>CM073585.1:88484766-93864881 GCA_037074715.1 Magnolia kwangsiensis
CATGGAGACAAAAGTCTAGAGTGAGATTGTTGAAGGAAGAAGAATTTAAATGCTGTTTTTTCCCCACAAGATTGCTGACAGCAGACAAAAAACAATCACTTTCACAAAATCGAAGTTAATGACACCCTTGTGGAAGATCGATCTCTCACAAAGAGATTATTGTTGATTTTTATGTTCCCTTGTTTGCTAAGGAATTCTTAGACTCAAGGATTGATGACATTCAATTTAGGCAGGTCTTGATATGTCGGAGCGGTTGGAGAAAGATTTCGAGGAAGAGGAATTTCACTTCACTGTGAAAGGTGTTGCTAGAGACAAAGCACTGGCTGGTGGTTTTTCCATGGCTTTCTTTCAATGATTGTTGGGGGATTATTAAGATGATGTCATGTGTGTCATTGAGGAGTTACAAGAAAGACCTGTCCTGAGTATTGGGATTAATGTTTTTCTTGTCCCAAAGTTGAAGATGCAAGTATGCCTTTGATTTTGGTGTTGATAAGTCTAGTTTGAAGTGTGGATGAAATAATTGCTAAACATCTATTTGGCCTTAGGGAGGCAGGCAAGTCAGGTGATCTCAACATCTCAAGGGACTGTTGTCAAGGAAAGGTAAATTTTGGACAGAATGTGAGTATCTAATGAGTTCATTGATTTGTGAAAGAGGTCAGGTGAGTGAACCAGGTATTTAGTGCAAGTTTGAAGTGGAGAAGTTATACAACCATTGTATTGGGATTTTTTTGCTATAGTCTTTTAAGCATATGGGTTTTGGGGATGGATAAAATGGGTTTACTGATGCAATTCCTTGACTTCCTTCTCCGTCCTAATCAATGGGTCTCTCTTCCATTTCCTTTCGAGCGCTAGAGGACTGAGCAAGGAGATCCTCTTTCTCCTTTTCTGTTCTTGATAGTTCATAGTTGTGAAAGCCCTAAATTGGGAAGAGCTTCTGAGTTCAGTCTTGTCAAGGGCTTTTCAGTTGGCAACTTGAGATGGTGATTAATCATCTTCAGTTTGCAAATGATACTTGGATTATGTTGTATCATCCTTTGATCAGGTGAATAATTTGAAAGGTGTCATGAGATACTTTGAGGTTTTGTTTGGTCTTAGAGTTAATGTGAAAAGAAAGCACTATGATAGGTACGGTGAGGGGTGATGAAGATGTTCAAGCTCTTGCAGATTTGGATGGGATGTGGACTCCAAAGTTAGAACATATTTAGTAAGTTCCATAGTTGTCGTTTCTTTACCATGTTTTAAGGTTTTTTCAGTGTCATTGCTTGCATCAGTTTATTTATTTGAGATTTTGATTGAGATTTAAGGTTCTATACGATTTTTACTATTTTTAGCAAATTTTCTATTTTGGGAAAAATTGTTTGGTCTGGTTAAGGTTTTGGGCACGAGTTGCCTATTTAGAGGTCGTTATATGTGCTTTCGAAGACATTCGATTCAATAAAAATTATCAGCTTTTTAGTTCTCATTTTAGAGGAATTTCTCTCCTTGTGGATTCAAGGATACTTGTTATGGAAGAGACTATGATCTCTTTCCTTCTCTCTGCGCAACGTTATGCTAATCAGGTTGGTCTGAACTTGTACATGTTTTACCAAAAAATATAAATCTGGTTCACTCAGCATGTGGGTCCCAATATTGGAAATTGGTCTAAAACTTCAGCCAAGTTTTTTAGAGCTGTACATTTGTTTTGCTAACTGTTGCCCACTTGACCAGTAGATCAACCTGATTCTTGGATGGGGCATAAATATAGTGGTGCCATTCTGATGTGGCTGGATTGAATCTCGGATCTGTCATGCCATGTTGGCACATGTGTGGCATGTACATGAGCTTTATTGCACACATGTGTGGGCTGAGCAAAGCTCTCTGATACTGTCATGATAACTTTTGGACTAAGAAACTGAATTGAGCATGCACTATAGATGCTCACACTCGTCGGTACTTATTGTTGCCAGTGTATGCTACAAAAAATGGTTTGTATCATGACAGTTCTAAACATTCGGTGGTATTCTAATAAGTTGTTTACTTTGAATCTTTGATATTCATTTCGATCAGTTGGAAAAGGTAGTTGGTGAAATTTCTGCAGACGTGGATTGGCGGCGCTCATTTTACTTGAATCTGATTGCACACACTTCATTCACGGTATCAGTTGCTATTTGCAGGTAAGTTTACCTTTTCTTTTCTGTCTTATCATATCCCTTCTATTATCTGGGATGACTGACATTTTGGAATCACAAGAGGAAATTCCAACTTGTGGGATGCATAAATAGCTACTGCATCTAGAAAAAATCACTTAACTGGAAGTGAAATTTATAATGGAAACTTCCTGCGAAGTGAATTTTTTTTTTTGGTTCCAAAACTCTAAATACAATTAATTAAGCAATGCCCCAAACTCTGATTGCAATCCATGATTTGCCCAATCTCATATTATATTTCTAAAACTTGGTGGGTCACTTGACACTCAGCTGAGTCAACTCAAATTGCTACATTTTTGGAAACTCACTGACTAGCATGACTCGGTTGAATCTCAACAAGACTTGTTGAGTCAGCGCAAAAACTTGGCAGACTCGATGCGACTCGGCATTACTTGACTGAGCCACTCGCTTTCCAGGATATAATTTTTATTTAAGATAAAAAGATGCTCAACCTTAATTAAGATAACTGAGTGACCCCACCAATGGAACAAGCATTATAATGTGCTTTTATTTGGCCATTTAAATACTTATATCTATTTTAAATGCTCCTCGTTATCCAAAATATCACTTACTAGTTTATTAAATATCGAGTTGAGTCAAAGGCTCAGTTTTTTTTTTTTTTTCTACACACGCCACACACCCCACACACTCACGCTTGTGGAATTTCACCACCTATGGGTACTCGAACCCTTGACCGGAAGTTGAAACTCCTGAGAGTCTACCACCCGAGCAAGAGTCTACCCAACCTGGCTGGATATCGTGTTGAGTCAAGTTTTCGTGTTTTTGAACTGTCTCATATACTTTTTGTAATTAACATTATTTTTTTTGTGCAATGAAAATAGAGAAAATACATGAGGGGCAGAGGTGGCTGAATAGAAACAGGCAATAAATGCTCCTCGTTATCCGAAATATTACTCGATAGTTTATTAATATCGTGTCGAGTCAAATAAAGACTCTGTCGAGTCTTCTTGTCTGCCCAACCCAGCTGGATATCGAGTTGAGTCAAGTTTTCTTGTTTTTGAACTGTCTCCAGTGTTTTCAAAATCCTACAATTTACAATTTGAGTTGAATCTTAAGCAAAACGATTTGAATCCCACCTTTGAATCCCTTTCTATGTGAATCCTTAGATTTTATGATTTGAATCCTACGATTTATGATTCAAATTGTATTTGTTTTCTTCTATTTTAAGCTTCACCTGGCTTTCATTTTATGTTTGTAAATTGGTGGGGGCTTTAAAAATCATTTAGAAAAAACCTTCAAAGAAAAAGAAAAAAGAATCGTTTAGAAAAGGTAAATTATTATTATTTATTCTTTATAAGAGATTAAATGATATATCTTCTCTTCAACGTTAAATCATAAAGCTTTTATTATTATTATTATTATTATGATTTCTTACTTTGTAATTGGTTAAAACACCAAATTGATGTAAGGCTTATTTGGAATGTTTTTATGGATGATCATGTTGACTTATATGGATTATGGAATAATGGTTAGAAATCAAAATATCTTTTTTCGTTGGCCTACAAAATCAAATGCCACTTTTCCAATGTGATTTTACATTCAAGAAAGGTAAGAAGAACACAAATTATTAAAGGATCCTTGCATTTTTGAGAGGAAAAATTCTTGAAATACAAACAAAAAAAGAAAAGAAGAGGAAAGATAAGAATCGTTTGACACTAACATGACATGGTATTACTTAGCGCATATTGATGTCAAAAGGATGAATGCTAAGTTTTGAAATTTTTTCATATTTTTAAGAAAATCATAAATAAAATCTTATGATTTACGATACGATTTGCGATTTGATACGGTTCAACCCCAATTACGATTTGCAATACGATAACGATTTTGACAAACATTGACTGGCTCATATACTTCTTGTAACCAACATTTTTTTTTTTTTTTTGGTGCAATGAAAATGGAGAAGATACACAAGGGGCAGAGGTGGCCAAATAGAAACAGGCAATATAGCTCTTTAGGTGAAAAGAAAATCCATAGAATACATGTCTACATTGAAGTATTATCAACACAAAGATACCTTCTGTGTTCCATATTCAATGCGAAAATTCAAAATTCCACAGTCAATATTTATTGCGTTGAACCATATTCCATATGCTTCAATATTCTAAAGAATGTAGTAGTCACCAAGTGAAGGTTTCAATGGGAGAACGTACAGATTGTTTAGCCTGCAAGCTTTTCATGGTGGAAGGTCACTTTCTGCTGTTGGCCTTGCCTTTGTTTTCATCTTTTGCTTTTTTCATGGATCAGTCATCTTCTTAAAAAAAAATAAAAAAATAAAAAATCGAACTCATATTATCTTTGGAATGGTGGAACATGGTTCATGTGGCTAACTCCAATTAGCTGGGATAAGGCTTAGATGATGATGGTGAACTCATATTGTCTCTCACATATTGTTGGAGTTTATGATAATGAATATTTTTATTGAACTATGATATTCTATAAAAACAAAATGATATTCTATTCTTCGCTGTTTAGAATTTTTACGTTCCTTTTCCTTCCTCAGTTAATTGAATACAGCACATTGTAATTGGATCCTCTCTGATAATGTAGACATATGAAAGCTTCTTTTCACAACTCAATTCCTCTGTAGTGAAGTAAGTTTTGTTATTTCTAGTATTCAGGCCCTGCGGAGACATCAAAATGATGCAGATACACCCTTATCTCCTATCTATAAGGTGCATCCTGGTGACCTAATGGATCTTTTTCTTTATTTGCAGCCTAATTTTCTGGAAGCTTACATAACCAATGTGATTATATAAATATATTGAGGTATTTTTCTTGTGGGGTTTCTACTTTCACTAGCCCCTTGGGGCATTTTCTTATTTTCTACCGTCGTTTGGAAAATTTCCAAAGCAATGGCATGATTTAACTAGGGTTAGAAAATTTAGAATACAATTGCATGACACAAAAATGATAAAACTTGGATTGGTAAATTAAAAAGGATATGGATGTGGAAATGCTGCTGCCACTCAGCAATTTCCAGAAAAAAATGATAGGGATTTGGATGAGTATTCTTCCAAAACTCAAGTGCAATTCACACTTTTTGTACTGATGAAATCCATTAAAATTGGCATTAGCTAAACATTGGAAAAGTCATTTGAACATATTCAGACACATGGTATCCATATGTGTGGGTGTGTGCACGTGCGTGGGTGTGTGCATATGCATGTGTCATTTCATATTTTTATTCTATATTACTTTATTCTTTACAATACTTGGGGGGCTTGCCCCTTCAGCCTCACCACATGGCGATCCTGACCATTCATCCAGTGGGTCCCACCATGGACAACCTACATGTCAAAATCCACTCTGATTAGAGTTCCTCATTGTCCATACATGTATTGAAATCTGACAATTGTTTCTATACCTTAGCACGGATGGCGGGGGTCTCTAACTAGTGAGTTTTTTTTTTTCCATGTGACCCATCCACAATGGGATCTTCTGGATGAATGTCATGTATCACCAAATGTTGGGGCAGAAGGAAAAAATCTTGGGGGCAATCCTCTGTGGGGCGATCCTCCCTATTATTTCCCATTTACAATATAAAACAACTATACAATCTATAATGTTTTATAAATATGCTCTACTACAAAATAAATTTCAAAAGTAACAGGATATAACCAATGTTTTCCGTATCGTTATTGCGTAATGTATCTCACCCTTGGGATATGGATACATATCGGTTATCGCACAGGATATATCGGTTGTATCATGTAATTTATGGCTGTTTTTGGGAAACATTGGGAAATCGGTTGAATTTTTCTATGAAACTTTAGGGATTGTTAAAAAAGAAACTAATACACACTTAGAAATGAAAAAATCACAAAAAACAAGTGCACATAATAGGTTTACTTTGTATATTAGGGTCCTAATCTATGTGCTATTTGACTGAACTGATGCAACTATATTCGAAGTCAAATTCATAAAATTTATTAACGCAAGAAGATGTATGGAAATGCACACATTACATTTAAAAGCAAAATAACTAGAAAACTAGAAATATACTTGTGAATTTGAACAAAAAATTATTTAGTAAATATTTTTTTTTGAAAAATTCCCAAAATTGTCAAGAATGTGTATATACGTATTTGATTATGTGTTTTGACACTAATATTGTAACCGATTTGAGAAAAAAATTTGAGGAATTTCGATTTTTCCTCATATTTTTGCAACTCAGCCCATCTCCCCCAGATCTCAAAATTGAAACTCTAAATCCATAATTTTTCATGTAAAACAAGAAGAATCGTGGATTTCTTACAATTTAAAACTATTTACAACATATAAAAATGAAAAAAAATAAATCAAAACTAAAAAATATGCACCTTTTAGAATCCGGCTCCAAGAAGCTTTCAATCGTGATTTTGGAGAAGTTTTGAAGAAATTTTTTTTTTTCCTAACAAATTAGAGCAGACTAGTTGAAATCACTTTACAATGTATTAGGATTTTTTAAAATTTTTTTTTTTTTTTTGGGCACAAAAAATCGATTTTTGTGAATTTTTGAGGATTTTCCAGACAAAACAACACCGATTTCCTTTTATCTCATTCGATATTGCATTCGGTATGATATATTGCATGATACATTAAGAATTTATAAAGGGGGAGTGTGGATATACCACACGACATCGTGGTATCCACAATATATTGTGATATCCTGTGATATATTGTACGATACCATAAAAAATGGATATTAAAACTGGGTTTTGTATTGCCCAGCTGGGATAGATGGCTGATATCACAAAATACTGAAAACATAACATTGAATATGACTACGACTGTATCTTGCATCTTTGTTTGTCTAGATACTGGTATTACATGCATGTCCAGGTATCTGGATGTCTAGTAAAAGATATGGCTTTACAATGTTGTGTATTGGTGATTTAAATAATGATAGTAACTATTGGTATTGCACTTGGGTGATACGAAACTGGTTGGAAGTTCACTTTCTCGTAGTATCGTGCGATATTCTCCCAAAACATCGCAATGTATAGCCGAAATATCGATACATTTCAATATTTTGTAAACATCAGAATTATAATTACAATGTATCATCGATGCATATTGACAATACATTAGCAACGTTAATCCCCTTGGAATTTATTTATTATTATTTTTTTTTAAAGAGCCAAAAATCCCCAAAAGTATTTTGCTGAAATTTGTTGCTACTATTACCTTCCTAAGTTGATCTGGACCATTTCTTTTCAATAAATTGGAGAGAAAAGGGGATTTGGGTGTGGAAATTGAGATCGGAGAGCAAGTGGGCCGAAAATGAAATCAACGAGTTTTTGTGAATTTAAACACTTGTCTCCTTTAAATCACTTGGAATCAGTGGAATGAAGTTCATAATCCATGCTTTTGCATGTTTGACATACTCATGTATTTTGACCTCTGATTTGCGAATTTGGGGAAAATGGGGAAGATACAAAATTCCCCCTGTTCAGCCATTTAACATGCAATTAGATTGTGGAAAAATCACATTTAGAGTTCTTGGAGGCTGTTCTACAGATTCATAGAACTTTTTGGAAATTTTGATTTTTTTTATTATTTAAAAATATAAAGAATTAATTTTAAAATATATTTTGAAAGGAGATTCACCAGATGTTATTTAGGCCTAATATATGTTTTTTTAATGAGTGTATGCTGTTCTTAACAACAACAACACCTATTTATTTATTCTCAAAAATAAGTTTATTTATTTTGAATATAAAATCAATTTAAAAGTATATATTTTAAATAAATACACCATTTATTGTAGAAAGATTTAGTGCCAGTATTTAGTACATTGAATATGCTAATAAATGATATGAATTATAGAAATATTAGTGATTTCCTTATTTATCGGGCTTTCAGAAATCAGAGTTGTTTAGCGAATGTTGTCCTTTATTAGGTGTTCACCCTTTTTTTGTCTGGTCGCCTTGATTTTGTTGGGCAGGGGTGTAGGGCATAGGTTGTATTTTGTTTTCTTTTTTTCTTTTTCCTTGTAGTTTGGTCTCTTCTGTTGTGTCTATTTTATTTTTTGGCCTTTGGCCCTAATAAATTTGCATCATCTTTCAAAAACCCTAATAAAGTTGCATCATCTTAAAAAAAAATTTAAAATAATTATAAGTTGTGAAATCAAGATGATATTACTTGCACAAATGCACGGATGTGTTGAGGGCGCAAAACAGGTACATTTTTATTACTTTTTTTTTTTTGGGCTTTTGAAGGTATTGGTTGTGTTTTCATACATGTCTTCTATGATTATAAATCATATGAATTGATTTTTTAATATAGTTGCATCATTTCTGTTGCATAGTGCATAGTTTAGGACTCTATACAAAGGAAACTTAGCATTTGTACTTATTTTTTTGTTGTCTTTTGAGTTCTACGTGTGTAATGATGTCTTTTTTAACATCCCTTGAAGTTACATTGAAAAATTCCACCTATTTCCCAATGTTTCCCAAACAACAGCGATACATAAGGCGATGCATGTGATATTTCCCTTGCAGTATTGATATGTTTCTGTATCCCAAGGCATTGATAGTGATATTTAAGTCACTACTGTGTACAGCTTATTGACTGCTGATATAAACAGTGTGCATTTCTCTACAGGTTGTTAAGACTGTCTATGCATCTCCAAGTCGTGTTGATTTCCAATTGGACTCCAGAAAGGCCAGTGCTCGTGTTTCAGTTTGATTCATTTGTTCTCATATGGTTTAAATTCTTTAGTTTCTTTCTGACATCAAGTCATTGGCATATTTTCAGGCATCAGAGACACTTCCTGCATATCCAAATATTTGTTTTGCAATTGATGATTTTGATTCCACCTTTGATGCAGTGGTAAGATGCCTGTTTTATGTTATTTGATAATATTTAGCAAGTGGATCCAATATGATTGCTTTTCTTTTGGTATCATCAGCACCATCAACTTAGCCTTCCAACAAATTCGGGCTGGCTTCTAA
The DNA here is from genome assembly GCA_037074715.1 of Magnolia kwangsiensis. Lineage (NCBI taxonomy): Eukaryota > Viridiplantae > Streptophyta > Magnoliopsida > Magnoliales > Magnoliaceae > Magnolia > Magnolia kwangsiensis. The sequence continues at coordinate 88,493,912 of CM073585.1, forward strand.
AAGGTAGAGATTGGCATTTGGCATTAGTTTTATGATCAGCTTCTCAGCAAACATCAACCCTCCTTTATCTGGGCTCCTGGGATTGGCCGTGGTAGAGACTCACTTTGACCCCACATGCATGCCCATGTCCCAAAGGGCGATCAAGCAAAGCAGGGTCATGGAGGGGCAGTTCCCAGGCAAACCCCTAAGCATGAAGGCACCCAATCATACCACGATTTTACCAAAAATGGAAGTTGGAAGGACATGCTCATGTGCCTCTAGGGAATAGTAGAGAGCACAAATTCATGTTTACCAAATACCACTCACATGCCAATACAATCATTGCTCTGTACTGCATTAGAGCCTAATTAGTGTGCTCCAGAAAGGAAATCTGTGAACAGTTAATTTGCTCTACAATGCGATGCAAGACAAGCACACTAGGAATGATTTACATCATATGCCCTGTGGCTATTTCACCGTATAAAATAGGCAGCAAATGGTCAGCGATTGCTTTGGTGGTTTCTTCAAGGAATTACTACTAACATTACAAAGTCACATAGACAGGTTTATATATAATCTGATAGAAGTTTTGACCATAGAACATTGGGAATTGAAGCCTATGAGATCTAGAACGTCTGTTCCGGAAGCCCTAAAAACCACTTGATGTGACTTAAGGAACAGAACAGTTGAGGACATTAATTTTATGTGTTTGCTTCTAATTATGTATTCAAATGCAGTAATTATGTATTCTAATTTTTGGTTAGTTCATTGTGATGCACAATAATGGGGACAACATTTTCCAAGTAAGTCTATTTTTGTGATCTTAATTAATGATTTCTAACTAGGCCTTATCTACTCATTTTAGATCATGAGCAATTTGGAGTGAGTGATGATAACAACACTATAATCCCTTCAGGGTCTAGAAACAAGTTCAATAAATGTTCCAAGTATTTTGAGATAAAAAGTGGTATATAAGTAATGCATGGGCATTTTCACACAGGGCTCGAGTGGGGTGGCCTGTGGGATGCAGGGGTACACTCGGGGTGGGTGGCTCGTGTGAGGTGGGCCTTACATGTGTAAGGTGGAACCCATGTGATATGGGGTCCACGAGGGGGGTTCGGCTGAGGACCTTAGCCATGGGATACGTGGCCTGGGCTATGAGATAAATGGATTGATTCACCATGTTCTATCAGTTCGAGCTTTCAGAGCAATTGGTTAGTTGTCCTGCATCAATAAGCATATAACTAATGGAACTATGAATTTCAATGCTGGTTATTTGCATACCATTATGTTTGTTCATGCTGAAGGTCCTTCATATATTATCTCCAACCTCTTATTTTCTCAATTGCACTGATCAATTAGGGCTAGCTTTTCCACATACTTTCATTGAGGAAGGCATCTCATGACATGTAGAAATTAGAAGTATATTAACAGCAGGTCTTACATAGATGTTCACGTTTTGACAAAATTTTCACATCCTCGCCAATCGGTATTTTAGTAATTTGAAAGGGGAATTGTAGAGTCCTAGTGTCCTGCACCCATTCCCTAGAAGTGGATCCCATGGCCTGGTGGTCCAGAGTGTTGATCTTATGCCAACATAGCTGATGATGGATGGCTCAAAGTTCTTCCAGATTAGAAGATGTTAGACATCCAATCTCTGGCCTTTTCTCTCTATATTTTTCTCAATAAACAGTTACCTTTCAAAAAAAAAAAAAAAACTCTTTACCACCTCAGTCTATGTCACTGATCTTAAATGATGTAACAACTGCCCATTATCTGAACATGTTTGCAGGTTTTGACAGAAACGGATCATTGTTTCTGTGTTATTCTCAATGCACATGATGGAGCAGCTTTTCCTACCGAAAAAGCGGCAGATGATGGCAGCTCTAGTAAGAATTCCTCCTTGAGAGTTGACACTGATTCTGGACGGGCCAAGCTTTCTAAGGTTTGAGCTGATCTCCAGTTGTTTACCTATCAGAATTGCGAGAAGTTAGCTTTAGTGATCTATTGGCATCCTGTAACTTTGTGGGGGGTGTGTGTGTGTGGCACATAAGATGTCTTACTCTCATGCATATACATCTGACACAATAATTTAATGGAAAACTGTTTTTCTCATCTAAAATTCCAAAAATTTGGTCTATTTTTGCCTTCCTTTGATCCATGTTTTCCTCTTTTTATGCTTTGATCAACAAATCTGTTCTTTATTTGATGGTAGAGGTGAGAGGAGAAAATAAAAGAAAGAGTTCTGGATTTGTTTCTTTCAATCAATCGAGGGCCAAGAAGAGCCATTAACTATTTGTTTGAGGGCCAGGATTCGTCCTGCAATGCTTGGCCCATGTCGTGCTTGGGCTCCCCCCCCTCTTGATGTCTTGAATGGTATAATAGGGGGACCCTATGAGGAGCATGGTTTAAAAAATCATCAAATACAACTTGGTTTGGTCCAAGTCGTATAATTTCAGTCCGAAATAAAATGAATCACCTGACTGAAACGAGACCTAAGCAGACCGTATGGGGGGAGTTGTACCAGTTTCTTTCCCCTGGCAAGTCCCACTCCGTAACTGCTGTTTAAATTCATGATGAGGAACAAAAGTCTCAAGTATTCCCGCCTGAGCTAGGTAGTCAGTTTCAAAATTCCCTTGCCTAACATGAGAAGCTTGAAAAGAACGAATAGAGCGAATCTACTGGATTTCCTCAATCTAGGCTACCATAATAATGGCAGGGCCATGAGGGATCTGATGAGCTCTTTGATCCCTGTCCAAAGTGCTCTAATCTTGGCCTCAGTGATATCATAGGTACCATCTGGCCCTGAAAATGCCCTTTTGACTGCTGCCGAGTTATCCCGAATGAGGTCAGCAATACCAACAGAGCTTGGCTTCCCTCTCTAGCAGTTGTCAAAGGATGTGAGATTATGCAGATATTTTTCTGCAAAGAAAATTCAACTGAGCAACTTGTAACTTAGATCAAACCTCCAAAGCAATTGGTTTCATAACTGTTCCTTTTTTCTGAAGAGTAACTGGAAATTTATTAGGAAACAAGAACACTTTACAACAGGATCAAGAGAGGAGCAGATGATGCAGAATCTCCCCCCACACTAATGGAAGATGACTCATTGAGCCTAATATTTACATAGTTACAATTCAAGAGTGATTCAATGCTGGAAGTCCATTCGTGAATCCTCCCCTTGACTTTCTTGATAGCCAGCCCCGGGCTTCGGAACTATTATTGAAATTATTATTATTTTTTGTTAGCTTGTTAGTATACCCACTGTCAGTTCACACTTCACTGTTAGCCACCCCCACTAGGGATCGATACCAAGACCTCAGTGTTGAAACGAGGTATCTTTCACTCAGTCTACCACTTGAGCTATTGAAATTCTGTTTGCACTGCATTCCTTGCAAACTGATTTTGTCCTTACATCCCTAAAAGTTTGACTTTATCAACATGCTATAATTTTCTTGTTTATTTATTTATGTTTTTTCCAAATGAAGCCACTTCTGTTAAGTGGGGAGCTTCGAAATTTTCTGTGTCATACTACAACACTCAAGTCTCATCTTTAGTTTTTTTTGGTCTGGCAACTTTCTAGTTTCAAAAGACACTTATACATTGAAGAGATTCCAACAGGATTTTGGTATTCCTGGTAATTTCATAAATATACAATTGTAAGTTCTGCTAGTTCAAAATATCTGATTTCATTCTTCTACAAAAGAAAAAACCATGTTCTAGTTATCCTCTCAGTTTGCACCATTCCTCTCTATGACACTGGATGCTATCTTGCTAAATTGAGATTCTTGCAGCTTGGAATTTGTTTTGCTGAATAACATTTTATAGGGAACCCAACATCTGAATGTACCCCTAAGAAAACCAATATAGTTGTCTGCCATTTGCTACTAAATTTCTAAGCAGTTTTATCAGTTAAGATTGTAATGTTTGTAGGCTGATTGCTCCCCTTGATCATCATTCTGTTAGTTTTACAAAAGACAAGGGGAACATCCACTTAACAACAATATGTGGTGGCATCAGTTGATAGTGGGTTTGTATATTTGCAGCTCACTCTCTTCTCGGGATTTGTTAGCTATCAAATGGTTCGAGAAGCATATGATGGTATGTCTCTCCAGTACTGCACTTTGCCTGACTCCTTTTGTTTTATGTTTCTAGCACGAGAATTGTTTGCTTCAACTAGATAATCATACTTGCACGACAAATTGACTTCATTGTTGTCTGAATTAAGTTGGATATTGAAGGAAAACTATTTCTTGACTTCCAATTTACATAACTGGCAAGTAGTGATTTAAATATTGGTATCGAAGCATGAATCGCACCCTCAGGATGGAATTCTATCGGTATTGCATGGGAAATATCGCATGTATTGGGGAATATATCATTGTTTGAGGGAAACATAGGGAAATGATGCATTTTTAAATAAACTTCGGGATATGTTGAAAGAGACATGATTACACACTTGGAACTCAAAAGATAACAAAAACCAAGTATGCATGACCAGTTCCTTTGTATAGGATCCTAAATTATCCTCTGTTTGACAAAAGTGATGCAATTATATCCAAATGAGTTCATATAATTCATGAATCATACCATACAAGTATGAAAATAGATTCCCCAAACAAATAGGGAGAAAATGACTCTTTTAGGGTTTTTTTTTTTTTTTTTTTTGAGTTTCTGGTTGGGAAATGCATCTTCAATGTATCGCCAATGCATATTGCAATGTATCAACGTTATGGGGGAATTTTATGAAGGGTTTTTGGCAAAATATTGCAATGAATCAATATATCGGTGATACATTGTACATTGCAAGATTTTGTGCGATACAATATAATTTCATAACTCCACCTGTATATTGTATTGGCCACATGTGATGATACTATCGATATTTAAATCTCTGCTAGCAAGAATAAATCACCAGAAGCCTTTCATAAGTTAAATAGAATTCAGAAATATGACTCTGCAGTCAGCATGAAGTTGATAGACAATGGGGTAACCATATCAGAGGATGGATCGGTTCTTTGGATATTTGATAATGCAGTACTCAATCAACACCAAAAAAATAAATAAAATGAATTGCTGGGAGGAGATGAGTTGTGGCCTAGCCACCAAGGATTGAAGAGCCACCCGAGTCCAGTTGACTTGTCCAAGGAGACTAGTTTTTGAACAACTGTGTCGGAATAAATATGAGAACCATTTATCAACCAGACTTGGAATAAATCAGTTTTTTTTCATCTATTTTCATTTCACTCAAGTAGCACATTGTATTGGATGAGTTGCATGTATGATTTTCTTTCACCGAAAACAGAAATAAACCATTCTTTCCCATTTTCCTTCAGTTCTTTCGGTAGTTTGCTCACATTTTGAAGTTTCTCTTGAATTATGAATGGAACTGAAAATTTATTTATTTTTTGTATGTATGTCTAATTTAGGCTTTCCTTTGCCCTTTTTTTTTTTCCGTTCGTTGTTCTTTATCATTTTATTGCTGGAAGTCACGTTCTTAGTTCTGTCATATCATGCAACATTTGATCTTGTAAGATGTATTTTATGAGCAATGGCAACGTGAGAATGCTAAATAACTTCTTTCGCCTTTTGGTGCCTTTCTCAATATAATATATCTTATCTTTCAAAAAAAAAAAAAGTTAACTTCTTTAGCTATGACCATCACTTTTTTTTTAATCCGTTGTCCTTTATATATATAATATAAAGGATTGACCATCACTTCTTTAGCTATGACCATCACTTTTTATAATATATTACATCAATTGCACCTTTTCCAAGTCAATCCTTTTCAAGTTTTTTTTTTTTTTTAATCCGTTGTCCTTTATCGATGTAATGAGGCTATATTTTGGTGTTAAACTATCTATATATAGTTTTAGTATTTATTTGTCTTTTTCTCATCTACAGCTGGGAAGTCTAGATTTGGGAGCCTTCTATCAATTGGTCACAGTTCTCCTAAAACAGACAGGCTTTACATGAGAGGTCCTGGAGGCCGTGGGGAAGTCGAGGTTGCTGTTTCTGGTATTGCAGGTCAACAAGAAACTTCTTCTTATTGGTCCTTTCTTTTTTTTTTTTTCCTTTTTTTTTTTTTTGTACTTTTTGTACTGAGTCTGGTGACTTTTTTAAAGTTTGCATTGTGTTTCCAACTTGTATATGATTTTACATTAAATAAGACTATCTTGAGGACATGGAGGGATTGTTTAGAAGCTAGAGGGCAGTCAACAATGTTGAACCAATGGTTGAAAGCAAGGTTTCAAAGTTCGGATTTGGAAGAAATTAACCAAGTCAGTTTTTGTTAAAAGATGCATGTTTATGAGTGTGTTGAATAGGTTGATAATAGAGTTGAATAACTTCCTGAATGTAGTCGAATAACGAGTAAAATTGTAAATGTGTTGAGCCAACCCATGTAGTAGGGCCCGAGGCCCATATACGGTCTCTACACGGATTGCCTCATTGTAAATATATGAGAAGAGAGTTTAGAGATTTTTACTTAAAGGAGAAACAAATCATAATTTTGTTGACTTCTTTTCTTTTCCTTTTTTCTGTGGGGGGTTCTTCGAACAATTGAATAATTTTATTATTATGAAAGAAAACCCCGCAGGTAATTGGCATTTTTTTCTTCAAAAAATTGTAGAGTTCTGTAACACTGGGAAGGAGTTGCAGATTGCATGTGGTGAAATTCGGTGAGAACACACCGTGTTTTGTAGCAAAAATTATAAAAGCTAATAGCTGCATCCTTGAGGCTCATTTGAAAAAGGAGTAAAGTCCATAGGATTAAGGTAGGAATTCCCATTTTAGGTCAGGGTTAGGGCTCGGATAGAAGATGAGCTAAGATGAATAGAAGGAAGACAGGTTTTGGGGGAAGAACTATTGATTGCTGACCCTTAGCAAATGGATTAGTTTGTGATGTCGTCCACATGGGGCCAATGCTTTAATTATCTGGCCCATTGACCTGATGGGCCCTAGGGTGGATGGCGGAAAGTCCCAAAAATCTCTAGGATTGGATAACCCATCAATAAGTGGCCTAAATAGATGCCTAAAAAATAAATAAATACAGCAACAATCCACGTTAAACAAACGTTGGCCAAAAATCAAAGGATTATGATCTTCCAATCTGTGAGATATTTGAGGCATCCCTCATCCATGGTGGACCCGTTAGATTCAGAGATATGTATCACCAAACCATGGGCTTGCATGTTTGGACTCACATGCCTTGGGAAACTATATATTTATGTAGGCTCAGGACCTTATGATTGCTATTTGTATTTAATGTTGTAATAATGAATCAGCTGCAACCGGTTGTAGGTTAACCTACATCCTTTTTATTTATTTATTATTAAATGAGCATTTTGCCTTCAAAATTGGAAGCCAAAATGCTGAAGGCATAAAAAAACAGGGTTGTAGCGTGTAGCTGGTTGGTGGTGCTCAGTTCTTCATTGCCCTTATGACAACGTACAATGAAATCATACATAGTCATTGAATACATCATATAGTTTGTTACTGTAGCAATATGCAAATTTTTTTGTATCTATTTTGATTTCTTTGCTTAATTAGGACGAACATGTGGTTTTCATGGATTGTGGAATGATATTGAGTTGCTGAATGTCCCTTTTTTCCCCTTTAATGAAGGCTTGGGAGTATCAACCAGTACTGGTGCTCTGGGAGAGGGTGCTTCCGCCGAGGATCTGGATAGTGAAGGTGACTGGGTCCTAGTGGAGAAGGGAAGTAAGAAAGGTCTATTCAGTATTTTTGTAGGTAATATCCCCTATTCTTCCTTGGTGAAAGATATGCAAGATGTTTTCAATTGATTTGGGATGAACAAGGATGTCTTTATCCCTTCGAGTCTAGGTTTGGGGAGAGAATAGAGCTTCACTTTTGTATGTTTCCAATACAAAAACCATGTTTCAAAGGCTCTAGAGGTCATTGATGGTAGAAGATTTGATGGGAGAATAATTCGTGTTTCTGTCGCTAGGTTGAAAATAATTCCTGTTTCTGTTGGTGCCTAGGAGTAGAGTCGGTTGTTCAGAGAAGCTCTTATTTCCGCTCAAGTTTCTCATGTGTCTTCCAATTTGTTATCAAGGTCCTCGAATCGATAGTAGAGAATAGATTGAGGGTCCTAGGATGTAGTGTGGTAGGATTGGTGTCCTTGCTGGCAGTTTATTTTGTGGAAATCATTGATGTGTTGATATCCTCTCCTTTTGGGGTTTTTAGGGTTTTAGTCAACAGGCTGGCCTAGCGGTCTTCATTTCTCTTTTCACTCTCTGGAGGCATGGTTTTCTCTAAGGATTCCTCTCATCACAAAAGAATATCCCTAGCTAAAGTGGTCTGATGGTGTCCCTTTGAGGTCCTATTGAATTAGGGCTTGTGGATCAGGTTTTTCGGAATCCCAGCTCATGCATGGTCCAATGCAGTTCTTGAGGAGGCCAACTCTGGCTTCAGCTAGGTATCAGAGATCTACCCCTTGGCTATGGACGCATCCTCTCTCTCTCTCTCTCTCTCTCTCTCTCTCTGTTTTTTTTTATTATAAAATTTTAATGTATGTTTGCTTGTATTAGAGTTCTTCTTTGCTAGGAGGTGGAGCTCGGGACAATCTTGGACCCAGAGATTGCATGAGTTTCTTTTCTTGTATGTAACTGTTGAGGCTCTCTCTATTTTGAGGGCTACCCATGCTGTGGAGCTCGGGACAATCTTGGACCCAGAGATTGCATGAGTTTCTTTTCTTGTATGTAACTGTTGAGGCTCTCTCTATTTTGAGGGCTACCCATGCTCCCCATAACCTCCCTATGAGGTCATCTGGGGAGTCCTTTGCTACGAGCAGGTACGACCTTCTTGGTCGTGCATTGTTCTGCAGTGATTCTCTAGTGGGGAAGGGCTATTTGGTTGTCTGGTGGGGAGGTTTGGGGGACAATGGTCAATGTGGAAAGTCGTATGGTCAGGTTAGGTGTCGGGATGGATGTTTTGCTACTCTTAATATCTGTCTTAACTCTTAAGTGGTCGGGGTGTTAGCACCATCGTTGCCAATGTTGGGGATGTTTTGTAGTTTCAGGTGGTGTATGGACTTGATGGGATTTTAATTCTGAATCCAAATCAATCCTCTTACAGTCGGAGGTACAATCCATTCAAATCCCGCCCTTGGACAAGTGTTATCAAACCTAGGCCCATAATTGTTCCCTAAAGTGGTTGCATGTTACTTGAGGTTGGATGAGCGTAAGAGCAGCAGGTGCAGCTTTCAAGCATGGATGAAGTTTCCTGCAAGGTTTCTCTTTCGTACAACTCATGTCAGAATCTTGGTTTGCCTTGGATTTGGTAGTCTCCATCTAGATCATTGATTCCCATCCTTGGTTTCAATGGAACAAATTATCCTTCTATGTTGGGTTCTCCCTCTCACCAAATTGTCTATGCTCCTCTCCCTCTTCTATTCACATGCCATTACTTGCGGTTCCTTTTGCCTGAGACATGAGATGTGGAGATTCTTACGGGACCTTTTTAATCACCTAATAGATTAGCTTGTGGCATAACTATGCGGGTTGAGTCATGGGAGTGCAGCTTAGGGACCGCTACTCCAGAAGGAAGGAGAGGGGGGAATTTGCAGGGCTGTGTAAGTTGGAGATCGGGAGGATGAAAACTCCTGTTTAGTATCAGGTGTAGGGGATTTATGTTCCCTGTCCTAGGGAGTGATCTTATGTTGCTGTTGGGTGGTGGGAACAACGATCATGATCTCCTGCTTACTTGGTTTGTGTGCCTAGACTGGGTGGGGCCCTATAAAGTTGAGGCCATAGGGAATTGTGAGACAATTGATTCACCATGGGCCAAAAGTAGGTTGGAAAATTGGCCAAGGTGATAGTTGTTAGTGTCAAAGGTGAAGTTGGAAATTTCATTGAAATCCTGAAGTGTATTGAGTCTTCGGGTCAATATGGTTGTGGGGTCCCCTAAATCTTCTGGCAAAAGACAGAAAGGCATGCAGGAGCTGATGAGCTTGAAGTCATCAATGAACCATGATGGTATGGGGTTCAGTGGGAAACAGGATGTTCGAAAACATGTTACGTTTCGGCTATAACGGCTGATACGTAATGGTAACGGTAGTGACCGTTACACATTACGGGGTCGTAACGACCACCGCCTCTTTTTTGTACCCGTAACGGCTGTCACGGGGCTGTAACAATTGTTACAGGCCTAAAGAAAATAGGAAAAAAAAGATAAAAAAAGAAAAGAACAAAAAAAGCATACTTTTTTCTTTTACTTTCTTTCCTTCTTCTTCTTCTCGGGCTGCGGCCCTGCTGCAGCTGCCCCTTTCATTTTCTCCTTCTCTCTCGATTTCCTTTTCTTTCCCTCTCATTTTCTTCTTCTCTCTCATTTTCCCTTTCTTTCCCCCTCGTTTTTTTCTTTTGCCCCCTCATTTCTCTCTCCCTCTCTCTCGGTCTGGAAAAAAATGAACACCTTATTTTTTTAAGTGGTCTGTGGCGCACGCTGCTTAGTGCACTTGCACTGTTTTAGTGCTTGCGGCCCACCTTGATTTATGTATTGTATTATATATCCATGCCACTTATCAGTTTTTCCTGATCATTTCAAGGTATGGTCCCTAAAATGAAGCAGATCCAGATCTCAAGTGGACCGCACAGTAGGATTGAATGCCTATTGTGCACTTGCATTGTTTTAGTGCATGTGGCCTACCTTGATTTATGTGTTGTATTATATATCCATGCCACCCATCATTTTTTCTTGATCATTTCAAGGCATAGTCCCTAAAATGAAGCAGATCTAGATCTCAAGTGGACCGCACAATAGGATTGAATGCCTACTGTGCACTTGCATTGTTTTAGTGCATGCAGCCCACCTTGATTTATGTGTTGTATTATGTATCCATGCTACCCATTGGTTTTTCCTGATCATTTCAAGGCATGGTCCCTAAAATGATGCAGATCCAGATCTCAAGTGGACCTCACAGTAGGATTGAATGCCCACTATTAAAAACTTATTATGGTCCACTGTAATGTTTATTTACCATCGAAACTACTGATAAGGTTGCATGGACCTGCATCAAGGAAAAAAAAAGTTGCAGCTTAAAAAAATAAAAATAAAATAATAATAATAATAAGAAGTAATAAAAGTTTTAATTGTGGGAATTCAGTCGCTACTGCGTGGTCCACCAAAGATTTGGATTTGCCTTATTTTTTGGACCATGCCCTAAAATGAGTTGGCAAAAAGGATGGACAACATGGATATACAACAAATGCATCAAGGATTCAAGGTGAGTCTTACGTTCAGGGCGTCATTCACTAGCGGTCCACCTAAGTTTTAAATCTGCCTATTTTTTTGGATCATGCTTTAAAATGAGCTGGCAAAATAGATTGACGACACGGATATACAAATACATTAAGGTGGACCCCAATTTCAAGGCCTGACCCACTAGTGGTCCACCTTAGATATGGATCTACCTCATTTTTGGACCATGCCTTAAAATGATTTGATAAAACGGATGGATGTCATTGATATACAATACATACATCGTGGTGGGCCCTATGTACATGGCAGTAAAAATTGTCCATGAGGCATACATTAACTCAAAATTAATAAATTAAATTATGGCACTATTGTTGCCATGTCACAATTCCAAAATTAAATTATTTAAATGATTTTCACCGTTAATTTGCAAACACTTGTTTTTCTGAAATAGGATCATTTTATATTTTTCATTCTTCATTGTTCAATAAATATCCACCAATCCATTAGTGAGATAAGTGCTAATAGATTGCCTGAATTTAATGTCGATTTGGGGCATCAAATGGTCCCACCAAATCAACTCTAAATCGACCACACTATTTACTTGAATATAATTTCAAATTTTTTCTTAAGATTTATTGGGAAAAATTATATTAATTTGTTAGGTATATGAATTATATAATTGAACATAAAAGTCCCTAGATTGTATGTTGAAATAAAATGTACACAAGTCACAAGGTATGTAATACATCAATACCTACAAATATGAGATATTTTGGTATTAGATTCATTCTAATTAATTCATATTGATATTATATAGTTAGATAATTAAATATAAAAGATCTATAGCCAATACTAGGTTGTTAGGTTCATAAATTCATTAGGCAGTCCGATACAACTTCTCAACAAAGAGTGGACCATTACACTACCATAAACATGTTCCAAATTATAAATGAATGCATATTTGAAATATTTAGAATATTCCAGATTTAGTGGACATTTTTCCATAAATTTTTGTTGAAAAAAAATAAAATCACACCGTTATAGCGCCGTATCAGCAGATATGGGGCGTATCCGTATAGGTAATGGTGGGCACCGTTACGCCCACCGATACCAATACGGAATACCTTAGTGGGAAAGGTGCTAAGACGAAGTCCGGTCAATTGGTGGTTATCTAATGAATATATTATCTTGGGACATCTTGGGTTTGGCTCACTCTGGGATTTAGATCCTAAGAAGCTAGCAGTGAAGGAGATTCCGAGGCTGAGTAGGGATGATGTGGTAATGATTTAAGATTCTAAAATCTTCTGTGAATGCTGTGCAAATATGCTCTAGGGCAAAAGAGTGGGTTTGTATCAATGTAGTCAGTAAATCTATGGGGTGCTAATAGTGTGGGATCCTTTTGTGCTCAACAAAGTTAACTGTGTGGAAGTTAAATGATCTCTTGCGATTATCTTACCTCTGGTTGGAGGTGGGGATCCATGGGCTCTAGTGTCCATATATGGCCAGAACGATAATTGTATGAGGGGGGAATTCTCGAAGGAGCTTGACAGGATTCAGAGGAGGTAAGCGTGTTCCCTGGCGCTTGGGTGGGGATTTTAATTTTACTAGGTTTGGCCATGGGAAGTCGGGGAGATGCAGACTCACAATGTGCATGAAGAGCTTCAATGATTTCATGGATGATTGGTGGTTGATCGATATCCCAATGCAAGGTACGAAGTTCACCTGGTTAAACAAACAAGATTGCCTTGTTATGTGCTGTTTATATAGATTTTTGGTCTTAACCTTGTGGGAAGCAGTGTTTCATGATGTGAACCTCAAGATCCGGCTCCATCACGTGTCTGATCATAAGCCTCTTTGCCTTTCTTCAAACCTTTCCCATCCAAGTCAATGTGGTTTAACATCCCTCCTTTGCCTTGGCAGTTCAGGGATGGTAGGAGTCCTGTGAATGTTCACGGATCAATGTCTTGGGGCCTAGGAGGCAAGCTTAGGAACCTCAAAAGCCATTTGAAGGGATGGACAAAGATATTTTTGGGACATAAGGGTGGAGAAAAGTCAAGTGAGTTGGTGCAGTTGAACCAGGAGGCAGAAGGCCCAATGGTCTTTCCAAGCAGATGCTGGAGCCTTTAAGAAAGGAGGAGATCGCTGATGAATTGAAGTCTCTAGAGGAGAGGAGTTCTTCTGGATGCAAGAATCCAGAGACAGATGAGTGAAGGTAATAGAGACTCTTCCTATTTCCATAGGGTGGCCAGTGCCTGGAGGACAAATCGGATCACCGCTATTAAAAATGGGACGGTTTGCTGCTGTGTGAGGAAGAAATCTGTGACCACTTCATTAAAATTTTCCAGGCAGCCTTCGCTGAGGATACCCTTTGGAGATCATTGCTTAGTGGTCCTCCTTTCGGTCAGAACTCTTACCTCAGCTTTGCAGCTTGAAGAGGCCTTTTCCCTTGAAGAGGTTGAGGCAACAATCCTTGATGTAGATGGAGATACGACCCTGGGTATTGCTCATTGGATGAGCTGGTAGAGACAATGTAGTGTGTGTGAGTGATCCAGGGTTCAATCTCTAGTAGCGTTTCCTTTAAAAAAAAAAAAAAGAGTTCTGGAAGTTTGTCATGAACATGATATGGTAGTGTTTCAAGAATTCCACAAAATGCAGTTATTAACAGTCTTGGGGACCCATTTTATTGCTTTGGTGCCCTGGAAGGCCGGTGTTGAAGCTATCTCATTATTTGGCCAATTAGTCTCTTTGGCAATATCTACAAGATGATCACTAAGGTTCTGGCAGCTAGAATGAAAAAGGTAATTAGCAAGGGGGACTAGGTTGCAAGCAGCTTGACCTCATCCCGGTTTTGTTTTTCTGAAAGGACATGGGCATGTAAAGTAAAATTTTAGGTCCACATGTCAACAATTGATCACGCCACAAGTGCGAAGATAGGATTTTTGCTCTTGCATGATGCCAAAATGACATAATCTTTCCCTTACCTTGACTTTCTGAGCTACCTAATCACCTCCTCACTTATTTTTATTCCTCCCCCCACCTTTTTTTAAGTGATGTGTCCCCCTATGCACCTTCACCCTTAAAAGTCTTCAAAATTACCAACAAAGTCATCCCAAGGTCTTATGGGGCTGTGCATGGGTCCCTAAGCACCAAAGGTCCTACGGAGTTGTTCCATGTGTCCTAATGTACCTTTGCCCTAAAACTAACCTAAATTTACCCAAAGTCCTCTCTCAATTCTGTAAATAAAGACCCTTTGCCTCTAATCAAAAGGCCTTTGACTCTAGTCCCTCTCTACACTCTACATTCTCTAGGTTCCTTTCTACCCTCTTGCTTCCAAAATAATAAATAAATAAATAAATAAAACCTAGTGAGAAAGAGTTGAGGAACATCAAAGATGTCAATTAAAGGAGCTGGGTAAAGAGAATCTAAGCTCCATAATCTTCTCTTAAGACATTGGTAAAGGGGCATGCCTCAATCCTACAGGGTTTCAAGAAATGGCTTCCTAACCATTGTGGTGGAGAGAATTTTGAGGTTCTTCTTTCCTCTCCTTATCTCCAGTCAAGGCCCTCCACACAACTGAAATAGTTCAAGACAAATTTTGGTCATTTATCTTGCTGGATGTCCCTCCTACAATCCACTTCTTGCTTGTTTACTTCTTTTTATTATCTCATTGGGGTGAGAGATTTTGCTTAAATATGTAATCTTAAAAAGTTTGATTCCTATTAAGTAGAGGCTGTTTGTACGTACACACAGAGAAAGTGCCTGACACCTCCATAATTGAGGCCCTTGGATTTTTGGAAGGTTAGTCTGTATTGGTGTTATTCAATAAAACATTATTAATCTTAACCCTTCTGATATTTGGCTCTATGCATTCTAGCCTATCTTAGATTCTGAAAATCTTGGGCAAGTAGCGTCTCCTTTTCCTTTATTTTGCCAAAATTTTGGCAGCAGATCTTGCCATTTTGATCCACAAAATTAGACATATCAGTACAACTAATTTGGCACTCTTGGGGAAGAGGAGGATGGAAAGTTGTGAGACATCTCTTCTGAGGTCTATTTTAGCTGCTAAAGATGGCGTAGATGAGAATGGATGGAACATCCAGGTGGCTTCTATTGAATTGGGATCCCCATCTTGGAGAGTTATGTCCTGGGTTAAGATCTCATGCTCAGGCTATGTGTGATTTAGGGTTAGCAAAGGCGATTGGGTCAGATTCTGGAGGATTGATGTTGTTTTGAAGTCCCTTTAGCAGATTTTTTGACAACTAACAGGGGCTTGTCGGTGTCTCATTTCTTTTCAGAGTGGCAACACAGTTGTATGGTGTCCATCTTTTCACAGAGATCTAAAAGATGAGTTTGAAAGCCTTCTGAAGTTGCTCTCCACACTTCAGGGATATTACATCTCATGGTCTGAGGCTGATTCTAGGGTGTAGGAGCTGGAGGCTAATGGTAGTTTCTGGGAAAACTTTGGAGCTGCTCCTGTTTCCACTAAGATTTGGGCTTCCAGGGTTGCCGTAACGATCAGGGCTTTTTTGTGGGTGGCTTGCTATGAGAAAATCTTTACCATTACTAATCTTAAACGTAGAGGCATGGTTCTTGTCAACTGTTGTATTCTGTGTTGCCATCATGAAAAGTCTGTGAACCGTCTCTTCCATTGTCTGCTTCCTTCCAAAATATTGGCAACTGTTCTCTAAAGATTTGGGATGGTTTTGGCAATTCCCAGCTCTGTTTCTGGGATGATCAATGGGTGTTCAGCCAGGACCTGGGGCGTAAATGGGTGTTTTTTGTCGGACATGATGGTGTTTGCTGTAATTTGGGTGGTTTGGCTGGAAAAGAAATAGCTGAACTTCTGAAGGTAAAGTGTGCTTGTGGAGGTCTCTGATTAGGAAGACCTTCATATGGGTCATTGCTTGGGCTAGAGTGCTGCCTTCTTTCATGGGGATTGTGGGGCCTCTTTGTCCCTGGGTCTCTGGAAGCCCCCCTTCGATGGGCTGCCTCAAACTAAACTTTGCTGGTGTTCCTGGGATAATTAAGGTGCTGCGGGGATGGGGGAACTTATTCATGATTCAAATGCTGGCATTATCATTGATTTTTTGGGGCACATTGGAATCAGGGAGTTCAATCATGCAGAAGCTGTAGCCACCTTCAAGCTTGTAGGATTGCAATCGAGGTTGGCCGTAGCCCCATACTTTTTCAAATGGGATTCCCAGAATGCGATTTCTTGGTCCAATGGTGGGCCTATGCTGTGGGAAAATTGTGTACATTTTGGCAGAAGTTAGAGGCTTGTTCATTGGTCGGGACTTTGACTTTTGTCCACATCCCCTGGGAGGCGAACTCAGAAGCAGATTCCTTGGTGAAGGGGCTTGCAGGAATGGCTTAGTGATCATCAGAAACTAGCTGAGTGGACATTTCTCAGTTGATAGTTGGGTGCAGCTTTTCGCTGTGTTGGGCCCCATTATTTTATATTTCTTTGTTGTTCTTGGTTTTCCAACTGCTCATTAAAAAAAAAAAAAAAAAACCTCTTTACCTTTTTCTTGTGAGATGAAATGTGCTCCAGAGATTATGTTGGTGAGTGATTGAAATGATTGTTTTACTCCATCGCAGATCAAAGCGAGCAGGATTCAGGACCGCCTTCCCCACTTCAGATATCCAAGAAAGGACTTGGGATTGGTCTGGGTACAATCGTCCGTAAAGCAGCATCAGCTGCATCTGTGGCGGCAAAGCATGCTTATGCCGCTGCCGCTGCCACCAGGAGATCCGATGAAGATATGTTGCCACTCAAGTGCTGCTTAATGTCCATATCTTTGCCTTGGGAGCACATTGCACACGATCTTTTGTTCAAGGTTAGTCCTGACATTCATGCATTCTGATAAGAACCCTTTTGGTTTATGTTGATTGTGTAAGAATTAATGCTGTTGGAGTGAGTAGAAAAACCTAGATTATTTGCATGACTCCGTTCCTCCTTTTTTCATTTTCTAGTGAATGACTTATTTTGTTGGGCTGTTAGGACATTCTTCAAACATCCTTGATTATCACAGTGACCAAAATACCATTTTCTGTTTGTCTGTGATCTTGATCCACAATATTCAATGGAGGAAAAGTACCTTTATTTTCCATAATCAGGAGACTTTCCTTTTTGTTCGCACAGCCCAATGGTTCTTTCTGGAAAGACTGTGATCTGGGTTTTAGCACCATAGTACTTTTGGTATTGAGAACTGATAGGGTAGGGCCAAAGGAGCCAGAATAATGGTAGAGCCCTCTTTGATAGTACATGTGGCAGGAGCAAGGTATTCCGTAACAGTAACGGAGGCCGTAATGGTCACTGCCATTACCTTTACGATATGGAGTGTAATGGCCATTACAGTCTCTCTCTCTCTCTCTCTCTCTCTCACACACACACACACACACACACACACACACACACACACACATTGGAAAAAGTTCAAAAAACTTGTATCGGCCCCATAACGGACCGTTACGACCTTTAAGGGTGGCGTAATGGGCCATTACAGGGGCTGAAATGGCTTTTACCGGTCATTTTTTGTTGTAACGGCCATTACGACCCTCTAACGTATAACGGTTGCCACCGTTGGCTTTACATAACGGCCTTTACGGCACACCATGGGCGGGAGTTGATATCAACCATGATTTTCAATCAGCAGAGTCTGACTTATCACGGAGACCCACACCCACAGACAGTCCAAATCATCATTGGCTTATCACAGAGACCCACACCTACAGACGGTCCAAATCATCATTCTTCTGCACTTTTCCACATTCAATATGGACTATCATTTTCGTTTTCCATCATGGCTTTCGATACCACTGGCCTGAAAAGAGCTAGGATCCTCTAATCCATGTCTCTTTTGAACCATTCTCCATGTGTACCATGGAGAAAGGTCATCTTGCATATTTATGTTCTACTGGCTCTACCGTAACTTTCCATTTAGATCTCTCAGTGATTCCCTATACAAATAGGCTGTCGACAAATATATATATATATATATATATATATATATATATATATATATATATATATATATATATATATATATATATATATATATATATATATATATATATATAATAACTTTATAAAATCTATGCCGAGTTGTCTTGTTTTCGTTCGGAAACAATATGAATGACCAGACTGAAATGGGACCTGAACCGACTGATATGAGGTGAGTTCTGCTGTTTTCAGCCTCCTGACGTCGCACTTGAAACCACCATTTAAATCCATGGTATTGACTTATTTATATATGCTTTACGCAGGGTAGCCCTCCGGTGAATTTGTGACCAATCATCTTCGCTAGCCAATATTGGAGCCTTGGGATCAATTAAGACATGGCCATGCCGCTGGTATCAAGGCATGGAGTTGGAGAATGTGTGTATAGTACGTTAGGTATGGAGAGACTTGTGTATATGGTCTTTTGTTCAAATTCTTCAGTATAGTGTAGATTTGAGTACTAATTTGAATGAATCAGTGAGTTGTGTGGTGGTAAAAGAGAAATGGGAAATGGGCTCGAAAACAGGTTATATAGTAAATGTTTATTTTTAATTTTTCACTTTTATGATGCATGCATTGTGCAAAATCTAGATTGGAACATTGAAATCCAGCGGTCCTTTTGGTTTCATGTCTTGCTCCCAAATGCTTGTTGGAATGGATGAGAAAATCCTAGACGCCCACTGTGGTGTGTGTGGTTCTGTCACAGATCTGTTTGGCCTGTAATTTGGGTGCGTCATCCAAACATGTGGGTAGCAGCATCCTCTAGTGAGTTAGAATATTGGGCAAGTTTGGATTTTTCTTATTACAAAGTGAGAAAAAAAAATTAAAAATCATCCTTGAAGGCTTTCGGTTATTTATATTATTTAGGGAATCAGTATTCACTCGAAGGGTAGCATTGTGCTGAGCAGCCTTTGTTACCCAAGGATTTACTACTCGTCTGGAGTCAACGCAATTCAAGCGCATCTCAGTTGAGTCCGAACTGGTCTGGCATTATGAGCCAGGATAGAGAAGGAGACTAATGTTACACAGCAGGTCTTTCCCAAGCTTATTTGGGTTGGGTTCCTGGCTCCTTTGCCCAGCCTTTAGGTCTATCTTTCTTGGATCTTATATGATTGGTAAAGCTACTAATGTAAGGATTATGATTTCCTTTTGGTGTGGGTCTAATATAGATGGGCTCGGTTCGTACTTGAGCCTGAGTTCGGGTTCATGAGTAAAGTCTAAGGCCCTATTTGGTAGAACCCAAAAAATGAGTTTTATCTCATTTTGTTTAACAGTAATTATTGGAGATGTAGATCTGATGTGACAGAAAGGCCGAGTGATTTTCCATGACCTCTTTCTCATGGTTAGGATTGTCTTATGACTGTGACGGCTGGTCCATTTTTGTAGCCTTGTGATGAATGGATGACCTGGATCACACCTGTGTATGGTGTAGATGAAAGAGAGGTGGGCTGGTTGTTGTTTGCTTTAATTATAAATAGGGAGGTGGCACATGTGATGTACATAGAGATAGGAAGTGGGAGAGAAATTGGGGAGTTTGTTTAAGAGAGAGAGAGAGAGAGAGAAATAGGGTAGGTTCGGGTTGAGGAGAGTTAAATGGTGATCCATCCCCTTTCATCTTCTATAGCCTACTGGAGTGCCTAATCTACGTCATTTTTTGGGTTGGTATCTTAACATAAGCTTACACAATATATTTATGAAGTGGACACAATAGATTTACAGAGCAGATCAGTCTTCATGGTGGGCCAACAGAGTCTTTGTTGCGTAGGCTCCCTAATATACATCTTCTGTGTAGTCTAGATCAAGTAAAGAGGAGAGATGGCTGCGGGCTAATTGTTGGAAGGAACTAAGAGGACAAAAAGTCTTTTTCAAAAAAAGAAGTAAAATTCTTCGTATATTAATTGCAATGATAAATTGTATTGCGACCTGCCCTCACCTGGATGATAGTCCGTCCAGGCAGGGATCTGTGGGGTCTACCATGATGATTGGGTTTTATCTACGCCGTCCAACCATTTTTCCAGGACTGCACAGCTGGGATTGAACTCCCACCATTAAAACTTCTGTGAGCAGCAGAAGTTTTGGATGAATCCGATGTGTGTTTTCCCTTCATCTGGGCCTATATGACCTTATGAACTGCTTGGATGGCAGATAAACATCACGATGGCCCTTAGGAAGAATCCAACGGTGAGTTTAGTTTTATTATCGCTGCTGCTTCTTGTGGTGCGTTCCAATTGCATTGGACCTTTCAAATTTTTAGACTCATACCCTAAAATGATATGAAAAAAATGGATCGGATAGCGTGGGTTAAAAACCATACATCACGGTGGCCCCACAGAACCCACAATCCGCTAAACACTGCTTGTTTGCAAGCTATTTGCTCATCTGACTCATGCATGGAAAGTAGCTACATTTTCAGTGCCTGAAATAACCCGACCCTTTAAAATGTCTTTTCCTATAAATATTAAAGTTCACCTTATGCAAGCGAATTGTGAGAGTAAAATTGGGCAGAGGAAGCTATTCGTGGGAGAAAAATTGTCCAAAACACTCTAGATTGGTTTTTAACATTTTATCAAATCAGACCGGATTGGATGCAACTATTGCTTAAGCCTTACTAATTGATTTGATTTTCCTGCAAAAGCCTTTGGCACGAAGTTCCTGTGCTGGGATGCTAGGTGGGGCCCACCGTGATGTTTGTGAGAAATCCACTCTGTCAGTCCGTTTTCAAAACTCAAGGTGGCCATATGAGAGGAAACAGTAGGAATTCGATGACCACCGTTGGAACATTTGCATCTTCACAAAAGTTTCATATCAAGCTAAGTTTTTTGTATTTTCACTTCAGCCCAATGGGAATTACCTTTGTGAGTCCAACACTCAGCTAGTTGCATGAAATACACATTTACAAGTGCAGAGGATCTGGCCTTTTGTTATATATTTCTGTTTTTCTTTCGAATTAAGATTGACCTCCCTCCCTCCGCCCCCCTCCCCCCTCTCTCTCAAATGGGATCGTCGTAACTATCTGCACTCAGTATTTGACCGATAAATCCATTCCATCCATCAGTTTTGCAAGACCGTACATATCACAGTGATTGCAGACCGATAGTTCTGATAGGCCACCTCATGGGTCTCATTCACTCCAAACGTGTGCCATTTGCACTGAATTGTGGTGACTGAGATTGATGCTGCTGATGAGGTTTCATGCTTTATTGTGACGAATGAATGAAAGAGAAATAAAAGATAAGTCATGTGACAAATGAATGAAGGACAAACAAAAGAGAATTTCAAAAAAGAAAAGCAAAACCTAATCTCATGATATTGGTGGACCGCCTATTGTCCTCAATTGGCTTTCAGTTTCTAATTTTACCACATATGGGCATCGTCCATGCGTTCGTGATAATACAATACGGGAAACACGAGAAAAATGAGATTTATTTGCTAAATCAGCTGTCAATGAGGTGACAGAATAGTGTAAGTTGGTCCAAGAGATTTTAGATATATTTTTGATTGCTAACAAGAATACCTCAATCAGTACAAGAAACCTTTAATCCGGGAAAGTATATAAGCCGGCTCAGATTCTTTATATAAAGGATTATTGAAGAACTTGCTTAAGCTTTTTTATTTCAGTTTGTCATTACCAGTTAAGAGCAAATCATTAACATAAATTAGTAAAATTATAATACAATGGGATTAAGACTATGAATAAGTAGGGATCATAACCACTTTGAGTAAAACCAACTCCAATCATAGTTGTGGAACCCTTGGAACTAAGCACAAAGTACTTTTTGGAGCCCATATAAAGCTTATCGAAGTCTTGCATACCAATTTTCTTGACCTATTTTAGATCAAGGAGGTTGAGTCATGTACACAATTTAATGTAAATATCCATGAATAAATGCATTCTTGATGTCTATATGTCCAATAGATCAATTACGAATAATAACAACTGTAATAAGCATTTGAACAATCTTCATATAGCCACTAGGGCAAAGGTCTCGTAATAGTCAATGCCATACTACTGCTTATAGCCTTGGTACATGAGACAAGCTTTGTACTGATCAAGTGATCCGTCCGATTTTGGCTTGATAAAATACACCAATTTACTACCAATAACTTGTTGACCAAATGGATTCCATGTGTAATGATATGCTAGTGCTTGTAAGTCTTCTGTCATAGTATTCCTACAACATTGATGTGGAAAAGCCTAAGAATAAAAGGTACGAAAGTAGGAATAGAGACATGCTTTAGACTGATGTAGAACGGGTCGCGGACAGTTACATGGTCAAGATGGATCAGAAAAGGCCCGGTCGACGACAGAAGTGATCCAGACCATCAGACCTTAAATCGAGCGTATCTCACAATCCGAAATGAGTTATCTAACATAAAATATATGATTTTGAGGTAGAATGAGCTACTTTAGCCAACCAACCTTGCTATGTCGGGATACCCAAGCTGGATTTGCGAAATACCGCCAGATTGACGATCGTTTCCTTATTTTAATTTCGTTTTTACTATAAATTGTAAGTTTTAGTTTAATTATAACTATTCATCCGTTGGGCTTTAGGAGTTGCGTCTAATGTGAAAAGAGCTTAGAAAAATTAGGAGAATGGTTTGGTGAAGCCAAATAGGATGCTTACTATTTTTGGCTGAAAACCTTGCGCACCAGTAGACATCATGACCGTCTATAAAGAGTAAGTTTACTATTTATAGTAAGTCACGAATTCTAGGAGTTTTAGTTGTAGTTTGATTCTGATTTCTTTTCCATTGCTTGGTACCCTTATTTAAAGGGTTATGAACTCATTTTTATTCATTCATTAATCAATTTTAAATTTATTAGAGTTTATTTCTATTTTCTGCTTTATTTCCTCATGGATTTGAGAAGTCTCTGTGAAGAGTCCAGAGAAGTTCCGTGGATTTGGAATAGTTATCCTCTTGAGGAAGACGGTGCTTGACCTCATGTCCTTCCCTGTGTCATAGACCAAGAACATATAGTAAATGAAGTTTGTTAGAAGTATGCGATGTATGAGTATATTGACACACCTTTGAAAAAAATGGACCGACTGTAGGTTGAACAATAGGAGGAGGCATCTCTCTCTCTCTCTACCTTTATGTTGAGAAACTTGTAAAGTAGCTGGAGTGTTTAAGTATATCGGAAAACCAGGTTAACCAATATAAATTGTAGGACTAATGATCGAAGGTGGTGGAAGTTGAGCATGAAATTGCACATGTTCTAAGAAAATATTTCTTGAGACACGAACTCGACGAGCATAAGGATCGTAGCTGCTTGACTTTGGGGATACTCTTTATTGCATTCATGTGAAGAAATATGAATATAACAAAACACATTAAAAAGTGTAAAATACTAAGTTAGTAGGTAGAGAACCGAATATAACAAAATAAGAAAATATTACCATGAAGTTTGGTGGGGATGTTAGCTATGAGATAGAAAAAGTGTAGCATCACTTTTGCTCAGAATATTCACGGAACAAAAGCTCATGTCATAAAGGTGGTGGTCGCGATAATGTGTCGGTTATTTTGTTTAGCAATACTATTTTTCTACGGTGTATTTGGACAAGTCTTTTCATGAATAATTCATTGATCACACAAATATGCGTTAAATTCTATAGAGATGTACTCTCCTCTTGAATATGAGTGGCGAATTTTAATCATTTTCTTAAACCATGTAACAACCATATATAGTGGAAAATTGTGAAATTTTTTAAACAACTGTGACTTAGAACACCTGGAATATATCCATGTATGTTTGGAGAAATCGTTCATAAATATTTGTAATGCCCTGAATATCAGGCGTCGAGCATAACTCAGCTCCCGAGTTCCAAAACATCACTTATGCAACATTCTTAATGATGGATTTATGTTGTTTGTATTAGTGCATAAAATATGAAGTAGATTAAGCCAAATCAACAAAACATAGTCCGGAGACAGTTGTAATACGCAAGCGGAAGGCTGAAATGAATTTATAAACTAGTACAAGTCCCCAAAATATGTATGCTCTTTCAGGTCAATAGTTACAAGTATTGTTTCAAAATACAAATGTCCAAATATAATAGTCCTCTATAAAGTATGAACCCTGAAGCCCCAATAATTCAGAATGGTCTAAGTGAACCCGCCTGAATACTGCATATATGAGAATGCCTCCTCGTCATCCTTGAACTCTGGCTCTTCCTCGTGGGTCACATCAACATCTGCATCTAAGACAGAGTCTAGTTGGTGTTTAAGCACCATCCCAGAATGTGAGAGTGAGTGATCAACTCAGTGGAACTACACAGCAAAGGTTAACATGTTATCAATTCAATCAAGCAGTAATGATAAAGCAATACAATCAAACATCCCTAAGTACTCTGGTTAATGCAAGAATGTATGAAGAAATGATGTATGCCCTTGCCTGTACTCCCTCTGCGATCTTCATCTCACGGTCACGCATGTCAGTCACTTCCTTAGTGTTCTGCCCAATGCTAAACGGCACATGCAGTGCGGTGCATGTACATGATTACCGAGTTCTTATTATTCTTTTTCATACAGCAGAATTGGAAAGCTAAGGTACCTCCCTAATATCAATTCCCAAACAATGATCTATTCTAGGGTCGTCACTCCTAGTAAATCTCATACGATGTTATGATTCTAAGTCGCTGCAAAGGACTCATCACCAATCAATACAGGCTTAGTTATACCCTAGATGCTACAATAAGGCTCGTCGCCTCAATGCAGTTTCAAGGTAAACTCGAGGTCACTAAAAAGGGCTCATCAGCAAATCAGTGTAGGCCGACAGCACGAATACAGTGTCCCATACTACCGTATTTGGCTCACAAGTCTAGGTTGCTCACTGGTCACTACGGGGAGGATCGTCGCCCCAGCGTAGGCCGACAGCTCGACCATAGTATCCCATACCACCATGTCCGGCTCATGAGTCTTAACAGATCGAGGTACCAAGGTTAACAGGGTTTCATTGGTGAGTTGGGTACCTTAGATTCAAGCAGTAGCGTCCAAATATGGTGAACATATATCGGGTCAATCGGGTTAATTGACGAGCTCAACTAGGATGAGCGCACGTTGAGTTGATCGACATGAAATGCATAAGCACTCCGTGTGGCCTAACCACTGTCAACATCCCAAGTACGGCTCAAATTCGTCGAACACATCCTGCGTGGTGAAAATAACCTCAACCACCAGTTCGAGAACGGTTACCGATTACCTGGACTGTGATATAGTCTCAACCACGTACAATCACAATAATGAATATTTAAGTCAAATCCTACAATCATATGAACATGTTATGAAATATAACTTAAACATGAATACACAGTATATGGAGGAAATCATACACACAGTTAAACATGAATAAGTAAATTATACAGTTCATGGAGGAAATCATACACACAACTAAGGTAGTTGAGATTCATATCCCAATTCCCTTATAAATCATACTTTACTAACTACTAACTCATTTAGACATTTTCACAAACACTTAAACTACACTTTTTAACATATATCACGTATGTTGGCCATATTACGTATTAGGGCAAATCCTTTTATAAAGGAGTTGTCGCATACATAACAACTATGTACCTACGACAATTAATCATCGCAATCACAACATCAGATTCCAAATGCATACAAATATTTCAACAAACACATGAAATACTCTATTCACAACATAGTTTATACATATATCTAAAACGAAACAGATAATGCATTTGGCATGTGTAATGGCACCCACGTCAGTAATAAATCATTATCTGACATTGAAAGTCTTGAAAACCATAACCTAAACGTATATAGTTCGCACCTTAAACCGATAAACGCATAACAAATATGATTTAGACGTTTAGTCTTCGTCAACGGCAGATTTACAGCCTAGAGTACGAAGTAGGTTAGCCACATCGTCACTTAAACTATTTGAAAGCCCTAAAGTGGATTAGGGTTAGGATTTCTTACCCAAGTATGGAATCGGTATCGCCCATATAGCGATACGAATAGGCGGATTTGGCAAGTAGTGTAGCTAGGAAGAATCTCAGGATGAATCACTAACTCACTCTCTCTCTTTCTCTCTCTTTCTCTCCCTTTTCTTAGCTAGGATTTTGGAATTCGTATGGAATATGAGAGAGAGTGTTTAAAGCCCTTATATAGGCCCATAACTGATGGAAACAGCCCCAGGGCCATGGTATACTTAGGTTATATCCAAATTGGGTCTGTTCCGATCCAACGGAGCAGTTCTGGAGGTCCCTTTGCTGAATGCAGTTGAACTTAAGCTCACAGATATTGAATCTTGGTCAAGCTAAGTTTTTAGTCTGATCGGATTTACAGATCGACTGTGGCGGTCCAATTTCAGTTCAACGGTCACCGACACTCGATCAGGGCCACAAGCACATTGACATGTGTGGGACATTTCCCCTGATCCGAGGGTGAATTTGGGTCAAATTCTGACGGTCAGAATGCTTATAATTGGCCCGCAAGCAACACGACTCAGATTGCTTAAATTTGTATTTAATTTATAAAAACATTCACTTTTCTCACACACTTCGCTCCAGACTTAAGTAAATCGTCTCAGGACATCATCTGGACTTGATTTTTGAGGTGGTTGTCAAGTCCAACAAGGCGGTCATATTTGTCTAAGTTCGTCGCTATCGGACTTTCGACGTGCGGTCCAGGTCCGATACGGAGTTTCTGAATGCTCCCGAGAGTAACTGGATTTAGAGATGGATTTTAGGTTTCAGGGTAATGTAGCGTTAATAATTCTACAAGTTTTGAGTCTTGCAGATTGTATTTACGGTGATTGGTGTTAATTTCTCAGGTAATGTAGTTTAGCGCTAGTTAATTCTTGTTTAATTTTTAAAGGATTTAGTCCTAAGAGATTTCTACCTAAGTCGGTATTCGGATCTTTGTACGGATTTTTTCAGGACGTTACAATCTACGCCCCTTAAAGAAAAAATTTTATTCTCAAAATTTGTACCTTTTCCTATTCCTTGAGGATCTGAGGGTAGTTCTTTCTAACCTCAGCTTTAGTCTCCCAAGTATCCTCTTCTTCACTGTGATCATCCACAGTACCTTCACAAGTGGGATAACCTTGCTACGCAATACCTGCTCCTTCCTATCCAGGATATGCGTCGGTTGTAGTACATACGTGGCATCTTCGCTCAATTGCACCTGTTCCCAACTGATAATATGCGAAGGATCAAGAACGTACTTCTTCAACATGGACACATGAAATACGTTGTGCATGCCTATGAGTGGTGTGGACAAAGCAAGATAATATACTACTGCCCCTACTCGATCTAGTATCTGAAATGGGAATGAGAATCTTGGCGTGAGCTTCCCTTTCTTTCCAAACCGAAGGACTGCCTTCATGGGGGAAACCTTAAAGAATACATGGTCCCTAACCTCAAACTCAAGTGATCGCCCTCTCGTATCGGCATGGCTCTTTTGCCTGCTCTGTGCAGATAGAAGTCGACGCCTAATAATGTCGATTTTCTCTGAGGTCGCCTAAACCAACTCTGGGCCAATCAAAGTCTTCTCGCCCACTTTTGCCCAGCAATGCAGTGCTTTATATGGACGACCATATAGTGCCTCATAGGGAGCCATGCCAATACTCACCTGAAAGATGTTGTTATACGCGAACTCTGTATAAGGAAGATAGTCATCCCAACTGTCCTTGAAATCCAACGCACAAGCTCGCAACATATCTTTTAGCACTTGATTCACTCGTTCTGTCTGCCCGTCTGTCTGTGGATGGAACGCGGTGCTGAACTTCAACTTCACACCCATCACTTCCTGGATACGAGTACAGAAGATAGATGTGAATCGCGTGTCTCGGTTTGATACAATCTCCAAGGGAACTCTATACAGATGTACAATCTCCTTGATGTACAACCTAGCTAACTCGTCTATAGAGTTCGTAACTCTGATCGGTAGGAAATGAGCCAATTTCGTCAATCGGTCAACGATCACCCAAATGGAGTTATGTCCCTTTCTTGTCTTAGGTAGCCCTGATATGAAGTCCATATAGATAAATCCCACTTCCATTCGGATATGGGCATGGGTTGAAGCAGTCTAGGAGGTCGGCGATGCTCTGCCTTGACCTGCTGGCACGTGAGACAATGAGATACAAACTCTGCAATGTGATCCTTCATATTGCCTCCCCAGTACGATCTTTTCATATTTTGATACATCTTCGTGCTACCAGGATGCATTGCAAGCCTCGAACTGTGGGCTGACTCGAGAACCTCCCATCTCAAGTCATGAACGTCTAAGATGCATAGGCGGCCACGATAGCGTAAGCCCCCATCTGAACTAACACTCTACTCGGAGTCCTCATCTGTACTAACCCGCTCTCTTATCTTCGCTAATAGCTCATCGTCTGCCTGAGTCGCGATAATCCTGTCGTCAATGAGGGGCTGTACTCGAACATGTGCGATAACCTCATATGGCTCCTCTACCATGAGTTTCTGCTCAAAGTCTCGCACAAACTCCACGATGTCCCATTCTGCTATCATTAGCGGAGCTACAAACTCTATGGTCTTCTTGCGGTTCAACGAGTTTGCCACAAGGTTTGCCTTGCCCAGATGGTAGGAGACCTGGAACTTAAAGTCCTTCAAGGTTTCCATCCATTGGCGTTGCCTCATATTCAAATTTCGCTGAGAGAATATGTATTTAAGGCTCTTGTGGTCGCAAAAGAGATCGAACTCCTCTCCGTAGAGGTAATGTCTCTAGAGCTTCAGTGCAAAGATAACGACTGCCAACTCTAGGTCGTGTGTACGGTAATTCTCCTCGTGCTTTCTCAACTTTCTCGAGCCGTAAGCAATCAATTTGTCCTTCTGCATAAGAACACAACCCAAACCAACGCGAGATGCGTCAATGTATATAGTATACTAACCTCTTGCTCTGATAATACTAGTACAGAGGCGGACGTTAGCATGTCCTTCAGTTCCTGAAAAGCTACTTCCGCTTTCTCATTCTAGGCGAATTTTAGATCTTTTCGTGTCAACTGAGACAGCGGTTTGGCAATCTTGGAAAAGTCTTGAATGAATCACCGGTAGTACCTTGCCAAACCAAGAAAACTCCTCACCTCAGTAACTGAAACGGGCTGCTTTCAATCCTCAACCGCGGCTACCTTAGCGAGGTCGACTGCTATCCCTTTCTTGGATATCACATGTCCCAGGAACTTGACTTCCTCCTTCCAGAAGTCGCATTTCTTATACTGCGCGAACAACTGGTTCTTCCTGAGAGTGTCAAAGACTGCTCATAGATGCTCTTCATGCTCTTCCTGACTTTTAGAATATATTAGAATGTCATCAATAAATACGATGACGAATCGGAATAGAAATGGTCAAAACACCCTGTTCATTAGGTCCATGAATACGACCGGAGCGTTTGTGAGTCCAAACGACATCATAAGGAACTCGTAATGACCAAAACTTGTCCTGAAGGCTGTCTTTTACACATCCTCATCCCTGACGCGCAACTGATGATACCCTGACTGCAAATCTATCTTTGAAAAATACCGTGCCCCCTTCAACTGATCAAATAAATCATCAATTCTAGGCAAGGGATACTTGTTCTTCACTGTCACCTGGTTCAACCTGCGATAATCAATACATAATCGCAGGGAACCGTCCTTCTTCTTTACAAACAATACAGGCACTCCCCAAGGGGACACACTCGGTCATATGAAGCCCTCCTCTAACAATACATCAATCTGTCTCCTCAGTTTCTCTATCTCACATGGAGGCATACGATATGTCGGCAAGGAAATAGGTGTCGCACCGGGCACAAGATCGATAGTAAAGTCGATCTCGCGCTGAGAAGGAAGTCCCACGATCTTCTCAAATACGTTCAGGAAATCCTGAACCACAGGCGTATCTCCCAACATCGGATCATCAATACTCTCTAACAAGGAAGCGTAGGTACTAACTCGACAAGACCAACTGACCTGAACTGGAAATGTAAAGACCGTGCCATCAGGTCCGTAGGCTGTTACGACTCGGGCCTCGGAATCCATCTCTGCTCTTATCCTGATGAGCCAATCCATCCCTAGAATAACGTCGTAGTGACACAGTGGGGCGACAATCAGGTCAACAATCACTATCCTGCTACCCAAATCTATTGAGTAAGACTCACAGGTCCGGGTAATTTCTGAAAAGGTCCCTATAGCGGTAGTGAGTCTCACTCCCTTCGTAGGAGCAGTATCCAACCCTAGTCGTTTGACTGCAGTGTAAGAGATGATTGAAATAGTGGACTCGGTGTCCACCAATAAGAAGACAGACGTACCTTAGATATGAGCCGAAACCTCAAAAGATCTCGGTGTTAAGTCTGCCTCGGGCGCTTCAGCTGTAAGCGCGTGTACCCGAGCCTGCTGTGAACGGTTCGATTGTGGTAGCATGGGCCGTTGAGGCAGCCTGAAGCGAGGTGCGGGTAGCCTGAAAGATGGGTGAGCTGGTGCTGATTGAAGGGGTGGAGCAAAAATGGCCTGAAGCATGGGATGGTTGATCCTCTGAGGCGGTGAAAAGCCACTGTCTCGCATTCTGGTGAAACAATTTATCTCTGTGTGACCTGACTTCTTGCAGTAAGCACACCACACGTCTGGTCGCCTCACAGGGGCAGGAGATGCCATGAGCCTTGGCGATGAGTCTACACGAGGCCTCTTACTGAGGAATGGTCTACTAAAAAATTCAGGTCGCAGCCTGGGAGCCATAGGTGCTTGCATACGGGACAACCTGTCCCCATCCTGCTCAGCTCGTAGGGACAAGCCCACCAACTCAACATAAGTAGATATGCTAGCGCAATACATCTTTAACCGGATCTCGGGTCGCGGACCCTCAGAAACATGCCGCATCCACATCGGCTGGTCGCCTAGAAGCAAAGGAGCATACCTGCCCAGCTCCGTAAATCGATTCTCATATTTCGTCACCAACATTCCTCTCTGACGGAGGCGAAGGAGCTCGCTCTCCTTCTCATGTCGGTAGGTGATTGAAAAATACTTCTCGTGAAAGCGGGTCTCAAATGCCTCCCACGTCCACACAAATCTTTCCGCAATAATGCGGAGAACACTATCCCACCACAAACTAGCCTCCTTAAACATGAAGATGACAAGCTCGACCTGCTCCACCTCAGAACAGTATAGCGGCCTCAGCATCTTAGAGATGCGGTCAATCCAGTACTTGGCCTCCTCAAGTCTATGAGTACCCGCGAAAGTGGGAGGCCGTAAGCGCTGAAATCGCTCAAATGTGCCGTTGGCACTAGTGTTCCCAGCTGGGTGCATAGGTGAGGCAGATGGAGTCGCCCCCATCGTATGAGCAAAGATGCAGCCATGGAGGTCAAAAACTGTTGCTGCTGTTGCTGCTGCATCAATAGCATCATCTGCTCTAGCCTATCAGGAGGCGGAGCAGATTGAGATGCATGTGGAGTCGACGCAGACGCACGGTTCTACTCGGGAACCGAAGGTGTGATAGGTGGTACCACAGGCGATGCCACAGGTGTTGGCCCAGTAGCAGGGCCAGTAGCCGGATGAGAATCTGGCATAGAGTCGAAGTGAGACGGGCCCGAACGGGGGTTCGTATGGCTGTCTCTTAGGGAAGAGGCCCCGTCAAGCGACTCGCCTAAAGAGAGACGGGCCGAAGTCCTCGTGCCCTTAGGTGGCATGCCCTACAAGCAACAGAAGATGCAACCCACGAGATTTAGCATACACACAAACCATCCATAAAACATTCACGTCTCAACTCAAAGAAACATCATGCATTTCATTTAACAAAATTGTCACAATACACGAGGCACAATATTACATGGATTGTAACAGAGAATGCATGTGAGCTAATACAACCAAGGGTTCAAACACTAAAACAATTACCAAACTACTACGCTTATAAAGGCCACACATAAAATCAGCAACAAAGCAAACAAATGACAACTACATATGCGACTATTCGTCAAAATCTGGTGATGGAGGAAGGGCACCGTTATCCTGCAGATAGCACAGGATAGACTTCAAAGTGCGAGTCACTTTCTTAAACTTGTATTTCACGAGGGCCCGAACATCGATAATATCCTGTCGTAGGGTAGCCTGGCCCTCCTCAAGTCGAGCTAAGCGGGCCTCCCTATCAGCCTGATCAGGGTCATGCTTTCGTGTCGTAAGAGGAGGGCTCTCATCCATATCCTGGGCCTCCTCTTCTTCTTCGCTCTACTCTTCTTCTATATCAGCTCCACCTTCTTCATCACTCTCTTCCTCTTCGCTTTCTGTCTCATCCTCACTCTCCTCAAGTAGGGCTTGTCGTTGCTGTGGCCCGATATCCATCTGATTGAGAGTAGTCTCGTTGATGTAATGGATCGGCACCGACAATTTCGCCCAAAGTCTGTAGCCAAACTCGAGAGTAATCTTGCATATGAGTCGACTGAATGGGAGCGATTCAGTCCTTCTATTAAAACGTGCGATAAGGACTATCTGTCGCAGGACATGCGTAGGCACACACAACTTCTCTCCCTACCCCACCTGATACAGGAAGTCTACCATCAGGCGCTTGCACTCACTGCGGTTGCTCCACCTGGGATAAACATTAAACGTACAGATGTGGTGAAGCAGGTGGAAGTCGTCTGTCATATTGGTCGCTAAAAGGCTTTTGTTTGGCTGCCATTAAACCTGACGACCACAAAGGAATCCTGTGCGGTGATCCCTTTCACGTGCACTCCTCAGATTCTTCTCACTTGCATGCACCTCACCGAGAGGCACATTCATAAGCCGAGATATCAAACTAACGTCAATTATGGCCTCCCGATCTCTTTCAAATGAAATTTTAAACTGCAAGGGTTCCAGCGTTAGCTTTTGAATGTGGGTATAGAAAGCTCGAACAGTGCCCACATTTACACAGTGCTCACCCTCAAATAGCGGATCCCACTTGGCTTCTACCAGGCGCTCGAACAATAAGTATTTTTTAAATAGCTGCGCATCCACATGAGCTTCAAAAAGGACCCTACGACCCTCATAAAATCCATGAGACAACTCTGCCAACAAAGCCCTTCATATGAGAGCTTGGGGATCTAGATCTTGCTCAGTCTGCAACTGTCGATTGGTGCTTGTACTCGCGGCGGCACCTCTCGGCCTCATTGAACAGGAGGGGCGACTAGGCCCGACTTTATCCATGGAAGCTCTCTTCTTTCCCATGAAAGAGAGAATGGTGAAAATAAAAAATATGGTCGTAACAAGCTCGAATAGGTCCATGGAAAAGGAAAGAAAAGAGGGAAATGGAAAGAGTGATGGAGTTTCTACGGATTTGAGACTCAAGGTGGGATTTGAGTGCTCAAATGGAAGGAGAAGAAGGGAGAAATCAGCAATGGAGGTAGGTTTTGAAATGGGTAGAGTGAGAGTGCATGAAAATGGAAGAAGGAAGCCCTTGGTGGGGCATTTTTTGTGAAAATCTAAAATTTTCTTAAGGAAAGGAAAGCTTGAAGGGGTAGTTTGTGAAGAGAGGATGCTGTAGGAGGGTTTAATTTTGACCAAACACACATCAGTGGGCCACACAGGACCCTAGAGTTATCGGCCAGCATCGGCCCGCCCGACCTGACCTGCTGGGAGGCGAGACCTCGCCGGTCTCTAGACATCCCGACGAGGGAAGGCCGGTAGGGCGATGTCCTCCCCCCCTTAGGTCTAAAAATGTGTGGGTCCCACCTTGGGTCCCCCTGGAAGTGCCCCGATTGATCCCCTACTCAGTTTTAAGTCATTTCAGGTAATTTTTGATGTATATACAAGTGTATCGATATTTAAACGGTTGAGATAGGATAAAACATGGTCTATACACGTCGATTAATGGTCTAGAAGTGGGTTGAGATCGTTTCGCGTGATCATGAGTATGTACGGACCCGATCTCGAGGATTGTTTATAGTAATCCTTCGCCAATTGGTGAAACTGGGAAACCTAAACTTGTTTTTAGAATTTTCTCGCACCCTCCTACGCTAAATTGGCGTTAGCATACATCGTGTGATTATAACCCAGGTCCGGTTTAATCCAAATCATGCTCTGATACCAACTTGTAACGCCCTAAAAATCGGGGGTCGAGCATAACTTAGCTCCCGAGTTTCAAAACATCACCTATGCAACATTCTTAATGATGGATGTATGTTGTCTGTATTAGTGCATAAAACATGAAGTAGAATAAGCCAAATTAACAAAACATAATCAAGGGACAGTTGTAATACGCAAGCGAAAGACTAAAATGAATCTATAAACTAGTACAAGTCCCCAAAATATGTATGCTCTGTCAGGTCAATAGTTACAAGTATTGTTTCAAAATACAAATGTCCAAATATAATAGTCCTCTATAAAGTATGAACCCTGAAGCCCCGATGATTCAGAACAGTCTAAGTGAACCCGCCTGAATACTGCATACACGAGAATGCCTCCTCGTCATCCTCAAACTCCGGCTCTGCCTCGTGGGTCATATCAACATCTACATCTAAGACAGAGTCTGGTTGGTGTTTAAGCACCGTCCTAGAACGTGGGAGTGAGTGATCAACTCAGTGGAACTCTATAACAAAGGTTAATATGTTATCAATTCAATCAAGCAGTAATGATAAAGTAATACAATCAAACATCTCTAAGTACTCTGGTTAATGTAAGAATGTATGAAGAAATGATGCATGCCCTCGCCTGCACTCTTTTTACAATCTTCATCTCATGGTCGCGCATGTCAGTCACTTCCTCAGTACTCTGCCTAACGCCAAACGGCACATGCAGTGCGGTGCATGTACATGATTACCGAATTCTTATTATTCCTTTTCATACAGCAGGAATGAGAAGCTAAGGTACCTCCCTTATATCAATTCCCAAACAATGATCCATTCTAGCGTCGTCACTCCTAGTAAATCTCATACGATGTTATGGTTCTAGGTCACTGCAAAGGGCTCGTCACCAATCAATACAGGGCTAGTTATACCTTAGATGCTACAATAAGGCTCGTCGCCTCAATGCAGTTTCAGGGTAAGCTCGAGTCATTACAAAGGGCTCGTCACCAAATCAATGTAAGCCGACAGCATGAATTCAGTGTCCCATACCACCGTATTCGGCTCGCGAGTCTGGGTTACTCACTTGTCACTACGGGGAGGCTCGTCGCCCCAGCGTAGGCTGACAGCTCGACCGCGGTGTCCCATACCACCATGTCCAGCTCATGAGTCTTAGCAGATCGAGGTACCAAGGTTAACAGGGTTTCACTGGTGAGTTGGGTACCTTAGATTCAAGCAGTAGCGTCCAAACATGGTGAACATACATCGGGTCAATCGGGTTAATTGACGAGCTTGACTAGGACGAGCACACGTTGAGTTGATCGACATGAAATGCATAAGCACTCCGTGTGGCCTAACCACTTTTGATATCCCAAGTACTGCTCGAATTCGTCGAACACATCCTACGTGGCGAAAATAACCTCAGCCACCAGTTCAAGAACTGTTACCGATTACTTGGACTGTGATATAGTCCCAACCACGTACAATCATAATAATGAATATTTAAGTCAAATCCTACAATCATATGAACATGTTATGAAATATAACTTAAACATGAATACACAGTATATGGAGGAAATCATACACACAGTTAAACATGAATAAGTAGATTATACAGTTCATGGAGGAAATCATACACACAACTAAGGTAGTTGGGATTCATATTCCAATTCTCTTATAAATCACACTTTACTAATTACTAACTCATTTAAACATTTTCACAAACACTTAGACTACACTTTTCAACATAAATCACGTATGTTGGCCATATTACGTAT
Organism: Magnolia kwangsiensis; assembly: GCA_037074715.1. Lineage (NCBI taxonomy): Eukaryota > Viridiplantae > Streptophyta > Magnoliopsida > Magnoliales > Magnoliaceae > Magnolia > Magnolia kwangsiensis. The sequence continues at coordinate 88,529,882 of CM073585.1, forward strand.
TAGGACAAATCCTTTTGTCAAGGAGTTGTCGCATACATAACAATCATGTACCTATGACAATTAATCATGACAATCACAACATCAGATTTCAAATGCATATAAATATTTCAACAAACACATGAAATACTCTATTCATAACATAGTTTATACATATACGTAAAATGAAACAGATAGCGTATTTGACATATGTAATGGCACCCACGTCAGTAATAAATCATTATCTGACATTGAAAGTCTTTAAAACCATAACTTAAATGTATATAGTCTGCACCTTAAACCGATAAATGCATAACGGATATGATTTAGACGTTTAGTCTTCGTCAACAGCGGATTTACACCCTAGAGCACGAAGTAGGTTAGCAACATCGTCACTTAAACTATTTGAAAGCCCTAAAGCGGATTAGGGTTAGGATTTCTTACCCAAGTATGAAATCGGTATTGCCCATATAGCGATACGAATAGGCGGATTTGACACGTAGTGTAGCTGGGAAGAATCTCCGGATGAATCACCAACTCACTCTCTCTCTTTCTCTCTCTTTTCTTAGCTTGGATTTTGGAATTCATATGGAATATGTGAGAGGGTGTTTAAAGCCCTTATATAGGCCCAGAACTGATGAAAACAGCCCCAGGGCCATGGTATACTTAGGTTATATCCAAATCGGGTCTGTTCTGATCTAATGGAGTAGTTCTGGAGGTCTCTTTGCTGAATGCGGTCAGATTTAAGCTCACAGATATTGGATCTTGGTCAAGCTAAGTTTTTAGTTCGATCGGATTTACAGATCGACCGTGGCGGTCCAATTTCAGTTCAACGGTCACTGACACTCGATTAGGGCCACAAATACTTTTTCCCTGATCCGAGGGTGAATTTGGGTCAAATTCTGACGGTCAGAATGCTTATAACTGGCCCGCAAGCAACACGACTCAGATTACTTAAATTTGTATTTAATTTTTAAAAACATTCACTTTTCTCACATACTTTGCTCCGGACTCAAGTAAATCATTCCACGACATCATCTGGACTTGATTTTTGAGGTGGTTGTCAAGTCCAATAAGGCGGTCATATTTGTCTAAGTTCGTTGCTATTGGACTTTCGACGTGCGGTCCAGGTCCGATACGGAGTTTCTGAATGCTCTCCAGAGCAACTGGGTTTAGAGATGGATCCTAGGTTTCATGGTAATGTAGCGTTGATAATTTTATAAGTTTCGGGTCTTGCAGATCATATTTGAAGTGATTGGTGTTAATTTCCTAGGTAATCTAGTTTAACGCTAGTTAATTCTCGTTTAATTTCTAAAGGATTTAATCTTAAGAGATTTCTGCCTAAGGCGGTACTCGGATCTTTATACGGATTTTTCCGGGACGTTACAATATTACATAATACCACATGCTAAGTATGGATAAAATGGGGGGATGACCACAAAATATCAATATATACAATCGTAAAAGGAACAATAGGTAGAGAAGTACTAAGAAAAAAAATAAACATTTACTCTTTGATGAATAACATGAAGAACAAATAATATCAAAACAGAATTTATTTACTTACATTTTGTCAAATATGTTTGAGAAAAATAGGAGATAACGTATCCAAGAGAAGATGACCAATGTGACGATGCTAAAGTTTCTACACCTTATTTGCATGACTAATGTCATCAAAAGAATGAGAAAAAAATAAGAAGTTGGTATAATAGAGCTATCAAATTTAGTAAGAAGAGCTGCCCTTTCCTCCAACCTCTCCTAACTACTTTTTAAAAAAAATAAAATAAAAATAAAAATTTAAATCATTTTTAGATCTTATATAAATACTGACCAAGAAAGAATATTACAAAGCTTCAGTTTTTTATTAACTGACCGACGGATACAAGATTAATAAATAATTTACGAATATGAAAGATATCAATTAGAGTAAATGTACAGTGTTAATAAGGAGAAAAGAGTGATGAGCCAACATATGAAATGGGTTAACAAGCTCCATCTACTATAAAGATGATTTAGTTACCTATATACGACTTAACTGTTGGGTTTATGGTATACATGTGCAATGAAATTGTAAACAAAACAATTTAGGTCAAGGGACCCTTCTTAGGATACCTTGATGACAATAATATTAAGTTCCTATATATTTAACAATATAAGAACGGTCATGATCATACTTAAAAATAAAACATGTGAAGATGATGTGGATTTATTGATGCCAATCTCCTAAACTAAAAAGTCTCTTATTGATTTATCACAAATGAAGAAATCTTGAGAAGAGTACATGCCAATCCCTAATAGGGGCCAAGGATGTATGCTAACCATCTACCGAAGTGGACCACAAAGAGAAGTAAGGGTGAAAGGAGTGGATATCTCTCTCACTTTTCTCCTCTCTCAAAGGTTGTGGATGTCCAAGCTCTCTCTCTCTCTCTAGCCTTTTCTCTCTTTCCCTCCCTCCCCTATAGGGATTTTTCTCTACAAGATAATTTATAAATAGGGAGAGGTTAGGGTTTTATGAGGTACACTCAGTATGGTGCTACACCTTATAGACTTTGTTGTACTCTATTGTGAAGGACGTCTATCAAACTGCCTTTGTCATGTACATATTCATAATCAAATCCCTCCATTATCAAGGCCGTCTACCTATGATTTAGATCTCGACCATCGGATTTAGGCTATTAGATATCATCAGGTTTTGACCAAAAATGGTGAAAATTGTCCAGTGACCAAATTGAATTAAATTTCATCTTTCCTGATCAATCGATGAGTAGGTTCAATCGATTGAAAGTGACTAAACGTGTCCAGAGACTTAAGTTGTAAAATTCAAATTTTCTCAATCTATGTTCATTGAAGGGATTGATTGAGGGTCATTAAGCCATCTCGATTGACAGATAAAACCTTGTGTTAATCGAATCAGATTAAAAAATGTGACAATTGGATCGGTATGTTATAAGGAACTCATATAATATTAAATAAAGTACAAATGGACTAATGGTAGTAGGGCATCTTGAATTAATCAAAGGTGCACCCCACTGGATGAAATAGTTGGATTAAATTCATGATTTATTTAAATTATATATTATGGATCGTAGACTCAAACCTGTACGACTGTTCAATGTTATCTCTACTAAGTACAGGTGAGTGAATCCTAACATGTCTCATATCTATACAATTAATATATATTGTTGTGATTGCTATAAATGATATGTTTACTGTATTACCATGCTGAGTTGATTTGTTGATAAATAATGACTTTACTGAACATTTATTACTAAGCATTGTATGTATATGGGAATATTGTATATTATTACAATCATGAATTCACTATTTCCACTCATACAAAGAGATGTATATGACGATTGCTATGTCGATGACTCGTGCATTGAGCATGCATTACATGCATCCATAGTGCTCATGTGCTGATTCCTAAAGGCCCGCTCTAGATGACTGCATAGATACCTTGTGTCTAGGTTCCTAGGGGATCTCGCTAGATGGTTTTCTAGTAGATTTGTTACTAGATGCCTATGATTAGTGGAAGCCTATTCAAGGAGTGGATGCGGACCTTGGCCATGCCTACCTATGGTAGAAGTCTGCCAGGTGCATATGCAGGTTGACGGTAATCTAACTTAAGCAAGTAGATGATTATTCCACTTGACATGCATTTCGTGACATCTCTGTATCCATACTCATACTTGCATATATGTAATTGAATGATCTTGTACTATCTTACTTGTGTTGTGTATGAATCATGATGGGTTAACTAGCCGGCTAATGTTGTTTGAATGACAACCATATAGAGAAAATCGAGACAAAATCTAAATAAGGTGTCAGATAATAAGGCCTAGATGATGGATGATACTCAGGATCAATAGTCATATTTAATGTAAGATGAATTAGTTGTGCTGAATTAATGGAATGTTAATATGAATTGCTGTTTAGAAAATTAAAATCTTCCCGATAGATATGATAGTTAAACGCTAGTAAGTTTCATATTTCTTAACTATTTTATTAGATGGTAATGATATTATGATTTACTAAAGTCCCAAATGAGTAGACTTAGTTTATTTTGTATTAAATGGTGTAGTTTTGGAAATGTGGCGGTGAAAATTGGTGAGATTGTATGACATGTGTGGGTGGACGGACAAATGTTGAATTCCAAAATGAACTTGGAATGCATTTAAACTATCTTTTTGCAACATATGATTGAACGTTTTATGTACACTTGGGACCCGTTTGGCCAGACAGATTGGAAGAGATTGGATGGTATTGGAAGGGATTGGAAGTTAAATCTTGGGATTGGTCGAGCGTGCCAAATAGACTGGTTGATCTAATCCCGGGATATAGAAATCCCATGGATCTTAAGACAATCCACTGACAACACCATCGTTACCTTTAAATCCCATCCACTCCACCCTAATCCGTTCAAATTTGCCTGGAACGTGTTTGGTTGGAGGGATTGGAAGGGATGGGAAGGTTTAATCCTGGGATTAGCTGGGCGTGCCAAACAGACTCGATATAGCAATCTCGGGATATAGCAATCCCATGGATCTTAAGACAATCCATTGACAACTGTTGAGATGTGGAGCCATATCTGGGTCCGTCTTCGACCGGTTGTGGGCTATGCTCGACCGGTCGTAGGGGCCCGCTCGACTGGTCGTGGACCGGTTCGACTCAAAGTCCAGCGAGCATAGTTTTTTGGTTCCGAGGTGCACGATCGGTCGTGACCCATTCATGACCAGTCGTAGTTACGCAGATTCGTTTTCGAATTCGATGCGGACTATGGATTTTGGTGTCGCCTTTCGCAGGGGTGCGAAAGGGGAGTTGTCTAAACTATAAATAGGGGTTCCTGGGGCTTTTCTAGGTAGCATGAAAGTTATTCTAAGGTGTGGGCTAAGGGTTCTTTATGCTCTTATAAGGGAGAGGTTAGTATTTTGCCTTGTAATCTTTATTTTTCTTCATAGTGAAAGTTTGCATCCTTGGTTTTTTACCCTAGTTTGATGTTTTTTCATGTATATCTTGTCTTGTGGTTTGTTTGGATTGCTTTGATTTATTTCTAATTTATATTTCTTCCTGTTTATCGTTTGTGGGTGAGGCCTGAGATTGGATCTAGGCTCACTGCGTTGTTGGTGTGTTGCACAACAACAACACCATCATTACCTTAAAATCCATGCCATCCACCCTAATACCATTCGATCCCTTCCAATCCACCCGACCAAACGGGCCCTTGGTGTATAAGCTATTGACTGTAACTTGGGTTTGAGGGTGTAAATTCTATATCTGAATTGTGGGTGTTATATTCCTAACCTGATTGATTGACGCTTGCTTGTTGAAATAAGACCACGATTGACGCTTGTTTGTTGAAATAAGACTATCTGGTGTTTTCGTTTTTCAAACGTCCCATAAATGCCCGTCGAAATTATTTTGTCCATGATAGACTTGTGCGCTTTGCATGCAATGTCTACGTATTTCTAAGTGCATGCTGATCATTCATTACATCAGCCAAAGCGTAGAAAGTTTGTTTGTTTGTTTGTTTTTTTTTTTTTCAAAATAAAAGATGTGTTGAACTGCATTTTCAGTGACAAACAAACAGGGGGAAAACTCATTTTAGCCTTCCTTGTGTCACTTTCCTTCTCCGTTCCAGTTTCTTTTTTCTATTTTCTTCAGCCCCCGAAACAAAACAAATAACAGAAGGGCAATGGAGTGGTGAAAGTACTAGATTGGCACATTGAAAAAAAAAAAAAAAAAAAAAAAAACTACATTGTGACATGATGGTATATTAATTTCAATATTAGACGCAAGCGTTGTGTACTTGTATATTTAAAATATACATAAGAAATATTACATAGAGTGGAGTCAGGTGCAGTTTCCAACTGCCAACTTCCATGATCTCAAAGGAGCAACTACCTCGACTTATCTCTTTGATTTTATTTATTTATTTATTTTCTTTTCCTCAATTTAGTGAGACTAGCTGCGTTTGGGACCCACCTTGCCGTTGTATATGACTTCCAACCTGTCCATTATCCCACTGTGAAAATGGGACATCAGATAATTTAGAGTGATCCTATATCAGGTGGGTCCCACCATCATATAAAACAAATGAAGACCACCGAAAAGCCTCTAAATTCATATGGTGTCTCACCTCGTCGTTGGATTTTTCTGATTTTTGTTGTATCTAATATTCATTATGAGGCAACCATGATGGACGGATTGGATTCAATATATCGCAGCACTTACAGTGGGGCTCCACGATTTTCTCACGTACAAAAAGCTGCAGGTGAGACATTTTTAGAGGAGTGAGAGTAGCCATCCCAATCACATGCAGGCGTTTGCAACATTCGAGCATTAGATACGGTGGGGGACCACCACTAATGGATATGAGGTCGATTAGTTCATCAAGTGCCTTACACATGCGTATAAAAAATGAACAGTTAGAAATGATTGATTCGATATTCCTAATTCAACGTCCATATATATGGCCCACTTGATGACCAGACCATCTGGATTTTTGGGCCATCATAACAAATACATTGGGAAGTCTCCTAAGATAGGCTAGGATGTCCGACTGCATCCCGCACGTGTGGGTGAATAGGACTGAGATGGAAGCCAGAGAGAGAGAGAGAGAGAGAGAGCTAGTAGCCTACAATCCCAAAAATGCATGTGTGCAAGATCCAGGCCGTTCATCTGGTGAACCCACCACTTAATTGCTGCTGCACAAAAACCAGGTTGGTAACATCATCATGTGGACTAGACACGTCTTGTGCACCACCTGATGGCCGGACTTACCTATTCTTCTGACCATCTGACATGTAAATGGTGTGAGATGAATGGCCCAGATACTGCACAGTGCACAAGAGTGACCCATGCTTGGCTTTGGGTAGGATTAGATGGGTGCTAGAGAGGTCTGGGTTTGATATTCCTGGCATAAAAATGTTCCATCCATGGGCAGCCACGAACAAGAAAGCAGCCAATGCCGACCGACACGAAAGAGAGAGAGAGGGAAAAGAGCCAAAAAGCAGGAAAAAGTAAAGTCGTCCACATTTTCTGATACTAAAGTATAGGGAAGCTAGAAAAGCCATACCAGTTTTACTATTTTAAAACCATCCCTTGTCCAAATTTCGATTCCACCGCTACCTTTCTTGCCGACCTCATGTGACCACACAAAATGGGCCACCCTTGCTTTACTTCATGGCATGCTCCCATGTGTTACATTTCTTCTCTCTAGACTTTGCACACGTGTATGAAATTAGGACCCTTCATCATGTGGATCCACTTGAAAATCAAGATTCTTCATCATGTGCCAAGCTCCTATTTTAATCCAAAGAGAGATGATATTTCAATGTTGCTTTTATTTTTCACTGCATAGTGGGTGCATGATGGAAAGGGGAGGACATCACCATCTTCTTTCTCTATGATACTTTGAATTCACACAGGTAACCTGAACTCAAGAGACAAAAAATTTCTAAAATATAAAATATTATTAAAAATAATGAATAAAGTCTGCTTATAAAGCTATTGATATGGTTTATATAGCCTTAAATATTTCTAATTATTGAAAATAGTAAATGACTTTTAAATTGATTATCTTTTTTCTAATACAAGAACACTTTAGAATTAATTAAAACTGCAACTTATTAAAAATAGTAAAATTTAACTTTAAACTCGAAATCAACTCCTAAAAAAAGCTTATTTTGACAAACCATTTGGGGATCAGTTACCTTTAGCATTGGATAGGTTGTTGAGCTCATCAATTGCTTTCCTATGACATACTATACACGAGGAATGGATAATCATTTGTAAAGTTATGGTTGTATGAAGATATGGTGGACCCTTGATCCAAATTTCTTTCCATTCTAGATTATCCATGACTTTGTCCTACAACATACCCCTCTATTTGAAAAATTAAACTCATCTCAAGTTTAGAATGATAATAACCTATCTTGATGACCTGCCATTGTAGTGTCTTCTTTGGTACATCAACAAATGATGTTGAATGCCTACACGTCAGGTCAACATTTTTGTTCATAAGATAGAACTTCATAAAACAATTTGTTACCCTTCATTTCTTTACAATCCTACGTTTGGGATGTCAATTTTCGCCTCATTTGTAACAATGAATTTGTAACTAGAAATTGTCGGAATATTATAATTCTCGCTCCATTTATTGATATTGATTTTTGTTCATTGGCCATGTGTTGCCATTGTTACTGCTGGCCTTCTATCTATGCACTTTGTTTCTAGTTGAGAATTATGATGATGCTAATTTTCATAGAGCTTAACATGATTCTTATGGAAGTGTCAATCTCCTTAGCCATCAAGTTATTTTTATTCATTGATCCATCGATTGTTTCTGGTGGGCCATTTATCTGATTCAATCTTTTTCAAGCTCAAATATTAATCCATCTATAGATCCATCAAGTAATTCGACAGTGGATTCCTTAAAAGGCACTTCATTTGTTGAGCTTCATTCTTCTTCTTTATTGGTGGATTTTTTAAGAGTTACTTGTTGATCTTCTTAATATATATAAATCTAGTCTTCTTCTTTAATATCTGATTGGCTAAAATTATTGGCTCCTTGAATTAGCCTTGCCTCAATAAGATTGTGACCTATGATTTGGCTATATAAACCAACCGATCAACACCACAAATATATTTGTGATCCATGGCCTTTATCAACCGATCAACAAATTAATCCTCACTTGTATCTCCTTATTTAAACAGTATAATTTCTTATATAAGGTCACGAACTTTGTGCTCTTCAATGCTTGCTTCTCTAGAGCACACCAATAAGATCGTTACTGTCTAATCTAATATTAGAAGCCATCGACCCAATGAAACACATCACTTTGATACCAACTGCCATAACGGGTGTATGGTGTAGAAGGAAAGAAGAAGATCATCTTCTTTCGCTGCCATAAACCTTTAATCCACAAGGAAACCTTAAATCCACAAGAAAATAAAAATAAAAATCTCTAAAAGAGAAAATATTTTTAAGAAGAATGAATAAAGCTGGTTTACAAAGTCATTGATATGAATGAGCTCTGCGCCTTAAATTCATATTTTTTTCAAAATAGTAAACTTACTGAAAATTGTAAATAACTTTTAAAGTATCTCAAAACTCTTTCACATAACTCGAACAAGGAAATTAAGCATTGGTGAACTTCTTTGAACCCTAAAAATTATAAAAATAGCAAAATCCATAACTTATACCAAAATGGTAAAATTTAATTTTGAACTTAAAATTATCCCTCGAAATAACCTTATTTTGAAAAGTCATTCAAGAGCCAATTGCCTGTGGCATTGACGGAGACATAAAGCTTGTCAATAGCTATCTAACGATATATTATATACACAAAATAGATAACTACTTGCAAACTTAATAATCGTTGGAAGCTATAATGGACGCTGGACCCTTGGACTGAATTTCTAGCCCGATTTCTTTCAATCCTTACTTTATCCTACACATAATCCTTTGCAACACATTCCATTTTGTTTAATATTAGATTACTTTGTGAAATGTTTAGCCAACATTTAAAAAAAAAAAAAAAACTGTTCGAACTTCAAATTAGTTAAGTCTGTGCATGGATGCACTATTGAACTGAGTTGCAACAATAAAGGCAAGGGCATTCTTTAGTGAGCACCCTTTATTATTCAAAATGGAATATTAATATATGATTGTTGGGGGTTAGAAAGAAAAAAGAAGAAGAAAAGGACAGAACTCATTTTTCCTAAAAATGTAATTGGACCATCGGATATGACAACAATTTGCACACATGCAAACACATTGCACCTATTTGGCATACGAGCCACACATCTATGTGCAATGTTTTGTAGTACTGATCAAACCTTAAAATAAGAATATTGGGTTTTGTATGTGCACTACGGTTGGATAAATCCAAACCATATATATTAAGTTCGTTGATATGCTGATGTCTTGTAGAATAATGCTAATAACTACAGTAAATTTTGTTAAACAAAAACAAAAGACATTAGTTTCTGGGTGTCATCTAAGTGAAGTTTGGAGAACCCAGATAAACCAAATTCTCCGTGCTTTCATATCTCTCGACATACCATTTTCTCAAAACCATTAGTTCTTTCTCATATTTCCTTTTCAAAACGTCTCCAGAGTTCCCAAAACCATTAGTGTTTTTCCATATTTCTTTTTCCAAGTCATTTTTGATCCATCATTTATAGCATTTCAACATTTTTTTCCCATTAGTAACTTCCCAAAGACCATATATAACCTTAGCAATACACATGTACTTTGGTTCACGAAGTCGTATAATTAGCTAGTGCTAGCTTCGCCACCCCAACTGTGATAAATATCTTTAACAGTACTTCTACAAAGAAAAATCTCCAATATCTCTTTTATAGCACCTAAAAAACCTACTGTGTAGTCATGCCAAATTTCTGCAAAACACTTCCTTTCACCTTGCCTCTTTTTCACCAAAAAATCTTTTTCACCGTAACATTGATACCGCTTGTGAGGTATGGAAAACTCAAACTCAATCCTCACCATTTCTATAGCAACTTTAAACCAATGAGCGAACAGCATATCTTTAAGGAACCTTTAACACAAGCAAACACACGAGCTCATAAGCTAAAGATTTATTAAAAATAATAATAATAAATAAATAAATAAATTTTATTGCAATCTCAACTCTCTACTACTATATGGAGAAGGGTGAATACATGATCAAGCCTATGCCTTGCGAGGAGGCTAATCACTATTGACTTTTGTTTCACAATGTCTAAAAATAATTCCAAAACAAACCAAACTGCTAATACTTAGAATGATTCTCCATATGTTAATTCAAGTTTAACTATAATTCCAACAACCTAAACCAATGCTTAGGTTGCATTTGGCAGTGCTGAAATCAACATTTGGTTGATTCCGATTGTGGGTTAATCTAGTTATGCAATCAGGGTCATACAAAAAATGAAACCCAAGTAAGCATTTGGCCATTGATAAACTCCGCTCATCTCAAATGGAGTATCCATAATAAAAGATGGATGGTGAGGTTTAGATTCCCAACATACTTCCAAGCATTACCTTAGGCCCTGATTGGGACTAGGAAAATGAGAGTGTGAATTTAGTAAATCTATGAACCTATTAAATTCATAAACTTGCATTGGATTTGGATTTTGTGAAACTTAAATTCTACTATTTGAAAATTAAGCTACAAACTCATAGATTTAGAAATATTTATTGTAATGTTAGAGCATTTTATTGTAACATGATTATTAGGAGAAGGATCTCTTCTCAACCACACTCACAACTAGAGCTGGGCATCGAGTTGAATTGGACCAGATTGGGTCTAACTTGACTCAGTCTGAAATTTCCATGGACGGACCCGAACTTGATCCAATCCGGGATCGAGTCTGGGTCATCTGACTCGATCCAATCCAGTACACTGCTTGCCTAATCCGATCCGAGTCTGACTCGGTCAAGAAAACCGAGTCGGATCGGATTAGGTACGGTTCAGATTGGTCCTTTTGTTTTTTTTTTTTTTGAAAATTTTTTAAAAATAAAAAAATTCCAACATCGAGTCATGGTCCACTTGAGTCTTGGATTCTGCTCAATTTTGGTATACTCTCATAAAATGAGCTTCGAAAATAGATGGATGGAGCGGATTCTTGAAAAACATCATGATGGGCCCCACCTAGGTTTACAGCGTAGGAACTTCTTGTGGAAGGCTTTCGCAGGAAATCTGTGTCCGTGCCCAGTCATGTCATTATGGTTTTTAAGAGAGTTATTTAATACTCTAATGACGCAGGGATGAACGTGATGAGGTCGATCACCGTCTTCCTCAAGGATAACTACTCCGAATCCACGGAGCTTATCTGGACTCCCCACAGAGACTTCTCAAATCCATGAGGAAAGAAAGTAGGAAAATAGAAATAAATTCTAATAAAATTTGAAATTAATTGATGAATGAATAAAAATGAGTTCACATCCCTTTAAATAAGGGAACCAAGCAATATGAAAGAAATTAGACTCAAACTATAACTAAAACTCCTAGAATCAGCGACTTACTATAAATAGTAAACTTACTATTTATAGACTGTCATGATGTCTACTAGTGCACAAGGTTTTCGGCCAAAAATAGTAAGTGTCCTATTTGGCTTCACCAAACCGTTCTCCTAATTATCCTAAGCATTTTTCATGTTGGACACAACTCTTAAAGCCCAACAGATGAAAAGCTATAATCAAACTAAAACTTATTATTTATAGTAAAAATGAAAATAAAATGGGAAAATGACCGTTGATCAGGGGTTTTTTTCACAAATTCGGGTTACGCAACCCAGCATAGCGGGATTGGTTGGCTAAAGTAGCTCGTTCTACCCCAAAATCATATATTTTATGTCAGATAACTCATTCTGGATTGCAAGATACGACCGATCTAAAGTCCAACGGTCCGGATCACTTCTGTCATCGACCGGGCCTTTCCTGATCCATCTTGGCCATGAAACTATCTGCGACCCGCTCTACATCATCTAACTACCTATGAAGATTGATACGTAGACACTTAAAAATGGTACAAATAATGTGTGTTAACTCAAAATAAAACCAACTAAACTATGAAATTGGCTGATACTTAGATAAACTCAAAGAAATGAAACTGGTTGGATAATCCTCTCTCTGATTCATTAACATTGTTCAACATTCTCATTTCTAGTCGTCTAATAAATATCCACTAATGTGTTTATCAAATTATCAAATAAAGGAAATTTTTGGTTTAAGATAAATCTAAGCTGGGATATATATTTTAGATGGTTTAATTAAATTAATTATACATAATATATATGCCATTTTTAATAATCCGTGAGTACTATGTATCATCCATTGCACTCTGCCAGAGTATCAAGTTTCTGTAGGAGATGGTGATGGAGAGAGATAAAAGAGGGGGGAAAAAATCTACAATAGATCTAATCATTTTGTTGTGAAGAGAAAAGGTTACACCTCTCTTTATTTTATGTTTATTTTTTCGCCCATGGCGGTTGTTTTGGAGTTCTCTTGAGGAGAAGAAGATCTCTACATCATGCGCTAGAGACTCTCCTACGTAGATCCGACTGGATCGGATCCAATCGAATCGGTCCAGATTGACCATTGATCCAAACTCGATCCGATGTATGGTTGAATTTGAGTGGGCCAACTCGATCTGACTCGATCCTGATCTTCAGTTCGGATCGGATTCGTCAGATCGGTCCAAATTCTTCCCAACTCTACTCACAACAATATCAGAATCAAAAGAAAGCAGCAGGGATGCAAACCACAACACATAAATTTACGTGATTTTCTTTAGGTATGTTCATGGATTCACAGTAATCCATTATGCTTAAAAGAAAAGAAAAAGAAGAAACTTTCAATATAATGATTTCTCTCTCTCTCATAGCTAGTCGACTATATATATTGTTATGGGGAAATCCGAGCCCATGGTAGAACGTCAATCCGACTGTATGTCCGAGCCGACACCCGAGGCGCCCGAGGCACGACCCATCTGACCAGACTTCAGCATCGCAGCAAGGACACGCGAGCGTCTTTGGAAGAGGGTCAACTTGGAGGGGTCCTAACAATCCGATCGGATTCGGCATGACGGGTCAGGTCGGATATCATCTCAAGCCAGCCGCATCGGATTCAGCATGACGGGTCAGGTCGGACGTGGTCCGACTTAGAGAATGTTCTTTTCTATGGCCTGACGAGCCAAGCCGAATAGACACTCAGATGCACATATCCCACTCGCTAAACATGGAAACTGCCATAACCAAACATGACAGATAACGTCGCTCGCAGATACGCATTATTCATCAGATATGCTACACGATCAACAAATTGCGGACAGTATCTCCACGATCCGGGAATCCCTTTGATCGTGCCGAGATTATCGAGACCAGACCATCCCACAGGCAAGTATAAATAGCACACAACGCCATATCTACAGGTACGCGATATTGATCTCTCTTCCTCTACTTTCTACCTATACCCCGATTCCCTTATCCTGACTTAGGCATCGGAAGGTCCTCCGGTTTAGCCAGGGTCACCTTTGCCCGTTTTCTTGGTGTAAGTTTTAGAGACAGCACGTAGAGGGCGACGCAGAGGGAGGGCCGACCAAATTTTAACCTCAACATATATTATACCAAATAAATTAAGGTTTACATGAAACTCTATGTAAAAGTACTGAACAATACACCTTTAATAATTGGGCTCTATGGATACTAACAATGATAACTGACATAGTCTTCCATACCGTGGATTAAAGTTTTTACTTCTATGGAGAGCTCATCTTTTTTACATATGCACGCATAGTTAGGCCACAGTGGGATTTCACCACCTATATGGATATCTGAACCCTTGATCTGGTGTTGAAACTCTTGTGAGTCTACCACCGGGGTAAGGGTAAGGATCCATTTCCGGAGAGCTAGAGTTGCCACAAAATCATGTATTCACATGGATGTGAACTTGAAAAATTCAATAATTTGGCAAATTCCCAAAATCATGTATTCACGATGTAGTTAGATTTCTTAGGAGTCAAGCTTCAAAGTAAGTATATCACAGCTCGGAGTCACCTGATATGAATACCAACGGTACTATTGTGAGTCAAGTCAGGTAGTCCATCCAAACGCAGACATCTTGCCAGTGTCTTGGAAGGCACTCAAAGTGGATTTCTTGGCCTTTTGAGGCTGTGTTTTACAATCTAGCATGGAGAACTGCTAGTTTGGGTTTGGGGCCACGTTACAATTATCCAAACCGTTTATAAGATGGCCCTCGGAGTGGATGGGGGATAAATAAATGATAAAAATATAGGAATATTTAGACACCCTTTTATTATTAATATGGATCATCTCCTTTAACAGTTTCTTAGTGGGCCATCAATAGGATCTTGCATTCTAGAATTTTTTTTTTTTATCATATGTACACCATACAGGGTGAGGCCCATCGTGTGAATGGTTTAGATCGTTGCATAATAATCTCATATCCAATGGATAAAGTCCCGAGGTACTAAATAGTGATAGACAAGGATGTACTGTAGCAAATCTCTTTAGAAAAGCAAGACTTCGCTCTCCATAACCTTTTAACCTTTTCTTTAAAATTTCACAAATACCGAAAAAGCCCTCAAGGCTTATGAATTGTGAGAGGAATGCTAAGTGCATTGAGGTGCACCATTTGAATGTCACCGCACACGTGGTAACGAGGCATGCGTGTGAAAGATCTGAACTACTCATGGCTCGGTCTTCGCGTAATGGATGAGGGCGATCTGAAAAGATGGTGGGCTATACATGATGATAAAATGCGAAGAAAGTGGTAATATTCTATTAACCGTTCGTTTGTTACAGTTTATTTGCTTGTACGCGTGTGGGACACCTGATGATCAGATAGGCTTCTTTCTCTAGAAGATGCTAGAACGTGGGGTTTTCCTGATGAGCGGATCTAATCTTTCACATGCGTGACTTGTTGACACGTGTGAGGAATGTTTAAGAAAGGTGTACCATCTAGACTGCGCAAACAAACAAGAGATGGGATGGACCTACAAAATCAAATTATTCAGGGAATGATCCAATACATACAAATGCATGGGGCCCACTAGTGGCGTGCATGTGGAATCCAAACCGTGCATCTGGTGAAACTCCTCATGTTCACTATACATCCCACGAGTCATCCCGACCCAAAGCTCATGTAGGACACACCGCAGAAAGCAATGTGAAATAATACCTAAAAACTTCTATATTCACTTGTTGTGGACCACCTTAGATTTTAAATATTCTGAATTTTGAGAATTGCCTTGATCCTGGCGGGGAACACCTGCTGATTGGGTTGGATGACACGTAAACAACAAGGTGGACCCCAATTTCCCTCCAGAAGTTTCTATGGCGAGGGTTGCCCTACCCCTTTTTCCTTGACCTAAGTCATAGATTAGGCTGGATTATGGTATCTCAGACCACCATGGAGGCCGCATCTAATTGACGGGTTGGATGGTGGACACATATAACAGTGGGCCCCAGAGAGCTCCAACCTATGGTAATTACCATAAGTTGGGAACGCATGCGGCCATTCTCCAGACTAATCAAGGGTAAAAGAAAAGGTAGCCCACTAACCACCTCAATCAGAGCCCCGCTCCATTCTCCACCGCACATACACCTACACAGGTTAGACGGTTCCAATCATCAATCACTTAGTCCCCACTTGATGAAAGGCAGATATCAGCTGGTGGGCCACCAAATAAAGCTTCTGCTTATTAATTAAATAGATACCTATCATGTGGCTCGCATCACCAAGATTATTATAAATCTTAAAAGGATCTCTAGTATTCATCGGTGATATGTGCGTGAGCACTTAAGAATCGACCATGTTACGTTAATAAAAAAATCATTCTTTTATTATAAAAATTATAGGTAATAATACTATTTTACAGTCGGAAGCGGTTGGTGACATCACTCATTACCAAACCCTTTTCCGGGTTTTGGATCTTGTGTACAACTGAGTACCACTTATTAAATGGTAATAAATCAACGGATGTCCTTTCTAACTCTTTCCATATGGATCAAGACAGTCCAATCAGTGGACCACTGTATTCATAAGGTATGACGGAAAAATAACTCAGATTGAAAGTTTATGATTGTCTAATTCAATTACAATAATTTGATGGTCATCAAAGAATGGATACAAATGGATCGTCGATGTAACTCCTTTTTACTAACATCATTGATCATTGATGTAATTCCTTTTATACCAAGATCAGATCCATTCGGTGGATTATTAGTTGTACGGTTCGGATTGAATGAGAAAGCTTTCAATGATTTGATACGGTGTTGGGTGTTGGTAATGGTACGAAATGGCGCTCGACATGCTCGGGATTCAGCTTCCTCCACAGACACCCACTCGCAAGCAATCGGACCCTCACTCCGTGCGGAACGCACTTCCGTCTCAGCCTGCGTCGAACCGGCGCGGCCACGGCACGTGCTACCACGTGTGCCGCACATCACCCTCTGGAGATATTTGAGGGTCTGAAAGAAATATCTACTCCGCCCATCATTCGCGCCTAGTAAGTTTAGGAAGCGATCCCAAAAACCAGGCTGATCTGGAACTTGATTGGACCACACAACAGGGAACAGTAAGGATGAGATGGGCCACAATTGAAACCTTCCTTGGCCCACTGAAGTCTTGATTAGGCTGATATTTGATTTTCCGCTCATCCTAGTGGTACTCAACTTATGAACGGATTGAATGACATATAAATATCACGTTGGGCTCGGGAAGGTTTCAACGGTTGTCGTCTCAATTCCCACATATCCATATCTTGTGGTCCACTTGCGTTTCCAACATGACGTGGTAGGAACCGATAGACCGGTGGATGTCACACATAGATGACAGCTAGCACCAAAGAGCTTTTGGTTTCACGCTCTTGAAAGGTGTTGCTGCGTTGCACATAGTGGTGTCAATGGGCCGGGCTCGAGCCTTAAACATCAGATTTTTGAGTAAAGCAGGCCTGAGGGCCCCGCTGAAACTGTTCAAAACCGGGCCGAGACCTACCACAGGCCCGTCCTGTTGACAGCCCTAGTTGCACGGTATTCCAGTTCAGTTTCAAGTTACTTGCGCGCGAGTACTGGCAGCCACACGTGCCGACAAGCCCATCCGCTCAACAGTGGGACCCACCTGTTGCCCTTAGGTCAAGAACGAGGTTGATACGTTCGTCCGTTGGTCTAGAGAAGTACGTCGACCATGGAGTGCTGGACATTTTTTTGTGCCGTCCATTTATTGTGGGACCACCAAATGAGGAACTGATTCACGGCCCAGAGAGCATCCTGCACGTGTGCGTGTGTGGGGCGTGTGTGAGTGTGGCGTGAGTGTGTGGCGGTGTGTGTGCGTGTAAAAAAAAAGAAAAAAAAAAAGAAAAAAGGAAAGAAGAGAGCATCCCGCACGTGTGGCGGCCTGGACACCAGAAAGTGAGGTGGCGCAAGTGTACTTCACCAATATTCCGAGCCCTTCATCGACCAACACGTAAACCTCAAGTGGGGCCCACCTTGTATTCCTTCGTAATTAAGCTAATCCGGCAGCGGCCCCCACCGACTTATGTCACAACAAAAGCAGAAACCCAACTTAGTGCCAAACGATTCAAAAGCCTCCAACCGTACACACGCAAGCGGCCCCCACATACGATCGACGTACCGAATACACCCACGTCATCAAGCTTTATGACTTATGTGGGCCCCATACCCCACTTCCATGCGCCTATAAATACTGCCCGACTCCGCTTCTACTCCTCCCTTTCCTCCTCCTCCCATCCTCCCTTAGACGGTTTTCCAGCCATGATGTCGCCGGAGCCAGCCTGCGGAAAACCGCTCTCGGTTCTCGATAGCGGTTTCTACGAACCCTGCGACCTCTTCTCCTTACTCGAGCAACTAAACCCGAACCCGAACCCGAACCCGGCCGGATCCAACTCCGGGTCCGACGAAGCGAACCGGGTTCCATCCGCCGCCGATGAGCGGAAGCGCCGACGGATGATCTCGAACCGAGAATCTGCCCGTAGATCTCGTATGCGAAAACAGAGGCATTTGGAAGACCTCCGGAACCAGGTGAACCGGCTGCGTGCCGAGAACCGTGAGGCATCGAACCGGCTAGGGCTCGTTTTGCACCACTGTCATGGCGTCCGGAGAGAGAACGACCGGCTTCTTGCGGAATCCGCCGGTTTACGGCAGCGGTTGTCGGATATACACCGGATCCTTGTTTTCCGGCAGCTGCAACATCTCGTCTCGTCGAATGAACAAATTCCTCAATTAATCGCGTAATTAGCAGATAATAATCGGGATTATCATCATTAATTGGTAAAAATGAGGAAAGAAAGCAATTGCTCATTCGCTCGTCTGTATATTAAAAGCAGGAAAAGCCAGGAAACCGCTAGTAGTTTTGAAAAAGTGGTTTGGAAAAAAAAATGGCGGTTTTGCTGAAAGCCAGATTATGTAAAATTACCTATTTTTTCCTTTTCTTTTCCTTTTTTCTATGTTTGTTTGAATTTTGCAATTGGGAATTTGGGTTTCAAAATCGGATGTGTTCTAATTACATTCTCACGAGAATTTGAAATATCACCTTCATATCAGCAATATCGGCAAGAGAACCATGAATATACCACGAGACATTGCATGAATTGAACAAAGCATCGCTATAAAATATATAGATAAAGACGAGTCGGTTGATTAATACCTGAGAAATTGAAATTGAAATTGAAATTGAGAACGGGTTGAATGCCAGAATTTCATCCTTTTGGAATGACTGAAGATTCCAGAGCTCTGTTTTAAAAGCTAAAGAGAGTTTGAATAAAGTAAAAGAAGATGGGTTAGCTTTTTATTATTGTGGGTTTGTTTCTAATATAATTAAACTTGCTAAGTGCTCTCTACCTTTTCATATATCCATAAAGTAAGCGTACATGCTCGCAAGCCGATTGTGGGCCCCACCGTACCTGAATATTGTAGATCATCTCAACCATCGATTTTTATATGTGAGAATTTTTAATGGTTATGGATTTCAATATCGTAGGGTTAGGATGGTATTATTAGCATGGATTTTGATCTGCATGCATGCGACGTTACGGTGGGGGCCCGTAGGTCACGTGACATTATGGATATGAGGTGCCACGTATATCGTCCCCACCTGTGATATAAGACAACGTGGTCCAATTAAATCCTGCCGAGGCATGTTAATACCAGTTCATACAAAAGTTGTTAGGTAGAGCACGTACACACGTACTCCACCAAGCTTCATCTCTATTCTCTAACAATCACATGGCCCAATCAAATTCTATGGAAGTTAGTGGTGGCACGGTCAACACTCAGTCCGGAGGCTATATGGGCCCTTCATTATGTATGTGATTTATTGGAGGCGAGGCTGTGGTGGATATTGGGATCCAATGAGGTAGACTGTGGAGCCACCGTTGTGTATGTGCTTTATATCTACACCGTCCATTTATTTCGATAGATCCTTTTATAAAATGATCTGCAAAATGAAGTAGGTAAAAATCTGAAGTGTACCACACCACAGGAAAGAGTGGTGACTAGATATTAAAAGCTTCTTGTTGGCCACAAAAATTTTGGATCGAGATGATATTTACGTGGTCTCTTCGTATAGGTCTTTGCAAAATTATAAATAGTTTGGATGGAAAATAAAGTCCCATGGCCTCTAAGAAATTTTAAATATTCCCATCGCCTCTAAAAAAATTTATTGTTAGAATTCGCTTACCATTGTTTCATGTCATATGGTCCACCTAAGATTTGAATCTGCTTCAATATTTTAAGTCATATACTAAAATAATCTTTCAAACTAGCTAAGCAGTGTGGATGTACACAACATGCATCAGAGGGGGCCCGTAGTCAGGGATCCATTGACCTCTTGGATCCGAAGGCGCTCTGTTTTATCCATGTTGTCTATCATTTTGCCGGATCATTTAAGAGCATGGTTAAAAAAAATAAAGAAATTCAAAACTTAAGTGGACCACACTTTAAGAAAACTTCTTGGGGCTACAATACTTTCGGATGCAAGTTGGGGCTCTAAGAGGCCGCCGTGATGTATGGCTTTTATCAACACCATCCATTTATAAGCTCGTAAATAATGTGAGTTTATGGCTCAAGTGGACCACACCACAGGAAGCAGTGTTGCTACTGGTGTCATCGTTGATACCTTCTTAGGGTTGCTGTGATGTTTATTTTCCATCCAACCTATTCATAAGGTTATATAAATGTAGATGAAGGAAAAATACAAATATCATGATCTAAAACTTCCGTACCCATAGAAGCTTTCATTGTTAGGCATTTTAATCCTCATTGTGTGGTTCACTTACGACTTGGGTATACCTAATTTTTTAAATTATAAACTAAAATAACATGAAAAGCTATATGGATGGTATCGATGCAATCCATACATCACAGTAGCCCTTAGAGCCCCAAGCTATCCCGAGTTCAGGACCGGCTAGTGGTACCCAAACCGCTTCTAAAAGTTTTGAATCAACTTAGAATTGTATTTTCCTTTCATCTCGTGACCTTATAAATAGGCAGGATAGAAAATAAATATTACAATGGGCAGGATAGCCCTGCATGTGGGTGCTTCATACCAATATTTTTTATAGCGTGGTCCACTTAAACTTTAAATCTACTTCATTTTTTTAGGTTCATGCCCTGAAATGTGCTGGCAAAACAGATGGATGGCATGGATATAAACCACATACATCATGGTGGGCACTACAGTGCCTGCCACCGGGGCATGTTCATCAGGCAATCTGCTTCCTAAGCTGACAAAGTATAACAATCTGTACACATCCACGTGGCCAATATAATAATCCATGCGCATGGCATGGTCCAAATCATAGGCCCCACATAGCCCTAAAGTCAGACGAATTGGATGATTATTTTTAGTGTGTATTTTAAATTCGGACCGATTCAACACTCATCAGTAGGAATGTGTGATAGCTAGCTTGGAAACGGATTGCATGATGTGTGGTGTGTTAACATGGCAAAGTTATGTGGGCCCACCATGATGTATGAGTTATATGCAAACCGTTTACGCTTAAAAAAAAAATAATAATAATAAAAAATCATTTTGGGGCATTAGATAAAAAATGAGGTAGATTTATACCTCAAGTAGACCACCCTATTACGTAAAGCAGTGGGGATTGGACAACCAGAGTTAAAAACTTTGTTTCTTAATTAATACAAGTTTTGGATCAAGCTGATATTTGTGTTTTTCCTTCATCTAAGTTTGAGACCTCATGAATAGGTTGGATGACATGGCAGGCCCCGAGAAGGTTTCAACGATGGGCATCATTGTTTCTATTGCCTTCTATAGTAAGTCCACTTAAGGTTAGGATCTACCTCATATTTTGGTTCCTGCTCTAAAATGATCTCATAAAATAGATGGAGAGTGTGGATTTAATAGGCAGATTGCCTATAAACACACTACCAACAACAACTAGTTAGTGGCCAAGACTATGTGCGCTTTTCATGATGTCTATTCATTTTTACGGCTTATTTTAAGGCATCAGCCAAAAAACGATGCAGACCAAAATCTCAGGTAGACCACTCTACTAGAGTGGTGATTCGACGCCTATCATTAAAAACTTCTTAGTGGGCACAAAAGATTTGGATTAAGCTGATATTTGTATTTTTCCTTCGTTTAATTCTTTGGAGCCTAGTCAAATGGATGGATGGCAAATAAACATTAATGTAAGTGTTCAATTATCATTATTTTCATTTGATAGTCTGCCCTAGATTTAGATCAACCTTATTTTTTTCTCATGAAATAAAGTAACGATTGACGGCCTAGATAAAACACGTACATAGTTGTAGAACCACTTAGCACCGTCCAGCAGCCGTGTCCCTATTGGCAGTTCAGCAGTAATTTTCGTCTGATGTAATACATACACCATGGTGGGCTCCACGGAACTTTGCCACGTTAACATACTTTACCACGTCAACACACAAACAAGGTCGGTGGTTTGTGGCTCACCACGCAATCCCACTTCCAGTTCAGAGAAACTTTGGACGGACCATACGCGCTGTTACCTGGAATGGTTTAGATTGAGCTAAATGCATCCACGTGTACAATGGCTGTGCGCACATGCACCTAGAATCGGAAACGGATTGACTACTCCCCCTGACATCAGCTCCCGGGTTGGTGGTCGGTGCTCTGTGGGCCCCACCATGATGTATGTATTTCATCCGTTCCTTTGATCCATTTTTACAGATCATTTTATTGCTTGATCCCAAAAATGAGAGGGATATAAATCTCAGGTGGACCACATCACATGAAAACAATAGTGATTTGATATCAACCATTAAAATCCTCCTATGGTCCACTATACTTTTTATTTAACATCCAATATTTTGATTAGGTCATACAGGCCCAGATGAAGAGAAAAAACAAATATCAGCTTGATCCAAAACTTTTATGGCCCTCAAAATGTTTTTAATGGTCGACCCTCATTCAACACTGTTTCCTAAAATGTGGTCCACTAGAGATATGGATATATATCATTTTTGTAGTTACATCATAAAATGATCTGTAAAAACAGATGGATGGAATGGATGAAACACATACATTATGGTGTGGCCCACATAGCACCTCATTCTGTGCCCGCGCATGCGCATCAATCGCTCCTAATTAATTAACGTGTTACAATAATTAAAGATCATTAAGGTGAAGCGAATATTCTTTGCATATAATCTTTTACTTTAGTTAAGGGTAGAAGGTAGCACTAAAGCCAGAGTCAAGGGGATTCAAACAGACATCTTTTATTTCTTTTTCTTTGTTTTTTGTTCTGTTTAAAGGGATTTGTCGTCTTTTGTTTGAGAAGCTACCTGAGATATGAAGGCGTGTCTCCATCCTTACCATAAAATTAGTTATCTGTGAATCCAGATGTCCATGATCTATTGGCAAATCCATAATACATTGGCCCACCTCGGTGAATCAACGGCTTTGACAAGAAGATCTTGTACTCTATTTTTTTACCATCTCTGAAATAGCGGACTAGAAATAAACACGTGTCATTCCATTCAAATATATAGCATTCCAAGATTCTTTGGAAATATTTGGAGTGCTTTCTATGCAAGTACAGTTAGCATGGAGTTGAGTGATACACGTCGACTGATAACATAGTGTGATCGAGAAGCTCAAAAGGTGAAAAGAAGTCAGGTAAAAAAGAATGATTAGAGGAACATAGAGAAATAGAAGGATCTGAAAACCTGATGTGGCAATGATTTAGCTGCTATAGTGGCCGAAATATATAATAAAAATGACAATAAAGCTTATAAATAAAAAGAAAAATCAACCTAATAAATTGTCTCATACCAACCAAATAAACCAATTATATTATCTTTCCTTCTCATTACTTTAGTTCTTTTTTAAGAGTTGCGATAATCTTTAGTGGCAATCTTTGGCTGTAATTCAAGTTTATGCTCTTACGCTATATTATTTTTGTTTCAATATAAACAATTATTCACTAAAAAAGGCTCTTTTCAATCTCGTTCCGTAGTCAATTGTAAGTATTCTCTTTCTACATAATTGTTTTTGATTTCCTGATATACTAAAAGTCATTTCGTACAAAAGGCAAATAACTCATTTTGAGAGGAATAACCCCACCCTCCTACAATCGCCTTATATCTTATAACAATATTGTCTGTATGGCTGAATAGGCAACTGATCTTCTCAGGTCTCGATAATATATGAACGTATTTGCTTATCTATACTTGGGATCAAAGTTGTTCGGTTTGAATTAAGCCACACAATTTATTCTAGTACACTCTCATATTACATGTGACAAAAAATAAACTAAGAAATTCCTATGGTCAGAATTATGTGGGGCCTACAGAGAGTCCCAAAACAAATCCACTCCATTCATCAATTTTCAAAAGTCAAAATAGGAAGTAATCCAAAAATAAGTTCAAACTCAGGTGGGTCATACCACATGAAAGAGTGAGAATGAAAACGTCCATAATTGAAACATTCTTTAAGCTGACCAAGATGTTTATATGCCATCCAAGCCGTTCATGGGATTTTTACCACTTATAAAATGTAGGCTAAAATATCATCCGATACAAAACTTGTGTGGCCCTCACAAAATTTCCAATGGTGAGTGTTAATCCATGTTATTTCATGTGGTGTGGCTCACTTCCTGGTTTTTCATTCCTATCCTATTCTAATATTTAGAAACTGATGGATGAAGTGAATTTGTGATGATATCTCTGTGCACCCCACATGTCTTACAACCACAACAACTTTCTCAGGCCAGGGGCACATGTAATTTGCTTCCTGATAATAACTAGCGTACCTCACTATAGATACCCTGCTCCAAGCTGATAAGATGATTGATTAGAAATTGACGGATGGACAACCGAACTCCAATCCTAAATCCTAACCCTATAAGCATAAACCCTAGGAACCCCATTCGTAAACTCCAAACTTGGCCTATTTAATCTAGTCAACCCGGTCAGCCTAACTCTAAACCCTAAGAACCTAAAACCTTAGAGCCTTGAGTCAACTTGGCGAGCTAACTCACCCGATCAACTTATTGAATCAACTCACCTAGTTAACCCACCCAACCCGACAACTTAGTTAACCGACAACTTAGTTAACTCACATATTTAAGTCCAAAAGCAAGCCTAAAGCCAAATCCAAAAGCAAGCTCAATTGGAGAAATGGTCAAAATTTCAAGGCAACAACCCTCACAGTATAGCCTCCACAAGCTTAGAAGATGTTGCTTGCAAATGCAGGGAGTCCACATGGCACTTCCCCTTTTTGGGACAACGCGCGTCCCTCGAGCATGTGGAACTCTCCTTTTCCAAGCCTTAAGTATGCGGTTGAGGTGTGTTTACTCTGATGCTCAGCTCCTTACCCAAAATTACCCTTTTATCACATCATCCAATCTATAAGATGATGCCATGTGGAAATCTCCAATCTCAGTCATTCAATCACCTTTTGCCCACATGATTACCAGGAATTATAAGAAAACTGGGTTAGAGGCTATAAATATCCCCATTCCATTCTCATTTCAAAAAGACACCCAAGCATTTAGAAGCATCAAAGTGCATCCCTTCTCACTCAGAGATCCCTTAGCGCTAACCATCTAGCCATCCCTTCACTAAGGAGAGAGAGAGAGAGAGAGAGAGAGAGAGAGAGAGAGAGAGAGAGAGAGAGAGAGAGAGAGAGAGAGTTTAACCCTGGTCTAACCTAGCATAGCCAGGGTCCAAGCCTCCTGAGCCACATAAGGTTAGATTTGAGTCACTCAATCTAGCCTTGCGATACTACTATTCATCCAACCATTCAAGGCTAAATCAATTTCATCGAATCAACGCATTAGTATTGTGTAATATTTATTCCCTTCTCACCCCATCTGCTTCTCATATACATCAACATCATAATACATTTTCATTGTTTACAAGCATCCGACTGGTAGGCGTATGCTTTGAGGCTTGCCGATATTCTTATACAGACATACTTTAGACACCACACTTGATCATTTCAAATGTATACTCTGCAACTCGTCGATAAGGGTGCACGTGGGTCAGTTTAGTCTGATTCTGGGGTGAAACCAGAACTAAACCGTTCCTAACAGTTCCAAGAAAATCAAAACTAGAACCGGACCATTCACACCCTAGAATCGAATCGGAACCTGACCATAAAAACCGTTTCGGTTCCGAATCGGTTGTATGGTTCTAGGCTTTTTATAATCTAGAGAGAGAGAGAGAGAGAGAGAGAGAGAGAGAGAGAGAGACCGTGGTTGCTAGCTAGGTGAGGTGGAGTGTTGGGTAGTGTCTTGTGTGCGTGTGTGTGTGAGAGAGAGAGAGAGAGAGAGAGAGACCATGGTTGCTAGCTAGGTGAGGTGGAGTGTTGGGTAGTGTCTTATGTGCGTGAGAGAGAGAGAGAGAGAGAGAGAGAGAGAGAGAGAGAGATGAGATTGGAATGGGGGCAACAGGGGCGACATGAAGAGAATCAAGAGATTATGACTTTTATTTTTATTTTTAAAAAATATTTATTACTTCGAATGGTTCAGTTCTAGGTTTGGTTCTGAGGTCGATTTCACATTTCGGTTCGATTCTATATAACCTCAAACCGAAAACCAAAACGAATTAATCAATTCTTTGATTTTCGAAACTAGAACCGATGTACTTTAGAATCGGACCAAACTGTACAGTTTGGTTGGTTCCAGTCCAATTTATCAGTTCCATGTGCACCTTTACTTGCCGATATTCTCGGATTCTGCTCATAAAAAATTCAGATTGGTTAATTAGTATTGTTATTGTATTGCATTATATTTCATGCATATGAGAACTAAGTTTATTATTCAAAAATTAGTCAAATCTTGTGAAGTAAGACCGTACGTTCATACGGACATAGTGGGTGGCATAACACATTTTTTCTCTATAACCACGATCCTCTAAAATTTTTAGAGTGTAAGCTCCTGAGTCATCTTAAGGTTAAAGACATTCGGGTTCCCAATCTTAAGTATTTATATGAGATCCAACTGTTTATAAAATCGTAATAATTGATCAGTAGCGACTTTAGTTAAATATAATACTCTTTTATCTCGAGCTATGTAAACAATAGAAAGAAGAGTATCAATATCTAGTCGTCTCCGAAAATCTGCGCTCGTCCACACTCGCTAGCCTTGCCTAGGTACCCAAGCTAACATAGTGCATGCAGAAATTCATCGAGTCCACGCTGTCCATCTGATTTGAGGCCTCATTTATAACTGGGACCCAAAAATAATGATGATCTAAAATTCCGGTAGGCGAACCAGAATTGGAGGCCCACCGTGGTATTTATATGCTATATACTTCAGTCATTCTGTGTGCCTCATCGGGATGAAAGGATTTCTTCCGCCCTTGGATTTGAAAACTGAAGAGCGTCATTTTGCGAGAATTTAATGGTTCCCGTACAATTTCAACTCTCTGAGGGTCAAATCCGCCTTGCTTTTAGTATCAAGGTCAACAGGAGGGTAGCCTACCTGATGCACGGGTAGAATCGATGCACGTTGAATCATTTCACCGCGTTTGAAAATGTTACTCCGTTTGGTACCTATGACGAAGCACGCAAGGGTTCCTTTCCCTTTGCTAAGCTCACACGCGTTTGTAAGCCGGT
Organism: Magnolia kwangsiensis; assembly: GCA_037074715.1. Taxonomy (NCBI): domain Eukaryota; kingdom Viridiplantae; phylum Streptophyta; class Magnoliopsida; order Magnoliales; family Magnoliaceae; genus Magnolia; species Magnolia kwangsiensis. The sequence continues at coordinate 88,557,471 of CM073585.1, forward strand.
ACACGTAACAGATGACAGCATGTCAGGTAGGAACGAGATCCCATCCATCCACAAGTGGGGTACCACTATCTTGATAATGTAGCCCAAGTATTAGGTCTGAAAGGCATTCAGGTGGGCCATAATAATTTTCCAAACAAATGTATGGCTGATGAAAACTTAGCTGAAGTTTTTTACACCATCCTTCTGTTTCTAATAGAGTGGCCCACCTACTGATTGGATCAGCCTCAGTTTTGTTTGGGTGAGTAGATTTATACGATCAGACCAACTAATGAATGGCTTGGATATTGCACCTTTCTGCCAGGCTGGCACCTATGGAGGCGTTTAGATGGCAATGCGGTGTGCACGGGTGTGGGCTTCGCAAAGCCCATAATCGAAAGGCGAGTTATTTGATACTCCGGATGCATGTCATGCTTGATATGCAGTCACTCAGAAATTGTTATATTCACATAAATTAACTCAAATCAAACAGACTAAAATATAAAAATCACTGTTGAAAATGCAAATTCAGTTTCATTTAATAATCCTAATCTCTTTTTCATGGGCGCCTGTTCGTTGGAGCAGGATTATGGGATGTTTTTAAATTTTGAACCATCCTATAGTCGTCCACTGATTCGATTGGCAAATAATCAAATAGGCCCAACTTTTGGCCATGATATGTTTAGATTGGGACAGTTTGAAGTGTACTTGTACTTTAAGCGTGCGATTTCTGAGTAATATTTAAGTGCCTGCGTATCATCCATCAGACTCTGCTAGATTATCAAGGATTTTCTCTGATCCGTTAGTTGAACGTGGCCTCTCCATACCCGGCCACCTAGCCTTATGAGGACTGGAGTCCTCTGCATCGCCTCCCTTTTTTACAGAGCAGATAAAAGCCAAATCCTGTGGGGCCCACCATGTTGAATATGCAAAATCCACTCCGTCTGTCAGGTTTTATCCAGAGATTGGTCTCTATAGGAAAAATCACAATTCAGGTAGGCAAACCACATGGATGGGGATGAGATGCCAACCACAGGCTTGTGTGTGCGGCCTCCATGATGTTAATCTTTCACATGCATGGCTCGATGGATAAAGCAAATCGCCCCATTATTTTAGCTCAGGGCGCCTCTTCCCGACTGAGGAGCTCTGTACACCTACCACTGTCAAGTCTCAAGTGGACCACATCACAGGAAACCATGTTGATTGAATTACCACCGTCAAAAAAACTTTAGGGCCACCAAGGCTTTGAATCAAGCTAATATTTGTTTGGTTTTTTTTTTTTTTTTTCATCCATGCCTGAATGACCTATGTCAAATAAACATTACAGTGGCCCCTCATGAGGTTTTTAATGGTGGACATCCAATCACTACTGTTTTTCGGTGGTGTGGTCCACCTGAGATTTACATCTACCTCATTTTTTAGTTCAGTTCTTGAAGTGATATGGAAAAATAGATGGATGGCTCAGATAAAATAAATACATCATGGTGGGCCCACAGACCACATACCGCTGTCCACCTGGCTACTGGTAGAGTCACTGGCCAAACCACGTCCAGATAGGCTCGTCCAGGTGGGGAACGGATTGGCTGCTCCCCCTTGACACACCTGAGAATGGCTGATGGTCCGTGCTCTGTGAGCCCTACCATGATGTATATATTTCATCTATGCCATCCATCTATTTTTAAAGATCATTTTATGGAATGATACCAAAAATAAGATTATAGGAAACAGTGTTGAATGAACTTCAATCATTAAAAACATTTTGGGGGTCTAAAAGTTTTAGATCGAGATGATTTTTGTTTTTCCCCTTCATCTGGGCCCGTATGACCTAATAAGGATGTCAAATAAACAGTACAGTGGGCTTTAGGAGGATTTTAATGATGGATATCCAATCACTATTGTTTTCATGTGGTGTGGTCCACGTGAGATTTATATACTTCTCATTTTTTAAGTAAATATCTAAAATGATCTTTAAAAATGGATGAACGTCATGGATGAAATACGTACATCATGGTGGGCCCACAGAGCACCGACCATCAGCCACGGGGAGTAGCCTATCCGTTTCCGTCCAGGTGCAAACTCGCCTTTCCTGCTGCTGCTACGTGTGTGGTCATGAATTCGGAAGAGAAAAGGACAACGCGATATCTTCGACGTAGAAATGGTCCTGCATGATCCATGCACTTCCCGAAATTCGAGCAGTCGGAGGACACGTGTCTGCTTCCAAACGGAACGAAGGCCATTGTGTGGATCCCGTGCAAAGGACGCAAATGGCTTTGTTCTGCACGTTGATGTGAAATCCTCGTTTCACTATGAAATCGGACCCTAGATACCTTCATCCAATTCACTTCTCCCGTCTGTATTTAGGTCCGTGGATTTATTTGCATTGGCAAAAGTGCACTTTGGTCACGACTAGGACTTCGCACATGTGGGACCCATAATTTAGAGTTGATCCCGACCGTGCATTGAGCGAGCCCACGGTGGATGTTTTACAGATCGAAAATTTGGCTGGCTGGTTGTCCTGGTGGGCCACACACTCACACGTTGAATATGGATCGTTGGTCATGCATGAATGGACTGTCTGAGTTCTGGGTCCTCAGAAACATCTTCACTAGCTCCTTGATGAAGGGGAAGATTTTGGACACGTGTGGTGCGCTGGTCTTTGGCGCGTGCAAATGCGTGCGTGCAACTTAATACCTTGAACTTATGGGAAAGAGATTGTGACCCGAGGATATGTACTGTGTCCTCGGATTCTCGGTTTAGACGAGTGGGGCCCACTGTTCAGTGGTTCGGTACATTGGCACTTTGGTGCTCTTTCCACCGAGAGGATAATTGATTTTTTACTCCGTCCCTTCAAAATAGACGGTTGAGAAGAGAGATGCAGCAATTGTCCAGATTCGACTGACAAAATGACAGAAAATTGGAGACTTCTTCCAATTTGGGCTTTTGGGGGTATGGTTTATCCATTTGGGCCCGCAAACCAATGGTCTGGATCACTGGACCATGGACCCACTCGTCCAACGAGTAAATTATACAAATGCTTACCTGATCGAGCAGGCACAATCGTATGAAGAACATAGATGGATAGAAGTAGCTTTACGGAGTGATTGATGTAGGAGAAGGTTAAGGCAAATCTCTCGAAATGATTAAGCATCAAGCGAAGTGGGTTAAAAATTTGTGTAATGATTAAAAGTGCACCACATCTTCTGACAGCCATGACTTTACCACTAGTTATCTATGTATATAGTATAATGTTAAAAAGGCATGAATGAGCAGCACATCTGGATCTGTCGTCTTCAAGTGACTTTAAAAAATTCAATCATTTTAAGAGTTGTAATAAGATTTTGAATTAAAACTTACGGTTGAAAATACCTATATGGACATAGACCTTGATGATCAATGGATGTTGAAGATAGTGATAACAAAGAGAAAGAAGATGAAAAGGAGAGATGGGCATGAGAAAGTTTGGGTGGGTGGGAGGGAGGGAGGGAGGGATATAAAATTATAATGAAGTGTTGTAGTTTGATATACAATTTTTATCATGTGACAAGTGTGAGAGTGTTGGAATTGAATGTGTGGATCAATTCAAACCGGACAATTATTAAAATGGCTAGCTGATAGTCAAAGGGTTCATCCTTTTATAAGGGTCAGAGGGTTCATCATCTTATAATGGGTTACACCTTTGACATCATACAAACAGACTTCTTAATACCAATAAAAGAAAAACAAGAAACGAAATCTTATGAGCGGTCACGAAAAACAACTGTAAAACAACTTTCTGGATGAAGAACACTGATTGATGATCGAACTGAATCCAACATATGAGCATAGATTCGAATTACAACTACAATTAATGACTACTTGATTAATACTATGTATTACCTTGAATGCAAACATCAGATAAAAAGAAAATGATTACACTATGGAATGTAATTGATAGGTAGAAAGTAAAAGAATTACACTAAAGAATGTAAATGACAGATAGTTAAGATGATAGATTTGATTTGATTGGGTTAGTATGAAACAATTTTCTTTGTTGAATTCATTTACTATTTATAGCCTTAACCCATGTGGATGTTTCACACGTTCTTATAGTTGTTATAAGCATTTCAGTACTATTGACCTTTTAGAAGCTTATCATGTTTTGACTGTTATTGTAACCATTTTGACATTATATGGTCTTCTTGATGCTTATCATGTTCTGACAGTTGCTGTAACTGTTTCAACACTACATGATGTTATGTCCTAAACTCAGAAATCGAATTCACAGGAATCTCGATCGCTGAATCCGGTGCCGACAGCCTCCTAGTACCCCATTCTCGGCTTTCGACGTCCATACGCCAGATTTTCGATCTTGGGATCCTACAAGGAGGAATTTTTTTTTTTTTAACGTACATTTGTTTCATAACAAGCATAACCACAAGTTTACCCAAATCACGAAGGCAACATCATCATCAAAAAAAAAAATTAAAAAGGAGAGGGGGAGAGAGAGAAAAAAAAGAGTGGGACATGCGTAATGGAGGGACCCCGGTACTATGGGCCCTCCCTTCTATGATCTACAACATAAACCAAGTGGGTCCCATAACATGTGGGCCCAAAAAAATTAAAATCTAACGATGGAGATCCCTTCTCCATGAAAATAGACGGTCTAAATGGCCCATATACAAGCTAGGAAGGTAAACATCATGATGGGGTCCATGAAAATAGCCCCATCATGGAATGATATTGATAATCAAGGTGGGCCATCGGCCACGTCCTAGGGTCCAAAGTAAGATCCAAATTATTGATCGGTAGGCCTCACTTGACCCATCATAAAAACATGAAATCTAGGCTATGGAAGCACCCACCACTTGATCTTCTTGGTCCGTTGGGAAGCTACTCTCCTTATGCTTCACTTTGATGGTGGAGATGAGAAATAGATGGCTAGGATGAGAGCTTTTGGGATGGGAAGGTGGGCCACACAACACACTTTCTCTCTTGAAAATGGTTTGGACGTGTGATGCTCTTGCTAGTTGGGAGTTGAGATGAGAAAATGAGAAAGAGAGAAAGAGAGTTGTAAGAGAGATGAGGGATGGGTGTGATGGGTGAAAGGGTGAGGTGAGTGATGGATGTGGTACTTGACATGTAAGGTGGTGTAAGAGAGAGGGTGAGAAAGAGTTGACTTTGGAGAGAGAAAGCATTGGTTGCTTTGTACTTGACATGAGGTGATTAATGGGATGAATGGGACATGTTGTAGAGATTCTCTTGGGATTTGCAATACGTGGTATTTTTTCCTCGAACTGAACGCGGGTCTGCATCTTCCTGCTAGGGTATCGGATCGGTGAGCGAGTCACGGCGTCGGAACCGCGGTGACGGTGTGGTCGCAATGGTACAAGTCTCGGATTAAGCCGATTTAAATCTACAAGATACGACTTAGGGTCGTGAGTGAATATCGATTATACGTCTCAGGTTGCCGGAATTCGCCGGGAAGGATCGCGGGAGTTGACGGAATAGTATAGACTAAGATACGGGTCTTACACATGACCTTTTAAAGACTTCCTTCTAAACTTGTCACATATCATAAGTAACCGTTCCAGGCTTCTTGCTGACCCGATTGTATTTCACTTGGTCGGTCGGTCGACCTCCTAGATGACTATCAGTCACTTGATCGATCTTCTAGATGACTATTGGCCGCTTGTTTTACTTTTTAATTACTTTTAACTGCTTCCTATCTTTTCATTTTGTCAGCTATGTTTCTGTAACAAGTACTCCGAGCATCTTTGAAGGTCTTTACCCTACTATATATTTTCATTTTTATAACACTTGTCCTTTCCAATTGGATTTTTCAAGAATGATCAGGAATATGGTACAACATTGCCCCCGACATCGCTTTACCTTTGGTAAAAAGTGAATGCAATTTTAATTTATTTTTTGGCGTGATAAATGTAATTGATCTTCCATCTTGGTTGACCTCGACCATCTTGGTTGGAAAACATCAAACTTAGTTGACATAGCTGAACTTGACCATCTTGATTGAGAGATAAAAAATTCAGTCGTCTTAGTCAAACTCGGTCAACATGATTAAAAAACTGCAAATTCAATTGTCTTGGTCGAACTTGGCCATTTTGATTAAAAAATGACAAAATTAGTCATCCTGGTCAAACTTGACCGTTTTAGTTGAAAAATGTCAAATTCAATTGTCCTGATCAAGCTTGACCGTCTTAATTGAAAAAGTCAAATTCGGTTGTCTTGGTCAAACTCAATCATCTGGTCGAAAAACATCAAAGTCACCCGACTTGGCAAAACTCAGTCATCTTGGTTGAGAGACATCGAATTAGACTATCTTTGTTGAATTCGGCCATCTGGATTGAAAAATATCAAATTCAACCATTTTGGTGGAACTCGATTGTCCTGATTGAAGAACGAAAAAATCAGCCATGAAATGGAGATTATCGATCAATCTATCCCGAGTAGGTCTTATGGTTGACTAAGATAGTAATATAGACAAGAACTTGACCGACTACTTCCCGAACCATTTGAATAATTTGGTAATGATTTAAATGGTGTGATTCGGCTATCAGAGATGGTTCAAGGCCCACTTGATTTTATCTTCCATTATATATTGGATTCCTAAGGAATAGTTGACCCCCATGTATATCCTGGTTTCTTTTTTCAGAAACAACATTTCTAACCTCCCGCTCTAGTTGCTTGAACTCGGCGAACAGTGGAGTGTTGCAAATTTTGTGGATTTGAGTAGGAACTATGTTCTGTCGTAGAGGAGGTGCTTGCAGTATTGGTTGTGCCAACGCCATATTTTCGACAGAACTAATATCAACAATTGGCTGAGTCACATTTTCCTAAGGCACGATAGGTGTTATTTTAGAAAACATCATATTTAGGGTTGCGACTTGGCTGATCATCCATCCGTTGAAGGTATAGCCTGAATTCGTGATTGCTCTGCCATATGCTGATTCGCCTCATTGTCTTAAAAAGATTTGTCGGCTATCTCGCTTTCTCTTTACTTTCATATTGATTGATGTTATTTGTTTCACTAGGCGTGACAAAAACCTATTGTGGTTTAATGTATAGTTTCTATTTTAAAGGGGGGGGGGGGGGGGTTTACTATTTATAACCCTCAAGCTTGGTTTTTCTGTAATTCTTGTAAGGTTTAGGGACAAAGTCTAGCTAGATAGTTTGGATTTGAGATTGTTGTTGATGACAAAATCTGATCGGCCCTCTGCACGTCACTCCTTACACGTCGCCCCTGAAACCTACACAACGAGAACAGCTAAAGGTGACCCTGGCTAAGCCGGGGGACCCTCCGATGCCTAAGTCAAGACAAGAAAATCAGGGTCTGGGTAGAGAGTAGAGGAGAGCTAGATTTCGCGTACCTGTAGAAGTGATGATGCGTGCTATTTATATTTGCCTGTAAAGCAGGCTCAGAGAGTACTTAGGTAGGAAATCTCCGCCCTCATCGTAATGATGGCAGATATTGAATCGTGGACGTGCTTGTCGCTTTGGTTAACACGTGGTGACTGTTACGATCCCGCATCCCTTCTCAGCCTGTGAGAAGCTGCCACGTAGACCTGAGAAGATGTGCCCATAATGGGTCCGACTGCTGTGGTGTTGCTTCGCGTATCAAGGAGCATTGCCCGATGTCAGGCGCCGTACCGACGGTACGGTACGCATCCAATGCGGTGTTGCCATGTGTGCTTGGAGATCGGCTCGTGCCATTAAGGTTTGCCATCAATGCGAAAATCCTTCGCAGCCTATATAAGGGCACCCCAGACCTTCGCATACCATTTTACATTCTGTTTCATAAGAGCATATCGGAGAGACGATTCCGGCCGACTTCAAAGTTTTCGTCAGTAGGCGATTTTCGGCAACTACCCGGTGAGTCTCGTTGACCTTCGCTCTTCTTTCTGTCATGTCTTCCGATCTAGAAATGGTTCATGAATACGGTGATGATTCCGAGCCGGGGACTACTAAAAGTGAGAGTGGGTCGTCCAAAGGTCCTTTCGAGACTACTCTACTGTATCCCCCGCCTCGAAAGTAAAAAATATTGGCTGCTAAGACCAAGCTGCCCAGTAAGAAGACAGCCTCCCAACCCCGCTGATCTGAGACCGCTACCGCCATTGAGATGCCTGCGAGTCTGCGTACTGCAGAGGTAGTCCCCGGGAATTCTGTCATATCAGAATCCCAAATGGAGTCGATCCGCTCGGAGTTCCAGATCCCAGACTTCGTTCAGATAAGGGCTCCCGATCCCTTGGACGTTGCTAGTGCCCCAGCTAAGGGAGAGGTGGCTATCTTTCCATTTGCATTGCAGTGCGGGGTCCGACTACCACTACATCCCTTCATCCGGAAGGTAGCGACTTACCTCGGATTGGCCCCTGGACAGTTCGCTCCGAATGCATGGAGGGTGATGATCTTAACCTACATAATTTGGAAGTAAGTTGGGAACCCCGAGCTGACCCCAGAGGAGCTACTGAGCCTGTACATGGTCAAGCATGATAACAACAACCCATGGTACTATTTTGCGACTCGGGGGAGCAAAGGGTCGGGGTTGGTTATGCACCAGCCGTCTTCCAACAAAGACTGGAAGAATAAATGGTTCTGAGCGGCGTGTGATTAGGAGGCGTCGGCGGCTGAGCTTAGGACCCCAATTGCCCGGGTTTCGACCCATTTTACCAAACTAGGTCGGACTTCATTTCATATCCGAGTTGTTTCTTTGATTTTCACTTCAGTCGAAGTAACATTTCCTTCTCCTTTTGCAGCTTTCTAAAAGGGTTTTCCGCTCCTCGACTCGGACCAGAAAAATCAGGTTGCAAAGGCCAGAGCGCGGTCGGAGTCGCTTCGCTCCTGGGCTGATCTGATCACTGCAGTCAACCTCCACTGGTTCGGGCTCTGCAAATCCCAGCCTCTACTCTCATCCCTTAGTAAGTTGCCTTGATCTTTTCGATGAGCTTTCTTTTGATTATTTAGTAGTTGACATGAATTTTGTTGTTGTATAGCTCTCCTCTACTCTCTACCCAAACCCTGATTCCCTTGTCCTGACTTAGGCATCGGAGGGTCCCCCGGCTTAGCCAGGCTCACCTTTTCCTGTTCTCGTTGTGCAGGTTTCAGGGGCGACGTGTAGGGAGTGATGTGCAAAGGGCCGACTAGATTTTGTCATCAACAATTGTCACGTGCTATCATCTCATGAATTGGATGAGGTGGTAATGTTATAAATTTGACTTTGGAAAAGGATACTGGAGTAAACGCACATCAGTCACACTCTTAGGGGATGTAAAAGGGATATTCTACATGCTTGAGGGGTGCTGCCCAGAGAAAAGGCATGCCACATGGCAGGCTACCTCTCCAACTTGTTGAAAGTGCACCTACAAGTGCCCTGGTTTGTCAATTATAGTGTGAGTTGAGTCAGTCGGACTACAGAGCCTAACAAGAAGATAAATTCAAGCGTCTGCCTCAACTGGGTGTGTGGAAGCTCGCCATAGGTAAATCATAGCCTCACATCTCATATCTTAAAACTTCAGGTGATTAAAACCCTTAAAACTAAGTAGAACATCTTAGGATTTTATTATAAGAAAACTTTTTACCAATAAGGAAAATCTTCAAGTTTTCTTACCCTGTCGATTGTATCGATTCACATTTCGATATGATCGACCTGCTCTGTCGATGTCCTCGGCATCTCAATCAATACAATCGAGTGAGGACAAATGTCATGATCCAAACTCAAAAATCAGATTCACAGGAATCCCGATCGCCGAATCCGGTGCCGACAGCCTAAGTAGTGCCCCATTCTCGGCTCCTGGTAATCATATGCTAGATTCCGATCCTGGGACCCTATAAGGATGATTTTCAGAATGATTTTTTTTTTTGTAATGGAGCATAACCACAAGCATAACCAAGTCACAAAACAATATCACCACATATCCACTATATCAAAAACTTTAAGTACAATAGGAAAGAAAAATACAGGGTGATCAAAAACTCCAAAATATCCAGATGCACATTCCTGTCTCAGCGCTGCTGCTGTCCAACACTACCTGCACGCAACGGTCGTGCATAAGCTTACAAAAGCTTAGAGGGTGGTGTAAGTGTGTGCGCAAGGCAAACGCTAAGTGTACAACATCAGAGTAATGCGAAAGTATGTGGTAAGTCCACGAATATAATCAACCATACCAAGGCTGTGTAATGCATGACATGAATGCTATCGGCTATACCAGGGTCATACGATGCGAGACATGAATGTCATCGGCCACACTGAGGCAATGCAAGGCCTACATAACCAAATGTCATATGCGAAATGCAATCCAAGCAAGTCGGTACTCATTAAGTACACATATCAGTACAGTTCCTCTTTGGATATCACCGGGGTCTAATACACTTCTTATTGACTGCCTCCTCCCTAGCTGCACAGTCAAGCAAGCGGAATAGACCTCACTATCCGCCTGACCAGTAGTCTGTCAATACCTACCCGGCTCGTCGATAGCGGACTCATTTACGAGCTGGTCAAACTTAGCCTAGCTTATAGCCCCTTCACTCAAGCGGATAAGGTTACACCCCCTTCCAACCAACCACGACACAGTGGGAGACGCGGCCTACTGGTATTCGGTACTCGGGTACTCATGTATCTACTCGGTTTAAAAGTTAGAGCATCTCCTGGTACCAAAAAGGTTCTAGGACTTTCACCCAAGAATATCCTAAGTGCCCACAGTGCTAGAACAAAGTATTTTCGGTATCCGATACGACCATCCACGATGTACCTGTGGAGCCACGACTCTGATGTTGTTAGGGCGTGCAGTGATCAAGTCACACATATGCGAGATGCATGAATCATACCGTCAAATCAAGTAATAATCTAGAGCGTACTATGCGATCATGTGAGGCACTCTATCTCATAACAAGTCCCGTAAATGGTTTGCCCAATGGCGTATGCTATGATCAGTCACTACTCATATCAAACATACATATGATGCGTATGAGCTTGAGTCATGGGATTATACTAAGCATGTTATAAAGCGATGAATGTTAACGAGTATGGACCTATCAATGGGCCCTAAGGAGAGTTACAATGCGGACATTTAACAAACATTGTACTTACAATGTGGACGTCAAACCATTATTGTTCCATAGGCACGACCCACCATAAATAACATTACATAAACTATGGGAAATCACACATTGCAATGGACTCTAAGGGCACCCCGTTGGGCCTCGACCCATGGGCCTTAGATACATCAAATGGACCGTATCACATGGGCCTTATATTCATCAAATGGGCTGCATTAATGGGCCTCACCAATGAGCCTTATGTACATTGCAATGGTCCGTAACCCGTGGGCCTTGAAATACATCACAATGGGCTTCATAATATGGGCCCTACATTTATAGAAAAGTGGGCCTTAACAACGGCCTTATACACCTTAAGATGAACCACAACAATGGCCCATAAATATGGGCTACAAATGCATCAAGATGGGCCTCCACGGATGGCCACAAGTACATCCATATGGGTACCATCACGTGGGCCTTATATAAACCAATGGGCTTCGACCCATGGGCCTTAGAATGCATCAAAATGGGCCTAATTTCATGGGCCTTAATACATTACAATAGGCCTTAACCCATGGGCCCTAATACATCTCTATGGGCCTCAACCCATGGGTCTTACATTTATATCAAGGTGAGCCTAATCATATGGCCTTACATATATTAAATGGGCCACACTAATCAGGCCCTATAATCGTCAAGGTGGGCCTCAACAATGGCCACAAATACATCAATATGGGCCACCTCAATGAACGGCAAGGATATACATACATCATGGTGGGTTTCACCTCCTGATGGACAGCATGAATGAAACACATATCATGGTGGGGCCTAAGACTTAAATTCAAGTCAATCCTTGACTTGTGTGGGCCACACTGGTACACATTTAAGAGGTTTAACATCTATTAAAATACTCACAAGCATTAGTTGGGCCCACCAAGCTATGGTTCACAAATCCAACCCATTCATAAGTTAATACATTGATAGATGAAGTGAAACAAAATATAAGTTTGATCAGATCTACCGTAGCCCTTAAGAAGTTTTGAACGGTGAATGCTACTGCCCCCACTATTTTCAATGGTGGGTCCACTTGCACCTTAGATCTGACTGTTCTTAGTCTCAAGCCCCAAAATGGGCTTTCAAAAATGGTTGGACAGTTGCGATGCAACACATGCATCATGGTGGGTCCATAACGATGGACAGTGTGGAGAAGATACATACATCAAAGGGGGGGTCCCACTGTCCAGCACTGGGACGGTGCAGACGAAACACAAAGACCATGGTGGGTTTCCACCGTCCACGGCAGTGGAAGGCGGTGTAAAACACATACATCTTCGTGGGTTCCACCGTCCAGGGGGTGGACGGTGGTGTAAAACACGTACATCACTGTGGGTTCAACATGGGGCCCACCATAATGTATATTTTCCATCTAATTCGTTGAGAAGGTCATACAGACCTGGACGAAAAGGAAAAATAAATTTCATTATGATCCAAAACTTCTATGATACCCAAGAAGGGTTCCAATGGCAGACACTTAATCTCACTATTTCCGGTCGTGTGGGCCACCTGAGTTATGTAAACGACTGATTTTTGGGCTGGATCGCTGCCCTAAGGGGACCCAACAAATGCATGGTGTTGATGATCAACACATGACATAGTGGGGCCCACGACAGGGACCCAACATCCTTGCCTCTACAGTCCACATGCAGCAACCAGCGCCTGTTACTGTCAGCGGCAGCAGGTGCATATGTATATATATGTTTTATTTTTTTTTTGAAAAAAAATATTTTTGTGAGGTTTTTCTTAGGTGGGGCCCACATTAGAAAAATTCAACCCAGCCATTGGACTCCATGGCCCATAATAATTCTATCAAGACCAATATTGGGCCTTTTTTCAGCGTGTAAGAAATTTCTGAGTAGATTTCAACGATAATGATACTGTTTTTAAAACTATGGCCCACCAGATATTCGGATCATCCCCATTTTTTGGTTCAACGCCTAAAATGAGTTGGGGAAGAGGATGGACGGATTGGATTAGAACCATACATCAAGGTGGGGCCTACACACGTTGCCCACCCAAATAGCCTTGAACTAAGGCCAGATTTTTGGTTTTTCATCAACGTCCAGCGTCCCTGGACACTGGACATTTTTGGACATAACATATTCATTTGAGGTGGGCCCCACCTATAAATGTGGGCCACCAAAAGAAAAGGTTAGATGGCATGGGTAACACATACATCAAAGTGGGGTCCATCCAAGTGGGCCACTCGGCTACATCATTATAAAAGAAGGAGAGAGAGAGAGAGAGAGAGAGAGAGAGAGAGAGAGAGAGAGAGATGGGACACGTGTGATGGAGGGACCCTGACACTATGGGCCCTCCTTTTCATGATCTATAACATAAATCAAGTGGGTCCCAATCATGTGGGCCCAAAAAAATTTGAAATTAACGGTGGAGATCCCTTCTCCAAGAAAATAGACAGTCTAGATGACCCATATACAAGGTAGGAAGGTAAACATCATGGTGGGGTCCATAGAGAATGGCCCCATCATGGAATGATATAGATGATCAAGATGGGCCATCGCCACATCTTAGGGTCCAAAGTGAGATCCATACCATTGATCAGTAGGCCTCACTTGGCCCATCTTAAAAATATGAAAAGCTAGGCTATAGAAGCACCCACCACTTGATCTTCTCGTTCCGTTGGAAAGACGGTCTCCTAGAGCTTCACTTTGATGGTGGAGATGGGAAATGGATGGCTAGGATTATAGCTTTTGGGATGGAAAAGTGGGCCTCACAAATGCACTTTTCTCTCCATGGGAAGAGCTTGGACGTGGGTTCTTTCTTGCATGGGATTTGTTGCTTGGGAAATGAGAGAGAGAGAGAGATGAGATGTAAGGAGTAATGGATTGATGGGTGAGGTGAGTGATGGGTGAGGTGAGAGGTTGGTTGACTTTTGGATTTTCTTAACTTGTGGAGAAAGAAAGCATGAGTGCTTTGTACTTGACATGAGAGGTGATTGATGGGATTGATTTGACATATTATAGAGATTCTCTTGGAATTGTAAACGCACAGCGTTTTCTCGAAATAAACGCTGGCTCACATCTCTTAGTCAGGGTATCGGATCGGTACATGAGTCGCGGCGTTGGAACCGCGACGACTGTACGGTCGCAATAGTACATGTTTCGGATTAAGCCGACTAAATGTATGGGGTACGATGATTACTGGTCACGGATTACCAGAATTCGATGGGAAGGATCGCGACAGTCGATGGAACAGTACGGACTAGGATACGGTTCTTACAATAAAAAGCGTCCAGCAACCACACATTCATTTGGACGATTTATCGATATATCGAAGTTTCAATCGATATCATCGATATTCGAATATCGATTCCATCGGAAGTGGATCGATAATATGGACAGACAGTTTTTCGGCGCTCCTATTTTTCTAAAGAAAACTACTATAAGCTTCAATATATTGATGACTGTTCTGATTCAATCTGAATTCAAATATCGATCATATCGGAAGTCATTCGATCATATCGATAGTGGGTACATATTTCCTCCAGTAAATATTTTAAGGTGTTTTAAACGTTGATCGGGGGCCATTCGAGAAAATCGATATTCTTATGTCGACGCCATCGAGTCCTGGTCGATTGGATCGAGTCTGGCACAAACTGACCAGCGTGCTTATAGGTAAATCTATATGATTTATCGATCCTATCGACAAGGTCTCGATATTATCGACATTAAAATTTTGATAACATTAGTTGTTCTTCGATCATATCTTTAGAACCTGAAATTCTTTAAGGCTTGTATCTCTTGTTTTCTCCTATCGATAGATCGATCCCTCTATCGATGGAACCGGAGTTCGAAATCTGATAACATCGATGTATCCCTTGATCCCATTGATCAGTTGGAAAAAGGCTTCCAAAAGTGAAAATGACATTTGAGTTTGTATCATCGAGCGGTCAGTCGATGCTATCGGGAGTATATGCTCGATGATATCGAACTCTATCATAAATATGACCGTTTTATATCCGTTGGAACCTTTTGCCTATATATAGAGAGGTTAGTCTTTATTGCTGGTAGAGAAAGAAGAGAGTGCTTTTGTGTGTCTTACCCCCAGATCATATACCCAAAGCCCTTTCTCTCACGGGAGTTCATCTTTCAATCCACTCTTACCATTGATATTCAATAGAGTGGATTGGGAAATGAACTTCCGCATTCAAGGATCCTCCAGCAACTATCTTAATAGCATATCATTAAGCTGGGATGCCTTGAATGAATACATGACGAGAATCACTCTATGTTCCTTATAGAAAAATTTCAATAGAGTGGATTTTCGTCCTAACCTTGACCCGACCCGAAGCCTAGTAGTGGTTCATCTTTTGTGTTGCGGATCAAGGGAGCTAAAGACTCTTCATCAACAAGAAGGTGATCTTCATCACTGTGATAAAAGAAACTCATCAACTTATCTATAAGTACCTAGAGTCCAGAGGACACTTGTGATTATTCCTTTCTAGGTTTGGGTTTTAAGTATTGCTCACCATTTGAAGTCCTCAAAGGAGGCCTCCGGCGGGAGTGTACGCTATAGGTGTGTTGTATAGACCCTTGCTCTGTGGAGAGCATAAACATCCAGGTGCATTGTGTGGACCCTTGCTCTGTGTGGGTATAAACATCTGGTTAGGAGTGCACCAGTAAAACTCCAGGGTTAGAGGTGAACTGAGTAGAAACCTCCGTGTAAAGGCTGAAGGTGAACTTGATTTAAAACCTTAGGTTTGAGTTGAACCTTGGGAAACCTCCTTAGTGAAATTCGGTACACTCAAGGGTTGAGTGCAGCAGTCGGGAGTGGAGTAGACAAGTAGTGGAACTACTATAAAAATGACTGTATTTGTGATTGCCTTATTTGTGTGATTTGCTATACTATTTCAATATTTGAATGTTTGAGATCACACCTCACACACATACACAGTCATATCCAGCATGAACTAAGTTCCACATTGCTATCTTTTGAATAGTTTGTGATTGGATCCTCTATTAGGCTTGGAAGCCAGTAGAGTTACATTTGAGTAATCCAAATAATTATATATCTGATAGGATTAGTGTAATAGGATTTTTAAATACATTGTAAAACTTTAAATAGTCCTATTCACCCCCCTCTAGGACATATTGGCATATTCTTGCTTCAACTCAAGCGGTCTTCACCGCTATTTCAATTAGTATCAGAGCAGGTCTCTCTTTAAGGGCTTCACCACCTAGAGATTGATATTGACTGAAGTTGTGAAATATGGCCAAAGGAGAGGGCTCATCAGTCACTAGACCTGCAGTATTTAATGGTTTAAATTATGCATACTGGAAGGATAGAATGCATTACTTCATGAGATCTTTGGATCATGATGTTTGGGATGCAGTTGAAAAGGGCTATGTGGTACCATTTGAACAAATCGTACTTGAAGATGAAACTACCAACACTAAGTCCAAACCCAAAGAAAAGTGGACAGCGCTTGACAAAGAACAGCGAACTGCTGAAGCAAAAGCAATGAACGCCATCTACTGTACCGTGTCTCAAGATATATTTAATCAGATAAGTATGTGTGAGACATCCAAGAAAGCATGGGATCTACTGAAAACAACCCATGAAGGCACAAGCACTGTGAAGAGATCTAAACTACAACTTTTGACTTCACAGTTCGAAAATCTCAGGATGGAAGAGCATGAGACATTTATGGAGTTTTTTCACCAAATTGAATATTATTTGTAACTCCATAGGTGGATTGAGAGAAAAAGTTCCAGTACCTAAAATATGTAAGAAAATCTTAAGATCCCTACCGGAACGGTTTAATCCCAAAGTAACAACAATTGAAGTATAGAAATATTGATGAGATGAAAGTAAAAGAACTAATAGGTTCCCTACAAACTTTTGAACTACACTTCACTCAATCCCAAAAATCCAAAAACAGTCCTAAAAACTTTCAAGAAAATAAAACATGAGGACAGTGAAAGTGAAAGAGAAGATGAAGATGAGGAAGTGGCTCTGCTGTGTCACGCCCCAAACTCGGAAACCGGGCTCACAAAATTCCCGATCGCCGAATCCGGCGCCGACAGCCTCCGTAGAACCCCATTCTCAGCTCCTAGCTCCCATTCGCCAGGTTCCGATCCTGGGATGCTACGAGGAGGATTTTAAATACCAGTTTGTTTCGTAATAAGCATAACCAAAGGCATAACCCACAAACAACAACCAAGCACTCCATTACATTTCCACTATGATAAAAAATTTTACAAGTACAATGAGCATAAAGGGAAATACAATGGTAAATAACAGAAAACTCCAAAATGATCAGCAACGCGCTCCTGCCTCAACGCTGCTGCAGTCCAACGTCACCTGCACGCAACGGTCGTGCATAAGCTTACAGAAAGCTTAGAGGGTGGTGAAAGTGTGTGCGCAAGGTAGTAATATGAATGTAATGTCAGAGTAATGCGGAATATGCAGATGGAACCCAAACGTCATGAGCCGTACCAAGGCTATGCAATGCAAGACATGAATGGTATCGGCCATCCCAAGGCCATGCAATGTGCAATGCAACTCAAGCATACAGATCCTCATCAATGTCCACATATCAGTACAGCTCAAAGTATGGAATATCACCGGGGTCTAGTACACTCTAAACCAGATTGCCGCCACATCGCGCGCAATAAGGTAAGTGGAAGAGACCTCACTATCCGTCTGCCAATATCGGGCGCGACTCGTCGATAGCGGACCCATTCCTCGAGCTGGTCAGACTCAGCCTAGCATTGCCCCCTACACTCGGGCGGGTAAGGCCGTACCCCCTTCCAACCGACCACGACACAGTGGAGAGCGTAACCGTCTGGTAATCGGCACTCAACGCTCATCTACCCACTCGGTCTAGACGTTGGAGCAACCTCTTGGTACCATAAGGGTTTAGGGACTTTCACCCAGGGATATCTATAGTACCCCATGTAGAACAAGATTTTCGGTATCCAACCCTGCCAACCACGATGCGTCTGTGGAGGCTACGGCCCTGATGTCGCTAGGGCGTGCAATAACCATGTCACACAATGCGGAATGCATGAATCACGCTATCCAGTCATGCAACCAATCCTGCACATACCGTGCGTTCATGTAGGGCAGCACCGCCTAACCGGGAGCCCATAATCAACCTGCCCGAAGGCAAATGCTATGATCAGTCAATCCTCATACCGAGCATACATATGATGCGCATGATCATGGTTATACTAAACATGTTATAATAAAATGAATTATCTTACGATGCAGATGGGCCTGGACACAGCAAGTACGGCCTGGTGTTGGGCCCTAAGGAGAGTCGTAATGTGGACATCCAACCAGCATTACGCTCGCAATGTGAACGTCAAACCAACATTGCTCCCAAGGCACGATCGGTGTGAACATCGTGCTTAGTCTATGATGGATTTACACATTGCAATGGACCGTAGGTTGTCCCCATTGGATCTTATATATATATATATATCAAATGAGCCATATCCTATGGGCTTTTATTCATCAGATGGGCCACATAAATGGGCCATACCAATGGGTCTTATGTGCATTGCAATGGGTCGAAACCCGTGGGCCTTGGATTGTATCAATTGGACCTAGTCATATGAGTCTAATATGTATCAAATGGGCCACACCAATTAGGCCCTCAAACGTATATCAAATGGGCCTCAACCAAGAGGCCTTATATGAGTCGAATGGTCCCAAATCCCTAGGCCTTAAACAATTCAAATGGGCCTAATCCATGAGCTTGTACGTATGTCAAAGTGGGCCTAAACCCCTAGGCCTTACATATAACAATTGGCCTACCTACATGGGCTTGCATGCATATCAAGTGGGTCTAATCCCATGGGCCCTTTTATAAACAAAAGGGGTTTTAGTACCATAGGTCCTACCATATATCAAATATCCTACTTCCATGGGCTCTAAAATTTCAACAGAAGGGTCCAAGAGCATGGGCCTTGAAGTACATCCAATGGGCCTAGTCCCAAGGACTTGCAACACATCAAATGGGCCTAGATCTAGGCCTAAAATGCATCAAATGGGCCTAGCCCATAGCCCTTTTGAAATTCAATGGGTCCCGACTCATGGGCCTTACAAAACATTTATTTCCATCCAAGCTAATCATAGGGACACATGGTCTAGGGCCCACTACAATTTTCATAATATAAAATATACATTTAAACTATATAATATACATAAAGATATAATGGTGGGTCCCACAGAAAATAATATGGGTAGCTGGTAGTGGGCCCCATCATCAAGACAGGTGGACGGCGTGTGTAAAACACATGCAACAGGGTGAGTCTCACCGTCCACGGGCCGTGGAAGGTGCAAATGAATCACATACATCACCGTGGGTCCCACAAATGTGGCCCACCGAAATGTTTATTTGAAATCCAACCCGTTCATACGGTCACTCAGACCAGTGTGAAGGGACAGTAAAAATTTCAGCTTGATCCAACCTTTCTGTGGGCCCCAGAAAATTTTCAACGGTAGAATTCAATTCAAACTGGTTGCATGGTGTGGGCCACCTGAGTTTTTGGATCTGACTCATCCTTGGAGGGGGGCCCACCACTGGGGTGGCCCACCTCATAAATGGGTCGGATGACACATAAACATTATGGTGGGGCCCACATGCAGGGCCGTGGGCCCCCCCTACGTCCGTCCGTCCAGGTGCGCAGGCAGCGCCTGCTGCCTTCAAAGGTGGCAGCGCTGCTGCCCCTTATTTTTTTTTATTTTTTTTTTTTGTGTGTTTAAAAAAAAACACAGGTGGGGTCCGCTGATGAGGGATCCGCTCCGCCCACTTGATCCTAGGCCCCAAACAGGCTACACAAACCTCATCTCTAGAACTGATTTGGAGTGTAGAAACGACAAAATGGGTATTAGAAGACTTGGAAGTGTAAAAGTGTCATTGTCTCTGGTACGGCCCGCCTGATCATTGGATTGAGATCATTCCTTGGCTCAACGCCTAAAATATCCCAGGAAAAGTGGTGGATGGCGTGGATTTAGCATAAACATCGGGGTGGGGCCTATACAAGTGGGCCACCCAAAAAGGTTCTTTTGTTTTTTTTTTTTGTTTTGTTTGAAACGTCCAGCGTCTCTGACGCTGGACGGTTACCCTTTTTTTTTTTTTTTTTCTTTTCTTCTCTCTGCTTTCTTTTTGTAGTGGGCCTTGATGAAGTGGGCCACCACATGATGGGCGGCATGGGTATATCGTCTAAGGTGGGCCTCGCTTGAATAAAATAAATGCATCAAGATGTGATCCATTCAAGTGGGCCACACCATCCTATTCCATTAAAATAAAATAAAATAAAATAAAATAAAATAAAATAAAATGAATGAAAGAGAGAGAGAGAGATGGAGAGTGGGACACGGCTTGTGATGGAGGGACCCCGTCATTATGGGCCCTCCCTTGCAATGAAACATACAAGAAATGGGTCCCTTGCACATGGGACCGTTAAAAATGTAAATCAACGGTGGAGATCCATTCTCCACTGATATGGACGGTCTAGATGACCTTTCTAAATGAAAATAAACATCATGATGGGGTCCATGGAGAATGGCCCCATCATGGACCGATCATGATGATCCAAGTGGTCCATCGGCCACATTTTGGAGTCCCAAGTGAGATCCACACCATTGATCGGTGGGACTCACTTGGTCCACCATAAAAAATAATAAAAACTACCCTATGGAAGCACCCACCGTCCGATCTTCTCGCTCCTAGGGGTTCCTTGGCACCTTGGCTTCAACTTCAACGGTTAGGATGAAGAATGGAGGGTTGAGATGGGAGATTTTGGGGTAGGAAGGTGGGCCACTTGGAGCTTAGGGATTTTGGAGAAATTCCATACGTATGGAACTCTTGGATTTTCTTTGTTGCTTTGGAATTTTGGAATGAGAAAGAGAGAAAGAGAGAGAGTGATGTAAAGGGAGAGAGAGAGAGTGATGGATGGATGGGTGAGTGATGGTGGTTTAAGAGAAACTTGACTTTTGTGGCTTTTGTGTAAGAGAAGTATGGGAAATGAAGACTTTTGTGGCTTTTTGTGTAAGAGAGGTATGGGCTTGGGAGACTTTGGTGGTTGCTTGGGAAAAGGGATGGAAGTGATGTGTACTTGACATGTGATGGCTTGATGGGTGATTGATTGATGGGATTGATGTGATTGATGTGACACATCGTTGAGATTCCCTTGGTTTTTCGCAACGCGCGGCGTTTTCTCGCACCGAACGTTGGCCCATATCTCTTGATCCGGGTATCGCCTCGGCGCGCGAGTCGCGGTATCGGAACCGCGGCGACGGTGCGGTCGCTATGGTATTGGTCTCGGGTTGAGTCGACTCGGGTTGTCGGTACAAGAATCCAGGTCGCGCGTCGATATTGTTTAAGGGTCGAAAGTTGCCGGAATTCGACCGGTAAGACCGCGGAAGTGTACGGAAAGGTACGGACCAAGATACGGGTCTTACAGCTGGCACAAAGATTCAGAAGGTTCTTTCAAAGGAATCGCGGCCACCCCTCTAGATGTAGAAAGGTGGATGACAAACCTTCTGCGGGAAAAATTAGAAAAAGGACCAAAGAACCACAATGTTACGCCTGTCGGGAGTATGGATACTTATCTACTGAATGCCCAAACAGAAAAACCAAGGGCAAGGCAATGACCGGCACATGGGATGATACAGAGGAGTCAAATTCAGAAAATAGTGACTTAGAAAGCGATAGAGATAAGAAATCATTGAAAATACTTATGATCTCCACTGCTTCAACCATTCGAACAGAATCTGAAAAAGAACAACAAGCTACTGAATCATTTCCATCTAAAAATGAGGAAATTGAAGAAAAAGAAGAACAAAATGAATTACAAGACGCTTATAATCAACTTTACATTCATAGCATTAACATTGTCAAAAGACTTGGTATAATTGAGACCAAAAAAGAATTGCTGAAATTAGATTTAGATAAAACTTTAAATATTAATACTCATCTAATTACTAATTTACAGTAATGTCACTCAGATAATGATAGACTTGAAAGAACCAACATTCCTTGAAATCTGAGTCAAAAAAATTAAAGAAACACGTCAAAACATTAAATGAGGAAAACTTGATTCTTCAGAATAAAAATTATACACTTCAAAATGAATTAGAAGAATCCTGAAAAATAGCCCAACTAAACTGTAAATTTTTTCAGAGTGGTGAGGAGTTAGAAAAACTGTTGGGTATGGGAAAATCTGGAAACAACAAATATGGCTTGGGATATGAAAAAGCTAGAACAAGAACTGGATATGGAACACATGAAAAAACTGATATTTCCAGTAACAACAAAGGCAAAAATCAGGCTTATCAGACAAGTGGTGATTCAAAGGATGCGTTGAACAAAGGATATATACAACTATCACCATTCAAACCATCTGACAAGAAGAAAGACTCAGTAAATCAAGTGGTTGAATCAGATAAGAAAAATAAACCTGCCACAAGTAAGAATCCAGTCACAAAATGGGTAATTAAAGATAAGAGAAATTATCTTTTTATACAATCAGATCATTTAACAGGTAATGATGCTAGATGGTACCTAGACATTGGTTGCTCAAGACATGTCACAGGTGACAAATCCCTCTTGTCAAATTATCAGAATCTAAACAATGGGCTAGTCACCTACGGAGATGGAACCACTGCTAAAGTAATTGGACAGGGTATCATAAAAGGAATTAATCTGCTTACAAATGAGAATGTTTTCTTCATAAAAGGATTGAAGTATAATCTATTAAGCATATCTCAGAGCTATGAAAATGGGCATATGGTTAAGTTCAACAAAGAAGAATGTGATATTTTAGATCAATCAGGAAAATCAGTAATTAAGGGTCATTGCACAAACAACCACTGCTACATTATTAAAAGAAAAGAGAGGAATGATATAGAGGAACATTAAGAATGAAGGAACATGTCCAGATTACGTATCAAAATCTGGATACTGGCTGAAATGAAGCAGTTTTGCTAAGCTCCAAATTAAATATCTAAGGTTCCAGACCTCCTTTTGTATACAAACAGTCAAATATTTATGCTTTTGTGTGTGTATATATATATATATATATATATATATATATATATATATATATATATATATATATATATATATATATATATATATATATAATATTATTTTGCTAAGAATATCATTGTTTCTTAGAAATCCTAGGAGTATGCTTGAAAAATCATCTGAATTTTAAAACCAGAAAATCATTCATCTTGGATATGACTTTCCGATTACATCGAACAAGTATCGATACAATCGACGACCTTTTAGAATGTGAAAAGCCGTATGATCGTTGATTACATCTGAGACAGAATCGTAGAATCGATCGGCAACTTCTAGATAACATCGAAACAATGATCGATATGAACGATAGATGGCGCCCAATAAAAAGGCTGATTGAGAGAAAAATTTATTTTTCAATAGCTAGTCCCATCTCACTGTCCTGATCAGTTTCTTTGGTTGATCTGCTCGGAGTCTTGATGAAATCTTAGCATCCAAATAAAATAAGGAAGATGGTTAAAGGGAAAGATAAGGCTCTCTCATCTGTAAAATCTTCTAAGATTAAGAAAGAGAAAAATTCTAGACCACCTCAAAACCAATCAGATTGGAAACAAGTCACGATAGTCGATCGTATTATTTTCATTAGTACTGTCAAACCCTATGGGGTGGATCTCATGATGGAGACTATAGGATGGAAGAATATGTTTAATATAGGCGGCCCATATCAGTTTGAAATGATCCAGTAGTTCTTCAACTATTGTCATGTTGTCCAAGATTACCCACCTTGTATGTGTCTGAAATTCATGCAACACACCAAGCACATTACTCCAACAGTCCTTGGTCATGTTCTAAACATTGAGG
This sequence comes from Magnolia kwangsiensis, assembly GCA_037074715.1. Taxonomy (NCBI): domain Eukaryota; kingdom Viridiplantae; phylum Streptophyta; class Magnoliopsida; order Magnoliales; family Magnoliaceae; genus Magnolia; species Magnolia kwangsiensis. The sequence goes on from CM073585.1 coordinate 88,581,394, forward strand.
TGACACAAATTTCTGTCACTAGTAGAAATCTAAACGAATTGGATAGATGGGGAGAAATTACTCGAGAACTGTGTCAGGGCATGACAATTCTTAGAAATGATGACAATATTCTTCCTGTAAAATATCTAGGAATCTTGTTTCGACTCCTTCACAGTATTTTCAGCACGAATGTATACCCATGTGATGCAAATGACACATACCTGAGTCCCGTTGTGCTTAATATTCCGTATGATGTCTATCAAGAGGTCCCTGTATGCCTACCAACTCTCATACTAGACCATCTAATTAAGGTAGTCAAAAGTGACCATATTGAAATTCTGCCTTTTTTATTTCTTATCTGCAAGCTCTCACACTAGGCAGGTCTGCCGGAAACAAATGATAAGGTATATCCTGAAGTATGGTTCGACCATGATGCAGCGCAACAAGTGTATGTCTCTGTCTCATCGCATACTAAGATCCCTCCACCTATTGAAGATAGTGATCCCGTGCCTAATGAAGAAACTTTCTGGGGATCCAATTGAACTCCTGAATATAGTCCTACTTCTGTCATAAATCGTCAGCGTCATGTGCTTGAGCGCCAGTTTTTAAACAATCTCACTGGAATTGATGAGCGACTCCAACACTGTGAACAACGACTATCAGGAATAGAAAACAGGATGGAAGCTCTTCAACATTCCGTGCAATAGATTCTTGAGCTACTAACAACTGGCGGGTCCTTTATGTGTTAGAAGTAGACAGATTTGGTGGAGTAGTGTGTCTAGTTGTAAACACTTGATTTTGACCCATCTTTGTTTTTTTTTTTTGGGTATCTCTACATGGGTTTGATATTTATGTCAGTTAATAGTTTACTGCTGTCTGTGGCAGCATACTTTTTTGGATACTGATTGAGTATGGCTGCATACAATTTTTGTTTCATTGTCATTCCTGTTGCTTATATAATGACTGTGCTGATTGCTTCAGCTATTTTGCTTCCTGCCTTCATTGATTTATGCTTATCCTGTTAAAAAGGTTTACTTCAGTGTTTTACTTCTGTCTATGGTTCTCCCATATGCCGAGTTTTACTTCAGTCAATATCACTTGTTATATCTTTGTCAATGACTGACAAAAAGGGGGAGAAAAGTTAAAAATACCCCGGATGGAATTGTATATCTACTAGAATGGTGTTGCAGGTGTTAGGGGGAGTAGCTACACCAAAAATGGGGGAGTTTTTGAAGAAAGGGGGAGTAGTTACTGGGTGTGTACATTTGTGATTAGAATTTGTAAAATTTCGTTAATGCATGTACACACAATTTAGGATGTGTCTGTCTTAGATATTATCCTAAGGTATTTTGGGTATTTTTTGTCACGTAATTGACAAAGGAGGATATTGAAAGTACACTTACAAGTGCTCTGGTTTGTCAATTACAGTGTGAGTTGAGTCAGTCGAACTACAGAGCCTAACTGGAAGATCAATTTAAGCGTGTGCCTCAACTGGGTGTGTGGAAGCTCGCCATAGGTAAATCATAGCCTCACATCCCATATCCCAAAACACCAGGTGATTAAAATCCTTAAAACTAAGTAAAACATCATAGAGTTTTATTGTAAGAAAACTTTTTATCAAACAGAAAAATCTTCAAGTTTTCTTACCCTGTCGATTGTATCGATTCACATTTCGATATGATCGACCTGTCTGTCAATGTCCTCAGCATCTCAATCGATACAATCGAGTGAGGACAAATGTCACGCCCTAAACTCGAAAATTGGATTCATATGAATCCCGATTGTCGAATCTGGTGCCGACAGCCTCCGTAGTGCCCCATTCTCGGCTCCTGGTAATCATATGCCAGATTCCGATCCTGAGACCATATAAGGAGGATTTTCAGAATGATTTTTTTTTTTTTGTAATGGAGCTTAACCACAAGCATAACCAAGTCACAAAACAATATCACTACATATCCACTATATCAAAAACTTTAAGTACAATAGGAAAGGGAAATACAAGGTGGTCAAAAATTTCAAAATAGCCAGATGCGCACTCCTGTCTCAGCACTGCTACTGTCCAACGCTACCTGCATGCAATGGTCGTGCATAAGCTTACAAAAGCTTAGAGGGTGGTGTAAGTGTGTGCGCAAGGCAAACGCCAAGTGTATAATATCAGAGTAATGCGAAAGTATGCGGTAAGTCCATGAATACAATCAACCATACCTAGGCTATGTAATGCAAGACATGAATGCTATCGGCCATACCAAGGCCATGCGATGCGAGACATGAATGTCATCGGCCACACCGATGCAATGCAAGGCCTACATAGCCGAATGTCATATTCGAAATATAATCCAAGCAAGTCGGTACTCATCAAGTACACATATCAGTACAGTTCCTCTCTGGATATCACTGATCAAATACACTTCACACTGACTGCCTCCTCCCTAGCTGCACAATCAAGCAAACGGAATAGACCTCACTATCCGCCTGACCAGTAGTCTGCCAATACCTACCCGGCTCGTCGATAGCGGACTCATTTACGAGCTAGTCAAACTCAACCTATCTTATAGCCACCTCACTCAGGCAGATAAGGCCACACCCCCTTCCAACCGACCACGACACAGTGAGAGACACGGCTTGCTGGTATTCGGCACTCGGGTGCTCATGTATCCACTCAGTTTAGACGTTGGAGCATCTCCTGGTACCAAAAAAATTCTGAGACTTTCACCCAAGTACATCCTAAGTGCTCACAGTGCTAGAATAAAGTATTTTCGATATCCGATACGACCATCCGCGATGTACCTATGGAGCCACGACTCTAATGTTGCTAGGGCATGCAGTGATCAAGTCACACATATACGAGATGCATGAATCACACCGTCAAATCAAGCAGTAATCCAACGCGTACTGTGCGATCATGTAGGGCACTCTGTCTCATAACGAGTCCCGTAAATGGTCTGCCCAATGGCGTATGCTATGATCAGTCACTACTCATATCAAACATACATATGATGCGTATGGGCATGAGTCATGGGATTATACTAAGCATGTTATAAAGCAATGAATGTTATCGAGTGTGGACCTATCAATGGGCCCTAAGGAGAGTTACAATGCGGACATTTAACTAACATTGTACTTACAATGTGGACGTCAAACCATTATTGTTCCTTAGGCACGACCCACCATAAATAACATTACATAAACCATGGGAAATCACACATTGCAATGGACTCTAAGGGCACCTCGTTGGGCCTCGACCCATGGGCCTTAGATACATCAAATGGGCCATATCACATGAACCTTACATTCATCAAATGGGCTGCATTAATGGGCCTCACCAATGAGCCTTATGTACATTGCAATGGTCCTTAACCCATGGGCCTTGAAATACATCACAATGGGATTCATAATATGAGCCCTACATTTATAGAAAAGTGGGCCTCAACAACGGCCTTATACACCTTAAGATGAATCACAACAATGGGCCATAAATATGGGCTACAAATGCATCAAGGTGGGCGTCCATGGATGGCCACAAGTACATCCATATGGGTGTCATCACGTGGGCCTTATCTAAACCAATGGGCTTCGACCCATGGGCCTTAGAATGCATCAAAATGGGCCTAATTTCATGGGCCTTAATACATTATAATAGGCCTTAACCTATGGGCCCTAATACATCTCTATGGGCCTCAACCCATGGGTCTTACATTTATATCAAGGTGAGCCTAATCATGTGGCCTTACATATATTAAATGGGCCACACTAATCGGGCCCTATAATCGCCAAGGTGGGCCTCAACAATGGCCACAAATACATCAATATGGGCCACCTCAATGAACGACAAGGATATACATACATCATGGTGGGTTCCACCTCCTGATGGACAGCATGAATGAAATACATATCATGGTGGGGCCTAAGACTTAAATTCAAGTCAATCCTTGACTTGTGTGGGCCACACTGGTACACAGTTAAGAGGTTTAGCATTCATTAAAACACTCACAAGCATTAGTTGGGCCCACCAAGCTGTGGTTCATAAATCCAACCCATTCATAAGTGTTAACATTGATAGATGAAGTGAAACAAAATATAAGTTTGATCAGATCTACCGTAGCCCTTAAGAAGTTTTGAACGGTGAATGCTACTGCCCCCACTATTTTCAATGGTGGGGTCCACTTGCATCTTAGATCTGACTATTCTTAGTCTCAAGCCCCAAAATGGGCTTTCAAAAATGGTTAGACAGTTGGGATGCAACACATGCATCATGGTGGTTCCATAAGGATGGACGATGTGGAGAAGATACATACATAAAAGGGGGGGTCCCACCGTCCAGCACTGGGACGGTGCAGACGAAACACAAAGACCATGGTGGGTTTCCACCGTCCACGGCAGTGGAAGGCGGTGTAAAACACATACATCTTCGTGGGTTCCACCGTCCAGGGGGTGGATGGTGGTGTAAAACACGTACATCACTGTGGGTTCAACATGGGGCCCACCATAATGTATATTTTCCATCCAATCCGTTGAGAAGGTCATACACACCTGGACGAAAAGGAAAAATAAATTTCATTATGATCCAAAACTTCTGTGATACCTAAGAAGGGTTCCAATGGCAGACACTTAATCTCACTATTTCCGGTCGTGTGGGCCACCTGAGTTATGTAAATGGCTGATTTTTGGGCTAGATCGCTGCCCTAAGGGGACCCAACAAATGCACGGTGTTGATGATCAACACATGACATAGTGGGGCCCACGACATGGACCCAACGTCCCTGCCTCTACTGTCCACATGCAGCAACCAGCGCCTGCTGCTGTCAGCGGCAGCAGGTGCATATGTATATATATGTTTTATTTTTTTTTTGAAAAAAAATATTTTTGTTAGGTTTTTTTGAGGTGGGGCCCACATTAGAAAAATTCAGCCCAGCCATTGGACTCCATGGCCCATAACAATTCTATCAAGACCAATATTGGGCTTTTTTTCATCATGTAAGAAAATTTTGGATAGATTTCAACGGTAACGATACTGTTTTTAAAACTATGGCCCGCCAGATACTCGGATCATCCACATTTTTCGGCTCAACGCCTAAAATGAGTTGGGGAAGAGGATGGACGGCTTGGATTAGAACCATACATCAAGGTGGGGCCTACACACGTTGCCCACCCAAATAGCCTTGAACCAAGGCCAGATTTTTGGTTTTTCATCAACGTCCAGCGTCCCTGGACGCTGGACATTTTTGGACAGAACACATTCATTTGAGGTGGGCCCCACCTATTAATGTGGGCCACCAAAAGAAAAGGTGGGATGGCATGGGTAACACATACATCAAAGTGGGGTCCATCCAAGTGGGCCACTCGGCTACATCATCACAAAAGAAGGAGAGAGAGAGAGAGAGAGAGAGAGAGAGAGAGAGAGAGAGATGGGACACGTGTGATGGAGGGACCCCGACACTATGGGCCCTCCGTTCCATGATCTACAACATAAATCAAGTGAGTCCCAATCATGTGGGCCCAAAAAAAATTTGAAATCAAACGGTGGAGATCCCTTCTCCACGAAAATAAACGGTCTAGATGACCCATATACAAGCTAGGAAGGTAAACATCATGGTAAGGTCCATGGAGAATGGCCTCATCATGTAATGATATAGATGATCAAGATGGGCCATCAGCCACATCTTAGGGTCCAAAGTGAGATTCATACCATTGATCGGTAGGCCTCACTTGGCCCATCTTAAAAATATGAAAAGCTAGGCTATGGAAGCACCCACCACTTGATCTTCTCGGTCCGTTGGAAAGCAGGTATCCTAGAGCTTCACTTTGATGGTGGAGATGGAAAATGGTCGGATAGGATTAGAGCTTTTGGGATGAAAAAGTGGGCCTCACAAATACACTTTTCTCTCCATGGGAAGAGCTTGGACGTGGGTTCTCTCTTGCTTGGGATTTGTTGCTTGAAAAATAAGAGAGAGAGAGAGAGAGATGGGATGTAAGGAGTGATGGAGTGATGGGTGAGGTGAGAGGTTGGTTGACTTTGGGGTTTGCTTAACTTGTGGAGAAAGAAAGCATGGGTGCTTTGTACTTGACATGAGAGGTGATTGATGGGATTGATTTGACATGTTGTAGAGATTCTCTTGGGATTACAAACGCACAACATTTTCTCAAAATAAATGCCGGCTCACATCTCTTAGTAAGGGTATCGGATTGGTACATGAGTCGCGGCGTTGGAACCGCGGCGACTGTGCAGTCGCAATGGTACAACTCTCAGATTAAGCTGACTCAAATGTATGAGGTACGACTTAGGGTTATGCGCATACATTGATTACTGGTCATGGATTATCGAAATTCGATGGGAAGGATCGCGACAGTTTACGGAACAGTACGGACTAGGATACGGGTCTTACAACAAAAATCGTCCAGCAACCGCACATTCATTTGGACGATTTATCGATATATCGAAGTTTCAATCGATATTCTAATATCGATCCCATCGGAAGTGGATAGATAATATCGACAGGCAGTTTTTCGGCGCCCCTATTTTTTTAAAGAAAACTACTATAAGCTTCGATATATTGATGACTATTCCAATTCAATCTGAATTCAAATATCGATCATATCGGAAGTCATTCGATCATATCGATAGTAGGCGCATATTTCCTCCAGTAAATATTTCAGAGTGTTTTAAACGTTGATCATGGGCCATTCAAGGAAATCGATATTCTTATGTCGATGCCATCGAGTCCTAGTCGATTGGATCGAGTCTGGCACAAACTGACCAGCATGCTTATAGGTAAATCTATATGATTTATCGATCCTATCGACAAGGTCTCAATATCATCGACATTCAAATTTCGATGACATCGGCTGTTTCCCGATCATATCTTTAGAATCTAAAATTCTTTAAGGCTTGTCTCTCTTGTTTTCACCTGTCGATAGATCGATCCCTTTATCGATGGAATCGGAGTTTGAAATTCGATAACATCGATGTGTCTCTTGATCCCATCGACCAGTTGGCAAAAGGCTTCCAAAATCGAAAATGACATTTGAGTTTGTATCATCGAGCGGTCAGTCGATGCTATCAGGAGTATACGCTCGATGATATCGACCCTTCTCGATGATTTCGAACTCTGACATAAATGTGACCGTTTTATATCCGTTGAAACCTTTTGCTTATATATAGAGAGGTTAGTCTTTATTGCTGGTAGAGAAAGAAGAGAGTGCTTTTATGTGTCTTACCCTCAGATCATATACCCAAAGCCCTTTCTCTCATGGGAGTTCATCTTCCAATCCAATCTTACCATTGATATTCAATAGAGTGGATTGGAAAATGAACTTCCGCATTTAAGGATCCTCCAGCAGCTATCTTAATAGCATATCATTAAGCTGGGATGCCTTGAATGAATACATGACGGGAATCACTCTATGTTCCTTATAGGAAAATTCCAAGAGAGTGGATTTCCGTCCTAACCTTGACCCGACCCGAAGCCTAGTACTAGTACATCTTTTGTGTTGCGGATCAAGGGAGCTAAAGACTCTTCATCAACAAGAAGGAGATCTTCATCGCTGCGATAAAAGAGACTCATTAACTTATCTATAAGTACCTAGAGTCCAGAGGACACTTGTGATCATTTCTTTCTAGGTTTGGGTCTTATGTGTTGCTCACCATTTGAAGTCCTCAAAGGAGGCCTCTGGCGGGAGTGTACGTTGTGGGTGCGTTGTGTGGACCCTTGCTCTGTGGAGAGCATAAACATCCGGGTGCATTGTGTGGACCCTTGCTCTGTGTGGGCATAAACATCTGGTTAGGAGTGCATCAGTAAAATTCTAGGGTTAGAGTTGAACCGAGTAGAAACCTCCGTGTAAAGGTTGAAGGTGAACTTGATTTAAAACCTTTGGTTTGAGGTGAACCCTGAAAAACCTCCTTAGTAAAATCTGGTACACTCAAGGGTTGAGTGTGGCAGCCGGGAGTGGAGTAGACAAGTAATCGAACCATTATAAAAATGACTGTGTTTGCGATTGCCTTGTTTCTGTGATTTGCTTTACTATTTCAATATCTGAATGTTTGAGATCACACCTCACACACATACACAGTCATATCTAGCATGAACTAAGTTCTACATTGTTATCTTTTGAATAATTTGTGATTGGATCCTCTACTAGGCTTGGAAGCCAGTAGAGTTACATTTGAGTAATCCTGATAATTGTATATCTGATAGGACTAGTGTAATAGGATTTTTAAATACATTGTAAAACTTTAAATAGTCCTATTTACCCCCCTCTAGGACATATTGGCATATTCCTGCTTCAACTCAAGCGGTCTTCACCGCTATTTCACTTGTGTGGAGGCTCTACTAAGAAGGGTATTGTATTGTTATTGTGTGTTATGCTTCGATTGAGCTTGATTTCAGGCTTTGGTTTGTGCTTGGTTTGAGTTGGGATTAACTAGGTGAGTTGATTGGGTAAGATGACAAGATAACTTGACTCAGTTTATTGACTCGGTTGGCTCTAGAGTTTTAGGGTCCTATACCGACTAGATCGACTGGATTGACTGTCCGTTGATTCAAACTTAGGCACCGTTTGTTAAATTTGAAGTTTAAAGGTTAAATCTGAAATACGAAGCCTGAATATGAAATCTAAAGGCTGAATCTAAAATCTGAAGCCTGAATATGAAATCTAAAGGCTGAATCTAAAAGCTGAAGTCAAAAAACTTGTTTGGTAGTTATGGATGAAGTCTGAAAATTAGGTACTGAACTTGAAATAACTTGTTTTTTAACAAACATCTGAAATGTCTAAAATATATTAATTTGACGCATTTGCCTCTATCTCATATTTGGAAATGTTTTACATTTTAAAGAAATTATTTTTTATTAAACAAGAATAAAATTATTCTACTTAATTCAAATATACTGAAGTACCTGAGAGAAAATTAAAATATCATTTTTCCTAATAAAAAAAAGGATGGGCATATGGACATCACATGAAGTTCCAGTATAAGGATTTTGGGTGGGGCCCACTGTGATGTTTGTGAGAAATCCAACACGTCCATCCATTTTTCGAGCTCATTTTAGGATATTCAACCAAAATGAGAAGTATCTAAAACTTAAGTAGGCCATATGATGTGAAACAGTGGGAAAAGGAATGCTACCGGTAAAACATTTCTAGATTCCACCTTGATATTTAAATTCCATCCAAATTGTTTATAAGGTCATTTTGATTGAGATGAAGTGAAAACGCCATGAACTTAAACCTATACAAAACTTTTGTAGCCATATAAATGTTCCAATGGTGGTCACAAAATGCCCACTATTTCCTACTATGTGGCCCATTTAAGTTTTGTATACATCTTATTTCCTATCATATGATTCATTCGACACTGTAGATTTAGGATTTAGACGTTAGATTCAACCTAAATCTTGGCCCCGATAAGTTTTTAATGGTAGAAGCTCATTCAACACTGTTTCCTATAACGTGGTCCACTTGAGATCGGGATATACCTTATTTTTGGTCTCATACGGTAAAATGATCTAGCAAAATAGATGGCCGGTATAGATGAAACAAATACATCATGTTGAGGCCCACATAGCACTGACCACCAGCCCTTAGCCGGTGGCAGGGAGAGTAGCCAATCTTTTTCCTGGATTGGCTGTTAGCAAAATAGATGGCCGGTATAGATGAAACAAATACATCATGTTGAGGCCCACATAGCACTGACCGCCGGTGGCAGGGAGAGTAGCCAATCTGTTTCCTGAATTGGCTGTTAGCAAAATACATGGCCGGTATAGATGAAACAAATACATCATGTTGCGGCCCACATAGCACTGACCACCGGCCATTAGCCGGTGGCAGGGAGAGTAGCCAATCTGTTTCCTGGATTGGCTGTTGTACCATGCACCAGCTATATCCAGTGTACCCTGGATTGGCTGTTGTACCATGCACCAGCTATATCCAGTGTACTATGTCAGAACGTTCTGTGGTCCCATCATGAGGTATTTGTTATAAATTTTTTGAATTCGTTGTAAGTCTTAAGCCGAAAAATAGGACAGGTCCAAACATTAAGTGGACCACGCTGTATAAAGCAGTGGGAGATTGAACGTCGACCGTTGAAAACCTTTTGGAGGTCAGAAGTTTCGGATCAAGGGGATATGATTCACTTTTTGACTAATTCTCTAAAATAACCTCATATAATAAATACATCAGTCTAAGGCAGGTATGTAACTTTGATCTCCTTTTAACTGTTCGCAGAAGTGGGAGAGCCAGTAGCGTCAGACGCGGATTCGCGCTGCGAAAGCCTTTCACAGGAAATTCTTGTGCTGGGAGCCGGGCGGGGGTCAATGTCATATTTGTGAGAAATCTTCTCCGTCCATTTGTTTCTTGAGTTTATATTAATATATGAAGCCAAAAATGAACCGTATCCAATACTCAAGTGGGCTAAAAATGTGATAATTAAATGTCTACGGTTGAAATATTTATGGAGCCAAAAAAAGTTTTGAAACATGCTAATATTTGTGTTTACAGTTCATCCCAGCACAAATGACGTTATTAACCGTATGGATGGCATGTAAACATCACTGTCGGAACTAAGAGGTTTCAATGGTAGAAATTTTTCTAATTACCTTTTCCTTATAGTACGGCTCACTTGAGTATTGTATCTTGCTAGATTTTTGTTTCTTCTCCTGAAGTGAGCTTATAAAACGGATGGAAAAAATAGATTTATCAAAAAATACGATGGATCCACCTAAGTTTTAAGCGTAGGAACTTCCCAAGCTTTCTCAGGAAATCCACGTCCAGTGGCGTGGGCGCTGCGTCTTCGCACGACTTGTATCCGAAGCTGACATTTTAGTGCTTTGTGGGCCCCACTATAATGTATGTGTTTCATCCATTCCGTTCATCTATTTTTATAGATCATTTTATATTTAAAAAAAAAAATGAGCTATATTTCACTCTCAATTGGACCACATTATAGGAAGCAATTTTGAATGAGCATCGACCATTAAAAACATTTCAGGGCCCATAAAAGTTTGGGATCAAGCTGATTTTTGTTGTTTTCCTTCATCTGGGCCTGTATGACCTAATCAACATATTAGATGTTAAATAAACTGTACAGTAGGCCGTAGTAGGATTTTATGGTGGATATACAATCACTATTGTTTTCATGTGGTGTGGTCCACATGAGATTTATATCTCTCTCATTTTTGCCATTGATTCCTAAATTGATCTTTAAAAATGAATGAACGAAATGGATGAAACACATACATCATGATAGGGCTCACAGAGCACTGACCCTCAATCACAGGGATGGTGTCAAGGAAAGTATCCAATAAAGGATAATTTTGAAAGCAAAATCTTTTGTTTAATAAAAAATTCAAAAAGCTTACTCTGCGTTCACCATTAAATCAGTCTGCGTTCACCATTAAACCAGACTCCTATCATGGAAAGAATTTAGCGGAACACCGCTGCATATGGAATATTTTCTAAACTCACGTTAGATTCAGCGTTAACAAACAGGCGTTTAATGAACTTAGGTATCTACACCTGGGCCAGTATCAAAAGAAACTGGCAATATCAATCTTAGCGGTAAGGCTACGGGAAGTGCATGGAATCCATCTATCATGCACCTACCCTACTGCCTAAAAATTATAAAAATACAAAAAAATAGGTGTGGGAACACTGTAAAATCATGCACTCCAATAATCATTTGGTTGGGTTCAACTGGCTTTTGGAATGGCCTATTTTTGGGGTGTCTATTCACAGGGCCGGGTGAATCTTCCGAGTAGATTGAACGGCATACAAATAGGGTAGATCCCACACACTATCTGGAGGGATTTCAATGGTAGGATGGTGTGTCTCACTTGAGTTTTAGATCAGCATGAACCCTGATGGTGTGTCCCACTTGAGTTTTAGATCAGCATGAACCCTGATGGTGTGTCCCACTTGAGTTTTAGATCAGCATGAACCCTGAGGGGCGAACATGATGGACGGATTGGATGTCATGTTCCTATCACAATGGTCCCCATACATGGGGTGATTTGATTAAGCTTAATCTACAAAGCTCGATAATGGGTCTGGCGGATTATGCCCGATCTGCAGTGGATCCCACGATGTTTTGCAAGCCTATCTAATAATTCTTCCCGAGAGGGATGTACTTGGTAGCACACGTGTCAACATAACAGACGTGCGAGAGTTATGGGCCGTTCAGAAATGCACAGTGAGCAAGCCCTAGAACAAAAGCAGCCCCACCACGCATTTAAAGCAGCCCAGAACGGTGCATGGGCAGACCTTCGGTCCTTTCTCACTGTTCACTAGTCTGATTTTTGGGTCAGGGCATGCTCAGTGTCCCTAACCCGGTGAATGGCTCAAACCTCACACACGTTTGAAGTTCCTATTGGATCGTTCTAAGCTAGGACACCTCTCATGGAATTGTAGGGCACTACTCTGCAGCTAGGCCTGCAGGGCGGTCAATGGATACCAGATGAATCCTACCTTGTTTTAACGGGTCCAGATCCTTTTTTTATGTCTTTAAATAATTAGAGCAGATTAGGTGCGGCCCTTATCATGGGGTCCACCTTGATGCATGTATTCTATATCCACGCCGTCCATCTAATTTTATAGATCATTTTAGGGTATGAACCCAAAATTGAAGCAGATTCAAATCTAAGGTGAACTATATCATGGGAAACAGTGGATATTGACCATTAATAACTTATTTTGGGTCACAAAAATTTTGGACAACCTGATATTTACTTTTACCTTTCGTCAAGGTTGTGTGACCATATCAACAGGTTGGATGGTAAATAAACATTGCCGAAACAGTAGCGTGTGGTCCACCTGAGATTTTGATCTGCTTCATTTTTGGGTGGACAGCATGGATATAGAATACATACATCAAGATAGGCCCATGGTAAGGGCAGCATTGTCTTCGGTCACCGGGTGCACCTAATCAACTCCCTAAAGAAATGGCAGTGTTTGTTCAAAAATCAAGTTTAGTTTTGAGTTAGGTTCACTGGCTTAGACCCGTTAAAATTGGAGCACGGCAAGGCTAAGCTTGTCATATGGCTCTACTCGAAAAGCTCACTTGGCTCGGCTCGTTTTACCTTAGTTTGACTCAGTTTAAATGGTGGCTCGAAATAAGGTAAGCTTCATATGACCTAGTTCGTTTTGAAAATAAGTCAAGGTCGAGCAAAATGAAACTTGACTCAGCTCGACTCAAACTTAGCTTGACTTGAAGCTCGAGTAAAATGGAACTTGACTCAGCTTAACTCTACTCAACCCTACCTTACCTGTCCCGTTCTCATCTTTTCCTTTTCTTACCCAACCTGCTGTGCTCGCCCGAGCTCCTCTCTCTCTCTCTCTCTCTCTCTCTCTCTCTCTCTCTCTCTCTCTCTCTCTCTCTCTCTCTCTCCCTCTCCCCACTCGGCCACTTGCTTGCGCTTGACTTTTGCCTGACTCAGCGTCTTCTGCCTAGCCCATACCTACCCATCAGCCTGGTTCCATATCTCAATAATCTCCCACATGGAATATATCGCCATAACCCTTCGTCTTCTACATTCGGAATGCACCACCTCCCCGTCTTTAAGCTTAAAGACCAATCAAAGCTGAACATAGCTTCGGCTTCTCCCGTGTGACCACCTTAGTCAATATATCCGCAGGATTCTTACTTGCATAAATCTTATCCAGAACAATCGATCCATCTTCTAGTATTGAATGTATGAAATGATATCTGATGTCAATATGCTTGGTCCTTGAATGAAAGACTGAATTCTTAGCCAAGTATATTCTACTTTGACTGTCGTTGTACAACTTGCATTCTGCTTTCTTCTTTCCCAATTCTTCTATGAAACCTTGCATCCACACCATCTCTTTATACGCTTCTATAGCTGTAATATATTCTGCTTCCGTTGTACTAATAGATACTATCTTTTGTAATTGAGAGACTCGACTGACTACAGCACTACCTAGAGTGAAGACATAACCTGTTGTGCTTCTTCTGCTATCAATATCTTCTGCCAAATTTGAATCCATGTAGCCTTGTAGCTTGATTTTCGATCCTCCATAACACAGCCCTACATCCACAGTACCTACTAGGTATTTGAGGATCCACTTCACAGCTTCTTAATATTTATTCTCATGGTTGTTCATGAACCTTCTAACAACTCCCACCGCTTGAGCAATGTTTGGCCTCGAGATTACCATAACATACATGAGACTCCCAATAGCTGACACGTATGAGACTTTAGCCATGTAGTCTCATTTCTCTTGTGTCTTCACACCTTACTCCTTATAAAGCTTGAAGTGATTGACTAATGGAGTGTTAATCGGCTTAGTATCTCCCGTAGTGAATTGATCAAGTACCTTAGCTATGTACTCTGCATGTGACAAAACTAGTTAGTTTTTTATTTTTCTTGTCACACTTTATCCTCATACATAGAATTTATTTTGTAGCTCCTAAATCCTTCATGGTAAATTCTCTAGACAATTGTCTTTTGAGATCTAAGATGTCCTTCATGCTTGATCCGGTTACAAGTATATCATCAACGTAAAGAAGAAAGATGATGCACGACGTATCAAATTTCTTCAAATATCAACAGTGGTCTGCATGACATCTCCTAAAACCGTTTCCTGACATGAAACTGTCGAACTTCTTGTACCACTGCATCAGAGCCTGCTTCAGGCCATATAAACTTTTTTTAAATCTACACACCTTATTCTTCTTTCCTATGCTACGTATCCTGTCGGCCGATGCAGGTATATCTTTTCTTCAAGGTCCCCATGAAGAAAGACTGTCTTAATATCTAGCTGCTCTAGATGTAAGTCGCTTTAGATGTAAGTCCTCCGTAGCCACTATACTCAAGACAATGCGAATCGTAGACATTTTCACCACTGGTGAAAATATTTCAGTGAAGTCGATACTTGTCTTTTGTTAGAACCCTTTCACAACCAATCTAACCTTGTACCGTTTCTAACCATCGTGTTCCTCCTTCAATCTGTAAATTTATTTTTTATAAAGAGCTTTCTTATCCTAAGGTAGAGTGACTTGCTCATATATATTATTAGACTCAAGAAAGTCCATCTTATCATCCATGACCTGCTCCCACTTAACCCCTGTATCTAACTGTAATGCATCTTCAAAACACTCTAGTTTACCATTATCTGTTAGTAGTAGATAATGAAAGGAGGGTGAGTATCGGACCGTGGTCTCCTCTCCCGAGTAGACCTCCTCACAACTGGTGTCCGCGGCTCTGTCTCACTATATATGCTCCTACGCATGTTCATCATGTGGCGCTGTCACACCCGTGTCTAGTAACTCTTTAAACTTTATGATTTCTTTCTCATCGGTCTTATTTTACTGCACACTGTCCTTATGCATCACTTTTTCATTGAAGACTATGTCTTTGCTTCTGATGATTTTTCTGTTATCTGTATCTCAAAAATGGTAGCCAAAATCATGCTATCGTAGCTTATAAACGTGCACTTTCTGGACTTCGCATCTAGCTTATTTCTGTGCTCTACATCAATGTGAACATATGAAGTGTAAACGAACACTTTGAGATGTGCAAGGTAAGCCACCAAGAGATGATAACTGTGTCGGTTCCCACATGTCAGTGTATACAAGCTCCAACATATGCGTCTTTGGAGCAAGTCCTGTTTTTTTGAAGCTCACCCTCTTCTGCTTACCATACACGTAGTCCTCACAGAATTCTAAATCAATAGATTTCAGCTCTGGTAGCTTCCCATTTGACAATAATACTTTCATCCCCTTCTCACTCATATGTCCTAATCTCTGCTGTTATAACTGCCTATTCACTCCAATTGATGCAACTGCGAGTGAACTATATGATTCTAAAGTCACATACAAAGTACCTTCCTTCTTGCCTCAAGATATAACCAAAACACCTTTTGTGATCTTTCAAGAATCACTAGTGAATGTCCTCACATATCCGATATCGGCCAACTGCTCCACTGAGATCAAATTCCGTCTTAAACTTGGTACATGTCTGACATCCCTTAATTCCAAGACCGTTCCGTCTTTCTAACTTATATGAATATCTCCCTTTCCAACAATACTGCACGGCTCATCATCTCCTAGGTGGACTCTTCCGAAGTCACCTGACATATAATTATGCAAAACTTCCTTACACAAAGTGGCATGAAATGAAGCACCCGATTCTATGACCCAAGACTCATTCCTTGCATCAAAAGATAAAATCAACGCCTCTGTGTCACTCTCTTCAGATAGATTCACTAAATCCTTCTCACCTTAAGAGCTTTATTCTTATTTCTTAAACGCCCTACAATCGCGTTTTATGTGCCTTTTCTTCCTGCAATGTCAACACCTGTCTTTGTCTTTAGGTCCCTTAGACTTATTTCTCAACTTAGAACGTTCATGTTTATTACTTCCTTTATTTAACGATTTTCCTCTTATTTCAATGTTTAGAGCATTCCCTGAATCCCCTGAAACTCCTGATGCCTTTCTTCTAGATTCTTCACTGAGAATTAGACCAACAACATCATCGAATTTAAGCTTCATTGACCCTAAAGAATTGCTTACAATAATTACCAAATCATCCCAACTGTCTGAAAAACTGGACAAAATCAATAACGCCATGACCTCGTCTTTAAAAACAATGCAAACGGATTCCAATTAGCTCGTGACTGTATTGAACTCATTTAGATGTTCAGCCACGGTCCCACAGTTTGACATTTTCATGTTGAATAGCTATTTCATAAGATGAACCTTTTTAGACACTGAGGGTTTCTCATACATCATAACTAGAGTTTCCATTAATTTTTTTATGGTCTTCACTTTGGATATAATGAATGCGACACTCTAAGACAGAGAGTCGGATCGTTCCTAGAGCCCTCCGATCCAATAAAAATTATTTATCATATTTCATCTTCTCTGGTTTCCTCTCTTTTCCTCTTAGAGGAATATAGAGGTCTTTCTGATACAAATAATCCTCCATCTACATCTTGCAGAAGGCAAAGTTTGAACCATCAAACTTTTCAACTCTAGTCTTTCCTTCTTTCGTCATCGCTCTCATTCGAACTAAACAAATAGCTCTGATATCAGTTGTTGCGCAGCATGCCAATAACGCAGTGAACCAAGATCCAATCTCCGGTTTGACCCACAAATGATAAATAGAAAGAAATATAATCTAGAAGAAGAATTAAAGCATTTCAAACAAATCATAAAACAGAATATACATGAAAAAATCGCAAGAAGAGTAAAAACACGGGTGCAAACTTCCATTATGAAGAAAACGAGATTACAATCAATATACTAACAACTTCCCCTTTGATATATAAAAAAACTCTTTGCATACACCTTAGAATACTTCCCATGACCTTAGAATAGCACTATGGACCCCTATTTATAGTTTAGGCAACTTCTCTTTTGTACCCTTGCGAAACCGTGTCAAATTTATGCAGTCCACATCAAATCCGTAAATGAATCTGCATAACCTTGACTGGTCGAGCATAGGTCTCAACTGGTCGAGCACCTTGGACCTAAAAAATTGCAGCTCGCTGGACTTTGAATCGAGCGAACTTTCGACTGATCGAGTAGGCCACACGACTAGTCGATCAGCCCACTTAGCTGGTCAAGCGGTCCTGTCCTAATGTGGCTCCACATCTCAACAGGTGTCACCTAAAATCAAACTGGTGCACATCTTGAAGACATGGTGCCGTTTGGCTCATCAGCAAAAAATGAAGACTGCAGGATGCATGGTCCTGTCAACATTGTTTATGGACAAGCAAACAGGCCCAAAAATGGAGAATCGAAGCCTGTTGAATTCAGTTACAAATAAGAAAACCAAACGATTACTGAAGATGGACGGTTGGTTCTTCATTCTATGGAAGGCCCTACAGCAAACTAGGGTTGTCATGTTCCGTTCTTCATTGCAGAATCCAAATGAATTTACTTCTCTGAGCCTCCCTTTTTCAGAACAGTTATGATGCTCTTTTTATATAATTCATTGCTTGTTATTTTGATCTGAGAGCCGGACTTCTTTTGCTCCAATTGGTTGGCAGGCGATCATGTACCGCTCGATCTGAACCCATCTGTCCACCCAATTGAAATTCAAATGCACCATACAGATTCCCGCCCACCATGAATAGACGGTTGAGTGCCATCGTAAAATGAGTGTTGTTGATGCTATATGAGTATACGATAATTGATATTTTTCAACATTGTTCGTAGAAGTTGTAAATATTGCATTTTGGAATATGAAAATATCAGCATTGGAACGGATAATTGTATTAGATGAATGGCCATGATTATGCTGAAATAAATATTGCATTTTGGAATTTGAAAATATCAGCGTTGGAACAAATAATTGTATTAGATGAATGGCCATGCTTATGCTGAAATAAATATTGCATTTTTGGAATATGAAAATATCAGCATTGGAACAGATAATTGTATTAGATGAATGGCCATGATTATGCTGAAATAAATATTGTATTTTGGAATTTGAAGATATCAGCATTGGAACAGATAATTGTATTAGATGAATGGCCATGATTATGCTGAAATAAATATTGCATTTTGGAATATGAAAATATCAGCATTGGAACAGATAATTGTATTAGATGAATGGCCATGATTATGCTGAAATAAATATTGCATTTTTGGAATATGAAAATATCAGCATTGGAACAGATAATTGTATTAGATGAATGGCCATGATTATGCTGGAATAAATATTGCATTTTGGAATTTGAAAATATCAGCATTGGAACAGATAATTGTATTAGATGAATGGCCATGATTACGCTGAAATAAACAAGAGAATGTTTCTAGCGACGTCGGCTGCACGTGTCTAATTATACTGCACCTAACAATTCCAAACCCAATTCAGACAATTTAAGAGAAATATGGCTTTTCATTGATAAGTTCTTTGATTCCATTTTGCTTTCATGATTTGTCCTTGAAACTAAGCATCTTTACCCATCTTTTTCAAGGATGATGTGATGATTTTGTCATTGTTTTCAGCTAATGGACCATCTTAGCTACAACGATTGGAGATGGAACCGAATTCACCCAAAATGATGATATTGAGATAAGTCAAATTATTATTATTTTTAATGTGTTTTCATGATTGTGTGGATTGGAACCAACTTCCGAAAAGCAAAATTCCAAAGTAAACTACAGTTAGCTGATAGAATTTAGAAAGAAACAAATAGAAACATTATAATTGCAAGAATAGGAAAGCTTATACATTATAAAGCCTATCTTATCATGAAACGAATGAAAATAAAGAAGTAAAATGTAATCTAAACTGTAAATGTGGGACCCACCTTTTTTGGTGATCCAGGTCGTTGATATGAAGTATACCATAGGTGGATGGAGGTAACCCAAAGATCCCTTCTATGGGATGGTCCTAACCAGAAGATAGGTCTGTAAAAACACTTCCTTGAATGGAGCTAGCTTCTGTTCAAGCCCAAAAATAGTAGCTACACGTGTGCTGCAGAAACACGTGAGTATTACAGGGGACCTCTTGTCTATCACGTTTAAGGAACTCTTACAAGGAATCCTATATCTACATTATTTGGGTGTTCATGGTCTTGTTGGAAATTAAGAATGGGCGGTGGCTACATTAGCAACGTCCTCAAACCTTTTAAATAGCACGTGGTGACCTATCACTGATCTGAACCAGTCATTCATTCACACAATTAGGAGAACTACATGGTGCAAGAATCATGCCGGTGCGACCTAACCCTTTGAATGAGGCCAATTTGTTTCAACCGTTTATTGTTTGGTTAAAATCACAAATGAAAGTGTTACATTAGAATCTAAGAAATACAAAGTGGGATTTATTTACTAGATGTCCCAATACGATGATTGGACCTATTTTGTTTCTCCGGTCTATCTTGACTTCACTTTCATTTTTACGCCGTGGCTTGCTCAAATTGTATGAATGAATGAATGGTTCAAATCTCCAATAAATCACCCATGTGTCATTTAAAAGGTTTGGGAACATTAGCAAAACCCTTTTAAGAAATATATATGTTATGGGGTATATTACAAGTTCTTCATAGTGTTTGTATGACATCTTACCCGTCTAGCAAGATTGTCCCACCATGAAATGAGGCACCTCAAAAGTCAAGTAGATCGAACTATCAGGTGGGGCGCAACATAGAAAATAAATATTTAACCACCACCCAAAAATCTCAACATTCAGATAGGGTGCATCTAATGGATAACCCCTCATCACATCCTCATAAATTTCCTCATTAATGTCAAAATAATGATAACTACTTAACACCAAGAAAGATAACACTTTTGTTCCGGGTCGTTTTCGCTGTTTGTATCTTCCAAAATCTATACCAGTCATGAACGTGTGTGACTCAAAACCAAACACGTTCTCCTCTTCCCAAATGCAATAATTTCCATTTTTCTAAAATAGAAAAAGGAAAAAAAGGGTGCCTTTTTTCCCCACAATAGTCCATTTATTAGATGTTCTTGCAACGTTTTTTAACTGAAGGAGTTGTGGGGCCCTCCAACATGAATGCATTCTGATAGACATTCAGCCCATGAAACAAATACACACACATGATGCAGAGCATTTTGCAGTGTCTGGTTGTTAGTCTTGAGACTTGAAACTTCATTAGATTAGTATAAATCTTGATTTTTGGGGTGTAAGAGAGGAACAAGAGAGAGGGATTCCTGGTAACAGACACATGATAGGTTAGATGTAGCCACAACAGTAAATAAAATATTGCATGGGGACATGTCTCATACTAACAAGTAAAACAAAACGCAATATTCTTAAGAGTTGCTACCAAACAGGCCTCCATGCAAAAACAAATTTTAAAAATAAAAAACTCTAAATCTACTTCAATTCCCATCACTTATTATTATGGGTACACATCACTACATGACAAAAAGGGTGGGAGGACCATTGCATGCATACATTTATACCCAAGACTAGATGGTAAGTATTACGAGGAACTTTATGGTGTCGAGGCATATGATACGGTGACATGAGACCGTTATTCGGTGGTCCACGCCATTGAATTGATCAGTTCAAGATGGATTGGGGACACCCAAAAAAATGTCATGGATTGTCAGATCCTAGATCTTAGATCATTGGCCTATTTTCTACTTAATGTGGAATATTTTGTAATTTTTTCTTAATCGTTGAAGGGATCAACTTGCGTAGGTAGTTTTCGGAGGATGGCCCATCCAGGAACTAGCCAATCAGATGAACGGTGTGGATCACCGAACAGCGGCGTCACTTATGTGGAATTCATGTGCCACAGAGAAGTATACATTTGCTGAGAGAGAGATACAGAGAGAAGTCCCCACACACAAAAACAATTCCTAGCAATCTTCAGATTCTATCTATTTTAACTGCTGCTGTCTGCTATCAATTACAGGTTTGCCTGGACTCTAGGTGACTTGCACCTCAGCAAAAAGCTTATTTAAGTCTCTCTCTCTCTCTCTCTCTCTCTCTCTCTCTCTCTCTCCAACCTTCTCTCTTCCTCTGATCAGTCTCATACTGACAGATATGCTTTGCCTATACCCATTAATACTCCTCAACTTCACCTTCGCCTTCTCTCCCCACTGCTTAAATTTCACAACCCTTATCTTCTCTTTCAACTCCCTCAAAGCCTTCAGATTGCTGGTCTAATGGCCTCCTCTCTTACTAAACCAGCCCCAATTAGGCGGCTTTCCGATCTCCTCGAAGAGCAACAAGAGCCTTTTCTTCTAGATGTCTACCTTCTAGAGAAAGGCTACTCCAAGAAGATCTATAACTCAGATGCTAGAAACCAGTCCTGGATCGGTGACTCTTGCAAAAAACTGCTGAGGTTGAGCAGAGAAGGAATCAATACTTCTAAGCTACTGAAATCAGCACTTAAAAATCTTATTTTCGACCGGAATACGTCGAATTGCGATCTGAAACCTTCTGGTAGTGGAAGATTTAGTCTTTATAGTTATGATTCTGATAAGGATAAAAAGACCCAAGTCATGGAATTGGATCGAGTTTCATCAGCTGGCAGTGGAAGGGCACGCAGTTCATGTCCTGATGGCAATGTCATCTTCTCTTCTACAGAGAATTTTAGACCTTTAGAACTCTACAACTTGAAAAAACAGGTTAGAAATGCTCCTGTTTCTGTATTTATCTTTCTGTTCTAATGCATTCAACATATCTTCTAGAAATTCATGGAGTTTGGCTGTACTGCCAAACCCAACAGGCTGCTGCAGATAGAAAACTTCAATGGGGATGCATGGAAGACTACAAGCAATTCAGCCCTGTGTCAGTACTAGAACCACCATCTGATGAAGGGTCTCCAGGCCACAATCACAGTAAGCTTTTCCAAAGCTCAATCCACTCATATATACTGTAACTTGGAGTATATGTTCCATCCCAACCCCTTCTATTCTTATGATCCTTACTGAAATTTCAGTTTCTTGATTTCTCTTTTTAATAAAACAGTGGAATTCTGCCCAAGAACAGGCAATGGAGAAAACCCATATGCTCTGAATTTCAATCTACACAATGACGCATCGGAAGAAGCGATTCTATCAGCATCTCTATGGGATCTTCTTGGGTCTGGTTCTTCTCAGCATTTGAAGAGCAAAAGGGTATTGCAGCAGACAAAGCAGCTTTTATTTGATTGTGTGAGAGAAGTGATAGAAAGCCATACAAGAAAGGAAAGAAGCAATGAATGTGTTGGGCCTGAAAAGCTTGGGAAAATTGTTTGTGATCAGATCATTTCATGGGGAAAACAAAGTGGGGATGAAACAAACATAACTCAAATGCTAGAATCTGATTTTTCAGAGAATGGAAAGCAATGGAAGCATTTCCAACCACAGATCAAAGAGATTGGGAATGAGATAGGAGATGCAATTTTTTATGAGATTAGAGATGAAATTGTTTCAGATATGCTTGAGCTTTTTGTATTAGAGAGATGTTGATGTATGTTGATGTTATACTAATACAAAACTAGTTAATACTATCATCTTCTTTTTTTGTTTTTATTTTTTTTACTTTGTATTGAAGAAATGGGAGATTTACTGATTTGGGTAGTTTCCTATTTCTTGAGAAATTTTGTTCTGTTTTTCAGATCCAAGAAAAAAAAGAAAGAAAAAAAGAAGAAGAAGAAGAAGCAGTCCCACCATGCTACATTGCACAGGAAGAGCCTAACTAAATTCAACTTTTAGAGGTTTTTACATATAGCACACTTATTTTTTAGATGGGTGTAAAACAACATTCAACCATTGGAAGGAGGTAGATTTCCTCATATGTGGCATTTTCAGCCATTTGTAAAAGCAAAAGCAAATGTGGAAATTGGTTTTCTTTCCACAGTTTTCCTTTTAAAAAAAAATGGTGTACTTCCATTTTCCAAAAAAAAAAGCCACAAAAGCTTGAAAAATGAAGATTTCTGTACAGATCTTACTTTTTTACCATTGATATTTCTCTATCTCCTGGATATTAAAGATTCTTTTCCACAGGTTTCTATTTTCGGACTTTTTGATTTCTACCAATGCAAACCGGTGGCTAAAGACAAATAACACCCTTCCACATGCATTTTTCCAAATAAGAAATTCTGCTTTTAATATTATGCAAAACAAAAAAACAGCAGGTAGGTAAGATCTGTAAGCTAAATGTGATGGAGCAATGTCATGGCTGTTATGTATGACATTTAATCACAAGAAAAGGACTTTTTTACCCTTGGTTTTGGCAGATGGTAGGGCTGGGGATTGGGAGAAAATAGAGAAAAGAAGTTAGGATTAGGTTTGGGGTATTGGAGATTTGGAAGTGGTAATATTGTAATTTTTCTAAAAATATTTTGCTAATTTAATAATATTAGCTTGTCCTTTTAAAGATGTAATGAGAGGATGATTTTCATTTTCACCATATTTGAAAATTGAAAGTGGTGTTATTTGAGAAAACACAAAAGGGTGGGTGTTATTATGTTTAGACCAACAGGAAGGGCCTCTATGTCAAAATCCTTAAATTTTATATGAGTAGGATCATTGATCCTATGTGTTGGGGCAAATGCATGCCAATCCGGCCGCCGAAATCATGGGGGCCACAGTGGATGGGTCATATATGAAATATCACTTTCATTGGACAATCTTTACCATTGGTTTTCACCCACTGAATTTGGACGGCTGACCTTTTCTTATGGACAGTCAGGATTGTCCATTGATGTGATTTTTGAGCCACCCTTCACTCACAATGGGCGCAAGAGCTTGATAATCTGGGCAGGCAGGCATATCTGCCACGTGTACATGTTTGGTATATATCAGAGACTGGAGGTATGGAAATACGTGCCTTTGTGCGTAAAACTGTAATTATAAGGCGTAAAAATGTAATATATACAACGTAAAAATGTAAATTTTATTTCCTTTGCCACATGAATTCATTCATACGCTAGAGAATAATAAACTGGCAGAAAGAAAGGACGACGCAGATCCAAAATTTAGGTGGACCACCTGTCGTACCATATTTCTAAAAATTGAATTGAAAAGGACACATGTCATATAATGAAAAGATATTTTTAGCTAAAGTTCTTGTCTAAATGATCATATTAAAGTTATAAATAAAAAAGAAATGCAACAGGAAGATCTCGTCTTATACTAACTTAATCAAATCAAATATTATCTTTCAATTATCTATTATTTTTATATTTCATAGTGTAATCACTTTACTTTTCATGTCAAACAAATTACATTTCTTAGAGTAATTCTTTACTTTCATTCTACTATTTATATTCGTGTAACCCATGATGTTAATCAAGTAGCTGATAACCTTAATTGTAACTTAAGTCTACGCTTGCACACTGGACTCAGTTCTTCACTTAGAGAAGTGTTTTGCAATTGTTTTCTACGACCGACTATAAGAATCTCTTCCTCATTTCACTTTATCTATATTGAAATGTCCTTTTATACAAAAAGTAAATGTGTAATCCATCATGAGATGATGAACCCTACCCTTTGAATATCAGTACTTAGGGTCAGAGCCATTCGATTTGAATCGAGCCTCAAATCCAATTCTAGTACGCCTGCACATATAGCTGGAAACCAATCATTAACTCCATTTGACATGAAATGGCAAGATTGGTGTTGGGAGTCCATCCTCATGTGGAGGCGGAACGGCACATATGGGCTTAAGTCGTGTTATCTTTGACGGATGTGTGAGAGGGGTATTTTGGCTTTTTAGCCAATCAAAGTAAAATGAAAGAAAAAAAAAATAAAATAAATTTTGACTTATGCTTGGAGACAATATTGATGTAATATTGTTTTTTTTTTTTTTGTTTCTCGGAAGAAAAAGAAGAATGGAGAAGGGGTTTTTTACAAGTCGAGAATAAGATTTTTTTATTGCCAAAATCTTTCGCATTCAGGTTCATGAGGGCCCATCTACATCGTCTGTCTTTTTCTTATTTTTATTGCCAAAATCTTTCGCATTCAGGTTCATGAGGGCCCATCTACACCGTCTGCTTTTTTTATTGTTTTTCGTCAAAGGTTGTGTTGCAGGTTTTTATAATTCCTAGTTAATGAGAAATTATTTTCTTTCATGTTACTTGTAATTTAATTTTGAGTTAAGTAGCTTGGGTATTAAAAAAATTAATTTTTTTTTAAGAAAAAAAGATCTTTTGATACCTGTTCTCTCATTATTTCCATTATAGTGGATTTGTCGTTGATTAAATCTCATACTTTTTCTCTTTACATTAGAAGGCTTTCCATGTAAAAAAATAAAAAATAAAAAATTGGTGTTTCTTACATTATATATGTTTGATAATTTGCTTATTTGTATTAGAAGTAATTTTCATCCCTTAAATCTTTTATATCATTAATCTCATTAATTTGCATAGTGAATGAATAAGGTGTGTAATTTGCCAAAAACATTTACCATTATTTATTTTTACAATTCCCTCATAATTTATGACTTCGGTCCATTGGTGGAAATAATTTTATGCACAATTTTCCATTCTCACTTTTTCTGTCATCCATCTGAGTTTTAGACCCACCTTCTTTTTAAGCTACTAGCGGGGCTTAAAAAATTGATGGAATGGATTTCTCACTAACATTATAGTAAGGCCCACATAGCTTCTATTAACTACTAATTATTTGATCTATGCTCATAAACATAGACGGTTGAGATCATTTATAAAAAATAAACCTAATAAAATTTATTCCCAATTTAACGATCGATTAAATTATCGGTGGTAGCCTATGCCACGTGTCCTGAACTTAAGGAACAACTTCAGATCTGCCGTTGGGACTGTCCAAGCGAACCGATGCAACTAGGAGAACATGGAAAGTCTCTATAAATAACAGTGCACCAAAACTCATGTGTACGATCTATCTCTCTGATCAGATAAGTGCCCATGCCCATTGATCCAGTCCGTCCAATTGACGGATCACGGATCATAGACTAAAATTCAGACCGATCAGATGTTCCTAGCTATCCAATCAGCTAGGATCCTCAACTCCGGTTCAGGGATCAAGATCATTTGTTTGTTGGGTGCCAACGCCGATAGGACAATCCTATCATTCCAATATGTGGATTGCATTTGGACGGTTAAGAAGAGAAATAAAAGCAACGGTCCTCATTCAAGTGGAAGTAGGGCCAATACTCGTGGCTAGTGTCTTTCAAGATGTCAGATTTTTTAGGTATGGTCCATCCAAGAGAAGGCCTAACAGGGCAATGGTCTGGATTAGTGAATCATGGACCTCAATTGTCAAGACTGAATACCCGAGGACACTTCTGATCCACATACTCGGGTCGAGGACTCAATAATAGTATATCGCAAGCCGTGAACGGAAAGGTTATAATTGTCCATTCCAAGTGAGATCCATCCACGTTGAAGGTCAGATTAACGGTCTGGATCACTAAACCGTGGCCCTCGCTGTACAAGCTTAAAAGATATACTGGGCCGAGGATGACAGTATCTCTACAGGGCTTGTGAGGCAATTATATGATACTCACCTGAAGATATCAACACTATACTCGCATTTTAAGGTTTTTTTTTTTTTTTCAAGTGTATAGCATGGTTCAGTGATCCAAGCCGTTGAACTGATGATTCCCACCAAGGATGGACTCTGGGATGGGTGATCTCCCAAAAATATATCAGATGGGGGAGATCATCTCCAACAATCTTGGGCTATTTTTCAATTGAACGTGGACCGTTCCTATGTTTCAGGCCACCAAGTCAAAGGTTAGGATTGTCCCATCGATGAGATCTTTGGTTCATCGTCCATCATGGCCGGGAACCATGGGCCCCACTTTTAGACTTTTGTGATCTGAAAATCTAGCGATCTGTAGATATCCCTGGGGATTGGGTCGATAACACTTGACACTTTAGGCAATGTAGACAACTCTCTCTGGCATTAAATGGCAAAGCTGAGTATGTAAGCGGCACACGTGGGGCTCACCCAAGTAGAGATACTAACCATGGTTTAATAGCTTCGTACAGCCAGTTGTTCGTGAGAAAGAATGGTGGGTGGGCCCCACCACGGATATCTATTCTCCATCAGTTAAAAGCTGCATGGGCTGATTGTTGCCCTATGGATTTATATTCTCCATGATTCAATGGTCCACATTCATTCGGTAAAAGGTTACTCATAATCAGACAATTACGATTTTCTTATCAGTTTCAAACTTTTACAGCTCATAGAATGTTGGGATTCATCAGCTGGATGGCCCAGATCGTCAGGCTCATAATCACTATGTAGAACGCGGATAGGATGATCTCAGTACATCCGTCCAGCTACTCGTACCGGATGCCATTCGTTTAATACGCATTTGTCCCTGAGATATAATATAGTGGGCTTGCATTTGGACACGTTAGCATCTATATGAACCATCTGAACGGTACATACTTTCGAGGTATTGGATTAGGTGCGCCCTCGCCTCATCCAAGACGGTACGGCCCTTACCGTGGGGACCACATTGATATATTTATACTATATCCACTCCGTCCATCCGTTTTAATAGACCACTTTAGACATGATCCCAAAAATGAAAGAGATCCAAATCTCAGGTGGATCATACCATAGGAAACAGTGGGATGAACGCCCTACCATTAAAAACTTATTAGGGCCCACCGTAATGTTTATTTTCCATCCAACCTGTTGAATCCACTCTTCTTGTGATACGGTAGAATGTCTTAGCAATCGTTTGATGTTTATTTTCCATCCAACCTGTTGAATCCACTCTTCTTGTTATACGGCAGAATGTCTTAGCAATCGTTTGATGTTTATTTTCCATCCAACCTGTTGAATCCACTCTTCTTGTGATACTGTAGAATGTCTTAGCAATCGTTTAATGGACACAAATCCTCATCATCCAAACGATAGACCCACGTAGCATTGCTTTAAAATCGTACTTATTAGACGATCATAACCATCCAAATGATGGACATCAATCGACGATTAAAAAGAGATTGAGTTGAATAGTCTGGGAAGTAGCATATATAGTTGATAAGTTGTCGCAATTTACCGAGGAGAAGTACACCTTGATCCATGGCTCAAGTGGCAGACAAAGTGAAAGATACCTCGTTTCACGACTGAGGTCATGGTATCCATTCCTTAGCGGGTGTGGCTAAGTGTGAAGGGTTAACTATGAAGTGTGAACTGATAGTGGTGTGTACTAACAAGCTAATCCAAAAAAGTGCGGTGTACTACCCAGCTAACCCTAAAAGATAAAATGCAGGGGAAGTTATTTAATATCCTTGGCAGTTTTACCGTAACGGTTGTTGGCCGGTCTGTTTCCTGTCTCGTCACATGTAATGTGTGTGCATGTCCTTAACCTAAACTGATTAACTGCGACCCCAAGCATAGAAATAAGCATACATGTCCAGTATAAATGTATATGGGTAAATTTTGAAAAGATCAATTGCTTACTTAATCACTTGTAAAATTTTATAATAATTATGTAATAATTGGAGAGTGGAATCCTTCTCCTAAAGATGAGTTGATGTGTGTCTTATATATATATATATATATATATATATATATATATATATATATATATATATATATATATATATTAAAAAAATAAATTTTAATATTATTAGTGTAAACAAATAAAAAGAAAAACTCACAATCGATCGCTATGAGTGATGACAACTGTTGATGACAAAATCTGGTCGGCCTTCTCTCCACTTCACTCTCTGCGTATCGTCCCTAAAACCCACACCAAGAGGAAAGGCAAAGGTGACCCTGGCTAAGCCGGGGGACCCTCCGATGCCTAAATCAGGACAAGGGAATCAGAGTCTAGGTAAAGTAGAAGAGAGCTCGATTTCACGTACATGTATACATAGCACTGCGGGCTATTTGTACTTGCCTGCGGGGCAGTCCGGATCTGATGATTTCGGCACGATTAGAGAGATTCTGGGATCATGGAGATACTGCCCGCAATCTATTGATTGCGCTGCGTATCTGGCGGATCGTGCACATCTGCGAGCGAAGTTATCGGCCACGTTTGGTTGTGACAGTTTCCATGTAAAGCGAGTGGGAACGCACGTCAGAAGGTCTGCTCGGCTCGGCTTGCCAGGTCATATCGAAGAACGCTCCGAGTAGGACGCCATCCGACCAGTCATACCAAATTCGATCCGACTGACTTAAGCGCCTCGGAGTTGGGGGTAGCAGGTTATCTGACATGATAATTAGGACCAACTCCGAGCTGTCTTTGTCTCGAAGACGTTCGCGTGTTGTTGTTGCGATGCTGTAGTCTTGATCAGATTGATCATGCCTTGGGCGCCTCAGCTCGGACTTCAAGTCCAGTTAACGTTTCGCCATAGGCTCGGATCTCTCCATAACAGAAGCCCCTCACTCTTCAAGCTTGCTTGCGGGCTCGGAGAGTACTTCTGCAGAAAATCTGCCGCCCTTATCGCAATGATGACGGGTCTCGAATCGCGCGTGCTGCTCGCTTTGGTTAACGCGTGGTGACGGTTACGATCCTGGATCTTCTCCAAGCCTATGAGAGGTTGCCACGCAGGCTTGAGGTGACGTATTTATGATGGCTCCGACTGTTGGGGCGTCGCTTCATATGTCGAGGCACGCTGCCCGATGTTAGAGCCGTACCGTCAGTTCGATTCTCATCCAATGCGGTGTTGCCGTGTGTGCTCGGAGATCGGCTCGTGCCGATTCGGCTGCTGCCATCAAAGTTTGTCATCAATGCGAAAATCCTTCGCTGCCTATATAAGGCGCCCCGGACTTTCGTTTGCCATTTTACGTTTTGGTTTAGAAGAGCACACCGGAGGAAGCGATTTTCGACGAGAGGCGATTCAGGCCGAATTCGAAGTTCCCAGAAGAAGGTGATTTCCGGCAATCACCCGGTGAGTCTCGCTGACCTTCGTCCTTTTTTCTGTCATGTCTTCCGATCTGGAAGTGGTCGCGAATACGGCGATGACTCCGAGCCGGGGACTACTGAAAGTGGGAGTGGGTCTTCCAAAGGCCCTTTCGAGACCACTCTCCTGTATCTCCTGCCTCGAAAATAAAAAACGTTGGCTTCTAAGACCAAGCAGACCAGCAAGAAGACGGCCCCCGAGCCGCCGAGTCGAGACCACTGCCACCACCGAGATGCCTGCGAGTCTGCGTACCGTAGAGGTAGTTCTCAGAGGTTCTGTCATGTCAAAATCTCATATAGAGTGGATTCGCTCGGAGTTTCAGATCCCTGACTCCGTTCAGATAAGGGCTCCCGGTCTTTTGGACGCTGTTAGCGCTCCAGCCGAGGGGGAAGTGGCTATCTTCCTTTGTACGTTGCAATGCGAGGTCCGGCTCCCTCTACATCCCTTCATCAGGAAGGTTGCAGCTCACCTCGGATTGGCCCCCGGGCAGTTTACTCTGAATGCCTGGAGGGTAATGATCTCTACCTACATTATCTAGAGGCAAGTTGGTAACTCCGAGCTGACCCCAGAGGAGCTGCTGAGCTTGTACCTGGTCAAGCATGATAGCAACGATCTATGGTACTATTTTGTGACTCGGAGGAGCAAGGGTCCGGGATTAGTGATGCACTTGCCAACTTCCAACAAGGACTGGAAGAATAAATGGTTCTGGGCGCCAGGTGACTGGGAGGCACCAGCGGCTGAGCTTAGGGCCTCGACGGCCCGTATTCTGACCCACTTTACGAGATCAGGTCGGACTTCATCAGGCATCCAGGTTGCTGTCTTGGTTTTCACATATTTTCGTTGAAGTGACATCTCTTTTTTTTATTTTGCAGCTTTCGCAAAGGGGTTGCCAGTCATCGAATCGGTCCAGAAGAATTAGATTGCAAAGGCAAGAGCGCGGTCCGAGGTGCTTCGCTCCTGGGATGATCTGATCACTGTGGCCAACCTCCACTGGTCTGTGCTCTGTAAATTCTAACCTTCTCCTACATCCCTCAGTAAGCTGCCCTGATCTCTTCGATGAACTTTTCTTCAGTTATTTAGTAGTTGACATGATCTGCTTTTTCGCAGGCATGATCGAGGCGTCCGGGGCTCGGAAGAGGAAAGCGGCTCCGACCGCGATGGAGTTGCTAAAGGAAGTCCCCCGAGTAAAGATCACTCGGAAGAAGGTGGATCTTTCTCATGTGGAGGAGTCTTCCACTACGCCGACCCCAGCAGCCCTAACACCGAGGCCAGTTGGCTTGTCCTCCGCACTGCCGACTCCGGAGCGCCCTAGCACTGTCGCGACTTCCTCGGCAGTCTTGCGCCCATTGATACGGCCTCCACCAGGACTTGTCGAAACGACTGTTGTCGGTACCCCAATCGTGCAGAGCTCCGTTGCTCCTCGAGCTCCCACCGTCGCCGTTCTCCCCACCGCGGAGGTGCTTGCCGCTGTCCCCGAGGCCCCCATCGTTGTTCCTTCCTCATCCGAAAGGGAGGAGGCCAATAAAATGGCCGACAATGCACTCCTCCCCCCCCCCCCCCCCCCCCCCCCCGAGGTCTGGGGAGAGGCTCATGCCGAAGGTCAAAACTCTACCGGCAGAATGGTGGGGGCCGAGGGGGCAGAGGCCTCAGCACAGACAGACACAAGCGATGGGAGGTTTGAGCCCGGCTATCATATGACGTGCTTGGCTCCGTGGGCTGCCAAGTATGCAAAGGAGGAGGATATCGCTCAGAACCTTGAGCGGTCGGAGGGCGGCTTCTTGAACGACTTCGCCTCCGTATGTTACATGTTATGTCTCCGAGAAGACTCTCTTACTTTCATGTCGTTATACACATTCTGTAGATTCTGATCTTTGTTTCCTATTCAGGCCGTCCCGGTGCTGCTCTCGATTCGGCAGAAGGTGCGGAAGTACAAGAAGAAGGAGGAGGAGTTGGAGGCTCTTCAGGCCGAGGCAGCGACCTTGATGTCTGAGCAGACTAATTTGCGCTAACAGCTCACGGGCGAGAGGGCCAGGGTTAGGCGACTGTAGGGAGTCATCGTCGACTTGGAAGCCAGGGAGCTGCATTTGCAGGACAAGGCAGATGACTTTAAGAAGAGTGGCGATGCAGTGTCCACTGAGCTAACCCCTGCCAGGGCCCACGCGGACTCTTTGGCCAGGGAGACTGCTCTGCTCGGTGAAGCCCTGAACAGCGCCAATGTCGAGGCGGCTGAAGAACGAACACGGGCCGTGAATCAGGCTGTGGAAGCTCAGCGGGCTAAGGATGAGGCTTCTTTGGCCACAACGGTTGCCACCGCAGTTGAAAGTTTCAAGACCTCCAAGGAGAGGAACGCTGAAGCTGTAACGTTCTACAACCGCGGCTTC
This sequence comes from Magnolia kwangsiensis, assembly GCA_037074715.1. Classification (NCBI taxonomy): domain Eukaryota; kingdom Viridiplantae; phylum Streptophyta; class Magnoliopsida; order Magnoliales; family Magnoliaceae; genus Magnolia; species Magnolia kwangsiensis. Next base: position 88,614,036 of record CM073585.1, read on the forward strand.
GACGCTTATCTCGAGGCATTTCTGGATTTATACTCAGACCTCGATCTTGATTCCCTCCTGCCCGACGACTCCGAAGATGCCCCAGCAGAAATCGTCTACTTGGACCAAGCCCTCAACGCCTAAGCTCCTCCTCCGACCTAAAGATACTTTATCATTTTTTTATTTAGAAACCATCGTTGTATCTTAACCAATGTACTTTTGCCCCTCCCAGGGGATTCAATGAAAAGCACATTTTTTTTATATTGTGTCAACTTGCTGTGAGATGCTATCGAGCTGATTTCTTTTTACGGGCCTAGTCCCTTGTTTGTTGTTTAATCTGTTTTCGGCCCAAGTCTTAGTTGGGTTCGATCTTTTGGAGTGCTCGGTTCGTCGCACATCGGGTGATAGCTTTTCATTGTCGTATGTCGAGCCGAATCTCCACTGGAGAATCGGATTATGATTAGGCTTTCTCCCTCAAAAGGGATGCCTTGTCGATCTTTGTAGGATTAGGCTCCGACCCCTTAGGGGTCAGACCATTAGTCATAGTCTAACCAAGGCAGTCAAGTAAACATCCGAGGCCAAATCAAAATTTTTATTAAGAGCCTTAAAGGCTAGTCGCTCAGAGGCGTACATTTTATTATGAGCCTTAAAGGCTAGTTCCTCATGGGTAGTAGATCTTCAAGTGCTCGGCGTTCCAAGGGTGAGGGAGATGATGGCCTTCGAGGTCTTCTAGGTGATACGAGCCTAGTTTAACGGATCTGACCACGCGATACGAACCTTCCCAATTGGGTCCGAGTGCTCCTGCCCCTGGCTTAGCCGTGTTCTGGAAGACCCGTCGGAGGACTAAGTCCCCTAGTCGAAAACGTCTGGCTTTGACCTTTGAATTGTAGAAGCGCGGTACCTGCTGGTGTCGAGCCGTCGTTCGGAGCTTTGAAACCTCTCTGAGTTCTTCGAGCAAGTCCATATTAGTGGCGATCTGCTCAGAGTTTTGATTTTCTTCGAAGCTCCTTACCTGTGCCGTAGGGAGTCCAATTTCTACTGGTACCATTGCCTCTGAGCCATAGGATAAGGAAAATGGGGTTTCACCCGTCGAGGTCTGGGCTGTGGTCGGGTAAGCCCAGAGAACTAAGGGAGCTCCTTGGCCCAATTTTTCTTTGATTTTTCCAGCTTTGTCTTGAGATGATGTTTGATGACCTTGTTGACCGCTTCTACCTGTCTATTTGATTGTGGGTGCCGAGGCGATGAGTAAGCGTTCACAATGTCAAGCCCTTAACACACACTATGGAACTTCACATTATCGAATTAGCGGCCGTTATCGGAAATGATGGTTCGTGGGACCTTGAACCGGCAGATGATATTCTTCGACACGAAGTCGATTACTTTCTGCTCAGTGATCTTCGCAACTGGCTCGACCTCGGCACACTTGGTGAAGTAGTCGACCGCAACTATAGCAAACTTTACTTGTCCCTTCCCAGTGGGCAAGGGACCGATGATGTTGATCCCCCATTGGACGAATGGCCACAGCTCACTCATGGGGGTCATCTCTTCTGCCTGTTGCCTCGGCACGGCAGTAAAACGCTGACACTTGTCACACTTCCGAATGAAATCTTTAGAGTCTTGCTTAAGAGTCGGCCAGAAATACCCTTGACGAAGTATCTTTATGGTCAAGGCGCGACTGCCTGAATGGTTTCCACAGATTTCCTCATGAATTTTTCGAATCACGTAGTCGGCTTCATCCGATCAGAGGCACCTAAGGTAAGGCTGAGAATGCCCCTTCTTGTACAGTACTCCGTCCAATATAGCGTATTGGGCCGCTCTGACCCTAAGTCGTCTCGCCTCTAGTTTGTCCGAGGGGGTCTCACCGGATGACAGATAATTGAAGATTGGGTCCATCCAACTAGGAATGGACTGGACGGAATTGACTTTCTCCGACTGGCTGATGCTTGGGTGTTCAACGAACTCGACCTGAACGAAACGCGGGATCCTTCCCTTGGAGGACGAGGCGAGTTTTGCTAACGCATCGGCCCATGAGTTATCGGCTCTGAGGATCTTCTGTATGTGCAACTCCAAAATTTCTCGATCAGTTTCCTCGTTTCCTCGAGGTAAGCGATCATTCTGACTTCCTTGGCTTAGTAATCCGAGGAGATGTGGTTCACCACCAGCTATGAGTCACAACGAACTTGCTGGGTCTGGACGCCCAGGCTTGCTGCCAGCTTGAGCCCAACTAACAACGCTTCATATTTGGCTTCATTGTTTGAAGCTTTGAATTCGAATCAGACCGTGTATTGGATCGCCGTTGAATCAGGGTCGACTAGGACAATCCCGGCTCCTGTCCCTTTGATGTTGGAAGATCCATCAACATAAAGGGCTCATCCCAGACCCGACGCTGCCTCTTGGTTGCTCAACGGGACGAGTGGCGTCATCTCAACTTCCTTGCTGATCTATTCCTCACTCGGAGCGGTGAATTCAGCGATGAAATCGGCTACCGCTTGACCCTTGATCGCCACCCTAGGCCGGAGCTGAATGTCGAACTCTCCAAGCTCCACGGCCCACTTGGTGATCCGACCTGACACTTCAGGTCTCTGGAGAACCTACCTCAGAGGAGAGTCCGTTAGCACAACTATGGAGTGGGCTTGGAAATATGGCCGCAGTCTTCTGGCCGCTACGACGAGTCAGAGTGCCGGTTTCTCCAATGACTGGTACCATGGCTTTGCTTACATAGTACACGGGATAATACTTGCCTCCGATTTCTCTGATCAGAGCCGAACTGACAACTGAAATCGAGACCGCGAGGTAGAGGAGCAGAGGCTCCCCTTTTTCGGGCTTGGACAATAGGGGCAGAGAACCCAAGTACTGTTTCAATTGTTGAAAGGCCTGCTCCCACTCTGGCGTCCACTCCGCCTTCTTATGGCCCTTCAGCTGCTGGAAGAAGGGAATGCATTTATCTGTAGCCCTGGATATGAAGCGTCCCAGGGCGGCAACTCTTCCCGTGAGACGTTGTATCTCCTTTAGAGTCCGAGGCGAGTTCATGTCGAGGAGGGCCTTGATTTTATCCGAGTTGGCCTCGATCCCTCGCTGGCTGACTTGAAAGCCAAGGAACTTTTCTGACTCAACTCCGAACGCACACTTAGCAGGGTTAAGCTTCATCTTATATTCTCGGAGGACGCTGAATGTTTCTCTGAGGTCAGCAAGGTAGTTGGAGGCTTGGGTACTCTTCACTAGCATGTCATCCATATACACCTCCATGGTGCACCCAATCTGTTTGGCAAACATTTGATTCACCAACCTTTGATATGTTGCCCTAGTATTTTTCAGGCCAAACGGCATGACCCGGTAACAGTAGAGCCCTCTGTTAGTGACAAAGGTAGTCTTTTGCCTATCTGGGGGATGTATAGCAATCTGGTTGTATCCGGAATAAGCGCCCAGAAACGAGAGTAACTCGTGTCCGGCCGTGCTGTCCACCAGTTGGTCGATCTGAGGTAACGGGATGCTGTCTTTAGGATACACCTTATTCAGATCGGAATAGTCTACATAGACCCTCCACTTTCCGTTAGACTTCCTGACGAGTACAACATTTGCTATCCAGTCAGGGTAATATACCTCTTCTATGAAGCCCGCATCAAGCAGGACGAAGACCTCCTCGGCAATGGCTTCATATCGTTCGGCATCGAACGACCTTCTCCTTTGCTTGACCAGTTTATGATCTGGGTCCACGTTCGACCTGTGAACCAGTACATCATGAGAGATTCTCGGCATATCCGCGTGCGACCATGCGAAAACATCTCGATGCTGCCTCAAGAAGGCTAGTAATTCGTTCCTCCGCTCGGTATTCAGTGATGATCCGAGCTGAACAGTTTTGCTCGGGTCTGATTCATCGAGCGGTACTTTCATCAGATCTTCGACGGAGGAGCTTTCCATCGGTCCTCGAGGATCCAAGGCTTCCACGACGAGCGTTTGTTTGACAGCTCCTTTTTTCACGGCTATAACATAACATCTTCGGGCCTCGCGTTGATCGCCTCGGATATATCCGATCCCTCCTTCGGTTGGGAACTTCATCATCAGATGGTAAGTTGAGACGACCGCTCTCATTGCATTGAGGGAGGGTCGGCCCAGGATTACATTATGGCCAGATGAAACATTGACAACCAAAAAGTCCACCAGAAGTGTGACTTGATGTTGCCCTTCTCCCACTGTTACTGGGAGGGAGATAGCTCCTTCAGAGATTACTCTCTTCCCGGCAAAGCCTTGCAAGGGAGTCTTCATAGGTTGGAGCCGAGACCGTAGAATTCTCATTCTTTCGAACGCCTCGGAATACATGACATCAGCCGAACTCCCAGTGTCAACCAGGATACAGAACACCTTGTGATTCGCTATGGTCATGGTAACCACTGGCGCGTCATCATGTGGACGCTGGATCACGCGCGCATCGTCTTCCGTGAAGGTCAAGCTGCATGAAGCGACTCGTAGTTCCTTGCTGGGATGCTCCGTCAGGTGAACGTGATGCTCCGACTCGGATCTCCGGGAATAGGCTTTTCAAGCCCTGTTTGAATCCCCTCCCCCAGCTGATCCCCCAAAGATGGTACGAATTTTGGCGAATTCATCTGGGGGGTTGTTTGGCTTTTTCCGCGGCTGCTCCTCTCTCCGAACGGATCTTTCTCTTTTGGTGTAACGACGCAGATGTCCCTTACGGATGAGGGACTCGATCTCGTATTTCAGGTCCACGCAGTCATCCGTGTTATGGCCATGATCTCTATGGAAGCGGCAGAATTTCCGCTTGTCCCGTTGCTCGGGGTCAGCCCTCATGCAGACCGGCCAATTAAGTAGCCTGTCTCCTCGGATATCTAGCAGAATCTGCTCAGCAGATGTGTTGAGAGGAGTATATAAATGGAATTTTCCCTCCGGCATACGACTCGGTCGACGATTGTGAGGAGAGCGGTCATCGGCCCCTTTGCCGTTCGAATGGGAGTCTTCGTTCCTTGGCCTCTTCCCTTTGTTCGCCGAGTCGACGACTTGTAGTCCTTTACGGGCGTTAGTGAACTCCTCGGCGTTGGTGTACTTTTGAACCTTCGCCATGAAATCCACTAGCGTCTTCGGGAGATTTTTGCCGATGGAGAAGTTGAACTTTCCTTCCTTCAGTCCGCTTAAGATGGCAGCGAGAGCCATCTTATCATCATAGTCTTCAACATGCAATGCCTCTTTATTGAAACGGGCTATGTAGTCTTTCAACGACTCCTTTGGAGCCTACTTGATGGTAAGCGGGTGGGTGTTAGGTTTCTGACTTCTCTTACTACTTATAAATTACGTAAGGAATAGTCGGCTTAGCTCTACGAAGGAGCCCACGGAATTTGGCTTGAGCTGGCAGTACCAAATCCGAGCGGATCCTGTGAGGGTGATGAAAAACTCCTTGCACATCATTGCGTCCGTTGCAGTCTAAATCTGCATCCATGATCGGTAAGACTCCAGGTGTTCGGATGGATCCCCAGACCCTGAATACTGGATGACGGGAGGCATCCAAAACCTCTGCGTCATCACTTCAGCCATGATGGCTGGGGTGAAGGGAGGCTCGGTCTCTTCCATCATTGCCTGGATCGTAGCTGGGACTGTAGATTGTTGTTGCTTCTTCTCTAGCGTCAGAAACTTATCCTTCAACTCTGTAAATCGTGTCTCCCATGGGTCCCTATTTTTCACGATGACCTCTGAGTATCCTCGCCCTTCGGGGTTCTCCCTTCTCTCCTCCGTTCTAACTAATGTCGGAGGTCCGTGGGCGGCAGAGCGGATGTAGAGGAATGAACGGTTGTGGGAACCTGGGTAGTGGCATTCCGCGCGGATCCCTCGCCATGCACTGCAGGAGGGTTCTGTCCTGAACGCGGCACCCCTGAATGTTGGGGGGCCTCAGATCTTACACTCCTCGGCACAGAGTGGGTCTCCATGAACAGTCTGACCGGTTCGAGAACAGGCTGTTCCTGAACCAGATGTGACTCTGGTTTCCTCTGCTGTTTCATCTTGTTGATCTCGTTACGCAGGGCCTGGATCTCATTTTGCATGGCGCGGTATTTACCTGACCGATTACGAGAACGTTGAGAAGGTCCTGGTGCAGACTCGGCATGAAGCGTTGATGATGATCGAGCTTGCTCGCTCGGTACCGGTTCCACTACTACAGCTTTATTCTTCCTCGCCATTGCTTAAGTGAATGAGAACCTGACTTCTAGCTTCAGGTTTCTACAGATGGCTCCAAAAAATGTTGATGACAAAATCTGGTCGGCCCTCTCTCCACTTCACCCTCTACGTATCGTCCCTAAAACCTGCACCAAGAGGAAAGGCAAAGGTGACCCTAGCTAAGCCGGGGGACCCTCTGATGCCTAAGTCAGGACAAGGGAATCAGGGTCTAGGTAGAGTAGAAGAGAACTCGATTTCGCGTACCTGTAGACATAGCACTGCGGGCTATTTGTACTTGCCTGTGGGGCGGTCCGGATCCGATGATCTCGGCACGATCAGAGGGATTCTGGGATCATGAAGATACTGCCCACAATCTATTGATTGCGCTGCGTATTTGGCGGATCGTGCACATTTACAATCGAAGTTATCGGCCACGTTTGGTTGTGGCAGTTTCCATATAAAGCGAGTGGGACACGCACGTCAGAAGGTCTGCTCGGCTCGGCTTGCCAGGCCATATCGAAGAACGCTCCGAGTAGGACGCCATCCAACCAGTCATACCAAATCCGATCCGACTGACTTAAGAGCCTCGGAGTTGGGGGTAGCGGGTTATCTGATCTGACAATTAGGATCAATTTCGAGCTGGCTTTGTCTCGAAGACGTTCGCGTGTTGTTGTTGCGATGCTTTAGTCTTGATCAGATAGATCATGCCTTGAGCGCCTCAGCTCGGACTTCAAGTACGGTTAACGTTTCGCCATGGGCTCGGATCTCTCCATAACAACAACAATGTGTCTTCTGAAAGTACTATATGAAATTAGATAGATAACAAATCTAGTATTTGAGTGTAAATTTTGATTACAAGTAAAAAACTGTGGCTAAAAATTACTGCTACTTGATCATAGCTACTCATAAGATACATTGAGATAAAGTAAATTGAACTGTTTGAACGTATTTCTCTATTCGCTCATTAAACTTTTGGATAACTCAACCATATTACTTCGTTAACCATCTACTGACGTGTAAAACTGAATTTACGTTAGGCATGAATCTTAGAGCTGGGCATCGGACCGAGTCGGATCGGATTTGGTCCAACTCGGTACAATCCAAAAGATGGCTGGACTGATCCGAACCTGACCCGATCTGCAACCGAGTCCAAAACACCCTACCCGAACAGATTCGTTATATGCTTGGCCTGACCCGAACCTAGTCTGACTCGGTCAAAGTAACCGAGTCAGATTGGATTAGATAAGGATCAAATTTTTCTACGGTGAAAATCATTATGCTCGCTACTATTTTTGGTGTGGTCCATCTGAGCTTTAAATATGATTCATTTTTTTTCCAAACACATTAAAATGATCACAAGAAATGGATAAACGGTATGGATATATTAAATACATCATTGTGGGGTCCATGTAACGTGGATCTCATTTGAACCGTTCGTACAACTCGGGGCTTGAGAAAACAGCTGGCCTCTGTTGATGTGCACGGTACGCTAGCGGATTTCATGCGAAAGCGTTTCGCATAAGGTTCATGTGTTGGGATCATAGGTGGGACCCACTGTGATGTTTTTCAGGAATCCACTCTGTTCATCCATTTTTTGAGATCATTTTAGAACATGAGACCAAAAGTGAGCAGGATCCAAGACTTAAGTGGGCCGTATTAAAGGAAAAGGTGGTTAGATAAATTCCTACCGTTGAAACCTCCCTGGGTTCGACGGTGATGTTTACATGACATCCATACTGTTAATAACGTCATTCCTACTGAGATTAACTGAAAAAATAAATATTAGCATGATTCAAAACGTCTGTGGCCCCATGAATATTTCAACCGTGGACGTTCAATTATCACTTTTTCGGCCCACTTGCGCAGTGGATACGGTTCATTTTTAGCTTCATGTACTGAAATGAACTCACAAAACGTATGGACGGGGAGGATTTCGCACAATCATCACAGTGGGTCCCACATGGGTTCCCCAACTTCTTTCACAGGAAATCCGTGTCCGTCGCATGACACGTACCTACAGTTGGCTATCGCCAGCTTGTGTGGTACGGAAGTGAATTGTGTACTGAGTAACTCATTATGCAAAACGTACTGAGTAACCTCTGTGGGGTCCACTGAGATTTACATATTTTATTTAATCTGTCCATCTATTTTAATAAATAATTTTATTGCTGGATACCAAAAATGGAATATATCCAAATCTCAAGTGGACCTCACCACGGTAAACAGTGTGAATTGAAATTCTAAGGTTGAAAATTTCGTAGGGCCCATGGAAGTTTTGGATCAAGCTGTTATTTGTGTTTTCCCTTCATCCATGTCTTCTTAATCTTATGAAAAGGTTGGATGACAAATAAACATCACTTTGGGCCCTAGCAGGGTTTCAAAGGTGGAAGTCATTATTCTCAATGTTTCCTTTGATGTGGTCCACTTGAGCTTTGGGCATACTTATATTTTGGACTCAACGATTAAAATGATCTTTAATAACGGATGGACGGTGTGGATAACCCACATACATTCATAGTATGCTCAATTGAGTTTACTCGGTACGATAAAAGCTACTGAGTAACTTAGTACGCAATCCCATTTCGTGTGGTACACGGAAACGGATAGTCTACTGTAACGTCCCGAAAAATCGGGGGTCGTGCATACGCTCGACTCCTAAGTTCCCGAGTGTCACTTATCATCAATTTTATGATTTTTAAGGTTAATCAAGTTTAAACGCGCAATCTGGAATTACTTGGAGCATGAAATGCAACCACAACTAGTCTACTAAAGTGAAAGAGACATATATATGTACAAGTCCAAAAGAATATAAAGGGCTCGCCCAAGGCGTTGCCCAACAAAAATAACAAAAAGAATCATATATCTAAAGGAATGATGTGTTGAGCCCACGACTCAACGATCTAGAATCCAGTCTCCTAAGCCGATGAAGAGCAGCTCATTAACTGGAAGTAGGAAAACTCGTCCTCCTCGCTCAAGCTCTCGCCACCAAGCTCATCGAACTTAACACAACCTGTAGCTACTGAAGAGTTTAGGTGGTGTTTTAAAACATCGTCCCATAGTGGGAGTGAGTGATCAACTCAGTGGGTGCTATTAATCTTAAGTTACGATAGGCATCAATTATAATATGAATTTAATGAAACGCAGTCAATTATCAACACCTAGCAACTTTTATTAAAATGCATGCATGCGGAATGATATGATGCATGCCCTCGCCACAACGTTCCCTCGAGTGACTCCATCTAACGATCGCGTATGTCAACACTCCCTCATTGCGACCTCGACTTCCGAGTAGCCACCCTAACTAATGCGATGCAATGCGATCGTATTAGCTGAGTTTTTAATTAAGTCCGTTCATCCAGCCGATTTGGGAATCTGATACATACCACTGATCATTTTCCTAAGCCGGGTGCGAGGCCAGGGCCCTCCAACGCTTGAGGCCGAGACCCCGCGGTACGTGATCCCGTCGGGTTCCTCATCCCCGACCTCTAGCACATGAGGAGTGTCAATAGAGAAGGATCGCTCGCAGTCACTACGGGGAGGCGCGGTACCCCAGCACAGGCCGATAGCTCGAACATAGTGTCTCATTCCACCATGCCCAGCTCACGAGGCTGTGGACCAGTTGCGGTTCAGTTATCAATGGACTTCAACAGTGGTGGGGTGTCCCAGGTTCCATACATAAGCGTGCAATCATGGTTAATAATCAGGGTTGGTCAAACAGTGTACTAATCCGCAAGAACCGGGCGAGCGTGAGACGAATGACATCGGGCACAAGAGACCCATGTAGTTAAACTATAGCCACCAGAATACGTCCATCTGGATCTATAAGTTTAATCCCAAGGCGGTCCTACCAACGAAACCACCTTCGTTCTACTCATGGTTCTGGCCAACCCAAGGGTCAATAAAGGTTTCTAGCATGCCGACTACCAACACATCACAAGTATAAGCACCCACATGTTCTCAATAATCATTAACATATCAATCATATATTCATAGCAAATAAAATTAAACATATTAAGATACAAATGCATGTGAGTGGGTGTTTGTGTGCATGAGTGAGGAAGTCGAATACTTCCTCCTCCTGAAGCAATCACATGCATGATAGGAAGAAACCACCTACACTATGAAACGTCGATACATGAGGAAATCAAGAAGACATAAGCATGGGATCATTCATACATCAAATCATATGAAAATCAAGTACAAATAGCATATGAGAGCCAATACACAACATTTCATAACATTTCAACAATTATACGATTCCTAAGGTTTCTCTAAGTTTCATTCCAAACAAGCACCTAATAAACAAAACCATTAATCTCATAGCAAATTGGTGCTAGGCCACCTAAGAGTAATAGTCCGCACCTATGGGGTCATTGGAGTCTCGAACCGACCTAGGAAAGCTCAGATTTGGGGGTCGAACGGCCGGAATTCCTAAAGCATGCAATTGCATGTTAGAATCTTATGTAAATCCCTCCTTAGATCATGAGATTCAAGAAAAAAGAGATGGAGAATCTTACCTAGGAGACCGGCGGACGTTTCCTAGAGTTTTGATGATGGGTTTCCCTTGGAAGAGGATAGGGTGTTGATGGGGTTGATGCTCTTGGGCCCTACACAAATTTGGAGTCCACCTTGACTCTCTTCTTACTCCTTTCCTCCCTCTTACTCTTCTCAATCGTTGGAGAATGGTAAGAGCTAAGAGGAAGAGATGGGTTGTTGGAGATGAAAGTGATGAAGAAGGGGCTTTGATTGTTAGACGATGGTGGAGTAATGAGGGAGGATTTGTTGTAGTAAAAAGGAAAGTTATGAGGGAGAGAGAGAGATAGATTGAGAAATGGGGAGTGTTGAGATAGCTAGGGTTCTATCTTTAGGTTTGGCCTCTTTGGCCCTAAGTTTCCCAAAATCCCTAAAATAGCCACCTAGGACCACTTGTTGTGTTAGGGGTAGTTCTATCACCCCCCCTACCATCAAATTTGGTGTGTGGATACCTTATGGTCCAATGAGGGGCCATATAAAATTTGAAAACAATCGGATGAACGGATATGGGATCTGAGTAAGCGATCCCGATCTTTAAATGGTCCTATGGGACCATTCCGGTCGTTGGGGCAGTTCTGGTGGTCCCCTGACCATGAAATTTATAGGTTAGGTGGTCCATGGTCAAATGAAGGATCATACAAATTTTGGGGTTGATCGGATATTTGGTTTGATCGTACGGGTCCGATTTACGATCAAAGGTTACCGTGCCATGATCGGGTTCCAGATTTTGCGGACAACCATAGGAAAATACATTAGACCTTTGCTGTAAATTTGGAAGAAATTCGACGGCTGAAAAAAATTAAAGTCTCAGTTTCATTTGCAAGTGCCAGATTCCAATTCTGGCATTGGTGGGGTGCATTTGGCAAGTGACAGATCCCAATTCTGGGTGTCCACTGGGTCTGCAATCTACGATAGACCACAAGCTTAGTGAGATCTATGATTTCCTAAATTTTTAGATTTTTCTGACCCTCCTCAGTCGTTGGGTGGCCCAAACGGGCTGTTGTTAAGTGTAAATAGGCCATCTAGCTTGGCGGCTCGCACTAGGCCCTATCATGACTTGTCCGGTCTACTCTAATGAGCTAATCCTAGGTTAATCAACTTGTGGTACCCCATCATGAGTGACTTAAACAAATGGTCCTACGACAAATCCTACGTGCAGGCCCCAGGACCCTGTTGGTTGGACGGGACATTACAAGGGTTGATTTGGTCTACTGTTAAGATCCGGGCCTCATCTGACTCTGCTTTGGTTGGTTCTTTAATTTAGTTATGCTTGTCTTGATTAGTTAACGATGAGTCAGTTAGATTTGGCTCCTATGTGAGTAAATTATGGCGCTACACCTGATGTTCAATCGATCAGGCGGATTCGTTGACTTTCTACAGTTGATTAATCGGACTTGTGCGGTTCTTTACTGGTACCACCCTTGTATAAACTAATATTGAGTGTTAATGGTCATTAAGTGATGTTAAGTTAATTAATAAAAAAAATTAAGAATTTTTGAAAATTCGAAACAGTGAAAAATTCAGGATGTTACAACTACTCCCCCTACCACCAGCCCCGTGGCTAGTGGTCGGTGTTCTATGGGCCCCACCATGATGTATGTGTTTCATCCATTCTGTTCATCCATTTTTAAATATCATTTTAGTGCTTGATCCCAAAATTGAGAGAGATATAAATCTCGAGTGGACCACACCACATGAAAACAATAGTTATTAGATATCCACCATTAAAATCCTCCTAAGGCCTACTGTACTATTTATTTGACATCCAATCTGTTGATTAGGTCATACAGGCTTAGATAAAGGGAAAAAACAAAAATCAGCTTGATCCAAAACTTTTATGGCCCTCAAAATGTTTTGAATGGTCGATACTCATTCAAAACTGTTTCCTCTAATGTGGTCCACTTGAGATTGAGATATACCTCATCTTTGGTCTTAGGCCTTAAAATTATCTTTAAAAATAAACGGACAGCATGGATGAAACAAATACATCATGGTGGGGCCCACAGAGCACCGACCACCAGCCATTGGCTGGTGTCAGGGGGAGTAGCCAATCCGTTTCCGTGGTACACCGGCGAATCCTCTTATTATACCTCACTGTTGGGGCCCACCTGAATGCATGTGATTTATCCATGCCGTCCATTCGTTTTTCCATATCATTTTATTGGTTGAACCTAAAATTAATGAATATCCAAAGCCTTAAAATAAGCTCGCCAAATGGATGGACGATCTGGATATAAAACATACCTGCGACGCCGCGACTCTCTTTCTCTTTCCTTCTTTCTCTCTTCCAAACAGAGGATCATTTCTCTCTCTTTCTCTTTCCTTCTTTCTCTCTTCCACACATAGGATCATTTCTCAATATATATCTCTCTAGCAGAGATATCCAAGCTCCAGATATAGAGAGATAGAGAGTACATTGGGCAGCATTTTTTGGCACCGAACCTAAAATCTAAGCGATAAAAGTTTATATCAGATCGGGTCGGTTCGGAATAGGGCTTACCCGAATTCAATTTGAAAATAATTCGAATCTGGATCACGCTACCTGATCCTGACCGATCTTGACCATCGGTTCCGTTCGACTCGGGTCTGATCGGGCCTGATCCACCGGTTCGGGTATAAAATGCCCAGCTCTAGGCATGATTCTACAAAAAACACTCTAACTGTCACACCCCATACTTTAGATACAGATTGTGCACCCTCAAAACCAAGGTATGGTCCATGACTTATACACTTAATGTACATGAATCCGTCCATTATACAATTATTAAGAGGCACAATTTACATATATTTTAGATCATCACCTCATTAATATTCATACATTCAATTGTTTCCACTTCATTTATTAACACTTCATTCATAATTTTCATGTTCATAAAATAAATTATCAAAATTGGTATAAGTCCACTTATTTGAAACTTTTTTCAACTAAAATAATCAATTTTCGTCAAACAAGGTTATGTCTATTAACAAATTTCAAATTTAATCAAAACAATAATAACTACAATGAATGGAAACTAAAATTCCTATAATTAATCTCATAAGCAATTCAGCCATCTAACGCAGCGAGTTCGTCTTTTGCTAAATACAACCATCGGTCTTGAGTTTCATCTACCAACCAGGCTTCATTTTTCAACACTTGTTTAGATTATCCTGCATTATCTGTATTTGTACGGTTATTAATTCACAACGTTGTTGACTAGGTTAGTGAGTGAACCCAGCATAATTCACGCATAACACAACATAATTGAAATAGTATGTATGCAGTATGAGCATGAATGTAGAAATGTCATGAGGTACATAGCAAGTGGGATGATCGTTCACTTGCTTAGGTTGGATATCCATCGACTTGAAAATTATATCATTCAGACATCCTTCGTAAGTAGGCATGGGTAATCTGTATCTGTTAGACATCCACCTAGACCAACATAGATAATCATACATCTACTCTATGAGTAGGATTCCACCATCATGGGCATCCGATAATGAATCTTTATGCTTATTCAAAACGAGTTGTAATAAACCCAAAGTGTTTCTGACAACTTAATATGCTATTGCTTGAGATTTCTATCAATCATTTTTTGTAAAATATTCTTAATAACCTTATTACTAACCTTAGACTGGCTGTTAGCTTGAGTATAGTAAAGTGATAAATGCAACAACTTAATTTTAAATTGATTAGCCATTGCCTCAAGTTGCTTGGATGAAAATGTTGTTCTTTGTTACATAGTAATTGATTTAGAAATTCCAAATCGATGAATTATATGAGTCTAGATGAACTTAATAATTTCTTGACGATCGGTTCTCAACATAGGTTTTGCTTTTACCCATTTAGTGAAATAATCAGTCGCTACAATAATAAAACTATAACCTTTGAACAAACAACGATTAAATTTTTTTCTATCAAATCAATGGCCCATCCTCGAAATGATCAATGTTTGATAATAGGATGCAATTCGGTTGTGAGCACATGCTGCATCGACAAATGTTTTTTTTATATGCTTCATACCCTTTAATATATACGCTACAATCGGCTAATATGCTCGACTAGAAATACCCATAGCATCGAAGTGTGAGCCTCATTTTTCTTCCAACCTACTGTGCTCTATAAATTTTTTCATGCACTTCAACTGTAGATAAGATAGATTCGTTTTTGCTCAAACATCAAAACAATATTTCATTTGATAGAGGAAGAGATTACTACATTAGATTGATAGAAGAAGAAATCACTACATGAGATTTTAGTATTGTTTTACCTTCTGTGCTGATTAGAGTTGGACATGAATTTAATATTCATTGAGTGGGTTATTCGTTATTTACATTTGAATAAGACTTTAAATGGGTGGGCCGGTAGATGGTTGTAAATGCTTAATAAGAATGAAAGATAATTTTATCTATTGTGTGGGAGTGACAGTGAATGAAACTTAGAATCAATATAATCAATGCATCTGAATAAATGATACGTTTTGCTGGGTTGAGTATACTTGGTGTATGAGTCGCGACGCGGACCTCAGGTTTATGATGTGCATTCAGTACCCGAATTTCAGGTTGTGATATTTATGATGCTGATAGTTAGTCACTTTTTTTTTTTTTACACACGCACACACCCTCACACACTCACACCACACGCACACACACCCCACACACGCACACCATGGGTACTCGAACCCTTGACTCGGTGTTGAAACTCTAAGGAATCTACCACCCAGGCAAGAGTCAGGACCCAATAGTTAGTCACTTGAAAATGGTATAAATGACATATATTTACCCTAATTAAATTGATTAAATTGTTGATATAGGACATGCCACATATGCATTCTTAGCATAGCTGGATCAAAATAAATCCAAACAAAAGTGAAAGTTGTTTGTTAGAGTCAGACCTATTCCTACAGGGGGCACTATATAAATTGTGTCCTAAGTGTGTCCAATTCAAAAAGTTTCATTCTAGATATGAAAAAAATTGTCATTTAAAGTGTTGACCGTAAAATAATAGTAACTTTTGATCTAGACATCGTTACGAAATACACAACCTAATAATTTTTATATAATAGTGGTTCTGGAGTTAACCGACCTGTAAAGTAGGTTGCTCCGTTTCACATGAAACATTCTTCTTGAGGGTCAAAATGGTATTTTAAAGAAATTTTATTACTTTCAATAATTTTTATTTTTACCATTATTTTCTATTTTTACAGTTTTAATATTTTTGTCTTTTTTAGAAGTTGCTTGTACTAATGTTGAGAATATTCTAGTAAAGTTTATTAGTCATTTTTATTTTTGAAAATTTTAATTTTTTATAAATATTTCGCTATTTTGAATCATATCGAATTAGAGTTTTGAATATTCCATATAAATGATGTAATTGAGAAATATTAAATTATCATTATATGATAAAATATTTAAAAAAAAATCTTTCTTTTTTTTGGATTTAAGAACTACATTAGGAATTTAAAGTTTTGATTGATTTGAGAAGATGTGATCTTCTCCTTTATTTTGTGCTCTTCTTTAGGATAAATTGTGAAACCAATGTCAATTAGTTATATTATAAAATCCAATCTTGGTTGAGCACGTGACCTCTAACTTATAGCACTTGTGTTTATAAATAAAATTATTGCATATTTTAAATAGGTTATGTTGATGAACCCACCTTCATCGGCGCATTAGTAACATCTCCAAGCCTTTTCAGCTGCATACGGGTAACTTGTTGTTGATCCAAACCATTCATTCATTCATAACAACTAGAAGCTAGCCTTTGGTGATAAAATGGGGCTAATTAGGTAATCCTAAGCTTTCAATCAATGACATAGAAATGAACAAAATCAAGTTTGACCAATGAAACAAAATACATCCAACTATTATCTTGAAAAATCTACTTAGATTGCATTTAAAAAAAAAAAAAAAATTTCTTATGACCCTAAAGAAATACTTTGATTCGATGATAATTATTTAATCATATGATTTATGGCTCATAAATAACAAACAGTTATAACAAATTGACCTCATTCAAAGGGTTAGGATAATCGGATTAGAGTGATTCTAGTACTGTAGCTTCCTCTTTGGTATATGAATGAATGAACGGCTCATATCAATAATTGGGAGGTTTTTAATGTTCATGGAAGGTGGGCCGGATTAGCAAAACACATTTCATATTTAACCGTCCAATAAATGCCCATCAATCTAATAGACAGATTGCCTAATAAAAGTAAATTTTGTATATATACGTTTAACACGGTACCTATACTTTGGACTGTTTAGCTTGAATTACTTTGAATGCTATGCATGCAGTTTCTCAGAAACTTCTAACTGCTGCGTATCATCCATCACACTCTGCCAGAGTATATAGGTATTTTACTTTCCTGAACTGTGGCAAATGTATAGCTGTACATTTACCAGCACCAGCGACTAGATGCCTAAAACCGTGAATCACCATTTACAAAACGATGATGACTCCTCAACCGTACACATGGCATCCTTGTACAGTTGTACGGAATTCAGACCGTCCGTTTAGCTGACCTAGTTCTAGATGGAGCGTAACACAATTTCGGCTAATGTACGTTGCTGCAGCCGCTGGATGGCCTATGCTCCTGTGACAGTTACCACATTTATAAAATGATGGGGACCCATCAACCGTACATGTGACAAAATTGTACGGTTTTATGCCCATCCAGACCGTCCAGATCGCTGACCGAAAGGTGGGTGGAGCTAACCAGAAAAGAAGTTTAGTTTGACGGTCCACATACCTAGCAAATTACCGTACTCCGCTGTACTCTCATTGTTGCAAGCAATGCAACAATGGGCCGGGCTCGGGCTTGGAAATGAAACTTTTGAAAAGCCGGGCCCGATACAGTTCAAATTCCAGGCCAAGACCAACCCCAGGCCTGGCCGGTTGACAGCCTTAAATGCAACCTACTCATCTGACGCGCATCAAATGGAGGCGGATTGGTACTACCCCCGCTGTTTCGAGCTCGGGACAGGCTGTGATATTGATGGCCTACCATGATGTATGGTTTTATCCACACCGTCCATCCATTTTACCATATCATTTTAGATTATAAGTCCAAAAATTAGGCAGATTTAGAATTCATATCGACCACAAGACAGGAAGTAGGGGTGCTAATGATGCTGATGGTTGAAACCTTTCTGGGGCCCACAGTTACGTTTATTTGTCATCCAACCTGTTCATAAGGTCATATAGACCTGGATGAAGGGAAAAGGCAAATATTAGCATGATCAAAAACTTCTGAGGCCTGCAATAATTTTTTAACGGTTGATTTTTAATATCCACTGTGTGGTCCATTTGAGATTTATATATACCTCAGTTTTGTGTTTTTAAATTAAAATGATATGGAAAGACGGATGAACGGTGTGGATAAAATCCATAAATTACGGTGGCCCCTCACCAGCCTGTCCCGAGCTACGGACAGGCGGGTGCAGTACCCAAACCTCGTCCACATCAAATGTATCGTTTCTCCGAAGTGAGCCCAAGGTTTGGCGATCCAGACCGTTGATCTGATCATCAAGGATGAGTTACACCGTAAAGAATTTCAGTTGGAAGATCCTTAGACCTTGATCAGCGGCCTAATTACACTGAATGTGGGGCACTGATATAAAAATTAGAATTTGCAACCGGGGAGATTTGTAGATCTCCTCCATTCGTGGTGGGCCCATTAGAGCAATGGTCACATTAGAGCAATGGTCACAAATCACCAACCATGGGCCCACATCCACCAATCAATAACCACAGAAAACTGTACATTTTCTAAGGCTCGAGATCTTGTCTACGAATCCTCGAGAAACGAAACATGACCGTTGATGTTACGGGTTCGATCACAGCTTACCTACCATCGGAAGAGAACAAAAGGTGACAGATACACCGTAACTATCATGGTCGACATTTTGAAAATATCGTGATATTTTAGCGAAAAATAGGTATACGATATTATCGTGCATAATTGCTGGATTTTCAATTCTCGACATTTTCAAATTTCCGTCATTTATCGCTAATTAGGGATTTTTACCGAGGAGAGATGCTCCTTTGCTCTACGAGTGTTATAAGTTGTATCGGGACACTTGGACAGTCTAATCCATTGATCTAGACTGTCCATTCGATCGAGATCATATTTCAAGGGCTACCATGCAAATATCACATCAATCTAGTCAATAGTAACCATGTGATCAAAGGCTTTTAATATGAACAGCCAAGATCGTTTGTACAAAAAATGTCCAATCAGAAGTTTGAACTGTCCATTTGTTAAGACTCATTATAGATTACTTATATTTCTAAGGAATCAATTTTGTTAGGGAATCGAAACCATCCCATCCATTGCTTGGAAAAAGAATGTCCGTAGAAAGTAGGGTAAAATCAAAGGTGGATTGAATCATCCAATCAATGCTATTTTGCATGGTAACTGTTGAAATATACTCTTCACTTAATGTACAGTTCCGATCGATTGGTTGGACGGTCTTTGTGTCCGATGCAACTATGAGCACTATATCTTATGAGTGGAGCACTGACGCGATCTTTACGAGCAATTACGGGTGTCAATTGGCCGGGCTTAGGCCTGAAAAATCAGAACTTTTAACAGCCCAGCCTGAAATAGTTCAAAATCCGGGTGGAGACCTACCCAAGCCCAGCATTTGACAGCTCCAGGAGCAATGCTTGTGTTTTTGGTTCAGATGGCCTTGCACCATGACGTGGCCATGCAAAAGCTCAAAGGTAATGTTTTGTAGCCTTAAAATTACCTTTTCAAATTTTGGAGGATGAAAATGTCTATATGCAACAATTGTTACTGGTAGGGTCGCTCATCTTGAAAAGAGAAATGTCATTTTAAAAAGGAATATTATCCCACTAAAAATTGAAAATCGGCCCACCCTTAAAGTAATCTTTTTTGTTCATTTTAATTAGACACTCGTAAACCTACAGTAGGCTTTTGTTTTTCCTTATATTTTCAATTCAGAGTTCTATATTGCCTACAACTACACGAACGTTGTGGATTAATTCTAAAATGTTTTCTTCATTGTGGCCCATTTGTTATGAGTTTTTCCTTCTGGCATAGGGATGAACGTGATGAGGTCGATCACCTTCTTCCTCAAGGATAACTATTCTAAATCTATGGAACTTTTCTGAACTCCTCATAGAGACTTTTCGAATCCACGAGAAAAGAAAGTAAGAAAATAAAAATAAATTTTAATAAAATTGATTAATGAACGAATAAAAATGAATTCACAACCCTTTAAATAATGGTGTCAAGCAATAGGAAAGAAATCAGAAGCAAACTACAACTAAAACTCCTAGAATCCGCGACTTACTATAAATAGTATACTATTTATAGACGGTTGTGATGTCTACTAGTGTGCAAGGTTTTCGGCCAAAAATAGTAAGTGTCCTATTTGGCTTCACCAAATTGTTCTCCTAATTATTCTAAGCACTTTTCATGTTGGACACAACTCCTAAAAGCCAACGGATGAAGAGTTATAATCAAACTAAAACTTACTATTTATAGTAAAAACGAAATTAAAACAGGGAAACGACTGTCGATCCAGGGGTATTTCACAAATCCGGCTTCTGTAACCCGGCATAGTAGGGTTGGTTGGCTAAAGTAGCTCGTTCTACCCCAAAATCATATATTTTACGCCTAATAACTCATTCTAGATTGTGAGATATACCCGATCTAAGGTCTGACAGTCCGGATCACTTCTATCGTCGACTGAGCTTTTTTTTATCCATTTGGGCCATAAAACTGTCTACAACCTACTCTACATCACCTTCAAACTTGGACCAATAATACAAAATTAAAACCCTTTATATATGAATGGGTTAGATTTACTTTACGACAATCCAGTGAGGTTCACATAAGATGTAGATGAGTTCAAAACGTGGAGCCCTTTTGCACAAGGGTCATTTGGTTGTTTTCTTCTTTCTTTGTTTTTTTTTTCAAGGGAGAAGAGGATGTTATTTTTTTTTAATCACATTCCTTCTTCATTACTCCTTTCTTAGTTTTCTTTATAATTGTTTATTTGTTATGAATGGAGGAAGTTTGTGAAAGGGAAGAGTGTGTGAAAAAACACTATAATAGATGAATTTTTATAATGGAATGATGTTGCAATGATGAATTTTATAGTAGATGAATATTTTAATGTATAATTTTTATAATGGAAGAATGTTGTAATGGATGAAGTTGATGATCATTGTAATGGATGACTATTGTATGGTGGATCATCGATATTTACTTTGGATCGCCCATATTCACTGTGGATCGTTGATATTTTCACTATGAATTACTAATATTCAATGTAGACTGTTAATATTAAGAGTGGACCGTTAATATTCACTATCGACCGTTGATATTAAGAGTGGACCGCTAATATTCACTATGGACCACTGATATTTCCATTGTGGATCGTTGAGATTCACTTTGTATTGTCAATCCCATGAAAATGGTCATAACTCTCTCACTATATATTCGATTTGGTTGATCTTGTACTCATTGGAAAAGAAATTTGATGAACTTTTAAATGAATTTAGAATAATCTCATTTGAACACCATTTGATTGCCCAAAAGTGTGCCCAATATTCGTTATTCACTATGGATTGCTATATTCATTGTGGGTCATCGATCTAATGAAAATGGCCATCACTCCCTCATGATATATTCGTTTTAGGTGATCTTATACTGGTTATAAAGATAATTTGATAAAATCTCAGATGGATTTAGAATCATCTTATTTGGATACTATTTTACTGCCTAAAAGTGGGCCCAAAGTTCATCTATAATCCATAGTGAATGCTGAATTTTGTACCTACTTTTGGACAATTAAATGATATATATAAATGAGATAATTTTAAATATATTTGAAAGTTTATCAAATTATCTTTCCAACGAGTATAAGATTACCCAAATCGAACATATGGTAAGGAGTTATGAATCTTTTCATCAGATCGATGACACATAATGAATATCAGTGATCACGATGAATGATGAACTTTAGTCCCGCTTTCAAGAAATCAAATGGTGTCCAAATAACAGTATTTTAACGCCATCTGAAATTTTTATTAAATTACTTTTCCAATAAGCATAAGATCACCCAAATCAGACATGTAATTAGGGAGTTATGTCGTTTTCGTCGAATCGATAGATCATAGTGAATATCAGTGATTCACATTAAATGATAAACTTTGGAGTCACTTTTGGACAATCAAATGGTGTCCAAATAAGATAATTTTAAAGTCATTTAAAAGTTCATCAAATTAACTTTTTGATGAATATAAGACCACATAAATCGGACATGTTACGAGAGAGTTATGGCCATTTTCGTGAGATCAACGATCCATAGAGAAAATATAAGCGGTCCATAGTGAATATCAACAATCCACTCTTAATCTCTGCGACCCACTCTTAATATCATCCACAGTGAATATCAATAATCTACATTGAAAATTGGTGATTCATTGTGAAAATATCGACAATACATAGTAAATATAGGGATCCAAAGTAAATATCAATAATCTACCATACAACATTCATCCATTACAACATTGTTTCATTACAAAATTTTATCAATTACAATATTCATCCATTTCAACATTCATCACAGTCATTCATTACAACATTCTTCCATTACAAAATTCATTCATTACAACATCTTTTTATTATAAAAATTCATTCATTATAACATCCTTCCATTATAAAAATTCATCTATTACAACATTCTTCTACACCCTTCCATCTTTCACAAACTCCTACCATTCATATTTAATAATAATAAAAAAAACTCAAAAAATAATTATAAAGGAAACCAAGGAAGGAAGAAAGAAGAATGAAGAAGGAATGGAACAAAAAAAAAAAAAAAAAACCTCCTCCCTTTCACACCCTCTTCCCTTCCCATGAAAAAACCAAGGAAGGAAGAAGGAAACTATCAAATGACCTTATGCGACAAGGGCCCCACGTTTTGAACCTATACACATCTTATGTGGGGCTCACTTGGTTATCGTGAAACAAATCTAACCCGTTCATATGTAAAGTGTTTTAATTTAATGTCATTGGTCTAAGTTTCTCATCATAGATGGACCACATAGAAGAAAACATTTCAGAATTAACGCCTAACTTTAGTGTAGTTGTGGGCCATAAACATTTTCAAATAAAAAACTGAAAAATTTCTTTTATGTGTTCACAAATATCCGATTAAAATGAATCGATCAGATTGGTCAAGGGATGAGTCAAATTTCAATTTTTGGTAGGGGTCACGTCCCTATTTAAAAGTGATTTCAGAGCTATAAAACTTTAAGTTTGGTCTATACGAGCTCCTACCATCACCACATCACATTACAAGGCCATCTGAACCAAAAACTCACAATGCTTGTGTGATGTATCATTGGAAATGGAAAGTACCAATTGCTTTTTGATGTAGAGTGGGTCGCGGACAGTTTCATGGCCAAGATGGATCATAAAAGGCATGGTTGACGACAGAAGTGATCCGGACCATCAGACCTTAGATCGGGCGTATCTTGCAATCTAGAATGAGTTATCTGACGTAAAACATATGATTTTGGGGTATAACGAACTACTTTAGCCAACCAACCCCGCTATGCCAGGTTACGAGCCCTGATTTATGAAAAACTCCCTGATCGATGGTCGTTTCCCTGTTTTATTTTCGTTTTTACTATAAATAGTAAGTTTTAGTTTGATTATAGCTCTTCATCCGTTGGGCTTTAGGAGTTGTGTCCAACATGAAAAGTGCTTAGTATAGTTAGGAGAACAGTTTGGTGAAGCCAAATAGGACACTTACTATTTCTGGCCGAAAACCTTGCGCACTAGTAGACATCACGACCATCTATAAATAGTAAGTTCACTATTTATAGTAAGTCGCAGATTCTAGGAGTTTTAGTTGTAGTTTACTTCTGATTTCTTTCCTATTGCTTGGTACCCTTATTTAAAGGGTTGTGAACTCATTTTTATTCATTCATTAATCAATTTCGAATTTATTATAAATTCTTTATATTTTCTACTTTCTTTCCTCGTGGATTCGAGAAGTCCCTATGAGGAGTCCAGAGAAGTTCCATGGATTCGGAATAATTATCCTCTTGAGGAAGACGGTGCTTGACCTCACGTCCTTACCTTCGTCAGTTTGGTATCAAAGCGAGGTTTCTCCTCGGATCGATGACATCTAGCGACAGATCGAGCAACAATCCTATGAGCGGTGTTCTAGAAAATTTACCTTTAACGGCGGCAGCTTTCAAAGCAGCACAACAAGAGAATCAGCAAGCCGTGTAAGGGCTGTAGGCTTCCATGGACCGCATAGAAGATCTCTTGGCAGAAACCCTAGGACAACTCCGTGTTCCTTTTAGTAATCCTCTACCACCGATTGCTGAAACTTGCAATCGCCCTGATCACAGGATAGTACCAGCAGTGCATCCACGGGTCATTCCTGAAGAAGGGAGCTCCAGTGAGGAGAAAATCGATGATATAATCTTCCAACACCCCAGACAAGGCAGCAATCGAGTAGATCAAATGGATCGAGAATTCAAGATGCGGGTTGATATTCCTAGCTTCAATGGCTAACTACACATTGATGATTTCCTCGATTGGTTTTTTGAAGTTGAGCAATTTTTTTACTATATGAATATCCATGAAGTAAAGAAGGTCAAGCTTGTGTCCTACGAGTTGAAAGGAAGAGCTTCAGCTTAGTAGGAATAACTGCAACTCGCACGAACCAGACAAGTGAAAGCACTAATATGCACATAACAGCGGATGAAGCAACTACTACGTGCCCGATTCCTCCCTAGCGATTACGATCAGGTATTATTCCAATAATACTAAAATTGTCGACAGGGCAATCAGTCAGTGAGATAATACGCAGAAGAATTTTACCGCATGATGGCGGTAATGATTTAGTGGAGACTGAATCGCAGTAAGTCGCCCGATTCAATGGTGTACTGCGTATGACGATCCAGGATCGGGTCCAGATGTAGCCCGTCTGGACAATGAATGATGGGATCAAGTTGGCTATTCGGGAAGAAGCGCAACTTGAACGTCCTACCACACGGCCCTACTCTACCGTAAGGATCACTGCGGCGGGTCCACCCCAGGAAGCTCCACAGTCTAAGGGGATGGAGACCGTAAGAGCACGCACTCAACCTCCTACGTCTGAGAACCGAGATCAAGGAAGTGGGCAAGCTAAACCTTAAAGGGGTGTATCGACTGCTGCTGGTCCAAGTAGAATCCTGAACCCTTATGCTCGGCCAAGGCCTAACAACTACTATCGTTGTGGCCAACCGGCCCACCTATCAAATACTTGTCCCCAGCGAAAAGTGGCAAACCTTGCCATCAATGATGGTAGTGTTGATAACGCTAATGAAGATCTAGATATTGAATAACATGAGCATACTACTAAAGACGAGGCAAATGATTCAGGTTGGGTTCAACAAGATCACGACGAGTCGCTCGTCATGAGGTGACTATTATATGCGCCAAGAAAAGAAGTGCATCCACAGCAGCATAACATCTTCCGCATTAGGTGTACAATGAATCAAAAGGTTTGTGACGTGATCATTAACAATGGGAGCAGCGAGAATATCGTCTCCAAGGTCATAGTGAAAAAATTGTAATTGAAGACGGATGGTCATTCCTCTCTATATACAATCGGTTGGATCAAGAAGGTCAGCGAAACAAAGGTAACTGAATGGTGCACCATCTCCTTTTCAATTGGTAAACATTATAAGGATGAAGTAGTATGCGATGTGGTTGACATGGAAGCATGTCACATTCTACTTGGTCGACCCTGACAATCTGACCATGACGCCACTCATAAAGGGCGAGATAACATATATATTTTTGTCAAGGATGCCCGGAAGACCATATTGACCTCTATGGATCCAGAGGGACCACTTGAAACTTCTAAAGTGGAGGGTCATTTTCTCTTAATCATATGGGACTTCATGGGAGAATCCAAAAAAACAGGATAGGCTTATTCATTAATTGTAAAAGGGGAAGAACTCGATCCTACCATCATCCCTGAGAAACTAAGGCCCTTGCTATATGAATTTAAAGAAATCTGCCCCGATGACCTTCCCGATGGGTTACCCCCCATGCGGGATATCCAACACTATATTGACTTTGCCCCTAGGTCCAGTTTACCTAATCATCCTCATTATCGAATGAGTTCGAATGAGTGTGAGATTGTGCAGAGACAAGTGGAAGAGTTGATCCGTAAGGGTCTTATTAGAGAAAGCATGAGTCCATGTGTTGTACCAGCTCTATTAACTCTAAAGAAAGATGGAAGTTGGTACATGTGTGTCGACAGCCGAGCCATCAATAAGATCACCATAAAATACAGGTTTCCTATACCACGGTTGAACGATATGCTGGACTTGCTAGAGGGGGCCAAAATATTCTCTAAATTAGACCTGAGGAGCGGCTACCATTAGATTCGAATACGGCCGGATGATGAGTGGAAAATGACCTTTAAGACCAAGGAAGGATTGTACAAATGGATAGTCATGGCCTTCGATCTTTCGAATGCGCCTAGCACATTCATGAGATTGATGAACCAAGTTCTGAAACCTTTCATTGGATGGTTCATTGTGGTTTATTTTGATAATATTTTGATATACAGTCAAGACAAAACTACCCATATGGAACACCTCAAGAAGGTCCTTCAGGTGCTTACTAAAAATAAACTGTATCTCGATTTAAAGAAGTGCAGCTTCATGACTAATAACGTATTGTTTCTGAGTTTTGTCGTAAAATTCACAGGCATTCGGGTGGATGATTATAAGGTGAAGGCAATCAGAGAATGACCGATTCCCAGAAATATTCACGAAGTGTGAAGTTTTCATAAACTGGCGACATTCTATCGTCGGTTCGTAAGAAATTTCAGTACTATTGTGTCACCAATCACATATTGCATAAAGAAATGGCAGTTTCAGTGGACTGATGAAGCCGATAGAAGCTTTACCGAAATCAAGTGCAGATTATCCACGACCCCGGTTCTGTACTTTCCAACTTCGACAAATTATTTGAAGTCGAATGTGATGCCTCATATGTCGGAATTAGGGGAGTTTTGCCTCAAGAAGGTAGGCCGGTAGCTTTCTACAGTGAGAAACTTAGAGATGCACGCAAAAAGTGGTATACATATGAGATCGAGTTATACACAATGGTCCAGGCATTGCGACACTGAAAATATTATTTGATTTAAATACTTTACACAAACCATCAAGCTTTCAAATTCATTAATAGTCAAGTTAACATTAACCGTGTGCATGCTAGATGGATCTCGTTTTTGCAAGAATTCACATTCGTACTAAAACACAAGTCAGGGCAACAGAACAAGGTAGCTGATGCGTTGAGTCGCCGTGCAACTTTGTTAGTCACTATGAGTAATGAGGTTATCGGGTTCGAGCGCCTCAAAGACATATATGTCGATAACGACGACTTCAAGGACGCATGGGTTAGATGTCAAGAAGGTCACCCCGGTGACTTACATATGCAAGATGAGTTCCTTTTTAAGAAAAATCGATTGTGCATCCCAAACAGTTCACTAAGGGAGTAAATAATCCAAGAGCTACATGGAGGTGGCCTCAGTGAACACCTTGGGCGAGACAAGACGTGAGCTCTTGTGTAAGAACGGTATTACTGGCCACACTTGGTACGTGATGTGGGAAAGACAGTCCAATATTGTTATATTTGTCAGACCTCTAATGGGCAATCTCATAATACGGGCCTCTATACTCCGTTGCCCGTGCCTGATGGCCCTTGGGAGGATTTATTTATGGACTTCATGTTTAGTCTCCCACGAACACAACGCGGCATGGATTCGGTGTTTGTGGTAGTAGATCGTTTCTCCAAGATGACGTACTTTATTCCATGCAAGAAAACTCTTAATGCAACACACGTGGCGAGTCTATTCTTCAGAGAGATTGTGCAGCTACACGGGGTTCCTAAGACTACTACTTTTGACCGTGACACGAAGTTCATAAGTTACTTTTGGCAGATTTTGTGGACTCGATTCGATACACGACTTCAGTTCAGCAGCGCCTACCACCCACAGACTGATGGTCAAATTGTGGTTGTGAATCACACGTTCGGAAACCTCCTTCGATGTATTTCAGGAAAAAAACCGAAGCAGTAGGATTTGGCCTTGTCTCAAGCGGAGTTTACATTCAACAACATGGTGAACCGTTCGACGGAAAAATCTCCGTTTCAGGTTATTTACGGACGAGTACCTCGCCACACACTAGACTTGGTCCCTCTGCCTAAGCTCTCAGGCATGAGCATTGCACGAGAACATATGGCAGACAGGGTCATGGGTATTCATGCGGAGGTACAGACCAAGCTACATGCCCCAAACGAAAAGTACAAGGAGCAAGCGGACAAGCATCGGTGACAAAAGGTGTTCGAGGTGGGCGACCAGGTAATGGTCTATCTGCGAAAAGAAAGATTTTCGACCGAAATGTACAACAAGTTAAAGAATAAAAAGATTGGACCGGTACCAATTATCCGAAAGATCAATGACAACGCTTATGTTGTTGATCTTCCAGATGACATGGCGATCTCACGGACTTTCAACGTCACGGACCTGACCAAGTATCATGAACCAGAGGAGGAGGAGAACTCAAGTACGAGTTCTTTTCAAGTGGAGGTGACAATGTAGAGTGGGTCGCGGATAGTTTCATGGCCAAGATGGATCGAAAAAGGCACGATCGACGACAGAAGTGATCCGGATCATCAGACCTTAGATCGGGCATATCTCGCAATTCGGAATGAGTTATCTGACATAAAATATATGATTTTGGGGTAGAACGAACTACTTTAGCCAACCAACCCCTCTATGCTGGGTTGTGCAGTCCGGATTTGTGAAAAACCCCCTGATCGACGGTCATTTCCCTGTTTTATTTTCATTTTACTATAAATAGTAAGTTTTAGTTTGATTATAACTCTTCATCCGTTGGGCTTTAGGAGTTGTGTCCAACATGAAAAGTTCTTAGTATAGTTAAGAGAACGGTTTGGTGAAGCCAAATAGGACACTTACTATTTTTGGCCGAAAACCTTGCGCACTAGTAGACATCACGACCGTCTATAAATCGTAAGTTTACTATTTATAGTAAGTCGCGGATTCTAGGAGTTTTAGTTGTAGTTTGCTTCTGATTTCTTTCCTAATGCTTGGTACCCTTATTTAAAGGATTGTGAACTCATTTTTATTCATTCATTAATCAATTTCGAATTTATTAGAAATTCTTTCTATTTTCTGCTTTCTTTCCTCGTGGATTCGAGAAGTCTCTGTGAGGAGTCCAGAGAAGTTCCGTGGATTTGGAATAATTATCCTCTTGAGGAAGACGGTGCTCAACCTCACGTCCTTACCTTCGTCACTTTTCCAAATGTCCAGAATCACCAAAATGCTCTCAACTTATTTTTCTAGAAAGTGGAGCATTGTGGGCCCATGTGGTGCATGCGACATCCAACGGGTACCCCAATATGATGATTTGTAGAACAATGAGTCAAAGCAATCTAGCCATTAAGTGGACCCATGTGAATTTGAAGTTTCTAGGTGTTGTAGATTGCTTTTGGTAGGTGGCCCATTGAACATTGGATCATCCTAATTGTTGATATGTGTGATCACCATAGTGGGGTGGACTCTCTTTGAGGGGTTGAATGTCATAGATACACAATGTATGCCTCACTTCATAGATAATCAAAATTTATTATTGGATCTCTATTGTGATCAATAGTGGATCATTTATTTTTCTTGTTATTGATTGGATAGCTAAAATCTTCTAATCAAGAGAGATTGGTAACCGAAGGTGAGGCCCACGTTTGATATACGTTATCTATTATGTGGGGCTCACTTCTTATTGGAGTTGTGCCCTGAAAAATCATTGTATTTTACCTTCATTAATGACATAATGTATTCATTCTTTACTTAATTAATTTTTTTGGGATATGTTTATTCATTTGGTTTTGAGAAAAATACATCTATGTTCTTAGACATTTGGCATTCGACATAACAGTTACTTATTTAGGAGAGATTTCTATACAAAGTTCTTATTGCCCTAGCCTTAACCATACAAGTTCTAGAAATGATTAAGTAGTGATCTCATGCAAGGGACTGATTAGGTGTAGGATGTACAATCTCTACCATTGGGCCAACTTGATATTGGTTCGCTGACGTAGGGGAGGACGTGAGCTCGAGCACCGTCTTCCTCAAGAGGATAATTATTCCAAATCCACAGAACTTCTCTGGACTCATCATAGAGACTTCTCAAATCCACGAGGAAAGAAAGTCAGAAAATAGAAATAAATTCTAATAAATTCAAATTTGATTGATGAATGAATAAAAATGAGTTTACAACCCTTTAAATAGGGATACCAAGCAATGGAAAAGAAATTAGAATCGAACTACAACCAAAACTGCTAGAATTCACGACTTACCATAAATAGTAAACTTACTATTTATAGACGGCCGTGATGTCTACTAGTACGCAAGGTTTTTGGTCGAAAATAGTAAGTGTCCTATTTGGCTCTACCAAATCGTTCTCCTAATTTTTCTAAGCTCTTTTCACGTTGAACACAACTCCTAAAGCCCAACTGATGAAGAGTTATAATCAAAGTAAAACTTACTATTTTGAGTAAAAACGAAGTTAAAATAGGGAAATGACCCTCGATCTGGTGGTATTTCGTAAATCCGGCTTAGGTAACCTGGCATAGCGGGGATGGTTGGCTAAAGTAGCTTGTTCTATTCCAAAATCATATATTTTACGTTTGATAACTCATTCCGGATTGCGAGATATGCTTGATTTAAGGTCCGACGGTCCGGATCACTTCTGTCATCGACCGGGCCTTTTCTAATCCATCCTGGCCATGTAACTGTCCACGACCCTCTCTACATCATTCACCTCCTTCTCACCCTACTTGAGTGTGTTTGTGTGCAAAGATGGTTTATTAGATATGACTTTTAATCCTTTGCAGTAGAGGATAGCTTGCAGTCATTTAAATTAAGAGAACGATCACGGCCACTAAAATAAGCTTGTGGTTACACTAGCTCTGTCAAAGTCATAGACTTGAGGATGTGAGGATGGAAAGATTGTGATTGATCATGCATTGTCTTTCTTGACGCGTGGTTACCACAACAATTAAAAGTGGGTGTAGCTCTATATCTTCATCAGGTCCTCCAAAGTATACATGACTCAACTAGGGATCCATTTAGTCAGCCAAGGACATGAATATATGGCTTGATCTTACAATTTGGACCATCCATCGAGTGTTTCAAAGGCCATCCGTTGCCTTTAAGCCTTTTAAATTGGTTAACCATGATTTTCCAATCGTTATCTTTTTATTTTAAACCATACTTGATTAATATCCAATGGTTAAGATTTGTTTGTTCTATTTCTTGAAGTAGCCTAAGAGTTACCCAGGGATGATTATCATAGTTAATAAAGAATTTTAGATAATTGGAGTGCATGAATTAGGTAAGTAAATCAACTTTCTTTACAATAAGATATACAAAAGTCTATAGAATGATGGAGCACCACGGGTGGTTAATTCCCTTAAACCCTTGCTTCTTCCTTATAGAAAAATCATGTCTCAGGATGATAGGAGAGGGTGCCCATGGAGCTTAGATGCCTAAGCTTTCCTCTTGAGAGAGAGAGAGAGAGAGAGAGAGAGAGAGAGAGAGAGAGAGAGAGTAATTGATGGGGACCTGCGCATACCTTTGAGTGTATGGGGTCCATCAATGGCTCTAGTAAAGTCCAACCCTTACTAAAAGATCAATGGTAGTTCCTTACTTTCCTCACTTGAAAAAAATCTCAAGAGATTTCCGACCATAACACTAATAGGTGAAATTTATATTTCTAGTATTGACTGCAAAATATATTTTTGAGGTTTTTTTTTTTTTTTTTTGTAAGTTAAAATTTCAAAAACATTTAATTTCTATTGCATTTTACAATAAAATTCATCACTTTTTATATCCATCATCCATCAGCCCACCTTTGATGTGTACCACCCATCAAATAGGCATAATTTTGATGTGGGCCATCCATCAGCCTACCTTTAATATGTACCGTCCATCGTGTAGGCATAGCTTTGATGTCCACTATCTATCATGAGAGCATGCCTTTGATGTCCACCATCCATCTTGTGAAGCCACCTTAGATGTGGACCTTCCATAGTATGGGGCCCACCTTGGCTCCACCTTCAATTCAACCATCCATTGTGTTGGGTCCACCTAAGTCTAGACCGTCTACCAAGTGATGATCATCTATGATGTGGTATATCCCTCACGTGAGCCCACCTTAGATGTCCACCGCTCCGGTGGAGTTCACCATTGATTGGGGTTTTCCATCATGCTCGGACCATCTTCGATGTTGACCATCTATCATGTGCGTCCCAGCTTAGATGTGGACCATCCATTATGTAGTCCATCTTGGATACAGACTGCCCATCATGCAGGCCCACCTTAACATGTGAACCATCCATCATATGGAGCTCACCACCCACCTTTTTATGTGGGCTATCCATCAAGTGGGACCCACATAGGGCCGCCTTAATGTTAACCGTGCATGCGGCACCCTCCTTTGACGTAGGTTGCTCCTTACATGGGGCCCACCTTTGATGTCCACCGTCCAACATGGCCCACATTAGTGTTGACTGTCCATCATGCAACACTCACCTTTGATGTGGGCCATTCATACGCAATGCCCACCTTTGTTATGGGCTGTCCCATCATGCGGTCCCCCCTTAAAATGGGCCATCCATCACGTGGTGCTCACCTTTAATGTCCGGCATTTATGACTTTTGTTTATTTATTTTGAAAGCAATCTCACTGTCTTCTTTCTTAATTGAATTCAATTCGCTATTTTAAACTTTATAAAATTAATTTAGTATGAAAAAGTGTATACTGAGCATGCCCCATCCCGATAAATATGAGCGAGATATGAGAAATGATCGGATTAAAAAAAAAAAAAAAAAAAACCGCATCCTAATTAACTACAATAAACACTTTCCCCCAACAAGTCACACGTGTGTAGTATTTTGTCAGTGAAAAATGTGGTCCACACCATGGTGATCACCATATATAAAAACCAGATGGATTAGGACAAGATATCAAAATCAAGGGATAGTAAATGGCATGAGTCAGTGTACTAGTGTGGCCCACCCAATGAGTTGATTGGCCTGAAGTCATTGTCACATTACGAATATGGGATGGCCCACCTTTTTACACGATTGGATATTATGCACAAATGAAATGTTGCCTGTAAAAAATACATATATCCTTATGGTACTTGCCAGTAACTGATCACATCTTGGTTAATTATAAGGCTGGAATGGGTCTTGCAATGTTGTCCTGCCATCAATATAGGATAACTAGCATTAGTATAGTTGTGGGTTATAAATATTTTTTGAAAAAAATTTCTTTTTATGTGCTCATAATTGTTCAATTAAAATGAATCAATTAAATCGGTAAAGAGGTGAGTCGAATTTCAAGTATTGGTAGGAGTTATATCCACTTTTAAAATGACATCTCTTTTCAGGACAATATCCATCATATGAGTTACAGTTGTAAAAGTTGACATTTTCATCCTCAAAAAATAAAAAAGTAATTTCAGGTCTACAGAACCTTAAATTTGGTCCATATAGGCTCCTGCCATTACCACATCACATTACGATGCAATTTGGCCTAAAAACTCTCAATGCTTGTGTGATGTGTCATTTGAAATGGAAAGCACCAATTGCATTTCCAAATGTCGGGAATCACCAAAATGCTCTCATCTTATTTTTCTAGAAAGTAGAGCATTGTGGGCCCAAGTGGTGTGTGTGACATCCAATGGGTACTCCACTATGATGATTAGTAGAACAGGGAGTCAAAGCAATCTAGCCATTAAGTGGACCCATGTGTATTTGAAGTTTCTAGTCGCTGTAGATTGCTTTTGGTAGGTGGCCCATTGAATATTTGATCAACCTGATTGTTGATATGAGTGATCACCATATATAGTGGGGTGGACTCTTTTTGAGGGGTTGAATGTTATAGATAAAATGTATGCCTCACTTCATATATAATTAAAATTTATTATTGAATCTCTATTGTGATCAATAGTGGATCATTTATTTTTCTTATTATTGATTGGATAGCTAAAATCTTCTAATCAAGAGAGATGGGTAACCAAAGTTGAGGCCCACATTTGATATACATTATCTATTATGTGTAGCTTACTTCTTATTTGAGTTATACCCTGAAAAATCAATGTATTTTACCTTAACTAATGACATTATGTATTCATTGTTTACTTAAATTAATTTTTTTGGGATATGTTTATTCATTTGGTTTGGAGAAAATATCTTTATATTGTTCACTCTCCAAGTGCAGGGTTGTGATGTAGTAATAACTCGGTAAGACCGAGGTCGAATTCCAAGGGACTGAAACTTGTACGTTATTTAAAACTAACTAGAACTAGAACTAGGCTAAGATCAATTCTAAATCAATTAGCAATTGTGAAATAATTATAGGTTAATTAATCTAAAACTAAGGAAACAAATCAGATATAGGAAACTAGGGATTTAGAGGATCCACTTGTAGAGATCAGGGAGAACTTATGCTTGCATCAAAAATTATGAAAATTACTGAACTGCCGTTAATCTAGTTTTCAAAGAGATGAAAGGTGTATGAATTAGAATGGTTTCCATCACCAAACCATGTCCAAAGACTATGGCAAACAACAGAATCAAACTAATTACCACCCAATCACATGTATGCAAGTTAGGAAGGGTACCGACATCTAACCATGCACAGGAGACTATGGTGAACAACAGGGCTTCCTGACATCATAAACATTAAAGAGAACGAAAATATTCAAACCCATTGCAGACCCATTGTAATTTCAGTCACAACAGACCATTAAAAACCTAAAACATTCTCATAAAAATCAACGTCAATTCATGCATTAAAATTAAAATAAAATCAAATCTCCCATCTCACTATAAGCTTCACCTCTTAGCCCTAACTAAGAGGTTTAGCCAGATATGGATGGCTAAATCTCCACAATTGAAATAAACTAAAAAATAAAAAGAAAATACTCTTTTTTTTTCTTCTGCTTCACGTCCCTGCCCGAGCCTTCACGTCTCTCTTTTTCCTCCTTCCTAGACCTGAATGAATGCTCCCCACGTCCAAAACCTCCTTTTATAGCTGCTGGAAGGCTGGAGTCAGTGACAGAGTTGTAGCAGGACACGGAGTGTAATTTTTATAGCCAAGTTCGGTGCCTCGAAACACGCCACTTTTCTCGCTCAAATTCCAAAGAAATACCGTCCCTTAGTACTTTCTTGGGTTCTCTACATGATAGACGGTTCAGATCTGCCATATGATCAAAGATGGTGGGCCAAAACTGCCTGAAAAAGTCAGTTTTCGAGGATGTGCGAAACCTTTCGCACCATTTCTCTATTGTGATCGGTGGGCCCCACAGAAGCATTTTCTGGAAAATTCACCCCATCCATTGGCTTCAGAACGAAATTTCAATCAAGAATGGGTGGTTTTGAACTTCCATTGACGAAGCCCAGAGAAGAAATCACTAAAAGATCAATTTTGAACGTCCCAGGGCAGCCCTTTTGTGGCCCCTGTATCGCACACGTGTGTACGCATGGATGGAAAAGGTTAGCATAGTTTTGTAGTATTCGAACCCCTCTACAAGATAGACGGCTTGGATCAGACGCACAGTCAATGGGTAGGGCCCATAACTGATCGCAAAAATGGCCAGCGGCCGTGCGTCCGCTGCTAGTGCGAAACTTGAGAAGAGGAGTCGGTCAATGCTTCGTTTAACCGAACTCTCCGTCCAGTGCACCTCTGTGCACATGCACCCTTATGTACATGCAGTATACATGTGGAGTCTATCATATTCTTTGAGAGAAATCTGTGCCATCCATCCATTTTGTCACCTTATTTAAAGCGTTGAGTCCAAAGTTTAAGTGTATCCAGAGATCAGGTGGACCCCACTTAAGGATTTAAGGGGCTGATCTAACCGTTGGACCACTTCTACAACGATCCAATGGCTGAAACTTGACATGTACGGTTAATTTGTGGCATTAAGACTATGTATGAAGTTTCGAACCGAACGGATGGTGGGAAACATGTGATCTTGCATTTTGGATGAGTTTTAGACCATTTGAGCTTCAGTTCTTTGATTTTCTCGGATTCCTGCCGTGTAATTTCAGTCGATCTTGGTCCCCTGGAGTGCGTCCCATGCTTTGGTGGATTTGGAGCATTAAATCCATGCATTTAGTATCCTATTTCAATCCAAGCTTGTAAAATCAACCTGCAACATCAACACGATTAAATCAGCCGTTAAACACTATTATGCTCGTAAATCCGGACAATATTTGGGGTCTAATATGCACTATTTGACCCCCCACCCCCCAACCAGCATCTTGCTAGTCCCGAGCAAATTATGCGAAAAATAAGTTGAGAATTATAGGAGAACTTCTATGAAATCGAGTGAGATTTTGAACAAAATACGAGAAATTTAATATTCATGAATGTTAGAAATTGTTTTCTCCTGGACTCAAGCACACATTAAACTTCATTAATCAAGTTCAAAATATTAATCCATCAATTAGAATAATTCTAACATTGAGATCCATGGATGTATAGTGTAATCTCGGCTTAGTAATATTAAGAGATCCAATCATCCATTTCATGATATCATTGGTAACCAACAAAACAATTCATGATAACCAAGACTTAAAACAAAACTTGCCTCACAAGTTTTCTTTTCATTTTCTTTCAGCTTTTAATTTTAAAAATAACGTCCAGAAGAGGTATCCAATCCTCACCTACCGAGAGCAAACCTATGGTGAGGACTGTACTCCTAGACCTTTTTCACATATCATTCATGGGGAATTAACTCTACACCTATTGGGAGCAAACCTATGGTGAAGATTAATCACCCATCCTTTTCAATTTTTATACCCTGATGGCAAGATATTTCAAGCTAGTTCCTTTCATGCTCAGGGATTACCAAGTTAATCCTTCGATATGGAACTGAAATCTAAATGTGTAGGCGAGACGTGACATGTGAAATCTTGATTCAATCAATGTTTACAACCTCTAATCATGGATTAATAATTTGATCTTAACTGCGAAATTTAATAGATACTGAATCCAAGAGTCCTAAATTATCAACATCACTTATCTTGAACTTCTAAATCAAGGGTATCCATCAAAATCACTTCAAATTCATAAGAATTTTCTGAAAAAATTGTAAAAATTTTCACAATTTTTCCTCAAGACCAGGAAAATACTGATTAGGAAGCCTAATCTCCCACCCGCAACATAAAATCTACATTGTCCTCAATGTAAAAGATATGGGCATGCAATGCACATGGAACAATGAAAGTAAAGTGATGGGAAGATAGTACCTGGATAACAAATCAAGAGAGATTTTTCACGAGATCACAGTATGGAAGCTGGTTAGCACGAGAGAAAAAGAAAAACAAAAATAACGAAAATAAAATCCTACCTATACCACTTCCACAGGTGTTCTCGATTGCATTTAGCGTATGCAACAAGCCTTTAAACCCCTAGGTTACCCCTAGTGGACGAGTTGTAGTCTCGTGAGGGTTTGCAGTAATGTTACCCACAAACATTGAATCATCTACTAAAGAATGAAAAGGAATAAAAAAGCTAGGTTGCTTCCCATGAGCGCTAAATTTACCGTCTTCAGCCAGACAAATAAAACAACTATCCTAGACCTATGAAAGCGATAAACCTACCTATACCTCCATCAGACTAGGAGATCAGTCCTGGTAAACAGGAGCAATCAGAGGCATGGACATGTCCTCTGAATCAAATGTCTCAACAAATGGCTTTAATCGATGTCCATTTACTTTAAACTCCTTGCCATTGTCGGGATCTCTTATCTCGACGGCCCCATGAGGATAAGCAGTAATAACAATGTAAGGGCCGGTCCAACGAGATTGAAGCTTACCCGGAAAGAGATGTAGTCGAGAGTCATACAAGAGTACTTTCTGACCTGGCGTGAATGATTTCCATAGAATATGTTGATCATGAAACGCCTTCATCTTGTCCTTGTAAATTCTCGAGTTCTCATATGCATCGTTCCGGATTTCTTCCAATTCATTTAATTGAAGTTTGCGTAGCGAACCAGCGTTGTCCAGATTGAAATTTAGATTTTTGATCGCCCAGTATGCTTTATGTTTCAATTCCACCGGAAAGTGACAAGCCTTTCCATAGACAAGTCTAAAGGGAGATGTTCCAATAGGAGTTTTAAAAGCAGTACGGTACGCCCATAAGGCATCGGTCAATCGAATTGACCAGTCCTTACGATCAGGGTTAACCGTTTTCTTTAGGATATGTTTGATCTCCCTATTAAAAATTTCAGCTTGTCCACTTGTCTGTGTATGGTATGGAGTGCTCACCTTATGAGAGATACCGTATTTCTTCATTAAGCTCTCAAATGGTCTATTGCAGAAGTGTGAGCCCCCGTCACTAATGATGGCTCGAGGCATGCCGAACCGCGACAGGATATTTTCTTTCAAAAATTTAATGACCGTGCGATGGTCATTTTTGCGGCACGAAATTGCTTCGACCCATTTAGTGACATAGTTTACGGCGAGCAAAATATACAGATTTCCAAATGATTGGGGGAATGGTCCCATGAAATCGATGCCCCAACAATCAAATGCTTCTATAATAATGATGGGATTCAAGGGCATCATATTTCGACGGGACAATGCTCCCAATTTCTGACAACGCTCACAAGCCTTGCAAAACTCATGAGTGTCCCTGAACATAGTGGGCCAGTAGAAGTCACACTGTAAAATCTTGGTCGTGGTCTTTTTAGCAGAAAAGTGACCACCACAGGCCTGTGAGTGACAGAAGGAGATGACACTCTGATGCTCATCATCTGGTACGCATCTCCTTAAGATTTGGTCTGGGCAATATTTAAACAAATATGGATCGTCCCAGAAAAAGTTACGCACCTTGGTAAAGAATTTCTTCTTATCTTGTGTCGTCCAGTGTGTCGGTATGGCACCTGTAGTAAGATAATTAGCAATATCAGCGAACCAAGGTGAATGGTAGACTCTAAACAGTTGTTCATCAGGGAACATGTCATTGATATGGGTCGCCTCAAGGGAATCAGAGGTATTAAGGCGAGAAAGATGATCGGGCACTACGTTCTCTACTCCCTTTTTATCTTTGATTTCCAAATCAAATTCTTGGAGTAGAAGGATCCATCGTATCAAGTGGGGCTTAAAATCATTCTTAGAAAGAAGATACTTAAGTGTCGTATGATCTGTGTAAATGATGATCTTGGATCCGATCAGGTAGGATCTAAATTTGTCCAAAGCGAACACTACGACTAAGAGTTCCTT
This sequence comes from Magnolia kwangsiensis, assembly GCA_037074715.1. NCBI lineage: Eukaryota > Viridiplantae > Streptophyta > Magnoliopsida > Magnoliales > Magnoliaceae > Magnolia > Magnolia kwangsiensis. The sequence goes on from CM073585.1 coordinate 88,653,068, forward strand.
TTCCGTAGTCAAGTAGTTCACTTGGGCAGGATTTAGAGTCCTACTTGCGTAGTGAATAACGTAAGGCCGCTTATCTTTTCTCTGGCCTAGAACCGCCCCAAGAGCATAATCAGAGGCGTTGCACATAAGTTCAAAAGGAAGACTCCAGTTGGGTGGCTGCATGATAGGTGCAGTGGTTAACATGCCCTTAAGCTTAGTGAAAGCTTCTTGGCACTGCTCAGTCCACTCGTATGGTGTATCCTTTTGAAGAAGATTACATAAAGGACGAGAGAGGAGACTAAAGTCCTTTATGAATCGTCTGTAAAAGCCTGCGTGTCATAAGAAGGATCGTACGTCTCTGATATTCTTAGGTGGAGGTAGGTTAGAGATAAGATCGATTTTTGCCTTATCTACCTCGATTCCTTTGGACGAGATGATATGTCCAAGGACAATTCCCTTTTGAACCATGAAATGACACTGCTCCTAGTTAAGTACCAAATTTTTTTCTTCACATCTTTTCAGCACACATTTAAGACTTGCTAAGCACTCGCTGAAAGATGAACCGAAAATAGAGAAATCATCCATGAAGACCTCTAAATATTTTCCCACCATGTCTGAAAAGATACTCATCATGCATCGCTGAAAGGTGGCAGGGGCATTACATAACCCGAATGGCATCCTTCTGTAAGCAAAGGTGCCATAGGGACATGTAAATGTGGTCTTTTCCTGATCTTCAAGGGCGATTTCAATTTGATTATAACCTAAATACCCGTCAAGGAAACAATAATAGAAATGACCAGCTAGCCTTTCCAGGATTTGATCAATGACGGGCAAAGGAAAGTGGTCTTTCCTTGTGAAGGTATTCTGCTTTCTGTAGTCAATGCACATTCTCCAACCAGTGGTAACTCTGGTCGGCAAGAGTTCATTATTGGCATTGGGTACGATGGTGAACCCGGACTTCTTAGGAACCACCTGAGTTGGACTTACCCATTGACTATCGAATATGGGGTATATGATCCCCACATCCAATAGTTTGAGAACCTCGGCCTTAACCACTTCCTTCAGGTTTGGATTTAATCTACATTGTAATTGTCGAACAGCCTTTGCATTGTCCTCAAGATATATACGTGAGTACAAATCGATGGGTTAATTCCCTTGAGGTCCGCTATCGTCCATCCAAGAGCTCTCTTATGCTCAATGAGAGTAGATATCAGCATACTCTCCTGTTCTTTCTCCAGGTGGGCAGAGATCACCACCGGGTATGTCTCATCTTAACCTAAATAGATATATTTTAAATCAGAGAGCAAAGGTTTTAGGTCAAGCTTCAGTGGCTTGAGGTTAGACGGTAGAGACACTATATCGGTTTGGGGCAACTCTTCAATTTGTGGCCTCCACCGGTTAACTTCAAGTACCGGTGCAGTATCAAGCATGGCACACGTCTCCCTGAGTATATCATCATCAAGATCATGGGAGTGGGCCAGGCACGTCTCTAGAAGATCAGAGGATAAGGTGAGAGGCGTTCTATCTTCCACAAAAGAATCAATCATGTTAACATCGTGAAAATCGTCATCATCCTCTGAGTTGCTGTCGTTATTGAAAAAGATATTCGATTCCAATGTCAAATTTCCAAAGGACATAGTCATGACACCATTCCTGCAATTGATAATTGCATTTGAAGTGGACAGGAATGGGCGACCAAGAATGACAGGAATCTGAGTGCTCGTGTCATTGATGGGTTCGGTGTCCAAGATGATAAAATCAACAGGGTAGTAGAATCTATCCACCTGGACCAACACATCCTCGATGATCCCTCTTGGTATACGAACAGAACGATCAGCAAGTTATAGTGTGGTTCGAGTGGATTTTAATTCACCCAAACCTAACTGTTAGTATACCGAATAGGGAATCAGATTGACGCTCGCTTTTAAGTCAAGAAGTGCGTGATCAATTCGATAGTTTTCGATTACACATGATATGGTTGGGCAACCGGGATCTTTGAATTTTTACGGCACATCTTGTTTTAGGATGGCACTCACTTTCTCAGTCAAGGAGATCTTCTTTTGAACACTTTTTCGTCGTTTGGTAGTACATAAGTCCTTTAGAAATTTAGCATATAAAGGAATCTGTTTTACAACATCAAGCAGAGGAATGTTGACTTTCACTTGTTTCAACACCTCTAGGATATCTTGAGAGTTAGATAGACGTTTTGGTTCAACCAACCGTTGGGAAAACGGAGCAACTGGCTTTTCTAGAGGTTCCGGTTCAAATTTTTGTGTGGCGCCACTAGATCCATCATTGTTGTCCTCTTCTGGTTCTTGAGGATTTTCAGGCCTAACCGAAAGGGTTTTATCAATAACCTTCCCACTCCTAAGAGTGGTGATGGATTTAGCGTGCCCCATTTGATTTGAAGAGCTGGGATCACCTGTCTCGTATTGCGGTTTCGGATTAGGGAGTGATTGTGTAGGGAGCATTCCTTTTTCCATAACCGTCATAAGTGAATCTATTTTTTACATAAAATCTGAAATTCCTTACATTATCCGAGCCAGCTCTTGTATGGAAATTTGAACCGATTCTTCTTGAGGTTTTTCCTAATTTGGATTTTGATTGAAGAAACCTTGAAGGGTAGCAGTTTATCCGTTCCTCCAACTAAAATTCGGATGTTTTTTTCAGCTAGGATTGTACGTATTAGAGGGTGGTCCATTGAAAGGTCTTTGATAGTTATTTACGGCATTAGATTGTTCATTCAATACTTCTCGAAAGGCAAGTATTGAAGGACAATTCTCAGTAGTATGAATGTTGCAATCACAGATGCGGCAAACACTTTCATTAATCTTTTCCTTCTTTCCTTCCATGGCCTCAAATTTTCTGGTGAGATTGGCCACCTTAGCGTTAAGATCATTATCCTCTTTCAGGAGATATATTCCTCCTTTTTCCCTTGAATGAGTTGGCCTAGACGTAGTGTTCGTCTTGGGTAATAGTCCCATGATTGTATTTTTTCAGCGAGACTATCGAGGTAATCCCATACCTCGTCGACATTTTTATTGATGAATTCTCCGTTACACATTGTCTCGACCATTTGGCGCATGGAAGATGTTAGCCCATCATAGAAAAAATTAGTAATGCGCCATATTTCAAAGCCATGTTGTGGGCATGCATTAACCAGATCCTTGAACCTTTCCCAACATTGGAAGAATGTTTCATCTTCCTTTTGGGCAAAGTTCATGATTGCTCTCCTGAGGGTAATTGTCTTATGATGTGGAAAAAATTTCTTTATAAATTCCCTCTGCATATCATTCCATGTGCCAATGGACCTAGGACGCAGTGAATGTAACCACGTCTTGGCCTTTTCTTTCAAGGAAAATGGGAAGAGTTTCAGCCTAATCGTATCTTCAGATACATTAGGGAAATATAAGGTGCCTATGATTTCGTCGAACTCTTTCAGATGCAAGTATGGTTCTTCATATTCAAACCCATGGAACTTGGGAAGGAGTTGGATGACCCTTGGCTTGATGTCCATATGTCCTGTATTCGCAGGAAAAATCATGCATGACGGCGTACTCACCCCCGCCGGTTGTAAATAATCTCGTAAAGTACGAGGCAGGGGTGCCTGATGCACCTCATTCTCATCATGTACTTCCTCAACCCTTGGTTGGAGTAGTGCTTGAGGTTGATTTTCAGCCTAACGTCTTCTAACTCAGGAGAATTCAAGTGGTGTCTAGTCCTGCGATGGACAGTCAACCCCTCAACTAATCCTCCTTCAGTCACGAGACGTCGAGTGTTGTCGCGTGCCCACTGGGGCATAAAACACACTCAGCCCTCAAATTCTAACTTAAACCTAAGAGAAAGGAAGAAGTAGAAATCTAGAAAATAAAAGGGAAAGATGGAAAGAAGTTACCAAATTTGGAGGCCTAGGTTAAGAATCTGTAAAACAAAACAAAAAAAATTAGTTTCTAAGAATAGAAAGTCCTAATTAAAAGTAAACTAATTTCTAGAGAAAAGAAGAAATTCCAAAGAAAGAAGAATTAGAAAGAGCTTACTAAATTAGAAGTTTCCTACAAAACAGAAAAATTGGGTTAGTTTCTAAACAAAAACTTATAGAAAAATTCTAAAACAAGAAACAAGGTTAGGACTCCTAAAAAGAATTAGAATTAAAATCTCACTAAAAAGAAGAAATAAATCTTAATCTAAATCTAGAATAGAAAGGAAGAATTTAAGACAGAATTTACTAATTTAGAAACTATCTTAGAAGCCTATAAAACAAGAAAGACAAGTTAATTTCTAAAATTTAAGAAAATCTAAACCTAATCTTAAACTAATCCTAAAACTAATTAATTTCAGAAAAACGTAGCCGACAGTCCCCGGTAACGGTGCCAAAAACTTGTTCACTCTCCAAGTGCAGGGTTGTGATGTAGTAATAACTCGGTAAGACCGAGGTCGAATCCCAAGGGACTGAAACTTGTACGTTATTTAAAACTAACTAGAACTGGAACTAGGCTAAGATGAATTCTAAATCAATTAGCAATTGTGAAATAATTATAGGTTAATTAATCTAAAACTAAGGAAACAAATCAGATATAGGAAACTAGGGATTCAGAGGATCCACTTGTAGAGATTAGGGAGAACTTATGCTTGCATAAAAAATTATGGAAATTACTGAACTGCCGTTGATCTAGTTTTCAAAGAGATGAAAGGTGTATGAATTAGAATGGATTCCATTACCAACCATGACCAAAGACTATGGCAAACAACAGAATCAAACTAATTACCACCCAATCACATGTATGCAAGTTAGGAAGGGTACCGACATCCAACCATGCCCAGGAGACTATGGTGAACAACAGGGCTTCCTGACATCATAAATATTAAAGAGAACGGAAATATTCAAAGCCATTGCAGACCCATTGTAATTTCAGTCACAACAGACCATTAAAAACCTAAAACATTCCCATAAAAATCAACGTCAATTCATGCATTAAAATAAAAATAAAATCAGATCTCTCATCTTACTACAAGCTTCACCTCTTAGCCCTAGCTAAGAGGTTTAGCCAGACATGGATGGCTAAATCTCCACAATTGAAATAAACTAAAAAATAAAAAGAAAATACTCTTTTTTTTCTTCTGCTTCACGTCCCTGCGCGAGCCTCCACGTCTCTCTTTTTCCTCCTTCCTAGACCTGAATGAATGCTCCCCACGTCCAAAACCTCCTTTTATAGCTGCTGGAAGGCTGGAGTCAGTGACAAAGTTGTAGGAGGACACGGAGTGTAATTTTCGCAGCCAAGTTCGGTGCCTCGAAACACGCCACTTTCCTCGCTCAAATTCCAAAGAAACACCGTCTCTTAGTACTTTCTTGGGTTCTCTACATGATAGACGGTTCAGATCTGCCATATGATCAAAGATGGTGGGCCAAAACTGCCTGAAAAAGTCAGTTTTCGCAGATGTGCGAAAGCTTTCGCACCATTTCGCTGTTGTGATCGGTGGGCCCCACAGAAGCATTTTTTGGAAAATTCACCCCGTCCATTGGCTTCAGAACGAAATTTCAGTCAAGAATGAGTGGTTTTGAACATCCATTGACGAAGCCCAAAGAAGAAATCACTAAAAGATCAATTTTGAACGTCCCAGGGCAGCCCTTTTGTAGCCCCTGTATCGCACACGTGTGTACGCATGGATGGAAAAGGTTAGCATGGTTTTGTAGTATTCGAACCCATCTACAAGATGGACGGCTTGGATCAGACGCACAGTCAATGGGTAGGGCCCATAACTGATCGCAAAAATAGCCAGCGGCCATGCGTCCGCTGCCAGTGCGAAACTTGAGAAGAGGAGTCGGTCAATGCTTCGTTTGACCGGACTCTCCGTCCAGTGCACCTCTGTGCACATGCACCCTTATGTACATGCAGTATACATGTGGGGTCTATCATATTCTTTGAGAGAAATCTGTGCCATCCATCCATTTTGTCACCTTATTTAAAGCGTTGAGTCCAAAGTTTAAGTGTATCCAGAGATCAGGTGGACCCCACTTAAGGATTTAAGGGGCTGATCTAACCGTTGGGCCACTTCTACAACGATCCAATGGCTGAAACTTGACATGTACGGTTAATTTGTGGCATTAAGACTATGTATGAAGTTTCGAACCGAACGGATGGTGGAAAACATGTGATCTTGCATTCTGGATGAGTTTTAGACCATTTGAGCTTCAGTTCTTTGATTTTCTCGGATCCCTGCCGTGTAATTTCAGTCGATCTTAGTCCCCTGGAGTGCGTCCCATGCTTTGGTGAATTTGGAGCGTTAAATCCATGCATTTAGTATCCTATTTCGATCCAAGCTTGTAAAATCAACCTGCAACATCAACACGATTAAATCAGCCGTTAAACATTATTATGCTTGTAAATCCGGACAATATTTGGGGTCTAATATGCACTATTTGACCCTCAACATATATTCTTAGACATTTGGTATTAGACATAATAGTTACTTAGCTAGGAGAGATTTCTATCCAAAGTTCTTATTGCCCTAGCCGTAACATACAAGTTTTAGAAATGATTAAGTGGTGATCTCATGCCAAAGACTGATCAGGTTTACTATGCACAATCTCTACCATTGGGCCAACTTGATATTGGTTCTGGCCTCCTTCTCACCCTACACAAGTGTGTTTGTGTGCCAAAAATGGTTTAGTAGATATGACTTTTAATCCTTTGTATTGGAGGGTAGCTTGCAATCATTTAAATTAAGAGACTTGTGGTTACACTAGATTTGTCAAAGTTGGAAAGATTGTGATTGATCATGCGTTGTCTTGCTTGACGTGGTTACCACAACAATTAAAAGTGGGTGCAGCTCTATATCTTCATCAGGTCCTCCAAGTATACACGACTCAACAAGGGATCCATTTAGTCAGCCAAGGACATGAATATATGGCTTGATCTTATAATTTGGACCGCCCATCAAGTGTTTCAAAGGCCATTTACCTTTGAGTTTTTTTAATTGGTTAACCGTGATTTTTCATTCGTTTCTTTTTATTTTAAAGCATACTTGATTAATATTCAATGGTTAAGATTTATTTGATCTAGTCTTTCAAGTAGCCTAAGAGTTACCTAGGGATGATGGTCATAGTTTATAGAGAATTTTAGATAATTAGAGTGCATGAATTAGGTAAGTAAATAAACTTTCTTCCCAGTAAGATACACGAAAGTCTATAAAAATGATGGAGCACTATGTGTGGTTAATCCCTTTAAACCCTTACTTCCTCTTTATATAAAAATCATGTCTCAAAATGATGGAAGGAGAGGGTGCATGAGCACCCATAGAGCTTAGATGCCCAAGCCGCCCACTCGGGTGGAGAGAGAGAGTAATTGATGTGGACGTGCACATACCTTGAATGTGTGGAGTCCATCAATGGTTCTAGTAAAGTCCAACCCCGACTAAAAGATCAAGGGTAGTTCTTTACTTTCCTCACTAAAAAGATCACGAGAAATTTCCAACCATAACACTAAGAGATGGAATTTATATTTCTAGTATTGAATTCAAAATATATTTTTAACATAAATTGATCTAGATGATAATCCGAATAAACAAAAAAAAAAAAAAAAAAAAAAAACAAAGGAGTTAAAATTTCAAAAACATTTAATTTCTATTGCATTTTATAAAAAATTCATCACTTTTTATCTCCATCATCCATCAGCCCACCTTTGATGTGTACCGTCCATCATATAGGCATAATTTTGATATGGGCCATCCATCAGCCTACCTTTAATGTGTACCGTCCATCAAGTAGGCATAGCTTTGATGTTCACCATCTATCATGAGGGCAAGCTTATGATGTCCACCTTCCATCTTGTGGAGCCCACCTTTGATGTGGACCTTCCATAGTATGGGGCCCACCTTGGCTCCACCTTCGATTCAACCATCCATTGTGTTGGGTCCACCCGAATCTAGACCGTCTACCAAGCGATGCCTATGATATGGCATATCCCTCACGTGAGCCCACCTTAGATGTCCACCGCTCCTTTGGAGTTCACCATTGATTGGGGTTTTCCATCATGTTCGGACCATCTTCGATGTAGGCCATCTATCATGTGCATCCCAACTTTGATGTGGACCATCCATTGTAGTCCGTCTTGGATGTGGGCCCACCTTACATGTGAACCATCCATCATGTGGAGCCCACATGGGGCCATTTTGATGTTGACCATTCATCATGCAACACCCACCTTTTATATGGGCTATCCATCATGTGGGGCCCACATAGGGCCACCTTAATGTTAACCGTGCATGTGGCACCCTCCTTTGACGTAGGTTGCTCCTTACGTGGGGCCCACCTTTGATGTCCACCGTCCATCATGGCCCACATTAGTGCTGACTGTCCATCATGCAACACTCACCTTTGATGTGGGCCATTCATAGGCAATACCTACCTTTGTTATGGGCTGTCCCATCATGCGGTCCCCCCTTAATATGGGCCATCGATCACGTGGTGCTCACCTTTAATGTCCGGCATTTATGACTTTTATTTTTTTATTTTGAAAGTAATCTCACTGTCTTCTTTCTTGACTGAATAAAATTCTCAATTTTAAACTTTATAAAATTCATTTAGTATGAAAAAGTGTATACTTAGCATGGCCCATCCCGATAAATATGGGCGAGATATGAGAAATGATCAGATATATATATATATATATATATATATATATATATATATATATATAATAAAATAAAATAAAAAAACTGCATCGTAAGCTACGATAAACACTTTCCCGCCAACAAGTCACACGTGCGTAGTATCCTGTCCGTGAAAAATGCGGTCCCACCACGAGTGATCGTCAGATATAAAAACCAGATGGATTAGGACAAGATATCAAAATCAAGGGATAGTAAATGGCATGAGTCAGTGTACTCGTGTGGCCCACCCAATGAGTTGATTGGCCAGAAGTCATTGTCACATGACGAATATGGATGGCCCACCTTTTTGCAGGGTTGGATATTCTGCACATGTGACATGTTGCCTGTAAATAATACATCATAGCTTTATGGCTGCTGGTAACTGATCATATCTCAATTAATTACAAGGCTAGAAAGGATCTTGCAAGGTTGTCCGGACGCCCAAAAATCAGGGCAGTCATTAGTGGTTGAGAAACACCGTTGAAAACACTGAAGGCCTACAAATTTACATGATGGCCCACCTGATGATTGGATGAGCCTGATGTTTTTAGATGTCCTATTTTTTTCACGGTGAGATTTACAAGCTTGTTAGGATTGCTTGACTAGTTTGATTTCCAAGATTTGCTCCATCTGCAATGTGCCCCAGCATTTGGATGGTGTTGATAGAGGTACATGTGATGCAGATGACTTGCTTTCTTTTGACTGCCAACAGCATCCCTGGTGGCAGGATTCTGTGGGGCCTACCATGATCTATCTGTTTTATTCTCACCATTCATCCATTTTGTGATCTCATAGTGTATGAACCCAAAAATGAAATAGATCCAAATCTCAAGTTAGACCACATCATAAGAAATGGGGGATAATGACCCAACTGATTTGTATATATTTAATTTTTAAAGTAGAGTATCTGACCTGGCATGATGATGTATCAAGTGAAGATGTCCATGTAGTTGCATCATATGGTCTTATAGCCATTGGATATGTCCCTTGGAGCAATGGTGCAAAATAAAATGATTAATGGTCAAATATTCAGTAGGAAAGTTGAATGAAAGTGACTGACGTAGGCATGTTTTTTAAACAAAAGTGATACATGGTGGGTCCCTTAGATGCATGAACCTGACTAATAAACCACTCTTCGAGAGAGACGTGAGCCATTGAAATGTTGGAAAAGGCCATTAAATCCTAAAAAGACAGATGTCTTCCACCGAATGGAAAAGCTTTTAGTGAGGGGAAAAGGTACTATGCGCTCGACCTCATGAGTCCATCTCATGAGGTCGAGCCATTATGTGTGTTCCAACTCATGAGGTCGAGCCATTATGTGTGTCCCACTTGGATGAGGGTTCAGAGAACAAGTTTCAAATGCATGAAAATTTCATATGGTCTCCACCAAGTGCTTTTATTTGTTTTAACGGTGTTTTCACATGATTTTATATGGTATGGCCCACCTGAGTTCCGTAACGTCTAATTTTTGGGATATCTCATAGTTCAGAGGAGACTTATCAAATGCACGGTATTGATGGTCGACATGCATCACGGTGGGCCCACATAGCTCGACCTCATAGGAGCTTATCGTGAGGACGAGCGCATAATTCCTTTTCCCTTTGGTAAGAGTGAAAAAGATGTTTTGGTATTAAAAATAAGTGTTTTTTCTACAGAACTGTTTATATATGGGTTATTGGACAAAAAATGCCGACTTTCAAAATATTTAAAGCAAACCACGTAACCATTGAAAATATGGAGAATCACTAATGATTGTATAGAGAATTGCTGTTGGTGTGTCAAAATATCTAAAGTATCCCTCTGCCCTTTTCATTTTTACAAATATATTTCATTCATTTTCACAGTCATACTCCCGTTAAAAGAGGTTGTGCCGGAAACGGATTGGCTGCTCCCCCGCCACCAGCCAATGGCTGGTGGTAGGTGTTCTGTGGGTCCCACCATGATGCATGTGTTTCATCCATGCTGTCCATTTATTTTTCTAGATCATTTTATTGTATGAAACCAAAATTGAGGTATATTCCAATCTCAAGTGGACTACATTACAGAAAAAAGTGTTGAATGAACTTCAACCATTAAAAATTTTTTGGGAGCCATAAAAGTTATAGCTCAAGCTGATATTTGTTTTTTTCCTTTCATCTGGGTCTGCGTGACCTAATCAACAGATTGGATGTCAAATAAACAGTACAATGGGCCCTAGGAATATTTTAATGGTATATATCCAATCACTATTGTTTTCCTGTGGTGTGGTACACCTGAGGTATATATTCCAATCATTTTTAGTTTCAGGTCTAAAATGATCTTTAAAAATGGATGAACGGGATGGATGAAGTACATACATCATGGTGGGGCCCACAGAGCACCGACCACAGCCACGGGGCTGGCGGCAGGGGGAGTAGCCAATCCGTTCCCGGTTGTGCCTGGGTAAGATACGATGGAGCGCACCAACGTTGTCTATATAATCAATGTTGTCCATTTATCTTACCCTATCATTTTTAGGCCATGAGCTCAAAAATTAGACCATCGTAAGTGTACTCCGCTAAAGAAAATAATGGTGATTGAACGACTACTATTGAAACAATGTTTGGGTCACGGAAGTTTCGAATCAAGCTGACATGTGTTTTCTCTTTATCCACATCTGTGTGACCTTATGAACAGGTGGATTGCCCTGATAAATATCAGGGTGGGCCCTAGGAAGTTTTCAATAGGGGTAGTCAATATCCCCACCGTTTTGTCTGGTGCAGTCCACATATACCTTCAATTTGCCCCGTTTCTGGGCTCATGGCCTAAATTGAGCTGGCCTATTTAATGCTTAGATCCATTACATCACGGTGTGCATTAGGAAACTTTCAACTGCTAGCGTCGACATTTCCATTGTTTCGCGTGGTGCGGTTCACGTCTGATTTGGATTTGTCTCATTTCTTGGCTGATGGCAGACATGAGTTCCCATATTCAATGGACAGTTTTAATCAGACCCATATATCACGGTGGGCCCTAAGAAACTTTCAATGGTTGACTTTGATATCCCCACTGTTTCATCTAGTGCGGTCCACCCACGCCTTGGATCTACCCCATTTCTTGGCTCATGGCATCAATGATATGGCCTATTCAATGAACGGGTTGATCAGATTCATAGGTCATGATGGACCCTAGCTTCTGACCCCAAACACATCCATCTCCTTCTTTGGGAGTGGATTAGGTGCTACCTAGAGCTATACACTAACTTAGTTAGATCCGCGGTTCAGCTAGGCTCGGCACGACTTAGAAAAGCTCAACTCATCTTGGCTCGAAATTGAATTTAGATTTGAGTAGTTGATTTTTGGAGCTTGAAAAAAATTCAAACTGAGTTCGAGCTTGCCTAAGCTCGACTAAACTCGGATTGAACCTCAGATCAAATCGGCTCGGTGACCCGGTTATTTTGATATTGATGTTGCTCACCGATTGTTTGATGAAATGACTCAATGAAGTGTTGTTTAGGGTGTGTACATTGTCTTTGGGATCAGTGACGGTGAGGAAGAAATGGATATAAAATTAATCACTACCAAAAAAATAAGCATTTTACAATATAAGATTGCCCTCGTATCTTTAAAAAAAAAAATGACACTTTATAATATAAGACTGCCCTCATATCTTAACTTTGACGTTGGTCGTGAATTGTTTGATGAAATACATATAAAGTTCTATTAATGTTTTGCATTAAGTGAGAAATTGAAGATGTACTCTTATATATTTAAGAAAATGTCATATATGATTGAACTAGCCCAGGTTACTAACCGAACCGAGCCGAGCTGGCTACTCAAGGTCAAGGACCAAAATGAGCCAAGTTCAAGGTGGGATTAGCCATTGGCCAAGCCGATCCAAGGCATGCCAAGCTCCATTTGGTTAGACTCGTGTATAGCTCTAGACTGATACTTAGACTTGCCCAACATGGTGCAACCTTCATAGTGGAGTCCATCTTGATGTATGTATTGTATATCTATGCTATATATCAACTTTTGTTAGATCATTTTAGAGCATTAGTACAAAAATTAAGTATATCCATATCTCATGAGAACAGTATCATAAGCAATATTGGTAATTGAACACCTACTATTAAAAATTACATAAGGCCAATTGTAATGTTTATTTCCAATCTAACCTGTTGATAACGTTACACATATCTGTGTATAAAAAAATAATAAAAAATAAATAAATTTGCTTGGCTAAAAGAATTTGTAGCCAAAAATAAGTTTTTAATAGCCAATCACTTTTCCTACATCACTCGAACGCTTGACCGGGTGTTGAGTTTACCACTGGAGCAAGAGTAAAACATGTATATGCTATTCAAACCTTTCATAAAGCAAAATTGGATAAAACCAAAAAAAAAAATAAGAAAAGGAAAATATATAAAAAAAAAAAAAAAGAGCAAAACTATTAGCCTAATACAAAGCTTCTACAGCCCCACGTAGGCTTCAATGTTAGGCGTATGGTCTTTTACTTCTTCTTCTATATTTTTTTTTCCCTATAATGTAAGCTCCTACCCTATAATGACATGGAAAAACATATGTATATGGTGCAATTCTCATCACCACAGTGGGTCCTACCTAGCTTTGAACCCTAGGGGGTGTTTGGCGCATGGTTGAGAAGGATTAGGTGGGATGAGATTAAAAAATGCTAATTATTACATATGGCAGGGATCGTCCCGATTACCATGGGACAAGCTTAATTCAATGTTATGTTTGTAGTACAGTGGTACATTGAATATATATACCCACCATCATTTGAAATTATTGAGAATAACACAATGAGGCATATCCAAAACTTATGTGACCCCAAAAAAGTTTTCAACAATAGATATTCAATTCCTGCTGCTTTCTATGGTGGGTATACTTGAGCTTTAGATCTACCTGATTTTTGGGGCCATGCTCTAAAATGATCTTGAAAAATGGGTGGACGGTGTGGATATAGCCCACAAATCATGGTGGGACCTACACAACTTACTAACATTGAGTGGAATCGGCATGGGACCCAATGCAATTCCATCTAACCTAACTCCAAGCTTTTCCATTCTTCCCAACTATTAAGTGGAATTGGCACAGGACCAAATGCAAATCCATCCCACCTGATCTTATCTAATACCATGCGCCAAAGGCCCCCAGACGTTTGCAGGCCCTCTGATCCGAGGGCAGTTTTATCTTTTTATTAAATACTTGAAGAAACTTAAATAATAAAAAACGGAATATGATATCACGGCAGGAGTTAGGACGTTTAACAGTGTAAAACTTAAGTGGTTTGTTTTAAATATTTTAAAAGAAATAAGGTACTTACATGGAAAAAGAAAAACTAAAATGAAGTTTATGCTTTCTCGTGGCCAAGCTAGAGTAAATTTTGTGGGGCCACCGTGATTTATGTATTTTATCCATGTTGTCCATCCATTTCAACATATATTTTTTTGGCTTGTTTCCAAATATGAAGCATATAAAAAGTTTAAGTGGACCACATCATTAGGAAAGAGTGTGCATAGAACATCTAATGTAAAAAAATTTAGTGGGAACCACAAGTTTTGTATAATCTTATATTTGTGGTTTTCCCTTCATCCTGTATATATCTGTGTGATCTTGTGAATTAGTTGGATGGAAAATAAACATCATTGTAGACCCTACAAAGGTTTCAACCGCATGCATCATTATTCCTACAATTTCTTGTGGTGTGGTCCACTCAAGCTTTGGACTCAATAATGAGCTGTAAAAAATGGATGAATAGCGTGGATAAACCATATACATTCACGGTAAATGCAGACTGAGTTACGCAGTATGGTAAACGCATACTGAGTTACTCAATATGCAATTATTATTATTATTATTTTCTATGATGTACCACTCTAGTTAGTGATGGTATTCAGCTACTACGGAGCCCACACAATGGAAGCATGACATCCAACCCATCCATCATATGCATCACCACATGTTTGGCTTTAACCTAGAGAATAAAACCAATCCAAAACTAGAGGTGTACACGAACTGAGCTAGCTCGGTTAGCTCACTCGACTAGAAAAAGCTCGATTCGACTTGGTTCCAAGCTGAGTTCAAGCCGAGTTAAGCTGTTTTTTTAAGCTCGAAAATGAGTTCAAGCTGGCCTCAACTCAACTCAACTTGGATCAAACCCAGCTCGAATTGAACTCGGATCGAACGAGTTTGGTGACTCAATTACTTTGATATTGATGTTGCTCACTAAGTGTTTGATAAAATGACTCAAAGAAGTGTGGCTAGTGAAAATGAAGGTATGTATATGAAACTAATATCTTTTTTTTTTTAATTTTCATGTTGCTTACAAAGTGTTTGATAAAATACCTAAAAAACCATTGTCGCTGCCTCAAATACAATGAGATTTTAAAGATGCAATTCCTGTGTTTGTGAAAATGTTGCCATGACGAACTTGACTCGATCTTGGCTTAAACTCAACTCAAACTAGCTCAAGGTGCTGAATGAATCGAGCTAAACTGACCAGTCAAGTTTGAGGACCAAGCCAAGCCAAGTTTGATCTACGTCAGCTAGTGGCCGAGCCAAGTCGAGCTGAGGCTAGTTCAACTCGGCTCCATGTAGACCCCTATCCAAAACTCAAATGGGACAGCACAGGGAACATTGTGAGAGGAGGTGCCACCATTGATTTGCAGTGACCCACTGTGTTGTGTATATACCATCCGTCCCAATCATCTGCTATCGCCTTGAGAGGAAGGGATAAAGAAAAAAAAAAAAAAAGGCCATTCCGGAATTAGGATGGCTGCAATGGAAATCAATGGCACACATCCCTCTCTCAATTATTTCTGCTTGTGTGGCCCACCTAAGTTTAGGGTTAGCCTGACTTTTCCTCCTGTAACCAAATGTGAGGGATGCACCTGATGGACGGGTTGGATGTCATGCATACATCACATGGAGAGTGAATTAGGTGCCGCCCTTACTATAGAGCCCACATTGATATATGTATTCTACATCCATGCCGTCTATCTGTTTTTTCAAATCATGCAGTCCAAATCTCAGGTGGGCCATACAAAGGAAACAGTGGCGATTCACCGTTAAAAACCTCATGTGGGCGACAAAAGATTTGGATGAAGCTGATATTTGTTTTCCTACTTCATCTACGTTTCTGTGACCTTATCAACAGGTTAGATGGAAATTAAAAATTACCAAGACATTACAGTGGGCCTTAGGAAGTTTTGTGAGCCCTTGGGAAGTTTTTGATGGTGGTATGTTTTCAATCACCACCGTTTCCTATATTATGGTCCACTTGAGATTTGTTTTCCCCTTCATCTAGGTTTGTGTGACCTTATCAACAAGTTGATAGAAAATAAAAATTATCAAGATATTACAGTAGATCCTAAGAAGTTTTTTATGATGGTGTGTTCTCAATCACCACTGTTTTCTTTGTATGGTCCACCTGAGATTTGGATCTGTTTCATTTTTGGGTTCATGCCCTAAAATAATCCAACAATATGGATGAAAGGCGTGGATATAAAATACATACATCAAGGTAGGCCTCATGGTAAAAGCTAATCCTCTCTCAAAAAAAAGTGGATGTAGGCACTCATAAGTGTATTCTCTATTTTAATCACCTTAATACACATCTGAAATTCTCCCAAAAAAATAATTCCTCCATGTTATTGTGGCCCACCTAATGTGTCTCCATTGCTACTTTCATGGAAAACTGGTAGAACGAATGCAGGAGATTTGGACCGTTCACTTAAAGGGGCCACAGTATAGGTCTATATATCAGACAATCATATATCAGACAATCCCAAGTGATAAGAGGATAAGCCTGATAACAGCTTTTCTTGAATGTGAATGTGATATTTGAGCTCTGGACCATCCACATGGAGCCCACCCAGTGAATGTTTCAGTTCTTGTCCACGTGTCCGCGTATGTAGAGTTTTAGAGGAAAGACATTTATTTTGGTATCCATCAAGGACACAGAAGACTTTCACCACGTAGAGAAAGACTTTCAAACTCGGACTGGATGTGATGGATGATACGCAGTCGCATACAATTAGTCAAATTGAACTATCCAAATTGTACCATCCTGTATAGATAGATGTATTCAAAACCAAAATTAAGCTTATTTCATTATCTATCTATCTGATTGGTGGACAAAAATGAAATCCAACGGTCCTATTTCCACAAACAAATGTCCACAGATAAGCGGTTAGGATAGTTCAACCAATCTGATCTTAGGATCGTGACATGGAAACAGTAGACTGCACAATCTAGTCTGTTTTATTTGAGTTGATTGTGTCACGTGTTGTAATTTCTGAGTGTCTGCGTATCAAGCTTCATACGCAGCCGGAGTATCATATAACTACTTTGTATTATTGTGGTTAAAGAAGTCTACTGTATGAGTTTGCTACATCTTATCAAGCAAAAAAAAAAAGCAACCGGAGAAGGGAGTTGATTGTGACCTTTGAGATGTCCTTCGCCACATTTCTCATATACTCGTGCGGCTGATTCTCTGTCATAGTGTAGCAACCACATATTATAGTCGCCCTGAATTTATTTGGGTAGTTCGTTTCGCCTCCGTGGAGACTTGGATCGAGCGTTTGTGGCCGACCGACCACTGGGCCAACACGATGACTTTTTAGATGATCGGAACCATCCATGCTATGAGGCTTGCGTTATGAAATTAATATTGATCGTATGACTTAGATTACTATATGTATTTTGATTTACAACAATGAAAAGAAAATATTCAATGGTCCATATTCAACTCTAAAAATCAAAGGTTTAGAATTATTACTGAAAATTCATCATGGGGTAACGGATTTTACATAGTATTAACTAGAATGTGGACGGTTCCGATCATCATACCATCTTAGCATGTGGGCCTTGTGTATGGCCCGTACACCGTCAGCGTGAGTCGCGACGGAGGAAAAACGAACTCTTATTTGGGAGTAACAACCTGCACCTACTGTGCATACATCCATCCTTTCCAGTTTTGGTCATGCAATGTACAAATTGGGACAAGTGGGGCCCATGGTTCAGTGATCCAGATCATTAGTTTGTTGGCCACGTCATCGATTGGCCAAGTCCAATAATCTCCTCAATAGGACAATCCGAACCTTTGAACCTTTGGCCTGCGGTTAACAATAGAAACACATGAACCGTCCATATGAAACGGGAAAAATGGCCCTTTATGGCCAGCTGGGACTTTCCAACGTTGAAAACTTCATAGGCATGACCCAAACACCACCAAGTTTTGTGGGCTAAGCTTAACATACAACGCAATGTGTGGGGCCCACCGCAATGCACATCCAATCTCTCCATTGTGTTTGATCCCTTATTTTCTCGTTGGCGCCCAAAAATCAGGCCGACCCAAAACTCAGGTGGGCCACATCATGTGAAATCATGTCTAAAACTTCTAAAATCACATGGTGGGGCTCGTATTAGGTTTTTAATGTCCTGATTTTTGTGTTTCCATTCATCCTGCTGGGGCACATCTTCTGAATGGATTGGATGACACGTAAAAACCACAGAGTGCTCCACACGCAATTTGGAAATTTTGTATGATATGTGTCCCCATCCCAACCGTTCCTTGTAGTGTGGCCCACTTGAGTTTTTAATAGGCCTGATTTTTGGGCGAATCTCTAATTTCATAACTGTGGGGTCCACTATGAAATGCCTCAAGACAGATGTCTTGATGGTTACTTTCTAGTGTCAGTGGGCCACAACCGGCTCATGTCAGTGATACAGCAACTGTTGCATCGTACGGTAGATTTTGCAGTTGTGATATGCTGAATCAGACGTGGCACCAATTCGATATTGTGGTCGTGATTTTCTGATTCTGGTGCAGTGGATCCGGTAGAACCAGAATATCGTCAGCCATCTTCCCAAAGTACTTGCAGATGGATGATGAGTCAATCAAGGTCGTCCATTGAGTGGGTCTCATGATAGATGATTCACATTTCAATAATCAATGTATTTTACAATTATAGCAATCACTTGTCTCCACTTTCTCTTGATGAATGTCCACCATTAATCATTCTGTTTTCAACCATAGTTAGTAAGGCCCACTGACCAGATAGATGGCTAAGACCATACAATTTATTTGTATTTTGATCAATTTCCATCCACAATAGGGGAAAATAAACTAATGTTTTAGATTGACTAATCACATTAGCATGAATACTGTGGAAGGATGGCTCTACTATATTCCTATTCTACCTGCGTCTAAGTAATGATTTTGAGTTTATTTTTTAATTTTAATTATAGATAGTTAGGCCAAACTGAAAAAAGTTAATTAAAATAGGATTTTAAGTTTGACCTAAATAAAATTTAGGTTTTAATTTAAATTAGGTGAAATGAGACCTAATTTTAGGTTTGAAAATGAGATCATGAGAGTTTTATTTATTTATTTATTTGTAATCTAAAGATGACGAGAGAGTGGTGAAGTAGACGTAAGCAGCCCATCCATGCATTGTTGTTGCACCCACTATATCCTTAGAAATAATGGTATAACATGTAGAGTTCCTGACAAAGTGAGCTCTTCCGAAGCAATGGAAGTAGTCTTTTGAGTTTTCCAGTGGGCCATGTGTGCGCATGCGCACCACATTGGCATGATGTGTCCTACTTCCCATAGGAACAAAAGATGGGTTCATACTTCCAATGGACAAAAATATTAAAAAAGAAAATCAAATTTGAATGAGAAAAAAGATGTATGATTAACAAATATATAGTGATAGGAAATTATATGAATGTTGAGATTGTCAGTTGTATTTAAGATTTCACAATGCATGCATTTGAATCTAAAAGATTAAGAGAATATTAAAATCATACTTAATTGTGCAGCCATTGCTGATCATTTGAGATGGTAATTGCGTGGGTAATCCGAGCCTTTCACCCCTCATTGTGATAGAGATGAGAATGGTTATTGTTGCATGTCTCATGGTGATGAGGCTAAGACATGATAAAACATTGAATGCATTGCATCCCTGTTATACGTAGGTGGCATTTGGATAGTAAATTTCTTTAGATAAACAACTTATGCATAAGTAACTTATCTTGGTTTTTACTTATTAATTGATAAGAATGTTTGGTAACGAAGATGCTTGTCAATCAAAAAGTGAAAAAGCATGTTTGATTTCCAATATCATAAGGAATTATTCTTAAGTTTGTTTGGTCCACCTCACATCCACCTTTCACCATACGGCGCTATCCTTTGATGTGGATCATTTATTGTATAGGTGCTACCTTTGAAGTAGTCCATCCATTATACAGTGCCCACCTTAGATGTGGGCTATTTATTATAATGGCTGACCTTTAATGTTCACTATTCCTTATGTACGTAGATGCACCGTTGATGTTGGTCATCCATCAACTGGGGCATCATCCATCATATAGGGCTCACCTCGGATATGGGCCACTCATCATTAGGCCAACTTTTGATGTGGCATGTCCATCATGCGGGGCCCACCTTGATTTGGACCATCCATCATGTGGGGCCCACCATTATTAATTGCTCGTCATGGGGAGCCAACCTTTGATGTGGACTATTCATCATGTGGACCCCACCTTCAATGTGGTTTGCCAATCATGCAGGGCCCACCTTGGATATGGGTCATTCATTATTAGGAGCTAACCTTTGATGTGGACCATCCATATGTGGGCCCACATTAATAAGGGGTCACCCATCATGTGGGGCCCAACTTCTATGTGGACTGTCCGCTGTGTGAGCCCCACCTTAAATATGGACGGTCTACCACATGGGGCCTCCTTTTATATGGACCATGAGACAGGGCCTTCTCTTGCATCTATTGTAAGAGAGAACTACAAAAATCACAAGTTCAAAGGCTTTAAAAAAAATTTACCAACTAAGCTTTTGACATATTACTTTTATATTGATGCCTATTAAACTAACTTTAAGTAGAAAAAGTAAATTAATTAACATAAGTTAAAACGGAACTTATTTGGTAGTATCCACACAAGCCCTTAGAGACGATGACATACAATATGAGCCACCAACGAATATGACCATATTCAAAAGAATCTAAAATCCTAACATTAATTCAATACAAGCGATTGATCCATGTAGGCCCACCCAATGAATAAATCCAACAGAGATACTTGCAAGGCATATAGGCAAACATTATATTTCTGTAGTGGTAGATAGGATTCCCAAAGATTACGCACTTCAATCTTCGTACCAAAGTTGAAGGCTTGTGTGTGATCTTATATGTCACAAATATCATATTCATTTATATGTGTAATTGTCTGAAATATATATATCAAATATATTTTTTCCAGTGAAATTGCGTAGTTTCTACCAATAATTATAACCATGGGTTTAAAAACTTGGAAATTCAATTCAACTCAACGACTAGCTGGGTCGGGTCTAGTCAAAGATTTGGGTGAGTCTTTATTGAACCTGGCTCATAGGAATAAATGTAAAATAAAAGAACAAAAACGTGCACTCCTTCCCTCATTTATGCTGGCAAGATTGACTTGGACCAGACAAGTCAATCGTACGACTGGGTTGAACTCTCATATTGTATCAGAAATATGGGCCCATTCATTAGGAGAATGAAATCACACTAAGTTGAGAGTTCTCAGTCAAGCCAAAGAGTTTTCAAACTAGAGCAATAACACATGGTTCGCTCACATTCCAGCCCATTGCTACTTTGACCTGCCAAAACGATGGGAACAAGAAAAGAGCCAAACACATGCACGTGGTCAGGACTCGGAAGAGTCATCAGGACCGCTAAAAATTTAATAAGGCAATTCTGGAAATCAACGACTCGGATTCTGTCATTAGCATCCTCAAGGATCAGATTGTCCTATCATCAATGTCCCAGCTTTTTTGGGCCAGCTTTACAAATCTGGTTGAGTTCAAAATTTCTAAGGATTTATACTTGGAAGACAAAGGCATGTATATCCCTTGTCACGACCTTTATACAAGTTATTTTAGGGTTTCTTTTAAGTGGGGTTCCAATAGGAGGGGTGGTTCTAGCAAATGCAAAAGCTGAATGGGCCCAGCTTGGTGGCTCACATGAATAGATCAGAATCCGGGCCAATGGTCTGGACCATGAATGGCCCTACCTTTATGGCCCATCAAGCTTATACAAGTTCATTTCCTTTAGAAATACCACATTCATGCCATAGAAATATTGGCAATTCATAGTTCATAGTTTATTACAAAGCACATGAATGAGTAGTTAGGATGTTAAATGTTTGGATTGTAAGTTACTTTAGATAAGCTACTTATGCCATAAGTAGCCATAAGTAGCTTATATTAGTTTCTACTTAATTAGCAAATAAACAATGTATTTATCATCCAAAAAGTGAAAAGGCATATTTAGTTTCTAACATTATAATTAATTATCCCGAAAGTCTTCTTGGTCCCCTTGACATCCACCGTCCATCATGTTGGGCTAACCTTTGATGTGGATCATTCATTGTGTGGGCCCCACCTCTGATGTGGGCCATCTATCATGTAAGGCCCACCTTGGTTGTGTGTCATTCATCATTAGGGGCCAACCTTTAATGTGCGCATTTCTTAAATTGGGCCCACCTTTGACGTTAGTCATCCATCATGTGGGGCCTATCTTCAATACCCATGGCCCATCATTCGTAGCCCACCTTGGATGTGGACTGTCCATCATGTGGGCCCACCTCCAATGTGGGCAGTCCATCATGAGCGACTCGCCTTGGATATGGGCCACTCATCATTAGGCCGACCTTTGATGCGGACTGTCCATTATGTGGGGCTCACCTTGATGTGGATCATCTATCATGTGGGGCCCACCATTATTAATTGCCCATCATGTAGAGCCCACCTTTGATGTGGGTTGCCCATCACGTAGGTCCCACCTTCAATGTGAGTTGCCCATCATGTAGGGCTCGCCTTGGATGTGAGTCATTCATCATTAGGGGTGGACCTTTGATGTAGATTATCCATCATGTGGGGCCACATTGATAAAGGCCATCATCGTATGAGGCCCACTGGATCATCAATCCATTCATTGGATGATTTTCGAATCTCGCAAATTTAGTAGTGGTTCACAGCCAAAGAGAGTATATTCCCTTAAATAATTTCCTAAGTTGTTTGTCACTAATGAAAATAAAGGAAATAAGTTACTTTTAATAGTTGAAAAGTAATAAAAATAAATAAATAAATAAATAAATAAACTTATAAATACAAGTTATTATTCTTAAAAACTACTTATTTACGTTTAATAACTAAATTAACTTCTTTATTTTTTGTAAAGTAACTTATTAACTTAAACAAATAGTATCCAAGCGGGCCCTAAATGACTCTGGTCTCAACTCTCAAGTCATGACTCACCTAAGTTGAGGGTGGATCAGACTGACTCACCTGAGTCAATGGTGACTCAATTTATTGAACTGAATTGGATCCGACTGAGTGTCACTACACTTGGACAATCTCACAAGACATGTCGTTGTCCTCATCTCAAAAAACCATAGTGGTAGGAGTGGCAATGGGCCTAGGTAGCCTTAACCTAGCATGTTTATTTATTGGACCTAAAATTCAAGCCCAAATAGTGGCAGCCATAAATGGCCATATTGGTCGGGGTCAGGTTGGGATTGGTCTACTTATTTAAGACACAGGCCCAACCTGAAGGCCTAAACTCATGTAGCTAGTTTCTCTCTAGATACCACCCCCCCCCCCCCCCCCCCCTCAAAAAAAAAAAAAAAAAAACATACTTAAAGAGATTCTACATGCATTATATCCGTTTGGATAACAAAATTTTCCTAATTACAATTGTATCTTTTTCCAAAACTCGTTTGCAGGTCACTGATTGGATGATTAATTGCAATTTTTGCACCTTGGCCCATCCATAGTGGTGCCCACTGATGAACGGTTTAGAGCATTAAACAGTTGTACTAAGTGCATGGTGTTGATGGACACCAAGGTGTGTGATTGATTACCAAAAAATTTCTGGGGGCTTATCCAGTAGCGGCGGTGTTCGTTTTTTGGTGACTATATTCGGGCAGTTGGTTCCTTAAAAAAGTCCAAAATGTCTATGGCTGCTATCAATAAGCTATTTTCTAGTTATGTATTATTGCTGTTTCCATCTAAGTTCTAAGCATTAGATGATAATTGCATCTTCATGATGAATTATATGAATCTCAAGTTACCAGTGTTCATTCTCTTGAGTTGATGTATCTTTGGATGCTAATTCGAATTTAATTCTTATATTCTAAGTCGATATAGAAGAAATGACTGAAGTTGGGATGGACCATTTTAATTAAAAAATGTCGACAATCTTCTAGAGGCAATGGGTGCATTTGGTCACATCAAATATCATAAATTTCATGATCAATCAGTCTAGTTTTGTGTAAGATTTCATGATATTGGTGCAACCAAACGCACCCAATTCTACCCATTTCCAATGGGTCCCAAACTGATTGTAATTTCAATCCAGAGCCCAATCTTGTTGGCTCATGTGGACATTGAGCCTCATGGCTCTTATAGCTACACAGATGACAAAGCCACAGATTCATCATCATCATTTGGGCCTTATAATGACAGATTGGGGTTTTCTACATGAACTCTTTTATACAATTTCACTCTATCAAGTACCAATATCCCCAGGTACTACATGTGAACTTTCAGAAACAGCTAGCCTTTCCCGCCCACCCATTACATCTGTAGAATATTTTAGTGGCAAGAAGGTGGGTCACACCATGAAGCAAAATTTGAGCTGATTCACTCCTCAGGCAGTATGGGTCGCAAGCTAAAAACTTGGTTGAGCTCGACCTGGCTCAAAAATTGATAATTAAAACTACAAAAAATAAATAAATAAATCACTATTTTCAAGTTGAATGTTCTTAATCTGTCCATTGATCAAATGGACCATCCATGCACATAGAAATAGGCATTTAGAGAAACAGAACCAAAGGTCTGCATTCAAAGATGCATGTATTGCCCAACAGGATTGACATGGAATGCTTGTGGGATAACACAGTCATCCCAAGTCGGGCAGGGCTAAGCTAAAATGACTTGAGCCCAAGCCTTTGATCAGGCCATGACTGCCTGGTGCAAATCAGCCCATGGACCAGGCTCGTATGTACAAAGTGGGTCCGTCTTGAAATTATCTACCTTGCACCCACTCCGGAGCGCATGCTTCAGTAGAAATCACACAAGGGTAACTTGATACAATAGAAACTTCTAGTAAAATGCACATCAATAACCCAATAGTCCGTACTGGATTGATGACTTCCCATTGAGTGAATTTGGCATGGGACATTCCCAAAACGGGTAGTATTATCCGCCGGGTGTATTAGATGTATTCGGCATTCCAGCCTTCCTCCTTTCAAGGCTTATCCAAAAGAGGATAAATTAGAACTCGTTGATATCTCTTTATTGTAACAAAATAATTAAAATTAAGCTTGATCAATTGGAATGTGTACTCTCCATATAGGAAATCTTTCAATTGAGAAGATCCATCGACCTACTTCAAAAGTCAAATCAATATTTTTTTCCTTCCAAAGGATTAGTAATCCAAATAAGAACCAAGTTGGGAAATCACAAAATCCCACACTTTTTAGTTACCAAAGAAAACAAGATGTTTGCAATTTTTACGAAATAGATTTCTCCCTTATTACATTTGAAGAACTACACGTACAGTTACAGATTAGTTTTTTGTAAATTATTATATCATTCACCAGATTAATCATGATTTGTAAATTTTACAAAAATTTAATGTTATGTTCTTCCTTCTTATGACTACTTTAGGTGCAGGAAAAAAAAAAACTTGTGATTTTAGAATTTCTATTTTCAGTAGAATTTGAAACAAAAAGACAAGAATATTGTAGATTTATTGTGCTTTGATAGAAACAAAGATGTCCACAGAAAATTCTACAAAGAGCATAAATTTTTAAAAATAATAATAATAATAATTTGTTCTTCTCATAGCACAAACCGAAATGCTCTAAACGTTCCAAAATTTCCCAAAATGACCACCGAATGTATTAACTAACTTTTTTTTTTCTTTTACAACTTTTGTATCATCAAACAAAGGAAATTACATCTTGTGTGGAATTCCATTCACTGAGAAACTCTAAGGCATAATCATGTGACAACCATAACTAGACTAAAAAAAAAACCCAAAAATTAAATTTTAAATTTTTTTGTTTAAAAAAAAAGCCTAACAATATATCAAACCTCACCCATGGATGCATTTCTCATCATGACCCATCTCCTTATAACCATCTCTCTATATATCCATCCACCTCACCTCCTGAAACTCTCCCTTGAAGTACTTCTTGAAATAGTAGGAAGGTGGGCCACCCTCACCAATCCATCATCTCTAACTCCACATGAACTCTTGCAAGAGAAAAAAGACATAACCCTTCCTTTCATAGATTCCTTAGAGACCTTACCATGTCTTGCTACACTTTTGGTACACTCCATGTAAGCAGCTAGAAAGGGGTCCTCTCTCTTCTGTCCCTTCACTGAATTACTCCTCAAGGGTGGCTGAAATGGGCATGGTGGAAGTGGGACTTGTAGGTCATGCTGTCCTACAACCTTAGAGCTATCAGTGGGGCATGGAGGAGGTGGTAGCCGTTGGATCTCTGGGCCCACACTTGTGGGACACTCCTTGCATATGCCTGGTGAGTTCTCCCATGAGAAGGGCACGTTGCCTAGTGAATGGACCTTCTTGAGACTCATTTCTCTGTTGTGGGGGATTGAAGCCTTGAAGGATAGGTTTGGGTTTTTGGGGGGGTTTTTAAAGAGGATTTATCATACAATCCATGCTTTGTAACGGCTTGGATTGTTTTGGGAAGTGCATAAAACGTGAAGATTTGGGGATTAGTTTTTCCTTTTTGTTTTGGCTTGGAAATTAAGAAGATGAGTGTGAGAAGAAAAGGAAGACTGGATTCTTTTGGGTCTACGCCATTGAGGTTGCTTCTTTCATTTGGATAGGAATTGAAGGGTATTGATTCACGAGGACATGAATAGTGTCCTGTTGCACAGGTCCATCCAACTGGGGCCCATTTTTCCGTGATCGGACGGCTGATATAGTAATTTACTAGGGTTGAGTATCCTAACGGTTCTATAAAGTACAGTACAGATAGACATTCCAGGAAAAACACTTCAAAGGTCCAGATTAAAATCCAAATAATGGATGGATGGGATCTTTTGATAATGATGAGTTTTGGGTTGTTCCCCATCCATGGCGTGGCGCATTGACTCAACCGTCTGGATCAACTACAATGGCCTCCATTGGTACGGACCAGGCGCATGGGGACTGTTTTTACATTTCCGCGTGCATCAGGACCGTAGGATTTTTGTCTACGAGTGAGTTTAGACTTGTAGAAAATTAGGAGCACTAATCACATACATCGGCTGTACGTAACTTTCAATGCAACTAATTCTTTCTTGACATTTTGACACGTACGTAGGAATCCGGACCGTGCAAAAGGTGAGGCATGCCATGCTGATAAATTAATGGAAAAACCAGGACGATCTGATCATTGAAAAGGTCACGAAATAGAAATAGATGGACGGATGATGATACGACTCATTGCAAATGTGGCCCATTTAATTAGTGGATATAGCTGATTTTCATGAAAATTGTTCTTCATGAGGCTGTCCACCTTTTACAAGGTTCGTATTTTCTTCTTATTGGCAAGTTGGTGGGAAAAGTAGAGTTGGATGTAAAAGCTCACATGCAAGGGTTGTATACGATCATTTCTCATGATGAAGTTGAAGGGTTTGGACAAACTTAAGCCAGGTTGGACCAGTTCAATCTTGGTTTAGTTGTAGGTGTATGACTTTTCAAATATGGGTTTAAAAAAACGTTGATACTCTGGCGGGGTGTGACAATTCATACACGTTCACACAGCCAAAGTACACATTCCATACATGCACCTCAAATTAAAAGCTTCTTGTGGAACCAATTTAGATGGATCATAATCCCAGAATTAGATGGATTGGGTAATCTTAACCTTGGATCATTGAAATTTGTGTACCAACTTTGAACCCTTGAATTTTTTCTTCTTCCATTTTAACCGTCCATTTGATAAACGAACTGTAAATAGCTATCACGCACCTTCTGCAAAGGGCCCATTATTTGAACGGTTTGGATTGAAGTACAGGTACACCACGAGTACAGTGGCGATTTGCATGAGTGTGAGTAGCCGCACTCTGCCCTTCCATTGAAGTTTTTAAGTTATTGTTGGAGATTACGCGGAGTCATATAGAGGGCGTGATTATTTTCTGACGTGGATGGATGGACGACTGGATGACACCCAAGCCGTCCATCAGATTCGCAACCACATTTAGGCCTTGTTCCCGAATATGAGACGGACCAAAACTCAGGTGGGCCTCCATGAATGTACACGCATGTACAGTCAGTACACGTGCTAGCATTACGAATGTGTGGGAAATCAAAACGGTAGATAAGGGGAAACCCGCTGTGAAGATCACCATATCCATTCTCCACCGTCTAATGGTGGTAGCACTGTGGCACCATATAGTGATAAAATAGGTCCGAGTGTCCCTTCTCTGATAAACGGCCAAGATTGAATTATCCTATGATGACAAGAAGCTAGATATTGGATGATGTATGTGCCGCCTGACTTTGGTTTGAAGGTAGCAGATACAATGTAGATTACGTAATGTTGCATTGAATTTGCATCTCCGAGCAATTAGTTTTGAGGTGAATCATTTGTTACTCTCCAATTTTGCACACGTGTGCGAGATCCAAGCCAATCATTAAGTTGGTCATGCCAGGACCTGTATATAAGGCCTAGCCCACTACTCAAGTGGGCCACACTTGTATGAAGAAAATTTAGAAGTTCGACGGTCTATATTAAAAGTACAGGTGTGGCCAACCTAAAGAGTAGACTAGTGTGGGCTTAGGGCAGGGCAGGTACAAAGCCCGGATCATGCACACATGTGCCACTTTGGCACGTGGAGGTGGGGGGGGGGGGGGGGGGGGGGGGGAAGGCGGCGTATTGTTTATGGAGGATATGTTCATTGAATGGACGTTGCATGAGATAAAAGCCACATATTCTGGACGCGGACGATACTGACAGGTTGAGTGGCGAGTCCGCTACTGAAGTGACGTCACCAAGTTAGGTGGCCCACTGTGATGTGTGTATTGTATCCACCCCGTCCATCCATTTTGAGATATCATTTTGGGGCATGAGCCAAAGAATGAGAGTGATAAAAAGCTTTAGTGGACCCTATCACAGAAAGCAGTGGGGAGAGTAATACCTACCGTTGAAACTATCCTAAGGCCACCATAATGTTTATTTGAAATCCAACCCGTTTAAAAGTAAAAAAATATGTGAAAGAAGGGAAAACACAAATATCAGCTTGATCTAAACCTTTCGTGGCCTTTATAAGTTTTTAACGGTGGACGTCACTGTTCCCACGGTTTTCCATGTTGGGGTCCACTGGATCTTTGGAATTAACTCATTCTTTGAGTCTTCCCCTAAAATGATCTCTTCATATGGATGGAAGGCATGGATACAAAACATATATCATGATAGGGCTCACGCAACTTGGTGACGTAACTACAGTAGCTAGTCTCGCTACTCAACCTGTCCGCGCCCTCACGCGGGATTATCTACTGACGGGGGCCGCGGCTACTGAAGTGGCGTCACCAATTTCTGTGCGAGCCAACACGATGCAGGCATTGCATCACACCGTCCAAATATTTGGAGAGATAATTTTAGGGCGTAAGCCAAATAATGAGGCAGATTCAAAGCTAGAGCAGACCCCCACCGTGGGAAGGGTAACGCGGAAGGTTGAGACCTCCCCAAAGTCCAGCGGATGTTTATTTTAGATCCAACCGGTTCTTAAGCTGACACAGACATGACAGAAAACACAAATACCATAAATATAAACATTTATGGCCATTAAAAGTTCCACCCCCCACCCCCTTATTTTTCGTGGTGGGTCTGTGTGGCGTTGTTTGGCACATGGTGTTGGAAAGGAACAGGTGGAATTAGATTAAAAAAATATAATTATTATATATGGGAGAGATTGTCCTGTTACCATAGGTTCCATGCTATATTTGTAATAAAGTAGTACATTAAATAAATATACTTACCATCATTTTAAACTATTGAGAAAAACACATATATGTTATATCTAAATCATTTATCTATTTTGTAACCTCATTTTACCGCGTGGGCCTAAAAACGAGATAAATTTAAAACTTATGTGACCCCAAAGCAGTTTTCAATGGTAGGTATTCAATCCCCACTACTTTCTATGGTGGGATCCGCTTAAGCTTTAGATCTACTTAATTTTTTGGCCCATGCTCTAAAATGATCTCAAAAAATGGATGGACAATATGAATATAACTTACACATCATAATAAGACGTGCACAACTTGCTAATATTAAGTAAAATTTGCAGTACCAATGCAATTCTATATAACCTAATTCCAAGGTTTTCAAATCAAACATTGAGTGAAATTCACATGACGAAATTCAATTCCATTCCAGCTACTCTCATATAATACCACACGCCGAACGCCCTCTTAAGGATTTGGATTTGACTCTTTATTTTTGTATAATGCTTAGAAATTATCTCTTCAAATGGATGGACGGTGATATAAAACTTACATCATGGTAGGGGCCACATAACTCGGTGACGTCACTTCAGTAGGGAGTCTCGCAATCGCTAATCCGCGTCCACATATTCTTTGGACAAAAGGACGGTGGTCTGCGGGACAACCTAATTAGTTAGTTCACTGGCTTCCATTGAATAAAAAACGATGGGACCCACCGGCCACCGATATACTGGAACGGTATCGAAGCTAGGAAAGGTGAATTTGAGCCCTGGAGCCCTGGAGACCATGTTATCGAGTAGTTTAATGGACCACTAAACTCAAGCCTTTTTTAACTTTTCATTTTTGTGAGTGAGCTTAACGACCGTCCGACCGTCCAACCATCCTACCATGTGAAACTGATCAAGAGTGGACCCCACCAAACCTAGAAGGGGTGATTTGAGCATCAAATAACCACAGACGGAGTTATGGGTCTGACCCCACGAGTAAGCGTAAGACACGCAGCATTCCGTCCATGTGAGGTCCATGATTTGGTTATCCATACCGTTGATTTAATAGGCCCACATGGATTGAGGGTTACCCTCAAATCTCCGGGAAAATAAGATCCCAACCGTTCAACTAATTGTTATGAATAGACGGTTAACGAGAAAATATAGCAAATTGATAAACCTGGATCTTCGTCTATCGCCAGTGGATTGTTGGACCTTGAAAGAACAATCATACTGTCTTGGTAAAACTCGCACACGTGTATCAGATCTGGCCCATTCATCTGGATTACCGTGGAAGGGCCATGCGCCCAATGCACACTGTTCGATGGCCCTAGATGCTGCCATTTAAATGCTGACCATTGGTTGTTGGACGTTTTCTTTCTAACCATCTAACCTTAATTCTCAAATGTCCTCTATCAGTGGTTCAGATTAGGCAACCAGTGTGCTTTCTAGAGTATGAGAGGATCAACGGATGAACGGACAGGATCTCTTAGATGTTTGAGATATGTATGGAGGATGAGAGCCAGATAATTTCCCTAACAGAGTTGCATTTTCCTGGCGAGTTCGTTTTACCTCTGTCGCGACTTAGAATCTAGTTTGTGTCGCCACCTCTGGGGGCCACACGTTGAAAGATTCCTATGATTTGAACCGTCCATATTCTATTCACTACCATATCTAACAAATAAACTCATAAGTACGCTTCATTGATGATCACAGCCTTTGATTTACAGAGTTAAACTTTATCCGTTCAAAACCTTCCTTTCATGGTTCTGAATTCATCTACATATAGTAATATTTACATTCATAATTCTCATTCACATTTTTTGTCTCTTATATCACAAATTCCACAATATAGACGGTCCTGATCATCTAAATACTCAGCACGTGGACCCCGTATCCCGCGACATACGTTGGTCTGCGTTGCAATAGAGGCAAAACGAACTCTTTTGTCGTGTACTCCACTCGGTGGACTTTTCATACATCCCGTGTAGAATGCGGCGGATATCTGCAAAGCCACACACGTCGGGAGCCTAACCCATCTACAAGCAAGCGTGCCAATACGAGACACGTGTGTGATATCCGAGCTTTCCATCAGCTGGGCCACAGAGCTTCAATCTTCTGGTATTTAAAAAAAAAAAAAAAAAAAAAAAAAAAAAAAAAAAAAAAAAACCGTGCCTTTGACAACTCAGGTGGGCCAGTGTACCAGATATTGTGGCCCACTCGAGGAGTTAAACAGCCTAGTTTTGGGTCTAGAAAATATAAACAGCGTGGCCCACCTGAGCGAAAGCCACGGACCACTTGCGTGTGGATGTGGAGAGCTACACACGCGTGTGGGCTGAGCGATCCTCATTACAGAGAATGAAAGAATTTCTCAAATGCAATAGAGGCCAATGGAATTTTCAAATACGGACTTTGGTAGGCTGAGAGGGTATATAATAATACACGCACGTTTTGAATAAGACACCTATAATGGAAATTTCTATGTGAGAATCGTCCACGTAGATTTATATTTGCGCTGTCCGCCTGCGTTTTTTTCTCTATAAGTGGGCGCGGATTAGCTATGAGAGGCTGAGTAGGTAGACTCGCTACTGAAGTGATATCACCATGTTCCTCGGCTGTTCCTTGGCCCCACCATTATATATGTTTTGCATACGTTATGTCGTAAGATTTGGGTATCTGAATAGGGTGTTTAGGATCCGAATTTCAAACTTATAACCTATAAATAAAATATATATATATATATATATATATATATATATATATATATATATAAAAGTATGACAGTTATATATGCAGTTCTTTTTCTCCTATTATAGTTAACAATTTTAAAATTAAAACACATGCTAAGATAAATAATTACATAATTTGTTACTATATTAATGCATAATTTTTAACTTAACTTAAAGTAAGAAAATCAAGTCAAACATTACTACATTAAGAGTTCTAAAATAAAATAAAATTAATTCTATGTAGAATGACATGCCACGTGCATCCAACCACATTTAATGCTCCACTACTAATAGTAAAACCCTGCATTTTCAAAATATTCATAACCTGAAACGGTTAAAAACATAATGAGTTGACAACTTAATAGGATCACATCAATCCCAAGTTGAAAGTCTCACAAATATTACCAAATTTAACCTTAACATATTAATCAAAATAATACGAATATTGGATTTAAAATCATCATTAATAAGTTAATATACATGAATATAAAATAAATAAATTGTTTAACATAGTTTTTTTAAAAATATTAAGATTTGGAGTAGGCAAAACACTCATGTGTGCTGATCCTTTTAGGGGATGACCCACAGTAGAGCACTGGTGTTGATCCTTGTAGGGTATAACCCTCGGCAGAGCACCGATATAACCTTTTAGGGACAAAAGCCCAGGGCAGTGCACCCGTGTGTACTGATCCTTTTAGAAAATTACTCAGAGCAGAGTACCCGTGCCGATCCTTTTGGGAATGATCCTGGGCAGAGCACCTATAAGAATCATTGTATAACAAAATAATTCACATAAAATGCATCTAACTTATAAGGAAATATGACAGTATAGTGTATATGTTCACATAATGAATATTCATTATCACCACTAGATAATATTAAATAAAAAAAATATTTGCATTGGTTCAGTCAAATAAAGAATATCTCAATGTCTATATTATATAAGGCAATTACTTTTGAATTTTTCAATAGAGAATGATCACCTACCTACTATGAAAAAATAGTGTGATGGGAGGAAAATAATCTAAATCAATGCTGATTTCTACGTGTACTAACTTGGATTGACCAACTCTGAACTCAATCCAAATTGGGAAGTAGAACTCCATATAAATGCATCCAACTCCATATAAATGCGTCCAACTTCATAAAAATCAGATGTTCTAAAAGGATCTTCAGGTTAGCCCGTATTCGGTGAGCTGAGTTGCACTCGGCAGATTCAGTCAACTTGGTGGAATGGCTCGATATACGCTACCTCCACTCAGGATCTCTCTCTCTCTCTCTCTCTCTCTCTCTCTCTCTCTCTCTCTAGAATAGTTGCAAGGGATGCTAGAAAAACCGACAACGCATCATTGGGGATTGAGTTAATGAGTCATGAACTCCTGATCTCTCTTTTTCTTCTCACAAATCTTTCTTTTATGATTTTGTCTATTGTTTTCTATAGATAGCATGAGAAATGGAGTATAAAAATAATGTCAGGTGAGTTGGTGGTCACAGCTTAGGTCATGCGAGTACTGGCCAAAGAAGAAGGGAGAGAGGAGTGAGAGTTGGGGTTCGTTACGATGAGAGGTCACTTTGTTTAGTTTAGTTTAGTTTTTTTATTTTTATTTTTTTTTAATGGGCCCCACAAGAATGATGTGACAGATCCACATCGCTCATCAGTTTTGCCCATCAAAGTTAGGATATGTGCCCAAAAATGAGGGTCATCCACAGCTCATGTGGGTCACACCAAAAGCAACAATGGAACCTACCGTTTAAAAGAAACAGAGTATTATAGTATCCATGCAGTTCATCTATTTGGAGAGATCATTTTAGGACAACATACAAAGAATGAGTTAAATCTAAAGCTCCAGTGGACCAGTGGGGAATAGTGACACTCACCGTTGAAAACTTCTAAAGGCCACAGAAGTTTTAGACCGAGCTTATATTCGTGTTTTTCCTTATTTCATGTCTTTTTTAACTTTTGAACAGGTTGGATTTCAAATAAACACCATGGTGAGCCTTAGGATGGTTTAACGGTGGGAATCACTCTCCCCACTGTTTTCTGTGGTGTGGTCCATTACAGCTTTCTATTTGCATCATTCTTTAGCTCACGCCCTAAAATGATATCTCAAAATGGATGGACAGTGTGAATACAACACATACAACATAGTGGGGCCTAGAAAACTTGGTGACGTCACTTCAATAGCGAGCCTGGGTACTCAACCTGTCAGTAGCTAATCCGCGTCCCCGATAAGTGGAGTCCATTTTCAGGCCATTGGTCCGTTGAGTCCCACGGGATCGTAATCGTCTACAAGACTACAACCCATGTTTTACTCAGCGCGCGGACAACACCCAAGCTCTGTAGGGCCCACCAAATTGTCTGTGTGACATCCAGTCCATCCATCAGTTGAAAAACCTTATATGTCCCTCATATAGATCATATAGATACAGACTCAGATGGACCACACCACTGGGAACAATGTAAGGTTGCACCTAAAGCCTGTAAGTTCACGCGGTGTGGCCCATCTGAGTTCTGGATCAGGCTGATTTTTTGTAATTTCCTTTCACCACGGTGAATCACACCTACAAAACCAGTTTGATGAAGTATACACACCATGGCGGCTCCACACATAACTTATGATTGTTGCCCCATACCCATTTTTCGTTGTGGGGTGGCCCACATGAGTAGTAGATCAATCTGAATTTTTTACCCCCACAACTATCATCGACAGGCCCGCCTGATGGACGGAGTGGATGTTGCATACACAATATAATGGGCCCCATCTTTTTTATTATTATACACCTGTATCCCCATCAATGGACCATGCCCGAAGACTATCTCATGTTAGTGGGACATGATCACCTATCTAGGTCTTTCTTCCATTGAAGTTGGACCGTTCTATTTCTCTTTAAACCATTTGTCTGTAGCCACAAATTGAAAGATTGCAATATTCTGATAGAGGAGATTTCCGGGACATGGTCCCTCCAAATAAAACACGGTCCCTACTGGTCAGGATTGAAAACAACAATCTATAGGGCGATCTGAACGGTTGATAATATATGGGCCACGTAAAATATGAATGGGCACACTCCCACAGGTCAGATCAAAGTTATTTTGATGGATGACGCGGTGAAGGACATGAGGTCGAACGTCTTCTTTGGCAGGTAAATGTTCTGGACTCGTCACACGTTGAAAGATAAATAGAAATAATTTTAAAATATTGGAAATAATTGGAGTGATGGTTGCTAATTTGCACATGTCCCTGTTACACCATTCGTATAGAAAAAAGAAAAAAAAATCATAATTACCAAACAAAACTTTTATCTTAATAAAAATCTTAATTCTAATCAAATTCTTTTAAAACTTAATTTCTAAAAATAACAATTTCAAATAGATTTTTGCAAGATTAAAAACAAAAGAAAAATCTAAAACTATAAAAATAAAAAATTATTAAAAAATTTGAATTTTTTTCCTAAAAATTCGTTTTTGAACGGCAAGCACCCGTTTTATAACTAAATGGACAGATACGACCCACTTCACCTTGGATGGCCCGTTCGCATACCCAGATCAAAAGTTATGGTCAATTTACGGCTCGCCTTCTTTTGATCCAACCATGCTAGAAATGTACCTATGCCACATCCTACATCAACCCGCTGATTGGGTGTCGTCTCACCGGAAGAATTGGCCCCATCACGTGGGCAAGCAGCCATTTTTGGAATGGTAGTAAGCAATACCAAAACAGACCATTTTCACCAACATCTCGTGATTCAATGGCCCTGGGCGCATCGAAAGCAACAAAACAGACCATTTTGACCAATATCTCATGATTCAATGGCCCTTAGCACATCGAAAGCAACCGTCACATATTTTTTCCAATTGCTTCTGTTATTCTATTCCCGTTTGTGTCATTTTTGAGACACGTTTCCAAAAGAAAATCAAACGGCTACCCTTGCATTCTACTAAAACAATATTATCTTATGTACTAGGTGGGCCCACACGAATATATGATGAGGATACGATCATTCAAATCATTGAGATGCATGATCATGATATTGGATTTTGCAGCCAAACTGTCGGCAGGTAACTTCCCTATTGTGCACCTACTTTGTAAATGCGGGGCCCATGGTTGTTTTATCTAAGCCGTTGATCTGATGACCCCATCATGGAGTGAACTGCCCCAAAAATATCTCGGCCGCAGCTGGTCAACTCAAACCTTTCATCATTAGCTTGCTAATACATGGTTTAGGACCAAAGATTCAATGGCTAGGATCTTCCTGGGAGATTTGGGAGGGCATGATACCTTCATGATCGGGCCCCGCCCACATGTAAAAACTCAGCTCATAACAGCCACGTTCCTATGTAAATCAATCCATTTAACCATAACGTGAGAACCCTACAGACCATATGTCTGCCGTTTGGTTGCCCCAAATTTCCAGATACATAGACTGATTAATCAAGATATATGATGAAATTTGGTGCAACCAAACGCGGCATAGAGCATGTTTGGTGAGGCATATTGTTTATAGAATGTTCTGCTCCATGTAAGTGCTAGCCACGAAAGTCCATTGCAACATTTTTATCATAATAGATAATTTTACCCAAACACTTGGTCTTAATTACTCTTTTAAGAGTGCTGAACTTTAGATTTTATAATTATTGTGGAGGGATTTCCAACATATAAAAGGTATTTGGGTAATTTGGATGTTTGTAATTGTGAGGTATTGAGACTGGCTTTGTCATTGTTAATCAAGTTTACATGAGCGTTCTTTAGTTTTCTAATCAAAATTATGTTTATCCATCCATGGGAGGCTGACGCAGGGATGAACGTCATGAGGTCAATCATCATCTTCCTTAAGGATAACTATTCTGAATCCACGGAGCTTCTCTGGACTCCTCACAGAAGTCGAGGAAAGAAAGCAAGAGAATAGAAATAAATTCTTATAAAATTCGAAATTGATTAATGAATGAATAAAAACGAGTTCACATCCCTTTAGATAAAGGAACCAAGCAATAGGAAAGAAATCAGACTCAAACTACAACTAAAACTCCTAGAATCCGCGACTTACTATGAATAGTAAACTTACTATTTATAGACGGTCTCCTAATTATCCCAAGCACTTTTCGTGTTGGACACAACTCCTAAAGCCCAACGGCTGAAGAGCTACAAGCAAACTAAAACTTACTATTTATAGTAAAAACGAAATTAAAACGGAAAAACGACCGTCGATCAGGGGGTTTCTCGCAAATTTGGGTTGTGCAACCCGGCGTAGCGAGGTTGGTTGGCTAAAGTAGCTCGTTCTACCCCAAAATCATATATTTAACGTCAGATAACTCATTCCAGATTGCAAGATACGCCCGATCTAAGGTCCAACGGTCCGAATCACTTTTGTCGTCGACCGGGCCTTTTCTGATCCATCTTGGCCATAAAACTGTCTGCGACCCACTCTACATCAAAGGCCAAAAATTGAAAGGTTAGGATCTTCTAATCCCCTCCCAATCTATGACTATTGTTATGGGGAAAAGTGGACCGATCCATAGGAGCAAGTCAAACCGAGACCTTGCACAACCCAATGTACTAATGACAACATAGGTCGGCGCGATCAAGGTCAGCCTAGAGGTTGGCACACCCATAATGAACTTTCTGAAGAATAAATTGAAGAAGCTATTAGGAATCATGAAGAAGTTAAAAGGGACAGAAATTAGATATTAAAAAGACGTCCTATAAAGATGTTCTTTCTAATCAAAAGGATAGGTCAACAGCCGCGGAGGAGCTCATCCGAGACCCAATCCGAAGGCCGACCCATCCGCCTCGACATCCGATTGACACCCAACCTTATCTGCATCTGCAAACCAACCTTATCCAGGGGAATGGCCCGAGATTCTCTCCAAGGATTGTAGAGTGTAATCAATGGTTACTCGGATCCCAAAATATCCTCCAAGAATTTCGGGAGAATTAAGGGGTTCCCAATGGTGAAAGGTATACATACCATATCTACCCTTAAACCACTTTTACCAAACTCAGATAGAACTATCTGAGGGTCCCCTGCTCTAGACCTTGGTCCGCTGCCCTAGCCAAGGTCTTCCTTGCTTTGTTCTTTATGCAGGTATTCAGGAGCCCAAAAAGAGTTAACCAGAAAACTGCATCAATATTTTCAAGATGCCTCCATCCATCATATCAGATCAATTGGCACGATCGAAGAATCATGTGCCTGCCACGAAGCATAAGATCATTCCTCTTAAAATGAATGTAGAATATCACAACCATTCCGTTAGGGGTCTCGGAATCGACCACATTGTGGTGAGCAATCTAATCATGTTCATCATTGTGAGAATCTTTAGAAGCCACCAATTAGACGGCCAGGATCATCAATCAATGCAATTTTTGAACATCCACGGGTCCATCATAAGACCACCAGATCATACATGTGGCACATGGTACATGATACAATCACCATGTTACATTGCTGCTCATCCACAAGGCATATGATATGTATGTGGTCCCATGGTCCCATTACACAACCGAAAAAAGAAATCTTAATGTTCTCAATTCTCAACACAGTGCTTCGTACAGATTCAATGCACCTGACTCTCTCAAGTCATCACTCAACACAGTGCTTTGTACAGATTCAATGCACCTGACTCTCTCAAGTCATCACTATTTACACTGTCGTGGAAAAAACACCCACACATGATTAGTGCAGTTCAGGATCGACTCGGTTCGAGTCAGCTCGGATTGACTTGGCTTGAATGGTTGATTCGAACCGAGTCAAGCTAATTATTTGAAGCTTGAGTTGAGTTCGAGCCGAGTTCGACCAGGGAGCATTTCAACTCGACTCGACTCGAAGTTCAAACTTGAGCTCAACTCGGCTCTATTAATAAATATATTAAATATTATATATTATATTAATATAAGTTTTAACTTTTTACTTTAATAAAAAACATTAAAAAAAAAACCAAACCCTAAAGTCTCTACCCGACCGCACGCATCCCCTTTTCCCTTTCCCTTTCCCTTTCTTCTCTTTCTTTACCTGCTGCCAGCTGCACACCCGCCTGAACCACCACCACCGGTTTTCATTTCAGCTCCACAATAATATGATTTCAATCTCTTAAGATCTACTTCTTGAGTTCTCACCCAAGAAATCCAAAATAGATTCTTCTTAGATTTGTTAGGGCTTTAAAGAAATCCAATGATCTGCTTGGCTAGAGCTCTTTACTTGGAATTCTGATCTGTGTTCTGCTCTATTTCTTTTTTAGTACTTGGATTTCTTCTGATGGAGGAATATCAAGAACAGATCAGTTCTTACAGGTTTCCTCATCTGATTCAAAGCTTTGTTTGGTTTTTTCATCGAATTTTGCTTTGATTCTCTTAAGATTTTTGAATTTTTCATCAATGGAAGAGGATCGAGAAAAGAATCCATTACTCTCTCACCCAACAAGCTTGAGCTCGACTCAAGGTAAACTCGACTCGAACCTGACTCGACAGCTTTGGCAAAAAAGCCAAGCTTCAATGTTGAGCTCAAGCTCGAACTCGAGTACAACATGGACAAGCTGAGCCGGGCTTGGCCCACCTCAACTCGACTCGGCTCGGCTCGATGCCCACCTCTACATATGATTGATGCAAGCAATACATAACAATAAAAGAAAAGGAGCCAAATTAAAAGTGAAAAGCCAATACGAAAACAAAAGACAAATGGTACAATGATTTATGTGGCTCAACAATATATTTATGTCTATAGGAAAACAACACCGAGCTATATTCTTCACTAAAACAAGAGAAAACATAAATACAAAGGTTACCTCTCTTACTTTTCCTCTATACAAGAACTCTCTCACCAAGAAATACTCCATAAGAATGCCCTCCCCCAACCTGTGCTTTTCCTTATACAAACCACACTATAAAGGAGAGAATTATTTACAACCTAATGGAACTAGGCATCATATATAACTATGTATGTATGTACGCCCGTATGCACACACAACATGGGAAGAATGTCTTCTTATCATATACATGTTATGGGCATATACATGCCACCGCCTCAACATACAGCAGCTCCCATAACAGCTGCATTTTTATTTTACACGCACGCACTCCACACACACATGCACTCACACATAGAGCTGGGCACGGGATGTCTCAACTCAGCAAACTCTACTCATTTAGATCTGTCTCTATCCGAACTGAGTGGGTGAGTTGATCCGAATTCAGTTGACTTCGTCCAATCCAAACTCAAACCAAGTCATGTTCGAGTCACCTAGTAACTCGACTCAACTTGACCCAAAATCCAACTCAGTACTTACTCGACTCGATCCGAAACTCGACTTGTACTTATATTTAAATAAATAAATAAATAAAATCAGATCCGAGATGTCGTGTGGCTGATGGAGAGGCCGCAATTCTAGCAACTGAATATAGGCTTTGAGTGATGATTTCGGCCCGTGAATATATGCTGCACCCGACTCAACTCGGTGCCGACTCGAGCCGACTGGGTACTTGTGACCAGGTCAGTCCAGATTAGTCCAGGCTAGACCTGGACGACTCAATACCGAGTCGGTTTGAGTTCGGGTCAAGCCTATTTCAAAATCGGATCAAGTTGGGTCAGCCCTAACTTGGTCCAACTCAACTCGATGCCCAGCTCTACTCACACCACAGTGGGATTTTACCACAATGGGTACTTGAACCCATGACCTCGTGTTGAAACTCTTGTGAGTCTAGCCATAACAACTGTTGAGTTGGGGGTCTCCGAGCCGCCTGGATTGTTGTTTGCATAGCCACTGCCTAACGCTGGAGAGCTTTGACTAGCCAGAATTCAAACCTGAACGATGCTCTTCTGGTTGTAGCACCCCATTCAGTGCATAGTATGTTATGTATGGGAAGTCTTCCTTCCTGGCCAGTCCTGCATCCAAAAGATACCATGGGGTTACTTCCCTACCTAATGAAAATGCATATGGCCCATAAGGGATGGGATTGAAGATTACACATTGCACAAACATGTATCAGATCCAAGATGTTGTTATTATCATGTCATTACCTGCTTATACACAAAAGTAATGTGCAATAAGCTCCAAAAGGGTCTTTTACCAGTTCTTCAAAAATCAAATCAAACCCATTTAAGTCTGCCAAAATTCAACCCTAATACCTTTCTTATTCAGTTGGATTCGAACCACTTTAAAACTCAAAAACTATTCAGCTGGACGGTACTATGAACTGGTTCAAAAACATAATACATTAATCATGACATGATGATGATGCCATGGTTAAACCGGTCTGCACCAATGGTTTAGCCGGTTTGGACCAAAGCAACAACTTCAATGCTCAGTTTTATACTTTTCTTTTTCCATCATGTTTCTAGGTAAGCAAATGAGGCAATCAACCATAAATAGAAGATGCATCCAGCTCGGCCATTATTTGGCAGCCACCCAAAATTTATAACACGAAATAGAACATAAATCAAAGCCGTTAATCACCTGAATAAGCTGTTGTGTTATGTAATAGTTTTTTTGTTCTTTAAGCTTGTCGATTTTTGCCTACCTTTCAACATGCAACCTTTCAAGTGGTTGTTGAGGGTCAAATATTGCATATTAGACCCCAATTATTGCCTGGATTTACGAACATGATACCATTTAATGACCCGCTTTAATCGTGTTTGTGATGCAGAGTGTATTTACGAGCATGGACTGAAAAAGGGAGCTTAAAGCATGGATTTAACGCTCTGATGACACTAAAGGCAAGGAACGGACTCCAGGAGACCAAGATTAAAGGAGCATCGGATCCAGGAGCTAGGACGTGAGCTTCAGCTTGAGAGCCGTGGGACGTCCATTTTAGAGTTTCTTTTGGTTTGTCTTAATGTTTATTTTATTACTTTTCAAGAGATCTAGCCCAATCATGTCGAGCTAAACCTCTTAGCTAGGGCTAAGAGGTGAAGCTTGTAGCATGATGGGAGAGCCTTTACTTATGTTTATTGTTTAGACTGAACTGATTTTAATTATAGTTTGATTAAGGGAATGTTTTTAGTTTTTAATGATCTGTTGTAACTGAAATTACAATGGGTCTGCGATAGCTTTAAGCATATTCTTATTCCTTTTATGTTTATGACGTTAGGAAGCCCTGTTGTTCACCATCGTCTCTTGGGCATGCTCGGATGACGGTACCCTTCTAACTTTTATACATGTGATTGGTTGGTAATTAGTTTAATTCTGTTGTTTACTTTGTCTCCTGAGCATAGTTTGATGATGGAATCCATTCTAATTCATATACCTTTCATCTTTTGAAAACTATATCAAGTAAGTTTAGTTTAATTTCCATGATTTTTTATGCAGGCATAAGATCTCCTTGATCTCTATAAGTGGATCCTCTGAATCTCTAGTTTCTCTTTTTTGAATTTTCTTAAGTTCTAAATAACTATTTTATCATTATTCTTCAAATTGCAATCGATTTAAATTTCATCTTAGTCTAGTTCTAATTCTACTTAATTTTAGGTTACGTACAAGTTTCAGTCCCTTGGGATTCGACCTTGGTCTTACCGAGTTTATTACTACATCACAACCCTACACTTGGGGAGTGAACAAGTTTTAGGCGCCGTTGCCGGGGACTGATGGTTGCGTTTCTGAAATTAACTAGTTTTAGGATTAGTTTAATATTAGGATTTTTCTAACTATAGGTTTAGGTTTTTCTGATTTCTAGAAACTAACCTATTTTCCTGTTTTGTAGGATTCTGACATAAACTTCTAATTTGGTAATCCCTTTTTAATTCCTCTATTTTTTTTTCTTTTCTATTTTTAGATTTAGGGTGTGAATTTTAGGAATTTTCTAATTATAGTATTCCTCTACTTTTAGGAATTAGTTTATTTTTAGAAACTTTCCTCTTTTGTTTTTAGAAACTAGATTAGTTATTTTCCTTCTCACAAACTCTTTTTAATTTTAGAAACTAACTCATCTTTCCTTTATGTTATTTTTAGAAACTTTCTAATTCTAGGCTTTCTTTTAATTTTAAATTTTTATTTTTCTAATTTTAAAAATTCTTTCCTTTTTAGAAACTAACTTTCTATTTCAATTGTAGGAACTTTCTAACTTTATACTTTATATTTTAGAAACTAATCTCTTTTGTTTTTCTTTTTCAGGATCTTAACATAGGAACTTCTCATTTGGTACCTTCTTTCCAACTTCTCCTCCTCTTACTTTCCACATTCCTGTAGGATCTTTTCTTCTATTTTTCTTAGGATTAAATTCAGATTAAGGGTTTCACTATGTATATACATGAGTGGGAACGTCAGTATGCTGAGAAGAATAACCTATATTAGGATGATGATGATAGCAATCAACCTGTCTCAAAACTTTTTTGAAACTATCATCGAGAACCAATCAGAATATAAAGATCCACCGGCTAAGAAGTCTTTACGTGATTATATGCAGGAGAACAATTATACCCCACGGATTAACAAAACAGTACGCGAGTGTTGGGGTTATCATAACTATGGTTGTGAGAATTATTATCACTCATCCGATAAAACAATGCGTGATTATATCATGAGTGATAATAAGTATTACCAACCAGCAGATTCTCCCACCTATGATCAGTATGACTATAACCAGTGGAAACATCAAAATTGAAAAAATGAATTAACAACATGTTATAATGATTATTCTCTTGGATCCTGTACCTTTGAGATCCAACAAGAAACGATCCAAGAGGATTCATTTCAGCATAACATTTTTTGGACTTGTCTTGTGGAAATTAGAAAAGCAATGGAAACACTCAATTCGTGCCTTGAAAGGATAGAGGAAGCTCGCTTATCCTAACCACAACTCAATCCATAAATACAAAGCAATCCATACTCGCTTTTGAAGAAATCTGGAATTTGGAATGAGGAGTTGGATTCCATTAATGAGCATGTGGTTCAATTTCCCGATGAGTCGATCTCGATGACTGTTCAAAAGAATGGGAAAGAAACATGGTTGTCTTTCAAATATAATGATGATGACACACTTCACTCACATGACACACTAGATTCCAATGATGAAGAAGAGGTTAGTTTATGCGAACCTCAACCCATTCTAGATGTAGAATATGAGGAAAGTGATCCCATCTCAAGTGTGCACTGCATGGAATTAGACGATGATACGTATTGGGATGATGATCATGAATGTACAACCCAAATTTTCCTAGAATCCATCTCAAGTTTGGTCCAAGTCAATGATCAAGACGTACACGAAATGGTCGGTCATAATGAGTCACTCCCCTCACCTGACATGTCTGATTTAAAGGTGGAGAATGAGCCCCTTACAACCAACCCTTCTAACTCTTGTGAAACATGTTTGGACCACTCCTCTGAATCGAATGATGATGTGATTCAGGATAAGGACGAGTTGCTCGTTACAACCCTGGAATTTGAAACCACTCAATTGAGGCTACCATCTGAGCTATACACGTTTGACAATTCAACGCCTCGATTGAGTAGTCTCAATGAACAAAGTGATCACATCGATGCTTCCCCTATTGATTTACAATCTGTCTGTGCCGGACTGGAGGAAGAGAGCGTACATCCGGCTACTTTCAAGGATGATGGATTCCTTAG
The DNA here is from genome assembly GCA_037074715.1 of Magnolia kwangsiensis. NCBI lineage: Eukaryota > Viridiplantae > Streptophyta > Magnoliopsida > Magnoliales > Magnoliaceae > Magnolia > Magnolia kwangsiensis. Next base: position 88,697,978 of record CM073585.1, read on the forward strand.
GTACATCTGTGGTAAATAAGTCACACTCAGCTGAACTTCCTAACTCTTGGGATTGCTTGACATACTTTGCAGATTCAAACGATCCTATGTCAAAAGATAAAGTGGATGCCTTGCAAGACAACATCTTGGTAGTTATCACTGACCGAGAGAACCCTTATTTTGAAACCCTCTCTTCCCTTGATCCTAAATGTCTACCAGTAAAGAAAGAGGAGCTGAAAATTAAATCGAAGTTTGAAGCTTCGGAATGTGTTGAGACTACATCACTTCTTAAGAAGTTTTCTAAACTTTATTTACTTGTAGTCTCTGATTCATCATGTGATACTAACGTTGAAACTTCTTCTGTCATAGGTGAATCGCATATATTATGGATACCTCAAGCAATTCAATGGAAGATTTCTTATGAGGTACATAAGTCTCTCTGGAAAGTCATGCTCCAGGGCACCCAAGCCTATTGCAAAAAAGGCTTTTGAATGATCCTGTTGAGGAACTTACAGAGAAACTTATCTAGATATTGGCCGAAAGAGGAACCTTACAGCATGACTGAGTAGCTTTTCTCCTACTTTCATAGGACTAGGGTAGTTTGCTTCATGCCGTTTTAAGATAGTCAGTTTTATGCCGTTAGGTTAGTTTGCTTCGTGCATTGTTTTATGATAGTTTGCTTTCGTGTCTTTACTCTCGTGCTGACCGGCTTTCATGCTACGATCTCTTGGCAAGTCTCTCACTATTCCTTTGTCCAGATACTATATTCTCATCACTTTTCTTTTACTTTCGTTGTCCCATGTACATTGCATGCTCATATCTTTTACATTGAAGACAATGTAGATTTTAGGTTGGGGGTGGGAGATTAGGTTTCCTAATCAGTATTTTCTTAGTCTTGAGCAAAAATTATGAAAATTTTTTAAAATTTTTTCTAGAATTTCTGTGAATTCGAAGTGATTTTGACGACCATCCTTGATTTAGAATTATAAGATAAATGATGTTGGTAATTTATAACTTTTGGATTCAGTAGTCTGTTAGATTTCATAGTTAAGTTTAAATTGTTAATCCATGATTAGGAGTTTTGTAAATTGATTGAGTCATGATTTCAAAAGACACATCTCGCTTGTACATTGAGATTCCAATTCAATATTGAAAGATTAGCTTGATGATCACTAAGCTTAAAAGGAACCAACCTGAGAAATTGAAAGGATTGGGCGAATGATCTTCACCATAGGTTTGCTCCCTACAGGTGAAGGTTTGATTCCCCAAGGTTGACATTCAAAAATTTTTAGGCGACTGGTCTTTACCACAGGTTTGCTCCCTATAGGTAAGGACTTGATTCCCCTCCTTGGTGTTACTTTTAATAGAAAAATCAAAAGCTGAAAGAAAAAAAAAAAAGGATGATCTGTGAGGAAAGTTTGGATTGTCATGAATTCTCTTATTGGTTATCAATAATATCATGAAATAGAGAAGTGAACCTAAATGTTAATAAGCTGAGATTACATTATACACCCATGGATCTCAATGTTTACAATTGTTCTAATTGATGGATTAATATTTTGAACTTGATTATGAAGTTTACCGTGCCCTTGAGTCCAGGAGAAAGTAATACTCAACATTCATAGATCTTAGAATTCTTGTATCTGGATTATTTTACAAAATTTACTCGAGTACATAGAAATAATCATATAGTTCTCAACTTACTTTTCGCATACTTTGCTCGGGACTAGCAAGATGCTGGTTGGGGGTTGTGTTGAGGGTCAAATATTGCATATTAGACCCCATTTATTGCCTAGATTTACAAACATGATATCGTATAATGGCCCGCTTTAATCGTGTTTGTGATGCAGAGTGTATTTACGAGCATGGACTGAAAAAGGGAGCTTAAAGCATGGATTTAACGCTCTGATAACACTAAAGGCAAGGGACGAACTCCAGGGGACCAAGATTGAAGAAGCATCGGATCTAAGAGCTGGGACGTGAGCTTCAGCTTGAGAGCCGTGGGACGTCCGTTTTAGAGTTTCTTTTGGTTTGTCTTAATGTTTATTTTATTACTTTTCAAGAGATCTAGCCCAATCATGTCGAGCTAAACCTCTTAGCTAGGGCTAAGAGGTGAAGCTTGTAGCATGATGGGAGAGCCTTTGCTTATATTTATTGTTTAGACAAAACTGATTTTAATTATAGTTTGATTAAAGGAATGTTTTTAGTTTTTAATGGTCTGTTGTGACTGAAATTACAATGGGTCTGCAATAGCTTTAAGCATGTTCTTATTCCTTTTATGTTTATGACGTCAGGAAGCCCTGTTGTTTACCATCATCTCCTGGGCATGGTCGGATGACGGTACCCTTCCTAACCTTCATACATGTGATTGGTTGGTAATTAGTTTAATTCTATTGTTTACTTTGTCTCTTGGGCATAGTTTGGTGATGGAATCCATTCTAATTCATATACATTTCATCTCTTGAAAACTATATCAAGTAAGTTCAGTTTAGTTTCTATGATTTTTTATGCAGGCATAAGATCTCCCTGATCTCTACAAGTGGATCCTCTGAATCCCTAGTTTATCTTCTCTGAACTTTCTTAAGTTCTAAATAACTATTTCATCATTATTCTTCAAATTGCAATCGATTTAAATTTCATCTTAATGTAGTTCAAATTCTACTTAATTTTAGGTTACGTACAAGTTTCAGTCCCTTGGGATTCGACCTCAGTCTTACCGAGTTTATTACTACATCACAACCCTGCACTTGGGGAGTGAACAGTGGTATCTGGTCCTTGCAGTCGCCTGCCAATAAACAAGAATGAAATTTAAGACTTGAAATGTGCCACTTCACATCTTACTACCAACTACTAGCTCTCTTCAGGCAATTTCTAGATTTCAACAATCCAGACCAGCTTTTTCAAATTTCTTTCATCAGCTGTGTATACTCAGAATTAGAAGATGTTGAGAAATTAAAGTATTTTCAACAGAAAATTAAAAACTCATTTACACAGTGTCAGTGACTAAAATTTCCCATATGTGAACATGAAGCAGTGGATTTCAAAAGCTATGAATTACATTGGTTTCTTCAACAAATGATACATAATGCATGGGCATTTTTATACTGGGCTCGAAGTGGGGTGGCCTGTGGAATGCGGGGGCATACTCGGGGTGGGTGGCCCGCGGAACCCATGGATTTGGGACCCACGAGTGGGCGGAACTCATGGATTTGGGGCCCACAAGAAAGGTTTGGCCGAGGACCTAACCCATGAATTTGGGGCCTGGGCTATGAGATGAAGGGATTAATTCACCATGCTCTATCAGTTCGAGCTTTTAGAACAAGTGGTTATTTGTCCTGCATCAATATTGTTGGAAGCTAGGCACGTCTTCATCATGTATAACATCCCTTCATTGAACACACTTCCTGAAATTACTGGATCACATTCTCAATCATGCTCAGGGGTTCGTATGGCGCTGCATGATCTAGACATCACATGATTACCAATTCCCTTGCAGGCAGCACAAAATAGCTGTGCTAAGGTGTAGTATGGGACCTGACTGTGTTGACATGTGAATCATGCAGGTCATCATGTATCAGTGGGTCCCCTGCTGTTATGAGCAGCCAGAATACTTGAGCCTGCCTTTCTTGCATTTAGGCCATGGTTTGCCTAGAAAGTGGTCCTCCATGACCATACATTGCATACTCGCCCTTCAGGACATTCATGAAATAGTTAGCCCAGGAGTTAATACTGTTTGGGACTATGTTGACATGCTGCCATGGCCACTTCCTTGAGTATGGGTAAATGAGGAAGGATTATGTCTAGTGGGCAGCTGAAAATTGGAATTTCTACCAATCTACCATTTCAAAGCCAACCCTAAATTGATGGGAGAAAGACTAAGATGATGGTGACGACTGGATCACATGCTCACATTTTAAAAACAAATCATAAGAATCCTGAAATCACATTGCAATGAAGAGATCTTCCAATTAAAATAAAACATTTAACAACTAATGTTGTGAGTAAACAAGGTTGGGTGGATTATGTTTGTATCTTCAATGGAAAACAGAGAGAAACGTGCACACCCATATAAAATTGTTAGGATAACCAGAATTGTAGTACTAATCGATTATTTGTATAATAGTGACAAAGTATGTTAGCAGTTCAGGCATAAAAAAGTTAATATATATCGTAAATAAAAATAGTGCATAGCTTGGGTCCCACCTTGATAGACTATAACAGAAAACAATCACTTCAAACAGGGGATCATGGCCATCCTAACTACAGCCTGGAAATCTGACATGAAGAAAAGGACAACTAAAATCCATATGGTTAAGATCCCTAATCAATGTGATATTTTCTATGGTAACTGATGAAGAATGGGATAGACTTGGATGATCCATATTGAGTATTGGACCATGCACATGTTTAAAAATGCCAGGGTGCACTTAAAGCTCAAGTACACAAGGCATAATTAGGCATTTTAATAATTATACATTCTTTTTTACCAATACTAGTTATTCTTTTCAAAAATAATAATAATGTATTAGTCGTTTTTAAAAAATAATTAATACATTCTATCATCATCATCTTTGCCTTATCCTAGCTATTTGGAGTTTTTTGCTTGACAAATCCTCCCATGATTGTTGGGCAAAATTACAATGCCTGCATTCATATGTGTATATAAGATAAAGATAAAGAATATATAAGTGAGCTACTGGTTGTGTCTACACTGTATTGCAAGTATCTATTGATACACAATCAAAGTGCAAAAAAAAATAAAAAAAAATAAAAAATAAAGTTGAAAATTGAAAATAAAATTCCAGAAAATTGGAAAGAAAAACCATATATCATATCAGTTGTTTTTTTTTTGGGGGGGGGGGGGGGGGGGGGGTGGTTTGTGTCTTTTGATAACTCCACTCGAGTTCGTTTGCATCAAAACACAATTTTGGTGGAGAAATGGCTATTCGATACCAAAATCTGATTGAAACCCAATAAGGGAGAAGAATTTTTCGGATGCCAATTAAATTTATATTAAAGAAACAAAAAACAGAAACTATACAAAATAAACTACTCAACATGGCGAGCTTCCACACCTGTAGAAGCAAAGCCTCAATTTCTGGATGCGACTTGCCTGTGCCCCCCAAGCCACAGGAGGTTCCTGTGGTCGGAAGTTATGTGGGGTCCAAAGAGATGACCGTGACAAATCCACTCCGTCCATCAGTTTCGAAAGACCACAATGGTACAATAGTCCAAAAATCAGGCCAGGGGGTACAGGCAAGTCGTGTCCTCAGTTTCTTCCTGATTAGAACCCTTGAAAGAGGGTATCCTAGACGCCCTTTCCAAAATGAGACCTTTCACTCTGTTGACCATCCATCCTTTACACTGATTCCGACTAGTGAAGGAAAAAAAAAAAAAAAAACTGTTGTCTTTTTCTTTCCAGATGGTCCACATTGATGTTAGAAAACCCATACTTCAAAGTAGTGTCTTTTTTCTGTCAAAAGATTGACCTTTCCATGCAATAAGGAGCTCTTGTACTGACATTGACATCACTCATGACACCCCAAACATCTCCAGCACTAACAACATCCTTAAGCAAGCTTATCAACTATAGAGCTAGCCTCCCCTCTTGCATGGTCTAATAAATTATTGAGTTTAGAAGCAATAGTCCAGGCCTCATTGAACACAAAATTGAGATTGCACCAAGCTCCGAAATAAGGTCTAGATGCCCGGGAGATGACATTAGAAGAATTGCCCTCCATGATAACTAAACTAATGTAGAGGCATTTTCACACCGAGCTCGAGTGGGGTTTCCTGTGAGATGTGAGGGCACACCTAGGGTGGACGGCCCGTGTGAGGCGGTACCCATGTGATGTGGGGCCCACGAGGGGAGTTTGGCTAAGGTCCTAACCCATGAGATGTGGGGCCTAGGCTATAAGATAATTGGATTAATTCGCCATGCTGATTAATGCACTGGCATTTTCACACCGGGCTTGAGTGGGATTGCCTGTGGGATGTAAGAGCACACTCGGGGTGGGCAGCCTGTGTGAGGCGGGCCCCACCCATGTGAGATGGGTGGCTCATGTGAGGCGGTACCCATGTGATGTGGGGCCCATGAGGGGGGTTCGGCCAAGGTCCTAACTTATGAGATGTGGGGCCTGAGCTATGAGATAAATGGATTAATTTGTCATGCTCTATTAGTTCGAGCTTTTAGAGCAAGTAGTTAATTGTCCTGCATCATAGACCTAAGTAACTGTTCACAAATATTCTCTACCATTCTAGAAGGGCCTTGGATCGCAAGCTTTACCCAGTCCAACAGGGGCATAAAATCTCATGTAAAAAATGGGACCCATATCATCTCTTAAGACCCACTTGTGCCTTGAAATTCCTTTCTTCTTCTTCTTCTTCTTCTTCTTCTTCTTTTTAAAAAAAAAAAAAAAAAGAAAAAAAAATTTATTTTTATAGCTGTGCCAATACCTCTCAAGAATCATCTATTGGATACTATGTTGGATGTTTGTAAATATATTTAGTCTATAAAAGTTGAGCTTGCCCTGTTACTGAATCTTGTATGGCATTTCACTTGTGTACTGACATTGTAAGTGAAACTCGAGAAATGGAACTTGACTAAGCCAATGTTTCTTGATCATATGTGTACGGAAGGATTGTATAAAGCATTTGTAAAGGGTAAGGATTTTGAAAATGTTCCTAGTAATACTACAACCACCACCCTCACTAAACATTTCACCAAGAACTTAAAACAGAAACTGAAAAACTCATTCCACCCATACATGATGCATCTAAGCCTCTTTGCAAATAAGAAAGAAACATAAAGAATTTAAAACCACTAAATTTTCCACTAGCATGATGATGAAGCCAATTTCCAACACCTAGAAGAAAATTTGTTTACATAGCATCCTGTAAAATATATCGATGTAAAATAATAACAACCAAAAGTTACTAAATTGGTCATAAAGACTTCAACCATAGAAGGAAAGAAATGAGAATTCTGCTTAGATGTAGAGTTTGAGATACTTACATATCCTTGTTAAGCTTGTTGAATAGAGTAAAGACGACAGAGCAGGCAAGGCAAACGCAAACATAGGAAAAACTCGTACTACCCCTCATTTTCCAGTTCAAATTGAATGATCTTGTGATCATGATGGTATAAGCCACCACAGCAACCTAGAAAATAGACTGCAGTGAGCACTTGTTTCAAGCTGAAAACATTTCCTCTAGCAAAGAAGATTCTCGTACGACTAATTAAGTATCAAGCCAAAGAAGTCATGACATAAAACAAAGATTTTTTTTCCATGAGGAATAGGATCCACTTCCTGAGACTTTGCACAATATACATGAGTTTTCAATTCTGATAACCGAGACAAATGATTTAGCGATTCGAACCATTAGTCCTCTGGGCCGCACCGTGGATATACATGCCCCAAAAATGTATTACATAGGACAGCCCAAATATTTTGATGCATGACTTACAAATAGATGATTGAAGAGAGAAATGCAGGAAACCTCCACATTCAACTGAAAAAAGGCCCTTCCATACTTGGGTCCTTCAAAAAAACTAGAATCCTGAGTTGAGTACTCTAATAAGGGCAAGGGATCCCCTCACAAGGCCTGAAATCCAAATTTTCTGGGATTTTGAATTCTAGAGCTACCAGTTAATAAGAATTAGTGGTGAACCATGCCGACTGGGCAGCAAATTCTACTAGATATTATTAGGGAACTAATTTATCATGTACATAAGAATTAGTAGTGAACTATGCCGACTGGGCAGCAAATTCTACTAGATATTATTAGGGAACTAATTTATCATGTATATAAGAATGAGCAGTGACTAATCCTTGTTTTACAGATAACCTGAAATTTGGATTGTGAGGATCTACCCATTCTCGATGCCCATAGCTGTACTGAAGTAACAGACAAGGCCCAAGTTTGGTGGTTATGAAATTAGGATCTTTCAATCTAGGAGTGGTTTGGGGCATGGTCCATCCACAGTGGGATGTAACAGACCAATGGTCTGGATTTCTGAGCCATGGTCCCAACCGACCAATGGTTTGGATTTTTGAGCCATGGGCCCAACTTGTCAACACTGAAAAGACCAATACACTGTGCAACACTTCACGTCGAGGATCCTATCATTCCTCTTATCCAATATGCGTGTGCCATGGTTTGACAGAGCTCTGTAGCCCTTGCAAGTCAAAATATCTGACTCAAATCTTAAAAGATGTATTCCATATCAATTTCACAAAATGTCATCATTTGGTAAAGACCTGGAAGTCAACAAGGTTGTTTGGATGCCTGTAAGTTTTTAAGTTGTAAGAGACTTTCAGCTGTAAGTCAACAGGGAAGTGACTTCTCATCCCAGCCCCATGAAGTTTCCTGGCAGTTTTGCCTGCAAGTGACTTGCATGTGAATTTCCTCCCCCAAACACCTACCTATAAGGTCCATTTGGATGGGAGCAAATGGAGGTAAGTGACATTTGAGGTGTGTTTGGATGGAAGTAAATGCATGAAAATGAAATGAAATGGGAGTAAATGGACCTGTACTTTAGAAGTAAATGGGGTGAAATGCCTTTTTAAGCTCCCTTGGAGAGACACAAGTAAACAACTACACACATGCCCACCGTATACGTGGCACGTTGATGATACTCCAAAACAATCCAATTATCAACTACATCATCAAAATCACACCAATATAATGTTCCAAATCGTCCCAATGTTGGCCATCTAAATGGACAGTTTAAAAAAAGTTGGCAAGTTGCTTGTTTGTGATCCTTTCATTTGTGGCCCACCTGAGGTGCGGAATTTCCTCTTTTTTGGTAAAATTATATATTTCAATGGGCTAATTATAGTCATTCTGTTAAATATCACATGTGTACACTTATTTAGGGTATTAAAGCTGATTTGGGATATCATATATGTTCTTGTGAATATATAGAAAAATTCCAATACATTCCAATTCATCCCATTTATTCCCATCCAAACACAACTGAGTAAGTCATTTACTCCTTAATTTACCTCCAATTCCATTTCCCATTTACAAGCTCTCAAATTAGCTCCAAAGTGACTTACCTGTGAGTCACTTCCCACTTACAGAACTTACAAGCATCCAAACAAACCCTAAATTTTAGAAATTTGTTAACATCCTCGAATGTCATTCTCCAAAAAATACTACTTGAATCCCACTGTTTTTTGGGGATTATTATGGTTTCACTCAGAACCTGCCGTTCGATAAAAAAGCAACAGTTAAGATTGTGGGCTTAAGCTTAGCCAAGAAATCGATTTATTTATTTATTTATACTTATTTTCTCTTTAGATATATATTGGGACCTTTTAAGTCCCAAATAAAATCCATCACTTGAGAGAGAGAGAACTTTTGAGTTTTGGATTCTTTTCCTAAAAGGGAATATCACCAGAACTAAAGGCGAATCCACAAGAGCCCATTAATCATTCATCTTGCTCCTATACCCAATCAATGAGATTTGAAACGAACTTAAAATTTTAAAAAATAAAAATAAAAATGCTCGAGACAAAACTATAAAAGATTCCTTACTCTCTTTCACCACCTTTGAGCCCTTCTCTTCATTCACACATGAATAGAAGAAGCTTCTTCCTCGTAAAGACATTGCAACTTTTTCTCGAAATCCTCATTGCATGCTCTGAAGATCTTATTCCAGATGCGAGAAAGAATTCCCCTGTCTTGCTTTGATACTTTTCTACTTCTGTTTTGATCGGCAGAAACCCTTGGATTTTCAGAAACAGCTGGCTGCTGATTCTCATCGCCATCCATTACCTGCGAATTATACAGTGTAAGTTCCAAGTATGAGAGGCAGTTGGTGAGAATAGCAGCTGTGGGATATTCTGTCCAAGTGCTGCAAGGGAGCGTATTAGGTGCGGCCTAGACCGTGGGGCCCACTTGATGTTTGTATTGTACAGCCACTCTGTCCATCCGTTTTTCCGTATCATTTCAGGGCATGAGAGAAAAGATGAAGCACATCCAAATCTCAGGAGCCACACTACAGGGAATAGTGGTGACTGAACGTTAAAAACTTTCTTTGGGCCACGAAATAAAAGTTAGTTTTGGATCCAGTTTATATTTGCCTTTTCATGAATTGGCGATGGCAAATAACCGTTACAGTCGGCATTACATTGGGTAGGGGTGTATACGAACCGAGCTAGCTCGGTTAGCTCGTTGGACTCGACTCAAAAAAGCTTGATTCAACTGGGTTCGAAGTTGAGTTTGAGCCGAGTTGAGCTGATTTTTTGAACTTGAAAATGAGTTCAAGGAGCTGGCCCAACCTCGACTCAACTTGGATTGAACCCAAGTCGAATCGAACTCGGATTGAACCAGTTCGGTGACTCGGTTATTTTGATATTGATATTGCCCACCAAGTGTTTGATAAAATGACTCAATGAAGTGTGGCTGGTAGCAAGGAAAGTATGTATATGAAACAAATATCTTTTTTTTTTTCTTGATTTTTATGTTGCTTAGAAGGTGTTTGATAAAATATTTGTAAAACCATTACTATTATTTTACATACAGTGAGATTTTGAAGGTGTAATACATGTGTTTGTAAAAATGCTGCATAGGTAAACTCGGCTCAAATTGGCCCAAGCTACTGACCGAACCGAGCCAAGCTGGCCAGTCAGGCTCGAGGACCGAGCCAAGCCGAATTTGAGCTGGTGTCAACTAGTGGGCGAGTCGATGTACACCCCTAACAATGAGCCATATGAAATTTTTAAAGGTAGGTGTTCAAATCACTAGGGTTTCTTATGACGTGGTCCACCTGAGAGTTTGGATCTGCTTCATTTTGGAGGGGACCCTGACTATGGAGCACTGCTTCATTTTGGGGAGGACCCTGACTATAGGGCCCAGCTTGATCTACGTGGATGTAACCACGTGATCTATTTATTGAAATCTCATTTTATAGCATAATAAAAAAATAAATCAGATCCAAAACTCATTTTACCATTAAAAACTTCTCATGGCCCACAAAAGTTTTGGATCAAGATGATATTTTTAGACCATCATCTTTTTGTATCGGTTTTCATAACCTTATCAACAAGTTGGATGGCAAATAAAAGTAGACTCCACGAAGTTTTTAATGGTGGGGATTCAATCACAACAGTTTTGTGATGTGGTCCACTTAAGATTTTGTGTATGCTTCATTTTTGAATTCATGCCTTGAAATAAACTATGAAAATAATTGGATGTTGTGTATTTAAGGGACATACATCACTGTCAACTCCACAACCAGGGATCTCACACACCTAGTCGATATTGAGTTTCACCTAACATGTTTCTTGTTTTTTTAGCTGGTGCTTTAAAATGGGATGACAAAATAAATGGACAACATGAATAAGCAACACATACATCAAAAGAGGGCCCACGGTTAGGGTCACACCATGCTAAGTGAGGCCAAGGCTGCACCTATTTGACTTCCATGCTGCAAAGGGGGATTCGGACATTGGCTCATTAAGCTGAAATAAACTGGCTACAGGAGAGGAGAGGTTACTCTGATTATTATTATTCTTTATTTGAAAAATATCTATTTTAGTGAAAGAAACTTATTTATTTATTCATGGGTTCCAAACCGTCTATACCACACATAGATTGAGTTTCGATGAGTTCATTCATACTTCATACAATTAGGAGCCAGCCACGGTATTAAAATAAAGCTAATGGAATGACCCTAGCCATTTTATTGGGCCAATTTGTTACAACTGTCCATATAAGCCATAAATCACATGGTTATGATGATCAAATCAAAATGTAAATTTAGAACTATAAAAAAATAAAATAAAAAAAAGCAGGGTCTATCTGATATGATGATTGGACCTATTTTGCTTCTGCCGTGAATTTTGACCGTCTGTTTTCGTGTTATACATTATGAGTTTTGAATCACCAGATTAGCATGATTTTTGCACCATGGCTTATTCTTAGTTGTATGGGAGAATGAGGGTTTAGGGTTTAGGGTTTAAGAGTAATAATCCAATGGCCACTCTATGAATTATTTATATATAATCATCACTATAATTGGATAAATCTGACCATCCAGTAGTCAGTTTAGGGGTTGAATATGAACTGCTGCAAAAGGCACTGATCCATATGGATGGTGTGGATATAACACATACATCATAGTGGGCCACAAAACTGTCTCATCAATGCACCTCTCCCATCTAAGTGGGTGGGCATTAGATGGACTATTTGAGTTTATCCAATTATAAGAAGTAATGATGTGAGTCTTACACTACATTATCGTTGAAGTCCACTATCCAAACACACCCTAAGGATGGGTTTCAAATGCAGACTGTCCATTATGTGGGGCCCACCATGATGTGGGTTATCCATCTCATGGGACCACCATTGATGTTAACTGTCCATCATGTGAGTGTCAATGTCCATTGCCCATCATGCGGAGCTCACTGTCAATCCCTCGAATCATGTGAGGCAAATGCATACACATCAGGCCCCACCTAATGTAATGAATGGACCATTACTAGACCTCATTGGGTCAGCCCCATAACTACTTGGGCCAACTTGTCTATGCCCAGAAATTGGACTGCTTACTAAGTTACTCAGTATATTCTTATCATACTGAGTAAACTCTATTAAGCCCACTACGGATGTATGTGATTTATACATGCTGTACATCTGTTTTTCCAACTCACTTAAGGGGTTGGTATTAAGCATTTCCAAAGCTCAAGCAGACGACAACACATGAAACAGTAGGAATAATGATTTTCAATGTAAGCCTTGCTATGCCCCGTAGTGATGTTTATTTGTCATCAAGAAAATATGGATGAAAGGAAAACACAAATATAAGCTTGATCTAAAACTACTGTAGCCGGTAAGAATTTTTCATTAATAGAATTTCAATTCACACTTTTTCCTGTGGCGTGGTCCATTTGAGCTATGGATATACTTCATTTTTGAGCTCACGACCTAAATTTATATGATTAAATGGAGGAGCGGATAAAATATATAAACCACGGTGGATCCCATAGAGTTTACTTGGTACACTTATCTTACTGAACTACTCATTACGCACTACGCTTCCCTATGTCCAAGCTTGCTCCAAGATTCATTAGTATTATGTGGATTGGGCCCGCAATCTAAACCAGCTAAACAGCCCAAGCATCTTGGCATGTGTCTGGCGGGCCTCTCTTATTATGGACAGCCCAAAGACCCGATGGACCAATGCTTTTTTTCTTCTGTTAGTGGCTCTCATCCAATTTTCCAATTTGACGCCCAGCTTAAAATCTGGTCTAGTTGGGTTTGGGTTGAGTCCATTTTCTTCAACTTGATTGAAATGGGTCAGGTGTTCAGATCCGGGTACTAAAAGACGCGCAACCAAACCTGATCTGACTCGGGTATGGGTACCCTAGAGACCCGAACCAAACCCGAGCCTTCGATATCCATAATTTTAGGGTTTGGGTTCAGATCCGATCCTTGCTTTCACAACGTTGCCTAGATCGGTAGATTGTGGCGGATGTTCACACGTATACACTCAGAACACGTGTAGGTCATCCAGACCTGGAAATTGTTGGCTTCATTTTACAATTCTCGAGAAACCAATAATCCCACCAAACTGATCTTTCACCTAACCGATCAGTGGACATTAATAGACGGTCAAGATGGGAAAAACTCAACGGTCTAGATTAGAGAAGAAAATTTTCCACTAATCAACGGTAAAGATAGTCCATTCAATCCGACACTTCAGATCCACGAACTATCCACAAAGGGACCCACTATTTTAAACCGTCTGATTCTAGTTACACGTATACCACGTGTACAATCGCTTCGTACTTGAAATATCAGACCTTCCTAGGGCATCAAACACCGCCGCGTAATCTATATATACAAAAACCAACCCTTATCTCTCCTCACTCTCCTCACTCTTCTCTTTCTAGGGTTTTCGCGGCCGCTACCAAAATCTTTTCATTTCAACGGAGTAAGATTTCTCTTATTTTTGCATTTCATCTACTATGCAACGATGATCTGTGGTTTTAATTACTCCGAATATACAAATCTGAGGCTTTTTTGAAGCCCTAATCTTCCCAAACACGAGGTTAGGGTTACGCTGGCCTCTACATTTCTCATATCTTTAATCTTATTTTCTATCATCGATTTTGGACGGCTGTGATGACGAAATTCGTTTCTCGATGCTGATTTTTTTTATAGACCATTAGAAAGATATACACGGTATTTCTGTGTATATCTGGTATTAGTTTTTGATGACATATTTGTGCGTGTCTGAGCCATTTGATTTTGAATTTGGAATAGAGAAGAGATAAAAAGGGGGTTGCTATGATTATAAAACATTCCTCGTTCTGAGAAGCTATTGCCATGGCATTGCGGACTCTTTTACACCCATAGAATATGAGCTCCCTCTCTCTCTCTCTCGCTCTCTTTAATTTTTTATTTTTTTCTGGTATTTTCATGTTAGTTGTATGCTTGTATTGTATGCTGTTCGTTTGGGTGTTTCGACTGTATGGTGGGGCACACCTAACGAAGAGCTCGGATCGTCCGCAGAAATAGTTAGCCGGATCGGGCTTGAAATTTTTCGTTTCGTTTCGTAAGAGCCCAGTACCTGGCTTGGGCTGGATTTTACTATGGCTATCAATGGACCCGGCTAGCTTGTTGGGCTTTTGGGCTTGGCTGCTTTTGGCTGTGTTTAAGCCCATTTGTTGATCAGGCTGGGTTTTACACCCAAGTGCCTATCAAGTTCGTTGGGTTAGGGCGAACGACCAGCGTTGTGGGTTTGCTCTCCACGGACGTGAGGTTTGTTTCCCTTCCTAGCATTACCCAATGCACATGTTTGATTCCTCTTCCTAGCATCACCTAATGCGCATGTTTGATTCCTCTCCCTAGCATTACCCAATGCACATGGTTGCAACTTGCAAATGATTTCCTGCTTCTGCAGGAAATAATATCTCAAACATCTTGACATCATAAAAAAAATTCATTTCGTTGCCTGTGAATTTTATAAGCAGTAAATGAGCTGCTGGTGTAAATGGTTTTCCGGTGGTATGATTTCAGATAACTTGTAAATTGTTTAAGCCACATAATTTTAGTTGTGAGGCTGAATTTCATTTGCAGTTTAATGAAATCGGAGCTTTTCAGTAGGTTTTCATTTACCGCGAAAATGCTGTAAAGCAGTTGAATTTCATTTGAACTTTCATTTAACATTAGCAACTGTTAAGTAGTAGTTATTTTTCAGCATCAAACACAGTAATTCATTTATCATTAGTCCAGTTTACAGGCATCCAAACGACCCCCAAGATTTCGAGGTCATCAACCCAGTTCTTAAACAAAAGGGTGGCTAGGCTTGGGCTGGGTTTGGGCTCGGTTCTGTGCTTATGCTGGAATCAGACATTGACCATGCACATGTGCCACCATCAAACTTAAGGAAGTGCATTGATGTCACTAAGTTCTGTAGGCCCCTATCAACACCAAGATGATATCTGTGGTTTCCTTTCATTCAGTTGTTCAACCTTATGAACAGGTTGGATGCAGATAAGCATCATGGTGGGCTGTATGTGAAAATACTAATTTCTAAAAATTGAAACACGAACCTACAAGGGACATGCATATGTTGCTAAATAGATATGGTTGGAATGTCTTACATGTCATGGTTAATATAAAATGGCTCAAGCCCAAGCCCGATTTAGAAATTGATCATTATAAAACATAAGCTCAAAGGCTTGCCCAAAAGCAGACGTGGGCCACCCATGTAGTATAAATTGCTTATAGTATTTAAAATCGTTCGTGTTGGATGGACTGCTTTAACAGTTGTGAGCTTGATTTATGATTATTTTAAATATGAGACATGCAAATGGGACAACTTAGCCCATGCAACTACATTTTGTTTCTTGGGTGTATACCAATTTACATCTTTGATTACGATCAGTATACATTTCATAAATTCAGCATTCAAAATTTATAGGAAACATAAAAGCTAGGAATAATATTCCAAACCAACCAAAAAAGCCCCATTTTCTTTTGATGGGAGATTTAATCTCAGCCTCATTGCCAAACACCTAGGGCCCGTTTGGATACGAGTTTTGGGATGTATTGTATTGTATTAGAAGTTATGATTTGTCGTTTATCATGTTTGGATTGCAGTGAATAGGAGTTGAATTCCATGCTTACGAATACAAACTCCAACTTTTGAACCGACGGTAGAGTATTGTCAGTGGGTTTTGTTCCTGTCAATATTTCGTATTCATTGTGTTGTATTCGGCAACAGATGGAAGTTTGAAATTTGTACGATTACAAGATATATGGTACCTATGTAGTGTAAGATTGCGATAGTTCATTTGGTACATTTAAACATGAAAATCATCCGGGCTAGAAATCAGAAAGTTCAATACGTCAAACAGGCCACCTGACCCAATTAAGATTGTTCAATATACGCAGACATAATCTGTCCTATTCAAACATTAATTTATATAACGTATTGTATACTATGCTAAACAATACCTCATATCCAAACAGTGAATAGTATCTGATTGATTTGGATGTATTCTGAAAATCCAAACAGGCCCCTAATGTAAAAGCACCAAATAGGGTCCAGCAGGAACATCTAACTTTATAAAAGATTGATGGGTGGACCTGAAGAACCCATCTGACTTGGTGGTTGAATCATCTAGTGACAGCTGAGGTCAAAACCAATTAGACTCTCTAGTCCATAGGCAATATTTGGTGTGGATTAGAATCATTCCAGTATTCAAAGTATGTTTTCCAAGATATGTTATTTTTCAAAATTTAGGCTGTAGCTTTTGCCATCGCTTTCCAAACTGTGTACCTCTTTTGATTTTGGACACTACTGATTTTGAGCTATCACCTTTTAGTAACTCTTGGGGTTCGTTTGGCATCTCTACTCTAATTTTATAAAGAGCTTTTCAAATAAAAACTAATCTTATAAGCTTTTTTGGTTATAGCTCTTGCTTTATGATATTTGTTTGGTAAAATTATATTTTCAAAACTGAAAAAGGTTTTTATTAGAAATAAGTATATCTCAATAAAGTGATTATAAAAGCAAATGGATATCACCATAGATGGACTATATCCCTAATGGCATAAGGATAACTGCAATCTTCATGTTTTAAGACATTTGGGTTGTTCATCATGTTGAACGGTGGATAATGGTTTCTCCATGCTTATGGATCTCACCTTTAATGTGAAATGTCTATCATGTGGAGACCTTGGTGTGAAAAGTTCATCATGCAAGGCCACATCTTGATGTAGGCCATTTATCATTTGGGACCCACCTATAATATGAACCATGCATTATGTGGGCCCGCCCATTTGTCTCGTGGGTTACAACCTTCAAAATGGCTGTTTATCATGTGGTCTCATCTTCAATATCCACTATCCATCATATGGGTTTGACCTTTAATGTGGACTATCCATCATGTGAGCCCTAACACACCGATATCATTACAATTGAGAAAATGTTGAGATATCTCATTGGTTAAGAAATTTCTCACTCACTAGTTTGAGATTATGGTTGAGAGATTATGATACTTTGTTGGAATAAAATTTGATTGATTCAACAGTTGCATTTTCACTCTCAAAAGAAGTATGCCCTTGATCTCTTCACCATTATGGGTATGATTGGGTCTCCGACTAAATGCCATTTGAGGCGAAAGAACTATTTGTTATAATGGGCCGTAATGGGATTGGGTTCAATCCGTATGGAATGACCTAAGTCCATACACGTTTTCTACATGTTTGAAACTATTATAAATAAGAGTACCGGGGCTTCTATAAACCCAAGCATCTTGTAAGATCAACAAGATGTATCCGGTCAACAAAAAAAATATTTTTTTTCTTTATCTAAAACATATCTAATCTAGTGTGTTCATGTTCTTTCCCATTCATTGGAGATTAAAATGATTTAATCAAAGTGATTAATGCAGCCACCAAGTAAAAAATGTGGCTTGTCATCAGAGGTGGGCATTGAGTTGGACCAGAGTGGGTCCAACTCGACTTGTTCCGAAACTTTCAATGCATGACTTCAACTCGATTCGATCCAAGATTGAGTTCGAGTCTGAGTCCTTGGACTCGATTTGATCCGTTGCACTGTTGGTCTGACTTGAACTCGATTTAATCCGGGACTGAGTCCGAGTCTTCGGACTCGATTCGATCTGTTGCATTGCTGGCCTGACCAGAATCGAGTATGACTCGGTAAGAAAAACCAAGTCAATTTGGGTTGGATACAGTTTAGATTGAATCTTTTGTTATAATTTTTTATTTTTTATTTTATTTATTATTATTATTTTTTTACAGTGTGGTTTGAATATAATAAGTACCTCATGATGGGACCCACATAACCTGTTGATGTCAATACACAAGCATGGGTGACCTGCCAATCCTTTTTCCATCAAAAGTTGAGAGGGGTTACAAGTTACCCTCTCATTAAAACATTCATAATCATTTTTTGATCCCACTGAGGTGTGGTTTACAAATCCAGACCATCCATTATGTGTGTCTCACTTAAATGAGGGGTCATACCAAGTTTTAGATGCATCCAATTTTTATGTGGGCCCCACCAAGTGCTTTTATATGTTTCAGGAATGTATTCACATGATTTTATATGGTATGGCCCACCTAAGTTCCGTATACGATTGATTTTTGGGATATCCCATATTTTAAAGGGGACTCATCAAATGTACGGTGTTAATGTTAGACATGCATACACAACTTGATGTCATGGGAAGTTCCCATAAGCTTGACTGCATTGAACCGACAAGCTCGGTGTTCAATGCACCTCGAGCCATCAGTGCCTGAGGACGCAGATTGCGTCCTAGCCTCGTCCTAATGTAAGTGTTTTATCCACACTGTGGGGCCCACCATAATGTAAGTGTTTTATCCACTGTTTAACGATTTTTTCAGAAAATTTTAATATATGAATAAAAAAATGAGGTAGGTTTAAGGCTTGAGTGGACCATAAAGTGGGGATTGAACGTTCACCACTAAAAGCTTCTTGGGAGCGAAGAAGTTTCAGATCAAGTTGATATTTGTGTTTTCACTTCATCCACGTCTACATATGACCTTATGAATAGGTTTTATGGTAAAAAAAAAAACATCACATGGGCCCTTAGGTTTCAACAGTGGGTGTCATACCAGTGTATGTTCCTTTGGTGTGGTCTAGTTAAGCCTTGGACCTACCTCATTTTTTGGTTCAAATATTAAAATTTTTTGAAAAAAATCATTGAACGGTGTGGATAAAACACTCACATCACAGTGGGCCCCATAGAACCTTGCCCGGATGGATTACTGTCCTAGCGAGGGTAGGACGCAATCCACATCCTTGCCTGAGAGGACTGATTGGTTACTCTCCCGCCACTAGCCAATGGATGGTGGTCAATGCTTTGTGGACCCCATCATGATGTATTTATTTCATCCATGTCATCCATCTATTTTTCTAGATTATTTTATGGTATTAAGCAAAAAATGAGGTATATCCCAATCTCAAGTGGACAACATTATAGGAAACAATGTTGAATGAATATTGTGTTAATTGAATCGGATCTAAACGGATCGGATCGGTCCGGATTAGCCACTGACCCAAACTCGACTTGATGTATGGTTGGATCTTGACGCAGGGATGAATGTGATGAGGTCGATCACCGTCTTCCTCAAGAATAACTACTCCGAATCCACATAGCTTCTCTGGACTCCTCACAGAGACTTTCCGAATCCACGAGAAAACAAAGCAAGAAAATAGGAATAAATTCTAATAAAATTCGAAATTGATTAATGAATCATTGATAATCGTTTAATGTGTCTCTTCACACCCTTAATAAAGAAAAAATAAACTAAAATTCGTAATTATCAAAAATAACAAAATTCCAACTCTAATAAAAATTCTAAATCTAATAAAACTCTTATAAGGCCTAATTTTTAAAACTAAAAATTACAAATAAACTTTCTTTATAAAAGTCCTAGTATAACTAAAAGTTATTTCTAAAAGTAAAGAAAATCTAAAACTCTAAAAATATTAAAAAAATTAGAATTACAAAAAATAGAAATTTTTTTCTAAAAATTCTTTTTTGAGCTAAAAGCGCGCGATTTCTTACGAAACAGACAAATGCCCGTTTGTGGGTCGGTTCACCTCGAATGGCTCGTTTCAGTAAAGATTGATAGGTTGTGCAGCTCATTATGATACCCAAATCAAAAGTTGTGGTCAATTTACGGTCATCTTCTTTTGTCCCAACCATGCTAGAAACGTATCTGTGACACGTCCTACATCAGATCTGAATGGGCCTACTCGATCTGACCTGATCCTGGCTTTCAGTTTAGATCGAATCGGGTTGGATCTGTCAGATCGGGTCGAAATTTGCCGAGCTCTACTTGTCATTCCCTAGCGTCATGATTTGATGGTTACGATGACTGGATAAAAAGTAATTCTTGCAAAGCACATGCAATCAAAAGTTATCTACACATATTTTTGTGCAATCATAATTAACATTTTCACTGTTGTGGATCATATAGTTAAATGATCTGATTAAATTTGGAACCCACGTGATGGATGGGTACAGATCAATGGATGTCGTCCATCTTGTTGACTTTTTGATCTAATTTTTAAGAATTTCTTAAGAGACACATGGTACATGATGATGGACAATTAGATCAACAATTGGACTTCTTTCATTACTTAATTTAGGTTTTCTGATATTTTAACCATTAATATGATGGTTAGAAGCATCTTATCAAAGTTACTCTTGATTAGCGCAGTAAATCCATGGTGGAGACCACATAATTAACTATTATTAGACACAATTTCCTATATTTAATCTTTGACCATTCATTTTCCTATGTGTCAAAACTAATCTCTCTAAAACAAGCAATCAAAAGTAAGATGGTCTAGATTGATGATTGGACCCTTTTTCTTTTATCTGAACGGTTCATAACCATCAGTTGATTGGTTCCTATGCTTCGACGAAGTTGATTCTTGAAAAGAACCTGCAATCAAGAGTGGACCACGTGATGGACGGTACGGCTGTGAATAGGTTGGAAATGTGTTGGACATTGCAACACATATCTGATCCACTTAGAAGTAGGACAACCGGTAGCAATATTTTTGAATTGGGTACAACTTCCTGTTTACAAATCTGATTTTGTGGGAAGAGATGTCCCAATGCATCCATTTTATACAAGCCACGGTCCATGATTGCAAGACCCATTGTATAGTGATCTTGACCGTTGATATGATGGGCCTTATAGGAGATGCTGCATAGGCCAAACACTTTAGAGGTAAGTTGATTATAGTTATCCGATCTATCATTATTGTTAATGTTGAGATTTGGTCATCCTGCTAGACTATTGTGCACTTGCAAAACCAAGTGGCATTAGAGGCCTTGGTTATAGCCAGCTGATGCCTAATTCAGAATAAGCACACTCTGGGTCTAGTCGAATTACGATAACAGTGTCTAATTTCTACCGTAAGTAGGGCTTTTATTTATAACATTTCGAGACTTCTTTCGTGTATGGCAATGAGTCTGCCTTGTGGATACTTATCATACAAGGGATCTTCCCTTGGGTATGTAACGTTTATCTCGGCATGATTCTCGGTGAAAATCTCGGGAAGATAATTATTTCCGCATACGAATGAGACATATTCTGATAGTCGGCATTCGAGGAGGTTGTGGTCGATAGCCGAATCTGACCTCTAAGTCAATTTGGATGGGTCATGCAGATCGAGCTTAGTTGGTGATTGGGGTCGAATTCTATAATCAAGTTGGCGCCCAAAAATGTACCTTGGTCACAACAATGAAATGTTGACTAGGAGACCAAGGCGGCCACTCATGGCTATAGCCTAGACTAGTCACGGAGGTTGAGCTCGACATCTGGTACCAATGTATTGGTACCAGATGCCGAGCTCTTTCTCGATCTCTCATATGAGCTATTTGCCTTCATTGCCTTCATCTATTTAAAGTTGTTTGGCTGATTAGGTTAATCCAATTTTACCCATAACAACTATTAATACCGAAATTTGATTTTCTTGGTCTGAGATGTTAGGTGAAAGGGTAAATGGATATCTTCTGGCATCCTTAGTGGACAATCAAGACAGCTGATCACACATTTTTCTTAGAATTGATCTAAGGCTGTCCTTTTTCTTACCCGTTATATGGATGATTAGGATGATCCGGTCAGAAATTCTTGCAAAGTGTGGGCTATGAAAGTGAGGCTTATTGATAAACAGTCCATAAGAATGATTGTTCCTTTTCCTTAGTCAATATGGACTGTTTATTTTATTGACATTTATATAACAGTTAGCCCATTGAATGCGGTGAATGCTGAGGGGCTGAGCCCATATTAGGATGGATAGTTTAAATTCACCATTAGAAGCATAAGGGTTTCCTTCCCCGTAGTTGGTTTGGGTTTACTGGGGTTGAAAGTCTGCCTGGGTCGGGTTGGTGCTCAACCCTAGCCCAACTCAAGGTTCCTATACCTCAACCTAACCCAATCTCAGGTTGGGAATTCTCAACCCAAGCCCAACCCAAGCGAGCTCCATTAGGTGGATACATGCTAATGTTTTCATTATTATATTAGTTTATTATATTTTCAATATACATCTAATTTTTTGTATATATAATATTATTAATTATATATGCAGTTATTTATATAGTAAAAAAAAATTATTTTTTCTAAACAAATAAGCTAAAATGTAGGACAACTACTATTTTAAAAGTCATGTTGTGTGACACTTAGTTTTTTGAGAGAGAAATCCTGTGTATCTTGTTTGATTGAGTCATCCGAAATGACATGACTTGGATAAATGAAACCCGGCTGCACTGAAATTTCTCGTGCCTTCAATGCAGACAATCTGCACTCAATTATAATTTATAAGTAACTTATATATGGATCGAGTTCAGGTTAGGTCGGGCAACCCAATACCTTGACCCAAGTCCAACTCAAAATTTATCAGGTTTGTATAGCCCAAGCCGGAGACCGACCTGATACATCATGCCCAAGCCCAACCCAATAGTCATAGTTTTACTTTCCGTTGCATTTTCTTAGTTTACTCTCAATCCAATCATGCAAGGATTAGTTTATAATCCAATGGCCACTCTATGGATTGTTTATATACAATCATCACAGTGATTGGATAAATCTGACCATCCAGTAGTCAGTTTACAGGTTGAATGTGGACTGGTGCTAAGGGCACTGATCCATATGGTACCGGTCCATCAGATGAGTGGACTGACCTGATTAACTGCCCTGTTCATGTGACATTGTGCCACGGTTCAGTCTGTGAGAAATCTGAGCCATCTGTTGGGTGGGGCTAACTGCAAGCATGAGTCTAACGAAAAGATCAGGTTAGACCATGTATCAAGGCCGCTCACCTTATGAGTGGCCCACCTTGATTTTTTGGGGTAAAGAATATTCCTGTTAATCCCCATCTGATTATGGCTGGGTGAAAGTCGCCTGAGCTTCTATGGCCATTCCGCTTCGGGCTAAGGGTAACGGCCGGCAGGCTGAGCTATGCACGGCCCAGCCCTGTCTGTTCACACCCTAAATATGGCAAATCATCGTTTTTTTTTTTTCTAAGGGGGGATATTTGATACTCTGGCGGCATGACACTTGATACACAGGCACTTACGAATTGTACGCATGGCATAGATAAGATAAAATTAAATAAATCGTACATAATGCATATATACGTTAAAATTAAATAAATTATACACATGGCATATATAAGCTAAAATAAAATTGACTAAACTGTGGGACCCACTGTCATGCACATTGGTTGAGATAGGGCTATTGGATATTTTCATTATTTAACCGTCCAATAAATATCTACCAAGTTGATAGATAATAAAATAATCTTTATTTTTGGTTTATGATAGATCAAAACTACATTCCATAGCTTTAATAGTTCAATTAAAATTTCTTCTATGCCAGTTTATGCAATTTAGAAGTAATTACTAAGGTGCCTGTGTACCATCTATCACACTGCCAGATCATCGAAGAATGGATGGACGGCATACATCACAACGGCCCTACATAGCCCTTCCCGGACATATTATAGTCCAGGAGGGGCAGGACAAAATCAATCAGAAGTGGATTGCTTCCTGGACGCATTAAATCCTTCATGTGTCCATATAGGAGCGCTGTGGGGCCCACCGTGATGTATGGATTTTATCCACGCCGTCCATCCATTTTCTCATATCATTTTAGAATTGATTCTAACATTACTCTAAAAATTTAGGCAGGTCTAATGGTCAAGTAAACCGCACCATAGGAAGCAGCGGCTATAATGAAACTCATAGTTGAAACCTTCCTAATGGCCACCCATGATGTTTATTTGTCATCTAACCTATTCATAATGTCATTTAGACATGAATGAAGGGAAAAAAACAAATATCAGATTGATCCAAAACTTCTGCCGTTCACAAGAAGTTTTTAATGGTGAGATTTCAATCCCCACCGTGTGGTCCACTTGAGCCTTGGATCCAACTCATTTTTGGATTCAACTCATAAAATGATCTGTAAAAATGGATGGACGGCGTAGATACAACCCATGCATCACAGTGGAATCCACAGAGCCCTGCCTAGACGGATTATGGTCCAGGCAAGGGCAGCATGCAATCCGCTTCCTTCTGAATCTGTCACCTCAGGATTAGTTGGATTTGGATTTAAAGTTACAATCTGGACTCATGGGTTCAACCCCACACGGTGGTGGGCCACACAAGAAAGTAATGATTACGGTTTGGATTTTGTTTTGTCTATATATTGCATCTCAATCTCAAGATTGCCAGAATCCGTCATTGCCCATATGCAAATTAATCCTGAGCATTGATTTGTGTAGTTTAGTTCAAGCTATCGAAATTTTCGTTTTATAATGCTCCACGTTCAGCAACACAGCAATGGCCAGGATCATCCATTCAGCATACGTTGATTACTGTGGCCTATTTCATTCACTCGACCAATGTAAAATCATTCTGGTGTGGGAACGCCCCTTAATCCTGGTGAACTACAGGTGATGATCGGGATGAATGGAACACACGCACACAGTGGTGGGCCCCATACATAAACCTATGGTTGGCATCCATTCCCCATGGTTCCCTGTGGTGTGTCCAACCTCAGTTGTACATTGGGCTCATATTTCAGCCTAAGGTCTAACATTGGAAGGGGCAGCTGATGGACGGAATGGATGTCATATACGTAGTGTCTCTTGACAGTTGGACTCAGCTGGGTACAACAATCTTGTAGGGAAAGATGGTGCCAGTGTCAAAACACATTATGGTGACAGGGTCAGTTTGGAAGTGTGTAATTGCTGCGTTTAGAAGTGTATTTCCATGTGTATGGATTCGAATTCAAATCAAATATATAAAATGCGCTATTTTTCTTCTTTTTTAATAATAAAAATAAAGCTATGGCTAAATCATGTAATCCCATTTTATATGAATTTCACTTATCATGATTTGACAAGTGATGTCATACATTTTTCTTACTCTCCATCATTTTAAATAAAAGATGCTAAACACATTCATACAAATTTTAGAGGAATCCATGTGCACAAGCTGCAAGATACAACTAGAAATTTTAATTCACATGGATTTCATAATAATTTCTAAGACATATCAAATAACATTTAGGAAATGGAGAGATTTGATTGCAAGCGACAAAAATAAATGAAGGGATGAGATTCCATTTCATAAGTCAAGCTTGCATAAAAGTAGGACAAACGCACGGAATAAAAGTATCATGAAGAACGGAAACCCGACATACACCAGCGTCGCAAAGGAATCAGCTTTTTACGCAGATGTTGAAAGAAGAGGCAAATATCCCATGAAATGGAGGCAGCCGCTGAAAGCCAGTCCCACAATCCATTGAGGTTGGGCACGCTTTTCACTGATCCAGACCATTCATATGGTGGGCCTCTCTATGGATTAGTGATGCCGCTACAAATTCCCACCATCAGACCATCCCAACCGTAGGATTGTATGCCTGAAAAATGCATGGGTCAAAATTTAATATAGCACATCCGGAGCGTGTCCCCAACAAATGAACGATATATATCATTTAAATGTGGGCCCCACCTGTAAGGAGTGATTGTCTAAACAAGAACTCCACAACTAGAGGCAGACCAGTGTGTAATGGTGAATCACAGGATCTCTGGTCGTGGATGCATGGACTTAGAACTCAGTAACTCGGACAGGCTCATTCAGTCTCGAGCCGAGTCACAACTCAGCCCAGCTAGCCTAGTCCATGGTGACCATGCAAGTGACGGTGGTGCGAACTAGATCAGGTATATCCGAGTCGGAGTCAATTCGGACGAGCAACATGGGCCCTGTTGCAGCCTCAAAACCTCGCATGGATGGCAAATGCCTCATGCATCTCCTCGATCTTAACTCTCTAATCGACAACAATGACCTGCGAATAAATGGCTAAGATGTGCGAGCTGTGGACACTTTTATGTACACGATGGACTAGAGAAGGCCAAATCAGAGGCAAAAGTGATCAACACGGTCAAAACCCTAAAACAAGCATATCTCACAAATCAAAAACCCTAAAATAAGCATATCTCACAAACTAAAATGAGTTATTACAACATACCATATATGATTTTGGGCAGGAGAAACTACTTTAGCAACCCAACCCCACAACGCCGGGTTGCCCATGATCACGACTTTTGATCCTTGTTTTAGGAGTTGTGCCAATATGAAAACAGCTGAAAAAAATTTGGAGAATAACGTAGTTAGGCCAAATTGGTCACTTATTATTTTTTACTGAAAAAATCATGAAATAGTAAGTTTACTTTTTATGGTATGTCACATTTTTAGGGAGTTTGAGCTAAAGTTTGATTCTAAAACGTCTTCTTAGGTTTGAAATTACTATTTAAAGGGCTGTAATTTTGTTTTTATTATCAATCAATTTACTTTCAAATTTATTAAAATTTATTTCTGTTTTCCTAAGTTTCCTCATAATTTCGAGGAATATCTGTAAGGAGTTCAGAGAAGCGCATTCGGAGTAATTATCTCTTTGAGGAAAACGGCGATTGACCTCATCACGTCCATCCCTGCGCCAAGGAGGAAACACAGCAATGGCCCTCATTCAACCAACAAATGGCCAGAAAGATTAGATGGCTAGGACATTACAATCAAGGATAATTTTGGGATAAGTTCCATCAGACCAATGGTCTAGATCACTGCACCATAGCAACACTAGTACAAACTAGAAGCCAAACATTCTATACATATCCTCAATTAAAGTAGATGATCAAAGTCATGGAGAAATGACAACAGAAATACATAGAACGAAATTCCTAAGCATAAATAACCGTTGATCGGCAACCCAAAATGGCCGACATCGGTCCTGATCGGCCCAAGATTGCCGGCCGTCGCTTCCCAATACCATACAAGGAAAAACACAAGAAAACAAAGAGAATTAAATAGAATTAAGTTCCTAAATTAACTGTTCTTCATGTGGATTGATAGTTCTCAATCTTTCTTCCATCACCCAAGTAGTTTTTTTGGATTTTCTTTAGGTCTTGTTGTAGTTTCTCATCACTCAAAAAAAGCTTACAATAAAGGGATGGTGGAATTTACAAAAGCCGAGCCGTATAGATTGTCACAGAGGCTAGTGTGGTCACAGGCTTTGTTGTTCTCAGCCCTTGGGCTGCTCCCACTGCTGCTGTTAGAGATTGATGTGAAGGTGGTCTTTTGCAGGACGCCAGTAGGAGACGATCGCAACCGTGGGCTTGCATCCCACCCTTCGGTCATTAGGTTAAGGGCCGATGCCGAGTACTTCTGGTCAGTTGGGGTGTTACTGGCATTGTTTAAAGCCTCTCCTAGAGGCCCCCCCATTGATGTCTCCCAAGATATGGGTATCCAACTTGCCTGCCTCTGTGCTGCATCATTGAGGGTCCCACCTACTCCTAGGCCCATCTGAACTGGGTCGAACTCTCGCGACAGCTTCAATGGAGAGAGGGTGAGTTTTTCTTGGGTGGGTGAGGAAGTGGACGACGAGAAGTCTGAGGAAGTAACTGGTATTGAAATCGAGAGCTGAGTCCTATCTGATCGGACCTCGTCTACTTCAGGCCACGTGATGGCTGAGTGGTCGGACCGGCTCTTGGGCCAGTCATCTATGAAATGACGGAAAGGATGGGATTGTGGTTCACGGTCATTGAGATCATGGGAAGTGTAGAAGTTTCCGCTTTCCACGTAGGAGCTTCTCTGCATGTTCAGAAGGGAATTGGAGGAAACGAGACCGGATTCCATTTTAGAGTATTCTTCTTCAAATGCAAGATGCACTTTTGGAATGGTGAATTGTGCCTCTTTTGATTTCAGTGGGACGGAAGATAGCATGGATAGAGTCTGCGAATCTTGTATTCGGTCATCGACATTCGATTTGTTCATTAAGATCCTGCAAAAGAATACAAATCATAAAAGAAGACGATAAAGGAGATGGAAAGCACTGATGTGGGCCACACATTTATCTATAGGGAATCTAGGATGCAAGGACCACAAAATCTTGCCTTTTAACTTTGTTGCGTAAGCCCTTTGATAGTTCTAAAATAACAAGAGAGACTTGATCTTTTCAAAATGACTATTTTGCAACTAGGCCTTGTATCAATGATTTTTGATAAGCCAAACAGGAGGAATTATATGATCCACTTGGTTAGCAAGAGCAGACCCCATGGTCGACTGATCTAGACCACTGAATTGATGGGCCCACTGTGATGGATGATGCTGAAAAAATTTCAATCCTTTGGTAGTGGCCTAGGAACTGAGAATGTGGGGACCTTGCCGCCATTGACCTCCGCGAAGGCAGAATTCTCTAGGGCCCACCGTGATGTATGTGTTTTATCCACGCCATCCATCATTTTAGGCAATGAGCCCAAAATTGAAGCATATCTAAAGCTCAGGAGGACCACACCACAGGAAACTGTGGGGATTGAACGCCTATCGTTGAAAACTTCGTGGGGGCCATAAGTTTTGGATCAAGCTGATATTTGTGTTTTCCTTTCATTCAGGTCTGTATGACCTTGTCAACAGGTTGGATAACAAATAAACATCAATGTGGGCCCTAGGAAGGTTTCAACATTTAACCTCATTATCCCCATTCCTGTGGTGTGGTCCACTAGAGCTTTGGATATACTTCAATTCTGGGCTCATCCCCTAAAATGAGTTTGCAAAACAGATGGACAGTGTGGATAAAATACATACATCACAGGTGGGCCCCACGAAGTCCTGCCACTACGGAGATCAGTGTCACCACTACTGATGTTTAAGAAGAAATGTAGCAAGGCCTACATATAATGGAGGAATGGGTAGGATGGTTCTAATTTGGGAGATCTATGTAGCATGTTCCATCACTGGTGGGGCCCTCTGGACGAACAGTCTGGATCAATGAGCAATGGGCCACTCTTGAACTAAGGATCATGGAATCCTCTCACATGGGTTTGGTGGGAAATCTAACAATCATAATTCAATCCTACTCCAGGAATCTCAACTACAAACAGTGGTCACTTTCAGATGAACAAAAGAAGAAACAATACCTACTACTTCTACAGAAAGAGAAAGCAAGGAATTGAAAAGGCATCCACATTGTTCTAGATCAAGATAAATGTAATTGAAATTCAAATGAGAAACAAAAAGAAAAAAAAAATAAAATGAACAGGGATTTTACTTGCAATGTGCCGAGGTGGCAGATGCGACACATCCCGACCGTTAATCAGGCAGGCCCAAAGGTGAAAGTTTCCTAGGGCAGAATCAGGCCAGTCCACTTATCAAGCAGGCAGCAAATGGAGGGTTGGTTATCCTTTTTAAGGCATCCTTTTTTCATACATGAATGGCCTACTAGACAAGTTGAGTCTCCTTATTTTGGCTAGGATACATTTATCATCAGGCCCACCTGATAAATGGCCTAGATCTCGCACACAGAACAATTCCAGATGGGCTTCTACAGGTAACATTCCACCAATTGGATGTAGTGTACCTGCTCATCGGCGTCACAGATGGATCAGCACCAGGCTGCAAGCTCTTGGTCTGCTGGTGAGCAAGGGTGTCGCTGTTGGCTGGGCAGCTGATTGAAGCAGCTGAAGCTGCCGAGGAGGCAATTGCCATTGCCTTTGTGGCAGCAGCCATGCCTGAGGAGGCATGGCCAAGCTGGCCTTCCACAGGCTTTCTTGAACGATGGCGGCCGCGGTTCATGTGCCGCTCACAGTACTTCTGATCGGCTACCGCATCTCTCGAGCACCGCCATTTCTTCCCATCAGTCCGACGGCATCTCCCTGGCTCTGGATCCGTGTTGCCGGAAAAACCCAGGTGGAAAGATCCCCAGCCCCCTACATAATAATTAAAAAAAAAAAAACCTTTTGAACTAAAAATAACAAAAAGTTAAAAAAAAATCCACACGATCGCCACATCAAGTACAGTAGCTTCATTTGCTAGAATCACAGATTTACATGCATTGGGGTCAAAATCAATACAATTTAGAAAAACCATGATTTCAAAATTGGTATTTTAGCAACATTTATCTATAAAGGGAGAGATATTTCCTGTTGAATCCTACGTCAAGAACATGAAAAGATCAAATCCTTCTAACGAGTGAGAGGGAGATGCTTACATGTATTGGGTCTGAAAGATCCAGCTGAAAATCCAGAAAACCCAGATGGATTGAGGCTTTTCCTGATGGGGATGAGTAGATTAGATGGTATGGGCACATTTGCATTGAGGTATTTGTAGATCAAGGCCTGATGCTCTAACTCCATCCACTGCGATGGAGTGAATGGTCCTCTAACCCCTGCCAAAACCCCATGCATGCCTCCAGAAGCCAGACCTGAACACAGAATAACAGATAAATGAAAAAGAAGACAGACAAACCAGTCTCAGAACTACATTTCAACTGTTACAAAAAGAGTCATAAAAAATAATAAAGGAAGGAAGAAACTCTGAAGGAGGTTTGGCAGTGAAAGACGAGCCAATGACTCGTCTGGAAATTTTAAGGAAGCTTAACAAGGTCAAAAAGATCATGACATTCTCTCTCTCTCTCTCTCTCTCTCTCTCTCTCTCTCTCTCTCTTTGAATTTTTTATTTTAACATCAGATGAAGAGAGGGGGGAAAAAACACAAAGGAAATTAATGTCTGCTCCCTACAGTTCTACTGTTAGAATCCCCTTTTGCTTACAAATAAAACTAAAAAAAAAAAACCCTTTTTCTGTTAGGAATGAGGATTCATCTACTGTTTTAAAGAAAAAAGGGTAAATACACAAACACACCCCTCAATCTCTAAACATTGAAACCCGGGTAAGTTAAACACTTACAAAACATATAACTTTTCTTGACAAGACTCAAAACAAAGATCTGTTGTGCCTTGAAAAGACCTTGTCTCTCCTCCGATCAGTACAAGAATCCAAACCCAACAAAACAGCTCCATCTTTTCCTTAAAAAAGTCCAATCTTTCCACCCAGAAACCCACATTAGCACAAAGCCATCTCCCAAATCAAATCTCCATCCACGCCCAAAAATAAATAAATAAGAAGACCATACACAACACCAAAATAAATAAATAAAATAATAGTTTTTCCACCCCAAAACCCCATATTACTAAAAACCCATCTTCCAAATCACAAATCCATCCAAACCCAAAAACATCAACAAAAATAAATAAATAACTCCAATTTTTCAACCAAAAAAAACCCACATTACCAGAAACCCATATACCAATTCACAATTCCATGCATGTAAAAAATAAAAATAAAAAAAATAAAAAATAAATAAACTCTTCCTCAAAAATAATAATCTTTCCAGCTCCATAACCCAAATTACCAAAAACCCATATTCCCAAATCACACATCCAAACAACCCCACCGATAATAAATAAATAAATAAATATAAATCTGAGTCTAATCCATGCACATAACATTCACATGCATATACCATCCAACTACCTGCATTCCTAGCATAAATAGATGAAGTGTTGTAACAACCCAAGCCCCCATTTTGATAATTCCTCTCCACTAATCCCTCACTGCTGACCGAACCACCATCTGATTTAGGTGATGAGAAGCTAAGCAGCAGCTGCTGCTGCCCTCCGTCTGAAAACATAGAATTAGATCTCAAAAGAGGGCCCTTTGATTGAACCAGCATTGGCTTGGACACCCCACCATCATCATTCCTTGCCATTTTCAATCCCATCCATTCATCTTCCACAACCCCAGACCTCCCTTGCTTGAGAAAGCCAGACCCAAAGCCTCTCTGCCTAGCTTCAGCCTCTGAAACCAGGTGAGAAAGGCCACCTTCACTACCATCCAAGCCCAGTACCCCAAAGTCCATATTTTACAAGATTGACACTGCCCAGTCCTATAAAAGCACCAGGCAGAGAAAAGGAGACATGGGTTTTGGTGGGGAAGGAGTAGGGAAGGGGAGGGCGTGCATTTTAAGGTGGGTGGGTGTGCGCAGGTTAATAGAAAAGAGAGTAGAAACCAGAAACCAGACTGGTTTTCTGGTTTGGTCGAGAATGGGAATAATTGGAGAGGAGAGAGCGAGTGAAGGCAGTAAGTAGACAAAGTACTAAATACTACTAGTCCACGTAGATACACCTAGGAAGGTTTTGGTAGCCACACGCGCGCCACTACACGACACACGTACCATCATGACACGTCCTTCATCTAAACTATCAGACTACCCATATAGGTGCAACAAAAATACTGGATGAGATTCGTCACCTGCTTTAAAAAACACACAACCTTTGTGGGGTCCACCGTGCTACCATGTGAGATCTATTCCGTCCATCACGTGAAAACCATTATTTGATATATGCAATTTAAAAATCATGCGGATCATGCCAATGAAGACCATGTTACGTTGCTACCATAACCACTGAAAGTTCACTCGGTGTGGCCCGGTTATAATTCGTTAACATATGTAACATGTTTTATTTTTATACGAAAGATACGATGGCTCGGAAAAGGAGAGTTGCGATGTAACATATGTCTGCTAGGCTACTAGTTTATTTCTATATACGACACATTGATGATATTATGAAGTAGTTGAATTAGCAACTGTATCATCATGGGATTGTTTGCTTTCCAATTCCAATCTTAAATTTGATATAAGTATCTAATGATTATTTACTCTTTACAATATATAATAATTATTTATTCTTGTAATTGTCTAGTGATATTATTTAAATTTGACTTCAACAATGATTTGATATACTGTGGATTTTGCCTAAAAATCATAGTTAAAGTGAAAGTTTTATAGTATAAAAATATAATTATTATAATTTTCCTATTTTCTTTACTGTGCATTTGGCGCTTGAATTATAAGCCATAATTTTTATTTCGGGCCCATTTGTTTTCCTATTTACCATTATAAATGGTGGTAAATAGGTAATTATAACCTATTTTCATTGTTTGGTAGAGAGGAAATATGGAGGGTAATTACGCTTTGATTTTCAGAATTAACTTTTTGAAAAAAAAGAAAAGGTGGAAATGACTGAATGAAATTTTTGAATCCCACCATAATGGATGTGATCAATCCACACTGTTTATCTATTTTATCAAATTATTTTACCGCTTATGCCAAAAATTAGGTAAATTATAAGCTCAATTGAACCACATCGCAGCAAACAAGGGGATATTGACATCTATTGTTGAAATGTGAAGCCTTTTGTGGATCCCACACTGATATCTATGATCTAACTTGTTCATGTGATCACACAGACACAGATGAAGGGAAAACACAAATATCAGCTGCATACAAAACTCCTATGGCCCATAAGAAGTTTTCAATGGTATGTGTTTAATCTCTGCGTTTCTTGTGTTGTGGTACACTTGCACTTTGGATTTGCCTCTATTTTCAATTTTTGCCCTAAAATGAGTTGTTTTAATGAATGGACGACTTGAATCTAACACATATGTCATGGCGGGCCCTGCAAAATTTTGAAATTTTTTCTTGGTATTAATGTCAAGTCAAATCAAAGTTTAGTGTGTATGGGCAGCTACGGTGTATTTCTTATGAAAAAAAACAATTTTTTATTTACTTTTATTTCCAGCTATAAATAAAAAAATTACGAACACCCCCTTAAGTACAAACATGTGGAAGTGATAACATAACTCATTTACTTTGCATTCGATAGAAAATTGAAAAACCAAATAAGCTCTAAAATTACTTGAACAAAATAATCCGACAGTCTAAATATTGGTATTTGAAACAAGGATTAAAACATGTTGGTTAGTTACCCCACCGTGGACTTATGTGTAGACACCTTACCCTAGGCTAATAAGATGATTAAGATTGGACTAAACCCCAATCTAAATCCTTATTCATATCTAAACCCTAATCCAAACCTTGAGCCGTAGCTAAACTCTAATTCAAACCCTGATCCATCCCTAAACCCTTATCCAAAACCAAATCATAATCCAAGCTAAACCCTAAGCCTTAGAAGCTTAAATCTTAAACCTAAACACAGCCAACCCAGTCAAATATACCCAGAAAGAAACCCAACCTTGAAACTTAACCATAGGAAAAATCAGTCAATCTACTAAGTCAACTTTCCTAGTTAGCCTATCCAATTAATTTACATTGTCAAACTAGGTTCAAAGCCTATTTTAGTCCAAGCCCACTTTTAAAGGCTAATCAAAGTACGGAGGGACGCAACAAAGCAACTACATTTGACCAAAGCTCCCCACATTTGTGGGAAGGCTCACCTACCGAAACAGGAGAGCTGGCAAGGTACAAGCGACTCCCAGGGTGTTGCTCGCCATGTGGATCGATCCATACTTTTGCAAGTTGTTTGTATGAGTGGAGTTTGTTCTTTTGCAAGTCTCAAGCATGTGGTAAAGTTGAATTACTCCGATCTCCCTTCTTATATCAAAATTATGCCTTATACAATCCAACCAAGCCATGAGATTGTTCCACATGAAAATCTCAAATCAAAGTCATTCAAACCCTTTTAAACCTCAAACTTATCAAGAAGTACAATGAAAACAGGCTAGGGGCCTATAAATACCCATATTCCCTTTATATTTCGATCTATCCTAAAAAATCCAAGCCTTCTCATTCACTTCCCTTAAGCCTTAGCCTATCCATTCCATCCATCCACCAAGGAGGGGAAAGAGCCATATGAAAGAGCCCAACCCAGGTCAAGCCTAGCCCAGTCTAATCCAAGAGCCATATGAGCCACCAAGATCTCGATCCAAGACACTCAATCCAACTCTTGTGGCACAACCATTCATTCGACCATTCAATCTCTAATGTATTCCGTCGAAATCTCAGCATAAGCACTTTGCAACACTTATTCACTTATCAACCCCCTTGCTCATCAATTCCATCATTTCTACATAACATTGCATCTTGCACCTTATCAGTATAAATGTATGTTCTTTAGCTTGCTAACTTAGTCGGATCCTACCCATCAGAAATTTGTGCTGACTGGCTTATTGCTTTGGCAAATAGTTAGTGCAGGTAATCCATCCTGAATCTAAGCCTATCATAAGCTTTGCATTCAACACATCATTCCACACACCTTTGCATCATTTGTGTATGGGAATTGATCCCTAGCCCTTAAGAATAATCAGATCCTGTGAAGTAGAGATCGTACGATAGTATAGATAGAGTGTGTGCTTAACACTTTCCCTCTCTGTAACTGTGGTCCATTACCTTAAACCTCTTATCACGAACCACAAAATCATTTTAGGATTGAGAATCTTTGGATTCTCTTAATCCTAGCATTTCTATAGGGTCTAGTCACTGTAGAGATGAAGAAATTGTCTAGTGGAGACTCTGGTCAAACATAATACCATTTTTATGACGGCATAGAAAGCCCTTGAAAAAGGCTCCCATGGAAGTAAGAGTCAATTCCACACCCCGAGATCCAGCATCCGCAGAATGACGACTCTGTTAGGGACTTGCTAGTCATATTAGTCGCCACCTAACTTGAAAAACAAGATCTCACAAGTTCTAGTTCTCAAACACTTTCATTTATATCAACATCCATATCAATTTCAAAGATCTCAAAATAAAATAAAAAATCCAAAATAGTTGTGCCTACCCAAGCCAAAATGTCCCGAATAGCTTTCTACCGTAGCCCAATTAATACCAGATCCTGAATAGCCATGGCCAACCACGAAGACGGCTATCTCCCATAAGCATGTCCAGCAGAACCAATGTTAGTTTTCTTCATTCGGGAGCTAGCCCGAAATACAAAAATTATGCAAGAAATGCTTCTTCAATGTCTGCGAGACAAAAGCGTATGAAACCTCCAAGATAAACTGGCACAATGACAACAACTATCAACTTTTGCACTTCTTTCAGCTTCCAATTCGGTCTAACCACAACAGTCAAGATTCATGCAGGATTTCCGATACCCTCCTAACAGAGACCTTCAACTAGAACAACCCTCCACCTCAGGCCTTTTCTTCTAGTATCCTCCTACAAATGGGAGCCACTTCCAATCACATAGTGCATCCAGGATTCCCAATCAATTCCAAAATCCTCATTCGAATGGGAATTCCAATCAATTCCAACATCCTCATGCAACCAGGGTTTCAGTGCAATCTCCTTTCTCAGTTACAATTCAACAAACTTTCTATAACGGGAGTAATCATTGGGTCCAATCTCCTCCAAGTTTGAGTCATAGGGGCACCAATGAGGCTAATTATCATGAGAGTGAGCAATTCAAGTATGGCAAGGGGCAGAATCCCTCACATTCTGTCCATCTAAAATCAAGCAAATCTGAGAGAAAATACAGTATGGGGTGGATCTCTCATCCACCAAGTTTAAGGATCTATGTCTCTTCTCTAATGTAAGGGTATCTCAAGACTTCGAGGTATCAAAATTCAAAAGATATGACAATATCCGGTGTCACATAAACAACCTAAGAACATTTTATGGTGAACTTGATGCTATGATAAGCAATGACGAAGCGTTGATTTGTCTATTTCAGAAGTCCCTGAAAGGCGACGCGTTGGATTGATACATATGACTACCATCAAATAAAAAATTGGAAACAACTTTCTAAAGCATTCATTGATCGCTTCACATATACTCTTAACTCAGCACCCAAAAGAATGGATCTCGCTGCCTTAAGGCAAGGGAATGATGAGTCACTATCATCTTACGTTGGACGGTGGCAGGCCATGGCTGCCAGAATGAAGAAACTAATCGATGATGATGAGCAAATCTTCGTAATTGTCAACTCAGCAAACTCGAGTATCTCTGAATATCTTGTCTCGTATCTATATGTGAATTTTACCCAACTCATCTGTGCGAAAACAAATCAAAGTCGAAATAAGGCTGGGATGATTTCTCCTTAGTGGCCTCATCAGGCCTCCCCAATATAACTGATAGTGGAAGGCCTATCAAATACGAGAATGAAGACGGAAGTGTTCTTGTCCTCTATCCAATAGAAGAAGACAATCTCATCACCTCTACCTAAGACACACCAATTCGTTCCTTAGTAGGGACAACCGCAACAACAACAACAACAACAAAACCCAATCAATGTTGGAAAATAGGTATGACCAAGGAGCCCAAATGGTTCACACCAATAGACCAAACTTATAGAAAAATTCCAACCACGCTAATCTAGGAATAATTTCTTACCAATGCCCCCAAACCCTTTTCCACCAACTTATAATGAAAATGAGTATTGCGTGTACCATTAAGTCAGATGTCATACAATGTATTGCTATTTCACCTTAAAACATATGGTCCAAAACTTTATCGATAAGGAAGAATTTCAATCAAGGCCTCTGACATAGCTGTGAACAACATACAGAATCCCTTACCATAGCATTAAGCAAGTCTTAGTACATCGGACACCTATACCATCAACATCATCCGAGAAGAGTCTCCTCTCCATCCAGTCCAATTTCTTGATAGCATCAACTCTCGTTCGAAGTTTGAGCCCCTCATCCTGCAAGTGGCACCTCCAGCCAGTTCAATCTTAGCACCCCTCAATCTATAAGGAGAACACTTAACCAGTCCAATTCATGCTCTCCTAAATGTTTAAGGGGCATCTTAGTTAGTCCAAATTTCAAAACCTTAAGTCTGTAAGGCGCATCCCCCACTAGTTCGGTCTTCAATCCCTTAAGTCTATTAGGGGCAGCTCAACCAAAAAGATCTAAAAAACTCAAAATACCATATATTTCAAAATTCTAAAAAATCAAGATATTTCAAATTTTCAAAAAATCCAAATATCTCAAAATTTAAAAACCAGAAAATTTTTTAAAGCAAAAAAAGTTCAGAATTACTTTTCAAAAATCCCAAACAATAAAGTGTCAAGTTTGTCTGTTAAAGCATTTGAGTATAAAATCAACTCATCTGATTTTGATCTAGAGTTAGACTGTGAACTCAAGGGTTTGGATGAAACCGATAATATAAAAGATGATGAGCCGATTCGAACCAAAGGATTTCATTAAAAAGTTTAAAGCAAAAGCCAGTGGCATCCCAAAGATTTTTAAAATTATAAATCTAAGATCTCCTAAAACACTTATGGATTTGTGCATTAAGAACCCTTGACCTTGGAAAATAAGTAGAGAATGATCAAATTCTTAAAGCTGTGGTTGCCAAATTTTATATCCTATGAAGACTTGTCCAAACTCAAGGAAGAACCAGTTAGACGTTGTCTGCTAACGAAGCTTGAAATCAAGTCCATTAAGTAGAAGCTTCCAAGAACGGAGCTACATTCCATGTTAGAGTATGTGGCTTGCACAT
Source organism: Magnolia kwangsiensis (assembly GCA_037074715.1). Lineage (NCBI taxonomy): Eukaryota > Viridiplantae > Streptophyta > Magnoliopsida > Magnoliales > Magnoliaceae > Magnolia > Magnolia kwangsiensis. Next base: position 88,736,634 of record CM073585.1, read on the forward strand.
GAATGAATACAACGTTTGAAGAGATCTTATAGCTTGGTTATTATCAGCCAACGATGGAGATAAATTATTGCCAGCATGTCAGAAAGTACTTCAAGTATTAGGAGCACACACCAAATCCATGTGTGTACTTTGAAACTATATAACTTGATAAAGCCATATCCATTCTCTACGTGGGATATCGACATCAACGGGAAAGTTAGTTTGACAACATATAACAGTCATGAGTATGCACTTAGGATGATTGACTACTTCATAAAGTGGGAGGAGATAACATCCTATAGTCACTGAGGGATACCACATGTTGCCCTTTGTGAATCCAAAGATGGACGAGTTCCTTGAGAAAATGAGAAGACATTGTGTTGCTTCTGTATGCATAACTACGGATGAAAAACTTTACATGCTAATTGGTGAAATGGAAGCTGCCCTATAAGTTCAAGTCAAAACCTTGTTAATACGAGTGTTGATGGGGAGTGAAGTCAAGGAAAGGAAAGCTATATCGAGTTTGCAACCAGCATTGCTACATCTATCAGACTCAAAGGGTAAGTTTAAAGCTCACATGAAATGACTCAAGAATCAGAGAAGTTCTTCTGGGAGGCGCCCTCCGACTCACAAAAATGAAGGGCGAGGATCTTCTAGAGGCAATCAACGACGATAACATGAAGATACTTTACCGGCAAGCTTATCTAACCCTATCAAAATTTACGATAGCAAAGCTGGTATCAACTAACGAAAGTTGTTCATCCTAAAAATCACCTCCTCTTGTGCCCCAAATAAGTGCTCCAATGAAATGGGTCCATAAAAAAGAGAAAAAAGAGGAAAGAAATAAAAAAAGGATGAATAATAACACATAATGAAAAAAGAAGTAGTAAGAAAAGAAAAAAGAAAATAAAAAAGGGAGAAAATTTGACTCCAAAAGAAGCACAATTCAAACCCCCCTCACAATGATCTTAGCTTAAGTCAACAACTTTTTCATCATAATTCGAGACAAGGTTGAAGAGGTTGCCCATAGGTTGTAATGATGGAAACCCAACCTCCTCGTCGCGGTAGAAATTAAAGAAAAATCAAAAGAAGAAAAGCGTTCCTAAGCAAAATATGTGGAGTAAAATCTAGAAAGGGCACTCCAAGTAAAAATAGTGGGCATGTAGCAGAGTTAGTGAAAATTCGAAAGGGCACCAAGGATAAAAACAACAAAGCTACTAAGTGACAGACAAGACCAAACACCCGAAATGTGGTAAAAACCCGAAAGGGCATCATAGGCAAGCCAGACACAACAAAAACCCAAAAAGGCGTTGTGGGTAAAAGTGATAAGAGAAAAGACAAAGAAAAAAAGAAATAGGTACGTGAAGTGTCTGAGCAATAAGAACATGCAATTGATGCAAATATGACAAGCATGAGTAAATTATTCTTATAAGCTCTACACAAATCCTAAGAGCAAGATTCCATTGCATACTACCTTAAGAGGATTAAGACCCTTGGTAAATAATTAGAAAATTGGGCATGACATCTGGCTGTGTCAAGCGTTCTGATTCCTACAAGCACACTGAGTCTAAACCATGCTCACACAGACAGATGAGCACTTGGCACAAATTTTCATTTCCCTCCATCTCATGCAAAAGATAAAAAAAAAGTTTTTCCCTTATCCACGCATAAATAAAGAAGAGATAACTTCATAACAAGGCTTCCAAAACAAACATCCTCCAATCCTCCAGTCAACTCGCAGGGGCCTCCTACGAGCTCACTTCTCCTGATCACACCGCTAAAAAGATAAGTATCTCCCCCTTGCTCAAATACCCTATTCCTCTTACTAAGGCAATCTCCATCTCCTTGTAGCTATCAGAGCCTCTTTACATCATCCTGGTCATCCAAAGTAATATCCGACCGTTAGCACTATCCATCACTAAAGGGACATGATCTCCACCGTCAATCATCAAATCAAGACCAACCATATAGTTGGATCTCTCATCTTGGCCATCAATAGGCCAATTTTACTCATCAAAGGTGTCATCCACACCATCTAACAAATAGGAAAACCCCTCCATGTTAACATCATCTTCATTATCAACCTGACCATCATCTACACATAATGGACTAATAGCTTCACCAATAGCTTCCCTCTCAAAATCACCTCCACCATCCAATCCTTAATCAATGGCCCCACCATTCATCTTTGAAAATCCAACATTAATGGGGCCTTTCAAGGTACCACCAACAACATCCCCCAAGTGTAACACCCTGAAAATCGGGGGTCGTGTATAAACTTAACTCCCGAGTTCCAGACCGTCACTTATGCAACAAAAATGATTATGATTCAATGTTGTCTGATTTAAAGCATTCACATGAGTAAAAGTATACCAAAACTGCAATTCACACTTCGGATCCAGTGATAAAAGCAAGCGGAAGACTAAACAATATATGTATCACTGTATGGAAAAACAAAGTAAATCTCATCTGTCTCTAAAGTATGAATACATCTCTGAGTCTCATATACATATACATGAATAAAAGTAAATGTTCAAAATGGTCCCACTGAAGTCCCATCAATCCAGGTCGCCTACGCAAAGCCATCATGATACTGCATGTACGAGAACTCGTCCTGGTCCTCGTCGAAGTCTGGTTCTGCCTCCTGGATCTCAGCCTCACCTGCATCTACAACAGGGTCTGGTGGGTGTTGCAAACACCATCCCGTAATGTGGGACCGAGTGATCAACTTAGTGGAATCATAGAGCAAAGATTAGCATGTTCACAATTCAATCATGCGATAATAGTAAAGCAGTAAATCAGACAATCCTAATACTGTTGTTAATGCAAGATGACATGACGTGATGTATGCCCTCATCGACGATCTCCCTCATACGGCAACATCTTACGACCGCGGCATGCAATCGACCCTCAAGTGCTCCACATCTTCCAGGCACATGCAATGGCATGGTGATATGATTTTCAAGTTGTTATTAGTCCATTCAAACAGCAGGATTGGAAAACTAAGGTACTTCCCTTGTATCAATCCCAACACAGATCCTGTCTAGGGTCGTCACTCCTAGTAATCTCATACGATGTATATTTCGTAGGTCGCTGTAAGGGCTGCCAGGGCTGTTGCTCACACTCGTTGCACCGCTCCCCCATCACCTTATCAATACAGGCCTACCGTACTCTACTGCAACGGAAGGGTCGTCGCCTCCCGTGGACTCAGAATACGCTCGCGGTCACTACAAAGGACTCGTCGCCTGATCAGTGTAGGCCGACAGCTAGAATATAGTGTCCCATACCACTATAATCTGCTCACGAGACTAGGTACTCACTGGTCACTACGAGGAGGTTTATGGCCCCAGCGTAGGCCGATAGCTCGACCACGGTGTCCCATACCACCATGCCCGGCTCATGAGTCTTCGTGGATCAAGGTACCATGGTTAACAGGGTTTACAATGGTAAGTTCAGTACCCTAGGTTCAAGCAGTTATGACTCATACAAGGTAAACATACATCGGCCAGTCGGGTTGCTTGACGGGCTCGACTAGCGCGATCGCATCTCAAGTCGAACGATATGAAGTGCGTAAAACACTTCGCGTGGCCTAACCACTGCCGCCAACTCCAAACACGACTCGCGTTCATCGACGCGTCGTTCGTGGCCAAGACCAGCCAACCACGAATTCGATCGGTTACCGACTGCCTGGACTAAGTATAGTCCCAAATAATTATGGAATCACATCAGCAATCTATATAGGAATATTGAAATTGAAATACAATCATGTGAGCATGTTAACACATGTTATAACATTCAACTTAAGTAAATCTTTAAACACATATATTTCATGCATGTAATGAAATCATGCATATAGTCAACATGTAGGAAATCATTTAGGTCAGCATATTAATTGAGAAATCCATCTCAAACTAATTCATAACATCATTTAATTCAATGCATACTAATACAAGCATTTATATAAACACATACACTACACACTTAAGTCTACATATAGTATGTCGACCCGAAGTACGCAATTAGGCGAATTTCTTCGCCAAACTAATTATGCACGTATTCCTAACTTCCTAATGCGACAACAAACCATGTTAATCACATCAGCAAAATATGAACGTAATCTGTACTTCATACAAATGACTAAAATGCCCTAAATCTCATATTTTTCGTTAATTTACGAAACAGGAAACAGAGAGCATGTTGTACATGTCAAACGGCGATGCCGTCGATAATCTACTATTAAACGACATTGAAAGCGTTGTAAACCGTCAATCAAAGCGTCTAAAATCCTCACCTTATGTCTTGTAGGCTCGTGAATTGAAACGAAGCGTATACGCTTCGTCTACGGCAATAGGAGAACCTGTTTTACGAAGTACGTTAGCTAACACGCTACGAATCCAAGTAATCCCTAAATCAGCAACTTTTAGGGTCATTTCATACCTGAAAAAGTGGAGAAATCACCGGCCAGGTGATTGGGAAGAGTTGCTGAAGCACGTGCAATCAGCGACACGAAGGCGGGAAAAATCCTTCTACTCTCTCTCTCAAACTCTCTCCTTTTCTCTCTCCCAAAGCTAGAGTTTTGCAATTTTCGGATGGGAGAGAGGAATGAGGGTTTCAACCCCTTTTATAAGCTTAAAAACGCCGGAAACAGGCTCCGGAACGAAGTTTACTTAGTGCATATCCAATTCGGGGTCGTTTCGGTCCAAAAGATGCTTTCTGGTGGTCCCCTGGTCGAATGCGATCGAACTTAAGCTCATGCGTACCAGATATAGCACGTATTAAGTTTTCAGTCTGGCAGGGTTCGCAGATCGCACATGGAGGACCAGTTTCAGTTCAGCGGTCACCGCACGTAGATCAGGGCTGAAAGTCTCATGATATAAAATAAAAAAATTTTCTGATTCGAGGGTGTAATCTGGCTGAATTCTGACGGTTAGAACGCTTAATACTGACGCGTCAATTCGTGTGCCAGATTTGAATTTTAAATTCCAATCATGTCCCTATTCGTACTCTCTTCAGTCCGGGCTCAATGAAATACCCTGCGATTGTCGGTTGGACTTGATTTTTGAAATGAGTGTCAAGTCCAACAAGGCGGTTCTAACGGTCTAAGATAGGAGGTATCAGACTTTCGACGTGCGGTCTAGATCCAATACAAAGATTCAAAGTGGTCCAGAGAACAAACCTGCTTAGAGTTTGATCCGAGGTTATAGAATATTATAGAGTCATTTGTTCTACTCGATTTGGGTCTTGTAGAACGTATTTAAAGTGGTCAGGGACTATTTCCCAGCTACTCCAGCGTTGCGCTAGCTAACTTACGCTTAATTTCCATGGAAATTAATTCTACGCGATTTCGGGTCGAGTTGGTACTCAAGCCCAAGTACGGATTTTTCACGGGCGTTACACCAAGTCACCATTAAAACTCTCATACAATGCAAGACCAAACCCATCATTAAAACTATCCATAAAGGGATTATCACCTCCATTGAAAAAAAGTAAGGAAGCTCTTGATATGTGTGGCTCGCTGAATCCAGCTACCACCCTCTCCAAATCACCATATCTAGTGGCTTTAGAAGGAATAAAACAAGAAGAAAAGACACAGTAAAAGAAGCAGACATGATTCGAATCGAATGTTCGAACAAAGGAGCGTACACATATAACAAAAGGAATGTCTAATGTACCGAACTGAAATAGGATGAAGCAACTCTTGAGAAGAGCGATGAGTGCCCCTTAGGGGCCTTCGCTAATACTTAGAGCCTGCCCTGCTTGGGTGTGATTGGCCCATGGGACTTGTGATAGATGAAATCTATTGGTCCATTTTGCAAACAACACCCTAGGACCTGCCAGTATCTTCGATGGCCTTCAACTTTGGTCAAAATTTGATCCATACCAACTAGAACCATTCCCAGACATTAGATAATGAAAAACAAAGCTTAAAATGGGGCCGTTGAGCATAAAAATGGCCAACCATTAATAAATAATACAATCCCTGATCTGGTCTGTTAAAAGCCTGATCCGAATCATCCAAAACCTCCCTAAAGTATCAGATCATGAATAACAACGCTCCTAATAGGTACACCAAGTAGCAAAAGTCTAACCAATGGAGAGAGAGGACAATGGAGGAGAGAAAATTCAAAAAAATAATCAAAAAGCATTTTCAAAGTATCTGTTGGTGCACAAAAAAATGTATGAAATTTCCATCATGCGTCGATGAAAGCTACAAATGATCAGGAAGGGATTTTGAGAGATAAGAAGATATCAAAGAAAAAGAAGAAAGAAAAAAAATAGAAGAGAAAGGAAACTATGGAAGGAGCAAATAAAGAATGTGAAGAAAATGAAGAAAAGAGGGGTTTGCGCAAACCTGCGCAAACCCCCTCATTCCATGGTGTTGCGCTGACCACGCAAGGTGTACCAATTGCGCGAGTCCACACAAACCCTCTCATTGGTTGTGCGCTCCTACTCAATGCCAGTTCGGTCAGAATGAGTTGAATGGTTGAGATTTGATGGAAGGTGGGCCCCATGGCACAAGGATTGAGGGTTCACACATGTGGAGGCTTATAAATACCTCACTCTTTCTCTCATTTGCACACATTGAAGATTCTGAAAAAAGATCATAACTCCAGAGAAGAAGAGAAGTCTGAAGGTATTAAGAGGAGAAGGGAGGAAGAAGAGCGAAGAGGCTTTGTGCAGGGCTGCGCAACAGTATGGTGTTGTGTAGACCCTTACAACAGCATGGTGTTGTGCGGACTTGCGCAACACCCTGTTGTTGCACAGGGGTGAATACTCAAGAGTCGAAATGCTGCTGAAATGGCTGGACGAAATGCAATCTTCGATCTTCCTTTTGTATAGGAACATGAGTTCAAGAAAGAAAAATCAGATGATCATATCCGCACACTATTCTTCTCAATGAGATGACCAAATCACAAGTTAAAATGCTGCTGAATTTGATATCCAAATTCGATATTTAAAATCTTTCAATTCTTGTATTCTAGATGATCTATCTTAAAATCAAGGGAAATCAAAGGATGTAAGTGAACTCGATATGAATAAATATGATGATTGTTCTTTTTCTATTTTCTCTCTATTATAATTAAATAAGATAATTTTCTAAACCAAATGCTTTTGTTTCTTGTCAAAACAGTATCTCAATAAAAGCCAACATCAATCACAACTATTGATTCACAATTCAATGGACCAGTTCTTTTAAAAAATAATTGGCATTGATTGCGACCATTGATTAGCAATCTGATGGACCGGATCATCTTTCAAAAATCACAAAAATATCTCAATAAAAACTGGCATTAATTACTACAGTTGATTGCCAATCTGATGAACCATTTCATCTTTCAATATGTGTGTGTGTGTGTGTGTGTAAATCGGCATTAATCATGACTAACGAGCTCTGATGGCCCAGATCATCTTTCTAAAAATCATAAAAACATTTTAATAAAAACAGATATCAATCATGATCATCAATTTGCGATTCGATGGACCAAATCATCTTTCAAAAAAATAACAAAAAAGATCTTGATAAAAGCCATCATCGATTCATGATTTGATGGGCCAGACCAATCTTGAAAATTTCAAAGAGAATATACTTAGCAAAATCCCGAAATAGTGAAAAGATGGACAATTGAAACTGATTTAGACCCCTCTATGAATATTCCCTGCGGAGTCCTAAATAGTCTTTAAGGAATCATGCTGCATTATTGAGATGATGGAACTGATCGACCATAAATTGGAATCTTGATGATGGAACCGATCGACCATAATTTGTTTAATCTTGACCATAAAATGAATCCCTAGCAGTTCTAAACCTGATCTCGGCCACTCAACCATGAAATTACAAATCTAGTCTCTTGCATGTTTTCAATAAAAAAACCAACTTGTGAAACCTATGGAGATTCCCAGTGGAGGTAATTAAACAAGTTGGACCATTTATAAGAGCATCTGCAATAAAAAAAAAAACTCCCACGGATTATCACTCTTCAAGATGGGGAAATCTTTTGCAAAAAACTTGAAAAATAGAGAGCCAAATCTCTGGGGTACTAAGAGATCTTTTATATGTTAGAGTGGGGGCCATAGAAAAATTGAATAAGGTTTGATGATGCTCAGCATTCCCAAAACTGTCAAAATCGCATGCACAAAGAGTACGAATATTTTGAACTCAAAGTGTTAAAATGGTCGTACCAAATGCTAATGCTAAGATAGATGGGAGGTGAAGACCTCAGTCAGAAGAAATTATCTGAAATGGTAAAAAAATATGAATTGTAACCTAAGTATCAAAACTAGAAAATTGTACGAAGAATGTTACATGCACATAAGTAGTCCTAGATATTTGTGTACCACAATCAGGTCCAAGTTGGTACAGTGAGTTCCCGTAAGAAAGCAGAAAGTGCATGCCAGCTAACCACTTTGATGATCAAACAAAAAAGGTACTCCTTATGTGATCCGGGAAGCAATAGATATTTTCTCCAGACAATATTCTAGTAAGGCCACAAAATGCATAGGAGCTCTACTATACTGCGTTCTTTTGATGTTAGTACTGATAAAAAATGAAAGGGTTGCAATTGGTTACCCATAATGCCGTAGAAAGTGCAAGGACAATCACAACGTTCTCCCTAAACCTCTATGATATGTGTAAGTCATCTACTTTTGAATAATCAACTGACACACATACAAAGGTAGACAACGAATCTAGACCACATTCAAATATGACTAAGGAAGGTGGGGTATCCACTCATTTTTGCATTTGATTTTACGCAACCTCAGCCAAAGAGGAGCATCTATAGACACCCCACCCTAAGCCAATAAGATGATTGAGATTGGACTAAACCCTAATCCAAACCCTAATTCACACCTAAACCCTAATCTAAACCCTAATCCATAACAAACCCTAATCTAAGCCAAATTCTAAGCCCTAGAAGCTTGAATCCTAACCCTAAACCTCGTCAACCCAGTTTGACAAACCCAACAAGAAACCTAACCTTGAAACTTAACCTTAGGAAAAACCAATCAACTGGCTAAGTTAATCCACTAAGTCAACTCACCTATTCAGCTTATCCAGTTAACTTACCTTGTTAAAATAGGTTTAAAGCCCATTTTAGTCCAAGTCCACTTTTAAAGCCCAATCAAAGTACTGAGGGAGACTACAAATCAGCCACGTTTGGTCAAAACTGTCTAGCTGTGTGGGAGAGCTGACAAGGTATGAGTGACCCCTAGGGTGCCGCTTGCCACTTGTCATAAGATTTGCATTCGATACAACATTCCACACACCTTTGCATCATTTGTGTACGAGAATTGATCTCTAACCCTCAAGAATAGTTAGATCTTGTGAAGTAGAGACAGTATGACAATTGATCCCTAACCCTCAAGAATAGTTAGATTTTGTGAAGTAGAGACAGTATGACAGTACAACCAGAGTGAGTACTTAATAGCTTCCCTTTTTATAATCGTAGTCCCTTACTTTGAATCTGTAACACCCTGAAAATCGGGGGTCGTGTATAAACTCAACTCCCGAGTTCCAGACCGTCACTTATGCAACAAAAATGGTTATGATTCAATGTTGTCTGATTTAAAACATTCACATGAGTAAAAGTATACCAAAACTGCAAATCATACTTCAGATCCAGTGATAAAAGCAAGCGGAAGACTAAACAAGATATATATCACTGTATGGAAAAACAAAGTAATCTCAACTGTCTCCAAAGTATGACTACATCTCTGAGTCTCATATACGTGTACATAGACAAAAAAAAATAAGTTCAAAATAGTCCCACTGAAGTCCCCCTCGATCCAGGTCACCTACGGGAAGCCGTCGTGGTACTGCATATAAGAGAACTCATCCTGGTCCTCGTCAATCTCCAGCTCCACGTCCTGGATCTCGTCATCACCTGCAACTACAACAGGGTCTGGTGGGTGTTGCAAACACCATCCCGTAACGTGGGAATGAGTGATCAACTCAGTGGAATCATAGAGCAAAGATTAACATGTTCACAATTCAATCACGCGATAATAGTAAAGCAGTAAATCAGACAAAACTAATACTGTTGTTTAATGCAAGATGATATGACATGATGTATGCCCTCACCGACGATCACCCTCATGCGGCAACATCTTACGACCGCGGCATGCCACACTCCCTAGAGTGCTCCACATCTTCCAGGCACATGCAATGCTATGGTGATATGATTACCAAGTTGTTATTAGTCCATTCAAACAGCAGGATTGGGAAACTAAGGTACTTCCCTTGTATCAATCCCAACACGGATCCTGTCTAGGGTCGTCACTCCTAGTAATCTCATACGATGTACATTTCGTAGGTCACTGCAAGGGCTGCCAGGGCTGTTGCTCGCACTCGTTGCTCCGCTCCCCCATCACCTTATCAATACAGGCCTACTGTACTCTACTGCACGGAAGGGTCGTCGCCTCCCGTGAACTCAGAATACGCTCGCGGTCACTACAAAGGGCTCGTCGCCTGATCAGTGTAGGCCGACAGCTAGAATATAGTGTCCCATACCACCATAATCTGCTCACGAGTTTAGGTGCTCACTGGTCACTACGGGGAGGTTTGTGGCCCCAGCGTAGGCCGACAGCTCGACCACGGTGTCCCATACCACCATGCCCGGCTCATGAGTCTTCATGGATCAAGGTACCACGGTTAATAGGGTTTACAATGGTAAGTTCAGTACCCTAGGTTCAAGCAGTTATGATACATACAAGGTGAACAAACATCGGCCAGTCGGGTTACTTGACGGGCTCGACTAGCGCGATCGCATCTCGAATTGAACGACATGAAGTGCGTAAAACACTTCGCGTGGCCTAACCACTGCCGCCAACTCTCAACACGAATCACATTCATCGACGCGTCGTTCGTGGCTATGACCAGTCAGCCACGAATTCGCTCGGTTACCGACTGCCTGGACTAAATCAAGTCCCACACATCTATGGAATTTCATTAATACAATACAAAGGTATTGGAATTGAAATACATCATGTGAGCATGTTAGCACATGTTATAACATTCAATTTAGGCAAATCTTCAAGGCATGCTTTCCAAGCATATTCAACTTAGGCAATTCTTAAGGCATCATTTCTATGCATATGATGCAATCATGCATAAGGTCAACATATAGGAAATCATTTAGGTCAGCCTATTAATCATGAAATCAATCTCAAACTACTACATAACATCATTCAATACAATACATACTAATACAAGCATTTATACAAACACATACACTACACCCTTAAGTCCACATATAGTATGTCGACCCAAAGTGCGCAACTTGGCGAATCTCTTCGCCAAACTGATTATGCAGGCATTCCTAACTCTCTAATGCGGCGACAAATCATGTCAATCTCGTCAGCAAATTATGCATGTAGACCGTACTTCCTACATATACCTAAAATGCCCTAAATCTCATATTCTTCGTTAGTTTGAGAAACAGGAAACGGAGAGCATATTGTACATGTCAAACGGCGATGCCGTCGATAATCTACTATTAAACGACATTGAAAGCGTTGTAAACCGTCAATCAAAGCGTCTAAAATCCTCACCTAATCTCTTACGGTCGCGAGAATTTGAACGGAGCGTGTAGGCTTCGTCTACGACAGTGGGAGATCCTGATTTATGGAAGACGTTAGCTAATACGTTCAGAATCTATATAAACCCTAAATCAGCAAGTTGTTGGGGTTTTTCTATACCTGAAAAGGTGTAGAAATCACCAGCCAGGTGATTGGAAGGAAGCGTTGATGCAGCAACTGTTGGCGGCTCGGAAGCGGGAAAAATCTCCTCTTCCCTTTCTCTCAAACTCTCTCTCTCTTTTCTAGGGTTTAGGGAAATTCGTATGCAAGGAAGGAATGAGGGTTTCAACCCCTTTTATAAGCTTGGAAACGCCCGAAATAGGCTCCGGGACGAAGTTTACTTATTGCCTATCCATTTCGGGGCTGTTTCGGTCCAAAAACTGATTTCTGGTGGTCCCCTGGTCGATTGCGATCAGACTTAAGCTCATGGGTACCAGATGTACCTCGTATTAAGTTTTCAGTCTGGCAGGGTTCGCAGATCGCACGTGGCGGACCAGTTTCAGTTCAGCGGTCACCGCACATAGATCAGGACTGAAAGTTCCGTGACAATAATTAGATATTTTTCCTGATCCGAGGGTGTAATCTGGATGAATTCTGACGGTCAGAACGCTTAATACTGACGCGTCAAGTCGTGTGCCAGATCTAAATTTGAAATTCCCAATTCGTCCCTATTCGCGGTCGCTTCAGTCCAGTTTCAACGAAATACTCTGTGATTATCGATTTGACTTGATTTTCGAGATGATTGTCAAGTCCAGCTGGGCGGTTCTAACGGTCTAAGATAGGAGGTATCAGACCTTCGACGCGCGGTCTAAATCCAATACAAAAGTTCCATATGGTCCAGAGGACAAACCTGCTTAGAGTTGGATCCAAGGTTATAGAGTATTGTCGAGTTGTCTGTTCTACTCGATTTGGGTCTTGTAGAACGTATTTAAAGTGATCAGGGACTATTTCCCAGCTACTCTAGCATTGCGCTAGCTAACTTACGTAAAATTTTCATGGAAATTATTTATACGCGATTTCGGGTCAAATCGGTACTCGATTCCAAGTACGGATTTTTTCACGGGCGTTACAGAATCTCTGATCACATACTACAAAATCATATTAGAATTAAGAATCTTTGGATCCTCGTTATCCTAACATTTTTGTAAGGTCTAGCCAACTGTAGAGATGAAGAAATTGGTTAGTGATGACCTTGGTCAAACATAATATTCTTTTTATTACAATATAAAAAGCCCCTTCAAAAGGCTCCCGCTGAAGCACGAGTCAATTCCTCACCCCAGGATCTAACGTCCACACTATGCTTGTGGCTCCATCTAGGGCTTGGTATTTCATTTTTGTTAACAAAGTATATATTTCAATAGACTTATTATAATTATTGTGTCAAAAATCACGTATTTAGAATAATTAGTGATTTTAAAGGGTCCATTTGGATACCACCCAATAAGTAACTTTTTAACTTTCGTTAAGTTAATAAGGTACTTTTTATACTTAAGTTATTTTGGCTAGCAAACTTAAATAAGTAACTTATAATGCAAAGTAACTTATTTTTATTTTAAAAAAAAAATTAAAATTTACTTTTTAACTTATGAAAAAGTACCAATTTTAAGGTTATTGTGAGCAGCACGCATACACCGTAGCTTGACAAATGGATGTGCCATGTTGGGAGATACATTCCTCATTTTAGGAGGTAGGCCTAAATATGAGGTAAATCCAACACTCAAGTGAACGACACAACTTGCAACAATGGTATTGAGCACTCATTGTTGAAATTGCGCCCATTGCTATGTGGCCCACCACGATACTTATGAGAAATCTATTACATCCACCAGTCTCTTCAGCTTATTTTAATTATGGTATCCAAATAAGATGAAGATTCAAACTAAGGTGAGCCATACAACTGGAAAAAATATTATTAAACCCTACCTTAGAAAGAAAGAGTTCAAAAAATTAAAGCATTCTATGGTAATATTTTTTAGAAATTCACATGTCTACCATGCATTTTCATTGGCAAATTTTAAGCTGTAAGCCTAAACATGAGTCAGATCCAACACTCAAGTAGGGCACAATATTTAACACAATGGCATTGAGCCTCCACTGCTTGGGAGGCAGGCCTACATTTATTTATTTATTGAAATATTCACTTGTCCACCTATTTCTTGATCTAGGTAGGAATGACCTTAAGACCAGTTGGATGGCATATAATCATAGTAGGCCTTAAAAAGATTTCAATGGTGGTAGTTCAATCTCCATGGTTTCCTTCGATGTGGCCCATGCAAACTTTGGATCTGCTTCATTTTTTAGCCCACCTTCTAACATGATATAATAAAATCGATGGACAGGTGAATTTCTAAGAAACATCATGGTGGGCCCTAGGCATGTGGAGTTGGGTTCAACCAGCAATCCACCCCTAGGGTAACCGCGTGCTCCATCCAGCGGTGAAGGTGGATCCACTTTGATGTATGTTTATATCCATTCTATCCATTCGATTTGTGCATGATCTGAAAATTGAAGCAGATAAAATCTGAGGTGGACCACAACATAGGAAACATGATGATTGAATGCCTACTAGTAAAAACTTCTTGGGGGCCACAAAAGTAGTTTTGGATCAAGCTGAGATTTGTGTTTTCCCTTCATCCCAGTCTATGTGACGCTATCAACAAGTTAGATGGAAAATAAACATTATAGTGGGCCATAGGAAGTTTTAATGATGGGTGTTCAATTACCACTGTTTCCTATGGTGTGGTTCATTTGACATTTGGATCTACCCTTTTCTGGGCCAATATATTAGAATGAGCTGGCAAAATAGATGGACCGAATGGATATATAACACACATTGAGGTGAGCCCCATTGTCATGGCATTATTAGATTGGGTGTTTGAATAACCCCACATGCTTTATTGACAAGGTGTTTCAAACATATATACTTATCTGCTCATTAAGTACAAATCAAGATAAGCTACTTGAAGCATAAGTAACTTATTATCAAAACACGTATTAAAATTAATTTAGTAATTAAATTCAAACTCCTCTAAATATACTATTAATTTAAGTGCATGGCTATCAAATCCGAAGAGCCAGACATAATGGCGTATTTTGAATCAGGCTATTCTAAATCCAAGGTGCTCAGCGAGGTCATATTTTATCTTCTCTTCATTATGCTAAGTAATAATGGCTTAACAGGTGTATTGAAATATATGATGGCCCACATAAAATTGGGGCTGAAAGTTGGGCGGGTTCAACCCGACCGACCTATGTCTGACCTGACATTGGGTTGGGTTTGGGCAAGATATGTCAAGTCCGATCTCAAGCTTGGGCTATACGAACACTAACCCGATAAAACTTGGGTTGGGCTCGGGTTGAAGTCTCGGGTTGCCCGACCCAACCCGAACCCGATCAATATATAAGTTACTTATAAATTATAATTGAGTGTAAATCGTTTGTGTCGAAGGCACACTAGTGATGTCGGGTCTCATTTGTCTACGTCATTTTCAAGGACTCAAGCTAACAAGATATACTTGATTTCTTTCTTCCAAATAGATTGTGTGCTATGCTACATGACTTTTAAATGAGTAGTTGTTCTATACTTTTAACTTATTTTTTTAAAGAAAAAAATGTAGCACGTATACACCTGACTAACCCGATCAACTCTATGGAGCCCGCTTGGGTTGGGCTTGGGTTGAGAATTCTCAACCCGAGATTGGGTTGGGTTATGTTAGGGTTGAGGTATAGGAACCTTGTGTCGGGTCAACCTGCCCGACTTTCAACCCTACATAAAACTGTGCGGTCGGAATCCCACTGTCATTGTTGTAAATGGTGTGTTTGGCTGTAGATCTATTCGATTTTATTTTTTTAATTTTAATCTCAAGATCCGAGAGACCTAGATTAGATAATGGCTACTGCTCTCGAATCATGGTGAGATTTTTATTGGACAGTAGGATGCCGTTAGAAATAATATATATGCAAAACATGTCTGAGAGATTTTTACCCAACATCCAATTGTATCTCGTGAGACATGGTTTGAGGGACAGGCTAGGGTTCTGAGGGGCCACCGTGATGTATGGCTTTTACCTACACTGTCCATCTATTTTGTTATATTATTTTAGGTCATGAGCAACAAAAAATTGAGATATAACTAATGTTCAAGTGGAACACAACAAGGGAAGCAACCATGCTAATGACACCCACCTTTGAAACCTTCTTAAAGCTCACCGTGATGTTTATTTGTCATCTAACATGTTCACAAGAATGTTATGTGTACAAGGGAAAAAACAAACGTCAGCTTCATCCAAAACTTCCATGGCTCTTAAGAAGTTTAATTTCAATGGTAGACGTTTAATTAACCATGTATGATGCACTTGAGCTTTGAATCTGCCTCATTTTTTAGTTCACAGAGCTTAAAATGATATAGCAAAAATGAATGGACGGCAAATCCATACATTACGGTATCCCCTCAAAGCACCAGCCTGTCCTGAGCTGGGGTAGTACCCAAACCGCGTTCTATCACGCCACGCGAGGCCATGGGGCGGAGGAAGCTCGGTCGCTGGCCAGTGGGTCCATCATCAAATACTCGAGGACTTTCACGTACAACCTGATGGGCCCACATATTTAGGTGTCCTACGTACTGCAAGAAACAAGTGTTGTAGACATCACGGTGGGCCCGGCAAATGTTACAAGTAGTGTGAATGTACAATGATCTCAGCCATTTGGACGGTCTAGAACTCTTTGTGCAGACCTCGTTTAAAGCATGGTGTTAAACTATCACCACGGTGTTGTACAGGCTTGAAAGTTAGAGAGGGAGGTGTTTTTTGACGCGCATGCAGGGTAAAAGTTCGCAAGAATACATCCAGATGTATTACTTTAGGATACATCGGGACCACACCATTGGATCTGGGATCTTGTTTAAATGATCCAATGATCCAAACCGTTTATATGATGGGTCTTTTCTTGGACTGAGGATATCCTAAAACTCTATTCTATTGAACTACTTCTAACCCTTTTATCAAGGATTCTTACTCATGCCTTGGTGGCTGATATTTTTGTGTTTTCTGTACAACCCAATGGGACTTTATGAACGGTTTGGATGGCATATAGATATCAAGGTGAATTTCACTCCCCACTTTTTCCTTGGCCCACTTGAGTTTTACATCCACCTCATTTTTGGGCTCATGTCACAAGAGGAGCTAGCAACATGGATGAATGGAGTGGATTTCTTACAAACATCAACGGTGGGCCCATCTATCTTCCCACGGTAGGAACGGAAACGGATTGGCTACTCCCTCTGCCACCAGCCAATGGCTAGTGGTCGGTGCTATGTGGGCCCCACCATGATGTATGTGTTTCATCCATGCCGTCCATCTATTTTTTCTAAATCATTTCATTATATGAGACCAAAATGAGGTACATCCTTGTCAAAAGTAGACCACATGACTAGAAACAGTGTTGAATGAACGTTGACCATTAAAAACTTTTTAGGGGCCAGAAAAGTTTTGGATTACGATGATCTTTGTTTCTTCCCTTCATCTGGGTCTGTATGACCTAATAAACAGATTGGATGTCAAATAAACAGTACAGTGGGCCTTAGGAGGATTTTAATGGTGGATGTCCAATCACTTTTGTTTTACTATGGTGTGGTCCACTCGAGATTTATATCCACTCAATTTTTTGGAATAAAATCTAAAATGATCTGTAAAAATGGATGAACGGCATGGATGAAATACATAGATCATTGTGGGGCCCACAGAGCACAGACCACCAGCCACCAGACTGGTGGCAGGGGGAGTAGCCAATCCGTTTCCGGCAGGAACTTCCTGCGGTTGGGTGTCGTAGGCAATCTGCGTCCATCTGCATGTGCCAATGCATCACGTGGGTCAGATCCGCGAGTATATCTGGTGGACCACGCATTGTATGTCCCAATTTAAGGTTAGTACAGTAATCAGGTGGTCCTAAAGTCTACAACAAATTGTGAGTCATTAATCAACTCCTTCAGCCCTCCATTTTATGATGTGTGGCCAGCTATGATAAACGGTCCGGATCATGCATACGTTGCACATGTAGAATCGAGTGGGATTACTAATTCAAACAGCGCAATTAACGGGGGATTTCTCATTTTCTCTCAGTTTCCTGTGTATTTATTTCTTAAAAATTTACCGCCATTGTCTCAAGTCCAACAGGCTGGACCAAAATTTATAGTACATCAGCCAATAACTTCCATTCTATTATGTACGTATGAAATCTAACCTTTTCAATAAGTTTTCCTGCAATTTAAATAAGCTCTTGCAAAAATCAGTGACACCCACTCATCGTGTGGACCACACTTGTAAGTGTATTTGTTATTTTATCAATGGCTAAGATTTGTTTCCTATTCTATAGCACACTGATGACTGTATATGGCTGTGTTTTGTCCAAAGATATCCTTACTGTGCAAATAACTTATTGGGCAGGTTAGATGTCGCAGACATGTGAAAGGTTATCAGGTACCTTTGGTGTGGTCCAATTGAGCTGTGGTCCTGCCTCGATTTTAGGATGATACCTTTAAATGATCTGATAAAATCTGTGAACCGCGTGGATAAAATACTTACATCACGGTGGACCCCACAGAGCCCTGTCCGGACGGATTAGGTGGGACACAATCCGCGTCCGGGGGCATACATTCTAACTGGGAACGATGGGCATACATTCTAACTGGGAACGGATTGGCTACTCCCCCTGACATCAGCCAATGGTTGATGGTCGGTGCTCTGTGGGCCCCACTATGATGAATGTATTTCATCCATGCCGTCCATATATTTTTATAGATCATTTTACAATATTAATCCAAAAATAAGAAATATCCCAATCTCTAATGGAACACATTATAAGAAACAGTGTTGAATGAGTTTCTACCATTAAAAACATTTTGGAGGCCATAAAAGTTTTGGATCAAGCTGATTTTTGTTTTTTCCATTCATCTGGGCCTTTATGACCTAATCAACAGATTATATGTCAAATAAACAGTATAGTGGGCCTTAGGAGGATTTTAATGGTGGATGTCCAATTACTATTGTTTTCATTTGGTGTGTTCCACCTGAAATTTATAACCCTCTCATTTTTGGGATCAAGTGCTAAAATGATATTTAAAAATGGATGAACAGAATGGATGAAACATATACATCATTGTTGGGTCCACAGAGCACTAACAACTAGCCATGGGGCCGATGGCAGAGGGAGTAGCCCGTCCGTTTCCCTCGAAAAGCTATCTATCAGTTCAAGAAAGACTTTTTCCATTCAACCGCCAGTCCTTTTGGCTATGTACTGTAAACCTTATGCTTTTAAACTATATTTTGAAACCCACCTACTTATTGTAGTAGCTAGGGCTGTTTATGAGTCGAGGTAGTTCGAAAAACTCACTTGACTTGGCTCGAGTGAGCTTGGATTGACTCGGTTTGAATGACCGATTCAAACCTAGCCAAGCTAATTATTTGAAACTTGAGTTGAATTCAAGTCAAGTTTGACCAGGGAGCATTTCAACTCGACTTGAGTCGAAACTCGAAGTCGAACTCGACTCGGCTTAATTAATAAATATATTAAATATTATATATATTATATTAATATAAGTTTTAAGTTTTAATTTAAAAAAAAAAAAAAAAAAAACAAACAAAACTCTAGTGTCTCTGTCCAACCGCATGCACCCCTTTTTTCCTTTCCCTTTCCCTTTCCCTTTCTTCTCTTTCTCTACCCATTGTCAGCCGCACGCCCGCCCGGACCGCCACCACCAGGTTTTCTCATCCGATTTGAAACTTTGTTTGATTTTTTCATCGAGTTTTGCTTTGATTCTCTTAAAATTTTTGAATTTTTGATCAATGGATGAAGATAAATAACAAAATCTATTATTCTCTCACCCAACAAGCTCAAGCTCGACTCAAGGTAAACTCGACTCGACTCAAACTACTAACTCGACTTGAACTTGATGCGATAACTTTGACAAACAAGTTAATCTTTAATATTAAACTCGAGGCCAAGCACAAGCTGAAACTCGAGTACATAGTGAACAAGCCGAACCAAGCTTGGCCCACCTCGACTAAGAGGGCTAGGCTGGATGCCCACCTCTAGCAGCAGCCACTTACACTAACGTATTTAACAGCTGAAATGTCATTTTTACCCTTAGTTGCATATATATTACCGTTTGACCCCTCTCACGGTTTACTTTTGCCATCGATGATCGTGCCCTCACTTTTTATCCCATTTCAATGGACGCGGTTTGGCCAGCGACCCCAAACAGCCGCCACCTAACTAGTGTCAAAGCTATCCAAGCCTCATCAAGATGTTATCTGTTTTATCTACGACGGCTATCCATTTTTTTGGTCTCACACTATAGTAAAACAATGTTAACTAAATTTCCAGCATTAAAAAATTCCTAGGGTCCGTTTTAATGTTTATTTGCTATCTAAATTGTTCAAAAAGTTTTCAATGGCAACCATTCAATCCCCATTATTTCTTGTGTCATGGTCCACCTAAGATTTGCCTCATTTTTAGACCTATGCCATAAAATGATATGAAAAAACAGATGGACATGTGAATTTCCTTCCCATCCATTTTAAGGGTAACACCGACTAAGGAGTTACCCTTATCGTGGGGTCCACCTTGATGATATGTTGTATATTGATACCCTTGATCCATTTTTCCATCCCATTTTAGTATGGGATCTCAAAAATTATGCAGATCCATATCTCATGTGGATTATACCACATGAAACAATGTTGGTTGAACATCTACCATTAAAAGCTTTTCAGGGCCCACCGCAAGCGTATCCATATAGTTTATTTGCCATCTTACCCGTTGATAAAGTCAAAAAGACTTGGATGAACAGAAAATTTAAATATCAGCTCAATTCAAAACTTTTGTGGAATACATAAAGCTTTAAATTTTCATTCACTACTTTTTCCAGGGGTTAAGGTTCACCTAAGATTTGAATTTGGTTGATGTTTGGTGTAGTGTCTTAAAATAATATAAGAAAATAGATGAATCTATGACATATTTACAATCCTCTATGTGCACACATAAAATGCTTAATATCTCATTATAGGTTGATCTGCACACTTGCATCTCGTAGAATGTTGATTTCTCCGAATGTAACATGCTTAGTCATTGTGTTAAAGACACACAACAAGCTTGCCGAGTAGAACTCATATGAGTATACCCTATAATGGAACTTAGCGTAAAATGTGGGTGTTAGCATGATGGAATGGTTAGAATTGTAGATCCTAGCACTCGGGATTCACTTGTGATATATAGAGGGATTATAAGCGATTGTGGGACTCATGTGACTCAGGTTGCCCCAGTTACAATTCAAATGAATGTCGCAAATGCATGAGATTGTACCTTGAGCTATTGACCACTTTGTGTTTGGGATTAAATGGAATCGATTATAGACCTACCAACCTGTTATTTAATGGCCTTGTGCTAGTTGGCTTGTGTGGGGAGAAACCCTTTATTTGAAATCATATGTTATTCGGTGATGGTAAAGGTCTATTGGCCGAATTTGGATGGGCCACTAGTTGTGAGGGATTTATATAAATGGATTGTCTACGAATCACACTAATAAAGGTTGGATTAATCATGCATTCATGACACATAGGCATTATTGAGTACCTGATTGACTGTTTAAAGGATCAGTATAGTGTTCGAACGACCCTTGAGCTAGGTCAACTATTTGAACATCTAATCTCTTATTTTCGGGTATGAGTCGATTATTTGAAAGATCAATTCCATTGCATTTGAAGTGGGTGACTATTTGAAAGGTCCAGTCATTAGTCTAGCTGGATGTGCATTCCTAAAGTGAAGAACATGTGCATGCATCTATGCATATAAAAAAATTTACATTACGATTATTTCGTGTGGTGCATTTTTCATCTTGAAATTATACTTGATTAATATGTTATAATGTAAACTTTGAGAGATTTCTCACTAAGTTGGCTACTCACATCTTTATGTGCAATTGCACCAATTGTACATGTGTTGCAGGTTTAGATTGGATCAAGTAGGACTTGAGGTGACCTGGTTAGAGGTAGACGTAAACCTCACCAATGTGGAGTCATCGCTGGTTTGGCGAGGCTGTGGGGGCTCATGTCATTCCATTTCTTATTCTTTTCTTGATATTTGCATGTTTCGTTAATTGGGATATTTGTTATTCGTGGTAGTCCCTATGGGCACCTTTTGGAATTGTATACCTTTATTTGGGGTGTTTGCCCTACCAACTTAACTTAACCTAATAGCTTAACTACTCTTTGTTATCTCTGGCTATACGCTATAGGGTGGGTGCTACTCTAATTTATTTATTTTTAAAAGAAGGTTGGTAAGACCACGTGAACTTGTGGGAGATATACCCCACATGTGACACCCCTAGGTGACACTCGGGTTTACACAGAGAGAGCGATGTACTCGAGTGGTGAAAATCAAAGTGTTGCTAGTCTTGGTGCTGATGCACCTAACCCTTTTTAAGTACTAACACCCCAAGATGCAAAACCCGACCCTCTATACTCAAAGATGCATTTTCGAAGTGTTATAGGATATGATGTAGAGCGGGCTGTAGATCTATTCTTGGCATAAGTGGACCGAAGGAAGCCCAAACAGAAGAGGGCCTAGCCCATCAGATTCGGGCCCAGTTCTATGTAAGGCATGACATATCTAGGCCTTTGACGCGTTCGGATGGAAGAAATTCATTCTAAATCGAGAGAAATTGTCATTTGAAGTATGAATTGTAAATTGACAATAACTTTTGATCAAGGTATCGTTACGGGACACATAACCTGTGAATTTTGACTGAACAGGCCATCTGGGGCTAGCCAACCCACATAAGTGGGTTGCGTCACTCTGTTTCATAAGAAAATAACTCATTTCTATTCAAAATTGTTATTTTTTGAAAAACTTACTATTTTAATAAGTTTTAGGTTGAACATATATCTTTTATTTTAGAGTTTTAGTATGTAACGACTTTTCAGGATTTTCTTCTTATCATGCCAGGAATCATCCAACAAAGTTAAAATAGAACTTTCTATTTTTAGTAAATTTTATTATTTTGGGTAAGTCTTGGTTTAGCCAAATTAAGACTCTTATTTAGAATTTGTGTTTTATTATTTAAAGTATTCTAATTTCATTTTAGAGACATCAATAAAATATTTTTGAATTTTTCTTTAATTCATATGAATTCAAGAGTCATTACATCTTTCAGATTCAAAGTTTTGCACACTTGAGATAGATGGAGATCTTTTTCATTATCTCTTTACATTCTTCCTTGCATTAGGACGATATTGTTCTAATAAACTTAACAAACCAACCCTTTGAATATCCATAAAAAAGAAAGAAAAATGCAAAACACCAAACTGGCACACACTAATTAGTGAATGAGTAGCGTGTAGATTCTTCATATTTGGTTGAGAATAAAAGGTGGCAAACCGACTTGGGGATGGCAAACAGGAGGTGGTGAGGCTGCTGTTGAAAAACCATTGGTTATAGATACCAATGTGGATGGAGCATGTATGCAAAATCACATAGATCAAGCAATCCTAATGAATGGCTATAAAATGGATGGTTAAAACGATATAGTATCTTATACTAATTTAATTTGATACTTCATGACTAGCTTTTGAATCAATATCATCTATGAATGTTTCAAGCCATTTATACAATGGGGTCTCCAAATGTTTGATATACTACAAATGAAATCTCTTAAATTGGATTATTTCAAAGATTTGAAATTTGTCTTATTTGATTTAAAAAATGGACAGCCGCCATAACTTTTATATAATTAAAAGGGTGAAATATATAATCTAATAAATCTTTAGGTCATCCCCTATCTAAGAAGATCTATGCGGTGCAAATGGTTTGGGTCATTTGGGAAAAAGAAAAAGAAAACGAAAAAAAAAACAATTCTAATAGGTAAAGTCCCTTGTAATACGTCAAGCAAACTCCCGGATTCAAATGTTTGAAGATTAACAGTTTCTCACCGTCTCCCTCACACAGTAACATCTGGAACGGCTCTAATCATCCGACCATCTCAACATGTGGGCCCCACCAAGACCACATTGTGTTGATGGTGAGTCTCATGATCATAGGCAAAACGAAATCCACCACATCCACCGCATTCACATCGAAACTTAAGATCGGCCCACTCATCGCGAGGGCCACACTTGTACCAAACAAATGAACGGTTACAACAAACTGGCCAACGGTCCACATTCAAAGTAGGTGTCTTGCCCTTCAAATGAGCCCGCCCACCATCCTGGTTTTGGGCCAGGACATGTCACACACGTCATTCATGTGAGATAAGCCCCTTAAGATGTGATTCTCGTGGGCCCCGTAGGCGTTTTTCGAGCTTCAATTACATGAAAATGTGGAAGGGCCCGCACGTCTCCGACATTGTGCATTTCATCAATTTGATTTTCTTAAATTTTAAAATAATTCTTTTAAGTGTACTTGAGTTTGTCTGGTCAAATTGGGAATTTGATTCACTCAGGAAAAGGGATTGACAATTCCAGCTCCTTTGGGAAAGGGTCACTGCCCTTTCTTATATGAGAAAAGATCAGATACGATTGCTGCGCGTCCAGAGGTGCAGCTGGTGTGGTTTGGGTTGGTTAAGGGTCAACCGTAACCCGCTTCAAGCCAAACCAAATTCGAACCGGAGTGACTGACCTTGTACTCAATAGATGCAGATTCCAATGAAGCTAGGTTAAGACCAGCATGATTTCCATTAAAAATTCACTCTTTCCGTTCATTCTATTTTTAAAATTTTTTATATTACAATATAAGACAAAATAATAAGGCATGTTCAAAAATCAAGTGAACTGTGGAATAGGAAATAATGGGATTGAAGCCATTATTGAAACATTCATGGGGTTATAGAAGTTGTGATGGGCCACTATTTTTTTGTTTTCTATTCATCTCAATGGGAAATGCCTAATTAATGTCCGATGGAACATAAACATCAAGGTTGACCCTGAAAAGGTGTTAACGGTATTCATTTCCCTCTCACCTTTTCTTGTGCGTCCACTTAAGTTTTGAATCTACCTCATTTTTGAGCTCATGTTCTAACATGATCTGACAATTAGGATGGACATAGTGAATTTCTTACAAACATTATAGTGAGCCCCACTTAACTCCTAATGGTAGGAATTTCTTGCGGCCAGGGTCATGGGCAATCCATGTACATACTCAACCCAGGTTAATTTACATCTTGAGATTTGGAGGTGCATGAACCTGGCCTGAATTTCTCTATGCTCAACCCTAAACCGATCCAACTGAATCTGCCCTGGCTCAACTTGACCCAAACTCAACCTAATTTCAAATTGGGTTTGAGTTTTCCAACCCTAACCTCACCTATGGACACTGGCAACCCAACCCAATCCAAACTCAGGTTCAGTCAATTGGGTTCGAGTTGACTGGAACCCAAGTTGCAGCCCTAAGTATTTCTTATGCTAACTTTTGTCACATATGTAGAATATTCCAATTGCATAAAAGGTGTGTGCCAAGACATGAAGATCACCTGATATGAAAAATAAATTGATCCACACAATGAGTGGGCCACATCAATACATTAAGTCGCACCATCAGCTGTCCATTGATATAGACTTTCTTTTCATCTAGGTGTGTAGATCAACCTAAGTGATCATCATGGTATGGCCCACCAATTATACGAATAGAATGTTTTACATATGTGACTCGTTGGCGTGAGTGTGTAGGGTTGTGTGTGCGTGTGTAAAATTTTTTTTTTTTTGTTTTTAAAAAGAAATTGCCACACCATCACTTATGAAATAAACATATTCAAATGAGTTTCCCGCACAGCAAGAGCAATTGTGCGGTGGGGCCCTATTGGTCTAATTTTTTTTCTCTCTCAGCGTCTCATCTTCTTTATGGACATAGGCCTATTATATATAGTGTTTTTTTTTTTTTTTAAAAAAAAACTTCCTATAAAAATTCCCAGGAGATGCTTAAGGGGGAATTACCAAAATGCCTTTGTCTATTATTTCTTTAAAAGTGGTTAATCGAGAATTTTGGGGCCCATTGGTATATGTATAACATCCAACCCATCCAAGATATGCAACCCATCGTGGTGATCACAAGAACAAAAAATCTGGCCAATCGAATCATCAGATGGGCCACACTTGAATTTAAATGTTTGTAAGCGGTGTATATTATTTTCTTGTTACAGTTTGGCCTACTTTAGGATTGAATCTGCCATATTTTCACTAGTTAGATAATCCTAGATACGTGGACAGCTTAGACGTTAGACAATACCTCCTGGTTCCCACAATTCTGGATTCCCCACTTTTTTAGGAGAAATTAAATAAGGACATTTATGCAATTTCCCTCCTTAGAAATCACCACAATGGGGGCAGTTTAGATGAAAGTAAATAAAGGTGAATGGGTGAAATTAGGGGGAGTTATTTACTAAAACCTGCCTACATTTTAATTTATTTTTAAAAGTACCCCGCTTTCAATGTATTTTAAGGAGGCCGCCTGCCTTTTCCTGGCCATTATTGTATTACTGTTTGCCATTTATGATCATGTAATACACATACTGTATGAGGAGCATATTTTTTAAAAACCAAATTGCCCCCACATAAATATGCAGGAAAATGGGCAATTACCCTCCTATCCTCTCTCTCTCTCTCTCTCTCACTGATGTTGCATCCTCCTAGCGAAGCTATTGCCTCCGAACCAAGCTCTCATCTTAGCTCTCTCGTGATCTCTCATCCTAGCTCTCTTTTTGTCTTTCGCGTGATCTCTCATCTCAGCTCTCTCTCTATTTCATGATTTGTTTCCTTAAAGCTCGAAAACCCGATTGGAGATCCTACTTGCGATCTCTCATCTCAACTCTCTCAATCTATTTCCTCATATATTAATAACTCAATTAGAGGTTTGAACAATATGTTATTGACAGATTGTAAGACACATATCGTAGACTGTAACACCTCAGATTTTTGCCAATCTGGAGTTAGACGTTCTTAGGCAATGGGTCAACCATAACACCTTGGTAACCTCTCATAACTCAATTCCAAAGCTAAAGAAATCATTTAGGACTAAATCCTTTAGAAATTTAACGTGAATTAACTAGCGTTACACTAGATTTCCTGCAAAATTAGCACCAACCACTTTAAATATAATCTGTAAGACCCAAAACCTATAGAATTGTTAACGCTATGTTACCCTAAAATCTAGGATCAAACTCTAAACCCAGTTACTCCCGAAAATACTTATAACTTTGTATTGGATCTACACCGCACGTCGAAAGTCTGATAGCGATGAACTTAGACCAGTATGACCGCCTAGTTGGACTTGACTATCTCCTCGAAAATCAAGGCCAAACGATGTCCTGAAACCATTTTCTTGAGTCCAGAGTGAAGGGAGTGAGAAAACGAAGATTTTTAAGAAATTAAATATAATTTTAAGTAATCTGTAAAGTATCGCTTGCGCGATGTTTCTAAGCGTTCTAACTGTTAGATTTCAACCCAAATTCACCATCGGATCAGGAAAGGTGGCCCATACATGTCAAAGTACTTGTAGCCTTGATTGAATTTCGGTAACCGTTAAATTGGAGCTGGTCTGCCACGGTCGATCTGAAAATCCGACCGGACTGAAAACTTAGCTTGACCTAGATCTGATATTAGAGAGCTTAAGTCAGACCGCATTTAGTAACAGGACCTCCAGAAGTGCTCCGTTGGATCGGAACAAGCCCGATTTGGTTATAACCGAAGTATACCATGGCCCTAGTGCCATTTTCATCAATTTATGGCCTATATAAGAGGCTTAAACCCCCTCTCTTATATCCCATACGAATTTTCTAAACCTAAGGGAGAGAAAAGAAAGAAAGAAAGAGAAGAAAAGAGAGAGAGAGAAGGTGAGTGAAGGTGTGGGAGTTATTCTTGAGAATCGCTTCTGCTATTATACGTGTTTATTCATCACATCTGTGTCGCTGCTACAGCGATTCTGACTTCGTTCTTAGGTAAGAAGACCTAACCCTAATCTGTTCTAGGGTTCTAAATGTTCCAAGTAGTAAAATAGTTAACTCCACATATGCTATAGGTTGACATTTCATCGTTGACGAAGATTTAGAGTCTCTGTCGAGTTCGTTACGATTTTACAGCATAAGGTGCAGACTATAGATGTTTAGGTTATCATTTCTCAAAGCTTTCAATGTAGGCTAATGGTAGATTACTGACGTAGATGCTATTTCACATGCAGAACATACTATCCGTTTTTCGTTTCGGTTAAATACGAAGAATATAGAATTTTGTGTATTCTATGTATTCATAAAAAATACTGTATATGTATAAAATTTAAAATTGCGTTTGTCATGATTAACTATCGTATGTATATGCTAGTTATATGTGCGACAACTCCTTGGCGAAAGAGTTCCCCCTAATGCATGTGTTGGTCAACATACGCTATGTATGTTAGTATATGTAGTCTAAGTGTTTGTGATAATGACCAAATGAGTATACAAACTGCATTCGTGTTCGCTACGACTAACTGTCATGGATATATGATTATTGTTTAGGCAACAACCCTTTGACGAAAGGATTTGCCCTAATATGTATGTTACCTAATATATAACTTGTATGATTAATTGTATAGGCTAAGTGTTGATAAAAATGTCTGAATGAGTTGTAGTTAGTAAGGTGTACCTGTATGCGGATTGAGACATGATTCTCAATCTCCTTAGTAATGTGTATGATTTCTTCCATGTATGTCATATGCTTATGACTGTTTGTTTATGAATTGAATATGTGAGAATTCATGTTTACATTACTTTTCAGAACATTCTCAAACGATAGTATAATTTGAATTGTTGCTCCGCTACTGCTTTGAGTATTTCATATGAATATTTGATGTAATGGAATGTGGTTGGGGCTATTGTTTAGTCCAGGCAATCGGTAATACGCCTTGAGTTCGTGGCCGAGACCTATTCGCCATGTAGAACGTGTTTGACGAACCCGAGCCGTGCGTTACTTGTCGACAGTAGTTAGGCCACACGAGGTGCTTATGCACTTCATGTCGATCAACTAAACGGGCGCTCGTACTAGTCGAACTCATCAAGTAAGCCGATTAGCCCAATGTATGTTAACCATGTATGGATGCTACCGCTTGAATCTAAAGTACCAAACTTACCAATGAAATCTCTATCAACCGTGGTACCTCGATCCGATAAAACTCATGAGCTGGGTATGGTGGTATGGGACACCGTAGTTGAGTTGTAGGCCTACGCTGGGGCGACGAGCCTCCCCGTAGTGATCGGTGAGCAACCTTGTCTCGTGAGCCGATTGTGGCGGTATGGGACACTACATTCGAGCTGTCGCCTACACTGATTTGGTGATGGGGGAGTGGTGTAACGATTGCGAGTAACAGCCTTGGCAGCCCTTGTAGTGACCTCGAGCGTACTCTGAGTCTACGTGGAGGCGACGACCCTTCCGCAGCAACAAGAGTACAAACTACGCCTGTATTAATTTGGTGATGGGGGAGTGGTGTAACGATTTCGTGTAACAGCCCTGACAGTCCTTGCAGCGACCTAGAACTGCACTTCGTATGAGATATGATAGGACTGACGACCCTAGACTGGATCATTGTTGGGAAATGATATAAGGGAGGTACTTTACTTTCCAATCCTGCTGTATAAAAAGGACTAATAATAACTCGGTAATCATGTTCATATCGCACTGCATATGCCTGAAAGATGTGGAGCACTGAGGGATGAAAGCATGCCGCAAACGTGAGATGGTGTTGCATAAGGGAGTATGTAGGCAAGGGCATGCATCATTATTGCATCTCATCCTTGCATTAACAAGAGTATCTAGGAATGTTGATTGTATTGCTTTATCATTACCGCTTGACTGATTTGATAACATATTAATCTTTACTCTATTGTTCCACTGAGTTAGCTACTCACTCCCACGTTACGGGATGGTGTTGTACACACCAACCAGACCTTGTCTTAGTTTCAGGTAAGGGCGATGCTTGTGAAGTGGAGCCGAACTTAACTTTTTGATGATGAGTTCTCCTACATGTAACTCTCTGGCGGGTCTATTTGACCTGGAGTTGCACCGACGGGGCTTCGGTATTTGGGATAGAAGACATTACATTTTTCTCATTTTATGCATTTTGTAATCAAACTTGTAATTATTAACCTAGTGACATTCATACTCTGAGAGCTTACTATCACTCTTATCTAGTTTATATACTTATCACAGTGTTCCACTTGCATAATTTAAACGCCTGTGGAGTATGATATGCTATTTTTGGTGTAATCCTAATCATGTTCAATGCCCTCCTACAGATAACATTCAATCATCATTATCTATGTTGCATAAGTGATGTTTTGAAACTCGAGAGTTAGGTTTCTACTCGACCCCTGATTTTCAGGATATTACATAGACCATACCGTTCCGTAAGCTTACGTGGTCCTCCCGGTCGAATTCCAGCTACCTGTGACATTAGGTAGCATTTGCGCATGACCTGAAGTCGTATCCCGTATATCAGAGTTGGCTCGACCCGAGACTTGTACCCTAGTGATCGCGTTGTCGCTCCGGTTATAACGTCGCATCTCACGCGCTGATGCGATATCTAAGGGGCCAGCGTGTATTCTGAAGAAACGTCACACGTTGTGAATTAAGAGAGAATCTTTACAATCCATCACATCAATCAATCACCTCAAGTTAAGTACACATCCCATCACTCCCCTTACAACACCCATACCTCTCTCATGCCCAAAGTCAACTCTCTCTCTCTCTCTCTCTCTCTCTCTCTCTCTCTCCACTTATCCCTTCCTTACACCCATCACTCCATCACTTTTCTCTCTCTCTCTCTCTCATTTCTCTCTTCACTCCCAAGCAATCAAGAAACCAACGTCCAAGCCACTCCAAAGAGCTAGGTGTGGCCCACTTCTTACCCCCCATCTCACTATCTAACCATCCTAACTTCATCATCCTCCATCAAAGAAGGAGCTTAGGGGATTAGAATTGCAAGGAGCTAAAGAATAAGGCCAATTGGTGGGTGATCGTAGCATAGGACTTTGATTTGTATGTAGGGCCCACTTGTGGTGGGACCCATCTTGATGTTTATGTCGTAACAAAGAGGGGCCCATAGTGGCGGGGTCCCTCTAATGTGCCGATCTCTCTCTCTCTCTCTCTTGTGATAGAATGTAGCTCACTTAATCTAGACCATCCATGTGTTGGGCCCAATCCCACAGCCATGGGTGAAGTAAGAACACAAATATCAGTTGATCCAAAGCTTGGGTGGGCCACACTCTCGTGGACCACATCTCACTACACATGTGGACCCACACCGTCCATCAATGGATCCAAATATCAGGTGGTGCACACCGTCCAGACCCTAGACGTGTGACCCACACCAACTATGTAGCTGATGTATTGACGTCAGCAAGGTGGTCTGATCACAGGCGTGATGCAGACCATCCGTCCATTTTTTTCTCTCTGGTGAACCACATGTGTGGACCCCACCATGAGATATGTATTATATCCTAACCGTCCAGTCCATCTCTCTCTAGATAATGGGGCATGCCACATTGTATGTGCCTTGCATCCAGTTCATTCGTCCAGGACGCTGGATGCTGGGGTGATTTTTTTTAATAATAATATTATTATTATTATATGTGTGTCTGTATATATATATATATATATATATATATATATATATATGTGGTGGGCCCCATGCGGGACCCACCTACTGGACGGATTGGCTGGAGCACCCACACCAGCTATATAGCTGATGTTTTGACGTCACCAAGTTCCATGGAACCCACCTGTGTATGAATTTCATCCACACCGTCTGTTCATTTGGAAGGGACCTACCTGATGTGTGGATGGAATCCACGCCATCCGTCCATTTGAATGGAGCCCATCGTGATATATTTGTGCATCCTCACTGTCCAAACAGTTGGGATGGTGGGACCACATGGTATATGTGTTATATCAACCATCCATCCAGCAGCAATATAGCTGCTGGATTGACCGCCTATCAGGTGGACCACGCTGCATAATCAGTGAGGGATTAACGTCTTCCATTGGAATTTTTTTGGGTCGCAGAAGTTTTGATTTATATGAAATTTATTTTCCTCCTAATTTAGGTCTTTGTGACCTTATAAACAGATTTGGATGGAAATAAATGCTATGATGGGCCCTGGCCCCCGGTGAATTGTAAATGGTGAAAATCATTATCTCCACTACTACTTATGGTATGGTCCAGACGATTTGTCGATATGATTCATTTTTTTAAAATGCTCTAAATGATCTTTAAAATAGATGAATGGTGTAGATGGTGCGGCCCATTGATGCGGCCCACCTTGATGTATTTGTAACCCATCCATGAGGCTTACCTTGATGTATTTGTGGCCCATTCGTGAGGCCCAATCTGATGTATTTATGGCCCATTCGTTCAAGTCCAATGTGACGTATTTATGGCCCACCCGTTAAGGCCCACCTTGATGCAATTGCGGCTCATTTGATGAGGCACAATATGATGTATATGTGGCCCTTGAGTAAGGCCCGATATGATGTATATGTGGCCCTTGAGTAAGGCCATGGCCCACTATACATGTGGCTCTATGTGGGCCACTCCTTGGGAGCGATGTTGGTTAAATGTTCACATTGATGCCCAATGATGGTTAAATGTCCACATTATGATCTTCCTTTAGGCCTTGATAGACACATTCTCATCATTCTCTTAGTGAGTTAACCTAAATTATTAGGCCCCATTGATGTTGCATGGTTCATCCCCGCCACTCCGTGCTATCAGAATTGATATATCCACAGCTGAGGGTCGATCTTCATATTATAGTTTAGATCGACTATTCATTTATGGACCCCGCCTTGCATGTAGGCCAATTATAGAGGCTGATTGTCGATGTCGGTTATCAACACCGATTACGAGTATGCTTAGCATATAGTCATGATACATGCCCATGTACATCATCTGTATGCTTGATATGAGATGTAGTTGACCATTGCATATGCCATTAGGCGGGTTGTTATGAGACTCCCTGATAGGCTGAGATTGTCTCACATGAGTGCACAGTATGAGCAGGATTGATGCATGATTGGATTGTATAACTCATGCATCTTGCATTGTGTGTTATAATTACTGTACACCCTAGTGACATCAGGGCCGTAGCCTCTACAGTCATATTACGGATGGAAGGATTGGACACCGAAAAATTGTTATTAGTATCGAGGCGTCATAAATGTCCTTGGGTGAAAATTCCTACACCTGACGGTACCGAAAGACGCTCCAACGTCGTGATTGAGTGGATACATAAGCGTACAAGGTCCGAATACCAGGAGGCCACGTCTCTATAACGCCCCTTGTTTTTAGGATCAGAGTATATGACTCGTTTCCCAAAAATTCGAGTGTTAACCTTAAAGGATGGTCAAATTTAAGTATACATTTAAAAAAAATAAAATTATTCAGAGTAAGCAGATGAGTGTAAAATGGACAAATCAACATAAATGAAAATTTTGTTTACATTTGGAATATACAGGGAGCTTCCTATAATAACTTATACAAACCAATGCCCTCACTCTTACAATTACAAAATGAAATAATATTACATGTGAAATAAAGTAAATTACAATAATCTTGGGATGTGAAATCCTATAGCAACCCTTAGCAATTACGATCACGCATCCTTGTCAATTATAGCCTGCTCCTCATCAATATAAACATGAATGTCACTTGGGCTATCTGTGCTACCTGTACGGTTATATAATTGATGGATGAATGACCAACTCAGTGTGAATTCTCCTCAAGATTACACATCCCCACATTAGGTAGGCATAATTATAAAAGAAAGTATACAAAGGAATACATGATCTAGGTCTTATTAGATGCATGGATGCATAAATGCAGTCATCGCCCCGGGGATGCACATCATTGCGAAAGTTAGGCTCGTCACCCATGCAATCATCGAACCTGAGAAAATCATCCAATCGAAAAAATACGTATACCACGTACGATAGCAATAAATACTGATTTGTGTCATGTATGCATGATTAGCCAACATGTTATTACTTCAATTACAACCATCTAATTTAAATAAGCTTAAAGGTCACTATGGGGGCTTGTCACCAGCGTAGGTCGACAGCTCGGGCATAAGTCTCATACTACCATCCTCGGCTTATGAGACTACCATCTTAGGATGTTTAATGGAAGCTTGTCGACTAGTGGCCAATCATATTACAATATATGGGGCTTACCATCGCATAGTTACACAATATAAAACATCAAATCCATATAGAAAAAATACTAAAATAAAGTCACGTAGGGCCAATATCAAAATAAGCCACATAGGGTAAATATCAAAATAAGCCATATAGGGCAAGTATCAAACTATGCGATAAAATACCATCCTTGAAAACCACTTAGACACAACAACCTTGGATGCCCACATCAATGATCCATCTACACCACCTCTCAATAACCACTAAATCGAAGGTCCATTGCAATCACTTTTAATTGAGTTATATTCCAAGTATGGGTGTACACTTATAAGTGGGGGTTTCTCCCTATTGTACCAATTTAAATCTTAAAAGCAATTCATAAGTAATCTAATAACATGAATTAGATATGCAGGATAAACATTAAGCATGTGATGTAGCAACTGAATTCCAACAATTAACACATGTGGTTATAGAATAGAGATATCATTTATAAATTAAAATAAAACTATTACTTAAGCTAATGAGAAAATAGAAAGCTCGAGGGGAAGAATCATCACCTGATGTATAAAATCACGTACTAGTGTTGTTAAGTGCTTGCACTCTTAGAATTGAATCCTACCACAAATCATGAGCTTATATCATTAGATTCAAGTTCCATGCATTACTTGAGTTTAAGATCATAGCCTAGGGTTTGAAATACTTATTTTAGGGTTTTGATATAGAATTATGGTTTTCATCTTAGGATTTAGTCCTAAACTTAGATTCTAGGATTTTAGTGTTAATCAATACATTTGACCATAACGCTAATAATGTTAATAATCTCATGGTGATCATTAACATTAAGGATATAATTAATATTAGTCGATGTGACCTTAATAATCATTGTGATTAAAATAAGTAGTATGCTCTACTATCCATGATAATATTTAAGGATGAAGAATAAGACACTTATACTTAATAATTATAATAACAATGTTGAGGCCCAGTCCCTACGTTTCTTGACCCCAACAACTAGGTGGGCTCATTGGGTTATACCCAAAGCTATGAGGTCTGGGCCCAAATTATAGGCCCAGCAGTCCAAGGCCCAAATGGGACCGGTCTAGTCCATTCATGTGGCCCAAATGGGGCTGCCCATCTATGCAGGGGCTGATTTCAGCTTGGATTTATGGGCATTTTCAACTTGATATTAACCTAGCCAGCGGCCTGGTTTCAGCCTAGTTTGGAGGCTCAGCTGAAGGCCATTTTTAGCTTGAATCATCACTCTCTTTGGAGGCCATTTTCAGTCCAAACAAAGGCCTTGCTGAGGGATGGTTTCAGCTTAGTTTGGGACTCAAGGAGATGGAGGCAAGGGATTACCTGCCTCGGCTGGGCCTGACTCGAGCTTAGGATGGACGCACGCACCTACTCTCATCTCTCTCTCTCTCTCTCTCTCTCTCTCTCTCTCTCTCTCTCTCTCTTTCTTTTCTTTCTCTCTTTCTCTCTCCCTCTCTCTTTCTTCATTTTTCGCTTCTTTAAGGCCTTTGGAACGTCCAGAGGTGGCTAGACTCTCCTTAGGCATGGCCCAACATGAGTTGTTTCATCAACTTGACTAGGTAGCGGTTGGTTCACACGGTCCATGGCTGTGGATGAGTAGGAGCCGAGTCGTCACGACAGTTGCACCACACCACACCTTGACTCCCTTCTTTCTTCTTCTTTTCCTTTAGACTAAAGCTCCGGTGGTCTCACGTTGATGATTGAAGGCCCACTAATGGACGTAGGAGTTTGTTTCAAACGGAGAAGATGATCATACTTCAATGACAGATCTTTCTCACGTTTTGGATTTCGTTGGGCACTTCGGTTTAGTCCATAGGAGCTTAGGGAAGCTGTAAATTGAAGCTCCAATGGAGTTTTCTCAATGGGTTGGAGGGAGGAATTCACTGTCATTTTTTCAGCAAAATTGACCGTGGTTTTACTTTTACTAAGGCAGAAACGGGTTTGGACGGCTAAGATGCCATCAAATGGACGCTCTAGATTGCGCCAAACGTCCCTCACGCGGATTGCTCGGCCGTTGCATGGAACATAGTTTTCATTTTTGGAAGCGTGTGTTAGTAGGGTTTGTTTGTGATGACGATTGTGTGCACGCGCATGTACTTCAACACGCGAGATGAGCTAGGTTTTAGTGGGACTCAAGCTTTGGACATGATGGATGGCCTAGATCGACTAGGCAGATGATGGTGATGGGCCACGGATGTCCCAAACGGACACCCGTCCGTCGATTGGCGAAAATAGAGAGAGAGAGAGAGAGAGAGAGAGAGAGAGAGAGAGAGAGAGAGAGAGAGAGAGAGAGAGAGACTCTTTGTTTTTGGGGAAGCACGGGTCAGAGACATCTAACTGGCCTGACACTTTCAGTCATGCAACGCAGTCATGCAACGCATGACGTTATGTGGGGTCCACCATGATGTTTGTGATAAATCTACACCATCCATTCTATTTTATGGGCCCTTACATAGTCTTTTACCAAAGGTGGGGCAGATCCAAGGTCTAGGTGGGCCATACGAGTTAATTTCTAGCTTCTACGGTGGCTTTCCATTAATCTAGCGGTCGGATCAAAAGATATATAGACACTCCACCCAGGCTAGTATTTTAAGAAAGCTAAGACAATACGGGAACCATAATCATATCCTAAACCAAACTCTAATCATAACTTAAACCCTAATCCAAACCATAAATCAAAAATCAGCCTAACCCTAACCCAAACCTTAGCCTTAACCTTAAACCCAGCCTAAATCCTAAACTCAGCCTAACCCTGGTTAAACCCTAAACCATCACCCAAGTCAAAAGTTAACTTTTATATGGAATTACCGCTATAGTTTACTCTATTTATCATCTTACAAAGCCAAAAGTCAACTTTCATACGGAATTACCAATGTAGTTATCACTCTTTATGTCTATCTAATACAATATTATTTTCATAATATTTCATATACGTTAAATATATACATATCACCCTATTACAATACATTTTTAGATAAATTATTAAAATACATCTAAAGTTTTGACCTATGTTTTTATATCACTAAAAATCATGTCATAATGCTTTTAATAATATTATTTATTATTGTTACTTTTTCACACACGCATGAAATTTTAATTCATATCATGGGTCCCACTCTGTAGGTTATGACTTTCCATCTGATGACTTTATATTATTAAATATTTAATTATTATTATTATTACCTATACATTGTCATTTATTTATTCATCTATCTTTA
Organism: Magnolia kwangsiensis; assembly: GCA_037074715.1. Classification (NCBI taxonomy): domain Eukaryota; kingdom Viridiplantae; phylum Streptophyta; class Magnoliopsida; order Magnoliales; family Magnoliaceae; genus Magnolia; species Magnolia kwangsiensis. Next base: position 88,773,643 of record CM073585.1, read on the forward strand.
TTTATTTATTTATTATATCTATATGTAGGATGTGGGGCCACTCGCTGTGCATTATTTAGCTGTCTACCTTATCATTAGGGTCACCTTGGATTAAAGTGAATTACACCATGTGAATGTCAAATTTCCAAATCACAGTTTACTGAGCACTCAACAATCTAATGATTGGGTTGACAACAACCCTTGAGATTCTAAGGAATATTTAGGTGTGATCTAGGGGTTAAATGTGAAGCCAGATGATCCATCTTAGAAATCGACGGATAGATAACTTGATGTATGGATTGAGAATATTTTCGACGGCTGGATTTAAGCTAGGATGAACGTGAATGTTCACTTACGTTAGGCTTGTATTGATGCTAAATTAGATTACATGGTAACACCCGAGTACTGAAAAGTACGAGGTGTTATAGTCTCCTACTATGTCGTGGTTGGTTGAAAGGGAGTGTGGCCCGCCCGATGGTAGGGTCAATTACTAGGCTGAGTATGACTAGCTCGTAAATGGGTCCACTATCGACGTGCCGGATAAGTATTGGCAGACTATTGGCTAGGCAGATAGTGAGGTTTCTTACGCTCACTTGGACTGCGTGCTTGGGAAAGGGGCAATGTCATTTGGAGTGTATTAAACCCCAGTGATTGTCCAACGTGAGAAATGTACTGATATTTGATGCTCTAGTAATGAGCTGCACTGATATATGGATTCGAATGAGGACTGGTTGTAAGACCCGTATCTTAGACCGTACTATTCCGTAGGCTTCCGCGGTTCTCGCGGTCAAATTCCAGCGACCCACGATCTGTTGTCGGCATTTGCGCGCGATCCTGAATCGTATCTCTTATTCCAGAGTCGGCTTAACACGAGACTTATACCCTAGCAACCACGTCATCGCCGCGGTTCAGACATCACATCTCATGCACCGAGGTGATACCCAGGCCAAGAGATGTGGGCCTGTGTTTATTTCGAGGAAAACATCGCGTGTTGAAAAACCCAAGAGAATCTATACCGAATGTCACATTCATCAATAATCAATCTCATTAAGGGTCACATACGTGTCAAGTACACATCATTTCACACCCATCCCCGAGTAACTCCAAAAGTTAAAAAGTTCTTACACACCCCATACCTTTCTTACACCATCTACTCCTAAAGTCAAAAAGTTCTTACACACCCATCACTCACCACATCTATCACTCCCTCAACCATCCCTCTCTCTCTCTCTCCTTACAACACACACACAAACACTCTCTCTCTCTCTCTCATTTTTCAAATTCATTTCCATGCAACCAAAGATCCACATGTCCAAGCTCTCCCAAAGCTCTCATGGAGGAGCTTTAGTGTGGCCCACTTCCTACCCTTTCATCTCCTATATCAACCATCAAAATTTCATCTCTTCTGTTAGGATCGAAGCTATGGGGCAAAGGAAGCCAAGGGAGTAAGAAAAAGACGGTGCGTGATCTTAGATTTACATCTTTGTCATTTTTATTTTATTTTTGTGATTTAAGGGCCCACATATGGTGGGACCCACATTGATGTATACATTGTATAGATGGGCCCATAGTGGCGGGGTCCCTCGTCTATTCCGGTCTCTCTCTCTCTCTCTCTCTCTCTCTCTCTCTCTCTCTCTTTCCGTGTGTTATGGACCCCACTATTATGTGTGCACCCCCTCCCCTTGTCCAGTAAGTGAGCCCATGATTTCAATGGCCAGCCCTATCCAGTTGGCTAGGAGGCCTGGAAGGGCGAGCTGCTGGTGCCATCCAGCACTCCTATACGAAGGAAAAACACAATAATCTACTTAATCCAGAAAATCTGGTGGGCCACCACATGGGTCCCACACGTCGCACGTGTGCAGCATCTAGACCGACCATTCATATGGGGCCTACCATGATGGGTGTATTTTACATCTAGGTCTTCCGTCCAGCGTTCCTGGACGCTGGACACTAGCACACTTATATATAAAATATATTATAAATAAAATAATGTTATATTATGTGGGCCCCACATGGGACCCACCTGTTGTGGGAAGCAGCTTTGTTGGAGTACCTTACATTAACATATAGCTAATGTATTGATGTTGGCTGGTGGGGTCTAATGATCCAGACCGTCCATCTAAGGATGTGGACCCCACCCACCTTGATTGCATGTGGTATTTATCCACGCCACCCATTTGTTGTAAGTGTGGGCCCACCCCACATGTGTGACACGTGCGGGCAGTGGGACCCACCTTGAGATATGTATTTTATATCCACACCGTCCATCTGGACGGTGCTTGAGATGCCTACCGTGATGTATGTCTTGTATGTACCCACCGTCCAAAGGTAGGGACGATAGGCCTGCTGTGCCACATGTGGCAATCCACACCATCCTTCTGTGTGGGCCCCCTGCATGATGTATGTGTGGTGTCTGCACTATCCAGACCTTGGACGGTGGGACCCACCATGATGTATGTGTTGTATCTCTCCACTGACCTTTCCCTGGACGGTGGGGATTGGGTTGGCTGGTCTGCCACATACCAGTTATATAGATATTGTTGTGACAATACTAATGAGGTGGGGCCCACCTTGATGCTGCGCGGAGCCCGCCTTGATGTTTGAATTTTATCTACACCATCCATGGATTAGGATGGTGCTGTGGGGCTAGCTCGATGTATGTGTTATATATACACACTCAGTTCATCTATTTTTGGACACGTGGTGCCCATCCCACACATATGACACGTGTGGGGGTGGGACCTACCTTAATGTAAGTGTTTTATATCCACTCAATCCGTCCAGTAAAGGGACGTGGACCCCACCATGATGCAGTACTTCATCTACACCATGTATTTGTGGATCCCACTAGACGTATGGGTTGTATCTGCACACCGTCCATCTGTTTGGACATTAGTAAATTCTTTGGGCCCGATCATGCAGTATGTGTTTATCCAACCGCCCGCCTGGCAGTAGGTGGGTCCCATCTTAATGTATGTATTTTGTATCTAGGTCGTCCATCTGCTGGACGACTAGCAGTTTTTACTGTCGCTGCAGTTGACATCAGCAAGTTCTGTAGCCCACCGTTGATGAATGTGATGTATATCCTAGCCGTCCTTCATTCAGATAGGCATGGGACTCACCTAGGATGTATGTATTGTAGCCGCACCGTCCATCTAAGGACGTGGGCCCTGATGTATGGGTTTTACCCTCACTATCTATAGGACGGTGGAAACCATCGTGATGTAAGTGTTTTATCTACGCCATCCGTGGACCACACCATGATGTAGGTGTTGTATCCACACCGTCCACCAGTTCCAGATCATTTTAAGGCGTAGGCCTCAACGGTCAGGCCCAGATATGCAATCAGCAGGGTCAAATGATGCGGCCCAGTATGAGGCCCAATGCGACCTATATGAGGCCCATCATGATGCGTTTTGGCCCATGTGCGGGGCCCACCTATTTTGTATTTGAAGCCTATATGATGAGGCCCGACTTGGTGTCCACGAGGCCCATTATGATGTGTATTAAGCCCATGGGACATGGCCCATTGTGATATATCCGAGGCCCATGGGTGCAGCCCATTGAGATGTATTTTAGGCCCATATGGCGTGGACATTATGATATTTTTGTAGCCCATTTAATGAGGCGTATTATGATGTGCATTAGGCCCATGGTTGAGGCCCAATACGATGTATGTATGGCCCGCTACGTTGAGTATGAATCTCTTGTATGGGCCACTTTTTGGGAGCAATGTTGGTTAAATGTCCACATTGATGGTCAATGATGGTTTGAAGTCTTCATTGTGACCTTCCTTTAGGCCCTTGGTTAGGCCGATTACCGATTCCGATTGACTATACCGATTTCGATTTTGGTCGTTGAGGCTGATTCTGATTGTCGATTTCGACTCAGATTATCGAGGCCGATATAGAGGTCGATTCCAATTGTCGATACCGATTCTGATTGTCGAGGAGGATTATAGAGGCCGGTTCTGATTGTCGATAACGATTCCAATTATCGAGGCCGATTCTGATTGTCGAGACTGATTGTTGAGGTCGATTTCGATTCTAATTGTTGAGGCCGATTCCAATTTGTCGAGGCCGATTCTGATTATCGAGGCCGAGTATCGAGGCTGATTCCGATTGTTGAGGCCGAGTATCGAGGCTAATTTCGACTGTTGAGGTTGATTGTATAGGCCGATTCCGATTGTTCAGGCCGAGTATCGAGGCCGATCCCGATTGTCGAGGCCAATTGTATAGGCCGATTCAAATTATCTAGGCCGAGTATCAAGGCCGATCCCGAACATCGATTCCGATTATGGAGGCCAATTTCGATTGTCGATGCCGATTTTGATTACCAAGGCCGATTGTCAAGACCTATGTGATTTGTATTCAGCTCATGTTTAAGGCTCAATGTGATGTATATGAGGTCTATGTGATGAGGCTCATTATGATACATTTGAGGGCTAGGCGATGGAGCCTATTATGATGTATGTTAGGCCCATGTGAAAGGCCTATCATGATGTGTATTAAGCTCTTAAGTGAGGCTCATGGTGTTGTATGTTAGGCCCTTTGTGAGGCCATGGTTCCACTATATGTTAGGCTCTATGTGGGCCACCCCTTGGGGGGCAATGTTGGTTAAATGTCCACATTGTTGAGAATGATTGTCGATGATGATTATTGAGGTCGGTTGTTGATACCGATTATGAGTATGTGACAGCATAGCATCATAATACATGCCCATATGCATCATTTGTATGTTTGTTATGAGATGTGATTGATCATTGCATATGCCATAGGGCGGTTGTTCATGAGACTCCCTGATAGGAGGAGTTATCTCATATGAGCGCACGGTATGCGCAGGATTGATGCATGATTAGTCTGTGTGACTCATGCATCTCGTATTTATATTACATGACCACCATACACCTTTACAACATCAGGATTGTAGCCTCCACAGGTATTTCGTGGATAGTCAGATGGGACAATGGAAATCTATTCTACATGGGGTGCTATAGATATCCCTGAGTGAAAGTCCCTAAACCCTTTTAGTTCCAGTGGTTGCTCCAACGTCTATACCGAGTGGATGCATGAATACATGAGGGTCGTATACCGTTAGGCCGCATCTCTCACTGTGTAGTGATCGGTTAGAAGGGGGTACGATCTTACCTTCCCGAGAGGAGGAGACAATGCTAGGTGAAGTCTGACGAGCTCGAGGCATAGGTCTGCTATCGACGAGCCAGGCCCGATATTGGCAGGCGGATAGTGAAGTCTCTTCCACTCACCTTGTTATGCGTGATGGAGCAACAATCTGGTTTGGAGTGTAATAGACCCCGGTGATTTTTCAAAGAGAAACCATACTGATACGCAGACTTATTGAGTAGGAGTTGCATACTCATACATTCATTTCATTCACTATCCACTCGGGCTGGTAGTACGCAACTATTTATTATGTACCTTCGCATGGCCAGAATTTTGGTTGGGCACGCGACTAACCTAAGATCAAGAGTTTACCACATTGGGTCTAACTATTCAAATTTAAGTATGGGACTAGTTTGGATAGAAGTCCCTTGTGGTGGACCTCGTAGCCTGCGATATTACGTACTATCATCCCGACTTCACACTCCAGCATGGTCATTTCATTCTCACCGCATATTACATTGCATCCACAGTACTTAGCATCTGGGTTACTATGTTTCTGCACTTATTGGCCTAGACGGACTTAGCAGGATTTACATATTGCATTTTACCATCGCCATCTGATATTTAGCTCTCTTTCACTCCTTATTTGTATAGCTAAATTGTATTGTGTACTCTGATATTGTATGACTCGTGAACTTACCAGTATAATTCCTCTTACTCTGATATCGTATCTTATCAGTATTTCCGTTTATTCCATTGTATGATTTATGGCATTATATTGCATACTTGACACTTACCTTATGCACACACTTTCACCACCCTCTAAACTTTCTATAAGCTTATGCACGATAGATGCATGCAGGTGACATCAGGTTGTAGCAGTGTTGAGCTTGGAGCGTACAACAAATTTTTAAAGCTTTAATTTTTGACATATGTATTTCCCTTTCAGCACTGTATTCAAATATTTATATTAGTAGATATGTGATGATGATGTTGCCTTTGTGAATTGGGTAAATTTGTGGTTATGCTTGTTATGAAACAAATGTATGTAAAAAAATAATCCTCCTTATAGGATCTCAGGATCGGAATCTGGCGTATGGACGTTGAAAGCCAAGAATGGGGTACTGCGGAGGCTGTCGGCACCGGATTCGACGATCGAAATTCCTGTGAATCCGATTTTTGAGTTTGAGGCATGATACTGGTATACTTGAGTTGCATCTCGCATTGCATGGCCTTGGAATAGCTGACATCATTCACTTCTTACATCGTATGGTCTTGATGTGGCCGATAGTATTCATGTCTTGCATCGCATAGCCTTGGTACGGCTGATAGTATTCATGGACTTACCAACATTTTCGCATTACTCTGATATTGCATACTTGCATTTCTACCATGCACACACACTTTCACCACTCTCTAAGTTTTGTATAAGCTTATGCACGATTGATGCATGCAAGTGACGCTAGACCGTACCTGAGCAGGAGTAGGAGTATGCCGCAAAGCTTTTGGAGCTTTTGATTATCGATATTGTATTTCCCTTTATACACATTGTACCTTAAAGCTTTTGATCATAGTGGACTTTGTGATGGTGTCTTCATTATTGTTCGTTAGTTATGCTTATTATGAATTAAATTCATGATAAAAATCCTCCTATTAGGATCTCAGGATCGGAACCTAATATATGGGTGCCGGGAGCCGAGAATGGGGTACTACGGACGCTGTCAGTGCCGGATTTGGCAATTAAGAATTTTATGAGCACGGTTTCCGAGTTTGGGGCATAACACAGATGTCTTAAATTTGTGATATCAACAGTCTGTCGATGATAGGTTCGATGTCTTAAATTTTCTAAATCTCGTCTGTTGGTTGTTGGACATATTAGTGTCATTTTTCGATAACATCGAAAATAGGTCGAACAATCGAAGATTTTTAGAAAATTCATGTTTTATTACTGGACGATTTTGATAGTTTTTCAATATCATTGAAGGGCGTTCGAAGACATCAAACAATTTAATTTTGCAAATCCGCCAGATTTGTGAAATTTGCTTCCTATTTCGATTGAGATTCTTTCTAAAGCTATGTATATATGGGTGTAAATGGGATTGAGAGGTATTCCAAGGGTTTCTAAATCATCTTAGGGTTTCAAAAGGGTGTAGCAATGCTGAGATTCAAGGTTGTTTGAATCAGGTAAGCTTTCGCTCTTTGTAATTTCTGCTTTCATAGTGATCATCTGTCGATTTGTGCCGTGGTTTTTTCCTAAAAGGGTTTTCCACGTTAAAATTTCTATGTTCTCTGTGTTTACTTGGTGTTATTAGATTGATATCCTCGATTTATCTCTGTGTGCTTCTACGGTTCTCCCAACACAGTCGACATCCCTCATACTTTTCTCTCATTCTCTTCCTCTCACCTCAAAAGATAAAAACCCTAACTCATGTGACTATAATAGTGTGAAGCGTGAATATTTATAATGTCAGTTTACACCTGCAGGGCTCATGTGCTTTTGAGCACTGGCAACATCTGTTACTTTTGAGATTTGTAATTTTTTATCATAATTACAAGGGCCCTTTAAACTTTTTCATTTCTTTACTTTGTAATGTGTCAAGTCGATGATCCAGAGCACGCATAGACAAAATGGTGGGCCCTTTATAAAAAAAATTAAATTAGGAGATTATAGTACCCTAATCCCATTTTGAATTTGGGAATTTTGGTACCCTAATTCCATTTTGAGTTTAGATATTTTGGTACCTTAATCCGAAATCGAATATGGTGGTTTTGAAATTGGAGTTTTTTTAAATTTGGGATTTTGATACCCTAATCCCAAATTGTGAGTTCTGAAATTGAGGGTTTTGGTACCGTAATCCCATTACAAATTTGGGGGTTTTGACATTGGAGATTTTGGTACCTTAATCTCATTACAAATTTGATTTTTGGGATTGTAATACCCTAATTTGGAGACTGTGACACCCTAATATACTTTTTCCAACTGATATATGGTCTATGTTTCCTACTTTAAATGTGTAACTGATATCTAGTTATAAAATTTGAGACTTTAATGTTTGTGATACCTTAATTTAAGGACTATGATAGTCTAATTTGCTTCTTGTAACTGATATATGGTCTGATGCTCCCTGCTTTAAATATATAACTGATATTCCTGATTCAAAATTTTCTCATTTTTTTTGTGAAAGTAAATATTTCAATGGGCTTATTACAATCATTCTATTAAATATCATATATATACACGAAGTTAGGAATATTAAAGCTGCTTTTGAATATCACATATATTCTTATGAATATATTAAAAAATTCAAGAGCATTACAATTCTGGTTTACTCCCATCCAAATAGAATACCTGGATTTCAAATGCATTTCGTTTTCTCCCTTCCAAACACAACTGCACAAGCCATTTACTCCCACTTCATTTACATTTAATTCCAATAATTTCTATTTACCTCCATTTATAAGCTCCTAATTAAGCCTTTAACAAAATCTTGATTCAAGCACTATTTGGTAAAGTTGAAAGTACTGCACGAGACTTTTGCGGTAAAAATCCCTATATATTATATAAGAGTGCTTAAATCACACTAAGGTAGACAGCTAAGCCACCACAATTATTGCATTCATTCCAGCTTGTCGTATATCCACAGCATCCAATCCGTTAAAATGGTTGGCCCACCATGATCACCTTGCAAAAAAATCACCCTAATTCTGCTAATCAGATGGGCTATGCACGTTTGATCAGATAAGTGACCAGTGACCGTCCACTATTTTCTATGATGTGCTCCACATGATGAGCAGAGCTTTTACCTAGATACCTCGAGGACAGGTCCAGATTTTGGACGGTTTGATGAGGGACCCACATGACACTTAGGCTTTAAGATGCCATTGGAACTTTAACTTTGAGATCCAAGCGTATCTGAACAAATCATTCCACACGCTATTTTTGGATGGTTAGGATATTATGATCAGTGTCTTTTAGCTTGACGGCCCATCCCTCTGTAACTAGAAGCACAGGTTGGTTTTTCAGACATTACATTTTCCAACCGGAAGCACGGCATGGATTTTCAAACTTCACATTTCCCAAAAAAATAAATGTGCCATTTATAATGTTATAGAAAGGTCCATTTAATGAGTGGACCGGACAGAAATCGAGGCCAGAAAGAGTCACCGTAGGCTCTACCTGGTCAATGACATAAATCTCATTCTAACATGTCATATGTGCAAATAGCATTCCTGTCATCCAAATTGCCATGAAGGCATCTATTAGTGGCCACTATGATATTTGTGTTATATCCGCCATCCATCCTTTTCATTAACTCATTTTCAGCATGAGCTAAAATATAAGACTGATCTGGAACTTAAGTGGGCCACGACATACATAAAAAATAAATAAAGAAAGAAATTAACCCTCACATTTGAAATATTTTTTCAAGGGTGGTCATAGAAGTGTTGGATTAATATATTATATGTGTTATCCTTTCGTCTCCGTGAAAATTACATTACGAATGAAAGAGGCTCTCTTGTAAATTACTCGTTAAGCAACGATGACAGTTGAAAGAGAAAAGTGAGAGTTGATATTTATCTATTTAGCTTATCCTTGGGGTGATTTAAGCGATAGATAGTAATCCAAAGCCATCTGTACCATAGAATTATATGGGTGATTAGACCCACCTGCTACACAGTAGTGGTTGGGCGGACCACTAGATCTAGACCATTCATCTTCAGCTTTACAAAGGTCTCATATTGTGTAAAGTGTCAGATCTTAAAGGTTCACTCTCTAGCACAGACTTTCAATATGAATATCATGCCTTAGCATTTCCATTCCTACCGTGTTGTTTGGTGTGGCCCACTAAAATTTTGGATTTACCTTGTATTTGGACCGTGATCTAAAATGACGTGCCGGAACATATAGATGAAATGAATATAACAGGGACATTTGATGATGATGGGCCCCATAGAACTAACGGCTACGAGAAATGTTTTAACACTCATAGTACAAACCAGACGCGTCCGTAGCGGTGAGTGGGCTGCACAGCTTTAAGCTATAGGGAGGGATCCTTTGTGGAGTCTACTAAAAAGGTAGAGCCTCATGATCGTTTGATGGAAAAGACATGGCCCACCATGGATTTGTGTAAATTCCAACGTTGAAGATGCGCCATTTAGCCATTTTAACTTGCACCCGCTATTGGGCGCATTGATTGCAGGCTGTTTACCCACATGGTGCTACAGGTTAATTGTCATCGACCGTGCATTTATTGAGAAGGCATATGATACGGCAGAGATGGAAGAACGGGGTTATGGTAGAGCGATCTCTATTAAGTTATATTTACAAATGACCTATTTATTCATCAATCTGAACTGTCCAATTAGTGGGCCCCATTATGGATGGAGGATATCTCCAAAATTATCATTATCAATTAACCATAGACGTCACTTATCTTTCCTTTCCAGCACTCTACTTTGACCATTTAACAGTTTTTTTTTTTTTTTTTCCTCCGTTGAATTTAAGGCCAGTGTTTAGCTGGTTAAGATCTTCTGATCTACGCGTATCTTGAAACAATTTCTTTCCATGGTGTGTCCTACTGGATTGAAATCCAGATTGAAAGATAACTGTGTCACATGTAATATAGCAACATGCATGGTTCTATCGCATTTTGGATTGTGGTTCGTCTGCAACACGGTAGTCTGTGAGACCGGAATCGCTTCCAACCTTCGCAAGCAGCGCACGAAACATCCAAGCTCTGTGGGGTCAGAAGGCTTATTTGGACCGTATACAAATATATCAGCATTTTCAAAAGCTCGTGTGGGCTACACTATTGGGAACAAAATAAAATTTATCTTAAAACCTCCGTGTGGCCTGATTTGAGTTGGAAAAGGCTCATTTTTTTGTACTTTCTGGCAACACTCATTATCATCAAAGGTGGACTAATAGGAAGTTACCGTGCGTAGACACTACGAGTAGGGTGTTATAGAATTGTATTCGCGTGTGCATGTGGATACTTTTCATGTCTTTATCTTTCGTCCATACGTTTTTCATAATTATTACAATGTAAGGGAACCGTACAAATTATTTTAGGAGATTGAAACATGGAATGACACATTATTGTGATTTTTGTGACAAGTCATTAAATCGGTGTACTTAACACATTTATGAAATACAAATCTAACTATAATACACTCGGCAAAGTTATCTATTATAATTCTTTTAAAATGGGAGACCGTTTCATAGACTTTCGAAATCCTCAAGGTGAAGATTCGATCAATATCTGAGTAGATTGGTAACAATATGGACCCAAATTAGGAGTAGATCAGAATCAAGAGAATGGGAGATTCAGATCCAGTGGATACGATCCTACTAATTCTACAATAAAAAAGGAGTGAGATCGTAGAAGAAATAATGCTTATCAGGTCAGTCAGATGCAACAATGACATGATCGATTTCGAATCTAGGAACGAAGGATGGAGATGCGTGGTTTTGATCGAGCTACTTATAGATTCAACAATGTCCCAATGATCGAATAGGAGACTGACCATCTACATAAAATGGATATCTAAAAACCTACGATTTTAGATATATACGGAGATCTCCCTATTTGGAATGCAAGCTGTAGATGCGAATGATCTTAAATTGACAACCTAGCGAAGGTTTTGCCGCCTCGACAACCTATAAAAGGATCACGCAACGAAGAGCTCGAGGACCATGCCAAGCACAATTTATCTGCGGTTCCTTACTCTTGCTCGGGTGGTAAACGCTTAAGAATTTCAACACCCGGTCAAGGGTTCGAGTATCCATAGGTGGTGAAATTCCACAAGCGTGAGTGTGTGGTGTGTGTGTGCGTGTGTAAAAAAAAAAAGCACAATTTATCTGCTTTTTACATTTATCCTAGCATATAGCTTAACATAGTATAGTCTTAACATAAATTGCTATTGTTCAACGTCATTGCTATAGTACCATAGGATTAGATTAAAGATTCACAACCTTACATTATTGGATCCTGATCAACTAAGTTCTTACTCGAGCTATTTTTTTTTTATTTTTTTTGTCATATCCTGACCATTCACTTGAATTATATGCTCTTATAGATGTGATAGGTATTCATCTTTTTCATCATCTCTAGTTGATTTTTTTACTGTTGATTGTAATGAGCTATATCTACATATTAATACAAACGACATTATTTTAGCCTTTCTAATATATTTGTTCATCTTCATTATTTTGAGAAATACATTAATTTATAAGTAGCAAAAGATGTTGCAGATTTGAGTAGCGGAATCACACAATCCAAGAGCAATAAGCAATCACAAGAGAACACAAAGATTTAACCCTTGTGGAAAAAAACCACGGCATAAAGCGATAAAAATCCACTATGAAATAGAAATTACAAGTAAGAGGACTTACCCGATTCGAACAACCTTGAATCTCACCCTTGCTACACCTTTTGATAACCCTAAAACCCTTTTAGGAACCGTGAGAAAACTTTTAGAAAGCCTTAGAATCACTTAAAATAGCCCTACCCTATTTATAGTTTAGGAAACTCCACTTACACACCAAGTTCGGAAAAGTCCGAAATCTGCCTCAAATTTACGCAGTCCGTGCAGGATCTGCGTAACCTCGAATAGTCGAATGAGAGCCTCGACTGGTCGAGCAACCTGCTCGACTGATCAAGCCTGACCCTCGACTGGTCGAGCATCACAGACACCCAAAACATGTGCTCGCTGGACTTTGAGTCGAGCGTGCCTCGACTAGTCAAGCAGCTCCCTCGACTGGTCGAGAGACCCAAAAAATAATGTCAGATTGAAGACATTGTTCTGACAACAATCTCTACCATGTCTTCAATCTTTAACCGTGTAGCTACTTGACCTCTTTTTTTATCTCTGAATCGCATAATAACTTCAATCAACGCTTCTTGTACTCACTCTGTCCTTCTTTTACGCCATTGCCAAACCCAGAGAAGTTGCACAAAACTTGAACTTCTCTTTAAGAACGACCTTGGTGAGCATGTCTGTTGGATTCATGTTGGTGTGAATCTTCTTCAATTTTATGCCTCTTTCCTTAAGCACATGTCGAATAAAGTGGTGACGAATATCAATGTGTTTAGTACGTGAGTGATAAATAAAATTTTTAGACAAATTGATAGCGCTCTCACTATCACAATTAACAGGCACAGCCTCCTGCTGAAGTCTCAACTGATTTATCATGTCTTTGAGCCAAACACCTTCTTTAAACACTTTCGTCACTGCCATATATTCTACCTCGATCATGGAAAGACCCACCACGGATTGAAGCTTTAACATCCAACTAATTGTTCCACCCATTAGTACAAACGAGTATCCTGAAGTAAACTTTCTAGAATCTATACTGCCTGCATAGTCAGAATCTACATAACCTATCAATTTTGATCCTGTCTTCTCAAAAGTTAAGACGTAGCCTTTCGTACCTTAAATGTATTGAAGTAGACATTTCATCGCTTCCCAATGTTACTTGTTGGGGTTTGACATGTATTTTCTCACAACACCGACTGCCTGTGAAATATTCGGCTTGTATAGACCATGACATATATTAAACTGCCAATTACATTCGAATAAGGCACATGAGACATAACTTATTTTTTTTAATTTGATTTAAGACATTATTCTAAGGAAAGCTTGAAGTGAGCCATGTGGGGAATGCTCATCGGCTTTGCTTGTTCCATCCCATACTTGATCAATACCTTTTCAAGGTATTCTACCTGTAATAACCAAAGTCTGATCTTCTTCATATCTTTATAAATATCTATGCCGAGAACCCTCTTTTCAGCCTCCAGATCTTTCATTTCGAATGTCCCTGATAACCGAGCTTTTAGTACGTTGATTTCATACATATCATGATAGGTGATCAACATATCATCAACAAACAGTACTAGGATGATGAATTTTTCATCACTCAGTGTCATGTACTAGACACAGTGATTATATTCACTCCAAGTAAATTTCTGACTCACCATGAAAGAATCAAATCTTTTATATCACTGCCTAGGCGACTGTTTCAGGCCGCACAATGACCTCATTAATCTACAAACTTTTTTCTCTGCTCATTTAACTTCGTAGCCCTCTGGTTGCTTTATGTAGATTTGTTCTTCCAATTCCCCATGCAGGAATGTAGTATTAATATCCATTTGTTCCAACTCGAGATCGTATTGGGCAACCAACGCCAACACGAATCGATAGACACTTGCTTAACCACTGGTGTGAATATCTCTGTGAAGTCAATTCCTTCTCTCTGAGCATAACCCTTTGCTACCAACCTTTCTTTGTGTCTATTTTGTTTCCTTTTGAATAACCACTTGCATCCGATTACTTTTCGATCCACATGAAGCTTCGCCAGCTCTCATGTGTGATTTTTGTGTAACGAGTCCATCTCATCATCCATGACCATCTTTCACTTTTCTGCATCAGGCTCATCAAAAGTTTCTTGAATAGTAGACAGGTCTCCCTCATCTATAATGAGGGCATATGCAATATTACAGTCATCCTTATATCTTGCCGGTAACTTGCGATCACGCGGTGGATTTCTCCTCATAAGTGGTTGCTCCACCTCATCCTGTACCTATATCTACTCATTTGTCTCTGCCTGAGTATCATTTAAGTCAATCTGGATGTCTACAATCAACTTTTCTGGTTCTTATTCCTCCTTTTGATCATTCTTACAGAATAGAGAACTTTCATTGAATCTGACGTCACGGTTAGTAATGACCTTGTGTGTGATCTTGTTGAATAACATGTAACCTTTCACACTCATGTCATAGCCAACAAAGATGTACTTTTTGGTTCTATGGTCTAGCTTATTTCTCTCAACTAACGGTACATTAAAGTACGCTTCACAACCAAATATGTGTAGATCTGAGTAATCGATTTTCTGACCACTCCATACTTCCTCTGGAATTTTATTTTCAATTGTCGTTGAAGGAGATTGGTTCACCAAATAACAAGTCGTGTTAACGGCCTCTATCCATAGGTCTTTGCCCAACACATCATCACTTAACATGCATCTAACCCTCTCCAGGAGAGTCCGATTCATTCGCTCGGCCACACCATTTTGGTCGGGCGTGTGGCGCACTGTGTTGTGCCTGATGATCTCTTCATCCTTGAAATACTCATTAAACTTAGTGGAAGTAAATTCTCCACCATTATCAGTCCTTAAAACATTTATTTTCTATCCTGATTATTTTTTCATCATTACCTTCCATTGTTTAAATATGGTGAAAACTTCGTATTTACGCTTCATGAAGTAAACTCAAACTTTTCTTGAGTAGTCGTTAATGAATGAAACAAACAATGACGACCCCCCAATGAAAACTTCTGGCGATGACTCCTATACATCAGAGTGCACATAATCAAGTACTCCCTTACAAACATGTTTTCCATATTTAAAAGACAATCTAGATCGTTTACCATATATACAATGCTCACATATATCTAAATCAGAATTTTTAAAAATTAAAATCAAACATCGATCAGAAAGTACCTTCATGCGCCGCTCGCTCATGTGATCCAAACGAGCATACTACATACATAGAGACGTGGAGTCTGCAATAGCTGTTGTCGCTCCATGTCACGCCCCAAACCCGAAAATTGGATTCACATGAATCCCGATTGCCAAATCCGGTGCCGACAGCCTCCGTAGTGCCCCATTCTCGGCTCCTGGTAATCAAATGCCAGATTCCGATCCTGGGATCCTATAAGGAGGATTTTCAGAATGATTTTTTTTTTGTAATGGAGCATAACCAAGTCACAAAACAACATCACCACATATCCACTATATCAAAAATTTTAAGTACAATGCGGAAAGGGAAATACAAGGTGATCAAAAATCTCCAAAAGGTCCTGATACGCGCTCCTGTCTCAACGCTGCTGTTGTCCAACACTACCTGCACGCAACTATCGTGCATAAGCTTACAAAAGCTTAGAGGGTGGTGTAAGTGTGTGCGTAAGGTAAGCGCCAAGTGTATAGTATCAGAACAATGCGGAAGTATGTGGTAAGTCCATAGAATTAACCATGCCAAAGCTATGCGATGAGATATGAATGTCATCGTCCACACCGATACAATGCAAGGCCTATATAGCCGAATGTCATATGCGAAATGCAATCCGAGCAAGTCGGTACTCCTCAAGTACATATATCAATACAGTTCCTCTCTGGATATCACCGGGGTCTAATACACTTCGCAGTGACTGCCACCTCCCTAGCTGCCAGTCAATCAAGCGGAAAAGACCTCACTATCCGCCTGACCAGTAGTATGTCAACACCTACCCGGCTCGTCGATAGCGGACTCATTTGCGAGCTAGTCAAACTCAGCCTAGCTTATAGCCCCCTCACTCAGGCGGATAAGGCCACACCCCCTTCCAACCGACCACGACATAGTGAGAGACGCGGCCTACTGGTATTCGGCACTCGGGCGCTCGTATATCCACTCGGTCTAGACGTTGGAGTATCTCCTGGTACCAAAAAGGTTCTGGGACTCTCACCCAAGGACATCCTAAGTGCCCACAGTGCTGAAATAAGTATTTCCAGTATCTAATATGGCTATCCATGATGTACCTTTGGAGCCACGGCCCTGATGTCACTAGGGCGTGCAGTGATCAAGTCACACGTATGCGAGATGCATGAATCACACCATCAAATTATGCAGAAATTCAGCACGTACCGCGCGATCATGTGGGGCACTCCGTCTCATAATGGGTCCCATAGGTGGTCTGCCCAATGGCATATGCTATGATCAGTCACTACTCAAATCAAGCATACATATGATGCGTATGGGCATAAGTCATGGGATTAAACTAAGCATGTTATAAAGGAATGAATAGTAACGAGTGTGGGCCTATCAATGGGCCCCAAAGAGAGTTACAATGAGGACATTTAACCAACATTGTATATACAATGTGGACATCAAACCAACATTGTTCCCTAGGCGCGGACCGCCATAAATATCATTACATGAACCATGGAAAATCACTCATTGCAATGGACCTTAAGGACATCCGTTGGGCCTCAATCCATGGGCCATAGATACATCAAATGGGCCGAATTGCATGAGCCTTACATTCTTCAAATGACTACATTAATGGGCCTCGCCAAGGAGCCTTATGTACATTGCAATGGTCCATGACTCATGGCCTTGAAATACATCAAAGTGGGACTACACACATGAGCTTTAAATATATGCAATGGGCCATTCCATTTGCGCCCCATGCACATCAAATGGGCTTGATCCCATGGGCTTTATATGTAT
Organism: Magnolia kwangsiensis; assembly: GCA_037074715.1. NCBI lineage: Eukaryota > Viridiplantae > Streptophyta > Magnoliopsida > Magnoliales > Magnoliaceae > Magnolia > Magnolia kwangsiensis. The sequence goes on from CM073585.1 coordinate 88,791,008, forward strand.
CAAATGGGCTTAGTCCCATGGGGTTTATATGTGCACCAAGGTGGGCCTAAATGAATGACCATCAATGGATCAACATGGGCCCTATATACATACCAAAGAGGGCCCATTTGAACCATAGATCTGGCTCATTTTCTTTTGGCTCATGTCATGAAATGAGCTCTCAAAATAGGGGGACAGTTTCGATGCTGCTCATCCATCATAGTGGAGGCCCACATGAAGGCCCACCAATGCACATATATACATATATAGTATATAATATATATATATATATATATATATATATATATATATATATATATATATATATATGTATATATAACATTATATATAATATAATATATATATATACATATATACACATCCACACACAAGTGGACAGAGTGGATAGAACATATAAATCATGGCGGGTCCTACTGTCCAAACAGTGGACAGTTTGGATAGAACACATGCACCGCTGTGGGCTGCACCGTTAGCCCGGACGGTGTGGCAAAAACACATAGGTGGGTTCCACCGTCCGTTGGACGGTGTGGTAAAACACATGCATCACTGTGGGTCCCATGTGGGGCCCACCATAATATTTATAACCCATCCAACCCGTTGATAAGGTCACTCAGACCTGAATGAATAGGAAAAAAAAATTTCAGCTTGATCCAAAACTTGTGTGGACCCCAAAAAGATTTCAATGGTAGAATTCAATTCACACTATTTCAGCTGGTGTGGGCCACCTGAGGCTAAGATCAACCTGATATTTTTATGGGGCCCACCTCAGGGGGTGACCCACCTAATGAACGGATTGGATGGAACATAAACATCAATGTGGGGCCCACGGCTGGGGCCGTGGGCTGCTGCTCGTCCGCCCGCTAGCGCCGCTAGCGCGGCCAGCTTCTGACGCAGCAGCTGTTGCTGCTGTGTGATTTTAAAAAATATATATTAAAACCCATTTTTCTGGGGTTTTTATCGTGTGGGGCCCGCAGATGATGAATCCAGTCCAGGCATTGGATTCCATGGCTCAATACAATTCAAACAAGTCCAATAACGGTATTTTTTTTTTACTCAAGGTGGGCCCTAGCCGATTTTTAACGGTAAAGACGATGTTTGCTATGCTATGGCCCGCCTGAATATTGGATCGACACCATTTTTCGGCTCAACGCCTAAAATGGGTCGGGAAAGAGGATGGACGGCATGGATTAGAAACATACATCTAGGTGGGGCCTATACAAGTAGCCCACCCCCAATGCTTGGAAAAAAGCTCATTTTTTTTTTCTTTCCAGTGACGTCCAACGCCTGGACGTCCCCCCCCCCCCCCCCCCCCCCCCCCCCCTTTTTTTGTTTTGGACTTTATCAAATACATTCAAGGTGGGCCCTGTTTAGGTGGGCCACCCCGAATGGATGTACATTTAAGATAGGCCCCACCCATGGACGGCTAGTTTAAAATACATATTTCATGGTGGGGCTCATTCAAGTGGCCACATGGCCTCATCAACATACAGAAAATAAATAAAAGTGAGAGGGAGAGAAAGAAAGAGTAAAGGAGTGGGACACGCGTGATGGAGGGGCCCCCAGCACTATGGGCCCTCCGTTTCAACCATCCAATCATACATCAATGGGTATCATTACACATGGGACCATCCAAAGAAAAGATCAATGGTGGAGATCCCTCTCCACTAAAAATGGACGATCTAGATGACCTCTTAATGCAAGGAAAGTAAACATCACGATGGGGTCCATGGAGAATGGCCCCATCATGAAATGATTTGATGATCAAGATGGGCCATTGGCCATATCTTAGGGTCCTAAATGAGATCCACACCATTGATCGGTGGGCCTCACTTGGCCCATCATAGAAATATGAAAATCTAGCTTATTCAAACACCCACTACTTGATCTTCTTGGTCCGTCGGGATGCCGGTCTCCTAAAGCTTCACTTTGATGGTGGAGATGGGAGATGGATGGCTAGGTTGATGGGTTTTTGGGAGTGGAAAGTGGGCCACTAAAAATCACATTTCTCATGGGAAGAGCTTGGACGTGAGAGGGCTCCCTTGCTTGGGTTTGGTGTGTTGAGAAATGAGAGGGAGAGAGAGAGTTGTAAGAGTGATGGAGTGATGTGAGGTGAGTGATGGGTGAAGTGAGAGGTTAGTTGACTTTGGTGGTTGCTTGACTTGTGGAGAAAGAAAGCATGGGTGCTTGTACTTGACATAAAGTGATTGATGGGATTGATTTGACACTTCATAGAGATTCTCTTGGAATTTGCAACGCGCGGTGTTTTTCCTCAAACTGAACGCCGGTTCGCATCTCATCGTCTGGGTATCGGATCGGTGCGTGAGTTGCGGTGTTGGAACCGCAGCGACGGTACGGTCGTAATGATACAAGTCTTAGATTAAGCCGACTCAAATAAATAGGATACGACTTACGATCGTGCACAACGTCAACCAAAGGTCGCAAATTGTCGAAATTTGACGAGAAGGAACGCGGGAAGCGACGGAACAGTACGGATTATGATACGGGTCTTACAGCTCTCCCCACCTAATAAAAATTTCGTCCTCAAAATTTACACTACCATCGCAACTAACCATAACTCAAAGAGAAAATAGGGAACATAACATCATATATAATCAAGCACTATAATACATCATACAATCAATCATCGAAAATATGGGGATAACGCTCGCGGATCTCTGCCTCGCACTCCCAAGACGCCTCATCCACACTATGGTGGCCCCACTGCACCTTCACCAAGGGAATGACCTTAGTTCTGAGGACCTGCTCCTTTCGATCGAGGATACGAACTGGCTGCTCAATATAAGAAGCATCCTCACGAACCTCCAACGGCTGCCAATCAATAACAGGAACGACGTCTGAGCCACACTTCCTCAATATAGAGACATGGAAGACGTTGTGTACGCCAGACAACTGCGATGGCAGGACAAGCCGATAGGCCAAGGCGCCAATGCGCCTAGTGATCTCGAAAGGTCCTATGAATCTCGGGGCAAGCTTGCCCTTCGTCCCAAAACGAACTACACCCTTCATGGGTGAGACCTTGAGATACACATAGTCCCCAAAGGCAAATTCTAAGGGACGACGCCGACGATCAACAAAACTCTTCTGCCGGCTCTGCGCTGTGCGCATCCTCTGTCTGATGATGTCGATAGCCTATGACATCTGCAGCACAAGCTCAGGACCTGCGAGATGTCGCTCTCCAACCTCGGTCCAACAACTCGGAGATCTGCACGGTCTGCCATATAATGCCTCAAAAGGAGCCATGCCAATGGTTGCCTGATAACTGTTATTCTACGTGAACTCAGCCAATCGCAGGTGCTCGTCCCAACTACCCTCAAAATCAATCGCGCAAGCTCGAAGCATATCCTCAAGGATCTGGTTGACCCTCTCGGTCTGACCATCAGTCTACGGATGATACGCGGTACTGAGCTGCAAATCAATGCCCATCGCTCTCTGGAAGCTCTTCCAAAACTGAGACGTGAACTTCGGATCTCGATCTGAAACAATTGAGACGGGAACACCATGCAATCTCACGATCTCATCAATAAACATCCTTGCGAGCCAATGTGTATGCCAAGTCTCACGAATCGTAAGAAAATGTGCCGACTTCGTCAGACGGTCCACAACAACCCAAATGGCGTCATGACCGCGCTGAGTCCTTGGTAAACAAAGACAAAATTGGTAGATATATGCTCTCACTTCCACATCGGGACGCTCAGCGGCTGCAATAGACCATGGGGTCTCTGATGATCGGCCTTGACACGCTGGCAGGTGTCACATTCAGCCACAAAACTGGCTTTCTGGCGCTTCATCCCTGACCAAAAATACTGGCGTCTCATATCACGATACATCTTCGTCGAGCCAGGGTGGATAGAGAAACGCGATCGATGTGCCTCGGTCATAAGATCTCGGCGTAAATTAGGAATATCCGGGACACATAATCGGCCTCTGAAGTGAAGTTCACCGTCAGAACCAATCTGCCAATCCATCTGACTCTCAGATGTTGCCTCTGCTCGGTAATCCTGTAACGACTCGTCTGTCTGTTGAGCCTCGATCATCCTTGTGACAAGAGAGGGTTGAATCGATAAGCTCGATAGCTGAACAATAGATGACCGCAGACCAAACTCAAAGTCGTACTCTGTTATATCCTCGAGCATCCTCCACTCTTAAATCATCATATGCGCCACCAGGCCTCGTGGCTGACGGCTGAGGGCATCCGCCACCACGTTCGCCTTGCCCGGGTGGTACTGAAGATCAAAATCTTAGTCCTTCAGGAGTTTCATCCAACGTCTCTGCCTCATGTTCAGCTTGGACTGAGAGAACAAATACTTCAAGCTCTTGTGATCGGAAAAGAGCTCGAATCTCACCCCATAAAGATAGTGTTTCCACACTTTCAGTGCAAAGACAACCGCTGTCAGCTCTAGATCGTGTGTGGGGTAGTTCAGCTCATGGACCTTGAGCTGACGAGACGCATAAGCTACCGGCTTCCCGTGCTGCATCAGGACAGCACCTAAGCTAACTCGTGAGGCATCAGTAAATACAACAAATCCATCACTCCCAGAGGGAAGAGTGAGGACAGGAGCGGACGTGAGGCGGTCCTTCAACTCCATAAATGCCTACTCACAAGCGTCCCTCCAAATGAACTCGGCACCCTTTCGGGTTAACCTGGTCAACGGGGCTGCAATGCGAGAGAATTCCTCAATAAAACGTCGGTAGTAGCCCGCCAAACCAAGAAAACTGCGGATCTCGGATGCGTTCGTGGGCTAGTCCCACTGACGCACGGCATCAATCTTCGAGGGGTCTACAGTGACACCCTGCCTCGTCACAACATGGCCGAGGAACTTCACCTCCTCCTGCCAAAACTCACACTTCTCCATCTTCGCGTAAAGCTGGTGTACACGGAGGGTCTGCAATATAATCTCAAGATGCCGTTCATGCTCTTCATGAGTCCTCGAATATATCAGAATGTCGTCAATAAACACCACGATAAACTGATCAAGATACGGACGGAAGACCTCATTTATCAACTGTATGAATACTGCGGGGGCATTGGTCAGTCCGAAGGACATGACCTGTAACTCAAAATGACCGTATCGCGTCCTAAAGGCTGTCTTCAGGATATCCTCATCTCGAACCCGAACCTGATGTTAACCGGACCGCAAGTTTATCTTTGAAAAGAACCGCGCCTCCTGCAGCTGATCAAACAAGTCATCGATCCTCGGAAGCGGGTACTTGTTCTTGATTGTGACCTTGTTGAGTTCGCGGTAGTCTACGCAAAGCCTCAACGAGCCGTACTTCTTCTTTACGAAGAGTACCGGCGCTCCGCACGGCGAACTGCTCTGACGAATAAAGCCTAGCTCGCGTAACTCGTCCAACTGCTTCTACAGTTCCCATAACTCCAACGGTGCTATACGATACGAGGCCTTCGAAATAGGCGCGGTACCGGGCACAAGATCAATCTGGAACTCAGTATGCCGACGAGGTGGTAATCTCAGAATCTCCTGGAACACATCAGGAAAACCACAAACAACCGGCAGCTGGTCGATACTCAAAGCAGCTGGCTCCTCAACGGCACACGATAACAGGCAAGAAAGCTGCCCTCCTCTCAGCTCGGTAACAAACTGAAACTCTGGCACGCCGGGTATGCAGAACGTGACTGTCCTCACAGAGTAGTCTAATATGGCGTAGTACTCGGCAAGCCAGTCCATGCCCAAGATAACATCAAAACCGGACATCAGCAATACAAATAGGTCGGCAGGTAAGAAGATATTCCCAATCAAAATAGGGCAAGAAGCGCAAAATCGGCCCAACACTGCGGTCTTCCCTAATGCTGTCGATACCACCAAATCCTCACGGGCAGGCTCCAACGGCAAAGCGGTCGATCGACAGAAATCATTGGCGACAAATGAATGCGATGCACCAGAATCAAATAGTACACGTGCAATGCATGCAGAAACAGGAAGAGTACCCTCGACGACCCCTCCTGATGACTGGGGGTCCTGCTGGGCGGCATAAAATCTGCCCTGATCCTGCTATGGGGGAGGTACAGGAGGCTGGTGCTGCGGTCGCTACTGTTGTGGTGGCTGTCGTGGAGGTGGATGCGGTGCCCTCAGCTGCTGCTGCTGCTGCGGATGGGGACACTCGTGCCTACGATGCCCTGTACGATCGCACCCAAAGTAAGTACCTGTAAAAGATCCCGAAGATGGTGTTGGGGGTAATGTGGTGCTCGGAATGCTGGGCGGGTCGTGTGCTGCTGCTATGAACGATGCTGCTGATGGGAACTACTAGAGGGTGTCTTCCTCTTCTGATCTTCCCTCTGATGGGCTCTCTGCACACTAGCCCAATCTGTCTCATATATCAAGGTCCTCTCTACTATCTGCTCAAATGTTGGAAGCATGTGTCCGATCACACGGCTCCGGAGGGCAGGACGTAAACCGTTCTCAAAACGGCGGGCCTTCCGCCCCTCATCATCAACAAGATATGTCACAAATCTAGATAATGCGATGAAACGTGCCTCGTACTGGGACACAGACATGTCCCCCTGGACCAACGTCTCAAACTCAAGTGCGCGCTGCTGTCGCACATGCTCGGGAAAGAACTTCCGGTCAAACCGGTCTATAAAGTCCTCCCAGGTCCACTCAAAATCGGTGACTACCGATCGGGCCACAGATGCCCACCAATACTGAGCCTCGCCCAACAGAAGGAATACAGCTAATGGAACTCACTGCTGGGTCGTACATCTCATGGTGTTGAATATCTTCTCTACCTCGGAGCACCATATCTCTTCAGTAGTAAGATCTGCCTCACCCCGAAAATGGGGAGGATCGTGCTGCCGAAAATCCTTGAGAAGAGCGCTCGCACGCTCCTGCTCAGCCTCGGCTAGTGTAATAGTGGGACGCCTACTCTGCCCCTGAAGAATGACAGTCATCGCCTGCAACATCTGCTGCAGCTAAGTAACACTCATAGGTACGGTCGGATCCTCACCGGTCTCAGGAAAATGAGTGGCATCCTCAGGCTCGAAGGCAGGAATATCTGGTGGTGGAGCAGGAGTAGCAGGTGGTAAAGCAGGAGTAACAGGTGGTAAAGCAGGAGTCGCAGGTGGTGGAGCGAGATTCGCTTGAGTCGTTCTTCTAGCCATAACGTCTCCTACAGGAAAAAATAATGGCCTATCAGTCTTGAGAATTCTCGAAGGCACATACATTAAGGGTCTATGTCAAAAAATCGCTAAATTATTCAGACTCGAAACCTATTTATAGTAGATATGTGATGTGATCCTCAGGTATTCCCAAGTTATGCTCTGATACCAACTTCTGTCACACCCCAAACCCAAAAATCGGATTCACATGAATCCCGATTGCCGAATCCGGTGCCGACAGCCTCCGTAGTGCCCCATTCTCGGCTCTTGGTAATCAAATGCCAGATTTCGATCCTGAGATCATAAAAGGAGGATTTTCAGAATACTTTTTTTTTGTAATGGAGCATAACCACAAGCATAACCAAGTCACAAAACAACATCACCACATATCCACTATATCAAAAATTTTAAGTACAATGCGGAAAGAGAAATACAAGGTGATCAAAAATCTCTAAAAGGTCCTGATACGTGCTCTTGTCTCAGCGCTGCTGCTGTCCAACGCTACCTGCACGCAACAATCGTGCATAAGCTTACAAAAGCTTAGAGGGTGGTGTAAGTGTGTGCGTAAGGCAAGCGCCAAGTGTACAGTATCAGAACAATACGGAAGTATGTGGTAAGTCCATAGAATCAACCATGCCAAAGCTATGCGATGAGATATGAATGTCATCGGCCACACCGATACAATACAAGGCGTATATAGCCGAATGTCATATGCAAAATGTAATCCAAGCAAGTCGGTGCTCCTCAAGTACATATATCAGTATAGTTCCTCTCTAGATATCACCAGGATCTAATACACTTCGCAGTGACTGCCACCTCCCAAGCTGCACAGTCAAGAAAGTGGAAAAGACCTCACTATCCGCCTGACCAGTAGTATGCCAATACCTACCCGGCTCGTCGATAGCGGACTCACTTGCGAGCTAGTCAAACTCAGCGTAGCTTATAGCCCCCTCACTTAGGCGGATAAGGCCACACCCCCTTACAACCGACCACGATACAGTGGGAGACGCGGCCTACTGGTATTCGGCACTCGGGCGCTCGTATATCCACTCGGTCTAGACGTTGGAGCATCTCCTGGTACCAAAAAGGTTCTGAGATTCTCACCCAAGGACATCCTAAGTGCTCACAGTGCTGAAATAAGTATTTTCAGTATCCAATATGGCTATCCACGATGTACCTGTGGAGCCACGGCCCTGATGTCGCTAGGGCGTGCAGTGATCAAGTCACACGTATACGAGATGCATGAATCACGCCGTCAAATCATGCAGAAATCCAGCGCGTACTGCGCGATCATGTGGGGCACTCCGTCTCATAACGGGTCCCATAGGTGGTCTACCCAATGGCATATGCTATGATCAGTCACTACTCAAATCAAGCATACATATGATGCGTATGGGCATGAGTCATGGGATTATACTAAGCATGTTATAAAGAAATGAATAGTAACGAGTGTGGGCCTATCAATGGGCCCCAAGGAGAGTTACAATGAGGACATTTAACCAACATTGTACATACAATGTGGACGTCAAACCAACATTGTTCCCTAGGCGCGGCCCGCCATAAATATCATTACATGAACTATGAAAAATCACTCATTGCAATGGACCCTAAGGACATCCGTTGGGCCTCAATCCATGGGCCATAGATACATCAAATGGGCCGAATTGCATGAGCCTTACATTCTTCAAATGACTACATTAATGGGCCACGCCAAGGAGCCTTATGTACATTGCAATGGTCCATGACTCATGGGCCATGAAATACATCAAAGTGGGACTACACACATGAGCTTTAAATATATGCAATGGGCCATTCCATTTGCGCCCCATGCACATCAAATGGGCTTGATCCCATGGGCTTTATATGTATCAAATGGGCTTAGTCCCATGGGCTTTATATGTGCACCAAGGTGGGCCTAAATAAAAGACCATAAATGGATCAACATGGGCCCTATATACATACCAAAGCGGGTCCATTTGAACCATAGATCTGGCTCATTTTCTTTTGGCTCATGTCATGAAATGAGCTCTCAAAATAGGGGGACAGTTTGGATGCTGCTCATCCATCATAGTGGAGGCCCACATGAAGGCCCACCAATGCACATATATACATATATAGTATATAATATATATATATATATATATATATATATATAACACTATATATAATATAATATATATATACATATATACACATCCACACACAAGTGGATAGAACATATAAATCATGGCGGGTCCCACTGTCCAAACAGTCGACAGTTTGGATAGAACACATGCACCGCTGTGGGCTGCACCGTCAACCCGGACGGTGTGGCAAAAACACATAGGTGGGTTCCACCGTCCGTTGGACGGTGTGGTAAAACACATGCATCACCGTGGGTCCCATGTGGGGCCCACCATAATATTTATAACCCATCCAACCCGTTGATAAGGTCCCTCAGACCTGAATGAATAGGAAAAACAAATTTCAGCTTGATCCAAAACTTGTGTGGACCCCAAAAGGGTTTCAATGGTAGAATTCAATTCACACTATTTCAGCTGGTGTGGGCCACCTGAGGCTACGATCAACCTGATATTTTTATGGGGCCCACCTCAGGGGGTGACCCACCTAATGAACGGATTGGATGGAACATAAACATCAAGGTGGGGCCCACGGCTGGGGCCGTGGGCTGCTGCCTGTCCACCCGCTAGCGCCGCTGGCGCGGCCAGCTTCTGACGCAACAACTGTTGCTGCTGTGTGATTTTAAAAAAAATATATTAAAACCCATTTTTCTGGGATTTTTATCATGTGGGGCCCGCAGCTGATGAATCCAGTCCAGGCATTGGATTCCATGGCTCAATACAATTCAAACAAGTCCAATAACGGTATTTTTTTTGACTCAAGGTGGGCCCTAGCCGATTTTTAATGGTAAAGACGATGTTTGCTATGCTATGGCCCGCTTGAATATTGGATCGACACCATTTTTCGGCTCAATGCCTAAAATGGGTCGGGAAAGAGGATGGACGGCATGGATTAGAAACATACATCTAGGTGGGGCCTATACAAGTAGCCCACCCCCAATGCTTGGAAAAAAGCTCATTTTTATTTTTGTTTTTTTTTCCTTTCCAGTGACGTCCAGTGCCTGGACATTTTTTTTCCCCCTTTTTTTGTTTTGGACTTTATCAAATACATTCAAGGTGGGCCCTGTTTAGGTGGGCCACCCCGAATGGATGTACATTTAAGATAGGCCCCACCCATGGACGACTAGTATAAAATACATTTTCATGGTGGGGCTCATTCAAGTGGCCACATGGCCTCATCAACATACAGAAAATAAATAAAAGTGAGAGGGAGAGAAAGAGAGTAAAGGAGTGGGACACGCGTGATGGAGGGGCCCCCGGCACTATGGGCCCTCCGTTTCAACCATCCAATCATACATCAATGGGTATCATTACACATGGGACCATCCAAAGAAAAGATCAACGGTGGAGATCCCTCTCCACTAAAAATGGACGGTCTAGATGACCTCTTAATGCAAGGAAAGAAAACATCACGATGGGGTCCATGGAGAATGGCCCCATCATGGAATGATTTGATGATTAAGATGGGCCATTGGCCACATCTTAGGGTCCCAAATGAGATCCACACCATTGATCGGTGGGCCTCACTTGGCCCATCATAGAAATATGAAAATCTAGCTTATGAAAACACCCACCACTTGATTTTCTTGGTCCATCGGGATGCCGGTCTCCTAAAGCTTCACTTTGATAGTGGAGATGGGAGATGGATGGCTAGGTTGATGGGTTTTTGGGAGTGGAAAGTGGGCCACCAAAAATCACATTTCTCATGGGAAGAGCTTAGACGTGAGAGGGCTCCCTTGCTTGGGTTTGGTGTGTTGAGAAATGACAGGGAGAGAGAGATTTGTAAGAGTGATGGAGTGATGTGAGGTGAGTGATGGGTGAGGTGAGCGATGAGTGAAGTGAGAGGTTAGTTGACTTTGGTGGTTGCTTGACTTGTGGAGAAAGGAAGCATGGGTGCTTGTACTTGACATAAAGTGATTGATGAGATTGATTTGACACTTCGTAGAGATTCTCTTGGAATTTGCAACGCACGGTGTTTTTCCTCGAACTGAACGCGGGTTCGCATCTCATCGTCTGGGTATCGAATCGGTGCGTGAGTTGTGGCGTTGGAACCGCAGCGACGATGCGGTCGCAATGATACAAGTCTTAGATTAAGCCGACTCAAATGAATAGGATACGACTTACGGTCGTGCGCAACGTCAATTACAGGTCGCAGATTATCGAAATTTGACGAGAAGGATCGTGGGAAGCGACGGAACAGTACGGATTATGATACGGGTCTTACACTCCACCTGTTGAAGTGCTCCCAATCAACTTGTAAAGATTTTCGTACCACTGCGCTCTCATAACCACGACTACCCCTTTTGAAACTTTAAGGATACCATCAATACCGGTGAACTTGCACCCTATAACCTCGAGTGCACAGAGAGAAATCAGACTTTTCTTCATATTAGGAATGTGTCTAACATTAGTCAAGGTATGCTTCATCCATCAAATATCTTGATGCTCACCATACCAATAGCCACAACATTACAGGCATTATCATTGCCCATAAAAACCTGTCCACCATCGCATTCCTTGTAACTGGTAAATCAACTCTGATGAGGAGTCATGTGATAAGATGCTCCTGTGTCAAGTATCCACTCGTCTTTATGATTGTCTTGTAAGTGACTAATTATGAAAACAGACAACATCTCATTAGATTTAACCACATTGGCCTCCTTGAAAGAAGCCGTTGAATTTTTTTCTTCGTTTTAGGATTTCTACAATCCTTTTTCATGTGTCCAAACAACCCACAATTCTAACACTTTAATTTTCCTTTGTCCTTGCCTTTGAATTTGGATCTAGATCTTAAAGATCATATACCTCGCTCAGAATTTCTTTTTCTCGTAATCAGTGCATCAGAAGATGCCCCCATGTCGTCGTTTAGCTTTCTCATAGCCTTCCCTTGAAGGGTTGAGATAATGGTGTCAACACTTAGAGTTTTATTTGTGGTGCACATCGTGTCCCTGAAAGACTCATATGATACAGGAAGAGAATTCAAGAATATACATGTTTATTCCTCATCTTTGACCACTTTCTCCATATTTAACAATTTACACATCAATTTATTAAAGTTGCTAATATGGGCTTCTAGATCTCCACTCTTTGCCATCTTAATTGTATAATACTGTAACTTCAAGTGTAGGCGATTTTCAGAGGACTTCTTTACATAGATGTTCTCTAACTTCGCCCACAAACTAGCTGTAGTTTTCTCCCTCAAAACATTATGAAGCACCTCATCCGTGAGACATAAAATAGATACCCAGACAAGTACTTCTCAATATCAAACTTACCGTTTCCCATTATTATTAATCGTACAGATACAGATCTGTGCCCCAACGATTGCTCTTATACCACTTGTTGGGGATTTGAGCTGCGGAATCACACAAATTTAGATCTAGGATAACAATTCAAGAGCAACAAGCAATCACAAGAGAACATAAAGATTCAACATGAAAAATCCTTGCAGGAAAAAACCACTGTACAAAGTGACAAAAATCCACTATGAAATAGAAATTACAAGAGAGATGACTTACCCGATTCGAACAACCTCGAATCTCACCCTTGCTACAACTTTTGATAACCCTAAAACCCTTTTAGGAACCCTTGAAAAATTTTTAGAAAACCTTAGAATCACTTAAAATAGTCCTAGGGACGCCTATTTATAGTTTAAGAAACTCTACTTACGCACCTAGTCCAAAAAGCGCCTCAAATTTACGCAGTCCGCGCAGGATCTGCATAACAACGACTAGTCGAATGAGAGCCTCAACTGGTCGAGCAACCCGCTCGCTCAACTGGTCGAACATCACAGACACCAAAAAATGTGCTCGCTGGACTTTGAGTCGAGCATGCCTCGACTAGTCGAACATCTCCCTCGACCGGTCGAGAGACCCAAAAAACAATGTCAGATTGAAGACATTATTCTGACAACAAAAAAAAGTCTTTAATGCAAAGTAAAAAGAATCCATCAGGAATGACTCACCCCTACCCTTTCACAAATTGCTTGATCGCGGACTACAACTAGTGGTTGATTCGACAGTTGGATTTCCAAATCTGGTCTTACTTGTTTTCATTCAAACATTGAGTTAAGTATGATTCTGACATATCCACACATTCTAATCACACACGTAAATTAAATGCATGCCCTCGATCAAACCACCTACTTTTGACTCAATTATCTTGAATATAGAAAAATACTTTGGCTTGAAAAAATATTCTCATTCCATGAAATTAGTGGCCCACACATTTACATGAAAAATTTTATTTTCTAGGTCTGTGTAACATTACCAACAGGTTAGATGGTAAATAAATATTACAATCGACATTAGGAACTTTTGAATGGTGGGTGTTTAATCACCATTATTTCCCTAAGATTGTTTAAGGGCATGAACCCAAGGAGGTAGATTGAAGGCTCAAGTGGACCACACCATATCAAGTAGTGAAGATTGAATTCCTACCTTTTGAAATCTTCCTAAAGCCTAAGGTGATGTTTATTTGTCATCCAACATGTTCATATGGTCACATTGACCTATATTAAGGGAAAATAAATATCAACTTGATCCAAAACTTCTAAGTCTCCCAAGAAGTTTTCAATTGCAAGATTGTACTTCTAAGTCTCTCAAGAAGTTTTCAACTGCACGCTATCAAGCCTCACTGCTTCATGTGGTGTGGTCCTGTTGAGCCTTTAATCTACTTCGCTTTTCGGACCATGGCTTAAATTTTTTTGTCAAGATAGATATACGTTATGGATAAAACATATACATCATGGTGGGCCTCACATATCCCCGATCAAGACCGTAGTCTCTAGTTACCCAGTCCGGCTCTAGCTACCCAATGGATTGCCTAACCCCCGACATATAGATATTCCTGTGCCCGAGGCTATTTGGGGCCTATAGAGTATATGACAAATCCACTTCTTACATCTATTTTGCAAGTCGACAATAGGACGGTAGTCTAAACATCATGCAGATTTAAAACTCATGTGAGTCATACCAAAATAAATAATGTGGATTGAACACCCTGGGTGACAGTAGTTTTGCATCAGGATGATATCTGTGCCTTCAGTTTATCTGAGTGTAGTAACCCTATGAACCTATGAACGGTCTTGATGGCATGGCATATAAACATCATGGCCAGCTCCAAGCAAGTTTCAATGATGTGCCTTTCCTTGCCACTGTTTCTTCGAGCATGGACACTAAAGTTTCTTTTAGCATGGATTACTTAGTTTTGGATCTGCCGTAATTTTAAAATCCTGTTTTATCATGGTCTAGAGGCTCCATCATGGTGTATATGCATTACCTACACCGTTCATTTGTTTTTTTTTTTCAAGATTATTTTCGATCATGAGCTCAAAAGTGAGGCAGATCCAAATCACACGTGGACCATGCCACACGAAACAATGGTGATTGACGCCTGCCATTAAAAACTTTCTGGAGGTACACAACACTTTTGGATGAAGCTGATAGTTGTGTTTCCCTTGATCCCAGTATGCATGATCTAATCAACAGTTTGGATGGCAAATAAACATTAGAGTGAGCCCTAGGGAGTTTTTAATGGCTAACGTTCAATCACCATTATTTCCCCGTGACGTGGTCCACCTCATTTTTGGATCACGCCCAAAAACACTTACCCAAGATGGATGGAGGGCATGGATAAAATACATATATCATGTAGATTTCACGGAACACCGTCCAATAGCCATGTGTCAGTAGGCAATCCATGTTCGGTTTGTCACGGAACATACCACCAATATTTATTTTTTTGTTGAAAAGATTATGTTTTGTGAGCTTCCTTATCATAATGTATGTGTTATATCCAAATCTTCCATTCATTTGGTGAGATTATTTCAGGGCATTAGCCTAAAAAAGAGTTAAATCCAAATTTCAAGTGTACCACACCATATAAAGAAATGGAATTAGATATCTATCATTTAGAACATCTTAGGGGCTATAGAAGTTATAAATTAGGTTGACCTTATGAGCCCGTATGGATGGCAAATAAACATCATGGTGAGCCTTATAAATACTTTAAAAAAAAAAAAAAAGAACGAAATTTCACATTCACATCAAATGAAGATTAACGGGAAGAAATAAGAGATTTGAGAAGGATTTGGCCTCGGCATAATTAGGGATTTTTTTCCCTCGAT
Source organism: Magnolia kwangsiensis (assembly GCA_037074715.1). NCBI lineage: Eukaryota > Viridiplantae > Streptophyta > Magnoliopsida > Magnoliales > Magnoliaceae > Magnolia > Magnolia kwangsiensis. The sequence continues at coordinate 88,806,387 of CM073585.1, forward strand.
CATTGGAAGAGAGAACAACTTACTAAGAGAATCATATGACATCTTGAATTTCTGAAATCCTGTCATTTTTTAAACTTGGTAGGGATATTTTAGTTAAAATTCATCCAAAATTTTATGGGAAAACGAGTTACCACTTTCATGTAAGTTTTAAAACAAGTTACAGTGGCTGAAATTTTTTAAAAAAAATTAACTGATTTTTCAATTAAGAACTAAATGACTTTTTGTTACCAAATTGTTTGAATTACCAAAATCATAAAAACAATAATTTTCAATAATAAATTATAAAATTACGTTTTACAAAATGCACCTTTGAGTGGACCACAACATTAGGAAAACAACTTGCAAAAACTTCTTATGACCTATTGTAATATTTATTTTCCATCCAACCTGTTAATTAGGTCATATGGACATGAATGAAAGGACAATATAAATATCATCGAACTTATGTAGAAGTTTTTATTCGTGGGCTTTCAATCAATTTTGTTTCTCGTGGTGTGGTCCAACTAAGTTCTGGGTTGACTTTATTTTTGAGCTCATGTGTTAAAATGAGCTGGAAAAATAGATGGGCGGCATGGATAAAACAAACAGATCATAGTGGGGCCCACAAAGCACTAACCAGTAGCGACTCAGTACTGCCAGGTCAGGATGCAATCCGTGTCCATGAAAACACGCTTAGCTTAGTGGATGATCTCAGGCATTAGATTTCCCCATTCAAATTTGGTCCACTGACATTTGGTGGCCCCAAATTGCACGGTTGGTATGCTGAGATTTTTCAGGCCATGCTACAACTTTTAACGCCATTGTTTGAATGGTCGAAATTGTATGCCGTGTATGGTATGTGAGTCACCACATCTTACTGTAACCTAATCTGATCGCAAGCAAGGTGGAACTCATTTACCCCACCTTTCTGATAGATGCACCCTTTTTCTCCCCTGTGTGGTACCAAAAGGACCAAAAGGTGAAGCAAAAGTTGAAAACAAAGGGTGTATGTATTAAAAAAAAAGGTGGTGAAAATATCAATTTCAAGACATCTCGACAGGCATCTTAGAATCCGTACGTTGGTCATGATAGAAAATGCTTAATCACATGCATGATTATTATATCACCTATAGATGCCAGCAAGTGTATTATCTTAGATCCAAGCCGTTCATTAAATGGGCCCAATCATGTAATTATAACCCAAAAAGGAAATCAAGCTAGTCACTCATCAGACGGGCAACAGTTTACAAACTAAGTGGATCTCTTGGATGTATGATGTTTTGTGAAATAGTAAGGTGGATAGAGATAGATCGAACGGTGAATGCAACGGAAAGTCAGATATACAGTGATAAATGGAGCCACGTGTTAGATCCAATGCGATGTACGGTAAAGTAAATAATGCAAAGGTCGAATCTGTACTGATTGATTGTCGAGAACACTGTCAAAGGCCGGATCTGCTTAGATCCGTAATTAATGGGCCACTTGGCTGTTCCAAATTTACAGCAGTTCGCTGAAAATTGTGGCATGGTAAATCTCATATGATGCCAAATGCCTGTAGCGGGCTAAGTCATGCCGCATCCTCTTTGTCTCATTTTGAGGCATGAACTCATAATTAAAGTATATCCAAAGCTTAATTGGAACAGACCACAAGATGCAATTGGAATTAAACGCCTGCTGTTGAAAGCTTCCTGGCTGCCATGGAAGTTTTGAATCATGCTAGTATTTGTGACCTTATAAGCCGGTTGGATGATATATAAATAACACTGAACGGTAAGAAAGTTTCAACGGATGTCATTATCCCTATTATTTCCTAGGGTGCGGCCCACTTGAGCTTAGGATATGCTTCAATTCTAGGCTCGTGCATGCCCTAAAATGAGCTTGAAAATGAATGGAAAGCATATGGATGATGACGCATATCACGGTGGGCCACAAAGTTTACTTGTATATTTAGTTACCCAGATAACACAAGCAAGTAATGCCTGCCATGGACATGACATGGTGATGTTGACTAGTTGTCCCATTGTCCTCCCTATAACAATATTATAATCACAAATGGGATAGATTTTTGGACATGAAGGAGAAGAACCTTTAGGCACGTTTGATTTCCAGTGGAATGGGAAACACCTGAAAAAAGAATAATAATTATTTTCATAATAATTATTTTCCTCTGTAGTTGCCGCACTCTTCTCTGGACCTGATTTGGCGGTTACTTTTGGTAGGTTAAAATGGCAAATATTATAAAACATTTGTGGGTCCCACCATGATGCATATCATATATTTATACGGTTCATCCATTATGTCAGGTAAATTTATGGTATAAGCTAAAAAAATGAGGTATATTCAATGCTTAAGTGGACCATGCAATAAAAATATGTGAATTAAATACTTACAGTTAAAAATGCAATGTAACCATTGTTTCTTTTGGTACGGACCAATTGAGTGTTGGATCTAACTCATTTTTCTTCTAATATCTCAAAATGTTGTGATAAAATGAATGGACGGAATAGATATGTCATATACATTAAAATGGAGTCCAAAAATGTCCACTATTACTTTTGAACCGGTTTTCAAGAAGTGAAATCACCCTAAATATCCAAAGAGGTGAAATGGTAATAATCACCCATTTCTTGGGTATTTACCATTTCCAGTTGAAATGATGAAAATCAAACAGGCTCTTAGTCAGTGAAACACTTATATATATATAGGGAAAAGTTACTATGCGCCATCAGCTATATATAGGGAAAAGGTATTATACACTCGAGCTCACGGCTCTGTCCCATGTGGTCGAGTTGTGTGTGGTCCCACCATGATGCTTTTTGAACATCTACCTCATCGGTCAGATGCATCATTTTATCGTGGACTTAGGTCTTAAAAATCAAGTCAATCCGTGACTTGTGTGAGCCACACAACATACAGAAGTGGAGAGGGGCCATGCACCATTAAAACATTCATAATCATTTTTTGGGTCCCATCGAGATGTGGTTTGCAAATCCAGCCCATCCATTATGTGTGTCCCACTAGGATTAGGGGTCATACCAAGTTTCAGAAGCATAAAAAACTCAGGTGGGCCCCACCAAGTGCTTTTATCTGTTTTAACGGTGTCTTCACATGATTTTAGATGGTATGGCCCACCTGAGTTCCTTTTACGGCTGATTTTTGGGATATCCCATAATTTAAAAGGAACCTATCAAATGCACGGTGTTGATGGTCGACACGCATTACAGTGGAGCCCACACAGCTCAACCACACGATAAGCTTATCATGAGCTCGAGCGCATTGTACCATTTCCCTATATATATATATATATATATATATATATATATATATATATATATATATATATATATATATATATAGGGAAATGGTACAATGCGCTCGAGCTCATGGCTCCGTCCCATGCAGTCGAACTGTATGGGCCCCACCGTGATGCCTTTCGAACATCTACCCCATCAGTTAGATGCGCCATTCCACAGTGGACCTAGGTCTCAAAAATCAAGTCAATCTGTGACTTGTGTGGGCCACACCACATACAGAAGTGGAGAGGGATCGTGCAACCATTAAAACATTCATAATCATTTTTGGGGCCCACAAAAGATGTGGTTTGCAAATCCAGCCCATCCATTATGTGTCTCCCACTTATATGAGGGTTCAGACCAAGTTTCAACAGCATTCAAAACTCAGGTGGGTCCCACCAAGTGCTTTTATATGTTTTAACGTTATCTTCACATGATTTTAGATGGTATGGCCCACCTGAGTTCCGTATACGGATGATTTTTGAGTTATCCCATTATTTAAAGGGGAACCATTAAATGCACGGTGTTGATGGTCGACATGCATCACGGTGGGGCCCACACAGCTCAACTGTAAAACCCGTATCTTAATTCGTACTGTTCCTTAGGCTTTCGCGGTTATTCCGATCGACTTCCGGTGACTCGCGATCTGTAACCGGCGTTGCGCGCAATCCTGAGACGGATCCTGTCGGTCTGAGTCAGTTCGACCCAAGACTTGTACCAGTGCGACCGCGTCGTCGCCGAGGTTCCGATGCCACGTCTCACGCGCCAAGGCGATACCCAAGCCAGGAGATGTGGGCCCACGTTCAGTTCAAGGAAAATACCGCGCGTTGCTAATCCCAAGAAAATCCATCACATCAATCACATCATTTGTCAAAAGTACACCCATCCCTAAGTACAACTACCCATCCCCAAAAGTCAACCCTCCCATCACCTCACCCATCTCTCTCCCCATCACTCCACCACTCACATCACCTTTCTCTCTCATCTCTCTCTCTCATTCTCTCCTAAGCTCCATGAGAGCAACCCACGTCCAAGCTATCTCTAAGAGAGGAGAGCTTGGTGTGGCCCACCTCCCATCTCCACCGTCTATGATCCAATCTCGACCGTTGAAGTTCATCCATTGATGCTCTACAATACTTTGGTGAAAGGAGGAGAATATCATAGGTGGGTGCTTCTCTTTCTCTCTTACTCTCCCTCTTTCATTTTTTTTGGTGATGATGAGTGGCCTACCTATAACATATGTATCGCATACATGCCGTTCACCTAGTGGGCACACCTAGTAGTCCATTTGGATGGGCTTAATTGGAAGAAACATACGAATATCTATTTTTATCCTAGGTTGGTGGGTCCCATAATAGTGGACCCACCCCAATATTAAGTATACAGTGCCAATGTGGGAAGCCCATTGGGGAAACATGATTTACACCGTCCATCCAGCGTCCCTGGATGAGATTTCGTGAAGGGTGAACAGACCCTTGGATGCACTGCAGCGTCTTTGCATAAATCAAGATATTAGCTTGGTTTTTTTAAACTTTTGAGTGGGCCATTTATGTAGGCTTCACCTTAATGTATGAACTTAATCCAAGCCGTCTATCCTTCTCCCCAGGTCATTTTAGACGTTGAGCTAAAATTTGAGATCAATCCGACGATAAAGCGGGCCATACCACAGAAAACTGTATTTTTCCACCATTCAAGGTTATTAGGACCCACCTTGATGTTTCTATGTGCCAAACATGCCAGATATTGGACTTGTTGGGTGTGTCTTGAGCCCTAGAGTCCATTGGACGGATTGGATTCTCAAGAAATGGGCCCCATCTGTGAGAAACTGTGCAAAATCCACATTTCAAAAAAAAAAAAAAAAAAAAAAGGGATGCAGCAGCCGTAGGCGCTGCTGCTGTCAGAAGTCAGCAGGCGGTGCCTGCATATTGGCGAGCGGACGGCTGGGTGGACCCACGGGCCCAGCCGTGGGCCCCACCATGATGTATGTTAATTATCCACACCGTTATTTAGGTGGGCCACCACATAATGTGGGTCTCCTCCAAATATGGGGCTAATCTGAAATTCAAGTGGCCCACATCACAAGAAACAGTGTTGAATTGAACGTCTGCCATTGAAACCCTTTTTGGGTTGGCACGGACGTTTTGGATCATTATAAAATTTGGTTTTTCCTTTGTTATTCAGGTCTCTGTGACCTTAACAACAGATTGGATGAAAATAAATGTTACAGTGGGCCCCACGTGGGACCCACCAGATGTATGATCTTATCACCGTCCATCCACTTACGGATGGGACGGGCAGGAGCTTTGCTTAACCACTGTGATGTATGTGTTTAATCTAAACCATCCACCCATCGTCAAGATGCGTGGACGGTGGGGCTTGCCCTGACATATGGGACTCACGTGGTATATGTGATTTGCATCCAGGCCGTTAGTACAGGGCCTGGACGCTGGTCCTATTAAATGATATGGTATTATATATGTGTGATGTATGTGTACATGTATGTGGTGGCTCACATGTGGGACCCACCTCCTAACCAGATTGGCAGAGGCACCGCCCACCTAGCTGGTGCATTGACGTCTGGTCTGGTTATCCAGACCGTCTATCTACGTAGACCCCATCATATGTATGTGTTATAACCGCACACCGTCCATCTATTTCATATCCAAGCCATCCATCTGATGGACGGTGGACCTGCACACCAGCTATATATCTGCTATATTTACAGCAGCAAATTCTGCGGCCCACACTATGATGTATCTGTTCACACCGTCTAAGTGTCCGGACGGTGGAGAAACCACAAATATCTTAAGCCGTGGGCCACGTGTATGTGGGTACCCACCTGCGCTGTTTAAGGAGGCAGCTGCTGTATCATACAACAGCTGTATTGACGTCAGCAAGGACCGTAGGACCAGCTGACGTGTGGATTGCATCCACTCCATCCGTCCATATAAATGGGACCCACCATATATGTGCTATATCCAAATCGTCCCTCCATTTTATATCCAAACTGTCCTTCTTTTTTTTTATCTACACCGTCCGTCTGATGGACAGTGGGTCAGCAGCCATGGGCCACACACAGACACCCACATGCATGAGGCTTATTTCCCTACCGTCCATTTTTGGACGACCAGCAGAATAGCTACTGTGTTGATGTAGTAGGTTGTGGGTCCCATATGACGCATGCGTTGAATCCAAGCCAACCATCTGCTGGGCCCCACTAAATATTTTGCGGTTGTATTTCACATTAGCAAGTGGGTTCTGATCATCTAGACCGTCCACCTATGTGGACCCTACACGCAGCAGCTGCTGCTCCACGATAGTAAGTTCCGTGGGTTTGGCACGAGGTACATGTTTTATATCCCAACCGTCCACCTATTCAACATGGGACCCATCTGATATGCCTGCACGTGTGCAGTGCACTGGACGTGGGACCACTGATATATAAATTGTATTCCATGCTGTCCATCAGAGTGGACTCCACCATGATGTATTTATCAGCTGCACCGTCCATCTGGACGGTGCAGTGAGGGTGACAGTGATATATGGGTCTCATCCTCACCGTCCACACTGTAGAACGGTGGGACCCACCTTGATGCATATATATCCACATCGTCTGTCCCACGTGGCCAGTAATGAAGTGAACTGACAGTGGGTGTAATAAATGGTAAGAGGCAAAAGAAGTTAAAATATTATTTTATTTTATATTAATATAATATGGATGGAGAGGGTAGCCCAGCTCATGGACCCATTCCCTTTTTGTTCTAAGCTGCAACGGTGCAGCAGCAGCAAGCAGCTGCCCTATCACTGTTAGCAGGGTTCGTGGGACCCATCCACACCGTTCATCCATTGGGACGGGCCACACCACCATGCACGTGATTGTGTCCACTGTCTAAGGACGGTGGGATCCACCCCACGTGTGGGATTCCACCTGGGGTATGTAACTGTTCAGGCCGTCCAGAGCCTGGACGTTGAGATATATATATATATATGTATATATATTATATTATATTATATATACTTGATGGTGGGCCGTACGTGGGACCCACCTCTGCCTTTTAGTGCAGTAAGCTGCATGTGCAGTAGCTATAGAGCTGCCTCTTTTGATGGCAGCAAGCCGCCCCACATTGATGTATGTAATTTTTACACTGTCCATTGTTCGACGGTGGGATCCACCATGATGCATACGTTATATCCAAACCATCCAACCATATTGAAATATCATTTTTATGGCATGAGCTAAAGGATGAGTCAGATTTAAAGTTCAAGTAGACCCCACCGTTTAAATAGTGGTTTATGACATACACCGTTCAAACTCCCAAGGGCCACATTAGTTTCCTATGATGTTGTTAATTGTCTTCATTTCATCTATCCCTATGTTAACTTATGAATAGGTCAGAGCTCAAAAATACATAAGAGTGAGCTCTATTTGATATACACGAGGCCCATTGGTGCGGCCCGAGTCGGTACATATGAGACTCATCGGTGCGACCTATTTGATATACATGAAACCCGTTGGTGTGGTACATTAGCATGACCCGCTTGATATATATGATGGCCCATTAGTACGGCCCATTGACGTAACCCACTTGATGTATGCTGAGGCCCATGGGTCGTGGTATAGCCCTTTTGATGCATTTGAGGCCCATGGGTCGTGGTCCTTGATAATGTGTATTGGGCCCGTGTATGCGGTCCGTCGTGATGTGTGTATTGTATATCTATGACGTCCATTCATGCGACCCGCTGTGTTGTATATATATTTTATATCCATGTCGTTCATGTGCGTAGCCCGCAGTGATGTATTTACAGTCAGCATGATGGGGCCCGATGTGGTATAATTGTGACCCATCCATGAGCCCCATCATGATGTAATTTGGCCCATGTGCGGGGCCAACTTATTTGTACTTTTAGCATATATAATGGGGCCCATCTATTTGTGTTTGAAGCCCATATGATAAGGCTCATCCTGATGGATTTTTGAGGTCCATATGATAGGGCCCAACTACTTGAATCTGAGGCCCATGGGCAAGACCCGTTGTGATGTATTCAGGCCCATGAGAAGGGTCCACCCGTTGTGTATATGTGGCCCTTGAGTAAGACCCCTTGTGTTGTATATTAGGCCTTTGTGTGAGGCTGTGAGTCCACTATATGTTAGGCTTTATGTGGACCGTTCCTTGGGGAGCAATGATGGTTAGACGTCCACATTGTCGAGGCCGATTGTTGTTGCCGGTTATTGATACCAATCATGAATATGTGACTGTATAGCATCATGGTACATGCCCATACGCATCATCTGCATGTCTGTTATGAGATATGATTGACCATTGCATATGTCATAGTGCTGGTTGTTCTGAGACTCCGTGATAGATGGAGATTGTCTCACATGGGAGCACGGTTTGCACAGGATTGATGCATGACTGGATTGTATGACTCATGCATCTTGCATTATGTGTTGTGATTACTGTATGCCCTAGCGACATCAGGGTCGTAGCCTCCACAGGCATATCGTGGATGGCCAGATGGAACACCGGAAATCTGATCTACATGGGGTGCTATAGATATCCCTGGGTGAAAGTCCCTAAACCCTCTTGGTTCCAGAGGTTGCTCCAACGTCTAGACCGAGTGGGTAGATGAGCGCCGAGTGCCGATTACCAGATGGCTGCGCTCTCCACTGTGTCGTGGTCGGTTGGAAGGGGGTGCGGCCTTACCTGTCCGAGAGGAGGGGGCAATGCTAGGCTGAGTTTGACCAGCTCGAGAAATGGGTCCGCTATCGACGAGCCGGGCCCGATATTGGCAGGCGGATAGTGAGGTCTCTTCCACTCGCCTTGTTGCGCGCGATGAGGCGGCAATCTGGTTTGGAGTGTAATAGACCCCGGTGATTTCCCAGAGAGGAACCGCACTGATATGTGGACTTATTGAGTAGGAGATGCATGCTCATTCATTCATCCATTCACTATCCACTCGGGATGGTGGTGCGCAACTAATTATTGTGTACCTTCGTTATGGCGTGGATTTCGGTTAGGCGCGCGACTAACCTGAGATCAGGAGTCTACCACATTGAGTCTGACTATCCAAATTTAGGTATGGGACTGGTTTGGATAGAAGTCCTTATGGTGGACCCCGTAGCCTGCGATACTACGTACTATCATCCCGACTTCACACTCCAACATGGTCATTTCATTCGCATCGCATATTGCATTACATCCGCAGGTATATGACATTTTGGGTTGTTATATTTCTGTACTTATATGGCCTAGACAGACTTAGCAGGATTTGTATATTGCATTACATCCTCGGCATCCGATATTTGACTCTTTATGACTCCGTAGTGCATATCTGTTTTATATTACGTTTCTGATAAATGACTGACTTATGAACTTTTCCATATTTTCGCTTACTCTGTCATTGTATGAATTGTGATCTTGTCAGTATTTCAGGTTATTCCGATAATGTACGATTTATGAATTACCAGTAATTTCGGTATTGTATGATGATGGTATTGTATTGAACATTTGATACTTACCTTGTGCACACACTTACACCACCCTCTAAGCTTTCTATAAGCTTATGCACGATAGATGCGTGCAGGTGATGTTAGGTTGCAGCAGTGTTGAGCTTGGAGCGTGTAGTGGTCTTCTGGAGCTTGATTTTTTCTTTATTTATGTATTCCCTTTCAGCATTGTACTCAAATGATTATAATAGTGGATATGTGATGATGATGTTTCCTTTATAATTTGGGTAAACTTGTGGTTATGCTTATTACAAGACAAGTGTACGTTCAAAAAAAAAAAAATCCTCCTTGTAGGATCCCAGGATCGGAATCTGGCGTATGTTGCTCTGGGAGCCGAGAATGGGGTACTACGGAGGCTGTCGGCACCGGATTCGGCGATCGAGATTCTTGTGGATCTGATTTCTGAGTTTGGGGCGTGACATCAACCTCACAATAAGCTTATCGTGAGCTAGTACCTTTTCCCATATATATATATATATATATAAGGTACAATGCGCTCAAGCTCACTGCTCCGTCCCATGCGATCGAGTTGTGTGGGCCTCACCGTGATGCCTTTCGAACAATATTCCCATCAGTCAGATGCGCCATTCCACCGTGGACCTAGGTCTTAAAAATCAAGTCAATCCGTGACTTGTGTGGGCCACACCACATACAGAAGTGGAGAGAGGCCGTGCAACCATTAAAACATTCATAATCATTTTTGGGGCCCACAAAAGATGTGATTTGCAAATCCAGCCCATCCATTATGTGTCTCCCACTTGTATGAGGGTTCAGACCAAGTTTCAGCAGCATTCAAAACTCAAGTGGGCCGCACCAAGTGCTTTTATATATTTTAACGGTGTCTTCACATGATTTTAGATGGTATGGCCCACTTGAGTTCTGTATACGGCTGATTTTTGGGATATCCCATTATTTAAAGGGGAGCCATCAAATGCACGGTGGTGATGGTCGACATGCATCACGGTGGGGCCCACACAGCTCGACTTCACGATAAGTTTATCGTGAGCTCGAGCACATAGTACCTATATGTGTGTGTGTGTGTAATGCCTCAAAATCGATTTAAAAACATATACATATGTGGGATGCTTGAACTTGGATGGTTGGAGAATAACTTTAAGTTGGTGACACACTTATATGTGTGTGTGTGTGTATGCGCGCACGTGCCACCTCAAAATCGATTCATGAACATATATATATATATATATATATATATATATATATATATATATATATATATATATATATATATATATATATGTGGGATGCTCGAACTTGGATGGTTGAATGGTTAGCCCAATGAAACATATTATGAATGTGTATGGATAAAAATAATACTTGGGTACTAAAATCATTATTGACGAGTAATTTCACATCTCCACCCAAGACACCTAATCAATGGTCCAACTGTTATGCATTTATAATTACTTGCCAAAATTAAATTGATCCTCAAGTATAAAGAGAATGACAAATCATGCACATGCATATATATGGTCATAATGACTATTGACTACTAATTGAATCTTAACTTTAACGATTTTTTATTGGATTCAACTAGAGCTATGTTAGAATAAATATTTTATCTTTGGTTAGTCAAGTTCATTTATGCACATTAACCTAGAAAAATAAGGAATGAGAACCTAAGGAAAACAACGACAATTTGTTTCTAGTTTATGAGCATCAACAAATATTGCAATTATTACGAAATACAACATGTCCAATTAATTAGTATGTTATCAATGCTCAATATCACTTTATTCAATACATGGTAGAAGATAAATAGATATAATTGTTGACGATTTATGTCAATGAAAACATAGTGGATATGGTGACGAAGCCTATTGCTAGTAAGAAGTTTGTGTGGTGCAAAACTTCTTGTTTTTATTGGTATATAGTAATTGATAACATTTGAACAATTGTTATTAATAATGTTTTTACGCTATCAAAGAAACTAGCATTCAAGTGAGAGAATGTTACACAACTACTAACATCTCGTAATAGGGGACGCCTCTTCCCCCCTTGAGCCCATTCATACATGTGTACATACGCTTGTTAAGCCTAGTTCTTTTAGCCTTTGCCTTGTAGTGTGGTCTATATAAGTGGTACACAAATAAACCCATATCCATAGCTCAAGTGGTAGACAGAGTGAAAGATACCTCGTTTCAACTCTGAGGTCTTGGTATCAATTCCTTAGAGGGGGTGGCTAACAGTGAAGGTGAACTGACAGTGCTTGTACTAACAAGCTAACATAGAAAAAAAAAAAGTGGTGCACATATAGAGAAATTATTATCTTATGAAAATTCTAAGTGAAATGGTTGGAGAGATGTAGTCGTGTATTTCTATTTATCTAGTTTTAGTGAAGAAGAAAGTTTTGTGTTGCTGTCCTATAATATAGTTATACATATTATCCAATCATGTTACTGTATAGGGTAGAATATAGACAAATTTCATTGCAGAAGATTCACATAGATAACAATATGATAAATACATTGATAAAACCTATTTTAAAAGAGGTATATGACTTCTTTTGAATTTGTTGTTACCTAGTATATCGGTGACGTTTAGTAGCTATTATTAATAAGCTTGTTAACAGGCTAGGCCTGGGGTTGGCCTTAACTCAGATTTTGAACTGTTTTGAGCTGGGCCTAGCGATAGAGTGATAAAAACATCGTCTATCATAGGGAAAAATGTTACCTAGTAGGAAACATCAACCTCCTATCTATCCTATATTACTAGGTATGTACACATGTATGTAAAGTTATATATTGTGTGTATCTTATTTTCTCTTGAATTTTTTACTTGCTCTCTTGAGTTGTAGTTTACATAAGAGGAACTATAGACAGAGAGATGTATTCGATTGTATCATTTTTTAGGATATTTCTTAATGGAAAATTTTTATACAAAGTGAGTGTAGGAGGGAGAGGTTAGTCTTCATTTCTATTTCTCTTGTTTTAACAAAGAAGAAAATTTTGTGTTGTCATTCATGGAGTCTACATATAATGATGTAGTTGACATTAATGTCAAGACGTACTTGGCATTGATGCATGCAAGTTTTTTCCATAACATCTAGAGGATTTTCATTAAATCATGACATAGTTGGCATTGATGCATGGACGCAATTTCGTCCTACCTCCAACCGTCTTCAGTTGGGAACGAGTAGCAGCTTTGAGTGGCTTGTTGCGCAGCACGCTAACAACGCAGTGGGCCGAGATCCAATCTCAGGCCTCACCCACAAACGATAAATGGAAAGAAATATAAACTAGAAACAGATCAAAGCAATCCAAACAAACCACAAGACAAAATATACGTGAAAAAACCCCAAACAAGGGTAAAAAATCATGAATGCAAACTTCCACTATGAAGAAACAAAGATTACAAGGCAAAATACTAACCTCTCCCTTGGAAGAATATAGAAAACCCTTAGCCCACACCTTTAGAAATATTTTCCAATATTCCTCATCTCATGCATACCCTAGAAAAACCCTACAAACCCCTATTTATAGTTTAGGCAACTTCTCTTCCGCATCCCGGTTGCGAAAGGACTCAAATCCGCAGTTTCGCGGAACAAACTGCGTAACCTAAGACCGGTCCTGGCTCCGCTACGACTGGTCCTAGGCCCCTACGACCAGTCGTAGCCTTCCTACGACCAGTCATAGGCCTCGAAAAAAAAACAGCACAACTCGCTGGACTTTGAGTCGTGCCAGGACTCGAACCCACGACCGGTCGAGCGCCTCCCACGACCAGTCGTGGCTCCCACACGACCGGTCGAACACGCCCCACGACCGGTCGTAGACGTCCTACGACCGGTCGAAGGCAGCCCAATTGTGGCTCCACATTCTCAACAATCTCTCATTTGGAGACACATTGCAATAAACCTTCATCTTCTTCATCCGGAGTGCACCACCTTCCCGTCTTCAAGCCTAAAGACCAATCAAAGCTGAATAGAGCTTCAGCTTCTCCCTTATGACCGCCTTAGTCAACATATCTGCAGGATTCTCACTTGTATGAATCTTCTCCAGAATAATCGATCCATCTTTCAGTAACGAACGTATGAAGTGATATCTGATGGTAATATGCTTGGTCCTTGAATGAAAGGCTGAATTCTTAGCCAAGTGTATTGCACTTTGACTGTCACTGTACAGCTTGCAATCTACTTGCTTCTTACCCAACTCTTCCATAAAACCTTGCATCCACACCATCTCCTTACATGCTTCTGTAGCCGCAACATATTCTGCTTCTATCGTACTGATAGATACTATCTTCTGTAACTGAGAGACCCAACTGACTTTAGCACTACCCAGAGTAAAGACATAACCTGTAGTGCTTCTTCTGCTGTCGATATCTCCTGCCAAATCTGAATCCACGTAGCCTTGCAGCTTGATTTTTAATCCACCATAACACAGCCTTACATCCTTAGTACCCACAAGGTATCTGAGGATCCACTTCACAGCTTCCCAATGTTCCTTCTCGGAGTTGTTCATGAACCTGCTAACAACTCCCACTGCTTGAGCAATGTCTGGCCTCGTGCTCACCATAGCATACATGAGACTCCCAATCGCTGACGCGTATGGGACTTTGACCATGTTGTCCCGTTCCTCCTGCGTCTTTGCACCTTACTCCTTAGATAGCTTGAAGTGGTTGGCTAATGGAGTGCTAACCGGCTTAGCACCTCCCATATTGAATCGATCAAGTACCTTGGCTATGTACTCTGCCCGTGACAAAACTAGTTTCTTTGTTTTCCCTGTCACGCTTTATTCTCATGCCTAGGATTTATTTTGCAGCTCCTAAATCCTTCATGACAAATTCTCTAGACAGTTGTATTTTGAGATTTGAGATGTCCTTCATGCTTGAACCGGCCACAAGTATATCATCAACATACAAAAGAAGAATGATGTACGATTCCTTCTCAAACTCGGTAGTCTGACATCCTTTAGTTTCAAAACCGTTCCGTCTTTCTGATTGACGTGAACGTTCCCCTTTCCAACAATACTGCACGGCTCATCATCACCTAGGTGGACTCTCCCAAAGTCACCTGACACATAATCACGTAGAACTTCCTTACATAAAGTGGCATGAAACGAAGCACCCGAGTCTATAATCCATGACTCATTCATTGCATCAAGAGACAAGATCAACGCTCCTGTGTCGCTCTCCTCAGACAGATTCACTGAATCCTTTCCGCCTTGAGAGCTTCCTTCTTGGTTTTTGAGCGCCCTACAATCACGTTTCATGTGCCCCTTCTTACCGCAATGTCAACACCCGTCTTTGTCTTTCGGTCCCCTGGACTTCTTCCTTGACTTAGAACGCCCGTGTTTATTGCCTCCTCTGTTCTGCGATCTTCCTCTTCCTTCAACGTTTAGAACATTCCCTGAATCCCATGAAACTCCTGATGCCTTTCTTCTAGATTCTTCACTGAGAATTAGACCGGCCACATTATCAAATTTTAACTTTGTCGATTTTGAAGAATTGCTCACAGCAATCACCAAACCATCCCAACTGTCTGTCAAACTAAATAAGATCAATAGTGCACTGACCTCATCCTCAAAAATGATGCCAACGGATTTCAACTGGCTCGTGACTTTATTGAACTTGTTTAGATGTTCAGCCACGCTCCCACCATCTGACATCTTTATGTTGAATAGCTGTTTCATAAGATGAACCTTATTGGATGCTGAGGGTTTTTCATACATGGTGGCTAGGGCTTCCATTAATTCTTTTGTCGTTTTCATCTTAGATATATTAAAGGCGACGCTCTTAGACAAAGAGAGTCGGATCGTTCATAAAGCCTTCCTATCCAGTAAAAACCATTCATCATCTGTCATCTTTTCTGGTTTCTTCTCTTTTCCTTCTAGAGGAATGTAGAGGTCCTTCTAATACAGATAATCCTCCATCTGCATCTTTCAGAAGGCAAAGTTTGAACCATCAAACTTCTCAATTCTAGTTTTTTCATCTTCCGTCATCGCTCCCAATACAACTAAACCAATAGATCTGATACCAGTTGTTGCGCAGCACGCCAACAACGCAGTGGGCCGAGATCTAATCTCAAGCCTCACCCACAAACGATAAACGGAAAGAAATATAAACTAGAAATAGATCAAAGCAATCCAAACAAACCACAAGACAAGATATAAGTGAAAAGACCCCAAACTAGGGTAAAAAACCACGAATGCAAACTTCCACTATGAAGAAACAAAGATTACAAGGCAAAATACTAACCTCTCCCTTGGAAGAATATAGAAAACCCTTCGTCCACACCTTTAGAAATATTTCTCAATATTCCTCATCTAATGCATATCCTAGAAAAATCCTAGGAACCCCTATTTATAGTTTATGCAACTTCCCTTCCGCATCCCGGTTGCGAAAGGACTCAAATCCGCAGTTTCGCGGAACAAACTGCGTAACCTACGACCAGTCTTGGCTCCGCTACGACCGGTCCTAGGCCCATACGACCAGTCATAGCTCTCCTACGACCAGTCCTTGGCTCCGGGAAAAAAACAGCACAACTCGTTGGATTTTGAGTCGTGTCAGGGCTCGAACCCACGACCGGTCGAGCGCCTCCCACGACCACGACCAGTCGTGGCTCTCGTACGACCGGTCGAACACGCCCCACGACCGGTCGTAGACGTCCTACGACTGGTCGAAGGCGGCCTAATTGTGGCTCCATATTCTCAACATGCCTACCGTGATGTATGGGTCCTATCATATCGTCTATCGTTTCTTTATTTTCTTCTCATATTCCCAGTATAAGTCTAAAAATGAGGCAGATACGGGGCTCAAGTGGACCACAGCATAATAAGCAGTAATGATAATGATTCTCACTGTTGAAACTTTTCTAGCGCCCACCCTGATATTTATTTTCCATCCGACTCATTCATAGAGTTACGTAGACATGGATGAAGAGAAAGCACAAATATCATATTCACCCAAAACTTCCGTGGCCTCTAATAAGTTTTCAACAGTAAAAGTTTAATCCTCTTTGTGTAGTCCACTGGAGCCTTGGATCTGCCTCATTTTTGGGATTATACCTTAAAATGATACAAAAAAATGGATAGACGGTGTGGATAATACTCATACATCACGGTGGCTACTCAAATCTGCCGCCCGTTCCTAGCTGGAGACGGGCGGGGGTAGGAGTAGGACGCAATCCGCGTCCCTATGGTGAAAAGGCTTTCCAAGAGCTGACCTATTAGGATAGTTTACTACCATTATATATATGGTGCGAGTATCCAATGGGAGTCAAAATTGCAATTATCAAATTGATCCTAACCATTCAAAAGGATGGTTGAAAATTGATAGGTGGTCCAATTTGAACGGATGAAAATCGGATGGTGAAGATCAGACGTTAGTGCTCGTGTAAGCTGAACCTACTGTGGATGAGTGTACTAGTATTTTAAAATTGGTGAGGAACTATCACCGTAGTGCAGAGCATAGGAGCGTTAGTGATTAGGCACATCATGCACTAGCCGTAGTCGTGCAAGTGTCCATGCTGGGACTTCTATTGTACATTTGCTACGTCCAATCCGAACCTCCCAGATAATGGGGCCTAATGTAGATAGATTAAAACTCAAAATCCACAGTGAAGCTATGATCATAACTGGCTAAAATGATCAAATTCAGCGAACAGATGTACATAAATCGTTGGTCAGGATGAAGTTCCCGTGGGTGGAAGCTACGTGGGACCAACAGAGATTCCCATAACAAATCCACTCCGTCCATCAGTTTAAAAAGACCACGATATGACAGAAATCCAAAAATCAGGTAGATCCAATACTTATGCCAGTCAACACTAAAAAGTTAGAACGGAATGTGCACTGTTTAAGCATTCTTGGAGCTGACCATGATGTTTATATGCCATCCAAACCGTCCATAGGGTTATTACTCCTCAGATAAACTATTAACTGTAGGTACAAATATCATTCTGATTCAAAACTTGGCCCTCCACAGAGTTTCCAATGGTTGGCATTCAATCCTCGCCGTTTTGTCTAGTGTGGCCCACCTAAGTTTTGCATCTGCCTGATTTTTGGATATCTCTATTATTGTGGTCTTACGAAACTGATTGCGGGCCCCACATAGCTTCCGAAATAGGAACTTCCGGTGAGGGCAAGACCTCATGGACGCGGTTTGGCTAGTGACGCTTGGTCGGTGCTACGTGGACCCACCATGATATATGTATTCTATCCGCATTATTAATCTATTTTTACGCATCGTTTTAATAATTTATCTCATAAATTAGTCAGATTAAAATCTCAAGTAGAATACAATATGGGAAAACAGTAGTGATTGAATGTCTACCATTAAAAACCTCTATAGCCCACTGTAATGTTTATTTGACATCCACGTGTAGATCGGATCATACAGAGTATCGGCTCGATTCAAAACTTTTGTAGCCCAAAAAGGTTTTTAACGGTGAGAGTTCAATCAGTATTGATTGGTCAACTTAAGATTTTTTTTTATGCCTCAGTTTTAGGTTTATACTATAAAATAATCTCAAAAAATCGATCCACAGCATGAATGAGACACATTCATCATGCATGTCAGGGCCATAGAGCACCCACCGAGGGTAAGTAGCCAATCCGTTTCCAGAACTCATCAGTTGCGAAGAGGATTGTCTGCGGTCCGGGCACCGAGACATATTTGTGCCGGGCCATGAGATGTCCTCAAAAATGTACGGGAAAAACCCACTCCATCCATCTTTGAAAAAATAATAAAATAAGAATTTAAAAATCTGCCGGCAGATTCAAAACTCAGGTGGCCCACACCAATGAAACAATGAGAATAGAAACATCCACACCAACGAAACAGGCAATCCACTTTTTCACATTGAATCATCTGCTTAATACAAACAGAAAAATCCTGCTTTTTACAATCAAATTGGACAACATCATTGTTGATGTCAAAATTTGGTCGGCCCTCCCTCCACGTCATCTTCGTCTCAATGTATCACCCCTTAAACCTGCACCAAGAGAACTGGCAAAGGTGATCCTGGCTAAGCCAGGGGACCCTCCGATGCCTAAGTCAGGTCAAGAGAATCAGGGTCTAAATAGAGAGTAGAGGAAAGATCACTTGTTATTGCGTACCAGTAGACATGGTATCGTGTGCTATTTATACTTGCCTGTGGAATGGTCTGGGTCTGATAATCTCGGCACGATCAAGGGGATTTCCGGATCATGGAGATACTGCTCGTAATGTATTGATCACGCGGCGTATCAGGTGAGTAGTGCGTATCTGCGAGCGAAGTTATCGGGCACGACCAGTAATGACAACTTCTGCATTTGACGTATGCCACTACACGTCTACTCGGCTTGGCTCATCTAACCATGGATGCGGCCTCTAAGTCGATCGGTATCCGACCCGACCCGTTAAATCGGACCCATCGTAGTTGGCAAGGCTGGCTGTGTAACAGGTCATCCGATCGAAGTATAAGAATCGTTCCGAGCCGCACCTCAACCAAGTTGGCTGCTCGGATGGGTCACGCCTTCCTGCTCGTTATTGTCATGTGATACTTGAAACAGGTCAGACGAGTCGTTTCTCGGTTCAGACCGGCGCTTGGACCGGCGTTGTATCGTGGGCTGGAATCTTCCCATAACAGAAGCCCCCTACTCTTCGAGTCTGCTTGCGGACTTGGAGAGTACTCATATAAGAGATTTTTCGCCCATACTGCATTGATGACGAATTTCGAATTACGAGCGTGCCAGTCACTTTGGTCGACGTGTGTCGACGGTTATGATCCTGAATCTCCTTTCGGCCTATGAGAGGTTGTCACGCAGGTCTGAGGAGGCGTGTTCGTAACGGCTCGCTTCGCATATCGAAGCACACTGCCCGATGTCAAAGCCGTACAGTCAGTTGAGTATTCCCCCAACGAGGTGCGACCACGTGTGCTCGGGGATCGGCTCATGCCGATTCGGCTGCGGCCATTATGGCTTGCCATTAATGTTGAGACCCTTCATAGCCTATATAAGAGATCCCCGACTTTCCCCCTGTTATTTTGCATTGCGAATCAAGAGAGCGTACCGGAGAAGGCGATTTTCGACGAGGTAATTTCGTTAGAATTCGAAGTTTTTGGTGGGCGATTCCGACCGACCACCTTTTTCCGGTAGAAAGCGATTTTCGGTAGTCGTCCGGTGAGTCGCCTCCGCTATTCTTCATCCTTCTTTTCATTATGTCTTTCGACCTCGAAATGGTGCGTGAGTACACCGAGGACTCCGAGCCGGAGAGTTCTGAAGATGAAAGTGAGGCTTCCGAAGGCCCCTTTGAAATCACACCCTTATACCCCCCACCTTAGAGACAAAAGATGATGGGTGCTAAGACCAAGCAGCCCAGCAAGAAGAAGAAAGCCACTCGAGCTCGCCAAAGCCAGCACCGCTGGTGCCACCGAAATGCCCGCGAGTTTGCGCACAGCAGAAGTAGTCACGGGAGGTTCCGTTTTGTAGGAATCTCAGATAGACTGGATCCGTTCGGAGTTTCAAATCCCAAACTCCGTTCAGATAAGGGCCCCTGGGCCTTTGGACACGATCGGTGCCCCTACCAGGGGGAAAGTCGCAATCTTCCTCTGTGCATTACAGTGCGGGCTCAGGCTCCTACTTCACCCCTTCATTCGGAAGGTTGCGGCCTACCTCGAGCTGGCTCCGGGGCAATTCACTCCCAACGCCTGGAGGGTGTTGATCTCCTCCTTCATCATTTGGAGACAAGTTGAGAACCCTGAGCTGACCCCGGAAGAGCTGATGAGTCTGTACATGGTCAAGCACGACAGCAACGACTCATGGTACTGCTTCGCGACTCGAGGCAGCAAGGGGTCGGGACTGGTGATGAACCTTTCGTCCTCTAATAAAGACTGAAAAAACAAGTGGTTCTACGCGGCAGGCGAATGGGAGGCGCCGGTAGCGAAACTCGGAACTCTAACAACACGGGTTCTGACCCATATCACAAAACCAGGTCGAATTTTAATCAGTATTTGTGTCACTACCTTTGTTTCCATTTGTTTCAGTTGAAGTAAAGCTTCTCCATTTTCTTTTGCAGCTTTTTTGAAGGGACTGTCGTTCCTCGACCCGGCCCAGAAGAATCGCATTGCGAAGGCTAGGGCGCGATCGGAGACACTTCGCTCTTGGACTGACCTGATCACATCAGACAATCTTCATTGGTCCGAGCTTTACAAGTCACAGCCCTTGCCCACGTCCTTCAGTAAGTTGTTACAATATTTCTGATGGACCTAGTTTCGGTTACTTAGTCGCTGATACTGTCTTTTCTTTCACAGGCATGGCTGAGGCGTCTAATGCTCGGAAGAGGAAGGTGGCTCCGACAGCGGTAGAGTTGTTGAAGGAGGCCCCCCGAGTGAAGATCACTCGGAGGAAGCAGGTCCCTCCTCGTGAGGGGGAATCTTCCGCCGCGCCGATCTCAGCAGCCCCAGCTCTGAGGCTCGCCAGTTCTGTTCTTGCGGTGCCTGCTCACCCAAAGGCTTCGGGTGTAGCGCCTACCCCGGTGCGCCCTAGTGCTCTCATGACTCCTCTGACAGTTCTGCGCCTAGTGGTAGCTCCTCCTCCGGTGCCTACCCGAACGACCGTGGCCACCACCCCAGTCGTTCTGAGCTCTGTTCCTTCCACTGTCGTACGAGCTCTGCTCCTTCCACCGTCGTTCCCCCCACCGCGGAGGCTCCTATCGCAACCCCCGAGCCCCTCATTGCTATTCCTTCTTCCTCCGAGAGGGAGGAGGCCATTATAATGGCCGACAACATGCTTTCCTTCCCCCCCGCCCCCGAGGTCGGGGGAGACGTCTGAGGCGAGGATTAGAACTCGGCCGGTAGTAGGATAGGGGCTGAGGAGGCTGTGGTCTCACCCCAAGTGAGGACGAGTGGCGGGAGGTTCGAGCCGGGCTACCATATGGCCTGCTTGGCTTCATGGGCCGTCAAGCATGCCCCCGAGGAGGATATAGCTCGAAACCTCGGCAGGTCGGACGGCTCCTTTGTGAACGACTTAGTTGTCGTGTGTTACACGGTACGTCCTCGAGAGGATTCTCTCCTTCGTGTTGTCATTGTATATGTTTTCTTAGATATTGATCCTTGTTTCCTGCTCAGGTTGTCCCGATGTTGCTTTCAATTCGAGAGAGAAGGCGGGAGTATCAGAGGAGGGAAATCGAGCTCGAGGCCCTCAAGGCTGATAAGGCGGCCTTACGAGATGAATCCGCCCTCTTGAGATCCGAGCAGAGTGAGCTGCGCTGGCAGCTCTCGAAAGAGAGGGCGAGAGGGGGTTGGCTACAGGGGGTCGTGGTCGACCTAGAGGCCCGGGAGCTGCTGCTGTAGGAGAAGGTGAATAACTTCAAAGTCAGTACCGATATAGCAACCGCCGAGCTGACCCGCGCCCGAGCTCAAGCGGATTCCTTGACCGTGGAGACCACTCGGCTGGGTGAGGCCTTGGAACGCATCAAGGCTAAGACGGTTGAAGAGCGGACTCGAGCCATCGCTCAGGCTGTGGAGGCTCATCGGGTCAAGGATGAGGCTTCTCTAGCGCGGCAGTTGCCGCCGCGATTGAAGACTTCAAGACCTCTAAGGAGAGGGACACCAAAGCTACGACATTTTACAACCACAGCTTCGATGCATGTATCGAGGTAGTCCTGGGTTTATACCCAAACCTCGATCTTGATCCTCTTCTACTTGAGGACCCCGAAGACGCTCCTGTCGAAGCCGCCCGCTCGGATCAAGCCCCCAATGCCCAAGCACCTCCTCCCGCGTGAAGACCTTTTATTTTTATTTTATTTTTGAAATTGGAGATGTATTTTTTGCCCCTCGGAGGGAGATTTATTGAATGAGAAACATTTCCTTGGTATTCGTCAACTGTTGACTTGTGACGTCGTTTTGTGGCCGAGCTGACCTTTTTGCGGGTTTGACCCTTTCATTATTGTTTAGTTGGTTCTCTGAGCCCTCTCGGTCCAAATCTTAGTTGGGTCCGATCGTTTAGGTTACTCGGCTCGTCGCTTGTCTGGCGAGGACCTTTCATTCTGTCGTATTGAGCCGAGTACTCCATTGGAGAGTCGGGTCATTATTAGGCTTTTTTCCTCAGGGGGATGCCTTGTCAAACCTTTGTAGGATTAGGTTTCGACCCCTTAATGGATCGGACCATTAAGTTCGTGCTTGTATCGATAAGGCAATTGAGTAGACATTCGAAGTAGAATTGGAACTTTTATTAAGAGCCTTAAAGGCTAGTTCCTCATGGGTAGTAGATCTTCAGGTGCTCAGCGTTTCAAGGGTGGGGGAGCTTACAGCATTCAAGGTCTTTCAAGTGATATGAGCCCAGTTTGGCTGATCTGACCACGCGATATGGTCCTTCCCAGTTGGGTCTGATTGTTCCTGCTCCCGGTTCGGCTGTGTTCTGAAAGACCCGACGAAGGACTAAGTCCCCTGGACGGAAACCCCTGACCTTAACCTTTGAATTGTAGAAACGCGCTACCTACTGATGTCGAGCCACCGCTCGGATCTTGAAAATATCTCTGACTTCTTCGAGCAAATCTAGATTAGCGGCAATTTGCTCGGAGTTTCGATTTTCTTCGAAGTTCTTCACTCGCGCCGTAGGGAGTCCGATTTCTACGGGCACTATTGCCTCCGAGCCGTAGGATAACAAAAACAGGATTTCACCCGTTGAGGTCTGGGCAGTGGTCCTATAAGCCCAGAGGATGAATGGGATTTCCTCGGCCCAGTTTCCCTTTGCCTTTTCCAGCTTTATTTTGAGATGGTGCTTGATGATCTTGTTGACCTTTTTCACTTGTCCATTTGACTGCGGGTGCCGAGGCAATGAATAAGCGTTCACAATGCTAAGTCTCTAACACATACTACGGAACTTGTCATTATCGAACTGGCGGCCGTTATCAGAGACGACGGTTTGTGGGATTTCAAACCGGCAGATGATGTTTTTCCACACAAAGTCAATTACTTTTTGCTCGGTGGTCTTTGTGATAGGCTCGGCCTCGACCCACTTGGTGAAGTAGTCGACCGCAACTATGGCAAACTTGATTTGTCCCTTCCCTGTGAACAAAGACTCGATGATGTCGATCCCCCATTGGGCGAACGGCCACGGCCCACTCATGGGAGTCATCTCTTTCGCCGGTTGTCTCGGCACGGCTGCAAAACGCTGACACTTGTCACACTTCCGAACGAAGTCCTTTGAGTCCTGCTTAAGGGTGGGCCAGAAATACCCTTAACGAAGTATCTTCATGGCCAGGGCTCGACTGCCAGAATGGTTTCCACAGATTCCCTTGTGAATCTCTCGAATCACGTAGTTGGCTTCATCCGGTTGGAGGCATCTAAGATAAGGCTGGGAATGCCCCTTCTTATACAACACTCCATTCAATATGATATACCAAGTCACTCTGACCCTGAGTCGCCTCGCCTCTAACTTGTCCGAAGAGATTTCACCGGATGATAGGTAATTAAAGATTAGGTTCATCCAACTTGGAATGGACTGGACAGGGTTGATCTTCTCCGGCTGGTCAATGCTTGGATGCTCAACAAATTCGACAAGGACGAAACGCGGGATCTTTCCTTCGAAGTCTTGCCAGGGCATCTGCCCATGAGTTCTCAGTTCTAGGGATCTGCTAGATGGTGCAACTCTAGAATTTCTCGATTAATTTCCTCGCCTCTTCGAGGTAGGCGATCATTCTGACCTCTTTGGCCTCATAGTCCAAAGAGATGTGGTTCACTACCAGCTGTGAATCGCAGCGGACTTGTAGGGTCTAAACACCCAAGCTTGCTGCCATCCTGAGTCCAGCTAACAATGCTTCATACTCCGCCTCGTTATTAGAAGCTTTGAACCCAAGCCTGATTGCGTATTGGATTGTCGTTAAATCGGGTGCAACCAGGACGACACCGGCTCTTGCTCCTTTAATATTGGACGACCCATCAACATAAAAGACCTATCCTGGATTTGACACTGCCTCTTGGTCGCCCAACGGGACGGGCGGCATCATCTCAACCTCCTTACTGATTTGTTCCTCGCTAGGAGTCGTGAACTCAGCGATGAAGTCGGCTACAGCTTGACCCTTGATTGTTGTCCTGGGGTGAAATTCAATGTCAAACTCTTCGAGCTCAACAGCCCATTTGGTCATCCGACCCGAAACTTCGGGTCTTTGGAGGACCTGCCTCAGAGGAGAGTCGGACAACACAACTATGAAATGGGCCTTGAAGTATTGCCGCAATCTTCTGGCCGAAACAAAGAGGCAGAGTGCTAGTTTTTTCAAAGATTGGTATCTTGTTTCTGCTGGTACCA
Organism: Magnolia kwangsiensis; assembly: GCA_037074715.1. Lineage (NCBI taxonomy): Eukaryota > Viridiplantae > Streptophyta > Magnoliopsida > Magnoliales > Magnoliaceae > Magnolia > Magnolia kwangsiensis. The sequence goes on from CM073585.1 coordinate 88,831,412, forward strand.
TGACTTTGCTTACATATTACACGGGGTATTGTTTACTTCCGACTTCTCTTATCAGAGCTGAGTTGACATCCGAAGCTGAAACTGCGAGGTAGAGGAATAAGGGCTCCCCGTCTTCATGCTTGGATAAGAGGGGCGGCGAACCCAAGTACTGTTTCAATTGCTAGAAGGCTTACTTGCACTCTGGTGTCCACTCCGCCCTCTTGTGACCCTTCAGTTGCTGAAAGAAGGGAATGCATTTATCTGTAACCCTAGATATGAAGCGTCCGAGCGCTGCAACTCTTTCCGTGAGACACTGTATTTCTTTAAGGTTTTGAGGTGAGTTCATGTCGAGGAGAGCCTTGATCTTATCCGGGTTGGCCTCGATACCTCGTTGACTAGCCTAAAAACTAAAAAACTTCCCCGACTCAACTCCGAATGCTCACTTAGCGGGATTCAATTTCATCTGATACTCTCGGAGGACATTGAACGTTTCTTCGACGTTGGTAAGGTGGTCGGAGGCTCGGGTACTTTTCACTAGCATATCATCCACGTACACCTCCATGGTGCGCCTAATCTGTCTGGTGAACATCTGATTCACCAGCTTCTGATATGTTGTCCTAACGTTTTTCAGCTCGAATGGCATGACCCGGTAACAGTAGAGTCCTCTGTCCTTGACAAAGGTAGTCTTTTGCCTGTCTGGGGGTACATAGCGATCTGGTTGTACCCGGAGTAGGCGTCCAAGAACGAGAGTAGTTCATGTCCGACAGTGCTGTCCACCAGTTGATCGATCCGAGGTAATGGGAAGCTGTCTTTAGGGCACGCCTTATTCAGATCGGAGTAGTCTACACAGACCCATCACTTTCCATTAGATTTCCTGACGAGCACAACATTCACTATCCAGTTAGGGTAATATACTTCTTCTATGAAACCCGCATCGAGCAGGACGGAGACCTCCTCGGCAATGGTTTCATATCGTTCGGCATCGAACGACCTTCTTTTTTGCTTAACTGGCTTATGATCTGTGTCCACATTCAACTTATGAACCAACACATCAGGCGAGATCCCTGGCATATCTGTGTGTGACCACGCGAAGACGTCTCGGTGCTGCTTCAAGAAGGCCAATAATTTGTCTCTCTGCTCGAAATTCAACGATGACCCGAGCTGAACAGTTTTGCTCGGGTCTGATTCATCGAGAGGGACTTTTTTCAGATCTTCGACTGATGAGTTTCCTGTCGGTCCTCGAGGGTCCAAGGCGTCCACGACGAGAGCCTGTTTGGCAGCTCCTTTTCTAACTGCTATCGCATAACACCTTTTGGCCTCGTGTTGGTCGACTCGGAGATAATCGATCCCGCCTTCAGCTAGAAACTTCATCATCAAATAGTACGTTGAGACGACCGCTCTCATCGCGTTGAGGGAGGGTCGGCCCAGGATCACATTGTGCACCGAAGTTACATTGATAATAAAAAAGTCCATCAGGAGTGTGAATTAATGGTGCCCTTCTTCCGCTGTTACTGGGAGGGAAATGGCTCCTTCAGAGATTACTCTCTTCCCAACAAAGCCATGTAGGGGAGTCTTCACGGGTCAGAGTTGTGATCGTGAAATTCTCATCTTCTCGAACTCTTCGGAGTACATCACATCAGCCGAACTCTCAGTGTCGACCAAAATGCGATATACCTTGTGATTCGCTATGATCATTGTGACTACTAGTGCGTCATCATGCGGGTGCTGGATTCCGTGTGATCATCTTCTGTAAATGTCAGGCTGCACGGAGTGACTCGGAGTTACTTGCTCTGACGTTCTGCCAAGTGAACGTAGTGTTCCAGCTCGGATCTCCAGAAATGGGCTTTCCGTGCCCGGTTTGAATCCCCACCCCCAGCTGAGCCCCCGAAGATCGTATGAATTTCAGCGGGTTCTTATAGGGGATTATTAGGCTGTTCTCGCGGTCGTTCCTCTCTCCGAGCAGATTTCTCTTTTTTGGTGTATCGGCGCAGATGCCCCTTGCGAATGAGGGACTCAATCTCGTCCTTTAGGTCTAGGTAATCGTTCGTGTTATAACCATGGTCCCGATTGAAGCGACAGAATTTTCGCTTGTCTCGGTGCTCTAGGTCAGACCTCATGCAGACTGGCCAATTAAGTAACCTGTCTCCTCAGATATCCAGCAGAATCTGCTCGGCAGACGTATTAAGAGGGGTATAGGAACAAAATTTCCCTTCCGACCTCCGACTCAGTCGACGATCGAGGGAAGCACGGTCGTCCGCCCCCTTGCCGCTCAGCTGGGAGTCTTTGTTCCTAAGTCTCTTCCCTTTATTTGTCGTGTCGGATACTTGTGTGCCTTTACGAGCATTGGTGAACTCTTCAGTGTTAGTATACTTATGAGCTTTCGCCATAAAGTCTGCTAATATTTTTGACGGATTCTTTCTGACGGAGAAAACGAACTTTCCTTTCTTGAGCCCACTTAGAATGGTAGCAAGTGCCATCTTGTCAGCATAATCTTCAACCTACAACGCTTCCTCTTTGAAACGAGCAATGTAGTCCTTCAACGATTCTTTGGGAGCCTGCTTGATAGTGAGTAGGTGAGTGTTGGATTTTCGACTTCTCTTTCCGCTTATAAACTGAGTAAGGAATAGTCGACTTAATTTTGTAAAGGAGCCCACGGAGTTTGGTTTAAGCTGACGATACCAAATCCAAGCGGACCCCGCTAGGGTGATGGAAAATCCTCTGTACATCATTGCGTCTGTTGCGATTTGGATCTGCATTCACGACCGGTAAGCTTTCAGATGTTCGAATGGGTTCCCAGATCCCAAATACTAGATGATAGGAGGCATTTGAAACCTCTGCGGCATCACCTCAGCCATGATGGCAGAAGTGAAGGGAGGCTCGGTCTCTTCCATCATTGCATGGATCGTAGCAGGAACCGTTGATTGCTGTTGCTTTTTCTATAATGTCAAGAAACGGTCCTTTAGCTCCGCAAAGCGTGCCTCCCACGGGTCCTTATTTTTCGCGATGAACTTTGGGGCGTCCTCGATCTCCAAAGTTCTTCTTTCTCGTCTCCATTCTAATTGATGACGGAAATCCATGGGTGGCAAAGCGGATGTGGCTGATCGGACGGTAGTAGGGGCCTGAGTAGTGGCATTCCGCGCGGATCCTTCAGCATGCACTGCAGGAAGATTTTGACCCGAACACTGCACCCCCGAATGCTAGGGAGCTTCAGGTCTCATACTCCTCGGTATAGAGTAAGTCTCCACGAACAACCCCACCGGTTTGAGAACGGGGTGCTCCTGAACCGGGCGTGACTCTGGCTCCCTCTACTGTTTCATTCTGTTTATCTCGTCGTGCAGGCCTTGGATCTCGTTCTACATGGCACGATATTTACTTGACCGATTGCTCGAACGTTGGGAAGGTCCCGACGCGAACTCGACGTGAAGTGGTGATGATGATCGAGTCTGCTCGTTTGGTACTGGTTCCACAACTGCAGCTTTCTTTTTTCTCTCATTACTTTGAAGGAAAATGAGAACCTGACTTTTAGTCTCAGATTCCCACAGACGGCGCCAAAAAATGTTGATGTCAAAATCTGGTCGGCCCTCCCTCCACGTCGTCTTCGCCTCAATATATCACCCCTGAAACCTGCACCAAGAGAACTGGCAAAGTTGACCCTGGCTAAACCGAGGGACCCTCCGATGCCTAAGTCGGGTCAAGGGAATCAGGGTTTAAGTAGAGAGTAGAGGAGAGAGCACTTGTTATTGCTTACCTGTAGACATGGTGTCGTGTGCTATTTATACTTTCCTGTGGAATGGTCTGGGTCTGATAACCTCGGCACGATCAAGGGGATTCCCGAATCATGGAGATACTACCCGTAATCTTCTGATCACGCAGCGTATCGGGCGAGTAGTGCGTATCTACGAGCGAAGTTATCGGCCACGACCAGTAATGGCAACTTCCACATTTGGCGTGAGCCACTACACGTCTACTCGGCTCGGATCATCCAACCATGGATGCGGCCTCTAAGTCGAGCGATATCCGACCCGACCCGTTAAGTCGGACCCATCGTGGTTGGCAAGGCTGGTTGGGTAACAGGTCATCCGATCGGAGTATAAGAACCGTTCCGAGCCGCACCTCAGCCAAGTCGGCTGCTCGGACGGGTCGCACCTTCCTGCTCGTTATTGTCATGTGATGCTCGAAACAGGTCAGACGAATCGTTCCTCGATTCAGACCGGCACTCGGACCGACATTGTATCGTGGGCTCGAATCTTCCCATAACAATCATCACATACTGCATTTTTAATGCAACAAGAAAATAGAAATTTTCTGTTCATGGTAAGAAGTGGATCCGGATTCGCTTCACATTAGTTGAGCCATCCATCTTCGTTTGGGGTACATGCCACGTGTACAGCAGGGAGCAGCTCCAGTGTGGTTGCTGGAGTTTAATGCCCAATGCTGAGAAGTGGATTGCCTGCTTCCCGTGAAGTTCCTGCTGTCAGAAGCTAATTGGGATCCAGGGAGATGATAGTGAGAAATCAACCCCGTTTATATGTTTTTCCTGCTTCTGTTAAGACATGAGCCTAAAAAATAAAGTATATCTAAAACAAAAGTAGGCCACATGACAAAACAACAATGGAGATTGAAGCCACATGAAATATTTTTGTGCTTTCAGTTCATCATAATAGGAATGACCTTATGAACGGTTTTATGGTGTCTAAACATCACGGTGGACAGGGGAGGTTACAACAATGGGTGCTTTTCTCTTTCTTTCTTCTTTTTTTTTCCTGTTGTGTGCTCCACCTGAGTTTTGGATATGCCTCATTCTTAGGCTCATGTCCTAAAATGGATGGAAGGGATGGATTTCTCACAAACACCATGGTGGCCCCCACCTAGCTTCTAACAGCAAGATTGCAAGCAATCTGCATCCCGATTGCCCTGTCTTTCCCAAAGGTGGATCGTCTGGTGATCCTATCACCATGGACATCTGTATTGGCCCCATATGGTGGGATTTGATAGATATGAACTAATTGTGTCAATTAGACCCAAAGTTCTTGTGGTTGGAAGGTTTGTAGGGCCCACAGATATGTGGGTAAAAGTTCCAATCTGTCCATATGTTTCACAATAGGATGGGAGTCCAAAAATCAGGTAGTTCCAAAACTCACGTGGGCAACGAGATAGGAAAAGTGAAAATGAAAATGTACATGGTTGAAACCTTTCTAGAGTCGACCAGAATGTTTATGTGCCATCTAGTAGACACCCCACCCCGGGCAACAAGCTTACTGAATTAGATGGATTCAACCCAAACAAGCTCAGTGGCTAAGCCCATACCTAACCCCCAAACCCTAACATAACCCTAAACCTTGAAAACCTAAAAGCTGATCCCTCAACCTAATCCAACCTGGTCAAACCTAGTCCAACCGGATTGAACTGAACCCAATCCAACTTGGCTCAACCCAGTTAAACCAACCAAGTCAATGTCTAACCAAAATCTAGTCTAAGTCAGCTCATCGATAAGTCAACTCACCTGGTCAACCTATCTAATTAATTCACCCAATCAACCTATTAAGTCAAACGATCCTAAAACCGAACCCGAAATAAGCTCAATCCTAAAGCGAAAACTGGAGCTATGACAATATGGCATTAAGGGAGACAAGGCCACCACAGGTGTACGGTTGCCCACCTGCCAAAGTAGAGGGTGCGGGGAGGCCTAGGCGGCACCTTGTGTGTCAGCTGCCACATGGCACATTGATGTAGAGCGGGTCGTGGATAGTTTCATGGCTAAGATGGATCAGAAAAATCCCGATCAACGACAAAAGTGATCTGGACCGTCAAACCTTAGATCAGGCGTATCTCACAATCCGAAATGAGCTATCGGGCATAAAATATATAATTTTAGTATAGAACGAGCTACTTTAGCCAACCAACCCGACTATGCCAGGTTACGTAAGCTGGATTTACGAAATACCCCTGGATCGACGATCGTTTCCTTATTTTAATTTTGTTTTTACTATAAATAGTAAGTTTTAGTTTGATTATAACTCTTCATCCGTTGGGCTTTAGGAGTTGTGTCCAACATGAAAAGTTCTTAGAATAATTTGGAGAACGGTTTGGTGAAGCCAAATAGGACACTGACTATTTTTGGCCGAAAACCTTACACACTAGTAGACATCACGACCGTCTATAAATAGTAAGTTTACTATTTATAATAAGTTGCGAATTCTAGGAGTTTTAGTTGTAGTTTACTTCTGATTTCTTTCTTATTGCTTAGTACCCTTATTTAAAGGGTTGTGAGCTCATTTTTATTCATTCATCAATTAATTTTGAATTTTATTAGAATTTATTTCTATATTCCTGCTTTCTTTCCTCGTGGATTCGAGAAGTCTCTGTGAGGAGTCCAGAGCAGCTCTGTGGACTCGGAGTAGTTATCCTTGAGGAAGACGGTGATTGACCTCATCACGTTCATCCCTACGTCACACACCCCTTACCTTTGCAGGAGGGGTGCAACGCATGTGGATGTGCCCCTGGTTTGGGGTGCAAGTGTGTGAAGTTGTGAAAAGACTGGTATCCCTCCTTTGAGTCGAAATCACCATTTTACCAATCCATCTAGCCAATAAGATCATGCCATATGGCAATCCTAAATCTTAGCCATCCAACTCTTTTCAAACCCTTGACCTTGCAGAAATTATAAGAAAATCAGGCTTGAAGGCTATAAGTAGCCTCCTCCCCTTCTCATTTTAATACACCAAGACATCTAGTAAACCGCTCACACACACACACACACACACTCTTAAGCCCTTAGCCACCCATCTCCATCCCTCCACCATGAAAAAGTGAGAGTAAAATTGGAAAGTCTAGCCCAATTCTAGTGATGTATAGAACGTCTCACAAATACGTTTCTAGCATGGTTGGGCTAAAAGAAGGTGGACCGTAAATTGACTATAACTCTTGATCCGGGTATCGTTACGGGGCGCACAACCTATCAATCTTTATTAAAATGGGTCATCTGAGGTGAGCTAACCCACCTAACCCACAAGGTGGGTCACATCTGTCTGTTTCGTTAGAAAATGTGTGCTTTCAACTCAAAAATGAATTTTTAGGAAAAAAAAATATTATTTTTAGTAATTTCAAAATTTTTAAATATTTTCTTATTTTTAGAGTTTTAGATTTTCTTCCTTTTTAGAAATAACTTATAATTATGCTAGGATTCTTATAGAAAAGTTTATTTGGAATTTTTAGTTTTAGAAATTAGGCTTTAGAAGAGTTTTAGTAGATTTTTTAGTTTTTTTTTTTCTATATTAATGATATAATGGGCACATACAGATTAGTCAATTCATCAATCAATTTTGAATTTTATAGAATTGATTTTTTATTTTCTTGTTTTTTTCCTCATGGATTCGAGGAGTCTCTATGAGGAGTCCAAAGAAGTTCTGTGGATTCAAAACAGTTATCCCCCTGAGAAAGACGATGCTCGACCTCACGAACCTCCCTGTATCAACTAGCCTAATCCATCCAGATCCTTGGACTTCTGAGTAACCCAAACCCTGATCCTAGCTACTCAACCAATCCTTACGATATAACCGTTCATCCAACTGTCCAACCTTCAATCAGCTTCATCCATCCTAGCATTGGCATTGTGCAATCATTTATCCATCAACACCTAATCGACTCGAGAGTAAACTCTATGGCTTGTCGATATAGTCAGATCCTGGCCATCAAAAACTTTGGTTGATTAATTTACACTTTGGCAAGTGGGAGAGTCAAGGCAGATTTATCTAGCCTAGGCTATAGCTTGTCATAGGTGTTGCATTCAACACCACATCACACACACAACATTTCATACATAACTTTTCTATATTACTTTGCATATATAGCACTCACACCCAACCTTTTCAAACATTTGATTTGGGGCTCTTTGAGTTAATCGGATCTTGCCCATAAAAAACCTAGATTGGTTGGGTAGCTTTGGCAAGTGGGAGGGTCAGGGCAGATTTATCCTACTTAAGTTACAGGTTGTCATAGACGATGCATCTAACATGGCTTTACACACACTTTGCATCATTAGTGTGCAAGAACTATCCCTAATCCTCAACAGTCAGTGGGATCTTGTAAATTAGAGACCATACGTTTATATGGGCAGAATGGGTGCTTAACACCTTCCCTCTTTATAATTGTGATACCTTACCTGAAATCTTTTGTCATAGGTTAATGAGTCATTTTAGGGTAAAGAACATTTAGATTCTCCACCCTAATGTTTTTAAAGGGTCTAGCCAACCGTAGAATCAGAGTAATTGGCTAGTGGCGACTCCAATAAAATAAAACACTCCTCTTACATCAACGAAAAACAGTATCACGTGAGCGTGATCCACCGCCCTGAAATCCAGCATCCACACATCCTAACCGTTCATAAGGATATACTACCATGATATATTGTAGGAACAATGTCATCCTAATCCAAAACTTATCTGACCCCACAAATTTCCCAGTGGTGGGTGTTCGATCCACATTGTTTGGTATGGTCTGGGGAACCTAAGTTATACATTTGCCTATTTTTGGACTCATGTTGTATATATAGTGAGCTTGAGAAACCAATAGACATAGTGGATTTCTCGTGGACATCTCTGTGGGCCCCATATAGCTTCTGACCATAAGAAGTTGAAGCAGGGGCACATACAATGTGTCCTAATTTAATTGGGCCATGTGCTACCCTCTGAGATGGGACCCAGGCAAATTGTTATGTTGAGTATGTACTAGGCCTATCTTAGACAGCAACATATAACACAATCAAATCTCACCATTTCGGGTCACCATAGATAACTATGTTGGCAATGTCCATGGTGGCAAGGTCACTATGCAATATGCATCCATCTCTTCCTGTAGCAATAGCAATGTTCTGTTAGATATAGGTGTTGAAAATAATAGACAAAATTTTGAAAATAGAAATTAAAATAAATAGAAAATTAAAATGAAGTAAGAAGAACTTATTGTTTTAAGTCGAGATGTGACTGAGTCACTCGGCTTGAAACCAAATTTCCCTCATTGGACCACGTCTCAAGTGCAACAGGAATCATGGGAAATTGGCCTCCATGATACAATGACTATGACCTGGTCCCAATATTGCACTCATCATACACAAGCTCAAACAAGTACGTAGAACTTATATTGAAGTGAGTTGACTTGGTGGAGAACTCAGTTGCATAAAAGCCAAACACTCTTTGAGGAAGCGAAGAGAAAGAGAGAGAGAGAGAGAGAGAGAGAGAGAGAGAGAGAGAGAATTGAATTTTTGCGAATTAAAAATGGATTAGGAGTAAGTCTATTTAAATACATCGATTAGGTATTTAAACCACCATTTTAAATGAGTTAAGTCTATTAATTTTAAACCCAACTATTGCGACCACTCGGATAGATGGTCTTTGGAAAGAAAAGAAATAAAACCAAAATTGCAAGTATACTATCTGAGTAAAACAAAATATGCAAGTGTACTCTCAATCCACATATAGACCTGGACTCGCCATAGCTTGACACAGCACGTGCGCGCATGGTCAAAGGCATAGCCTGCCCTATATAAAAGTCCCTTCTTATAAAAATGAAATTTTCATTACCCATTTATGATGTGGGGTAAAGATAGCTACTAAAGACAAATTGCCTTTTAGCACACCAAAAGAAACAATGAAAAATTTTGAAACACATTTTTTATTTAAAATTCATTTTAAATACAACATGTTTCACCATTGATATTTGTGGCATATAACCAACAAAAAGAGTACACTCAACCCATACTTAAGTGACCAAACTTGAAAGTGGGCTCAACTAGAAATTCTTAACCCAACTAAAGTATAGTTGGGCTTCGACGAAGGCCAACACAACTCTACCTTTTTTCTTTTTCTTTTTTACACACACTCACGCCGTAGTGGGATTTCACCACCTATGGATACTCGAACCCTTGACTAGGTGTTGAAACTCCTGAGAGTCTACCACCGGAGCAACTCTACCTGATAAAACTGATCCTATATGTAGAATACTACATATATAATCATGTACTATTATATGTGGAAAACACTAGCGCGGTGATGGATTTTGAATTGGGCTAGGCCTTGCACTATGTTTGGATTACGGTTAAGTATTAAATATCTCAATTGAGCTTGAGCTTGGTAGCTTAGGTTAGGTCAGAAGTAAGGATAGGCTTTGCTTGACTTCTTTTGAGGTCAGGTTAAGCTTGGTATTAAGATTTTATCTCAATTGATATTGGTTAAAATAATATAATATAAATGTTAAATTAGAGTCCATTCACATACATATTTCTATATTTATTCAAAAATATTTAAATTTTATTTTTCCTACAAAACTTAGTTTGTAAAAGTGAAACTAAATCTCTTTAGTCCCACATTACTTGTAGAAACTGTAAGGGTTTATAAGCATTGAGTTCTCTAGTATTCTTACTTAAAGTTTTTAGAGAGAAGTATGCTAGCTCACGTATTCTAGTATGGCATGCAAGACGTGGGCAATGATATTGTAGAAGTACTAGTGACGCACTTTACACTTTGCACATGCACGTCTAGTTGGACGAATTGAATTGAATTGTGTATCTTCATTCAAAATTAACAGACGTAATCGTTTAAACTATTACAAAATAATTGTTTAGAAGTGCCTTTTTACAAATTCACAAGGCCCTTTATTCTCTATAAAATTCAGTGAAAATTGAGAATTAAACATATTCTCATTGTTGTTTCGAGATATCATAATCCCCTATTTTGATTTTCTATAATTTTTTCTCTACAAGCACTTGAAGTACGTTATCTGTTCGTAATAACAATCCATCATAATTGAAAAATTACATAGTAGAGTTCCTATCATAATTTCTTCATGATTGCTGCACAGAGAACCATCAAAGCTTGTCATATCTTGAAAGTGATTTCCTAACAATTCGACAATGATCTCATAACGTATAAGGAAAATGTATCAGATATGTGCTTTAGACCTTGGTTTGAAGTTTATTTCATTTCAGTTTTCATTACCTATTGTCTATATTATTCAGAAATCTTAAAGAATTATTCGATGGAAACCAAAACTAGCATTACTTTTGTTAAGTTGATGAACCAGAATCTAGTCAAACTAGACCTATTCGATTGAACAAATTTCACCAATTGGCAAGATAAACTCAACTTCATGATGAAAATTTTCTATGCATAAGACTCAAACATATCTACAACTCCTCCGCTAACTGAAGAAGATACACAAGAGAGAGTTGCCAAAAAAATTAAAAATAGAAAGAGAAATTGATCTGCGGTGGATAGAATCTCAATGCCCTATTCGACCGTATATATGATTTATATATGAACACATCTTCAGCCAAGGACATTTGGAATGTTATTAAATCAAATATGAGGCCGATGAAAAATGTACTAAGAGAGACATTCATCGTCATTGGGTATTTTGATTTTATTATGGTAGACACCAACCTGATTGTAACATCCTAGATTTTTTCACTGTTTTGAATTTTCAAAAATTCTTAATTTTTTTAATTAACTTATACTATCACTTACTGACCATTAGCACTCAATGTTAATTTATACATGGAAAAAATCAGTAAAGAACTATACAAGTCTGATTAATCAATCGTAGGAAGCCAATGAATCCGTCCGATTACTTAAACATCAAGTTTAGCCCCATGATTTACTCACATATGGCCCAAAAATCTAACCGACCCATTACTAACTAATGAAGACATAACTAAATTAAAGATCTAACCGAAGCCGAGTCAAATAAGGTCCGGATCTTGACTAATAGACCAAATCAACCCCGTTACTCTTTTAGCCTAAAACCGACGGTTTAAAGTAATCATGACTAAATCTTCACTTTTACTAGTTATAAATAGGTCACACTATGAATATAATTAATCCAAAATCTAATCATTACCCACGGAAAATCTCAATACCTAATTCATTCTAGAAATGTCCCAATTTTTCAATCTCTAGACCGCTAGTTAGTGGGCCACTAGTTCCAAAACTATAAAATAATGTCCATCATATTGGGTTCAACGTCCATCGTAGGAGTTAGACTTAGGTACTATTCAGAACCACTCAACTTAAGCCAAAGGATGAGTGCATGAGAAGTGCAAATACCCTAAAGGAAGAAGCTGAAACTTAAGTGAATTGGGACATCTACTCTTATGCAAAGTTGAGAATTTTGTACCGTCGATTTACGACCAAACTTTACACGTGGAGTAAGGATATTTTTCTGCTCATATCCGTATAGCCATGGCCCTGATCGACCATCGGTGACCGTTGAACAGATTGCTAATCATATCTATCGATCGGCACATCCAAATGACAGGTCGATCATATCCATACGCAAATCATTATTAGGGCTAACTATCCTATAGTATACATCAATATGTACACCCTATAGTGGGCCCTAGAGGTTAGAAAGACCCTCCTATAAGGCTAGTATAGTAAAAACCTAGCCCTTGGAGCCATTTACACCAAACCTGGCCCTATATAAGGGTTTTATTTAGGCACCCCTCTCCCCATACGAATTTACGCTAAAAGAGAGAAAGAGAAAAAGGGAAGAAAAAAAGAGGAGAAAGAGAGAAGGGAGAGAAAGGAGAGAAAGAAGAAGGGGAAGAAAGTGAACCGTAGTTGAAGGTGGGGCCCAAGGGAGGTAGAGTCTTGCAACTCCTTCCCTCTTCCTCAAGAAATCCCTCACCCATAACCGCAAGAACCACTCTCTGCCGATTAGGTAGGTAAGCACTCATTTTTTTAGAAACCCCTTATGTTGAGAGAGGATTTGCATGAAATCCTAACATACAAATGCATTGCCTCAGGATTCTGATCAATTGACCCCGAGTTCGACACTCTAGGTCGTTTCCCAAGATCTTAACAATCCATAGTTGCGGACTATTACCTTAGGTAACGTGGCACCAATTTACTATGAGTTTAATGATTATAAATGTTAGGATGATGTGCTTCAGTAATCTAGAGAAAATCTAGCCATGACCCTACATGATAGGTCCCCCTAAATCCCATGAAATAGTTAAGTGTTGGTTATTTTTCTTCAACATGATTGGGTTTGATTTGGAGTGGCATGTTCATCTCATATGTGATTCTAGTATAACCTTCCTTGTATCATGTATGATTACATAAAATCCTTATTGTATGTTGTGCTTTCATAAATCCTTGTTGTATGTTTGTACTATGAATGATGGATAGCTCTTGATCTCTTCGGTAACCTCACTCAACACGCACACACATTAATTTTGTAATTTTTGTTAGTAGTTGCATTGTAGAGAATTTAAATTTTTATATTTAATGTATGAGTGCATGACTTTACTAGTGTTAGAAGGCGAATCCGAAATGGTTGGAATATTATTGAATGTCATAAACCCCTGGGTTAGTCAGGGAACTGGAGTGGGAGAAGGTGGTCTTGTTGGTAGGACCATCCTACGGCTAAACCAGCAGATTTGGGTGGATGCAAATGAGCGACAATAGTTGGACTACATAGGTCGCTTGTACTCAATATCGTCCGTAACGGCTCTGCCCTCGGTGAGGGATAATGTGACGTCCCGGTCACTGCTTCATGTGGGCGAGCACACATGTGGAGGGGCCCCCAGGTGTGGCTGGCAGGATACTGTATGGCTGTAAGGCTACTATGTTGGGCGAGCTACTGTTGCAGTTGGTTGTAGCGTAACTTGTCCCACATCGGAAGAGTTGTCTGGAGTTGTGGTGGTTATATGTTGGGTTCCTCTCTTAACAGATATGACACATTTTAAAGCCGTGAGCTTTGGCAAAGTGGACAATATCATATGTTGTAGGGGTGGGCCTCACAAATGGTATCAGAGCCAAGTTATGCTCTGATACCAACGTCGTGGATGGCTGTATCGGATATCGAAAATACTTGATTTTAGCACTGTGTGCACTTAGGATGTCCTTGGGTGAAAGTCCCAGAACCTTTTTGGTACCAGGAGATGCTTCAACGTTTATACCGAGTGGATACACGAGTGCCCGAGTGCTGAATACCAGTAGGCCGCATCTCTCACTGTGTCGTAGTCGGTTGGAAGGGGGTGTGGCCTTATCCGCCTGAGAGAGGGGGCTATAAGCTAGGTTGAGTTTGACCAGCTCACAAATGAGTCCGCTATCGACGAGCCAGGAAGGTATTGGCAGACTACTGGTCAGGTGAATAGTAAGGTCTATTTCGCTTGCTTGACTGTGCAGCTAGGGAGGTAGCAGTCACTGCGAAGTGTATTAGACCCCGGTGATATCCAGAGAGGAACTGTACTGATATGTGTACTTGATGAGTACCGACTTACTTGGATTACATTTCGCATATGACATTCGGCTATATAGGCCTTGCATTGCATCGGTGTGGCCGATCACATTCATGCCTCACATCGCATGGCCTTAGTATGGCCGATAACATTCATGCCTTACATCACATAGCATTGATATGGTTGGTTTTATTCATGGACTTACCACAGGCTTCCGCATTACTCTGATATTATGTACTTGACAATTGCCTTATGCATACACTTACCGCACCCTCTAAGCTTTTGTAAGCTTATGCACGACCGTTGCGTGCAGGTAGCGTTGGACAGCAGCAGCGCTGAGGCAGGAGCGCGTATCAGGCCATTTTGGAGTTTTCTTATGATCACCTTGTATTTTCCTTTCCTATTGTACTTAAAGTTTTTGTTATAGTGAAAATGTGGTGATGTTGTTTTGTGACTTGGTTATGCTTGTGGTTATGCTCCATTACAAAAAAAAAAATCATTCTAAAAATCCTCCTTGTACGATCCTAGGATCGAAATTTGGCATTTGATTGTCAGGAGTCGAGAATGAGGCAGTACGGAGGCTGTCGGCACTGAATTCGGTGATCGGGATTCCTGAAAATCCGATTTTCGGATTTGGGGCGTGACAGAAGTGGGCCCACTTGTATTAGGGCCCACTCGATGTACGATTGAATACAAGGGAGGGCTCATAGTGGCGGAGCCCTCCATCACGCGTGTCCCACTCTTTTCTCTCTCTCTCCCTCTCTTTCTATTTATTTATTATTATTTTTTTTTATGTGATGGAATGGTCGTGTGGTCCACTTGGATGGACCCCACCATGAAGTAATATTTTATTCAAGTTGTCTATGAATGAGGCCCGCCTAGTGTGTGTGTTGCACCACACCATACATTCACACGGTGGCCCACCTGAGTAGGCCCACCTCTCATGGACAGACCGTTCATTGTCCCTGGACGCTGGACGTGCAAGGAAAACACAAATATGGGCTTGGTTCTACAAGCCATTGGGGTGAACCATTTATATAGGCCCCCCCTTGATACATAAATTGAATCCACGCCGTCTATTTCATTTTCAAGCGCATTTTAGCCGTTGAGCTGAAAAAGGAAGTCAATCAAACTTTCTGGCGGGCCATACTTCAGAAAACAGTGATTTTCACCTTTTAAATGCACCTATATTTTTTTTACAGGCTGAAAGATGTCCAATATTGGACTTGATGGATTGGTTACGGACTGTAAAATCCATTGGGCGGGGTGGATTTGGTTGATGTGGGCCCCATGCCGAGAAACCTTAGAAAAACCCATTTTTCACAAAAAAAATAAAAAAAAATATCATACTGTAACGCCTCGGAAAAATCCGTACAGAGATCCGAGTACCAACTCGATCAGAAATCACTTAGGATTAATTCCTTAAGAAATTAAGCGTAAGTTAACTAGCGTTATGCTAGATTAGCTGTGAAATTGTCCCTGATCGCTTTAAATATGTTCTGCAGGACCCAAAACCTGTAGAATCAATGACGCTATAACGTCCTGAAATCTAGGATCAAACTTTAAACCCATTTGCTCTCAGGAATCCTTTAAAACTTTGTATTGGATCTAGACCGTGCGTCGAGAGTCCGATATCTAAAATCTCAGACCATTAGGACCGCTTAGCTGGACTTGACAATCGTTTCGAAAATCAAGCCCAACAGGTGTTCTGAGGCTATTTCATTGAGCCTGGAGCAAGGAGTGTGAGAAAGAGTGAAATTCATAAAAATTTAAATGTCATTTAAATGAATCTGGCACGTTTCGCTTATGGGTTCAATATAAGCATTCAGACCGTCGGAATCTGACCCAAATATACCCTCGGATCAGGGAACATTTCTCACTCAGGTCAGTGTACTTAGAATCCTCGATCGAGTCTCCGTGACCGCTGAACTGAAACTGGTCTGCCACGTGCGATCTGGGAACACTACCGGGCTGAAAACTTAATGTGATCAACATCCGGCATCTATGAGCTTAAGTCCAACCGCATTCGGCCAAGGGACCTTCCGAAATGCCCTTTTGGATCGAAAAAGACCCGATTTGGTTATAACCCAAGTATACCTTGGTTCCAAGTCTAAATCGGTGAGTTTCTAACCTATTTAAGAGCCTTAAACCCTCTCATATCTCTCCCATCTGAATTTACAAGAAATCCTAGAAAGAGAAGAGAGAGAAAGAGAGAGATTGTGAGAGAGTTGTGAGAGAACTTCCTTCCTCTAGCTCAAGCTTTTACTCGTGTTTAATCACCACGTTCAAATCACTTTCCCGGTGATTCCAACTCATTTCTGGGTAAGAAAACCCTAACATCTACCTGTTTTAGGGATTTCATAGATACAATTAACGAAGTAGTTGATTCATCTTGTGATATAAGTCGTCATATCGCCGTTGACGAAGCGTAGACTTTCTATTCGAATCAATACGCGTCTACGGCGAAAGGTGAGGATTTTAGATGCCTAGATTGACTGTTTTTAAAGCTTTCAATGTCGTTTAATAGTAGATTATCGACAAGAATGCTGTTTGACATGTAGAACATGCTGTCCGTTTTCCATTTCGACTGCGTATGGAAAATATGAGATTTAGGGTATTTTAGACATTTGTAGGAAATATTGTATACGCCTGTATTTTGCTGAAATGATTGCCATGTGTATTTGTCATGTTATGATATTAGATACACGTGTATGATCTGTTTGGCGAAGAGATTCGCCCTAATGCACACTTTGGGTCGACATACGCTATGTAGACTAAAGTGTGTAGACTAAGTGTTTGTATAAATGTTTGTATTAGTATGTATTGAGTAAATGTTGTTGTAGATTAGTCTTGAGATTGAATTCTCAATTAATATGATGATGTACATGATTTTCCTCCATGTTATGATATTGAATTGATTTCCTTATATATATGGAAAACATGTGCTTGGCTGATTTGCTTACATTGTATGTCATCACATGTTGTTAACATGCTTGGATTGTTATATTTCATTTATGTCACTCTTACATGATCACTGTTGTAGAATTATAAGTACTTGGGGCTATATCCTAGTCCAGGCAGTCAGTAACAGAATGAATTCGTGGTTGGCTTCTATTTTTCACGAAGGATGCGTCGATGAACGCGAGTCTTGTTTTGGATTGGCGGCAATGGTTAGGCCACACGAGGTGTTTTATGTACTTCATGTTATTCAGCTCGAGGTGCGCTTGTACTAGTCGAGCTCGTCAAGTAACCCGACTGACCGTTGATTGTTCACCTTCTATGAGTCATAATTGCTTGAACCTAGGGTACTGAACTTACCAGTGGAACCCCTGATAACCATGGTACCTTGATCCATAAAGACTCATGAGCCAGGCATGGTGGTATGGGACACCGTGGTCGAGCTGTCGGCCTACGCCGGGGCCACAAACCTCCCCGTAGTGACCAATGAGCACATTTGACTCGTGAGCCGATTGTGGTGGTATGGGACACTACATTCGAACTGTCGGCCTATACTGATTGGTGACGAGCCCTTTGTAGTGACCTCGAGCGTATTCCGAGTCTGCGGGAGGTGACAACCCTTCCGCAGCAACGAGAGTACACTAGGCCTGTGTTGATAAGGTGATGGGGGAGCGGTGCAACGAGTGCGAGCAATAGCCCTGGCAGCCCTTGTTGTGACCTATAAATATAACATCGTATGAGATTACTAGAAGTGACGACCTTAAACAGGATCTGTGTTGGGATTGATATAAGGAAGGTACCTTAGTTTCTCAATACTGCTGTATGAAAGGACTAATAACAACTCGGTAATCATTTCCACATCGCACTGCATGTGCCTGGAAGATGTGGAGCACTGAGGGAAGATGTCACGCCCCAAACTCGAAAACTGGGCTCATAAAATTTTCGATCGCCGAATTCGATGCCGACAGCCTCCTTAGTACCCCATTCTCGGCTCCCGACACCCATATACCAGGTTCCGATCCTGGGATGCTACAAGGAAGATTTCTAATATCTATTTGATTTGTAATGAGCATAACATAAGCATAACCCACGAATAATAACCATAAGAACACCACCATAAAATCCAATATGATCAAAAACTTTTGAGTACAATGCGTCTGAAGGAAAATATAAGATAATACAAGTACGAAAACTCCAAAAGCTCAGCTGCACACTCCAACGACGGCGAGACTAAGGCTGCATCCTAGCGTCACCTGCACGCATCAATCGTGCATAAACTTATAGAAAGCTTAGAGGGTGGTGTAAGTGTGTGCGCAATATAAGCGTGCTCAGAATGCAGGGTTAGAGTAATGCGGAATCATGCTGATGAATATATGAATGCAATCAACCGTACCAAGGCTATACAGTGCCAGATATGAATGCTATCGGCCATATCCAGACCATGTGATGTGAGATGCAACTCAAGCATGCCAATCCTCATCATATATCAGTACAGTTCTTATTCTAGATAATCACCAGGGTCGAGTACACTCTAGCCAGCTTTCCGTCCCTATCCGAACGCACAACTGGGAGAGCGGAAGAGACCTCACTATCCGCCTGCCAATATCGGGTCCGGCTCGTCAATAGCAGACCGATTCCTCAAGCTGGTCAAACTCAACCTAGAAGTTGCCCCCTCACTCAAGCGGGTAAGGTCACACCCCTTTCCAACCGACCACGACACAGTGAGAGATGCGGCCTACTGGTATAAGGCCCTCGCGCGCTCGTGTATCCACTCAGTCTCGACGTTGGAGTCATCCTCTGGTACCATCGGGTTTAGGGATTTTCACCTAGGGACATCTATGGCGCCCGTATGCTAGAACCAAACATTTTCGGTATCCAATCCAGCCATCCATGAGGTATCTGTGGAGGCTATTGCCCTGATGTCGCTAGGGCATATAGTAACTACAATCACCCAATGCAAGTGTATGAATCACACTACCAGTCATACAACAGTCTTGCGTGTACCATGCGCTTATGAAGGGCAACTTCGCTTATCAGGGAGCCCATAAACAGTCCGTCGAAGGCATATGCTATGATCAATCACTCCACATACTAGTCATACATATGATGTGTATGATCATGAATCATGAATCTTCACTAAACATGTATATAAAGATGGGCTTTGTGTATAACAAGGATGGGTCTAGACGGCCTACTCTCTACAAGTACGGGCCGACCAACGGGCCTCAGGGAGAGTGACAATGTAGACATTTAACCGACATCATCCTGACAATGTGGGCATCAACCATCATTGCTCCCAAGGCTCGATTCATCTCAAATGTTATTAAATAAATCATGGCGGAATCACACATTGCAATGTGCCTTAGGTACTTCCCATTGGGCCTCAAATACATCAAATGGGTCGTATCTCATGGGCCTTATATTCATCAAGTGGGCCACCTCAATGGGCCTCACCAATGGACCTTAGGTACTTTGCAATGGGCCATCACCCATGGGCCTTAAAGTGCATTAAAATGAGCCCAACTGCATGAGCTTTACATGCATCAAATGGACCTAATCACATAGGCCTTATATATATATATTGAAGTGGGCCTCAACAATGGGTCACACGTACAACAAGATAGGCCCAGTTACATAGGGCCTTATGTATATCAGAGTGGGCCTCAACGTCGGGCCACAATATATCAAAAATGGGCCTAATCACATAGGCCTCATATGACAGCCTATGATTGGCAAAATTAGAAGGACAGAGGGTCCAACATACTCATCACGGTAGGCTTGCCTAAGGTGGCCCATATTTGAGGCACATGAATAGGGTGGACCCCACAAAATGAATGAACAATGTGGATACAAAACATACAATAGTGAGCCCCATGTCGGCTCACCATAAACATTTATTTTCCATCCAATGTATGGATAAGGTCACACAGGCCCTGGGGCCATTGTAATGTTTATTTCACAACCAAACTATTCATAGGATCACATGGGCCTAGGCCCACTATAATATTTACTTGCAATGAAATCTATTCATAAGGTCACGTGGTCCTTAGGCCCACCATAATATTTATTTGTCATCCAACTTGTTGGTAAGGTCACGTTGACCGGGGGGCCACCATAATGTTTATTTTCATCCAATCTGTTCATAAGGTCCCTTGGACAAAGGGAGCCCACCTTATTGCTTGATTGCCAGCCAACCCGCTGATAGGGTCACGTGGCCATGGGGTCCACTGGAATGTGGCACCCAGTTTGGGGTCACACTGTCAGGGAGAGGGGACCCACTGTAATATTCATTTTCCATCCAATCTGTTAATCGGATCACAAGGGGCCCACAGTGATGTGGTCCGCAAATCCAGTCCATCCATTATGTGTGTCCCACCTGTTTGAGGGTTCAAACCAAGTTTCAGCTGCATCCAAAAGTCAGGTAGGCCCCACCAAGTGATTTTATGTGTCTTAGGCATGTCTTCACATGATTTTAGATGGTATGGCCCACCTGAGAGTCGTATACGGATAATATTTGGCAGGGGGCCCACTGACCTCGGGGGCGTCCTAATGGACGGCGTGGATTTTCGAAATGCATCACGTGGGGCCCACAGCTGGGGCCGTGAGCCCCAGCCAAACCATCCGCCCGCCACCCGCCGCCCGCGCCAGCACTGGACGCTGGCGTCCTTGGCACAGCGGCTTTTTTTTCCCCTCTTTTCTTTTTTTTTTTTTTAAAAATATGGGGCCCACAAAAATGATCCAATCCTTCTATTATGTGTACCCCATGTGTTGGACCGTTCAACAAAAATTTAAGATGCATCCAAGTTGCAGGTAGGCCCCACCAAGTGCTTTTATATAATCAGGCATGTCTCCACATGATTTTAGATGGTATGGCCCACCTGAGAATCAAATTGATCCCAAATTTTGGCTCAACACCTAATATAATCCGAGAAAGAGGGTGGACGGCTTGGATTAGGCACATGCATCAAGGTGGGGCCTACATCAGTGGCCCACCATTTCCCTTCTTTCTTTTTTTTTATATAGCTTACAAGTACACACCCCTGACGGTACACACACTCCATGCACACCACGCTTGTCCAGCGTCCAGGGGCGCTGGACGACATGGATAAACACTACATCATGGTGGGTCCCACATGATCGTGGTCCACGTTCACCAAGGTGGGTCCCACATGATCGTGGCCCACCTTGCATGAACATACATATATATATATATATATATATATATATATATATATATATATATATATCATTTATCTAAGATGTAGTGGGCCACACCATTTGATGGATGGAGTAGATTTATCATGAATCGGTGGGGCCCACTTCATTTTAGGGGAAGGATAAGGAGAGAGAAAGAGAGAGAGAGGACAAGAGATGATGATGGTGGGGCCCTGCCACTATGGGCCCACATGATACAAATTACACATGAAAAACGGGTCCCACCAACAAGTGGTCCATAAAAAGAAATTTAACGGTGGATCACCCACCTCTTTTCGTTCTTCATGCTCCCCTAGCCTCCTTAGCTCCTTAGCATGACTTTTAATGGTGGTGGATGATGGATCAACGGTTGAGATAAGAGAGTAGAGAAGGTGGGCCATACTTGGCATTTGGGAGAGGGAGAGAGGGCTTGGACGTGTGAAATTTGCTTGGGAGAGACTTGAGAATGAATGAGAGAGAGAGAGAGAGAAGTGATGGGTAATAAGGGTGATGGAGTGATGTGGTGTGATGGGTGATAGGTTTGGTGATGGATGAGGTGATGTGAAAGTTGACTTTAGGCTTGCTTGTGTAAGAGAAAGGTATGGGTTATTATACTTGACTTGATGTATGAAGTGTACTTGATTGATGGGATTGATTGATTGATTGATGGGACATCTCGTAGAGATTCCCTCGTAATTTGCAACGTGTGGTGTTTCTTCGAATTGAACGCGAGCCTATATCTTCTACCCTGGGTATCGGGTCGGTACGTGAGTCACGGTATTAGAACCGCGGCGACGGCGCGGTCGCTACGGTATAGGTTTCGAGTCGAGTCGACCCTGATATGCGGGACTCGGCTTTGGTTCGAGCGTATACATCGAATACAGGTCGAAGATTGTCAAAATTCGACCGGAAGGTTCGCGGAAGTCAACGGAACGGTACGGTCTAACATACGGGTCTTACAGAAGAAAGCATGTCGTGGACGTAAGATGGTGTCGCATGAGGGAGTATGTCGGTGAGGGCATCCATCATGTCATTTCATTCTTCATTAACAAGAGTATCTAGGAATGTCTGATTGCTTACTTTACTATTATCGCGTGATTGATTTGATAACATGCTAATCTTTGCTCTATGATTCCACTGAGTTGATCACTTACTCCCACATTACGGGACGGTGTTTGCAACACCTACTAGACTCTATCTTAGATGAGGAGATTCAGGAGCCGGAGCCGAACTTCTACGAGGACCAGGACGAGTTCTCGTATATGCAGTTCTACGACGGCTTTGCGTAGGTGGCCTGGATCGGCGGGACTTGCTAGTTGGACCATATGACATTTTAATTTTTGGTTTATTATATGTATTTGTGACTCAGAGATGTATTCATACTTTGAAGACAGTTCGAGATTACTTTGTTTTCCATACAGTGATATACATATTCTTCAGTCTTTTGCTTGTGTTTCATCACTGGATCTGGAGTATGAATTGCAGTTTTAGTATAATCTTACTCATGTAAATACTTTAACTCAGACAACATTGAATCATAATCATAATTGTTGCATAAGTGATGGTCTGAAACTCGGGAGTCAGGTTTCTACACGACCCCCGAATTTCAGGGTGTTACACATACACAGCAACATTTACTGCTGTGTCAGAGACGCAGGCAATGCCTGCTGTTAGCGGGCGGACGGGCAACAGACCCACGGCCATCATGATGTTTGTATGATATTTAAACCGTTCATTAGGTGGGTCGCTGATTAGAGTAGACCCACCCCAAAAATTGGCTTGATCTAGATCTCAGGTGGCCCACACCACGAGAAACAGCAGTGATTGAATTCTACCATTGAAATCCTTTTTAGGCCCACAAAAGTTTTGATCAAGCTGAAATTTGTATTGTTTCTTCATCCAGGTCTGCGTGACCCTATCAACGGGTTGGATGGCATGTAAACATGATAGTGGGCCCCATGTGGGACCCACAGTGTTGTATGTGTTTTATACCCACCGTCCAGGTGGACGGTGGGAGCCCACCATGGTGTACGTGTTTTACCCACTCCGTTCACTGACGGTGGGACTCCCCCCTTGATGTTTGAGTTCTATCCTCACCGTCCACACTTGGACGGTGGGACCCACCCTTGATGCATGCGTTGCATCCTAACTGTTCATCCAATTTTGAAAGTCTATTTTATTGCATGAGCTAAAGAATGGGGCAGATCTGAAGTTCAAGTGGACCCCACTATTATGAGTAGTGGTCAATGATGCTTACCATTCAAAAATCTCTAAGGGCCTTAGTAATTTCCCATTTAGTTGATAATTATTTCTCACTTCATTTAATATTAATTTAAAAATAGGTTGGATGGAAAATATATGTTATGGTGGGCCTTAGGAATTTAAATGGTGGAAATCATTACCACCACTCTTATCTGGTTGAGGGCCCATTTAATGTATACATGGGGCCCATTGGTATGGCTCATTTGAAGTATATGTAGGGCCCAATTGGTGTGGCCCATTTAATATATATAAGGCCATGTGATTAAGTTCATCTTGATGTAATTGTGGCCCATGTTACGAGGCCCATTGTGACGTATTCAAAGGCCAGGGGCTATGACCCATTGCAATGTACATAAGGCCCATTGATGTGGCCACTGGATTTATATAAGGCCCATATGACGTGGCCCATTTGATGTATCTAAGGCCCATTTGACTTATATAAGGCCCATGAGACTAGGCTCATTTGACATATATAAGGCCCACGGTATTAAGCTCATTTGACATATATTAGACCCATTTTGATGTATTCAAAGGCCCATGGATTATGGCCCATTATAATGTACATTAGGTCCATTAATGCAGCCCACTTACTTGCTAACCAGAAGGCCCATATGATATGGCTCATTTGATATATTTAAGGCCCAATGGGATGTACCTAAGGTCCATTGCAATGTGTGATTCCTCCATAGTTTGTGTAATGATATTTACGGCGGGCCGAGCCTAAGTAACAATGATGGTTTAACGTCCACATTGTAAGTACAATGTTGGTTAAATGTCCGCATTGTAACTCTCCTTAGGGCCCAATGATAGGCCCATTCTCGTTAATGTTCATCACTTTATAACATGCTTAGTATAATCCCACGACTCATGCCCATACACATCATATGTATGCTTGATATGAGTAGTGACTGATCATAGCATACGCCATTGGGCAGACCATTTATGAGACTCGTTATGAGACAGAGTGCCCCACATGATCACACAGTGCGTGCTGGATTACTGCATGATTTGATGGTGTGATTCATGCATCTCACATATGTGTGACTTAATCACTGCACCCCCTAGCGACATCAGGGTCGTGGCTCCACAAGTACATCGTGGATGGCCGTATCGGATACCAAAAATACTTGGTTCTAGCATTGTGGGCACTTAGGATGTCCTTAGGTGAAAGTCTCAAAACTTTTTGGTATCAGGAGATGCTCTAACGTCTAGACCGAATGGATACACGAGCGCCGGAGTGCCGAATACCAGTAGGCCGCATCTCTCACTGTGTCGTGGTCGGTTGGAAGGGGGTGTGGCCTTATCCGCCTGAGAGAGGAGGCTATAAGCTAGGCTGAGTTTGACCAGCTCGCAAATGAGTCCTCTATCGACCAGCCGAGTAGGTATTGACAGACTACTGGTCAGACGAATAGTGAGGTCTATTCCGCTTGCTTGACTGTGCAGCTAGGGAGGTGGCAGTCACTACGAAGTGTATTAGACCCCAGTGATATATAGATAGGAACTGTACTGATACGTGTACTTGATGAGTACCGACTTGCTTGGATTACATTTCGCATATGACATTCGGCTATGTAGGCCTTGCATTGCATCGGTGTGGCCGATCGCATTCATGCCTCGCATCACAAGGCCTTAGTATGGCCGATAGCATTCATGCCTTACATGACATAGCATTGATATAGTTGATTTTATTCATTGACTTATCGTAGGCTTCTGCATTACTTTGATATTATGTACTTGACAATTGCCTTACGCACACACTTACACCACCCTCTAAGCTTTTATAAGCTTATACACGACCGTTGCGTGCAGGTAGCGTTGGACAGCAGCAGCGTTGAAGCAGGAGCGCGTATCAGGCCAATTTTTAGTTTTCTTTTTATCACCTTGTATTTTCCTTTCCTATTGTACTTAAAATTTTTGTTATAGTGGAAATGTGATGTTGTTTTGTGACTTGGTTATGCTTGTGGTTATACTCCATTACAAAAAAAAAATCATTCTAAAAATCCTCCTTGTGGGATTCCAGGATCGAAATCTGGCATTTGATTGTCAGGAGTCGAGAATGGGGCACTACGGAGGCTGTCGGTACTGAATTCGATGATCGGGATTCCTGTGAATTCGATTTTCGAGTTTGGGGCGTGACAGTCTAGTTCACCTACTAACCAACCATATTTATTAGCCATGTATGCTCACGCCTGTATGGAACTTGGAATACCCTTCAACCACTGAAGCCTATTGATAACCATTTGAAACCAATCCACTGACTCGAGAGCTGGGTATGGTGGAATGGGACACCGTGTCCCGGCTGTCGGCCTACGCTGGGGTGACGAGCCTCCCCATAGTGACCGCAAGCGATCCCTCTTCTCAGCACTCATGATGCGTTTGCAGTTAAGGATGGAGAACCTGATGGGATCAAGGATCGCGAGGTCCTGGCCTCGCACGTTGAAGGGCCTTGGCCTCGCAACCAGTTATGGACAATGATACGTGAGGTGTACCAGTTTTTCTAATTTACTTGATGAACGAAACTAACTAAATACTCGGCTAACATTGTCATGCATCGCATTAACTAGAATTTGGTGACTAGACAGTTAAGGTCGCAATGAGGGAGTGTTGGTCATGCACGGTCGTTAGAAGAAGTCGCTCGAGAGAGTGTTATTGCGAGGTCATACATCATATCATAATACATGCATATGCATTAATAGGACTATTTAGAGATCCGTGAATGTATGTCTTTCATTAAATTCATCATATAATTGATGATTGTTATAACTTAAGGCTAATAGTAACCACTGAGTTAGCTACTCACTCTCACTCTGGGATGGTGTTTTAAAACACCAACCAAACCCTTTACTAGATGCAGGTGAGGGGGAACTCGACGAGCCGAACGAGGTGAGCATGGATAAGGTTGAGGAGCTTCCTTGCTTCTAGGCTTTTGGCAGATCCTTTTAGTCTGAGTTCAGGCTACCGCGAGGTATGGGCCAGGGCTCTAGTCACTTTTGGACATGTATGGGTGGGATTAGTTCCCTGTTTAGATAATTTGAGATTTGTGGTTTGGATATTCTATATTTGGTGGCACTTGATACTATTTTATGACTTACTTATACTTAATGCCTTATTAAACTCTCCATTGTTTATGAGATCATCCAAATGTAATTAAAATTTGAAGCCTACTAGGGCACCCATAGCACCTAGGAATTTGGGAGTCGAGATCCTACACAACCCATGAAAACCCGGGGTGTTACAGTTATCTTATCACAAGTGCATGAATTATAGGTAATATCCAATGAAATTAAGGCTTGAAAGATGGTCATAGCCGAATCTTTCTAAATTGGCACCAATATTACCAAACTGCCTCCAATGCGAAAAGACTATAGGAAGAAGGTATTACATATGTTCGAAGAGTTTAGATTGGAATAAATTTAGAAACACATTCAAATTAAAGAAGTCTCGTTTAGACAAGAAAGATGACAGCACCACCAATTATGCATCAAAAGTTAATGTAGTTCAAAGGCTATTTAAAAACAAGAGTAATCCTAATATGAACATTTCTTTAATGCCCAGTGAGGATTAAGATATGTGCAAGAAGTCCCAAATGAAAATGGCTTGATTTAACAATGGATCTAATCTGTCACAATGTTGCTAAACTTTGAAAAAATGTGAATTGTGAGGGTTTTTTAAGCGGGCTGACTGTGGATTGTGTATCATGCGTATGAAAGTTGTGTTAGATGATGAGAAGAAAGCATCTCATTGGTCAATTAGCATATGGGTCTTTACTCATGTCTTAAAAGTAGACTTACAGGAGTTTCAAAATGGGGTCATAGGTTGAGAGAGAGAAAGGGGGGAATGCTAACTTACCCACCTTCTTACGTGAGAACCCATGTATGCCTTTTCACATGTGTCATGGCCACATAATATGAACGGCCCACGTGATGCAGCACCCCTTGAAACTTTATGGGCCCAATTTTCAACCTAATCCAAAACTCTAATAGGCCATAGCAAAGAAAAATACAAATAAATGGAGGAAAATATTTCCTTTTGCAATATGATGTAGAGTGGGTCACGGACAGTTTCATGGCCAAGATGGATCGGAAAAGGCCCGGTCGACGATATAAGTGATCTGGACCGTTGGACCTTAGATCGGGCATATCTCGCAATCTGGAATGAGTTATCTGACGTAAAATATATGATTTGTGGGTAAAACGAGCTACTTTAGCCAACCAACCTAGCTATGTCTGGTTGCACAGCCCGGATTTGCGAGAAACCCCCTGATCGATGGTCGTTTCTCTGTTTTATTTTCGTTTTTATTATAAATAGTAAGTTTTAGTTTAATTATAACTCTTCATCCGTTGGGCTTTAGGAGTTGTGTCCAACATGAAAAGTGCTTTGGATAATTAGGAGAACGGTTTGGTGAAGCCAAATAGGATGCTTACTATTTTTGGCCGAAAACCTTGCGCACTAGTAGACATCACGACCATCTATAAATAGTAAGTTTACTATTTATAGTAAGTCGCGGATTCTAGGAGTTTTAGTTGTAGTTTAATTCTGATTTCTTTCCTATTGCTTGGTACCCTTATTTAAAGGGTTATGAACTCATTTTTATTCATTCATCAATTAATTTTGAATTTTATTAGAATTTATTTCTATATTCCTGCTTTCTTCCCTCGTGGATTCGAGAAGTCTCTGTGAGGAGTCCAGAGAAGCTCCATGGATTCGGAGTAGTTATCCTTGAGGAAGACGGTGATTGACCTCATCACATTCATCCTTGCATCAATTTGGTATCATAATGAGGTTTTTCCTCGGGCTGATGGCAAATAATGAAGGTATGAATCAAAATCCTGTGGACAGTGATACAGGGATTCGTTATCTTTCGGAAAGAATTGAAGCTTTTCATCGGGAGAATCAGTTGACCATGCAAGGGCTGCAGGAAACCCTCGACCATCTTGTGGATGCACTACTTCTGTCCCGAGCCCTAGGCGGTGCTCTACCACCTAGGGTCGTTCCACCACCCGTGGTTGCTGTGCAACATGACCCCGATTATCACAGAGCACTACCAGTGACAAACCGTAGGGCTACACCAGATGATTCAAGTTCTAACGACGAGGACATTAATGAGGGTTTTGCCCGACGACCAATCCATTGAGGTGATCATCCAGATCGTGCTGAAAGAGACTATCGAGGTAAGGCTGAACTTTCTAGTTTTAATGGTTTATTACGTATAGAAGATTTCCTTGATTGGCTAGCAGAAGTAGAGAGGTATTTCGATTATATGGACGTGCTAGATCATAAAAAGGTAAAATTGGTAGTGTTTAAATTAAAATCTGGCACTTATGCATGGTGAGAATAATTACAACTCTCACGAGCTCGCCAGAACAAGGCGCCCATCGCATCATGGCCTCTGATGAGACGTCTTCTTCGATCATGATTCCTCCCCGGTGATTATGAGCAGATATTATTCCAACAGTACCAGAATTGCCGATAAGGAAATCTAACAGTTACAGATTACACTGAAGAATTTTAGCAGTTGGCTACACAAAATGATCTGTTAGAATCTAAGTCACAAAAGGTAGCACAATTTATAGGTGGGTTGCGACCGACAATTCAGGACCGAGTTCAGATGTACCTAGTTGGAACCATGGATGAAGCAGTTCAATTGGCGGAGAGGGCAAAAACACAACTTACAAGAGCTCCTGCTCGTCCCTATCCTTCAAATCGACCCCCCATGATGGGTCCCACATAAGATCGAGTGCTGGCTCGAGGAAAAGATCCGGTAGGAGAACGTCCTCAACCTCCTCCACCCGCAAACTGTGATAAGGGGAGCGGCTCATTTAGACCTCAACGGGCAGCACCCACAACAGCGGGCCTGAGTAGGATTCCAAATCCTTATACTCAGCCAAGGCTGAATAATTGTTACCGTTGTGGCCAACCAGGCCACTTATCAAACACTTGTCTTCAACGCCCCGCAGCACACTTGACTATAAACGAAGAGGGCACGGAAGATAAAGCCACAAAAGAAGATCATGACTTTGATGAATATGAACAAACCACTAAAGAAATAGCAGGTAACGATGAATTAATGAGCGAGGATCGTAGCAAATCTCTAGTTGTGAGGCGACTACTGTATACCCCACGAACGAAATTACACCCACAACGACACAATATATTTCGTACTCGGTGCACTGTTAGCGAAAAGGTCTGTAATGTGATCATAGAAAGTGGTAGTAGCGAGAACATCGTCTCAAGGGTGATGGTGGACAAGTTGCAGCTACCAATAACAAGACATCCTTCCCCGTACTCAATTGGCTGAATAAAAAGGTGAATAAAATCAAGGTAACTGAACAATGCACTATCTTGTTTTCAATTGGTAAACATTATAAGAATCAGATACTTTGTGATGTGGTCGATATGGAAGCTTGTCATATGCTACTCGGTCGACCCTAACAGTCGGACCGTGATGCAACCCATCGGGGACGAGACAACGTCTACATATTCTTAAAGGATAGTCGAAAGATAATCCTTACCCCTATGGCACCAGAGAACCACCCTTGTAACGCCCTGAAAATCGGGGGTCGAGCAGAAGCTCAGCTCCCGAATTCCAACGCATCACTTATGCAACATAGATAATGATGATTGAATGTTGCTCATATACGTCTATTTTCAAGTTGATAAAAATCTGGGATGTTACAACCCTAAAGCCTCTAAAGTGGAGAGGAGTTCCCTCTTGACCATTCAGGATTTCATGGAGGAATCCAAGAAAACCAGCGAGGTATACGCCGTAGTGGTGAAGGACGAGAAAAAGGAATCCTCAAACATCCCTCCAAGTTTAAGACTATTGCTAAACGAATTCAAAGAAGTCGAGCTATGTAGGCCCTACAGTGATGTGTGTCAAACAACAACACCGTACATTTTATTGGTCCCCTTTAGGTTATGGGATATCCCAAAAATCAGCCGTATCTAGAACTAAGGTGTGCCATGCCATCTAAAACCATGTGAAGGGATGCCTAAAACATATAAAAGCACTTCGTGGGGCCCACAAGATTTTTCAATGTGGCTGAAACTTGGTCTAAACCTTATTCAAGTGAGACACACACAATGGATAGAATGAGTTTGTGAACCACATCTCAGTGGGCCCAATAAATAATCATGAATGTTTTAATGGGAGGGTAACCCCTCTCCACCATTGTATGTGGTGTGGCCTTCCCAAGTCATGAATTGACTTGATTTTTAAGCCCATGGCTCACCATATTACGAGGCATCTGGCTGATGGGGTAGATGTTAGACACACATCTGGGTGGGGCCTATATATATATATATATATATATATATATATATATATATATATATATATATATATATATATCTTTTTTCCTTAAAGATACTTTCACCCGCTCGCACTCCGATCCATAACTCAATTGACAGACTTGAGGTCTTGGTATCGGTTCCGAACCTTTCGCCCGCTTAAACCAGATGCGTACTCGCTCCGACTTATAACATATAGGTTGTAACATGGAGAGGCTAGTGTCCGTAGGTCCACTGACCTCTTGTCACGCGCCGTTTTGAATCAAGTATTTGTCTCTTCGCTTCCTTTGGCTTACGTGGCTTTATCAATACGTTGGACGGCAGAAAAACGTTACAGAAGGCCTCAAAATGTTTTCAATGGTAGACGTTTGATCATCACTTTTTGTGTGATAAGCATCGCAATTGATCAAATATTATTCACTGAATAAGTAAAACTCAAGATAAGTAGTTCATGTAAAGTTACTTGCCTTCCAAACGGACAGTGTTTGCACTCAAGTGCGCATTTTAAGAACTCGGAACTAGTTCATTGAAACTTCCCTAACGCGTATGCAATGCGCAATCCTTTCATACGTGCGAATCACGAAACATTAGTTAATCATATGCTAGAAAAGAAATCTACAGCGATGCACGCCTCTTGAACGGCATGGATCACCAACACGTTTTCCAAGTCTCTCATGTGAGATGCTCGTGCGGAAAAGCGCACACGCGCGAATGCTACCACTTGCCAAAAGGATGATCGAACATACACGCGACAGTGACGTGTCGGCGTTAGCGGTCGCTCCTCGTGGCCCCGCCACGTGCTTCTAAACCCACTTCGAATTTTTGAAGATTGCAAACCACTAGTGGTTTTGTTCGAGGAGAGTTCGTTTCGCCTCTGTCGCGACTCACTTTCGAGCGTGTTCCGCCATTCAATGGGGCCCACTTGATGAGTTTCCCGAAGATTTCAACCGTCCATATTCTCTTTACCATAGTAACTAATATATTTTTCTGATGATCAACTTCAATTATGATTTTATACATTGATATTTAGAGTTGAATGGCTGCCGTTGAAAACTTTCTTTTCATTCTAAATTCATCTACTGAGAATGATGATCACAATCTCAACATAATTTTCGGAAGAAAACTCTTGGGTTTGAAATATGGACGATTCAGATCATCAGAACAGTTAGCATGTGGGGCCCTTGTGGGTGGAGATGTTGGATACTGGAACGCAACAGAGGCAAAACGGAATCGTTTCCACTTTCCCCTGTAAGACAGGACCGCTAGGTGGGCCCTACCTTTTTAGGGAAAAGCTGTTCGCCTCCCTCTTGCCGACATAATGATGGGGTCCACACATTAACTGCCCATGCGTCACGTGGGCCATGGTGGAGTGACACGTGTAAGAAAACTCATAATCACATCATGACTATTCAACTATCCAACTTTTTATCCTCACGAATGACATATGCTAAAGTGACTCGCTAGATGCCTTGCACGTGTAAAGAGAGCACGCGTGTATAATCTAGTGCCGTTCATCAGAACATCCGCGCAAGATAAAGCTGTGACTGAAAAATCAGGGCTGTACCATAATCAGGTGGACCTCGGGTACATGTCGAATCTGGACCATTGGTCAAATTCTCTTGGTCGATTATGTGATTTGTACAAGTATGGTACATCTGACGATCGTATTGGTACATCGTCGCCGAGAAAGTGATGAGCAGGATTGTCCAACGAGTATTGATTTTGAACTGGGGTCCATCACCATTAGGACCCACCAGATGAACTGTTCCAAGCACACCTTCACCTTCCTCCTTTCTACGTGTACAGTGGGAGGTAAGTTTCGCATACCAATACCAGATTGTAAATCTCTTGTGCTTGCATGTGATGATAGGGTCTGGCAAACCATCAACACCAATCACGAGGAATGTGATACAGGAGGACAAAGGGAAAGTGAAAGTTCACGGACGGCTGGGATGACATGATATAAACTACTTTAACGGTTCCTTAAAGGAGTTAAATTTGAATTCTAAGGGCCGCATGATGCATTTGTGATCACTGTACTTTCCTATGCAATTAGGATAAAACCCTTAATCAAGGGAGTGAGGTTGATATATATATATATATAGGGAAAAGGTACCATGCGCTCGAGCTCACGGTAAGCTTATCGTGAGTTCAAGCTATGTGGGCCCCACTGTGATGCATGTCGACCATCAACACCGTGCATTTGATGGCTTCCCTTTAAATAATGGGATATATCAAAAATCAACAGTATAAAGAACTCAGGTGGGCCATACCATCTAAAATCATGTAAAGACACCGTTAAAACATATAAAAGCACTTGGTGGGGCCCACCTGAGTTTTGAATGCTGATGAAACTTAATCAAAACCCTCATACAAGTGGGATACACATAATGGATGGGCTGGATTTGCAAACCATATCTTTTGTGGGCCCCAAAAATGATAATGAATGTTTTAATGATTGAACGGCCCTCTCCACTTCTGTATGTGGTGTGGTCCACACAAGTCACGGATTGACTTGATTTTTAAGACCTAGGTCCACGGTGGAATGGCGCATGTGACTGATGGGATACATGTTTGAAAGGCATCACGGTGGGGCCCACACAGCTCGACCGCATGGGACGGAACCGCTTAAAACCTTTGTTTAAATAATGTAATTTAATTTCTGTGAGCTTAAATATTGTTTACTAATTTAAGTAAACTTCATTATTTTGAAAATATTATCAATTTATATCTTTGGGCTTATATAAGTTACTATGAAAGAAGATTAGGATCTCTTAATCCTCATACACCACAAACCTTCTACACTGGCATAAAAGCCTACCATCTTAGCTAGCCTTGCATTTTGTAGACTTCACATAGAACATGAGTATCTATTCAATTCCCAAAAATGCTAATATATACAAATTTCAAGGGAACGTGAGGGATATTTGACAGCAACAAAAGTTCATTATGCGTCAAGCATGTTTGGTTGTAGATTTTGTTGGATTTTACTGTAAGCTCAAGTTTGCATGAGTTAAATAAAAACAACTTACAGACCCTCTTTTTAATTACAAAAAAAAAAAAAAAAACCATTGAGGAGGCCTTCTTGTTCCTCTAACTGTTATAGAGCAACTTATTCATATCATAGTACACACCTTTTTACTTGGCTACCAAACAAATGTGCAACATTGGCAGATCTCTCAAAATTAATACCGTTCATATATATTATAAGAAATTGACACATTTAGAGCATGTTTTTTTTCAATGCAAGTATATGTAATTATATGGTAAAAGAATCATAATTACATTCATTCTCTATTTGAAAAGAGAGAAATTACTCTAGCGAAACTCAACCTTGTTTCATCATTGAAGCTCCATGAGCTCCACCATGATGCATGAGTTATATTCATGCCATCCATTCATTTTTTTTTTCCAGATTAATTTAATACATAAGTGTAAAATTAGGGTAAATCTAAAGGTCAAGTGGACCGCACCAAAGAAAATGACAGGTTCAATGGTGGTGTCATTATTCTCATTACTTCTTATAATGTGGTTGATGTCATCTTTAGATTTGCCTCATTTTTTACTCATGCCTTATGAAAATTGAAAAGACATCACGATGGAGCCTATAGTCTCTCTCATTTTCTACGTAAGATCTATCAAAAAGTGTAGATGTCAACATCAACATTAATTGATAATAACATTTACCAATGCAATTAATAAATACTACATAAAAAAATACAAGTACTTTTTTTTTTTTAACCCATGCACCCTCGCACACACCCTCACATCCCCACACACCACAATAGGTCAAATCCATGACTTTAGTATTGAAACTCCTGTAAATCCGCCACTAAGTCATGAGTAAGGACACAAATACAAGTAATTATATTGAAACAAACAAACTCTTAATCTTCAAGTGCCTCTCATATACTGGATATGACATACATGCTAAGTTGTTCATGCGATACATGTGCCATATATGACATCATGCATCATTAAAGTTTCTAAAGGCATGCCATTGTATATCAAGTATCTCACATGTGCCACATATCATCTTTTATATATATATATATATATATATATATATATATATATATATATATATATATATATTCCAATTCCACATGTGCCCAACAAAAAATGCGCATGGCCTGTGCTGGAACTGTGTTGGAAAAAAAAAACCAGCAATCCAAATTGTGCCAGGTAGGCTAACCTATTATCCTACCCCCCAATCAACTTGACTAGGACATGACTGTACTTGCTTTCCCATAAGCCCTAGAGAATGCTAGGCTTCATCACGATAGGAGAAAGTGGGCCGAGATTTGTGCTCATTGCCCCACCTATGTTTTCTTAAGTGGGCCAATCTATAGGTTCGTGGGTTACTTTTTCCCTGCTAATGTAGCTTTTCCCCGGAACTTCCCATCCTAAATTGGAAAATGTCTAGTGATTGAATGGTTAGGATCATTCAAGTGATGATAATTTTCAGCTATGGTAGATCTAGTGCAGCGCCAATCAGATCGGTGATTGGAATCACTATAATAACTCATGATTGGAATCACTATAATAACTCAGATGTCATCTACCACCAAATAAATTACTTTTTTCTCTTACAGCAGTAGATAAGTTACTTATTTGGATAAGTAAGTTTGGTTTATGATTAGTTATAAGTAACTTTTTTATTTAAAAGTACTTAATCATTTCAATTAATTTTTTAGTTTTTTACTTTTCATAAGTTGCTGAAGAGAGGCAACGAGAGAGATTATATAAAGGAGAAGCTAATAAGTATGTTGCTTATCAAATATACTTATCTTCTTAGAAATAGAAACTAAGATAAGCTATTTGTAGCATAAGTAGTTTATCTTAAGCAACTTAAGATCCAAACTCACCTAAATGACTCTCTATCCCCATTTCAAGTCAAGTAACAACTCCTTCAAGTTGAGTGTAAAGGGGCCTAACCCAACCAATTGACTCATGGTGTCAAACCAAATTAGGTCCAACCAAATTCGGGTCAACTCGGAAGAGTCGCATGAAACTTATCTGACTCTTAGGTTATCTTTAGAAACCATGGATTTCATCCCAAACAATGGAAAAAGAAAAAAATATTTTGCTTTGATGCACCTATTTATGGTATTTAGTTAGGAAAAAAAAAAAGTGATGGGTTTAACTACGCAATCATTCTACTTTTTTATAATTCAATTTTATTGTATAAAAGATTAGGTGTGTATTGTGAGAGAAACATGAGATTTTCACTTGCATTTTAAACAAGATCTCAAAATTAAAACCCATGTTTTAATACTTCTCATGAAAATCGTTATTAGATTATTATTGTTTTATCCTTTCTTTTCTTTAAATCAATCTAGGAGGCATTTGGATCCTAAGTTACTAAAGATAAGCTACTTATGCCTCAAGTACCTTATCTTGATTTATACTTATTAAGATGAAGTAGAATAAATAGCTTTAAGTAAAAGAGTTGGTTATAATTGATCTTACGCCAAACTTACTTATCTTAACTAAGTTATTTATTGTTGTAAGTAAATATCTATATATATATATATATATATATATATATATATATATATATATATATATATATATATATATATATATATATATATATATTTATTTTTTTAAAAGTATCGTATTTGTGGCATCCAAACGGACCCCTAGTGTGTCCAAACATGCCCTTAGGATGCCACTAGCATGATCTTGCAGTGTTTGTATAAGCTTCTAATTCAATATGAAATTCAATAATTAAATGCAAATGTAATAGAAGACTAACAAATGAAATTTGTAAACATTACAAATTTATAATAATATTGTAGCAGAAATCTCTTATTTAAATATAAGAATAAAAAATAAATGTATTTTTCTATTGATTTGATATTTCAGTAATATAAAAATATTATCATCATACTTTTACCATGTTTATCCAAACTAAAAAATTCTCAGTTAAATTAGTTGTTGACCAAGAGGTATTATAATTTCTAATCATTGAACTTTTATAATTCATTACAATCATAATCGGTTATCTAGACAAGTCCTTAATTAGCTAATTGATCATTAAATTACTATATAAGCATTCATAAAGATTAGACCCAATGGAGATTTAGGATCTATGGATTGGACTGTCGCACTGTACCAGTGCAACTAAGAACACTACAAATTGAGGCGCTTTAAAAGCCCTATATATTTTTTAAAGCCATTTACTGTATAACAGACAGTTCTGACAATGTCCTACACATATCTAAAAGATTTAGGTGTCGAAGCTATTTGCCAACTTAGCATCAACATCCAATATAGCATCGCCCACATCAAACTTCCATAATGGATGTTCTGTCATACTCACTCCCTTGAAAATAACACTTCTCCCTTGCAAGAATTGGCATTTTTTGCAATATACATCAAGCAGCGGCAACCAAGCCATCTCATGATAATTTTTTAATTATTTCTTTATTTTAGGCCTTCTGGATTTCGTTGAAGAAAAAAGGGGGGAATATGTAGCTTATGGGAAAATTAAGGTTTTCCAAAATTGGAAAAGGAAAAATTGTTTTTTCTTGATGTTTTTCAATAAGATTTTCTTAAAAGTATTTCCTCTGTTGTCAAATTTGTATATTGACAAAAGGAACTTTTGTGATTGAAAATTTACTTAAAAAGAAAAAGTAACACATCTATAGCATGGGTGATGGATGGAGCTTGTGTCATATGTGGGAAATTGGCATATGCGAGGAGATCGAAGGTGCACAGTGGCACTTGTGGGGCACCAGCAGATGGTTGGTGGCATATATAGTAAACATGTGGGTACTTGATAAGAAAGATGGATTATTTCCTTTACTTTTTGTAAAAATTTGAAACTTGCTTTTTCTGAATATAAGTTAGGAAATGAAAAAGAAACATTTTAGAAAATGGAAAGGAGAAATGTTGTTTTCAAAAATTTACAAAAATAAACAACAAAAACATTGCTTCTAAATTAATTTCTCAATTTACATTTCATTGTGTTGGAATAAATTAGGACAATATTCCTAGATTAACATTTTTCCTTTTTATTGAAGTGTATATTTTTACACACTTCCTTTAAATAATCAATGAAATAAATAAGTTATAGTTTTCATAATGTAGTTTCTTGTGGTTTAACATAATATTAGAGTAGTGCTAATTCCAAAAACTTTTATTTATCTTCATCATTGCCCATAATCACCGCAACTACCATCACCCATATTCTCTCACTATACATTAAAAAATAAATGGCGGTTTAATGTCGGTATATGCGTCCACCCTATCATAATTCTTTTCAAGATCACTGCCATGCCACCATTTTTTTTGCCGACCCACTTTAGCCATGGTCCATCTTCATTAGCGTTCACCTTTTAGATTGAATTTGTTATTACGTTGGGCTTTTAAAATGAATCTCGTTATTATGTCAGCTTCATAGCCTTAAATTCCAACCACCACAAGAGTCATTCAATCATTTGTCAATCATTATAAGTGTTAATGATTCGCGTATACAAAATTATCAAAATTACTTGCTTGTTGTTCATCCACATTATCGCCACTTCCTGTTAAAACTAATCAGAGAGATTGTACATGTGATCTGTATGGATCCACATGGTGTATTCGAAAATCTGTAGATATGTACGGAAAAATTTCTCGATAATTATATCTAGATAGAGCGTATCAGATTGTGCCGTGTATTGCTTAAGTGACCGATGAAGAAGCAATCGTCTAAAAGTGGTTAAAGGACAGGTAGTAAAAGGAGAAATGGAAAAGTTCTAAGTAATGACGAATGGTTACGGTAATCATCAGAACATGGAAAAGATATAAATAGAAAATGAATGCAACAGGAAAATGCGTCTCATACCAACCCAAACAAACCAAATCTATCTTTCAATTACCTGTCAAATTACATTCCATAGTGTAATTATTTACTTTCCCTATCAAGCACGTTACATTTTTAAGTGTAATTTTTTACTTTTCAAGCCTACTGTTATACATTTCATAGTGTAATCTATAGTGTTAATAAAGTACCTAGTAAATTTAGCTGTAATTTGAGTTTACACTCGCACAATAAATTCAATTCATCAATTGAAAAGGTGTTCCATAATTACACCCAGATCTATAGCTCAAGTGGTAAACTGAGTGAAAAATACCTCGTTTCAACACTGAGGTCTTAGTATCGATTCCGTAGTGGGGGTGGCTAACAGTGAAGTCTGAACTGACAGTGGGTGTACTAACAAGCTAACATAAAAATAATAATAATAATAAAATTAAATTTTAAAAAAAGGTGTTTCGTAGCTGTTATTTGTGACCGACTATAAGAATTTTTTTTCTCATTTCATTTAATTATCTGTATTGAAAAGTCTTTTCGTACAGAAGGCAAAGGTGTAACCCATCATCTAAGAATGAAAGACACCCTTTAAATATCGCCTAATCTGTTTTACACATTGGACGAGTGGTTGAATAGGTGATTTATCTCCCCAAATCCCAATCATACACTACGTGTCTACCTATCTCAGTGCTTAGGGTCATTGTTGTTCTATTTGAATTGAAGCCACAATTTCAATTCTAGCATGCTCGTGCACCCAGTGTCAAAGATGATAACACACTTGCCTCATGCTACTCATCGTTTCCTTCCTACGCCATTATCGAATTTGTCTTTTTCTTTAAATAAGCGTTTACTATATCTTTCAAACTCAAATTGCTCATTTCAGAGTATCTTATTTGTGGGGATAAACTAGAATAAATTAATTTTTTTATATTAGGATATCTCATTTTTTTCTTTTTATCTAAGGAATACATCTTTATAAATTTCTACCGTCTATACAACTCTTTTATCTTTTTTATATATTCTTATTATTTTCATTGAAATAATTCAGCCATAATTTCACAAAGTAGCTTTTAATATTTTAACATATCAAATCCAAACAACCCATTCAAAATATTGATACTTGTATATACCCCATTTCACTCAAACTATCCAAACTGTGGGATACAATATAGACTGAGCATAGCCCTAGAATTAGATATACGGGGATGATCAATATACCATCAAAAAATAAAAGGGGCAAGTCCCTTTCAATTGACTTGGATTCGAGCTATCATAGGATGATGGGCCATGGGTTTCAAGTGGGGTTCAACCTTCAAAGTCACTGTTGTGATACGCTGTAACATGGATGGTTCATGTACAGAAAATCCTCCAGTTTGGAAGTTCATGTGTATAGAATATTAGGACACTTTTGGATTGAATATAAACGGTTGCTTTAATGGGCCACCTTCTGAAGGGTAAGGATCTCCCCATCTGGGATTTTTCAGTGTATGCGGAATCCACAATTGGAGTTTATCATATCAACGGTTTGGATCACTCAAAATGGACCGCACTTGTTCAAATTGGAACCATGTACAGCACTATACAAACATTGCGCCGGAGCACTGAACAATTCCTCGCGGTCGTGGAATGCAACTGCACTTGCTCCAGTGCACTTTCAAAGAACATTCGCCTCATACATGGGAAAAGATCAGAGCCGCTTATCAGTCACCACACTCGATATATGGTCTCTAGAATTAATCTGACACGATCACCAAGCCAGTTACAAAATAAATGCACAGCACAGCTAACTAAATTTATTGAATGGTCCAAATTCCATATCGAATGTGGCTCACCACATGATCAGATTAACCAAAACAGAAAATACTTCATACCTTCACAGTAAGATTCTCTTAACGAACGGTTCAGATCTCTTACACATGCTTCTCACATCCACATATGATGCATAAGCAATTGCTAGCCCTGTCTCTCCCTTTCT
Source organism: Magnolia kwangsiensis (assembly GCA_037074715.1). Lineage (NCBI taxonomy): Eukaryota > Viridiplantae > Streptophyta > Magnoliopsida > Magnoliales > Magnoliaceae > Magnolia > Magnolia kwangsiensis. Next base: position 88,872,113 of record CM073585.1, read on the forward strand.
CTCAAAGAGCAAAACACAATAATTAGAGAAGGGCATAAGGTCACGTGACATGGGGCATGCTGACTCAAAAGATCACGTGGGCCGTGAGAGAATGATACGGGTTAGTGGAATGAGGCTATGATTACAGGTTCATTTTCAGCCATTGATCACGAAGTTTGAGGTGGGGAACAGTGCTAGTTTCCCATACAGTTACATATAATAGCTATATACATGTTTGTGCCTAGGGACTTGGATGAGATGTATATAGTATTGTTTAAATAGCACTAAAATACAACTTGGTTGTTAGGGCTGTTTATGTCACAAATGTCTTGTATTGGGATGATGGGTGGGGCTCATTTGGATTGCAGCTCCTCAATCATTATAATATGGGAGAAAAAAAGGGCCTGAGAGCATAAAAACAAAACCCCTTTTTCACAGGCTTTCTTTAGAGCATGTATAGGCACATCACCCAAGCTAGCTGCTAAACTGGTCGGGTTCAGCTGGCGGGTCAAGTGGCCCCACCTGCTTCCTTGGTAGTTTCAGCTAGAGGTGTAAATGAGTTGAACTGAGTCGAGCCGACACAACTTGACTCGGCTCAGCCACTTGCCGACCCTAGCTCAAACTTGACTTGCCTCAGTCCTCAAGCCTGACTGGCCAGCTCAGCTCGGTTCAATCAGCAGCTCGGACTAGTTCAAGCCAAGTTCAAGCTAAGATCAAGCCAATTTTTCTATGCAGCATTTTCACAAACATATGTCCTGCACCTTCAAAATCTCACTTAATATAAAACAGTAACAGTGATTTTACAGATATTTTATCAAACAACTTGTAAGCAACATTAAAATCAAGAAAAAAAAAATGATATTTGTTTCATATACGTACCTTGTTATCAACCATACTTCGTTGAGTCATTTCATCGAACACTTGGTGAGCAACGTCAATATCAAAGTAATCGAGTCACCGAACTGGTTCAATTTGAGTTTGATTCGAGTTGGGTTTGATCCAATCCGAATCGAGTCAAGCTTGAGCAAGTTTGAACTCAATTTGAAATTTTTTTCGAGCTAAAAAACTAGCTCTACTCAGCTCAAACTCAATTTCAAATTGAGCCGATATGAGCTTTTTTAAGTTAAGTTGAGCGAGCTAATCGAGCTAACTTAGTTAATGTACAACCCTAGTTTCAACCAAGCAAAATCCATGGTAAGCAGGTCTCTAATTTAAAAATATAGCTCGTTTAAGAAAACTATGGAGTATGAAATGTCCAAGACATGTAGAGAGAGTAGTGAGAGATATTGAAAGTTAGGTTCTTTTTTCTTCTTTTTTTTTAAGTACACCCCACTGTAAGTTCACACTTCACTGTTAGCCACCCCACAAGAATTGAAGGTTAGGTTTAAGGTACAGGCAGTTGAATGATGCAAATAGAGATAGAAAGAGAGAAAAGAGTCAATGGTAGACAATCTATACTTTTTTTTCTGATTTTGTGCTCCCCTCATTTTTTAGATCTGCCTAGTTTTTGGAGTGGTCCACTTTTTTTTTAGATCTGCCTAATTTTTGTGATCGCATTCTACCATCAGCCAACCTGATACACATATAAAGTGGGTATTATACAATCGTCAAGGTGGGGCGACGGAACTTTTCTTGCATAGGCTCCTAATACAATATTGTTTATACGGACTACATGCAAAGACGGGAAAGGGAGTGTTTGAGCGATTACAAATCAAAATTTTTACTAATAAAGTCTGATCCATTTTGTTAGACAAAGAAAACATTCTTAAGTAGTTAAGGGCTCATATATTTCAACGTAATTACTTGCATTGTTCTTAAGTTAAACATTTATTAACTATAATGGTAAATGTCAATGGCAATCAATTTATAACGATGGCATCTACACTTTTTCCGTAGATCTTGACTTAGAAAACAAGGCAAACTATGTGGGCCCCACCATGATGGATTCGATGTATCTACACTATCTACACTATCCATTCATTTTTTTTTGGATCATTTTAAAGCATGAGGCAAAAAAAGAGGTATATCCAAACCCTAAGTGGACCACATCATAGGAAGTAGTGGGAATAATGGCTTGCCACCATTGAACCATCGGTTTTCTTTAGAGTAGCCCACTTGAGCTTTGGATTTGTCCCATTTTTGAGCTCATGTTCTGAAATGATCTCAAAAAATGGATGGACAGTGTGGATATAACTCATATATTATAGTGGGGCCATAGAGTTTGGATGACAAAATAAAGTTGAGTTTTGCTAGAATAATTTCCCTTTACAAACCTAGAATGAATGTAATTATAATGCTTTTACGATACAATTACATTTACTTACATTGAAACAAAGACAACTTCATCGTTATTTGAAAGGTATTTTTCGTGCCTCTGGAATATTTAAATAATAGTGGTAGTAAAATTCTCCCCACTTCTCGTGCTATACACAGTATAGATTGCTCAGGTTCAACTCTACCCAAGTTGAGCTGCCTAAATAGCTTCTTGATGGACGGCTGAAATAAATTAATAGGGAATAAGTTGGGATACACATAATGTGTGTTTTTATTTCCTAGTTGGGTATTATTAATGTACCTTTAGCCCATATTTCATTCTTAAGCCCAAGTGTGGTCGTGCTGGGTTAGGTCGGGTCAGGCAAGCCCAATAAGAGTTGAGTTGGATTGGGCTTGAGCTTGATGAATTTTTAATGGGTCAGGTCAAACCACATTGGAACGGGTTACAGGTTAAGCTTGAGCCATAAGTCATTGCCCGTTTCACAAATGGGCTGGACTTGGCTAACCCGTACCCAACCCATTGCTATCCTTACTAGTTACTCTGTGGTGGACAAGAGTCAATGGACTAGTGTGATTGCTCACCTCCACATCCATAAATGAAGGCGACTCATAGGCATATATCTAGATGGCCAAAAATAATAGAAGGGCTGTCAATCACCCTATGAAAAATTAGAGCGATTAAAGTACCTCACGTGTGCCACATATGCATGCATATCATCTAAGTTGTGGGCCACCATTATGGACAAAGGATATTGTCAATATCTAAATGATCAAGAAATCATATCCATTCAATGGATTTCTAAATTGGATTGTTAAAAGTTAGCGCATGGGTAGTATGAATTCCAATGGCAATATCATTCAGTCCCCACAGGCCAAATTCCAAAGGAAATTTTTCACAGATACATAGATTGGATGATCCACCCATCTAAAAATTGGCATCTAAAGTGAAGAAAACTGATTAATGGCCAGTATTAAGTGTCCAAAATATCATCCCTCAAAATGTTATTTTCCAAGCATAAGCTATCCATGAATCACCCTCCCACATGTACTGTCCAGAGATATCTCTACCATGTTACGGTCCTACCATCTTCACCGTATCATCTCCCCTAATAATACTGTATGTAATTGGATTGATGAAATGTGTTGGTCATCAATCCGAATTCAATGGACAAAATCCGATGGTTATGATTGTCGAATCAGATCTAGTTTTGGGTAATGCTTAATCCACAATGGTGCTGAAGATTTGGACGGTCTGGATTGCCATGTGTATGTTAATGGGTCACCAAAAATTTTATTACTATTGTACTACCATTGGAGCCTGGCCCACAAAACAAATTCCAATGGCACATGATAATTCACTTTCTTGGTCAAAGGAAATATGATATGCCTTCACATGAACCTTGGCATTCGGTGGAATAAGTCTGCCACGTACTTCAATAGCACACGTGGCAACTTCTTCAGTTGGATCTGGATCATTTTCAATGACCCATATGAGTTATATGATGATTCTTATCATGATGAAATATACCCAAAAGCACTCCCAAATTGAAATATTTGAACCCTTCAATTATTAAAAAATTAAATTAACGGTCCATATTCAAAGGAAGATAGTCAAATGATCAAAGCGTTGAAATACTCTAATCCATGAGCACTTGTTTTCGTTATCATACATCCAAGGTGTCTCACATCATTTCAACGGTGCGGATCATTAAAAGATGAACTCAGATCCAATGGTTAAAGTTCCAATGTATTCTATTGTAATACATCCGGATGTATTGTAGCAAACCTCTTCAAGTGGTATGATGTTTGTCCTTGTATTGTCCTAGTCATTAGGTGCATTAATATGGGTGTTAACGTCTGTATTTTTAAAGCTAATCTTGTAAATTTCTAGGAGCCGTCGGCACGTTGTGTCCCCCCTCCATATAAGGTTTTCATCATTTCTCAAAACCAACCCAATCTCCCAGGTATCATATGCTTACCTTTGGTGTTTTTTACATTTTTTATACAAGACTATGGTGATGGTTACCACCATTGTCTAAATGGTGGTGAACTTGACCACCTTACACATGGTCAAATGTAGATCAATCGAAACCGTTGGAATTGTAGGGACCATTTGTAAATGGAGGTAGCCCGAAATTTATGTTGATCGATCGATTCTTACTATCTCATTGGTGGCTATCAATTCAAGGGATCTGATCCCCGTAACTTTTACAGCATGCCCATTAAAGTGGGTCCCTTGATTGCATATGTCATATTAAATGGTGGGGAACTAGCAGTGCAACGTTGTTACCTTATTTATTTATTTATTTATTAATTTTTAGTTGTCACATTGAAAAGGGAGCTGAGCGAATAACTCCATTCAAACGCAAAGTAACTGTCATTGGCTTTTCTTAATAATCTAATTCATTTATATAAAATGAATGGCTAAAATTAAAATGTTCATTGTCCAAATTCAACCAGTGGTGGTTATGATCTTCAGATCAATGTGAAGTTCGAACCATGCTCCATTTAAAATGTGGTCAACATTTGTAATGGTCTGGATTGAAGTGAATGTGTTCCATGATCATGGTAAATGAGAGATGATATTTTAAAATATGGTGGTGAACTATCAGCGTATCTGGTCTAGCTCTAGTTCAGCACACTATCATATTTCTTAAAGCGTAAGATTGGGTTGTTTTCTTGTATGAATTTTATAATTTGCAGCATGTGGAGACCATATTATCCATGCATGTTTGTTGGAGTAGACTTCAATGATAGTTTACCACCATTTTAAAAGTAGTTGTGACTCTTCAACTGTACTCATGGAATAGTTATATGACAATCCAAACAATCCAATTACTGACCCAATTGTGGATGGATCATATCTTGAAATTACACTGAGAAGATGACAGTAACCATCTGATTTTGCCCCTGGAATATGGACCACTCATCATATTGTTTTTAATCATCCAATGGATAGCCATGAATTGGATGGACAGGATATAACTTGATCACTGTGATTTTACAGATACTCTCGATCTATAATGTATCTCACAGTCAGTTTGGATGGATAGATAAGCCACCATTTCAAAATGCTGGTGAACTGCCTTAGAAGTGTGGCCCATGTTTGCTACTCTTTAAGATTTTCTTCTATTTTATTTTATTTTTCTTTTTTATTGTGAGGAAGGTGTGATGGGCCATTGGACCTTTGACCAAGCCACCAAAGCATGAGGTTCCACCCCAAGATCACTATTATTTTTAAGGAGGAATTATCTTATTGTAATCACTTATATTAAACTTTTAGTGTAATCAATTATAAACAACCCGGTCTGAACAGTTGTCGCATGTGGACCTCCATCTTCGAGACGGTGGGCCCCACATTCGATCTCTTTCAGTTGGTGGCCCGCCACGTGCGGCGACCATGCGACACACGATATCAAAGCCGCTTACCTTGCTCGCACTAAAGATTCGATGTGATTAATATAGTTGATTGTTTCTCTTTTTTTAAAATGCTTCTCATTTTCCACGTGACATAGCTTCACATGGAGTGACGTGGCTTTTTACATGATTCATCGATGATCCCCATGCCCATGTGGCAATTTCCTACGTTTTTTTTTAATAAAAATCCATGTCACCTTGGGGTCATGCAATGCCACATGAGATGCTGTTCTAGACATAGGATTAATAGGTGTTTGTTTACCTTTGTATCATTTCAATACACTAATGCATAGTCAATTGTCATTAGTTGGAGTTTGTGCTCTAGTACTCATGACATCAACAATCTAAAGATGATTTCTCATTTGATAATAACAGAGCCCAAAATCCTAAAAAGGAGAGAGAGAGAGAGAGAGAGAGAGAGAGGAATTATTGGGAATTGATGCATTAGTAGGTGATTAGTGTCCATGGTTTGGTGATGAGGACCGTTAATTTGAGGGACCCACCAGGGAAGGAGAATGCTCCAAATATCTTCCAAATAGGATGTTCGTAGCCATGCATTCAAACTTTGGCCTTTTTACTGTCTAGGTGTAAATAATATTTTGCCAGTGATTTAAAGGTTACAAGCTTCCAAATGAGATATTTTATGGTGGGGGCCATCAGATCGACAAAATATATTAATGAATAATGGGCCCCACCAATACAAGATCTATGCATCAAATCCATTAATTATTGGTTGTACATGAATAACTTCAGAAATTTTTGTACAGACCTTTTATTTTCTATATGACTATAATAATGGACTCCTTTTGAAAAGTGTGTACTTTCATGGACCCTTGGTGAATGAATCAGGCTATAACCTCTAAACTTTCAGACCAAAATATCATTTTCCCTTATTTTTGGTACTAAAATGAGGCTGTAGAGCTAGAAGAATCCAAATGCAGTGGACCCATCTTGCTAGAGCACCCCTTTTAGAGTGGGACCACCTCTGAATGGCAAATGATTCAGGTTACACATAGATGAGATGATCTTATCCATTTATAACACAGTGTGCAAATGGGTCAGTTCAGGTAGGGTCAAAAGTAGCCCAAACCCAACCCACTTAAGAATCAGGTTAGAATCTCGGACCCAGCTACAACTCACTAAAGTCTTGGTTAGGTCTAGTTGGGTCCAAGACAAAAATAGCCGATGCATTTATTTAATGGTTTAGGTATGAGTATAGGAGGGCCCAAGCCAACACATTTATAACAAGGGGTGAGTTTGAGTTGGATTCAGGTGAGATACAAAATTTAAAATTAAGTTATCACATAAATAATATTTAAAACCATTTAATTAATAATAACTATCAATTTTAATAGTAAAGAATAAAATGACTAACTAAAACTTTAATAAGTATATAATGACACGATTAAGATAAGCAATTTTGTATTATATTTAGTATATTCTCCATCCACAATGGACCCACAATTGTCACAAGCTTTCACAAGTGATTGTTAACTGCATCTTATATAAAGGTGGCGTACAGTTATCCTAATCCAACTAAAAAGAAAGGGGGAAAAAAACCACATGCTTAATTAATTACTTTTTCTTTATTTGGATTGGATTCATATCTAAATTGAACTCATTTAAAAGTTGGGTCCAGGTTGAGTTAAGTTGATTTTAAGAGGATCCAAACCTGATTAGCAGTGCCTAAAGCTAAGCTCGGCCCCAACTTGGCTTGTTTAGGGTTTTCATGGATATTTTTGTAGTATATCAAACAAAAATATAGAAGAATGGTTTAATAACAGTTCGTTATGAAGATTCATCATCAGTCATTCTCTTGAATGGTCGTCCAACTGACACAGTGAAGCGATGCAATATTAGAGAAGCACTATTAAGCAATTCAAGTATTACTCGAAAGGGACAACTTCTGTTTTATTCTCAAACCAAACTCTTATATATCTATCCGCTATAGTAGTGGTCTTTATTAGAATCTCTTTCCGACCAGGTTAGGCCGAGTCGGGCCACCATGTTAGTATGGAAATGGGTCAGAGATGTAGAGCGGGTCACATATAATTTCATGGCCAAGATGGACCAGAAGAGGCCCGATCAGAAATGAAGATGATCCAGACCATGAGAACTTAAAACGGACGTATCTCGCAAACCGGCCACCCTACATCAGTCAGCCAAGTCACCTACCTTAACATAATATCCCTATTCCATCACTTTCTCAATCTCTTTTGGTATTTGGGGTATGCAATTAATCGTTATGATTCTTACGGTTGATCAACGCCTTCACCCTAGATCTTACTAACACATACAGAAATGAGCTTGGGCTGGGGCCAGGCATAAAAATCTCCAACCAGCCTCAGGCCTCCCTGGCTTGGCCCACTCTACCCTAGGTTCTACGGGCTTGGATAAACTTCATCTTAATACAAGCTCGGCCCATTAACAACACTGCATGATGGACTAGATTTTAGAGAGTGCATGTTCCCATTTTGGAACGGCCTTGTAATAGGGTCGAGACTCGTGCATGGGTGCCATGGCTCACATCTTCAAGTATGCTCCTGTTGTTCTGTTTTCAGGGTAAGGATCTACAAGGTTAAAAGACTCGTTGACTCGACCCAACTCGTTTAGGACTGAGTTGGGGATGAGTCACCACCGAGTCTGATCGACTGGGACGAGTCTTAGAGCCATGTGTGTACAAGTACAAGAGGTACCACGGACAAAACAAATTAAAAACATCCATGAATAATCTTGTCCAAGTCCCCCAAATATAATATATGGACATCCATGTCCAGAATTTAAATGTTGAAAGTCTTTATTGCAGAATCAACGGTCTTGAACATCCATAAGAGAAAAAGGATCTCATCCTTAATCAGGATTTTCAATCCAGTGGGCCACACCCTACACTTCCCTTTCCTTTCAAGAACTATTTCATCAGATGATCTTAACCATCCAATCAGTGGCTTGCAAAGATCCAAGCTGCTTATCAGATGGGCTCCACCTTGCGAGTGTCCTGACTGCCCGTTAATTCAGCAGGTGGGCGAGAAAACTTGTCTTTTTTTCTAACTTGCTATTTCCTTCACACATCCTGTGCTCCGGTAATGAATGGACGGCCGTGATTTCTCGGATGGGCATGTAGAGGGTAGGACCCACTTGATGAACGACTTGATCTTGACTTGCTGCCTACGATTTGACATGTGCAATTAGCAAAACTCTGACTACAAAATGCCAAGATGCACAGACCATTGATGGACTACCGAGATGGTCCTAATCACATATCCGTTTGCCACGTGTAAATTTGAGATTTTTGGATGAGTCACATGGGCCCAACGTGATTTGTAATCTAACTTCAGTTAGGGTTGTCCATGAGCTATTCCTGGGCCAAGAGATTATGAGCCTGACCTAACTAAAGGTTAATGGAGCCCAAGCCCAGCTCGTTGCATATTTTGTGCACGTAACGTATATGAATGGTATCAGAGATGTATATACAAGACTATAGCTGTCGAATGGTTCGTCGTACCCGATGGACCCGATCCAATGTTAATGGCTTGGGATTCAAATTCCTTCGGCCCCTTGGAAATTGGAACAGGTTCGGGTCTGCCATTTTGGACCCGGTCAAAAACCAGTTCTAGCCAGGTCAGGTCTAGGTCCACCAGTTGGATCCGATTAATTATATATCTTACACATTCTTTAATTATTCTAGCAAAGGAACCATGATTGCCAAGACACAACGCCTTGCAAGTGTCAATTGGCACACGTGTGTGATCTAATCCATCCATTCAAGTGGCCCAACCTGAAGCTCTGCCAAAATAAGGTGCACATACCCGATGGGTACCTGTAACGCAATCGGATCCGGGTCTGGGTCCTCAAAAACAACACCTAAGCCTGAAAGGAGACTCGAAAAGACCCGTACCATTTATCTGATGGCCAGGCCAGGGGGCTCAGGCCCACATCAAAAGGCCACCCTCCAAGTACTAAACCTTACAAATTTGGACTGGGATGGACTCAGGCCCAGCCCCAAATGTCCGTACAAGTTGACCCAAAGTAGGCTAGAATTGGACTGCCCAACCCAATCGCAACCCATAGATGGGCCGTCCATGATGGAAGGTCCCAATTATGCAACCACATTGTTGTTTATGTTTTAAACCGGTGAGCAATTGGGTCCGTCGATTACCATCGATCTACAGGCCACTCAATGCCATTGATAGGTGCTCAATCCTATTAAGAAAATTTGAAAATTTTTATATTAGTTGCTGAAATGTTTTAGTAATGTTACTCTATGCCATCGAAGTAAATTTGATGCCATCGGCATATCCCCAATGTATGGTCAATGCCGTTGAATTCCTATTGAAAATGCGTGCAGAATTTTTTTATTATTCCAATTGTGATACTTTACATAAGGTGTAATAGAGATTTGGGACACAGAGATGGTCTTCTAATCCATTTCTAAAGATTGTAAGGATATAGTAAGGTATTGTAAGGTGGCTTTAAGGCTTATTTAAATTGGTAATACTCTATTTCTTATAATTTTTATTTTCATAGTGTATTATTTATTATTATAAGATGTAACTTTTTTTAATAGATATATCTACTTAAAATTTGATTGTTCTCCTTTTGACACAATTGTATAATTGTGAGTATTGCGCTTGATTCATCTCAATGTGCTTATACAATTTCCAACACACACTAATAGATCCCGTCCAGCCCATGATAAACCCCTACACTCCCTCCTCTGCTAACTAGCATCTGACCCAATGGGAAAAAGATGAAACAGGTCTAATCTCACATCCGTTAACACGTTTTCCTATAGGTCTACCCAAGCAAATATCAGCCAGAATCAAACCTTCGATGGGCATTAAGAAGTTTTCAACGGTGGCCTACACTCTTTCCTGTAGTGTGGCCCACTTGAGTTCTTGATTGGCCTAATTTTGCAGTTATTTTCTGGTGTAAACCGGCGCAAATAATGGATGGAGTGGATGTCAAACACACATCACTGCAGAACCACATATATTTTCGTTGAAAAGCTTCCTATCTAGAAAATTCGCCTCTTGATTCTATGGCTCTTGCTTGCTTACGTGGGGTTAACGAAAACGTGCTTGACATGGAACTCTTCTCCGCCTCATAAATTTCCCAAAGAGAATGTCAAATACAGCGGCTGCATACGTAGTCCTAATAAATTCAATTGTTTCTCCATTAATAGTCACATGTAGGCAATATCCAAGCCGTCCAATTGATGGCCCACATAAGTATGATAAGCTGATAAGAAAATGAGGCTGATCAACTGATTGAGAGAGTTTGACTCAGTGCATTAGTGTAGGTGACCCGAATCAGTGGATAAGCATGATTTTCATATTAGGTGATGACAATGGCGTGGCCCACCTGTATTACAAATTGAATATTCCACGCATTTGACACATTTCCGGAAAAAGAATAGGGGTACCTCCTCACTCTTTGATTACGTACTACTTGGAGAGTGGATTAGGTGTTGCCCTGGCCTCACCCAAGATAGTGCAGCCGTTACCATGAAGCTTTCGTATGATCACAAAAATGAGGCAGATCCATCGTTCAAGCGGACCACACCAAATAATAAGCTTGGTTGCATTAAAATGCACAAAGTATTAAAAGTTAGTTGTATTAAATGCAAGAGTCAACTGGAGTGTGGTGTACTTGACCGTTGAATCTGCTTTATTTTCGTTTCGATGCCCTACAATAATTTGAGAAAAGGGGTAGCGGCTTGGATGTACAGATACATCACGGTAGACCTGCCCACAGAACTGTCCGTTCAGAGCTAGGGACGGACGGGGGTAGTAAAATCCGCGTCCTCTTCTTAGAAGCTCCGCTTTTGCTCGTGGCGGGCCCACCTATATACTTATGTGCATAAATTGTATCCCACCCGTCCATCAAGTCCCTCCACAATATATACTGGATGCCAAAAAAGTAACCTAATCAAATAACGGGTGGGCCACATCCATCCAAAATCTTCCAAATTTAATTAGTCGCCAGTTGGCCACTTGATGGTTGGATCATCCTCATTTCTTGTTTTTCACATTTTAATGGTGCTGTAAGCATGCTAAACGGAAGCAGATTGGCTGGGAGAAATTTACGATTGTACAACCCATTTATGGCCCATTTTCGAGACCAAGTTTACCTGGCAAAAATAAGCCCCGGATGTACGGATGGCTTGCCAAAGGTTGAAAATGGCCCTGCTTTTTCCTTGTAGCGGATCGGTGGTGCTCGAAGACGAACGCTGACACTCCTGGAACTCCGAGTTGTACGAACAGTTCAAAAGATATCAAAGTTACGTAGGCCCACAGTTACATATTTATTATATCCACGTTGTTCATCCATATTTTGGGATCATTTGGGAGCATTATAAAATAAAAATTAAAAAAAAAAAAATCATATCCAAAGATCTACTGGACCACACCACAAAGAGAAGCAGGAAAATTGATTTTCACCATTGAAAATTTTATAGGGCCCACCGTAACATTTATTTTCCATCCAATCTATTCACAAGGTTACAAAGACATGGATGAAGAGGAAAAACAAATTTCATAATAATTCAAAACTTCTGTGGCCCTAAAAGGGTTTAAACGGTAGACGTTGAATCCTCCATAGCCTTTTAAATATGGTCCACTTGATAGCTAGAACTGTCTTATTTTTCGTCTTAAGCCTTAATACGAGTTTATCAAATAGATGAACGGTTTGGATATAACACATATCTCATAATACGACCCACAAAAAGTGATGGAGATTACAACTGAAAAAAATAAAATACCAATAAATAAATAGACCAGGAACTTATAGCTATGGATTATAGCCGTATCCCCTGCCGTTTCGATATGTCCTTTTATATGTATCGAAGGTCTTTCGATATGTCTTTCGATATGTATCGACGGTCTTTCGATTAATCGAAAAAGGTCCAAAACTTCCCAACGAGTTTGCCTCAAAAATCCTGCAATTTTCGATAAATATCGAAGAGTATTTGATATGTATCGAAGGTAATTTGACCAATAGCTACGGATTATAACCATATCCATAGCTGTAGTCTGTGCTAGTTTATGAAAAAAAAATTATTCTTTATTTTTTATTTTTTTACATGGAGAAATTTATTCTACCTACAATTTTCTCTAATACATATTTATATAAATATGTATATATAAGCATATAAAAAAAATTTCTCTTTTTTTCATTTATTTCTTTATTCATTTAACCAGAATATCTTCTAAACCAAAATTAGTTACTTAACGTACCCTATATGATTTTGGAGTAGGAGAAGCTACTTTAGTGAACCAACCTGATTATTTTTCAAGATTCCATCAAATCTATAGTCAAAAATCTATTTCATTCACTTCGCGGCCAATTTCAATCAGTTCGCGGTCAATTTCATTCATTTCATTTACTTCGCGATCAATTCCATGCATTTCACGGTCAATCCCAACGATTCCATTTTGATTCACGGTCATTTTCATGCATTTCACGGTCAATTCCCTTTACTTCACAATCATTTTCATGCATTTCACGGTCAATCGCTTCGCTTCACTTCACAGTCATTTTCATGCATACCACGGTCATTCTCGCGTATTCTGTGTTGATTCACGGTCATTTCGGTGCATTTCACGGTCATGCCCCTTCACTTCACAATCATTTTCGCACATTTCACGGTCCAATCATCTCGCTTCATGGTCATTTCCATGCATATCACGGTCATTTCCATGCATATCACGATCGTTCCTGCCTATTCCATGTTGATCCACGGTCCTTTCGACGCATTTCACGGTCATGCCCCTTCACAATCATTTTCGGGTATTTTGCAGTATAATCGCCTCACTTCACAGTCATTTTCATGCATATCACGGTTATTCCCGCCTATTCTGTATTGATTCACGGTCATTTTGGTGCATTTCATGGTCATGCCCCTTCAATTCATGGTCATTTCCGCGGATTTCACGGACCAATCGCTTCACTTCACGGTCAGTTCCATGCATACCACGGTCATTCCCGCCTATTCCGTGTTGATTCACAGTCATGCCACTTCACTTCACTGGCATTTGGACGGATTTCACGATCCAATCGCCTCACTTCACGGTCATTTCCATACATATCACGGTCATTCCCGCCTATTCACGGTCATTTCGGGTCGATTCACGGTCATTTCGGGTCATTTCACTATCATGCCCCTTTACTTCACAATCATTTTCTCGCATTTTATGGTCCAATCACTTCACTTCGCAGTCATTTCCATGCATATCGCGGTCATTCCCACCTATTCCGTGTTGATTCACGGTCCTTTCGGCACATTTCACGGTCATGCCCCTTCACTTCACGGTCATTTCCATGCATATCACGGTCATTCCCGCCTATTCCGTGTTAATTCACGGTCATTTCGGCGCATTTCACAGTCATGACCCTTCACTTCACAGTCATTTCTGCGCATTTCGCGGTCCAATCACTTCACTTCACGGTCATTTCCATGCATACCACAGTCATTCTTGCCTATTACATGTTGATTCACGGTCATTTCGGTGCATTTCACAGTCATGCCCCTTCACTTCACGGTCATTTCGGCGCATTTCACGGTTCAATCGCCTCACTTCACGGTCATTTCCATGCATATCACGGTCATTCTCGCCTATTCTGTATTGATTCACGGTCATTTTCGTGCATTTCACAGTCAAATCGCTTCACTTCACAATCATTTTCATGCATATCACGGTCATTCCTGCCTATTCCGTGTTGATTCACGGTCCTCTAGACGCATTTCACGGTCATGCCCCTTCACTTCACGGTCATTGCATATCACAGTCATTCCAGCCTATTCCGTGTTGATTCACAGCCATTTCGGCGCATTTCATGGTCATGCCCCTTCACTTCACGGTCATTTCCGTGCATTTTGCGATCCAATCGCTTCACTTCACGGTCATTTTCATGCATACCACGGTCATTCCCGCCATTCCGTGTTGATTCACGATCATTTCGGCGCATTTCACGGTCATGCCCCTTCACTTCACAGTCATTTCGGCGCATTTCACGGTCCAATCGCCTCACTTCACAGTCACTTCCATGTATATCACAGTCATTCCCGCTTATTCTGTATTGATTCACGGTCATTTCGGCGCATTTCACGGTCATGCCCCTTCACTTCACGGTCATTTCCGCGGATTTCACGGACCAATCGCTTCACTTCACGGTCAGTTCCATGCATACCATGGTCATTCCCGCCTATTCCGTGTTAATTCACAGTTATTTCGACGTATTTCATAGTCACGCCCCTTCACTTCACGGTTATTCTGCGCATTTCACGGTCCAATCGCTTCACTTCAAGATCATTTCCATGCATACCACGGTCATTCTCGCCTATTCCGTGTTAATTCATGGTTATTTCGGCGCATTTCACAGTCATGCTCTTTCACTTCACAGTCATTTCTGCGCATTTCACGGTCCATTCGACTCACTTCATGGTCATTTCCATGCATATCACGATCATTCCCACCTATTCCGTGTTGATCACGGTCATTTCGGCGCATTTCACGGTCATGCCCCTTTACTTCACGGTCATTTCTGCACATTTCACGGTCCATTCGCCAAGATTTGCGCTCATTTCCATGCATATCACAGTCATTTTCGATGATTCCGTGTTAACTCATGGTCATTTCGGCGCATTTCACGGTCATGCCCCTTCACTTCACGGTTATTTACGCGCATTTCAAGGTCCAATCGCCTCACTTCATAGTCAGTTCCATGCATACCACAGTTATTCCCGGCGATTCCGTGTTGATTCACAGTCCTTTCAACGCATTTCACGGTCATGCCCCCTTCACTTCACGGTCATTTCCATGCATTTCACGGTCATTTCCGCCTATTCTGTGGTTGTTGTATGATCTGAAGGAACAACAAGCATGGTTACAAATCGCGTCACTTCACGGTCATCGAAGATTCGATATATCGTAAACCATTCGATATATATATGCACATACAAATCAAAGTTTAATCAATATATCGACGGAGTATCGATATTATCGATAATTCATTTCAGAAGAGTAGTGTGTCTTTGGAAAATTGAGGAACATTTTCGATATATCGAAATTTAGTCGATATATCGTCTCCTTCGATATATCGAAATGTTGTCGATATTATTAATAATTCATTTTAAAAAAGCATTTTGTCTCTAGACATTTTCTAACCATTTTCGATAAATCGAAATATAGTCGATATATCGACACATGACATCGATTTCAAGGCAATGTATCGTTCCGTTGTAACGATGACTTAGTTCGATAACATTGACTAGAGTTCGATAACATCGACAACTTAAGCCCGATGTAATCGATTAGAGTTCGATAACATCGAAGCACACTTTTTTAATTTTTCCTTATAAAAATTCAGTGGATTCTGTTTTTATAATCAAGTGTTTTTCGATTGATATCAAAATTTCTTCCTTTGATTTATCGAAACCATCTCGATATAATCGAAAAATTATTTTAAAACATCATTTCGTCTCTAGACAGTTTTAGACTAATTTCGATGTATCATCTGACATTCGATGTATCGAAATGCAGCAAATATTGATATATCTTGTACTGTTCGATATATCGAAGGGTAATTTTACTCTTTTTTTTCAGAAGTTTTTTTTTCTTTTTTAAGTTAGCTTGTTAGTACACACTCATGTCGATACACACTCCATGTTATCCACCCTCACTACGGATTGATACGAAGACCTCAAATCGTGTAAATGAACATAAGTTCTTTAGAAACTTGTGGACCTTTTTTGATATATCTAATCCTACCTTGTCGCACTCTCGTCCATTAACATCTCCTGCACCACCATCTGTATGTAAACCGGACTCCTTGCTAGGCAGATGGTGGTCCACCTCCTCCACCTAGAATCCTTCACCATAACATGATGGCGACCCTTTATCTTTGAATCGATGGAGTAACATACCCTCCAGTACATTACCATTTTCTTTTGCCCCTTCACAAAAATTAAGACTCTTGATTAGTAGAATAACATACTGTAACACCCCAGAAAATCGGGGGTCGTGCATTCGCTCAACTCTCAAGTTCCCGAGTGTCACTTATCATTAATTTTATGATTTTAAGATTAATCAAGTTTAAACGCGCAGCCTGAAATTACTTAGAGCATGAAATGCAACCATAACTAGTCTACTGAAGTAAAAAAGATATATATATATATATATATATATATATATATATATATATATATATATATATACAAGTCCAAAAGAATATAAACGGGTCGCCCAAGGTATTGCCCAACAAAAATCACAAGAGAAATATATGTCCAAAAGAATGGTGCGCTGAGCCCACGACTCACACCCCAGAATTCTGTCTCCTAAGCCAATGGAGAACCGCCCATCAACTGGAAGTAGGAGAACTCGTCCTCCTCGCTTAAGCTCGCGTCGCACGGCTCGTTGAACTCATCACAACCTGCAGTTACTGAAGAGTCTGGGTGGTGTTTTAAAACACCGTCCCAGAGTGGGAGTGAGTGATCAACTCAGTGGTGCTATTAATCTTAAGTTACAACAGGTATCAATTATAATATGAATTTAATGAAACGCAGTCAATCATCAACACCTAGCAACTCTTATTAAAATGCATGCATGCGGAATGATTTGATGCATGCCCTCACCAAAACGCTCCCTCAAGCGACTCCATCTAACGATCGCGTATGTCAGCACTCCCTCATTGCGACCTCGACTTCTTAGTCACCACTCTAACTAATGCGATGCAATGCGATCGTATTAGTCGAGTTATTAGTTAAGACCATTCATCCAGTATATTAGAGAATCTGATGCACCCCACGTATCAATGCCCTAAACCGGTTGTGAGGCCAAGACCCCCCAATGCGTGAGGCCAAGACCTTGCGGTCCATGATCCCGTCGGGTTTCTCATCCCCGACTGCAAGCACGTGACGAGTGCCAAGAGAAAGGGATCGCTCGTGGTTACTACGGGGAGGCGCGGCACCCCAGCGTAGGCCGACAGCTCAAACACAGTGTCTCATTCTACCATGTCCGGCTCACGAGGCTGTGGACCAATTTCAAGTGAGTTATTAATAGGCTACAACGGTTGCAGGGTGGTTCAGATTCCGAACATATGTAAGCAATCAGGGTTAACAATCAAGGTTGGTCAGACTGTAGACTAAACCGCAAGAGTCAGGCGAGCGTGAGACGAGCGACATCGGGCACAAGAGACTCATGCAGTTGAACTACAGCCGCCCGAACACACCCGTCCAAATCCATAGGTTTAGTCTCGAGATGGTCCTACCGATGGAACCACCTTCGCTCTCCTCATGATTCTGGCCAACCCAAGGGCATAAATAGTGATCCATAGCATACCGACTAACAATGTATTACTAGAACAACAAACACATGTTCTCATACATATCAACATACAATTTATATTCTCCTAATAAGCTAGGCTAACCATATCAAGAAACAAGTGCATGTGAGTGTGTGTGTGTGAGGGTGTGTGGGTGAGAAAGTTAAGCACTCCCTCCATTTTGAGAAATCATGTATATAAGAGGAAGGAAATCATACATACTACAGAACAACTATACATGAAAAAGAATTTAACAAGGCATGAGTATATACCATCCACACACAACATCATATGAGAAGCATGAACAACATCATGTGAATTAAACACACCATTCCACACAATTTCAACAAACATGCAATTCATAGAAATTTTCTAGGTTCTCCAAAGATGTCACCCAAGCAATCACAATCATTAAACTCATAATAGAATTGGTGTTAGGCCACCTAAGAGCAATAGTCTGCACCTTTAGATTTGATTGAGGCTTGGAAATGACCTAGGATATGTGGATTTCGTGGTAGATCGGCCGGAATCCCTAAAATCAATCATTACATGTGAGAAATTTCATGTCAATCCTTTCTTATTACTTGGATCTCAAGAAAAGGTGGTGAGAGGTTCTTACCTAGATAGCCAACGAATGAATTTTGAGGTTGTGGCAGAGAGTTTCTTCTTGGAGGAGAGGTAGAGAGTTGAAAAGGGTTGATGCCCTTGGCCCCACCTCAATCTATGGTCCACCTTGCTCTTCTTCACCCTCTCTTTCTCTCTTTCTTCCTTTCTTCCTCCTCTTGCTCTTTCCCTCTGTTTCTCTCCCTTTTTCTTTCTTTCTTTCTTTTCCTAGGGCAAAAATCGTATGGGGAGAGGGGTGCCCAAAATAAGGTCTTTTTATAATGTCAAAATCAGTGTAAATGCCCCTAAGGGCTAAGTTTTTACTATGCTAGACCTATGGGAGAGTCTTTCTAAGATTTAGGGCCCACTATGGGGTATACATACTGATATACACCGCAGGATAGGTGCTCCATGGCCCGATGAAGGGCCATGTAAAATTTAAAAACGATCGGATATGGGGTTTGACCATATGGTCCCGATCCTAAGCGACCCAGCGGGGTCTATCCCAGTGATTGGAGAGGTTCTAGTGGTCCCCTGGCCATGAAATTTATAGGGTAGGTGGTCCATGGCCTGATGAAGGATCATGCAAATTTTGGGAGCGATCGAATATTTGGTTTGATCGTACTGGTCCGATTTGCAATCAACGGTTACCGTGCCATGATCGGGTTTCAGATTTTGTAGACAGGTGTAAGACACTACATTAGACCTTTACCGTAAATTTTGAAGAAATCCGACGGCTGAAAAGTCTTATATCTCAATTTCATTGACACATGCTAGATTTTCGTCCTGGCCTTGGGTGGGTTGCATTTGGCAAGTGCCGCTGGAACGGCATGGATAATTAATTTCTGGATGTCCACTGAGTCCATGGTCCACGATGGACCACAAGCCCAGTGAGACAAACATTGCTCTATAATTTTGTAACTAGTGGCCCACCAAAGAGCGCTCTAGAGCTTGTTCGGGAAATCGGGGCATTTCTAGAATGAATTAGGTAATGAGATTTCTCGTGGGCACTGATTAGGGTTTAGATTAACTATGTTTATAGTATGACCTATTTGTAACTAATGAAAGTGGAGATTTGGTCATGACTACTCTAAGCCGTTGGTTTTAGGCTAAAAGAGTACCGGGGTTCGTTTGATCTATTAACCAAGATCCGAACCTTGTCTGTAAAACCCGTGTCTTAATCCATACTGTTCCGTCGACTCTCGCGATTTATGATCGACGTTTGCGCGCGACCCTAAGTCATATCCCCTAGATTTGAGTCGGCTTAATCTGAGACATGTACCATTGCGACTGCACCGTCACCGCGGTTCCGATGCCGCGTATTTCGCACCGATTCGATACGCAGACCAGGAAATGTGGGCCCACGTTCAGTTCGAGAAAAACGTCGCGTGTTGCAAAACCCAAGAGAATCTCTACATCATGTCACATCAATCCATCAATCAATCAAGTCAAATAAACTCATATCCTACCCATCCCTCTCTCACCCAAAGTCAACAACACCCATACTCATCCCATTCCTTTCTTACCAACAAGTCAACAAGCACCATACCCTCCATTTATTACATCACTTCTCCCTCTACCTTTTTCAAACAAATTCTCAAGCAACCCATGAAAACCAAAATCGTCCAAGCTCCAAGCTCCATGGATAGAGCTTGTGTGGCCCATTCCCTACCACCCTATCTCTCATCTCCACCCTTGGATCATCATCTCCACCGTTGATGGAGCACTTTTGGAGCATTAGAAGGCTAGGGAGGAAGAAGAAGGATAGGTGGGTGCTTTCCTCTCTCTTTTTCCTTCCTTTTGTGTGATGTGTGGCCCACTCAGATGGACCCCACCATTGAAGTATATATTTTACCCAGGCCATCCATCAGGTGGGCCCATACGTTTGGTGAAATCCCACGGGGCTGGAGGACACTGCTGCCAGCGTCCAGAGAACGCTGCAGCAAGCAGCGTCCAGTTGTTTCTTTTTAGAGAGGAGAGTGGGGCCCACAACAGGCCCCATACATGATACGTGTGTTTAATCCACACCGTCCACCCGGTTTCCCTGCTCATTTCAGGCATTGAGCCGAAAGATGGAGCCGATCCAAATCTCTGGCGGGCCATGTTGTTGTGAATAGTGGTATTCATGGCTAAATCTTTTGGGGCCCATTGCGATGTTTCTATACATCAAAAATGTTGAATATTGGGCTTTTCAGACCCGTCACGAGCAAGGGAATCCCTTGGACGGACTGGATTGTCCCGATGTGGGTCTTATATATTAAAATAAATTAAAAAAAAATAAAATAAAAATAAAAAATGCAGCAGCGCTGCTGTTCTCAAAAATCGCAGGCAACGCCTGCTACGTTAGGGCTGGCGGACAGGGATCACGGTCCCATGTGTGGGCCCCACCGTAATGCGTCTTAATCATCCACACCATGCATTGGTGGGCCCCTTAGGTCAGTGGGGCTCCCACCAAAACTCAGCCCTATACCTGGCTCAGGTGGCCCACATCATATGAAACAGTGACATTGAACATCTGCCCTTGAAACCCCTTTTGGGTGACGTAGAAGTTTTGGATCAATATGAAATTTGTTTTACCTGTTCACCCAGGTCCGTGTGACCTTATGAACGGATTGGATGGCTTATAAGCATTATGGTGGGCCCCAAGTGGGTCCCACAGTGATATATTTATTTTATTATACCATCCACTGCCGTGGATGTTGAGGGTCAAATATTGCATATTAGACCCCAGATATTATCTGGATTTACGAATATAATGCTATCTAATGACTTGTTTTCTCATTCTTGTGTTGCAAGGTGATTTTATGAGCATGGATGGAAAAAGGACGTTAAAAGTTGAGATTTAACGATCTGATGACGCCAAAGGCAAGGGACACACTCCAGGGGACCAAGATTGACAAATATACACGGTCAGAAATCCGAGAAAAGTTAGAAATTGAAGCTCAAGTGGCCTGAAGGACGTCCAGAATGCAAGATCACGAGGTTCCCACCATCCGTTCGGCTCGAAACTTCATACGTCGCCTGAGGACCATAAATTAACCGTACATATAAAATTTCAGCTATTGAAGATCTCGGAAAGTGCCCCAACTGACTGATCAGCCCATAAACCGTTGATTCTGGGCCCACCTGATATCTGGAACTGCCTCAAAATTAGTATTGACGGTTTAAATGAGATGAGAAATAATTTAGACGGTGAAGATTTCTGAAAATCATCACAGTGGACCCCACATGAATAAAGTGTACATAATGCAAAAGTGCACTACACGTGCATGGGAAACGGCAGAGACGGTTGACCGTCTCTGACCGAAAGAAAAGTAAAAAAAAAAAAATCTGCGTAACGGACGGCCGGCGTCCGTTTTGCGGATGGTAGTGGGCCCCACCCATTGTTCGTATGGCCGATCTGATCCGTCCACTGTGTAGAGGGCTTCGAGAACTATAAAACCATGCTGACCTTTTGCACCCATGCGTGCACACGTGGGAGATACAGAGGCCACAAAAGGGCTGCTCGGTAGCGTTCAAAACTGATTCTTTTGTGATTTCTTCTCTGGGCCACGTCAATGGACGTTCAAAACCACCCATTCTTAACTGAAATTTCGTTCTGAATCCAATGGACGGGGTGGATTTTTCAGAAAATGCTTCTGTGGGGCCCACCGACCACAACAGCGAAATGGTGTGAAAAGTTTCGCACATCCGCGAAAACTGACTTTTCCGGACAGTTTTGGCCCACCATCTTTGATCATATGGAAGATTTGAACCGTCTATCATGTAGAGGACCCAAGAAAGTACTAAGGGACGGTGTTTCTTTGGAATTTGATCGAGGAAAGTGACGTGTTTCATGGTACCGAACTTGGCTGCGAAAATTGTACTCCGTGTCCTGCTACAACTCTGTCACTGACTCTAGCCTTCCAGCAGCTATAAAAGGAGGTTTTTGGACGTGGGGAGCATTAATTCAGGTCTGGGGAGGAAGAACAGAGGGCTCGAGCTTGGGTTTCAACGTGGGCAGAGGAGAGAGAGAGGAGCTTGGTTTTTTCTTTCCCTTTTCTTTTCCTTTTCTTTTTCTCTTTATTTATTTGGATTGAGCCCATCCATGGCAGACTAAATCCTCCTAGCTAGGGCTAAGAGGTGAAGCGTGTAGTGAGATGAGAGATTTGATTTTATTTTAATTTTAATGCATGAATTGACTTTGATTTTAGTTAATTATTATGGGAATATTTTTAGTTCTTAATGGTCTGTTGTGACTGAAATTACAATGGGTCTGTGATGCTTTGAATATTTCTATTTTCTTTTCATGTTTATGACGTCAGGACGTCCTGTTGTTTACCATAGTCTCCTAGGCATGGTTGGATGACGGTACCCTTCCTAACTTTCATGCATGTGATTGAGTGGTAATTAGTTTAATTCTGTTGTTTGCCATAGTCTTTTGGGCATGGTTTGGTGATGGAATCCATTCTAATTCATACACCTTTCATCTCTTTGAAAACTAGATCAACGGCAGTTCAGTAATTTCCATGATTTTCGATGCAAGCATAAGTTCTCCCTGATCTCTACAAGTGGATCCTCTGAATCCCTAGTTTCCTATCTCTGATTTGTTTCCTAAGTTTTAGATTAATTATTCTACAAGTATTCCACCATTGCTAATTGATTTAGAATTCATCTTAGCCTAGTTCTAGTTCTAGTTAGTTTTAGATAACGTACAAGTTTCAGTCCCTTGGGATTCGACCTCGGTCTTACCGAGTTATTACTACATCACAACCCTGCACTTGGGGAGTGAACAAGTTTTTGGCGCCGTTGCCGGGGACTGTCGGATACGTTTTTCTGAAATTAATTAGTTTTAGGATTAGTTTAAGATTAGGCTTAGATTTTCTTAACTTTTAGAAATTAACTTGTCTTTCTTATTTTATAGGCTTCTAAGATAGTTTCTAAATTAGTAAATTCTGTCTTAAATTCTTCCTTTCTATTCTAGATTTAGATTAAGATTTATTTCTTCTTTTTAGTGAGATTCTAATTCTAATTCTTTTTAGGTTCCTAACCTTGTTTCTGTTTTAGAATTTTTTCATAAGTTTTTTTTTTTTTTTTTTTGTTTAGGAACTAACCCAATTTTTCTCTTTTGTAGGAAACTTTTAATTTAGTAAGCTCTTTCTAATTTTTTCTTTTTTTTTTCCTTTCTCTAGAAATTAATTTACTTTTAATTAGGACTTTCTATTCTTAGAAACTAACTTATTTTGTTTTGTTTTGCAGATTCTTAACCTAGGACTCCAAATTTGATAACTTCTTTCCATCTTTAACTTTTATTTTCTAGATTTCTTCTTCCTTTCTCTTAGGTTTAAGTTAGAATTTGAGGGTTGAGTGTGTTTTATGCCCCAGTGGGCACGGGACAACACTCGACGTCTCGTGACTGAAGGAGGATTAGTTGAGGGGTTGACTGTCCATCGCAGGACTAGACACCACTTGAATTCTCCTGAGTTAGAAGACGTTATGGATGAAAATCAACCTTAAGCATTACCCCAACCAAGGGTTGAGGAAGTACATGATGAGAATGAGGTGCATCAGGCACCCCCACCTCGTACTTTACGAGATTATTTACAACCGGCGGGGGTGAGTACGCCCTCATGCATGATTTTTCCTGAGAATACAGGACATATGGACATCAAGCTAGGGGTTATCCAACTCCTTCCTAAGTTCCATGGGCTTGAGTCTGAAGATCCATACTTGCATCTGAAAGAGTTCGAAGAAATCATAGGCACCTTATACTTTCCTAATGTATCTGAGGATACTATTAGGCTGAAACTCTTTTCATTTTTCTTGAAAGAAAAAGTCAAGACGTGGCTACATTCACTGCGACCTAGGTCCATTGGCACATGGAATGATTTGTAGAGGGAATTTATAAAGAAATTTTTTTCACATCATAAGACAATTACCCTCAGGAGAGCAATCATGAACTTTGCCCAAAAGGAAGATGAAACATTCTTCCAATGTTGGGAAAGGTTCAAGGATCTGGTTAATGCATGCCCACAACATGGCTTTGAAATATGGCGCATTACAAATTTTTTCTATGATGGGCTAACATCTTCCATGCGCCAAATGGTCGAGACAATGTGTAACGGAGAATTCATCAATAAAAATGTCGACGAGGTATGGGATTACCTCGATAGTCTCGTTGAAAAAACACAATCATGGGACTATTACCTAAGGACGAACACTACGTTTAGGCCGACTCATTTAAGGAAAAAAGGAGGAATATATCTCCTGAAAGAGGATAATGATCTTAACGCTAAGGTGGCCAATCTCACCAGAAAATTTGAGGCCATAGAAGGAAGGAAGGAAAAGGTTAATGAAAGTGTTTGCGGCATCTGTGATTGCAACATTCATACTACTGAAAATTGTCCTTCAATACCTGCCTTTCGAGAAGTATTGAATGAACAATCTAATGCCGTAAATAACTATCAAAGACCTTTCAATGGACCACCTTCTAATACGTACAATCCTGGCTGGAAAAATCATCCGAATTTTAGTTGGAGGAACGGACAAACTGCTACCCCTCAAGGTTTCTTCAATCAAAATCTAAATCAGGGGAAACCTCAAGAAGAATCGGTTCAAATTTCCATACAAGAGCTGGCTCGGACAATGCAAGGAATTTCAGATTTTATGCAAAAAATAGATTCACGTATGACGGCTATGGAAAAAGGGATGCTCCCTGCACAATCACTCCCTAATCCAAAACCGCAATACGAGACAGGTGATCCCAGCTCTTCAAATCAAAAGGGGCATGCTAAATCCATCACCACTCGTAGGAGTGGGAAGGTTATTGACAAAACCCTTCCGGTTAGGACGGAAAAGCCTCAAGAACCAGAAGAGGACAACAAGGATGGATCTAGTGGCGCCCTACCAAAATTTGAACCGGAACCTCTAGAAAAGCCAGTTGTTCCGTTTTCCCAACGGTTGGTTGAACCAAAACGTCTATCTAACTCTCAGGATATCCTAGAGGTGTTGAAACAAGTGAAAGTCAACATTCTTTTGCTTGACGTTATAAAACAGATTCCTTCATATGCTAAATTTCTAAAGGATTTATGCACTACTAAACGACGGAAAAGTGTTCAAAAGAAGATCTCCTTGACTGAGAAAGTGAGTGTCATCTTGAAATAAGATGTGCCGCAAAAATTCAAAGATCCCGGTTGCCCAACCATATCATGTGTGATCGGGAACTATCGAATTGATCACGCACTTCTTGACTTAGGAGCAAGCGTCAATCTGATTCCTTACTCGGTATACCAACAGTTAGGTTTGGGTGAATTAAAACTCACTCGAACCACACTACAACTTGCTGATCGTTCTGTTCGTATACCAAGAGAGATCATCGAGGATGTGTTGGTCCAGGTGGATAGATTCTACTACCCTGTTGATTTTATCATCTTGGACACCGAACCCATCAATGACACGAGCACTCAGATTCCCGTCATTCTTGGTCGCCCATTTCTGTCCACTTCAAATGTAATTATCAATTGCAGGAATGGTGTCATGACTATGTCCTTTAGAAATTTGACATTGGAATCGAATATCTTTTTCAATAACGGCAGCAACTCAGAGGATGATGATGATTTCCACGATGTTAACATGATTGATTCTTTTGTGGAAGATAGAACGCCTCTCACCTTATCCTCTGATCTTCTAGAGACGTGCCTGACCTACTCCCATGATCTTGATGATGATATAATTAGGGAGACGTGTGTCATGCTTGATACTGCACTGGTACTTGAAGTTAACCGGTGGAGGCCATACATTGAAGAATTGCCCCAAACCTATGTAGTGCCTCTACCGTCTAACCTCAAGCCACCGAAGCTTGACCTAAAACCTTTGCCCTATGATTTAAAATATGTCTATTTAGGTCAAGATGAGACATATCCGGTGGTGATCTCTACCCACCTGGAGAAAGAACAGGAGAGTATGCTGATATCTACTCTCATTGAGCATAAGGGAGCTCTTGGATGGACGATAGCGGACCTCAAGGGAATTAACCCATCGATTTGTACTCACCGTATATATCTTGAGGATAATGCAAAGGCTGTTCGGCAATCACAACGTAGACTAAATCCAAACATGAAGGAAGTGGTTAAGGCCGAGGTTCTCAAACTATTGGAAGTGGGGATCATTTATCCCATATCCGATAGTCAATGGGTGAGTCCAACTCAGGTGGTTCCTAAGAAGTCCGGGATCACCATCGTAGCCAATGCCAATAATGAACTCGTGCTAACCAGAGTTACTACTGGTTGGAGATTGTGCATTGACTACAGAAAGCTGAATACCGTCACAAGGAAAGACCACTTTCCTTTGCCTTTCATTGATCAAATCCTGGAAAGGCTAGCAGGTCATTCCTATTATTGTTTCCTTGACGGGTATTCAGGTTATAATCAGATTGAAATCGCCCTTGAGGATCAGGAAAAGACCACATTTACATGTCCCTATGGCACCTTTGCTTACAGAAGGATGCCATTCGGGTTATGTAATGCCCCTGCCACCTTTCAGCGATGCATGACAAGTATCTTTTCTAACATGGTGGAGAAATATCTAGAGGTCTTCATGGACGATTTCTCTGTTTTTAGTTCATCTTTCAGCGAGTGCTTAGCAAGTCTTAAATGTGTGCTGAAAAGATGTGAAGAAAAGAATTTGGTACTTAACTGGAAAAAGTGTCATTTTATGGTTCAAAAGGGAATTGTCCTTGGGCATATCATCTCGTCCAAAGGAATCGAGGTAAATAAGGCAAAAATCGATCTTATCTCTAACCTACCTCCACCCAAGAACATCAGAGATGTGCGATCCTTCTTAGGACACGCAGGCTTTTACAGACGATTCATAAAGGACTTTAGTCTCCTCTCTCGTCCTTTATGTAATCTTCTTCAAAAGGATACACCATACGAGTGGACTGAGCAGTGCCAAGAAGCTTTCACTAAGATTAAGGGCATGTTAACCACTGCACCTATCATGCAGCCACCCAACTGGAGTCTTCCTTTTGAGCTTATGTGCGACGCCTCTGATTATGCTCTTGGAGCGGTTCTAGGCCAGAGAAAAGATAAGTGGCCTTACGTTATTCACTACGCAAGTAGGACTCTAAATCCTACCCAAGTGAACTACTCGACTACGGAAAAGGAACTCTTAGCCGTGGTGTTCACTTTGGACAAATTTAGATCTTACCTGATCGGATCTAAGATCATCATTTACACAGACCATGCGGCACTTAAGTATCTTCTTTTTAAGAATGATTCTAAGCCCCGCTTGATACGATGGATCCTTCTACTCCAAGAATTTGATTTGGAAATCAAAGATAAAAAGGGAGTAGAGAACGTAGTGGCCGATCATCTTTCTCGCCTTAATACCTTTGATTCCCTTGAGGCGACCCATATCAATGACTGTTCCCTGATGAACAACTGTTTAGAGTCTCCCATTCACCTTGGTTCGCTGATATTGCTAATTATCTTGCTACAGGTGCCATACCGACACACTGGACGTCACAAGATAAGAAGAAATTCTTTACCAAGGTGCGTAACTTTTTCTAGGATGATCCATATTTGTTTAAATATTGTCCAGACCAAATCTTAAGGAGATGTGTACTAGACGATGAGCATCAGAGTGTCATCTCCTTTTGTCACTCACAGGCCTGTGGTGGTCACTTTTCTACTAAAAAGACCACGGCCAAGATTCTACAGTGTGGCTTTTACTGGCCCACTATGTTCAGGGACACTCATGAGTTTTGCAAAGCTTGTGAGCGTTGTCAAAAATTGGGAGCATTATCCCGTCGAAATATGATGCCTTTGAATCTCATCCTTATTATAGAAGCATTTGATTGTTGGGGCATCGATTTCATGGGACCATTCCCCCAATCATTTGGAAATCTGTATATTTTGCTCGCCGTAGACTATGTCACTAAATGGGTCGAAGCAATTCCGTGCCGCAAAAATGACCATCGCACGGTCATTAAATTTTTAAAAGAAAATATCCTGTCGCGGTTCGGAACACCTCGAGCTATCATTAGTGACGGGGGCTCACACTTCTGCAATAGACCATTTGAGAGCTTAATGAAGAAATACGGTATCTCTCATAAGGTGAGCACCCCATACCATCCACAGACAAGTGGACAAGCTGAGATTTCCAATAGGGAGATCAAACATATCCTAGAGAAAACTGTTAACCCTGATCGTAAGGATTGGTCAATCCGATTGACCGATGCCTTATGGACATACCGTACTGCTTTCAAAACTCCTATTGGAACATCTCCCTTTAGACTTGTCTATGGGAAAGCCTGTCACTTGCCTGTGGAATTGGAACATAAAGCATACTGGGCGATCAAAAATCTGAATTTCAATCTGGACAACGCTGGCTCGCTACGCAAACTTCAGTTGAATGAACTTGAAGAAATCCGGAACGATGCATATGAGAACTCGAGAATTTACAAGGACAGGATGAAGGCGTTTCATGATCAACATATTCTACGAAAATCATTCACGCCTGGTCAGAAAGTCCTCTTGTATGACTCTCGACTACATCTCTTTCCGGGTAAGCTTCGATCTCGTTGGACCGGCCCTTACATTGTTGTCACTGCTTATCCTCATGGGGCCGTCGAGATAAGAGATCCCGACAATGGCAAGGAGTTTAAAGTAAATGGACATCGATTAAAGCCATTTGTTGAGACATTTGATTAAGAGGACATGTCCATGCCTCTGATTGCTCCTGTTTACCAGGACTGATCTCCTAGTCTGATGGAGGTATACGTAGGTTTATCGCTTTCATAGGTTTAGAATAATCGCTTTCATAGGTTAGTTAGTTCAATGTTTGTGGGTAACATTACTGCAAACCCTCACGAGACTACAACTCGTCCTCTAGGGGTAACCTAGGGGTTTAAAGGCTTGTTGCATATGCTAAATGCAATCAAGAGCACCTGCGAAAGTGGTATAAGTAGGATTTTATTTTTGTTATTTTTGTTCTGCTTTTTCTCTCATGCTGACAAGCTTCCATGCCGTGATCTATTGGAAACTCTCTTGATTCGTTATTCAGGTACTATCTTCCCATCACTTCTCATTTACTTTCGTTGTCCCATGTGCATTGCATGCTCATATCTTTTACATTGAGGACAATGTAGATTTTAGGTTGGGGGTGGGAGATTAGGTTTCCTAATCAGTATTTTCTTGGTCTTGAGCAAAAATTGTGAATTTTTTTTTTAAAAAAAATTTCTGAAAATTTCTACAAATTCGAAGTGATTTTGACAGATATCCCTAATTTAGATTTTCAAGGTACATAATGGTGGATTTATGACTCTTGGATTCCGTATCTGTTAGATTTCATAGTTAAGTGAATTATTAATCCATGATTAGAAGTTGTAAACATTGATTGAATCATGATTTCACGACACGTCTTGTTTACACATTAAGATTTCAGTTCCATATCGAAGGATTAACTTGGTAATCACTAAGCACGAAAGGAACCAGCCTGAAATATCTTGCCATCATGGTATAAAAATTGAAAAGGTTGGATAATTAATCTTCACCATAGGTTTGCTCCCTATAGGTGTGGAGTTAATTCCCCATGAATGATATCTAAAAAGAGTCAGGTGTACGATCTTCACCATTGGTTTGCTCCCTATAGGTGAGGATTTGATTCCCCTTCCTTGGCATTACTTTGAACAGAAAAATCACAAGTTAATAGGTTAATCTATGAGGCAAGTTTTGGATTAAGTTTTGGTTGTCATAAATTTTCTTGTTGGTTACCAATGATATCATGAAATTGACGATTGGATCTCTTAATGATGATAAGCCGAGATTAGACTATACATCCATGGATCTCAATGTTTAAAATTTTTCTAATTGATGGATTAATGCTTTATACTTGATTATGAAGTCTACCGTGCGCTTGAGCTCAGGAGAAAACAAATTCTAACATTCATGAATATTAAATTTCTCGTACTTTGTTCAAAATCTCACTCGATTTCATAGAAAGTTCTCCTATAATTCTCAACTTATTTTTCGCATATTTTGCTCGGGACTAGCAAAATGCTGGTTGGGGGTTATGTTGAGGGTCAAATATTGCATATTAGACCCCAGATATTATCTGAATTTACGAATATAATGCTATCTAATGGCTTGTTTTCTCATTCTTGTGTTGCAAGGTGATTTTATGAGCATGGATGGAAAAAGGACGTTAAAAGTTGAGATTTAACGATCTGATGACGCCAAAGGCAAGGGACACACTCCAGGGGACCAAGATTGACAAATATACACGGTCAGAAATCCGAGAAAAGTTAGAAATTGAAGCTCAAGTGGCCTGAAGGACGTCCAGAATGCAAGATCACGAGGTTTCCACCATCCGTTCGGCTCGAAACTTCATACGTCGCCTGAGGACCATAAATTAACCGTACATATAAAATTTCAGCCATTGAAGATCTCAGAAAGTGCCCCAACTGACAGATCAGACCATAAACCGTTGATTCTGGGCCCACCTGATATCTGGAACTGCCTCAAAATTAGTATTGACGGTTTAAATGAGATGAGAAATAATTTAGACGGTGAAGATTTTTAAAAATCATCACAGTGGACCCCACATGAATAAAGTGTGCATAGTGCACAAGTGCACTACACGTGCATGGGAAACGGCAGAGACGGTTGACCGTCTCTGACCGAAAGAAAAGTATAAAAAAAAAAAAAAAAAAGTCTGCGTAACGGACGGCCGGCGTCCGTTTTGCAGATGGTAGTGGGCCCCACCCATTGTTCGTATGGCCGATCTGATCCGTCCACCGTGTAGAGGGCTTCGAGAACTATAAAACCATGCTGACCTTTTGCACCCATGCGTGCACACGTGGGAGATATAGAGGCCACAAAAGGGCTGCTCGGTAGCGTTCAAAACTGATTCTTTTATGATTTCTTCTCTATGCCACGTCAATGGACGTTCAAAACCACCCATTCTTAACTGAAATTTCGTTCTGAATCCAATGGAAGGGGTGAATTTTCCAGAAAATGCTTCTGTGGGGCCCACCGACCACAACAGCGAAATAGTGCGAAAGGTTTCGCACATCTGCGAAAACTGACTTTTCCGGACAGTTTTGGCCCACCATCTTTGATCATATGGAAGATCTGAACCGTCTATCATGTAGAGGACCCAAGAAAGTACTAAGGGACGGTGTTTCTTTGGAATTTGAGCGAGGAAAGTGGCGTGTTTCATGGTACCGAACTTGGCTGCGAAAATTGTACTCCGTGTCCTGCTACAACTCTGTCACTGACTCCAGCCTTCCAGCAGCTATAAAAGGAGGTTTTTGGACGTGGGGAGCATTAATTCAGGTCTGGGGAGGAAGAACAGAGGGCTCGAGCTTGGGTTTCAACGTGGGCAGAGGAGAGAGAGAGGAGCTTGGTTTTTTCTTTCCCTTTTCTTTTCCTTTTCTTTTTCTCTTTATTTATTTGGATTGAGCCCATCCATGGTAGGCTAAATCCTCCTAGCTAGGGCTAAGAGGTGAAGCTTGTAGTGAGATGAGAGATTTGATTTTATTTTAATTTTAATGCATGAAGTGACTTTGATTTTAGTTAATTATTATGGGAATATTTTTAGTTCTTAATGGTCTGTTGTGACTGAAATTACAATGGGTCTGCGATGCTTTGAATATTTCTATTTTCTTTTCATATTTATGACGTCAGGACGTCCTGTTGTTCACCATAGTCTCCTAGGCATGGTTGGATGACGGTACCCTTCCTAACTTTCATGCATGTGATTGGGTGGTAATTAGTTTAATTTTGTTGTTTGCCATAGTCTTTTGGGCATGGTTTGGTGATGGAATCTATTCTAATTCATACACCTTTCATCTCTTTGAAAACTAGATCAACGGCAGTTCAGTAATTTCCATGATTTTCGATGCAAGCATAAGTTCTCCCTGATCTCTACAAGTGGATCCTCTGAATCCCTAGTTTCCTATCTCTGATTTGTTTCCTAAGTTTTAGATTAATTATTCTACAAGTATTCCACCATTGCTAATTGATTTAGAATTCATCTTAGCCTAGTTCTAGTTCTAGTTAGTTTTAGATAACGTACAAGTTTCAGTCCCTTGGGATTCGACCTCGGTCTTACCGAGTTATTACTACATCACAACCCTGCACTTGGGGAGTGAACAGTGGACGGTGGAACCCACCTTGATAAATGTGTCATTATCAATGTCGTCCAACCATTCGGCGAGCTACTGGACGGCTAGTGGACCCCACCTTTGATGTGTGGGTTACGTCCAAACCGTCCATTCATTTGGTGGAGGCAGATCGGCCTATCAAGTGGACCCGCTATTGATGCGTGTGAGTCATTCACGCTGCATGGGCCAGCAACAATCCAACTGCCCATTTGCTAGCTGGCTCACCAGCAGTTTTGCAGTTACTGTTTGGCACAGTAAGATCCATGGGTCCCACCGGGTATGGGCCAGATCCACACCGTCTAGTTGTTTGGACGAAGGGGCTGCACTATGATGTATATGTTAGTCCACCGTGCAGTGGACCCCACCTAAGGGAAAGCTGATTGGCTGATGTACGTAACATCAGCTATATGGCTGATGTATCAACGCCAGCAAGTTGGTGGGATCCACCATAAAGTATTTGTTGTATATCCACTCCGTCCTTGTCCATGACGGTGGATCCCACGGTGACGTATGCATTTCACTCACACCATCCTTTCATTTGAGAAGTGGGCCCACCCACATGTGTGACACGTGTGGGTAGGTGGAACCCACCTTGATGCATGCGATTTATATACACCATCCAGTAGCTATAGAGCTGATGGATTAGCGCCAGTAAGTTCTGTGGGGCCACCTTGATGACGGTCTGATCTAGACCGTCCAGACCCTACAGCAACCCACCTGTAATATGTGTGGTTAATCCTTGTTGTGGGACCATGTGAGGTAAGGGTTTTATCCAGCCATCTGTCTTGATGGACGTGGCCCACTGTGACGTGGGCTTCATCCACGTCGTACATCCCTTTGCAGCAGCAACAGTTGCTGCTGCTGACGTCAGTGAACAAGTGGGGCCACCTCCAATGATGTATGGGTTTTAACCTACACCGTTCGTCCACGTGCTGGACACCACCTTGATATATTTATATCCATCCCATTCATGTAGGGGACGTGGGGCCCACTTTTGTGATGTGCTGAGTGCGGCATGTGGACCCCATGATGCATGTGTTTCATCAACTCCATCCATCATCCTGCTGGATGCATGGACCGCCCACAATCCCGCCAGGTGGACGGTGGCAATCCACCTCGATATATGCATTTCATCCCAGTCGTCCATCAGATTTCAGGACGGTGGGCCCACTGCAGCAACATCAGAAATTTCTATGGATGTGGTCCACATGATGTATGATGTATGTGTTTTAAATCTACACCGTCCAGCCACACCGTCTAGTTGTCTGGACGGTGGAACCCACCATTGATGTATTTATTCTATATCCACGCTGTTCATCTAGACAGGGCGCGTGAAGCCCACCTGGGTGTAGTGTTATGTCCCCTCCATGCATTCATGGTGCCATGTGGGGCCTACCATGATATATGTGTTTCATTCCAAGCCGTCCATCTATTTCTCTTTCTTATGGACATGGCCCACCATGATCTCGACGGTGGGCCCTATCAGGATGCTTGCGTTCATCCATGCAGTCCACCATTCAGGTATGGATGGTGGGACACATGCAATGTATGTGTTTCTCCAAATCTTTTAAATCATGGGTGCATACGTATTCTATATTCACAACGTCAACTTTGGACAGTGCCACGTGGGGCCTACCGTGGATGCGTGTATTGTACATTTTGTCGTTCATTTGTGCAGCCTACCATAATGTGTGTATTGCATGCACATGGTTCATCCACTTTTCTAGGCCCATTGGTGCGACTCGTGACACCTTCCATTTGATACACATAAGGCCCATGGGTTAGGGCTCATTGAGATGTATTGGGGCCTATGGGTTGAGGCCCATTTGATGTACATATGGGGCCCAATGGGTGTGTCCCATTATGACACGTATTAGGCCCATGATGCATGGCCCATTTGATGTATTCAAGACCCATGTATAGGGCCCGCATGTTGTGTGTTTAAGGCCCATGCCAGGGCCCACCTATCGTGTATATGAGACTCATTAATGTGATCCACTTAATGTAAATTGAGGCCCATGAATCGTAGCCCATTATGATGTATTTGAGGACCATGAGTCGTGGCCCATGGTGATGTATATTAGGCCCGTGTATTCGGCCCCTTGTGATGTATATTAGACCCTTGTATGAGACCGTGGGCCCACTGTATGTTCGGCCCTATGTGGGCCACTCCTTGGAAGCAATGTTGGTTAGATGTCCACATTGATGGGCAATGATGGTTAGATGTTCTCATTGTGACCTTCCCTTAGGCCTTGTTAGGGCCATTATCTTCTTGGGATTAACCCAAATAAGCGGGCCCCATTCACCATAGACGGATGGCTCTATGCTATCAGATTTGATATAACCAGGGTCGAGTGTCGATCTTTATACTATGGTTGATCGGTTGATTATCTATGGACCCCGCTTTGTTTATCTGCTGATTATTGGTGTCGATTGTTGAGGTCGACGCCGATTATTATCCCTGAATATCGGTGCTTATTATCGATGCTGATTATCGATTCTGATTGACATGACCGATCTACCGATTCCGATTACTGACCGATTGCCAATTCCGATTGACGTAGTTGATTTGCCGATTCTGAATGATGATACCGATTGTTGATGTCGATATCGATTGTCGATCCTAATTCTGATCTGTTGAGGCCGATTATTTAAGCCGATTCCGATTATCGAGGCCGATTCCAAATGTCGATTTCTGACTGTTGAGGCCGACCTCGATGGTCAAGGTTGATTTTGATTGCCAAGACCGACTATCGAGACCAATACGATGTACATGCGACCCGTAGTTGAGGCCCATTATGATGTATTCATGGTCCATGGGCAAGGCTTATAGTGATGTATTCATGGCTTATGGGTAAGGCCCATTGTGATATGTATCAGGCCCATGGGAAGGGTCCACCCGTTGTGTATATGTGGCCCTTGAGTAAGACCCCTTGTGTTGTATATTAGGCCTTTGTGTGAGGCCGATGGCCCATTATATGTTTGGCTCTGTGTGGGTCATTCCTTAGGGGCAATGTTGGTTAAATGTCTACATTGTCGAGACCGATTGTTGATGCTGATTATTGATACTGATTATGAGTATGTGACTGCATAGCATCATGATCCATGCCCATACGCATTATCTGCATGTCTGTTATGAGATATGATTGACCATTGCATATGTCATAGTGCTGGTTGTTATGAGACTCCCTGATAGGAGGAGATTGTCTCACATGGGCTCACGGTTTGCACAGGATTGATGCATGACTGGATTGTATGACTCATGCATCTTGCATTGTGTGCTTTGATTACTATATGCCTTAGCGACATCAGGGTCGTAGCCTCCACAGGCATATAGTGGCCAGATGAGACACCAGAAATCTGTTCTATATGGGGTGCTATAGATATCCCTGGGTGAAAGTCTCTAAACCCTCTTGGTTCCAGAGGTTGCTCCAACGTCTAGATTGAGTGGGTAGATGAGCGTTGAGTACCGATTACCAGATGGTTGCGCTCTCCACTGTGTCGTGGTCGGTTGAAAGGGGGTGCGGCCTTACCTGCCCCAGAGGAGGGGGCAATGCTGGGCTGAGTCTGACCAGCTCGAGGAATGGGTCCGCTATCGACGAGCCGGGCCCGATATTGGCAGCCAGATAGTAAGGTCTCTTCCACTCACCTTGTTGCGCGCGATGGGGCGGCAATGTAGTTTGGATATAATAGACCCCGGTGATTTTTCAGAGAGAAACCGTACTGATATGTAGACTTATTGGATAGGAGTTTCATGCTCATTCATTCATTCACTATCCACTTGGGCTAGTGGTGCGCAACTAATTATTGTGTACCTTCGTTATGGCAAGAATTTCAGTTGAGCGCGCGACTAACCTGAGATCAGGGGCTTACCACGTTGAGTCTGACTATCCAAATTTAGGTATGAGACTGATTTGGATAGAAGTCCCTTGTGGTAGACTCCGTAGCCTGCGATACTACGTACTATCATCCCAACTTCATACTCTAGCATGGTCATTTCATTCGCATCGCATATTGCATTACATCCGCAGGTATACGGTATTTTGGGTTGCTATGTTTCTGTACTTATATGGCCTAAATAGACTTAACAGGATTTGTATATTGCATTGCATCCTCGACATCTGATATTTAGCTCTTTATGATTCTTCATTGCATAACTGTTCTATATTACGTATCCTGATATTTATTGACTTATGGACTTGTCCATACTTCCGCTTACTCTGTTATCGTATGATTTATGATCTTGTCAGTATTTCTTCTTATTTCGATAATGTACGATTTATGAATTACCAGTGATTTCGGTATTGTATGATGATGGTATTGTATTGAATACTTGACACTTACTTTGTGCACACACTTACACCACCCTCTAAGCTTTCTATAAGCTTATGCACGATAGATGCGTGCAGGTGATGTTAGGTTGCAGTCGTGTTGAGCTTGGAGCGTGCAGCGGTCTTCTGGAGCTTGATTTTCGATTTATGTATTTTTCCTTCAGCATTGTACTCAAATGATTATATTAGTGGATATGTAATGATGATGTTGCTTTTGTGATTTGGGTAATCTTGTGGTTATGCTTATTACGATTTAAATGTAAAAAATAAAAATAAAATTCTCCTTGTAGGATTCCAGGATCGGAATCTGGCGTGTGAACGCTAGGAGCCGAGAATGGGGTACTATGGAGACTGTCGGCACCGAATTTGGCAATCAGGATTCCTGTGAATCCGATTTTTGAGTTTGGGGCGTGACATTGACTGACTTGGCTTTAGTTGGATATTTAATTTGGTTATGACTGCCTTGATTTATTAGCAATGGATCGGTTAGATTTGGGCCCCACGTGAGTAAATCATGGGGTTAAACTCGATGTTTGAGTATCGGGCGAATTCGATGGCTTCCTACGGTTGATTGATCGGATTTATGTGGTTCTTTACTGGTACTGCCCCTGTATAAACTGACATTGAGTGCTAATGATCATTAAGGGTTATTATAAGTTAATTAATAAAGAAAAAAAATTCAAGGATTTTTGAAAATCCAAAAACAGCGAAAATTCAGGATGTTACACATACCCTCTAAATCACCATCGTCTCCTCCCCCTTCATGAAAATAGAGATTCTCAGTTGGAAGATGGTGGCCCACCTCCTCCACTTCAGATCCTCCACCAGATGATATTGAAAAATGACGATCGATGAGTTTCATCATACTTTTAAGATATCAAATGGTCTCTAAATTAGGCAATTAACCGTGAAATGCATGGAAATGACCGTGAAGTGAAGGGAAATGACCGTGAAATGCATGGAAATGACCGTGAATCAACACAAAATTGTTTGGAATGACTGTGAAATGCATGGAAATGACCGTAAAGTAAAGAGATTGGGCCACGAAATGCACGGAAATGACCATGAAGTGAAGGGGTATGACCGTGAAATGCGTTGAAATGACCGCGAATCAACACGGAATAGGGGGGAATGATCGTGATATGCGCCGAAATGACCGTGAAGTGAGGTGATTGTGCAGTGAAATGCACGGAAATGACCGTGAAGTGAAGAGGCATGACCGTGAAATGCGGCGAAATGACCGTGAATCAACACGGAATAGGCGGGAATGACGGTGATTTCCATGTATATCATGGTCATTCCCGCCTATTCCGTGTTGATTCATGGTCATTTCGACGCATTTCACGGTCATACCCCTTCACTTCACGGTCAATTCCGCGCATTTCACGGTCCAATCGCTACACTTCACAGTCATTTCCATGCATATCACGGTCATTCCTGCCTATTCCGTGTTGATTCACGGTCATTTCGACGCATTTCATGGTTATGTCCCTTCACTCACGGTCATTTCGGCGCATTTCATGGTCCAATCGTCTCACTTCATGATCATTTCTCATGCATATCACGGTCATTCCCGCCTATTCCGTGTTGATTCACAGTCATTTCGGCGCATTTCATAGTCATGCTCCTTCACTTCATGGTCATTTTCATGTATTTCACGGTCCAATCGCCTTACTTCACGGTCATTTCCATGCATATCACGGTCATTCTCACATATTCTGTGTCGATTCACGGTCATTTAGGTGCATTTCACTGTCATGCACTTTCACTTCACGGTCCAATTGCTACACTTCACCGTGAAATGTGCCGAAACGACTGTGAATTAACACGGAATAGGTAGGAATGACCGTGATATACATGGAAATGACCGTGAAGTGAAGCAAATTGACCGTAAAATGCACGAAAATGACCGTGAAGTGAAGCAAATTGACCATGAAATGTGCGGAAATGACCGTAAAGTGAAGGGGCATGACCGTGAAATGCGTCAAAATGACCGTGAATCAACACGGAATAGGCAGGAATGACCGTGATATGCATGAAAATCACGATCATTCTCACCTATTCCGTGTTGATTCACGGTCATTTTAGCGCATTTCACGGTCATGCCCCTTCACTTCACGGTCACTTCACAGTCCAATCGCCTCACTTCATGGTCCAATCACCTCACTTCACAGTCATTTCCATGCATATCACGGTCATTCTCACCTATTCCGTGTCGATTCACAGTCATTTCGGCACATTTCACGGTCATGCCCCTTCACTTCACGATCATTTCAGCGCATTTCATGGTCCAATTGCTACACTTCACCGTGAAATGCGTTGAAATGACCGTGAATCAACATGGAATAGGTGAGAATGACCGTGAAATGCATGAAAATGACTGTGAAGTGAAGTGAATTGACCGTGAAATGCATGAAAATGACTGTGAATCAAAACGGAATCATCGGGATTGATCGTGAAATGCATGGAAATGACCGTGAAGTGAAGCGAATTAACCATGAAATGCATGGAAATGACCGTGAAGTGAAGGGAATTGACCGTGAAATGCATGGAAATGACCATGAAGTGAAACGAATTAACCATGAAATGCATGGAAATGACCGTGAAGTGAAGGGAATTGACCGTGAAATGCATGGAAATGACCATGAATCAAAACAGAATCACCGGGATTGACCATGAAATGCATGAAAATGATCGTGAAGTGAAGCGAATTGACCGTGAAATGCATGGAAATGACTGTGAAGTGAAGCGAATTGACCGTGAAATGCATGGAAATGACCATGAAGTGAAGGGAATCAACTGTGAAATGCATGGAAATGACCGTGAATCAAAACGGAATCACTGGGATTGACCATAAAATGCATGAAAATGATCGTGAAGTAAATGAAATGAATGAAATTGACCGCAAAGTGATTGAAATTGACCGCAAAGTGAATGAAATGGATTTTCGACCATCGATTTAATGGAATCTTGGAAAATAACTAGGATAGTTGGCTAAAGTAGCTTCTCCTACCCCAAAATCATATAAGGTACGAAGATATTCTTGTTAAATGAATAAAGAAAGAAATGAAAAAAAAGGAGAAATTTTTTTTTATATGCTTATATATACATATTTATATAAATATGTATTAGAGAAAATTGTAGGTAGAATAAAATTTTTCATGTAAAAAAAAAAATAATGAATAAATTACATAGACTTTTACGGACCGCAGTTATGGCTACAGCTATAATCCGTAGCTATATCTTCGATAATATCGAATACACTTAAATATGTATCGAAAATTGCAGGATTTTTTATGCAAAGTTGCTGGACAGTTTTATACCTTTTTCAATTAATCGAAAGACCTTCGATATATCGAAGTACATATCAAAAGACCTTCAATACATAGCAAAGGACATATCGAAAAAGCATGGGTTGCAATTATGGCTACGGTTATAATTCATAGCTATAGATTTCAGGCTTTTTTTTTTCCTTATTATAATCCCTACCGCCTTTGTGGGTCCTTTTATGAGGTATATGTTATATCTAAACCGTCCATCTATTTGGCGAACCCGTAATAAGTCTTGAGAAGAAAAATAAGATAGATTTAGCTATCAAGTGGACCACGTTGTAAAAGGCAAATGAGGATCGAACATCCACCGTTGAAACCCTTTTAGGGGTCACGGAAGTTTTGGATCATTACGAAATTTGTTTTTCCTCTTCATCCAAGTCTTTGTGACCTCATGAATAGATTGGATGGAAAATAAATTTTATGGTGGGCCCTATGAAAGTTTCAACGGTGAAAATTAATTTTCTGCTACTCTTTGTGGTGTGGTCCAGTTGATCTTTGGTTATGTTTTTTTTTTTTTTTTTGGGATAATGCTCTGAAATAATCTGAAAATATTGATATAGTGGATATAATAAATACATAACTGTAGGGCCCATATACTGTTGGTCTCTTTTGAACCGTTCGTATAACTCAGAGTTCGAGGGGTCATTCGTTCATCATTACGTCTCCAGATTAGGGAGACTTTTACTGGCTTTTAAAAAGAAGTGTATATTTATATAATAATGAAGAGAAAAAAGATTCTTTACTTTTTGTTTCCATGCCGTAGCTATGGTATCTTCAAACTCCTGTGATGGAAGAAGCCGGGGGCATTTACGACCTTCGGAATGCGTCCGTACATTTGGGCTGATTCTTGCAAGGTAAAATGAGGTAGGTTTGATCTCGTAAATGGGCTACAAATGGGTCGTACCGTCGTAAATTTCTCATTGGCCGGTGTACTTGACACCAGCCATATAGCTGCTGTATTGGCGTAAGTAAGTTCCGTGAGTTTGATCACGAGGTATGTGTTATATCTAAACCGTTATTTAATTCGGTGAGCTCATATTAAGGCTTGAGAAGAAAAATAAGGCAGATATAACTATCAAGTGGACCACACTGCAAAAAGCAGTGGAGGATTGAACGTCTACCATTGAAAGCCTTTTTGGGGTCAAGAAGTTTTGAATCAATATGAAATTTGTTTTTTCTCTTCATTTAAGTCTTCGTGACCTTATGAACAAATTGGATGGAAAATAAACGTTATGGTGGGCCCTACGAATAGTTTAATGGTCAAAATCATTATCTCCGCCGCTATTTGTGGTGTGATCCAGATGATCTTTGGATATGATTCATTTTCTGGATAATGCTCTAAAATTATCTTTAAAAATATACGAACGGTATAGATATAATAAATATATCACTGTGGGGCCATGTAACTTTGATCTCCTTTGAACCGTTCGAACAACCCGGAGCTCGAGGAGCGTCAGTATTCATCCTCGCAAGACACGTACCTCCAGCAGCTATATTGCTGGTGTGTGGTACACCAGCCAATCCGCTTCCATGCTGAACGGATGATGACATACACACACTTTGGAAGGCCCACGAATCTACAGCTAGCTACACATAAGATGGGGTTAAACAGTCAATTTCGCAAAGAGAGGACTTCTGCAATAATCTATAAACCAGAGGGTGTTTTTGTAATAATCCAAACCTGTTGGGCGGTGTTTACAGTCACCTTTGTCGATTCTCCCACTCTCGTTTTGCTCGCAGAGATAGAGAGATTTGAAAAGGCAATGGCCGCTCTTTCTGCAAGAGCCCTCCTGCCTCAACCTTCTTCTTTCTCTATATTTCCTCCATCTCGTCCATACAATCAACGGCCTCAAACGATCCTCACCAAGAGCACAAGGAGATCTCGTCCGTTCATCGCAGCTGCTTCTTCTTCCCCTCCTCTTCCTTCTCTTTCCGGCTTCAATCAGAGCATTGGCGACATCCTTGCCGACGTCAGCATCTTCTCCGCCTCGACAGGTGAACCCATCGCGTTCAAGAATCTCTGGGATCAGAATGAGGTAGAACAAGAAATCCACGAATCCGTCCTTCTTTCGAATTCTTATCTGAATTTCAAAAAAATAAAAATAAAAAGATATGATTGTTTGAGCATGATTTCAGCTTAAATTCTGTTTCTGCAGTTTTATCATTCTGTAATCGTCACTGAATTCATCTTCGATTCGAATTACCTGAAAATTTCCTACAATTTCTAGAATTCGGGTTCGCATTCTTTTTGAAAATTCATATTATTTTACTAAGCTAAGGTGTGTGATCAATCCATCCAAAAGACACGTCGTATACATGTATGTCGATCCAGGCCATCCAAATTGTGGGTACCATTGTGAATGGAGCATGGTGAAAAGAAGGAGGGCCGTACCAATCAGATGATCATCGCCATCAGATGGAGGTTGGAAAGAAAATTGTCAGCATTCCGATGATCATCGCCATCGGA
Source organism: Magnolia kwangsiensis (assembly GCA_037074715.1). Taxonomy (NCBI): domain Eukaryota; kingdom Viridiplantae; phylum Streptophyta; class Magnoliopsida; order Magnoliales; family Magnoliaceae; genus Magnolia; species Magnolia kwangsiensis. The sequence goes on from CM073585.1 coordinate 88,914,983, forward strand.
TGGAGGTTGGAAAGAAAATTGTAAGCATTCTGATGATCATCGCCATCGGATGGAGATTGGAAAGAAATTTATCAGCATTCCTTCCTAAATGGGAAAAATCAACGGTTTAAGATCATCCGGTGAAAGTGAGATCTTGAATATGCTCCATTACATGTATGCATGTGTTGTGGATAGGTTGCTAACACTCCCTTATGGTGTAGAAAACTTGTGCTTGTAACTGGTGCAAATTGAATTAATTCCTACTTCAAGTAAGATTTAGTTTGCCACAAATTGACTTATTTGAATTTATGAATCTGCAACCATTTAACATACTTGGTTTGAGATCCCAATCCTTGATTTGGACAAATTCACTTGTTGATGTGGAGCATGCATGGCTTCAATCACAACATAGATTTTAAGTTTGGGTTCATGAATACATGGCATGTCATAAGAGTTAAAGCAGCTTTGCAGACTGAGGGTGCTTTTCAAAGTTCACACTCTTGGCACTCTGTGGAATGCACTCTCTGCTAATCATGAATGAGATAAGTCACTGGTGATTCAGGGCAGGGAAAACAGGTACCCACTCATTCCATTAACTGTACTGCCTCTAACACAGTTGCTGGGTTCTGCAATTCCAAGTATCTAGATCATCCAAACATGAGCCGAATGAATCAGATGCATGAATAAAATAAATTAAGTCTGCAAACTTAGTACACGTTTGGATGTGAAAGTGAATCAAAGAGATAAGGACATAATTCAATGTTGTCTCCTAGTATGCATGAAGAAGTGGCCTTCAAGTTTCGGTTATGTTTCCTCGTTTTGGATGCTGAAGAGGGAAACTACAATTGGTCGTTCCAACTTTATTAGATTAGTGTCTATTTAATTCGGTAGCGTCACTGCTAGTCCCCTTTGCAAATTGATGGCACGAATTTATTGGATTGATCGAGCACCAAATGCTATGATTTAGTTTCATGAGCGCCTGGTGAATTAGAAAGGTGAATCAGACCTAATTGTGGCCTGGAAACCGTGGAGGAGAAGGGCTTCTCAGTTTTTTATCATATTCACATTTTGGTTATTATGGAATTGAGAATTATCTATGAGTAACAATTGCTTGCTTGTTGGTTATGGGGGGTTAGGGAATTATTTGAAGGTTTACATTGAGAGTGTGCTGTTTTCCCTTATCTTATTTTTGGTTCATGTATTCACCCAATTACACTCCCTTTTCAGTTAATGAGTTTCTTGAGACAAGTAAACGACAGGTGATTATTGTTGCATGTTCTTTGAGGAACAAAAATCAGACATTGGATTTTGCATACAGGATGATATGCTCACTGTTTGGTTAGATGTTTTCCTCGGTAAGGTAATATTGGAGATTGTAATAACTAATAACTATTAGCACGCTTTTTTCTTCTTCTTTTTTGCAGGGAATGGCAGTGGTTGCTCTTTTAAGGCATTTTGGATGCCCTTGCTGGTAAGGTTGGAGGCTTACATTGATTAAATGCTTTTTTTTTAAAAAAAAAAATAAATAAAAATGAGGATTTGCTACTCATTTTGAAAAGCAGGATATGTTTCTGACATGTCTTCCTTCAACCAAATTTCTCTTTTCTTTTGTTTTTTCTTTTTTCTTTTTTTTTTTTTGAAGTTGGGAACTTGCTTCAACACTGAAAGAAATAAAACCAACATTTGATTCTGCTGGCGTGAAATTAATTGCAGTCGGTGTCGGCACTCCTGATAAAGCTCGTATTCTTGCTGAGCGGGTATTCATCTTTGTTTTCTTTTCATCATATGTTCAATAAGTTGCAGTTACGTGGTTTCTTTCTCTTGTATCTGTAGAACTTGATTTTTCATGCTCCATTTGTTTGCATTCTTGTTTCTGAATGGGACGGAGGAAACCATCATAGCATGTTCAAGGAGTTCAACCAATTTGGCCATATTGGCTACCCTTTCTCAAATTTTGTAGATTGCTATTCCTATTATACTTATGCTGGTTTCCAATGAAATTTTGGTCTGCTGGTTGTGTTTTTCTTTCTTTATTACATGCACGATCCATGCCCTCACTAGCTTCCAATCTAGTTTGAAGAAAGATTTCAGGGTAAATTGCCATCCTGCCAATGCGTAATGGAATCTATCTTACTTGCTTATTTTTAGCCTAAAAAGTTGACTGGATTCTGGGTTTGATTATTTTGGTGCATTCAAGGAAAATGCATATTGAGAATTCTTGTACAGGTTGGCTTTAATTGTTGGAATTGTGATGTTGGGAGCATTAGGCCTTCATGGGTCTGATTCGTAGATGGTTGCTTTTCCATTGATGTTTTTATTGGCCGTCTTACATAGTCAATCCAAGTTAGAGAAACTGAATCTTGGTTTTGGGATTTATTATCTTCAGCAACAGTAGTCAATTGAGGTGTTACACCTCTACCATGTATTCTTTGGATATTAGCGTTCAGAATTTCCTAAACTACGAGATGCATCTATATGAAATCAGATGCAAACATGGAGACATGCTAGGAGAAGCACAGGGTGGTGGAATAGATGGTACCAAAAAGAAATTCAACTTTTCTGCAACCCTCTCCTGGTCAAGCTTGTTCTATGATTTTGAATGTTCGCTTGAATTTGTTAGGGTTACAATTATGCCTGGCGGTGAGGACATAGCAAAAAAAAAAAAAAAAAGAAGAATTAATCAGTTTCAGTTCTTTTATTGTAAATGCTAGAGGTAATGCATAGAAACAGTATCTTGAGAGAGGGAAAAGCATCACCCTAAAATGGGTTCTTTCTAGCTAGAAAAACAAAAGCATTTGAAGGATAGGATGCATCTTCTTTTAAAGCTAGTTAAAGTTTAATGAAAAATGATGGGGTTTTGGGGCTTGTCAGATAGTTCAGCGTGTTGTGATCCGAATTGAAAAATCCCTTGTGTTAGTTTTTCTGCATCAAATGGTTGGGTATTCTTTTGTGTTTTCTCCACAAGAGGTTGTAGATTTTGTACCACTTGTAATTCATCAATTGGAGATGAGATCCTACTATCAGAAAAAACATGCCAAACCCTATTCAATCTAGTGATTACATACTTCTGTTTGGAAGATCTTTGAATACACGTAAATCATCTAGTGATTACATACTTCTTTTTGGAAGATCGTTGAATACACGTAAATCTCTCACACACATGTATGTTTGAACTTTAAAGCACAGTAGTAGCAACTTCAGGACATTCTGAGAATTTCATTACCTTTCAAAAAAAAAAAGCTTGAGGATGTTCTTGAAGATAGATTTTAACAAAGTTGAAGATCACATCTCATGGAAGGAATTAGAGCTAGTTGGAGAGTTCTATAGGGTACCATGGTTGAACTTTCTTGAAAGCTGCCATTTTCATTCTCATTTGTAGCTGCTGTTTCTTTCTTCTCACTCTTAAGGCCTTTCAATATCTCCAACAACTCGTAAGAAAATTATTAGAAGTTACTTGAATTTAGAGATGTTCAACAGATGTTGCAAATCTTACCACTTTAATCCAAAAGAAGAAATAAAGTATTCAAACTACAGGCAAGAAAAACAATGCTCTAGACAAAATTGCTATATTTCTGAAATAAAGAGTAAAAGCTGCAATCTCCAAAGTTTTTCAAAGGAAGAAAATTATAAGAGCTGCAAAACCAAATTAGTTTGAGACAACGGGAAACAGAAAATTAAAAATCCATGAAAGTTGTTCTCCATTTGTTAGTTGATAGAAAAAGCCTCCGTTCACATTTCCAGTGAAGGATTTCCCCGAACAATCATCTAACCTCCTAAAAGTGGAATTCCTTGGCACAAGTAGAAAGCATTATGTGTATTAGACAGGAAGCATGTGCACGTGTTTAAGAAGGTTCCCAGAAATGAGCCTAGAATTCGATTGTTTCAGAATAGCTGCTTGTGGTGTCTTTCTTCTTCAGATCACCAGACCCAGGTAGCAGCAATGATTCCTGATTTTGGAATTTCTGTGAATGGCATATCTACTAAAGAGAAATAATCCTTTTTGGCACCTATCTGCACTCACAGAAAAAACTTTTGTGCAAGAGCCAGGCAAGTTGGCCCACAGTGAATGTGGCTAACCCAAAAAGTAGGACCATTCTGGTGGGCCGCACAGGTAAGTTGAAAGTGGACCATTGGCTATCCTTTTTAACTGTGCATTGTTACTTCGACATGTGACCATTGTTACCTAGATTGCCAACCAGTTGCAAGTTCCATTCTGAATCACTTAGTTCTGGATTATGGGTCATCTGTGATTCAAATCGCTATTTTTATTGAGCCAAAGTAACCAATTCTCTACTCTTGTCGCCGTTCCAGTACCATGCATCTGAGCACCCGTGATCCAGGTAACCTTGCATGTGACCCACCTGAAGATTGGACTGCTCTGGTCTTGAACGACAGCACATTCACTGTAAGGCCCACCTTATGAACACCTCGGACCTTGCATAATTGTGCATGGGGTGCTTGTGTTTTGATGTGCGTCTTTTCAAGTAGTTTATCCCCACAGACTTGATTCTTTTCATAAAATAAATTGGTAAAAATCAAATTTTAACCTTTATATCAGTATGGTTACCCATTGTTTAGTGTTTTGGAAGAAAATAGCTAAGTATTGATTTTTATTTTTTTCTTCCGAAGGATAGTTAATAATCAATACTCCATGAAAGCATCTGGGCAACAAATCTGCTGACCACCAAACATTAGAATTAAGTTTAAAGCCTCGTGCTTAGCCTGAGAGAGTCATAGTAAATGAGATCATGCTCAGTTCTGTATTCGGGTATTTGGGACTAGGCATACCTTTCAATAATTTTCTTCTTTGAACAGATATACACAATGTGACAATCTCATCCTTCTTGAATCAAGGAAGCACGACCTGATAGATTCCCCCACCGTAAAATGATAGAAATGTTGGATATATCTTTCTTCTTTTTTTTAATAGTCCAGGAGCCATAAACGCCTTGAGTTATGCATTTCCATTTAGAAATAGTACAGAATTTTCTGTGGTATTGCACCGTTATTCTATGGCAGTTTCGTTCCTCTACTGGACTAATCAATTGCTTTCTCATCTTATTGGGGCAGTTACCATTTCCATCAGATTGTCTTTATGCAGACCCAGAGCGCAAGGCAAGAATTCAATTATACAAGCTTGCCAATTTGTTATAGTTCTTCTACTAGTAGTCCTTACCTGCTCACCGTTTTCAGGCATATGATGTTTTGGGCTTATATTATGGATTGGGCCGCACATTCTTCAACCCTGCCAGTGTAATTTTCTTATTTTCGTTCTGTATTTTACACAAGCAATTATCATCTCTAGACGCGAAATTTGAATGTTTAAGATTGAATTTACATCTAGCAGTTCTCTAGTCCTTTTCCAACTTCCATTTTTACAGGCCAAGGTGTTTTCGAGGTTTGAATCTCTGCAGAGAGCTGTGAAGAACTATACCATTTCAGCCACTCCAGATGATAGGAGCAGCGTCTTGCAACAGGTCTGTTTGCATCCATTAGTCCATTTGAGGAATTAATGATCCCCACCCCATGGATACGAACATCAAATTCGAGTTTTTTTTTTATGCAAGTCAGGCATGTTGTACAGTGATCGAGACGTTGGTCCAATGATAGATCATGCCCTAAAAACCTCCCACATAGAAAGATCCCAGGCACCAGTCTCTGGGCCTTTTTTGTTGAATGTGGACCATTGCTTCAATTCTCTTCTTAACCACCTATTTTCAGACCACAGCTCAGAAGTTTGGGATTAACTTAATGAGGAAATTCTTGGGATACGATCCATCCATGATGGGTTGCATTAGACCAACAGTCTGAATGACTTAGCGGTAGGCCCCACTTGTACAAACTGAAAACTCAAGTGTACCATCAGTATTCTAGAGATGTGAAGAGCTTTCTCTTTTTAAATCTTAACAAAGCTGTAGGCCTCTGAATTAGTAATCAGACCCTGTTTTGTGTGATTTTACGCTTCCTGTTCATTAGGGAGGGATGTTTGTCTTCAAAGGGAAAAAGCTGTTGTATGCGAGGAAAGACGAAGGTACAGGCGATCATGCTCGTTTAGATGATATTCTTGCCGTCTGCTGCAACACCCCAGTCGCATGATGTTTGAAGGGAAGAAATACCAAAATCGGATTAACGGAATTAGATCCAGAAATAGATCAAAGGATACATGCATTTTAGAATGATAGTATGCAATAGAAGCTAATATTATGTATGATATGTATTGACTATTTTTATATATGTATTCCTGTCTATAGTATAATGTGCATCAATTTGTAGTAATTGATTACCAAAGAAAGAATAAAACATTCATTTTAAAAACACCGTCCATCCAATGAAGCAGAAAAGCTACATTGATTTGGAATACTCAGTTGAGAGAAGAAAAGAGAAGAAAATAAAAGGCAGAAAAAAATGTTGCGAAGATGAACTCCATGGCGTGGGAGGAGTCAGGAGAGTGTTGATTCAAGTACATTTGATGATGCAGATGTACTCTTTCAGTGGGTGCAATGGTAGGCCCCACCATGCCACTTGTGTAGGACATCCCTGCAATGCAAATGATAAGCCTCATCGTCAAGATCACCCATCTCAAAAACCGACAAACAAGTTTTGCCCACCTAATGAGTCGATCAGCCTGATTTTTTGAGATGTATGTCTTCATGATGGGGCCTACCCATTTGCATTGCATGGATGTCCCACACAAGTGGCATGTTAACTGGAAGGATGGAACGGCATGACAAGTCTTCATGCAGGCAGTTGTAGGTGATCATTCAAGTGGTACCTACTTTGATGAATCAAGCTTCACATTTGCAGGATCCACATTTAAGTGAAATTTAGACTTGATTTTTTTCCCTAAACTGTTCATAAGATGTCCACCAATCAGATAGTTAGGATCATGAGTTTAGTATGAATTTAGGGCCATGACCCATCTATTGCCTGCCCACAATTTGGATGGTTTGATTGAGGTAGGTGTGTAATGTGCAAAATATGCAGTGGCATGAATCCTCTTTGTAGACTGTCAAAATTAGAGGTTTGGTAAGCCGACATGCCTGGTGAGATCTGCCCATCCAAACACACCCAAGCATTCTTGCAAAATGTAGCTCTTTCGTGCAAGATCTGGTCTTTCATCACGCGGGCCATATGGTTTGATCTTTTGGCCCAAAAATAGGTTGTTTCACTCTTCAAGTAGGCCATTGTGCAGATACCAAACTGACTGCTAACACAATTTTTAGCAATCCATTTCTGTTATGCAGTGTCTCACTTGAGGATTTGAAATGGCCTTGCTTTTAGGACAGGATCTAATCAGTATGGCCCACTTGATGGATAGCTCAGATCTTTTTTTGAGGAAAAGGGACCAATTAAAATCAAATTTTGAAGCCTCGTCTAATATGTATCGGCGGATATGTGTCAGTTTTGTTAATGAGTCACAGTAAGGACCTCCGTATTCACTTATTATAATCCAGTATGAGGTATATACGTGCGTTAGAAATGTTTATTACACATCATAAGCATTTTATGAGGTTTTGGGACCATATATATATATATATATATATATACACACACACACACACGGGAAATGGTTCCATGCGGTCCAGCTCATGGGAACTTCCCATGAGGTCGAGCAGCGTGGCCCCACCGTGATGTGTGTCAAACATCAATACCGTGAATTTGATGGGTCCCCTTTTAATAATGGGATATCTCAAAAATCAGCAGTATACAACTCAGGTGGGCTATATCATTTAAAATCATGTGAAGACATGCCTGAGTGCATTCTGCATGTGCAATACCTGAGTGCATGCGTATCAACCATCATACTCTTCCAGAGCACTGAATATTTTCTCAATAAATGTGCAGGGCTAGACTCAAAAAAAGGTGATGACCCCTCAACTGTAATACATAATTGTACACAAATCTAGACTGTTGAAATTGCTGTACCAATGGAGGATGGATCATAATTGAAAATTTGCAATAAGGTGTTAATATTAATCATCTGAAATTTTCCTTTGAATTTGAGACATTTACTATCTTACTTTGAAACATCTATTTCATACACATTAATTGGATGGTTAGGATTCAGTAGAATTTTAGAGATATACTCCATCCACAGTGGGATCCACGGTCTGGATGGTCCCAATAAATATACATTAGCACAACATGTAAGAAGGATGAGTCACCCACCATGGTTTAAAGGGATCTTTAGGAAATGCCACCCTTAATTAGGTAGAACCATCTAAAAAAATTTCTTTCGATACTGCGGCCCACATTTTGAGGGGTCTATTTATTTTACCAGTTTTCATCCAATCCAAATAATAAAGATGAGCTTATTTTTTAAAATGATAAAAATACTCCTAAGGGTAGTTATTATGGACAGTGATTTGGATCGTTCAAAAGTATGTGGCAGCAAGCCCAAGGAGCCTAAGATAGTGAACAGTGATCTAGACAAATCAACACAAGGTGGTTAGCAATTTATACCATCCAAAAGTTCTTGGACAATGATATAGATTATTCAAAAGTAAGTTAACAGAAACACGATGGAAAGCAGTAAAATAAATAAATCTCTCAAAATATAAATTGTAAGATCTAAAGAAATTATTTTAGATGGTTCTATCTAATTAAGTAAAAAAATGTGTGACATTTCATAAAATGCCCCTTCAAAATGGTCCGTAACTAGAATTGAAGTCTAGCCCTTGAGGGTGAAATGGATTGGGTCAAATCAAATCAGGGGGTTTCCAGACCTCACCTGACCCAACCCAACCCATTAAAATTTAGATCACAAACCGGTTGAGCTAAAGTTAGAAAATAAAAGAGAGGAAAGAAAAAGGACCCATTTATTTATGGGTCAAGTTTAGACGCCACCCGTTTATCTCATGGGTGTGGCATAAAAATTAAAGTGAATTCTCACATAAATAATATTTTAAATATTTTAGTTGTATTGAGGTTAAAATCTAATAAGATTAAGAATACGTGGTCATTTACTATCTTAGATAAACCTGAGAAGATTTTAAGAAGATAATCAAAAGGAAAATGATATTTCAGTAAACCATTTTCGCCTGCAGATGATCAAAGGAAATAAAAATAATCTAAATCTACAAATAGCCATCAAAAGCCACAAGAGAATACTTAATGAAAGTGAGTATAAACTCTCATTTCTTCCATGACAGAAACAGCCGTCCAACTCCTGTTTTGTAAGACGATAGTGCATTCGTTTCATGGATGATCCTGTCCAACCCCTTCCCAATGAAACAGCCAGGTTGACATGATGCTAGAGTGATGAGAGAAGCCAAACAAACTCCTCATTTTCTGAAGAAAGGTTATTCCATTTGGATTTGAGGGGAGTCATTTGATACTCTTGCAATGTATGATGCTCGATACACGTGATGTATGTTAATTTAATTAAGCCGAGTGAACTATGGAGCCCACTGTCTAAGTCAGTGTCCCAAAATTAGATGGCTTAAACAATACTATAACCTCCAATTTATGGACACTTATTTATTGAAGTAGGACCATTGAATTGATTTCTAATATCTACTTTATGACACATCTAAAATAAGAAAGGGGGTAGTTTGAATTATTTGTATGCAGCTAATGCAATTCTTAAGTAACTCCTCCTAAGTGCATGTGCTTCATCCATCATACTCTCCCAAAGCACTCAAACCTTTAAAAAAAAACCCTACTTACTATTTATCAGGTTTGCTAAATTCACACACTTTAGGATTGTACCTTTTCCGCTTAGGCATCTGTAACAATGTAACAGGTGTGTGAGATCTGAGCTTCCATCGAATGAGCTACATTGTAGAAATCTTTGGACATAAAGATAAGGCCATTTCATCTATGGTGGGGCATTATATATCCAAACATATGAATGTCTAGAAAAAAATTAAAAAATAAAATTAAGCATTATTTCAAGGCCTGTGGAAAGTTAGATGTCATATATGGCCCTTTGGGGTCATATGTGGGCAACAACGAGTAGTTGGGTCCCACAATTATAGGGCTGTCAATCGGCTAGGCTTGGGTCTGGCAAAATCAAAATTTTGAATAGGCTGGACTGAATAGTTCAAAATCCGGGCCGAACAACTCCAACCCGACCCTTTGACAGTCCTAGCTTTGATACATTTTTATTTGGAGATCTATTTTTTCAATTTACTTTTCTCAAAATTCAAATTCAAATTCAAATTCAAATAAGAAAAAAAATTGTGATAGGTTAGTTAGTACAGGTAAAGATAGAAACCAGGGATTGCTCTGAATTTATTATGTGCTCAAGAGGGCTTGACTTGTACCAATTAATAGTTACATATCCTAATGGGCTGTCATATTTTGACCAATTCACACAAATCCAAAGCTTAGATGGGCCACACTATAGGGAAGAGTGTAAAATCATGTCTAAAATACTTAAATTCATATGATTTGGCCCACATGAGTGTTCAAACATCTTGATTTCAGAGAATCCATTCATCTTGGCAGGAAATGTTAGAAGAGTGGTTTAGATGGCACGTATATGTTAGGGTGGGCCCCGCACACAATTTGAAGGAATTTAACTGTGAGTTCCCATCTCAATCGTTTCGCCTGGTGTAGCCCACTTGAGTGTTGAATCAGCCTGATTTTTTAGCCTCAGGCAAACACAAGATGGTGAAGTTGATGGGTGGGGTGGATCTTATCCACATGCAATCGTTTTGTCAATGTCGGCGGATGTAACGCTCTTATATCCCTTCTATCCATTTGAAAGCCACACTGGGGTTTTCGAAATCAAGAATAAAGAAAATTAGCAACGGGAGAGAAATATGTACCGTAGAGAGGTTTGTTGTGGTAAAACATAAGCTGTTGGTTGGCTCTTGCAGGTGAAATCTGAGTCATCTATCAGACCATAGTCACATTTTCAATTTCTTAGAATACCCCTAACTTTAATTAGAAGGCCTTTTCAAATTCTCTAAATATCAAACTCAGTGGACCAATTTGTGGTGGCAAAAATATCTAAATACCGATTGCATTATATTTAAGTATAGATTAGCTAAAGACTCTTTTCAGTATGTTAATCTAGATTGTGTGTTTAAATAGGATATTTTTAAAGGTTCGGTGGAGTTTGTTAGACTACAAAATACTATGTTAGTAAGACTATAACTTGTTTATTTCACTAAAAATTATAAAGTATATAAAAAAATGTGAAAGATTTATGAGAGATCTATATATGTCTTAAAAATACACATCTTTAAATTTTTTTTTAAAAAAATAAATCTTAATTTAGGAAGAGTGCCCATATTATTATAATATCACTACCGAAGGTGCTCTAATAGAATTAGTTGAGTTTGAAAATTATAATAAATATTTATTCAAAAAATATGCTAACATAATGATGAAACGAGAAGTAACATGTGACAACAAAACAACTAATAGCTTAAGGCAAGAAGACATTTTTATTGTCCTATGGGATGTAAAACGTGGTCACTTTCAACATTTAAAGAATAATTCAGTAACACATTTGGTGGCTTGGATTTCAACTATTGCTCTTCTAATAGATATACATTTGTAGTGGTTGAAAATTCAACCTTGTTCTTTCATTAGCTATACATATTTTGAAAACAAAGAAAAAAAAAAGTCTGATACAATCGCTCCCAACACTAACAAGTCCCATCCATATGCGCAACAATAACGAGTCCAATCCAAATACCAAACACGATAACATGTTAGATCTAAATGACTAACATAAAAATAAGCCCGATCAAAAAACTTGATATAAACCAAAAACACATCTTATAAAAAAACTTCTTAAAAAGAAAATGCATAGTGCAAAGTATACACAGTTATACATAAAGGTACTACTCTACTAGAGTTGATTTTGAGTGATCTTAGGTTTGATCCATGGAATTTGACATCTTGACCATGGTTGCGATCGAGAGGAGATTTCAAAACCCTAAAAGGGCACCGCTTTCGATTCAGCAAATGTCGTTGGTGGAGAGATGACAAAAGTCACATGCTTAAACATAATAGAGACATCATTGTTAATGATGGTCTCTTCCCGACAACAATAGGACTCTTTAGTGCGATCTCCACCTTCTGTATCTAGTTTTCTCTCTTTTTTTTATTTTAATAGATTTTGAGAAATCCTCCAGAACTATTATGCTAACATTAATGGCAGCCCAAGTCGGCACCGTAGCTAGAAGTTGGAAGAGGGTTGAGTTGCTTGCACCATAAGAGTTGCCAATCGGTACTCCAGCAACTAAAGTTCTCAACGGGATTTTATCCTCGATAATTCGTTGGAATCCAGCTACCCCTTATCGAGATCTTAAACAAATAAAGCTATTAACCATGTGTTGGGAAACGCGCAGAAGCAAATCCAAGTTCAATTAAACAAAGCAAAATCAAACACAAACAAAAGTACATAGAAAATACACGAATTTTACATTGAAAAACCTTCGCGAAAAAAAAACCACGGCACAAAGTGACAAACAATCCACTGTAAAATGATATTATAAGAGTAGATGGACTTACCGATCTGAACGACCCAAAAATCTCTTATCAAAACCCTAGCTTTGCTCTTAAACACCTTAAAACGTCTTAACATTAACTTATAATACACTAATCCTAATTACACCCGATATCTATATACTATCATAACCAAAATTAGAAATAAATCGTGCACTTATGCAATTCCACGTGCATCATTGAAGAGACTTTCGATGGCATCAACAATCATCGAAGACTAGTCGATGACATCAAAGACACCTTTAATGACATCGACAAACCCTATCTCAATCAGATTGAAGACATCTGATAACAATTTTCACCATGGATTCAATCTTCATTCTTTATTGCTCCACCATGTTATCACCATCTCTAATCGCCTTTCATCATAATTTTATCATCACTTCGTGCATACTTCGTCTTCATTAAGCCTTCACCAAGTCTAGAGAAGTTATATAGAACTTGAATTTCTCTGAATGAATTACTTTTGTAAGCATGTCAGACAGGTTAATGCTTGTATGGATATTCTCTAGAGTCATATTGCCTTCATCAAGCACCTGTCGGATAAAATACTGACTAACATCAATATGTTTAGTAATGGAGTGATAAAATATAGTTTTTCATGAAATTATCGCATTTTCATTGTAATAATTAATTGGCACACATCCTGGTGAAGCCCAAGCTAATTTATCATTCATCTTAACCAAACGCATTCTTTGAACACTTTTGTCACCACCATATACTTAGCTTCAGCTATAGAAAGAGTAGTCATAAACTGAAGCTTCAACATCCAACTGATCGCTCTGCGTGCTAACACAAACGAGTAGCTGGAAGTCGACCTTTTATTGTCTATATTTTTCGTATAATCAGCATCCACATAACCTGCCAATTTATTATCTAAATTTTCAAACGTCAAAAAATAGTCCATTGTACCTCGTATATACCGAAGTAATTATTGACTGCGTCCTAGTGTTGCTTATCAAGGTTAATCATGTATTTTCTCACAATACCCCACTATATGTAAAATATCTGGTCTTCTAAAGACCATGAATTATATCAAACTGCCAACGACACTCAAATAAGGCACATAAGACATCACTTGCTTTTCTTCATCTGTAATATGACAATGTTCAAAAGAAAGCTTAAAGTGAGCATCATGGGAGATGTTAATCGGTTTGGCCTTATCCATATCTAAACGTTATCAATACATTCTCAAGATATTATGCCTATGATAACTATAACATACTCTTCAATCTATGTATGAATATTTATGCTAAGAATCTTCTTTGCAGCCTTAAGATCTTTCATTACGAATCTCACTGATAACTAACTCTGTAATGTATCGATTTATATGACTGACAATAAGCATGTCATCTATATACAATACTAGTATGATGAATTGTCAATCCTTCAGTGTCTTGTAATAGACACAATGATCACTTCTGGTAAATCATTTACCGAACATGAAAGTATCAAACCATGTGTACCACTGTTTAGGCAATTGTTTCAGGTTGTATAACGACCTCCTCAACCCGTAAACTTTATTTTCAGTCATTTTGCTTTGAACCCTTCATGCTTCATGTAAATATACTCTTCCAACTCCTCATATAGCAAAGCAGTCTTCATATCCATATGTTACAATTTCAGGTTGTATTGGGCAACCAGTGTCAACATAAATTTGATAGACACAAGCTTGACCATCAACGTGAAAATCTCACTGAAGTTGACACCCTCCTTTTGCATATATCCTTTTGTGACCAATCTTGCCTTATATTTATCTTGTTTCTTGTAAATTTACTTACAACCAATCGCTTTACGCCCTCCTTGAAGCTACACCGGCTCTCATATCTCATTTTTGTAAAGAGAGTCCATCTCACCATGTATGGCCATCATCCACTTCTCAGCATTTAGGTCATCCAGTACTTTTTTGAAGGTAAACGGATTCATATAATCCTTAATGAGGATGAATGCAACATTCAAGTCATCTTTGTATCTGGCCAGTAATTTGTGATCTCTCTACAGATTTGTTATATGAGGTTACTAATCTACCAGCTCTTATACCTCTGTATCTAGCTCAGTCTTTGCTTGTATATTAACTTTTTTATTCTCGACATCAATGACCATTAATTTCTTGTGTTCATCCTTGCAGAACAAGGAATCTTCATCAAATTTGACATCTCAACTAATTATGATATTCTGAGTGACCTGGTTATACACCTTGTGTCTCTTCATTCCATCATTATAGCTTAGAAAACTACACTTCTTCGTCCTCTGGTCCAGTTAAATCTCTCAATTGATGATACATGAAAGCACGCATCACAACAAAAAACTAGCAATTATGAGTGATCGACATCATAATCACTCCACACTTCTTCTGGAATATTACAGTTTATCAGGTAACAAGTTGTGTTAACATTTTCAGTTCATAACTCATTGCTCAATGCAACATTACTCAATATGCTTTAGGCTCTTTTTTAAAAAGTTCGATTCTTCGTTCTGTTACACTATTCTGTTTAGTGTATGCTTCGTTATATCATGCCTCACAATCCCCTCATCTTTATAAAATTGGTTCAATTCCTTTGAAGTAAATTCACCTTTATTGTCTGTCCTTAAAACCTTCAGTTTCTGTCATATTTACTTCTCAACCATCACCTTCTATACTTTAAATGTTACGAACATATCAAAATTATTTTTCAAAAATTAAACCTATACTTTTTTGGAGTGGTTATTTATAAATAAGATGAAAAAAGATGACCCCTTAGGATAAATAATTGGTGATGGGCCCCATACATCTGAATGCACATATTCTAATACACATTTACAAACATATTTTTCAGTCTTAAAAGTTAACCGTGTGTGTGTGTGTGTGTATAGAGAGAGAGAGTCATGCTCCCCTGCGCACCTACGCACGTGCGCACCTTTGTACACGTGCCACGGGTGTCTAATCGGAACAGTCCATGTGATGCGGAATCCCATCAAACCCGTTGTGACAAATTTTCACCCCGATCTAAAATTCTGGTGGGCCATATCAAAGAGAAATGCAAATCAAGGGAGAAAATTGTTTTCATTTTTCATGGCCCATTAAAATTTTAGATCAAAGTAAAACTTTTTCTCGAGGGATTTCACGAGGTTCTGCTTCACATGAACGGTTCAGATTTTGGATCCACATCACGTATGATGGGTTCTCAAAAAAGTTTGTACGTAGTACATACGAACTGGTTCACAGGTGAGCGTTTCTGTGTGTGTGTATATATATATATATATATATATATATATATATATATATATATATGAAAATTAATGTTTTTAAATATAAGAACTATAAATTGATTAGAGAGTACCTTCATACCACTCTTACTCATGTGGCCTAGACACGCATGTCACAAATGTGTCACTGTGAACTCTTCTGCAAAGGTTGTAGATCCATCCGATACAATATTCCTGATCAACCTGTAAAGGTTGTTATTTCATTGTGCTTTCATTACTACAGGTGCCCCTTTAGAAACTTTAAGGATACGATCAAAACCTGTGAACTTAAACTCAAGTGTCTTTAATGCCCCAAAATAGATTAGGTTCTTCCTATGGTTCGGAATGTGTCTCAACTCTGTCAGGATATGCTTCACCCCATCTAACATCTTGATGTGCACCAAACTAATACCAACAAACACTTGATGTGCATCTAACACGCAATGCCATTATCCATAAACACTTGTCCACCATCATAATCGCTATAACTCATGAACCAATCTTGTTAAAATACATATCTTAGAAAAAAGAAAAAGAAAAGAAAATATCTTAATTTAGGAAGAGTGCCCATAAATGTTCTAATATTGCTACGGAAAGTGCTCTAAGAGAAATAGTTTGAGTTTGAAATTTATAGTAAATATTTATTCATAAAAAAAAAAAAACAATGGTAACATATTGACAAAATGAGAAGTAACATGTGGCTGCAAAACAACTAATAGTATAAGGCAAGCAGGCATTTTTATTGTCTTGTGGGATGTAAAACATGGTCATTTTCAACAATTAAGGAATAATTCAGTGAAACATTTAGTGGCTTGGATTTCAACTATTGCTCTTTTGATGGATATACATTTATGGTGGTTAAAAATTCAACCTTGTTCTTTCATTAGCTATACATGTTTCGAAAGCAAAGAAAATAAAGTCCAATGCAATCCCTCGTAACACTAACAAGTCCCATCCATATGCCTAACAATAACAAGTCTAGTCCAAACACCAAACACGATAACAAGTTGGATCTAAACGACTAACATAAAAATAAGCCCGATCCAAAAACTTGATAAAAACCAAAAACACATCTTATCAAAAGACTTCTTAAAAAGAAAATGCATAGTTCAAAGTGTACACACTTATAAATAAAGGTACTTTTCTACTAGAGTTGAATTTGAGTGATCTTAGGTTTGATCCATGGAATCAGACATCTAGACCATGGTTGCGACTGAGAGGAGATTTCAAAACCCTAACAGGGCACGACTTTTGATTCATCAAATGTTGTTGGTGGAGAGATGACAGAAGTCATATGCCTAAACATAACAGAGACATTGTTGTTAATGACGGTCTCTTCCTGACAGCAATAAGGTTTTTAAGTGCGATCTCCACCTTCCACATCTGGTTTCTCCTCTTTTTTATTTCAATGGGTTTTGAGAAATCCTCCGAGACCATTATGCTGACATTAATGGCGGCCCAAGCCGGCATCGTTGCTGGAAGTTGGAAGAGGATTGAGTTGCTTGCACCATAAGAGTTGTCAATCAATACTCCAACAACTAGAATTCTCAATGGGATTTTATTCATTGTAATTCATTGGAATTCGGCTACCCTTTATCAAGATATTAAATGAATAGAGTTATTAACCATGTGATAGGGAATCACATATAAGCAAACCCAAATTTAATCAAACAAGGCGAAATCAAACGCAAATAAAAGCATGTAAAGAACGCACGGATTTTATATTGAAAAACCCTCACGGGAAGGAACCACGACATAAAGTAACAAACATTCCACTATGAAAGGATATTACAAGAGATGGATGGACTTACCGATATGAACAACCCAAAAATCTTTTATCAAAACCCTAACTTTGCTCTTCAACACCTTAAGAACGTTTTAACATTCACTTAGAATACCCTAATCCTGATTACACCTGATATATATATATATATATATATATATATATATATATATATATATATATATATATATATATATATTATCACATCGAAATTAGAAATAAATTGCGCACTTATGCAATTCTGTGTGCGTCATTGATATGACCGTTTTCACTGGATCAACAATCCACTGTGAATATCACCGATGCAAAGTACAACATTCATTAATTACAATAGTCATCCATTCAACATCCATCCATTTTAACATTCATCACATCATTCATTATAACATTCTTCAATTTCAAAATTAATCAATTACAACATTCATCCATTATAAAAATGTATCATTTTCACAAACTTTCATCATTCATACTTAACTAAAAACAATTATAAAGGAAACCACATATCCTTTCCATTTCACAAACTTCCACCATTCATGTTTTTTAAAAAAGACAATAACTATAAAAGGAAATCACCATACCCTCTTCCCTTTACAAACTTCCATTATTGATATCCACCAATAAAAATAAAAATAATACACAAAAAGATACTATTATCCTAACATAAACTTACCTTTGAGTGTTATAACTTCTATGCTGTAGAGTGTTGCCGAAAATCTTTTTAAAAAAATCCCTCATTTATCTACTTGGAGATTGTATTGAGTTTCATTGGAGCTTCACGAGAGATTATCATAGCCCCTGAGAATATGCTGGAACTTTGTACAACTGCCAACTGCCATGAAACCTTTGGAAAAAAAAAAAAGGAAATAAAAATGAAATGGCCAAATAGCTTTTATATGGCAGGGCCCCACTATAAGAACCCATCAGACATCTTATGTGGGACCCACTAGCTTGTCATGAAGCAAATCCAACTCGTCCAAATCAAAGGGGTTTTAATTTCATGTCATCGGGCCAAGTTTGAAAGAAAAAATTATCATGGATGGACCATATTGGAGGAAACTGTTCAAAATTAACAAACAATGCTAATGCTATTATGGGCCACAGAGAGTTTCATAAGAAAATTGAAAAATAACATTATGTGGCTCACAACTATTTAACTAAAATGAACAGATCAGATCACTCAAGAAGTAAGCCCAATCCTTATTTTAGTGGAGCCACACTCATTTTTTGAACTGAAAAAACTTCCGGCTCCCCAGGCATGCAACCGTTGTGCTAACAAAAGTAGGATTGTAAATGGTCGGGTTTTGCCAAAACCAAACCTATCTATTTACTAAATGGGCATGGGTCTAAATTTTAGGCATATATCCTTTTATTAAATAGGCAGGCCTAGGTTAGGTATGAGTCAACCCCATCAAAACCATCTATAAATGAGTCTGGGTTTGGTAGAAGAAGACCAACTCAGACCAACTTAGACCCGTTTATAAATGGGCCGGGTCTAATGTGTATTGTTAAGTGATATCTAGAACTTAAACTGGGCTTACTTATAAACAAGTTTAACAAATTTGGTTGGATCTAAAAGGTCTGGGTCACCTTGATTTTATAGCAAAATTAATGAATACCAATTAATAATAAAAAATAAATTTAGCAAATTCTCTTAGTAACAAAAATACGAATAATGACGTTGGTCAAAATGATAGAGATGGTTATCTTTACTTGATTAATTGCTCCACTTGGGCCATGGTACATAGTCTCTATGAACTTTCCTTCTTGTGGGTTATATCTTAAATTTTGATGCAAGCCTTATACAGAAACTTGAAAGTATCTTCAAATATCAATTAAAGAAAAATATTTATAAAAGTTAAAATTTTAAAAAATAAAATCAATAATTTGAAAATTTAAACATGACATATATCTTATGATTCAACTCTAAACCAATCCTCTAACTCATTACAATCATTATCTACTTCTATCATATCAATGACTGGCAAAAAATTGAAACAAATCTAGAATTCAGGTGGGCCAGACAAGAGGAAAAAGCGTAGAAAGAAATGCCTACCTTTAAAGCATTCATGAGTCCACCTTGATGTTTATACGCCATCTAAACTATTTATAAGGTCATATCTATTGGGATGAGCTGAAAACACAAAAAAAAATTGCCGGACATAAAACTCATGTAGGCATATGTATGTTTCAACTATGGTCATTCAATGCCTACTGTTTTCTCTCGCATCTCCTACTTGAATTTTTGATCCGTCTCATTTTTTTTCTCATGTCCTAAATTGAGCTGACAAAATTAATGGACGGGACAAATTTCTCACAGATATCACAATATACCCCACTTGGCATACCAGTGCATAAACTTCGTACAAAAGCATTTCATATGTAATCCGGATACATCCTCGTTTACTAATCCCATCAGCTTCCATGTGTTGATTCATAATAATCCATGATGCCCTATATTCTCAGCTGAACATGGGGTGAATATCTCATATTTTCATGTTACTTGTCAAGGTATGCAGCATCTATACGGTTTGAGATTTAGATGGGTCCTTTGCAACATAGACCAGACCCGTCCATATACTAAATGGGTTCGAGACAGGTCCGGCCAGGCCTAGTATAAAGTAAACCAGATCTAAACTAGTTTAACAACTTAGTTTGTTTTTGGATCCAAACCCGTACCGTTTAATAAACGAGTCAGCTTAAGTACCCCATTGGATCTACTGGCCTGTTTACAGCCCCATGCAGAAGCAGCATTTTTGTCTTAAAAAAAGTAAAAAGTACCTTTAAAATATAGTAATAATAATAATAATAAAATACAGAGAAGAGTCCAAAACCTTGATTCCTTTGTACCATAAAGCTAATGTCACAAATTTCCCAACTTATTCACCGGTCTCACACACTACTACTCCTACCAAGTGTTACTGTCTGATTAATGCGAGATTGCCCATTTGTCGTATGTGTATAACATCCCAACCGTCCAAAGGTTTGCCCCACTGCCGAGAACACCAACTACAAAAATGAGGCTAATCCACTCATCGGGTGGGACACAACTGTAATTTGTACAAGATTTGAAATGATCCGATTTCCCTTAGTAATCTTCACAGGCCAACCTTTCCAACGGTTTGGATATCATATACACATTGCATCACCGTTAGAAAAAGATCTGGCCCAGTGATTAGATGGTCCTATCAATCACCATAAACACGACTGAATAGTTCGTATGGTTTGTGCTAATCCGTACGGGAAACATGAAGTTGGAGTTGTAGTTTATGCTTAAAACACAACTAGTAGCTCTGGGCACGTGGACAGTCCAGTCATAGATCTGGACTGTCAATTTCTTCAAACCAACTATTTTTCAGGGAAATATACAAGAATCCCACCGACATGATGATCCTAACCATCAAAATAAAATGCAAAAATTAATGGTTGAGATCAACCATAGAAGAAATAAGTCCCATCAAACATCTGTTAGAGTGGCCCCACTTGGATTACTTATGATGCTTAAAAAACACTTGGTCAGATGATGATACCACTTTCAATCGTGGCTTGCCTTATAGTGGCTGGAATGAATGGACGGTCCAGATCTATCATTGGACTGGTCTACATATCCAAAGAAACCAGTTACAAGATATGCATGGGCAACCAAACCGACACTGAATGCAGCCATTGCTTGTGAATCGTCCGAGTCTACTCTCTAGTTTTTAGATATTGTTTTCTGTTGACTCGCTTTCAGCATCTAAAAATCACTATTTTAAGTGGAGCCTTCATCTCGCTGGAGCCTATGTTATTTGTCCACCGAGAAATTACGGCCAAGGTATCACCTGTACTAAATCCGGATCGTCCATAAGGTGGGCCCTGCTTTCAAGGTCAATGAATGCAAAAAATCAGGCCAATCTAATGGCTGTCCATTATTTTATACAATTTTCTACACTGCAGTCCATCTGGGAAATGGGTTTTCCCGATTTCTATGATCTGATCTTCAAGGCGGGCCAAACCATTCCAGCCGCTGAGATTTCATAAAAACATGAAGCGTTAGCTGTGCTGACTCACTGGATGGTATCTATACGGTCCATTATGATGGATTTGAACATTCCTAAATCTGGATTTAATAAGGAGTCTGAAGACATGCTCCAATGCTCTAGAGCATTATTAAATTATGGTGCTCCTGGTTGCATCAGGTTACTCTAGATCGATCTGAACCGTCCATTAAGTTTGTAACACATTTCAAGAGCTACCATTCTAAAATATGACTGATCGGATGATCAAATCCATCCTTGATTTATCATTACTTATTCTATCCATCCCTTTTCAACACATGGACGGGATGTCTTGGATAGCCTTAAAAAGAAAATTGTAGTATCATAAACAATGCATGATGGAAACCATCAAATAGATGGACCGGATTGTTGATTAGACTCATTATTCACAAATTATCTTGGCCGTTGATATTAGAGGCCATTGATCAGATGGTTAAAATTGTAAGATCAAGGTCATATTTATATGGTAGCTCATGAAATGGGTAATGGATCTAATGGACGGTCCAGATCAGTCGAATGGACTTCCTAATTATCTCAATGCAACAAGAGCACCATAACTTATAAAATGCTAAGAGAGCACTGGAGCATTTCTCTTTAATAATCACGCCGTATCGGCCCCGCACGGTACTCCGATTCATACAGTCAAACTAGTGTTTGACCTTTTTCTAAATATGATTAAATCCTAAAGGTGGATTATTTGATACTCTGGCAGTGATGGTTGATAAGCGGCACTCAGTCTAAAAGTAAAAGCGACTCCGAGTCTGCATCCAGGCGTATACCGCACACAAGGGGGAGCGGATTAGGTGTCACCCGTAGTGGGTGTTTCTCTGACGGTGGGGGCTATCTTGATGTATGTGTTGTGAATCCACCCTGTCCATCAGTTTTTTTCAGGTCATTTTACGGTATGGTCTAAAAATAAAGATGATCCAAATGTCAAGTGGGCTATAAAGTAGGCATGGTCCAAAAAATGAAGTAAATTCAAATATCAGCTTTTGGATAAGCTTATATTGGTATTTTTCCTTCATCCAGATACGTGGGGGCTTATTAACTGGTTGGATGACAAGCAAACATTACGGTTGGTTCTTGGAAGTTTTTAACTGTGTTCGTGCAATCAAAATTTTTTCCTCTGATGTGGTCTACTTGAGACTTTAATCTATTTTATTTCTAATATCATGTAATAAAATGATCTATAAAAACTTATGGACGGCGTGGATATATATATTATGCATCAATATGGGCCCCACAGTCAGGAAAACACCCACAGCGGTGTTTCCCGGGTAACACCTAAACCGCTCCCTATATGGGAAGAAAATCCTCCAGACGAAGATTCGCACACCAACCATGGGTTTTCAGTTTGAATCAGTGGGGCCCATATTTCAGTAATCCATACCGTCTGAATGATGGGGCCCTAAATGGATAGGCCATACCTAAAATTGATCAATGATCTACGAATCTTTACTGAAGAAACAAAATAGGCAACGGATCAATATTAAATCGAAAATGATCAACGATTGGATGGATGGGATTGGAAACCTGGGATGTTCTTTTGAAATGAATACATCCAAGGTGGGGTCCATCAGACGAGCGATCTCGATCACTGAACTCTAATCTCCATTTACACGAATTGAGAACAAACGGATCTAGTCGGTTTGCTAGCTACACCCGCACCTTCAAACGCTAGGCACGTGCTAACTTGGCCCATGTGTAGACATCTGACCGGTGCAGAAGGTCCATCCCCACCATGTAGATGACAGGGTGCAAAACCTAGAAGGATCTTTCATTCATTGAGTGTGGACCCATTTCAAGTATTTAGACCGTCCGTTGTTTTCGTAATCATGTAGTCTACACGATCACCGAACAATCTGCATGATTTTTGCACTATAGTTTATCCTTAAGGTGGGACTCACCTAATAAACGGCTAAGATGTTCCATACACGTTCAAAGTTCTCGCACATGTGATACGTGTATATGTGCATCCGTTCCATTTCAAACACTGAACCATGTCACCCACCGACACACACGTTCCCATTTATTACACCATTCTCAATCCCTATCTTCCCAAACCCTAACCCTAGGAACGAGAAATCCTCTCCAGCGAAAACCCAAAAGGGTAGAGAAATGATACGATACGCATGGTCTGCATCCTTGAAAAGTGTATACATGGACTTTCAATTCTAATAAGTGTGACCCATATTTCTATAATCCAGACCGTTGATCTGTTTAATCTCACAACTTATAGTAATTGTAAAATTTTTTTTAGAATAAAATATGTTAAATTCAGATATTAGGACCATGTTCCAGTGGAATGTGGGTCATCTGCATGACATGTATAAAAATTTTAAGATTTATGTATCAAATGTTTTAGTTGTAGTCAAAAAACGATGGGACACAACAAATCAATGGTCCAGATTACATAATAGTTAGCCTGTTTTGTCAGAATTGAGGTTTAATGTGTACTGTGCAAACGAATATCGTAATTCCCGGAATAGAAAACCCTAATCCTACTCAAACCAAACAACCTGGGTACAATGAAAAGATATAACCTTCAAAAGAAACACTTTATACTCTGAAACAGTGCGATAGACAATGTGCAGGCACTTAGAAATTTCATACATGGCATAAAATTAATTGAAATAAAACTGTACAAATAATGAGCATCGGTGTAGATGTGTTTTAATAAAAAAAAGAGAAAGCTCATTTCATTATCTGACTATCAGATTTTTAGAAATTTACTGGACCGTTAAAGTGAAAGTATCCTATGGTCTTAGTTCAACAAACAAGTGTACCCGAATCAGAGGACACGATTATTCAATAAAAACGATTTCGTGGATGTGGCGTACTGATAGTGAGTTGTACAATTTAGACGGTTTAACGTATGCCACGTTTACCATTTCTAAGCACCCGCATATCAAGGATATTAGGCGGCCAGAGTATCAAATAACTCCCCAATCTCCAAACCCAGGAAGCAGATTCCCCGGTGACCCGAGGAGCATCACTATAGTAGTACGTGGTCGAATCAGATCACGCCACGTAGGATCATCAGGGATATCCCTGGTGACCAAACCGCGTCCCCAAACCCTAATACTAGTTATGACCAGGAGACGTGACCGAGAGAAACCCTAATTCCTTCATCTAGATCCCTGTGGGGCCCACAAAAGAGACCATCTCGTCTTCACTTCTAAGTACCCGAAAACCTAGTTGCGCATCCAGCTACACTCACAAGCGCCACCAGAATGTAGTCCGCGTGACTAGTTCAAATTGTAGCCTGCAACGCAATTCGTTTAGGCCCGCCCTATGTGGTTATGCATCTTACTGTGGTCCCAACGTGGACTGCCTACTGTACATTAAGTCATATCGGTTAGATGATCCAACCTGTTTTCTACGGGTATATTTCCAATCTGGGCCGTTCGCATTTTCCACAATCAGTACGGAAGGATGATGGACGGACCGGATTACTCTACCAAGAGAACTTTTGTGCCATTCTCCATGTGGGGTTCCCTTGATGGACCATTATGATCAGGCAGCTTGACACAAAACAGGCTTGAGCACAGGCGGTCTACGATTCTAACGTAGTCCAGTGGACTACAAAGATCAGTTAAAAAGAAAAGACTCCTCTTCCCCAATCAGTGTGGGAAAAAAGAGATCCAAGGGCTGAGAGTCTCCAAACAAAACCCTCTATCAATCATCAGCCATTCATCTCTCTCCCGACCCTCCCCCAACACCCAAAAAAGCAATAAAATCAATCACAGCTGACCTGACCCTCTAAAACCCAACACACCCCTTCTCCTTTTTATTCTCCTTCTCTCACCCTCTTGAGGGTTTTGAGTCTCTCTCTCTCTCGGGTGTTGTTCTTTTGGGTTTTATTGTTCTTGGGTGTTGGGGTTTTCGATGGATTCTGACCAGGCGAAGCTCTTTGTGGGAGGAATCTCATGGGAAACGAATGAAGAGTCGCTCAAAGAGCATTTCAGTAAATATGGGGTTGTGCTAGAATCTGTGATCATGCGGGACAGGAGCACAGGCAATGCTAGAGGCTTTGGTTTTGTTCTCTTCTCAGACCCCTCTGCCGCTGACAGAGCCCTCCAAGAACCCAAGCATGTCATCCTCGGAAGAACAGTCAGTCTCTTTCTCTCTTTCTCTCCCCCCTCTCTCTCCCCCTCTCCCTCTCTTGTGGTTCCGTTTGGCGTTCCTTTTATTGTATCCTATTCCATCTTGTTTTGATAGGTAGAAGTGAAAAAGGCATTCCCAAGAGGTGAACAAAACCACCCACAACAACAACAACAAGCACAACAACAACTACAACAGCAACAACAACAACAACACCCACAACAGAGTAGGGGGCCTGTGTGTAAAAATAGTAGTAGTGGGGGTGCTAGTGGTAATAACAGTGGTAGTCAGTTTAAGAATAGGAAGATTTTTGTTGGGGGTTTGTCTGCTAATATAACTGAGGAGGATTTCAGGGCTTACTTTGAGAAGTATGGTAGGATCACTGATGTCGTGGTCATGTATGACACCGTGACACACCGGCCGCGTGGGTTCGGGTTCATCACCTTCGATTCAGATGAGGCGGTTGAAAGCGTGTTGCAGAAGAGTTTCCATGAACTAAATGATAAGCGTGTGGAGGTCAAGCTTGCTGTGCCAAAAGATGGTAGCAATGGGAATAGCAGTAATGGTGGCAATAGTTATAATATGAGAGGCGGCGGCGGTGGAAGAGGTTCTGTTTTTGGGAGCTACCCGGGTGGGGTTTTTACGCAATATCCTAGGTATGGGCTTTATCATGGTTATCTGCCCCCGCCTGTTTCGGGTTATGGCAATGCAGCCGGCTACCCTTTTCCTGGTTATCCCCCGATGGGTGCATATGATGGAGTGGGTTATGGAGCTGCTCCGATCATGCCGCCGAGGAGCCCTTGGTCTAGCATGGGAATGTATGGAGCAAGGAGGAGCCCGACGCCTTATGGGAATGCTGCTCCCTACCCGGGTTATGTTAACGGGGGTGTTGGTGGGTTCATGGGGATGACCGGCAGTGCTTATCGTGGGGTCGTTGGTGCTGCCAATGGAAAGTGGAATCAGGGTGGTGGGGAAGCGCAGACGACAGCTGGTGCTGGTTATGGTGGTGTGCCAGGTACAACGCCAACACGGACGGATGGTGGGAATTTGGATGATGACGCGTCTGGTTTTGGCGGGAGCTATGGAGCTGCAGCTGGTAATAAGCAGAATCAGAGAGGACATGACGGGCAGTATAGGCCTTACCCGAATCGCGTTGGCTGATGTGTAATTCCATTGTTCTTCTTTGGATGTTTACCACGGTCATTTGAGGTCAGTAAATTTTTATACGAATTGGGTTGGATTTTTTTTTTCCCTTCTTATGTTAGTGTTTGGATGGTCGTTTCTTTGTTAAAAAGGTCAGTTTCTTTGCATAATCTTTGTTTATGATTCTATTAGGTTACTCTCAGTGCTGCATTCTGTCCTCTGCTGTAATATAATTGCCCCTGAATTTCAAATTACTTCCGTGTGTTTTTTTTTTTTTTTTCCTTCCATACTTCTGATAGTGTCATCACTCCATTGGGTTACCAAGAAGATGGTTTTACCAAAATGGGTTGTTTGCTGCTGTTGACTGTTTGGTTGACACTTAAATCTCTTCAAAGTAGTGGAATCCTGCTGCAGTGGGTTTTCAGTCTCTTGTTCTATTGTTGTCGAGTTTTGGTATCCTTTTCTTCCAATCTAGCTAGATGTAAATGATATCATCATCATCATCTAAGGCTTATCCCAATTAATTATGGTCAGCTACATGAATCCTGTTCCGCCCAAGGTATTCCATAAAAGTAACGGTGGCCATAACGGCCACCACCGTTACCTTTACGATACGGGTCGTAGAGGTTGTAATGGCTCCCATAATGGCTGTAACAGTCTCTCTCTCTCTCTCATGGAAAGAAAAAACCCAAAAAACTTGTATCTCCCACATAACATTGAAAAAAAATCTAAAAACCTGTATTTGCCCCATAACAAACCATTACAGGGCTATTATGGCCTTTACATGGGGCATAATGGGCCGTTAATGGTAGTTACAGGTCTTAATAGCTGTTACGACTAGGGTATCCCAAATCGGATACGTATTGGCCGTAACGGCCATTATGTATCGGTAACGGTGGTACCTGTTACGCGATACGGGGCTGTATCGGAAGTTACTGACCCGTAACGGCTGTTACAGGCCTTGAAAAAAAAAAAAAAAAAACTTACCCTTTTCTTTTCTTTTCTTCTTCTTCCTCTTCTTGGACGGCTGCGGCTGCGGCCTTCTTCTTCTTCTTCTTCTCTCTCTTTCCCTCTCTGTTCTTTCCCTCTTTCCCTCTTTTTTTCTTCTCTCTTCTTTCTTTCTCTCTCTCTCTCTCTCTCTCTCTCTCTCTCTCTCTCTTTTTCAGTTTCCCTCTCTCCTCTTTTTTTTTTTTCAAGGCTGCTGTAGGTATGTGTCGCGCTAAGACGAGCGCTGACACTCCTGGAGCTCCGAGTTGTACGAATGGTTCAAAGGAGATCAAAGTTATATGAGCTTCACGGTGATGTATTTATTATATCTACACCGTTCATCTATTTTTAAATATCATTTTAGAGCATTACCCAAAAAATGAATCGTATCCAAAGATCGTCTGGACCACACCAAAAATAGCAGCGGAGATGATGATTTTCACCGTTAAACAATCCGTAGGCCCACCATAACATTTATTTTCCATCCAATCTGTTCATAAGGTCAAAAAGGCCTGAATGAAGAGGAAAAACAAATTTCATAGTGATCCAAAAGTTCTGTGATCCCAAAAAGGGTTTCAATGGTAGACGTTCAATCCCCCACTGCTTTTTGCAGTGTGGTCCACTTGATAATTAGATCTATATTATTTTTTATTTCAAGCCTTAAGACGAGCTCATCAAATGAATGGACGGTTTAGATATAACACAGACCTCATGATCAGACCCACAGGACTTGCTTGCACCAAATGAATGGACTAGCACGCGCACGTTGCACATTTTATTAAAATGTACACGTGCCACATGGGCCCCACCATGCTGTATGTATTTTATCCATGCCGTCCATCCATTTTGCCATATCATTTTAGGTTATGATTCAAAAAATTAGTAAGATT
Source organism: Magnolia kwangsiensis (assembly GCA_037074715.1). Lineage (NCBI taxonomy): Eukaryota > Viridiplantae > Streptophyta > Magnoliopsida > Magnoliales > Magnoliaceae > Magnolia > Magnolia kwangsiensis. Next base: position 88,943,596 of record CM073585.1, read on the forward strand.
CAAATCTCAGGTGGACCACAACATAGGAAACAATGGTTATAGAATGCTCACCATTAAAAATTTCTTAGGGTCCGTTGTAATGTTTATTTTCCATCTAACCTATTAATAGGGTCACACTAACGTGGATGAAGGGAAACCACACATGTCAACATGATCTAAAACTTTTGTAGCCTCGAAATTTTTTTTTATGATAGTCATTTAATTATTATTGTTTCTTATGGTGCGGTCCACCTGAGCTTTGGATCTGCCTCATTTTTGGGCTCATGCCCAAAATTATTTGGCAAAATGGATGGACGGTGTGGATATAACACATTCATCACGAGTGGGGTCCAAAAAACTTTGACACGTGTGTGCTACACTTCACAATCTGAGTCCTACCTAATTCGGGCTCTTAAAAAATTATACACGAGACATGTATTAACTTAAAATTTACCAATTAAATTATGGACTGTAATTGCTAACTCAAAATGCCAAAATCAAATTGTTTGAATAGTTTTAATTGTTAATTTGTGGACGCTTATTTTTTAAAATAAGGCCTTTTGATTTTTTTTTTTTCATGATTCACTATCCAATAAATGTCCACCAATTCACAAGTGCGATAATGCCAATAAATTGCATGAATTTGAGGTTGATTTGGGGCATAGATTGGTCCTCCAAGTCAGCCCCAAATTGGCAACGGGATCTACCTGAATTTAATTTCATTTTTTAAAAGAACTATTGGGAGAAATGATATCAAATTGTTAAGTATATAAATTAGATATTTAGAAAATTAAATATATGAATTTTGTTGTCAAATTCAGGTTATCTGGTTCATAAATTCATTAGACAGTCCGATACAACTTCTCACCAAAGAGTGGACCGTTACACCATCATAAACATGTTCCAATTTATAAATGAATGCATATTTGGAATGCTTAGAATATTTCGGATTTAATCCATATTTTTTCATATTTTTTTGGCAAAAAAAAATAATAATTTGCGCCGTTATGCCCCCTTATCCGTATCGGTTTCGGAGGGCACCGTTATGCCAATCGATACCGATACGGGACACTTTGGTTACGACCGTTACGACCCTGTAACATGTAACGGTCCCCATAACGGCCTTTACGGCACACTACGGTTCCGCCATTCCATTCTATCAAGGGCCAAGCCTTTGTTAGGCCATAGGTCAGCAAGTATTTTATTACTAACTCCATCCACGCCCTTATGGGCCTTTCCCTTGCCATTTTAGAGCGTTAACTTATACCAAGTCACTACATTTTCTAGAATTTTGAAGCTCAAGATTGCTAGGAATTTTCATGTTTTTTTTTTTTAAAAAAAATATATAAAATCGTTTCTAAACGTCCCTCTCATTATCAACTTGTGGGGTCGAAAGTGCATGATAGGATGCCCTCATCCTTGTTGGGAAAGGAAGTTCTTCAGCTATGATGTCCAAGATTTTAGAGTCTTACTAGAGCTTCCTGAGAGTGGGATTTTGAATCTTACTCTTCCTCCACGTGCCAATGTGCATGTCTTGTGTAAGATGTGATCCCTTCATCAGGTGGGTCTTACAGTCTCTCTGATGGTTTTATAATTGTAGTGGTTTGGTTGTTTGGTGGGCCATAGATTGGGCCTCTAGTGATAGGCTAATAGCTTCACTCCTTGGAAACATAGTTCTCTCATAAATGATATTGGAATTAGAGGGTTCTGGTCAGCAATAAATGTGCATTTTTCTGCTTCTCTGGATTCCTTACATTTAAGGAACATGGTTTGATGGTCTAAACTGTTGATCTCATGGGCGGACCCTACTTTTGATGAGGGATACCTCAAAACTCTCGTGGATTGGAAGATCCTATTCCTTCGATATCTGGCCTATATTCTGTTTAATACGGAATGCTTTATTTTTTCCACTACTTGTAGGCCATCCATCAGAGCATTACGATGTTCAAATCTCGGAGTCCTCTTTAATTTCCCATACATGGTGCAGGCCATTAGATCAGCAGTCTGGATCACAGAACTTTGGGCATAACTGTGTTTCCCAGGAGTGATGCTATTAGCCTATTACGATTGCTGCTGAATAGGATTTCTCATGGTATTTTGGTTTCATCTTTTTTTGGATTCCTTTCTGATGTGTTCAGAGATGCCGACTCCTGAGTGGATTTCTCAGCTGAGTCGCTCGACTTGTGCTCTGCTTGGATTGTACTTTTCCATTGCCTTAATGGGTAGTTGCATCTAGTATTCTTCTTCTTGAATTCCTGTACATTAAATGTCAATCATCGATGAACTCCTTTTAACTGTCCATTTCTTTCATGGACATAATCCTCCTTGATGATCAGACTGGTGTGATTTCTTAGCATATCGCAGACTTGGTGGAGGCCTGCTGTTGATCAAGCTGAATCTCTCACATGAACCACGTGCAGGGAGGGTAGGGTTATGAATCCTGCTATTATGAGCAGCCTTCGCACTCGTCAGTTCTTTATCCTTTGCTTGTTAAGATTTCCTGTGAGAGTGGACAAAGCAGAGCTTCCGTATCCGATCCTTCATCTCTCTTCTATTTCAGTGACCCTGACCACTCCATAGAAGCCTCCCAAGCATCATAAAATAGTGGATGCTGTGGAAATTCTCCATGTTACATGGCTTTGATCTGAACCAACAGAATTTTTTTCTCATAATTATCATTGGTTTTTGCTCAGTAGTTAAAAATCAAAAGTTCTCTATAATGGTCTACCTTTCCCCTAAATGACATCACGGGTCAAAGACAGTGTAATGCCCTCAATCCCATAGTTTTGAGATATGAAAATGACAGTTATCTGGACCATTGAGTAGGCTTCTTCTGACTTTGATTGTAAAAGTTTGATTGATTTGGTAAGTGACTCCTTGCCAGTTGCAACATTGTTGCAGGCAGCCCGTGTGAGGTTCACTGTCTTGACATGTATTGCCAGGTTGGCTTCCAAGCTCATGGGGGATGTAGGTTACTTCCTTTAGAGAGGATTAGTTTTGTCAATTTTCTGTAAGTGTGTGCTTATCTGCCTATCTTATATATGCATGTATGGGCAATAATAACTCTGAGATTTACTTATACGTGGCACTCTGAGAGATGCCCTTCTCAACATGAAGTCAGGATAATCTGAGCTGTTCATCTAGTAACCTCTACATAGATTTTTCAGCCTAAAAATCACACTCAGTGGATCTTAATTGCGTGGTCATTGTCCACTAGATGAATGTTGAGGTCACATGAGTTGGTCTAGTCACAGGGTTGTCTCATTTAGAAGAGGTCTAGTAGAAAATCTATACAGAATCCATGTCATCCTACCTGTAATCACAGTGGACCTTTGGATTTTGGATGCCTACTGTGGATTGCGCATGGTCCTAAAATGTCCTTGTGTGATTGCAACCAACCAACTGCAGACTGCAAAATAGATTTTTAGACAATTTGGTCTAACTGATTATTTTGCCATCCAGTCATTGAATGGTTGATATCAAATCCAATCAGTTTGATGTATGGAGACAATTGGTTTTTGTCCGTGTACCTGGCACCTTAGCTGTGCATATTGCTGTCCCTTTCATCCCCACAGTACTGTTGCATGTTTTGGGTGCCCACTGGTTTGATTAGTGGCCCACTATGTTGATGTGCCATATGTGATCTGACCAAAAGTATTGTGATCACTCCATCTTAACTGCCACATCCATGATGGTTGAAAACAGTTCAGCACAATGAAAAGACTACTGTGTCCAATCAATGGATGGAATTTGCACCCAAACAGCTAGGTGCCTAGGATCCTACCACCTTTTTTGTGTTAAGAACTATCCTTGTGATTGTCCACCAGTTCTATAGCGTTGTTGACTATAGATCTATGTTTTAAATAGTGGTAGCGTGTTGCATAGCGTTCAGCCCTCCCTAGAATACTTCTATTTTTTAATTAAAAATAGGACAAATATAATAAATAGCAGTGTTTTAAATAGCAGTAGCGTGATGCGTAGCGCTCAGCCCTCTATAGTGTGTAGCGTAAGCTACACGATACCTCTATTTTTAAATTTAAAAATAGGATAAATATAATAAATAGTGAAAAAAAAGGAAAAAAATATAAAAATAATATAAGAATGCCTAAAAGATGATTCATTTTATCAATTATAAGCATGTACAAAAAAGTTATTAGTTATCATTTATCAAAAGCCAATCCACATATATAAGCCAAATCAAATAATTATCACATCAACAACTTTCTAAGCAAACCGCTTTAATTAATAATGTCTAATTGAAATCACAAGTAACAATTATGAAAAGAAACAAAAATTCCATAGGTTAAAAGTATCAAGTACAATACAAGTGTCACATTCCTCAACATTAGAAACAAAGAAAATGTGAAAATAAAATAAAATAGTAAAAAAATACATTGTAACTTACGCTACGACCCTTGTAGCGTATACTACAGGGGATTTACGCTATTTGGGACACTACGTAGCGCTACGGCCACGCTACGCTATGTAGCATACGCTACGGACGCTATTTGAAACACTGATAAATGGTAAGAAAAAACTAGAAAAAAAAAGGTTGAAAAGATTATTCATTTTTCAAGTATAAGCATGTTCAAACAAGTTATATCATTTATCAAAAGCCCATCCACATATAAACCAAATCAAATCATTATCACATCAACAACTTTCTAAGCAAGCGATTTTAATTAATAATGTTTAATTGAAACCACAAGTCACAAGTAGAGTTGGGCATCAAGTCGAGTCGGACCGAGTTAGGGCTGACTCGATTTGATCTGGTTTTGAAATAGGCCTGACCTTGACTCAATCCGACTCGAGACCGAGTCCAGCATGCCTGACTCGATCCGAGTTCGGTCTGGACTGATCTGGACGGAGTTCGATTTGGTTAGAAGTACCGAGTCGGATTGAGAGATGAGGGAGGGAGGGAGTGGAGAGGAGAGAGAGGAGGAGGAGGAGGAGGAGGAGGAGGATGAGGGTGATGGTGGGGGGTGGTTGCCGGGCATGGAAGAGGAGGATGAGGGAGGGAGGGAGGGAGGGAGGGAGGGAGTAGAGAGGAGAGAGAGGAGGAGGAGGGCGATGGTGGTGAGTGGTTGCCGGGCTTGGAAGAGGAGGATGAGGATGAGGGAGGGAGGGAGGGAGGGAGAGTTTGGGATCGGGTCAGGGTAGGGTGCAACTTGGAAGAGGAGGATGAGGGAGGCAGGGAGAGAGCGTTTGGGATCGGGTCAGGGTAGGCTGCAGCAGGTAGGGTTAGAAGGTCGGGTCGAGTTATTGGGTAACTCGAACTCGACTCGGTTATGACCGACTCACCCATTTAGTTTGGGTCGAGTCGGATTGTGCCCACCTCTGGTCACAAGTATGAAAAGAAATTAAAATCCCAAAGGTTGAGAGTATAAGTAAAAAATACAAAATGCAATTATCTTTTATTTAAAAAAACTGTAGCATTTGCTACATATGCCACGTACACTATGCGTACACTACAACGCTACATATGCTACGAAAGCTACATGAGATTTATGCTATTTGCTAGCTCTACCGCTATGCTACGAGAGCTATTCAAAACATTGTATTGTCACATGTCCATTGGAGATAAGAGGGAGAGCAAAAATCTGGTTTTAATTTGTATGCAAACCCAGCAAAGGCTATTCATGCGTGCATTCATGAATTGTTGGCAGAAATGCTGGGTGGTGCGCATTCAAGATATTCATCAGGTGGGCTCCACTGTATGCTTGCTCTGACCAAAAATTCAGACTGGCCCTGGGTTCGAGCCCGTAGCTTAATGGTAGATGGAGGGAGGGACTCTCTCTCTCTCTCTCTCTCTCTATATATATATATATATATATATATATATATATATATATTCCTGTTGGTTTTTCCTTTGTCTTAAACAAACATTTCCTGCAAAACAAATATAAATCTTAAAGAGAACCAACACTGGTCGCTTGCTTTTGATTGCAGATAAGATTTCCCTTTTGATCTAACTAGAGCAAGTAAATAAACTCTTCATTGATAGGACCCAGCTTACCTATCGCATGTTCATGCACATGCACATATTGTTGCTTTCAAATGGTACCTGTGCAACCACCCTAAATGGTGCGACAGGGCTGTTGTGGGTCCGTATAGCTACCTCATTAATCCGTATAGCTATCATTCCACTAACTTCCGTCACGGCAGCCATGCAAGCATGTGGGTGATTCAGGTGGGCCCCACCTTGATGTTGATGTAAAATCCACCCAAGCAGCAGATGTGTCACCCCATCTTAGGTAAAGGGCCTAAGAATTAGCTCCATCTATGATTCAGATGGACCATGTGATTGGAAACAGTTTATAGGGCAATGCTCACCCTCCAAATGGTTTCCATTAGTGTGGGCATGTGAATTGCGGATAGTTATGATTTTTCGGCGACATGCTTATTATTTTCCGGAATACAATGGTTGAAGTGGATTTTATGTAATTATCATGGTGTAAAAATCAAGGGTGGGATTTATGTAATTATCACGGTGTAAAAATCAGGGGTGGACATCTCTTTCCCAACCATTTTGTTTGGTGTGGCCTACCTCCTGATGTTTTGTTTCCTGGTCCTATCCTTTGGTGTGGCCCACCAGAATCATAGGCTCACATGACGTTTTGTTTCTTGACCTAATATGGGATTAAATGTCTAATGGTCGGAGTGGATCTTACATAAACATCACGAGGGATTAAATATCTAATGGTCAGAGAGGATCTTACATAAACATCACGGGGTATTAAATATCTAATGGTCGGAGTGGATCTTACATAAACATCACGTTGGGCCACTCAAAATTAAGAGTTGTTTCCCATGCCATTCCTTTTTTCTTCTCAATAATCTATATATAATGTCCCAACTTATTTTTGGCAGGGCCCACCATGATGTTTATGCTAAATCCACTCTGACCATTAGATGCTTAATTCTAATTTACTTCCAGAGCCAAAAATTTAGTCAGACTTGTGATTTAGGTGGGTCACACTAAAGAAAACAGCTGGGAGAGACATTTTCCCTTGATTTTTACAGGATAATATAAAATCCACTCCAACCATTAGATGTCACACTACTATTTTGGCTTGGTTCCTAAAAATCAGGCTTATCTGTGATTCAGGTCATACTAAGGTAAACAGTTTGGAAGGCTTGCACTGTACACTGTTTCCAATCATGTGTCTGCCTGAATCGCAGGAGGTTATTTTTGGACCCTTAGCCTACCATGATGCAATGCGCCTGGTGGTTGGGTTGAGTTTACATAATCATCATGGTGGGGCCCACCGAAGCAGCTGACCCATTTGCTTGCCTGCCCGCCCAGCCATTTATAAACATGACGGAAGGTAGTCGAGTGATAATTACATCGATTAATTAGGTAGCTTTATGAAATCCTTTTTGGAAAAGGTATCAGAATGTAAATTACATATTAATTAGGTAGTTGTTTGTAAAATTCCCTTATTAAGGTGCTTTATATTGTTATTTATGCTACGGACACCTTTTGGATGCATTTGATGTCACACACACAATGTGCGCCCCACGATAGCTCAGTACAGTATCATATGAGCGTTTGCCTATGTTTGTGCGCATGTGCATTCTAAAAATTGATGATGCGCATACGTGTCTACATATGCTACAGTTTTATTAGGTGGCTCCATATCGTTATCTATTGTATGGACCCCTTTTGGGTGCATTGGATGTCACACACAATTTGTGCTCACAATAGCTCAGTATAGTATTTGCCTATGTTTGTGTGCATGGATGCTAAAAATTGATTACGCATACATGCGTCCATATATGCTACATTTTTACAATTGATGAAGCAAATTATGTTTGCTCAGACGTCATCTCCAGAAAAAAGAAAAAAAAAAAAAGAGGATGTTTGCTCAGCTGCCTTTTTCCCTCCTGAAAGGTTTCAGCTGTACAAACAGGCCTTGCTTTATGAAAAATTCATCACTTCTTCTTGCAAAAAAATAAGAAGAAGAAGAAAAAAAAACCCCTTTATTAGTTTCAAAATGACCCCTAAAGAAGGCTTTTGAGTTTTGTTTTTTCATTAGAAATAAGTTTGCATTTCATACCAATTCAAACATTTCATTGTTAAAGTCAAGGCATCTAACAGAGCCTAGGTTGATGTTTAGAGTTAAGAAAATAGCAGTATGTATGTATCCATATATGATGTATGTGTGTATCGGTTGATGTGCGTCTTCATAACCTTGCTCGTGTCACAATCTGATTTAGACCTGACCCAAAGTCATGTGGATGTAGGCTACATGCTTCCTAGTTTCTTCATTTTACTGAGCATCTGTGATCCCCTTTTGCAATTCCCTGCAGGATACCCATGGTCAATCATTGCTTATGTTTGTGGTCCAATTGCTGACGTGGTGGGTGAGGCAGTGAATGTAGACTGCCCATCTGATGGTCCTATCTGTTGATGGCTGCAGGTGAAAATTACACTAAAAGGTTGATCCTAACCATCTGTTTTTCCTGGTGGACCATTGACCGTTAACCACTTTGTTTGCCAGTTCATTTGAAGCACTCTCCAAATGACTGGAATAGCTATTCATTGCTATTTTCAGCTGAAGGCCATCCACTGATTCGACCAACTAGATGGGCAGTCTGTTAACCTTGTTGCTGATCCAGCCTGCCAAAGGCAGGGTGTCTTGTTTCATAGGTCCTTCACTTCTATCTCCTCCCCCCATTTTTCTTGTATTTCTCGATGGGACAGTCTGCTTTGGACTGGTTTTACATGGGTGACCATTGAGTCTGCTTTGGACTGGTTTTACATGGGTGACCATTGAGTCTAAAGAACAAGAGTCTTGTTGGCCTCTTGGGCCAAATGAGCACGCCGTGTGTGAAATTTCAGGCTACTCTTTTTTTTTTTTTTTTTTTTTGGTTCCCTCTCTTTTTCAAACATGCATTGTGGCCCACCTGATGAGTTGACTAGGTGGACCACACATGCTGGTTGAATGTAGACTGTTTGCATACTTTTTTCTTTCTTTCTTTTTGGAACAATTCAGTGTGGCTTATGGGAGTTGACCGGTCTGATTCATGGGCCATGGCTCTTTAAATGGAGAGGTCCACTGATGAATGGCATTGGCATGTGGGGATGGGTTTGCACTATTTTTGGACTGAATTTTAGTGTAGCAGAATGAGTGCTACGTTATTTGGTAGCAGTGCAGGGGCGCTACTGGCTTCCATTACGCCGTGGCAGGGCTCAATCAGGAGCGGTGCACTACTGACTCAGATACCCATCTGGGTGTATGAAGTTTGTTGATGGGACAATGAATGTTTTCATGTTTTCAATGTTGGGGTGTGTTTGGATGCACTATTGAATGGGATTGCAATAATCAGTCTAATGTAGATGAAACGGCCAAATTGTAAAATGCAGCAAGATATGCATGTCTTTATGGTAACCTGTATTCTTGGATTTTCTTTCTGGCTTGCTCAAAAATAGCAGCTTTGTATCAGTTTGCCCGCCTTCACTGAATTGTGCAGTTCTCTCGTTGGGTCTGCCCATGGCTGATAGGACCCACCATGAGAAAGGTTATCCTTGATAGAATTAAGAAGGCAGTGCCCATGTGCGTGCACTAGATTCGAGCTATCTTTCAGATTCCCAGCCGTCAATATACCCTTGCCGAAATTTCCAAAGTACCACCCATTCATGGGGGTAATCTTCACTTATTATATGCTGATTGCTGATTGTGGGCAAGTGGTCACTTGTCTTGATTGTCCATCTTCTATGAGTGGCCAGGCCTGAAAGTCTCCTTGCTGGCCCTTCGTGGTTAATAATACTGCAGATATGTCCTGGGCTGGGCACTACTTTCCTCTGGTGTGGTCCACTTGTGGTTTGGATATACTTTAATTTTTGGCTCATGCCTTAAAATGAGCTGGTAAAATGGATGGAGGGTAGACATAAATCATGGTGGGCCCACAATTCACTCGGTACGCGATCTGCTTCCCTTTTAAGCTGGGGGCACAGGTAATTCACGTCCGTCCTGGTAGGATGGGCCATAGTCCATGAAGAGATTAGTACAATTTATATGGTGTTTCAATGTGCATGGAGAGATTATGGAAGAGACATGGATGGAAAGTGTAATTATGACTGAGTAGGTGTGGTGTACATGAACTGATGTCAGACCGTCATCATGATAGGTTGGAGGTACCATTTGCTGCAGTTGCGCCTCATGACTACCTGAATGCTGCATGCCTTGTAAAGTGGAGGTTATCTAAAGTTCCATGCATCCTAGCCCTTGGCACATAGTGCTGACCTTCTAAGTCGTCCATCATGTGGGCCGTAAAGTGTAGGTGCCCTGGTTGAAGAATCAAGACTGTCTGTTTATAATGTGAGGCACATGTGCACGTTGATTTTGAACCATTCCCAACCTTTGATTTTTAAGTGGATGCTGGTTTCATTTGGACTATCATGCCTCAGCTGGGCTGGCTTTTTTATTGGGCAAGAAATCTGCATACTACGGCCTGCTCAGTGGATGGATCAGATCTTGCATGGGTGCACCGTGGGCACACATGGAGGCACTTATTGGGGCTGGCCAACGTGCATGCGTGGGATTATCGGTAGGGTCGGGAATGGGTAGTTGGGTACATCATCTACCACAGAAACGGATTGGCTACTCCCCCTGACACCAGCTCCGGGGCTGATGGTCGGTGCTCTATGGGACTCACCATGATGTATGTGTTTCATCCATTCCGTTAATCCATTTTTAAAGATCATTTTAGGGCTTGATACCAAAAATGAGAGGTATATAAATCTCAGGTGGACCACACCATATGAAAACAATAGTGATTGGATATCCACCATTAAAATCCTCCTAAGGCCCACTGTACTGTTTATTTGACCTCCGATCTGTTGATTAGGTCATACAAGCCCAGATGAAGGGAAAAAACAAAAATCAGCTTGATCCAAAACTTTTATGGCTCCCAAAATGTTTTTAATGGTCGACTCTCATTCAACACTGTTTCCTGTAATGTGGTCCAATTGATATTGTGATATATCTTATTTTTTTGTCTCATGTTGTAAAATGATCTTTAAAAATATATGGACGGCATGGATGAAACACATACATCATGGTGGCCCCACAGAGCACCGACCGGCTGGTCAGGGGGAGTAGCTAATCCGCTCCCATCTCGGTTGTTTCGGGTTTTGGGCCAGGTTGGTCAGAGAACCACCCATCTCATTGATGACCCACACAAGTCGGCAGGTGAGGTCGGTAGGGTTCAACCCAACCCATACTCATCTACTTGCGTAAGCGAACCTCATTTTCTTAGCCAAGCATGGCCCACTACCTATTTGGCTTGGTCTGAACCCATCTCAAAAGCAGGTTGTGCTAGTTGACCGACAGGATGACTTGTTCCCGCTATTCAACCAATCTCACGTGATCCTGTAAGGGTGTGTTCTGGAGCTTAGAAAGTATCCGGTGGAAAATAATTTACAAGAAATGATCTTTTTTTGGTTCTTTTAATTGTAAATAAACAAATAAAATCCGCAACACAGGGAATGATGAAAGCTTTTAGCAAAGAGAGTTTTCTGATAATCTCTGGCAAAGTGTTGTTGATAGTGCTTTTAATTTTTTGCAGTGTTGTTCGGTGGGTTGAGGAATGTTTTGGTTGACTTAGATACTCTGTTGATGTATCGGTCGACCCAAGGTCCGACTGAGTGAATAAGTAAGTGTGGGTTTTTATTTTTAATTTTGTACGTGTATAAATAGGCTTTTATTCATACAATATGGTGGAACGAAAGGAGCTTATCATATTTTTAAGGGTTTAGAGGGAGAAGATAGGGTTTCTCATTTGTAAGTTGTTCAGTCTCTTGTAACCTTCTAATTATATGGGATTGTTTGTTACTTAGTGCTGTAGTTTTTTCTGCAAAGATTTTTTCATGTAAAATTCATATGTTCTCGGTGATTGTTTGAAGTTTTGTTATCTATTGCATTATTTGATTCTATATGAGGTTGCTTCTACGTCCGTGTTCCTAACAAGTGGTATTAAAGTGAACATTGAGTTTTTAGATAAGATATGAGACATGACATCGATGGGTTCGAATATGAAGTTAGAGACATAAATTCGTGGGTAAAAAGAATTTTGAATTATAAAGATTGAAGATAAAAACTATCATAATTCGGCAAAGGCTGCAACAAGCACTCTTGGTAAAGTGAAACATCTTGAATCGATAAAAAAAGATAATTGAAATGAACTTGATCAGAGGATGATTAGCGCAATTTAACTGTGCTTGACCAATGAAGCCATGTATAATGTCATTATTGAGACGACTTCTATGGGCCTATGAATGAAGTTAAAGAGTATCTTCATGACGAAGTCGCTCTCCAATCATCTATATCTAAAGATACAACTGTACAATTTGAAGATGGTGGAAGGGTCAGATCTTTCTGAGCACATCAATGACTTTAACAAACTAATTTGTAAATTGACAAGTATGGATGTGAAGATTAATGAAGAAAACAAAATCCTAATCTTGTTGACGTCTCTTTCAAATTCCTACGAGTATCTGATGGATATTCTATGCCATGGTAGGGACACCTTGTACCTTGATATCGTTATCTCATCCTTTCAATCGAATCTGTTGAGAATGAATAACGATGGGGAATATAATTTTATAGGTGTACTAGTTGCTAGGAGAAGATCGTTTGAGTAAGAAAGGAAAAGTCGCGATATAGGTATGAGTCAAGGGCAAAGAAAAGTTGAAGTGGTAGAATTGTGACCGGATGGGACATAAGAAGAATGACTATACAAATTTCAAAACCCAGAAATATGAGAAATCAAATGATTCGCCGAAGGAGGCAATTCAGCGAAATCTAATGAAGGCACGAGTGGTTGTGATGTATTGTCTATACCTAAGGTCAAACACCTGTATAATGGTCGGATTTTGGATATGAAGGTATCGTACTCCATATGTCCTCATTAGAGTTGGTTCACCATGTACAATGAGTATAATGGTGGCTTAATTTTTATAAGCAACAATCATGTTTGTAAGATGATCAGAATTGATTCAGTTTGCATCAAAATATTTGATAGGATGGAGCATATTCTGACCGATGTAAGACACATTCTGAATTTAAAGAAGAATCCAATATCTCTAGGAACTCTTGAGGTACTTAGATGCAAATTCACTGGTTCGAATGTATCTTAAAATTTTCTAAATGGGCTCTCATTGTTATAAAGGCATAGAAGAGCGGATACCTTTACACGTTGATCGAGAGCATTGTTTCGGGCGGAGCTATAGCATCTGTAGCGGAATCCATGTCAGCACGTGTGTGACATGCGTGCCTAGGCCACTTAAGCGAGTGCAGTATGAAGGTACTTATTGATCGTGGTTTGATTCCTAACTTAAATTTTTTTTATTTAAATATATGTGAGAACTGCATATACGGGAAATAATTACGGTTGAGTTTTAAAACTGAGAAACATTTTAATAAATGACAACTTGATTATGTGCACTTGGATATGTGGGGTCCATTGCCCATTGTTTCTGGAGGAGAGTCGTCATTCTTTGTTACATTAATTGACGGTTTATGTAAAAATGTGTGAGTTTATTTCATGAAATATAAATATAATATTTTTATAAATTTCAAAGTATGGAAAACAATGATTAAAAAGTAGACATAATGAAAGTTGAAAATTCTGAGGACCGATAATGATGAAGAGTTTACTTTTAAGAAATTTATTTAGTATTACAAGAATGAGGGGATCATGAGGCATAATACAATAAGGCATACACCAGAGCAGAAATGGTGTGGCGGAATGTATGAATTAGATTCTTTTGAAAAGAGCTCGAAGTATGTTAAGTAATGCTGAGTTGAGCAATGAGTTATGGGCTGAGACCGTAAACACAGCTTACAATTTAATGAATCAATCTCTGCCTATGTTGATTGATTGTAAAATTTCAGAGTTAAGTATGGAGTGGTCAGGAAGTTGACTACTCGGGGCTATTCATATTTGATTGTAATGCTTACTCTTATGTATCATCAGTTGACATAGATAAACTAAACCAAATAGCGAAAAAGTATACTTTTGTCAACTATGGTGATGGTGTGAAAAGATATAAATTATATGACCGGATTTCATGCAAGATGATATTTAGCCAAGACATCAAGTTTGATCATGGTTCTTTATTTCGCAAGGATGAGCACAAGGAAATGGAGAAATCAATGATTGTCGTTGAAATAGATAAAATTGAAACACTTAAAAAAGCTGAGCTATAGGAAGATGTACATGAAGAAGTGGAGCCACCACCTATCAGGAGAAATCTACCAAGGAATCGTAAGGTACTGTTGAAATATAGGGATGACTCAAGTGTTGCATTTGTCCTCATTACAGATGAGAGGATGCATCTACCTTATAGGAAACATTAAATGACACAAATACTAAGAAGTGCATAATGGCGATGCATAATGAAATAGATTCTTTGTACAAAAAAGAGATGTGGGAGTTGGTAGAGCTACCCGTTGGGTAGAAAATAATTAGATTTAAGTGGATTTTCTGTAAGGAACTGGATATGTATAAAGTGAGACTGGTTGAGAAGGGCCATGCTCAGAAAGAAGGCACAGATTTCGGTGAGATATTCTCATATACAGTCAAGCAAGTATCATCATATTTGTATTTGTGTTGTTTGTTAAATACAATATGGAATTAGAATGGTTAGATGTTAAGACTGCATTTCTACATAAGAACTAGAAGAGTAAATTTACACAGAGCAATATGAAAGGTTTAACGTGCAGGGATCAAGAATAATGTTTGTAGGTTAAAGACATCATTATGTGGCTTGAAATAGTCACTTAGAGAGTGGTACAAAAAGTTTGATTCTTTCATATTGACCTAATGGTTTATTAGAAGTGAGTTCGATCATTGTATCTATTTCAGATTGTTGAGTGATGGAGAATTCATTATTTTAGTATAATATGTTGATGATATGCTTATCACTAGCCATAACCTACTTATGTGAGTAATAAAAGGTTGACTTTTGGTTATTCAAATTCAAATAATTTGAATTTGAATTGTGATTTTGAATATTTGAATTTGAATTTATTTGATCTCTTTATAAAAGGTAATAAAGGCAATGGATTTAATAAAAACAAACTTAAGATAGAATATGAGAAATGACATAGTATCAATGTATGAAATGACATATAGATGCAATTACGAAGATAGGTGATAATGAGACTCGGGACTACTAAGGCAACCATCATGTGATAAGTAGTAAAGAAGCTCAAGACTATTTTGTGGTGACCTTGCCATCGTTGATGTTCGTGGCAGCCCACCATAGCAGGATTTAGTTAGGTCATGTGTTGCGATTAAAGATGGGGCCAATTCATGCATGTTTGAAAGTTGTTAGGTCAAGTATGGTACCAAACTACCCTCATCACCAACAACAACATGTGGCCCCATCAAATCCCACCAATAGGGTCATCTTCGACATCCAAGATGGCCACTCCACAAATTCTAAGAGGCAAGCAGATTGCCCGGTTAGTAGTGAATCACCAGGGATAGACCATGGACCATTATCATGAGAAAAGGCCACAACAAAAGTATGTGGAAAGGTGTTCAATTGAGTATGTACTTTATTGTCCCATCTCTCATGGTAGCTTGTGGCCCAATTAAGCCCTGCCACACAGAGTTTCCACACGGCAACAATGTAATGCACTTCAGAGGCCGTTTGGATGGGAGTAAATGGAGATAATTGGGTGTAATTGGGAGTAAATGGTTTTTAAAGTATGTTTGGATGTGAGTAAATACATGAAAATGTAATGAAATGAGAGTCAATGTGTATGTAAATGAAACCCTCTTAATGGGAGAGGATTTGGAAGTAAATGGGGATTGAAATGACTTTTTGAACTCCTCGGGGAGTCACATGTGTAAATAAAGGTATTGTTGCACACATGTACGCTGTACATGTGTTAGGCTAATGATACTCTAAAAGAATTCAACCATAAGTTACCTAAAAAAAATCACATCAAAAGAATGATCCGAACCGTCCAAAGGATGACCATCTAAATGGACGGTTAAAAAACATTGACAAGTTGCTTGTTTATGATTCTTACATTCGTGGCCTAATCAAAGCTCGAAATTTTTTCATTTTTACCAAAGTATATATTTCAATGGATTTGTTACAATAATTCCATTAGATATCACATATGCATACTAGATTGAGATATTAAAGCAGATTTAAACTATTATATATGTTTATATGAATATATTGTAAATTCAAATGCATTTCAATTCCTTTCATTTACTTCGTTCAAACATAATATTTAAATTTACTCCCAATTCATTTACCTTTGTTTAGAAGCTCCTAGACGAGCTCGAATAAAATAATTCATGGAATGCATTGTTGAGGGCCTTGCACAAAACCTTAGTATCTAGCCTCCCAAACAAACCAAAATTATAGGATAATAATAGCAATGAAATAAATCAAAGCAAAAATCACACACCACACAAGAGATTTTTACGTAAAAAATCCTCAAAGAGGTAAAAACCATGGGACCTCATCCAGATCAACAATCCACTGTGGAAGAAGAACGTTACAACCTTCGTCACTCACATAGGAGTGGATGAACAATAAGAGAATAAAGAAAAACCAGAGGGATCTTACCGATCATGAGGACGTAGAAGCGCTGAGACGACGACTCCCTTCGACAAGCGTCCTCTCTCTCTCCTTTGATATCCCTAAACCCTTTAGGAAACCCTCTTGTGCTTTTTCTTCACAAACATCTCCTAAAAAAATATTAGGGACCCCTTTTTATAGTTTTAGAAAACTCCCTTCCGCATCCCAGTTGCAAAAGGACTTGCGAAATGAAATCTGCGCAAAATCGTGGAACGAATCTGCGTAGCTATGACCGGTCGTATTGAGTCCACAACCGGTCGTGAGCCACCTACGACCGGTCGAACACCCCGAAAAAAACAGTTCGAACTCGCTGGACTTTAAGTCGTGTCATGACTCGAACCTATGACTGGTCGTGCACCAACCTATGACCTATTGTACAGGGCTCACGACCGGTCGACGACGGGTCAAAAAACCCCATCAAATCTCTCCCTTTTTGACCCTTAAGGGATTCACTTTCTTCAAGCCAGCATGATTTCTGCAAACTTTAAACTTGCCCTTGATCAAAGCCTTGGTCATCATGTCTAACCCATTATCGTCCGTGTGGACCTTCTCAAGCTGTAACACCTTCTGTTCCAAAGTATCCCTGATCCAGTGATACCGAATCTCTATGTGCTTCGACTTGAAATGCTGACTTGGATTCTTGCTCAAGTGTATAACACTCTGACTATCGTAATAGACCACGTGCTCCTCCTGCTTCAGACTAAGTTCCTGTAGGAACCTCTTCATCTATAACATCTCTTTACATACCTCTGTGACTGCAATTTACTCGACCTTTGTCGTCGATAATGCTACGACCCTCTGTAGCTTGCTCTGCTAAGAAACCGCTCCCCCTACAAACGTGAACATGAACCCAGATATAGACTTCCTGGAGTTTGTGTCACCTGCCATATCTACATATGTGTAGCTTTCTAACACAGGTTTACCGTTACCATAGCATAGGCTCAACCTGGATAAGCCTCTTAGATACCGCAGTATCCATTTCACCACTGCCCAATGCTCTTTGCCAGGATTAACAAGATACCGGCTGACAACACTAACCGCATATGCTATGTCTGGGCGTGTACACACCATAGCATATATCAAACTTCCTACAGTTGACGCGTAGGGTATCTTCTGCATCTCTTTCACCTCTGCCTTCGTCTTGGGACACTGCCTATCGCTCAATCTGAAGTGACCATCCAGTGGAGTACTGACCAGCTTCGCTGCATTCATATTAAACCGCTTTAGGACTTTCTTAATATATCGCTCTTGTGACAGTCAAAGTTTTCTGCTGCTTCTGTCACGAGTTATCTCCATTCCCAGGATCTGTTTAGCCGGGTCTAAGTGTTTCATCGCAAACGACTTGCCCAACTCCTGTTTCAGCCCGTCGATCTTCTTAATGTTCTTTCCCATAATGAGCATGTCATCAACGTATAAGAACAGAATTATAAAATTACCATCTGAGAACTTGCGCGTGAACACACAGTAGTCTGACTCCGTTCTGTCATACCCATGCTGTAACATGAACGAATCGAACTTCTTATACCATTGCCGTGGAGCTTGTTTCAGCCCATATAAGCTTTTCCTCAGTGTAACACCCTGGTTCTCACAATCTGAGGACAGTCGCTTGAGTACGAGAACCCAAGTATTACATTAAGAAGTAACCAACTTTACTTCTAATCACTAGAAAATTTCACGACATAAAACAAGACAATTGCCATGTAAACTACAATATCCATAATAACAAAAGGGGGTTTAATACATGTAAATGGAAGCAAAATAGAATCCCTCAGCAGGGAAAATTATTATTACAACTCAAACAAAACATTAAATCCAAATCATGAAAGCAAGTAAATTGTTGAGCTCCAATGACTCAACAACAGACATATAGAACTCTTCCTCGCCACAATCCACCATAGCTGTCCCTGGGATCCCGTCATAGGGTCTCCACCTAGTCATCACCTGTGTCTATTTGGTGCAACTGCACGATGGGTGAGTGAAAACTCAGTGGGAATTTCCCTCATAGATTCAACCATGACACATCATTCTAAAATGGGTTAATAATTCATATAGCAATACAACTAACAATGCGTTTGCATGAATGTATGAATGTATGCTCAAGTCACAGATCTAAGGATGCACATCCAGCTGTCAAAATAAAGGGGTCTCCCAAGGCAAACTAGTCACCTGAAAAAATGCTCATAGGTATGCCCAAGGAGAACTAGCTGCCCAGAAAAGACCATGCAGACCGCCTGCGGTAGGTTAACTACCTGAAAAAGGCCATGAAAGTGAGTGTGCCCAAGGATATCTCCTGAAAAATACACGGGGTATGCCCGAGGAGAGTCTAATCCCAGAAAAGCCTCATGTAAAAAAAAAAAGTGGCTCAAAGTGTACAAGTGCACAAACCTAATGGTTGAACTTAGGTAATAGAACCTTATACAACCTAACAGATGTGGCTTACGATGAACATTCAGAAAAGCTCACATGTCATGCGTGGATGTTATGCACCATGACACATAGATACCTTACTTTAATAGAATAATAATGACCTTCAATTTCAAATAGGCCATATCCAACTATGCATTCCATATGTACTTCCATGATTTCTGTACATTCAAAGGAGGGCTCACCGAGAGTCATGTGAAGCTCAAGTCAAATACATTAGAATTATGTTCATGATATCAAGATAACAAGAGGCATTTGTCCCATAGCAACAGTAATAATTATAAAAGGTGGAATCCCAATCATCCCTTTGTACACTATATGTAAACAGAATCATATTTGCCATATTTTAAGAATTATCCATATGATAGGGCCAAACAAATTAGAGATTAGAGAATGTAGAAGGTTATGAAGATGATGTTTCTCTACTCAATTCACAGCTAATCTAGTGTGGGAGCATTCTTTCATTAATATGTCTAACAAAGCTATGTTCATAGGCAAGTGATCATAAATGTGACATGGAGTTTATAAGGCAATACATCACATACATAATTATAAGGAAACATGACATTAAACAATTTCTTCATAAAAGTCAAGATAACTAGGAATTTATATTTCTCTAAAGTACTCTACATTAAAGAATTAATCCACATGAAAATTTGTGAATGGAAGAAGCTATGGGGGATGCTCCTCACCTTGAGTGAAAACTCCTCTATTTTGAATCTTCTTGCAAGGTGAGTTTATAAGATCTTGATTGAAATTGATTAAAGGGAAGTGTCCCTCAGGGTATCAGTTGCAACCAGCACCTGAAGAAACTGTTATAAGAAATTAGTGAGTTATGACCGAGTCGACTCGGTCGGGGTTCTTAACTAACAACGAGTTGATTTAGGTTATAAGGTTTTTAATAACACTGGGTCCAATTAATGATTCCATTAAACCCAATGCTATCCAAACCATTCATAGGTGATTAGAGTCAGCTAGACCCGGTCGGAAAACTGATCGAGTCAGCCTGCTACTGAGTATAAGGTTGACTCAGTCGATTCTTTCGACGAGTTGGGTGTGATACCATAGTAATGGTCAAGATCGACTTGAGATTCTTGACGGTGCAGTTGTATTGTGGCAAACTGACCACTGCCATGGAGTCGGATCGGGGTCTTCACCCTGGAATGGAGCTGAGTCACTCAACTCGTGACTAAGTTGGGGCGACTGGGAACACAGTTGGCTGAGCGAGTGGAATTCGAAAATAACAGAGGGAGGATGGGTGTGGGTACCTGACCAGGGATGGTTTTTAGTTGTTGGAAGGGTCCGGATGTGGCGTGCTAAGCCCCGAGTTCGTCGGAACTCAGGAACTCATCTTCTAGGCTCGATTTCGGCCACCGTTTCGAGGTGAAACTACCTACCATAGTAGAAGGTTGGGTTGGATACGGACTGGTTTGGCATGGTTTTAAGACAGGATGTTGGTTTTGTTACCTGCTGAGGATGGGGATAAGAGCTGGGTGAAACAGGGTCTGGTGTGTTGAATTGAGGACTCGAACAACGCCCTCAGCGAGGTGGACTGTCCATAGAGGGATGGCTGAAACTCCCTCCAGCCGCATACCTTCTCCCTTTCACCCTTCTTCTTTCTCTCTGCTGGGAATGACTCGGGCTGAGTCGAGCTGCAATCAGACCTGCAACTCGTTTCAGCGGCCTCAGGCACTCTCTCTCTCTCTCTCTCTCTCTCTCTCTCTCTCTCTCTCTCTCTCTCTTTCTATTTCCTTTCTTTTCCTTTGCTATCTGTCTTGGGAGTCGCTCTAATAAGCGGCTACTTATAATCTATCCACTTCTGGAAACATCCCCCGTTAATCATAGGGATTAGTTAGGTGATTAGCGGTAGAAAGATCGAGAGTTTCTACTTTAGAAATTATTTTCTTTAACTAGTGATTGTATGGGTCAGAATGGTTATTATGGATGTGATTTTGGTGAGGTGGGACGCACATTGGACGGTCTAGATTTTCCATCCGACGTGCTTTTAGAAGCTTTGGGTTTTTCGGCTGGTTTGAAGAAGATGATTGATGATCATGGCATTTTCTAGCTGGGCGATTGATCCATAGATCAAAGCCGTTTAGACGGTCCTGATATTGTCTAAAAGCTATGTGGGGTCCACTTAACGGTGCAAGAAGCGCCGTTGATCACGAAAACCCGTTGTAGCCGAAAACCGCGATGCCGTTACAATTTCTCGTCATTCTCTTGGCGCTAAGAAAAATATCCGCTAACCCTATTTCAGACGTCTAGGATTTACCTGAGGGAAGCTTCTAGGCGACCAGGAACGGACGAGATGCGTTGTGGCTATAAGCGGAAAGATGCTTTCTGTAATTCGGTGAGTAGGTTGCTAGTTTTGGAAATGGTAGGGTTGACGGGGATTTTCTCTGCATACGTGGCCTCCATCCGACGGTTTCCAACGGTCGGATTGGTCAGAGGTGTGGCGGACGTGGACATTCCATCTACGTCAGCGACATTTTCGTATGTTGTTTGCTGGTTTGTAGACAGAGGCGGAAAGACGGTTTTCAATCCTGCATCTCTTCATGTGTATGGTCGGTGGAACCTTATATATCATGTAGACGGTTCAGATTTGGTTCTCTTATTCGGAAAGTGGTCGTTTGCACCGTCGAATGGACGGTCTCGTTGAAACAACGCTGGCCGGGAGAGATTTCATTTGAAATCTTTGGCATTGCACGGGTCAGCGGTCATTTTGACTGGATCCATGGATTGGTGCACATCGTGTGCACGTCGTCTGTGCACATGCATGGCTCCAAAATTGGGGTCCACATAGATGTATTTGATAAATCTACTCCGTCCATTCGTTTCGTCAATCCACATTAGGGCCCAGTCCAAGGAATGAGCCAGATCCTCAACACAGGTGACCCATACAAAGCGAGATTTACCTTTTAAGTGATTATTAATGTGACTACAAAGGTAAGATCATTCAGGTAGTTTAATAATCAAGATTTTTGAGCCTAGGGCCTTATTTCAAGGTGGATTGTATAAATAAAGGGGCCAAAAATAATTTAATTAAAGTCCCTAGTAGTTACTTACAAGTTATTGAAATTTAATGGTCTGATTGGTTTCGAGCTGTCAATCCATATTAATCGCATGATTGGATAACGTCCATTACTAGTTACGGATTAATTGATTAGTGGATTCATGAGTTTGGTCCCTATTCTGGTGATTTGCAATTCAGTTTCAATATGGCATGATGGATCGTGAGTGTTCTATCAGATGGGCGGCTCATTCTACTTATCGAGGAGATTGAGGTCCTAGACATGAATTTTTCAGATGATGTGATGGTCCTACTTGGAATTCAATGGATGAATGGATCAATCTATGGATGGCGATTGTACTAGACAGTTGGATGAAGTTGAATGTTCAAGTAAGCTAGGTCTATGTTTACACTAAGTTATGTTTCATAATAACACTCGTGTACTGAAAAGTATAGGGTGTTACACTCAGCCTCCACACCATATGCTCCTTGCCCTTGACTTCGAACTCCTCTGGTTGGTGCATGTAGATCTCTTCTTCCAGGTCACCATAGAGAAAGGCAGTTTTAACATCTAACTACTCTATCTCCAGATCCATGCTAGCCGCTAACCTAAGCAACACACATATGGATGTCATCTTCACCACTGGTGAGAATATCTCCTCGAAGTCTATGCCTTTCCTCTGATCGAACCTTTTTACCACAAGTCTGGCCTTGAACCTCGTCTGTGAATTCTTCTGCTCAACATTTTTTCTGAACACCCACTTGTTGTTAAAGCTTTCTTGCCCTTGGGCAGTTTCATCATGTCATAGGTGTGGTTCTTATGCAAGGATTCTATCTCTTCTTACATAGCTTTCAACCACTCCTCCTTATGCTCGTCGATTAGGGCCTCAGAATAATCTTCTGGCTCTCCCCCATCAGTTAGCATAATGTACTCATGCGGCGAGTACCTCTTGGATGACTATCTGTCCCTAGATGACCTCCTTACCTGTGGCTCACCAGGTGGATCAAGTGGGGGCTGCTCCCCCGGTCCATCTTTCGTAGGAACTCCCTCGTCCTCTGTACCTTGCTGTACTCTCCCGTCATCAGGCACCACGGGAGGCATAACCGGATCTATGTCCTCTAGCTCACCTGAACTAGGCTGGTTCTTCTCTGGCTTACCAATGTCTTTTATACACTGATCTTCAAAGAAAACCACATCTCTGCTCTTGACGAGCTTCTTCTTGGTCGGATCCCACAATCTGCACCCAAACTTTTCATCACTGTACCCTAAGAATATACACTGCCTGATCTTCATATCGAGCTTGGACCTCTCGTCCTTTGGTACGTGAACGGATGCCCTGCATCCAAACACCCTGAGATGACTGTACGATAGATCCTATCCAATCTACACCTTCTCATGTACTTCTCCATTCAACGGGGCTGATGGAAACCTATTTATCAGATACACCGCCGTGTGCATTACTTCTCTTCAGAACGTCTTGGGCAACTTCACATAGGATAACATGCATCTGATTCTTTCAACAATGGTTCGATTCATTCGTTCGGCTACACCATTATGCTGAGGGGTCTTGGGAACCGTTTGTTCATGCCGTATACCCAGGGATTTGCATTATCATGAAAGTCGCCAATATATTCACCACCATTGTCACTGTGGATACACTTCAATGATCTACCTATCTCTCTCTCTCGACCATAGCATGAAACAACTTAAACACACCAAAGACCTCGTTCTTGAATTTCAAAGCATAAACCCAAACCCTCCTAGATGCATCATCTATAAAAGTAATAAAGTACAATGCCCCACCCAAGGTTTTTGTCCTCATAGGACCACAAACATCAGAATAAACCAAATCCAATGCATGCACTTTATTAATATGAGAAACAGTTTTAACAAATGAAACTCTATACTGTTTTCCTGATAAACAATCAAGATAGGTTTTGAGAAGCGTACCTGTCACATTTGTAAGGAGCCGCTTCCTTGCTAGTAGCTGAAGCCCTTTTTCACTCATGTGGCCTAGATGCCTGTGCCACATGTCTATAGTTGAATCTTTCGCTGCGTTCAACCCACCCTTGCATACACTGACACTTGCCTTGTACAGGGTGCAATACTTCTTTCCTCTGGTTGCGATCAATGAACCCTTGATGAGCTTCCAGTGCCCACCAACAAACCGGCTTTCATAGCCATCAACATCCAGCCTTCCTGTTGACATCAAGTTGAAGCGAAGGTCTGGGATATGCCTCACATCCCTGAGAACCAATGTGCAGCTCACATCGGTCTTCATATAAATATCACAAACCCCTACGATCTTCAATACGCTAGAATTTCTCATCTTCACGGTCCCATAGTTTCCTGACTTGTAGCTTGTGAAGAAGTCCCTGCGTGGAGTCGCGTGAAAAGAAGCCCCCGAGTCTATCACCCAGTAGGTGTCCCGACTCGTAGGCACGAGACATACATCATGATCTGCAAAAAGAATAACTACAACGTCGTTATCTGAAGCGACCGCAGTGGAATCTGATTCATCTTCCTTCTCCTTTCCTTTTCCTTTCTTGTCATTTTTAGCCTTACGACATTCATGCTTATAGTGGCCCTTCTTACTACAATTTCAACATTCAACATCTTTTCTGTTACTCGACTTGTCTCTTGATTTATTTCGGGCTTTCCAGCCTTTCCTATTCTTTCCTCTCCCCCGTTCTTGTGTCACAAGTGCCTCTTGCTGAATAGACCCTTTAGACTTCTTCCTTATCTCTTCATTGAAGAGATAGCTAGCAACCTGTTTCATGGATATCTTTCCGTCTGGCGCGGAGTTACTTAGAGACACCACTAATGTCTCCCAACTGTCAGACAACGAACAAAGCAAAAGCAAAGCCTACAGTTCATCGTCCAGGACCATCTTCATAAAGGAGAGTTGGTTCATTATATTGCTGACCTCATTCATGTGCTCGGCCACAGAACCACCATCCTTATACTTGAGATTCATAAGTCACCTTATTAGAAAAATCTTATTACCGACTGTCTTCCTCTCATACAGCCCTTCTAATTTCAGCCATAGGCTAGCGGCCGAGGTTTCTGTAGACACATGGTGGAACACAGTATCATCCAGCCATTGTCTAATAAACCCCACCGCCTTCTGGTCCAACTTCTTCCAATCTTCATCAGACATATCCTTGGATTTTTCTGATATGCCTAAAATTAGAGAGTATAGGTCCTTGCAATAAAATAAGTCCTCCATCTTAGCCTTTCATATGGTCCAGTTAGAACCATTGAGGCTGATCATCCTTAATGAGCCACCTTCCATAATTCCAAACCGATCCTACCCATTTAATGAACTTAGTGCTCTGATACCACTTTGTTGGGGGCCTTGCACAAAATCTTAGGATTTAGCCTCCCGAACAAACCAGGATTATAGGATAATAATGGCAATGAAATAAATCAAAGCAACAATCACACACCTCATAAGAGATTTTTACATAGAAAACCCTCAAAGAGGTAAAAACCATGAGACCTCGTTCAGATCAACAATCTACTATGAAGTAGAACGTTACAACCTTCATCACTCACGCAGGAGTGGATGAACAATAAGAGAATAAAGGAAAACCAGAGGGATCTTACCGATCACGAGAACATAAAAGCGCTGAGATGACGGCTCCCTTCCACAAGCTTCCTCCTCTCTCTTTTCTCTTTCTCTCTCTCCTTTGATATCCCTAAATCCTTTAGGAAACCCTTTTATGCTTTTTCTTCACACAACATCTCCTAAAAAAGCATAAGGATCCCTTTTTATAGTTTTAGAAAACTCCCTTTCGCATCCCAGTTGCGAAAGGACTTGCGAAACGAAATCCGCGTAAAATCACGGAACGAATCTGCGTAGCTGCGATCGGTCGTACCGAGTCCACGACCGGTCGTGAGCCACCTACGACCGGTCATGGACCACTTACGACCGGTCGAACACCTCGAAAAAAATAGTTTGAACTCGCTGGACTTTGAGTCGTGTCATGACTCGAACCTATGATTGGTCGTGCACCAGCCTACGACCGGTCGTACAGGGCTCACGATTGGTCGACGACAGGTCAAAAAACCTCATCATGTATATAGTCCGTGTGCAGGCTGCAGCATATGCGTCAAGCTGACGTCCAACAGTTGAAAATTGTTACTCCCACCTTGCACTGATGATGGATGATGTTAACCGTCTGATTAATGCTGCCTAACATATGGTTAAGATGGGAGGCGGATGGATCCAAGCTCTTGCTCGGGTGGTAGACTCTCGGGAGTTTCAACACCCAGTCAAGGGTTCGAGTATCCATAGGTGGTAGACTCTTAACAGTTTCAACTCCGGTCCAGGGTTCGAGTATCCATAGGTGGTGAAAGCCCGCTACGACATGACCTCTTGGACATGTGTACATTGCCTGTGTGCATGCGTACAGATTACCGTCTTCATCCTTGAGTATTAAAGCACTGTGGCAATGGGTCGACGGTAAGACTATGTTGTTAGTTTACCAACATTTCCATGAATAGGGTTTGTTTTATATTGTATGGGCATGTCATGATCGCAACAATGGCTCAAGTCAAATCGTTCAACTTTGACCTCATGTGCTAAGTGTATGATTAGATTCTAAAAAGAACCGTTAATTAGCCATTTATATAAATTTATAATGATTAGGTAATAATTGAAATGTGTGATTTTTCCTTTAAAAATGAGTTACCTCATGGCATTTATAAGAAATTACATTCATGATACCGGTGCAAATCAAACAAAAGATAAAACTCATGGTTAATCATTGAAAGTAATTGGAAAAACTCATGGTCAATCATTAAAAGTAATCGTAAGAATGTATCTTTTAAAAGAATTACTTGATATCGAATAAAAAAGTAATTTAATATATGAGTGTAGACTTGAATTACAACTAAAGATTATGACTTATCGTTATCACTACTTTTAATATAACATGATATAAATAAATTTGATTTATTGTTGTTGGTAGGTTATTATTATTATTTTTTTGAAATGATTTGACTTTCCTTACATTTTTTTTTTACACACGCGCACACACCCCACACATGCTTACACACGCACACACACCCCACACATGCATGCTGTGGGATTTCACCAACGTGGGTACTTGAACCTTTGATCCAGTATTGACTTTCCTTATATATTTCTGTTCTTAAGTTATTTTTTAAGATCCTTAAGTCACCCTTGAATCACATGTCCGTCGCATCTCTTTTGTTGGTCGCTCGTTTATGCTTTACTTAACCACTTTCCGCATCTTTTTGTTTAGACTGCTCAATTGAATTTCTCGTCTGCATTATTTTTTTTGATTTGTCTCGACCGCTCGATCTGCTATTGAACCCCTTTCGACCGCTCAATTTGCTTTTAGACACTTTTGAGCCATATTTTTTGAATGTCTCTTAGCCACTTAGTTTGCTTTTAAATATCTTTTAACTGCGCCATGTTGTTGATCGTAATTCTGTAAAAAATACCTCTAATATTTTTTAAAATCTCTATTATATTATATATTTCCCTTCCTATAACAAGTGTACTTTTCAATATGAGGTTTAACTTTACAATATTATTATATACGACCGTACAGTTTGAAGGAGCCAAATAGAGCTCGTTGCAATAAAAAAATTTTTTTGGGTCTACGTAATGTGTGTAACGTCCACTTGGTCCATCGTTTGAGCTAGCTCATGGTAGAGGCGAAGACCAAATAGATGGCCCGTTAAAAACTCAAGTAAGCCAAACCAGATGGAGAAGTAGGGATGTGGACGGCTATGATCGAAACTGCTTGGCCCAGCAAGGTTTTGGACGAGGCTGATGTTTGGTTTTCCTTAATCTTTGTGGGAGATCTTATGGACGGATTAGATGATATATTATCATCATGTGGGGCCATGAATGTTTCAATGGTGGCGGTTCTCATCCCACTCTTTCCCGTTGTGAGGCGCACTTGAGCTTTGGATCGTCCTTAATTTTGGGCTTATGTGCATACAACGGATGGAGTGGATATCACGCACGCATCACGGTGGGACCCACGGACCTTTTCGCTGGGAACGGATTGGCTACTCCCCCTGAAACCAGCCCCGTGGCTGGTGGTCGGTGCTCTGTGGGCCCCAGCATGATGTATGTGTTTCATCCTTTCCGTTCATCCATTTTTACAGATCATTTTATGTTCTAATACCAAAAATGAGAGGTATACAAATCTCAGTGGACCACACCACATGAAAACAGTAGTGATTGGACATCCATCATTAAAATCCTCCTAAGGCCCACTGTACTGTTTATTTGACATCCAATAGGTTGATTAGGTCATAAAGCCCCAGATTAAGGAAAAAAACAAAAATCAACTTGATCCAAAACTTTTATGGCCCCAAAATGTTTTTTAATGGTCGACGCTCATTCAACACTATTTCATGTAATGTGGTCCACTTACGGTTGGGATATAGCTCATTTTGGTCCTTTTATTGTAAAATGATCTTTTTAAATAGATGAAAGGAATGGATGAAACAAATACATCATGGTGGGGCCCACGGAGCACCGACCATCAACCATTGGCTGATGTCAGGGGGAGTAGCCAATCCGTTTCCCTTTTCGTTGCACGAGACCCCTCCACATCGCGTCCCGGTTTGAACAAGTCTCGTGGACAATCTACTCGGGCGCGGATTGGATACTGACAAGGTCAGTAGCCAAATCGCTACTGAAGTGACGTCACCAAGCTTGGTGGACCCCATCATAACGCATGTATTGTATCCATACCGTCCAACCATCTGTAGAGATAGTTTTATGGCATTACAAAGAAAATGAGATAGATCTAAATTTCAACTGGACCACTGTAGAAAACAGTGGGAGCCATCACATCCACGTTGAAACATTTATAGGGCCCACGGTGATGTATTTTTGAGATCCATCCTATTCATAAGTTAACATATGGAGATAGATGAAGTAAAAACAAAAATATCAGCTTCATCAGAAACTACCGTGCCCCTAAGAAGTTTTGAACGGTAAATGTCACTATCCCCATTGTTTTCTATGGTGGGGTCCATTTAAACTTTAGATTTATCTCATTCTCTTTGTAATCCCATAAAACGATCTCTAAAAATGGTTGGACGGTATGGATACATGATGTAGAGCGGGTCGCGAACAATTTCATGGCCAAGATGGATCAGAAAAGGCATGGTCGGCGACAGAAGTGATCCGGACCATCGGACCTTAGATCGGGCGTATCTCACAATTTGGAATGAGTTATCCAACGTAAAATATATAATTTTGGGGTAGAACGAGCTACTTTAGCCAACCAACCCGCGCAGCCCGAATTTGTGAGAAACCCCCTGATCGACAGTCGTTTCCTCGTTTTAATTTTGTTTTTACTATAAATAGTAAGTTTTAGTATAACTTTTCATCCATTAGGCTTAGGAGTTGTGTCCAACATGAAAAGTGCTTAGGATAATTAGGAGAACGGTTTGGTGAAGCGAAATAGGACACTTACTATTTTTAGCCGAAAACCTTGCGCACTAGTAGACATCATGACCATCTATAAATAATAAGTTTACTATTTATATTAAGTTGCGAATTCTAAAAGTTTTAGTTGTAGTTTGAGTCTGATTTCTTTCTTATTACTTGATTCTCTTATTTAAAGGGTTGTAAATTCGATTTTAGGGATTTATTAATCAATTTCGAATTTATTAAAAATTATTTTTATTTTTTATTTTTTTTTTTCTTATGGATTCGAGAAGTCTATGTGAGAAGTCCAGATAAGTTCTGTAAATTCGAAATATTTATCATCTCGAGGAAGACGGTGCTCTACCTAATCGTACTTCCCTGCGTCAATACACCACATGCATCATGATGGGGTCCACAAGCTTGGTGACGTCACTTCGATTTGGCTACTTACCTTGTCACTATCCAATCTCCGCCCAATCCACTCACCGGGTTACCGTACATACGTGGCCAGATGATTCGACCGGCCTGATTTCCGAATTCCAAGGTCATCGGAAGCGGATTACGGATGGCATACTCGGTGACTGAGTAAACTGTGTGGGATCATTTATCTATTTTTTCCACTCCGTCATCCATTTTACCAGATAATTTTAGAGCTCGATCCTAAAATTGAAGTATATCCAAAGATCAAGTGGACCACATTACAGAAAATAGTACGAATTGAACGAAGGGTTGAAACATTCTTGGGGTCACGGAAGTTTTCGATCAGGCTGATATTTGTAATTTCTCTTCATCCATGTCTGTGTGATCTTTTGACCACGTTGGATGACAAATAAAAATCAATGCGGACCCTATCAAGGTTTCCACGGTGGAAACCAGTATTCCCCATGTTTCCTGTGGTGTGTTCCACTTGAGCTTTGGATATGCTTCAATTCCGGGATCAACTACTAAAATTAGCTGGAAAAATGGATGGACGGCGTGGATAAACCACATATATTCACGGTGGGCCCAACAGAGTTTACTCATTACAGATAAAGGCTTATTAAGTAACTCAGTAGGCAATCCGATTTCAATTTCATCATCCTCATTGTGGGACCCACCTTATGCACCGTTCAGATTGTCGTAGCCATTAGATGCATCTACACGTGTTGATGGTTCTATGTACCCTATACAACCGGTTGTAGGTGATCGTCCATCTGCCACGTGTACGGTGGATGAGTCACCACCCGACAACACATCCACATATAACGGATATGTGGCACCCCAGAAGAATTCCATCTCCGACCATGTTTCATCTCAGCAGAGCTCCTAACGGAGCAATCTCTGCGATTTCACCTCCTCCCCTTTGCATTGCTCATTCAAAACCCCTCCTCTTCTCTCATCCAAACAGACCAAAATTCAATCCTAGAAAAACCCTAAACCCCAATCTCACCATTGCCAGTGCAGAATCCAGACCAAGCCAAACAGCCCTTTCCAACCCCACCTCTCAGTCCCCTCCTTTCCCCAGCGACGAGATCGTTTCCGTTGAAGAAGACAGGGTCCCGCTCGAAGGCGTGATCCAGATCGAGAGGCCCACCTCATCGTCCCGCTTCGAATCGTGGGCGTATGTAGATTTTGGACTGAATTTGTCTTTTGTTTTTCTTTTCATTTGAATTTTTGAATTTGGATGTCGTTGGAAGATTTTGTTTTTTGGAAATTGGGTTTTGGGTATTAGGCGGGTCGCGCTTCTTGCCGGTGGGGACGTTCTGGTTTTGCTTCTGTTCGCTGCGATTGGAAGATATAACCATGGGTTTCCGGTTCTCGATTTCGAGACTCTTCATACTGCAGACCCTTTTATTGCTGGTATTTATTTATTTATTTTTAAAATTTTGGTAGACGTGGAATAAAATGCTCTGGCTGAATTATGGTATTTCTCTCTACGTTAGTACTCTGTACAGGGGGACACACCTTTGAGTGATCCAGACCGTTCATTTGATGTGCCATAGAGAAGATGGGTGATGAGTGGAAAATCTCCTTCATTGAACAATCCAGCCGGCCAATTGGACATACTCCTGTTGCATTTAGACCATTGGCTTTGTTTTCTTTAACCATCCATTTGCAGGCAAACGCTTTGGATGGATGGATGGTATGACGATAGGGCGTTCTTTCTTTCGTCGTATCAGATAAATGGTCTAGATCACTGAGAGGTGGGCCCCACCTGGACCGGATGATGATCCAAACTAGAACTCTGCTAGTTCTGGCTGAGCATTGCATATTTCTTATTTCAGCATATGGTTCTTGGCAAGCTTGTTTTTTTGACTGCGGCTTTGAATGGCTTTCGGCAGGGTGGTTTTTGGCGGCTTATTTTCTTGGGGGTTATGGGGATGATGGGAAAGGAATCAATGGTTCGAATAAAGCCATTATTGCCACTGCCAAGTCATGGGCAGTGGGAATCCCAGTGAGTTGGAATTTTCTTTCAAGTTGTTTGGTTATGTAGAAGTATTGAAAAGGTATGAAGGTTTTGTTTATGTTAGTTTCTTGTGGGATATATCTGAGATGTTTGTGAACTAGAATCAGTGTGGTGATAGTGTCTATCATGGATTTGAATTAGATGCATTGCAGTTATAGTAAATGAAGTGAATTTGAGTAGTGTAATGCAATTGAGGTGACTATGATGGAATCATTAGCTTCTCGGTGAATTATACTTTCACCTTAACCGTCTATTTGGAGGCCACCCTATCAGAGTCTTGTGGCCTTCCATTCTGTATCTTATGGGATGAATGGTGTTGATCATCAAAACCAGGGGCCCCACAAATTCAGCAAACTGTATAATTCTTCCAATCATAGAGGTGGTGACTCATTGGCTGATGGTTAGGATAGAGTTGCCCTCAGTCCAAATTGCTTGTCTGTTTTCCACAAGGCAACATTGTGTTAAATTCTACAGTGAAGCATGAGAAATGAATATGTGAAGCAACAGTTTGAAACGTGATCCCTAGAAAGTAAGGAAGCATGAGAATGAATCGACACATGAAAAGATGATGGAAGAAGCATGAGAAATTAATATAGAAGAAAAATCCTCACCATTCTGTATTTTTCGAGAAACCCATTTCCTGCCTTCTTTTTTTTCCTGAGGTTTTGTAGCTTTTTTCCTTGTTTGGCCCTCTGGTCTTGATATGGTATACATTGTTTGTTTTCTTTGGCAGTTGGGATTGATCATCAGGGTAGCAACGTCAGGCCATATTCCATCATCCAGTTTTGTATTGGTAAGCATGGGAAGCACTGCTGTTTTGCTTATTGGATGGAGAGTGCTGCTTACTTCTCTTCTTCCTAATGATCAAAGAACAAAGAATGATGAGTGCAGGCGTGGGAGCCCATTTGAACTTTTTGAGGTGAGAGACCTAATTGTTTTACATAATCCACATTGAAATCTTGGTTGCAGAGTATCATATTTCTCAAAAAACCACAAAAGCCCCTGCCATAAGCTTCTATGTTTCTAAGATCTTAGGGTAAATTTGAAAGTTCCCAGTTCCAAGGTCAGAATGATTCATTATTGCCAAAATGCAAGTGAAATATGTTGGGGATCTTCCCATATATGTCTCACGTGTGAGCTGTGGTGGAGAATGTATGTGTTTGGTTTTCCTTGCTGCCATGAATTCTAGTTACAGCTTGTTGGCTTGGATGTCCTGGACGACTATTTGGCTCTACAATAGTTGCATGATCCTTCTAACCAGGTGCCACTCCTGCTCCCTCTTCCTAGCCATTTATACTTACTAGCATTATGGACACAAACTCTTCCTCTCCCCCGCAACCAAATATGTTGCCGCTTTGTTTCACACATTGTGCAACTATACTACATGTAAACAATGTTGTCAAAATCGTTATCATATCGCAAATCGTAAAAGGGTTTGAATTGTATCAAATCGCAAATTGTAAGATTTTTTCTGATTTTAAAAATAGACAAAAAACAAATGAAAAATATACGTAAATCAGAAAAGATTAAAAATTCATTAATCATCCATTTCCCATCAACATGTACCAAAAAAGTAATACTTATCATGATATTATCAATTGAGAAAATGTATATTGTATACATATCATGATATTACAGGATTCTAGTCTTTTTCTTTTGTTTTCTTTTCTTGTCTTTCGAAAAAAAAAACCCCTTAAAAAACATACAGGAGTCCTTTAATAATTTTGTTCTTTTGTACCTTTCTTAAGTGTATAATCACGTTAGAAAAAATGGCATGCGATTCCATTGTGAGCAGTATCTTGATTTCTTTGTTTTGGGTTTTTGAATATCAAAATTTCCGTATCTCCTCTTGCCTCTCTCTCTCTCTCTAACACAAGAAAAAAAGAGAGGATATATTTAATAGGGGAGGCCTTTTTCATGTTTTATGAGAAAAAGTGTACAAAAAAAAAAGAAGAAAATTTTGAATAAAAATTTAAAAAATGATTTTTAAGTAAGTTTTGGGCCATTTATGTAATCTACGATTATTGTACGATTCATATAATTTGATACGATTATCGTACGATTCGATACAATTTGTACGATAATCGTACGATTATTTGGGATTTGCGATTTGGGTGTACGATTCAAGTCGTACACCCATACAATACGATATGAATAGTACAATTCATATCGTGAATGGTACGATTTTGATAACATTGCATGTAAATGCTCCTTAGTTACATGTTCGTTGAACTGACCTAACAAACTAACGATGGAGCTGACTGCCATTCTAAACAGATTATCCACAAACAAGGTAAGTATGCCCCATATATGAATGGGATGTCTCTCGATTTAGAATGACCGAAACAGCTTCACATTTCTTGAACTGATCAAAACTCCTACAAGGTAGAGTTTAACACGTGACTTGGTCAAATTCATTGTGTTGTGTTTCCAATAGATTTTGTGCATGCAAAGTAGTGTCACCTTGTGACATATGTATCCTTAAAAAATGGAGGACTCAAGTTGGATGTTCAGATAAAAGATTGCCCTTCTCCGAGACTTGAACCCTAGATCTACCTTGGTATTGAAATCTTAGACTTACTAGTAGTTAGAATTTTGGGATGAAAGGTACCAATTTTTAAAAACCTGGACCAGACCCAAACCCATTTTTGTGGGTGTTTTGTTCCAACGGCCTGTTGAACTGTTCAGATCTGTTGTGATCCGTTTTGACCTGGAAACTCGTAATATTAAATCATTAAATAAATGGAATTAGAAAGCAGTTCCAGTGTAGTGGTTAGCTGACTGTAAAAAAAGACTTGATTTGGTCAAGATTTACTTCACTCGACACAATGCTCAAAAAAGCTTATCAAAGCTTGAGCTGACTTGCACACACTATACAATATTTCAACTATAAAATACTAATATTATTGAGCTTCAGTATTTAAGACCCACATACACACACGCGCGCGCGCGCGCACACACAAGAAGAGAAAAATAAGAAAAAGAAAGAAAGAAACTGAGTTACTTGCCTAGACTTGACAGACTTTTGATTCAGAGTTAAGAGTTTTAAGATATGAATCTTACTCTCCACATGACATTTCTTTATCGTATCTGGCTTGTGTCTTTTCTGTCTTCGGCTATATATGTCTGTTTGTCAATGTGTATGGTTGGAAACTTTTGGTCTGAAATTGTTTTCCTTTTCTTTTATCCCTTCCAGTGAATTCTTTTCCTTCCACTTCGTTATGTCTTTTCTTTTGCCTTTCTTTCTTTATTCATATTCTGGCACAAATTTTTTTTGTTCTTTTTTATTTTACTTCATTTGTTTTAGTTAAAGAAACAAGATGAGCTTACCATCAGTGTATCTAATATAATGCTATAATAAGTCAATAAACCCGATGGCCAAGGGGTCCATACTCCATCATTATCATCTATGCCTTATCCCAATTATTTAGGGTCGGCTATTTGAACCTTGTTTTGCCATTCTACCTTTAATAAGACTAGAGGTCATCAAGTCTTTTCTTACCACCTCTATCCATGTCCTTTTGGGTCTTCCACTTGCCCCTTTAGAACAACCTTCAACTTGTACCATTTCACTCTTAACTAGTGTGATTCTTGGTCACCTCCGTTGCACATGACCCAACCATCTAAGTCTACTTACCCTCATCTTATTACTTATTAGTGCTACTCTTAATTTCCCTTGAGTGCATTTGTTTATAATTCAATCCTTCCTCGTCCTGTCACTCATCCATCTCAACATCATCATTTCAGCTACACTCATCATATGAAAATGTTATTCCTTAACTCCCCCAACATTCTGTCACATAAAGCAAGGCTGGTCTTATAGCTATCCCATGAAACTTTCCTTTTCAATTTGAGTCATACATGATGATCACCTAAAACTCTAGGGGCACATCTCCATTTCTTCCAACCATCTTGAAATCTATGGGCAACGTCCTTCTCAATTTCTCCATTCTCATGAATTATTGATTCAAGGTATCGAAAGTGGTCATTTTGGACCCTTTAAAAAAATAAAAAAAGTGGTCATCTTGGGAAACTTCTTAGTTAGCAATCTTAACTAATTTCTCATTTTCACTCCTATTGTTACTAAAAATGCACTCCGTATACTCTATTTTAGTCTGACTAACTCTAAATCCTTTAGATTCTAGAGCACCCCTACATATATTTAGCTTTGTGTTTATACCATCTCTCATCTTGTCAATCAAAATGTGTCATTTGCAAACAACATACACCATGGGTTCTCTTCTTGCAAATGCCTCGTTAAGTGGTTTGTAACCAATGCGAATATGTACAGGCTAATGCTGACCCCTAGTACAAGCCTATAGTGTTTAAGAACTCACTTGTCTCTCCACTAGTGGTCATCACATTTGTTACCGCTCCAATATATATATATATATAAAATCATGTTAGTATATCCTCTTGTTTCTTTCCCAACACCCTCCAAATTAACTCTACACTCTATACTCCATATTCTATGCAAAACTGGTAATGCTCCAACCAAGGTGTCTTCTTGTCGAGATCTTGTTGTTTGCAAGCTCAATTAAGACTTAAAAAAAATCAGAGAGAGTTTGGTTGTTATTGAAACCTCGCCCTGTTTTTGATGCACCAGCTAGTTCTAAGCCCGAGAAAAGGAAGTTGGGTCTTGGGGAGCAGTATTTTCTTGAACTTCTATCAAGCATTCATAAGAAAGCCGAGCCAGATAGTTTGAACAAGGCTATGGTGGTAGGGTGTTCCGTATCTGTTACGATATGCCCGTAAAGGTCAATACGTATAGGTAACGGCCATGACTATGACTATTAAGTGATACGGGGGTGAAACGGGGCAGTTGATTTTTCGGGACCGTATTGGTTGTTACGGTGGCTGTAAAGGCCATTATGGGGCATAATGACCGTTACCCCTGTAACGGTTGAAAAACTGCCCCCTTTTTTTTTTTTTTTTCTATTTAAATCCATCTCTCTCTCTCTCTCTTTAAATATACTTTTCTCATTCTAAAAATTCTCCTAGATCATTTTACAATAGATTTTGACCACTCTTACTATAATTTTTAATATTAAAATCGTAGATTGAAGTGCTTTGAGCGAATAGAAGCTTTGATGGCCTTTTTTTTTTTTTTTCAAAAAATTAAAAAAGTCGTATTTATGCAAAATTTCTTATTTCTAGTTCTTGCTTGATTGTGATGTCTAAACATTAGATACATACAATCATGTTCACAAATTCACTAGACAGCCTGATACAACACTCTCACCAAAGAGTGGACCGTTAGACTACTATAAACATGTTTAAAACAAAAAATGAATACATATTTGGAACATTTACATTAATTTTGATTTTCTAAATTTTTTTTTTTTCAGAATTTTTCGGGCAAAAGAAAAATTTCAACTGTTACGGTGGTCGTAACAGTCGTTACGTCCCTGTATCGACCGTTACAGCCGATACCCGTATCGGTAATGGTGGTGACTGTTACGGCCACAGTTACTGATACGGAATACCTTGGTAATGATGATGATGATGTAAAAGCTTTGATATGTTACATGCTGTATAATTAGGGACAGAATAATAGATTGAGAGAAGATAAGAGGGAGTGAGGAAAAACTGAAGAGGATTCCCAATCTTCTCCTTTCCTTTATTTATAATCATTGAGATTACAGAAGATAGAGGTTACAACTGTGTACCAGTGATAGGGAATAAAAGGGATGAAAAGATAAGCTATAGCATATAGTGTCCTGCAGGAGTTGTGAACTTTGTTGCTGCAGGATTACCATTGCACACTCAATGCACTAATACACTTCTAACACATGCAAATCTGTGTCTACGGGCCTACCTATTATTGTAGACACGAAAAATTTGGTGGAATTTGGAAATCTTTGTTTAGAAATGTATTTAGGCAGACATCTTCATGATTGATACTCTTTTATTATTATTATTATTATTATTATTATTATTATTATTATTATTTATGTTTGGTTCCACCAGGGGACCTCAAGCGGGGTGTTTGATCAAAATGGCATTTGCAAATATAAACATCTTTGTAAGCTTTGGCAAGAGGAACTATATTCCTGAGCTCAAGAATATGTATGAAAGCCTTGAGTCTAGAATCACTTCAAGTTGCCCTAATGGTTTGGCCATCCAGACTGTTGATTTGATGGGCCTGATGCATGTGGACTTTCTGAGTGGGTGTAATAATGTGGGTCACTCCCACAACAAGAAAACAAAGGAGGGTTAATGTCATGTGGGTCACACCAGGGGATGTCTTTTGGGCTGTTTTTAAGTTGGGGTTCTAGTCAACTTCATCAAGACGGGTTACTCGAAGTTTAAGAGAGTTTTTGGATGTGATTTGGAAATTTAGGGTTTGATCAAAGTTGATTGAAATTTGATTTCTGAATTTTGTAGTTGTTGCAGTTAAGAATCCAAGTTAGTGTTAGCATAAAACTATTGCATGAGTTACTTTTCACGTTCTACTATTCATGCTACTATCATGTTCATTTAGTTTCTATTGCCTTCCCTGCGTTTTGCTTGATTGTGTGATTTGAAGCCTTTCAAGGCCTTTAAATAGCGTCGGCTTGGCACTGTTGTGCATGGACCGTGCCCCATTTGGCCCCTTTTCTTTTCTTTTCTTTCTTTCTTTCTTTCCTTCCTTTTTTTTTTCCCCTGCTTTTTTAATTTTTATTTTTATAACCATAGAATGTCAATGGTTGTCGACCCCCTCCGACTGATGGGTTAGGATTGTCCCATTGGGGTGACTTTGGGGCATGGTCCACCCACGATAGGGCACTGTAACATTGATGGTTAGGCTACTGTATTAAGAAGAAACAAACATGAATTGTGAAACTAAGACGCCATGGATTCACTACAAAAAAGGAAAAATCTCAAGTAGGAATGGTAAAATCCTTCTTTCGACATGCAATACTAGTAGTTTTGGACATTTCTGCCTCACAATTAGTCTTAGGAATTTTAATTATTAGGGAGAAGAACCATCATTAAAATGTAGCTACTTGGCGAGGGACGGTTTAGATTTTACTGCATGAGGCACCATTAATGGTCTATATTGAACCGACTTCCTTTCACTTCTTTTAATGTGTGTAGCCTGCACCCTCTCCTGTTTTCCGTGTGCAGCCTGCACCAACCTCTCTTGTTCTCCGTGTATAGCCTGAGGGAGATCGTGTGACAAAGGCTTTGTTCTGCTTATCAAATGACTGTCACATTAACTCAGTACATTTGTTGTGTCCTCAGCCCAAAAATTAGGTGGATTGGGATCTTGGGTGGAACACAACAAGGGAAACCGTGAGTATGGGTCACCCATTCTTTCCTTCTCTCTATGTAACATAATAACATGCATTTGCATGTAGCTTCCACCTTTCTCTCTGCCTCCATCTCTGATTTTCTCTCCTCTCCAAATTTCTCACTCTTTCATCCCCTCGTCCATGTGCGGCACATGTGTCATACCCCTAGTTTTTGTATAATTGAAGGGGAGTATTCTCCAAACTTTGTTAACAGCAAGACTTTAATGACAGATTTTTCTAATCAAATATAGAAATGGAAAGTCGAACTGAAACCTTTGCTGTCAGATGACTCTCATATTAACCGCTCCGAATGAATTGTTGCAGTTACTCACATCATTGGTGAGAAGGTGGTGATGGCTCACTTACATGAATCTGCAGTCCTGAGCTCATGTTCCCGCCGCATTCGATAATTACAATATGTGCCAGGTAACTCAAATCTCCACATTTCTGTTACTTTCAGTGTATTATAGTGACAGATTCATATGGTGATAACCAAAGTGTTTGTTTTGTTTTGTTTGTTGGTTTGTTTGTTTGTTTTTTTTTTTCCCCCCCTCTGAATATTGATTTTAAGGGAAAGGAATAGTCAATGTACTAAATACCAGCGCTTCTATGTTAGGAAATGAATTTGAGAAGAAAACAAATTCCAGTTCTGTACATGTTGGTCCTACTTGTCATCTGATCTGATGGGCCACCATGAATGGGGTATGTCCCAGAATTATTGTAAACTGAAAGATCTTTACCATCTATTTATAGGCCACAGATTGACATATTATCATCTTTTCTATAAAGTTTTATTTGCTGTCCCTATACTCAGTGGCATCATCGATGATGTCTGGATCACTGAATCCACGCGAAATGGTGGATTCTGGCATGGCAATTTTTGGAAGTGTAGGGTTTGCCTGTGATGTTTGTCCCCATGACCCATTTATGGTTATCCTCTATGAATGAATGGTTCATATCATCATACGTATATAACGTGTGCAGTATAAACTTGGGAGGAGTAAGGTTTTCACTGGAGACTAGTGAGTTGTTGGGTCCTGGTCCGATATGGTTCGGGCTCCAGCCCCAGCCTTTCTTACATGCCCATGGTTGGAGCCAAGGCGTTGGTGCCTGATTGATATGGAGTCTGGCTACGAGTCGAGCTTGGCATGGCTGGGCTCGGCCAGCAGCCAACCCTAGCTTGAACTCGGCTCGACTTGGTCCTCAAGCTTGACTGTCCAGCCTAGCCCTGTTTGGTCAGCAGCTCGAGACAGCTCAAGCCGAATTCGAGTTTGTGCTTTCAAGTTATGGACAGTGGTCGGCTAGGCTGCCATGGCTAGCATGACTGCCCAAATATAATGAAAAATGGGAGAGGGTTCAATTGTTTATAGGACCAACGGGTAGGGTAGTGACGAGTTGAACTCGGATCAAAGGGTAGGATGGCCGGATGGGGGTGAGAATGGGCTTGGAAGTTGGCTCGTTCGGACTGAAAGAAATGAAAAGGGGCAAGGTTTTTATTTTTTATTTTTTATTTTTTATTTTTATTTTTAAGTTAATATTTATATAAGCTAACCGAGCATGTCTCTATACTTCCCGTGCCAAGCTCCCAAGATCCATCAGGGGATCCTTGCTTCTCGATAATGTGGGGATTGGAATCCTCAAATCTTCTTAGCCGGCCCTGCTCCTGGGCCCATTCGAGCTGTCTTCCTGTTTGATAGTTTGTTTGTCCTTTTGTCCATAACCTCAGTTGTTTTTGTTTGGTATATGATAGGCAAGGATCGATCCTTTTTGTTGGTTCCCGCCTGAAAGTTTGTTCATCTATGGTTGATGTGATATAAAAGTCCTTTTTCTTCAAAAAAAAAAAAAAAACCGAGCAGGTTGAGTCGGATGTATCTAAGGCCAAGTTCTAGTTATGGACTGATCTGAGCCGAGTCGAGCTCGGGCCAAGCTTAGACTTGGCTTGAAATTGGCTTTAAATTTTTTCCAGCTAAAAAATTCAGCTTGATTAGGCTCGAATCCAGTTTCAGGCTGAGTTGAGTTGAGCTTATCTGAGTTGATTCGAGCGAGTTAACTGAGCCAACTCGGTTTGTGTACAGACTAAGTCTGTCTCAGGTCCAATTTGAAAACTAGTCTTTTTTGCTATATATATATATATATATATATTTTTTTTTTTTAAATTATTTTTTTAAATACTGGGAACAGCCCTGTTTGTAGATTTTATGGTGGGCTTGGGCCTGATATTGAGGGCCGGGCACTCAACTGCTATACGCAATTAAGGTTAGTCGGTAGTACATGCACCAAAACACTTGACATCAGATGATCCTAGCCATAGATTGTTGGTTCATGAGCTACCGGCAGCAGTGCCCATAATACCAACAGTTTGGTAACCAAACCATGCGCCCCACTTGTACAAGCTCAGAATATGGGCAGTACTATTCCAGTATTTGGGCCAAGAGAACCTAATGATACCTGTAAGATAATAAACGCTGGAGGAACAAATAATCCTTTTTCCAGTAGAACATTCTTTATTTGAAACAATAGCCTGTTGGGGCTAAAAGGTGGCTAGGGTAACACTGCGGTTCATGGACCTTGCTGGTGCTCACTAACTGGACCTAAGCATGATGGTTTCTAGGGCCTGAAAACTAGTTTTGGTGGGCCTTGGCATCGTAAGAAATTGCCTATTCCAACTTATATAACACTACTGGGCTGAGTACTCTTTGCTGGTGGGTACTCCGGGCTATTAGTGACATATAAAATAATGTTTTACAAACCTGATTGGAGGGTTCTGGTAATTTGACGGTTGGATTAGAAAACAGGTGCGACCCAGGTGGCTCATCGAGAATGGGTTCAAGAGCAGCCCACTTCAGAAAATTCACCAGATCTGGCCCAAACTGGTCCGACCATCTGGTGTTCTGGGTTTTTAGGACATTGAACATGTCATTAGGTGGCTCATTCAGAACGGGTCAAGGGCGAACTAGACGTTGCAGTGTCTTGCGCTTTGGGTGGAAATTAGGCCTGGCCTAACCAGGCCGAAGCTTGTCCAAGGACCCGAGTCTAGACCCAGTCCAATCCTTAAACAGGGTGGTCAGTGCTTAGCCCACCATCCAAATAATATCCCTCACCAATGAATTAAGTTGGGTGGGCCTTAAGAAAACCTTGCCTGGGTCCGTCCTAGTTAGTTACAAAGACCCAAAACTCAGGCCCTGATCCAGTCCAGCGCAGGCTAGACTTGGGTTGGGCAGGGCCCCAGCAGCCCATTTATCACTCTGCTTGTGTAAAGAACAAGCACTACAATTTTGGGTACACACATATAGCAGTATCGAAATCAAAAGTAAATAAAGAAAAGGTACAATCTATATCATAGGGATTTATATGATTCCTTTTTGGTACGCCCATGAATTCACATCGATCCACTATTTTCTTTATATGATGACTCATTTCCTTTTGAGGTGAGACTATTCCCTGTGGAGGCATACATACACCTGCCCACATTGATCTACTATTCTCGAAGGCTGAAAATAAAAGCAGCTCTCAACATTGAGATTTACATGTTTCCCTTTCCATGAGATAGGAATATATATTACCCCATTACCCGAAAATGAACAAGGGTTTACATTAAAATAATGAGAAATTACAAAATTGCCCCTCGGTCCGACAGTGCTGACTGGATAAATAGTGTATCTTTGATGAGCAGGCCCAAAATCCTAACAATGCCCATATCTGTAGTGAGACCCACAACATCATCATGTGATCTAAGTGCACAAATCACACCTACCTGATGGCATAATGCATTTGTAATTTGGCTCTCTTTTATAGCCATCCATTTCCATATGGGATGGTTAGAAGTGGCTGATGAAGTGATTCTTTACAGCCATAGTGGATCCATGACAGCCTTGCAAATGAATGACCCAAATTCTCAATTGAACCTACTTTTTCATCGTTTTAAAGTTGTCAATCTTGTCTATCATTTTATAACTTGTTTATCTGTTGGTTAAAATTAGGGGTAGCAATGGGCCGCGCTAGTTCTCAAATACTCTACTCAATCCAAAGACTCAACTTGACTCGAATCGATGTTTATTAGTAAAAAATAAGAAATGTCTAATAGATTTTTAAAATTGTATGAGTACGAAATAACATATTAATTTGTAAGAGTGGGCGTTTGAATCATCATCTCCCACTTTGCATTTTCTTTTCCTAATTCAAAACACCTTTTTCATATTTTAATTCATCAAGCTACTCGAGTGGTCAACAAATCAGCCCTATAGAGATAGGGTTTAGGCCCTGGCCAATCATCAAGTTGGCCACCATTATACAATGAGAATGAGTGGTTTAAGTGAGATATTTTCATTCACCATGCATGTGACAGTTATTGGATATAGGTGTATAACCAACAATGAATGAAAGAACCTATTCAAGACAACTTAACTTAGATAGCTTATTCAAGACAACAT
Organism: Magnolia kwangsiensis; assembly: GCA_037074715.1. NCBI lineage: Eukaryota > Viridiplantae > Streptophyta > Magnoliopsida > Magnoliales > Magnoliaceae > Magnolia > Magnolia kwangsiensis. The sequence continues at coordinate 88,987,210 of CM073585.1, forward strand.
GACATGGTCCAAAAATAATTTTTCTTTCATCCAATTAAAAATTATTTGATACATCATCAATCAATCTACATATAATATACGTAGCTTTTTCTATAAACTAACAAAAGCAAAATCCCAATTGAAGGCAACCACTGAGAGGGTCCAGTCCTTGTTTGTGTCACGTTCCTAGTATGTCATGTCTAACTTAAACTCCTATCGCCATTAGGAAATGACCCTTTCACCGTAGGAAAAAGCAAAAGAAGAAAGCAAATGAATTATACCGAGCCATGTAGCTGACATGAAAGATGCCTTTAGATAGCAGGCTCCTCACAAGGTTTCCTTCTTCACAAGGGAGAGGAACTCTTGTGCTTTGAATTTTAGAAGCAAAGCAAACCCTCTGTTGGAAGCTGCTGTATGTAGACTGCCAAAAGAGGAGTTATTTGATTGGTTGGCAGTGTAGGATGGCACAGAAGCTTGCCTGGAGATGTTGTACATGTGGTACACTTGTAACTCAATCCACACCGTCCAAATCATGAGACACGTTACTGATTGGCCAGAACCCAAAAATTACAGTAAACAGATATCCTAACCATCTTATTGATGGCCATGAAATCTATGGTTTTAAACGTGAAAATAGTTAAAACAGTCCAGATTCTACTAACAAATATCGTGTAGTTGGAGGTTACGGCAATTATTGATCTGGTTTGTTGGGTGAAGGAAATGTGCAGTGTCCCAAAAATTGGGTGGTTTGGATTAATTCGCATGTTTGGTAGATGTACAGTGTCAGTGTGCATGAGCATGGATTTCAAAATTCCCTCATCAGGAATATTAATCTTTCTTTTCATTTGTCACAGAGAGAGAGAGAGAGAGAGAGAGAGAGAGAGAGGCTAAGAAGAAAAATTGCCATGATGGGACAACCCTAGCCCTTCAAATGGTGGCCTACAACTAATAGTTGTGAAGAAATGCAGCGTAGTCCAAAATAAACGTGAAAAAGGCCGGAAATTTGGAGGCCGGTGCCTCTACAAATACCAGAATAGCTTACTCTACAACTACTAGAATAGCTTATTCTACAAAAGTGTTGTGTGATGTAGGCCCACATCCACTTCGTACATTAGGTCCATCCAAAATGAAGGTATATAGATCACAGTTTCATCCAAAACGAAGGTGGATGATCACCCCACAGGGAACAGATAGGAAGGGGACGCCTACAATTAAAACCTTCCAGATTGTGTGTGGGACCAACTGTGTTTTGCGTGTGCTATCCAATCCATTCCTCAGATAAGCACCATAAAGATGATTGGACACCCCAAAAATCAACCTATTCTAGCTTTGACCGTGTGATTTAAAATGTTTTAAACATGGTGGACCCACCTGATTACTAGGTGGGCCTGGTTTTTGGGACAAAGCTTGAACTTGGAAAGGCCACCTCCTGCACCGAGTGGATGTCATGTACACACCACCACACACAATGCTTGTAAAATAGTTTATATTCAAGCACCTGTAGAGGAGCCAACCTCAGGAATTTGATGGCTAGGATTTAAAATTTTCAGATAAAGATCCATTCATCATGAAATCATCATACCAACTGTTTGGACCACCAAAACATGGCCCCACTAGTGCATATGTAGGACCTATGGATACTAAATTATAGTAACCACATCTTTTAGAGAGTTTGTTTTACCTCCATCACAGCTTAGGATTCTCATGGGTTCTTGTCACTAGCATGAATAATCTATTGTCCCATGACTATGAGTTGCTGATGATCCTAACCTTTGATTTTTAAAGTTGAATGAGAATCCTTTGAAATTTTCTTTTCATTGATTTGAACTCATCTAACCGTACTGATTGTGATGATGCCATTCCCCTTAGGGAATATTCATAGTATGGTCAGTTCTAATAATCAATCCACTACGATGTGGGCCCAGCAGTGGAACAAATATTGTCGAGATTTTGAAAGCTCGCAATAATTTCATGAAAAATCTTGAAAATAATTTTATCATGTTTTTAATATTAGATTTTCAAAATATCACCCTATTCCAAAATATCACATTTTTTTATATATTGTAATTTTAACCCCAAAATGCTAAAATTCTTAAACAATTCATTTTATAAATTAAGGGATGTGACACTGCAAAACACATGCAGAGAGGCATGAAGAACAAAGCCAAGGAGAGGAAGGGTCCATGCCTAAAACTTTAGGAGAGAAAAAGCAGGCAAGGAATGGCTTTTTGAGGGTAAAATGAAAGCCTTTGCCTAGCTTTTGTAGGTGAAAGTGAAATCTGATCTTTCAAACGGACACTAACTTCATTTTTACCCTTTAGCTAAAGGGTCTTTGATATCTTGGAATATTGTCTGCTACAAAAATTAATTGAGGTGCCAAAAATGTCCAAAAGCTACTCACATTATGCAAAGTATAGATATCATCTTTTTTTAAAAAAGTTATTTTTTATTAACTTATAACAAATACTTTTTAATGTTTTATTTTCAGCAAGATTTTTCCCATAATCTAAAATTGCCTGGCTAAGAAATTGTTGGAAATTAAATTTATCACCATGGGCCAACATGCATTGGATCCTTGCTCTTGCTCGGGTGGTAGATTCTTAGGAGTTTCAACACCCAGTCAAGGGTTCGAGTATCCATAGGTGGTGAAATCCCACTATGGTGTGAGTGTGTGGAGTGTGAGTATGTAAAACTAAAAATAAAAATGCATTGGATTCTAAGCTGCTATGGAGGCAAAAGAATATAATGGATGTGTAGGAAGAATGCAGACTAAGTGGAGATACCTCGTTTCAACACTTGATGTCTTGGTGTCGATCCCTAGTGAGGGTGGCTAACATGGAGTGTGTGTACTGACATGGGTGTGTACTAACAAGCTAACCGTTTTTTTTTTTTTTTTAAAGAAAAAAGAAAAAAAAAAGGAAAAAAGAAAAAAAGCAGCTGTTTTACCGTTGAGCCATCTTTTAGTGGGAGACATTTCAAGTTGATGTGCCAATCAAGTCAGCTGATAAGTAGGGGCCTAGCATGGATGGTGTGAGAAAACGGTATGATGAAACAAAGAAAACCAAACACATAAAAAATAAGGATTTATATAGTTCTGCGTTGTGCTTATTCTACATATGAGTTCCTATCGAAATTGTTATCTTCTAAAAAAGTATTATATCGCCAAAAAAATCTTCCTTGGACAAAAAATTCAGAACTTTTGTATGTAACTTTAACAAGTTGTCATAGAGAATATTTATATCCCATGTCTCTTCGTTGGAACTTTATTTATAATTTTCCTTGTACTATTTTGTAAAATACAAGATATCTATCACAACCATCTTTACCTTTGTAGGTGCTATGTTATTCTCACTTCCTTTGAGGTACCTATCTGCACCCCTCCTATCAACTGTGAGGTGTTGGAACCTTTAACACTAACTGAAATTTAATAGGCCCAATAAATGCTTAAACTTATGGTAGAAATTGGTTTTTGAACATATCAATCCCATTGTCTTTTGTGTGAATACTTTTGAAGAATTTTTTGTCTAAAGCAATCATTTGGTTGCAAGTAATTGCTGAGAAATGTCGGGATCATCATGATAATTATTTTTAACATCCGTTTAGATTGGAAGAAAAATGGGAAGGTAACTTTGCCTCGAAAACTGAAATTATATTGGACCGGATTGCCTTTGTAAAATCCATGGCCATACCACGATGTAATTTTTTAAAAAATCCACACAGTATATCCATTTTACTAGCTCATTTTAGGATATGAGTCCAAAAATGAGGCAGATTGTATGCCCAAGTCCACTGTTAAAAACTGAAATTGGTATAAGACACACTAATGTGTGCCTGTCATCCAACTTGTTAATAAGGTCAAAAAGACGGATGAACTAAAAACACAACTATTAGCTTGATCCAAAACTTACATGGCCCTTAAAAAGTTTCCAATAGTAGTTGCTCGATTTCCATCGTAGTCTGTGGTGTAGCCCACATACACTTTGGATTTGCCTCTTTTTAGGCTTATGTCCTAAAATGAGCTGATAAAACACATGGACGGTGTGGATCAGGCACATATATAAATGCAGGCCCCAGAAATTTTAGCATGTTTGGTTTTTCTCCTCATCCATTTTAGTGCATTGGCTGACCAACTTACATGAATTTAACAAGCTAAATAATTATTACACATTTACTAGCAATTACTTTAGTAAATGGTTAACCAAACCACCCTCAATGAGTTGCCAAATAAATGACATTTTGATTGTCATAATACAATTAAATTGCATCCTCCTTCAATTCAAACTCTTTCACCGTTCCTGTAATGCATAGTCCTTTCTTAGCTGCTTTTGTAGTGGTAATATATTCAAATTCTGTTGTAGGCAGTGCTATAGTTGATTGCCATTTAGATTTACAACACGTAGGCTTATCTACAACTGAAAACACGTACTTTTTAGCAGACCCCATGTTATCTAAATCTCCAAAATAGTTAGCATCCACGTACCCAACAATTGTTGTAACATCCTTTTAAAATAAAAAAATAAAAAAAATAAATAAATAGTAGGTATTCCAAACCCTGCTGATCCCTTGGTGTGGCCCACTTGAGCATTGGAGCAACCCCAATTTTTTTTTGGCCCGTGCCTTAATATGGGCAAGCAAAACAGATGAAAAGAATGGATTTGCTGCAACACTGTTATAGGGCCCATTGTAATAAATAAATAAATAAATAAAAGTGGTGAGTGACGTGCTGACGTCACTGTGTAACAACATTCCCACTTCCACGACTCTCTCGCATCTCCTCCTTTTCTGCATTGACAGAAGGGTTTTCTCAGACCCATCCATCCCCTCCAAACCACCAGGAATGTTGGCTTACTGCCTGATCCAAACCGTTCAGTAGGTGGGTCCCACCATTTAAACCCCTCATAAAAAAACAGACACACCAACACTCGATGTGCAACGCTCATTTCTATAAAATCGGTAGAATCGACTTCCTCTTCCCCTCTCTTTTTTTATCGCTCCACAACAGAACTGTTTTACACCGATCTTATCAAAACTGCCCATCTAACAAATTTCGTAAAAAAAAAGAAAAAGAAAAGATAATAAATAACGTGTGTTAACTGTCACAAAGCCATAAACTACCGAACCCATTAGAAGATCACTATTAAAGCTTCGTCTCTCGTTACACAGTTTCTGGATATCGATCTTCATCATTTAGATAAGTCAGAACCTTTGGAGAAACATCAATTCAGAAATCACCATTAGAGGTTCCAATAGATCCTAGCCTTAACTTATCGTGTGTAAATCGATCGTGAGTTTGAACAAATCTTCTCCAAAGTCATCACCCAACTGAGATATTTAGTTCTTCATTTTGACCAACTGATTCGAATAAATTATATTCGTGCTAGTTTAAGTTAAGTCGCTTAGCCTCTAACGTATAAACCAAATAGGTGATCTTCCCGATTGAAAACCCTATGGTTACAATGTAATCTTATGTTGGCATGTGGATTTACATTCTGGTCTTAATAGATCAATGTGTAGAATGAATTCCTTAGATTGTATTTACATATTGTATATCAAATTTATTTAACTCTTATTATATGTATAGATTGAATTTAATTCATTATAATTACATGTGATGGACTGCATTTATCATTATCTATCATTTATAAATTAAAGTTATTTCATCATTGTTATATTTTGTAAATTAAAGTTTGCTATTCACTGTTATATATTGGACAATAAAATTATTTGATGATTATGGTATATTTAAGTTATGGGTGTCATGCCTTAAAAGGATCATTATATTATATTTATTACGGATACTTTGCCCAGTGTCATTCTTGAAAGGATTAGCATGACACGGGTGTTCTGCCCATGGTAATTTTCAAAAGGATCAGAACAGGTTTCAAAAGGATCAGAACGGGTGCTTTGCCCTGGGTGATTCCCTAAAAGATATACACACATGGGTGCTCTGCCCTCGGTATTTACCCTAAAAGGTTATATCGGTGTTCTTCCAATGATCATTGCCTAAAAGGATCAACATCGGTGCTCTTCCGAGGGTCATTCCCTAAAAGGATCAGTACACACGGGTGCTTTTTCCTGAATCGTACAAAAAAAGATGTTGCATGATTGTCTTTATCTTATTTTGTTATTATGAATACCAAATCATTATTATTGTCATGTAAAATGTGAATTTAATACTTGTCATTGATTATATTTATATTATTGAGTTATATTAATATTATCATATAATTTTCAATTTTGGAAAGGATGTGATCCTATGAGCTGTCGTGCTCACACCTGTATAGATTATTTTGCAGGGTTTGTATATGAAAAATCAGTTAGGCAAGATTGAAGACTTTTTTCCTTATTTATTTAAAAATTAATTAAAATTCGATGTATGTTATTATTATTTATTTTTGAATATCAATGTAATTAAATATTCAAGGATTAATTTGTGGATGTTATTTAATGATAATTATTTTAACTCTTTTAGTTTGACTTTAGTTACTTTGAAAATGTATAGAAACTATGTGGGTTACGTTGTATATTTTGTTTAAGTATAACTTACAGTCATGGAATTCAGGTTCGGGCCTAGTTAACTCAAGTACTGAATTTTGGGGCGTGATAATTGTTATAAAACTTATTGTTCTTAAATGAAAGTATTGAAATCTATCATGCGTATCAAGTATTTTAGATATCACTTTATTGCATTCCAATGCTACTTTCTTGAATTTGCTGTATGCAAACCAATTATGCTAACTATTTGCTCAAATACTTAAGGCATCCCACTACACTCATGTATGGCACCTAGGACATATCCACATTCTCATTATTTATAGTAACACATATTTAAGTAGATATTTTAAAATTTTTTTAGAGGAATATTTACTGATTTATCATCTTCCATGTTAAACCTCTTTAAAACCTTAATATATTTCATTTGAGAAAGCCGTATCTTTCTCATGTATTTTACTATTTCTATGGCCAGTACTTGAATCTTTTATATCAAATTCTTTGCTTAACAAAGACTTCAACAAATTTATTTGCAATATTATATATATATATATATATATATTATAGAATCAATATATCATCAACATAAGGTTTATATTTGAATAAGCATTCATATTTGCAATCTTGTTCTTTCGACATATGCTGATAAGGTGATGGTCTAAAACAAAAGTAATTAATGGATAAACCTATAATTAGGCAAATTGTAGAAAAAGCAATGGATACGATTGTATTATTTTAAAATCATAAGCCATCCAACCTTTCCCCATATATGGGTGAACCGTATCAATACATCACCTAACCACTTGTCTTAGGAGAGATGGCTAGAGATAGATCTTGTCAGCAATTTCTCAACCTGAGAATCTTGTCGGCAATTTCTCCACAGCAATTTCTCATGTCCTGGTGAGAAATGCATCTGCAATTTCTGAGCTATTTTCAAATGTGATGTTATTCTTGTAAAATAAGTTAAAAAATATTTATTATAAGCTAATAATTAAATTAAATTTTTTTAACATAGATAATACAGGTATATTATGAATCCTTTAAACGTTTAGATAGATAATTCTGGCATTAAAATCGTGAGAAATTCAAGAGTTCCGAGATTTTCAAAATCTCAATAATGTTATTTGAGAGAGAGAGAGAGAGAGCATGTGATACGTGGGGTTGAAGACAAACTGCACAAGAGCTTTAATGGGCACTTTAATGGTGAGTAGAATATGAGCTCTCTCTCTCTCTCTCTCTCAAGTCACTTTCAAACAGTTGCTATCAATACAACCCTTTCCCTGCCTCTTGTTTTCTTTAGATCTTGTTTGGATTTCATGTTCCCACATGGAAAGACAAATCCTTGTATTTAAATGCATTAGACCCATCTCCCACTTTTCCAATATGGACCCTTTATTTCCCTCCCTTCGAAATGGACTATGCCATTCCCAGCCAGTTTTGTTTGTCACCTTTTCTTCTGTGGTCCCGCTTTCTATAATAATACCACTACATAATACTTCAATTCAATACGCTGCCCGACTGTGATGTTTCATACGCATGCTTTCCCTCTATTTGTAGCCACTGCAATGCACGTAGCTCAGCCATGCCGTCCATATCACAGGCCCACTTTTTGGATGGATCAAAACTGACTATTACACTGAATTGAAGTGCCTACTCACGGATTGGAGGAATGTGATTGACGTGTAAAGTCAACGGGTCCTATTCGAGGAATTAATGTTCTTGATCGATCACAAGTTGGTTTTGCCCATTCAATGTAGTTTTTGGTTATATTAATTATGCCCTATCCGCGGTGTAAACTGCAAGTTGGACGGCTTGATTTGAGTGTGTATTGAATTCAAGTATGTTCAGGGACTTTTTTTTCCCTTTCATTTTTGGAATGCATCATCTGCATTGGGGTCCATCAGACCAACGGTCCGGATCATCCATGACCCCTGATCGTCTGAACAAAAGGCTTGACGATACTGTCGAATGCCTTGAGTATGAAGATCTTGTAATTTCAGCACCATGATCCGTAGCTCGAGTGGTAGACCGAGTCAAAGATACCTCGTTCCAACACAGGTCTTGGTCTTGGGATCGATTCCCTAGTGGGGTAGCTAACAGCCCAACAGCGAAGTGTGAACTTACAGTGGGGTGTACTAACAAGCTAACGAAAAAAAGATCTTGTAATTTCAATGAGCTTCTTGTAACTATTTTTGTGGTCCACTTGAGATTTGGATTTGCTTTATTTTTGGGACCATGCCTTAAAATGAGCTAAAAAAATTGAGGGCGAGTTTGGCCGGGCGCTGGATATCGACCATTTGACGCATGAAATGGGTTATCTAGACTCTTCCCATCCCATCTACTGTTTGGCCAGTCGTTGTACGGGCGATAGCGCCGGCCTCGTAAACACTGCGTGGGATTGCGATCGGATACGGCATATCCGTCCCCTCTTTTCTCCATCCTAGCAAATCCCATGGGATTTGCGATGGGATTGAAGAGAAGTTGTAAATGGCGGGTGCAGGTGACTCGGAAGGGTGATGGAAGGGACGCGGCACTGCGACCGGACCAGTGCTGTTCGTCTTATATCTATTGTCATGGCCGCAGTGGGTAGAGGGAGGAGAAGCTGGAAGGTTTCGTCGCCCGACTCCCTCATCGGCGTTGAGGTGGGTTTCTTCCGTCGTCGTCATCTTCCAGGCCCTATAGCCATGGTCGGACTACTTTGAGAAACGGTGTTACCCGTGACGGCGTTCCCTGTCCCTGTTGCAAAAAGTGAGGTGAATCTTCACACCGGTATTCAAAACGCCATGAGTTGACGGTCATCGATTGCAGGTAGGTACCCGAACCCAAACAAAAATAATGGTAATTTTCTCTAGTGGTGTGGTGTAAGGTATTACAGTCCTCTGCTTCAATGTCTGTTTGGGTGTGCGTGCATCTGTCCCTATTTTCCTTCTTCTTTTTCTTCCATAATGGGTTGTTTGGGGAGTAGTTTTTTCTTGGATGGATTTTAATGGGTCCGATCTGTTTTTGGTTGATGAGTTTTGCATTCTTTAATTTCTTGGATCTTGAATAGATTTGGGTACTTGATTGTGAGGATATACAGTATGATTTTCGATGATTAAGAACAACACTCAAGAAGGAAAACAAGTTTTTGCATGGAATCTATGTTTCAGTTATTTTTTGTTCTTTTTTTATTATTTCACTCTAGAAATAATAACAAATTGCTGTTTGGGAGTGGTTTTTTCTTTGATTGAAATGGTTGGGTAGTTCTGCATAAGCAGCTCCTTATGGCCATTGAATGGACATCCAAACCATTCTACACTATCTTTCCAATTGAGGATTTGAATGACCATGCACCCTAAACTGGGTAAGGAAATAAGCCCATACCTTCTTAGCAAGTACCGACATGGCAATGGAAGAACAAGTGGTCAACCAACTTGTCATCCTTGTACTTGACTCACTGTTTGGGGAAGGCCATGTTCCTCTTCTTTAAGTTCTTTAGGGTGAGAGTTTTATTGGCATTGGCTACATATGTGGAATCTTTTAGACTTGGTGGAATAGGGCTTTGGACACTTCTGCACATGAAAGGACACTGACTTCCTGTGTCATCAAGGGTGGATTAGATGGAATTTGCTGAAAAAATGCCCTTTGGATACAATCACCACACTTGCTCAATCTTCATCTGATTGGCCAACACGCACCTCATTTAATCTACTTAGAAGACTAGTGAAAAGTTCCTATTCATGGGCAGAATGATTCCTCATTCTAATATTCCTAACACTAACTCCCCCATGACTTTATAACATGCGTTGATCTTAATGTCCTCATCAATTGTTAACTCAAAGAGTTCCTGATACAGAAACGAAGAGGTGCATCATCTAACTGAACTCTTAACACATTTGCCCACCACGAATAGGACTCTCTTCCTGAACTCCTTACTCACTATGTTCGGGATGTGCCCCCTACCGACTATAACATTACTCCATAATGCCTCTTGTACCATCCCCAAATCTCCACCAATACTTGCTTAACAATGCTCGATTTCTCATGGGCTAGATGTTTGTTTGATTTCTCATGGGCTGTGAGAAAGTTTGAATTCGAGTGGTTGTTTGTACAATCCATGATAATTTATTTCAGTGGAAAAGTTTGAATGTTTCTATTTATTACTCACACATAAGCAGACACATGTTTTTTTATTTTACCTTCCGAGTTATATTATGTTTGCATTGTTGGACAACTCATGCGCATGCTTTCAGTTGAAAAGGGCTTAAGGGATCTTGCCTCCCTTAAGCGGTATTTCATCTTCAATGTCTGACATTACAATCACCTATGATTTGGCTTATATTTGAATGCTGATGTTCTTGTTTCCTTTGCGATATTGCTTATAATAACTAGATCTTCCTTTCTTGTGTTTTGCTGCCAAAACCATATATGAATGGTGTTTTTGAGCTTCTACTTAAAACCTCTTAGCTAGGGAAGCATTGTCGTCCTTTGCTTATCTCATCATATATGAATGGTGTGTTTGAGGTTCCTAGTAATTGTATCTTTCTCGTTCAAGCGGTGACAGCTTGTGTGGCGGCCGTTGGAGAATACTGCCGAGCTTACATGTTAAAACAACCGGCACGTTCTGGGGATGATGAACGGGCAAGGTTCATTAACTCGATTATTCGGGCTACTGATCGGGATTGTATTACCCAACTCAGGATGAGTCGAGAAGCATTTTTCTGACTATGTTCTCAACTTCGTGAGAAGACATTTCTTCATGATACTCGGAATGTCAGTCTTGAAAAACAAGTCATTATATTTCTTCACACGGTGGGCCATAACGTTCACAATCGTGTCATAGGGCATCGTTTCATTCGCTCAGGTTAAATGGTAAGCCGGCATTTTCATCGCGTCCTTGATGCGGTGATATCGCTGTACCCTGTTTACGTGAAACAGGCCGGACAAAACCCACCCACCGACCTCCAAACAAATCAAAATTGGGTTTCATATTTCTAGGTATAAGTATTTCCGAAGGTCTCTTTGCTACTCTACTGATAATTTTCGTCCATCCATTACAACAACATGCCGGTTTAATGTACATGTATCACATCATAGGACTGTGTTGGTGTAATTGACGGTACACATATTCCAGCGCACGTTCCAGCACCCGATCATGTTAGCTTCTGCAACCGGAAAGAGGTTTTGTCCCAAAATGTACTTGCAGCCTACTCATTTGATATGAAGATATTGTATCTGCTAGCCAGCTGGGAAGGTTTTGCATCAGACGTGAGGGTGCTACACAATGCATTGACTCGAGCCAATGATCCCTTGACAGTCCCAAATGGTAGATCACTTCAGTCGTTGCACTAGAATATATTTTGATAATTAATGGTTCAATCTGATGGCTAAAATGTAACATTAGTGTTATGTGTAGGAAAATATTATGTTGTCGATGCTGGATATGCCAATTCGCCAGGATTTATGGCTCCTTACCGCGGTGTTCAATACCATTTGCAAGAGTATCGAACTGGCAGAGCACTGTCTAACATGAGGGAGTTGTTTAATTATCGTTATGCCCAGTTGCGAAATGCAATTGAACATTGTTTTGGCTTAGTGAAGGGGAGATTTTCGATTCTGAAGACGGCGTTTCAGTATCCATTTGAAACACAAGTGAAAGTTGTCATTGCTTGCTTTGTCTTATATAATTTCATTTGACTTGATATTGAGTGCGGTGAAGATCTACAGGCTATTGGTATATTAGTAAGCGAGGTGGAGGGTAACCCTACACCCACTGAGGTCTCCACGCATGACGAGCAACATTGTTTATTTCGATTGAATCAAAAGGAGAAAGACGCGTGGATTAGGGCGCGCGATGTCATCGCCGAGCGAATGTGGGCAGATGCGCAATATAATAGTAGGACAAGATAGCACTGTAGATAGCCCGTGCAGTTGTAATTTACTGTTTGGAATATCTGTCTTTACGTATGAAGTACATTAGACCTAACATGTTGTAAGTAAATATCTGCGGGCAAGGATTATTAGAGTCTTGTTAATGAACCGTATAATTTGCCTATAGCACGTTGACTTTCTTTATGAATTGAACTTGGGTGGTTTCATTGTTTGAATTACAGGGCACATAATAGTTTATTTTTTATGTAGGTGAAGTGTCGGACAATTGTCTATTTGATACGTCCACATCGATGCAGTCGCCCGTTCGGTTCCCTGTTTTACCTACGCAATGTTTATCACGAGAAAAGACAGTCAAATCCCTTGCAGAACCCCTCTTCCGGGCAGCAAAGAGCAAGTGGAGCTCTCCAATGTATCAGGTTTTATGTAACACATTGTTGGAACAAATCGCACTGGGAAGGAGAGCCGACAATGGCTTCAAAAAAGAAGCATATCAAGTTGCAGCCGAGCAAGTGACAAGACAAACAGGGGTGCCTGTCACCTGGTAAAATGTACAAAACAGACTCCAATATCACAAAAGAGAGTACAATGATGTCAGGGACATGCTTGCTGCTAGTGGATTCGGATGGGACAATGAGCGTATGGTGGTCACTGTACCAGATGAAGTTTGGGAAGAGTATCTTAAGGTACTATTAAATCTAGTTGTTCTATATCTATTCATCCAATGTATTAGCTTTAAACGTAAACCTCTGATTATATAAATCTGAATACATACATATAACGACACATGTTCTCTTTCTATAGTCACACCCACGCGCTGTGAGATTACGGGGCAAGAGGATTGATTGAATGGATGACCTAGGGAATATTGTTGGCTCTGATCAAGTGACCGGGCATTATGTGAAGTGATTAAGGACAATGGCTGCATCGTCATCTACGATTAATCGAGATTTGAACGAGACGTGGACGGAGTTAGATGACGATCTTGACGATCATGTTGACCTATCAGAGGATACGTTAGGGGATTCTATAAGGACCATGCGCGGTCAAATTTCCTCGGACACATCGAGCATGCAAAATCGATGCTATCGCGGCACTCCCACTCAGACATCTGATACAAATCATGGTCGTAGTGGGAGTGGGAGTAGCACCAAGAAACGACAGCGCCCGCCTCGACCATGTGATGTACTTGGCATTTCTCTGAGGTCTGTTGCGGACGCTATGCTAAACTTTGGGCTAGGAAAGGAGGTCAATTGAACTAGCAAAGTTCTAAACGTCCTCGAAGAGGTGCAGGGCCTAACCAACTCTAAGTTCATTGAAGTTGGTCAGCTCTTAAGCAGAGATGAGAAGATGACATCCTTCTTTGTCAGCCTGCGCCCTGAACGCCGTGTGGAATGGTTGAAACAAACCCTTCGAGAGAAGTTTGGTGATGGTGCTAGTGGTTTCGTTTGATAGGCTGTGTCCCATGATGATACTGTTTATGTTTTTTGAATTATAATAACTTATATTTTCACCCTTTCTTCTTTTTTTTTTTTTTTGCTTGGTTGTGTGGATTGTTTTTTATTTTTTATTTTTTTTTAGTGTTTTTTTTTTCTCGTTGGTTTGATCTTCCTAAGTTTACATTTTGTGGATGACATTAAACTACTTGCAATCGAAAACTATAATGCCTTCCTATGATCATATGAAGTAGACATTCATGATATTAGCCAACTCTTAAATTCAAAAATTTGAAATATGTAAGCTCTAATACAGGTCATCGACAAATGATGAAGGTACATGTTAATATTCTTTTTTATATATTGCGTTACTCCATGTTGCAGGGGTAAATAATAAATTCATCTCACTTCCATTTCTTCAATATTACATACAGACATTTGTATCTACTAATATTTTCTTCTCCTGCTATCCGCATTTCACATTGCGATCTCCTGAAATGATTGAGTGTTGTTTGTTTCTGTAAATGAAGAAGGAAAAATATTACGTTGTTCTAGTTGGTCGTCGTGCAGGGATTTACCTATCCTGGGAAGAGGCCCGATTGGAAGTAGAAGGATATAGAAACAGTAGGTTCCGAGCCTTCAAAAACTAGAGAGAAGCTGCAGCTTATTGGGAGAGTTATCATTCTGACACCATTGCTCAGGTAAGTATAGTATCACAGCACTTCGAGGCACCTGTATTCCATTCCAGTGATGGGCTCGCCTCCCGAAGGATGTCATGGTTGTCGACCCAACAGACGACCCGAACAGTGGTTTCTTGAGCGACTTCAACGGATGATGCCGACGTGTCATGGGGCAAAAGGTTAGCTGTAGTGCTAACGGATATTGTAGTTGTGTTTTTTATTCTATATATTGTCATCGAACTTTAGTCACTTGATTTGCCTAGTAAATAATTTCAGTACTACTTAAGTATACCATGATACTATGTTACATGGAATATATTTCTTGCTTTGCCACGTTCATTTGATATACTTGTCTTACTTGATGCAAAAGAAGATGATGAGTGAGGCCTACTATGTTGCATGAATGAACCACATACGTGCCATGAAATGTTATCCGTGTCTGGACGTGGAAGTGCAAGGTGTGCGGGTGGAACCTGTCTAATATATAATATGTAACGGGTAGGAATGTGGTCTTTACTGTCATGAACTACTAACATGCACGTCACACCTACCTGAATGGGTGGGCACAATTTCAGTAAAATGTGACAAACACAGCACAGACGAATCCTTATTTGAACTTTTGACCGGCTGGGCAGAAGAATCCAAAATCTTTGATAGCGCTATTGAGCTAACGTGTAACGTCTGAAAAATGAAAAGGTACGCTAAAATAGCGGTATTTGTTATCGCACCATTTCACACGCCGAAACAAGCGCCATACATGTGTGTAATAGCATCCATGTATGAGATCTCTTCCGTTCATCGTCGTAGCCCATATGTGTAATTATAAATGCCGAAATGGCCTGATGAACGTTCTGAATTTCAAGTGTTTCTGAAGACTGTTGGAGGGTGGAAAAAGATGGCATGGGTGTAGGTGAAAAAGCAAATGGAGGATAGGGGTTTGCATGGTGACACGTGTAGCCACACACATGTTTAAAAATAGCTGGACGGCATGGATGCGACACAAACATCAAGGTGGGGCCCACATAGGACGGACCTACCCGTTTTCCTCCGTACGCCCGGTTATTGTACAACCAGTGGGCGGGCGTTGGATATGGTAGAGGTGAAGCTGCCCATGGGATTCGTCAGGCCATACCAAACACGCCCGCCTGCAAATCGTGGGTGTACACCGGAACCCACCGACTTCCCAAACACGCTCGCTATCCATCCTGGTTTTCCTAGCATCCCATGGGATGGTCCGACTGTCCCCTGACACCACCATCATTACCTTAAAAACTATTCCATCCCACCGAATCCCATGGGATCGGTCTCGCCAAACACGCTTTGATTGACGGCGTAGATATACAAAACATACATCAAGGTGGGCCCCACGATCATGGAAATACCTAATTCACTCCCTCAGGTTGCCTCTAAAAATAGTAAATGCAGGATATGCCATGCTTTGGTGGGATATTGTTGATCATACACGTGGCATGAGTGTGCTCAATCCAGGCTATCCAAAAAGTGGGCCTGATTGCACGATAGCAAACATCTAAAACCACACAGGCCAAAGACCTAAGGGCCTGTTTGGAATGTGGATTTGTAACCCCCGGATTTCGAACCCCCAGGATTAGAAACCCCTTAGATTTGAAATCCTCTTAGTGTGTTTGGCACCCTAGAGGGCAAATCAATTTTAATCCAAAAGTACTTATTCGATAATATATTTATAGATATTTGAATTTAATTACTTAATCAACTCTAATATCTCTAATTAGTGAGATATGTAATTTTTGATACAATAGTTGTGATAAGCCTGCTGAAATATATGCTTTGCTGAAATTCTAAGTTTAGGATGGGCCATAAGCACAAGATCATGACTGAGTGGCTAACCAATAATTTTTAATCATTGATTTACATGGACAATGTTTGGATGGTTTTGGATAATGTTTGAACGGTGCTAATTTACATTGACAATGTTTGGATGGTGCTCATCATCATTAGTGGGCCATGTGCCCAATAGAATGATAATGTATAGTAACACACATGTTACACCTGCAACTATTAAAATAATTTGAGGTGTAATCCAAGCAGCCATGGTGGATTGCAAATCCTCCAAAGGGAATGGAAACTCCTGCATTTGAAACCCTCGGTTACTTTATGCCACCAAACAATCAGGAGAAACCTCCAACCCCTCTAATCCACCGTGCCAAACGACCCCTAACGATTCTAATCATCAAGTGTTTATGTCAAATTCGGTATATAGACTGTCTGTGTTGTTAACTGTCCAATTGGTGGGCCACAATCAGATGATCGGGGTCTTCCGATCAGTGTAATTTTATATATATATATATATATATATATATATATATATATATATATATATATATATATATTTGTAGACGTATTGCTTAGGGACTATAGCCATTGTTCGGGTTTGGGTCTTGTTCGGTGATCCAAACCGTTTACATGATGGACCACACCATCAATGGAGGATATCTAGTGATGGGACCCTCATATTGGAATATTTTAACACATTCGTTATTTAATTCCTTAATCTAAACGTCTTTTAACTAGTTCTTCCATGACACAAGAGCTTTTCTTACAAAGCTTTTCCTAAAGCCCACATGCATGCATAGTCCTCCCATGTGCCAACACGAGACACGTGTGTGAGGTATGAGCTTTCCGTTAGGTGGGATTCGCTGACTTGATCTTCTGCATAAAACATCATTTGGTTTCATTCCTCAGGTGGGCCACAGCGTACAAACGGGTGGGTAACAACATTCCTCAGGTGGGCCACAGCGTACAAGCGGGTGGGTAACAACATTTCTCAGGTCGTCCATTCGTTTTATACACTGGAGAGAACCTGAATTGTCCATTCACAGGATAAGCTACATTTATCAATGGACGGCCTATATTCTGACTTAATGCAAGCATTTGGCCCCCCAAATGAGTGAATTGGTCCAATTTCCAATTTCCACATGGTGGAGAGAATGGCAGGGTAATATCTGCAATAAATATCCCCAGGTTTTGGGTCGGTTTCGGTGGATTTTTTAAGAGAGAAATCTTTCTCGATCTTCTGGGGCCTACCTTTGCCAAATCATAAAGGCCGAATTGATGAGAGGAACAATCACATACAACGGTTGAATGTGAATATTCACATACAGCCATTCATTTTGCCCCTAAAGTGTCACATGTGCAGAATATCGGATCCAGGAAAATGGTGGGACACACCATTGAGATTACCTGGTATGAAAATCAGGCAGGTGGGTCATTCCATTTGTCTTTTCATTGATTTTGATGTTGTGTCATGGTCAGCTTGTGAATCGGATTATTTTTCATTGTCAGGTGTTCATCATGGCCTTTCCCACCTTATGCACGGATGGGATATTCTACATGCGCAGCATGTTTGTGGGAAATAAATGGCTGTACGTGAAAGCTCATGTACAGCTGCTGTATGGGATCGTTTCTCAAATGGTAAAACATTTGTTCCTGACCGTTCACATTGAGAGGCCGCAACCAAAGCAACGTTGGGTATTGGACTTGTGTCCGAATAAGACCCTTTCAATTGTCCATCCACCAATCCCACGTGGACACGTGTCAAGCCTTCTTGCTTGATGTACTCATGGTCCTGTTGGTAAAAACCTCTGGCTACTGGCGTTAATATAGAATTTACATCTTGTACCTTTTTTTAAAAAATAATTGTAAAAAAGCTGCCTCATTAATGTTATAATTATCATTTCACTGCCTTCCTTGAGGGTGGTGAGAGTAAATGGGTTGGTGGGCCCACCATGATGTTTATGTTAAATCCACCCTTACTATCACATGAGAGACGTCATGTTAAGTTAAGAACTCAAAAATCAAATAGGTCTATTCATCAGGTAGGCCACATGTTTGGAATCAATGTATATGATAATGTTTGCCCTCCAAAGTAGTTTCATAAGTATGTCCCACGTGAATCATTGATGGATATGATTTGTGGATATTGGCTTAAATGTTTGTATGAAATTTAATAATTTGAATGAATTTCCTATGATTATCACATTTAGTCTTATATAAAAAGGGTGTACATTTCCCTCAATTCTTTTTTTTTTGTTTTTGGTATGTCCCTCCTGAATCACCAGTCAACCTATTTTTATTTTATTTTATTTTTATTTTAAATCTTTAATCCTAGCATTGATACCAAATATCTAATAATGGAAGTGGATTATACGGAAACATCACAATCAGCTCACTCAGAATCAAGGACAAAGTCTCATGCAATCTTTTTATCTATCCAATTATGTATCTATATACAGCTGGAGAGGTAGAAGGGGGACTTCACATTTGGTAGGCCCACCATGCTACTCATGTAAGATCTGTTTGGGCCGTTAGATGTGTAATCTTAATTTAGTACATCAAAGAAAGCACTTAGGAGAGAGATGTCTACCCTTGATTTTTATAGTGCTCGATGTGATGATTATATGTAATCCACTCCAACTAATGGAAGGCACAAAAAAATAAAAAAAATAAAAAAATCTAAGCCCATCTATGATTCAAGTGGCTAATACCAAGAGATACGGTTGGGAAAGTGACTGTTGCACTATATACTGTTTCTAATCACGTAGTCCACCTGAATCACATATATGGGTAAGTTCTAAACCTTTGGCTTAACTTGAAGTGAAGCATCTAATGGTTGGGATGGCCCACCCAAGCAGCTCATTTGCTTGCATATCCACCCAACCCACATCAATAAAGATATATTGGAATGATAGTGGTATCAATTAATGAGGTAGTTGTTTGAAAACCTTGTCTACGAAGGCACCACCGTATATATTCTATACTGGTCAGAGAGTTCTTTATAAATTTCCCAAAAAATCCCATGTAGCCGTGCCATGTTCACCATGAATCCCAAAAGAAGGCCCTCCAAAATCCAGCTAAACCACACCAAGGGAACAATGTAAATCGCTTCTAAGACTTCAAAATTCACGTGATATGGCCCACCTGAGTTATGAAATGCCCTGATCTTTTGGGTGTTCCTTCATGGCGCGTCTGATGAACGGATCAGAGTACATCAAACACCATTTTGGGCCCATGAACTAAATGAAAGTTTCTACAATGGCATCTTTGGTACCCCTAGTTGTTACCTTTGAGGTGTGGCCTGCTTGAGTTTTGAATTAGTCTGGTTTTTGGGCTTTGAGACAAACATGGAGTCCATCTTATTGCCGTGTTGGATGGCAGAGAAGCATCATGGTAGGCCCACATAGCTAGAACGTACAAGGAACCCACATGCGTTTGTATGTACGAGAGCATTGCTCTCTTAGGATTTTAAATAGGAGATGCATTAGCACTGTAAGATACAGTGCACCTAGATTCATCAGTTCAGTTGGATGGTCCAAACGAATCAATCTGAACCATCCATTAAGTCCAGAATACATTTTATATAGACTGTAATAAAAAATTCGTACTGATCAGGTGATCCAATCAACCTTTAATCTAGTCTGATTTGTTTATATTGCCATCCGTTTTCGAAGCCATGGCCAAGATCGTTATTTATCTAACAAAACTAATTCTTTAGAATCATCATAAGTAATTCACGATGCCCCCTTATAAATAGATGGATAAAAATTGTCTAAGTGATCTTGACCGTTCACATGAAAGACCATTGATCAAATGGTCATATTTGTAGAACGATATGATATTTACATGGTAGCCTATAAAAAATGCAACGAATCTAATGAACGGTCTAGATCAATGGATTGGACTAAGTGTCTAATTCAATAAAGAGAGTTCTGTGAAAGCAATGGAGCTAATCATGACATCAGAATGACGTTGTTGAGTGAGCCGGTTAGAGTGAGGCTGGAACGGTTCGGACCGAGTCACATCTAAAACTAAATGAAGAAAGAGAAGGGTTGGTCCACCATCCGTGCTCTGAAACATCGCTCTCAAGTAATGGTTGGATCGATGTTTTGGTGTGGCGAGGTGTGTTAGTACCATGGCACGTCCAGGAGGGGCCTGCAACAGTAATTTCAGACCAGGCTCATCGCTGTCGGAATTCGCTACGTCGTCGGTTTGCAGGCAGGGGCGGTTGTTGCACCACGTACATATACAGCATGTATCCATAAAGGAAACGAGTACGGAACTGGAATGTGTACAACTTGTCCCCTTGTACATGCCACGTGGTATTTTTGGATTCCTTGGCATGCGCCGTAGACGTCACATCTCCATCACGTGGGTGTTCCAGGATAAGCCACATGGGCTAATATGGCATGGCTCTTCAGGTCAAAAAACCTGTACCTGAATTTTAATCTAAATCTGATTTGATTTGGTTTCGTAAATTTTAAAAATGTTGGTAAGAATTTTAGTTAAGTTTTTAGTCAATAAAATCTACTAGGTAGTCTCTTTAATTTTATGAATGGCGGGTCACTTCAATGTCTCGATTTTGCACGGTAAAAATAGGTAAAAGTTACTCTAGCTAAGTCGGGACTCTTCAATGCCTAAGTCTGGTTAAGAAAATTTGATTTTAAGTGGAGAGTAAAGGAGAGCACGAGATATTCCTTCCCTGCAATAATGAAGTCTCAATGTATTTATACCTGATTGTTAGGCAGTCTGGGTCCGCTATGGTCGGCATGATTCACTCGATTCGTGGGATACTAAGATTATGGGGATATTATACGCAGTTCGTGGATCGTATAGCGCATCAGGCAGATAATACGTATCTGGGAGCAAAGTAATTGGTCACGTTCGCTTATGGTAGTTTCCGAATTTGGCACTCAAAGCGCCTGGTTCAGCACATTGCCTCGACTTGGCTCTTCTGTCTTTGCCCATTTATCTAGTTGAAGAGGAACGCTTTCGCAGTCCGGTTGAGCCCTGAATGACTCCGCCCCTAGCTTATTAAGCGCTCTGGAAACTTTGGGGTTCAAGACAAGATGTCGGACTTATTCGGGTCAGACTCCCTTCACTCGATGTTAGTGATCGAATCATTCACTTCTGTCAGATGTCAGGTAGGTAGCTCCACTTCCGATCGAAGTGTGGATGTCACCTTCATAGCGCACGACTTCTTTAGGGACGCTCACATCAGGTCGAACAAGTATCACCTCGGTTGTTCATGCACTTGGTTAGATTAATTTGGTACTTACTTTTGGATTCATCAGGAGCTCGGATCTTCTTATAACAGAAGCCCCCTACTCTTCGAGTTTAACTGTGGATTCAGAGAGTAATCACGTAGAAGATCGCCCGCCCATGCTGGTGTAATTATGATTTTTCATTTTAAGGCATAGTCGAGCCGACCCTTGAACATGTCAGCTCCTTTTAACGCCTCTTAGTAGACCTTTTAAGCTTTCCTAGCTTGGTTTTTGTTAAGCTCGAACCCCTTTAGGTTTGGCTCATCCCATGATTGGCGAGAAACTTCTGCTTCGTGTGTTAATCGGTTGATGAGCCGACTACCCCGTTGGGGATTTGGGTCATCTTTTGGCTTTTCCCCTGACTTGGAGGGGATGCCATGTCGAGTTTTCGTGGAATTACGTTCTGACCTCTTCTTTAAGGGACCAGTGCGTCTACTTCGCCTCTATATTAGAGGGGCAACTTAGTAGATAACTCACTCGTGTTGAAGTCGGATTGTGAATTTTATTGAAGGTCTTAAAGGCTTGTCGCTCGGAGGCATATACTTTATTGAGTGCCTTAAATGCCACTACACCAGGGATAATAGATCTTCATGTGCTCGGCATTCCAGAGGTGAGGGAGCTGGCGGCCCTCGAGGTCTTCCAAGTGGTAGGAGCCCGACTTTATTGATCGGACCACTCGATATGGTCCTTCCCAATTAGGCCCGAGTGCCCTAGCTCCCGGCTCAGCAGTGTTTTGAAAGATTCGGCGGAGCACTAAATCTCCTGGGCAGAACCGCCTGACCTTGACTTTGGAATTGTAGAAGCGTGCCACTTGTTAATGCCGGGTGGCAACTCGGAGCTTTGAAACGTCTCTGACTTCCTAAAAGAGATCCAGGTTAGCCGCGATCTTCTCGGAGTGCTGGCCCTTCTGGTAGTTCTTTATCCGCATAGTAGAAAGACCGATTTCCACTGGCACCATTGCTTCGGAGCCGTAGGAGAGTGAGAATGAGGTCTCCCCAGTGGAGGATTGAGCTGTTGTCTTATATGCCCAAAGGACGAATGGAAGCTCCTCGGCCCAGTTACCTTTTGCTTTCTCCAATTTCGTTTTGAAATGGTGTTTGATGACTTTGTTAACCGCTTTCACCTGTCCGTTAGACTGTGAGTGCTGAGGCGATGAATATGCATTTGTGATGCCGAAACCTTGGCACATATCGTGGAACTTGTCATTATCGAACTGTCGGCAATTGTTAGATACAATGGTATGCGGAATCCTAAACTGGCAGATGATGTTTTTCTAAACGAAGTCAATCACTTTTTTTCGGTGATTTTTGCAACAGGATCTGCCTCAGCCCACTTTGTGAAGTAGTCGACTGCGACAATGGCGAACTAGACTTTCCACTTCCCTATAGTTAGGGGGCTGATGATGTCGATCCCCTACTGGACGAATGGCCAAGGACCACTTATGGGGGTCATTTCCTCCGCTGGTTGCCTCGGCACAGCTGCATAACGTTGACATTTGTCGCATTTTCGAACATAATCTTTCGCATCCTGCTTGAGGGTCAGTCAGAAGTATCCTTGTCGAAGTATCTTCTGGGCTAGAGCTCTACTACCAGAATGATTTCCGCAGATTCCTTCATGGATCTCCCGAATCACACAGTCGGCTTCGTCCGATCGGAGGCACCTGAGGTAAAGCTGGGAGTGCCCCTTCTTATACAGCACCCCGTCTACGATGACGTATCTAACTGCTCTGACCCTTAGTCGCCTTGCTTCTAATTTGTCTGAGGGGACTTCACCGGTTGTGAGGTAGTTGAAGATTGGGTCTATCTAGCTCGGTGCAGTGTGCACTGGATTGACTTTCTCCGCCTGACTGATGCTTGGATGTTCTATGAATTCAACGGGGACGAATCGCAGGATCTTCCCCTTTGAGGCTTAGGCAAGCCTTGCTAGGACGTCAGCCCATGTGTTTTTCGTTCTTGAAATTTGCTGGATAGCACAACTCCAAAATTTTTGGATCAACTTCCGCGCCTCGTCAAGATAAGCAATCATCCTTGTCCTTTTGGCTTCCTACTCAGTGAAGATGTGGTTTACCATCAGTTGAAAATCACATCGGACCTGGAGAGTCTGGACGCCTAGACTTGCCACCAATCTGAGTCTAGCTAGTAAAGCCTCATATTCCGCCTCATTGTTAGAGGCCTTGAACTCGAGTTTGATCGCATACTGGATAAATGTGGAATTGGGAGCGACAAGGATGACTCTGGCTCCGACCCCTTTAGTATTGGATCACCCGTCAACATAGAGGACCTATCTCAGGTCCGACACTGCCTTCTGGTCACCTAGGGGGACAAGTGGGATCATCTCGACTTCGATGCTGATCTCTTCTGCACTTGAAGTTGTGAACTCGGCGATGAAGTCCGTTATAGCTTGGCCTTTGATCCTTATCCTTGGGCGAAATTGGATGTCGAACTCTCTAAGTTCAATGGCCAACTTGGTCATCTGTCCTGAAACCTCGGGCCTCTAGAGAACTTATCTCAGAGGGGAGTCGGTCAGCACAACGATGGAATGAGCTTGGAAGTATGGACGCAGCCTTCCGGCTGAAACAACAAGGCTGAGGGCTAATTTCTCCAGGGATGGATATCTTGTTTTTGCAGGTACCATCGCCTTGCTCACGTAATACACGGGGTGTTACTTGTTCCCAACTTCTTTGATCAGGGCCGAGCTGACAGCTGAGGCCGAGACCACGACGTACAGGAACAGGGGCTCACCTTCTTCTGGCTTAAATAGGAGGGGGGTGAGCCCAGATACTGCTTTAATTGCTGGAAGGCTTGCTTGCATTCTGACGTCTAATCTACTTTCTTATGACCATTCAATTGTTAAAAGAAGGGGAGGCATTTGTTCGTTACTCTGGATATGAAATGTCCGAGCGCTGTGACTCTTTCCGTGAGGCATTATATCTCCTTGATGGTCCGAGGTGAACTCATTCAAGGAGTGCCTTGATCTTGTCAGGATTGGCCTCGATGCCTCATTGATTGACTTAGAATCCAAGGAATTTTCCTGATTTAACCCCAAAAATGCACTTTGTGAGGTTCAGCTTCATTTGGTATCCTCGGAGGACACTGAATGTCTCCCTGAGATCTGTTAAGTGATCGGACGCCTTAATACTTTTCACCAACATGTCGTCAACGTATACTTCTATAGTGCATTCGATTTGTTTGCGAACATTTGGTTTACCAACCTTTGATATGTCGCCCTAGCATTCTTCAGGCCAAACGGCATGACCTGGTAATAGTAGAGTCCCTTGTCCTTGACGAAGGTAGTCTTCTGCTTGTCTGGGGGATGCATCATAATCTAGTTATACCCAGAATAGGCATCCAGGAAGGAGAGCAACTCATGACCAGCTGTGCTGTCCACCAGTTGATCGATTCGAGGCAATGAGAAGCTATCATAAGGGCATGCCTTGTTCAGGTCTGAGTAATCTATATAGACCCGTCACTTCCCATTGAATTTTCTGACTAGCACCACATTTGTAATCTAATTGGGGTAATACACTTCCTCTATGAAGCCGACATCGAGTAGGACAGAGACCTCCTCAGCAATGACCTCGTAGTGTTTGACTTCGAATGGTCTTCTCTTTTGTTTTACAGGTTTATGATCTGGGTTCACATTCAACCTATGGACCAAAACATCAAGGGAGATCCCATGCATATCTGCATGTGACCACGTAAAGACGTCCCTGTGTTGCCTTAAAAAGGTGAGCATTTGAATCCATTACTCAATATTTAATGATGTTCCGAGCTGAACAGTCTTACTCGGGTCTGCTTCGTCGAGGGGCACTTTCTCGAGATCTTCTACAGACGAGTTCCCAGCAAGTCCAGGATGTTGATAGTAAGTGCTTGTTTGATGGATCCCTTCTTCATCGCTATCGAGTAACATCTCCGAGTCTCGCGATGATAGCCTTAGAGGTAGCTTATTCCGCCCTCAGCTGAGAACTTCATCATTAAGTGATAAGTAGAGACAACTGCCCTCATCGCATTGAGGGAAGGTTGTCCCAGGATGACATTATGTATCGATGGTACGTTGACAACAAGAAAGTCCACCATAAGGGTGACTTGGTGTTGCCCTTCTCCTACAATTACTGGGAGGAAAATGGCTCTTTCGGAGATCACTCTCTCTCTGACAAAGCCATGCAGGGGGGTCTTCACGAGCCAGAGGGGCGACCGAGGGACCCCCATTCTTTCAAAAGCTTCGGAATAAATCACGTCGGCTAAGCTTCCAGTGTCGACAAGGATGTGATATACCTTGTGATTAGCTATAGTCATCATGATCACCAAGACATCATCGTGTGGATGCTGGATTCCGCGCGCATCATCTTTCGTAAAGGTTAGGCTGCACGGGCTGATGCGGAGCTCCTTGCTAGGCCGCTCAGTTAGATGGATGTAGTGTTCCGGATCGGACTTCCGAGAGTAGGTTTTTTGAACTCAGTTTGAATCTCCTCCTTCGGCTGAGCTCCCGAAAATGGTGCGGATCTCAGCTGGCTCTTCTGTAAGGTTATTCGGTCGCTCCTAGTCCCGTTCTTCCTTCTGAGCAAATCTCTCTCTCTTAGGGCCTGTTTGATTTTTAGGGTCTGGTGAAATCCCGGCGATTTCACCCATCATTAATGCGAATCGTGTTTGGTTGCATGAGTATTTACACCGGATATGCACCTGCTGGGAAGTAGATTTTCCCTCGCTTCTGCGGATGGCTGTAACGAGGAAATCCGGAAGAAATCCGAGGCTACGCTCGAGGCGTCGATGTGACTATTTTAACTTTTGGTAGTTCGCGTGAGCACGCACGAAACAGACGCCTTCACAGCTGCCTATATGATTTTTAAAATTCGTTTCAGTATCTTCCACCCGTGATATGCACCTGCGCAGGTAAGGCTCTCTCCATCACTTATTTGCAGAGGAGATAACACCTACCAATCTGGACACTGAATTGGCCTCTCTTCCTCCTTGCAGGTGAGAGAAGATACTGTGTTGCTGGTGAAGAAGATAGACTTTTGGTAAAGAAGAGATATTTTGAAGGTATTATCGTTATCGTTACTCTCTCTCTCTCTCTCTCTCTCTCTCTCTCTCTCTCTTTTTCTCTCTCTGGAATTTACTTCTTTCATGGAAAGAAAGAAAAGGAGGGAAAATATTCTTACTTTTTATTTGCAGACCTCTTTTGGTTTTGATTCTTCTGATGCTGTGTGTGTTGTTTGTGGGCCCCACCACTTCCTTTTGTTCTTTATTGTTGGCTAGAAATATCCCTCAGATCATCCTCTCTGGTTTTCTATAACGCTTTCTCTCGTATCTATTCTCTTCCAATAGATAAAATGTAAGACATCCTTCTTCTTTTTCTTTTTTATGTTCATTTGTTTTAGACTGTTTGGATTGGTCTCTGTATATGAGTGCGGGTACAGTGGTGGATTGATGGGCTAATCTGGTATTTTGGGGCAGGATCGGTTAGTGTTGTTTGTATCAATTCATTTGCTGTTTTTTTTTTAAAAAAAAAATTAAAAATAAATTTCCACTTTGGAGGGAGAAAAACAACATTATACTCTTGTGCGTAGACAATATAACACAGAGGGATTACTGATTCCTGCTTATCAGCAAACATTGATCCCAATCAGGCAAACATGACCATTTCATTTGTTTTGGACAGAGCAGTCACCATTCAAACAGCCTATCAAGTGGCGGTTGGGTCTCTTTCAAGTCCATCCTACTAACAACTTAAAGGGGAGAGAGATTGTAGCCTGGTTCATGTCCAGTTCATCCTACTAATAAATCACAATTTAATACAATACTGCATCCAAACATGCTCTTGGCATTTGTGAAGCTTCGAGCTGGAAAAAACGTTTTTCATCAGTAGTATGAGTAGGATCGTGCATGCCACTGCCACGCTAAACATGACTATGGATTGTGCATACCACTGCCATGCCAAACATGACTATGGTGTGGGCCCCATTGCCCCAAGCTCTCCCAGTTCATCACTTTAGCAAACTATCTAAATAAGGTCCCACAAAATAAAAGCAGTTGGTGTTGCAAACTACCAGCACTCCTGTGTACCAAGGAGCCTACAAAATTGGGGAGAGTCCCAAAGAAATAGTAGATTTCATGTTTCAACCCCAAACTATTCAAATTTCTTTTATTTCACAATTTTCTCATTATCTTTACTCTGATATTCCAAACAACAACCAATCAACCATTAAACCATAAATAATGTATTGACAATCTTCTGTTAAATTGGTGAATATGACCATTGATCTGGATCACTGAATCAACAATCTACGCCATCCAAATTGGTAAGAGATTCTCTGGTGTGGCAGGCATAAGCAGGAAAACGGTGCTTCATGGGTGTGCTCCCTCCACACTGGTATGTTTAAAATGGACTTTAGATAGGAGTTCAACTGGGGAAACCAGGTCTATCAGGTAAGGATGAGCTAATTGTGTTATATCTGGGGGTTATGGTTAATGGTCCTGGCAAGGTTCTCGTCCTGGGGGTGGCTGACTCTAATAATGCTGAGGCTAGGGCATTACTCCAAATGGTCAAGCTTGTGGGGGCAAACAATTTCCTCCCGGACATATGTATTGGGAGATCTTATTCTTTCATTCCAATCTGGATGCAAATTCCCTAGCAAACGGGGTTTCCAGAGCTTGTATCTGTCAGTCCATGTTGTTCTTTGTATTCTCTTGCTTCTTTTTTTTTCTTTCAATAAAATTTGCTTATATAGATATATAAATAAAATCCCTGATATCACCAAAGGGTCTCCAAATGCAATTTCGTCATCGAGGTGTCTACCCATGAAGAATTGCCAATGGAAAGGAAGAAATCACAAATGGCATGTGTACGTAGTCACCACCATTTTTCAAATGCTGCAAAACTATCTGGCGGAGTGTAGGCTAGGGTGGCAATGGGCCAGCTCCACCCATCTTTGTGCCAGGCTTGGATCTACTCGCTTATTATAGCTTGGTACATTGACCTTTTGCTTAGCATTCATGGCTCAATTGACTTTTAGGTTAGGCTTGGGCTAATTGATATTGGTTCAACTCCACCTGACCCAAAGGGCATAAAAAGAGTCGTTTTGGGTCATGTGTTATATGCTATAAAGATGTCATTTAAATCCCTGTTTAGGTAATTCATCCATCTTGATTCTAGATCATTTGTTTCATCCCTATAATAACATGATGCCTGGTCTGCTTATTTTATTCATCGGTTCTTTTTGCGTATATTTTCAAGATGGAAATGTATTTTTGATTGATGACTTTTGAATGGCCTCGATTTCTGATGGATGATTTTTGATGGATGACTTTTGAATGGCCTCGATCTATAACACGTGTTCCTTAAGTCAGGACCCTTTTCTTAAAACTAATGCATGGCACAGATGGCCCACACCATGTGATCTGGCATCTATACATGTGGCAGTCATCTCCCTTTTCTCAAAACATCAGTGTTCTTAGTGGGTAGATGGACTACAATTAGCAAACTCAACAATACAGTTAGTCATCCACGAAAATTTTGAGAAAATCTTCAGAAATTATCATGTCATCGTTCTAATCAAATTCACATGCAACCTGTATAGAGAGAGGTGAATCGCTATGACTGGGAGCGAATGGAATTCTTTGCAGTAATATTGGCTGCGGGATCTGCTGCATTAGTAGCTGGGGAGTATTGTCACACGTACCTCTTTCGAAACCCTCCCAGATCTGCTGATTATGACCGTGCTCGTATTATCAATGAGATTATTAGGGCAAGGGAGACCGATTGTGTTTCGTAACTACGGATGAAAAAGATTATGGTCTTCAATCTTTGCTCAATCTTACGAGATAAGGGACTGTTGGCAGATGCGAAGCACGTAAGTATGGAAGAACAACTTGTCATGTTTCTTCATACATTAAGCCACAATGTCCGGAACCGAGTGATTGGACATCATTTTATAAGGTTAGGCGAAACCGTGAGTCGATATTTTAATCGAGTCTTGGATGCAGTCGTCTCTTTATATGCAGACTATGTTACACTACCTTCACTCGATACTGCATCTGAGATTTCATCAAACCCACATTGGGCGGAATACTTTCAGGTATGATAATACATATACTCATCACAATTGATTACGATCTGTCGGGATTAAATTACATATGTCAATATCACATAATGATTGACAAGTTTATCTTAGGATTGTATCGGTGCAATTGATGGGACACACATCCCAGCTTTCGTAGCATCTGCGGATAGTACTATCTATCGAAACAGGAAAGGATACATATCACAAAATGTCTTAGCTTCTTGCAAGTTCGACATGAAGTTCGTATACGTGTTAGCGGGATGGGAAGGTTCCGCATCAGATGCACGCATTTTGCAAAGTGCCTTGACTCTCTCAAGCGATCCTTTCGTAATACCCCGTGGTAATCTCATGGACATCAAGTATTATGATAGCTTTATAACATCAAAGGAATAAGAATTGGTATTGATCAGAAATTACTTTTAAAATGTAGGTAAATACTACGTAGTTGATGCAGGATATGCGCACTCACCCGGTTTCATGGCCCTATATCGCGGTGTACGTTACCATCTCCATGAGTATCGTATAGGTCGGAAACCATCCAATGCTCGTGAGTTATTCAATTATCGCCATGCACAACTACGGAATGTAATAGAAAAATGTTTTGGAGTTTTGAAAGCCAGGTTCCCAATTCTAAAGACTGTTCCACAATATCCAATACAAACTCAAGTAAAGATAATGCTAGCTTGTTGTGTGTTACACAACTTCATAAGGATTTCTGGAGACGATGACATATTTGAGTTTGAGGAGTCATCAAGTTGTGGTGCCGATGGTGTGATCCCATCACCTACAGAAGTATCCGTCCTCGATGAAGGTCGTTTGCTTTTAAATGTCACTCTACATGAAAGAGATGAGTGGGCCAGAAAACGCGATGAAATAGCTTCCAGAATGTGGAATGAAGCTCATCTAGTGAGTCAAACAAATTAAATACATTGTAATAAGACGTACATCAATCAACCATTTTTGGAGTATCATTCAGGACTGTCCAAATTAGATCACTATTTACTTTGTGACATATTTTTTCTTATTTAATATGCAAGTTTTTTGCTTTATCTTTTTTATTTAAATGAAGCCTGGATGGAATTCATATTATTTACTCATGCGGTAGAATGACTTTTTGAACTTGTCGGCGCATCATTTATCTTCTCACAGATTGAGGTAGACCAAAGTAGATCCATGTCACCGAATAGACGATCTGTACTATCTACTCCGACAAAATTTTACCTGAGATCACCGAGTAGCACCCCACGAAGATCACCCAGGAAGCATACACTGAACAGTGGAACTGAGGACCAGTCCTATGGAGCTATCCTCCGTTGGACGGACGACATGGACGACATCCTCATTGATGGACTAATGGAGCTAGTCATTGATGGAAGACGAAGTGGTGCTGGATTTAAAATAGAATCATTTACAAGAATTGTTGAAAATATGATGTTGAAGCTACGCCTCAAGATCACTAATGCGAACGTAAAAAATCGCATTCACACGGTAAAAAAAAACTTCTTCACTGTCAAAGATCTACGGAGTGCGTCTGGTTTTGGATGGGATCCAGATCTACAAATTGTCGTCGCAACAGATGAAGTGTGGATGGATTACGTTAAGGTATAGTTTCTTTATAAGTTACATTATATCACATCATATAACGTGTAATGTTAATGACATCTTTTTTTTTTTTTTATGTTATGTCTAGTCTTATCCTGATGCTGCCCAGTTTCGCGGTAAACCCATGTCCAGATATGATGATCTCGAGTTCATTTTCAGAAATGACAGGGCTACTGGTAAAGCATCTGCCACTGTCAACTTCCCTCCCTGTGCAGCCACTCCTCGATGGAGAGATACAGATGTGTCATCTAACTACACTGTTGATCTTAATGATAATATTAACCTAATATCTTCTGAAGATCCTATCGATGATGCACCGCATATCCATTGGTCTGATGACAGTCCTGGAGGCGACAACATTCCTCATCTGAGTCCCACACAGCATAGGAATGCCTCTCACAACACGAATTCCACGGTTAATTCTAAAAAGAGATTGAGGGTGGAGCGACCTACTAATATGATTGGCACCGGGATGGTAGATGTTGGAGGTGCCATGAAGTCAATTGTCATTTCAATCGACAGGGGTCCGAACTTTAGTCGGATGTCACAAATTATACCGGCTTTGTAAGAGTTGGAGGGACTGACGGCCGATGAGGTCTTGTGGGCGACGAAGTTGTTATCGAAAAAAGAAGCGTATGAGGCCTCCTTCCTGAACTTTGCCAAAGAGAAGAGAATTTCATTCATAAGAATGCTACTGAATGGAGGTAGACCCCAAGTCTGAAAGAACATTTTGCCTAGTTTAACTGGCTGAAAGTAGTGATTCGTAGGCGAGGCCTTTAAGACAGTTTTTAACTATATTATTTTTTGGAGTTGTAAAACTTAATTTTGGATATTTCTACTTGTTCTTGTTACACTTTTGGATAACACATCACTCGTTGCTAATAGTTAAACACAACATGTGCATTGATAGGGGTTATTGTTATTAATTTGAACAATATGCAGGCTTAAGTTTCGCGTAAGTTATGGCGACACTTGTGCCACTGACACATTACCCAGCAGGTAATTGTTTATAATTATCGATAATCTGAAGATCATTTGTCACGCTCCAAATTCGAAAATCGGATTCACATGAATCCCGATTGCCGAATTCGGTGCCGACAGCCTCCGTAGTGCCCCATTCTCGGCTCCTGACAATCAAATGCCAGATTCCGATCCTGGGGTTCTGCAAGGAGGATTTTCAGAATGAATTTTTTTTTGTAATGGAGCATAACCACAAGCATAACCAAGTCACAAAACGACATCACCACATATCCACTATAACAAAATTTTAAGTACAAAGAAGAAAGGGAAATACAAAGTGATCAAAAAGCTCCAAAAAGGGTCCTGATGTGCGCTCCTGTCTCAGCGCTGCTGTCGTCCAACACTACCTGCACGCAACTATCGTGCATAAGCTTACAAAAGCTTAGAGGGTGGTGTAAGTGTGTGCGTAAGGCAAACGCCAAGTGTACAGTATCAGAACAATGCGGAAGTATGTGGTAAGTCCATGAAAATACCAAGGCTATGTAATGCAAGGCATGATGTGAGATATGGATGTCATCGGCCACACCGATGCAATGCAAGGCCTACATAGCCAAATGTCATATGCAAAATGCAATCCAAGCAAGTCGGTACTCCTCAAATACGTATATCAGTACAGTTCCTCTCTGGATATCACCGGGGTCTAATACACTTCGCAGAGACTGTCACCTCCCTAGCTGCACAGTCAAGCAAGCGGATAAGACCTCACTATCCGCCTGACCAGTAGTATGCCAATACCTACCCGGCTCGTCGATAGCGGACTCATTTGTAAGCTAGTCAAACTCAGCCTAGCTTATAGCCCTCTCACTCAGGCGGATAAGGCCACACCCCCTTCCAACCGACCACGACACAGTGGGAGACGCGGCCTACTGGTATTCGGCACTCGGGCGCTCATGTATCGATTCGGTCTAGATGCTGGAGCATCTCCTGGTACCAAAAAGGTTCTGGGACTTTCACCCAAGGACATCCTAAGTGCCCACAGTGCTAGAATATGCATTTCCGGTATCCAATACGGCCATCCACGATGTACCTGTGGAGCCACGACCCTGATGTCGCTAGGGCGTGCAGTGACCAAGTCACACGTATGCGAGATGCATGAATCACACGTCAAATCATGCAGAAGTCCAGCGCGTACTGCGCGATCATGTAGGGCACTCAGTCACATAACGAGTCCCGTATATGGTCTGCCCAATGGCGTATGTTATGATCAGTCATTACTCATATCAAGCATACATATGATGCATATGGGCATGAGTCATGAGATTATACTAAGCATGTTATAAGGTAATGAATAGCAACAGGTATGGACCTATCAATGGGCCCTAAAGAGAGTTACAATGCGGACATTTAACCAACATTGTACATACAATGTGGACGTCAAACCAACATTGTTTTCTAGGCATGGCTTGCCATAAATATCATTTCAAGAACCATGATAAACGTATATTGCAATGGACCCTAAGGACGTCCGTTAGGCCTCGATCCCTGGGCCTTAGATATAGCAAATGGGTCATATTACATGGGCCTCACATTCACCAAATGGGTTACATTGATGGGCCTCACCAACGAGCCCTATGTACATTGTAATGGTCCATGATCCATGGGCCTTGAAATACATCAAAGTGGCCTCACAACTTGAGCCTTAAATATGTCAGATGGGCCCATATACATGAGCTTTAAATATATCAACTAGGCCACTCCATTTGTGCCCCATGCACATCAAATGGCTTAATCTCATGGACTTTAATATGTATCAAATGGGCTTGAATCCCGTGGGCCTTATATAAAATAAGTGGGCCGGATTCTATGAGCATTGCATATGCCAGATGGGCCGAAACCCATGGGCATTACACATGCCAAATGGGCTTAATCCCATGGACATTGCACATGCCAAATGGGCTTAATCCCATGGCCATTGCACATGCCAAATGGGCTTAATCCCATGGCCTTAGATGTGCACCAAGGTGGGTCTGAATGAATGGCCATAAATGGGTCAACATGGGCCCTATATGCGTGCTAAAAAAATGGGCCCATTTGAACCATGGATCTACCTCATTTTAATTGATAAATGGATGGACGGTTAGGATGCAACTCATGCATCATGGCGGGGGTCACAGGAAGGGCCACCATTATTATAATATCCTATATAATATATATATATATATATATATATATATATATATATATATATATATATATATATATATATATATATATATATGTATACATATACACATACACATGCACACGCACATGTGCACTCACACATGCATGCACACACACGCACACACACGCACTCACACACCTGCATACACACACGTGCACTCACACACACTCACACACACTCACACACCGTCCCCTGGACGGTGTGGATATGTCATATATATACAGTGGGCTCCACCATCCGGGCGGACGGTATGACATCCGACCCATCCATTAGGTCACACAGACCCAAATGAAGAGTGAAAACAATTTTCAGCTTGATCCAGAACTCTGGTGGGCCTGGAAGAAAATTTCAATGGTAGGGTTCATTTCACACTGTTTCTCATGGTGTGGGCCACCTGAACTTTGGATGTGTCTCATTTTTGGGGACGGCCCACCTCAGAGGACGGGCCATCTTATGGACGGCGTGGATACAGCATATACATCAAGTGGGGCCCACGGAAGGAGCCGTGGGTCTGCTTCTCCCGCCCGCCCGCTGACGACGCAAGGCGTCTGGCGTCCTGCACGGCAGAGGCAGCAGCGCCTCTGCTGATTAAATTTTTATTTTTTATTTTTCTTTTGAAATCCAATTTCCTAAGGATTTTCAGGTGTGCGGGCCACCCCAAGTAAATCCACTCCTTCCATTGTATTCCCAAGCACAAAATACACCCATCAAGACCAATATCGATCATTTTTCAGCGTGTAGGAAGAGTTTTGGTAGAGTTCAATGGTAATGGTACCATTTTTAAAACTATGGCCCACCAAATGCTCCGATTAATCCCATCTTTCATTTCAACGCTTAAAATGGAGCTCTAAATGGGATGGACGACATGGATTGGATACATGCAACGAGATGGGTCCTGTACAAGTGGCTCCTTTCCAAGGCTTTGAACAAGCCATTTTTTTTTTTTGTGATTTTTTTTTTTTCCATTTGACGTCCAGCGTCCAGACGCTGGATGTTCCTCTTCCCTTTTTTTTTTTTTTTTTTTTGTTTATGTAGGCCACCACAAGACGGGTGGTGAAACTGCAACGCATTTGAGATGGGCCCCACTTTTAATGGTGAGTGGCGGGGTCCATCCAAGCGGGCCACATGGCCGTTTCATCACACACAAGGAAATAAAATAAATGAAAGGAGAGGGAGAGAGAGAGATGGAGTGGGACATGCGTGATGGAGGGACCCCGGCACTATGGGCCCTCCGTTTCAATCATCCAAACATACA
The DNA here is from genome assembly GCA_037074715.1 of Magnolia kwangsiensis. Classification (NCBI taxonomy): domain Eukaryota; kingdom Viridiplantae; phylum Streptophyta; class Magnoliopsida; order Magnoliales; family Magnoliaceae; genus Magnolia; species Magnolia kwangsiensis. Next base: position 89,022,841 of record CM073585.1, read on the forward strand.
TCAAGGTCCCCTTGCATATGGACCATCAACAAAAGATCAACGGTGGAGATCTCACTCCACTAGGAATGGACGGTCTAGATGACCTCCTCAATACAAGAAAAGTAAACATCATGATGGGGTCCATGGAGAATGGCCCCATCATGGGATGATCTTGATGATCAAGATGAGCCATTGGCCACATCTTAGGGTCCCAAGTGAGATCCAAACCATTGATCGGTTGGCCTCACTTGGCCCACCTTAAAAATATGAAAACTACTCTATCAAAGCACCCACCTCTTGATCTTCTTGGTCCGTTGGATAGCCGGTCTCCTAGAGCTTTACTTTGATGGTGGATATGGGAAATGGATGGCTAGGATGATGGGATTTGGAGATGGGAAGTGGGCCTCACATATGCACTTCTCTCCATGGGAAGGCTTGGACGTTGGATGCTCTCCCTTGCTTGGGTTTGGAGTGTTAAGAAATGAGAGAGAGAGAGGTGTGATTAATGAGAGATGGAGTGATGTGAAGGGGTGATGGTTGATGGATGTGAGTGATGGGTGAGGTGATGTGTTAGTTGACTTGGGTGGTTGCTTGACTTGTGGAGAAAGGAAGTATGGGTGCTTGTACTTGACATGAGAGGTGATTGATGGGATTGATTGATGTGATTGATGGGACACTTTGTAGAGATTCCTTGGGATTTGCAACGCGCGGTGTTTTTGCTCGAACTGAACGTGGGTCCGTATCTCATCGTCTGGGTATCGGATCGGTGCGTGAGTTGCGGCGTTGGAACCGCTGCGACGGTGCGGTCGCAAGTCTCGGATTAAGCCGGATCAAATGAATAGGATACGACTTACGGTCGTGCGCAACGTCAACCATAAGTCGCGGATTGCCGGAATTTGACGAGAAGGGTCGCGGGAATCAACGGAACAGTGCGAATTAGGATACGGGTCTTACATCATTAATGACATTTTTTGTTTGGACAAATGGAAAAAATTTATGTTGTCTTCGTAGGAAGACAACCAGGTATTTATTACTTATGGGAGGAATGTAAGGCTCAAGTCGATGGTTACTTTAATGCTCGGTTCAAATCTTTCAAGTACGCAGAGGCGGCATTTGCCTGGAGAAAGTTCGTTGGTGAATCTGCGCCCAATCAAGCAAGCCTTGGTGTATCTGATGCGTCTGGATTTTACTACCCATGCCCAGATATTCCATATCCTCCATCTCCGACGACTTCAAGGACAGCCCACCCAGGGACGTATTGTGGCTGTAATGACGTCCCTCATGACTCGTTGCTGGTTTTGTATATTATTTTCAGTGTTGTGGTCATAGTTATGGTTTTTCAGTTAATGGTCCTATATCGGTGATGTATGTGTGGTGGATTTTGGAGTCTTTTGGATTGTTGAACAATATTTCTTTTTGTTTTTTGATAATTTTCTTTTGGATAGACAACTTAGGTGAGCTATGTGACTAGCGCATGGCGTAGTTTATATTGAATCATGATAACTGATCAAATAGGTATGGACTTATATGGGTTCTGCCAAGTAGATCATATCCATGGAAGGGATGCACCAATACATTGATAGCTTTTTTTAGATAGCTTCTCCATACACCATTATCATGGATCTAGAGATGTTTCCTACAATATGTCGGTATGTATTCCAATACGATATATTTTAGGGCATGAGCTCAAAATTGACGCAGATCTAAATCTCAGGTGGACCACACAACAGGAATCAGTGGTGAATGACTATTAAAAATGGTGGACCACTAAAGTTTTAAATCAAGCTTATATTTTTTTTTAATTTCAGATCATCCAGGTTTATGTGACCTTATTAACAGGTTGGATGCTAAAAAACATTAGTGTGGGCATCACGGTGGGCCCTATGAAGTTTTTAATGGTGAGAGTTCAATTACCACCGTTTCCCATGGTCTGGTCTACCTGGGATTTGGATATACTTCATTTTTTGGCTCATGCTCTAAAGGAAAAATGGATGGATGGTGTAGATATATACATCTATATCAAGGTGGGCCCCAAGATCAAGGCCACACCATGTCTGGCCTTGAAGCCAGGCCGGCTGTGTCACCCTGTATCGGGCTGATTCGGCTATCAGTTGTTGTATCGCACGTATTAGGCCTGAAATCGTTATTCATATATGATCTGGTACATATCTGGTGGTATGTACCAGTGTTGGACAGTACTGTAAATTTTTTATCATAAAATGATATATAAAAATAGATGAACGGCATGGATGATACACAAACATCATAGTGGGTCCCACTGAGTATCGACTAGCAGCTCATGGCTGGTGTCAGAGGGGAGTAGCCAATCCGTTCCCACCCATGCCAGTTGCTTTTTCCAATATACATCAAACGCGGGAATTCCCATCGCCGACCAGAGCTCAAAATTTTCAAACACGGGAAAATAAAATGATGACTTTGGACACTTCACGCCATTTCCCTGGGCAAGTAATAAATGCCCTGGGAAAAAGCAATTGCCAGCGTATGGAAAAATCAAACAGGCCCTTAGTGTATCGACACAGATGTCTTTTGCGGATAAGAGATTCTTTTTCATCCTTGAGATCCATACGATCATCTGTATTGCGACCGTGGTCTCGATGAAAACGACAGAACTTCTGCTTGTCTCGGTGCTCTGGGTCGGCCTTCATGCAGATAGGCTAGTTCAAAATCTCTCTCCTCAGATATCTAACAGGATTTGCTTGGCAGATGTATTAAGGGGGGTGTAAGAATGAAATTTTCCTTCCAGTTTCTGGCTCGGTCGACGATCACAAGTGTAAGACCCATATCCTATACCGTACCGTTTCGTAGACTTTTACGATCTTACCAGTCGAATTTCGGTAACCTTCGACCCTTAACCGATATTTACGCGCGACCCTGATTCGTATGCCGTCAACCCGAGCCGAATCAACCTAAGACCATTACCACATCGACCGCGCCATCGCTGTGGTTCCGATGCCGCGACTCACGCGCCGAGGCAATACTCTAGTCAAGAGATGTGGGCCAACGTTCGGTGCGAGGAAAACGTCACGCGCTGTGAAATCCAAGAGAATCTCTATGATATGTCACATCAATCCCATCAATCAATCAATCCATCAATCAATCACATGTCAAGTACATGTCAAGTACACATCACCTTTCACCCATTCCCAAGTAACCACAAAAGTCAAGATTTCTTTACAAAGCCCATACCTCTCTTACACAAAATGCTACTAAAGTCAACAAAGGTGTCTTACGCACCCATCACCACATCCATCCATCACTCACTCTCTCTCCCTTTACAACTCTTTCTCTCTTTCTCATTTTCAAATCTCCAAGGGAGAGAAATTCCATACGTATGAGAGCTTTCCAAGCATTTCCAAGCTCCAAGTGTGGCCCACCTTTCCTACCCCATCATCTCCTATCCTAGCCATCCATTCCTCATCTCACCCATTAGAATCAAAGCTAAGGAGCTAAGGAGCCCATAGGAGCAAGAAGATCGGACGGTGGGTGCTTGGTGCTAGTAGTTTGTCATATTTTTAAGATAGGCCAAGTGAGGCCAACCAATCAATGGTTTGGATCTCACTTAGGACCTTAAGTTGTGGCCAATGGACCACTTTGATCATCATGATCATCCATGATGGGGCCATTCTCTATGTACCCCATCATGATGTTTATTTCATTACATTTAAAGGTCATCTAGACCGTCCATATTGGTGGAGAAAGGATCACCACCGTTGAATCCGATTTTTGTTAATTCCATGTGTAGAGGGACCCATTTCATTGTATGATCTCTTACAAGAGAGGGTTCATAGTGGCCGAGCCCTCCATCACACGCGTGTCCCACTCTCCATCTCTCTCTCTCCCTTTTATTTCATTTATTTATTTATTTTATGAGATTACAATATGATTGTGTGGCCCACTTGGATGGACCCTACTAGGATGCATGTATTAGATCCAATTCATCTATAGATGGGGCCCACTTCAATGTACATATTATGTCCAGGAACGCTGGACGTTCCTTGGACGTCGTTGGAAATCAAAAAAAAAAATAAGGGAAGAAGAAAAAGAAGCCTTTTGGGGTGGGCCACTAGTATAGGCCCCACCTTGATGTAAGTATGAAATCCAAGCCGTCCATCCTCTTACCCATCTCATTTTAGGCGTTGAACCAAGAGTTGGGGTTGATTGGAAGATCTGGTGGGCCATAGTGTCGAAGATTGCATCATTACCATTCAAAGATCATTTTCTTATTTTATTTTATTTTATAAACAAAAAAACATTCAAACTTTAGACTCGTTGGATTCGTTGCGAGCTGAGGAATCCTATGGCCGGAGTGGATTCGCTTAGAGCGGGCCCCACACTCAAAAAACCCCGAAAAAATGGGTTTTTACCAATTTTTGAAAATAAAGGCAAGAGGCTCTGCCTCTTCCTCTCTGACAGCAGTAGCAGCAGCACGCTGCTGCGTGCAACGGGCGGGCGGGCGGACGACCAGCCCCATGGACCAGCCGTGGGCCCCACCCTGATGTATTTTTTGTATATCCGCACCGTCCATTTTGTGGGCCCTTAGGGCGGTGGGCTGCCTTCCAAGTTTCAGTAACATCCAACGCTCGAGCGGTCCACGCTGCAGAAAATAGTGGGATTGGACCTCTGCCATTGAAACCCTCCTATAAGCCACATAAGTTTTGGATCAAGATGGAATTTGTGTTTTTCCCCTTCATTCAGGTCCTCCTGACCTCATGAACAGTTTGGATGAGGAATAAACATTACAGTGGGCCCCACATGGGACTCATAGTGATGTAAGTGTTTTATATCCACCGTCTAGGTGGACGGTGGAAGCCACCATGATTTTTGTGTTTTGTCCGTCCAGCGGACGGTGGTGCTGGGGCCCACGGTGATGCATGTGCACGGTCCAACCTCAGTGGACCCCGCCATGATGCATGTGATGCATCCAGACTGTCCATCCGCTTGGAATTATCATTTTAAGGCATGAATTGAAGGATGAGCCCGATCAATGATCAAGTGGGCCACCTATGTTTGGGTATGGCCCATTTGTTATATAAAGGCCTATGGGTTAGGCCCATTTGATTTACAAAAGGCGTATGGGTTAGGCCCATTTGATTTATATAAAGGCCTATGGGTTAGGCCCATTTGATTTACAAAAGGCCTATGGGTTAGGCCCATTTGATTTGTAAAAAGGCATATGGGTTTAGGCCCATTTAAGTTATATAAGGCCTATGGGTTAGGCCCATTTGATATGTATAAAGCCATGGGATTAGGCCCATTTAAGACATATAGGGCCCATGTGCTTAGGCCCATTTTGATATACTCTGAGGCCCATGGATTGTGACCCATTGTAATGTACCTAAGGCCCATTGGTGAAGCCCAGTAATGCGGCCCATTTGATAAATGTAAGGCCCACTAATGTAGCCCATTTGATGTAATAAAGGCCCACTAGGATGTACCTACGGTCCATTGCAATGTGTGAACCCAACATGGTTTAGGTAATGATGTTTACTACGGGCTATGGCTTGGGAGCGATGGTGGTTTGACGTCCACATTGCAAGTTTAATGTTGGTTAAATGTCCGTATTACGACTCTCCTTAGGGCCTAGTAATAGGCCCATACTTGTTGTGTATAGGCCGTCTAGGCCCATCTGCGTTGTAAGAATGGTTCATCACTTATTCACATGTTTAGTATAGTTTCATGACTCATGATCATACGCATCATATGTATGCTTGATATGAGAGGTGACTGATCATAAAATATGCCTTCGGAAAGGTTGTTTATGGGCTTCCGGTTAGGCAGTGTTATCCTACATGAGCGCACGATATACGCAGGATTTATTGCATGACTGGATAGCGTGATTCATGCATCTCGCATTTATATGACATGGTTATTGTACGCCCTAGCGACATCGGGGCCGTAGCCTCCACAAGCGTATCGTGGTTGGTAGGATTGGATACCGAAAATCTTATTTTATATGGGGTGTTATAGATATCCATAGGTGAAAGTTTCTAAATCCTTATGGTACCAAAAATTTACTCCAACGTCTAGACCGAGTGGGTAGATGAGCGTTGAGTGCCGAATACCAGATGGTTACGCTCTCCACTGTGTCGTGGTCGGTTAGAAGGCGGTGCGGCCTTACTCGCCCGAGTGTAGGGGGCAATGCTAGGCTGAGTCTAACCAGCTCGAGGAATGAGTCCGCTATCGACGAGTCAAGCCTGATATTGGTAGACAATAGTGAGGTCTCTTCCACTTACCTTATCGCACGTAATGTGGCGACGATCTGGTTTAGAGTGTACTCGACCCCGGTGATATCCCAGATTTAAGCTGTTTTAACATGTGAGCTTAGATGAGGATTGTATGCTTGACTTGCATCTTGCATCGCATAGCCTTGAAACGGCTCATGATATTATGGATCCATTTGCATATTCCGTATTACTCTAATATTGCATGATCATATTACTACCTTGCGCACACACTTTCACCACCATCTAAGCTTTATATAAGATTATGCATGACCATTGCGTGCAGGTGACGTTGGGGCGCAGCAGCTCTGAGGTAGGAACGCTTTGCAGATCATTTTGGAGTTTTTATTCCTCATCATTGTATTTCCATTTATGCTCATTGTACTTGTTAAGTTTTTGATCATAGTAGAAATGTAATGGAGTTTTTGGTTATTGTTTGTGGGTAATGCCTTTGGTTATACTTATTACGAATCAAACTGACATTGAAAATCCTCCTCGTAGCATCCCAGGATCGGAACCTAGTGAATGGGAGCTGGGAGCCGAGAATGGGGTTCTATAGAGGCTGTCGGCGCTGGAATCGGCGACCAAAAATTTTGTGAGCCCGGTTTTCGAGTTTGGGGAGTGAAAGAAGTTGGTATCAGAGCATAACTTGAGAATAACCGAGAACAAAATTACATATTTGCTATGAGTGTGAAATGGCTAAGTCTTAAAGTTTGGATAGCTTGGCGATCTCCCGTTACAGACCCTTAGCGTGCGTGCCTTCGAGAGTTTTCAAGTTGACAAGCGCCTTCGCTCTTTCTTATAGGACATGGCGCGTGGGAGAGTGACCTGATCGACTCCAGCACCACCACCTGAGGATCCCGCTCCACCACCTGCGGCTCCCGCATTACCACTTACGATGCCTGTTCCACCACCTGAGATTCCTACTTTCCATCCTAAGTATCTTGCTCCTCCACCAGAGATCGGTGAGGAGCCGACCGTATCCGTGAGTGCCTCTCAGTTGCAGCAGATGTTAAAGGCTGTGACGGATGCACTTCAGGGGCAGGGCAGGCAGCCAGTTGTTTCACCGGCACAGACAAAGTAGGATCGTGCGAGTGCCCTCCTTCGTGAGTTTCGACCATTCGATCCCCCGTGTTTCCAGGGTGAGCCAGACGCGACAGTAGCTGAGAGATGGCGCGCCGATGTAAAGAAGGTATTTGAGACGATTGGATGTACGACTGAGCGGCTAGTTCGACTGGCTGTATTTCTTCTCCATGGTGAGGCTGAGTACTGGTGGGCATCAGTTTTTCGAGCAGCAGGCGCCGATTTTGTGAGGACCTGGGAGGATTTCGTGGATCAGTTTGACCGACAGTATTTTTCAGATCACATACGACGATAGCGAGCGTTGGAGTTCGAGGCCCGGGTGTGCAGGGCGATATGACTGGCCCAGTATGCAGCTCGCTTTGTTGCACTGTCTAGATTTGTACCATATCTAGTTGATGACGAGGAGCGGAGAGCCCTTCACTTTGAGGATGGCTTACATTACGGTCTTCGCAGTCGTATTATTGGGCATGAGCTTCTGACTTTTGAGGAGGTGGTACGGAAGACGCAGATCTTTGAGAAAGAGTGGGTCGGTTCTCAGTCTGATCGCGGTCAGAGGAGAGACCGGAAGAGGCAGGCTCCTTCCAGTGATTCCCAGCAGCGCCGACCGCAGTAGCAGAGGCGTACAGGTCGCCCAGCCTTTTGAGCACTAGCAGCACCTCTACCACCACCTCCGAGACAGTTCACCGGCACTTGTTTTAGGTACGGTGCGACGGGATACCGTTCGTGGGAGTGTCCCAGCCCCCAGCAGCAGCAGAGAGGTCCACAGCAGTAAAGGTCTCCACAGCAGCCTCCACCTCCCCCACAGCAGTAGCGACAGCAGCAACGACAGCAGCCCCCACCACCGAGGCCACCTTAGCATCAGCATCAGCCTCCGAGGCCGCAGCAGTAGAGGCAGCATTTCGACTACCTCAGCAACCTTAACAGCAGCAACAGTACGTTCAGAGGGGACAAACACCTCCCCAGCCATCTCAGGCTAGGTTCTATGTGGCTCAGCAGGATCCGCAGTCGTCTGGAGGAGTCGTTGAGGGTATATTTTCAGTCTCTGCATGCATTGCATGTGTATTATTCAATTCCGGTGCATCGCATTCTTTTGTGGCCGAGGGCTTCTCCGATCGACTGGCTTACCATTGGAGTCTTCTTGTGAGAGCCTATCAGTATCGACTCCCTTAGGGAGGACTGCAGTGTTGGGCCGATTTTGCTTGTCTTGCCCCGTTCTAGTTGGGGATACTTTTCTGCCTGCCGATCTGTTTGCATTGCCGATGTCTGGGTTCGACGTTATCCTGGGCATGGATTGACTCGCCGAGTACTATGGCATATTGGACTGCGCTGCGAGGACAGTCACGTTTTGTATACCCGACGTACCGCAGTTCCAGTTCGTTATAGAGCCCAGAGGAGAGCGGTTGTCTTGTTTGATGTCATGTGTCATAGAGGAGCCTGTTGCAGCTTGCATCGACCATTTGCCCATAGTATGCGATTTTCTCGATATGTTCCAGGAGATTTCAAAATTACCGCCTCGTCGACTCACCGAGTTTCAGATTGATCTTGTACCTGGTACCGCGCCTATTTCAAAGGTCCTGTATCGCATGACACCGTTGGAGTTGTGGGAACTACAGAAGCAGTTGGACGAGTTGCAAGAGTTGAGTTTTATCCGTCCAAGCAGTTCACCGTGGGGAGCACCGGTACTCTTTATGAAGAAGAAGGATGACTCGTTGAGGCTCTGCGTTGACTATCGCGAGCTCAACAAAGTCACGATCAAGAACAGATACCCGCTCCCTAGGATTGATGATTTGTTCGATCAGCTGCAGGGTGCCCAGTTCTTTTCAAAGATCGACCTGCATTCCGGTTATCATCATATTCGGGTCCGAGATGAGGACATTCCGAAGATATCATTGAGGACGCGTTACGGTCATTTTGAGTTCCAGGCCATATCCTTCGGACTGACCAATGCACCCGCGGTCTTCATGCAGTTGATGAACGAGGTCTTCTGCCCATATCTCGATCAGTTTGTTGTAGTCTTCATCGACGACATCCTGATCTATTCGAAGACCCGTGAGGAGCATGAGCAGCATTTGGAGATCACTTTGCAGACCCTTCGCGCACACCAGCTGTATGCGAAGCTGGAGAAGTGCGAGTTCTGACAGGAGGAGGTGAAGTTTCTCGGTCACGTGGTGACGAGGGAGGGTGTCACAGTAGACCCCTTGAAGGTCGAGGCAGTGCGTCAATGGGGCCTGCCCACGACTGCGACAAAGATCCATAGTTTTCTTGGTTTGACGGGCTATTATCGACGTTTTATTGAGGGCTTCTCTTGTATTGCAGCCCCGCTGACCAGGTTGACTTAAAAGGGCGTAGAGTTTATTTGGAGTGACGCCTGCGAGCGAGCATTAATGGAGTTGAAGGACCGTCTGACGTCCACTCCTGTCCTCACTCGTCCCTCTGGGAGTGACGGATTTATTGTATTCACTGATGCCTCGCATATTAGTTTGGGTGCTGTTCTGATGCAGCACGGGAGACCAATGGCCTTTGTGTCTCGTCAGCTCAAGGTCCATGAGCTAAACTATTATACGCATGATTTGGAACTGGCTGCAGTTGTCTTCGCACTGAAGGTGTGGAGGCACTATCTTTATGGGGTAAGGTTCGAGCTCTTCTCCGATCACAAGAGCTTGAAGTACCTCTTCTCGCAGTCTAAGTTAAATATGAGACAGAGGTGCTGGATGGAGCTTCTGAAGGACTATAATTTTGATCTCCACTACCACCCGGGTAAGGTAAACATGGTGGCAGATGCCCTCAACCGTCAACCATGAGGTCTAGTGGCGCATATGATGATTCAGGAGTGACGAATGCTTGAGGATTTCGCAGCGTATGATTTTGAGTTCGACCTGCAGTATTCTATCATGCAGTTATCGAGCCTGTCGAATCAACCCTCTCTTGTCGCAAGGGTGATCGAGGCTCAGCAGGCTGATGAGTCATTGTAGAGTTACATGGCTAAGGCGGCATCTGAGAGTCAGGCAGATTGGCACATTGGTGCAGACGGTGGACTTCGCTTCATGGGCTGATTATGTGTTACGGATATTCTTGAGCTACGCAGAGATGTTATGGCCGAAGCACATCGATCGTGATTTTTTATCCACCCTGGCTCAACGAAGATGTATCGTGATATGAGACAACAGTATTTTTGGACGGGGATGAAGCGCCAGATTGTCAGTTTTGTGGTCGAGTGTGACACGTGCTAGCATATCAAGGCCGATCATCAGAGACCTCCTAGTCTATTGCAGCCGTCGAGCTTTCCGATGTAGAAGTGGGAGCATGTGTCGACAGATTACATTATGGGCTTGTCGAGGACTCAGCGCGGTCATGACGCCATCTGGTTTATTGTGGATCGCCTGACGAAGTCGACACATTTTCTTGCGATGCATGCGACTTGGTCTATGGATCGGCTTGCGAGATTATTCATCGAGGAGATCGTGAGACTGCATGGCGTTTCAGTGTCGATCGTTTCTGACCGAGACTCGAGGTTCACCTCTCAATTTTGGAGGAGCTTCTAGCGTGCGATGGGGACTGATTTGTAGCTCAGCACTGCGTACCATCCGCAGATCGATAGTCAGACCGAGAGAGTCAACCAGATCCTTGAGGATATGCTTCGGGCTTGCGCGATTGATTTCAGGGATAGCTGGGATGAGCATCTACAATTGGCTGAGTTCGCATACAATAACAGCTATCAGGCGACCATCGACATGGCTCCTTTTGAGGCATTATATGGTAGACCATGCAGATCACCGAGTTGCTGGACCGAGGTTGGAGAGCGTCGTCTCATAGGTCCCAAGCTTGTGTAGGAGATGTCAGAGCTATAAATATCATCAGGCAGAGGATGCGCACAACTCAGAGCCGACAGAAGAGTTTTACTGATCGTCGGCGTCGTCCCTTAGAGTTTGATGTAGGGGATCATGTGTATCTCAAGGTCTCTCCCATAAAGGGCGTAGTTCGATTTGGAGCGAAGGGCAAGCTTGCCCCAAGATTCATAGGACCTTTTGAGATCACTAGGCGCGTTGGCGCCGTGGCCTATCGGCTTACCTTGGCATCGCAGTTGTCTGGCGTCCACAACGTTTTTCATGTCTCTATGTTGAGGAAGTGTGGATCAGACATAGTTCCCGTTATTGATTGGCAGCCATTAGAGGTTCGTGAGGATGCTTCTTACATTGAACAGCCAGTCCGTATCCTTGATCGGAAGGAGCAGGTCCTCAGAAACAAGGTCATTCCTTTGATGAAGGTTCAGTGGGGTCACCATTCTGTAGAGGAGGCTTCTTGAGAGCGCGAGGCTGAGATTCGAGAGCGTTATCCTCATCTCTTTGATGGTTGATCATGTGATGTATTTTGTATGCTGTCTCCGATCCTATATGATGACGTTATGTTTCTTATTCCTCGCGAGTTATGCCCAGTTGCGATGATTGTGTAAATTTTGAGGATGAAATTTTTATTAGGAGGGGAGAGCTGAAAGACTCGTATCCTAGACCGTACCGTTTCGTAGACTTCCGCGGTCTTACCGGTCGAATTTCAGTAACCTTCGACCCTTAACCGATATTTACGTATGACCCTAATTCGTATGCCGTCAACCAGAGTCGACTTAACCCAAGAACATTACCACGGCGACCGCGCCATCACTGCGGTTCCGATGCTGCGACTCGCGCGCCGAGGCGATACCCTAGTCAAGAGATGTGGGCTAACGTTCGGTGTGAGAAAAATGCCACGCGTTGCGAAACCCAAGAGAATCTCTATGATGTGTCACATCAATCTCATCAATCAATCAATCCATCAATCCATCACAAGTCAAGTATATGTCAAGTACACATCACCTTTCACCCATTCCTAAGCAACCACAAAAGTTAAGATTTCCTTACAAAGCCCATACCTCTCTTACACAAAATGCTACCAAAGTCAACAAAGGTGTCTTACACACCCATCACCACATCCATCCATCACTCACTCTCTCTCCCTTTACAACTCTTTCTCTCTTTATCATTTTCAAATCTCCAAGGGAGAGAAATTCCATACGTATGAGAGCTCTCCAAGCATTTCCAAGCTTCAAGTGTAGCCCACCTTTCCTACCCCATCATCTCCCATCCTAGCCATCCATTCCTCATCTCACCCATTAGAATCAAAGCTAAGGAGCTAAGGAGCTAAGGAGCTAAGGAGCCCATAAGAGTAAGAAGATCGGACGGTGGGTGCTTGATGTTAGTAGTTTTTCATATTTTTAAGATGGGCCAAGTGAGGCCAACTGATCAATGGTTTGGTTCTCACATGGGACCCTAAGTTGTGGCCAATGGACCACTTTGATCATCATGATCATCCATGATGGGGCCATTCTCTATGTACCCCATCATGATGTTTATTTCATTACATTTAAAGGTCATCTAGACCGTCCATATTGGTGGAGAAAGGATCACCACCGTTGAATCCGATTTTTGTTAATTTCATGTGTAGAGGGACCCATTTCATTGTATGATCTCTTACAAGAGAGGGTTCATAGTGGCGGAGCCCTCCATCACACGCGTGTCCCACTCTCCATCTCTCTCTCTCCCTTTTATTTCATTTATTTATTTATTTTATGAGATTACAATATGATTGTGTGGCCCACTTGGATGGACCCCACTAGGATGCATGTATTGGATCCAATCCATCTATAGATGGGGCCCACTTCAATGTACATATTATGTCTAGGGACGCTGGACGTTCCTTGGACGCCGTTGGAAATAAAAAAAAAATAAGGGAAGAAGAAAAAGAAGCCTTTTGGGGTAGGCCACTAGTATAGGCCCCACCTTGATGTAAGTATGAAATCCAAGCCGTCCATCCTCTTACCCATTTCATTTTAGGCGTTGAACCAAGAGTTGGGGTTGATTGGAAGATCTGGTGGGCCATAGCGTCGAAGATTGCATCATTACCATTCAAAGATCATTTTCTTATTTTATTTTATTTTCTAAACAAAAAAAAAATCAAACTTTAGACTCGTTGGATTCGTTACGAGCTGAGGAATCCTATGGCCGGAGTGGATTCGCTTAGAGCGGGCCCCACACTCAAAAAAAACCTGAAAAAATGGATTTTTACCAATTTTTGAAAACAAAGGCAAGAGGCTCTGCCTCTTCCTCTCTGACAGCAGCAGCAGCAGCACGCTGCTGCGTGCAACGGGCGAGTGGGTGGACCACCAGCCCCACGGCCCAGCCGTGGGCCCCACCCTGATGTATTTTTTGTATATCCGCACCTTCCATTTTGTGGGCCCTTAGGGTGGTGGGCTGCCTTCTAAGTTTCAGCAACATCCAAAACTCGAGTGGCCCACGCTGCAGAAAACAGTGGGATTGGACCTCTGCCATTGAAACCCTCCTATGGGCCACAGAAGTTTTGGATCAATATGGAATTTGTGTTTTTCACCTTCATTCAGGTCCTCCTGACCTCATGAACAGTTTGGATGAGGAATAAACATTACAGTGGGCCCCACATGGGACCCATAGTGATGTAAGTGTTTTATATCCACCGTCCAGGCGGACGGTGGAAGCCACCATGATTTTTGTGTTTTGTCCGTCCAGCGGACGGTGGTGTTGGGGCCCACGGTGATGCATGTGCACCGTCTAACCTCAGTGGACCCCGCCATGATGCATGTGATGCATCCAGACTGTCCATCCGCTTGGAATTATCATTTTAAGGCATGAGTTGAAGGATGAGCCCGATCAATGATCAAGTGGGCCACCTATGTTTGGGTATGGCCCATTTGTTATATAAAGGCCTATGGGTTAGGCCCATTTGATTTACAAAAGGCGTATGGGTTAGGCCCATTTGATTTATATAAAGGCCTATGGGTTAGGCCCATTTAATTTATAAAAGGCCTATGGGTTAGGCCCATTTGATTTACAAAAGGCCTATGGGTTAGGCCCATTTGATTTGTAAAAAGGCCTATGGGTTTAGGCCCATTTAAGTTATATAAGGCGTATGGGTTAGGCCTATTTGATATGTATAAAGCCATGGGATTAGGCCCATTTAAGACATATAGGGCCCATGTGCTTAGGCCCATTTTGATATACTCTGAGGCCCATGGATTGTGACCCATTGCAATGTACCTAAGGCCCATTGGTGAAGCCCAGTAATGCGGCCCATTTGATAAATGTAAGGCCCACTAATGTAGCCCATTTGATGTAATAAAGGCCCACTAGGATGTACCTACGGTCTATTGCAATGTGTGAACACAACATGGTTTGGGTAATGATGTTTACTACGGGCTATGGCTTGGGAGCGATGGTGGTTTGACGTCCACATTGCAAGTTTAATGTTCATTAAATGTCCGCATTACAACTCTCCCTAGGGCCTAGTAATAGGCCCATACTTGTTGTGTATAGGCCGTCTAGGCCCATCTGCGTTGTAAGAATGGTTCATCACTTATTCACATGTTTAGTATAGTTTCATGACTCATGATCATATGCACCATATGTATGCTTGATATGAGAGGTGACTGATCATAACATATGCCTTCGGACAGGTTATTTATGGGTTCCCGGTTAGGCGGTGTTGCCCTACATGAGCGCATGATATGCGCAGAATTTGTTGCATGACTGGATAGGGTGATTCATACATCACGCATTTGTATGACATGGTTATTGTACGCCCTAGCGACATCAGGGCCGTAACCTTCACAGGCATTTCGTGGTTGGCAGGATTGGATACCGAAAATCTTGTTCTACATGGGGTGCTATAGATATCCCTTGGTGAAAGTTTCTAAATCCTTATGGTACATAGAGGTTGCTCCAACGTTTAGACCGAGTGGGTAGATAAGCGTTGAGTGCCGAATACCAGATGGTTACGCTCTTCACTGTGTCGTGGTCAGTTGGAAGGGGGTGTGACCTTACCCGCCCGAGTGTAGGGGGCAATGATAGACTGAGTCTGACCAGCTCGAGGAATGGGTCCGCTATCGACGAGTTGAGCCCGATATTGGCAGATGGATAGTGACGTCTCTTCTACTTACCTTATCGCACGCGATGTGACAGCGATCTGGTTTAGAGTGTACTAGAACCCGGTGATATCCCAGATTTGAGCTGTATTGACATGTGAGCTTAGATGAGGATTGTATGCTTGACTTGCATCTTGCATCGCATAGCCTTGGTACAGCTCATGATATTATAGATCCATCTGCATATTTCGTATTACTCTGATATTGCATGATCATATTACTACCTTGCGCACACACTTTCACCACCCTTTAAGATTTCTATAAGCTTATGCACGACTGTTGCATGCAGGTGACGTAGGGGCGCAGCAGCACTCAGGTAGGAGCGCTTTGCAGATCATTTTGGGATTTTTATTCCTCATCATTGTATTTCCCTTTATGCTCATTGTACTTGTTAAGTTTTTTATCATAGTGAAAATGTAATGGAGTTTTTGGTTGTTGTTTGTGGGTTCTGCCTTTGGTTATGCTTATTACGAATCAAACTGACATTGAAAATCCTCCATGCAGCATCCTAGGATCGGAATCTGGCGAATGGGAGCTGGGAGCAGAGAATGGGGTTCTACGGAGGTTGTCGGTGCCGGATTCGGTGACTGAAAATTTTGTGAGCCCGGTTTCTGAGTTTGGGGCGTGACAAAAAGGGTCGCGGTCGTCTGCCCCTTTACTGGTCGGTTGTGTAGGTTACCTGCACGCTTTTGTGGGCATTAGGGAACTTCTCGACATTAGTATATTTCTGAGCTCTTGCCGCAAAGTCCGCCAGCGTCTTCTACGGGTTTTTTCCAATGGAGAAAGTAAACCTTTCTTCTTTCAGACTACTGATCACTGCAATAAGTGTCATCTTGTCATCGTAGTCTTTCACCTACAACGCTTCCTCGTTGAAGCGAGCAATGTAGTCCTTCAGTGACTCTTTTGGTCCCTGCTTGATGGTGAGTAGGTGAGTATTAGGCTTTCGACTTCTCTTACCACTTATAAACTGGGTAAGGAATAGTCGGCTTAGCTTTGCAAAGGATCCGATGGAATTGGGCTTGAGTTGGCAGTACCAACTCCAAGTGGATCCCGTAAGGGTGATGAAAAATCTCATACATATCATTGCATCCGTTGCTATCTAGATCTGCATCCACGAACGACAGGCTTCTAAATGCTCGGATGGGTCACCGGACCTAGAATATTGGATGACGGGAGGTATCCAAAACCTTTGTGACATCACCTCATCCATGATGGAGGAAGTGAAGGGAGGTTCAGTCTCTTCCATTATTACCTGAATCATGGCGGGAACTGTTGACAGTTGTTGCTTCCTTTTCAGGGTTAAGAACTTGTCATTGAGTTCTATAAACCGCGCTTCCCAGGAATCTTTATTCTCAGCGACAATCTCTGGGGCATCTTCTATTTCTGGAGTCCTCCTTTCCCTCCTCCTCTCTAGCTGATGGCGGAGGTCCGTAGGTGCTAGGGTCGAGGTGATCGAATTATTAGTAGGAGCCCGAGTGACAGTATTTAGTGCCGAGACTCCAATTTATACCGGAGGAGGATTCTAACCTGAATGTGGCGCCTGAGAGTGTCAGGGTGCCTTAGGCCTCATACTCCTCGGTACAGAGTGAGCCTCCATGAACAGCCTGACAGGCTCGAGAACGGGATCCTCCTGGATTGGGTGTGGCTGTGGCTCCTGCCGCCGCTTCATTCTGTTTACTTCATCGTGTAAGGCTTGAATCTTATTTTGCATAGCCCGATACTTGCTCGCCCGGTTGCGCAAACGCTGAGAAGGCCCCGGTGCTGACTCGGCATGAAGTAGTGACGAAGATCGAGTTTGCTCGTTCGGCTCTAGTTCCACAGCTGCTGCTTTCTTCTTTCCTCTCGCTATTGTATTCAGACATAGGAACCTGACCTTTCATATCAGTTTTCCATAGACGGCGCTAAAAAATGTTAATGTCAACATTTGGTCGGCACTCCCCTCAATCTCTCCGACCGTGGATCACTTCAACGTCTTGATCCTTCATAGCAAAAATAGGCAAAGCTGACTCTGGCTAAGCCGGGGGACCCTCCAATGCCTAAGTCAGTCCAGGGAATCTTGGTCTAAGTGAGGAGTAAAGGAGAGTATGAGATATTCTTCCCCTATAACAATGGGGTCTCAATGTATTTATACTTGACTGTTGGGCGGTCTGAGTCTGCTATGGTCGACATGATTCACTCGATTTACGAGGTACTAAGATCGTGGGGATATTATACGTAGTCCGTGGATCGTGTAGTGCATCAGGCAGATAATGCGTATTTGGGTGCGAAGTAATCGGTCGCGTTTGCTTATGGTAGTTTCTGAATTTGGCACTCGGAGCGCCCGATTCAGCATATTGCCTCGGCTCGGTTTGGCTAGTCTGGCCTTGCCCATTTATCTAGTTGAAGAGGAATGCTTTCGTAGTCCGAGTTGAGCCCTGAATGACTCCGCCCCTAGCTTATCAAGCGCTCTGAAAACTTTGGGGTTCAAGGCAAGATGTCGGACTTATTCGGGTCGGACTCCCTACACTCGATGTCAGTGATCGAATCATTCATCTTCTGTCAGATGTCAAGTAGGTAGCTCCACTTCCGATCAGAGTGTGGATGTCACCTTCATAGTGCGCGACTTCTTCCGGGATGCTCACATCAGGTCAGACAAGTATCACCTCGGTTGTTCATGCATTTGGTTGGATTAATTTGGTACTTACTCTTGGATTCATCAAGAGCTCGGATCTTCTCATAACACATGTGTCTACACAAGGGATAGACAAAGGACACCATAGCTAGTACAAATGACTCTCCAATGCCTAAGGAAAAAAATTTTGATCTAGTTCAGTAAATATTTTATGATAGAGATTGTGCGTACCTCTCACCATTAGAAGTACCTCTATTTATAGTTTAAGAGAAGCGGTGGTGTAGATGCGATCCACCTATTTAGTAGGAGCATATTGTACAGAGATTTAAAACCCGAACTAGTAGGAGGATGTTCCGAGATCCTAGGTGAGGATCTCGAGATTCTGAGTGTGTCCCAAATATCCCCCAAAATCTTTGGGAAGAACCTTGGGTGAATCTCTCTTGGTTGAGAGTTGAATCCCTAGAACCATCAAACCATCGGAGACATGCAGTGAAAGGCCGAGATGGTCTTGGCCAACCTGGGCATGCCGACCTGGATAATGCTGACCTGCGTCGTGTCGACCTGCCTTCTTGGTCAAGTAGGAAGATAAGGGGTCCTGACGAACTCTGAAGATGTTGGAGTCAACGAAGGTGGTGCTCTTGTGGGCATGTCGCTTTGTCATGGTCTAGGAGTAGGGAGTGGGTCCTCGTAGGATCAGAGCTTCATGTTGGTCTTTCGCGAGGCCGACCTCACAAGGTTCTGACTTGACCTTTTATTATAGGTCAGTCCATTTTTCCCCATAACATTAAGCCCCTCCTACTTCCAATTTAGTAGAACAGGCTTGAGAAGTAGGTCGAACCTGGTCAGGTCGGATTGTTATGCTTGGGATGTCAGGTTGTCTACTCGAGCGTTGGCCTCTAAGAGTTTCGTCATCTTTTCTCTTATTATCGTTGTTAGTCAAGGTCGGTTCCTCCTTGGGCCATTTTTCCTTGGTCGAGCTCTCCTTGCATTGAGTCTCTTTTCGCAAGCCAGCGACTTCCTCCGCGTTGGAGTTTTTCTAGGCTGTGTTGAGGACGTCGGCCATTGTTGTGGGAGGGATCTTGTCAAGTGTAAAGAGAAATCTCCCTTCTCTTAGTCCTCCCATCATGGCAGTCAGGGAAATATCCTCCGAATGCGCTTGCACTTGCACTTGCATCATTTTCAGGTTGAATCACTTGATGTAGTCCTTAAGTAGCTCGCCTTCTTTCTGGACGATGCAGAGGAGCTAGGAGGCCGGTTTGAGATTTTATTTCCCCTCAATGAAGTTGGTGATGAAGGCTTTACTGATCTGTGTGAAAGAACTAATCGATTGTGGCTTCAGTTGTAGGAATCACTTCTGAGCTGCTCCTGTCAGGGTTAGTGAAAATGCACGGCACATGATGGCAATCGATACACCGTATAATTTCATCCAAGTTCTGAAGGATTCAAATGCTTGGCTGGGTCGGTGGTTCCGGAATATTAGGCAATCTACGACATACTGAATCTTAGTGGCAATTGTGAATGCATGATGTCGGTGGTGAACGATGTCTCGATCTCTTCCAGTATCGCCTATACTGAGGTCAGAGTGTTCGCATGGTAAGTCTATGGTATGCCGTCGATTTGGCCCTGCAGATCGTTCAGCTCGGCTTCCCAAGGGTAGCCGCTTTCGGCCATAGCCTCAACAGCTACCTCGGAGCTTTGTCGCACTTCTTACTGTCTAACTCGTGATGGAGGTCGGAAGCAGCCAGTACTGCGATGCCAAAGATGTGAGAAGGTGCCAGCCTTATTGTTCCGAATTACCAGCTTTTACGGGGGGCAACAGGTGCGTCAGACGGCTTGGGGGGCTCCTGGATCGTGGGTCCCATTGCCTGCTCGACCCCTTGCGTAGGTCAGGGCTGTAGCTATTCTAATAGCTGCTTCATGGAATTCATGTTACTGTTCAATACTTTGACTTGTTGTTCGAGGGAGACTAGTTGTCCTTCTCGATTACGGGTTTGTTGTATCAGCCCTGCAGGCGTGGAATCAGCCTACAGCTATGAAGTGAAATCCTGATGGCTGACAGACTGAATTGGTGGTGTAAGGTTGGGCGCAATAGAGGGGGCCTGGGCCTTTTTTCTTCCCTTTTTTCATTGTTGAACTTATGGGAGATGAGAGTGACTTTCAATGTCGATTCCCATAGGTGACCCTAAACTGTTGATGTAGAAATCTGGTTAGTCATCCTTGGATATTCGTGTACCTGCATAAGGGATGGACAAAGGAGACCTTGACTAGTACAGGGGACCCTCTAATGCATAAATTAGATAGGGAATTCGAGTCTAGTCGAGTGAAGGGTTTTAGGCTAGAGATTGTGCGTATCTCTCACCATTAGAAGTACCTCTATTTATAGTTTAAGAGAGGCGGTGCTGTAGAGGCAATCTATCTATTTAGTATGTGCGTATTATAAAGGAATTCAGATCTCAAACTAGTAGGAGGATGTTTCGAGATCCCGGGCGAGGATCTTAAGATTTCGAGCGTGTCACAAATATTCCCCGAGATCATGGTTTTATTCATACTGCATATAGTGTCCTTGAATGCCTCATAGGACACCGGGAGAGAATTCAGCAACATACATGCTTGTTCTTCATCTTTCATCACTTCCTTCATATCCAGCAATTTGCAAACCAATTTATTAAAGTTACTGATGTGAGCCTCCAGATCTCCACCCTCTGCCATCTTGAAGTTATATCACTGCCACTTCAAGTGTAGGCAATTTTTCAAGGATTTCTTCGCATAGACATCCTCTAACTTCACTCACAAACTAGCCACAATTTTCTCCCTCATGACATTTTAGAGAACCTCATCCGTGAGACATAAACGGATCGATGATAAAGCTTTCTTATCAAGAGCATTCCAATCAGCATCATTCATAGTAGACTTTCGCTCCTCAAGAACACCATCTTTGCCTTGCTTGGTTAATAAGCTAATCATCTTAACCTTCCATAACTCAAAATTATTTTTTCCTGAGTACTTCTCAATCTCATACTTAGCGCTCGCCATTATTACTAATCCCTCAGATTTAGATCTGTTCCCCAACTTGGCTCTGATACTACTTGTTGGGAATTTTGACCTTCAGAATCACACAAATCTAGATCTAGGATAGCAATCCAATGACACCAAGCACACAAGAGAACACAAAGAACACCCAGATTTAACGTGAAAAATCCTTGCGGGGAAAAATCACGGCACAAAGTGACAGATCTCCACTATGAAAATAAAAATTACAAAGAGAGAGGACTTACCCGATTCGAACAACCTCGAATCTCACCCTTACTACACCCTTTAATTTCCCTGGAACCCCTTTAGAAAGCTTTCTCATGCCCTAAAAAAGCTCTAAGAACACCTATTTATAGTTTAGGCAACTTCCTTCCATATCTCAGTTGCGAAAGGACCCTTTTGCATCCCAGTTGCGAAAGGACCCTTTCACATCTCGGTTGCGAAAGGAATCAGATTTAAGACATCTCGCAACACTTTCAGATTAGCGAGGAAAAAGAGGCAAGGTTTACTCCTCCCACTGACTGTAGAACTCTAGCATACTTCACTTTCATGAATTTACTCCAGCAGTTAAACTTTCTAATATTCCCTAAATTTATATATCATAGATTATTGATTCATATGAATCACGTCACAAACAAAAAAATGCGACTTTCTAATATTCTCTTTATTTCATATAGGATTAACTTGATGCAAAGATTGTATTCCAAAGTTTATAAAAGAGGAACTTGCTAACTTTTTTTTTCTTTTATATTTTCATCTATTCTCCATGTTTCTTCTTTCTTGTCTAATATCCTTTTTGTAAGTGCATTAATCAAATGATGAAATACTCTGTTACAATTTTATCAAATTGTTGTGTTATTTAGGATTTGAAAGTTGAGTAAAAGATTAGTGATGGATATGAGTTGGGAGGTCTCTACTCAATATGTTGTCCCCTTTCTATGCTACTACATCCATAAGTAATAATGAGGAGCACATTTATCTTTGGAACTCTCACCTAGGTTATATGTTAGTACGAGATCCATTTATAGTTTATTTCCTAATACGTTTAGTATTGCTTCTTCATTTAGTTGTGTGAATGTGAATTGTCAAAGCTTTTTTTTTTTTTTTTCGGGTTAGCTTGTTATTACACACCCATGTTTGTACACACACTCCATGTTAGCCACCCCCGCTAGGGATTGATACCAAGTTATCAAAAGCATTTATATACTAGTTATTCCTATAGTGTAACCAAAAGTACTCTTCCTTTTGAGTTAATTCATTTATATGTTTGAGTTCCTAACCCAAATATGTATGTCTCGATCATTATTTTATATATTCATGGATGATTTTTAAAAGTTTACATAACTTTATTTAAAAAAAAGTAAAACTAAGATTTATTAGATACATGAAATCTCAGTTTAAAAAATTGTTAAAGTTTTTTTGGTCTAATAATACTAAAGAATTTTACTATGCATTACAAACATTTTTGATTAATTATGGTATCAAGACTCAAACCTCATACATCTACTCCCCCTTAATAAAATAGGCTAGCTGAAAGAAAATTGTTACCTATTAGAGGTAACTACATCCATAATAATTGGAATGGAGGTACCTATGGCCTATTGGAATGAAATAGTTTTAATTGTCACTTATATGATTAATCGGATGTGATCTCAATCATTGAGAATAGTTATCATATTTGAATGTTAAAGCCTAATGCTTTAGTGTTTAATCTATCCCCATACGTATTTGGATATGTCTTATTTATTTATATATATAGTTGGTCATGCTCATAATAAAACTCATACCTTGCTTAATTTATTGAGTTTTTCTAGAATATTTAAGTACTTAAAAGGGCTACATGTGTTACTCTCTAGTTACTAAATGATATTTTATCTTAAAAGATGTTATATTCTTTGAGAATATTTCTACTTTGAATTAAAACTATTGTTAATATCTTCCACTCCCACTCCTCTTCATATAATGATGCTACTGTTAATGCTGGAAGGCACACTTTCACTGCCTAAAACGCTTCCACTAGTCTACACTAGGAAGGAATGGGAGTGTACCTTAATTATATTGAGAGAAATTCTTTGCTAAAAATTTGCACTCCTATTAGGAAGGCTTTGCACTAGGCACTAATGTTGGAGTTATACCTCGAAAATCGATATGCGCCTTAATCCACAAGGCATATAGATATGATAGAGTCAATCTCATCCATTGATTTGATGACTAACGGTTCTTTTAGCCCATCGTAATATGTCTTAAATAATATATAGTATTTCCTTACAACTATACTAATAATGGGTAATGTGAGGAGTGATTCATTTGGTCATTTGGAACTTGAGATTGAACACAGTGGTCATTGACTGAGGAGTATTGTAATTTATGGATCTCAGTACATTGATGTACCATGATCATCATATATGCTTAAGACACATTTGTGAATATCATACTTTGAGATGTATGGTCTTCTTGTGTAAGGGGATTGATTTAGTAAGGATAGATGACCTCCACCATCGAGAGTTGACTTGATGTTGATTATTCCTTTACTTTTATTGTGTACGGGAGTATGTGTCATGGACAGAATCTTGGCATTGGACCTTTGGAAACTTGCATTAGATGCCAACTTTAAATTAATAGTCTACGAGCTCATTAGCCAGACTATAATAATTTTATTTAAGGAGTTGATGTTGCATGAGAGATGATTAATCCTCTGACTTGAGGATGTGTAATGACTATGATTTTATATAGGTTACTATGACTTACTTTATGAAGTTTCCTAGAGATCACTAAAAGTGGGTGAAGTACGTCCATTAGGAGTCATTGATTCTTGCTCAGGTTAACATGAGATCTATTAAGTTTATATAGAGACTTGTTTATGAATATGTCTGATTATATAAAGGACTTATCAAATAGTTTTACTGCCGAACGCCAAACATAAAAGATTTTAATTAGCTTTTTAAAGTTTATCAATTATTAAAGTTTTATTTTAATTGTTAGAATTATTTTCAGTGCACTTGATAATGACTTAATTATCTAGATATGATGGTTCAATACTTGATCAGTATGGGATCAAGATATGTGGTGGATGGCCTAGAAAGTGAAATGATTAGATCATGAATATATGCATATATGAGGTGGATCAATGAACTTCCCTTAAAATAAGGTACAAAAAAGTTTTTAGAGTGGTGGTGAATTTTACTAGTGCAACTCCCAAAACCTTAACCTCATCCCTACTTAAAGATTCTATTACAGAGAGGAAAAGAGAGAGAGAACCCTGGAGGTTCCCCTCCCCTTGGGCATCACTTGGAGAAAGAGAAAAGTGAGTGAGTGAGAGAGAGAGAGAGAGAGAGAGAGAGAGAGAGTGTGTGTTTAACTCATTCCTTTCTATTTTCACCTTCTTTTCTCTTCTCCTTCACACATGTAAAGTGTGTGGTCCACTTAGTGCATAGTATGTGTCTTCCTTAGCCCTTAGACAGTAGCTCGACTTCTTTCATCTATAAGAGCTTGGGGAGAGACTTCTTTTGTTAAAGATCAGTATCGACATAATCATCATAAAAAAGCATCATGCAATTAAATTGTGTAAGGTGAGATCTTTACTATTTTTCTTAGATTTTTTTTTCTATCATAGAAATATAATATTATCACAAGCAATGATTTTAGATGGAATATTAAATTGAATTATTTGATTATGTTTTTCCAACTATGTTTAGATTTAAAAAATCCAATAGTTATAACTTCATGGGAAAACCTTAATACCGGGTGCTAAGCTCCTAAAGATGGGGCTGTGTCTAATCATAGACCTATTGCAACATTTGTGATAGTGTGTAGAATATCACTCCCGCAGCCATTATCTAGGGACAATCAATTTTGTTACACTAGACTTCATTCTCTCTTCAGCCCCACCTTGGGTGTGCAAAGGATCCTATCACTAGGTGTTAGGCACTACTATGCAGTTTAGTGCATTCTCTTTATCATCTCTAGCATATCAGACCCCAACAATGCTGGAATGATCACACATATGTATACCATAAGGCTACATGGCTATCTCAAATCGATGTCACTCAAGATATATAATATGCATTATTTACTAGTATCTCGACACCTAGTTGGCTATATCAGATGCCTAAATGCGAGAGGCTATCACAGGTTTTCTTTATCTAATAAGTGTTTAGGCTATCACAGGTTTTCTTTATCTAATAAATGATCTAAACACTCTAAATTAAGATGAATGACCATACATAAGGACTTTATACATCATTTGTATTATACTATTGTATATCATGTAACAAATTAATTCCCTATGATATTAATTTTATCTTTTAATCAATAATTTTTTTCCTCAAGAACTGTAATTAAGAGCTTATGCTAATACTACAACCTGAAATAATTCTTTATTTTACAGATCAATTAAAGTCTCTCAATAAAAAATGCCTGGGTACATAGCCTAGCAGTGGAATCAACAATCAAACTAATATCAATCTACTATTTACTATTAAATCTTAAATCAATAGACAATTGTTATAGACATATAGTCCATATGGTTTTTCTCAAAGAATTAAAGAAAGTATGGTCTTGTTCTTTTGGCTACTATAGGAATGCTTGGATCTTACTTTGCTAAGACACCGATATCACACATGTTTGTTTGTGGCCTCCACTGTTGATGCCATGTCACAAAAATCAGACCTGTCATGATCATGAAGTGAGAGAGAAATTAACATCTGCAAATCTCGCACTCAAACTGTTGGTTAATAACGCGTGGCCCACCTGATTGTCATAGCAGCCTGATATTTAGACGAAGTTGCTAGTATCATCTGCACAAATAAGGTGAATGTGGACAGAAATTTTGCAATTAAGCAAATACACTAACTATCTTTCTTTTTAAAATGTAGATAAATGAGGAAAACATGGTGCCATTTGTCGGTCATCCGTGCCAAAGGACCTCCCACTAAATTATCCAGATAGTAACATCCACCCCCTCTCTTATTCATTTATCTGTTTGAATCAGTTGCATGGACCGGAGTCCTTTACAAGGCCCCGAGATCTGTGGGGCCCATGTGTTATGTGTGTAACATCTGCTTTGTCAATGACGTGTGCCTCTTTGATGTTAGGCTTGGAAAAAAAAATTAGCCCGATCTACAACTTAGGTTGTCCACACCATGAAGAACAAAATAAGGAGCGGATACCTAACCATAGCTTTGTAAATGGGATCAGCTGTGGTGTCTGTATTCCATCCAACACATTCATCGGGTGGGCCTAAGGAGGATGAAGGGTGCATGGCTCAGAAGCCAGCCTAACCCAAAAATCAATGAACCACTTGGCATGGTGACGCACGGATGAACGTGATGAGGTCGATCACCGTCTTCCCAGGATAACAACTCCCAATCCACAGCTTTCCTTGGCTCCTCACATAGACTTTAAGAATCCATGAGTTAAAAAGAAGTAAAAAAGAAATAAATTTTATAAAATTCATAATTTGATTGATTGATGAAATAAATGATTTCAGAATCCTTTAATTAGGGATACTAAGTAATGGGAGAAATTTAAGAATCAATCTATAGTTAAAACTTCTAGAATTCACAACTTATTATTTATAGGCGGTCGTGATGTCTATTAGCACACAAGGTTTTCGGCCAAAAATAGTAAGTGTCGTATTTGGCTTCACCACACTATTCTCCTAATTATTCTAAGCACTTTTCACATTGGGCGCAACTCCCGAAGCTTAAACGGATCAAGAGTTATAATCAAACTTAAACTTACCATTTATAGTAAAAAAGGAATTAAAATAAGGAAATGATTGTTTAAAATAATGAAATGACTATTTGACTTGATGGTATTTCACAAAATCCGTCTTGCACAACTTGGCCTAGCAGCATTGGGTGGCTAAAGTGGCTTATCCTATCCTAAAATCATATATTTCATGTTCGATAACTCATTCTGAATTGCAAGATATGCCCGATTTAAGGTTTGACCGTCCGAATCACTTCTTTCATGGACCGGGCCTTTTCTGATCCATCTTAGCTATGAAACTGTCTGTGGCCCACTCTACATTGCATTGATACAGAGTTTTTAAGTGTGATTTTTCATTGTTCTCTTATAACGTGGCCAACTTGAGTTTTGCATGTGTAATTTTTATTAGGAGTGAGGGGATGGACGGACAAGGTTCAATGTATCGTTGGATTGCGTGGGGATATTAGTAAGAGGGCTAGATTCCTATGTTAAACGGTGGCGACTCTTCAAATAAACACGTGGCATAGTATAAGGTAATCCAGACCGTCCAAACTGCTGATTTGGTGATCAGCACGATCAAATATTGCACTGAAAAGGTAATGTTAACCGTCTGATTTTTTACCATTGGCTATTTTACATTTGATAGTCATTAATAGCATGGTTATGATTGCATGATTAGTGTGATTTTAAAGATACGATTCATGCACAATGGGAAATCAAATGGTCTGAATATATATACATCATCGATCAGTGCATCACATGAGGAGAATGAGTCAAAATCATTTTTTAAGTGGTACAAAGTTACCATTGGAGTCTAGCTCCCTATAAAATTGTGAATAGAGATTTTTATCTGGATTTTTTTTTTTTTTTTTTTTAACAAACAATGCCTGGACTATTTTTACGTGGATTGACTACCTGAATCACTCACACAGACTACACTGTCTCTACCAACTGATCTGGTTGGTCTGCATTTTCTATATGGTGTGGTTCCACCTGATGATTGAATGGACCTGATTTTAGCTCATCTGATCATCATAATGGGCTCCATCTTTGGACAAGTTGGATATCATACATACACAATGTGAGCCTCAACTTACTAATTTCCAGTTGAAATGTGAAATTGGGACCATAAATCACAGAGAATAACCATTAAAAAGGCATGGCCCAAAAAACTGGCTGGTAGATGGTCACACATGGGGAAAAAGGGTGACCTAGCTCATGTGTGGACCGACCTGATCTTTGGGCAAAGGTATGTTTCCTCTCTCAAACACGTGTGACACAAGCTAGCATCTTTAATAATTTCCAGGCACCGATTATCTCATTGATTGAAATGCGAAAAAGAAAATGTCAATATCAATCACCAAAAATTGTTTATCATGCACATGGCTATTTTCCTTCACTTTTTTCTACCATGGGCGACCTTAGATCACTAGAGATGAAGAAAATGAAAGTTACCGGGATGTATATAAACTAAAAAAGAAAAAGAGAGAAAGAATATTATACATATTTTTTCATACGTTTGCTTTGTTGAAATTGTTTTAGACGTGAAAAATAAACATTAAATGAAAAACCATGCATTTCACAAAAAATCATATACATTTAGCTTGCAATGCAGTTTTCTCATAGATTGATATAAATTTGTAAAAAAGTAAATAGTCAAATGATTGCAAGGGATCGATACCAAGACCTTAAATGTTGAAAGGAGGTATCTCCACTCAGTCTGCCAGTTGACCTATGGATCTGGTATTATTTAGGTAAATATATCTATTATTATTAGAGGAATTGATACTTGTGCTTTAAAAAAATAAAAAAATAAAATAAAATAAATTCTCATCTTCTCTTTCCTTTGCAATTGTTGGAGAAATTAGGATTCCATATAATCCTTTTTCAACTTTGATCTATTGTATAAAAGCAAATGTGCCCTTAAGAAAATTTTCAAGAACCGTCAATGTATTTGTTCTCAAATTATTTCCACACGTCCAACCCATGGTTGGATGGGAAATGAAAAGCTACAAAAAGAAACTGAAAATCACACATGAGCACATGGATTTATACAGTTTGTCATGGGAGGTGAACTAAAAT
Source organism: Magnolia kwangsiensis (assembly GCA_037074715.1). Lineage (NCBI taxonomy): Eukaryota > Viridiplantae > Streptophyta > Magnoliopsida > Magnoliales > Magnoliaceae > Magnolia > Magnolia kwangsiensis. The sequence goes on from CM073585.1 coordinate 89,051,564, forward strand.
AAGATTGAAACTACAACTGACGGGCACCTCCAGACAAGGTTTTACATTCTTAATTTCAATAAATAAAAAATCTTAAATTAAGCAAATCACACATGCCACACGTTTTAAAGATGAGATTCAATTATTAGTCTCTATTCTCTTAATGAGAACTGATCACCAACAGGCAAGGGCATTTTTGGTAATAACATTTTGTATCTTGTGCTGGAAAACGCGGTGCTGCAAACAGCGGTGCTGCAAACAGCGGTGCGTCTCCCTATATACAATGAGAATTACTAGGGGTAAGAAAGAAAAAGAAATTTGCACATGATTAATCAGTTAAAACAATTAACTCATGGTGCATGAGAGGTTTTTTTATCTTATTTATTTATTTATTATTAATTTTTTGTAAATAGCAATTAATAGGAAATTTCGGTAATTTAGGATAAAGTTGTTTTTGTGACGAATGGTACATTTTTACAACCACTTCTTCTTCCAACCCGTGACTTGCAGGCTATTTCTTTCTCCATGTGCCAATTGTGGAGCTGTACATGAAATGAGTTATCTAAGTTAACTTGCTCGGCTTGATTTAGAAAAGTTCGATTTGACTTGGCTCAAAAAAATTTTGAGTAAGAATTGGCTCAGCGTGGAACTTGACTTGGTTCTAATTAGTTTGACTTGGATCGAGTTCCCTAAATAAAAATTTTATATATATATATATATATATATATATATATATATATATATATAGAGAGAGAGAGAGAGAGAGAGAGTTATCTTATAATTTAAACTCAAACTCAACTCTTAGGTTTGACCTTGAACTGGGTTGGAAAAATTGAGTTCAAGCTCTGCTCGAGTTGGCCTGAGCTGTTGATTGAACCGAACTGAGCTAGCTAATCTAGCTCAAAGACTGAATTGAGCTAAGTTCGAGTTAGGATAGCCTGCTGGCTGACCTGAGCCAAGTTGAGCCAAGCTCAATTTAGTTTGACACGAATATGGTGATAGCCAGTTCCACGCATGAATCTCTCTCTCTAATAGGTCTTCCCTTTGATAAGCCTATACACATGTAATTAAAGCTTAGGTACACACCAAATGTGCCAACATAGCATCAATAGGTCCAAGATCCAATCCATCCATCAGAGTGGAGTTGAGAAAAAGAGAACTGCTATTAAAGATAAACTTTACCAAGTTCTAATCACGTGTTTGATGCATGGAATTAGCCAAATCATGCATTTGGAAGTTTATTAATTGGTTACTTTAGGAAATTGTAAGTTCATTAATTAGCCCATTGATTATTTGAGATTTTTCCGGTCAAATTCATTGTTATTTAGATTTGTTGCTTAGCTGAGCTAATCAAATTTACATTTTGGGAGATAGGTAACAAGTCCTGAGAAATCACATGGGATTGGACAATTAAAAACATCAAATCATTGTTATCAAAATTAATACTTGAAATCCAATCAATGGTTAGCAAATGGATATAAGTCATCCTCCATGCTTCTCACCTTTGATGATATAATTCTAAACATCCAATCAATGGTCAGAAAATATGGATGTACGTTCATATTAATTATAAGAGAGTAATATTCGATCATTGATCTCGACCATCCAACATCTTGGGATGGCCTCTAATTCCCCTCTTTTATGCTATATGGACTATCCATCATGTCAAAACTACCATCGATCCATCATACCTCTTAAAAATTAATTTGATTAGATGATTCTAGCTAGCTATGTGATTGATGCAATAAAAAAGTACAGATCGTTGATTTAAACCCTTCATCATGGTGGGCCCACTTTTTGTTGCTGATCTCTCTTAAAATTCACTTCAATTGGATAATCCTAACCATCAAATTAGTGGCTGCTTGTGTGGGAAGATAGACAATATGTATTGAATATAACAGAGGAAGTTCAATTGATCTGAATCATCCATGACATGGGCCAAATCTCATCCCTTTGAAGAAAGCCAAACATAGTAATTGCAAATTTCATAAATTTGACAATTAAAAATCTACCGAATTCATAAATTTGGTATGCATCCAAATTAACTGTCCATAAATCACAGGCTAGTTTCTAATGTTAAGGCCACATGCAGGTGTACTAGAGTTTATATTTGGGAAACATGTACAAGGTCAGACTAACCTAACAGATGGATTAGATATCTCACCCATGTGCCATGCTGGCACATGTGTGGCGTGTACAGGAGCTTAATTGCACACGCGTGAGCATTTAGTAATTCTTTGGCTAACCAATGCCCTTTGCCATCAAAGGAAGAATGACCTTAAAAATAAAAATAAAAAAAAAGGAAAGCAAAAGAGGGTAGGGCAGCCTCACCATTTGGCATTTGGTTCCCACTAAGAGGTTGAAAATGAAAGGAACCCAAATGTTATAAGGCAGGCCTGGCCTCGCCATACCTACCCCCACCTCTCCATTCCAAAGTGTTGGAATTTTAGCAGTGTAAGGTGGATTCACTCATCATTCACATAATCAAAAGATACCCTTAACTAGTCCCACATGCCCCTCTCACTCTTCCTTCCAAAACCCAGAAGTGCCAAGTGCACACATGTGCCAACGTGGCACTTAAGTAAGAGATCCCATCCGTTCATCTGATGGAGGCAACGTCCTAGATGCCCAGAGTGAAAATTCCGGCCGGAAGTATAGTCTGGCATGCCACACGTGCAGGTCAAATGTGGACCGTTGGTTGATTTCATTTAACTATCCTTGCCATTGTAAATTTGTGCCCCGTTTGATAAGTGCGAGGGAATCTACACGGTGGGGCCCGCTTGAATAGCAGCTCCAATTCTGCACGCGTGTCATGTAGCCACGTGTGAGTGTGCACATAGCATGTCTCCTCAAATTCCCCATTTTGCGAAACTGAATCATTGCCGCAAGAAAATCTGTCCCTCACAACTCCCCCATAGAAGCATGCACATTGCATGCAACCACAGCCCTAAAAGCACTGGGACCCATCAAAGCATAGGTGAGGTGAACACTAATTGCTACATGCTTGGATGGTTTTGCATTTGGATGTTTGGTGGTTGACAACCTTTGAAAGAAAAAATAAATAAAATCACAACCTTTATTTTAATAGCATGATATCTGTATGCTATCATAATTAGACAACATATATATAATAATTTAAAGAGAAACGACCCAAGCTACCTGTATGGAAACCTTGCCAAGCACCTAATTGCATTTGGATTATTTCCCATACACATCATGCATTTGGACCGTCTGTTGGGTCTGGTCCACTCTTCTTCCATTTCCATTAATATATCTCAGCGCAATTGGATGGTTCTAAACATTCTTTATTGGACCTATCCTCTCCAAATGATTACTGTCCATCCAATTTTGCATGCCGCTGACTGGATAGTTGGATTATGATGAGGCCAATATTTTTTCGCAAGCCAGCCTAGGAGGAGTGGAATGGACCTAATGGACGGTCTTGATTTGTGGGGTGGATGCCCACGAGTCCAAATGCAGTAGGTGCATGGGAAGGTTTCCATGCACTTGGCTCAGTGTGGATAATTCTCATATGTATAAACGTCATTCACATAATATGCTTTTTCTTGTTTTGGGCCCTTACCCATCATTCATCGAATATTTACAGTTTATCACAGTGGCCCACTTCCCAGCTTTGTCTGGAAGCTGGTGTTGACTACATTCGAGAGTTAATAAATCGGACTCGGTTTCGATAGTGACCCCTCCAGGATCGATTCGATGCTGGAAAAGCTCTGTAGGCCCATCATGAATGTGTATTATCCAGGCCGTCCATCCATTTTGCCAGTTCATTCCAGGGCATAAGGAAAAAATTAATAATAATAATAATAAAGTAGACCCAAATATCACGAGGGCCACGCTACAGGAAAAGTGGTGATTGAACACCTGTAATTAAAAATCTCCTGGCGCGTACTGTAATGTTTATTTGCCATCCGACCTGTTGATAAGATTACATGTACCTACATGAATGGAAAACACAAATATCAACTTGATCCAAAATTTTGATGATCATATAAAAAATTTTTAACGGTGGGCGTTTAATCATCACTGTTTCTGTTTCTAGGTGTGGTCCACATGAGATTTGGTTCCTCCTCTTTTTTAGTTTTATGCCTTAGAATAAGATAAAAAATGGATGGACGGAATGGATAAAACACATGTTATGGTAGGGTCTACGGAGCTTTTCTAGCACTAAAGGGGTCACCACGGACGCGGATTGGCTACCGACAGGTTGAGTATTGAGACTGCTATTGAAGTGACGTCACCAAGTTCCGTGGGTCCTACCATGATATATATTTTGTATCCATGCCGTTCATCCATTTGAATAGATCATTTTAGGATATGATTTACAGAATGAGTCACATCCAAAACTCCAACAGACCACGCCATAGAAAATAGTAGGGAGAGTGACGCCACGGTTAAAAACTTCAAAAGGCTACAAAAGTTTACGATCACGCTGGTATACGTGTTTTCCCTTCTTTAATATCTTTATTAACTTTTTAACAGGTTCAATTTCCAAAAAAATGTCATGGTGGGCCAATAACTTTTGAACAGCTCTTAATTATGATGTCATAAATGTAATGACCTCAGTATCTAAGTCAATAATTATTTTAGCCGTGGGCATTATTTAGCTTTTCTACGATGAAAATACTCCCATACTAACGTCCCCTCATACGGCAATAATTTTTCACGAAAGCCGAGAAGTCCCTTTAAGAATGGAGGGTAAGCCCACTCAATCAATGATTGAAGTCACTCCTTAGTTAATTTGATCTGTTCATTTTAACTAGACAGGTAGAAACTCACGGTAGGCTTGTTTTAAAAAAATTAGAGTTGTGTGTGGCCCATAATTGCATTAATATTATGCATTAATTTCAAACTATTTTCTCCAATGTGGTACATTCATGATAAGTTTTTTCTCTCAAACTTCGATATATGGTATGAAATTAAAATCCCTTTTATGTGGAGAGCTTGGATATGCTCTACGACATCCAGTGTGCTCCACATAAAAAATGGGATGCTTTCAATAGGTGAGGTCTTTACGTGAAAAAAGCTATTTGGCATTTTTCTTCTTTTCTTTTTTATTATTATTATTTTTTTTCACGAGAGGGGGTCATTTGGCCATTAGGACAGTTGTCAACTTCATGGGACCCAATCCAACGAGCGTACGATGTCATTCCTTCCATTCCATCGAACTTTTAAGTGTTTTTTAAAAGATTTTTTACGATACTTTGACGCATAAGCTATGATGGTTAAAGGTAAGTTTAAGTTAAGATAATAATAATTTATATATATGTATTTTAAAAAAAATTTTGTTGGTGGGTATCAATGGTGTGAGTTTCTAAAAGGGATGGGTGTGGTGGTTTTCTTTTTAATTATTTTTTATTTTTTATCAGTATGAATGGTGGGAGCTTGTGAAATGGATGAATTTTATAATAGAGGAATTTTATAATAGATAAATGTGATGAATGTTGTAGTAGAATAATCTTGAAATAGTTGAATGGTCATAATTGTGATAACTCTCTATGGGTCGTATATCCCCCAAAAATAGTCATAATTCCCTCATTATATATTCGATTCAAATGATTTTATATTCGTTGAAAATGTAATTTGATGAAATTTTAAATAAATTTGGAATCATCTCATTCGGACACCATTTGTTTTTCAAAAAATTAGCCTAGAGTTCATTATGACATATGAAACCAAATGAGATTTCTAAATAGATAAACTTTAGGCCAACTTTTAAGTGATAAAATGGTGTGCAAATGAGGTTATTCTAATTCTATTTGAAATTTCATCAAATTACATTTCCAACAAGTATAAGATTACCTAAATCGAATATGTAACGAGTGAGTTATGAACGTTTTCGTAGGACCGATGATCCACCATGAGTATTAACAGCTAACAATATATTTGGTCTCACTTTTAGGCAATAAAATGGCATCCAAATGAAGTAATTTTAAATTCATTTGAAAGTTAATCAAATTACCTTTCTAACGAGTACAAGATCGTCCAAACTGAACATGTAACAAAGGATTTATGGACGTTTTCGTTGGATGATGAATTTTAGGCCCACTTTCGATAATAAAATGGTGTCCAAATGAATTTATTCTAAAGCCATTTGAAATTTCATCAAATTATCTTTCCCACGAGTATAAGATAGTCAAAATCGAATATGTAACGAAAGAGTTATAACTATTTTCGTCGGATCAACATTTCACAGTACGTATCGAAAATCCACAATGAGAATTGATGATATTAACTGTGGATCGCCAATATTCATTTAGGATCGTCAATATTAACTCTCATTTACTAATACTCATTATGGATCGTCGTTACGTACAACGGATCACCGATATTCACTATAGATCATCAATATGATGAAAACGATCATAACTCCCTCGCTGGATGTTTGATTTAGACAATTTTGTACTTATTGAAAATGTAATTTAATAAAATTTTAAATAATTTTAAAATTATCTCATTTGGACACTATTTGATTGTCCAAAGTTATTATAGGTCATTGATACTTATTATGGATTACCGGTCCCACGAAAATACACATAACTCCCTCATCACATGTTCGATTTGAATAATCTTATACTTGTTGAAAATGAAATTTGATGAACTTTCAAATGGATTTAAAATCACCTTATTTGAATACGGTCTTTCATTATAATATTCATCCATCCTAACATTTATATATTCATCCATTACCACATTCTTCTATTACAAGATTCTTCAATTGTAAAAATTTATCAATTACAATATTTTTATATACACTTTTCTCTTTCACAAACTCTCATAATCCATATAAAACTAAATAAAATAAAAAAAAAACAAAAAACTCCAAAGTAAATTACCACACCTTTCTTTTACAAACTCTCAGGGTTGATGTCTACCAACAAAAATAAACACAACACACCTAAATGAACACATTTGGTTGTAATAACCTCTATGTCAGAAATTGTGACCGAAGAACTTAAAAAACTCACATTTTTGTGCTCGGAGCTTTGCCAAAAGTTGGCCGAAGTTTTTCATCATCGACAGTAGTTGTAGCGTCCATCCGTACAAAGGGATCGTAGGATCCTACTCATCAGCAAACCCTACAGCGTGCTATTACACTTTCGGTATATTTAGTGGACTTATGTTTCTGTGATCCAAACCGTTGGTAGAATGAGTCGTGTTGTAGAAGGAGGATTCCCCCAGGATAGGAAGATCTTGACCATTCGATGGACCACTTGAAATCGAATGTGGGCTGTTGATGTATTTTCCCCTAGAGAAATATTGGTAGGCCATTGATATGAGGGATTATAATATTGGAATTTGGGAGATTTATGAGGATTCTCCAAGGTTTGAATAGCCTATCGTTTCAACGGCTTGGATTAATGGATCATGGTCCCACATGTGTGGAATCGTCTGCATTAAGCAAACTTTACATTTACGAATTGGATGGTTAACATCATACAATGAATGTAGCTTCTGGGTTATCCTCCGTCCACAATGGAACGTACGGACTGGACTGTCTGGATGAAAGTACATGTACGGTACTTGTACCGTGCTGGATGAGACAGGACACTGCATGAAACGGTGGTGAACGGATGCGGATTGGCTGGTGTACCACACATAAGCGATAGGAAGTGGATTGGCTGGTGTACCAGTCACCACCGACCTGGCTTGTGTGCGCTAGTCGTCGTGCGAAGACGAGCGCAGACGCTCCTCAAGCTCAGGACTGTACTGAGTTCAATGGAGATCAAAGTTACACGGGCCCTATGATGATGTATTTATTATATCTACACCGTTCATCCATTTGGAAAAATCATTTTAAAGGATGAACCTAAAACTGACTCATTTCCAAACCTCAAGTGAACAACACCACAAATATCAGTAGGTACACTGATTCTCACCGTTAAAACATTCACAGAGCCCACTCGTAACGTTTATTTTCCATACAATCTGTTCATAAGGTCAAAAAGACCTAAATAGAGAGTAAAACCAAATATCATATTCATCCAAAACTTCCGTGACCCCAAAAGGGTTTTAGTGGTAGACGCTCAATCCCTACTTATTTTTGCAATGTGGTCCACTTGTTCTTTGGATTATCTTATTTTTCTACAATAAGCCTTAAAATAGGATCGCCAGATGGATGGATGGTTTGGATATAACACATACCTCATGGTGGACCCACAGAACTTGGTTATGTTAACGCACCAGCCAGGCCGGTGGTTTGTGGTACACCAGCCAACTATCACAGTAGTCTTGTTCATTAGAAGGACGCGGATTGCGTACTGAGAGAGTCAGTAGCGAGGTGGCTACTGACAGTGCTATGTGGGCCCCATCATGATGTATATGTCCTATCCACGCCATCCATCTACTTTTTAAGAGTATTTTATTGAATAAGCCCATAAATGAGGCAGATCAAAATCTAATATGGACCACACCATAGGAAAGAGTAGTGATTGAACGCTTACCCTTAAAAACTTCTCGAGCGCCACAAAAGTTTTAGATTAAGCTTATATTTGGTTTTTTATCTTCATTCAGGTTTGAGTGACCTAATTAATAGGTTGATGACAAATAAACAATACAGTGGACCCCGGGAAGTTTTTAATGGTGGGGATTCAATCTCCACTTTTTTCTCTTTGTGTGGCTCACTGGATTTTGATATCCTCATTTTTCCTATCATATTCTATAATGATCTCCAAAAATATATGGACGGCTGGGATAACATACACCATGCAGGGCCAATAGCGCATTGTCAGTGGCCACCTTGATAATGATCTGTCCGTACGCAATCCACGTCCCCATACGGGGTGACTAGACTGATTTTTTGAGCTTGAAAATGAGTTCGAGAAGCTCCAGCTCGACTCGCCTCAGATCAAATCCAGCTCGAATCGAAGTAGGATTGAACCAGCTTGGTGACTCTGTTACTTTGCCATTCATGTTGCTCACCAACTGTTTGATAAAATGACTCAACGAAATGTGGTTGGTGGCAAGGAAGGTTTAGCCGGTGCAAGCAAGGTATGTACATTAAAAAAATGCCTTTTTATTTATTTATTATTTTATTATTTTATTATTGTATTTTTTTTATGTTACTTAGAAGGTGATTGATAAAACACCTGTAAACCCATTGCCTCTGTTTGTAGAACAGTGAATTTTTTAAGTTGCAGTTCAGGTGTTTGTGGAAATGCCGAGCTGAGGTCAGCCAGTGTTCGAGCCGAGTGGAGCTGAGGCCAACTCGACTCGGTTCGACTCAATGATGTACACCCCTGGTTACGTTTTGAAAGTGTATCGGGATTCACCAATGAGACAGAACATAGTGTCGAGTGAGTATCGCCGAGATTTTCGAAATCTCACGATATTATTACAAAACATAAACTTTTTTTTTTTTAACACACGCCAACTGAATTGTAAAAGCGACTCACTGAGGCATGGCCCCAAAATCAGATTAGTAGAAGGACTTTATTAGAAAAAATTTCTAGAATTCTTATTTTTTCAAACCAAGCCTTTTTGTTTTTATCCCCTCATTGGATTTGAGGGATTAGCTGGATGTGCGCCACATCCAACCGTCCAACCTGTTCAATAGGTTCACCTAATCATGATGATTAGACACCCCAAAATTCAGCCAAACCCAATCATCGAATGAGCACAGCTTAAAAAAGAATACACCACTAAAATCTTGTAAATTCATGTTTGGCCCTCATGATGATTGGTTGGGCTTGATTTTCAGGCTGTTTGATCATTACGGTGGGATATTAAATGTGAAATTGGCCCCACAATGCTCAACTCTACCACTTCTTGTATAAACAAATAGAAGAAGGGATTTTTGCATTGCATCCCTCAAGTAAGGTTGCTGCAACTTCAATAAGTCAAGGCTTCTTTGGGAAAAATGGAACTCAACAGTTGAGGACTTTTGCCATAGAAATCCAAATGTTGTACTTTTTTTTGGAAAAGCTACAACCAAGCACCCATATATGTGGTATAATTACAGTTACCCATCTATGGATCATCTAATTACTATCATATTCTTTTTTCTTTTTCTTTTTTAACACTTTGGTGGAATAGCAAAGAAAATTCATTTAGATGACCAAAATATCCTTTTTATCCTCCTCTCTCTAGCCTCGTTTAAGATGTACTATGCCCAAAAATCTCAGTGACAGGACAATCTTAACCTTTCCAGGAGATATATGAAGCTCCACTACACTTAAATCATCAGGACCATTGGTAATTGGGGCAAGATGTGAACCGCTCCTAATGTGGGGCCCGCCACATTATGCTAACCCAGGCCGTTGGATGATAAGTGTTAAAGTCCCTTGATATACATTAATACAACATCCTTTAATGACTGAGCTTTTTATAGCAAGTGATTGTTTGACATGATAAGGTCATGTGTTATGTCTACGTGATATATTCTCTCATGGGGGCCATTGTTTTTGGATAGGTTATTGTTTATGGATAGGCCATTGATGCAGGGGAAGACGTGATGAGGTCGATCATCGTCTTTCTCAATTGATAAATACCTTGAATTTATATGGCACTCTCAAATTCATAAAAGGTTTCTTGAATCCACGAGAGAAAATATGAAAATTCTTATGAAGTTTATTAATTAAATGATAGATTGATTCTTTATATATATAAAAAAAACATATTTAAATAAACATAAATAGACTCTAAAACGTAATTAAAAGAATCCTAATAAAATAAGAAATCCGCGTTTGTACAGATACTAAAATTGAAAATTCCGTGAATTTCAACTTGTCGACTTGATCTGTCGACCTATCAAACAATATTTCGACCTGACGACAAATCTGTCGACCTATCTAAACTGACAGAAATCAACCAACAAGCAATTAAAAAATTCTAGTAGAATTTCAACCTATCGACTATATTTGTAAACATGTCAAATTATGTTGAATTTTGTCAAATTCTCCTTGCGCTTCTTCCGGTCTATGTGCAGTAGGAAGGTACTTGATCCATGTCTTACATCAGACCCCTCCACTTATTACCTAAAAAAAAAAAAACCTCTCCTTGAGTTTGGTCCACGACATGTGTTCAACTCTCTCGAATTCTTCAACAGACTTGGTTTACGACACGTATACCAGTTTGCTACATCAAAAGTCCTTGAGATCTCTATATCCTCTAGAAGATTAAGAACAAAGGCATTATCACTGATTTCTTAAGGTTCATAACAGATCCTATCTTCTTATTCATCAACTTGTTATACGCAACAGTCGAAATTTTTTTATATTATCATCCACTTGAAACTTCTTCTGACACCAATGTTTATTAGTCCATTCCTTGTACTTGACGTTAGACTCTCACGTTGACACAACACATGTACTCATACTCTCATTGACTTGACCATTATGAATTAATTTCTCTGCTTGTGCCTGCAAGATCCCACATTCTTTCTGAAAATGCATGCAATTAGGTAGACTTGTTCCTGGAACAATATCAATATGGTTTTGTATATCTCACATGGGAGGCAATTCCTTAGGAAGTTCATCGAGCATAATTGCCTTAAACTCCTGCAACACTGATTTCAAATTATCTGAGATGTTCATGGGCTTCACATATTTGTCCCTTTCAACTAATGCATCTATATATCCCATCTTGACAGATTGTTTGACCAAATTTCATTTATGATTACGAGAGACTGCCCCTCTTCTTTACAAGTCTTGGGTTGGTTCTCTGTTCCCATATGGACGATGATAATATTTCTACCATTTTTAATAAATATAAATACGTTATCCCTACCTCTATGCGTAGCATTAACATTATATTGTCATGGTCAACCAAGTAACATATGACAAACTTCCATTTGGACTACGTCACACATTACTTCGTCCTTATAATATTTATCAATGAAAAGTGATATATGAGATCATTCCAATATCTCTATTTTTTGTTGATCTCCTTAATTCATTCCATCGTGTACAAAGATGGATGCTTCTCTATTTTCAGTTGCAACTTTTTCACCATTATTTTCGATACGAGATTCTTACTGCTTGTGACATCGATGATCATATTACAGACTTTTTGGCTTACAGTGCACCTCGTTCGAAAGATCTTTTACCATTGTAAATCTATCTCTATATGTACCTTTAGCATATACAATGACTTCCTTACGAGTAAAGTTGTGGCCTGCGATTCACCATCATTGAGGCGTGGTTTACAATTCATTACTAGTGTTGCACTACGAACATGATGACTGTAAGCTCCATTGTTGATCTCATATTTCTTTTTATTACGAACATAGATCTCTCCTGCGGCTTTCGTCATGTGGTTGATCGATGCATGCAGTTCTTGCATGGCTTGTCGATTCTTCGAATGGAAAGTTTTAAACACCATCGTTGTTATAGGCCTCTTAGAGCACTGTTCATAGGATTATTGCTCGACCCGTCATTAGAAGCCATCGATCCGATGAAAATTTTCACTTTGATACCAACTAACATAGGGGAGGACATGATGAGGTCGATAAATACCTTGAATCCACAAGAGGTTTCTCGAATTCACGAGAGAAAATTATTAAGAAATTTATTGATTGAATGATAGGTTGATTATGAAAAAATGAGTTTAAAATCCTTAAATAACCATAAATAAATCCTAAAACACAAATAAAAAGGTCCTAATCAAATAAGGAAACAAATTCTGAAAAGCACACAAAATTTTGCATTCGTTGACTTGTTGAAATGGCTCAAAAACGTATGGAGACTAAAACTGAAAATTCTATAAATTTCAACCCGTCAACCCATCGAATATTATTTTGACATGTTAATAGATTTGCCAACCTGTCTAAATTGGCAGAAATCAGCCAACAATAGTTTTAAATTTCCAGTGGAATTTTGACATGTCAAATTATATGCTGAATTTTGTCAAATTCTTCCCAAGCTTCTTCCAATTTATGTGCGTTGGGAAGGTGCTTGATCCACAATCCAAAAGCAGCGTTCCAACGGAGTCATAGGGATTGATTGGAGTCTACAGGCTACTTTTGACAATTGATTCTTGAAATCATTATAAGACAACCAAGCTCCGGTGACCAAATGGCATGTCATGGTCTAATGAGGGCACCCCACCATGATGATTAGACATCCCACAGATTAGGCCAATCTAATTATCTGGCAGGCAAATTGGAATTTGGAGGTTTTGGGTATCAAACCTGATGATTGGATAAGCTTGATTTTTGGGCTGTCACCGACGGAATGACAGTGAGCCTCATGACGCACAAAACACATTTAGAACCCAAAAGGTGTCTGTGATTTATGCACCCTGCATCTACTCCACCATTAACTGCAGCTCAAACACCTGCAGTCGAGGTTGGCACTTGACACCCAAGGGCCGGCCTACCATGGGCATGCAGGTATAGAGTCTAAGACCCTTGGCTTGACTGCCTTGCAATGTGTATCAAAGCTAAGGGCTCGTTTGGTGGTATGGATTCAAACAACCATTGAATCGGGTGGATTTTAGTCCGTATGGAAGCGAGTGAATTTATGGTTAGAGCTTTGAGGTGGGCGTTCAAAAAGAGCTCTTTAAGAGAATTTGGATTCCTCTCAATCCAAATACCTTCAATTCCTAGCTACCAAATGCTCAAAAAGAATAAATCCCCACATCCTCCCTATTCTATGCTGCCAAACAACCTTAATTGAAGTAAGGATTGAGTAGGCATCACAAGCATCAAAACCCTTCGTACGCCACACTCTGAACACCCAGGCAGCCTTTAAGCACATCTTTCTCTTCTTGATGACCTTTGATGGTACCAAAGGAGCCATGGACTGACCTGAAGAGTTTATAATGATGCTTAAATGAACCTGTAGTTCGCTTACTGCCAAGAGCAGAGGGTGTTGTATAGCTCCTTAGGCTATTATCAAACTCTGTGAGTCTACTGTAATACTAACTGTTATGTAATAATTGGTGACATTTGAGCAAATTTAATTTATACTATTAAAGAAACTAGTCTTCAAATAGAAGAATGTTGAGAAGTGACATCTCTTATCAGGTGACATTTAGACTAGTCTCCTATTAGGATATTTTCTCTTTTTTCATGTACGGTGAGGCCTAGTTTCACTAAGTTTTGAGATTTACTCTCTTCTAAGTGAGAAATTTCATGTGTAATGAAAGAGTGGGTGTGAGAGGTAATCCTTGTACTTTTGATTTTTCTTATTTTATTAAAGTTGAGAGCTTAATGCTACTATCCCGTGGAGTAAATATATTGCTGAACCATGTAAATTTTTTAACCAATTGTCTTTTGTTTTGAGCTTAGCCTTTTGGGATTTTGATTTATGGGTTGCCCACAATAACTCCCTCCTTGACTAAGTCACTTTCGGCCCAGCCCTTGTGCATATCTAACCTCGGATAAAGAGCTCATAAAGCTAGAGATGTATGACCCTCGTGCATGTCCAACTTTTGATAGCCAGTAAGTACCATGATCAAAAGCACGTAACAATGTGAGTGTATTGCAGGCCACAATCTGACATTTGTGCCCATCCATCTCCATAATCTGCTGCCTATACTGAAACTATGAATTTCGTAACCTGCCAGTGTGCCTATTTGACTTTTAATATATGATCATGAACACACAAAAAACATGTGTGTGCACCATCATAAACCCGCGATCTTTCGGATAACCCGGCGTCAACTCGGCATCAACCCAGGTGGAGTATGCTTGAGCATCATCCAAGCAATTAACTTTCACAAGGGCCTTGGAATCATGGCCAGTCAGCATCAACCTGAACAGGACCGACAAGATTCAGAAGAACTCTCCACATCTAAGTAGGACTAAAAACTCGTCGTGCACACGCATGGCACATGAAATAAAACAAATTTGGTTTTCCCTTTTTATCAATGGTTTTAAAATCAGTTGTACTATACTCCCAAATGTACCACTGAGATTCTGTCACAATTATCACAAGTGAGTGGCAATTGTTGGGCCCCACAATGCCCAACTCCACTTTTTGGAAGAAAAAAGAATGGAAAAGGCATTTGATCATTTCACCTTCCAAGAAGAATAATTTAGAAGTTTAAATTAGTCAAGCCTTTTTAAATAATTTTTTTTATAAAAAAAATCAGAACTACTGAAGATTTTGCCGTTAAAATCTCTATTAACTTTGAACCATTTCTTAATTACCCATCTTAATTCTTAGTATTATTATTTATTTTATTTTAGCTTTTTAAAGATTGTCTTATTTATTATTTCCATGGAGAGAAGTCGTAAACCAATGGTCTGGATCATTAATGGTCAAAACTGAAAACATGGTCAATCCCACTTGTCAAAACTAAAAACCTGTCTTCTACTAGCCCAGGTCAAGGATCCAATAATTTCTCTGAAAATGGACGGTTTGTATTCTTGTTTTCTCTCATTACTCGTCTATTTACAATGTCTCCAACCAAGGGTTAGAATTCAAGGATCATACGGTTATTCCACTCGCTATGAGTTTGGGACGCGGATTGCTGGTTACTCGGTCACTAGGGATATCCCTGGTGGAAGCGGATTGGGTACTGAGTAAATTCTGTGGGGCCACTGTGATTTATTTCTTTTATCAACTCCAACCATCTAGTTTAATAGATAATTTTAGGGCATGATCCGCATATTGAAGCATATACAAGGCTCAAGTGGACCACGCCATAGGAAAAAAGTGTGAATTGAACGACCATCGTTGGAAACCTCTCGGGGACAACATAAGTTTTAGATGCTGATATTTGTGTTTTCCCTTCATCCATGTTTGTGTGATCTTATGAATAGGTTGGATGATAAATACATGTGGCCATAGAAAGGTTTCATCCGTGGACATCATTATTCCCACTCTTTCCTGTGGTGGGCCTACCTGTGCTTTGGATATGCTTCAATTTTGGGCTGGTGCCCTAAAATGATATGAAAAGATGATTCGATGATGTGGATAATATGCATACATCCATGGTGGCCCCCACAACTTACATTAGAGTCGTACACGATTCGGGTTAACTCAATCAACTCCTACGACTTGACTCGGAAAAGCCCCATTCACCTTGGCTCGAAATAGGATTCGGATGGAGTTAAGATAATTTTTAGAGGTTAAAAAAATTTCAAGTCGAGTTCGAGCTTAGCTCGACTCGGTTCGAACCTCGACTCGAATCAACTTGGATTGAATCGGCTCGGTGACTTGGTCATTTTGATGTTGATGCTGCTCCCTAAGTGTTTGAAGAAATGCCTCAACTAAGTATTATTTCTTAGATTGCCCTCATATCAAAGTAATCTCGAAATGGGTATTCGAGAGAATATCGAAGAAACAAATTCTCATTAAAAAATACTTTACGTTTTAGGATTGCCCTCATATCTTTTATCTTAATGCTGCTCATTGAGTGTTTGATGAAATACTTGCAAATCGCTTTTAATGATTTGCATTTGAAATCTTGAAGATTGAAAATACAACATATGTATTTGAGAAAATAATACATAGACTCGAACTATGTTCGAATTGACCCGAGCTGCTAACCAAATCGAGCTGAGCTGGCTAGTCATGCTCGATGACCAAGCGGAACTGAGTTCAAGCTGGAGTTGACATTGCTGGCCAAGTTGAGCGGAGTTGTGCCAAGATCGAATCGGTTATACTCATGTACAGCTCTAGCTTACATGCCTAGGCGATATACTAAGTTACTCAGCACATGATCTGCTTACATCCCTAGTGAATTGGCTCTATAGGGCCCACTATAACATATGTATTTAATCCAAGCTGTCAGTCTATTTTGTCGTCCCATGTTAAGGCATGAGCTAAAAAATGAGGCTGATGCCAAACTCAAAGTAACCACACCATAAGAAACAATGGAGATTGAATGCCTACTGTTGAGAACTTTTCTTAAGTGCTGCATGAGTCTTGAACAAGGCATATACGTGTGTTTTCCTTCATCCAAGTCTGTTGATGCGAAAAGCTTGATGTGCTTCTTCTGGTACTTCCCACCTGCACAGTGATTCAATACAAAGGAAACCTTGGCTAGAGCCAGAGAACCTCTGATGCTTAAGTCAGTAATGGAACCAGAAAGAAGGTGTTGTAAGGGTGTTTTTCTGCGTACCTTTGATCCTAGAGAGCTCTCTTTTTATAAGAGTGAGAGGTCCTGATGTGAGGGGATTCTCTCCTTGATTTCTTGAAGATTTGATTTAGTCGCCATCTGTTTACGGATATTTTCGGATCTCAAGATTGCCGGGATCGAGAATCCTTCTACGAGATCTTCGGGACTGTATTTGAGATTACACCGTCTTTCCCTTGCTTGGCTCGGCCTCAACAGACTCTGGTATTCAATCAGTCTCAGCTGGCTACAAGGATGGGGCTTTCTACCTACTGTCGGACAAAACAGAGTTGGTTTAGGACCGACGTCCTTCCTTAATCCGATAGTCGACACTGTAACTGACCCTACATGAGTCGGTTTTATGGTTGGTTAGGTGACTTTTAGCTTTTGGGCCTTAATCGGTCCCTTTAAATGCTGCTGCCTCGTTAGTCAAGTAAACTTTATGTGACTTATGTATTTTGCCTATGGCTCTGAACTCTTCAGGTCTCGGTCGGGATTCACTTTCTACAAATCCGAGCTAAGTCTCTCTTTTAGGCTTTATCTTGTCTCGGTTTGACCTGCTCCCTTGGACAGTGTTAGTAGAGTTGGTTCATTCCATAACCGAGTGTCTGAACTTGTCATATTTTTTCCCAACAAAGTCTATGCGGCCTTATAAGTAGGTTGAACCATGGACTGATACACCTTGGGAAGGTTTCAATGGCGGGCAACATTATTTATTTTGATGGTGGGGTCCATTTAGATTTCAATGATAGAACATATACATCAGGGTTGGTACCACAGGTATCGCTTGTGACCGGGTCAAGCGGCAATCCGCCTCAAATGCGTTTACTACTCCCAAGCGCACCTCTACCCACAAGACACGTCCATGGAAAATCTAATCCAGGCATTTGCGGCGGCTCATTTGGTGAAAGCAGATTGCTCCGGTCACCAGGAATGTCCCAGTCGCATGACTCTACGGGGCCCACTGATATTTTTATTTTATCAGTGCCGTTCATCCGTTTTGGCAGCTCATTTCAGCTTTTAAGCCCGAAAATGGGGTAGCTCCAAAGCTCAAGTGGAGCACACCACATGAAACAACGGAGATTACTATGCCTACTATTGAAAGCTTCCTGGGCCCCACCGTGATGTTCCATCTAACCTGTTCATAAGTCACAGAGATGTTACAAAGACTTGTATGTATGGAAAATCCAAATGTAAGTTTGATCCAAAACTTCTGTAGCCCCTAAAAGTTTGGATTGTAGGCATTCAACCCAGCTTTTTACTCTGATATGATCCACTTGAGCTTTGGATCTGTCTGATTTTTTTTTCTGTTGGAAAGCTGAATTGCGTAGTGAGTAACTCACTATGCTTAGCTTACTGAGTAAGCTCTGTTAGG
This sequence comes from Magnolia kwangsiensis, assembly GCA_037074715.1. NCBI lineage: Eukaryota > Viridiplantae > Streptophyta > Magnoliopsida > Magnoliales > Magnoliaceae > Magnolia > Magnolia kwangsiensis. The sequence continues at coordinate 89,069,943 of CM073585.1, forward strand.
TCCACCATGATTTATGTAATCTATTTGTATGTATTTTATCTGTTCCGTCCATATATTTTACCAGATCATTTTAGGCCTGAGCCCAAAAATGAAATACATCCCATGTTTGAATGGACCACATCACAAGAAATAGTTGAATTAGTTGAATTGAACGTTTACCGACGAAAAATTTCTTGGGGGCCACAGAAGTTTTGGTTCAAGCCTGTATTTGTATTTTCCCGTCGTTAGAATGATCTTATGAACAAGTTAGATGACAAATAAAATTCATAGTGAGGCATGGAAAAGTTTCAACAGTGGAAATTATTAACTGTTTCCAATGGTATAATCCACTTGATCTTTTGATATGCTTCAATTTCAGGCTCAACCCCTTGCTTTAGATGAAAAATAGATTGACAGTGCGGAGACCACATACATTCAAGGTGGGCCCAACTGAGTTTACTCAGTGGGTTAAAAGCGTACTGAGAACTCATGCCTTAAAATGCTGGCAAAACTGACGAAAAGCTTGGATAAAATACATACATCACTGTAGGCCCAATAGAGTCCTTTGACCATGGATATTCCTGGCCGCCCGGTGCTGCAGTAAATCCGCTTCCTCATTAGGTGGGCTGAAAAACAAGGGAATGTCTAGATCAAGTTGCTACCCGTTCAATTAAATTATACAGGTGGGGTTTGTCTAGTTAATTCAATTCTCTCTCTCTCTCTCTCTCTCTATATATATATATATAACACGCACACACACCTCACACACTCACGCTAGTGGAATTTCACCACCTATGGGCACTCGAAACCTTGACCGGGAGTTGAAACTCCTGGGAGTCTACCACCCGGGCAAGAGTAAGGACCCTCTCTCTCTATATATTATCTGCAAGTGAACCCCAGCACAATAAACGGCTCGGATCTCCAATATGTGGCCAGATTTTCAAGATCAGCTGCGTATACAATTCAGTGTGGTCATATGAGCTAGATCTTAAGCTTGAATTTCCAATGGTACGTGTTTTAAGAGGTGAGCGGGACTGAACGAGTCAAACCGAGTCAACGGGTCTCCAAATCATGCATGAATGTTCCTTGTGCTCGAACTGGAGTTTTGCTCCCACGTGCACACGTTTACACGCATCACAGCCACCTGTCCCGAGCCTGAAGATAACCATGCGAGGAAAAGGCTGTCACTAGTTTACGTTGAATGTGGACTGTCCAAAATTTTATTATAACCGTCCGTCCTTTTTCTTTACAGAGTGGGCCACCTGATGAGTGGACCAGATTGACTTTGGAATATAGTTGTTATCTTGCCGTGGGTCCACCTTTTGTTTTCTTTGCTCAGATTCCCTGCACACTTTCCAGGTCGGCACGTTTGCTGCGAGTAGACGTGAAATGAAACGACGTTTGGACTGATGTGGTACTCGCTAGCGTGAGATGTACCAACGTGCCTCGCACCATAGTTGCTCAAATCTACAAATCCAAGCCGTCCATGATGTAACCCTCACGGTGAGCATTTTGTATACATGAAATCAGGCCTTTCCGCTTATCCTACAGGCCACACGTGATTAATGGAGAAATGGACAGTTAGACAAACAGGACAGCGAGTCCAGACACATTGTACGATTGTCAAGTACCCGAACCGTCACAAGTTAAAAATTTCCCGTGCTAGGACCTGACTGATGATTCCCCATCTCTCACACGAGTTCCATTTCCACACGTGTTCTATGAAGCCCGTATTTCCTCCAAGCGAGTGAACTCACCAACCTTTCCCGACGCCGAAAACAAAAGTAGTGAGCTTTTTGGGCAGTATTAGAAAATCAGTTTTAGTTCGAAATTTCAGGATTGCATCATTTTTCAATTATAAGGAAATCTTTTATAATTTTAAAACTATTAAAATTATTAGGGTGGGTTCGGAACGTGAGGATTCGCATTTATGCTCCAAAACGATCACAAGGACCGGATTAATCAGCTATCATATCCATAAATACAGTAAGATTTACAGTGGATTTCGAAATTTATATTTATAGGCACCACCACGCTGTACATCTATATGCGCACTTTACCTTACCTGTGACATTTGAGTTACACATGTGTACAAGTGAGCAACATTAATGTGAAATCCGATTAGTTAATTATAATTCCTTGATCTATCAAACACAAGTTTCAGTCAAACGATTGGACAGTCAAAATACATTTCTAGACATGTGCCATCTAATGTGATTCTATGCCACGTAGTTTGCATTGGTTCACACCATTGAATGATTTCACTTACATTTATGCAACATTGATTGGTTTCAGTTACATTCAAGCTATCCCAGCTTGCTCATCCCTTCTTTCCTTGTTTTCCTTTTATCTTTAACGAAATTTCGGTTATCTTTCAAAAAAAAAAAATAAAGATGATGGGATTCTATAAAAACCAAGTCTATAAAATCATTACATGAATCATACGGTACTAAAATTTGACAACTCCTTAAAAAAATTATAAAATTTTATTTTAATTATAAAATTAGTAGGCTTTTCTATAAGCCAACAAAAGCTTTGCCTTGCAATCAGCTAAATGCAATGATCTTCTCGGACTGAAATTATTTGTCCTCTTTAAAATATTTGAGGGCATTTAATTCATCATATTCATCATCCTCTAAATATATCACAAAATAATTTCAATGATGATTTCAACCTATAGGACCACCGTCATGTATTTGTTGTATATTCATGCTTTCTATCTATTTTCCATCGCATGTTAGGATGTGATCACAAACCTCAAGAAGATCTAAATCTTAGTGGACCACACCATTAGAAATAGTATCGATCAAGTAATGACCATTAAAAACATTTCGTGAGCTATAAAAGTTCTGGAGTAAGCCTATCTTTGTATTTTCCCCTATTCAGGCCTGCTAGACATTATCAAAATGTTGGATGGCAAATAAACATTACGAAAACCTTATGATGGGCACATTGGAATTTTTAATGGTGAGGTAATCAGTCACTACTGTTTCCTATGGTGTGGTCCAATTGAGATTTGGATTTGCTTAACTTTTGGGACCGTGTCTTAAATTGGGTTGTAGAAATGGATGGACGGTGTGGATCTACAACAAATCATCAAGGTGGACCCCATGTAAGGGTAACTATGGATGCTGACGGAAATTTTCCCCCACCTGCCCATTAGATATCCAGATCAGACCGTCTAATGGTCGCATGAGTCAAACGATATGTGTGTATGTGTGTGTGTGTATCTATGATGGATACAGAACTAGAATCTACTCAAATTTCTAATGTGATAAGATTCAGATACTCAACAAGCCACTGAATAGATGTCTTTCATAAACCTAAAAAAAAATATTATATGCTCAATAGATACATGCGATGGCATGTAAAAGCTCAGATTCGAAGTTTATCCGAATCTAGTGAAACTTATAGCTAAGACCTTCATATATATATCTGAACCTTATGGAGGGGTTGAGAAGAGAAGGTTAATGATTTTAGGTGCTTGATTGGTAAGAGTCGTAGAATATTAAGGCTCAAATCCGAATATAATCCAAATATAGTGAAACCCACAACCAAAACCTCCATACCCAAACCTCATGGAGGGGTTGATTGATGAGCCTCGTGGGGTTGTGACTAATTTGTAAATTCGGTTTGATTTATTTGTACTACCTTTCACAAGGTCGACAAAATGATTTGTTAGCACTATATGAATCACCACTAGCTAAAATGAATGCTTTAGAATCCACAGTTGCTTAGAATATGTGGAATCACTTATAGATAAGGAAAATTAAAGAATTTTCTGATTCGTGTGACTTTTGGATATGCCTGTGATATAGATTCTGAGTAAGGGTCTCGATTACGGAAAATGAAAGATTATGCCCTCTTTTACCGTCCGTGTGAAACACTGTCTTTACTTTGCCAGATAGTACAATTTCAATGAGGATTCATGAAACTTCCAGTAAAATACTAATAATTAGATGTCTTAAACTACAAAAGATAAATTAAAGACAAAATATAAATGGTAGAAAAATGACTTTTCCAAATAGAAATACGAAAAAGAAAAGAATATAGAGTTTTCAGTTACTCTTTTAAGTCACGTTTTCTGATACAGAAGATCCTTAAGAGAGACAACTATAGATTATATTTTACGTTATGTCAACGTAGAGCATAATACCTCAGGTGTTCAAAGTAGCAGGGTTAGTATATACAGACTAGAAAATGATAAATTGAGAATACGACATTGGCTTTGAAGTTAATCATAGAATAACATTGGCTTTGCAGTTGAAATAGAATAGATGAGATTGAAAAAGGAAGAGATTGAGTTAATAAATAGGAAGCCGAGCTTCCTGGCTTTTGGATGGTTGAGGTCAGGGGCGGAAGCTCTGCCCCTATCTCTCACTTTCTTTCTTTTTCTGTCATAAGAACCTTTTTCTGAACTCTCTCCTCTTTCTTAATTGTGAATGTGGGCCCCCTTTTATGTGAATTTTGAGAGGGACACGTGAGGCTGGATGGTTAGGTTCGGTTGCCCTGAGCATGAGATGGAAGTGCTAACTCATCATGTGAGTTTAGGATTGGGAGAATTGAAACACCACAGAAGAGATAAGAACAACTGAGTCTGCTAAAGAGATAAGGGATGGAGCATACGTGCAACACATTAAACCCACAAATAGTGGAGCTAGAGCTATTTCTGCACAAAAACAATTGAGCCAGTGCCTAGGGCCGTTCTGTCAAAACTGGCCCTGACAGAGTCATTTCTGTCAGGTCTGTCCCAATCTAGTCCATTAGTCATTGTCTTATATGTTTTGAGCCGTACACTCACTCTAATCAACGGTCCTGCCCAAGTTATAATGCCAAGTGGTTGTACTTTGAAAGTTGGGTGTTTATAGTAACACCCACTAAGGTGTTACACTGGTAACAGGTAATCTTCTCCCATAGGTTCTAGCCATGTCACCTTAAAATAAAAAATAAAAAATTGAGTTGGATTTTATCCTTGCTGACAAACAAAATTTTTTTAAAAAATTAAGATTGTAAAACTAGGATTTGAAAGTCATTTCTAACCAGTGAACAAAAAACTTATCATTGTTGGTTGGTCACTGTTGTACCTTATTTCTAGCCGTTCTTGAGAAACCTAATTGAAAAGGACATTTGTTATAACAAGGAAAAGATATAACATGTTAGATATTTTTAAGGATACTCGAAATATTTTTTACGAAATTACAGCTGACATGATGATAAGATAGGGAACAGTTGAGAGGTATTCAAAAGCAAATTAGGTGACCAACATGCATTTAGGAAGTGCGGCCGAGAGTTGTCCAAAAGTAGATCAAGTGGTTAAGAGGCATTCAAGAGTGGAATGAGTAGCCGAGAGGCATTAAGAGGCAAAATGAGCAGCCGTGAGGTGTTCAGAATCGGAATGGACAAAAGAAAACATATCAAGAAAGACAAAAGGATCTGAAGATTACGTGGCAATGATTCAACTACCATATTAAAGAAAGAAACATCTAAAAGAATTAATACTACACGTCATCAGACGACCGACGAAAGCAATACGACCAATGTGTGGTTGATGAACGATTAGTAACCAAAGTAGGGCTTGGTCGAGAGAATATGAATAGTCAGGAAGAAGAAATGTAACTGAAAGAATGATCTAGATAAAGGCTTTTCGACTACTGTAATAGTTGCGGTAATGGAGGAAGAATTTGGAAGAATAAGATACAATAGAACTTTATAAATAACATTAGAATTCAATAGAGCAACCCAACAACCAATCATCTACATATCAAATTAAATAAATCTTTCGATTTATCTTTTATCTCATTTTATCCTAGGAGTAGTAGTAATTCTTAGCTATAATCTTTAGTTATAATCTAAATCTACACTCATATACTAGATTTGTCATTTATCAAATATCACATAATTCTTTTAAGAGACGCATTCTTGTAATTGCTACTAGTGATCGATTGTGAGCTTTTCCTTCTTTTTTTATTGCACTGGTATTCTAAAAGTCCTTTCTTGTGAAAGACATAAAATTACTTAGCTTCGTAGGAAGAACCTTATCTTCCCATTATCACCTGATCGTTATAAAAATCTGCAAGTGGCTGAGTAGACGACCAATCTTGTCAAAATATGGACATATACATTCATATTAGACATATCTACTTATTTTCGCGCTTGGGGTTAAAGTTGATTGGTTTGGATCGAGGTGCTTTATTGATTATGGCATGCCCGCACATACTAAACGTTACAAAAAACAAACCGAAGTGCTAACGTTTTTGTACGCCCGATGAGACTTTAATTACAAGCATACGTATCGTGCATAAATCATGAGCCAAAAATAGGTTCATCAAGTACCTGAGGATTTAGGTTTGCCATCGAATCTGGTTCACTTTCCATTAAACTTGGATAGGGCATCCTCATCTCAGGTTGAGACTCTTGAGATTTTTTTAGCCTAAATGCTTAATATGCAAAGAGAAATTTAGCATATTGTTGAACAGTCAGGAGTTAAGGCTGAAACTTCAGACAGATGGATGGTTGGTAATACCGAAAATATGAATCAGATGATGGCAATCTTTGCTGAAAGAACATATATGGTGCCTCAGTAATAGGTCAATACTAGTTTTGTCGAAAATCTGGCACAGGCATCATTGGTGCAACTCATGGCACCAACACCATAGCCGGCATTACTAGTACCTCTTTCCCAACAGAATACGCCTCTTCAAGTACAGGAAGTGTGGAATCTTTCGCCACCTAATGAGTTTAGGTGACCACAGGAGGTCAAGAATGTTATTTTTAAATTTGGAAACAATGGTATACTTGGGGCAACGCTTCCTTAGGAATCCACCATATCATAGAAGATGAAATCTAGTAGGCTCTAAACCATCTCAAATGGTTGAATCTCGTTGTTTGAATCATGACCAAATTATTCAAATGTTTGTGGAAATAGCAGGCTAAGTTCTCAGTCGTATTACTACCTTACTCAACCATCAGCCATATTTAGAATGGATTAACTGATAGTATCTATTGTCACGATCGACTTTGCCATTTTTTGATCACGACGGTCGAGTTCAACTAAGACGAACAAATTTATTGTCTCTTGATCAAGATGACCAAGTTTGACTAAGATAGTCGAACTTGCTATTTCTCAATGAAGATGGTCGATTTCGACCAGGATGATTGAATTTGTTGTTTCTTGTCCAAGATGACCGAATTCAACCAATAGAGCCAAGTTTGTTCTTTTTGACTAAGACGATCAAGTTGGGCCAATACATTCGAATTTGCCATTTTTTGATCAAGATGGTTGAATTCGACCAATTTACTGTTTTTCAACTAAGATGCCGAAATTTTCCAATTTTGACCAAGACTGCCGAGACCAATATAGCTGAATTTATTGTTTTTCGACAAAGACGGCCAAGTTCAAGTAAAATGGTCGAATTTGTCGATTTTTTTTTTTTTTAAAAAAAAAAAATACTAAAATGGCCAAATTCGACAAAAAAAAATGGCTGAATTTGTTGTTTTTCAATTAAGATGGCTGAGTTCGACCAAGATGACCGAAATTTGCCATTTTTTTAAAACCTAGATGGCTGAGTTCAACCAATGTGGCCGAATTTATCGTTTTTCGATCAAGATAGCTGAGTTCAACTAAGTTGGTTGACTTTGATGTTTTATGATCAAAATATCCGAGTTTGATCAAGATGACCAAAATTAATATTTTTACATGGCCAAGCAGTCACATTTATTAGGCTAAACAATGAATTGACATCGCATTCACTTTATGTCAAAGGTGAAGCGATGTGGGAGGCAATGTTGTACCATAATTTTTACTGTTCTTGGAAAATCCAATTGAAAAGGATATATGTTATAGCAAGAGAAAGGTATAGGATGTTAAAGATATTCAATGATACTTGGAATATTTTTCATGAAATCACAACTGATAAGATGATAAGACAAGAAGTAGCTAAGTGATATTTAAAACCAAACAAGGTAGCAAAGAGACATCCATGAGTCGTAATTGAGAGGTGGTCAAAAGTATATCAAGCAACCAAGAAGTGTTCAAAAGTATATTAAGAGGCTGAGAGGTGTTCATGAGTGGAACGAGTGGCTGAGAGGCATCCAGAATCGAAATGAGTTGCCAAGAGGCATTCAGAAGGGGAACGAATAGAGAAAAATGTATTAAGAAAGACATAATGATATGGAAGACTACGTGGCAATAATTTAGCTGCCAAATTAAAGAGATAAACACCTAGAAGAATTAATACATCTCATCAAACAACCGATGAAAATAATGCAGCTGATATGTAGCCAATAAACGAATGATGACCAAAGCAGAGCTTGGTCGAGAAAAGAGAAATAGTCAGGAAAAATAAACGTAATAGAAAAAATGATTTAGAGAAAGACTTTTCTACTACTGTAACCTTTGTAGTAATGGAAAGAGGATTTGGAAGAACAAATTACAATAGAACTCTATAAATAGTAGATGAATTTAACAAAGCAACGCAACCATCAATCATTTACAAATTAGACCATACAAATCTATTAACTTATCTCTTATCTCAGCTTATATTAAGAGTACTAGTAACTCTTAATTATAATCTTTAGTTGTGATTTAAATCCAAGCCGATATAATCCGATATCATGCATTTCTTTCAAGTGACATTCTTGCAATTACTTATAGCGAGTATTTATTTTTAATTGATTTTACATATATTCTGAAAGTTGTTTTCAATAGAAGTCGTAAATCTTTGGAAGAAGAACTTATTCTTAGAATTAACATTTGATCATTATAAAAATATAGTAGGGTTATTGTACTGCTTATTTTGGTATGCCGCGCATACTACATGTGACAAGTAATAAACAAAGTGACAACATTTGTATAGGAAGGATGGTCATGAACGACCCATATGCATCGTATCATTTTTGTGTATAAAATAAGGAAAGGCTCCTACCAGGCTAGACGCTACCTATTGCATGGTTAAGATCTATCACACATGTTCCATTTCAGCACGTGTTTTGAGAAGCCCTTACATCCATCTCACAGTTGTTGATAAATGTCTTAAATCCATCAAACATACTCAATGACATCAAGGAAATTCGGTCAGCCCAAGAAAGTTCGGCAGAAAATCTAGCAACATATTCTTTTGGAATTTGCATGAAGTTCGGCCAGCATAAGGACAAGTAGGCTAGCTGAACTTGTCTGTCGGCTAGCCCGAGCTCCGGTTTGGCCAGCCTAAGGTTATGTAGTTTATGTGTGGATTGTTCACACCCCGAGTATAAGGTTGTAATGTAGTAATAAACTTGGTAAGACCGAGGTCGAATCCACAGGGATTGAACCTTGTACGTATTTTGAAAATAACTCAAACTAGAACTACGATAAGATGAAATTTAAATCTGGAATAATTGAGGAAATAATTGTGATAAAAGTGAGTAAAACTAATGCAATTAAAGGTGAGAAACTAGGGTGCTGAGGATCCACTTGTAGAGATCAGAGAGATCTACGCTTGATTCAAGAAGTCAACTGGATTTCGAGTCCCATCTTCATCCAGTTGGAAGATATAACCATGAAAATCAAATATGAACTTCTTTTGATCTAGTTTTTAAGAGATAAGAAGGATGTAAATTAGAATGAAAGATTTTTTTTATCCAATCATGTCCAAGGGGCGATGGTGAACAACAAGACTTCCTAATTTCATAATCATAATAAAGAAAAGAAAATACTCAAAGCCATTGCAGATCTATTGTAATTTTAGTCACAACAAACCATTAAAAACTAAAGGCATTCCTTAATCAAACTATAATTAAAATCAGTTCAAAATAATAATCAAAGCCGTAGAATCAGTCCCATCACTCCACAAGCTTCACCTCCTAGCCCTAGCTAAGAGGTTAGTTAACCACAGACATGATTAACTAATTCTTAAAAGAAAAGACGAAAAAAAAACTAAAACCGAAAAAAAGAAAAAAAAAAAGAACTAGAAGAAAAACTCTAATCTCCCTTTCTCTCTTGTGCTTCACATCCAAGATTTGGATGATCCCCCAGCTCCCTCTCTCCTCTCCTTTTATAAGGAATGTAGGTCGGTTGGACGTTCACAACACGTTACATAGCAAGCTGCGTTTTTGACACTTCCTTCTTTTGCTAATGCCTGGTGGGGCCCATATTCTATGATTGCTGAAGAATCAGATCTGTCCACTAGATTCGTGTTGTTGATTTAGGCCACTCATCTAAGATTAAAGTGGATTCGAGCTCTAGGTGGACCACACCACTAATCGACGTGGCAGCTTGTTCCTTGCTACTGCGTTTTGGAATGTCTACATGGGTGCATGAAAATGATTGGGTTTTGGTCAAAATTTCCTCCCGAGCACATTGGATGACTCGGATCATCGGTTTGCCCTTGTTTAATTGCCGATCGCGTCGGATTTCACGAACATTCGCAGGCCTGCGCACGTTTCTTACGTTGAGAGATTGGTGGGGTCCATGATCGATGACGAAGGCAAAATCCATTCCGTCTATTTGATGCGACTTGAAATTTTGGTTGGAAATGGAGGCCTTTGGTCGTCTGTTGATGTGGCCTAAAAGTTCTTCTACTCTGTTGTCCATCTTCCGTTTGGACGATCATCTGTCTGTTCATACGTTCATGGGTCCAAAAGGACACCTAGGTGAGGGTTATAGACTCCCCTTGGACACAATGGAAGGTTCTGATTATCAGAATGTGTGATGGGTGGGGCCCACAAGCTAAAAACGGTCGGCGTGCGTTAGACGCTGTGGCCTTTCTTGATTTAGAAGAAGAGAGTCGGTCAGCTTTGGGAGATTCGGTGCATGGCCGATGCACTTGTGCACCATGCACACATGATGTACATGAAAGTCCTACAGAGATGTTCGTGAGAGATCCGCTCCACCCATTCGTCTTACCACCTCAGTTAAGGTGTTGAGACAAAATTTGAAGTGTATCTAGGTATCAGGCGGGCCCTGAAACAGAGATTCATGGGCTGATCTGTCTGTTGGGCCACTTTCATAGGTATCTAATGGTTGAAATTTGACGTGTATGGTTAATTTATGGTTCTTAGGCCATATATAAAGTTTCGAGCCGAACGGATGGTGGGAACCCTATGATCTTGCATTCTGAATGATTTTTAGGCCCATTTAACATGAGTGGCTTGATTTTCTCGGATTTCTGGCGTGTAAATTCTTCGATCTCGGTCCTATGGGGTCCGTCCCTTGCCTTAGTAATTTATGTATATTAAATCCATACTTTTAGTACCATTTTTCAATTCAGGCTCCTTAATACACCTTGCATTACAAACACGATTAAAATATGGTGTTAAACGATATCATGTTCGTAAAATCAAGTAATAAATGGGGTCTAATATGAAATATTTGAACCTCAACACGGACTACATAAAATTGAGGAGGTTTTCAAACTATTCTAAGTCGGTGCAAAAGTTGGGTTTCCTAATTTATAAATAATAGTTCTTAAGGTCATTTATAAAACATGCAAAGACTTTCTAAAATATTCTAAAGGATTTCTACAAGGGGTTTTAGGATTTTAAAGGGTGTAGCAAGGGTGAGATTTTAGGTTGTTTAAATTGGGTAAGTCTTTTTTCTTTGTAATTTATGCTTTTATAGTAGATTTATGTCGCTTTGTGCTGTGATTTTTTTCCAAAAGGTTTTTCCACGTTAAATCTTTATATTCTCTTTGTGCTTGCTTGGTGCTCTTGGATTATTCTCCCAGATCCATATCTGTGTGATTCTGCAGTCCAAAACCCAACAAGTGGTATCAGAGCTATCGTTGGGGCATAGATCTGGATCTGCAGGATTAACATCAATGGGAAATGCTAAATTTGATATCGAGAAGTACTTAGACAAAAATAATTTTGGGTCATAGAAGATTAAGATGATTAGTCTATTAACAAAGTAAGGCGAAACTAAGGCTTTTGAGGAGTGGAAATAGACTATGAAAGATGAAGAATGAGGTACTCTTGATAGTAATGCTTTAGCCTCCATCCGTTTATGTCTCACAGATGAGGTTCTCTATAATGTTTTGAGGGAGAAAACTGCAGTTAGTTTATGATCGAAGTTAAAGGATATCTATGTGAAAAAATCCTCTAAAAATCGCCTACACTTAAAGCTACAATGATATAACTTAAAGATGACAGAGGGTGGAGATATGGAGGCCTACATTAGTAACTTTAACAGATTGATTTACAAACTCTTGGATATGGAGGAAGTGATCAAAGATGAGGAATAAACATATTTGTTGTTGAATTCTCTTCCGGCATTGTATGAGTCATTTAAGGACACAATGTGTACCACAAATAAAACCTTAAGTGTTGACAGCGTTATCTCAGCCCTTCAAGAGAATGCCGTGAGAAAACTAAACAATGACATGTGGACATCTTCTAATGCACTGCTTACGAGGAGAAGAAATACTGAGCAAGGTACAGAATTTTCAAGACTTAGATCCAAATCCAAGGGTATGGGCAAAAGAAAATTAAAGTGCTAGAACTATGGGATGACTGGACAAATGAAAAAGCATTGTACCAATCCTAAAGCGAAGAAAGAAAACTCAGAGGCTTCTTCCAAAGAGGATGATGTTGTCACATTTGATGAAGAGACAAGTGACAATGATATTCTTTCTGTGTCCATAATTGGTCACTTGCACGAGAATCTTAAAGATGAATGGATTCTTGACATAGGAGCATCATATCACATGACTCCACATCGGAGTTTGTTCGCCAGTTATAAGGAATGCGATGGTAATATACAGGCAATGACAATGCCTGTAATGTTGTGGCTATTGGTACAGTGAGTATCAAGATGTTTGATGAGATAAAGCGTACCCTGACTGATGTCAAGCACGTTCCTGATATGAAGAAAAGTTTGATTTTTCTCGTTGTACTCGAGGTTATAGGGTGTAAGTTCACTGGTATTGATGGTGTCCTTAAAGTTTCAAAAGGAGTACTCGTGGTTATAAGAGAGCAAAGCTATGAAAACCTTTACAGGTTGATCCGAAGCACTTCAACAGGTGGAGTGACAGCAGCTTTATAGATTTCACGTCTCTACGTATGTGGCATGCTTCTCTGGGCCACTTGAGCGAGCAGGGCATGAAAGTACTATTTGATCGTTGTTTGATTCCGACTTTTAAAAATTCTGATTTAGATATACGCGAGCATTGTAATTTGTTAAACAATCTAGATTATCTTTTAAAATAGGAAAACATATATGTAAGGGAGTGCTTAATTTTGTGCAATTTGACGTATGTGGGCCATCGCCAGAGGTTTCCGTTAAGGGTCGTCATAGTTTGTTTCATTCATTGATGACTACTCTCGAAAAGTTTCGGTTTATTTCATAAAACGTAAATCTGAAGTTTTCATTATATTCAAACAATTGAAGATAATGGTGGAAAAATAGTTAGGGTGAAAAATAAAGATTTTAAAGACTGACAATGGTGGAAAATTCACTTCCACTGAGTTTAATGAATATTGCAAGGATGAAGGGATCATTAGGCATAATATAATGCACCACACGCCTGAACAAAATGGTGTGGTTGAGCATATGAATCAGACTCTCTTGGAGAGGGCCCGATGCATATTAAGCAATGTTGCATTGGTAAGGACTTATGGACTGAGGCCATTAACACAACTTTTTATTTAGTGAACCGGTCCCCTTCTACAACAATTGAATGTAAAGTACCAGAGGAAGTATGAAGTGGTAATAAACTGGATTACTTAGATTTGTGCATATTTGGTTGTGAGGCCTAATCTCATATACCGTCAACTGAGAGAAATAAGCTAGACCATAGGCTAAAAAGTATATTTTTGTTGGCTATGATATTGGTATGAAAGGTTACAAGTTATTCGACAAGGTCACACGCAAGGTTATCACTAGCTAGGACGTTAGATTTGAAGAAAGCTCCCTATTTCACAAAGAATTATCAAAATGAGCAAGAGGAACCAGAACGGTTGATCGTAAACGTCCAAATTGACACAGATAATAATAAGGCAGAGACAGATACACAGATAGATGTACAGGATCAAGTGAAGCAACCACCTTTGGGAAGAAACTCATCACGTGATCACAGGTTACTGGTAAGATACATGGATGACTCTAGTATTGCATATGCCCTCGTTATAGATGAGGGGGATCCGTCTACTATTTACGAGGCTCTTAATGAGCCTAATGCGGAAAAGTGACAGGCGGCTATGGATAATGAGATGGACTCATTGCATAAAAATCACACATGAGAATTAATGAAGCTTCCAATGGGTTGAAAAGCGATCGGATGTAAGTGGTTATTTAAGAGGAAATAAGATAGATACAAAGCAAGATTGGTAGTGAAAGGGTATGCTTAGAAAGAGGGAATCGACTTTATAGAGATATTTTTGTCGATGGTTAAGTATATTTCAGATTCGTGTTGACGTTGGTTGCACAATATAATCTCGAGCTAGAACAAGTGGATGTCAAGACTACATTCCTGCACGGGGAGTTGGAAATGCAGATATACATGAAGCAATAAGAGGGCTATGAAGTTAAAGGGGCAGAGAAAAAAGTTTGCAGGTTAATGAGGCCGTTGTACGGCTTGAAACTATTGCCTAAGCAGTGTTATAAAAAATTTGATTATTTCATATTGAGTCAGAAATTTACTCGGAGTGAATATGATCACTGTATCTATTACAAGACATTGAGTGATGATAGATTCATCATCCTAGTATTATAAGCTGATGATATGTTAATCGCCTGTCATGATATGTCTGAAATCAATGTACGAAAGACTCAGTTATCAGAGACATTCGATATGAAAAATCTGGGGGCTGCAAAGAGGGTTTTCGGCATAGATATTTATAGAGTATGGAAGAAGAGCAGGCTTTAGTTATCACAGGCAGAATACTTTTAAAAGGTGCTGATCAAGTATGGGATGGCTAGGAAAAGTCGATGAGCGTTCTCCATGCAGCTTACTTCAAGCTTTTCTCAGAACAATGTCTTAAATTAATTGAGGAAGAGCAGGTTATGTCTCATGTGTCTTATTTGAATGTGGTTAATAGTTTGATGTATATCACGGTCTGTACGAGATTAAATATTTTAAAGGCAATCGGTGTTGTGAGTAGATACATGTCAAACAATGATAAATAATATTGGGAAGCAGTAAAATGACTACTTCGATACATTCAAGGTACAAAAGACTACGTCCTAACTTTTGAAAAAATAGGGATAAAGTTGGTAGGGTATGTGATTCAGACTATGTAGGTAGTGTGGATTCTAGAAAGTCTACTTCAGAATACTCGTTTATACTATCTGGTGGAGCAATTAGTTAGATGTCAAAGTTTCAGTCTGTGACAGCTCTTTCTACGATCGAAGCAGAATATATGGTAGTAACAAAAGCATTTAAAGAGGCTGTTTGGTTAAGAGGCATGATAAATCAGTTAGGGCTTCAGCAGGAGGCCATACCGGTTAATTGTAATAGTGAGAGCACTATTGATTTAACTAAAAATTCTGTTTATCACTCTTGTATTAACACACATTGATGTTCGTCATCACTTTATTCGACAGGTGCTTGAAAAAGGAGGCGTAACACTGAAGAAGATTCACACCAACGTGAATCCGGTAGACATGTTCACTAAGATCGTTCTTACGGAGAAGTTCAAGTCTTGTGCAACTTTTCAGGGCTTGGCGATGACGTAAAAGGAAGACAGAGTGTCACTAGAAGCATTAATGAAGCTATGATGCGAAACGGAGATAAGAGAAGAGGTAAAGAAGCTACACGCTTGAAGATTAAAAACATAATGGAGATTGTTGTTGATAGATGTCTTAAATCTGTCAAATAGGCTTAGTGACATCAAGAAAATTTGGTCAGCCCAAGAAAGTTTGGTTGAAAATCCAGCAACATATTCTTTTAAAATTTGTGGGAAGTTCGGCCAGCCTAAGGACAAGTTCAGCTAGCCCGAGCTTTGGTTTAGCCAGCCTAAGGTTACGCAGTTTATGCGCGGACTGTTTAAAATTGAGGCGGTTTCTGAACTATTTTAAATCGGTGCGAAAGTAGGGTTTTCTAATCCATAAATATGAGTTCCTAGGGCTATTTTAAAACGTGTTATAACTTTCTAAAATATTCCAAATGGTTTTTAGAAAGGGGTTTTAGGGGGTGTTTGGCGCATGATATTGGGAAGGATTAGGTGGGATGGGATTAAAAAAACGTAATTATTACATATGGCAGGGATTGTACCCTGTTACCATGGGATAAGATTAATTCCATGCTATGTTTGTAATACGGTGGTACATTGAATGAATATACCCACCATCATTTGAAACTATTGAGAATAACACGTGTTATATCCAAACCGTTCATCTATTTTGTAACCTCATTTTATGGTATGAGCCTTATAAAAATAAAAAAAAATTAAAAAATTAAATTTTTTTTTCACACACTCACGCTGGTGGAATTTCACCACCCATGGGTACTCGAACCCTTGACCGGGAGTTGAAACTCCTGAGAGTCTACCCCCCGAGCAAGAGTGAGGACCAAAAGAAGTTTTCAATGGTAGGTATTCAATCCGCTCTGCTTTTTATGGTGGGGTTGACTTGAGCTTTAGATCTACCTGATTTTTTAGCACATGCTTTAAAATGATATCAAAAAATGGGTGGATGGTGTGGATATAGCCCACATATCATGGTGGGGCTTACACAGCTTGCTAACATTGAGTGGAATTGGCATAGGACCCAATGCAACTCCATCTAATCTAATTCCACGCTTTTCTAACATTGAGTGGAATTGGCATGGACCAAATGTAATTCCATCACACTTAATCCCATCTAATACCTTGTGCCAAATGTCTCTTAAAGTTTCAAAGGGTGTAGCAAGTATAAGATTTTAGGTTGTTGACATTGGATAAATATTTTCTCTTTGTAATTTATTTTTTTGTAGTGAATTTCTACCACTTGTGTAGTGATTTTTTTGGAAGGATCATTTACATTAAATTTTTATATTCTCTTTGTGTTTGGCTAGTGCTCTTGAATTGCTATCCTTGATCCGTGTATGTGCCGGCCCAAAACATAACACTCACACCAACGGGTAATATAACCGGTCACCATTGAAGAGTAACCCGAACAAAAGCCATATTAAAATTGAGGAAAACTTCCATCCCTTTGAAGTATGTGATGCAGTACACATGCACTTAGAAATTGTATACCAAAAAACAATTCAAATAGGACTCTCCGAATTACGGTTCCCAGAATAGGTGCATCTCGTACCAAAACCTAAACTGATCATCTGTCGAGGATTCGTGGACATTTAATGGACGGTCAGAGATGAAAAAGCATCCCACGGTACTTTTTCCACAATCAAGCGTCTACGAATCAGAGGCTAGGAAATATGATCTTGGAATTGTGAATTAGCGACAGTGAGTTCCGTAATTCAGTCTGCTTTATCACGTGTACAACTTAGAAGTGCCTGCGTATTAAGCGGCGTACACAGCCAGAGTATCATATAACTCAATAAGGCGGATTGGGTGTTACCCGGGTAACACCTAAGGTGTTACTCCTAACGTGGGGCCCACCTTGATGATGCGTTATATATCCACGCCGTCCATCCGTTTCTCCGTTCCATTTTAGCGTAAAATCCCAAAAATTAAGCAGATCCAAGTCATATTTGAACCACACCACAGGGAAAAAAGTGGTGATTGGGTGCCTCACGATTAAAAATTCCAAAGGGCCCATTGTAAGGTTTTAATAATGTTTATTTTCCATCCAAATTTTTGATAATTTGAAGAAGCAATAGATTAATGGAAAATATAAATGTCATTATGATCCAAAACTTTTGTGGATCACAAAAAGTTTTTAACGGTCATTTATCACTTTTTCTAGCGTTGTGGTCCACTTGGGATTTGTATGTTCTTAATATCTGGTATGGAATATTAAAAATGAGATAGAAAACAGACGAACAGCGTGGATATAAAAACAAATACATCACTGTAGGCTCCATGAGGTTAGGGTAACACCCACAAAGGTGTTACCCGGGGAACAGCTAATCCGCTCCCCGTAATAAGATCCTTGCGAAGGACAGCGGCCGGGTACTGATATGAAGTGATTGGTTGGACAGTTTTGTCCTTCCTCTATCCATCTGTCATCCAAGAGATGAGACTATTGCCTCTGTAAAAAAGCAGCCTCTTTTGGCTATATGTTTAGGACACTGTATTTACTGTTTTACATCCATAGTTTTTTATAACGTACCCTTAATTTTTCTTTTTAGAATATGAATGACGCAAAAGTGTACTATTTCTACTCTAAAATGGAGAGTAAATGTCTGCCAAATATCAATTAGGGTGGGTAGAGATATCAATTTCCCTGTAACTTATTCTACAAGCGGTGCAATCTCCCACTAGATTGCAAGGCTGGATGAAGCGGGACGACGTCGAAGACTTTTATTATAGTTCACCACTGTTTTAAAAAAGGGAGTGAATCTCGACTGTACACGTGGCATAGTTGTACGGAAGCTAACGCTTCCATATCTACGATCTTATTGTGGATGAAGCGTGACCCAAAAATCGGGCTTGGAGGATGAACGTAACAGTGTGATTCTGGCCATTGGAGCTATTTTATGCTTTGACCGTTAGTTTGGTGGGATGCCGATTGGATGGTTAGAATTTCTCGATCAGTGTGAGACTGGGTATTGTTATATCCACCAATCTCTGGATATCGGTACATTCCTTCTGCATGTGATTAGGTCACCACCACTTTGAGAATAGTGGTGAACTTACACCGGAGGCCTTTTAGGTCCTCGCTCTCTCTCTCTCCACAAGGCAGCACCTTTGCTTTTAATGACAGGTTATTTGATGCGCTAACGGTGTATGGGTATCCATACTCACGCAAACAAACTCTGTACACGTGGAATGCATGTAGTGAATCCAGACCATCCAAATAGTGTGCCGCATTTGAAGGATCGTAACCTAAAGGTTAGTCGAAACAGATTATAGTAACCATCCAGTTCTCTCTTATCAAATGGACAGTTAGGACAAGGTATGGCCAGCAGCCCGGACTCCACAAATAAATACAAGTCGAATCAATTTAATTTCAGGGAAATGAATCATATAATGTGGGTCCCACCAAGCAGACGGTCTGGATCGATATGTGTGTGAATGCCACTTGTACGGTGGGCGGTTGCACCCATGCAGCAGACACATGTTGCCAGAAATTAAATGTCTATGGTTCATCTGTGTAATGCCAGGCCTTGAAAACTCCAGATCAGAAGGGTGGGCCATTTGGTTTTATAACATGGATTTTAGTAGCAGTTTTAAGGGATCTTCAAGAAGAGAAAAAAGGGTGGAGAGGGGTGCAAAAGCAAAGGCATTGGTCTCTTTCTACATATATTACACAGATCCCTATGGAATGTAGGAGAGAAATCCCAGCATTGCTTACTACAACTCATTCCTTTTGCTTAGTTTAAAGGAGCTCGTTTTGTTCTCTTTCCAAACATTTCTTTTGAGAGAGAGAGAGAGATTTTCATGGCATGGGTGCTGCAGCTACAAAACAAAAGAACCCAGATTCAAAAATGGAGGGAAAACAAGAGCTATGGGAATATGATTAGTATTTGTGTTTTCCAATGATTGGGATTCCTTGCAACAACAGATCCCGGTAGGAATCTAACTCTCTTTGGAGAGAGAGAGAGAGCAAAGAGAGAGAGATGAAGGCCATGAATGATAATGATAACAATAACTGGTTGGGTTTCTCACTCTCTTCTCACATGAACATGGATGCATCTGCAGATCCACATCAGCATCATCATCATTACCACCATCGTCAGCAACATCATCATCATTTTCATCAAACACAACCTGCAGCTGCTGTTTCTCCTGCAGTTCCAACAAGCTTCTTTCCTCATATGGAAACACAAGGTGGGGCCCTCTACTCCCAGTTATCTGTAATGCCACTGAAATCTGATGGCTCCCTTTGTATCATGGAAGCTCTTACAAGATCACAGCAAGGTGAAGGTATGCTTCTCTTCTTCCATCTCTTCCTTTCAGTTTCTTTTAAATGGCTTCTAAAAATAAAGTCATGTTTATCTCTTTGTTGATGGAAGGAGTGATGCCAGCTTCCTCTCCCAAGCTTGAAGATTTCCTGGGTGGTGCAACCATGGGAGCCCACCAGTACGGATCCATTGACAGGGAAGCTATGTCTCTTAGCTTGGACAGCATGTATTACCAGCACAACCCACAAGCTGAAAACAGCAGGCAGCAGCATTCTCTAGGCCTTCTCCAGCCCTTCAGGCAGCTGATTCGAGCCCAACAGCAGCAGCAGCACCAATACTTCCAGCCACCACAGGAAGGGATGTGCACAGGATTAACAGCTCATGACATATACCAGACTTCCTTGGAAGTGGCGCCGAAGGAAAGCCAGATCCCTCAAATGGCAGATGGAATACCAGGCCTGAAGAATTGGGTGGCCAGGCATTACAGTGCTGGCCATGCAACGGGTGAGAAGATGGGTGAGCGTTTGGATGGTGAAGGAGGTGGACCAGGGTCAATTGGTGGTGCAATGGGGTATGGTGATTTGCAGTCCTTGAGCTTATCTATGAGCCCTGGTTCTCAATCTAGCTGTGTTACAGCTACTGTACAACAGCTATCACATGGTGGGGCTGATTTTGTAGCCATGGACACAAAGAAGAGAGGGGGTGGGAAGGTGTGC
The DNA here is from genome assembly GCA_037074715.1 of Magnolia kwangsiensis. Taxonomy (NCBI): domain Eukaryota; kingdom Viridiplantae; phylum Streptophyta; class Magnoliopsida; order Magnoliales; family Magnoliaceae; genus Magnolia; species Magnolia kwangsiensis. Next base: position 89,090,563 of record CM073585.1, read on the forward strand.
CAGAAGCAGCCAGTTCATAGGAAGTCCATTGATACATTTGGGCAGAGAACATCACAGTATAGAGGTGTTACAAGGTCAGTAGGAGCCCTCTTTCTCTTCTTCTTTTGTTTATTGTTTTTGTTTTTTTGATTATTTTATTTCATATACGGTGGTTTGTCATTGTAACCATTTTTGGGGCTTGTAGTCTCTTGCTTTCTTTCTTTTATTTATTTATTTTTTGCCTTAAAAAAAATGTTTTGAATTGGGTTCCTTCTGTCACGCTATTTTGTTTTTGTTTTTGTTTCCCCCCACCCCCCTAAATTCATGTGTGGTGCTTATGGGTTTATTTCTCCCTTAGTTTTTTTTTTTTTTTTTCCGCTTCTTTTTAATGCTGTTCTTGTAGTTGATATTTTTCTCTTGGGTGTCTTGCTCTTTTATGTGGTGATGCTTCTAATGAGACTTTTTTTTTTTCCTCTGGGCTGCTCCCATTTCCATTTTATTTTCATTGCTTTCTATTTTGCTTATAATAAGGCTATTGGTTTTATTTACCTCAGGCATAGGTGGACTGGTAGATATGAAGCCCATCTATGGGACAACAGCTGCAAGAAGGAAGGCCAGACTAGAAAAGGAAGGCAAGGTTAGTAAAACAATGGGATAACCATTTTCAGCATTGTTGGTATTTCCCTTTCCCTTTCACTTTTTCATTTTTTTTTTTGGTTGGTTGAGTTTTTTGAATTGTTAGCCTGACTGCTAAGATATGTTGTTTGTCTGGTTGTTTGCATGTGCGATTGCAATCCAATCAAATGCCTAGCAGTTTATTTGGGTGAGCCTTCTCTTTCATTCCTTCAAGTTCTTGAAATTTTCTTTAATCATCCAATACAACGTCCTGTTTATTTATTGGAACTTTCATTGCCATTTGTGGATTTTAGGGGGGTATGATATTGAAGAGAAAGCTGCAAGAGCTTACGACTTGGCGGCGCTCAAGTATTGGGGACCTTCAACTCATATCAACTTCCCGGTATATGATTCATAGCAAGCGAAATGGATTAATCTGTCAATCTCTCTCTTTACCGAAACCACAGTTTCGTGTTTTCTGATGTTGGCCTGAAAATGGATTCTTTGCAGTTGGATAACTACCACGGGGAACTTGAAGAAATGAAGAACATGAGTAGGCAGGAATATGTTGCCCATTTGAGAAGGTATGAATTATTCCTGTTATCCTACAGCAGCAGCAGGCCGTCTCTTTATCCATAAATCTCATCTTTTACTTCTCTCTGTTGCAGAAAGAGTAGTGGATTCTCTAGAGGTGCTTCAATGTATCGTGGCGTCACAAGGTCTTTTAAATTTCCGTCATTTTCAACACCCATTTCTCTAGGCAGGAAGTGATTACATGCTGAAACCTCTGTTCTGTCCTGTTTTTCAGGCATCATCAACATGGGAGATGGCAAGCACGGATCGGTCGGGTTGCGGGAAACAAGGATCTTTATCTTGGGACCTTTAGTAAGTGTTTTTTTTTTTTACTTCTTTTTTGGAGCTTAATCCCTTCTAATCTTAATAAAGTATTCATTGCTATAATTTGAATCCTGGATTTTCTTTTTCCAAGCATATCGAATTCTACATTCAGCAATGAAAAGGGCTAGTTCTTAGATTACAGTCCCACATGTAGTTCATTCAAAATCTATTGGTTACATTCCATTCAAAACTCAAGTTCTTGGAATCTTGAATTTGGAAGCTTTATGCTCTTTTGAAAGGCTGGATTTTTCCAGGCACTCTGAGCTCATTTAAGGCTGTTCTTTCTCAAGCAGTGGTTATACTTTTATAAGGCTGAATTTCAGCCACTCTGATTCCATAAGGCTGATTTTTAGCAATTCATGAGCTTTTTGTAAGGCTGATTTTCCAAACGCTCCACACTTTGTGCGCTGATCTTTTAGACATTCAAAATCAGCATATCAGAAAAGAAAAAGAAAAGAGAAAGTGTGGTTTTTTCAATCTATCCTATCTTTAGGACAAGTACTAGTTTCAGACAACTTCAAATTCTCATGAGAATGAATTTTCAGGCACCCAAGAGGAGGCAGCTGAAGCGTATGACATTGCAGCAATAAAATTCCGCGGGGTGAATGCTGTTACGAATTTCGACATCTCTAGATACGACGTAGAACGGATCATGGCAAGCAGTACTTTACTTGCAGGGGAATTTGCAAAGAGAAACAAAGAGATTGAAGCCCCTGACAATTCAATGGACCACAACTGCACATCAGCTCAAAACAGCAGTGGAGACGTCGAGCTAACGCAAGAAAGCAATGGTGGTTGCCCGGACTGGAAGATGGTTCTCTACCAATCCTCCTCACAGCAACCACCTCAAGCCTTGGATCATCTAGATCAGAAACCAACGGCCATTGCAAATTACCAAAACCCATCTTTCTCCTCCACTCTACATGACCTCATAGGGATAGATACAGTCAATTCAGCAGATGTGATTGACGAATCGATGAAAATGGGGGCGACCCACTTATCGAATTCATCATCATTGGTGACCAGTCTGAACAGCTCTAGAGAAGGTAGCCCCGATAAGGCTGGCCATCCGATGCAGTTCGCGAGGCCGATTACCACCAAATTCAACAGTCTTACTCCTATGAGTTCTTGGATTCCATCAAACCAGCTTAGGCCTGCAATGGCCATGGCTCATATGCCAGTTTTTGCTGCTTGGAATGATGCTTAGCTTCCTGTTCTTGGTAGGAAGCTACAGAGATTTGTATGAACAAAAGAAACAATGAAAAAGGAAGGAATTTGTAGTGGTGTGGAAAAAAGGTGGAAGTTTTGTTTTGTTTTTGTTTTTGTTTTAGGTGTTAGTGGGTGACAAAGGAGTTTATCAAGGTAAAGGTAGGGGCCCATGCCTGATCTGTAACCAGAAATTTGAATTTTTGAAACTGATCGTTTTGGCCACATTGGAAGATTTTCTTGCATTTTATGGGGGTGGAAATTGAATGTTGTGATTTCGTTTCATTTATTAAAATAATGTTGGTAATGTGGGTGTTGCATGTCCATCTAACCACTAAGAAGTTGCACAATACACTTGCCAGTGGTTGACATGGCATAGCCATGCACATCTCCTTTAACTCAATCCAAACCGTCTAAATATGGGGCCCCACTATGAATGGTGGTGTGACTTGTAGCCATTTATATTGAACCATGAGCAACTATACAATCCTCTTCCATTCTAGCCAAGCTGTCCAGATCCTGGACCCCAGTGTATGGGCCATAATATAAAACACCAAACCCAATGGATGCTCTCAACCATTCATTTAGTGCTCATCATGAAAAGATCAGATCATCCCCGTTGAGTCGGGGTCATGACATAAACTCAATGTACCCTTTCAGCAGGTTGGTGATGCTCAATCCCAGACTGATATCTGTAATTCTGTACAGGATGGGAACTCAACGGTCCAAAACGCCCCATCTCATTAAAGAGGGTTTTTCTGTTTGTAAAATTACTATATGAAGCCATTAAACCCAACAGTTCAAATTCAATGATCTAATTCTCATTAAACATCTAATCAACATGATCTTAAATTTATCTCTCATTGAATATTCCTACCCACTATTTGTACGGTTCAGATTGAGGTAGATGAAGGCCAGGACTAAATGCAGGTGTATACAGTATCCAGTACTCAGGCAGTGTATGTTGCAAGTCCCCCAGTAGCATTTCCTCGGAAATGGATTGGCCACTCCCCCTGCCACTAGCCAAGGGCTGGTGGTCGGTGCCCTGTGGGCCCCACCATGATGTAAGTGTTTCATCAATGCCGTCCATCTATTTTTATAGATCATTTTATGGTATCACACAAAAAATGATGTATATCCCAATCTCAAGTGGATCACATTATATGAAACAGTGTTGAATGAACGTCAACCATTAAAATTTTTTTGGGGCCCATTAAAGTATTGGATCAAGCTGATCTTTGTTTTTTCCCTTCATCTGGGTTTTTATGACCTAATCAACAGATTGGATGTCAAATAAACAGTACAGTGGGCCTTAGTAGGATTTAAATGATGGATATCCAATCACTATTGTTTTCCTGTGGTAGTCCACCTGAGATTTATGTCCCTCTCATTTTTGGGATGATGCCCTAAAAAGATCTTTAAAAATGGATGAACGGAATGGATGAAATAGATACATCATGGTGGAGCCCACAGATCACCGACCACCAGCCATGGGGATGGTGTCAGGGAGAGTAGCCAATCCGCTCCCCATTTCCTCTTGCTAAGTACAAAAAAGAACAGCTCAATGCTTTCCAATAATTTAAGGTCTTTGGTTTGACTAGACAATCTCTATCTCTCCCACATCTTGTCTTCCTATTCATTATTATCATTACCATCAACGTCTTTTTTCTGATTTTTCTCTTTGAGCTTTCTTCAAAGGCAACAGACATTCCAACCCATTATTCAAAAAAGGAGATAGATTCCCAAATCATGTTTATCTGTCTGATTTTTATCATGGGTCCTTTGGGTTTGTTTAGGATTTCTACAGTCAGAATCAATAGCCACTTGTCTGCAATTATTATAAGCCCTTTACAGTTAAAACTCATTAGCTTTTTCTTTTTTCCAAGGGCTGATGATCCCCACACGTGTGTGAGGCCTGGCCCATCCGTGCAACATCAGTTGTGCTGATTGGGCATGCATGGGAAGATCTGGTCTTTAATCATCAGGTGGACCGTAGTATAGAAAATGAATGGACGGCCTAGAAAATGTTGTTTTAACCCTCCTTTTTTTTATGTTGTGGTCCACCTTATGATCGGCCTGGCTGGATATTTTGCGGACGGAGTTGAAATGGTGGGGCCCATGTGATGGATGGCTGGATGTGTGCCATATCAGTAGCATGTGTAGGAGGTGGGTTATGCACGTGTGTGGGATTAGCAAACCTTAAGCATTTCTCTCTTGTTGAAAACCATGGAGTACTCAAGCGCACGTGTGAAAGAGTTACCCGATCACATACAACCAAAGCTATTGTAGGCTTGAAATACGTGTATCTCAGTTTAGACCATTCACATCATCGGACCCCTTGTGGATTGATCACGAGGTATAAATAAAAAAGGAGCTGATGATCCTCTTTCCAATTGATGGTCCATAAATGGACTGTTACAGTGCAAAAGTAAAAAAAGATTAATGGTCTAGATTCTACAAACAAATGTCCATTGATAAGAGGTGAGGATGATTCTCGCGTTAAGTTTTTAGCATGTGTCTCTTATGTTTGCTCCTGAGCATCATTCTACTCATTCGGGTATTAGTAAATACTCATTCGGATTATAGTAAATAGGATGCTACTACTGTTGAATAGCTCATATGGAAACTAAAAATAGTATTTATAAATCCAAGAGAAAAATCTTTAGAATCCAAAATATACACCTAGTATACGTTAGGAATGATTAACACCCAGATATGTTTCCCCCAATTAAACCTTAGAGGTGGCCATTATCTCAATAAAACATAGCAATAAAATGGAGGCTGCACATATGCAAAGTGCTTAGAGATCATACATAATTCAAAATAATGGTAAGGTGGTGACATTTAGTAACACATGTCCAGATTTAATTAGCTAAGTGCAGTTGTTAACAAAGAAGAGAAAGTTGTCTGAAAACCAAAACTTTATTTTTTTGGGTTAGCTTGTTAGTACACCCTTGTCAGTTCACACACTCCATGTTAGCCACCCCCTCTAGGTATCAATACCAAGACCTCAAGTGTCGAAAGGAGGTATCTCCGCTCAATCTGCCAGTTGAGCTATGAATTTGGGTGTCCTGAAAACCATAAAAACATGAGTACATATGGGAACCTAATAGTTGGCTGTCTCCTTATTAAAATACAATTATATTAAGTCTAGGCCGCTAGCTAACCAGACTGCCAATTCTAAATGCTAATGAATCATACGCAAGGCCGCAGTTCTAACCCAAGTATATAAAATTAATAGAGAATAAAGAACTTTGTATCTTGCCAATCTCATCAAACAAATCTTTTATTCAAATCAACACTACTAATCAAATCATTTCTCCAAGATAGATATCTATCTTAGTGTAGCATAGTTTAGTATCTCCACTTTTATCCAATATCATATTACAGTAAGTTTGGATCAATTAGCTCAGCTTTAGTTTGCTTTTTCATCGACTACAACTTACTGCTCAGGTTATGACCATCTAGGTTCAAATGACAATGTCACGACCAACTAGGTTTAGACTAATGCAACCATCCATGGTCACTTCATTCACTCGAATTGTTACAAGTAATTTTAAAAGTTTTATTTATTTATTTTGCTTATTATATTACATCCACTTTCATTTTGATAAAATCAACTCTTAATCTTATACTGACTAATTTGTTGATGAGCATGAAAAATTATATTCGTGCAATAAAACTCATTTTTAAGAAAGAAAGGGATTATCCAAAAGACATATCTTCCCATTCACAAATTGTTTAACTCTTTGTCAATTGGTGGCTATGTAGTCTAGCTCATCAAATCTATTATAATCCAGCTATTTTAATGACTGGGATCACTAAGGTATTTGATTCGATTTGAGTCAAATGCAACTCTGATATGCACAGGACATACATACACATGCACAATCAAAATGAGGCTATTCACCATATGTATGTGTCAAATTAAAGCTTGACACAGTGTAAAGTGGAGCCCATGATTTGGATGATTGGCACATTTAAACGGACGTGGATTGCATGTAACCCTACCACCACCATCCTTCATGGTGATAGGACTTTTGTGGGCCAATGTGCTGTATTCTTTTTATGCAGGTCATCTATCCGTTTTGCCAGCTCGTTATAAGCTATGAGCTGAAAATTGATGTAGATCCGGGGACTATATCATTAAAACCAGTTGAGATACTGATGTCCACCCGTTGAAACCATAGTGATATATATATATATATATACACACACACACACATCCAACCTATTCATACAAGACTTGGATGGGATGAAGGAAAAACACAACTATGAGCCTGATAGAAACTTTCATCGTCCTCAGAAAAGTTCAAAGCCCACTGGTGTCGTCCACTTGAGATTCGGATATGTTTCAATTTTGGGTTCATGTCCTAAATAAGCTGGAAAAATAGATGGACGGCGTGGATAAAACACATACATTACGGGGGGCCCAGAGAGTTCTGTCATAACGGACGTCGGTGGCAGCAGAGTATCTGTGTACATCCGGTCCCATTTAAACCACGTGATAGTCACTGTGCGTACGGATCATTGCTAGCCCGTACGTGTATCCCTCCACTCGCACCTCTACACACATATACCTTACATCTAAGCCGTGTAATCGTCTAATCGAGAACTGAGGTCGACCGATTATCAGGTTTGCCAGGACGGAAACAATGGACGGTCTACAAAAATTCACAACTTTTTTTAGACGGTCCAACGTTATTGTTCATGTGTGTCCCACCGGATACATGAACCAAATGATTGCGTGTGCATATAAGCCATACACACCAAGGCCCATCTTACCAACGCTTTGGATCACTATAAAATTCGGAGAAGACAGCCTGGCCGCTGCTCATTTTCATTCATACTCAATTATGGGCCCACAATGTGGACCCCAGCGATCAACATGTCTTGCAATTCACATTTTGGGAGGCATACAAACACTCCCGCTCTCCACTTAAAAAAAAAAAAGAATAAAGAAAGAAAGTAAAAAGTCCCACTCCCCCAAAATGCAGATGCACGGATCTGTGCATCTGCAATCCACCAAACCTAAATTGCAAACAGGCCTCTTGCACGGGCAGTACGAGAGCCAAGTTAGCTTGGTCTCTTGCTCGGCTCGAAAGGAAAAAGCTCGGTTCGACACGGTTCAAAATTGAGTTCAAGTTGATTCATGAGCTCAAAAAAAATTTTAAACAGTGTTCTAGCTTGATTCGACTTGAATCGAACTCAATTTATTTAGTTCGGTGACTCAATTACTTTGATATTATTGTTGCTTATCAAGTGTTTGATGAAATAACTCAATGTCATGTAGTTGGTGGCAAGGAAAGTATAAATATGAAATAAATACACTTTTTTCTTTGATATTTATGTTGTTTACAAGGTGTTTGATAAAATATTTGTAAAACTATTGTTGTTGTTTTATATATAGTGAGGTTTTGAAGGTGTAGACCATATGTTTATGAAAATACTGTATAAGTGAATTGGGCTCAATCTTGGCTCAAACTCGGATCAAACTGGCCCGAGCTGCTGATTGAACTGAGTTGAGCTGACCAGTCAAGCTCGAGGACTGAGCCAAGCAGAGTTCAAGCTGAGGTCAGCAAGTGGCCGAGTTAAGCCGAGATGTGCCAAGTTTGACACGGTTTGACTCGTGTACACCTCTACTTGCATCGGAATGCTAATCTCTTAGTTCACATGACCAACCTAAACGGGCTGTTGGGCATGTGGCCGTAGTGGTGTTGGAGATCGGGCCCACTAGCCCTCCGGATGGTCCACACCTAACGATTATGGACCATGGCCCAAAAAGAAACCGAAAGTTGATCAAGAAATCATAATGGTCCACTAAGTTAATCTAAATATTTAATGAACCACCCCCAAACCAATTTGAAATCCGTGCCAACGGTCCAATGAGATGCATCAAACTTTGATTAGGACAAACCCAATGGGCCCACAGTACCTGGCCCAATCCATACCTCCAAGATGCACTATGCCTAAAATAATAAATTGTTGTACGATGTAGGGTCTCTCTTTGGAGAGCTCTTTCACATAATATATATTTCAGCAGATGGGCTGTGCATTATGTGGACCACAAGATTAAAAAATGTCTAAAAAATCTATAAGCCTATGTCATTACAATAAATTAAAAGAAAAAAATGGCTCCCCTTTTCTTCTAAAAGGCAATGTGGTGTATGGAAGTACTGTAAATCATCATTTGGGGTGAATACGTCGGTGATGTGAATTCATTTTTTAAATGGGTTTTCTTATATCAACCTCTCCTTGTCGCGTTACAATTAAATATGAGTAGGTCTCAAGTCCAACTAGTTGGACTACAAAGTATAGTTCAACCAATGGATAACATCCAACCTATTAAGTTCTTGTGACATCCAAACCTTTCAATAGGTTGGTCTCACCATGAGGATCATTATATGCAAAAATTATACCTATCTACTTATCATTTGGGTCACACGATATAAAAAAATTTATATTCATTAAAAAATAAGTATGGTATGGTCGATGAGTAAATATTTTTAATTTTTTTGAAAAGGTAGTCTGCATGATAAGGTCAGAATACTGGACGGGTTAGATGTCACAATTATGAAAGGTTGGAAGTTATTGGCTGCATCTACCATGGCTTACTGTCCAACCTGTTGGACTTGATACATTCTCATTAAACGTACTGCTTTCAGTTTTTTCCTTTTTGGCATATACTTTCCCTTAGTTTAGGGATGGCAATGGACTTGGCAGCCGAACCCTTTTTGACAAGGGCTTGGGCCTTCTAAGCTTGGCCCGTGGGCCTTACTCAGTCTTGAATGTAGGCACGGTGTCTTGTTGGGCCAATGATAAATGGCCATTCATTCACGCAGTATAATCATTAAGTGGATTATTTTTTTTTATTTAAAAAGAAAAAGAAAAAAAGAATGGACAGTTTAAAGACACTTATGAGTGGTTCATCTCCAAAGATAAAATTCCAAGTATACAAGTTACTCGTCTCTATTCTATTAAAATAATTGTTGTCCATTCGAATTAAATTCGAATGCTAATCGGACTAATCTATGGTGGTCTGTGCCCCTAAAAAATGAGTCATGGGCCAAAACATGGTTCGACCAGCGGCCCCACCAAGAAAATGTGAAAGGTCACCTTTTGTAGAGTTGGCAACGGACCGAGCTGGCCCATCAAACTTGGGGGTGTGGTCCGCATCAGGATGAGCTTGAATCTAAAATTCTGGACTGAATTGAAGGCCAAATGGATAAATGGGCTGACCCTGGCCCATGTTTGAATTTTTTATTATAGATGGAAACATCAAGATATTCAATCCTTCAATTTATTAGAGATGACATAGAGATAAACATCTCAATGGGTTGTAATTTTATAAACGTTCATCTCAAATTTAAATTTTAAGTAGGTACGTGTAAAGTAATAAAGAGAAAGTTCTTTCTTGTGTCTTCTATTAAAACCTATTGAGATGTTCATCTCCATCTCATCCCTAGTACACTTTAACCATCTAATGGAAGAACAATGCATGATGCGCCCATTCATCCATGTGCAGACATTTGTATCCCTTGGATGAGAGTGCACACAAGTGGGTCCATGGTTCGGTGATCTAGACCATTGATTTGATGCCCCAAAGGATTGCAAATGTCCTTTCAATCTCCCAGACTGGATTGGGTAGCATTTTGTTAATGATTTATTTGCAGGCTGCTGATCTAAGGGTTAGAATCTTCGAATCTGGGGGAATTGTGAGACATACCTCTTCCACAATCGGCCCCACTAAATTGATGGTCTGGATCGACAAACCATCGGTCCTATATGTAAAAACTTGTTGGCCAAGGCTGTGAATATTTGCAGAGAAAATGGGAATCTTATATCAGCCATTAAAAACATATAAAAATCCCAATGTTGTGCTGCACCATTCCTCATGACTGCAGGTTGATTGCTGTCCAATGCGCCCCACAAAAGATTTTGGAACATGGTCCATTGGTGGTGAGATACAACAGACTATGGTGTATTCATGTAGATCAATGATGTTGGGGATTTTGACATGCAGAATCACACAGATCTAGATCTAGGATAGCAATCCAATGACACCAAGCACATACAAAAGAACACAGATCTAACGTGGAAAACCTTTACGAGAAAAAATTACGGCACAAAGCGACAGATCTCCACTACGAAAATAGAAATTACAAAGAGAGAGGACTTACCCGATTCGAACAACCTCGAATCTCACCCTTGCTACACTCTTTAGAAACCCTAAAATCCTTTTAGGAACCCTTGAAACTCCTTTAGAAAGCTCTAGAATACATTTCAATCCCGCATACATCCCTTTATATAAGTTTAGAAAGAAGTAGAATTGGAATAGAAAATAAAAATCGCAAAATCTGTGTTTCTGCAGAAAATCTGCGTAACATTGTCGATGACATCGAAGGTCCATCGATGTCATCGATGTCATCGAGAACGGACCAAAACTGTCCAGTGACCAGGGGTGAAAAATTTCGTGAATTATCGATGGCATCGAACAACCTTCAATGTCATCGACGACTGCCATCGATGTCATTGACACCCTGTCAATACCATCGACAAACCAACAGATAGATTTAAGACATCTGTCCATAACAATCTCCATCATGTCTTCAATCTCCATCTGTGTAGCTTCTTGTCCCTTTCTCTTATCTCTGCATCACATTATAACTTTTCTTGCACACTCCGTCTTCCTTTTACGCCATCGCCAAGCCTAAAGAAGTTGCACAGAACTTGAACTTCTCTGTAGGAACGATCTAGGTGAGCATGTTTGTCGGATCAAAATCCACATGCCCAACCACCATTGCTCCTGTCTTCTCAAAAGAAAAGACATAGTCTTCTTACCATCTCACTGCTAGCCAATATTGCTTATCAGGGTACTTACTCACAAAACTGATAGCCTGTGAAATAACTGATTTAATCTAGATCATGGCATACACTGCTAATCGCATTCGAATAAGGCTCATGAGATATCCTATTTTTTTCATCTGTTTTGGGACATGTCATAAGCAAAACTTGAGGAGAGATGCATAGGGAATGCTCTCTGGCTTTACCTGGCCCATTACATCTTTGATCAATACCTATACAAAAGGTATTCCTCTTATAGTTACCAAAACCTACTCCTTCTCCAGTCTCAATGTCGAGAACCTTCTTTACACCCCCCCGATCCTTCATCCTAAATATCTCACTTAACCGAGTCTTCAGTACATTGATTTCAGACATGTCATAATTGGCGATCTATATGTCATCAATTCCTGACTCATCATGAAGGAATCAAACCACTGCCTACGCGACAAGGTAAACCACGACATCCTGTAAAGTCTTTTCTCAGCCCCTTTAATTTCAAACCGGTCTAGTTGCTTCATGTAGATCTGATCTTCACATTCCCTTACAAAAGTACAGACTCCACATCCATCCTTCTAGCTCAAGATCGCATTAGCCAACTAGTGCCAATCACGAATCTAATAGACACTTGTTATACCGTCAGCGCAAATATCTCTGAGAAGTCGATCCATTCTATCTGAGCATAACCCTTCGCTACCAACCTCGCCCTGTATTTATGTTGTATCCTCCTAAAGATCCACCTGCAGACCCACTAGAAGCTCCACCCGCTCCCATATGTCGGTCTGGTATAATAAATCCACCACATCACTCATAGTCACCTTTCACTTCTCAACACCAGGCTTACCTAGAGCCAATCCCCTGCGATATTGGAGTTATCCATGTACCTCGCTGATATCCTGTGATCATGCCGTATAATTCTTCTCACGAGTGACTGCTCCACCTGCTCTGTAACCTTGTCTGCACATCTTAGCCTTCCTTCCCTGCTCGCTCACGTGGGCATGCCCAACATGCCATACACGTGCAGAGGTGGAATCCGCTACATCCATTGCGGCTCTACCTTTTGAAGTGCTCCCGATCAACCTGTACATGTTACCGAGTCGTTGCCCTTTCATGATTACTCGTGACCCCTTAGATACTTTAAGATCATCATCAATACCTGTGTATTTGCATCCTTTTGCTTCAAGCACATCAAGAGAAATCAGATTCTGCTTCAAATCAGGAACGTGTCTCACATCTGTCAAAGTACGCTCCACCCCATCAAACATCTTGATGCGCACCGAACCAACAGCCACAACATTATAGGCAATGTCATTGCCCATAAATACCTGTCCACCATCGCACTCCCTGTAGCTAGTGAACCAACTCCAATGAGGAGCCATGCCAACAGATGCCCCTGTGTCTAGTATCCACTCATCCTTACAATCATCGTATGGTCGTCTGAGAGAAGACACAGATAAAACATCACCATCACGTCCATCTGACGTGACAGCATTGGCCTCTCTACATGAAGCCTCAGAATCTTTCCTCTTCGATTTAGGATTTCACAATCCTTCTTCACATGTCCTTCCTTTCCATAGTTCTAGCACTTTACCTTTCCTTTGGCTTTGCCCCTTGGATATGGATCTAGAACCTGAAGAACCTATACCTTATCCAGAATTCCTACCCACTATAAACAGTGATTAGAAGATGTCCCCGTGTCGTTGTTTAGCTGTCTCATAGCCTTCCCTTGAATGGCTGAGATAAGGGTGTCGACACTCAGAGTTTTATTCATGTTGCATATAGTGTCCTTTAATGACTCATACGACGTTGGAAGAGAATTTAGCAACATACATGCTTATTCTTCATCTTTCATTACTTCCTCCATATCCAGCAATTTGCAAACTAATTTATTAAAGTTTCTAATGTGAGCCTCCAGATCTCCACCCTCTGCCATCTTGAAGTTATACCACTGCTGCTTCAAGTGCAGACGATTTTCAGAAGATTTTTTCGCATAGACATCCTCTAACTTCGCCCATAACTTAGCCGCAGTTTTCTCTCTCATGAAGTTGTAGAGAATCGCATCTGTGAGACATAAACGGATTAATGATAAAACCTTCTTATCAAGAGCATTCCACTCGTCATCAGTCATAGTAGACTTTCGCTTCTTAAGAGCACCATCTTCGCTTTGCTTGATTAAGAAACTCATCATCTTGATTTTCTATAAATCAAAATTATTTTTCACTTAGCACTTCTCAATCTCATACCTAGTGCTCGCCATTATTACTAATCCCTTAGATTTAGATCTGTGCCCCAATAATAGCTTTGATACCACTTGTTGGAGATTTTGACTTGCGGAATCACACAGATCTAGATCTAGGATAGCAATCCAATGACACCAAGCATACACAAGAGAACACAGATTTAACATGAAAAACCTTTGCGGGAAAAAACCATGGCACAAAGTGATAAATCTCCACTATGAAAATAGAAATTACAAAGAGAGAGGACTTACCCGATTCGAATAACCTCGAATCTCACCCTTGCTACACCCTTTAGAAACCTTAAAATTATTTTAGGAACCCTTAGAACTCCTTAGAAAGCCTTATAATACATCTCAATCCCGCATACACTCCTTTATATAAGTTTAGAAACAAAAATCGCAAAATCTGCGTTTTTGCTGAAAATCTGCATAACATTGTCGATGACATCGAAGGTCTATCAATGTCATCGAGAACGGACTAAAACTGTCCAGCAACCAGTGGTGAAAATTTTCGTGAATTATCGATGGCATCGACCAACCTTCGATGTCATCGACGACTGTCATCGATGTCATCGACACCCTGTCGATATCATCGATAGATCAACAGACAGATTTAAGACATCTGTCCATAACAAATGAACCATTGTGTAATCAGAGTTCTCAGTTACTCACTTTCGCTATGCATATGAAATTATGGAGTTTGGATGTAAGGATGTATACATGAAGTTTCTGTGGCCATTAATGTACCTCATTAAAGCTTCAAGATCTTAGTTCTTCCTCTCTCCCTTAGGCCACTCTAAAAAAATGGTTTCAATGGGAGGTGACCTTAGCCCAATGTTCCAGTTTTGTGGCCCACTATCTTAGATTTGCATCAATTTCTATTTCACTCCCTAACATTAGCCGCCACAACTAATGGATGGAGTGAATGTTACATATACATCATGGTGGCCCCACCAAGCCTTTTGTTCCTCAAGGTCGCTGATGATTTCTGTCCTGCAGTAGTCAATAGGTGGGTAAGGGTGGAAGGTAATTGATTCTAATCAAGGGTCAAGGAACCCCTTTAACCTTGACATAATTGTTTATACCCATTTAGGCACTTTTTTATAGCCAACGAGATGTTGTCATGTGTCTCCACTACGTGCCTAATAATGACAGAATCATGTTGCGATAATATATTTTGTCCTTATCCTTCCATGAATTGTCTCCTGCCATAAATATGGTGGCACATAATTATATACACACCTCTAGAGGAAATGATGTGTCGAATGATATGCAGCCTTAATTTTTATGGCATGTGATTAGGCAGTGTGCTCAACATGTTTATAAAAGACTTACTAAAGTAAAGATCTTATCACCAATCCGATTAGGTCATCTCTCATAATCCATTCAAAATGAGAGATTATTCCTGAGACGTTCGAAGCTTTCACCACGATTATGAAGCTTCGAATGTTGGACTAATATCGGAGTGGATAGGAACTAATGGATAGGGTCTTAATCCGGATCCAGCAAACTAATCCATGGATCTTCATGATCACGATAGGGGGAAATCTAAAAAAGGTTCATGACCAAACCAAATCCAATGAGATTGATTCCTAAAGGTTCACGGATTGTTGTAGCCATACTGGCAAGAGATTTGAAAATGATTTCAAATTTACGAAGATCTCTTGTGAGAAGAGCATATAAGAGTTGTGGTCACGAAGGATCCTGGACTAGCAAGAAAACCTTGTGAGGGTTTTACCGCCTCTCAGAGTTATAAAAAGAGAATGCGATGAAGAGCTCGTGGTCCATGCCAAGTGCAATCTATCCTTATAATATTTATCTTTTATCTTATCATAGCCTAACTTAATTTTAGATTAGATCATTACTGTCTAGTGCCACGCTATAGTATCCTTAGGAGTAGGATAAATATCAACAACCTTCTATTGTCGCATCTTGATTAACTGAGTTTTTACTTGGAAGATCAAATACCATGGTCACAAAATGTTGACCATTCACCTAAATCATTTGTACATATGGATAATTCAAGTATTTATCTTTCGTTTTATTTTTCTTCTCTAATTTTGTGTAGTATTCTATGTATTGTACTAAGCATCACTTATAAATCAATAAAAAATGACATTGTTTTAGCTTCTCTCTATTTTAACATATCCATCTTTGCTCCATTGAGAAATACATTGAACATAATTATTTTTGAAAGAAGAAATCATTAAGACACAAGGCAAAAAGAATTAATTAGAAATGAATAACCCTACCCTTTTGCAAATTACCTTATTGCTGTTACAACTGATGGTTGAAAGGGTGGCTCAGTCATAGAATTGGATCTTAAATGGTTGTAAGACCCGTGTCCTAGTCCGTACCGTTCCGTTGGCCTCCGAGGTCCTTCCGGTCGAAATTCGGCAATCCTCGACCTGTATTCGACGTTTACGCACAAACTTAAGTCGAGTCCCGCATATCAGAGTCGACCTGACCCGAGACCTGTATCATAACGACCGCACCGTCGCCACAGTTTTAACGCCACGACTCGCGCACCGACCCGATACCTAGGGTAGAAGATGTAGGCCCGCGTTCAATTCGAAGAAAACACCGTACGTTACGAACTTTGAGAGAATCTCAACAACATGTCCCATCAATCAATCAATCAATCCCATCAATCAAGTACACATCACACATCAAGTCAAGTACAACAACTCATACCTTTCTCTTATACAAGCAAGTTCAAAGTCAACTCTTACATCCCTTCACCCATCACTCCATCACCTTTTCACCCATCACTTCCCTCTCTCTCTCATTCATTCTCAAAAAAAAAAAAAAAATTCCAAGCAAAAGAGCTTCACACGTCCAATCTCTCTCCCTCTCCCAAACACCAAGTGTGGCCCACCCTATCATCTCTCATCCTCACCATAAAAAATCCGTCGCCACCGTTGATCGTTATGCATAGGTGTATACAAGCCATAAGGAGCAAGAAGGAGTGCAAGAGGTGGGTGATCCACCGTTAAATCTTTTTTTAGGGACCACTTATTGGTGGGACCCATTTTTTTATGTATAAGTTGTATCATGTGGGGCTGTTGAGGGTCAAATATTACATATTAGACCCCAGATATTGTCTAGATTTATGAACATAATATTGTTTGAACGGCCGATTTAATCGTGATTATGCTACAGGTTGAATTTAGGAGCTTAAGCTGAAAAAGGATGCTAAAAGCTTGGATTTAACACTTTGATGATCACCAAGGTAAGGGAAGGACCCAAAGGGACCATGATCGACGGAATTAAATGCCAGAGATCTGCAAAAATCGAGAAACTGAAGCTCAAGTGGCCCAAAATTGATCCAGAATGCAAGATTACAGGGTTTTCACCATCTGCTCGGCTCGAAACTTTATACATGGCCTGAGGACCATAAATTAACTGTACACGTCGAATTTCAGCCGATGGATCTCTCTAAAAGTGGCTCAACATACGGATCAGCCCCGAAAATCTTGATTTTGGGCCCGCCAAGTATCTGTAAATGCTTTAAAATTGGACTCAATGGCTTAATTGATATGGCAGGATGGATGGACGGAGCGGATCTTGTGCATACATCATGATGAACCCTACCTATGCACTGCGTGTGCACAGTGTAAACGTGCACCAGCCGTGCACTGGACTGAAGCTTTCGGTCAAAGTCGGTGTAGACCGACTCCTCCCGCAAACGGAAGTTGCCGTTTTTAAACAGCGTCCGCGCACGCGGACGCTCGATTATTATTTTGGGGTCCACCCATTATTCCAATAGACAATCCAACCCGTCCATCATATTCCCAAGGCCCATGTTACCAAAGCCTAGGTGGCAGAATTTCGGAATACGATAAAGAGATGATTTCAGCCGTTAAAATAGAAGATCGACGGTGCAACAAAATTACCCATTGGCCACACCTTATTTGATGCGAAACCGGTTATTCCCACCCGATTTTTCGCATAGATCTCAATGGACGGTATGGATCCTTCAACCGACGCTGATAATGGGCCCCACCATCAGTCAGCGTAAGAGACTTCATAGCCTCTGTTTTCTGCGTCCGATAAACGCGGTCGCTGTGGGCCATTTTTCTGATCATGGTCAGGATCGGACTGATGATCCGGACCGTCCATGTTGAAGTACAACTAAGACCGTCCAAAGGGGCATGTTTTTAATACGTTTGGTGGACGCTAGGAGAACCAGCGGTGGCAGCATTCTTGGATTTTCTTCACTACGTGCGCAAGGCGCTGCGTAAAGCTTTTCGCCACCAACTTGCGGCTCCTATAAAATAGAGAGAGAGCGTGGGAGCACGAGGTGAAGCTTGGAAGGAAGGCTCGAGAGACAGGAAGTATAGGGGAGAGAGTGGAAGCTTCAACGGTTTCCTTTTGTTAATTCTCTTCTTTCTTTTCCTCCCTTATACTTTCTTTTCCTATGGAATTTTAGCTGCATCATGTCTATCAGCGGCTAGACCTCTTAGCTAGGGCTAAGAGGTGAAGCCTATAGCGTGATGGGAGAACTCTATGCTTGTACTTTTTAGACTGAACCGATGGTGTTTTGTTAATGGAATGTTCTCAGTCTTTAATGGTCTGTTGTGATTGAAATTACAGTGGGTCTGCGATGGCTTTGAATATTTTCTTTCCTTTTATGTTTATGACGTTAGGAAGCCCTGTTGTTCACTATAGTCTCCTGGGCATGGTCGGATGACGGTACCCTTCCTAACTTTCATAGCATGTGATTGGTTGATAATTAGTTTAATTCTGTTGTTTGCCATAGTCTCCTGGGCATGAGTTGGTGATGAAATTCATTCTAATTCATATACCTTTCATCTCTTTGAAACTAGATCAACGGCAGTTCAGTAAATTCCATAATTCTTGAAGCAGGCATAAGATCTCTCTGATCTCTACAAGTGGATCCTCTGAATCCCTAATTCCCTTCCTTTGATTTTTCTTAAGTTTTAGAACAATTATTCCACCATTATTCCTTAAATTCTATTGGATTTAGATTTCTTCTTAATCTAGTTCTAGTTCTGGTTAGTTTTAGATAACGTATAAGTTTCAGTCCCTTGGGATTCGACCTCGGTCTTACCGAGTTATTACTACATCACAACCCTGCACTTGGGGAGTGAACAGGGGCCCATAGTGGCGGGGCCCCACCATCACCGTCTCTTCTCTCTCTCTCTCTCTCTCTCTCTCTCTCTCTCTCTCTCTCTCTCTCTTTGAATGTTGATGATGATGAAGGGGTGAGTGTGGCCCACCATAAATCATATTTTCATGTGGGACCCATCAGCTAAATGTGTTGGATCTACACCATCCAGCCCATTAGTGGGCCTGGATGGAAGGAAAACACAAACAGCGGGTGGTTCAAATAGGTGGGCCACATGCATGTGGGACCCACCATGATGTCCATTTTATCCATGCCGTCCAGCGTTACTGGACGCTGGACGTGGGAGGGGGTTGGCTAACATGGTGTGCGTGTACTGACATGGGAGTGTACTAACAAGATAGCCAAATAAAGAGAATGGTGGGCTGCTCATGTAAGCCCCACCTTGATGTATGTGCTTGATCCAAGCCGTCCATCCTTTTTCTCAAATTATTTTAGGCGTTGAGGCAAAAGATGATGCTGATATGATAAAACAAGCGGGTCGTACCATAGGAAATGGAGGTATTGCCATTAAAAATTATTTGGATTATTCTATTCATCAGAAATACCTCACATATTGGTCTTGTTTGGCTTGTCTGGAGCCATAGAATCCAATGGACGGGTTGGATTTTTCAAATACGGGCCCCACATGGGAAAAACCGCAGGATTGGTGATTTTTTTAAAAAAATAAAAATAAGCAAGGCAGCAGCTACTGCTGCTGCTCTGACACAGACACAGGCAGCGCCTGCGCTGCGTGGACGAGCGGACGAGCTGGGCCTCACGGCCCCAGCCATGGGCCCCACCGTGATGCGTTTCGAACATCAACCCTGTGCATTGGGTGGGCCTCCCCCCTGGCCACGGATCACCCAAAAATCAGCCGTATACGGAACTTAGGTGGGCCACACTGTCTAAAATCATGTGAAGACATGCCTAGAACATATAAAAACACTTGGGCCTACCTGAATTTTGGATGTGGCTGAAACTTGGTCTGGACCCTCAGCCAGATGGGACACACATAATGGGTGGACTGGATTTATGAACCACATCACAGTGGGCCCCGCTTGGCCCACGTAAGCTAATGATTCGGTTGGATGGCTAACAAACATTTCGGTGGGCCCCATCGGACGACCCCACTGTGATGTGTGCACGGCCCCACTGTGAGGTGTGCACGGCCCACCATGATGTATGATTTGTATATCCACGTCGTCTATTGTAGTGGGCCCAAAATCACGTGACGTTATGAACAGGTTTGGATGGCAAATAAACGTCACAGTGGGCCCCTTGGTCCATGTGACCTCTCAACAGGTTGGATGAAAATAAACGTTACGGTGGGCCCCTGCCCCTGCCTCACGTGACCCAACCAACAAGTTGGGGTGCAAATAAACACTATAGTGGGCCTAGGTCCACATGACCTTACCCACTAGTTAGGTGGAAAATAAACATTGCAGTGGGCCCAAGTTGGGTGGAAAATAAGCATTTTAGTGGGCCCAGGTTGGGTGGAAAATAAGCATTTTGGTGGGCCCTAGGTCTGTATGACCTTATCAACAGATTGGGTGGAAAATAAACATTTTTGTTGGGCCCCACGAGGGACCCACTATGTATGTAGTGTAATCCACACCTTCCATTAGTGTAGGCCCCACCACGGGGTATGTACTTCATCTATGCCATCCATTCTTTCCACAGGATCCACCATAATGCATGTGTTGCATCCAACCCGTCAAACCATTTTTAAAAGATCATTTTTAAGGCTTGAGACTAAAAAAAAATAATAAGATAGACCTAGGATCAGGTGGGCCACATTAGTGAAAATAGTGGGTTTGAATGTCCACTATTAAGCCCTTAGAAATTTTAATGGTGAATATCCTTATCACCACTTATAATTGAGTGTGGTCTACCTGATATATATATATATATATATATATGGCCCATGTGGTGTGACCCACTTACCATATTATGGGCCATTGTTGAGGGCCACCTTGATTTGTATGAGGCCAGTTGTTAAAGCCGCCTTAATAGATATGAGGCCCATGTCATGAGGCCCATTGTGGTTTATATATGGCCCCATGTATTTAGGCCCACCTTAATATATATAAGGCCCATGGGTTATGCCCCATTGCAAAGTACCTAAGGCCCATTGGTGAGGCTCATTGAGGTGATCCACTTGATGAATGTAAGGCGCATATAATACGGCCCAATCGATGTACTTAAGGCCCAATTGGGTGCAACTAGGTCCATTGCAATGCGTGATCCCTCCATGGCATATAATGATATTTATAGCAAGTAATGCCTTGAGAACAATGATGGTTAGATGCCCACATTATAAGGATGACGACGGTTAAATGTCCGCACTGTCACTCTCCCTAAGGCCCACTAATAAGCCATACTTGTAGTAAGTAGGCCGTCTAGGCCCATCTCCGTTATACAGAGAGTCCATCTCTATAGACATGTTTAGTATAGATCCGTGATTCATTATTATATGCATCATATGTATGACTGATATGACAAGTGACTGATCATAGCATATGCCTTCAGTCAAACGGTTTATGGGCTCCCTGATAGGCGGAGTTGCTCTACATGAGCGCATGGTACACTCAAGACTATTGCATGACTGGTAGAGTGACTCATACACATGCATTGTGTGATTGTAGTTACTGTATGCCCTAGTGACATCAGGGCAATAATCTCCACAGATACATCGTGGAGGCTGTATTGGATGCCGAAAATGTTTAGTTCTAGCATATGGGTGTCATAGATGTCCCTAGGTGAAATTCTCTAAACCCGATGGTACTAGAGGATGACTCCAACGTCGAGACCGAGTGGATATATGAGCGCACGAGGGATGAATACCAGGAGGCCGCGTCTCCCACTGTGTCGTGGTCAGTTGGAAAGGGGTGTGGCCTTACTCGCCCGAGGGTAGGGGACAATACTAGGCTGAGTTTGACCAGCTCGTGAATGGGTCCGCTATCTACATGTCAATAGGCATTGACAGACTATTGGCCAGGCGGATAGTGAGGTTTCTTACGCTCACTTGGACTGCGGATTGGAGAGTGACAGTACCATTTAGAGTGTACTAAACTCCGGTGATTATCCAGATTGAGAACCGTACTGACTTGATGCCCTAGTGAGGAGCTGCATCGATATGTGGATGAGGATTAATATGCTTGACTTGTATTTTGCATCTCATGGCCTGGATATGGCCGATCGCATTCATATCTTGCATTGCATAGCCTTAGTACGGCTGATTGCATTCATGTATTCATCAGCATGATTCTGCATTACTCTAACCCTACATTCTAAGCACGCTTATATTGTGCACACACTTACACCACCCTCTAAGCTTTCTATAAGCTTATGCACGATTGATGCGTGCAGGTGACGCCAAGACGCAACCTTAGTCTTTCCATCGTTGGTGCGTGCAGCTGAGCTTCTAGAGTTTTTGTTACCTTCAGTATAATGTATTTCTCCTTTCATACGCCTTATATTCAAAGTTTTTGATCATAGTGGATTTTGTGATGGTGTTCTTGTGGTTATTGTTCATGGGTTTTGCTTGTGGTTATGCTCATTACGAATCAAATCATGTTTGAAATCCTCCTTATAGCATACCAGGATCGGAACTTGGTATGGGTGTCGGGAGCCGAGAATGGGGTACTACGGAAGCTGTCGGCGCCGGATTCGGCGATCAAAAATTTTGTGAGCCCGATTTCTGAGTTTGGGGTGTGACAATGGTCCATCTTAACATAAGAGCTAGGCACCAATTGTTGAGATGTGGAGCCACATCTGGGGCCGTCTTCGACCGATCGGGGGCTATGCTCGACCGGTCGTAGGGGCCCGCTCAACCGATCATGGACCGGATCGACTCAAAGTCCAGCGACATCATTTTTTTTGTTCCGAGGTGCTCGACTGGTCGTGGGGTTCTCTCGACCGGTCGCGCAGTCTGCTCGATTGGTCGTAATTACGCAGATTCGTTTCCGATTCCGATGCGGACTGCGAATTTTGGTGTCGCCTTTCGGAAGGGTGCGAAAGGAAAGTTGTCTAAACTATATATATGTGTTCCTAGCATTTTTCTAGGGTATTGGAAAGTAATACAAAGTTATTTTAAGGTGTGGGCTAAGGATTTTCTATATTCTTCCAAAGGAGAGGTTAGTATTTTGCCTTATAATCTTCGTTCTTCTTCATAGTGGAAGTTTGCATCCGTGATTTTTTACCCTAGTTTGAGATTTTTCCACGTATATCTTGTCTTGTGGTTTGCTTTGATTGCTTTGATATATTTCTAGTTTATATTTCTTCCTGTTTATTGTTTGTGGGTAAGGCCTGAGATTAAATTTAGGTTCACTGCGTTGTTGGCGTGCTGCGCAACAACTGGTATCAAAGCTATTGGTTTAGTTTTGTTGGGAGTGATGATAGAAGAAGGGAAAATTAGAATTGAGAAGTTTGATGATTCAAACTTTACCTTCTGGAAGATGCAAATGTAGGATTATTTGTATCAGAAGGACCTTTGTATTTTCCTGGGAGAAAAAGAGAAGAAACACAGAAAAGATGACAGATGATGAATGGTTTTTACTAGACAAGAAGGCTTTGGGAACGATCCAACTCTCTTTGTCTAAGAGCATCACCTTTAACATATCCAAGATGAAAACTATAAAATAATTAATGAAAGCCCTAACCACCATGTATGAAAAACCCTCAGCATCCAACATGGTTCATCTTATGAAACAGCTATTCAACATGAAGATGTCAGATGGTGTGAGCATGGCTGAACATCTAAATGAGTTCAATACAGTCACGAGCCAATTGGAATCCGTTGGCATCATTTTTTAGGATGAGGTCAGGGCACTACTGATCTTTTCTAGTCTGTCAGACGGTTGAGATGGTTTAGTAATTGCTGTGAGCAATTCTTCAGAGTTGATAAAGCTGAAATTTGATGATGTGGCTGGTTTAATTTTCAGCGAAGAATCTAAAAGGAAGGCATCAGGAGTTTCAGAGGATCCAGGGATGCTCTAAACGTTGAAGGAAGAGGAAGATCGCTGAACAAAAGAGAAAATAAACATGAGCGTTCTAAGTCAAGGAAGAAGTCCAAAGGACCGAAAGACAAAGACGGGTGTTGGCATTGTGGCAAGAAGGGGCACATGAAACGTGATTGCAGGGCGCTTAAGAAATATAATGAAAGCTCTTAAGGCGGGAAGGATTCAGTGAATCTGTCTGAGGAGAGCGACACAGAGGCGTTGATCTTGTCTCTTGATGCGATGAATGAGTCTTGTGTTATAGACTCGAGCGCTTCGTTTCATGCCACTTCATGTAAGAAATTTTTGCGTGATTATGTGTTTGGTGACTTTGGAAGAGTCTACCTGGGTGATGATGAGCCGTGCAGTATCGTTGGAAAGGGAGACGTTCAAATCAATCAAGAAGATGAAAAAGTTTTGAAATTGAAGGATGTTAGACATGTACCGAGTTTGAGAAGGAATCTGATCTCGGTGGGGTAGTTAGCCGATACCGGTTATGTGATGACATTCACCAGTGATTCCTGGAAGATCATAAAAGGTGTCTTGGTGATGTCTCAAGGCAAAAAGGAAGGTACTTTGTACGTGACTTCAGGATCGTATAGTTCACTCGCAATTGCATCAACTGGAGTGAATAGGCAGTTATGACATCAGAGGTTGGGACATATGAGTGAGAAGGAGATGAAAATGCTATTGTCAAAGGGGAAGCTACTAGGGCTGAAGTCTATTAACTTGAAATTCTGAGAGGACTGCGTATATGGCAAGCAGAAGAGGGTGAGCTTTAAGAAGACAGGACGTGCTCCAAAGACACATCTGTTGGAGCTGGTACACACAGATGTGTAGGGACCGACACAAGTATCATCTCTTGGTGGCTCATGTTATTTTGTTTCTTTTATTGACGATGCTAATAGAAAACTATGGGTTTATTTCTTAAAGCATAAATCTAATGTATTTGATGTGTTAGTTATGGTAGAAAATGAGACAGATAAAACAGTAAAGTGTCTCAAATATGATAATAGGAGAAAATATTGTGATAAGAGGTTTGAGGAGTATTGCGTGGTAAGTGGAATCAAACATCAGAAAATGATTCCAGGGACACTGCAGTAGAATGGTGTGGCTGAGCGCATGAACAAGACTATCCTTGAGCGCGCCAGGAGTATGAAGTTACATGCAGGGTTTCCCAAGACTTTTTGGGCAGATGCTATGAATATTGCCGTATATCTTATCAATTGAAGTCCCTTAGTACCATTGGATAGTGGGCTACCAGAAGAGACATGGACTGGGAAAGAAGTGAACCTTGCACATCTTAGAGTGTTTGGTTGCACTTCATATGTTCAAATTGATGTAGAGCATAAAAATAAGCTGGATACGAAGTCCAGGAGGTGCACATTTATAGGCTACGAGCAGCATAATTTTGGCTACAAGTTATGTGATGTAGAAAATAGAAAAATCATCAGAAGCAAGGACGTAGTATTCAATAAAAAAGTGATGCAGAAGGACAGTGTGTAGAAAAATAAGGCCAAGGAAAAGGAATTCGTATAGTTGGAAGAGTTATTGGACACGGGTGTTACAGCGCCACAGGATGGTCATGCGCATGCGCATTATGAGACAGAGCCGCATACACCGGTTGTGAGGAGGTCTACTCGGGAGAGGAGACCCATGATCCGATACTCACTCTCCTTACATTATCTACTGCTGACCGATAATGGTGAGCCAAAGTGTTTTGAAGAGGTGTTACAGTCAGATACCGGGGTTAAGTGGGAGCAGGCCATGGATGAGGAGATGGACTTTCTTGAGTCTAATCATATATGGGAACTAGTCATTCTACCTAAGAGTAAGAAAGCTCTTCATAACAAGTGGGTTTACAGACTGAAGGAGGAGTACGATGGTTTGAAACAGTACGAGGCTAGATTGGTTATGAAAGGGTTTCAACAAAATGTAGGTATCGATTTCACTGAAATATTTTCACCTGTGGTGAAAATGTCTACGATTCGTATGGTCTTAAATATAGTAGCTACAAAGGACTTACATCTAGAGTAGCTAAATGTTAAGATAGCCTTTCTTCATGGGGAACTTGAAGAAGAAATATATATGAATTAGCCGACAGGATATGTGGCACCAGGAAAGGAGAACAAGGTGTGCGGACTGAAGAAGAGTGTATATGGCCTGAAGTAGGCCCCGGGAAGGAATATTGGAAAGCTGTGAAGTAGATCCTCAGATACCTGGTAAGTACTAAGGATGTAGGGCTGTGTTATAGTGGATCGAAAATCAAGCTACAAGGCTATGTGGATTCAAATTTGGCAGGAGATATCGACAGCAGAAGGAGCACTACAGGTTATGTGTTTACTCTGGGTAGTGCTGCAGTCTGTTGGGTCTGTCAATTACAAAAGATAGTATTTATAAGTATGACAAAAGAAGAATATGTTGCAGCTACAGAAGCGTGCAAGGAGATGGTGTGGATGCAAGGTTTCATGGAAGAGTTGGGTAAGAAGCAAGCAGATTGTAAGCTATACAGTGACAGTCAGAGTGCAATACACTTGGCTAAGAATTTAGTCTTTCATCAAGGACCAAGCATATTGTCATCAGATATCACTTCATACGTTCGTTACTGGAAGATGGATAGATTGCTCTGGAGAAGATTCATACAAGTGAGAATCCTGCGGATATGCTGACCAAGGCAGTCACATGGGAGAAGTTGAAGCTCTGTTCAACTTTAATTGGTCTTCGGGCTTGAAGACGAGAAGGCGGTGCACTCCGGATGAAGAAGACAAAGGTTTATGGCGATGTGTCTCCAAGTGGGAGATTGTTGAGATGTGGAGCCACATCTGGGGCCGTCTTCGACCGGTTGTGGGCTATGCTCGACCGGTCATAGGGGCCTGCTCGACCGGTCGTGGACCGGCCGACTCAAAGTCCAACGAGCATCGTTTTTTTGGTTTTGAGGTGCTCGACTGGTCGTGGGGTTCTTTCGACCGATCGTGCAGTCTGCTCGACCGGAGTTACGCAGATTCGTTTCCGATTCTGATGCGGACTGCGGATTTTGGTGTCGCCTTTCGGAAGGGTGCAAAAGGGAAGTTGCCTAAACTATATATAAGTATTCTTAGTATTTTTCTAGGGTATTGGAAAGCAATAGAAAGTTATTCTAAGGTGTGGGCTAAGGGCTTTTTATATTCTTCTAAGGGAGAGGTTAGTATTTTGCCTTATAATCTTCATTTTTCTTCATAGTGGAAGTTTACATCTGTAATTTTTTACTCTAGTTTGGAGTTTTTCCACGTATATCTTGTCTTGTGGTTTGCTTTGATTGCTTTGATCTGTTTCTAGTTTATATTTCTTCCTGTTTATCGTTTGTAGGTGAAGCCTGAGATTGGATTTAGGCTCACTGTGTTGTTGGAGTGCTGCGCAACACCACTGTTGCATAGGAAAAAAAACTACTGTTAATATATTAATGAAACATTGAGTCAAGTACAAGTCTAGCTCGCCTGCACTTTCCTAATCGCACACATTAATTGAATGCAAGCCATCGCTAAGTTTAATTGAGTTGCACAAACAATAATACAACAAAATGCCATGTAAGCATCTTAAAAGTAAGGCTTACAATGAAAAGTGTAAAATAATTATTTCATTTAGGGAATCTTTACTTTTCATTATCAGTCATACCTCTACCATATGCATACATGATACTTTTTTATTAGGCCATATCAATAACTATAGTAGTTTCTTATAACTCATGCTTATTGATAATTAGCATCAATGTTGCATAGAAAAAAAAAAAACAAAAAAAGACAATAGATGAAGAAATACATCTATTAATAAAGCAAAGGCATTCACATCACCTTTTAAAATCTTAACTTTATAAAAGTTTTGAAAAGTTAGATTAGTTTCGAATGACTAATTTTGTAAGTAATATGTCATCATTATTTATTAGATTTAACCTGGGTATAGGGCACACGTGGGGCAAACATGGAGAGAAAGGAAGAGAGTACAGCTAAGGAAAAGTCAGAAAACACTTGAGTATCTCACCTAGGTATCTATTGGGTTCTTTGACTAACGTGGATCCAACAACTTATCAGGCACAAATTTTACATCATCTATAGGGTAAATCATACCTTTTTTGTGGCCTTGATTTGGAAAATCATGCTTTTTCAACTCAATAATGAGCCACTTTGCAAACTTATACCTAACACCTTTCGATTTATGGGGTGTGGTTGGATTATTGTAATTTTTTAGTAATTCTTTTGTCATCATGAGAACACCTTTCAATTCATGTGGTGTGGTTGGATTATTGTAATTTTTTAGTAGTTCTTTTGTCATCATGAGGTATATCAGATGAATCGATTGGATGGAACCTAAACACCGTGGTGGGCCCCGCACAAAACTAATAGCGAGCATTCATTCTCAACTATTTCATACAATGTTGGCTACTTGGTTTTGGATGATCATGATTTTTGAGTTTGATTGTTAGAATTGGATAGCATACTCGATGGATAGGGTGGATCTCTAGAAAGTTCTACCCACGTGGCTTGTTATTTATGAAAGTAACCCTTGTAGGTTCCTAATTGTACCAAAGGAGGGGGGTGAAAGATAGCTTCAGCAAAAGAGAAAATTAGCTTGCCTTAAGGTTTTAGGCATTTTTCTTCCACGAATATAAATTATTAAGTAGCACTTGCAGATGAAATTGTAACAAGACATTCTACGGCATGCACATTTTTAAGTTGTGAAATTGTAACCACACATCCTACAACATGCACATTTTTAAACTATTTAATCACTTGTAATTATATTAAATAAAAAGTATTATCTTATCCAGTAAATACACAAAGTCATATATTATTAGAAACTGACTGTTGAGGTGAAAATGTTCCTTCATAGAGATTAAAATAGAGTATTTAGGAAGAATAGATTGCTCTAGCTCCGTACTATCAAGAACTTCTGACTATTGAATGGGAAGAAATTCACACTCGATGCATTTTTTTTTTCTTTTTAATATTTTTCTACTAGAGCTAGAGCTATACACGAGCTGAACTGAGTCAAGCTTGGCCCAACTTGGCTCAACTCGGCAGCAGCTAACCCCAGTTCAAACTCGGCTTGACTCGGTTCGATCGGCAGCTTGGCCAACTCGAGCCTATACGACATTATCTCAAACACGTAGAAGGCATCTTTGAATTTCCACATAATACAAAATAGTAACAACAACTCATAGGTATTTTATCAAACATTGGGCAGGCAACATCAAAATCATGATTTGAGTGTAGTTTTATAATATGATTTTTTTTTTTTTTATTATTTCTTTTATAATGATTTGTTTAGTATCTATTCCTTCTTCGCCACTAGTCGATCCTGCGGAGAATGTATGCACCTGAAATAGCACTTCATTAAGTCATTTCATCAAACACTTGGCGAGCAACATCAATATCAACATAACCGAGCCACCGAGCCGATTCAATTCGAGTTGATCCGAGTTGAGTCAAGCTCAGGCAAGCTCGAACTCCGCTCGAAATTTTTTCGAGCTAAAAAAGTCAGCTCAACTCGACTCATACTCAGTTTCAAACCGAGTTGAATCGAGTTTTTTCACGTTGAGTCGAACGAGTTAACTAAGCTAACTAGGTTCGTGTGCAGCTCTAACTGGAGCTTCCCTCATTCTTTTTATTAATCATTATCATGCAAATCAAGCTCTAATGAGTTCAAATTGCAGTGCCTAGCAAAACAAATATAAATTGTTGGACGTAAAACCAAGTGAATTATTAATCTTACCCAACAATTTACTCTTTATAGTTTAGGGTTTTGGGTTTAGGGTCTACTTTGTTGGGCTCAGTTTCTCTTAGCTCAGTCAGGGTATTTTGACTCAGCAAGACATCCTAACTCATTCAGGTATGAGTGGAGTCTCAACTCGGTGAGTCAGGGGTAAATTGGTCCGACTCGTTTCAGTTGGAGTGACTCATGGTACAGACCCGTACCAGCCCTGATCGAGTCGCAGTCGATTCGGATAAGGCCAATTCAGCCCCCCCCCCCAGTCCCATCGCTTTCCTTGAAATTGATTTCAGTCCCCAATTTTGGAAAGTGGGTATGAGAATAACAATTCAGTGTAGAGGTGCACACGGTTCGGTTCGGTCCGATTTTGGGGTAAAACCAGAACCGAACCGTTACTAACAGTTCTGGGATATTCGGAACCGGAATCGGACCGTTAGCATACTAGAACCGAACCAGAACCGAACTGTGAAAACCAGTTCGGTTCCAGATCGGTTCCACGGTTCTGAGTTTTTAGACAAAAGAAAAAAAGGTAGAAAAAAAAATCATTTGACGTAGCTTTGCTAACTGTACAGGCGTGTGTAGTAGAGCTCATCTGCTCACCACACATGTGCCATCATGCACATAAGTGCGAGATCCAATCCATCCATCAGGTTGGTCAAACCTTCTACGTGTTTTCCCAAGTAAAAATAATCTGGTCCTCTTAGCATGTGGGTCCCAACATTACAAACAGAAGGATGAGTTGGAGTTGTACATTTATTTTACAAAGAGTGGTTTGCAGCAACCTCTTTAAGTAAAGAGCAGTGGATCAACCCTGATGGTTGGGTTAGTCATTAGTGTAATCTGTCCTTTCCGATGGATGGATTGGATCAGATCTATCATGCCATGATGGCACGTGTGGCGTGTACATAAGTTTTTTGCCCACACGAGTGTGGTTAGCAAAACTCTTCATGCATGAATGAAAAATATCATCTCAGGCATGATACATGTGTATGCGTAATCAATGGTCCAAAACGTGGTCCCCATGCTAATAAACGGACGAGATTTAAAATTCTTAACCATCTTTATTTTAACTGCCCATTTGACGGTTAGCATTAAATGGTTCTGGATCAATGGTTTGAATCCAAGGTTCAGATCCACGGTTTAACGGATCGGTTCCACGGTTCGGGTCCACGGTTCGGTTAACGGTTCGGTTCGGTTTTACATGCCCCTAAACCAGAACCGAACCGTTCCTAACGGTTCTGGGATTTTTGGAACCGGAACCGGACCGTTAGCATATTAGAACCGGACCAAACCGGACCGATCCAACGGTTCCGGTCCAGTTCCACAATTCTACCAGTTAAATGTGCACCCCTAATTCAGTGGGTCCACCGGGAATAAATTGACGACCGTCTATAATATCTTATACACGTGTGCTGGTTTGAGAAGACCGGGGAGAAGAAAGTGCAGAGGAGCAGATTAGGGGCCCACTTGATGTATTTATTGTATATCCACTCTGTCCATCCGGTTTTCCAGATCATTTTAGGATATGAACCAAACAATGAAGCAGATCAAAGTCTCAGATGGACCACACCATAGGAAACAGTGGTGATTGAATGCCCACTATTAAAAACTTCGTCAGGCTCGCGGTAACGTTTATTTGCCATTCAACCACTTGATAAGGTCACATAGACCTGGATGAAGGGAAATAGAAAATATCACCTGGATCGTCAAAAAATTTTGGCCCACAAGAAATTTTTAACGGTCAATCACCACTGGTGTGGGCCACCTGATTATTAGATCTTCTTTGTTTTTGGGTTCGTGCACTAAAATGGTATGTAGAAACGGATGGATGGTGTTGATATACAATAAATACATTAAGTTGGGCCCCATGGTTGAGGGCCACACCTAATCCGCTCCCAAGGTGGACAGGACGAATGCAGTTTGGCGTTTGCGGGCCTAACTAATAAGTCCAAACCACGAGTTAACCGTCATTTTTTTATGAAACCGTGGGCCACAGCCAGTGAATGGTCAGATCCTGCTGCCTTCCACGATGGGGCATCTGGTGAATTTCTTCAATTCTCCACAATGAAGGTCTTCCTTTAGCTGTGTTTTCTGCCGTTGCCTTGGAGACCACTGATTTGACGGTTATGATTTTCTGATTACTGCACAGTTTAAACCACTGGACATCCATAATTAGGACAACTAGATGTACGTTCTAGATCAATAAACCACCGTGCCAAGTGTACTGTGGAAAGAGCTCCTTCGTATTGCGGTTGTACTGACTAGACTGTATCATCTCAGCTCTCCCACGTGCAATAGCACGTGACAGTCACTTAGTAAACGTTGAAAGGTTCGTTTGCACCATTCACGTGGCACAAGTCTATACTAATCAGAATTAGGCATGCGGTGGAATTCATGATTGATTGGGGGCCAAAGAACGGGCCGCCGTCCGGCAAGCCCGGCCCTACTTTCAAGTGGGGTCTACGGATACGGATTGCGGAGTGTACGACACGGGAGCGGATTGCTGGATTGCTACCGACATCAGTACTATGTTGACGTCACCAAATTATATGAGTTATCATGGACTATGTGTTATATCCAGACCGTTCATCCATTTGGTGGGATCGTTTTAGGCGTGAAACGAAAAAAAAGAAAATTGAGGAAAATCATAACCAACCACTAATTGGACGGTTATGATTTTTCAATTACTGTACAGTTTAAACTATTAGCCACAAACAATTAAGAAAACTAGATGTACGGTCTAGATCAATAAACCACCGTGTCAAGTGTACTGTTGAAAGAGCTCTCTTCATATCATATCGCGGTTGTACTGACTAGACTGTGTCATCTCAGCTCTCTCATGTGCAATAACACGTGCCAGTTACTTGGTAAACATTGAGAGGTTCGTTTGCACGGGAATGGATTGGCTACGCCCCCTGATACCGGCCATTGGCTGGTGGTCGGTGCTCTATGGGGCCCACCATGATGTATGTGTGTCATCCATTTCGTTCATCTATTTTTTTATATATCATATTTGACATAAGAAAAAAAATGAAATATATCTAAACCTCGGCTGGACCACATTACAGGAAACAGTGTTGAATTAATTTTGACCATTAAAAACGTTTTGGGAGGCATAAGAGTTTTAGATTAAGCTGATATTTCCCTTCATACGGGTCTTTATAATCAAAATAAACAGATTGGATGTTAAATAAACCGTGGCTTTAGGAGAATTTTAATTGTGAATATCCATTCATTATTTTTCTCCTATGATGCGGCCCAAATTAGATTTATATCCTTATAATTTTTTGTAGAAAGCTATAAAATGACTCGTAAAAACAAATGAACGAAATCAATGACACACATACATCATGGTGGGGCCCACAGAGCACCGTGGCTGGTGTCGGCGGAGTAGCCCATCCGTGACACCAGCCCTATGGCTGATGGTCGGTGCTCTGTGGGGCCCACCATGATGTATATGTGTCATCTATGCTCTTTATCTATTTTTATATATCATGTTTGACATAAGAAAAAAAATGAAATATATCTCAATCTCGATTGGACCACATTACAAAAACATAACTTAAATTAATTTTGACCATTAAAAACATTTTGGAAATCATAAGAGTTTTGGATTAAGCTGATATTTATTATTTCTCTTCATCTGGGTCTTTATGATCAAATCAACAGATTGGATGTTAAATAAATATTACAGTGGCCTTAGGAGAATTTAAATGGTGAATATCCATTCGTTATTTTTCTCCTGTGGTGTGGCCCAACTAACATTCATATCCCTATGATTTTTTTTGCAAAGCTATAAAATGATCTGTAAAAATAGATGAACGGAATGGATGACACACATATATTATGGTGGGGCCCACAGAGCACCGACCATCAGCCACGGGGCTGCTGTCAGGGGAAGTAGCCAGTCCGTCTCCCGTTTGCACCGTATACGTGGCACACGTCGATAGTAATCAGAATTACGCATGCGGTGGAATTCATGATTGATTGGGGGCTAAAGAACCGGGCCGCCGCCCGGCAGCCCGGCCCTACTTCCCAGCGGAGTCCACAGATTCGGATTGCGTAGTGTAGAGCAGGGAAGCGGATGGCTGGATTGCTACCGACATCGGTAGTGTGTTGACGTCACCAAGTTATATGGGCCTCCATGATCTACGTCTTATATCCAAACCGTTCATCCATTTGGTGAGATTACTTTAGGCATGAAACATTAAAAAAAAAAAAAAAAAAAAAAAGGCCAAGCGGGCTCATTACAGGAGGCAGTGGGATCGTAACACTTGCCATTGAAACCTTCTGAGGGCCGACTAAGATGTTTATTTGACATTTAAACTGTTCATAATATCACATACACTTTAATAAATGGAACAATAAATATCAGATTGATTCAAAACTTATGTTGACCTGAGAAGTTTTCAATGGTAAGCGTTTAATCTCCACCGTTTACTTTAGTATGATCCACTTAAACTTCGGATCTGCCTCACTTTTTCAATTTATGCCCTACTTTTAAAAAATGATCTGAAAAATGGTGGACCGCTTGGATACAACACATGCATTATGGTGAGGCCTATAAAGCTTTTCCATGTATACACACTACCCATGTACGTTTTGTGTATGTTACCCTCATCGTGGTCCCACCTTGACGATGTGATGTATATCCACGCCATTTATCCGTTTTTTCGGCTCATTTTAGGACATTGTTCAAAAAAGTAAGAAGATCCAAATCTCAGGTGGACCACACACCACAGGAGACTGGATATTGAACGCCCACCATTAAAAACTTCTCAGGGCCCACCCTAAGTTGATCTGTGATGTTTATTTGTCATCCAACCACTTGGTAAGGTCCATTAAACCATGATTAAGGGAAAATATAAAGATCAGATTGATTAAAAGCTTTTGTGGCTTAAAAAAGATTTTAATAGTCATTCACAAATTGTTCCGATGGTGTGGTGCACTGAAGGTTTGGATCTTTTAAATTTTTGAGATTATATCTGAAAGAATGGATGGTCAGTATGAATATACAAGATATTCATTAAGGTGGGCCCCATACGGTAATGATAATGCCCACTAAGGTATTAATTGGGAACACCTAATCTGCTCCCAGAAGTACCTAATCCAAGTCCCTTCGGAGTAGGAAACGGATTGGCTACTCCCCCTGTCACCCGCCATTGGCTGATGGTCGGTGCTCCGTGGGTTCTACCATGGTGTATGTGTTTCATCCATGTTGTCTATCTATTTTTCAAGATCATTTTATAGTATTTTACTAAAAATGAGTTATTTTAAAATCTCAAGTGGACCATATTACAGGAAAGATTGTTGAATGAACGTGAACCATTAAAAACTTTTTGGGACAATAAAAGTTTTGTATAAAGCCGATATTTGTTTATTCCCTTCATCTGGGTCTGTATGTCCTAATCAACAAATTAGGTGTCAAATAAGCAGTACATTGAGCCTTAAGAGGATTTTAATAGTAGATATCCAATCAATATTGTTTTCCTATGGTGTGGTTCACCTGAGATTTATATCCATCTAATTTTTGATATTAACTCCTAAAATGATATTTAAAAATGAATGAAACACATACATCATAGTGGGGCCCACAGAGCACCTACCACCAGCCACGAGCTGGTAGCAGGGGGAGTAGCCAATCCGTTCCCTTCGGAGTAAGGCTGTAAATGGGTCGTAGCTTATAAAATTCAAATCAGCCTCGGCCCGTTCACAGCCCTACTTCAGAGTTTCGACCGCATGCTGATGTCCTGCAAAAGCATTTCGGAAGAACTTCGAGGGATGGAAAGCTAGGTAAATCCCACCATGATGTTTGTCAGAAATCCATAGTCCTATTCTCCTGGATCCTATTAGGATATGGCCCGAAAAATAAAGCAGATCCAAAAACTCGAGTGGAGTGAACGACAGAAAAAGTAGGTAGGAAAATGCTTGCCATTGAAACCTTCCCACGTCCACTGTAATTTCTATTTCCCATCCATACTATTAATAATTTCATTCCTAATTGGATGAACTGAAAACACAAATAGTAGCCTGATCCAAAACTTCTTGAGGCCTTATGAATGTTTCAATAGGGAACGTTCAATCCTTATTGTTTCCTGTCACATGACCCACTTCAGTTTTGAATTTGCCTGATTTTTGGTCCCATTTTCTACCATGATCTACGTATGGATGGATGAATTTCTCACAAACATCATGGTGGACCACCTATCTTCCAATCGGAGGAAGTTCGAAGCAATCCCGTCTGTTTTGACCTATTACCTTTGCCTAGCAACTATGGCCCCACCGTTTGGGCTTGGGCTCAAATAATTTTAGCCCCGCCATGCTAGGCCAGTCCACCCAACCTGACATCACATGTACGTATGTCCTATCCTACAATGGCTATGCAATGCATGTATCTTGTATGTAGGTCATTAGTTGCTGACTTAGATTATGTGGTCAACCCCACACTATAAAGCTCAATAGTGTTGGGATACACCTGATTTGATCAAGCCACGTACTATTGCTAGGGTGTTGAGTATATTCTCGACTTAACAACTTTCAAACATACTTTGTATGAGCTTATCTCGGATAAAAACATGTAAGCCAATTAAATTCAACTATAACCCCACAACACCAAGCAATATGGTATTTGGTTCACTACGCCATCCGCATTCATTAGTTTCATTCTTCTGAATGTCTATTTCTCTATGAACGTATGGCCCACTTGATCACTATCTGGATTAGGAACATTAAGGTAAGGTATTGGATCAATTTTCATGCTATGATGAATTGAGCAAGGGATCATGTTGGGGGCCTTGCACAAAACCTTAGGATCTAGCCCTCCAGAACAAACCAGAATTATGGAATAACAATGCAATGAAATAAATCAAAGCAACAATCACATACCACACAAAAAATTTTTACGCGGAAAATCCTCAAAGAGGTAAAAACCACGGGACCTCGTCCAGATCAACAATCCATTATGAAGTAGAACGTTACAATCTTCGTCACTCACGCAGGAGCGGATAAACAATAAGAGAATAAAAGCAAAACAGAGGGATCTTACCGATCACGAGGACATAGAAGCGCTGAGACGACGGCTCCCTTTCACAAGCTTTCTCTCTCTCTCACCTTTGATAACCCTCTTGTGTTTTTCTCTACAACATGATACACTAGAAAATCCTAGGAACCCCTTTTTATAGTTTTAGGAAACTCCTTTCCGCATCCCTGTTGCGAAAGGACTTAAATCCGCAATTTCGTGTAAAAACTGCGTAACCTAGGACTGGTCCTGAAAATTTCGAGACTGGTCTTAGCCACCTACGACTGGTCGTAGCTCACCTACGACTAGTCGTAGACCGCAAAGAAAAATAACCCAATGTCACTGTACTTTGAGTTGTGTAAGGGCTCGAACCTACGACCGGTCGAGCGCCTCCCACAACCGGTCAAAGACCACCTACGACCAGTCGAGCAGTGCGATGAAACCCTCTAAAATTTCAACCACTGCACTGTCTCTCCTCTGAACTGAGGAGAAAAATCCCATCAAATCTTCCCCTTTCCGACTCAGGAGGAATTCACCTTTTTCAAGCCAGCCTGGTTTCTTCAAACCTCAAACTTGCCCTTGAGCAAATCTTTGGTCATCATGTCTGACCCATTATCGTCCGTGTGGACTTTCTCAAGCTGTAACACCTTCTGTTCCAAAGTATCCCTGATCCAGTGATACCGAATCTCTTTGTGCTTCGACTTGGAATGCTGACTTGGATTCTTGCTCAAGTGTATAGCATTCTGACTATCGCAATAGACCACATGCTCTTCTTGCTTCAGGCTAAGTTTCTATAGGAACCTCTTCATTTAAAGCATATCTTTACATGCCTCTGTGACTGCAATGTACTCAGCCTCTGTTGTCGATAATGATACGACCCTCTGTAACTTGTTCTGCCAAGAGACTGCTCTCCCTGTAAAAGTGAACATGAACCCCGATGTAGACTTCCTGGAGTCTGTGTCACCTGTCATATCTGCATCTGTGTAGCCCTCTAACACAGGTTTACCGTCACCATAGCATAGGCTCAACCTAGATGAGCCTCTTAGATACCGCAGTATCCACTTCACTGCTGCCCAATGTTCTTTGTCAGGATTGGCAAGATACCGGCTGACAACACCAACCGCATATGCTATGTTTGGGCGTGTACACACCATAACATACATGAAACTTCCTACAGCTGACGCGTAGGTATCTTCTGCATCTCTTCCACCTCTGCCTTCATCTTGGGACACTGCCTGTCGCTCAATCTGAAGTGACCATCTAGTAGAGTACTGACCGGTTTTGCTGCATTCATATTGAACCGCTTTAGGACTTTCTCAATATACCGTTCTTGTGACAGCCAAAACTTCCTGCTGCTTCTTTTACGGGTTATCTCCATTCCTAGGATCTGTTTAGCCAGGCCCAAGTCTTTCATCACAAAAGACTTACCCAACTCCTGTTTCAGCCTGTCGATCTTCTTGATGTCCTTTCCCATGATGAGCATGTCATCAACATATAACAGTAGAACTATGAAATCACCATCTGAGAACTTGCGCATGAACACACAGTGGTCCGACTCCGTTCTGTCATACCCATACTGTAACATGAACGAATCAAACTTCTTGTACCATTGTTGTGGAGCTTGTTTCAGCCCATACAATCTCTTCCTCAACCTACACACCATATATTCCTTGCTCTTAATTTCGAACCCTTCTGATTGGTGCATGTAGATCTCTTCTTTCAGGTCACCATGGAGAAAAGCAGTTTTAACGTTCAACTGCTCTATCTCCAGATCCATGCTAGCTGCCAACCCAAGCAACACCCGTATGGATGTCATCTTCACCACTGGTGAGAATATCTCCTCAAGTCTATGCCTTTCCTCTGACCGAACCCTTTTACCACAAGTCTGGACTTGAACCTCGTCTGTGAATTCTTCTGTTCAACCTTCTTTCTGAACACCCACTTATTGCTCAGAGCTTTCTTGCCCTTAGGCAGTTTCACTATGTCATAGGTGTGGTTCTTATACAAGAATTTCATCTCCTCTTGCATAGCTTTCAACCACTCCTCCTTATGCTTATCGGCTAGGGCCTTAGAATAATCTTCTAGCTCTCCCCCATCAGTCAGCATAATGTACTCATGCGGCGAGTACCTCTTGGACGACTGTATGTCCCTAGATGACCTCCTCACCTGTGGCTCAAAGGTGGATCAAGTGGGGACTGCTCCCCCGGTCCATCTTTTGTAAGAACCCTCTCGTCCTCTGCACCTCGTTGTACTCCTCCATCATCAGGCACCATGGAAAAAATAATCAGATCCATGTCCTCTAGCTCACCTGAACTAGGCTGATTCTTCTCTGGCTTACCAATGTCTTCTATACAGTGATCTTCAAAGAAAACCACATCTCTGCTCCTGACGAGCTTCTTCTCGGTCGGATCCCACAATCTGTAACCGAACTTTTCATCACCATACCCTAAGAATACACACTGCCTGATCTTCATATAGAGCTTGGACCTCTCGTCCTTCGGTACGTGAACGGATGCCCTGCATCCAAACACCCTGAGATGACTGTACGATGGATCCTGTCTAGTCCACACCTTCTCAGGTACTTCTCCATTCAATGGGGCTGATGGAGACCTGTTTATCAGATACACCGTCGTGTGCATTGCTTCTCCCCAGAACGTCTTGGGTAACTTCGTGTCACGCCCCAAACTCGGAAACCGGGCTCACAAAATTCCCGATCGCCGAATCCGGCACCGACAGCCTCCGTAGAACCCCATTCTCGGCTCCTAGCTCCCATTCTCCAGGTTCCGATCCTGGGATGCTACGAAGAGGATTTTCAACATCAGTTTGATTCATAATAAGCATAACCAAAGGTATAACCCATAAACAACAACCAAGTACTCTATTACATTTCCACTATGATCAAAAACTTTACAAGTACAATGAGCATAAAGGGAAATATAGTGGTAAAGAACAAAAACTCCAAAACACTCTGCAACGTGCTCCTGCCTCAGCGCTGCTGCGAACCAACGTCACCTGCACGCAACGGTCGTGCATAAGCTTACAGAAAGCTTAGAGGGTGGTGAAAGTGTGTGCGCAAGGTAGTAATATGATCATACAATGTCAGATTAATGCGGAATATGCAGATGGAACTATAACATCATGAGCCATAACAAGGCTATACAATGCAAGACATGAATGGTATCGGCCATCCCAAGGCCATGCGATGTACAATGCAACTCAAGCATACAGATCCTCATCTATGTCCATATATCAATACAGCTCAAAATATGAGATATCACCGGGGTCTATTACACTCTAAACTAGATTGTCACCACATCGCGCGCAATAAGGTAAGTGGAAGAGACCACACTATCCGTCTGCCAATATCAGGCGCGACTCATCGATAGCGGACCCATTCCTCGAGCTGGTCAAACTCAGCCTAGGATTGCCCCCTACACTCGGGTGGGTAAGGCCGCACCCCCTTCCAACCGACCACGACACAGTGGAGAGCGTAACCGTCTGGTAATCGGCACTCAACGCTCATCTACC
Organism: Magnolia kwangsiensis; assembly: GCA_037074715.1. Lineage (NCBI taxonomy): Eukaryota > Viridiplantae > Streptophyta > Magnoliopsida > Magnoliales > Magnoliaceae > Magnolia > Magnolia kwangsiensis. The sequence continues at coordinate 89,130,756 of CM073585.1, forward strand.
CACTCGGTCTAGACGTTGGAGCAACCTCTTGGTACCATAAGGGTTTAGGGACTTTCACCCAGGGATATCTATAGTACCCCATGTAGAATAAGATTTTCGGTATCCAATCCTGCCAACCACGATCTGTCTGTGGAGGCTACGGCCCCGATGTCGCTAGGGTGTACAATAACCATGTCACACAAATGCGGAATGCATGAATCACGCTATCCAGTCATGCAACCAATCCTGCGCATATCGTGCGCTCATGTAGGGCAACACCGTCTAACCGGGAGCCCATAAAAAACCTGCCCGAAGGAAAATGCTATGATCAGATAATTCTCACGTCAAGCATACATATGATGCGTATGATCATGAGTCATGAAACTGTACTAAACATGTTATAATAAAATGAACTATCTTCCAATGCAGATGGACCTGGACGGCCTATACACAATAAGTACGGCCCAGAAATGGGCCCGAAGGAAAGTTGTAATGTGGACATCCAATCAGCATCACACTCGCAATGTGGACGTCAAACCAACATTGCTCCCAAGGCAAGATCTTTGTAAACATCGGTACTTAGTCTGAAATGGATTTACACATTGCAATGGACCGTAGGTTCTTCCCATTGGACCTTACACATATATCAAATGGGCCATATCTTATGGGCCTTCTATTCATCAGATGGGCCACATAATTGGGTCATACCAATGGGTCTTATGTGCATTGCAATGGGTCAAAATCGGTGGGCCTTGGGTTGCATCAAATGAGCTTAGTCTCATGCGTCTAATATGTGACCAATGGGCCACACCAATTGGGCCCCTCATGTAGATCAAGTGGGCCTCAACCCATAGACCTAACATGAGTTCAATGGGCCTAAACCCCTAGGCCTTACATATATCAAATGACCTACTTCCATGGGCTTTAAATTTCAACAAAAGGGTCCAATTACATGGGCCTTGAAGTACATCAAATGGGCCTAGTCCCATGGACTTGCAACATATCAAATGGGCCTAAGTCCATAAGCCTTATATGAATCAAATGGGCTTAACCCATAGGCTTTACATAGCAAGTGGGCCCAAGTCCATAGGACTCGTACGAATCAAATGGGCCTAACCCATAAGCATTTTATAAATCAATAGGCCTAACCCATAGCCTTTTTGAAATTAAATGGGTCCCGACTCATGGGCCTTACAAAATATTTATTCCCATCTGAACTATTCATAGGGACACATGGTCTAGGGCCCACTACAATCTTCATATTATAAAATATACATTATAAATTATATAACATATATAAATATTCATATTATAAAATATACATTATAAACTATATAACATACATAAATATATATAATGGTGGTGGGCAGCTGGCAGTGGGCCCCATCATCAAAGACAGATGGACGGCGTGTGTAAAACACATGCAACAGGGCCCCACCGTCCGCTGGACGGTGGGTGAAACAATACATCATGGTGAGCCTCACCGTCCACGGGCTGTGGACGGTTTGAGTGAAATACATACATTACCGTGGGTCCCACAAACGTGGCCCACCGTAATATTTATTTGAAATCCAACCCGTTCATAAGGTCACTTAGACCTGGATGAAGGGAAAACATAAATTTCAGCTTGATCCAATACTTCTGTGGGCCCCAAAAACCTTTCAATGGTAGAATTCAATCCACACTGTTTCACGTGGTGTGGGCCACCTGAGTTTTGGATCTGTCCCATTTTTGGAGGGGGGCCCGCTACTGGGACGGCCCACCTCATGAGCCGGTTGGATGGCAAACAAACATTACTGTGGGGCCCACAGCTGGAGGCCGTGAGGCCTGGCCGCCCGTCCGCCTGCCAGCATGCAGGCACTGCCTGCGTGCGCCCTGACACAGCAGCAGCAAGGGCTGCTGCCTCTCTTTTTTTTTTTTTTTGAAAATCACACACGTCGCGGTTTTTGGTATGTGGGGACCATATCTGAAAAATCTGAACTGATCATTGGATTCTATGGCCCCTGATCGATCCAATGAGACCAATGTGCAATATGTTTTTGACCAATGAAAGAATAATTATGGATTTTAATGGTAAAACTACTATTTACTACGGTATGGCCCGCTTGTTCATCAGATCAGACCCATCTTTTGTCTCAACGCCTAAATGAATCTGAGAAAAAGGATGGACGGCATGGATGGGACAAATGCATCAAGGTGGGGCCTGCATGAGCCGGCCCACCAAAACCCCCTTCTTTTCTTTTCTTTTGGGCAGGAACGTCCAGCGTCCCAGACGCTGGACAGTAAGACCCCCTTTTTTTTTTCTTTTTTTTTTAAATACATGGTGGTGGGCCTTTTTGAAGTGGGCCACCACTAATGGATGATGGGAGGGGGGTACCACATGCAAGGTGGGCCCCACTTGAAGGACTCTTGGACAAAAATAATTACCTCAAGGTGAGGTCCATTCAAGTGGGCCACACAACTCTATTGCCTAAAGATAAAATAAAATAAAATAAAATAAAATAAATAAAAGAGAGAGGGAGAGAGACATGGAGAGTGGGACACGGCTTATGATGGAGGGACCCCGACATTATGGGCCCTCCCTTACATGAAATCATACATCAAGTGGGTCATTTTGCACATATGAACATCAAAACTGAAGATCAACGGTGGGGATCCTTTCCCCACCAATATGGATGGTATAGATGACCTTTCTAAAGAAAATAAACATCATGATGGGGTTCATGGAGAATGGTCCCATCATGGAATGATCATGGTGATCCAAGTAGGCCATCGGCCTTATCTTAGGGTCCCAAGTGAGATCCATACCATGGATCGGTGGGCCTCACTTGGCCCATCATAAAAATAAGTAAATCTACCCTATAGAGGCACCCACCATCCGATCTTCTTGCTCCTAGAGGTTCCTTGGCACCTTAGCTTCAACTTCAATAGATGAGATGAAGAATGGAGGGTTGAGATGGGAGATTTTGGGATGAAGAGGTGGGCCACTTAGAGCTTAGGAGGGTTTGAAAAACTCCATACGTATGGAGCTTGGAAGTTGCTTGGAGGTTTGGAATGAGAAAGAGAGAAAGAGAGAGAGTGATGTAAGGGAGGAGAGAGAGTGATGGATGGATGTGGTGAGTGATGGTTGTATAAGAAAATATTGACTTTTGTGACTTTTGTGTAAGAGAGGTATGGGAGATGAAGACTTTTGTGGCTTTTTGTGTAAGAGAGGTATGGGAGATGAAGACTTTTATGGTTGCTTGGGAAAAGAAAATAAAGTGATGTGTACTTGACATGTGATGGCTTGATGGATTGATTGATTGATGGGATTGATGTGATTGATGTGACACATCGTAGAGATTCCCTTGGTTTTCGCAACGCGCGGCGTTTTCTCTCACCGAACGTTGGCCCACATCTCTCGACCAGGGTATCGCCTCGGCGCATGAGTCGCGGTATCGGAACCGCAACGACGGCGCGGTCGCTATGGTATTGATCGCGGGTTGAGTCAACTCGGATTGTCAGTACATGAATTAGGGTCGCGCGTCGATATCGGTTAAGGGTCGAAGGTTGCCGGAATTCGACCGGTAAGACCGCGGAAGTCTATGAAAAGGTACGGACCAAGATACGGGTCTTACACTTCGCATGGGATATCATGCATCTGATTCTCTCAACAATGGTGTAATTCATTCACTCAGCTACACCATTATGCTGGGGGGTCTTGGGAACTGTCTGTTCATGCCGTATACCTAGGGACTTGTAGTACTCATGAAAGTTGTCGATATATTCACCACCATTATCAGTGCGGATGCACTTCAATGATCTACCTATCTCTCTCTCAACCATAGCATGAAACAACTTAAACACACCAAAGACCTCGTCCTTAGATTTTAATGCATAAGCCCAAACCCTCCTAGATGCATCATCTATAAAAGTAACAAAGTACAATGCCCCACCCAAGGTTTTTATCCTCATAGGACCACAAACATCAGAATAAACTAAATCCAATGCATGCACTTTATTAACATGAAAAACAGTTTTAATGAATGAAACTCTATGTTATTTTCCTGATAAATAATCAAGACAGATTTTGAGAGGTATACCTGTCACTCTGAAAGGAGCCGCTTCCTCGCTAGTAGCTGAAGCCATTTTTCACTCATGTGGCCTAGATGCCTGTGTCGCATATCTATAGCTGAATCTTTCGCTGCGTTCAACCCACCCTTGCATACACTGACACTTACCTTGTACAGGGTGTAATGCTTCTTTCCTTTGGCTGCGATCAACGAACCCTTGACGAGCTTCCAGCATCCACCAGCAAACCGGCTTTTATAGCCATCATCATCCAACCTTCCCGTCGACATCAAGTTGAGGCGAAGGTCTGGGATATGCCTCACATCCCTGAGAACCAATGTGCAGCCCACATCGGTCTTCACACAAATATCACCGACCCCTACGATCTTTGATACGCCAGAATTTTTCATCTTCACGGTCCCATAGTCACCTGACTTGTAGCTTGTGAAGAAATTTCTACGTGGAGTCGTATGAAAAGAAGCTCCTGAGTCAATCACACAGTCGGTGTCCTGACTCCTAGCCGTGAGATATATATCATGATCTGCTGAAAGAATAATAACAATGTCGCCATCTGAAGCGACCGCAGTAGAATCAAATTCATCTTCCTTCTCCTTTCCTTTTTCTTTCTTGTCATTTTTAGCCTTACGACATTCATGCTTATAGTGGCCCTTCTTACCACAATTCCAGCATTCAACATCTTTTCTGCTACTCGACTTGCCTCTTGATTTATCTTGGGCCTTCCCGCCCTTCCTATTCTTTTCTCTCCCCCGTTCCTGTGTCATAAGTGCCTCTTGCTGAGTAGATCCCTGAGACTTTCTCCTTGTCTCCTCATTGAAGAGATAGCTAGTAACCTGTTTCATGGATATCTTTCCGTCTGGCGTGGAGTTACTTAAAAACACCACCAATGTCTCCCAAGTATCAGGCAATGAACTAAGTAAAAGCAAAGCCTGCAATTCATCATCCAGGACCATCTTCATAGAAGAGAGTTGGTTCACTATATTGCTGACCTCATTCATGTGCTTGGCCACAGAACCATCATCCTTGAACTTGAGATTCACAAGTTGCCTTATCAGAAAAATTTTATTACCGGCTGTCTTCCTCTCATACAGCCCTTATAGTTTCAGTCATAGGCTAGCAGCTGAGGTTTCCGTAAACACATGGTGGAATACAAAATCATCCAGCCATTGTCTAATAAACTCCACTGCCTTCCGGTCCAACTTCTTCCAATCTTCATCAGTCATATTCTTGAATTTTGCTGATATGCCTGAAATTGAAAAATATAGATCCTTGTAATAAAGCAAGTCCTCCATTTTAGCCTTCCATATGGTCCAGTTAATTAAAACCATTGAGGCTGATCATCCTTAATGAGCTACCTTCCATAATTCCAAACTGATCCTACCCGTTCAATGAACTTAGCGCTCTGATACCACTTTTTTAGGGGCCTTGCACGTAACCTTAGGATTTAGCCCTCCAGAACAAACTAGAATTATGGAATAACAATGCAATGAAATAAATCAAAGCAACAATCACACACCACACAAAAGATTTTTACGTGAAAAACCCTCAAAGAGGTAAAAACCACGGGACCTCGTCCAGATTAACAATCCATTATGACGTAGAACGTTACAATCTTTGTCACTCACACAGAAGCGGATAGACAATAAGAGAATAAAAGCAAACAGAGGGATCTTACCCATCACGAGGACATAGAAGCGCTAAGACGATGACTCCCTTCCACAAGCTTCCTCTCTCTCTTTTCTCTCTCTCTCTCACCTTTGATAACCCCCTTGTATTTTTCTCCACAACATGATACCCTAGAAAACCTTAGGAACTCCTTTTTATAGTTTTAGAAAACTCATTTTCGCATCCCTGTTGCGAAAGGACTCAAATCCGTAATTTCACGTAAAAACTGCGTAACCTAGGACTAATCCTATCCTCCTACGACTGGTCGTAGACCGCGGAGAAAAATAACCCAATGTCGCTGTACTTTGAGTCGTGCTAGGGCTCGAACCTACGACCGGTCAAAGACCACCTATGACCGGTCGAGCAATGCGATGAAACCCTTCAAAATTTCAACCACTGCATCGTCTCTCCTCTGAACTGAGGAGGAAAACCCCATCAGATCAACCATTTTTTGGGCTTCGGCTCCATATGCTATGCTTGGTCCATGAGACAATGAGACCCAAGGCTTTATAGTGTCTGATCCAGCTCAAAATTGGCCCATTGTGATCGCACCATATGATTGATTGATTGGCTACTAAAAAAAAATATTTTCTTTGAATTGACTATCCTAGCCATCTAGTAAATAGACCTTTTAAGTGAGCCATTTGTATTTTGTCTTTTTTAAGTGTCCATTCTCAATCCACATGTTGTAATTGTCCAAACAAATTGATTTTTGAACCATGCACCATTAATAATTTTCCTACCAAATGACCAGTAAATTTCAAGTATCCAATGTGTACTGGAATGACATGTTCGATAAGGGACCTGCCTCATGTGCCTTTGAGGGCATTGGATCCCATTTTTATATTACCCCACAACTCTGTTAGTGTTGCATGTCCTGAAAAGCTAATATTTTTAGGCATTATTCCATTGATTGATGATTATTCTTTTGTCTCAATTAAAAATGTGTGTGGAAGTATTAAAATACATGAATATTTATGAGTTGAAGTAGAGTTTTTATATGTATTTCTCCTTGCGGAGCTTATGATTAAAACCTGAGAGGAATGCAAATTTCAATCGTATAAATAAGAAAGACATCTCCATCTAGGGTAGCTCAAAACATATGGGGCTGCCCATTTATTGGATACACTTGATGAAAATTTGGGGAGAATGCGAGTTAAAGGTGGTGGTACATGTAGGGATGAGTAAGCAACAATTGTAGTTGTTCATCATTAGGTTTGATATCCTAAAGGAGTGTCATACATTATTGGTTCGACGTGGCTTAAGGTATGTTGTCAATCTCTTTTCTAATTCCTAGTTTTTAGTTGATGTCATTGCATATGTATGTGTTTCATGGTAACGGAATCATAACTATCGATTCAATTTTTTTAAAAAATTAACATGTAGTATTAGAGTGTAGGCCCTCCAACTGTACATTGACATATCCATGTCTAATTGTAGAGAAAATGGGGTGATCGGCCTTTTGTTTATTCAAAGTGTTTAGAATCACATCATACACAACTTTATCATAATTTTGGTTCAATCACATGTAAAAGCCACTTGACTGAGGCTATCTCTAATGATCTAAGATCACATATCCGATTAGATGACTCACCATTCATAGATCTACAGTGAGAATCCAAAAATTATGGTCATGCAATTGATTCTAGTCTCTGTGTATGTTTTGTGTGGGATAATGGGTTAATGCCCATGATACAAGGTCTCCATGTTGTACTTGGAGACATCATCACCCATAGGGAATTGATTTATGCACAACATCTTGTTATCTCTAACAAATTATCAATCTATACCTTAAAAAATCTACAATACTTGTTGTACTAGGAGATGTTTAGTTTTCTAGAAGCTAATAACAACTTTATAAACCAATGATATAATACAAATTTGCGATCAATGAGCCAAAGGGTCATTTGTAGATGAACAGATGTTAGGGACCATGATATCCTTGATTCAATACGAGTTTGTGATGAATGTGCCATAGGGTAGTTTGTAGATGATTAGTTGTTTTTTCTTCAACTGAATATGAGTTTGGTAAGAAACTAGTCGTCATATGGACGACCATTGGTCAGGTCTAAACCATTTGTCCTAAAAAGATGGGACAATTAAAAATAGGTAAGACCTAAATTGGCCATTATTGTTGCAGGATCTTAGTTGTTCATTTTAGATGTCAATTGAATGGATTTGAATCATCCATTTAGTGAACATTAGTTGACAAATCTACATTGTCCAATAATAACAATGATATTTTATGAACTCATCATATCTAAATTGTCCATTAGATAAGCATTGCGCTTGTTAGGTTTAACAAGTTGATATTTTGGACAATACTGATTATGTTGAATGGATATGAAATTAATGCAAGACATGAAATTTTAAACATGATATGTGAGATTTCAGGCTTTAGATCATACTAATTCAAAACAATCACACAAAATTTTACATCTCACGTAAAGTCAAGCACTCAATCAAGAGGAATCAATGCAGATCTAGTCTTACACGTGTTAGGGCTAAATCAATTAAAGTTATAGACCAAACAATGTTCAAATGAGAGTAAATTCATTCACACATGCACAAAAATATTGCCCCAATCCAAGGGATTCACAGGTTTCAATTTGGGGAACCATAGGGTTGAAGAAAAGGGCATAAAATTTAGAATTTAAAACAATCTAGGGTTATGGTTAGAGAAATCAAGTAAGAGAGGAGTAAAAGAGAAGAGAGAGTGAACCTGATGTTAGCCCGCACGTGTGGACAACAGGTCAAGCCTGACGCACATGCGTTGAGAGCTGTCCGCACATGTGTGGGGCCCACGAAACCAAAATCCCCCAACTTGGGTCTGGTTGGCCGGGGCTTAGCCACACAACCCCCAAGTTTCAGGTCGATCTGAGTTCCGGTCCGCACATGGTGCTTTGCCAAAGTTTCAACACTCCTGTAGGGCCAAATTATGAAAATCTATTGTAGGGAAGGATTGACTGCAAAATAATAATGGATTTGAAGGTTAGATAGTTGTAGGAAAAGGTGAGCATGGATGGTGGGAGATGAGGGTGAATCGGGATGGTTGCAGTTTCACACCACGGTAATAGCCCTTCGTAGAAGGGAGGGTTTCGCACCCAATTAGGCTTTCACAACTCAAAGAGGAGCAGAAAAATACATAAATTTTATTCAATCTTAAATGCAAAAAAAGTCTATAAGGGGTGCCTATTTATAATAAAATCATATATCTCAAAACTCGTGCCATGTGCACAACCTATTACTTAGAGACGAAGTAACCACAAATAACAACTAATCAAAGTAATATAAACCGTCCATGATATTCTTAATAACACTAATAACTAAAACTCAAAGTACTAGATCGTTTGGAATGGTGGGGCATGATCATGAGAACCCAAGGTAGGATTCATATGATGATCGGGTCCACTCCAAGGAACTAAAACGCAGTCTTCTAACTAGGATGCCCTTCCTAGACGTCCTCATCAATCTATATCGATAATGGGGCCCTCCTCCTCCTTCCGTACGTGCGTAGGAGGGGCGTGCATGTGTACATGATGTCCCCATTAGAAATTTTGCCTAATAACGGTGGATAGTCAAACTATTCATGAAAATCAAAGATCTATTGGATAATAACTACAATACATAAAGCGGCCACTTGCTAAATTATCATCCTTAAATCATGACTACCCATTATGGATATAATCTAATGAATTAGATCAGCTATCAAACCCATGCCCCCACCAATCTTTTTTCCAGTCTTTAGATCCTAAATAACACAATAGTTAGAAAAGAATGTATTAAACATGACACAAGGAAGGATGTGAGGCCGAGCACCGTCTTCCTCAAGGGGATAACTATTCTGAATCCACAGAACTTCTCTGAACTCCTCACAGAGACTTCTCGAATCCCTAAGGAAAAGAACAAGAGAATAAATTCTATAAAATTCAAAATTGTTTGATGAATGAAATAAACAAGTTCACAACCCTTTAAATAAGGATACTAGCAATGGAAGAAATTTCATAATCAAACTGCCTCCTTGAATTCGCAACTTACTATAAATAGTAAACTTACTATTTATATATGTGATGTCTACTAGTGCGCAAGGTTTTCGGCCAAAAATAGTTAGTGTCCTATTTTCTCCTAATTATTCTAAGCACTTTTCGTATTGGGTGTAACTCCTAAAGCCCAACGGATGAAGAGTTATAATCAAACTAAAACTTATTATTTATAGTAAAAATAAAATTAGGGAAATGACCGTCGATCTAATGGTATTTCACAAATCCAGCTTGAATAACCTGCATGATAAGGTTGGGTGGCTAAAGTAGCTTTTCCTACCCCAAAATCATAGATTTTACATCCGGTAACTCATTCCGGTTTATGAGATACGTCTGTTTTAAGTTTTGACGGTCTACATCATCTCCGTCCCTGATCAGGCCTTTTCTAGTCCATCTTGGCCATTAAATTATCCGCAGCCCACTCTATGTCAAAACACTGTAATTGTTTAGTTAAGGGACTTGTAGAAAGAAGATTTGAGAGCAAAGAAAGTTGATGTAGAACATGTCACAGATACTTTTCTGGCAAGGTTAGGCCAAAAGAAGGTGGACCGTAAATTGACCGTAACTTTTGATACAGGTATCGTTATGGGGCGCACAACCTATCAATCTTTACTGAAACAGGCCATTCGAGGTGAATCAGCCCATTATGTGGGTCTCATCTGTTCGTTTCATTAGAAAAAATGCGCTTTCAGCTCAAAAAATGAATATTTAGAAAAAAAAATACTATTTTTAGTAATTTCGAATTTTTAAATATTTTTCTATTTTTAGAGTTTTATATATTTTTTTCTTTTTTAGAAATAACTTTTAATTATAGTAGGACTCTTCTAGAGAAAGTTTATTTAGAATTTTTATGTTTAGAAATTAGGCTTTATAAGAGTTTTATTAGAATTAGGATTTTATTATAATTATAATTTTGCTATTTTTCGTAATTATGAATTTTAGTTTATTATTTTTCTTTATTAATGGTGTAAGGAGACACATTAGATAATTATCAATAATTCATTAATCAATTTTGAATTTATTAGAATTTATTTCTATTTTTTTGCTTTCTTTCCTTGTGGATTTGAGGAGTTTCTGTGAGAAGTCCAGAGAAGTTCCATGGATTCAGAATAATTATCCTCTTGAGGAAGATGGTGCTCGACCTCACATTCTCTCCTGTGTCAGTTTGGTATTAAAGCGACATTTTTTCTCAGATAGATAACTTCTAACGACGGGTTGGGCAACAATCTCATGGGTGGTGCTCCAGGGAATTTACCTTTAACGGTGGCGTCTTTTGAAGCAGCACGGAGAGAGAATCGACAAGCTATGCAAGGGCTACAGTCTTCCATCGATCACATGGCGGATCGTTTGGCAGAGGCCCTAGGGTAACTCCATGTTCATGGTGGTGATCCATCATCAACAATTGCTGAAATTCGTAATCGTACTGATCGTAGAGCGACGCTATCAGTGAACCACAGGATCACTCCTGGGAAGGTGGGATCTAGCGACATGATTTCACAACATCCTAAACGAGGCATTGATTAGATAGATCAGATGGATTAAGAATTCAAGATGAAAGTCGATCTTTCTAGTTTTAACGGCCAACTCTACTTCAAGGACTTCCTCGATTGGTCGCTTAAAGTCAAACGTTTCTTTGACTACATGAACATCGTGGAAGAAAAGAAAGTTAAACTTGTGGCCTAAAGGTTGATGGGTAGAGCTTCAGATTGGTGGGAACAACTTCAACTCGAGCGGATGAGACAGATGAAGACGCCAATCTGCATGTAGTTGCGGATGAAGCAATTAGTGTGCATGTGATTCCTCCCTCGAGATTACGATTAGGTATTATTTCAACAAAACTAAAATTATTACCAGGATAGTCGATCAATAAAAGGTTTTACAGAAAAATCATATTATTTGTCCACGAGAAACCACTTCATCGAAACGGAATCGTGACAAGCCAAGGGATTCATCAATGGCAAACATATGGCTAGAGAACAAACTCAAGACTTTTAAAGTGGAGGGCCAATATCTCATAACTGAACGGGCCTTTATTAAACAATCTGAAGAAACGAGATATATATATATATATATATATATATATATCCATTAGTTGAAAAGAAAAAATATGTGGAGCCTGTGAATATCTTAGAAGATTTTGAACAAGTATTGCAGGAGTTTAAGGCAGTTGTGCTTGATGAACTCCCTAATAAATTGCCTCCTATGCGAGATATACAAAATCACATTAATCCCATCTCAGTGGCAAGTCTACCTAATTGCCTACATTATAAGAAAGAATATGAGATCTTGGAGGAAGAAATGAAGAAACTAATCTATATTAGTCGAGTCAAGGAAAGCATGAGTACATGTATTGTGTTAGCTCAAGAGCCTAATGCTAAGCACAAGAAAATGACCAATAAACATCGACGTCAGAAGTTATTTAAGAATCACGAGCAAGTCTCTTGTGTAACTCGAGGGTGATTTTTTTCAAGTGGAGAGGTCTAATGTAGAACATGTCACAGATACTTTTCTAGTAAGGTTAGGCCAAAAGAAGGTGGACTATAAATTGACTGTAACTTTTGATCCGGGTATCGTTATGGGGTGCACAACCTATCAATCTTTACTGAAACGGGCCATTCGAGGTGAATCGGCCCATTATGTGGGTCGCATCTATCCGTTTCGTCAGAAAACGCGTGCTTTTAGCTCAAAAATGAATATTTGGAAAAAAAAATACTATTTTTAGTAATTCTGAATTTTTTAATATGTTTCTATTTATAGAGTTTTAGATTTTTTTTCTTTTTAGAAATAACTTTTAATTATACTAGGACTCTTCTAGAGAAAGTTTATTTAGAATTTTTATTTTTAGAAATTAGGCTTTAGAAGAGTTTTATTAGAATTAGGATTTTATTAGAATTAGAATTTTGTTATTTTTGGTAATTATGAATTTTAGTTTATTTTTTTCTTTATTAATGGTGTAATGGGACACATTAGACAATTATCAATAATTCATTAATAAATTTTGAATTTATTACAATTTATTTCTATTTTCTGCTTTCTTTCCACATGGATTCGAGAAGTCTCTGTGAGGAGTTCAGAGAAGTTCCGTGGATTTAGGATAATTATCCTCTTGAGGAAGACGGTGCTCGACCTCACGTCCTCCCTTGTGTCAAAGGCACATGAAGAATAGATAAAGGAGTCAATGATTAACTAAGTTGGAAAAAGCATTTTTTAGAGATAATAGAACATAACGCAATGCCAATTTAAATTTATCATGTAATGAAGTATAAGTGAAAAAAAATAAAAATTACATGTAGTACCCAACACATGATTTGTAAGACCTAAGTCGATCTATGACACCATAGATTGAGATGAGAATGGGTGAAAGATGTGAGTAGCAGATATATCTAAAGGTTTCCCAAAGATGGTACTAAGAAGATCAGCTAACCTAGGATGATTCACGAAAGTGTGATTGGTCATAGCAATCGGATTCTCCTTTTTAATAACAATTGTGTTGGCCCCTATAGTGGATTTGTGTTGAAGTCTAGAATAAAGTGATTTAGCCCATGAGGCTCATAACGATACAACGTATGTAGCAATCTTGTCCTAACAAAAAGTAAAAAAATTAATCAGCAATGGGCCTAACTGTGATGTGGGTAGAGGGCCATAAATGAAAATCAGCCTGTAAATCTGAGATAACAATGGACCCAATGAATGGGGTAGCCATGTAAATTGGTAAAGGATAGTAATCATTTACAATCTATCAACGATTACAATAAAATAAAAAAAGGGCTCAACATGCTTGAGCAACACATGTTGCAAACTTATGATAAGCAGCCCAACTACAAAGGGCTAGTGATACAAAAAAAATAAATGATCATTTAAGGGCTTAACAGGTCTTTCATAAATAGCAGGTCCCAAAAGTGTTCAACAATAATGGGCCATCAATTAAAAATAATGGCCCAATAACAATGGGCCACAGTTATTCCAACTAGATATGGCCTTTGACTACTTAATTTGGTCCCACAAATTAGATGGTAACGATATTGGTGTAGCAAATCTTTTTTTGGATATAATAAGGAAATTGAATATTGACTACTTTTTAAAACACAATTGTCTATTTAAAATAATATGTAATTTAAACTAAGAAAGATAATTAACTTTAAGACTTCTAAGTCACTAGAGGATCTAATCACATAAATTGCAAAGGATGGGGCAATTAAGCAACTAGTACATAAACATGATAGTGTACATGTGTGTGGGAGATGTGCTAACTATCAACACCTAGCATTCACTAATCATGCATATATATAATTAAACATTCACTACATAAATATAATTAAACAAGTACTCAAATAACAATCTCAAACATAAATATGTATAGTAGTTCAGTTTTTCTACTTCATTCTCGGTGGACGCACTCAACTTATTAGTGTACCGAATTTTATTATCGGAGCTTTTAAATTAAGTTCACCTCTAACATTTATAATCACGCACAAGGACCGGCTCTCGCAAGATACTTTACAAAGTTTTCTTTGGATTCCCCACGAACCTCGGTCCTACACAAGAACCTACTGACGAACACTCCCATCAGTGGCTCCTACAAGTGACTTTAGTTGGTTTTTAATTGGCTAACCAACAATCTTGGTCGTAATCCAAGGACCTATATTTACTCCCGCTAAAAGCTCCCACAGAGACTAATATATATGCTCCCATATCTGGTGGCCTACACAAGGACTTGATCTAGGTCCGACACGAGAGATAAGGTCCTACATAAGAACCTAGTCGAGTTTGACAATTCAAATTCTTACATTCAATCCTGCACAAGAAAGAAGTGTAACGGACTCTTATACATAACTTGTTGAATTGAGTAGTGCCTTCTCGGGTTACTGGATTGATGCTGTCATATGCTTCAATCAGCTCCCCTTTGCTCCCTCGATCATGATGTCGATGCTTTACTAAGGATTTGACTCTAAGATCTAACACCTTGCATGTGATGCTCCAATACGGTGATCAAGGTGTTGGAAAGTTGAAAAAAATCTCCTATAACTAATGAAAAGTCGAAAAGCGTAGGGGATTCTACTTGATAATAAAGATTGATAAACATTTAAGTTTACTAAGAAAAATGATGTCTAAACTTAAAGAGGGTTTTAGATCATAATCTTTTTGTAGAGGTGCTTAAAATGCTCATTAGAGTAAAGAATCACTAAGAAGAGAGAATGGATTTCATTGGGGCAGACCCTATAAAGTTTGATAGAGCTTAGGATGCACTGAGGTATTTAAAATGCCAAAATCCATCATCTCCATAAAGATCTAGTGCTAAATTTATAAGAAAAGTCTCCAATGGATATATAAAAGCTAGTACTCGATTGCATTGAATGGACGTCCCGTCACACTGAGTTATGTTCGGTAGTACTGAATTTAAGTTCGATTGAACCGAATTAGACAGGAAGGCCGTAACGTCCCGAATTTTCGTTAGTTTGAATTTCAAAAAAAAATTGAAAATTTTTGATATACTTAGCCTACATTGTCATTGATTGACTCTTAACACTAGAGGTGAGGCTATACGTGAGTGGTAATAGTAAAAAACTGTCTAAATCTGATTAATCAACCATATGAAGCCAACGAATCCGCCTGACCACTTAAACATCGAGTTTAGCCACGTGAGTTATTTAGATAGGGCCTAAATTTAACTGACAAATCACTGACTAATTAAAACAACCATAACTAAATAAAGATCTACTTAAAACTAAGACAACTAGGGGTCAGATCATAATTAACAAACCAAACTGACCTAGTATCCTTTTATCCTAAAAACTGACGGTTTATGGTAATAATAATTGAATCATCATTTTCTCTAGTAGATAATAGGCCACATTATGAACTTAGCTAATCCAAACCCTAATTATTATTCACAAGAAATCTTACCACCCAATTCATTATACAAATATCGCGATTATCTGAACAAGTTGTAGATCGCTCATTAGTGGGCCACTAAACTCGAGATTATAGAATAATGTTTGTCTCACTAGGCTTAATGTCCATCATGAGCGGAGAACCAAGAAAGTACCGTAACTGCTCAACTTGGGCCGGAGCCCAAGTGTTTGAAATGCGCTAATCCCCTGGGCTGAAATTTAGAACCTAAGTGAAACTAGCCCATTTATTCTTTCACGAAGTTATGACTTTCAGACCGTCAATTCATGACCAAAGTTGGGGTACCAACTAACGATATTTACTCACGCATATCCATATAGTCGTGGCCCCGATTGACCATCAGTGACCGTTGAACAGACTTCTGATCATACATATCGATCGATGCGTCCAAATGGTAGGCCGATTTTGTCTATGCATAAATCATCACTAGGACCAGCTATCCAACGGTAGGTGTCAACTTTTATACCCGTAGTGGCCCCCAAAGGGTAGAAACACACTCCCCTAGGGCTAATCTAATTAAAATCCAACCCTTAGAGCCATTTGCACCAATTCTGGCACTATATAAAGCCCTTGTTTGGGCATCCCCTCCTTTCATACGAATTTCATGCCTATAACAAAAGAAACAGGAAGAAAGAAAGAAAAGAGAGGATAAAGGAGAAGAGAGGGAGATTAGAATGTGAGTGTTGGTGCACCTCCACCCTTTCATCCCCTCTTTAGTCACCTCGCTGTAACCGGAGCCATCGTCGAAATTTTCCCGGCAACGATTGGAGGTAAATATTGATCAATCACACTTGTAATTTAGGGTTCAATAGTTGTTTATCCATAATCTCACAAGCTTGTATGCTTGTTTAGGTTTTTCGACGATCTTTCCCTAACACCCTAACCCTATGAGTACCGTGAGTCGAGCGAATCATCACAAGGTGCGGACCATTATGCCTAGATTTCCATTTATCGACCCTTAAGGGTCTCAGTTAATGATGTCTTATGCTAAATGGTTTGTAAATAGATAGCATGTCTATTTTTCATATTTGATTATAGTATATGTCATTGGTTGTTTATGGATGCCTACATGTTTGATAAAATGCCTGAGTGATTAAAAGTATTATTCTAATGATACTCACATACTTGATTGAAAGTTCTATTAAATGTGTTAATTTATTGATGTTCACGTGTTTGATAAAATACTCTAGTGAATGTATTACTCTATTGAGGCTCACATGTTTGATGAAATATCTAAGTGTTTACATTGTTGAATCTATGATTCTTATGAAACCTCGCAATGATCACATGATGAGTTGTTAAGTTCATAGTGATATTAGAATTGCCTGCAATACTGGGTTGGTCGACTAACCACCCAAACTAAGGGGAGGCCCGACTTAGGTCAACCACTCTTGACTTGTTCAATCGATCCGGATCGAACACGAATGGTCGACAGTAGATGGACTACGCGGGACGCTCGTACCTAATGCTGGTAGAGTCAAAGTGCCTAAGTCGACCGAACCAGTCTAAAAATTGACCAACCGCTTGGAATTGTGACGTGTGATAACATTGAATTAAATTTAGGATACCCTTATTTTCATTGAATGAGTCTACTTATAACCATTAGCGGTACAATCCACCAGACTCATGAGTCGGGCATGATGGTATTAGACAGCGTGTCCGAGCTGTCAGCCTACACTGGGGTGACGAGCTTCCTCGTAGTGACCAATGAGCAATCAGAAGTGTAACGCCCGTGAAAAACCCGTACTTGGGCTCGAGTACCAACTCGACCCGAAATTGCGTAAAATTCATTCCTTTAGAAAATATGACTAGGTTAGCTAGTGCAACGTTAGAATAGCTGGAAAATGGTCCCTGATCACTTTAAATACGTTCTACAAGGCCCAAAGCGAGTGGAACCAATGGTGCTATAATGCTCTAAAACCTCGGACCAAACTCTAAGCAGGTTTGTTCTCTGGACCACTTTGAATCTTTGTATTGGATCTAGACCGCACGTCGAAAGTCCGATACCTCCTATCTTAGACCGTTAGAACCGCCTAGCTGGACTTGACACTCATTCCGAAAATCAAGTCAAACCGATAATCACAGGCTATTTCATTGAGCCCGGACCGAAGAGAGTGAGAATAGGGTTAGAATTGGAATTTGAAATTTAAATCTGGCACACGATTTGACGCATCAGTATTAAGCGTTCTGACCGTCAGAATACAGCCAAATTACACCCTTGGATCAGAAAAAATATCTATTACATATCACGAGACTTATAGGCCTGATCTTGGTGCGATGACCGTTAAACTGAAACTGGACCGCCACGTACGATCTGGGAACCCTACCGGTCTGAAAACTGGATGTGTGCTAGATCCAGTATGCATGAGCTTAAGTCCGACCGCATTTGGCCAGGGGACCTTCAGAAATGCCCTTTTGGACCGAAACGACCCCGATTTGGTTAGGCACCAAGTAAACATTGTTCCCAAGCCTATTTTGGGCATGTTTTAGGCTATAAAAGGGGTTGAAACCCTCACTCCTCTCTCCCATCCGAATTTGAGAGAAATCCTAACTTGGGAGAGAGAAAAAGGTGAGAGATTGTGAGAGAGTGGGAGAGTTCTTCCTACCCCTTGTGCTACGTATTGCACGTGCTTAAGCAACACACCTCTACCGCTTTTTCGACGATTTCACCGCGATTCTAGGTAAGTAAATATCCTAAATAGTTGCTGATTTGAGTTTCCTTTGTTTCCATAGCGATGTAGCTTATGGTCTCGTGTATTAGGTTCCCTATTCGCCGTAGACGAAGCGTATACGCTCCGTTTCAATTCACGTGTTTACAAGACATAAGGTGAGGATTTTAGACGCTTTGATTGACGGTTTCCAATGCTTTCAATGTCGTTTAATAGTAGATTCTTGACGGTATCGCCGTTTGACATGTACAAAATACTCTCCGTTTCCCGTTTCGTAAACTAACGAAGAATATGAGATTTAGGGCATTTTAGTCATTTGTAGGAAGTACTGTTTACATTCATATTTTGCTGATGTGATTGACATGGTTTGTTGTTGCATTAGGAAGTTAGGAATACATGCATAATTAGTTTGGCGGAGAGATTCGCCTAATTGCGCACTTCGGGTCGACATACTATATGTAGACTTAAGTGTGTAGTGTATGTGTTTGTATAAATGCTTGTATTAGTATGTATTGAATTAAATGATGTTATGAGGTAGTTTGAGATTGATTTCTCAATTAATATGTTGACCTAAATGATTTCCTACATGTTGATTGTATGCATAATTTCATTACATGCATGAAACATATGTGCTTGAAGATTTACTTAAGTTGAATGTTATAACATGTGTTAACATGCTCACATGATTGTATTTCAATTCCAATACTTTTACATATATTGCTGATGTGATTCCATAAGTGCTTGGGACTAGACTTAGTCCAGGCAGTCGGTAACCGAGCGAATTCGTGACTGACTGGTTATAGCCACGAACGACGCGTCGATGAACGCGATTCGTGTTTAGAGTTGGCGGCAGCAGTCAGGCCACGCGAAGTGTTTTACGCACTTCATGTCGTTCGACTTGAGATGCAATCGCGCTAGTCGGGCCCGTCAAGTAACCCGACTGGTTGATGTATGTTCACCTTATATGAGTCATAACTGCTTGAACCTAGGGTACTGAACTTACCATTATAAACCATGTTAACCATGGTACCATGATCCACGAAGACTCATGAGCCGGGCATGGTGGTATGGGACACCGTGGTCGAGCTGTCGGCCTACGCTGGGGCCACAAACCTCCCCATAGTGACCAGTGAGCACCTAGACTCGTGAGCAGATTATGGTGGTATGGGACACTATATTCTAGCTGTCGGCCTACACTGATCAGGCGACGAGTCCTTTGTAGTGACCGCGAGCGTATTCTGAGTCCACGGGAGGCAACGACCCTTCCGTTGCAGTAGAGTACAGTAGGCCTGTATTGATAAGGTGATGGGGGAGTGGTGCAACGAGTGCGAGCAACAGCCTTGGCAGCCCTTGCAGTGACCTACGAAATATACATCGTATGAGATTACTAGGAGTGACGACCCTAGACAGGATCTGTGTTGGGATTGATACAAGGGAAGTACCTTAGTTTCCCAATCCTGCTGTTTGAATGGACTAATAACAACTTGGAAATCATATCACCATGCCATTGTATGTGCCTGGAAGATGTGGAGCACTTGAGGGTCGATTGCATGCCGCAGTCGTAAGATGTTGCCGTATGAGGGAGATCGTCGGTGAGGGCATACATCACGTCATATCATCTTGCATTAATAACAGTATTAGGATTGTCTGATTTACTGCTTTACTATTATCGCATGATTGAATTGTGAACATGCTAATCCTTGCTCTATGATTCCACTGAGTTGATCACTCACTCCCACGTTACGGGATGGTATTTGCAACACCCACCAGACCCTGTTGTAGATGCAGGTGATGCTGAGATCCAGGAGGTGGAGCCAGACTTTGACGAGGACCAAGACGAGTTCTCGTACATGCAGTATCACGATGGCTTCGCGTAGGCGACCTGGATCGATGGGATTTCAGTGGAACTATTTTGGATATTTATTTTGTTCATGTACATGTATATGAGACTCAGTGATGTATTCATACTTAGAGACAGATGAGATTTACTTTATTTTTCATACAGTGATATATATATATATATATATATTGTTCAGTCTTCCGCTTGCTTTTATCACTGGATCTGAGGTATGAATTACAGTTTTGGTATACTTTTACTCATGTGAATGCTTTAAATCAGACAACATTGAATCATAATCATTTTTGTTGCATAAGTGACGGTCTGGAACTCGGGAGTTGAGTTTATACACGACCCCTGATTTTCAGGGTGTTACAAAAAGGCTATGAGCCTATTACATCAAACTGGAATGATGTCGCGACCGCCCCACAATTACATTTGGGTGACGACTTTTACATCAATTGGCCTTTCACCCATAGATGGGCTGCCTAATCCTATGCATCTGGGTTGTGTCATTCAGGTCCTTAATGATCGGTTGGGCCAGTGTTAGCCCCGCATTAATTGAGGAGTTATCGTCTAGGTGATAAACTCGAATACAGATCAAGGGATAGGTAAGGAGCCACTTCGGCTGCCCCGAGACTTGTGATTCGATTGAGACCATGATAAAACAAGGGTACCCTAACTTTCTCAATATTTTAGATGAATGAAACCTAATAACTACTCAACTAACATGCACGTTCATCGATTTACATTAGATATGACTTACAATTTGGCGTTAGACCACTTATGAGGAAGTGTTGGCATATTCGAAATAGGCGTTGAAGTCACTTTAGTGGGAGTGTTGTTTGGAAAGAGCATGCATCATGTCATATCTTCATATACACATTTAATAAGAGTATTTAGGAGCTGTTTAATTTATTATTTTATCATTACCTATGCTGATTGGGTTGATAACATGCGTAACTTAGAAATAATGGAACCATGGAGTTAGCTACTCACTCCCACCTAGGACGGTATTTTAAAACACAACTCGACATCATTATTATTGCAGGTGCCATAAAGGCCTCTAGCGGGTAAGCTTGAGTCGGCTTACACTTTCGTCGTAATGCCTTGGGAGCGTCGAGTGGAACTGGAAGACCTTTTCTTTATTTAATTTTTTTACTTATATATATGTTGAAGTCTCCGACTAGGTGTGCTCCATATGTTGATTTTATTGTATGTTCATTGTGGCTTGTATAATTTTCATTTTGAGAGATCACCATTATTGGAATTGTACTTCTGACTGTTAACCATATATTTAGTGATTTTTGTTATCTCTATCTCGCTTTGGATCCGCAAACTTAAATTGTACTATTTTGATCACTCGAGTGTTAAAGGAATGTGAATCTGAATGAGATCACACTTGCATTTTCGTTTGGTTCACACTCAGGAACTCAGGACCGGTCTCTATAGTCAGGTGTTGATTTTCAGGGCGTGACAAAGGCCGCTGGATAGATTTGGGCACTTTCGGTTATACCGAGGGTGGTCTTCAATCACACTGAAAATGGTCATTAATGAGACAAAATGTGACACTCAGTTGTAGTTAAATTACATAGAATTCTGCCTCAACTCACTGTCATGTTTTAGCCATTTTCGGTTGGGATGAAAATGGGTTCAATGGGACCAAAGGTTGTTGAAATTGTGCAGTTTTTCCAACAACACGGGACATTTAAAGCCAATCTAATGATGGTCAATTTAGACTCCCATGACTTGAGAGATGATCGGATACTTATTAGATTTAAGATTATTTAGAGGTTTAGATTGTTTTAGGTCAAGAGTTATAGTCATAAAGGCACCACGTTTTACATATTATTTGCTCCTTGATGCTCTATCTTCACTTGTGTCTTCGATATTCAACTTTTAAGGGCTTAACCGACTACATGACATAAGGACTCATGTGATTGTCAAATATGATGTATAAATTAGTGTACTAACAAGAATGAGAAGTACTCAAATGGTACAAGCCATAGAGGTAAAAGTTTATGTTGTTAAAGAGAAGGTCGAGAATTGTCAAGTATCAATTGAACTTATAAACATGAAGATCATGATTGTGGATCCCTTGACAAGAGGATTGGTATCAAAGTTCTATAAGGAGAATGTAAAGAAAATTGACTTTATAAGTTGCTTTTAATTTCATTGTAAATAGTATGATATTATAAATGGATGAATTTTTTCTCATTTTTTCATATGTTTGTACATGGGTGTGTGTGGATAAAAGATAATAGGAATAAACACTGATAATATCCCTTCTACTAACCGTTTCGGATGATATTGATAGTATCGTAACACATGGAAAGGAGTATGTTAATGTTGATGCATAACCACCATGGTTCACACTAGTGATCCCACTTGGGCCATTAGTAAAGTGAATGTATTTGGAATGTTTTTAACCGTGCATCATAAAGGTATCTTTGAATATTATGCCCATAAAATTAATTTCAAAACTAAATATTTTAAAACTAAAATATTTTTATTTTTTTAAAAAATGATATTTAACATGCGAAAAGTAGGAGAATGTAGGGGTGTCAATTGGCGCTGGGCTGCGCCTGAAAATCAGAATTTGAATAGGGCGAGCCGAAAACAATTCAAAATATGGCTAAGAGATCTACTCCAAGGACACCCATTGACAACCCTAGGGGGATGTTAGAATGTCACTTTGACCTTTGATTTTTAGAAAACTAGGGGCATTGTTTTAACAGTCAATGATAGAAAGAAATTTCATATACAAGTTAACATGTACAATGCGTTTTATAATGGAAGAGTGGATTAAAACTTATAACTAAGAAATACTCATGCCCCCTTCGATCAAGCAACAAATGTGTAGGGTTAGTCATGCATTATACATACTTGAGGGAGACTCAGAAAGAATGTGAGCCGAAGGTGTTGATATGTGCACAAATAAGTAAGTAAAACTCTGGGCATGCCATTCATTCTCAACTTTAGTTGCCTAAAAATCAGATGGGATTAATTAGGTGGGATAGAATTTCATTTGGTCTCGTGCAATTCTAGGATGGGAAAGGTTGAGATTAGATGGGATGGAATTTCATTTTGTCTCATGCTGAATTCTGTGGATTTTGAAATTTTCTACACATATGGACCCCACATTGTCACGCCCTGAACTCAGAAAACGGGCTCAGAAAAATTTTTAATTTTTGAATCCGACGCTGACAACCTCCCTAGTGCCCCATTCTCAGATCCCAGTACTCGCATGCCAAATTTCGATCCTAGGATCCTATAAGGAGGATTTTCAGTATGATTTTTTTTAATATAATGGAGCATAACTACAAGCATAACCAAGTCACAAAATAACATCATCACATATTCACTATATCAAAAACTTTAAGTACAATGTAGAAAGAGAAATACAGGGTGATCAAAAACTCCAAAATAAGCTGACGTGAGCTCCTCCCTCAATGCTACTGCGGTCCAATGCCACCTGCATCCAATGTTCATACATAAGCTTACAAAAGCTTAGAGGGTAGTGTAAGTGTGTGCATAAGCCAAGTACCAAGTATACAACATCAGAGTAATGTGAAAATATGCGGTAAGTCTATGAATGCTATCAGCTGTACCAAAGCTATATGATGCAAGGCATGAATGCTATCGGCTATACCAAGGCTATGCGATGCGAGGCCTATGTAGCCATACGAGATGCAAAGAAAGCATGCCAGTTTTCATTAAGTATGCATATCAGTACAGTTTCTCTATGGATCTCACCGGGGTCTAATATACTTCACACTGACTACCTCCTCCCTAGCTATATAACCAAACAAGTGGAAGAGACCACACTATCCACTTGACCAGTAGTCTGCCAATACCTACCCGGCTCGTCGATAGCGAACTCATTTACGAGCTGGTCAAACTCAGCCTAGTTTAAAGCCCCCTCACTTGGGCGAATAAGGCCACACCCCCTTCAATTAACCACAACACAATGCGAGATACGACCAACTGGTATTCGGCACTCGGGTGCTTGTGTATCCACTCGGTATAGACGTTGGAGCACTCCTAGTACTAAAAAAGGTTCTGGGACTTTCACCCAAGGACATCCTAAGTGCCCACAGTGCTAGAACCAAGTATTTGCGGTATTCGATATGGTCATCCATGATGTGCTTTTGGATCTATAACCCTGACGTCCCTAGGGCGTACAATGATCTAGTAACATATATGCGAGATGCATGAGTCACACCATACAATCATGCAGCAATTCAGCACGTACCACACGATCATGTGGAGTACTCCATCTCATAAGGAGTCCCATAAACATGTCAGCCTAATGGCTTATGCTATGATCAAACATTCCTCATATCAAGCATACATATGATGTGTAACACCTCAAATTTTTGCCAACCTGAAATTAGACGTCTTTAGGCAATAGGTCAACCATAACACCTTGGTAACTTCTCATAACTCAATTCTAAAGCCAAAGAAATCACTTTTCAACCCATTTCTTTCAAAATCTCACATTTCACCACCTCATTCTTTAAATTTTTTCAAGTACTTTCATATTAGACATAAATCCTAAAGTTTAAATGGTGAAGAACTATACTTAAACTAAAACTTACTGTAAACGGTCGCCGAGATCGGGTCCGTACACACCCGTGATCATGCAAAATGATCTCAATCCACTTCTAGACGGTCAATCGATGGGTTTAAATCGTGTTTTATCTCATCCCAGCCGTTTAAAATCGGTTGGCATAAATATGTATCAGATTCTATTCGAAATGACCTGAAATGAGTTGGAATAGAGTAGAGGGCCCAATCGGGGCACTTCTAGGGGGACCTAAGGTGGGACCCACAGTTTTTTAGACCCCGGGGGCAGGAGGACATCGCCCCACCAGTGAGTCCTCGCCGGACTATCCAGAGACCGGCGAGGGCCTCGCCGATGGTCGGGACAGATCGGGCAAGCCAGCTCGGGCCAATGCTTCTAGGGTCCTGTGTGGCCCACTGGTCCATGGTTGGTTGAATAAAAATCCTCCTACAACGTCTTCCCTTCACAAACCATCCATCCAAGCTCTCCTTTTTTCAAACATCTCTCAAATCTTTCCAAAAATCACCCTCTAAGGGCTTTCTTCTTCCATTTTCATGCACCCTCACTCTACCCATTTCAAAACCCACCTCCCTTATTGAATTCCCCCTTCTTTTCCTTCCATTTGAGCACTTAAATCCCACCTCAAGAAAAAATCACTAAGGGCTAATTCCTTTAGAAATTAAACAAGAATTAACTAGTGCTACATCAGATTACTTGGGAAATTAGCACTAATCACTTTAAATATAATTTGCAAGACCCAAAACTTGTGAAATTGTTAACGCTATATTACCCTGAAATTTAGAATCCAATTCTAAACCTAGTTGCTCTCGGGAGCATTTAAAAATTTCATGTCAAACCTGGACCATACATCGAAAGTTCGATAGCGATGAACTTAGACAATTATGACCGCCTGGTTGGACTTGACAATCACCTCAAAAATCAAGTCTAGATGATGTCCTGAGACTATTTTCTTAAGTCCGAAGCGAAGAGTGTGAGAAAAGTGAATATATTTAGAAATTAAATTTAAATTTAAGTAATCTGAGTCGTGTCGCTTGCGGACCAATTATAAGTGTTCTGACGGTTGAATTTTGACCTAAATACACCCTCAGATCAGGGAAGATGGCCCACACATGTCAATCTACTTGTGGCCCTGATCGAGTTTCGATAACCGTTGAACTGAAACTGGTCCGCCACGGTCGATCTGGAAACCCGATCGGACTGAAAACTTAACTTGATAAAGATCCAGTATCTATGAGCTTAAGTCCGACCGCATTCAGTAAAGAGACATTCAGAAATGCTCCGTTAGATCGGAACAAGCCCGATTTGGATATAACCTAAATATACCATTGCCTTGGGGCTATTTTCATTAGTTCTGGGCCTATATAAGGACCTTAAACCCTCTCTCACAAATTCTATACGAATTCTCAAACCCTAGCTAAGAAAGAGAGAGAAAGTGAGAGAGAAGTTGGTGAATCATCTTGGAATTCTTCCCAGTCTTACTATGTGCCTAATCCACCTATCTGAATCGTTATTCCGGTGATTCTAATTCTATTTTTGGATAAGACAATCAAACCCTAACCTGTTTGGAACTTAGAATAGTCTAAGTGTTGATGTAGCTAACCTAATCCATGCCTTAGGTTGCCTATTTACCGCTGACGAAGACTTATCGTCTAAATCAAATTCGTTGACTATATACGTTTAGGTTTTGATTTTCAAGGCTTTCAATGTCAGATAATGATTTATTACTGACGTGGTTGCCATTACACATGCCAAATGTGATATCTGTTTCATTTTACGTATATATAGGAACTATGTTGTGTATAGGCTGTTTCTTGTTTTTGTTGAAATGTTTGTATGCATTTGAAATTTAATGTTGTGGTTATCATGATTAATTGTTGTAGGAATATGATTGTTATGTATGTGACAACTCCTTGGTAAAAGGATTTGCCCTAATATGTAATATGGCCGACATACGTGATGTATGTTGCAAAGTGTAGTCTAAGTGTTTGTGAAAATGTCTGAATGAGTTCGTAGTTAGTAAGGTGTAATGTATGAGGGAGTTGAGACATGAAATCCCAACTATTTTACTTGTGTGTATGATTTCCTCCATGAGCTATTTAGTCTAACTGTCCATGTTAATTATGTGCATGATTTTCTCCATATATTGTGTATTCATGTTTAAGTTATATTCCATAACATGTTATATGATTCTTGGATTTGATTGACATATTCGTTATTGTGATTACATGCGATCGGGACTATATCACAGTCCAGGTAATTGGTAATAGTTCTTGAACTGGTGGTTGAGGTTGCTTTCACCACGCAGGATGTGTTTGACGAATCTGAGTCGTGCTTGGGATGTTCGACAGTGGTTAGGCCACGCGAAGTGCTTATGCATTTCATGTCAGTCAATTCAACGTGCGATCGTCCTAGTCGAGCTCGTCAAATAACCCGATTGACCGATGCATTTTCACCTTGTTTGGACATTTTTGCTTGAATCTAGGGTACCAAACTTACCAGTGAAATCCCGTTAACCTCGGTACCACGATCCCCTAAGACTAATGAGCCGGACATGGTGGTATGGGACACCATGGTTGAGCTGTCGGCCTACGCTGGGGTGACGAGCCTCCCCGTAGTGACTAGTGAGCAATCTAGACTCATGAGCTGGTTATGGTGGTATGAGATACTATATTCGTGTTGTCGGCCTACAATGATTGGTGACGAGTCCTCTGTAGTTACCTCGAGCATACCTTGACACTGCAGATATGCGACGAGCCTTTTTGTAGTAACTAAGGTATACTAGGCCTGTATTGATTGGTGACGAGCCCTTTACAGCGACCTAGAACAGTAATATCATATGAGATTTACTAGGATTGACGACCTTATAATGGATCATTATTTGAGAATTGATATAAGGGAGGTGCCTTAGCTTCCCAATCCTGCTGTATGAAAAGGACTAATAAGAACTTGGTAATCATGTTCATAATATCGCACTGCATGTGCCGTTGGCGTTGGTGTAGAACACAGTGGTAGTGATTCATGCCGAGATCGTTAGATGTTTTCACAAGAGGGAGTTTGGGTGAGGGCATGCATCATGTCCTCATATCATTCTTGCATTAACAAGAGTATCTAGGACATGTTTGATTGTACTGATTTATCATTACTGCTTGATTGAATTGATAACATGTTAACCTTTGCTGTATAGTTCCACTGAGTTGATCACTTACTCCCACTTTCTTGGATGGTGCTTAAACACCAACCAGACTCTGACTTAGCTGCAGGTGATAGTGACGCCTATGATGCAGAGCCGGACTGCGAGGATGATAAGGAGGCATTCTTTTTCATGCAGTTTTCGGGCGGATTCACATGAGTCGAGTCCGGATCGCCGGGGCTTCAGGGATTATGCATGTAGAGGACTATTACATTCTTTTGACATTTTGTATTTTTGACACAATACTTGTAATTATTGACCTGACATTGCAGACATATTTTGGAGACTTATACTAGTTTATATATTCATTTTAGTCTTCCGCTAGCATATTACAACTGTCCCTGGATTATGTTTTGCTGTTTTGGCTTAATCTACTTCATGTTTTATGCACTAATACAACCCACATTCATCCACCATTGAAAATGTTGCATAAGTGATGTTCTGAAACTCGGGAGCTAAGTTATACTCGACCTTCAATTTTCAGGACGTTACATGATGCATATGGACATGAATTATGGGGTTATACTAAGCATGTTATAAAGTGATGAATTATTAACAAGTATGGGCCTATCAATGGGCCCTAATGAGAGTTACAATGCGGACATTTAACCAACATTGTACTTATAATGTGGACGTCAAGCCATCATTGCTCCCAAGGCACGACCCGCCATAAATATCATTACCTAAACCATGGTAGAACCACACATTACAATGGACCTTAAGTACACCCCATTAGGCCTTAAATACGTCAAATGGGCCATATCACATGGGTCGTAGATACACCCAATGGGCTGCATAACATGGGCCCCATATATATCAAGGTGGGCCTCAATGGGCAGCTACAAATACATCAAGATGGGTTTAATTACATGGGCCACACCAATTGGGCCCCATGCATATCAAATGGGTCATACCCAAAGATAAGTGAAGATAGTGATTTTACACCATTAAAATTCCCAAGGCCCATTATAATATATATATATATATATATATATATATATATATATATATATATATATATATATATATATATATATATATTTCCCATCAGTCTAATCATAAGGTCGCACAGACCTGAATTAAGAGGAAATCAAATTTCCTACTGATCCAAAACTTCTACACTCCCGAGGGATTTTAATGGTAAACGTTCAATCCTCACCATGCAGTGTGGTCCGCTTGATAAATAGATCTGTCTTATTTTTGAACTCAAGCCTTAAAATGAGCTTCCAAATGGTTGGACGGCTTGGATGCAACACATGCATCATGGTGGGTTCCACCGCCCACCTGGACCGTGCAAATGAGCACATACAACATTGTGGGGTCCTACTGTCCACCACTAAACAGTCTGGTCAGATTCATAGTGGATTCCACCGTCCACTGTGGACGGTGTGAATGAGCACATATATCATTAGTGGGTCCTACGTGGGGCCACCATAACTTTTGTTTTCCATCCAATCTGTTGATAAGGTCGCACGAACCTGGATGAATAGGAAAAATAAATTTCAGATTAATTTAAAACTTCTGTTACCCATAAAGGGTTTCAATGGTAGACGTGAAATCCTTATGTGGGCCATCTAAGTTTCAGATCGGGCTGATTTTTGGAGGCGGCCCACTTAATGAATGGTTTGGATGACAAACACACATCATGGTGGGGCCCATTGTTGGGACCGTGGGTCCCTGCCATCCGCTGCTGAATGCCGTAAGCGCTGCCTGCGCGCCTTTAGCACTAGCAGTGTCTGCTGCAGATGTTTTTTTTAAAATATATTTTTCTGAGGTTTTTCGTACGTGAGGCCCATATTGGAAGAATCCACCCCCGCCCACTGGTCCCCATAGCTCAAGACAAGCCAAATAAGCCTAATATTCAATATATTTTGGGGTATAAAAACGACAGGGAGGTATTTCAATGGTAAAAACGTTGTTTACTATGCTATGGCCCACCAGAAAATCGAATCAGCTTCATTTTTAGGCTCAACGCCTAAAATAATCTGAAGAATAGGATGAATGACATGGATTATATTCATACATCAAGGTGGGACCTAAACAAGTGGCTCACCCAAATAGCCTTGAAACAAGGATAATATTTGTGTTTTCCATTCAACGGGACGTTGGATGGTTGTGCATTTCAAGTGGGTTGCCCACGTGGGCCACCAAATGATGGGTGGTGTGGATATAACACTTATAAAGTGGGCCCCACCTATAGATGACTTGGATAAAATACATGCTTTATGGTGGGGTCCATTCGGGTGGGCCACACAGCCACATCATCACATACAACAAGAAAAAAAATGAAAGAGAGAGGGAGAGAGAGAGAGAGACACGCGTGTGATGGAGGGACCCCGACACTATGGGCCCTCCTTTGCAATCAATCATATATCAAGTGGGTACCATAACACGTGGGCCCATCAAATCAAAGATCAAAAGCGGCGATTCCTTCTCCACCAAAATGGAAGGTCTAGATGACCTTTAGTCATGCAAAGAAAATAAACGTCATGATGGGATCCATGGAGAATGGGCCCATCATAGAATGATCATGTGGATCAAGGTAGACCATCAGCCACATCTAGGGTCCAAAGTGAGATCCATACCATCAATTGGTAGACCTCACTTGACCCTTCATTAAAAAAAGGAAATATAGGCCTAATAAAGCACCCATCGTTCGATCTTCTTGATCTGTTGGAAAGCTGATCTCCTCGTGTCTCACTTTGATGGTGGAAGACGAGAAATGGATGGATAGGATGAAGGTTTTTGGGATGGGAAGGTGGACCAGTAAAATCACTTTTCTCTCTTGGAATGCATGGACGTGCACTTCTTTTACTAGCTTGGAATTTGTGTTGAGAAAGAGAGAGAGAAGGGATTGTAAGGAGAGAGAGGGATGGGTGATGGATGTGAGGTGATAGTGTACTTGACTTGAGAGTTAACTTATGGTGGTTGCTTGACTTGTGGAGAAAGAAATCATAGGTACTCTTGTACTTGACATGAGGTGATTGATTGATTGATGAGACATGTTACAGATATTCTCTTGGGATTGCAAACGCACGGTATTTTTCTCAAACTGGACGCTGGCCCACATCTCTTGGCCAGAGTATTGGATCGGTATGTAAGATGCGGTGTTGGAACCGCGACGACGGTGTGGTTATAATGGAACAAGTCTCGGATTAAACCGACTCAAATATACGGGATACGACTTGGGGTCGTGTGCAAACATCAATTACAGGTCGTAGGTTGTTGAAATTCGACGGGAAGAATCATGAGAGTCGACGGAACAGTAGGGATTAGGATACGGGTCTTACACACATTGGCATGCGTTTATCCATGCCATCCATCCATATATGCATGACATTCTGGTTATATATGTGTGCAAGTAAATGACATCCCTTGTTAATATGAGCAGTTAATTATAATTTTATGGCCTACCAAACATGATTTTGCTTAATTGGGGGTTTTCCATTAGTAAAATTTTTATCACAAACATAAGATTAGATGGCTACAATGCAATAGCATTTCCAAACATGTAGTCATTGTGCAATAGTGACATTAATCTCGTCTAATTCAATTCAATACCATTTAATCCCACCGAACACCTGTTTGGCCGGGCAGATTAAGAGGGATTAGGAGGGATGGGATGGTAAAATCTCGAGATATGCCAAACAAGACAAATAGACCAGGTGAACTTGCCCCAAGATTTAGCAAATCCATGGATCTTAAACCAATCCACTGACAATCACCATCATTACCTTAAGGGGTGTTTGGTGCATGGTATTGGGAAGGATTAGTTGGGTTGAGATTAAAAAAACATAATTATTACACGTGGGAGGGATTGTCTCTTGTTACCATGAGAAAAGCTTAATTCCATGCTATGTTTGTAATACGGTGGTACATTAAATGGATATACTCACCATCATTTAAAACTATTGAGAATAACACGTGTTATATTGTTCATTTGTTTTGTAACCTTATTTTATGGCATGGGCCTAAAAATGAGGCAGATCCAAAACTTATGTGGCCCCAAAGAAGTTTTCAACGATAGGTATTCAATCCCCACTGCTTTCTATGATGGGGTCCACTTGAGCTTTAGATCTACCTTAATTTTTGGTCTATGCTCTAAAATGATCTCAAAAAATGGGTGGATAGTGTGGATATAGCCTACACATCATGGTGGGACCTACACAACTTACTAACATTGAGTGGAATTGGCACGGGACCAATTCAATTCGATCTAATCTAATTCTAAGCTTTTCTGGCCTTCCCAAACATTGAGTGCAATTGGCACAGGACTAAATGCAATTCCATCCTACCTAATCCCATCTAATACCATGTGCCAAACGCCCCCTAAAATCCATCTCATCCCTCCTAACCCCATTCAATTATGCCTGAAGTATGTTTGGTTGGACGGATTTGAAGGGACTGGAACAATAAAATCCCAGCATGCCAAACAGACCCGGGGAACTTGTCCCAGGATATAAGTGCATGTTTAGGCCCTAGGGATTAGGTGGGATGGAATTCAAAAAACATAATTATTAATCATGACAGGATTGTGCCCTGTTGTCACGAGGATAAGATTAATTCCATACTTTGTTGGTAATATAGTGGTACATTGAATGGATATACACACCATCATTTGAAATTATTGAGAATAACAAACATGTGTTATATTTAAATTGTTTATTTGTTTTGTAACCTTATTTTATTATATGGGCCTAAAAATGAGGCACATCCAAAACTTATGTGGCCCCAAAGAAATTTTCAACGGTAAGTATTCAATCCCCATTGCTTCTATGGTGGGGTTCACTTGAGCTTTAGATGTACCTGATTTTTTAACCCCTGGTTTAAAATAATCTCCAAAAATGAGTGGACCGTGTAGATATAGCCCACACATCAAGGTGGGACCTACACAACTTGCTAACATGGAGTGAAATTGAGACAGGACCCAATGCAATTTCATTTATGGCTTTTCCGTTCTTTCCAAACATGGAGGGAATTGGCAAAGGACCAATGCAATTCCATCCCACCTGATGCCTTGTAATCCCACTGCCGAAACACGCCCTAAACCATCCCATGGATCTTAAACCAAGCCACTCGCACCGCCATTATTACCTTAAAATCCATCCCATCCCTCTTAATCCCAGGGAATCCGTCCGGCCAAACAGGCCCTTATAACCGGAGTGGATCGCATACACATGAGGTCGTTCCGACCACGCCACCGAAAGTAATTCCGTCCGTTGCGAAAGTCACGCAAGTGCTTTCGCTCGTAAATCGAGCGGGAAAACGATCAAGCGTCGTTTCATGACATGAGGCGGTCAGTCCAGTCAATGATACTTATACCATCTTTTTTTATGCGTACGCCATTCTTTCTACTTTTTCTATAAAAGTAGTACACTTCCGTACTATTCACAAAAAAAACGAGAAAGAAGAGAAAGACCTCATGTGTATGTGGATAGAGGGTTGGATAAAAGTACGGCGGAGTGTGATAGATGATACGCAGGAGCTTAAAATTACGCTGCACGCTTCATGTAAGTAATTCAAATTAAACCGTCCACATTATGTAGGTCTTAAGAAATTATTCCTATTTCTCTATCTGACCATCAGATTGATGAACACATATTGGACTGTTAAAAATGAAAATACCTGATGATCTTTATTTCAAGAAAAACATACCTCCTAAGACTAAGATTGTCCAAAAAAGTTTCAGTCTATGATTTTAACTTAAATGAAGTGATTTACACTATGGTTCAATTTGAGTTAAAATATGCCACGTGTACGGATTCCAAATGCCTGTGTATCAAACATCAAAGGCAACCAGAGTATGAAGGAAAGAATAGGCCGATTTTAGACAGAGTAGTAGCATGCATCAAAGGCGAGGGAAAGAAAGACAGGTCGTGGGAGATGTGTCGCACTCAAACCAGGCAAAAGCCAAAAGCAAAGCGTACGGAAAGCCAGAGACGCGTCCATATCAGCCATCTAGCTGAGAATATTACCCGATGATTTGATTGGTGATCTAGACGGCCACGTTGGACATGCCCGTGGGCTGGCCCGTTTGACCACCGAAGTTTGACTCAATACAGCTGTGCGTATCTAGTGTGAGATTTCGCCATCATTTCTCGATGCTGCTGGGCCCCACTTGTAGTTACTGCGGTTGAGCGACGCTAATTACTGTAGGAGTTGCAATCGCCGCGTACTTGACCCAAGACCTGAACCCGGCATGGCCTGACACAAAAGGTTCGGCCCTACCCAAAATTTTTGGTTGAGCCCTGGTACTTCAACCCGACTCAGGGCTTGTTTGGCCGGGCAGATCCGTATTAGGAGGGATGAGATAAATTTTAAGGTAATTACGGTGGTGTCACTGGGTTGTCTCAAGATCCATGGGATTGCTTATATCCCCGGACAAGTTCACTGGGTCTGTTTGGCATGCCCTGCGAATTCCGGATTTTACGTACCAATCCATTCAACCAAGGGATAGGATCAATTTTAAGGTAATGATGGTGATGTCAGTGAATTGTCTTAAGATCCATGGGATTGCTCATCTCCTGCGACAAGTTCACCTGATCTGTTTGGCTCGTAAGCCATCTAAGGATATTGCCGATCCCATCCCTCCTAATACCGCAGGATCTGCTGGCCTAACAGGCCCTCAGTGCGGCCCAAAATTGATAATATCCACATTTTTTTACTTTGATCAAGTGGGTCACACATACATAAAGAAGTAGACATTTAAGATGAATGAAACCAACGGTTTACATTTAACATAGATGGGTTGTCTAACCAGGATTTGATGTCACATTTAGAGGATATTAACAATGCTAAGGTGGGTTGGGCTAAAATTACTTGAGCCCAACCCGACTAGAAGATTGATTGGGCCTTGTATTAGAGGCACAAGCCAGCACATGGGCCAAGATGGGTGAGGGTCATTGGGCCGGGGGGAGCGGATTGAGTAGCATGCTAAACTTAGTGGGGCCTACCATGGATGTTTGTATCTTATCCACGCCATACATCCGTTTTTACATATTATTTTAGTAAATGATTCCAAAAATGAATCATATTCAAAGCTCGAGTAGACCGCATCATAGGAAACAGTGGGATTAATGACATGCACCGTTGAAACCTTCATACGGCCCATAGTGATATTTATTTGTCATCCAACCTGGTCATAAGGTCGCAAAGATGTTTATGAAAGGAAAACACAAATATCAGGTTGATCAAAAACTTCCGTTGCCTTCAATAAGATTTCAACGGTATGCTTTCAATTCACACTGTTTCCTGTGGTGTGGTCCACCAGTGCTTTGGATACGCTTCAATTTTTGGCTCATGCACTAAAATGGTCTGATAAAGTGGATGGACGGTTGGATAAAAGACATAAATCAGTGGCATGAGCATACTGAGTTACTCAGTAAGCAATCCGCTTCCCAGGCCAGGCGGGCTACTCGACACATCGCACAAAAAACGTGGGGTGGCTAACACTGAAGTGTAAACTGAAAGTGGGGTGTACTAACAAGCTAACCAAAAAAAAAACAGGCGGGCTACTCGGCCCATCGAACAAGTTCAGAATCTATTAAGGGGGCGCGGCTTTGTTAGATCCCTGGATCCACCGAAGTGTGTGGATCGTTATATCCACGCCGTCCATCCATTTTGACCGATCATTTTAGGGCATGATCCAAAAAATGAAGAAGATCCAAATCTAAAGTGGACCACACACCACAGGAAAAAGTGGTGATTGAATACCCACCGTTGAAAACTTCTTGGGCCCACAAGAATGTTTATTTGCCATTCAAACAGATATCAACTTCATCCAAAACTTGTGTCCCACAATAAGTTTTTAACGGCAAATCACCATTGTTTCCTGTGGTCCCGTTCAGATTTGGATCTGCTTCATTTTTAAAATCATGCCCTAAAATGATCGGTCAAAACAGAGGGACGGCCTGGATGTAAGATACATACCGACAAACTGATGAAATCCATCTTGGGTGATATTCTGTCAGAGTACCATGTTTGGTACACACGTGTTAAAAAAATCAGAGATAAGAGTTGTTTTTACCCAATCTGTGTGTATTTGCGTTATGACCTACCAACCGTATCTCCCACAATTTTGACAGTTTATTTCAAATTAAAGGGTCACGTGTACAATTTTACAACATCAACTGTCGTACTCTACCAGAGTAAATCTCCATTAACCCTTCTTCTTCCCTTTGTAAAATTGTATATCACATCCCTCTAACTCGCCATCACTGTTACATTTTCAGTAATAATAATAAGAAAAACATACATTTTTATCATGTAAACCTGTGATTTGCTAGGGCCCAAAATATATAGACTCCCTTTTTAAATACTTATTATTATTATTATTATTTACTTCTAACACTTTTTGGAATATTTGTTGGAAGAAAAATGTCTATTAACTTTCTTCTCCGCACGCACTTTTCTAAATTATTATTGTACGGTTGACATTTTGTTTACTACCATATTTCGGCACAACTGGAATTATCATGTAAATAGGTAATAATTATTTACATAGATAATTACATTATTTTTTCCGGATGTGATAACTTACTTTTTTAATATTTAAATATATTAGCAAATTTACAAAATCAATGTGGGCCCCTCGTGATGTATGTTATTTATCCGCATCGTTCATTTGTTATGCTAGCTGAATTTAGGGCATGAGCAAAAAATTGAGATAGATTCAAAGTTCAAGTGGACCACACCACAAGAAACAGTGAGAATCAAACGCCTACAATTAAAAACTTCTTGGGACCCTTAAAAGTTTTGGATCAAGCTGATATTTATATTTTTCTCTTATCCATGTCTGTGTGACCCTATGAACAGGTTATATGATGAAAAAAACTCAATGTAGGCCTAGTGAAGAAAATAACTTTCAATGGTGAACAAATTAAGGTCATTGTTTCC
This sequence comes from Magnolia kwangsiensis, assembly GCA_037074715.1. Taxonomy (NCBI): domain Eukaryota; kingdom Viridiplantae; phylum Streptophyta; class Magnoliopsida; order Magnoliales; family Magnoliaceae; genus Magnolia; species Magnolia kwangsiensis. Next base: position 89,167,597 of record CM073585.1, read on the forward strand.
TCTTGTGTGGGCCTTTAAAGTGTTGGATTTACATTGTTTTTCATCTCATGTCCCAAAATGTTCTAGTAAAATAGATAAATGGTGAGGATATATCATATACATTACGGTGAGGTCCATAGATTTAAGTAAACACTTTTGTATCGATTTTCAATGTAGAATTAAAAAATAATAATTACTTATTTATCAGGATTTATATGTATCATTGAAAGTCAAGCAGGCCCTATGGTATTATTTGGAATGAAAATAAGAGGAAGTGTGTGTGTGTGTGTGTGTGTGTGTGTGTGTGTGTGTGTGTGTGTGTGTGTGTGTGTGTGTGTGTGTGCGCGCGCGCGTGTATATATATATATATATATATATATATATATATATATATATATATATATATATATATATATATATGAGCTTATGAAGAAATTGATTGAAGAAGATAAGATATAAAATTTTACTTTTAAAAGATGAATTTTAAATATATTTGGAATATCTTCAAATTATTTTTTCCAACAAGCGCAAGATCCCTCCATTTGACTAGTAATGAGGGAATTATCATAATTTTTCTGTAATAATAATGATCTATGTTTTGTTCCAGCATCAAATGTTATTATAATAAAGGAGCGATTATTGTTATTACACAAGAGTGATCATTTTTTATATAAGACTGCATAAATACATTCCTAGCATGGTTGGACTAAAAGAAGGTGAATTGTAAATTGGCCATAACTTTTGATCCGGGTATTGCTATGGGGCACACAACCTATTAGGCTTTACTATAATAGGCCATATGAGGTGAATTGACCCACAAAGTGGGTCACGTATGTTTCTTTCATCAGAAAGCACATGCTTTCAACTCAAAAACAAAAATTTAAGGAAAAAAATAATATTATTTTTAGTAATTCGGAGTTTTTAAATATTTTCTTATTTTTAGAGTTTTAGATTTTTTTTTTTTTTTTTAATAGAAATAACTTATAATCATGCTAGAACTCTTCTATAAAAAGTTTATTTAAAATTTTTATTTTTAAAAATTACGATTTAAAAGAGTTTTACTAGAATTAGGATTTTTATTAGAGTTAGATTTTGTTATTTTTGGTCATTATGAATTTTGGTTTAATTTTTTCTTTATTAATGATGTTAGAGGGCCACATACATATTAGACAATTATCAATCAATTTATTTTCAGAATTATTAGAAGTTATTTTTTTTTTATTTTCTTCCATTATCTATCTAAGGAGATCTAGAGAAACTCTACAGATTCGGAATAGTTATCCTTGAGGAAGATGATGCTCCACCTCATCACATCCATCCATGCATCATTGTTGTAACAAAAGGGTGATTGTTGTTGTTACACAAGTGTGAACAGGAGAGATCGTTGTTCTAACACAGGAGAAAATTGTTGTTACATAGGAGAAAACATTTTTGTAACAAAAGAGTGATCATTGTTATTTCAATATTACAAGATCTTACGAAAACACTGACACGTCCCTTAGTATAGGTTGAATAAAAATGATCCTCAGTTCATTGAAAAGATAATTTGGCAATACTTCAAATAGGATTGTAATCATTTGATTTAGACACCATATCACTTTTCAAAAGTGGATCTATAGTCCATATTGTGTTCACTTTCATTTTTAAAAGTGGAGATTTTTTTGTATCTCTTTACTCTTATTATATCTGTTTCTAAGCAAAATATCCATCTAAGCTGAATGTTTTGAAGAAAGAAATATTCATTTTTAAAAGGTAAAGTATTTGTGTTTATATATATATATATTAACTTTCATCTCTTCTTCATCTCTTCTCATTTTTTTTTTCAAATAAACTCAATCAATTTTTCTGAAGTGAGAGTTTGTACCGAATAAAGTAATAAAAAATTACAAAAGATTATCACAGAGTAGTCAAAAAGCATAAATAATCATTCGAGGGTAGTGGTAAAAGAAGAGATAGTTGAAGAATAATGGTAAATGAAGAATATACGGTGAAAAAGATCAAGGGCCATTTTTATCTCAAGAAAAATGAAGCGCACTTTTAGGTTAAAAAAATTTAAAATTATTTTTTTTAAAAAAAATTAAAAAAATAGTGTTATTTTGGGTCTCCCAACAGACCTCATATTTACTTAGGAAAAAAGTCCAATAAAAAACCAATTGCATGGTACATTATTGGCTGCTTCTTCTTTATAAATAGGATATACAGAGAAACCGTAAACTTGATTTTTATTTCTATGATGCATACCACAGTCCCCATAATTCCATTGACGCATTACTCTCGTTTGAGATCTTTTTACTTTTTCTTCTTCTTCTTCTTCGTTTTTTAATTGTTTTTGCTTGCTCGGGTCATGTTAACTCAGCCGGTCTAGGACTCGTTCAGGACTGAGGAGAGTCAACTCCAAGTTAGTCACATCCGAGTTCTACTCAACCCAATAACCCAGTTGGTAATTGGGTCGAGTTGACTCAGACGAGTCGAAGGGTTGACTCGCCGCGTTTTGAACTAGGGATTCAATGCATAAACGGATAAGTTGAGCCGGGTTGGGCTAAGATGACTCGAGTCCAAGCCCCACTGAAAAATTAACTGGACCATGTAAGTGGGGCCCAAGCCCAGCCCACAGTCTAAACTAAGTAAGTCTAAGCACGGGCCTAGTATTGCAGTCCAAGCTCCTCCTGAAACGGGCCATCCCGGCTCATTGACATCCCTACAAACCATTTCTTTCGTGTGATTTCTGGCTATGCTTCATTAACCATTGGGGCCCACGACAACGGGGGTGTATGCATGGCTACTTGCAACTCTAAGGTGGATCGATGGTACATAGCTAGGCAAAACTGAACTTTTGAATAATCCCAGCGGTAGACGTATTAAGGCCACTGTTTCCTTTCGTGTAGGCCATTTTAGTGTTGGATCTACCTCGCTTTTTGGATCATGCCTCAAAATGTTCTAATGAAATAGATGGATGGTGGGGATATATCATACATTATGGTGGGGTCCACTGATTTAAGTCAACACTTTGTACTGTTTTCACTCTCACATTTTCAAACCAAGTGAAGGGGTAATAATTACTTTAAAAAAAATAAAAATTAGTTGGTTAATTCACCCCACTGTCAGTTCACACTTCACTGTTAGCCAACCCCACTTCCCTGGTAATTACTTATTTACCAAGATTTACATGTATCATGGAAAATCAAACAAACCCTTACAAGTGGTGTTCAAGTTGTGATCGGCTGCGTCTTCAGCTCAGACCCAAGCCCAGTGCCCAACCCATGTACACCATCAACTAAACCTGTCTGGAATTTAAGCTCATGCCCACCTATATATATATATATATATATATATATATATATATATATATATATATATATATATATATATATATATATATATATATATATATATACACACGGTGAACCAGTTCGTACCTACTACGTATAAACTTTTTTGAGTACCCATCACACGTGAATTGGATCCAAAATCTGAACCGTTCATGTGAAGCAGCACCTCGTGAAACCCTCCGGACTCAAGTTCTACTTTGATCTAAAACTTTGATCCACATGAAAAATGTTAACAGTTTCTTCCCTTGATTTGCATTTATCTCTGCTATGGCCCACCAGAATTTTAGATCAGAGTAAAAATTTGTCCTATGAGGTTTCATGGGATTCCGCATCACATGGACCGTTCGGATTAGATATCCATTGCACATGTGCAAAGGTGCGCACATGCATAGGTGCGCAGGGGAGCATGACTCTCTCTCTCTCTCTCTCTCGCTATATATATATATATATATATATATATATATATATATATATATATATATATATATATATATATATATAAAGCCCAATCCCTACTCAACTTGTTTGCTTATACAGCATGGACGGGTTGAATTTTACGTATACAACATGGTGGGCTCCACAAGTTGACTACATGTAAAAAGATTAGACCAATAAAAAAAACTCCAGTGGGCCACAACAACGTGGAACTTCTTAGTTCACATGCTGTGTACAGCCTGAGATTTCAACAGGCGGTTTTTTTTTTTGTTTTCACTTCATCCTGGTTTGTTACACCTCATCAACCGGTTTGATGAAAATAATCAACGGATTTGATGAAAGATATACACCATGGTGGCCCCACGTACAAATCTAATGGTTAGCAATCCATCTCCATTGTTTCCTGTCAAATAGCCCACCTAGTCTGTGGATCTGGCAGATTTTTTTGGTTTTTTTATATTAGGGTCCTGACCTAATCAACCAAGTCAATTTTATTGCATGTGTAAATTCTGATATCTTTTTCCAAACCATTTTTAAAAAACTACCTCGTCAGTAGTGGTAATTACCATTCCATTCCATTGGCAGGCGCGGATGTGAGAGCAGATAGTTTGGTTAATTTAGGCTGATAGTCGGGCAGGTTGTATTGATTGGTGCTCAACTCTAATCTAACCCAAGGTTTTTATATCTCAACCCTAACCCAACCTACTGTTGGATAAAATGTTGAATTAAATAGACTATAAAAATCGAGAACCAAAAAAGGAAAATAAATTTAGAGAAAGAAAAACTCATTGAATTGAGTCGAGGCGTGACTGAGTCACTCGGCTTGAAATCGAATTTGCTCCCCTTGGACAGCGTCCCAAGTGCAACAGGTTTCCAGAGCAATCGACCTCCAGGATACAACGACTATGACCCGGTCCCAGCGGTGCACTCACTGTACACGGGCTCGAACCACTTGCAGTTTAATCCGAAAGTGCTGAGTTGACTCAGCAATGAACTCAGTAACAAAACCGTATCAGAGAGAGTTTTATAAGGCAGGAAATTTTTCGTATGTTGAAACTGGAATCGGAAGTCTTTATATAGACTTCGAAATGGTGCATAAGCACCCTTTACAAAAGGTTAGGTCCGTTGGGTTTAAACCCAACAGGGGCGACCAACCGGAAGGGAAGCATCTCTCTGGTTTAAAAACGAAAAGGCGCAAGTGCGAGTACACTCTCGCACATACAGTCCTGCGAGTACCCATACACACACACTCACGCGAGTACACTTACACTGCACCCGCACCCGCACCCGCACCCGCACCCGCGCCCAGCCCAGCCCGTCCCGTCGCGTCGCGCACGCGGACGCGGACTCGGACTCGGCTCGGCGCGCGCGCGCGTGTGTGGTTAATGGCATAGATTAGAGCTATTGGCATAGCCCCCCCACAGGACCAAATTCACATGCCCCCTGAAAGGGGCTCAAGCCCTAGGCAAAAAGTCTATCATATAAACAAGAGAATTTCTCTTGTCAAATCCGATGTGGGACAAAACCAACACCTCAAAAACACCAAAATTTAAATGTGGAGGGAAAACACCGAAATTTGAAAATTCAAAATTTTAATATTATTTTAAAACAAATACAACACCTACCCTCGGGTTGAAAATTCTCAACCTAAGCCCAAACCAAGCAGGCTTGGTTAAGTTGGTTCAGTCGGAGCGGTGAATGCATGCTAAATTTTTTATTATTATATTGGTCTATCATAATTCAATACACGTCTTATTTTTCGTACCTTTATTAATTATATATGTAGTTATTTATAAAAAAAAAAAAATCATTTTTTCCAAAACAAACAAGCTAAAATATAGGATAGCTACTACTTTAAAAGTCATGTTGTATAGCACACAATCTATTTGGGAGAAAAATCGAGCACATCTCAGTAAGCTTGGTTCATCGCAAATGGCGTGGACCAAGAAGACCTGGTGGCATTGGAATTTTTTATGCCTTCTACACAAATGATCCACACTCAAGTATAATTTATACGTAACTTATATATATATATATATATATATATATATATATATATATATATATATATATATATATTGATCGGGTTTGGATTGCGTCAAGCAACCTGAGACCTCAACCCAAGCCCAACCCAAGTTTTATAGAGTTGGTGTTTCTATAGCCCAAGCTCGAGACCAAGCCCGATACATCCTGCCCGAGCCCAACCCAATGTCGGGCTGGTCACGGGTTGGTCGAGTTGAACCCACCCAACTTTTAGACCTAGTTTGGTTGGGTGGCTCGGTAGGCCCCACCATGATATTTATATAAAATTCACTCCAACTATTAGGTGAGTGGATTTAAAAATTTATTTGCATAATTCAAATGGACCACATGATTATAAATAGAGTAAGGGCAATGCTCTCCTCCCAAATTATTTCCATAAGGGTGGCCCATGTGAATCACCAATTAATATGATCCGTGGGACACAAGCTTATATGTTTGTGTGGAATCTTACAGCTGGAGCGAATTTCATACAATTATTATAACGGGCTTGGGGTGGAAACTCGGGGTGTTTTTTTTTTCTTTAGTCCTGTGTCTAATGGCCAGAGTGGATGTCACATAAATATCATGATCGAGGGCCATCAATATCAAGAGCAGCTTTATTTATCTCCAATGTTCATGATGTACGGTTGAAAAGGGACCCCTACACGTGTGTAGGTCTCAACATGGTATACGGCCACATCCAATCCAATCCATGTATAAAGTGTGTACTCCCAAGTTCGCCCTGTGATCTAAAAATAAGCCGATGCAAAGCACAAGTGGCCTCCCATGGTAGATGGGGTGGATCCTTTTAAACAGATGACAGGAGTAGGAGGCGCGCTGTTTGGCTGGTGAACCCTACATCAGCCAGCTATCTGATTTCAAATATCTGTAGCCCCATCATAATGTGCATGTTTTTATCCACATTTTCCCTCCATTTTGCCTGCCCATTTTAGGGCATAAGCCCAAGAACGAAAGCTCAAGTGGACCACACCACAGAAAATGGTTGGGATAATGACTTCTACTATTGAAAACTTCCTATAGCTCACCTAATGTTTATTTTCCATCCAACCTATTCATAGGGTCCCACAAACTTGAAAGAAGTAAAAACATAAATATCAGCTTGATCCAAAACTCTTGTGGCTCAACAAAATTTCAACGGCAAGTATTCATTACCCACTCTTTCTTGTGGTGTGGTCCACTTGAGTTTTGGATCTATCTCATTGATGTACAGCGGGTCACGGACAGTTTCATAGCCAAGATGGATCAGAAAAGGCCCGGTCGACGATAGAAATGATCTGAACCGTCGGACTTTAGATCGGGCGTATCTCGCAATTAGGAATGAGTTATCTGACGTAAAATATATGATTTTGGGGTAGAACGAGCTACTTTAGCCAACCAACTCCGCTATGCCGGGTTGCGCAGCCTGGAGTTGCGAAATACCCCATGATCAATGGTCATTTTCCTGTTTTATTTTCATTTTTACTATAAATAGTAAGTTTTAATTTGATTATAACTCTTCATCTGTTGGGCTTTAGGAGTTATGTCCAACATGAAAAGTGCTTAGAATAATTAGGAGAATGGTTTGGTGATGCCAAATAGGACACTTACTATTTTTAGCTGAAAACCTTGTGCATTGGTAGACATCATGATTGTCTATAAATAATATGTTTACTATTTATAGTAAGTCGCGGATTCTAGGAGTTTTAGTTGTAGTTTGATTCTGATTTTTCTTTCTTGTTGCTTGGTACCCTTATTTAAAGGGTTGTGAACTCATTTTTATTCATTCATTAATTAATTTCAAATATTATTAGAATTTATTTATATTTTTATGCTTTTTTTCCTCGTGGATTCGAGAAATCTCTATGAGGAGTCTAGAGAAGCTTCGTCGATTCGGAGTGGTTATCCTTGAGAAAGACGGTGATCGACCTCATCACGTTCATCCCTGCATCATTTTTATGTTCGTGGCCTAAAATGAACTGAAAAAATGTATGGATGTACGGAGTGGATAATACATATACATATATATTATAGCGGGGTCTACATAGCTTTGACACCAGCTAGCTGGTTTGTACTAGGATCACTAGCCAACTTGCATGTGAGAGAGAGAGAGAGAGAGAGAGAGAGAGAGAGTTTTGTTTTGAACAAAGGAATCTTATCCTTAATATATTGTGACCAAAGAAGGATTTATTTAAAATAAACCAATTCAATGCTAGAAATGGTGAGTATAAGAAATAGGCATGATCTCATCATATCGCTTGCAATATTCTTTTATAGGGTTTGATTTTGCATGATGGAATGATAATTATCCATTGGTTAGGCATTAAATAAGCAGTTCAACCAATTGGGCATCGGCATCTCTTCTTTATAATGTTTATTGTGCCAAAGCTCAACTAATGAGAGAGTTATGTTCAAAACATGAGAATCTCAGCACAATGGATAGCGAGAATGGACGTGGATTGCATATTGGCTATGATGATGCTCCGTGGGCCCTATGATGATGCATGTGTTTTATCCATGCTGTCCATTCATTTTGGATCATTATTTTATGGCATCAGCCAAAAACAGTGGTAATCAAATACCCACCATTAAAAACTTTCTAAGGCTCATTATGATGTTTATTTGCCATCCAACCTGTATATTACGTCAGGAAGGCTTAGATTAAGGGAAAAGACAAATATCAGATGGATCCAAAACTTCTGTGGGTCCCAGAAAGTTTTTAATGGTAGGCGTTCAATCACAATTGTTTCCTATGATGTGGTCCACCTGAGACATTGATCTGCCTCATTTTTTGGCTTATGCCCTGGAATGAACGGGAAATAAATATGGATGGACAAGGTTGGTAAAACACATATATCATGGTGGAGCCACAAAGCACCATCCAGCAACGAGTCCTTATTGGCAGTGTCAGTAGGCAATCAACGAATGACAGTAGCATAAGAAATAATTAATTAGCATTTATCCTTTTGTCCTTTTCGCATAAGGAATAATTAATTAGCATTTGTCCTTTCATCCTTTTCTTAATTTTCTAAGGTTATCCATAGGTAAGGTAAATAAGCAGCCTAACGGCACCTGTTGCAGTGCCTCAGTGATAGATTCTTTAAGAGTATCGACAAGAGGTCACAAGTTTGGGTATTTCCTCACTAATGTGAGTGTAGGAAATTAAAGGACCTTGATGAATGAGATTGTCAGCAAGAGTGATTTTTGAAACATGAGAAGAGCCCAAGAGGAATCAGACCTGGTGGTGGGGATGGACAACATGGTTGAAGAGTCACATGTGTCCAAACTGTCTTATTTGGACGTGTTATAAACCTAATATTTCTCAAATTATAGATTTGTAATTTCTATAAATTAATAAAAGAAACCTAAAATATTAAGAATATGCTAAAGCACATGTGATCACACAGTCCTTAAAATGTTATTCACACATTCTCTAAGTAATTAAGACTGTTGACATGAAACTGCTGATAGGTTACAGTCGAATAGCTTCTAGGATACGACGAGCCTATATGTGGTTAAATAAGTATAAAGAAACTATTACTGAAACTTCGTATACACAGTTTGCTGGTAGATAAATATCTTTAAAAAATAAAAAAAAATCCCAAATCAGAGAGTTAGAAAAGGAATTGTTGGCTTAGATCACTACATTGGTATATTTCTTGAGGACTTGCTGGCTAATTGCTAAGGTTCATATTGAACCTTGCTTTCTGATTAAAGAACATTGAGATGTTACCGGTTGTTCATATGAGAGAGTGGTTCAAGTGGTTGGTGATGGTTCATTTGCGACACAAAGTGCAAAGTCCACTACTCGTGCCTTTACAGCCACACTGCCTCATATGCCCATTCCTATACCCTCGTACTGAGCCCGATCATGAACTAGTACTCCTGTGTTCCAGTGCAAAGAACATGTAAAAGTCTCGGTACTCCACTAATTCACCAAGCAAATAGTAAAATACTCAATACTCTACTTATAAATTCAAAATTTTCGTCTCTCATTTTCGATATAGGACTATTGCTAAAACAACAAAAAAACTAAGTTTTAATTTTATATATATATGGAAAAGGTACTATGCGCTCGAGCTGATGGGAATGTCCCATGAGGTCGAGCTGTGTGGGCCCCACCGTATTGCATTTCGAACATCTACTCCATCAGTCAGATGTACCATTCTATCGTGTGCCTAGGTCTCAAAAATCAAGTCAATCCGTGACTTGTGTGGGCCACACCACATACAGAAGTGGAGAGGGGCTGTGCACCATTAAAACATTCATAATCATTTTTTGGGCCCACCGAGTTGTGGTTTGCACATCCAGCCCATCCATTATGTGTGTCCCACTTGGATGAGGGTACAGACCAAGTTTTAGACGCATGAAAATTTCAAGTGGGCCCCACCAAGTGCTTTTATATATTTTAATGGTGTCTTCACATGATTTTAGATGGTATGGCCCACTTGAGTTTTGGTATACGACTGATTTTTGGGATATCCCATAATTTAAAGGGGACTCATCAAATGCACGGTGTTGATGGTCGACAAACCTCACGGTGGGGCCCACACAGCTCGACCTCATGGGAGCTTATCGTGAGGTCAAGCGCATAGTACTTATATATATATATATATAAAATTTAACAATATTTTTTAATCAAAACATTTTCACATAAGGACGTGGTCCTAAAGGAAGTCCTACGTTTACACCCTCCAATTGTGTTCTCGATCCCCAGGTCCCCAAGCCAACCATGCACCGTTGGTAGTTATACAGTCCCAAAGGGCACTCGGGTCATGGTTAATGCATGGGCGATACATAAGGACCCTGAAGCTTGGGACAACCCCCTGGAGTTTTGCCTGGAGTGGTTCTATAATGCCACAAGAAAATGGGATTACAGTGGTAATGATTTCCATTACATTCCGTTCGATTCAGGAAAGAGGATGTGTGTAGTAATCTTTATGGCCGACAGGATGCTAACTTATATTTTAGCTTCGCTCTTGCACTTATTTCCATTGACGATTGCCAGAGTATGCGAAGCTCGATCTTTCAGATAAGTTGAGACTTTTTCCGAAGAAAGAGACACTGCTTGTTGTCATTCCCACACCGAGATTGTCAAATCTGAAGTTCTAGTCTTGAAATAAATCCAGCTTGAACGATCTAATTATATTATTTTTAGAGTGGAAGTATTATTCATCTTACATTGTAGTTTACTCATGCTGAGGTGGTATTTGTTTTCAGAGGCAGAGTTACCTTTGTAGCAAACGTGGGAGCTATATGGTTGGTTTACCCAAGCCATTGATCTATTGGCTCATCAAGGATGGACCATGCCCAAAGAATCATCTCAACCTTTTCATTGATAAATAGGTAAGAAGAAACTCATCAGCAGTCATTCAACTAAGAATGGACCAAGATTCAATGGCTAGGATCTTGTAATTTGGAGAATATTGTTTTAGGCATGGTCTATCCATGATTGGGGCTATCAGATCAATATCTTGTATAAACTGACCATGAACCTGACATGTACAAGCTATATACACAACAAGGAAGTTCCCAGTCGGCTACAAAAGGAATCTCACTTCTTATTTTTATTATTGTGCCATTGTCATACTAGTTTCGTGCTAATGTATTATGTGTTTGGCTCGATATTATATATTGGAAAAATATCAATATAAGACTTATTTATAAATAGATGGTATTAAGTTGTTTCCCCAACTCTTTCATTGTAAAATGGTCCCAAACGTCTCTACTTGTCTTTTTTTATGGTACCAGAGTAGTTAACAGATCTTATAATATACAAGTGATCCCGTTGCTTGGACTACTTGATGGACTGGTGCTCTAATTTGAACTCATGTAAAAGTAACTAAAAAGAATAAGGGGAAAAGAACTTAAAATCGACTTTACTATATTTAACTTATTATCACGCCCAACATATATATATATATATATATATATATATATATATATATATATATATATATATATATATATTACACTCACTCATTGACTCTTTCACATGAGACCTAACACCCAGACCTAAAAGACTTTTGACACATTGTTCCTATGATACATGTACGCTACTACTCTTCCTCTCGTAAGAATGAGATTCTCAAGACCAATGGACTCTATGTACTTGAATCGACTCATATATGACTTCCAATATCATATGTACTATGTTGCATTCACCTTCTTTGACATATCTACTAACTTGACTGAACTTCTTCTTTTCTTTTCTCATGCTTCCTGTTGTTCTCTTTTTTTTTTTCCTATGCTTTTTTTGACTAATTGTGAGGTCCTTGATGAACTCAAGTTATTTGAAGCTCAAGAATTCCTATTTGTAATGACATTAAAATTTTTAAATATAATAATATATAAACAGTGGAGATCATATCTACTTACGATGTGCACGAAAGATATGATTACGATGTGATGTTGATCTTCTAAACTAAGGAGCCTCTCATTTATCTATCCCAGTATCGGAGAATCAAAATAGTCCAATGCCTACTCCTCTGGTGGATGTCGAGAAATTTGTATATCATCAACAAAAGTAGATCACACGTGAGGATGGTAGAAGATGTACATGTTGTATTGGATCTCCTCTCTTCCCCTTAAACTTTATCGCTTTTTCTTCACACTCACAAGTCTTATGGAGTGTGGACATTCAGGGTTAGTTCTTATTCTCTTATGGGATATGATCATATAAATAAGGAGGGATTATGGTTTAACTGGTGCATTTAGTATGGTGCTTCGCTACCGTATGAACTTCTGTGTAATTGATGATGATGTGAGCCCGTCAATATGTCTTATCCATGCATATACTCATGATTTAATCTCTCCACTTCCATAGCATATCCACTAATGATCATATCATATGCCAATGAAAAGGGGACCATCAAATTGAAGACATCGTGTTATACTATGATCAAAATAGCTTTAACTATTAAAATAAAAACTTAAACAGTTGCAAACTTTTGAAAAAACTTTTTAAGAAATATTTCAAGTGTTGAGCCCAATAGGGAAAAAAATAATACTTGGATCAAAACTATAAATATGTTCCTAGGCAAACTAGTGGATCCATTGTGGCCCATGTAAGGATCAACAATTCCTGCTGGAAGTACCCAAATACATCCACTTTATTAGCCCTTGCATGGGCCTAATAAGAAGACCCAAAGCCGACCGGTTAAGATCATGACCCTTAAATGTTCTTAAAGCTAAGGATCAAACAATCTTTCATGCATTACCATGTCCTAATCTTATGATCACAGTTCAAGCTAATAGCCCCCCAAATTATTAACTTGATCTCGATCAAGTAATGTGATTGACCAAAGGTCTAAATCCCTTTTTCATGATACACTTAACACTTAATTATATAAAGAAGAGGTAATGTGTAAACTAACACTAAGTCGACTCCTTATGGTGGATATTGTTCATCTTGACCTAAGTCAATCCCCTTACACAAGATGTCCATACATTACACCTGTGGCGGTCATAGTCTAATAAGGCACTGAGATCCATAGACCACAACTCTCCCAAGTCAATGACTATCACACCTAACTCAAGTTCCTAATGACTACTAGAGGAATCACTCTTCAACAAATCCAATAAACATAAGATGAGAGAAGCATTAAATATGTCAAAGACATATCACATATCTAATCTAGGACCCATGATCATCATGATCAATAGCTAAGATTTGCCAAATCACATTCATGTGACTAGTGGATTATGACTTATATATTACCTTTATTTCATTGACTTTCTTAATACATCCAATTGTATATGGAGAGAGGTGATTCTTTGTCTTCAATTGCAGCTTTTCCACCATAGTTTTCAATGCGATATTCTCTCTGCTCCCATCATCAACTATCATATCATAGATCTTTTGGTTCACGGTGCACTTCATTCAAAAGATATTGTATCACTGAGAATCTATCTCTTCCTTCAACGTGTACAACTTTCTTACAATCAAAGTGGTGGCCTGTGATTTATTACTGATGTCGCACCATAAACATGATGATTGTGAGCTCCATCATCGATCTCATGTTTCTCATCATTACGAACACGGGTCTATCTTAAAGCTCCTCTTAAACAGTCAATCGCCACCTGTAGTCCTTACATGACTCATAGATTTTCTTGCTGGAAAGCTTTAAATGCCACCGTCGTCATCATATGATTATTCCTCGGAGTACAATCCATGGGATTGTTGCTTGAATTATTATTAAATGTCATTGAATTGAGGAAAAGCCTTGCTCTGATGTCACTTGACGTAGGGAAGAGCATGAAACAATAAGAGAAATATTAACGTTTTCCTCAAGTGTTTCAAACCTTAAATCCACAAGAAGAGTTTTAAGTCCATAAGAAAATAAGAGAGGAAATTTAGATATTTTATTGAATAATGAGCATATGGTTAATCAATCACACCTAATAAAAAAAATCCTAATCCTAATTCAAAATTACCCAAAATAACAAAACTCTTCTAAAGCTTAATTTACTAATTTATTTAAAAGTAACTCAAATTAGCAAAAGTACACTTCTAAAGCTTAATTTATTAAAAAAAAAAACGTCACGATAAATCTTATTGGAGCATTCTTACCAATATTACAAGTAATTTCTAAAAAAGACAAACTCTAAAAATTAGAAAATATGACAAAAATAGAAATTACTAAAAATAGTATATATTTTTTTAAATCATATGTGCGTTTTTCTACAAAATGGAGGTGCGTGACCTAATATGGAGGTCGATTGACCTTAAAACCATTGTTACATAAAGATTGATAGATCGTGCATTTCATGATGATGCCCGCACAAAAGTTATGATTGATTTACGGTTAACACTTTGAATGAAAATTTCTCTATATCCAGGATGAATTTCTTTGAACCAGATGCACTTGGGGCCAGCTACATCATGCCCTATATAAGATTGGAACCAGATATGACGGGCTAATTTCACTTTCATTTGGGGTTCTTTTGATCCAATCGTGCAAAAAATGTATTTATGGCACGTCCTATATTAATGAGAGACCAAAGAAAATTTTGTTTAAATAAACCAAAGGAGATGTTCTAAACCGAGGAAACTCAACCCTAATAAACCGTGAACAAAGAAATATTTGTTTAAAATAAACTAATCTTAATGCTAATAATGGCGACAATATATAGTATAAGGAATAGGCATAATCTCATGGTCGAGCGGGTTTTTGCACAAGGGGGTCCTCATATTGCTGACAACCTTTTGGACGGGTGAAAATTATTCGTAGGTGAGACGGTATGATCAAGCAGTCCAATCAAATAGGCATGAGCATCTCTTCTTTAGGGTGAAAATTATTCGTTTGTTAGACGGTAAGCAAGCAGTCCAATCAACTTAGGCACGAGCATCTCTTATGGTTTACATGGCATCAGAGTGCCATTACAAGGGCGAGTTCTGCTCACTTGTAAAAATTCCAACACAATGGAAGGCCCGACATTTCATTATTAACGTGTATAGTAGTTTATGAAATTTGGTACAATCTACCGCCTAAACAAATTGCCTTTTGGGGCTCACTACGGGGTCCGGTCATTTCATGAAGTGGGGCTCTCATCCCATCTGTTCAGGCCCAAAAGATCAGACCGGCCAACTCATCATGTGGGCCATTGAATGTAGACTGTTGGCCTTTTCCCGTGGACCTTCCATTTTTGTTGTACACGTGTGGCCTGCTTAATAGTGTATAATGATTTGGGCATGTGATCTCCGGACGCAGATTTCCTGCGAAAGCATTTCGCAGAAAGTTCCTGCATTGGAAACCTAAGTGGGGTCCACCATGATACCCGTCCATCCATTTTGGGAGTTCATTTTATGGCTTAAACTCAAAAGTGAGAAGGATCCAAGACTTAAGTTGGACGCAATAAAGGAAAATGTGGGTAGGAAAATTTCTATAGTTGAAACCTCCTTGGTGTCGATAGTGGTGTTTGCATGCCATACGTACCATTCATAAAGTCATTCCTACCGGGAAAAACCGGAAACACATATATTACCTTGATTCAAAACTTCCGTGGCCCCAAGAATATTTTAACCGTGCACGTTAAATCCTATGAGCTCAAAATGAGCTCAAAAAAATGGATAAACGTGATGGGTTTCTCACAAACATTACAGTGGGCCCCACCTAGGTTCCAAGCGCAGGAACTTCCTAGGATAGGCTTTCCTGCCCAGAGATAATCAGTCCAGGTGGGGGCTTTGTGGGGCCTACCATGATGTATGGGTTTTATGCATATCATTCATCCATTTCGCTACATCATTTTAGTGTGTAAATAGAATAACAAGGTAAATAGAATAACAGGGTCCTTAATCTTATCCGGGTGGTAGACTCCTTGGAGTTTCGACACTGGGTCAAGGCTTCGAGTACCTATGGTGGTGAAATCCCACGGTGTGTGTGCATGTGGCATGAGTGTGGGGGTGTGTGTACGTATGTAAAAATTAAAATTAAAAAAAAAACAAAGAGTAAATAGAATAACAAGGCGGGGGTGTGTGTACGTATGTAAAAATTAAAATTAAAAAAAAAACAAAGGGTAAATAGAATAACAAGGCATATCCAAGGTTCAAGTGGATCACACCACAGGAAGCAGCGGTGATCATGCTGCACCCACCATTGAAACCTTCCTAGGGTCCATCATGATGTTTTTTTACCATCCAACATTTTTATGACGTCACATGGACCTGGATGAAATTAAAGCTTGATCCAAAACTTGATGTTAGCCACCCCCACTAGGGCGTTACCAAGACCTCGAGTGTTGAAACGAGGTATATCCACTCAGTCTGCCAATTGAGCTATGGACCTGGGTGTAATTGTGTGATCTACTTGATTTGGATCTACCTCATTTTTGTAAGCATATCATAAAATGAAAATGAAGCGAAAAAATGAATGAACAATATATATAAAATCCACACATCACGGTAGTCCCACAGAGCCCATAAGGCAAGACGCCCTCCGTTTCCCAACCGATGGAAACCGGACCATGAGGCCCGCGATGATGTATGTGCCTTATATCAAGGCTGTTCATCTGTTCTGAAAACTCACTTTAGGGCATGATTCCAAAAAAAAATGAAGCAGATTCAAATCTCAGGTGATTATAATACAGGAAACAGTGGTAATTGACAGTTGAAAACTTCTCATGGACCACAAAGTTTTGGATCAATTTGACATTTGTTCGGATGGCAAATAAAAATTCCGGTGGCCCCGTGAAGTTTTCAATGGTGAGGATTCAATCAAAACTATTCCCTGTAGAATGGCCCACCTAAGATTTGGATCGTACCTTAAAATGACCTGTCGAAATGTATGAACGATGTGGATGCAAGGTATATACATGACAGTTTGGGAGATTCACAATCCACCCGTGTTCGGCATTGACCCCTCCAGTACCGAGCTCCGTAGTGGTCACTACTAAAAAAATATGCGTGACCAATCATAATGTATATGTTTTATTCACCCCCTACATTCATTTTTCCAGATTATTCGTTATGATTACAAAAATGAGATATCCAAATCTAAGGGCGGTGATTAACTTCCCACCCTTAAAAACTTCTCCCGGCCACATAAGTTTTGGATAAAGCTGGTACGTTTGTTTTCTATTCATTCAGTTGTGGGATCAATCAACAGGTTAGACGGCAGATAAACGCTGCAGTGACTTTTTGACAGCTTTTAATATTGGGTGTTCAATCACCACTGTTTCCTGTGGTTAGGAATGCATGAGATTTGGATCTAATTTTTTTTTTTTTTTGGTTTGGATCATGTAGTGAAATGATAGGTAAAAGTGAATAAACGGCATAGACAAGACACGTATCAAGGTGGACACCACTGATCTTTTCCAGCACCGACTAGCGTGGAGCAGGTAGTAGAGGGGTCACTACCGAAGCTATTAGAAGGGCCAATGTCAATACCAAAGCCAAGTCCATGTTTCCCAAGCTCATTCAATCTAATATACTTAAGGTTGAAAGTCCGGCAGGTTGAGTGGGTGCATGACCCTAACCTAACCAAGGTTCCTATACATCAACTCTAACCTATATCAACCTAAGCTCGCCTTAGAAATTTTTAACCCAAGTCCAACCCAAGTGGGCTAAGGCGGGTTGGTTGGGTTGATACATGCTAATATTGTCGATATTATATTAGTATATTATATTTTTAATACATGTCTTATTTTTTGTACTTATAATTTTATTGATTTTATATATAGTTATTTATCACAAAGAACTTCATTTTTTTTTTTTTTCTAAACAAGCAAACTAAAATATAAGACAACTACTCTTTTAAAAGTCGTACTGTGTAGCACACAATTTATTTGGGAGAGAAATACAACGTATCTTGTTAGCTTGAGTTATTGGAAATGATGTAGACCAATGAAATCCAGTGGCATTGAAATTTTTTGTGCCTTCAACATAGATTATTTGCACTCAATTATAATTTACAAGTAACTTATATATCGATCGGGTTCAAGTTCAGGTTCAGATTAAGTCAAGTAACCCAAGACCTCAACCAAATATGGACCCAAGTTTTATTGGGTTGATTGGGTTGGTGTTTGTACAGCCCAAGCCCAAAACTGAGCCTGATATATTCTGCCGAGCCCAACCCAATGTTGGGGTGGGTTTTCAGCCCTGAATATACTATTATCATATTTTATGCCAGTGTCACTTCAGAAGAGCATCTGAGTCGTGAAACTGGTAAATCATACAAAATCACTGGATAAGAGAAAAAAATTGGAACAATCTATACATTAGGTGGGCCACACGCACTACATTCAGCAACACCATTGGCTGTCCATTAATTTTGATGATGTAGCCTACCTGATGAATGGGGTCAATCTTCTAATTGTATCCATCCTTTTCTTTGATAAATGCAAGTCCCACCTAATGAGCAGATAGCCTCATCTTTAGCCACGTAGTAGCCCACCTATTTGGCTTGAAATTCGGTCGTGCACGGCATACCAAGGCCGGCGTCGGCTCAATTCCAACCAAACGCCTTTGAGGGCGCCAAGGTAGAGAAGTCGTGAGCAATTGTCCATGGTTGAGAATTTGAAGCGTGGTTATGCATTCAGCCACTTATAAAAGAGATCAGGCGATTTGTAAAAGAGAGAACGCCCGTCGAATGAGGGATTTTTTTTCAATCCGGCAAAAGAATTACATTATTTGAATGATTGCCACCACAGTTCAACAATGAAACAATAAAAAAAAGAATAAATAACCTACTGAAAACTAAAAGTAACTTTGGTCTAAAATTTAAAGGGTTTTACCAACCAAAAAATTAAACTCATTTTATTAAATGATTATCTGACTGGTGTAAGAATGAAATATCCAACAGTCCTATTTCAACAAAGAGTGTCCACGAATCAGAATTTAGGATTGTTCGATCAGTATGATTTTGGGACCCTGGGTTTGAGGCAGGACGTCCCACAATTTACACGTTTTAATATGGGATAACTTACGGCTTCCATGCCATGTCTGAGTGCCTGGGTATTAAGTTTCGCAACCAGCGCAACAAATGACATGCGCAACCAGAGTGTCAAATGACTCCCCTTTCTGAGTTGGGGTGCGATGGCACCGGTACCACCGCAAGCTATGTTTATTATTATTATTATTATTTATTTATTTTTACGTTGAGGGAGAAGAGAGAGAGAAAGGGGAGCGGACTAGGTGAGACTCCGGATACACCGAGGTGGGTGGGACCCTGACTGTGGGGCTCATAGTGATGTATGTGCCTTAAATCCATACTGTCCAAATATTTTGAAAGCTCATTTTAGGGCATGATCCAAAAAATGAAGCTGACACAAATCTTAGGTGGATCACACCACAAGAAACAACTGTGATTGAATCCCTACCATTAAAATCTTTGTGGATTCCACTGGAATGTTTATTTGCCATCCAACCTGTTGATAAGGTCACAAACATCTAGATGAAGAGACCACAAAAATATTATCTTGATCAAAAGCTTTTGTGGCTCACAGAAAGTTTTTAGTGGTCAACCGCCACTATTTCCTCTACTATGATACTCATGGGATTTTGGAACTGCTTCATTTTCTAGATCAGGCTCCAAAATGAACTTTCAAAACAGATGGACGGTGTTGATGTAGTCACATACATCACAGTGGGCCCCACAGCCAAGGGTGCACCCACCTCGGTGGATCCGAGGTCTCACCTAATCCGCTCTCGAGAGGGAGGGAGAGTGGGGTACCGAGATAAGAGTAGTCTTTGCAACCCTTCTAGGGGGACTAGGAATGTCATTCGTTACTATATATGGCAACTAGATCGGGTAAGACACCGGATCCACCGGGGTGGGTGGGACCCTGATTGTGGAGCCCAGTGTGATGATTGTGACTAAATCCATGCTGTCCATCTGTATTGAAAGTTCATTTAAGGATATGATTCTGTTACTAGGAAATTTGATCTGACAAGTCAAGATGATTACAGAGCTCAAAGCTCAGGGGGAAGACCTCGGGATGCTATGAAGGTTCAGTGTGCCCAAGTCTGCTATTGGCGAATTACAACTCCAAGTTATGATCTATGTTCAATAATTCACATTGGTGAAATAGCCACGCTATATGTACGTCTGAGTCCGAAACAAATTATTCAGCTGACTCCAGATACTAGTACTCGGCCTCAGGTCTGGACAGGATGAGGCCAAGCCCGAGTGAGGACACTCTAAGTGCCGAGCACTCTAAGTGCCGAGCCGGGAGACTAAGCTAAACACGGACATGATCGAAAATCGCACCTAAGAATATGTGCCCTTAAGACACGATATGCTACATGACTTAAAGATTGTGGATGATATATCCACAATTACAATACCTAAATGATTAAGTAAATCGTGCCGAAATTAATGGACGCGAACTTCTCTATTCATAGGTATAAATCATGGGACGCCATTGCAATCTCATGGTGGGGTACACATGTGTTATAGTCTCATGTTGGCCACAACAGATCAACGGTCCTAAAACAGCACTTGCATTTTCCTTTACACTTTGTCTAATCTCTTGGTACACATGGGTTATAGTCAAGAGATCATGAAAAGGGGGGCCTCCTTTGCCACCTGGCCCACGAGGCCTACCGTTGATCGGCAGCCTCCCATTTCTGGATCCCAATCTCCACCGTTACATTGCCAAATTAGCCCAGACCTACGGCCCATCATGAAAGTATAACTAGGTAGCAAGCTATGTGTCGTATTGAGCTCACCAAGTCTAGCCAAGGGGGTCCTCGGGGACCACGATGCCATCTTTGCCAACCGCGACGTCCCTGCCGTAGCATTGACGCTTACGTACGGTGGGATTGACATGGCGTATAGTCCCTACGGCCCAGATTGGCGTATGATGCGCAAGGTATGCTCACAAGAGATGATGAGCCCTGTAACCCCCTTGACTCTGAACCATATCAAGGCCATGTTTACGGTAATTACTTTTTCTCTTCTATCAAAATAACATTTCTAAACTTATTAGTCGTCCATTTGTCTCATACAATCTGACCCATCAGACGTTCGGCCTGAATTTTGGGCCAGGGCACTTTCGCAGCTGAGCAGACCTGATGGACAGCTCAGATGGTTTCTATTATCAAAACATCTTTATATTTCGATAAGGACCCTCATCACCTGTGGAGAGAGAATATCCAAAATATTTTTGGATAGAACAAGTTGATCCGAGTTACCGAGTCATTTAACCGTGGTCCTATTGGACACGGATTGCGTCCTACCCCCACACGGGCAGAGCTCTGTGGGGGCCACCTTGTTGCAAGTGTTTTATCCACGCCGTTTATCGCTATTCTCAGATCATTTAAAGTATAATTGTAAAAATGAGACAGGTCCACAGCTCCCGTGGACCACACAAAATGAAGCGGTAGTGATAATGACACCCACCGTTGAAACCTTTCTAAGGGCACCGTGATGTTTTTTTTTTTTAATACCATCCAACCTATTCAAAAGGTCATGTAGACGTGGATGAAGTGAAAACAATATCAGCTTGATCCGAGACTTCTCCAGCTCCCAAGAGGTTTTTAATGGTGGACGTTCAATCTCCACATTGTGGTTCACTTTAGCCTTGGAACTGCCTCATTGTTTGGCTTCTATCTTAAAATGATCTGAGTAAAACGATGAACGGCGTGGATAAAACACTTACATCATGGTGGTCCCCACAGAGGACGCAATCCGCGTCCGGTCCTATTAGCCTAGTGGGGCAACTTAGGTCACTTCCAGCACCATGATTGACAAACCAACTTCTTCTGTTTAACAGGACATGGTGGCAGGTGGCACAGACACCTCGTCCACGGTAATAGAGTGGGCCATGGCTGAGATGATGAAGAATCCAGAGATAATGAGAAAAGCCCAAGAGGAATTAGAAGAGGTTGTGGGGATGAACAACATGGTAGAAGAGCCACATGTGCCCAAACTCCGTTATTTGGACGCAGTCCTGAAGGAAGTCCTACGTTTACACCCTCCAGTCACGTTCTTGGTCCCCAGGTCCCCTAGCCAACCATGCACCGTTGGTGGTTATATTGTCCCGGAGGGGACCCGGGTCATAGTTAATACATGGGCCATACATAGGGACCCTGAAGCTTCGGATAATCCCTTGGAGTTTCGTCCTGAGAGGTTTTATAATGCTACATTCAAATGGGATTACAACGGCAATGATTTCCGTTACATTCCATTTGGATCAGGAAGGAGGATATGTGTAGGAATCCCCATCGCTGAGAGAATGCTGACTTATGTGCTAGCTTCGCTTTTGCACTCGTTCGATTGGAGATTGCCGGAGGATGCAAAGCTCGATCTTTCAGAGAAGTTTGGAATTGTTCTTAAGAAAGCAACGCCGCTTGTTGCCGTTCCCACACCAAGATTGTCAAATCTGAACTCTACTCTTGAAATAAGTCTAGATTGGACTCTTAATTGTATTGTTTTTAGAGTGGAAGTATTAGTCATCTTAATTGTATTATTGTACGTGCACCTAGATTTTAGATGTGGAGGCTATAGTTGGTTTATCCAAGCCATTGATCTAATAGGCCATCATGGATGGACCATGCCCAAAGAATCAGCTCTAACCTTTCCATTGATAAATGGGTAAGAAGATATTCACTGGCATTACTTATTCAACAAAGAAAAGAACTGAATATTCAATGGTTAGGATCTTTTAATTCGGGGGACTTTTGGGCAATGTCTATCCATGATTTGAGACTATCAGATGAATAACTTGGATAAACCAATCATGGACCTTACATGTACAAGCTATGTACACAACAATAAAGTTTCCAGTCGGTTGCGGAAGGAAACTGGGCCTCTTGTTTTTATTTTTGTGTCATTTACTTGTTTTCGTGCCATTATATATATGGGTTCAGCTCAATATTATATATAAGAAAATGGCTATATAAACTTGTTTATATAAAGGGAATTTAAGTTATTTCTCCAACTCTTTCAATGTAAAATGGTTATAAATTTCTCTCCTCAGGCCTTTATATATTACCAGAGCAGCTAAGATCATATAATGTTACGTGTAGGCCTTCTTTCTCTACTCTTTTCTGGACAATTGTGAGATCCTTGATGAGCTCAGGTTATTCAAAGAATCCTTGCACAAATGTTAGAAGTGGGTCTAGTTAGCTTATATTGGAAGTTAACGGGTCGTACATGGGCCCGAGGTTCAGTCCACCTGATAAATGGGTGCATCTTGTGCCGAAGTTCTGTATGTTTGTCTTTAAAGGTTGGACCCAAAACCAAGAGCATGCAAGCACGTTTATGATTTTGATAAGCATGAATGGGCCTTAAATTGGAGGCTTGATACTGAATTGGACGTGAGAGAGATGAGTTTTGGCCCGGTTAGTAAGAGAGCTGCTACCTCTTAGAGTGTGGATGGATGAGGTATAGAGCTGCTATCTCTTGAGTATGGTAGGAACAACCCTGCTTGCTTTTGAAATTTAAGAGACTTTAATAAAGTAGCTATTCGACTCAATGCCATATGGAGCAATGGTTGGGTGGTCAAAGGCAACGAGTATAGACGAAGAGAGAAATAGGTGTCTTGGAATACTGTGAAAGATAGCATTAAGAGCAAGATTATAAGATCATATGAACAAGCTTAGCCGCTTAGGTGTAATCTCTCAATAGATAATGCAAAACAGTTAGCCTTCATAAAGTTATGATCTTTAGGCTTTCAACAAAGGATATTCACCCAAGTTTAATGTCTTCAAAGAAGCACATTTATGCCATTTAATTAATTTATTTATTTTTTATAATTTTATATGAGCAGATAATGTAGAGCATATCACAAATACATTCTGAGCATGGATGGACCAAACGAAGGCCAAATAAAAACAAAAGTTGTTCATCAGATCTAGGTTGTAGGTATATTTGGTTCAAAGAAATTCAATCTCTCGTTTGAAATATGAACTATAAATTGGATACAAGCTTTGATTGGATATCATTACAAGACGAACAACCTATGAATTTTAACTAGAACAGGCCATCTAAGGTAAACCAACTCACATAGTTGGCTATGTTCATCCATTTTGGGAGAAAACATACACTTCCAATTCAAAAATGAGATTTTAGATTTTATTTTTTATTTTATTTTATTTTATTTTTTTTAGTAATTTTGATTTTTTTTTTTTTTTCATATTTTCTTATTTTTAGAGTTTTAGATTTTCATCTTTTTAGAACTTACTTATAATCATGTTAGGACTCTTTTAGTAATGTTTATTTGAATTTTTATTTTTAAAAATTAGGCTTTAGAAGAGTTTTGTTAGAATTAAGACTTTTATTAATGTTAGAATTCTGTTATTTTTGATAATTACAAATTTTTGTTTATTTAGTTTTATTAATGGTGTAATTGAGAAAA
This sequence comes from Magnolia kwangsiensis, assembly GCA_037074715.1. Taxonomy (NCBI): domain Eukaryota; kingdom Viridiplantae; phylum Streptophyta; class Magnoliopsida; order Magnoliales; family Magnoliaceae; genus Magnolia; species Magnolia kwangsiensis. The sequence continues at coordinate 89,192,160 of CM073585.1, forward strand.
AACTACACATTATACACATTATTCAATAAAATATTTGAGTTTTATATCTTTTTTTTATGTGGATTCAAGAAACGACCTTATGTATTCAAGCTTTTAATCACCTGAGGAAGACAGTGATCTTTCTCGTTACTTCTCCAAGCTCTTCCCTTGTGTAAGTAGCATGTATGGTCAACTGATCGAAGGATATCAAATTAAATCAATTTATTTTTATTTTTTTTGGAAAAATTCTCGGGACTGTTTTTGGTGTTTTTGATAAGTCAAAAATGTTGGTCAACAAGTCAACCCAAAGTCGAAGGATTTTGACCGGTTGACTCAACATGTCGATATGTTGCGCAATTTGCACATTTTTGCACAAATTGTTTCTATATCCTTTCTTTTGCTTAAATAAGAGGGTGTAAACTGGATTAGGGTTAATGCAAGTGTGCTAGAACATTTGAGGGAGTTTTGGAGACAGGAAAAGCTTGAGGCTTTCTCTTCGGGCATTGATCGGTAAGATTAAATCTCTTGTATCTTTGTTATTCTCAGTGCATTCACTTTATGCCACAATTTTTTTTTTCTTTTTCAGAAGGGTTTTTCCACATAAATTTGGATTGTTCTCTATTGGATTTGTTTGTGCGATTGTGATAACTTTGCTTGATTATGCTTAATGTGCTTCCACAACTCCCAACAAGTGGTATTAGAGTTAAAATTGGGAAAATAATGTATATATGACATCTAACATAAAGTTCAATGTAGAGAAGTATTGAGGGAAAAAAATAACTTTGAACTATGTAAGGTAAAGATGAAGGGCATCCTAGATCAATAAGGATTGGAAGATGTACTCAATAGAAAGTGACCGAAAACTATGTAAGGTGAAGAATGTAACAAGTTAGATCAAAATGCCAATATTTCAATCCAGTTGTGTCTAATGGATGAAGTCATCTATAATGTTATGAGAGAGAATACTACAACGGATGCATGGGCGAAGTTAAAAAACATTTATGCGAATAAATATCTTAAAAATCGTTTATCTAAAGCTATATTTTTTCAATTTGAAGATGACTGAGGGGCTGACGTTGAGACCCAAATTAGTAACTTCAATAGACTAATTTACAAATTGTTGGATGTGGATGAGACAATGAAAGATGAAGATCAAATATGTATTTTATTAAATTCTCTTTCAGAATTGTATGAGTCGTTCAAAGACTCTTTGTGCATAGGTAGGATGCCCATTAGCTTTGAGACTGTTATCTCAGCATTTTAGTTGAAGGCGATAAGAAAGAAAAGCGGAGACATGTGTACTTTTACAGGTGCAGTGGTTACGAGAGAGAAATTCTGAGCAGGATAGTGGATCTTTACAATTGAGATCCAAATTTATGGCATGTTTGGATGCACATTTTGGTTGTATTGTATTGTATTCCGGTATTGTTTACGTACACGTTGGGCGATTTTCAGAATACATCCACCAAAAACGTGCCAAATGCAATATTTGGATAGGACATATTGTCCTTCCATGTATACAATTTGTAGTATGATCAATGTTTGGAAACGACGTATATGGGGCACACGTTGTATATACATACTGATATGGTAGTCTGTAGACGATGAAGCATATTTGCACATGCGACTGTGCAAATTTCTCTAACGGGGCCCAGTCATGTTGTTATGATTAATCACTGCCCTCCATCACGTTCTGGGACTTGAATGATGACCATTCTACCAGACGGGGCCACTTCCATTCACCTGTTTAACGGTATTGATGTCATTAAAAATGTTTAACATCTCATAGTCCTTCCAATGTAAGGTGTCGTACACATCACCACTTCAGAACCCCCAACCATACAAACTTCATGGGATATATTTTTTAAGGAGTAAGAAGATGATGGGCCCCACATGGGTTATAAGCCTTTTCAAAGTATCCTGACTGTTCATCGAGTATATTAAACGTTCTTTGACGACTTGAATGGCCTGGATGTCACATCCACTGGCCCAATTTCACGGATAATACATTATCCTTATTATACGAACCTTTTTTATTGGTGAAGATTAAATATGAAGGAAAATATTACACAGAATATTGCAAAAGAAAAAGAAAAAAAAATAACGAAAATGTTTCATAGACAACTGTAAATGTGAACATGTTGTACCAAACCCTCTTGAATGTTTACGAAAAAACAGTCCACGATAATTCAAGATGCCCCCACCATCATGTTCTATAAACAAACAAAATAAACAGTGCCAACAAAAAAGAAGAAAGAAAGAAAACAAAACGAAGCTTCTCCACACTATCAGCCCTACATATTACCCTAACCAACAAAACAACCTGATACCAGCATAAAAAATCAACAATCCAAGCAGCATACGAAGGAGTTGAGCCATGCAAGATTCCTCTCTTCCTTCAGCAACAGGCACCCTCTTAGGCCTCCCATCTTCCTGGAAATTCCTGGTGTCAATTTTCGCCCAAGCTGTGAGAGCCGGTACAGAGTTGACACTATCCATTACTGAGTGCTGATGAGACGCACGAGCAGCCCCACTTGTAGTTGTATGTCGCTGTAACACCCCGTACTTTCAGTACTCGGGTGTCACTACCTGGGTCTAAGTTAACCTACACGTATGTGGTAACACACGTAGCTAGATAACACACGTCGAGTGGTCCCACAACCTACACACCTATATGAATAAATGAATAAATAAATAAAGGCAGATAAATAAATAAATGACAAATGTATAGGTAATAATAATAATAATAGTAAGTATTAAAACTTATTCTACTAACAACAATTAATATTCTAAAAATCAGTGTATAAGTGGTCCTGGGTGTCTGAATAAATACCTAGGACCATTTTAACCATTGAGGTCCAAATTCAGGATGATCTGATCACCAATTCAACGGAAACCCTCAATTAGAGCTTATAGCTGATAGTATGGCCCACCCAAACTTTAGATCTGGCCCATCCTTGGTTGGGGGATTTTATTTTGCCCTACAAATGGAATGGACAGAGTGGATTAGGACACTAACATTTTAGTGAGTCCTTGCATGAAGCGTGCACACCAAAAAGCACTTAGGTACGAAGTGCACGACCCTTTTGTAAAACACAAATATCTCCCGCCAGCTAGAGATTTAAATGTAAAACACAAATATCTCTCGCCAGCTGGAGATTTAAACCGACTATGCTTAAGCTCCTAGGTGGCCCACCATGATCATTTTTCGGACCATCCGGTCCGTGGAATTTCTCTGTGGAGCCCGACTTAACATAATGGTATAGCCGTTTGAGCATCGGTAAGTGGAGGAAAGAGATTGAATGCCACCATCCAATCCATGCCAAATATAGCCTGACATGAGCCTGTGAAGGACAGAGAAAGAGAGAGAAACCGACTTCCTTTTTAGGAAAGGCAAATCCCAGCCGACCACTGGGGAAACAATCCCAGCCGTTCCCTCATCTCTCTCTCCCTCTATATAAAGAGAGCTGTAGCCCTAGACTTCGCACCAAAAGAGGGGAAGTGAGAGAGAAAAACAGAGAACCAACGACCCTGTTGCTGCCCAACGTGAGTGAGGAAGAAAGAGTGTCATGCCTCCTTTCATTATAGGCGCTGGTAAGCCTTCTCTCCTTTCCATCCCTTGTAGTTCCAAGGAACAATGGTGTTGGATGCTGGAGTCGAGCCAAACAATGACTCTGCTTCGGGCCGCAACACAGTCGAACCAGAGCGCAGTTTTGGGTGCCCCTCCCAGTTTTGTTTTGAGCTCTCTGTAGAGCTTTGAAACAGGCTCAGGAACGGGCCAAACTCGGGTCTCAGTCAAGTCATTCCATGGCCGTATCTCAGACACAAACAGAGGCATTCTAGGGCTGGGATGTAGCCACTTCATGGTTGGATTTCAAACCAAGGAAGGAGCCGGAGGCGCTAGTTTCGGGCCAAAATCATGCCATAAGTTAGATCTTCCATCAAGCCCCGTAATGGCTCCGATGAGAGCTGAAAATGGACCATTCCTTAGGTCAACAAATGGCCCTTTTTTAAGACAAACCAGCCATGCATTAGGACCATGTTTTAGGCATGATCTAGGCAAAACGATGGCCTTAAATCTAAGCTAAAACCAGGTCGAGAAACAAGCCAGTTGGAAGTTCTGTTTAGAGCTGAAATCTGACCGTCCATCAGGCCAAGATCGGTCGCAGGTCGGGGGTCAGTTTTCCTCCCTCTTCCTGGCCATGGACGTGCAGGTTGCATGGGAGTAACCCTTAACGTCTGAAGAGCAGCGTCGATTAAGCTGTTCTATGTTGGGCCTGCGTAAATTGCAGGTGGGCCCTACTAACCACAAATGGGCTCACTGCGTCGGGTTGGGGGGCTATACGAATACCGTGGGCCACCCTGTTGCATATCCACACCGTTCACTATTTCGCCAAGACGAATAAAACCCATCTGCACCATCTAGAAGACTTGGACGGTGGTTGCTAGACTCTTCAACGGTTCATAAATAAATGTGTATATTATATAAGATATATAGTATACATAACACTATACTACATAGGGTATACGTATATGGGGTACAAGGATAGGTGTACACGTGGTGGGCCCCACATGGGACCACCTATGAAGTGAGATAGCGGTGCATGTATGCACCAGGACGTTGAAACAGAGGGCATTTTTCTTATAAATTACAACTGGATGCCCACCTGCCAATCAGTTCACATAAACCACATGCAAATGCAAAAATTTGAGATCTCATCATACTTGATAAGTTTGGAAAATCTGAATGGTCCACATGGAGCAGAACCTCAAGAAACCCCCTGGTTCCAATTTTTACTTTGAACTAAAACTTCTGTGGGCCATGATAAATGCAAATAGTTTCTTCCCTTGAATTGAATTTATCCTTGCTATGGCCCACTGAAATCTTAGATCAGGGTGAAAATTCCCCCCCTAATGTTTCTTAGGATTCCACATCTTATGGACCGTTTGGATTCTACACCCATGTCACATGTGCGCATGTGCCTAGGTGCATATGTGGGCATGCCTCATATACTATGCATGGTGAGTCCTACACATGGAAACCCACCTGTCCTTATCATGGTTTGGGTCTGCTAATCCAGACCGTCCATCCATTTAGTTGCTGGACCACATGTATGGCCCCACTGTGGCACGTATAAGACAGTGGACTGGTGAACTCACCCGCTATATATAATTATTATGTTAGTCGGCAAATGTGCAGGACCCGTGTGACGTAGGTGTGCATTCCAACCATCCAAGACCCGATGGTCTGATTGTATTGAACCCACCTTGATGTATACATATGACATTCCACCAACAGTCAGGAAAATCACCTTGGGGCCTGCCTTGATGAGTCAGATCGGATCCAGAGTGGGCCCACCCATTAGACAAATCACGATGGGATCTGGATGCCCTGTAATGTAAACCAAACCATTGTGATTTCGGATCATTTAACCAACCCTGGTATTTCAAAAGCCTTAGAATCATTGTCTAATACAATCTAACTCCCCTTAGGAAATTATCCCAGTGACGTGGAGCCACTAACTACCTGCAGGAGCCTACATCTAGAGACATGTTACCATCACTTAGGTGATGATTCTTTCCCCTTAAGCTTTTCACCCTTAACTAGACCAGAAACAACAACTTTATTAGGATAAATGGCTAGCTAGACTAATGATAACTGTGTGTAGAAATAAACTATATTCACTTGATTTATCTGTTTAACATAATAATTCTCATGCTTACTATTGTTTAGATTCTTGATCTCTTTGAATTGCCTAAGTGAATAATCTAGTCATTTATGTCATGTAAATTCAGTTATTGTATATTGATAAGAATATATGTGTCATTCCTTATTTCCCTTTCATATCGTAATATATGTTGCTATGACACATATATTGCTAAAATCTCTCCATGGGAAGTCCTAGCAAAGGAGAGTCTGTGCTTGGGGTGTAACTAGATTGGTCGTGACATAAGTAGGCCCCTGACATGGAGGTTTTGGTTGTGGTGCTTGACCATAGGGTTTACCATCCATGTATGGTTTTACCTAACTGACTTGGGATGGACTCCATAACCTTTCCAAATACCGTTGTTTACTCATTTTTAAATCATTCACGCTAACATGTTTAAATCGCCACTTTTGAAAATTTCAACATTTCACCCCGAGTCGGCATTGGTGGTAGCCCCTTTATGTTGAATTGATTGACCACATGTTAGTGGGTGCTACACTCACTGTTAAGGGTCAAATATTACATATTAGACCCCAGTAATTGCCTGGATTTATGAACATAATATTGCTTAATGGAGTATTTTAATCATGTTTTTGTTGCAGGGTGTAATTAGGAGCGTTGACTAAAAAAGAGTATTAAAAGTATGGATTTGATGCCCCGAATTCACCAAAGCACGGGACGGACCCCAGGAGACCAAGATTGACAGATTTGCATGCCAGGGATCCAAGAAAATTGAGAAACTAAAGCTCAAGTGGCCCGGAAGACGTCCAAAATGCAAGATCACAGGGTTTCCACCATCCGTTCAGATCAAAACTGCATACATGGCCTGAAGACTATAAATGAACCGTACACGTCGAATTTCAGCCCTCAGGTCCTTGTGAAAGTGGGCCAATAGATAGATCACCCATGACTTTCTGATTTGGGGCCCACCTGATCTCTGGATTTGCCTTTATTTTGGACTCAACGCATAAAATGATATGATGGAATAGATGGATGGAATGGATTTCTCAACACATCAAGGTGGGCCCCACTTCATGTGGATGGTGTACACAACAGGTGTGCACCTGCCATGTATTGAACTAGCCAAAGTCGGTCAACTATGCTGACCTGACGCTGGTTCCGATTTAAATTAAAATACAAAACAGGGACTTACGGTCCTTTCTTGTGGGCCACGGTCTCGGTCTACATGATCGATCCGGACCGTCCATCAGATCCCTATAGAGCTTCTTAACACTGCCTAGGTGGCAAAATTCTAAAAGATCACGAGGATCAAAATTCAGCCGTTCAAACGGAGAATAGACGGTGTAAGAAAAAATCTGGTGGGCCACACCAAAACAGAGGAAAAAATGGTCATGTTTGACTAGTTTTCCATGAACAATCCAATGAACGGATTGGATCTTGCGAACAACATCGATCATGGGCCCCACTGGGTTCCACGCAACCTGCAGTGCATTTTACGCATTGTGCACGCTGAGAAAATCGGCCGTTGTGGGCCCTTTTGTGTTGTTGATCATCGTCGGATTGATAATCCAAACCGTTCAATGCGTAGCTCATCCAGAAAAGCCCCCAGGGACGTTGCGTTTTTGGAAAGATATTAAGTAAAAGGGTGTTTTTTTAGCATGGTTTTTGGTCTGCGTAAACAAGGATCGTATCTGCGTCTGCGGTGCTGTTGGGCTGCGTAAAATAGGTCGGTGAGACCGACAAAGTAGCTCCCACGACTCTTCCACCACCTCTGCTGCTTATAAAAAGAAAGAGAGAGCAGGAGAAAGGGATTCAAATCCACGGCTTGGGGCTGGACGTGCACAAGAGGGAGAGTAGAGTTTGTAGTTTTTCCTTTTATTTTTATTTTATTATTTTTTTAGTCCACTCATGCGTGGCTAAACCTCTTAGCTAGGGCTAAGAGGTGAAGCTTGTAGTGTGATGGGAGTCGTTTTGATTATGCTTTTTGTTTAAGACCGAATTGACATTGATTTTAGTTTAATTAAAGGAATGTTTTTAATTTTTAATGGTCTGTTGTGACTGAAATTACAATGGGTCTGCAATGACTTTGAGCATGTTCTTTTCCTTTTAATGTTTATGATGTCAAGAAGCCCTGTTGTTCACCATAGTCTCCTGGGCATGGTCGGATGACGGTACCCTTCCTAACCTTCATATATGTGATTGGTTGGTAATTAGTTTAATTTTGTTCTTTACTTTATCTCCTGGGCATGGTTTGGTGATGAAATCCATTCTAATTCATATACCTTTCATCTCTTGAAAACTATATTAATGGCAGTTCAGTTTAATTTTCATAAAGCAGGCGTAAGATCTCCCTGATCTCTACAAGTGGATCCTCTGAATCCCTAATGTCCTTTCCCTGAATTCGTAAGTTTTAGATAATTATTCCAACATTGTTCCCTTAATTTCTAATTGATTTAGATTACATCTTAGTCTAGATCTAATTCTACTTAGTTTTAGATAACGTACAAGTATCAGTCGCTTGGAATTCGACCTCGGTCTTACTGAGTTTATTACTACATCACAACCCTGCACTTGGGGAGTGAACACTCACCCTAAGACGGTAGTCTCATGGGTCGAGGATGGTGGTAATGGGACACTATGCTCGAGCCGTCGGCCTACGCTGGGCCACAAGCTCCCCGTAGTGACCGTGAGCTTATTTAAAATGGCTGAGTGTAATTGGATTAATAATGGACTGGTTAATCATGCATACATCGCACAAACTAGCATCTATTGCTATCGTACGTGATGTACGTATTGTTCCGACTGAATGATGTGTCTCATGTTTGATGTTCCGACTGGATGATGTTTTCCAGGTTCGATGTTCCGACTGGTTGATGTTTCCCAGGTTCGATGATTGCATGGGCAACGGCCGTGTTTGCACGGATGAGCATCCCCAGGGTGTGAACGCATTCCATACATCCATGCACTTAATAAGACTATATCTACTGTGTTTTGGACTATCTGTATGCTTTTATGTTATTCTTTATTTAGGGCGGCGGTGTGTAATCTTAGCGGGAGATCACACTGAGTTGGTCACTCATCCATCAAATATATAACCGTACAGGTAGCACAGGTGGCCCTGATGATGTTTACTTTCATATTAGTAAGGAGTAGGCTATGGTCGACATGGGTGCATGATTATATTTGTTAAGAGCTGCTGCAGGATTTCACAACTCAAGATAATTATAAATTTACCTTTTTTCACATGTAATGATATTTCATTTTGTATTCGTAAGAATAAAGACATTGGTTTGTATAAGTCATTATGGGCACTCTCTTGTCTACTCTAAAAGAAGTTTAAAATTTTCTTTTATACTGATTTGTCCACTCTACGCTCATCTGCTTACTCTGATAAAAGAAAAATATTATATATGAGTATCCTTTAAGGTTAACACTTAAGTTTTTAGGACACGAGTCATGTACTCGGGTCCTGAAAAGTCGAGGCGTTACAATTGCACCGTCAGATCGAGAAAACATGCTTAAATGATGTAGATAACAATAATCAATTAAGTCGTTCAGAAGAGAAGGATATGATGCATTCTTCACTGCCTCGACTAACAAAAATTCAAACATGTATTAAGTAAAAATCTTACAAACCTGATACTCATTCTAAGCTTTCATAGCATCTTTAAAAGCCATGAACGACTTGTGTCTGTACCCACTAAATCCATTGACCTGAGCATTGCATACATCTCAGGTTGCATGGATCCCGGGATTCCTCCCCACAAACACCACATAATACTTTTGTTTCATTCCACTGCAAGAATAGACACTTGTCTTACTCTGTATGATATTTGAATGTAACAAACAATAAACTGGAAAAAAAAAACTGAAAAAAGTGGTTGAAACTTTCATTTATCTATTGCCTCTACTTGTACTATGTAATCTCCATATTACCAGACTTTCGAAGATGTTGCCACTAAATTTCAGTTTTAGGGTGAATCAGGTTGCAAATAGATTCCCACAGCCACCTTTCATGCATATCAAGATGAAATGTTCAGGTCAACAATGATGCACATAATTGGTCAAGACAATGAGAACATTATTAAATCTCCTTACCACTCAATAACAAATTTTGAAGACAGTGGCGAGCTTCAGACCTTTCTCTGATCTCAAGTCACTGACATGAAAAATAACCTGTCAAAATGACTGTAACTGAAAACTGTATCAAACCATAATGTCCATATTCTCATTGACATTCATGATTAAAAGCTTCTAAAAAAAGACTTTTTACCAGTACTACTTTCACTTTCTACACAATATGATTATAATTAAACCATCTAATTTACAGGAAAACAGATAACTGTATCACTCCTATATTGAATCTCCCTCTACAGGAAAATATGTATATTTCAGAAGTGTATTCAGGGAGGTAATAATTTATTCAAATAAAAATTACCGAAAATCCATCTGCAAATAGTTAAAGTTCTAAAGCTTGAGACTATACTATTACCATAATTCAAAACTGAAAGGGAAATCAAAGATTTGTATTCTCAACTATAGGAGTCAAACTGTTTCCAAGTACTGGAACTTTTGTTGTTCCATAGTGTTGTTCAAATCTGGAGTAAAGATTTACTAACCAATAGCAATTACTGTATCAGTGCTGTTCAAATCTGGAGTAAAACGATTGCTGCATGCGTCATCTCTGTACAGATTACGTTAGGACCTTAAATGAGAGAGATATGTGTAAATACAGTAGGAACCAGACTAATAAACCTTAGCTGGAATATGAACGAAAGAATATAAAACTCAGTACGAGGTAATGTCGATAGATGAAATATCAGGGTTTCTAAAAATTTAGCGACTTTACCACTAACAAGCCGAGATGATCATAACGGGAGGAGCGTCTTAATCCATGTCAGTTACCCATGAAAAAGGTATATCAGTATAGCTTACAAAAATATGGGGAGATTGGTACAGAAATACTGTATAAGTCTATTTTATACAAGCTGCAAATAACATCAACAGTTTCAACATGTAAGTAGTGTCAACCTGTTAACATGTTCGCAAATAGTTATAATCAGACGGGGAGATCAGTATAGAAATGGTGGCAATGAGTCCAGAGTTTCAACCTGCAAATAGCATCAACAGTTTCAATAGCAGAAGTTGTTTCAACATGCAAGTTGTTTCAACCTGATAATAGCTTCGCAAACAGTTATAATGCACTAGGGGAGATTGGTACAGAAATACTGTATCATGTTCAGACTTTCAACCTGCAAATAGTATCAATTGTTTTAAGCAGTAAGTAGTTTCAACTTACTAACAGCTTCTCAAAATCAACTATAATAGAACAATTAAACCAGTACTACACATGTATCATCCAAACAGATAAAATAAAATAGTGTGCAGAGCTGCTCCAGCAGCATTTCTATCATCCAAAGCAGATAAAAGTTAACATTTCAAACCGAGCCATGACAGACTCAGAAAAACTAAAGTTATTACAACAAACCATCCAAAATACCCTTGATCCCAAAAAGTTATAAGTCACCTAGACCGTATTATTTCGTAGACTTCCGCGGTCTTTTCGGTCGAATTCCGGCAACCTTCGACCTTTAACCGATATTTGCGCGGGACCCTGATTCACACGCCGTCAACCTGAATCAACTCAAACCGAGACTTGTACCATAGCTATCGTGCCATCACCGTGGTTCTAATGCCGTGACTCACGCGCCGATCCAATACCCTGGTCAGGAGATGTGGGCCAGCATTCGGTGCGAGGAAAATGCCACCCATACAAATTTTGAGAGAATCTCTATGGTTTATCACATCAATCAATTAATCAATCAATCCCATCATATCAAGTACATGTCAAGTACACATCACCTTTCACCCATTCCCAAGCAACCACAAAAGTAAAAAAAGTTCTTACAAAGCCCATACTTTTCTTACACCATTTGCCACAAAAGTCAAAAATCTCTTACACATTCATCACTCCATCATCCATCACTCTCTCTCTCTCTCTCCCTTTATAAGTCTCTCTCTCATTTTCAAGCTCATTTCTAAGCAAGAGAAACACCTTACATCCAAGCCCCTCCAAGCTCTCCCAACAAGTGTGGCCCACTTTCATACCCTCTCATCTCTCATCTCAACCATTCAAACCTCATCTCCTCCATTGAAATTAAAGCTAAGGAGCTAAGGAAGCCTAGGGTGTAAGAAGGAGCGGTGGGTGATCTTTATTTTTTATTTTATGATTTAAGGGCCCACATTCGGTGGGGCCCATCTTGATCAATGCTTTGTATTGAGGGGCCCATAGTGGCGAGGCCTCTCCTCCACCCGATCTCTCTCTCTCTCTCTCTCTATCTCTCATGTATTATGGACCCCACTATGTCGTATGATCCACACCGTCTTATCCGTAGGGCCCACCTTGCTGACCACCTTGGGTGGGCCTGGATGTAAGGGAAACACAAATAATGGCTTGATCCAAAAATTCAGGTGGGCCACGTCCCTATATGATCCACCACGATGCTTGTGTTACACCCACACTGTCCAACATCTAAGGATGCTGGACGTGTGCTGGAGTGATGGGTGGGCTGCTAGGAGGTGGCTAACAGTGATGCGAACTGACGGTGGGGTCCATAAGACCCACTTCCGTCCTCCACTCCTCCAATGGGCCACATCATGATGTATGTGCCTTATCTAAACCGTCCACCATTCTAGACGGTGGACCATGTCCATGTGGGGCCCACTTCCACGCCCAAATCCATAGCTCGCTGGCAGACTGAGTAGAGGTACCTTGTGTCAATGGTGGGCCCCATGGCTCACGTGGTAGACCGTGTGAAAGATACCTCATTTCAACGCTGAGGTCTTGGCTTCCCCAATGGGGTGGCTTACGGTGAAGTGAAAGTGGTCGTGGGACCCACCCACACTGTCCACTGATTTTGATGGCCACACCATCATGTAGGTGTTGCGTCCACCCTCCAAGGATGGTTGAGCACACCCCACGTGTGGGGCCCTCCCTGATGGATACCCGGTCCAGGCCGTTCAGGGCTCGGACATTATTTTTTTATAAATATATATTATACTATATGTGTATATATATATTTTATATACATATATGTGATATGTGTGTGCTGGTGGGCCCTACGTGGGACCCACCTCTCCCTTGATAGGGCAGCAATGTTGCATGAGCTGCGTGTATGCAGTTGTGCCCTCTGACATCAGCAAGGGGCTGGTCCCACATGAGGTATGTGATTTTACCCAACCGTCCATCCACCCTGGTGGTGGGACCACCTTGATGATGCGTTGCATCCACCGTCCAGCCATGATGTATGTGTTTAACACATGCCGTCCATCTATTTTTTTGATGGTGGGACCCACTGCCACCTCACGATAGTGAGTTACGTGGGTCTCACTTCTAAGACACTATTTATATTATAAACAATATATTATAGTATATATTTTATATCATATATTATATAGTATATAGTATATACTTGGTGGTGGGCCCTACGTGGGACCCACCTTGCCCTCGTGCAGCCAGCTGCCCGTACAACAGCTACCTAGCTGCTCCTTGTTGGCAGCAAGCCCGCGGGCCCGCATTGGTGTCTGTGTCATATCGATACCGTCCACTACTTTGAATGGTGAGTCCCACCATGATGCATGTGTTGTATCCATGTCGTCCAACCATTTGTGAGAACATTTTATAGCAGAGGAGAATGGATGAATCAGATCTAAAGTTCAAGTGGCCCCACCATTTAAATAATGGATAGTGACATCCACCGTCCAAACTTCTAAGGGCCGTGGTAGTTTTCCATTTAAGCTGGTAGTGTTTTCACTTCATTTATCTCTATGTTAACCTATGAATAGGTCAGATCTCAAATATAAATAAGGTTGGGCCCAATTTGATAAAAATGAGGCCCATTAGTGTGGCCTATTTGATAAACATGAAGCCCATTGGTGCGGCCCATGTAATGTGGCCTATGTGATGTGGCCAGCTTGATATAAGAGGCCCATTGTGATTTATTTGACCTCGGTGCGAGGCCCACCTGATGTGTATTCGAGACTCGATGCTATGTATATGAGGCCCATGTGAATAGGCCCATCTTGATGTATTTGTGGCCTGTCCATTGAGGCCCACCTGTTGTATATATTTGAGGCCCATGTGTAGGGCCCACCTATTGTGTATTTAAAGTCCATGGGTTATGGCCCATAGTGATGTATATTAGGCCCATGTGATGTAGCCCATAGTGATGTATATTAGGCCCAAGTATGTGGCCCACCCGTGAAGTATATTTGAGGCCCACTTGCGAGGTATTCAAGGCCTATAGGCGAGGCCCAATGTGGTGTATTCGAGACCCAGGGGCAAGGCCTGATGTGATATATATATATATATGTGGCTCATTGGGATTGTATGAGGCCCATGGGACGTGGCTCATTGTGATATATCTGAGGCCCATGGGCGCGACCCATCGAGATATATCTAAGGCCGATGGGCGTGGCCCATTGTGATACGTTTGAGGCCCTTGTAGGAAGCCCAACGCGATATATGAGAGGCCCATGAATGAGGCCCAATAAGATGTATGTGTGACCGTTACGTTGTTTATGATTCCCTTATGTAGGCCACTCCTTATGAGTAATGTTGGTTAGATGTCCACATTGAGGGGCAATGATGGTTAGATGTCCTCATTGTGACCTTCCCTTAGGCCTTGTTAGGCCCTCTTCGTCGGTTAACCCCAAATAAGTGGGCCCCATTCACCGTAGATTGATGGCTCCATGTTATCAGATTTGTTATAACCACGGCCAAGTGCCGATCTTTATACTATGGTTGATCGACTGATCATCTATGGACCCCGCCCTGCTTGTATATGCTAACTGTCAGTGTCGATTATCAATGCTAATTATCGATGTCGATTATCGGGGTTGAGGTTAATTCAGATTGGCGATTCCTAATTTTGATTATCGGGGTCGATGCCAATTCTGATTACCGATTACCGATTCCGATTATTGAGGGTCGAGGCCAATTATCGTGGCCGATTATCGATTATGATTATCGTGGCTGATTGACCAATTATCGATCGAGGCCAATTATCGTGGTCGATTACCAATTATGATTGTCGTGGCCGATTGACCAATTATCGATCGAGGTCGATTGTCGTGGCTGATTACCGATTATGATTGTCGTGGTCGATTGACCGATTATCGATCGAGGCAGATTATCATGGTCGATTGCCGATTATGATTGACGTGGCCGATTGCCCGATTATCGATCGAGGACAATTATTATGGCCCAATGTGATCTACATGCGGCTCGTATTTGAGGCCTGTTGTGATATATATTTTTTCTGTGTTTAAGGCCCAATGTGATGTATATAAGGCTTATGTGATGAGGCTTATTGTGATGCATTTGAGGACCTGGCGATGGAGCCCATTATGATGTATGTTAGGCCCATGTGAGAGGCCCATCGTGACGTATATTAAACTCTTGAGTGAGGCCCATGGTGTTGTGTATTAGGTCCTTGTGTGAGGTCATGGGTCCACTATCTGTTAGGCTCTATGTGGGCCTTTCCTTGAGGGCAATGTTGATTAATTGTCCACATTATAGCGGCTGATTGTCGATGCCAGTTATTAATACCTATTATAAATATGTGACTGCATAACATCATGATACATGTCCATACGCATTATCTGCATGTTTATTATGAGATGTGGTTGACCATTGCATATGTCATTGGACAGGTTGTTATGAGACTCCCCGATAGGCGGAGGTTATCTCATATGAGCGCACGATATGCGTAGGATTGATGCATGACTGGATTGTATGACTCATGCATCTTGCATTGTGAGTTGTGATTACTGTACGTCATAACGACATCAGGGTCATAGCCTCTACAGGTATTTCGTGGATGGCCAGATGGGACACCGAAAATCTGTTTTACATGAAAAACTATAAATATCCCTTCGTGAAAATTCCTAAACCCTCTTGGTTCTAGAGGTTACTCCAATGTCTATACCGAGTGGATGCATGAGTGCATAAGAGCCGTATACCGTTAGGTCGCGTCTCTCACTGTATCGTGGTCGGTTGGAAGGGGGTGCGGCCTTACCTGCCCGAGAAGAGGGGGCAATGCTAAGATGAGTCTGACCACGAGCCGAGCCCGATATTGGCAGGTGAATAGTGAGGTCTCTTCCACTCACCTTGTTACGCGCAATGGGGCGACAATATGGTTTGGAGTGTAATAAACCCCGGTATTTTTTAAGAGAGGAACCGTACTGATATGTGGACTTATTGAGTAGGAATTGCATGCTCATTCATTCATTCATTCACTATCTACTCGAGCTGGTGGTGTGTAACTAATTGTTGTGTACCTTCGTTATGACAAGAATTTTGGTTGGGCGCGCGACTAACCTGAGATCAGGAGTTTACCACGTTGAGTCTGACTATCCAAATTTAGGTATAAGAATGGTTTGGATAAAAGTCCCTTGTAGTGGACCCCATAGCCTGCGATACTACGTACTATCATCTCGACTTCACACTCCAGCGTGGTCATTTCATTCGCATCGCATATTGCATTACATCCGCAAGTATATTGCATTTTGAGGTTGCTATGTTTCTGCACTTATATGGCCTAGACAGACTTAGAAGGATTCGTATATTGCATTGCATCCTCGGCATCTGATATTTGGCTCTTTATGACTCCTTATTGCATAGCTGTTGTATATTGCGTATTCTGGTATTATTTGACTTATGGATTGTCCATACTTCTGCTTACTTTGTTATCGTATGATTCATGATCTTATCGGTATTTCTGCTTATCCCGATAATGTACGATTTATGGATTAATAGTAATTTTGGTATTGTATAATGATGATATTGTATTAAATACTTGACACTTACTTTGTGCACACACTTACACCACCCTTTAAGCTTCCTATAAGCTTATGCACAATAGATGCGTGCAGGTGATGTTAGGTTGCAGCAGTGTTGAGCCTGGAGCGTGCAGCGGTCTTCTGAAGCTTGATTTTCGATTTATGTATTTTCCTTTCAGCATTGTACTCAAATGATTATATTAGTGGATATGTGACGATGATGTTGCCTTTGTAAATTGGGTAATCTGTGGTTATTCTTATTATGAGTTAAATGTACCTTGAAAAAAAAATTCTCTTTGTAGGATCCCAGGATCGGAATCTAACATATGGATGCTAGGAGCCGAGAATGGGGTACTATGGAGGCTGTCAGCACTGGATTCAGCAATCTAGATTCCTGTGAATTCGATTTCTGGGTTTGGGACGTGACATCAACTGATATGAACCACGTGCCACATTCTCAATCCGCGCTACAACGAGGAAGGATCACTTTTTCTATCCATTCTTTCCTATGTTCATGACCCATCTTTATAAAAAACCCAGCACTGACTACATCAGTCTGCAAGAACCTTACAGCACAGAGTTAGTCTTCATGTGGAAGACTAGGCACCTCTTCTAGTATACTCAGCAACTGTTGTACACACGTCATGGTTTTTCCCTGACCCAAAGTAATTGTCAGGTTGTTAACGACCTCAGCCACTTCCCCCATCTTCTCACTGATATGTTCACTCGGCCTGCCCCTCCGCCCACGGCTTATCTCACTCCCATCTATTTGGCTATGACGAGAAGCTGAAGTGGCTTCTATTGGGCTTTTGCTAGCACATTTTGCCCTATTTGATATAGAACAATCACAACTTCGAACTCGGGGAGGGGGCCTCCGCAAATCCTCGTTAGAGGATGATAAATGAAACGTAGGGGAAGCCCCCTCATCCGAGTCATCGTCAGAGTTGCACTCGTCATGACCGCGTCGTTTCCCTGATATCAGAGAAGAATATGCCATACTTGCGAATTCACCGTGGGCATAATCGTTGCCAAACATGAAAGGGAGGTCGTCTCATCTGTTAATATGTTTACGTCGCACCCGTTCGGTGTAAGGGTGTGTCTGTATACAATGAGATAGAATGTTTTCATCATTTTTTGTAAAAGTAGACTGTACAAACTTGAAATGCATTTATATGTGAAGACCATATTGCAAGATATCCCTCCCATACATCGTCTGTAGCGTGAACCATCTTATTTTGTTCGTCCCATCCAAAACCAGAGGCGCTGAGCATGTCCTTTATTGCCCAGTACAGCCTCTTTAGGGTCCGTACGTGATTAGAAATATGACGGTTCCCAAGCAAAACCCCACAAGTATCGTAGATTATTTTAATCGTGGCCTTGTATGCTTCGGGTTTAAACCTGATGTCAGTTTTACGTCATAGGTTCAACTGTTCAACCAACCCATCCACCAATGCGTTATCCATGTTGTCTGTCCATTGGATTCTACTAACTTTACGTGGACCTCCTACACTACGCACTGACAGGGATATAGATTTCGGGGATGCCCCTTTGCAAGAGGGTGTATTCTTTTTCTTAGGAGTCCCAATTATTTCAGTAGATGAATTACAACATTGGTTTGAAGCAACACCCTTCTTCGAAGGTGATGACTCCACAGCTTTCTTTCTCGAGTCCTTGTCAGTGCTTCTTAGAAAATTCATAGATCCAACAAGCACAGAATGTAAATAGAGGTATAACAGGTACAGTAAAGTAATGCACTATAGTAATGACTCATATGAAGATAATATGAAATTCAACATGAAAGTCAAACATAATATCCCAAACATAAAATTCCAAACATAATGAAAATGTGTGCAAATATTTCTGCTTTTGACTAAGCGGATTATTACATAAATCAGGAAACATAAGTCTGTTGTCTTGTACGTGAGAGACTATCATTCCACATTCTCTCAGCAATCTCGTCTCTCTTCCTTGTCCACTCCTCACGTGCACGATTCGGCACCCGAGATAACGTTACTCCTTCATCAACAGAGGTTACATCTACAGGGGATGGCGCAACATCCTCTGTATTGTCCCCATTATCCTCAACTACCTCACTCAGTCCATCATCACCACTAACACGAATAAAATTATGAAGGACACAAAAAACTATAATAATTTTCACTTGTGTTATAAGCTTGAACTGAGGAGGAATACGTAAAATAGGGAAGCAGTTTTTTAACAATCCAAATGAACGCTCTATGACATTTCTCAACTGTCCATGACAATAATTGAAAAGTTCATTTTTATTGGCAGGAGTTCTTCCAGTACGAAACTCGTTCAAGTGATATCGCACACCTCGATAGGGCACCATAAATCCAGGCGAATGTGCATACTCAGCGTCTACAACATAATATTTTTCTACACAATTACAACATATATTTCAGATATCTATCACACGTAATTAATGACAGGAAAAACAATCACCCCTTATACGCAATTACCATGTGGAATGAGAAAACAGTCAGGGCGACGGGTGAGTGCATTTTGTAGGACACGAGCATCAGATGCGGATCCATCCCAACCAGCAAGCACGTATACAAATTTTATATCAAATATACATGCGGCCAGAACATTCTATGATAGAAATCCTTTTCGATTTCTGAAAGTTGAGATTTTTTCTTTTGACAAATAAGCCGGTATATGGGTACCATTTGGGGCCCCGATGCAGTCCTACAATCAAAATGGTGGCAATGATCTGGTCATCCATTAAATATGAACTGTTAATATAGGAATTTCTCTAACTATCTTCAACTTTACCTGAAAATATGAACTCCACATTGGATTGTCAAAAATTTCCTTTGGTGTGAGTAAGCTAGGAAACCTGACGTACTTGGGATAAAGACCGATTATAGCATCTAGCACCCTACTAAAGTGTCTGCTCACAGTCTCACCAGATCGTGTTAAATGATGACCAATCACACGATTACGTATGTTATGTCCGACAGTATGAAGAAACATTACAACCTGCTCCTCCATGCTATATCTTTTGCTATCGGAAAGTAAATTCCGATCCTTCAACAGCGAATATAGTTTGAAAAATTTATCCCTACTCATCCTCAACTGCGCAAGACACTCAGTATCGCTCTTACGTATAATTTGGCTTATGAACCTATCCCTCTCAATATGGCTATCATTGGGTTTAGCCTTCATACAGTAACGACGATACTATTCAGCCGCTCCCATTACAGTTACTGCAGCTGCAATGGTGGTTATGGCAGCGGCTATTTCACTGTCGTGTCATTCACTGTCAGATGATCTATCATCAGAATATTCCACACTTTCGAAAGTCATCACAGTTTAAAGAGAACTCGACAAATGGATCTGATCTACAATCAGAAGAAAATGTAAATTTGACTTCTAAAGAATCATGTATATAGGCTACATCAATCTTGTACATTCTAAATAATTGATACTACAGTAGGTCTTTCAGCAATTGAAAATCTTTTTGTTTTCTTCTTGTAGGCTCAATTATTTTAATTGACATAGAAGTGCATTACAACTCATGAAAACATACTGGTTCTAACTAGCTTCTGTATTATCGTCAGTGAGCTGATTCATACATCTTATCTAATAACTGCAGAATTAGAAGATTTACATGAAGTTACACATAATAGATTGAAAACTTGTTTCCTAGCCACGGTACATGTTATAGGGAACAATTTATTATTTCGCTGCTGAGTATGGAATAGATTATTTAAACAGGAGCTAATAGCAGAGTATTGGAAAGATGTGCAGCGTTAACAACAGTCTTCAAGTAGAGAATTTCAGCACCTATAACTCAGATTGAAACTAGAAGCATGTAAACAACTTCAAAAGAATTTGCACATCTGTAATAATTTATTCCTTTCAAGAAAACAGTTCCTACCATAAGATTTTCAGAAGATATGAACGACGTTACAGACAGTACAGTAATACCTCTGTTTGTGCCAAACCCGAAATATGCAGATGCTTATGAGATAATGTTGATTCCCTAAAAACGAAAGATCATTTCTGATACACCACCTGTACATGGCCTTCCGCAAACAGATGGGTGTCATGCACCCATCCATTACAAAAAAACATGTTGAAAGGAATGGTATATTGATGCCCTTTCTAGTTTTGATAGGAGAAGATTGCCCCACCCTCGCCCGTATAAGCATGAAGATACCAGCTATAGGGTGTATACGGTTAGGAGATAAACCCCCAACCATATAGAGTGTGCAAATACGATCTTCGTATATGTCGTTGGATGAGTAGAAACCCATTTCCAAAGGAGTCCATATCATACCTGGAGGAAACGACAAACGACGTTGGAATGGGCTACATGGACAACCAGAACCACAAAACGAAGGTGGGAGCAAGATCCTCTCGCCACTATATGCTGATGTTAGTCTAAGAGATGAACGATTCAGCCGTTCGTTGTTGACATGCAGGCATGGGAAGATATCCAAAGACGACGGAGTATTCCTTCTATCGTTCTCTTAACGAGCAAATGAAAAAAGAGTAGTAACCGACTTAAAGACGCTTCAATGCAATACACTGTCGAGATGAGATTTGTGCCTGAATAACCGTCCGTTCATATAGTGCAATCGATCACGCCAACTGGTTACGCGCTGTATTCGCGCGCGTTGAATATGTCTCCTGACCGATCGTTTCCAAACGAGGGACATGTCCAATCAAGCCCTCTAATACGATACTCTACAATCCTTCACTCTAATCCAAACACACCGTTAAGGTCAAGGGAAAATAAAAGTTGAAGTGCTGGAATTATGGTATGTTAAGACACATAAAGAAGGATTGTCAAAATCTTAAGTTTAGGAAAGAGAAATTTGATATTTCTTCTACAGAGGCCAACATTCAGAATCTAGTGATGAGGCGAGTGGTAGTGACATGTTGATTACATCAAAATCCAGATACTTCGATGGAGAATAGATTTTGGACATAGGGCTTTATATCACATGACCCCTTATAGGAGTTGGTTCACTAGTTACAATGAGTGTGATGGTGACTAAGTGTTTATAGGCAATGATAATATTTATAACGTGGTTCGTGTTGGATCGGTGTGCATCAAGGTGTTTGAAGGCATAGAGTGCATCTTGATCGATGTGAGACACATTCCTGAGTCGAGAAAGAATCTGATATCTCTGTGTGCACTTGAGGCAATAGAGTACAAATTTAAGAGTTCGATTATGTCTATAAGGTTTCAAAGGGGGGCACTCGTAGTCATGAACGCACAGAAGGATGGTAACATTTATAAGTTGATAGTGAGTACTACATCAGGTGGAGTTGCAACGTCTGTAACAGATTCCAAGCCTACACGCATGTGGCATGTGCGCCTAGACGTTAAACCTTCAATATGTCAATCTCAAGCATGTTATAATTGATGATAAACATTTCATCAAAATACAAAATTAAGATAATGAACTTTCCATCACTACGTGACTTGAAATAAACACAATGATCATACTCACTCATGGTAAATGTTTGACTCATCATGAAAGAATTAAATTTCTTATATCACTACCTAAGCAACTGTTTCAGGCCATAAAATGGTTTTTTTAACCTACAAATATTGTTCTATGCTCCTTTTATTTTGAAACTTTTTACGTGCTTCATGTAAATATGCTCTTCCAATTCATCATGCAAGAAAGCAGTTTTCGTATCCACCTGTTTACCATATATATAATGAATGCATATACTAAAATTAATACTTTTAACAATTAGAACCAAACTATGGTCAGAAAGTGACATTTGACATTTGAGATAAAAAATCTAGGGGCTACAAAGAGGGTTCTCGGCATTGACATACACAGAGATAGGAAGATGAGCAAGCTATGGTTATCTCAGGTTGAATAGCTTGAGAATTTATTAGTGAAGTATGGGATGAACAAAGCAAAACTGGTCAGTATTCGAGTGTGGTTGACAGCTTGATGTATGTCTTGTAACAGATGAAGAAAAGTCGGTTATATTGTACTTTATTCGAGTATGGTTGACAGCTTGATGTATGTCATGCTTTGTTCGACACCAGATATTTCACATGCGGTATATATTGTTAGTAGATACATATCTAACTTTGGCAGGTAACACTCAGAGGCAGTGAAATGGTTACTTCGATATATTTGAGATACGCATGACTACATCTTGACATTCAAAAAATCAAGACACAAGTTAATAGGCTAGGTGGGCTCAGATTATGCGGGCAGTGTGGACAATAAAATGTCGACTTCTGGTTACTCATTTATGTTAGCGGGTGAAGCGATCAGTTGGATGTCAAAGCTTTAGTATGTGATGTTTCTTTCCACAACTAAAGCAAAGTATATGACAGTGACGAAAGCATTCAAGTAAGCAATTTAGTTGGGGGGAATGATAAATCAGTTCGGGCTTCAGCAGGAGGTTGTGTAGGTTAATTATGACAGGAAAATCTCGATTAATTTAGTAAAGGAATCTGTTTGTCATTCTAGAACTAAACATATTAAAGTACATCATCATTTTATCCGACAGGTACTAGAGGAAGACAGAGTGATCCTCGAAAAGATACACACAAGCATGAATCCGGTTGACATGCTTATGAAGTTGGTTCCTGAAGTGAAGTTCAAGTTTTTTTGCGACTTATCTAGGTCTGGCAAAGATTGAGTGAAGACGGAATGTGTACGAGAAGCAATGATCGTGAACTATGATGGAGACAAAGTAGATATGAAAGTTCGAATGTGGCATATTGCAACATGAAGATTAGGGTCATAGTGGAGATTGTTGAAAATTGGATGCCTCAAATCTGTGCTGAAACAGGGGCCTTCGACTGGTCAACAATCTGCTCGATTGATTGAAGGATATCGAATTAATTAAATGGATTTTTTTGAAAAAACTCTTTGGATAGTTTTTAGAAATTTTTAATAGGTCAAAAATGTTGGTCGGCGGGTTGACATGACAGATCGATGGATTTTGACTGTTTGAATTGACAGATCGACATCTTGTGTGGTTTGCACGAATTATTTCTATTTTCATTATTTTGCTTAAATAAGAGGGTGTAAATGGGATTAATATTAATGCAAGTGTGTTAGGCGTTTGAGAGGGCTTTGGAGAGAGGAAAAGCCCGGAGCTTTCTATTGGTGTATTGATGATATGTAGGATTCCATTTCTTGTATCTTTGTTATTCATAGTGTATTCTCACTTTTATGCTATGGAAATTTATTTTTTTTTCCACATAAAATCGAATTATTAATATGTTGAACTTGTTTGTGTGATTGTGATTACTTTGTTTGATTCAACTCTGTGCGCGCCGCACCGAAGTCCTAACAATATGGATTGCAAAACTTGAATATACAAAGTTTTAAGTGTGATTTTACATTGGTCGGTATGGATGGCCCCATAGAGCTCCCTAAGTATACTAAATTAGTATAGATCCATCACAGTTGGGCCCATAGAGAGATCCACAAGTATACTTAATATCACTCAGATCGTATCTGATCATTCTCCAACGAAATATGGTAGAACGAGGGAAGAATAGTAAGCAGGGAGGGCCATCTCTCCACAGTATACATGGTTGGAAAGATTTGTTAATCAGATCTGTTCATCTAATAATCCATGAATGGGCAACAGTTGAACAATCAGTTGATCTGATCGTAAGCGTCTGATTGGTTGTTCTCAAAGCAATGATAGTAAATTGAAATGGCTGACAGTCCAATATCCATTGGATGGATTGAAGGAAGGCTATGGATGGGATTGTCTTATAGTTGCAATTTTGGAACATAAGTCATCCATGATAGGGCCCACTAGACTAATGGACCCGATTGATATAGCACCCTGCCAATTGTACTACGCAGAGATGGCTCTACCATTTTCCTGTGCTCTACATGTTTGATGGAATTCGACAAGTGGTTCAAATTCCATGTGCACGTGGGGCTCACCTGATGGTATTTGCCTAATCTTAGATATCATCTGAGGATCAGAAAATTGGAATGTAAACACGTGTGAGGCGAGTGCACTCGAACAAGCAATCATCAGGTACGGTTGGGATTGCAGCTGGGTTGGCGTAGGAGGTGTATCTAGGGCTGGTATTTGTTCGTGCTGTGATGGGCTGGGCCTAACCCATTTACGAAATGGGCCAACAGTTCAAACACAAGCCCAGTCCACAAACCATGTAGATGTTGCCCATCAACCAAACTGGACTAGAAGCTCATGGCCCATTTAAATAAATTCATTAAGCCCAAGTCCTACTCAACTTGTTTACTTATACAGCATATATGGTTGACGGGTTAGATTTACATACACAACATCAGCAGAACCCTTACCCATAAAAAGATCATCCTAATAAAAAAAATAAATCCAATGGGCCACACCAACGTGAACAGTGTAAAATTGCTTCAAAAACCTTCTTAGTTCACATGTGGTGGACCACTGATAGTTGTATCTTCACTTCATCCTGTCAGTTACACCTGATCAACGGTTTTGATGAAAGATATAAGCCACGGTGGCCCCACATGCAAACCTACGGTTGGCAATCCATCCTCATTGTTTCCTGTGGAATAGCCTACCTGAGTGGTGGATCTCGCTGATTTTTTACTTTTTTTTTTTTTTTTTTTCGGGACCTTATAATCGAGGATAATTAAAACCTGATCTACGTAATGAATTTTACATACTGATGGGCCCCACAGAACATGGTTGTTTTAGAGGATTCGGGTCCAAGATTTAGCCGCGAGCATTGGACGGGAATCCGCTGCAACACTTTTTACGTGGTAGTAAAACAGTACTCTCTGGAGCCTACCAAGTTGCATATGTAAAATCAACTCCATCCATCAGGTGTATTCCGCGATGATAGGCCTTGGGACCAAAAATCATCCAGATACACAATTCAGGTGGACCACACCATAGGAACAAAAAAAATGGGGATGTGACCCCAACTGTTGGTTTGTGTTTGGGACCACCGTTGTGTATATGTTTCATCAAACCCGTGCATAAGTTGTGACTCACAAGGATGAAGGTAACCAAAATACTGACACGGGTGAATGTGATGAGGTCGATGATCAGGGTCTTCCTTAAGGATAATTACTCCGAATCAAAATCAAATTACGACCTGGATACCAAGTAAAGAAATCAAAATCAAATTACAACTAAAATTCTTAAAATTAGCAACTTATTATAAATAATAAATTTACTATTTATAGGCCACGGTGATGTCTGCAAGCAATAAGGTTTTCGGGCAAAATAGTAAGTGTCCTATTTTTCTAAGCACTTATCGCATTAGCCGCAACTCCTAAAGCCCAACAGCCAACGTTAGGGTGGGGATGCCCACCATTAAAACCTTCCAAGATTGAATTCAGGGACGTGTTTTGCATATGCCATCCAATCCACTCATTGGATATGCTCCACCAGAATGAATGGACATCCCAAATTTCAGGCCATTATAGAGCTGAACACGAGGGATATCACGTGAGAGATGGATTGGATGTCATTTACACATCATGTGGGCCCCACACACCACGTTGTAGAATAAGCTTATTCCTCTTAATCAATAACACTGTGTAGGTCTCAAAATGATGGACGGCCACATCCAACCCACGTAGTTCTTTATACTTTATATGATACCATCTTGTGGAGAGATGTTTTTTTTAAAAAGGAATGTCAACACTAATGGACTGCAAAGCGAGACTTGTTTAAATTAAATTACCCATAGGGACGCGGATTTCCTAGAGATCGGATTTATCCACACCGTCCATCCATTTTTCCAGATCATTCCAGGCACGAGCCAAAAAATGAGGATGATCCAATGTAAGTGGACCGCCCCATAGTAGGTATTGAAGGCCTACTATTGAAAACTCCTTGGAGGCCACAGAAGTTTTGGATCAAGCTGCTATCTGTGTTTTCCCTTCATCCAGGTCTTTGTAATCTAATGAACATTTTAGATGGCAAATAAACATCATGTGGGCCCTAGGAAGTTTTCAGCAGTGGTGCCATTATCCCTACTGTTTCTATTGTGTGGTCCACTTGAGCTTTGTATCTACCTAAGTTTTTGGATAAAACACATACATAAAATGATCATTAGATTACAAAGACCTGGAGAAATGGATGGACACATACTTGAGCACCCGTCCCTACTGCTTATACCATAAAATGATCTGGAGAAATGGATGGACGGTTTGGATAAAACACATACATCTATTAACAAAGTTGGGGGTGCATCATTTCTTAATAGATGAGAAGCGTACGGGTGCATATGAGATTTCTTCGTATCACCTCAACAGATCAGAGGGATTTTATTTTATTTTTTTTAAAACTAAGGAATCTCAACCCTACATAAGACTGTGACCAAAGACAGATTTGTTTAAAATAAACTAGACTCAATGCGACTAACGCCAGCAATGAGAAATAGGCATGGTCTCATCGGCAAGAAAGCGGGGAAGCGTTTTGCGTGGTGGGCCACAAACCACCCACGTTGATGGTGTATTGACACGGCAAAGTTCTACGACCCCACCATGATGCATACGTTATATCCACATTCTATCCAATTTGCAAGATCATTTTAGGACACAAGCCCAAAAATAACACTAGTCCAAACTTCAATTGGACCACACCACATAAAGTAGTGGTGATTGACAGTGTAAAATTGAAAATTTCTTGGAGGTCCTGTAAGTTTTTAATTAAGATGGTATTTGTGTTTTCCCTGCTTTAAGTTTGGGTGGCCTTGTGAACAAGTTGGATAGCAAATAAACATCACCGGGGGGGGGAGGGCCTTATAAAGGTTTCCTCACTCCTTTCTATTATATATATATATATATATATATATATATATATATATATATATATATATATATATATATATATATATATATATATATATATAGGAAAAGGCGATAAGCTCCCGTGAGGTTGAGTTGTGTGGGCCCCACCGTGATACATGTCGACTATCAATACCGTGCATTTGATGGGTCCCTTTAAATTATGGGATATCCCAAAAATTAGCTGTATACAGAACTCAGGTGAGCCATACCATCTAAAATCATGTGAAGACATGCCAAAAACATATAAAAGCACTTGGTGGGGCCCACATAAAATTTGCATGCACCTGAAACTTGGTTTGAACCCTTATCCAAGTGGGACACACATAATGGATGAGGTGGATTTGCAAACCACATCTCGGTGGGCCCAAAAAATGATTATGAATGTTTTAATGGTGCACGGCCCCTCTGAACTTCTGTATATGGTGTGGCCCACACAATTAACGGATTGACTTGATTTTTGAGACCTAGGCCCACGATAGAATGGTACATCTGACTAATGGGGTAGATGTTTGAAACGCATCACGGTGGGGCCCACATAGCTCGACCTCATAGGACAGACTCGTGAGCTCGAGCACAGAGTACCTTTTCCCATATATATATATATATATATATATATATATATATATATTGAAAAGGTACTATGCACTCGACCTCACAATAAGCTCCCATGAGGTCGAGCTGTGTGGGCCCCACCATGATGCGTGTCAACCATCAACACTGTGCATTTGATGGGTCCCCTTTAAATTATGGGATATCTCAAAAATCAACCATATATGAAAGTCAGGTAGGCCATACCATCTAAAATCATGTAAAGACACCGTTAAAACATATAAAGACACTTGATGGAGCCCATCTGAAATTTGCATGCATCTGAAACCTGGTCTAAACCCTCATCTAAGTGGGACATACATAATGGATGGGCTGGATTTGCAAACCACATCTCAGTGGGCCCAAAAAATGATCATGACCTCATGAGAGGGACTCGCGAGGTCAAGTGAATAGTACCTTTTCCCTATACACACACACCCCACGTACTCAGCCTGGTGGAGTTTCATGACCTATGGGTACTCGAACCCTTGACCGTGGGTGTTGAAACTCCTGAAAGTACCACACGAGCAAGCATGAGGGCCCTATCTTCTCTTGAAGATTTGAATCTACCTCTTTCATATTCATGGTCTGAAATGATATGGCGAAATGGATGGATAATATAAATGTAACACATATCATGGTCAGGCTTATAGAGATTTACAATATTAACACACGACTAACGTGAGTGGCCACCATAGGATTAGCTGTCTAACCAATTGGACATTGACATCTCTTCTTTATAATTTAAATGGTATCAGAAAGTGGTCAAAACAGAGTTATATTCAAAACAAAAGAATTTTAACGCCATAGATAATGGCATAAGAAACTATTAAAGAACTACATGATTGATTTCTTTTCTCAATTTTCTAAGGGTGTGTTTGCTTGTAGCAATTGTCATAATATTTTATGATTAATTAGTCTAATTTAATATAAAATTTCATGATATTTGGTGCCAGCAAACACACCAGAATAGAATGACTTTTGGGGGTCAGGTGAGGGATGACGCACCCTAAAGAAAATTAATGCCTTTTGGGGAATCACCTAAAGATCAGACGGGCCAACTTGTCATGCGGGCTGTTGAATATAAACGGTTGACCTTTCTTTCATGGATCTTCCGATTTGATCGTCACACGTGGCCTGCTTAATGGTGGATTACGATTGATGCATGTGATCTCATAATAAAAATGTAAAAAAACGGAAGAATCCACACTCCTTGTGGGCCACATACAATACATTTAGGAAGACCATTGGCTATTAATTTCGATGGTTTAGCCCGCATGACTACCGGGGCCGTTCGTCTAATTACATACATCCGTTTCTTAGATAAATGCGGGGCCTACCTTAGGAGCAGATAGCTTTAGCCATGTAGTATTCACAGAGGAACCTGCTGATGACCGAACCAATGTACAAATTGAAAGCCAGTAGACCGTAGACGTCCTGCGGGCAGGTGTGTTGATGCGTTGGGTGCTGTGGGGCCCAACGTGATGTATGCTTTTTTATATCCACGCCATTCATCCGTTTTAGCCACTCATTTTCCAGTATGTACCAAAAAATGAAGCAGATCCAAAGTTCAAGTGGACCACACCAAAGGAAACAGTGGTAGTTGAATGACCACCATTAAAAACTTCTTGGAGGCCACAAAAGTTTTGGATCAGGCTGATATTTGTGTTTTCCTTTCATCCCGGTCCGATGACTTTATCGAGAGGTTGGATGTCCAATAAACATTACAGTGGGCCCTTGAAAGGTTTCAACGTAGAGTGGCATTATCCCCCACTTTTTACTGTGGTGTGGTCCACTTAGGATTTGGATCAGATTCATTTTTGAGTTGATGCCCTAAAATGATCTGGAAAACGGATGGACAGCGTGGATTTAAAGAAAAACAAAAAAAAAAAATCACGATGGGCCCACAGCACCCAGCACATCTACAAACAACCACCGGGACAGTGTTAGACTCGCCACCGAATCTGCCTCCCTACTCGCACATTTTACAATGAATGAGTAACTCAAAAAAAACTGTCCGATAGTCCATATCCAATGGATGCGCGTGTCTTCCTTGATGGAATATCATGATTTTTGAATGAGAAATACTTAGATAGTTTGGCAGAGTGTGACGAATGATACGTAGCCACTTATAAAATACTTAAAATCACATACTAGAATAAAAAAGTTCAAAATCAAACTGTAATCGTGGGTCTCAGTTTACTTCCGTCACGCTTCAAATTCGAAAATCGGATTCACAGGAATCCCGATCGCATAATTCAGTGCTGACAGCCTCCGTAGTATCCCATTCTCGGCTTCCAGTATTCACATGCCAGATTCCGATCCTGGAATCCTATAAGGAGGATTTTTATTTTTTTGTACATTTAACTAGTAATAAGCATAGCCACAAGTTTACCCAAATCATAATAGCAACATCATCATCATATATCCACTAATATAATCATTTGAATACAATGCTGAAAGGGAAAATACATATGTCAAAATCAAAGCTTCAGAAAACAGCCGTATGCTCCAAGCTCAATGCTGCTGCAACATAACATCACCTGCACGCATCTATCGTGCATAAGCTTATAGAAAGCTTAGAGGGTGGTGTAAGTGTGTGCACAAAATAAGTACCAAGAGTTTAATACAATATCATAATCATACAATACCGAAAAACTAAAAATCCATAAACCATACAATGTCTGAATAAGCCGAAACACTGACAAGATTGTATATCTTATGATAACAGAGTTAGCGAAAGTATGAACAAGTCTATAAGTCAATCAATATCAAAATACGCAAAATAAAACAACCAGAAAATAAGGAATCATAAAGAGCTAAATATCACATGTCTGCAGATGTAATGCAATATGTGATGCGAACGAAATGACCATGATGGAGTGTGAAGTCGAGATGATACTACATGGTATCGCAGGCTATGGGGTCCACCACAAGGGACTTCTATCCAAACCAGTCTCATACCTAAATTTGGATAGTCAGACTCGATGTAGTAGACTCCTGATCTAAGGTTGGTCGCGCGCCCAACCGAAATCCTTGCCATAATGAAGGTACACAACAAGTAGTTGCGCACCACCAGCCCGAGTGAATAGTGAATGAAATAAATGTATGAGTATGCAACTCTCAATAAGTCCACATATTAGTACGGTTCCTCTCTGGGGAATCATCACCGGGGTTTAGTACACTCCAAATGGCACTGCCACTCTCCCTAGCCGCACAGTCTAAGTGAGCGTAAGAAACCTCACTATCCGCCTAGCCAATAGTCTGCCAATACCTATCCAGCACGTCGATAGTGGACCCATTCCTCGAGCTGGTCAGACTCAGCCTAGCATTGCCTCTTACTCTCGGGCGGGTAAGGCCGCACCCCCTTCCAACCGACCACGACACAGTGGAGAGCGTAGCCATCTGGTAATCGACATTCAACGCCCATCTACCCACTCGGTCTAGACGTTGGAGCATCTTCTGGTACTAAGAGGGTGTTTAGGGATTTTCACACAGGGCCATATATGGCAGCCCGATGCTCGAACAGATTTTTGGTGCCCTATCTGGCCATCCACGAAATACTTGTGGAGGTCATGACCTTGATGTCATTAGGGCGTATAACACATAATGCATGATGCATGAGTCATACAATCCAATCATGCATCAATCCTGCGCATGCCGTGCGCTCATGAGATAACCTCTACCTATCAGGGAGTCTCATATCAGAATGCTCGATGACATATGCAATGATCAACCATATCTCATAACAAATATGCAAATGATGCGTATGGGCATATATCATGATGCTATGCATTCTCATACTCATAATCGGTATCAACCGTCAATTTCGATAATGTGGACTTTTAACCAACATTGCCCCTAAGGGATGGCCTATGTAGAATTAAATATATAATGGGCACATGGCCTCACACAAGGGCCAAATATACGAACTAGGTGGGCCCTGCTCATGGGCTTAACACATATCACAATGGGCCTTGCCCATAGGCCTCAAACATATCTAGGTCAACCACCACCACAATAGGTGGGCCTCATACACATCAAGGTGGGCCTCAACAACGGGCCTCATACACCTCAAGGTGGGTCTCAATAGCAGGCCTCATACACCTCCAGGTGGGCCTCAACAACGGGCCTCATACATATCCAGGTAGGCCTCAACAACGGGCCTCATACACCTCAAAGTGGGCCTCAATAACGGGCCTCATACACATCAAGTTGGGCCTCAATAACAGGCCTCATACACATCCAGGTGGGCCTCAACAACGGTCCTCATACACATCAGGGTGGGCCTCAACAACGGGCCTCATACACCTCAAAGTGGGCCTCAATAACAAGCCTCATACACATCAAGGTGGGCCTCAACGGGCCTAATACATATCAAGGTGGGCCTCGACAACGGGCCTCATACACCTCTAGGTGGGCCTCAATAACGGGCCTCATACACATCCAGGTGGGCCTCAACAATGGGCCTCATACACCTCAAAGTGGGCCTCAATAACGGGCCTCATACACATCTAGGTGGGCCTCAACAACGGGCCTCATACACCTCAAAGTGGGCCTCAATAACGGGCCTCATACACATCCAGGTGGGCCTCAACAACGGGCCTCATACACCTCAAAGTGGGCCTCAATAATGGGCCTCATACACATCAAGGTGGGCCTCAACAACGGGCCTCATACACCTCAAAGTGGGCCTCAATAACAGGCCTCATACACATCAAGGTGGGCCTCAACAACGGTCAAGATGGTCGGCCTCGATCGCTAATCGGCGATCGGTAACCAGCATCGATAATCGGCACTGATAATCAGTAAACAAACAATGCGGGGTTCATAAATGATCGACATTCGGTCGTGGTCATATCAAATCCGATAACACGGAGCCATCCGTCTACGGTAAATGGGTCCCACTTATTTGGGTTAACCCACTAAGGGAATGATGAGAAAGGGCCTAATAGGGCCTATGGGACAGTCACAATGTGGACATCCAACCATCATTACTCTAAGGTGTGGCCCTCCTAGGGCCGAACACACAGTGGGCCCACGGCCTCATATAAGGGTTTGATGTGCGTCACAATAAATTCTATACAAGAACTACGAGTATAACAGGTGGGCCCTGCATAAGCAAAAAGTGGGCCCATTCGGACATCCAACCATCATTACTCTAAGGTGTGGCCCTCCTATGGCCGAACACACAGTGGGCCCACGGCCTCATGTAAGGGTTTGATGTGCGTCACAATAAATTCTATACAAGAACTACGAGTACAACAGGTGGGCCTTGCATAAGAATGAAGTGAGCCCATTCATAACATACCCGTCTAAATGGATCACAAGTGTATCTAAGTGGGCCCCCTAACATGGGCCTTATTTATGGCCTCAGTACTAGGCCACAAGTATACCAAGATGGGCCTAATCAATCATATGGGCCAATACAAATAGGCCGGTCAGATGGACTTATACAAAAGGGCTGAACCAAATGAGACAAGTCAAATGAGCCTCCAAATACATCAAATCGGGCTTCATCAAGTAGGCCCTAGATACACCAAATAGTCTAAGCGTCCAGGAGTTATACTAAGCATGTTATAAGGTAAGGGATGTTGTTCATAACGAAGATGGGCCTAGACGGCCCACAAATATGGACATAATAATGGTACCAAGGAAAATTATAATGCAGACATTTAACCAACACTATACTTATAGTGTGGACGTCCAACCAACATTGCTCCCAAGGTACGACCGTCATAAACGTTATTACATAACTCGAGCTGGGATCACACATTGCAATGGACCTTAGGTATATCCCATTGGGCCTTAAATACATCAAATGGGCCATATCAGTGTGCCTTTTACTCATCACATGGGCCACATCAATGGGCCTTTTACTCATCAAATGGGCCACACCTATGTGCCTTATGTGCATTGCAATGGGTTATAACCTAACCCGTGGCCTTAGAATACATCAAATGGGCCTAATCCCATGGGTCTCATAGGTAACAAATAGGTCACCCTACTAGGTCTAACAATACCATCACATGGGGCCGAGCCGAGCCGACTGAACACAACATCAGGTGGGCTGGTCCGAGCCGACCTGACTGCATAACAACATCAGGTGGGCTGATCCAAGCTGACCTGACTGAACAACAACATCAGGTGGGCTGATCTGAGCCGACCTGACTGAACAATAACAGCAGGTGGGCTGGTCCGAGCTAACCTGACTGAACAATAACATCCGGTGGCTGGTCCGAGCCGGCCTGATTGTGGTCGACAACTATACTTGGCCATAGAGGAACTCATCAGTCATGACCGGTGTCGGCCAACCTCATGTCCCACAGAGCTGTCCGAGCCGACCTCATCTCTAGTCGAACCATGCTTACCCATAACATATACCCTCATATACTGGAGATCCATGGGGCTCACGGCACATCAGAGAGGACCAGCACCGCTCAAACATTGATTTCAACATATCCAGGTATACCAGCACTACCCAAAATAGATGGACGGCATGGATGGGTCCCATAGACCCCATGCCAGTTTACATTACTATGTTACCACTGCCAGTAGGGGTGGATGCCAGAACCTCCGTGCTGAGATGAGGTAGCTCCGCTCAGTTACTAGTTGAGCAATGGGTCTGGGTTTGAACATGCATCAAAGAGGGTCTACACAGACATGGCCCCACTGTCAAGGGGTAGTAGACGGTTTTGACAAGACCCAAGCACCATGGTGTGGGCCATCTGGACGAATGGAGGGAGTGGATGGGTCCCATAGACCCCCATGGTCAGTCCACTCAAGTCCATACACACTCCATGTTAACCACCACCACAGGAAACATTATTAAGACTACAAGAGTTGGGACGGGGCATTAGCCACTCCGCCTACTACCAGAACCATGGGCTGGGTGAGTCCGTCCAGAGTTGAAACAATGTATCTTTCCACTCAGTTTACTAATTAAGCAAAAGGGGTCTGGATGTACGATAGCACCCTTGCTAGAGATAGAAACCAAGGCCTCAAGTGTTGCAGCGAGGTATCTCCACCCCACCTACCAGTTGAGTTGTGAAGCTAGGTGTCCATGATAACCACCGCCACCAGCGATGGATGTCAAGACCTCAGTGATGAAATGAAATAACTCCGCTCAGCCTACCAATTGAGCTATGGAGCTGGGTGTAAACACACATCAAGGAGGGTCTACACGGACGTGACCCCTTCGTCCAGTTATACTAATGTCCGAATACACACATGTCAGGACACACGCCATGTCAACCACCCCCACAGGGAATGATACCAAGACCACAGGTGTTGAGACGAGGCATCTTTCACTCCGTCTACCGCCTGAGCTGTGGAGCTGGGTGGGCTCTGCGTTAAAACAATGTATCTTTCACTCAGTCCACTACCTGAGCTGAGGAGCTGAGCCCACGCCAGATCACACTTCACTGGTAGAATGGCCCATCCAATGCTCCGATCAACCTTATTTCCTGGCTCAACGCATAAAGTAAGTTAGTGTATAGGAGGAACGGCGTGGATTTAACACATACAACAAGGTAGGGGCATATGAGTGGGTCACCCCACAAGCTTGTAACCAAGCAATTATTTGGATTTTTCTCAGAGACGTCCAGCGTCCCAGGGACGCTGAATGATCCTCACAATGAGGGTGAGCTATATTCAAGTGGGCCATCATATGATGAATGGTATGGGTAAAACGCACATAAGGTGGCCCCACTCATAAGCGGCTTAGGTAAAATACTTCGTGATGGGTTCCATTCCAGTGGGCCACACGCCTAAATCACCACACAAAATATAAAAAAAAAAAAAAGAGAAAGAGAAGCACCCACCTTAGATCTGCCTTCTCCTTGGACTTCTTCTTTCATCAACGCATCTTAGAGCTCCAACGGTTGAGATTGGCTTGAAAGATTGGATCATTGCTCTTACTCGGATGGTAGGGAGTGGCCACACAAGCTCCTCCCATGGAGAGTCGTGGACGAGGGTTGCTTGGAGAGAATGAGGGAGAGAGATGAGAGAGAGAGATGTGTAAGAGAGAGGGATGGGTGATGGGTGATGGGTGTACTTGGGTGTAAGAAGGATGTTGACTTTTGGGGTTGCTTGGGGAAGGGTGTGAGGTGATGTATACTTTGATTGATGGGATGTGATGGGATTGATGGATGGGACATCTGGTAGAGTTTTCCTTGGGTTTCGCAACGCGCAGCATTTTCCTCAAACTGAACGCGGGTCCACAACTCCTGACCAAGGTATCGCCTCGGCGCGCAAGTCGCGATATCGGAACCGCAACGACGACACGGTCGCTATGGTAAAGGTCTCGGGTTGAGTCGATACGGGTTGAAGGCATATGAATCCGGGTCGGGCACAAATATCGGCTAAGGATCGAAGGTTGACAAAATTTGACCGGGAAGACCGCGAAAGTCTACGGAACGGTACGGTCTAAGATACGGGTCTTACAACTTATTTCATCAACCAAAATACAAACCCTCGTTGTATTGGCTGACTATCCGATTGGTGGACATTTATTGCATGATCAAGAATGAAATATCTAACGGTCCTATTTCAACAAACGAGTGTCCACAAATAAGAATTTATGATTGTTCGATCAATCTGATTTTAAGATTGTGGGTTAGATACATTACATCCCACCTTTTTAATGTAAGACTCTCACCTTATATGTCATGCCTGAGGACCTGGATATCAAGCATCCTGAGCAAACAGAGTATCAAATGATTTCCCTTTCTGGTCAAGGTGCAGTCGGTGGTACCCAGTAGAAGTAGGGTTCACGTGATTTATTCAAGACATCCAATCCGTCCATCAGCTGATTCACCTTCCCTTCCACTACTTGATAAGAAATAAACCCAAATGAAAATTTAGGTGGGCTACACAACTGACAATCTGAAAGGTTTGTGCGATTGCTTGATTTGCGTGGGAGCACACATAATCTAGGCTGTCCATGCTCTTAATCTGCCATGGATCAAGGGGTTAGACAAAAATACACTACTTTGCAAGTCAGGTAAGTTTCTATGAGAATAAAGATAGGCATCCCCTTCCGCCTTATTACCTATGCTGTGGCTCACCAGAGTATTAGATCGTGCTGATTTTCAGGACCTGGGTATAACCTGAGGCGATGCATCCGATGGATGGGTTAGATTTGTTACATACACCACGTGGGCCCCACACATTCACAAAAAACCAGAATCTCACTGTGCTATCGGTACCACTGGAGAGCAACTAAATGCGTTCTTATGCATTGATAGGGGTGTACACAAACCGAGCTAGCCCGGTTAGCTCGCTCGACCCGGCCCGAAAAAGCCCGACTCGACCTGACCCGGAACTGAGTTCAGGTCCAGACGGGTCAATTTTCTAGGCCCGAAATGAGTCTGGGCTGAGTTCGGATATGGCCTAGTTCGGCCCGTCTCGGTCCGAAACCCGACTCGCCCCGGCCCGTCCCGGCCCATCAGGTGTTATATATATATATATATATATATATATATATATATATATATATATATATATATATATATATATATATATATATATTAAAAAAAAAACCTAACCTACCCGGCTACCCGTCCCTTTCCCTTTCCCTTTCCCTTTCCCTTTCTGAGATCGCCCGACCTGTCCCCACCAAACCCTACGCCCTCTCTCCCTGCCCGATGACCAGACCCCACCAAATCTCTGAAATCCCTCTCTCTCTCTCTCGTCTCTAATCTCTCTCTCTCTCTCGTCCGACCAGCGGGTGAACGCTCTCCGACACCCTCACTCTCTAATATCTGTCTCTCTCGTCCGACCAGTGGGTGGACGCTATCTGACCAAGCGACCACAGTCCGGCGCCCTACTCGACGCTCTCACATTCTCTCTCTCGTCCGACCAAGGTATGATCTCTCTCTCTCTCTCTCTCTCTCTCTCTTAAATGGATACAAATTTTCCTTCTTTTTTTTTTTAATGGGTTTCAGTGAATGATTTAGATTGCAGCATCTGAAGCATCTGAATGGGTTCCAGTCAATTCTTGTAATGTTTCACATATGCTGATTTAATGAATTGCCGCGTCTTAGCTTTTTTCTTCTTTTTGGCTTGATGTCTCTTTGTATGAAACTTATCTCTGTTATGGTATTTCTTTCTTAATATTTCTATATATCTCCTATTAAAAGGTCTAAAAGTTGTTTCTTTCGATTAACATTTGTAATCTGAACTATAAAGATGCTGGATTTGAACTTGAAGGTTATGTATTGTAAAGGTTATACATGCCTCATGCCTGACGCACGCTAATATTTGAAGGTTATTACTCAACGGTACTTTATGGGGCCCACCATATTTTTTGTGCTTTATCCACACCGTTCATTCATTTTGGTCCATTATTTTAAGTCATTAGCCTGAAAAATGAGGCAAATCCAATCTCAGATGTACCACACCATTGGAAATTTTGATGATCGAAAAGCCCACCATTAAAAACTTCCTAGGTGCACTGCAATGTTTATTTGCCATCCAATCTTTTGATAAGGTTAGGTGCAGTGCACTTGGTCGAAAGAAAATACAAATATTTGCCTGATCCAAAATTCCTATGGACAAGTGGAAATTTCTGGTGATAAGTATTCAATCACCATTGTTCATTATGGTGTGGCTCACTATACAGTTGGATATACTTTCAGTTTTAAGCTCATGCTTTAAAATGAGGGGGCTAAATGGATGAACAGAGTGGATAAATCACAGGTACTATGCTTAGGTCTCTTCAGCAATGAGTAGTTACCAACAATATCAGTTTGCAATCTGCCTCTTAACTGAGTATCCTTTGAGCCCCAAAGCTACGTCGACCACTTATTTTCGAGGTTGTTCTTGACTTGCATTTCTTGTTGAATAGAATTTATTCTTGATATGGTGAGTGAAATTAGTAGCTTTGAACTCTTGCAGTCACTTCCAAATGCACTTTTAGGGGAAAAAAAAAAACCGTCCCCTCTTTATCGCTTACTAAGAAATAAAACTTGCAGATGTAGAGTATAGAAAATAAAAAATTAAAATTTTAGTATTTGTTATACATATCTGTGCATTAAATCATTTCCTTTTACAGGACTGTTAGATTCAACTGAAGGAAATTTCATGTCTATTTTGTTTTTAGCTTGAAGCTCCCATTTAGTAGCAATACTCATAAGAAAGAATACATGAACTTTTGAGTACTGTTAGCAGTTTTAGCAAAAGCTTAAGAAACTTGATCTTTTTTTCTTTGTTTTGATTTAGCTTAATTGGTTCTAAATGTGACAGATCTCTTCTCTTTATCACTCTATGGATTAACGTTTCAATTAAGAGAATTAGAGTTCCTTTCTTGAATATGATGGTATCCAACCCACCATAAGGAATAAGTAAATGAATCAGAATGCTAGAGTGCCTATCCATAGCAGTACTTATCAAGGATTCAAACAAAATCCATAGGGGCAGTGATGAAAATCTCCATTCTGTTTAGATTGTGAAAAAAATAATCAGGTTTCAAGAAATATCTTGAAATTTTGTATTAAGCTTTAGCCAATTCTATTCTCAATCTTTTCAAGTAGGAGATGGCTTGCTCATGAATAAAAAACTATATCTATCTTCTCCTATAAGAATAGAGAGAAGAAATGCAAAGAGACACATGAGCAACAAAGAGAATCTCAATGTTGTTCAAATCAATTGATCAAAAATCATGAGTTGGAGGAACTTAACAATGACTATTCATGGTTAATGCATTTCTTGTTCAGAGTTGGAGGAACCTAAAAATCATGAGTTGGAGGAACCTAACAATGGCTATTCATAGTTAAGAGTATTTATTGTTCAAATACTCTTAACTGAGTATCCTGTGAGCCACAAAGCTACTATGATATTTTATCCTTTTCTTTTCTAAAATTAAGTCGGTGGACTAGCCCCAAAGCTACATGATATTCTTGCAGGCTATGGTATGGTGCCCCAATATTGTTTGTATGTTACTAGTATATAATAGATATTATTAGGTTACTTTATCAAAACAAAATCTGAAAAGTTAGTTTAAACACATTTTATTTTTAGTTAGCTAGATGTTGATTGTCAATTATGATTTATTATAGAATTGTTAGGACTATTAGTTGCCAATTATAGAATTGATTTCGTTAGAACAACAACCCGTTTGCTTATATCAATTGCCTATTGGATTTATTTTTATTTTATTTTTATTTTTGTTGTAGTATAGGATAATCAGTTGCCCATTTGAGGATTTCTTTGTTGCCAGACATAGATTGAGTGTGTTCATGGATGCATAGAATTTCTCAAATTGTCCCTTTTTGGACAGTTCAATGTTGGATAGAAAGTAATGTTTTCATTTATTCTAATTTAAATGCACATGCTTGTTTCAGTTTGTCTCTCCTAATTCTCTTTGGATATATTTCTTGTATTTTTTTTCTCATAAAATATCCACACTTTGTGTGGATAGTT
The DNA here is from genome assembly GCA_037074715.1 of Magnolia kwangsiensis. NCBI lineage: Eukaryota > Viridiplantae > Streptophyta > Magnoliopsida > Magnoliales > Magnoliaceae > Magnolia > Magnolia kwangsiensis. Next base: position 89,232,454 of record CM073585.1, read on the forward strand.
GACGTGTGAATCAAATCCAAGATTAATATATTCTAGAGAGATAAGGGGAGATGCTGCCAAAATTTTGACGTGGCATTTAAATTTAATAATGAAAGCATTACTATCTATTCAATATTGAATGGGTAACTGATTTAATTATTTTTAAGTTGTTGTTGTAGTATTGGATAATCAGTTATCTATTTGAGGATTTCTATGTTGCCAGACATAGATTGAATGTGTTCATGGATGCATAGAAATTCTCAAATTTGGGACTATGGTTCCTTAGGAATATCTTGCCACCGGCTCACCCTCATTCACATCTGTACGATTTTTTCATCAATAAAAATGATAAGCTGGCCAGGCCTAGTGAAAATTTTCGACATGGTTCTTTACATCAAATTATAATATAATGTTCAATAATATACACATTAAAAATTTAAGAAAAATGTAAATGAAATGTAGTAATGCATCAAGTGGGAATTCATCCACTTGCTTGAGTTGGAAACCCGTCAACCCACATCTGCCCCTTGGCCGGTTTCTACCATTTGGTAGGCATATGCAAGACCCGCATCTACTCCTTGAGTAGGCTTCCACTAGTATAATGGACTTCTGGTAACGATTCTACCAGGATATACCATCCAGGGAGGTTCCCTAGAAATCCAGCACGTGTTGTGCATACAATTGATAGATGCACCATGAAATCATGAATCATGTATTGCATAGGTTATTTCAATTATCACATTTGAATCAATATATTTTAACACCTTAATCAAATCATGTTATTATTAATACAGAAATCAGTCCCTTACTCAACTAGTAAGAGTACATGACAATTAAATCATGTCAAAAAAATCAGGTAATTAAATCATGTCAAATAAATCAGGTAATTAAATCATGTCAATTAAACCATATCAAATAAATCAGGCAATTAAATCATGTCAATTAAATCATGTCAATTAAATCAGGCAATTAAATTAGGATAATAATACTACACATCAAACAATCCATCTATTTTAACTTGATAGATGAGAAACACATCGGGATCACTCACCTTGATGTGGTGGAGATAATTCCGTGAACCAATAGTTTGAATTGAATTATGACTTCCTAAAATTATATAAATAAAAATTTCTTTAAATTTTACAATTACACATAATGAATAAAACATATGATTTATTATTTATGCATATCAATATTGCCCATCCAATAGTCTGATCTGTCTAGAATTTAATATTTTAATTTATTTTAATCTTAAGGAAGTAATTAATGGTGATAATTTAATCACACATTTAAATTATGCCATATAATTCTCTGTGTCAAATTGTATCTTGCGCAGAGAATTATTTTTTCTTTTTAAAAAAAAAAATTAAGGAAGAAGATTAATAAATATATGACCAGTACAGTCCATTAAGGTGTTGAATCGATCTGATTCTAAAAAAAATATTATATAATTAATTGTTATAACACCCATGAACAGTACAGATCATATTGATTTCTATCCATAATATATATATATATATATCAAATTCTACATATTACTCTTAAAACCCTGCGCATACCTTAAAATCTCACGTTCTATACTTTAGTAAGTCATGCGCATACCTTTTTTTTTACATGAATTAATTAAACCTACACAATGAATGTTTGATTGATCCAATCCATCCATTGTGTAAATCATGCTAATTTTAAAACTTACTTAAATTTAAAATTTAAAATTTATTTTAAAAAAAAATTTACGAGTGTTACATCAAAGATTAAGAATTTGAAATTATCAATTTGTTGAGATCTTTTGGATATTCTTCGGCCATGCTGGGTCGATGACTGGATTGATAAGTTTCCGTCATATCACATGACATGTAAGGTGGATGAGTCGTTGCTAGGTATTCTAGCAATAGTAAAAAATATGTAAAGTAATTCAGGCCATCCAAATCATGGCCCCACTGATCAGGTAAATCTACAAAATCCAAATGGGCGGATGAAATGGATTAAAACTTAAAGATGGTCAGCTGTCCACATTCAACCTGCAAACTCAGATAATTAATATGGGCACTTAAAATTTTCACGATGCTTTGTCCACAGAAGGCCCATTAATTGTCCTGTCCCATACATGGTAGATGGTTAATTACTATTAATTTATTTTTCTACCGTGTCACTACAGTTTTTATCACCGTCGCTTTAACTACACTACTACACAACCAGCCTACCCAAGTCAGCTAGAAAGATGCCATTCTACATCTTTGAATGCCTCTAAAGATGTGGTCCTATTGGTTAAGAGATGTGCCTGTGGTACCATCTTAATCTTATAATGGCAATGAGGAGGTATGCTTCTCAAATGATGTTGTTTATAAACTAAATTGTGGATTAAAGAAATCATTTATGCATCAATAATGGATATTAATAAAAATGAAATTTTAAACGTGCATATCCGTAGGAAGACATTCTTAATGTTATGTTTGACTTTCCTACCTTATATTCTAAGAGTAAGATTTTATATCTATGTGATGGGACAAAAACATGCATTTATAGAAAAGAAGAATTAGTGAAGCTCATATATCACGGTTTTCTTGTATATTGCTCAACCTAAATAATCTAATAGTTAGATCAAAATTGACGAACATATGTGGCCCACTTAATAAAAGTCTTACAATCTCCTATTTCAACAACACTGATGATCTATCAAAGAAAATAACATATCTCATTTTATTTTATAAAAAAATAATTTATAAAATATATTTTTTTAGAAACTTCCTAATAGAATTTTACTAGATTGTAAATAATAATAATAAAATAATAAAATTACAATTTAATAATATAAATAATGCTTTTTAGTCTAGTTCATATCAAAACCATTGATATTAGATCGTGATAATCAACATAGCATTTATTTATTTTTTTGAAAGATGACAAATCATAGTTATAAATACTAATAACTATAACATTTATTAAGGTATGAAAAGTAATATAAAGATTACACATCCCAAATAATCAATCTTCAAGTGATTTTACTATACAAGCCTTTAATAAGACAAATTAAAATTCTACTTATTTAAAGCAAAATGCGAATACATAAAAGTATAATATAAAATGAATAACAAATTCATCAATATATATATATATATATATATATATATATATATATATATATATATATATATATATAATTTTGTACAAAATCGAATTGAAACTAAACTCCCATTAATCAAATGCATCATTGAGATCAATAACGCTCGTAAACGTAACATATTCCTTAAAGAGTGCATTAGAAAGACATTAGTGAGTTGATTCACTATCATTCATTTTAAGCAGATGAGTTTTATAAATACTTAATGATTCTTAACTTTTTTCCTTCACAATAAAATACTTTATATTAATATATTTTTACTTCAATTATGTTGTTGTAGCTCAGGAATTAACTGAGGTAGGGATTTCAATATTTGATTTTCACCTAGTCCCAAGTGAGCTGCAAAACTACCTTCTATTTATTATTTATTATTATTATTATTATTATGATTATTATTATTATTTTCAAGAAAGGTGGGAGCACTCTGGGAACAACTTAGATTTCGTATACACAACATCTCTACGCAGATCAATGATGGTGTCTCCTCTCACTTTGTTCCAACCTATGTGGCTTTGATTGGCCTAATTTTTGGGCCCTGGGAGTATTTTATGGTGATGTATCTGATGTACCAGTTGGATGTCTTTCACACATCATGTGGCCCTACATCTTGTGGGCACCATCTTAGCTTGTGATGAGCACTCCCATTAATTAATATGCAAGGGCATGGCCCACCACCTCATCTCCTTCTCTCTCTCGTCACCTCCTTTTTTAAATAATAATGCGGAGAGAGAGAGAGAGAGAGAGAGAGAGAGAGAGAGAGAGAGAGAGAGCCGTTGCCATAAGGCCACACATGTACAACACAAAGAAATGGTGAACTCACACCATAAAAGAGCGACCTCTATAAAAGCCCTCTCAAGCAAACGACGGTGCCATGTCTAAACTTTGATTTGATTCAAATTTTCCAATATCATGTCTCAAGATCTCGCTCATCAGATAACCTCATGGTGGCCACAAGAGATCAACGGTCCCCAAACGTCACTTGCATTCTCCTTCATACTCTGTCTGATCTCTTGGTACACATTGATTATCTTCAAGAGATCACGTAATGGGGCGCCTCCTCTTCCACCTGGCCCTCGAGGCCTACCGTTGATTGGCAGCCTCCCATACCTAGATCCCAATCCGCACCGTTGCTTCTCCAAATTAGCCCATACTTACGGCCCGATCATGAAGTTAAAGCTAGGCAGCAAGCTATGCATCATATTAACCTCACCAAACCTAGTTAAAGAAGTCCTCAGGGACCACGAAGCAATCTTCGCCAACCGCGACGTACCAGCCGCAATATGGGCACTTTCATACGATGGGAATGACATGGCATTTAGTCCCTACGGCCCAAAATGGCGGATGATGCGAAAGGTGTGCTCGCGAGAGCTGATGCGCCCCACAGTGCTTGACTCCTACTATAGCCTACGTAGATGTCAGGTGCACCAGATGGTTTGCTATGTGCGCACCCAAGTCAGTACGCCCGTTGATATAGGCAAGCTAGGGTTTCAGACAGCTCTCAATATGGTCACGTGCATGATATGGGGTGGCACGCTTGATGGGGAGGACATGATTCGTGTGGGCCACGAGCTTCGACATTTGACAGAAGAGATGAACAAGTTATTGGCTACGCCTAATGTTTCTGATCTTTTTCCTATCATATCAAGGTTTGATGTACAAGGCATAGTGGGCCACATGAAGAGGCTTTGGTACCGGTCGGATCAGATATTTGAATCAATCATAGATCAACGGTTGAAAATGGACAGAGGGGAAGCAGGGAAGGAAAGCAAGGACTTTTTGCAGTTGCTTTTGAAGCTTAAGGAGGAAGGAGTAGACCCTAAAACGCCCTTGAATCTGACCCACATCAAGGCCATGTTTATGGTAAATACTTTTATCTTGTTTTGAAATAATATTCTTAAGCTAATATAATCTGACCCACCAGAGGTCCGGCCTGAATTTTAGGCCAGGTCACTTCACCTAATGGGAAACGGATTGGCTACTCACCCTGCCACTAGCCCAGTGGCTGGTGGCCGGTGCTTTGTGGGCCCCACAGTGATGTATGTGTTTCATCTATGCTGTTCATCCATTTTTATAGATCATTTTAGTGCTTGATCCCAAAAATGAGGGGATATAAATATCAGGTGGATCACACCACAGGAAAACAATAGTGATTGGATATCCATCATTAAAATCCTCCCTAAGCCCACTGTACTGTTTATTTGACATCCAGTCTGTTGATTAGGTCATAAAGACCTAGTTGAAAGGAAAAAACAAAGATCAGCTTGATCCAAAACTTTTATGGCCCTCAAAAATTTTTAAAGGCCGACATTCATTCAACATTGTTTCCTGTAATGTGGTCCACTTGAGATTAATATATACCTTTTTCTTTTGGACACTATAAAATGATCTAGAAAAATAGATGGATGACATGGATGAAACACATACATCATGATGGGGCCCACAGAGCACCGACCACTAACCATTGGCTAGTGGCAGGTGGAGTAGCCAATCCGTTCTCGCAGATAGAACCTCTCTTTTTAACTAAACCAATACTTTCTTCTTAAGCCCTATAGAGCCAGTCTTGGCCTGAGGACCGGGATCAGGCTTTTTGTAGTCGTTCATTTGTTTTGATATGTTCTGGCCTACGTGAGCTGTGAAATGGCTTGATTTTATGTGAAAAGATCTAACACGAGACAGAACACAAGTTGATCCGAGTCACGAATCGTTTAACCATGGTCCTAGTAGCCCAGTAAGGCAACTTAGACTACTGCCAGCTCTACACTTGACAAACCAACTTTCATTCCGTTAACAGGACATGATGGGAGGTGGCACAGACACGACATCTTCGATAGTAGAGTGGGCCATGGCTGAGATGATGCAGAATCCAGAGATAATGAGAAAAGCCCAAGAGGAATTAGAACAAGTGGTGGGGATGGACAATATGGTTGAAGAGTCACATATGTCCAAACTACCTTATTTGGACGCTGTCCTGAAGGAAGTCCTACGTTTACATCCTCCAATCCCGTTCTTGATCCCCAGGTCTCCAAGCCAAACATGCATTGTCGGTGGTTATACAGTCCCCAAGGGCACCCAGATGATAATTAACACATGGGCTATACATAGGGACCCTGAAGCTTGGGACAACCCCTTGGAGTTTTGCCCAGAGAGGTTCTATAATTCCACAAGCAAATGGGATTACCGTGGTAATGATTTCCGTTACATTCCGTTCGGTTCAGGAAGGAGGATGTGTGTAGGAATCTCCATGGCTGAGAGGATGCTAACTTATGTTTTAGCTTCGCTCTTGCATTCTTTCGATTGGCGATTGCCAAAGGATGGGAAGCTCGATCTTTCAGATAAGTTTAGAGTTTTTCTGAAGAAAGAGACGCCGCTTTTTGTCATTCCTACCCCAAGATTGACAAATCCAGAGTTCTACTATTGAAATAAGTCCAGTTTGGATGATTTAATTATATTATTTTCAGTGGAAGTATTATTTCATCTTGAACTGTAGTTTACTTATGCTAAGGTGGTATTTGCATTTGGAGGCTGAGTTACCTTTTAACGAACACGGAACTTCCCTGTTGTGTAACTAGTTTTTAGATGTGGTGTCTGTGACCAACCCATTGGTCCGAGGGCCAGATGGACCAGCATTCATTGATCAATGCAGAAAAGACCAAAGATTCGATGGTCAAGATCTTCTGATCTGGTGAATCTTTTGGGCATGGGCATCAGATGAATAGCTTGTATAATTCAACCATGGGCCTTATCTGTGAAAGCAATGTACACAACAAGGAAGTTCCCCGTCCATTGCAAAAGGAATTCAGCCTCTCGTTTTTATTATTGTATTATTGTATTATTGTTTTAGTTGTTTTTGTGCTATTGTATTATGGTTTGGCTCGAAATTATATTTCTGCAAATAGAAATATAATACTCTTGTTTATATAAATGTGACTTTGTAAGTCCCAACTATTTCAATGTAACATGGTCACAACGTCTCACCTTTCTATATCTCTTTTTATGGTATTAGAGCATATAAGATCTCTTAGTATTGGACGTCACGGAACTTCCCATGAGGTCAAGCTGTATGTCCAAAACATCAACACCGTGAATCGAATCCAAGCTCATGTGAAAGCAACTCAAAAAAAAAAAAAAGCTTTTGTGCCATTAGAGGTGGGCAGGATCCGAACTCGACCCCAACCGAATGGTTTAGATCGAATCCAAGCTTTTGTGCCTATGGTTTAGGTCGTTAGCTATATTACTCTCTCTCATGTAAGAGCGTATTTCCTAAATGAAAAGAATGCCCCTGTTAAGGCTACTGGACGGTGCTCTATGGGCCCCATCATGATGCGTTTGTTTTATCTATGTTGTAATCCATTTTACCGGCTACATTTTAAAGTACACATGCAAAGATCCAGTGGACAACAACATTGGAAACAGTGGAAATTGAATGCCTACCGTGAAAACTTCCTAAGGTTACAGTAATACTCGTGTTTTTAACCTTAGTCGGTCTATGTGACCGAATCAACGGGTTCGAATGCAAACAAACGTCATGGTGTCCTTAGGAAGGTTTCAACAATGGGCATTCAATCGTTCTAGCTCCCAATAGTGTGGTCCACCTGATATTTAGATCTTTCTCATTTTGGGACTCATGCCATGAAATAATGATCCAAAATGGATGGACGGTGTGGATGAAGCACGTACATCATTGTGGAGCCCACAGTGCACCATTCATGCATCCTTCACTACCCACTCCAAGAAATATGGTTTTAACCTACGAAACTTTTACCTACGAAAATAATTTTCCTAGGTAAAGATAACTTTTACCGACAAAAATTAGTTTCATAGGTAAAAGCCAACTTTTACCAACGAAATTTGATTATGTAGGTAAAAAACATCTTTACCTACGAACATTTTCGTAGGTAAAAGGGTCTTTTGCCTTTTTCAAATAATAAAAAATTTAAAACATTACTTTTACCTATGAAAATTAATTTGGTAGGTAAAATGCACCTTTACCAACGAACATATTCGTAGCCAAAGGTTGTTTTGAATTTTTTACCTACGAACTGCAATTTCGTAGGTAAAAACCAATCTTTAGCTATGAAAATATTCCTAGCTAATGGGTAATTAAAAAATCACATCTTTACCTACGAAAATATTCGTAGCTAAATGATGTTTTGAATTCTAAAAAATAGAAAACTTTACTTTTACTTACGAAATATCCTTTCGTAGGTAAAACCCATATTTACCTACGAAACTTTTCATAGCCAAAGGGCGTTTTGAATTCTCTAACAAATATTTACCTACGAAACTGTTTGTAGCCAAAGGGTGTTGCGTAATCAAAAAATCCATCTTTACCTACGAAAATATTCGTAGCTAAATGATATTTTGAATTCTAAAAAATTGAGAACTTTACTTTTACCTACGAAATATACTTTCGTAGGTAACTAAATACATATTTACCTATGAAACTGTTCGTAGTGAAAGAGTGTTTTGAATTTTCAAAAAACCAAACCTTACTTTTACCTATGAAGTCTAATCTTGCAGGTAAAACCCATCTTTACCTACGAAAATGTTTGTAGCTAAAGGGTCTTTTGAATATTTAAAAGAACCGAAAAATGAAAACCTTACTTGGTACAAACTCATCTTTACCTACGAATATTTTTGTAGCTAACGGGTCTTGAAACCTATCTTTTACCTACGAAATGTAATTTCGTAGGAAAAACTAATCTTTACCTACGAAAATATTCGTAGCTGAAGGGTCTTTTGAATTTTTCAAAAAATAAGAAATCCAAAATCTTACTTTTACCTACGAATTATAATTTCATAGGCAAAACTAATCTTTACCTACGAAAATATTTGTAGATGAAGGGTCTTTTGAATTTTTCAAAAAATAAGAAATCCAAAATCTTACTTTTACCTACGAATTATAATTTCGTAGGCAAAACTAATCTTTAACTACGAAAATATTCGTAGCTGAAGGGTCTTTTGAATTTTTCAAAAAATAAGAAATCCAAAATCTTACTTTTACCTACGAATTATAATTTCGTAGGCAAAACTAATCTTTACCTACGAAAATATTCGTAGCCGAAGGGTCTTGAAACCTTACTTTTACCTACGAAATGTAATTTCGTAGGTAAAACCTATATTTACCTACGAACACATTCGTAGCTGAAGGGTCTTTTGTAAAACAACGAATAAAACAAAAACGTTACTTTTACCAACGAAATGTAATTTTGTAGGTAAAACCAATCTTTACCTACTAAAATATTCGTAGCTAAAGGGTGTTTCAATTTTTATAAAAAACTAAAAATCGAAAACTTCTTATTTACCTATGAAATTATTCGTAGCTAAAGGGTTCAAGGCAAAAACTTTACTTTTACCTACGAAGTATAATATCTTAGGTAAAACACATATTTACCAACGAAAATATTCGTAGCTGAAGGGTCTTTTTGAATTTTTCAAACTTTTGCCAATGAATTATAATTTCGTAGGTAAAACCCTTCTTTACCTATGAAAGTATTTGTAACTAAAGGATCTTTTGAATTTTTTACCAAAGCATCGAAAAACAAATTTTCGCGGGGAGATGGAAATGGTGGCAGTTAGACTTTTTCCGACGCAAATTTTCGTCGGTAAAAGTGTTTTCCCTAAATTTTTTTCCGACGGCTAATAACCGTTGGTAATAATGTAAAAATGTTTTAATATTAAATTTTTTTTTCCTATAACCTAAATGTGTGTGTGTGTGTGTGTGTGTGTGTGTGTATATATATATAATTAAAGGATAATATTAAAAAAACTTGGATGAGACTTTTAGCGACGAAAATTTTCGTCGCCAAAGGCTGTAAACAATTTTTCAAAAAAATTTCCCAGGCTTACTTTTAGCTACAAAAATTTTCGTAGCTAAAAAACGCAGTGAGACTTTTAGCGACGAAATTGATCGTCGCTAAAGGATGTAAATAATTTTTTAATAAAAAATCCAATGGGTTACTTTTAGCTACGAAATGTATATAATTAATTAATTAATTAATTAATTAAAAGGTAATATTTAAATGATTTGTAGTATCACATGAAAAAGAATATTGAGAAGTTTAGAAATTTTAACAATATTTGAGAACAAAATGATGCTTTTGAAGAAAAAAAAAAATCGGCAATTTGAAATTTTAGAGAAAAAAATAAAATATGAGAAAAAAAATTTCTCACATTTTATAAGAATATTTATAATATCACATGAAAAAGAATATTGAAAAGAATATCACATGCTTGTACCATTACAATTGTCTCAGGATTGCAAGTGCTTCAGGATTGAAATCATGCCATCAAAATTTGAGGTGGCTGTAGACACCCCACCCAGACTACATCTTGAGAAGGTTAAAGCTGTCCAGGAACCATGATCATACCTTTATGAAATCCCTAGTCCCATCCTAAATCGAACCCCAATCCAAAGACTCTAAATCTCCAATCCGCAACCTGAAACCCCGATCCAAACCATTCAGCACACATGCAACCCCGCTTATACCCTATACCATGATCCAGATCCTCTTTACCCAAGTCGAAACCAATCTTTCTGAAGCCAAAAAGTCCAAAAGGAGACTTCCAAGCGAACCCGCACAGTGTACAAGGCTCGCACGCGCGAAACCGGTCCAAACTGAGCCCGGACAGTAGTCTAACTACCGCGGGCAGTAGTCTGACTACTGCCTGCGGTACTTCAGGTACCGTCGCTGGCGGGCCACGTGCGGACAGCTGTCCCAGCATCCAAAAGTCAACTTTCCTTCAAAATTACCCTCCCAGATTTCACTATTTACCTTTTTACGGCCCCCCATAGTAAATGAGAGTGTGACATATGGCATTCCTCTCTCTCCAACCAACTATAAATTGTCACCTTACCTTTTACCTCTCTCAAACCCAGAATTTACAGCAACGTCATTGGAGAAGGCTATAAATAGCCCTCTCCTCCTCAAAGAAGGGGGAAGATCTTCTCATCCAAGAGAGAGAAAATGAGAGGGAGAGAGTGAGGAAGAGAGTGAAGGAAAGGGAAGGAACTCCCAAGCCTTCAAAGATCTGATCTTTCCAACCATCCTCTAGCCTTCCTCTCAATCTTTCCAACCTATAAGCCTAGCCCAGATCTGATCATGGTCCAGTTCATGTCTTAGTTAACTCAAGAGCAAGCCAAAGATTTATTCATTTTACAAGCATCCATCATGACATTTACTCCCTTCTCAACCCCCCTGCTTCTCTAGATCTCTAGTGAACATATGCTCTGTGGCTTGTCGTACATCGGACCCTGACACATCAGAAATTCCTAGAGATCTAGTCTATTTTTTTACGTCTTTTTGCATAAGCATCATCACATCCACCTTCTAGACACGCCATTAGATGTATGCTCTGTGGTTTGCAGAAATCTCGGATCTTTCTGCATCAGAAATCCACGTGTGTGCCTAGTCCCATCACGGCCACAGCATTCATCATCCCTTGAGATTGTTTTACCATACTGAGTAGAGACCGTACATCTGTATGGGCAAAGAGGGTGCCTAACACCTTCCCTCTTTGTAACCGAGGTCCCTTACCTGGAATCCTGGATCGCAGACTAGGAGTCAATTTAAGGTAGGGAAGTCTTCGGATTTCCCCCACCTTATGTATTTCGTGGTTCTAGTCAACTGCGGGATTTCGAGATTATTCGGCTAGTGGCGACTCCAACATCCATAATCAGCCAATCACCCCCAATCAACCATAGAAATTGCAAATCGAGCGTGGACGCTGATTTTCAGTATCTACAGAATGATGACTCCACTGGGAATTTTGCTAGAACATATTAGCTGAGACCCGACTCGAACACGTGTGGTACTCTAATCTCGAGGGATATCATCATTTTCATTCATAAGAAAAGACAACAAAAATAAAAAAATCTTCTGGCTTATTCTTGTTTAGGCACAGATCCCAATCATGACTACTCGATCCCGCGCAACCATGACTTCTCAGGCTTCTCATGAAGAAGATCCAGTAGCTCAGCCAGCTCCCGAGGCCTCAACACCCACACTCGCACCCGCACCTACACCCGTATTACCACCAGTAGTCCAAGCAAACCCCCAAACCGATGTAACCACCCAATAGCTATTTCTTCGAACAATGTAAGAATTACTACTTCGCTTGGTGCCAAATCCCTCTCCAAATACATAGGCAACTCAGCCTAGTATATAAAATAGTTCACTCCCACAAACTCCCTTTGCTTTCTCTCTCATTCCTCCAGCAAATCTCGTACTCTCTCTCCCGGAAGAGTCGGTACAAGAACAACAGCAACCAGTAAATGGGCGTAACCCTCCCGCACATCCTTACTCAACACATCACAACAATCAGGTTATAACACAGACTCCTCCTAACAGGAACCACCGACAATAACTGGCGGATGCCCATGAAGGGGGTCAGTTTCGAGTCCAATTCACTCCCCCTAACGGGAGCAATATCCTGGACCTGGCAGATACCCCAAGCGGGAGCCATTTTCGAACATTACACTCTCCTCCGAAAGGGAGCGGTGTTCAATTCCAGCCACCTCCCGCCACCGGGAGCCCATCTTCATTCCAACAACATCCCATAATTGATTTATATGAAGAAGAAGCAGCACAAGCCCCGCCGCAAGGGGCAAGATACCCGTAGCAAGGCAAGTCAGAAATTGAGGAACTACGAGAGCAATTACAGATGGTACAAAACCAGCTTCAGAGACAACAAGGAGTGGATCACCCATCCACCAAGTTCAGGGATTTCTGTCCCTTCCCGGACGCCCGAGTACCTCGATATTTCGAGGTACCAAAATTCAAAAGGTATGACGGTAGTGGGTGTCCCATAGCACATCTAAAGGCATTTTGTGGGGAACTCAATGCGATAGCAGGGAATGATGGAGCCTTGATACGACTCTTCTAGAAATCCCTCAAGGGCGATGCTTTGGATTGGTATACCTCTTTGGACAGCCATCAAATCAAGACTTGGGAAAAACTCTCCCAAACATTCATTGATCGATTTTCCTACAATTTGAACATGGCTCCAAGAAGATCTGATTTGGCTGCCTTGAGACAAAAAATTAATGAAACATTGTCGGCATACGTAGGACGATGGCGAGCCATGGCAGCCCGAATGAGAAATCCCATCGATGACGAGGAATAGATATCCATGATCATACACTCGGCAAGTCCTAGCATTTCAGGATATCTAATCTCATACCCATACGTAAACTTTTCTCGACTCATCCGAGCTGGAGAACAAGTTGAGGTAGGGATCAAAGCCGGAACCATTTCTCCATGGCCACATCAGACCCCTACAATCAAAAGAAACAAAGTTGAAGGGAAACCTGTTGGTTATGAGAATGGAAACGACACTGCTCCTACGCAATGCACTACAGAAATTAACAACATTGTTGCTAATGCTCAAGGCAGTCAGTATGCTCTACAACAAGAGCCACGGCATGACAAGCAATACCAAGCGCAATCAAACAAGCAATACCAATCGCAGCAAGCCCAGCAGGGATATCAGGGACAGTTGTCTCAACAACAGCAACAACAGCCTAGGAAAAATGCACCATGCCCATATAAACAGGTAATATTAGGGAGGAAGTTCACCCCTTTAGCACAAACATACAGTCAGGTCTTGACAATGTTGATGCAAAAACAATTCCTGACACCTCTCCAACCTCGACTTCCTCCTAACCCTTTGCCACCTGGTTATAATGAAAATCAATACTGTGCATATCACCAGGCTCCTAGCCACCTAACAGACCGTTGCTTCGCCCTGAAACATGCGGTCCAAGATTTGATCGAAAGTTAGAAGATCACAATCACCCCACAGGCTAACAATACAACTCAGGCCAACATTCTCCAAAATCATCTGTCATCGCATCAAACAGGACCCAGCACATCTGGCGCCTCTACTGTCAACCACGTTGAAGGAGGACAACCCAGGTATTCCTCCCCACATCATTCCATACAAGCAATCATGCAAGACACAACGAACCGGGCATGGGGATACCAACAGGCACCATCACCTGGGCCACAGATATTTCTCGAAGCAGCACCAACCATCCAACCCCTTGTCTTTCTAGAAGCAACACCATCAACACCGCCTCTCATGACCCTTGAAGTCGCACCCAACAGATCGCATTTGCAACATCTTGCCTCTCATGGGGCACATCCCGCATATCCAATAAGGTCGAATTTTGAACTGTCATTCTTCCAATAGGTATCCCTGATCTCTCTTCGCTGACTTTGCAAGGGGCACCCCCTGTTCAGGGTCCCAAATTCCTAATGCCTCACCAACTGGCACATGGCCAGAAAATCTCCCCTGCACATCAAAAAGTGGAAGAAGACACCAATATCAAAATCTGTCAAACTCCGATGGCACTTCAAGAGAAACCATCAAGTCTTCCACAAACTGTCACAACCACAACCCCTCAGCCTCAGGACCCCCTGATATATTTGGAAGGGAGGGTAGTTCCATCCTACAACCTGAAGGTAGTCCCATGGCATTACCCGGAATGCGCCGAAGTAGGCAATAACAGGAGGTACTTCAGGAGAGAACCAGAATCTAAAGGAAACCCGGGGAGCTTTGTCGGGAACCACCTGCAAAACCGATGTTGCTTATGACATAACAGCTCAGCTCAAAACCATTCCCGCATAGATATCCATCTGGGAACTCTTATGCACGTCAAGATCGCATCGAGAAATCTTTATGAAGACTCTGAATGATGCACATATCTCTCCTGACGTACTCCCTGAAATGGTGACAAGTATGATTGGACAACTCCTCACACCACGAGCCATAACCTTCTCTGATGATGAATTACCACCTGAGGGACGCAAGAACGGGTGCTCACTAAATATAGTGGCCCGCCACAAAAACTTCAAAATCCCACTTGTGCTAATTGATAATGGATCTAGCCTTAATGTTTGCCCTCTAAGGACTGCTGAACGATTAGGGATAGAATTATCCTCTTTCAGGCCCAGCACTATGAGTGTCAGAGCCTTCGATAACTCCCAAAGGCAGGTTGAAGCAGAGATTGACATTGAGCTACAAATCGGACCAGACCTGACCCTTGTCACATTCCAGGTCATTAATATCCCTGCCTCATTTAACCTTCTGCTGGGGTGGCCATGGCTCCATGCTATTGGAGCCATCCCCTCAACCCTTCATCAAAGAGTCAAATTTCCTTCAGGAAATCAAATCATCTCAGTGTTGGCCGAACCAAAAACTGTCCTGCCAATAACGGTTAATATCCCAGAAACTGACATCCCTGTAATCGACATCCAGCACGCAGAGGGTGATGTATCATATCACAGCTTTGAATTTAAAGTTGTAAATTCAATCACTAATCCTCTCCCTCTCACTGCTGAACATGTCATTTCTCCCGCTGAACGATTAATCTGAAACTACCGTACTGAGTTACATGAAAAAGGTATAGAAGTACAACCAGCACGTGATAATATACAGAAACAGGGCCTGGGATATCAATCAACACCGGAGGATCAAGTTGAAAGGCCCAAGAAGAGGCAACCATTTAGGTGCACACCCATGAAGTTCATCAGGGCTGGGACAGTTTGTGAAGACTCAGTGATTCCCCTTGAGGACCACTTCCAAAGGCTCAAACCCTCAGATCATTCCCATCTGGAGTCTGTCTGGCCACCCATAAGATGGGATAAGATTCTCGAGGCATCAAAAACACATCTGACACAAGGGGCAGGACCCCCAGGTCCACCACAAAAAGCAAGGGGCATGGAAACAGGTCCACCCATGCAGGATCCAGAATTATGGGCACCTTTTGAAAAGGATGCAGGCAAATCCAGGGAGACACCCATTCCCGTACACAGTCAAGGGAACATGTCCCCAACATCAGCCCAGCAACACAAGGGGCAGAAGCAGCTCATTCATTCGATTGATAAAGGGAAGTGGTCTGCCCTCGACTGGACAGACATCAAGGTCCCATCACAAGACCAACCAGAGGAACCAGAAGAATTTCAGCTCTTGGGTTAGGAAGTCGAAATGGATTCTAACTCTGAGCCTAGCCCAGCAGACATCATGGTCATCAAAGCAGGTGACCCAAAAGAACACACAGATCTGAACAGCAAGATTGGAAGGAGGGAAGAATCACCATGGACAGCTATCCCCCTAACAATCGAATCGGTCGGTCGATCTTCCAAAGACGCCGACCTAAAAAAAACGCCGATGTAAATAGCAATTGGTACCCCAGACTAGGATAGGGTCAATCTTGGTTCGCAACACCGTCCTGTTCAGGACCTCCAGGCGATACAAAAAAATTAAAAAATTTTCAAAATACAAAAACATCATATATCCCCAAAAGCATAAAAAAATCAGATATTTCTCAAAATCACAAAACATCAGAAAATTCTCAAAACACAAAAACAATAGAAAAGCTTTCAAAAACCACTGTGTCAAACATCCCCCACACACCGCAGGAGTTTGAGGTCGACTCATATGATTTCGATCTTGAGTTGGACTTCGAGCTCATGGGTTTGGATGAAGCCCCGGATGAGGGAAATGATGATACATCTCTTGAATTCGAGGACTCCCCTGAAAAATTTGAAATAAAGGCCAATGTTGTGGCAGATGATTTCGAAATTGTGAACTTAGGGTGAGCGGAACTCCCTAGGGAGGTGCGCATCGGAAGATCGTTGTCTCCGGAACACAAGCAGAGGATGATGGAGTTTTTGAAGCCGAGGTTGTCCAACTTTGCTTTCTTGTATGAGGACATGCCTGGGCTTGGCGAAGATCTGGTGGTGCACCATCTACCAACAAAGCCAGACATGAAGCCAGTCAAACAAAAGCTGTAAAGAATGAAATCAGAATGGGCCCTGAAGGTCCATGATGAAGTGATCAAGCAATACAATGCGGGATTTCTGGTAGTCTCCAACTATCCGGAATGACTCGCAAATATCGTACCAGTTTCAAAGAAGGATGGAAAAGTCTGAATGTGCATCGATTTCAGAGATCTCAACAAAGTAAGTCTTGAAGATGACTTCCCTCTGCCTCACATCGACACACTGGAAGATAATACTGCCGGACACAAGATCTTCTCCTTCATGGATGGATTCTCCGGATACAATCAAATTAAAATGGCCATCGAAGATCGCGAGAAGACCTCCTTCATCACACCATGGGGAACTTTCTGCTACCGGGTCATACCCTTCGGATTGAAGAATGCAGGAGCTACATATCAGCGAGCCATAACTGTCTTATTTCACGACATGATAAACAAGGAAATGTAAGTCTACGTGGACGACATGATCATCAAGTCTCGCACAGTCGAAGGACACTTCGAAGATCTCAAGAAGCTTTTCGACAGGCTAGAAAAGTTCAACCTCCGATTCAATCCACAAAAATGTGTGTTCAGGGCAACCGTGGGCAAATTGTTGGGTTTCATCGTCAGCAAGGATGGTATTCGGGTAGATGAAACCAAGACCAAAGCAATCATCGAAATGCCGTCACCCAAGACCGAAAAAGAAATTCGAGGCTTCCTCGGGAGGATCCAGTATATTAGCTGATTCATCGCACAGCTCACCGCAGTCTGTGAGCCCATATTCAAGTTCCTGCGGAAGAACTCGCCAAAGGAATGGAATGACGACTGTCAAGCGGCCTTCGACAAAATCAAAGGGTACCTGTTAAACCCTCCAGTGCTGATGCCACTTGTTCCAGGAAGGCCATTACTGTTATACGTCTCCATCGCAGCAGAAGCAATTGGATGCGTTCTAGGCCAACATGATGACACAGGAAGAAGAGAGCAGGCAATCTACTATCTGAGCAGACGATTCGCGAGCTATGAAACCAAATACTCCAGCTTAGAGAAAACGTGTCTTGCCCTAGTCTGGACAACACAACTGCTGCGACAATACATGATCGCTCACCCAGTCCTTCTTCTCGCTCGCATGGACGCATTGAAGTCTTTGTTCAAGAAACCAGCACTAACGGGTAGGATTACAAAATGGAAATTGTTGCTTTCTGAGTTCGACATCA
This sequence comes from Magnolia kwangsiensis, assembly GCA_037074715.1. Classification (NCBI taxonomy): domain Eukaryota; kingdom Viridiplantae; phylum Streptophyta; class Magnoliopsida; order Magnoliales; family Magnoliaceae; genus Magnolia; species Magnolia kwangsiensis. Next base: position 89,250,533 of record CM073585.1, read on the forward strand.
CCTACGTCACTCAAAAGGCAATCAAGGGGCAAGCACTGGTTGATCTTCTAACCGTACATTCCCAGCTTGACTACCAGCCACTGAAGACCTTCTTCCCTGATGAGGACATCCTCCTAATTGAGGAAGAAGAAGAAAGGAAGGCAGAAGAATGGACACTCTTCTTTGACGGAGTCGCAAACTTTAAAGGAAGTGGAGTAGGCGTCATACTCTACTCTCTTGAAGACGTTCCAGTTCCCATATCCAGAAGGCTAGCATTCCAGTGCACTAACAACGTAGCAGAATACGAGGCATGCATCGCTGGTCTAAGAGAAGCCATAATCCTTAATGTGAAGAAATTACGAGTCTTCGGAGACTCGTAACTCATCATCAATCAGATGAATGGCGACTGGAAGACCAAAGACGAGAAGCTGATCCCGTATCATGTCTACTTGGAGAATTTAATCAAAGAGTTCGAGGAGATCACTTTCTCTTACATGCCTCGAGTGAAGAATCAATTTGCAGATGCTTTGGCTACCCTCGCCTCAATGCTGGAAATCCCAAAAGGAGTTGCTGAATGGGAACTCACTGTTGTGCTTCAGGAGGAACCTGCATTCTGCCTACAAATCAATGAAGCTGACTTTCCCTCAAGCGATCAACCGTGGTACACAGAATCAAGAAATATTTCGAGCACCAAAAGTACCCAGAAGAAGCAAATCTGACAGATCGTCGCACCATACAACGGTTGGCGGCGCAATTCGTAATCGACGACATCCTCTACAAGCGGTCCTTCAATCAAGTCCTTCTTCGCTGCGTGGATGAAACAGAAGCAACGCATGTCATGTCAGAAATCCACGAAGGACTATGTGGCCCACACATGAATGAGCACATGATGGCGAAAAAGATCCCGCGACTTGGCTATTACTGGCTCACAATGGAGATAGATTGCTGCAAGCATGTCAGGAAATGTTTCAAGTGTCAGGAACATGTAAACCAGATCCATGCCCCTACATCCAAACTCTACAACCTGACATCTCATGGCTTTTCTCTGTATGGGGGTTAGACATCATTTGTAAAATCAGCCCTAAAGCTTCAAATGGGCATGAATACATCCTGGTAGCAGTAGACTACTTCACCAAATGGATAGAGACAGTATCCTCCACCACCATCACAGCATCTCATGTAGTAAAGTTTATGAAAAACAACATTATCAGCCGTTATGGGGTCCCTCAGGCCATCATTACTGACAACTGAACCCCGTTCGTCAATAAAAGGATGAGCGATTTCCTCGATAAATTTAAGATCCAGCGCCATCGATCAAGCCCCCATCGTCCCCAGATGAACGGTGGGGTTGAGGCGGCAAACAAGACCATCATCCGCATACTGGAGAAGGTGGTGAAAAAATATCGTGACTGGTCGGAGATACTTCCCTATGCACTTTGGGCCTATCGAACGTCTGTACGGTCTGCTACAGGCGCAACTCCATATGAGCTTGAATACGGAATGGAGGCAGTACTACCAGTTGAGATCGAAGTCCCATCACTGCTGATATTGTAAGAAAGCGAAGTCGAAGAGGGCGAGTGGCAGCAAGCAAGGTTCGATCAACTGCATCTGGTAGATGAAAAGCGTATGCAGGCGTTAAGCCACTCTCAATGTTATCAAAGAAGGATCGCTCGGGCTTACAATAAAAGGGTCTGCAAAAGAAGTTTTAAAGTCGGCCACATGGTCATGAAGCGTATCTTGCCACCACACCTACCAGATCCCAAAGAAAAGTTCAAACCCTCGTGGGAAAGACCACTGATCATCCGAGAAGTACTCCCAGGAGGCGCTCTCCGGCTCACCAGTCTAAAGGGAGAAGAACTTCCCGAGCCCATCAACGCCAACAACATAAAAATCTATCATGGGTAACCCTATCTGACTTTGTCGATGCTTACAATTTTGAAGCTGCACCCATTGTTTCCCCACAAAAAAAAGGGGTATATCTATCACTTCCCCCACCAAAAAAAAAAAAAAAAAACTAATCGTCTATCCCCAAAATTAAAAAAAAAAAGGAAAAGAAGAAGAGAAGACAAAAAAAAAAAAAACCAGAAAATAAGCCTCCAAAAAAAAATGATGAAACAAATTCCTCCCAAAATTTTCTCCTCACTAAAGGCAGCTTTCAATTGTACTCAAGACAAGGACAGAATAGTAATCAGTTATCCGGCAATGAAGGAAGTCTCTCCATCTCCTCAATCACTCCTGGCGTGCCAAAAAAAAAAAGAAGAAAGCATGCCTAAGCAAAATGGGCGAGTTGAAAACCCGAAAGGGCGGCTCGAGTAAAAACAGTAGGCATGTAGCGGACCTGGTGAAAACCTGAAAAGGCGCCAATGATAAAAATAGCACAGTTGCTAAGGGGCAGACAAGATAAAAAATCCGGGACATAGTGAAAATTCGAAAGGACGCTACGAGCAAAAATGACGAGAAAAGGCTGGACGTAGTAAAAACCTGAGAAGGCGCTACTGGTAAAAATAGCAAGAAAAATAAAAAATAAAATAAAAGTGCAGGTACAGGAAAAGTCGAAGCAACAAGTGCCCCAATGAGATACAAAGGAAAGATCAGCTACGGATCAACGCTCTATCAAACTCTGCCTAAATCCACGAGATGCGATCTCAGATGCCCCTTTAGGAAACCAAGACCCTAAGAACACAATCTATGATACTGCAAACAACGTGGGCTGAGCCCCAAGATTCTGATCTCAATCATCGAAAGCATGAATCTAAACACAAGCAAAAATATTTGGCATAAACAAAAATTTTCTTTCATTCCTTTAAAATTTTTTTACAAGTATTTTGTCTTCCTATTTTCAAAAAGGGGCCAAAAACATCAAAAGGGGGGGGGGGGTTTCAGGCACTTAAAACAATCAGTTGGCCTCAAGCATCACATGTGAGCTACTATCTCTCATACATCGACAATCTCTGCCTAAGCCTCTCTATCTCCATGCGCAGGTAGAAGACCTCATACCTCTCTAGGTGGTGTGTCGCCAGTATACTCTCATCATATCGTCGTCCCACTGCCAGACGACGAGCTATGTCCTCGCATGTGTGTTAGAGGACAGCAATCTCGCTAATCAAGTGGCCATGCGTGGCCGACAAGAAGGAAAGATCAATGAAGGGTCGCTCCTCAAAAGCCTCAAATGAGTCGATAATACATGAAGAGGATGAAGCAGTATCACCCACCATGTCCCGATCAACAGCCTCATCCTCCAAGTGCCAGTCCGGAACCTTTCGATAAAGAGATTGCTCCGTAACCCACCTCTGATACGGCACTGTGGCCAAAGGAAGAGCCCAGGACTCAAGCTCTAGCATCGCTACGTCCAAGGACCCTTGCAAGGAAATCCAAACCCGTCTGTATAAGGCAATCGAGTCGGAAGGAAAAGAAGCATGGCCAAATCTAGAAAAGAAAAACTCTGGGATGTCCTGCCAAAAGTCAAACTGACGAAGAAATCGCAAAGGATGATAAGAGAAGTAACCCCGAAGGCCTAACAATAGCAAGGGAGTGCGAGCCGCACTGCTGATCAACAGCGGGCGACAGAGCTAAGTAGCTTCCCAGTTAACCTCCCAACCCTGAAGCTGAGAGAGCATGCAGCGGTACAATGGCTCAGTGGCCTCAGCACCAGAGGAAAGGCCATTAAGTAGTAAAGACAACACCTCATCATGGTGGGAATCAGGCCAAGAAAGCATAGGGGTCATATAAAGATGTTCCTATAGCCACACCTGGGGGGGAATAAATCAAACTTAAGATACAAGCAAAAAAGAGAAAGAGAGAGAGGAGGGAGCAGAGTAAAGAGTACCTGAAGGAACGAGCAGCAACCCCGCAAGATGCGGGTGTGTCCGAGAGAGCACTCAGTCAGTCCTAAGAAGAGCTCCGCCAGCACCACGGAAATGATGCTCCTGTGATGCAATATACGACGAAATACGTGTAACAAAGCTCCCAACGACGACCGTCTCCATCCTGAGAAGAGTAGCTCGGCCAAGATACAAAATATCAGCGCATTCAGGCACTGAAGCTGACGATCGGATCCAGGGGTACCTCGAGAAGTAGAGCAGCGGTCATACAATATCTCAAGTGACAACTCATCAGCCCTACCTTCCGCAACGGGAAGGGCCGTATGAAATCCAAACCATGCGATCAAATCAGAAGAACGAACTGGCTCAAATGAAGAAACATAGGGCTCCCGAGTAAGAGGCAGACCAGACAAATGAGAAAACTCCTCCAATGACGAGCCCAATTCCAAGTCATTAAAAGAGAACAAATTCAAGGATAGAACCCAATCGTATAACGCTGCACTCAACAACCGCCAATCTAAGCGGACTCGATGCAAGTGCAGAACCTCTCGGAAACCTAGGGAGCTCAACTCGAAGATCTCGGACTCAGTCAAACTCTCGATCTAAAAATGCAATCGTTCGGAACATGTACCACGAGGTTGTAACCGATAGGTCCGGACAGGTACGCCCTCAACGATCAAGATCCCCAGATCAGCAGGAGAGTCATCAAAAATAGGCATCCCCTCATCCAGTAGGTCGATCTCGTGGTGACAGAAGAAGCCAGCATCTCCCATCACATCACGTAGAGTGTCCTGAAAAGTAGCAACAGGCAGGTCCAAGCCACCAATAACTGTCACCTCAGGAGTCGCCTGAAACACATGAGCCCCAGGAGCCACAACACCTATGGACTCCCAATAGCTAACAGGACTAACACCACGAGCCCTGAACGTGATTGCATGTCCCAACATTGTCTCAATATCCACGCCGAAGATCTGAGTCAAGCCATCTGCGAGCGAATCATCACCCGCCAAATCCAAGCCGCTTGCGCCACCGAAGTGGAGCCCGTCATCCGTAGAAATCTGATCCATCCTATCTACACCATCCGCCATCATCATACAACCATCCACCCCATCTATGGATATCGGCCCATTAATTAAGCCATCCATTCTCGCCAAACTCACATTCATAAACCCTGGCGGCCCATCTAGCATGAATCCATCAAACCCATCAAACCCTTCTATCCCATCCAATCCAACCTCATGTCCACCATTAATGGTGGTTGAAATGCCATAAATAGCATTGATCTCCCCAAAAGAACCCTCTACTCTCCCACCAACCTCCATCAACTCTTCCATAAATGGATTCCCTCCACCATTATTGGACCCACCAACTCTCTCACCACTCATAAGCCCATCATTGCTCCGATCATGGCTGGCCATAACGAGCACCAAAAGGGAAAAAAGAGAGGACAAAAGGGGAAGAGGACAAACAGAAGGAGACAAAGGAGGATGGATAAAAAGAGATGATCGGACGGACAGGGACAGTAAGAAATGTCTGAAATGGGTCAGCAAGAATGAACAGGAAGAGGGGACGGTCCATGGAAGAAAAGATAAACGTAGGCGGCACCCCGATTACCGCCTGCAGACCTGCCATCTTTGTGTCATTGATTCAGCACTGACAGGGCAGAACGGCCCAAAAAAAGTCTTCAGGCCGCAGTCCAATTGCCGCCCGCGGCAGTCCAACTGCCGTCCAGGCCCACTTTCGGCCACATTTTGGGTGGGATCCGCCTCGGTATGCTAGGACCTTAGAAAAAATCTCCATACATGCAAAAGGGGTCCCGAAGGTGAACAAAAGTAAAGATTGAAGAAGAAAAGCATCCACAAACTGAAGTGTATAAACATAAAGATTTCACATACAAGAAAGCAAGATACAACAAGCTAGTCGTCATCAGGAAGATATGCATCAGCATCTTGGAGATGAAAATGAGGCCCTAAGATCTCTCCTCCAGCAAAACGCGCACCACCGCTGGGAGCATAGCCAGGCTGTAGAATCGGGCCGATACCATGCTGCTCACACCAGGTGTTGTACTCTCTAGAGGGATCTATGAAGGTGCTAGCATCATAGCCCTCCTGCGCAGCAATCAGCTCCCTTTCGGGCACTGATCTCCAATCAGAAGGACCAGACAGAGGACTCAGTGGTACCATGGGACTACCAGTCAGCTGCCAGAAAAGTCTCTCTTCCAAGTACCATTTCGTCACACGAGGATGCTCAAGAATACGGCGTCGACGAGAAGCCTGAAAAGCTTCCTAGGCTCCAGGAGTAAGTGCCGCATTCGATCGGAGATACGGCCTAGATAGGAACTGCAAAAAGGGAAATCAAAGATTTGAGCAAAAAAAAGATAACACATGAGCAACACAGAAAAGGGCGAGATCACTCACATCACTCGGAACAAGGGCATCAATGTTCGACCTCCAGGCAAGGTCAGAAAATAAACTCGTGCGGTTGCGGTTATCCTTGTATCACAGCATCATACGAGGAAATGGAGGCGAATGGTCGATCAAGGTGGGGGCCAAATGTGGAAAGTGGTCGAAAAAGTAGACCTGCATGAATCACAATCAGAGGAGGACAAACCAGTTCATCCCCAGGGAAAATGTCGCAAAGGCGGAAATCAAAGAGGATACCTCGATGACGGGGTAGAAGCTAGTCAGGGATCGACTGATACAACGACTGGCCTTGTCCAGCCCTTCGTACAAGTGGGCCAGGAGGACTGCATTCCAATTGTACGGTGTGGGAAAGGTGATATCTGCCACGAGCGACAACAAACGAGAACTCACTAGCTCATTCCCGTGACAGAAAATCATCACACCCATAGTGTACAAAATCAGGGCACGCTCCTTCACCACGGCCGCCGCTTCGGTTTCTAGGTGCGTCTGGAAAAATTCGATGATAACCAGAGGAGTTCGAAGCAAGGACCAGTAAAGTCCACTACGTCTGACATCATCCCCGAGAGATTCATCCAATCCTCCTCAGTAGGCACTGGAAGGTCATCCTCAAAAGGGACAGACCCCTCATCATATCGAAGGCCTAGCTGCATATAAATGTCATATGGGGTAATACCCCACTCGCCAAAAGGAAGCTGAAAGGTATGAGTCTCAGGGTGTCATCTCTCAACCAGAGCAGACAAGAGAGACATGTTTGTCCAACTCAGACGGACCTTAAACAGGTGAGCGAAGGGAGTCTGCTCCAGAACATCGAAGAACATCGGTTGTGGATCCTCAAACCAATCAGGCCAGTGTGTCCTGACCCCACACCCTCTTAAAACCGCAGGCTCACCACCCTCTCGGGCGATGTCAAACAAATGTCGGTCCTCACGGGGCACGAAGCATGAATCAGATGACTGGCGTGAGGAGCTAGCCTCATTTTTACCACATCGAGGCATGCTGCACCTACAAAGCATCCGAGTAAGTACCCCAGCACATTCTAAGGCCCATTTCAAAAGGCCCATCTGAAGGCCCATTTTAAAAAGCCCATGACCAAGGCCCATCTCAAAAGCCCATCCCAAGGCCCATTTCAAAAGGCCCATTCAAAAAAGCCCATGTCTAAGGCCCATCTCAAACGCCCATCCCAAGGCCCATTTCAAAAGGCCCGTTCCAAGGTACATTTCAAAAAGCCCATGTCTAAGGCCCATTTCAAAAAGCCCATGTCCAAAGTCCATGTCTAAAGCCCATTTCAAAAAAAATCATGTCTAAGGCCCATTTCAAAAAGACCTATGTTTAAAGCCCATTTCAAAAAAGCCCATCTCAAAGCCCATGTTCAAAGCCCACTTTTCAGGCCCATCTTTAAAGCCCACTAAAAGGCCCATGTCTGGATCCATGCCAAAAAGACCCATCAGACTCATGATTTAAGGCCCACCTGGCCCATGCCAAAAGACCCAATACACATTCCATAAGTCCATTCCCAACATCCCTGCATCTGGACTAGCCAAAATCATGAGGTGGGGCCCACTTTGAAAATCTCATACACCCATCATTCAAAAAACATCACTTTCACCACATCCATGCATCTAGACCGATCAAGATCATGATGTAGGGCCTATCTGAAAAATTCCATCCGTCCATCATCCATCATAAGCAACCGATCATCGTTCACATCATCCATACACACAAATATGCCCTAAATCATCAATCCGATGATTCATATCATCACCCACAAAAAATGAAAATAAAAAAAAAATGATGAAAATGTAAAAAAATAAAGGGTGGCGCTCTTTCCTTATCACACCCCACTCCACCTCAAAACAAACAAATAAACAAAAAATAATAATACAATAATAGTCCAGCCAACCATCTGGCCTGAACAAAACAATTTCGAAAAAATCCAACGGTTCAGATCCAATCAAGGTGGTCCAACGGCCATGATCACAGCCTTCTTCAAACTTCAAGAAAAAATCCAACCCATCAAAAGCCCCTAAGATGAATGGCCCAACATGGTTCAACAAGAGTGCAATGACAAAGATTACCTGAAATGGAAGAAAAGAGAAAAATATAAGAAAAATGTGCTTAGAAAATCCCTCCAAAAATAGCTCCAAGGACCACAATGGGTCCCTGGATTCAAATGGAAGATTCAAATAGAGGAGAAGACTGCACCGGACGGACCAGTGCGTGGCTCGGACCGGTGGACAAAATGGGCGACCAGCGGTAGCCGGATTGCTACCCGCGGCAGTCCTACTGCCGCCCGACCGTAAGCGTGCATGGGGCAGCGGGCTATCCCCCTAGGGTAGTTGCAAGCAAACAGTTTTTACCTCTAACCACTGGACAATATCCAAAATATTTTTAAAAATAAACCCGAACTCTCAAAGATTTTCAAAAACAGTCCCGCATTTTAAAAAAGTTACAAAAATAGCCTCCAAATCTTCAAAAGTCATCAAAACAGTCTCCAATCTTCAAAACTTACCAAAACAGCCTCCTTTTCAAATAAAATAAAATAAAATAAAAAATAAAAAAATCTCCAAGAAAAATCCTAAATAAACCCCAAAAATTGCCAAAATAAGCACACAATAAATCTCTAATAAGTATAACCTTAAAAGGATCTGTTTTTTCTAAGCTATTAGCCCCATTAAGCTATTAGTGGAGGCCATCTGACTTTTGTACAATGAAAACCGAACGACGACGCCTGCCCGCGAAATCGAACAGATGTTTCAAAAAATTTTAAAAAATATATTTTCAAATAAAATTCCTAATGAGTCTAGCTCTAAAGGGAATAGCTTTCAAAGAAAGTTTTTTCCACCGCACGCGGCAAGCAATACACTGAGGAATCTTCCATGTTCTCCAGTTGCGGCCAGTGCACATGGCTAAATAACATTCGATCTCTTCCGGTTCTCCTAGTGGATGATCGAATCCGTACATGATACAAGTACGGTTGGCTCGATTTCCATATCTGGACAGTCGTACGAATGCTAGTAAAATGAGTGGATCCATCTCTAAAAAGAATAATCAAACTCGAAGTGGAAACAATCCATTGTAACCAAAGTATCAGAATCAATAAACTACATGGCAAAAGATTACTCGCACATATCTAATCCGGGATGTTTGAAAAATTTGATTGAGTCCAAGTTGGTGTAGTGAGTTCCCTGTAAGGCCGCACCAACGCACAGGGCAGCTAACCACTTTGACAATCAAACAAACCAAATACTCCTAGGTTGATTACGTGGCAAAAGAACAACAGACCAAATAGTACGGGAATCCTCGTAAAGCCGCGACAAATGTGCAGAGGCCTTTCTTTTCAGACATACCCTCCAATGCTATTAACAATCAGACGTGAGAGGGTTGTGATTGGTGTTCCATAAAGTCGTGACAAATGCACAGGAGGTAATCACAACGTTTTCCTCAACCCTCGTGATATGTGCAAGTCATCTCTTTTCCAAACAATCGACTGATAATGATACAATGACAGGCAACAGATTCGAGTTACTATCCCTTTTTCTGACCAGAAAGGTGGGGTGTCCACTAACTTTGACCTTCGGTTGCTCGCAACCTTGGTCAAAGAGGGGCATCTGTAGACACCCCACCCAGACTACATCTTGAGAAGGTTAAAGCTGTCCAGGAAGCATGATCATACCTTAATCAAATCCCTAATCCCATCCTAAACCGAACCCAAATCCAAAGACTCCAAAACTCCAATCCACAACCTGAAACCCCGATCCAAACCATTCAGCACACATGCAACCCCACCTATACCCTATACCATGACCCAGATCCTCTTTACCCAAGCCGAAACCCATCTTTCTGAAGCCAAAAAGCCCAAAAGGAGACTTCCAAGTGAACTCGCACAGTGTACAAGGCTCGCACGGGTGAAACTGGCCCAAACTGAGTCGGGGCAGTAGTCTGACTACCGCATGTGGTACTTCAGGTACCGCCGCTCGCGGGCCGCATGCGGACAGCTGTCACAGCATCCAAAAGTCAACTTTCCTTCAAAATTATCCTCCCAGATTTCACTATTTACCTTTTTACCGTCCCCCACAGCAAATGAGAGTGTGCCATGTGGCATTCCTCTCTCTCCAACCAACTATAAATTACCACCTCACCTTTTACCCCTCTCAAACCTAAAATTTACAGCAATGCCATTGGAGAAGGCTATAAATAACCCTCTCCTCTTCAAAGAAGGGAAAAGATCTTCTCATCCAAGAGAGAGAAAGTGAGAGGGAGAGAGTGAGGAAGAGAATGAAGGAAAGGGAAGGAGCTCCCAAGCCTTCAAATATCTGATCTTTCCACCCACCCCCTATCCTTCCTCTCAATCTTTCCAACTTATAAGCCTAGCCCAGATCTGATCATGGTCCGGTTCATATCTTAGTTAACTCAAGAGCAAGTCAAAGATCCATTCATTTTATAAGCATCCATCATGACATTTACTCCCTTCTCAACCTCCCTTCTTCTCTAGATCTCTAGTGAACGTATGCTCTGTGGCTTGCCGTACATCGGACCCTGACACATCAGAAATTTCTAGAGATCTAGTCTATTTTTTTTACCTCCTTTTGCATAAGCATCATCACATCCGCCTTCTAGACACGCCATTAGATGTATGCTCTGTGGTTTGCCAAAATCTCGGATCTTACTGCTTCAGAAATCCACGTGTGTGCCTAGTCCCATCACGGTCACAGCATCTATCATCCCTTGAGATTGTTTTACCATACTGAGTAGAGACCGTACATCTGTACAGGCAGAGAGGGTGCCTAACACCTTCCCTCCTTGTAACCGAGGTCCCTTACCCGGAATCCCGGATCGCAGATCAGGAGTCAATTTAAGGTAGGAAAATCTTCGGATTTCCCTCACCTTGAGTATTTCATGGTTCTAGCCGACCGCGGGATTTCGAGATTATTCGGCTAGTGGCGACTCTAACATCCATAATCAGCCAATCACCCCCAATCAACCATACAAATCGCAAATCAAGCGTGGACGCTGATTTTCAATGTCTACAGTGGCCCACCTTAATGTGTATGTGAAACTCACATGGACCACTATTTCGCCATTCCATATTGGGCCCAGGGACCAAATTTCATATCAATCCATAATTTCAGTGGACCACAATTGAAAAGAGTGTAGGACAAGAATAATGGTTGGGCCTGATTTTTTTTCCTTATACATCAATTTTAGTGAGCTACCTCACACGGTGGGCCACGTAAAAACTACTTCTCTTCTTTCCATTCTATTGGGCAAAAAAAAAAGAACAACAACAATACAGTATGCGTTTACCACAACTCAATGCTGGGAGTGAATTAGGCGCGACCCTAACCATGGGCCCACCTTGATGTATTTATTGTATATCCATTCTGTCAATTTGTTTTGCTTGATCATTTTAGGCCACCAAAAGATTTGTACCAAGGAGATATTTGTTTGTTTTTTTTTTTTTTCCTTTCATCCAGGTCAGTGGAGCCTTATCAACATCTTGGATGACAAATAAATATCACGGTGATCAGCATTAGGGTGGCCCCAGGAAGTTTTTAACAGTGGGTGTTCAAACACCATTGTTTCCTATATGACACGGTCCACATGAGGTTTGGATTTGCCACATATTTTTTCTCATACTCTAAGACGGCATGGATGTACAATAAATACATTAAAGTGGGACCTACCTCACCTGATGGACGTTTTCATCACCGGTTGCAGGGATAGAGGTGCAAGTAGAGGGTTATGATATGGTACAACCAAAACAGCTAAAATGGTAAAAGCCAATTTCTCCACAGTACACGGTGCTGGGTGAGAGGTTAATTAATGAAGGTTTCCCATGTAATGGGACCCACAACTGATGTATCCTCTTGCAATTAAGCCATCCAATCTATCACCTTTATCCACCTTATACCATGCTAAAATTTTCACCGTTGAAAATTTCTGTTTTCAGCTGTTATTTCAAAGGCCTCTCATTAGATGTCTGAGATTATCCCATCCGTGTTAAGTTTGAAATACTTTTTATCCACGGTGTGGACAACAAGATGGACACTTTGAAATAATAGTCCATGATTGCACGTGTCGTGTGGAAAGATGGCACTCCTATTTCTTTCACGTGTAGAGAGGTATATATGTGTGGACTGGATACGGATTGCCTGGTGACCCAACTTTGTGGGGCCCACCATGATGTATATGTAATTTATCCATGCCATCCATCCGCTTTGCCCAGATCATTTCAAGGCATGAACTGAAAAATGAGACGGAGCCAAATTTCAAGTGGACCACACCATAAGAAACAGTGGATCTAATAACGCCCACCGTTGAAACTTTCTTATGGTCCACCATAATATTTCTTGCCATCCCACCTGCTCTAAAAATAAATTCAATATATTTAATTTGTTATTACACCTAACGTTTGTAGCATATATGTTTAACTCTACCCGTATAAGACCCACTAATCATCTCAAGCTCAAGCAATAACAACATTGAAAAGACACACTTACAAAAACTTTGGGATTCCTAACGCACTAGTATGATACATGTTCACAACTCCATAATCTGCTAAGTAATGAGATTCTCAAAACAAATGGAGTCTGCATACCCGAATGCACGATCGTGTGAATCAATGATTAGAGATGTTTTTGACTTAGCTACCAGCTTGCCTGCACGCTTTATCTCATTCTTCCTACTATTTACCTCTTTCCTTTTATGTACTCTTTTCCTAAAATTGATAGATGTTTGAGGAGCTCTAGTTATTGAAAGAATCCATGCTATCAACAGTTTTCAAAAACACAAGAAGTGGGTCTAGCTAGAGCTATGGTTGAAAGTTGGGTGGGTTCAACCCAACCAACCCGTGACCGATCCGACATTGGATTAGGCTCCGGTAGGATGTATCAGGCTTGGTCTCGAGCTTGGGCCATAAAAACACCAACCCGATAAAACTTGGGTCGGACTTGGGTTGAGGTCTCAGGTTGCCTGACCCAACCTGAACCCTATATATATATATATATATATATATATATATATATATATATATATATATATATATATATATATATATATAAATTGAGTGTGAATCGTCTGTGTTAAAGGCACAAGAAATTCCAATACCTTCAGGTCTCATTGGTTCATGTGATCATCTCCAATGACTCAAGCTAACAAAATATGCTGGATTTCTCTTTCAAATAGATTGTGTCCTACACAACACGTCTTGTCCTATATTTTAGCTTCTTTGTTTAGAAAAGAAAAAAAAAAAATCTTTACGATAAATAATTGCATGTATAATTAATAAAATCGTAGGTATAAAAAATAATACATGTTTTGAAATATAATAGACTAATGTAATAATGTATGAAAATATTACTTTGCATCCACCTGACCAATGCGACTGAGCCCGCTTGGGTTGGGCTTGGGTTGAGAATTCTCAACCTGAGGTTGGGTTGAGTTGGATTAGGGTTGAGATATGGGAACATTAGGTTGGGCTAGGTTGAGCATTAACCCAACCTGCCCGACTTTCAGCCCTAGCTAGAGCTTGTACTCAAAGTTAATGGCTTGGATATAGCCCTGAGTTTAAGCCCACCTGGTAAATGGGTAGGTCTTGTAACTATGTTCCACATATTTGTCTATTAAACCAGTAGACCTAAAATCAAGAGCAAGCCCATTTATGATTTTTAATGATCTTTTAAGTATTGGGCTTGAAATTGGTGGCCAAATATTAAACAGGACACGCCGAGTGACGAGTTTTTGGCCCAAGTAGTCATCTAATTGGGCTCGGGCTGATGTCCATCCCCAACTATGTAGATTTAATGCACCTCTGCAGCCCGCTTCATGTTTGGATTGTCCTAATTTTGATTTTAAGGCTTGTGCATGTTCAATGTGGAACCCATCTAATGGAAGGTGTGGATCTTGCATGTGTGTCATGCTTTATCTCTTTAGCATTTATATTACCCAAGCACTATTGGTTTGAACCTTCGGGCCTAATTAGAATTAGGCTCGCGACATCTTTAACATTGTATCAACAAATTGGCTTAGCCCATGCAAAAATATCTCTCATGGTGATTAAATCTAATAAATAGATTTGAATTTTAAAAATGAAAATTTCATTTTCCTCTAAAATAATTTTGAAAATTGAAAAGTAAATTTTATCTGTCCCACATCGCTTAGAGATGAAATTCTTTTGTTGTTTATAAATCTTCTCGAGATACTCTAAAGGCCAGACCTCGAAGATTCCCAATACTGGTTATACCACTGGCTGAATTCCGCCATTGATGGCTCCCGGTCTAGATGAAAAAAATTCTCTCCTTGCTGAGCGCACAACCCCTATGCAAGCCCAACCCACAATATTTCCTTTACTTCTTGGCTTAAAACCAAATCTTAAAACCCACATTTCTTTAGGGCCTTTTTGGTTTTCCAATTTCTTATAAAATACAAAGTATCATTAATATTTTCAAGTGTTTGTTTAAATAGGAATTATGGCTTGTATTGAGAGTCAAATATACTAGTAAAAAAAAATGGGTAAACTAGATTATAATCACTACATTTATGTTATAAAGCTATGATTTTTAAAGTGATTTTTGAGTGAAGCAAACAATGTAGCAAAATCATTATTACAATCAAATATAAGTGATGTCACCACACAATTACAAGTGTAAGTAATCATTATCCATGTACAGCCATTTACCATTGTAATTGGAAAACCAAACATACCCTAAATATTTCCCTTTTTCTAAACCTAGAAAGAAAGTGAAATCCCGTCACATACTCAGACTGGTAACAGAAGATTTTTGAAATTCTTTGGCTCCGGATCTTGTTCTTTTATTCCTCTTTCCAGTTGGTAGTACTTCAGCTACAATCCCTCTCTCCCAATTGTAATTCCTTCTCCTTCAAGTGGTTTCTTGCATGTTGGGAACAATCTATGCATTGGGGCCCACTCAATGAATGAATTGGAACTTTCCATTTCTTGAGAGAGAGAGAGAGAGAGAGAACCATGCATGGTTTGTGGTAGTATGAATTTTTCAAAAAACATTTTCATATTACCATACCCGAATGGACCACGCTGAGCTGAAGGGCTGTTTTATGTAGTCCAAGTCCAGCCTGTTTAAAAATTTGGCTTAGAGTTTTAAGCTCAAGCCATCATTTGGGCCTAATATTCCAGCCCAAGCTTAGCTGAGGGCGAGCCAAGAGAGAGAGAGAGAGAGAGCCATGCATGGCTGGTGGTAGTATGAATTTTTCGAAAAACATTTTCATATTACCATACCCTAATGGGCCAGGCTGAGCTGAAGGGCTGTTGTATGTGGTCCAAGTCAAGCATGTTTAAAAATTTGGCTTAGAGTTTTAAGCTCAAGCCAGCATTTGGGCCTAATATTCCAGGCCAAGCCTAGCTGAACGCGAGCCAAGCCAAAAAGCCCAATGGTCTAGCCCGGTCCATTGACAACCCTAGAGTCAGGATGTTAATCTCACACGTGTGCCATAGTAAGTTTTTTATACGAGTAGCCTCACAAGTTCCGGTGCATGTTTTTGCCCTCCACTTCTCAAAAAAGAGAGACGATCAGATAGCGGCTGTATCATAGGTTATAATATAGCCATCTTTTTAAACCAATGTATCAAATGTTTAGACAATCCAGTCCATGCAAAAGGTGGGCCACACCGTAACTATATCACCTGATATAAGAATGAGACAGATCCAATGAATGTACCAGTGCATGCGTCATACCATTTGTTGTCATTGATTTTGATGTTACGTCATGATTGATCAGGGGATCATCATGGTGCGGCTGATGTAGAGCGGTCGAGGACACTTTCATGTCCAAGATGGACCAAAGAAGGCTTGATCGGAAGTGGAGGTGATTTGAACTGTTAAAACCTTACAATATGCGTTACTCATACTACCTTATATGATTTTGGGGTAAAAGAAGCAAGGCTACTTTAGCCAACTAACCCGTCTTAGCCGATTGCTCATGCCAAATTTGTTAGATTCCATCATATAAAATGTTCAAAAATCCATATACTATTTATAATAAGTTTTAGTATGATTATAATTCTTCATACTTTGAACCCTAAAAGTTGTGTTCAACATGAAAAGTGTTTCAACTCTTGTTCTTGCCCGGTTTACCAACCATCCAGAGTATTAACTCTGGGTCAAGGGTTCGAGTACTCATATATGGTGAAATTCCACCAGCGTGAGTGTGTGGGGGTGTGTGTGTGTGTGTTTAAATATTTTTTTATATATATAAAAACCCAAAAAAAAAAAAAAAAAAAAAAAAAAAAAAAAAAAAAAACACGGAAAAAGTTAAGAAAATTTTGAAGAATAATGTGGTTAAGCTAAATAAGATAATTACTATAAATAATAAATTTATTTATTTTAATAAGTTATGAGTTTTAGAGAGTTTGAGTTGGAGTCTGATGCTGAAACTTCTTTCAAGTTCTGTTCTAACGATTCAAAGGGTTGTAAATTTATTTTTATTATTTATCAATTAAGTTTTAAATTTATTAAACTTTATTTCTATTCTTTCTTATTTTTCCTTGTGCATCCTATTAATCTTTTTGAAGAGTCCAAAGAAACTATCCTTGGAAAAGACAATGGTCAACCTCATCACATTTATCCCCGTAATCTTTGTGAAGAATCCAAAGAAGCTATCCTCTAAAAAAGATGGTGATTAACCTCATCCCATTCATCCCTGCATCAGTGGCCCACCAATTTTTCAGGGATTGAGTCAAGTATTATATGCCCACATGGCACGTGTGAGACATCCAATCGGACCAACAACAGCATACCACCATCATGGTAGACGACCAAATACCAGGCTGACCTGAAATCAGGCGGCCCACTCATGACTGAGGTTTCTGGGTGGTGTACATTGTTATCTATGGTGTGGCCACTAAAGAGTTAACTAAACTATCTGTTAATTGCCGCTTATTAAAGGACACAGATTGCCTGCTGCCCCAAGCTTTGTGGGCCCACCATGATGTACGTGTTGTATCCACTCCGTCCATGTTTCGCCCAGCTCACTTTATGATATGGTCCCAGGCATGAGGGGATCCAAAGCTCAAGGGGACTACACCACAGGAGAAGTAGAAATGGCAATCATAACTCACGGGCAGTCAGTGACTTATTCATCGTGTCCGTGCGAGCATTTATGTCAACCCAAACCTTCCAGATGATGGGTCCAATGTGGATGGAGAATATGATGAAAACCATTTTGGCTGGAAAATCCCATCCATCCGGTGGATAGCAAATGGATTCAATAGCCAATATAAGAGGTTAAGAACTTGAACTTGGACTTGAGAACTAGAGGTTAAATTAAATCTATTAATTTGAATTTCAAATAAGAAATTTGAAATTTATTTTTCTTCCAAAATATTTTGAAAATTATGAATAAATAAATAAATTTCACTTTGTCCCACATGATGGAAATTCTTTTAGGTTTATTAATGACTTTGATAATAGATTACTTGGAAAAGAGGGAGAGATAGATTGGATTGCGTGTTCTAATGTGGAGCATATGTTAGTGAGTGCATGAACGAGGGCGTGGGCAGTGAGGCGCTAGTTGTGCAGTTTGCACTTCACACGTGCGCATCTTGTCACAACCTAATGCGATTTAATGCAAAAGGTGCGAAGTGTGAAAAGACGAGTTCATGTAAGTTTCTAGAAACGTTAGATCTTTAATCCAACGGTCTGAAACGTATGGATTAATGAGTCAATGATCATAAACATTTTTACAACGTTTTAATCATTGATAACCTCAGGTGCAATGGTCAATTCCCTCCATCTTTATAAATTTGACCCTTTAGGTCTATAACATCATAAATTCAATCAATCTTCTTTATAAAAATACAAAATATCTCGTTTTCTTTTAACAATTTAGTAACACATTGAGTAATCGAACTCACTAATTTTAGAGACCAATTACTCACTCAGCAAGAGATAGTAATTGTGTTAGTTGAGTTTCTAAGGCAATCTCTTTGTGATTATTCATGCATGACCAAACAAGGCTTGTTGCATCTTGGAAGCAATTCGTTAGCCATCTATTAACAATCTCTAATCTAAGACGAGAATGGGCAAATTATGCTTTTAAGAATAGTGTACCTAATATGTACTTTAGCCTCACTCAAAAAATAAAATAAAAATCTAATTTATATTTTGGTATCCAAATTCTTTATTTTTCAAAATATTTACTCTACATTTCCATCACACGTACAGTGAATGAGTCGCAGCTAAGTATTCTAACATTAAGGGACAAATATGTAAAGTTATTCAGGTCATCCAAATCATGGGCCCTACTGGTTTGGTAATCCTATTGAACATCTAACCGGGGTGGATGAAATTAATTGATAAATACGATGGTCCGCTATTCACATTCAACCTGCATAATCAGCTAATTAGGACCTGCACAATCAGATAATTATGACTTTCACTTAAAGTTTTCACAATGCTCCGTCAACACAGGCCACTAATTGTCCTATGCCATTTGTATGGTTGGGGAGTGGATTAGATGCGCCTGGGCCTCACCCAAGACTGAGCAGCCCTTATCATGGGGCCCACCTTAGATGTATGTATTCTATATTTACACTGTCCATCCATTTATTATGATCATTTTAGTGCATGAGCCTAAAAGAGAATATCCAATTCTCGGGTGGACGACCATTAACGGGCTATAAAGTTTTGGATCAAAATGATTATTGTTTTCCCTTTCATCCATGTCCGCCTGGCCTTATCAACAAAACATTACAATGGGGCCTAGAAAGTTTTTCTAATGATATGACGTACAATCACAACTGTTTTTTATAGAATGATTATCTGAGATTTGGTTATCTTTTTTCAGTTTCATCCCCTTAAATGAACTAGCAAAATGAACGGACAGCCCGAATATACACCTAATCCACGGTAGCAGTTTGCGTGGTAACTCACTGCGCTTAGTACAGTGTACTGAGTAAACTCTGTGGCATCCACCATGATTTATGTATTTTATCCGATCCGTCCATTCATTTTATAAAATCATTTTAGGTCTTAAGCCAAAAAATGAGAGATATACAATATTCAAATGGAAACAGTTGAATTGAACATCTACCGTTGAAAAATTCTTGGGGGCTAAGAAGTTTTGGATCAAACTTATATTTGTGTTTTCCTTTCATCCATGTCTTTATGATATTATGAACAGGTTGGATGACAAATAAACATCACTGTAAGGCCTAGAAAGGTTTCAACGGTGGAAATCACTATCCCCACTGTTTCCAGTGGTATGATCCACTTGATCATTGGATATGCCTCAATTTTCGCATCAACCCTTAAATTAGATTGAAAAATGGATTGACCGCGTGGATAGACCACATACATTCAAGGTGGGCCCAACTGAGTTTACTCGGTGCAATAAGAGCCTACTGAGTAACTCACTCCGCAGTCCGATTTCCTAGTCCACTCCGGAGTGGTAGGTGGTTAATTACCATTTCTGTTTTGGTTGATTATTATAGATCCAGCCTACGTGGATTGCCTACTGACGTTGTCAGTAACAACTGGCCGGTACTCCTACTAGCTGATGTATGTGTTTTATCCGAGCCCTCCATTTTTCCACATTTTAGTACATGAGCCTGAACAATTTCAAATAAAACTCTCAAGTGTACCACACTAAGGAAACAGTGGTGATTCAAGGCCCACCATTAAAAACTTTTCAGGGCCACACAAGTTTTGGATGAAGCTGATATTTGTATTTTCCATTCCTCCATTTCCCCGTGACCTAATCAACAGCTTACATGTCAAATAAATATTACAGTGGGTCTTCAGAAAATTTTAAAGGTGGGCATTCAACCATCTCTGTTTTCCACGTGTGGTCCATGTGAGGTTTGAATCTGACCTATTTTTGGGCTCATATTTTAAAACAAAGATCTAAAATATCCGAATGACAGGGATAAAACATATACACCATGGTGAGGCTCATACGGTACCATCCATCAGCAACGTCCGGATTGGCAGCGTGGGTGCCCACCGAATAAAAAAGCCCAAACATATTATCAGTACGGATTGATAGCGCCAGTACCGGTACTGCCGACTAAAAAAGCCCAAGTATATAATCAGCCCGAATTGGCAGCGACATTACCGATCGACCGAATAAAAAAGCCTAAATATATAATCAGTGGCCGCCTCAAGTCAACTGAAAAGACAATTAATTTACGTCTTTAAAGTCAAGATAGAGATGGGATGCCTGGAGGACAGGTCCCATCAATAGGATCCCCTATTGGTACTACCTCACTCTTACGGCATCACTGAGATGTGCAGCTCAAATGGGGTTTCCATAGCCTATGTTTATGTCCCATGCACGCAACCCATACAAGAGATCCATCACCTAATAAACCCCTCTCCTCTAAGCTTAACCTGATACAAAACTCAAATCCACCAGAGCACATAAATGAGGAGTGGAGCAGGGAGCACCTATATGAGGTCGATTACCATCTTCCCCTGGGGTAACTACTCTGAGTTCATGTAGCTCTCTAGACTCTTCGTCGAACTTTTTTAAATTCATGAGGAATAAATGCATAAATAATTTTTATTAAATTTGAAATAACTTGAGTAATGATTTTTTAAAAATAAATTACAACTCTTTAAATAAGAAATTCACCTATGATGGAGTTTTAGACTTGGACTCCAGTTTAAGCACCCTAAAAACATGACTTATTGTAAATAATAAACTTATTATTTATAGATAGTCCTATTTTTACCAGACTTTTTTTTTTTTTTTTTACACACGCACACACATACCCCCACACACGCCACCGCACACACACCGTGGGATTTCACCACCATGGGTACTCGAACCCTTGACCTAGTGTTGAAACTCCAATAAGTCTACTGCCCGGGTAAAAGCAAGGACCCTATTTTTACTAGACTTGACTGTGTGGTTTTCAGCTAAAAATAGTAAGTGTCCAATTTGCCCTAACTATGTTATTATTCTCCTAAGTATTCTAAACCGTTTTTCATGTTGAGCATGACTTCAACAACTCAAAGGATCAATTAAACAAGACTTTTCACCGTCGATCTGATGGGATCTCTATTCTAGAAGTAGTGATAATCTCTAGTAATAATGTTTAATTGTAATCTAAGTATACACTCTTATAATGGACTATTTTCATTTTAGTACAAATAGTTCTTCGTTCAAAAAGGTTCCTTACAGTCCCACCTTGACGGTTGATTATGAATATTCATTTTTCTATGTGATTGTTTTTATTATCTAATATGCTAAAAGTCATTTCACACCGAAGTTAAATTGTAACTCATCTTTGGAGAAAAATCCCCACCTTTTGACAGTTGCCTAATCGTCGTGTAACAATCTTGCATGAGTGGTGAATAAGTAGAGTGGCTGAATGGGCAATCAATCTTCTTAACCGACCCATAGATCAAGTCATAGACAAAGTGAAGATAACCTTGTTTCAACCTAAGTCTTAGCATCGATTCTCAGGTGGGGTGTGGCTAACAGTTGCATGTGTATATTAATATGTTAACCAAAAAAAAAAAAAAAACAAAATCAAAAAGCTACTAATCTTCATAGTCTCAGCCATATATGTTTGCATTTAACGTATTTACTTATCCTGGGGTCAAAGTTAATAAGTTCAAATTGTACTGTACAATTGATTTTGGAATACTACACACACCACACCTGACAAAAACAAAAAAAAAAAAAAAAAAAAAAAAAAAAAAAAAAAAAAAACTAAAATGCAACAACTCTAGCCTAGAAACCATTGGAGGCATGCCAGGCCCGATAGTCAGACGGGCCAGCCTTCCTAAATGGCAGCCCTAGAGTCAAGACATTCACACGTAATCTGTAATGTTTCTATTTTACACGTGTGCCATAGCCATGTTTATTTATTTGAATACTGCATTACAAGTTTCGTAGGCATGTTTTTTCCTTCTTTGAACGGAGAAATGATCAGATACAGCGACTGTATCATGGTTATGATACAGCATTTTTTTTTACCACCAATATGTCAAATTTTAGACTATCCAGTCCGTACAAAAGGTGGCCCACATCATAACTATCAATTCATATTAAAATCAGGCACATCTACTGAACTTACCCGTGCATTTAGTCATACCATTTGTCGCCATTGATTTTGATATTGTGTCCTGATTGATCAGTGGGACCGCCCGAGTTTCATGTTGAGGGACCATCATGGTGTGGCCCACCATTTTTCAGGGATTGATCAAGAATTATGGGCCCACATATTGTGTGTGATACATCCAACCGGACCAACAACTGCATCCCGCCAACATGGCAGACGAACCAAAATCAGGCTGCTCCGACAACAGGCAGCCCACCCATGCTATCACAACCACCACCCATGCTATTAAACGCTAATTATATATAAATAATCAGTGGCGGCCTCAAGTCCACTACAGGGACAGTTACGCCACCTTTTTGATCGAAGATCGAGATGCGTCCCATTAATTGAGAGTTGTGCTCCTGTGGTACATTGTAATGTAATGGTTGTACTGAGGAGATGTATAGCTCAAATGATATTTGTATCCCATCCAACCCGTGCATCAGATGCACCACCTTCTTTTTAGGCGAGATGTACCGGGCAACTTGGATTCCATGCAAGCAACCCTCTCAACTTATGGCTCATCTGCTTTGATTAGCCTATTTTTTAGGCCACAGCAGTATTTTATGGTGATGTATTTGATGGACCGATTGGATGTACTCTTTCACACATCTTAACTTACGGTGAGTGTCCTGTTAATTAATATGCAAGCGGACCGGCCTACCACCTATTCTCCTTCGCATCTCACGTCAACCTTCTTTTTTGTTTAATTTTTTTATAGGGGTTTTTCTATATGGCCGCCCGCCTATTGGGCTATGGACCGAAAAGGTCCTGCCTTAAACTGTTATTCAAGATCCGCTTATAATTTTCGCATTAGAAATTGAACTGTCTGCTGTTTTTTCATGTACGAATGAGTTTGTGTATTTCGGTATTGACGAAACTGTTCTCCTTATGTTATGCTGCACTTGCAATCTCCCCTTCTTTACGTTGGATTCATCCGGTGCCACCCTAAACCCTGACTATATGTGGGGCCCACCTTTTTTTTTGTGAGCAATCCACCTCATCCATTTATTTTTCCAACTCATTTTAGGGAACTAACCTAAAAATAAGGTAAATCGACGCTGGTCTCAAGATGTTTCAACGGTCCGGTTCAATCCCTACTGTTTCCTGTTGGTTGGCCCATTGGAGCTTGGTATGAAACTTATTTTGGCCATATCATAAGTTGAGCTGGAAAAATAGATTGACGTGGTGGATTTGTCACTAACATTTTATAGCACAAATGTTTCTATGGCTAATCCTCACTTTTCCTGTTCGTTTGGTTTACTTTAGCTTTAAATCACCTCATTTTTTGTTTCATTTTTTAAAAAGTAAGATACCAAAATAGATAGAAAGAGTGGATTTGCCATAAATATCATGGTAGTCCTTACCTACTGTGAAGCAACCCCCAACTCTATACTTAAATGTCCATCAAACCCCTTGCACATTTATTAACGTTTGTTGCCATGGTAATAACCTAACCAAACTTAACATGAGACCACGTTAATGCCGGTGAGAAATCAACCCCTTCCATCGGTTTTTTACAGCTCATCTTAGGGCATGGGTCCAATATTGAGGCAAATCAGGAGTTCAAATTGGACCTCATAATGGCCTACGATGCTTCAATGGTAGGCATTCAATCCCTGTTTCTCGTCATGTCTCCCGCTTGAGCTTTGTATCTGCCTCATTGTGGACCCGTGCCCTAAAATGAGCTGGAACAATAGATTGATAAAGTTGAGTTATAATAAAAATCCTATGCGCCACGAATGTTTCAATGGTGGGCATTCAATCATCATTCTTTGATCATTTGTCCTTACTTGAGGTTCGTATCGGCTTTACTTTTAGGCCTATGCCCTAAAATTAGATGGCAAATCCAACGGGTGGGTGGATTTGTTATTTTTGGGCGTATGCCCTAAAATTATGCAATGCACCCGTTGTCAAAGTTCAAGTGGGCCACACCAAAGGAACAATGGACATTGAATGCCTACCAATGAAAACTTCTTGGAAGCCACAAAAGTTTTAGAACAATATGATATTTGTGTTTTCCCTTCATGATGGCTGTCGTGACCTTATGAATAGGTTGGATGGTAAATATATATCATGGTAAGCCAAAGGGACGTTTTAATTATGGGCATCGATGTGATTTCTATGATGTCTTCCACTTTATCTTTTTTGGTTAGCTTGTTAGTACACTCCACTGTCAGTTGACACATCACTGTTAGTCACCCCCATAGGTATTGATACCAAGTCCTCAGTGTTGAAACGAGATATCTTTCACTTAGTCTATCACTTGAGTTATGGATTAGGGTGTTATGGTGTGTTCCACTTGATCTTTGGATCTATCACATTTTTGGGCTTCATGCCCCTAAAATGATATAGAAAATTGGATGGAAGGTATGGATATAACACATTTGTAGTGATGGGAGCCACAGACCTTTGCCATTTCCACATAAATACCAAGTCCGTCTGAATTGCAGTATTAGTGTGGAGTACAATCTTATCTTGTCTATACGGTAGTGGCCTTAAAAACAAATGTTAAAGGAAAAAAAAAAAAGAAGTCTGCGTACTCTTATTAGATAAATTCATGGCCTGATATATGCCTTTGATGAGTATGATTTTTGGGCTTCAAACCTCACCTTTTCTCCACCCCCTTAAAATCAGAGCACTTTTTTAGAAATTCTTATAACCTCTTATGGTACCCTCTCAATCCGTATACAATCCTTTATAATTTTAGAAAAAAGTAGAATCAAAATAGGAAATAAAAAATTATAAAATCTGCATAAACCTTGCCATTGAATAAGGACCAAAACTCCTAACAACCAAGGAAAAACATGAAAAAAAATTTGATTTTACCGATTTGCTTCGATGTCATCGAATTGGCTTCAATGACATTGAAGCTGGTTAAGATATATGATAGCAATAGATTTTAACTTCATTGGAGGGAGAATTGATCAGATACAGCGACTGTCTCATAAGTTATGATACAACATTTTTTTCCCCACTAATATCTCAATTTTTAGAGTATCCAGTCCGTGCAAAGGTGGCCCACATCATAACTATTACCTCGTATTAAAATCAGGGAGATCTAGTAAACGTACCAATGCATTCAATCATACCATTTGTTATCATTGATTTTGACATTGTTTCCTGATTGATCAGTGGAACCGCCCGAGTTTCATTTCAAGTGACCATCATGGTGTGGCCCACCATTTTTCAGGGATTGATCAAGCATTATGGGCCCACATATTGTGTGTGAGACATCCAACCGGACCAACAACTGCATCCCACCATCATGGCAGATGAACCAATATCAGGCTGCTCCGACAACAGGCGGCCCACCCATCCTATTACAACCACCTGATGGAAACGCCAATTATATAAAAATAATGAGTGGCCACCTGTCAACTACAAGGACAGCTAAGGGCGTGTTTGGATTCGTGTATAGTATTGTATTGTATTGTATTTGGGCACTGTTCATGTATACATAGGACGGTTTTTAAAATACATCCAAATCACCGTGCCATTATTCAATGTTTGGATAAGAGGTATTGTGCGGGCAAGTATACAATATCTAGTACATAGTAACGTTTGGATATGAAGTATTAGGCCTGTGTATTGTACAAATGTTCAACATCCATATGCTACACGTGTACGGATTGTTGATATATTTTTTTTTTCTCGTCCATTTCATGTGGTGGTGCCCACGGTATGTTGATATGCTTCATCAGATCCGTCCAATCGGCTTCGATCCGTCCAACATGATCGTCATTGAAAAATCCTATTCATCCATTCATACAATTGCCGCTGTAACAAGTTTTTTTTTTTTTTCCTTTCCAATTCTCGTCTAGTTCATATGTGGTGGTGGTCACGTTTAGTTGATATGCTTCATCTGATCCAAACATTTGAAAATCCTATCCATCCATTTAAAGAATTCACGTTAACCACGGTATAGATGGCATCTATCATGGCCATTATCAAAAACATCGAGGGCTTCGCAAAGAAAACTGTTTTTGAAGATAAAATATGAGGGAGAGTTTTCTATAAAGACAAGCAATCTAAGTTTCAAAAACTGTAACCCACAGAAAAACTGAAGTACCTGTTACAGGGTCACATGCACATGTCCTTTCCGAACTTGCCAACCATACTAGGCAGATATGGTAGAATTCCAAATGTGATACGACGGCATGAGATTTCCCTCCCATCAGCAATATAGGTATAGGTGGATAGGGAATAGGTTGTTCACGGTACAATGGTGTATACGCCATACCGTATACACACCATTAAGGAGGGGCGTCTTATGCTCGAAGAGGGCCAAACATCCATGGCCAAGAATCCACTCATGGTTATATGGCGTTGGATATCGCATACCATCAAAGCAGGGAAATGATCATACCTGAATATGATGCAGTTTTCGCAACATGATCTACTGTTGTAATGTTGATTTGCAATGAGTAATGGAGAAGACGAAGGTTATCATGTTGATATTTGTTGATCTCTGCCTTCGAAAGATCACCTTCTTAGCAGAAAATCGACATGCAGAAGGTCGGCGATGGTGAGAGGAGGTGCTGGTGTAGAAATCTGACCGTTCTCCTCCTGGAGAGATATCTCTGCAATGTTTTGAAAGTTGGTCGCGCGCGAGGACAATACATTCAATCGGTTGTACAG
Source organism: Magnolia kwangsiensis (assembly GCA_037074715.1). Classification (NCBI taxonomy): domain Eukaryota; kingdom Viridiplantae; phylum Streptophyta; class Magnoliopsida; order Magnoliales; family Magnoliaceae; genus Magnolia; species Magnolia kwangsiensis. The sequence continues at coordinate 89,277,480 of CM073585.1, forward strand.
AGGGCAGCCGAGGGAATAGGCATTTCAATCGCTTGTCACACATGTTTCTGATTCCGTGCGGTATTCGCGCGCATTGTATTCGACGGTGATTTACTCCTTACCAAACACCATACATATCACATCAACACCTTTAATACCATATAATACAACCAAAAACGCGAATCCAAACAGGCTCTAAGATGCGTCCCATTAATTGAGAGTTGTGCTTCTGTGGTACATCGTAATCTAATGGTTGTATTGAGGAGATGTGTAGCTCAAATGATTTTTCTATCCCATCCAACCCGTGCATCAGATGCACCACCTTCGTTTTAGACCAGATGTACTGAGCAACTTGGATTCCATGTAAGTAAATAAAGAAAATAAAGGATACTTATCCCCTCTCACCTTATTCTTGATCATATGGCTCATCTGCTTTGATTGGCTCATAGGGGCATTTTATGGTGATGTATTTGATGGACCCGTTGGATGTACTCTTTCACACATCTTGTGTGCACCATCTTAACTTATGGTGAGCGCATCTCACGTCACACTTCTTTTTCTTTTTCTTTTAGGAATTTTCTCATATGGATGCTGCCTTTTGGGCTATGGAACTAAAAAGTCCCGCTTTAAAACTATTTTCCAAGATCCACTTATAATTTTCACTGTTAGACATTAATCTGTCCACTGTTAGTTATCAATACTAGGGAGTTATTTCGGTATTGAGGAAACTATTCTCGTTTTGCTGCACTTGTAATCTCCTCTTTTTTACTTTGGATTAATCATCCGTTGCCACCCTAAACCCTGAATGTATGTGGGGCCCACTTTTTTTTTCTAGAAATCCACCCCATCTATCTGTTTTTCTAACTTAGAGAACTGACCTAAAAATGAGGTAAATTCAAAGCTCTAGCCCCAAGATGTTTCAATGATAGGCCTGTTGTTTGGCCCACTGGAACTTGGTATTAACCTTATTTTTGGTCCATGCCATAAATCTTGTTAAAGAGATGTCTTCACATCTTTTATGTTGCTTGACTAGTCGAGTGGACTGCTCGACCAATCGAAGATCCACTCGACCGGTCGAAGCCCGCTCGACTCAAAGTCCAGCGAGCTCATTTTTTGGGTGTCTGTAATGCTCGACCAGTCGAGGGTCAGGCTGGCCGGTCGAGAGGGTTGCTCGATCAGTCGAGACCTTCCTTCGACTCATCAAGGTTACGCAGATCCTGCATGGACTACATAAATTTAAGGTGGTTTCTAAACTTTTTCAAAGGAGGTACATAAGTGGAGATTCTTAAACTATAAATAGGGGTCCCTAGGCTATTCTAAAGTATTCAAAGGCTTCCTAAAGGTATTTTAAAGGGTTCTAGGGTTATCAAAGGGTGTAGCAAGGGTGAGATTCGAGATTGTTCGAATCGGATAAGTTCTCTCTCTTTATAATTTATGCTTTCATAGTGGATTTCTGTCGCTTTGTATCATGATTTTTTTCCTGCAAGAATTTTTCATGTTAAATCTTTGTGTTCTCTTTTGTGTGCTTGGTGTCATTGGATTGCTATCCTAGATCTAGATCTATGTGATTCCGCAGACCAAATATCAACAAGTGGTATCAAAGCAATCATTGGGGCATAAATCTGAATCTGAGGTATTATTAATAATGGCAAGCACTGTGTATGATATTGAGAAGTACTTAGAGAAAAATAATTTCGAGTTATGGAATATCAAGATGATCAGTTCCTTAACCAAGCAAGGTGAAGATGATGCTCTTGAGGCAAGAAAGTCTAGTATGACTGATGATGAATGAAATACTCTTGATAAGAAAGCCTTATCCTCAATCCGCTTATGTCTCACAGATGAAGTTCTTTATAATGTTTTGAGGAAGAAAACTACAGCTAGTTTATGAGCGAAGTTAGAGGATATCTATGTGAAAAAATCATCTAAAAATAACCTACACTTGAAGCGACAGTGCTATAACTTTAAGATGGCAGAGGGTGGAGATCTGGAGGCCCACATCAGTAACTTTAATAAATTAGTTTACAAATTGCTAGATATGGAGGAAGTGATAGAAGATGAGGAACTTGCATGTTGCTGAATTCTCTTCCGGCTTAATATGAGTCATTCAAAGACACAATATGCTCCACGAATAAAACCTTGAGCATCGACACCGTTATCTTTGTCCTTCAAGGGAAGGGTATGAGAAAGCTTAATGGCAACACCGGGACATCTTCTGATACACTGATTACGAGAGACAGGAATTCTGAGCGAGATAAAGGATCTTCAAGACCTAGATCCAAATCCAAGGGCAAGGGCAAAGGAAAACTAAAGTGTCAAAATTGTGGGATGTCTGAACATGTGAAGAAGGTTTGTACCAATCCTAAAGCAAAGAAAGAAAATTTAGCTACTTCTTCCAAGGAGGTCAATATTGTCACATCTGATGAAGAGACAGGTAGTGGTGATGTATTATCTGTGTCCATGATCGGACACTTGCACAATAATTATGGAGATGAGTGGATCCTCGACATAGGAACGTCATATCACATGACTCCTTATCGGAATTGGCTCGCTAGTTACAAGGAATGCGATGGTGGACAAGTTTTTATGCGTATTGATAATACCTGTAATGTAATGGCTATTGGTACTGTGAGCATCAAGATGTTTGATGAAATGGAGTGTACCCTGGCTGAAGAAAAGTCTGATTTCTCTCGGTGCACTCGAGGCTATAAAGTATAAGTTCACTGGTATTGACGATGTCCTTAAAGTTTCAAAAGGGGCACTTGTGGTTATGAGAGCACAAAGGCACAGAAACCTTTACAGGTAAATCGAAAACACTTTAACAGGTGGAGCGACAGCAATTATTGCAGACTCCATGTCTCTATATATGTGGCATCCTCGTATGGGTCAGATGAGTGAGCGGGGCATGAAGGTACTTTTTAAGCGATGTTTGATTCTAGCTTTTAAAAATTCTGATTTAGATATATGCGAACATTATATATATGGTAAACAATCTAGATTGTCTTTTAAATTTGAAAAATATGTTTGTAAGGGAGTGCTTGATTTTGTGCACTCTGACATATAGGGGTCATCGCCAGAAGTTTTCATTGAGGGGTCATCATGGTTTGTTTCATTCATTGACAACTACTCCAGGAAAGTCTGGGTTTACTTCATGAAACGTAAATCCGAAGTTTTCACCATATTCAAACAATGAAAGGCAATAGTGAAAAAATGGTCAGGACAGAAAATAAAGGTTTTAAGGACTGACAATGGTGGAGAATTTACTTCCACTGAGTTTAATGATTATTGCAACGATGAAGGGATCATCAGGCATAACACAGTGTGCCACACGCTTGATCAAAACGGTGTGGCTGAGTGAATGAATCAGACCCTCCTGGAGAGGGTCATATGTATGTTAAGTTATACTGCGTTGGGCAAAAACCTATGGACAGAAACCATTAACACGACGTGTTATTTAGTAAACCGGTCTCCTTTAACGGCAATTAAATGCAAAATTTTAGAGAAAGTATAGAGTGGTCAGAAAATCAACTACTCAGATCTACGCATATTTGGTTGTGAAGCTTACTCTCATGTACTGTCGGTTGTGAGAGATAAGCTAGATAATAGAGCTAAAAAGTACATCTTTATTAGTTGTGACATTGATGTGAAAGGTTATAACTTATTCGACAAGGTCACATACAAGGTCATCACTAGCCGTGACGTCAGATTCGATGAAAGCTCCATATTTCACAAGCATGATCAGAATAAGCAAGATGAACCAGAAAGGATGATCGTAGACGTTCAGATTGACATAAATGATACTCAAGTAGAGATAGATGTGTAGACAAAGGTACAAGTCCAAGTGGAGTAGCCACCTGTGAGAAGGAATCTATCGCATGATCACAGGTTACCGGCAAGATATAGGAACGACTCTAATATTGCATATGCTCTCATTACAGATGAGGGGGACCCGTTTACTATTTAGGATTCTCTTGATGAGCCTGATTGTCACACCCCAAATCTAGAAATCGGATTCATAGGAATCTCGATCGCCGAATTCGGTGTCGATAGCCTCCGTAGTGCCCTATTCTTGGCTCTTGGCAAACATATGCCAGATTCCGATCCTGGCATCCTATAAGGAGAATTTTTAGAATGAATTTTTTTTTTTTGTAATGGAGAATAACCACAAGCATAAACAAGTCACAAAACAACATCACCACATATCCACTATATCAAAAACTTTTAGTGCAATGTAAGGTGATCAAAAGCTCCAAAATAGTCAGATGCACACTCCTGCCTCAGCGCTGCTGTTACCCAATGCTACCTGCACAAAATGGTCGTGCATAAGATTACAAAAGCTTTGAGGGTGGTGTAAGTGTGTGCGTAAGACATGTGTCAAGTGTACAATATCAGAGTAATGTGGAAGTATGCGGTAAGTCCATAAATAAAATCAACCATTCCAATGATATGTGATGCAAGACATGAATACTATCGGCCATACCAAGACCATGCGATGCGAGACATGAATGCTATCGGCCACACCGATGAAAATGCGAGGCTTACATAGCCGAATGTTATATGCGAAATGCAATCCAAGAAAGTTGGTACTCATCAAGTACACATATCAATACAGTTCCTCTCTGGATATCACCGGGGTCTAATACACTCACACTGACTACCTCCTCCTTAGCTGCACAGCCAAGTAAGCGGAATAGACCTCACTATCTGCCTGACCAGTAGTCTGTTAATACCTACCCGGCTCGTCGATAGCGGACTCATTTATGAGCTGGTCAAACTCAGCGTAGCTTATAGCCCCCTCACTCAGGCAGATAAGGCTACGCCCCCTTCCAATCGACCACGACACAGTGGGAGACGTGGCCTACTGGTATTCAGAACTCGGGCGCTCGTGTATCCACTCGATCTAAACGTTGGAGCAACTCCTGGTACCAAAAAGGTTCTGAGATTTTCACCCAAGGACATCCTAAGTGCCCACAGTATTAGAACCAAGTATTTTCGATATTCGATACGGCCATCCACGATGTGACTGTGGTGACCACGGCCCTGATGTCGCAAGGGCATGCAGTGATCAAGTCATAAATATACGAGATGCATGAATCACACCGTCAAATCATGCAGCAATCCAGCGCGTACTGCGTGATCATGTGGGGCACTATGTCTCATAACGAGACCCGTAAATAGTCTCAGCCTAACGGCTTATGCTATGATCAAACATTCTCATATCAAGCATATATATGATGCGTATGGGCATGAATCATGGAACTATACTAAGCATGTTATAAAATGATGAATTATTAACAAGTATGGGCCTACCAATGGGCCCTAAGGAGAGTTACAATGTGGACATTTAAGCAACATTGTACTTATAATGTGGACGTCAAACTATCATTGTTCCTTAGGCACGGCTCGCCATAAAGGTCAACACATAAACCACGATGGAATCACATTCATTGGACCTTTATGTACATCCCATTGGGCCTCGACCCATGGGCCCTGATACATCAAACGGGCCTCATAACATGGGTCCTCATATATGTCAAGTTGGGCCTCAACAACGGGCCTCATACACATCAAGGTGGGCCTCAACAACGGGCCTTGAATGCATCACAATGAGCCTCAACCCATCGGTCATAATACATCACAATGGGCCTTAACCCATGGGTCCTAATACATCTCAATGGGCCTTAACCCATGGGCCCTAATAAATCAAGGTGGCCCTCAACGGATGGGCCACAAATACATTAAGGTGGGCCTCATACATATACCAAGGTGGGCCTCAATATATATTCATATCACGGAGTGGCCCGCCGTGACGTGTTTGAGATCCAACCCACTCATCAGGTAACATATAGCTAGATGAAGTGAAAACAAATATTAGCTTTATTTAAAACTACAGTGGCCCTTAGAAGTTTGAATGGTGGAGGTCACTGCCCACTATTTTAAGTGGTGAGGTCCATGTCCAATGCATGGATGGTTAGGATATAACACACGCCACATGGTCAGGGCCCACCATAACTTTGATTTTTTTTTTTCCATCAAATCTGTTCATAAGGTCTTAAAGACCTGAATCAAAATAAATTTCATATTGATCCAAAACTTATGTGACAACAAAAGGCTTCAATGGCAGATCTTTAAACCCCACTGCTTTTACTGTGTGATCCACTTGATAGGAAGATCTAAGCCTTAAAATGAACTTCCAAAATGGTTGGGCGGATTGGATGCAACGCATGCATCATAGTGGACCCTTGAGATGAACGGCATAGAAGGAAGCACATACATCAAGGTGGGGTCCATATCCCCTGGACTGGACAGAGTAAGTAGAATACTTACATCAGAGGCTCCATCGTCCATTGCTGGACGATGGACAGTGTGAATAAAACATATACTTCATGTATGGTGGCGTGGATACAATACATACATCTGTGGGTCCCACGTGGAGCCTGCCATAATGTTTACTTTCCATCCAGCCTATTGATAAGGCCATAAGGACCTGGATGAATATGAAACACAAATATCAGATTGATTCAAAACTTTCATGGGCCTAAAAAGGGTTTTAATGGTAGAGTTCAATCACCGTTGTTTCTTGTGGTGTGGGCCACCTGAGATCTAGATCAAGCTGATTTTTGGGGTGGGTCCACTTCAGAGGGTGGCCGACCTTGTGCATGGTGTGGATACAAAATATACATCATGGTGGGGCCCATGGCTGGAGCCGTGGGTCCCTGTCCGCTCGCCTGTACACGCAGTAGCGGTCTGCTGCTGCGTCAGTAGCAACAGGCGCTTCCTCCTTCTCTTTTTTTAAAAAATAAATAAATTTAGAAAACCTGTTTTTTCAAGGTTTTTCATGCGTGGGACCCGCATCAAGTGAATATCCACCTTGGCCATGCGATTCTATGGCTTGAGACCAATCAAACGAGTCCAATATTGAATGTGTTTTGGTGTATGGAAAGCCTCAGGTGAATTTCAACAGTAGAAACCATCGTTTGCCATGCCATGGCCCACCAGAAAATCAAATCATCTTCATTTTTTATCCCAATGCTTAAAATGACCTGGAGAATGGAATGGACAGTGTAGATTAACAACATACATCAATGTCATGCCTATACAAATGGTCCACCCCAAATACCTTACACCAAGCTCATATTTGTGTTTTTCAAATAACGTCCAGCGTCCAGGGGATGCTGGATGGTCTGGACATTCAAAAGGTGGGCTTGCTCAGGTGGGCCACTAAATGATGGATGGTGGGGGTACAACTCTTATAAATTGGGCCCCACTTGTAGATGGTTTGGATACAATGCATGCCTCATGGTGGGGTCCATCCGGGTGGGCCACATGGCCTTATCATATGAAAGAAAATGAAAATTAAAATTAAAAGAGAGAGAGAGAGAGAGAGAGAGAGAGAGTGGGACACACATGTGATGGAGGGATCTCGACACTATGGGCCCTCCGTTCCATGATCTACAACATAAATCAAGTGGGTCCCAATCATGTGGGCCTAAAAAAAATTAAAATCTAACAGTGAAGATCCCTTCTCCACGAAAATAGACGGTCTAGATGACCCATATACAAGCTAGGAAGGTAAACATCATGATGGGGTCCATGGAGAATGGCCCCATCATGGAATGATATTGATGATCAAGATGGGCCGTTGACCACATCTTAGAATCCAAAGTGAGATCCATACCATTGATCGATATGTCTCACTTGGCCCATCTTAAAAATTTAAAAATTTAGCCTATAGAAGCACCCACCGCTTGATCTTCTCGGTCTATTGGAAAGTCGGTCTCTTAGAGCTTTACTTTGATGGTAGAGATGAGAATTGGATGGCTAGGATGAGAGCTTTTGGAATGGAAAGGTGGGCCTCACACATGCACTTTTCTTTTATGGAGGAGTTTGGACGTGTAGGCTCTCTCCTTGCTTGAAAATGGTGTGAGAAAAGAGGGAAAGAGGTGGTTGTAAGGAAAAGTGATAGGAGATGGGTGATGGCTGTGAGTGATGGGTGAGGTGATGGATTGGTTGACTTTTAGGTTTGCTTAACTTATGGAGAAAGGAAGCATGGGTAATTTATACTTGACATGAGGGGTGATTGATAGGATTGATTGATGGGACATGTTGTAGAGATTCTCTTAGGATTGCAACGCGCGGCGTTTTTCCTTGAATTAAACGTGGGTCCATATCACCTCGTCTGAGTATCGGATCGGTGCGAGAGTCACGGCGTTGGAACCGCGGAGATGATGCGGTCGCAGTGATACAAGTCTTGGATTAAGCCGACTCAAATGTATAAGATACGACTTACGGTCGTGCACAAACGTCGATTATCGGTCACAGATTGCCAAAATTTGACAGGAAGGATCGCAGGAGTTGACGGAACAGTACGAATTAGGATACGGGTCTTACATTGATGCAGAAAAGTGGAAGGCAGCTATGGACGATGAGATAAACTCGTTGCACAAAAATCACATATGGAAGCTGGTGGAGTTTTCTGTGGGTCAAAAACCGATCGGATGTAAGTTGTTATTCAAAAGGAAATAGTATAGATACAAAGTTAGATTGGTAGCGAAGGGCCATGCTCAGAGAGAAGGAATCGACTTCATAGAGGTATTCGTGTCGATGGTTAAGCAAGTGTCTATCAGATTCGTGTTAGCGCCGGTTGTCCAATACAATCTTGAGCTGGAACAGATGAATAACAAGACTGCATTCCTACATGGGGAGTTGAAGAACAGATCTACATGAAGCAACCAGAGGGTTATGAAGTTAAATGGGTAGAGAAAAAGGTTTGCAGGTTAATGAGGTCATTGTACGGCATGAAACAGTCGCCTAGGTAGTGGTATAAAAAATTTGATTCTTTCATGGTGAGTAAGAAATTTACTCGGAGTGAATACGATCACTGTGTTTATTACAAGACACTGATTTATGACAAATTCATTATCGTAGTATTGTATGTTGATGATATGTTGATCACCTATCATGATATATCAGAAATCAACATAATAAAGACTCAGTTATCAGGGACATTCGAGATGAAAGATCAGAGGGCTGTGAAAAAAGGGTTCTCGGCATAAATATTCATAGAGACAGAAAGAGGAGCAAACTTTAGTTTTCACGGGAAGAATACCTTGAAAAGGTATTGATCAAGTATGAGATGGATCAGGCAAAGCTGGTGAGCATTCCCCACGCGTCTCACTTCAAGCTTTCTTTAGAACAATGTCCTAAATTTAATGAGAAAAAGCAGATTATGTATCATGTGCCCTATTCGAATGCGGTTGGCAGTTTAATCTATGTCATGGTCCGTACGAGACCGAATGTTTCACAGGTAGTTGGTGTTGTGAGTAGATACATGTCAAACCTCAACAAACAACATTAAGAAGCAGTGAAATAGGTATTTCGATATATTCGAGGTACGAAAGGCTATGTCTTAACTTTTGAAAAGATAGGGATAAAGTTGGTAGGATATGTGGATTCTGACTACGCAGGCAGCATAGATTCCAGGAAGTCTACTTCACGATACTCGTTTGTACTAACGGGTGAAACAATTAGTTGGATGTCGAAGCTTCAATCCGTAGTAGCTCTTTCCACGACTGAAGCAGAATATATGGCAATGACGGAAGCGTTTAAAGAAGTTGTTTAGCTCAAAAGCATGATAAATCTATTGTGACTTCAGCAGGAGGCTGTGTCGGTTAACTATGATAGCACGAGCGCTATCAATTTAGCTAAAAACTCTGATTATCACTCTCGTACTAAACACATTGATGTTCATCACCACTTTATCCGATAGGTGCTTGAGGAAGGAGGCATAACACTGGAGAAGATTCATATCAGCGTGAATCCAGTAAACATGCTCACTAAGGTCGTTCCTATAAAGAAGTTCAAGTTCTGTACAACTTCTCTAGGCTTGACGATAGCATAAAAGAAGGACGGAATGTGCACAAGAAGTGTTGATTCAAGTTATGATACAATGCAGAGATAAGAGAAGAGGTTAAGAAACTACACGGTTGAAGATTGAAGACATGGTAGAGATTGTTGTCAAAGAGATATCTTCACATCTTTCACGCTGCTTGATCGGTTGAGGATCCACTCGACCGGTCGAGGCTCGCTCGACTCAAAGTCCAACGAGCTTATTTTTTTGGTGTCCATAATGCTCGACCAGTCGAGGGTCAAGCTCGACTGATCGAGCGGGTTGCTCGACCAGTCAACGTCCTCCTTCGACTAGTCGAGGTTACTCAGATCTTACACGGACTGCATAAATTTGAGGTGATTTCTGGACTTTTCCAAATGAGGTGAGTAAGAGGAGGTTCTTAAATTATAAATAGGGGTCCCTAGGGCTAATCTAATGTATTCAAAGGCTTCTTAAAGGTATTCTAAAAGGTTCTAGGGTTATCAAAGGGTGTAAAAAGGGTGAGATTCGAGATTGTTGGAATCGGGTAAGTCCTTTCTCTTTATAATTTATGCTTTCATAGTGGATTTCTGTCACTTTGTGCCATGATTTTTTCTCGCAAGGGTTTTCCTCGTTAAATCTTTTTGTTTTCTTGTATGCACTTGGTGTCATTGGATTGCTATCCTAGATCTAGATTTCTATGATTCTGTAGACCATATACGAACAACAAATAATAGGGTAGATTTTTACAAACATCTTGTGGCCTTAAGAATGTTTCAACGAAACCCTGATCCATAGCTCAAGTGGTGGCCTAAGTGAAAACCTGATCCAGAGCTTAAGTGGTAGACTGAGTGAAAAATACCTCGCTTCAAGGTCTTGGTATTGACTCCCTAGTGGGGTGGCTAACACTGAAGTGTGAACTTACAGCAAGTGTATAAACAAGATTTTTAAAAAAAGCATTGGATAAGGGGATTTATCACGAACATCCTGGAAGTACTCACCTATTGTGGAACAACCCTCCTTTTAGATTTAAATATCCATTTAAACCTCTTGCACATTTATTGACGTTTGCTGCCTTGTTAACTTAACATGACTGTACATGGGGCCATCTATGTTAGTGTCTGTGAGAAATCCACCCCTTCCATCTGTTTTTACAGCTCATCTTAGGACATGGCTCAAAATTGAGGCAAATCAGATGTAAAAAATGGAACCGATGATGGTCTTAAGATGTTTCAATAATGACCATTCAATCCGGTGTTTCTTGTTGTGTGTCCCTCTTGAGCTTCGTATTTGCCTCATTTTTGGGGCCATGCTTTAAAATGAGATGGAAAAACAGATGAATAGAGTTGAGTTGTCATAAAAACCTATGGTCCCACGAATTTTTCAATGGTGGGCATTCAGTCCTTGTCCCTTTTTTTGATCATTTCTCCTACTTGAGTTCTGTATCCGCCTCACTTTTGAGCCTATGTAAGACCCGTATCCTAGACCGTACCATTTCGTAGACTTCCGCGGTCTTACCGGTCGAATTTCGGCAACCTTCGACCCTTAATCGATATTTACGCGCGACCCTGATTCATATGCCATCAACCCGAGTCGACTCAACCCGAGATCTTTACCATAGCGACCGTGCCGTCGCTGCAGTTCCGATGCCGCGACTCGCGCGCCAAGGCGATACCCTGGTCAGGAGATATGGGTCAGCGTTCGGTGTGAGAAAAATGCCACACGTTGAGAAACCCAAGAGAATCTCTACGAGATGTCACATCAATCCCATCAATCAATCAAATCCCATCACATCTCATGTCAAGTACACATCACTTTTCACCCTTTTCCAAGCAAGCCACGAAAGTCCAAAAGTTCTTCCATGCCCATACTTTTCTTACACAAAATACCTCAAAAGTCAAGAAGTCCTTACACAAGCCATGCCTTTCTTACACAAATGCCACCAAAGTCAAAAGGGTCTCTTACACCCATCACTCACCACATCCATCACCTCTCTCTCTCTCTCTCTCTCTCTCTCTCTCTCTCTCTCTCTCTCTCTCTCTCTCCTTTACAAGTCTTTCTCATTTTCAAACTCAATTTCAAACAAGAAACACTTTCATACGTATGAGCTCTCCAAGCATTCCCAAGCAACAAAGGTGGCCCACTTTCCTACCCCATCATCTCCCATCCTAGCCATCCATTCCTCATCTAACCCATTAAAATCAAAGCTAAGGTGCTAAGGAACCCATAGGAGCAAGAAGATCGAACGGTGGGTGCTTGATAATATTAGTTTTTCATATTTTTGAGATGGGCCAAGTGAGGCCAACCGATCAATGGTTTAGATCTCACTTGGGACCCTAAGTTGTGGCCGATGGCCCACTTTGATCATCATGATCATCCATGGTGGGGCCATTCTCCATGGACCCCATCATGATATTTATTTTATTGCATTAGGAAGGTCATCTAGACTGTCCATATTGGTGGGGAAAGGATCCCCACCACTGATTTTCGATTTAGGTGGTCCCATGTGTAAAGGGAGCCATTTGATTGTATGATTTCTTCAAGGGAGGGCTCATAGTGGCGGAGCCCTCCATCACACGCGTGTCCCACTCTCTATCTCTCTCTCTCCCTTTTATTTCATTTTTTTTATTTTATGAGATTATAATATGGTTGTGTGGCCCACTTGGATGGACCCCACTAGGATGCATGTATTGGATCCAATCCATTTATAGATGGGGCCCACCTTGTATGTGTATGGGTAGCCATGTGATGGCCCACCTAAGCAGGGCCCAGCTTAACCTAATTCCTAGGCCCAAAGATAAAAAAAAGGAACCAGTCCAGAGACAGTCTCTGGACGTAGCTGTGAAAACACAAATATTAGCCTTTTTAAGGCATTGAAGGTGGGCCACTTGTATAAGACCCACCTTGATGTTTGTATCCAATCCATACCGTCCATCCTATTCCTTGGATCATTTTAGGCATTGAGCCAAGAGATGGGGTTGATTGGAAGATCTGGTGGGCCATAGCGTTAGAGATTGCATCATCACCATTCAAAGATCATTTTTCTATTTGATTTTATTTTCTAACAAAAAAAATACCCTATATTAGACTCGTTGGATCTGTTACGAGCCAGAAAAGCCAATGGTCGGGGAGGATCTAGTTGATGCGGGCCCCAGATACGAAAAACCCCAAAAAAAATGGGTTTCCATTTTTAAAAAAAAAATGGTAAGAGGCAGAGCCTCTGTCTCTGACGCGCTGCAGCAGCAGCACGCGGCTGCGTGCAGCGAGCGGGCGACCAGCCACCCACGGCTACTGCCATGGACCCCACCGTGATGTATATGTAACATCCACGCCGTTCATTTAGTGGGCCGCTCCCTGAAGCGGGTCCCCTCCAAAAATGAGGCCAATCTGATGCTCGAGTGGCCCACACTGTGGGAAACAGTGGGATTGAACCTATACCATTAAGATCCTTTTGTGGGCCCCAAAAGTTCTGGATCAAGATGAAATTTGTGTTTTCCCTTCATTCAGGTCCGCGTGACCTCCTGAAACGGTTGGATGGAAAATATATGTTATGGTGGGCCCCACATGGGACCCACAGTGATGTATGTGTTCTACATCCACCGTCCAGGTGGACGGTGGTACCCACCGTGATATCTGTGTTTTATTTCCACCGTCCAGTGGACGGTGGAGCCCACTAGGGGTGTGTGTGAGTGTGAAATCCCACGACGTGCGTGTGGCGTGAGTATGTGGTGGGGGTGTGTGTGCATGCGTGTGCGTGTGTGCAATGTGTGCAGCATGTGTATGTATATATATATATATATATATATTATGTATAATATTATATTATATATAATGCTGTATATATATTATATATATATATATATATATATAAATATAATTTGTATATTATATTCTTGATGGTGGGCCTTCATGTGGGCCCCCACCCTTGGTGCAGGTGCTGCATCCAATCTGTCCATCCATTTTAAAAGCTCATTTTATGAAATGAGTTAATGAATGGGCCAAATCCATAGTCCGAGTGGACCCCACCTTAGCATATTATGAGGCCTATGGGTTTAGGCCCATTTAATTCATATAAGGCCTATGGGTTTAGGCCCATTTGCTATATAAGGCCTATGGGTTAGGCCCATTTGATAAGGCCTACAGATTTAGGTCCATTTGACATATAAGACCTATGGGTTTAGGCCCATTTGATATATTAGGCCTATGGGTTTAGACCCATTTAAGACACATAAGGCCCATGTGATTTGACCCATTATGATGTACTCTGAGGCCCATGGGTTATGTCCCATTGCAATGTACCTAAGGCCATTGGTGAAGCCTAGTAATGCGGCCCATTTGATGAACGTAAGGCCCACTTATGTATCCCATTTGATGTAATGAAGGCCCAATAGGATGTACCTAAGGTCCATTGCAATGTGTAAAACCAACATGGTTTGTGTAACGATGTTTACTAAGGGTTATGGCTTGGGAGCAATGGTGGTTTGACGTTCACACTGCAAGTATAGTGTTGGTTAAATGTCCGCATTATGACTCTTCCTAGGACCATTGATAGGCCGTAATTATTGTGTGTAGGCCGTCTAGGCCCATCTGTGTTGTAAGAATAATTCATTACTTTGTAACATGCTTAGTAAAATTTCATTACTCATGCCCATACACATCATATGAATGCTTGATATGAGGAATGTTTGTTCATCACATAAGCCGTTGGGCCGAGACATTTACGGGACTCCATATGAGACTGAGCATCCCACATGAGCGCATGGTGCGCACGAGATTGCTGCATGATTGAATAGTATGATTCATGCATTTCGCATTGTGTGATATGGTTACTGTACGCCCTAGCGACATCGGGGTCAAATCCACCACAGACGCATCGTGGTTGGCAGGATTGGATACTGAAAATTTTGTTCTACATGGGGTGCTATAAATATCCTTGGGTGAAAGTCCCTAAACCCTTATGGTACCAAGATGTTGCTCCAATGTCTAGACCGAGTGGGTAAATGAGCGTTGAGTGTCGATTACCAGATGGTTGCGCTCCCCACTGTGTCATGGTCGGTTGAAAGGGGGTGCGACCTTACCCGCCCTAGTGTAGGGGGCAATTCTAGGCTGAGTCTGACCAGTTCGAGGAATGGGTCCGCTATCGACGAGTCGAGCCCGATATTGGCAGACGGATAGTGAGGTCTCTTCCACTTACCTTATTGCACGCGATGAGGCGGCAATCTGGTTTAGAGTGTACTAGACCCCTATGATATTCCAGATTTAATCTGTATTGATGTGTGGACATAGATGAGAATTTGTATGTTTGAGTTGCATTTCACATCGTATGGCCTTGGGATGGCCGATATCATTCATGTCTTGCATCGTATAGCTTTGGTACGGCTAATGATACTATGGATCCATCTGCATATTCCGCATTACTCTGATATTGCATATACATATTACTATCTTGCGCACACACTTTCACCACATTCTAAGCTTTCTATAAGCTTATGCACGACCATTGCGTGCAGGTGACGTTAGCTCACAACAGCGTTGAGGAAGGAGCGCTTAACAGATCATTTTGGAGTTTTTGTCCATCATCATTGTATTTTCCATTTATGCTCATTGTACTTGTGAAGTTTTTTTTATCATAGTGGAAATGTAATAGAGTTTTTGGTTGTTGTTTCTGGGTTATGCCTTTGGTTATGCTTATTAATAATCAAACTGATGTTGAAAATCCTCCTCGTAGCATCCCAGGATTGGAACCTGGCGAATGGGCGCTAGGAGCCGAGAATGGGGTTCTACGGAGGCTGTCGGCGCCTGATTCGGTGATCAGGAATTTTGTGAGCCCGGTTTCTGAGTTTGGGGCGTGACAGCCTATCTCCTAAAATCAGATGGGAAATCCAACGGAGGGGGTGGATTTGTCATTTTTGAACCTGTGCCCTAAAATTATGCCATGCACTTGTACTCTACCAGTGGCGGAGGAAAATATTGAAGAGATTGTCTGAATCGGGCAGTGTACAACACGACATTGAGGTCTGTACTGTGTTGACATTACAAAGTTTCCTACATATTATATCTGCATTGTCCATCCATTTTTTTCATATCATTTTAAAAGTTCATCCATTTTTTTCATATTATTTTAGGGAATTGGCTTAAATCAGACCATCCAAGTCTCAAGTAGACTGACCACAAGAAACAATAGAGATTGAACTCAAAACATAGAAAATTTCTTAGAAGCCACGAAAGTTTTAAATCAAGCTGATATTTGTGTTTTCCCCCCATGAATGGCCTTTGTGACCTGATGAATAGATTGGATAAAAAATAAGCATCATGGTGGGTTATAGGTGTTGGGGATTTTGCCCTGCGGAATCACACGGATCTAGATCTAGGATAGCAATCCAATGACACTAAGCACACAAGAGAACACAGAGAACACCCGGATTTAACGTGGAAAATCCTTTCGGGAAAAAATCACGGCACAAAGCGACAGATCTCCACTATGAAAACAGAAATTACAAAGAGAAAGGACTTACCCGATTCGAACAACCTCGAATCTCACCCTTACTACATCCTTTAATTTCCCTGGAACCCCTTTAGAAAGATTTCTCATTCCTCTAAAAAGCCCTATGAATACCTATTTATAGTTTAGGCAACTTTCCTTTCGCATCTCGGTTGCGAAAGGACTCAAATCCGCAGTTTCACGCAAAATCGCAGAACAAACTGCGTAACCTACGACTGGTCGTAGCTCTCCTACGACTAGTTGTAGACCCCTACGACCGGTCGTAGCTCTCCTACGACTGGTCCTAGGCCTCGGAAAAAAAAACAGTATAACTCGCTGGACTTCGAGTCGTGCCAGGGCTCGAACCTACGACCGGTCGAGCGCCTCCCACGACCGGTCGTGGCTCCCCCACGACCGGTCAAGCAACACGAAAACTTGAAGATTGAAGGCTTCTCCTCAACAATCTCCACCAAGTCTTCATTCTTCAACCGTGTAGCTACGTGACCTCTTCTCTTATTTCTACATCTCATCATAGCTCCTTGTGCACACTCCGTCTTTCTTTTCCGTCATCGCCAAGCCCAGAGAAGTTTCACAGACAAAGATCCACGTGCTCAACCACCTTTGTTCCTGTCTTCTCAAAAAAGAAAAAAAACGTAGTCTTCTTACCATCTCACCGCTACCCAATATTACTTACCGGGGTACTTGCTCACAACACTGATAGCCTGTGAAATAACCGGTCCAATCCAGACCATGGCATACACTGCCCAGCGCATTCGAATAAGGCTCATGAGATATCCTGTTTTTCCTCATCTATTTTGGGACAAATCCTGAGGAAAACTTGAGGAGAGAAACGTAGGGAATGCTCTCCAGTTTTACATGGCTCATCATATCCTGGATCAATACTACATACAAGGTATTCCTCCTGTGATTACCAAAGCCTACTCCTCC
This sequence comes from Magnolia kwangsiensis, assembly GCA_037074715.1. NCBI lineage: Eukaryota > Viridiplantae > Streptophyta > Magnoliopsida > Magnoliales > Magnoliaceae > Magnolia > Magnolia kwangsiensis. The sequence goes on from CM073585.1 coordinate 89,294,756, forward strand.
TTCAGTTTTAATTCCAAGAACCATCTTTGCAGACTCCTCCGATCCTTCACTGAGTCTTCAGTACATTGATTTCAGACATGTCACAATTGACGATCCACATGTCATCAACATACAATACCTGACCCACCATAAAGGAATCAAACTACTGTCTAGGCGACAGACCGAACAATGACCTCCTGCAAAGTCTTTTCTCAACCCCTTTCAATTCGAACCGCCCTGGTTGCTTCATGTAGATCTGCTCTTCACTTTCCATTGCAGAAGTGCAGACTCCACATCCTTCCTTCCAGCTCAAGATCACATTGGCCAACCAGCGCTAATCACTGATCTAATAGACACCTGCTATACCGTCGGCCCGAATATCTCTGAGAAGCCGATCTCTTCTCCCTGAGCATAGCCCATCGCCACCAACATCGCTCTGTATCTATGTTGTATCCTCCTGGAGATCCACCTGCATCCAACCGCTTTCCGGCCCACTGGAAGCTCCACCCGCTCCCATATGTCGGTCTGGTACAATGAATCCATCACATCGCCCATAGTCACCTTTCACTTCTCAAACCAGGCTCACCTAGAGCCATCTGAATAGATGATGAATCTCTTGCGATATTGGACTCGTCCATGTACCTCATCGATGTCATGCGATCATGTCGTGTGATTCTTTCCACAGGTGGCTGCTCCACCTACTCCGTATCCCTGTCCGCGCATCTCAGCCTTCCTACCCTGCCCGCTCATATGGCCATGCCCAACATGCCACACATGTGCAGAGGTGGAATCTGCTATATCCACCGTAACTCCACCTTTTGAAGTGTTCCCAATCAACTTGTACAAGTTACCGAGTCATTGCGCTTTCATGATTACCCGTGCCCCCTTGGATACTTTAAGAGCACCATCAATACCCATGTACTTGCATCCTTTTACCTCAAGTATACCAAGAGAAATCAGATTCTGCTTCAAATCAGGAACGTGCCTCACATCTGTCAAGGTACGCTCCACCCCATCAAACATCCTGATGCGCACAGAACCAACAGCCACAACATTACAAGCAATGTCATTGCCCATAAATACCTATCCACCATCGCACTCCCTGTAACTGGTGAACCAACTCCGATGAGGAGTCATGTGAAAAGATGCCCCTGTGTTTAGCATCCACTCATCCTTACGATCATCGTATGACCGTCTGAGTGAAAACATAGATAAAACATCACCATCACATCCACTCGATCCATCTGACGGGGCAACATTGGCCTCCCTGCATGAAGCCTCAGAATCTTCCCTCTTCGATTTAGGATTTTCACAATTCCTCTTCACATATCCTTCCTTCCCACAATTCCAGCTCTTTACTTTTCCTTTGCCCTTGCCCCTGGATTTGGATCTAGAACCAGAAGAACCTGTACTTTGTCCAGAATTCCTACTCACCGTAAACAGTGAATCAGAAGATGTCCCCATGTCGCTGTTCAGTTGTCTCATAGCCTTCCCTTAAAGGGATGAGATAACAGTGTCGACACTTAGGGTTTTGTTCATGCTGCACATAGTGTCCTTGAATGCCTCATAGGACGCCGGGAGAGAATTCAGCAGCATACATGTTTGTTCTTCATCTTTCATCACTTCCTACATATCTAGCAATTTGCAAACCAATTTATTAAAGTTGCTGATGTGAGCCTCCAGATCTCCACCCTCTGCCATCTTGAAGTTATACCACTGCCGCTTTAAGTGTAGGCGATTTTTTGAGAATTTCTTCGCATAGACATCCCCTAACTTCGCCCACAAACCAACCGCAGTTTTCTCCCTCATGATATTGTAGAGAACCTCATCCGTGAGACATAAATGGATCGATGATAAAGCCTTCTTATCAAGAGCATTCCAATCAGCATCATTCATAGTAGACTTTCGCTCCTCAAGAGCACTATCTTCGCCTTGCTTGGTTAACAAGTTAATCATCTTAACCTTCCATAACTCAAAATTATTTTTTCCTGAGTACTTCTCAATCTCATACTTAGCGCTCGCCATTATTACTAATCCCTCAGATTCAGATTTGTGCCCCAACGATAGTTCTGATACCACTTGTTGGGAATTTTACCCTGCGGAATCACACGGATCTAGATCTAGGATAGCAATCCAACGACACCAAGCACACAAGAGAACACAGAGAACACCCAGATTTAACGTGGAAAACCCTTTCAGGAAAAAACCACGGCACAAAGCGACAGATCTCCACTATGAAAATAGAAATTATAAAGAGAAATGACTTACCCGATTCGAACAACCTCGAATCTCACCCTTGCTACACCATTTAATTTCCCTAGAACCCCTTTTAAAAACTTTTCCATTACTCTAAAAAGCCCTAGAAATACCTATTTATAGTTTAGGCAACTTCTTTTTCGAATCCCGGTTGCGAAAGGACTCAAATCCGCAGTTTTGCGTAAAATCGCAGAACAAACTGCGTAACCTATGACTGGTCGTGGCTCTCCTACGACTGGTCGTAGACCCCTACGACCGGTCTTAGCTCTCTTACGACTAGTCCTAGGCCCTGGAAAAAAAAAACAGTATAACTCGCTGGACTTCGAGTCATGCCAGGACTCGAACCTACGACCGGTCGACTGCCTCCTACGACCGGTCGTGACTCCCCCACGCCGGTCGAGTAACATGAAAATTTAAAAAATGAAGGCTTCTCCTCAACAATAGAAAAATTTTAACAGTCTGCATCATTATCCCCATTACTTTTTATGAACTTTGGATCAAACTCATTTTTCAGCTGGTGTCTTAAAATAATCTGAACCGATAGATGGATGATGTGAACATAACACATATGTAATGATGGGCTTGCGTAAGTTTACCACGTGAACATCGAGCATAATACTGATAAGTCTGCGTCGTTTATCCGGGAGAGGCTTAAAAGAATAAAAAAATAAAAAATAAATAAAATAAAACTTTAAACCAAAGGGTTTTGGGTCAAAAAATGCAGGCGCCGTATGGAAAAATCCTTCTTTTAACATATATAACGGGTCGACACCTACCCTAGGCCTGGCCGATTGACAGCCACGTGAGAGACCCCATGCTCGCCGGTTGACAGCCACGTGAGAGAGAGGGAGGAGGATTGCGTCCTACCCCGCCCGTCTCTAGCCCCGAACGTACAGTTCTGTGTGCGGGCCCACTGTGATGTATCGGTTTATCCACCTTGTCCATCCCTCCTCTCGGATTATTTTAAGATAAGTGCACAAAAATGAGTAAGAACAAACGCTCAATTGGACCACACCAAATAATAAGCTTGGCTGGCATGAAAAGACAGCATTAAATGCAAAAGTCATACATGTTGTGGTACACTTGAAAGTTGGATCTGTCTCATTTTTTATCATACGCCTTAAAATGATCCCAGAGAAGGAATGGACGGCATGGATAAACCGATACATTACAGTGGGCCCACCCACAAAACTGCCAGTTCGAGACGGGCGGGGTAGGACGCAATCCGCGTCCTACAGAGAGAGCTATGGAGATAATAGTCGTGGCTGCTCTCTTTCTTACCAGTGTGGGATGTCACCGGTTAACACATTGCCACACAAGTACAACACTAAAATATGGTGAACTGGCATCATAAAGATCGACCGCTATAAAAGACCTCACAAGCGTTATGATGCTTCCATGTCTTGAAGCTTGAGTTCAACTTCAATATTGTTAATACCATGCTTCAAGCTCTTACTCACCGGATAATCTCATGGTGGCCACAAGATATCAACGGTCTCAAAACAGCACTCGGATATTCCCTTACACTTTCTCTGATCTCTTGGTGCACATGGGTTCTGATCAGGAGATCTCGTAATGGGTCACCTCCTCTACCACCTGGCCCACGAGGTCTACCGTTGATTGGCAACCTCCCATTTCTGGAGCACGATCTACACCGTTACTTTGTCAAATTAGCCCAGACCTATGGCCCCATTATAAAGGTACGGCTAGGCAGCAAGCTATGTATCGTATTGAGCTCATCAAGCATAGCTAAAGAAGCTCTCAAGGACCACGACACCATCTTCGCCAACCACTACGTCCCCGCAGCAATGTCAGAGCTCACGTACGGTGGGATTGAAATCGTGTTTAGTCCCTACGGCCCAAATTGGCGGACGATGCGCAAGGTGTGTGCACGAGAGATGATGAGCTCCAAGGTGCTTGACTCGTACTACGGCTTACGTAGACTCGAGGTACGCCAGATGGTGCGTGAGGTGCGTACATTAGCAGGCACTACAGTAAACATAGGTGAGCTAGCGTTTCAACTAGCGCTGAATGTGGTGATGAACATGATTTGGGGTGGTACGCTTGATGGGGAGGGTAGGCGTAAGGTGGGCCTTGAGTTTCAACGGGTTATCAATGAGGCTATCGAGATAGTGAGTGAGCCCAACCTCTCTGATTTTTTTCCTATATTATCGAGGTTTGATGTACAAGGAGTGGTGGGCCGTATGAAGAAGCTTACATCATGGATGGATAAGATCTTCGAATCGGTTATAGATCAACGGTTGAAAATGGATAGAGGGGAAGGAGGCAAGGAAAACAAGGACTTTTTGCAGTTGCTTTTGCAGCTTAAGGAGGAAGGAGACACTAAAACGCCCTTGACTCTGACCAACATCAAGGCCATGTTTGTGGTAAGTACTTTTTCTTGTATGAAAATAACATTTCTAAGCTTATTAGCCGTCCATTTGTCTCATACACTCTGACCCACCAAAGTACCGGCCTGAATTTTGGGTGGGGCACTTGTGCAGTAGAGTGCGCATGATGGATGGCTCGGATGTTCCATACATAATTAAGCCACGTGAGCAGAACTGGAGGTCCCCCTCTAGGGAGGGTGCATATGGAACATCCCTTCCTACCATACATCTCTCTCTCCCAAAGTGCCACATCTTAACCCGATGACCAGACCTAGGCTTGAAATTTAGGCCGGGCAAAGCTGGGGCCAATGATAAACAGCCGCTTGGCATTTATTTTTTTTGGGCGCGGTTCGGTGGATCCCGGGACCCACCGATGTACGTGGGACCCCTGACTGACTGTGTGGCCCACCTTGATGTATGTGACTATATCAATGCTGTCCATCTATATTGAAAACTCATTTTATGGTATGATTCAAAAAACCAAGCATATCCAAATCTCAGATGGACCATAGTACAGGAAACGGTAGTAATTGATCATAAAAAGCTTGTTGTGGTCAAGTAAAGGTTTGGATCAAGATTGGTTTCTTCATATAGGTTATTGTGACCTTATCAACAGGTTGGATGGCAAATGAAAATTTCGGTGGAGTCCAAGAAGTTTTTAATGGTGGGGATTCAATCATTCTTGTTTCCTGTGGTGTGGTCCACCTAGGATTTGGGCATGCTTCATTTTTAATATAAATCCTAAAATGATCTTTGAAAATGGTTAGACAGCGTAGATTTAAGGCACATACGTCACTGTGAGCCCTACAGACAGGATCCCACCTACCTTGGTGGATCTGGTAGACCCGGTGAAACCAGAATAGGCTAGAGCCATCTGATCCGGTAGACCCGTCGAAACTAGAATAGTTTAGAGCCATCTTCCCTAGTACACATGGCAACCATCCAGTTGTCCCTGTATATATATATATATATATATATATATACATATATATATATATATATATACATGGATGGATGGTAAATAGTTCAAAATACACAAATCGGAGCGAATCCTGCCATATAATGACTGGACTCCAAAGCAACGATGGAAAACAAAAATTGTTGAACATTCGATGTTTTGGTCCAGGAAAGCAATGGTAAATGATGGCCAGGATAGTCCACAAGATTGATTTTGGAAACATGGGCCATTGATAACAGTTCCCAACAGATCGATGGTCCTGATTTAAACGTTGCCCTACCACGTGATCTGTAGATTGATAGCTTTGACATCCTCCAGTAACACCGGGTCAGCAAGAGTACTGCATGCAGATTGTGCACATTAATTTTAGATCTTGCTGGTATATGATGATGGCCACACATGTATGTCTTTGAAGTAGGTAAGAAATCACATGTGCCTCATATGGATGAGATCTGGACCGTTCAAGGCCGGCCCAATTGATTAAGGGTGACCATGGACTAATCCGATTTTGATACCACTAAGTCACCCTCAACTTGAATGACTCGTGACTCAACTCCAATCAAACAAGTTGAGCTGACTCACCGAGTCATTTAACTATGATCCTAGTAGCCCAATGGGGCAACTTGGACCACTGCCAGCTCTATGCTTGACAAACCAACTTTCATTCTGTTTACAGGACCTGGTCATAGCTGGTACGGACACCACGTCGACAACAATAGAGTGGACCATGGCTGAGATGCTGCAGAATCCAGAGATAATGAGAAAAGTTCAAGAAGAATTAGAACAAGTGGTAGGAATGGACCAAATGGTAGAAGAGTCACATATACCAAGGCTCCCCTATTTGGACGCAGTCATTAAGGAAGCCCTACGTTTACACCCTCCACTTGTGTTCTTGGTCCCTAGGTATCCAAGCCAAACATGCACTATCAGTGGTTATACAGTCCCAAAAGGCACCCAAATCATAATTAACGCATGGGCTATACATAGGGACCCTGAAGCTTGGGACAACCCCTTGGGGTTTTGTCCAGAGAGGTTCTATAATTCCACAAGCAAATGGGATTACAATGGCAATGATTTCCGTTACCTTCCCTTTGGTTCTGGAAGGAGGATATGTGTAGGACTTCCCTTGGCGGAGAGGATGCTAACTTATGAGTTAGCTTCTCTTTTGCACTCATTCGATTGGCGATTGCCCGACAATGCAAAGCTCGATCTTTCGGAGAAGTTTGCACTTATTCTGAAGAAAGCAACACCGCTTATCGCTATTCCCACGCCAAGATTGTCAAATCCGGAGCTCTACTCTTGAAATAAGTCCAGTTTGATTATCTAATTATATTATTTTCCATGGAAGTATTATTCACCTTATATTGTAGTTTACTTATGCTAAGGTAGTAAACAATGGGCATTCTAAGAAGGATACTGCGGGCTAGGAGGAGAAATGTTTTCATACATGTGTCCCCAATTCACCCCTTGGAAAAAGGTGATCAATCGACTACTCATCTCGGCTCCTATATGACGCAGGGATGAACGTGATGAGGTCGATCACCGTCTTCCTCAAGGATAACTACTCCGAATCCACGGAGCTGCTCTGGACTCCTCACAGAGACTTCTCGAATCCACGAGGAAAGAAAACAGGAAGATAGAAATAAATTCTAATAAATTCGAAATTAATTGATGAATCATTGATAATTGTTTAATGTGTCTCCTTACACCATTAAATAAAGAAAAAAGATAAACTAAAATTCGTAATTACCAAAAATAGCAAAATTCTAACTCCAACTAGAATTCTAATTCTAGTAAAACTTTTCTAAAGTCTAATTTCTAAAAATAAAAATTACAAATAAACTTTCTTTAGAAGAGTCCTAGTATAACTAAAAGTTTATTTCTAGAAAGAAAGAAAATCTAAAATTCTAAAAATATTAAAAAATTGAAATTACTAAAAATAGTAAAATTTTCCTAAAAATTCGTTTTTAAGCTGAAAGCGCACGTTTTCTGATGAAACAGACAGATGCGACCCACCATGTGGGTTGGTTCACCTCAGATGGCCCGTTTCAGTAAAGATTGATAGGTTGTACGCCCCATAACGATACCCGGATCAAAAGTTATGGTCAATTCACGGTCCATCTCCTTATGGCTCAACCATTCTGAGAATATCTCTGTGACACGTTCTACATCACTATATACGCTGCAGCAATCACAGTTCGAAGCCAGGCAAGCTCCTCTTTGCTTCGTACTAATCTCAATTGGACCGCACCAAAGAGGAGCTTCCACACGAATACAACAATCTGAGGGCATCTTGACATGCCAAACCCACTTGGCCCAAGACCTTATGGAATTGGCAGGACGAACCAAAATCCTGGCTGACTTAACAGAGAAACTCACTGACGGCTCCTGGGTCGAGATGAAAAAATTCCCTCCTTGCTGAGTGCACGGCCCCTGTCAAAGCCCAGACCACAATATTTAATGTTAACCTGAACCCAGCCAGGCTCGTGCCGGGCCTAAAAATCCAGTCCCAACCTAGCCCCAACTGTTTGTGATGGTTCAAGCCCGAGCCATTTCCATCACAAGATTGAGAGAGAGAGAGATTGTCATTTCCTTTACTTTTTGGCCTAAAACCAAATCTTTAAACCCACGTTTCTTAATTATTTCCCTATTTCTAAACCCTAGAAAGAAAGTGAAATGCCGTCTTGTACTCGTCTTGTACACAGACCGATATCAGAAGGTTTTTGAAATTCTTCAGCTCCGGATCTTGTTCTTCTATTCTTTTTTCCAGTTGGTAGTACTTCAGCTACAATTCCTCTCTCCCAATTGAAATTTCTTCTCTTTCAAGAGATTTCTTACATGTTGGGAATAATCAGTGTTGGGCCCACTCAATAAATGAATTGGAACTTACCATTGGTTGAGAGAGAAAGCCATGCATGGTTGGTGGTAGTATGAATTTTTCAAAAATAAAAAATAAAAAAAAATCATATTACCATACCTTAATGGGCTAGGCTGGGCTGAAGAGCTATTGTATGTAGTCCAAGTCCAGCCTGTTTAAAATTTTGGCTAGAGTTTTAAGCTCAAGCCAGCCTTCGGCCCTAATATTCCAGCCCAAGCCCAGATGAAGGCGAGCCAAGCCCAAAAGCCCAATTGGTTAGCCTGGTCCATTGGCATTTGACAGCCCTAGAGTCAGAATGTTCACACGTAACTCGGTCTTACACGTGTGCCATGTAAGTTTATTTTTATACCAGTACTGCCTCAAAAGTCCCGGTGCACGTTTTTGCTCTCCACTTCTCGAAACCGAGAGATGATCAGATAGCGGCTGCATCATAGGTAATAATACAGCCATCTTTTTCCACCAATGTATCAATTGTTAGACAATCCAGTCCATGCAAAAGGTGGGCCACACAATAACTATATCACCTGATATAAGAATGAGACAGATCCAGTGAATGTACCATTGCATGCATCATACCATTTGTTGTTATTGATTTTGATGCTATGTCCTGATTGATCAGATGAACTGCTTCAGTTTCATTTCAAGCCATCATCATGGTGTGGCCCACCATTTTCTCAGGCTTTGGGTCAAGTATTATGGGCCGACATCGTACGTGTGGTACATCCAATCGGACCAACAACTGCATCCCACTATCATGATAGACGAACCAAAATCAGAAGCGGATTGGCTAGTGTACCACACACCACTGATGTGGCTGATGGGTTGACGTCAGCAAGTTCTGTGGGTCCCATCATGAGGTATGAGTTATATCCAAAACCGTCCGTCCACTTTGTGAGCTAGTATTAAGGCTCGAGCCTAAAAATAATACAGATCCAAAAATCAAGTGGACCACACTGTAAAAAGCAGTGGAGGATTGAACGCTTGCCATTGAAACAGTTTTGGGGTCACAGAAATTTTGGATCAATATGATATTAATTTGTTTTTTCTCTTCATCGAGGTCTGTGTGACATTATGAGCAGATTGGATGGAAAGTATACGTTACGGTGGGACCTACCAATGTTTTAACGGTGAAAATTATTGTCCCCACTGCTATTTGTGGTGTGGTCCACTTTACCATTGGAAATTGTTCATTTTTGGAAATAAAATTTAAAATAATCTCGTCAAATGAATGAACGGTGTAGATATGATAAATACATCATTGTGGGCCCATGTAACTTTGATCTCCTTTAAACCGTTCTTACAACTCGAGCTGGAGAGCGTCAGCGCTTGTCTTCGCACGACGCGTACCCGCGCTTAGTTGCTGATGTGTGGTAGTACATCAGCCATTCTGCTTCCCAAAAATCAGGTTGACATGGTCCGTAACCGGAGGGGATCCAAAGCTCAAGTGGACTACACCCCGGGAGAAGTGGAATCAAGACGCATGGGAGCTCATCCACCGTGTGAGTGGCAATCTGGACTCACGTGCGGTCAGTGACTTATTCATCGTGTGCGTGGGAAGGATTTATGCCAACCCAAACCCTCCAGATGATGGGTCCACTGCGGATGGAGAATACGATGGAAATCACTTCGGCTAGGGAATCCTAACCATCTAACTAGTGGAAGGCAAATGGATTCAATAGCCGATGTAAGTGGTTAAGAACTTACACCCAGCTCCATAGCTCAACTGGTAGACTGAGTGGAGATGCCTCGTTTCAACACTTGTGGTCATGGTACCGATCCCTAGTGGGGGTGGCTAACATTGAGTGTGTGTACTGACATGGGTGTGTACTAACAAGCTAACCCAAAAATAAATTTTTATTTATTTTTTTTCTAAAAAAAAGTGGTTAAGAACTTGAAATTATTCATTTATTGAGATCCTTTGGATATTATTCTTCATCCAAGCTTTGGACCTACGATGGAATGTTGAGATCCTAGTGGTTTATTTTATTTTATTTTATTTTTTTATGCACGGACACACACCCTCATGCACTCACACCGTAGTGGGATTTTACCACCTATGGATACTCGAATCCTTAGCCAGCTGTTGAAACTCCTAAGAATCTACCACCGGAGCAAGAGTAAGGATCCTAGTGGTTAAATTAAATATACCAATTTGAATTTCAAATTCAAAATTTAAATAAAATATTAGAAATTTAGAGATTTTAAAATTTGTAAAAATAAATTAATATTTCTTTTAGGTTTATAAATAATTTTGATAATAGCTTTCTTGGAAAAGAGAGAGAGAGATATTGGGTTGTGTATTCCATCCAGAGCACATGTGCACAAGCGCATGGTCGAGAGTATGGGCAGTGATGTATTAGTGGTCTATTTTGTACTTTGCACTTGTATATCTTGACACAACCTAATGTACCTGATGTGAGAGGTTCAAAGTGTAAGAAAACAAGTTTATATAAATTTCTAGAAACGATCGGATCTTTAATCCAACTGCCTGAAATGCATGGATTATGGACCAATGATCAAAACATTTTTATAACATTTTAATCATTAATGGCCTCAAGTGCATCAGTCCATTCCCTCCATCTTTATAAATCGGACCCCTTTAGATCCATAAGATTAGAAATCAAATCAATTTCCTCTATAAAAATATAAAATCTCTCATTTTCTTTTAACAAGTTAGTAACACATTTAGAGCCGAGCAAAATTCGACCTGACGGATTCGACCTAATTCGAACCGAAGGCTAGAATTAATTCAGATCGAATAGGCCCACTTAGATCCAATTGTACATCGAGTCGAGTACGGATCAATAGCCAATCCAGACCAATCTGATCCGGGAACTAATCCGATCCACACAATGTTCATTCCACATTGTTTCCTGTAACGTTGTCCACTTAAGATTAGGATATACCTCATTTTTTGTTTAATACCATAAAATAATCTAGAAAAATAGATGGACGTCATGGATGAAATAAATACATCATGGTGGGGTCCATAGAGCATCGACCACTAGCCATTGGTTGGTGGCAGTGGGAGTAGCCAATCCGTCCTCTCAGTCTCCACTCATGGCTCGAGGTGCATCGAGCACCAAATTTGAACAAAGAAAAGGGACGCATATTTTCTTGCTAAAGGCAAGTTCATGCGCAAGGATGCTATTTGGAGCCCACTTCAATGTATGTGAGAAATCTATTGTCACGCCCCAAACCCGGAAATCGGGCTCATAAAACTCCCGATTGCCAAATTCGATTTTGATAACCTCCATAGTATCCCATTCTCGGCTCCCAACGTCCATACGTCCGGTTCCAATCTTGGGATCATACAAGGAGGATTTTTCAATGTATATTTATCTTGTAAGAAGTATAACTGCAAGTTTACCCAAATCACAAAGGCAACATCATTATCACATATCCACTAATATAATCATTTGAATACAGTACTGAAATGAAAATACATATGTCAAAAAAATCAAAGCTCCAAAAGTCTGCTATAAGCTCCAAGCTCAACACTGCTACAACCTGACGCCACCTGCACGCATCTATCATGCATAAGCTTATACAAAAGCTTAAAAGGTGATGAAAGTGTGTGCACAAGGTAAGTGTCAAGTATGCAATACAATGCCATAAATCATATAATGGAATAAATGAAAATACTAACAAGATACGATATCAAAGTAAACGGAATTATACTGGTAAGTCCATGAGTCATACAATATCAGAGTAAGCAATATAGATCAGCTATACAAATGAGGAGTCAAAGAGAGTCAAATATCAGATGTTGAGGGTACAATGTAATATGTAAATCCTGCTAAGTCCATCTAGGTCATATAAGTGCAAAAATATAGTAATCCAAAATGCTAAGTACTGCGGATGTAATGTAATATGGTGCGAATGAAATAACCATGCTGGAGTGTGAAGTCGGGATGATAGTACGTAGTATCGCAAGCTACGGGGTCTACCATAAAGGACTTTTATATAAACCAGTCCCATACATAAATTTGGATAGTCAGACTCAATCTGGTAAACTCCTGATCTTAGGTTAGTCGCGCGCTCAATCGAAATCCTGGCAATGCGAAGGTACATGTAACAAATAGTTACACACCACCAGCCCGAGTGGATAGTGAATGAATGAATGAATATACAATTCCTGCTCAATAAGTTCATATATTAGTATGGTTACTCTCTAAGGAATCACCGGAGTCTATTACACTCCAAACCAGATTGCCGCTTCATCGCGCACAACAAGATGAGTGGAAGATACCTCACTATCCGCCTACCAATATCGAGCCCGGCTCATCGATAGCGGACCCATTCCTAGAGCTGGTCAGACTCAGCCTAGCATTACCCCCTCCTCTCTGGCAGGAAGGTCGTACCCTATTCTAACCGACCACGACACAGTGGGAGATGCGACCTAACGGTATACGACCCTCATACACTCATGTATCCACTCAGTCTAGACGTTGGAGCAACCTTTGGAATCAAGAGGGTTTTAGGACTTTCACTCAAGGATATCTATAACACCCCATGTAGAATAGATTTCTAGTGTCCCATCTAGCCATCCACGAAATGTCCATGAAGGTTATAGCCCTGATGTCACTAGGGCATATGGTGGTCATATCATTGCGAGATGCATGAGTCATTCCATCCAGTCATGCATCAAACCTGCATGTACCACACACTCATGTGGGCAACTCCTATCAGGGAGTCTCATAATAGCCTACTCAATGGCATGTGTTATGATCAATCATTCCTCATATCAGACATACATAGGATGCGCATGGGTATAGGTCGTAAAGCTATATTAAGCATGCTATATGATAATGATGTACTTTCCTCATATCAAGGATAGGCCTAGACAGCCTACGCGTAAGAAGAATGGGCTTCACAATGAGCCCAAGAGAAGGCTACGATGTGGACATCTAACCATCATTGCCCATCAATGTGGTCATTTAACCAACATCACTCTCAAGTAGTGGCCCACATAAATATCATTACATACATTATAGTGAAATCACATATTACATTAGTCCGCACCTTCATCGCATTGGACCTCACTCAAGAGCCATATATATACCACATCGGGTCTCGCCATACGCGCCACAAATACATCACAATGGACCTGATCAAATGGGCCACAAATATATCACAATGGGCTACATACCTGGGCCTGATACACATCACAATGAGCTGCATGACATGAGTCTAATATACATCGCAATGACCGCATGACATGGGCCTAATATACATTACTATTTCCCTCGGCACATGGGCCATAAATACATCACATCGGGCCTCACTCATGAGCCGCACATACATCACAATGAACCTCGGTACATGGGTCGTAAATACATCACATCGAGCCTCAAATATACATCATAGGTGGGCCTTACACATAAAGTAAGTGGGCCCTCAAGACTGATGGACATCAAGGATAAAACATATATCATGATGGTCCCCTGTCCCTGGACGGCGTGGATGAAATCACACATCAAGGTGAATCACACGTCCCATGTACAGTTTGGATAAAACATACTTTGTGTGGGGTCCACGACCCATATGCGGTTAAGATATAAGGCACATACATCACCTGTGTCCCACGTGGATAGCAAGGATGAAACACATACATCATGGCAGGCCCACCATCCCATGCTAGACGGTGCGGCAGATACATTACCTAGGTGGGCCCCAAGGTGTAGGTATCATGATGCTATGCTATCACATACTCATAATCAGTATCGATAACCGGCTTATACAATCAGCCTCGATAATCGGAATCGACCTCGACAATCAGAATCAGTCTCGACAATCAGAATCAACTTCGATAATCAGAATCAGCCTCGATAATTGAAATCGGTCTTGACAATCGGCACCAATGATCGGTATCGACAATCGGCACCGATAATCTGCACTGATAATCGGCACCGACAATCAGAATCGATAATCGACACCGATAACTAGCACATAAATAAGGCAGGGTCCATAGATGAACATCCGATCAACCATAATATAAAGATCGGCCCTTAACCGTGGTTATATCAAATCTAGTAGCATGGAGCCATTCGTTCATGGTGAATGGGGCCCACTTATTTGGGTTAACCCACTAAGAGAATGATGAAAATGGGCCTAATAAGGCCTAAGGAAAGGTCACAATGTGGACATCCAACCATCATTGCCCATTAATATAGACATCTAACTAACATTGCTCCTAAGGAGTGGCCTATATAAGGGATTCATACACAACTTAATGGGCCATACATACATCGCACTGGCCTCAACCATGGGCCTTGAATATATCACAATTGGCCTTGCTAAATGGGTCAGATATACGTCACTATGGGCCTCATCATATGGGTCGAGAATACATCACAATGGGCCTTACCAAATGGGCCGAAAATATATCACAATGGGTCTCGCCCACGGGCCTCAAATATATCACATTGGGCCTCATCCAAAGGCCTCGAATACATCACATTGGGCCTCGCCCATGGGGCTCGAATACATCACATTGGGCCTCACCCACGGGCCTTGAATATATCACAATGGGCCTCATCCCACGAGCCCTAATACATCACAATGGGCCTCAACCCATGGGCCCCAAATACATTACCTCGAGCTTCATCAAATGGACCTCAAATACATCAAACAAGTCATATCAACGGGCCGAATCAAATGGGACTTCATGTATATCAATCGAGACCACTCTTCTTTATTTTTGAGATCCGACCTATTCATAAGTTAACATAGGGGTAGATGAAGTGAAAGAAAAAAAATTAGCTTGATCGGAACTACCATGGCTCTTAAGAAGTTTTGAACGGTGGACATCACTATCCACTACTTTAAATGGTGGGGTCCACTTGAACGTTAGATTTGACTTATTTTCAGTCTTAAGCCTGAAAGACAAGCTTGCCAAAGGATTGCACGGTTTGGGTGTAACACATGCATCATGGTGTCCACACAACAGACGACTGAGATAAAACACATATACCAAGGTAAGCCCCACCATACATCACGTGGTGGCCCACCATCCAGATGATGGACGACTGGAATAAAAACACATATATCAAATGGTGTCCCACCGTCCTTTGTTGGATTGGACGGTGAGGATACAATACATAAATCACGTGGGTCCCACCTGCTGGACCACGTGAATCATGCAACAAGGTGGGTTGCAGACCCACAAAACTTGTGGTCATCAATACAGCAGATATACCGCTGCTATACACCAGCCGGTCCACTACATGGAGGTGGATCCCACGTGGGGTCCACCATAACATTTATTTGCCATCCAATCTGTTGATAAGGTCACACGGACCTGGATGAAAAGGAAAAAAAAAATTCATAATAATCCAAAACTTCTGACACCCAAAAGGGTTTCAATGGCAGACGTTTAATTACACTGTTTCCTGTGATGTGGGCCACCTGAGCTCCACATGTAGCTGATTTTCAGAGGGGGCCCACTGCCCTAAAGGACCTACTAAATGCACGGTGTTGATGACCAACACACCTCTCGGTGGGGCCCACAGCTGGGACCCAACGATCCCTTCCCAACCGTCCCAGTGCACCGTCCTCCTGCTGTGGCAACAGCGTCAACTGCTTTATGTTTTTTTTAAAAAAAAGTTTTCTTGTGGTTTTTCACATGTGGGGCCCGCATCCGGAGAATTCGACCCAGTCGTTGGATTCTACGGCTAAAGACAGACCCATCAAGCCCAATATTCGATGTGTTTTAGCGTATAGAAACATCAAAGTAGGTTTTAACGGTAAAAACTACTATTTTCAATGGTATGGCCTGCTTGATAATCAAATTGGCATCATTTTTCGGCTCAACGCCTAAAATGAGTTGGGAAATATGATGGACGGCATGGATTAAATTCATACATTATTAAGGTAGGGCCTACACGAGTGGCCCTTCCCAAAAGCTTTGTACCAAAGCTAATATTTGTGTTTTCAGCTGACGTCCAGCGTCCCTGGACGTTGGATGGTTTGTGCACACCATGTAATAAGGTGGGCCCTGCTCAAGTGGGCCACCAAATTGTCGATGGTGTGAATACAACACATATATAAAGTGGGCCCCACCTACGGATGGCTTGGATAAAATACATGCTTCATGGTGGGGTCCATCCGGGTGAGCCACACGGCCACGTCATCACACACAATAATAATAATAATAATAATAATAAAGAGAGAGAGAGAGACATAGACACACACGTGTGATGGGGGACCTCGACACTATGGGCCCTCCTTTTCAAGCATTCAATCATATATCAAGTGGGTTCCAATACATGTGGGCCCACTGATCAAAATCAATGGTGGAGATCCTTTCTCTACCAAAATGTAATGGTCTAGATGACCCTATTCATGTAAGGAAAATAAACATCATGATGGGGTCCATGGAGAATGGCCATATCATGGAATGATCATGAGAATGAAGGTGGACCATCGGCCACATCTACGGTCCGAAATGAGATCCATACCATTGATCAATAAGCCTCACTTGACCCATCATCAAAATAAGAAAATCTAACCTATAAAGAACTCACTTTTTGATCTTCTTGGTCTGATAGAATGTCGATCTCCTTGCGCTTTTCTTTGATGGAAGATAATGAGAGAAGAAGGGCTAGGATGAAGGATTTTGAGATGGAAAGTGGGCCACACACATGCACTTTTCTCTCTTGAAAATTCCTTGGACGTGCACCTCTCTTTTGCTCTTTGTTGCTTGAAAAATGTGAAGAGAAAGAGAAAGAGAATGGGTGGTTGTAAGGAGAGAGAGTGATGGGTGATGGATGTGAGGTGAGAGACTTGTTGACTTTTGGAGTAGGTTGCTTGACTTGGGGAGAAAGAAAGCATGGGTTACTCTTGTACTTGATATGAGGTGACTGATTGATTGATTGAGTGATGGAACATGTTGTAGAGATTCTCTCATGATTGCAAATGCGCGGTGTTTTCTTGAATGGAACGCGAGCCCACATTTCCCTACCAGGGTATTGGATTGGTATGCAAGAAGCGGCGTTAGAACCGTGGAGACGGTGCGGTCGCAATAGTACAAGTCTCGGATTAAGCCGACTCAAATCTATAGGATACGACCTAGAGTCACGTGCAAACATCGATTATAAGTCGCAGGTTGCCGAAATTTTTCGAGAAGGATCGCGGAAGTCGACGGAATAGTACGGAATAAGATACGGGCCTTACATCTATTTTATCCATCTATTTTATGAGCTTGTTTACGGACGTCCCACAAAAAATAGGAAGGATATAAAACTAAAGTGTGTCACACGAGAGGAAAATTTGGGGAAAGAAATTCCTATTGTTGAAACTTTCCTGGGCTCCACCTCGATGCTTATATGCTATCCAATCCGTTTGTAAGGTCATTCCCAATGGGATGAAGTGAAAAAAAAAAAAAAGAAAAAAAGATAACCTAATACAAAACTTTTATGTCCATAAGAATGCTTCAACAGTGCTAACTGATTTCCCACTATTTCTTCTTGTGTGGCCCAGTTAAGTTTTTTATCCATCTCATTTTTAGTGGCACATCCTAAAGTGAACTCGCAAAACAGATGGACGAAATGGATTTCTTGTATACATTGAATTGAGCCCCACATAGCATCCTTACACATGAACGTCCTACGGAAGGCTTTCGCAAAAAATTCGTGTCCCGAGAAAGAAGGTTCATAAAGGAAGTAGATTGGCATGTGTACAACGCACCAAGCCACAATACACCAGCAAGTTCTATGGGTCCCATCCTAAGGTATGTGTTATATCCAAACCATCCATCCATTTGGCAGGCTCGTCTTAAGGCTTGAGCTAAAAAATAAGACAGATCTAAAGATCAAGTGCACCACACTGTAAAAAGCAGTGGGGGTTGAACGTCTACTATTGAAACTCTTTTAGAGGTCACAGAAGTTTCGGATCAATATGAAATTTGTTTTTCCTTTTCATCCATGTAGTTGTGACCTTATTAACAGATTGGATGGAAAATACATGTTATGATAGGCCCTGTGAATTTTTTAAAAATGAAAATCATTTTTAAATTTATTTTTTTTAAAAAAAAAATCCAATCTGAATCGTACCCAACCCAATCCAACTCAATTTCCCTGACCAAGTCAGAATTGGTTCGAGTCAAGTCAGCAATCCAATGGATCGGATCGAGTCAGAGGAGCAGGACTTGGTCCTAGATCAGATCGGGTTCAGGTTAGTACATTAAAAATTTTAGACCTAGTCAAGTTCAACCTAATCCAGTCCGACTCGACTCGATGCCCACCTCCAAACACATTGAGTATGGACTCACTAATTTTAGGGTCCAATTACTCACTCAATACAAAAGAGATACTAACTTTGAGTTTTTAAGATAGTTCTTTTATAATTATTGCATGCATAACCAAACAAGGCTTGTTGCATTTGGAAGCAATTCATTAGCACCCATGAACTCTAATTTAATAGGAGAAGGGGCGAATTACGTTTTTAAAGATGGTGTATCTAACGTGTGCTTCAACAAGATTTGAAACTTTTTGTCTAATTTAATTTTTGGTATCCAAATTATTTATTTTTTGAAATATTTAAATCATAAATTGTTCTACATGTCCATCACGTGTACTGTGGATGAGTCGCAGCCAGGTATTTTAACAAAAAGGGGCAAATATGTAAAGTTATTCAAGTCATCCAAATCATGACCCCACTGGTTAGGTAATCCTGTTGATCATCTAACAGGGGCAGATGAAATGAATTGATAAATAAGATGGTCAGCTTTTCACATTCAACCTGATAATTAAGACCTGCACAATCAAATAATTAGGACTTTCACTTAAAATTTTCACAATGCTCCATCAACACAGGCCATTAATTGTCCTTTGCCATTTGTATGGTTGGAGAGTGGATTAGGTGCGCCTGGGCCTCCCCCAAAACCGTATGGTCCTTATCGTGGGGCCCACCTTAATGTATATATTCTATAATTACACTGTCCATCCATTTAATCATATCATTTTAGGGCATGAGCCCAAAAGAGAAGATCCAATTCTCAGGTGGACCATATCATAAGAAAAATGGTGATTGACCATTAATGGGCTACAAAGGTTTTGAATCAAGATGAATTTTTTTATTTTTATTTTCCCTTTCATTCATGTTTGCATGACGTGTGACGTTATTATTAGGTTACATGGCTAATAAACATCACAATGGCCGTAGAAAGTTTTTAATAATTGGACACTCAATCACCGCTATTTCATATAGAATGATCTGCTGAGATTTGGTTCTTTGTTTTTCAGTTTCATACCCTAAAAATGATTTAGCAAAATGAATTTAAGGTGGGCCCACAGTAAAGGCCGCACCTAATCCACTCCCGAGTAGTAGATGGTTAATTACCATTTCTATTTTGGTTGATTATTTCGGATCCAGCCTACGCGGATTGCCTTCTAACGTTGTAGTACCAACTGGCCGTAGGAGCCGAAATCAGATTGCGCACTGAGTTACTGAGTAGGCTCTTATCGTACTGAGTAAACTTAGTTGGACCCATTGTAAATGTATGTGGTATATCCACACCGTTCATCCATTTTTCCATCTCATTTTAGGCATTGAGCCCAAAATTGAAGCTTATCCAAAGGTCAAGTGGACCATACCACCAGAAACAGTGAAAATAATGATTTCCACCATTGAAACCTCTCTAGACCTCACAGTGATGTTTATTTGTCATCCAAACTGTTCATACGATCAAACAAACAAGGATGAAGGGAAAAAAGATCTAAAACTTCTATTGCCCTTAGGAATTTTTCAACGGTAGACATTCAATTCACATTGTTTTCAGTGGTGTTGTCCATTTTAAACTTGTATATGCTTCTGTCTTGAGTTAAAGGCCCTCAAATTATCTTCTAAAATGGATGGACGGACCGGATAAATTACATAAATAATGGAGGACCGTATAGAGTTTACTCAATATGCAATCCGCTCATTTTAGGATATGAGCCCTAGCCAAAAAAAGAAACCCTCAGTGTACCTTTGATTGGACATCTACCGTTAGAACCTTATTGGGGTCACAAAAGTTTTGGATCAAGCTGACGTTTGTGACCTAATTAACAGGCTAGATGTCAAACAAACATTACAGTAGGCCCTAGGAATATTTTAAAGGTGATTATTCAACTATCACTGTTTTTCAGTGGTGTGGTCCATATGAAGCTTGGATCTGCCTCATTTTTTAGCTTATATGCCGAAATAAAGATCTAAAATAACTGGATGGCATGATAAAACATATACACCATGGTGGGGCTCATACAGTACCATCCAGCAGCCACATCCCTATGGGCAGCGTCAGTACCGACCGAATAAAAAAGCCCAAATATATAAGAGAAAATGACCACTTTTGACAAAACCTTTTACCCAGCGGTTTTATCGAGGAATACAAACTTATGTTACCAACTTAGACTAGCACGTGCAGACGGCGACTTTGAGGACGGAACTACCACTCCTTTTTACTGCCATTGCTTTTCCTCTCCCTCCCTTCTCTCGCTCCATTAAAAAAAAAAAAGGACGAAAACTCCACCGCTACGTCTGTTGCTTGGATCGCACCACGCTCTGGCTGGATCCCACCCTCTCTATTCATAAATATTATCTCGTTTTTTTTTAAAATGGTCCCTTCACGGAAGAAAGTATGCATGACAGGTATGATATACATTTACCTAAACGGCGTAAATTTTTTGTGGGCCATTGAAATGCCGAATGAAGCTCCCATCTTGGTTTTCGGTTCATCCATGCGAAAATCATCCTATGAACATGATGGATTACAAGTAAAACATCACTGTAGGGGCATAACAAGGTTTCTATAATGAAAACAATGTTTCCTGTGGTGTGATCCACTTGATATTTCAATATGCCACCATTTTAGGCTGAAACCCTTGATTTAGCTGGAAAAATGGATGAATGTCATGGATAGTCCACATACATTCAAGGTGGGCCCAACTCAATATTTTTTATTTTTTTTTATATTTTACTATTAAATTTTTTTTTTAAAGTGTTTTTAGGTTAGCTTGTTAGTACACACCCATGTCAATACACACGCTCCATGTTAGCCACCCCCGTTAGGAATTGATACCAGGACCTCAAGTGTTGACATGAGGTATCTTTACTCAGTCTGTCAATTGAGCTATGGATCTGGGTGTGCCCAACTTAGTTAACTCAGCACTATAAGTGCGTACTAAAAATGTTATGAACCGCTCAGTCAATTTCATTAATTGCTCGATCAAATTCACCGAAGAGAATTTCATGTAAATCTCGGTCAATTTCATTAACTGATCGGTCAAATTCAACAAAGCAAATTGTTAGGTTAGGTCAATTACATTTAAAGTTCATTCCAATTCATGTTAGCCTCACCCAATTTCAAGCTTGCCTTGCTCAAATTGATGTTTCCCTTGCTCAATTTCTCGGTTGCCTCGTTGAATTTTTTCATTGTCTTGCTTAACTCCTAGGTTCCCTCGCTCAATTTCTAGGTTCCTTTGCTCAATCCTCGCTCCAATTTCTACGTTGTCTCGCTCGTCTCGCTTAATTTCTAGCTTCCCTCGCTCAATTCCTAAGTTGCCTCGCTCCAATTTCGATGTTCTCTCGCTCAAATTCTAGGTTGCCTCGCTCAATTTCTAGCTTCTTCGCTCAATTCGTAGGTTGTCTCGCTCAATTTCTAGGTTCCCTCGCACAATTTGTATCTTCCCTCGCCTCGCTCAAATCCTAGGTTGCCTTGCTGAATTTCTTAGTTCCCTTGCTTAATAACTAGAATTCCTTACTGAATTTCTACGTTGCCTTGCTCAATTCCTAGCTTCTTTCGCTCAATCCCTACGTTGTCTCGCTAAATTTCTAAGTCGCCTCGCTCAAATCCTAGGTTCCCTCACTCAATTTCTAGCTTCCCTTGCTCAAATCCTAGGATTCCTCGCTCAATTCATACGTTGTCTCACTCAATTTCTAGGTTCCCTCGCTCAATTTCTAGCTTTCTTCGCTCAAATCTTAGGTTGCCTTGCTCAAATGCTAGGTTGCCTCGCTCAATTTCTAGCTTTCCTTGCTCAATTCATAGGTTTTCTTGCTGAATTCCTATGTTGCCTCACTCAATTCTTAGGTTGTCTCGCTCGATTTCTAGGTTCCCTCGCTCAATTTCTAGCTTTCCTCGCTCAAATCCTAGGTTACCTTGCTCAAATCCTAGGTTGTCTCGCTCAATTTCTAGCTTCCCTCACTCAAATCCTAGGATTCCTAGCTCAATTCCTACGTTGCCTCGCTCAATTCCTAGGTTGCCTCGCTCAATTTCTAGGTTCCCTCACTAAATTTCTAGCATTCCTCGCTCAAATCCTAAGTTGCCTAACTCAAATCCTAGCTTCCCTCGCTCAATTCCTAGGTTACCTCGTTGAATTCCTACGTTGCCTCGCTCAATTCCTACGTTGCCTCGCTCAATTTCTAGGTTCCCTCGCTCAATTTCTAGCTTTCCTCACTCAAATCCTAGGTTGCCTCGCTCAAATCCTAGGTTGTCTCGCTCAATTTCTAGCTTCCCTCGATCAATTCTTAGGTTACCTCGCTAAATTTCTAGGTTGTCTCACTCGATTTCTAGGTTCCCTTACTCAATTTCTAGCTTTCCTCGCTCAAATCTGAAGTTGCCTCGCTCAAATGCTAGGTTGCCTCGCTCAATTTCTAGCTTCCCTCGCTCAATTCCTAGGTTACCTTGCTGAATTCGTACGTTGCCTCACTCAATTCCTAGGTTGCCTCGCTCAATTCAGCTAATGGTATTGCTTGCTTTCCTCGCTCTATTCTTAATCATTTGGAAATTGTGGATCAAAGAGGTTGTGGAATGGTGCAATGAGAACTTCACTTTGTTGTTAGTGCTTGAAATCATAGAAGATGTCCTTTGTTCTACCATACAATTGGCTGCTTCATAGTTAGTTTTCTCCTCCAAATGGGCCTGTGTAGACTAGCAATGCAACACTTACTCATTTGGGCCATGTATCAGCGAACTAAACCGTTGGAATACTTTCCAGATACATTCAAATGTTTTATGGATGTGTTAGTGAAATACATGATTTCTTATTAAGCACAGTAAGCACTATTACCTTCATCAATTAACTTCTCCTATCACTGACATGGTCATGGTGCAGTTCCTGTATTGATTACTCAAGCAGGACAGTTATGCGCATTCTTTCAGGTGGATATTGCATGTGGGAGGATTAGAGCTGTATATTTCAGATTCAAGTATCTGGTACGTCTCCTGTCAAGAATGCACATGATTGGAGTGGCCTGACCATTTGGACAGACCGTATTTATGTATTTGCTCAAAATTGATGGAGCAGACCCGGATGTGCATCGGAGCTATCCAAAAAAGTGGGAGTCCCTGGAAGGTGGGAACCGCTGTTATGACCATGATGAAGCTGTCAATTTCCTATGGACAGCATTGGAGGGGCCTAGCCATTTGGACAGGCCGTGTTTATGTATTTGCTCAAAATTAATGGAGTAGACCCGGATGTGCGTCAGAGCTATCCGAATGAGCGGGGATCCCTTGAAGGTGGGAACCGTTATTATGACCATGATGAAGCTATCCATTTCCTATGGACGGCATTAGAAGGGACTAACCATTTGGACAGGTCGTATTTATATTTGTATTTGCAAGGACCACACTCTTAACCTAAACCCGAACTCATTCTCAAATCCAAAAACCTATAATATAAACTTAAACCTTAATCTAAACCTTAACCTAAATCAATAACCTATAACCTAAATCAAAACTAAAACCTAAACCTATAACCTATAACCTAAATCAAAACCTATAACCTAAACCTAAACCTATAACCTATAACCTAAATCAAAACCAAAACCTAAACCTATAACCTATAACATAAATCAAAACCTATAACCTAAACTAAAACCAAAACCTATAACCTAAACCTGAACCCATTCTCAAATCCTATAACCTATAACCTAAACTTGAACCTAAACCTAAAATCTATAACCTAAACCAAAACCTATAACTTAAACCAAAACCAAAACCTATAGCCTAAACCTAAACCCATTCTCAAATCCAAAAACCTAAAACCTAAACCTAAACCTTAACCTAAACCGTTAACCTATAACCTAAACCGAAACCGAAACCAAAACCAAAACCAAAACCTATAAACCTAAACCCGAACATATTCTCAAATCCCAAAACCTATAACCTAAACCAAAACCAAAACCTATAATCTAAACCCGAACCCATTCTCAAATCCCAAAACCTATAACCTAAACCTTATCATAAACCTATAACCTATAACCTAAACATAAACTTATAACATATAACCTAGACCAAAACGTATAACCAAAACCAAAACCAAAACCTATAACCTAAATCCAAACTCATTCTCAAATCCCATAACCTATAACCTAAACCAAAACCTATAACCTAAACCCGAACCCATTCTCAAATCTCAAAACCTATAACCTAACCTAAACCTATACTTACAACCTAAAACTATTCTCAAATCCCAAAACCTATAACCTAAATCTAAACCTATAACTTATAACTTTAACCAAAACCTATAACCAAAACCAAAACCAAAACCTATAACCTAAACCCGAACCCATTCTCAAATCCCAAAACCTATAACCTAAACCAAAACCAAAACCTATAACCTAAACCCGAACCCATTCTCAAATTCCAAAACCTGTAACCTAAACCCGAACCCATTCTCAAATCCCAAAACCCAAACCCAAACCTAAACCTAAACCTAAAACCTAAACCTAAACTCATAACCTAAACTCAAATCCCTAAACCAAAACCAAAACCAAAACCTATAACCTAAAACCGAATCCATTCTCAAATCTCAGAACCTATAACCTAAACCTGAACCCATTCTCAAATCCCAAAACCTATAACCTAACTTAAACCTATACTTATAACTTAAAACTATTCCCAAATCCCAAAACCTATATGTTCACTCCCCAAGTGCAGGGTTGTGATGTAGTAATAACTCGGTAAGACCGAGGTCGAATCCCAAGGGACTGAAACTTGTACGTTATCTAAAATTAAATAGACATTGAACTAGAAAAAGATGAATTCTAAATCAAGTATAAATTGAGGAATAATGATGAAATAATTTTCTAAACTTAAGATAAATCAGAGGAAGAGAAACTAGGGATTCAGAGGATCCACTTGTAGAGATCAGGGAGAACTTATGCTTGCATCAAAAATCATGGAAATTACTGAACTGCCGTTGATCTAGTTTTCAAAGAGATGAAAGGAAGATAAATTAGAATGGATTCCATCACCAAACCATGCCCAAAGACTATGGCAACAACAGAATCAAACTAATTACCACCCAATCACATGTATGAAGGTTAGGAAGGGTACCGACATCCAACCATGCCCAGGAGACTATGGTGAACAACAGGGCTTCCTGACATCATAAACATAAAGGAAAAAGGACATGCTCTACGCCATTGCAGACCCATTGTAATTTCTGTCACAACAGACCATTAAAAACTAAACAGAACATGCCATTAATAATCAACTAAATTCAACGTCAATTCATAAATAAATAAATAAAAACATAAATTAAAACCTCCCATCTCACTACAAGCTTCACCTCTTAGCCCTAGCTAAGAGGTTTAGCCTGATAACATAATTAGGCTAAAATCCAAATAATTAAAGAGAAAAAGAGAAGGAAAAGAAAAGTGAAAGAAAGGAAAAATACAAAGCTCTTCTCTCTCTCTCTTCTTTGCTCCACGTCAGGCTCCTAGCCGTGGCTGCCTCCCTACTGATCTCCCCCTTCTCCCCCAGCCTCCAAGACCCTTTTATAGCTGTTAGGGCGGTGGAAAGTAGAGCTACGTCGGTCGGTGGAAACAATACGCAGCGGCAGCCGCGTAACTCCTTTACGCAGCTAACTTCGGAGCCTCCAAACTCCCATTTTCTGTGCATGTTACCCATAAAATCAACGTCCCCTGGGACTGTTTCCGATGGCCTTCATGATGGACGGATCGGATCAACCATCCGATCAAAGATGGTGGGCCAAGAAGATCCGGAACGTCCGATTTTTCCAGACGCGTAACAGAGCTTACGTGAGGAGCTCTGGCTGTCAGTGGGGCCCACTCCTTCCATTATCTGTGAAATCCACTCCGCCCATTAGATGTGCCTCGAGATTCTAATAAGAAATGGATGGTTTTTGTTGTCCGATGATGCAAACCAGGGAAGAAATCCTTATGCAATGATAGCAGACGGTTCGTTTGTAACTTCTGTAGCCAGCACGTGTGCTTTCATGGCTGACAAAGGTCAGCATGGTCTTGATTATTTCAAGCCCCTATACACGATGGATGGTACTGATTTACTCAACGGATGATGAGTGGGGCCCACAACGCTCAACCGCAACCTCTGTTGTGGAACAGAGGCGTCGCAGTTCTTGCGTTAATGTTGGTGGGGCCCACTTATTGACATCAGAAATAAAATCCACCACGTCCATTGAGTTCGTGGAAAAAATTCATCCGAGAAGGTGTGGTCTTTGTCGAGTTTGAAGTGGCCCATTGTATCAAATCCACGCACCGTTTAATCTTCATTTAAACGGTTAAAAACCGATCTAAGTTGTCCTATGGAATTCCAACACCTAGGCGTGAGTTATAGCCACCTCCCAGATTAGATGAACGGCTTGGATCATCGAAAAGAGCAATGATGGTGGGCCACAACCCATCACAGAGATCGTCTGTACGGACGCCAGCGAAAGAAGAAGATGGAATTTTCGTTTTTAAAACAAAAATCGGGTCAGCCATTTTTGGTGCACGTCTGGTGTATATATGCACTGTGTACACATTGCGTATAGAGGAACTAATGTAATGTTTTTGCAAAATCCAATCCATCCATCCATTTTGACATATCATTTTAGCCATTGGGACTAAAATTGAGGCAGTTTCAGATATCAGGTGGGCCCAGAATCAACGGTTTATGGGCTGATCTGTCAGTTGGGGCACTTCCTGAGATCTTTAATGGCTGAAATTTTATATGTACGGTTAATTTATGGTCCTCAGGCGATGTATGAAGTTTCGAGCCGAACGGATGGTGGGAACCTCGTGATCTTGCATTCTGGACGTCCTTCAGGCCACTTGAGCTTCAATTTCTAACTTTTCTCGGATTTCTGACCGTGTATATTTGTCAATCTTGGTCCCCTGGAGTGTGTCCCTTGCCTTTGGCGTCATCAGATCGTTAAATCTCAACTTTTAACGTCCTTTTTCCATCTATGCTTATAAAATCACTTTGCCACACAAGAATGAGAAAACGAGCCATTAGACAGCATTATATTCGTAAATCCAGACAATATCTGGGGTCTAATATGTAATATTTGACCCTCAACACTATAACCTTATCCTAAATCTATAACGTAAACCTAAACCTATAACCTATAACCTAAACTAAAACCTATAACCTAAACCAAAACCAAAACCTATAACCTAACCCGAACCCATTCTCAAATCCCAAAACCTATAACCTAAACCTAAACCTTATCCTAAACCTATAACTTATAACCTAAACTTAAACCAAAACCTTATCCTAAACCTATAACCTATAACCTAGACCAAAACCTATAACCTAAACCAAAACCAAAAC
Organism: Magnolia kwangsiensis; assembly: GCA_037074715.1. Taxonomy (NCBI): domain Eukaryota; kingdom Viridiplantae; phylum Streptophyta; class Magnoliopsida; order Magnoliales; family Magnoliaceae; genus Magnolia; species Magnolia kwangsiensis. Next base: position 89,322,778 of record CM073585.1, read on the forward strand.
CTATAACCTAAACCCAAACCGAAACCTATAACATAAACCCGAACCCATTCTCAAACCCCAAAACCTATAACCTAAACCAAAACCAAAACCTATAAATTCTCAAATCCCAAAACCTATAACCTAAACCTAAAACTTATCCTAAACCTATAACCTAGAACCTAAACCTAAACCAAAACCTTATCTTAAACCTATAACCTATAACCTAGACAAAACCTATAACCTAAACCAAAACCAAAACCTATAACCTAAACCCAAACCCATTCTCAAATCCCAAAACCTATAACCTAAACCGAAACCCAAACATATAACATAAACCCGAACCCATTCTCAAATCCCAAAACCTATAACCTAAACCTTATCCTAAACCTATAACCTATAACCAAAACCAAAACCAAAACCTATAACCTAAACCCGAACCCATTCTCGAATACCAAAACCTATAACCTATCCCTAAACCTTAACCTATAACCTAATATAAACCTATACTTATAACTTAAAACTATTCCCAAATCCCAAAACCTATAACCTAAACCTAACCTTTCCCTAAACCTATAACCTAAACTCAATTCCCTAAAGTGAAACCTACACCTAATCCTAATCTCAACTCCCTAACCTAAATGTAAACCTAAACTTAAAAACCCAAGCTTAAACCCAATCCCAAACCTGAACCCGATTTCCTAAACCTAAACCATAACCCATTATCAAATCCAAAAACCTATAACCAAAACCAAAACTTATAACCAAAACCCAAACCCATTCTCAAATCCCAAAACCTATAACCTAAACCCGAACCCATTCTCAAATCCAAAAACCTATAACCTAAACTGAAACCTATAACTTAAACCTGAACCCATTCTTAAATCCAAAAACCTAAAACCTTAACCTAAACCTATAACCTATAACCTAAATCAAAATATTTAGGTTACAAGTGTACGGTATAAGTTTTGATTTAAGTTAGATTATACGTTAAGGTTTAGGGAATTGAGAATAAATTAAGGTTTAGGTTTAGGTATTTGAGAATACATTTAGGTTTTAGGTTATAAGTGTACGATATAGGTTTTGGTTTAAGTTAGATTATAGGTTAAGGTTTAGGGAATTGAGAATAAGTTAAGGTTTAGGTTTAGGGATTTAAGAATACATTTAGCCCTGAAAGGGTTTCAATGGTAGACGTTCAATTCCCCACTGCCTTTTACAGTGTGGTCCACTTGATAGTTAAATCTATCTTATTTTTCGTCTCAAGCCTTAATATGAGCTCGTAAAATATATAGACAGTTTGGATATAACACATACATCATGATGGGACCCATAAAAGAAATAAAAATCAGTTTGCCCCACTCAATTTCTAGTTTGCCCCGCTCAATTTCCAGTTTGCAGAAATTAAGCAGGGCAAACTAGAAATTGAGCGGTGCAAAATGAAATTAAGCAGGGTAAACTATAAATTAAGCAGGGCAAACTAGAAATTGAGCGGTGCAAAATGATTTTTTTTTTTTTTGCTATGTTGCTTTTGTGGGTCCTATCATGATGTATGTGTTATATCCAAACTGTCCATATATGAGCGGGACAAACTAGAAATTGAGTGGGGCAAACTGAAAATTGAGCGGGGCAAACATGAAATTGACCCCACTGTCAAAATCTAGTTTGCCCACCTTTTATCCAGCTGTTTTTATGAAAGAATACAAACTTACTTTTACAACTTAGACCTCCACGTGCGGAGACCCAATTCCAGGATGAAAATACCCCTCCTTTTCACTGTTGTCCAATTTTTCTCTCCCTTTTCACTATTTGATTTTCATCTCCCTTTCCAGGATAAGGTTTAGGTTTAGGTTTGGGTTTAAGTTTGAGTTTTTAAGTTTAAGTTTAGGTTTAGGTTTAGGTTAGGGAGTTGAGATTAGGATTAGGTGTATGTTTCGCTTTAGAGAATTGAGTTTAAGTTATAGGTTTAGGTTATAGGTTTTAGGATTTGGGAATAGTTTTAGGTTATAACTATAGGTCTAGGTTAAGTTATAGGTTAAGGTTTAAGGATAGGTTATAGGTTTTAGGATTTGAGAATGGGTTCAGGTTTAGGTTATAGGTTTGGGTTTAGGTTATAGGTTTATGTTATAGGTTATAGGTTTTGGGATTTGAGAATGGGTTCGGGTTTAGGTTATAGGTTTTGGTATTGGTTTAGGTTATAGGTTTTGGTTAAGGTTATAGGTTATAGGTTTAGGTTTAAGTTAAGGTTAGGTTTAGGTTATAGGTTTTGGGATTCGATAATGGGTTCAGGTTTAGGTTATAGGTTTTAGTTTTGGTTTAGGTTATAGGTTAGAAGTTTAGGATAAGGTTTAGGTTTAGGTTTAAGTTATAGGTTTTGGGATTTGAGAATGGGTTCGGCTTTAGGTTATAGGTTTTGGTATTGGTTTAAGTTATAAGTTTTGGTTAAGGTTATAGGTTATAGGTTTAGGTTTAGGTTAAGGTTAGGTTTAGGTTATAGGTTTTGGAATTTGATAATGGGTTCGGGTTTAGGTTATAGGTTTTGGTTTTGGTTTAGGTTATAGGTTATAGGTTTAGGATAAGGTTTAGGTTATAGGTTTTAGGATTTGAGAATGGGTTCAGGTTTAGGTCATAGGTTTTGGTTTTGGTTTAGGTTATAGGGTTTGGAATTTGGAAATGGGTTCAGGTTTAGGTTATAGGTTTTGGTTTAGGTTTTGGTTAAGGTTATAGGTTGTAGGTTTAGGTTTAGGTTAGGTTTAAGTTATAGGTTTTGGGATTTGGAAATAGTTTTAGGTTATAAGTATAGAACTCCCTTTTCCTAACAAATACGACCCTTTTGATAATTTCTTCACATGTACACTCCCGAAAAAGACATTATATGGACTAGATTAGAAGGATCAGTCATCCTAAATTAGGATGCATTTTTTGTCTCAAATATTCACTTGTAGCATACCATATCTCAACGGATTGACGTAACTTTTTTTACTGTGTGTACATTCCCATAGTGATGGTGCTTTTCTAAAATCAAACTTCGTTATTCAATATCTATTTCATAACCATTTTTGCTAGGGACCACATGTTCTTCACCTACCTCTGCTTCACATTTTGTCACTTGAAGCATGAAGGAGAAGAAGTCTACAAGCAGAAGTAGAGAGCATCCACAACTCTACTTTCATTTGACGATGATGGTATGGAAAGAGGGGAGGGGGATTATGGGCCTCTTCAATTTATTCCCTTGCTACAGGGCTCTTGCTTGCCTCGATCCTTAGTCAATGGGATCAGGGCAATTTAAGTAAGTACACGAAGATCACATAAAACTCCAGAGGCACATCTCCATTTCTTCTACCTTGCCCAAATTCTATGCGCAACATCCTTCTCAATCTATCCACTCTCATGAATTTTCAATCCAAGTAAGCAATCTTGACTAATTCCTCATTCTCATTCTTATTATTACTAAAATTACACTCTATATACTCTATTTTAGTCTTGACCAGGTTTAGGTTTGGGTTTTCAAGTTTAGGTTTAGGTTAAGGAGTTGATATTAGAATTAGGTGTAGGTTTAGGTTTAGGTTTTGAGAATACATTTAGGTTTTAGGTTATAAGTGTAGGTTATAGGTTTAGGTTTAAATTAGTTATAGGTTAAGCTTTAGGGAATTGAGATTAGGTTAAGGTTTAGGTTTAAGGATTTGAGAATACATTTAGGTTTTAGGTTACAAGTGTACAATATAGGTTTTGGTTTAAGTTAGATCATAGGTTAAGGTTTAAGGAATTGAAAATAAGTTAAGGTTTAGGTTTAGGGATTTGCGAATACATTTAGGTTTTAGGTTTAGGTTTAGGTTTAAGTTTTGAGCAGGGGCAAACATAAAATTGAGTGGGGGTAAACTAGAAAATTAGCGGGGCGAACATGAAATTGAGCGGGAAAATTATGAAATTGAGTGGGGCAAACTAGAAATTGAGCAGGGAAAACATGAAAAATGAGTGGTGCTTGTTTAATTTTGTGACGCTATCTATCATGCCATTGAGTGAGGGGAGCATTATCAGTTTGAGCGGGGCACACATGAAATTCAGCAGGACAACCTGAAATTTGAGCGGGTCAAAATAGAAATTCAGTGGAAAAAAAAAAGAAATTCAGCAGGAGTAACATGAAATTGAGTGGGGCAAACTAGGAAATGAGCGGGGTAAACATGAAATTGAGTGGGAAAAACTAGGAAACGAGTGGAGTAAGCATGAAATTAAGCGGGGCAAACTAGGAAATGAGCAGGTCAAGCATGAAATTGAGCGGGGCAAACAAGAAATTAAGCGGGCAAACATGAAATTGAGCAGGGCAGACTAGAAAATGAGCGGGGGAAACTTGAATTGATGGATTTAAATGATGGATATCCAATCAGTATTGTTTTCCTGTAGCATGGTACATCTAAGATTTATATCCCTCTTATTTTTAGGATGAAGCCTTGAAATGATCTTTACAAATGGATGAACGGAATGGATGAAACACATACATCATGGTGGGGCCCACAGAGCACTGATCACTAGCCACGGGGCTGGTGTCAGGGGGAGTAGCCAATCCGTTTCCTATACTACATACATTCAATGTGGGCCCAACTGATGCGTGATTTCTTCCCTGGACTGACCATTTTCGGAAGAAGACGAAATGCTAATAAAGGAGGGCCCACAAAATGAGTTTTTTTCATCTTTCTCGTGGAACCGCAGGGTGAAAACGGAGGTGAAAGTAACATGAAAGCAGCAGTGGAAAGGGAGATGAAAATCAAGCAGTGAAAAGGGAGAGCAAAAGTGGACAACAGTGAAAAGGAAGGGTATTTTCATCCTGAAATTGGGTCTCCACACGTGGAGGTCTAAGTTGCAAAAGTAAGTTTGAATTCTTTCATAAAAACAGCTGGATAAAAGGTGGGCAAACTAGATTTTGACAGTGGGGTCAATTTCATGTCTATCCCACTCAATTTTTAGTTTGCCCTGCTTAATTTTCAGTTTGCCCCGCTTAATTTCCAGTTTACCCCGCTCATATATGGATGGTTTGGATATAAAACATACATCATGATGGGACCCACAAAAGTAACATAGCAAAAAAAAAAAAAAATTCAGTCTGCCCCGCTCAATTTCTAGTTTGCCCCGCTCAATTTCCAGTTTGCTCCACTCAATTGAGCGGGGCAAACTAGAAATTGAGCGGGGCAAACTAGAAATTGAGCGAGGCAAACTGAAATATTATTATTTTTTTGCTTTTGTGGGTCCCATCATGATGTATGTGTTATATCCAAACCGTCCATATATTTTACGAGCTCATATTAAGGCTTGAGACAAAAAATAAGATGGATCTAACTATCAAGTGGACCACACAGTAAAAGGCAGTGGAAAATTGAACGTCTACCATTGAAACCCTTTTAGGGGTTACAGAAGTTTTGGATTATTATGAAATTTTTTTCCCTCTTCATCCAGGTCTTTTTGATCCTATGAATGAACTTAGACGAGGAGGATTTCTCACAAACATCACAATGGGGCCCCTAAAGGTTTCTAATGGTTGACGCTCATTCAACACTGTTTCCTGTAATGTGGTGCACTTAAGAACTGGATATATCTCATTTTTGGTCTCATACCATAAAATGATCTGGAAATTTATATGAATTGAGCGAGACAGCCTACGAATTGTGCAAGGAAAGCTAGAAATCCAGTGAGGCAATATATAAATTGAGCGAAGGAACCTAGGAATTGAGCGAGGCAACCTAGCAATTGAGCGATGCAACGTATAAATTCAACGAGGCGACTTACGAATTGAGCGAGGGAAACTAGAAATTGAGCAAGGGAAGCTAGAAATTCAGCGAGGGAACCTACGAATTGAGCGAGACAGCCTAGGAATTGAGCGAGGGAAGCTAGAAATTCAGCGAGGCAACCTAAAAATTGTGCGAAAAACCTAGGAATTGAGCGAGGGAAGCTAGAAATTGAGCAAGGGAAGCTAGAAATTGAGCGAGGGAAGCTATGAATTAGGGAGGCAACCTAACAATTGAGCAAGGTAATGTAGAAATTCAGCGAGACAACCTATGAAGTGAGCGAGACAACTTAGGAATTGAGTGAGGGAAACTAGAAATTGAGCAAGGCAACTTAAGATTTGAGCGAGGGAAGCTAGAAATTGAGCGAGGGAACTTAGAAATTGAGTGAGGCAAGGTAGAAATTTAGCGAGAAAACCTTGGATTTGAGCAAGGAAACCTAGGAATTGAGTGAGGGAAGTTAGAAATTGAGAGAATTTCTATGTTCCCTTGCTGAATTTCTAAGCTCCCTCGCTCAAATTCTAGCTTCCCTCGCTCAATTTCTAACTTCCCTCGCTTAATTCCTAGGTTGCCTTGCTCAAATCTTAGGTTTTCTCACTGAATTTCTACGTTGTCTCACTCATTTCCTAGGTTGCCTCGCTCAATTTCTAGGTTTCCTCGCTGAATTTTTAGGTTTTCTCGCTTAATTTCTAGCTTCCCTCACTCAATTTCTAGGATTTCTCACTGAATTTCTACGTTGCTTCACTCATTTCCTAGGTTCCCTCGCTCAATTCCTATGTTGCCTCGCTCAATTTCTAGGTTGCCTCGCTCAAATCCTAGGTTCCCTCGCACAATTTGTAGTTTCCCTTGCTCAAATCCTAAGTTGTCTTGCTAAATTTTTAAGTTCCCTTGCTTAAATTCTAGCTTCCCTCACTCAATTCCTAAGTTGCCTAGATCAAATCCTAAGTTCTCTTACTCAATTTTTAGGTTCCCTAGCTCATTTTTTACATTGCCTCGCTCACTTTCTAGCTTCCCTCTCTCAATTTCTAGATTCCCTCGCTGAACTCCTATGTTATCTTGCTCAATTTCTAGCTTCCCTCGCTCAATTCATACCTTGTCCTGATCAATTTTCAATTTACTCACTCAATTTCGTATTTGCCTCGCTCAATTTCTAGTTTGACCATGAAGTGATTGAAATTGACTGTGAAGTGAATGAAATGTATTTTCGACCATCGACCTGATGGAATCTTGAAAAATAACTAGGTTGGTTGGCTAAAGTAGCTTCTCCTACCCCAAAATCATATGTAATACGTCAAGTAACTAATTTTAATTTAGAAGATATTCTTGTTAAATGAATAAAGAAAGAAATGAAAAAAAAAAGGAGAAAAATTTACACACACACACACACACATTTATATAAACATGTATTAAAGAAAAATGTAGGTACAATAAAGTTCTCCATGTAAAAAATAAAAAAGAAAAAAAAAAAAAAAGTGCATAGCATTATAGTTATGACTATGGTTATAATCCGTAGCCATATGCCAAGCTATAACCCCATCGACCAGGTTGACCCGGTCGACCCCAACACGCTGACTTCTTTTTCATTTTTTATTTTTTTTTCTCTTTTCCCTGTTGTGATCCTATCGATTTTTATGGGTCCCATTATGAGGTATATGTTATATCCAAACCGTCCATCTATTCGGTGAACTCGTATTAATGCTTGAGATGAAAAATAAGACAGATCTAGCTATCAAGTAGACCACACAGTAAAAAAAGGTAATGGGGAATTGAATGTCTACCATTGAAATCCTTTTAGGGGTTACAAAAGTTTTAGATCATTATGAAATTTGTTTTTCCTCTTCATCCAGGCCTATGTGACCTTATGAATAGATTGGATGGAAAATAAATGTTATGATGGGCCTTACAAAATTTTTTACGGTGGAAATCAATTTCCCCGCTGCTCTTTGTGGTGTGGTCCATTGATTTATGGATATGATTTATTTTTTTTGGATAATGCTCCGAAATGATTTTGAAATATGGATGAACGTTGTGGATATGATAAATACATAGCTGTGGGGCCATGAAACTTTGATCTCTCCTAAGCCGTTCGTACAACTCTCAGTTGGAGGAGCGTAAGCTCTCGTCTTCGCAGTGGAAAGGAGGGGTAGTTTCGTCCTCAAAGTCACTGTCCGCACGTGCTAGTCTGAGTTGGTAACTTAAGTTTGTATTCGTCGATAAAAACCGCTGGATGAAAGGTTTTGCCTACCGTGGTCATTTTCTCTATATATAATCAGTGGCCGACTCAGGTCAGCTACAAAGACAGTTCACCTACGTCATTGAAGTCAAGATAGAGATGGTATGCCTCCAGGATAGGTTCCTTGAAGAGGATCCTCCATGGGTACGACCTCACCCTTACGGCAGCACTGGGATGTGCAGCTCAAAAGATGTTTCTGTAACCTTTGTAGCTGTCACATCTAACCCGTACATCAGATCCATCACCTAATAAACCCCCCTCTCCTAAGCTCAACTTGATACAAAACTCAAATGCATTAACGCACATGAAATCAGGTGTGAAGCAGGGAGGGACGTAATGATGTCCATTACCATCTTTCTCGCGGTATAACTACTCAGTATTCATAGAATTATCTAGACTGCGCTGTAAGAGCTTTTTGGAATTCATAAGGAGTAAATACATAAATAATTTCTAATAAATTTAAAATAATTTATTTGATGATAAAAAAATAAAATTATAAATCTTTAATTAAGAAATTCAAACCTATAATGAGTTTTAGACTTATACTCCAGCTTAAACACCCTAAAAACATGACTTACTGTAAATAGTAAACTTATTATTTATAGACGGCCTCTATTCCTACTAGACTTTGTGCTTTTTAGTCATAAATAATAAGTGTCCAATTTAGCCTATATGTGTTATTCTCTTAACTTTTCTAAATCCCTTTTCATGTTGAGCATGATTTTCACCACTCGTAGGATTAAAATTTATACGTAAACTAAAACTTACTATTTATAATAAAAATGAAATTAAAGAGAACTTTTGATCGTCGATCTGATGAAATCTCTATTTTAGAAGTACTGATAATCTTTAGTAGTAATGTTTAGCTGTAATCCCAGTCTACACTCTTAAAATGGACTATTTTCATTTTAGTACAAATAAATCTTCATTCAGAAAGGTTCCTTACAGTCTCGCCTTGTGGTTAATTATAAATTTTTTTTTTCTATATGATTGTTTTTATTACCTAGTATGTCAAAAGTCCTTTCGTACATAATTTAAATTGCAACCCATCTTTATGGCTTGTTCGATTTTCTAATTCCTTAGTAAATACTTTGTAAATGGATAATAATTATTTACTTGCATATTTACATCAATGTTTTACATGCTTGATTTGACCATGTACTTTTTAGATGAAAAACTAAGAATGTCATAAAATATTTGTGGACCCCACTGTGACGCATGTCGCTTATCCATAACGTTCATCCATTATGCCAATTGAAATTATGGCATGAGCCAAAAAATTAGGCATATCTAAAGCTTAAGTGAACCACACCATAGGAAAAAGAGAGTCGAACACTTACCATTAAAAACTTCTTGGGCCCACTATTTCTTTTGGTGTTAGCTACTTGAGTGTTGTATCTACCTTATTTTTCACCTCATGCCTCAAAATGTTTTGATAAAATGGATGGACAGAATGAATATATCATATATATCACCCTTGGGTTTTAAAATTTAAACTAGTTCTTTTAAAGTAGTTTCCAATGCAAAAATTCCTATGGATTTTCAAATGGGTGAAATGTAATAATTACCCATTTATAGGATATTTACACCAACTTTGAAAAATCAAACAGGCCCTCAAAGGAGAAACCCCGCCTCCCAACAGTTGCTTAATCATCTAATAACAATCTTGTATGGATGGTGAATAGGCAAAGTGACTAAATGGGCAATCAATCTGATGGGGTTTTCCTCCTCAGTTCAAAGAAGAGGTAGTGTAGATTGGATGTCTTAAATCTTGTTACATCGTGTTGTTCAACGCTCAACTGGTCGAGTGGGCTGCTCGACCAGTCGAGGCTCGCTCGACTTAAAGTCTAGCAAGCAGCAATTTTTTGCGTCGACCAGTCGAGGGTTAGGCTTGACTGGTCGAAGGAGTCCTTTGACTAGTCGAGGACCCGGCTCAACTAGTTGAGGGTTACGCAGATTTTGCGTGGTCTTGTGCGGATTGCGTAAATTTGAGACGGCTTCGCAGAGGTGCGGAAGGAGAGTTTCTTAAACTATAAATAGGGGTCCCTAGGATTATTCTAGTGCATGCTAAGGCTTCCTAAAATGATTCTAGAGGAAGAGAGAGAGAGAGAGAGAGAGAGAGAGAGAGAGAGAGAGAGAGAGAGAGAGGAAAAAGAGAGAGAGATGAAGCTTGTGGAAGGGAGGATTCTGCTCGTAGAGATGATCTACTGCGCAATCGACGTCTCAACGCTTATACATTCTCATGATTGGTGAGATCTCTCCGTTTTCATTATTCTCTTATTGTTCATCCACTCCTACGTGAATGAAAAAAGTTTGATCAAAGCGATGTGTGCTTATGATCGGTTGTAACGTTTTACTTCATAATGAATTGTTGCTCTGGACTAGGTCCTGTGGTTTTTACCTCTTCGAAGGTTTTCCACGTAAAATCTCTTGTGTCGTGTGGTTTGTGCTTTGATTTATTTGATTGTTTTATTATATTCCATAATTCTGGTATTTTTGGGAGGCGAGATCCTAAGGCCTTTGTGCAACGCTCCCCACAAAGTAGTATCAGAGCATTTAGGTTGGTTAAACGGAGTGGGATTAGTTCTGAATTATGAAAGGTGGCTCATCAAGGATGATTAGTCTCAATGGTTCTAACTGAACTATATAGAAGGCTAACTTTATTCCAAGGACTTGTATGCTCCAATTATAGGCATATCAACAAAGACAAAGGATATGTCAGATGATGATTGGAAGAAGTTGGATCGGAAGACTATGAGGTTTATTAGACAATGCCTGGACGATTCCGTATTTCACCATGTGTCTAGGGAGGCCTCGTCCGTTAGCCTATGGCTGAAATTGTAAGGGTTGTGTGAGAGGAAGACAACCGATAATAAGATTTTTCTGATAAGACGACTTGTGAATCTCAAGTTCAAAGATAGTAATTCTGTGGCTGAGCACATGAATGAGGTCAGCAACATATTGAACCAGCTCTCCACTATGAAGATGGTCCTGGACGATGAACTACAAGCTTTGGTATTGCTTAGCTCATTGCCTGATAGTTGGGAGACATTGGTGGTGTCTTTGAGTAACTCCGCACTAGACGAAAAGGTGTCCATGGAATGTGTAACTAGTTGTCTCTTCAATGAGGAGACAAAGAAGAAGTCTCAGGGATCTACTCAACAAGAGGCCCTTGTGACACAATATCGGGGGAAAGGAAAGAAGAAAAAGGGCGAGAAGGCCCTAGATAAATTAAAAGGCAAGTTAAGTGTCAGGAATAATGTTGAATGCCGAAATTGTGGCAAGAAGGGCCACTACAAGCATGAATGTCATAAGAATGACAAAGAAAGAAAAGAAAAGGAGAAGGAAGATAAATTAGACTTCACTACAGTCGCTTTAGATGGCGACGTCGTAGTTATTCTTTCGGCAAATCATGATGTTTATCTCACGGTTACGATTCAGGACACTGATTGAGTGATAGACTCGAGAGCCTCATTTCATGCGACTCCACACAGGAATTTCTTCATAAGCAACAAGTCAAGTGACTTTGGGACTGTGAAGATGAGAAATTCTGGCATATCAAAGATCGTAGGGGTCGATGATATTTGTGTGAATACCGATGTGGGCTGCACATTAGTTCTCAGAGATGTGAGGCACATTCCAGACCTTCGCCTCAACTTGATGTCGAAGGGAAGGTTGGATGATGATGCTTATGAAAGTTGATTTTTTTGTGGGCGCTGAAACTCATCAAGGGTTTGTTGATCGCAGCCAGAGGGAAGAAGTGTTGCACTTTTTGTAAGGCAAGTGTCAGTGTGTGCAAGGGTAGGTTAAACGCAGTGGAATATTCAGTTATTGACATGTGGCACAGATGTCTAGGCCACATGAGTGAAAAAGGGCTTCAACTACTAGTAAAGAAACGACTCCTTGCAGAAGTGACATGTATACCTCTCAAAACCTGTATTGACTATTTATCAGGGAAATAGCATAGAATTTCATTTTTTAAATCTGCTTCCCATGTTAATAAAATGCATGCATTAAATTTGGTTTATTCTAATGTTTGTAATCCTATGAGAACAAAAATCTTAGGTGGGACATTATATTTTGTCACTTTTATAGATGATGCATCTACGAAGGTTTGAGTTTATCCTTTGAAATCCAAGGACAAGGTCTTTGATGTGTTTAAAATGTTTCATGCTATGGTCAGAGAGAGATAGGTAGATCATTAAAGTGCAACCACACTGACAATGGTGGTGAATACATTGGTGACTTCAATGAGTATTATAAGCCCCTGAGTATACGGCATGAACATACGGTTCCTAAGGCCCTTGGCATAATGGTGTGGCTGAACGAATGAATCGCATCATTATAGAGAGAATCAGATGCATATTATCCCATGCAAAGTTTCCCAAGATGTTTTGGGGAGAAGCAATGCACATGACAGTTTATTTGATAAGTAGGTCTTCATCAGTCCCGTTGAATGGAAAAGTACCCGAGAAGGTGTGAACTGGACAAGATCCATCGTACAGATCATCTCAGGGTGTTTGGATGCAGTGCATCCGTTCACATACAAAAGGACGAGAGGTCTAAGCTTGATACAAAGATCAGACAATGTGTGTTCTTGGGGTACGGTGATGAAAAATTCGGCAATAGATTGTGCGATCCGACTGCAAAGAAGCTCGTCAGGAGTAGAGATGTGGTCTTCTTTGAAGATCAATGTACAGAAGACATTTGTAAGCCAGAGAAGACCCAACCTAGTTCAGGTGAGAGGAAATGGATCCGGTTACTCCTCCTGTGGTGCCTGATGACGGGGGAGTACTGTAAGATGCAGAGGACGAGAGAGTTCCTACAGAAGATGAACCGGGGGAGCAGCCTCCACTTGATCCACTTGTTGAGCCACAGGTGAGGAGAATATGTAGGGACATACACCCGTCAAAGAAGTACTCACAGTATGGGTACATTATGCTCACTGATGGAGAAGAGTTAGAAGATTATTCTGAGGCCCTAGCCGATGAGCATAAGGGGGAGTGGCTGAAAGCTATGCAAGAGGAAATGAAATCTTTGCATAAGAATCACACCTATGACATGGTGAAATTGCTTAAGGGCAAGAAAGCTCTGAGTAATAAGTGAGTGTTTAGAAAAAAATTGAGTAAAAGAATTCACAAACGAGGTTCAAGGCCAGACTTGTGGTGAAAGGTTTTGGTCAGAGAAAAGGTATAGACTTTGAGGAGATATTTTCACCAATGGTGAAGATGACATCCATACAGGTGTTGCTTGAGTTGGCGGCTAGCATAGATATGGAGATAGAGCAGTTAGATGTTAAAACTACCTTTTTCCATGGTGACCTAGAAGAAGAGATCTACATGCACCAACCAGAGGGGTTCGAAGTTGAAGGCAAAGAGCATATGATGTGTAGACTTAGGAAGAGTTTGTATGAGCAGAAATAAGCTCCAAGTCAATGGTACAAAAAGTTCGACTCATTCATGTTAAAGTATAGATATGACAGAATGGAGTCGAACCACTATGTGGTACTCAGATGGTGATTTCTTAGTTCTGTTGTTATACGTTGATGACATGCTCATCATAGGTAAAGATATCAAGAAAATTGACAGGCTAAAACAGGAGTTGGGTAAGTCGTTTGCAATGAAAGACTTGGGCCCGACTAAACAAATCATAGGAATGAAGATAACCCGTGACACAAGTAGCAGAAAGCTCTAGTTGTCACGAGAGCGGTATATTGAGAAAGTCCTAAAGCGGATTAATATGAATGTAGCGAAGCCGGTTAGTACTCCACTGGATGGTCACTTCAAATTGAGCGATAAGCAGTGTCGAAAGATAAAGGTAGAGGTGGATGAGATGAGGAAGATACCCTACGTATTAGCGGTAGGAAGTTTGATATATATTATGGTGTGTACGCACCCAAATATAACATATGCAGTTGATGTTGTCAGTCGGTATCTTGTCAATTCTGGCAAAGAACATTGGACAGTGGTGAAATGGATACTGTGGTATCTAAGAGGCTCATCCAGGTTGAGTCTATGTTATGGTGACAGAAAACATGTGTTAGAAGACTACATAGATGCAGATATGACAGGTGATATGGATTTCAGGAAGTCTACATTGGGATTCATGTTCATGTTTGCAGGGGGAACTGTCTCTTGACAGAGTAAGTTATAGAAGGTCGTAATATTGTCGAAGAAAAGGGCCGAGTATATTTTGGTCACATAGGCATGTAAAGAGATATTTTGGATGAAGAGGTTCCTATATGAACTTAGCCTGAAGCAGGAGCAGCACGTGGTCTATTGTAATAGTCAAAGTTCTATATACTCGAGTAATAATCCAAGTCGAAGCACATAGAGATTCGGTATCATTGGATCAGGGATACTTTGGAACAGAAAGTGTTACAGCTTAAGAAGGTTCACACGGATGATAATGGGTCAGACATAATGACCAAGGGATTGCTCAAGGGCAAGTTTGAGATTTGTAGAAACCTGGTTGGTTTGAAAAAAGTAAATTCCTCCTGAGTTAGAAAGGAAGAGATTTGATGGGGTTTTCCTCCTTAGTTCTGTAACATCCTGAAAATCAGGAGTCGAGCATAAACTCCACTCCTGAGTTCCAGAACATCACCTATGCAACATTTTCAATGATGGATGAATGTTGTTCATATTAGTGCAGAAAACATGAGTGAGATTAGACCAAAACAACATATCATACTCTACAGACAGTTAAGTTTCTCAAGCGAAAGACTGTGATAAATATATAAAATGTATAATTGATTGTAAGTCTCCAGAGTATGAACATGTTACCAGGTTAACTAAATACATATATACTCCAAAAATGAAAAAAAAAATATACATGAGTGTTTAAATAAAGGCAAAATACTAAGTGTATTGGCATCTAATTAGTAACCCTATAACCCCGTCGATCAGAACCTGCATATAGAAGGAATCCTCCCAGCATCATAAAGTCCGGCTCTTCTTCGCAAGCAATGCCATTATCTGAAACTAAAACAGGGACTGGTTGGTGTGACCAACACCGTCCTGTAACGTGAGAGTGAGTAATTAACTCAGTGGAATCTATACAACAAAGGTTAACATGTTATCAATCAATCAAGCAGTAATGATAAAGCAGTACAATCAAACATGTCCTAGATACTCTTGTTAATGCAAGGATGATATGAAGAATAATGCATGCCCTCACCACAAACTCCCTCATACGACATCATCTAACGATCGCGATATGAATCACTACCACTGTGCTCTCACACCAACGCTAATGGCACATGTAGTGCGATATCATGAGTATGATTACCAAGTTCTTATTAGTCCTTTTCATATAGTAGGATTGAAAAGTTAAGACACCTCTCTTGTATCATTTTCCAACGTTATCCATTCTAGGGTTGTCAGTCTTAGGAATCTCATACGATGTTATGGTTTTACGTCGTTGTAAGGGCTGTCAGGGCTATTGCACGCAATCGTTGCTTCTCTCCCCCATCACCTTATCAATACAAGCTTACTTATATCATCAAGACTGCAACAGGACTCGTCGCCCCTATGCAGTGTCAAGATAAACTCAAGGTCACTACAGAGGGCTCGTCACCAATCAGTGTAGGCCGACAGCAAGAATATAGTGTCCTATACCACCATAATCTGCTCAGAGTAGGGTGCTCACTGGTCACTACGGGGAGGTTTGTGGCCCCAGCATAGGCCGACAGCTCGACCACGGTGTCCCATACCACCATGCCCGGCTCATGAGTCTTAGGGGATCATGGTACCACGGTTAATGGAAGTTTCATTGGTAAGCTCGGTGTCTTAGATTCAAACAGTTGCGACCAAACATAGTGAACAAACATCGGTCAATTGGGTTAGTTGATAAGCTCAACTAGGCCAAGCGTACGTTGAGTTGAACGACATGGAATGCATAAGCACTTCGTGTGGCCTAACCACTGTCGAACATCCTAAGTAAGACTCGAGTTCGTTAAATTCATCCTATGTGGCGAAAACAACCTCAACCACCATTTGGAGTACGATTACCGATTACCTGGACTATACAATAGCCCCAATCACATTCAATTATAACGATCTATCATATGAGATACTCAAGGTACTAATAGAGTAATGATCCAAATCATATAATCAATTGAGCATGTTACGTAGTACAACATAAACATGAATCCACACTTATGCATTTATAAGTAAAAGCAATGAGTATGAAATAAAGTATATGGAGGAAGTTAAACACATCATTAGAGTGGCTAAGAATCCTATCTCAACACCCATTTAAAGAATAGTTTACAAGTATTTATTCATACAGATCTATTTACAAACACTTAGCATACACATTAGGTCATACATGTATGTATTAGTTAGCATACGCATTAGGGCAAGTCCTTTCGTCAAAGGATAGTTGCCCATACAACAATCATATATCCACGATAGATTGTAATGACAAGCACGAATACAAAGTCTATACTCATTCAGTCATTTTCACATACACTTAGGCTACACATACTAAATACATATCATATGTTGGCATATCATGTATTTGGACTAAACCTTTAGCCCAGGAGTTGTTAAACATACATCTAGCATAAATAGAAGGCAGTTAATCATGGCAAACACAAATCTAAATTTTATACATATTCAGTATTTTCTACAAATACGAGGAATACAGTATATTCAACATAGTTAACGTATAACTGAAAAACAAAACGGACAACACTTTATACATGTGAAATAGCATCCTAAGCAAGAATAAATCATTACTAAACATTGAAAGTCTTGAAAACCATAACCTAAACGTATATACTTCGCACCTTAATCCAGAAAATGCAAAATGGATATGATTCAGACGATAAGTCTTCGTCAACGGCGGATACGCTACCTAAGGCATGAAATAGATTAACTATAACATCATTGGAACTATTCTAGGCTTCAAAACAGGTTAGGGTTAGGATTTCATACCTAAGAATGGAGTTGGAATCGACAGAATAGTGATGCAGAAGGATGGATGAGGTACGCAGAGAGACTGGGAGGAATCCCTGGAAGAAACTCCAACTTCTCTCTCACTTTCTCTCTTTTCTCTCTCTTGATTTGGCTAGGGTTTGAAATTCGTATGGGATTTGTGAGAGAGGGTTTAGCCCTTTTTATAAGCCCAAAAGTGACGAAAATAGACTTGAGGTCAAGGTATACTTAAGTTATAACCAAATCGGGTTTGTTCTGATCCAACGGAGCACTTCTGGAGGTCCTGTTACTAAATACGGTCGGACTTAAGTTCTCTAGTATCGTGTCACGCCCCAAACTTGGAAACCGGGCTCACAAAATTCCCGATCGCCGAATCCAGCGTCAAAAGCCTCCGTAGAACCCTATTCTTAGCTCTTAGCGCCCATTCGCCAGGTTCCGATCCTGGGATGCTACGAGGAGGATTTTCAACGTCAGTTTGATTCGTAATAAGCATAACCAAAGGCATAACCCACAAACAATAACCAAGAACTCTATTATATTTCCACTATGATCAAAAACTTTACAAGTACAATGAGCATAAAGAGAAATACAATGGTAATGAACAAAACTCCAAAATGATCTGCAAGTGCTCCTGTCTCAGCGCTGCTGCGCCCCAACGTCACCTGCACGCAACGGTGGTGCATAAGCTTATGAAAGCTTAGAGGGTGGTAAAAGTGTGTGCGCAAGGTAGTAATATGATCATGCAGTATCAAAGTAATGCAGAATATGCAGATAGAACCATAAATATCATGAGCCGTACCAAGGCTATGCGATGTAAGATGCGAGTCAAGCATACAATCCTCATCTAAGTTCACATGTCAATACAGCTCAATTCTGGGATATCACTGGGGTCTAGTACACTCTAAACCAGATCGCCGCCACATCGCGCGTAATAAGGTAAGTGGAAGAGACCTCACTATCCGTCGGCCAATATCGGGCTCGACTCGTCGATAGCGGACCCATTCCTCGAGCTGATCAAACTCAACCTAGCATTGCCCCCTACACTCAGGCGGATAAGGCCGCACCCCCTTCCAACTGACCACGACATAGTAGAGAGCGCAACCGTCTGGTAATCGGCACTCAACGCTCATCTACCTACTCGGTCTAGATGTTGGAGCAACCTCTTGGTACCATAAGGGTTTAGGGACTTTCACCCATGGATATCTATAGCACCCCATGTATAATAAGATTTTTGATATCCAATCCTGTCAACCACGATACACCTGTGGAGGCTATAACCCCGATGTCGCTAGGGCGTACAATAACCATGTCACACAAATGCGAAATGTATGAATCACGCTATCCAGTCATGCAATAAATCCTGCGCATATCGTGTGCTCATGTAGGGTAACACCGCCTAACCGGGAGCCCATAAACAACCTTCCCGAAGGCATATGCTATGATCAGTCACCTCTCATATCAAGCATACACATGATGCGTATGATCATGAGTCATGGAACTATACTAAACATGTAATAAAGTAATGAATTACCCATACAACGCAAGTGGGCCTAGATGGCCTACACCCAACAAGTACGGGCCTATCAATGGGCCTTATGGAGAGTCGTAATGCAGACGTTTAACCAACATTATACTTGTAATATGGACGTCAAACGATCATTGCTCCCAAGCCATAGCCCGTAGTAAACATCCTTACACAAACTATGTTGGGTTCACACATTGCAATGGACCTTAGGTACATCCTATTGGGCCTTCATTACATTAAATGGGCTACATTAGTGGGCCTTACGTTCATCAAATGGGCCGCATTACTGGGCTTCACCAATGGGCCTTAGGTACATTGCAACGGGTCATAACTCATGGGCTCAGAGTACGTCATAGTGGGTCTAATCACATGGGCCTCAGAGTACGTCATAGTGGGTCTAATCACTTGGGCCTTATGTGTCTTAAATGGGCCTAATCCCATGGGCTTTATACATACCGAATGGGCCTAAATCAGAGGCCTTATATAGATCAAGTGGCCTAAACCCATAGGCCTTATATAAATCAAATGGGCCTAAATCATAGGCCTTATATGTTGTAAGACCCGTATCTTAGTCCGTACCGTTCCGTATACTTCCACGGTCTTATCAGTCGAATCCCGACAACCTTCGACCCTTAACCGATATTCACGCGCGACCCTGATTCATATACCGTCAACCTGTATCGACTCAACCTAAGACCTTTACCTTAGCGACCGCACTGTCGTTGCAATTTCGATGCCGCGACTCGCGCGCCGAGGCAATACCTTGGTCAAGAGATGTGGGTCAATGTTCGGTGTGAGAAAAGCGCCGCGCGTTACGAAATCCAAGAGAATCTCTATGAGATGTCACATCAATCCCATCAATCAATCAATCCCATCACATCACATGTCAAGTACATGTCAAGTACACATCACTTTTTCACCCTTCCCATGCCAGCCTCAAAAGTCAAGAATCTCTTACACCTCCCATGCCTTTCTTACACAAAAGGCCACCAAAGTCAAAAAGGTGTCTTACACACCCATCACCACTACATCAAACATCTATCACCCATGTCTCTCTCCCTTTACAAGTCTATCTCATTTTTAAACTCTCTCCCAAGCAAAAAAAATTCCACGTATGAGAGCTCTCCAAGAAAGTCCCTCTCTTCCAAAACTCCAAGTGTGGCCCACCTCTCCATCCCAAGATCTTCCGTCCTAGCCATCCACTTCTCATCTCCTCCATTGGAATCAAAGCTAAGGAGCTAAGGAACCCATAGGAGCAAGAAGATCGAACGGTGGGTGCCTCTATAGGGTAGTTTTTCTTATTTTTATGATAAGCCAAGTGAGGCCCACCGATCAATGGTGTGGATCTCACTTGAGACCCTAAGTTGTGGTCGATGGACCACTTTGATCATCATGATCATCCATGATGGGGCCATTCTCCATGGACCCCATCATGATGTTTATTTCATTACATTAAAGGTCATCTAGACCGTCCATAATGCTGAGGAAGGGATCTCCACCGTTGAATTTGATTTTGTTAGTTCCATGTGTAAAGGGACCCATTTTATTGTATGATCTCTTGCAAGGGAGGGCTCATAGTGGAGGAGCCCTCCATCACTCGCGTGTCCCACTCTCCATCTCTCTCTCCCTTTTTATTTCATTTTCTTTTATTTTGTTCATGAGGTTACAATAGGGTGGTGTGGCCTATTTGAATGGACCCCACCATGAGGCTTATTTTCTAACCAACTCATCAAGTGTGGCCCACCTTGAGTGCGATGTATCCACACTAATTTTCTTTAAAGCTTGATTTCTTTAAAGCTTTTGGGGTGGTCCTCTCATAGGCCCCACCTTGATGTATATATCCAATCTAAGCCGTCTATCCTTTTACCAACATCATTATAGCCGTTGAGTAGAAGATTGAGACTGATCTGAATATCTGGTGGGCCATAGCATTGGGAACATTGGTGATTACCATTGAGAAATTTTCTGATGTTTTTATACATCTAAAAATCTCAAACTTTGGACTGATTTTGTCGGTTGCGAGCCGTAGAATTCTATGGCCGGAGTGGATTCCTAGGTAGCGGGCCCCACATATGATTTTCGGCGGAAAAAGAAAAAAAAGAGAGAGAAGAAGAAGAGAAGCAGCAACGCTGCTTGTGTCAGAAAGGCAGCAGGCGCTGCCTGCAGCGCTGAAGCAGGGCGGGTGACCAGCAGCTGCCCACGGCTGCTGCCGTGGGCCCCACCATGATGTATTTTTGAAATCCAACCTGTTCTTGAGGTGGGCCACTCCTAGACGTGGGCCTCCTCCAAAGATCAGCTGCATCCAAAACTCAGGTGGCCCACACCACACGAAACAGTGTGATTGAACATCTGCCCTTGAAACCTTTCTTCTGGGCCATGAGAGTTTTGGATCAAGATGAAATTTGTGTTTTACCTTCACCCAGGTCCAAGTGACCTTATCAACGGTTTGGATGGCATCTAAACATTATAGTGGACCCCACATGGGACCCACAGTGATGCAAGTGTTTTATATCCACTGTCCAAGCAGACGGTGGAAGCCCACCTTGATTTTTGTGTTTTATCCGTCCAGCGGACTGTGGTGCTGGGGCCCACGGTGATGCATATGCACCGTCCAACCTCAGTGGACCCCGCCATGATGCATGTGATGCATCCAGACTGTCCATCCACTTGGAAATATCATTTTAAGGCATGAGTTGAAGAATGAGCCGATCAATGATCAAGTGGGTCACCTATGTATGGGTTAGGTCCATTTGATTTATATAAGGCCTATGAGTATTGGCCCATTTGATTTATATAAGGCCTATGAGTATAGGCCCATTTGATTTGTATAAGGCCTATGGGTTAGGCCCATTTGATTTATATAAGGCCTATGGGTTAGGCCCATTTAATTTGTATATGGCCTACGAGTTTAGGCCCAATTGATGCATTTAAGGCCCAACGGGTTATGACCCATTGCAATGCACTTAAGGCCCATTGGTGCGGCCCATTGATGTGGCCCGCTTGACGAATGGAAGACCCATATGATATGGCCCATTTGATGTATTTAAGGCCCAATGGGATATACCTAAGGCCCATTGCAATGTGTGATCCCAACCTAGTTCATGATATTCACTACGGGTAACGCCTTGGGAGTAATGTTGGTTTGACGTCCACATTATAAGTCTAATGTTGGTTAAATGTCTGCATTACAACTCTCCTTAGGGCCCATTAATAGGCCCGTACTTATTGTATATAGGCCGTCCAGGCCCATCTGCATTGTAAGGATAGTTCATCTCATTATAACATGTTTAGTATAGTTTCATGCCTCATGATCATACGCATCATATGTATGCTTGATATGAGGAGTGACTAATCATAACATATGCCTTCAGGCAGATTATTTATAAGACCCCGATTAGGTGGTATTGCCCTGCATGAGCGCACAATACGCACAGGAATTGCTGCATGATTGGATAGTGTGATTCATGCATTTCACATTTATGTGACATGGTTATTGTACGCCCTAGCGACATTGGGGCCGTAGCCTCCATACGCGTATCGTGGTTGGCAGGATTGGATACCGAAAATCTTATTTTACATGGGGTGCTATAGATATCCCTGTCCCTAAACCCTTATGGTACCAAGAGGTTGCTCCAACGTCTGTACTGAGTGGGTAGATGAGCGTTGAGTGCCGATTAACCGACGGTTGTGCTTTTCACTGTGTCATGGTCGGTTGAAAGGGGGTGCGGCCTTATCCGCCCTAGTGTAGGGGGCAATGTTAGGCTGAGTTTGACCAGCTCAAGGAATGGGTCCGCTATCGACGAGTCGAGTCCGATATTGGCAGACGGATAGTGAGGTCTCTTCCACTTAGCTTATTGCGCGCGATGTGGCGGCGATCTAGTTTAGAGTGTACTAGACCCCGCTGATATCCCAGATTTGAGCTGTTTTGATGTGTGGACATGGATGAGGATTTGTATGCTTGAGTTGTATTTCACATCGCATGGCCTTGAGATGGCCGATATCATTCATGTCTTGCATCGCATAGCTTTGGTACGGCTAATGATTTTCATGGATCCATCTGCATATTTTGCATTACTCTGATATTGTATGTTCATATTACTACCTTACGTACACACTTTCACCACCCTCTAAGCTTTATATAAGCTTATGCACGACCGTTGCGTGCAGGTGACGTTGGGGCACAACAGTGCTGAGGCAGGAGCGCTTTGCAGATCATTTTGGAGTTTTTGTTCTTCATCATTATATTTCCCTTTATACTCATTGTACTTGTAAAGTTTTTGATCATAGTGAAAATATAATGGAGTTCTTGGTTGTTGTTTGTCAGTTATGTATTTGGTTATGCTTATTACGAATCAAACTGACGTTGAAAATCCTCCTCGTAGCATCCCAGGATCGGAACCTGGTGAATGGGCACTAGGAGCCAAGAATGGGGTTCTACGGAGGCTATCGGCTCCGGGATTCGACGACCGTGAATTTTGTGAGCCCGATTTCTGAGTTTGGGGCGTGATATATGTCAAATGGGCCTAAATTCATAGGCCTTATATAAATCAAATGGGTCTGGTCTCGAGGGCCTTGGGATATATCAAATGGTCTAATCCCATGGGCCTTACATCCACATCAAAGTGGGCCCTAAATAAACTGTCACAAATACATTAAGATGAACCTCAAATCATGCCAACATGGGGTCCACTTGGATTGTGGATCTGGCTCATTCTTTGACTCATTCCATAAAATGATCTTTAAAATAGATGGACAAATTAGATGCATTGCATCAATGGTGGGGGCCCACATGAAGGCTGTAAGACCCGTATCTTGGTCCGTACCTTTCTGTAGACTTCCGCGGTCTTACCGATAGAATTCCGGCAACCTTCGACCCTTAACCGATATCGACGCGCAACCCTGATTCATGTGCCGACAACCCGAGTCGACTCAACCCGAGACCAATACCATAGCGACCGCGCCGTCGTTGCGGTTTCGATGCCGCGACTCGCGCGCCGAGGCGATACCCTGGTCAAGAGATATGGGCCAACATTCGGTGTGAGAAAACGCCGCGCGTTTCGAAACCCAAGAGAATCTCTACGAGGTGTAACATCAATCATATCAATCTCATCAATCAATCACCCATCAATCCATCACATGTCAAGTACACATCACTTCCATTCCTTTTCCCAAGCAACCACAAAAGTCTCCCAAACCCATACCTCTCTTACACAAAAAGACACCAAAGTCTTTACCACTCATACCTCTCTTACACAAAAGCCTCAAAAGTCAAAGATTTCTTACAGCCCCCATCATTCATCCATCCATCCATCTCTCTCTACATCACTTTCTCTCTTTCTCTCTTTCTCATTTCAAAAATCTCAAGCAACAAAGAGCCCCCACGTATGGAAATTTTCAAGCATCCCTAAACTCCAAGTGGCCCACCTTCCTACTCTATCATCTCCCATCTCAACCTTCCATTCTTCATCTCATCCATTGAAGTTGAAGCCAAGATGCCAAGGAACCCCTAGGAGCAAGAAGATCGGACGGTGGGTGCCTCTATAGGGTAGTTTTTCTTATTTTTATGGTGGACCAAGTGAGGCCCACCGATCAATGGTGTGGATCTCACTTGGGACCCTAAGATGTGGCCGATGGACCACTTGGATCATCATGATCATTCCATGATGGGGTCATTCTCCATGGACCCCATCATGATGTTTATTTCATTTAGAAAGGTCATCTAGACCATCCATATTGGTGGGGAAAGGATCCCCACCGTTGATTTTAAGTTTTAATGGTCTGGATGATTGGCAAATCTGATGGTGGGCCACACACGTGGATCCCACCATTAATGTATGTGTTTTAATACACCGTCCACAGCCGTGGACGGTGGACTCCCACCATGATACATGTGTTATACACGGTGGGGCCCCTTTTGATATATGTGTTCTATGCGCACTGTCCACTGGACAGTGGGACCCACCATGATGCAGGCGATGCATCCAGACTGTCCATCCACTTGAAAAGATCATTTTAGGCCTATGGGTTAGGCCCATTTAAATTTCAAAAGGGCTATGGGCTAGGCCCATTTGGTTTATGAAATGCTTATGGGCTAGGCCCATTAGATTCATTTAAGGCCTAAGAGCTTAGGCCCATTTGATGTGTTGCAAGTCCATGTGACTAGGCCCATTTGATGTACTTCAAGGCCCATGTAATTGGACCCCTTTTTGTTGAAATTTTAAAGCCCGTAGAAGTAGGCCATTTGATATATTGTAAGGCCCATGGGACTAAACCCATTTGATTATAAAAGGGTCCATGGGATTAGGCCCACTGGATTTATTTGAGACCCATGAGTTAGGCTCATTCTATTTAATTAAGGTCTAGGGGTTTAGGCCCATTTGACTCATGTTAGGCCTATGGGTTGAGTCCCTTTTTATGTACATGTGGGGGGCCCAATTGGTGTGGCCCATTGGTCACATGTTAGACGCATGAGACTAAGCTCATTTGATGTAATCCAAGGCCCACGGATTTTGACCCATTGCAATGCACATAAGACCCATTGGTATGACCCATTTATGTGACCCATCTGATGAATAGAAGGCCCATAAGATATGGCCCATTTGATATATATGTAAGGTCCAATGGGAAGAACCTACGGTCCATTACAATGTGTAAATCCATTACAGACTAAGTACCGATGTTTACAAAGATCGTGCCTTGGGAGCAATGTTGGTTTGACGTACACATTGCGAGTGTAATGTTGGTTGAATGTCCACATTACGACTCTCCTTAGGGCCCATTACTGGGCCGTACTTGCTGTGTTTCGGCCGTCTAGGCCCATCTGCGTTGTAAGGATGGTTCATCACTCATTTACATGTTTAGTACAGTTTCATGACCCATGATCATATGCATCATATGTATGCTTGATATGAGGATTGATTGATCATAGTATATGCCTTCGGGCAGGCTGTTTATGGGCTTCTGGTTAAGCGTGTTGCCCTACATGAGCGCACGATATGCGCAGGATTGGTTGCATGACTGGATAGCGTGATTCATGCATTCCGCATTTGTGTGACATGTTTATTGTACGCCCTAGCGACATCGGGGCCGTAACCTCCACAGAAAGATCGTGGTTGGAAGGATTGGATACCGAAAATCTTATTATATATGGGGTACTATAGATATCCCTGGGTGAAAGTCCCTAAACCCTTATGGTACCAAGAGGTTGCTCCAACGTTTAGACCGAGTGGGTAGATGAGCGTTGAGTGCCGATTACCAGATGGTTACGCTCTCCACTGTGTCGTGGTCAGTTGGAAGGGGGTGCGGCCTTATCCGTTCGAGAGTAGGGTGCAATGCTAGGTTGAGTTTGACCAGCTCGAGGAATGGGTCCGCTATCGACGAGTCGCGCCCGATATTGGTAGACGGATAGTGTGGTCTCTTCCACTTACCTTATTGTGCGCGATGTGGCGGCAATCTGGTTTAGAGTGTACTAGACTCCGGTGATATCTCATGTTTTGAACTGTATTGATGTATGGACATAGATGAGGATCTGCATGCTTGAGTTGCATTGCACATCGCATGGCCTTGGGATGGCCGATACCATTCATGTCTTGCATCGCATAAGCCTTGGTACGGCTCATGATATTATGGTTCCATCTGCATATTCCGCATTACTCAGACATTGCATGTTCATATTACTACCTTGCGCACACACTTTCACCACCCTCTAAGCTTTCTGTAAGCTTATGCACGACCGTTGCGTGCAGGTGACGTTGGATTGCAGCAGCGCTGAGGCAAGAGCACGTTGCAGAGCATTTTGGAGTTTTTATTCTTTACCATTGTATTTTCCTTTATGCTCATTGTACTTGTAAAGTTTTTGATCATATTGGAAATGTAATGGAGTTCTTGGTTGTTGTTTGTGGGTTATGCCTTTGGTTATGCTTCTTACGAATCAAACTGATATTTAAAATCCTCCTCGTAGCATCCCAGGATCGGAACCTGGCGAATGGGAGCTAGGACCCGAGAATGGGGTTCTACGGAGGCTGTCGGCGCCGGATTCGGCGATCGAGAATTTTGTGAGCCCGGTTTCTGAGTTTGGGGCATGACAGAAGTGGGTATCAGAGCATAACTTGGGAATAACCGAGAACAACATTACATGTCTGCTATGAGTGAAGAATGGTTAAGTCCCGAAGTTCGGATAGCTCCGCGACCTTCCAATACAGACTGTTAACGTGTGTACCTTCGAGAGTTTTGAAGTTGATAGGCGTCTTGCTCTTTCCTGTAGGACATGGCGCCTGGGAGAGTTACCCGATCGACTCTCGCACCACCACTTGAGGATTCTGCTTCACCATCGGAGGCTCCAGCTTTACCCCCTGCGTCTCCCGTTCCACCCTCAGAGATCCCTGCTTCCTTACCTGAGGATGACATTCCTTCACCTGAGGTCGATGCGGAGCCGACCGTGACTGTGAGTGCCTCTCAGTTACAGGAGACGTTAGAGGCTGTGACGGCCGCACTCCAGGGACAGGGCGGACGCCCAGTTGCCTCACCAGCTCAGGCAGAACAGGAGCGCGCGAGCGCCTTACTTCATGAGTTCAGACGGCTTGATCCTCCACGTTTTCAGGGTGAGCCAGATCCGACCGCAGCAGAGAGATGGCGCTCCGATGTGGAGAAGATTTTTGGTACCATGTCATGTACGACCGAGTAGTTCGTCCGGCTAGCCGTATTTCTCTTCCAGGGTGAGGCCGAGCATTGGTGGACCTCTGTTACTCGTGTTGCCGGACCTGAGTATGTCTGGACATGTGAGGACTTTGTTGATCGATTCGAGGAGCAGTACTTCCTTGACCATATCCGCCGTCAGCGAGCTTTAGAGTTCGAGACTCTGGTGCAGGGAGACATGACCGTGGCACAGTACGCGGTCCGTTTTGTGGCACTATCGAGATTCGCACTGTACATGGTTGATGACGAGGGGCGGAAGGCTCGCTGTTTTGAGCACGATCTACGTTAAGGCCTTCGAGGTCGTGTTATTGGGCATGAGGTCCATACTTTCCAGGTAATAGTGCAGAGAGCTCAAATTTACGAGACTGAGTGGGCCGGTTCTCAGTCTGATCGCGGTCAGAGGAGAGATCGGAAGAGGCAGGCTTCTTCCAGTCCTTCCCATCAGCGTTGACCATAGCAGCAGAGGCGCACAGGTCGCCCAGCTTTTCGAGCACCATCAGCACCAGCAGCACCTCCACCACCACCTCAGAGACAGTTCGTCGGCACTTGCTTTAGGTGCGGTGCGACGGGACACCGTTCATGGGAGTGTCCCAGCCCCCAGCAGCAGTAGAGAGGTCCACAACAGCAGAGACTTTCACCGTAGCAGTAGAGACCCCCACAGCAGCAGCGACAGCAGCCTCCAGCACCGAGGCCACCTCAGCAACAGCATCAGCATCATTACCAGCCTTAGAGGCCACAGTAACAGAGGCATCAGTTTCGACCGCCTCAGCGACCCCAGCAGCAGCAACAACACGTTCAGAGGGGACAGACACCTCCCCAGCCAGCTCAAGCTAGATTCTATGCGGCTCAACAGGATCCACAGTCTTCTGGAGGAGTTATTGAGGGTATACTACCAGTTTCTGCATGCATTGCACGTGTACTGTTTGATTCTGGTGCATCGCATTCTTTTGTGGCTGAGAGCTTCTGTCTATCGGCTGGCTTACTGTTGGAGTCTGCTGATGAGAGCCTATCAGTATCGACTCCCTTGGGGAAGACTGAAGCATTGGGACGATTTTGTTCGTCTTGTCCCGTTCTAGTTGGGGATACCTTTCTGCCTGCCGATCTGTTCGTTTTGCCGATGTCCGAGTTCGACGTCATCTTGGGCATGGATTGGCTCACCGAGTATTATGCCATTTTGGACTGCGCCGTGAGGACCGTCACGTTTTGTATACCCGGCGTACCGCTATTCGAGTTCGTTGCAGAGGCCAGAGGAGAGCGGTTGTCTTGTTTGATGTCTTGTGCCATAGAGGAGCCTGTTGCCGTCTGCATCGACCATTTGCCAGTGGTTTACGATTTACCCGATGTGTTCCAGGAGATTCCGGGATTACCGCCTCGTCGACTCATCGAGTTCTAGATTGATCTCGTGCCCAGTACCGCGCCTATCTCAAAGGCCCCGTATCGTATGACACCGTTAGAGTTACAGGAACTGCAGAAATAGTTGGACGAGTTGAGAAAGTTGAGCTGATGAACGAGGTTTTCTGCCCATATCTGGATCAGTTTGTTGTAGTCTTCATCGATGACATTCTGATATACTCGAGGACCTGTGAAGAGCACGAGCAGCATTTAGAGATTACCTTGCAGACCCTCCGCGCACACCAGCTGTATGCGAAGCTGGAGAAGTGTGAGTTCTGGCAGGAGGAGGTGAAGTTCCTCGGTCACGTGGTGACGAGGGAGGGTGTCGCAGTGGACCCCTCGAAGGTCGAGGCAGTGCGTCTGTGGGGCCAGCCCACGACTGCGACTGAGATCCGTAGTTTCCTTGGCTTGGCGGGCTATTATCGACGTTTCATTGAGGGCTTCTCTCGTATTGCGGCCCCTCTAACCAGGTTGACTCGGAAGGGCGCAGAGTTTATTTGGAGTGACGCCTACGAGCGTGCATTTACGGAGTTAAAGGACAGTCTGACGTCCGCTCCTGTCCTCACTCTTCCCTTTGGTAGTGACGGATTTGTTGTATTCACTGATGCCTCGCATATCGGTTTGGGTGCTGTCCTGATGCAGCACGGGAGACCAGTGGCCTTTGCGTCTCGTCAGCTCAAGGTCCATGAGTTGAACTATCCTACGCATGATCTGGAGCTGGCTGCAGTTGTCTTCGCACTGAAGGTGTGGAGGCACTACCTTTACGGGATTAGGTTCGAGCTCTTCTCTGATCACAAGAGCTTGAAGTACCTCTTCTCGCAGTCTGAGTTGAATATGAGACAGAGGCGCTGGATGGAGCTCCTGAAGGACTATGATTTCGACCTCCAGTATC
Organism: Magnolia kwangsiensis; assembly: GCA_037074715.1. Classification (NCBI taxonomy): domain Eukaryota; kingdom Viridiplantae; phylum Streptophyta; class Magnoliopsida; order Magnoliales; family Magnoliaceae; genus Magnolia; species Magnolia kwangsiensis. The sequence goes on from CM073585.1 coordinate 89,352,200, forward strand.
ACCCGGGCAAGGCGAACGTGGTGGCAGATGCTCTCAGCCGTCAACCACGAGGTCTAGTGGCGCGTATGATGATTCAGGAGTGGCGGATGCTTGAGGATATCGCAGCGTATGACTTTGAGTTCGGCCTGCAGTCTTCCATTATACAGTTATCGAGCTTGTCGATTCAACCCTCTCTTGTCGCTAGGGTGATCGAGGCTCAGCAGGCTGATGAGTCATTATAGAGTTACATGGTTGAGGCTACATCTGAGGGTCAGGCTGATTGGCAGATTGGTACAGACGGTGGACTTCGTTTCAGAGGCTGATTATGTGTCCCGGATATTCCAGAGTTACACAGAGATCTTATGACCAAGGCACATCGATCACTATTTTCTATCCACCCGGGCTCGACAAAGATGTACCGTGACATGAGGCGACAGTATTTTTGGGCGGGGATGAAGCGCCAGATCGCCAGTTTTGTGGCCGAGTGTGACACATGCCAGCGTGTCAAGGCCGATCATTAGAGACCTCCTGGTCTATTACAGCCGTTGAGCGTCCCGATGTGGAAGTGGGAGCACGTGTCGACTGATTTTATTATGGGTTTACCGAGGACTCAGCGCGGTCATGACGCCATTTGGGTTATTGTGGATCGTCTGACGAAGTCGGCACATTTCCTTTCGATGCGTGCGACTTGGTCTATGGACCGGCTTGCGAGATAATTTATTGAGGAGATTGTGAGACTGCATGGAGTTCCAGTCTCGATCGTTTCTGACCGAGACTCGAGGTTCACGTCTCAGTTTTGGGGGAGCTTCCAGCGTGCGATGGGGACTGATTTACAGCTCAGCACCGCGTACCATCCGCAGACTGATGGCCAGACCGAGAGGGTTAACCAGATCCTTGAGGATATGCTTCGGGCCTGCACGATTAACTTCGGGGGTTGCTAGGATGAGCATCTGCGATTAGCTGAGTTCGCATACAATAACAGTTATCAAGCAACCATCGGCATGATTTCTTTTGAGGCGCTATATGGCAGACCATGCAAATCACCGAGTTATTGGACCGAGGTTGGAGAGCGTCGTCTCCTAGGTCCCGAGCTTATGCAGGAGACTTCAGAGGCTATTGACATCATCAGGCAGAGGATGCGCACAGCTCAGAGCCGACAGAAGAGTTCTTCTGATCGTCGGCGTCGTCCCTTAGAGTTTGATGTAGGGGACCATGTGTATCTCAAGGTCTCGCCCATGAAGGGCGTAGTTCAATTTGGAGCGAAGGGCAAGTTTGTCCCGAGATTCATAGGACCTTTCGTGTAAGACCCGTATCATAATCCGTACTGTTCCGTCGCTTTCCGCGATCTTTCTCGTCAAATTTTGGCAATCCGCGACCTGTAGTTGACGTTGCGCACGACCGTAAGTCGTATCCTATTCATTTGAGTCGGCTTAATCCGAGACTTATATCATTGCGACCGCACCGTCGCTGCGGTTCCAACGCCGCAACTCACGCACCGATCCGATACCCAGACGATGAGATGCGAACCCGCGTCCAATTCGAGGAAAAACACCGCGTGTTGCAAATCCCAAGAAAATCTCTACAAAGTGTCAAATTAATCCCATCAATCACCTCTCATGTCAAGTACACACATCCATGCTTTCTTTCTCCATAAGTTAAGCAACCACCAAAGTCAACTAACACATCACCTCACCCATTACTCACATCCATCAACCATCACCCCATCTCTCATTACATCACACCTCTCCATCTCTCATTTCTCAACACACCAACCCAAGCAAGGGAGAGCATCCAACGTCCAAGCCTTCCCATGGAGAGAAGTGCATATGTGAGGCCCACTTTTCACTCCCAAATCTCCCATCCTAGCCATCTATTTCCCATCTCCACCATCAAAGTGAAGCTCTAGGAGACCAGCTATCCAACGGACTAAGAAGATCAAGTGGTGGGTGTTTCCATAAGCTAGATTTTTATATTTCTATGATGGACCAAGTGAGGCCCACCGATCAATGGTGTGGATCTCATTTGGGACCCTAAGATGTGGCCGATGGCCCATCTTGATCATCAAATCATTCCACGATGGGGCCATTCTCCATGGACCCCATCATGATGTTTACTTTCCTTGTATTAAAGAGGTCATCTAGACCGTCCATTTTTAGTGGAGTGGGATCTCCACCGTTGATCTTTTATTTGGACGGTCCCATATGTAATGGGACCCATTGATGTATGTTTGGATGGTTGAAACGGAGGGCCCATAGTGCCGGGGTCCCTCCATGCACGTGTGTCATTCAATCTCTCTCTCTCTCTTCCTATCATTTTTACTTATTTATTTATTTTCTGGAATGTTGATGAGGCCATGTGGCCCACTTGAATGAGTCCCACATGAACTATGTATTTTATCCAAACCCTCCATGAGTGGGGCCCATCTTACACGTGTCATCCATCATGTGGTGGCCCACGTAAATAAAAAAAAACGGGGAAAAAGCAACGTCCAGCGTCTGGACGTTGCTGGACATTGAAGGAAAAACACAAATTTTGTTTGGATTTTTAAGCTCATGGGGTGGGCCACCCATATAGGCCCCACCTTGATGTATGTATTCAATCCACGCCATCCATCCCTTTCCTCATATTATTTTAGGCATTGAGCCAAAATATGAAGCTGATCCAACTTTCTAGTGGGCCATGGTGTTGAAAATAGCATCAATACCGTTGGAATCCTTCCAGATTTCTTTTTCCACGATGAAAGAGGCCCGATATTGGACTCGTTGGATTCGTTGTGGGTTGTACAATCCAATGGCAGGAGTGGATTATTCAGACATGGGCCCCACACGAGAAAAACTCCAGAAAAATAAGTTTAAAAAAAAAAAAAAACATAAAACTACACAGCAGCAACTGCTGCTGTGTCATATGCTGGCCGCGTCAGCGGCTGGCGGACGGTTGGGCAGGACCAACGGCTCCAGCCGTGGGCCCCACCATGGTGTATATATGTCATCTAACCCATTCATAAGGTGGGCCACGTTCTGAAGTGGGCCCCCTCCGAAGATCAACTCCATCCAAGACTCGGGCGGCCCACACCACAAGAAATAGTGGTGATTAAATTCTACCACTGAAACTTTTTTTTTTTTTTTTGGGCCCACAGAGGTGTTAAATCAAGATGGAATTTATTTTTCCTCTCCTCCAGGGGTCCACGTGACCTTGTCTACGGTTGGATGTAATATAAACATTATGGTGGGCCCTACGTGGGACCCACTTTCTTGTGGGGCCTCCCTTGACGTCCAGGCCATCCAGGGCGTTGCACGTTGCATCTTATATAGTATTAATATATGATATATTATATGATAATATTAAGATATTATATATTATATAATATTAATATATTCTATATTATAATATTATCTAATATAATATGTTAGCTACAAAAGGGTGGGCCCTACTTGGGACCCACCTTTACTACCAGAAAAGAAGATAAGCAGCCCGCTGCACGTGTTGCAAGTCCACCATGATAAATGTGTTTCACATGTGCCATCCATCTGTTTTTACGGTGGGACCCATTACCATCTGACGACAGGCCCCTTGTATCATCCGTGTTGTTCATCTATGGATCCAGCCTGATGCATATGTTGCATCCAAACTATCTATCCATTTTTAAAAGATCATGAGCTAAGGAGATGAGTCCGATCTATGGTTCAAGTGGGCCCACCTTGGTATGTGTATAGGGCCCATATTGATTTAATTGTGGCCTCATTGGGGCCCATTTTGGTGTACGTATAAGGCCCATAAGATTAGACCCATTTTGATGCATTTGAAGGCCCATGGGATATGGCCCATTGCAATGTACATAAGGCCCATTGAAGCAGCCCACATGATTTATATAAGGCTCATATAAGGCGGCCCATTTGATGTATCTAAGGTCCATGGGTCGAGGCCCAACAGGATGTCCTTAGAGTCCATTGTAATGTACGTTTTTCATGGTTCATGAAATGATATTTATGTCAGGTCGTGCCTAGGGAATAATGTTGGTTAGACGTCCACATTGTATGTACAATATTGGTTAAATGTCCTCATTGTAACTCTCCTTAGGGCCCATTGATAGGTCCACACTCGTTACTACTCATTGCTTTATAACATACTTAGTATAATCCCATGACTCATGCCCATACGCATCATATGCATGCTTGATTTGAGTAGTGACTGATCATAGCATATGCCATTGGGCAGACCACTTATGGGACCCGTTATGAGACGGAGTGCCCTACATGATCGCGCAGTACGCGTTGGATTTCTGCATGATTTGACGTGTGATTCATGCATCTCGCATACGTGTGACTTGATCACTGCACGCCCTAGCGACACCAGGGCCGTGGCTCCACAGGTATATCGTGGATGGCCGTATCGGATACCGAAAATATTTGGTTCAAGCACTGTGGGCACTTAGGATGTCCTTGGGCGAAAGTCCCAGAACCTTTTTGGTACCAGGAGATGCTCCAACGTCTAGACCGAGTGGATACACGAGCGCCCGAGTGCCAAATACCAGTAGGTCGCGTCTCCCAATGTGTCATGGTCGGTTGGAAGGGGGTGTGGCCTTATCCGCCTGAGTGAGGGGGCTATAAGCTAGGCTGAGTTTGACCAGCTCGCAAATGAGTCCGCTATTGACGAGCCGGGTAGGTATTGGCATACTACTGGTCAGGCGGATAGCGAGGTCTTTTCTGCTTGCTTGACTGTGCAGCTAGGGAGGTGGCAGTCACTGCAAAGTGTATTAGACCCCGGTGATATCTAGAGAGGAACTGTACTGATATATGTACTTGATGAGTACCGACTTGCTTGGATTGCATTTCGCATATGACATTCAGCTATGTAGGCCTTGCATTGCATCGATGTGGCCGATGACATTCATATCTCGCATCGCATGACCTTGGTATGGCCGATAGCATTCATGCCTTACATTACATAGCCTTGGTATGGTTGATTTTATTCGTGGACTTACCGCATACTTCCGCATTACCTGATATTGTACACTCGGCGTTTGCCTTGCGCACACACTTACACCACCCTCTAAGCTTTTGTAAGCTTATGCACGATAGTTGGGTGCAGGTAGCGTTGGACAGCAGCAGCGCTGAGACAGGAGCGCGTATCAGGACCTTTTGGAGCTTTTCGATCACCTTGTATTTCCCTTTCTGCATTGTACTTAAAGATTTTGATATAGTGGATATGTGGTGATGTTGTTTTGTGACTTGGTTATGCTTGTGGTTATGCTCCATTACAAAAAAAAATTCATTCTGAAATTCCTCTTTGTAGGATCCCAGGATCAGAATCTGGCATTTGATTACCAGGAGCTGAGAATGGGGCACTACGGAGGCTGTCGGCACCGGATTCGACAATCGGGATTCATGTGAATCCGATTTTCGGATTTGGGCCGTGACAGAAGTTGGTATCAGAGCATAACTTGGGAATACCTGAAGATCACATCATATATCTATTATAAATAAGTTCCGAGTCTGACTGATTTTGCGATTGTCTGACATAGACCCTTAATGTATGTGCCTTCGAGGATTCTCAAGACTGATAGGCCATTGTTCCTTCCTGTAGGAGACGTTATGGCTAGAAGAACGACCCGAGCGACTCCCGCACCACCACCCGCAGCTCCTGCTTTATCACCTGCTACTCCTACTCCACCACCAGATAGTCCTGTCTTTGAGCCTGAGGATGCCACTCATTTTCCTGAGACCAGTGCGGATCCGACCGTACCTGTGAGTGCTACTCAGCTGCAACAGATGTTGCAGGCGATGACTACCATTCTTTAGGGGCAGAGCAGGCGTCCCACAGTGTCACCAGCCGAGGCTGAGCAGGAGCGTGCGAGCGCTCTTCTCAAGGATTTTCGATAGCACGATCCCCCACGTTTTCGGGGTGAGCCAGACCCTACTGCTGCAGAGTTATGGTGCTCCGAGGTGGAGAAGATTTTCGACACCATGAGATGTACTACCCAGCAGCGAGTCCTATTAGCTGTACTCCTTCTGCAGGGCGAGGCTCAGTATTGGTGGGCATCTGTGGCCCGATCGGTAGCCACCGATTTTGAGTGGACCTAGGAGGACTTTATAGACCGGTTTGACCGGAAGTTCTTTTCCGAGCATGTGCGACAGCAGCGCGCACTAGAGTTTGAGACTTTGGTCCAGGGGGATATGTCTGTGTCCCAGTATGAGGCTCGGTTCGTCGCACTATCCAGATTCGCGACGTATTTTGTTGATGATGAGGGACGGAAGGCCCGCCGTTTTGAGAACGGCTTACGTCCTGCCCTCCGGAGCCGTGTGATCGGACACATGCTTCCAACATTTGAGGAGATAGTAGAGAGAGCCTTGATATATGAGACAGATTGGGCCAGTGTGCAGAGTGCCCGCGATCAGAGGGGAGATCAGAAGAGGAAGGCACCCTCTAGTAGTTCCCATCAGCAGCATCATTCACAGCAGTGGCGCATGACCCGTCCAGCACTCCGAGCACCAGCAGTACCCCCAGCACCATCTTCGGGATCGTTTACAGGTACTTTCTTTGGGTGTGGTCGTACAGGGCATCGTAGGCATGAGTGTCCCCATCCGCAGCAGCAGCAGCAGCCGAGGGCACCACATTCACCTCCACGACAGCCACCACAGCCGCAACGACCACAGCACCAGCCTCCTGTACCTCCTCCACAGCAGCAGATGCAGCAGGTTAGGCTCCCACAGCGACCACAGCAGCAGCAGAGACCTCAGAGGGGACCTGCACCTCCCCAGCAGGCTCAGGGCAGATTCTATGCCGCCCAGTGGGACCCTCAGTCATCAGGAGGGGTCGTCGAGGGTACTCTTCCTGTCTCTGTATGCATTGCACGTGTACTATTTGATTTTGGTGCATCGCATTCATTTGTCGATGATGATTTCTACAGATCGACCGGTTTGCCGTTGGAGTCTGCCCGTGAGGATTTGGTAGTATCGACGCCATTAGGGAAGACCGTAGTGTTGGGTCGATTTTGCTCGTCTTGCCCTATTTTGATTGGGGATATCTTCTTGCCTGCTGACCTATTTGTATTGCCGATGTCCGGTTTTGATATTATCCTTAGCATGTACTGGCTTGTCGAGTACTACGCTATATTAGACTGCTCTGCGAGGACAGTCACGTTCTGCATACCCGGCGTGCCAGAGTTTCAGTTTGTTGCCGAGCCTAGAGGAGGGAAGCTTTCTTGCCTGTTATCGTGTGCCGTTGAGGAGCCAGCTGCTTTGAGTATCGACCAGCTGCCGGTTGTTTGTGGTTTTTCTGATGTGTTCCAGGAGATTCCGGGATTACCACCTCGTCGGCATACTGAGTTCCAGATTGATCTTGTAAGCTTTTGTAAGCTTATGCACCACCCTCTAAGCTTTTGTAAGCTTATGCACGATAGTTGCGTGCAGGTAGCGTTGGACAGCAGCAGCGCTGAGACAGGAGCGCGTATCAGGACCTTTTGGAGCTTTTTGATCACCTTGTATTTCCCTTTGTGGATTGTACTTAAAGATTTTGATATAGTGGATATGTGGTGATGTTGTTTTGTGACTTGGTTATGCTTGTGGTTATACTCCATTACAAAAAAAAAATTCATTCTAAAAATCCTCCTTGTAGGATCCCAGGATCGGAATCTGGCATTTGATTACCAGGAGCCGAGAATGGGGCACTACGGAGGCTGTTGACACCGGATTCGACAATCAGGATTCATGTGAATCCGATTTGTAGATTTGGGGCGTGACATTTTGAAATCACTAGGCGCGTCGGCGCCGTGGCCTATCAGCTTGCCTTGCCATCACAGTTGTCTGGCGTCCACGACGTTTTTCACGTCTCCATGTTGAGGAAGTGTGGGTCAGACATAGTTCCCGTTATTGATTGGCAGCCGTTGGAGGTTCGTGAGGACGCTTCTTACATTGAGCAGGCAGTCTGTATCCTTGATCGGAAGGAGCAGGTCCTCAGAACCAAGGTCATTCTATTGGTGAAGGTGCAGTGGGGTCACCATTCCGTAGAGGAGGCTTCGTGGGAGCGTGAGGCTGAGATTCGAGAGCGTTATCCTCATCTCTTAGATGGTTGATCATGTGATGTATTTTGTATGCTATCTCCGATTTTATATGATGATGTTATGTCGTTTCTTCTTCATGAGTAATGCTTAGTTGTGATGCTTGTGTAAATTTTAAGGATGAAATTTTTATAAGGAGGGGAGAGCTGTAAGACCCGTATCTTGATCCGTACCTTTTCGTAGACCTTCGTGGTCTTACCGGTCGAATTCAGGTAACCTTCGACCCTTAACCGATATCGACGCGCAACCCTGATTCATGTGCCGACAACCCGAGTCGACTCAACTCGAGACCAATACCATATCGACCGCGCCGTCGTTGCAGTTCCGATGCCGCGACTCGCGCGCCGAGGCGATACCCTGGTCAAGAGATATGGGCCAACGTTCGGTGCTAGAAAACGCCGCGCGTTACGAAACCCAAGAGAATCTCTACGATGTGTAACATCAATCACATCAATCTCATCAATCAATCACCCATCAATCCATCACATGTCAAGTACACATCACTTCCATCCCTTTTCCCAAGCAACTACAAAAGTCTCCCAAACCCATACCTCTCTTACACAAAAAGCCACCAAACTCTTCACCACTCATACCTCTCTTACACAAAAGCCTCAAAAGTCAAAGATTTCTTACACCCCCCATCATTCATCCATCCATCCATCTCTCTCTACATCACTTTCTCTCTTTCTCTCTTTCTCATTTCAAAAATTCCAAGCAATAAAGAGCCCCCACGTATGGAAATTTTCAAGCATCCCTAAACTCCAAGTGGCCCACCTTCGTACCCCATCATCTCTCATCTCAACCTTCCATTCTTCATCTCATCCATTGAAGTTGAAGCCAAGGTGCCAAGGAACCCCTAGGAGCAAGAAGATCGGACGGTGGGTGCCTCTAAAGGGTAGTTTTTCTTGTTTTTATGGTGGACCAAGTGAGGCCCATCGATCAATGGTGTGGATCTCACTTGGGACCCTAAGATGTGGCCAATGGACCACTTGGATCATCATGATCATTCCATGATGGGGCCATTCTCCATGGACCCCATCATGATATTTACTTCATTTAGAAAGGTCATCTAGACCATCCATATTGGTGGGGAAAGGATCGCCACCGTTGATTTTAAGTTTTGATGGTCCCTTATGCTAAATGACCCACTTATTGTATGATTTATTACAAGGGAGGGCCTATAGTGTCGGGGTCCCTCCATCACAAGGCGTGTCCCACTCTCCATGTCTCTCTCTCTTTATTTTATTTTATTTTATTTTATTTCTATGCAATGGGATTGTGTGGCCCACTTGAATGGACCCCACCTTTTGGCATTGTGTCCAAGTGTTCTTCAAGTGGGGCCCACCTGAAATATTGTATCTACATCGTCCTTTAGTGGTGGCCCACTTCAGCAGGACCCACCACAATGCAATGAGAGGACTGAACGTCCAGCGTCTGGGACGCTGGACGTCCCTGCTTGTAAAAAAAAAAGAAGAGGAAATGGTACTTTTGGGGTGACCCACTTGTTTAGGCTCCACCTTGATGTTTATTCTCGATCCAAGCCGTCCATCCTCTTACCCATCCCGTTTTAGGCGTTGAGCCAAGTGATGGGACTGGTTGGAAGGTCTGGTGGGCCATGACATTAGAAAGTTACACCCTTACCATTCAAAATCATTATCTTGTTTTATTTTACTGTCCAAGCATCAAAAAAATTTGAACTCTGGACTCATTTCGTCTGTTACGAGCTACTGATCGCAATGGCCGGAGCGGATTTCGTTTTAGTGGGCCCCACGCGTGAAAAACCTCGGGAAAACGGTTTTTCCCCAAAAATATCAAGAGGCAGAGCCTTTGCTCCTGCCAACGTCAGCGGATAGCGCTGCACGCTGCTGCGTGCAGCCGTGAAGGCGGGCGGGCGACCGCTGGCTACCCACGGCCCTGCACGTGGGCCCCACAGTGATGTTTATTTGCATTCCAACCCGTTCATCGGATGGGCCACCCCTTAAAGTGGCCCCCCTCCAAAAATGAGACAAATCCAAAACTCAGGTGGCCCACACCACGTGAAACAGTGTGAGTTGAATTCTACCGTTGAAAAGTTTTTGGGGCCCACAGAAGTTTTGAATCAAGCTGAAATTTATGTTGTCTCTTCATCCAGGCCTACGTGACCTTATCAATGGTCTGGATGATTGGCAAATCTAATGGTGGGCCACACACGTGGATCCCACCATTAATGTATGTGTTTTAATACACCGTCCACGGCCCACCATGATACATGTGTTATACTCTACCGTCCAGTGGACGGTGGGGCCCCTTTTGATATATGTGTTCTATCCGCACTGTCCACTGGACAGTGGGACCCACCATGATGCAGGCGATGCATCCAGACCGTCCATCCACTTGAAAAGATCATTTTAGGCCTATGGGTTAGGCCCATTTGAATTTCAAAAGGGCTATGGGCTAGGCCCATTTGGTTTATGAAATGCTTATGGGCTAGGCCCATTGGATTCATTTAAGGCCTAAGAGCTTAGGCCCATTTGATGTGTTGCAAGTCCATGGGACTAGGCCCATTTGATGTACTTCAAGGCCCATGTAATTGGACCCCTTTTTGTTGAAATTTTAAAGCCCGTAGAAGTAGGCCATTTGATATATTGTAAGGCCCATGGGACTAAATCCATTTGATTATAAAAGGGTCCATGGGATTAGGCCCACTGGATTTATTTGAGACCCATGAGTTAGGATCATTCTATTTAATTAAGGCCTAGGGGTTTAGGCCCATTTGACTCATGTTAGGCCTATGGGTTGAGTCCCTTTTTATGTACATGTGGGGGGCCCAATTGGTGTGGCCCATTGGTCACATGTTAGACGCATGAGACTAAGCTCATTTGATGTAATCCAAGGCCCACGGATTTTGACCCATTGCAATGCACATAAGACCCATTGGTATGACCCATTTATGTGACTCATCTGATGAATAGAAGGCCCATAAGATATGGCCCATTTGATATATATGTAAGGTCCAATGGGAAGAACCTACGGTCCATTGCAATGTGTAAATCTATTACAGATTAAGTACCGATGTTTACAAAGATCGTGCCTTGGGAGCAATGTTGGTTTGACGTCCACATTGCGAGTGTAATGTTGGTTGGATGTCCACATTACGACTCTCCTTAGGGCCCATTACTGGGCCGTACTTGCTGTGTTTCGGCCGTCTAGGACCATCTGCGTCGTAAGGATGGTTCATCACTCATTTACATGTTTAGTACAGTTTCATGACCCATGATCATACGCATCATATGTATGCTTGATATGAGGATTGATTGATCATAGTATATGCCTTCGGACAGGCTGTTTATGGGCTCCTGATTAGGCGGTGTTGCCCTACATGAGCGCACGATATGCGCAGGATTGGTTGCATGACTGGATAGCGTGATTCATGCATTCCGCATTTGTGTGACATGGTTATTGTACGCCCTAGCGACATCGGGGCCGTAGCCTCCACAGACAGATCGTGGTTGGAAGGATTGGATATCGAAAATCTTATTATACATGGGGTACTATAGATATCCCTGGGTGAAAGTCCCTAAACCCTTATGGTACCAAGAGGTTGCTCCAACGTCTAGACCGAGTGGGTAGATGAGCGTTGAGTGCCAATTACCAGACGGTTACGCTCTCCACTGTGTCGTGGTCGGTTGGAAGGGGGTGCTGCCTTACCCACCCGAGAGTAGGGGGCAATGCTAGGCTGACTTTGACCAGCTCGAGGAATGGGTCCGCTATCGACGAGTCGCGCCCGATATTGACAGACGGATAGTGTGGTCTCTTCCACTTACCTTATTGTGCGCGATGTGGCGGCAATCTGGTTTAGAGTGTACTAGACCCTAGTGATATCTCATGTTTTGAGCTGTATTGATGTATGGACATAGATGAGGATCTACATGCTTAAGTTGCATTGCACATCGCATGGCCTTGGGATGGCCGATACCATTCATGTCTTGCATCGCATAAGCCTTGGTACGGCTCATGATATTATGGTTTCATCTGCATATTCCGCATTACTCAGACATTGCATGTTCATATCACTACCTTGCGCACACACTTTCACCATCCTCTAAGCTTTCTGTAAGCTTATGCACGACCGTTGCGTGCAGGTGACGTTGGATCGCAGCAGCGCTGAGGCAGGAGCACGTTGCAGAGCATTTTGGAGTTTTTGTTCTTTACCATTGTATTTCCCTTTATGCTCATTGTACTTGTAAAGTTTTTGATTATAGTGGAAATGTAATGGAGTTCTTGGTTGTTGTTTGTGGGTTATGCCTTTGGTTATGCTTCTTACGAATCAAACTGATATTTAAAATCCTTCTCGTAGCATCCCAGGATCGGAACCTGGCGAATGGGAACTAGGAGCCGAGAATGGAGTTTTACGGGAGGCTGTCGGCGCCGAATTCGACGATTGAAAATTTTGTGAGCCCGATTTCCGAGTTTGGGGCGTGACAAAGGCCCACCATCGTGAATGTTATATAGTGTATAATATATAAACAACATATATAATATATATACAATATTATATATATATATACACAATATAATATATATATAATACAATATAATATATATATGTATATATATACACACACACACACACGCTGCACACACTCACGCACACCCACACGCACGCACGCACACCCAGTGAGCTCCATTGTCCGCTGGACGGTGGAGATAAGGCACAAACATCACCCTGGGCTCCATCGTCCGCTGGACGGTGGAAATGAACGCATAAATCACTGTGGGCTCCACTTGGGGCCCACCATAACATGTATTTTCCATCCAGCCGGTTGGTAAGGTCCCACGGACCTGAATGAAAGGAAAACATAAATTTCATCACAATCCAAAACTTCTGTGGCCCACCAAAAGAATTTCAATGGTAGAGGTTCAATCCACTGTTTCCTATGGTGTGGGCCACCTGAGTGTTAGATGGAGCTGAAACTTGGAGGAGGCCCACTGCTGGGGATGGCCTACCTCGTGGACAGCTTGGATGACAAATAAACATCACGGTGGGGCCCACAAGCAGGGCTGTGGGCCCCTGACGTCCGCCTGCCCAAACGCTGCACGCAGCAGTGTGCAGCTGCTGCTGCTGCGTCAGAGGGTAGAGGCTCTGCCTCTGCCATTATTTTTTAAAAAAAAATTGAAAACCTATTTTTTTGGGATTTTTCGCATCTGGGGCCCGTATCAACTAGATCCACCCCGTCCATTCGCTTCCCTAGCGTGTAACAGATCCAACAAGTCTAATAAATGATATTTTTAATGTTTAGAAAATAAAATAAAATAAGAAAATGATCTTTGAAAGGTAATGATGTAATCTTCGACGCTATGGCCCACCAGATCTTCCAATCAACCCCAACTCTTGGCTAAACTCCTAAAATGAGATGGGTAAGAGGATGGACGGCTTGGATTTCATACATACTTAGAGGTGGGGCCTATACTAGTGGCCCACTCCAAAAGGCTTCTTTTTCTTCTTCCATTTTTTTTTTTTTTTTGATTTCCAACGGCGTCCAGGGAACGTCCAGCGTCCCTGGACATAATATGTACATTGAAGTGGGCCCTATTTATAGATGGATTGGATCCAATACATGCATCATAGTGAGGTCCATCCAAGTGGGCCACACAACCAAATTAATATCTCATAAAATAAAATTAAAAAAATGAAATAAAAGGGAGAGAGAAATGAAGAGTGGGACACGCGTGTGATGGAGGGCTCCGCCACTATGAGCCCTCCCTTGAAGAAATTATACAATCAAATGGGTCCCTTTACACATGTGGCCACCTAAATCGAAAATCAACGGTGGGAATCCTTTCCCCACCAATATGGACGGTCTAGATGACCTTCCTAATGCAATAAAATAAATATCATGATGAGATCCATGGAGAATGGCCCCATCATGGATGATCATGATGATCAAAGTGGTCCATCGGCCACAACTTAGGGTCCCAAGTGAGATCCAAACCATTGATCGGTTGGTCTCACTTGGCCCATCTTAAAAACATGAAAAACTACTAACATCAAGCACCCACCGTTCGACCTTCTTGCTCCTATAGGTTCCTTAGCTCCTTAGCTTTGATTTTCACGGAGGAGATGAGAAATGGATGGCTAGGATGGGAGATCTTAAGATGGAGAGGTGGGCCACACTTGAAGTTTGAGAGAAATGGGGAGAGGCTTGGACGTATGGATTTTTTTTTTACTTGGGAGAGAGTTTGAAAATGAGAGAGACTTGTAAAGGGAGAGAGAGATGGGTGATAGATGTTTGATGTGGTGGTGATGGGTATGTAAGACACCTTTTTGACTTCTGTAGCCTTTTGTGTAAGAAAGGCATGGGAGGTGTAAGAAATTCTTGACTTTTGAGGCTTACTTGGGAAGGGTGAAAAAGTGATGTGTACTTGACATGTGATGTGATCGGATTGATGTGACATCTCGTAGAGATTCTCTTTGGTTTCGCAATGCGCGACATTTTCCTCGCACCGAACGTTGGCCCACATCTCTTGACCAGGGTATCGCCTCGGCGGCAAGTCGCGACATCAGAACCGCAGCGATGGCGCGATCACTATGGTAAGGGTCTTGGGTTGAGTCGATATGGGTTGACGGCATATGAATCAGGGTCGCGCGTAAATATCGGTTAAGGGTCGAAGGTTGCCGAAATTCGACCGGTAAGACCGCGGAAGTCTACGGAACAATACGGACTAAGATACGGGTCTTACATATCGGATCTAGGTCAAGCTAAGTTTTCAGTTCGGTCGGGTTTCCATATCGACCGTGGCAGACTAGTTTCAGTTCAATGGTTACGGGAACTCGATCAAAGCTACAAGTACTATGACATGTAAGGGCCGCCTATCCTGATCTGAGGATGAATTTGGGTCAAATTCTAACGGTCAGAACGTTTAAAAATAACGCGCAAGTGAACCATTCCAGATTACTTAAAAATATATTTGATTTTCTAAAAATCTATTGTTTCTCACTCTCTTCACTCCAGACTCAAGGAAATAGTCTCAGGACATTGTTTGGCCTTGATTTTTGAGGTGATAGTCAAGTCCAACTAAATGGTCATAATGGTCTAAGTTCATCGCTATCGGACTTTCGACGTACGGTTTAGATCTAATACGAAGTTACAAAGCATTCCCGAAAGCAACTGGGTTTAGAGTTGGATCCTAGATTTCAGGGTAAGATAGCGTCAATGATTATATAGGTTTTGGGTCTTACAGATCGGATTTAAAGTGGTTGGTACTAATTTTGCAGGAAATCTAGTTTAGTGCTAGTTAATTCACATTAAATTTCTAAAGAATTTAGTCCTAAATGGTGTCTTTGGCTTTGGAATTGAATCTTGAGAGGTTATTAAGGTGTTATGGTTGACCCATTGTCTAAGGACGTCTAATTTCAGGTTGGTAAAAATCTGGGGTGTTACAAGTTCAGAGGAGAGGTAGTGCAGATCGGATGTCTTAAATCTTGTTATACCGTGCTGCTGGACCAGTCAAGTGGGATGTTGGACCGGTCAAAAGGAGCTGTTGGACAGGTCGAGGCTCGCTTGACTCAAAGTCCAGTAAGCAACAATTTTTTGCTTCAACCATTCAAGGGTTAGGCTCGATCGGTCGAAGGGGTCCTTCGACCAGTCGAGGACCTGGCTCGATTAGTCGAGGGTTACGCAGATTCTGTGTGGATCTTGTGCGGACTGCGTAAATTTGAGGAGTTTCACAGAGATGTGAAAGGAGAATTTCTTAAACTATAAATAGGGGTCATTAGGGCTATTCTAGGGCATGCTAAGGCTTCCTAAAGTAATTCTATAGGAAGAGAGAGAGAGAGAGAGAGAGAGAAGCTTGTGGAAGGGAGGTTCTACTTGTATAGGTGATGTACTGTGCAGTCGACGTCTCAGCGCTTATACGTCCTCGTGATCGGTGAGATCTCTCTTTTTTCATTATTCTCTTATTGTTCATCCACTTATACGTGAGTGAAGAAGGTTTGATCCAAATGGTGTGTGCTTGTGATCAGTTGTAACGTTTTACTTCATAGTGAATTGTTACTCTGAACTGTCCCGTAGTTTTTACTTCTTCAAGAGTTTTCTACGTAGTTTTTACTTCTTCAAGAGTTTTCTACGTAAAATCTCTTGTGCCGTGTGGTTTATGTTTTAATATATTTAATTACTTTATTATATCCCATAATTCTGATATTTTTGGGAGGCGAGATCTTAAGGCTTTTGTGTAACGCTCCCAACACAATCTTCTACACCAATCTATAGCTCAAGTTGTAGACCGAGTGAAGATAACATTGTTTCAATATTGGGGTCTTACCATCGGTTGCAGGTGGGCTGTGAAAAAAAAAAAAAATCTTCTCAAGTCTCAGCCATATATGATTGCATTTAACGTATATATTTGCCTATCTTAAGGTCAAAGTTAATAAGATTGAATTGAACCGTACAATCGATTATATCACTCTGCACACACCACATGAAAACAAGCCAAAATGCAACAACTCCAGCCCGTCCAATTGACAGCCCTAGAGACAGGACATTCGCACGTAGCTTGCAATGTTTCTATTTTACACGTGTGCCATAGCCATGTTTATTCATGTGAGTACTTTAATACAGGTTCGTATGCATGTTTTTACCTTCTTCCAAATGAGAAATGATCAGATACAGCGACTGTATCATAAGCTATGATACAGCATTTTTTCCCCACCAATATCTCAATTTTTAGAGTATCCAGTCCGTGCAAAAGGTGGCCCATATCATAACTATCATATCATATTAAAATCAGTTAGATCTAGTGAACGTACTAGTGCATTGATTTAGTCATACCATTTGTTATTATTGATTTTGATGTTGTGTCCTGACTGATCGGTGGAACTGCCTGAGTTTCATGTCGGGCGACCATCATGGTGTGGCCCACCATTTTTCAGGGATTGATCAAGCATTATGGGCCTGTATATTGTGTGTGAGACATCCAACCGGGCGAACAACTGCGTCCCACCATCATGGCAGACGAACCAAAATCAGGCTGCTCTGACAACAGGCGACCCAGCCATGCTGCTACAACCCCTTGATGGAAACGCTAATTATATATAAATAATCAGTGGCCGCCTCAAGTCAACTATAAAGACAGTTAAGCTACCTTTTTTGATTGAAGAACGAGATGCTCGGTCCCATTAATTGACAGTTGTGCTCCTGTGGTATATTGTAATCTAATGGTTGTACTGAGGAGATATGTAGCTCAAATGATATTTTTATCCCATCCAACCCGTGTATCAGATGCACCACCTTCGTTTTAGGCCAGAAGTACCTAGCAACTTGGATTCCATGCAAGCAACCCTCTCACCTTATTCCTGATCCTATGGCTCATCTGCTTTGATTAGCCTATTTTTTAGGCCACAGCAGTATTTTATGGTGATGCATTTGATGGACCGATTGGATATACTCTTTCACACATCTTAACTTATTGTGAGTGTCCTGTTAATTAATATGCAAGCAGACCAGCCCACCACATATTCTCTTTCTCATCTCACGTCAACCTTCGTGTTTTTTTTTTTTTTGCCTTTTAGGGGTTTTCTTATATGGCCGCCTGCCTTTTGGGCTATGGACCGAAAAGGTCCTGCTTTAAAGGTATCATTCAAGATCCGCTTATAATTTTCACATAAGAAATTAAACTGTCTGCTGTTAGTTCATGTAGGAATGAGTTTGTGTATTTCGGTATTGATGAAACTGTTCTCCTTATGTTATGCTGCACTTGCAATCTCCCCTTCTTTACGTTGGATTCATCCGGTGCCACCCTAAGCCCTGACCGTGTGCGGGGCCCACCTTTTTTTTCTTTTTTGGTGATCAATCCACCTCATTGATCTATTTTTCCAACTCATTTTGGGGAACTAACCTAAAAATGAGGTAAATCCAAAACTCAAAGTGAGCACCGCGCTGGTCCCAAGCTGTTTCAACGGTCGGGTTCAATCCCTCCTGTTTCCTTTTGTTTGGTTCACTGGAGCTTGGTATCAAACTTATTTTTGTCCATGTCATAAGTTGAGCTGGAAAAATAGATTGACATGGTGGATTTGTCCCGAACATTTTATGCCCCACGAATGTTTCAATGGCCTTTGTCTCTTTTCCTGTTTGTTTGGCTTACTTCAGCTTTAGATCAGCTCCAATTTTTGTCTTCTTTTTTTAAAATAAGACCAGCAAAATAAATAGACAAAGTGGATTTGTCATAAATATCATGGTAGTCCTCACCTACTGTGGAGCAACCCCCGACTCTACTTAAATGTCCATAGAACCTCTTGCACATTTATTAACGTTTATTGCCATGCTAACCTAACCAAACTGTACATTAGACCACGTTAATGCCGGTGAGAAATCAAGCTCTTCCATCGGTTTTTTACAGCTCATCTTAAGGCATGGGCCCAATATTGAGGCAAATCAGAAGTTCAAAATGGACCCCCTAACGGCCTAAGATGCTTAGGCACTCAATCCCTGTTTCTTGTCATGTCTCCTGCTTGAGCTTTGTATCGGCCTCATTGTGGACCCGTGCCCTAAAATGAGCTGGAACAATAGATTGATAAAGTTGAGTTATAATAAAAATCTTATGCCCCACGAATGTATTAATGGTGGGCATCCAATCATCATTCTTTGATCATTTGTCCCACTCGAGCTTTGTATCGGCCTTACTTTTGGGCCTATGCCCTAAAATTAAATGGCAAATCCAACGGAGTGGGTGGATTTATTATTTTTGGGCACATGCCCTAGAATTATGCAATGCACCAATTGTCAAAGTTCAAGTCGGCCACACCAATGGGACAATGGAGATTGAATGCCTATCAGTGGAAACTTCTTGGAGGCCACAAAAGTTTTAGAACAAGCTGATATTTGTGTTTTCCCTTCATGATTCCCTTTGTGACCTTATGTATAGGTTGGATGAAATATTTTAACTATGGGCATCGTTGTGATTTCCATGGTGTGTTCCACCTTTTTATTTTTATTTTTGTTAGCTTGTTAGTACATTCCACTGCCAGTTGACACTTCACTATTAGCCTGACACTTCACTATTAGCCACGGCCCATAGGGACTGAAAGCAAGACCTCAGTGTTGAAACAAGGTATCTTTCACTCGGTCTACCACTTGGGATCAGGGTGTTATGGTGTGTTCCACTTAAACTTTGGATCTACCACATTTTTGGGCTTCATGCCCTAAAATGATATAGAAATTTGGATGGAAGGTGTGGATTTAACACATATGTAGTGATGGGAGCCACAGACCTTTGCCATTTCCACGTAAATACCAAGTCGGTCTGAATTGTGGTATTAGCGTGGAGTACAATCTTTTCTTGTCTATCCTGTAGTGGCCTTAAAAAGAAACATTAAAGAAAAAAAAAAGTCAAGTATATGGCCTCATCAGCTAAATTCATGGTAAGATATATACTTTGTTGAGTATGATTTGTATGATCCCAATCCATTGCTACCATGTGGATGGTGGATATTAGTTCAGAAAGGCATGAGCCAAAAAATGAGATAGATCCAAAACTCAAGTAGCCTACACTAAAAGAAACAGTGACCCCAAGAGATTTTTAAGAGCAAGTATTCAATTTTCTTTTTTCCTTGGCATGGTTCATTTTAGCTTTGGATATATCTCATTTTTTTGGGTCTGTAAATTCAGCTGACATAAATGGATAAATGTGTCAATAAGATACATGCATTATGGTGGGATCCACAAATATTTTGTAACATTATCCGTTTTTGTGTTTAAAGAGCAATGAGTAAAATAAAACATTGAGAAGAGTTCCGTAAATACTAATTGAATAATTATTATCCATTTAGAAGGTGTTTACCGGTAAATTGAAAAATCACATAAGCTGGTATAAGCGGCTGGAATAGATGTACGAAATGAGCAGGCAGTTGAGAGAGTTTAAAATAGGTGGTTTGGGGTTCCTTTCCGACAAGCCAGGCGCCGTACAAAAAAGTTTTCCTTAATATTCTGCAAGAGTAGGGGCTGGGTGTCAATTCGGGTTAAGAACTACCTCACGCCTGACCCGTTATATATATATATATATATATATATATATGGAAATGCACACCTACGCAAGTTCACCCGAAGCTAGTGTGAACTTTTTTGAGAACCCAACATACATGATGTGGATTCAAAATCTGAATGATCCATGTGAAGTAGCACCTCATGAAACCTCTTGGCCAAAAATTAAAACTTAGATCCAAAACTTTAGTGGGGCATGAAAAATTAAAAACAGTTTCCTCCCTTGATTTGCATTTCTCTTTACTTATGACTTATTAGAATTTTAGATCAAGGTGAAAATTTATCTCACGAGGTTCATGGGATTCCTCATCACATGAACCGTTTAGATTAGACACACATGATACATGTGCAAAGGTGCGTGCTCACCTGATTTTATATATATATACTATGCGCTCGACCTTACAATAAGCTTTCGTGAGGTCGAGCTATGTGGGCTCCACCGTGATGCGTGTCAACCATCAACACTGTGCATTTGATGGGTACCCTTTAAAATATGGGATATCCAAAAAATCAGCCGTATACGGAACTCAAGTGGGCCATACCATTTAAAATCATGTGAAACACTATTAAAATATATAAAAGTACTTGGTGGGGCCCACCTGAGCTTTGAATGTTGCTAAAACTTGGTCTGAACCCTCATATAAGTGGAGCACACATAATGGATGGGCTGGATTTGCAAACCACATCTTTTGTGGGCCCCAAAAATGATTACGAATGTTTTAATGGTGCACGACCCCTCTCCACTTCTGTATGTGGTGTGGCCCACAAAAGTCACGGATTGACTTAATTTTTGGGACCTAAGTCCACGGTGGAATGACGCATCTTACTGATGGGGTAGATGTTCAAAAGGCATCACGGTGGGGCCCACACAGATCGAGCGCATTGTACCTTTTCCATATACACACACACACATACACACACACACCCCATAAGTCAGATGCGCTATTCCACCATGGGCCTAGGTCCCAAAAATCAATTCAATCTGTGACTTGTGTGGGCCACACCACTTATAGAAGTGAAGAGGGGCCGTGCACCATTAAAACATTCATAATCATTTTTGGGGCCCACAAAAGATGTGGTTTTCAAATCCAGCCCATCCATTATGTGTCTCCCACTTGTATGAGGGTTCAGACCAAGTTTCAACAGCATTCAAAACTCAAGTAAGCCCCACCAAGTGCTTTTATATGTTTTAATGATGTCTTCACATGATTTTAGATGGTATGGCCCACATGAGTTCCATATAGCTGATTTTTGGAAAATCCCATTATTTAAAGGGGAACCATCAAATGCACGGTGTTGATGGTCGACATGCATCATGGTGGGGCCCACACAACTAGACCTCACGGTAAGCTTATGGTGAGCTCGAGCGCATAGTACCTTTTCCCCCGCGCGCGCGTGTATATATATATATATATATATATATATATATATATATATATATATATATATATATATATATATAGCCGTGGCTGCTCTCTCTCTCTCTTCCCAGTGTAAAGCTGCTATCTCTCTCTTACGAACGTGGGAATGTGACCCTTTGACACATCTCCACACATGTATAACGCTCAAAAATAATGCACTCACATAATAAAGATGGACAGCTATAAAAGGCCTCACAAGCATAATAATGCTTCCATGTCTTGAACTTTGAGGTAAACTTCAATACAGTTAATACCATGACTCAAGATCTTACTCATCAGTTTATCTCATGGTGGTCACAAGAGATGAACGATCCCCTCCTATATTCCCTACACTTTGTCTGATCTCTTGGTACACATGGGTAATGATCAAGAGATTACGTAAAAGGTCTCCTCCTTTACCACCTGGCCCACGAGGCCTACCGTTGATTGGCAACCTCCCATTTCTCGAGCCCGATCTGCACCGTTATTTCGTCAAATTAGCCCAAACCTATGGCCCGATCATAAAAGTACAGCTAGGCAGCAAGCTATGTGTCGTATTGAGTTCATCAAGCCTAGCTAAAGAGGTTCTCAGGGACCACGACACCATCTTCGCCAACCACTACGTCCCCACAGCAATATCAGAGCTTACGTACGGTGGGATTGAAATCGTGTTTAGTCCCTACGGCCCAAATTGGCGGACGATGCGCAAGCTGTTCGCACGAGAGATGATGAGCTCTAAGGTGCTTGACTCGTACTATGGCTTACGTAGACTCGAGGTACGCCAGATGGTACGTGATGTGCGTACATTAACAGGCACTACAGTAAACATAGGCGAGGTAGCGTTTCAACTAGCTCTGAATGCGGTGATGAACATGATTTGGGGTGGTACGCTTGATGGGGAGGGTAGGCGTAAGGTGGGTCTTGAGTTTCAACGGGTTATCAATGAGGCTATCGAGTTAGTGAGTGAGCCCAACCTCTCTGATTTTTTAACTATTATATCGAGGTTTGATGTACAAGGAGTGGTGGGCCGTATGAAGAAGCTCACATCATGGATGGATAAGATCTTCGAATCCGTCTTAAATCAACGGTTGAAAATGGATAGAAGGGAAGGAGGGAAGGGAAGCAAGGACTTTTTGCAGTTGCTTTTGCAGCTTAAGGAGGAAGGAGACACTAAAACGCCCTTGACTCTGACCAACATCAAGGCCATTTTTGTGGTAAGTACTTTTCTCTTGTATCAAAATAAAATTTCTAAGTTTAATAGCCGTCCATTTGTGTCGTACACTCTGACCCATCAATGGTCCGGCCTGAATTTTGGGCAGGGCAGTTTTGAAATCTCTGGTGTATGTGACTATATCCATGCCGTCCATATGCATTGAAATCTCATTTTAGGGTATGATCCCAAAAATGAAGCAGATCCAAATCTCAGATGGACCATAGTACAGGAAACATTACTACATCAGTAGTTGAACATTAAAAACTTCTTGTGGGCCATGAAAGCTTTCGATCAAGATTATATTTGTGTGGTCTCTTTATATAGGTATTTGTAACCTTAACAATAGGTTGGATGGCAAATAAACATTTCGGTGGACTCCATGAAGTTTTTAATAGTAGGGATTCAATCATGCTTTTTTCCTGTGGTGTCGTCCACCTAAGATTCGGGCATGCTTCATTTTTTGGGATCAAAACCTAAAATGAGCTTTGAAAATGGTAAGACGGTGTGGATTTAAGGCACATGCATCACTGTGAGCCCCATAGTCAGGGATCCCACCCTTCTCGGTGGATCCACCGGGTCCAACGTATCATTACATCCTCCAGTTCCACCGGATCCAACGTATCATCACTACCCTCCATTGCCGAAAGTAGATTGTGCACATTAATTTTAGATCTTGCTGGTGTATGATGATGGGTCACACTTGTATGTCCTTGAAGTAGGTAAGAAATCATATGCGGAACATCTGGATAAGATCCGGACTGTTCGAGTCCTGCCCATGATAAGATAAGAATGGTTGATTAAGGGTGACCATAGACTAATCCGATTTTGATACCACTGAGTCACCCTCAACTTGAATGAGTCGTGACTCAACTCCAGATGAAACAAGTTAAGCTAAGTCACCAAGTCATTTAACCATGATCCTACATGAATCGAGTTAGCTTGGTTAGCCTGCTTGACTCGACTCAAAAAAGCTCGATTCAACTTGGTTCAAAATTGAGTTCGAGCCGAGTCAAGCTGATTTTTTGAGCTCGAAAAAATTTCAAGTCAATTCAAATCGAACCAATACGGTCACTTGGTTATTTTAATATTGATGTTGCTGAGCAAGTGTTTGATGAATGACTCAATGAAGCGTCGGCTGGTGCAAAGAAGGTATAGATATGAAACAAATACTTTTGTATCTTGATTTTTATATTAACTATTGATTGTTTGATGAAATACCTGTAAATTATTGCTGCTACTTTATATTCCGTGAGAAATTGAAAGTGCACTCCACGTGTTTGAGAAAATGTCGCAGAGGCTCAAGCTCGGCTTGAACTGACCCAAGCTGTTTATTAAAACGAGCCAAGCTGGCCAGTCAAGCTCAAGGACCGAGCCAAGCTGAGTTCGAGCTAGGGTCAGCCGGTGGCCAAGGTAAGTCGAGTTGTGCCAAGCTCGACTCGTGTACACCTCTACTTCCTAGTAGCCCAATGGGCAACTTAGACCACTACCAGCTCTATGTTTGACAAACCCACTTTCATTCTGTTAACAGGACCTGGTGATAGCTGGTACGGACACCACATCGACAACAATAGAGTGGGCCATGGCTGAGATGCTGCAGAATCCAGAGATAATGGGAAAAGTTCAAGAGAAATTAGAACTAGTGGTAGGAATGGACCAAATGGTAGAAGAGTCACATGTACCGAAGCTACGCTATTTGGGCGCAGTCATTAAGGAAGCCCTACGTTTACACCCTCCACTTGTGTTCTTGGTCCCTAGGTATCCAAGCCAAACATGCACTGTCGGTGGTTATACAGTCCCAAAGGGCACCCAAATCGTAATTAACACATGGGCTATACACAGGGACCCTGAAGCTTGGGACAACCCCTTGGAGTTTTGTCCTGAGAGGTTTTATAATTCCACAAGCAAATGGGATTACAATGGCAACGATTTCCGTTACCTTCTCTTTGGTTCAGGAAGGAGGATATGTGTAGGACTTCCCCTGGCGGAGAGGATGGTAACTTATGAATTAGCTTCTCTTTTGCACTCATTCGATTGGCGATTGCCAGACGATGCAAAGCTCGATCTTTCAGAGAAGTATGCACTTGTTATGAAGAAAGCGACACCGCTTGTCGCTATTCCCACACCCAGATTGCCAAATCCATAGCTCTACTCTTGAAATAAGTCCAGTTTGGATGTTCCAATTATATTATTTTCCGTGGAAGTATTATTCACCTTATATTGTAGTTTACTTATGATAAGGTAGTATTAGTTTTCAAAAGCCGAGTTACCTTTTAATGAACATGGAACTTCCCTGTTGTGAGACCTAGTTGTTAGTTATTGGATGAAGAAACTGATCAGCACTCATCATTCAACGAAAAAAAGACCAAAGATTCTATGGTTAGGATTTTTAATCTGAGTGAATCTTTTAGGCATGGTCCATTAATGTAAGCTATGTACACAACAAGGAAGTTCTCAATCAATTGCAAAAGGAAACTCGACCTCTTGTTTTTATTATTGTGGCATTGTATTAGTTGTTTTGGTGACTTCTTTATATGAAGGTGATTATGTTATTGCTCCAACCTTTTCATTGTAAAACGTTCACGACGTTTCTCTCCTTGTGTTTTTATTGCATCAGATGTAATAATTCTAGCGGATTTTTTTAGGGATATAAAAAAATTTCTTATTTATACTATTACACCAAATATATACAATTGGACCAGCAAAATAGGACCCCACTGTCTTTAATCCGAGCCTTTAACTTTAAAACCTGTCCAATCTGGACAGTAGTTCGTGCCTAAAAATCTGTCTAATTGTGATAGACGGCTGTAGGCTGAAAACTGTCCAAGTGGACAGTTGTTGAACTGTTTATTTCTGTTAAATTTCGGAACATCATTTTGGTGATCAAAGAGCTGTATAAACTGATATTAAGTAGGCATCTACCATTGGCCAAAGTTGGACCTCGGATCAGGTATAAAAAATTGGTCCAAATCGGACCATTGATCATCTACACTGACCATTGGACGTTAGATCAGACCATTTGGGGATGGTGTTTTTGTGCTCCTATGTTACTTAAATTAGAACCATTATTGTAGCACCCAAACTGAGCCACTTTAGACCGCTGATCAAGTATTATAAAGTGGTCAAGATGGACCACTTGTGGACGTCCAGCAACTATTGAAATTGGACAGCAACTGAACCGTGGAATCTGCATGTCCAAAAGAAGGCTGAGATCTGACGTCACAAGGCTGCCCACAAACGGGCCCTAATGTGACGCCATGTGATGCCCGAAGTGGGCCCTGATCTAACGTGTGGACAGCGTACAAGAATGTGGGCTGATTGTTTAATTACATGCATGTGATTGCGTGTGGTGTACAAGGATGGCCGGTTATGGTAAATATTAATAGGTTGGTGTCCGTAGCGATACCTAGAGCAAAAGTTATATGGTTCATTTAAAGTTCACATTTCAAAACAGTAATTTCTCTCTATTTAAATCTAAGTAATTTCTCTCTATTTAAATTACTTAGATTTGGACACAATTGGGCCTAATTATGTCATGCCATATGTAGGACCGGGCTTACATTTGAAAGACTACTTGCACTTCTATTTAACCTTTTTTCTATCTACTCATCTTAGGAATATATTTGTGCCACGTCTACATTAATCCCTTCCACTTACAAAAAACTTGTTCTCGAGTTGTTAAAGTCATATTGGTCAGCTGCATTGCAAGCTTGCAAAATCTCTATGCCCTTGGGAATATCAATAATATAGGTGTTATTATTGATTTTCCTAAGGATTGAAACAAAACACATCCTACACATCCTTTTATTCATCAGTTTGTTATACGTCATGGTTGGAAACTTATCACCATGAAAGTTTAACTAGCACGTTATCATTCACTTCATGCACCTTTTGACATCGATATTTATTAGCCTATTCATTATACTTGATGTTAGACTCTCCCAACTTCTTCGATGCGGACATGGGCATGTAGTGTCATGATTTGGTCCGCCATATTTTTTGTGGCAATGCTCATATCCAGTAACTTGGGTAAAGAGACCCAGTTGAATGTAGATTTGGAAACACGATCATATATAATCTCAAATGGGGAGTACTTGTTAGTGGATAGATTCTATGTATTGTTAAAGACAAATTTTATCTAAGAAAGAGCAATATCCCGTATGGAGGGTAATTCATCGGGAAGTTCATTGGGCATAATCCTATTTAACTCCAGCAACACTAGTTTCAACTTCTCAATTTGGATTGTTTGTGGCTTTTACTTTTTTTCCGTTTTCAACCAATGCACTTCTCCAATTTACAAGCCTAGGGTTAGTTCTTTGTTCTCATAGGGGTGAGGATAATCTTTATACCATCTTTAATAAAAATAAAAATATTATCCTGACCTCTATGGATGGCATCAACATCATGCTTCTATAGCCAACCAAGTAGCATACAACAAATCTCCATATCAACCACGTCACATATTACTTCATCCTTATAATATTTACCAATGAAAAAGGGTATATAATATCATTCTATTACCTTCATTTCATTGACTCCTTTAATCCATCCAATCATATACGAGGATGGGTATCTTTTTTTATTTTCAGTTATAGCTTTCCACCATAGTCTTCAACACAATGTTCTCACTACTCTTGTCAACAATGATCATATCATAGATCATTTGGTTCACTATGCACCTCATTCAAAAGATGTTGTGTCACTTCAAATTTATCTCTTGCTTCGACGTGTACAAAAACTTCTGCATGATGAATGTGGTAGCTCATGATTCATCATTATCGAGTGGTAGAGGTGTACACGAGTCGAACTGAGTTGATTTGGCACAGTTCAACTTGGCTTAGCCACTAGCTAACCTCAACTCAAACACAGCTCGGCCACAAGCTAACCTCAGCTCAAACTTGGCTCGGCTCGGTCCTCAAGCCTGACTAGCCAGCTTAGCTCGGTTCGGTCAGTAGCTCAGGCCAGTTTGAGCCAAGATTGAGCCGAGTTCGCATGTGCATCATTTTTATAAACACATGGATTGCACCTTCAAATTCTTATTATATGTAAAACATCAGCAACAGTTTTACAAGTATTTCATCAAACACCTTATAGGCAACATCAAAATCAATATAAAAATGAGTATTTGTTTGATGAAACATACCTTCCTTGCCACTAGTCGACACTTCATTGTGTCATTTCATCAAACACTTGGTGAGCAACATCAATATCAAAGTAACCGAGTCATGGAACTAGTTTGATTTGAGTTTGATTCGAGTTGGGTTTGATCCGAGTTGAGTCGATCTCGGTTCGAAAATTTTTTGAACTCAAAAAATCAGCTCAACTCGACTTGATCTCAGTTTCGAATGGAGTCGAATTGAGCTTTTTTAGTCGAGTTGAGCGAGTTAACAGAGCTAACTCAATTTGTGTATAGCCCTACCGAGTGGTAACCTCACTACGCCAAAACAGCGAAAAAAGGACGGTCGAAGACCGTCTCAAAAGGTCAAAAAGGACAGTCCTGAACCGTCGTAATGGCCGTCAAATTTTGACGTGTCGTATTTTTTAAAGGACGGCCATAAACCGTCTCAAAAGAAGGACGGTCATGGACCGTCTCTAAAGAAGGATGGTCATAGACAGTCTATAATGATACGTAATTAGTGGACTTATATGAAGCTGAAAAGGACGGTTTATGATGGCCCATGACTGTCAATAAAAAGGACGATTATAAACCGTCTCGTATGACCTGCAAAAAGATGGTCATAGACTCTCTTATGAACTGGAAAAGGACGGTCATAAACCATCTCTTATGAGTCTGAAAAGGACGGTCATGGACCGTCTCTTATGAACCTGAAAAGGACAGTCATGAACCGTCTCTTATGAGTCTAAAAAGGACGGTCCTAGACCGTCTCTTATGAACCTGAAAAGGACGGTCATGAACTGTCTTTTAAAAGGACGGTCTTCAACCGTCTCGTATTTTCATATACACCTGTTACAACATCGTATTTTTCCTGATATATACCTGTTATATAATATATTTCATCATTCACATTCACATCCATCTAAACCCAAACTACATAAATCTATCCAAATATAAACTACATTCATACAAACATAAACTACATCCATCCAAACACAAATAATCTTATCCACATTACATTCATCCACGCATAAATACGCTCACACCAACTCTGCAAAACTCCAAATCATGAGTCAAAATACCAAACAATTTCTCATCTAACAAAAATCAAAACTAAATCATAATATTCATATTCTATAGAGACTTCCAAGGTGAAGAATTACCTATAGAATATGATGCGATGAGGCTTCTGTTCCATTGCTTGTTTGAATGCAATCAGTTGTTCTTTACTAAATACTATAGATATTCTTTAAATACTGAATTCAAACACTTGCACCAAAAATCATACAAAAATAGATGAGTAAAAGACTTACCGGATCATCCCTTTGTTCATAGAACCTCTCTGAGGATCCTACACAACTTGAAAAAGATCTCTTATCAGCTCTTGCCGATGCGTTAAGGTTAAGGTTAAGGTTAAGGTTATAGGTTATAGTATATAGATTTAGGTTTAAGTTTAGGTTAAGGTTTAGGTTTAGGTTATAGGTTTAGGTTAAGGTTTAGGTTAAGGTTATAAGATATAGTATATAGGTTATAGCTTTAGGGAATTGAGAATAGGTTAAGGTTTAGGTTTAGGAAATCAGGTTTGGGTTCGGGATGGGGTTTAGGTTTGGGTTTTCAAGTTTAGGTTTAAGTTTAGGTTAGGGAATTAAGATTAGGATTAGGTGTAGGTATAGGTTTAAGGATTTGAAAATACATTTTGGTTTTAGTTTTAAGTTTAGGTTTTAGGCTTCGGTTTAGGTTATAGGTTTAGGTTATAAGTGCAGGTTATAAGTGCAGGTTATAGGTTTAGGTTTAGGTTAGGTTATAGGTTAAGGTTTAGGGAATTGAGAATAGGTTAAGGTTTAGGTTTAGGAAATCGGGTTCGGGTTCAAGATCGAGTTTGGGTTTGGGTTTTCAAGTTTAGGTTTAGGTTAGGGAGTTGAGATTAGGATTAGGTGTAGGTTTAGGTTTAGGGATTTGAAAATACATTTAAGTTTTAGGTTTAAGAAATCGGGTTTGGGTTTTAGGTTTGGGTTTTCAAGTTTAGGTTTAGGTTTAGGTTAGGTAGTTGAGATTTGGATTAAGTGTAGGTTTAGGTTTAGAGATTTGAGAATACATTTAGGTTTTAGGTCATATGTTTTGGTTAAGGTTAAGGTTATAGGTTTAGGTTAAGGTTATAAGCTATAGGTTTAGGGAATTGAGAATAGGTTAAGGTTTAGGTTTAGAAAATTGGGTTCAGGTTCGAGATCGGGTTTAGTTCTGGGTTTACAAGTTTAGGTTTAGGTTTAGGTTAGGGAGTTGAGATTAGGATTAGGTGTAGGTTTAGGTTTAGGGAGTTGAGAATACATTTAGGTTTTAGGTTTAGGTTTAGGTTATAGGTTATAGGTTAAGGTTTAGGTTTTAGGTTTAGGTTAAGGTTAAGTTTTAGGTTTTAGGTCATAGGTTTTGGTTTAGGTTAAGTTTATAGGTTTAGGTTTAGGTTAAGGTTTAGGTTATAAGATATAGGTTTAGGGAATTGAGAATAGGTTAAGGTTTAGGTTTAGGAAGTGTGGTTCGAGTTTGGGATCGGGTTTAGGTTTAGGTTTTCAAGTTTAGGTTGAGGTTTAGGTTAGGGAGTTGAAATTAGGATTAGGTGTAGGTTTAGGTTTAGGGATTTGAGAATACATTTAGGTTTTAGGTTTAGGTTTAGGTTTCAGTTATAAGCTATAGGTTTAGGGAATTGAGAATAGGCTAAGGTTTAGGTTTAGGAAATTGGGTTCGGATTTGGGATCGAGTTTAGATTTGGGTTTTCAAGTTTAGGTATAGGTTTAGGTTAGGGAGTTGAGATTAGGATTAGGTGTAGGTTTAGGTTTAGGAATTTGAGAATACATTTAGGTTTTAGGTTTAGGTTTAGGTTATAGGTTAAGCTTTAGGTTTAGGTTTAGGTTTCGGTTATAAGTTATAGGTTTAGGGAATTGAGAATAAGTTTAGGTTTAGGTTTAGGAAATTGGGTTTTGGGTTCTGGATCGGGTTTAGGTTTGGGTTTTCAAGTTTAGGTTTAGGTTTAGGTTAGGGAGTTGAGATTAGGATTAGGTGTAGGTTTAGGTTTAGGTTAGGGAGTTGAGATTAGGATTAGGTGTAGGTTTAGGTTTAGGGATTTGAGAATACATTTAGGTTTTAGGTCATATGTTTAGGTTTTTGGCTTACGTTTAGGTTATAGGTTTAGGTTTAGGTTATAAGTGTAAGTTCTAGGTTTAGGTTTATGTTAGGTTATAGATTTACATTTAGGGAGTTGAGAATACATTTAGGTTTTAGGTTTAGGTTTAGGTTTTAGGTTATAAGTTAAGGTTTAGGTTTTATGTTTATGTTAAGGTTAGGTTATAGGTTAAGGTTTTAGGTCATAGGTTTGGTATAGGTTAAGTTTATAGGTTTAGATTTAGGTTTAGGTTTAGGTTATAAGCTACAGGTTTAAGGAATTGAAAATAGGATAAGGTTTAGGTTTAGGAAATCGAGTTCGGGTTCGGGATCGGGTTTAGGTTTGGATTTTCAAGTTTAGGTTTAGGTTTAGGTTACGGAGTTGAGATTAGGATTAGGTATAGGTTTAGGTTTAGGGATTTAAGAATACATTTAAGTTTTAGGTCATAGGTTTAGGTTTTGGGCTTAGGTTTAGGTTATAGGTTTAGGTTTAGGTTACAAGTGTAGGTTCTAGGTTTAGGTTTAGGTTAGGTTATAGGTTTATGTTTAGGGAGTTGAGAATACATTTGGGTTTTAGGTTTAGGTTTAGGTTTTAGGTTATAGGTTAAGGTTTAGGTTTTATGTTTAGGTTAAGGTTAGGTTATAGGTTATAGGTTAAGGTTTTAGGTCATAAGTTTTAGTTTAGGTTAAGTTTATAGGTTTAGGTTTAGGTTTAGGTTAAGGTTTAGGTTTAGGTTATAAGCTATAGGTTTAGGGAATTGAAAATAGGTAAAGGTTTAAGTTTAGGAAATCGGGTTCGGGTTCAGGATCGCATTTAGGTTTGGGTTTTCAAGTTTAGTTTTAGGTTTAGGTTAGGGAGTTGAGATTAGGATTAGGTGTAGGTTTTGGTTTAGAGATTTGAGAATACATTTAGGTTTTAGGTCAGGTTTTGATTTAGGTTAAGGTTATAGGTTTAGGTTTAGGTTATAAGCTATAGGTTTAGGGAATTGAGAATAGGTTAAGGTTTAGATTTAGAAAATCGGGTTCGGGTTCAGGATCAGGTTTAGGTTTGGGTTTTCAAGTTTAGGTTTGGGTTTAGGTTAGGGAGTTGAAATTTGGATTAGGTATAGGTTTAGATTTAGGGATTTGAGAATACGTTAAGGTTTAGGTTTAGAAAATCAGGTTCGGGTTTGGGATCGGGTTTAGGTTTGGGTTTTCAAGTTTAGATTTAGGTTTAGGTTAGGGAGTTGAGATTAGGATTAGGTGTAGGTTTAGGTTTAGAGATTTGAGAATACATTTAGGTTTTAGGTCATAGGTTTTGATTTAGGTTTAGGTTTAGGTTATAAGCTATAGGTTTAGGGAATTGAGAATAGGTTAAGGTTTAGATTTAGAAAATCGGGTTCGGGTTTGGGATCGGGTTTAGGTTTGGGTTTTCAAGTTTAGGTTTAGGTTTAGGTTAGGGAGTTGAGATTAAGATTAGGTGTAGGTTTAGGTTTAGGGATTTGAGAATACATTTAGGTTTTAGGTCATAGGTTTAGATTTTAGGCTTAGGTTTAGGTTTAGGTTAAAAGTGTAGGTTATAGGTTTAGGTTTAGGTTATAAGTGTAGGTTATAGGTTTAAGTTTGGGTTTTCAAGTTTAGGTTTAGGTTTAGGTTAGAGAGTTGAGATTGGGATTAGGTGTAAGTTTAGGTTTATGGATTTGAGAATACATTTAGGTTTTAGGTCATAGGTTTAGGTTTTAGGCTTAGGTTTAGGTTTTAGGTTTAGGTTTAG
The DNA here is from genome assembly GCA_037074715.1 of Magnolia kwangsiensis. Classification (NCBI taxonomy): domain Eukaryota; kingdom Viridiplantae; phylum Streptophyta; class Magnoliopsida; order Magnoliales; family Magnoliaceae; genus Magnolia; species Magnolia kwangsiensis. The sequence goes on from CM073585.1 coordinate 89,384,881, forward strand.
GATAAAAGTGTTGGTTATAGGTTTAGGTTTAGGTTATAAGTGTAGGTTATAGGTTTAGGTTTGGGTTTTTAAGTTTAGATTTAGGTTTAGGTTAGGGAGTTGAGATTGGGATTAGGTGTAGGTTTAGGTTTAGGGATTTGAGAACACATTTAGGTTTTAGTTCATAGGTTTAGATTTTAGGCTTAGGTTTAGGTTATAGGTTTAGGTTTAGGTTAAAAGTGTAGGTTATAGGTTTAGGTTTAGGTTATAAGTGTACGTTATAGGTTTAGGTTTGGATTTTCAAGTTTAGGTTTAAGTTTAGGTTAGAGAGTTGAGATTTAGATTAAGTGTAGGTTTAGGTTTAGGGATTTGAGAATACATTTAGATTTTTAGTCATAGGTTTTGGTTTAGGTTAAGGTTATAGGTTTAGGTTAAGGTTTTGGTTTAGGTTTAGGTTATAAGCTATAGGTTTAGGGAATTGAGAATAGGTTAAGGTTTAGGTTTAGGAAATCGTGTTCGGGTTCGGGTTCAGGATCGGGTTTATGTTTGGGTTTTCAAGTTTAGGTTTAGGTTAGGGAGTTGAGATTAGGATTAGGTGTAGGTCTAAGTTTAGGGATTTGAGAATACATTTAGGTTTTAGGTTTAGGTTTAGGTTTAGGTTTTAGGTTTTAGGTTTAGGTTTAGGTTTAGGTTTTAGGTTTAGGTTATGGTTAGGTAATAGGTTATAAGTTTAGGTTATAGGTTATAGGTTAAGGTTTAGGTTATAGGTTTTGGTTTAGGTTGAGGTTAAGGTTTAGGTTATTAGTTTAAGTTATAGGTTATAATATATAGGTTATATCTTTAGGGAATTAAGAATAGGTTAAGGTCAAGGTTTAGGTTTAAGAAATCGGGTTTGAGTTTAGGTTTGGATTTTTAAGTTTAGGTTTAAGTTTAGGTTAGGGAGTTGAGATTAGGATTAGGTTTAGGTTTTAAGGATTTGAGAATACATTTCGGTTTTAGGTTTAGGTTTAGGTTTTAGGCTTAGGTTTAGGTTATAAGTGCAGGTTATAGGTTTAGGTATAGGTTAGGTTATAGGTTAAGGTTTAGGGAATTGAGAATAGGTTTAAGGCTTAGGTTTAGGAAATCGGGTTTGGGTTCGGGATCGGGTTTAGGTTTGGGTTTTCAAGTTTAGGTTTAGGTTTAGGTTAGGGAGTTGAGATTAGGATTAGGTGTGGGTTTAGGTTTAGGGATTTGAGAATACATTTAGATTTTAAGTTTAGGTTTAGGATTTAGGTTATATGTTAAGGTTTAGGTTAAAGTTAGGTTATAGGATATAAGTTTAGGTTATAGGTTATAGGTTAAGGTTTAGGTCATAGGTTTTGTTTTAGGTTAAAGTTATAGGTTTAAGTTTAGGTTTAGGTTTAGGTTTAGGTTAGGGTTTAGGTTTAAGTTATAAGTTATAGGTTTAGGGAATTGAGAATAGGTTAAGGTTTAGGTTTAGGAAATCGGGTTCGGGTTCGGGATCGGGTTTAAGTTTAGGTTTTCAAGTTTAGGTTTAGGTTAGGGAGTTGAGATTAGGATTAGGTGTAGGTCTAATTTTAGGGATTTGAGAATACATTTAGGTTTTAGGTTTAGGTTTAGGTTTAGGTTTAGGTTTAGGTTTTAGGTTATAGGTTTAGGTTTAGGTTTTGGTTTAGGTTTAGGTTTTAGGTTATAGGTTTAGGTTTTGGTTTTGGTTTTAGGTTTAGGTTTAGGTTAAGGTTAGGTAATAGGTTATAAGTTTAGGTTATAGGTTATAGATTAAGGTTTAGGTTATAGGTTTTGGTTTAGGTTTAGGTTAAGGTTTAGGTTATTGGTTTAGGTTATAGGTTATAATATATAGGTTATAGCTTTAAGGAATTGAGAATAGGTTAAGGTTAAGGTTTAGGTTTATGAAATCGGATTCGAGATCGGGTTTAGGTTTGGGTTTTCAAGTTTAGGTTTAAGTTTAGGTTAGGAATTTGAGATTGGGATTAGGTTTATGTTATAAGGACTTGAGAATACATTTCAGTTTTAGGTTTAGGTTTAGGTTTTAGGCTTAGGTTTAAGTTATAGGTTTAGGTATAGGTTAGGTCATATGTTAAGGTTTAGGGAATTGAGAATAAGTTAAGGTTTAGGTTTAGAAAATCAGGTTTGGATTCAGGATTGGGTTTAGGTTTGGGTTTTCAAGTTTAGGTTTAGGTTTAGGTTAGGGAGTTGAGATTAGGATTATGTGTAGGTTTAATTTTAGGAATTTGAGAATACATTTAAGTTTTAGGTTTAGGCTTAGGTTTTAGGTTATAGGTTAAGGTTTAGGTTAAGGTTAAGTTATAGGATATAAGTTTAGGTTATAGGTTATAGGTTAAGGTTTTAGGTCATAGGTTTTGTTTTAGGTTAAGGTTATAGGTTTAAGTTTAGGTTTAGGTTTAGGTTTAGGTTTAGGTTTTAAGCTATAGGTTTAGGGAATTGAGAATAGGTTAAGGTTTAGGTTTAGGAAATCGGGTTCGGGTTCGGGATCGGGTCTAGGTTTGAGTTTTCAAGTTTAGGTTAGAGAGTTGAGATTAGGATTAGGTGTAGGTTTAGGTTTAGGGATTTGAGAATAGGTTAAGGTTTTGGTTTAGGAATTCGGATTCGGGTTCGGGATCAGGATTAGGTTTGGGTTTTCAAGTTTAGGTTTAGGTTTAGGTTTAGGTTAGGGAGTTGAGACTAGGATTAGGTGTAGGTTTAGGTTTAGGAATTTGAGAATACATTTAGGTTTTAGGTCATAGGTTTAGGTTTTAGGCTTAGGCTTAGGTTATAGGTTTAGGTTTAGGTTATAAGTGTAGGTTATAGGTTAAGGTTTAGGGAATTGAGAATAGGTTAAGGTTTAAATTTAGAAAATCAGGTTTAGGTTTGGGTTTTCAAGTTTAGGTTTAGGTTTACGTTAGGGAGTTGAGATTAGGATTAGGTGTAGGTTTAAGTTTAGGGATTTGAGAATACGTTAAGGTTTAGGTTTACGTTAGGGAGTTGAGATTAGGATTAGGTGCAGGTTTAAGTTTAGGAATTTGAAAGTACGTTAAGGTTTAGGTTTAGAAAATCGGGTTCGAGTTCAAAATCGGGGTTACGTTTGGGTTTTAGGTTTAGGTTTAGGTTATAGGTTATAAGTGTAGGTTTAGGTTTAGGTTTTAGGTTTTGGTTATAAGTTTAGGTTTAGGTTAAGGCTTAAGTTTAGGTTACACGTTTTGGGATTTGAGAATAGGTTTAGATTTGGGTTCAGGTTCGGGATCGGGTTTAGGTTTGGGTTTTCAAGTTTAGGTTTAGGTTTAGGTTAGGGAGTTGAGATTAGGATTAGGTGTAGCTTTAGGTTTAGGGATTTGAGAATACATTTAGGTTTTAGATTTAGGTTTAGGTTATAAGCTATAGGTTTAGGGAATTGAGAATAGGTTAAGGTTTAGGTTTAGGAAATCAGGTTCGGGTTCAGGTTTGGGATTTGAGAATAAGTTTAGGTTAAGGTTATAAGTATAGGTTTAGGTTATAAGTATAGGTTGTAAGTATAGGTTATAGGTTTAGGTTAAGGTTTAGGTTTAGGTTAGAAGTATAGCTTTAAGGATTTGAGAATAGGTATAGGCTAAGGTTATAAGTTTAGGTTAAGGTTATAAGTATAGGTTTAGGTTATATGTTAAGGTTTAGGTTTAGGTTATAAGTATAGCTTTTGGGATTTAAGAATAGGTTTAGGTTTAGGTTATAGGTTATAAGTTTAGTTAATTGAGAATAGGTTTAGGTTATAGGTTTAGGGTGTGGTTTAGGTTAAGGGTGTGGTCCCTACAAATACAGATATAAACACGGCCTTTTCAAATGGCCAGGCCCTTTCAATATTGTCCATAGAAAATGGACAACTTCATCATGGTCATAACAGCAGTTCCCACCTTATAGGGACCTCCGCTCATCCGGATAGCTCCGACGCATATCCGACTCTTCTCCATTAATTTTGAGTAAGTACATAAACACGACCTGTCCAAATGGTCAGGCCCCTCCAATGTTGTCCATAAGAAATGGACAGCTTCATCATGGTCATAACAGCGGTTCCCACCTTCTAGGGACCCCCGCTCATCCGGATAGCTCCAACGCACATCCGGGTCTGCTCATTTAAATAAAATAATTATCAAGATCATTTAAATAAAATCAGGTCCAATCAACAATCTGACCTGAAGGATTTTGTTAGTATTGTTGACGGCACCTCAAACCTTATTTAAATCCAGGTTGCAATTTGTGGCCACTGATGCTATTTGTCTTTCTGTGAAGTTGCGACGATTTCTGCATCAAACTCGGCAAAAGCAGCCCTAATGATAAAGAACATTTCTTTCCATGAATTCATTATCTTTCTCTCTTTTAATTTTTTAACTTTTCATTAAATAATAACTACATGAAATCATGGCGTTTTCTTAAGATAGAAGTCCAATCCATCCCTACTTGTGCACCTGTTAGGACAAGTAATTCAAACAACATCCTGCAACACATTTAAATGCCTAATCAGTCTCACTCCAGTCTTATATATTGAATGCTTAATGTACAGTCTCTTGAAGTGGTGCAAACCATACCTGAATTGAGTGTAATGAATCTACATCTCTTCTGCTATTGAGTGTAATGAATCTACTCAAAGAACCCCATCCAGGAGCTCTAGTCGGTCGATAGAAATCAAGCTTGTGCTCTATTTTCTTTCCAACTGCTGTCATCTGAAGACTTCTCAATAGGGGAAGAACTCCAAACAGGAGATCTTGTTGGTTGATTCAACTCATCTTATCCTCTATCTTCATTCCAACCACCAATATCTGAAGATCTCTCCGTATGGGTACCCTTTTGGTTCTGACTACCTCAAACAAAATTAGATTGATCATTCATCTTGTCCTTATCCCAAACATGTGGTTTGGCAGATGAATCATTCGGTTGGTTTCAACAATTTACATCTTGGGATTTAGCATCTTGAACCCTCTCATTTCCTGCATCATTTGATTTCCAACTCAATACAACTCATATCAAGCAAAACATAAAAATCCCAACAACAATCAATTAAAGGAGGAAAAAATTACCACAACACATACTAGAAATTCATTAAAGAAACAAAAAAAAAAAAAGAAGCCATCACCATCATAGGCTAGGCCAATTGAACCAAACAACTCTTTTGCTACATTTTGTTTCTTTACAGGCATTGACTCTATATTAAGCACATTCATCTGTTTTAAGAGGTAATCAGAGAGTTGCTCAGCCCCTGTTAATTGTGAATCTGGAGTAGTTTTGAACTCTGAAAGTGTTACATTCTTATTTTAAGTTACCAACAACCATTATTCATCTAAACTTAAACAAGACTTCAGGGGAGGAAATATCCAAGATACACTTTAAAGTTGAGAAAAGAAGCAAGCCAATGGAGAATAAACTGACTCAAAGTGATAGATCCTACCATCCCACTAACTACAAATACATATCCTGGTATATTCCGACAATTTTAAACCAAAACTTCACAAATAACAGAAAGACACGTTAGAAATAAAGTTAGGGCATAAATGTAGCATGTAAGAAGTTTCAACAAAACTGAATATATTAAACTGTGTTTGTGTTATCCGGCAGGACAACTAAATCTGTTGTGCACGTGTAGTCAAGACCATGATAAAATAAAATATCCTATCCACAGAAACAGAGATATTAAATAATTCATTAATTTAGAAGTTAATAAATATCACATGGGACAATCACACTTAATAGAAGGCATCCATGACATTCTTCCTTCCTATGCAATAGTCCTGACAGATGGAAAAATGGAATAGGAGTAGAGATAAAATTCAATCGAGCATTACATCAAATTTGTTATCAAATAGATTGACATACAATATCTAGAATTTTCAAGTAAATGCACCTGCAATCTTGGCACCAATGAACTTAGAATGGATATTTGCACCAGTGTTTTCATGTTTTCCTAGTATCATTTTCCTTTTCAAGTTGAGGTGCTACACAATTAGTAGGTCATCGACTCCACAAGTAAACCTATGCATCTGAGATCATAGATATCATTTAAAATAACTTAACACTTAAACAAATAAAGATATCAATCAGTTGAAGTTAAAATGAAAAACAATCAAACTCACCTGCAGAAATATTGTAAATAAGCGGCTTAATACTGAAAGCAAAATGCCAGCAGTATTAAAGCCATAGAACTCTTGGACTGTATGAACCATGCCGTACTTGGCAAACTGATTCTTGTCAATCACACCATGCACAAGCTCATTCTTCCAAATTATCAACTTGTGTTTTTTGCCCTTTGACTTGCAATGCTGGAAACAACCTTCTACTATGTTTCCTTCCTTTTAATATCAAAAGGTGAGCAATCGTGAGTAATATCGTTTAGGATCGTGGTTATGACCTAAAGCAGCCAAAAGAAGAAAAACCTAAATGTGTAAACTTTTTGGCTAAATTTTACCAACATAAGAACCTAAACAATCATCAGAAGCAGTAGACACACCAGAAGCATATGGTATTCATCCCTGGTTAAAAACATGTCCTTCTTTGTAAGAAGCACTACACTTACAATATGATCCTGAAGAATAAAACCAAAAATTACTAAACAAATATTGCATAGATAAAAATCATAAAGCCATTCCCTAAAATAAATATTTAAGTCCACACAATGGAACACAAGGGAATTTAGAGATCGGTGTCAGATGCTTAACCTGAATCAAACCCCTAATGGGTGCACCAGTTGTTGGAACAATATATTGCTCATTAGCATTTGTAATTTCGATTGCTTCAGCATGTGAAATTTCATCTTGCAGGAAGTGAACATTCATTTCATCCCCATCAAAATCAGCATTGTAAGTGCTACATACAGAGAAATAGTTAACTTTTACATACAAATATAATTGCACCCTTATACTGGCAAAACAATGAGCTTAAAAAATACAGACATTTGACAAAAACCTACAATTAGCATAATGCATGCGAAGTGTTTTCTCCCCTTTAAGAACATGAACAACATGTGCCATCATACTTAGCTTGTGAAGTGTAGGCTGTCATAAAGGAAACAACAACACCATTTAATCAATATGAAACTAAGTACTTGATCATCCTACATCAAACCGACCACAAAATTGACAAATTAAGAGAATTTAACTGATTCAGGATTCATATCACATTGCTTTTTCTTTCTACCATGGGAGTGTATAAGAAAAGGTCACACATGCATAGACGCAAAAAGAAACATGCATAGATGCACAATAGCAGGTGTGAATGCACAAAAATCATGTTGAAGCTGGAAAATACCAGTCAACCATGAAACCAACATTGTTCAAAGATGTAAACAATCAAGAACCGCCCCAATAAAAAGATGCAATTGTGGATCTGTTAAAGAACACTGCATGTATTGTTGATTGTATGTGCATGCATGTAAAGACTTGAGATGGATCCCACAATCCATCCACAACAGAAACAACTCATGTATAGAATGATATAACAAAAATGAAAAGCATATACTAATAATAGATTGACAATGTAGACACATTGTTGTGCCTAAGGCTTACAATTGATGAATAAGCCTATACCCTAGAGAGCACAAAACCCATGCTAAAAAGAAAGTGCAAGGCTGAAGAAAAAGGGAGAATAGAAGGATAATAAAATAACCTCGGCTCCACCGAGCAAAGTCAAAATGCAAGATTGCAAAAGAGAGGGAATAAACAGTGACCAAAAAACAACCCATTGACTTAGCGAAATTGCAAGAATGCAAACGAAGAAATCAAAGCAAGAACATAGCATAACAGCAATGGGAAAGTCACTAATTGCATTATTTTGCAATAGTCCACTAGATATTTTAATAGAGTCATATTGATCAAACGATATGACAAAGATGTGAACTTGCAACATTCAACAAGGGTAGAACGTTGCAGTATTCCACCTTTCACCCAAACATGTCTTTCACTCCAACAAGCTTCTATTGCACATACGACACAGAATGGTTGCTGAATTTTCCAGCAAATACAGCGCATGCCCTTTTTGTGTGCACTTGTCTCTCAAATTGGTTGTTTTGAATAGCACAAATCCATTAGCTGGTGTAAATTTCCAATCTAAAGTGGAAAGATTCTCATTTCCATCAGCTGGCTTTGGTATTTAGTTTCAATTCCATAATAGCAGATTGCTTACCAAAGAGAGTTCAAAACTGCTCCAGATTAACAAATTGTGCTAATTGTGTTATATAGATTCTTGTTCACTCCCCAAGTGTAGGGTTGTGATGTAGTAATAAACTCGGTAAGACCGAGGTTGAATCCCAAGGGACTGAAACTTGTACGTTATCTAAAACTAAGTAGAATTAGAACTAGACTAAGATGAATTCTAAATCAAATAGCAATGTTGGAATAATTATAGAATAATTAATCTAAAACTTAGGAAAATTCAGAGGAAGAGAACTAGGGATTCAGAGGATCCACTTGTAAAGATCAGGGAGATTTTATGCCTGCTTCAAGGATCATGGAAATTAACTGAACTGTTGTTGATATAGTTTTTAAGGGATGAAAGGTATATGAATTAGAATGGATTCCATCACCAAACCATGCTTAGGAGATAAAGCAAATAACAGAATTAAACTAATTACCAACCAATCACATGTATGAAGGTTAGGAAGGGTACCGTCATTCGACCATGCTCAGGAGACTATGGTGAACAACAAGGCTTCCTGACGTCATAAACATAAAAGAAAAAGAAATATTCAAAGTCATCGCGGATCTATCGTAATTTCAGTCACAACAAATCATTAAAAACTGAAGGTATTCCCTTAATAATCAAACTAAAACCAACTTCAATTTAAAAATTAAAATTAAATTAAAAGCATAGAATCTCTCATCTCACTACAAGCTTCATCTCTTAGCCCTAACTAAGAGGTTTAGCCTGACATGGATGGACTGATCTCCATGTAAGGCATAGAAAGAAAACAGAAAAAATAATAATAATAAAATAAATCCAAACTCTTTCTCTCTCTTTTCTCAACGTCTACTCCACGGCCCAAGCTCTCTTTCCTTTCACGTTCTCTCTCTGTTTTATAGGTGCCAAGGACGGTGGAGAGACGCCAGATGGAGTCAGTCTCATGTTGAACAGGAGGCGGTGCAAAGGTTTTCCGCACTGCGTATATGTGTGTAGCCTTTACGCACCCAGAGATGTTGAACGCCTACTCATCCGTTGAGTTGATGGTGGAGTCCTTGATCGAGATCGGACGGTAAATCCACTCCGTCCATTGAATTTAACTCAAAAAATCGGTTGCATATGGACGGTTTTGGATTTCTGTTGATACGGCCCATCTGATCAATCGTGCGGTGAAGATCTCATCATTCAGTGAGCAAAAGAATGGTTTCTAACAAGTCTCGGACCAGGATCTCCTAGGTTGAGGTCTATTTACCCTCTCGGTTTAAATGAAAGGTTCGGATTTCCCGTACGAATAGAGATGGTGGCCCACTGAAGTTTGCCGGTGGGTCCCTGTTCGTGCGTTTGCAAAACAGAGCATGCATGCACATGCACTGTGATAATTAATGGGCCCATGATTGATGCAATTTGCGAGATCCAGTCCATTAATTGGATTTATGACAAAAAACCGGTCGGGTATGGTCAATTTCTGGTCAGATTTGTGGTGGCCCACAGTTTTCTTATTGTCGTGTTACTTCTAGGAATTCTTCCACCTAGGCCTGGTCAGCGGCCTTGTGAGCTTGTACTGGACGGTCCGGATTTTCCATTGGATTGATGGTGGTGGGCCATTAACACCCACAGTGGACACCCTGCGTAATGCCTCTTGAAGAAGGAAATTTCCTTCTTTAGAAAAGCTTCGATCAAGAGTAGGTTTGACCGAAGCTCCGTTACCATGCACGGCTAATGCAAGAGTGCCTATGTATACTCAACACAGGTGGGGTCCACGGTGATGATTCCGAGAAATCTGATCCGACCATCTATTTTCTTATATCATTTTAGCGGTTGGGACCAAAATTGAAGCATATGCAGATCACAGGTGGGTCCCAAATCATGATTTTATGGGCCGATCTGTACATTGGGCCACTTTCACAAGGCTCCAGGGGATAAAATTCAACTTGTACGGTTCATTTATGGTCCCCAGGCCATGTATGAAGTTTCATGTCAATCTGATGGCGGCAACCTTGTGATCTTGCATTCTACACCAATTTCGGGCCATTTAAAGGTGAACAGCTGGAATTTCTCTGATTTTCGGCATGTGAATCCTCGATCTTGGTCCCATGTAGTCCCATCTAATGCCTTGGTGATGCCAGAGCATTAAATATACTCTTTTAACCTCCTTTCCAGTTCATGCTCCTAGATTCACCTTGCATCATAAACATGATTAAAGTCAGGCGTTAAACAGTATCATGTTAATAAAATCATGTAATAAATGCGGTCTAATATGAAATATTCGACCTCAACACAACCCTCAACCAACATTTTGGTAGTCTCGAGCAAAGTATGTGAAAAATAAGTTGAGAATTACAGGACAATTTCTATAAACTCGTATGATTTTTTTTTTTTGAAAAACAATTCAGATACTAAAATTCTCAGATTCATGAATGTAGGGAATTACTTTCTCTTGGACTCAAGCACACGGATGACTTCATAATCCAGTTCATCAATTAGAACAATTTTAAACATTGAGATCCATGGATGTATAGTGTAATCTCGGCTTATCATCATTAAGAGATCCAATCGTCAATTTCATGATATCATTGGTAACCAACAAGAAAATTCATGACAACCAAAACCTAACCCAAAACTTGCCTCATAGATTAACCTATCAACTTTTAATTTTTCTATTCAAAGTTATGCCAAGGAAGGGAATCAAATCCTCACCCATAGGGAGCAAACCTATGGTGAAATCCAATCGCCTAACATTTTCCGAATGTCAACCGTGGGGAGTTAAATTCTCGCCTATAGGGAGCATACCTATGGTGAAGACCATTCACCCAAATCTTTCCAAAAGTATCTTCTTCTTTTTTTTTTTTTCATATCAATCATGTTAGGCAAATATTCCAGGCTAGTTCCTTTCATGCTTACTGATTACCAAATTAACCCTTCAATATCAAACTGACATCTTAATGTGGAAGCAAGATGTGACATGTGAAATCATGACTCGATCAATGTTTACAACTTTCAATTCTGTATTAACAATTCAAACTTAACTGTGGAGCTTAACAAATGCTGAATCCAAGAGTCATAAATTACCAATATCCCGTATCTTGAAATTCTAAGTCATAGATGGATGCCAAAATCGCTTCCAGTTCATAAGAATTTTCACAAAATTTTAAAAAAATTTCACAAATTGTGCTTTGCTCAAGACCAAGAAAATACTGATTAGGTAACCTAATCTCTCACCCTCAACCTAAAATCTACATTGTCCTCAATGTAATAGATATAACATGCAATACACATGAGACAATGAAAATAAAGGAAAAGTGATGGGAAGATAGTACCTGGATAACGAATTGAGAGAGATTTTTCAAGAGATCGCTGGGAGAGAGCAGGTTAGTACGAGAGTGAATCCAATAAAAATAATAAAAATAAAAATCCTACCTATACCACTTTCGTAAGTGCTCTCGATTATATTTAACGTATGCAACAAGCCTTTAAACCCCTAGGTTACCCCTAGAGGACGAGTTGTAGTCTCGTGAGGGTTTGCAATAATGTTACCCTCAAACATTGAATTAACTACTAAAAAAAATGAAATGGAATAAAAAGCTGGGTTGCCTCCTAGGAGCGCTAAGTTTACCATCTTCAGCCAGACAAATAAAGAAACTATCCTAGTCCTACGAAAGAGATAAACTTACCTATACCTCCATCAGACTAGGAGATCAATCCTGATAAACAGGAGCAGTTAGAGGCATGGACATATCCTCTGAATCAAATTTCTCGACAAATAGTTTTAATCGATGTCCATTTACCTTAAATTCTTTGTCATTGTCGCGATCTCTGATCTTGACGACCCCATGAAGATAAATAGTAACAACAATGTAAGGACCGGTCCAACGAGATCGAAGCTTACCCAGAAAGAGATGTAGTCGAGAGTCATACAAAAAGACTTTTTGACCTGGTATGAATGATTTTCGTATAATATGTTGATCATAAAACGCCTTCATCCTGTCCTTGTAAATTCTCGAGTTCTCGTATGTATCGTTCCAGATTTCTTCCAATTCATTCAACTGAAGTTTGTGTAGCGAGCCAGCGTTGTCCAGATTGATGTTCAGATTTTTGATCACCCAGTATGCTTTATGTTCCAACTCCATAGGTAAGTGACAAGCCTTCCCATAGACAAGTCTAAAGGGAGATGTTCCAATAAGAGTTTTAAAAGCAGTACGGTATGCCCATAAGGCATCGGTCAATCGGATTGACCAATCCTTACGATCAGGGTTAATCATTTTCTCTAAGATATGTTTGATCTTCCTATTGAAAATCTCAGCTTGTCCACTTGTCTGTGGATGGTATGGGGTGCTCACCTTATGAGAGATACCGTATTTCTTCATTAAGCACTCAAATGGTCTATTACAAAAGTATGAGCCCCCGTCACTAATGATGGCTCGAGGCATTTTGAACCGCGACAGGATGTTTTCTTTTAAAAATTTAATGACCGTGCGATGGTCATTGTTGTGGCACGGAATTGCTTCGACCCATTTAGTGACAAAATCTACAACGAGCAAAATATACAAATTTCCAAAGGATTGAGGGAAGGGTCCTATGAAATCGATGCCCCAGCAATCAAATGCTTCAATCATAAGGATGGGATTCAAAGGCATCATATTTCGACTGGACAATGCTCCCAATTTTTTACAATGCTCACAAGCCTTGCAAAACTCATGAGTGTCCCTGAACATGGTGGGCCAATAAAAGCCACACTGTAAAATCTTGGTCGTGGTCTTTTTAGCAGAAAAGTGACCACCATAGGCCTGTGAGTGACAGAAGGAGATGACACTCTGATGCTCATTTTTTGGCACACATCTCCTTAAGATTTGGTTTGGGTAATATTTAAACAAATATGGATCATCTCAGAAAAAGTTGCGCACCTTAGTAAAGAATTTCTTCTTATCTTGTGTAGTCCAATGCGTCGGTATGGAACCTGTAGCAAGATAATTAGCAATATCAGTGAACCAAGGTAAATGGGATACGCTGAACAGTTGTTCATAAGGGATCATGTCATTGATATGGGTCGCCTCAAGGGAATCAGAAGTATTAAGGAGAGAAAGATGATCTGCCACTACGTTCTCTAGTCTCTTTTTATCTTTAATTTTCAAATCAAATTCTTGGAGTAGAAGGATCCATCGTATTAAGCGGGGCTTAGAATCATTCTTAGAAAGAAGATACTTAAGTACCGCATGATCTGTGTAGATAATGATCTTAGATCAGATCAGGTAGGACCTAAATTTGTCTAAAGCGAACACTACAGCTAAGAGTTCCTTTTCCGTAGTCGAGTAGTTCACTTGGGCAGGATTTAGAGTTCTACTTGCGTAATGAATGACGTAGGGCCTCTTATCTTTTCTCTGGCCTAAAACCACTCCAAGAGCATAATCAAAGGCGTCACACATAAGCTCAAAAGGCATGCTCCAATAGGGTGGCTGCATGATAGGTGTAGTGGTTAACATGCCGTTAAGCTTAGTGAAAGCTTCTTGGCATTGCTCAATCCACTCATATGGTACATTCTTTTGAAGAAGATTGCATAAAGGACGAGAGAGGAGACTAAAGTCCTTTATGAATCGTTTATAAAATCCTACGTATCCTAAGAAGGATCGCACGTCTCTGATATTCTTGGGTGGAGGTAGGTTAGAGATAAGATCGATTTTTACCTTATCTACCTCGATTCCTTTGGATAAGATGATATGCCTAAGGACAATTTCCTTTTGAACCATAAAATGGCACTTCTCCCAATTAAGTACCAAATTTTTTCTTCATATCTTTTCAGCACACATTTAAGCCTCTTTAAACATTCGCTGAAAGATGAACCGAAAACAGATAAATCATCCATGAAGACCTCTAAATATTTTCCCACCATGTTAGTAAAGATACTCATCATACATCGCTAAAAGGTGGCAGGGGCATTACATAACTCAAATGGCATCCTTCTGTAAGCAAAGGTGCCATAGGGGCATATAAATGTAGTTTTTTCCTAGTCCTCAAAGGTGATTTCAATCTGATTATAGCCCGAATACCCGTCAAGGAAATAATAATAAGAATGACCAGCTAGCCTTTCTAAGATTTGATCAATGAAGGGCAAAGGAAAGTGGTCTTTCCTCGTGACAGTATTTAGCTTTCTATAGTCAATACACATTCTCCAACCAGTAGTAACTCTGATCGGCACGAGTTCATTATTGGCATTGGCTACAATGGTGATCCTGGACTTCTTAGGAACCACCTGAGTTGGACTCACCCATTGACTATCGGATATAGGGTATATGATACCCACATCCAATAGTTTAAGAACCTCGGCCTTAACCACTTTCTTCATGTTTGGACTTAGTCTACGTTGTGATTGCTGAACAGCCTTTGTATTATCCTCAAGATATATGCGGTGAGTACAAATTGAGGGGTTAATTCCTTTGAGGTCCGCTATCATCCATCCAAGAGCTCCCTTATGCTCAATGAGAGTAGATATGAGCATACTCTCTTGTTCTTTCTCCAGGTGGGCAGAGATCACCACCGGGTATGTCTCATCTTGACCTAAATAAACATATTTCAAATCAGAGGGCAAAGGTTTTAGGTCAAGCTTCGGTGGCTTGAGGTTAGACGGTAGAGGCACTATATGGGTTTGGAGCAACTCTTCAAATTGTGGCATCCACCGGTTAACTTCAAGGACCGGTGCAGTATCAAGCATTGCACACGTCTCCCTAATCGTATCATCATCAAGATCATGGGAGTGGGCCAAGCACGTCTCTAGAAGATCAGAGGATAAGGTAGGAGGCGTTCTATCTTCCATGAAAGAATCAATCATGTTAATGTCGTGAAAATCGTCATCATCCTCTGAGTTGCTGCCGTTATTGAAAAAGATATTTGACTCCAATGTCAAATTTTCAAAAGTCATAGTCATGACACCATTCCTGCAATTGATAATTGCATTTGAAGTGGAAATGAATGGGCGACCAAGAATGATGGGAATCTGAGTGCTCATGTCATTGACGGGTTCGGTATCCAAGATGATAAAATTTACAGGGTAGTAAAATCTATCAACCTAGACCAACACATCCTCGATTATCCGTCTTGGTACCCGAATAGTGCGATCAACAAGTTGTAGTATGGTCCGGGTGGGTTTTAATTCACCCAAACCTAACTGTTTATATACCGAGTAAGGAATCAGATTAACGCTCGCTCCTAAGTCAAGAAGTGCATGATCAATTCGATAGTTTTCGATTACACATGATATGGTTGGACTACCGGGATCTTTGAATTTCTACGGCACCTCTTGTTTTAGGATGGCACTCACTTTCTCAGTCAAGAAAATCTTCTTTTGAACACTTTATCGTTATTTGGTCATGCATAAGTCCTTTAGGAATTTGGCATATGAATGTATCTGTTTTATGACATCAAGTAGAGGAATGTTGACTTTCACTTATTTCAACACCTCTAGGATATCCTGAGAGTTAGAGAGACGTTTTGGTGCAACCAACCGTTGGGGGAACGGAGCAACTGGCTTCTCTAGAGGTTCCGGTTCAAATTTTTATGGGGCATCACTAGATTCATCATTGTTGTCCTCTTTTAATTCTTGAGGCTTTTCGGGTCTAACCAGAAGGGTTTTATCAATAACCTTCCCACTCCTAAGAGTGGTGATGGATTTAGCGTGCCCCATTTAATTTGAAGAGTTTGGGTTGCCAACTTCATTTTGCAGCTTTGGATTGGGAAGAGGTTGAGCTGGGAGGCTCCCCTTATTCACAATCATGTTTTCAGCCTTAAGTTCTTGTAGTGTTTTGTTAAGGTCTTGCAAGGCTTGTAACATACCCTGATTGAAATGATCTTGCTTTTCAAAATATTTTAAAATCGGATCCTCTTGAGGTTTCTCTTGTTGTTGTTGTGAAGTTTGATTAAGGAAACCTTGAGGGGTAGCAGTTTGTCCGTTCCTCCAACTAAAATTGGGATGATTTTTTCAACTAGGATTGTACGTATTGGAAGTTGGTCCATTGAAAGGTCTTTGATAGTTACTTACGGTATTGGATTGTTCATTCAATACTTCTCGAAAGGCAGGTATTGTAGGACAATTTTCAGTTGTATGAATGTTACAATCACAGATGTCATAAACAATTTCATTAACCTTATCCTTCTTTCCTTCCATGGCCTCACATTTTCTTATGAGTTTAGACACCTTATACTTGAGGTCATCTTCTTCTTTCAAGAGATACAATCCACCTTTCTCCTTAGGTTGAGTTGGCCTAGATGTGGTGTTTGGATTTGGATAATAGTTCCATGATTGTATTTTTTCAGCAAAACTATCGAGATAATCATATGCCGCATCAACATTTTTATTAATGAATTCTCCATTACACATTGTCTCGACCATTTGGCACATGAAAGATGTCAGTCCATCGTAGAAAAAATTTGTAATGCGCCACATTTCAAAGCCATGTTGTGGACATGAACTGACCAAATCCTTAAACCTTTCCCAACATTGGAAGAATGTTTCATCTTCCTTTTGGGCAAAGTTCATGATTGCTTTTTTAAGGGTAATTGTTTTGTGATGTGGAAAAAATTTCTTTATAAATTCCCTCTTCATATCATTCCATATGCCAATGGATCTAGGAAGCAGTGAATGTAATCACGTCTTGGCCTTCTCTTTCAAGGAAAATAGAAAGAGTTTCAGCCTAATAATATCCTTAGATACATTAGGAAAGTATAAAGTGGTTATGATTTCATCGAACTCTTTCAGATGCAAGTATGGTTCTTCAGACTCAAGCCCATAAAATTTAGGAACGAGTTGGATAACCCCTGGCTTGATATCCATATGTCCTGTATTCTCAAAAAAAATCATGCATAAGGTCGTACTCACCCCCACCGGTTGTAAATAATCTCGTAAAGTACGAGACGGGGGTGCTTGATGCACCTCATTCTCAGCTTGTACTTCCTCAACCTTAGGTTGGGGAAGTGCTTGAGGTTGATTTTCAGCCATAACCTTAACTAACTCAGGGGAATTCAAGTGGTGTTTAGTCCTGCGATGGACAGTTAACCCCTCAACTAATCCTCCTTCGGTTAAGAGACGTCAAGTGTTGTCACGGCCCACTTGGGCATGAAACACTCGCAGCCCTTAAATTCTAAATATAATCCTAAGAGAGGAAATAAAAATCTAGAAAAAGAAGAGAGGGTTGGAGAGAAGTTATCAAATTGGAGTCCCTAAACTAAAAACCTATAAAACAAAAAAAAAAAAATAAGTTAGTTTCTTAAAAAGAGTAGAACAATTTCTAAAAAGAAAAATAGAAACTAAACAAAATAAAATAAAATAAAAGAAGAAAAGATAAAATAAATTAGGAAAGTTACTAGAACAAAACCTAATCTAGAAATAGAGGGTTAGAAAAACTAGAAAATCAGAAAGTTATTACCAATTTAGAAAGTATATATCAGAATCCTACAAAACAGGAAAAATATTTTAGTTTCTAGAAATCAAGAAAACTTAAACAAAAAATCTAAGGTTAGAAAAATCCTAATCTTAAACTAATCTCAAAACTAATTAATTTCAGAAAATCGTAGCCGTCAGTCCCTGGCAACGGCACCAAAAACTTGTTCGCTCCCCAAGTGCAGGGTTGTGATGTAGTAATAAACTCGATAAGACCGAGGTCGAATCCCAAGGAACTGAAACTTGTACGTTATCTAAAACTAAGTAGAATTAGAACTAGACTAAGATGAATTCTAAATCAAATAGAAATGTTGGAATAATTGTAGAATAATTAATCTAAAACTTAGGAAAATTCAGAGGAAGGGAACTAGGGATTCAGAGGATCCACTTGTAAAGATCAGGGAGATTTTATGCCTGCTTCAAGGATCATGGAAATTAACTGAATTGCAGTTGATATAGTTTTTAAGGGATGAAAGGTATATGAATTAGAATGGATTCCATTACCAAACCATGCCCAAGAGACAAAGCAAACAACAGAATTAAACTAATTACCAACCAATCACATGTATGAAGGTTAGGAAGGGTACCATCATCCGACCATGCCCAGGAGACTATGGTAAACAACAGGGCTTCCTGACGTCATAAACATAAAGGAGAAAGAAATACTCAAAGCCATCACAGATCTATTATAATTTCAGTCATAACAAACCATTAAAAACTGAAAGTATTCCCTTAATAATCAAACTAAAACCAACTTCAATTCAAAAATTTTAATTAAATTAAAAGCATAGAATCTCCCATCTCACTACAAGCTTCACCTCTTAGCCCTAGCTAAGAGGTTTAGCCTGACATGGATGGACTGATCTCCATGTAAGGCATAGAAAGAAAACAGAAAAAAAATAATAATAAAATAAATCCAAACTCTTTCTCTCTCTTTGCTCAACGTCTGCTCCATAGCCCAAGCTCTCTTTCCTTTCATGTTCTCTCTCTATTTTATAGATGCCAAGGACGGTGGAGAGACGCTGGCTGGAGTCAGTCTAGTATTGAACAGGAGGTGGTGCGGAGGTTTTTCGCACTGCGTATATGTGCGTAGCCTTTACGCACCCGGAGATGTTGAACGCCTACTCATCCGTTGAGTTGATGGTGGAGTCCTTGATCGAGATCGGACGGTAAATCCACTCCGTCCATTGAATTTAACTCAAAAAATCGATTGCATATGGACGGTTTTGGATTTCTGTTAATGCGTCCCATCTGATCAATCGTGCGGTGAAGATCCAATCATTCAGTGAGCAAAAGAATGGTTTCTGACAAGTCTCGGACCAGGATCTCCTAGGTTGAGGTCTATTTACCCTCCCAGTTCAAATGAAAGGTTCAGATTTCTTGTACGAATAGAGATGGTGGCCCACTGAAGTCTGTCGGTGGGTCCCTGTTCGTGCGTTTGCAAAATAGAGCATGCATGCACATGCGCTGTGATAATTAATGGGCCCATGATTGATGCAATTTGCGAAATCCAGTCCGTTAATTGGAATTATGACAGAAAACCAGTCGGGTATGGTCAATTTCTGGTCAGATTTGTGGTGGCCCATAGAGTTTTCTTGCTGCCATTCGTTCCGTACTTGAACGGTTGAAAACTGATCCTTGTTACTTCTGGGAATTCTTCCACCTAGGCCCTGGTCAGCAGCCTTGTGAGCTTGTACTGGACAGTCCGAATTTTCCATTGGATTGATGGTAGTGGGCCACTAACACCCACAACAGACACCCTGCGTAATGCCTCTTGAAGAAGGAAATTTCCTTCTTTAGAAAATCTTCGATCAAGAGTAGGTTTGACCGAAGCTCCGTTACCATGCACGGCTAATGCAAGAGTGCCTATGTATACTCAACACAGGTGGGGTCCACGGTGATGATTCCGAGAAATCTGATCCGACCATCTATTTTCTTATATCATTTTATCGGTTGGGACCAAAATTAAAGCATATGCAGATCTCAGGTGGGCCCCAAATCATGATTTTATGGGCTGATCTGTACATTGGGCCACTTTCACAAGGCTCCAGGGGATAAAATTCAACTTGTACGGTTCATTTATGGTCCCCAGGCCATGTATGAAGTTTCATGTCAATCTGATGGCGGCAACCTTGTGATCTTACATTCTACACCAATTTCGGGCCATTTAAAGGTGAACGGCTGGAATTTCTCTGATCTCCGGTGTGTGAATCCTCGATCTTAGTCCCATGTAGTCCCGTCTAATGCCTTGGTGATGCCAGAGCATTAAATCTATGCTTTTAACCTCCTTTCCAGTTCATGCTCATAGATTCACCTTGCATCATAAACACGATTAAAGTCAGGCGTTAAACAGTATCATGTTAATAAAATCATGTAATAAATGGGGTCTAATATAAAATATTCGACCCTCAACAATTATGCAAAGACTGAATTTTTCAATACATAAAGTTTGAAAAAGTCAATATCATAGCCCCTTGTCCAACAATGCAACCTGCAGCATACAAAAGAAAAAAGAAAAAAGAAAAAAAAAGACCACCTAATTGCATAAAAATATGAAATTGCAGGCAATGCTAACAGATGGTGATTGAAAATCTCCTATCCAAATAACACTTCCATGTATGAATGATACACTTCAGCCTGCATCATCAAACACTCATCTCCCAAAACAAATCTCAGAATATGGGTTGTTGTTGCTCTTAAGAATAATTGTTAGGATCCTCCAATTTGGCAAATTTTTAGTGCATCTCCCATCTACAGGAAGTCCATCATATCAAAAGATTAGACTATAGAGAAAAAAAGTGGCATGCTTTTAATAAAGTAACAAGTAGAGAAAAATGAATCTTACTTCTAGCATAAGATGTTTATCCTCGGCTTGCATTAAAATAATGTATGTGAAGTCTGATTTTGGCTCAATTAGTAAATAGGTTAGATTTTGGCTGACCTTGACATGGCCCAAACCTTGCCCATAACCACCCCTAAATGATTATCCAGTCAATTTACTTTCATTCAACATAAACATGGCAATAAGCCTGCTGGAAAAGAATTTTGAACACAATTCAAAAGAATTTAAGAAGTATGCATCAACAATACCTAAAACTATTCTTACCATAGGAACTACCATATCTTCCTTCCGAGTACTCCTAAAAAATGTGCTGGATAGCATTCCAATACTCTGTGTAGGTCTAAAGACCAGGGTACAAGAAATATTCAGTTACTTTCAATGGTAAAACAAAGCAAAACATAACAAAGAAAATGCAATCAATAAGAAGACAGATTAAAAGTACAAGACAGATCAAAATGTTCCAACCCCGAATCCGATTGCTCCAATTCAGTTCGTTCAAACACCCAAACATGCCCTTAACCACATACATCAAATGCAACATTTTTCAATTCTCGTATGGGAAACTAAGTTCTATTTTTATTCCAATTCACCACCCAATTAAAAATTAAGAGAAAAACCATAAAAAAATATTCAACATTTCCATTCCACCGACCATACAGAATCTTCTATAAATAAATAAAAACTTCCAGGTTAAAAAATTATATAATAATAAAAAAAACTAAAAAATACACTCAAAATCCGTATAAAATGAAAAGAAAAAATAAAAAACAAATTCCTAAAAACCCAACAAATCTCACGTCAGATTTAATAAGACCCATATCACTAAATCCAACAAAAATCAAAACCTATACACCAAAATCCCACAAAAACCCTTCGAAACCCTAAAAACCCCAATCTAGAGAAAAAAAAGGGAGGGAGAGAGAGTACCGTTCCGCAAACCAATGCTTGATTCATCGGTGTTGATGTTGTAGAGGACGCCTTCGTATCTGATTTTGCACTTGGATGTCAAGTTAATCACTCTGCCGATGTAGGAATCTGCGGATCCTCCTCCACCACTAGATCCTAAAGAAGCTTCTGCTTCAGCTGTTGCTGCTGCTGCTGCCATGGCTTTTCACAACACACACACACACACACACACACACACACACACACAGAGAGAGAGAGAGAGAGACTTTCTCGTCGATGGAAGATGAGGAAAAGAGGGAAAATAGGAAAAGAGGAGCGGGTGGGCGTTTGATGGTTTTCGTTTTTAAAGAAGATAAAAATTTTAAATTCATATATTGTGAGTTTAAAATTATTTATAACACGAACTCTATTAACGGTCGTACATGCATGGGACCATTTTCTGGATGGTTAAGATCGTTTTACAAAATAAAATTATAAATATTTACTATTTACAATTAGACCGATTATTTCGATGGTCTGGATAAATCTATATCTTAGCCACTATTGTTATGGACGAGTCAACACCATTTTACATAAAATGCAAGACTCACAATGAAAACCACTAGATTGAAAATGTTAACTTGAACTTTGGACCTGGTATCGCTCTATGGGCCCCACCATGATCGATTTGTTTCATTCATGCCGTCCATACATTTTATAACATCATTTTGTGTATGATCCCAAAAAATAAACCTGAAATAAATCTTGGGTGGACCACACAATCAGAAAACACTATTGAGCGTCGACCATTAAAAATATTTTGGGGGCCATAAAAGTTGTAGATCAAGCTGATTTTTATTTTTCCCCTTAATCTAGGCCTGTATGACCTAATCAACAGATTGGATGTCAAATAAACAGTACAGTGCGCCTTAGGAGGATTTTAATGGTGGGTATCCAATCACTATTGTTTTCAAGTGGTGTGGTCCACCTGAGATTTCTATCCCTCTAATTTTTGGGATCAAGCCCTAAATTATCAGTAAAAATGGATGAACGGAATGGATGAAATACATACATCATGGTGGGGCCCACAGATGGCTAGCGGTAGGGGGAGTAGCCAATCTGTTTTCTATGCTAGGGTCCACTGGGACTATGGATTTAACTCATTCTTTGGACATTGCCTTAAAATGATCTTTCCGAATGGATGGAAGGTGTGGATACAAAACATACATCATGGTGGGGCCTAAAAATGAGAGGTATATAAATCTCAGGTGGACCACACCACATGAAAACAACAGTGATTGGATATCCATCATTAAAATCCTCATAAGGCCCACTTTACTATTTATTTGACATCCAATCTGTTTATTAGGTCATACATGCCCCAACAGAGCTCTTTGTTGCCCAGCTCCTTTGGCCTAGCCTCAGCCAACCTGATGTCAGACTTGACCTTGGGCCTACTTTGATTTATATATTGTATATCCATATGGTCCATTTGTTTTGCCAAATCATTGTAGGACATGAGCCCAAAATTGAATCATATTCAAATCTTAAGTAGACTACAACATAAAAAACAATGGTAATTGAACACCCACTATTAAAAACTTTATGGGCCCACCTTAGTGCCCACTGTAATATTTATTTTTATTCGACCTGTTGATTAGGTCAAACATAAAGGAAAATAAAATAAAACAGATATCAACTTCATCCAAAATGTGGTGTGGTCCTAAATTGAGAGGTATATAAAGATCATTTTATAACTTGATCTCAAAATTAAGAAGTATATAAATCAATATCTCAGGTGCACCACATCACATGAAAACAATATGTTGATTAGGTCATACAGGGCCAAATGAAGGGGAAAAACAAAAATCAGTTTGATCCAAAACTTTTATGGCCGCAAAATGTTTTTTTAATGGTTGACACTCATTCAACATTGTTTCCTGGAATGTGGTCCACTTAAGATTTGGATATATCTCATTTTTGGTCTCATATTGTAAAATTATCTGTAAAAATATATAGATGGCATAGATGAAACACATACATCATGGTGGGGGCCACAGAGCACCGACTACCAGCCATTGGTTGGTGTCAGGAGAGTAGTCAATCCGTTCCCAAGCGTACTAAGTAAATCCTTTGGGACCCACAATGATTTATTCATTTTATCCACTTCATCCATCCATCCATTTTAACATATAATTTTATTACGTAAGCTCAAAAATGAAGCCTATAAAAATCTGAAGTGGACTACATCATAGGAAACAATAAAAATTGAATGTTTACCATTGAAAAATTTTGGGAGGCCACTGAAGTTTTGGATCAAGTTGATATTTTAGTTTTCCTTTCATCCATGTATTTGTAATCTATTAAACAGGTTGGATGACAAATAAAAATCACTATAGGCCATAGGAAGATTTCAATGGTGAAAATCATTATTCCCACTGTTTCCTGTGGTATGGTCCACTTGAGCTTTGGATATGCTTTAATTGTGGACTCAACCACTAAAATGATTTGAAAAAATGGATTGACGGTGTGGATAAACCATGACTTTGGGCCACGAGCTTAAAAATAAAGTCAATCCATGACTTGGGTGGGCCACACCACATACTATAATTGAGAGGGTTACCCTCCCATTAAAACATTCATAATCATATATTGGGCCTACCTAAATGTGATTCACATATATATCCAACCCACTCATTATGTGTGTCCCACTTGGATGAGGGGTCAGACCAAGTTTCAACCGCATCCAAAACTCATGTGGGCCCCACCAAGTGCTTTTATATTTTTTTAGGATGTCTTCACATAGTTTTAAATGGTATGGCCCACTTGAGTTTCGTTTACCGATGATTTTTGAGATATCTCATAACCTAAAGGGGACACATAAAATTCATGGTGTTGATGTTCGACACACATCATGATGGGGCCCACAAAACTTACTAACATCAATTCTTAGGTTCTCATGAGGTCAGTAAGTTAGGTCACAATTTTAACCAAAAAATTTGGGCCGTAGAAGTTTTCAACCAAGCTAATATATATGTTTTCCCTTATTCCATGTCTATATTAACTTATAAACAGGTTGGATCTCAAATAAACATCATGACGGTGGGCCCTAAGAAGGTTTCAACAGTAGGTGTTACTATCCCACTCTTTTTTATGGTGGGTCCACTTGAACTTAATTTGGATCTGCCCCATCAGTCAAATGCATGGTGTTGATGTTCTACACACATCATAGTGGGGTGCACACAAATTAACCTCATTGGAAGTTCCCATGAGGTGACCTTATAGTACCATATTTCACTATTTAAGTAACTACTTCATGGGTTGCTCTAACCGTGTAGGGCCTACCTTGATATATTTTATGTATATCGACACCGTCCATATATTTTTTCATCATATTTTAGGATGTGATTTCAAATCACAAGAACTTAATAATATAAAGTAGGCCATACCAATCAAAACAATGATGAATAACTATTAAAAACCTTTTGAAGTCCACAAAAGTTTTGGATCAATTTGATCTTTGTGGTTTACCTTCATCTAGATCCTCTTTACATTATCAACAAGTTGGATTGCAAATAAACATTACTAAAATCTTACGATGGGATCTTTATAATTTTTAATGGTGAGGTACTATATTATCATTCTTTCCAGTGCTGTGGTCCACTTAAGATTTAAATCTACACAATTTTTTATACCCGACCCAAAAATGGGTTGGAGAAACATAGGGGTAATAAGGATATACAACATATCATCAAAATCTCACTTTTGTTATCTAACTTTTCAATTTTTCTTGTCAAAATACAAAATTTAGTGTTCTTTTTTAAAAAATATATATTTTTTACAATTTGTCAATTTTTTCACAATTTTGTTTAATTTTTTAAATTTTCTTTTTCAAAATATCATTTTTTTTAAATCTTACTTTTGTTATATAACTTTTTAAGTTTTCTTGTCAAAATATAAAATCTAGTTTTTTAAAAAAATATATATATATTTTTTTACAATTTGTCAATTTTTTCACAATTTTGTTTAATTTTTAAAATTTTCTTTTCCAAAATATCATTTTTTTTTAATCTCACTTTTATTATATAACTTTTTAAGTTTTCTTGTCAAAATACAAAATCTAGTTTTCTTTTTTAAAAAATATATTTTTTTTAAATTTGTCAATTTTTTCACAAGTTTGTTTAATTTTTTAAATTTTCTTTTTCAAAATATCATTTTTTAAATCTCACTGTTGTTATATAACTTTTTAATTTTTTTTGTCAAAATACAAAATCTAGTTTTCTTTTTTTTAAAATATATTTTTTTTACAATTTGTCAATTTTTTCACAATTTTGTTTAATTTTTTATATTTTCTTTTTTAAAATATCATTTTTTTATTGCAACCTTTTTTTTTTCAAAGTTATCAACATTTTTCAAAGTTCTTAATTTTTTTTTCAAAATGTAGATTTTTATAAAATCACAGTTTTTTTTATTTTAAACATTATTAATTATTTTTTCTAAGCTCCTTAACTATTTTCTATTGCAGGTCATACCTGATCATTAGAGACGGTTAAGGACCATCTCTAATACAGACAATCTTCCACGGTCCTAGAAGACAACTAAGGACCGTCTTTAATAGAGACGGTCTTTGACAGTCTCTAATAGAGACGGTTTTTGATAAGACAATAAGACGGCTAAGGATCATCTCTAATAGAGACGGTCAGTAACAGTCTCTAATAGAGACGGTTATTGACAGTCTCTAATAAAGACGGTCTATGACAGTTTCTAATGGAGACGGTCTTTGACAGTCTCTAATACAGACGATTTTTGACAGGGCAATAAGACGGCTAAGGACCGTATTAGAGACGGTCTTTGACAATCTCAGATTACAAATAAAAGATGGTCAATGACCGTCTCTAATACGGACGGCCAGTGACCGTCTCAGATGATCGCATATAAGACGGTCGAAGACCGTCTCTAATGCGAATAGTCTTTGACCATCTCAGATGAGGTATATAAGACGGTCAAACACTATCTTAAATTATTTGCGGATGCAGAACATGTAAAGACAATATTAGGGACGGTTAGGAGCCGTCCCTAATTTTAGAGACAGTTTTTGGCCGTCTCTAAATTGTCTTTAAACCAAGCAATTTTATAGACGGTCCAGAACCGTCTCTAAATCCGTTATTTTTTTTCATTTTTCACGTAGTGCCTGTGATTCATCATTGGTGTCACACCATGAACATGATGATCGTGAGCTCTATCATCGATCTCATGTTGCCCATCATTGCGAACATGGGTTTGTCATAAAGTTCCCGTTAAACGGTTGATCACTGCTTGCAGTCCTTGCATGACTTGTAGACTCTTCTGTTTAAAAAGATACAAACACCACCATCGTTGTTATATAATTGTTTTCTGGAGCACTTTCCATGAGATTGTTGTCCGAACTATTATTAGATGCCATCAAATCGAGAAAAAGACACTAATACCAACTGATGCATGGAAGAGCATTAAACGGTTGATCACCGCTTACCAGGAAGAATGAGAAAAGAATGTGCAGGCAAGCTGGTATCTAAGTCAAAAACTTCTCGAATGCTTGATTCACACAATCGTTCATTCGGGTATATAGACTCCATTTGTTTTGAGAATCTCATTACTTACGAGAGTATGGAGTTGTGTACATGTATCATGGTAGTGTGTTAGGAATCCCTAGGTCTTGTAACTGCGTCTTTTCAATGTTGTTATTGCTTTAGCTTTATTACAATGATGAGTGGGTCTTACACAGGTAGAGTTAAATATATATGCTACAAACGCTAGGTGTAATAATAAATTAAATATATTGAATTTATTTTTAGAGCAGGATGGATGGCAAGAAATATTATGGTGGACCATAAGAAAGTTTCAATGGTGGGCGTTATTAGACCCACTGTTTTTTATGGTGTGGTCCAGTTGAAATTTGGCTCCATCTCATTTTTCAGTTCATGCCTTAAAATGATATGGGGAAAGCGGATCGATGGCATGGATAAATTACATATACATCATGGTGGGCCCCACAAAGTTGGGTATTCACCAGGCAATCCGTATCCAGTCTATACATATATACCTCTCTACACGTGGAAGAAATAGGAGTGCCATCTTTCCACACGACACGTGCAATCAAGGACTATTATTTCAAAGTGTCCATCTTGTTGTCCCACACCATGGATAGAAAGTATTTCAAACTTAACAGAATGGGATAATCTCAGATATCTACTGAGTGGCCTTTGAAATAACAGTTGAAAACAGAAATTTTCAACTGTGAAAATTTTAGCATGGTATAAGGTGGATAAAGGTGATAGATTGGATGGCTTTATTGCAAGAGGATACATCGGTTGTGGGTCCCATTACATGGGCAACCTTCATTAATCTCTCACCCAGCACCGTGTACTGGGGAGAAAATGGCTTTACCATTTTAGTTGTTTTGGTTGTTCCATATCATAACCCCCTACTTGCACCTCTATCTCTGCAACCGGTGATGAAAATGTCCATCAGATGAGGTGGGTCCCACTTTAATGTACATAGTGTATCAATGCCGTCGTCTTAGAATATGAGACAAAATGTGGCAAATCCAAATCTCATGTGGACCATATCATAGGAAACAATGGTGTTTGAACACCCACTATTAAAAACTTCCTAGGGGCCACCCTAATGCTGATCACCGTAATATTTATTTGCCATCCAAGATGTTGATAAGGTCCCACTGACCTGGATGAAAGGGGAAAAAATACAAACAAACAAACAAACATCTCCTTGATACAAATCTTTTATGGCCTATAACAAGATTTTAATGATCAATCACCACTTTTCCTATCGTGTGGTCAATTTGAGATTTAAATCTGCTTCATTTTTGGATTCATGAAATAAAATGACCGAGTAAAACAGATGGAATGGATATATAATAAATACACAAGGTGGGCCCCAGGGTTAGGGTCGCACCTAATCCATTCCCAGCATTGAGGTGGGCCACCTCAAATTTTGATGGCATGCCAGAGGACATGATTGCAATCCTGAGGTAGTTGTAACGGTAGTCAAGGATGCATGGATGGTGCTCTGTGGGCTCCACAATGATATGTGCTTCATCCACACCGTCCATCCATTTTGGATCATTATTTTAGGGCATGAGCTGGAAAATGAGGAAGATCCAAATCTCAGGTAGACCACTCTATTGGGAGCTACAGGGATTGAATGCCCATTGTTGAAACCTTTGAGGCTTATTTGCATTCCAGCCTGTTTGTTAATGCTGAATTTTTTCGCTTAACGTGGAATTGGAAAATTGTTTCATGTTTAGTGGTGTTTGTTTGTTAACTCAGAAAAAGAAAAGTGCTGAGTAGTTTTTCACTAAAAGACTTTGGCTTAATGGTGAATGCAAAATGCACACTACAAGAAGAAGGGTTTATCGGCGCTTTTAAGTGCCGCTAAAGATGGAAAAGCGCCGCTGTTAAAGTATAGCGGCGCTAGGCAAGCGCCGCTAAATCATGGTGTCGGTAAAGGTTCGCGGCGCTAGTATATTTTTAGCGGCATTTGTGTGAACGCCGCGAACGCTCTAGCCTTTGCGGCGCTCATTGGAATTTCAGCGGCGCTTTTGGTGACTGCGGTATTTCTGACAGAAGCGCCGCAATACTACACAAGTGCCGGTAAACGTATTATTTCGGAACACTTTTTCACAGAAAAGCGCCGCGATAAGTCTTTTTATAGATTTGAAATGCCACAATAGGCCAATAATTCAATTGAAAACCCTGCAGTTTTTTTAATATTTGAAACATTAAAAATGATGCAATACAATTAAAACTGAATATTAAATAAATTTTATATTACTTCATAATAAAAAAATATAAGATTTATTCTATCCCAGCTAGATAAACCAACAATGTTTTAGACTACGAAAATGAGAAAAACTCACTTTCTAACAGGAATTGTTAAAAAACAATATGATCATTGTGAACCACGACAAGCTATACAATCTCAATATCAAACAAAAGCTTACCTTGAACTGTCTAAAATAGGTATTTCTAGGACCTTTGGCCAGAGGTAGAGGCTTGCAACCTGTTCTTTGATAACTTTCTGTGACAGAAGATCATTACAAAAATAGTTAGTTTAAGACACTTCTAAAGTACTGTGCTTTCACTTGCTATGTTTGTAGGACCTTAAAGTAAAATTAAATGATGTGCAAGATTTCTCAACAGTGCAGTATAGGAAATTTCCTACCTTCCCAACACCCCAATCAAGACCAAAAAACATAGTTGTTCCTAATTGACAAATTTGTTGTAGTGATACCTTGTAATGAGAAGGTAGACTACGCATTAGTTTGATGCATATGCAAAGGCCAATTGCTGTAGCCATACTATAATAACATGACTTTGCTCATCATTCACCTCAACTACATCTTCTGTAAGCACTTTCAATTCCTCAAGAGAATAAGGATGTTATGAATCTTTGATATCTATAAACATGATTTAAGATTGT
Source organism: Magnolia kwangsiensis (assembly GCA_037074715.1). NCBI lineage: Eukaryota > Viridiplantae > Streptophyta > Magnoliopsida > Magnoliales > Magnoliaceae > Magnolia > Magnolia kwangsiensis. The sequence continues at coordinate 89,414,643 of CM073585.1, forward strand.
TATGGAACAACATTCTCATCCCACAAACATTACATACATGCATAGTCAGGCAAATAGACATAGACAGGGCTCTGTAACTCAACCAATAACTGCAGCCTAAATGATGGAAAGTTGTTGCATTTAGATGACTAAAGCATAACATCCAGATACCTTTGCTTTATAAGTAAAAGGGAAGTTTAGGACCTTTGCATTTTCAACACAGACAAAGTCCTGATAGCAGGAATCCATCTGCAAGTGTGGGTTCCACAAAACAGCATCTGTCCAGCTGCAAAGGTAAGATACACTTTAAAAAATAATATAGAATAATAGCTGCAGGAATATCTACAAACAATGGAGCCAAAACCAAGCTAAAGCATCAAAGGACAGTCACAAATCACGCACTTTTCTTGACAAAAATTTTATCACCAAGTCCATTGTCAAGGTGTAGCTCATTAGGTGCATCAAGGTAAATGTAGTCCACAAATCCAAGAAAAGTGATCACCTCCCTGAATTGCAATTAAACTGGTCAGATCCTAGAAACAGTTCTACTAAATACATTCTGTAAGATGTGGCATAAAATGTTTAGTGTGGAAACTTTAAAAATTTTCCAGTGAAACCATGCGTTGGCAAGCATTTATATTTCTATTACATTTGGATGATTTACACCTAAGATAAGATCCATGTGAGATGAAAAACAGACCTCTCTTCCTTCCCCTCCAATGGATTAGAACGGTCAGGATCCTTGTTCAATGTCTTGCACCCTTTCAGACCTTTCACTGAAGCCCCTGTAACTGAAGCCTGCAGAATTATCAAGGCACCATTTAAATCTGCCAGCAAATACTGCATCTCAAACTGTTACAAGATGAGATAATTAAAAGACAAGGAGTTGAGCACATAGTTCAACTGAATGGTGCTTAGTGTCACGACCTTGAGGTCACGGGCTCGATCCAGCTTACCTTAAAACAATAACAAGAATAACAGAAGATAATATTCTAAAAGAGATAATCAATCAATGAGCTGTTAATTCTAAAAGAAACAATGGTATAATATAGATCAAGCTCAGTGTAGGGGGCAGTGAACAGACTACAAACCGTCAGATCAGAAAACCATACAATCACATACGTAGCATGCAGTCATTTGCATGTGCATGTGTATGCATGGGCATCTATCTGTAATGTGTCTACAAGGTTTGCTAATTCAAGGAAAACATGTGCCAAATCAAGCTATCCATCAGGCATGCACCATAAAGAATCAAGCGGGCCACACATATACACAGAATGTGGATCACTGCTCAATTCTTCTAAGCCATCCATTACTTTTTTTCTTACACTGGCCTGCCCTGACCAGCCTCATTCTTGGGCCAGAGTACACAATGGGGCTTGCATGATGATAGTTTGGAACCCATTGATGTGTGCCACATTGGCACATAAGGGGGTATGTAGAACAGCTGGGTCACATGCCATCAGATCAGACAACCTCATGAATCTAGTCATGGAAAAAAGACATGGGGACTCGGACCAACTCGTCCAGTCTGGAGTCGAGTTGGGACTCGCCCACGTCTGGATAAATCGGTCTGACTTGACTGAGTCAAGGGTGACTCGGGATGTCAAGTGACTCAAACCATATTGGGTCCGACTGAGTCTTGAGTTGACTTGGACGAGTCCAATGGGACTTGTCCAAGTCTTGAAACAATGGATCTAGTTCCCTCATTTTTTGAAGGAATCATGGGTGTACCCCCACATGCACATTATTTTTTCGTATTTATTAAATAAGTATCATTTGAGTAGAATTGATTGCGAAGGAGGCAGTCATACCGAGATCAGCAGAGATGAGGGCCTCTCCTTCATGATTGGGTCCCGCCAAAATAGTTCCTGATGGTGAAATAATCACACTACCTCCCGAGCATACAACAAAATCTGGCGAGTATTCTTCCTCTGGACCAATGAATACATAATCTGGTGCAAGTGGAAAATCTTTCCTTCAGCAGAACTGGTTCGCAGACAGAACAAAGTATTCTTCCTCTTCTCAATTGAATATTCCCAACAAAAAAACAGTTAGATGCTTTGAACCTGAAATAAATTTCAGAGGTAAGGGCAATTAGAACACTTAGTATCTGGACTTTTTGAATGTAATGGAGCACAATAAAATGCAATGGAGTACATCATGATCATTTAAATGAATGCTTGATACACAAAAAAAAATTAGAGAGAATGCTGCAAACATCCAAATCATACTAACTGGGGTTCCAATGATGTAGAATACCTTAATGCTTAATACTGATGGGGCTCCTACCCTTACAAATGGTGGCCCATCAAATGAATGGCTAAAGATAATTTTCTGTATACCTTTTTAAACTCAAGAAATTCAATTAATTTTACGTATTTTTAGCTGGTGAATCTCTGATTTCAATTTTTCCAAAAACCCATTTTAGGATTCTTTTCCTTATGCTTGGCTGATCAACTGGATTCCATGTTTTAATCCAATCAAAACATTGAATACTCAAAATCTACAAGGTCTATGACCTTTTAGCCATCTTTCACGGTTAATTCACAAACAAGCAAACAAATGAAAAGTTAGAATCAAAATTACAGCTTCAGCAATATCCTGCCAAAATTCAGGTTTGAAAATCTAGTCAGTTAGAATCCAAATCCATGCAGCCAAACGACATCTAATAATAAAACCAAAAAACGAGATAGTCAAGTGTAATTACCAGTTTCCTCTACTATTGACTTTGCGACGCTCTGCAATTGAATTTCATTATAGCCTGCACACAAAAATATATGAGTGATGCCAAAAGTGTATGATTATCAAAGCTTATGCACTGTCACAACATGAGCACCCATGAAAGACAACAGTTCTTACATTATGGCAGAGGATTGCAAATCCCATTCCACTTTGATTAGAATTCAAACAAATAGAACTACACAGTTTATTGCATTTGGGATCTGTAGATAATCTCAAATCTGCATCCATAACTAACTTTGCATAGGATGCTTTATATGCATGTGCACAGAAAATACAATATATGTATGGTCAGTTCAAGTTGAATTACTGAAAATTTAACCAACTTAATACATGCTAACCAGAGTCTAATTTCTAACCTCATTAGTATATGACCAACCATCCAATCATGGCCCATTGAACAATCCATTCTATGCGGTCCTTGTCTAACCTGCCATGATTCACCAGGGGGATCCATCACGATCCATGTTAGTGGAGAAGATGTCCGCACATTATGGAATTAAGATGCGGTAGGCATCCAAATCAAATTTGGATGAATACACAAGTGAAGAAAAGAAAATTTGCATAGACTATGGTTTGTCACTTCCTTTCACTTAACATGGAAGGAACTGTTGGATTAGCTATGAACTCTAAATTAATCAAATTTGCATTAATGCATAAGAGACAAAAACTGATAAAACTCCTTGATCTCTAATACATATGAACAAGACTGATAAAAAGTCTATTCAACAAACAAAACAAGAATGAAATGAAAGACATGTAACAAATCAACCACCTGTAAACATGAACCACTTAACTCTTCCTGGTAAGACCCGAAAGGTAGACCACTCTTTTTTCTTTCATCTTTTTTTTTTTTGTTGTTGTCAAATGCCCCCAAAATCCAAAATCTTCATTTTGTAGCTCCATGAATTCAATTTAATTAAATCACAATAATATGATGCAGTGAAAAGAGCACTATTGTAATTTTGTGAAGGGGGGGGGGGGAGCAAGAAAATTCTGCCAAACACAGATTTTACTGAACAAACTCAACAAAATAAGAAACCAAAGAAGCACCTTGTTCAGCTGTTTCTTCAGAACCTCTGCCTCCTTCAACTCGATGAACATATATCATGGAATGGAAACTACTATCTTCTTTGCTTGAGATCAGAAAATCAGATGGTTGTTCTCCTACTTGTGGAAGTTACAGATCTCTGCATGAAACAAATTTTAAAAAATGATCATAGCTTTAAGGTTGCCAACATATGAATAAATGAGCAGCTCCAAAAGTACAGTGCAAAAATAGAAGAATGACTTGATGGACCTGAAAAAATGAAGGTAAAAAAGAAAAAGAACAAAAAAAAATAAAAGAACCGAAGGCAGTTCAAATCCACACCTTGATTTCATTCACTTCAAAAGAAATGTCAGTATCAAATCCCCATAGTACTTGTAAAGAAGCTTCAAACTCGTCTGTCATGCCCATTTTGGCCTAGACACCAAGAAAAGAGACCCCTAAATCAAGAATAAGAATCCTAGAACTTGTTCAGAAGGTGTTTACTAATGAGAAAATCATTGAACGAGTTCAAAAGTTAATGATCAAAAAGCAACAAGATGGTGAAATGATCTGCTATAAGTGCAGACACAACCATGCCTATCCAATGAACAAGGTGGGGCATGTTCCATTGTGAAAATCATAATGTTTACATTGAATCTTTGAAGCATTATACATTAGTATGGTGAAAATCATGCTTACAGGTCCAGCTTCCTTTGTGATGTTTCCTGATACAAAAATTTTCAAAGAATTAGGCCAATGTTTACACTGAATAGAAAATAAACAAGACGTGTCATGAAAGCTTACAGGATATGGTGGGTTTGTTCATCATGATGTACGATCCAAGTATCAATGTATAACTTTGTTACAAAACAATCCAAGGGAGTGCTTTTGACAGAGAATTACTGCCACTTCTTAACATTTCTTTCAAAATAAATGCTTGGACACTACTACAGTGTATTTTGAACATGAATTCTCAATAGACGACTCAAAAGAGAAGAAACTCATGAGCATAATACAAATCCTAAAAATGAGTATCAACCTAACAGAAATATCATGATAAGCATAGTTTCCTACTAAAGTTAACTAAATAAAGAAGTAGCACCATTAACCAACCTGATCAAGTCCTAAAAGTTAGCAAGCAACCACCAGCAAAACAACATGAAACTGAGAAAAAGCACCTACAAGAAACCACCTGTAAAAGAACAGCAATCCAAAGATAGTGATTGCTATGCATATGAGCCATGTCTATATGGTAGTGGTAAGAAAATAAACAGTTCAAATCAATCTAAGACAATGATTTGTAAAAAACATAGATACTCTAGCAGAGTGTCATCAATGCATAATGAGGTACTTTAAAAAAAATCTAATGTTTCTATATACCAAATGCAAATCGACACTAGAACATGGGCCAGCAATTGCAGCTTTGAAAGGAAGAAACACTATAATGCATAAAGGTGATATACCTTCAGTCTTCTAATTCAGTTACCAAGGATTTAACTCTTCTCAGAATGCAGGAATTTTGTCCTCTTTTACAGACATGACTAGTTCCATTAGCCTATAATTCCTCAGCTGCAATTACCCACAGTAAATGAGCACGGTTAAATGCCACAATGATTGAAGAAAGAAGTCATAGAAAAGCACTGGAAAAGCATTTCAGGTTATCAGGAACCGGCTTTGCCAAAGGTTGCCCACATCACCAAATTATCCTAAAAGGATCCCTCTCACAGCATTCAATGATTATGGTAATAAATGGAGAATCTGTTTGACATATCTCGAGGAGTGGTGTGTTTGAACCATTTGGATTAGGTCTGCAGGAGTATTGCATGAATGGACACACCACTCCTCGAGATATGTCAAGTAACAGTGTGGTAATTAGCTTACTATTATGAAATACCTGTAATGTTTGCATTGATTTCTGGGCTGTAGAAATGTTTGCATTGACCCCTACCTGATGAATCACCCAGATATCTCACATAAATGCCATGAATCACCTCTTCAATCTCTCCTCACATGAATTACCCAGCACTTTAAATATTGAAACATTGTACAAGAAGAAGTGGGAACAGAAATTTTCAATTTTTGCCTACTACCATGAACCAGAGGGGAAATCCTCAACAGTATACAAAAAAAAAAAAGAAAAAAGAAAAAAAAGGAAGAACAAAGTGACAACAGTATCCTCAGGAATATAAGACAGGATGAGAAACAATAAACTAGAGGATTGAAACACTCTCAATGGGATAAGTTTTAACTTACACAACAATAATTATAGGATTTACACTTCTGCAATAAACGAGAAGAAATTGCAAAACTTACACATTGGCAAGCATTTTTATTTTTTTTTAAAGCATGGTTCAAAGAAACAAGAAAATAACAGAATCAATTGGATGAAAATGTACAAAACATAAAAGGAGCTCATAACAGAATGATTTTCATGACATTGAACGAAGGGACTATCTCACTCAAAATATAAATGCATGACACAAATAGAAAGAGAACTCACCTCCTGATGAGCAGACCTACGGCACCTATTAGTTTGAAGGGCAAACCGAACCTTCTTCAAGACATACCTTAAAAGAGAAAAAAAAATCAAGAGAAAAACCAGTCAAATCATAACTAAACAAAAGGAAACATTCTCAAGCTAGATATAAACCGTCACAACTGAGAGGGTGGTAAGAAAAGATGATGAAAATCAGATGGCTATACTCTCACTTCTTCTTTTCATGCTTATGCCTCACAAGAAGAGCGGAACCGAAAGCTCCTTTCCGAATCTGCTCAAGTACTTCGTACTGCTCCATTTCCAGTGAGTTGCTTCTCCATTTTAACACTTACAAATTGACAAGTGGTTTTAGGGTGTGTTTGGATGCCATGTAAAAGGTCAATGCTTTCTAAGAAAATATGAAATGGCAGTGTCTCTCAGTTACAGACAGTTGAAATTCCTAATGGACAAAACCTCGATTTGACAGCGAAGTTAGTAACCACCTAAGTTTCTCATCTTTTTCTACGAAATTCATTTTAGGAAAAAAAGAAAAAAGGAAGACTACAAAGGCTGAGACTGAGCTTTTTACATCATAATTTTCTATATTAACTATTGGAAGAGACTGAGATTCAATGATGTTGACCATTGAAAGAGAAAAAAATTCAATGCCTTAAACAATTACAGCAGCATAGTTAATTACTCACTATCCAAACTGGATTTAAGGTACGGAACAATGAAAGATGATGAGTTCACTTGATCAAGGCAGCGCTATGCAACAACGTGTCAACACATTCAAAAGCAGCTTTCCTAAGCTCAAGGCCATCGTCTACAGTGTGCTTAAAAGGACCAAGATCGACTGTCCTGTTCAATTCTTGCTGCATCAAAAACAGTAAATTACCAAAAGGTGACCATCATATTTCTAAATTGTTCAGTAAAAGAACTGTTGGGGGAAAGACGGAAGAGTCAATGAGAAGGCAACTAAGCTAGGCCTCTGGGTTAGCCTATACCTGGCTGCCCAATTTTAGCAAGAATCAAGCCTGTGACAGGCATAGACATCTAAAGCTCAAGCCTAGTTCAGTTCATACTCTATAGGAACATAAGCTAGCAAAAACAATGAAAGCACCTCATATCAATAAATGTTGCAGCTCATTTTCTTGTAGTATAGACAGGAAAAGAAAATCTCCTATACCCACTAATGTGGATATCAGGTCAGAAAAATAAAAATAGCATAAATCGCAAAAACAGTTAAACACCTTGAAAATCTCCTACACAGTCTCATAGTATAAACCAGTTTTAGCCCATCCACCAGTAAATTGCACACTGTTCACCAGGTTGAGCTTCTGTAGTAGATGAACATTGATTTCTTGGCAGTAGAAAGGTATTCACCTTATTCTTGAATGTTCTATGGTAGATTACAAATATGTTAGGCATTATGTTTGTCAAATTTTTACTATAGGATATGACATGTGAAAGTAATGTATAGCCCCAAGGAACAGGGCATCTCTTTCTTTGAATTGCATATTTGATCTCTTTTTTTTTATCTAATGAGTGAATCATGTATGCCCCATTGTTGGGCAATGTATCTCAGCTTAGTAAACACCCATTCTCAAAGCAAACAACAATGTCAGGAACCTAGAGAAAGAAGCCCTAGTAGTTGCATTGTTTAAGGAAAGAGGCCGCTATTTTGACAGATGCATTAAAACATTAATACACAACACTTGTTTAAGCTCACCAGGACAGTTGACTTGATAGACAATCATGTGGATGGATCATATCTCAAAAAATCATGTCCAGTTTACCCTGTACATTTCTACTTTTTTCTTTCTTTCTGAAAAATGAGTATTGTTCAGTTTTCACAGAGAAAAAAAAAAAAAAAAGATCTTCTGAAATATACAAATTTTTAAATATAAAAGCAATTATACGAGTATTTCTCAAAGTTACAAGTTTAGAAAGGAGTTCTACTATGATTATAGTAGTAGACTCTAGAACATTTACAGTGAGTGGGTCTGGAAAGGGACAAAGCCATTTACCATGTTCTTATAATAATAAAGATAAACTCCAACTCACTCATTGCAGAAAATGCAGATTTCTTAAGGAGCAATATTGAGATTTAAATCTCCATCTTCATCCAAGCCATAAAATTGCTGCCGCAAATTCTGCTCCCAGCACCACCATGGTAGACCGTAGACCCAAGAGACCAAGTCATCAATGATCTCCAAAAACAAGTGGTTGCTCTTATAGCATTGGTTCAATTCACAACTACAAATTAGCAGCCAGGTACATCTACTTCGGAAAATTATGCCTCTTAATTCCACTCTCATTCCTCCACACCCTTTAGGGGCCTCAGATCATATGACTAGTAAGAAAGATGAGTTTATTTCATATATTCCTATCCCTGGTGGTATCAAACTTGCTGATGGGTCATTCTCCAGTGCAATTGAAAAAGGGACTCATCAACTTTCTTAGTCACTGGCATTACCTTCAACTGCACATGCTTCTCTATTTCTTAGACACAAAAATAAGTCCCAACTATGCTACGAAATCAGGAAATCCAAAAATGAAGATATTATCTATTTCCTTCTAGAGATAGGTAGCACCATACCTCTTCCAATTGATGGTGTCCTCTGAGGAGAGTGCCAGTGGCACTGTTGCAGTACAAATTCAGTTCAGGAGAGTGCCAATGGCACTGTTGCAGTACATATTCCGTTTTGCATCCATCAGTAACAAGAATTTTGAGAATTACATATCTCCATTCTTTATGGGATTTCATTTATGCTGCTCATCAGATATTTTCATATAAACTTAGTAAAACCATTGATAAATGAAATGAAACATCTAACTGAATAGAGAAAAATCCAGCAGCAGACCCTCCCCACACATAAGAATGGATCAGTGCAAATGGAGGAATTGATTTATTTTCAGCAACGAGATAAACAGAACAAGCATGTTTAGATAATAGGAAAGGAAAGTTTCACAATCAAAGGACTTACTGTTTTCACAGCTAGCAAATGGACCGCATCGAGTCAACTCAACAAGCCTTCCTGAGTTGGTGCAAGAACAGGGCCTTCACCCGCACCTACAATAACAAAGAGCAGAGCTCTGCTCCGATTGTCAGTCTACCACCGTCGCAGATCGCAAAATTACAGGGCCTTCTTCTTCATTAGCTTCCGTCTTCGATCCTCCATTAAATTCGGCAACCCTCAGAAATCAGCGACCCATGCGCCTCAGGCAGCCATTAAAACCGTCATCCTATGACGTGGCTTACTCAAATCCTCGATCCAGACCTTCGGCCACCATCTTCTACGGTTGCTCCTATCTCGACTTCCACCCCTGCTCCATCGAGCGTACACTGCTTCCACGCTTCCTACCATGATAGGGTTTCAAAAACCCCCCTTTTGCCAAATGACGACATTGATCTGCCGTTCCAATCGGCGAAAAAGTGGATGGCAATGAGAGTCCGAACCGCCCTTGACCGTAAACAGGTATTGTCGAACTCCTATATAGGGTTTGGAAAAGACAAAAAAAAAGGGATTTGAAATCCTCGTTTACACACCGAAAAATTACAGAAGAAGAGAGATTAGGGATTTGAAATCCTCGTTTACGCACTGGAAAATTGCAAAAGAAGAGAGATCCCTAAAAACTAGTGAAGTGGGAAAGGCAAAAGGAAATCCAAACTAGATCTGCTCCAAGTTGTAGAGAGAGAGAGAGAGAGAGAGGGAAAGGGTATAGGGGAACAGGGCGCTGGGAGAGACAGACAGAGAGAGAGAGAGAGAGAGAGAGAGAGAGAGAGGGAAGGGTGGCGGAGGGCACTGGGAGTGAGAGAGAGAGGGGATGGGGGTGGAGGGCGCTAGGAGAGAGACGGAGGAGAGAGAAAATAAGAATAAGGGTTCTGTTTTTTTAATTTTTTAAAGCTTTTTCGGCACCCTATGCTAGCGGCTGCTTTTAATTAGCGCCGAAAAGAATTCCCGTAACACCGTCGGATCGTCATCTGCAATTAATGATTTTTACATTTGCTGGCAGTTCGTGCTAGTCATCGGCAAAAAAAGTGTCGGCAATGGACCACTTTCTTGTAGTGACAGTCAGTGAATTTTTTTATTAAACAAAAATTTTTACTTCAAAAAAAGTTATCATGACAATTTCTTCTCTTTAAATTGTGTGTGCAATACAAAATCAACTTTAACTTGTAAAACTTCTTTATGCACCACCATGATGTATGTGCTTCATCCATTTTTAAAGATCATTTCATGGCTTGATACAAAAAATGAGAGGAATATAAATCTCAAGTGGGCCATACCATGGAAAACAATAGTGATTGGATATCCACCATTAAATTTCTCCTAAGGCCTAATGTAGTGTTTATTTGACATCCAATCTGTAGCCTGGGGAAATTTTCAACGATAGGCATTCAATCTCCACTGTTTCCAGTGCGGTTGTCCACTTGATCTTTGTATGTGCTTTATTTTTGGGCTCATACTTTAAAACGTAGTTGGAAAAATGGATGACAACATAAATAAAACATACACATCATGGTGGGGCCCATATAGCACCATCGAGTAGCCTAAACAGGGGCATTCTTGTCATTTAGGAAATACGCTTATCTATGAGAGAGTAATATGGCTAACGACCTAAACCATGGGCACTGACAAATAAATGGCGCATGCACAGAAGTTTATTTATTTTATTTTTTTCTCATTCCTTTTGATTTGCTTTCACATGAGCTTGGATTCGAGCACCAGGCCATCCAATTCAGGGTGTCGATGTTCTACATACATCACGGTGGGGCCACACATCTCGACCTCATGGTCGATTACCAAGAGATCTTAGCTGCTCTAATACCATAAAAAGAGATAGAAAGGAGAGACGTTGTGACCATGTTACATTGAAATAGTTGGGACTTACAAGGTCACCTTTATATAAACAAGAGTATTATATTACTATTTACGGAAATATAATTTCGAGCCAAACCCATATTACAATAGCACAAAACAACTAAGACAATAATACAATAATAAAAGCAAGAAGCTGAATTCCTTTTCCAATCGACTGAGAAATTCCTTGTTGTGCACATTGCTTTCACATGTAAGGCCCGTGGTTGGATTGTACAAGCTATTCATCTGATGCCCATGCCCAAAAGTTTCGCCAGATCAGAAGATCCTGATCATCGAATCTCCGGTCTTTTCTGCATTGATCAATGAGTGCTGGTCCATCTGGCCCTCAGACCAATGGGTTGGTCACAGACACCACATCTAAAAACCAGTTAGGCAACAGGGAAGTTACATGTTCGTTAAAATGTAACTCAGCCTCCTAATACAAATACCACCTTAGCATAAGTAAACTACAATTCATGATGAATAATACTTCCACTGAAAACAATATATTTAGATCATTCAAACTGGACTTACTTCAATAGTAGAACTCTGGATTTGCCAATCTCGGTGTAGGAATGACGACAAGCGGTGTCTCTTTCTTCAGAAAAACTCTAAACTTATCTGAAAGCTGGAGCTTCGCATCATCTGGCAATCGCCAGTCAAAAGAATGCAAGAGCGAAGCTAAAACATAAGTTAGCATCCTTTCAGCCATGGAGATTCCAACACACATCCTCCTTCCAGAGCCGAACAGAATGTAATAGAAATCATTACCACGGTAATCCCATTTGCTTGTGGAATTATAGAACCTCTCAAGGCAAAACTCCAAGGGGTTGTCCCAAGCCTCAGGGTCCCTATGTGTAGCCCATGTGTTAATTATCATCTGGGTGCCCTTTGGGAATGTATAACCACCGATAGTACATGTTTGGCTTGGAGACCCAAGGATCAAGAAAGGGATCGGAGGATGTAAATGTTGCAAAAATATTGATTTTTATAAATTATATTTTAATAATAAAATAATATAATATATAAAAGTTGTTTGAAAAACACCTTTTGTGGGTTTTTAGGAATAGATCCGCATTAGAAAAAGAAAAGAAGAAAAAGTGCTTTATATGAAAGGTGTGGAGTATTATAATACTTACACACATGGTCCAAAGGAGAATGGAACTAGCGTGTTCCAGTGCCATGCGCTCGGGCTCGGGCTTGGTGCGAGGGCGTGGGCATGTGAGGCAGTGTGGCTGTAGAAGCACTAGTGGCACACTTTGCACTTCGCACGTGCGTATCATGTCGCAAAGGGTCGCTCCCTTCGTGAGACGGGTGCGAGTCGCGGTGTGACAAAGAGGCTAAGGCAGATAGGTGGCTGGACGAAAACTAGAGGACTGAATGAGAGTCCCTCTAATTATATAGTAGTTGAAAATATAGTTGTTGCACAAATGTGTAACAGTTATGACCTTTATTGCAGAAACTATTGCCAACAGTTAGAAAACGGCTAGCCCAACAGCTATAAAACGGCTATCCAGTTTTCTCACAACAGCCATAAAACAGCTAGTATCCAACAGCCATAAAACGGTTAGTTTCCAACAACCATATTCCAACAGCCATAAAACGGCTAGTGGGATTTATGTCCCTGGACTATAACTCCCAGCCATCTTAAGCCTATAAAAAGAGGCCTTGGATGGGTTTCCAAACCATCTCATAGCACACCAACAATCTCAATACAAATTACAACAGTTTCTCTCCTACAAACCAAAAACATTAGTAGTATAGCAAGGTAATCAGAACCATTGCTTGAAGAATAGACCAAAGGTGTGGTCTAAGAACGGTTCATGTCACGCCCCAAACCCAGAAATCGGATTCATAAGAATCTCGATCGCCGAATCCGGTGCTGACAGCCTCCGTAGTACCCCATTATCGGCTCCCAGCGTACATATGCCAGATTCCGATCTTCAGATCCTACAAGGAGAATTTTTTTTTGAGAACATTTATCTCATAATGAGCATAACCACAAGATTACCCAAATCATAAAGGCAACATCATCATCATATATTCACTAATAATCGTTTGAATACAATGCAAAAAGGAAAATACATCTCTCTCTCTCTCTCTCTCTCTCTCTCTCTCTCTCTCTCTCTCTCTCTCTCTCTCTCTCTCTATATATATATATATATATATATATATATATATATATATATATATATATATATATATATATATATATATAAATCAAAGCTCCAGAGGTCCGCTACATGCTCCAAGCTCAACGCTATTGCAACCTAACGCCACCTACACGCATCTATCGTGCATAAGCTTATAGAAAGCTTAGTAGGTGGTGAAAGTGTGTGGACGAGGTAAGTGCCAAGTAAGCAATATCAGAGTAATCAGAGTAAGCGAAAATATTGGTAAACCCATAATCATACGATATCAGAAACACTGGCAAGATCATAAATCATACGAAATCAGAGTAATATGAAAACATAGTGATAGGCCCATAAATACCATCAGTCTCACCCAGGCTCTGCGACACAAACTATAATAAAAATAATATCATATACTGATGAAGCAATGTAGATCGAATATGCAATACGAAAACAACAAACTAACTATCAGATGCCGATGATGCAATGCAATATACAAATCCTGATGAGTCCACAAATACTGTCAGTCGTATCTAGGCCGTATAAATGCAGAAACATAGTAACCCAAAATGTCATATGCGTGCAGATGTAATGCAATATGCGATGTGAATGAAATGATCAAGCTGAAGTGTGAAGTCAGGATGATAGTACGTAATATCGCAGGTTACGGGGTTCATCACGAGGGACTTCTATCCAAACCAGTCTCATACCTAAATTTAGATAGTCAGACTCAACATAATAAACTCTTGATCTCAGGTTAGTCGCACGCCCAACCGAAATTCTTGCCATGCGAAGGTACACGTAATAAATAATTGCGCACAACCAGCCCGAGTGGATAGTGAATGAATGAATAAATGAGTATGCAATTCCTACTCAATAAGTCCACATATCAGTACGGTTACTCTCTAGGAAATCACCGGTGTCTATTACACTCCAATGGAACTGTCGCTCTCCCTAGCCGCACAGTCCAAGTGAGCGTAAGAAACCTCACTATCCACCTGGCCAATAGTCTGCCAATACCTATCCGGCACGTCGATAGCGGATCCATTCCGCGAGCTGGTCAAACTCAGCCTAGCTTTGCCCCCTGCACACGGGCGGGTAAGGCCGCACCCCCTTCCAACCGACCACGACACAGTGGAGAGCGCAACCGTTTGAAAATCGACACTCAACGCTTATCTACCCACTCGGTCTAGACGTTGGAGCATCCTCTGGTACCAAGAGGGTGTTTAGAGATTTTCATCCAGGGCCATCTATAGTGGCCTGATGCTCGAACAGATTTTTGGTGTCCCATCTGGCCATCCACGATACGCTTGTGGAGGCTACGACCCTGATGTCACTAAGGCGTACTGTAATCACAACACAATGCAAGATGCATGAGTTATACAATCAAATCATGCATCAATCCTGCGCATGCCGTGTGCTCATGTGGAAGAACCTCCACCTATCAGGGAGTCTCATATCATCCTGCCCAATGACATATGTAATGATCAATCACATCTCATAATAAACATGCAGATGATGCGTATGTGTATATACCATGATGCTATGCAATCACATACTCATAATCGGTATCAATAACCGGCATCGACAATCAACCTCGACAATGTGGACATTTAACCAACATTATCCCCCTAAAGAAAAATGGCCCATATAGAGCATAACATACAGTGGACTCATGACCTCACACAGGGCTAAATATACTACACCATGGGTCTCACTCAAGAGCTTTATACGCATCGCGATGGGCCTCACTCATGAGCCACATATACATCAAGTGGGTCGCATCTTACGGGTCTAATATACATCACAATGAGCCGCTCCCATGGGCCTAATATACATCAAGTCGGGCCTCATCATATGGGCCGAAAATATATATCACAATGGGCCACGTCCCATGGGCCTCAAATGCATCACGATGGGCCTCACTCATGGCCTCATATACAACAGGTGGGCTGCATTAATGGGCCGCACTAATGGGCCTCAAGTATCTCAAAATGGACCTCATCACATAAGCCTTACATGCGTCACGTTAGTCCTCACACAAGGTCATATGTAACATTATAATGGTCCTCATATACGGGCCACATGTACATTACAATGGATCATATCCCATGAGCCCCGAATACGTCATAATAGGCCACATCTCATGGGCCTCGAATACATCACATTGGGCTACGTCCCATGGGTCTTAAATATATCACAATGGGCCACAACCCATGGGCTTTAAATACACAATAGGTGGGCCTTACACATGAGCCTAATATACATCAAAGGTGGGCCCTGCACATGGGCCTCATACACAACAAGTTGGGCCTACCAATGGGCCCCAGGGAGAGTGACAATGCGGACATTTAACCAACATTAATCTTATAATGTGGACGTCAAACTGTTCACTCGCCAAGTGCAGGGTTGTGATGTAGTAATAACTCGTTAAGACCGAGGTCGAATCCCAAGGGACTGAAACTTGTACGTACTCTAAAACTAAATAGAATTAGAACTAGACTAAGATGAATTCTAAATTAATTAAATTTGAAGGAATAATTGTGAAATATTAAATTAAAACTAAAAAAAAATCAGAGGTAGGGAAACTAGAGATTTAGAGGATCCACTTGTAGAGATCAGGGAGATCTTACGCCTGCTTTAATAATCATGAAAATTAACTGAACTATCATTAATCTAGTTTTCAAGAGATGAAAGGTATACGAATTAGAATGGATTCCATCACCAAACTATGCCCAGGAGACTATGAAAAACAACAGAATTAAACTAATTACCAACCAATCAACAACGCATGAAGGTTAGGAAGGGTTCCGTCATCCAACCATGCCCAGGAGACTATGGTGAACAACAGGGCTTCCTGACGTCATAAACATGGAAAGGAAAAAGAAACATTCAAAGCCATCGCAGACCTACTGTAATTTCAGTCACAACAGACCATTAAAAACTAAAAATATTGCTATTAATCAACTATGATCAAAATCAGTTCATAATATGTATCAAGACCATAAGATCATTCCCGTCACACCACAAGCTTCACCTCTTAGCCCTAGCTAAGAGGTTTAGCCTAACATGGCTGGACTAACCTCCATGGAATATAAGCAAAACAGAAAAAAGAAAAGAAAGAAATAATGAAAAGAAAATCAGGAAGCTGTAACTCCCTTCACTCTCTCTCACATCCCCTTCCAAAAGCTCCAGCTTTCTCCCTTCGTCCTTGTGATGCACGTCCAGCCGAGCTGCTTCCAATCTCCCCCCTCTCTTTGGCTCTCCCTCCTTTTTTATATGGGAAACAGTCGGCTAGCCTGGAGTTTTCACCCTCCTGCGTACGGATTTTCTTTTCACAAGGAGGTTACGCAGCTGAGAGTCGAACGGAACCTTCTTTACGCATCAAGTCGGGTACATCTCTGAGCATCCTTTCTTCCTTTTTCTTTAAAAAGACTTCTTCCCCTAGGACGTATTTGGGCGATGTATAACCTGGATGGCCCGGATCAGCCATCTGATCAACAATGGTGGCCCACTTGAATCAGCCGCAGCTCTGTTTGCGAACAGAGCTTGCGCAGCCTCTTCGCTGTGACGTTGGTGGACCCCATGCTCAATGTCATCGGTGAAATCCTCCCCGTCCATTGAATTTCTGGCAAAGAAACAGTCAATAAGGTCTAGTTTCATGTTGGATTCGGTGTGGCCCACAGAATATCTTGCTCCGCCGTCCGTCCTACGTTTGGGCGGTTAAAAATATATCTCCGATGTACCTCGAATTTTCGTCACCTAGGCAAGGGAAATATGCACCACGCAAGTCACATGGATGGTCCGGATCATTGAAACGACCGTGATCAAGCTCGCATAACCACCCACAGACGGCCGGTTTCACGGACGTGCGTATTGCTTACGTGAGTTGGCTGACGAGTTCGGTGAGCCCCACATTGGTATTTTCAGAGAAATCTAACCCGTTCATTGTATTTATGACGAAAAACCGGTCGAATATGGTCAGTTTGTATCGGTTTCTGCATGGCCCACAAGGTTTTTAATACCGCCGTCCATCTTGCATTTAATCAAGATCCATGTGCGTACACGTGTATGGGCCAAAAAGGCCACCTAGGTGTGGGTTACACCCGCCCTCTGGATGCCTTGGACGGTCCAGATTCATGATCCGGATGAGGGATGGGCCCCACTATGCAAAAACAACCTCCATGCGTAAAGACGCTGGATGGGTTTTTTAAAAACTGTCGGTCAGCTGTAAGTTTGACCGGACTCTCGGTCCGGTGCACATCTTGTGCACGTGTACCCTCTGTACATGCAATGTACATGTGAGGTCCATAATGATGTATCTTTAGAATCCATTCCATTCATCCAATTTCTCATATAATTTAAATGGTTGAGTTCAAAATTGAGGCATATCCAGAGATCAGGTGGGCCTCACTTAAGGATTTAAGGGGCTGATCTGTCTGTTGGGACACTTTCACGGTGATCCAATGGCTGATTTTTGATGTGCGCAGTTAATTTATGGTCTTCAGGCCACGTATGAAGTTTCGAGCTAAACGGATGGTGGGAACCTTGTGATCTTGCATTCTGGACCAATTTCGGGCCATCTTTAATGTGAACGGCCTGATTTCCTCGGATTCCTAACGTGTGATTCCGTCGATCTTGGTCCCCTAGAGTCTTTCCCTTGCCTTAGTGTCGTCAAGGCATCAAATCCATGCTTTTAGCCTCTTATTTCAGTCCAAGCTCGTAAAATCACCTTGCAACATAAACACGATAAAACGGGCCATTAAACCATATCATGCTCGTAAATCCAGGTAATAAATGGGGTCTGATATGCAATATTTGTCCCTCAACACAAACCAACATTGCTCCTAAGGTACGGTCGTCATAAACATCATTATACAAACCATGGTAGAGTCTCACATTGTAATGGACTTGTATACATCCAATTGGGCCTCAACCAATAGGCCGAAGCAATTGGCCTAGTCAAACAGGCCGAGTCAATAGACCGAGTCAAACAGGACGAGTCAATGGGCCGAGTCAAATAGGACGAGTCAATGGGCCGAGTCAAACAGGCCGAGTCAAACAGGCCGAGTCAAACAAGACGAGTCAACAGGCTGAGTCAATGGGCCGAGTCAACAAGTCGAGGCAAATAGGACGAGTCAATGGGCCGAGTCAACAGGCCGAGGCAATTAGACCGACTCAAATGGGCTGAATCAATTAGTCAACCCTTATGTAATGGCCTAGTTAAACAGGACGAGTCAACAGGCCGAGTCAATGGGCCGAGGCAAACAAGACGAGTCAACAGGCCGAGTCAACAGGCCGAGTCAAACAAGCCGAGTCAATTAGACCGACTCAAATGGGCCGAATCAATTGGTCAACCCTTATGTAATGGTCGAGTCAAACAGGACGAGTCAATGGGCCGAAGCAAACAGGACGAGTCAACAGGCCGACGCAAACAGGACGAGTCAATGGGCCGAGTCAAACAGGCCGAGTCAACAGGCCGAGTCAAACAGGCCGAGTCAATGGGTCGAGTCAACAGGCCGAGTCAAATATGCTAAATCACTTGGCCGAGTCTCACTTGACCGAGTCAAATAAGTTGAATCACTTGGCCGAGTCAAATAGGTTGAATCACTTGACTGTGTCTTACTTGGTCGAGTCAAATAGGTTGAATCACTTGGCCGAGTCAAATAGGTTAAATCACTTGGCCGAGTCTCACTTGGCTGAGTCAAATAGGTTAAATCACTTGGCCGAGTCTCACTTGGCATACGTTAAATCACTTGGCCAAGTCAAATAGGTTTAATCACTTGGCCAAGTCAAATAGGTTGAATCACTTGGCCGAGTCTCACTTGGCTGAGTCAAATATACTAAATTACTTGGCCGAGTCTCACTTGGCTGAGTCAAATAAGTTGAATCACTTGGCCGAGTCTCACTTGGCCGAGTCAAATAAGTTGAATCACTTGGCCGAGTCAAATAGGTTAAATCACTTGGCCGAGTCTCACTTGGCCGAGTCAAATAGGTTGAATCACTTGGCCGAGTCAAATAGGTTAAATCACTTGGTCGAGTCAAATAGGTTAAATCACTTGGCCGAGTCTCACTTGGCCGAGTCAAATAGGTTGAATCACTTGGCCGAGTCTCACTTGGCCGAGTCAAATAAGTTGAATCACTTGGCCGAGTCAAATAAGTTGAATCACTTGGACGAGTCTCACTTGTATTTTGAAATCCGACCCATACATAAGTTAGCATAGAGATAGATGAAGGAAAAACCAAATATCAGCTTGGATGGGAACCACTGTTGCTCCTAAGAAGTTTTAAACGGCGGGTGCCACTGTACCCCATTACTATTGCAAATGGTGGGGTCCATTTGAACTTTATATCACACCCATTTACCCCATGTCCAAAAATGATCTCCCGGATGATTGGACGGTTTGGATACAACACATGCACCATGGTGGGTCCCATCAAGGTGGGGTCTACGCGATGACTGCAAGCTAGAGATCTTGCTGATGTTTGCGTTTCTTGCAAACAGGCCCGTCCAAGCAGGTGTACAGTCCTGCTGCTGCTACCATGGTGCAACCCACCCATCATCAGATCTGGGCCGTGCAGATGAACGGCAAGGTTGTCCCACTTGCGGACAGCGTGGATAAACTCATATATCAGGTGGGTCAGAAATAGAGAAGGAGAGAGAGAGAGAGAGAGAGAGAGAGAGAGAGGAGCACCCACCTTGGATCTCTTCGTCCTTCATCCATCAACACGTTTTATAGCTCCAAAGATCGTGATTTAACGGTTGAGATGAGGCTTTGATGTTGGAGATGAGAGGTTGAAGGTGGGCCATACATGGATTTTTTCATGGAGCTTGGACATGGGTTGCTTGGAGAATGAGGGAGAGAGGGAAGAGAGAGTGGTTGTAAGAGAGAGAGGGATGGGTGAATGATGGGGTGATGGGTGAAGTGAGTGATGGGTGTACTTTGTGTAAGAGAGTGTTGACTTTAGGAGTTGCTTGGGGAAGAGTGTGAGGTGATGTGTACTTGACATGTTGAGATTGATGGATTGATAGATTGATGTGACATGTCGTAGAGATTCTCTTAGGTTTTGCAATGCGTGGCGTTTTCCTTGCACCGAACGCTGGCCCGTATCTCCTGGCCAGAGCATCAGATCGGTGCGCGAGTCGCGGCATTGGAACCGCGGCAACGGCGCGGTTGCTAAGGTACAAGTCTCGGGTTGAGTCGACTCGGGTCGATGATGTGTGACGCAGGGTTAGCACAAGTGCCGATTAAGGTCGAAGGTTGTCGAAAATTTGACCAGGAAGACCGCGGAAGCTTACGGAATAGTACGGACTAAGACACGGGTCTTACAGTTCAACTGAACCAGGAGATGAAGAATCTGACCAGTGCAGTGGTCTCAAATTACAAAATCATTCTCTTCTTTTTCTTGGGGATTTTTTTCCTTTTGTTGTAATTCTGCCAGATAGTGTGTATAAGAGTTCCATTTGGTGGGCCTTCGTGTTTGCTGAACGCAGACCCACACCAAGCTCATCGTATCCTAGAAGTGATTTGTCTGTAACCTATCAGCATGCTCAATTCACCTAAGTAGGGGCAAATTATGCTTTAAGGACAGCATTTTCAGACGTGCTTCAGCCTGTCTTTATTTCTAATTATTTTTCGATTTCCATATTATACAAAAATTACATTAATCTGTATAATTTTCCAATAATCTTAAAGCGTAATTTTTTAAGATGGAAGCCGACAGTGTTTCATCCATCAAGTTGATGAATCAGAACTCGATACGTCTTGATCGGTTTGATGGAACTAACTTTACAAGATGGCAAGACAAGCTGAAATTTCTCCTGACTGTGCTAAAGATCTACTACATACTAGATCCAAATCTGCAAGCGCTGCCTGAAGCAACCGACAACAACACACCTGAACAGGTGGCTGCCCACACTAAAAGAGCCGAAGACAAACTCTTGTGTCGTAGACACATTCTGAACGCGCTCTCTGACCGCCTGTACGATCTGTACTAACAGACATCATCAGCAAAGGAGATCTGGGCCGCTCTGGAGTTCAAGTACAAGGCTGAAGAAGAAGGGACCAACAAATTTCTCATCGCTAGGTATTTTGACTTCAGCATGGTACATAATAAACCGTTGCTGCCCCAAATCCAAGAACTGCAGCTAATAGTTAACAAAATCAAAGTGATAAAGATTGATCTTCCAGAATCATTCCAAGTCGAGGTTATAATTGCAAAATTGCCACCGATGTAGAAAGACTATAGAAAGAAGTTATTACATAAAACTGAGGACTATATACTAGAACAAATCCAAAAATACCTCAGGATTAAGGAAGAATCCCGTAACCGTGAAAAAAAGAATGATAACGGGAATGCATCGTCCAAGGTACATGCAGTAGAAAACACCAATAACAAGAATCCTGAGAAGGACGATTCCCTTAAACCCAATAAAGGAAAATTCAAGAAAAATGTCCAAAAGAAGAACGGAAAGTTCAAAGGCCCATGCCATATCTGTGGAAAAATCGGACACTATGCTCGAGTATGCCAATATCGCAAATCTAAAAAAGAGGCAAGTGCAGTAGAAGAAGGCGATATCGTGATTATGATCACTGAGGTGAATACCATCCAAGGTAAAGTTCCAGGCTGGTGGTATGATACTGCCGCTACAGTACATGTGTATTACGACAAATCAGCCTTCAAAACCTATGAGGAATTGACTGATGGTCAAGAAGTCCAAATGGATAATGAAGTCCGATCGAAGGTCGTCGGCAAAGGAACAATCGAACTGATATTCACCTCTGGAAAAAAGTGATTCTGATAAATGTATTGCACGTCCTAGACATGAGGCGAAACTTAGTTTCTAGGGATCTTCTGGGAAAACCAGGTATAAGGGTGGTGTATGAGTTAGGAAAATTGATTCTGTCTAAGAATAAGAATTTTGTCGGAAAGGGATATGCTTGTAACCGGATGGTTAAGTTTTCTCTGAATGAAAGTAGCACTTCTAAGTATATGGTTGAATCCGCTGGACTGTGGCATGATAGATTTGCCCATATAGGATATAGTACCTTGAAGTTCATGGCTAAGAATGGTTTAATCTCATATACAGATAATGAAACCAATAAATGTGAAGTGTGCATATGATCCAAAATGACGAAGAAACCTTTTCCAAGTGTTGGGCTAGCCGTTTTATAGCTGTTGGCAACAGTGATATCTGTGAGTTAAACGGTATTCTTACTCGTGGAGGTAAACGGTACTTCATAACCTTTATAAATGATTGCTCTAAATATGTGTATATTTATTTGTTAAAGAGCAAAGATGAAGCATTAAACATGTTTAAGATATATAAAGCAGAAGTGTAGAATCAACTAAATAAGAAGACAAAAATTCTCCGTAGCGATAGAGGAGGAGAATACTTCTAGAATGAATTCGATAACTTCTGTGAAGAATATGAACTAGTACATCAATGTACAGCACCATACACACCTCAACAAAACGAAATAGCTGAAAAAGAGAATAGAACATTAGTAGAAATGGTCAACTCAATGCTAATAAGAGCAAAGTTGTCACTAAGTCTATGGGGTGAGGCACTGCTTGCAACATGCCATATAATAAACAGAATTCCGTCTAAAAAATATATAATATCTCCATATGAAACATGGAGAGGTAGAAAACCTATTCTAGGATATCTTAAAGTGTGGAGGTGTCTTACATACTATAGAACCTTTGATCTAAAAAGAACTAAATTAGGACCAAGAGCTATTAAGTGCGTCTTCGTAGGGTATACACAAAATAGTAAAGCTTATAAACTTCTAGACATGGAGTTTAATACAATTATAAAATCAAGAGACGTTGAATTCTTTGAGAACTCACTATCCTTGGAGTCAAAGGATAATGAAATCCAAACTCATAATAGAGAACCAGATAGTACAGCTCCACAGATAGTGGAAGCTCTTATTGAACTCCGTAGGAGTTAAAGAACAAGAATAGAGAAGAGTCTATGAGATGACTATATAAACTCTCAACGCATCATTTTTCATCTGGTAGAAGCAGATAGAGAAAATGTTATTAGATAAATACCTATAGTAATGAATATAAAAAATGATCCTAAAACATATAAAGAGGTTGTATCCTCTAAAGACTCAGCTTTTTGAAAAGAAGCTATAAATGATGAAATGGGATCTATACTATCAAATTAAACATGGAAACTAGTAAACTTACCACCAGGTTCTAAACTCATAGATTGTAAGTGGGTATTTAGGAAGAAATATCACACTGATGGAACTATCCGAACCTTTAAAGCTCGACTAGTAGCTATTGGTTTTAGACAAAAAAAAAAAAGGGATAGATTACTTTGACACATACTCACTTGTAGCTAGGATAACATTCATTAGGATATTATTTGTGCTAGCTTCCATACATCATCTTCACATCCACCAAATGGATGTAAAGACCGCATTCCTGAATGGTGACCTCAATGAGGAGGTATACATGGAACAACCTGAAGGTTTAGTTCTACCAGGAAATGAAAACAAAGTATGTAAATTAGTCAAATCATTGTATGGATTAAAACAAGCACCAAAATAGTGGCATGAGAAGTTTGATTCTAAAATACTATCTCATAGTTTCATGCATAATGTAGCTGACAAATGCATATATTCTAAAGTAAATGGTAGTTATATTATTATTATCTGTCTGTATGTTGATGACATGTTAATAATAAGTAATAAAATGGAAGGTGTGACTAAAACAAAGATGTTTCTGCCTTCCGTATTTAAAATGAAGGATCTTAGACAAGTTGATACCATCCTAGGTATCAAAGTTAAAAAATATTGTAGGGGTTATGCTTTGTGTCAATCTCATTGTATTGAGAAGATACTGAACAAGTTTAACCATTTAAATATAAAGGAAGCAAAAACTTCATTTGATCCAAGTATCAAGCTAAAAGAAAATACTGGAAGAACAGTTGCACAATTAGAATATGCGAGTGTTATAGGAAGTCTTATATATGTTATGCAATGCACTAGACCTGATATCGCATATGCTGTTAATAAACTTAATAGGTTTACTAATAAATCCAGTAATGAACACTGGAACGCAATCAGTGGAGTCCTTGGTTACTTAAAAGCAACCAAAGACTTAAGACTATTTTATTCAGAGTTTCTTGCCGTATTAGAAGGATATACTGATGCGAGTTGGATATCGAGTGAAGGGGACAACAAGTCTATTACAGAATGGGTATTTATCCTAGGAGGTGTAGCTGTATTCTAGGGATTTAAGAAAAAGACTTACATAATGCACTCGACTATGGAGTCTGAATTCATAGCCTTGCCTGCAATAGGCAAAGAGGTTGAGTGGCTAAGGGATCTTCTATTAAAAATTTCTTTTTGTGTAAAGCCTATATCGGCTGTGTCACTACATTGTGATAGTCAAGCCACTTTAACTAGAGCCTATAGCGGCACTTATAATGGTAAGTCTAGACATATTAGTCTTCGACATGATTATGTCAGAAAGTTGATTAAAGATGGAATTATTGTTATTTTCTATGTGAAATCAAGCAATAACCTAGCAGATCCTTTCACTAAACCTCTGTCGAAAGAGGTAGTAAAGGCTACATCTAAAGAGATGGGGTTGAAACTCTTCAACCAAAGTTCCACCGGTGTTGATAACTCAACCTAAAGTCAAAAAATCTCTAATCTTGGATTTAATGGGTAAGAATAAGTCACTGATATGTAGAAAGTTTTCCAGCACTATATAATAGAATCTCATCCATAATAGATAAGTCTTGAGTGTTACGAAAGAGGGTTGAGTCTTAGAACTCTTGATGAAATCCAGTCTATAGGACAAGTGTCTTTTAGTAACGGAGATACTGGAAGGATTTCACCTATATGAACGTAGAGATGGTGTCGTTTCTCATGAGAGTTAAGAGTTTTCTCTCGGGATCGTTTATAAATTAGGATAAGCACATGGCCATTAATTGTGCTGAGCAAGATTGTGGGAACTCTAATAACACATAGAGAATATGTGTGTGGTTTCTCCAACTCTTTTATCTAGGAATAACTAGTTCAAAGCTGCGGCTACCAGTCATTTCGATAGAGTTTTGAGATACTTACACTAAGGAAAGATTAAAATCGAAAGATATCTTTCTTTATGCATATAAGCTGATTATTCAGGCAAAAATGTTTAACCGAAAAAATATTTATATAAATTCAAGTGGGGGATTGTTGCAAAAATATTGATTTTTATAAAATATATTTTAATAATAAAATAATATAATATATAAAAGTTGTTTGAAAAATACCTTTTGTGGGTTTTTGGGAATAGTCCCACATTGGAAAAAGTGGAGAAGAAAAAGTGCTTTATATGAAAGGTGTAGAGTATTATAATACTTACACACATGGTCCAAAGGAGAATGGAACTTGGGTGTTCTAGAGTGTAGCACTGGAACACCGCGCACGCGCTCGCGCTCGGGCTCGGACTCAGTGTGAGGGCGTGGGCATGTGAGGCAGTGTGGTTGTAGAGGCGCTAGTGGCTCACTTTGCACTTTGCACGTGCGCATCGTGTCACAGAGGGTCGCTCCCTTCGTGAACCGGAGCGAGACGGGTGCGAGTCGCGGTGCGACAAAGAGGCTAAGGCGGATAGGTGGCTAGACGAAAACTAGAGGACTGAATGAGAGTCCCTCTAATTATATAGTGGTTGGAAATATAGTTGTTGCACAGATGTGTAGCAGTTATGGCCTTTATTGAAGAAACTGTTGCCAACAGCTAGAAAACGGCTAGCCCAACAGCTATAAAACGGCTAGCCAGTTCTCTCACAACAGCCATAAAACGGCTAGTATCCAACAGTCATAAAACGATTAGTTTCCCACAGTCATATTCCAACAGCCATAAAATGGTTAGTGAGATTTATGTCACTGGACCATAACTCCCAGCCATCTTAAGCCTATAAAAAGAGGCCCTGGATAGGTCCAAACCATCTCAAAGCACTTCAGCAATCTCAATACGAATTACAGCAGTTTCTCTCCTACATATCAAAAACATCAGCAGTATAGTAAGGTAATCAGAACCATTGCTTGAAGAATAGACCAAAGGTGTAGTCTAAGAACGGTTCAACTGAACCAGGGGCTGAAGAATCTGACTAGTGCAATGGTCTCAAATCACAAAATCATTCTCTTCTTTTTCTTTGAGATTTTTTTCCTTTTGTTATAATTCTACTAGATAGTGTGTATAAGAGTTCTATTTGGTGGGCCTTCGTGTTTGTTGAACGCAGACCCACACCAGGCTCATCGTATCCTAGAAGCAATTTGTCTGTAACCTATCAGCATACTCAATTCACCTGAGTAGGTGCAAATTATGCTTTAAGGACAGCATTTTCAGACGTGCTTCAGCCTGTCCTTATTTCTAATTATTTTTCAGTTTCCATATTATACAAAAATTACACTAATCTGTATAATTTTCCAACAGTAAACGTAGGACTTCCTTCAGGACAGAATCCAAATAAGGTAGTTTGGACATATGTGACTCTTCAACCGTATTGTCCATCCCCACCACTTGTTCTAATTCCTCTTGGGCTTTTATCATTATCTATGGATTCTGCATCATCTCGGCCATGGCCCACTCTACTATCGACAATGTGGTGTCTGTGCCACCTCCCATCATGTCCTGTTAATGGAATGAAAGTTGGTTTGTCAAGTGTAGAGCTGGCAGTGATCTAAGTTGCCCTACTGGGCTACTAGGACCATGGTTAAACGATTCACATCTCATGTAAACAAGAATATATCAAAACAAATGAACGGCTACAAAAAGCCTGAGCCCGGTCCTCAGGCCAAGACTGGCTCTATACGGCTTAAGAAAAGAATATTGGTATAGTTAAAAAGAGAGGTTCCATCTGCGAGAACGTATTGGCTACTCCAGCTGCCACTTGCCAATGGCTAGTGGTCGGTGCTTTGTAGGCCCTATCATGATGTATGTGTTTCATCAATGCCGTCCATCTATTTTTTTAGATCATTTTATGCTAAGAGACAAAAACTAAGGTATATACCAATCTCAAGTGGACCACATTGCAGGAAAAAGTTTTGAATGAACGTCGACCATTACAAACTTTTTAGAAGCTATACAAGTTTTGGATCAAGATGATACTTGTTTTTTTCACTTCATCTAGGTCTGTATTATATAATCAACAGATTGGATGTCAAATAAACAGTACATTGGGCCTCAGGAGGATTTTAATGGTGGATATCCAATCACTATTGTTTTCCTGTAGTGTGGTCCACCTGATATTTATATCCCTGTAATTTTTGGTATCAAGCACTAAAATGACCTTTAAAAATGGATGAACAGCACGAAGAAAAGACATACTCCATAGTGGGGCCTGCAGATCACCGACCACTAGCCACCGGGATAGTGGCAGGGGGAGCAGCCAATCCGTTTCCTCTATCTGCACATATATTTCACGGGGACCACCAATTTTTCTTGCGTGGCCCATGTATGGAACATCCGGGCTATCCATCAGGTGAAGTGACCTGGCCTAAAATTCAGGCCGGACCTGATCTGGTGGGTCAGAGTATATTCGCTTAAAAATATTATTTTAAAACATAAACAGGATAAAAGCTTCTTCATGTGGCCCACTATGCCTCGTACATCAAACCTTTATGTGATAGGAAAAAGATCCGACACAATAGACGTAGCCAATAACTCGTTCATCTCTTCTGTCAAATGTCGAATCTCGTGGCCCGTACGAATCATGTCCCCCCCATCAAGCGTGCCACCCCATATCATGCACGTGACCATATAGAGAGCCGTCTGAAACCCTACCTTGCCTATATCAACAGGCGTACTGACAAGGTGTGCACATAGCAAACCATCTGGTGCACCTGACATCTACGTAGATTATAGTATGAGTCAAGCACTGTGGGGCGCATCAGCTCTCGCGAGCACACCTTTCGCATCATCCGCCATTTTGGGCCGTAGGGACTAAATGCCATGTCATTCCCATCGAATGAAAGTGCCCATATGGCGGCCGGTACGTCGCGGTTGGCGAAGATTGCGTCGGTCCCTGAGGACTTCTTTAACTAGGTTTGGTGAGGTTAATACGATACATAGCTTGCTGCCTAGCTTTAACTTCATGATCGGGCCGTAGGTATGGGCTAATTTGGAGAAGTAATGGTGCGGATTGGGATCTAGGTATGGGAGGCTGCCAATCAACGGTAGGCCTCGAGGCCAGGTGGAAGAGGAGGCGCCCCATTACGTGATCTCTTGAAGATAATCAATGTGTACCAAGAGATCAGACAGAGTATGAAGGAGAATGCCAGTGACGTTTGGGGTCCGTTGATCTCTTGTGGCCACCATGAGGTTATCTGTTGAGCAAGATGTTGAGGCATGATATTGGTAATTTTGAATCAAATCAAAGTTTAGACATGACACCATTTGCTTGATATGGCTTTTATAGAGTTCACCATATCTTAGGTTTGTACATGTACATGTGGCCCTATGGCAACGGCTCTCTCTATCTCTCTCCATATATATATATATATATGAAAAAGGTACAATGCGCTCGAGCTGATTTTACCGTCCCATGAGGTTGAGCTGTGTGGGGCCCACCGTGATGCGTTTCGAACATCTACCCCATCAGTCAGATGCACCATTCCATCGTGGGCCTATGTCTCAAAAATCAAATCAATCCGTTACTTATGTGGACCACACCGCATACAGAAGTTGAGAGGGGCCGTGCACCATTAAAACATTCATAATCATTTTTTGGGCCCAACGAGATGTGGTTTGCAAATCCAGCCCATCCATTATGTGTGTCCCACTTGGATGAGGGTTCAGACCAAGTTCCAGACGTATGCAAATTTCAGGTGGGCCCCACCAAGTACTTTTATATGTTTGGCATGTCTTCACATGATTTTAAATGATATGGCCCACCTGAGTTCCGTATATAGTTGATTTTTGAGATATCCCGTAATTTAAAGGGACCCATCAAATGCATGATGTTGACGGTCGACATGCATCATGGTGGGGTCCACACAACTCGACCTCATGGGAGCTGATGGTGCGCATAGTATTAATCCATTTCATCCCTCAGTTGGATTTCCTGTAGATTTATCTGATCATCGGGGCCATGATTTGGATGGCCTGAATTACTTTACATATTTTTCACTATTGCTAGAATACCTAGCAGCGACTCATCCACCTTACATGTCATTTGACATGACGGACACTTATTAATCCTGTCATATACCTAGCATGGCTGAAGAATATCCAAAAGATCTCAACAAATTGATAATTTCAAGTTCTTAACCTATGGTGTCTGCCATTGAATGCATTTGCTGCCCACTGGCTAGAAGGCTTGGATTCTCAGCCGATGTGATTTTCAGCATATGCCCTGTTCACAGTTGACCCCATGATTTGGAGGGTTTGGATTGACATAAATCTGTGCCATGCACATGAGGAATAAGTCACAGACCGCACGTGGGTCAAGTTTGCCATATACATATATAGAGGCATGCTCCCCTACGCACCTACGCATATGCGCACCATTGCACACGTGTTATGGAAGTCAAACCCGAACGGTTCATAAGATGCGGAATCCTATGAGAGCTTAGGAGGTGAATTTTCACCTTAATCTAAGATTGTAGTGGGCCATAGCAAAGGGAAATACAAATTAAGGGAGGAAACTGTTTCATTTTTCATGGCCCCATCAAAGTTTTAGTTCAAAGTAAAACTTGGGCCCCGGGGGTTTTATGAGGTTCTGCTTCACATGAACGGTTCAGATTTTGGATCCACATCACGTGTGATGGGTTCTCAAAAAAGTTCGTACTACAAACCGGTTCAATTGGTTCACAGGTGAGCGTTTCCTTACATATATAATCACGGTTCCGGTGGATGAGTAATAATTTAGTGAGGCCATCGGCTAATTGGTCCTTGCTTGATATAAAGCGAACTTTCAAAGATTTCTGCTAGACTCTTTTACGAACAAAGTGGTAGTTGATTTCCACGTGTTTTGTATGGGCATGAAACACTGGGTTTGCAGTGAGATAGGTCACCCCTATGTTGTCACACCAGAGAACGGGACGCTGGAAAAGAAAAATGCCAAGCTCACGTAGTAGAGATTGGAGCCAGATAGAATCAGCCATGGCAAAAGCAACTACTCGGTACTCTGCTTTGGTGCTTGATCGAGCCATAGTCGGTTGCTTTTTAGAGCTCCATGAGATTAAATTGTCACCAAAAAATATGTAAAAATCAGAGGTTGATTTCTAATCGTCGGGGCAGCCGGCCAAGTCGACATCGGAATAAATTGAGAGCTGTGTAGACATGCTAGGCCGAACGAGTAATCCAAAATTAATGGAAAACTTGAGGTAACGTAGTATCCTTTTCACCGCTGTCCAATGTTCATCAGTGGGTTTGTGCATAAATTGGCACACTTTATTTACGGCGAAAGAGATATCAGGCCATGTCAAAGACAAGTAGTGCAAGGCTCCAACTATGCTTCGGTAGGCAGAGGGATCAGAGTATGGAGCACCCGAAAAAAGTGATAGCTTCTGGGATGAAGACATGGGCGAAGAGACAGGCTTGCAATCGAGCATTTTCGTGCGACTGAGAAGATTATAAATGTACTGACTTTGAGATAAGAATAGACCCTCTTTCATGTGATGAGCTGCAACGCCCCAAAAGAAACTTAGAGCACCCAGATCTTTGACAGCAAATTCACTGGTGAGGGCAGAGAGGAATTTAGATATAGCTTGCGAGGTGGAGCCAGTGATGATTATATCATCAACATATACCAGCACAAAGAGAGTAACCGAAGCTTGCTTAAATGTGAAGAGAAAAGAATCGGAGCTTGAGTTGACAAAGCCAAGTGATTGAAGGTGCTCATGCAGCCGGTGGTACTAGGCCCGTGGGGCTTGTTTCAAGCCATAGAGTGCTTTGTGCAGTCAACATACATGATTAGGAAAATTGGGATGAATATATCCAAGAGGTTGATGCATATATACTTCCTCCAATAGATTCCCGTGAAGAAATGTATTTTGTATGTCAATTTGATGAATTGGCTAGCTTTCGGAGACCGCAATGCTTAGAACAAGTCAGATGGTTGTGGGCTTGACCACTGGACTGAATGTGTCGTCGAAGTCGATTCCGGGCTATTGGTGGTAACCCTTTGCAACCAACCGTACTTTACGGCATTCGAGAGTGCCATCGGCATTGAGTTTGGATTTGAAAATCCACTTGGAGCCGACAATGTTCATGTTCAGTTGTGATGGCACTAGAGACCAGGTGCCATTCTTCATAAGAGCTGTGAATTCCTCATCCATTGCATTGCGCCACTCATTGTATTTGCTAGCTTCTGTATAATTCATGGGGGAGGCAGGAACACCACCTGCAACCAAGAAGGACTGTGGAAGTGGGTAGCGGATTGTTCCATCAGTGAGGATCTTTGGTTTCACGATCAGGTTCTGGGACCATGCGGTCATTTTATGGGAACGGAGTGTCGAAGATTCTGTAGCAGCGGCAAGCTCTATGGACGGTTGGGTGGTGGACATGGTTAAGGGAAGAGCAGGGGAAGGTGGTGACGAACCAGGGGAGTCATTTGAAGTGGGAGACGACATGCGATTGGATGGAATGGAGTGGGACGACGTCGTTGCATTATGATATGAGGCAATGGGGAACATGTCGTTGGCAGAAGGAGATGATTCATGGGAGGATGAATGGGACAACGTCGTTGCATTAAGATGTGAGGCAATTGGGAACATGTCGTTGGCAGAAGGAGATGATTCATGGGAGGATGAGTGGGTCACAGTGATGTTGAGGGGAAAAGGTAGAGCAACAGTTGGGCTGTGCACGGGTTGGGTGGGAGTGAGTTTGTGTGATGTGTTAGCAAATGGGAAGATGGTCTCATCGAATATAAGATGCCAAGATATGAATATTTTTTCACTTGAAATGTCCAAGCACTTGTTTCCACGATGCATGTTGCTAAGACCACATTGCTTTGAGCGAAAATCAAGCTTGTGCTGATTGAATGGACGGAGGTAGGGAAAGCAAGCACACCTGAAAATTTTAAGTAGGGAAAAGTCAGGGGCATATTTATAGAGTTTTTCAAATGATGAAATACCAAGTGAAGTTGTGGGAAGACGATTTATGAGATACGTTGCCATTAAAAGGCATGATCCCAATAAGCATGAAGAACACTGCTGTGAGAGAGAAGAGAGAGTCCCGTTTCAACAATGTGATGGTGTTTCCTCTCAACGGACCCGTTTTGTTGTGATGTGTGCGGACAAGTTACACGATGTTGAATGCCAATTTTGTCAAAGTATTTGTGGAGGGAATGGTATTGTCCTCCCCAATCCGTTTGTACTACTTTTATTTTGCTTTCAAATTGGCGTTCAACTAGTTTTTGGAAGGAATAAAAAATTTGCATCACATCCGATTTGTTGGGTATGGGAAAGAGCCGTGTAAATTTACTAAAATGGTCAACAAATGAGACATAATATTTATTTCCATTGGTTGACATAATAGGAGATGGACCCCATACATCAGAGAAATTTAATTCAAGAGGAGAATGGGAAATAGACTTTGAATTAGAAAATGGAAGACGATGACTCTTTCCTTGTTGACAAGCAGAACACACACCCGCCGTTTTATTTGATGAGAGTGGTAGAGAGAACTTGGAGACGAGTTGCCGAACGGTTTGATAAGATGAATGACCCATCCGACAATGCCAAATATCAAGAGGAGCGTGGTGAGAGAGGAACAATTGGTGAGATGTTGTTGGTGTAGTTGAAGGGGGGAAGGAGTAGAGGCCGTCTTTAGTTTTGCCGCGCATTAGAATTCTCCTCGTGGTTCTGTCCTTCACCAAAAGGAAAGATGGGTGAAACTCAATATAAACATTATTTTCACTTGTAAATTGACTTACAGATATCAAATTCTTTTTAATATGTGGTACATGTAATAATTGAGATAAAGTAAAAGAATGAGATGGAGTTGAAATAGTGGCAGAACCAAAATTCTTTATAGGCAAACCTGCCCCATCGCCGACATGAATTTGATCACCTCCATGGTATGGCTCCGAGTGTAAGTTGAGGTTCTGTAAATCATTTGTGAGATGATTTGTTGAGCTAGTATCAGGGTACCAGTTTGTGTCCGGAGTTGATGAGGGTGAGGTCATGTATGCTGTCATGGTTGGAGGGGCACCTTGGTACGCATGATCGAAGCGATAGTAACACTGTATGGCAGTGTGACCAGTTTTGCCGCACACTTAGCAAGATGGTCTCGGCTTAGGTGGGTTGCTCTGATGTGAATTTCCTCACCCACGTCCACCACGACCTCTACTTCTGGAGTTGAGATTGTTGTATGATTGTTGAGGCTGTGATGGACGATGGTTTTGCTGGAATTTTCCACCACGATTGTATTGATCATGCCGGGTTTCCACATTCACTAAACTTACTGTGGCGTCAAGAGCAGATTGTTGTTGCTGTAGACGTAACTCAAAGCTGAGGAGATGGTTAAACATCTCTTCGAAAAGTCATTTTATCAACTTGAGTTGAAATGGAAGTCATAATGGCATCATATGATGTGTCGAGGCCTCCAAGAAGGTAGGCAGTGAACTCATGACTTTGTAGGGGCTGTCCAATGGCAGCAAGGGTGTCAGATTAGGATTTCATTTTCTGAAAATAGTCAGAAATGGACATATTACCTTTCTTAGTGAGAGCTAAGAATTGGCGAGTCTGAATTGCTCGAGCCAAAGAGATGGAGGAGAACATTTTCTCAAGGGAAACCCAGACTTCTCGAGAGGTTGAGAGACCTACCATCTGAGCCAAGATGCCCTCGAACAAAGAGGATACCAAGGTACTGAGAACAACCTGGTCTTGATCATACCAGGAGTTGAATTTGGGGTTAGAAATTTCTGTGGGGGCAGAGGTGGTGGTGGTTGTATCAGGGTTGGGTATGGTTGGTGGGGGAGCAGATATGGTTCCATCAACATATCCAAACAGACATTAGCCACGCAAGTAGGGGACGATTTGTGTTTTCCGAAGGAGATAGTTGTCTTTGGTGAGCTTGATTGTAACCAGACTATTGATGCTTGCAGGGATACTAGGAGTGGTGGGTGAGGCCATGGAATTGAGCTTGAAAAAAAAAGACGGGTCACGGTTTTGCACTGATACCATAAAAGTAACTCTTACATAATGGAATCTCTCGTACTATTTTTGTCGAGAGGAATTGTATATTTATATATAATAGTTTACAGTGTATAGCTATAATTACATAAATTACAATCTTCACATAAATGGAAAGAGAGAATGAATACAATTTCTCAGATCTGTTGGCGTAATCTTGCTGGCATCTGTTTTTGAATGAATGGAATCAAGCTCTGCTGTCATCTGTTGGCATAATCTTGCCGACATCTGTTTTTGAATGTCTCCTTAATACCTGTCTCTAATCCACAATCCCAAAATCAGATTGATCGAATAATTCTAAATTCTTATTCGTGGACACTCGTTTGTTGAAATAGGACCGTTGGATATTTCATTCTTGATCATGCAACAAATGTCCACTGATCGGATAGTCAACTAATACAACGAGGGCAGTTTTTTGGTTGATGAAATATGTAAACTGAGACCTACGATCATAGTTTGATTTTGAACCTTCTTATTCCTAGTATGTGATTTTAAGTATTTTATGAGTGGCTGTGTATCATTCATCACATTCTACCAGAGCATCTAAGTATTTCTCATTCAAAAATCATGGCATTCCATCAAGGAGTGTGCGCACATTCGTTGGATATGGACCGCCGGACAGTTTCTATTGAGTTGCTTATTCATTGTAAAATGTGGAAGCGGATTGGCTGGTGTAGCTCACACCAGCTATATATATAGCTAGTGTATTGCCGTTAGCAAGTTTAGTGGGTCTGATCATGAGGTATGTGTTATATCCAAACCATCCATCCATTTTGCAAGCTCATTTTAAGGATTGAGACAAAAAATAAGACAAATCTAACTATCAATTGGACCACACTGTAAAAAGCAATGGGGGATTGAACATCTACCATTGAAACTCTTTTTGGAGTCACAAAAGTTTTGGATCAATATGAAATTTGTTTTTCCTCTTAATTCAGGTTTTTTTGACCTTATGAACAGATTAGATGGAAAATAAACGTTATAGTGGGCCTTACGAATTGTTTAATAGTGAAAATCATTATCTCCGCTACTATTTGTGTTGTGGTCCAAATGATCTTTGGATATGATTCATTTTTTGGATAATGTTCTAAAATGATCTCTAAAAATAGATGAATAGCGTAGATATAATAAATACATCATTGAGGGCCCATGTAACTTTGATCTCCTTTGAACCGTTCGTACAACTCGGAGCTCGAGGAGTGTCAATGCTCATCCTCGTGAATGCGGATTAACTACTGCCTACTAACAAGTTGATTAGCGGGAATCACTACTGAATTGACGTCACTAAGGCCCTGTTTATTAAATCTAAAGTCTAAAGCCTGAATCTGAAATCTGAAGCTGAACTTGAAATCTAAAGCCTGAATCTGAAATCTGAAGTAAAAAAACTTGTTTAGTAATTATGGTTGAAGTCTGAAAATTAAGTACTGAATTTGAAATAATCTGTCTATGAACAAACATCTGAAATGTCTAAAATATGTTATTTTGACACATTTAACCCTATCTCCTATTTAGAAATGTTTACGTTATAAAAAAATTATATTTTTATTAAATGAAAATAAAATTATTCTATAAGGAAGCTGAAGAATTACCGATGATGCAAGGAAGAAATGAATGAAAAGCTTGTCATGTTTTAGGAAAAAAAATGTGAAGTGACACTGCACCAAATGCAGATTTCCTCACCAACTTTAATCTCCTACCATTCGGACAACTCTTTCTCGGGTAGTACTCTCAAGAGTTTCAACACCTGGTTGAGAGCTCGAGCACCCATGGGTGGTGAAATTCCACTAAGGCTTGAGTGTTTGGTGGTGTGCGTGCGTGTGTAAAATAATTTAAAAAAATAATAATAATATTAAATTAAATTGGCGTCCAGAACCATTCTATCCCTGTGTTTATGAAATGCGACCCATTAATCTAGTGGCCCATTAGATCAATGATATCACCATACATACACGTGGATGGTGAAGAGTGCCAACAACATGGCTTGTGCCACTATAGTAACATTTTTGTAATAAAAGACTGGAGAATTAAAGTGGAAAGATGTTTCAGTGCCCTAAGAGCACTGACTGTAAGTTATAGTGCTCCTGGTTGCATTAGATGAGTTGGAAAGTCCAATAAATCAATCTGAACTGTCCATCAAGTTTAGAACATATTTCATTGGCCACCATGCAAAAAATTGCATGGATCAGTTGATGCAATCCATCCTTGATTTGGCCTTATTTTCTACAGCCAGCCTTTTTGCAAGCCATGGATGGACTGTTCGGGATTACATAACACAAGTCAAATAAAATTTATACACAATCCGTAATGGTCCTTAACAAATAAATAGATCCATTTGTTGTTGGACCTATTTTTGTGTAAACAATCTTAACCATCCAGATTAAAGGACATTGATCAAATGGTTAATATGTGTCACATCCGTCCGAAATTTTCACAGTAGCCCAGAAATAATGAACAATCTAGATAAGTGGATTAGATTAGTTGTGTCCCAATGCAACTAGGAGCACTATAAACTTGTATAGTATTTGAGAGCGTTGGAGCATTTCTCAAAGTGGGGCTGAGTAGAAAACCTTCCGGGGCCATTAAAGTTTTGGATCAAGCTGGTTTTTGATTTTTCACTTCATCTGGGCATAT
This sequence comes from Magnolia kwangsiensis, assembly GCA_037074715.1. Taxonomy (NCBI): domain Eukaryota; kingdom Viridiplantae; phylum Streptophyta; class Magnoliopsida; order Magnoliales; family Magnoliaceae; genus Magnolia; species Magnolia kwangsiensis. The sequence continues at coordinate 89,451,652 of CM073585.1, forward strand.
ATGACCTAATCAATATATTGGATGTCAAATAAACAGTACAGTGGGCCATAAGAGGAATCTAATGGTGGATATCCAATCACTATTGTTTTCCTATGGTGTGGTCAACCTGAGATTTATTTTTTAGATAGAGATATAAAATGATATGTAAAAATGGATGGACGGAATGGATGAAACACATACATCATGGGGGCCACGGAACACCAACCACCACCTACCGGGCTGGTGGCAGGAAGAGTATCTAACATAGATACGTGTCGTGCCAAGAGGAGCGGACGCGGATTTCCTGCGAAAGCCTTTCACGGTAAGTTGCTGTCGCCGGGATCTTAGGTGGGATCCACCGTAATGTTTGTCAGGAATCCACTCCGTCCATCCGTTTTGTGGGCTAATTTTAGAACATTAGACTAAAATTAAACAGGATCCAAGATCAAGTGGGCTGTATTAAAGAAAAACGTTTTTAGGGAAATTTCTACCGTTGAAACCTCACTGATTCGATAGTAATGTTTACATGCCATCCATACCGTTAATAACGTCATTCGTACTGGGATTAACTGAAAACAGAAATATTAGCACGATTCAAAACTTCTGTGGCCCTACGAATATTTCAACTGAGGACGTTTAATCATCACGTTTTCTGGCCACTTGAGCATTGGATACGGTTCATATTTAGCCTCATGTCCTAAAATGAACTCCAAAAACTGATGGACGGTGAGGATTTCTGACTAACATACCAGTGGACCCCACCAGCATTCCGAGCGCAAAAACTTCCTGCGAGAGGCTTTCGCAGGAAATCTCGTCCGAGACAAGCGGAAACGGATTGGCTGCTCCCCCTGACACGAGCCAATAGCTGATGGTCAGTGCTCCGTGGGCTCAGCCATGATGTATGTGTTTCATCCATTCTGTCCATCTATTTTTATAGATTATTTTACTATATGAGACCAAAAATGAGATATATCACAATCTCAAGTGGACCACATTACATGAAATAGTGTTGAATGAGTTTCGATCATTAAAAACATTTTGGTGTCCATAAAAGCTTTGGATCAAGTGATTTTTGTTTTTTCCCTTCATCTGGGACTGTATGACCTGATCAACAGATTGGATATCAAATAAACAGTACATTGGGCCTTAGGAGGATTTTAATGGTGGATATCCAATCGCTATTGTTTTCATGTGGTGTAGACCACGTGAGATTTATATACCTCTAATTTTTTAGATTATGCCCTAAAATGATCTTTAAAATTGGATGAATGGAATGGATAAAACACATACATCATGGTAGGGCCCACAGAGCACCGACACCAGCCACGGGCCGGTGGCAGGAGTAGCCAATCCGTTTCCGAGACGAGCGCCAATACTCCTAGAGGTCTGAGTTGTACGTACGATTCAAAGAAATCAAAGTTACATGGGCCATATAATAATTTATTTATTATATCCACACCGTTCATCAAATTTTTGAGATCATTTTAGATTATTATCCAAAAAATAAATAATGTCCAAAAGTCAAATGTACCACACCAAAAATAGCAGCAGTGGGATAATGATTTTCACCGTTAAAAAATTCAAAGGGCCCACTATAATATTTATTTTCCATCTAATTTATTCATAAGGTCAAAAATATCTAGATGAAGAGGAAAAACAAATTTCATATTGATCCGAAACTTATGTAACCCCAAAAGGATTTAAATGGTAGACGTTCAATCACCCACTGTTTTTTTACATTGCGATCCACATTATCTTTACATCTGTCTTATTTTTTGGCTTAAGCCTTACGACGAACTCACAAAATGAATGAACGGTTTGGATATAACAAATATGTTCATGATAGGGCCCACAGAACTTGCTGATGTCAAGACACCATCCAATCTGCTTCCCAGTCGGCCCCGCCCATCCGCTTTGAACGCGGATGGCGTCCTACCCCCGGCCGAAAGGATTACTGTCCGGTCAGGGCTCTATGGGGCCCACCGTGATGTAAGTGTTTTATCTAAGCCGTTTATCATTTTTCTCATATTATTTTAATATAAGATTCAAAAGATGAAATAGGTTCACATCTACACCAAAGGATGCTGCAGTGATAATGACATCTACCATTGAAACCTTTCTGAGGACTACTGTGATGTTTTTTTTACCATCCAACCTATTCACTAGGTCATGTAGGCGTGGATGAAATGAAAACACAAATATCACTGCAGCTCTGAAACTTCTCAAGATCCCAAAAAGCTTTTAACAGTGGACGTTCAATCCCCACCTAATGGCCCAATTAATCATTAGATCTGTATCTTTTATTAGCTCACACCTTAAATGATCTGAAAAAGTTGATGAACGGTGTGGATCAAACACATAAATCATGGTGGGATATAAAGAAGTTTCACATGTTAAATGTTGATTTTGTATTTCGCAAACAGTTTAAAAGAAAAAATTGCCGTTTGAACTTGAAAAATAGTACATTTGGAAGCAAAAATTTTTGTTTAATAAAAAATCACGGAGCGCTTTCCGTGTTCACCATTGAGCCAGATTCCTATCACGGAAAGAATTCAGTGAAAAATCACTGAGCGCTTTCCGTCTTCCGCGTTAACAACGCATTAACAAACACTACTAAACACGAAAAAATTTTCCAATTCCGCGTTAAGTGTAAAAATTAAGCGGCCTAAGTTATATGAATCCTACCATGATGTATGTGTTGTATCCACACCGTCCATCCATTTGATGATATAAATTAAGGGTATGAGCCAAATAACGAGTCAGATCCAGAGCTCTAGTAGACCCCACAAAAGAAAACAGTGAGAGACTACCGTCCACCATTAAAATTTTTTAAGGGCCACAAAAGTTTTCTATCAAGATAAAATTTGTGTTTTACCTTCTTTCATATATGTCTTAACTTATGAACACGTTGGATCTCAGATAAACATCATAGTAGACCTTAGGAAGGTTTTAATGGTGAGCATCACTCTCCCCACTAATTTTTGTGGTGGGGTCCACTCCAGATTTGGATCTGACTCATTATTTATCTCATGCCCTAAAATGATATCTCTAAATGGATGGATGGTGTGGATACAACTAGGGGTGCATACGGGTCGGTTCGGTTTGGTCTGGATGAGTTTTAAAGGTGAGGAGATTGAGTCACCACCATTTTTAAATTGTGGGCAACTATCATATGGTTCTACCTTTGGTCCTTCCTTTGATATATGCTTTCTTTCAAGTGTCATTTTCAAACACTTTCTACAACACCACCAACCAGTCCCAACACTTAAACATTTCCGCTCAACAAAATCAGCCATTCCAAATGAAATCCAACTCCAAAAATAGAAATATGGAGAGTTGTTTTGCCAAAAGAAACCCAAAAAAGCTAATTTTGAAAATCTTACATGAAATTCATATGCTTACATCAGAATTTGCAAACCCATTTCAACGGTTCAGATCGATGGATCGATTCACGGTTCGGATCAACGGTTCGGTTTAGTTTAACAAGGCCGTAAACTATAACCGATCTGTATCCAACAGTTTTGGAAATTTTGGAACTGGAATTGGAACCAGTGCTGTCTAGAACCGGACTAATCCAACGGTTCCGGTCCGGTTCCATGATTTTACCAATTCGATGTGCACCCCTAAATACAACATATACATCATGATGAGTCCCACATAACTTGGTGACGGTAGTGAGTCTCGCTATTCAACCTGTCAGTATCTAATCTGCCTCCCATCTTCACACGACACGTACCTGTACACCAGCCGATCTGCTTCCATAAAAAGTGCAGTTAGGTGGTGTGTCCAACACCATCCACAGTGGTTGTGTGTTGATGTGTTGGGTGTTGTAGGCCTCACGCTGTCCATTCACTTTTCCAGCTCATTTTAGGCATGAACCAAAAAATGAAGCTGATCCAAAGCCCAAGTTGACCACACCACTGGAAAAAGTCGGGATAATTTCACTCAATGTTGCCATTGTAATGTTTTTTGGACATCCAACATCTTGATTAGGTCATCGGAACTGGATGAAAGGAAAACACAAATATCAGCCTGATCCAAAACTTTTGTGGCCTTCAAGAAGTTTTTAGTGGTGGGTATTTAACCACCACTGTTTCCTGTGGTGTGGTCCACTGGAACATCAGATCTGCTTCGGTTTTTGGTTCATCCCATAAAATGATGGGTTAAAACAAATGGATGGCGTGGATATAAAACAAATACATCTCGTTTGGCTCCATGCTGCCCAACGAATCAACACACCTGCGGCTGGACGTCCACCGGCTTTCAGTTTGTACAAGTAGAGCATGGTTCATGGTTCGGTCATCGGTAGGTAAACGGAGGCCAGTGGTTGGTGTTCTTTGGGCCCCGACATGATGTATGTGTTTCATCTGTTCTGTTCATACATTTTTACATATCATTTACGTATTTGATACCAAAAATGAAAGGGATATAAATCTCAGGTGGACCACACCACATGAAAACAATAGTGATTGGATATCCACCATAAAATCATCCTAAGGCCCACTGTATTGTTTATTTGACCTCTAATATGCTGTTTATGTCATACAGCCCAGATGAAGGGAAAAAACAAAAATTAGCTTGATCCAAATCTTTTATGGCCCCCAAAATGTTTATAATAGTTGACGCTCATCCAATGTTATTTTTTGTAATGTGGTCCACTTGAGTTTGGGATATATCTCATTTGTCTCATAATGTAAATTGATATGTAAAAATTGATGGACAGGATGGATGAAACAAATACATCATAGTGGGTCCCACAGATTATTCAAATATCCAGAGAGTAGCCAATCCGTTTCCGAAATATGTCGAGCCAAGACGCAGCACAGACGCTCCGGGATGCGGATTAAAGCATTCCGCATGGAGTTCCTGCGCTTTAAACCTAGGTGGGGTCTACGGGTGTTTTTTAGAAATTCACTTCGTACATCCGTTTTGTGAGCTTATTTTAGAAAAGAAATCAAAATTGATCACGATGCAATACTCAAGTGGGCCGTACTAAAGGATAAGGAGGTTGGTGAAATTTTTACCGTTGAAACCTCCCTAGGTTCGACAGTGATGTTTTCATTCCATCCATACTTTTAATAACTTAATTTGTGCAGGGATGAATTGAAAATACAAATAATAGACTGATTCAAAACTTTTTTAACTCACAAATATTTCAATTGTGAATATTCAAATATCACATTTTTTGGCTCACTTGAGCATTGGATATGGTTAGTTTTAGCTTCGTATACTAAAATGATCTCAAATATTTGATGGACAGAGGATATTTCTCACAAATATGATAGTGGGCGCCCCAGTTGGGTTCCCAGGAACTTCCTGGGCAAGGCTTTGGCAGGACATGTACGTCCGACACTACTCGCTCTCCCAGATGTAAAGACGGTTCAAAGGAGATAAAAGTTATGTGGCCTTAGAAGGATGTATTTATTATAACCATACCGTTCATCAAAATTTTTGAGGTTATTTTAAAGCATTAGCCAAAAAATGAATCACATCCCTTTGACTCAAAAATTCTGTGACCTCGAGAAGGTTTTCAATGGTAGATGTTCAATCCCCCATTGCTTTTCACAGTGTGGTCTACTTTATTTTTGGATCTGTCTTATTTTTTTGGCTCAAGACTTATGATGAGCTCAAAAAATTTATGGACGGTTTGGATATAAGAAATACTTCATGATGGGAACCATAGAACTTGATGAGGATCAATACACCAACTATAGCTAGCTGGTGTGGTACAACAGCCAATCTGGGAAATGGATTGGCTACTCCCCTGGCTGGTGGACGGTACTATGTGGGCCCCAACATGATGTATTTGTTTCATCCATGCTGTCCATTTATTTTGCTAGATCATCTTATTGTAGGAGACCAAAAATGAGGCATATATTGATCTCAAGTGAACCACGTTACACGAAACAGTGTTGAATGAGTGTCTACCATTAAAAACTTTTTGGGGGTCATGACTTAGGCCCCATTTGTTAAATCTAAAGTCTAAAGCCTGAATCTACCATGTTGAATGAGCCACATGATAGGAAATAAGATACATCTAAAACTTAAATGGGCCACATGATAGAAAATAGTAGGGATTTTGTGACCACCATTAAAACATTTATATAGCCACAAAAGTTTTGTATAGGTTTAAGTTCAAGGTGTTTTCACTTCATCTCAGTCAAAATGACCTTACAAACAGTTTGGATGGAATTTAAACATCAAGGTGGAGTCTAGGAAAGTTTTAACATTAGGCATTCCTTTTTCCATTGTTTCATCTTGAATGACCTATATGAGTTTTGGATAGTCCTTATTTTGGTTGAATGTCCTAAAACGAGCTTCAAAAATGGATGGACATGTTGGATTTCTTATAAACATTACAGTGGACCATACCCAAAATCCCAGCGTTGGAGTTTCATGCGATGTCCATATGCTAGATTTACCACTAAAGCTTCTTGTAAAATTCTATGCGTTGGAAACATAGGTGGGCCTACCTTCATGTTTGTGAGAAATTCACCTTGCTCATCGATTTTGTGAGTTTATTTTAGAACACGGTACTAAAACTGAAGTGGATCTGATGATCAAGTGGGCCCAAAACGTCAAGATTGAACGTTTTGATTTGAAATATTCATGGGGCAACATAAGGAATTTATCTTCTTTTTTTTGTATGAATGATGATATTTTATCCATTTTTCTTTTACAAATAAAGATATTTTAATTTTTTTTAAGTACTTTAGTTTATTTGAATTAAATAGAATAATTTTATTCTCATTTAATAAAAATAATAATTTCTTCCTGATGTAAAACATTTCTAAATAGGAGATAGGGGCAAATGCATCAAATTAATGTATTTCAATATTTCAAATGTTTGTTAACAAATTGGCTGTTTCAAATTCTGTACCTGTAATAAGACTTCATCCATAGTTACCAAACAAGTTTTTTGACTTCAGCTTTCAGATTCAGCATTTGGATTTCAGGTTCAGCCTTCAGATTTCAGATTCAAACTTTAGACTTCAGTTTTAACAGACGAGGCTAAAACTTACAATAAATATTAAATATTTTTGACTATCAATGTGAGGGAATCTCGCAAACTTGGCATGGACAACCTGGCTTAGCCAGTTGGTTGGCTAAAATAACTTTTTCTAACCAAAATCATATAAAGTTAGTTGAGTAACTCATTTCAATTTGTGAGATACGTTTGTTGTAAGGTTTTAATGGTCCGAATCACTTCTGTCTCTGATCGGGCTTTCTCTGGTTCATCTTGGACATGAAAGTGTCCATAACCTACTATCAGTCACACCGTGATGATGGCTTGAAATGAAACTCAGGCAGTTCCCCTGATCAATCAGGACATAACATCAAAATCAATGACAACAAAAGGTATGACGCATGCACTGATACATTCACTGGATCTGTCTGATTCTTATATCAGGTTATAGTTATGGTGTGGCCCACCTTTTGCATGGACCGGATAATCTAACAATTGATACATTGGTTTAAAAAGATGACAGTATTATAACCTATGATACAGCCGCTATATGATCGTCTCTCTTTTTCGAGAAGTGGAGGGCAAAAAACATGCACTGGAACTTGTGAGGCAGTACTCATATAAATAAACTTAATATGGCACACGTGTGAGTCAGAGTTATCTGTGAACATCCTGACTCTAGGGCTGTAAATGGACCGGGCTAGCCCATTAGGCTTTTAGGCTTGGCTCGCCTTTAGCTTGGCTTGGGCTGAAATATTAGGCCCAGTGCTGGCTTGAGCTTAAAACTTTAAGCCAAATTTTTAAACAGGCTGGACTTGGACTACATACAACAGCCCTTCTTCAGCCCAGCCTGGCCCATTAGGGTATAGTAATATGAAATTGTTTTTTGAAAAAATCATACTACCACCAACCATGCATCTCTCTCTCTCTCTCTCTCTCTCTCTCAAGCAATATGGTAAGTTCCAATTTATTCATTAAGTGGGCCCAACACAGATTATTCCCAACATGCAAGAAATCTCTTGAAAGAGAAGGAATTACAATTGGGAGAGAGGAATTGTAGCTGAAGTACTACCAACTGGAAAGAAGAATAGAAGAACAAGATCCGGAGCTGAAGAATTTCGAAAATCTTCTGTTATCGATCTGAGTACAAGATGGGATTTCACTTTCTTTCTAGGGTTTAGAAATAGGGAAATAATTATGAAACGTGGGTTTTAAAATTTGGTTTTAGGCCAACAAGTAAAGGAAATGACAATCTCTCTCTCTCTCTCAATCTTGTGATGGAAATGGCTCGGGCTTGAACCATCATAAACAGTTTGGGCTAGGTCGGGACCGGATTTTTTGGCCCGTCACGAGCGTGGGCTGGGTTCAGGTCAACATTAAATATTGTGGTCCGGGCTTGGACAGGGGCCGTGCACTCAGCAAGGAGAGAATTTTTTAATCTCGACCCAGGAGCCGTCAGTGAGTTTCTCTGTTAAGTCAGCCAGGAATTTCGTTCGTCCTGCCAGTACCATAAGGTCGTAGGCCAAGTGGGTTTAGCATGTCAAGATGCCCTCCAAGATTGATGTATTCATGTGGAAGCTCCTCTCTGGTGTGGTCCAATTGAGATTAGTACAAAGCAAAGAGGAGCTTACCTGGCTTCGAGCTGTGATTGCTGCGGCTTAGATAGGAGTCGAGATGAGTAGTCGATTGACCACCTTTTTGCAAGGGGCGAGTTGGGGACACATCACACATGTATAGAAACATTTATCCTCCTAGCCCGCGGTATCCTTCTTAGAAAGCCCATTGTTTACTACCTTAGCATAAGTAAACTACAATATAAGGTGAATAATACTCCCATGGAAAATAATATAATTAGATAATCCAAACTGGACTTATTTCAAGAGTAGAGCTCCGGATTTGACAATCTTGGCGTGGGAATAGCGATAAGCGGTGTTGCTTTCTTCAGAATAAGTGCAAACTTCTCCGAAAGATCGAGCTTTGCATTGTCGGGCAATCGCCAATCGAATGAGTGCAAAAGAGAAGCTAACTCATAAGTTAGCATCCTCTCCGCCAAGGGAAGTCCTACACAAATCCTCCTTCCAGAACCAAAGGGAAGGTAACGGAAATCATTGCCATTGTAATCCCATTTGCTTGTGGAATTATAGAACCTCTCCGGACAAAACTCTAGGGGGTTGTCCCAAGCTTCAGGGTCCCTATGTATAGCCCATGCGTTAATTATGATTTGGGTGCCTTTTGGGACTGTATAACCACTGATAGTGCATGTTTGGCTTGGATACCTAGGGACCAAGAACACAAGTGGAGGGTGTAAACGTAGGGCTTCCTTAATGACTGCGTCCAAATAGGGGAGCCTTGGTATATGTGACTCTTCTACCATTTGGTCCATTCCTACCACTTGTTCTAATTCCTCTTGAACTTTTCTCATTATCTCTGGATTCTGCAGCATCTCAGCCATGGCCCACTCTATTGTTGTCGACGTGGTGTCCGTACCAGCTATGACCAGGTCCTGTAAACAGAATGAAAGTTGGTTTGTCAAGCATAGAGCTGGCAGTGGTCCAAGTTGCCCCATTGGGCTACTAGGATCATAGTTAAATGACTCGGTGAGTCAGCTCAACTTGTTTGATTGGAGTTAGAGTCACGAGTCATTCAAGTTGAGGGTGACTTAGTGGTATCAAAATCGGATTAGTCCATGGTCACCCTTAATCAATTGGGCCGGCCTTGAACGGTCCAGATCTCATCCATATGAGGCACATGTGATTTCTTACCTACTTCAAAGACATACATGTGTGGCCATCATCATATACCAGCAAGATCTAAAATTAATGTGCACAATCTGCATGCAGTACTCTTGCTGACCTGGTGGAACTGGAGGATGTCAAAGCTATCAATCTACAGATCACGTGGTAAGGCAACGTTTAAATCAGGACCATCGATCTGCTGGGAACTGTTATCAGTGGCCCATGTTTCCAAAATCAATCTTATCGACTATCCTAAGCCATCAGTTCCCTTTGCTTTCCCGGACCAAACATCGAATGTTCAACTGTTATTGTTTTCCATCGTTGCTTTGGAGACCAGTCATTATATGGCAGGATTCGTTCCAATTTGTGTATTTTGAACTATTTACCATTCATCCATAAATGCAGGGGCAACTGGATGGTTGCCATGTGTACTCTGGGGGTAGATGGCTCTAACCTATTCTAGTTTCACCGGGTCTACCGGATCCACCGAGGTGGTTGGGATCCCTGACTGTGGAGATATATATATATGCCTTAAATCCTCACCGTCCAACCATTTTCAAAGCTCATTTTGACCCCAAAAATGAAGAATGCCCAAATCTTAGGACCACACCACAGGAAACAAGCATGATTGAATCCCCACCATTAAAAACTTTATAGAGTCCACCGACATATTTATTTGCCATCCAACCTGTCGATAAGTTCACAAAGACCCATACGAAGAGACCACACACATATCATCTTGATCCAAAGCTTTCGTGGCCCACAAGAAGCTTTTAATGTTATGGCCCATCTAAGAATTGGATCTGCTTCATTTTTTGGATCATGCCCTAAAATGAGTTTTCAATACAGATGGACGGCGTAAATATAGTCACATAGATTAAAGTGGGTCCCACAGTCAGGATTCCCACGCCCACCGAAGCCGCGCCCTAAAAAAAAAACAAACGCCAAGCGGCTGTTTATCATTGGCCCCAGCTTGGCCCGGCTTAAGACCTGAGCAGAGCAAAGCGGCTGTTTATCATTAGCCCCCAGCTTGGCCCGGCCTAAGTTTCGAGCCTAGGGCTTGTCCTCCGGTCAAGATGTGGCCCGGGTGTTCCCATGGCCACCTTTAAGAGAGAGAGAGAGATGTATGGCAAGAAGGGATGTTCCATATGCACCCACCCTTGAGGGGGATCTCCAATTTTGCTTACATGGCCTATATATGGAACATCCGAGCCATCCAACATGTGTACTATACTGCACAAGTGCCTTACCCAAAATTCAGGCTGGAACTTTGGTGGGTCAGAGTGTACGACACAAATGGACGGCCAAAACCTTAGAAATGTTATTTTGATACAAGAGAAAAGTACTTACCACAAAAATGGCCTTGATGTTGGTCAGAGTCAAGGGCGTTTTAGTGTTTCCTTCCTCCTTAAGCTGCAAAAGCAACTGCAAAAAGTCCTTGCTTTCCTTCCCTCCTTCCTCTCTATCCATTTTCAACCGTTGATCTAAGACGGATTCGAAGATCTTATCCATCCATGATGTAAGCTTCTTCATACGGCCCACCACTCCTTGTACATCAAACCTCGATAATATAGGAAAAAAATCAGAGAGGTTGGGCTCACTCACTAACTCGATAGCTTCATTGATAACTCGTCGAAACTCAAGACCCACCTTACGCCTGCCCTCCCCATCAAGCGTACCACCCCAAATCATGTTCATCACCACATTCAGCGCTAGTTGAAACGCTAGCTCGCCTATGTTAACTGTAGTGCCTGCTAATGTACGCACATCACGCACCATCTGACGTACCTCGAGTCTACGTAAGCCATAGTAGGAGTCAAGCACCTTGGAGCTCATCATCTCTCGTGCGCACACCTTGCGCATCGTCCGCCAATTTGGGCCGTAGGGACTAAGCACGATTTCAATCCCGCCGTACGTAAGCTCTGACATTGCTATGGGGACGTAGTGGTTGGCGAAGATGGTGTCGTGGTCCCTGAGAACCTCTTTAGCTAGGCTTGATGAGCTCAATATGATACATAGCTTGCTGCCTAGCTGTACCTTTGTAATCGGGCCATAGGTCTGGGCTAATTTGACAAAGTAACGGTGTAGATCGGGCTCCAGAAATGGGAGGTTGCCAATCAACGGTAGGCCTCGTGGGCCAGGTGGTAGAGGAGGTGACCCATTACGTGATCTCTTGATCAGAACCCATGTGCACCAAGAGATCAGACAAAGGGTAAAGGAAAATGCTAGTGATGTTTTGTGACCGTTGATTTCTTGTAGCCACCATGAAATTATCTGATAAGCAAGATCTTGAATCATGGTGTTAACAATATTGAAGTTGAACTCAAGGTTCAAGACATGGAAGCATCGTTATGCTTGTGAGGTCTTTTATAGCGATCGATCTTTATGATGCTAGTTCACCATATTTTAGTGTTGTACTTGTGTGGCGATGTGTTAACCGGTGACATTCCCACACTGGTAACAGAGATAGCAGCCCCACATGGTAAGAGAGAGAGAGAGAGAGAGAGAGAGAGAGAGGCCACGACTGTTATCTCCATGGCGCTCTCTCTCGCTCGGACGCGGATTGCGTCCTACCCCGCCCGTCTCGAACGGGCAGTTCTGTAGGTGGGCCCACTGTAATGCATCCAATTATCCATGCCGTCCATTACTTCTCTCGGATCATTTTAAGCCATAAGCTAAAAAATGAGACAGATCCAACCTTCAATGGACCACACCTATGACTTTTGCATTTAATGCAAATGGCATTTAACGCTGTCTTTTCATACAACCCAAGCTTATTATTTTCTGTGGTCCACTTGAAGGTTTGATCTTACTCATTTTTGTGCACTCATCGTAAAATAACCCCAGAGGAGGGATGGATGGAGTGGATAAACCGATACATAACAGTGGGCCCGCCCACAGAACTGCACGTTCGGGGCTAGAGACGGGCAGAGCTGGACGCAATCCTCCTCCCTCTGTCTCGTGTGGCTGTCAACCAGCCAGGCCTGGGTTCTCTCACGTGGCTGTCAGCCGGCCAGGCCTGGGGTAGGTCTCGACCCGTTATATATATTTGAAAATGGATTTTTCCATACGGCGCATGCATTTTCACATGGTAAAGTTACGTGGGGCCATCATTACATATGTGTTATATTCACATTATTCATCTAGATTATTTTAAGGCAAGAGCCCAAAAATGAGTTTGATCCAAAGCTCATAAAAAGCAACGGGAATAATGATGGCCACCGTGATGTTTATTTGCTGTCCAATTTATTAATCAGGTCAAAAGGCCATTATGGTGGAAAACAAAAATATCAGCCTGTTCTAAAACTTTCGTTGCCTCTAAGAAATTTTCAATGTTTAGTGTTAAATCTCCTTTGTTTCTTGTTGTGCCCACCCACCCACCCACCCCCCCAGGGGATTTCCCAACCGTTGGATTTCACATCTGATTCTAGGAGATAGGCTCAAAAGTGAGGCGGATATAAGAGAAATGAAAAAAAAAAAAAAAAACAATGACTAGATGCCCACCATTGAAAAATTCGTAGGACCATAGGATTTTCCTGACAACTCAACTCCATTCATCTGCTTTTCCATCTCATTTTAGGGCATAGGCCCAAAAATGAGGCAGATACGAAGCTCAAACAGACACACAACAAGAAACATGGGATTGAATGGTCACTATTGAAATATCTTAGGGTCACCATGGGTTCCATTTTTTACATCTGATTTGCCTCAATTTTGAGCCATGTCCTAAGATGAGCTGTAAAAACAGCTGAAAGGGGTGGATTTCTCACAGACATCAACATGGCCCCATGTACAGTCAGGTTAGGTTAGCACGGCAATAAACGTCAATAAATGTGAAAGAGGTTTAAATGGAAATTTAAATATAAAAGTAAGGGGGTTGTTCCACAGTAGGTGAGTACTACCCTGATGTTAGTGAGAAAGCCCCTTTATCCAAAGCTAAAGTATTGAAATGAACGTGAAAAAGTGGAAATTAGCCGTTTGTTTTGTTCCATTTTATTTTGTTTTGTTTTGTTTTGTTTTGTTTTGTTAGGACACCCACTGTTAGTTTACACTCAAGTGTTAGCGACCCCACTAGGGAATCGATACCCAGACCTCAGTGTTATGATAAGGTATTTTTCACTCAATGTACCACTTAAGCTATGGATGAGGGTGTTCATTGAAACATTCTTAAAGTCACAAGACGTTTGTAAAAATCCACCTTGCCTATTTATGGCATGGACCAAAAATAAGGTTGATACCAAGATCCAGTGGGCCAAACAACAGGAAACAGTGGCTATTGTATCCTACCATTGAAACATCTTGGGGCTAGATCTTTGAATTTACCTCATTTTTAGGTTAGTTCCCTAAGCTACAAAAACAGATGGATGGGGGTGGATTTCTAGAAAAAAGAAAAGAAAAGAAATGTGAGCCCCACATTCAGTCAGGGGTTAGGGTGGCACCGAATGATTAATCCAACGTAAATAAGAGTAGATTGCAAGTGCAGTAAAACGAGTATAGTTTCGTCAATACCGAAATACATAGACTCTTCGTATTGGTAACTAACAGCGGACAGATTAATGTCAAAAGGTAAAAATTATAAGCGGATTTTAGAAAATAGTTTAAAAGCAGGACCTTTTAGTTCCATAGCCCAAAAGGCAGCCGCACGTTACACGAGAAAATCCCGATAAGAAGAAAAGAAAAAAGAAAAAGAAGGTGACGTGAGACGCGCTCACCGTAAGTTAAGAAGGGGCACGCAAGATGTGTGAAAGGGTACATCCAACGGGTCCATCAAATGCATAACCATAAAATGCCCCTATGGGCCAATCAAAGCAGATGAGCCATATGATCAGGAATAAGGTGAGAAGGGATACATATCCTTTATTTTCTTTATTTGCTTGAATGGAATCCAAGTTGCTCGGTACATCTGGCCTAAAAAGAAGGTGTGGTGCATCTGATGCACGGGTTGGATGGGATAGAAGTATCATTTAAGCTACACATCTCCTCAGTACAACCATTAGATTACGATGTACCACAGGAGCACAACTCTCAATTAATGGGACCGAGCATCTCGCTCTTCGATCAAAAACACGTAGTTTAACTGTCTTTATAGTTGACTTGAGGCGGCCACTGATTATTTATATATAATTAGAGTTTCCATCAGGTGGCTGTAGTAGCATGGCTGGGCCGCCTGTTGTCAGAGCAGCCTGATTTTGGTTCGCCTGCCATGATGGTGGGACGCAGTTGTTGGTCTGGTTGGATGTCTCACACACAATATGTGGGCCCATAATGCTTAATCAATCCCTGACAAATGGTGGGCCACACCATGATGGTCGTTCAACATGAAACTCGGGCGGTTCCACTTATCAATCAGGACACAATATCAAAATTAATGACAACAAATGGTATCACTCAATGCACTGGTAAGTTCAGTAGACCTGCCTGATTTTAATATGAGGTGATAGTTATGATGTGGGCCACATTTTTACGGACTGGATGCTCTAAAAATTGACATATTGGTGGAAAAAACAATGCTGTATCATAACCTATGATACAGTCGCTGTATCTTATCATTTCTCCATTCAAAGAAGGAAAAAGCATGCATACAAAGTTGTAATTGTTATAAAATATTAATTTTTTAATATATTTTAATAAAATAATATATGTTATGGGAAAATTCGAGCCCACGATAAAGCGCCAGTCCGAGCGCTAGTCTGAGCCGATCCGCGGCCGCGACGTCCAAGGCACTACTCGTTTAGCCCTTCGTCAGCATCATACAATAACGAGCAGGAACCACGACCCATCCGAGCTGGCTGTCTCATCTGAAGTGCAGCTCGGAACGGCTCAGCTCAGAGCAGTTCTCATACTCCAGTTGGATGACGTAGCCATCGAATGCTCGACACGACTAGTGTCCTCGATCACAATGGATCCGACCTAACGGGTCAGGTTGGACACCTCTCGACTTAGAAGCTGCGTGGTCGGATGAGTCGACCAGGCGCGTAGTGGCATACGCCGAATGTGGAAGTTGTCATTACTGATCGTGGCCGATAACCTCGCTCGCAGATATGCACGACATGCCTTATATGTTGCATAATCAGTGAATTGCGGGCGATATCTCCATGATCCGAGAATTCCTTTGATCGTGCCGAGATCACCGGATCCAGACCATTCTACAGGCAAGTATAAATAACCTACGACACTATGTCTACGGGTATGCGATAGCAAACACTTTCTCCTCTACTCCCCACTTAGACCCAAATTCTCTTATTCTGACTTAGGCATCGAAGGGTCCCCCGGCTTAAGCAGGGTCACCTTTGCCTGTTCTCTTGGTGCAGGTTCGGGAGGTGGTACGCTTAAAGGAAGGAGACGCGGAGGAAGGGCCAACCAGATTTTGACATCAACAATATATATATATATATATATATATATATATATATATATATATATATATATATATATATATATATATATATAAAGCATTTAGAAAATATCTTTTTATGGGTTTTGGAAATAGTCCCACATTGGAATAAGATGAGAAGTTTTTCGAGTTTAAATGAAAGTAGTGGAGTATTATAATACTTACCCACATGGTCCATAGGAGAATGAAACTTACGTGATCCTGTGCGCATTGGAATACCTGCCCGCGTCTGGGCTCAGTGCGAGGGTGTGTGAGGCAGTGTGGCTGTAGAGGCGCTAGTGGCGCACTTTACACTTCGCATGCACGTCCACGTGGTGCAACTAAGTGACTAAGGTAGATGACTGGCTGGAAGAAAAACTAGAGGGCTGAATGAGAGTCCCTTTAAATATATAAAGACTAGAAAATAGAGTTGTTGCAAAGAGGTATAATTGTTATGCTCTTGATTGCTGATCATGCAAAAACTGTTGCAT
This sequence comes from Magnolia kwangsiensis, assembly GCA_037074715.1. Taxonomy (NCBI): domain Eukaryota; kingdom Viridiplantae; phylum Streptophyta; class Magnoliopsida; order Magnoliales; family Magnoliaceae; genus Magnolia; species Magnolia kwangsiensis. The sequence goes on from CM073585.1 coordinate 89,468,197, forward strand.
GTGGCTAGCCCAACAGTTAGAAAACGACTAGTTTTGTCTCACAACATTCAGCGTGCAGCAACTGTTATGGCTCATGCAGAACAGTCACAAAACGGCCATAAACAGCTAGTTTCTTAACAACTAGAAAATGGTTTAATAGGATTTATGTCCCTGGACCATAACCCCCCAACCACCAATGCTTATATAAGAGAGTCTGAATGGGTTTCCAAACCATCACTCAACTCACTCTAGCAGACCTATACGAATTGAGTCATAGCTACTCCTCTCCTATACTTCGGCAAGACAGAAAAGTTGAACCATTACTTGAAGAACAGACCAATGGTATGGTATAGAATGGTTCAACTGAACCAATAGCTGAAGAACAAAAAGAATAGACCAGTGCAGTGGTCTTACTCATAGAAATCTTCTCACTTTTTCTTGTGGGATTTTTCTTTTTTTCTATATTTTTGTTAGACTGTGTAACAGAGTTCCATTAGTAGGCCTTCGTGTTTGCTGAACACAGGCCTATATCAGGCTTGCCGTATCCTAAAAGCGGTTTGCCTATAACCTTTCACCATACTCAATTCACTTGAGTAGGGGCAAATAATGCTTTAAGGGTAACGTTCCAAATGTGCTTCAACCTGTCCTTATTTCAGATCAACTTGGATTTTCGGTTTTCATTTTTTACAGAAAATATAATTCTGTAAATTTTCAACAATCTTAAAGTGTTATTTCTGATGGAAGCCAATAGTGTATCGTCAATCAAGTTGATGATTCAGGACTTGATTCATCTTGACCGGTTCGATAGAACCAATTTTACAATGTGGCAAGACAAGCTCAAATTTCTTCTGACAGCTTTGAAGATCTACTACATCCTAGATCCAAACTTGCAGCTATTGCCTGAAGCAACTGATAAGGATACACTTGAACAGATAGCTGCCCGCACCAAATGAGCTGAAGACGAACTCTTATGTCGAAGACACATTTTGAACGCGCTCTCCGACCACTTATATGATCTGTACACACAGACATCATCAGCAAAGGAGATCTGGACTGCTCTGGAGTTCAAATACAAGGCTGAAGAAAAAGTTACCAACAAATTCTACATTGCCAGGTATTTTAACTTCAACATGGTAGATAACAAACCGCCGCTATCTCAAATCCAAGAACAGCTAATAGTAAACAAAATCAAAGCTATCAAAATTGATCTTCCTAAATCATTCCAAGTCGGGGCTATAATCGCTAAATTACCACCGATATAGAAAGACTATAGAAAGAAGTTGTTGTATAAGACTGAGGACTATACACTAAAACAAATTCAGAAACATCTTCGAATTGAGGAAGAATCCCGTAATTGCGACAAAAAGAATGACAATGAGAATGCCTCGTCTAAGGTACATGTAGTAGAGAACACTAATAACAAAAATCCCGAGAAGGACGATTCCCTGAAACCCAATAAAGGAAAATTCAAGAAAACTGCCCAAAAGAAGAACGAAAAGTTCAAAGGTTCATACCATGTCTGTGAAAAAATCGGGCAATACGCTCGAGTATGCCGATATAGTAAGTCTAAAAAAGAAACAAGCGCAATAGAAGAAAGCAATATTGTGGCCATGATCACTGAGGTGAATACTATCCAAGGAAAGGTTCCCAGTTGGTGGTATGATACTGTCACTACCGTACATGTGTGCTACGACAGATGAACCTTCAAAACATATGACGAACTGACCGATGGTCAAGAAGTTCAAATGGGTAATGAAGTCCAATTGAAGGTTGTTGGCAAAGGAACCGTCGAACTAATATTCACCTCTAGAAAGAAAGTGATTCTAACAAATGTCCTACATGTCCCGGACATGAGGTGCAACTTAGTTTCTGGGGACCTTCTGGGTAAACCAGAAATAAGAGCGATGTACGAGTCAAGAAAACTGATTCTATCTAAAAATGGAAACTTTGTCAGAAAGGGATATGCTTGTAATGTATGGTTAAGTTTTCTCTTAATAAAAATAGCACTTCTGCGTATATGGTTGAATATGTTGGACTGTGGTATAATAGACTAGCCTATATATGGTATAGTACCTTGAAGTTCATGACTAAGAATGGTTTAATCTTATATACAGATAATGAAATTGATAAGTGTGAAGTGTGCATACGATCCAAAATGACAAAAAAAAAACTTTTTACAAGTGTTGAAATATTGTCTCAGGTATTGGATCTTGTACATAGTGATATCTGTGAGTTAAACATTATTCTTACTCATATAGGCAAAAGATATTTCATAACCTTTATTGATAATTGTTCTAAATATGTGTATGTGTACCTATTAAAGAGCAAAGATGAAGTATTAAACATGTTTAAAATATATAAAGCAGAAGTAGAGAATCAACTAAATAAAAAGATAAAAAATCTATGTATATTTCTTCAATGAATTCGATAACTTTTGTGAAGAACATGGACTAACACGTCAATGTACTGCGCCATACACACCTCAAAAAAATAAAATAGCTGAAAGAAAGAATAGAACATTAGTAGATATGGTCAACTAAATGCTAATAAGAGCAAAGTTATCACTAAGTCTATGAGGTGAGACACTATTTACCACGTGTCATATACTAAATAAAATTTCATCTAAAAAAATATAAAATATCTCCATATGAAACATGAAGAAGTAGAAAACCTAACTTAGGATATCTAAAAGTGTAGGGGTGTCTTGCATATTTCAGAACCCTTGATCTAAAAAGAACTAAGTTAAGACGTAGAGATATTAAGTGCACCTTCGTGGGGTATGCACAAAATAGTAAAGCTTATTGACTTCTAGATCTATAATCTAATACTATAATAGAATCAAGAGACGTTAAGTTCTTTGAGAAATCACTATCCTTAGAATCAAATGATAATGAATTCCAAACTCCCGATAGAGAATCAGATAACACAACTCCACAAATAGTGAAAGTTCCTATTGAACCTTGTAGGAGTCAAATGACAAGAATAGAGAAAAGTCTAAGAGATGACTATATAAACTCTCAGCGCATCTTTTTCTATCTTATAGAAGGAGATAAAGAAAATGTTATAAGAAAAATACCTATAGTAATGACTATACAAGATAATTATAAAACATATAAAGAGATTGTATCCTCTAGAGACTTAGTTTTCTGGAAACAACCTATAAATGATTAAATGGAATCTATAATGTTAAATCAAACATGTGAACTAGTTAACTTACCTCCAGGTTCTAGACCCATAGGTTGGAAGTGGGTATTTAGAAAGAATTATCACACTGATGGGACTATTCAAATCTTTAAAGCTCGATTAGTAGCTACGAGTTTTAGACAAAAAGAAGGGATACATTATTTTGACACATATTTTTCTATAGTTAAGATAACATCCATTAGAATATTATTTGTGTTAACTTGCATAAATCATCTTCACATCCACCAAATGTATATAAAGACTGCATTTCTGAATGGTGACCTCAATGATGAGGTATGTATGGAACAACTTGAAGAATTTGTTCTACCAAGAAATGAAAATAAAGTATGTACATTAATCAAATCTTTGTATGGATTAAAATAAGAACTTAACAATGGCATGAGAAGTTTGATTCCAATACTATCCTATGGTTTCATGTATAATGTAGCTAATAAATGCATATATTCTAAAGTATATAGTAGTTGTATAATTATTATTTGTTTGTATATTGACAACATATTAATAATAAGTAATAAAATAGAAAATATGACTTAAATGAAGAAGTTTTTATCTTCCGTATTCAAAATGAAGAATCTTGGACAAGTTGATACTATCATAGGTATCAAAGTTAAAAAACATTATGGGATTATACTTTATGGAAATCTCATTATATTGAGAAGATATTAAACAAGTTTAACCATCTAAATATAAAAGAAGTAAAAACCCCATTTGATCCAAGTATCAAGCTAAAAGAGAATTATGGAAGAACGGTTGCACAATTAGAACATACAAGTGTCATAAGAAGTCTTATGTATGCTATGCAATGCACTAGACCTGATATCGCATATGTGTGAGTTACTTAAAAGTAACCAAAGACTTAGGACTATTTTATTTAGATTTTCCTGCTGTATTGGAAGGATATACCAATACGAGCTGGATATCGAGTGCAGGGGACAACAAGTCTACTACAGAGTGTGTATTCATCATTGGTGGTATAACTATATCTTGGGGATTCAAGAAATAGACTTGCAAAACACACTCGACTATGGAGTCTGAATTCATAGTCTTGGCTGCAACAGGCAAAGAGGCTGAGTGGTTAATGGATCTCTTATTAAAAATTTCTTTCTTTGTAAAGCCTATATCAGCTGTTTCACTACATTGTGATAGTGAAACAACATCAGCTAGAGCTTATAGCGGCACATATGATGGTAGGTCTAGACATATAAGTCTTCTACATGATTATGTCAGACAATTGATTCGAGATGGAATCATTACTATTTCTACTACCAAAAAAAGAGGCAAAGGATTCAAACCATGTTAGTTTTTTTCTACGGATATAAACCTTAACTGTAATTACTACAGTTTTAATCCGTAGCTAAAAAGTTGATACACCATTAATAATTAATAGCGTTGCAAGGGGCTCTATGAGGCCTAAAAAAAACTATATGTTCTATCTAAGCTGTCTATATATTTATAAATATTACTTTAGAGGATGAAAAAAAAAAATCAGTTAGATCGAAGGCTCAAGTCGAACACATAGTAGGAAACATTGATATTAAATTACAGTTGCTTCTTATGCTGTGTCCACTTGGGCCTCCAATATACCTGAAATTTGGTGTCATAAACTAAAATAATTTAATAAAATTAATGGTTGGAATGGATAAATAAAATACATCATGGTGGGCCCCATGGAGCCCATATCAGGACAGTCCATAGTCCTTCTCATGAACCGACGCCCAAATTTGGACGCTCACTCAAAATAAAGCCACGCCGAAAATGGGGTTCTCTCTCTCTCTCTCTCTCTCTCTCTCTCTCTCTCTCTCTCTCTCTCTCTCTCTCTCTCTCTTCGTTCCCTAATCCCCCCCTCTCTCTCTGTTTCCCAATCCTCTTTCTCCCTCCCGATCTCTACTCCATCTCTCTCATTCTCCTCCCTCTCTCTCTCCAGTGCATCTCTGCTATCTCTTCTATTTCTCTCCATTGTAGCAGCCATGAAGCTCCTACCCAAAGAAACACATGTCGTGAAGCTCCTCTCCATAGCTCTGCGATCCTTTCTACAAGTAGTTGTGAGGCGTCAACCTCTCTTTCTCTCACCGCATCTCTCCCTCCAAATATGTCTCTGATCGCAAACGAAGATTTCCATCACATTCTTCGTATTTTGAACACGAATGTGGACGGGAATCGAGATCTGATCTTGTGATGTTCGGTTAGGGTTCACTGATTTTGATAATTAATCTTGATACTGGTAATAGATTTTGGATTTTGTAGATCTGTTCATTTGTATCGGATTCTCTTTTATCTCTGCAATTTCTTGAGTCTATGTTGATTTTTCTTTTGTGAATTGGGTTTTACAGGTTAGTGATTTGGGGAATCTGATCAGATTATATGCTCAATGGCACTCGCATTTGCTCCCCCTACTATTCGTTTGATCAGTTCAAACACAAGGTGGAATAAGTAGGTGCCACCAAGCGTGTACAGGTAAGCCACTTCGAATGCTAAGTCTTGCACATCTTTGCTCTGCACACATGTGTTGTAAGCTCTGTTAGTTAGGATTTTACTCAGATCAGCTTTCCTCTATTAGGACATTATAAAGGAAGCTAGTACAGGGAAAGATGCAATGGGAAGGCCATGTATCTTGGTCCAGAGGTCTAGGTTCTGTATTGAGTTGAAAAGGACAAAATCTTGGCTGATCTCTCTTCACTGAAATTGGGCCAGTCCACTCTTCGGCTCCTATTTATTTAACTGGCCATATTTTTCAAATGATCAGTCACAGTTATACAAGCACGATTAACTTCCTGTGTTTTTCTTAAGATATCAAGATTTATAGATCCTTAACCTAGGCATTATGACCATGACAGCCTGTTAGCTGATGATTTTGATAGAGGTCAGTTGTTACAACTGATGTTATTTTGATAGAGTATGGTAGGTGTTTGGTTTTTGGCCAATGAAAATGTTCTTGTATTGATATTCCTGTTTCTACTCATTTGAAATGTTTCTGCTCATTTGAAAGATCATATGCATGGTAGTACTTTGTTTTTTAGCCAATGAAAATATTCTTGTATTGATGTTCTAGTATATGCATATGGTGGAGTAGGACCAATTCACTGCAAGAAAAAGTGTCATTCTAGGCGTTTATTTTCATTGGCGGCCAGGTACAACTGCTGGTGATCACCGGAATCACCGGGGGGCCGTCTAAAAACGCCCCTGTTTTTGAAACGTGGGCGCCGCTGAATCGACTGTACTAAAACCAAAAACGGGGAGGAGGGAATTTCATTTTCGTCGCGCGCAAACCCTCCTCTCTCTCTCTCTCTTGTCCCGTGCGCTTCTCCCGACCCTCTCTCTCTCTCTCCCCCATCTTGCTTGTCCGACCCTTTGCCTTCCTCGATTTCTCTCCCTTCCTCTCCCTCCATCTCTCAATCTCCCTGATTTCCCTCCTTCGTTGACGTCTCTCCCAATTCATTCTCTTTGAAGCAACCATTAATCGATTTCCCTCCAATAGCTAACAGGAATAGAAAAAATTAGAGCACATGAAGTGAAAGGTACTCTCTCTTCCTCTCTCATTTCCTCTTTTAATGGCCAGAAATTGGGCAGCAACCATGGCAGTGGCAACCATATTCACCGCAGTCCATGGCCTCCTACATGTTTGAAGAAATGCTTTAACCAAGAGATTCTTGCTGAGGGCCTGTTTGGACAAGGGTGGCCAAGATGGATGGATTCCGATTGGGTAGCCCTGTCCCTTCCATTTTAGGCAGCAGATGAAACGGAGTTCCAAAAGGTGGCCTTCTTAGTGTCTTTACCACTCCCCACATGACCTCATGAATAAACCAAACACCAGATAAATTCGGATCCTGCATTCTCCAGTGGAAAATCCAAGAGGGTTCGGATTAGCCCTTGCTCCAAATAAACCCTTGGTGCAAGATAGAGAAAAAGGTGTGGCATGTTACTACATTTTATAATATTTAGACATTTGCTTATAAGGCCTCGGGGCTTGGGCATATCTAAAACAGGTTGGTAAGGCGAATCACGTTTCTTTCTTCCTCTTTTTTTTTCCTTTCTTATTTCTTCCTTTCGTTTTTACTTTTCTTTTCTTTTCTTTGGTTATGATAAGGTTAGAAAGGTGTATCACCTGCACAGCCATTGCAGGAATTCTTCACTTTACCATCAAATCCACTGAGAACTGGACTTGGTATTGATGTTAGGCCTTTAGCATCCACAAAGTTCAACTGCTTTATGGGTTCCTTTTCTCTTCCACTTGACACTTTGGTTGTTGAGAACTCTTTTGGATATGGTTTGTTGGAGCCAAAGGGAGAACACTTTGATTATTGGGATTTACATGTATGATTTATAAGGGCATGCTTAAGTTGAGTATAGGGTTTGTGCACGTGTTTTGTTGTGGTTATCGGGAGAATGGTGGCCTCCAATCAGCTCTCAGGTGTCCCTTGGACTATCATGATCTTGAATCACATGTTGGGTTCTCATAACATGAGCTTGTGGTTAACATCCTACAATTTACAATTCGGGTTCTATAATCTGATTCATTTATCATGGAAATTGAATTAGTCCTTAGTTTGATCTTTGTTTGATAGGCATCCCACAAGATTTGTACAATTTACTTCACTAAAAGAAGGGATGGCATGAGGATCTCATGAGATAGCAGTGGATTGTCGAGCTTCTCGGCCTGTCTTGTTGTTGACTGGGATCTGGCCTAAGTCTGCAACAGATTCACATGTTGTTGTCTATTTTCTCTTTAATAGATGCAAATGGTTACACTCAAACTATCAGTTTAGATTTTGTTATAGTGTCATAATTCATTTTTTAGATTGTTAGACATTCATTTTCTGTCATATCCTTTATTTATTGAAGAAATCTTAATGTCAACAGGGATCTTACAAGTCAAGGCTTGAAAGGTTATATAATGATCAGATTTTTTTCTTCTAAAGTTTATGGCTGAAAAATCCATTCTCAGTTGCATTTTGTCAATTGTTTTGCAGTGCAGGTTTGATCATTGCATCATATCATATTGTCATGAGTTTCTAAACACTTGGATCTATTCTTCTCTTTAGATGGTCTTCCATGAATACATGACAAATGAGTGTTCTTATGTATATCATATAGCTACCAGCATCAACCTATACCCTCGGACCTTTTTTAAAAAAAAAAAATATCTTATCAGAAATGATTTCAGGAAATAGGATGAGTGCCTCGGTATCTTATTGCTCAGGATAAATATATACAAAAATATTGTAGGTGTTGTTCCACTTTATCTTAAAAGGTTTAGCATCTGCAATGTTATCCATGTTCTGCTCTTGTTACTTTTTCTTGTTTAAATGGTTATCTTTAACTTTTACAATCAGCTTTTAATTGCTTATGTTTGATTGTAGCTGAACTATTTTAGTTATTTTGAATTGCAGTCACACGTATGGAGAATTTATCTTTGACTATTCTTGGGCTGATGCCTACTACTGCTATGGTGCTCAATATTATCCAAAGTTGCAATGTTGTGTTCTTTTACTCCAGTAACAGGTCCCAGGATATTAGTTCGGAACACTTGGTATCAAGATTAAGTCTTTGACAAGTTATTATCAACAATGAAGGATCTTACAACTGAGGATTGTGCTGACTGAATCAATCTTCTTTCAGATTGATTATTGTTTCTCACATATTTTTTTTTGTCCATCTGGTCTTTCTGCACATAGATTTAGGAATGGTAAAAAGCCTCTTGAAATAAATGGGTTAATGTCTAAGGACTTTCATCCGGTCTTCCAATTCATCTTTTGCATACAAAGTAGCTACTGGATAGCTTTTATCAGATTATTTCCAACGTTTGTTCTACACTAGCATGTATGATTGCTGCAGGTATTTTAAAGATAGTGTTGTGATTGATTCAGTTATGTTTTTCATTGCGGCTTGTTTTGTGTTTGCCATACAATCCATTTATAAGTTCACCCATATCCAGCAAATCAGACCATTCCAAAACACAAGCGGTTCACACAACATCCAATGATTGGGATGGGAAGCCTGCCATGTTTTGTGTTTGCCATACAATCCATTCATAAGACGTGCCCCACAAGGATGGATTGACATTCAAAAGATCAGATGTCACGCCCCAGGCTCGGAAATCAGGCTCACAAAATTTTCGATTGCCGATTGCCGAATCCAGTGCTGACAGCATCCATAATACTCCATTATCAGCTCCCGACACTCATATACCAAGTTCCAATCCTAGGATCGTACAAGGGGGATTTAACATCAATCTGATTCGTAATGAGCATAACCCACGAACAATAACCATAAGAACATCATTACAAAATCCACTATGATCAAAAACTTTGAGTACAATGTGTATGAAAGGAAAATACAAGATAATAAAAATAACAGAAACTCTAGAAGCTCGACTGCACATTCCAACTGCGGTGAGGTTATGGCTGCGTCCTGGCGTTACCTGCATGCATCAATCGTGCATAAGCTTATAGAAAGCTTAGAGGGTGGTGTAAGTGTGTGAATAATATGAACGTGCTTAGAATGCAATGCCAGAGTAATACGGAATCATACTGATGAGTACATGAATGCAATTAGCCGTACCAAGGCTATGCAGTACAAGATATGAATGTTATCGGTCATATTAAGAACATGCGATGCGAGATGTAACTCAAGCATGTCAATCCTCATCTAAATCCTCATACGGCTCAGCAAATATCAGTACAGTTCTCATTCTGAATAATCACTGGGGTCTAGTACACTCTACGCCAGTTTGTTGCCCCTATCCAAACGCACAACTAGGAAAGTGAAAGATACCTTACTATCCATCTGTCAATATCAGTCCTAGCTCATTGATAGTAGACTTATTCCTCAAGCTGGTCAAACTCAACCTAGAAATTGCCCCCTCACTCAGGCGGGTAAGGTCACACCCCTTTCTAATCGACCACGACACAGTGGGAGACGCAGCCTACTGGTATACAGCCCTCGCGCGCTCATGTATCCACTCGGTCTCAACGTTGCAGTCATCCTCTAGTACCATCGGATTTAGGAATTTTTACTCAGGGACATCTATGGCGCCCCGATGCTTAGAATAGTATTTTCGGTATCCAATTCGATCATCCACGATGTGTCTGTGGAGGCTATGGCCCTGATGTCACTAGGGCATACAGTAATTACCATCACACAAATGCAAAGTGCATGAGTCACGCCACCAGTCATGCAACAATCTTACGCGTATCCCACGCTCATGAAGGGCAACTCCGCCTATCAAGGAGCCCATAAACAATCTGCCCGAAGGCATATGTTATGATCAGTCACTCCTCATATCAAGCATACATATGATGCGTATGAACATGGATCATGGAACTATACTAAACATGTTATGTAGTGATGGATCCTGTTCATAACGAAGAGGGGTCTAGACGGGTTACACACTACAAGTATGAGCCTATCAATGGGCCCCAGGAAAAGTTATAATGCGGACATTTAACCATCATTGCTCTTACAATGTGGACGTCAAACCATCACTGCTTCCAAGTCAAATAGGACGAGTCAAATGGTCGAGTCGAATAGGCCGAGTCAAATGGTCAAGTCGAATGACCGAGTCGAATGGGCCGAGTTAAATTGTCGAGTCGAATAGGCCGAGTCGGATAGGCCGAGTCAAATGACCCGAATCAAATGGGATGATTCAAATGAGCCGGTACAAATGAGCCTAATACGCAACACTATGGGCTTTTGCCCATGGGCTCCAAGTACATCACAATGAGTCTCAACCCATGGGCCCCGAGTATATCATATTAGGCCTCTCAAATACAACAAGTAGGCCGCATGGCTTAGGCCGCACCACTACACCAATCATCTATTATTAGGAATCATTTTAGAGTATTATATAAAAAATGATTTATATCAAAAGATCAACTGGACTATACCACGAATGGCAGTGGAGGTAATGTTTTCCACTGTTTACACCAGACAGTGCAACCTCCACATTTATTTTCCACCCAATCTGTTCATAAGGTCACAAGACCTTAGGAGGAAAAACAGATATCATTTAGGTCAAAACCCTGTGACCCAAAAGGTTCTCAACAGTGGACGTTCAATTCGCACTGCTTCTGCAGTGTGGTCCACCTGATATGTGGATCTGCCTCATTTTGGTCTCAGCCTTAAGACTAGCTGACCAAATGAATGAACAGTTTAGGTGTAACACACACTATGGGTGGGGTCCACGTGCCATAACTGGGCGGTGGAGACCCCACACGTGCTGATGGGTCCCACCGTCCAGCAATGGATGGACAATTGGAATATAACACATGCCACATGATGGGGCACACGTGGATGATGACTTACAACACCCTAGCAGCAGAATGGCTGGGGTGTGTGACCAGGCCAGACCACCGTTCAGTCCAGATGGACGGTCTGGATGCACGGCGTCCACAACACATATATCACGTTGGGTCCCACAGAATTCACTGACGTCACTATTGCTGGTGACGTACTTCATCCAATCCACCAGCAGGTGGGTCCCATATGGGGCCACCATAGCAGTTATTTATTATTATTATTTCATTTATTATTATAATATATTATACGTGTGTGTGTGAGAGAGAGTGCAAAGGGCCAGCGTCCAGAGGGTCTGGACGCTGGATGAACGGCTGGAGAGGGGCCACCATCTTGCTGACGAGAGACGTCAGCCCCCCTCCCCCTAGCAATACCAAACAGGTGGGTCTCCGCGTGGGCCCACCATATATATTATATTTATTATATATAATATTATATTATATTGTATCATATATATTACAGATATTATATATAATATATAACACCCATATATAGTCAGCGTCCAGGCCCTGGATGGCCTGGATGCAGACGTTGCAACCAAATAGGTCCACAGGCTTGGGTTTACATGCGCGGTCCACCAGCAGCTTGAAATTAAGCTGATATTTGTGTTTTCCCTTCATCAATGCCTATCCAAACGGATCCGCGGCAAGGTGGGCCTCGCAATTGATTGTGGTGTAGTCCACTATATGCATAGCATGGACAAATATGTAAATCTCCAGGTGGGTTATCAACAATGAGAGTGAGAGAGAGAGACGGTGTAGCGAGGGGACCCCGCCACTATGGGCCCCTCATGATAACATACATACATCAAAATGGGTCCCAACATAAGTGGGCCCTTAAATGGGAATGAATGGTGGATCACCCACCTATTTGCCTTCTTCTTAGTCCCTTGGACTCTTATGCTCCTTGTCTTCACTTTTGATAGAGGTCGATGGATAATGAAGGGTTGAGATGAAAGATGAGAGAGTGGGAAAATGAGTCACACTTAGTTTTTGAGAGAGAGCTTGGTTGTTGGATATTTCTCATGAGATTTGAAAATTTTGCTAGAGAATGAGAGAGAAAGATAGAAATAATGGATAAAGGAATGGATGGAGTGATAGTTGTAAGGAAAGGAGATAGAGAGGTAAGGTCTTGTTTGAAATTTGGAAAAAGATTGATGGGTAGAGAGAGAGAGAGTTGACTTGTGGGAAAAAGAGGGATGGGTGTTGGTACTTGAAGTATGGTGTGTACTTGACTTGATTGATTAATTAATTGATCGGACATATTGTAGAGATTCTCTCGAAATTCGTAACGCGCGGCATTTTTCTCGAAATGAACGTAGGCCCACATCTTCTATCTCGGGTATCGGATCAGTGCGCGAGTCGCTGCGTTGGAACCGCAGCGACAGCGCGGTCGCTAAGATATAAGTTTCGGGTCGAGCCAACTTTGATATGAGGGACTCAGCTTAGGATCGCACGTAAACGTCGGATACGAGTTGAAGGTTGCCGAAATTTGACTGGGAGAACCGCTGAAGCTTACGAAACAGTACGAACTAGGATACGGGTCTTACATCAGACCATTCCAAAACTCAAATGAGCCACACCATGTGATTTTAGTAGATTTGGGCATGATTTTATATGGTGTGACCCACCCGAGTTTTGGGTCAGCCTGATTTTTGTCCTCCAAAAGGAAAACGAGAGGGGCACACATGATGGACGGTGGAACCTTGAACAGATCATGATGGGCTCTACACATATTGTAGAATAAGCTTATTCTACAAATTTCACTGAGGAATCTGCCAGGTTGTAGAATACACTTATGCTGCTAATGTTGTAGAGAAACCTGCTTAGTTGTAAAATTAGCTTATTCTGCCAATGTTGCAGAGAAATCATAAGAAAATATATGGTTTTAGTATTTCTTCGGTTAATATAAATCTTATTGCAATGTTGCAACCTGGGTGATTGACTAAATGGCCATATTTAGGGATGCATCTCCTTCCTGAGAACTAGTTTATCTGAGAAAATGGTCCTTGATGGAGTGCAATGGCAGAACAGGATTCATGTAGCTGATTCCAGTTAGTTAGTCTTTAGATGATAGTAATTTTCTTGGTGAGAACTGCATAGTGAATTTTTTTTATTAGTGGTATTGCATTCGTTTTTGAAAATGGCATTAAATCACGCCAGTATTTATTTCTTTTAGATTGAATGGCTAAATCGTTTTTAGCAGTTGAAGTTCTGTGATATTTGGTGGAGGTATCCAGAAATGGCCTCTTATGATATTTATGTCACTCAACATTAATTTGTTATAGGCTATGGTGAGTTTACTGGAAAAGAAGATTGAAGAAATGCAATTGGAAGAGATGCAGCTTCAATTCAAAGAAACTGAAAAGATGCTAGTGAAGGAACAAGAGGCTGTGAAAGCAACAGAAAACCAAATTCCTGTGATACAGGAGGTCCCAGTCATTGATAATGTGCTGTTGGATAAACTGACTTTTGAAAATGAACAACTGAAGGTGGGATTGCCATCTCAAGGAGTTTTGTGATGAATAACATAACATTTCAAATTAGTTTGCCTAGATTCCATGGGTGAACATGCATTTACATTTCTACTTGTGATATTTATGTCACTCACACTACATGTAACAGTGTGGCACGTCTAAGAGATGTTGTACATTCATCAGGGTTGACTCCTGCTTGAGTGTAATTCTAGCCTAAAAGCAGGTTGGTGATGAATTGATCCACTCATCAAGTGTGCCTGATGTCAGTGAACGTGGACTTAGACGTCTATTTCTTACCCGTCTAGCCTACTGAATGAGAGTGACTGGACTTATTTTTGGGCCAAGGATCCTGCCTAATGAACAGAGTAGTTCTTAACATGCACTGCATTATCACATTTTAGAATTCTTATGTTTGATGTTTGAATTTGTGCTTCTGCGACTATTTTAATTCGTCATCTTCACCATCGTCATCATCAAATCTTGTCCCAATCCTTCAATCCCTATGACTAAAAAGGAGAATTGACTGGCTAAAATTGGATGATTAATAAATCTTTCTTCTGATTTTCGGAACAGTTGCACTTGGTGGTTTAAATGCTTCAAGGTAAGTGAACCTTTTTGCATCCTATTCAAAGATCTCGAATTTCCATCAAAGCACCTTTCTTAGAATTCAGATCTGCTATATGATGCTTGATTGAAAGAAATGGAATTTTCTTGTTTGGCCCAGCACCGATTTTAGGTCCATAGGTCAGTCCTGAGCCTGGATTTCCATCCCGACAAGTAAACATGTCAGGCAGGGTGTATGGTAATGTATTTAATTCAGGCTCGACCCAAGCCAAGTCCAGGCCCATTTGTGGCGGTTATCATTCAGGGTTGGACCTGAAGTCATTCAGGGTTTGTTATTATTTACACTCTTAAGGTGGCTGTGATTGATGATTTTACTTAATGTATAGGTTCTGGAGTTGGGAATGAATTTTCTTTCTGCAGATGATATGAGCATGATACTTTTGGTGCAACTCTAGAAAAGATTAGGATTTGGCATGTGGGCAAAGCTGCACATAACAGCCATGCACATTGAAGGAAAGGTAAAGATATTATGAAATCTCTACTGTTGAAGTAATTAGTTATAAGATCCAACTTTTCACCTCCATTTAACCATACCAGAATTTGAAATGGAGGCATGCAAAGATGGATTTCTTGAAATGGTACAAAGTATCATGAGAAGTATGAATGTCATCTTTATAATTACATCTAAAAAAGGAAGTTGAACTGTCCATAATTATGGACATCTTTGGAATTACTGAGACGTATGAATGTCATCTTTGGAATTACTTAGAAATTGCATACACATAATTCAAATAGAAATATCCAAAATTATGGGTCCACAGTTTAGATGTATTTTGATACAGTAGTTTTACACATCAACCCAAACCAGCCCCTACGGATTTGAAAATACCCAAGTTTACATGTGATCGAATATGTGACAGCAATTGAGTTGTCAGTTTTTTTTTTTTTCTATTATATCTTTGCAAGTTGTTGTGCACAAGCTCCTCTCTGTGTGTAGGTCTTGGTGGGTGTGAAGTTTCTTCGACAGTGGCCTTTACTTTGGCGGCTGTGTGTTTGCTTTGTTGAGGCACCTTACTTTCAGATGACAGTGAAACCTATAATCAACCATGGACTCAATGTTGCAGAACTTCCAGGGATTGCAGGATGGCTGGTAAGCTTATGTTAGAGTTCCATATGAAAATGATGATGCATCTTGTTTATTTTTTGAAGGTAGACAACCCTTTTCCCAATGCTTCTTTGCCATTGTTTTGGCAGGATAAGATTCTCAGTGTTGCATTTGAACAGACACTGGTTGAGGTTTGCTTTGCTATTATGGTTGTTGGTCCTCCATTTGTTAAGTTTGTGAAATACACCTTGAAGCTCTTAGAAACCGAGACCCGTTATAGTACACAAGGATTATTGGATTCAATGCATGCAGGCTTATTTTTGGATGATCAAGACTCTGTATCTGATGGGCCCCACCATGGATGGGGTTGCCCCAGAAATTTCCCTGCCGAGAAGATCCTATTCATTCGAAATTTGTCTATTTTCCATTTAATATGGACACCATTGCCTTGATCAAGGTTAGAGCCTTCCAATCTGGGAGGTTTTTTGGGATTTCCACCCTCCAAAATGTGACCCATCAGATCAACTGTCTAGACCACCAAACCAGGGAACCCACATGTACCAACTTCTACATCTCTGAAAACTATACACTAGTTGAGGGTCTAAACCTTGTGACACTCTTCAGTATGCATTGTCGTGTTGACTTGTGCATATGGTAAAGAAGACCATTCCATGTGAAAGCTAAGGATTTATCTACTTGTGAAAAACAAGTTGGGTTGTTCAGTTCAGCAATGATGATGTGGAAGCTGGAATCCCAATGAAAAAACTCTCACAATTAAGATTTCAGTAATTCTTAGCAGCCAATTCCTAATTAAAGCACTCCCTTGCAGCCTAATATGCTGGTTGTCGATGTGGAGAAATTTAATTCGTCCCCAACAGGTAAACTATGAAGAAGAATCTTCTATATCAGGTTATAAATTCCCTTCTACTTGCAGTCCATAGATAGTTGTTATAGAGTAAAAGCATATCCATCTCAGTAACTAGGGCTGAAAGTTGTGCAGGTTCACCCCGACCGACCCGTGACCGACCCGACATTGGTTTGGGCTCGGACGGGATATTTCGGGTCCGATCTTAAGCTTGGGCTGTACAAACACCAACCCGATAAAACTTGGGTTGGGTTTGGGTTGGGTCGGGGTTGAGGTCTCGGGTTGCCCGACCCAACCCAAACCCGATCAATATATAAGTTACTTATAAATTATAATTAAGTGTGGATCGTTTGTGTTGAAGGCACACTAGTGATGTCGAGTCTCATTTGTCCACGTCATTTCCAAGGACTCAAGCTAACAAGATATGGTAGATTTCTCTCTCCCAAATAGACTTCATACTATGCTACATGACTTTTAAAGAAGTAGTTGTCTTATATTTTAGCTTGATTTTTAAAGAAAAAATAAAGTTCTTTATAATGAATAATCACATATATAATTAATAAAATTATAAATACAAAAAATAAGTCTTATATTGAAATATAATAAACTAATGTAATAACGAAAATATGAGCATGTATATACCCGACCAACCCGATCAACCCGACCGAGCCCGCTTGGGTTGGGCTTGGGTTGAGAATTCCCAACCCAAGATTGGGATAGGTTGGGTTAGGGTTGAGGTATAGGAACCTTGGGTTGGGTTAGGGTTGAGCACCAACCCGCCTGACTTTCAGCCCTATCAGTAACTCTAGTCATCATGATTCAAATTGCTGCATATTTCATACTGTCAGCCAGTCTGTGCAGTTCCGAGGTCCTATCATTCATTTCACTCCATGGATGATGAGATATGCTAGTTTGTGGCTGAGGAACTCCACATAGTATTAAGTTGGTATTTCATCAGAATTCGAGAGCTTTCTCATTGGCACCTTATGGCAATCCAAATAGGTCATCAAGACATCAATGCAAAGCACCTTGGTAAGGCAATGAACTTGGGAACATTATCTTCTATCTTCAAGGGTGTGTTCGGTCATATCAAATATAATGATATTTCATGATTAGCCAGTCTAATTTGGATCAAAATATCATGAAATTTCCCGATATTTGGTGCAACCAAATGCACCCTAAGCTAGTACATACCATGGTAGATGCTTTAAAGCATGACAATAAGCATAAGCTCATGGACTTGGGAACTCTCAAGAAGATACTTTTGGTAGCTGTACCCACCAACAGTCCCCAACTATCTACCAAAAATAAGATAGATGCATAAGCTGTTTCTCTGCCATGCAACCTGAGTGTGATAACAAACAAATTATTGGCATTGCCATAAACATCAAACATGGATTTTCCCTGTATGAATTTTTACTGAATCTCGAGTCCTTTTCCAAGCGTGTGTGCCATGTAATGTAGCAGTTTTTTCTCTTTCAATTAGTAACTGAGAATTCTGATTATTTCGAATTTTATGGTGGATGAAATTTTCAGTTAGTTGGTTCTCCATGGATGAGAAACATCCCATTGCTTATGCCAAAGTGGAAATTATTGAAGCAGCGGACATGAAACCATCTGACTTAAATGGTTCGTTCCACACTAGACCACACATTAACCAAATCTTTCATTCTATTTCTGGAAGAATCTTATCTTAATAGACCCATCTTGCAGGATTGGCTGATCCATATGTGAAAGGTCAATTTGGTCATCACAGGTTTCGGACAAAGACTCAAAGGAAAACGCTGGCACCCAAATGGCTTGAGGAATTCAAAGTCCCAATATGTACTGGGGGTGATTAATGCCGGGGCATTTTCACACTGTGTAAGAGTTTGATTTGTGATCTTCTTTTTCATAAGTTTAAGATCTAGAGTCCAGTGTTTTCACTCAAAATGTTTTTAACATTAGTTTGAGGCATTAGGCTTCAGTTTCTTGGGTATTGCTTTTAAGTTTACTATTTACACTGCAATCTTTTTTTCTTCCTTGCATCTTTGCTACCCATACTTGTGCAGTTGCATGTTCTGAGCAACCAATTAACTGAATGAAATTACTTATATTTTGCAGAGATTGTTCTGTAAACATCAACAATCTTAGGGGTGGGCAGAGGCATGACAAGTGGCTGCCTCTGAGAAACATTAAAATGGGAAGGCTGCATCTAGCAGTTACTATATACTTGATCGTGGAGAGGTGCATCTATTTTATAACTTTTACTTAAAAAATACTGTTATTATATAACCTGAATTTGAACAGAATTTAAACAGGAGAGAGAGCATCTCAGTGACAAAGAAGCATCAAACAAGAAAGAAAATACAAAGTCAATGGCAAGTGAAGCTGCTCATCAGGACAGTAATGGAAGTGTAGCTGTTGAACAGGCACCAAAAATGGCAGATGAATTTGAACCCATCAACGTTAGTAGGCAACAAAGGACTAGCGTATGGGTCTATCTACACCCCAGGAACCGATGTTTCCCAAACTTGGGAGACCAGAAAAGGGGAATGCAGGTGTCCTAAAACCCAAATCTGTAGAGAGGAAAATGCTTCCAAGGATGGCCCTGGATCAATAGCAACTAAATCCTACTACAATGATAGCATCAATGATGAAAATCTAGTAGGAAATAGATGACGTTCCCCTGGGACAATCTTATTATCCGTAGCTGTATGCACTTTTAGCTACAGAATAATTACTACGAATTATATCTGTAGCTATTTTAATTTATAGCTACGGATTAAATTCGTAGCTATAGGTTTTGGACCATTGACTCGGCACCTACGACGACGGTTGTACTACGGATGAAAACCGTAGGTAATAGCTACGGATTAAATCCGCAGCCTATGTCCAGGGGTAGTTATGGTCCAACCCTGGACCATGTAAACAGCCGACTTGAGTTTTAAGCTCAAGTAAACCGGCTAGAGCCAGTCCTCAGGCCTAATACTCGGCCAGAGGCAGGTTAGGCCAAGCCCAATGAGCCAGCCCAACCCATTAACACCCCAAGCGACATGTTATTCACACTGTAACTCATAAGACATTACGTCTTGCACGTGCAATTACCGTGTTTACTTGTATGAGTATTGCATTATAAGTTCCTGTGCATGTCTGTCCTCTTGGAAAGGAGAAATCATAGATACAGCAGCCGTATCATCGGTTATGATACAGCCATATTTTTTCCACTAATATATCAATTTTAGAGTATCTAATCCGTACAAAAAGGTGGCCCACCCCATAACTATAACGTGATTTTAAGATTAGGCAGATCCACTGAATCATACCATTTATTATAATTGATTTTGATGTTGTGTCCTGATTGATCTGTAGAACTACCTGAGTTTCATCTCAAGCTACCATCATGGTCTGGCCCACCATTTTTCAGGGATTGAGTCAAGCATTATGGGCCCACATATTGTTTGAGACATCCAACCGGACCAACACCTGCATGCCATGATGTATATATATATGTTTTATCCATGCCGTCGGTCCATTTTTCCAGCTCATTTTAGTGATGGAAACCAAAAATAGGCATATCCAAAGCTCAAGGGGACCACACCACAGGAACCAGTGAGGATTGAACGGTTACAGTTGAAAACCTGTTGAAGCCCACCGCAATGTTTATATGCCA
The DNA here is from genome assembly GCA_037074715.1 of Magnolia kwangsiensis. Taxonomy (NCBI): domain Eukaryota; kingdom Viridiplantae; phylum Streptophyta; class Magnoliopsida; order Magnoliales; family Magnoliaceae; genus Magnolia; species Magnolia kwangsiensis. The sequence continues at coordinate 89,488,334 of CM073585.1, forward strand.
TCCAAACTTTTCATAAAGTCACGTAACCAGGGATGAAGGTAAAATACAAATATCAGGTTGATCCAAAACTTACAAGCCCTAGGAGGTTTTCAATATTAAGCGTTTAATCTCTACTCTTTCCCATGGTGTGGTCCACTTGAGATTGAATGGCCTCATTATTGGAATCATGCCATAAAATTATAGAGCAAAATGGATGAATGGCATGGATAAAACACATGTATTATGGTGGGGACCACACAGATTTGACATCAGCTAGCTAGTGTTGGGGTCAGTACCAGCCAAACCTAGTCCCATCCCAATATTGTGGTAGACGAACCAAAATTAAGCTGATCAGGCCAGCGGCCCACCTTCGCTACTATAACCACCGAATAAAATAGCTGAAATATATAATCAGTGGCTGCCTCAAGTCAACTAAAAAGACAGTTACACTACCTCTTTGGATCCATGCTCTAAGGATGTGGTCCCATTAATTGGGAGTATTCCTAACGGTAATCTGGTGGCCTTACTAAGGAGATGTGCATCTCAAATGATGTTTATGTCACATCCCATCCATCCATCCATCCATCCATCAGATGCATCACCTAAATGAACCCGTAGGGCCCAAAGTCCAGCTCGATGCAAAACTCTCAAGTGTACCGTAGCGCAGGAAACAAGATGAGGGATGCCAACCCTTGATTTTGCCCATATGAGGAAGCGGGATTGCGTGGTGTGCCACACACCACCCATCTCAATGGTGTGTTGGCATCATCAAGTTCTGTGGGCCCCAAAATGATGTATGTATTATATCCAAACATTCCATCCACTTGCCAAGGTTATTTTAGGACATGATGCAAGAAATAAGGCAGATCCAACGTTCAAGTGGACCACACCACATAAAGAAGTAGAGAGAATGATTCTCACCGTTGAAACTATCCTAAAAAACGGTAAACTTACAACATAAAGCGCAACCTCTATAAAAGTCCTCTCAACCAAAACGATGCTATGGTTTTGAACTTGGAGATCGTGTACGAATATCGTTAATACCGTGACTCAAGATCTTGCTCATCAGATAATCTCAAGTGGCCACAACAGATCAACGGTCCCGAAGCAGCACTATCTTTTTCCTTTATACTTTGTCTGATCTCTTGGTACACATGGGTTTTGATCAAGAGATCACGTAACGGGTCTCCTCCTTTGCCACCTGGCCCACGAGGTCTACCGTTGATTGGCAGCCTTCCATTCTTGAATCCAGATCTCCACCTTTACTTCTCCAAATTAGCCCAGACCTACGGCCCGATCATCAAGGTACAGCTAGGTAGCAAGCTATGCGTTGTAATAAGCTCACCAAGCCTAGCTAAGGAGGTCCTCAGGGACCATGACACCATCTTCGCCAACCGCGACGTCTCCGCTGCAGTAGGGGCACTTACGTACGGTGGGAATGACATCGCGTTTAGTCCCTACGGTCCAGATTGGCGGATGATGCGCAAGGTGTGCTCACGAGAGATGATGAGTCCTACGGTGCTTGACTCGTACTATGACCTTTGTAGACGTGAGGTGCGCCAGATGATGCATGATGTGCGCGCCCTAGCAGGTGGGCCGGTTAACATAGGCGAGTTAGCGTTTCGAACGTCGCTCAATGTAGTGACGAGCATGATATGGGGTGGGACGCTTGATGGAGAGGGCAGGCGTAGAGTGGGGCATGAGTTTCGAGAGGTGACCAACGAGGCTATACAGTTGATAGGTAAGCCTAATATCTCAGTCTTTTTCCTATAATATCAAGGTTTGATGTACAAGGAGTGGTGGGCCGCATGAAGAAGGTCGCATCATGGTTGGATAGGATCTTCCAATCGGTCATAGATCAACGGCTGAAAATGGACAGAGGAGAAGGGGAGAAGGAAAGCAAGGATTTTTTGCAGTAGTTGCTTTTGCAGCTCAAGGAGGAAGTACACTCTAAAACGTCCTTGACTTTCACCCACGTCAAGGCCATGTTTATGGTAATTACTTTTCTCTTCTGTTAAAATAAAATTAATTCCTAAGCTTATTAGCCGTCTTTTATCTCTCATACACTAACCCACCAGAGGCCCGGCCTGAATTTTGGGCGAGGGCAGTTGTGCTGTAGAGAGCACACCTGATGGATAGCTCTAAATAGGCCACGCAAGCAAAACTGGAGGTCAACTGAAGGGTGGATGCATATGTAACATCTCTCTCTTTTTTTTTCTTTTTTTAAAAAAATCATGTGTCACTCTTTTTTAAGAGTGGTTATGGGAAACCCTAGATATGGAGCCAGATCTTGGTCCGATGACCAGACCTAGGCTTGCAATTTAGGTCCGGTACTGTTCAAGCCAGACCAAGCTGGGGCTAATGATGACCGGATGCTTGGCTGGCTCAGCACTCATTAGCTGATCTAACTATTAAATAGGTAAGCATCCATAATTCTCAGGGTTTTTTTGAATGGGACATGTTTCTATAATTAAAATCATTTTTTATATTTCTATAATGATCTAGGGCTGAAAGCCGGGTGGGTTGGGCCAGGTTGGAGCTTAACCTAGCCCAACTCAAAGTTCCTACACCTCAACCCTAACCCAACCTTCGGTTGGGAATTCTCAACCCAAGCCCAACCCCAAGCCCAACCCCAAGCAAGCTCGGTCAGGTTAGTCATGTGGATACATGCTAATATTTTCGCTATTACCTTGGTTTATTATATCTTAATACACATCTTATTTTTTTACCTATAATTTTATTAATTATATATGTAATTATTTATTGTAAAGAATTTTATTTTTTCTAAATAAACAAGCTAAAATACAGGACAACTACTCCTTTAAAGTTGTAGTGTGCAGCACGCAATCTATTTGGGAGAGAGAAATCCAATGTATCTTGTTAGCTTGAGTCATTGAAAATGAGGTAGACTAATAAGACCTGACGACACTGGAATTTTTTCTGCCTTCAACATAGACATCCACACTCAATTATAATTTATAAGTAACTTATATATCGATCAGGTTTGGTTTGGATCAGGCAACTCGCGACTTTAACTTGAGCCTAACTCAAGTTTTATCTGGTTGGTGTTTGTATAGTCCAAGCCTGAGACCAAACCCGATACATCCTACCTGAGCCCAACCCAATGTCGGGTGGAATACGGGTGTTGAACCCACCGGACTTTCAGCCCTACAATGAGCCCTCATCTCATGGAGGGAATATTCAAAGAATCTATTGAACTTAACGAATTTCAAATGTTTAATGATTCTAGCCAAAGTTAAGCTCAAAGGCTTTTTGGCACGCTGGCTACCCCTACGTTTTTCTCCCTTCTGGTATCAGAAAGGCATGCATATAGAGCGGTTCTCATCTACACCAGTGCAGATGTACAGAAATGAATAGAATGTATAAGGTTGACCTTTCCCTATGGTTGGAAATAATGCTCACGTGGTCTGCCTAATTATAAAACATTTGCATCGTTTTATGTAGTCTGCCTAATTATAAAACAATTGCATCTTTTGGTGGGCCACGTTTTAAAAAATTATAAAACAATTGCATCGTTTCATGTAGTCTGCCTAATTATAAAAGAAATTGCATCTTTTGGTGGGCCACGTTTTTTAAAAAATTGTTTATTTGTTTTGATATGCTGTGGCCCACCTGAGATGTGAAATGACTTGATTTCATATGAGAAATTTAAAAGGTCCCTTACCTCATGAAAAGTTTAGATCTCACACGTGTCACCGAGTCATTTAACCATGGTCCTAGTAGCCTAGTGGGACAACTTAGACCCAGTGCTATGCTTGACAAACCAACTTTCATTCTGTTAACAGGACATGCTGGTAGGTGGTATAGACACTACAGCACCGACAATAGAGTGGGCCATGGCTGAGATGATGAAGAATCCAGAGATAATGAGAAAAGCCAAAGAGGAATTAGAACAAGTGGTGGGGATGGACAACATGGTTGAAAAGTCACACATACCCAAATTGCGTTATTTGGACGCTGTGCTGAAGGAAGTCCTACGTTTACACCCTCCACTCGTGTTCTTGATCCCTAGGTCCCCGAGCCAACCATGCACCGTTGGTGGTTATACAGTCCCAAAGGGCACTCAGGTCATGGTGGTTAACACATGGGCAATACATAGGGACCCTGAAGCTTGGGATAACCCCTTGGAGTTTTGCCCTGAGAGGTTCTATAATGCTACAAGCAAATCAGATTACAGTGGCAATGATTTTCGTTATATTCCATTTGGTTCAGGAAGGAGGATATGTGTAGGACTTCCCATGGTGGAGAGGATGCTAACTTATGCGTTAGCTTTGCTCTTGCACTCGTTCGATTGGCGATTGCCAGAGGATGCGAAGCTCGATCTTTCAGAGAAGTTTGGACTTCTTCTGAAGAAAGCAACACCACTTGTTGCCATTCCCACGCCAAGATTGTCAAATCCAGAGCTCTACTCTTGAAATAATTATTCATCTCATACTATAGTTTACTTATGCTAAGCTAGTGTTTGTTTTCAAAGGCCGAGTTACATTATTTTGAGTAAAATGGAACTTCCCTGATGTGTACCTAGTTTTTAGATGTGGGGGTTGTGACTAACTCATTGATCTGAAGGCCAAATGGACCATGCCCAAAGAATATCCTCAATTAGCCAACTCCAACTTTCCATTGCTGGTATGCAAATAAATGGTTAAGAAGAGATTGACCGGCATTCCTCATTCAATGGAGAAATGACCAAAGATTCGATGGTTAGGATCTTCTAATCTGGGGGAATCTTTTGGGCTTGGTCCATCATGGCCTTACACATACATGCAAGCTATGTACACAACAAGTTTCCAGTTGATTGCAAAAGGAAACTCGGCCTCTTGTTTTTATTATTGTGGCATTGTCTTCGTTGTTTTGGTGCTATTATATAATGGTTTTGGCTCAATGTTATATTTCCATAAATATCAATATCAGACTCTTTTTTATATGAAGGTGATTATGTTTTTGCTCCAACTCTTTCAGTGTAAACTGGTCATGACATTTTGACGCTTTCTTTTATTTTCATGATATCAGAGCAGCTAAAAGCTCAAGAGTATTATATATATTGGCTATTTTAGTCCCAATGCTTAGACCACTCAATCGTTTGGTGCTCGAATCCAAGCTCATGTAAAAGCAACTCAAAGGATCAAGGATTTTTAAGAGAGAGAGAGAGAGAGGGAGAGAGAGAGAGAGAGATTAAAATCAACTTCGATATATTCTACTATCTCACATATAACATATATAGCATGTATATTTATCTATACTTGCATAGCACCCACTCACCATTCTAATCAAATCCAAACAAAAACAATGGCGAAAAGACAGTAACTAAACATTAGGACTCCTAACACACTACTACCATAATACATGTACATAACTGCCTGCTCTTGTAAGCAATGAGATTTTCAAAGGCGAACTAGTACTGTGTGAATTCAAGGACTTGGAAAAGTCCAAGTCATATATGCCTTATAACATTATATGAACTGTTGCATTCACCTTCATACGAATTGGATGCGGCGACTTATCACTTCATGTTTTGTGGCATGCTCAAATTAAATGTCCAAAATATTTTTCCCAACATGAAGAAATGAAAACAACAAAGATCAATAGAGGATATTTATAGCCTTGTGGGGCCTGGATTTCTCTTCCAAGAGGTGGAAGATACATGGTGCCTCACAATTAAATGGAGAAATACACAAGATTCATTGATCATGCCCCTCTTTGTGTATTCAATACCCTCTCTCTCTTTGCGTATTGCTCGTATCCTTTCCCTTTAGATCTCTCTCCTAATCTTCTAAATATCAGTTGTATCTTTTGTTACCCACTCACATGCTACAACTTGTCTGCATGTGTGACGACACACGCCAACACTGCAGGTCCCAACCATTTAAACCAAGGTTAATGTTTGTGGATTGACAGGAGCTTGTCAATCAATTTCAATTCATATTATCTTAACCATATGAACTTCACCCACAATATTCCAATTGATGACCATTTTATAGTTTTTTGATGGTTGCCAATTGGATGGTAAGGATCATCTAATTACTAACGAATTTCAGTTAAGCTCCATCTACAACATGGCCCACAATGTCGGGGTTGGGTATTTTTAAGATACAAAAATATTTTGGTGGTTTTCTAAAAAAATGATAGTGTAAACTTCAAAATGAAAAAAAAAAAAAAAAACTTTTATTTTCATTTACCTTCAAATTTTGATTCGAAGCTTTTATTTGAATAGTTGTCTTTTTAATCTTTAAAAAATTTTACTACCAAAAATGAAATATGTTATGTTGGTTTGACAAGGGCATTTTGGGTGGGACCTAAACCCTAGTCAAACCATGGTGTGAACCATAGGTCTGACCTTGGATGGTGGTTGATTGTGCCTCCCTACATGGTGGGTTTAAAATATGGTTATTGCTGGAGTGACAATTGTTTGTTGACCACATATCAATATAGTTTGAATGATCAAGAGGCGTTTTGAATGGCTAGGGAGTGCCATAAAGAGGTCTGAGCCTGTTTAGAATAGACACAAGATCCAACCCAAATGCTCTTAAATGTCTAAATAAATCAGTGTCTGGAGGCAGGTTTTTCCATCAATACCAACATTCTCTTCAAAATTGTACTTTTCAGAAATCTAGTGTTCATGATATTTTTCACGCCACAAGTTTATATTACTTTCAATTACCTATCTCTATCTGTGCATAAACAAAATGCACCTGCTCTTTCTATTAGATTTGTTGGCAAGGGTGTTCAGGATCAATCACCAACACTATTCGTTGTTGATCGATTATAAGAAATTGGACTTCATTTCTTGAGGACATATCACCAGTAATCCATAAAAGCAAAGTCAGATTCAATATGTGGTGGGGGTAAATACCGTCTTAAGGAAAACGACTCGCGACTTCAAGCCGCTTTCCTTATGCTCCAGTTTAAATTCTACTTTTATAATTATTCTAATAGTGGGAGGTCCAAATTGGTGTACATTTCAGCCATCATATGGTTCATGGGTCTAATAAATGGCCATCAATCCAATGGTCAGATAATCAAATAAGCCCAAGATTTTGTTCATCATATATCATTCATACATACAATTTGAATGGTTTAATTCGAACTCACATGCCATATAGGATTTCTAAGTGCTCACCAAAACCGATTTTTAATCCTTGAAATTTATGTTCTAAGACTTGGACTGGACATGGACTTATAGTTAGGTTGACTTTTGATATAAGGATAGAAACATAATTAATTTAATAGAAGTTAATATCATTCGCGGGGGCTAAAATTACGAAAATATGCTAGCACCATCTCTCTACAAGCACGTGGCGGAGAGAGGATCCAACCCATGGCTCAGCAATTGACAGGGGCATTTTACCAATGAGGTCATTGGTTAATTCAAGTGCCCATGTGGGGCGTGTGTGTGTTTGAGCCTGCATGTGTAAATTAATAAATAAATAAAGCAAACGGCGTGAGGTGTTAATCAGGATTGCCCATCTAGCTAGCCTCATTACAAATGGTTTATCCTTGAAAGTCACACTAATAAAATGATGTAAGGATGACCGATGTTCTCCTAATTATTCTAAGCACTTTCCATGTTAGGTACAACTCCTAAAGCCCAACAGATGAAGAGTTACAATCAAACTAAAACTTACTATTTATAGCATAAACGGAATTAAAATAGAAAAATGACTGTCGATCTGATGGTATTTCGCAAATCCGGCTGGCGCAACTTGGGATAGTGGGTTGGGCGGCTAAAGTACCTCATCCTACCTCAAAATCATATATCTTACATTCGATAACTCATTCCGGTTTGCAAGATACGTCCATTTTAAGTTCTGACGGTCCGTATCATCTCCATCTCTGATCAGACCTTTTCTGGTCCATCTTGACCATGAAATTATCCGTGACCCGCTCTGCATCAGAAAATGATCATGGTCATCAATTTTCTTCATTTTCCTTCTCATGAAATTGACCATTAACCATTTTTCTTAAGACTCACTTTGTAAGCCTCTATTTGGATGGATGGGATCATTCCATCTATACATGTGAACTATTTACCATCCATAGTAGCGCCAACTAGATGGACTGTCATGAAGAAGCGGACCACACCGTGAAGATCATCAATCAGGCCCAACAACTCATTGGATGGCCACAATAATAAAAATGAGCCATACCATTCGGCTTTTAACTTTTCATTTTTGAAAATTCAATAAAATTATGATTCAAAGTTGGCTTGCCAAATGGACATATACAAAGGAAAAATAAAATAAAATCTAAACAAAATTTTGTTGAATTAAGAAGACTTTATTTTTCAATTATATAAAAGGGAAATTTACGTAAAAAAATCATTTTAAACTTTTTTTTTTAATCTAAAAACTTCAAAAATATTAAAATTTTATTTAAACACCTTAAGCTCCCTGTACTGTGGTTCTCTCTCTCTCTCTCTCTCTCTCTCTCTCTCTCTCTCTCTCTCTCTCTCTCTCTCTCGAATCAGAGCTGAATCCCCTTCAACACGTTTTACAATGGGTAACAACCAAGCTTGCAGGGACCACCATGCTATATATGTAGAATCCATTCCGTCCATCACGTCCTACCCTGGATTCTATTGTCTGGAGAAAGAAAAAATCAGCCATATCCACAACTCAAGTGGACCACACCACAAGGAATAATGGGGATGGAAGGCTAACCATAGGTTTGTGTATGGGGCACCTTGGTGTTTATCTTTCATCAGATCCATTAATCATGTGTAATTCACTACGATGAAGTGAAAATACAAGGGCTTATCATCCTGCAAAAATAAGAAGCTTTTAGAGTACCCAGGGTACCTGGTGCACTCTGAGCCATGCTGGTGGAACTTTCATGAGATCCACCCGTCCATCAGGTACATGACCATCCAGAACTTAGGTAGGTCACACTCTAGGAAAACGTTGAAAATGAGATGCTAGCAAAACACTTTATATATCGGATCACCTGTATAAGTGAAGAATTGATTGAGGCAAAAAATAATATTGGCCAAGTATTAGTTTAGTTACATATGTACACTATAACTCATGCAAATAGGAATTTTTATCATTTCAATTTTTTATTTTATATTTTAATCTTATTCATATACAAAATATGCATATTTATGCCACTTTCACTCATTTTTTAGTTGAAACAAACCTAACCATTTTATTCTCCAAATTTTTAATATTTCTATTTCTTTGATTGGATTTTTATCTCTCTCTTTCAAGGATTAAGGCTGAACTAAACAAACATTATTTTCTAGCTTTGCCATATAAGATTTGGCTAATTATGATATGATTGGGCTATTTGGGGAGAGAGAGAGAGAGAGAGAGAGGCAAAAAAGTGTGCACTTTTCTTATAAAAACTCCATCTTAGAAAATATTTTTTTTTAAAACCAAAAAGTAAACTTATAATTATTAAAAATTATATCACAAAATAATATTGAAAGCGGAAAGACTAAAAGATAAAATTAACACTAAGCTGAATCATGTATGTAATATGTTGTCCTTAAAGCTTAATTTATCTCCTTTTTTGTTGAATTGAAAGTGCAGGCAAGTTAAGAATTCAATTAACATAATTTGGGTCTTTGGCAAATATATAGAGTGATCAAACTAAGTGATTCACTCACCTAATTCTTGAGTAATCTTAAAATAGAAAATTGTTTCAACAAATTAGATTAGATACTAATTAAATTTGTTGGACTTGGATTGATGCCAAACCTGAAGGTTGCAGTTTATATAGCATTTGGAGTGTTAACTGTTATTAGGTGACCATCAATAATTCAAAATACTTGTAAAATATTTATGATGGTTGGCATTAAATTTCAAACCTTTTGAACCGTTAAATCAATAATTTGACTCTACTTTCATACCATTTTGGCTATTAAGAGAAGCAGCCATGGTTTTGAATCTATTGATTTGATGGTTCCATTGTTGAAACCTTATTAGGGTCTACAGTGATATTTATGTGTCATTCAAATTGTTCATAAGATTGCATAGAAATAGATAAAAGGAAAACCTAAAAATCAGCTTGATTCAAAACTTGCGGTTCCGCATATTTTTTAACGGTAGATGTTCAATTCATATTATTTTCTGCAGTGTGTTCCACTTGAGCTTTGTTTGTGCTTCATTTTTTAGATCAAGCCCTAAAATTATCAGATAAAATGGATAGACGGAACTGATAAAATACATAAATTATAGTGGACCCCACAGAGTTTACTCAATATGCAGTCCTCTTCCACTCCTGTCCATCTAGCTGAAACGCAAGATTTGAGTTTTACATAAGATGGGACACACCGTTGAGATCTTTTGGCAACGGAATAAGTGGCCCCACCTTTTATTTTCCTTCTTAACGAAGGAAACAAGGAGTAAACAAAGATATCGTGATCCTGGTAGGTGGAACCGTTGGGCTATTAAACCGGGTTTGCTACTTTATACCGATCGGATCGTGCAAGTGGACGGATCGGGTCCGGTCCAAACCGCTCCAACTCTCGGGTTTGAAAAAACGTTCTTGGAATGTTCGTCCATTCCGTGCAACTCCGGAGTTTCCAAAGTGCTCGCAGCAACGGAACATCTCTCTCTTCTTTAAAACCAGCATTTCTTTCTCCTTCTTCTGGAGATCGTCGCCTTTCATAAGACATTCAGAGCTGCAATGGCTACTGGAGCCGCTGCCCTTGCCTTCAATCCCGCCGGGATCTCTTCCAGAACCGCCCTGTCCGGCGCCGGAGCTTCTCAGAGGATCTCTCCTTTCTGGCATTACTCTCCAATCTCTGGCGGCAGCGTTCGGTCGTTGCAGCTGCTTCGGCCTTGCTCTCTCCTGCATTCCAGATCAGAGAGTTTCTCCGGTAACGATTCATAGTCTCCGGAAACTAGTAGCTCTTTCTTTGGCTTTCTGTTATCTGTATTTGTTTTTGTGTCTTTTATTCTTTGGATTTTTCTTGTCAGATCTTGCTGTTTGATTCTTATTGTGCTTTGTATCATTGGAATTCTTAATACTAGTTTAGGCTGATTTTTTGTTGTTGTTGTTGAGATTTGCAATTAGTTCAAATGCTTGGTACAAATGAGAATCGGCAGAAATAAAGATTCGAGCAGTTGTAATGGAAATTTAATGTTGAGTATTTACGAAGTGATGGAATTTATGTATAAATTGTATTGTATTAAGTTGACGGCTAGGATTAATTGATGTTTTTATATTGAACTGCATTACATATCTCAAGATTGGTATAGACAAGCTGAATTTGAATCTCTCTTATACTATGCCGCTTTGTTAAATTTTAGCTCGATTGGACTCTAATTTTCAATGTTTTTCACCTATCAAGGCTTCCATATCCTTTGCATTCATAAACCCAAAATTTCAATTTTCATGCATCCTATGCTTTAAATGCATCAGTGGAAGTCCCCTTTGAAAGAATTGAGTCCAGTAAGGGTCAAAACATGAATCGCATTTTGCCATTTTGGCTGTCATATGAGCTGTGAACCCCAATTGTAGCTGTTTGGACTGCAATGTTAGCTGCTGGGAAGCTTATTAAAAAGTAGATTTTTACTTAAAAATGGGGTAGTGATCAGTGTTAGATCAGCGACACTGATCTTGGTGTCAGAGGCATTGATGCCAACAGAGAGTTAAGAGGCATTGATGCGAACACATATGATCATTCCAAGGGATGGCCAACTGGTGCTAAAGACACTCACACCAATCTTTAATATTTGCTAGTCAGTGTTAGAGGCATTGATGCCACTCTTCAAAAATCATGGCAATACAGTGATAAAGAATCGACAACACTGCCACTGACACTGACTTGCCTCCTATTTCTAGTTTTTATATGAACTTTCTAGAGATTCATGTCCGCACATATTTGACACATGTCCTATGGTTCCTACCAATTTTGGGGATGTTCCCAAGTCTATAAATGCCCTCCTATGCCTCCTTTTCACCGAATGTATTCAATAAAGGTAACAGTGGCCGTTACCATTATGGCCATTTGAAAAAAAAAGTTGTATCAGCCCCATAATGCATAACGATTCCTACCATTACCTGCCATTAACTGTCTTTGAATACCTTGTGTTAACTCCATCTTAAACCTATTAAGGGCATGCTAGCATCGCTTCCATGGATGCCTCTGAAGCTGCCTCGAGTACCGCTGTGTTCCCCTTTTGCTTTTGATTCCCTGCTTTTAGTTCATTTTGATTTACACTTTGTCATAGTACCTGCCTTCTCTTTCGTGTTCTTTGTACCAAATGGAAGATGCTACGTATAGCCAAACATACACCGGTAACTAAGACCCCACAAACAAACCCTTATACCTGAGGTATACCTGAGGCTGGTTGGCATCATTTCCTCGGATGCTTCTAATGCTGTCTCGAGCACAGATGTATTCCCCTTTTGCTTTTGATTCCCTGCTTTCAGTTCATTTTAATTTACACTTCATTGTAGTACCTGCCATCTCTTTCATGATCTTTGCACCAAATTAGAAGATACTACATATGGTCAACCATGGCTAGTAACTAAGACCCCACAACCATAGCTAGTACTATATGCAGTATCTTCCAATTTGGTGCCCGAGGCGGCATCAGAGGCATCTGAGGAAATGATGCTAACCCGCCTCACGTATATGGGTATTTGCACCAAATTGGAAGATACTACATATAGCCAACTATATGCAAAGTAACTAAGACACCACAAACATACCCGTATGCATGAGGCAGGTTTTGACATTTTCAGTCCATTGGCTGAGATCAAACAGGGGTGATCACTGGTCCGAGGCTACAAACTAGTTGGGTGGATTGTCCTGGGTTTCTCCTTAGTGGGATTTAGTACTTTTTCAGACCAACCCAGAAAATCCACGTCGTACAATTGGTAGCTGCAAAATTTGGATTTCCTGCCTAGTATGAAATTTCAGCGGCTCATATGAAATGCTGGCAGCTGTCGTGGCTTATTTCAGAGCTGCCAATGATGCTCCATGCTGAGAGCTGATTTTTTTACATCACTTGTTATCTTTTATACAGTTAAAATGTCACTTTTCAAATCTTGAACCCAAACAGGGCCCTAGATTGGAATGCTTGGTGAAACATGAGTCGTAAAGCTGGCCCCAATTAGTTGGGAAGGCTTTGATGATTACCATGGCAGCTTTTAACTCTATTGTGACATGAAAGTGTGAAGTTTTATCTCCTGCATATGCTTAGGTTGACATAAGAATATGCACAATATACTTGTGTGCTAGTGGTGCCTGTGCTTAAGTGATAAAGACCATTGGTCTATTGGGCTCCGCCTCACTTGGGCCATGCCCAAAATTTTTCTCAATAGGAAATCCTAATTTTCAGTTTGTACTTTGTAGCCTGCAAATAGATGGTGAACAAGATTAATACAGCAATGCTCTTCATCCTTCTTCTTCTTCTTGTTCCTTTTTCTTTTTTATTTTAAAGATAGCAATGCTCCAAATTCATTTGAAAAATGGCCTGAGATAGGTGGCTATGATCATCTAAACTGGGATTCTTTTGGCAAATGGCCCATCCTCAATAGACCTAATCTCCAGATCACTGAACTATGTCTCTATGTGCACAAAATGAAATCTTAGTATACTATGGGTGCCCTTGGGTTGAGGATCCTACAATTCCTCTAAAAGAGCTGAAGTCTTGAAACAAAGGGGATTACAACCCATTAATGAATATGTCAATGGTTTATTCTTCTATGGTCGCAATGATGGGTTGTATATTGCTAGTACTCCACCAATATGCGGGGCCTGTAACTTGGCCAATATAGCCCATATTAATTGATTGATGCTGACTAATAAGGGCCAATATTGGCCAATTTTTTTGGGGTGGGCCAATTTAAACTCGCATCGTGTAGTGTATCCTGATTGATATGGATAAGATATGGCTATCTGCCGAAAAGATACTGGTATTCCTAAGCATGGGTGGAGTCTCTCTCAAACAACCAGAAGAGTTGCATGTTTAGAATTTCCATTGCAGGAGAATTAAAAGAAAATGTTATTTCCATCAGTGTGATCCCAGAAGGCTCCATGTTTCATATACATAGAGTTTTTGTGTAGTCAAAACCATTTCAAAATAAAAGTCATATTAGCTTGGGCAACTATAATCAGTAAACTCTTTAACTCTTGCTAGGCTAACAGATTCCTAACTTTGCTAAAACTGCACTAGCACAGCACCGCAGAATATTGTAGCAACCCATATTTACCGAAAATTTGTTAAAAGATCAACCGAAACTGCAATTATTGAAATAAGCCCTTTTGGTGAACTTCAACATGTGTGGGCATATTGGACAGACCCAGCAGTTTTTTGATTTGATCATGGCTGACTTATGTTCCATACTGATGTCAATTAACCTACAAAGCCTGCAAGAAAAAATTACAAAAATTGTTAAAAGTCTTTTGAGATGTGTTTTTTTATTGTGGATATTCTGGTTTTACATTTCATGGTACACCTAATGCATTCCTCTGGCTTAGTTTCTTCCGAGAGAACTGATAAATGTGTAGCGTTGGAAATGCTTTTAATTCTTTATACCTATGTTGGTACTTGGTACTAATCGAAGTTCAGGATTTTTCTTCTTCTTCTTCTTCTTGTTCTTCTTTCGAGCTTCTCTTGATAAATGCCTCTTACAACTCCATATGTTTAAATAATCTGCTTATCGATTTTGTAAAGAACTGCACTCAGTGGTTCAAGTGGAACATACAGGTGTAAGAACACAGGTTGCAGCTGTTGAACAAGCGAGTATTGAAGTGCCTCAAAGTGTGGAATCGCCTGTTGTGGTCATCACTGGAGCTTCTAGAGGAATAGGAAAAGCAATAGCATTGGCCCTGGGCAAAGCTGGCTGTAAGGTTAGCGGATTAATCCCTCTTTCCAACTTTCATTACTGTGAGCATTAGAATATAAATTTTTTTTTTTCCCAGTTTTTGCTGTCAAAACAGTTGAAAAGACCAAGTAGAATAATTGTTAGCCATCAAGTATGTGAGATCTATTGCAGATGCCACCCACCTGAGCTACAAAGAAATGCTCAGACGGTTGTTCCAAAGATAATGCTACTGCTTGTAAATGTGTGAAGTTTGATTTGGGTTATTCCGGCAATAGCAAAGTTGTTGAAGCACATGATTTGTTGGGGAAAAAAAAAAGGAGGATTCTTTATTCTGTAGAAGGAACTTTTTATAATTTCTGGAGCCATTTCTAGGAGCATTTTGACAAAATTTGAAGTGATAGGATAGATGGTATTTTGCTCATGTAAAGACAAGAATGTGTATATCTTGGGTATTTTGATAAGTCATTATTTAGTCATCATCATAGCCTTGTCCTAGCTATTTAGGGTCCGTTTTATGATCCTTTCTTGGGAAAGGCAAGATCCAAAATTAGAACTCTCATGCTTGATTTTTCAATCATTTTTTAAATTAAGGGATTGTCTCTATTGTTAAGGATACTGGAGTTGTCTTTGTCTTTTTCTTTTTCTTTTCTTTTGGAAATATAGATGCTTTGGGCCTATTATGCGAAGGTATGATTCTGGTATTTAAAAGGAATCATTTGTACACTTGCTTCTGCGATGAGAATAGTGCCATGGGTTTTTTTTTTCATTAAATTTTGAAGGTTTCAAGAATTTCTAGAAATAAAGGGCCATTTTGATCCTTAGTTGCACAATCCTTCCAACCTTGTGCAGCTCCTGCTTCAAATTGTACTCCAGACTCACGCTCCCACTTTCTAGCCGTTTATGCTCACTAACATTTTGAAACAGATGCTTCACTGCTCCTGCTCCTGAATCTATTGCCGCTTCGCTTCATGCTTACCGCAATCTTGTCCTTTACAGTATGGTAATCGGATAACTTTGTAGCAGTTCTATCTCACACATTTTCTGCTAACTATTTTATCATCATCAAATTTACCATATTTTTTGCTCATTCTCAAATTATGCAATGTGGAGTGGCCCATGTGACATTTTTCCATTAACATTCGAACCAGTCCCGAATTATTTTTTAACTTCTGGTTCTATTACAGATACTTGTAAACTACGCAAGGTCCTCAAAGGAGGCTGAAGAAGTTTCCAAAGAGGTGAGCCTTACGCCCTTACCATCTTTTATTTTCATTTTTAAGCTCTGGGAGGTATTTGGCTTACTGTTGGCTTTCTTGTTTATATGCTGGCAATGAGAGCTTGTGATGATGTATCTTTTAGTACTAATAAAAAACTATAAATTGTCTGTTGTGTTCTTTAAACATTATCAATTTCTTATTCACATGCTCTGGACATCAGATATTACCAGTCATTGCATCTAATTTTACTGTAGATTGAAGCATCTGGTGGTCAAGCCCTTACTTTTGGGGGAGATGTTTCAAAAGAAGCTGATGTGGATTCCATGATCAAAACAGTGAGCATCTGTTGCACATATCGATTGATCTAAGAAAGACTATTTAGCAAATTATCTCAGTTGCTAGTTCTAATCTGGTGTCATCGCATCATGATATCTACAGGCAGTTGATGCATGGGGAACAGTCGATGTATTAATAAACAATGCAGGTCATTGATGGTTTTATTTTCTTTTTCATTATCCAAGTCTTTCTTTTTTCTGTTTGTCTTGACTGTTTTTTATTGGTTTCAGGAATTACTCGGGATACATTGATGATGAGAATGAAGAAATCTCAGTGGCAGGAAGTTATTGATTTGAATCTTACAGGTGTCTTTCTCTGTACACAGGTATTTATGGTCAACGAATTTTTAATTGTTTAGTTGCCCTGAGGCTTAGGTTCCCTTATTCATGATTGGTGTAATGTATTCCTTTCAGGCTGCAACCAAAATTATGATGAAAAAGAAAAAGGTAATACTGGGATTCGTATTCTTCAACTTTTTGGTATTTATGCTGGTCTTGGATTTTATTTATTTGGTTAAATCTGTTTGCTCTGGGACATGTGAATTGTTCTCACTAAATATAGTTTAGTATACCAGGAACTAGTTCTAGAATTAGATTAAGATGATTTACTGACATTGTCATTCTTGTAGTACTAACAAGGATGCTTGATGCCCCCAGCTCTACTTTTTGTGAAATAGGTATGGCACATGATGTTCCACCCATCTTCCTTAGACTTGTGGGATATCAGCTTTGTTTTGTTGATGGAGAAGAGTATTAAATCCCCACTACACCTTTCTTGGATAGTGATGGCCTCAATCATCACACCCATCTGGTGAAGTGGGTTGCCATCCCCAACTCAATTCTCATAGAGGTGGAATTGACACCCATCCGTTGATCCCATGGTTTTAAGTACCAGTCTCAAGACTGTGAATTGTTCTGGAACAAAACCGAGTTGACTTGCTCGTCTTGGACAAGCAAATCCTAATCTGGCGTGAAAATGATTGAATGGCTGAGACAGATGACCGGGACTGAAGTGGAGACAAATTGACTCGCTCACGTTCGATGTTTAAAAATTCAAAGGCCTTCTAAGAATGACCCATTTATGGGACACCTAAGAATGCCATGAGATGATACAATAAGAACATGGCTGGGGACACCAATAAAGTTGCGATGGTCTGTCTAAGCATGTCCTTTAAACATATTTCACCTTAGGCATCATTACTAGCCGTACAATTCTTGTTCTCATCAAGAATGACCCATTTACAGGACACACCTAAGAATGCCATGAGATGATACAATAAGAACATGGCTAGGGACACCAATAAAGTTGCGATGGTCTGTCTAAGCATGTCCTTTAAACATATCTCACCTTAAGCATCATTTCTAGCCATACAATTCGTGTTCTCATCAAGCTATTCTGTGCAATATTGTCATTTCGATTGTTGAAGTAGCTCCTGTTTGGTGTTGGTGGTTTTGGCAATGAGTTGATGCAACAAACACTACTTTGTGCATTTTCAAAATGACTACTTCTGTATTACAGAACTTCTGAACCAGTGTCGTGGCAGTCTTTGGGCTTGTTGCATACAGTTATGATAACAAGCTCGCTGCTGACACCTTGTCACCTTGTGTTGGTAGTTGGTACTTAGGCATAAAGTACTTAGGTGCTGGAAATGTGTGCAGTTTTTACCAGTATTTGTAATTTGTTATAATAGAAACAGATGATACCTCAAGGCGAGGGCAGAAATTGCTTAATACATAAAGAGTTACAAGAAATTTATTATCATGCTGGGAAAAGCTAGGCTATCACCTATTTTCTCACTTGTTAGATTCTGAATCCACATGAAAAAATGACAACCACATCCTTAGATCCCAAATCTACTTATGAATGCTCAAAAGTTTCCATAGACATAATAGTCTCCTTTCATGACAAGTTTTCTTCATGAATAAGATGAAAAAATAATACTTTACTAAGCCCTTCTAGTGTTCTCACTTCTGTGTCATAATAGATGTCAAAAGAATATTAATCCATTATAAGCTTCTCTTTACATCACTGCATTGTTTTGTCAATTCTCTAATAGCCTCTTGCATTACCATCTAGCCATCTGGTCATTGTTGCTTGAAAAGGGGGAGCATGGTCTTTAATAGAGACTTTTCAAACCATCTTTAGCAAGACTGCATGTCTTTGCATTCTTACTTTTTCCAGTTATTGAGATAATATGTGATTTAAAAGGTGAGAAAACAAGTTGAAGGCTCTGAAAGGGCAAGGGGAAGGCCCAAAAGGATGTGGGTAGAGGTAATAAGATAAGACTTGATGACCTATGGTTTAACTGAAGTTATGGCCTCTGATGGAGTGGAATGGCGGAAAAGGATTCATGTAGCCAACCCCATTTAACTGGGATAAGGTTTAGATGATGACGATGATTGAGATAACAAGGGAATCAATGGAAGGTATTGGTAGCTTTATTGGGGGTCCAAAAAGATGCATGTTGTTGTTGGGATTCAAAGAAATGAAAGGTGTGCTATAACAATAACAGTAGCTGTAATGGCCACCACCATTACCGTTACGATACAGGCTGTAAGAGTTGTTACAGTCTCTCTTAAAATAAAAATTAAATTTAAATTTTAAAAATAAAATAAAAACTGTATTGGAGGCGTAACAGGCCGTAACAGGGACTATAATGGCTGATATGGGTCATGTTTCTGCAACAGTTACAACCCCGTAATGCATAATGGTTGGCACCGTTACAGTTATGTAATGGCCAATATGGCCCCATAATGGCACACCATGAATGAGAGACAGCATCATTGGGATCCAGGGAGAGTAGCACTGCGGAGTAGGCTTCCATTTTCAGAAGCAGTGGAGGCCAAGTTTCTTTTTTCATGCCCCACTTCATGAGAAATCCCAAACATTTGTCTCAATTGATATTTGAAGGACTGTTTAAATTCTTCTTGTTGTAACAATCCAAACAAACCAATCCCAAACCAACTCAACCCGAAATTCACCCAAGACTATCTGAAATCCCATGTAAGCCTATCAAAAACCCATCCTTAAATCCTCAAATAATCCATACTAAAGCTCCACAATAATTGAGCCCAGATATGGAAGGTGTAGGACCAAGCCCAGGTTTGACGTATGGGCCCCACACATTTATTAAGCATCGCCATGGCTGATGAAGATTCTTTTCCACCGGACAAGGAGCTTATTTTTTAAGTGTGCTCTTTAGTTGGGGGAAATTCATTTTTCACCAGACCAAGAGCCATGATTTTTTATTTTTTTTCCTTTTTTCTTTTTTTCTTGAGTGATAATTGACATGCGCTTCTTTTTTTTTCTCTAGTTGGCAGAAATCCAATTTCCATCACCCTAGCATCCTTTATTGCAAACCTTTCATTTTTGGGCTCAATTTTCTATGGCATTCGGTGCCCGATTTTCATGATTTTAGGGTCCATTTTGTAGCCCATTGCACATGCTTTCCAATGAGCCCTGGACCGCTCTAGGTTTTCTAGTAAACTCTCTCTAGCAAGAAGATATCCTTGATCTCTAGATCTTACCATCCTTCGTGCAAAAATTCAAATTCGAAGAAGGTAAGAAGAAGATCCTCCCTGGAAGATTGAAGACGGTTGGAATCGGAGCCTGAGAAGACAATCCACACATCAATAAGCTTTCCTTCCTCTTCTTTTCGTTTCCCTACCATTTTCATTCAAATTTTGTAGCATTTTAAGTTGTGTAGAAACTCATTTCAACAGAGTTCCGCTTCCTTTGGATGGAGTAGAGACTGCATTTTGGCAGTTGGGGAAGGGCAAATAACACCGTTCCCCATCACTGACGCTCTTGCCTCTATTTTCTAGCCATTTTGGAGCCAAAATTTTACACATTTTGGGTGTCTAGGGCCTAGTGTAGATCTTGCTCTAAAACAGCTAGCAGGAACTCCTTGTCACTATTTTCTTCAGCATTTCTGCCAGCATCTTTTGAGTCTGCTGCACTCATATTAACACATTTCAATCCTGCCAACTGGCCTTTTTTTACACCCAGATCCATAGCTCAACTGGCAGACTGAGTGGAGATACCTCGTTTCAACACTTTAGGTCTTGGTATCGATCCCTAGTGGGGGTGGCTAACATGGAGTGTGTGTACTGACATGGGTGTGTACTAACAAGCTAAAAAAAAGAACTGGCCTTTTTTTAGTGTCATTCTATCAGTTTATTCATTCTCCATTGTCAGCTTAATCTACTCTGTCAGTCTGACTATTGATCATGTAGGGAAGAGTTATCAACATAGCATCTGTGGTTGGTCTCGTTGGTAACATTGGGCAAGCTAACTACAGTGCTGCAAAAGCTGGGGTAATTGGCTTAACCAAGACTGTTGCAAAGGAATATGCAAGCAGAAATATCAATGTGAGTTTTCAAAATAATTGCTTACTCTTCCTCGTATGCTCATCCCAAGATACATCATGTGCAAGTAGTAGGGAAATCAATTATATCTCTACAAGATATCTGCCTCAGGTAAATGCTGTCGCCCCTGGATTCATTGCATCTGATATGACTGCCAAGCTTGGAGAAGACATTGAGAAGAAATTCCTGGAGACCATCCCCTTACGTAAGATTAAAAGTTATCACTGTGCTGCTTCGAAAAGCTCAGATTTATTTATTCATGTATTAAAAAATAATAATTTAAAATGAATAAGATGCGTAATTTAAGATTGTTGGATACTCTCAACCCTCTTATGGAGGGCATGTGAAAGTTGCAATACATGCATTTGAAACACCTGTAGTTAGTTTAAGGCCCTGTTTGGGATCAGGGAAATGAGACGGAGTTTTTTAAACTCCAGGAACTCGTCAAATTCATGGATTTGCTTTGGATTTGGATTGGCTGAATCCCAATGTCCAGTGTTTCGAAATCAAGCTACAAATCCATAGATTTAGGAGCACTTATTGCAATGTTAGAGCATCCATTGCAATGGAATAACTTCTATTGCCGTAGTTCTCAAGGGTACATTTAGGCCTTCCTGATCTCAAGGTTGAGCTACTACCAAAACGTGGTTGAGACTATTGTAATAGGAAAACAAAAGCATGCTTGATGATGGTTCCATTTCCAGTGCCACAGCCTGCACGAAACACCAGCTGTATTGAGTAAGAATGTAAGATTGGGAAAGGCCCGTGCAACCATGATTTGGAGGAATACCCGAATGTACCCTCAGCTAAACCTGGGCAACAAGGCTCAGTTTTTATTGCACCCACACTTTGCACAATCACCATTGCAGTTATTGCTTTCCACCATATGCCAGTTTAGCTTTGAAGCCACGGGGCATTCGTGAATGAAACAGACATATCCTTCTATGTTTTTTGGGTTTCTTTGTGCTAGTTTTTATTCATTTGGTTTCCCTATAGTTTTCTATCTTCCTGACCTTTGTTTGGTGTGATGGGATTCAAAAGTCCCTACAGAAACCTCATTTCCCTTGCCAAGTAAGAGAGAGAGAAGTGAGAAATGAAAGTTTACATCTTTTGTGTGGTTCCACAGGGAGGTATGGCCAACCAGAAGAAGTTGCTGGACTGGTAGAATTCTTGGCCCTTTCTCCGGCAGCCAGTTATATTACTGGACAGGTATGCTCAGCTATATTACCGATGTCTAGGTATGAGTCACTGATTTTTTACATTTCATTTTCAGAACCATCTTCAAATCTGCAGAGTTGATGAAAAAATGGGTAAAAACCACTTGTGTGTGAATGATGAAAATGCATGAAAATGGGAATAGATAACAAAAGGATTTGTGTAGCCGACCCCAATTAGTTGTGATAAGGCTTAGATGATGAGGAGAAAGAATAGATAAACCCAAAAATGCCCCTAAAATGGAGCCCTTGCCTCTGATTCTGCTCTTGGGATGTGACTTGGGGAAGGAATTTTTTTTTAACGGTTGATAGTGTGTCCCACAACTATGATATCAACGAGATAAGAAAGCAACTCAAAACTTCTATTCCATTAAGTATCATTTACAATTAAATTGAATGCACAAGTTCTAAATACATGAATACATTGCAGAATCCAAGAGTATGAAACATCAGAGTTCATAATATAAAGTCCATGCAAAACTGCTCTTGCTGCTTGCAAAAAAAAAAAAGTGTGCACACGTGCACGCATGTCAAACAGGAATAACATTATAAAATTTTAAAAAAAAGTGATTGCGCTCGGGTGTGGATGTGGGTGTGTGGCTATAGAACATACAAAAATATTTTCAAACTAGGTGATATGCTAACAGGCCAATTGTTGGAGTGGTGCATCCAAGTGTGGGTCTTTTCTTCCACTGCAATTGAAATTTTAATGGGGCAATGCAGGTGCTTACCATTGATGGCGGTATGGTCATGTAAGCTTTTGGGCATTCTCTTAGAAGATGGATAATAAAAGGAAGAAGCTTCCCAATTTGCCAGCTTCAAAATGACATCATTGAAGTTTGAGGTTTTAATCTCGAATGAAGACTAAGATTTTCTGCCACAGTTACTGATGGTCGTCTGCTTCTGATACAACAGAGGATCGAGTCTATAGATGAGTTATTTGCTCAGGGTAGTTAGCACACAAAAAAAAAAAAATGAATTCTCTAGCAGTTTCTGTTCATTTAAAGAAAACCTTATGAAAATGAGTAATCAATGCAGCTCTGGAAGCTGAGTTTAGTTATATTGCTGATTCTTGTGTCTTGTTTAGCTCACCTGATCTGAGCTGGTGGAGTGGCATGCTACCCACATCTGATTCTTATGCCTGGTGGTGTTGCATGTTTGCCAAATGCCTGTTTTAGGCTACTTGATTTCTTGTTAATTTGAAATGAAGCTAATATTCAGCAGTCGACTGTTAATAGGATTGGCGCTGCCGTGTATGGATTGATTGTACCCCAAAACTCTCCCAGATTGGAAGATCCTACCCACACAACCTTTGATCAGGCTCTGAGCCTCAGCTAGTCTATTGTGTGAGGTGTAGGATTCTGTACACATACGGCCCATGGTTCGGCAATCTAGGGCATCGATCTAAAGGGACTGACCGTGGATGGAGGACGCCCCTAATTTCTCCCAGATTCAAACCTCCTAAATCTCCAATCCGTGGTCAGTATTCCATTCAATGCTGTTTGTTGTTTTTTTTTCTTGGCCACTGATTGAAGGGTTGTGGTCATGGGTTGGGAGTATAGCTGGGCATGGGATGACTCGACTTGTCCGACTCGTTTAGACCAAACTCGACCCAAGCCAAGTGGGTGAGCCGATCCGAACTAAGTAGACTTCATCCAATATGAACTCAAACCGAGTCGACTTCGGGTCACCTAATAACTCGACTCGATTTGACCCAAAATCCAACTCGGTACTGACTCAACTCAATCCTAAACCCAACACACACACACACACACACATATATAGACCAATTCGATGCTTCAGATCTAAGATGCCGTATAGCTGATGGAGGCTGCAATTCTGGCAGGTGCACCCGTGGATGGCCACTGCACCCAACTCGGTACATTTGACCAGGTCAGACTCGGTTCTGATTAGTACAGGCCAGACTCAGACTCGGATTGGGCCAGGCATGCTGGACTCAGTACCGAGTTGGGTCGAGTTCACGTTAGGACTATTTCAAAACCGGATCTGAGTTTGGTCAGCCCTAACTCGGTCCGACTGGACTCAATGCCCAGATCCAGTTGGGAGCTGGGCTTTGGTGTGATCCCCTGCAGCCAACTAAGCATGCTCCCTGGTCCGTCCTGCCAACGTATGGCATGTTTAGGACATCCCATCCACTGAAAAGGCAGGACCCACCAGGAAGGCCACCTGTTGCATAAATCAGGACCATCCATTCAGAGGTGGGCCAAAATAATGCGCTGACAATTCAATGATTTTGATTGTGGCCTGACTGATGACTGGAGCCACCTGACATCGATCAGACCATTCTAAACAAATGATCAATGGTCTATGATGGACGGTCGAGATCACTTATAAAAGATGAGTCCCAACCTACAATTTGAATCATCTGTCTTGGGCTCACTATCCATCGTTTCTGACTCTAAGGCATTAATTATGTTGGACAATCTAAACAGTCGGGCGTGTGGATGATCTGATATGTGTGATTTTTGCCTGCTAGCCTATGAAATGTGTGCCTTGACCGTGGGGCCACGACACAGTAGGGATTGAATTCCCAACATTAAATACCTCCTGGGGCTGTAAAAGTTCTGTATCAAGCTGATATTAGTGTTTTTCCGTAGACTTTAGGAAGTTTATAACGGTGGGAATTCGTTGACTACTTTTTTCTGTGGTGTGATCAACTCAGGATTTATACCTGCTTCATTTTTGGGATAAGCCTTAAAATGAGCTAACAAAATAGATACACAGGCGTGCATATATAACATATATTGAGGTGGGCTCTACAGTCATGGCTACACCCACCTGGCTGGATAGGGTGACTAGAGCTGTACTACTCAAACCAATTCGAGCTGGCACCGCTCCGCTCCACCAATAGATAACCTAGCTCTAACTCACCTCTGCCCAGTCTTCATGCCAATATGGTCAGCTTGGCTTAGTTTGCTCGGTAGCTTAGCCAATTTAAGCCAAGTTTGAACCCATATGACATTTGAGAATGCATCTTTAATTTCTCACATAATACAAATCAGTACTAACATTTTACAAGTATTCCATTAAACACTCAAAGAGTAGTATCAAAATCTAACACCTGCTTTGTTGAGTGATTCCATTAAACGTTTGGTGAACAACATCCGTATCAAAATAATGAGTTACTAAGTTGATTCAATTCAAGTTCAGTCAAGCTCGAGCAAGCTCAAACTCGGCTAGAAAATTTTTTCGAGCTCTAAAACTAGCTCACTCCGGTTTAAATCCAATTCTAAGCCGAGGCCAGTCCGGATTTTTTTAGCGGAATCGAGCGAGCTGACCGAGCTAACTCGATTCGGGTACGGCTCCGCGGGATCACAAGTAATCCGCGTTCATATTTCTCTAGATAACAGATAAATAACCAACATCGAGTGGATAATAAGAGGGGGGCCACCATTTCTAGCCACCGCCAGTCCCCGCTCCACCTGTTACCCTTCTCCATCTTTCTAGACCCATCTTCCCCGCCAGTCTAAATCTCTCTCCCATCATCCATTCCATGGATTCTCCATCATCATCTCCATCTATTCCACGTCATCGACACCTTCTCCCATGGCCTCCTTTCTGTTCCATCCTTCCTTATCCTGGCAAAACAAGATCCTCCCAAATTTCATTTCCTTCCCATCGAAACACCCATTCCTTCAAACCACAGTCCCCTCCTCCTTACTCCCTTTCAAACCCCGCCCACTTAGAAAACACCCCAAATTCTCCGCTAGAGAAGAAGAAGAAAGAGAACCCATTCCTTCTTCCACTCTAACCGTTGCCCCCGAAAGAGAATCGGATGAAAAACAGACTGGAACTGCTCCCGGAAGCGATGGAAGTGGAGAAGAAGAGTCCGAGGAGAAGACCCAGAAGCAGGAGATTGATTGGAAGGCAGATGAGGATTTCAAGAAGTTCATGGGCAATCCTTCGATCGAGGCAGCTATCAAATTGGAGAAGAAGCGAACTGATCGGAAGCTCAAGGAGCTCGACATGGAGACGGACGGTAACCCAATTACTGGGTTCTTCAAGAACATCATCCGCGACAGCTTGGCGAGGGAGAAGGAAAGGTTGGAGAAAGCGGAGGAGGCTTTCAAGGCATTGGATCTTAATCAGGTGACTCCAGATACAAGTCTTCTTATTTATTATTTTTTTTTTTTATCTTTGTGCTTGAATTTGGAGAATGTGGTCTGTATTTGGTGTTTTTTGAGGCATTATATCGATAGATGATGCTCAATCAAAACAGAATGTGTTTCTTGGACCCGGCATTGGTACTGGTGGGCCCCACATGTAGTTAATAAACTAAGCCATTCATCTCTTGGACCCCATCATGGTTTTGGTCAGTGTTGTCCCTATCAGTTCATCCTAAATACACAATCACAGCCAATGATCCATGTTTAGCGGGTGCCACATTGAATGATTGGGATCATCCGAGGGGGGTGATTTTTGGGGCATCTCCCTCCACTACGAGCCCACCATATGAACGATTCTGATCCCAAAAGGTGGGCCTCACATGTAAAGTTCATTAGGGGAAGCAAATCCTCAATTGAACAGTTCATATTTCATCAATTTTTTTTGTATTGGAATGACAAAAGAAGGTGGAGAATGATTCTGATTTTTGAATTTTCTGTATGTGCAGTTAAGGAGCTGTTTTGGGTACAACACCTTCTTTGCCATCGATGCACGGAGATTTGGAGACGGTGGTATTTTTATTGGGAATCTGAGGAAACCCATTGTAGAAGTCATGCCCAAATTGGAGAAGAAGATCTCTGAGGCGGCCGGGCAAGAAGTCGTCCTATGGTTCATGCAAGAACAAACAAATGATGTAACGAAGCAGGTAATGACAAAAAACATCTGTTTTGTTAGTATCTTGCCCTGCATAAATTTCCATTACCACAGTACAACTTCTGTTATACGTTTATGAAAATTGTGTTTGGAGTAACTGTAATTCCAAGAACAGTGCTATTGTATCATGTTTTTAATTCAATCCAATTACATTATTTCAACATTGAACAAGAACATTCATTACAACTTCCGTTAGTATAATTGTTCTTTAAACTGGTGAGGATTCTATTGAGAATTTGGCAATAAGGACACTGCTTTTTATCTGTTTTTCCTTGGTTATGGTAGTGGAACAAGTAATTGTGGATAACTGGCTATTTGTATTGTTTTGTTTTGTTTTTGTGCTGAAAATTCATTATGATGATTATTGATGCTATTCATCCTTGTGATTTGATATTGATTTATGTACCAGAAGCTATGATTTCCACCACCACTTTAGATGCACACACCCCTTTTTACTGTTTTTGGTAGTTCTAAAAAATGTACTATTCTACTACCAAAGTTGGAAAGGGGGCGTATGTGTAAAATCGTGTTGCGTAGATGTCATTTCTGTTAAAGGGGGGCAGTGTATTCATAGAGCCTCTGTTTGTGGGTCAATTTCCTGCCCCATTGTATTTGTTTTCTCATTTCTCCCTTCTTTTGGCTTATGATAAAGAGTTATTATTTATAAAAGAACAAAATCATGGATTCTAATCAACTCGTTATTAGTAATCAATGTATGCATAGACTATTACATAGCTCTTGATTGTAATCAACGTATGCATAGTCTATTACATAGTGCCTATGGGAGTTTTGTGCTCTCATTGCCAGTCCCAACCCCAGATAAAGTAGGGTTGCATAAGGTTGCATCTTGCGTCAAAGTTTTGCCCTTAACTTCGATCATGAATCTGAACAAATATGACATTCCCACCCTTGATAGAGTGGAATGACAGAACATGATTGATGTAGCTGACCCCAATTTCTTGGGATAAGGCTTAGTTGGTGGTGGTGCTAGTGATGATTTATAAAACAAAAAAGAAAGTGACTATCATTTCTCTTATGAAATGTGTGATTAAAAGACGAGTGTTTGAAAGGGTTTCATAGAACTATACCTAAAGGTAATCGTATGAGCCAAGATTGAGAGATCGTTTGAAGGTTTTTTTTTTTTTAAAAAAAAAAACTTCTAATTTATGCCTTTTCAGCTTCCGATAAAGCGTTGTTTTACATAATAGAAAAAGGGAAACTAAATGTCATTTCCTTTGCATTTAAGGTGCTTGGAATTACAAGCACAACACTTTTACATAGTTTTCCTTTGCTTTTTGTTTTTGTTTTTGTTCTTCATTGGGTGTTTTTTTTAAATTAAAAAAAAAAATTAAAAATTAAATAAAATTAGGGTTTTGGACATATAAACACCTGTCTTATGGCATGTGCCCAGATTACCAAGCATCGGCAACTTCTTCAAAAGTGCCGAACAAGATTCAAGAAGAATTCACTCTATTCTACCTTAGCATAAGATATATGATCCAGTGTCTATTCTTCCCAAGAGACCCACTTTGCCAATGCTGCAGATATCTTCACTCTTTAGTAAGAACCTCCCTTAGGTTGTTGACCTGGGAGCTTTGAACCACATGGCTAGGTCAACTGACGACTTCTCTTATCTTTCAAGCGGTGTCAGTAATGTTTCAATTTCCCTTCCTAATGGTGAAACTTTTCCTATTCAAGACAATGAGCCATATGTGCCATTGGTGTATTTTCACATGAATGGTTTAGATTGGTCTAGACGATTGCCGATGACCTGGATCAATCAACGTCGGTCCCACATTCCACCCGTTGATCGGGAAATGTGCATCAACATCTAATCATGTGAATTGTCTAGATTGCATGATCTAGACCATTGA
This sequence comes from Magnolia kwangsiensis, assembly GCA_037074715.1. NCBI lineage: Eukaryota > Viridiplantae > Streptophyta > Magnoliopsida > Magnoliales > Magnoliaceae > Magnolia > Magnolia kwangsiensis. The sequence goes on from CM073585.1 coordinate 89,516,962, forward strand.
CCAATGGTCTGAATCAATCAATGTGGATCCCAAGTGCTTCCCATTGATCAGGAAATGTGCACCAACGTGCCACAATTGATTGGGGGAATTCCACCTTCAAAAACACAACAGAGGGGTAAATTTTTGTTTTCATTCCCTTGGTAGAGAGAGTAATGCAGGAGCATTTTCACACCGGGCTCGAGTGGGGTAGCTTGTGGGATGCGGGGACACACTCAGGGCAGGTGGCTCATGTGAGGCGGGCCCCACCTATGTGAGGCGAGTGACTGGTGTGAGGCAATACCCATGTGATTTGAGTCCCATGAGGGGGGTTCGGCCGAGGTCCTAACTCATGAGATGTGGGGCCTAAGCTATGAGATAAAGGGATTGATTCATCATGCTCTAACAGTTCGAGCTTTTAGAGCAAGTGGTTAATTGTTTTGCGTCAACCATAGTTTAAAGATGTATGGTCTTATTTAGGAATTCTTAAAACATAGAGTTGTATTTGGGTATAGGCCAAAAGGCAGGGGTTTATATGTCAAAAGCCCTTTATTTTAATGTGAATATATAATGGATATAAATATGTAATGTTTCAGGTTTGTGTGGTGCAACCAAAAGCAGAAATAGATCTCCAATTTGAGGTGACGAAGCTGAGCACTCCTTGGGGATATGTCAGTGCAATAGTCTTATGTGTTGCAACTTTTGGGACAATTGCTCTGATGAGCGGATTCTTCCTTAAGCCGGATGCGACATTCGATGACTACGTAGCTGATGTAATCCCTCTCTTTGGCGGCTTCCTTTCTATCTTAGGGGTTTCTGAGGTATTTCCATATATCTGTTTCATTGCAAGGGCTTGCTCGATTTGAAGTGGTACAAGTCATGTTCTTATGAAATCCACTGTCATTTATACATTGCAGATTACAACAAGGATAACAGCAGCTCGCTGTGGTGTTAAACTCAGCCCGTCTTTTCTCATTCCATCCAACTGGACAGGATGCCTAGGAGTGATAAATAACTATGAGTCGCTGCTGCCCAATAAGAATGCCCTTTATGATATTCCTGTCGCCCGAACAGCTAGTGCGTACTTGACATCGTTAGCACTTGCAATCACAGCTTTTGTGGCTGATGGAAGCTTCAATGGCGGTGACAATGCTCTGTAAGCCTTCTCAGAGTCTAGAATGCCTCCAAAAGTGTACATGTTTTGATGTTGCAAGCTTGCCTCGGCTGCCAACTTTCTCATGCCTTTTGTGCATTTTCCTTTCTTTGCAGGTATATTAGGCCTCAGTTTTTCTATAACAACCCTTTGCTTTCTTTCGTTCAATTCGTAATTGGGCCTTATGCGGATGATCTTGGGAATGTATTACCAAATGCAGTCGAAGGGGTCGGAGTGCCTGTTGATCCTCTTGCTTTTGCTGGTCTTCTAGGTGAGTCTACTTTACTACAAGTGAAAAGAGTAGAGGTATTATACGTGTTTGGCTGTGTTACCCATGTTACAGTAAATAAGCTGTTGATCAGGTGGGTCAATAATGGGATGGACCATGCTCCAATATTAGGTTGGCAAGTGGGCTTGGCTGGCCTGACCTGGCGAGGCCTGAGCCTAGCTCATGTTGAGCTGATCCTCATGGGCCTTGTCTTTGACCCAGGCCTGAGTTTAAAGTTCATTAACTGATTGGACTTTTACTAAAGGCCCAACAAGTAGGCAGCCTATTGTAACCCAATCCAGTATCTCCCCTATCAGATGATCCTAACCATCCGATGGAAATGGACGGTTACAAACAATGGTCCATACTTATTGGGTGCCCAATCGAATGGTTAGGATAATTAGACGAGGAAGATTTTGTTTTTATCTGCAATCCACCATGGACCAGCCGGTCCAGTTGCAAGCCTATCTGCTATTCCACCAAATGTGACATGTACCGTTTGTAGTGTTGAGCAAATGCTCAACTGAGCGTTGCATACTTACTGAATAACAAGTAATATGATTGCTGGGACAAATCCTTTTTTTTTTTTTTTGTTAGCTGATGAGAATGTAGGACATCGGTTAAGAGGTTGCATTTGGATGTTGTTAGTTCTCTTTGAGCAGGGTGGACTATTGCACTCGTGTCTTTCTTCTTCTTCTTCTTCTTCTTCTTCTTCTTCTTCTTCTTTTTCAAACAGAAGAAACGTGCTCAGTTGCCATTTTGGGCTGCTTTGATGGAGAAGTCCCACTATGTGGAATGCCCTTTCCATAACTTCCAAATAAGGTTTGCTAAAATACATCCTGATTCCTGACCTCTTGCTATGGAACACATTAGAACTTCAGCTTTTGAATAAGGGATCATCTTTGAGTGATCCAAACGTTTTATATGATACACCTCACTTTGGATGGGGGGATGGACAAAAACTAAAATCTCTTCGATTGGAATATTTTCAATCCTTTGATCATTTCTCTTTTCCTTGAATATGGATGGTCTAGTTAACCTTTGAATTACCAGAAGTTTTAATTCTTTTAATACAAGTTATTTTATTTTATTTTATTTATCCACATCCAAATGAGGCCCATTGTATAAACGGTTTGGGTCAACACAGATCCAACAGCTCCAAGTCCTGAGGCATCCATTTGCAGTACATCAAGATGTATTCGAGCAGACCTCATTTCCACTCCTTTGAAAACATAGGAGATGCCTAACTATAAGTTTGTGCAATCCAATTGTTCAGGGATGGTTGTGACTTCTTTGAACCTATTGCCATGCGGAAGGCTCGAAGGGGGTCGGATAGCTCAAGCTTTATTTGGGAGAAGCACTGCAACCCTTCTCTCTTTTGGGACATCATTGCTGTTGGGAATCGGCGGCCTGAGTGGCAGTGTCCTTTGCCTGGCTTGGGGTCTGTTCGCAACCTTCTTCAGAGGTGGAGAAGAAATACCCGCAAAGGACGAGATCACACCATTGGGGGATGACAGGTATGCATGGGGACTCGTGCTGGCCATAGTCTGTTTTCTCACTCTCTTCCCCAGTGGTGGAGGCACATTTTCAAGCTCATTCCTTAATCCACCATTTTTCAGAGGGGATGTGTAATGGCAATGTAGATAGTATGTATTCTACAAATGTGTATCAGTAAATGCACAGCAGCATTTGTATCATATACTCACTTATACCAAGCATCCAGGAACAATGGTTGGTGGGTTCTTGTGAAATCCTAAGCGGATCTAGTCGTTCATCTGGGGGACCACCCTATTAACATGCCATGGCTTGAAAATCAGGTTGGCCACACTTGTTTAGGTGGGCTCCATGGACATTGGATGTGGACCTTTTGTCCTTCTTTTCTAACCATCCACTTCTCTTTTTTGTTGTACACAAGCAGTGTTGTGCATCTGATGAGTGGACCAACCTGATTTTTGGGCCAGGGCCGCACAGCTGGATCTTGGCCTGGGTGCCTCAATTCTCTTCTGCAAACTGTCGCGCACCATTGGGCATTTTCTGGGAAGTGGACTCTGTACTGAGTAAACTCTATGGGGTCCACCATGGATGTATGTGTCTTATCCACACCGTACATCTGTTTTTACAGATCATTTTAGGGCATGATCCCAAAATCGAATCATATCCAAAGCTCAAGTGGACCACACCATAGGAAACAGTGGGAATAATGATTTCCACTGTTGAAACCTTCCTAGGGTCCACAGTGATGTTTATTTGTCATCCAACCTGTTCATAAGGCTACACAGAAATGGAGGAAGGGAAAACACAAATATCAGCTTGATACAAAACTTCTGTGGCCCACAAGAAATTTTCAACGGTAGGCATTCAATTCACACTGTTTCCTGTGGTATGGTCCACTTGAGCTTTGAATACGCTTCAATTTTGGGATCATGCACTAAAATGACCAACTAAAATGGATGGAGGGCGTGGATAAAAGTACAAAAATCACGGTGGGCCCCCACAGTCTACTGAGTTACTCAAGTATGCAATACGCTTCTAGGCTCAATGAAATCTACATATAGGGCCCACCTATTGGTTATCCAAGTCTGAATAATTATTCTAACCATCCAATTGGCACCGATTGAATATAGGCTAGCTGCTTTTAGAAATTAAGTAATTGCCCTTTTTTAATATTATTATTTTTTTGGGGGGCCATGCGTATTTTCTGCATTGCATATAATACACTAGTCATGGTCACTAATCCAGACCGTTCAGTTTGTGGAGCAAACATAGCCTGACAATGTTAGCGATTCGATTTTGTGGGCTGAGTGACTTGTCTTTGATAACTGTCCAATCAATCTTTGGATTATCCTAGTGCTCTGATCATTTGCATGTGGTCTCACCTCAACCTGGCCTACAATGTCAATGGTCCTGATTGGTGTGCATGTATACGATGGTCACACAAGGGAATGTGTTGGACTACTTAAATGTGACAAACGTAATTTATCTATGGAAGGTGGACCAAAAGATTGTGGGGCCCAGGAAAAGGTAGAATGCAAGTGTTGCATTATTAATGTTGGAGAGAAATGGGTAATGAGTGCTGAGGAATTTTCGAGATTCTTTCTCAAGGTATCATCCATGATTGCCACAATGGGGACCATGTCTTTTGATCTAAGGCAATAGGTTATGTGTGCATAGCGCACGCTGGGCGCATGATAGCGGGAGTCTTTCCGTTGTGGTTTGGATGTTGGTGGTGTGGATCTTTGACATGTTCTTCAATGGGCGCGTTCATGTTTCGGGAGAATGATCAAATACCATATGCTCAAGCTATGTGGGGTCCACCTTCACGTGTGAGTTCCATCCAACCCGTCCATTACATGTGTCCCCCAACATTACACTTGGGTCCAAGAAATTAGCCTTATCCGTAACTCAGGTGGGCTACGCCAAAGGGAATGATGAGGAACATTGGGCCATACCAAGTGATAAATAGGTTTTAGGCGTGTTTGTAAATGTTCCCTGTGGGGTTCACCACATGATTTTTTTATTATTATTTTTTTATAGATGATTATTGGGATGTCCCGTGCCCATGGGGTAGTGCACCGGGTTCACGGTTTGGTTTTCCACATACACATCACGGGTGGGCCACACATATCTGAACGCATGTGATCATTCCTCGTTTTTTTTTTTTTTTTCTTTATTTGAATAGCATCTTGTACAGATGTGGCCCAGCTTTTAGTTGATCCAGACAGTTCATCTTGTGGGCGACAGGAGCGCGTGTTCTTATCAAAAAGTCCCATTTATTGAATTAATCATAGCCACCAAACCAAAGGTCAACATCTGAACCGTTAGCTAGTTTTATTATTTGTTTAACAAAAGTTTCTGACAACAATTTGAACCTCTCATTCTGTGGGTCCCATCTTAGATTGCTCATGTTTCTAAAGAATCAGTTCTATCATATAATGCTAACCATCCCATCCGTTAATTGAAAAAGTGATTAGGTGCAGAACCACACCATGGAAAGCTATTGACAACAACATAAAACCTCTAAATTTAAGTGGTTGTCGCATGATAGCTGGATCATCTGATTCTTTGGGCACCCAACTTTCACAATGGGCCCACCCTTCTGGACAGATGAGATTCCATGCACAGATGATGGGACCCAGGCGCAATCCATGTAGGTGTAGCTACAAGAAGTTGTAGATGAACAGGTCCTTCTCTTTTTACTTTTGGGAGCGTAATCGTCGCTCAAGCTTTGTGGGGCCCACCATGTTAATGTAAAATCCACTCCATCATCAGGTGTGAGAACCATTATTTGAACCATGTGTGCAAAATAAAAGCCCGATTAAAAATTCATATGGGCCACACCAATGGGAACCATGAAAAATTGCTCCGAAAATCGCTAAGTTCACATGGTGTGGCCCACATGAGATTTTTATTTTATTTTTTTCTTGCATCTGCTCTTCATCTGCATGAGTTACACCTGATTGACGGATTTGATGAAAGATAGACGCCATGTTAGCCCTACACAAAAACCTATGGTCAGCATTCCGTCCCGTTCCATGTGGTGTAGCAATATGAACCGTGGATCTAGCTGACTTTTGTCATCAATCTTACCGAGTAGAATCTGATGGACGGATCAGATTTTACAATTACAACACGACGAGCCCACCAACTTGGGTGTTTTACACGCTGAATGAATAAACAGGTGCTGCAGTTGAGTGGGGTCTTTTTTGGTTCAACGAAAAGAACCGTAAACGCTAGCGTGATTTTCACGCGCTAGGATTCGGTGGTGACCACTCAGGTACTGAGGTCAGTGCTGTCGGGTGTTCCGTGGGACCCACTGTGATAGATGTATTTTATCCACTCCGTCCATCCATTTTTTCAGCTCATTTTAGAATATGAACATAATAATAAGGTAGATCGAAATCTCAGGTGAACCATACCATAGGAAATAGTGGTGATTGAACGCTCACTGTTAAAAACTTCCTGTGGATCACAAAAATCTTGGATCAATCTGATATTTATGTTTTCCCTTCATCTAGGTCTGTATGACCTAATCAATAGGTTGGATGGAAAATAAAAAAACAGTGGATCCTATAAAGTTTTAATGGTAAGAGTTCAATCACTACTTTTTCCAGTAGTGTGGTCCAATTGAGATTTAATTCTAACTAATTTTTGGTATCATGCTCTAAAATGATTTCCCAAAATGTATGGACGGCGTTGATAAAACGCATGCATCATGGTAGGGTCCATAGAGCACTGACCAGTACCGGGGAATCCGAGTCCCATTTTCACATGGGCTGGGAACATCCAATGCGGGACCCATCATATCAACGTAACCATGGGTCCCACTTGTGGGAAACTGACAACACGAGCACGGTTTAGAATGCCACTTTCCTCATTTCCATCTTAGCATTGGCTTTATTTTACACGTTCATACGAGATCTAGGCCATCCATCATGTGGACAAACCGTGACGATGGTCTGGCCAGAAAATCAGACGGTCGAAACACCAGGTAGGCCACTCTTGTAGGAGACAACTAAATAAAAAGATAACCAAAGATCCAATTTCAACGTACACGTTTATACGATCTGACAGAAAGACCGACCTGGTTTTGGGCCACTCAAGAGTATATTAAAGACGGCCCCACATGATGAATGGTTGGGATTTTGCACATGTGCTGACCTTTGATCCCACGTGGGAGAGTAGCTCCAACATCTCTTATAACAGTAATTACAGGGCCATGTTGTCAATCAATCATTGCTCTCTGAGGTGCCGATTCCATACATGTGGGGCCCATGATTTGCGGATCCAGATAAACGAACGCGACTTCAGTGGATTCCCGGATCCACCGAGGTCGGGGGATCACTGACTGTGGGGCCCACCGTAATGTATTTTCTTCGTATCCATGTTGACCATCCGTTTTGACAGCATATTTCAGGGCATGGCAAAAAATGAAACAGATTCAAATCTCATGTGGACCATGCCACTGGAAACAGTGGTGAATGACCATTAAAAACTTCTTATGGGCCACGAAAGTTTTGGATCAAGCTGATATTTGTGTGGTCCCTTCATCCGGGTCTTTATGACCTTATCAATAGATTGGATGGAAAATAAACATCCTGGAAGCCCTCAAGAAGTTTTTAATGGTGGGTATTCAATCACCACTGTTTCCTTGTCAGCTAAGATTTGGATCTGCTTCATTTTTTATATCATCCCCTTAAAATGGGCTTTCAAAACGTATGGACAGGTTGGAGGTAAGCTACATATATCAAGGTGTACCCCATGGTCGGCGCCCCAAAATCAGGTTGCGTACTAACTAGTAGGCTTTTCTCGTACTGAGTAAACTCTGCTGAGCTCACCTTAAATGCATGTGATATATCCATCGCTGTCCATCTGTTTTTCCGTATCATTTGACGCGTTGAGCACAAAATTAAATCATATCTAAATATCAATTGGACTATACCACATAAAACAGTAGAAATAATGATCTCTACAGTTGAAACCTTCTTATACCCTACATTGTTATTTATCATCCAACTTATTCATAGGATCACACCGACATGAATCAAGGAAACTACAAATATCAGTTTGAGCCAAAACTTCCATCCCTCTCAAGAATTTTTCAACAATATATGTTCAATTTAAACAGTTTTCTATGGTATGGTCCACTTAAGATTCAGATATAATTAGAGGTGGGCATTGAGCCGAGTTGAGTTAAGGTGGGCTAAGCTTGGCTCAATTTGCCTATGCTATACTCGAGTTCGAGCTCGGCCTTGAGCTCAATATTGAAGCTCGACTTGTTTGTCAAACTTATCGAGTTGAGTTCGAGTTGAGTTGAGTTTATTTCGAGTTGAGCTCGAGCTTGTTAGGTGAGAGAGTAATAAATTCTATTCTTGATCCTCCTCCGTTAATTAAAAATTCAGAAAAAATATAAAATTTTAGGAGAATCAAAGTAAAATCCAATAAAAAAGTCAAGTAAAACTTCCAATCAAATGAGGAAACCTACAAAAACTGATCTATTCTTGATTTTCTTTCACCAGCAGAAATTCAAATATTAAAAAAGAAACAGAGAAGAATGCAAATCAAAAATCTAAATAAAGATCAGTAACTAATCAGATCATTAAATTTCTTTAAAGCTCTAACAAATTTGAGAAGAACTCATTTCGAATTTTATGGATTTCTCGCCTAAGAAGTAAATCTTAAGAAATTGAAATAGTACAAATTTGAAGTTGAAATGAAAATTGGTGGTGATGGCTAGGTGAGCGTGCGGCTGACAACGAGTAGAGAAAGAGAAGAAAAGGAAAGAGAAAGAAAAAGGGAACACGTGTAGTCAGGAAAAGATTCTAAGATTTGTTTTTTTTTTTTTTTTTTTTTTTAAAGTTGAAAATTAAAACTTATATATAATATTTATTATATTTATTATTCGAACTCGAGTTTGAATTTTGAGTCGAGTTGAAATACCCCCGGTAAAATTCCTCTCAAACTTAACTTGGGCTTTAAATAATTAGTTTATATCGACGGAATCACTATTCAAGCCGAGTCAATTTGATCTGACTCGAGCCAAGTTGGAGGGGTTTTTCAAGTTAACTTGACTCATGAGCAGCCGCAGGTATAATTCATTTTTGAGCTCAAGCCCTTAATTTGTAAAATGTAAAAACACCGTGGATAAAATAAATAAATCACGGTGGGCCCACGGACTTTACTCGGTACACAATCCGCTTCCCAGGTAAACGATTTGCCCACGGTTTTTGTCTGATGCGCAGGATTTGTTCTAGATCAGCAGATCCCAACGCCTTGATGTCAAGGCCAGCAACGACTAAGATATAAAATTCAAAAACCGATCCTCATTCACAGCTCAGGTACAAACATTGAATTTCCATATTTAGAAAAAAAAAAAAAAAGAAAGTGAGGCCCCAGATCAACGTCTTGGATCATCGAACAATGGACCCCTGATGTACGGACCACGGAATCCTATAGAAAATTATAAGTTCGCTGGTCAGTGCGATGGAATTGGACAATCACAAATCTAACCAAAGGTCCACATTCAACAAGAGAAAGTTCTACGCTTAAACGGTTGAGATGGTTCGGCCATCCATGGTGGGACCCTTATGGAGCTTAGCTTATCACAAGATGACAAGCTCCCGAGAAATTGACGAGAAAAAGAAAATGGTTTGACTGTTTGTTGGAAGAACAGCTGCCACAGCTGGAAACCGTACAAGGACAAGGAAGTAAAAAGACAAGATTCCTTACGTTGCTAATGGACTGAGGAAAAAAGAAGGTGAAAAACCTTTATACTCTGGCAGAGAGTGATGGATGATGCTCAGCCACTTAGAAAGTACGTATAAATTGTACACGTGGCATAAAAGTACTCAAATTAAACCGTCCAAATATGGAAAGCGGTGTCGATGTATCACGAACCAAATATTAAGCTTGCTTGATTATCCAACCATCAGATTGCCAGACATTTATTGGACGGTTAAAAATGAAAAGTATCGTACGGTCCTATTTCGACTAAAAGTGCCCTCAAATCAAAGGTTAGGGTTGTTCCCCTAATCTGATATTGAGATTCGAAGAAGTGAGATGCACAATCTAGTCGGTTTATTTGAGTTAATATATGCGACGTGTACAAGTTCTGAGTGCCTGCGTATCAAGCACCATGCGCAGCCTCAGGATCATATAACTCCTCGGAAAAGAAAAGAAGAAAGAAAAAGCGCTGCGAGTGAGAATCACACCCAAGCCCAAGGAGAGATATGCCTAGTGTAGTGGGAGAGGAGTAGGTGTTGCCCGGGTAACACCTTTAATGGGTGTTAGCCAGATCGTGTGGGGCCTACCTTGATGAATATATTGTATATCTATGCCTTCCATACATTTTTTTTAGATCATTTTAGGACTTTATTCAAGAAATTAAGTAGATAAAAATCTCAAGTGGACCACATCACTGGAAGATATGGTGAATGACAACTAAAAACTTTTTGTGGGCTACGAAATTTTTGGATAAATATTATCCTTGTCTTTTTCCCTTCATCCATGTCTTTTTGATCTTATCAACAGGTTGGATGACAAATAAACATTATGGAGGGCCCTAGAAATGTTTTAATGGTGGTTGTTCAATCATAGTTGTTTCCTATAGAGTGGTCCACTGATATTTTAATCTACTTAAGTATTTTTATAAGATCCTAAAATGATCTGAAAAAACGGATGAACGGCGTGGATATGTAAAATATCATCAAGGTGGGCCCCACTATGAGGGTAACATCTTACCCGGGTAACACCTGATCCGCTCCCTATTGTAGTCCGCGAACTGCTAAAGTAAATCCGTATTCCGGTAGTTGGGCTATGGGTAAAGTGGATCTGCACGGTTCAAGTGCTGGGTCCCACCATGAATAGTGCACGAGGATGTATTAGAAGACCATCTTATATATTCATTTTCTGAAGGACAAATCAGAGAATTGTCAATGGTTCGCATTCAAGTCCATTTTGTCAATGGTTAGGATCATGTTTAAAGGAAAGAGGATCTTTCATGATGATCCATGGTGGGCCCTTCTTGTCTCTTGCTGTATCTTACACTGGTCACATGGCTCAGCTGGCTGACTACGGTTTCACTTCCGTAGTCCGACGACGAGTACATGTTATTTACCTGGGAAACGAATTGGCTACTCCCCCTGACACCAGCCCCGTGGCTGGCGGTCGGTGTTCTGTGGGCCCCTCCATGACGTATGTGTTTCATTCACTCCGTTCATCCATTTTTAAATATCATTTTAGGGCTTTATCCTGATAATGAAAGTAATATAAATATTAGGTGGACCACACTACAGGAAAACAATAACGATTAGATATCCATCATTCAAATCCTCCTAAGGCCACTGTACTGTTTATCAGACATCCAATCTGTTGATTGGGTTATAAATACCCAGATAAAGGGAAAAACAAAGATCAGATTCATCCAATACTTTTATGGCCCTCAAAAAGTTTTTAATGGTTGACGTTTCTTCAACATTGTTTCCTATAATGTGGTCCAATTGAGATTTGGACATACCTCATTTTATGCTTATTATAATAAAATAATCTATAAAAATAGATGGATGGAATGGATGAAACACATGCATTATGGTGGGGCCCATAGAGCACCTAACATCAGCCATCGGGTGGTGGCAGGGGGAGTAGCCAATCCCTTTCCATTTACCTGAATAGAAATTGAAGGCTACTCGCGAAGTGTCATTTGAATCATACTAGCGGGTGTACAGGTCAGAGTCTGCCTCTTTAAAAAGATCAGATCCGTTCATCAGTTTATTATTTCCCAAAATATCATGATTTTACTCTCAATTGGTAGACCACACCTGTAAAATGAAGATGGGCTGTTGGTCACTTATCCTTAAAGGGCCACTTTCTTCTTTACTGGACATGCTGACCTCAGGGAACATGGAAGGTGGATCTCGGATAAGGAATAGCTGCATTACCTACACATTTACTCTACTGGTACACGAACCTGCGAGTAGAAACATATCATACTCGCGCGTGTCGCCGAGTTGCCATTATAGCAAAAAGAGATCTGGCGGGGAAAAAGGTAACGAAGGGAGTGTAGAACGTAGCATCGACATCTATGTTGCCATTGGAGGTTGCTAGAATGCATCCCGACATGTTAAAATATGATACATCGCAACTTTATTGTTCGGATCTTGGGCCATCTTTTAATGATCCAAACCGTTTATATGATTGATTTTAGTTGGATGAAATATTTTTGAAAATCAAATTTCTTAGATTTGAATATTTGAACCCTTTGATAATCTATTTTCCTTTGTATAGACGATATTTAAACCTTGAATAATCGAAGGGATAAAATATTTAGATGTTAAAGTGTTTTTGTGAATCCCCAGCCGTAGTGAGGCCCATCATGTAAACGGTTTAGATCATTAAAAAGGACATCTAACAAACGTAGAAAGTCCGCATGTATCCAATTGCAGTGCACCACGATGTATTCCACCCAACCTCCATTGCGTTGCTGGCGACGTATCAGTTTATAGCTTGGAGTTGAAGAGAACAACACCGAAAGCGGATTGCGTCCTGCCCCTAAGGCATTGTGGGGCCCACCATAACGTATGGTTTTTATCTACGCCGTTCATCCATTTTCCAGAGAATTTTAGCGTATGATCCAAGAAGCAGATCGCATCACAGGAAGCAGAGATGATCATGATGCCAACCGTTGAAATATTTCTATGGTCCGTCGCGATGTTTATTTGTCATACAACATATTCATAAGGTTACATAGAACTGGATGAAGAGAAAACAAAAATTTCAGCCTGATCTAAAACTTCTGTGGACCCCAAGAATTTTTCAATGGTGTACGTTCAATCCCCACTTTGTGGTTCACTTGAGAATCGTAGATGATTCATTTTTAACGTTTCAATCTAAAATTATCTGTAAAAATAGATGAATGGCTTGGATAAATCCCATACATCAAGATGGACTCCACAGGTACCTCGCCTGGACCGCAATCCGCTTCCAACAACCCCAACCAACCTTCTTGTTACCACGACCTCTGGATATTATGCAGTACATCGCGGTAGGACGGCGTTAGAGTAGACCGAAAATCTCCACGTACAGATGGCTTGGATATGTATCAATCAAGACCGTTTAACTAGTGTAGTACTGTGGATGGCGTATAATGCCTTTGTACGACATCAATTTTCTTTCTTTACGACACTGAATGTAGACACTTAAATTGTTTTTTTCTACGGTCAGATTGAAGGTCACTGATCAGAGGGTCAGGATTACCCGATTTATGCTTGTTTTGTAAGGATTTTCCATCCATTGTAAGATAAAAGAAGGTGGAGGGTGCCGATTACTGAATAATGAGTCAGCCTGCCACGTGTGCTGCCTAGAGATAGCTATGCATCTCATCTCCCAAGCGAGCAAGGTTCGACTTTTGATCCCTCTATTTCATGATCCAAACCGTTCATGTAGAAGGACCCATCATACATACCAATATTTATGAAATACAACTAATCAGCGATGACCACCTTCCATAAAAAGGCGGTTAGAAACATTTTTCCTGACCGTTGTTCCTAAACAGCTTTGAATCGACAGAAAAATCAATGTTAGTGAGGTTTATTATTCATATGGCCATTGACAGTGAGATATTGTAGATGAACGGTCTAGATCATCAGTTTCTTAGGGAGAAGAGGGAAGCAGATTGGGCGAGTCTTGTTACAATTTCTACACCTGCAGTGACTATAAAGAACATGTTTTGAAAAAAAAAAAAAAAAAACTAAAAAGCTGAAGAAGATTGAATTTTGAACAATTTTTTTCATTCAAAATAAGTGTTTTTTTCATCCCCTTTTGCTGGTAAAAAAGCTCTCTTCGATCTCTCAATTTATCGACATTTTTCTCATCTTCTGTTGGAATTTGATGCCATTTACTGTCTCTGCACAGATCCAGTTGGTTTTTTTTTTTTTTGGATTTTGGATTTTTGTGGACATTGGTAACTATAATTTGATGCTGTTTTCGTTTCTGTCAACACCGATTTGGGAGAAGTTCTGCTTTTTTTTCATAAATCAGTCCTACGCATTACCTTTTCTGTTGAATTTCAATGAATTTGATGCTTTTAGTGTTTCCGGAGATGCCCATTGTTGGAAATTTTCTAAGGGTGCCTGATGGTGGCTTCGTTTTTTTTCTTGGGTGCCTGTTAGAATCATAAATCACTCCCACCCATTTCAAGTTGTTTTGAATTTCATCAGAATTTGATGCTTTTAGGGTGTTTGTAAGTTACCCAATTTGAGAAATTTTCGAAGGGTGTCTCCTACTTCCCTTTTTTGGCTGTTGGGTTTTGATTTGATGATATAAAATTCTTATGTCGGGAGATTATTGTAGAATTTGGAACTTTTCTTTAAAGATTTATTATGGGAAAGAAATTCAAAAATGGTATTGTGTATTTTGAGATCGAATACCCATTTGGTGAGTTTTGTTTTTTTTTTTTTTAATTAATAGATTTTTATGACCAGAATTCAGACACCCCATTTGGCAAAAAAGTACTATTATTGTGTCTGCTGTAACCATAAACCAGTCCTGCAAATTTCCATTTCTAAATAATTTCAGCAGAAATTGATGTTTTTTGGGGGTTTTTTCTAGATACCCATTACAAGAAATTCCAAAGGGTGTTTGGTTTGGTGTGTTGATTTGGAGCTTCCAAAGCTCTAATACTAAAAGGGTCATTCTAGTTTTGCGCATGGAAATGGAAAAGAAGCTGTAGTAATGAAATTCATGGTATTGTGTTTTTTGAAGTTATTGAGGAAAAAAGAGAAAGAATCTACTTTCCATTCTGCTAGTTTGGTGAGCTGTTAACTAATGCCATTCTTTTCTTCTTTGTCTCCTTTATGCTCTGAAAGTTTCACTTTCTTGTCTGTGGGGCATTTGATATTATAGTAGGTTTGATCTTAGGGTGGTTTTAAAGTTACCAGTTGGTGGATGGATGGTAGATTATATGCCTGGTACAAGGGATTTCCCTTTTCTTTGTGTATGAGTGTGTGTTGGATGCTGCTTCTGATAAGGATTTTGCTTTTGCTTTCCCCTCTAAGTATAAAGCTGCCATTGCTGTTTGTTCCTTGTTGAGTCTTGCAAGAAATTACCAGCTTTTGTTAGTCAAACTTTGTGTCACTTTAGTTAGAGATCTTCTTCTGTTTTGGGGTGGCTTGTGATCGACCGTTGGATAGCTGAGCAGTAGAATTCGGAAGAGTTTTGAAGTGGGCGGTTTCTATAGCTTGTTTTGAAGGGTTGTTGTTTGGTTTTGGGAAATGGGTGCAGGCAATAATGGTGAATTTGGGTTGGAACAGAGAAATCTGGATAGTCAATCTTTTGGGGTGTCTACGCAGTTTGAAAAAGTTGGTGAAATGACGATGAACTCAGATTCGTTCTTTGTTACCAGCTGGGATCCGATTGTTTCGATGGTGGAGGATATTGGTTGTAAAGGGTCAATGGGTTCTCATCATCAGACAGATCTTGCTCCTTATGATGTTGGTATGCTTGGAAGCCCCTCTCACCTTGTTAAGTATCCATCTGGTGCTGGTTTCGGAAAGCTAACTCAAAGATGGGAGGGTGCTGATCATGGCATGACCAACCTAGAGCACCTCCCAATTTCAGATGACAGGAATGTGGGGTCGTCGCCTACCGGGAATAAGAGAAAAAGGATGCCCGAGAGTCACACAATCGACTCCCCTTCTCAACTTGACAGCATTCAGGTAAAATCAGTTATGTTTGATCAGTCTCAGCTCTCAGTGCATTAAGATTTATTGGTGTCTTCAGATATATGTGTATGGGGCTAGCCTAGGGTCTGCACTCAAACCCAATTTCTAATACCAAATCACTATATATATGGCTTACGTGAAGGGCGATCCTAACTGTTCGAATCTTGGGCCCCTCTGTGGATGGAGAATAGCCCGAAATTCCGACCAGTCTGGTGATCTTAACCATCTGGATTTGCCCATTGAATTTGGACCCCCCGAAAAGCTATTTTTTATTTGTCCATTTGATGGCCGTTATTGGCCAGTTCAGGTTGTTCAATCAGCATGGTTGAGTCAATAATCTGTAATAATGGCCTACAATTTGGATGGTTTGGGTCAACATACATATATGCACATGTATGTTGTATGCCATGAATAGGGGTGCAACTAAGGTATGTTGGGTGGGTCAGGTTGAGGATGAAGATGAGCACGAACCGACCGCAGCCTGCCCCAACCCAAATTCCTTTGTACTCAATCCTAAATCAATCTAACCCAACCTGACCCAAATAGATGTGGCAATTCCCAACCTTACCTAACCCGAGCTGATTTTGCTCAACCTGAACCTAGCCTGATTTTATACCGGGTTGGAGTTTTCCAACCCTAACCCAATCCATGGTCCTTGACAACATGACCCAACCCAACCCAAACTCGGGTTGGGTCAGATGGGTTCGGCTTGACCCAAACCCAGGTTGCAGCCCCAGCAATGAACACAGACCACCTTCTTGCCCATTTTTAAGATTTCCGTTCAAGATCCAGATGTTTTCCAGTACTGTAACGAATTGACAATTTTATTTTGCTCCCTATAATATGGTGGCTCTAGAAAGATGTTCCACATGCTGCAACTGAAAGTTTGAAAGAGAGAGACGAAAAGAAACAGAAGAGTGAACAGAATCTAAGCGCAAGCACACGGAAGCTGACCTCCAAACAAGCCAAGGACCATTCCAAGAACGGGGATTCTCCAAACGAAGATTATATTCATGTGAGGGCCAGGCGAGGCCAGGCAACCAATAGCCACAGCCTTGCAGAAAGAGTAAGTTTCAACGCGTGGGGTTGATTTTATAGGAGTTCATGTTTAGCAACAATTTCAAGCCTGAAATTTTCTTTTCATGACAGGTGAGAAGAGAAAAGATTAGTGAGCGAATGAAATTTCTTCAAGACCTTGTTCCGGGATGCAATAAGGTAATCCAGTGATACTATACTTACAAGTCTTTCTTTCGCTCATGAATCCTGCTTAACATGCTGTTCTTTACTACTATAGATTACTGGCAAGGCAGTGATGCTTGATGAGATTATAAACTACGTCCAATCACTGCAACGGCAGGTTGAGGTATGCTCATCTAATAACTAATCAAGAATCAGATCTTTTTATGCTAGTTTTGCAAGTCCATCGGTAGCTATGAGTCTCAAACTTTAGATGTCATCTGCTTCGTCACTCAATATGAGAGCCAAATTGCACCATATCAGTGGCTTACTTCTACAAAGCTGAGTAGATAAGCAAGGTATTTTTGATTGAGGAATTGTATTATTTCCATCCCAAGGAGAATGCGTAGTATCTTGTACAAATGTGGCCCATGGTTCAGTGATCCAGACTATTGATCTGAGACATCATATGTGTCACTATGAATGGACCATGTTCCAAGAAACACCCAGATTGTTAGGTACTACTACGAATGGATAATGTCCCAAAAAACACCCCCTTTTTTTTGTGAGCAGTAGTATCCTAGGGTTTTCAGTTTGTACAAATGGGGCCCATGGTTTAGTGATCCGGACTATTGATCTGATAGGTGCCACTATGAATGGACCATGTCCCAAGAAACACCCAGCTGTTAGATAGTTAACCATCCAATATTTGGCCATTTTTCAGTTGTATGTGGATTGCTGTTGTATTTTTTTCTTTATCATCTTTTACTGTCGGACAACAACAATCTGGGTCACCAAAGCATGGGTCCCACTCACACAAACTACTGACCCAAGGATATAATTCTGCACCTACCTTCCTGAATCCAGTTAGTGACAGAGCCAAACATAGCTGAACTCATGTAACTGGATCTGAATCTTCTGTATCTCCATTAATTGAATGACTTTGTGAGAAATTACAACGAGAAATTCTTCTTTTCAAGTAGACGGTTTTCGCCCCATGACTAAGATAAAAAGCAAACCTCTTTCTGTTTACTTTGTGTAGTTTCTGTCAATGAAGCTTGCTGCAGTCAACCCGGAATTGAACTTCAACATAGAAAGGATTCTCTCAAAAGAAGTAAGACCCATGTGGTGATAGAACAGCTGAGCTAAATCTGTTTTGATTCCTTTTGATTCTTATAGTTGGTCCATGACAAGAGTTGTTATGAGCTTTGTAGATTCTCTATTCGCAAGGTGGTGGATCTGCTGTTCTTGGATTTTGCCATGGAATGAATACCTCTCACCCTGATTTGAACGCACCAATCCAAGGGGCCATACAATCAGAAATGGGGATCTGCAGTATCGAGAATTCAAGAAACATGCTGAAAGCGACCAACTCCCAGTTTTCTGCCATGGCTCAGGTAATGTGAACAATATTATCTTTGCTAAGCTGCCTCTTAAAACGTGCATCCGCGCATATCCACCTTGCATATGTACATGATATAAGAACCATGCATGACTGGGCCGACTGGGTAGATGTCGTGAACAAAATGAGGTGGTCAGGCTGCACATGTATAAAAACAATAAGCGGCTTTAAAACAATGGCAGTGGTCAATATTCAAACTGCACGTGTGCCCTTCCTGATGAATGAACCAGCCTGATCTTTTGATCCATGTCATCGATAGGGCTCACCTGATGCATGGCACGAATGTCCCACATAAGTCCCAGGTCGGCATGTGTCAGCTTAGCAACTCCCTTCGTATCCATTATAATCCCCACCTTTTCTTTATCAGAAACATCCATGTCGTCTCCTAAGTTTTCGGCATCTAAATACAGATACCAAATGTATGGGATGGTGAGCTTCAAGGTATTGTTCAGATGGGCTTCGGCTTCAACATTCCTCCTGACAGTCATGAACTGCATGGTAAATGGCAGAAGTCAATTGTGGATATTCCTTCATCCTATTTTGTAAATTATATTGGATTCTTGAAAGATTTTTCCATGTTGCAGGTCGCATGAAAGCGGAGCTTTGAATTGTTTTAGGGACAAAACATCCATCCTGTCTAACAGATGTGCATTGCAGATTGATCAATGTTAAATCGATCAATGTCAAGTGTGCTTACCCATCTAGCCTGATATTGATTTCCAATAGAGGGCTCGTTAGTTGATAACAGTTCATACCGAAAGATTTCATGACTCGCTCCAAAAAGAAATGAGAACTTGTGGATTGTATAGTCCACAGCTCCTAACCCTTCGTTCTTCGACTTTTATCAGAAGAAATGACTTGACAGATTGAGACCCATGTATAGATAGTCTAAGAGAACATAGGAGATTGATCTGAAGTTTGGAAGAAATGGGTGTTGAAAAAAAAGGGGGAAAAAAAAAAAAAAAAACTGCTATGTGTGTGATTACAAAAAGATGCCTTTCACAGTTCGAGTTGAGATTGGAAATGGAGTTTTTGATTTGGGATTTTGTCAGGTAAGTTTCAATTGTCCTGATGGAATTTGGGTTCATCGTTTTGAGTGTAAGAACTTTATGGTGTTGAATTTGCTGATATAAATCTTTTCTTTTCTTTTCTTGTGTATTGGAAAGAAACATTTTATTTTGTATTGGCCTAAAAGCATTTATGAATGGGACTCTTTAGGATTGGCTAAAAACATTTATGAATGGGACTTTTTTTCCATCACTCCATGATTTCATTCTTCTGGAGCCTGATTCTCTTCAATCCTGATGATATGTTTTGCCCGTGTTTGGATGCATTATCAAATTGATTTCAACAATTAATTTAAAAGAAGTGGAAATGAGGAAATTTCCAATTCCCTCAATAGCATTCATATCGAGGGTCTGGGCTCCAAATTGCTATTAAAGTCAAATTCAACGAGAAGAACTCAACTACAATTTTAAAAATTAACAAAAAAAACCTTGACTAGATTTTGAGGGCTATTAATTGAGAACCACTTATATATATATATATATATATATATATATATATATATATATATATATATATATATATCAGAACGCTCACCTGCGAACCAATTCGACATACAAACTTTTTTGAGAACTTATCATATCTGATGAGTCTCGAAAATCTGAACGGTCCACGTGAAGCAGAACCTCTTGAAACCCCTCATGTACCAATTTTTACTTTGAACCAAAACTTTGGTGGGCCATAAAAAATGCAAACTGTTTCTTCCCTTGATTTGAATTTCTCTTTGTTATGGTCCATCAGAATCTTAGATTATGGTGAAAATTCATCCCATGAGGTTTCATGGGATTCCGCATCTTATGGACCGTTCGGATTTGACACCCATGACATGTGTGCAAAGGTGTGCACGTGCATAGGTGAGCATGCCTCTCTCTCTCTCTCTCTCTCTCTCTCTCTCTCTCTCTATATATATATATATATATATATATATATATTGGAAATGCTCACCTGCGAACCAGGGTTCGTACATGCTATGTACGAACTTTTTCGAGAACCTATCATACGTGTTGTGCATCCAAAATCCGAACCGTTCATGTGAAGCAGCACCTCATGAAACCCCCCGGCCCAAGTTTTACTTTGATCTAAAACTTTGATGGACCATTAAAAATGAAAACAGTTTCCTCCCTTGATTTGCATTTCTCTTTGCTATGGCCCATCAGAATTTTAGATCGGGGTGAAAATTTGTCACATGGGGTTTCATGGGATTTTTCATCGCATGGACCGTTAAGATTAGACATCCATGGCACATGTGCAAAGGTGCGCACGTGCGTAGGTGGGCAGGGGAGCATGACTCTCTCTCTCTCTCTCTCTCTCTCTCTCTCTCTCTCTCTCTCTCTCTCTCTCTCTCTCTCTCTCTCTCTCTCTCTCTCTCTATATATATATATCGAGTCGAGCCAAGTTCAAGCTTCGATCCAACCGAGTCAAGCTCCATTATACTTGACCTTGGTTCGTCTTCAAAAAGAACGGGGTCATATGAAGCGTAGCTTGTCTCGAGTTGTCATTCAAGCTGACCTAGATTGAGCCAAGCTGAGTGAGTTTTTCGAACTAGCTTGGCTTTAGTACAACTCTATTTGTAATTCACTTTAGACGTAGATCTTGGGTTTATTTAAAACCATCATTTGAAGAAATGAATGCTAGAACTTGAGGGGAAATAAAGGATAACCTGTAAAATATCCTTGTTAGCGGGAGTTGTTAGCACGAGTCGATCTCTAGCACACCTGCCGTAACCTGTAAAATACCCTTGTTAGCAGGAGTCGATCTCTAACACACCTGCCATGCTGGGACGTGCTTCTTTCGATATCTCACATGCAATCACCCTAGGCCCTGTCTGGTTGCCACTTAAAATTGAGTTCCATCTCATTTTTTTAATCGTAATTATGCATTAGAAATCATTTTTTTGTAAGGAAATAAACCAACAATCAACAGGGGTGTGTTTGGTTGTACCAAATATAATGCAATTTGGTGCAACCAAACGCTCCCTAAACTAGGATATCTAATGGTAATTAATATTAACAAAAATGAGATGGAACGCATTTAAATGGCAACCAGCCAGGCCCCTGGCATTTCTCAATTAAAACTTCTCACCAAACAAGTCCATGGCAATATCAAAATTTATGCTATATTCCTATAAAGAAAATTTCCTGGAACTTCATCAATTTACCAAATTCAATTTCTTATTTTCTTGTTCCAAACAGGATCTATAAGATCTAATTTGCTCTGATATCATGAAAATAAAAAGATCTAATTTGCTCTAATATTTCATTTGAAGTGGAATATAGGCCCAAGGGTCAGGCCCGTGAAGAAAATGCAAGCCTTTTAGTTTGGTAATCAGGCTGGGCTGAGGCTTTGATGCCTGGCCGATGTAGGACTACAAGGGCATTTTTGTCATATATCGTGCACGATGGGGCACACGTAATGAACAGCTGAGATGTTGCACAAAAGTAGGTGTGTGGACTCAGGCCTGAGCCATGCATAATCATCGAGAGCGGCAACTGGATTTGCATGGACAGATTTTGGCCAGGCTTGTTGACGGCAGAGACTGAGAGATTCCATCTGCACCACACACTTCAACCGGACGTCTGATTATGTAATGTGGCCTATGTTTAACCTTCCATCAGGTTTGTGCAACTATATGGGTGCCCTGGTCCAAAATTCATGACATTCTTCTCATCTGATGAGTCACAATGGACGGCTAATAAGCTTTGGAATGCATATATAGTAAGGTAAGAAAAAATTGTTGAGCCATCACACAAAATCTTAGAATCTAGCCTCCCAAAAACACTAGAATTATGGGATAATAAAGCAAAGAAATAAATCAAAGTACAAACCACACGATACGAGAGATATTTTACATGGAAAACCTTCAAGCACACACTGCTTGAATCAAACCTTCTTCACTCACAGGAGTGGATAAACAATAAGAAAATAAAGAAAAAAAAAGAAAGATCTCACTGATCACGATGACATACAAGCGTTGAAATGTTGATTGCACAGTATATCACCTCTACGAGCATAATCCTCCGTTCCACAAGTTTTTTCTGTCTCACACCTTTGATAGCTTTAAACCCTTTAGAAAACTCTTGCAAAGCTTTAGAAAACTTTCTTGCATTTTCTAAAAAAAGCCCTAGGGACTCCTATTTATAGTTTACGCAACTCCCTTTCGCACCTCTGAGAAAACCACTTTAAATTTAAGCAATCTACACAAAATCCAGACATGAATCTACGTAAACTCGACTAGTCGAGCAGAGTCTTCAACCGGTCGAGCGAGCAAACTCCTCGAGTGGTTGAGCAGCATGGAAGAATTAACACAATTGGTCGCTGGACTTTGAGTCGAGTCAGGCCTTGGCTGGTCAAGCACCACCCTCGACCGGTCGAGCAACCCACTCGACCGGTCGAGTAGTGCCGTAAAACACATCCGATTTATACCATGCTGCTCAATCTCTCTTCTGAACTGAGGAGGAAAACTCCATCAAAAATTACATACCGCAAACATAGCCTTGACGTGGTTGAGAGTCATGGGCGTTTCAGTGCTCCCTTCCTTCTTAAGCTGCAAAACCAACTGCAAAAAATCTTTTCTTTAGCCCTTTCCCTCTCCTTCCCCTCTGTCCATTTTCAGCCGTTGATCTATGACCGAATCAAAGATCCGGTCTAACAACGATGAAAACCTCTTCATGTGGCCCAACACGCCTTGTACATCAAACCATGATATGATAAGGAAAAAGATCCGAGAAGTTAGGCTTACCCAATAAATCTACGGCCTCACAAGCCACACGTCGAAACTCGTAGCCCACACTACGTCTATCCTCCCCATAACATGCTCGTGATCACATTGATCGCTGATCGAAATGCTACCTCTTTTAAGTTAACCGGTGCACCCGCTTGCGTGTGCACGTAACACACCATCTGGTGCACCTCGTGTCCACGCAGGCCCTAGCACACGTCCACCACTGTGGGTCTCGTGAGCACACCTTGCGCATCATCCTCCAATCTAAGCCGTAGGGACCGAACACAATGTCCATCCCACCGTACGTGAGGGCTATGGTTGCAGAAGAGACGTCGCGGTTGGCGAAGATGGCGTCGTGGTCCTTGAGGACCTCCTTAGCTACTTTAGGCGAGCTCAAATGCAGAGCTTGCTACCTAGTTGTATCTTCATGATCAGGCCATAGATCCGGGCTAATTTGGCGAAGTAGTGGTGTAGATTGGGCTCCACGAATGGGAGGCTGCCAATCAACGGCAGGCCTCGTGGGCCTGGCGGCAAAGGAGGTACTCCATTGCCTGATCTCTTGACAATCACCCATGAAACTATACATGTGTAAAGGAAAATGTGAGTGCTGCTTTGAAGCCGTTGATCTTGCTGGGCCACCATGAACGGATTTGATGAGCATGATCTTCCATCATGGTATTCACATTATTAAACTTGATCTCAACAAAGTTCTACACTTAATTCCAATTAGAGTTGGGTACAGGACGACTCGAATTGGCAAACTCGACTCGACGGACTCGATCTAAAGTGAGTGGGTGAGTCAATCTGAGTTAAGTTGACTTCATCCAGTTGGAACTCAAATCGAGTCGAGTTCAAGTCACCCAGTAACTCAGCTTGACTCGATCCAAAATCTAACTTAGTACTAACTCAACTCGATCTAAAACTCGACTTATAAATATATATTTAAAAAACAAAAAAAAAAAAAAAACTCAGTCTAACCTTTTGGATCTAAGATGCCATGTAGCCGATGAAGAGGTTGTAATTTTGACAAGTGAATCTAGGTTTTAAGTTGTGATTTCAGCCCGTGAATACCCGACGCACACAACACGACTCGGTGCCGCCTTGACTGAACTTGGTACTTGTGATCAGGTCGGACTTGGTTTAGATTACTCCAAGCAAGACCCGAACTCAGATCGGGTCAGGCATGTTAGACTCGGTACCAAGTCAGGTTGAGTTTAGGATAGGCATATTTCAAAACCAAATCGAGTCGGGTCACCATAACTCGGTCTGACTTGACTCAATGTCCAACTCTAATTCCAATGCTTGCTTGAGATACCTTATACAGGTGCTCTCTATGGTGCGAGTTGTCACTTCATCAAGGTTGCTCTTTATTTACCTGCCACTATATCTCCTTTCGTGTAGCCCACCAAAGTAACAAGTGAGCCTTTCATGGCTCTAGGCCTAACGTAGGATGTCACATCTAACAGTCCGGCCAAAAATAAAGGGTGTGTGACCCTCTCCCAATTGTTTTAGAAAATGAGAGATTTTGAAACAAAAAATTTTAGGATGCTTATGTAGCCCAATATTATGTGTATGTGATATTTGCTATGAGCCCACTGATGTATATGTGAGACTTGCTCTGGCCATTAAATATGTAATCTCATTTTTCACCCAAAGCTAAAACAAAGGTTGATGTACAATGCATGTGGGCCACGCCAAAGGAAACAGATGGGAGAAGTACATCTCCTCGTTTAATTTACAAGCCCACTATGATGATTATATAAAATTAACTGGAACCATAAGATGCCACACCAAATTTTAGGCTTGGATAAAAAATTACGCCCATTTATTCAATCGACCCATATTAAGGTAAACAGTTTGAAGTATTGTGAGTATTGTCCTTTACACTGTTTCCAATCATATAGTCCACCTGAATCACGGATGGGGCTGATTTTGAAAACCTAGACCAAAAATAGGGTGACACACCTAGTTATAAAGTGGACCTCATATAAACATTATAGGGTAATCCACTTGCGCCGCAAACCCATTTGCTCCCATGACCAATGTGAGACTATTAAAACAATCAAATAAAGGAAATCGTCCAAACTAAGGGGTGGCCTACATTAAGTTGGCCACCCTAGGCTTGTATGATTGACCTGAGTCGAATAAGGGATGGTAGCTAGATTATGCAGGATGCTTACACCTAATGTTGGTTGAGCAAGAGTTCTCACACATCAATTAAATTAGTTTAATAACCACGAATTGATCATGTATGTTCTCAATGTATGACAATGACTAAATTAAATTTAGGATACCCCGTTCTCATTATATGAGACTATTCATAATTGTTAGTGTGTTATGATCCTATAAAGACTCATGAGCCAGACATGGTGATATGGGACATCATGTCCGAGTTGTCATCCCATGCTGGGGTGACGAATCTGTCCATAGTAACCGTTGAGCACTGATGAAGGTGATAGATTATTGTTTGAATGACTCTCTTCAAATACTCGGTCGATGGTTCCACACCAAAGTACTATTCGAATGAACTGGGCATGAATAAAATTAGGTGACGAGTTATTTTCTCTGTATTAATTTAGTTTTAAGTGACAAACTCGTACTTATGAATTGATTGTTCATACTCGGTATTTAAGTGATGACCATTACCACATTAATCTACAAACTATTGGGTATCATATCATACTTTTGGAATTATAGATTTATGAGATATAATGGGTGATATCTTAATTCATATCAAGGGACACTAGGGGTGTACATTGAGTCGAACTGAGTCAAGCTAGCTTATAACACCCCGAATTTCGGAGGCCGAGAAGGTACTCAGCTCCCGAATTTTCGGGTGTCACGTATGCCCTATTAGGTTTCGGAATTAACGTATTTTATTCATTTCATAAACAGTAGGGGAGTATAGCAGGCCAAGCGACATAAATTAGAATCAACAAAATGAAATCAAGTGCAACTAAATAAAAATTCGTTTACAAACATAAAGACAATGTAAATAATAGGAGGGACTAGTCTTGTAAAATATATCATCCTCAAAATAACTGGACCCTTGTCCTATACCCCATGGACATCCCTATAGCGAACTACGAGGATCCACTGAAGATTTGAAAGTACGACAGCTCATCCTCATCATCCACGCTCACTCCATCAAGCGCGTCGAGCTCCGTGATCCTACATTTAAAATAGGTTCTGGTTGATGTTTTAAAACACTGTCCCAGAGTGGGAGTGAGTAGCTAACTCAGTGGTTCCATTATCACTAATTTACGCATATTATCATGCACATGGATAAATTTAGTGAAAAATAATCATTCATAAAATCCTAACTACTCTTATTAATGCATATGCATGGTTTCATGATATGGTGCATGCCCTTACTTCCACACTCCCTCAAGCGACAACGTCTAACGGTCGGAATGCCCAACATTCCCTCAATGCGACCTCAACTACTGAATTGTCAATTCTGGCTAATGCAACGTGATGTGAGATGTTAACCGAGTTGATTAATTATGTCCATTCATCCAGAAGTTTGGGTAAACCAAGACACCCTGACAGATCAATGCCCTATCCCGATCACGCGACCCTGGTGGTCGTGGCAGTATTGCTCTCACGATCTTTGGCTCGTTTTAGGTTTGTTACTCCCAAAAAAAAAATCATATGAAGGTAATTTTTGAGAAAAAGTCCTTACTCGCAGTCACTATGGGGAGGCTTGTCACCCCGGCGTAGGCCGACAGCTTGGGTATAGTGTCTCATATCACTATGCCCGCCTCCCAAGACTTGTGGGCAGCAACCAACGATTTATCAGTGGGCGCAAATGGAGGCAGGGTATCTCGGGTTCAAGAAGACGTGTACATACATGGTTAACGAATATGGATGTCCAGCTGGTGGATCAATTTGTCCCCATTAGATGAACTACAAATTGTACGGCTTTGAGAGCAACGTCTCGCGTAGTCCGACTACAGCTGAGAATCCACAATTTGACTAGTTGGGCTAAATTTGCCCGTGGGCGGGCCTACCAGAAGGGCTGTTCAAGTGGGTTCTGAATTTGCTGGCCGATCTGAAAAGAGAACAGTGTATAAATGTAACATAATAAAGGAGACATTGATCTACTCGAAATTGTGAGAGATTTAGACTTACATAACGATGAATCACATCCAATATTAGCATAAGAGTTATGGATTTATAATATTCAGGGTATTTCTAGATAAACATGCACATGAGTTCTAAGTTACAAAAAAAAAAAAAAAAAAAATCATAGGAGAAAACAAGTACAGTAACTGATTTCGAAAAGAATTAAACATGCATGGATTAATTGATAATTAATATACACAATTCGCACATGTAGGAGACATGTAATAGAATTCTTCTTGTTGAATTTACAAATTTGGGGGCATCATGCTTAGAATTCCATATTTGACAGATAAAATATCAAACAATGCAAGCATTGGGGTAGTTAAGGATCAATATTTCTTCCTTATCTAGAAATTATCTATGTCTAAACTCAAATCCATCAATTTCACTCCATGCAAGTAACATGTAAAATAGATTGTTAAATACAATCACTAAAATTCATCTTAGGTTTGATAAACGGCTACATAGAGGTAATGGTCCGCACCTAAGGTCGGTTGAAGGCTTGCGGAGTTACTCTAACAGTGTCGGGTCCAAGAAATGATGCGTCGGGGTCCTGTGCCAATTGAATTTGCATGTTAGGACACATGCAAGTAGCCTAGCATACTAAAATATAAGGAGAATTTGAGTGATTACCTTCCAATCAACAACAATCCACTTCTATGGCGATGGAGCCGTGATTTTTGGTGAGTGATTGTGGCAGGAGAGGGAGATCTCTCAAAATCCAGCTCCCCTTCCACTCTCTCTCTCTCTCTCTCTCTGAAAGTTTTGTATGGGATTGAGGGAGAGGGGGTTTAAGGTTTATATAACCTACATTTTTGCTCCAATGGCCCTGGGGTGGCAACTCTTATTACATATGACCTTGTGGGGCTCATTTACGGTCTTTAGGGCTATCTCAATGGCCCCTTGGCCCATTCGTGCCATGGGACAAGTGTCCCATGATCTGATGAGGGGCTATCCAAAATTTGGTGGCAAACAGATGCGGAAATTGATCGTAGGAGTCCGATTTGTGATTATTGGTCACTGTCTTTCGATCAAGGGTCTGATTCGGTGGACGAGGGTAGGGAAATATCTCAGGTCTATGGTGTGAGTTTAGATGAAATCTAACAATTGGAATGTCGTAATTTTTTATCCTAAGTGGCGGGGCTAATTGTTTTAAATTTTAGATTTTTAGGCTATATTGACTTAGAGAGTCCCGTCTCATAAGTGCCGACTTAACGGTGAAAACTGTCCATTTCAAGGCGTCGTTTAAGTCCATTATCCGCGATGGACCACAAGCCCAATGATGTTCATAGCTTCGAATGGTTTTGGATTTATTGGCCCCCTTTTTGGGCGTTGCACGGCCCGTACAAACTGTCGCCAAGTATTATTGGGCAGACCGACTCTACAGCCTGCGCTTGACCCGAACATATTCAGGCTTATTCGCGTTAGTGACTTAACTTGTTTTAATTTATCGATGGTGGGCCCTGCATGTGCGACCATCTAATGCAAT
Organism: Magnolia kwangsiensis; assembly: GCA_037074715.1. Taxonomy (NCBI): domain Eukaryota; kingdom Viridiplantae; phylum Streptophyta; class Magnoliopsida; order Magnoliales; family Magnoliaceae; genus Magnolia; species Magnolia kwangsiensis. Next base: position 89,545,553 of record CM073585.1, read on the forward strand.
CCTACGGCAATCCACTAGTGGACGCCTCAGGACACAGCTCTGATTAGCCTGGGTGTTACATAGCCTTAGCTCGACTTGACTCGGCCACTAGCTGACCTCAACTCGAACTCGGCTTGGCTCGGTCCTTGAGCCTTACTGGCCAGTTCGGCTCGGTTTGATCAGCAGCGAGTCGAGCTGGGGCTAGCTCGAACTCATTTTAAGATCAAAAAATCAGCTCGACTTGGCTTGAACTCAGCTTCGAACTCAGTCGAATCGAGCTTTTTAGAGTTGAGTCGAGCGAGCTAACAGAGCTAGCTTAATTCGTGTACACCCCTAAGGGACACTCGTGAGGAGCTGCTACATGCCGCAAAGAGCCACGTAATCCAGATAATGACTCGTGATATAATGATGGTATCTTAGCTTCACCAACCCGCTGTATGAACGGAAGATAATAACTACTTGGCTAATCATACATATCAATCGCATTGCACTATATTAGACTGTTATGATTTGGTATTGAAGTCGCATGATGAGGGGGAGTTAACATTTGTGAAATAAGTGTTAAAGTCGCCTGTGAGGGTGTAATAGATAGTAAGGTGCATCCATCATTTCATAATATCATTCATGCATTTAACAAGATTATTTATAAAGTATTTATTTACCTCCTTTATCATTAATTATGCTGATTGAGTTGATAATATGTGTAACGTAGAACTAATGAAACCACTGAGTTAGGTACTCAATTTCACTTGGGAAGGTGTTTTAAAACACTAACCAGGCGATATTGTGGATGCAGGTACCACCGAGTTCTCAGACAATCAGGCTTAGACTGGCTTGCACCATCGAGATGTTTTGGAGTGTTAGGTGAAAATCAAAAACTTCACATTTTTCTTTCATTTTGGCTAAGTTATTGTGACTTGTGTAATCTCCATTTGGGTGAACACTACTTTTGGAATTGTATATATTGAATATTAGCTATATATTTTCAAATTTAATTATATTTACTTAACTTTTGAAGCCGCTAGTTACTCTGATTTTGATCATATGTGAATGTTAACCAGACTGTGCGGGTACGTGAGAACTCGCCATATGCATTTTTACTAGATTCACACCTGAAAAATTGAGACTAGACTTTCCGTACCCATGTATGAATCATTGTTTGCATGTTCTTATAGGGTATAGGCAATTGATTTTTTTCAAATATTACTGATTTTGGATGAATTACTGTTATATGTCAAATATGCTAGGAGAGAAGGCATAAATTGTTGACAGCTTGATAATTTATTGAATTTCTTGTAATTGATCCTCTACATACAACTGAATTGCATGATTTGTGTTAACCCATGAAGGACCGAACTATTATGTATTGGTGCATGGCTATCTTTATGGCTGTATATATTGAAACACATTGAATATGGTCTGTATGGTTTAGCTGAATTTGGTTTATTGCTGTCAACGTAGTTGAATTACTGAATTATGCTTGCCTTATGTGACTTATCCCTGAATCTGATGATACATGTTGTTTATCTAGTACATAGACCCTTATGGATTGGCCGATTAATTGAATCACTTGGGTGACCTTCCATTGGGCCTACAGTTAAGCTGTGAATCGACGGCCGTAGTTGGACTACATGAAACACCGTTCTCAGGCCGTTCAGTTTATGGTGCGACCTATGGCAGCATATTGACTCACCATCGGCCATCCTTATGTTTTAACCATGATCGCATGCCTATGTAGGAACTTGAGATACTCCGAGACCTTTGCGCCCACTGTTAATTATAATATTCGGCCCACAAGACTCATGAGCAGGGGATAGTGGAATGAGACACTATGCCCGAGCTATCGGCCTACGCTGGGGTGACGAGCCTCCCCATAGTGACTAATGAGCACCAAGACTCGTGAGCCGGGGACGGTGGTATGGGACACTGTGCCCGCGTTATCGGCCTATGTTGGGGTGATGACCTCCCCATAGTGATCATGAGCTAGACTTGAAAGTCCTAATTGACTTCATATGAGCTTAAGAGCTATGAGATTATTGAACCCATGAGGGCTAAGGATCGCGAGAGCCAATTAGCTACGGCCCTGAGCCGCATTATCAGGATAGGGCAACGTTTTACTAAGGGTATCACGGTTTTCCCAACCTGCTGGATGAATGAACCTAATTAATCAACTCGGCTAACATGATCCATAATATTGCATTACGTACTTTGGCGATTAAGGAGTCGAGGTTGTACTGAGGGAGTATTGGTCATTCGCGATCGTTAGATGTTGTCACACGAGGGAGTGTTGGTGGAAAGAGGCATACATCATATCATGAATTATGCATTTTATTAACAAGAGTATTTAGAAATTTATGATGTATGTTGTTTGCTAAATCTATTCTATGCATGATTATTTGTGTTATCTATTACTAATGGTATCACTGAGTTGATCACTCACTCCTACTCTGGGACAGTGTTCTATAACACCGACTAGACTCTGGTATAGATGCAGGAACCTTAGAGTGAGACGCATTGGATAATGTCGGTATGGACAACGATGAGGAGTTAACGTACTTCCAGACGTTTGGTAAACCTTACTAGCGTGATGGATGATCTCGAGCTTGGGCCAGGGCCCAACTTTGTTTAGGAGAGGCGAGAGGATGGGACTAGGTCCCTAATGAATATTTATTTCTTAGAATTTTGAGGTTTTTATGCTGGTTCATAACTTTATTAGTAGCACTTGGATTGTGGATAGTTTATAATTAAGTCTCTGATGATTAGTTACCTTATGTTGATTTAATCTTTCTTTGACTTCTTGATATCCATATTTACATGCATATGAGGCCCATTAGGGTACATGTGACACTCAAAAATTCGAGAGCCGAGTTCTTACTCTGCCCTTGAATTTCAAGGTGTTACACAATATATTAGGGAAGCTAAGGTACTACCATTTTATCATGGTCTCAACTGGATCACAAGGCTCAGGGGGCCGTAGCGGTTCCTCACCTGTGTCCCTTAATCCATTTTTAAGTTCATCATCCAAGTGACAACTCCCCAGCCAATGTGGGACTAACAATGGCTCGACTGATCTCAAAAGACCTAAATGATACGGGTTTAGTCATATCATCGACATGATGAAGGATGACCACAATTGATGCAAGAGTTGTCACTCAAACGCAAATGTAGTGCAGTTGTAGCATCCATTCTATTTATGATATAGTAGACTCGTGGCCTTCATGATTGCTCATCGGTCACTACGGGGAGGCTCGTCACCCCAGCGTAGGCCGATAACTCAGACACAGTGTCTCATACCACCATACCTAACTCATGAGTCTTGTGGATCATACTGCGAATGGTTATAAGTAGACTCGCTCGATTAGAATGGAGTATCGTAGATTCCATTTGATCATGTCATACGTTATGAACATACATGATCAGTCGGCTGTTAGGCTAATTTGATTGACTTGGGAGAATCCCAACATAACCAGCATTGGGTGCAAGCATCCCGTGTAGTCCATATACTATCGGTTGTTCGTGTTCAAACCGAGTCGATTGAACAAGCCTATAGTAGTTGACTTAACTTGGGCCACCCCTTGGTTCAAGCGATTTACCGACTGACCTAACATTCTAAGTAATTCTAAAAATTACAAAAGGTTAACAATTCATTAGGCAATTATAATGAAATTTAATATGATGCTTAAATTTAACAACATAGTCACTTAAGCATTTCATCGAACATGTAAATATCAATAAAAAAGTAATAAAACATGTTGTAATCAAAATCGAAATGCAAACATGTTAGCATACACCAAACCATCTACAATAACAAATCATTAACTGAGACCATTAAGGGTTGATAAATGGCAATCTAGGAATAACGGTCCGCAACTTAAGAAGAGATTTTCAATCTTTGAGCTCCTAGGGTCAGAGTTTAATTTGGAAAAAACGATTCATACACAAATTTCGAAGGAATTAGGTGAAATTAAAGAAATTCAACGTAGAAAAATCTAGGTTGGGAAATAGGGTTCGTTTCTTACCTCTCAATCATGAGTGGGGTGGATTTGGTGGTAGAGAACAGTCAAGGCTAGAGCTTTGATTGAAAAAGACCCATCAAGAACAAACTTCAAGATCTCCCTCCCAAGCTCATCCTCCTTTTTTCTCTATTTCTCCCTCTTCGTCTCTTTCTTTCTTTCTTTCTAGGGAAAAATTGGGATGGGAGCAAGGGTTGCCCCCAAATGCTCTATTTATAGCACAAAAAATAATGCAAATGGCCCTAAGGGTTAAATTTTCATTATAATTACCTTATGGGAGGGTGTTTCTACACTTTGGAGTCCACTATAGGGTGTAAAGGTTGATATACACCATAAGATAGTTAACCCTAGTGATGATCTACGAAAAGATATGATCAGCCCACCATTTGGATGCGTCAATCGATGTGTATGATCAGAAGTCAGTTCAACGGTTACTGATCGCCAATTGGGGCCAAGGCTATACAGATATATGTAGGGCATTAACTTAGGTTGATACCCTAAATTTACTCGTGATCTAACGATCTGAAAGCCACGGCTTCGGTAGAGATCGAATATAGACAATTAACTTAAGTTCTTAACAAAGCCTAAGGATATTCATGCATCCCATGCACTGGCCTTGCGAATCCAAGTTAAGTTATTTGATACGCAATCTCAGCTCGATGTCCCACATTGGACGTCAAGCCTGCCAAGATGAACGTCTTTCTATAGTTTTAAGTTTAGTAGCGTATTAACGAGCGAGCTAGAGCTTTTTCAGAAAATCAAGACATTTATGTAATGAATTAGATAGCAATATTTCTTATACCCGATTAAGGTTTGGATTAGCTAAGTTCATAGTGTAGTCTATTCAAAATTTTCAAAAATAGCGATTCAATCCTAATCACCCTAAACTGTTGGTTCTTAGTCTAAAAAAGTAACTTGGTCAGTTTGGTTTATTAATTAAGATTTAACCCCTAGTTGTCTCAACTTTAGATAGGTTTTTATTTACTTATGGTTATCTTGGTTAATCAGTGATAAGTTAGTTAGATTTGGGCCCTAAATAAACAAATCACGGGGCTAGTATAACACCCCGTACTTTTAGTACTCGGGCATCACTACGTAGATTCAAATTAGCTTACACATATGCATTTGTCCACATAATTTACCTTACACATCACTATCCAACAACCCACAATCTATTCATCTTAACCCTTAGATTTTAGATTATGACAATTCACAATATCATAATAAAATTTGAGATCAATCTTTCTGTTTGACTGTCACAAGTTGAATTATATTTGTATAATCTTGAGCATAATGATATCTCATCATACACCTATTTAGTACAATCGAACTGTATGAAACCAATGTAGAGATCAAAATCATAAGATCCACCATTCATCGGTCTATGCCACCCTGTAGAAAGATCCATCCCATGCAACTCTCAAATTTCACATAAACATTCATTAGGACCCCTAGAGTTATCAATAATGAAATACTAGGCAATCCAATCATTGGATTAGTTTATAACGGTCCTAACTCCTAATGACCTACAGTGTGGCCCACAACATAAATTATATATATAGTGTGCAGACAATAGTAATAATAATACAAAGATGATATATATATATATATATATATATATATATATATATATATATATATATATATATATACACACACACACACACATAACAAAATAAATGAAATAAAATAAAATTATTATTATTATATGGGTAGTAACAAGTCTTGAAGATGTGGACAACCCATAGGACCACTTTAGCCGTTGACGATCGATTCTGGATAAATCTGACCACCAGAATAATTATAATCCTCCATTAAGGGTCAAGATCTGGTTAACATGGCCCACCTGGGTCTCACCATCAACCCAAAATGGGCCAGGGTCCTTATGAAGGGTTCCCAATGTGAATGGACGGTATGGATTATGATACTGACATCTCAACGGGCCCCTACACGGTGCATGTGCACTAAGGACGCTGGTACACGAGCCACATTGGGACCGAGCCTTTTTGCAAACAAGAAATATCTCCCGCCTTTCTCTCTCTGTTTTAAACCGACTTACTTCCAGCCTCTAGGTGGCCCACCACGACCACTTTTTGAGCCATGTAAACCGTTCAAATTGATTGTGGGGCCCATACAACCAAAACTGTATAGCCATGAGACCATTTGTAAACAGACGGAGAAGATGGGTAACAACCGTCCATTATGTCACACGTGGTGGAAAACCATTATGAGAGACCCATCTGGGACCGAGGGAACAGCCAGCGGTCGCTCCGGTCCGGCCGTCTCGCTCATCCGTTGTCCGGGTAAAAGCATACTCCTTCGCCTCTTTTCGTCAAAAATAGCCAAACAAGGCTCGTGGGAGGAGAGAGAAAGAACCGTCTTCCTCTTTTAGAAGGACAGATCCCAGTCGTCTGCGGTAGAGACAATCACAACCGTCCATCCCTCTCTCTCGCTGGCTATAAAAGAGGGTGTTGTAGCCCTAGAATTCTCCAGAGAAAAGAGAGAAAGAGAGAGTGTAAGAGAAGAAAAACAGAGAGCCGTTCTCTCCTCCGCAGGTGACCATTTCTCCTTCCATTTCCTTCTTTCTATTTCAACTAAAATAAGGCCTCAGGGATGTTTGTATCAGGCCAAAAGCTAACCAAGCAATGGCCATGCTTTCGGACAGAGGACAGACCATCAGAATCACTGTTGAAATGAAGGCTGCCGAGCTTCTGTTTTGTGCTGGGACCGACCAAACAATGGTCGGGTCTCAGGCGAACATCAGGCTGAATGTTGGCCATAGATAGGCTGGAAACCAGCCAAGCAATAGCTGTGTTCACACCTAAAAACAATGGTAAGTGGGCCAATGCTTCTGATTTGGAACTGAGCCGAATAGTGGCTCTGTTTCGGACTAAGCACCCACCCAAGTACACCCCATGTTTCAGGCTAGGAACCGGCCAAACAATGGCCGTGTGTCGGGCCATAAACTGAATGGAACAGAAGCTCCGTTTGGAGTTGGGATCGGGCTGTTCATCACGCCATGAATGGCTCTATTTGGACCTTTCATTAGACCCCTGTTTTGAACTGAAAGCCGACTAGAGAGATGTCCATGTTTCATGGCTTGCAGCATGCCTATTAGAGGCTCTGTCTTGCGCCGAAGTCAGGTAATAAAACAGACCCTCCATCAAGCCACATAATGACTCTGATGGGAGCTAAAAATGAACAGTTCATCAGGCCATGCGGTAGCTTTGTCTTGAGCTGAGATCAGGCCTTGAGCAGGCATGTATAAACCGAAGGAAACATCCACCGAGTGGGCCATGCAAAGGGCCTATAACAGGCCATGATCGGACCTCAGGCAGGGCTAATACAAGCAGAAGCTCGAGTCATTGTAGTTACCGCTATACTGGTGACAAACAGAAGCACTGGTTTCGACCGAGTATGCCGCACAGACACCACTCTCAGCTGGTTTGAGATCGATTTTGTGGGCCATATGCCACGCAAGCTGGTGGGCCACGCTGGGCTACAGGGGACCGTCCATCAATGGACGTTGAGTTCTAACCATCTAGTGCTGGAGGTTGATAGCCAAATGTATGTGCATGCATTTGCATGCATGCACCCTGCTGGATACTCACCTGCCAATCAGTTCACGTAAACCACATGCAAATGCAAAAATTTGAGATCTCATCATACCTGATGAGTCTGGAAAATCTGAATGGTCCATATGGAGCAAAACCTTAGGAAACCCTCTGGTTCCAATTTTTACTTTGAACCAAAACTTTGCTGGGCCATGATTAATGCAAACAGTTTCTTCCCTTGAATTGCGTTTATCTTTGCTATGGCCCACTGGAATCTTAGAACAGGGTGAAAATTCACCCCCTTGGGTTTCTTGGGATTCCACATCTTATGGACCGTTCGGATTCGGCACCCATGTCACATGTGTGAAGGTGCACACATGCTTAGATGCATAGGTGAGCATGCCTCGTGTATTCATATCTACATGGTGAGTCCTACACGGGTGGAACCCATTTGTTTGCACGCTGGATGTAGACCGTCCAGGGTATGAACGTGGTGTGCCTGGACAACACATCCACTCCGTCCACCAAGAGCTCGTGTGATGCATGTTCATACCGTATGTTGCAAATATAATATACATGTATACTACATAATACATCCATAATGTATATAATGCATGCATGTAAACCGTATGATGTAAATGTAGGATACATGATGTATACATGGAAACACTGTGGGATGTATATGTAATAAATATAGTGTGCCAGCTCATCCATATGGCGGTGGACCATGTATGGGGGTCCCACCATGATATAAATGCTTATCTACATGGTCCGTGCAGTGGACCCCACCAACTAAATAACTGTATATTAAGCCCACTCGTTTGAACAAGTATTTTTGGGCATGGGTTCCTCTCAAATAAGCACCAAACCATCATAATTTAGGTCATTCGACCAACATGGCGTACCAGAATCTTAGAACTTATCAGCTAATGTAAGGGATTTCACTAGGAATTTTTTCTAGTGACGCAAAGACACTAGCTTCTCGAGAGGGCTCACACCAAAGGACACCCTACAACGTATCTAGTGATGATTCTTTTCCCTTAAACTTTTCACCCTTAACTAGACCAGAAATAACAGCCTTATTAGTGTAAATGGCTACCTAGACTAATGATAACTGCATATAGAAATAAACTGTATTCACTTGATTTATTTGTTGAAAACGATAATTCTCACGCTTACTATGGTTTAGATTCTTGATCTCTTTGAACTGCCTAAGTGAATAATCTAGTCGTTTATGTCATGTAAATTCAGTTGTTATATATTGATAGAAATACATGTGTCATTCCTAATTTTTCTTTCATATCGTAATATATGTTGTTATGACATACATACTGCTAAAATCTCTCCATGAAAAGTCCTAGCAAAGGAAAGTCCGTACTTGGGGTGTAACTAGATTGGTTGTGACATAAGTAGGCCCCTGACATGGAGGTTTTGGTTGTGGTGTTTGACCATAGGATTTACCATCCATATGTGATTTCACCTGACTTGGGGTGAATCTCATAACCCTTCCAAATACCGTTGTTTACTCGTTTTGAATCATTCATGTCAATATGTTTAAATCGTCACTTTTGATAATTTTAACATTTCACCCCTAGTCAGCATTGTTGGTAGCTCTTTTATGTTGAATTGATTGACCACATGTTAGTGGGTGCTACACTCACCCTAAGACGGTAGTCTCATGGGCGGGGGATGGTGTAATGAGACACTATGCCTGAGCCATTGGCCTACGCTGGGCCACAAGCTCCCCGTAGTGACTGTGAGCTTATTTAAAATGGCTGAGTGTAATTGGATTAATAATGGACTGACTAATCATACATACATTGTACAGACCAGCATCTATTACTATCGTACGTGATGTACATATCGTTCCGACTGGATGATGTGTCCCGGGTTCGATGTTCCGACTTGATGATGTTTTCCAGGTTCGATGTTTCGACTGGATGATGTTTCTCAGGTTCGATGATTGCATGGGCGGCGGCCCTATTCGCACGGATGAGCATCCCTGGGGCGTGAACGCATTCCATACATTTATGTACTTAATAAGACTGCATCTACTGTGTTTTGGACTATCTGTATGCTTTTATGTTATTCCTTGTTTAGAGCAGCGGTGTGTAATCTTAGTGGGAGATCATACTGAGTTGGCCACTCATCCATCAAATATATAACCGTACAGGTAGCACAGGTGGCTCTGATGATGTTCACATTCATATTGGTAAGGAGAAGGCTATGGTTAACATGGGTGCATGATTATATTTGCTAAGAGCTGCTGCAAGATTTCACAACTCATGATAATTATAAATTTACCTTGTTTTACATGTAATGTTATTTCATTTTTTATTCGTAAGAATGAAAACATTGGTTTGTATAAGTCATTATGGGCACTCCCTTGTCTACTCTAAATGAAGTTTGAAATTTTTCTTTATGCTAATTTGTCCACTCTACGCTTATCTGCTTACTCTGATAAAAGAAAAATATTATATCTGACTATCGTTTAAGGTTAACACTTGGATTTTTGGGACACTGGTCATGTACTCGGGTCTAGAAAAGTTGGGGCGTTACAGGTAGACTCAATGTTTAAGTGATCGGATGAATTTGTTGACTTCGTATGATTGATTAATCGGATTTGTACAGTTCTTTACTAGTACCATCCGCGTATAAGCTCACCTCGAGCGCTAAAGGTTAGTAAGTGACAACGTAAGCTAATTATACTAAAAAATTTCAAGGGTTTTTGAAAATTCATATTTGCTAATTCCACACAAATGTAGGGCTCTATGCATCTGTATAAGGGGATGAGCAAATATAAAATATGTGTGAAATCTTGTTGGCATATATGCCCTTTTAGTCCAATAAGTTATATGTTTATTATTTATTGTTCTTCTGTATATATGGAATGGATACAATCGGGCTGGATTTGTTAGGAGACTTTATTTAGGTTTTTATATTAGTGGGAAATGAAGTTAGGTTCAATGTGAAATACATTTTAAGGCCTAATTTATTTGTTTCTTTATAGAACTAAACTATTATCATGGCTAACTAATAAGTTGTGATAGCTTAATTCATGTGCTGATATGTAGGGTGTGCATATTGTGACTCTCTACCATGGGATATTTTGTGTTCAAGGGGTACATTTTGGTATTAGCTTTCACTTCTATGTTTGTTACGCTTATTCTTAGACTTGAGAAGATCTATGGTCTTGACGGATATTTTATCAATTGTTTTGGTTCATCAATATATAAGCCTCTTACTTGGATCGTGGTAAGTTGGGTGGTTGATTATGTACTCATAGGGATTAGAATTTTAAACAAAGAATCAATGACCTTATGAGTTTAGCTTTATGTCATGAATAAGGATGATTGATTAATATGGCCTATCAAATTAGTTTTGTAAATCTTTTGCTTCTTCTTTACTCCAAATCTTCATATTTTCTCCTATACTTTTATTGGTTAAGGCAATTCCTGTATCAATCATTTCTTTTATTTCCATAGTTTCACATTTCATAAGAAATATATCCTCAAAGAATACTGCAATCTCTTGCTTCAATTATGGCATCAAGATATAATGTATTTTTAGTTTTTCTATATGTTGCACTATGTTTTACATATCTTATAAATACACAATTATTTATTTTATGACATAATTTTAATTTTTTAGTATTTGGTAACCCTACCTCAGCAAGACAATCCTATACTATGGGTTATTTATAATTATAAATATAATTTTTTCAAAGTTCATATGGCATTTTTCTAATTATTTTATAGGCTATTTTATTTTGCATGTAACAAACAGATAAAATTACTTTTTCCCACAAATTAAAGGGCAAACTAAAAAGATTTAATATTGCATTAAAAAAATTTTTAGTGTTTTATTCTAACGTTTTACAATTTTATTTTGCTATGGTACATAGGGTGTATTTGTTTCATGAATAAATCCATTCTTTTCATAATAGTCTTTAAATTTAGAGATTCATACTTTCTCTTTCTCCCATTTGAAATTTTTTAATTTTCTTATTTAGTTTTCAACTTTATTTTTAAATTTAATAAGAATTCTAAAGCTTCATCTTTATTTTTTTAATAGATATGCTTTGGTGCATCGCGAATAATCATTTACAAATGTGATATACTATCTGGTACCACTTCAAAACATATGATTTTTATAAGAAAATTTTATAAAGAACTACCTAATTAATATAAAATTTACATCCCAATACCTTTTTTGAAAAAGCTTTTCAAACATCTACCTCATCAATCATTATTACTATCATTCCACTAGCTTCTCACACGAGTGGTTGGTGGGTGTGCGAGCAAAGGGGTTGGCTACTTGGCTGGAGCCCACCATGATGTTTATGTTAAATCCATTCCAACCACCAAGTGCTTAACCTCAAGTTAAGCGAAGGACTCCAAAATCATCCCCATCCATAATTCAGGTGGACCACATAATTGGAAATAGTGTATAGGGCAACAATCATCATAAAAACAATATCCCTTTGGCATGAGTCACCTGACTTATGGATGGGCTAACATTTAGGCCTGGGCTTAAATTTTTGTGTGGCATCTAATAATGGTTCGAGTAGATTTCATATCTTTATCATGGTAGGTTCTATATAAATCAAAGGTGGATGTCTCTTTCCTAATTGTCTTCTTTCATGTGACCTACGTGAACCACAAGTTAGCCTAAATTTTTTACTCTATGACTCAACTAGGATTATATATCTAATAATTGGAGTAAATCTTATATAAACAACATGATGAGCACCGTAAAAAATAAGTCCCCGGGTCCCTCTCCAGCGGTACACTGAGTATTCAGAGGAAGAAAAAAAATCATATAGTACATTGCTCTTGATTTTGATGGGGTCCATCGTGATGTTTAAGTAACAACCTCTCCAACCATTAAATATTTAGTATAATATTAGGGCAGCAACAAAAAAAAATCAAGTTGACTTGTGGTTAAGGTGTAGGAAAATAGCTGCGAAAGAGACGCCGACCCTTGTTTTTACTGAGCCCACCATGATAATTATATGAAATACATTTGAATCATTAAATTCCACATAAAAATTTAGGCCTGCTTCGCGCAAATCATAACCATCCATGATGGGCCACACTTATGGAAACAATTTGTAAGATGAGAGTTGCCTTGTACACTGTTTCCAATATGTGGTTCACTTGACTCATAGATGGAGTTGATTTTTGAGTTCTTGACCTAGCATGGCTGGGTTCATCTAGTGGTTAGGGTGGATTTTATATAAACGTCATGGTGGGATTCACCCAAGCCACTACCCATTTTATTTAAACTTCATAGTTGTCATGGAAGGTAGATGAGAAGAAGAAGAGGAAGAAAAGAAATGTGGTTAATAGCTAAATCAAATTTGGGTATATCCAACCGTGCTTATAATATACATGGGGAGAGATCATATAGAAACACTAGGTTGTTTGATGTGAGGGATTTGCTGAAATCCCTGGATTTGGAGCAATCCAAGACTTCCCGGAAAAAAAGAACAAAAAAAAAGAAAAAAAAGAAAGAAAGACAAATCCTAATAATCAAAGACTTTTAAGATTTTATTTTTTTTAAAGGTAATTCCTTTGTAATAAATGCTTGTGGACTATAGCAAATGCTCTATAAATTCATAGGTTTGTCTATTGATTCTCAAATAATAAATTTAGAAAATCCATAAATTTATCAAATTCACTTTCTCATATTCTTAATCCCAAACACGTTCTATAAGATCTAACTTGCACTGATGCCATAAAAAGAACTTAGAAAGGAGACAAACGTGACAAATATTTTATAGTGAAAGAGCTGAGTAAACATCACAAGCACCTTTATATAAACAAGTCTTCAATCCTATTTACATATATATAATATATATAGAACTAAGCCCAGCAAACAATAGCACAATAATAAGGCAATCTGAGTTTAGAGTTTCCTTTTGTGAAGAGAAGGCAACTTCCCATTTGTGTTCAAAGCTTATGCATGTAGGACCATGCCCAAAATATTTCCCATGATTTGAAGATTGTAGCCATCGGATATTCTTGATCTTTTCTCCATTGAATATGGATTGTTGGTGAATTATTTCTCTGTAATCATGATGAAAATCCATGTTCATGATCCATCAATGGTTTGGATAAATCAATCATGGGCCCACATGTACACACTTAATGCAAAATAGAAAAATTACATGTTTATTACAAACAGGTAACTCAAACCTCTAAAAACAAACGCAAGTAGGAACTTATTTTCAAGAGTAAAGCTCGGGATTTGACAATCTCGGCGTTGGGATAGCAACGAGCGGTGTCGCTTTCTTCAGAACGATTCCAAACTTCTCTGAAAGATCAAGCTTCATCCCTTCTGGCAATCGCCAATCGAACGAGTGCAAAAGCGAAGCTAAAACGTAAGTTAGCATTCGCTCTGCCAGGGGGACTCCAGCACACATCCTCCTTCCAGACCCAAAAGGAATAAAACGAACATCATTGCCTTTGTAATCCCATTTGCTAGTAGAATTATAGAATCTATCAGGACAAAATTCCAGAGGGTTATCCCAAGCATCAGGGTTTCTATGTATGGTCCATGTGTTAATAAAGACCCGGGAACCCATTGGGATGGTATAACCACCTATGGTGCATGGTTTTCTTGGGGACCTTGGAAGTAAGAACACGACCGGTGAGTGTAAACGTAGGGCTTCCTTGAGGATGGCGTCTAAATAGTGGAGTTTGGGCACATGTGATTCTTCTACCATGTGATCCATTCCTACAACTTGTTGTAGCTCATCTTGGGCTTTTTTCATGATTTCTGGATTCTGCATCATCTCAGCCATGGCCCACTCTATTGTTGTTGCTGACGTTTCCGTGCCACCTACCACCAAGTCCTGTTAACAGAAATGTTGGATTTTTTATATGTCATGGTTAGTTGGGAGTGTTTTAACCATTTTTATGTTTTCTATCATGGGTTTTGGCGACCAGTCATCTGATGGCTACGATACATCCATACCAGGAGCAAATGGATGGATGGTCCTAAATGAGAAGTCATCCATCTGGTTGATGCCCGTCAGGATTTCAGGCAGAGATTCTAGTGGAATACAAGGCCCAAGGACCAGGCCCGTGAATACCATGGACGGTTTAGCACTTCAAGAGCATTTTTGTCAAATACTAGGCCAGTGGACTCGGGCCTGAGCCATGAATAATCATCGAGAACGGTGGCAGGATCTGCCTGGACAGGCCCAAGCCCGGCCCATTGTTGACGGCAGAGATATTCTATCTGCACCCCCACGCTTCAACCGGACGTCTGATTATGTACTGTGGCCTATGTTTGGAACATCCAAACCGTCCATCCGGTTTGTACAACTATGTGGGTTCCCTGATCCAAAATTCATGCCAGTCCTCTCATCTGATGGGCCACAATGGACGGCTAATAAGCTTAGGAATATCATATATATATATATATATATATATATATATATATATATATATATATATATATATATATATATATATATATATAGTAAGGTACGAAAAAATTACATACCAGAAGCATAGCCTTGACGTGGTTGAGAGTCATGGGCGTTTTGGTGCCGCCTTCCTTCTTAAGCTGCAAAACCAACTGCAAAAAATCTTTGCTTTTACCCTCCCCCTCTCCTTCCCCTCTATCCATTTTCAGCCGTTGATCTATGACCGAATCAAAGATCCGGTCCAACCACGATGAAACCCTCTTCATATGGCCCACCACGCCTTGTAAATCAAACCTTGATATGATAGGAAAAAGATCCGAGACGTTAGGGCTACCCAATAAATCTACGGCCTCACCAGCCACACGTCGAAACTCGTGGCCCACACTACGTCTGTCCTCCGCATCGAGCGTGTCACCCCATATCATGCTCGTCACTACATTCACCGATGCACCAAACGCCATATCGCTTAGGTTAACCGGTGTGCCCGCTTTGGTGCGCACGTAGCGCAGCGTCTCGTGCACCTCGCGTCTACGCAGGCCATGGTACGAGTCCAGCACCTTGGGGCTCATCATCTCTCTTGAGCACACCTTGCGCATCATCCTCCAATCCGGACCGTAGGGACTAAACGCGATGTCGATCCCACCGTACGTCAAAGCTATGGACGCTGATGAGCTGTCGCGGTCGGCGAAGATGGCGTCGTGGTCCTTGAGGACCTCCTTAGCTACTTCAGGCGAGCTCAATACCACACAGATCTTTCTACCTAGTTGTATCTTCATGACTGGACCATAGATCCTGGCTAATTTGGCGAAGTAACGGTGTAGATCGGGCTCTACGAAGGGGAGGCTACCGATCAACGGTAGACCTCGTGGACCCGGCGGCAAAGGAGGTGCCCCATTCCGTGATCTCTTGACCATCACCCACGAAATTATACAAAGTGTAAAAGAAAATGCAAGTGACATTTTGAGACCGTTGATCTCGCTGGGCCACCATGATCGGATCTGATTAGCAAGATCTTCCATCATGGTACTCACACAGTTGAACTTGATCTCATCTAAGTTCTACACTTATAATAGCAATGCTTGCTTGAGCTACCTTTTATAGGAAGCGGATTGGCTGGCGTGCCAAACACCAGCAACCTGTGGGTACAAGTTCCTACGAACGATTCAAAAGAGATCAAAGTTACATGGGCTCCACAACGATGTATTTATCATATCTACACCGTTCATTCATTTTTTTGAGATCATTTTAGATCTTGATCCTAAAAATGAGTAATTTTTAATATCAATTGGACCACATTACAAATAGCAGTGGGACAATGATTCTCACTGTTAAAATATTCGTGGGTCCATCTTAACGTTTACTTTCCATCCAATCTGTTCATAAGGTCACACAGCCGTGGATGAAGAGAAAATAAATAAATATCACATTGATCTAAAATTTCTGTGACCCCGAAAGGTTTTCAATGGCAAGCGTTCAATCTTCCACTGCTTTTTACAGTGTAGTCCATTTGATATTTGTATCTGCCTTTGTTTTTTTTCAAGCATTGTTACGAACTCACCAAGTGGACGGACGGTTTGGATATAACTCATACCTTATGATGGGACCCATAAAAATTGATGACGTCAACACACTATCATACGGTGGTGTGCGGTGAAATCGGATGACGCTCTTATTGTACTGAGTAAACTCTGTTGGGCTCAGTATAAATGTATATATTCTATCCACGACATTCATACATTTTTTCGTCTTATTTTAAGAATTGAGATAAAAATATAAGTATATGCAAAGATCAAGTGTTCCATACTATAGGAAACTATTGGAATAATAATTTCCACCGTTAAAAACTTCTTAGGGCCTATATTTATGTTTATTTCTCATCTAACCTGTTCATAAGATCATAAAAATATGGATAAAAGAAAATCACAAATACAAACTCGGTCCAAAACTTATAAATTTTCAATGGTAGCTGTCCAAAGTCACACTGTTTCCTATAGTGTGGCCAGTTGAATTTGATTTTTAATTTTCCATATATACGTAGTTATTACTTACTCTACCCGTTTGAAATTATCCGGGAATTACGTTTCGAAAATGGGTCCATAGAAACCTTTTATTATTGATTTAAATATGTGGGCCCCACCATGATATATTTGAGTTATCCACACCATACATCCTTTTAAAAAATATATTTTAAGACATGAGCCCAAAAATAAGAAAAATCAAAAGCTCAAGTGGACCACACCATAAAAAACAATGATAATTAAGACGTCAATGGTTGAAAGTTGTTTTCTCCCCTGGGCCCACATTGATGTTTATTTGTCATCCAACCTGTTCAAAAGGTCACACAGTCATGGATAAAGTGGAAACAAAAATATCAGTTTGATTTAAAACTTATGAGGTCCTCAAGAAGCTTTCAATGGTAGGACTTCAATTCCCATTATTTCCTGTGGTGTGGTCCACTTGATCTTTGGATTTGCATCATTTTTTGGCTAATGCCCTAAAATGAGTTGTCTAAAGGGATGAACGGTGTGGATAAGACACAAAAATCACAGTGAGCCCCACGATTTAATATTTTTTTCCTCGGATGATGTGAAGAGTGCTATGAATGAAAGGCGGCCCTCAGCGGAAATAGAAGGGTAAATAATTATTGCCCATATACCTTCAATTACCTCTGAAATTAGAAAATCAAACAGGCCCTTTTTAGGGTACTGAGCTACTCATCACGCAATCCGCTTATGTGGTGTCCTCTTCCGGTGTCGGTGTCAGTTTGCCATTCCATAACTGGAAGCAAACCCTCCGCTATCCACATTACACGTGGCATAGAGATAAGGCAGAGAATTTTATAACAAAACTGCCTAATTAACATAGAATTTACATTCCAATACCTTCTCCGGAAAGGATTTTAATAAGCTACCTCACCAATCTAACAAATTCGCATTCCACTGCCTTATTCTAAGATTTCTTAAAGCCGACTAATGCGTGTTTTTATTCTCCAGTGATGTGTGAGTTTTTTATAACATCCGATCCGTTAAAAAGGTAGGCCGCATCATAAAATTCACCTAGGACAGGAACCAGAATGATCCGTTCATCAGATGGGTTACACCATTGAATTAAATGGACAGAAAGTTCTCTAAGTGAATGTATTGTATGTGGCCGACTTGATGATTGGATAGTTCTAATTTTTTCTCCTGGTGATTTTCATGATATGGTCCACCATTTTCACGGCTTGGACTTTCCAATGAAGTGGCACATCAGAGTAAAATGTAAATGTTGTATATTAAAGTTGACATAAAACGTTGTACGTGACTACCTCTTTAAAAAAATGGTTATTGATCATGTTTTTCTGTTGTAATGAAGGGTGGAGATTTAAAATGTTTATGTCAATTTTGTGGCTGTTGTATGAGATCACATGCAATGGCCCACAAATCATAAGTCAACATTAGTGGGCCACGTCTGTATAATAAAAGGGAGCGGATTCGGTCCCCTGGGGGTAACACCCAGTTCGGTCAGTCCATGATCATGGGCCACTTTGATTTATGTGTAGTATATCCACTCTTTCCATCCATTTTTATAGCTCATTTTAGTGCATCCACCTAAAAAAGAAGCAGATCCAAATCTCAGGTGGACAACACAATAGTAAACAGAGTGCTTGACCGTTAAAAACTTCTTGTGAGCCATAAATATTTTGGATCAAGCTGATTTTTTCTGTTTTCCCTTCTTCCATATCTGTGTGATCTTATCAATAGGATGGATGGCAAATAAACATTATGATGAGTTATAGGAAGTTTCTAATAATGGGTGTTCAATCAACCACTGCTTCTATGTTGTAGTCCACTTAAGATTTGTATCTATTTTATTTTTAGGTTTATGCCATGAAATGAGCCAGAAAAATGTATAGACGATGTGATATACAGCACATAGATTGAATCAGCTTCCTAATTAAAAAAAAAAATAATAGGCCACTTGCACCTAAGCGGCCCAGTAACCCAAAAATATGTGGACCACCATGATGTTTGTGCTATATGCGTTCCATCTATCCACTTTGCCATTTGATTTTAGGATATAAAGCCCAAACACTCAAGATAAAGGTCTCATTTTAAAATTAGGAAAGAAACGAAAAGGCTAATCAATTGTTTAATTAGTTATTTTGAGATATATAACTTATCCTGTTGTTGTTATTGTTGGCGTGATTCCTTTGTATTATGGCCTGTTTAGCTTTGTTAAGATAAGTTGCTTTTTGTGATTTTGGTTCTCATTCTCAATTTTTTAATAATTAATTGTGTTTGATTAGCCAGTAAATTAATTGATTTTAATATTAAAAAATTCTTAAATTTTGCATGTTTTTCCAAAGCACCTAGCTCCCATTCCCTAAAGGCATTTCTATTTCTATGCATCTACAAAAATGACTCCCTTGTATCTCTCCTGGAAAATCTCTCCACTGTAGGGATTTGCTAATTATAAGCTTAGTAGGGCTTTTTGCGTACGCATGGGTTAATAAGAGTAATTATGTGTTGTATCATATTATTGCCTATTTTGGAAAAGCCAATAAAGAGGCGACAAGTGGCCTTACATGTGAGATAGGAGGTGCGTGAAAAGATTTACTGAGATATTGGAAACATTTTTTTTTTTTGTAAAATTATAGTTGGCATACATTTAATATTGCACGTCATCATGTGATTGATAAAGTAGCGCAATTGAAACATCCAGAAGTAGAACGTAGTCGAAGAGTAAACCACAAGCAAAGGAAATAGAGCTTGGTTGAGAGAAGAGGAACAATCAAAATGAGAAATGTAACAAGAAAAGGGTTTAGATGGAAATGTCTCAGTTGCCATAATTGTTCAATAAAGAATAAAAAAATAGCAACAAAAAAATCTATAAATACTAAGAAGATTAACAGAGAAAAGAAAAAATAACTAAATTCAATAAATAAATCAAATTTTATCAATTTATCTCAGGAGTAGTGATAATCTATATTTGCAGTAACTTCTTAATTATATTCTAAGTATAGCCCCATACATTGAACTTGAACTTTATCCAATATAAGTAATTCTTTCAAAAGAAACAATCTTGCAATGGTTCGTAGTGACCGGCTGTAAGTTTTTTATTTTGTTTAATTACAATGAGACACGGAAAAGTCTTTTCTTAAGAAAGGCAAGGCGCAACCCATCTTCGCAGGAAAAACCCCACCCTTCAAGTATATCCTGATTATTACAGATATTCTATGAGTGGCTGGGTAGGTGACCGGTCTCCTCAGACTCAATTATATACTGTCAAGTTTGACGTATCTGCCTATTTTGACACTTACGGTTAAAGTTGATCAGTTTAAATTGAGCCGCTATATCGATTTTGGCACGCTCATACACACCATATGTGACAGAAAACAAATTGAGTACCAACAACATGAAACATGCGTGTTAGATCTTATTAGAATATATGCCCTTTTAGTCCAGTGACTTCTATATATGTTCTTCGCTATTGCTTCATTTATTGCTCATTATTATTGTTTATCCATGGAATGGATATGATTGTAACGAATTCTTTAGGAGACTTTATCTAAGACTCTGTATTTATGAGAAATGAAGTAAGACATATTCAATGTGAAATATGTTGTGTGCCTTAACTTGTTTGATTCTTTAAAGACCTAGAATATGTTTATGACAAACTAATAAGTTAGGATAGCTTAATCTATGGGCCAATTAATATTAGACATGATGGTACTTTTGTGCATACAGTGAGTTCCTAGCATGGGACATTGTGTGTGTGTGCACGCGCTTGCACATGCATACATCATTGATTGGATCTAAGAAGTTAAGCTAGATTTAACCTTTTAGTATTAGCTTAGACTTTTTACACTTGTTATGCTTCTCTTTAGACTCGAGAAGACCTACAATCCTATTGTAAACCTACAACTCTATTTAAGTGTTCACTCGCCAAGTGTAGGGTTATGATGTAGTAATAACTCGGTAAGACTGAGGTCGAATCCCAAGGGACTGAAACTTGTACATATTCTGAAATTAAATAGAACTATAAGTAGACTAAGATGAAATCTAAATTAATTATGATTTGAGGAATAATGATGGCATGATTATCTAAAACTTAGGAGAAATCAGAGGTAAGGAAACTAAGGATTCAGAGGATCCACTTGTAGAGATCAGGGAGATCTTATGCCTGTTTTATGGAAATTAACTGAACTGCCATTGATTTAGTTTTCACAGAGATGAAAGGTATATGAATTAGAATGGATTCATCACCAAACCATGCCCAAGAGACTATGGCAAACAACAGAATTAAACTAATTACCAACCAATCAACATGTTATGAAGGTCAGGAAGGGAACCGTCATCCAACCATGCCCAGGAGACTATGGTGAACAATAGGACTTCCTGACGTCATAAACATAAAGGGAAAGGAAAATATTCAAAGCCATTGCAGACCCACTGTAATTTTAGTCACAACAGACCATTAAAGACTTAAAAACATTCCCATAATAATCAACGTCAATTCATAAATAAATAAATAAAAGCATAAATTAAAAACCTCCCATCTCACTACAAGCCTCACCTCCTAGCCCTAGCTAGGAGGTTTAGCCACACATCAGTGGGCTAACACTCAGATCTCAGAGAAAAAATAAATAAAATAAATAAACTAGAACCTTAAAGAAAAGGAAAAACTCTTCCTCTCTCTCTCTCTGTTCCTCTGTCCACCCAAGCCAAGAGACTTTTTCTAACTCAGCCCCAGCCGTGAATGCCTCCTCGCTCTCTCGTGCCTCTCCTTTTATATAGCACCAAATCGGTGCTGGGAGTGCGTAAGATGGTGCAGAGCAGCTGCAGTGAAACACTCTACGCAACGAGTTTGAAGAAATCCGGGATTCCGTCTCCCTGTTTTCGCGGAACTGCGTAACAGAGAGTGCGCTGATGATGATGGTGGGCCCACTTCGATGCTCTTTTAATAAATCCACTCCATCTATTAGATTCACATCAAAGTTTTGGTCGGAGAGGAACTGTTTTGAACAATTTCTGATGTGGCCCACCTAATCTTTCATTCCGCCGTCCATTTCTGCCTTTAACGAAGATTCACGTGCGTACACGTGCATGGGGCCAGAAGACAAGCTTGGCGAAGGTTGTAGCTACCCCCTTGATGCAATGGACGGTTCGGATCATCGAACCGGATGATGAGTGGGGCCCACAACGAAGCACCGCAGCCTTTGTTGCGAAAACAGAGCTTCTGTGACGGCAGTGTGACATTTGGTGGACCTCACATCAATGTTTTATGGAAGATCCATGTTGTCCATTGTCTTTATGACGAAAAACCGTCCGGGAATGGTAGTTTTTTAATTGGATTCGATGTGGCCCACCAGATTTCCTATTCCACCGTCCGTCCTAGTTTGAACAGTAGAAATCAAGTGGTCGAGTGTATAAGGGAAAAATCCCACCTTGACGAGGGTTATTCCCCCCTTACGAAATGAATGGACGGTTCAGATCTCCGATCCAAGTGATGAGTGGGGCCCACTAGTGGAAAACGACGGACGCTGGTGCGTCCGCTGTTTGAAATGGAGAAGGAGAAGAAGAGACGGGTCAGCCAGTCTTTTGACCGGGCTGACCGTCCGATGCAGCTCGTGTGTGCGTGCACTAAATGCACGCACACCCTCATGTGGGGTCCACTGTGATGTTCGCGAGAAATCTGTTCCGTCCATCTGGTTCTTCATCTCATGTAAGCCATTGAGACCAAAATTGAAGCACATACAGATATCAGGTGGGCCCCAAATTGCAGATTTATGGGCTGTTTTGATCGTTGGGTCACTTCCACGGTGATCCAACGGCTGATTTTCTACGTGTGCGGTTGATTTCTGATCGTCAGGCCATATATAAAGTTTCAAACTGAATGGACGGTGGGAACCCTATGATCTTGCATTCTAGACCAATTTCGGGCCACTTGAGCTTCAGTTTCTCGATTTTCGCGGATCCCTGGCATGTAATTCTGTCGATCTTGGTCCCCTAGAGTCTGTCCCTTGCCTTAGTTTCATCAGAGCGTTAAATCAATGCTTTAAGCACCTATTTCAGTCCCAGCTTGTAATTACACCTTGCATCACAACACGATTAAAACGGGCCATTAAACAATATCTTGTTTGTAAATCTAGGCAATAAATGGGGTCTGATATGCAATATTTGACCCTCAACACAACCCCCAACTAGCATTTTGCTAGTCCCGAGCAAAGTATGCGAAAAATAAGTTGAGAATGAACTCGAGTGATTTCTTGAAAAACGATTCAGATACAAGAAATTTAAAATTCATGAATGTTGAGAATTATTTTCTCATGAACTCAAGCGCACGGTAGACTTCATAATCAAGTGTAAAGTATTAATCCATCAATGAGAAAAATTTTAAACATTGAGATCCATGGATGTATAGTGTAATCTCAGCTTATCATCATTAAGAGATCCAATCGTCAATTTCATGATATCATTGGTAATCAACAAGAAAATTCATGACAACTAAAACCTAATCCAAAACTTGCCTCATAGATTAACCTATTAACTTGTGATTTTTCTATTCAAAGTAATGCCAAGGAAGGGAATCAAATCCTCACCCATAGGGAACAAACCTATGGTGAAATCCAATCGCCTAACATTTTCCGAATATCAACTGTGGGGAGTCAAATCCTCACCTATAGGGAGCATACCTATGGTGAAGACCATTTGCCCAAATCTTTCCAAAAGTATCTTCTTCTTCTCTTTTTTTTTCATATCAATCCTGTTAGGCAAATATTCCAGGCTAGTTCCTTTCATACTTAGTGATTACTAAATTAACCATTCAATATCAACTGAAACCTTAATGTGAAGGCGAGATGTGACATGTGAAATCATGACTCAGTTAATGTTTACAACTTCTAATCATGGATTAATAATTCACTTAACTATGAAATCTAACAGATACGGAATCCAAGAGTCATAAATCCAACATTATGTATCTTAAAAATATAAATTAGGGATATTTGTCAAAATCACTTCGAATTTGTAGGAATTTTCAAAAAAAATTTAAAAATTTTTACAATTTTTGCTCAAGACCAAGAAAACACATATTAGGGTATCTAATCTCCCACCCCCAACCTAAAATTTATATTGTCCTCAATGTAAAAGATATAATATGCAATGCACATGGGACAACGAAAGTAAATAAGAAGTGATGGGAGGATAGTACCTGGATAACGAATCGAGAGAGATTTTTCAAGAGATCGCTGGGAGAGAGCAGGTTAGTACAAGAGAGAAAGTAAAACAAAAATAACAAAAATAAAATTTTACCTATACCACTTTCGCAGGTGCTCTCGATTACATTTAACGTATGTAACAAACCTTTAAACCCCTAGGTTACCCCTAGAGGACGAGTTGTAGTCTCGTGAGGGTTTGTAGTAATGTTACCCACAAACATTGAGTATCTAACTAAACAAAAATAAAATGAAATGGAATAAAAAGACTGGGTTGCCTCCCAGGAGTGCTAAATTTACCGTCTTCAGCCAGACAAATAAAGCAACTACCCTAGTCCTATGAAAGCAATAAACCTACCTATACCTCCATCAGACTAGGAGATCAGTCCTGGTAAACAGGAACAATCAGAGGCATGGACATGTCCTCTGAATCAAATGCCTCAACAAATGGCTTTAATCGATGTCCATTGACTTTAAACTCCTCGCCATTTTTGGGATCTTTTATCTCGACGGCCCCATGAGGATAAGCAGTGACAACAATGTAAGGGCCAGTCCAACGAGATCAAAGCTTATCCGGAAAGAGGTGGAGTCGAGAATCATACAAAAGGACTTTTTGACATGGCGTGAATGATTTTCGTAGAATATGTTGATCATGAAACGCCTTCATCTTGTCCTTGTAAATTCTCGAGTTTTCATACGCATCATTCCGGATTTCTTCAAGTTCATTCAACTGAAGTTTGCATAACGAGCCAGCGTTGTCCAAATTAAAGTTTAAATTTTTGATCGCCCAGTATGTTTTATGTTCCAATTCCACGGGCAAGTGACAAGCTTTCCCATAGACAAGTCTAAAGGGAGATGTTCCAATAGGAGTTTTAAAAGCAGTAAGGTACGCCCATAAGGCATCGGTCAATCGGATTGACCAATCCTTACGGTTAGGGTTAACCGTTTTTTTCAGGATATGTTTGATCTCTCTATTGGAAATCTCAGCTTGTCCACTTGTCTGTGGATGGTGTGGGGTGCTCACCTTATGAGAGATACCATATTTCTTCATTAAACTCTCAAATGGTCTATTACAAAAGTGTGAGCCCCCGTCACTAATGATGGCTCGAGGCGTTCCAAACCGCGACAGGATATTTTCTTTCAAAAATTTAATGACCGTGCGATAGTCATTTTTGCGGCACGAAATTGCTTCGACCCATTTAGTGACATAGTCTACGGCGAGCAAAATATACAGATTTTCAAATGATTGGGGGAATGGTCCCATGAAATCAATGCCCCAGCAATCAAATGCTTCAATGATAAGGATGGGATTCAAAGGCATCATATTTCGACGGGACAATGCTCCCAATTTTTGACAACGCTCACAAGCTTTGCAAAACTCATGAGTGTCCCTGAATATAGTGGGCCAGTAAAAGCCACACTGTAGAATCTTAGCCGTAGTCTTTTTAGCAGAAAAGTGACCACCACAGGCCTGTGAGTGACAGAAGGAGATGACACTCTGATGCTCATCGTCTGGCACACATCTCCTTAAGATTTGGTCTGGGCAATATTTAAACAAATATGGATCATCCCAGAAAAAGTTACGCACCTTGGTAAAGAATTTTTTCTTATCTTGTGACGTCCAGTGTGTCGGTTTGGCACCTGTAGCAAGATAATTAGCAATATCAGCGAACCAAGGTGAATGGGAGACTCTAAACAGTTGTTCATCAGGGAACATGTCATTGATATGGATCGCATCAAGGGAATCAGAGGTATTAAGGCGAGAAAGATGATCGGCCACTACGTTCTCTACTCCCTTTTTATCTTTGATTTTCAAATCAAATTCTTGGAGTAGAAGGATCCATCGTATCAAGCGGGGCTTAAAATCATTCTTAGAGAGAAGATACTTAAGTGCCGCATGGTCTGTATAGATGATGATCTTGGATCCGATCAGGTAGGACGTAAATTTGTCCAAAGCGAACAGTACAACTAAGAGTTCCTTTTCCGTAGTCGAGTAGTTCACTTGGGCAGGATTTAGAGTCCTACTTGCGTAGTGAATAACGTAAGGCCGCTTATCTTTTCTCTGGCCTAGAACCGCTCCAAGAGCATAATCAGAGGCATCGCACATAAGTTCAAAAGGAAGACTCCAGTCGGGTGGCTGCATGATAGGTGCAGTGGTTAACATGCCCTTAAGTTTAGTGAAAGCTTCTTGGCACTGCTCAGTCCACTCGTATGGTGTATCCTTTTGAAGAAGATTACATAAAGGACGAGAGAGGATACTAAAGTCCTTTATGAATCATCTGTAGAATCCTACATGTCCTAAGAAGGATCACACGTTTCTGATGTTTTTGGGTGGAGGTAGGTTAGAGAGAAGATTAATTTTTACCTTGTCTACCGCGATTCCTTTGGACGAGATGATGTGTCCAAGGACAATTCCCTTCTGAACCATGAAATGGCACTTCTCCCAATTAAGTATCAGATTCTTTTCTTTACATCTTTTCAGCACACATTTAAGACTTGCTAAGCACTCACTGAAAGATGAACCGAAAATAGAGAAATCGTCCATGAAGACCTCTAAATATTTCTCCATCATGTCAGAAAAGATACTCATCATACATCGTTGAAAGGTGGCAGGGGCATTACATAACCGGAATGACATCTTTCTGTAAGCAAAGGTGCCATAGGGACATGTAAATGTGTTCTTTTCCTGGTCCTCGGGGACGATTTCAATCTGATTATAACCTGAATACCCGTCAAGGAAACAATAATAGGAATGACCAGCTAACCTTTCCAAATTTTGATCAATGAAGGGCAAAGGAAAGTGGTCTTTCCTTGTGACGGTATTCAGCTTTCTGTAGTCAATGCACATTCTCCAACCAGTCGTAACTCTGGCTGGCACGAGTTCATTATTGGCATTGGCTACGATGGTGATCCCGGACTTCTTAGGAACCACCTGAGTTGGACTCACCTATTGACTATCGGATATGGGGTATATGATGCCCACTTCCAATAGTTTGAGAACTTCGGCCTTAACCACTTCCTTCATATTTGGATTTAGTCTACGTTGTGATTGTCGAACAGCCTTTGCATTATCCTCAAGATATATGCGGTGAGTACAAATCGATGGGTTAATTCCCTTGAGGTCCGCTATCGTCCATCCAAGAGCTCCCTTATGCTCAATGAGAGTAGATATCAGCATACTCTCCTGTTCTTTCTCCAGGTGGGCAGAGATCACCACCGGGTATGTCTCATCTTAACTTAAATAGACATATTTTAAATCAGAGGGCAAAGGTTTTAGGTCAAGCTTCGGTGGCTTGAGGTTAGACGGTAGAGGCACTACATCAGTTTGGGGCAATTCTTCAAATTGTGGCCTCCACCGGTTAACTTCAAGTACCGGTGCAGTATCCAGCATGGCACACGTCTCCCTAATTATATCATCATCAAGATCATGGGAGTGGGCCAGGCACGTCTCTAGAGGATCAGAGGATAAGGTGAGAGGTGTTCTGTCTTCCACAAAAGAATCAATCATGTTAACATCATAAAAATCGTCATCATCCTCTGAGCTGCTGCCGTTATTGAAAAAGATATTCGATTCTAATGTCAAATTTTCAAAAGACATAGTCGTAACACCATTCCTACAATTGATAATTGCATTTGAAGTGGACAGGATGAGCGACCAAGGATGACGGGAATCTGAGTGCTCGTGTCGTTAATGGGTTCGATGTCCAAGATGATAAAATCAACAGGGTAGTAGAATCTATCAACCTGGACTAACACATCCTCGATGATCCCTCTTGGTATACGAACAGAACGATCAGCAAGTTGTAGTGTGGTTCGAGTGGGTTTTAATTCACCCAAACCTAACTGTTGGTATACCGAGTAGGGAATCAGATTGACGCTTGCTCCTAAGTCAAGAAGTGCGTGATCAATTCGATAGTTTCCGATTACACATGATATGGTTGGACAACTGGGATCTTTGAATTTTTACGGCACATCTTGTTTCAGGATGGCACTCACTTTCTCAGTTAAAGAGATCTTCTTTTGAACACTTTTTCATCGTTTGGTAATGCATAAGTCCTTTAGAAATTTAGTATATAAGGGAATCTGTTTTACAACATCAAGCAGAAGAATATTGACTTTCACTTGTTTCAACACCTCTAGGATATCCTGAGAGTTAGAGAGACGTTTTGGTTCAACCAATCGTTGGGGAAACGGAGCAACTGGTTTTTCTAGAGGTTCCGGTTCAAATTTTTATGGGGCGCCACTAGATCCATCATTGTTGTCCTCTTCTGGTTCTTGAGGCTTTTCGGGCCTAATCGGAAGGGTTTTATCAATGACCTTCCTACTCCTAAGAGTGGTGATGGATTTAGCGTGCCCCATTTGATTTGAAGAGCTGGGATTACCTGTCTCGTATTGCGGTTTAGGATTAGGGATTGGTTGTGCAGGAAGCATCCCCTTTTCTATAGCCGTCATACGTGAATATATCTTTTGTATAAAATTTCGCGTTATTTGCGTCAGCTCTTGCACAGAATTTTGAGCCGGTTCTTCTTGAGGTCTCCCCTGATTTGGATTTTGATTGAAGAAACCTTGAGGGGTAGCAGTTTGTCCGTTCCTCCAACTAAAATTCGGATGATTTTTTCAGCCAGGATTGTACGTATTAGAGGGTGGTCCATTGAAAGGTCTTTGATAGTTATTTACGGAATTAGATTGTTCATTCAATACTTCTCGAAAGGCAGGTATTGAAGGATAATTTTTAGTAGTATGAATGTTGCAATCACAGATGCCGCAAACACTTTCATTAACCTTTTCCTTCTTTCCTTCCATGGCCTCAAATTTTCTGGTGAGATTGGCCACCTTAGCGTTAAGATCATTATCCTCTTTCAGGAAATATATTCCTCCTTTTTTCCTTGAATGAGTCGGCCTAGACGTAATGTTCGTCCTTGGGTAATAGTCCCATGATTGTGTTTTTTCAGCGAGACTATCGAGGTAATCCCATACCTCCTCGACATTTTTATTGATGAATTCTCCATTACACATTGTCTCGACCATTTGGCGCATGGAAGATGTTAGCCCATCATAGAAGAAATTCGTAATGCGTCATATTTCAAAGCCATGTTGTGGGCATGCATTAACCAGATCCTTGAACATTTCCCAACATTGGAAGAATGTTTCATCTTACTTTTGGACAAAGTTCATGATTGCTCTCCTGAGGGTAATTGTCTTATGATGTGGGAAATTTTTTTTTATAAATTCCCTCTGCATATCATTCCATGTGCCAATGGACCTAGGACGCAGTGAATGTAACCACGTCTTGGCTTTTTCTTTCAAGGAAAATGGAAAGAGTTTCAGCCTAATAGTATCCTCAGATACATTAGGAAAGTATAAGGTGCCTATGATTTCATCGAACTCTTTCAGATACAAGTATGGTTCTTCAGACTTAAGCCCATGGAACTTAGGAAGGAGTTGGATAACCCCTGGCTTGATGTCCATATGTCCTGCATTCTCAGGAAAAATCATGCACGAGAGCGTACTCACCCCCGCCGGTTGTAAATAATCTCGTAAAGTACGAGGCGGGGGTGCATGATGCACCTCATTCTCATCATGTACTTCCTCAACCCTTGGTTGGGGTAGTGCTTGAGGTTGATTTTCAGCCATAACGTCCTCTAACTCAGGAGAATTCAAGTGGTGTCTAGTCCTGCGATGGACAGTCAACCCCTCAACTAATCCTCCTTCAGTCACGAGATGTCGAGAATTGTCGCGTGCCCAATGGGGCATAAAACACACTCAGCCCTCAAATTCTAACTTAAACCTAAGAGAAAGGAAGAAGTAAAAATCTAAAAAATAAAGGGGAGAGATGGAAAGAAATTACCAAATTTGAAGTCCTAGGTTAAGAACCTGCAGAATAAAACAAAATAAGTTAGTTTCTAAGAGTAGAAAGTACTAATTAAGAGTAAACTAATTTCTAGAAAAAAGAAGAAATTCCAAAGAAAGAAAAATTAGAAAGAGCTTACTAAATTAGAAGTTCCTACAAAACAGAAAAATTAGGTTAGTTCCTAAATAAAAACTTATAGAAAAATTCTACAACAAGAAATAAGGTTAGGATTCCTAAAAAAAAAGAATTCGAATTAGAATCTCACTAAAAAAAAGAAGAAATAAATCTTAATCTAAATCTAGAATAGAAAGGAAGAATTTAAGAAAGAATTTACCAATTTAGAAACTATCTCAGAGGCCTACAAAACAAGAAAATAGGTTAGTTTATATAAATCAGGAAAAAAATAAAAATCTATGGTTAGAATAATCATAATCTTAAACTAATCCTAAAACTAATTAACTTCAGAAAATCGTAGCTGTCAGTCCCCGGCAACGGCGTCAAAAACTTGTTCACTCCCCAAGTGCAGGGTTGTGATGTAGTAATAACTCGGTAAGACCGAGGTCGAATCCCAAGGGACTGAAAATTGTACGTATTCTGAAATTAAATAGAACTATAACTAGACTAAGATGAAATCTAAATTAATTATGATTTGAGGAATAATGATGGAATGATTATCTAAAACTTAGGAGAAATCAGAGGTAAGGAAACTAGGGATTCAAAGGATCCACTTGTAGAGATCAGGGAGATCTTATGCCTGTTTTATGAAAATTAACTGAACTGCCATTGATTTAGTTTTCACAGAGATGAAAGGTATATGAATTAGAATGGATTCATCACCAAACCATGCCCAAGAGACTATGGCAAACAATAGAATTAAACTAATTACCAACCAATCAACATGTTATGAAGGTCAGGAAGGAAACCGTCATCCAACCATGCCCAGGAGACTATGGTGAACAATAGGGCTTCCTGACGTCATAAACATAAAGGGAAAGGAAAATATTCAAAGCCATTGCAACCCACTGTAATTTTAGTCACAACAGACCATTAAAGACTTAAAAACATTCCCATAATAATCAACGTCAATTCATAAATAAATAAATAAAAACATAAATTAAAAACCTCCCATCTCACTACAAGCTTCACCTCCTAGCCCTAGCTAGGAGGTTTAGCCACACATCAGTGGGCTAACACTCAGATCTCAGAGAAAAAATAAATAAAATAAATAAACTAGAACCTTAAAGAAAAGGAAAAACTCTTCCTCTCTCTCTCTCTGTTCCTCTGTCCACCCAAGCCAAGAGACTTTTTCTAACTCAGCCCCAGCCGTGAATGCCTCCTCTCTCTCGTGTCTCTCCTTTCATATAGCACCAAATCAGTGCTAGGAGTGCATAAGATGGTGCGGAGCAGCTGCAGCGAAACACTCTATGCAACAAGTTTGAAGAAATCCAGGATTCCATCTCCCTGTTTTCGCGGAACTGCGTAACAGAGAGTGCGCTGATGATGATGGTGGGCCCACTTCGATGCTCTTTTAATAAATCCACTCCGTCTATTAGATTCACATCAAAGTTTTGGTCGGAGAGGAACTGTTTTGAACGATTTCTGATGTGGCCCACCTAATCTTTCATTCCGCCGTCCATTTCTACCTTTAACGAAGATTCACGTGCGTACACGTGCATGGGGCCAGAAGACGAGCTTGGCGAAGGTTGTAGCTACCCCCTTGATGCAATGGACGGTTCGGATCATCGAATCGGATGATGAGTGGGGCCCACAACGAAGCACCGCAGCCTCTGTTGCGAAAACAGAGCTTCTGCGACGACAGTGTGACATTTGGTGGACCTCACAGCAATGTTTTATGGAAGATCCATGTTGTCCATTGTCTTTATGATGAAAAACCGTCCGGGAATGGCAGTTTTTTAATTGGATTCGATGTGGCCCACCAGATTTCCTATTCCACCGTCCGTCCTAGTTTGAACAGTGGAAATCAAGTGGTCGAGTGTATAAGGGAAAAATCCCACCTTGGTGAGGGTTATTCCCCCCTTACGGAATGAATGGACGGTTCAGATCTCCGATCCAAGTGATGAGTGGGGCCCACTAGTGGAAAATGGCGGACGCTGGTGCGTCCACTGTTTGAAATCGAGAAGGAGAAGAAGAGACGAGTCAGCCCGTCTTTTGACCGGGCTGACCGTCCGGTGCGGCTCGTGTGTGCGTGCACTAAATGCACGCACACCCTCATGTGGGGTCCACTGTGATGTTCGCGAGAAATCCGTTCCGTCCATCTAGTTCTTCATCTCATGTAAGCCATTGAGACCAAAATTAAAGCACGTACAGATATCAGGTGGGCCCCAAATTACAGATTTATGGGCTGTTTTGATCACTGGGCCACTTCCACGGTGATCCAACGGCTGATTTTTTATGTGTGCGGTTGATTTCTGATCGTCAGGCCATATATAAAGTTTCAAACTGAATGGATGGTGGGAACCCTGTGATTTTGCATTCTAGACCAATTTCGGGCCACTTGAGCTTCAGTTTCTTGATTTTCGCGGATCCCTGGCATGTAATTCTGTCGATCTTGGTCCCCTGGAGTCTGTCCCTTGCCTTAGTGTCATCAGAGCGTTAAATCAATGCTTTAAGCACCTATTTCAGTCCCAGCTTGTAATTACACCTTGCATCACAACATGATTAAAACGGGCCATTAAACAATATCTTGTTTGTAAATCTAGGCAATAAATGGGGTCTGATATGCAATATTTGACCCTCAACATGTAGATTTAATCAATTGCTTTGATTCACCAATATGTGAGTCTCTTAGGTGGATTATGGTGAATTGGGTTGTCAATCATGTTCTCATGGGGATTCGAATTCTTAACAAAGAATTTACAACATTGATAGTTTTAACTTTATATCAGAAATCAAAATAATTGACTAACTTAGCCAACTAAACTAGTTTTGTAAATCATTTTGATTAAATAATTTATTTTGAAACATCATATGCATTGGTTTGTAAAAATCAGTAGTTCAATTTTATTTTTGAATGATCAATCATAGTCATGAGATATATTAGATCTAGGATAATGGGCGGCTTTAGAGTAGTATGTAAAAAGATATGTATATGATAGCATGAGATATGTGATTGTGTTCATCCATGTAGTGTTGTAACATCCTGAATTTTCGCTATTTTGGGTTTACCAAAAATTCTTAAATTTTCTTTTAATAACTGGTCACGTCATCACTTACGGACCATTGACACTCAAGGTGAGCTTATACGCGGTTAGTACCGATAAAGAATCGTACAAATAAGATTGATCAATGGTAGAAAATCAATAAATCCAACCGATTACTTGAACATCAAGTTTAGCCCCATGATTTATTCACATAGGACACAAATCTAACCGACTCATCGCTAACTAATCAAGATAATCATAACTAAATTAAAGATCTAACCGAAACCAAGTCAGATAAGACCCGGATCTTAACTAATAGACCAAATCAACCCCGTTACTCTTTTAGCATAAAACCGACAGTTTAGAGTAATCATGACCAAATCTCCACATTCACTAACTATAAATAGGCCACACTATAAACATAGTTAGTCCAAACCCTAATCATTGCCCACGAGAAATCTCAATACCTAATCATTGTAGAAATGCTCCGATTTTTTGAACAAGCTCTAGACCGCTCGTTAATAGGTCACTAGTTCCAAAACTATATAATAATCTCCGTCTTACTAGGCTCGACGTCTATCGCGGGAGTTGGGCTTCGGTAGTGTCCAGAACCGCTCAACTTGAGTTGAGGGACGAGTGCTTGAGAAGTGCTAATACCCTAAAGGAATAAGCTGAAACTTAAGTGATGGTTTACAACCAAACTTCACACATGGAGTAGGGATATTTTCCTGTCATATCCGTATAGTCGCGGCCCCGAACGACCATCGGTGACCGTTGAATAGACTTCTAATCATATCCGTCGATCAGTGTATCTAAATGGTGGGCCAATCATGTCCATAAATAGATCATCATTAGGGCTAACTATCTTACGGTGTATATCAATATGTACATCCTATAGTGGACCCTAGAGGTTAGAAAAATCTTATCATATGGCTAGTATAGTAAAAATCTAACCCTTGGGGCCAATTAAACCAAATCTGACACTATAAAAGGGCCTCATTTAGGCACCCCTTCTCCCATACGAATTTCATGCCCTACCTTGGGTGAAGGAGAAGAGAAAAAAAAAAAGAGAGGTAGAGAGAAAATGAAGAGAAAGATAAGGGAGAGAGTGTTTGTGTGAGTGAAGGGAATCTTGATACTTGTGGGGTTGGTATTTCCTCAACCAAACCGGTGCCTACTACAAAACCTCCACTAAATCCACCCATGCTGAGAATCGGAGGTAAGAATGGTATATTTTCTCTTCAATTAAGAAATGTAGTGTAGATTTCTAGTCATTAATATTATTTTTCTTGATTTTAATTTAGGAATTGGTGGTTTTACCTAAATTTTCAAATCCTAAGATCTCAAATAATGGAAATCTACACTTAAGGTGTGGAGTATTATCCTTAGGTGGCTAATTACCAATTTTAGAATGAATTCAATGATTATGGATGTTAGGGTGATGCGCATGAGTAATCTATAGAAAACCTAGCTAAGAACCTACATGATAAGTCTGCCAATTTGCTTGCAATGATAAATTTTTGTTTGATTGGTCTTCAACATGTTTAGGCATGAAATTGGTATTGCATGGTCTCTGTTACATCTGATTTTTAAATGATCTTCCCTGTAGCATGAATGATTGCTTCATTTCTTGTTATATTTTGTACCGTGAGTGATGTGTTTTCCTTGGTCTCTTAGGTAATCCAGCACCACACGCACACACATTTATTTTATGCTATTAAGAGTAGTTGCATTCATATTAATAATCTGAAATTTTATGCTCGATATATTGTATGCATGATTCTACCTATATTAGAAGATGAACTCTTAATTACTTGAAGTGTTATTGAATACAACCCATTTTCTGGGTTGGTCAAGGAACCGAGATTTGTGAAGGTGGTCCTGTTGATTGGACTGTCTTGTGACTAGTTTGACTGATTTGGGTGGATGCGAATGGGCGACGGTAGCGGGACTACATGGGTTGCTTGCACCCGATGTCATGCGTTGCGTGCTCACCTGAACTTGGGCGGTCTAGTCCACCGATTGACCAACCATGTTCGCTCATGCCTATGTAGAACCTAGAACACCCCTCGCCCATTGACGCCCAGTGACAACAACTAGAAACTGATCCACAGTCTCGTGAGCCGGGCATGATGAAATGAGATACTATGTCCGAGCTGTCGTCCTACGTTGGGGTGACGAGCCTCCTCATAGTGACTGTAAGTGATCCCACTTCCCAGCACTCCCCACGTGCTTGCAATCGAGGGTGGAGACTCCGATAAGATCAAAGGATCGTGAGGTCTTGGCCTCACACGTTGAGGGGTCCTGGCCTCGCAAATGGATGAGGGCATTGATATCGTCGGGGTGTACCAGTTTCCCCAACCTGCTGGATAAACAAAATTAACTAAAAACTCAGTTAATACATTATTCACACATCACATTAGTTAGGATTTGGCGACTCGGCAGTTGAGGTTGCAATGAGGGAGTGTTAGTCAAGCGCAACCGTAAGACGAAGTCGCTCAAGGGAGTGTTGTGGATGAGGTCATGCATCATACACAACTCATATATACGCATTAAGAAAGACTAGTTAGTGATTTATGAATTCATGCTTTTCATTAAATTTATCGTGGAATTGTTATTTGATATAACTTAAGGCTAATGACACCCACTGAGTTAGCTACTTACTCCCACTCTGGGATGGTGTTTTAAAACACCAACCAGAAACGTCATTAGATACAGGTGAGGTGGAGCTCAACGAGCTGAGCGGGGTGAGCATAGATGAGGAAGAGGAGCTTCCCTACTTTCAGACTTTCGGTGGATCCTTTTAGTCTGAGTTCGGGCTACTGTGGGGTATGGGTCAGGGCTCTAGTCACTTTGGGTTATATATGGGTGAGACTAGTTCCCTATTTAGATGATTTTAGATTTGTGGTTTAGATATTTTTATATTTAGTGGCACTTGATACTGATTTATGACTTACTTATGCTTTATGTCTTGTTAAACTCTCCATTGTTTATGAGATTATCCAAATGTAATTAAAATCTGAAGCTCATTAGAGCACTGGAGAATTTGGGAGTCGAGTTCCTACACGGCTCTTGAAAACCCGGAGTATTACAAGTGTACATGTGAATCATCCAAACTTGTATAGTTTTGACTTGGTTAAAGTTCTTATTTAATTAAGCAAATATATTATGAGTGTTGCTCCTAGTTTAAGTAACCTAAAAAGTTTACTATAGAAAAAAAAAAATCCTTTTATAACAAGAAAACCTTCATAACAAATGCTTACAAGTCTATAAATACATAAAAAGTATTTTAGGAAGTTTTACAGGGTTTTATGCTTTGAAAAAGCTTCCTTGAATACATAGAGTAATTTAGAAAGTTTCACGGAATTCAATACTTTAAAAAAGGTTGGATTTGATTAAAAAGTCTAAAAGCCCGTCGATTTGGCCTAGGCCCATTAGGGGGATTAGGTGTGGTGGGGGTAATAGCTTTAGTGAGTGAGTCCCTAACCATGGGGCCCACTTCAATGAGTATGCTATATATAAATGTTGTCCATCCGTTTTGCCTACTCATTTTAGGGCATGGTCCAAAAAATGAGATAGATCTAAATCTTAAGTTGTCCACACCAAAAGAAAATAGTGGTGATTGAACACCCACCCCTAAGAACTTCCTCGGGCCTATGTCCAGTGTAATGTTTACGTGCCAACCAACCTATTGATAAGGTCACACAAAACGGAATGAAGGGAAAACAGAAATAGCAGCTTAATCCAAAACTTTTGTGACCCCTTCGAAGATTTTAATGGTGGGAGTTCAATCATTGGGTGGTCCACCTGAATTTTGGAACTACATTTTTTTGGGAACATGCCTTAAAAACAGATAGATGAGATGGATATACAACACATACATCCAGGTGGGCCCATACGATCAGGGCCTCACCCACTAAGACGTTACCACTGCCTCACCTAGTCCGCTTCCCAGAAAGGGTCGCTAGCTCAAGTGGGTCCCACCATAGTGTTCATGTGAAATCCATTCTAACCATCAGGTGTGTCACTTCATGTTAGGCCTACAGACAAAAGATCAACCCCTATCTGTTTTTCAAGTGGACAACATGACCGAAAAGAGTCTCATATGACAATGTTCACCCTCCAAAATTTTCCCTTCATATGCCCCACCTGAGTAACTGATGGGGCTGATGTTTGGGACACTGAATTAGGTAACGGTTGGCATGGATTTAATATAATAATCATAGTGAGCCCTGTAAATATCAAGGATAGACATCTCTTGCATACCTATTTCTCTTGGTGTGGCACACCTGAATCATGAGTTAGCCTGATTTTTTAACCATAGGCCTAACATAAGATTACACATTGAATGGTCAAAGCGTGGATCTTAAGTATGTAGGCCTCTTAAAAAATAAAGGGTG
Organism: Magnolia kwangsiensis; assembly: GCA_037074715.1. Classification (NCBI taxonomy): domain Eukaryota; kingdom Viridiplantae; phylum Streptophyta; class Magnoliopsida; order Magnoliales; family Magnoliaceae; genus Magnolia; species Magnolia kwangsiensis. The sequence goes on from CM073585.1 coordinate 89,583,148, forward strand.
AACATCCCAAGGAGAGTTATTTCAGGTACAAATGCCATAATTTCATGTCTTTTGGAAAGAAGGGGTCTGCTCGAGCTTGATGTTGACTTAAAATGTACTTCATTCATCAGTTCCGTTGCATCATGTTAGGTCCATGGCCCAAATATCAGCTCCATTAGTAATTCAAGTAGACCACAAGTCAAAATAATATACAAGGTCACCCTATGAAGGATTTCCTTTTGCAATAAATGCTCCCTCCCATTACAACAAATGCTATCCAAATCCATAGTTTTGTTGCCTATTCTCAATCAATAGACTTTAGAATTTGTCAAATACCAAATTCTCTCTCTTTTTCTTAACCCCAAACAACATCTTTAAAATCTAACATGCACTGATACCATGAAATGAAATTAGGAAGGAGAGAAACCATAAGACCTGGCTCAACATACAAGCCTCTTTATACAATCAAACTAAACCCAAACAGACAATTGTACAATGACAAATAAAGCAAATGAGTTTGAGTTCCCTTTTATAATTATTGTGCATGTGGGCCCAACGATTGGTTTATCCAACCCATCAAGGGCCATAGCCAAAATATTTCCCAAATTTGAAGATCCCAGCCATTGGATCTTTGGTCTTTTTTCCATTGAATGTGGATTGTTGGTAAATTTCTCTGTAAACATAATAATCCATCCATGATGGAGCTATCATATCAATGGTTTGGAAAAATCAATCATGGGCCCACATGTAAAAATTACATGCTTGTCACAAACAGGTAACTCAGACCTCTAAAAACAAATACCACTCTAAAATATTAATACAAGTAGGAACTTATTTTCAAGAGTAAAGCTCTAGATTTGACAATCTCGGCTTTGGGATGGCGACGAATGGTCTCTTTCTTCAAAATGAGTCCAAACTTGTCCGAAAGATCGATCTTCGTCCCCTCTGCCAATCGCCACTCGAACGAATGCAAGAGCGAAGCTAAAACATGAGTTAGCATTCGCTCTGCCATTGGAATTCCTGCACATGTTCTCCTTCCTGACCCAAATGGAATGAAACGAACATCATTGCCATTGTAATCCCATTTGCTTGTAGAATTATAGAATCTCTCAGGACAAAACTCCATTATCCCAAGCCTCAGGGTTCCTATGTATGGCCCATGTGTTAATAAAGACCCGAGCACCCTTTGGGACCGTATAACCACCTATAGTGCATGGTTGGCTTGGGGACCTTGGAACCAAGAACACGATCGGCGGGTGAAAACGTAGGGTTTCCTTAATGACTGCGTCCAAATAGCCGAGCTTTGGCACATGTGACTCTTCTACCATGTGGTCCATCCCCACCACTTGCTCTAATTCCTGTTGGGCTTTTCTCATTGTTTCTGGATTCTGCATCATCTCAGCCATGGCCCACTCTATTGTAGTTGATGTGGTGTCCGTGCCACCTACCACCAAGTCCTGTTAACACAAGGATATTGGATTTTTATGGAATGGTTAGTTTGGAATCCAGCATCAAGATGGGCATATGGTCTGAGTTTATTCGTTGGGGTACTAGGCTGACTTGCCATTTACTTCAAGTCTGGCCCACCATCAGCCAGCATCAAGATCTAAACTAAGCTCTCCATTGATACTTTCACACTTTTTAGTTTTGGGATTGGAGGGTACTGTGGCCTGTAAGAACTCTATTTAGTGGGCCTCACTGATCAACGGTCTGGATTGTCAAACAGTTGGATGGATGATTGAGTAGACCAATAGGTGTCTTACGCAGACAGCAGTTTGAGTTGAACTGGGATACTACAATGTGGAGCAGGAGAGGGAGAGTTTTGATGGGTTTCAAACTCCCCTCCACAGTCTCTATAAAAGAGAGCTGGGTCCCCGATCCACCACCACACGGCAGAAGTCTAGTCTCATCTATAGTTTTGCAGAAATGGTGGAAGGAGAGGAAGATCCCAGCTTTACCGGAATTTCTGGTATTCTATCTTCAGTAATGGCGTCTCAGACAAGTAAGCCATCCAGCCCCTTGATCACCATGTTCTATGGACAAACAAATCCGTGGGCCATTCCGCATACAGATTTATTCCCACTGTTGGTATCAGAGCAAACTGTGCATAGGTAAGGATGATCAGATTCATCTATTTCATGTTCAAATTCGAATTAGGTTTTTCAAATTCAAAACCCATGTAAGAAATCAGGGTTTATATCAGGGATTTTAATCCCAAATCTAGAATTAGGGATTTCGAATCCCAAATCCCATATTAGGGACTTCTGATCTAAAAATCCCAAAATCCGGTATTAATGAGAGATTTTTGGATTAATACCCCTGATCCAGCTATAAATTTGGGATTTTGAATTCGAATCCCCATATCCAGGTTCCGAAATTAGGGGTTACTGATCCCAATTAGGGATTTCGGATTTGAATCCCCAAATCAGGAATTTAGGGATTTCAGTTTTCGAAATTAGGGATTTCGAATTTCAATCCCCAAATCTGATTATTAGGGATTGTCTGAATCCTCAATCCAGGGATTTAAACCCAAATCCCAAATCTGCTATCATTGAGGACTACGGTTCAGATTATCCCCAAATCCAGACAGGGAGTTGGGGTTCTTTGATTCCCAATCCAATTGATAAGGCCTTCTTCTCCAAAGCTTGGATTGGAGATAAATTGCTCAAACCTACCTGTGTCTTTGATAGTAGCTGTAACATCCCGAAAATCGGGGGGTCGAGCAAAAACCCAACTCCCGAGTTCCAAAATGTTATTTATGCAACATGGATATGTATGATTGAATGTTGTCTGTGATAATGTATTAAACATGAGTGAGATTAAGCCAGAACAGTATATCATACTTCAGAGACAGTTAAATTTGCAAGCGGAAGACTGTAATAGTATGTATAACGTATATAAACTGTTGTATGTCTCCAGAGTGTGAATACATTACCAGGTTATACACATACATGTATACTTCAAAAGTAAACAAAATGAATATACATGAGGGCACTAAAAATATAAAATGACAAACGTCAAAGTATCTAATCAACCTCCCTGCAATCCCGTCAATCAGAACACGCATAAAGGAGGAATCCTCCTCCTCATCATCAAGTCCAGCTCCGCCTCACAGGCCGCGCCATCATCTGCAATCACAAAAGGGACTGGTGGGTGTCCGGAAACACCATCCCGTAACGTGGGAGTGAGTGATCAACTCAGTGGGATAAGAGAGCAGAGATTAGCATGTTCACAATTCAATCACGCGATAATAGTAAAGCAGTAAATCAGACAATCCTAATACTGTTGTTAATGCAGGATGACATGACGTGATGTATGCCCTCACCGACGATCTCCCTCATGCGGCAACATCTTACGACCGCGGCATGCCACACTCCCTAGAGTGCTCCACATCTTCCAGGCACATGCAATGCTATGGTGATATGATTTCCAAGTTGTTATTAAGTCCATTCAAACAGCAGGATTGGGAAACTAAGGTACTTCCCTTGTATCAATCCCAATACAGATCCTGTCTAGGGTCGTCACTCCTAGTAATCTCATACGATGTATATTTCGTAGGTCACTGCAAGGGCTGCCAGGGCTGTTGCTCGCACTCGTTGCACCGCTCCCCCATCACATTATCAATACAGGCCTACTGTACTCTACTGCACGGAAGGGTCGTCGCCTCCCGTGGACTCAGAATACGCTCGCGGTCACTACAAAGGGCTCGTCGCCTGATCAGTGTAGGCCGACAGCTAGAATATAGTGTCCCATACCACCATAATCTGCTCACGAGTTTAGGTGCTCACTGGTCACTACGGGGAGGTTTGTGGCCCCAGCGTAGGCCGACAGCTCGACCACGGTGTCCCATACCACCATGCCCGGCTCATGAGTCTTCGTGGATCAAGGTACCACGGTTAATAGGGTTTACAATGGTAAGTTCAGTACCCTAGGTTCAAGCAGTTATGATACATACAAGGTGAACAAACATCGGCCAGTCGGGTTACTTGACGGGCTCGACTAGCGCGATCGCATCTCGAATTGAACGACATGAAGTGCGTAAAACACTTCGCGTGGCCTAACCACTGCCGCCAACTCTCAACACGAATCACATTCATCGACGCGTCGTTCGTGGCTATGACCAGTCAGCCACGAATTCGTTCGGTTACCGACTGCCTGGACTAAGTCAAGTCCCACACATCTATTGAATTACATTACGCTATATACCACGGTATTGGAATTGAAACACATCATGTGAGCATGTTAGCACATGTTATAACATTCAACTAAGGCAAATCTTCAAGGCATACTTTCCATGCATATTCAACTTAGGCAAATCTTCAAGGCATCATTTCTATGCATGTGATGCAATCATGCATAAGGTCAACATATAGGAAATCATTTAGGTCAGCATTTTAAATCATGAAATCAATCTCAAACTACTACATAACATCATTCAATACAATACATACTAATACAAGCATTTATACAGACACATACACTACACACTTAAGTCCACATATAGTATGTCGACCCAAAGTACGCAACTTGGCGAATCTCTTCGCCAAACTGATTATGCAAGCATTCCTAACTCACTAATACGGCGACAAACCATGTCAATCACGTCAGCAAAATATGCATGTAGACCGTACTTCCTACATATGACTAAAATGCCCTAAATCTCATATTCTTCGATAATTTACGAAATAGGAAACAGAGAGCACGTTGTACATGTCAAACGGCGATGCCGTCGATAATCTACTATTAAACGACATTGAAAGCGTTGTAAACCGTCAATCAAAGCGTCTAAAATCCTCACCTAGTCTCTTACGGTCGCGGGATTTTGAACGGAGCGTGTACGCTTCGTCTACGGCAGTAGGAGGACCTGATTTATGGAATACATTAGCTAACATGCCATGAATCTGAGTAAACCCTAAATCAGCAAGTTCTAGGGTTATTTTATACCTGAAAAAGGGGAGAAATCACCAGCCAGGTGATTGGGAAGAGGTGTTGAAGTAGCAGCAATCGGCGGCTCGGATGCGGGGAAAATCTCCTCTTCCCTTTCTCTCAAACTCTCTCTCTCTTTTCTAGGGTTTGTGAATTTCGTATGCAAGGAAGGAATGAGGGTTTCAACCCCTTTTATAAGCTTGGAAACGCCGAATATAGGCTCCGGGACGAAGTTTACTTATTGCCTATCCATTTCGGGGCTGTTTCGGTCCAAAAACTGATTTCTGGTGGTCCCCTGGTCGATTGCGATCAGACTTAAGCTCATGGGTACCAGATGTACCTCGTATTAAGTTTTCAGTCTGGCAGGGTTCGCAGATCGCACGTATCGGAGCAGTTTCAGTTCAGCGGTCACCGCACATAGATCAGGGCTGAAAGTCCCATGATAATAAATAGAAATTTTTCCTGATCCGAGGGTGTAATCTGGATGAATTCTGACGGTCAGAACGCTTAATACTGACGCGTCAAGTCGTGTGCCAGATTTGAATTTGAAATTCCAAATTCGTCCCTATTCGCGGTCGCTTCAGTCCGGGTTCAACGAAATACTCTGTGATTATCGGATTGACTTGATTTTCGAGATGATTGTCAAGTCCAGCTGGGCGGTTCTAACGGTCTAAGATAGGAGGTATCGGACCTTCGAAGCGCGGTCTAAATCCAATACAAAAATTCAATGTGGTCCAGAGGACAAACCCGCTTAGAGTTTGATCCGAGGTTATAGAGTATTGTAGAGTTGTTTGTTCTACTCGATTTGGGTCTTGTAGAACGTATTTAAAGTGATCAGGGACTGTTTCCCAACCACTCCAACGTTGCGCTAGCTAACTTATGCTTAGTTTCTAAAGAAATTTATCCTAAGTGGTTTCTTTGGCTATGGAATTGGGTTCTGAACGATTTTTCAGGTGTTTTAATTGACCCATTGCCTAAGGACGTTTAATCCCAGATTAGCCAAAATCCGGGGTGTTACAATCTACCCCCCTTAAAACACAATGTCGTCCCCGACATTGGCGAAGGGCAAGGAGTACTTTCTCTAAGGAAGGTTCAAATCCTATTTAATAACCTAATCGTACATATAACCTAAATCAAATGTTTCGATCCTGGGCCAGTGGGAAAGAGGCCAACCACTCTTCCGCTGCGCCACACTGATCGAACGACAGTGTTGACTAATCCTAACTGGATTGGACTTAATACGTTCTACCCCCCTTAAAACTTGGTTTTTCTTAAATTCAAGAATCTATGCATCGCTCTATATATCGGAACAAGGTGCAACTTAGGGGCGATCTTTGACATGAATTAGGGAACAACCTCTCATTACAGTGGCTTTCCCTGATAATGATGCGTTCTATGGCATTGGTATCTATGGCGATAGAGATGAGCCTAAGCTCTATTGTGGATAGGTTCAAGTATGAGTTGGTGGCAAGATGCCTAATTCTCTACTGGCTTTAAGTCCTCGCCATTTCCCAAAGACACTATGATCCTGTTTAGTTGTAGATGGTCGAGCCAACACGGAAGAAAGGTTGTGTAATGGGTCTGAGCCGGATACATAGACTTTCTGTCTAGCTAGGACAGAAGATTTATTGTATCAATTCTTAATCCGAGTCGATTCCGATCTTCTGCTTGATCAGAGCATTGGATTTATTGGTAACCACTAGGATTAAGAAGTCGATTCAGACCGCGAATACATCGCTTACATGTAGTTCCTTTATTCCGCATTCTCGAATGCAATAAGCCCTTGGGGAAGGCAATTCTAGGGGGCGTGCTAGTACATTCTAAGTTCAATCTGAGGGAGTTATAAATGTTCCCTGAGAGTGTATGGTTCCTTCCTATGGGCAACAACAGAAATCTATTAGTCATAAAGAAATCTAACCTACTATCCCTTAGCATATATAGGCCTTACACTGCCTAAGTCAACTAGTAACCTAGTCTGTAACTCAGTACTTATAATCCAAAGCCTAAGTTTATACGTTAAATGGTTCCATACCATTTCTACTATAGGGAATTGTTCTATCACTCAGGGTCAAGATTATCTAAATAGAATTGGGTTTCCTATATCGTCAGATCCTTCAAATCTAGCAGTGCTAACTCTAGGACCAAAACGCCAAGGGCCTATATGGCCAGTAGCATTCAGTTGTATTAAATAGAACCGCATTCCTAGTCCCATAGTGGGATCGGAAGTGGCATGCTTGGTAGGAGGGTGGGGTGGGATAAAAACTAATTTGTAGGCCGGATCTCAGGGAGTTATAATACTCCCAATCTAGAAACAATATCTTATAACGAAATGAAACAACATGCATTCCATTCAACAAATTTTGGCTATATTAAGCCCAAACCACAACACAAACACATTTTTCTACCTAAAAATAAAACAACCTAGAAATTTCAAATAGTAATCAAACAAGCAAAAGGGCAACGACATAAATGCCTAATTCTACCAAAGGACTTCTACCAGGGTCCCAACTGACCTTCTTGAATACTATCAAGTTCAGTACTGTCTGTTGCCCATTCGAGCTCTATCGGCCAAGTATTTTCACTACTTCTCACACGGAGAAAGTTGAGAAATGGGATTTGAGGTTAGCACGATTCTAAGACCCAAAAAGAGGGTAAAGTCTCAAATAAAAGGGACATGAGAAGGAGGATGGTGGAAAAGGAGAAAAAGGCTAAAATAGCTTAACAATAGCAATGGAAAATGGGAGAAATGCAAGGAAATGGCTAACCAAAATAGAAAAGGGAGATCTAGGCGTTGTAGAGGGATGCTTCAAGCTCCCCTAGGATGTATTTTCAGAAAGAAATGAAAACGAAAAAGGGGAATGGAGCACCTCACGAATTCGGCTCGATTTGGGGGTTTTAGGAGCTCCAACGGACGAAACCTTCAAGAGGGAGGGCTGCCAACTTCAAAGGAATGATGGAGGGTGGTCTTTTTTGGCCAAAGATGGATCTAGGGGTGGTTTGGAACCACAATTTTTGGTTAGGGCAGCAAGAAAATGAAAATGGGGCTAGGGAAGGGGACTTTTGTGAAGGAAGTACATCTTTTAGGGAGTTTCAAGGTACGGACCGCATACCAGGGGACTACCCTAGCCCCCAAACTCATCCAGCCCAAAGATCAAGCCCATCCGATAAGTTTGACCGGCGATGCATCGCCGAACCGGCGATGGCATCGCCGATGAAGTTGCAAATTGGCCATTTAGGCCATATGGGATGGATTCCCCTTGGCCTAGGGATTCCAAAAAGGTATGGTGCACACTCTGGTTCATTGTAGATTGCCCTAGGGAGGCCAATACATTTTTAACATCCATTCGAGGCTTTTCGGGTCCAATATTCAATCCCGAATACAAAACCCTATCATGCAGCATATGATTTTGGGGTAGAAGGATCTATTACATCCATCTAGACCATTAGTTGCTAAAGAAAGTGAAGTTAGAATGGCCTTATGGCCATTTTTCATAAAATTTTACTATTCACTATAAAATTTGGTGAATGTACTAATTTGTGTTATTTTCATATTAGGTTTGATGCCTAACATGAAATGGATAAGAAAAAACTGAAGGTTGAAGTGTTTAGAGGAGGAATTTTGAGAATTTTTGGCAAAACGGGGTTTTTAAGCCCTGACGATTGATTACTGGAGTCGTGGTCATTCCACGGCCCAAGGATTTACTTTTGCGGTTTAAAACCGCTCATAGGACATCTCAACCTAACTTCCTATAGCTTAGCAGCGATTCGGGTGGCCTTACGCGACCCGAGATGCGTTACAGAGTCGATCTTGCGATCGATTCTAATAGACTTCGCCTATCGGCGAATCTGCGATCCTGGACGTGTTTCTAGACCCTTCTCGCACCCACCTATGTCAAAGGAAGCGACAGCGTGCGTCGCGTGACCATAACCCAGGCCCGGTTTAATCCAAATCATGCTCTGATACCATCTGTAACATCCCGAAAATCGGGGGGTCGAGCAAAAACCCAACTCCCGAGTTCCAAAATGTTATTTATGCAACATGGATATGTATGATTGAATGTTGTCTGTGATAATGTATTAAACATGAGTGAGATTAAGCCAGAACAGTATATCATACTTCAGAGACAGTTAAATTTGCAAGCGGAAGACTGTAATAGTATGTATAACGTATATAAACTGTTGTATGTCTCCAGAGTGTGAATACATTACCAGGTTATACACATACATGTATACTTCAAAAGTAAACAAAATGAATATACATGAGGGCACTAAAAATATAAAATGACAAACGTCAAAGTATCTAATCAACCTCCCTGCAATCCCGTCAATCAGAACACGCATAAAGGAGGAATCCTCCTCCTCATCATCAAGTCCAGCTCCGCCTCACAGGCCGCGCCATCATCTGCAATCACAAAAGGGACTGGTGGGTGTCCGGAAACACCATCCCGTAACGTGGGAGTGAGTGATCAACTCAGTGGGATAAGAGAGCAGAGATTAGCATGTTCACAATTCAATCACGCGATAATAGTAAAGCAGTAAATCAGACAATCCTAATACTGTTGTTAATGCAGGATAACATGACGTGATGTATGCCCTCACCGACGATCTCCCTCATGCGGCAACATCTTACGACCGCGGCATGCCACACTCCCTAGAGTGCTCCACATCTTCCAGGCACATGCAATGCTATGGTGATATGATTTCCAAGTTGTTATTAAGTCCATTCAAACAGCAGGATTGGGAAACTAAGGTACTTCCCTTGTATCAATCCCAATACAGATCCTGTCTAGGGTCGTCACTCCTAGTAATCTCATACGATGTATATTTCGTAGGTCACTGCAAGGGCTGCCAGGGCTGTTGCTCGCACTCGTTGCACCGCTCCCCCATCACCTTATCAATACAGGCCTACTGTACTCTACTGCACGGAAGGGTCGTCGCCTCCCGTGGACTCAGAATACGCTCGCGGTCACTACAAAGGGCTCGTCGCCTGATCAGTGTAGGCCGACAGCTAGAATATAGTGTCCCATACCACCATAATCTGCTCACGAGTTTAGGTGCTCACTGGTCACTACGGGGAGGTTTGTGGCCCCAGCGTAGGCCGACAGCTCGACCACGGTGTCCCATACCACCATGCCCGGCTCATGAGTCTTCGTGGATCAAGGTACCACGGTTAATAGGGTTTACAATGGTAAGTTCAGTACCCTAGGTTCAAGCAGTTATGATACATACAAGGTGAACAAACATCGGCCAGTCGGGTTACTTGACGGGCTCGACTAGCGCGATCGCATCTCGAATTGAACGACATGAAGTGCGTAAAACACTTCGCGTGGCCTAACCACTGCCGCCAACTCTCAACACGAATCACATTCATCGACGCGTCGTTCGTGGCTATGACCAGTCAGCCACGAATTCGTTCGGTTACCGACTGCCTGGACTAAGTCAAGTCCCACACATCTATTGAATTACATTACGCTATATACCACGGTATTGGAATTGAAACACATCATGTGAGCATGTTAGCACATGTTATAACATTCAACTAAGGCAAATCTTCAAGGCATACTTTCCATGCATATTCAACTTAGGCAAATCTTCAAGGCATCATTTCTATGCATGTGATGCAATCATGCATAAGGTCAACATATAGGAAATCATTTAGGTCAGCATTTTAAATCATGAAATCAATCTCAAACTACTACATAACATCATTCAATACAATACATACTAATACAAGCATTTATACAGACACATACACTACACACTTAAGTCCACATATAGTATGTCGACCCAAAGTACGCAACTTGGCGAATCTCTTCGCCAAACTGATTATGCAAGCATTCCTAACTCACTAATACGGCGACAAACCATGTCAATCACGTCAGCAAAATATGCATGTAGACCGTACTTCCTACATATGACTAAAATGCCCTAAATCTCATATTCTTCGATAATTTACGAAATAGGAAACAGAGAGCACGTTGTACATGTCAAACGGCGATGCCGTCGATAATCTACTATTAAACGACATTGAAAGCGTTGTAAACCGTCAATCAAAGCGTCTAAAATCCTCACCTAGTCTCTTACGGTCGCGGGATTTTGAACGGAGCGTGTACGCTTCGTCTACGGCAGTAGGAGGACCTGATTTATGGAATACATTAGCTAACATGCCATGAATCTGAGTAAACCCTAAATCAGCAAGTTCTAGGGTTATTTTATACCTGAAAAAGGGGAGAAATCACCAGCCAGGTGATTGGGAAGAGGTGTTGAAGTAGCAGCAATCGGCGGCTCGGATGCGGGGAAAATCTCCTCTTCCCTTTCTCTCAAACTCTCTCTCTCTTTTCTAGGGTTTGTGAATTTCGTATGCAAGGAAGGAATGAGGGTTTCAACCCCTTTTATAAGCTTGGAAACGCCGAATATAGGCTCCGGGACGAAGTTTACTTATTGCCTATCCATTTCGGGGCTGTTTCGGTCCAAAAACTGATTTCTGGTGGTCCCCTGGTCGATTGCGATCAGACTTAAGCTCATGGGTACCAGATGTACCTCGTATTAAGTTTTCAGTCTGGCAGGGTTCGCAGATCGCACGTATCGGACCAGTTTCAGTTCAGCGGTCACCGCACATAGATCAGGGCTGAAAGTCCCATGATAATAAATAGAAATTTTTCCTGATCCGAGGGTGTAATCTGGATGAATTCTGAAGGTCAGAACGCTTAATACTGACGCGTCAAGTCGTGTGCCAGATTTGAATTTGAAATTCCAAATTCGTCCCTATTCGCGGTCGCTTCAGTCCGGGTTCAACGAAATACTCTGTGATTATCGGATTGACTTGATTTTCGAGATGATTGTCAAGTCCAGCTGGGCGGTTCTAACGGTCTAAGATAGGAGGTATCGGACCTTCGAAGCGCGGTCTAAATCCAATACAAAAATTCAATGTGGTCCAGAGGACAAACCCGCTTAGAGTTTGATCCGAGGTTATAGAGTATTGTAGAGTTGTTTGTTCTACTCGATTTGGGTCTTGTAGAACGTATTTAAAGTGATCAGGGACTGTTTTCCAACCACTCCAACGTTGCGCTAGCTAACTTATGCTTAGTTTCTAAAGAAATTTATCCTAAGTGGTTTCTTTGGCTATGGAATTGGGTTCTGAACGATTTTTCAGGTGTTTTAATTGACCCATTGCCTAAGGACGTTTAATCCCAGATTAGCCAAAATTCGGGGTGTTACAGTAGCGGTCATAGATCTCCCATCAACTGGCAACACCGCTCCCTTTCAGCCATGTCATTAGACTAGCAATCCATCGTCAGGGATGGCGTTGCCGACATCGGATCGGCGTCCTCCTTGATGGAGACGACTGGTCTTTTCGTCTGGCCACAGATTCATCTGCGGCGGAGAAGATCTATCCCTGCGGCAGTCGTCATCGTCGCCTAGAGAGGTTCTTCTGGCAGATGCTAGAGGCGGAGCTCTGCAACTATGCGAGAGGATCGGTGTCGTTGCTGGGACAATCCATCTCCCTTCAGCGGCTGCTCTCAGACAGTCGAAGGCGACTGTGATTTTATTTTTTTTTGGATATTAGGTCGTAAACGACCTTATGTGATAACGGTCACTCGGACCCAATTTTAATTAAACGGATCCTGTTTATGGACCCGTATTTTGGATATTCAAACTGGGCCTGACGCCATTTTCTGGGCCCACTTCAAATTAGATATCAATTTAATTGTGTTCTGGATCTACCCACCGGGCCTGACGCACGTTCTTTTGGGCCCACTTCTAATTAAGGGTCCATTTATTTTCTATGATGGGCCTAACACCTGTCCTAGGCCCATTGCATGTACTCTGAGACAGTTGATCAAGCCTCCTTTGTCACCATTGGGCTTCATTAAGTTGCTTCAGGATAGATGTTGATTGGCCCTAGTTTGCTTGGACCATTTGCTTCACATTAATTCAGATCCCACATCTATTTAATGGAGCTTTGACACGGCCCATCTATAGGCCCACTACCCATCCTTAAAGGTCTTATATAGACCATTGGATTATAGAAAACGAATCATATCCATCCGTTTCTATCAAAAGTTTCTATCCTCCAATGATCAATATTGACCATCTTGTGGGTCGTATCAAACTAATTTAAGTATAATTCATTGAGGCAGGATTATTATTGCAATCCTAAGTCTATATTTGTAGTTTTAAATTCGATTGTGCTAGCCACCATAGTGACCTCAATCGATGAAAAACTTTACAAGTACAGACTTGTAACATTGGGATAAAGAGTATTGCATACAGTTGCGTTCATTTTTTCATGCGTACGTTAACGAAAACACAGACGATTACTGTTTGGCAATCAAGTGAACGGGTGAAGTAAATGGTGCTGGTAATGTAAAGCTGAAAGACTCATCTCACCCACAGGTATTGAGTGTCTCAGATTTACATAACTGACATCATTTAGCTTCATGTTCAGGAGGATCACTAACATGTTATTATTTCCACCCACAGGAGGAATGATGATGATGTAACAGATTCTCACCAGGATGTGATGGTTGGGCCCATCTTCATCCTAGATGATTCAGTTGATGCCTCCCTTAGCAACTGAATAGATTAATTTTGCCTGATATTTGTTTACATTCACTAAATTGCTTTGTGAAATTATGAACTAATGTAAGTATAAATGCATGTCTTTTATTTCAGTCTCTTTTATTTCAGTCTCAATTCCAACTAATCAGCATCAAGTCCCTGCCCTGAATGGGTCTAACTATGCTCAATGGAAGAACGTCATTGAAGTTGTACCGGGGTGTCTTCAATTAGATCTTGCCTTGATAACACCAGAACCGCCAGAACCATCTGATAATGCCACTGAAGCTTATTATAATTGATGGGTTGCATGGTTTAGGTCAAATGATACATGCCTGAAAGTCATTAAGTATTCAATTTCTGAATCTATGAAAGGTACCATGCCTGAAACAGATAAGGCCAAAGTTTTTCTAACTGAATGAGAAAAAGGTTCAAGAAATCTGATAAGTCTGAGGTGGACATTCTTCTGAATAATTTGACTCGCTCGTCCTACGATGGAAAAGGCAACATCCATGAATACATTGTATAACAGATCGAAGTTGTTTCTAAGATTCGTGCTCTAGGGCTTATACTCACTGATGATCAGCTGTTTCATTTGATCATGAATAACCTACCTCCCCAATTCGGCACATTCCTGGTGAACTATAATACTTTGAAGGACATGTGGACATTGGATGAACTTATCACTCAATGTGTCCAAGAAAAAGACAGAATCAAGCAGATGGTTAAAGTTCAAAATGTTAACATGGTGACCTCCAGTCAAGGACATGGGCAAGGGAATAAAGGTAAAAGGAAGAGGAAATAAGGTTCTAATAATAGATTCTCTGGTCCTTCATCTGGAAACCAGAAGAATCAATCTGAAAATGGATCTAAACACAAACGGATTAAGGGTAAACCGTGCTTCTTTTACAATAAGGTGGGTCATTTCAAGAAAGACTGCGAAGGCTTTAAGAATTGGCTCATAAAGAAATGTAATCATTCTGTTCTTGTCTGTTTTGAATCTAATCTAACTGATGTGTCAGCGGATTCCTGGTGGATAGATTCAGAAAGTACTATTCACATATGTACTTCTATGAAGGAATTACTAAAGGCCAGGCCACCAACTGATGCGAAGCGCTCAGTATACATAGGCAATGGTGTCAAGGTTGACGTGGAGGCAGTAGGAGTCTATAGGCTTAAGTTGAAGTCTGGTCATTTTTTGAATTTAGTAAATACATTATGTGTGTCGTCTATTAGGCGCAATTTAGTTTCAATTTCCTGTTTGGACAAGTTGGGATATTCGTTCCACTTTGGAAATAAAATTTTAAGTATTTACTTTAATTCGATTAAAGTTGGAACCGACTCTATAGTAAACAACTTATACCAATTAGACTTGATTGTCTCTCACGTTTACAATATTAATTTCTTGCATGAAAATAAAGTGGGATCCAAGCGAAGACTAGACTATGAGAATTCCTCCATATTGTGGCACAGGCGGCTATGCCATATATCTCGTAAGAGATTAGACAGGCTTGTGCAAGAAGGAATTTTACATTCTCTAGACTTCTCCGACTATAAAACGTGCATTGATTGCATAAAAGGAAAACAGACTAGAACGAGAAAGAAAGGTGCAACCAGGAGTGTAGGTCTATTAGAGGTGATACATACAGAAATCTATATA
The DNA here is from genome assembly GCA_037074715.1 of Magnolia kwangsiensis. Taxonomy (NCBI): domain Eukaryota; kingdom Viridiplantae; phylum Streptophyta; class Magnoliopsida; order Magnoliales; family Magnoliaceae; genus Magnolia; species Magnolia kwangsiensis. The sequence continues at coordinate 89,598,272 of CM073585.1, forward strand.
CCATTCCCTACAGCCTCATGGAATGGCCACAAATATTTCATTACCTTTATGGATGACTACTCTCACTTCGGGTACCTATACCTTATCAGTGAGAAATCGGATGCCCTGGATGCTTTTAAAATCTATAAAGCTGAAGTTAAAAATCAACTCGATAAGAGGATTAAAGTTGTCAGATCTGACCGTGGTGGTGAATACTATGAAAGATATGACGAATCAGGACGCAAATCAGGGTCATTCGCTAGATACCTGCAGGATTGTGGCATTGTCGCTCAATACACTATGCCTGGTACTCCAGAGCAGAATGGTGTGGCTGAGAGGCGTAATCGCACCCTTATGGATATGGTGCGAAACATGTTCAGCAATTCGACATTGCCAGAATCTCTGTGGGGTGATGCGATTAAAAATGCAGTTCATATACTGAACAGGGTTTCCAGCAAAGCAGTAAGCAAAACTCCTTTTGAGTTGTGGAATGAGAGAAAACCAAGTCTCCGATATCTACATGTTTGGGGTTGTCCTGCTGAGGCCAAAGTTTATAACCCGTATGAAAAGAAGCTTAATCCTAGAACCGTAAGTTGTTTCTTCATTAGATACCCAAAAAGATCAAAGGGCTATCGATTCTACTATCCTTCCCACTCTATCAGGATTGTTGAGACTGGGAATGTCAGATTCATTGAGGACACTGAAAACAGTGGGAGCACAAACATAAGAAATTTTGTATTTGAGGAACAAAGGACTGTGACTCCTATCACAGTCAATCCAGATCACGTGAACATTAATGATGCAGTTGATTCTGCCGCCACTACAGAGTTTCACGTAGAACCTCATATACAAACCGTTGATGAGAAAAATTAAAATCAGACCCAACAAACTAAACCATTAAGAAGATCTGAAAGAGAGAGAAGGCCTGTAAATCGAGACGATTACATCGTATACTTACAGGAGCACAACTTTAACATAGGGGTGGAAAAGGATCCTAAATCCTTTACACAAGTCAAACAAAGTGCTGATCCTTCTCGTTAGTTTGATGCCATAAAAGATGAGTTGAAATCCATGCAGGACAATAAAGTATGAGATCTTGTAGAATTACCTACTGGAATAAGGCCGATTGGTTCTAAATGGATATTTAAAACCAAAAGAGACTCCAAGGGTAATGTCGAAAGATATAAAGCCCGACTTATTGCCAAGGGTTTTAATCAACGTGAGGGCATTGACTTTAAGGAGACTTTCTCTCCAATATCCAAGAAAGACTCATTCAGGATCATAATGGCTCTTGTAGCTCATATGGATTTAGAGTTACATCAGATGGATGTAAAGACTGCATTTCTCAATGGGGATCTAAATGAGAATGTATACCTGTTGCAGCCCGAAGGTTTTATAACTACTGGCTCAGAATATTTAGTTTGTAAACTTAAGAAGTCCATCTATGAGTTGAAACAGGCATCGCGACAGTAGTACCTTAAGTTTCGTGAAGTCATTTCCTCATATGGATTTGTAGAAAACACTGCAGATAAATGCATCTACATTAAAATCAGTGGGACTAAGTTCGTTATGATAATTTTGTATGTTGATGACATTATGTTGGCTAGCAGTGATACCAGGATGTTGAGTGACACCAAGAAATTCTTATCTCAAAGGTTTGAAATGAAAGACCTTGGTGAAGCTTCTTACGTCATCGGCATTGAGATTCGTCATGACAGAACACTTGAACTGCTCAGCCTGTCACAGAGGGCCTACATTACTAGGGTACTCGAAAGATATGGCATACAAAATTGTGCTTCAAGAAAGTCGCTCATTGTGAAGGGCGACAAATTTGGTCTATTTTAATGTCCAAAGAATGATTTAGAAAAAAATCGAATGAAGGAATTTTCGTACGCATCAGTAGTAGGGAGCATCATGTATGCTCAAGTCTGTACGCGACCAGACATTACCTTTGTCATTGGAATGTTGGGAAGATATCTATCTAATCCAGGAATGCAACATTGGATAGCTGCAAACAAAGTGTTACGATATCTTCAGAGAACGAAAGACTTCGGACTCACATACAGAAGATCTGATCAATTGGAGTTGATCGGATATTCAGATGCAGACTTTGCAGGCTGCGTTGACACTAAGAAGTTTACTTCAGGATACATATTCATGATGGTAGGAGGAGCTGTGTCGTGGAAAAGCGTGAAATAATCTACTACAGCCTCATCCACTATGGAAGCTGAATTTATTGTTTGTCAGGAGGCATCTAATCAGGCACTATGGTTACAGAGTTTCTTTTCAGGTTTGCGGGTACTGGAGCATATCCCGAAACCATTGAGAATATTTTGCGATAATTCGGCTGCTATTTCTTTCTCTAGTAACAACAAGCATTCGTCAAGGTCGAGGCATATCGATATTAAGTACCTTGTTGTAAAGGAAAGGGTTCAGAATCATCAAGTGTCCGTGTAATTCATCGGTACTAAGCAAATGATTGCAGATCCGCTCACTAAAGAGCTCTCTATCACGCCATTTCAAGAGCATGTAACATCCATGGGAGTCATTGATCCGATAAATGTTTTCAGCATTGAGCGTATCACCCCATATCATGCTCGTCACCACATTGAGCGATGCTCCAAACGCTACATCGCTTATATTCACCGGTTTGCCAGCTTCGGTCCGCACGTAGTGCACCGTCTGGTGCACCTCGCGTCTACGCAGGGCATGGTACGAGTCTAGAGCCGTGGAGTTCATCATCTCTTGAGAGCACACCTTGCGCATCATCCGCCAATCTGACCCGTAGGGACTGAACCCTATGTCAATCCCACCGTATGTTAAGGCTATGGCTGCAGCAAAGACGTCACGGTTGGCGAAGATGGCGTCGTTGTCCTTAAGGACCTGCTTAGCTACTTTAGGCAAGCTTAATACTACACAGAGCTTGCTACCTAGTTGTATCTTCATGACTGGGCCATAGATCATGGCTAATTTGGCAAAGTAACGGTGTAGATCAGGTTCGACGAATGGGAGGCTGCCGATCAATGGCAGGCCTCGTGGGCCCAGCGGCAAAGGAGGTGCACCTTTGCGTGATCGCTTGACCATCACCCATGAAATTATACAAATTATAAAGGAAAATGCAAGTGCCGTTTTGAGACCGTTGATCTCGCTGGGCCACCATGAGCGGGTCTGATGAGAAAGATCTTCCATCATGGTATTCACACAGTTCAACTTGATCTCATCAAAGTTCTACACTTCGTAACAATGCTTGCTTGAGCTACCTCTCAATGGGGTGTTCTACACAGTGCGAGTTTGTCATTTCATACAATGAAAGCAAACCCTCTGCCTTCCACAGTGCACGCGGCATAGAGTTAAAGGCACGAAACTTTTTGGACAAACGTACCAAACTCATTAATTAGCTTGAGTAGATGTTCAAACCAAACCAAGCTTCCTAGAAAAACTCATTTAAAAAACGAACCAAGCTCAAACTTGGGTGGTACCAAGATTGATTCAACTAGACTTGATTCGGCTTAATTCGGCTAATAGATTAATATGCATATTGTTTCCTACCGTGTGATCCATTTAAGTTTAGATTCGATTCAATTTTGGGATCACGTATTAAAATGATCTGTAAAAACGGACGTTGTGGATAATATATATATATATATATATATATATATATATATATATATATATATGAATGCACACGTTTTCCTATAGCTTGGACCACTTGATTCAATTTTAGACCATGCCCTAAAATGATACGTGAAAATGGATGGTCAACATGGATAATAAATATACTTGACAGTGGCCCCACAGAGTTTAATCAGTATTCTAAAGTAGGATTTGATTTGGCCGGTAACTTCAACACCTGCCACATAGCTGGTGTCAAAGCTCCGTGGGCTTCACCATGATACATGTGTTCTATCTAGCCGTCCATTAAAATTTCTAGCTCATTTTACGGTATGGGATCAAAAATAAGAAAGATCCAAAACTCGGGTAAACCACAACAAAGGATCCAAATTTGTTAGGGCAAGAAGTTTCAAATCAATATTATTTTCGTGTGGTGGGGCCCGCCTCAATGTATGCAATGTATACCCATGCCAGCCACCCATTTTTCAGCTCATTTTAATGTTGTTACTTTTATATTAATCTTTTTTTATATTATTTTGTAGTATTATCTTTGTATAAAAAGAATTATATTATACATGCTATTTATTTACAAAAAAAAAAAATGTTACCCTTATTCTAATTTGGCCCATCTCGAATACTTGGACCAAACAAACCAAGCTCAAGTTCTTATAATTTCGATCAAACTAATCTTAGATAGGAGGGATATAAAAAACTTAGCGTAAAGCTCGACGCATAAACAAGCCAAGCCAAACTTGGGTTAAAACTCAATTCAGCTCGTATGTGGTTCTAAATCTAACTAATTAGCATTCCACTACCCTTAGGTTAGATTTCTTAAGGCCAACTCAGGCCATCGTGCAGTCGCATGGATAAGGGCTTGGGTGGACCCTACATTATGTAAAATCCACACCGGCCATCAGGTGCGTCACATCATTCTAGGCTAAGCTCCAAAAATTTGTTCCATTTGTGATTCAAGTGGACCATATAATTAAAAATAGTGTATAGGGGGATGCTTACCCTCTAAAATATTTTACTTGTTGTGGCCCACTTGAATCATGGATAGGACAGATTTTTTGTTCTTAAACCCAAAGTTTGGTGTGGCATTTAATGGTCTTAATGAATTCCATATAACATCACGGTGGGTCTCGTAGAAATCAAGGGTGACATGTCTTTTATGATGACTTCCTTTTCTATTGCCCATTGGAATCATAAGTGAGCATTTTTTTAGCACATGTGCCTAACTTAGGATTACACTCTTATGGTTTGATTAGATTTCACATACACATTATGCTGGCCCCACCAAAAATCAAGGGCATCGTACCTTATAATGGTTATAATAAGAGAGAGATTTAAAAAGGCTTAATTTTATAGGATGCCTACCCTTAATTTTTTTTATTGGCTCACCATGATGCATATGTAAGATCGGCTTGGACCATTAGATATATAATCTCATTTAAGTTGAGAGCCAAAACATGAGCTGAAGAGTGACCCATGTGCACCATGGTGAAGGAAAAAGTTGGGAAAGAGACATCTACTCTTGATTGATTATATAAGATTCAATTCAATAATTAAATGTCATGCTAAAATTTAGTCATGGTACTCAAAAAAACACAAGCCCATCTATTATTCAGTGGGAGGTGTGAGCATTATACTTTAACAGTTTCCAATCATGGATGGAGTTGATTTTGGGGCTTTAGACCTAGCATGGGTTGATGCACCTAGTTATCAGGTTAGATTTCATGATGGGACCCACTTGAGCCGCGGACCCATTTGCTATCACAGTGAGCTTGGGAAACAGATTGGCTACTCCCCTGCCACAGTGCCACTAGGCCGATGGCTGGCAGTTGGTGCTCTGTGGACCCCACTATGATGCATGTGCTTCATCCATGTCGTTCGTCCATTTTTACATATAATTTTAGGGCTTGATCCAAAAAATGAGATGGATTTGAATCTCAGGTGGACCACACCACAGGAAAACAATAGTGATTGGATATCCACCATTAAAATCCTCCTAAGGTCCACTATACTGTTTATTTGACATCCAATCTGTTGAATAGGTCTTACAGACCTAGATGAAGGGAAAAAACAAATATCAGCTTGATCCAAAACTTTTATGGCCCCCAAAAGGTTTTTAATGGTCGACATTCATTCAACACTGTTTCCAGTAATGTGGTCCACTTTAGATTGAGACATACCTCATTTTTACTCTAATACCATAAAATGATATATAAAAAATAGATGGACAAAATGGATAAAACACATACATCATGGTGGGGCCCATTGAGTACCAACCATCAGCCATCGGGTGGTGGCATGGAGAGTAGCCAATCCGTTTCCAGTGAGCTGCATTAAACAAAATTAAAAAAGAAAAAAGAAAAAAGAAAAAAACAAACAAACAAACAAACAAACAGACAAACAAAAACTACTGGAATATAAATTATATATTAAAAAGGTAGATTTATTTATTTTTTTTGGAAAATCCCTTATAATTTAGTAGGCTCTCTTGTAGATGACCATTGCCCATGGACGCGGATCGCGTCCTCCCCCCGCCCGGACGGTAATCCGTCCGGGCAGGGCTCTGTGGGGCCCAAAGTGATGTAAGTGTTTTATCCACGCCGTTTATTATTTTTCTCAGGTCATTTTAATATATAAAACAAAATATAAGAAAATTCCAGGGCTTAAGTGGACCACAACGTAGGGATTTAACTTCCACCATTAAAAACTTCTTAGGAGTTGGAGAAGTTTCGGATCAAGCTGATATTTGTGTTTTCCCTTCATCCACTATGCATGACCTTATTAATAGGTTAGATGGTAAAAAAACATCATTGTGGCCCTTAGAAAGGTTTCAACGATGTGAGTCATTATCACGGCAGATTTCTTTGATGTGGTCCACTTGAGCTACGGATCTGCTTTAATTTTTCTCTCATTCTTTAAAATGATACGAGAAAAGCGATGAGCGGCGTGGATAAAACGCTTACATCACTTCGGGCCCCACAGAGCCCTGCCCGGACGGATTACTGTCCGGGCGGGGGTAGGACGCAATCCGCGTCCCCTTGCCCATAAAATAAACACTGCTTTGCTGGACCATCTAATTAACAAAAGAGAAGCGTTCGCAGCCGTCCTCTTGTATGATAGTGTTTTTTTTATTATTATTATTTCTGATGATGTGTTAATTTTCTATAAAATCTGAACCACAAAAAAGGTTCCATGCATCATAAACATCATCTGGGCCAGGAATCAGAATGATCCGTTCATCAGGTGGGTTACACCATGGAAATAAATGGACAGAAAATGCTCTGACTAAATCTATTGTATGTGGCCCACCTGATGATCGGATAGCTCCAATTATTTCTGCAGGTGATTTTCATGGTATGGTCCACCATTTCCATGGCTTGAATGTTCCACTGAAGTGACACAACAGAGTAAAATAAAAGCGTTGTATGTTACAGTTAACATAAAACGTTGTATCGAAAGCAGCTCTTAAACAAATATAGCCGTGAAACATGTGATTCTTAAAGTAGAAGAGTAGATATTGAAAATGCTCATGGCAATATTGCACCACGTGCTGTATGGCATCACGTGCGATGGCCCATAAATCAAAAATCAACATTAGGTGGGTCACTTGTGTATAACCTAGGGTCACGGGAGAACTTTCCAGTGACCCAAAACTAGGTGGGGCCCACCAAGATATTTGTGCTATATCCACTCCGTCCATTCTGAAACACAAGGGAGATGTTAAAATCAAGTGGGCCACACCATATGAAATAGTGGGCATGGAAGCACTCAAAGCTAAAACCTTCCTGGGTCCGTCGTAATGCTTATATGCTATCCAACATATTCACGATCGTGAAATAAGCATGGGTGAACGGAAAATAAAAATGTCAGCCTGTTCCGAGACTTTTGTGGACCTAAGTAGGTTTCAAGGGTAGCCGTTCAATCTCTATTGTTTTTCTCGTGATGTGGGCCACTGGAGCTTTGCATCTCACTCATATTTGGACCCATTGTCTAAAATGGGTCGACCAAACCGAAGCACGGAGTGGATATAGCAAAATTATCATGGTTGTGGGGTAAATATGGGAGCGGATTAGGTGCACCACACAACTGGAAAAGGTGGTGAACGACCGTTAAAAACTTTTTGTGGACCAAAAAAGTTGGATCAAGATCTTCGTATTTTCCTTCCATCCAGGTCTGGTTCAAATTATCAACGGGTTGGATGCGATATAAACATTACCGTAGGCCCCAGGAAGTTTTTAAAGATGGCCGTTCAATCACCACTGTTTCCTGTGGTGTGGTCCATTTGAGATTTGGATCTGCTTAATTTTCTAGACCGCTTCCTAAAATTGGATGGAAAAACATATGGACGGCGTAGATATATGATAAATGATGAAGGTGGGCCCCACAGTTGGGTGTTACCCTGGTAACACCTAATCTACTCCCGTAAAATATAGCCAACAGTTTATGTCCAACTGACACGTGGCCGCATGATAAGTTGGCCGGTTCGATCTTTCGGCTAGATCATGTGAAAGGAGGGCCCCACTTGATGAAATGACCAGATCTCTCATTTTCACTGCTGGCTGGTCTGTTTCACTAACGCATTTAACCAGAAAAATAAATAGGAGGACAAGGCTAATCGGTTGTTATTTAGCGTTTTCTTATGCTGTTGTTGCTGTCATTAGCGTTGAGATTCCTTTGTATTATGCAATTGTTTAGCTTTGCTCAAATAAGTTTCCTGATGTGATTTTGATTCTCATTATCAATTTTTAATAATTAAATGTGTTTGGGTAGCCACTAAATCAATTGATTCTAAAAATTAAAATAATTTAAAAAAAATAAAAACCTTACAATTTGCACCTTTTCCCATAGGCATTTTCTGCTTGGGTGCAGTTTTGGTGTATCCCTGATTGTGGGGCTCACCCTGATGTATGTACCTTACATCCAAGCGGTCCACCTGTTTTGACAGCTTATTTTCAAGAATGATCTAAAAAATGAAGTAGATCCAAACCTTAGGCGGACCATACCATAGGAAATAGTGGTGAGTGAATATCCACCATTAAAAACTTCTTAAGACCTCATCCAAATTGTTGATAAGGTCACAAAGACCTAGAGCGAGGGGCCATACAAATATCAACTTGAACCAAATCTTGCATGGCTACAAGAAGATTTTTATGGTCAATCACCATTCTTTCCCATGGTGTGGTCCACTTAAGATTTGGTTCTGCTTATTTTTTGGATCATGATCTAAAATGATCTGTAAAAACGGATGAACTAGATACATGCAGGGCACTTAGAGCACAATGGGCCCCATAGTAGGGATCCACCAAAGCCGCACCCATTTTTGTTTTGCTCACTAACAAAAAGGCACTCTCTTGTATCTGTCAGTGAAAACCCTTCCACTATGGAGGTTTGCTAATTCCAGTGTAGGGTTGTACGCATCCACACAAGGATTGAAGAGCAAATATGAAACATGTGTGTGGGATCTTTTTTTGGAACGTGTAAGTTACAAGAAATGGATCTTTGGAATGAATTTGTAAGGATATTAGGTCTCTAAATTTTTAGGAAATGAAGTAGAATAAGCCCAATGTAAAGTGCATTGTGGGGCCTAACTTGTTTAATCTTTCAAAAAACTTAAGTTGGGTGGTCAATCATCTTTTCATGGGAAATAGGACTCTAAAAAAAAAAGCCTGCAACCCTTGCGAGCTTAACTTTATATCGGGAATTGAAATAATTGAATAGTATGGTTAACCAGCGTTTGATTTAATAATTGTGTTTGAAACAGCATATGATCAACCAATCATATTTATTTTTGGATGATCAATATTGGTGGTGGGGTATATTGGGCCTATGATAGTGGATCTTAATGTGTTATATATATATATATATATGATAGCATGAGATAGGGTGTTGACCTACATTCATGTAATGTACATGTCAAATCATTCAAACTTGGATAGGTTTAGGTAGGTTAAGGTTCTTATTTAGGTATGCAAGTACGTGCATTCACTACAAGAAATGCTGGAATAGCAGGCACTTTTTTTATAAGTGGCTGACGGATATTTTCCGTGAATGACCTGCGGTCACAAATATGTTGCAATAGTCCCGGAACCCCAAGTCACCTCACCTCTCTCTCGTCTCCTCCCTAAAAAAATAAATCCCAAACTCTCATCTTCTCCACAAAATACCTTTATCTCTCCATCGTCATCTCCTCAATCGACTTTTCCTCTCTTGCTCTCGGTCTCGATTTTCCTCTCTCTCTCTCTCTCTCTCTCTCTCTCTCTCTCTCTCTCTCTCTCTCTCTCTCTCTCTATCTCTTTCGTTGAAGATGGTCGGTTTTCTGTCCACGCCGACATCGACGCTGGTAGGGGTGAGTTTGAGGATTATCAGATCTCTGAGTTCAAGGAGGCATTTGGCATGTTTGAGAAGGACGGAGATATTCAGATCCCTTCGATCTTCACTTTTCCCCCCTTTTCTGCTGAAAATTTGTTGATTTGTTGATTTTTTTTTTATAGCATTTTTATGGAGATGAAGGGATTTGAGATTTCTCGATAATTAAATTCAAAGAGAAGCGATTCTTCTTCTATCCACGGATTTTTGCATTCTAGAACTCTTGTTTCAATGCTAGAATAGAAGCATTTAATTCTAGTGATTTTTTTAGGCATTAGGGTTGTTGGCCAAATGCTTTAGTTGACCAGTACTCCTCATGATAGATGTATGTAGAGTCAGGCTGACCCTCTTGAATTCTTCAAAAAAATGCTATATCACTCTCATGATTTGTTATCTTTATGCTTTTCTGTGATCTAGACCATTGGTATGATGGGCCACACGCTGCATTGCTTGATTCCTGACAAATGTGATAGGATTTTCGATGCGATGCAGATGTTTAGATCTATAAAGATGGAGAGATTTCATGATGTGGTCTCTCTTCAAATAGACTCTTGATCACTTGGTTGTGTAGAAAGGGGAAGCTGAATGAAGCATAAATGGTGTTCAACAAAATGCTCAAGAGAGGGATAAGTGCTGCTAATGCAACATTAGCTGCTTTGGTTTATGGAGGGGATAAGATATCTTGATGTGAGTGTTTACCATGGGCTGATCAAGGGTTTGTTGAAGCTTAGGAAGGCAAAAGAAGACACTCAAGTGTTTAGAATAGCACTTGTTTAGCCTATGTTACTCTATCCATGTCGTGTCTCATAGGTTTTGGCTCTTTCATGAATTTAGTATTTTGCTGCTACACCATTATATCTTGTCCTGATTTTATTATTGTTCAATTTCTATAGGCTGAGTGTTGAGGGTCAAATATTGCATATTAGACCCCAGATATTGTCTGGATTTACGAATATAATGCTGTCTAATGGCTCGTTTTCTCATTCTTGTGTGGCAAAGTGATTTTATGAGCATGGATGGAAAAAAGACGTTAAAAGTTGAGATTTAACGATCTGATGACGCCAAAGGCAAGGGACACACTCCAGGGGACCAAGATTGACAAATATACATGGTCAGAAATCCGAGAAAAGTTAGAAATTGAAGCTCAAGTGGCCTGAAGGACGTCCAGAATGCAAGATCACGAGGTTCCCACCATCCGTTCGGCTCGAAACTTCATACGTCGCCTGAGGACCATAAATTAACCGTACATATAAAATTTCAGCCATTGAAGATCTCGGGAAGTGTCCCAACTGACAGATCAGCCTATAAACTGTTGATTCTGGGCCCACCTGATATCTGGAACTGCCTCAAAATTATTATTGACGCCTTAAATGAGGAGTCAAAACAGATGGACGGTGCAGATTTCTCCAAAACAGTGCAATGGACCTCATATGAGATGAGTGTGTACAGTGCACATGTGCACTCACCATGCACCAAATTTTCCAAAAGTCGGTCAGCTCCGTCTACAACTCAAAAAAAAAAAAAAAAAAAAGGTACAGCGGACGCACGGCCGCTGGCCGTTTTTGCGATCAGTTGTGGGCCCCACACGTGCCCCATAAGCTCAATCCGATCCGTCCACCGTGTAGAGGGCTTCGAGCACTACAAAACCATGTTGTCACTTTTCACCCATGCATGCACACGTGTGAGATACAGAGGCCACAAAAGGGCTACCCGGTAGCGTTCAAATCTGATCTTTTTGTGATTTCTTCTCTGGGCCACGTCAATGGACGTTCAAAACCACTCATTCTTGACTGAAATTTCGTTCTGAATCCAATGGACGGGGTGGATTTTCCAGAAAATGCTTCTGTGGGGCCCACCGACCACAACAGCGAAATGGTGCGAAAGATTTCGCACATCCGCGAAAACCGACTTTTCCGGACGGTTTTGGCCCACCATCTTTGATCATATGGCATATCTGAACCGTCTATCATGTAGAGGACCCAATGAAATCCTAAGGGACGGTGTTTCTTTGGAATTTGAGCAAGAAAAGTGGCATGTTTCGAGGCACCGAACTTGGCTGCGAAAAAGCTTTCAATGGGCATGCATAGCTTTCCAAATCCGATTCAAATCCGATTTTCACCACTCCAGCAGCTATATAAAGAGGTTTTGGATGTGAGGAGCATTCATTCAGGGTCTTGGGAGGAAGAACAGACGGCTCGAGCTTGGGTTTCAACGTGGGCAGAGGAGAGAGAGAGGAGCTTGATTTTTTTCTTTCCCTTTTCTTTTCCTTTTCTTTTTCTCTTTATTTATTTGGATTGAGCCCATCCATGGCAGACTAAATCCTCCTAGCTAGGGCTAAGAGGTGAAGCTTGTAGTGAGATGGGAGATTTTATTTTATTTTAATTTTAATTCATGAATCGACGTTGATTTTAGTTGATTATTATGGGAATATTTTTAGTTCTTAATGGTCTGTTGTGACTGAAATTACAATGGGTCTGCAATGCTTTGAATATTTCTATTTTCTTTTCATGTTTATGATGTCAGGAAGCCCTGTTGTTCACCATAGTCTCCTGGGCATGGTCGGATGACGGTACCCTTCCTAACTTACATACATGTGATTGGGTGGTAATTAGTTTGATTCTGTTGTTTGCCATAGTCTTTGGGCATGGTTTGGTGATGGAATCCATTCTAATTTATCTTCCTTTCATCTCTTTGAAAACTAGATCAACGGCAGTTCAGTAATTTTCATAATTTTTGATGCAAGCATAAATTCTCCCTGATCTCTACAAGTGGATCCTCTGAATCCCTAGTTTCCTATCTCTGATTTGTTTCCTAAGTTTTAGATTAATTATTTTACAAATATTCCACCATTGCTAATTGATTTAGAATTCATCTTAGCCTAGTTCAATGTCTATTTAATTTTAGATAACGTACAAGTTTCAGTCCCTTGGGATTCGACCTCGGTCTTACCGAGTTATAATTACATCACAACCCTGCACTTGGGGAGTGAACAAGTTTTTGGCGCCGTTGCCGGGGACTGTCGGCTACATTTTTCTGAAATTAATTAGTTTTAGGATTAGTTTAAGATTAGATTTTCTTTTTAGAAATTTTTAATTCTAGGTTTAGAAGCTTGATTATTTTCCTTATTAGAACTTTTTCCTAACTTAAGAAATTTGCTATTCTTCCTTCTATCTGATTTTTAGAACTAACTTAATTTTTCTATTTTGTAGGAAACTTCTAATCTAGTAAGCTCTTTCTAATTTCCCTTTCTTTGGAAATTCTTATTTTTTTCTAGAAATTAGTTTACTTTTAATTAGGACTTTTTACTTTTAGAAACTAACTTATTTTGTTTTGTTTTGCAGATTCTTAACCTAGGCCTCCAAATTTGGTAACTTCTTTCCATCTTTCTCTTTTTCTAGATTTCTTCTTTCTTTCTCTTAGGTTTAAATTAGAATTTGAGGGCTGAGTGTGTTTTATGCCCCATTGGGCACGCGACAACACTCGACGTCTCGTGACTGAAGGAGGATTAGTTGAGGGGTTGACTGTCCATCGCAGGACTAGACACCACTTGAATTCTCCTGAGTTAGAAGACGTTATGGCTGAAAATCAACCTCAAGCACTACCCCAACCAGGGGTTGAGGAAGTACATGATGAGAATGAGGTGCATCAGGCACCCCCGCCTCGTACTTTACGAGATTATTTACAACCGGCGGGGGTGAGTACGCCCTCATGCATGATTTTTTCTGAGAATACAGGACATATGGACATCAAGCCAGGGGTTATCCAACTCCTTCCTAAGTTTCATGGGCTTGAGTCTGAAGAACCATACTTGCATCTGAAAGAGTTCGATGAAATCATAGGCACCTTATACTTTCCTAATGTATCTGAGGATACTATTAGGCTGAAACTCTTTCCATTTTTCTTGAAAGAAAAAGCCAAGACGTGGTTACATTCACTGCGTCCTAGGTCCATTGGCACATGGAATGATTTGCAGAGGGAATTTATAAAGAAATTTTTCCCACATCATAAGACAAGTACCCTCAGGAGAGCAATCATGAACTTTGCCCAAAAGGAAGATGAAACATTCTTCCAATGTTGGGAAAGGTTCAAGGATCTGGTTAATGCATGCCCACAACATGGCTTTGAAATATGGCGCATTACGAATTTTTTCTATGATGGGCTAACATCTTCCATGCGCCAAATGGTCGAGACAATGTGTAACGGAGATTTTATTAATAAAAATGTCGACGAGGTATGGGATTACCTCGATAGTCTCGCGGAAAAAACACAATCATGGGACTATTACCCAAGAACGAACACCACGTCTAGGCCGACTCATTTAAGGGAAAAAGGAAGAATATATCTCCTGAAAGAGGATAATGATCTTAACGCTAAGGTGGCCAATCTCACCAGAAAATTTGAGGCCATGGAAGGAAGGAAGGAAAAGGTTAATGAAAGTGTTTGCGGCATCTGTGATTGCAACATTCATACTACTGAAAATTGTCCTTCAATACCTGCCTTTCGAGATGTATTGAATGAACAATCTAATGCCGTAAATAACTATCAAAGACCTTTCAATGGACCACCCTCTAATACATACAATCCTGGCTGGAAAAATCATCCAAATTTTAGTTGGAGGAACGGACAAACTGCTACCCCTCAAGGTTTCTTCAATCAAAATCCAAATCAGGGGAAACCTCAAGAAGAATCGGTTCAATTTTCCATACAAGAGCTGGCTCGGACAATGCAAGGAATTTCAGATTTTATGCAAAAAATAGATTCACGTATGACGGCTATGGAAAAAGGGATACTCCCTGCACAATCACTCCCTAATCCGAAACCGCAATACAAGACAAGTGATCCCAGCTCTTCAAATCAAATGGGGCACGCTAAATTCATCACCACTCTTAGGAGTGGGAAGGTTATTGATAAAACCCTTCCGATTAGGCCCGAAAAGCCTCAAGAACCAGAAGAGGACAACAATGATAGATCTAGTGGCGCCCCACAAAAATTTGAACCGGAACCTCTAGAAAAGCCAGTTGCTCCGTTTCCCCAACGGTTGGTTGAACCAAAACGTCTATCTAACTCTCAGGATATCCTAGAGGTGTTGAAACAAGTGAAAGTCAACATTCCTCTGCTTGACGTTGTAAAACAAATACCTTTATATGCTAAATTTTTAAAGGACTTATGTACTACCAAACGACGGAAAAGTGTTCAAAAGAAAATCTCCTTGACTGAGAAAGTGAGTGCCGTCCTAAAACAAGATGTGCCGCAAAAATTCAAAGATCCCGGTTGCCCAACCATATCATGTGTAATCGGGAACTATCGAATTGATCATGCACTTCTTGACTTAGGAGCAAGCATCAATCTGATTCCCTATTCGGTATACCAACAGTTAGGTTTGGGTGAATTAAAACCCACTCGAACCACACTACAACTTGCTGATCGTTCTGTTCGTATACCAAGAGGGATCATCGAGGATGTGTTGGTCCAGGTGGATAGATTCTACTACCCTGTTGATTTTATCATCTTGGACACCGAACCCATCAATGACACGAGCACTCAGATTCCCGTCATTCTTGGTCGCCCATTCCTGTCCACTTCAAATGCAATTATCAATTGCAGGAATGGTGTCATGACTATGTCCTTTGGAAATTTGACATTGGAATCGAATATCTTTTTCAATAACGGCAGCAACTTAGAGGATGATGACGATTTCCACGATGTTAACATGATTGATTCTTTTGTGGAAGATAGAACACCTCTCACCTTATCCTCTGATCCTCTAGAGACGTGCCTGGCCCACTCTCATGATCTTGATGATGATATAATTAGGGAGACGTGTGCCATGCTTGATACTGCACCGGTACTTGAAGTTAACCGGTGGAGGCCACACATTGAAGAATTGCCCCAAACTTATGTAGTGCCTCTACCGTCTAACCTCAAGCCACCGAAGCTTGACCTAAAACCTTTGCCCTCTGATTTAAAATATGTCTATTTAGGTCAAGATGAGACATACCCGGTGGTGATCTCTGCCCACCTGGAGAAAGAACAGGAGAGTATGCTGATATCTACTCTCATTGAGCATAAGGGAGCTCTTGGATGGACGATAGCGGACCTCAAGGGAATTAACCCATCGATTTATACTCACCGTATATATCTTGAGGACAATGCAAAGGCTGTTCGGCAATCACAACGTAGACTAAATCCAAACATGAAGGAAGTGGTTAAGGCCGAGGTTCTCAAACTATTGGAAGTGGGGATCATTTACCCCATATCCGATAGTCAATGGGTGAGTCCAACTCAGGTAGTTCCTAAGAAGTCCGGGATCACCATCGTAGCCAATGCCAATAATGAACTCGTGCCGACCAGAGTTACTACTGGTTGGAGAATGTGCATTGACTACAGAAAGCTGAATACCGTCACAAGGAAAGACCACTTTCCTTTGTCCTTCATTGATCAAATCCTGGAAAAGCTAGCTGGTCATTCCTATTATTGTTTCCTTGACGGGTATTCAGGTTATAATCAGATTGAAATCGCCCCTGAGGATCAGGAAAAGACCACATTTACATGTCCCTATGGCACCTTTGCTTACAGAAGGATGCCATTCGGGCTATGTAATGCCCCTGCCACCTTTCAGCGATGCATGACGAGTATCTTTTCTGACATGGTGGGGAAATATCTAGAGGTCTTCATGGACGATTTCTCTGTTTTTGGTTCATCTTTTAGCGAATGCTTAGCAAGTCTTAAATGTGTGCTGAAAAGATGTGAAGAAAAGAATTTGGTACTTAACTGGGAGAAGTGCCATTTTATGGTTCAAAAGGGAATTGTCCTTGGGCATATCATCTCGTCCAAAGGAATCGAGGTAGATAAGGTAAAAATCGATCTTATCTCTAACCTACCTCCACCCAAGAACATCAGAGATGTGCGATCCTTCGTAGGACACGCAGGCTTTTACAGACGATTCATAAAGGACTTTAGTCTCCTCTCTCGTCCTTTATGTAATCTTCTTCAAAAGGATACACCATACGAGTGGACTGAGCAGTGCCAAGAAGCTTTCACTAAGCTTAAGGGCATGTTAACCACTGCACCTATCATGCAGCCACCCGACTGGAGTCTTCCTTTTGAACTTATGTGCGACGCCTCTGATTATGCTCTTGGAGCGGTTCTAGGCTAGAGAAAAGATAAGCGGCCTTACGTTATTCACTACGCAAGTAGGACTCTAAATCCTGCCCAAGTGAACTACTCGACTACGGAAAAGGAACTCTTAGCCGTAGTGTTCGCTTTGGACAAATTTAGGTCCTACCTGATCGGATCCAAGATCATCATCTACACAGATCATGCGGCACTTAAGTATCTTCTTTGTAAGAATGATTCTAAGCCCCGCCTAATACGATGGATCTTTCTACTCCAAGAATTTGATTTGGAAATTAAAGATAAAAAGGGAGTAGAGAACGTAGTGGCCGATCATCTTTCTCGTCTTAATACCTCTGATTCCCTTGAGGCGACCCATATCAATGACATGTTCCCTGATGAACAACTGTTTAGAGTCTCCCATTCACCTTGGTTCGCTGATATTGCTAATTATCTTGCTACAGGCGCCATACCGACACACTGGACGTCACAAGATAAGAAGAAATTTTTTACCAAGGTGCGTAACTTTTTCTGGGACGATCCATATTTGTTTAAATATTGCCCAGACCAAATCTTAAGGAGATGCGTACCAGACGATGAGCATCAGAGTGTCATCTCCTTCTGTCACTCACAGGCCTGTGGTGGTCACTTTTCTGTTAAAAAGACCACGGCCAAGATTTTACAGTGTGGCTTCTACTGGCCCACTATGTTCAGGGACACTCATGAGTTTTGCAAGGCTTGTGAGCGTTGTCAGAAATTGGGAGCATTGTCCCGTCGAAATATGATGCCCTTGAATCCCATCCTTATTATAGAAGCATTTGATTGTTGGGGTATTGATTTCATGGGACCATTCCCCCAATCATTTAGAAATCTGTATATTTTGCTCGCCGTAGACTATGTCACTAAATGGGTCGAAGCAATTCCGTGCCGCAAAAATGACCATCGCACGGTCATTAAATTTTAAAAAGATAATATCCTGTCGCGGTTCGGAACACCTCGAGCCATCATTAGTGACGGGGGCTCACACTTCTGTAATAGACCATTCGAGAGTTTAATGAAGAAATACGGTATCTCGCATAAGGTGAGCACCCCATACCATCCACAAACAAGTGGACAAGCTGAGATTTTCAATAGAGAGATCAAACATATCCTAGAGAAAACAGTTAACCCTGATCGTAAGGACTGGTCAATCCGATTGACCGATGCCTTATGGGAGTACCGTACTGCTTTCAAAACTCCTATTGGAACATCTCCCTTTAGACTTATCTATGGGAAAGCCTGTCACTTGCCTGTGGAATTGGAACATAAAGCATACTGGGTGATCAAAAATCTGAATTTCAATCTGGACAACGCTGGCTCGCTACGCAAACTTCAGTTAAACGAACTTGAAGAAATCCGGAATGATGCGTACGAAAACTCGAGAATTTACAAGGACAGGATGAAGGCGTTTCATGATCAACATATTCTACGAAAATCATTCATGCCAGGTCAGAAAGTCCTCTTGTATGACTCTCGACTACATCTCTTTCCGGGTAAGCTTCGATCTCGTTGGACCGGCCCTTACATTGTTGTTACTGCTTATCCTCATGGGGCCGTCGAGATAAGAGATCCCGACAATGGCAAGGAGTTTAAAGTTAATGGACATCGATTAAAGCCATTTGTTGAGACATTTGATTCAGAGGACATGTCCATGCCTCTGATTGCTGCTGTTTACCAGGACTGATCTCCTAGTCTGATGGAGGTATAGGTAGGTTTATCGCTTTCATAGGTTCAGGATAATCGCTTTCATAGGTTAGTTAGTTCAATGTTTGTGGGTAACATTACTGCAAACCCTCACGAGACTACAACTCGTCCGCTAGGGGTAACCTAGGGGTTTAAAGGCTTGTTGCATACGCTAAATGCAATCGAGAGCACCTGCGAAAGTGGTATAGGTAGGATTTTATTTTTTTTATTTTTGTTCTGCTTTCTCTCTCATGCTGACAAGCTTCCATGCCGTGATCTATTGGAAACTCTCTTGATTCGTTATTCAGGTACTATCTTCCCATCACTTCTCATTTACTTTCGTTGTCCCATGTGCATTGCATGCTCATATCTTTTACATTGAGGACAATGTAGATTTTAGGTTGGGGGTGGGAGATTAGGTTTCCTAATTAGTATTTTCTTGGTCTTGAGCAAAAATTGTGAAACTTTTTTTAAAAAAAAATTTTCTGAAAATTTCTACAAATTCGAAGTGATTTTGACAGATATCCCTAATTTAGATCTTCAAGGTACATAATGGTGGATTTATGACTCTTGGATTCCATATCTATTAGATTCCATAGTTAAGTGAATTATTAATCCATGATTAGAAGTTGTAAACATTGATTGAATCATGATTTCAGGACACGTCTTGCTTGCACATTAAGACTTCAGTCTGATATTGAAGGGTTAATTTGGTAATCACTAAGCACGAAAGGAATCAGCCTGAAATATCTTGCCATCATGGTATAAAAATTGGAAAGGTTGGATAATTAATCTTCACCATAGGTTTGCTCCCTATAGGTGTGGAGTTAATTCCCCATGAATGATATCTAAAAAGAGTCAGGTGTACGATCTTCACCATAGGTTTGCTCCCTATAGGTGAGGATTTGATTCCCCTTCCTTGGCATTACTTTGAATAGAAAAATCACAAGTTAATAGGCTAATCTATGAGGCAAGTTTTGGATTAAGTTTGGTTATCATGAATTCTCTTACTGGTTACCAATGAGATCCTGAAATAACAAATTCAATCTTAATATGATTAGCTGAGATTACACTATACATCCATGGATCTCAATGTTTAAAATTTTTCTAATTGATAGATTAATGCTTTACACTTGATTATGAAGTCTACGGTGCGCTTGAGCTCAGGAGAATACAATTTCTAACATTCATGAATATTAAATTTCTCGTATTTTGTTCAAAATCTCACTCGATTTCATAAAAAGTTCTCCTATAATTCTCAACTTATTTTTCGCATACTTTGCTCGGGACTAGCAAAATGCTGGTTGGGGGTTGTGTTGAGGGTCAAATATTGCATATTAGACCCCAGATATTGTCTGGATTTACGAATATAATGCTGTCTAATGGCTCGTTTTCTCATTCTTGTGTGGCAAAGTGATTTTATGAGCATGGATGGAAAAAAGACGTTAAAAGTTGAGATTTAACGATCTGATGACGCCAAAGGCAAGGGACACACTCCAGGGGACCAAGATTGACAAATATACACGGTCAAAAATCCGAGAAAAGTTAGAAATTGAAGCTCAAGTGGCCTGAAGGACGTCCAGAATGCAAGATCACGAGGTTCCCACCATCCGTTCGGCTCGAAACTTCATACGTCGCCTGAGGACCATAAATTAACCGTACATATAAAATTTCAGCCATTGAAGATCTCGGGAAGTGCCCCAACTGACAGATCAGCCTATAAACTGTTGATTCTGGGCCCACCTGATATCTGGAACTGCCTCAAAATTATTATTGACGCCTTAAATGAGGAGTCAAAACAGATGGACCTGGCAGATTGAAGTTTAATACGGGGCTGAAGAGCTACAAAGCATTAAACAAGTATGGGTTTGTTAGTGGTGCTCTATTTAATGTAGAAGTTGTCCACATTTAGGGACTATTTGATAGACGCCTAAATTGAGTTCATCTCATATTCGTCAATCTTTATCATGTATTAGAGATCACATTTCAGGATTAAAAAGAATCTTGATAACCAACATTCATTATCTCTAATACATATTATGAGTAACTAAAATGAGATGAACTCATTTTTACGTGTCTAGCAAACAACCCTGTATATAATGCATGAAAATGTTTCCTGCATTCTTTTGTGCTCTTTGGAAAGCATTCTTTAAAGAGTGGAGGTGGCAAGAATTTAGGGCCTGCAGTATTAACTATTGGCTTCATCTGTTTTGTCTTTTTCAATTCAGCGATGGAAGCAACTATCCAAATTGTTTTGGTGATTCTTTTTTATTTTAATCTTGTGTTATTATTATTATTATTATTATTATTATTATTATTATCATGGATCATTTGTTTCATGTTTGGGAAAATATAGGGTTAGGTCAATGAAGGATGCCAAAAATACAATCCATAAATAATGTTACCAATGACTCATGAGACCGATGATGGTTCTATGGTCCAATACAACTCAGAGAACCTGAAAGAAGGGATTGACAATGGCAGAATTCAGCTCCGAACCAGCTGAGTGAAGTACTGGCATGTCCACCTTGTCCCTAGGCAGGAACAGGAACTCCCCACCTTCAATCTTCTCAAACCCGCATAGCTCGAGATTGTCATGTGTATACTTCTGTTACAAAAGAAACATGGTTTTCTGCTCCTATTCAACAAGATATCAATTAGAGGCTCAAGATTTCTAAACAAAAATAGATTTGTTGAAAATTTCAATTTCAGCATCCATTCCTCATCTTTCCTGCATTACTACCTAATGGTTGTTTCAATATCAGTGGTATGTAGAAGGATCGAGCAATGATATGATGCTTATCCATTTGTCACATTAGTTGGGATAAGGCTTGTCCTTCTCAAACTCTCCCTCCACATCATCACCAGCAAAGGCACTGTGTATGAGGTCTGCTTGAAATGGAAGTTCATACTCTGCCATCTCAATCATCAACATCATCATCATTAAGCCTTATCCCAACTAATTGGGGTCGGCTACATTAATTGGGGTAGGCTTAGCTGACGCCGTGGGGGGCTTGTTTGCCAGCACTAACTAAAATAAGTTGGTTCCAGTACTTGGCCATTTGAATGAGTTTGTTAGTTTATTCTTTACTATGTAATGTCTATAAATCAATCTATATAGCTGTATTCTTGATCATGTTAATGTTTTCTCAGGTTCTTCTAGTGGTTCTGCTCCAGTGGTCTCTGCAGGGCTGTCTGGAGGTTCTTCTAGTGGTCTCTGCAGGGCAGTCTTGTTGCTCTTGGCGTTGATGGAGAAGGTAAATGGTTCTCACTCTATAGAGATAGATGGAAAATGTGACCACCAAATTCTATTACCAAAAAAAAAAAAAAAAAAAACTGCTCTCTCTCTCTCTCTCTCTCTCTCTCTCTCTCTCTCTCTCTCTCTCTCTCTCTCTCTCTCACACACACACACACACACACACACACTCATGGCTTGGTAGTTTACTCATTTGTATTCCTCATTTGGTGATATCTTTAGTTGAACAATGTGTTATGCAGGCCACCATAACTTTCATGATATGTAAGAAATGAAGTTGCTTTATGAATTATATCCTTTAGAGGAGTCAATAGACAGTTTGAGTAAATCTTATTAAGTGCATTTTATTTCTATTAAGAAAATTTTTATTAAATCAAATTCAGTACACTGATGTGACAGGTGCAAAATCACAAAAGGTGAAAACCAACAGGTGCAAAATCACAAAATTCCTGTTTTTGCTTGGCTCATGTGGATTATTCAGACAGGTTGGATTGTGGTACATGTATGCCATGTGGAAAATTGTAGGGTGCGTGTATATATGAATGCTCATATTTCACCAGTGTATAGTTGGATTTGGTCGGTATTCTTGTTTTCTTAGTTGAGCATGCATTGGAAGAAGGTTGTGATAGACACAAAAAGAAAATTTCACTGTATAGTATCAGCCACCAGTATAACCCCACATGCATGTACAATAATGCTAATACACACCACCAGATGTGTCAACCTAGCTAATAGGTGCAATATCTAAACCATCCATAATGGTGGTCCGGACTGTGTATATGTTCTCTCCCAAAAATAAATCTGGTCTATTTAGCAGGTGGGCCAAAATGCTAGAAACGATTGAATGGTTAAAAGAATTTCATCCGAGCTATAAATTTATTTTGTAAATTGTGCCACATCTGGCAATTGGACTCGCCTAATTCTTGGAGGAAAGCATCTTAATAGTTTTACTCTGATTAATGGATGATCTCGTATGAATGTGCCAGGTCAGCACATGTGGTGGCCTGTGCATTAGCATTATTGTACATGTGTGGGCTTAACAAAGCTCTAATTATGATTAAATAAAATGGAATTATGTACTAGAGGTCGTGATCTCTAATATATGATTGTGACTAACTGAAAATCAACGTCTACCAAACAGGCCCTTATTATAGTTCATCATTGTTCTTTCAAACCTTTGGCTTTGTTTCTAGTCCTGAAGACCATGATATCCAAACATAATTATCTTTCAAAAAAACTGACCTTTCTTTCCTGGTGGGTGGAACTTAGGATGCAGGAACAAATATAGGTCTTCTTCCCGTAATTTTCGTAAAGAAACAAATTCTTCTCATTTAGCTAATGAAGAGGTAGAATATGAAATACAACAATTGATGGGAGAATTCACATAGTTTAACTTCGCTACATGAGCAAATGTTTCTTGATAGTCTGCTTGATACTGTTGGGTGAATTATTTGCCACTAGACTAGCTATGTATCCTGCAACCAGGCATCATACCAGAGTTATTGTAGCACTACATTCTTTATGCCTTCTTTTCTCCCCTAATTTCTTCTTTTGCTGACATCCTGTATAGATCAATAATGGGAAGGAGTTTCTCCTAACAGGTACTGTTGGATTCATCCAGAAGCTACCAACTACACTTATAAGCTCTTCTAGAACTTCAAAATCTGCCAATTATACTTGTATGTTTGGGTTCATATCTAAACTTGGTTGATTTGGTTTGGCATGGACGCTCTAAAATATGAGCTTCTATTGGATACTCAACAAATCGATCATAGGAATATGAAGCCATTGAATTCTCACCAGTATTGTTAAACCGGTTGAGCCCCATTGATTATGGAAATTGTTAATACCTGTTGTTAAAACCTTAGTTTTAGAAGTCTTACATTTCATGTCTGCATTTTGTTTACTGATTCTCACTATATTTTAGCTTCTCTCATCTTCTTTTGAGTCATCATCCTCCAATGAGCGTGGGGCATGCAGAAAATGATCATTTTACCATTTGGTGGGGAGTTTCAGTTGTCAGGCTGCCTTCACTTGTTGAATTTCATTTTTTTTTCCTGGTTAGGCTATTGTCAGATGTCAGTTGTAATGTTGGTGCTCGACATCACTGCTATTCACTTTCAAACCAATCGGGCGCTTCTATGAAAAAAAATTCTAGGTACAAGTGTCAGACGCTGTCCATTTACAGCTGTAAGTACATGTTTTCTGTGTACACAATTTGACTGCCTTTGTTGATGCTGGTGTAACTCGAGTGGATAGATGCCACACATGTATCATTTCATTTCAATTCTAATGAGGTTGGAAATTGGACTCTGGTTAGCATGTATTAAGTTGGTTAAATTTTCAGTAATTCAACTTGAACTGACCATACATATATTGTATTTGCTGTGCACATGCATATAAAGCATCCTATGCAAAGTTAGTTATGGATGCAGATTTGAGATTATCTACAAATCCCAAATGCAATAAACTGTGTAGTTCTCTTTGTTTGAATTCTAATCAAAGTGGAATGGGATTTGCAATCCTCTGCCATAATGTAAGAACTGTTTCTTTCATGGGTGCTCATGCTATGACAGTGTATAAGCTTTGATAATCATACACTTTTGGCATCACTCATATATTTTTGTGTGCAAGCTACAATGAAATTCAATCGCAGAGCGTCGCAAAGTCAATAGTAGAGGAAGCTGGTAATTACACTTGACCATCTCGTTTTTTGGTTTTATTATTAGATGTCGTTTGGCTGCATGGATTTGGATTCCAACTTACTAGATTTTCAAACCTGAATTTTGGCAGGATATTGCTGAAGCTGTAATTTTGATTCTAACTTTTCATTTGTTTGCTTGTTTGTGCATTAACCGTGAAAGATGGCTTAAAGGTCACATACCTTGTAGATTTTGAGTATTCAATGTTTTGATTGGATTAAAACATGGAATCCAGTTGATCAGCCAAGCATAAGGAAAAGAATCCTAAAATGGGTTTTAGGAAAAATTGAAATAAGAGATTCACCAGCTAAAAATAAGTAAAATTAACTGAATTTCTTGAGTTTAAAAAGGAAGAAACTACTTAGCTCTGATATGTTTCTTCTTTATTTCGATAGCATGAATAGATTCTAACCTAAGACTAGACTATCTGTAGACTAATGTATAACTACAGAATAACAGGACCTACCTGTATCGATCTTCTCTTTCGTATGTTCGACGGTTTTATAATGTGTTAAACATATGCCGGTTAGGGGTAGGTAACAGGCTGGGTGGCCCACCTGGTCTGGTGAACCTCCTGAGTGAACTGAGCTTAGACCTATTAGCTTATAGCCCGATCAATCTTCGGGCTGCGCTTAGGTTTTAGGCCATTTTAGCGTGACCCAGCCCGACTTCATGTGTACATGTGTTGTATTCTGCATATATTCCATTCCAATCATCAGTTAGGCAACATATGCATCTTGCATGAAGATCTTGGTTTTCATTTTTCTATATGTTTGTTTATTTGCATGTGTCGCCCACCTGATTAAGGGATGGATTGGGGGCATTCATCGTGGGAAATTGAAATTTGATCAATGTTTGGGCCAGGCGTGGCCTGGCTCAAACCAAGCTCATTACTACCTTAATGTTGTTGCTGCTCATTTCTGTTATGAACATCCTGAACTTATATAGGTACAACTTGTTTCATCTGTTCTGTACTACAGAAACTACTCTGATCCAAAAAATGTCCATCCTCAATATCAAACTGTAAGACGAACCTGAGCCAATACACTACAGTTCTAATTCTAATGCTCAAAGATAATGGAAACTGATGTGTATTATCACAATAGAGAACAGAAGCACAAAATTGGCAAATTGCAGCAAGCAATTGACATCACTTCCACTAAAAGAATCACCAAAAAGAGCTTTTTTTTATTATCAGAAACTCTTAGCTTTGTTCTTCTTCCTCTTCTTTTTTCTGTTAATGGTTTCTCAAGCAACTCTTACCTTTGCATACATGAGTTTCCAATTTGAGCATATGCATTGATGTTGAGGTGGTTGGTTCCTGGTTGCAGAGTATGCCTACACAATGAGGGTGACTATGCGTGGCAATGTCTACAGTTTTGGGGTCATCTTACTTGAATTACTGACTGGAAAACCACCAGTCAGTGGAGAAACTGAATTAGCCAAGTGGGTGCTGAGTAATTCGGTGCAGAATGATGCGTGGGAGCAGATTCTTGATTCTAGTATCAGCAAGACATCACTTGTGGTTCTCAGTCAGATGCTCTCAGTACTGAAGGTTTCTTTGTGTTGTGTTAGCGCCTCACCAGATGCAAGGCCCATCATGAAAAATGTGGTGAGGATGTTGCTTAATGCCAGATAATTTGTCAGAAATTATTTAGAATACAGGAGTCAGGTTGGGACATCGAATGTCCCATTCGCTTTCTGGTTATTCATTTGCTGGTATAATGTGTGCTTTTAACGGAGTTTATACGACTGTTCTGTAAACTTATATTTAAAGACAGCTATGTTATTTTCTTTGAACCATAGGCCCACTTGTACAAACCCAAATAAAGAGGATAGAATACTTCAATAACTGTATGTCAACAAATTTATCACACAAGCTGCAACAAATGTTAGCATTCTGTTTTGTTCTGCAACTTGATGCTCTAGAACCAAATCCATGGGAGGTGTTGTGCCCCCAGATCATTGGTACACACATGCCATGGACTAGATCAAAACCGCTCATTTGGTAGGTCAAATAGTGACTGGGCCATACTCCAAAAATTAGTGTTTGGATAATCCTAACCTTTTAATCGGTGGCATGGACACTATAAGACAATTGTAGGCAATGGTTCTCATTCTGCGAGAAAAGATCCATTAATTGGATGGTTAGGTCCAATCAATTCAAATTGGTTTTAGTCACAAATCAATGGTGTAACTGGCAGGGTGCGTGGTGCAGATCATCTAGCACATGTGCCATTATGCAGGCATATCCTTCTAGATGCAGTGGATCAGCTCCCTGTTGTTTTATCCTCTACCACAAGATGTTTGGTTTATTCATTGTCAAATAAAAATATTAATGGTTTGATGCTCTCATGGGCTGATTTTGTTTGGTGTGGCAGGGCCATTGCTCAGTTTGCTTTGGTTTTAGAAAGATTTAAAAACAAGATGAAGTCACAGACGGGCAAGAAAAGTCTGAGGTACTGGCATCTGTTGTTGACAGAATACATTTGCAGCTGCAGAGCATCGAGTCTCAGATCCAGACGGATGTGTGGGTATTCTAACTTCGAATTTTAAGGGGTGTCTTTGGTATGCACATATATATCTCAGAGTAACCGTAAAAATTTATTTATCTCATTGCAGAGGAAAGTTCACAAGCCTCGGCAAATCTAAGAGAAAACGCTTAGAATCAAGATTTCAAGGTATGCTAAAACTAACTTTAAGGGTTGTCTGGTACATAGAATTTTTGGGCAGTTAGGAATTGGAATCCAGTACTTTCAATCCAAATCATCTTTGGCATCCCCAAAATCCTAAATTGAAAATCCTCCTCTGAAGGACCATATGATCTAAGGGAAAAGGTGGGGTCCAACATTTCCAATTTTCAATCCTCTCCAACTTTCATAACTACTCCCTCCTCTCTTTAGGGCCCAAAATCCAGGCTGCCAAATATAATTCAGATTCCAAAGTTGTTATGCCTGAAAGCTACCTCTGCAGAAATACTTTATAGGTAAATATATCCCTTGAATTTGTGGATGATGTGATTATGACAATATATCTCATGATTTACAAGATAAGCCTATATTTTCCTCATAAAATGAGCTTATGCATCTTTGTATCTGTGTATATTAAGTCCTTGTTTGAGCTCTGTACATTTGTTATTGTGGTCATACATGCATCAATGTAGGGCCAATAGATGTAATGGAATTCAAGTTGCAACATTTGTCGCCTTGATAGTTTTTGACTTTTTAAGGATAGGATCAAATGATTGATTATTTTCCATGCATCAATTTGTTGAATGCTACTTTTTGACTCTCTTTTTTTTTTCCTTGTGTGTAGGATTTTAATCAATTGTGCCTGAATTTAGACTTACAAGCACTTCAGCCTGTTGGTGCCACAAGTAGACCATATAGAGGATTTATTTTTATTTTTTTATTCAAGACCATTTTTAATTTATTGTAATAAATGTTATATTTTTTTATTATGAAGTAATATAAATTTTATTTAATATTCAGTTTTAATTGTATTGCATCATTTTTAATGGTTTAAATATTAAAAAAACTGCAGGGTTTTCAGTTGAATTATTGGCCTATTGTGGCATTTCAAATCTATAAAAAGACTTTTATCAGCGCGTTTTCTGTGAAAAAGTGTTTCGACACTAATTTTAGCGGCGCTTGTACAGTATAAGCGGCGCTTCTTTCATCTCTACCGGCGCTTTTGTCAGAAACACCGCGGTCACTAAAAGCGCCGGTAACCCAAATGAGCGCCGCAAAAGGATGCATGCTAGCGGCGTTCGGACAAATGCTGCTAAAAGTAAACTAGCGCCGCTATAACCTTTAGCGACACCCCCATTCAGCGGCGCTTGTCTAGCGCCGCTGAAAATTAACAACGGCGCTTTTGGTGTCTTTAGCGGCTCTTAAAAGCGCCGCTAAGATCTTTCTTCTTGTAGTGATTAGGTGTTGCTTGCATTTAAGTAACTTAAATGATTAACCTAGAGAAGTCCTTCTGTGGTAAGGAAAACTTAGCAGCAAGGCTTGCAAATCTATCAATACATGAGAATTAAATAGTTCTTTGTAAAATTTCCTAACAACAATAACTATTATTATTATTATGTTATGCTAAATCATCTAATTAATAAAACAGAGATGTTCCTGTAAATTGTTTTGTGCTAGCATAACATGCAAAAGTTTATATTTTCATTTTCGGATAATGTACCACTTTTGTATGATATCCGATGCATACAAAGGTGGGTTACATTATTAACATTGCCAGGGCCCAGAACTAGAATGATCCATTCATTAGGTAGGCGACATTGTTAAATAAATTGATAACCAATAGTCTATGAGTTTGTTTGGTAAAACTTTTTATGGGAAAAATTGAATTGACCTAACATATATATGAGACACGTGGTGAAGAACTATCAAAGTCAAACTACCGATGTGTTGGCTGCTATGGAAGCTAGGCTGAACAAGGAAACTTAATGATCGAGCCAAACCAATTAGCCAATTTCATTAATAAGACTTATCAGCCAACTCCAACCTTGACCTTAGATACCGATCTTGACTTCGGAATAGAAATATTTACTAAGGATCTTGCGACATATAAAATAGCATCAATCTGATGACGTTATAATCGAAAATCAAGCCAATTGAGACTCACACCCCCTAACATGAGTAAAAGGCATACACAATTATTATGATTGTAACTACACCTAGTTTGAGTCCACATATCTAACTTGGGCACCGGAAGTTCACTGGCTACAATCGACGCCCCTAATATCCTCTTATTCTCCATTGAAGTGCAACTACCCAGCGGCTTATATAAGGTGAGACAGGATTGACCAGATTTGAGCAATAGACTTATTTCTGCCACTTATCAATAAAATGAGCAATTTTGAGTGATTTACCTTGGTAAGGTCTATCATGAGGTCACACATACCTGGATGAAAGTAAAACACGGATATCAGTTTGATCCAAAACTTCAGTGGCCCTAAGAAGCTTTCAGTGGTAGTACCCACCAACTTGATCTTCGAATCTTCGTCATTTTTTTATTTATAATGATCTGAAAATAGATATATAAACAGTGCACTTTCCGTGCTTCCGCTGAGACTGGATGTGGGGGAGTAGATTACGGGATCCCACCTCAGTGGGTGTTGCTCTGATTGTGGGGCCTACATTAAGGCATGTGTTGTATCACACCGTCCATCAATTTCTACATCTAACTTTTGACCATGATTCCAAAAATGACGTAGATTCAATTCTCAAGTGGATCGCACCACTGGAAACAGTGGTCATTGAACGCCCATCATTGAAAACTTTTTTAAGGCCTATCATAATGTTTATTTGCCATCCAACCTATTGATAATGTCAAATTAACTTGGATGAAGGAAAACAACAAATAATAACCGATCCAAAACTTTTGTAGCCCGTTGTAAGTTTTTAACGATGGGTGAGCGTTAATTCCTACTATTTGATCAACTTGAGATTTAGATCTCATTCATTTTTTTTTTTAAGGAGTGAATATACAACACGTACTTCAAAATGGGCCCCGCGGTTCAGGAAATAACCACTAACAGGTAACGCATGATCGGCTCATGACAAGGTTTGGGTAGTGACCCTACTGGTAGGTGCTCTGTGGGCCCATCACAGTGTATATGGTTTATCCATGCGGTCCATCCATTTTCAAGATCATTTTAAGGCTTGATCCAAAAAAATGTCTGAGGCAAATCCCACCATAGGAAAATAGTGATGATTCAATGTCCACCATTGAAAACCTCCCAGGCCACTGTAATATTTATTTGATAACCAACTTGGGAATTACGTCATACAAGCTTGGATGAAGTTTTAGGACCAATAACTAATAAGATTGGATCATTGAACATAGGCGCCTAACCAAACCTATTCACTGTTGGTGAGGTGAGTATTTTGCTGGGGATGCTTCATCCACGCCATTCATCCATCTTTTTGGATGATTTTATGTCATGAGCCTAAAAATGAGGTAGATCTAAATCTAAAGTGGACCACATCACCGGAAAAACCTCCTAAGTCTCACTATAATGTTTATTTGACATCTAACCTGTTGATTAGGTCATACATACCCGAATGAAGTGAAAAAACAAATACCAGATTGATCTAAAACTTTTCTGGCCCCAAAAAGTTTTTAATGGTGGATGTTCAATCAACACTGTTTCATGTTATGTGCTCCACTTGAGATTTGGATGTATCTTATTTTTGGGGTCATGTTATAAAATAATCTGAAAATTTGAATGGACAGCCTGGATGAAATACATACATCATGGTGGGGCCCTTTGCCGATGGGGTCGGCCTGGCTTAGCTCGTGAGCTCATGGGTTGGGCTGAGCATTCCTGAGTTTCTCAGCTCATGGGCTGGACCTAGGCATGCTTCGGCCCACCCAAAGTGGGCCACTGGCCCCACTCAAATTAAGCCATGAGAAGCTGCATTGTAAACGGGAGCACGTGTGGCATACATACTAATTTAGAGTGTCAAAACTGTGGGGCCATTGTGGTAGTATGGCCTGAAAATCTCATGGATCAGACAATCTGAACCATCGCTGAACTACGATTAGCTCATCATTCTGAGATTGTTGTGATCCTATCAGGATCCTAACCATCCAATTGGTGCCACTTTTGCCTACTAAATGTGGAAGGTTGATCTCCTTCTGGCCATCCATTTCTAGGCCATATATTGACAGTTGATGAATGGCTAAGATTGTTTGCAATTTTGGTAACTGCCCTTCCTAGGGATGTCTTGTTGGACAGACTTCGGGCCTGCAAGTGGGTCGGGTTAGCCGGTGGGCAATTGGACCCGACTCGATTGTAAATGGGTCCAGATATGAACTTCACCTGGGGGTGCACACGGTTCGATTCGGTCCGGTTTTGGGGTAAAACCGGAACCGAACCGTTACTAACGGTTCTGGGATTTTCGAAACCAGAACCGGATCGGTTCCACGGTTCTGGGTTTTTAAACAAAAGAAAAAAAAGTTGGAAAAAAAAAAAAAAAATCATCTGCCGTAGCTTTGCTAAGTGTACAGGCGTGTGCAGTAGAGCTCAGCTGCTCACCACACATGTGCCATCATGCACATAAGTGCGAGATCCAATCCATCCATCAGGTTGGTCAGACCTTCTACGTGTTTCTCCAAGTAAAAATAATCTGGTCATCTTACCATGTGGGCCCCAACATTGCAAACAGAAGGATGAGTTGGAGCTGTACATTTGTTTTACAAGGGGTGGTTTGCGGCAACCTCTTTAAGTAAAGAGCAGTAGATCAACCCTGATGGTTGAGTTAGTCATCAGTGTAATATGTCCTTTCTGATGGATGGATTGGATCAGATCTATCATACCATGATGGCACGTGTGGCGTGTACATAAGCTATTTGCCCACACGAGTGTGGTTAGCAAAACTCTTCATGCATGAATGAAAAATGTCATTTCAGGCATGGTACATGTGTATGCGTAATCAATGGTCCAAAATGTGGTCCTCATGCTAATAAACGGACGAGATTTAAGATTCTTAACCATCTTCATTTTAATTACCCATTTGACGGTTAGCATTAAATGGTTCTAGATCAACGGTTCGGATCCAAGGTTCAGATCCACGGTTCAACGGATCGGTTACACGGTTCGATTCGGTTTTACATACCCCTAAACCGGAACCGAACCGTTCCTAACGGTTCTGAAATTTTCGGAACCGGAATCGGACTATTAGCATACTAGAACCGGACCAAACCGGACCGATCCAACGATTCCGGTCCAGTTCCACAGTTCTACCCGTTAAATGTGCACCCCTAACTTGACCCTGTTGGGTTGGGTCGGGCCGGGTCCAAAACAGCGGTTCAACCATTGGACGGATCGGGTTTAAAAGGGAACTTGCCTATGGACCCGAAAAATGAGTAATGCTACAGGATAATTAGTAGGGATGAAAGTCTGGCAGGTTGGGTTGGTGCTCAACCCTAGCCCAACTCAAGATTCCTATATCTAATCCAACCCAACCTCGGATTAGGAATTCTCAACCCAAGCCCAACCCAAGCAAGCTCGATCAAGTAGATACATGCTAATATTTTGTTATGACATCAGTCTATTATATTTTCAATACACGTATTATTTCATTATTTTATGTACCTATAATTTTATTAATTATATATGTAGTTATTTATTCTAAAGAAGTTCACAAGTCGTATTGTGTATCACATAATCTATTTGAGAGAAATTCGGCTTATCTTGTTAAATTGAATCATTGAAAATGACGTGGACCAATGAAATTTGACAACATTAGAATTTCCTATGCCTTCAACACAGATGTTCTACACTCAATTATAATTAATTTATAAGAAACTTATATATCGATCGAGTTCAGATTGAATCGAGCAACCCGAGCCCAACCCTAGTTTTATTGGGTTGGTGTTTGTAAGGCCCATACCTAACACCAAACCCAATATATCCTTCCCAAGCCCAACCCAATGTCAGGTCCATCACGGATCCGTCAAGTTGAACCCGCCCACCTTTCAGCTCTAATAATTAACCTGAGCTACTCGGCCTATGATAATTACCTACGGGACCCATCGAAATGTTCAAGTGACTTCCATTTCGTTCATAAGACTAGATCATAGAAATCAGGCACATCCAAAATTCAAGTGGGCCACACTGAGAACTGCGGGATACGACGCACACCATTAAAATCTTCTTCGGTCCTGCCAGAGTCTTGTGTAAAGCAGAAATCTCTTCTTTTTTTTCTTTTTTTTTTTTTCCTTCAACAGCCCTTTACTCACCTCAAGAAAGGGTTTAGATGTCATATGAACATCAGAGTGGGCCTAGAAGATTTCAACGGCGGAAGTCTCCGTTTCCATATTTGTTTATGGTGTGGCCCACTTGAGTTTTGGATCAGCATGACTTCCAGATTACCTCCTAAAATGGCTGGCTCGGATTGGACGGGAGATATACATCTTGGTGGGCCCACAGTAACTTGTGTTGCTCGCGCTGAGGGGAGAAGTCACGTTTCGTTGTAATAAAGGGAGCATATTCATGGAATCTAGAGCGTTGGTTAATTCATTAGTTTTGTGTAGCACACCTGCCAGATGTTTAGCCATCGCATCCGCACTTGGTCTTGCATGTGTGTTTTTTGTTAGCACGTGTGAAACACCACTCTTAAAAGTTTGCTTGCTGGGCTGGGCTGGGCTCACATCATTCAAGCTCCTGATATCAATGGGTCGGGCTGAGGTCTGTCCGAGCTTATCTCGCAAAGTGATTACAAGACCCTAGCCTGGACCCTAGCTGAGCCTGGCTCAATGTGTCCAATCACAAGACCACCATGCACAACATAAGCCTTTGCCTTGAGCTCGAGTGGAATATGAACGGCCGAGCTACTTAGTTTTTAGTCATATACAAGCAACGGGTGTTTAATTTAAATTGAATTGTATTTAGTTTTAACAAACCCAGCACCACATGCACCTACAAACAACTAAATTTTGAGGTATATATATATATATATATATATATATATATATATATATATATATATATATATATATATGGGAAAAGGTTCTATACGGAGTTCCCATGAGGTTGAGATGTGTGGGCCCCACCATGATGTATGTTGAATATCTATCCCATTATTCGGATGCACCATTCCATAGTGGGCCTAGGGATTAAAAATCAATTCAATCTGTGACTTGTATGGGCCACACCACATGCAAAAGTTGAGAGGGGTTACCTTCCATTAAAACATTCATAATTATTTTTTGAGCCTACCGAGATGTGGTTCACAAATCCAGCCCATACATTATGTGCGTCCCACTTGGATGAGGAGTAAACCAAGTTTCAGATGCATCCATATTTCATGTGGGCCCCACCAAGTGCTTTTATATATTTTAGAAATGTCTTCATGTGAGTTTAGATGGTATGACCTGACTGATTTTTGAGATATCCCATGATTTAAAGGGTACCCATCAAATGCACGGTGTCATGTTAGACATACATCCTGGTGAGGCCCACACAGCTCGGCCTCATGGAGAGTTCTCATGAGCTCGATTGTATAGAACCTTTTCCATATATATATATATATATAGCACTCAAAATCTTAAGCTTGGCTGACTGGCTTTTAGGCATGGTCTAAACCCAGATGGTTTAGCAAAGGGACTCAAATCTCAGGGATGCCCAACCCTCAAGCCTAACACTCCTGCCCGTAATTGACCAAGCCGGAAAGGCGTTAGTTAGATTTCACTCCAACATGCGTCTGTCATTTGAAGTTGTGGCAAAGCATCCTCAATGCTGTGTTGTACATAATTTATTGTGGCAGCTCATCCATCACACGATGATATACATATGGGGCCCGAATTAGGTACTTACCCTGCCTGTTCCGAGCCCCCACTGAGGGGCCACTATGATGTATGAAATTCATCCACAATGTTCAGCCAATTTTACATATCATTTTAGATTACCAAGCAAAAAATAATTAATGTCCAATGCCCAAATAGACCACACAGTGGGAATTCAATTTCTACAGTTGAAAATTTCTTAGGCCACAGAAGTTTTGGATCAAGACAATAATATAGAAATTTACATTGACAATGTTGATAAAACTCATAAATCATGATGCCCCTTAGTGGCCCTTGGAGTCTCCACCTGTCCTAAGCTCGAAGCAGGCAGGGGAAGTAGCTAATCCGCTCGCATACATACCATGTTAGCCTACCCGTCCAAATTAATAATAGCCCCGTTGTAAAAGAGACATGACCTGAAATTTATGCCATTGATGATTCGCAAGGCCGGATAACATGGAATTTTATGTAGTGCAATTTCATTGGCCCTTGTTAGATGTTTGTCAAAAAGGACCACCAATATTCAACTTTTAAAACGTTGTCCAATAATAAAGATAGATGGTCCAACTACTTTAAAATATACTTAGCGTGGCGATATTGTCCCATATTGAAGATAGATGGTCCAACTACTTTAAAATATACTTAGCATGGCTATAACAATATGAATTCGAATTAACTTTCACCACATTAGGGCTGGAAACCCTCCATCCCAGTCTCACCGAATCCAGTTCTACCGGGATGCGGAAACGGTCCAAATTGTATATATAAAGCGATGGTTAAGATCATCCGGCCAGTGTTTTTTTTTTTAATTCATACGATCAGAATGATTTTCGAGCTATGTTCCATCCACAATGAGGTAGACCACTTGAACGGCCTACCACGTGTATGCGCCTGGTGTAACATGCGTAACCACCTTACCGAAATAGAGCTTCGCTACGCCCCCACGGCCACTCACTTCTGCACCTGCACCATTGCATGCTGCCGCACGTGGACGTGCGGTACATCTGAAGGGTTCATCAGGTTGGCCTTCAGACTTCAGTGTAGATGGCATGGCGCAGAAAGTCAGGTCATTTCAATGGATGGACGATAAGGATACTGAAAGAGGTACAGACGGTAGGAGATCAATGAACACACGTGGCCCATACGATGAGTGGACCGACCTCAACCAATGCCCAGCTCATCGATATGTGAGGCCCACCTGATGCACAACTCGGATTTCCCACGTGTTATCTTGGAACGTGCGGTCACGTATAGCGGTGCATCTTGATTTACCAAAACCCGTACAGGACAACATGACGTAGCATCCAATGCTTGAAGATTTATCTCTTATAAGCGGGTGTATTTGTAGGCGTACAATACAACGTAGGCTAAAAACAATCCAATTTCCAACCGTCCATTTCTAGCCCATCGACAATCCAAGCGGCCTCATTTTAAGTCCATAAGAACTAAACACCATGTCCCACCTGACTGAAGTCTCTGATCTCAAACACGTGTGTCCAGATGGGAAGGGGTTTACAGGCGTGCGGGCTTTAGCAAACATACATGCGCGTGTGAACTTTACCAAACAGTCCCGGACTTGGACTTCTAGGCCCAGTATTTGGCCAGCTGGGCCCAGACCAATGTTGAATGGGCCATCCTAGTATACCCAGCCCATTGGCCTGTTTCAGCCACGTCAGCCAAATGGACGGTTCAACACAGACATAAGTAGTAATCATACACTATACACGCATACACTATACACGCATACACATGTAGTTTAAAAACATTAGTTGGATTCGATAATTTAGATTGTCTGTATGATGGGACCCGGCTAGGGCTATTCACGAGTTGAGTTAGCTCGGATTGACTCAGCTTGAATGGCCAATACAAGCTGAGCCAATCTAATTATTTGAAGCTCAAGTTGAGTTCAAGCCAAGTTCAACCAAGGAGCATTTCAACTCGACTCGAACTCGACTTGAGTCGAAGCTCGAACTCGACTTGAGTCGAAGCTCGAACTCGAGCTCAACTTGGCTCAATTAATAAATATATTAAATATTAAATATTATATGTATTATATTAATATAAGTTTTAAGTTTTAAGTTTTAACTTTTTTATAAAAAAAGAATAAAATAAACAAATCCTAGAGTCTCTATCCGACCGCACGCACTCCTTTTTCCTTACCCTTTCTTCTCTTTCTCTACCCACTGTTAGCCGCACACCCGCCCAAATCGCCACCACTAGGATTTCTTATTCGATTCGAAGCTTTGTTTGGTTTTTTCATCCGGTTTTGCTTTGATTATCTTAAGATTTTAAATTTTTCATCAATGGAGGATGATCAAGAACAGAATCCATTATTCTCTCACCCAACAAGCCCGAGCTTGACTTAAGGTCAACTCGACTTGACTCGAACCACTAGCTCGACTCGAACTCGACTAGACAGCTTTGACAAACAAGCCAAGTTTTAATACTGAGCTCGAGGCCAAGCTCGAGCTCGAGCTTGAACTCGAGTATATCATGGACAAGCCGAGCCGAGCTTGGCCCACCTCGGCTCGATGCCCACCCCTAGACCCGGCATAGACAGGATCCTTGCAGAAGAAATTCTTCGATTGGATCATTTTAAACCGTACATGACTTGGATCTTTTGATC
Source organism: Magnolia kwangsiensis (assembly GCA_037074715.1). NCBI lineage: Eukaryota > Viridiplantae > Streptophyta > Magnoliopsida > Magnoliales > Magnoliaceae > Magnolia > Magnolia kwangsiensis. The sequence goes on from CM073585.1 coordinate 89,635,965, forward strand.
ACTGGCCGGGTAGGGCCCACCGCTGATTAGGGCGTGGACCCAGCCATGGCCACCCTATAAAATCGGGACTCTCTACCCATACAAGAAGAGAAAAATAACTAAATAAGAATGAGAGTTTCATTTGGAATTGACCTCTCTATTCCATTTCCTCTCCTCACTAATCCCACCAACAGAACCCCTTCTCTCTCTTTGTACCCATCTCTCTCCTTTTCAGGTACTCTCTCTCTCTCTAGGTATTTTTCTTCTCTATCTCTCTGTAAAATTTCAATCCATAGCATAAATGATCTTCTGTAGAAGGCTGTTTTCTTTTTTAATGTTTCCATTGTGATTGAGGAATTTGCAATCTTTTTATTTCCATTCATGTTTCGAAATTGGGTTATTTTAGAATATTCTAATTGGGAATAATCACAAGGCGGAAAACCGGAATTCTGTTCTGTCAGCTTGAAAGGTTGTTTCCCACTTGTGGTTTCTGTTGTTTCTGTGTCTTTTGATTTTTAAAGTATTCACAGATTAGAATTGCCTGGCAAGTTGAATTCTATGTTTGTGAAGGTTAGTTGGGTGTTTTGAATTCTTTGGTATCGCTTTATGCCTGGCATTCCATTTTGGAATTTTTGTGTATGGTTTGCCATTTGTAGAAGTTGTATGAGGTCCATCCATGTCATGTTGGTGGTGGATGTTTATGGGGATTGAGACCATGGATGTGGCGGGGCCACTAACTTTGGTGATTGGACAATTCTGATAAAAAAAAATGTTATCAGTTTTGTCAATTTAGACCGCATCAGAGTCGATTTCTTGCACCCTTGATCACCGAACAGCCCGTGTTCGTGGCACTTAATGGTGCAGATTTGTTTGGGTCATCAATGGTTTAAATTTGTATCTTTGTATCAGTGGGTCATCTGACATAAAGAGTAGTCTAGCTGAATGACTCCCAACTCAACATAGTTTCCTTAAGTTGGATACTTGTAAGTTCTTTTAAGCCGTGACTTACAGGTAAGTCACTTACAACTTACAGGTTATCCTGTTTGGATGTAAGTTGTAAGTCACTTACAGGTAGGTTGGTTTTTCTTTTTTTGGATAAGTTGTAAGTTTTTTATAGGTAAAAAGTTGTATATTCATACTGGGGAATCATTCCAAAATGTTATAATCACATAAGAAATGTTGGTAACAAATATACCATTTTGTAGCCCATTCAAATGAATATTTAAGCCAATTCTCAGGCTAAATCAATCATCAAGTTGGTCATAAAAATGGGCCCATGGATAGGGACACATGGACAATCCAATCAATTGATCTGGACATTTCTATAAAGTTCAGCCCATAATTAATGAACCACAGACACACACACACACACACACACACACACAAAAAAAAAAAAGGTGATTACATATGTGACATGTAAAATATAGTTATTTTGGTGCACAATCTTTGAAACTCAATGAAGTGTGTGCATCATAATAGCACACCTCTTCCACTTAAATACCATCTTTTCCATCATAACTGGTGTCAAGCCTATGGTTAGTTTTTATGGAACCTCAATCCTTTTGAAATTGATGGACATATCATTTGAGATAATTTGTTGTGTAATTCTCTACTATGGTGTTTCCTCCTACATCCTTATTGAGTTTTGATTCCGGTCATCATCATTTGGGTGTATCCTTGTTTCCATCTTTATTGGTTTCTTCTCTTTTTTTCTTTTCTTTTTTTTCTTTTTTTTTTTTTCTTTTCTTTTCTTTTTTTTTTTTTTTTGGAAGTGGTATTATGATATTCCAATATTAATGCCTTTGTGGATTTGTGCCCGTGACATTATGTGCCGTTGTGCCATCATAACTTGGCAACCTACCATCTTTTTTTTTAAAGGTTATTGTTGTGCAATACATCTGCAACAATAACGTACCAGCTATTGAACATCATCACTCATTAGAATTTCCACTTTGCAAGCTCTAAATATATTTCTTAGTGGAGAACATCACTTTTGTTTGTCTATTAGAGCAAAGGTGTTGAGTGTGCTTGGCACTTATTGTTGGAGATATGCCCAAGAGTGCGTAGTGCATCCGTTTCTGTGTGTGCTATAGTTACATACATCCATCAATGGGTTTTTTGAGTGATAGAGAGACAATTGATATGGTTTGTGCATTTGCTATGAATACAAAGAACGGCCCTAATAAGGAGGGGAACTTTGATTAGGGTTAAAGGGAATGAAAGGAGGACGAATGGGAATCTTAAAGGACTTGGATTGCGATGGAGAGAAGCAAAGTATTCGAAAACGGTTACGTAATGGCTTATAGAAAAATGGCCCGTAATGGCCCTGTAAGAGTCTGTTACAAAGCCGAAATAGTTTTTTTTTTTTTTTCAAAAAAATAAGGCATAATGGCCGTTATGGCCACCATTATTGTTATGGAATACCTTGGTGAGAAGGGATGTGAGGGCTTGTTCACTAAGGATAAAGCCTTGGAAATTATTGAGAAAACAGGACTCTAAAGCCAGACCAAATAGCTAGGACAAGGCTCTGATTATGATGATGACCACAATGATAATGTGCACCGCATATGATCATTGCAGCCTCATCAAATCAAGCTTCTTAATGATGTCGGTACTCTTATCAACATCAGGTGTGGATTATTATTTTTTCGTTAAACAAGCAAAATTTTTATCATGCTCTTTGTGGCTATATAACAAATTCTGAAATTAGATGATTCTTTTAAACTAATTTTTATATGGTATGTAGGATGAAACCCTTTTAGAATCTGCAAAAGACTTGATCTTAATTTGTTGAAATCCGTCATGTTTATTTTGAGGTTACACATCAGCATCACGTTCATTTTGGCTGATATGGAATGTGGTGTGCAGGAAGGAAAAACCTCTTAGCATGTTCACAAAGTCTTGGTCGTATCAGGGTTCAACATTCTAGGGCATCTATGGATTTGACAAAGGAATTTCCGACATTGAATAGAAATCTTTATCCAAATATAGAACCATACAGCTCAGGGTTTTTGAAGGTTTCAGATCTCCACACTTTGTATTGGGAGCAGTCAGGGAATCCGAATGGGCATGTAAGTATGAATCTGTTCCATTGGGTAACTAGAGGGACCTTTCAATTAAACTAGTATGCTCATCTTGTTAATATCTTTCATTTTTAACATGCTTACAAATTTCTAGTTTGTCCTTTGTTATGGAATGATTGTGTTAACTAGAGAGATGCAGGCGCTCTTTTGCTTCAATCTGTATACTTTACCTATGTCTTTCACGAGTCAATCCGAGTCTAAAAACCATGGTTATTATCCTCCTTCATAAAGCTCTCCAGAAACTTATGTCATGAAAATTTCAATTTTTTGTTTTGTTTAATTTCTTGGCAGCCAGTAGTTTTTCTCCATGGAGGACCGGGAGGTGGAATATCACCTACTAATAGAAGATTCTTTGACCCTGAATTCTACCGTATCATTCTATTTGATCAGGTTCGCTGGTAGTTCTAGTTATGTGCTAGATTGTCGACTACGTACTACCTCTCCATGAAGTTTGTTTTTGAAAGACAGTCTTTTCCAGCGAGGTGCAGGTAGGAGCACTCCACATGCGTGTTTGGAGGAAAACACAACATGGGACCTGGTTGACGACATTGAAAAGCTAAGAGAGCATTTGGACATTCAAGAATGGCAGGTTAAAACTTCCGTATTTGTTTCATGGGGATTCCTACTGGTTCTTGTTCTAACTGTTTCTCTTTCTAGGAATAATGCAGGTGTTTGGTGGGTCATGGGGGAGCACGCTTTCCCTTGCATACAGCCAAACACATCCCGACAAGGTGAGCAACAATTTCTGTCTTGCTATTCGAACATGAATTCAATGTGCCCAAGTAAGCACAGAGAGTTGGTGCACACATGATCTCCTGCTATTTAAAGACCGCTAGTAGGAACCAATAACCATTTCATCTTTGCATTTTCAAAAGCCCAGTTCGAATTCGTGTAAGTATTCCCACTCATTATTGTTGGATGGTGGGGTTATGTGGGCATAGACTCTCCATGCATATTGAGCACATGCATTCCTTTCCCTTATACTTTTAATAGCCTTATTGTTGTCACTGCTGCTTTTGAAAGCTCCCTTTGACAGAAGATCATCCTCCCTTTTGTAAGTCATTTTCCATATGATCTGTTACAACTTACAACGAATCATTGACATTCTTTCCTTGAATGATTTTTCAAGGTTACTGGCATGGTTCTTAGAGGCATTTTTCTGTTACGGAAGAAGGAACTTGATTGGTTTTATGAGGGTGGTGCAGCTGCTATTTTCCCAGATGGTATGTTCTCTATGTTTTTCAGTGTATGGATGGTATGTTTTTGCTATTGCTCTCAAGTGTAGGATTTTGAAAGTCTCCCTACGTAGTTGCATGATCCTTCTAATCAAGTGCCACTCCCACTTCAAATTGCACTTTGGACTCATGCCCCTCGACTTCCAATTTGTTTATACCTGCTATCATTTTAAAACAGATGCTTCCCTGCTCCTTCGCCCAAATAAGTTGCCACCTTGCTTCACGCTTCCTGCGATGTCAATGTGACATGTAGGTGCTAGATCTAGTTTGTTCATAAGGTGGCCCACCGTGTATGCAACATGGCGAAAATCAGGTGGGCCGGGTCATCAGGTGAGCTGCCACATTCGTTGTTGATCAATTTTTTACCATCATTTTTTTCATAAACGTGTTTCTGTGAAACAATCAGGAACACCCTAAACCATTCTTGGTGGGGGTTACCAAAGAGAAATGAACAAATTCTTCGTTTTTTCCCCCCCACTTTGATTCCATAAGAGCCAATCACCCATCCAATATTGAATGACTTAACACTCAGATCCCATCACGAGTCTGGATGCAAAAGTCTCTTCAGTCCTTTAACCTGCTTACCAGATCAGATTGATTTGGCTAGGCACATAATGGTGAGGCCTACCTGATGACTGGCTTGGAACTTACACATACTTGCCAAATTGGCATGTCCGAGGACTGGGAGAGTTGGATTTTGGATCCTACTCTCACCAGTAGGCATTGTGTTTTTTTCATGGTCCGGGATTGTACGTTGGGTGATCGAAGTTTAATTTCAGCCTGTTGAAGAAATGTTTGTTAGATATGACATTGTTTCACATCATGTGTCTTCAAATTACTGTCAAGAAATGCAAAAGAAACAAATATACTGTCTCAAAGTATTTCGTTGTAGCAGTTCACTGCAGTGTTGGCAAAATGCCATAACGGAAAAAGACTGTTAAATGTTTGCATAATTTGGTTTTGATCCTTACAAAAACGGTCAAAGAATGACATGAAGGGAAATGGCTATATATGCATTTATACGTCTCTACATACTGTATATAAACATTAAAGGAATTATATGATCTGTAGCCTGCATATTTGCACAGTTTGCATGAGTTTTCAGTTCTGACGAGTTGGGCCAATGGTTTGCCAGTCGAGACCATTGGCCTGTTATGTCCTACCATGGATGAACTATGCTTTAGAAATCTCCTCAATAGGATTACTTAACATTTGATTTTTGGCCTGCAGATGGACCATTAAGAAGTGAAATACAATGACGGTCCACATTCAACTATAGAAATTCTTAACAATGGTTGTTGGGATCTTTTAATGTGGCAGATTTTTGGGGCATTGTCCTCCATGGTGGGACTCAACTAATTGATGGTCTAGATGATCGAACCATGGACCCACTTTCCATAACATGCATACTATGCAATTATGTGGGCTACGTCATATAATTCCTCTAAATAAGATTAAAAAATATAACTTTATTTGAAACAGGTAGAATTTGTATGTGCACAAGTAATTACTAATAATACACATGTAATTAAATTAGTGAGTTAACACCATTCTTTCTCTTTCAAATCCTTCCTTTGCCAGCAATTCTTATAAAATTCGATCCCTCTCCACTAAATTTTCCTGCTCTCCACTCAGTTCTATCAATAAATGATGATATCAATCCATCCTTAAATTTCCATCAAAAGCTTTTATGATAAAATGAGGTTTTCCTTGAAAGCAACAAGTTTAGTTTGGTTTACCTAAAAATGAGTTTTCTGTGATCTTCTGAAATATATGGAAGTTTAACCATTAAAGAAATTTTATGAACTCTTTTTTCATAAAATGCAGAGTTTAAAACGGCGGTATACTAACCATTGCAGTCCAACAACAAGGGATTCCTGAAGCCATTTCTTGTCCAGTTTATATCTGTTTAGCGACTCACTCCTTATAAGTTTTTATGATTGGAGTTGTAAAGCGATTTATGCCATTTCACATATATATTTTTTTTCCATTTGATGTCCAGCTTGGGAGTCCTTTCGAGATTTTATTCCAGAAAATGAGAGGGGCAATTTCATTAGTGCATACAGTAAAAGGCTGAATAATAGCAAGGATCTTGAAACACAGGTAAGAATTTCCCATTTGGTTCTGGAACTCAGGAAGTTCTTGTAGTTGGAGAGATGGTTTTGCTCTTCAACTCCATTCTTTTCCAGAGTCTTCTTATATGCCGTGATTATATATGAACTTATTGCTACAAGTATCAAGCATTGCGCATTTATGATTGACCATGAACTCTAGGTTCAATAATCATCGGAAGCTTCACATTTTTGTCTGTTGCATAACATGAACTTTGATGGCTTGATGGCTGATTTACAAGGGACATTGCTCAAAGTTCCAAGGTGTCAAGGAATATACCTTAAGCTTCTTTTCTCACTACTAACGGGAAATAGTGAGAAGCTGCAACAAGTACTACCACATGAGCCAATGTTGCGCATTGGTGTGAGATACAGGCTGTTCTAACAATGTATGTGTTTGAACAGGCATGTGGGAATGAGATACAGGCTTTTCTGCGACAGTGTATATGTTGGAACAGTCACATGGGTATGAGATACAGGTTGTTCCTCGGGCTGGTCTAAAAGTGTATATGTTGTAACCCTGAATCCATGCCTGTCTGATCATCTGGTGGGCCAAATGTACAAAAAAATATGGATCCTTAAAAAAGAATTGATCAATGTCCATATACAATGTTTGCTACATGCGATGTATGGATAAACCTGATTTATGGGCCAGAGCACATGCCTGTGGCTGCCTCAGTCCCACCTGATGAACCTCCACACATGCCAAGTGGGCACTTGGGACACTCTTGCAAGTAGCCTATAGAGCTTCAACTGGGTTTTGATCAACCTACACCCAATTGACTCAACCTGCGTTTGGATTCCGATTGCATTCAGGTTGAGCAAATGCAGGTCAGGTTGGGAATAACCACATGTATTTGAGCCCAGGTTGGGTCAGATTGAGTCGGGCTGGGTTGAGTATAGTGGACTTTGGATTGGGTTTGGGTTTGGCACCTCGGGTTGGAAATTGAGTAATGCAAACCCCAAAAGGGGAAGCAAATAGATCAAAGAAAAGAAGAAAGAAATTGTGGGAAAGGGCCCAACAATCTTCTAGCCGAATGCTAGAGAGTGTGAATGCAAGACTATGAGCATGCTCAATAGTCCTCTAATCTTGAACTAGAGATCACTTCCCCCCCTTCAACAACTACCGTAGAAATACAAGAATTACTCAAAGAAAATATCAATCAACTTGACTTATTCCATAGGGCATAGACCTTTTTTATAATCAGTCCTTACAATCCGCAATAAGAACTATGGAATCTAAAAATAAAACTCTTAGCTAGCAAAGATTTGAAAAATAGGAAACTACCTAAATAAGAAATCACTTAAATAAGAAGAATATAAGACCTACTTCTTGCCCAATATAAAGATATCAGTGGAAATTACCTGATGTAGAGATTTAAAAGAAATGGAAAGTGAGGATATCTCCTAACGTAGAGATTTGCCTAAAAATGGAAAGTGGGTCATTTCTTGTGCACTTGTGCGGAATGTGCACGTGTGGATGTGAGGCGATTGCATCATTAGATCAGGTCAGGTTGTGTGTTGGGTCCTCTTGAGGCCAGTTTGGGCTCAGGTTGATCCTCAACCCGACCCAACCCAACCCAACCCACCCAAATTGCACCCTTACTAGCTTAACTTCTCTCTGATCAATATACGATGACTCACCTCAAACTTGGCAAAGTGAGTGCAAAACGAAAAGTCAAGTGAAGGGCTTCCCATTGACATGAAGCCTAAGCGCAGACTTCCCTTACCACCATTGAATGTGTAACACTAGAATCAATATCTTGTCTCCCGATGTTTGCCGATAAGAAAGGACTGGTATTTCTTATCTGTTATATATGCAAATTTCAAAGCAGTTCAAGGAGTTTTGAAACCTGGAAAGAGAAACATACAAGAATGACCAGCACCGACCGAATGAGCCAAGCGAGAAACAGGGGAAGAGGGATTCACCATTGCCAGTGCAGCAGAGAGAGATAACACAATCGCTACAATCAAAGCAGAGCGATAAACATACATGACTTCCATAGCAAAAACCCGCATGGGGAATACCTCACTGCAGTGCTACACCAAACGTGGGGACTACCTAACCTCCTCAGTGCAACACAAAGCTTTAGTTACTCCCTTCTACAATTGCATGCCTTAGAACACTTCCATAGACCAAGGCTAAAGTAGGAAATTTGTAAAATATGAAGTGTGATATAGTTCACCTTGTTTCACATTTTCCTTGAGTAAGAGATCACCTCCCATTGTCTAATAGTCATTACAGCTTGTTGCATCAAGTCAAAGGTACATGGTAGTGGACTTGTGATTGTATACAGTATTGTCTTCTTGGTTCTTACACTTATAGTTGAATAATTGCACTTATAAATACCAAATTGATCAAGGAAAAAATTAACTCAAGCATTAAGCAGGATTAACTTTGTAGTTGTATTCTTTATGGGTACATATTGATTAAGGTTTTACTGCTTGCCATCCACTTGTATGAAGATAATATCCTTCACATTTTCAAAATGCCTTCAAAGAGCTTCATGTGCACTTTGCAAGCAAAGGGGTATACTGACAAGCTTCTCCCCTACTTATTTAAGGCTTCCTCTTTTTTTTCTTTTTCTTTTTTTGCTTTCCTGTTATCTCCTACCTCTGTTCATTTATCACATTCTTCACACGGTCTGTGAAGTATGTATATGACCTAGTGAACTATGAACATTAAAACGGAATGCTCAATGCTGTCATGTAGCACTTGAGTGACTTGATTTTATGTTTCCTTTCTAGCTTTCTACTGAACTTGACTACCTTATTTGATTCAGTATGCAGCTGCTAAAACATGGACTAAGTGGGAAATGTCTACAGCACATCTTCATCCAAATGAGGACAATATCAAAAAAGGGGATGATGATGCCTTTTCATTAGTAAGCTATTTTTCGTGCTTGAAGCTCTCTTCTTCTTCTTTTTTCACTCTTTCATTAGTAAGCTATTTTGTGCTGAACATAACCACCCTTGCAGCTATATTAGTTGAACTTGATATAAAACATTAACAATCAACTATGGAATGTGGTCTGTCTATATGGTCGTGTATTGCTTATATAGTTTGAGAAGTTTTTTCTTCCTATATCAGATTTCTTTGAGTCTTTTCTAGGCAACTTACTGTAGATATGGTAGATTTGAATGTATATTAACCACTGGGAAATGTTTGAAAGTTACTATCAGTCAAAATCTGTTTGACTGTCAAATTGTTCAAGTTAGCAAGTAATGTGTCTGGGAACATTCAATCACACCATGTACTGAATGTTAAATTTACGTTTCTGTTTATTTATGCCCTCATAGCCTATGAAAACTCTTTTTGTTTTTTTCACAATCATTGGCCTGGTGCTAATAATTTGTTTTTTAAAAAAAATCTTCTGCATCTTCTGACCATGGTTACAATTTAGTAGAAACATAAGGGTAGGCTCCCTCCATGCTATTACTACTGATACTTTCTTGTGTAGATAAATCATCATCATCTAAGCCTTATCCCAGTTAATTAGGGTCTGCCACATGAATCCTGTAGGGCCACACCTTCAGTTAGACCATAGACCATCAAATTTTTTCTTACTACCTTCATCTACATCCTTTTGTGCCTTCCCCTTTCTGGCGTGGTTCTTGGTCTCCAATGCACATGACCGAACCATCTAACTTTGCTTTCCCTCATTGTATTATCTATTGGTGCTATTCCTAATTTCCCTCAAATGCATTCATTTCTAATTCTATCCTTCTTGGTCTTGCCACCCATCCATCTCAACATCTTCATGTCAGCTACACTCTTCCTATGAACATGTTCGTTAACTGCTTGACATTCTGCCCCATAAAGCATGGCTGGTCTTGTAGCTAACCCATAAAATTTCCCTTTCAGTTTGAGTGGTACTGGTACACGATGATCAGATAGAACTCCAAAGGTACGTTCCATTTCTTTTACCCAGCTTGAATTTATGGGCAACATCCTTCTCAATCTCTTCACTCTCATGAGTTATTGATGTAGATTGGAGAGCGGGTTGCGGATAGTTACATGCCAAGATGGATCAGAAAAGGCCCGGTCGACGACAGAAGTGATCCAAACCATCGGACCTTAAATCAGGCGTATCTTGCAATCCGTAATGAGTTATCTGACATAAAATATATGATTTTGGGGTAGAACGAGCTACTTTAGCCAACCAACCCTATTACACCAGGTTGCCTAAGCCGGATTTGCGAAATACCGCCAAATTGACAGTCGTTTCCTTATTTTAATTTCATTTTTACTATAAATAGTAAGTTTTAGTTTGCTTATAACTCTTCATCCGTTGGGCTTTAGGAGTTGCGTCCAACGTGAAAAGAGCTTAGAAAAATTAGGAGAAGAGCTTGGTAAAACCAAATAGGACACTTACTATTTTTGGCCGAAAACCTTGCGCACTAGTAGACATCACGACCGTCTATAAATAGTAAGTTTACTATTTATAGTAAGTTGCGAATTTTAGGAGTTTTAGTTGTAGTTTGATTCTAATTTCTTTCTCATTGCTTGGTACCCCTATTCAAAGGGTTGTGAACTCGTTTTTATTCTTTCATTAATCAATTTCGAATTTATTAGAATTTATTTTTATTTTTTGCTTTCTTTCCTTGTGGATTCGAGAAGTTCCTGTGAGGAGTCCAGAGAAATTCCGTGGATTCGGAATGGTTATCCTCTTGAGGAAGACGGTGCTCGACCTCATGTCCTTCCCTGCGTCAATTTGGTATCAAAGCGAGGTTTTTCCTCGGATAGATGACTTCTAATGACGGGTCGGGCAACAATCCCATGGGCAGTACTCTAGGGAATTTACCTTTAATGGCGGCAGCTTTCGAAGCAGCGCAGCAAGAGAATCGGCAAGCCATGCAAGGGCTGCAGGCTTCCATCGACCACATAACGGATCTCTTGGCAGAAACCCTAAGCAACTCCATGTTCCTTGGGTTGGTTGGCTAAAGTAGCTCGTTCTACCCCAAAATCATATATTTTACATCAGATAACTCATTCCAAATTGCGAGATATGCCCGATTTAAGGTCCGATCGTCTGGATCACTTTTGTCGTCGACCGAGCCTTTTCTAATCCATCTTGGCCATGTAACTATCCGCAACCCACTCTACATCAGTTATTGACTCGTGGTCAACAATCTTAACTAATTCCTCATTTTCACTCTTATTGTTACTAAAATTGCACTCCATATACCCTTCTTTCTTTTCTTTTTTTGAAAAGTTACTCCGTATACTCTTAGTCAAAGTAAGTTTTAAATCCTTTAGATTCTAAAGCACCCCTCCATAAATCTAGCTTTGTGTTTACACCCTCCATCTTGTCAATCAAACTATGTCATTTCTAAACAACATACAATATGGGATCTCTTCCTGCAAATGCAGAGGAGAAGGGGAAAAAAACTAAGATGCATTCAAAAGAGGAACTTTACTAGATTAAACTTCGAGTATGTAGACCAACTTGGGGTGTCTGTCCATCAATGTTATTTCTAGAATTCATTGTTCACTATATTTTTTTTCGTATAAGCATATGGTGACAGAAGCTATTTGCTGAGACGAAGACTTCTTTGCATTGAAACCTTCCTTTTGAGTGATTGAAATGGTCACTGTTAACAATGCTTGCAATATGCAGGCATTTGCACGGATTGAAAACCATTACTTTGTGAATAAGGGATTTCTGCCCTCAGATTCATTCCTGTTGGACAATATTGAAAAGATACGGCATATTCAAACAGTAATTGTGCAGGTAAATCATCTACTTCCTTGAGCCATTCATTGGGATATGGTAGCATGTGATATGAGAAATGCTTAAGCAATCTGTGCCAGGGGAGATCGAAGCAGTGAATCTCGGTACACATGTTGGTCTACTCATCAGGTGGGCAGCATATGGACTGTGAATATAGGCCGTTAGTGTATGCTTTCTAACTGTTCATTTTCCTCAGACAAGTTTGGCCTGGAATTTTCAAATTTGGCTCCACCTAATGATTGGTCCAGATCTCACAAATGGGTGCCATAATTCACCTCTTCAATCTCTCCTTGCGCTCATCTCCATAGCATTCCTCCATTTGACATATTCCATATGAAATTTCCCTTGATAATTCACATAACTAGAGGCTAGTCCTCAGTTGTTTGTATCAACTGCAAGTTTGAGCTTGCACCAACTTCCTCATTTAGGCAGTTTGTTGCTTGACGAATTATTTCGGAACTTGTAATTACAACGACAATACAATAAACTTCATATGTAGTATCTTTTGAATAGCAGCGGCAGGCAGGCATAGTAGCAGCAGCAGCAGGCAGGCATAGTAGCAGCAGCAGCGGCAGACACTATTATAATAAATAATAGTAGTACCGTTATCATGCTTTCCAAGACTCGGACAAGTCCAAGTCAACTTGGATTTGGTTTGGACCCAATACAGGTTGATTACACAAGTCTTAAAACCCAAGGCTGACTCAGGTTGACTTGGACGAGTCCCAAACTTGGGAGATACGGCCAAGCCAACCTGAGCAACTCATTTATTGAAATGGCAGAGTCGGGCAAACCGACCCGAACGACTTGTTTGCCTGAGAATTTGTACAATGTACTCGGGTTTTTATTTGTGGCAAGTGGGCTGCTGTGATTTGGCAATCCTAAATGGTGTGATTGCACGCCCCCCTGTGGATAGGCTATGCCTCAATATTCTCTCAATAAGACAAACTGACCTTTCAATTTGTGGCCTACAAATAGACCCTTAAGAAGGGAGAAATAACAACAATGAACATTCAACTGAAAAATGTCCTAATATAGGTCTTTGGATTCTTCCAATTTGGTAATCTTTTTGGGGCATGCTCCATCCAAGATGCAAATCAACAGAACATGGTTTATATTACTGAACAATGGGCTCCATAAAATTGGAAATTGGGACCAGGGCCACTCCCAACTTGGCCGGTGCAACTCAACTTAGGACCAGATATGCTGTCCAAGTTGCCAATTCTTAAAACCATGACTATCATAGTACTACAAAGAATTCAAATTTAGCCTCTCCAAAAAATAATAATAATAATAACAATAAATAAAAGAAAAGAAAAGTAACTTCACATGGGTTGTTCTTTTCAAGTTTCCTTTTTTTATCTTTTTTTTTTTGCTTATGGTGTGATGATAAACGTTTCAAATTCATAGACATTTTTAACTAAGGCCGGACCAAATACAAATATTTCTAGGATAAGCTAATGTACAAATTGAAGTGTGGGCCCCATTGTGTCTTAATGACATCCAATCTGTCCATCACGTACGCCTCCTAATGTTCTCCTTGGATCCCAAAAATATGGACTACCCAAAACTCAGGTGGACCACACCATGTAAAATCATAGTAAGACATCTAAAATCACATGGCGTGGCCCACCTGAATTTTGGAATGGCGTTATTGTTTGGGTCTCCATTCATCTCTTTTGGATGCATCTTCTGAGTGGATAATTTGGCATGTACAAAACATGGTGGACCCTACATACAATCTGGAAGGTTTTAATGGTGGCCATCCCCATCTCAACTGTCCCATGTGGTATGGTCCACCTGAGTTTTTGATCGATACATTTTTGGGTACAAAGGGCAACATTTGCGACCAAACATGCCCACATTCAATTTGGAAGGTTTTTAATGGTGGGCATCCCCATCTCAACTGTTCCATGTGGTGTGGCCTACCCAAGATTTTGATTAGATCAATTTTTGGGTACCAAGGACAACATTAGCAACCGAACATGATGGGCAGTTTGGATGTCATTAAAACATCATGGTAGCCCTCACACGTCGATTAGCATGTTAAGGTTATCCTAGAAATGTTTGTAGCCTCACACATCGATTTGTACGCTAAAATTTGTATTGGATCCAGCTTCCTTTTGCTTTCTTAGACCTCATCGTTTCAATATCCATACTGATGTTTTAAAAATCAAAATCAAACTAGAGGCTAAGCTATTGAAGCAGACAGCTCAGTCCAATCAGGTTCACTTGCCAGTTTGGATCAGACCAAATGTTGCCACCATCATGATCTGATATCAATATTAACCTTTGGCTTCCAGGCCAAACTGGTTCGATGGATGCATTAGTAGAAGGAAGCATGTTTTTGTAAGATGCCTTTGTGTAGCTTGACATTAAATGCAGTTTGAGAAAAATCAATTTCCAAGTTTGATTGCAGCTCATTTTGTATCTTGAACAACTACACAGGGAAGATATGATATGTGCTGCCCAATGATGTCGGCATGGGATCTTCACAGAGCATGGCCAGAGGCAGAATTAAAGGTCAGATTGCTATTTGATCTCTTCCTACAGGTTTTTCATTCAAAAGCCCCTTGCTTTTGGAAAGTGTGTCATACATTCCGACCATCGGTGCAAGTTGCAGCATGCCATACATGCCAGTTGGCACGTATAGTGACTGTTGCTTCGCTATTTTCCTCTTTTGGCACTGTGTTAAATAACACTTCCACATGCATGCTCGCCAAGACAATACTGTTTTGGAAGTGCTGTGCTTTTAGAAACTGACAATGCACATCTACGTTATTACATTTTCCTATATTGGTGTCCTTGGGATATTATACTTTCCACATTTCTGAGTCCCCTTTCAGAGAGTCCTGTAAATCACCATCAACATTTGGGTTCCACGTGTTAAATATTTTATTGACCAGCTGGCCATTTGATCAGATCAGAGGGTTGGGAATTTGTTTCATTTTTTTTAATCTTTTAAGGTGATATTAGAGAAACCATGGGGCCTGTTTGGGTGCGCCCACCAAGAATGAGAGTGAAGTGGACTGTGGCCCCGGACACATCTTGCCAAGGCAGAGCCATTTGGAGCATCCACAAAATGCAGATGAGGGATGCACTAAATGATACTGTCTGCAAAAATTGCCCCAAAATGATAATGCAATGATAAGAGGTAGGACCCATTATCTCACTTGAGGCAATGGATGCATGTGTCCGCCTGCATTCGTAGGACACACTGGACAGGCAGCCCTTAATCAACTGCTCTACTATCCACTGAAGAGTAATCACATTTGCTCCATGTTCAAACATACATTTAAATTCTATATTATTTTTTTAATAGCATAGCCAAAATACACAATAAGACAGGCACTGATACATCCTAAACATGTCTGAAACAGATCGTCCAGGATGCGGGCCATTCTGCAAATGAACCCGGGATTGCTGCTGAGCTAGTGGCAGCCAATGAGAAGCACAAGAACATCTTGAAAGCAAATGGGGTAATTACATGAGTAGCCGTGGGCTTCAAGTGCTTGCAACTTCAAACTGCTGGATTGTCTGAACGTAAAAGAATCAAAAGCAATATGGGAGCCCATCTTGTCCAGTTCAATGTACATCTGATATTCAGATTTCAAAATAGAGGAGGCAAATTTACAATGATTAATAACCCATTGAGCTTGTAAGATTCAGTTGTTGTTCTCAGGTTACAAGTTTGATTTCAGCTTCTTAATCTTTCCAAAAGAAATTTCAAAATGTTATGTTTGGATATTGATGTGGTTCTAAAATGTTTTTGTTTTTGGATGATGTCTTCCCATCATTTTATCATAGCATGCAAAAGACAGCACAATTTCTTTTGGAGAATTCCATGGTAGAAGAAATCAAGTCTGCAATAATTACAATTTCCTCTTCTACCATGTAGGAAGGAAGCGGATCGCATCCTGCCCCCACCTTGATGGTAATCGCCCAGGTAGGGTCTTTGTGGAGTCCACCGTGATGTATGGGTTTTATCCATGTTGTTTATCCAGTTTGGAAGATCATTTGATCATACATCCAAGGCTCATGTGAACCACACCACAGGAAGCAGCAATGATAATGATGCCCACCGTTGAAACTTCCTAGGGCACACAGTGATGTGTATTTTCCATCTAACCCCTTCATAAGGTCACAAAGACCTAGATGAAGGGAAAACACAAATATCAGCTTGATCCAAAACTTCTGCTGCTGCTATAAAGTTTTTAATGGTGGGCGTTCAATCCCCACAATGTGGTCCACTCGAGCCTTGGATCAGCCTCATTTTGGGCTCCCGCCCAAAACGATCTGCCAAAATCGATAGACAGCATGGATAAAACCCATAAATCATGGTGGGCCCCACAGCAGATTGTAATCTGCTTTTTTTTTTTGGGGGGGGGGGGGGGGGGGGTGGGTGGGGAGATTGCCTGTGCTGAGTAAACTGTTGGGCCCACCGTGAATCCATGTGCTTTATCCATGCCATTCATCTGTTTTTTTTTTGTTTTTTCAGCTCATTTTAGGGGTTGAGCCCAAAATCGATGCATATCTATATCTCAGCTGGACCCCACCACAGAAAACAGTGGGGATGATTATGTCCACGGTGATGTTTATTTGTCATCCAACCCATTTATATGGTCACACAGACATGGATGAAGGATCCATGTAGGAAATGCATTAGATTCCCTTTCTCCACAAATCCAGATGCATCATTGCTTACAACCAAAACAGAGCAGATTGTAATCAGATCACTAGTGATTGATTTACCACAAATCTCTTTATCCAAACTGGTTACTCATTTGGATAAGAAAGTTCTATGGCAAAAGAAGAAATCAATCCTGCAATTATTACAAATCCTTTTTTCCATTGTAATACCTTTTTTCCACAATGTAGGAAATGTCTTGAATTCCCTTTTCTTGGAATCTAATATATTTATATTGCAATCCAAAAACAGGAGAATTGTAATGATACTTATTGCAATCGAAACAGAGGAGAATTATAATCATTTCAATGGGATGCATAAGACACTAGTTCAATCAAAAGGTTAAAAACAATTTATGATGTTCCGTTAGTTGGGTTTCTTTCCAGTCCCACTGGTAAGATGATTGCAATTTCAAGCCAGTTGAGGAAATAACAATCTGGTTATTTATACTTAGCTAATAACTGCAATTCAATTCCATAGTGCATCCAAACATGGCCGGAAGAAATGCAGCTTAGGCCTTTGAGCTGTAAGTAAGACTAAAATCCATTTTGAACAACAAAATTTTCTTACAAAAGAATAAGATCCAAAAGAATAAAACAGCTAACAGAACAGAGCCTTATCTACACCTCTACAGAGAGGAGATTCTTTTCTTTTTCTTTTTCTTTTTCTTTTTTCTTTTTTAATCCTTGGGGAGGGAGCTCGCCCTCCATGCATTCTATCTATTCTTCAATGGCACGCGCATGTGCCCATTTCTGTATATATCCCCTTCTGATTCATCCAAACCGTTCTTTCACTCAACTTGTTCCCCAATCAGATCAAGGCCCACTAGTAAGAACGATATCCCCTGAAAGAGCAAGAAGTAGAAATGTATACCCTGTGCTGAGAGCAAGCTCCTGGCCGAAGCTGTCAGGAGAAGGAAAGCAAGCGCCAGCTCCTTCCTATATATCCTGTTGTGCTTCTTCTTTGATTCCCGCTGCTGCTGCTGTTGTTGGGTTTCCTCTCTTTCGATTGTATTGAGATTGGGCACGGAGCCGCTGCGTTGGTGCTTGGGCTCCTTCTCGACAAGGGAGAGGAGATCTCCCTCAGATGAACGGCCTGACTTCTTGGTGACCACCCATTCGTAGGCACTCCCGAGCTGGAAGAGACCTGAGATCATGGCATTGAACTTGGTGACGGACATGGTGTTCTCGAAGAGGAGGTAGGGGACGATGAAGGGGAAGGATTTTGGGGTAGGGAGGATGTTGAGGAAGGACATGGTGGCAGGGATGTAGCAGACGACCCATGCAGGGAGCTCAGCCTCGGGAACGAACATGGTCATGGGGAGGATGATGCAGAAGAGGGTAAAGGAGTAGAAGGGTAGTATCAGTTTTCGTAGGAGGAAAAAGAGGAATATGAGGTTGGTCTTCTTCCAAAAGCTGATCTGCACTCATCACAAGTGTAGACAAGATGCATTGTTAGAGAGCAATGCTACAATAGTTGCAAGTTGCATTACCATAGAAATAACTGTATTTGTTAATCTACATGTCCACATTCATGTAGCCAGCCACCATGTATGCATCCTGTCCCCAAAATCAGGCCCACCCGAACATCTGGCAGGCTGCATGTATGTTGAACATGGACTGTTCTTTTAGTACACTGTAGCCAACCTGATGATTGGACCAGCCTGATTTTTTGGCCATGGAATCTACATGGAGTCACAACATAGCTGTGAGGTAGTTGAGCATATATAGGTGGCGAAGACTCAATTCTGGGTACACATGGCAAGTTAGCTCCTGGTAAAACCCATCGCAGTCTGATCCATGATCAAATGGTGATAAGAAAAAGGCCCACCTGCTGACCTTTTAGAAATGGTGGAATCAAGTGGGGCTGCTTCTCATCATTGTCCAAACTTTGATCAGGTAGCTCTAAGGTCCACCAGCAGTTAAATTTCACAGCATCCAACACCATGATCATCTTCAAAGCTAATGAGTTACAGTTGTATACATACCTTAGACCGGATGATGTCGGGCAAACATAGGCGAAACAACTGCATGGGGCCAGAATGCCACCGGTGTTGCTGCTTCCTGTAAGCTTCATATGATTCTGGTAGTTCGCATTGGCACTGTAACAGAAAAGAAACAACTGATGAGAAGGGATTGATGGGAATTCAAGAGGGTAACCTTAAAAGACAAATTCCCCACAAAAAAAAAAAAAAAAAAAAATTTAAAAACAATAAAAATAAAAATAAAAAATGAGGTACAGCTCAGCAGACTCTTCAACCACCCAAAGTTGTCTCAGCCATTCAGTGGTCAGAGGTTAAAGAATTCCATTCAGTGGGTGAAAGTCTTGGGAGATGGGCGTGATTGGTCCTATAGGTAATCCGCGCAGGTAGAAAAGGGTGTCGGTGATGGTTTTTTTTTTTTTTTTTTTGAAAGGCTACAAATTTCGGGTGTCGGTGATGTTGGCTCAAACTCAAGGTGGACCAATCACTGCAAGCTGGGCTACTTTTTTCTATTTGGAGAGCACTCATTGCATCTCTTAAAAAACACAAAAGGCTTGAAGCATTTTCCATTAGATGAATTATATGATCCTTGGCCTAAGGATATGCATAGTACTCTCTGGCACTTGGTTCTTGCAAGTGGGTGCTGTTCATTGATCCAGACCTTCAATCTGATGGACCCCATAGCGGACGGACCAACCATTAAAACTATCCACATTGGAAGATCGTAGCATCCGATCTGTTGCCTTTGCTATTGAAAATTATTATTATTTTGGTCTTAATCATCTATTTGTTGGACAGAGATCGACCAGTAGGATCTTCCAATCTATGGATGGATTTAGGGGCACAGTCCATCCACTGCATGGCTATCGGTCAACGATGTGGATCATAGAACCAAGACCCTCAATTAACAGGAACACATGGCCAAGGATGCTAGGCATATATGCTGACTTCAAAAGTCCATATAATGCCTCTTTTGATCAAGTAAGAAACTGATAAGGTCACGTTTGCCAGCTTTACTTATTCCATGCGTCTTGTGCTTATTCCACCACGCACCCACAAGACAACTTAGAACATTCCACAGAAGCAACAGGCACAATTTTCTTTAAGTGGGTCCCACTAATCCTGATCCAAATAAAAAGTCTCATTTTAATTCAAACACTGATTTGCTCTCAATTATGAACATTCAATGCCATTCGTAGGTCTGGCCTAAGTCATACGTCATGCATAATATGTGATTATTTTTTGTAGAGAAATGGTCATATACTGGCACTATATGTAGACTACTGCATACACCCAA
Source organism: Magnolia kwangsiensis (assembly GCA_037074715.1). NCBI lineage: Eukaryota > Viridiplantae > Streptophyta > Magnoliopsida > Magnoliales > Magnoliaceae > Magnolia > Magnolia kwangsiensis. Next base: position 89,656,073 of record CM073585.1, read on the forward strand.
GACGTCCAAAAGACGTCATTTGAGTGAAATGGCCAGCACTGTCTGACTCGGTATACAGGTATATCAATCATTTATAATTTCTTATTATAATTAGAGATTTGTCTCATAAACACCTAACTGGATTCCATTTGGTTTATTCCAAAAGACAAGATTATCCCACACCTCTAACCAGCACTAGTGCATGAATATTCTCTCATTATACCACATCTAATTCTTCAAGAAATGGACCGTCCCTAGTCATTTCTCGCTTACAGAAGTAACACAGTTTCAAACCATAAAAAATCTTCACCATCTATAAAGAGTATACACTGGTTTCACAGTCGCATCTACACCAATCAGCACAGATAACACTCTCTAGTTTGCAAATTTAGCCCTATTTATGCCACATACATTGACAATTTCCAAGCATATGACAGTATCTATTCCCAAATTGCCCCCACGTAAATGCAATCTTCTTAATCTCATCTACCTAATTCACATTCAAAATGACCCCACCCAAGTGGATTCTATGGCGATCTGCAAATCTATTATAACAATTATTCCTAAAATGCCCCCACCCTAATCGATTGTACAGCAATCTGCAACTCTGCTTATGACAATTATTCCTAAAATGCCCCAACCAATTACAACCTCAATCTTGTCTACCAAATTCACATATAAAAATGACCCCACCATAGTAAATTGTATGGCAATCTGCAACTCTATTTATAACAATTATTCCTAAAATGCCCCCCACCCATTAGATTGCAAATTTCACCCTACCTATTTTTACCATCTTCCACATTTAAAATTTTAAACTGCTCCAATACATCAAATAGAAAATCTGCAGTCCTATCTAAGGTTCATCTTCCCAAAACTCAGCCACACCTGCACACTATATTGTGAATTAGCAACACTATTCATACTATTTATTCCTAAAATAGCCCCATTTACTAGATTGGTACCTCTTATACCATCCATCTTCTTTTTATCAGTTTTTTTTTTTTTTTTTAATACCATCTACTATTAAACTGCGACGCCACCTAAAATCGCACTAACCCAAGTTTAAGAACCAAAATTTACATACATTACCTATCTTGAAATTGCCCCTCCCATTTCAACATCATTCATACCATCAATTCCCAAAATACCCTCCACCCACCCCATCACATACCACCTATCTCTATCATCCTTTCCAGACACCATTTTTTCTACAATTCATTACTCATTATCACCCTAACAGACCCATTTTTTATAATGATAATTGAAGGACATGAAATGAAAAATAAATAGGTTCAATACTAGTGACGGCATCTTACCTCGACATCATTAAGGAAGATGAATTTCCAACCATGCAAATGCGCCCGGACTGCAATGTCCATGTCCTCGACAGTCGTCCTCTCCATCCACCCTCCAGACTCCTCCAATGCCTTTATCCTCCACACCCCGGCAGTTCCGTTAAACCCAAAGAAATTGATGAAAATCCCATTCACCTGTTGCTCCACTTCGAAATGGAACGATAGATTTACATTCTGCAATCTTGTTAGCAAATTCTCATCTTTGTTCACGAACGACCACCTTGCTTGAACCAGCCCAACTTCCTCATTATCCTGCTCGCATCGTAATAACAGTTTATTATATTTCAGTTTCAGTTTGCCAGAGAGCATAATTCAAAGGATTTGCATTTTCCAAACCTTAAAATGGGGGACAGTCTTCTTCAAGAAATCCGAAGACGGCTGGAAATCGGCATCAAAGATGGCAACGAATTCATAGTCCTTGACATAGCTGCAGCCCATCGCCGACTTGAGATTCCCAGCCTTGTAACCGTCTCGGATAACTCGGTGCCGGTAGATGATATGGGCCCCTTCCTGCTGCCATTTCTGCACCTCTTCCTTTATCAGCATTTGTGTAGTCAGGTCATCTGAATCGTCGAGGACTTGGATGAGCAAGTTCGACCTCGGCCAGTCTAAATTACAGACCGCAGCGATCGATTGCTGATAAACCTGAAAAACCCCAAAATTTGCAAAAGCCCAAATGAGCACAAAATAGGAAAAAAAGAAAACTAAGAACAGAGAATCAAAATCTAGCAAAATCACATACCTCTTTCTCATTGCACATAGGGATCTGAACTAGAACCATGGGAAAGAAGCTTGCATTACCATCTCCACCTTCGAGATCTTCGACAGGCTGCTTCGGAACAGGCCTTATCTTCTTGAATTTGATCCAGAAGCACCCCAAGCACAAAACTAGCCGATCGGCGCTCTGTATCAAGAACAGCACAACGCATGCATTGGTGAGGAATTGCAGAGGGGGAGCGAGATACTCCACGCGGACTGAAACCCATCTAGAATACAGCGAATCAAAGAGCCCCCAAACTCCCAATGGAGACGAGATCAGCTGCTGTAGCTGCAGGCGGGGAGCGCCGAGATGCCACCCTTGGAAATAAGCGAAAATCTCAAAACCCAACAACACTACGGACAGTAGCAAGAAGGCCTTGATGAAGGAGTAGAACCTCCTCCTCACGATAGGATTCTCAGACTCGGCGGCCATCTCCGAGTCTGTTCTTCCAGAGGCAAGCCGCCGCCTAATGACGGCGGCTAGCGCAAAGGCTGCCGAAGCTATCGAAGATAGACACCCGGCAGCCTTATGGGCTTTGAGGAGAAGAACCCAAGTCAATTGCTTGGCGTTCTTCCCTCTTCTTCCGCTCTTCGCAGAACTTGTAATTCCATGGAATTCCTCTTCATCTGGGCTTTCCAATTCTACAAGAGAATAATTAGGATTCTCCATCTTGATCACCACCGGCGTCCCACGGTGGCTCTCTTTCCCCCACCAGTCGAATGATGGGGCCATTTTGCTCCCTATGATACCTTTCTTCTCTCTAGTCTCTCAAATGAGAAGAGAGGTTTGGGAATGGATTCCTTGCTTTCTCCTTTAATCTCTTAAATGCTGAGAGTGAAGGAGAAAGTATGTATATAGAACAGTTTGCTCCCTCACTATGCACTTTTCTAATATTAGAGATGACAGTTGGATATGAGAAAATTTTATCATAACAAAATAGATATGACTTGAGAAGTGTCCAAAAATCTCCGTTACTGATTACAGCTAGCAAAGAAATTACTTCTAAGAAGAAAAGTAAGAGATAGAAATAGATAACAGCTCAACACGTTTTTGATGGAAGAAAAAGACGCGGTCTGAATCAAAAACATTGGGAAATTTGTTTAAACCTTCAAATAAGGTGGTGGGAAAAATAGAAAAGAAAAGTGGGATTTGAAATTTTTTCAATTGGAGAAAGAAATCATTATATTAATGATCTTTCGCATCTCCTTCCTTTGAAAAGTGGAAACGCATTCGTCTCGTTTGAAAACGAGATAGCTAAAAGCGAACGCGTTTGGAAGGGTTAAAGAAGGAAAGCCGTCTTATATGCTGCTCTAGTAGTCTATGATACTTGATACGCATGCACTCCGAAATTGCACTCGTGGCATAAAGCGCTCTAATAAACCAGCCTAAATCAGAATCCTCCACGGTTGAGCCATGCTAACCTTTAATTTGTAGATACTTGTTTTTAAGGAAACAGGAATATGGGATACTTTTTCATTTTGACCGTCTAACAAATGTCCAGCAATCTGATAGGTATGTAATCAAATAAGTGTAATTTTTGGTACATGATACAACTAAACTTAGATTTATAATTTTGACGGTTATAATTTGAATTACTTATGTGCTTAGTGTCTAGTTTTCAGTGCCTGAGTATCATCCACTATTGCCAGAGTACCAAAGGTTTTACCAAGAAAGAAATGCTGCCTGGGATAGATGGCTGTAGTTTTTGTTCTCATCCATTCCAGAACAGACCAAGTAAAGCATTCGCGGTGGGGGCTCAGGTAATTGACATCCTGCACCATATAAAAATACACATTATTTAGGTGTATAAAATGAGAAATACCGAAAATGGCATTAGCTGTTTGAATAATTACGGAATGCCTATGAAGGAGGAGAGAGTGTTACTCGGTAGAAAGGTAATACTAAAATATGCAAAGACATTTCTCCTCCTGCATGAATTTCCTGCAACGCCTGATACAGAGGAGGAACTCGTTGTTATATTCATTGTCCATCTGTTTTACTAGCTCATTTTAGAATATGGTTAATATGGTCTAAAAATAAAGCCAATATAAATTGAAGTGGACCACACCAAAGAAATAATGTTATTGAACACACACCATTAAAAATGTCTTAGGCACCCCTGACTTCAATGAGGCCATGATCATGGGACCAGCCTTGATGTGCATGTTCTATATCTTTGCCGTCCATCCGTTTTGCCAAAGTCATTTGTAATGTTTATTAGCCATCCAAAAAAAATGAAATAGATCTAAATTTAAGTGGACAACACCATAGAAACAATGTTGATTGGAAGCCCATCATTAAAAACTTTCTAGGGCCCGCGATACGGTTTATTTGTCATTCAGCCTCTTGATAAGGTCATACCGACCTCAATAATGGGAGAACATAAATATCAGCTTATTCAAAACTTCCGTGGCCCACAAGCATTCAATCACTACTGTTTTTTTTTATGTGGTTCACTGGAAATTTAGGCTTGCTTTGTATTTGTTATAAAATGATCTAGCTAACGGATAGATGGTGTTGAGATTAAAGTTCAATTAGGTTAGTTAAAGAACATAATAAAAATAATTATAGTCATTGCACTGGGACTTTCTATTCAAATTCAAAAATATTTTTTGAATTTCATTTTACTTCAAAACTTTGTTTCTAAATGTTGTCTCACCTGATTTACAGAGGAAAAACTAGGTGGATTTATAAGCTTTGAGTTCTTTAATATTCTTATTTAGATAATGAAGAGAGAAGAATAACTTTTGTGTTCTAGAGCAAAACACTGGAACACAGACGTGCATGTAGTGTGTGTAGTGTGACTGTAGAGGTGCTAGTGGAGCGATTCAAAGCAATTCAATGCGAGTCACAATACAACTAAGTAAGCTCAGTCATAACCAGTATGTCCATCACAAGATTGACCGGAAGAGAACAACTGTTGTTCAGTCCACCGCCTACAGCTATTACACCAATCGGCTATGAGAATGGTCATTTTACTTATCAGTTGGCCGTCAATGGTTGTTGTACCAATCAACCAAGAGAGCAACAATTTTACCTATCAGTTGTATCATCCCACCAATTGGCTAGGGGATTTCGACCGTTTCATAGAACAACCGACAGAAATGGCCATGACACCTATCATCCAGCCGACTGATCTCAACCGTTCCTATATTTCGGCCAGCCCGATCTTACCGCTGCATCAAATGACCAGTGGATTTCGACCGTTACACAATTCAACCGGCATATATCAAAAGTAATAATGGGAATCCAATTGTTGTGAAAAGCAGTTACTTCTGCCTTTTGAGTAAATCGCTTCTCTTATCAAAAAACATTAATATTTTGAATTGTTTCATGTGTCTTTAAGAAACTCCTCTTGTGAAAATGCATTACCTTTCATTTTATATAAAATCCCTTTGTAAATCGAAGATTAAAATAATCATCTCCTCTCCATCTGTTTTTATTTATAAGCACGTGAAGTGAGTTCTTTGTTTTCACAATATACAGTCTACCATAATAGTAAACTGTGTACCAAGTTCTTGTTGTGGAATCTTCATGATTGTTGCACACAGATCCACCAAGGCTCGTTGCATCGTAAAACTGATTTGCTAGGAAGATGGCAGGGTGAATAACAATTTAATTAAAGCATATATGATACGTGATTCGAGCCTAGTATGATTTTCTATTTTATTTGATTTCGATTTCCTTTGTTATTAATTTCTCAACATATGACACATATATCTATAGACACCCCACCTTAGGCTAATATGTTGATAAAGTTTGAATGAATGGATGGACAACCGGACCCTAATCCTAAATCCAAAACCCTAAAAGCCTAAATCCTATGAACCCAAATGCTAAACCCTAAACTTAACCCATTCAATACAGTCAGCCCAGTCATTTCGATCAGCCCAATCCTAAACCCCTAGGAACCTAAAAACCCTAGATCCTTGAGTCAACTCACTTGATCAACTCACCCAGTCAGCCTACCTAACCCCACAACCCAATTAACTCACCTAGTCAATTCCAAAATCAAACCCAAACTCAAGTCCAAAACTAAACCCACGGAGAAATAGCTGGAAAATTAAAGCAACAACCCTCACAACACAGCCTCCACATGCTTGAAAAATGCTACCTGCCAAAGTAGGGAGTCCAAGTGGGGACTAGTGACAACCAGGCTGCTGTCGGCCACATGGCACTCCCCTTCTTTAGGGCAGCGTCCCTCAAGCATGTGGAACTCCCATTTTTTAAATCTCAAGTGTGCGATTGTAGTGCATTTAATCCGATCCCCATCTCCTTACCCAAAATTATAATTTTACCACCTTATTCAACCCATGAAATGATGCCATGTGGCAATCTTCAATCTCAGCCCTTCAACCACTTTTTACCCCTAGGATCATTGGGAATTAACAAAAAAATGGGTTGGGAGACTATAAATAGCCCCATCCCCTCATCATTTAACACATTAAGGCATTAAGGAGCATCTCTTCTCATTTTAGAGAGCACACCCACCTGGGAGCTATCCTTCTACCAAGGAGAGTGAGAATGAGTGAGTGAGAGAGAGAGAGAGAGAGAGAGAGCCCAGCCCTGGTCTAGCTTAGCTTAGTCAGAGTCCAAGTCTCCCAAGTCACTTAAGTTCAAATCTGAGTCACTCAATCTAGCCATATGACATTATCTTTTATCCAATCGTTCAAGCCTCTATCAATTTCATTAAATCAGTACATCAGCATCATGCAACATTTATTCCCTTCTCAACCCACTGCTCCTTATATACATCAACATTATAGTGCATTTTTATCATTTTCACACATTTAACTAGCGAGCATATGCTTTGTGGCTTGTTGATATAATTCAATCTTTCCCATAAAAAAACCTTAGCTAGTTAGTCGTCATTTTAGCATATATACTACATTCCATCATTTTCCGTCATATCTGACTGGTGGGCATATACTCTGATATCACCACTACTATTACATTGCATTACATTTACTGTAAGTGAGAATTACCACTTATTCTTCAGAAATTAGTCATGTCTTTTAGAAATTAGTCAGATGTTATGAAGTAAATACCGTACATCCGTACGAGCAAAATGGGTGCCTAACACCTTTCCTCGTTGTAACCACAGTTTCTTGGAATATTTGGAACATAACTCATGAGTTATCTTATGGTCAAGGATCTTTGAATTCTCAATCTTAAGCGTGTTTACATGATCTAACTGACTGTAAAATCCTAATAATTGGTTAGTGACGACTTTGGTCAAATATTGCATCCTCTACCCCCTCACAAAAACCCTCGAACGAGGTAATTAAGTGAAAAGAAGAGAGTAGATCTCACATTCTATTGGAAAATCTGCCCTCCAATATATACAATATCAAGTTATCTCATAGAAGCCAGTATTTCCCTTGCCTCACTATTTCTATGTTAGTTACAAAGGGTTGTGTGATAAAATTGGGAGTGAATTGATTAAGTCTAGAGCCTCATGACAGCATACTAAAGCCCTAACATGGCTACATGGTATTGGCCAACCCTAAGAGACAACCATTTTCAAATATGCTTTATGGGGCTTGATCTCTAACCGTGGCATATCTTACTAAATCTACTCCCAATAAAACTTTTGTGGGGTCAACTGTCATGTCTGTCTTACATCCACCATGTTGCTTTATTGTGCCAATTCAGGTTAGGATATGATCCATCCACCATGTTGCTTCATTGTGCTAATTTAGATTAGGATATAAGCCATAAAATCAAACATAGTAATAACTCAATTGGGCCACATCACAAGGAATATTAAAGATAGAGATATCACCAATGAAATCTTCCAAAGCCACCAACACTTTAAATCACGATGATATTTGTGTTTTATCTTATGTGATTCTCCTTAAGGCCCATTTTAGAGTTTATATTTAGAATGTGTCGGAACCCAAATCACAATTATATTGGAATCAATGTAATTTCAAATTCTTAATTATAATTGGCAGCTTGTAATTAAAATGCTCGAATCAAAACCTTTCTATTAGGAGCTTGTAATTGAAATGCATGGGAATTCTTTAATGTATATGCCTAGATTTGATTCATTAAACTAGTTTTAATATTTCTAATAGTATACATAAGTTATATTTGACAAATTGATTATAATAAGCCCATTCAAATATATACTTGGGCTAAAAAAGAAGTAATTGGGCATTTAAAGAGCATAAACATAACTTTTACAAACAATTAACTTATCATGTTTTAACCATCAATTTAAATTACCAACTTTTGAAAGTTTAGATTATTTTATTGATATGATTTTAGTGTTGCAGTCAACAATTGAATTATTTTGAAGCATCATTGATTTACTACACATATAATAGATTAGCAACCTATTCATGCTCATGTGCCACTTTTCTACCTTTGAAAGAGTAGCTAAAAACACATTTCACTCTTATTACACTTTTAGACTAATACGGTGAGATTTCAAAGCGCACAAAAAATGTGCATTTAAAATACCTCCAAATACACCTGCCAAATGATGAATTTAGGGCAAATTTCTCCCATATCTGATCAAATCCCATCAATTAGGCTAAAAATCAAGGTGCCAAATGGCATATTTATGACGGGATTAGATATGCATAAACGTCAGGTTGAGCCCTAGCAAGGTTTCAGGGGTGCGGGTCTCAGTGTCTACTATTTAATGAATTCAAGTTTTGAATCGGCCTAGTATTTATATTCACGTGAAACCCTGAGCTGAAGAAACCGATGTACGGAGTGGATTTTATGGAAGTGGATTGTGTACCCTCTCTCCGTCCATTTTACAAGATAATTAGATAATTTTATGGCTTGAGCCTGATACTGAATCATATCCAAAGCTCGAGTGGACCATACCACATGAAATGGTGTGAATTGAATGTTAACCGTTCAAAAACTTTTGGGGTCACGGAAGGCTTGAATCAAGCTGATATTTGCATTTTTCCTTCATCCATGTTTATGTGATGTTATGAACCGGTTGGATGATAAATAAAATCACTGCAGGCCTTATTGAGGTTTCAACGGTAGAAATCATAATTCCCACTTGTGCTTGTAGTCGTCCACTTTGGCTTTGGATATGCTTCAATTTTGGGCTCAACCACTAAAATGAGCTGAAATAACGGATGGACGGCGTGGATAAACTACATACATTCAAGGTGGACCCAACACACTTTACACAGTACGGTAAAATGTACGACAAACCATATGGTATATAGACTCTCGGTAATGCATTAATTTTGACAGACCATCCAGTGGGTCCGCACTTACTTCAGGCAGTTATGTTTGTGACGTACTGTTGACCACTCAAGAGGTCTAGAACCATAAGTCAGGGCAAGTGGGCCTACGGTGCCGTGATCCAACGGTTGATATCAGAGACCCCACCGTGCATGTACCATATAATAAAATACCCAAATGTCAATACATGAACGGTTAAGAAAGAAAATGAAGCAACGGTTCACATTCGCCAAGAGAAAGGGCAACTACTTCAAAGACTAAGATCTTCCAATATTCAGGATTATTTTTTTTTCGTGCATGGCCCATCCACGGTAGTGAGACGGACCTGCGTATCAACGGCTTGGATCACTCCTCCGAGCATTGTATAACGATAAATTTTAGATACTGCTCATGCGAGAGCATGTTTCAAAGATCAAGACCGTCCATCTGATGGCCCATACCCTTGATCGGGAAACCTCAAAAATCTGCAAATGCGAAGGTATTCTTTTACATGAATATATAATTATTGACTGTTGATCAAAGGTTTTAGATCTTTAATCACAAAAAAATTGGTAATACCCATTCAAGGTGGGACCATCCGATCAACGGTTCAAAATAACCCCGCTACGTGCACGCGTACGCAAAGTGAACGTTTCTTTTTTTCTTTTTTTGTTTTTTCGGCGTCGAGCCGGACACGAGATTGCTTCCAAAACAGGACACTGCCCCTTTTGTGGAAAGGAAGTTGATGCGACTGACGCACCGTAGCGCCTGCAGATGAGAGTGTACGAAGCCCAAGCACATGTCTATTATATCATTATATGTCCATGGTGATCCGAACGAGATCCGCCGTTGATTGACTAAACCTCTTTGCTTGAACCATCCTAACCATTCATGAACGCTCACCTTTTTTGGGAAGCGGATTGGCTGGTGTACCACACAGCAGCTATATAGCTGCTGTAGGTACGTGTCGCCGTGCGAAGACGAGCACTAACACTCCTCGAGCTCGGAGTTGTACGAACGGTTAAAAGGAGATCAAAGTTACCTGGCCCTACGGTGATCTATTTATTATATATTCACCGTTCATCGGCATTATATAAAAACTAAATAGACTATATTACAAATACCAGTAGAGATAATAATTTTTACCGTCAAACAATTCATGGGATCCATTATGACATTTATTTTCCATCTAATCTATTTGTAAGGTTAAAAAGATCTGAATTAAAAGGAAAAAGAAATTTTATATTGAGCTAAAATTTCTGTGACCATAGAAAGGGTTTCAATGGTAGACGTTCAATCCCCCTATGCTTTTTGCAGTGTGGTCCATTTGATAGTTAGATCTATCTTATTTTTTGTCTCAAATCTTAAGATGAGTTCACCAAATGAATGGACGGTTTGGATATAACAAATATCTCATGATCAAACGTAAGTAACATGTTTACGTAGATACAGCAGCGATATAACTGGTGCGAGGTAGACTAACCAATCCGCTTCCCCTTTTTTGAGGGAACGTGAACCATTGATATTGAACGGTCACGATCATCCAGGTTGTCCGGGTTTTTGGTCTATATGACGTATCTAATGAATAGCTTCGATCTATCACATCTATGCCAAGTGTACAAAAATGTCATCTATTCACGTTACCTTCGTGCCTCGAGAGCAAAGGACGCGAATTTCCTGCAACAGCTGTCGTATGATGCCCCTCCAATGAAAATCTCTTCCTGGATCATGATGCGCGGGTGGCATCTGGGTCGTCCATCATTTCCACCGTACGGTAGCCTAAAGCTTCGATTGTCCATCATTTTCATCAGAGCATGAGGACACTGCCATTGAAACCTCATTAGATCCTGGGAATCACCTTATGAACGGTTTGGATGACATCTAAATATCACAGTGGGCCAGGGAAATTTTAATCGTTGAAGTTCCACCCCCACCGTTCCGTTTGGCGTGACCCACTTGAGTTTTTTGCGTCCAGTCATGCTTGTGTGCTTGGTAACATGGCGGCCGAACGCGGATTCGGTGAGGCCGCGGAAACACCGACTTCGGTGAGGTTGTGGGACGCAGATTGCGTCCTACCCCAGCCCTGACGGTAATCCGTCCGGGCGGGGCTCCATGGGGCCCACCGTGAGTTACGTGTGTTATCTAAGCCGTTAATCTCCTTTCTCGTATCATATGATCGAAACACTGAGAAAGGTACAGTACTTAAGTGGACTATAAAATGCAGATTTACTGTCCACCATTAAAAACTTCTGGAGAAGTTTCAGATAAGTTAATATTCGTTTTTTCACTTCATCTACGTCTGCATGACGTTATTAACGGGTCCAATGATAAAACAACATCAGAGTAGTCCTTAGAAAGGTTTCACGGTGGGTGTCATTATCACTGCAGCTTCCTCCGGTGTGGTCCACCGGAGATTTGGACCTGTCCCAATTTTATACGAATACTTAAAATGATACGAGAAAAGCGATGATGAACCACTCGATGCACGTGTTGCATATCCACGTCGTTCATTCGTTTTGCCATGAGCTGATCCAAATCTCAGGTGGACCATATTACAGGAATGGTGGTGATTGAGTGCCCACCAATCAGTCTGATTTTATGGGCCACAAAAAAGTTCTGGATCAAGCTGATATTGGTATCTACCCTTCAATTAGATCTATGTGACCTTAACAGATAAACATTACAGTGGGCCCTGAAAGTTTTTAATCGTAGGCGTTCAATCACCACTATTTCCTGCGGTGTGGATCACTTGATATTTGGGTCTGCTTCATGTTTTGGCTTCTACCCTACAATAAGCTCTCAAAACAGATGCACGGCGTGGATGTGCAACACATGTGTCAAGGTGGGCCAACGGTCACGGCCTCATCGAATCGGCGTTTACGACAGATGGAGTGGATGTCACGCACATCACGAGGTGAACCCCATGTAGCATTTTGTTGCACGGGCTTCCGACAACTGTCCGAGAAAATTCGCGTCAGGAGCAATGGGGAGGGAGCGTCATGAACTAATTGCTGGTAGGCCCACTCAGCAACTGTACACGTGTCATATATTAACTCAATCTAAGCCGTCCAATTTGAGGCCATCACATTGGATAGTCGGTAAGCCCAAAATTAGATTTGGTGGACGTTTCCAGATTCTGATTCCTGGATACATGTTTACTGAAATAGAACCATAAGATTTGTTTCGCATCGGCCGTCCAATATATCCAACAATCCGATATTTCTGTAATATCCTCTGAATGAAATTGGTTTTATGTTTCATCTGATTATCATATAATAAATTGGACGGTTCAAGTTGAGGTAAGATTGCCACGTGTAAGTTTTTTAATACCTGAGTATCAGAGTACGCTGAAGGGATATGGTCCTGATGCCTTCGCCTTTAACCTTATCTTGATAGGTGGAACGCGGCACCTGGCACCTGCACATGGATACAAAGAAAGGACAGGTAGTTAGGCTATAACTCCACACGCTCTCATGAGTCATGAGGCCCTACACGTGCCAAACTGGCATTACACGAAAGATCTGGGTCGTTCATTCAGGTGCGACCCACAGTAAAAATGACCTTGCCCAAAACTAGGATGTGCCTTCAATAGATAGGCCCCACGACAAGAAACAGAGAGATTAGAAACGTCTGCCGTTGAAATATTCTGAAGCTGATCATGATATTTATATGCCATCCAAACCGTTCATAATATTATTGCCACCGTGATAAAAATAAGGCACAAATGTCATCCTGATCCAAAACTTCGTTAGCCCCACAAAGTTTCCAACCGTATGCGTTCAATCCCTGTTGTTTAGTGTGGTGTGGCCCACCTGATTTGTGGATCTGCTTGATTTCTAGGTTGCTACTGTGAGCTTGAGAAATTGATGGACGCACTGGATTTCTCACGGGCATCTCTATGTGCCACGTAGATTCCGACCACAGGAACTTCTTGCCCTGAAGCTTCCCGGCGTGCTGGGAGCGCTGGTTAGGTGAGAAGGGGTAAGATCTTACTGGGTGAAGCCCTCACCCTGGGGCTCACTTTGATTTATTTGTTTTATATGAATGCCGTTCATCCGTTTTTTTCTATTATTTTAGACAATGCTTCCAAAAATGAGGTAGATCTAAGGCTCAGGTATCCAACACAATAGGGATTGAATTCACACCATTAAAAACTTCTTAGGGCCACAAAAGAATTGGATCAATCTAATGTTTGTGTTTTATCTTCATCCAAGAATATCTGAACTTATCAACAGGTTGGATGGAAAATAAACATTACAGTGGGTCATAGGATGTTTTTAATGGTGAGCGTCACTTTAGTGTGGTCCACCTGAGGTTGGATCTGCCTCACTTTTCGCATCATGCTCTGAAATGATATGGAAAAACGGATGGACGGTGTGGATATATGACAGATACATCAATGGGGGCCCACATAGCTGATACCCCTGCTTCACCTTACTTTTTTTTAAGAGTTAAAAAAATATACATATATATTTAAAGCTTATTAGTACACCCACCGTTCACACATCACTGTTAGCCACCTCCATTGGGGAATCGATACCAATACCTCAGTGTTAAAACAAGGTATCTTTCACTCAGTGTACCACTTGAGCTATGGACCTGGCCCACCTGGGTGTCCTTGCTTCACCTAATGCGCCATTATTCGGACGTGCCTTTCAGCCATGTGTATAGTGGGGATGGTCCGGATGGAACATCCGCGAGTAAGATACAACATACAAGACAAAAGTATGATATGATTCCTCAATCACTCGCGGTTTCTCCGTGCTGACCTTCGCTAACCATACACGTGGCAGAAAATGGACGAGATCTATGGGCGCGGGCCGCAGATTGTGTACGTCACCGCCTGTCTAGGGCTTTGAGGGCCATCTTGATGTATGAAATTTATCCACACCGTTCATGCATCTTCCCACGTCATTTAAAGTCATAATCTCGAAAATGAGACAGATCCAAGGTTCAAGTGGACCACACTATTTGATGCAGAGGTGTTACTCTAGAGCCACTGTGATGTTTATTTTCATAAGGTAATAGAGACCTGGACGAAGGGAAAGCACAAATATGCTTGAGACAATCATGAATAGAAAAATGACCGCATACGTTGATATGATGATCCTAACCATCTAATATTTTTTAAAGGCTGTTAGATTGTTCACTTTTCTGTCCCTCCCCGTGATGATCAAGACCGTTCGTCTAAAAGACTCCAAAGTAGGTGAGAAACTTGTGATGATCAGATATCATTACCGTTCATACAAAGGTGAGTTCGAAACTTCTTTTCTGGACTGTTGTTTCAAAGACATTGTGTATGAAAGATGAAGCTTACTGTGGGTGGCGTTTTTTAAATTTGAACGGTCTGGATCATCAAATAGTCGGTCAGAACTTAGAAGGGACGAGCAGGTTGGTTGAGCCTTGCAAACTTCTTAGGAACGTTCAGTTTAACTCGTGGCATTTTGAGGATGCATTGCATGCTATGGCCCCACATTTTAGCTTGTTAGAACAAGCTCCACAATTAGCCACCCCCACTAGGGATCGATACCGAGACCCTAGTGTTGAAACGACGGTATCTTCATTTAGTCTACCACTTCAGTTATGGATCAGGGTGTTATGACAAAGTTCGCCCTAGAATACCCAATCTACTTATAGCCTGATTGGGAGTGTGGATTCGGAATGCCTTGGATTTGAAATCCTCCTTTTGTCTTTGGCACCTAAGATTTAGGAATCCCCTTAATCCAAAAGTTGCTATGCATAGTATTTTATTTATTTATTTATTATTATTATTTTAAACACACCCCACACACTCATGCTAGTGGAATTTCACCACCTATAGATACTCGAACCCTTAACTGGGTGTTGCAACTCCTAGGAGTCTGCCACCCGAGCAAGAGTAAGGATCCAGCTATGCATAGTATA
The DNA here is from genome assembly GCA_037074715.1 of Magnolia kwangsiensis. Classification (NCBI taxonomy): domain Eukaryota; kingdom Viridiplantae; phylum Streptophyta; class Magnoliopsida; order Magnoliales; family Magnoliaceae; genus Magnolia; species Magnolia kwangsiensis. Next base: position 89,671,274 of record CM073585.1, read on the forward strand.
TTTAGTGGGGTTTGAATTTAATTATTAAACCAACCTTAATATCTTTGATTAGTGTACATATATAATGTTTGGCACAATAGTTGTAATAAGCATGTTGAAATATATATTTTACTTGAAAATGATAAAATTTCAAGTCTTGAATGAGACATAGGCACAAGATCACATTTGAGTGACGAGTCAACGACTTTTTAACAATTGATTTCCATGAACAATGTTTGGACCATGCAGATCTTCATATTAAAGTAATAGTTATAATATAATTGTTTTGGGATATCATTAGTGGTCCATGTGGCCAATAGATTAATAACCTAATGATATACATATTACACATACAACTTTTGAAAGGATTTTAGATGTAATCCAAACTTTTACCTTGGATTTGAAACTTGGATTTGAAACCCCTAGTTACCTTATAGTGTCAAACATATAAGGAGATTTGAAATTCCCTCAAATCCCTTCTAACCCCCCCAAATTCATGGTATCAAACGACCCTTTATTCAATTCAACCAAACTCAATGGCCAAACCTTAATCTTAGGAAGCTTAAACCTAAATCCTAACCATAGAAGCCTATACTCTAGAGGCGTAAATCTTAGAAACTCTGGAATTCGACTCAACGAGTTGACTTGTCGAGTCAACTTATCAAGTCAACTCACCAATTTAACTCATTTAGTCAAGATAAATCCAAATTCAACCCAAGGTCAAATCAAGCATAAGCTCAAGCCTGAAGCCCATAATGAAAATCCGAAGAGGCAGCAACATAGCACATAAGGAGTTGAAGCTCCCCCACACTTGATGGTACTCACCTACCAAAGCAGGGAGCCACCCATTGCTTGGGCACAGCCAGCCACATGGCAAACCCCCTACCTTCATAGGAGAGGCACAATGCATGTGGGGTTCTCCCTGGTGTGAGGTGCAAGCATGTGGAACTATGAATGACCTCGGTATCCTTCACTTCAACATAAAATCACCGTTTTACCAGCTAATCTAACCATCCAGATCGCTCCACATGGAAATCTTGAATCCCAACCTTCCAAGTCATTTTAGACCCATGACTTACCAAAAATTACAGAAAAACTAGATTAGAGGCTATAAACAACTCTTCCCCTTTCCTATTCTAAACATCCTAAAATTTCAAAAACACCTCTAACCCTAGGAGTTCCCTTTTTCATTGGGAGCTTGTGAATATACATAAATGGAAAATGGATTTAAAGGTAAATGAATTGGGAGTAAATTGCTTACAAAGTTGCGTTTTAATGGGAAAAAATAAATGCTTTTGAAATCAAAATATTATGTTTAGATGGAAGTAAATAGGAGGTAAAGAAATGTATTTGAATTTTTCAATATATTCACAAGAATATATGTGACATCTTATATTAGTTTGAATATCCCAACTTAGTATACATATGTGAAATTTAACAGAAGGATTGTAATAAGTCCATTGAAATATATACTTTAGTTAAAAATGAGAAAATTTTGAGTCTGGCATAGGCCACAAACTTGCCAACATTTTTTAATCGTCTATTTAGATGACTATCTTTTGGATGGTTTGGATCATTCTTTTGGTGTGATTTTAGTGATGTAACAGATATTTGCTTTGTTTTGGTATATCATTAGTGTGACATGTATATGGTGTACATGTGCATAGCGATGACACCTTTGTTTCCCACATGTGACTCTCCAAAAGAGCTCAAAAAGGTATTTCACCCCTATTTACTTCCAAATCCTCTATTGTGGAGAGGATTTCATTTACAAGCACATTTACTCTTATTTCATTTACATGCATTTACTTCCATCCAAACACATCTCAAGTACCAATTACTTCCATTTACTCACAATTCCTCCCATTTACTCTCATTCAAATGGCCCCTTAAGCCCATCTATCCCTCTACCAAGGAAAGCATGAGTGACAAGAAGGAGTCCAACCCAAGTCAACCTAGTATAGCCAAACTTTTAGTCCCTTGAGCTACAAAGACCATAATTAAAGTAGTTCGACCTAATCCTTATGACACTCTTGTTCAACTTTCAAACAACTTTGTATATCTTTACATTAGCATCGTGCAACATCCAGCCTCTTCCCAACCCCCCTGCTCATCTCATGTATCCACATTACATTGCGTATCATTGCGCACCTATTTGACTCGAGCGTATGCTTTGAATTACTGATTTAATAGGACCTTAGCCATCAGAAACTTTGATCGATTAGTTTATACTTCAACAAATAGGAGAGTCAAGCTGGATTTATTTATTTAAGACCGCAACTTTTCATAGGCGTTGCATTCAACACTACATCACACATAATATTACATACATAACTTTATTACATTGCATACATAGTACTCAACACTCAATACTCAACACTCAATCCAATAAAACGTATGCTATGTGTCTTATCAACATAGTCAGATCCTGCCCATCAAAAAATTGAGTTGATTTGCTGATTGCTTCAGCAAGTGGGTGAGTCAATGCACATTTATTCAATCAAGACTGCAACTTATTATAGGCATTACATTTAATACGGCATCACACTCACTTTATATTATTATTGCACACGACCTAGTCGTAATCCTCAATAACTAGTTAAATCCTATGAAATACAATCATACATTTGTAGCGGCAGAGTGGGTACCTATATAATATCCAGTTTTTTTTTTTTTTTTATAAGGGTAGGTATTCCGAACCCCACTATTTCTCATGGTGTGGTCCACTGAGTTTTGGATCAGCCTCATTTTTTGGCTCATGCCCTAATATGGACGGACAAGACTGGTGGACATATTAGAATTTTCACAACATATATGTGGGGCCCACCGGCGTTTAAAAAAAAAAGAATCATTGTTCACACCCAACTCCCTTCCCGATTTTCTCTTTCCTCTTCATCCTTCATTCTTCACCGCGCCATGCGTTCGCACGACTTGACCCAGTAATGCATGCCTTCTTGCACATGAGACCCACCTCACCAATCTGAACCATCCATCAGATTTAGACTCCAGAGAAACTTTGCCAGGTAAAGTTACCTCCATTGTTGTTGCTATCTATACAGCCCACTAGAGATCCTTATCCATTCCATTTTCAAGTTCTTAACCCAACATGAATCTACAAAACTGAGAAATGGCTTGGATTTCCTCTTGCACCACCTCAATGGACCCCACCTAACTTTGTTAAACGCCAAAAAAATAAAAAAAATCAACGTCTTTAGTGATTGTTACAGAGGTTCCATTTGAACAGGAACACGTTCTTTCTCCACATCAGGAATTCGTGCATAACTCTAATCTCAGCTATTTAATTCCCTCACCTCCTTTCTCATCCAACAGTCTTTATCTCTCCAACAAACTCCATTTTTGTCAACCAATTAGAGAGGATTTCCACTCCACGTTCTCTCCGCATTGAGCACAATTCGTGTGCAGTAGCTAATGGATTCCAAACTCAAAAACCATCGAATAGAACTTATACTATCTCTGATTTTCACTTTCAAAAGCTCCATAGGGCTCATATAAATCATCCTTAACTATCTATTGAAAGAGAAATTCGTTAGAGGATAATATGTCATTAACACGCCATGTCTTCCCGAATCAAAACCCACCATCATTTGAGCAGTTTAACATTGTGTATTTAGATCTAGATCGTCCCAAAGGGCCTACCTAATCATAATACAACCATTGAATCAACCAAAATCAAAGCGTTGTGACGAACCTTGAGTGCAACTCCGGTCTTCTCACACATTCACTTAACAGTCTCCTTGTACAACGGGGATACAAACCCTGGAACTGTGCTCTTATAAATGCCTGCGAATGTAAATCCAGAACTCCAGAGAGAGAGGGAGTTTGGTCAGAGGGTTTAAGAATGAGGGAGAGAGGGTGTACACTCCACACAACATCCAAGTTAACCCATTACCATCAAGTTTAGTTGCACCACCGACTCTAATGCCTTGCATCAGTCATCTAACAAGGAAGAAAGAATGAATGAAGAAAGAGAAGTAGACAGTTTCATTGAGTTGACTCAACAAGTCAACCCGATGACACGTTGGCCCAATCATCTAAGGTGATTCCAGATTCTGACTTCGAGCCACTTATCAGCTAAGTTTTTATCTTCATTCTTTGATTTTATACATTAGAGAATCATTGATTCAAGTCGACTCACCGAGTCAACTCAATAATTTAACGTATTATATTTCTTATATATATTTAATATTAAATAATTAGAAACCTTAATGTAGGTCTTAATAAATCAGCATATATGATTTGTATAGGGATGCCATCGTTTTATGTTGAAAATATTTACCGACTGTTATTAGTTTAAGTGTGTCGAATTGAGTTCATGCGAAATCAAACCCAGACCATCTACACGTAGAATCCATCATTACATCAAATCTATTACTCTAATACCAGGTAGGTGATCTTCCCAATTGAAAATCTTACATTACATTGAGTGAAGTTGATAATCAGTACGTACATTGAATTTATTTTAGCATTATTGTGTAAATTGAAATTATTTGATTATCATTATATATATATATATATATATATATATATATATATATATATATATATATATATATATAGAATTTATTTAAGCATTGTATTGTAGCATGAATTTTATAATTTATTTGAGTTATTAATTGACTTCATTTTTAATATCGTTACATAATCATATTGCAATTATTTTATTAATATTATATAATGTGAATGTATTTGAATTTACAGGTGTTCTGCTCGAAAAGGATCACCATGTTATTTTGTTTATGGATATTCTATCCAAAAAGGATCATTGTATTTTTATGGGTATTCTGTCCAGGGTCATTCCCGAAAGGATCAATACAGTACGGGTGCTCTACTAGGGGTCATTCTCGAAAGGATTAGTACAGGTGCTCTGCCTAGAGTCATTCCCTAAAAAACATGCACACACGGGTGCTCTATCCTGGGTGATTCCCTAAAAGATATATACACATGGGTGCTCTGCCCTTGGTATTACCCTAAAAGTTTATTCACTGATTTTCTGTCAAGGGTCATTACCTAAAAGGATTGACATCGGTGCTCTATCGATGGTCATTCCCTAAAAAGATCAACATACACAAGTGTTTTGCCCTAGATTGAAGAACAAAAGATTTTAAATGTCTATCTTATTTTATTTTTGTTATTATGAATACTAAATTGTTATTATTATCATGTAAAATGCCGATTCAATACTCGTAATTGATCTTATTTATTTTATTAAGTTATATTGGTGTTATAATAGAATTTTCAATTTTGAAAATGATGTGACCTAAAACGGTAAATAGTGAAGGTTGGGGGGGGGGGGGGGGGGTAAATCCAAAGAAAAGTTGACTTTTGGACGCTGGGACAGCTATCCACACGCGAGCCGCGAGCAGCGACACTTGAAGTATCGCCCGAGCTCAGTTCGGGCTGAGTTCGCGCATGTGAGCTTTGTTCATCGTACCGGTTTGCCCAAAAGTCTCCTTTTGGGGTTTTCGGCTCAGAAAAGTGAATTTTGGCTTGGGTGAAGGGGGTCTTGGTTAGGGTATACGGTATAGGCGGGGTTGCATGTGTGTTGAATGGTTTAGATTGAAGTTTTGGGTCTTAATTTGGAGGTTTTTTAAGATTTTGGGGTCAGGGTTAGATTTAAGCTGGGATTGGGGTATGGTTTGATCATGGTTCGTGGATTAACTTAACCTTCTCAAGATATATCCTGGGTGGGGTGTCTACAGATGCCCCTCTTTAACCGAGGTTGCGAGCAACCGAAGGTCAAAGCGAGTGGACACCCCACCCTTCTGGTCAGAAAAAAGGGGCAGTGGCTTAAATCTGTTGTCTGTCATTGTATCATTGTCAGTCGACTATTTGGAAAAGAGATGACTTACAGATATCACGAGGGTTGAGAAAAATGTTGCGATTGCCTCATGCGCATTTGTCGCGGCTTTACGGATCACCAATTACAATCCTTTCACATCAGATTGTTAATAGCATTGGAGGGTAAGTCTGAAAAGTAAGGGCCTCTGTGCATTTGTCGCGACTTTACAAGGATTCCCGTACTGTTTGGTCTGTCGTTCCTTTGCTACGTAATCACTATAGGAGTATTTGGTCTGTTTGATTGTCGAAGTGGTTAACTGCCCTACACATTGGTGCGGCCTTATGGGGAGCTCACTAGGCCAATTTGGACTCAACTAAATTTTTTGAACATCCCGGACTAAGTATGTGCGAGTAATCTGTTGTCATACAGTCTGTTGATTCTGATACTTTGGTTATAATGGATTGTTATCACTTCGCATTTGATGGTTCTTTCCAGAGGTGGATCCATTCATTTACTAGCATTTGTACGACTGTCCAGATATAGAGATCGGGCCAATCATTCGTGTATCATGTACGGATTCGATCGTCCTCCAGAGGAACCGGAATAGATCGAATCTAATTTGGCTGTTTGTACTGACCGCAACTGGAGAATATGAAAGATTCCTCAGTGTACTGCACGTCGCGTGCGATTTTAAAAACTTTTCTTGAAAGATATTCCCTTTAGAGCTAGACTCCTTAGGGATTTTATTTGAAAAAAATATATATTTTTAGATTTTTTAAAAAATATCCGTTCAATTTCGCGGGTGGGCATTATCGTTCGATTTTTATTTGAAGAAAAGTTAGATAGCCTCTACTAATAAATTAGTGGGGCTAATAGTATGAAATATTTTTAAAAAATTTGAAGGATCCGTCCGATCTTGCGGGAGGGCGTCGTCGTTTGGTTTTTATTTGTACAAGTAAATAGTCGCGTTACCTCCATTGATGAGTTGATGGGGCTAACGGTTTTTATTTGAGATTTTTTTGAGTTTTTTGAAACATCCGTCCGATCTCGAGTGGGCGTCATCATCCGATTGTATAAGTTAAGTAAATAGTCGCGTTGCCTCCACTGATGAGATGGCGGGGCTAACAGTTTTTATTTTGAGGTATTTTTAGATTTTTAAAACATCCGTCTGATCTCGCGGGAGGGCGTCGTCGTCTAGTTTTTATTGTATAGTCTGGATCGAATAGCCAGATGGCCTTCACTAGTGAATTAATGGGGCAATTGGAGAACATGGGCCTGATTTGGACATGTGCGCCTAGGACCATGGGCCTTGAAATAGGGCTTGTGAAGTGGGCCTTGCTTTGGATATGTGGGCCTAGGAAATGGGCTTAAAAACATGGGCCTTGAACCATGGGCCTTTGAACAATGGGCTTGGTGGGCTTTTGACATGTGAGACTTGTGGACTTTGAAATTGTGCGCCTTGTGGGTTTTGAAATGTGGTCCTTTGGGGCTTTAAAATTGTGGACTTTGTGAGCTTTGAAATGTGGGCCTTTGGGGCTTTGAACTTGTGGACCTTGTAGGGCTTTGACTTTGACTTGTGGATCCCCGACTTTGTTGGCTACTTGTCCTGTATATGCATAAATGATTGTATAAACAGACTTTTTTGAAATGAATGAAATTTTTTTGTTTGTGCCAAATTTGTTGTTGTTTGAATTTGTGCTTTGGATGGTGGAATCAAAATATTGAACTTAGCCCACGTCGAATCCGGTATTTTGAATTGTTTACTAGGGATGTCGGTTCCCTAAGAGTAGTGCATACTAGGATCATGCCCCTTAGATTTGGGTAGAGTTTGATAGAATTCTGATCCAGGACTTATCTTTTCCTTGTGCTTCTTCACTTTACTTGTTGCATTGGCTTCTCCTGTTCCTACACTTTTTGTTTTCTTTTTTTTAAAGCCATTTTTGCCCGTAGCGCCTTTTTAGGTTTTCACTACGACCGACTTTCTCGTCATTTTTGCCGATGGCGTCCTTTCAGATTTTCATCATGTCCCGAGTTTTTTCTCTTACCTGCCCCTTGACAACTGTGCTATTTTTACCCTTAGTGTCTTTCAGGTTTTCACCAAGTCCGCTACATGCCTGTTGTTTTTACTTGAGGCACCCTTTCGGATTTTCATCTCGCCCGTTTTGCTTAGGCACGTTACTTTTCTTTTGATTTCTCTTTTTCTAGTACAAAGGCGGGAGGCTAGACTCCATTCATTGCCGGCCGACTGGTGAGCTGCCTGACTTTGTCTTCAGTCACGATCGTGAAGCTGTTGACATTGGGTTAAACTATCCTGAGGGGAAATGGGTTGGTAAATTGTGTTCTCACTCATTAGGTTGGACTCTTCTTCTTTTTTCTTTTTTTTGGACTGCGTGCTTTATTCGTCCATTTTCTTATTATTTCTTTCTTCTTCTTTTTTGAACCCTTTATTTTTTAGAACACTTATTGGAGGGAAGGAATGATACTGGAATGTACCTAAGGATGCTAACCTTTTGTCATTTGACTTTAGCTTTACGATTGTGGTTATTAACATAGTAAGGTAGGGTTACCCATGATAGATATTCACGTTGTCGGCGTTGATGGGCTCTGGAAGATCTTTACCCTTAATAATGGTGAGACGAAGGGCACCTCCCGGAAGAACCTCGCGGATGATCAGCGAACCGTCTCAACATGACCTGGAGTTGCCCCCTGAATTTAGTAGGCGCAATGATAAGATGTGCATTGTTACCATGTTGCTAACCTTTCTTTCAGACTTGTTTGTCGTTGGTCTTAGCGATCATTGTGTGCTTTACATCTGCAAGATGTAGTTGGTTGCATCGAGATTACCACCAATCATTTTCCTTGACTTTTTCTTTTTTATTCGTACTGATGATGTAGGATGTTGCCGGTGCCTGCTTTTGTATGCCATGAGAATGCACTCATGACCATTTGATGCCTTTGAGTTCATTCTTTCGATGATGTCTACACCCCATAATGAAAAAGGGTTAAGGTGTTGCCAGGTTATAAAGACTCAAATCATGCACATGGATCCGTTGTACAAGCCTTAGATACTTAAAGCACTTCCTAATATGCTGCAATAACTTATCTTCATCGTTCATCAGTAGGACTCCTTCGTGGAATTCAGACATGATCTTGACAACTTTGCTTGATGGGCTTGACTTAAGGTTTCATAACAGATGGTGTATGACTAACTCTTCATTCGATTTGGGTAAGGCTTCATACGAGAACCTAAAGTTAGATAGCCCCGGGTCTCAGGAATTCTGTCATTATCTACTTGTATTCAAGAGGCGAGAATCTCTTGATGCGTACCGTTCTAGGGAGCTCAAGGGATCCCAAGTTCATAATTTCAACATCATTTGTGATGACATTGACCTTTGTTTCAAGCTTTCGGAGGGAATCCTTTAGCTCAAGAGTCGGATCATCATTTCTCCCGTCCTGGGCTTCGTCCAAATTCATGAGTTTGAAATCTAGTTCTAGATTGAAATCATATAAGTCAACTTCAAACTTGGGTATTGTAACAGACGCATTTGGCAAATTATTGCTTGTGAGTTTTGAAAGATCTTCTATTGTTTTTGTGTTTTGAGAAATTTCTGTTGTTTTTTTGAATTTTGACAAATATATGATTTTTTAGCATTTTGACAAGTATCTGAATTTTTTTGGCATTTCGAAAATATCTAGTGTTTTTGACTTTTTGAGAATTTTCTGATTTTTTTTTTTACAAGTATTTGATTTTTTTGGCATTTCAAAAATATCTAATGTTTTTGGCCTTTTGAAATTTTCTGATTATTTTTTGATAAGTATATGATTTTTTTGGCATTTCAAAAATATCTAATGTTTTTGGCTTTTTAAGAATTTTCTGATTTTTTTTTTTGAGAAAGACGACGATGTGAACTAGGGATTGCCTGATTCGACTCGGAAAGCGAAACACTATTTGCTTTTATTGTATCGTCTTGGAGATTGCGAAACAGCTATTGCCCTGCACTCCCTCCTCTTAGGAGGCAGGGCCAGATAGATCAATAGGTGGGCCCTCATTGTCATGCCCAAATGTCGTGATGAGTTTGGAATTAAGCTCTGAGTTGGTGTTGGATGTCACTTTCCTCAGCTCATCCTCGATGCATTGTGAGTCTTTGCATTCTTCCTGTTTAGGTAGGACCCAAACTGTGGTCCAGTCAATCAGAGAAAATTCTTGTCCCTTACTCGAGTCATTTTCAAAGAGCCCAGTTGGACTCATTTCGCTCACTTGATCCTCCATGGTGGATCTCGACCTGCCAACCGGATAGATGATCCCTTCTCTTATGGATTTGATTGATGTGTGGCTGAAGGGATCGTCCTCCTCTTGCCGACTTTGTCCTCATTTGATACATTTGTGCTTTGCTATCTCACCCATAGGAGGTAAATATTTCAGTCCTCTCATGCCTTCATTTTCTTAATATTCGAGCTGATAATAAAAATGTTGGTGCTCGATTAGAGGAAAGACATAGTTTGATCTGATGGGACTTGCAAGAGGTATGCAATTCACAGTCTCGAACTCAAGACTATTGTATAGGATATCTTCATTGGAGCATTGTATGTCTGTGATCGGGATATCTAGCTCTCGACGGTTGACTGCTTCAATCGGAAAGATTTGTTCGGATCATCCAGAACAATCAGCGCCTTGTCTCCGAAAATGTATTTGGCCTTTTGGTGAAGAGTCAAAGAGAGAGCTTTGACTCTATGGATCCAAGAGCGATCAGGGAGGAGATGAAATGAAGCTATGATGTCAAAGACCTGAAAAGTGATGGTTGATGCTTTAGGGCTAATCATGATCTCGACGTTAATCTCTTCCTCGACTTGTTTCCTAAAGGCGGGGACCAACCATCTTAAACTCTTCTCTTGAAGGATCGAAGACTGAGTAAAGCTAGGCAAAACCCTTTGAGTAGCAGAATGTCCTTCTTGGAAAGTTATCACATGATTAAAGTTGGGCCCTGATTTTATTAGGGCATGCGGTATGTTGATCGGGGAAGGAGCATTTTCTTGGATCGTGAGGGTTGGAGTAGGGGCTGAATAGGCAGGTGGTGCCCCTTGTGAGATAAAGGATGTATGGACTGGATTGATCGGTGATGGCTCATGTAGACTTGGGCGCATGGATATTGGACTGGACGGAGATGCCCTTGCATATTTGAGAGTGAAGAGATTGGACTGGCAAGGTGTGCCCCTTGTACACTTGAAGGTATTGTTGTTGGGCTGGCGATAATTGAATGGATGCATTGGACTGGATTGACCGGGGGTGGCTCTCCTTGATTGATGTTGTAAGTAGGAGTTCCTGATGAACTGGGGCATACTTGATACGATGGTAGGCGATTCTGGAGAGTGTAATTGGTGGTGGCAACAGCAGGAGAGGTAACCACAATTGTTTGGTTGTCAATCAGATCTTAGATCACATGTTTCAAGGTGAAACAGTGGTCCGTAGTGTAGCCTCGGGATTGGTGGTATGCACAGTACTCATTCTCATTATAATTTGGTGGCAGAGGGTTTAGGGGGAGCTTAGGTAGTAGCAGTGTAAATATTTGCCTTTAGACTAGCATGGCTAGTACCTCACTGTAAGTTTGGGCTATCGGTGTAAACTGCTTGGGTTCTCGGGCCATCCTCATCTGCTGACCATGATTGGGGTATTGATGAATCTCCCTTTGCTGCTGTTGTTGCCATTGTCCCTCTTGAAGAGTGAATTGAGTACCTTGGGTAGAGGCGACAAGATTATCTTCTTCTATTGAATGGAGGTCAGGAACACTTTTGTTACCGTTCTCATATCCAGTAAGCCTTCCTTCCACTATCCGTTGTACTGGGGAGGCTTGATGAGACCACCAAGCGGAGATCGTCCTAGCCCTTATTCCGGCTTCGACCTGTTCCCCAACACGGATGAGTTGGGCAAAGTTGGCATATGGATACAAGACGAGGTATCCAGAGATACTCGAGTTTGCCGAGTGGATGATCATGTAGATTTGCTCCTCGTCATCAATGGGTGTTTTTATTCTAATGGCCATGGCCCGCCACCGTCCAATATAAGTTGATAATGACTCATCATTCCTTTACTTTAAGGCAGCAAGATCCACCCTTTTGGGCGCTACATTAAGATTGTACACAAAATGATCAATGAAAGCTTAGGAAAATTGTTCCCAAGTTTAATTCGATGGTAGTTTAATGATGTGTACCAATCTAACGCATCGCCTTTTAAGGATTTTTGAAACAACTGGATCAATGCTCTGTTATTACCTTCCAGAGTATTAAGCTCTCCACAAAATACTTTTAAATGGTCCATAGGACACCCCGTACCATCATACCTTTTGAATTTTGGTACCTCGAAGTTTTAAGGTATCATTACATCAGGGAAGGGACAAAGATCCCTGAACTTGGTGGATGGGAGATCCACCCCTTGCTGCTTCTGTAGCTTCCTCTGCATATCTTGTAATTGCTCTCGGAGCTCTTCAATTTCGTAGGGACCGGTCGAGAGGGGTTTTGCCCCTTGGAATTGATTGGATCTCCTATTAGGAGGAAGATGTCTGGCAGGGTTGCTCACGTTTGTATGTTGAGCTGATTCTGCAGGAAGAGGGAGAACATGATTTATTGGAGGAATGAGGGAGAAAATAAAAGGAGTTTGTGGGAGTGAACTGTTTTGTACACTAGGCTGGGTTGTCTGTGTATTCGGTGTGACATTTGGCACAAAGCAAAGTAGTAGCTCTTACATCATTCGAAGTAGTAGCTCTTGCGTGGTTGTATTGGCTTGTGGGTCTGTTGTAGTTACTGGTAGTAACGCGGGCGTCGGTGGCGGTGCCGGTGCTTCAAGAGCTAGCAGAGCTGCCAGCTCTTTTTCATGGGTAGCCATACCTACATGGAATCGAGTAGTCGTTGTTATGATTGATGCCCAGACAAGTGTAAGCCAAAGATTTTTTTTTTTTGTATGAATGCAGTGATGATGTCCTTTGAGATTAAAGTACCACACACTTTCGAGTCGGGTCTCATCTAGTGTGAGCTAGCACTTCCCCAGTAGAGTCGTCATTTTGTAGACACTGAAAATCGGCGCCCACGCTGATTTTGTATTTTGTAATGGGCTGCTGATTATGAATGTTGGAGTCGCCACTAGCCGAAAAAATCTCAAAATTCCACGGTCGGCTAGAACCGCGGAATACGTAAGATTGGAGAAATCCGAAGACTCTCCTACTTTAGATTGACTCATGGTTTGCGATTTGAGATTCTAGGTAAAGGACCTCGGTTACAAAGAGGGAAGGGGTTAGACACCCTCTCTTCCCGTACAAATGTACGGTCTCTACTTATTGTGGTAAAAAAATCTCAAGAGATTAATGATATGGTTGGATTAGGACTAGGCACACACGTGAATTTCTGATGTGGCAAGATCCGAGATTTTGACAAGCCGCAGAGTATACGTCCAACAGTATGTCTAGAAAGCGGATGTGATGATGCTTATGTAAAAAGGTAAAAAAAAGATGGACTAGATCACTAGAAATTTCTGATGTTACAGGATCTGGTGTACGGAAAGTCATAGAGCATACGTTCACTGGAGATCTAGAAAAGTAGAGGGGTTGAAAAGGGAATAAATGTCATGATGAATGCTTGTATGTAGAATGTATCTTTGGCTTGATCTTGAGTAGGCTAGGATGTGGCTTGAACCATGATCACTTGGGCTAGGTTGAGGGGTTGTGGTGGCTAAAAGGCAAGAGAGTGGGCCAAGAAGATGGCTGAAAAATCTGAACTTTGAGGCTTGGGAGCACCTCCTCACCCTCACTCTCTTCCTCCCTCTCTCCCTTTCACTCTCCTTTTCACTTAAGCTTGGAAGTGAAGAGTTGTTGTGTTTAAATGATAAGAGGAGAGGGCTATTTATAGCCTTCTCCAATGGCGTTGCTGTAATTTCTGAGTTTGAGAGGGGTAAAAGCTGAGATGGCGAGTTATGGTTGGTTGTGGAGAGAGGAATGTCACATGACACTCTCTCATTTGCTATGGGAGGCGGTAAAACGGTAAATAGTGAAAGCTGGGGGGGTAAATCCAGAGGAAAGTTGACTTTTGGACACTGGGACAGCTGTCCGCACTCGAGCCGCAAGCAGCGGCACTTGAAGTACCACATGCAGTAGTCAGACTACCGCTCGCGGCAATCAGACTATCGCCCGGGCTCAGTTCGTGCCGGGTTCGCGCGTGCGAGCTTTGTTCATCGTGCGGGTTCGCCCACAAGTCTCCTTTTGGGATTTTCGGCTCAAAAAAGTGAGTTTCAGCTTGGGTGAAGGGGGTCTTGGTCAGGGTATAGGGTATAGGCGGGGTTGCGTATGTGTTGAATGGTTTAGATTGAGATTTTGGGTCTTGGTTTGGAGGTTTTTTGAGATTTTGAGGTCAGGGTTAGGTTTAAGCTGAAATTGGGGTATGGTGTGATCATGGTTCGTGGATTAACTTAACATTCTCAAGATGTAGTGTAACACCCCGGATTTTTGCCAACCTGGGCTTAGACGTCCTTAGGCAATGGGTCAACCAAAACACCTGGTTAACCGCTCAGAACCCAATTCCAAAGCCAAAGAAATCACTTAGGATTAATTCCTTTAGAAATTTAGAGTAAGTTAGCTAGCGCTACGCTAGAGTAGCTGTGAAATTGTCCTTGATCGCTTTAAATACGTTCTACAAGACCCAAAACTTGTAGAATCGTTGATGTTACGTTACCCTAAAATTTAGGATCAAACTCTAAACCGGTTTGTTCTTGGGAACCCTTTGAAACTTTGTATTGAATCTAGACCGCGCGTCGGAGGTCCGATATCTACCATCTTAAACTGTTATGACCGCTTAGCTGGACTTGACAATCGTTTCGAAAATCAAGCCCAACCGACGTTCAGAAGATATTTCATTGAGCTTGGAGTGAAGAGAATGAGAAAAGGGTTAGATTTGGAAATTTTAATACAAATCTGGCACGAGACTTGGCGCGTTATTATTAAGCGTTATGACCGTCAGAATTCAGTCAAATTTCACCCTCGGATCAGGAAAAATTTCTCTTTCATATCACGAGACTTGTAGACCTGATTAAGGCACGATGACCGCTGAACTGAAATTGGACCGCCACATGCGATCTGGGAACTCTACCGGACTGAAAACTGGGTGTGAGCAAGATCCAGTGACCATGAGCTTAAGTCCGACCGCGTTCGGACAGGGGACCTCTAGAAATGCTCTTTTAGATCGGAACAGTCCTGTTTTGGTTATAACTTAAGGGTACTTTGTTCCCAAGCCTAATTTGGAAAGGTTTTAACCTATATAAGGGCTTTAAACCCTTACTTATCTCACCCATCCGAATTTGCTAGAAACCCCAGCTAGAGAGAGAAAAAGTGAGAGTTTGTGAGAGAGTGTGGGAGTGATCTTCCTGCCACCTGCACTAGCTTTTGCACGTGCCAAAGCATCGCATCCCAATCACTTTGCCGGTGATTCCAACGCATTTCTAGGTAAGGAAAACCCTCAACACTTGCTGATTTAAGGTTCCGTCGATTCCAATAGCGAAGTAGCTTATACATCTTGCGTATTAGGTTGCCTGTTCGCCGTAGACGAAGCGTATATGCTCCGTTTGGAACGATACACATCTAGGGTAAAAAGGTGTGGATTTTAGATGCTTTGATTGACTGATTTCAAAGCTTTTAATGTCGTTTAATAGTAGATTATCGACGGCAACGCCGTTTGACATGTACAACATGCTGTCCGTTTTCTGTTTCGTAAATGTAAGAAAAATATGAGATTTAGGGCATTTTAGTCATTTGTAGGAAATACTATATACATGCATATTTTGCTGAAATGGTTGTCATGGCTATTTGTCGCATTAGGATATTAGGAATGCGTGCATAATTGGTTTGGCGAAGCGATTCGCCCAAATGCGCACTTTGAGTCGACATACACTATGTAGACTTAAGTGTATAGACTAAGTGTTTGTATAAATGTTTGTATTAGTATGTATTGAGTATATGGTGTTGTGAAATAGTTTTGAGATTGAATTCTCAAGTAATATGTTGATGTAAATGATCTTCATCATGTTGGCTAGATGTATTGATTTCTTTATGTATAGGAAATGTACATGTTGGATGAATTGCTTAAGTGATATGTTATAACATGTTTCAACATGCTTATATTGTTGTATTTCATTTCCATTACTCTTATATGATTGCTGATGTGGATTCACAAATGCTTGGGGCTATGACCTAGTCCAGGCAGTCGGTAATAGATCGAATTCGTGGTTGGTTTCTATGTAACACAAAGGACGCGTCGATGAACGCGAGTCATGTTTTGGGTTGGCGGCAGTGGTTAGGCCACACGAAGTGTTTTATGCACTTCATGTCGTTCAACTTGAGATGCGCTCGTGCTAGTCGAGCCCGTCTAGTAACTCGACTGGCCATTGTATGTTCACCATGTATGAGTCATAACTGCTTGAACCCAGGGTACTGAACTTACCATTGAAAACCCTGTTAACCATGGTACCTTGATCCACAAAGACTCATGAGCCGGGCATGGTGGTATAGGACACTGTGGTCGAGCTGTCGGCCTACGCTGTGGCCACAAACCTCCTCGTAGTGACCAGTGAGCACTCTACTCTGAGCAGATTATGGTGGTATGAGACACTATATTATTGCTGTCAGCCTACATTGATTGGTGACGAGCCCTTTGTAGTGACCTTGAGTTTATCCTGACACCGCATGGGGGCGACGAGTCCTGATGTAGTCTTAAGGATAATTAGGCCTGTATTGATAAGGTGATGGGGGAGAGGTGCAACGAGTGCGAGCAACAGCCCTGACAGCCATTGCAGCGACATATAAATATAACATCGTATGAGATTACTAGGAGTGACGACCCTAGACAGGATCTATGTTGGGATTTATATAAGCAAAGTACCTTAGTTTCCCAATGCTGTTGTATGAAAAGGAATAATAACAACTTGGTAATTATATCCACATCACATTGCATGTGCCTGGAAGATGTGGAGCACTGAGCGGTACGAAAGCATGTCGCGGATGCAGATGGTGCCGTTTGAGGGAGAATGTCGGTGAGGGCATCCATCATGTCATATCAAATTGCATTAACAAAAGTATCTAGGAATGTTTGATTAATTGTTTTACTAGTTTTACTATTAACGCGTGATTGATTTGATAACATGTTAATCTTTGCTCTATTATTTCACTGAGTTGATCACTCACTCCCACATTACGGGACGGTGTTTCCGGACACCACCAGACCCTTTTGTAATTGCAGATGATGGCGCGGCCTGCAAGGCGGAGCTGGACTTGATGATGATGAGGAGGATCCCTCCTTTATGCGTATTCTGATCGACGAAATTACAGGGAGGTTGATTAGATGCCTTGACACTTGTTATTTTATATTTTCGAAGCACTCATATATATTCTTTTCTTTCCATTTTTGGAGTATACATGTATTTAATTAACCTGGTAACATGTTCAAACTCTGGACACTTACAATCAATTATATATTTTATTTATTTATCACAGTCTTCCACTTGCTAATTTAATTGTCTCTGAAGTATGAAATGTTGTTTTGGCTTAGTCTCAATCTTGTTTAATACCGTTCTACAGACACCATGCATTTATCATTATCTATGTTGTATAAGTGACGTTTTGAAACTCGGGAGTTGGGTTTCTACCCGACTCCCGATTTTCGGGGTGTTACATGTAGCCTGGATGGGGGTGTCTACACATACATTCTCCACAAAATTAGTTGGTGGTGAGGAAGGTATGTATTATGAAACAAATCACCGTAAAACAATCATTACAAAATAAAATTACGTTTGTATCTTGATTTTGATGCTGCCTATTGAGTGTATTTTGATGCTGCCTACTGAGTGTTGGATGAAATTCCTATAAATTACTACTGGTGTTTAACGCATTGTGAGAAATTGAAGGTTCACTCCTTGTGTTTAAGAAAATGCAGCTCAGGCTCAAACTCAACTGGAACTATCCCTAGCTGCTGGTCGAATCAAGCCGTGTTGGCCAGTCAAGCTAGAGGACTGAGTTAAGCCGAGTTCCATCAGGGGTTAACCAGTGGCTGAGCCAAGCAGAGCTGTGCCAGCCTACACGCGGTTCAATTCGTCTACGGCTCTTAGTACGGGTACCAGTCGCAAGTAGGGCCCGCAATTTTTTTTCTTTTTTTAACACACGCACACACACCCCCCCACACTCACGCCGCACGCACACATACTCCACACACGCACACCGTGGGATTTCACCACCATGGGTAGTCGAACCCTTGACCCGGTGTTGAAACTCCAGGGAGTCTACCACCCGGGTAAGAATAAGGGTAAGTAGGGCCGCAGTTGTGCAAGTGCAGTCGGGCGGACCATTGATTAGTATGGGGGCCAATTATCAAGGCCGTTCAAACCCTTTATTCAGTTCATACGAAGGATCTAGTCAAATTTCACTGTTTACGACTAAGGTGGGCCAGGATGAAATTCAAAGTTGGCCATTCCATTACAGATCTTTCCCTTTGAAGTGGCCCACCTTAATTTCAGATCGAGCAAAACTTCGGATCTAAAAGTTTTCTCAGGTGACACATGATCTGATGGTTCTGGTTGGATTCCTTCAAAACATAACTGAGCCCCACATCTTCCCAGTACCACCGTACGCTTAGGACGGTACTTAGTACCTCTGGAGTAGGAGCGCCCCATGTGTGATAATTTGTAATCTAGGGCCGTAGATGTGGCACACGCTTGGGATATAAGTACCGTTCATTTAGCGTTTCATTATCGATGAGCTATGTCCCAATAACAGCAGCCGTTAGATGTTTTAAGTAGCATTCGGGTCCAGTAGATACACGGCAACTGTCGTCCTCAAGAAGTTTTCAACGGCTAGCACTCAATTCCCATTCTTTCCTGTGGTGTGGACGGAGTGGATAAAACCATACATCATGGTGGGCCTCACAAAGCTTTCACACCAGCTGGCTGACTGGGTGGTGACGGGTTCTACAGCCAAACCGCGTCCCGATCAAGCATCCACATGCTTTCCGTTTGCAAACAAACCGATGGTTAGAATAATGTTTCTGACCTTCCATTTGATTTGTATGGTGAGGTCTACTTGAGGTATGAAATGGCCATAATTTTAGGCCAGAGGATCTAAACAATGGGGCCCACCTGTTGGAAAGATCAGATCACACAAACGTTCTCCGAATTGATACGTGCATCTGCGCGTGCGCATGGTGATTTAGCAAACCCACGCTGGACAGAGTAAGTCGGGGGACACGAACCAACAAGTGCAAATATCGCGTGTGGCCCACCGAAAGGCCTGCCAAATGAGGGACGTAGATCGCCTGGTGATATCACTGTGATATGACGTGGGGGATTTGAGTTAGCCACGTGCAGTTGTCTAATGTGATGACGTTCAATTACCACTGTTTCCTATGATGTGGCCCACTTGAACTTTTTCTCTGCTTTATGTTTGGGCTCAGCCCTAAATTGATCTAGAAAAAACGGATGGACGGAGGGGATAGAACGCATACATCACGGTGGGCCCCACAGCTCCCAACACCTAGTAGCTCCATTGGGTTGGGGTCACCACCCAAGGCCTGTGTGGGTTGGTTGGAATTGAGCCATTGACGAGTTGTTTTTTGTAAATTATTAAATTTGCCTTCTGCGATGGACGCTAATTTCATACCACTGTTGTTGCATGGAGCCTATCCAACAAAAGGTTCCATGGAGCCTACAACAATATATATGTGAAATCCACTCCGTCCATCATTTTAGATGGCTCATGTTAGAGTGTGAACCCAAAAATCAGACTGATCCAAAATTCAAGTAGCCATATAACACACGGGAAAATGTGGTAAGGTGGGGCCACCACTGAAACCTTTTTGTAGGTGGCCGAGGATTTGGATGAGGATGACAGTCATTCTTACTTCACCCTGGTTGGGTTCACTCTTTGAACGGCTAGGATGGAATATAAACATCACAGATAGCCCCATAAAGGACTCAATGGTAAGTGTCCCCATCTCCGCTTTCCTCTGGTATTGTCCACTTGAGTTTTGAATCCTACTGATTTTCGAGTTCATGTACTGATATTATCTGTCTCAAACAATGGACGGAACGGATGATGTCATACACTCATAAATGTGGGCCACACGGCCTTTTGTTTTATCTGGTTCTCTACAACGGAAACTAGCGTCCGTTTTACAACTCAGAAACCACAGGAATAAGAGGTTTGCCGATTCCACACGCGTGTAAACCCCCGTATGAAACATGACAGTAAGATCTGAGCGTTGGATAAGGTTGGAAGTAATAATTGAATCTTCGATCCAAAAATTAGACAATTTCTCTCTTCGGGTGGGCCACAGCGTTGTAAATTTTTTTCTATCCATCCATTTGTTTTGATATCAGGTGGCCCACCTGAGTTACTAAATGACCGGATTTTTATGCCAGAAAATCAAGACATTGTATATCACCAGAGGAGAACTCAGATCACACATACCTGTCACAATGTAACACGTGCCCGTGTGCAGACGTGTGTAGCTCCCACACGCGTGTGCGGAATCAGCAAACGTGTATAAAAAGTATAGGGGCAATTTCAGTAACTTGTATCCTTTTGGCGTTCTACGTTTTATTTTCCCAACGGATTTGAATAAGACGTTCGTCTTGAAAATGACTGTCGAGCTCCCATCATATCCTGTCGTATGCCAGCTCGCCCTTGTCGTTTTGGAATTTTGTGTTACAATGACATTTTTAACCATGCAATACTTCAAATCAAAGAGCTTTTCACTTGTCTTTGTAAAATATATGAGGGGTAAATCAGTCATTCTACTAAACTTACGCGTTGAGCATGAATCTCCTGGACTTCAGATCAGCTCCCCGTTCTACATTGATAACTGGTAGGGACGCGGATTGCGTCCTACCCCCACCCGGACGGTAATCCGTCCGGGCAGGGCTATGTGGGGCCCACCGTGATGTAATTTTTTAATCCAATCCGTTAATCACTTTTCTCAGATCATTTTAACATATGATCTAAACACTGAGAAAGGTACATGGTTTAACTAGACCACAAAGTGGGGATTTAATTTCCACCATTAAAAACTTTTTGGAGGTGGAGAAGTTTCGGATCAAGATAATATTTATTTTTTCACTTCATCTACGTCTACATGACCTTATTAATAGGTTGGATGATTAAAAAAACATCCCGGTGGCCCTTAGAAAGGTTTCAACGGTAGGTGTCATTATCACTGCAACTTCCTCCGGTGTGATCCACAGGAGCTGTGGACCTGCTTCGATTTTATTTATTTACCTTAAAATGATCTGGAAAAAGTGATTAACTGCTTGGATAAAACACTTATCATGGTGGGCCCCACAGAGCCCTGTCATGACGGATCACTGTCCGGGCGGGGGTAGGATGTAATCCGCGTCCTAACTGGTAGTATGCAGCTGGAGTGGAATCCTGATAACACCACCCGAGTCTTTGGGACCCACGATGTTGAATATATGAAATCCACTCCGTCTATCAGATTTTATCCTTGTTATTAGGCCTTGAGGACAAAAATCATTGAGAAACACATCTCATGTGGACCACACCATATGTAAAAATGGGGATGAGATGCCAACCAACTTTTCAGGATCAAGAGGAGGCAAAAATCAGCCAGATACCGTAACTCAGTCGTGCACGCCACATAAGTTTCTAATATGGATATTCTTCATGATGTACGGGCAAAATAAATATTCTCACCTGACGAAGAGTGGATTTTTCATATACAACATGATGGACCCACATAACTTGGGTGTTTTAGGCGCCGGGTAAAATGGGTGCTCCGATTAATTAGTTCAATCTATCCCTTCCTTAAGATTGATTGACTTAGTGATAGCTAGTAGCTATATGTCACGTTCTGAAAATCGGTACCAAAGTACAGACCATAGTCTCAGGATCTCAGGTGTGAACCAAATAACATGCACGTGTGATTTTGTTTAGAATCATATTCATTACACACGTGAATAATAAGAGTAGCGTAGTTTAACTTAGTAGATCCCAAGTAAGATAGAGATAATAAAAATCTATAAATATATGACTAATAGTTAAAGTAACATCCTAATAGTGGTGTCCATCTAAATGGAGATTATATAAGCCACAATATAAATACTTAAAATAATTGAAGTATAAAATTTTTAGTTTTTGCATAATCTTTCAAAGCATAACGGCGATGGTGTAAGCTGACTTAAGTATACCCATCTGAGATCTCGATAGTACCTGTATTGATAATATCGTCTGGTTGTGTTTTAAAACACCATCATAGGTGAGAGTGAGTAGATAACTCAGTGGTTCCATTTTCTAAATTACATATGTTATCAATACAATCAAGCATATGTAATGATAGCATTACAAAAAAAAATTAAAAAAATTTGTTAAATTAATTATTTAATAAATGACATGATAATATATGCAATGGTTAGCCCGCATCACAACCCAACGGTATTTAACATGATGAATACACGTGATCAATGATATCAATATAGAACCACATTAACATTATTGCTAGCGAGGACGTTAACATGTACACAATGGTTGTCGTATAGTACAACCTAATAATGTAATGATTTGTATGATTTTCCAAGTAGTTATTATTTTTAGTTCAAACAGAATGTTGGCGAAGACAGGATACCTTCATGCTATCAATTGTCGCTAAACAGATTCACGTAACTTGTGGTGGTATATAGCAGCCTCTCACTAGTGTACCTTAAATCCAAATTTGGTTTTAACACCCAAAAGCTCATACAACTCAATCGGGTTAATCTTATGACTTGTTACCTAAGCACAATTATAACTAGAGTAAAGTTCATCACCCAAACCCCAAATGTAAAGAAGACACGTCATCCAATCCACTAATAACATGGTAAGATCATGACATTCATTGATGCTTGGTAATCACTACGAAGAGATTCGTCACCCAATCTTTTACCAACATGACGGGCTCGTCACCCAATATTTTACCTTTGTGGTAAGCATGTTACTCCAGTGTAGGCCGATAGCTCGGACATGATGTTCCATACCATTATGCTCGACTCATGAGTTTTTATGTAATCGTAACACACTAACGGTTATGAATTGACTTAATTCAATGAGAATAATGGTATCTTAAATTCATTTAAATATTTTACAACCATCAAACATAAGAATGACCAGACTATGCATTGGAATGATCCAATCGATAATGGGGGACCCAGACCAATATTGGGTGCAAAGCATCCCACATAGCTCCAACTACTGTCAATTGTCCGTGTTCAACTTCGGTCAACCAGATAAGTCCGGGATAGCCAACCTAAAGACGGCCATCCACTTAACATTTTGCATAGCTTGATTCACACGACTACAAAGTAGATTTTTAAATATATAAACATAATCATGAAATAACTTAAAAACTATATTAGGGTGCATTAACCGAACATATGTATGAATCAGTACAATTCAATGTATACCAATACAATCCAATGTATATTAACATCACTTATCAATTTACATACAAGATTTCTAACAGTAAATGTTTCATCTCGTTGAAGTATTTCATTAAACATGTTGGGTAGCATCAACAAGTAACATTAGGATTACAATAATAACCCAATTCAAACACAAATAACATATGACATCTTATAATTAACTAAAAATCATTATTCAACACTATCAAGAGTTGATAAAATAAAACTTAAAAGAATGGTCCGAACCTTATAGGGTTTCACATGACCTAATCACTCGTAGGGTTAGGGTTTTGGGAGAAAATTTATTAATCATAAATAAATATTAAAGAAACACCATTAATAGGTAAAAACGTACACTAAGTTGTGGAATTGAAAGCTTAGACAAGATTCTTATCTTCAATCATCAATGGAAGAGGATTGACGGAAGATTCAGTAGTGACTAGGGTTGGATTGAAGTGATTCGATGAAGGAGACAGTAATCTCCCCCCCCCCCCCCCCCCCCCCCCCCCCCCACTTGCTCTCATTCCTCCTATCTCTCGCTCTCTCTTTCTTCCCTAACCACTACATGAAATTCGTATGGGGAGATGGGGTATGAAATAATGAACTATTTATAGACCAGAAATGGTGCAAATGGCACTTAGGCCTAGGTTTTCATTATACTAGCCACATGGGAGGGTGTTTTTAATCGTTGGGGTCCACTATGGGGTGTAGGGGTCGATATACACCATAGAATAGTTGACCCTATTGATGATTTACGTATGGATATGATTATCCCGTCATTTAGATGTGTCGATCGACGGATATGATCAAAAGTCAGCTTGATAGTCACCGTTCGTCGATCATGGTTGCGGCTATACAGATATATATACAAGGTATTAACCTAGGTTATTATTCTAAATTTGGTCACGATCTAACGATCCGAATGCCACAACTTAGGTTGAGAGTGAAAATAGATATTTAACTTAAGTTTCTAACATACTCTAAAGGTATTCGCACATCTTATGCACTCGCTTTGAGAGTCTAAGTTGAGCGATTTGAAACGTAACCTTGGCTCGATGTCTCAGATGGATGTCAAGCCCGTTAAGACCAATGTCTTTTATCGGGTTCAGTGGCTCACTAATGAGCGGTGTAGAGCTTGTTCAGAAAATCGGGACATTTTTTGGAATGAATTGGATAATGAGATTTCTTGTCGATGATTATGGTTTGGATTAACTAAGCTCATGGTGTGACTTATTCACAATCAGTGAAAATGACAATTTGATCCTAATTACCCTAAAGCATTAGTTTTTAGGTTAAAAGAGTAACTGGGTTAGTTTAGTTTGTTAATTAAGATTCGACCCCTAGTTGTCTCGACTTTAAGTAGGCCTTCATTTGGTTATGATTGTCTTGATTAGTCAATGATACGTTGACTAGATTTGGGTCCTAGATGAAGAAATCATGAGATTAAACTTGAGGTTTAAGTGATCGAGTGGATTCGTTGGCTTTCTACAGGTGATTAATCAGATTTGTACAATACTTTATCAATAACGTTCGCGTATAGGATTACTACGAGCATTAAGAGTCAGTAGTGTGACAATGTAAGGTAATTATTGCAAAAAAATTTTAGAGTTTTTGAAAATCCAAAATAACAAAAATTCGGAACGTTACACTATAATTCCCTTTCATATATGCTTACGTGTAGAATCTAATGAAAACCTTATCTTTAGGAATCGTCTACCTATGCTCATATGCTGGGTCGACTGTAAGTTGTAATCTCGGCATTACTTAGTCATTGCTTATCAGTGTGCTACTCGACGAAGTATCCCGTTGCTCTCAATTAGGCTGATGATTCCACTTTAGTGGTAAGTTTTATTTTTTTGTATCCATCTTAGACTTATTTCCACTTAATCCTATAATTATTACACATTCGAAAGCCCTTAAATTTCAAAGTAAAAAGAACTCATTAAAGGAATATATCTAACCTTTGTAAATCATTTGATATCGCACTTGACAATTGATCGAGCATATGGCTGGTCACATGTTGATCAAGCATCACTCTTTCTTAACGTTAGGGTTCGACAGTCAGTTCTAACACACCCACAAATCTCCCACATATAGCCCATGATTGAATTGCAAACCAATAATCATAATAAAGGATAAAGTGAAATGGTGAAAAAGGATTCATATAGCCCACTTTAATTACTTTGGATAAAGTTTAGGTGACGAGGACGATGATATGATTTCTGATTACACAATCTCACAAAAACTCAAAATTGGCCCATTTGGATTAACAATTACAATGACAACGGATGATTATAAATTCCTTTATTCCTGCATTTGTGTTCTCAACATCCTAAAGCATTTCCGTTCAAAAACAAAAAAATAAAAATAAAAATAAAAATAAAATGCAGGAATGGTATGATGCTCCAACATAGGAAATGAACAACGTCGTTAAATTATCCGTATTGATTGGTGGGGTTCATGAAAAGCAATCAATGCCGTTGGATGTTAAAGGGCGGCGCGGATTAGAAACTGACAGGTTGAGTAGCGAGAGTCGCTACTGAAGTGACGTCACCAACTTGTATGGACCTCACTATGATGTATGTGTTGTATCTACGACGTCCATCCATTTGGAAATATTATTTTAAGGTATGAATCAGAGAATGAGGCAGATCGAAAGCTTTAGTAGACCACACCACAGAAAACAGCGGGAAGATTGATGTCCACCGTTGAAACCTTCCTAAGGCCCACCATAATATTTTTTTCGAAATCCAACCTGTTCAAAAGTCATCAAAGACATTAAAGAAGGGAAAACACAAATATCAGCTTGAGCGAAAACTTTTGTGGCCTTTATAAGTTTTTAACGGTGGCGTCACTCTCCCCACTTTTTTCTTTGGTGGGATCCACTGAAGCTTTGGATGTGACTCATTCTTTCCATATTACACTAAAATGATCTCTCCAGATGGATGGACCGCGTGGATACAAAACATACATCATGATGGGGCCCACAGAACTTGGTGACGTCACTTCAGTAGCAATCTCGCTACTCAACCTGTCAGTAGCCAATCCGCGCCCGTTAAAGGGCTTGGGGCCATCGTTGAATAGACCATTGCATGTGACCATCCACCACAACGGTGTCCAAAGGCGACCATAAGAGGCCTCGATTTTGTTTTTTGTTTTTATTTTTCCTGCGGACCCTGGCATCGCCATGGGTCTCACTTGTTGTAGGCATGATCAGAGCCACTGTACAAGTGGCATTGCTTCCGTGGATTCCTGACTGCGGGCCGACCGTGATGTATGTACCTTAATCCATGCTATCTATCCATTTTGACAGCTCATTTTAGAGGTAAGATTCCAAACATAAATCAGATTTTAATCTTAGGTGGACCACATCAATAGAAAAGTGGCGATTGACCATTAAAAACTTCTTGTGTGCCACGAAAGTTATGGATCAAGCTGATATTTGTGTGGCCTTTTCATCCAGGTCAATGTGACCTTTTCAAGAGGTTGGATGGCAAGTAAACATTCTTGTACCCCTTAAGAAGTTTTTAATGTTGGGTATTCAACTACCATTGTTTTATGTGATGTCATCGGCCTCAGATTTGGATTTGCTTCATTTTTGAGATTATCTTCTAAAATGAGCTTTCAAAACAAATGAACAGCATGGATTTAAAGAAAATAGATCAAGGTGGCCCCAATTAAGGATCCATCAAAATCGGATTGCCTCCTAACCTGGGGGTTGAGTTCAAAATTTAAGCATATCCTGCGGTAGAGGTGTACCGTGTACAAGAGTCAAGCTTGCTACAGCTCGACTAGGCTTGATACCATCAGCAAATCAAGCTAATTTGAACCCAGTTAAAATTAAGTTTGAACCTGTGCGACATTTTCTCAAACGTATGAAATTTACTTTTAATTTCTTACTGTATGTAAAACAGTAATAACTATTTACATATATTTTACCAAACATCCCATGGCCAACATCAAAATCAAGAAAAATGGCCGCCAGCCAACGCTTAGATGAGTCATTTCATCAAACATTTGGTGAGCAACATTAATATCAAAGTAACCGAGTCATAGTGTAAGTTCGATTCGAGTTAGAATTTGATCGAATTGTGTTGAACTCGGATAAGCTCGAACTAGGTTGAAATTTTTTCAGCCTTAAAAATTCAACTTAATTCAGGTTGAACTCAATTTCAAATTGAGTTGAATCAAGCCTTTTCAAGTTGAGCCAAGCTAGCTAATCGAGCCACCTCGGTTAGTGTAAAACCCTAAGTGCATATCCAAAGCTTAAGCAAACCACATAACATAATGGGAATAATGAGCATATTTTTTTAGATCGTCTTAAAATTATTTAGTAAAATGGATGGACGAATGAGATAAAATAATTACATTCTCAATGGGCCCACAAAGTTTACTTACTGTGCAATCCGCTTCCACTAAGGATCTAAGGGCATGTTTTGCCGGACAAATCCCATGGGTTTAGGAGGGATGGGATGGTAAAATCCCGGGATGTGGCTAACAAGCCAAACAAACCCGGGGTATGGCAAACCCATGGATTTTAATCGTATCCAATGACATCACCATCATTACCTTAAAATTGATCCTATCCCTCCTAAGCCTGTTTGGCCAGGCAGATCCCACGGCATTACGAGGGATGGGATCGGCAATATCCTAAGATGGGCATGACGGGTCAAACAGATCCGGTGAACTTGTCCTGAGATATGAGCAATCTCATAGATCTTAAGACAATTCACTGACATCACCATCATTACCTTAAAATTGATCCTATCGGTTGGTTGGATGGATTGGAAGGTAAAATTCGGAGATAGGCAGGGCATGCCAAACAGGCCCAGTGAACTTGTCCCGGGATATAAGCAATCCCATGGATCTTAAGACAATCGACTGACACCACCATCATTATCTTAAAATTGATCCCATCTCTTCTAATACCATGGGATCTGCCCGGCCAAACAGGCCCTTAATGGTGCCTGGGTGTATGTTTGGTTGGACGATTGGAAGGTAAAATCCCGGCATATGCCCGGCGTGCCAAACAGAATCGGTGAACTTGTCCCGGATACAGCAATCCGTGGATCTTAAACCAATCCACTGACACCACCGTCGTTACCTTAAAATCCATCCCATCCCTTCCAATCCCATCTAATCTGCCCGGCCAAACATGCCCTAAGGAAGCCGCGCCTCAGTACACGTGGCATTCATGTTAATCATCCCATCCAAACCAACTAAATTATGGGCCTCGCTGCAGATGGGGCACGACATCTCTAAAATCGGAACGATGATGATCCTAACCTATGAACAGCGAACGTTTGTTGAAATTGCACTGTTGACCTTGCATCTTAACTGTCCATTTTGTGACCATCCATCTGACGGCTATCTTCATTCATTCAATAGCAATCCTGGGTTTTCACCATCTAAAAAATGGTAGGATGAATTGGACGGTTTGGAATGAGATCATGAGTACTACGTGCAGTGGGTGTTTGGTTGAGTACAGGTGGTCCAATTCTTCAATCGCATCGGTGGATGAAAGCAATAAAGATTCGAATTCGAAATTTGAATGGTTGCAGCAATGGCAGAGTTGATATGGACACGTCAAGAAAAGAACGAAATAAAGAGGTGTCATCCGCCTCAGGATCATGAAATGGAGTCCTCGGGTGGCAATTGACCCCTTCAGTATGCGTGGCTTGGGAACGGATTGGCTACTCCTGCAGCCACTAGCCCCGCGGCTGGTGGTCGATTCTCTGTAGGCCCACCATGATGTAGATGTTTCATCCATGCCGTTCATCCATTTTTACAGATCATTTTAAGGCTTGATTTCAGAAATGAGAAGGATATAAATCCCGGGTGGACCACCCCACGGGAAACAATAGTGATTGGTTATCCACCGTTAAAATACTCCTAAGGTCCACTGTACTGTTTATTTGACATCCAATCTGTTTATTAGGTCATACATACCTAAATGAAGGGAAAATACAAAGACCAGTTTGATCCAAAACTTCTATGGCCCCAAAATGTTTTAATAATCCACGTTTATTCAACACTGTTTCCTGTAATGTGGTTCACTTGAGACTGTGATATATCTCATTTTGCATATTATATCATAAAATGATCTATAAAAATAGATGGACGGCATGGATTAAACACATACATCATGGTGGAGCCCCCAGAGCACCAACCATCAGCCATTGGCTGGTGGCAGGGGAGTAGCCCATCCGTTTCCAGCTTACCATGGGTCAGGCAATGAACAAAATACCTCTTCTCCCCTCCTGCAGTGATGAGGTGCAGCAATGCCATTAACTAAAATGGCCCTTACCGTAGGGCCCACCATAATGTATGTATTTTATACCTATACCTTCGTTCTGTTTTACAATATCATTGTAGGGCATGAGAACCAAAGTAAAGAAGACCCAAATCTTAGATCAACCATATTATATCATTAAAAGCTTTTTATAGCATAATGTAATTTTTATTTGCAATTATACCTGTTGATATATTTACATAATCTTAAATGAAACTAAAAAGACAAATATCAGCCTAATCCAAAACTTTTTGTAATTCATTAGTGGTCAATCCCCACTTTTTATTATTGTATAGTTTACGTTACAATTAGATGTGCTTCTTTTTTATTCAATCTCCAAAGTTATTTGAAAAAAATAGATAAATGGTCTGGATGTAGAATAAATACAAGGCCCACTGTAAGGGCGGCGCCATCTTGGAAAAGACAGGGGCCGCACGTAATCCACTCCCATCACTGCTGTCACTGGAACCTTTCCTCCTATGTTATTAGATTTTGTTAGATGCAATGCATTAGGTGTGGCCCTGTCTCACCGAAAATAGTGTGTCCATTATTCTGGGTCCCAATTTTGTATAGCTGGCCATCTGTTTTTTTAGATTATTTTAGGTAATGAGGCGAAAAATGATATAGATCCAAATCTAAGGTCAATTATATTATAAAAAAGCCAAAGGTGATTTGATATCCCACTAGTAAAATTCCTAAGGCCTACCTTAATATTTACATAATGTTTATCTTCCTTCTAACCTTTTGATAAGGTTACATCAATTTGAATGAAGATGATGAATAAATATAAGCTTGATATAAAACTTGTGTAGTACATGAAGGTTTTAATGACTGATTATTATTTTTTTTAGTGCCTGTTTGGACAGTAGTATTAAGTTGTATTAAATGAGATTACATTATTAATTTCATTTTGAAATTGGAAATGACATGCTTGGAAAAAGTGTGAGATGAGATTAAAATTAGCTTTATATGCTTTGGAAAATAAACCTTGTGTTAAAAAGTGTGTGATGGAGTTCCTGTAAGATTTATTTTTTAATGCATGCATTCCAAATATAATATTAGAAAATATGGAATAAACTCAATTCAAAAATAATACCTTTCATATTCACTTACTGTAACTTCTACAATTTCATCTACCTTAATACCACCTAATGCAACCGGCCATACAAGCCCTCAAGTTATGGCATACAAGGAATTGCATATGGTTTCTAATTTTTTGGGCTCACATGGGTACCATGGTTATAAAATGCATACACCAAGGTGGGGCATTGGCTGTGAGTAGTTAAGATCTGTTGAGCTTTGTCCATTGTGACCACCATGTGTTTCAACAGCTCATTTTAAGATTACACACCCACGCAAGCCATGGTAGGATTTTGCCACATATGGGTTTAGAACCCAAGATCCTATGTTGAAACTCCTTAAAGTCTACCATTCGTCAAGGACTGGAACCCCAAATAATATCAACAGCACATTTTATTGCTGTGTGGCCCACTTGGGCTTTGGATATGATACGAGATGAAAATATGGATGGAAAGCATGGATAAGATACATACACCTCAGTGGCCCTCATAGAGTTTACTTGTTACCTTATAGCTAATTGGATCCGCCCCTATCCATATCTATGCTAAGATGAAGCGGATTGGCTGGTGTACCACACACAAGCTATATAGCTGTTGTAGGTACGTGTGGCGAGAAGACACTTTTCGATTTCTGTGTTGTATCAATGGCTCAAAAGAGATCAAAGTTATATAGCCCTACTATGATGTATTTATTATACATACATGGTCTATTTAATTTTTATATCAATTTAGAGTATTATCCAAAAATATGAATCATAAACCACACCACAAATAGCAGCAGTGATAATGATTTTCACTATTAAACAATTCATAGGCATACTATAACTATTATTTTCCATCCAATTTGTTTATAAGATCATAAAGACCTAAATTAAAAGGAGAATAAATTCCATATTGAACCAAAACTTCTGCAACTCTAAAAAAAGATTTCATTGGTAGACTTTTAATCTCTCACTACTTTTTTCAGCCTGGTCCACTTGATTGTTAAATCTGTCTTATTTTTTGTATCAAGTGTTAAGACGAGCTCCATAATTTGGATATAATACATATATCATGATTAGACTTACAAAGTTTGCTTACGTCAATACAGACGCTATATAGCTAGTGTGAGGTACACTGGCCCTTCATCAGCTTTTGAATGCTTCTGATCCTTGCCACATGCGCACGTCAAAACATGACGGAGGCGCACCTTAAAAAGGTCAGAGTAACGGTGACGGTGACAGCACCAAAAAAATTTAAGTCCGAGGTGGGCCACTGTGTAAAAAATGTGGCAAGTGGAAAATCCGTTCTGAACTCGAAAAAATGATTTGGACGGGTCACTTTGACTTACTTTTATGCCACATATGAAATTTCTAAGCAGTTTTAATTTGCGTAAGCGTATCATCCACACGCCGTGCCAGAGTATCAAAAGTTTTTCTCAGTATACAAGTGGACGTAGCCGGCTGTTCGCCAACACGAGAAGGTCTTCTGATTGGCAATTTAGAATGTATTGGGCCCATTCTGTGCACCTGGTCCATTGATTGAGCGGTCCACAAGAAATCACGATTGCGTAGGGCTGGCATTGAGAGATCAAATGGATCATTTTTTGGGTGCTCTCGCGGGTTACCTAAACTACTCTCAATAAATCAAGCAAGGAATTGCTACACCTAACACACCTGAATTGCGACCGCGTCTGAGCTCCTAGCCATCCTGGGCCCACTTTCGAATTATCACATGCGCAGAACATCCTAACCATAGAAGGACGTGAGACGCAACATGGAGATTCCCTAGCGTGAAAATCAGGTATATCCATTCATCACGGCCACTAAACTGAGTCAAATCGAAGGCCATCCATTGATTTTGCAAATGTGGCCTATCTGATGAGTGAAATGGTCTGATTTTCATGCATGTGATCTTCATGTTGGGGCCCGCTTTTGCTACACTTGGCATGGCTCCAAATGTCACTAACAAACCGTTCTGAATCATCTGATGGAAGGTGACTCGAGCGAGCTATCTGTTGAATGGCACTATTGTGATTTCGAAGAAATTTAAGGGCAAATAGCCTTAGCGGGTGGAATCCTAGGAGGGTCAAACCGCGGAAGGTTTTGACACCTACGCGTCGCAAAAGCGTCACCGGCATGTGGGTGGCTGACGGCCCACTGTATCAGCCGCGATCTACGGTGATATAGACACGTGTTGGACGTGGTCCTGTATCACTCCAGCTGTCAGAAAGCAGGCAGCGCTTGTCGAGAGTCGTGACTTATGTTCATCGCAATTTCCGCTTGCCACGTCATCACATTCCATGTGTACGCGGATCTCCTGCGAAAGCCTTTTCAGGAAGTTCCTGCGCACGGATGCTGGGTGGGGCCCACCACCATGTTTGTGTAAAATCTACTCCGTTAATCCGTTTTATGAGATCATTTTAAAATATTATAACAAATTTAAGATAGATCTAAAACTCAAGCAGGACACACGAGAGGAAAAAGTGGGGATTCAGAGAGAACCGCTCATAAAAGCTTTGTTTCAGGCTAAATTTTTTGTATTTACACTTCATCCCAATGGTAATGACCTAATAAACAGTTTGGATGGCATATAAACATCAAGGTGGAATCCAGAAAGGTTTCAACGGTAAGTATTTCTTTTCTCAAAATTTCCTCTCGCGTGGCCAACTTGAGCTTTTTGTCCACATCATTTTTTTTAGTGTGTCCTAAAATGATCTCTTAAAACGGATGAACGGAGTAGATTTCCCACAAACAAGGCGTTGACCTCTACCCAACATGCTTGCGCAGTAACTTACTGCGAAAGGCTTTCGCATGAAATCCTCGTCGATTCCATGTTCCTGCTCGAGTCGTGATTCACGGATTCAGTGAGCTGCTGATCATGCGAGGGTGCAGAATACGCGTCAAAAATCTTTGAGCATGGAAAACATGTTTGAGATCTGAGCCATTCATCAGTTAATTGTACGGTAGAATCATGTTCTTTATAAAAATCAGGATAATAAACTCAGCAGATGATCCACACATGGTGTTGAATTTTTTACTGTTCTACTTTTTTTTCTGACCGCCCATTTCTTCTCCTCCAATTTCGACTCGCCTGATCAGCGTAAGAAAACCTTTGTGGGTCCGGGGACGAATGGTTCAGATATCGGACACGTATTCCGCACTGACACGTACTCCGCTCACTGATTCACCGACCTATTCCTAGTTTTTTACTCGCTAATGCGACTCTGCTTTTTCTCTCACGTGACGCTGCGGCACGTACGCGCGATCGGTGCCTTATCAGTCGATCTAGTGCACGTGAACTGCGGTTCCGATGAATGTCAGATGTCGTTGAGAACTAGGGCTTTGACGGTGGAACGTAGAACTGTAGATAGAATTCATTTGATGCTTCCAACTATACGTGGCATTTACATATAATCCAAACCGTCCAAAATATAGGGCCTACTGCAGAAGGAATACAAGTCCAAAATTACACTGAGTGATTGACGGTAACTGCTCTTTTGACGGATATGTATTGGACTCCCACATGTTAGTCAATGTTCCAGATCCAACAATATGTGTATTAATCAAAGGTTGGAATCTACTAATCAATCTGATTTTGTATACATGAAAAATATGCCATGTTTCTCACTATTTGAACGGTTTGGATTCGAGGAACTCGATCAAGAAAGGATCATGAGTATCCGAGCTCCAGCTCGTTCATCAAAAGAACCGTCGACATTCCCATCGAAACGTAGCGCAAAGGCAGGGCGGGCGGTACCCAATCCGAGTGGAGCGCACAGCACCAGTCCTTATCCATTTGACAATGCGGGCCCACCATACGAACGAACCAGATCTTGAAATACGTGCCACGAGGGGGGCGTGTGGGAGAAGAGGAGTAGGAGTCGGATACGGTAGTAACCCCTCCATGATAAAAAAAATGAGGCAGATAAAAAATATATATACATATAGGGAAACAATGGCGATTGAATAACCACCGTTAAAAACTCCCGGATCATTTTTGGGCCCCAGAAGTTTTGGATCAAGATTTTTTTTTATATTATCCCTTCATCCATGTCCGTGTGACCTAATCAACGTGTTGGATGGCAAATAAACATTACCGTAGGCCTTCGAAAGTTTTTAATGGTGGGCGTTCAATCATTACTATTTTCTATGGCGTGGTCCACCTTAGATTTGGATCTACTTTAATTTTAACCACATATTTTAAAATGATCTTGAAAAATGGATGAACGGTCTGGATAAAACACATACTATGTTGGGCAACGTAGCTTTTTCAGCCCCGGCCAGTAGTAGGGTAACAACCGAAGCCGAGTCCTTTCGGAGACACACTCGCGCGTGTCGCACCGTGCTTTGGCAGCGTGTACGAAATTCCCCGAGCGCCGACGGGTAAAAGAAGTAACTTTACAATTAAATGGTGGCCTCTTCAACCCACGCATGCTATTCTGTTGCATGGCAATCCATGCCATTCAAATCACTGACACAACTATGGATAGACAATAACCCGAAACTTTCTATGAGAAGATAATATGAATTTCTATCTTTGAAATTGGACCACTCAGTATTTCATTCTTAACCATTTATCTCGTGACCATTAAAAATAGATGTTTTGGATTGTTTCATCAATGACATTTCAGATATACTCCTTTTATAATAAAATGTACAATTTTGTATAAGTTGTTTATCACTGCCACATGGTAGAAGGATGGGTAACTAAAGTTTTTTTTAATTTGGTGCCGAACCAACGCTAGAGTAGGTGCTGGATTAGGTGGGGCAAGTGTAATAGCTTACTGGGTGAGGCCCTGACTGTGGGCCCAACCCGATATGTGTTGTACATCCATACCATCCAGCCGTTTTTTCATCTTATTTTAGTGCATGGTCTCAAAAATTAGGCAGACAGTCTATCACTGCCACATGGAAGGAGGATGAGTAGTTACTAAAGCTTTTTAATTTGTGCCGAAGCAATGGATTAGGTAGGGCAGGGTTAATAGCTTACTAGGTGAACCCGAATTGTGGGGCTGAATCCATATGTGTTGTACATCCACACCCTTTATCTATTTCTCGGCTTTTTTTTTTTTTGTTTGCGTGGTCTTAAAAATCAGATATATTTAAATCTTAAGTTGGTCAATGGTATTAAGTTGTATTAAATGAGATTGCATTGCTAATTCTACTTTGAAATCGGGAATAACATGTTTGGAAGGAATGTAAGATGAAATTAAAATTAACTTTATAGGCTTTGAAAAATGAGTCTTGTATTGGAAGTGTGAGATGAGATTACAAATCTCATGGATGGTGAATTTTTGTTTTATAAGTTTAATTTAAGTGTAATTTGAAAGTAAATCGTTGAATTTATTTTTTAATGCATACATTTCAAATATGGTATTAGAAAACATGAGATATACCCAATCTAGTGATAATACCTTACACATGCATATATTGTAACTTTTACAATTCTATCCACCTTAATCCCACCAAATGCAGTTGGCCAAACAAGCCCTAAGTGAGCTACACAATAGGGATTGATTTTTTTCCATTAAAAATTCCCTAAGCTACAAAAGTTTTGAATGTTTTCTCTTTGCTTACGTCAGTCTATATGAACTTATAAATAAGTCGGATTAAGTGAGATTCGAATCCACCAAGGTAGGTGGGACCTTGTGGGGCTCACAACAATATACGTTCTTTAAATCTACATTGCCCAACTGATAGCTTAGTTTAGGGCATTATATAAAAAAAATTAAGCTGATTTAAATCTTAGGTGGACCACATCACAGGAAATAATCAGTGATTGAATCCTCACCATTAAAGACTTCATGGATTTCACTAGAATGTTTATTTACCATCCAACATGTTGATAAGGTAAAAACACCTTAATGGAAAGACCACACAAATGTCATCTTAATCCAAAGCTTTTGTGCCCCCACAAGAAGTTTTTAATTATTAATCACTACTATTTCCTAAACTATAGTCTACTTGGGATTTGGATTTACTTCATTTTTTTTTTATCATTAAAATGAACTTTTAATACAGATGAATGGTGTGGATGTAGTTACATACATCACAGTGCCCCCACAGTCAGGTCCCGTCTATTTCATTTCTCACCTAATTCATTCCTTTAGGGCGGCCTCATTTTCGTAACCATGCTCTAAAATGAGCCGAAAAAACTGAAAGACAGCACAGATATATAACAAATACATTGAGAGGTGCCCCCATTAAGCTGAAAATTAACAAATAAAAACTCTTAATTGAATTATTTCAACCCTTTAAAAAAGGGCTCTTTTCGCGTGGTACATGAACCGTTACCAAACCTTCCTATGATCAAAGAATTGAAATATTCAAAGCCGGATTGGGTCATTAAAAAAAAAAAAAAAAAAATCCAAATTCAGCGGTTATATTCTCAACGTTATCAATGAAAGTCCCGTGCATAAGAACGTGAATGCTTCCATCAAGTTGATGGAACATTTTGTACACGTAGGACTCGTATTTGGCAGATCCTGACCGTCAAAATACCCAAAAAAAAAAAAAAAGAATTTTGGTGGTAGTCTAACCTTTGATCAGTAGCGAAAGACAAAGCAATGGTCGGAACCGGTGCAGGTCAGATGGATAGGGTGGATCTGGAAAGATTTTGAGGCATGCTCCATCGATGGTGGGCCTCGTCATATTGACGGTCTGGATGATGGTCGGGCTTTATGGTTCTAATTTGTATGTACTTCTGGTGCAGAAACGCCAACCGTGGCAATTTGTGCCGTATCCAGGCCCTTCATCAGGTACCTCGAGTCAACGCCAGACGACTCGTCAGGTAACTCCTGCATGAAAATCGGACGCGGTTTGGCTAGTGACACTGCCATCAGCCAGGTGGCTAGTCGTCAGTGCTATGTGGACCACCATGATGTATGTGTTTTATCCACACCGTCCATCCATATTGAAACATAATTTTAGTAATCAATGCCAAAAATGAGATATTTAAATCTCAGGTGGACCACACCATGGGAAAACAATATTGATTGAATGCCCGCCATTAAAAACTCATAGGGCCCACCGTAATGATCATTTGACATCTAACCTGTTGATTAGGTCATACAGACTTGGATGAAGGGAAAAAATATATATCACCTTGATCTATAACTTTTGTGGCCCCTAAGAAGTTTTTAACGGTGGGATTTCAATCAACACTGTGTCGGTCCACTTGAGATTTGGATCAACCTCATTTATGGGCTCATACAATAAAATGATTTAGAAGAATGGGTGGACGGCATGGATGAAACACATACATTATGGTGGGGCCCACAGAGCACCGACCACTAGCCACTGGCTAGTGGCAGGGTCAGTAGCCAATCCGTTTTCATGAAAATCGAACAACGATATGAATTCAACGCACACGTGGCCCACCTGATGAGTCAGTAGTCAGGACATTCCAACGGTGGATCCCACGTGATGAATAGACCGAAGCTCGCACGTGTATCGGGTTTCAATCAGACTGGCACGAATCAGCTCGTGAATCTCTCCTCCACCGAATCGACGTGGCATTTCTTGGCTCACTTCGTGGAGTAATCGTCTGCACGCCTTGTGCTTAGTACCACCTACCAACCGTATTAAGTCAATGGCCCACGTCATAGATGGACCTTTTGCAGTCGTGCATTCCTCACATTAGTTTTATCTTTTGTTTTTTATTTTTCTTTTTCCCTCTCTTAAATAGCTTTCGACCGTTCAATCGAATACCATGAACATATTCTCTTGACGAGTTAACTAAAGAGGCAATGGGCCGGATTTGGGTTGGGTTGCGGCTAGCCAGAGCCCGACTTATTTACTAAACGGGCCAAGGATTTTGATTGGAATCTGACCCATGAACATGTTGCGGTTGAACTGGACTTGGACTTGTGTGAAGTTTATTAAACCATGCTTGATTTGACTTATATTGGCTTATTTAGAATGCAAGATTACGTGGTATTGAATTGTGTGAGGTGGAATTAATACATTATTACTAAATGATTGCATGTCTAGAAATACCATGGTATTTTGATTGCCCAATCTCATGTTTGTAAAACATCATGTTAAGTAAAACTTATGCTTTTAAGCTATAGAATTATAATTAATAGACTATATTTCACGACTAATTTTGATTACCTATATGCATATGCAATTCGATTGTCACGTGTAAAAAGTACATATGGATGGATGGTGTGGATACATGGATGTGAGGTTAGAATATCTCCTGCTTGGATTGGATGATATGATATATGGATTAATCCAATCATTTCCATCATATTTCCAAATATGCCGATGGAATTTACACTGGATCATAATGCAATTTCATGACATCTAATCCCACCTAAACTATATTCCAAACAGGCAAGCTGCCAATTGAGGTAACTGGCGGTTGGTTTTGACCTTGAACTTTTTGGGCTGGGGCTGCTATCTCAAGCCAAGCAAGGCGATCCACTAAAAGCCCTAGGCTTAGATGACTTGACCGGACATGATATGATCAGCTTAGGGGGCATTTGGGACAGGGTATTAGATGGGATTATGTGGGATGGAATTACATTTGGTCCCATGCAATTCCATCCAGCATCCGGAGAGGATGGGAAAAGTTAGGATTAGGTGGGATGGAATTGCATTAGGTCCCATGCAATTCCAATCATCCGGAGACAATTGGAAAGGTTAGGATTAGGAGGGATCGAATTGCATTCAATCTCACGAAATTACATTTCGTCCATGTAGGATCTCCGTGAAATCTACTACTCATGTGGGCCCCATATTGATGCATGCTTTATCCATGCCGACCATACATATACACCGTTTACACCTAACATTTTGGTTATATATGTGTGTACAAGTGAACGACATATATTGTGAATTTGGTCTATTGATTATATTTCCATGGTCCACCAAACATGATTTTGATTAATTTGGTGTTTTCCCATAGCAAATTTTTGATCTCAAACATGGGATTTGATGGCTACAATACCATGATCTTTCTCGACATGCAATCATTGTGCAATAATAGTGTTAATCCCATTTAATACAATTCAATACCATTCAATTCCATCCACCAAACACACCTTGAAATACTCCCCGCCGGCTCAATTGGTAAATGTACCAAAATCTATATTGCATATAATGAGAGTAGGTTCAGATGATTTTATTAAACAATTAGTCATTGGAGAGCTGTGATTTTCCAGACTAAAAAAAGACTCTGGAAGGAACTTGGAAAATAAAGGCATTCAGGTCATTTAATATTTATTTGTACTTATCAACCTACAGCTAAGATTTTGCATGCTCCTTGTCATGGTAGCTGATAGTTTTAACTGCACTGATGCTTTTTTATGCATGCAGCTGGCACCGTCGCTCACCTCACCTACTTTTATTCCTTTCTTCTTTCTCTCTGTCTACATGGAACCATCTCCTTACATATTTCTCTTCCTATATGGACTTAGGGGGTGTTTGTTCATTTGTTTTTTTAAAATAAAAAATTATATATGTTAATAGGGGTAAATAATTAATAAATGCTTTTGAAGGGGTTTGTTTAAGTGAGAAATACTTCATTTACTCTGCCTGAAAAACAGCACCATGAAGCATGAAATCAAACCGGGCTTGGGTACTGTCAAAATGTGTGGATCCCACAGTGATGTATGTATGTAATCTATGCTATCCATCCATTTTACCATCTCATCATAGGGCATGAGCTCAAAAATTAGGTAGATTGGAAGCTTAAGTAGATAACACAAACAGGAAACAAGAAAGTTAATAACATTTATCATTTCAAATTGAAACCTTTGTTGGGTCTCACAAGAATGTGGATCTATCATCCAACTTGTTCATAAGATTAGGGGTGTACATGAACCGATCGAGCTAGCTCTGTAGCTCGCTTGACTCGACTCGAAAAAGCTCGATTTGACTTGTTTCGAAGTTGAGTTCGAGCCGAGTCAAGCTGAATTGTTAAGCTCGAAAATGAGTTCGAGCCGAGTTCGAGCTGGTCCTAGCTCGACTTGACTTGGATCAAACCCAGCTCGAATTGAACTCAGATCGAACCGAGCTCGAATTGAACTTAGATCGAGGCAGTTCGGTGACTCTGATTACTTTGATATTGATGTTGCTCACCAAGTGTTTGATGAAATGACTCAACGAAGTGTGGTTGATGGCAACGAAGGTATGTATATGAAACAATTATCTTTTTCTTTATTATTTTTTTTTATTTTTATTTTGCTTTGAAGGTATTTGATAAAATAACTGAACAATCTTTGCTGTTATTTTACAGATAATGAGATTTTGAAGGTGCAGTCCAGGTGTTTGTAGAAATGCCGCACAGAAAAACTCGACTCAATCTTGGCTTGAATTCGACCCGAACTGTTGACCGAACGGTGCCAAGCTGGCTAGCCAGGCATGATGACCGAGCCAAGCCGAGTTCGAGCTGAGGTTAGCTAGTGGCTGAGCCGAGTCAAGTTGAGGGTAGGTGAACTCAGTTCAGCTCGATGTACACCCCTACATAAGATCATACTAACATCTATGAAGGGCAACATGTACGGAAGGCATGGGAGACTTGTGAATTTGAAGACTAAAAAATGATAGTGGAAGAAAGTTGAAATATAAAGTAGGGCGTGGAAGGGCATTAATAATGTTCGTCATTCAAAATTGAAACCTTAGCAGGGCCCACAAGGATGTGTATCTATTGTCCAACCTGTTCATAAGATCACGCTAACATGTATGAAAGGCATAAGATAGTTGTGAATTTTAAGATTAAAAAAGGATAGTAGAAGGAAGTTGAAAAAATAAAGTATAGCATGTTGGAAAGAACTCTTTAATCTAGAAATTGGAAAAATATAAAAATTATAATCATGCTGAAGCATGTATTGGATATACTGTCCTTAAAAATTAATTCAGCCCTTTTCTTTAAGATCACTAGTAGGCTATGTAGCAAACCTATTCCAATATACAACAAGCATAACAGGTCCGGCGTACAACAACCACAAAAAAACTCCTGTAGGAACTCGTTCAACACATTCTATTTGGCATATTCTTATTAGTAGTCCCAACTTGTTGGGAAAGAGTAGAAAAAGAAAAAAAAAAATTCACCCAGTTTATAAACTCATTGAGTCAAAGTTCTAATTTGACTCACTGAGTTCTGTGCTAAGCCACCAAAAATATATACTTATCACACTCGGCAATCCTTTCGAAGTGCGCAAACCAGCGTCACACGACCTCACTGTCTATGCCCTCTCCCGCGCGTGCACCACACTGCTTCACCTTCTATGCTCCCCCGTGTTTACCCAATTAGTCAGGTACACTGCCCCACTTAAATCCTCTTCTTTTTTCTTCCCCTGACAAAAGAAAAGGGAATTTGAAAAGCTTTGTTTAAAAAACTATTTTCCTTTTATATTTTACTTTATTAAAACCAACTGCAACTGGACATTTATAGGTTATTTAAGCTTTACGTGTACTTGTCAATTTACAGCCAAGATTAAGCATGCTTCTTGTGCTGACGACTGCTCTTAGGAGCCTCCACCGTCTCTCACCTCACCTACTTCATGCCTGTTGCTGGCAACCTCTCCTTTTTCTTTCCCTCCAGCCCTAGCCATCTCACACATTTCTCTCCCTATACGTGGACTTCTTGCCATTCAAACTCCCATGGCCTATTTGAACGGTCCATTAAGCCTAATCTCCTCTCCATCCAATGCCATATAAAAATCACAATAATCATCCATAGCAAGATCTATCTGACACAAATGATCTTGTATGCCTGCTTTTATAAGCTTAGATCATATAATTTCTCAGGCCTGCCTTTGAAGTGGGTATTGGATTAAATGGGTTGGATGTTGCAATATCCATATTTAATTTGATACCAGACATGAATACGGATGATGATATTATCCAAATAAGTCAAATGATTTGGATAAATAGATGATGAATACCTGATAAAATTAGCAAAATATATAAAAATTAAGATATAATGTTTTCCACATAGTGAATATTTTCACATTTAATTGGGATAAGGATTTAAATGATGATGGTCGATGAATTGCTAATAAAGTAATAAAAGATAGTAATTTCATAATATAATTACTTAAAATTCAATTATAAATTCTATAGAATTTAAATAAAAAATTTACGGGCATTAATAAAAGATAAAGTCAATTTATTCACAACTGCCACGAAATCATCCTCATCATTCATGTCAATGTTAGTCAACACTGTAGAACTTAAATATAATACATTAGTATGTAATATTTTACTCAATGATATTATTAGTTAGGTAAGTTAGGAAGATGCCATTGGGTACTCTAATATGCAAATAATGTCTGTATTTGATCTGCTTAGAAGTCAGTACTTAGGTAACATTTTTTTGACTTGGTAAAAGTCGCATGTCATAATCTGACTTTCTCGTGCCGACATACTAAGTAATTGGGTAAAGTGAAATCCCATTTTTCAGCCTAGACTAGACCTAATCCGGAAACAGGTTGAGTCCTGCTTCTGCTTGGATGCATCCATTAAATGCTTAATGCATCCAGACAAGGGCTCTATGGGGCCCGCCGTGATGATGGGTTTTATCCACATTCTCCATCCAATTTTTCAGATGATTTTAAGTTATGAGTCTAAAAATTAAATAGGTCCAATGCCCAAATAGACTGCACACCACAAGAAGCAACAATGATAATGAAACTCGAGACTACTATGATGTTAATTTTCCATCCAACATATTCATAAGGTCATATAAACCTGAATGAAGGGAAAACACAAATATCATATTGATCCAATACTTTTGTCACTCATGAGAAGTTTTTAATGGTGGTAATTCAATCCCCACTGTGTGGTTCACTTCAGCCTTGAATTTGCTACATTTTTGGGTTCATACCCTAAAATGATATGGAAAATGGATGGACGGTGTAGATAAAACCCTTACGTCATGATGGGCCCCACAGAGCACTACTTGGATGGATTATCGTCCAAGCGGGGGCAAGCCCCGCTTCCACCTAGAGGATGGTTTATATAGGTGATGTGGATAAAAGCTAAGTCTAAATGCAATTATGTGTGGGTAAGGCTCCCATAAACCTAGCCCACTAAATCATTACACGTTAATATTATGCATGTATAGTGGACTTTTTGTTTTTTTTCCCGGGCCTTGAATCCAGTCTAATTGGGTCATCTAGCCTAGCTAGTTGATAACTCATATGGCTGGGTTTGGTAGTATAAGATTGAACCACACCTCCCACGAATTACTTAAACGAGCCACATTTCTGTTAAAGCACCGTATGATTTTGACAGTTCATTCTTTGAATGGTCACAATCACTAAGATGACTTGTTAAGAGTAATTGATATTCATTCTAGATTTGATTGAAGGATGATTTATTGTAATCTTCTTAATTTAGTTACATCTCTTGTCTAAATACAATAGATTAGTGTAATAAGTAATGTGACAAATATGGCCAAGATTTAAAATCTCACAATATTTACACAGGAAATTGATAAAATGATATTTATTGCATCGATATGATATTTTTAAAATCTTGATGGATTTTAATATTTCTTGAT
This sequence comes from Magnolia kwangsiensis, assembly GCA_037074715.1. NCBI lineage: Eukaryota > Viridiplantae > Streptophyta > Magnoliopsida > Magnoliales > Magnoliaceae > Magnolia > Magnolia kwangsiensis. Next base: position 89,715,388 of record CM073585.1, read on the forward strand.
TTTATCGTGAAATTACCTTTGGTTTTTATATGAAAAAATGATCTAAAAGTTAAGCAAATTCATTCTATACTCAAAATTCAAATGATTTATTAATGTTATGGGGAAATATGGGCAGGGTCGACCAAAGCTGTCTGAACCAGTTAATAGGACCTCAAAAAGAGAACATCATTTCAGGCGCAAGCGGACCTCTAGAATACGACCTTAGGCTGAGTAAGACGAGCTTTCGTCCTCATCCTCGTCCTCGTCTGAAAAAGGTTGGCCGAGCTGAGCTCTCATCCTCATACTCATCCTCACCTTCACTCGAAGAAGGCTAGCCGAGTCGAGCTCCCGTCCTCGTCCTCATCCTCATCTTCATCTTTATCAGAAGAACGTTGGCCGAGCCGAGCTCCTGTCCTCGTCCTTGTCCTAATCCTCATCTTCATTCGAAGGAGGCTGGCCGAGTTGAGTTCTCATCCTCGTCCTCATCATCATCTTCATCTGAAGAAGGTTAGCCGAGCTGAGCTCTCGTGCTCATCCTCATCTTCATTCGAAGAAGGTTGGCTAATCCGAGCTTTCGTTCTCGCCTCGTCTTCATCCAAAAAGCTACGGTCCTAGATCGACCGATTCATCCTCAGCTTAGAGACTGAGAGCTAAGCCCTGAATAAGCATGCCCAACAAACTCCAACCCCGATGACTCGGCTATGAATTCCGATTACAGGTACTCGGCCGCAAACTTGGATAGAATGAGGTCCGAACTCGGATGAAGATACTTCGAGTACCGAGCTGGGAAACCAGTCTGAATGTGGACATGGCCGAAGATCATGCCTGGGGATATGCTCCATTAAGACACGATGCGCTGCACGATCCAAAGATTATGGAGTATCTCCACAATTGTAGTATCTACTTAATTGAGTAGATCATGCCAAGATTGATAGACACGATCTGCCCGACCCACGGGTATAAATATCAGGGGACTCCATTGCAACAGGTACGCAAGATCTCGCACCCTCTCTCTACATTACGCAACTTGGACCCAGATTCCCTAGCCTAACTTAGGCATCGGAGGGTCTCTTGTTTAAGCCAGGGTCTCCTTTGCTCATATTTCTGTGTAGGACCAGGGTCCATTTCGAGTTCACAAGTATCGAGTGGAGGGTGGTCCAGATTTTGACCTCAACTATTAATATTTTATTTTCAGCTAGATTTGAAATTTCCACTAGGGTATTTGTCATTATGGTTGTGACAATTAGGGCCCGTTTGGATACTACCAAATAAGTTACTTTTTCTACTTACAGTAGCAGATAACTAACTTATTTCAGATAATTATGTTTGGTTTATGATTAATTATAAGTAATTTCTTTTACTTTAAACTATATAATCACTCCATTTAATCTCTTTTTTAAAAATCTTTTCTACTTTTCATAAGTTGTTAAAGAAAGAAATGTGAGAGATGAAAGAGAGAAGAAGCTGATAAGTATATTGTCGATCAAACATACTTATTTTCTTAATTAGTAGAAACTAAGATAAGCTACTTGTGGCATAAGTAACTTATCTTAAGCAACTTACAATCCAAACAAGCTCTTATTGTCCAAATACCTCGTAACTTATTTTTTAGGAAGATCAAGGAAAAGATCGATTCTTACTAGATTTTGATTTCTTGGCTAGAGAAAACTCTCACATCAAGGGAATTAAATTTCCTTATTAAAGTCTTCCACAATCCAAAATATTTTTCCCAAGGGACGCGGCCCAGCTTTTTAAGTTAAAGGATTTAAATGAGTGTCATGATCATATAACCATCACAAGACCTGGACAACTGATCCACATTTATTTGTGAGGACAACCATGAATAGACTTTAGAATATAACTGTAATTGCTAGAATCTGGCAAACAAACATGATTAGTCATGGAGGAACACCCATCAATTAACCTACAAAGAAATAGGAAGATGTAAACAATGAAGGCGCTTATTAATGATTTTTTATGCACTTTTTTTTTTTTTAACTGCTATGATCAATGTGAATTTTTATCATGTGTTTGAATACAGGGAATCTAAAGCTCAAAAATAGAAATAAAATAGTTATATAGCAACCATTTCCATTGACATTATCGAAAATTGATTTCATTTTTAAGGGCTTATTTGAATAGCAAGTAAAAATTTTAAATTCTTTACACAACAGTCATCTCATACCTTATGTCAAAAAATTCTTATTGTGAATGTAGTTGCTAGGTGTGGAATTCATTTAAAATAAAAAATAAAAAATTATGATGTAAATAACATATAACATTAAATTAATAAAAAAACATTTTCTTTTTTGTGGATTCCATCGATCGTAACCCACACGTGCAAGGAACGGTAAATGAAGGGTCCATGGTTCGGTGGTCCAAACCATAGATCTGCTGGGTAGGACTCATATTCTAGATCAGACTGTTTAAATTTCGATATTTTGGGGCACAAAACATAGTTACAAGAAAAAAAATAAAAATATAGAAGTGGTCCACATTCAAAAGACAAGGTTGAATATTGAGAAATTGGTAGGTTTATGGGTATTCAATAAAAGATTGAGGCCCATCGGATAATAGTTTAGATCCATGAAGTATGGGCCCGCTTGTAATATAGTCCTATTCTTCAGTAAACATAAGCAATTATTCATTTGCTGATGAGAGGAATTACATTTGGTATACATGGGTTTTAGATGTAGCCCCCATAAACTTCTTCATACCTTTCAACTTGTGGCCTACATACACACATTCAATTGAGAAAGGTCCAAAGATTGTTGGACAAGATCCTTCTAATTTGAGAGAATTTTTGGGGCATGTTCCATCCACCCGGTATGAAATGGGCCAGGGCCATCAGCTGGGCTTGGTCATGGATTTTGAGGTCAGATAGGCTGGGCCTGGTTTTGTATGTGAATAAAGGGATCAGATGATAGGTAGGCCCGACTTATTGAAATGGGTAGTTAGTATTTAACTAGTGGGTTGGACTGGGCTTTTACCATAGTGATTATCACTGGGATAGACCAGGCCTGACCTAGGTTTCTCACTAAAGGGTTGGGCTTGGACAAGCCATGGCCTAGGCCTAGATCAGCACGACCCATTTAAACTCTAAACACTTCTTATGTGCCATTTTAAACAAGACCTGAACCTCCTGATAAAGAAGCCTTGTAACGCCCTAAAAATCGGGGGTCGAGTATAACCCAACTCTCGAGTTCCAAAACATTACTTATGCAACATTTTTTTAGTGATGGATGTATGTTGTCTGCATTGGTGCATAAAACATGAAGCAGATTAAGCCAAATTAGCAAAACATAATCCAGGGACAGTTATAATACACAAGCGGAAGACTGAAACAAATATATAAACTAGTACAAGTCTCCAAAATATGTAAGCTCCGCTAGGTCAATAGTTACAAGTAAAGTTTCAAAATACAAATGTCAAAATGTGATAGTCCTTTATAAAGCATAAACTCTGAAGTCTCGATGATTCAGAACGGTCTAAGTGAACTCGCCTGAATACTGGATACACGAGAAAGCCTCCTCATCATCCTTGAACTCCAGCTCTACCTCATGCGTCGCATCATCGTTTGAAACTAAGACAGAGTCTGGTTGGTGTTTAAGCACTGTCCCAAAACATGGGAGTGAGTGATCAACTCTGTGGAGCTATACAGTAAAAGTTAACATGTTATCAATTCAGTCAAGTAGTAATAATAAAGAGTACAACAAACAAGTCCTAAATACTCTGATTAATGCAAAAATAAAATGTAGCAATGATGCATGCCCTCGCCTACACTCCCTCAGCGTCTTTATCTTACGGCGCACATGACAACCACCCGAAAGTGCTCTTCCTTGCCAAAGCACATGCAATGCAGTGCATGGAAGTAATTACCAAGTTCTTATTAGTCCTTTTTATACAACAGGATTGGAAAGCTAAGGTACCTTCCTTATATCAATTCTCAAACAATGATCCATTCTAGGGTCGTCAGTCTTACTAACTCTCATACGACGTTACGGTTCTAGGTTGTTGTAAAGGGCTCGTCACCAATCAATACAAGCCTAGTCATACCCTGGATACTATGATAAGGCTCGTCACCAATTAATACAGGCCTAGTCATACCCTGGATATTATGATAAGGCTCGTCACCAATCAATACAGGCCTAGTCATACCCTGGATACTATGATAAGGCTCGTCGCCTCATTGTAGTTTTAAGATATGCTCGAAGTCACTACAGAGGGCTTGTCACCAATCAGTGTAGGCCGACAGCACGAATACAGTATCTCATACTACCGTATTCTGCTCACGAGTCTGGGTTGCTCACTGATCACTACGGGGAGGCTCGTCGTCACAACGTATGCCGATAGCTTGACCACGGTGTCACATACCACCATGTCTAGCTCATGAGTCTTAGCGGATCGAGGTAACATAGTTAACAGGGTTTCACTAGTGAGTTTGGTACCTTAGATTCAAGTAGTAGCATCCAAACATGGTTAACATACATCGGATCAATCGGGTTAATTGATAAGCTCAACTAGGACGAGCGCACGTTGAGTTGATCGACATAAAATGCATAAGCACTCCGTGTGGCCTAACCACTGTCGACATCTCAAGTACGGCTCGAATTCGTCGAACACATCCTGCGTGGCAAAAATAACCTCAGCCACCAGTTCGTGAACTATTACCGATTACCTGGACTGTGATATAGTCTCAACCACGTACAATCACAATAATGAATATTTAAGTCAAATCTTACAATCATATGAACATGTTATGGAATATAACTTAAATATGAATACATAGTACATGGAGGAAATCATACACACAGTTAAACATGAATAAGTAGGCTATATAGTTCACGGAGGAAATCGTACACATAGTTAAGGTAGTTGGGATTCATATCTCAACTCCCTTATAAATCAGACTTTATTAAATACTAACTCATTCAGACATTTTCACAAACTCTTAGACTACACTTTTCAACATACATCATGTATGTTGGCCATATTATGTATTAGGACAAATTCTTTTGCCAAGGAGTTGTCGCATACATAACAACCATGTACCTACGACAATTAATCATGACAATCACAACATCAGATTCCAAATGCATACAAACATTTCAACAAACACATGAAATACTCTATACATAACATAGTTCATACATATACGTAAAATGAAACAGATATCGCATTTGGCATGTGTAATGACACCTACGTCAATAATAAATCATTAACTGACATTGAAATTCTTAAAAACCATAACCTAAACGTATATAGTCCGCACATTAAATCGATAAACGCATAACGGATATGATTTAGACATTTAGTCTTCGTCAACGGCGGTTTAACAACCTAAAGTATGAATTTGGTTAGCTATATCATCACTTAAACTATTGAAAACCCTAGAACAGGTTAGGGTTAGAAATTCTTACCCAAGTATGGAATTAGAATCGCCAGAATAGCGATCCGGTAGCGATGGATAAGCATGTGGAGAGGCAGGGTAGAATCCCTGGGAAAATCTCCAACTCACTCTATCTCTTTCTCTCTCTTTTCTTAACTAGGGTTTTAGAATTCATATGGATTATGAAAAAGGGTATTTAAAGCCCTTATATAGGCCTATAACTGACGGAAACAGCCCCAGGCCCAAGATATACTTAAGTTATATCCAAATCGGGCTTGTTTCGATCCAACGGAGCATTTCTGATGGTCCCTTTGCTGAATGCGGTCGGACTTAAGCTCACAAAAATTAGATCTTAATCAAGCTAAGTTTTCAGTGTGATCGGATTTACAGATCAACCGTGGCGGACTAGTTTCAATTCAATGGTCACCGATACTCGATTAGGGCCATAAGTATATTGGCATGTGTGGGACAGCTCCCCTGATCTGAGGGTGTATTTGGGTCACATTCTAACGGTCTGAATGCTTATAATTGACCTATAAGCGACACGAATCAGATTACTTAAATTCAGATTTAATTTCTAAAAATATTCACTTTTCTCACACATTTCGCTCCGGACTCAAGTAAATCGTCGTGGGATACTGTCTAGACTTGATTTCTGAGGTGGTTGTCAAGTCTAACAAGGCGGTCGTATTTGTCTAAGTTCATCGCTATCAGACTTTCGATGTGCGGTCTAAGTTTGATATGGAGTTTCAATGTGCTCCCGAGAGCAACCAGATTTAGAGATGAATCCTAGGTTTTAGGGGAATGCAGCGTTAATAATTCTATAAGTTTTGGGTCTTGCAGATCATATTTAAAGTGATTGGTGATAATTTCATAGGTAATCTAGTTTAGCGTTAGTTAATTCTTATTAAATTTCTAAAGGATTTGGTCCTAAGTGATTTCTGCTTGAGGTGGAACTCGAGTCTTCGTATGAATTTTTCCAGGACGTTACAAGCCTTGATTGGAATAACCCTTAGGAAGGTTACATTGGTGAAAAGAGGGAAAATGTGGTCAATGTCAGTTGTTAGGTCTTTTTTTCAGAAGATTGTTGTTGACATTGGCATTATTATGATAGAATGAATAAAGAAGAAGTGGGCGGATTGGATTCGTCGAGGCTCGGCGGATTGAATTCGTCATTCTAGGAAAAAAAATAATAGAAAGGAGTCATTTGAGCTATGCGAAGGGAAGGAAGTCGTGGGCGGGAGCCTGAGGTCACTTTTCCTAATCCATCCCAAAGGTTTTACTCCATTGTCATCGTACCCAGTCCAGGGAGTACTAGTAGTTGTCGAGTGGTGTGGTATGAATCCAATCCACCTGCCCTCCTTTCTTTCACTGGACCACTTTTCTGGAGGATTGAACATGGAAACATCTCTTGAGTAGGAGGGGCTGCAGTAGGGCGAATCAACGCTTTCAAGGTAGTACCGCCTTCGTCGTCACAAGTAGAGTTGTACACGAGTCGAGCTAGGCCAAGCTCGACTTGGCTTGACACCACCATGACCCAAGCTTGAGCTCAGCTCGACTTGGTCTTCAAGCTCACCCCTTGAGCTCAACTTGGCTTGCTGGTTCAAGTTGAGTTGAGCTAAGGTCGAGTGGGGTCAAGTGAGCTATTCGAGTCGAGTTAATATTATTTTATAAATTATTATAAAATAATTTAAATGATAAAAAATCGAGATTGTTAGAACGGAGACAGTTGCAATGGCAGTGCATAACAAGTTAATACAAGCTAGCAAATAAAAATATGAGAATATTATAAGAAAACCATAAACTCACTCAAAATTCATCGGCATCTTGTTAATATGGTCCTTTTGAGGAACGCCTTCCCGACTGTCAGATAAGAGAGTAATCACCTTTATCCGAACCCGATCCATCGCTTTTGTCAATAGAAAATATGTTTGCAGATCTAAATGTGTTATCTTCTCCAGGATAATTGTTTACTTTTTCTTAATCAGAAGGTGGTGAAACTTCACTATCATATTCATGTATAAATTTAGCTAACTTTTTCAATCATTCTTTATGAGCCGATTTATAAAGAGTTCCCAACATCTTATAAAATGATAAGAACCTGGAGAGAAACTTTGATGTTTTATGACTCTTTTTTGTGTCTATGCTTGGCCCTGCATCGACGTTATGTTGTCTTGGAGGACATCAATGTCTAGATGCTTCCGCCTCATCCCTATTTATCTTTATGACAAGTTTCAGTTGCTTTTCTCTTATAGCTTTTAATCTGACATTTTTCTCTTCTTCTTTCTTACTAATTTATTGCACTCTCTCTATTTCTGAATTTTCATCTATTATAATAGGCTTATAATGATATATATATATATATATATATATATATATATATATATATATATATATATATATATATATATATATATATATATATATATATATATATTGTGGCTGGTTGAATTTGGTGTGGAGGGGGTGAAAGTTTTCTTATTTGAGTCTAAGAGAGCTTGGAAAAGAATCTGTATTTCCTGTGATGCATTAAGACATGGTTTTGCATCTCCTTCCTGACTAGATAAGTGTATTCTTAGCTGATTTGTTTTGTTGATGAATTTGCTTCCATACAAATGACATTTAATCTTCATTCTTCCAGATGTTGGGGAGTAAATTTGGGTACCGTAATCCCAAATGTCGGCGGTTGGATCATCAGACGATATTTCTGCACAATGATTTTTGTTAATAAAGAATAATATTTTTAGGAGAATATAATCTTCAAGAAATAAATTGTAGTACGTTCAAAATTTCAATGTCAATGTCAATGTCAAATACTATAATTCAAAGATAACAGAAATTAAAGTCTTACAGAATAAGTAATAAGATCAAGATGTCCAAAATATTTAAAACACTTTTTAAACTTTAAACATATGAAGGTGTAGTATCAGTCTTGTATAGACTCTTGGTTTCGTCCTCTTCATCAAATGAACTTCCACCCCAAACTGGATGTAACCAATCTTGCGTACAAACGAGAGCGTTAATTGTTTTAGGTGTAAGAGAGCTTCTATACTTATTTACCACCATACTATCAGTGCTGAGTGCAGACTCTGATGCCATTGTCGTTATCGGAATGGATAAAATATCTCGAGCAATCAACGATAGTGTAGGGTATTTTCCTTCATGAGCTCTAGTCTTCCACCAGTTTAAAACGTGAGTCTTGGCTAGACTTCTTCACGACTGGCTCCTTGAAATATATTTCTAATTCTGACTCATTTATTTGTTGACTCACTTCATCTTGTTCTAAGGTTGAGAAGTATTCATCGAGAAAATTGTCATCACTTATAGCCGAATTGGAACTGCATTCATTCATAAGTTGCGTGTTCTGACTTCTAGAAGAATTACTCATATAAGAAGAGTACAATTCTTCAATTGCTACACAAACATTAGATGTTTCAATGATAGCCTTGTCAAACAGATAAATCTTCTTATAAACATAACTAACCAGTCCCATTTTGTAGCAAAGATCAAGTACAATAGCTAAAGCCATCAATAAGTGACATTCGCTCTGGTACTTTTCAAATTTCACTTGCATGCTTAGCGTCATGTTTTGAATATAATTTGGACCTATTATGACACTTTTCTAAAGAGCATCCCTAATCATCCAAAGCTTTAAAAGAAACAGATTTGTTGTTGGATATTTATTTTCAAAAAATAGTTTCGTATGGTCATAGTAAACTTGAAGAAAACTACGAACATCTTTAGCTCTTTTCCAATCATCTTCACTAGGTAACTAAGCATATGCTTCATCATGAATTACAAAATCTAAGAATGCATTTTTCAACTCCACATCCCCATCCAATATTTTATATGTTGAATTTTAATGGGTGCGAACATCTAACTTCAATATTTTTTGAGTTCCAACATTTAAACGTTGGAGTATGTCATTACAGATGTTAAGTCTTGATGATGACCATCATATATAGTTTACTCTTTCTCTTATGTTCTCAATTGTGCCGTCAATTATTTTTAGCTCCTCTTGTACAATTAAATTCAGAATGCGAGCACAACATCTCACTTAAAAAATTTTCTCCTCAAAATAAAGATTATTGACTGTCTTGAATTAGCTATACAAAAAGAAAATCATAGTATCATTTGTAGATGCATTATCTAGTGTCATTGAAGATATCCTACTTTCGATGCCACACTCTTAAAGACAATTGTATATGCAGTCTGAAATAACCAAACCGGTTTGAGGGGGAGGAAGGTGATGAAAGTTTAATATAGTCTTATGTAGATTTCAATCTGCATCCACATAGTGTGCAGTTAGCGACGTGTACCCTTCCTTTGGTTCGATGCCTTCCACAAGTCTAAAGCAAGACTTATACATGAGACTGATGACAAAATGACTTTTATCTTTGTCTTCTCATTTATATACATCTTCATGCATTTTATTTTCACCGTGACCTGCTAACACTCTCAAATCTTGAATTCGAGTATCCATTGTATTCACTAAAACTTTACTCTCTGTAAACCTAAATGGTTTCTCCTCAATAATAACTATTCTTGTAAACCACTCTTTTAGTTTGTCTTTTTCAAATTTATGAGTGATGAGAGCAGCTTGTACGTTGGAGTCGCTTCCTCTAGACGAGGCAAATGATAACAGTTGTTTGCCTGAACGTGAGATTTTTGGACTCTTAACACAATTAATCGTATGTTTGCGATAATGTAAAGTTAATCCCATCAGAATGCTTTGCGAATGTTGACTTGCAATACTTACATCTAACCATCGTAATACGGTTATAACCTTCTTTCACCTCAACCTCTTCAAAATTGTCCCAAATTGCTTATCTTTTTTCTTCCTTTATTCGATGTATTTGAGATTGAATTTAAGCTTTTCTCATCTCGTTCCACATTAATAATTAGAGGATATGTGGCAGATGCACCAACAGCATGGGTAGTAGGGATATCCTCACTAGCCATCTTTAAATATAAAAATAAGAAAACATGTGTAAGATATGTGAAGTTTAAAGGTGTAATGGTAATATGTGATTTGTAAGTAGGCATTTTTAACGTCTCTTAACTTTTAATTTCACTTTTTATCCCATTCAGTAATATATCTTGTACTCTACTCATACAATTTACATGCGATTCGAAAATTCGACAGCATCTCCCTATAATTCTCCAAATATATGTAAAAATTCTCTACTGTTTGAGTGTCATCACCATTATCTGTTATTCACAGATGAGAGACAGTCAACCAGTTAAGAACAATATATTCAGATATTAAATTGGATTGATGCACCGAATCTCAAACTCCATGTAAATTGTGTAAGCAACATTAAGGTACATGATATATTACCAAATTGTCCAACATGGATAATTTAAGAATTTATACACACACACACACACACAAAGACATGCTCTCCTACGCACCTATGCACGTGCGCACCTTTCCACACGTGTCATGGGTGTCGAATCCGAACTGTCCATAAGATGCGGAATCCCATGAAACCTTAGGGGGTGAATTTTAACCCTGATCTAAGATTCTAGTGGGCCATAGTAAAGAGAAATTCAAATCAAGGGAAGAAGTTGTTTGCATTTTTATGGCCCACCAAAGTTTTGGTTCAAAGTAAAAATTGGTACCAAGGGGTTTTAAAAGGTTCTGCTTCATGTGGACCGTTCAGATTTTGGAGAATTATCAGATATGATAAGTTCTCAAAAAAGTTCATAGGTAGTTCGTGTGAACTGGTTCGCAGGTGAACATTCCGCTATATATTGTAACGATCCAAAAAATTTCGTACCAAGACCCAAGTACCACCTCGATCAGAAATTACTTAGGATTAATTCTCTTAGAAATTTAACCTAAGTTACCTAGCGCTATGTTAGACTGACTGTGAAATTAGTGTTGTTCGCTTTAAATGCGTTCTGCAAGATTTAAAACTTGTAGAATCAATGACGCTATAATACCCTCAAATCTAGGATCCAACTCTAAACCCATTTGTTCTAGGAAATATTTGGTAACTTTGTATTGGATCTATACCGCGCGTCGAAAGTTCGATATCTACAATCTTAGACCATTATGACCGCTTAGTTGGACTTGATAATCGTTTCGAAAATCAAGTCCAACTGATGTCCTGACACTATTTTACTGAGTTCGAAATGAAGAGAGTGAGAAAAGGAAAAGAATTAGAAAATTAATTCCATTTTTATGAAATCTGGCACGTGTCATTTGCACGTTATTTTTAAGCGTTCTGACCGTCAGACTTCAACCAAATTTCACCATCGGATCAGGAAAATTGGCCCTTTCATGTCATGGAACTTGTAGCCCTGATTTAGGTTCGGTAACCATCGAATTGAAACTGGTCCGCCACGGACAATCTAGAAATCCGATCGGACTGAAAACTTCACTGATTAAAGATCCGATATTAGTGAGTTTAAGTTCGACCGTAATTGATAACAGGACCTCCAGAAGCGCTCCGTAGGATCAGAAAAATCCCGATTTGGATATAACCTAAGTATACCTTGACTTAAGGTCCGTTTTCGTTATGTTTGGGCTTATAAAAGGGTCTTAAACCCTTAGCTTTCTAATCCAAACGAATTTTCCAAACCCTAGAGATTCCAAAGAAAGAAAAGAGAGAGAAAGTGAGAGAGAAGTGGGAGCTACTCCTGGGATTCGATTCCTGTTACTCCTTGTGCTTACACATCGTTACCGAATCACTATTCCGATGATTTCAAAGACACTATTAGGTAAAAAAAACCTAACCTTAATCAGTTCTAGGATTTTAATTAGTTAAAGTGAGGTAATAGCTAACCTATTTCATGTAATAGGTTGCCATTGGGCAGTAGACGAAGCGTAAGTGAACAAACTGAGTTCGTTATGCGATTACCGGCGTAAGGTGTGGACTATATGCGCTTAGGTTATGGTTTTCAACCATTTCAATGATAGTTAATGATTTATTCATGCTATGAATGCAATTACACATGCCAAATGTGCTGTCTGTTTTGTCTTCCGTATACATATGCTGTTATTGTAAATACCGTATTTCATATATATGTTAGAATACACGTATACGTATGGAATTTACTGAATTGATTGCCATGATAAATTGTCGTTGTTATATGCTTAATATGTATACGGAAACTCCTTGGCGAAAGGACTTGTCCTACTTTGCAACGGTGTCGACATACATGATGTATGTTGAATAGTGTAACCTAAGTGTTTGAATAAATGCCTAAGTGAGTTAGTAGTTAGTAAAGTGTGATTGTTAAGATGGTTGAGATATGGATTTCAACCACAGTATTTGTGTGTATGATTTCCTCCATGAATCATGTAACTTAGGTTGTCCATGTTAAATGAGTGTATGATTCCTTCCATGAATCATGTAACTTAGGTTGTCCATGTTAAATGAGTATATGATTTTCTCTATGGATTGTGTACCTAGTCAAATCATGATAAATGTGTGTGTATTAATTCCTGCATGTACTATATACATTTTCACGTTATACTTCATTCGTTGTTCGTGTGAATGCAGAATATGACTCATATGCTAGTTATTATCCTTGTATGTGAATGGGGTTGTGTCACAGTACAGGTGATTGAAAAATGTTTCACAAGTAGTGGTTGAGATTGCTTTCGCCACACAAGATGAGTTTAGCGAATCTGAGTCGTGCTTGGGGAGTTCGGTAGTGGTTAGGCCACACGGAATGTTTATGCATTCCATGTCGTTCAACTCAATGTGCGCTTGGCCTAGTTAGGCTTATCAACTAACCCGATTGACCGATGCTTGTTCACCATATTTGGTCACCACTGTTTAAATCTAAAACACTGAGCTTACCAGTGTAACTCCCGTTAACCATAATACCAAGATCCCCTAAGACTCATGAGCCGGGCATGGTGGTATGGGGCACCGTGGTTATGTAATCGGCCTACGCTGGGGCCACAAACCTCCTCATAGTGACCAGTGAGCATCCTACTCTGAGCAGATTATGGACACTATATTCTTGCTGTCAGCCTACACTGATTAGTGACGAGCCCTCTGTAGTGACCTTGAATTTATCCTGACACCGCATGGGGGCGACGAGTCCTAATGCAGTCTCAAGGATATAAATAGGCTTGTATTGATAAGGTGATGGGGGAGAGGAGCAACGATTGCGCGCAACAGCCCTGACAACCCTTACAGCGACTTAGAACCATAACATCGTATGAGATTCCTAGGACTGACGACCCTAGAATAGATCAATGTTGAGAAATGATACAAGGGAGGTGTCTTAGCTTTCCAATCCTGCTATATGAAAAGGACTAATAAGAAGTTGGTAAATCATATTCATAACACCGCATTGCATGTGCTAACGGTGTTGGTGATAGAGCACTGAGGAAGTGAGTCATGCCGCGATCGTTAGTGGATGTCGCAGAGAGGATTGTGGTGAGGGCATGCATCATTCTTCATATCATCCTTGCATTAATAAAAGATATAGGACCTGTGTGATTGTACTGCCTTATCATTATTGTTTGATTGGATAGATAACATGTTAACTTTTGTTATATAGTACTACTGAGTTAATCACTCACTCCCACGTTCTAGGACGGTGTTTAAACACCAACCAGACTTTAACTTAGCTGCAGAAAATGGCGATGCTTGCGAGGTGGAGCCAGACTTCGACGAGGACGAGGAGGCATTCTCTTACATGCAGTTCTCAGGCGGGTTCATGTGAGCCTTGTCCTGATCAGCGGAAATTTTTCTGGGATATGTATTGTATTATTTTAAACGGTTCATGTATGTATTTTGAGACACAGATATATGTATATTGCCCTGGGCAGAGCACGCATCATTTAAAAATTTATTTTGAATCATGTATGTATTTAAGTCTTCCGCTTGCTTTACCTTAATATCCCTGAATTATGTCTGCTAATCTAGCTTGATTTATATCATGTTTTATGCATTAATATAGACAACATACAATCATCATCGAATATGTTACATAAGTGATGTTTTGGAACTCGGGAACTGAGTTATACTCGACCCCTGAATTTCAGGGCGTTATATATATATATATATATATATATATATATATATATATATATATATATATATATATATATATATATATATATATATATATATATATATATATATATATTAAAACCAATAATTGATTTAAATATAATTTATTGCATATAAATTCTTAAACAGGTAGGTAGATTATTATCAAGTGTGTTAAGTGTCAAGTGAAGTCACTCTAAAACTAATTAATTTCTGTTTAATTGAAGTATACAACTATAAATCATATATTAAATATATAATTTTTAGTTGAATACTTGAATTAAGCATAAATCAATTTTAAGTAATCAAAATATTCAATTTCACATAATCTAACTAATTGAATATTAAAATCAACTATATTCAAGTAATCAAAATAAAAAAAATCAATAAATCAATAAACAACAATTTGACTCAACCCTGAGTCCCTAACCCGACCTGACGCTAAACCCAACTCGACGTTATCACTGACCTAACCCACCCGACGCTGACCCAACCCAACCCAGCCCAGCCCGACCCTGGCCCAACCCGACATTGACCAAACCCTGACCCAACCTGACAGTGACCCCACCCGACCTAAACACATACCCTGACCGACTGACCCAGCTCGATTTGTAAATATAAAAATTACCTGGAGCTGAAGCTTGAAGGAGAGAGACGGAGAGAATGAGAGGTGGGGTGCTACTGGATTTCTGCTCAGAGGCAGGGTGGGGTGGAGTCCCTGACCCAACTTGGAAGCTCAGCTCCTTGGTCGTGTGGTAGTACTGCCGGATCTCTGCTCAAAGGTGAGATGGGGGTGGAGTCGCTGACCCAACTCATCCGCTCAGTTCGTCGCTTAGTCGGTTCAAATAGGGTAGGATAGCAAAAGCAAAAGGAGGGGAAAAGTGAAGGGTTTTAATTTTAAAAGGGTTTTGGGGTTTTAAGTTTTTTTTATAATTATTATATATATTATGAATAAATTATATATATATATATATATATATATATATATATATATATATATATATATATATATATATATATTTCGGGTTGAGATCGAGATCTCTTTTGCGTCGAGCTTGACCAAGCTCTAACTCGGCTCATTTTTAATCGAGCCCAAGTTACTTGCGCTCGACCTAATCCGAACCTTCATTCGAGTTGCGACCTAATCCGAACCTTCATTCGAGTTGCGTGTACAACTCCACCTAAAATTTCTCCCACGACAGATGAGAAAAGTAGATTTTAGATTTTGCTACTTGCATGGACGGTCGTTGAAATTGAGAGTAGGACACGTGGTTGGCGTTTCAAGCCTTACTACGATAAAAATAACAGACTTCTCACGTGTATTTATCCACACGGATTGATGCTTGGTGGGACAACCAAGATATTTGTAAGAAATCCACCGCATCTATACATTCTGTGAGCTCATTTTAGGACATGCAAAAATTCTGTGTCTGTGTCCAAAACTCAAATAAGTAACATGAGAGGAAATTTTGGGGAAAGAAATGCCCACCGTCGAAGCCTTCCCACCAGGTGGTTAGCGTGGTGGGATCCACCATTAGTGGACCATCACTAAAAATCTCTCATATCGGAAGATCCTAGCCATCCCATCTTTAGCCTTCTCATTTGATTCTGTACCGTTTCTGTAGTTTTTTCCCTGATCGTCTAATTGTAGGACACCCGTGGAAGGGTTAGGATTTTCCCATTGGGAGTTTTTCAGTCAGTGCTCCATCCATCGTGGGATCCATCAAACTAACGGTCCAGATCAACAAACCATAGCCTCCACTTGTACAACTAAAGATGCAAGGATGCCATGCATATCACATAGAGTTGCTCTCTCCATTGATTTGAGTTCCAAATTCCATCACAGCTAGCATGCTCTTGACTGAGATACCGAAGATCCATCAAATCCGCAGGGTTTCATTTCACAGTTAATGAGAATTGGAGTGCATGTGCTTTTAATGCAGATGCACGGTTTCTATTCCCATATGCATGGCGGGTGGGGCCCACACTGCAAAATGTATCTGGATCTGGGGGGTGGCCTTTGGGCCACTGTGATCTATGTGTCTTATATCCAAACCGTTTATCTGTTTTGAAAACTCATGTTAGGGCATTATTCCAAAATTGAAGCAGGTTCAAATCTCAGGTGAACCATAATAAGGGAAAGAGTGGTAATCTACTATTAAAAACATATCGTGGGACACAAAAGTTTTGAATTAAGCTGATATTTATGTGGTCTCTTCATCCCCTCTTTGTTGCATTATCAACAAGTTGGATGGGAAACAAACATTCCATGGTCCCCACGAAGTTTTTAATGGTGGGGTTCAATCACTACTCTTTTCTGCCCATAGGTCTGCCTATGATTTGGATCTACTTCAGTTTTGAAATCATGACCTAATGAGCATCTACAATGGATGGACGGTGTAGATCTAAGGCGCATACATCAGAGCGGGCCTCACAGTTTGCCTACTGAGGCTGTCATTAGCCAGTAGGCAGTATAGCTACTGGATGGTCCTCTGTGGGCCCACCATGATGTTTTTTTTTCTTAATCCACACCATTCATTCATTTTCCGAGATAATTTTATAGGCCATAAATCCTAAAAATGAGGCAGATTCAAATCATGTGCACCACATCATAGAAAACAGTTTAGTAATTGAACAGTGATAATTAAAAAATTCCTAGGCCACAAAATTTTTGGATGGAGCGGATATTTGTGTTTTCACTTCATCCAAGTCTGTGTGACCTGGTCAACATGTTGGATGGCAAATAAACATTATAGTGGGCCTTAAGAAGTTTTTATATGTTCAATAACTAATGTCTTCTTATTGTATGGTCTGCTCGAGAAGTCTTTTATTTTTATCACTCTAAACATTATAGTGGGCCCTACCAAGTTTTTATATGTTCAATCACTAATACATCGTAGTGGGCCCACGGAACTCAGCGACGTCAACACACCACCCCACATCAGTGGTGCGTGGCATGTGCATTAGCTGAGTGGTACATGGGCTTTTCTAAGCCCACATGTATTTAGAGCTCAGCCCATTTGCAGGCGTTTCATATACCATCTGGCATTCAAATGTATGCAAGCTCTGAGCCGAACAAACTCAGGGACAAACACATGGTAGGCCAAGATCAAGAGAAATACCATCTGCCATTCATGTGCAAGCTCTGAGCCGAACAAACACAGGGACAAACTTATAATGGGCCAAGATCAAGAGAAATTAGGCTGTCCGAGTTGAGATAAAAAAAATTTTTTTTTTTTTAAAAACAAAAATAAAAAAACAGTGTGTGTACTATAACTTTCAATTAATGTTGGAAAGCCACCAAATAGTTATGCACCCTGGCCAACAATCTGCATTTAAAAGGCTTTGTAAATTTAATTGTTTTAGGAATTAAATTAGAGTTCCAAATTAAAACTTGTTACTTTTAATATTTACTAATTTTCTATTTTAGAGTTTTAAGAGACCACCCATGGTCAAAGTATTTCTTTTAATTATTTAATTTAATGGTTTTTACAAGTTTAGTTGGATTAGATGTCTTATTATAGTTTTAGAAATTATTATTATTTTTTAGAAGTGTTATATTTTTAACTAATTGAGATCTAGATTTTTTGTTTAATATAAGGTCATCAAATACACTGTAAGTAGTACTTTTTCATCAATATTATCATTCTTATTCATCGTTTTTAAAGATTTCTTCTCAGGTGGATTTAAGGGCTATGCTTGAGAAGAAATGTGATCTCTTATCTTTCTCCATGTCCGGCTACATTATTGATACTAGATTAACATTTTTCCTCAAGCATTGATAAGATGAGCATGGAGCCTTTCATTGGACTTCAATTGTTTTCAATGAAAGAGTTGCAAGGGAAGATTTCTCTGTGATTGAGACCATGAAGTGCAAATATATTCAGGAAAACAAAGTGCTCATAATTGTGTTGGTGAAGCGATCAAAACTGTCTTTAATAAGAAGAAGTGGACTCATATAGATGGAGCGCCTCTTGAGGAATTTATCAAAAACCCTTCAATATTGCTAAGTAATGTTAGTATATTACTAACTAAAGAAATGGCTTGAAGAATTTAGACCATCGCAACTTCTTCCCTCGTAGGCTCCACACTTGTAGAGTTCCATGACCATCTGAATACTGTGGATATGAAACAGTCGTACCACTCCAAACCTATTTACAAAGGACGTGGATTGGCCAGCTACCAAGTGATGTCTCCAAGTTCCGTGGGTCCCTACCATGATGTATATGTTGTGTTCACACTGTCTATCCTTTTGGCGAGATCATTTTAAGCCATGAGCTTAAAAATAAAGAAAATTCAAAGCTTAAGTGGACCCTATTACAGAAAACATTGGCGACAGTAACACCCAACATTGAAAGCTTCTTAGGGCCCAACATGGTGTTTATTTGAGATCCAACCTGTTCATTGTTGAGGGCTGTTACACAAAACCTTAGGATCTAGCCTCTCAAAAAATATCAGAATTATGTGATAATAAAGTAATGAAATAAATCAAAGCACAAACCACACGACATAAGAGATTTTTATGTGGAAAACTCTTAAAGAAGTAAAAACCACGGGACCTAGTCCAGAGCAACAATCCACTATAAAGTAGAACGTTACAACCGATTACAAGCACACCTTGCTTGGATCAAACCTTCTTCACTCACGTAGGAGCGGATGAACAATAAGTGAATAAAAAAAAAATGGAAAGATCTCACTGATCACGAAGACGTATAAGCGCTGAGACGTCGACTGCGAATTCTTCCTTCCACAAGCTTCCTCTCTCTCTCGATTTCTTTCTCTCTCACCTTGGTCATGAAAAACCTTAGAATACCCTTCTCAATGCCCTAGAAAAGCCTTAAGGACCCTTATTTACAGTTTAGATAACTTTCCTTTCGCACCTCTGTGAAACTGCTTCCAATTTACGCAGTTCGCACAAAATCCGCATAAATCTGCGTAACTCTCGACTAGTCGAGCCAGGGCTTCGACTAGTCGAGCACTGTTCACTCGACTAGTCGAGCCAGGCCCTCAACTGGTCGATCGAGGACAGAAAACTGAGCTCGCTGAACTTTGAATCGAGTAGTCCACTTGATTGGTCGAGCAGCGCGGTGAAACACTTCGATTTTCAACCAGCTGTACTATCTTTCCTGTAAACTGGTAAGGAAAATCCCATCATTCATAAGTTCACATAAATATAGATAAAAAAAAAAACACAAATATCAGCTTGATTGAAAATTTCTATAGCCCTTAAGAAGTTTTTAATGGTGAGCGTTCAATCCCCACTATTTTCTATGATGGGGTTCACTTAAGCTTTGGATCTGCCTCATTCTTTGGTTATGCCGTAAAATGATCTCTCAAAATGAATGGACAGTGTGGTGATGCCACTTTAGTAGTGAGATAGCTACTAAAGCCTATAATAGCTAATCGGTGTCTATTTGCAAAGATCACAGCCTCAATTAAGCCCACCAATATACTCCTCAATATGATCTAAACTAATGATCATGTGCAACCCACTCAATATAGGTTTTACCAATCAATCAATGAACATGGAGAGTTATAAATAACAAATCCATTATTACAAAGCTAGTGGACCTCAACACCCCACATGACAAAGATAGCAAAGAAATAGAAGATGAAGTTTCATTTTCTAAAGTTCTATCATAGACAAAATTTCAATCCAATGTGCTGGCCTTTGCCATCAAAAGAAGATACATTATCAAAGTGGGTCATTAGGATGAGCTGTCATAATTCTAAACTCAAGAATAAATTTAAATTTTCAAGTGGATGGGTCTAACATAAGCAAAGTTAGGACAAATATATTAACAATCCAGACTAAGAGGGAGATGTAGGAGAGATTGAGGGAAGGAGAGAAATATAAATATTTTCAAATAGGTACTTATCATTTTTTTCAATTTACATGGCTACTAAGCTTGAGATCTACATTATTTTTAAATTGATAGTTAAATGTGATGTGGCACAATAAATGTACAGAACCAATTTCATAGGATGCCCGTTGTGTTCTAACCCCACACTCATCTCTACCCACAAACGGGCTTATCTATGCGATGGGGTCCACTACAATGAATTTGTTTATCCATGCCTTTTGTCTCTTTATATATATATATATATATATATATATATATATATATATATATATATATATATATATATATATATATATCATTTTAAGGTATGAGATCAAAAATGAGGAAGATCTAACGCTCAAGTTGGCCACACCAAATGCTTGGGTTGCATTACATGCAAGAGTCATCTATAGTGCAGTCCAATTGGGCATTGGATCAACCTTATTTCTGGACTCTTACCTTAAAACGATACGAGAAAAAGGGTGGATGGTGTGGACAAACATATATATCATGGTAGGACCCACATAGATCCACCCGTCTGTGGCTAGTGATAGGCGGGGTTGTTGAAATATCAAATATCGTTTTTCTACCGGTAAAATCTAAGCCTAACAACCAGCTCTAACATGAGCGTGGTGGGTTCTAGACGGAACTCTGTGGGTCTTATCATGAAGTATGTGTTTTATCCACGCCGTTAATTTATTTTTTAAAGATTATTTTAAGGCATGAGTACTCTAAAAATGAGACAAATCAAAATCTCAAGTCAACCACATGATAAGAAAACAACAATGATTGAACGCATAAAAACTTCCTAGGGCCCACTATAATGTTTATTTGCCATCTAACATGTTGATTAAGTCACATAGACCTTGGCGTAGCCAAAACATAAATATCAGCTTCATCCAAAACTTTTGTGGCACAGGAAGTTTTGTATTATGAGTGTTCAATTACTAAACTGCTTTCTATGATACTGTGCACGTGATTTGAATCTGCCTCATTTTCAGGATCATGGCCTATAAAATGATATGAGAAAATGAATGGATAGAGTGGATTAAAAAAAAAAACACATATATCAAGGTGAGCCCACGGAGGACCATTCGGTAGCTACTGCCTGATGGCTAATGACAGCCTCAGTGGGCAAACTGTGAGGCCCACTGTAATGCTTGTATCTTACATCCACACGGTCCATTCAACGTATTAGGTCATGATTTAAAAAATGAAGTAGATCCAAATCTCAAGCAAGCCTATGGGTAGAAAAGAATAGTAATTGAACCCTACCATTAAAAACTTCGTGGCCCCCACAGAATGTTTATTTTCCATCCCACCTGTTGATATTGTCACAAAGATGGAATGAAAAGTCCACACAAATATGAACTTGATCCAAAACTTTTGTGTGCCACTAGAAGTTTTTAATAGTAGATTACCAAAGTCCACACAAATATGAGCTTGATCCAAAACTTTTGTGTCCCACTAGAAGTTTTTAATGGTAGATTACCGTTGTTTGGTTCACCTGGGATTTGGACCTGCTTCATTTTTAGAATTATGCCCTAACATGAGTTTTCAAAACAGATAGACGGTGTGGATATAAGACACATAGATCACAATGGCCCAACGGCCATCCCCCAGATCTAGATACATTTTGCAGTGTGGGGCCCACCCGCCATGCATATGGGAATAGAAACCGTGCATCTGCATTAAAAGCACGTGCACTCCAATTCTCATTAACTGTGAAATGAAACCCTGCGGATTTTATGGATCTTCGGATCTCAGTCAAAAGCATGCTAGCTGTGATGGAATTTGGACCTCAAAGCAATGGAGAGAGTAACTCCATGTGATATGCATGGCATCCTTGCATCTTTAGTTGTACAAGTGGGGGGCCATGGTTTGTTGATCCGGACCGTTAGTTTGATGGACCCACGATGGATGGAGCACTAATTGAAAAACTCCCGATGGGAAAATCCTAACCCTTCCACTGGTGTCCTACAATTAGACGGTTAGGGAAAAAACTACAGAAACGGTACACAATCAAATGAGAAGGCTAAAGATGGGATGGCTAGGATCTTTCCGTATGAGAGATTTTTAGTGATGGTCCACTGATGGTGGTTCCCACCACGCTAACTATCTGGTGGGCATGACCTTATAGACGGTTTGAATGGCATATAAACATCAAGTTGGAGCCCAGGAATGTTTCAACGGTAGGTATTTCTTTCCCAAATTTTTCTCTCGCGTGACTTACCTGCTTTTATTATAAACCTCAATTTTTTTACGCATATCTTAAAATGAACTCAAAGAACAGATGAACGGTGTGGATTTCTCACAAACATCTTGCTAGGCCGACCCATCATCCTTGGAACTTCCTGGAAAGGCTTTCCCAGGAAATCCCGTCCGTAATTATAGAGTAACTCTATTAATAAAATCACAGGTCAATCCGTGTGGATAAATACACTTGAGAAGTCTGTTATTTTTATCACTGCAAGGATGGAAACATCCACGCCAACCACGTGTCCCACTCCCAACGTCAACGACCGTCCATGCAAGTAGCAAAATCCAAAATCTACTTTTCTCCTCTCTCGTGAGAGGGATTTTAGGCCCTGATGGGACCCAAATCTTCAGGGACGCCTGTTTTAAGCAAAAAAACAGCACGCAAAGCACCTAAGATTTATGGGCTTATCATGTTGTATATATAAGATCCACTCCGTCCATCAGGTCCTATCCTTAATTCCAGCGTATAAGGAAAAAAATTAGCCGATTAAAAACTTCAGGTGGGCCACACCACAGGGAAAAAAAAGGAAATGGAATTCAAATCATAGATTTAAGTGTGGCCCATCCGAGTTTTTCATCAGGCTGATCTTTTATTTGATCTAGGGCATAAGGAAAAAATTACCCTGATCAAAACTTCATAGGCCACACCACACCACAGGAAACAATGGGGATGGAATTCCAATCATAGATTTGAGTATGGCCCATCTGAGTTTTCTTTTTTAATCAGGCTTGTCTTTGATTTGTACGGTTCAAGTATGGTTCTGATCTAATGGACATAGGGGATTTACATATACAACATGGTAGTTCCCACAGATCGTTGCATAAAACAAGTGTTATAGACGATCGGGTCCATCATGCTTCTTAACCGTTGACAACCAATTAAAAACCAATTTTAATTTGATAGAGATGGTTGACGCTTCATTTGGAAGGTAACTAGTTTGAATTTTCAATTACTTTAGTAAATGAAAGGAAATTTGCAATAAGTATAAGTAGGGCTGTCAAGGGGCTGGGCCTAGGGTAGGTCTCGGCCCGGATTTTGAAGGGCTGGGCTGTCAGGCGGGCCCTATTCAAAATTTTGATTTTGTAGGCCTGAGCCTGGCCCATTGACACCCCTAATTATTATTATTATTATTATTATTATTTTAAAACACACCGCCACACACTCATGCTATAGTGGGATTTAACCACCTACAGGTACTCAAACCCTTGACCTGGTGTTGAAACTCCTAAGAGTCTACCACCGGAGCAAGAGCAATGACTCCTACTTGTTTTACTTGTTTAGCGAGCCTGGCACATTGACACCCCTAATTATAAGATGCTTTACTTGTTTAGTGATGGGAGCTGCATTTCACCATAATGGTGACATGGTTTTATTGTTTATTTCAGGAGCAGATTAGGTGGGGCATGGCCTCATCTAATATGGTGGGTTCTTACTGTGGGCCCACCTGAATGTATTTAATCTATATTCATACCATTCATAGGTTTTATCGATTCATTTTAAGGCATGAACCCAAAATTTTAGAAGACCCAAATCTCAAGTGAACCATACCATAGTACAGAGTAGTGATTGATTGCTTAACCATTAAAATTTTCCTATGGCTCACCATAATGTTTATTTCGTAATCAACTTGTTTATAAGTTCACGTAAACTTAGATGAAGGATTAAAACAAATATCAGCGTAATTCAAAACTTTTGCAACCCATTAATGGTCAATGATCACCGCGGTTTCCTATGGTATGAAACACCCAAGAAGTAGATCAGCTTTGCCTTGCTTTTGGGCTCATGCACTAGAACGATATACCAAAACAGATGAACAGTGGACAGTGTGGATATATTATACATACATCAAGGCCAGCCTCAGGGTAAGGATCACATCGTCTTATGTGAGGCAAGGGCTGCACATGATTCAAATGAGAATGATTTTTTATAATACAAAAAATATAATGATTATAAATGTATTTATCTCTCTCTTATTACATATGCATTTGACATCAATTTAAATACTATAATAATCATTTTAAGTTATGAAAAAAAATAAAAAATAATAATATATTTAGATTACTTTATCATGACAAGATCATTTAATCAATGTAACATGCTGCCCCAATTATTTGGATGCCTTGATTAGAGAAACATCTTCACAACGCATACATGTTTCGGGGTGCATGTATATGAATCTACTTAGTCTGAGAGTAACAAATTCGAGTGCATTGCATCCAATGGGCGCGGAAAGTTAATTGATGCTTTTGCAGACTATGATGGTTGATTGGTTGATAACCCAACTAACCACAGATTGTTTAAACGACCAAGTGAGTGTTTTATCATTTCAACCGTTTTTTAAATGTACACTAATTAGGCATTTGAAAATTTAAATAACCATACAATATTTAGTTTATGATCCATCTAAATTAAGATCCTCAATTTGAATGGGTTACGTACTTGAGTTACTTTTATACCATGGCATTTGACTCATGGGATTAGGTGGGATGGAATTGCATTTGGTCCTGTGCAAATTCTATTCGATGTTTAGAGATGAGAGGATGGGTTAGAATTAGAAAGGATGGAATTGTGTTTTGTCCCATGCAGAGTTTCTGTGGATTTTGAAATCCACTACAAACATGGGCCCTACATTGATGCATGTGTTTATCCGTGATGTTCATCCATATACACTCTTTACATATGACATTCTAGTTATATGCATATACATGCAATTGACATTTTCTGTGAATTTGATTCGTTGATTACAATTCCATCGTCCAGTAAATAAGATTTTGTTTAATCCAACATTTTTTCCATGACAAGAATTTTATTCCAAACATAGAGATTAGATGGCCCAAATACCATGATATTTCCTACATGCAATCATTGTGCAATAATAGTGTTAATCCCATCTAATATAATTCCATACCATTTACTTATACGGACCAAACAGGCTGAAAGTATCAACTATCACGTGTCTCCAAGAGTACCAAAGTTTACCATATTTCATATTAGCACAATTTAGTTTTGCAGCAGATTTGAAGGAAAACTAGTAGGAAGTGTGGCATAAATAAAACTTGACCAAAAAATCATTTTTCCATGCAGTTTTATGTGCCTGAAAAATCTTGACTAGAACCGGATGGACGGAATGGATGTTACATGCACAACATTGTGGCCTGTAGAGCTTGGGCATCTTACCCTGTTTGTCGCTATTTAGGTACTTTGGCATAATAAGATGCTTACTACAGAAGCAGTAGTTGTTGCACATATGCCTACAAGAACAACTAAATTGTGGGACCCAGTGTCTCTAATTCACGGTCCCAAAACCAGTGGTTGAAAAATAATAACCTATGATTTATGAACACTTGTTGGTTAAAATACGTCCATTGGATAAATGTAAATTACCGGTAACTAAGGTTACACGGATTGTTTACCTCTGGGGTGTATGAGGGCTCTAAATGGCCACAGAGATGTATGAGTTTTATTCGCATTGTCCATTAATTTTTTTTATTCTTTTTTAAGATATAAGCTAAAAATAGGCTTAAGTGAACCACACAGTGGAGATTAAACGCTTACTATTGAAAGCTTATTGAGGGCGCTTAACATAAGTTTTGGATTAAGCTGATGTTTGTGTTTTCCCTTTATCTAGGTACAAGTGACCTTCATGAACATGTTGGATGTAAATTAACTATCACAGCATGCCATAGGAAGGTTTCAATGTTGGGTTTCATTATTATTTTACATATTGTTGCATGGCTTAGTTGA
The DNA here is from genome assembly GCA_037074715.1 of Magnolia kwangsiensis. Lineage (NCBI taxonomy): Eukaryota > Viridiplantae > Streptophyta > Magnoliopsida > Magnoliales > Magnoliaceae > Magnolia > Magnolia kwangsiensis. The sequence continues at coordinate 89,741,626 of CM073585.1, forward strand.
GCCTTATATTATACCTCTTATTTTTATTATTATTATACCTTAAAATGATATGATCAAAAGGAAGGATTGTGTGAATAAAACCCATATATCACAATGGCCCCTTGCAGCCCCTGTTCCTATCTAAATAGCAACCCACAAAGTTGGTATTTAACCCATTTCTTCTCATTTGAGAGTGAGGTAATTTAATTTGACTATGTTAGAGGTTATAAAAATTTTCTAACGTAAAATAAGTGTGAAGCAATTTTGGATGCCGCCCAACTGTCCATATGATAAGTTAAGCTTTTCATGCATCCAAAAGGAACTGAAAGACACGTGCCTAAATCGCTGTCAGTCTGGCAATGGTCTTTTAGGCACGACCTCACATTGGTGTTGACTAAGTAGCCGGTGCTGGTGTGGTGTGGTGTGGACCAGCGGGCGTGTGGACTAACCCGACCGACCCATTGCCGGCGCCAGCAGACAGCAAGGTATGCTTAGCATGCTCCTCGAGTGCCCTTTAAAAGCATATTCACCTCACAGGCAAGTCACGCACGTGTACAACATTGGAGCCATTAATCAGGTAACCCCCATTTGGAAGAGATCGTGTCTCAAAAATAAGGCTGATTTAATGATGAGGCTGGTCACACACGTACACACCACCACACACTCACACCTAAGTGGGATTTCACCACCTATGGGTATTCGAACCCCTAACCACGGAAGCAAGAGAAAAGGCCCTTTAAAATTAATAATAATAATAAAAAAAAAAATTAAAAAAAAATTGTACACGTGTCCTACGTAACGGATTGGCCACTCCCCCTGCCACCAGCCAAAGGCTGATGGTCGGTGCTCCGTGGGCCCCACCATTATGTATGTGTTTCATCCATGCCGTATTTTTATTGATCATTTTATTGAGTGAGAGAAAAAATAAGGTATATCCCAATCTCAAGTGGACCACATTGCAGGAAAGAGTGTTGAATGAATTTTGACCATTAAAAACTTTTTGGAAGTCATAAAAGTTTTGGATCAAGCTGATATTTGTTTTTTATCTTCATCTGGGTCTATATGACCTGATCAATATATTAGATGTCAAATAAACAGTACAATGGGCCTTAGGAGGACTTTAATGGTGGATATCCAATCAATATTGTTTTCGTATGGCATGGTCTACCTGAGACTTATATTCTTATAATTTGTTGTTTCAAGCCATAAAATGATCTGTAAAAATGAATGAACGGAATGGATGAAGCACATACATCATGGTGGGGCCCACGGACCACCAACCATCAACCACGGGGCCGTGGCAGGGGGACTAGCAAATCCTTTCCCACGTTTCATTGCGAAGCGGATTGCCTGGTGTGCCACATACCACCGACCTTGGTAGTGTGTTGACGTCATCAAGTTCTGTGGACCTTGCCATGACTTATGTCTTATATCCAAACCGTCCGTTACATTTGGAGACATTGTTAAGGGCTTGAGCCCAAATATGAGACTATACAGCTCAAGTGAACCACACCACAGATTGAGTACGATTGAAAACTTCTTAAGGCCATATAAGTTTTGTATCAATCTGATATTTATTTTTGTCAGTCATTTAGGTCTTTGTGATCCTACCATAGTGGGCCTTATGAAGGTTTCAACTATAGAAATCATTATCCCACTGCTTTATGTGGTGTGGTCCACTACAGTCTTGGATGTACCTTATTTTTTGGATTGATGCTCTAAAATGATCTTCCAAACTGAAATGACTGTGTGGATATAACATATACATCATGGTTCGCCCACATAACTTGATGACGTTAACATACCACTGAGGTCGATGGTGTGTTCCACTTCGCTTCCTTCGAGACACGGGTTGCTTTAGACCCGACAACCCGATGTTGGAAGCTAGGTGGGGACATCGCGATGTTTGCCAGAAGTTTACCCTGCCATCAGCTTTTGCTGCCCATTTTAATACATCATCCCAATAATTACAAAAATCCAAAACTCAAAAGGACCACTTGATGGGAACCAATGGAGATTGAATGGTCACCGTTGAAATATTTTTATATATTTTTTCTTTTTTAGTTCATCCCAGTGAGGATGACTTTAGACCGTTTGGATGGCATAAAAATATAACGGTGGGCCCTTATAAGGTGATGGGCAATCCGCGTCTATTCCATATGACACATGGGTGCGGCTTCGGTGGATCCAAGGTGGGTCAGATCCCTGACCGCGGGGCCATTGAGATGTATGAACCTTATATCCATGCCGTTAATTCATTTTTAAAACTCATTTTAGCATTTGATCTAAAAATGAAGTAGATCCAAATCTCAAGTGGATTTTAATAGGAAACATTTGCAACCAACCATTGAAAACTTCCAGTGGGCCGCAGAAGTTTTAGATCAAGTTGATATTCATGTGGTATTTATATCAAGTCTTTGTGAGCTTATCAATAGGTTTGTTGTGAGCCTATCAATAGGTTGGATGCCAAATAAACATCACAGTAGCCCCGTAAAACTTTTAATAGTAAGGAACTATTGTTTCCTGTGGTATGGTCCACTTAAGATTTATTTGGATATACTATTTTTGGATCATGTCTTAAAATGAGCTTTCAAAATGGATAGGGTAGATTCAAGGCACATACATCACACTGGGCCATACAGTTAGGGATCAACCGGCATTGGTGGACCCGGGGGACGCGGATTGCATCCTACCCCAGTGCTATCTGGGACCCACCGGGATGTAATAATTTTATCCACGCCGTTAAAATTTTCTCTCAAAACATTTTAAGATACAATACAAAAAAAAAGGCACGAAAATGCTTAAATGGACCACAAATTGGGGATTGAACTTTCACCATTAAAAACTTTTTAGGAGCTGGAGAAGATTCAGATCAAGTTTATATTTATGTTTTCGTTTCATCCACGTCTACGTGACCTTATGAATAGATTGTATGGTAAATAAAACATCACGGTGGCCCTTAAAAAGGTTTCAACGGAGAGTGTCACATCACTGCAGCTTCCTTTGGTGTGGTCCACTGGAGCTATTAACTTACTCCATTTTTACCAAATATCTTAAAATGATCTGATAGAAAATCTTAACAGCATGGATATAATCATTACATCACGGTGGGTCCCCGAGAGCACCGCCCGGACGGATTAGGATAGGTCGCAGTCCGCGTCCGACTCGGGGATCCACCCAGACCGGGCTGGAAACGGACGCGAATCGCATCCTACCCCCGCCCATACGGTAATCCGTCCAGGTAGGACTCTGTGGGCCCACCGTGATGTAAGTGCTTTATCTATGCCGTTTATCGCTTTTCTCATATCATTTTAATATATATATTAAAAAATAAAACAGTTCCACAGCTCCAGTGGACCACACCGGAGGAAGCTACAGTGATAATGACACCTACCGTTGAAACCTTTTTAAGTGTCACCGTGATTTTTTTTATCATCCAACCTATTAATAAGATCATGTAGACGTGTATGAAGTGAAAAAATAAATATTAGCTTGATCCGAAACTTCTTTAGGTCTAAAGAAGTTTTTAATGGTGGAAATTAAATCCCCACTTTGTAGTCCACTTAAGCCCTACACCTTGCTCAGTTTTTGGCACATAACTTAAAATGATTTTAGAAAAGCGATTAACGGCTTGGATAAAACACTTACATCACGGTGGGCCCCTCAGAGCCCTGCCCGGACGGATTACCGTCTGGGCGGGGGTAGGACGCAATCCGCGTCCACCGGAAACATGTATGGCCAGCTGGCAATTATCAACCTTTTATCACGCCAGCCTGATGATGAGCAGCTCCATCCTGCTCTTTGTTTCCGCCGGTAAGGTTATTAAACTTGCAAGTTGCAGCACCTGGATTGCCTGTACTTGCAAGCCACGTGGAGCCTAAATAAATTTCGGTGACAGATCCAGTCCGTCCATCAGCTTTTAAAGACCTCAATAGGCAGGAATCTAAAAATTAAGCAGATTCAAAGATCCTGTGGGCCACATCACACGCCTACCATTGGGAACTTTATGAGGCTATAAAAGCTTTTTAACGTGATGATATCTGTGCCTACCGTTTATCTGGGTGGGAATAACCCTATGAACGGCTATAGACATCATGGTCGGCTACAGGACGGTTTCAACTGTGGATGTTATATTCCAACCTTTTTGTGTTGTGTGGCCCACATGTGTTTTGAATCTGCCAGATGTTTAGAATCTGTCAAAATGTGGGCTTTCAAAACTGCTAGATGTTTGGGTGACGGAAGCAGATTAGGAACTGAGTAAACACTGTGGGGCCCAACGTGATTCGTGTATTCTATCCACTCCATTTATCCATTTTATAAGATAATGTTAGAAGTTAAGCCAAAAAATGAAGCATATCCCAATCTCAAGCGGATCACACCAAAGGAAATAGTGTGAATTGAATCTCTACCATTGAAAAATTCTTGGAGGCTACATAAGTCTTAGATAATGCTGATATTTGTTTTGTTTTCCCTCATCCATGTCAGTGTAATCTTATGAAACAGGCTTGGATGACAAATAAATATCACCAAGGGCGTCAGGAAGGTTTCATATGTGGAAATCATTATTCCCATGGTTTCCTTGAACTTTGGATATGCTTAGTGCCACTTTAGGAGCAAATATTTAGAATCCCTTAGATTTAAAATTCTCCTATTGTGTTTGTCACCTTGAGTTCAGAATCGCTTAATCCAAAAGTAGATATGGGTTTGAATTTTATTACTAAATCAACTTTAATATCTCTAATTAGTGTGCTTATATAATATTTCACAGAATAGTTGTAGCAGTTGAAATATATACTTTAATAAAAAATGATGAAATTTCAAGTCTTTATGAGCCGAAGTATAAGATTACATATGAGTGACTAACCGATGATTTTTAATCATTGATTTACATAGGTAATGTTTGGATGACGCATATCATTGTATTAGAGTAATTATAGTAATGCGGCCACGTGCCCAATGAAGTCACCAAACTAGTTTGATCCGAGTTCGATTTGAGTCGAGTCGAGCTTGGGCAAGCTCAAACTCAGTTCGAAATTTTTTCGAACTCAAAAAAATCAGCTCGACCTTGCTCAAACTCAACTTCGAACCGAGTTGAATCGAACTTTTTCAAGTCGAGTCCACCCCTAATTGCTATACTGAGTAACTCACTGTGCAATAAGGCACCGAGTAAACTCTATGTGACCCATTGTGATATATAATATCCACACCACTCATCCATTTTAACTGATTATTTTAGGATATGAGTCCAAAATTGAGGCATACCCAATGCTCATATGGACCACAACACAAGGAAAAAGGTGGGAATTGAACACCTATGGTTGAAAACTTTTTGGGGGCTTGGAAGTTTTAGATATAACCACATTTACTTTCTCTTCATCCATGTCTCCGTGACTTTATGAGAAGTTCATATGGCAAATAAAATCATTGTAGGCCCTTAAAAGGTTTAAGAGGCGAAATTATTATACCCACTTTCTTAGTGTAAGCCCCGTATCCTAAACCGTACCGTTCTATAGATTTCCGCGACCTTCCCAGTCGAATTTCGGCAACCTTCAACCTTTATCCGACGTTTGTGCGTGATCCTAAGCCGAGTCCTACCAATCAAAGTCAGCTCAAACCGAGACTTGTACTTTAACAACCACGCCGTCGCTGTGGTTCCGATGACGCGTCTCGCGTGTCAAGGAGATACTCAGGCCAGGAGATGTGGGCCCGCGTTCAGTTCAAGAAAACGCCGCACATTTGCAATCCCGAAAGAGAACATGTCAAATCAATCCCATCAATCACCACATCATGTCAAGTACAACCACCCCACCCCTAAAGTCAACACTCTCTCTCTTTACCCATCAAGTACACCTATCAATCACTCATTATCCCTCATCCATCACTCACCCATCTCTCTCTCTCCTACAACCCTCTCTCTCTCATTTCTCAAAACCCATCTCCTAAGCAACCCACGTCCAAGCTCCGTGAGAAAAGTCATGTGTGGCCCACCTTCATACCTCCCATCTCCACCATTAAAGCCTCATCTCAACCATTAGATCACATTCTTGGGTGCTATAGAACGCGTTGATGGAAGAAGGACGAAGAAATCTAAGGTGGGTGCTTCTCTCTCTCTTTCTCTCTCTCTCTCTCCCTTCCTTGTTTGTGGCCCACCTGATATATGATTTTATCCACGCTGGCCGCAAGTGGGACTGCCTTACCGTCCATCAAGCAGGGCCCTCCCTACTGATCATCTGGCAGCACCATTGCTGCCCATTTTTGGGGCAGGCCTGGATGATGGGAAAGCATAAATATCTACTCGGTTTTTGGAGTGGAGTGGCCCACTGACGTGGACCCTACCTTGATGTATGTGTTCTATATCCTCAGCCGTCCATCTACATGGCCCAAATCCGATGATTTGTGGGCTGCACCGTAACAGCAGCCATGGGACCGTCCACCTTCTTGGACGAGCCTATTTGCAAGAGAAACATGAATATCACCTTGACCTATGGGCCCCACTATGATCTATGTGTGGTGTCCACACCATCCAGCGGTTGGACGTGGGACCCACATGGTACAGGTGTCTTACCCAGGCCGTCAGTTCAGGACGCTGAGCACTGGACCGCTGTAGCCTCTTTAAATTAAAAAAAAAAAGAAGAAGAGGGAACTAATATAACAATAATAATAAATATTATGTGGTGGGACCCACCTGCTCTGAAATACATCAGTGGGTGTACATCTACACCACCTGTATGATTGTTGTTCATACATTGCAAGTGTTTTCTGATTGGAGGTATGTGTGGGTCAGATCCGCACCGTCCAGCACTCTGGACGGTGGGACCCCACCCCTGATGCTTGTAATGTGTATCCACCCCGCCTTTCCATTGATTTGGGTGATGGGGCCCACCTTGCACATGTGACACATGTGAGGTGTGAACCACGTTGATGTAAGTGTTTTAAATTCTTATCGTCCGTCTTGGGCATCCAAACCCTCTGGACGATGCTTTGTTTTTTTTAAATATAATATAATATTTTATATACTCACGGATGCATGTGGTGGTCCCCTTATGGGACCCACCTACTAGACAGATTGGCTGGGTACGTCACACCAGCTATTAGCTGCTGAGTGACGTCACCCACCTTGAGGGTTCCACCATGCTGTGGTGTTGTGTCCACACCGTCCATTACACGACGTGGGCCGCTTGATGCATATGCCGTGTATCCCTGCCATCCACCCGTCCACCGCATGAGGCCCACATGACGTTAGCACGTGCTGGGTCTGATCACACTATCCGTTGGTTTTAGATGGTGGGGCTCACCTTATGACGTTGTATATGAGCTGTCCAGCAGCTCATGCTGCTGTTGACGTCAGCAGCTGTGAGATGACCTTGATGCATGTGTAATAACTGGACCGTCCATTCGCTAGACGGTCAGTAGCCTCGGCTGCTGTGTCATGTTAGCAGTCCCATGGGTTATCCAGACCGTCCATCCATGGACCCCATTGGTTCACGCTGTCCAGGCCGTCCAGACCTGGATGCTGACCTGCTTTGATATAATAATAATAATAATAATAATAATAACTAATACATGTGGTATGTGAGATGAGCCCCACATGGAATTCCATCATAATGCTTGAGTTTTTATCCCTGACCGTCCGTTCTGAACGTTTCATGTGTGTGTGTGTATATATTTATAAATAATACTAATAATATTATATTGAAATAAAGAGGTGGGATGGCCCACCTATGTGGGATCCACCTGATGGCAGTGCTTTATCCTCAACGTCCCACTACGTGGGACCCACTCAAAGAAAAATGGATTGGCTGGTCTACCACACACTAACTATGTAGCTGCTATGTGCAGAGTGTGGATTCGATCTACACCGCCTATCTGTGCGACCCACTGTGATGATGTGTGTACTTTACCTGCATCGTCCAACTAGGATGGTGTTGACTCACCTGATGCATGACTTCCATCCATGCCATTCTGTACATGTGCATGGACCCACCTTGATGTGTTGTAACTCCACACTATCCAGACCTCTAGACGGTGGGCTGGTCACGAGGTATGTGTTATATGTAAACCGTCCATCCATTAAATGAGGCAAATCTATCAGGTGGACCACACTGCGGAAAATAGTGGAGAATTGAACGCCTACCATTGAAACCTCTTACGAATCCCAAGCAGTTCTGGATTAACATGAAGATTGTCTTTCCTCTTAATTCAGACCTTTGTGACCTTATGAACAAATTGGATAGAAAATAAATGTTATGGTGGGCCCTGGAAATTTTAAGCGGCGGAAAACATTATCACCACCGTTATTTGCAATATGGTTCAGATGATCTTTTGATCTGATTCATTGGTAGGATAATGCACTAAAATGATCTATATAGTTGGATAAATGGTGCCGCCCAAGTAGTGCATCTTACTTGTTGTATTTAAGAAGTCTAAAGTTATGTATTAGGGCTCATGGGTTGAGGCCCATTGTGATATATTTTCGGCCCATTTGGTAAGGCCCATGGGTTGAGGCCCATTGTGATGTATTAGGGCTCGTGGGTTGAGGCCCATTATGATGTATTTGGAGCTCATGGTAGAGGCCCATCGTGATATATTTGAGGCCCACCTTGATGTATTTTGTAGCCCGTTATTGAGGCCCACCTCAATGTGTATGAGGCCCATTGTTGAGGCCCACCTTATGTGTACAAGGTCATTGATGAGACCCACCTTAATGTACTTTGTGGCCCATTCGAGAGGCTCATTTTGATATACTTGTGGCCCATCATGATGTATCTTTGACCCAAGAGCAAGACCCACTTGTTACGTGTTTTGAGGCTGAGGTGCAGGGCCCACCTGTTGTGTGTTTTGAGGCCCAGGTGCAGGACCCACCCATTGTGTGTTTGAGGCCCATTGTGATGTTCAAGGCCCATGGTTGAGGCCCAGTGCGATGTGTGTGTGGCCTATTAAGTTGTGTATGAATCCCTTGTATGGGCCACTCCTTGGGAGCAATGTTGGTTAGATGTCTACATTGATGTGCAATGATGGTTAGATGTCTTCATTGTGACCTTTTCGTAGGCTTTGTTAGGCCTATTTGCACAATTCTCTAAGTGGGTTAACGCAAATAAGTGGGCCCCATTCGCCGTAGATGGATGGCTCCATGTTATCGAAATTGATATAACCACGGTCGTGGGTCGATCTTTATACTATGGTTGGTCGACTGATCATCTATGGACCCCATTTTATTTATTTGCTGATATTAGTACCGATTATCGAGGTTGACGCTGATTATTGACCCTGAGTATCGGTGCCGATTATCAATGCTGATTATCGGTGTCGATTGTCGTGGCTGATTACCGATTTCGATTGACATGACTGATTTACCAATTCTGATTATTAACCGATTCTGATTGAGGTGACCGATTTTCCGATTCCAATTATTGACCGATTTCGATTGTTATGGTTGATTGTCGATTTCAATTGACTTGGTCGATTTGTCGATTTCGATTGTTGAGGTCGATTATTGATGTCGATGCCGATTGTCGATTCCGACTCCGATTGTCAAGGCCGATTGTTGAGGCTGATTACGATTTTGTTTATCAAGGCCGATTCTGATTTGTCGAGACTGATTGTATAGGTCGATTTTGATTGTCGAGGCCGATTCTGAATGTCGATTCCGACTGTTGAGGCCGACCTCGATTGTCGAGGCCAATTTCGATTGTCAAGATCGATTGTCGAGACCTATATGATGTACATGCGACCCATAGTAGAGGCCCATTATGACACGTATTAGGCCTATGATGCATGGCCCATTTAATATATTCAAGACCCATGTGTAGGGCTCACATGTGATGTATTCATAGTCCATGGGCAAGGCCCATTGTGATGTATTCATAGCCCATGGGCAAGGCCCATTGTAATATGTATTACGCAGGGTCCACCAGTTGTGTATATGTGGCCTTTGAGTAAGGCACATTGGGTTGTATATTAGGCCTTTGTGTGAGGTTGTGGGCCCATTATATGTTTAGCTCTATGTGATCATTCCTTGGGGGCAATGTTAGTTAAATGTCCACGTTGTCGAGGCTGATTGTTGTTGCCGGTTATTGATACCGATTATGAGTATGTGATAACACAACATCATAATACATGCCCATACGCATTATTTGTATATTTTTTTTATAAGATATGATTGACCATTGCATATGTCATAGGGCAGGATGTTCATGGGGTTCCCTGATAGGCGGAGTTGCCTCATATGAGAGCACGACATGCGTAGGATTGATATATAATTGGACTACATGACTCTTGCATCTTGCATTGCATTGTGTTGTACTGTACGCCCTAGCGACATCAAGGTCGTAGCCTCCACAGGCATTTCGTGGATGGCCAGATGGGATATCGAAAATTTATTCTACATAGGGTGTTATAGATATCCCTGGGTGAAAGTTCCTAAACCCTCTTGGTTTCAAAAGTTGCTCCAACGTATAGACTGAGTGGATGTATAGCGCATGAGGGCCGTATACCATTAGGCCGCGTCTCCCACTTTGTCATGGTTAGTTAGAAGGGGGTGTGGCCTTACCTACTCGAGAGGAGGGGACAAAGCTAGGCTGAGTTTGACCAGCTCGAGGAATGGGTCTGCTATCGACGAGCCGGGCCCGATATTGGCAGGCAGATAGTGAGGTCTCTTCCACTGGCCTTGTTGCGCGCGATGGGGCGGCAATCTGGTTTGGAGTGTAATAGACTCCGGTGATTTTTCAGAGAGGAACCGTACTGATATGTAGACTTATTGAGTAGGAGTTGCATGCTCGTTCATTCATTCATTGACTATCCACTCGGGCTGGTGGTGCGTAACTAATTGTTGTGTACCTTCATTATAGTAAGAATTTCGGTTGGGTGCGCGACTAACCTGAGATCAGGAGTTTACCACATTGAGTCTGACTATCCAAATTTAGGTATGGGATTGGTTTGGATAGAAGTCCCTTGTGGTGGACCCCGTAGCCTGCGATATTATGTACTGTCATCCCGACTTCACACCCTAGTATGGTCATTTCATTCGTATCGCATATTGCATTACATCCGTAGGCATATGACATTTTGGGTTGCTATGTTTCTGCACTTATATGGCCTAGACAGACTTAGCAGGATTTGTATATTGCATTGCATCCTCGGTATCTGATATTTGGCTCTTTATGACTCCTTATTACATAGCTGTTCTATATTGCGTATTTTGATATTGATTAACTTATGAACTTGTTCATACTTTCGCTTACTCTGTTATCGTATGATTTATGATCTTGTCACTATTTTTACTTATTCCGATAATGTACGATTTATGGATTATTAGTAATTTCGGTATTGTATGATGATGACATTGTATTGAATACTTGATACTTACTTTATGCACACACTTACACCACCTTCTAAGCTTTCTATAAGCTTATGCATGATAGATGCGTGCAGGTGATGTCAGGTTGCAGCAGTGTTGAGCTTGGAGCGTGCAACAGTCTTCTAGAGCTTGATTTTCGATTTATGTATTTCCCTTTCAGCATTGTACTCAAATGATTATATTAGTGGATATGTAACGATGATGTTGCCTTTGTGAATTGGGTAATCTTGTAGCTATGCTTATTACGAGTTAAATGTACCTAAAAAAAGTTCTCCTTTTAGGATCCTAGGATCGAAATCTGTCGTATGGATGCTAGAAGTCGAGAATGGAGTACTACGGAGGCTGTCAGCATCGAATTCGGCAATCGGGATTCCTGTGAATCCGATTTCTGAATTTGGGGCGTGACACTTAGTGTGGTCATATTTTACATGCTTCAATTTTGGGAGAGTAGATTGTATGTACTCCAGGCACGGAGATATGCTTTCGCCTCAGGCTTTGTGGGGTCCAAGAGATGTTCATGAAAAATCTACTTTGTCCATGTGTTTTTAAAGAGCACAATAAGAGACAAATATAACGTAAGACTCTATCAGGTGGGCTACACATGATCATCGACTTAGATCTGACCGTTGAATTATTTAAATTGAATGATTGAGTGGGCTCCATTATAATTGTGATCATTGTAAATAGATTCGAGGTAGGACACTTCAACCGTAGTTTCTATACACACGGTTATTAAGCTAGATATGAAAACCTACGATGTGGAGACCTAAAGAGGAGAAGTGTAATGGCTAAACTTCTCTACCATCTTTCCTATAAATACTTATTTTGGTCTTTGTACCTTACAACATGAAATAGGAAGGATTGAAAGCTCGAGGATGGCAAAAATTTTATATTAGAATAATATTTGTTCCTATGGTTTATTTAAGTGGTGATAATTGCATCAACAGTTTAGATGGCATATAAACATCATAGTTAGCTTAAGAAAGGTTTCAACCTTAGACATTTCCATTCCAAGGGTTTCATTTGTAGTGGCCCAATTGAGCTTTTGATGTGCCTAATTTTTAAAAGCATGTCCTACCGTGTTCTTTAAAAACAAATGGATAAAGTGGACTTGTCATGAAAATCTCTATGAAACCCACACACCCCCAAGTATAAGTATATCTACATGCGAGGGTATAGACAACCTACTCTCCAATTTTACTGTCTCAAATCCCCGACTATGAGGCCGACTGTGATGCATGTTCTTATATACTGGATGTCCACCTATTTTTGCATATCAATTCAGAGCCTGAGCTAAAAAAATGAAGCAAATCCAAATCTCAAGCGGACCATACCACATAAAGCAACGGTGATTGACCATTAAAGATTTCTTGTGGGCCACGAAAACTTTGGATCCAATTGATATTTGTGTGGTCCCTTCAATAAACATGGTTTCCTATGGTCTGCTCAACCGAAAAGTTAAATATATTCAGTATGGGAGTGTTTGGTGCATCGGATTACATGGGTTTACGTGGGATGAAATTAAGAAAATGTAATAATTAAATGGCGTCAGGATTGTTGTTTAAATGGAATGAAAACGGATTGGTAAATCATACTATCATTTCAGGTTGGTGCTATGTGAGCCCCACCATGATGTATATGTATCATCCATGCCGTCCAACCATTCTTCCAGATTATTTTATAGTAAGAGCCCAAAAATGAGTTTGATCCAAATCTCAAGTGGACCACATGGTGCTGATTGAATGGCCACCATTAAAAACTTTTTTGGGGCCACAAAAGTTTTGGATCAAGCTGATATATATGTTTTCCCTTCATCCAAATCTTTATGACCTAATCAACCAGTTAGATGTCAAATAACCATTACAGTTGGCCTAGGAGGTTTTTAACGGTGGAATTCAATCACTATTGTTCTCCCATGGTGTAGTCCTCCTGAGATCCATGTCTATCTCATTTTTGGGATCAAGCCCAAAAGTTATATTTCAAAATGGATGGATGGTATGGATAAAACACATACATCATTATGGGATCCACATAACACCGACCAAAGTAAGAATGCGTAAATCCCCTGCCGAGGCATGGATTTCAAGAGGGGTCTTCCCAGCCCAGTCCCAAACAGGGACGTTGGGATGGTCCACTGGCATATTAAAACCCACTCTCACCAAATCCCTTTTAAACTCATACGCAATCCACATCTTTTCTCACACTCTTCCCTCCCACCGTTTTCGAATGCACGACCCCCCTTTTTGTGATGTCATGGTTTTGCGAATCGCTTCACGGTCCATCTAGTTGAACCAGCAATGGTTCGTTCCGGTCACTGCTATGTAGTAATGGCGTTATAGCCAACGAATCCAGACCGTTAATTTGGTGGGTCACACACTGCACACTGTCCAATTGGCGGGTCCTCCAGTGGATACACTATTAATGGTCTACTCTAGCCTTTCAATTAAAGGGACTTTCTCCTATGACGGGAATTTGCTCCTTGGAATGTGAACCCTTGATTGTTCTACTTTCAGACATCATTTTAAGGGCACAAAATTGCTTGAATAAGGTGGTTTTGTACTGAGCAGATCAACGGCCTAGATACACTTTTGTCCGGACTTCTGTTTGATTCAGAAGATCCTGGCCAGCAATTCTGTGACCATTTTCGATTGAACGTTGGATTTTGTCGAGTTTCTATTTCTTAACCGTTTAATTGTTGGCCATAAATCCAATGATTAGGATTGACCTGTCACCCATCGATGCTGACACAACGGTCTAGATCACCTGACTGTGGGCCCCACCTAATTAAAAGACCGAGTGTACAATGCAAATCCTGGGTCATGATCCGATATGTCTAAGGTCAGGATACAATGATGTGTTAGAAGCGTTGATCCAGACCCACCAAACTGTGGACGGTGGATGAACCAAAAAGACTTCTAAGTTGAGAGATCCTAACCGTTCGTTCAGGGGCATATAAATAGTTAGTAAGAAAATACAGTAGCAGTCCAAAAAGTATATCGGATGACTGGGATCTTCCAGTCTGGATGACTCTGGGAGCATCATCCGCAGATAACGGTGTTGATAGCCCCACCGGTTTCCAGCAAGCGTGCAAATATGTAGGTTCGGTTGGGCAGAGGATGGTTTGGGTATTACCCCCACCATGACTTATCTAGATATGGACGGTCCTGTTAGGGGCTCTATCAGCCCATCATGATGTATATGTTTTAACCAAATCGTTCGTCCATTTTAAAAAATCATTTTGGATGATTACTCCAAGAATGAGGCAGATAGAATGCTCCAATGTACCACACCAAGGAAAATAGTGGGGAGTGAATGCCTACCACTAAAAGCCTCTTGGGAGCCACAAGCTTTGGATCAAGCTGATATTTTAATTTTTTGCCTTCTTCGAGGTCTATATGACCTTATGAATAGGTTGGATGAAAAATAAACATCGAGGTGTGTCATGCCTCGAATTCAAAAACTGGGCTAACAAAATTTCTGATCGCCGAGTCCAGCACCGACAGCCTCCGTAGTACCCCATTCTTGGCTCCCGGCACCCATATACCAGATTCCGATCTTATGTTGCTATAAGGAGGATTTCAAACATGATTTGATTCGTAATGAGCATAACCACAAGCATAACGCACGAACAATAACCACAAGAACACCATCACAAAATTCACTATGATCGAAAACTTTAAGTACAATGCGTACAAGATAGTGACAATAACAAAAACTCCAGAAGCTTGGCTGCACGCTCCAACGACGGCGAGACTAAGGCTGCGTCCTGGCATCACTTGCACGCATCAATCGTGCATAAGCTCATATAAAGCTTAGAGGGT
The DNA here is from genome assembly GCA_037074715.1 of Magnolia kwangsiensis. NCBI lineage: Eukaryota > Viridiplantae > Streptophyta > Magnoliopsida > Magnoliales > Magnoliaceae > Magnolia > Magnolia kwangsiensis. The sequence continues at coordinate 89,756,782 of CM073585.1, forward strand.
GGTGTAAGTGTGTGCGCAATATAAGCATGCTTAGAATGCAAGGTCAGAGAAATGCGGAATCATGCTGATGAATACATGAATGCAATCAGCCGTACCAAGGCTATACGGTGCAAGATATGAATGCTATTAGCCATATTCAAACAATGTGATGCGAGATGCAACTCAAACATGTCAATCCTCATCATATATCAGTATAGTTCTCATTCTGGATAATCATCGGGGTCTAGTACACTCTACGTCAGCTTGTCGTCTCTATCCGAACGCACAACTAGGAGAGCGGAAGAGACCTCACTATCCGCCTGCCAATATCGGGCCCAACTCGTCGATAACAAACCGATTCCTCAAGCTGGTTAAACTCAACCTAAAAGTTGCCCCCTCACTTAGGCGGGTAAGGTCACACCCCTTTCCAACCGACCACGACACAGTGAGAGACATGGCCTACTGGTATACGGCTCTCGCGGGCTCGTGCATCCACTCGGTCTCGACGTTGGAGTCATCCTCTGGTACCATCGGGTTTAGAGATTTTCATTTAGAGACATCTATAACGCCCGTATGCTAGAACCAAACATTTTTCGGTATCCAATCCAGCCACCCACAATGTGTCTGTGGAGGCAATGGCCCTGATGTCACGAGGGCATGTAATAATCATGATCATACAAATGCAAATGCATGGATCACCCTACCAAACATGTAACAATCCTGCATTCGCCGCATGCTCATGTAGGGCAACTCCGCCTATCAGGGAGCCCATAAACAATCCGCCCGAAGGCATATGCTATGATCAGTCACTCGTCATATCAGACATACATATGATGCGTATGATCATAAATCATGGATCTATACTAAACATGACATACGATGATGGGCTTTGCGCATAACGAATATGGGCCTAGATGGCTTGCTCACTACAAATATGGGCCTATCAACGGGCCTTAGGGAGAGAGTGACATGCTTACAATGTAGGCGTCAAACCACCATTGCTTCCAAGGCTCAGCTCACCTTAAATATCATTAAATAAATCATGACGGAATCACACATTCCAATGTGCCTTAGGTACATCCCATTGGGCCTCAAATACATCAAATGAGTCGTATCTCATGGGCCTTATATTCATAAAGTGGGCCATCTCAATGAGCCTCACCAATGGGCCTTAGGTACTTTGCGATAGGCCATCACCCATGGGCCTTATAATGCATTAAAATGAGCCCGATCACATAAGCTTTATGTGTATCAAATGGGCCTAATCACATAGGCCTTATATATATCAAAGTGGGCCTCAACAATGGGCCACAAATACATCAAATGGACCTCATAACATGGTCCTATATATATCAAGGTAGGCCCCAACAACAGGCCTATAAATGCATCAAGATGGCCTACATACATGGGCCCATATATACCAAAGTGGGCCTCAACATTGGGCCTATATATATGCCAAGATGGGCCTAAATACATGAGCCCATATATATCAGAGTGGGCCTCAATAATGGGCCTAAAAATACATCAAGATGGGCCTAAACACATCAGCCCATATGCATCCAAGTGGGCCTCAATAATGAGCCTAAAAATACATCAAGATGGGCCTAAATACATCAGCTCATACACATCCAAGTGGGCCTCAATAATGAGCCTAAAAATACATCAAGATGGGCCTAAATACATTGGCCCATATTTACCAAAGTGAGCCTCATGTGAGGCCCGCCATAATGTTTATTTTCCTATCTAATCTGTTGATAAGGTCACATAAATAAGGGGCCCACCAAAATATCTATTTTCCAGCCAACCTATTAATATGGTCACATGGAACAAGGGGCCCACTGTAACGTTTATTTTTCAGCCAACCTGTTGATGAGGTCACCCGGATAGGGGGCCCACCATAATATTTATTTTCCATCCACCTATTGTTAGGTTACACAGACCTGGGGGCCCACTGTGATGTTTTTAACGGTGGGTGTTCATTCAACACTGTCGCCTATAATGTGGATCAACACACATCACGGTGGGGCCTGCCTTGTAGCGTGCGGCAGCAGGTGATGCTGTTGTGTGTGTGTGTGTGTGTGTGTGTGTGTGTGTGTGTATATATATATATAACGTTTTTCTAAGGAACTCGATAGGTGGGGCCCGCATCAAGGAAATCCAGCTCTGCCATTGGTCACCATAGCTCAATACCCACCCATCAAGCCCAATATTGGATGATTTTTGGTGTATAGAACACATATGGTGTATTTCAACGGTATCAATACTATTCCTTACACCATGGCTCGCCAAAAGATCGGATTGGTCCCAAATTTTAGCTCAACGCCTAAAACGATTTGAGGAAAAGGATGGACGGCTCGGATTAAGTATATACATCAAGGTGGGGCCTACATGAGTGGCCCACCCCATGCTTAGTACACCCACGTCACTTCACACTTCACTGTGAGTTACCACCCATGTCTTTACACGCACTCCATGTTAGCCAGACATCATGGTGGGTCCCACATGTATGTGGCCCACCAGTTGGATCAGCATGATATTGGTATTTTCTCTTCAACTGGGTTTGTCCAACTGGCCTACGATTGGATGGTCCAGCAAGGTGGGCCTATGGATGGCATGGATATAATTCATCATTCATAGTAGGCCACACACATACACACCAGGTGGACCGCACATCTTTACATCATACAAGAGAGAGAGAGTCATGGTGATGGAGGACAAGAGATGGTGATGGTGGGGCCCCGCCACTATGGGCCCCGTATGATATAAATCATACATCAAAAATGGGTCCCACCAACAAGTGGTCCCTAAAAAAGAAATTTAACTATGGATCACCCACCTCTCTTCCTTCTTCTTGCTCCCCTAGCTTCCTTAGCTCCTTGCCTTCGATTTTAACGGTGGATGATGAGATCTTGATGGTGAGGATGAGAGATGAGAAATGAGAGAGTGGGCCACACTTGGCCTTTGAGATTTGCTTGAAATGTTGGGACGTATGGAGCTTGGGAGTTGCTTGGGGAAATGAGAGAGAAAGAGTGAGGGGATGGGTTAAAGGGATGGGTGATGTGGTGGTTGTAAGAAAGGATATGGGTTGAGTTGAAAAACTTGTAAAAGAGGAATGATGAGGGAGGAGAGAGAGTTGACTTTGGGTAGCTTGTGTAAGAGAGAGGTATGGGCATGGCATGAGTTAGTTGTACTTGACTTGATGTGTGATGTGTACTTGATTGATGAGATAGGTTGTAGAGATTCCCTCGACATTCGCAATGCGCGGTGTTTTCTCAAAACGAACGTGCGTCCACATCTTCTAGTACGGGTATCGGTTCGGTGTGCGAGTCGCTGCGTTAGAACTGCGGTGACTGTGCGATCGCTAATGGTACAAATTTCGGGTCAAGTTGACTCTGATAGGCGAGACTCGACTTAGGTTCGTGCGCAAACGTCGAATACAGGTCGAAGGTTGCCGGAATTCGACTGGAAGGATCGCGGAAGAATACGAAACGGTACGGTCTAGGATACGGGTATTACAAGGTGGGCCCTACAAAGGTTTCAACGGTGGAGACCATTATCACCACTACTTGTTGTGGTGTGGTCCACTTGCCTTTAATCTTCCTCCTTTGTTGTCTCATAAGCTAAATGATCTTTCAAAATAGACAGACAACTTGGATAAAATGCATATATCAAGGTGGGCCCCACAAAGTCCTGTTACTATATCTAGTTAGGTCCTGGAGTTGGTAGTACCCAATCCGCACCCAGGATCAACCCAACCTATGGAAGAGTTGGCCAGCAGCCAAAACCAAATCCATGCCCCATGAAACCCATTCGACATTTTAAATGCATGCAACTAATATAATTTCAAGTTAGGTAATATCATAACAGATACAATTATTCAATTCGAATAAATTTATACATAAAATTAAATATTTAATACTATTATATAATAATGTTTAATTACATATATCAACTTTTACTTGAGCCCCGTAAAATGGTACGCCTGACTTAATTTTAATGGCGTGCGTATGATTTCTCGTGTCAAATCTAGGTATGTGACTTTGGACATATTTTAAAAATAGGCTTACTTTCTGGTCTAGTCCTCCATCTCTGACAGTTAAGACTGGGAAGGTCCAGTTTAGTTCATTTGACTTTAACAACAGTATTATACAGAATAAGATAGCCTTTAGTCTATGTTTAAAGGGAATTTGAATCGTACTGGCATTATATATGGTCAAATTTTCTAAAGAGATTTAACTTATTAAATATTTCGAAAGTGCCCTTCTGACCAGCTTTGAAAATTTTTTAGGCCAAAATGCCTTTATCCTTGGTTCGGTAGTTATATTATTTTTTAGTGAATAAGAAGTTATATCATATTTAATGCTGGGAAAGTGATGTGGAAGGAAACTTTTTTTGGCATGAGCAAGGCCCAACTCATGCAACCCACATTGATGTATGTGTATAATCTATACTGCCCATCCTTTTTCCTATGTCATTTTAAGGATGAGGTTCAAATATCAACCTGATCCAGAGCTCGTGTGGGCCACATAATAGAAAATAATGATAACAATGACACCCACTATTGAAACTTTTCAGGCTCACTATGATGTATGTTAGAAGTGAACACTGGCAAATTTAGAACTTTTTGGGACCATGACGAGCTGGCTTAAAAGGTGAATGGAATAGATCATCCCATTGTGAGCCTTAGGGTATGGTACCAGTGGCTAGCCTTTTATTTAGTAGTAAAGGACGTGAACATATAACATGACAACTATGACCCATATTACAGACAAAACAATCTATATAACTGGACAACTATGACCCATGACAACCACGACCCATATAACATGATAACTACGACCCATATAACAGGACAAGTACGACCCATACAACTACGATCCATATAACAGAACAATTGCGACCCATATAACAAGACAATTGTGACCCATATAACAAGACAATTGTAACCCATATAACATGACAACTGCGACCCATATAACAGGACAATTGCGATCCATATAACAGGACAACGGTGATCCGTGTAACATGACTGAAAGTGTACTTACTACGTGCCCTGGTTTGTCAATTACGTTGTAAGTTGAGTCATTCGGACAACAGCGCCTAACAGGAAGATCACATCAAGCGTCTGCCTCAACTGGATGTGTGGAAGCTCGCCATAGGTAAATCATAGCCTCACATCCCATATCCCAAAACACCAGGTGATTAAAACCCTTAAAAAGAACTAGAACATCTTACGATTTCTGTGTAAGAAAACTTTTTATCAAAAAGAAAAATCTTTAAAGTTTTTCTTACACTGTCGATTATATCGATTACTGTCACGCCCCAAACCCGAAAATCGGATTCACAGGAATCTCGATCGACGAATCCGGTGCCGACAGCCTCCATAGTACCCCACTCTCGGCTCCTAGCATTCATATGCTAGATTTTCAATCCCGGGATCCTAAAAGGATGATTTTTTTTATACATTTAACTAGTAATAAGCATAACCACAAGTTTATCCAAATCATAAAGGTAACATCATCATCACATATCTACTAATATAATCATTTGAATACAATGCTGAAAGAGAAATATATAGGTCAAAATTAAAGCTCCAGAAAATAGCTGCACGCTCTAAGCTCAATGCTGCTGCAACCTAACATCACCTGCACACATCTATCGTGCATAAGCTTATAGAAAGCTTAAATGGTGGTGTAAGTGTATGCATGAGATAAGTGCCAAGTATTCAATACAATAACATAATCATACAATACCGGAAAGCTATTAATCCATAAACCATACAATGACTGAATAAGCAGAAACACTGATAAGAGCAGGAATTATCAGCGTAAACAGAAATACTGACAAGATTATAATCATGCGATAACAGAATAAGCAGAAGTATGAACAAGTCCATAAGTTAATCAATATCAGAATACGCAATATAGGCCAGCTATGCAAATGATGAGTCATACATAATCAAATGTTGAATGACAAGGATATAATGTAATACACAATTCGAAAGAGCTAACAAATATCATCACTCTCATCTAAGTCACAGGAATACAGAAACATAACAACCCACAATGCCACACGCCGAAGATGTAATGAAATATGCAGTATATGGTGCTAATGGAATGACCATGCTGGAGTGTGATGTCGGGATGATAGTACGTAATATCGCAGGCTACGGGGTTCACCACAAGGAACCTCTATCCAAACCAGTCTCATACCTAAATTTGGATAGTCTGACTCAACGTGGTAAACTCCTGATCTCAGGTTAGTCACGCGCCCAACCGAAATCCTTGCCATAACGAAGATACACAACAATTAGTTGCGCACCACCAGCCCGAGTGGATAGTGAATGGATGAATGAATGAGTATGCAACTCCTACTCAGTAGCCTGTCAGCACAGTAGCCTGCCAACTGCTGGTAGCTCGCCCAGTGTGGTAGCTCACCCAGGCCTCAGCCCGGCACACATCACACCCACCCACATCAGCGTCCACCCACGTGCACCCGCCCGCATGCACAACAGTGAAGGGGTGTCATAATATCATGTCAGTCCTCATATCAGTACGGTTCCTCTCTGGAGAAATCACCGGGGTCTATTACACTTCACATCACCTGCCGCCCCAATCAAGCACACAACTGGGTAAGTGGAAAAGACCTCACTATCCGCCTGTCAGTAGTCTGCCAATACCTACCCGGCTCGCCGATAGCGGACCCATTCCTCGAGCTGGTCAAACTCAGCCTAGCCATGCCTACTCCCTCGGGCGGGTAAGGCCGCACCCCCTTCCAACCGACCACGACACAGTGGAGAGCACAGCCATCTAGTAATCGGCACTCAACGCTCATCTACCCACCCGGTCTAGACGTTGGAGCATCCTCTGGAACTAAGAGGGTGTTTAAGGATTTTCACCTAGGGCCATCTATGGCGGCCCGATGCTCGAACAGATTTTCAGTGTCCCATCTGGCCATCTACGATATGCCTATGGAGACTACGACCCTGATGTCACTAGGGCGTACAGTAATCACAACACAATGCAAGATGCATGAGTCATACAATCCAATCATGCATCAATCCTGCACATGTTATGCGCTCATGTGAGATAATCTCCACCTATCAGGGAGTCTCACATCATCCTGCTCAATGACATATGTAATGGTCAATCACATCTCATAACAAACATGCAAATGATACGAATGGGCATGTATCATGATGTTATGATGTCACATAATCATAAACGGTATCAATAACCGGCGTCGACAATGTGGACTTTTAACCAACATTGTCCCCAAGGAATGACCCACATAGAATCAAATATATAATGGGCACATGGCCCCACACAAGGGCTAAATATACGAAACAGGTGGGCCTAACACATATCACAATGGGCCTTGCCCATAGGCCTCAAATACATCTGGATGGGTCGCACCCATGGGCCTCAGATATATCACAATGGGCCTCAAATATACTTCGCAGGTGAGTCACATACCTGGGTCTAATACACATCAGTATGGGCTACATCACATAGGCCTAATATACATCACTATGGCCACAACCCATGGGCTTTAAATATACAATAGGTGGGCCCTACATATGCGCCTCAAATATATACCACGAGTGAGCCTCAATGGACGGGTCACCAATACAACAGGATGGGCCTAATCATATGGACCCCATAAATATATCGAATGGGCCGCACCAATTAGGCCTTACATGCATTGTAATGGGCCATGAACCATGGGCCTTGCATACATCACAATGAGCCTTGCAACATGGGCCTCATATATATTTAAGGTGGGCCTCAACAACAGGCCTCATACACATCAAGGTGGGCCTCAACAACGGGCCTCATACACATCAAGGTGGGCCTCAACAACAGGCCTCATACACATCAAGGTGGGCCTCAACAACGGGCCTCATACACATCAAGGTGGGCCTCAACAACGGGCCTCATACACATCAAGGTGGGCCTCAACAACAAGCCTCATACACATCAAGGTGGGCCTCAACAATGGGCCTCATACACATCAAGGTGAGCCTCAACAATGGGCCTCATACACATCAAGGTGAGCTTCAACAACAGGCCTCATACACATTAAGGTGGGCCTCAACAACGGGCCTCATATATAGCCTTAGCAACAGGCCACAAATATATCAAGATGGGCCTAATCAATCATATGGGCTAAATTAATCAAATGGCCGATACGAGCAGGCTGATTAAATGGACCGATAGAAATGGGCTGTGCGTCATGGGGTTATACTAAGCATGTTATAAAGTAATGCCCTATCCTTACAACGCAGCTGACCTAGACGGCTTGCATACAACAAGTATGGACCTACCAATGGGCCCTAGGGAGAGTCGCAATGCGGACATTTAACCAACATTATACTCGCAATGTGGACGTCAAACCAACATTGCTCCCAAGGTGTATCCCATAGTGAATAGCATTACGTAAACCAGGTTGGGATCACACATTGCAATGGACCTTAGGTACACCCCATTGGGCCTTAAATAAATCAAATGGGCCATGTCATATGGGCCTTTTACTCACCAAATGGGCCACATCAATGGGCCGCACCAATGGGCCTTATGTGCATTGCAATGGGTCATAACTCGTGGGCCTTAGATTGCATCAAATGGTTCTCGACCCATGGGCCTTATACATATCAAATGGGCCTAATCCCATGGGCTTTAAAATACATCAAATGGGTCCAATCCCATGGACCTTGGAACACATCAAATGGGTCCAATCTATGGGTCTTAAATTACATCAAATGGGCCTAATCCCATGTGCCTTGGAACACATCAAATGGGTCCACTCTATGGGCCTTAAATAGTTCAACAACTAGCTACATTCATGGACCCAATTAAATTCAACTGTGGTGGGCCTCAAAAGTGCATTCATTAAGCCCAACATTTAAGAAACTAAAGGTATAAATTATTTCCTTTAAGATCTTTATAATATGGTGGGCCCCACTCCTCAAAATTTCAGCCCAAGGCCAGCATAATTATAACATGTTGTTGTCCTAAATTTGGGCACTCCATTGGAGTGGGTCCAAGGCCTTTAAAACTCTGAAAATTGAGGGTCAAGGTCTCTCATCATGCTTACAATGAGATTAAACCCAAAAAAGGTGGCCCACCATCAGAAGAAATATTTTTGAATTATGGTTTTTTTATTAAGGCATATTGCTGGACTGCACAGCAAAAAAAATCTGAGAGTCCAACCATCTTGGCCCATTCTTTTGAATACCCAAACGGGGTCACTTGAGGCTAAAATTTCATAGAGTGATACTTCCATAGGTGGGACACACCCCTACAAAATTTCATAATTTTTAGATATATCTAAGTATTTTAATTAATTTAAACAAAACAGACTGTTCAGAAAAAAATCTGACAGACCTGGACGTCCCAACGTGGTGGGCCAGTCCGGCCCTCACCACGGTGTGTACAGGGGTCCATTGACCCTGAAATTTGGTAGCTGGGTTCTAACATAAGTGTACCATACTTCTAAAAAATTTCATAATTTTTGAACATCTTTAAATATTTTAATTCATTTACATAAATCAATCTGTCATGAAATTTGGACTGATCTGGACACCATATTATAATGGGCCGGTCCCGCCATCACCATGGCGTGTACAGGCGTCCATTGGCCCTAAAATTTTGTAGGTGGGTCCTACCATAAGTATTCCACCCCCCTAAAATTTTTTATAATTTTTAAACACCCATAGGTATTTTAATAAATTTTAAAAATCCAACTGTCCATGGTGGAATGTTGCTGGAATAGTGCAGAAAATTCAGACTGTCTACCTCACTTGGACCACACCTTTGGGACCCCAATGAAGGTCATTTGGTGCTGAAATTTGGGAGACATTAAGATAAGATCCTCACCTTTCAGAAAAGTATATTTAATAAGTATGAATAGTCCTAAAATTTGGTCCAAAAACAACCAGAAACTGTCCAGAAAATTCTGGACAGCAACATGTTCTTAGATAAAATTTATTAAATAAGTTAAATAAAAAGGAAAATACATTAATGGGCCACACACATCAGGAAATAAAATGAGGGAAAAGAGAGATAGAAGGACAATCCGGCCATAGGGAAAGGGGCTCCAACACTATTAAGCCATCCCAAGATCAATCACACCCACACATTATACCTAGATTTACATTTACAACATGGATCTTGAACATGCATGGCCTATAATTAAAATGCATGGTGAGAATGTCATCCCCACCATGGTTATAGGGTCTAGATAACCCAAACATAATATGATATGAAATAAAACTACCATGATGGGGCCCATAGAGAAAGGCCCCATGCACGGATCATGCATGCATAAGGTAGGCCATTAGGTCACCACCATGGGATTGTGTGGGATCTCCACCATTGATTGGTGGGTTCTACATTTCTCTCATGAAAGAAAAAAAAATCTAGGCTATAAAAATCAGATTTTTACATCTAAAGGAGCACCCACCGTTCGATCTTCTTGCTCCTATGGGTCCCTTAGCACCTTAGCTTTGATTTCAATGGAGGAGATGGGGAATGGATGGTTAGGATGGGAGATCATGGGGTAGGAAAGTGGGCCACACTTGGAGTTGGAAGACTTGGAGAAATTCTCATATGTATGAAAGGGTTCTTACTTGGATTTTTTTGAAAATGAGAAGGAGAGAAGGAGTTGTAAAGGGAGAGAGAGAGAGTGATGGATGGATGGAGTGATAGATGTGTGTAAGAACTTTTTGACTTTTGTGGCCTTTTGTGTAAGAAAGGCATGGGTTTGTAAGAGACTTTTTTACTTTTGAGGCTTGCTTGGGAAGGGTGAAAAAGTGATGTGTACTTGACATGTGATGGATTGATGGATTAATGGGATTGATGTGACACATCGTAGAGATTCTCTTAGGTTTCGCAACGCACGGTATTTTTTTTCGTACCGAACGTTGGCCCACATCTCTTGACCAGGGTATCGCCTCGGCGCGCAAGTCGCGGCATTGAAACCGCAGCGATGGCACGATCGTTATGGTAAAGGTCTTGTGTTGAGTCGATACGGGTTGACGGCATACGAATCAAGATCGCACACAAATATTGGTTAAGGGTCGAAGGTTGTCGAAATTCGACTGGTAAGACCGCGGAACTCTATGGAACGGTATGGTCTAGGATACGGGGCTTACAATTATCCCTTCGATATGATCGACCAGCTCTGTCGATGTCCTCGGCATCTCAAATCGATACAATCGAGTGAGGACAAAAAGCGTCCAGCAATCAAACAATCATCTGGACGATTTATCGATATATCGACTGGTGAGTCGATATCATCGATATTCAAATATCGATCCTATTGGAAGAACATCGATACTATCGACAGACTATTTTTCGCCACCCCTATTTTTCTAAAGAAAACTAACATAAGCTTCAATATATCGATGACTGTCCGATTCAATCTGAACTCAAATATCGATCATATCGGAAGTCAGTTGATCATATCGATTGTGGGCGCATGTTTTCACCAGCATGAATTTCAGGTTGTTTTTAATGTTGATTGGGGTGCCAGTCGATAAATCGATATTCATATATCGATCATATCGAGATCTCATAAATTTAATCGAGTCCGGACAAAAATTGTCCAGCAAGCTTATAGGTAAATCTATACGATTTATCGATCCCATCGACAAGGTCTCCGATATGATCGATGTACAAATTTCGATGACATCGACTGTTCCCCGATCATATCTGTAGAACCTGAAATTCTTCAAGGCTTCTCTCTTATTTTCACCTGTTGATAAATCGATCCATCGCTCGATGAAATCGGAGTTCAAAATTCGATAACATCGATGTGTGTCTCGATCCCATCGACCAGTTGGCAAAAGGTTTCCAAAAGCGAAATGACAATTGAGTTTGTATCATCGAGAGGTCTGCCGATACAATCGAGAGTATACGCTAGATCATATCGACGACTACTCGATGATATCAAACTCTGTCATAAATATGATCATTTATATCCGTTGGAACCTTTTGCCTATATATAGAGAGATTAGTCTTTATTGTTGGTAGAGAAAGAAAAGAGTACTTTTGAGAGTTTTAAACTTCCTATCATTTACCTAAGCCCTTTCTCTTAGGAAGTTCATCCTCCAATCCACCCTCATCATTGATATCATATAGAGTGGATTGGGGAATAAACTTCCGCATTCAAGGATCCTCCAGCTACTATCTTAATGGCAAATCATTAAGCTGGGATGCCTTGAATGCATAACTGATTGGAACCACTCTATATTTCTTATAGGAAAATCTTTAGAGAGTGGTATTCCATCATAACCTTGACCCAACCTAAAGCCTAGTATAGATACACCTTTGTGTTGTGGATCAAGGGAGCTGAAGACTCTTCATCAACAAGAAGGAGTCTTCATCATTGCGCTGAATGAGACTCATCAACTTATTTGTAAGTATCTAGAGTCCAGAGGACACTTGTGATCATTCCTTTCTAGGATTGGATTTTAAGTGTTGCTCACCCTTTGAAGTCCTCGAAGGAGGCCTCCGACGGGAGTGTACGTGCGGGGTGCGTTGTGTGGACCCTTGTTCTGTGGAGAGCATAAACATCTGGTTAGGAGTACGCTAGCAAAACTCCAGGGTTAGAGGTGAACCGAGTAGAAACCTCCGGGTGCGTTGTGTGGACCCTTGATCTGTGGAGAGCATAAACATCTGGTTAGGAGTACGCCAACAAAACTCTAGGGTTTGAGGTGAACCGAGTAGAAATCTCTGTAAAGGTTGAAGGTGAACCTAATTTAAAACCTTAGGTTTGAGGTGAACCATGAGAAATCTCCTTAGTGAAATTCGGTCACTCAAGGGTTAAGTGTCGAAGCCGGGAGTGGAGTAGACAAGTAGTCGAACCACTATAAAATGACTGTGTTTGAGATTGATATTGTCTTTCATTTATGTGATTGCCTTACATGCCTTTATATATGATTATCTGAAATCACATCTTATGCACACACAGTCATATCTATCACAATCTAATTCATAAATTTGTTTATCTTACAAGTAGTTGTGATTGGATCTCTATCAGGCTTGGAAGCCAGTAGAGTTAATTTTTGAGTAATCCTAATCTGTACTCTGTGATAGGATTAGTATGATAGGATTGAAAAATAACTTATAAATCTTTAAAAAGTCATATTCACCCCCCTCTAGGATACATTGACATATACCTACTTCAACTTAAGCGGTCTTCACCGCTATTTCAATTGGTATCAGAGCGGGTCTCTCTTTAAGGGTTTCACCGCCTAGAGAGTGATCTTGACTAAAGTAAAAATATGGCGAAAGGAGAGGGCTCATCTGTCACTAGACCTCTAGTATTTGATGGATCAAATTATGCTTACTGGAAGGCTAGAATGCACTACTTCCTGAGATCTTTGGATCATGAAGTTTGGGATGCAGTTGAAAAAGGATATGTGGTACCATCCGAACAAATTATACTTAAAAATGAAACCACAATCACTAAACCCAAACCTAATGAGAAGTGGACGGCGTTTGACAAAGAACAGCGAAATGCTGAAGCAAAAGCAATGAACGCCATCTGCTGTGCCGTGTCCCAAGATATATTCAATCAAATAAGTATGTGTGGGACATCCAAGGGAGCATGGGATTTACTGAAAACAACCCATGAAGGCACAAGCACTGTGAAGAGGTCTAAATTACAACTCTTAACTTCACAGTTTGAAAATCTCAGGATGGAAGAGCATGAGACATTTATGGAGTTTTTCACCAAATTGAACATTATTTGTAACTCCATGGGTGGTATGGGAGAGAAGGTTCTGGCACCTAAAATATGTAGAAAAATCTTAAGATCCTTACCAGAATGCTTCAATCCCAAGGTAACAACAATTGAGGAGTGCAGGAATATTGATGAGATGAAAGTAGAAGAACTAGTAGGTTCCCTACAAACTTTTGAACTACACTTCACACAACCCCAAAAATCCAAAAACACTATCCTAAAAACTTTTAAGAAATCAAAACATGAGGACAGTGAGAGCGAAAAAAAATATGACGATGAGGAAGTGGCCTTGCTAGCACAAAGATTTAGAAGATTCTTTCAGAAGAATCGCGACCATCCTTCTAGAGGAAGAAAAGTGAACTACAAACCTTCTACAGGCAAATTTGGTAAACAGACTAAAGAACCACAATGTTATGCCTGTTATGAGTATGGATACCTATCTACCGAATGCCCAAACAGAAAAACCAAGGGCAAGGCGATGACTGCTACATGGGATGATATGGAAGAGTCAAACTCAGAAATATGTGACTCAGAGAGTGATGATGACCAAAAACCTTTGAAAATTCTTATGGTCTCTACCACTCTAATTATTCCCATGGAATTTGAAAGAAAAGAAGAACAACAAGCCACTAAATCATTTTCATCTGACAATGAGAAAATTGAAGAAGAAGAAGATAAAGAGCAAAATGAATTGCAAGATGCTTATAATCAACTATACATTCATAGCATCCACATCCTTAAAAAAATCGGCATGACTGAAAACAAAAAGAACTTGTTGCAGAAAGACTTGGACAGAACCTTAGAAATAAACATACATTTGTCCAATGATTTGCAACAATATCTCACAGATAATGATCAATTAGAAAAAGAAAACCTATGCCTAAAAGCAGAATTATCAAAACTCTTGAACCAGGCTGAATTGCTAAAAGATGATAATGCACAACTCAAAAATAAAAATCACTCACTTTGTATTGATTTAGAAAAATCTAGGAAATTTGCAGAAATAAACTACAAATTTTCTCAGAGTGGTGAGAAATTGGAAAAATTGTTAGGAATAGGAAGACTAGGAAGAGACAAGAGTGGACTAGGATATGAGAAAAGTAAAAAGAAAACTAGAAATAAATCCCAAACAAAACTCACTGCTTCAAGTAGCAATATGAGATTTTCTCCAGTTTATCATTTGTGTGGTGATGCTGGTCATTATAAATTTGAATGTTTAGCACCTAGAAGGACTCTATATAATTCTGACCAAAATCACATTGAAAAATTCAAACCAATTAGAGAAACTCGGAATGTTAAAAGTTCATCTAGGAAAAGCTCTCATCCATCACCACCTAAAGAAAAGAATAAGAAATCAGTATCACAATGGGTAATTAAAGAAAAACTGAAATGTGTAATGATTAAATCTCATATACCCTAATATATCAAACAGAAAAAGGAACAAATTCAGACTATGCATCTAGATCTGGATATTTGCTGAAATGATGCAATTTTGTTGAGCCTTCAATGTTACATTTAAGGTTGGAGACCTTGATTTTTTTATATATATAAACATTATCATGTTTATAGCTATAGAACTGGTACAAATTTTTTTTGTGACATATACTGATCAAGCCAAGAAATACCCGATAGTGTGTCGAAATTGTGAAAATTCTAAATATTATCTACTTTCGATACGAGTGTTGGCCTCTCTTTCGATCTCATCGACTAACGGTTGATACAATCGACGGATCTTCAAAATGTGAAAAGTCGTGTGACCATGGATAACATCGAGGGTAGTCTCGATAGCATCGATCGACAACTTCTCGATGCAATCGATAGGTTGGACGATATGATCGATAAATGGCACCTGATAAAGGTCAGCAGAACAAAAAAAAAGGAGTTTTTCAAAAGGCGGTTCAGTTGTCTTCCCTGTCCGATCCTCTCGACCAATCATCTTAAGCCAAGTAGGACTAGCTAAATCTCTCCACAAACCAGGTAATATTCTTCCAATATCATTAGAATCTTCTTTTCTTGGTTTGTCAGGTTTTTTTATCATTTTTCCCAATATTTCAAATAGCCTTTTCTTTCACATGGGAAAGGATAAAAACGTGGCATTCTGTCCAGGGGAATCTTCAAGAGGTACTCGACAAATGGTCCTTGCCTCAAGGGAGAGATAAAGGATCCCGGACAGTGGGACCCCCACACGGCAAAGATCACGACGCGGTGGGTCCCAAACCGAAATTCCTGAACCGTCTCAACCAGTACCTCCTCCTCCTACTGTCCAACGGCCACCAAAATATACAAATAGGAAGTTGATCTTTAAGAGAAAAGTAGACAAGGAGTGTTTAACACCTTACAAATTAGAACCTTTATTTGCTGCAATTGGTTGGCTGCCCATCCTGAATTTTGGTGGACCATGCCAACTGGAAAGATCACGCAACTTCTTTGCTGCATGTCATTCCTTGGTGGCTGACCCTCCTTCCTTCATGGTATCCATGGATGGTGATGATGTATTTATCACCCCTACAATCATAGCACAGATTCTCAAGCTACAAATGGCTCCAGGAGGCCTTCCAAACTGGGATCTAGACCTTCCAGATGTGCGCTCCAAAATAACCAAATACCTATGTCATAACCGAGATATCCCATGGCATAAAGGAAATGTCCTGAAAGCTAAGTATATGGAGCCCCGATTCAGAGTCATGCATGGAATTTTTACCACTAACTTGTACCCAAGAAGCACGATCCAATCATATCTAACCAGTCTGATGGTGATGATAGTCTACTCTATTACAACCGGGATAGATATCTGCCTTCCAACCTTGATTGTCAATCAGTTTGTCAATGCCATACATACTTCCTGAGATTTGCATCTACAATATCCCTGGATTATCAGTAGAATCTGTCAAAGTATTGGCTTTCCGTCCACAGCTGATCCCGTTTTCTCGCTCAAAGTTTTCAATAAGAAGAATATTCAGAAAATAGATCTGATATTTCATGAGTACAAGGAGGAAATCAAGGAAGACATTCATGCAGAAGGGGAAGGAGGAGAAGGTGGTGATCCCATGGAAGGAGATGCAATGGCTGACGATGCACCTCATGAACCAGATGTTGCTCCGTCCACATCAACTGCTGGGTATGGTAAAATGCTCAAACTGGACAGGATTGGGGCCATTCAGAAGGACATGCACTCAGTAAAGGAACGGTTCACTATTCTGGAAAGAATGGTTCAAGGAGTTCAGAGCACGGTCCAACAATTGGTGGATCTACTGACGTGCCGACGAGACGACACGATGTCATCCCATTCTGATCCTTGATGCCAGATTCATGCATGCTGTCATGCACACCTTACTCTTATTTTTGCATATGAACATCAGTATCTTTTTGGATGTTCTACGCTCTCAGTGGTGTGTATGACAGTTTTTACTTTTTAACTATTTTCTCTTTGGATGAATATGCCCACGGTTGGGCTAAAATACTGGTTTATTTTTGTGTGCCCTCCAATGGGCTTTATTTTTGGTTGGTTTAAATTGTTGTTGTCTGGGGCAGCATTGGATATTTCTGCTAATCTTGGGCAGCTTACTTTACATATGGCTGAATCTAGTTCTTTTATTCCTACCATTTGAATTTCTGTCTCCCTGATTTATTGAAGTTTTGGGGTTATGGTCTGCATGTTTATCTTATGCCTTAAGTGCTCTATTAACTCCATACTGTGTGTTCATTGATGTATGCCTTACACTGTTCTCATTTATATACATTTATCTATCTATAGTTCTCCCATAAGCTTCAATCTTCAATCAATATCACGTCTTATGCCTTTGCCAATGACTGACAAAAAGGGGAAGAACAATTCAAACACCCCGAGCGAAAATTGTATATCTGTGTTGCAGGTGTTAGGAGGAGCAGCCACAACAAGAAAGGGAGAGTTTTTGAAGTAAGGGGAAAAACTTACTGGGTGTGTACATGGGTGTTTAGAATTTATAAAATTGTGTTAATACATGTACATACAATTTAGGATGTATCTGTCTAGATATGTTCCTAGGATATTTTGGATATTTTGTCACGTAATTGACAAATAGGGAGATTGAAAGTGCACCTACTACGTGCCCTGATTTTTCAACTATGTTGTAAGTTGAGTCAGTTGGATAACAGCGCCTAACAGGAAGATCAAGTCAAGCATCTGCCTCAACTGGATGTGTGGAAACTCGCTATAGCTAAATCATAGCCTCACATCCCATGTCCCAAAACACCAAGTGATTAAAACCCTTAAAAAGAACTAGAACATCTTAGGGTTTCTGTGTAAGAAAACTTTTTATCAAAAAGAAAAATCTTTAAAGTTTTTCTTACACTGTCGATTATATCGATTACCCCTTTAATATGATCGACCAGCTCTATCGATGTCCTCGGCATCTCAAATCGATACAATCGAGTGAGGACAAAAAGCATCCAGCAATCAAACAATCATCTGGACGATTTATCGATATATCGACTGGTGAGTCGATATCATCGATATTCGAATATCGATCCTATTGGAAGAAGATCGAAACTATCGACAGACTGTTTTTCGGCGCCCCTATTTTTCTAAAGAAAACTAACATAAGCTTCAATATATCGATGACTGTCCGATTCAATCTGAACTCAAATATCGATCATATCGGAAGTCAGTCGATCATATCGATTGTGGGCGCATGTTTTCACCAGCATGAATTTCAGGTTGTTTTTAATGTTAATTGGGGTTCCAGTCGATAAATCGATATTCATATATCAATCATATCGAGACCTCATCGATTGGATCGAGTCCAGACAAAAATCGTCCAGCAAGCTTATAGGTAAATCTATACAATTTATCGATCCCATCGACAAGGTCTCCGATATGATCGATGTACAAATTCCGATGACATCGACTGTTCCCCGATCATATCTATAGAACCTGAAATTCTTCAAGGCTTCTCTCTTGTTTTCACCTGTCGATATATCAATCCATCGCTCAATGGAATCGGAATTCGAAATTCGATAACATCGATGTGTGTCTCGATTCCATCGACCAGTTGGCGAAAGGTTTTCAAAAGCGAAATGACAATTGAGTTTGTATCATCGAGAGGTCTGCCGATACAATCGAGAGTATACGCTGGATCATATCGACGACTGCTCGATGATATCAAACTTTATCATAAATATGATCATTTATATCCATTGGAACCTTTTGCCTATATATAGAGAGATTAGCCTTTATTGCTGGTAGAGAAAGAAAAGAGTGCTTTTGAGAGTTTTAAACTTCCTATCATTTACTAAGCCCTTTCTCTCAGGAAGTTCATCCTCCAATCTACCCTCATCATTGATATCACATAGAGTGGATTGGAGAATGAACTTCCGCATTCAAGGATCCTCCAGCCACTATCTTAATGGCAAATCATTAAGCTAGGATGCCTTGAATGCATAAATGATTGGAACCACTCTATATTTCTTATAGAAAAATCTTTAGAGAGTGGTATTCCATTATAACCTTGACCCAACCTAAAGCCTAGTATAGATACACCTTTGTGTTGTGGATCAAGGGAGCTGAAGACTCTTCGTCAATAAGAAGGAGATCTTCATCATTGCGCTGAATGAGACTCATCAACTTATTTGTAAGTATCTAGAGTCCAGAGGACACTTGTGATCATTCCTTTCTAGGATTGGATTTTAAGTGTTGCTCACCCTTTGAAGTCCTCGAAGGAGGCCTCCGACGGGAGTGTACGTGCGGGGTGCGTTGTGTGGACCCTTGCTCTGTGGAGAGCATAAATATCTGGTTAGGAGTACGCTAGCAAAACTCCAGGGTTAGAGGTGAACCAAGTAGAAACCTCCGGGTGCGTTGTGTGGACCCTTGTTCTGTGGAGAGCATAAACATCTGGTTAGGAGTACACAAGCAAAACTCCAAGGTTTGAGGTGAACCGAGTAGAAACCTCTATAAAGGTTGAAGGTGAACCTGATTTAAAACCTTAGGTTTGAGGTGAACCATGAGAAACCTCCTTAGTAAAATCTGGTCACTCAAGGATTGAGTGTGGAAGCCGGGAGTGGAGTAGACAAGTAGTCGAACCACTATAAAATGACTGTGTTTGAGATTGATATTGTCTTTTATTTATGTGATTGCCTTACATGCCTTTATATATGATTATCTGAAATCACATCTTATGCACACACAGTCATATCCATCACAATCTAATTCATAAATTTGTTTATCTTACAAGTAGTTGTGATTGAATCCTCTATCAGGCTTGGAAGCCAGTAGAGTTAATTTTTGAGTAATTCTAATCTGTACTCTGTGATAGGATTAGTGTGATAGGATTGAAAAATAACTTATAAATCTTTAAAAAGTCCTATTCACCCCCCTCTAGGACACATTGACATATTCCTACTTCAACTTAAGCGGTCTTCACCGCTATTTCAATGACAACTACGACCCATACAACTGTGACCCATATAATAAGACAATTGCAATCTATATAACATGATAACTGCAACCCATATAATAGGACAATTGTGATCCATATAACATGACAATTGTGACGCATATAACAGGATAACTACGACCCATATAACATAACAACTACAACCCATATAACATGATAACTACAACCCGTACAACTCTGACTAGGGGTGCATACGGGTCGGTTCAGTCCGGTTCTGGGGTGAAATTGGAACCAAACTGTTCCTAACGGTTCTAGGATTTTTGGAACCGAAACTGGACCGTTAGCACCCTAGAACCGAACCGTGAAAATCGGTTTGGTTCCACCATTCTGGGCTTTGTAAAATCCAGCCCAATTGGTGAAACCCACCATATAATCTACTAACACAAAACAAATGAGCACCCTCTAAAGGGTTAAGAATGATAAATATTTATTCAAAACTTTTCCACAAATGGAGTCACACCCTGCGGTGTGTTTAAAAGTTGTTTCAAAAATATCTCCAGCTTGACCTCTTCCTGCATTTTTAAGATGATCGTCATGCTTTCCATGGCCATATATTTAGTTCGCATTTTTGAGATGATTGGCATGCTTTCTATGGCCATATATTTAGTTCCTTTTTTGTAGGAGACATTTGACATAGGGAGAAAACTATAGTTTTAAGGCTTATCTACCGTACGTGCGACAAGAATGAACGTCAAGTCAGATTATCTAAATTTTGGAGCCCATTATGGATCATTCTAACAGTCCAACTGTGGCCATCAAAATGATGGTTGAAAGAAATGATCAGCAATCAAATTCAAGGTCAATATCGAATAGTTAGTATATGTTGATCAGTGTAGTTTTTAGCTAGGCTTCATCCTAAAAGAGGCACCACATCAAACATCCAGCTCAATGTACATGTACATTACTTTTAGGGCTTGGGCAACTGCATGTAGATGGCGAGAGAGAGGGAGATAGTGAGAGAGAGAGAGATAGAGAGAGAGATAGCGAGAGACAAGATTGGGCGAGGGCTAGGTAGTTGCACGCAGATAGGGTGAGAGAAGATGTGAGAGAGAGACACAAGGAGAGAAAGAGAGAGAGGGTTTTAACAAAAAATACAAAGATAAAAAAAAATCTTAAGTTTGGATCAACGGTTTGGATCCAAGGTTCGAATCCATGGTTTAAGTCAACGGTTCGGTTTGGTTTAACATGCTCCTAAACTGGAATTGAACCGTAACCAACAATTCTTGGAATTTTAGAATCGGAATCAGAACTGATGCAGTCTAGATTTGGACTAAACCAGATCATTGGATCGGTTTTGGTCCAGTTCCATGGTTCTATCGGTTCGATGTGCACTCTTAACTACGACCCATATAACAGGACAACTGCGACCCATATAATAGGATAATTACGACCCATCTAACATGACAATCACAACCCACATAACATGACACTTTCTTTTCTTTTTCTTTTTCTTTCTTCTTGTATTTGTTTTTGTTTTCTATTATGTGGGGTCCACGAGTGGATAAGGGTGTACATTGAGTCAAACTGAGTCGAGCTGGCCTCGACTCAAATCGGTTCGGCCACTAGCTGGCCTCAACTCGAACTCGGCTCAGCTCGGTCCTTAAGCCTGACTGGCCAGCTTAGCTCAGTTCGGTTAGTAGCTCAGACCAATTCGAGTCGAGTTCGAGCTAAGTTTGCCTGTGTAATATTTCCACAAACACCTAGACTGCACCTTCAAAATCCCAGTATATGGGAAATAACGACAATGGTTTTCAAGGTATTTTATCAAACACCTTCTAAGAAACATAAAAACCAAGAAAAAAGAGTATTTATTTCATGTACATGCCTTCTTTGCCACCAGCCAAGCCACCAACCACACTTCGTTAGGTCATTTCAACAAACACTTGATGGGCAACATCAATATCAAAGTAACCGAGTAACCGAACTGGTTCGATTTGAGCTGGATTCGATCTGAGTCGAGTCGAGTTGGGGCTAGCTCGAACTCATTTTCGAGCTAAAAAAATCAGCTTGACTTGGATCGAACTCAGCTTCGAACCGAGTCGAATCGAGCTTTTTCGAGTCGAGTTGAGCCGAGCGAGCTAACCGAGCTAGCTCCGTTCATGTACACCCCTACAAGTGGATAATCCTTTCCGTCTAGTATGTTGGTCAGTTCTCCATGGACTAAAGGAGTCCAATGTTGAATAGTTTCATCACACACACACACAACAGTAGGCCTTAGAAAGTTCTAACAGTGGAACTTTGTTTCCCTTAGTGCGGTCCACTTGGGACTTGGATTTGTCTCATTTTTTGGCTCATAGCCTAAAATAATATGGAGAAGGTGGTGGATGGTGTAGATTAAACATATACATCAAGGTGGGATCTACATTACAGGCAACCTCGACCCTTATGAACTCCATATGTCACATTACAACCACGACCCACATAACATAATAACCACGACCAATATAACATGATAACCACAACACATGACAACCACAACCCATAAACAGGACGTGACCTATATAACAGGACAACTGCGACCCATATAATAGGACAACTGTGACACATAGCATGATAACTGCAACCTATAAAATTGTGACCCATATAATAGAACAACTGCGACCCATATAACATGACAACTGCGACCCATACAACTACGACCCAGGACAACTGCGATCCATGTAACATTGCAACTGCGACCCATATAACAGGACAACTATGACCCATACAACTACAACCCATATAACATGACAACTACGACCCATATAACAGGACAACCATGACCCCATGTAACATGGTAAGGGTCATGGTTGTAATGCGATAAGGGTACTTGTGGTTGTAATGTAGAAAAGGACGTGGTTGTCAGGTTAATGTAATTAATAACTTGATTATTTCTAAATAATATGAGTCGAGGCCCAGAATGGGGTGATCCGTTCCGTCCACCTTGTCAGCCAGCTCGCCGTGGGGCTAAAAACCCATGACTTGGGCACTATCCACTTTTAACAAACATCACAGTGAGCCTATAAAGTTTCAATAGTAGGTGCTAGTGTCACTATTATTTTCTATTATGTGGCCCACACGAGTACTGGATCAAGCTGATATTTGGGCCCTAACCCTAAAATGACATGACAAAAAGGATGGGCGGCATGGATTATACACATACATCAATGTGGGCCCCACGAGACGGGCCTTGCCCATACCCCAAAAAGGTTTTTCGTCCGCATCACTTTCTTAGTATTAAATATGATGTAACTTCTTATTCACTCAAAAATGGTATAACTACTGAACCAAGGACAAGGGCATTTTGGTCCAAAAATTTTTTAAAGCTTGTCAGAAGGCCACCTTTGGAATATTTAGAATATTTGGAAGGTTAAATCTCTTTAGAGAATTTAGCCATACATCGAGGCCAGTATGGTCAAATTCCCATGTTTAAATATAAATCCTTTATTTTAACAATGGAATAAGGTTTGCTAATGCATGTAAAAGATCTGATTTGCACGTGGACCCGACTAAAACGAAGACTAGAGCCTCAAAGGTAATAAATAAGTACCTGATTGGATCAAGTCTTAAAAATGAGAGAAAAATAAGATTCGAACTCAATCAACCCAGGTTTAGAAACTTTAGAACCCGATGTGTGCCCAACTCATTAATATACCTATGCTAAGGCACTAATCGCAACTATCGAAAACAAAAATACCAAAATAAAGTTTGCAATCACCACTCACCAGTACTCGTTAAGTTGCTCAACAGTTGAGCCATAGGTTATTTCTGTCAGGCTTCAAAGCTGTTGCGCACTCATATGTTTTGAAGCTGGTTCGAGCTAAAAAAGAATCAGGAATGAGATATCAACAGCATGTTGTGATGCTGATGTCGAGTTGGAGGCAGAGGAAGACTCAGTATTCAGGCAAGCTACTTTCATGGGTGGGCGTGTAATAAAAGATTGCAGAGGTCCCGCGAGGGGGGGGGGGCTAGCGCGTTTTACATAATAAGCTTTGAAGCCATGCTAAAAAACTACTAAGTGTGTGCATACATTTTGAAGCAACCCTATTTTTATATATATTGGCAATTCCTAATCTTATATTGCATGGATGGTGATGCAAACTCTTTCAAACTTCTAACCATAGATTTGGTGGTAAGTGGGTGTATTTCAAAACTATATAGCTGCTTCTGGCATTTAGCGGACTTGGATTTAGAGGTACATGGAATTAGAAGTATTTTGAATTCACATTTTTATTACCAAGATTCCAGTGTTTTATAAAGGAAGTGCTTTTTTTTTTTTGTATATTTTTTTTAAAGATAAGAGAGTTACACATGTAACAAAGTGTCTCTAGTCTATTAATCTAGTGAACACATGGCACACTGATGATAACCTAAAACAATTCAATTACTTACTGCAACACCAAATTCACATCAATATAATAATCTAAACCATCTAAACGTTTGACATATAAATGGACAATTAGAAAACACCAGTGAATCGTTTGTTTGTGATACTTGCATTTGTGGCTCATCCAAGGCTCAAAATTTCCTCTTTTTTTAGCTAAAGTATATATTTTAATAAGTTTAGTATAATCATTATATCATATATCACACACACACACACATGCACGCATGCGCACGCTCACACACACACACACATATATATGCTAATTTTATATATAAAAACTAATTTAGTTAATTAAATCTAAGTCTTGTAAATATACCTAAGAATTCCAATATCATCCAAATACAAGCTCTCAAATGGAAGATTTGGATTCCATTGCATTTCAATCGAACACAAATGAGACTTCGTAATCACTTTAATTTCAATGTAATTATGATATAAATTCTAATCCATTCTAAATCTAAGCTCCCAAGTAGGCCCTTATTTTCCATGCAAGCTATTGTATGATATATGTTAGTCAAAACTGGTTATGTCTATGGAGTGAACTCCAATTACATTGGTCTCAACCGGAGCAGATTAGATGTTACCTGGTAACACATTAGTGTAAGTTACCTTGACTGTGTGAGGCCCACATTAATGATTATTATTATTTTTTTTAATCCACACCATTTATCTTTTGTTCATCTCATTTTAGGATGTGATTCAAAACTTAAGCAGAACCCAATCTCAAGTGGACTACATCATTAGAAACCATCGTAATTAACCATTAAAAACTTCTCGTGGGCCATTAAAATTTGGGATCAAGCTGATCTTTGTATTTCCTCTTCATACAAGTCCATATGATCTTATAAATGGTAAATAAACATCATTGTAGGTCTTAGAAAGGCTTCAATATTGGTCTCTATTGTCCCCATTACTTTCTATGGTTTGGTCCACTTAAAATTTAGATCTACATAAGTTTTGGGACCACCTCCTAAAAATAGTTGAGAAAGCGAATGGATAACATAGATATACAACACATTCATTAAGGTGGGCCCCATGGTCAAGGTACCATCTATTAGTAGGGCTATGCATGAGCAGAGTTAGCTCAGTAGCTCGCTTGAATCGACTCGACTTGGTTTGAAACTGAGTTCGAGCCAAGTTGAGTTGATTTTTGAGCTCGAAAAAATTTTGAATTGAGTTTGAGCTTGCCTGAGCTCGACACAACTCAGATCGAACCCAACTTGAATCGAACTCGGATTCATTCAGTTCGGTAACTCGGTTACTTCGATATTGTTGTTGCGCACCGAGAGTTTGATGAAATGACTTAATGAAGTGTGTTTGGTGGAAAGGAAGGTATGTATATGAAACGAATATCAATTTTTTTTAAAATTTTTATATTGCTTATAAGGTGTTTGATAAAATACTTGTAAAATCGATCTTTTTTTAAAATTATTTTTATGTTGCTTATAAGGTGTTTGATAAAATACCTATAAAATCATTGTTACTGTTTTATAGACGGTGAGATTTTAAAGGTGCAGACCACGTATTTGTGAAAATGCCGCAAAGGCGAACTTAGCTCGAACTCGACTTGAATTGGCCCAAGCCACTGATCGAACTAGGCTAAGCTAGCCAATAGGTTCGAGGACTAAGTTCAAGCTGGGGTTGGCAAGTGGCTGAGCTCAATTCGACTCACACCTCTACCTATTAGTGTCTTAGCTAGGTAACACATAATCCACTCCCATCTCAACTCTAGCTCAATCTAGAGAGGTGGAGGTGGAGGTGGAGGTGGACTATGGCTGCGGTGGCTATCTAGCTGTTGAAGTGACGTCATCAAGTTCTATGAGCCGCAGAATGTTGTATGTGTTGTATCTATACTGTCTGTTCATTTGACTGATTATTTTAGGGTGTGAGCCTAAAAATAAAGCAAATTCAAAGCTCAAGTGGCCCCCTTGTAGAAAATAGCTAGGACAATGATACCCGCGTTGAAGCCTTCCTAAGGCCACCAGGATGTTTATTTTATATCTGCCGCATTCTTTGGCTCATGCCCCGGAATAATGGACGGTGTGGATACAATACATACGTCATGGTGGCCTTACAGGACTTGGTGACGTCACTTTGGCAGGAAGATAGCTATAAGGTCGGGTGGAGGAATTGCAGCCCAAGTCCAAAGCAACTCAAAGCCGAGCGAAAGTTCGGGTCCAGACAATCGGGTTCGGGTCCGGCCAATCGGGTTCGGGTTGAGCCCCACCCGAGTTGCAACCTCCGCCAACCAGACAAAGGACACGGTCCTGATGCATCAGGAGTACAGGACCTTATAATTCCCGGTTGAAAGGAGAGAGATTTCTCCGTTCTGTTTCTGGCAATCTCCGTCTCCTTCTCCTCCTTTCAGAGAAGATGCAGCAGCAGCAGCAGCAATATCTCTTAGGAGCAATCGTTGCTTCTTTGTTAGGGTTTCTCTTCTTTCTTTCTGCATTGCATGCAAAGACGAAGAAGAAGAAGAAAGTGAAGGAGGAGAAGGAGAAGGAAAGAAAATCCATCTTGACTGATGGAAGCCGCAGATCTGAAGCCAGCTGTAGCAGCAGTTGTACGGATGTGATCGTCGTCGGAGCGGGCGTCGCGGGGTCTGCTCTCGCTTACACCCTTGGAAAGGTGATATTTTTCTCTCTTTCCTTCAATTTTATTTTATTTTTCCTTCTGGTGAACTGCAGTTTCTAGATTTTGGATGGTGGATTTTACGTTTTTGTTTCTTTTGGGAACTTGGATGATGAAATTGTTTGGATTTGGGGTGCGAAGTTCTTGGTTATGTTCTCATTTCAATTTTTTTTTTTTTTTTTCTTGATTTCTTGATGGAATTTGAGATTTGTGCTTCTGTTATCAAATTATAATTGGGCCCACTGGGCATGGACGCAGAACCCCTGGCATTCATAACTTGGGAATGCATCATTCCTGGATGAGATCTGGACCGTTCATCAGGTCGGCCCGGCAATTGGGGTTCAGAATCTCAGCAAGGCACACACATTGGATGGTCTGATCTTGGGCACTGAAAGCAAATGAAAAGTAATAAAATGTTGGCATTCAAGGGGCAAAAACTCTTCGGCAGCAATGGTTGCGATTGCCTCATCATTGTGGGTTTTGTTAGATATGGCCGCATTTGCCTGCCATCTTTTGATGAGGTCCCATTCAAATTCCATTTGAATTGAAAATTTCATTTTCAAATTCAAATTTCTACTTTTAATTGTCAGTTATTTTTATACGATTATTGTTGTTTACTAGTAGCTTTATTGTAATGTTTATATAAGAGAATGCAATGCAATCCTTTGAGAGGAGGGTGATAACAATCATACTTCATTCTTGTCCTCCCTTTTAACTTCTTTTCTAATCTATTTTCCTTATCTCCATCTTATCTCTCAATTCCCATCTTCTTCCTTATTCAATTCTACTTCCTCCACACATCTGGTTAAGGCACACACCATTTGGTATCAGAGCATACTGATACATTATGACTAAAATACAGGATTCTATCAACCAGCTTGAAATTCAAATGGCGGCCATGACGGAACAAATTGAAGAAACTATTAGAATGGACCTTTCAAAACATGGCTGATCTTAAAGAACACCAAGCAACTTTTGTTGAGTTTCAGGAGAGGAATGATTGTAATTTTGCGGAGATGAAGGACACCTTAGGACACTTCTACAACTTAACACCTGCAAGACAACCGAGTCACCCCGAACACACCCTCCACCCCCATCGCTACCCACACCTCCAACGACCTTTAATCCCATGGAGGGAAATCCTCTCCAAACACACCCCACACCCCATTGCTACCCACACCTCCAACTGCCTATAATACCATGATAGCTGCCCCTCTTCTTCTACATTGCAAACTAAATATACGTCGGTGGATTTCTACCACTTCAATGGGGAGGATCCCCTTAGCTGGATCTATCAGGCTTAGCTTTTCTTTAACTGTAATCAACCCCTGCGCATGAGAAGATTGGATTAGTGGCTTTCCACCTTGAAGGCAAAGCCATTCAAAGCTTAGCTTTTATTTAACTGTAATCAGCCCCTGCGCATGAGAAGATTGGATTAGCAGCTTTCCACCTTGAAGGCAAAGCCATTCAATGGTATCATTGGATGGAAGATATCATGTCGGCATAGACGTGGTACGAGTTCGAATTTGCTATCTGTGTTTGCTTTGGCACCACAAAATATACGCAGCCAGGTGAGATGCTGTCATGACTGCAACAGCGTGGAACAATACAAGAATATGAGGATGGATTTGAAAATCTTCCAAACCTCACAATTAAATTACCCGAA
Organism: Magnolia kwangsiensis; assembly: GCA_037074715.1. Lineage (NCBI taxonomy): Eukaryota > Viridiplantae > Streptophyta > Magnoliopsida > Magnoliales > Magnoliaceae > Magnolia > Magnolia kwangsiensis. Next base: position 89,785,604 of record CM073585.1, read on the forward strand.
TCTTTTATGATTAATTGCTTTGCTGGAGGGTTGCACAATGATATTCGGGGTGAGGTTAAACTTTTTCGTCTGGCGTCCCTGATCAAAGTGATCGAATTGGCACGATTGGTGGAAGAAAAAGATCGTTCGAGCCCACAATTCCAATCATTCCTGCACGGAGCATTTTCTTCTATTAGTTGTTGCTTCACAATCACACCCAAACCATTCATGGCCCCTGAAATCATTCCCATCAAACACCTTACACCATCCAAAATAGAAGAACGACTTAGTCAGGATTTATGTTATAACTGCGATGAGCAATTCCATCGAGGCCACCACTGCAAAAAGAAATAACTCTTTCTCATAGAAGGAGAGTGGCCAGAAGATGATCCCACGCCTTGTGACTCCGGACGCTGCGTGGAAGATTTAGGCGAGTCTCTCTTTCCGATTTCTTAACTTCAAACCTTGAGGTGAGGACAAGGTTCTTTCATGGACGGTGGGATGATGAGGTCCCTTTCAAATCTTCAATTCTCATTTTCATTTTCAAATTCAATTTTTACTTTTAATTGTCAATTATTTTTCTATCATTATTGTTGTTTAAGTGTAGCTTTATTGTAATGCTTATATAAGAGAATGCAATGCAATTCTTGGAGAGGAGAGAAATAACAATTATCCTTCAATCTTGCCTTCCCTCTTATCTTCTTCTTTTCTAATCTGTCTTCCTTGTTTCCCTCTTATCTTTCAATCCCCATCTTCATTCTATTTCCTCCACAGATCTGGTTAAGGCACACACCATCTTTACATTTTTAAGATGTTGGGCCATCTTTTTACATGATAATATTGGGGAGGGAGAATTCAAAGTAGAGGAGCTGTATTGTGGATAATTCTTTGATCAGAGGCTGCTGGATTCTTTGATTATTGGAATTTAGGAATAGAAATGATATTAAAATTTCTAGAAAGAACTATTTTTCAGTAGATTTCTTGGCAGTTTTTTTTTTTTCGGAGGAATCTAACAAGTATTGAGATATTTGTGAAGGTCTTAAAAGATGTCCAGGTATGCATTGTATGGATATGGAGGTTTCGACTTCACATCCCAAAACTTTGACAACAAGGATTTGTCTTCTATTACAGCTTCAACCAAAACTTTTGACCTGACTTGGGACTCAATGCTGCTTCTAAACATCTTAGGATGCATCTATGTTGTATTGCTGATCAGACACAGGTTTACCTAAGGAGAAAAGGACTGGAATCATTGGAGTGGGTAGTCTCCCCTTCCCATTTGTGGAAAGGAGGGATCCCTCCCTACAAAGTGATTGGTTCCGATGCCTGTCAACAGCCAATGGAAGGATGCAGTCCTCTCAGACTTCCATTTGACATGAACTACTAAAATATCATCATAGTGATACATGTTTTGTGTGGGATGAATTAGGATATCTGTATTTTGTTAAATTTCAAACTGCATCTTTGGATTGAGTCCCAAGTTGTGAGTGTGAAGAATTAAGATTGCAGTCCCATTCCATGCTTCTGATTGCAGGATGGGCGCCGAGTGCATGTCATTGAAAGAGATTTGACAGAGCCAGACAGAATTGTTGGGGAACTATTGCAACCAGGTGGCTACCTGAAATTGATTGAGCTGGGCCTTGAGGGTAAGCTGCCAAGCACACAAGTTTGCATGATATTTTGAAAGATATATGGTTGAATTGGAGAACACATAAATATTGCAATTTTATTTTTTATTTTTTGAGAGGTAACATAAATCGCAATATTTATTCACATAAATATTACAATGTATGCTCATCAAAGAAGTCATCCAGTCATGAACTGCTTTTTTAAGTTTTGAATGACCAACTTTTCTCTGCTAATTTTAGCAGCAGTAGGACCTCTCTAGCAGCCTTTAACTATAGTTGTTCTCTGCAGATTGCCTGGAGGAGATTGATGCGCAACGAGTGCTTGGGTATGCTCTTTTCAAGGATGGAAAGAGTACTAAAATCCCATATCCTTTGGAAAATTTTCATTCAGACGTTTCTGGCAGGAGCTTCCATAATGGGCGTTTCATACAGCGTATGCGGGAAAAAGCTGCATCTCTTCCCAAGTACGCCCTACATTACTCTCAACGTATATCCAGTTTCCTTTATGTTGCTCATGATGCCAGAGACTGTGTGTTTAGCTTTGGATTTCAAAGGAGAAGAGTTGGTTGACCTCTATTTATATTAGTGACAAACAAACATTATATGTATTATGTTCTGAGATGCCCTGTATAAAAGAATTCAATTTATGGTGCAAGATAAGACTGAACTACCCTTATATCTACGGCATCTGCTCAAGTTGGTCCATGAGTAATGATGATGCCCAACTTGTTTAATCTGAAAATTCGGCTGTCCCAAAAAGGTAAAAAAAAAAAAGCAACTGATCTTCTATCATTGTTATGAAGTGCTGATGATGTTGTCTATTATGGCTGTATATCTTACACAACAACAGTTCTTTATTGCACTTGTAAAGGACTGGGTGATGGGACTTTGTGACTATATAGATTAACTCTGGTTCCCCTAGTCTGAAATATATATTCCACCATAGGTTTGTATGTAATAGTGCACGAAATGATGATCGTTGCGGTAGAAGTATGTTGTTGCTGGTAATATCCTGTTAGTTTAGGGTTAGGCATATTGAAAAGAATTGTACTCGAATTTTGCGTATACTTGGATTTATCAGTTACATTGAAATTTATTGGCTTGTGGTTTCATTTTTTTGTGTGCATACTAACTGAGATTACACTCTCACAATAAAATTGATCATCTAGGTTAACATTTTCTCACAGGATGTTTCATGTTGTCATAGTCCCTTTTGAAGCTTTCCATTTCATGGGTTGGTTGTTTAAGTCTTGTTGGAATATTCTCCAGTGTCACGTTGGAGCAGGGAACTGCAACGTCCCTGCTTGAAGAAAATGGGACTGTTCAGGGAGTACGATACAAGAATAAGGCTGGTGAAGAATTCAGAGCATATGCGCCACTTACAATCATTTGTGATGGTTGTTTTTCAAATTTGCGGCGCACTCTCTGCAGCCCTAAGGTGAGCTGTCAATTAAATGTTTTCATCTACAAAGATAGCATGCCTGTGAGTCAGTCGAGCACTGTTTATCTGTACATTCTTGTCATCTGAATGACATGGATCGCTTTAAAGTTTTGCTGCCATATGATTTTGGGTGGCTGCTGTCAGTTTTGGTGCATTTCTTCTTCCCTTGTATTGTTTGCTTTGATGCAAACATGTGGAGTTCCCTTTTCTTTTTTTCTGCCATTATGCGTGCTCAACACAAACTCATGTAGCATTCCCACCTTTTTTCTTTTTCTGTAGGTGGATGTGCCATCTTGTTTTGTTGGTTTGGTTCTGGAGAACTGTGAACTTCCATACCCAAACCATGGGCATGTTGTTTTAGCAGATCCTTCGCCTATATTGTTTTATCCAATCAGTAGTACGGAGGTCCGCTGTTTGGTTGATGTACCTGGTCAAAAGGTACCTTCTATAGCTAATGGAGAAATGGCAAACTATTTGAAGACAGTGGTTTTACCTCAGGTATCTAATTATCTGTGACTAACAAAACATGGTTTCCTCTTTTTCTTTTCAATATTAGTGAATCCTCAGGTATTTTAGTTTTAGTTTTTCGTCCTTCATTCTCCATCATCAGCAAGTCTCTGTTGTTGGCACGAAAGAACCAAGTCCTCTTTCCCTGTATTTAGGACTTTATTAAGGCACACTTCGTTCCCCATTTCAGATCCCAGATGAGCTTCATGATGCCTTTATATCTGCCATTGATGGAGGAAGCATACGAACAATGCCAAATAAGAGCATGCCAGCTTCTCCCTATCCCACGCCTGGAGCCCTTCTACTGGGGGATGCATTCAATATGCGCCATCCTTTAACTGGTGGGGGAATGACTGTGGCATTGTCGGATATCGTTTTGCTACAGAACCTTCTGGAGCCTCTACGTGATCTGAATGACGCAGCTTCGCTGTGCAAATATCTGGAGTCCTTTTATACCCTGCGCAAGGTAACCTAACAGAGTTCTTGGTATTTGTGATATAGATTTTAGTCCGTAATTGAGATTGCTTGACTTAATATTTGATTATTCAATTTTCTTCTGTATTTATCAACCTAGCATTGTACTTGTCATTTGCAGCCAGTTGCGTCTACAATAAATACCTTGGCAGGCGCCCTATACAAGGTCTTTTGTGCCTCACCTGATCAGGCAAGGAAGGAGATGCGCCAAGCTTGTTTTGATTATCTAAGCCTTGGGGGTGTTTTTTCAACTGGGCCAGTGGCATTACTATCTGGTCTAAACCCTCGCCCGTTGAGCTTGGTATGCCATTTCTTTGCTGTAGCTATTTATGGCGTTGGACGTCTATTGTGGCCATTCCCTTCACCCAAGCGTATGTGGATTGGAGCTAGATTGATTTTGGTATGCTTTTTTTCTTTATTTGTCTTTAATTTGTTCATTCAATTCCTTGTGTGCCTGATTCTGAAGGTTTTAACCTTTAGTTGTAGGTTGGGATTTGCAGTAAGCTGAACAACCAGCACACCTATGAACATCCTACTTCTCTTTTTCAGACATAATTTTCTGTTGCAAATTGAAAGGCGATTCTTCCATTTCTTATTTCAGTTTCTCTTCTTTACAGGGCGCATCGAATATCATTTTCCCCATTATAAAGGCCGAGGGGGTGAGGCAGATGTTTTTCCCTGCTATGGTTCCAGCATACTACAGAACACCTCCAATTCACTAGAAAGTGAAGGCATGACTCACAAATCGAGGTAAATAACAGCTCTGATGGTTACGATCTGCTGCTACGATCTGTGGGTACGGCATTAGTTTGTGTTCGCAGTTGTCTGGTTAGAGAGGATTTGTGTGAAACATTTCACATGTTGAGATTGCTTTGAAATGGGTTAAGATTGGTTCTTAACGTGTGTATGTGTAATAATTTCATTTGAGCTGGAAATGCACTGAAATTTGTTATACAACACCCGATTCTCTCTGGAAATCAAGTTGCAGTTGCAAGCTTGGGATTGGCATAGGAATTTTTGTTCTCAGTGCTGACCCAAAAAGGGAAAAAAGAAAAAGAAAAAAGAAAGAAAAGAAGAATATAGAAATTAGAGGAAAAGAAGAAAACCCACAACCCTTGCTCTAGGTGGGCCAATGAGTGTCCGCTTGGCCCCTGATGAATCCACCTGATATTATTGGCAATTCCCATTGGTTGGGTTCCCATTGCATTCCACTCCTTTCATTTGCTGTCGGTCTGCTAATGTGGCATAAACTTGGTATGGGTGTGTTTGGATATGCAATCAAGTTGAATGGCAATTTTGTTACTTTTCAAGTTGGGTTTAATGAACTATAACCTCAATTCAGGGGCTTCTCCTTCCTGTCATAAATAATAGGAAATATCACCAATTTTTACACTTCCTACTTGATTATGAATGTGAAATTGCACGTGGAGGACCCTTAGGCTATGTGCGGAACTAGAGGTGGGCAGGATCCGACCTGACTCATCGGATCCAACTCGACCGAACTGGTTGGATCCGATCTGACCCGAACGGAAAGCCGTGGTCAGGTCGGATCGAGTAGACTCACTCGGATTCGAGGCTAAGCTGAGTCGAGTTTGGGTCATGTAGCAACTTAATCCGATTCAATTCAAATTGGAATGAAGTAGTATAAAGTCAGATTTTATTCTCGTTTTTTACCTTTCTCCTTCTTCTATCCGAACCTTAACCCTACTCGCAGCGTGAGCTGACTTCTACTTCCCTCCTTTCTCTCCCGATTTCCCTCTCTCTCTCTCTCTCTCTCTCTCTCTCTCTCTCTCTCTCTCTCTCTCGATTTCTCTCATGTTTCGTTCTTAGCACCAGAGTCTCCGGCTCGGCTTGACTTAGCCTAGTCTAAATCAATCGGACAGACTCAACTCGATCCGACTCGATTTTCCTGACCGAGTTGGACTCGGTTCGGGTCAGGCCAACAAGGAATCGGTTCAGATCGAGTCAGCCCTGCTGGACTCAGTCCCAAATCGATTAGGTACTTACAAAAATCGGATCGAATTGAATTGGACCTAATCTCGTTCGACTCGACTCGATGCCCACCTCTACACAGAACCTTGGCGGAGCTAAGGAATGATGGGTATGTCCTAGATGGGGGTGATTAGGACCAAATAAATTTTATGCATTTTAACACACAATTGTCTATTTAAACGAATCTCGAATTATACCCAAGCAATGGAATTTACTCTAAGGCTTCCAAGTTAATAAAGAGTTCAATCACAAATTATAATAAATGAAGCAATCAAGCAACTAATCTATAAACATGATAGTGTATGTGTGTGTGTGGGATGTGCGACTTATCAACTTATAGCATTAATCTAATTATGCATATATATATAATTTAACCAAACAATCACATAAGCATAATTAAATAAGTGCTTAAATATAATCTTAAATGCGAGTATGTATAGTGGTTCAATTTTCTTACTCCACTCCCGGCGGACGCATTCAACCCATGAGTGTATTGGATTTCACTATCGGATACTTTAAATTAGGTTCATCTCTAACCCTTACAATCCTAAATAAGGACCAGTTCCCTTGGAGACTTACGTGATTTTTTATAAGTTCTTCATGAACCTCAGTCATAGTCTAAGAACTTATGTTTACTCCCATCGGAGGCTCCATTGAGAACTAACACTTACACAACCGTGTCCGACGGCCTACACAAGTACTTTGATTTAGGTTCTACACAAGAACTAAGGTCCTATAGAAAAATCTAATCGAGTTTGGCAATCAAATTCTTAAACTCAATCCTACACAAAGAAAGAATATACATAGACTCTACAAATGATAACTTTACTTGTTGGATTGAGCACCGTTGATGTGTCGATCTTAAGTCGCTTCTTCAAAGCTCTCCCATGCTTGAATCCACTCCTCAAATGCTCCCCCAATCATGATGCTGATGCGTTGTCAATGTTTCAACTCCAAGATCAAATGTCTTGCATGTGATACTCCTTCGAGGTACCCCCCAGGTGATAAGAGTTGGATAAATCTCCTACAACTAATGATAGGATTGGCTTCCTAGTAGAAATTCACATAAATGACAATTTTAGAGGTTGTTTAGACAAGTGTTATACTTATTGGGTTTAGTCTAACCCTTAAAGAATATGAGATGCCAAGTTATTCCACAAATGGAGCATTTAAATGCTCACAGAGTGATAAGCCACTTGGAAGATCTTAATGGGTGAGAGCCTAGAAAGATTTGGAAGCATTGAGACACTTTAGGGTCCTTTTCTCACTTAAAACTATCAGATCCACAGAGATTCGTTTGCAAGATTTATAGGATAAATGCTCCAACGGATCTATAACAGGTAGTTTTCGGTCGGACCAAAAACAAGGTCGGTCCAACCGAAATTGACAAGGCCCGAAACTATTAGAACATGATCATTTCTGAAAATTGTAGGTTCGAGCTTAGGTCAGATTGAAGTTGGCATTGGTCACACCAAAGGATTCTTCGGCTGTAGCCAAATTACATAAATTTCAGGGCTTTTCTTGTTGTCTTGTTTTGAGCACCTTTGGTGAGATCGAAAGTTGCATGAAATTGGTCTAAAGTCTAACAGAACATGTTCGAATAAATTTCTAAGGATTTGGATAATCAAACAAGGTTTTCTCATTAGGAATTGATCATCTAGGTGTATGTTGTTTTGGACTTAAATGGGTCTAAGTTTAGGATATACTAAGGCACTTCATGTTTACTTGTTCTTCACACCTTAATGTTACATGTCCTCTTGTGTCTTTGATTTTCAGCTTCGAAGGACTCAACTGCCTATATGATACATGAACTCACGTGATTGACAAACAAGATGCACAAATTAGTGCATTAACATAATGTACTTGGATATTTCACATCTCCATTAACCTAAAATGCCATTCATGAAAATGTTCTTTGTTGAAATTTAGGTTCTATTTGGGTAGGGATCCTATGAAGCCGGGATTAAGCCTAATGTTGATTTCACTAAAGCAGTGGTTTCCTCCAGTAAATGCAATTACGAGAGTTCAAGAAAAAATAAAAATGCAACAAACTGCAACTATATGGAAGGTACTGCCATTGTAGCATGGCTAATCTGACATGGAAAGCACGGGTCCACCAAAATCACGATCAGGCTTACTCCAAATTACGCAGGATCAGTACTGAAATGGACCCTCAGCCATCAGCTGGATCATACCCCATTTAGGAGAGTGTTGTTTAGATGGGGAAGTCTGTTTTAGGCTTCTCAAACAATGCTCGATTTTGCAGTACCATTTGCTAAACTGTGAATGAAAATGCAACCCAAGAAATATGCCAGGGCTAAGGTTCCTTTGGATTGTTTCACCTTAGAATTTTTCAATATTTACTTGTGACGAAGTACAAAATGTGGAGAACTAAGAAGTAGAGGGGGAGGATTTTGGTGTCTATATGCCTATTTGGATCCACGGAAACCTGAAGTTTCAGATTAATTTGAGTGTATTTGGATCAGGATCGTTGATCCCAATATAGCATCGGATCATATTCGGGTCTAAAAATTCAGGTCCAATTAGAAATTTAGCTGAGTTGGATACTCGAGTTGGGTACCCGTCGGGTGTCTGAAGATATAATTTTCTTGTTTTGTTTTTTTATTTCATTATCTTTGCTACAAATTAGCAATGGGTAAATTTTTTGTACTAAATTAGTATTTTTTATGGTTAAGGGCCCGTTTGGATGCCTGTAAATTTTTAAGTAGTGATTTTCATCTAAAAGTGACTTTCAGCTGTAAATCACTTACAAGGAAGTGACTTCTCACCTCCAATCCTCCGAAGTTTCTTGGCGGTTTTCCCTGACTCACAGGTGAATTTCCTCCCCAACCATCACTTAAAACTTCCCAACCGTCATTCGAAACTTCTGCTTTGTCAAACGGCGAGGAAAGGGCTTAAAAGAAAAGTTTAAACAATTAAAAGAGGATTTTAAACAATGCTAAATGACGCTCTCTTGACAGCAAGATAACCTTTGATACTACGCAACTAGCATATAACAAAGTCAAACTAAATACCATAAATTTGGATGGCTCTTAAATAAAAAATTACACTGATGGAGTTTCCTAATTGGCTGAGTGGTAGATATTCAATGGATGCTGCGAGTGAAAGCAATCAATGGTCCTATTTTCACAAAGGAATGCTTATTAATCAGCTCTTAGAATCTTTAAACCAATGTAAATTTTTGTTGATGAACTATCTCTAGTAGTCAGTTCAATTGAATTAATGCATGCCACTTATGCAATTTCAAAGTGACCGAGTATCAGTCATCATACTGACCAGAGTATTAAATAACTCTCTTAACAACTGCTTCTCCACTCTTCTCGTCTTTAGAGACCCACTTCCTCTCTCCATGTGCACTGCGTGTGCTGTATTTAGTAATGCTTACTGTTTGAGGAGCTTACCTAATGGTATGCACGTGTGCAATACAACTCATACACGTGTACGTCTAAGATATCAAAATGGCACAACTTCACGGATGCCCTAGCCCAACTATCAGGTTGATCTACTAGTCAGGTGAGCCCCAGTTTTTTTTTTTTTTTGTTTTAATTGGATGGCTTTGAAAACCTTGGCTGAGAAGTTTTCAAACCCATCCATATGTTACCAATATTGGGCCCACAGACAGAGTGGACCAGAGTTATTTTTGGGAAAACATGTACAAGTTGCACGAACCCAATTCACCCCAACTGGGCCAACTTGACTCAAGACCAAATGGATTGTTCTTAGGATTTGCAGTTGGTAGGTTCGACCGATGGGTCAATTGGCCCGACCCGCTTCTAAGCCAAGTTAGGGTGAAGTGGGGTCAAGTTGGGTGTTGGGCTTGGGTTTAGGCCAACCCAATTTGACCTTCCCATTATTGCATCCACATGTGATTGCTCTTCTACAAGTGATAAATGAGATGAAACATATACCTCTCACGGAAAAGAAAAACCCATATAATAGTGAGCTCCATACACATGAAAACTCCAAGAATAGGAAAGAAACCCAATGTGTGATATTATAATTAATGCATGGGTTTGATAGGATAGGTCGGTTAAGCCCGACGCAGAACGAACCAGATCCATTGCCGGGCCTAGAAATGGGTCATGTCACGTTGGATTCTGTCTGTAGATATTTTAAGCCGGTCAGGTCAGGTCACCAGGTAAATGTATAGCAAGTTGGGTTAGGGCCAAATTTCTTGACCCATTTATTAAATGGGTTGAGCTTGGCCTGAGCCAAACTTCAACTGAACCTGACCATTGCCTAGCCTAGCCGATTGGAGTGACCTAGTCATGTAACCATAATTCTAACTCACGTTGGGGTACTCAAAGCTGGTCGGATTTGGATCCAGTAACTAGTATATGTTACAACTGCCTTGGTTTAAGTGGTTGGTTCAGGCTCCGATTTTGAATTGGCCAGGCCGGACTAATTCAAAATATCAAATTTTCTGGCCAAGGCCCAGTTATTGTCAGCCGTTGGAATTATTATAAATAGTCCAAACTGTAAAAAGGTTGCACTGATTAGCCAATCCTACATATTTAATTAGCCTACTTGTTCTGTAAATTTAAACCATTTGGACTTTTATTATAAGGGTCTAGTTTCTTTCGAACATTGTAAAATAAGCTTATTCTACAGCAGTGTGTGGGGCCACCACGATGTAGGGCCCACATCCAATCCATCTATGAGGTGAGCTCCTTTTAAGTTCACTAAATTAAACCAATTTGAAACATTGGTGGATCACATTACAATGAAGGACCCACCATTAATACCAGCCAGATTTTGTGGGACCCACTATGCTTTTTTATATCCCATTTAATCCATTCAAAGGACGAGACCTACGAGGATGAATAAACGCTTATAAATCAGACCACTCCAACGCTTATCAGGCCTTGGGTGAATTTAAAGGTCTGGAGCGTAGTTTTACATTGTGTGATCCACCTAAAGTTCTATCAGCCTGATTTTAGGTTCTTGGGTTCACATGATATGGAATTGACATGTTTTTGTGGGTCTCACATGCCATGTTGTAGAATAAGCATATTTTATAAAAATTGTAAAGGAATCATCTCTTTTTTTTTTAATCGATAAATGTCCACATTGATCCGACACTATATCTTCCACAAAGCGTTCTACTTTCATGATAGGGCCAAGGTTGACTTTGAAATATAGACACTGTGGCAAGTAGAGTCGTAGAATTAGCTTATTCTGCAAACCTCAGAGGGAATATTGCTTTTTTGTTTTTTAATGATAAATTCTCTCATTGATCCTGTGCCTTATACCGGCTATGAAGTTTGTAAAATAAGCTCATTCTACAACTCTACTCGCCAGTGTTTGGAAGTGAACCTATCTGAAAGTGTGTTTGGAAGTGAACCTATCTGAAAGTGTTCCCCCTGGGACACCCAAGCATCACATGAGCCAGCATGTGAATTTGGAAGTCTACCAGATCTCCATTGTCTTTTATTATTATTTTGTGGTGTTGCTCACTTAATAATTGCGTAAACTTGATTTTTGCGGCACCCATTATCACAAGTGGAGCTCGCTTTATACACTGATTGGATGGCATGTAGACAACATCATGGACCCATACAGACAGTCAAATAACATATATACACAGGTGAATAAGTTTCAACTCATGTTAACAACTTCTACAGCTGAGTAAGAGCCGTAGAAGAAGTTTATTGTGTAAGTTGGGTCCAGCTCTATGGCCTGGTAGATAGACTCTGTTTCAACACTGAGACCAGAGACCAAGTGCCTATGTGGTGTGAGCGGGGGTGCGTGTGTGTAGGGGGTGGTGTGTGTTAACAAAATAAAAAATAAAAAAACAAAGGCTTATTGTATAAGTGGTGAATAAGTCTCGTGTTGTGGCCCATGCTCGACGCACACAAAACTTTCCTGAATTACCGCATCACTTTAGCAGGTTGCTACTGGATGGTGCTTTTGTGGGGCCTATCATGCTGTATGTGTTTTTATCTGGTGTCCATTTTTTTTCAGTTTATTGTGAGGCATGAGCTAAAAATGAGACAACCCAATCTCCAGGGAACCAGACCACGGGAAAACAGTAGTGATTGAACGCTCACCATTAAAGAATTCATAAGGCCCACTATAATTTTTATCTGTCATCTGATTTGTTGATATGGTCACACATACACGCATGAAGGGAAAACACAAATATCAGCAAGATTCAAAATTTCTGTGGCCCTCAAGATGTTTCTAATGATAGGCGTGCAATCACCGTTGTTTTCTTGTAATGTGGTCCACCTGAGATTTGGATCTGACTCATCTTTGGGATCATACCTTATATCCATGTGATGTGGTCCACCTGAGATTTGGATCCGACTCATTTTTGGGATCATACCCTAAATTGAGATGGTAAATGGATGACAGCGTGGAAAGAAACACATACATGGTGGGGCCATAGCACCGTCTAGTAGCGAATTGGCAGTGTCAGCCCATGGTACCCTTTCAGTGTGAAGATTTTCCTACCGAGAATACTACCCTTTTCGCCTTTGCTTCCGTGGTCATAGCGGCGGCTGTCAGAAAGAAGGTCCACAGGTTTGTTGCCGTCAACTTTCAGTACGATGGATGATTAGCTAATGACGACTGCGGTAGCGAGATACGTCACCAAGGCCCTCACCGTGATGCATGTGTTGTATCTACACCGTTCATTCATTTGAAGAGATTTTAGAGCATGAGCCAAATAATGAAATAGATCCACGGCTCAAGTGAGGATTGAATGCCTGCTATTAACAAAACCATTGAAATTGTTGGGATTAAATACATATCATTAAAAACAATTAAAATTCTAAATTTGAATTAAAATTGTATGGATTGTTTATCATAACATGTGTGAAAGCTCAACAAAGCCTAAAATTACAGCGAAGTCATATAGAGGGAGAGTTGAATAGGATCACTTAAATATTTGTCGATTAAAATTTAATTACTTAATTATCAATTTAAACTAATAAAATAATTAACACTTATGCTTCCAAGTTAAAGTAGGTCTAATGACATAAACTAGAATAGATGTAATATTATAAGCAACTAGTTAATAAAAATAGTAAGCTTGTGTGTGAGATGTGATCAATTAGTTGCCTAGCATTCAACCAATTAATGCATATATATAATTCAATCAATTAAACTCATAAGCATGATTAAAAATGTGCACAAATAATAGTCTTATATTTGACTTCCCTTTGATGCGATCAAGGGAATCTTTAATGCTATCGAAGACCCTTTGAGGTCTGCTCAATGAGATCAAGCATTACTCAAAGTCTGCAGTTTTGGGCGTATATTTTCACAGCATCTTTGCACATATTATAGCCTTATTTATCTGTTTCAATTAAGTTTCTAAGGCTAATGGATGATCAATAAGGTTCACTTATTAAGCCAAGGTCATCTACAGGTTCAAAGGTTGTTTTGGGTCAAGGGTCAGGTCGACTAGGCACATCATTTACCTATTCTTCACTCCTCGATGCTCTTGTACTCTTATGTATTCAGTCTTCAGCTTTCAAAGGCTCAACCGACTATATGACATAAGGACTTATGTGATTGAAAAACAAGATGCACAAATTATTGCACCAACACTTAAAACATAAGTTAAAAAGAATCCATCAAAAAGAACTTACCCCTCACTTGAGTGACTGATGAGGGCAACTGAGTAATATAACTTGGTCTTAATCGGTCCATCTCAACACGGGGGTCACCGTACAATTAAATATTGAGTCAAGTACAACTCTAGCACGCTTGCACTGTATAATCATACACGTCCGTAATCCAAATGCAGGCCCTCACCCACACATGTAGCCTAGTGTTTAATTGAATTGAGTGAATAACAAGGTCTTGTGCTTAGAAACTAGGTGGGGACCATGTTATGTTTATGAGAAAAGCACACATCCAGCCGTTTTGATCATGTTAGGACAAAAGCTCAAAAAATGAGGCTGATCTAAAACCTAAATGGGCCGCATGAGAGGAATCAACAAGTTCTGCATGTCTACCATTAAAACAGTCGTGAGGCCGCATAAGTTTTGGATATAGCTAATATTTTGGCTTTTTTTAGTTCATCCCAACAGTAATGACCTCATGAACGGTATAGATGGAATATATCCAACAATAGGCCCTTTTTCTTGTCGTGGGACTCACTTGGAGTTTTTGGATCTACTTCACTTTTGAGTCATGCACTGACATGATATGGAAAAACAGAGGGACACAATGTATTTCTCACAAACAGCACCGTGACAAGGCCATGCTCTCCTAGGCGATCGGCCACCTCTTAGAAGGGCCTCATCATAGAATGTGGATTGGGTTGTAAGTGGCTGGGCTTGGGCAGGCAAGCGAAATCTAAATTTTGAACATGATCGGCTTCTTGGGTCTATTCGTACAATTTAAATTCGGGACATAAGCTTACTTAGGCCTAGCCCACTAACAGCCCTAAACCCAATTGCATGGGATGACATGTTGCATGAACTATGGTAAGAAGCTAGGTTAAAAATGAGACAGATAAAAAACTCAAGTCGATCATGCAATAGAAATAGCCAGGATTGAATTGTAGAAATATTTGTTGGGCTATTGAGGTTTTGGGTCATGTTAATATTTTTGTGTTTTCCGTTCACCCAGTACAAATGACCTTATGAAAGATTTGGATGGCATTTAAACATCAACGATGGGCCCTAGGGAGGTTTCAACTGTAGGCATTTCTTTACCCACTTTATCAAACTCGAGCCCTAGATTTGCCTTATTTTTAGGCTCATACTAACGTGAGCTGGAATAATGGATGGACATGGTGGATTTTTCACAAACATCACGATAGCTCCACAGCTTCTCATAGGTAATCCTCTTCCATCAAATTTTACAAAAGTGTAAGATTTGAACCCTTCAATCAGCAACATATAAATAAACTATTAAGAAGATAATACAACAATATTTTGTTATTTATTTATTAAAACACGAGGCCACACGTGTTAACAAAGGCCTGAATTCAATCAAACGTGTGCGATGAGGATAGTGTGAACATGCCAGAGTCTACCCCAAGTGCCAAATTGCAACCACAATTCAACAATGGAACAATAGAGAAGAAGATGAAAAATGAAAGTATTTTATTGATTATTTTTATAATATTGATACGCACTATCAGTTTGAAGGATGACAATCCATTCGTCACCTAACATGGATTGAGCTCGTAATGGGACGGTCGTAATGTACAAGATAATTGTTTGTTCATTGCTCAATCAAAAGCTCGACTTCATGGAGAGATGGCTAATAGAGGGCAGACCTTCAACAATTTGTTCATTACTCAATGAAAAACTAAATTTCATGGTAAGATGGCCAATAGGGTAATAGTGTGTTTGTGGTCTTAATAGAAACCAAGCAAGTGACAAGACAATTAGAATTCAACTATCTATTTGTCATCTAGTGTAGACCAAACTTCCTGGCAAGATGGTATGTGGAATCACCTATCACATTACAGGAAAGCCCCACAGCCTTTCATTTGAAATTGAATGATCTTTCTTATAATCTAGTGTGATGCAATAGATGAAATAGATGAAAAGTGGAGAGAAACTAAGGATTAAAAACTAAGGCCCAATGCTATAAGCAAGAATGAAAAATTAAATTATATATATATATATATATATATATATATATATATATATATATATATATATATATATATATATATATATATAAAATGGATGGATGGGTTTGATTGTGTTGGTATTTGTTATTATGTTTCTTAAACTCTTAATGTGGTGTTGTTTATTTAGGCTTATAGGAAGCAATGGTCTTGTATAGTCTTCAACATTGCGAAAGATTTGAATGATCAAGTTGTACAAATCTCATTGATTTTATATGTAAGTGTCGCCTATCGCATATATTCACATGTCCACCTATCGCGTATATTCACATGTCTAAGAGAGAATTTCGCCAATTGTGTATCGACTGGAGTCCTCAAGTTACTAACTCCTATATGAAAAACTTGTCGGAGTCACATAATCGCATTCAACGTTTAGTAAATATTCACTGATTTTAATATTTAATGCCTGGAAATAAATTTTTTATAATGTTACTCTTGTTTTGTACATATTTTTATTTCTATTTTATAGAAGTCTAACATTTAATGCTCTCAAATGTATGCATTACCACGTGGCATTTTTTGGGCCGTTTGATCTTATTGCGATTAGTTAGGTGTAAACACATTCTGATCTCAAAAGTTTTTTAGACATCCAAATCCATTGTGTGCCACCTTGATCAACAGTCCAGATCATTGGACCATGGCCCTCACATACTTGTTTGATACATGGAAGAGTATAATGGGTGATAGGTAGACATTAAAAAATTGTACACATATATAATACAGTTAAGTTAAAAGGACACGGTTTGCCTAATGACCCCAACACCAACCAGCTGGCTTGTGTCAAATCTCTATCAGCCCCTCCATTTTCCAGCTTATTTTAAGGCATGAAATTAAAAATGAGGTAGATCCCCATCTTAGGTAGAGCACACGATACGGAAAAGATGGGGCCACATTGGATCAATCACAATGCATGATAGAGGATCCGAATTCCATAATGTTGATGATTTCAAGTTGACATTTCTTTACTTCCATTTAGGTTTGTGTATCTTTACAGATGTTGGATGGCAAATAAACATTATAAAGGCCTTTGGAAGTTTTTAACGGTGAATGTATCAACATTATTTCCTTATGTCGTGGTTCTCCTGAGATTTGGATCTGCCTCATTTTGAGGCTGATGTCCTAAAATGAGCCATGGGCAGTGTGGATAATTCGCCCACGTAACTTTGACACCAGCTAGCCAGGTGTTGGGATCACTACCCAAACCGCATCCTAAGTTAAACCGTCCAATTCATGGGCCCTAAGTTCGATGGATCATAAACCAAAAGTTCGCTGATTGGGCGTTCTAAATATGCGATTGGTGGACATCTAATGGACGGTTTTAGCAAAAATCAGAGTAGGATGATTCATTCTATTTGATGTCCAGGTAATTATCGATCCATGGTAAATCTGAACCGTTTAACCGTTTAATTTTGAGATAGTTATACTAAGTATCCGATCTCAGAGTGCCTGCGTATCAACAACATACTCTAGCAGAGTATCGAATAACTCCCCATCCAATACATCACAACTCCTCTTTGGCAAATCTACCACAGCACTGTAGCGTCTCGTTTTTCAGCCATCGTACCGGAAATATCCTTACCCAATGACCCAAATTCCCCCCAAGTCCCAACCTTTTTCCCAAATCCCCAAATTACCCTTCCGATGACCTAATCAACCTCAATCTTTCCTCAAAATCCCCAAAACCCTTCTCTCTCCCTCTGCAATCGCAGGGCGTTTTCAGATCGGAAACCCTCTCCTTTCCAGCTTCGAACTTGAACCAGAGATTGGATTTTAACGCTAGATGATGAGATCTCAGAAGCGGACGAGCTGAAATGAGCTGATCCCAACTTCAATTTCTCGATTTGGTGATTTTCTTCTCTAAAGAAATCTTCAATTCTAGTCGATTCGATGCTTCCCATCGAAATTCGAGCTTAAATGCAGATTTTCATCAATTGAATCTCGTTTTGATTTCCGTTTCTGGGTTTAGATTTCCACGGTTTGATTCTCATAAACGTAATCTCAGACTGTTTCCATGCTGCGTACTATGTACATGTATGCATGTATGCATGTATGTAGGTATGCATGGTACATGTGGCCGTGTGTGATGATCCAGTAGGATCTACAGAGGATTACCGACTGAGAAAGAATTTACCTTGATCATAAGATTCTAAATTGACTCTTTGAGAGAATTTCATTCCATTGAATGTGAATTGTCGCTGATTAGGCGTGTAGGAACTCCTCCTGACCAGCTTATTATTTGGTCATGGCCTACTCATGGTTTATGTATGGTACATGCAGCACCCATGCCTGATGATCCAGTAGGATCCGCTGATGGATGGATTGGCGACCGACAAAAATTACATTGGTCAGTGGATTCTGAGTTGGCTTTTCAAGGGAATTTCATTGCATTGATTATGAACCATTGCAATTGTTTGCCTTTTAATTTCCACTGGCATCCCAGCTGATTTGACGGTTAGGATCGCGTCATTGGTCATTGACAGTCATGGTTTATGTATGTATGCCTCTATGCATGCATTTATGTATGATACATGGGGCATCCGTTTTTTGATGATCCAGTGGATCCACCAGAAACTGGTGACTGACAAAAGATACCTTGATCAGAAGATTAAGAGTTGCCTCTTCAAGGGATTTCATTGCATTGAATGTGAACCACTGCGATTATTCGCCTTTTAATGCCGGCTGGTATCCCAGTTGATCAGACAGTTACGATCTCCTGATCGGTGCTGTATTTGGTCATGGTCCATTCATGGTGGCACCCACTGAATGAGCAATCTGGATCTTTTCCATGTATGCCGCGTGTTTGATCAGGAGCTGTGATACTCGCATTCATGCACAAGTGCTAGTTGTTCAATATAAGATTCTTAGTTGGCTGTTCAAGGGAATTTCATTCCATTGAATGTGAACCATTGCAATTGTTCGCCTTTTAACATTCGATGGTATCACAACTGATTAGATGGTTAGGATCACCCGATCGGTGTGGTATTTGGTCATGGCCCATTGATGGTGGCACCTACTAAATGAATAATCTGGATGTTGTCCATGTATGCCGTGTCTATGATTAGGAGCTGTGTTACTCGCATTCATGCACGAGTGCTAGTTATTCAATATTTACTTATTTACTTAATTAGTATTTTATTGTACAAATTTTCAAACATAGTTTATTTTTTAAAATATGATTTGGGATAATCCTGTGGGTGCAGCAGGCAGTTACAGCGAGTTTTAATGCAAAGCAGTGCATTTTGGGTAATTTTGATATTGCCACAAATTTACTCTGAAATTAACCATGCTTTCTTGGGTATTGCAATTATAACCCCTAATTCTAGATTACTGTAGTTATTTCTGTGAATGAAATTGGTGGCATGTCTTTTCTGGAATTCTTTGGTGTTATTCCAGCAAAAAGCCTTTTGATATGCAAAAAACTTGTTTTTTTTCATTTTCATTTTTTTTTTTCTTGAGCTTTTCTCTCTCTTTTATTCATTTTTTTTTTCCCTGTTCTTTTTCTTTTTTCTTTTTTGAAGATGAGGATCTAGGCTAGTTTTATTTAGTGTTAGATCAGCTGATTAAAGAATGTTGATAGCTCCAAGGATCTCATACTTTAAGAATACTACTTGGGTTGGGTCTACGAATCACATTTTGCCAATTAAACCTATCTATGGCCCTATCCTTGGTAAGTGGATAGGTCATCTTCCCTCTAACAACCTCAATCCAATCAATGTTCCCCTCCTTACTGTGCTGCTACTGGTCTTCACTGCACATGACTAAGCCATCCCAATTTGCTCTCCATCATTTTATCCCTTATTGGGACTACTCCATGGATTATGTTTCTCTTTTTGAGTTGTGAAAATTAATTACGTAGACACATTCATAAAGAACTTGATCAATGGGTCACTCCTGTACGTGGTATGGTAAGAGGTGTGTCGTGTGCTACTTCCTCTAGTATGTGGTAATAAGGGCAGCATCATGTCCGTCACTACAGAATGTACTACTAAGTGTACATCATATAGTTATTTGTCCATAATCTGTACTATAAGTTACACATGAAATGATGAAAGTTATAATTATAAATTATGCATGCCCATATTATATAAAATATGCCTGGTGTCCCATAAATCAAAGAGAAGATCTTCTACCTTTTAAATATAACTTTAAATTACAACTTATTTAACAATATGAAAACAAATCATAATTTTGAGTTGATAAAAAAAAGCAATCTGTTGTAAATGACTCATAATCCAGATCACGTGATCTGGAATGGAAAAGGTAGGGGGTTGGTGATTTAGGAAACACAGATCTTGATTTTGTATCTATAAGAGCCATATCCCAACAAACAATAACAACACAGAATAACCTCAGAAAATTAATTTCTCATTCAATGCATCCAAATGAATCAATGTTTGCGGTGATCATGGCTTACTAAAATAAGTATGTCTTATGTATCATTAATGTTTGATGATGTCATTATCAGTTAACAAAAACTTGGGGTGAATAAAAATACAATGTTTAAGCATAAAGTTTGCTAGTTGTCATGCATTTCCAGAAGTTTGTCGAGCCTGCACACATGCTGGTGCCATGCCCTTCTATACACAAGAAGGCATGCCAATATGGTAATGGTACATACACATGCCTGGAATCTGAGATTTTCATTAGGTGGACACCATTCTTTATCCGTTTTGGCCTAAAATTAGGCAATTTCACTCCTTAGGTGGGTCGGCATACAAAGCAGATGGATCATCATCATCATCATCTAAGCCTTATCCCAACGAAATGAGATCAGCTATTTGAATCTTGTTCTGCCATACCACTGACAAGGACCATATCCTCAGTACAAAACAAATGGATGGCTAACAAAAGTTGTTTTAGCCATTGTTTATTTTGTAAGCAACTGTCCACAGCCTTAGGAGCCATATTGTTAGGCCAAAAGATCTAAAAGTTTGTCCCATCTGTTGGATACGTTGTACCATATTGGCATGTGTGCTTGCATGTGGATGGGCCAGGTTCCACATGCATGCAGGCATGACAAACCTCTTTCCATATTTCGGTGGTAACTGCTATTTTTATATTTCCCCCTTTTTGAATCAAGAATTGGATGATGAGTATACATCCTGAGATGTATTGTTCTCCTTTATATTGTTGGAGTTTTTCCATTGGGAGTGCCAATGGGCAGAGCCAGGGTTGGGTAGGGGGTTAGTCATAAGCCTGGTCTTGATCCTCTAAGCCTTGGCCGTAATTGAGCTGAGAAGGCCCTGGTGCTACAGACCACCCTGGTAAGAAAAAGGTGTCCCATTTGGTGCACGAGCCTAGGTGTTCCTGAAGTGGGTCCCATAGTTTAGATGTCCTGCCAAAAAAATCACTCTGATTCACAAATTAGGTGGGCTTCAGTTTACAAGACCAGCAGACAGTCAAGAAAAAATTATTGATCAATTTCTTCTTAGCTGTCCAATTGTTTCTAACACTGTGGCCTATCTTTTGAGTTGGGCAGGCCTTTCTTTCAGGCCAAGTCATCTACATAGTGGGACCCTCAAGATGGATGGACTGGATCTTGCACTTGTGTGGAACGTTATGCATGTCCTGGTGCCCAGGCCAGGCCATTTATCACTGGCCCAGTTACCAGGCTTGGATTTCCGGTCCTCGGGTCAAGTGTGGGGGGAAGCAGATTGGATGGTGACCCCAACACCACCCAGCTAGGTGGTGTTGGGTGCTGCGGGGCCCAGTGTGATGTATGTGTTTTATCCATACCATCCATTCATTTTGCCAGCTCGTTTTAGCTGTCCAATTGTCTCTAACACTGTGGCCTATCGTTGGGCAGGCCTTTCTTTCAGGCCAAGTCATCTACATAGTGGGACCTTCAAGATGGATGGACTGGATCTTGCACCTATGTGGAACATTACGCATGTCCTGGTGCCCAGGCCAGGCCATTTATCTCTGGCCCAGTTACCGGGCTTGGATTTCCAGTCCGCGGATCAAGTGTAGGTGACCCCAACACCACCCAGCTAGGTGGTGTTGGGTTCTGTGGGGCCCAGCGTGATGTATGTGTTTTATCCATGCCATCCATTCATTTTGCGAGCTCATTTTAGGGCATGAGCCCAAAGATGAAGCAGATCCGGAGCTCAAGTGTACCACACCACAGGAAACAGTGATAATTGTATGCCCACAATTAAAAACTTCTTGGGGCCACAAAAGTTTTGATCAAGCTGATATTTGTGTTTTCCCTTCATCCTGGCCTGTGCGACCTTACCAACAGGTTGGATGGAAAATAAACATTATGGTGGGCTAGGTAGGTTTCAACAGTGGGTGTCATTATCTCCATGTTTCCTGTGCTGTGGTCCAGTTGAGCTTTGGATCTGCTTCATTTTTGGGATCATGCCCTAAAATGAGCTGGCAAAATGGATGGACGGTGTAGATATAAAACACATACATCACAGTGGGCCCCACAGCGCCCACTGGAGTCACCACCCATTCCACTTCTGTACAGGGGTGCAGGCCCTGGCCCTATAGGGCTGGGCTGCCCGCCTCATTGCCACCCTATTTTCCACAAATTACTATTTCTCTAAGATTACACTAAAATAAATAAATTTTAATTATTTACTTGCTGCTCTTGATTGACTCGAGTATGTTCCCCTACAGTGTTTTCCCCATACTTTCATTTCATGAAAAGTGATTTTAGTCATATCTTGCGTCAGAAGCTAGCTTACTGATTTATAACAAAATATTGTACAGGACATGGGCAAAAGGCAGGAATCTTAATAGAGCATTGAAGGAGCTATGGAGGATTACAATTTCTTCGTTGGGCAAGAGTTCCCCGATGTCAAGGCTTTCCGAAGAGCGATTAAAGAGGCTGCCATTGCTCAACACTTTGAGCTTAGGATAATAAAAAGTGATCTGATTCGTTACTTTGCCAAGTGTGCTAAGGAAGGCTGTCCATGGCACATACGGGCAGTTAAACTACCCAATGCTCCAACCTTCACAATAAGGAGCCTTGAAGGGACGCATACCTGTGGCAAGAATGCGCAGCTTGGCCATCATCAGGCATCAGTAGATTGGATTGTGAATTTTATAGGGGAACGTCTGCGAGACAATGTACATTACAAGCCGAAGGATATATTGCAGGACATTCACAAACAGTATGGGATCACTATACCATACAAGCAAGCATGGCGGGCGAAGGAAAGGGGCCTGGCTGCAATTTATGGATCTTCCGAGGAAGGATATTGCCTTCTTCCAGCATACTGTGAACAAATAAAGAAAACCAACCCTGGAAGTGTTGCGCAAGTGTTCACTGTAGGATCCGACCATCGATTTCAACGACTATTTGTCGCTTTTCATGCATCAATCTATGGCTTCGTAAATGGCTGTTTACCCCTTGTTGGGCTGGGTGGAATGCCATTGAAAAGCAAGTACCTTGGCACCTTACTTTCTGCCACATGTTTTGACGCGGATGGCGCTTTATTTCCATTGGCCTTTGGTATTGTTGATGTAGAAACTGAGGATAGCTGGATGTGGTTTTTAGGAGAGTTACATAAGCTGCTAGAGATGAACACTGAAAGGATCCCTCGCCTTACAATCTTGTCTGATGGACAGAAGGGCATTGTAGATGCCGTTAGAAGGAAATTTCCGAGTGCATCCCATGGGTTTTGTATGCGTCATCTAAGCGAAAACATAGGCAAAGAGTTCAAGAATTCAAGGCTCGTCCAGCTTCTTTGGAAGGCAGCTTATTCCATTACTACTACAGGATTTAAAGAAAGAATGGCAGAGATTGAAGAAGTTTCTGCAGATGCGGCCAGGTGGATTCAACAGGTTCCACCTTCACGTTGGGCTGTAGCATATTTTGATGGAGCACGATTTGGCCATCTTTCTTCAAATATTGAAGAGTTCAATAGATGGATCCTTGAAGCACAAGAACTTCCCATAATCCAAGTAATAGAACGGATTCATAGTAAGTTGATGGCCGAGTTCAGCGAACGGCATGAGAAAGGTTTGAAATGGACATCGATACTTGCCCCGTCAGCTGAGAAGCGCATGTCAGAAGCAATTGCCCGTGCAAGCGGCTATCAAGTGCTACGTTCAGATGAAGTAGAATTCGAAGTTATATCTGCTGACCGCTCGAATATTGTGAATATTGGCACTCGTTCTTGTTCATGTCGTGATTGGCAAGTCTATGGCTTACCGTGTTCACATGCTGTTGCAGCACTGCTCTCATGTAGAAAGGATGTCTATGCATTTTCTGAGAAGTGTTTCACTGTTGCTAATTACCGTGAGACGTACTCGCATGCAATACACCCCATTCCAGATAGAAGTGAATGGAGCAAGGGAAATGACACTCTAGGGGATGAAGACATTAGAGTTGTGCGGCCACCAAAATTCCGCCGTCCTCCAGGGCGCCCTGAAAAGAAGCGGCTATGCATAGAGGAGCTTAATCGTGAAAAGCATACCGTGCATTGTAGTCGTTGCAACCAAACAGGACACTATAAGACAACGTGCAAAGCAGATATCATACCAAGGATAGAACAGTTCTAGATCTCTGTCTGTGTATTATCAGTCTATAATCTCCCTAGAAAATTAGTTCTTATATATCATCTGTTCATCTCACAGAATAGCATCGTGTATTGGAGGCATGCCTTATCATGAAGTGTAATATGAATTATGTATTGTATTTTAATGTACCGTGTTTGAAACAAACTTCAGGAATGGGGAAAATCATGTCTACTACTCTCTAATCAGATCATCACCGAAAGCAGATCCTCTCCTCTTTCATCCATATCCATACCACACGGTTCTTCTT
The DNA here is from genome assembly GCA_037074715.1 of Magnolia kwangsiensis. NCBI lineage: Eukaryota > Viridiplantae > Streptophyta > Magnoliopsida > Magnoliales > Magnoliaceae > Magnolia > Magnolia kwangsiensis. The sequence goes on from CM073585.1 coordinate 89,810,026, forward strand.
TTTTCTTTTTTCTTTTTCTTTTCTCCAGCCAATATGGAACTGAACTTTGGGCCATCTGGCATACCTTGGAATACTGTTTCTTTATCCTGTAAGCAGGTAAGCAGCACAGGGACCTCATCTAACTGGATTTCATGAGATCATATCTTTACTTTTCAGTTCTTTATTTATTTCTGCTTAACGAGGCTGACATCTGCTGTTGCCATTGCAGGAAGATGCACGAAATTGTTACTGTTCTAGTCCAACAGAGGTTCAATGCTATTGATGGGACTCCTTGGAGCATTTTGTACTGGGTTTATTTTCAAACTCTTTCTTGCTCTTGCTTTTGTACAGAGGTTCCCTTTAAACTGTCATGCATAAAATTTAGGGCAGGGAATGGGCCGGGCTGGGTTGAGCTAAATCAAGATTTTGATTAGGCTTGGCCTGATAAATTCAAAATCTGGCCCAAAACCTGTCTCACATTTGCAACCCTGTGCATGATACTTGCCTCATGTATATGCAGCCCAAGGTATCAGAAGGACAAATGAGTTTATCTTCACACATTTGTATAATTTCAAATTTCCATCTTCCCCTTTCTTTCTTTTTTTCTTTTTTTTCTCTTTTTTCCTTTTTTCCGGTGATGCCTTTTTAAGTATTTTGGAGCCAGTTAAAGTGATTTTCTCTATTTTATACCCGCGTACATATCCATGATGCATAGATGTCCTTTTTCCTCATGTGAAATTAGTATTTCTGTCCCAGGAATGATGTACTAGTGTGAAAAATATCCCCAAGATTTTGAAATCTCGCGGTAATATAACAAAAAATACTCAATGTTAGCATCAGGATATTGTCGAAGTCTCAGCAGATTGTAAAATTTTGCATTTTTTATTGCGATATTAACCTGAAAAATAGTAGCATATCAAGGAATTTGTTTTATATATATATATATATATATATATATATATATATATATATATATATATATATAAAACTTTTATTTAATAATTTACAATAAATTTTTTTAAATGTTTTTATTTTCAGTGAGATTTTTCTGGGATATGATAATATCCTGAGAAATCTCTGGGCCGAGAAATTACTGAGAACGAGATTTTTCACTTTTTAGTATGCTAGGAATACTCATTTTAGATGACAGGTATCTGTAAGGCCCACTGCTCTGGACTACAATCTGTAACTTTGGGATATGGTGTTGTACCGGGTAATGGCCTGCTCTCTGGTTGGTAGGTGGCTGTGAAGCGATATGTACTGATGTGGTGGTGGTTCCCTGTTTCTGGATCATAATGTTTCCTTAATTGGTTAGATTCGAAAGATATCCGACACCATTTCTTTGATCATGCACCTGCAACAATACAAGGATTGCTTGATTTTCGCAAAAGGTTTAGCTTTTATGCATATATGAAGCCTATTTTAATAAGACGTGTTTTTACCTGGACTGATGTTCTGATCTGGTTGTGTTGAAGCGGCATGGTTACTGCAATTTCATATACCAGGGAGGAAAGGTAAGATGGGTTTTCTTTGCTTTCTTTCATATGCAATTCTTCCTCCTGATTGGTCATATACATGCCGCTTGTGGTACCGCCCTATGTGACCTGGCAGGTATGACATAATTGTGGAATTGGGATGTCCCGGGCATGCATTAAGCCACCCGATATGGGCAGGTTACCAGTTCAGCAAATTCATCAAATACAAGCATGCACTTGATATGGGTAAAAATCTCTAGAGTAGTTTCTGATTATTGTTATCCAACTCCTCTCTGTTATGTTGCGGCAGTCGGATGGTTTCACGGGGTTTTCACTGGAAGATAACAAGTCTTGTTACTGATTGTCCAAGCTGCATCCATGGTCAGTTTTGATCCAGCATTGTTCAAATGGGCCACAGTTTTCATGGCAATCTCGATGGCAGGGATTTGTTCCAAGGGTCCTTTAACAAAAAAGGCTTCTGCTCATGGTTGCTAATCAAGATACAAGGTTCTTTTTATTACTCTTTGATTTGGGTCTTTTTCATTGTGGGTTGAAATTTTATATTTTGCTGGAGAAACGCGGAGGGCCTAGCAGCAAGCATGCGAGGATCCAACACATTCATCCAGAAGGTTTATGTCGAAATTCACACTTCGCGGGGATCTCACCTTCCAGGTGAAGTGACTTACCAGTAGTTTGGACTTTGGCAGCTTGGATTTGGATTTTTACTCCAAATCCAGATTCCTGAGACTTCCATTCAGTTTGTTGTGCTTAGGAACCTGGTTCTTCAATTTGAATATGGCGTCTACATTTACTGAAATTTATTAACCGACTATATTGCGGAACATATTGTTCCCACAGCAGTCCCAAAATTAGATGGGTCCAATAATCCTAACCTCTCATTTTGGGCCACTTGTTGAAACAGGACTGTTGTATATGTTTCATTTTTAACTGTTCAATGAATGTCTATCAATCTGATAGTCAGATAATCAAATAGTTCATGATACATCTAAACTGGAATCATAATTTGGACAATTTTAATTTCACTTGTATGCCGCAAGCAATTTCAAAGTAAAATCTAAGTGCCTGCTTAAGATCTAATACAAAATGCTCTTTGATGATTGTGAAAGTTACATTATTAATGATCCCATTGAATGAGCAAAAGTCCTGGAGTTGGATGATTAGGATCGTTGGAATGGTGTGATTTTAAGCTATGAAACTGTTTAGCTCAAAATTCAATCGTTGGTATGTGTGTATTGTGTTGGGCATGCCAAAGCCTTTTATAGCTTGATCCGAACCAAATATCCATAACTCTCAAGTGTCCAAATAGACAGAGAGACCGTGAACAGTCGTCTATGACCGGCCGTCTATTCAACCACCTATATGTGCAATTTGCAAAGGGGGGATTCATCCTTCTAATGAATCCTTTTTAGCTAATTTTTCTCACTGTGATAACAGAGATAATTCAATTCGCGTCATGTGATGACAAAAAGAACTCAATTGTATTAATTGAAATAAAAGTAAAAAACTTACAAAAGTATCTGTCAGCAATCCAACATCCGAGGTGTAAATGGTGAAACTCTAGATCTAAGTCTTCCTAGGTTCAACGACTTGGGCATAAATGAAGAAAATTACAGTATTGAAAAGAAAATAAAAAGTCTTCTTGCAATCCAGCTGTTAATGTGGGTTACAGATTCAGTCAGGCTTCACATATATGGAAGAGATTTATATACTCTTAGTCAAGGTTGGTCTAATGTAGTAGCATGGATGGACGGGATTGCACTACTCTTATGCTAAAGTCGGTCTAATGTGGATGAGTCATCTTATTCTGAAATAAACTAAGAGAAAAGATAAGTAGGGTTACCTTGTTGATTTGATTTGATGTGTTGTGTTGGGGAAGGCTCGGAACTCTTGTATGGAGAGAGATCTTCGTAGTTATTTATCTTGTTTTTTGATGTAGAGATTAACTATCTAGACCCGAAGACAGTAGTGGCCTTTCGGATAATACCACGTATGTTGGTTGTTCATCATAGGTTGGTCATTGGTTATGTGCACTTTCCACCCTTATTACTCTTATGCTACCATATATTTTGGTAATAATCATCTTATTCTCCGCATGAACGTGAACAATGCACCTCTTATGCTACCATATATTGGTAATAATCATCTTATTCTCCGCATGAACGTGAACAATGCACTGTGATGTTAGGCCAACTTAGCGTAGTCATTACTTCAAATATTTCACCCTTAGGACTCACACATCCACGAACAGTAAAATTATTTTGGTTATGGACATGGTAACAGTTTTGGAGAATCCCATTTAGAGTGGTGGGATCACTGTCTCATTAATCATGCTTGGATAGTTATGATTGGAGAATTTAAGTGGGAGTGGTTGGATCACCGTCTTACTAATCATGTTTGGTTATGGACCTGTGGCTGTTGGTTTTGAGTCATGTGTAGCATCCTTACTAAGATGTAATCGTCCATCCACATTAGGTGTCGTGAGAAGGGTAACAGCCATCTTAAGGCATGGTGGACCATGAGATTTTGGAACATAATAGCAACTTGGAGAGTGTGCGCATCTTAAACCGGTTGGGAGTGATTGCAGCACGAAGGTGTGAGGAATTATGGGTCCTGGGCATGCATGTAGTGTCTACATGGGCCATTCGGTCCGCATGCAGCACTTGGTTTGATGATCAGGACTGTTGGTCCAATAGACACCAACAAAACAAGGGATGCCCGAAAAACTGTTGTAGAATGGAAGACACTACTAACTAGTGCAGCTGTACTATTTATTCAACTGTCCATTTGTAGGTCACTGATCAAGGGATCAGGATCTGGCTGCTCCAAGAGATTTTGGGGCGATCTACATTCATTTTGGAGTTCATCAAGTCAGTGATCTCGATCAATAAAGCATGGCCCCACCTACAGAGGTAGAGCACAATCAATAACATCAACGGTCTACATTCACTGGAGCCTAAGCCAAATATTGAAGGGTTAGATCTTCCAAATTGGGAGACCCTTGCGACATCCCCCATCCATGATGGGTCAATCAGATGAACGACCAGGATCACAAGACCATGGCCCAATATGAATCGAACTTAGTATTGACTGCTCCTCGCCTAGAGACTGTACCAATCTTGCTAACCTTCGCCCCGCCATGTGATGATCCAGACCGTTCATCTAGAAGTCCTGACGGAAAAAATCTACTTGTAGGTTTCATCATCCATCAAATAGGAAACATCTGCTCAGGAGATGAGTTTCTCAATCACCTTATCATGAACGGCCATGATCTCCAACCAGGGAGATTCATTCCATGTTGACCATATACTATAGAAGCGTAAAAATGATCATAACGGCTAAGTGATTAACCATTGGTCTGTTGAGAATTGGAAGGTACCTACAGTCACTTTGGAGGGGACGGATTGGTTACTCCCCCTGCCACCAGCCTGGTGGCTGATGGTCAGTGCTCTGTGGGCCCCACCATGATATATGTGTTTCATCCATTCCGTTCATCTATTTTTACATATCATTATAGGTCTTGATCCAAAACATTAGAGGGACATAAATCTCATCTGGAACACACCACAGGAAAACAATAGTGATTGAATATCCACCATTAAAATCCTCCAAAGGTCCACTATACTGTTTATTTGACATCCAATCTGTTGATTAGGTCATACAGACCCATATGAAGGAAAAAAAAAAGAAGATCAGCTTGATCCAAAACTTCTATGGCCCCCAAAAAGTTTTTAATGGTTGACGTTCATTCTACACTGTTTTCTATAACGTGATCCACTTGAGATTGGGATATACCTCATTTTTTTGTCTCATTCCATAAAATGATCTAGAAAAATAGATGGACGGCATGAATGAAATATATACATTATGGTGGGTCCTACAGAGCACCGACCACCAGCCATTGGCTGGTGGCAGGGGAGTAGCCAATCCGTTTACCATTTTGGAACCTTTTTTCAGTTGAACACGTACCATTCTATTTCTTTCTAAACCGTCTGTATGTAAGTCATAAATAGAAAGTTTAAGATTTTCCTATCAGGAATATATTTAAGATTTAACAAATCTAAGTTGGACCACAAGAGATTAAATGGCCTGGATTACGGATCCATGGATCCCATTTGGCAGAACTCAAACTCGTGTATACTATGAAAGATAAGCCCTTGCATGTCAGATAATTCCCTGTCCTAGTTCTCAACTCCAAGGTCCTTTTGGGCCAAAACTAAAGAGAGAGGAAAAAATAAATAAGAGTAGTAAAGAAAAAATGCGAAGCCCTTCCTCCACAATCCGTCTATTCAAGAACTCCACGGTTTTTCTTCCATCATCAAAACCAAAACCCTTCCTCAATCCAATACCAATCCAGGAAAATCTCACAATCTATTCTCCAATACTTCCAAAAGCCACATCCCATTCCTCTATCTCCCAGAAAGCCAACAACTACCGCGACCCGAATCCAAAAGACCCTATGTCAGTCTCAACAACCAAGCTCACCCAAGAACAAAATCTAGTATCTCCAAAAACCATATTCAATTTATCCTCCCCCCAAATGGTTTCTCCCCGAATCACCCCAAAATCCAACTCCCACCACCCAAATCGAGAAAACCCAGCTCTGGTTTCACCAAACAAACACTCTCAACAGCACAATCCAATCCCTCCAAAACCCACATCCCATTTCACTTCCCTCCGAATGGGTTCTTCCCAGATCACCCAAAAATCTTGCTCTCACCACCAAAATCCAAATAACCCAATTCCAATTTCTCCAAACAAACACACCCAAGAACAAAATCCAAATGCTCCAAATCCCACACCCCATTTTACTTTCCTCCAAATCGGCCCTTCCCAGATCACCTCAATATCCAACTCCGACCATCAAATCCCAAAAAACTCAATTCCAAGTTCACCAAACAAACACACCCAAGAAGAAGAAGAAGAAGAAGAAGAAAATTCTACTGCCACAAGGTTTCCGGTACACACTTCTCAATTCCTCTATCAAAAGGACAACAGTCCAAATCTCCATAAGTCTCATCATCAGAACCATGAAGACCCTGAATACGCTGCTGATGTCGAAAAAATCTACCGAATTCTACGTAAATTCCACTCCAGAGCTCCCAAACTCGAGCTTGCCTTACAAGAATCCAAGATACCTGTTTCACCCGCTCTAGTCTCCCGCGTTCTTAACCGCTGTGGTGATGCCGGGAATCTAGGATACAGGTTCTTCTCGTGGGCATCAAAACAACCTGGATACAGAAACAGCTACGACGTCTACAAATCCATGATCAAAATCTTGGGCAAGATGCGGCAATTCGGGGCAGTCTGGGCATTGATCAACGAGATGCGGAATGAGAATCCAGAGCTGATCACATCTGACATTTTCATTATCCTGATGCGGAGATTTGCTTCATCGAGAATGGTTGAGAAGGCAATTGGCGTTTTGGATGAAATGCCAAGGTTCGGGTGTGAACCCGATGAGCATGTGTTCAGGTGTTTGTTGGATGCTCTCTGTAAGAATGGGAAAGTAAAAGAAGCTGCATTGCTGTTTGAAGATATGAGGATTCAATTCCCACCGAATTTGAAGCATTTCACGTCACTTTTATATGGGTGGTGCAAGGAAGGGAAGCTCATCGAGGCGAAATTTGTTCTGGTTCAGATGAGAGAGGCAGGTTTTGATCCGGATGTTGTTGTCTACAACAACCTTTTGGGTGGATACGTGGCTGCTGGAAAAATGCGGGACGCATTTGATCTCTTGGATGAGATGAAGAGGAAAGGGTGTGGCCCAAATGCTACATCTTACACTATCTTGATCCAGGCACTCTGTGCGAATGAGAAAACAGAAGAAGCAATGAGGGTTTTCATAGATATGTGTAGAAATGGATGCCGTGCAGATGTTGTGACTTATACTACTCTGATCAGTGGGTTTTGCAAATGGGACAAGATTGATAGAGCTTATGAGCTCTTAGACAGCATGATTCGAAATGGCTGCAACCCGAATCAGACTACATATTTCTGTATCTTGGCAGCCCATGAGAACAAGGAAGAATTGGAGGAATGTTTGGAGCTTGTCAGCAAAATGTCAAAAGCAGGCTGTGTTCCTGATCTCAATATCTATAACATCGTGATCCGATTGGCTTGCAAGTTGGGTGAGTTGAAGGAGGCTGTAAGTGCCTGGAATGATGTGGAAGCGAATGGATTGAGCCCGGGGGTGGACACTTTCACAATCATGATACATGGGTTTCTCGGGCAGGGGTCCCTTATTGATGCCTGTAAATACTTCAAAGAGATGGTAGAGAGAGGCCTTCTATCCACACCACAGTATGGGACTCTGAAGGAGCTCTTGAATTCGCTGTTGAGAGCTGAAAAGCTCGAATTGGCAAAAGATGTGTGGGCTAGCATTGTGAACAAGGGATGTCAACTCAATGTCTATGCATGGACTATATGGATACATGCATTGTTCACAAGTGGGCATGTCAAGGAAGCATGCTCATACTGTTTGGATATGCTCGAGAGTGGTTTAATGCCACAGCCTGATACTTTCGCCAAGCTCATGCGGGGTTTGAAGAAGCTCTATAATAGGCAGATAGCGGCGGAGATTACAGAGAAGGTTAGGCAGATGGCTGCGGATAGGGGGGTCACATTCAAAAGTTATAAGAGGCGAGGAGTGAGGGATGAGAAGGAGAAGCTAAAGGCGAAGAAGGATGGAAGGAAGAGAAGAGGTCGCAAACGCCAATGGGGCCGAGCCAGTCGAGCAGACATTTCCTAATTTGGATGAAGAAAAAGAAAAGGATTCTGCTGATGACCCACATGAAGTTAAGGGCATAGATGGGTGATGACATTGTCCAATGAGACCTTGCATGTGGGAGATTAATGAGTATCCAATCTCCACCCAAAGATGATGAAAAGTGAAATCAGATAACAAGGAAATAATCAGCAACTGAAATGAAATCCAAGAGTGGCACCACCCTGAATTGAGTGAAATCATCTCGTCGGCCTCCACGCCTCCTACAGCCAGTTAAGTGTAATGGCACTTCTCAGGACCCTTCGACAGTCAAGCTATTGCATTCCACCATACTCGACACCCTGAAGTCACGTCCCAAGCACTCCTAATTCCATTCAATTAGGAGTGGGACTATCTCCTAAATTTCACTTAAATCATTTGCTTATGTTGCCATTCTTCTGATTTATAGTTAAGTTCAATCCATTTTCTTCAGAATGCTGTGACATTAGTGGATGGCGCGAGTTCCAATGGGTGGAGGATTTCTTTCATTATTGACAAGATTCTCTTTCTCATCCATCTTGGCCTCCCACTTGAAGGGAATCCAAGATCTGGATCTTTCTGGGATTCCATTATCGAGAGGAGTGGCGTGAAGCTTGCTGGATGGAAAGGGAAATACCACTTCTTTAGGGGTTAGGTTAAATATAATTAAGGTGGCTTTTGCCAGTATCCAGGTCTACTCCTGTCTCTATTCAAAATTCCTGTGTGGTGGTGGCGGCGGCTTTGGGAATTGATAGTAGCCAAAGGGATTTCTTATGGGATGGGTGCCAAGAGGGTCACAAAACCACCTAGTTAGTTGGAAGGAGGTGCAAAAACCATTCAAGTATATGGAGTCTCAGTATAGGTGACATTAAGGGAAAAAATTGGGCTTTGCCTGGCAAATGGTGGTGGATATTCATGGATGAGCCGAATTGCAAGTATGGGGAGTCGTATAGGAGGTGGTTTCCATGGATGGGGGTAAGTCGGAATGGGTTGGTGATATGGAAAGAACCAAGTAAAATTGGTCAGCATAGTAGAGATGTGGATATGTATACTGCAGAGAAAATGGGCCGTTTGGCATTAGCTTTTCAGTGGGCAAAGGCGATAAAATCTCGTTTTGGTTGGATATTGGGCTGGAAGATACTCCTTTATTGGTGTCATATTGGGAGCTCATCAGTGACTGCTAGAATTCTTGGGTAATTCCGAGTATGGAACATTAGAGACTAAGAAGAAATGTGGTTAATGAGGTGGCGGCCAGGTGGACTAAGGATTCTTGGGTGATTCCATGTATGGAACATTAGACTGAGAAGAAATGTGGTCGATGAGGAGGTTGTCACATCTGAGTTTCTCTTGAGCAGGCTTTTAGTCATCATGGATGATAGGAAGATCTGGAAATGGGCTCCAGACAGATGGGCAGTTTTGTAGCAAAATCATAGCTAGCCCTCGTTCAGCTCCTCGAAGAATCAAAGCTTTTGTTTAATGGCACTGGCTAACAAAAATAAAATAAAATTATACAGTCAATAGCTTTCAAAAGCGCAACATGGCAGTTCCCAATCACTACATTTATGTACGAGTCAGGGCTGGAAATGGTGGATCACATATTTATTCATGTATCTCATCTAGGATGATCAGTTCGCAGATCGGCAGTTCAAGGGATGAATGGTTGAGGACTCTCTTCTTCTTTGTCTTCGTCTCCTTCTTCCTTTGCTTCTTCTCCCTCTTCTTCGTCCTCTTTTTCATATCTTTTTTAGTAAGAAACTGAAATTTTATGAAGAGCCCATTTCGATTCATTGAAATATGAAATGAAGAAACATCATTTCCATAAAAAAAAAATTGTAAATTTCTTAAAATCATAATTTCCATGTCCCTCGCATTCATGAAAAATACCCGCTTTTCGTTTGTTTCTAAGGTTTAAAAAACATCATTTCTAAGAAATTAAAAGAAATGACTCCTCTTTTTATAAAGCGTACCACATACTAGTCATATATACCGCCACTACATCTTTTAAGTCCCTTGACATGTGTAACTGTCCATCTTCACGTGCCCCACATGCACATGTGCACATATGTAGCTGTCCATCTTCAAGTGCCCCACATGCACATGTACTCATATGTAATTGTCCATCTTCAAGTGCCCCACATGCACATGCACATATGTAACGTATATCATCATCCACCTTATAGCATCACACGTGTGATTTGTACCATCGACCATGTCTTAGCAACCGTGTTTCAATGGCCCATACACCCCAATTTGTCATGTGAAGCATGTGCCATCCTCGTCTTCCAATACCTTGCATGACCCATTCATCTTTAAGCACCGTATACATGCCAATGTCCACATATGTAATATATACACCTAGCCATTATCAAGTGTGAATGTCCCACATGAACCCTAAATGTGCCATGCATACAACATATGCTGCCATCTATCTTTTAGCGCTCCACATGCACCACACATGTCAACATGTTACCTACACAACATGTGCCACACTCCTTCTAGCATCCCACACATTCCAATGTCTCAGGGTGCCAATGTGTCAATTGTGACAATATGACACGTGCCATAATTTCATCTTCAGTGTACATGTGTCACCTTTCACTTTGGAGTAAAATTTTCATGAATTTTTATTTTATTTTTTTAATAATAGGTCTGAAAATGAAGAAAAAAATTCAAGAAAATCTCTCCTGGTGAAAAACAATCAATGGAAACAGCTTCTCATTTCTCATTGTTTTTCTACAACTAATGTTTTCCAAAAAAAAAAAAAAAAAACCCCATTTTTCTCTCTTTTTCCCGGAAAGCCAAACAGACCCTCACTCTCACACTACATCTTCTCCAACTCAACTAAAAGCTGATATTTTCTCATTTGTACGAGGAACTTTTGTTCCGTTGGTCGTGTCTGATCAAAGAAATAAGAATGCAAATTTGGTAAATCTATAAACTTATCAAATTCATGGATTTACATTGGATTGCGATTTGGTAAATTCTACGTAGGGCCTGTTTGGCCGGGCAGATTGGAAGGGATTGGAAGTTAAATCCCGAAATTGGCCGGGCATGCCAAACAGACTGGGTGATCTGATATCGGGATATAGCAATCCCATGGATCTTAAGACAATCCACTGACAACACCATCATTACCTTTAAATCCCATCCAATCCACCCTAATCCATTCAAATTTGCCTGGATGTGTTGGGTTCGAGGGATTGGAAGGGATGGGCAGGTTTAATCCTGGGATTGGCGTTCGAGGGATTGGAAGGGATGGAAAGGTTTAATCCCGGGATTGGCCAGGTGTGCCAAACAGACTCCATATAGCAATCTCGGGATACAGCAATCCCATGGATCTTACGTCGATCCACTGACAACACCATCATTACCTTGAAATCCATGCCATCCACCCTAATACCATTCAATCCCTTCCAATCCACCTGGCCAAACGGGGCCTTATTGCAATCAAACTACAAATGGAGAAATTTGGTGGCATTTACATCATTGTAGAACATTTATTGCAGAGTATTACCTTCTTTTTTACTTTCCCACTTTGAAAATTTGCAAAGCCTTTTCAGTGTTTTTCCTTTTCTTTTCTTTTTCTTTTTTTTTTCTTTTTTTTCTTTCTTTTAAGGATTTGAACTTGACCCAAATCCATTGATTTATGGAGGTATAGATTTGGGAAATCCATGGACATGGTACATCCCCAACAAAAAACAAATAGGAAAATTTTGAAATCCATGGATTTCACAAATGTTGATTGTCTGCATATGAATATCTAGGCTTTCTGGGTCTTGACAGCATGCATCACTGGGATTCCGCAACTTTTTTCTCTTCTTTGGGATTTCCGGATTCTTCGACATGGAAGATCTAGCTCAACATCAATCTTGATTTATTGAAGCTTTTGGAATGCAAATCCCATGGGAATGACCATTAACTCCTTTATGCAAGCTGCCTATCCAGCTAGAGAGAGAGAGAGAGAGAGAGAGTCTCAAATGTGACACCATGTGTGAATCGACCATGTGCGCAACGTTTTCTGAATTTGAGTGTTGAGCTGGACCATCTTTTCCAACCGTCCATCTACATTCACTTACTGTCACTCCTTTAAGCATCTCATGCATGTGCATATGTATCCATGTGAGAGAGAACATGAAGCCAGCCTCTAAAAGGAATGATATTTCTGATTCGCTCGCTTCATGGCCGCATTTAAACAAATTACAACTCACATTATCCAACAAACAAAATCCATAAAATTCTTTCCTAATCCATACAACACTAATTACAAATGCATCATACACACAATAGGAAACCTTGGCCCATTCAGGTTAATCTTGTCCAGCTGCATCTCCTGAATTAGCACTGAACAAGTTCACGCATCCGTAACCAGGCTCTTCGTATATCACTACCGTCTAAAAAAGAAAGGAATTTCAGAAATGTATACAGCGTGGGAAGGAACCTGTTATAAATCTTCATGATAATCAGTCTCGTCGAAGATCTCCTCCTACACTCCAGAAACATCTGGTTACCAACAAGGTAAGTGAAACAAAACTACATGTTCATTTGGAGAAGTGTGGAAATCTTGATTTCCATACACCAGCTTCTGCTGTTGTTTGCAGAGGAAGTCCAGCAAATTGAGATGTTTGAAGTTACCTTGCAAAGAGAAAAATCCCACATCTCGATTTGGAGGGACAGCATAGCAAACCAGCAAGCGGTCCAAATTCTTGATTGATTATATGAAAATCTAGATTAACAACATGGAAAGGTACACTGTCCGAATGAAGACCGGTGTGAGTATTTGCATCGATTTCCAATACCTGCAATAGCTCTTCAATCACATCTTCCATGGTTATTATTCCAACGGCTTCTCCAACTTGAGTGAGCTTTGGAAGAAGGGTATCATCGACCTGCAAAACATCCGAGAAGATGTCCCTTGCCCACTTCTTGCTTCTCGGAGTTCCCCTATTCGAATTTTGCATGTTGGAGGGAAAGCTCTTCCACTTCTGGAGTGGCCTTTTGACCTTTGTGCTCTTCTCCTGAGGTGGCTTTTCACCATCAATGTCCAACCTCACGTCTTTGCTAGATTCTGCATTGGAATGTATTGTGAGGGAGCAACTCGTATAAACAAAATGATTTTGAAATGCCAAAAAATGGAATTTCAACTACGTGGAATGCTACCATGACTAAAACATGATGGGGACATCAAGTGAATATGCATGTTCCCCACTACGCATGTACGCAAGGAGGACCCCACTGTCGATCTGGATCGATGATGACGTCTAGGGAGGGCCTCCTAGTTAGAAGACTGAGTTTTAGTTCGTTGGAGTGAGTCCAATAATCAAGTAAAGCCCATCATGGGTTCTCATGATCGTAGCCCACTAGTCTGATTAATCTCATATTTTAGGTCTTGCTTATTAATGTTATTTAAAATATCATGGACGGTTTAGATTGCTTTGATTAGTTGTTATTTTTTATTATTTCGTCGCCAAGTAATAGGTTGCGTAAATGACGCGAGTTTTGAAGTATAGGGTTTTATTATAAATAGACACCTCTTGTAGTCTTTTTAATTTAATAAATATTAATAAAATTGCTGCGTTTTTCTGCTCCTCTAAATTTCTGAGCTATAGAGTCTCAATTGGGTGCGAAACCCTCCCTTCCTCGAAGGGCTGACTACCGTGGTGCAAAGCCACACCTATCTTGATTCGCTCTCACCTTCTTCCATCCATATTTCTCCTCCTACAATCATCTACGCTTCAAATCTATCCTCTATTACAATTGTTTTTCTCTATATAGCAGATTTCCAGAATCTGGCTCTACAGGAGGGCTAACATTTCAGCAGAGCACCACGCACAAACCGTGCATCAGATCGAGTTGAGATTTAGGGGTTTTGGAGTCCATCCCTAGCCAACTAGGGCCAAGATGGCCTTTTTTTTCTTAATAGTGGGTCCCACATACGTGCAGTCGGGATCACACACGTGCATCTAGGCCATTGTTGTTGTCCACACGTCTGGTACTAGTTCGTCTCTCTCCTTTCTTTTACTCCTCTTTCACCCAAAATCCCTACACCTAACCCTAAATTACTCAAATCCCCAATTTTATGCCCTTTATTCAACCTTAGGGTTCCCCGAATTGAAATTTCTGAATCATTCAAATTAGGGGAATTATTTATGTGCATGTGTGGATAAATTTACCCTCTTTTTGTTCTTATTTGGTCTATAATTTTGATTGATCTGGCCCTAGCATGTGTAGGCCTGGACCCACATAAGATTCTCCTTGATTGAGTGTTTGAACTTTTGTGTGGGATGTGAAATTTTGTATAATTGTTTCTAAACTAGTGTGATTAAAGCCTAAAATCTTGCACATCATACTTGAATTTCATGTCCTACATCAAATTTAGTATCAAAGCCTATGGTTCTTATAGGGAAATGCATTACTTGCACTGGGTTTAGGTTGTTTATGTCCATTATGCATCCACTCTTATCATATATAGTTGTTTAGAAGTCCATAAATCTTAATATAAGCTGTTAGAATTTTTGTTATCAGAAAATTAGCAATTCACATTGCTGTAATTTTCTGTTAGCCCTTTAGTTTGACAGCTATTTTGCTAAATTTCGGTGACGTTGTGTAATTGCCCTCATATAGTCCCATAGAATCATTTAGACGCATATAGTCGTAGTAGAAGGTCCTTAAGTTGAGTTAGTTATTGAATACCCACACGTACAGGTCGTGGTTTTGGTTTACACCCTACACTAAACATGGAGCAGCTGCAAAAATTAGTGAACAAGTTGGCCGAGCAGGTTGAGTCCTTGAGTAAGCGCTTGAAACAACGTATGGACCAACGCCTTGATCAATTTAATGAACGTGCTACCCAACTAGAAACCTCCCTCGGAGCAAACCCCACCATTGGGGAAGATGTTCAATATCAGGCAGGTGCTCATGAGGTTAGATCAAATAATGGAGGTGGCCAAGGAATTAGTCATGGGCGTGCACCTGTGCACCCACATCGCGAGGGACATCATGATCAATATGACCCAGATGCGCAACTCCTCAAGAGAGTTAAGAGTAGACGCCCCTATGTTTAATGGTCACTTGGACCCTAAAACCTTTTTAGATTGGTTGGTGGATATCTACTATTTTGAGTGGTATGATATGTCGGATGCTCTTCGAATCCGATTCGCCAAGATGAAGCTTGTGGGCCAAGCAAAGAGATTTTGGGCGACGGTAGAGCGAGAGAGCTCCCAATAGTCCATTGGGGAGAGATGAAAAAAAAAAAACTTAAAGAGAAGTATCTCCCTTTCTCTTATCACTTACGTTTGGTCGAGGAATGACAGTCTCTTCGACAGGGTTCCATGAGTGTTGTTGAATATATTGAGAAATTCGAAGAGTACTTAACCCGTTGCGAGGTTGATGAGGACCCCGTACTCACCCTTATTCGCTTTAAAACGGGCCTCCGTCCTGACATTAGGAGAGAATTGCTCGCCAAAGACATAGACACTACTGAACAGTTGTATCAAGTAGTATTAGACGTCAAGCAATACCTCATAGCATCTATGGGAAGGCTGTTTGACTTTCGTGATTCTAGTGCTAAGGTCAACCCCTCTGGAGCTAAACCTCACACTAAATACCAAAACAAACCTTCCAACAGTTCTCAGCCAGGCCCAATGATGATAAGAGTAAAGAAATTGTCGGGTCTAGCTTATATGGAAGTGGGGCAACTAGGTGTTTTAGGTGTCAGAGATTTGGTCACTTTGCCCACCAGTGCGGCACAAGAGAGGGCACCAAAGTATTCCTTATTGATGGACAAGTAGAAGTAGTGTCCCCAAATAGTGAAGGTGATGAGAAAAAATATGAGCCAGTAGAAACCCCTAATGATGAGGAAGAGGGAGCGCAAGAGTCTGCGACCCTCGCAGTTGTGCATTGTGCCTTTGCTCAAGCCAAGAATACTGACGATTGGCGCAGCAACACGATCTTCTATACTTATGCAAAGTGTGGGGAAAAAAGCTGTAAGATGATCATAGATAGTGGTAGTTGTGCCAACGTGGCATCGACTAGCACTGTGAGCCGTTTGGGCTTAAAGCTGGAAGCCCATCCTCAACCCTATAGAGTCTCCTGGGTTGATGAAACTTTCATTCCGGTCTTACACCGTTGTCTTATTCCTATTCAGTTTGGATCATATAAAAACACATTTTGGTATGATGTTGTTCCCATGAATGTTGGACATATCATTATGGGTAGACCATGGCTCTATGACAGGGATGTTACTATATTTGGTCATTCAAATGTGTGTACATTTTAGTTCGAAGGCAAGAAGGTCAAGCTAAATCTGCTGCCATCCAAGAACACGACTGGAAAGGAATCCACCACGCAAAGTGGTGTAAGCGGCTCAAAAAAATTGAAGGAGTCGAAGTTCAAGTCCAAGCCTCTCCATATTCTAAATGCCAAAGGCTTTGAGCAAGCAACGAAGGCGGACTCGATGATATACGCCCTTGTAGCTAGGGAAAGTGTATCAAAGGCTAGTGTATGAGTTGCCCACTGAGGGATATACAACATGCTATTGATTTAATCCCTGAGACAACTCTACCAAACCTCCCGCATTACAGAATGAACCCAAAGGAGTACACTGAGTTGAAGAGGCAGATTAATGAACACCTAGAGAAAGGTTTCATTCAAGAGAGCATGAGCCCATGTGCCGTGCCCACCCTTCTTACACCTAAGAAGGATGGCACATGGAGGATGTGTTGATAGTAGGGCCATCAACAAAATCACAGTCAACTAGTAGTTTCCCATACCACGTCTTGATGACATGTGGATATGATGGTCAATGCTACTATCTTCTCGAAAATTGACCTCAAATGTGGTTATCACCAAATCCGTGTACGCTCTGGTGATGAATGGAAGACGGTCTTCAAGATGAAAGATGAGTTATACGAGTAGCTAGTTATACCTTTTGGATTAACTAATACCCCAAGTACTTTCATGCGTGTGATGACCCAAGTATTGAGGCCCTTCATGGGGAAGTTCATGGTCGTATACTTTGATGATATTTTGATTTATAGCATAACCAAGGAATAACACCTCAACCATTTGAGGTAGGTTTGTGGGATCCTTAGAGCCGAGAAATTGTACGCCAACCTAAAGAAGTGTGCGTTTTTGTCTAGTAGTGTTATCTTCTTAGGTTTTATTGTGTCAGCTAAGGGCGTATCGGCAGATCCCGAGAAGGTCAAAGCCATCGTCGATTGGCATGAACCCCGCAATATGAGGTGCGCAGCTTTCACGGCTTAGCCTTCTATAGGCGGTTCATTCGAGGTTTCAATTCCATTATGGCCCCATCACGGATTGCATAAAAAAGGGAGAGTTTCAATGGACAAAGGTAGTCTCGAAGGCCTTTAAGGAGATAAAGGTCAAGATGACTGAAGCTCCAGTCACACGACTTTCGAATTTTTCAAAAGCTTTTGGAGTCACATGTGACGCGTCAAGAGTCGACATATGAGTACTTAGTCAGGAAAGGCACCCTGTCGCCTTTTTTAGTGAGAAACTGAATGAGACAAAACAAAAAATATTTCACATATGACAAAGAGTTCTATGCAGTAGTGCAATCACTATGCCATTGGCGTCATTACCTGCTGCCGCAAGAACTCGTCTTATTCTCAGATCACAACGCCTTGAGATATTTGAACTCTCAGAAGAAATTAAACCCTAGGCACGCCAAGTGGGTTCAATTCCTTCAAGAGTACACTTTTGTGCTTAAGCACAAGGTCGCTGTAGAGAATAAGTCCGCCGACGCGTTGAGTCGCGTTACTCAATTCCATGAGTGTGGAAGTCACAGGCCTCGAACGCATCAAAGAAGATTATTCTGAGTATCCAGATTTTAGAGTTGTGTACGCGTCGTTGTTAAAGAGTCCGTCATGAGCTAGCAGTGAGTACTTGATTTTAGACGGATATTTATTTAGGAGTAACCGCTTGTGCATACCATGCACATTCCTCTGCGATTTTCTTGTCTGGGAGTTACATTCAAGAGGGGTCGCGGGTCATTTCGGTGAGACAAGACCATTACCCTAGTGGAGGATAGATTTCATTGGTCAAGCCTCAAGTGAGACGTAGCCAAAATTATAGGGCAATATCGTACTTGTCAACTGGCAAAGCAAAGGAAACAAAACAAAGGATTATACACACCTTTGTCAGTTCTATTCATCCCTTAGCAGGACATCAGTATGGACTTCGTGCTTGGACTCCCCAAGACTATTCGAAAACACGATTCGATATTTGTTATCATTGACCGTTTTTCTAAAATAGCCTACTTCATTCCTTGCTTTTAGACCTCCGACGTATCTCATGTTACCAAGTTATTCTTTAGTGAGGTCGTCAAACTGCATGGGTTACCAAAAATCATAGTGTCGAACTAGGACGTGCGATTCATAAGTTACTTTTGGAAGACACTATGACACATGATGAACACTAGGCTCCAATTTTCTTCTGCCTACCACCCTTAGACCGATGGTCAGACTGAGGTGGTCAATAAGAGCCTAGGAAGTTTGCTCGGATGTTTAGTGCGGGAGCACACCAGGACATGGGACACCGTACTAACTATAGCCGAGTTTACGTTCAATAGTTCTGTCAATAGGTCCACAGGTATAAGTCCTTTTAAAGTCGTTACTAGTTATAAGCCTAGGAAGCCTATTGATCTTGTCACCATGTCATTGTCTCATAGGGCGTCAGATTCCGCAGTCTTTTGCACATCACATTCATTCATTGCATCAAGAAATCAGACGAAATATCACTACTAGTAATGAACATTACAAATTTGCTGTAGACCAACATTAACGTTTCAAGGAATTTAATGTAGGGGACTATAATGGTCCGCATTAAGCCCGAGCAGTATCCTCAAGGGGCCGCTCGTAAATTACACGCGCGTAGTGATGGACCCTTCAAAATTATAAAACGAAATGATCTCAATGCGTATGTGGTAGATCTTTCACCTTCCATGGGAATTAGTTCCACATTCAATGTGGAGGATCTAGTTACTTTTCAGGGGACCACTAATACCTTGTCCAACCCTTCGCCCACCTATCCTGATTCCCCTGATCTGTCCCTTGACCCATGGCCTCTTCCCGACTTTTCTTCTCGGCCTCTTCCCGACTTTTCTTCTTAGCCTCTACCTCTCATACCTAATCTTCCCACACCCAGAGAGGAAATAGAGGATATTCTAGAGCATCAAATAGTATCAATGTCGGACGACAGGTTTCAAAAGTACTTGGTTAAGTGGAAGTCACGCCTAGCTTCAGACAGTACGTGGCTCATTGAGGAGCAGCTTCAAAGACTTGATCTTGACATCATAGAGCAGTTCAGAAGTTTTGTTTCGCCAGTGGCGAAATCTTCACAATTGGGGAGAGGAGAGTTGATGGGGATATCACGCGCACACGCACGTCCCCCTACACACGTACACAAGGAGGGCCCCACTGTTGATTTAGATCGATGACAACGTTCAGGGAGGGCCTCGTAGTTAAAAGATTAAGTTTTGATTCATTGGAGTGAGCCTATAGTCAAGTAACGCCCATCATACGTTCTCGTGATCGTGGCCCACTAGTCTGATTAATCTCATATTTTATGTCTTATTAATGTTATTTAGAATATCATGGACGGTTTAGATTGTTTTGATTAGTTATTATTTTTTATTACTTCGTCGCCAAGTAATAGGTTGCGCACATGGCGCGAGTTTTAGGGTATATGATTTTATTATAAATAGACACCCCTTGTAATCTTTTTAATTTAATGAAGATTAATAAAATTGCTGCGTTTTTCTGCTCTAAATTTCTGAGTTGTGGAGATTCAATTGGGTGCGAAACCCTCCCTTCCTCGAAGGGCTGATTACCATGGTGCGAAGCCACGCCTATCTCAATTCGCCCCCACCTTCTTCCATCCATATTTCTCCTCCTATAATTATCTACGCTTCAAATCTATCCTCTATTGCTGCCATTTTTCTCTCTACAACAGATTTCCAGAATTTGGCCGTGTAGGAGGGCTGAAACTTTGGTAGAGCACCACGCACAAATCATACATTGGATCGAACTGAGATTTAGGGGTTTTGGAGTCCATCACTGGTCAACTAGGGCCAAGGTAGCCTTTTTTCTGAATAGTGAGTTCCACACACGTGCGGCCGGAATCACAAGCACGTGCGTCTGGGCCATTGTTATTGTCCACACGTGCGGTACTTCTCTGGTTCATCTCTCTCATTTCTTTCATTCCTCTTTTATCCAAAATCCCTAAATCTAACCCTAAATTACTCAAATCCCCAATTTTATGCCATTTCTTTAACCTTAGGGTTCCCCAAATTGAAATTTCTAAATCCCTTGGATTAGGGGAATTATTTATGTGCATGTGTAGATGAATTTATCCTCCTTTTATTCTTGTTTGGTTTCTGATTTTGATTGATTTGGCCCTAGCATGTGTAGGCCTGGACCTGCATAAGATTCGCCTTGATTGAGTATTTGAACTTTTGTATGGGATGTGGAATTTTGTGTAATTGTTTCTAAACTAGTGTGATCTAAAGCCTGAAATCTTTCACATCATACTTGAATTTCATGTCCTGCATCAAAACATCACACCACTGTTCACCAAAGAGCCATCCCAAAGCCAGTTTAAGATCATGTACCGCTTCTTCTTAAAGTGAATGAGTAGAATTGGGGCCTAAAACCCTTCAGGTTTGAACTCAATTGGCTGGAAATAGCGGGTTCCAGGAGTACTTGGATTAAGGGGGGAGATAAAAATACGAAGTAAATCCACAGTATTGCAAGTGCACGTGCAAGGGTTAACAAGATCAACAGTGTGGTTATTAATGGTTGCCGTATAGAGGTGACGCGGGGAAGGATGTGAGGTTGAGCACCGTCTTCCTCAAGGGGATAACTGTTCCAAATCCACGGAACTTCTC
Organism: Magnolia kwangsiensis; assembly: GCA_037074715.1. Classification (NCBI taxonomy): domain Eukaryota; kingdom Viridiplantae; phylum Streptophyta; class Magnoliopsida; order Magnoliales; family Magnoliaceae; genus Magnolia; species Magnolia kwangsiensis. Next base: position 89,831,147 of record CM073585.1, read on the forward strand.
TGGACTCCACACAGAGACTTCTCGAATCCACGAGGAAAAAAAAACAAAACAAAATATAAATAAATTCTATAAAATTCGTAATTTGATTGATGAATGAAATAAACAAGTTCACAACCCTTTAAATAGGGATATTAAGCCATGGGAGAAGTTTCGGAATCAAACAACAACTAAAACTCTTAGAAATCGTGAATTACTATAAATAGTAAACTCACTATTTATAGATGGTCATGATATCTACTAGTGCACATGGTTTTCGACCAAAAATGGCAAGTGTCCTATTTGGCCAAACCATGATGTTATCCTAATTATTGTAAGCACTCTTCATGTTGGATGCAACTCCTAAAGCCTAATGGATGAAGAGTTATACTCAAACTAAAACTTACTATAAATAGTAAAAACGTAAATAAAATGGGATTTCAACCGTCGATCTGATGGTATTTCACAAATTCAGTACGGGAAACCTGGCGTAGCCAGGTTGAGTGGCTAAAGTAGCTCGTCCTTCCCCAAAATCATATATGGTACGTCCGATAGCTCATTCCGGTTTGCAAGATACATCCGTTTTGAGTTCTAACGGTTCAGATCACTTCTGCTTGCGATTGGGCCTCTTCTGGTCCATCTTGGCCATGAAGCTGTCCACGACCCGCTCTACATCATGAGGGCAAGGATAATATATCTGCAGAAATTCCCCAGTTCTACGAGAATCTTCTAAAGGGTGAAGATTGGAAAAGACCCTAGTTGGACTACCTGGAATTCAAGCGGCTGCCTTGCTTGAGGCTTCTTTTTTGGAAGAAGAGGTCAAAGCAACAATTGATGCGCTAGAAGTGGATAAAGTGTCGGGTCCGAATGGGTTCCCACTGGCCTTCTATCAGATTTTTAGGGGGATGCTTAAGGACAATGTAATGCAATTCATGTTAGAATTCCATGGAAGGGGCCACTTATCTTCAGGGTTGGGTGCTTCCTTTATTGCTATCATTCCCAAAATCTCAGGGGTGGAATCTTTGAAGGATTTTCTGCCAGTGGGGCCCATACAAAATCCTGGCGAAAGTCTTGGCAATGCGGCTTCGGAATATAATAGGAAGCGTCATCTCAACAAATCAAAGTGCCTTTATACTGGGATAACAGATTCTTGATTGTGCCTTGATAGTACATGAAGACAGGCGTTGGATTCGGCCTTGGGCAAAGGGATCCTTTGTCTACATTCCTTTTTCTCTTGATAGTCGAGACACTTGGCAATATGCTTTGGAGGGGTACAAAAGAAGACCTGTTTCGCGGTTTCTTGATTGAAGGCATGTCATCCCCAATCTCGCATCTTCATTTTGTGGACGATACTCTTCTTTTTTGTGATGCCTCTTAGGTCATGGTGGAGAATTTATGCATTATTGTTAAATGCTTCGAAGTTCTATCGGGGCTAAAAATCAATCTAGCTAAAAGCAAGATGTTCGGGGTGCAGATGGAGCCTCGAGAAGGGGAGAGGTTGGTTGAGTTGTTTGGTTGTGTGGCCGGTACGCTTCCGGCTACCTTTGTGGGGCTCCCTCTGTGTGGGCAAACCACCTAAGCATCTATGGGACAAAATGGTAGAAAGAGTTGAGAGGATGCTCACTAGATGGAGAAGTAGATCTCTCTCCCTTGATGGTCTAATTACTTTGATTAAAGTGGCCTTATCCAATCTCCCTATGTACTTTGTCTCTTTTCACGTGCCTGGGTCGGTTATTGTAAGAATTGAAAAACTGAGGCGGAATTTTCTATGGCAAGGTGCGGAGGACAAGAAGTTTCATCTTCTTAAATGGGAAGAGGTTTGCAAACCCTATGGGGCGGGAGGGGCTGGCATTAAACTGGCCTCATCCAATCTCCCTATGTACTTTGTCTCTTTTCATGTGCCTGGGTCAGTTATTGTAAGAATTGAAAAACTGAGGCGGGATTTTCTATGGCAAGGTGCGGAGGATAAGAAGTTCCATCTTCTTAAATGGGAAGAGGTTTGCAAACCCTATGGGGCGGGAGGGGCTGGCATCAAGGATCTCAGATCTATGAACAAGACGTTGCTCAGTTAATGGATTTGGAGATTTGGGGAGGGCAGATCTCTTTGGAAAGAGGTTCTCACTTGAAAATATGGTCTCTCAAAAGAGGGCTGGTGGACTAGAAACTCGTTGCTTTATAGGTCTTCAGCCTTGTGGAAAGATGTGTCGTCCGTTGGAGAGGCCTTCATGGAGGGAGTGGGTTTTTCCATAGCAATGGTGAAAAAAATCAGATTTTGGGAGGATGAGTGGGTGGGCCCGTTCATCTTAAAGAATGAATTCCCTTCCTTATTCAACCTGGCGCCGGATCCTTCCATTCTTGTTGGTAATTGCCTTTCCTGCATTGGTGGGATGGTGGTTTGGGAGCCCCCCTTGTAGATGCCATCTCCGTGACGATGAAGTGGAAGACTATGCCGCCCTCCTGGATCGCATTCACTTATGCTCCCCCAACGATGCTTAGGAAGACAAATGTGTTTGGAAGGCTGAGGCTTCAGGCCAGTTCTCAGTTAAGCCCTTTTTCTCCTTATTGGCTAGCTCCCACTTCTTCAGTTGAGGTAGGGTACACTAGATTTATCTGGAATTACCCCGTTCCCCCAAAGACAGCAGCGTTTGGATGGTTAGTGGGAAGGAACAGAGTCCTCACAATTGACAACCTGAGGAAAAGACCTATAATTAACACCAACGTCAGTAGCGTGTGCATGAATAATGGAGTCTGTTGATAATCTATTTTTGCACTGCTCTTTCCTGAACCCGATATGGGTAGAAATTTTGGTTCGCTTTCAGATTTGCTGGTCCATGCCGAATTCAGATGGCCCTTGCTTGCGTGGCACGGCGTCAATCTTCCTAAGCCCAATAGGATTCTTTGGAGAATGGCACTCCTTGTTATTTGGTGGGCAATTTGGGAGGAGAGAAACCATAGGTATTTCAACAACACATCAAAGCTGGCGGACAGAATCTCTTTGAGGATCAGATTGCTGTTGTCTGATTGGGCGGCTTCTGCTGCCAAAATAAAGGGATGTAATCTGGATTTCTTGTTTCTTTAGTTGGGTCGCTGTCTCGGCGTCCTTGTCTTTCTTTCTATTTTTGTTCTTTTTGGGGTTTTTAAATAAAATTCGTTATCTTTCCAAAAAAAAAAACATACCACAATTTGCATGGCACTTGTTTCTGGTGACAGGGCTGCTGATTTGATGGGCCATCAGGTAGCTGGGTTGTTGCAAACATATTAAGGCGACCATATTATGGAAGCCATCCTATCAGTGGCCCACAAATCAATGATATGGGTGAAAATGAGCGACTGTCCACATTCGACAGGGAAAACTCACACAAACTGCAAGCTGAGAATCATCAAAACACTTGGATTTCAGGCCAAGGCCCATCCACATGGTGCCACACCATATCAATGTACCCAATCACCAAATACTTCAATGAGGCAGAAGTCATAACAGCTTTTCTGTTTCCCCCAATGCAGGTATATCCAAATTAGGCGCCACAGTATTATATCAACACATACCATCAGTTGAGTTCTTGCTAACTGGCTGCTCCCCTGACATGTTGCGCTGTATAACAACCGCCATGTGGCTGTGACCTTTCTGAAACTCATTCAAGATGTCATACAAAGGCAAGTCTTCTGGAACCCTAGCATACAGCAGACCCAAACATCAGTGTGCACTGCTAATGATGTCAATTATCACTGTATATTGACAAAATTGGATATAGACACACAGATATAGAAACTGTGCTTGAATTGCCAACACATCAGGATATGTTATTCAGAAAGGAAGCAAGACAAGCATTTGTGAAAACACAAGCAAGTAATGGATACCAGTGTTGGGCATGCATGTGCATATGCATATGCGGTAGATCATACACTGGTGAATGAGCAACAGGGTGGTGCAACCATGATTTTGAAGGTCATGTAGGGTGCATCAGGTGGGCCCAACCATGTAGACCTGACCAAGACATCAGCACTGTCCACTCATCATGCAGGCCACGTTTACATTAAATGTAGACCATTGTACATTGGCAATTTTTCTTAAACCCTCCACTTTTCATACACATGGCCCACCTGATGATTGGATTGGCATGACAAACTGGTACATGTGGCTGGCTGCATGTTGAGGTGTGTGGGATTTGCAAACCTCTTCAGGAGTAGAGTCAAATAAAACATTGTTGAATAAGAAAACCAAAGACGGTTGGATTTTGAGCTGCAGGAGTGCTGTTTGAATCTACTCCCTTCTCACTAGGTTTCCATCATTTTCAAAACTTGCCTTCACCACAGTTTAAAGACAGCCACCAAAGGGGAGGAATAGAACAAAAAAAGGCATTCTTCCCAAAATAGAGAACATACCATATAAAACAGTGAATGTGATGGATTCCTAAGACACAAAAAATGAAAAAGGGAGGAACTTAATTGCACGATCCTTCAAAGTTACAACCTAGCTCGAATCTCGCTTAAAACTTGGAACCCCACACTTCCTAGCTATTTATTTTGAAACAGGTGCTTCCCCGCTCCAGCACCCAAATTTGTTGCCACTTCAAAGTTACAACCTAGCTCGAAGTGATGGATTCCTAAGACACGAAAAATGAAAAGAGGAGGAACTTAATTGCACGATCCTTCAAAGTTACAACCTAGCTCGAATCTCGCTTAAAACTTGGAACCCCACACTTCCTAGCTATTTATTTTGAAACAGATGCTTCCCCGCTCCAGCACCCAAATTTGTTGCCAGTTCGCTTACACTTAATGTAACTATAGGGGGGAAACAGTCTCATACCTGGGTTAAATACTGCAATATACAATAATCAACAATCCCATAAGCATGCTTTAGAGTACTTTTATCCAAGGTTCCATGAACTTGAATTTTAGGTTGTGTTACGACCCATCACCAAATCAGAGGGACGGGGGGCATGCTTTTGGGCTAGACTATTGTTTCATTGTACGGGATGTGACCATATTGCACAAACAGTTAGCTTTCAATGTGTTGGCTTTACTTTACCAATGCATGGATGAGTGATCGGTTATTGTCTCATTGCAACCACAATCAAAACTTCCTTTTGAACAATGTAACGTACCTTGGAATCTTGCGGATAGTAACATTTTTTACGGGTACCTCATCTGTAGGATGTATGGACAATAGATTCTTTACCTGCAATTGAAATTAGACAATATGTGAGGCAGATGGGCAAGAAAATTAGAATATAAAGCTGTCATTTTTTAGTATGATACATGGTTGATGGAAATAGAGGCCTTCTTGAACAGATTCATGAGTTAAACGAACAGAAAGGTTCATCATTTATATGAAATAATAACAAAAAGGATGGTTCTGGGTCATAGAAATGTTGCCAGAATCAGAATGTAACTGAATGTGTAGTGGTGTGCCGTAAAGGCCATTACGTAAAGGTAATGGTGGCAACCGTTACACGTTACGAGGTCGTAATGGCCGTAACAGCTGTTATGGAAAAAAATGACCCGTAATTGCCGTTAACAGCACGTTACGTCCCTATAAAGGCTATAACAGCCCCGTAATTGTCTGTTATGGGGCAGATACAAGTTTTCCAAACTTTTTAATCAACATTACAGGGCAAATACAGATTTTTCGGGTTTTTTTTTTTCAATAAAAAAAAGATACCGTAATGGCTGTTACGTCCATTATGGGGGACGTAACAGCCGTTACAACCCATATCGTAAAGGTAACGGTGGTGGCCGTTACTGTCACTGTTACCGTTACAGAACACCACATGCATTCAGAAGAAGCAGAACCATTTGTTGAATCCCACAAAAATGCAGATTTGGGATGCAGAAAACACTCCCATCTGCCAAAAACAGCTCCAAAATGAGAATGGAAGGATAACGGAGCAGAACTGTTATCAAGCCACTCTCATTCTGGGGGTGAATGCAGTCCCTTCTGCATTTGACAGACATCAAAACAGTACCTTGATTGCCAATCTAAATGTAGATGCTATTAACAAAAAATACATGTATACCAAAATAAGTCCAATTATATTTATAGTTTGTTCGTAGTAGACTGGCACCCTGCTGTGTCCTTTATCCAGAATCAACTTCATCAAATCCCTGTACAACAACGGAAGTGTAATGGACCTGGTCAGGAAAAAAAAAAAAGTTTGGAAAAGATGATTCTATGAACCTTCGCCTTCATGAAGAACTCTAATACCTGTCGAGCTTTGCATTAATATCAATTGCAAAAGTTTCGGATATAGGAGTCATGGCATCTCTAGCTGTTTTCTCAGTGAGTTCAAGAGCTCCAGCTATGATTGTTGTCTCATCATGAGTCAGTTCACCACCTTTTCCAGCCTGTTTACAATGGGAGCATTCACCTTCTTATATTTGATGGTTTGAAACAAAAAGCACGAGTTTCCAAACAACGGATTAAAATGTAACTCCAAACAGAAACTAGGAGATTATTCATTTGACAAATGAGTTAGGGTGAGCTCAGCTGTACCCACTTCCGAGGGAGAATGTGACGAGTCCAAACCAAAGGTGAGAGATAAGAGCAGGTCTCATTTCAGTTGCTACCCAGTAGGGCTGTCAATGGGTCGGGTCCTGATATTCCTGTACCCTGACTGCCCGGGCCGTGGGTCCTCTCAGGTTGGTGCCTACCGGTACTGGGTAGCATATTTGAGGTCCCAAACCCAATCATATTGAGATCGGGTACCCATCAAGTACCTATCGGATCTCACAACCCTTCCTTTTGGCGAGTGTTGGCAAGGGACAGGACATGGCAAAAGGAACAATCATCCCATCACTTGCTGGACCACCCATAACTGTGACCTGCCTGGGCCCAGCATACATGGTCTGGCACTTTGCGATCAGAACTGTCCACTTTGCGTAGAGAATGGTGTAAGATTGCAATCATTGCATGATCCTGGCCATTCAATCCACGCCACTGAAACTTGTTAATTGAAAGGCTTGCAGGTACTGGGGCAAGCGGGCGCTGTTGTATAACCAAAGCAATACAAGAGGGAACCACAATTTAGACAGCTTAAGTTCCCTTTTGGGCAAGTCTTCTATTGAAGATTCACCATCCTATCTATATGGAATTGATTTTTATTTATTTTTTTCCCTTTTCTTTTCTTTTGAAAGATACGGAATTGATATCATAGTACCTCCCATGGATTTTACTGATTTGATGGAATCAGATTTAGCTTGGTACCTGAGACCCAACCCAAATAGACCTGGTTTAGAAACTGGATACAGACCCAAACCTTACCCCAATTTAAAAATGGGTCCAAGACAAGAGATTCAGAACCACCTAAACTGGATCAGATCCATCAGGTAAGAGTGGGTCCAGGTAACCCTGCTTAAATCACAAAAATCAAGTGATATTGGGGGGTGCATGCATCCACATGGAACCTAAGCTGGTAGAGCAAAAATGCCCAGTATTAATCACCCCAGGTGAGGAGTCTCGAACATGAGAGCTCTTGCTCTGATACCAATTTGAAGCAGGACAATTAACCACTTACTCTAGAAGCTCGAACTGATAGAGGATGGCAAATTAATTCCTTTATCTCATAGCCCAGGCCCCAAATACATGGGTTAGGTCCTCAGCCGAACCCTCATCGTGGGCCCCAAATCCATAGGTTCCGCCTCACATGAGCCACCTGCCTCACACGGGCCCCAAATCCATGGGTTTTGTAGGCCGCCCACCCCGAGTGTGCCCCTACATCCCACGGGCCACCCCACTTGAGCCCTGTGTGAAAATGCCCCCGCATTAGGCTCACACGATGAACGGTCCACATCGAAGGTGGGCCCCCACATGATGGATGACCCCATATTAATGTGGGCCCACAAAATGGATGATGGACAACACACTTCAAAGGTGAGGCTTGCCTACATGATGGGCAGTCCACATCAAAGGTGGGCTCCACATGATGGACGGTGGACATTAAAGCATGACCCCACATGATGGATGACCCATATTGACGTGGCCCCACATGATGGACGGTCCACATCAAAGGTCAGCCCCTAATGATGAATGACCCACATCCAAGGTGAGCCTCTGCATGATGGGCAACTCACATTGAAGGTGGAGCCCACATGACGGGCAATCCACATCAAAGGTGGGCTCCACATGATGGGCAATTAATAATGGTAGGCCTCACATGATGGATGATCCACATCAAGGTGTGCCCCACATGATGGACAATAACATTGATGGTAGACCCTACATGATGGATGACCAACATCAAAGGTGGGCCCTACATAATGAATGGTGCACATTAAAGGTCAGCCCCTAATGATGAATAGCCCACATCCAAGGTGGGCCCCATGTGATGGAAAAACCACATCAAAGGTGGGGCCCACATGATGGATGGTGAATGTGAGGGGAACCAAACAAACTTGAATGATAATTACTTATGATGTTAGAAACCAAACATGCTTTTCTACTTTTTGATTGATAAGTATGTTATTTACCAAACATACTTGTCGGTTGAATAAGTAAAAACCAAGATAAGCTACTTGTGACATAAGTAGCTTATGAATCTAAGTAACTAATGATCCAAATGCACCCTGAGAGAGAGGCCTTTACAAATGGATGACCCATATTGACGTGGCCCCACATGATGGACGGTCCACATCAAAGGTCAGCCCCTAATGATGAATGACCCACATCCAAGGTGAGCCTCTACATGATGGGCAACTCACATTGAAGGTGGAGCCCACATGACGGGCAATCCACATCAAAGGTGGGCTCCACATGATGGGCAATTAATAATTGTAGGCCTCACATGATGGATGATCCACATCAAGGTGGGCCCCACATGATGGACAATAACATTGATGGTGGACCCTACATGATAGATGACTAACATCAAAGGTGGGCCCTACATAATGAATGGTGCACATTAAAGGTCAGCCCCTAATGATGAATAGCCCACATCCAAGGTGGGCCCCGTGTGATGGACAACCCATATCAAAGGTGGGGCCCACACAATAAACGGTCCACATCAAAGGTGGGGCCCACATGATGGATGGTGGATGTGAGGGGAACCAAACAAACTTGAATGATAATTACTTATGATGTTAGAAACCAAACATGCCTTTCTACTTTTTGGTTGATAAGTATGTTGTTTACCAAACATACTTGTCGGTTGAATAAGTAGAAACCAAGATAAGCTACTTATGACATAAGTAGCTTATAAATCTAAGTAACTAATGATCCAAATGCACCCTGAGAGAGAGGCCTTTACTAATGTGACCTAGCATATGTGCCCAAAAATAGTGATTCCGTGACCTACTGATACATATGTTGTATTTAAAAGTTTTTTAAAAAAATAAAATTGGTGTTTCAAATTTCTCCCCTGGTTTCTTTTGATTTGGAAAAGTTTTTTTTGTCTTTTAGTGACTCTCATTGTCCCACATCGGAAATAAGCAAGGAAAATTCTCATTGTCACTTTATAAGCAAGGACTTTTGCATAGGAGTTGAGCCTCTTTCAGGGGGCATGTAAATTGGGGGCTATGCCATTACCCCCAACCTATGCCTTTGACCACGCGCGCACATGCACCGAGCCACGTCAAGTCGGGTATATGTGCGGATTGAGAGTACACTCACATTAACAGTTTGCTCTAAGAGTATTCTCGCACTTTTGTTTTGCAGGAATTTTTAAACCAAAGACGCATTTGTTCAAGTGGTCTAATTTGATTCATTTGAAAAATATTTTCTTTCTCTACTCCTTCGAACTCTGTCTTTGGGTTTTTTGCAACTGAGTTCGCCATCGAGTCAACTCACTTCGGTTTCAGTTATTCATGCTAGTTCAAGCCCATGTACCACAAGTGCACCATTGGGATCAAGTCATAGTCGTTATATCCTGGAGGCCAATTGCCCGTGATTCCTGTTACACTCAGGACGCGGTCCAAGGAGGGCAAATTTGGTTCCAAGCCCAGTGACTCAATCATGCCTCGACTCAGAACAATAAGTTCTTACTTCATTTTATTTTCTATTTAATTTTATTTCTGTTTTCAAATTTCTATCTACTATTTTCAGCACAATATTGCAACAACGTATAAAAGGAAGAATTGCCACAAAAGCAAATATATATGCACCAATAACTTAAAAAAGATATGGAGATAATTGAATAATGTAGAGAAAACCGACCTCATTCCCATGCAAATTAACAAGGGTTTTCAACTCAGCCCGACGAAAAAGAGCTACATGTCCATGCCCCAACAAATAGTCCAACAGCTGAAAATTACAGAAAATGCGACTGGTTAAAATTGCTTCTTTGAATGCATTGCAGACTAATAACATTGAATAATGAAGCTTGATTCAAAAGTTTAGTGAAAGATTTCGTTAAAAAGAAGAAGAAGATGATGATGAATGTCACCTTGCTTATTGGGAATGCAACAGGATAACAAATCCAAACAAGTACACGGACAAACGGAGCCACTGCTGCCCCGATTGCTAAACCATACCGTGAACACACAGACTGTGGTATTATCTGTTTGTAAGAGTGAAAACAGACAATTAATTTATACAAAAGCACTTTAAAGAGATCACAATCATGCTAAAGTGTTTCAGTCATGATTAATTTATACAAAAGCACACTACTTTATGAGGTATTATTGTATTAAACAATGCTTGGCCCAAATACTGGAGTCTTCTTAGTCCAGCAAGGCACTCCATAAAGATAGGCACCTCTTTCAATGACAAAGATTGTGCATCTGGTGGCAAGGTATTTTGTAACGATAACAGTGGCCGTAATGTCCACCACCGTTAACTTTACGATACAAGCTGTAACGGTTGTTACGCCCTCTATAATAGCCTTTACAGTCTCTTTTTTTTAATTATTGAAAAAAAAAACCCAAAGAAACTATATTTGCCCCATAACCGTTACGGGTCATTTTTTCCATAACGGTCTTTATGAACTGTAATGTGTAACGATTGCTACTGTCACATTTACATAACGACCTTTACAGCCCTGTAACAGCTGTTACAACACGCCATGTCTGGTGGGCTCCATTGGGGATTGGTAAAACCAGTTCTCTCCACTGACGGATTCCAGGCTTTTAACAGGTGGACCCATTTTGTGGTATATGGACTGACGGCTGCATTTTCTTTAAAAATTGTCCACCTGCAGCACAAAGATCCAGTGGGAAAATTTTGTGCAGAATCATCCATCACCAGATGAGCAGTTTAGACCGGGGGGGGGGGGGGGGGGGGGGGGGCGCTGAGGCACAATGAAATTCAGTAATTTGGGCCGATTGTTGCACATGCCCTTTAATTTATACATTTCAACAAAAACATAGCCAAACATGAGGCATATCACCTCGCCAAACAGAAGTATCAATGTCACTGAGATCAGAATAGCACCCCATGCTGAAACCAGACTATCGAGGAAAATGGGAAGTGCCTGAAATGCAAATAAGGAAAGACATATAAGACATCAAAAACCCCTTCCATAAGTTCCATAAGTTGCTTAAGATATTTACAAGTAATTCTACCTCCATAGCAGCAGCATTACAGATAAGGAGTGTGCAAAGCAACAAATGCTGCTTTTTGACAACTGGCAATATCTTTGCTGCAAAAAGCAACCACAAGATTCTTAACGTGTGAAGTACTCAATAATATTAAGCAACTCACTGTAAAGCAATAGCATACAGAAACCGACATAATTTTATATTTATAAACATTTTAAAGACCCAAAGTTGTTCTCAACCAATAGACCATTTCTTTAGTTATAAAACAGTATCGGCAGCAAATATAGTTTTCCAGGCTGGGCATGGGACCGTAGCAGTTAGGATATATTGGTGATCCTGATGCTGAATTACCAATAGAAGTGTAGAAGTACAGATAGATATTACCGTATCTTTAGTTATATAACAGCATAAGCAACAAATGCAGCTTTCAAGAACAGGCATTGGACTGGATGTCGGGTCTCCTGATTCTTGTATGAATCTATCTCTATGTAAGTATTAAAACTACAGAGGTTGAAATCATCATCAGAAACCAGTACCTCTCACACAATATGTACCGTTACCATCCACGAATGATATAGCTGTATCTGCCCATATCCAACTGGAACAGCCTGATACAGGGTGATAACTGATATGGGGTGGTACAACCCCGTATCAGTGATGAACGATACGATACACCAAAACTGATTTTTCATCCTTGCCATGGAAAGGTTCTCCCTAATTATACCAACCAAAATACCAAATTGTCTACAAACTACACATTACATTAAAGCCAGGTTTCAGTAATCAAATGCAATAGAATCGTGTGGAAGGATATGAACATAAGAAAATGTCAACTGATGGGCTCATGAAAGCATTATCAACACTTCTGACAATCCATAAACAAAGAACAAAGGAAAAAAGAAGAAGAAGAAGAAGAAGAAGAAGAAGGGAAGAAGAAAGAAAGAAACCACCCTGTAATTCCTACACAAAGAAGTATATTAATTACAAGAAAGTTCACATCAATTTCAATCAATGTTTCAAATATCAGCATCCGGGGTGTATTAGCCCCTCATTTACCAATAGAAACGGCCCTATATCGGCCATATTGGAATCTTGTGCTGTGTATTGGGGAGCACTAATAAGGATACAGCTGATCAATAGCTTATATTAAAAAGAATGGTCTCAATAGACGACTACCTTCACTAAGTTACTGTTTATTGAGTGCACACCTTACTTTCAGACCCAATTATCTTCAAGGAGCAGCCCACCTTTTCTGCGGCTTGGATGCTGTACACGCCTGACAGGTTGGTTATATGTGCAAAAAGGACTATAACTTTGTGGCCCATTGATATGGATGTGAAATTCCTCTATTATTATTTTTTTTTACAGATTATTCCTCTATTAATTATTCAAACAGAAAAAAGATATCAATGTAAAATGATTAAAGGGAATTACGAATACACAATTCCAACCAAGGCTGTAATTGACCCATGGCCATTTCAAGAGGAGGAAAACAATGCACAAACTTCTACTGGTAGAATCCCAAAATTTGAGAAATGAGTCTCTGTGTTGCATTCAGAAGAATGCTCTTACAAATCCATCCAAGCGAGTATCATGTGATAGTGTTTGTTCCTTCTTCTTCTTCTTCTTCTTCTTCTTTTCTTTTTTGGGAAATTCACTAAAGAATAGAACTCTCAAAAATCGCAAACTATTTTTCTCATAGCCGCAGACCAACTTAGACTAAAACTATCCAAAACAAATACCTAATCATAATAAAAATCAAACAGTTACGCGCCACAATCACAGAAAAACAGGCACCCAACAAAAGGAAAAAGCTTTTTAAAAAAATCCAAAGTAGCAGAGAAAAAATACAAAAAACCCCCAACAGAGAATTCAAAACCCAAAACCCGAATAACATGCCAAATTCCAAATGCCCCAAAACAAAATCCACAAAAATTCAAATCAACAGCTAAAAATGAAAACACCAACATGACTAAATCTAAAAAACTACAAAAACCCAAAAAAAAATCAGAAATCAAAAATCAAAAATCCCATGATAACATTTAAAAAAACAAAAACAAAAACAAAATTACAACAATAGGAACAGAAAGATTGAACGACATCGCAACAGAAGGAAAAGAAAAAAAACCTGCGTGCTTCCTATCCTGAGGAGTTCCTGATTTGGCAAGAACTTCAAGATCGACGAGGCTCATCGACATCAGACCGAGCGTAAGACCGGACATCAATCCAGCAAATAACACCAACAATATGATTATCAGTATATGTACGAAGAACTCCGATTCGCAACATCGGTACTCCACCGCCATCCGATTCAACCCTCGCCTCCAAAAATCCCCAAAATGCCTCAGAATATGGAAAGAAATAAAGAAGCAGATGAACAGGGACTTCCTCTCTACCTCGAGGAGCTCAGACGGAATTAGAATCTAGTTCCTGAATTTTTCTGCAATTCAGCGGAGCTTGTGGTTTTAGCCCTCATTTTGATGGAATTTACGGAGGAAAGGATCGAGAGAGGTTTTTTAATTTCCTGGCAGCGGCGCATTTGAGAAGAGCGCTGATGAAGCGGATTGCGTGGTGTGCCACACAACACTGACCTCAGTGGTGTGTTGACGTCACCAAATTCTATGGGCCCACCATGGTGTATGTGTTATATCCACACCGTCCATCCATTTTTATAAATAATCCTGAAAATGAGGCAGACAAGAAGGCTCAAGTGGACCACACCACAGAAAGCAGTGAGCAGTGATGCTTACCATTGAAACCTTCCCAACATGTTCATCAGGTCTGGATGAAGGTAAAACACAAATATCACCCTGATGCAAAAATTTTGTGCCCTGGGAAGTTTTCAAGGGTAAGCATTCAATCCCACTGTAGTGTAATCACATAAAATGGATAGACGGTGTGGATATAACACATACATCATACGGGTCCCACGGAACTTGGTGCACGCCACCGAAGTCGGTGGTATGTGACACACCACGCAGTCGCCTTCCGTCATAGAGAGGAGATGTGATGAAATTTCAAACGGATTAGCTACTCCCCCTGACACCAACCAATGGCGGGTGGTCGGTGCTCTCTGAGCCCCATCATGATGTATGTGTTTCATTCATGTCTTTCATTTATTTTAAAAATCATTTTATGCCATGAGACCAAAAAATGAGATACGTCACGATTTAAAGTGGACCACATTACATGAAACAGTGTTAAATGAGTTTCAAGCATTAAAAACATTTTGGGGCATAAAAGTTTTGAATCGAGATGTTTTTTTGTTTTTCCCCTTCATCTTGCCCTGTATGACCTAATAAACATATTTGAATATTGAATAAACAGTACAGGAGACTTTAGGGGGATTTTAATGATGGATATCCCATCACTATTACTTTCATGTGTTGTGGTTCACCTGATATTTATACATCTCTCATTTTTGAAATGAATATCTAAAATGGTCTTTAAAAATGGATGAACGTAATGATGAAATACATACATCATGGTGCGCCCATAGAGAACCGACCACCGGCCATAGGGCTGGTGTCAGGGGGAGCAGCCAATCCTTTTCCGCTTTTGCTAAGCCCAACGCATGCTGGCGAATGCACATGCCACCGTATATGCCAGCGTGACAGAAAGGTAAAATATCCAAGCCATCCATCATGTGGACCTCACCGTATATATTCCACAGACAAAAGATAAGGGTGGTGCATTCAGTAGGTGTAACGTGATATTAGAAGTAGGTGGTTCGTTTAGTAAATTTCAACTGTATTTTTCAGAACCGTAGAAATATTCAGTTAATTGTGGGAAAAATAACTAACGGAGAGAACTGATAATTGGATTATATAAATTAAATAGTGTTTCCTTCCTGATGGATGGCTTGGATCTTTTAAATGATTCCAAGATATCAGCTTCCAGTGCTGAATAAAAAAGATGGAGAATGCAGTGAAACAAGGTAAAAAAAGGTGGGGTCTGTCTCTTTTTCCCTTAAAGCATCTGCCGACTGGAAACGGATGGGCTACTCCCCCGACACCAGCCAATGGCTGGTGGTCGGTGCTATGTGGGCCCCACCATGATGTATTTCATGACGGCCATATATTTTTAAATATAATTTTATAGTATGAGACCAAGGGCGCGGATTGGATACTGACAAAGACAGTAGCCAAGTCACTAATGAAGTTACGTTACCGAGCTCTATGGACCCCACCATGATGCATGTGTTATATCCATACTGTCTAACCATTTTTAGAGATCGTTTTATGACATTATAAAGAGAATGAGATACATATAAAGTTCAAGTGGACCCCACCATGGAAAATAGTGGGGACAGTGACATCCACCATTCAAAACTTCTTAGGGGTCACAGTGATGTATTTTTGAGATCCATCCTATTCATGAGTTAACATAAAGATAGATGAAATGAAAACAAAAATATCAGTTTCATCGGAAACTACTGTGGCTCCTAAGAAGTTTTGAACGGTGGATGTCACTGTCCCAACTATTTTCCATGGTGAGGTCCACTTGAACTTTAGATCTATTTCATTCTCTTTGCAATGCCATAAAACGATCTCTAAAAATGGTTGGATAGTATAAATACAACACATGCATTATGGTGGGGTCCACAAAGCTTGGTGACGTCACTTCAGTAGCGATTTGGCTACTGGCCTTGTCAGTATCCAATCCGCACCCTGAGACCAAAAATGAGATATATACCAATCTCAAGTGGACCACATTACAGGAGCCATTAAAAACATTTTCAGGGCATAAAGTTTTGGATCAAGCTAATTTTTGTTTTTTCCCTTCCCATCTGGGCCTTATGACCTAATCGGAAACCGATTGGCTACTCCCCCTTACACCAACCCTGTGGCTGGTGGTCGGTGCTCTATGGGCCCCACCGTGATGTATGTGTTTAATCTATTCCGTTCATCCATTTTTAAAGATTATTTTAGGGCTTGATATCAAAAACGAGAGGGATATAAATCTCAGGTAAACCACACCAAATGAAAACGATAGTGATTGGATATCCACTATTAAAATCTTCCTAAGGGCTAATGCTTTATTTATTTGACATCCAATATGTTGATTAGGTCATACAGGCCCAGATGAAGGGAAAAACAAAAATCAGCTTGACCCAAAACTTTTATGGCCGCCAAAATACTTTTCATGGTTGACACTCATTCAACACTATTTCCTATAATGTGGTCCACTTGAGATTTAGATATACCTCATTTTTTGTCTTGTACCGTAAAATGATCTGTAAAAATAAATGGACGGCACGGATGAAACACGTACATCATGGTGGGGCTTACATAGCACCAACCACTAGCCATTGGTTGGTGCTGGGGGAGTAGCAAATCCATTTCCAACCTAATCAATAGATTGGATGTCAAATAAATAGTACAGTGGGCTTTAGGAGGATTTTAATGGTGGATATCCAATCACTATTGTTTTCATATGGTGTGGTCCACAATAGATTTATATCTCTCTAATTTTTGGTATAAAGCCCTAAAATAATCCTAAAAAATGGATGAACAGAATGGATGAAACACATACATCATGGTGGGGTCCACAGAGCGCTGACCACCAGCCATGGGGCTGGTGTGAGGGAGAGTAGTCAATCTGTTTCCCTACCTAGCTACACGAATAGTAAAAGACTGTCACGCCCCGAAATTCGGTACCCGACTTGGCCAAGCCTGAACCCGAAATCTATGACTGTAAGTTGTACTTAAATTTTATATATATATATATATATATATATATATATATATATATATATATATATATATATATATATATATCGCGACTCACGTTATTTCATGCATTTTCAAGGAAATCAGAGCAACTAAAAGGGGTCAAAGTAACTATCATTAAATACCATTCACTAATTAATCCTTGAATTTTTAATTACATTGACATTAAAAAAAAAAAACACTTAATAACAACATACATTAAATTCTAATTAATTTCTAAATAAATAAGGAAAAAAGTCTTCAATCTTGTCCAATCGGTTCTTCATGCACAAATACTGCAAAACAATATATACGGGTGTTAGCATGACGACTCGTAGGGTCAAATCATTCTCAAAATTAAAAATCTTACTTTAACACCAATATAACTCAATAAATTAAATAGGATTAATTACGAGTATTGAATCGACATTTTACGTGACAACAATAACAATTTTTTTATGTGATAATGCAGTCATCTAAAATCATTTTTGGTTCAATCTAGGGCAGAACACTCGTGTGTGTTGATCCTTTTAGGGAATGACCCTCGTTAGAGCATCTGGTGAATAAACTTTTAGGGTAAATATCCAAGGCAGAGCACCCGTGTGTGTTGATCCTTTGAGGGAATTGCACAGGGCAGAGCACCCGTGCTAATCCTTTCGGGTATGACCTCGGGCAGAGCACTCATACCGTGTTGATCCTTTTGGGAATGACTCTAGGCAGAACACGTCATAAAAATAACATGGTGATTCTTATGAGGTAGAGCACTTGTAAATTCAAATATATTATATATCATCTAATAATAAGGCATTAATTGCAATTTAAGCACATAACGATAATTAATTAAAGTCAGTCAATAACTCAAATAAATCACCTCTATAATATGCAATTAAGAATCAAATAAAATAATATGCAACTCATGACAATAATTAAATATATTGAATATATAATAAATAATCAATTCAATTTATATGTTAACGTAAAATTTTCAACGGAAAAGATCACCTACCTGGTGTGTTGAGTATAGGTTGCATGGTATAGTTGGACGTAGGTTGGAGATGGATCCAATGGACAGTTGAGATTTCCTGATTTATAAGTTGGCTCGAAAACGAAAAGAGAAATGTGGAAAAATCAGAGATGTTTCAATCTATGTGGATTGCATTTTGAAAGCCTTCTAAATCCCTTGCTACAACGAAAGCTAGGTGGGTCTAACGAGATGTTTGTGAGGAATTCATTCTGTCCAACTACTTTGTCGGATCATAATAATACATGATTATAAAGGTAAGCCAGTTTCGAAATTTAGGTGGGCCGTAAGACTGGAAACAGTGGGGTTGAACTTTTGCCGTTAAAATCTTCTTGGGTTGATGGTGAGCGGTCTGGATTGTTAGGTGGGTTCTGCCGATGAAGAATTGTGGAAGAAAAAAGAGGACAGTTTGAATGAGAGAGGAAATTACGGACTCTCTTCGGGTTCGATGGTAACGTGTGCATATGTTGCTCTAAATTTTATTTTTTAAAAAATTTATTTTATTTTATATTAATTTGATATATGTTGGCAAGTGGCCTCACACTAGATATTTGTGATGAATCCACACCATCCATCTAATCCATAAGATTATGTTATGATATGGGTCCAAAAATGAGACAGATCCAAAACTTATGTGGACTACATGGTGAAAAAAATGTGGGTAGAGATTTGCCCACCCGTTGAAACTTACTAGGTTCACTGTATGAACGGTTTACATCAAAGGTAAGACAGCTGAACTTTTAATGACATTTGGAGGGCCGGGTATGTTGAAGGACTAATATAGATGGGTTTGTTTGTTTGTTTTTTTTTTTTGTTTATATATATATATATATATATATATATATATATATATATATATATATATATATATATATATATATATATATGAATGGCTTGATTTACTGAACAGTTAGACCACATTGATTCAATATTGGATGTGAAGGGCTAGTTGATTGATTTAAGTGAAAAGGCCAATGATGATGGAGGGTTTACATTAAATGATGGGCAGTTTACATGTGCTAATGAATGGACAGTTGGATTGTATTTAACTGATCTTGGTAGTGTCTCATCGGGTCATGCACGTCTACATAACTTTCATTTTGCTGACATCATCATCCAAAGAAATACACCTCTCCTAGCATCTCACGTTCCCACTCCTAATTCCCAGTTACGTGTTCAACATCTCCCATTTGCCGGTGATTTGTACACGCCGCTCCTAACCAATGCATGTGCGGAGGATATGGTGAAATGGGTGGATGGCTAAGATAGATGGGTTTGAATGGATGGCCTTGATGAATTGGATGAATGAGTTTGATGGAAGGATGTTATGTATGTCATGTGATGATTGGTTGGATTAAATTATTGGGTGAAAGTCTGAATGGATGGTCATAATCAAATTAGACAGATGGACTGCTAAAATTTCAATGAATGACTTGCGCATGATGGTATTGTGCACATGTTTGCTCACATGTGGGGTGGTACATGATAGTAGTTTGAGTGTAAGATAGATGGCCATATGAGGCTGTACATGGCCCATTGCTTAAATAGTGTAATGAATTTGTTGTTAATCTAGTGAGTATACCTTATTGCTAATATAATGCAAATGCTTTCGGCTAATCTAACGTGAATAGCTTTTACATGTCAAGCTTGGTATTTGATGCAAGATTGGGATGGACAAATGTACACCTTAGGTTGAGTGGGCATAAGATGACCTTTGATGGATGGCTTGGATCTTGATGAGTGCGTATTTGAGAGTTTTATTATTATTATTATTTTGTTTAAATGGTCCAATGGTTGGACAATTTGAATAGATGACTGCTAAATCGTGAGAGGCAATTTCATGGGCTAGATTGATAGTTTTAAGTAATTAGAACAGGATGAATAATTTGATGGCTTGTTCAAATTTACACACATGAGTTGATGGTTTTACCATTTATTAGTGGTAGTGATTGGACACGTGAATTAATGGTCTCACAGGGTAACTTTAGAGTTCAAATAATAGGTCATATGTGCATGGGTAGATTTATTATTATTATATATATACGAAATCTAACCGTTCAAATTTGGCTACATTAAAATGTAAGCCGATGGTGGTTCTCGTTTTTTATTTTATTTTTTTAATAACAATCCAGTGGTTAAGATCAGCTTAATCTCAGTGCACAGTCAATGGTTGATGTTGGCTAGATTTGAATTAGTTAGTAATTAAACATGTGGTCTTAAGTATATATGTTGAGAGAGTGCACTATAAATAAACTTATATATATTCTACCAAAATCATGTAATCATTAATAACGTTAATTAATCGTTCGCACTAAACAAAACGATCATGCATATCAACAGTCACAATTTGTATGATTTGATAGACGCATGTATGCATGGATGCGTGGATGTATGCATGGATCTATGTGTGTATGCTCCAATGAAGGAAGATGTACATACATGTATATGCACGCACTTGTACCAAAATCCTTGGTTGTTACGTTCTACCACCCTTACAAGAATTTCATCCCCGAAATTTAAACGCACCAAACGTGATGTCCCCCCTGTGGTGTGTATATGTCTGTTATGTTCACTTGTCTTAGTTTTGTGTGAGGACAAGTGTGTATAATTATCTACATAAATTTGGGTTATTACAAAGACAGAGCTATGCAAGGGAGAGGATTAGGTGTTACCCTTACTGTGTGGCCCACCTTGATGATATGGTATATGTCCAGGCCGGCCATCCGTTTTTCCAGCCCATTTTAGGAATTAGAAAAAAATTAAGCAGATAAAATTCTCTGGTGGACCACACCTGAGGAAAAAGTAGTGATTGAATGCCCATTGCTAAAATCTTCCCAGGACCCAACATAAGAAGATTGGTAATGTTTATTTTCCATCCAAACCGTTGATAAGGCAAAAAAGACCTGGATTAATATTAAATACAAATATCAGTTTGATCCAAAACTTCTGTTGCCGACGAAAAACATTTAATGGTCATTTATCACTTTTCTCTAGTGGTGTGGTCCACCGGATATTGGGATATTTAAGGGGGCGTTTGGCGCATGGGTTTAAATTAGGGGTGCACACGGGTCGGTTTGGTCCAATTTTGGGATGAAAGCAGAACCGAACTGTTCCTAATAGTTCTAGGATATTCGGAATCAGAACCGAACTGTTAGCACCCTGGAATTGAACCGGAACCATACCATTAAAACCGGTTTGGTTCCAGATCGGTTCCACGGTTCTGGGCTTTTTATAATCTAGCCGAATTGTATGTTTTGTTTTATAATCTAGCCCATGTCCATTCGTGTTGTGATCCATTTAATGAATGATTTAGATATTGTATAAGGTGTGCAAAAATACATTTATAACAACGATCAAATGGTGCATTGTAAACCATAAAATCATGAGTCGAATATGAAAACAATCAAAGGATTCCTGGTTCGGTTCCAAGTTCGGTTCTAAGTTCGGTTCTGTGGTTTGAATCCACAGTTCCGTTCTATAAATTGGTTCACGGTTCGGTTCTACATACCCCCAGACCAAGAACCGAACCGATGTAATCGGTTCTTTGATTTTTGAAACCGGAACTGGAACTGGTGCACTCTAGAACCAGACCAAATCGGACCGTTTGGTCAATTTCGATCTGGTTCCACGGTTCTACCAGTTCGATGTGCACCCCTAATTTAAATGGGATTAATTGAGAGTGAGTTTTAAGATTATCATTGCAATGTCTTGTTTGGGACTCACATAAGGTATGGGTTGCGAAGCCCTTTCTTGGAATCATTGCCCGGGCAAAAGTTTCTGCAATCTTACTTTGAGTTTTACGTGGCTAGTGGTCGGTGCTATGTGAACACCACCATGATGTATATGTTTTATCCATGCTGTTCATCCATTTTAAAATATAATTTTAGGACTTGATCCCAAATATGAGGTAAATATAAATCTCAAGTAGACCACACCATGGGAAAATAGTAATGATTGAATTACACCATTAAAAACCTCCTAGGGGCAATTGTGCGGTCCACTTGAGATTTAGATCAAATTCATTTTTGGCCTCATACCATAAAATGATATGGAAGAATGGGTAGAAGGTATGGATGATACATATACATCATGGTGGGCCTATAGAGCACTAACCGTTAGTGGCAAGATGAGTAGCCAATCCGTTTCCAAACATGAAGTGGGATGACCTCCGCCATGGGATTATAAGACAATCCCGAAGATAGTTTAATCGTTACATTTTGGTAATTTCATCCCACCTAAACCCATCTAATCTCATGCTCCAAACACCCCTCTTAAATTCTGAAAAACTTCCCAAAATGATCTTGGAAAATGAATGGACAGTATGGATACATAAAAAATTTGTTAATGTGGTCCACACATTAAGAGAAACACCCACCGAGGTGGTAACGGATTGGCTACTCACACTGACACCGGCAAATGGCTAATGTTCAGTGTTATGTGGGCCCCATCATGATGCATGTGTTTCATCCATGCCATCCATCTATTTTCAGAGATCATTTTACTAAATAAGTCCAAAAATGAGGTATATCCAAATCTCAAGTGGACCACATTACAAGAAACAATGTTGAATGAGGGTCGACCATTAAAAACATTTTGGGGGCCATAAAAGTTTTGGATCAAGATTATCTTTATTTTTTCTCTTCATCTGGCCGTGTATGACCTAATCAACCGATTGGATGTCAAATAAACATTATAATGAGCCTTAGGAGGATCTTAATGGTGGAAATCTAATTGTTATTGTTTTCATGTGGTGTGGTCCACCTGAGATTTATATCCCTATTATTTTTTAAGTAAAGCCATAAAATGATCTTTAAAAATAGATAAATGTAATGGATGAAACATATACATCATGATGGGACCCACAGAGCACTCATCACCCACCACGGAGCTGGCGGCGGGGGAGTAGCAAATCCGTTTCCCGGTGAGGGATCCACATCCCTTTCGCTGTAGTGAGGTCTATGGACCCTGGATGGATGCGTGTCCTGTTCACACCGCCATCAATCCTACTTTATATTTCTCATCATTTTATGTTATGAGCCTCAAGATAGACATATCTAAGTATCATACGACTACATCATAGGAAAGGGCGGTGATAGAACACTTCTCATTAATAACGGAAGCTGATTGGCCAGTGTACTTCACACCGTCAATATAACTAGTATAATGACGTCAGGAAGTTAGGTGGGTCTGTTTACGAGGTATGTGTTATATCTAACTTTACATCCATTTGGAGAGCTCGAATTAAAGCTCAAGAAAAAAAAAAATAAAACAAATCTAAGTATCAAGTGGACCAGACGGTAAAAAGCAGTGACAGATCGAACATCTACAATTGAAGCCCTTTTTAGGGTCACGAAAGTTTGTGATCAATATAAAATTTGTTTTTCCTCTTCGTTCAAGTCTTTATGGCCTTATGAACAGATTGGATGGAAAGTAACAATTATGGCGGGCTTATGAGTTGTTTAACGGTGAAAATCATTATTGATGCTGCTATTTGTGATGTGGTCCATATGATCTTTGGATGTGATTCATTTTTTTAAATAATGCTCTAAAATAATCTCTAAAAATAAATTATCGGTATAGATATAATAAATAGATCATTGTGGGGGCCATGTAACTTTGATATCCTTTGAACCGTTTGTATAACGGAAGCGAATTGGCTGGTGTACCACACACTAGCTATATACTAGCTATATAGATGCTATATTGATGTTAGCAATTTTTATGGGTTACATCATAAGGTACGTGTTATACCAAATTGTTTATTCATTTGCTGAGCTTGTCTTAAGGCTTGAGACGAAAAATAAGATAGATCTAAAGATAAAGTGGACCACATTGCAAAAAGCAATGGGGGATTGAACGTCTACCATTGAAACCCTTTTGGAGGTTACATAAGTTTTGGATCAACATGAAATTTGTTTTTCCTCTTCATATAGGTACTTGTGACCCTATGAACAGATTGGATGAAAAAAAAGAAGTTATGGTGGGCCCTATGAATTTTTTAATAGTGAAAATCATTATCCCACTGTTGTTTTTTGGTGTGGTCCATTTAAGCTTTGGATATGATTAATTTTTTGAGGAATGCTCTAAAATAACTTTGAAAAATCGATGAACGATGTGGATATAATAAATACATCAGTGTAGGTTCATGTAACGTTGATCCCTTCTTAGCCCTCACGGAGTGTTTGATTTTCCAATTCCTTGGGAGATGCCCCCCTAAATGGTAATAATTATTTCCCTCCCTAATTGTGGCACTCTTTCCCATAATTGATTTAATGGCCTACTTTTTTTGTGTGTAAAAATGGCAAATAGTGAAAAATATTTGTGGGTCCCACCATGACGCATATCATATATCTACACCGTTCATCCATTATGTTAGATGAATTTATGATATAAGCTAAAAAATGAGGCATATCCAAAGCTGAAGTGAACCACGCCATAGAAAAATGTGAATCAAATACTTACCGTTAAAAACTTCCCGGGGCCACTGTTTCTTTTGGTATGGGCTAGTTGAGTGTTGGATCTACCTCATTTTTTATGTCACATCTCAAAATGTTGTGGTAAAATAAATGGACGGAGCAAATACATAATATACATCAAGATGTAGTCTAAATATTTAAACTACTTTCTTTTGAACCGGTTTCTAAGAATGAAATTCCCGTAAATATTCAAACGAGTGTAAAGATAATAATCATCCATTTCTACGGTATTTACCGTTTCACCTATAAAAATAAACAGACCTTTGGTAAAACTCGGAACTCAAGGAGCGTCGGCACTTGTCCGGAAAGCCTTTCGCAGGAAGTTCCTGTGCTAAAAAGTCGATGGGGCTCAACATAATGTTTTTGAGAAATCCACCTTTACCAATCCTTTTTTTCAAGATTTTTTAGGATAATATGGCAAAAGGTAGCATATCTAATACTGAAGTCAGCCCAAATGACGTTATTAACAGTATGGATTTAATGTTAATATCACTTTCTACTTCAGAGAGTTCTCAATTGTAAGAATTTTCCTATCCACCTTTTACTCTAGTGTGGCCCACTTGAGTCTTAGATCCTTCTCACTTTTGGTCTCAAGTCTTAAAGTAAGCTCAGAAAACTGCATACATTATTTTTTTGTGGTGAGCCTAAGGAAGTTTTAAATGGTGGGAATTCAATCTCCACTATTTTCTTGTGGTGTAGTGTACTCTAGATTTCGATCTCTCTAATTTTTGGATTTGATGCTCTATAATAATTCAATATATATATATATATATATATATAAACGGCTCGGATGATAAACAGATTTATCATGCGGGGTCCACGTTGCTCTTGACCTGTGAGCTTGCAATCCGCATCACACGCGACCCGACTTATCTGGACCCGGGAACCGGCGATGTGGTCTGACAGTGGCCACCTCGATGTGTGCATGGTACATCCATGCCGTTCATCCGTTTTTGCAACTTGTTTTAGGGGATGATTACGGTAATGAAGCGGATAGAAATCTCACGTGGACTAGACAAAAGGAAACAGTAGAAGTTATTGAATGCCTATTGTTTAAAAACTTTTTAAGATCAACCATAATGTTTACATGGATGAATTTTAAAAAAAATGATAAAGAAGCCAGATCCAAAAACTTTTGTTACCTACGAAAGGTTTTTAATGACCACCGTTTCATGTTTCCTATGATGTAGCCGACCTGAAAATTTTACAAGCTTCATTTGAGATCATGCCTTAAAATAATATAGAAAAGACGTATGGACGGTGTGGATATTGAGGTATAGGGTCCCCTCATTTTCTTTTATTGAGATTCCCACTTTCTCTAATCACATAGCAGATTCCGAATAGACTAATCTTTATTTGAACCGGTCTACCTGGTAACTATTTCAATTCAAGTATCAAGTGAACCACATAATAGGGATTAAACGTCAATCATTAAAACTTTTTTGAGATTGGAAAGGTTTTGGATTAAGTTGATATTTATGTTTTCTCTTCAACCATGTCAGTGTGATCTTATCAATAGGTTGGATAACAAATAAATATCATGATGGGTCGTGGGAAGATTTTAATGCTCCTTCGGTAACCAATGTTTCATGTGATGTTGTCTGCTCTATTTTTGAGACCATGCCCTAAAATAAGCTTTAAAAAAAACTTATAAACATTATGGATATACAACATGGGCCGTTAGGTCAAAGAAACACTCACATTATTACACGGGTAACACTTAATCGACTATGTGTACTCCACCCTATACACGTTACTTCACGAAGGTAAAGGTGGTCCATTAGTTAGGGTGCTGTGATATCATTAAATAAGTTGAGAGGATAGAAAAGTTTGAAATTTTAGGTCTTATAATAATACATTTGTTTAGTTAATTATAGCTCACTTGACTAGTTGATTGAATGGATTCTTAGATCAAATCAAGGAAATCAATGTAATGGTACATTCTGACAGATGGATTGGATGTTACTTGTCTGCTGGACTGACATATGTGATGGCCCAATTTAATTTATCCTCTAGTCCGGGACATTTATAAGTAACTCCCTACAGTTTTGATATTTATAAATATTTCCAAATATTGAGTCTGGCATGCTCTAAGCCTTTGTTAAAATGATTGAGCATGGAAAAAATTGGAAACAAAGTACTTGAGAGACATTTACTTGCATGTAAATGTTATTCGATCATATTGTCTATGATTTAGCCCATGTATCAAGTGGATGAGTACCCCAAAATTCAGGTCTATATAATCATTAAGTTGTTTGCATGTAGAAAATAATGGACATCCAAGGAAATCTTCCAAATTCATTTGGTGGCTCATGTGAAGGTTGGATCAACCTTTTCTTGGGCCTATAATCACAGTTGTAACAACGTAGAATAAGTTTACCATATATTTTATTTAAATTTATAGCTCAGTGGTAGATAGAGTGCATTTTAATACCAAAGTTATGAGTCAAGTGCTCATACAATGCTAGTGTGTGACCTTGCGTTACAATTCACTCGACAAAAACCTTACAACCTATCAAGCATTTGTAACATTAGAGCTGGGCATAATCCGACCCGATCTGATCCGAACTGAAGGCCATGATCGTGTTGGATCGAGTAGGCCCACTCAAATCCGATCGTACATCGAGTCGAGTTTGGATCAGTGGTAAATCCAAACCAGTCCGATTCGATCTGATCCGGTCGGGTACCTATATAAGATATTTTTACCTTTAAAAAAAAAAAAACTTTTTTAGCTACCCTCACCCAAACGAAACCCTAATCCTTTCTCTTTCTCTATCCAAACGAGCAGCGTCGCACGACCCGCACCCACCCATCTCGATTCGGCTACTCAGCAGCCCGAGACCCATCATCACCACTCCATCTTCTCCATTGATAAGGTAGGTACCGTAGTCCGTAGGTTCCATTTTAATATATATATATATATATATATATATATATATAATTTTGTTGTGTATTTTGGAGTGGTGGCCCACCCTGGCTCGCTGGTGGACCGCATGAGTTCGGAACCTCGCTAGCTCAGCTGCGGCGTCCCCCTGACTCTCCTCCTTTCTCTCCCGATTTCCCTCCTCTCCTTCTCTCCTTTTTTCTCTCCCAATTTCCCATCTCTCTCTCTCTCTCTCTCTCCCCCCATTTCCCTCATGTTTTCTCCAGCTCGGCTTGATTCAGCCCAGTCTAAATCGATCGGACAGATTCAACTCGATCTGACTCGGTTCGGGTCAGTCCAGCAAGGATTCGAATCGGATTAAGTCAGCCCTGCTGGACTCGGTCCCGGATCGGATCGAGTTTAGGTCAAGTTCTTAGAAAAATTGGATCGAGTCGAGTTGGACCCAATCTGGTCCGAATCGACTCGATGCGCACCTCTATGCAACATACAACCCATCACCACATGATAATTACCATACGCATAAATTAACCATATCCACTCATCGAGTGGACTAAACTTATATATATATATTATATCAATTGTTGTACATTGTTTTGTCATGGGTTCAAGTGCTCATATGGTGACTGTGCGTGTGAGTGAATGTATGTGGGAAAAAAAAGGAAGAAGGAAAGCTTGTTATTCCATGGTGATATTTTTTAAACTCCTTCCGTACTTTATTAGTTACTGTAGCCTTAGCCTTGGGTATTTATAAATTATCCAAAAAGTATTTATAACATAGGGAATTGAAGTATATATATTCAAATGAGAATGTCTCACATTCAACCGGTTGGACCACGAATTATAACTCACTTAAAAGAAAACTTACAGCCTATTAAGCACATGGAACATCCAATCCATCTAATAGGTTCGACACCAAATGAGGATGGCCCTAACTGCTTTCTGACCATTCTCTTCCCATAGTCAAACTACTACCAAGCTCTGCACCAGGGCTCTGCTGGGATGGGTTAAAATATATCTGGATCGAAGGGACATGAGGAGGAATTCAATACTCTGATCTTCCTTGGGAGTACTAAGAAGAAGGCTAAAGAAAAATGGGAACTCATCAACCCAAGGAATTATGACAAAAGATCGAACCTCAAAATGGGGTTCGAGGTGGATGGGGCCATTTCGGAACTGTACTGCCGGCAGACTTCGAAGCTCCATTGGGGTAGGGCCGACCGTAAGACCATGTATGGGGGCTGACGCCTGCCCAGTGCCGAAAGGTTAAGGAAGTTGGCGACCGGATGACGAGGGAGCCGGTGAATTCCGACAACTTCAGGAGAAAAGGAGGCATTTACCAATTACAGAGATGGTGCAATTTGATTCATTGAAATCGGTTATATCCACTCATTAAGTGGACCAAAATTTTATTTTCTATTTATTAATGGCTATACATTGCTTTGCATGGTGTAGCCCACTTGATGGGTAGATATTGTAGACACCCCTTCCCCTCAGGCTAGCAACTTGATAGGGCATGGATGATCCTTAGGAACTGAACCTAAACCTCACACCCTATCCAAAACCCCGGTTATTTTCCAAACCTGATCCAAACCCTAGCCGATCTTAAGCCATCATCCAAGCCAAAGTACGCCCAAACCTCTACTTATAATCAATCCATTTTTCGAGCCACTTTTAGTCATAATCAAGGCAATTTTATGCCATTTTAAAAGGGGGCTTTGGGCCACTCTCTGAGCCTAAAATAGGCCCACTGGTCAAACTGCGGGAGCAACTATACCCGGGCGGTAATCTAACTATCACGGGCGATAATCGGACTACCGCCCCCTCTCGAAAAATGTGCGCGAAGCCAGGCGGTAATTTGATTATCGCCCTGCCTCGACAAATGTGTCATCTAAGCACACAACTGTTCCTCCCTCTTAAAGTCAACTCTCCCATATAATTAACCCCAAAACTTACCTTATTTACTATCCTACTAAGCTCAAGAGCCTATTAGGGAATGTCATATGGCATTACCCTTCTCTCAACCAATGACAAGACACCACATTATCCTTTACCCTCGAAGGTCTTAAGAATTACCAAAAGAACATCCTAAAAGGCTATAAATACCCTTCACTTCTCTTCATTTCTAACCAATAATCAACTACCAATCAACCAAGAGTGAGAGAGAGAGAGAGAGAGCAAGTGAGAGAGAGAGAGAGAGCGAGTGAGAGTTAGAGGGATTGTTTAAGTTCTCAAGCTCTCATATTTTCAGCCCCCTCTAGCCTCCTTCAGCCATCTCTTAGCCTTACAATCCTACTTAGGTCAATCATTCCTAACCATGGTGCATCTAAACATTGAAGTCATTTCAAGTGCAAGCCAAAGATCATGTGTAATGCCCCAGTTTTTGGAACCCGAGTATATGACCCGTCCTCCAAAAACTCGAGTGTTAGCCTATAAAATTCAGTGTAAATTTGAACAGCTTATCATTAATCAGAGTTAACAGCAACGAATCTTGAGTAAAATATGCATTGTATAAAAGCACTTCAAATACTATAAATAAAATTCAAATGTAGCGCTCATAAAGGACTTTTACAATCCCAAATAATAGAGTTCATAAAATAAAAACAGGAATCTATCATCTAGCAGTGGATCTCGATATGAGCCATAGGGACCCCACCTAGCTCCTCAACTTCCCAATCTACTCAAGAAACCCAGTGAACAACATCAGCCTGCTCTGCACTTGCATCAACTGTACGATTGGATATTCGATGAATGAGTGGCCAACTCAGTGCGAATTTTTCTCAAGATTACACACTGCCGCTTTAACAAATATAGTTTAAAAAAAATAAGAAAATAATCCAAAACAGAAAAGATGTAGTCTTATTAAAATGCATAGGTGTATGAATGCACATCGACCTGGGGATGCTCATCCAGTTAGACTTGGGCTCGTCACCTATATAATCATCGACCTAGGGATATATCCAGTCGGACATGGGCTCATCACCCATGTAATCATCAACCTGGGGATGTATTCTGTCGGACTTGGGCTTGTCACCCATGCAATCATCGACCTGAGGATGTATGTAGTCAGACTTGGGCTCATCACCCATGTAATCATTGACCTGAAAATGATCTTCTAGTCTAACAAATAGGTTGATAGTCGGTGGTCTGGAAGCTAGCAAAATAATACCTCAATGTTTCTAAAGGTACATAATATAGTATCCAGAATTAGCCACTCGTCATCGTCAATATGTTATGGATGCATGATTAGCCAAACTGTTATTATTCCAATTATAATCAGCCGTTTTAAGTAACTCAATGGTCACTACGGGGGGCTCGTCACCTAGCATAGGCCGACAGCTCGGATATAGTGTCCCATGACCGCCATCCTCGGCTCATGAAGTTTTTCACCTTGGGATGTTAAATAAAACCTTTTGATCAAAATGACACTAGGTTAAGGGCCTTATTTTTCACATAAAATTCATCTAGTTATACCTCAAGTGTGGCTCACATACAATAATGGAGTTCTCCACTCGTAGTATTGTGAGTTAGTTATTAAGGTGACTCACAACCATAAGTTCTTATATGAAGGTACATATAATTACATATTGAAGGTAAAAATTTTAATGTGTCATCATGAGACTATAGTACCAACTATCAATCGATACAATACTAAACATAAGAACAATGATCATTATTCATGAATGCTACTCATTAACTAGCATATGAGCCTAGCTTGTAATATGAACATAATACATTAATCATGAATTTGAAATAAGGCAGTTAATAAAACTTAGAAATTTATGACAAGTATTAGGACTTTAAACTACTAGTAGTAATTTGATGTATACTATGCTGGACTAACTTAGAGATGGAAAGCCCAAAGGGAAAGTCATCACCTGAGTTGTCGTAGTCTTGCCCTTGATTTGAAAACCCGTGTGCAACTAATGGGCCCAAGTTATGTAAGTAGCTTCCTAGAGGATTAATATGCATTAGATATTAACTTCTAAACAAATTGAAGGTTTGAAGGGCCCATGAATAGAAATACTTGGGCTCGTTTTAGAGTGACCGGGCCCATCAGATTTTGTTCTTCAAATGGCCCAGATTGAGCCTAGGATTTGCTCCAAGTTTAGGCCTAAATTGGCCCAACATTAGAGGTCCAAACTGGGCCTGGTTTGGCCTAGCCAGGTGGTCCAAAGGGTAGCCCATTATTATTAATATCATATAAATAAGTTTAAATAAAAGTAATATAAATATATATAATTAAAAGTGAAGTAATCATGAAAAATATTATATGATATATAAATAATATGTTAGTATATAAAGATATGATAATTAATTATATATTATTAAATTATCAATATTATAATTTAATATTAAAATTACATTATACATACGAATTATTATGACAATAGAAAAATAATATATATTATTCAAATATAATAAATATTAATATTTTATTATATATGTGTGTGTGTCTTACTACTTAATGATATCAATTTATATATGATTTTTAAAAGTAGTAATATTATATATTCAAATATTGGATAATATGATTTAAAAATTATAACAAATTAAATAATGTAAAAGTATTAAAATTATGGAATAATTTGTAATAATCATATATGATATAAAATTAAAGATTATAATATAATAAATATATATATGTTATTAATTGAAAGTATTTAATTTTAAATAATATGAATTACACCAAATAATATTGATAAATCTGAATTACTTGACTCAGTCGGCTCCTTTCTTTTCTTTCTTTTTTTTTCCTGGACGGTCGAGATTTGACAAGGTTGCTGCTGCTGGTTAGAACCTCTCTCTCTCCCACGTTTCTTCTTTTCTCTCTTCCATGGGTTTATGCTAGTGGGACGGGACATCTTTTATAGACATGAGGACCCGTGTGTATCCCTCACGTAACTGGATGATTGGCTGAACTTACGTAGCCCCGGTTTCATGCGTAGAGAAGTTGGTTGCGCTTTTGCGTTTAGAGAACGGATTGGCCAGTGATCCAGGTGTGAGGTATCTCCCAATTCGGCTTCCTTGACGAGGTTATGAATCCCCTGAGGATGGCTTTGGACGGTTTTGATCGCACCAAGGGACAGGCTGTCGGTCACAGAACAATTGCCGTTACTGATTTCAATGGGAAACGGCTGTCCTTGTGTCAGCCGGCGCACATGCCACGAGTTGTATGAAGTCTTTCAATTTTTGAGGTTTTGGGTTTTATCGTGTAACTAACCAAATGGACGGTTCAGATCATTCTTAGGGATGATCACAGTGGGCCACGACTCATCCCAGCGGACGGTTATCCGTGAATGTGGAAGGAAGAAGGAATTTTCTTCTCCGAAATCTCGAGCGAAATCTGGGCTGGCTCTTGGTTTTGGTGATCTGCGGAAGTGTACACATTATGTGTACACGCATCACCAATGTGGGGCCTAGGGTGATGCTTGTGGGAGATCCATTCCGGCCATCGGGTTTTCACGACCCCTAATTAGGTCCATCTAGCCCTAGATGAGGCAGATCCAAAGCTTTGGTGGCCATGCAACTTGATTGGACAGTCTAGCTTGGGCTGAGAATTGTGTGCCCACATGTACAAAGGGACTGGTGAAATTAGTTGAGTTTTGGTTAGGCCCGCTATCTGAATCAGATGAACGGTTTAGATATTTCATCTAGTTGCTGGAGGTGAGCCAAAACAAACGAATGTGGTTTGCTCAAACGCCTGCAAGAGAAAACGTAAAAGGAAGAGTTTTTTGGTAATGTGTGGAAGTTACACCTTCCGTTTGGTAGTACAGAATGAGTGGGGTCCACTAAAATGAGTTGTCGATAAATTCACTCCCTTCGTTAGCTTCCTCATGTCAAGTTGGCCCAAGAGGTTACATATGAAGCCAATTCGAGTTTCAAGTGGACCACATGATCGGACAACGTGGGGAAAATTATTTATTTTTGGAAAAAGTCTATGTTGGGTATCTGAAAATAGGTGGGGAGGACTCCACGTTTGTTGGAGTGATCTTAGGTAGAGAAAAATATGATTTCCTTGCTTGAGCATGATTCACTTTGCATAAGGTTTCCACTTGCGGATGTGACACATATGAGAAGCTAAGTGAGGTCCACTATGATGCATTTTTGGAGAATCTATTCCACTCATCATTCTAGTCACGCTGTGTTGGCCCATGAACCCAAATATGAAGTAGATTGGAGTCTTACATGAGCTGATCTTAGAAATTCTCCTAGCAGGTGTTAAAAAAGAATTGATCTTAATTGACGGTCCACGTTCAATGATCTGGGCCCAATTTTGGAAAAAATGTGTAGTTAAGATAGGTAAATGATTGGATGAAACTTGGTGGTTGATTGATGGTGGGAAAAGGCTAGATCTGAAATATCACCTTTTGTGTCAAAAGAAAAGAACTGGCTTAAGCGTTCAGTGGTGTAGGATCATAAATCGGGGTCCAAATTTTGTATGACATCGTAGTGATGTGAGGCCAAGCTGTGATCCAAGTTTGAATTTCGATGGACGGCGGGAAGTGGCTAGATCTGAAGATCTAGATTTATAGGGAGTTGATAAGATCGAAAGGATAACTTCTCTCCTAAGAAAAGGCCTAGTAAGGTGGGGTCCTCATACTTCACCCTTGGTCCATGTGATGGGCAATCCAAGTCGTTCTTATTAAAGAAAATACCCAACTACAACTACTCATAAGGTTTCTTCCCTCAATGGACACCAAAATCAACGGTTAAGGGGTTGATTTGTTGATTAGGTCACTTTTACCATGATTTAAGGGCTGAAATTCGACATGTATGGTTAATTTATGATACATAGACATGGTACAGATTTTCACATTAAACGGATAATGGAAATCATGTGATACAGGATTCAGGGGTCTAGGTTGGTGGCATTTTTGTAATTATTACTTATTTAAGAGTTTTGTGAAATTTAATGGTTCTACTTAGTTCTATCTCCATTTTTAAACAATTCTTATAAAAAAAAACTTGCATCTAAATCATTATGGTTAAAGAGTTATTCATCGATTTAATCGAGGGAAGGTATATGTATCTGACCACATGATCAACGGTTGGATAACTTGATTTATGGATGAATATCATTCATAATTGGTTAGATTCATGTTGGAGGATAGATGTAGGGTTAGGTTGACTAGATTGGTACCGTACACGTGTACATAATAGGTTAAATTTATGGTAACACTCAAGGATTTTCAATACTCAGGTATTGAAAAGTTCGGGGTGTTACAATCCCCCCCCCTTTAAAGAGAATTTCGTACCCAAAATTCATTACTTATATCTAAAATAGGACGAGGTTAATGTATTTTACCGTGCCTCTTATCATTCACCACCTTCCCTATGAAGATATTTTTATGCACAAGTGTTCAGGACTATCTACTAGGACTAGGGTTGTTACAATCTACCCCCCTTAAAGAAGAATCTCGCCCACGAGATTCGATCATGCTCATCCCATTTTCTTCAAGTATCAACTATGATCAAGGGTTTGTTCACATGACTTGAAGAAGAGTTTTACTACTATTTTATATTTATATAATTGTGTGTGTATGTTTGAAGTTCATAATGACAGTTCCACACATCACCTAAAAGAAGAGTAGTAGTTTTATGTTTTCAATATTTGGGTTAACACAAACGACAGTTATGGTTGGTTTGAGCCTGATACAACGATCTTCTGCCTAATGGGGGCAGTGAATTCCTTAGCATCTATTCCTAATCCTAGTAATTCTTAACCTTCTGCTTGAACAGGGCATTGAGGTTATTGGGATCATCAGGATTTAGAATTAGGATCAAACCGCGCACACTTCGCTTAAATATGGTTTCGTCAGTCCTTGAACCTGATTATTCAAGATTCATGTGGAATATCATATATTTTTCTATTTTCATAAGGGGTAAGTGTATGTGGCTTATTACCTTTTCACTGCGCACACTGATTATCTAATTGATATGCAAAAATCTAGGGTTGATAATTTACCAAGAATTCTAAAATTTCATGCTTAGTTATTTCTGATAGCAGGAACATGTGAGAGATGTTGTTTTTAATTAAAGAAGGGTGATAAGAAGTTCAAATTACAAAAGTCTTAGTATGAATCCTTAATTTTAAAAAAACACTTATATTCGATCTAATGTATAATATAGTGTGTATATGTTTCCTTATGGTACCTGAGTTTAGTTCATAAGTTTGAACAACTCTAATTTAAAAGGGAATTTGAGTTTTTGTTTCAAGGGAGCCTAAAATTTTGATTTCTAGATTCACATGGCACCCTAAAAATAAGGGAATGAAGCCTAGTTTCAAGTTTCTAATTTCATCAATATAACTTCCATGTATTTGAAGTTATATAAGTCCTTTTTTTCCCCAAGGCCTGGTTTATCTAGACTCGCTCTGATACCATTTTAATACGCCTCGGTTTTTGGAACCCGAGTATATGACTTGTCCTCCAAAAACCCGAGTATTAGCCTATAAAATTTAGTGTAAATTTGAACCGCTTATCATTAATTAGAGTTAACAGCAACGAAACTAGAGCAAAACATGCATTGTATAAAAACACTTCAAATACCATAAATAAAATTCAAATGCAGCACCCATAAAGGACTTAAACAATCCCAAATAACAGAGTTCATAAAACAAAAACAGGAATCTTTCATTTAGCAGTGGAGCTTGATATGGGCCTCAGGGACCCCGCCTAGCTCCTCAGCTACCTAATCTACTTAAGCAACCCAGTGAACAACATCGGCTTGCTCTATACCTACATCAACTGTACGGTTGGATATTCGATGAATGAGTGACCAGATTAGTGTGAATTCCCCTCAAGATTACACACTGCCGTCTTAACACACATAGTTTAAAGAAAAATAAGGAAATAATCCAAAACAGACAAGATGTAATCTTATTAAAATGCATGGGTGTATGAATGCACATCAACCTGGGGATGCTCATTTAGTCGGACTTGGATTCGTCACCCATGCAATCATCGACCTGGGGATGTATCTAGTCAGACTTGGACTCGTTACCCATGTAATCATCGACCTAGAATTGCTCTTCCAATCGGACAAATAGGTCGATAGTCGGTAGTCTGAGAGCTAGCAAAATAATACCTCAATGATCCTAAGGGTATATGCAACAACATCCAGAATTAGCCACCCGTCATCGCCAATATGCTATGAATGCATGATTAGCCAAATTGTTATTATTCCAATTACAATCAGCCTTTTTAAGTAACTCAATGGTCATTACGGGAAACTCGTCACCCAGCGTAGGCCGACAGCTCGGATATAGTGTCCCATGACCACCATCCCCGACTCATGAGGATTTTCACCTTGGGATGTTAAATAAAACCCTTTGATCAAAATGACACTAGGTTAAGGGTCTTATTTTCTACATAAAATCCATCTAGTTATACCCCAAGTGTGGATCACATACAATAGTGGAGTTCTCCACACGTAGTATTGTGAGTTAGTTATTAAGGCGACTCACAACTAGTAGTAGCAATTTGATGTATACTATATTTGGCTAACTTAGAAATGAAAAGCCCAAGGGGAAGGTCATCACCTGAGTCGTCATAGTCTTGCCCTTGATCTAAATCCCCGTGTGTAACTAATGGGCCCAAGTTATGTAAGTAGCTTCTTAGAGGATTAACATGCATTAGATAATAACTTCTAAACAAATTGAAGGTTTGAAGGGCCCATGAATAGAATCACTTGGGCTCATTTTAGAGTGGCTGGGCCCATCAGATTTTGTTTTTCAAATGGCCCAGATTGGGCCTAGGATTTGCTCTAAGTTTAGGCCTGAATTGGCCAAACATTCGAGGTCCGAACTAGGCCTGATTCGGCCCAGCCAGGTGGTCCAAAGGGTGACCCATTATTATTAATGTCATATAAATAAGTTTAAATAAAAGTAATATAAATATATATAATTAAAAGTGGAGTAATCATGAATAATATTATATGATATATAAATAATATGTTAGTATATAAAGATATGATAATTAATTATATATTATTAAATTATCTATGTTATAATTTAATATTAAAATTATATTATACATACGAATTATTATGACAATAGAAAATTAATATATATTATTCAAATATAATAAATATTAATATTTTATTATATATGTGTGTGTGGTGTGTGTTATTACATAATGATATCGATTTATATCTGATTTTTAAAAGTAGTAATATTATATATTCAAATATTGGATAATATGATTTAAAAATTATAATAAATTAAATAATGTAAAATTATTAAAATTATGAAATAATTTGTAATAATCATATATGAAATAAAATTAAAGATTATAATATAATAAATATATGTTATTAATTGAAAGTATTTAATATTAAATAATATGAATTACACTAAATAATATTGATAAATCTGAATTACCTAACTCGGTCGGCTCTTTTCTTTTCTTTTTTCTTTTCCCTGGACAATCGAGATTTGGCAAGGTTGCTGCTGCTAGTTAAAACCTCTCTCTCTCTCATGTTTCTTCTTTTCTCTTTTCCGTGGGCTTATGTTGGTGGGACGGGAGGTCTTTTATAGACATAAGGACCCATGCATATCCCTCACGCAATCGGATGATTGGCTGAACTTACGCAGCCCTAGTTTCATGTGTAGTGAAGGTGGTTGTGCTTTTGCGTTTGGAGAACGGATCAGCCAGCGATTTAGGTGTGAGGTATCTCCCAATTCGGCCTCCTTGGCGAGGTTAGGAATCCCCTAAGGATGGGTTTGGACGGTTTTGATCGCACCAAGGGACAGGCTGTCGGTCGCAGAACAATTGTCGTTACCAGTTTCAATGGGAAACGGTTGTCCTTGTGTCGGATGGTGCTCACGCTATGAGTTGTATGGAGTCTTTCAATTTTTGGGGTTTTGGGTTTTGTCGCATAACTAACCGAATGGACGGTTCAGATCATCCTTAGGGATGATCGTAGT
Organism: Magnolia kwangsiensis; assembly: GCA_037074715.1. NCBI lineage: Eukaryota > Viridiplantae > Streptophyta > Magnoliopsida > Magnoliales > Magnoliaceae > Magnolia > Magnolia kwangsiensis. The sequence goes on from CM073585.1 coordinate 89,869,611, forward strand.
GGTCCATGACTCGTCCTAACGAACGGTTGTCCGTAAATGTGGAAGGAAGAAGGAATTTCACGACCCAAATTAGGTCCATCTAGCCCTAGATGAGGCGGATCCAAAGCTTCGGCGGCCATGCAACTTAATTGGACAGTCTAGCTTGGGCTGAGAATTGTGTGCCCACATGTACAAAGGGACTGGTGGAATTAGTTGGGTTTTGGTCATGCCCGTTATCTGAATTAGATGAACAGTTTAGATCTTCTATCTAGTCGTTGGAGGTGGGTCAAAACAAATGAACGTGATTTGCTCAAACACCTGCAAGAGAAAACGTAAAAGGAAGAGTTTTTTTAGTGCGAGAAATTCTTTCCAGCGGGAATTTCTGGTGCATTGATACAACGTCCGGAAGTTACACCTTCTGTTTGGTGTTTGGTTGTAAGGGATGAGTGGGGTCCACTAAAATGAGTTGTCGATAAATCCACTCCCTTCGTTAGCTTCCTCATGTCAAGTTGGCCTAAGAGGTTACATATGAAGCCAATCCGAGTTTCAAGTGGACCGCATGATTAGCCGACGTGGGGAAAATTGTTTATTTTTGGAAAAAGTCTACGTTGGGTATTTAAAAATAGGTGGGGAGGACTCCGCACTGGTTGGAGTGATCTTGGGTAGAGAAAAGCATGATTTTCTTGTTTAAGCATGATTCACTTTGGATAAGGTTTCCACTTACGGATGTGACACATATGAGTAGCTGAGTGAGGTCCACTATGATACATTTTTGGAGAATCTATTCTACTCATCATTCTAGTCACACCGTGTTGGCCCATGAACTCAAATATGAAGTAGATTGGAGTCTTACATGAGCTGATCTTAGAAATTCTTTTAGCAAGTGTTAAAAAGGACTTGATCTTAATTGATGGTCCACGTTCAATGATCGGGGCCCAATTTTGGAAAAAATATATAGTTAAGATAGGTGAATTATTGAACGAAACTTGGCGGTTGATCGATCGTGGGAAAAGGCTAAATCTGAAATATCACCTTTTGTATCAAAAGGAAGGAACTGACTTCAACGTTCAATTGTTAAGGATTATAGATCGGGTCCAAATTTTGTATGACATCGTAGTGATGTGAGGCGAAGGTGTGGTCCAAATTTGAATTTCGATGGACGACTGGAAGTGGCTAGATCTGAAGATCTAGATTTATAGGGAGTTGATAAGATCAAAATGATAACTTCTCGCCTAAGAAAATGCCTAGCAAGGTAGGGTCCTCATACTTCACCCTTGGTCCATATGATAGGTAATCCAAGTCGTTCTTATGAAGGAAAATATTTAACTACAACTACTCATGAGGTTTCTCACTCAATGAACACCAAAATCAATAATTAAGGGGCTGATTTGTCGTTTAAGTTACTTTTACCATGATCTAAGGGCTGAAATTGGACGTGTATAGTTAATTTATGATACATAGACATGATACAAATTTTTACATTAAACGGATAGTGGGAACCATGTGATACAGGATTCAACGGTCTAGGTTAGTGACATTTTTGTAATTATTGCTAATCTAAGAGTTTTGTGAAATCTAATGATTTTACTTAGTTCTATGTTCATTTCTAAACAATTTTTACAAAAGAACTTACATCTAAGTCATTATGGTTAAAGAGTTATTCATCGATTTAATCAAGGGAAGGTACATGTATCTGATCACATGATCAACGGTCAGATGACTTGATTTATGGATGAATATCATTCATAATCAGTCAGATTCATGTTGGAGGATGGATGTAGGTTTAGGTTGACTAGATTGGTACTGTACACATGTACATAATAGGCTAAATTTATGATAACACTCAAGGACTTTCAATACTCGGGTATTAAAAAGTTCGCGGTGTTACATCATGCAATCATTATTATCTTTTATACTTCATCAATCGCATCATTACTTCTCTTCTCAACCCCCCTGCTTCTTGAAGTTGCCATTGAATGTATGCTCTATGACTTGCTGAACGTCGGATCCTGTCACATCATAAACTCATGGTAGTCTAGTCCTCTTTTAATGATATTTTAACATCATCACATCTGTTCAAAAATTCCTCTAGACATTATTTGGACATATGCTCTACGACTTATCGAAATTTTGAACCTTGCCACATAAGAAATCTAAGTATGCCTAGTCTCATTTTAATTTTATCATCTTATCTCCTAAGATCATCTTACGACACAAAGTAGAGACTGTACACCCATACAGGCAGAAAGGGTGCTTAACACCTTCCCTCTTTGTAACTGAGGTCCCTTACTCAGAATCTCAGGTCGCAGATCAGGAGTCGACTTAAAAACAAGAGAGTCTTCGGATTCTATGACTTTTATAGATTCTGCAGATTCTAGCCGATTACGGGATTTTGAGCTAATCGGCTAGTGGTGACTCAAAGTCTACATCAACAATCCAAATCATCCCACATCACATCAAAACAAACATAAATCTATGTGGGTGCCAATTTTCCAGTGTTCACAGATATGGCTGATCTTTTCATTAGATGATCTTCATGATGGGGGCCAACCTATTGAAAGGGTTGGATTTCACATTAATAAGTTGGGAGTTACCTGTTGAGTGAACCTTGTAGTCCAACCCATTGGACCTGAGAGTTCTGTCCCATTACAAATACCTCATTCTTTCATCCTTGTGCCAAAAAAAAAAAAAAAAACTGTACTAGATGACCAAAATACGCTCTATCGAGTGTAAACACATTAAATAATGTGATGTTGGAGTAATGTATTGTAGCACCCTGAAATTTGGGGGGTTGAGCATACACTCGACTCCCAAGTTCTTGGGTATCACTTATTACCATATTTTAATGTTTTGCATAAAATCCAATTTAATGAGCAACATGAAATTGACTGGAACATAAACTACAATCACAACTAGTCAACTGAAATGAAAGTGACTAATGTATATGAGTCTATAAAAAATATCAAGAACCGCACAAGGTGTCGCCTGAAAAAATACAAAAAATTAGATGTCCAAAAGAATAGTGCGCCGAGTCTACTACTTAACAATCCATAATTAGCTCGCTTAATCTATGGCGACTCACCCATAAGCTGGAAGTAGGATAGCTCATCCTCCTCATCTATGCTCGCACCACTCGGCTCATCGAGCTCAGCATCACTTGCATTTACTAAAGAGTTTGGTTGGTGTTTTAAAATATCGTCCCAGAGTGGGAGTGAGTGATCAACTCAATGGGTCTCATTAGTCTTAAGTTACATCAAGTATTAATTCTATGATAAATTTAATAAAAAATTTACATTCACAAATCTCTAACTAATCTTGTTAATGCATATGCATGAATTATGGTATAATGGCTGGCCTCGCAATAACACTTCCTCGAGCGACTTCGTCTAACGATCGCGCATGACCAACGCTCCCTCATTGCGACCTCAATTACCGAGTCACCAACCTAACTAATGCGATGCGATCGTGATCGTGTTAGCCAAGTCTTTAATTAATTCCATTCATCCAACAGATTGAAAAAATTGGTATACCCTACGGTATCAATACCCTCAACTATTTGTGAGGCCAGGACCCCACTATCCTTGATCCTATTAAGGTCCCCATCTCCGATTTCAAGCACATGGGCAGTGCTGGGAAGCGGGATCGCTCGCGGTCACTATGGGGAGGCTCGTCACCTCAGCGTAGGCCGACAGCTCGGTTATAGTGTCTCATTCCATCATGCCTGGCTCACGAGACAGTGAATCAATTTCTAATAGTTGTCAGTGGGCTTCAGTAGACGAGGGGTGTTTCAAGTTCCATACAGGCATGAATAGCTATGGTTAACAAACATGGTTGATCAGTAAGTGGACTAGACCGTCCAAGTTCGGGCGAGTACGTAATGGACAACATTGGGTGCAAGCAGCCCACGTAGTCCAACTACTGTCGGATATTCGCATCCACCCAAATCCATCAGTCTAGTTACAGGATGGTCCTACCAACGTGACCACCTTCACCAATCTCAGTTCCTTGACTAACCCTGAAAATGGTTTGTATTCAATGACACTTCAATAATTAAGAGTTCATCTTCTAGTACAAGTGAAATTATGCGTACAATACATCAAACATGAAAATTCAGGTTGTTAATATAAATGTAACTACTCTTAATAACATGAATTAAATGTGTGTGCGTGTGGTGCTGGGTTACCGAATAGACCAAGGACAACACATCACTCATAATATAAGAATACAACAAGAAACAATGCAATCATACATGTTACAGGAAAAATCATGCAAGAATCATATGTCAGATGAACATGCAACACGAATTTCATGCCCAAACATGTTGAAGAACAATCAAACAATAATTTATTGTTGTATGGATGTTGGTAGACCTATTATGTAGGTTTCTACCTAGATTTTTTTCCAAATCACTCATACACATCACTATAACATTCACAATCATTAAATTTATCCTGAAATTGGTACTTGGCCACCTAAGGATAATGGTCTGTACCTATGGATCATTGAGAGCTTGAGGAAACGACCTAGGGATGCTGAACTCGTGGGTCAATTTGTCAATGTCCTGAGTCAAATGCATTTGCACGTTAGGATTACATGTAAAGCCTATCTTAACAAGAAGGATTCCTAGAGAAGATGAGTGATTACCTCCCCAGTCGGTTGAAAGTTGCGCTTGTAGTTGTGGATATGGGGAAAAGAAAGGAAATTCTCTAAGGTTCCAAGTTTCCTTGGGCCTCACCTCTTACAAAAATTTCCTTCTCTCTTCTTCTTCTCTTCTTTCTCTCTTCTCTCTCTTCTCTCTCTTTTACTGCTAGAATTTGGCGTGGGAATGGATGAGAGAGAGAGTTTGAGGGTTTTATTCCCTAAATTTGGGCCAAATGGCCTTAAGTTCTTAAGTTCTCATAATTTCCCTTTAATGACTTTATAGGACCCCTCTTTGGATGTTAGGGCTGCCCTGTCACCCCTATGGCCACCAAATTTGTAGTGTAGGTGCCTCATGGCCCGATGAAAGGCTTTGCAAAATTTGAAGGCAAACGGATGAGGGATTTTATCGTACGAGTTCAATCTTTAAATGACCCTGTGGTGTCCATTTCTAGTTGTTGGGGCTGCTCTGATGGCCCCCTGGTCATGAAATTTGTAGGATAGGTGCTCCATGGCCCAATGAAGGGCCGTGTAAAATTTGAAAGCAAACAGATGCAGGGTTTTGCTGCAAGGGGCCGATTTGCGATCAACGGTCACTGCTCCACGATTGGGGTTCAGATTTTGTGGACATGCGTAGAGAAATGTTTTCGGACTTTAACGTAAATTTAGAAGAGATCTGATGGCTACATTGCCTAATATCTCAGTTTCATTAAAATGGCTACTAGTGATTTAAAAATATAATCTTTGGGCCAAGGCTGGGGTGAGTCGTGCTTGGCAAGTGCCGGCTGGATAGCGTGGATATTTCACTTTCGGGCGCCCTCTGGGTTCGTAATTCGTGTCGGACCACAAGCCCAGCGAGGTCCACGGTCTCCCCAAGTTTTAGATTTTTCTGACCTTCCTTGGCCGTTGCATGGCCCAAACTGACAGTTTCCAAGTACATTTAGACTAACTGGCTTAACGGCCCAGACTCGGTCCAACCAAAAATCAACTCGATTGCATTAATGGGATGACCCTGTTTAATTTATTGGTGGTATTCCTCACACGAACGGTTTAATCGAGCGATCTTGCAACAGTTCCCACGTGGATGCCTCAGGATACTTTTCTTGTTGGGCCGAGCGTTACATGTATGGTATCCAACCCGTTTATCTAGGCGGCTTCACTGTAAACATTGGTGGCCTAAGAATCAGTTTGATCCAACCATCAAATTTGACGGTATTATAAAAATTAAATGGACAACCATTCAAGAACCTTCAAATTCATGTGATGGCCCACTTGATAATTGGATCAACCCCATTTTTGAGGCATCCATTTTCATAACGTGCAACCAAATTGGACAGTCGATCGACCACATATGGTGATCTCACTTGCGTCTACCTAGTGAGATATTTACTATAATGAGAAAAACTTTGATACTTTAGTAGAATGTGATGGATGATAAGCAGGTACTTAAAAATTACTAGAAATATTGCACATATGGGTACAAGTAGTTAAATTAAACTATCTAAATTATGGTACCCTATGGAAACAAACATTAAGCTAATTTGACTATTTGACCAACAGATTGTTGGACATTTATTGGATTATTAAAATTAAAAATCCGACACTCATGTTTTCACGAACAAGTGGCCACGAATAAGAGGTTAGGATTGTTTGACCAATCTAATCTTGGGATTGAACCTTGGTGATAGTGGACTGCCCAGTTTGTTTCACAAAATTTTTACATTGGTTTCACAATTTGTCTCACAAATATTTTACAGTTGTTTGATCGGACATTGATTTTCCTTTATATAGGTTTCACAATTTGTCCCACAAACATTTTTGCAGTGGTTTTATCAAACACACTAAATAAAACTGAATTATTTAGAGTAAGAATAAGTTCCAACATGGCTAATTGATTTTTCTCCTCAAATACCCCGTCTTTCGTATTGTAACAACCTTAATTTTTTAGACCTATATGAGCACCAAACTAACCAAATTAATAAATTAATTTTATAATCATCAACAAAAACTAACCACTTAGACTAGTCGGTAGAGATACCCTTAGTGAAAGGATAAGTTAAGGGATTAACTCTTAACATCGCATTATTTTTTTATTTTACGAGAGAAAGAAGCCCTGTGAAAGAGGAGGCTCCGCTGGTAATATTTTCACCTCTTTTTTTGTAAATTTTTTATTTTCTCTACCTAAAATTTCTATATCTAACCAATGGAAATGATGGTTTGGTGTTATGCCTGTTAGCTTGGTCTATAGAGAAGTTTTTTTATGAAAAGAACTAATTTTCAAGTAAAATACTGTATTGTGAGAGATTGACCTTAGAGAATTTATCCGTATCAATCTAATAAGACTTAAATAGAAGCATCATAAAGTTAAATTGTATCATAATTTCAAATCCTAATGTGATTCGACCAGGAAATTTCCCACGGTAATCTACATAGTATAAAAATAATATTAGACCATATTGTAAAACAATTTTCATCAACTATCGTAGATTTATGTTTGGATCCGAGCAATCCATTGGTTGATCCAAAGTTATTGATGAGAAAAATTATTGGGTGGTTGGACCCAAACCCTAAAATCAATTAAATTCATGAAACTACAAGAAATCCTAAATTTTTTGAAAAATGGATTGTGTTGAAAACAAAACCAGTTCAACTTCGATCGACCACTTGAAGTGGTTAATTTTTGTCCAGCAACCAAAAACATAAATTCGTAACTAGTTTTAATTGATTGAAGTCCAGGTTTGATCGATCCAAAATCTCCTCGAGTAGTCTCGATCGATCGAGGACACCGATCGAGAATGACCAAAATTGTCCAATATGTAAACTGAATTAAATCCAATTGAGTTCGATTGATCAACAAGTAGGGTTCAATCAATCTAAGGTGGCCAAAAGTGTCCCAAGACTTAATCCACTTAATTTGAAATTCATCGATCAGTGGTCGATCAATCGACGACATCAATCAATAGTCCCCTATTTTGACTTTCAAATAAAATTTATGAAATTATAAGAGCATTAAGGGATCATGGTAGGTCATATTAGTTTGATAAAAGGTAGGCCCCACTTAATGAAATGGTCTAATTAATATTAGAATATGTTGAATGATATTAATAGGGATTCAGAGCCTAGATTCTTAAGCATTCTTTAACTTTAATATGAATAGGTGAGTGAATCCCAACGTATCTCATATCTATACGATTAAGATAGATGTTTGATGATTATGATTGTTTGGATTTATATGGTTGTCATGTTATACTTCTTGTATAGTTATTGCTTTATGATTCATGTTTTGAAAGATTCCTAATATTGAGTATGACAACATGCCAATCATTAATATTATGGAATTCATTGTTCCTCTCAAAGAGAGATGTATATATGGACTACATATGTTAATACATAGATATTGAGCACACATTGCATATATCTATCGTGATTGCATGCACATTGTGCATAGGTTCCTAGGAGATCTCCCTAGATGGTTACGCTTGATATATTCATTGCCAGATGCCTACGATAGTGGAAGCCTACTCATGGAGTAGATGTATGATTACCCATGCCTACCCAGGTGGATGTTTGATGGGTACAAATTGCAAATGCCTACCTATGGTAGATGTCTAAGGAGTACAATTTTTGAGTTGATGGATATCCAACTTAAGCAAGTGGGTTATCATCCCACTTGACATCCATCTCATGACATCTATGCATTCAAACTCATCCTACATACATATCTATCCATGTTTTTGGTGTTATCTTTTAGTGTGTTATGTATGAACTGTGTTGGGTTCACTCACTAGCCTAACCAGCTAACGTGTGGATTAACAATTGTGCAGAAGCAAACAATGTATGATGATCAAATCGGGTACCAGAGAACGAGACCGCGTTGGTGGATGAAACTCAAGATCAGTGACCGCATTTGGCGGAAGATGAACTAGCTGCAATTGATGAATGATTATGTTTATGAAATTAGTTGATAGAGATTTAATTTTCTATTCTTTTAGTCCTTAATGTTATATGGGATAATTTATAGTTTATAGTTATGATTTCTTAAATATGATGGTTGATATTATAAGTTGAATAAAAGTCCCAAATGGGTGGATATGGCTGATTTTGTTGTTTTACATTGTGTTTGAGAATGTAATAGGATAGGTAATAACAAAGATTGTGTAATGGTGTAAATAATTGTATGGTGAGAACTTAGATTACATTAAATCATGCTTCGAAGCAAATGTTTAATGGATGGATCTATATACACTTTGTGAATGAGTCATGGATAGTAATTCGAGTATGAGGGTGTACACTCTGTATCCCAAGTATGGGGCGTGACACATATCTTCAGGCTTCTTCTTCTACTTTTTTTTTTCTTGAATCGTAATTGTACATCCTTCTTTCACCCTCTCCAGTTTTCAAAATGCCTAATTGAATTTGTCAAATTTTGATACCTCAAATTTAGTAAAACTCAATCTAACCATCTGATACACAATTATAAAATAAATGCCAACACTAATCTTGTGTTAAAAGGTTTCTCGACCTTTGACTATAATACCAATTATTGTAAAAAAATGCTCGCACTTGATCAATATCAGCAAAGCCAAAATATAAAAGGAAAGAGTCAAAACAAAAGTCAAAAAGACTAAAATATAACAAAAGATAAGATATATAATAATGATTTATGTGATTTGGTAATATGCATACTCCACAAGCAATAAAATACATAATAATAATTAAAAAATCATTATAAACAAGAGAAATAAAAATATAAGACTTATTTTTTACACATGTATAAAAAATACATTAGAAAATGAATACCTTGAAATGACACCTCTCTCTCTACTAATGACGCTCCTTACATAAGCTATACAATGAGAGAGATAATGTACAAAGGCCTAAGAAAAATAAGCTTCATCTATACACATACATTCGGACACCGAAACTCCTGGGAGTCCATGACTGAGCCATGAGTAGATATCCTCATGAAATCAACCTCATAAATATAATTAGCCATGAATCTACCATCGATTTTCAGTTATCCATACGCTGCCGCGATTTTGTTATTTCAATGGAGTTATATGATAATCCGGTAAATGAATATCCATTACCACCCCACTATCCTAGAGGTAGGAGACTTCAATATTTGGAGAGTGATCTGATCTATTCCCAACATGTATCGTCACATGAATAAACAAATCACATGACTAACACATGTTGGATCTCCAGAGAGGCATTGGATCACCTGTTAATTAACATATGTTGGATCAGTGCAGGCCCCACCTGAGATGTCTATGTTGAATCCAGGTCGTCGATCTAGTATTACTACTCGTTGAAATAATTACCAATCACTGTTAAAAACATATAAATTCAGTTATCATGGCCCACGGTCCACCTGAATTTTAGAATAGCTTGATTTTGTTTGGGTCCCTGATGACTCCATTGAATGACATATGGACAACAAGGTGGACACCATCTTTCATCAGTTTGGCCCACCTGAGTTATAGATTGGGATGGACTTTAGGGTCTAGGCCTAACATTGGTGTATGATCTAATGTACGGTTTGGATGGCACTTACACATCATCGGTGGGCCCCACAACTTGATTCTATGATGTATGTGATGATTCCTCAACAAAATCATTGACGAAAAGGACAATAATGGTAATATATGATGGATAATGAGTGGGCAATGTGTTCCTTTTATTAACTAGGATAATGATATTGTTAACATCTGTGCCGTCTGATGTCATGAAAGGAACCATAAGTTAAAATGTTCATCCCTTAGTTATAATGTGGACGACAGAAGCTAAAAAATAGATGCAAGGTGATAATCCATCACACCATGTCTTAATGTATGCATAAAAAATAAAAAAGGGCTTTCTTGAGTCATCATCTCTGGGATCATATTTAAAGTGTTGTCCGTTGTTGTGATACCACTACCACCATAAGCTATGTTGATACAAGGCAATTGTGTGGCTCATGTGATCGCGATGAAATCCAAACTGTCTATTAGATGTTTCAATATATGTTACCCACAAATCTCAAAATTTAGGGTGATCCGTGAATCAGGTGGGACACATCATGGGATACAATTTGAAAGGGAATGCCCACCCTTGATTTGCATGGAGAGCACACCGTGTATATGAACTCTAGGCCGTTTTGGGCCTTCATCTGGTCTGGATCAAGGCTTAGGGAAAAACTTAGGTTGTTTTACAATTGAGGTGTTTCCCTATGCAAATCAAGGGTGGGTGTTCTCTCTCACATTGTTCCATGTATTATCCGAACCATGTGTCTGATGGATTTTGCCATTGATGGACGGTTAATTAAAAAAAGAACTTTGATCGGACCACCCAAACCATCTAATAAATTACTTGCTTCTTTGCTGAACGTGAGCCATTGCTGATATGCCTCGATTAAAGGGGTAGAATCTCTTGAAGGTCCATCATGTATTGGGGCTGGTAAGGATTCAGGGCCTACTTAACGGTTCTGAGTTCATCTATGTATTGCACGTGTGAGACATGGATTATCCCATGCATGCAGAAGTAGCGGATCGGCTCTCATATAAAAATAATAGAGGCAGGTATATCAGTCAAACGGGTAATGAGGACCATCGTTTAACTTAAGTGAGATCTACGACTATAAAAAAGAATATGGAAACGACATCAACCTGACTATTTTTTCAATATACGATGAGAAAGAGTTTTGATTTGTTGTACATAAAATGAGTTATTGAAATGCACGGCTCTTCGAATAACTTATAAATTATTTCTCTATGGGACTCACTGTCTATGTGGATCCTTATTCGAGCTGCCAATGAGGACTGTAATGTCCGGCCCACGAGTTGGGCTCAGGCCTAAATTTTGAAGCCCCTTTTTAAATGGGCAAGGCTCAGGCTAGGTATAACAGCCCATCAGCCTAACCGGAATCCAACTTCGCTCCCTATTTGGGAGCGTGGATCTGGAACCCCCTATATTTGAACTCCTCCTACTGTGTTTGGTACCCTAGATTCATAATCAACTTTAATCCAAAAGTATACATGGTATATTTATGTGGATTTGAATTTAATTACTAAATTAACTTTAATATATCTAATTAGTGAAAGTATGTAATGTTTGACACAATGGTTGTAATAAACCCGCTGAAATAAATACTTTACTCGAAAATGATGATATTTCAAGTCTCAGATGGGCCACAAGTAGAAGATCATGTTTGAGTGACTGGCCAACAATATTTAACTGTCGATTTACATGGACAATGTTTGGTAAAGTAATTATAGTGATGCAATTGATAATCTAATTGTTTTGGGATATCATTAGTGGGCCATGTGGCCAAGAAATTAATAGTCTAGTGAAACAAATGTTACACATGCAACTCTTGGATGGATTTTAGATATAATCCAGGCTTTCACGGTGGATTTCAAACCCTTCCTTTAAAGGGATTTGAAACCTCCTGAATTGAAACCCCTAGCTACTTTATGGTGCTTAACAACCAGGGGATTTGAAATCCCTCCAAATCCACGGTGCCAAAGGGCCCCTGGTTGCTTGATACCATAAAAAGGGGGTTTCAAATCCCATAAAGGAGGGAGTTTGAAATCCATGGTGAAAGCTTGGATCACGCCTAAAATCATTTCGAGAGTTGCATGTGTAACATTTGTGTCACTAGACTATTAATCTATTGGGCACATGACCCACTCATGATATCCCAAAACAATTAGATTATCAATTGCATCACTATAATTACTTTAATATGATGATCAGCGTTGTCCAAACATTGTCCATGTAAATCAACGGTTAAAATTGTTGGTTAGTTACTCGGACATGTTCTTGTGCTTGTGGCCCATTCGAGACTTGGAATTTCATCATTTTTAGCCAAAATATATATTTCAGTAGGCTTATTACAACAATTGTGTAAAACATTACATACTTTCACTAATTAGATATATTAAAGTTGATTTAGTAATTAAATTCAAACCCATGTAAATATATCATGTATAGATACTTTTAGATTAAAGTTGATACCGAATCTAGGGTGCTAAACACAATAGGAGGATTTTAAATTTAGGGGGTTCCGAATCCAGGGGTACCAAATCCATGCTCCCAAAAAGGCCCCGAGGGTTAGAAAATTCTGAAATTTGAAAAACTCCTCTCTCTCTCTCTCTTCAAATCTTCTCCTAAAAAATTAATCTCTCCCTTCAAATTCTTTCCTCAACAACCCATCCCTCTCTCTCCACTACAATGGAAGGGCTCGATCCAGGCGAAAACACATCAGGCTGGGCTTAGGTTAAAATTTTTTACCCTATCACGGGCCCAAGCTGGGTTCAAGCTGATGGGGTTTTCCTCCTCAGTTCAGAGGAGAGACGGTGCAGCAGGTGTAAAATTGAAGTAATTCACCGCGTTGCACGACCAGTCGAGGGGGTGGTGCTCGACTAGTTGTATGTTCGAGTTATGACATGACTCAAAGTCCAACGACTTTAGGTATTATTTGTCACACCCCAAACTTGGAAACCGGGCTCACAAAATTTTCGATCACCGAATCCAGTGTCGACAGCCTCCGTAGTACCCCGTTCTTGGCTCCCAACGTCCATACGCCAGATCTTGATCCTGGGATCTTATAAGGAGGATTTTACAATGTACATTTAGCTCATGATAAGTATAACCACAAGTTTACCCAAGTCATAAAGGGAACATCATCATCACATATCCACTAATATAAACAGTTGAATATAATACTGAAAGAGAAATACATATGCTAAGAATCAAAGCTCCATAAGTTCGCTGCACGCTCCAAGTTCAATGCTGCTGCAACCTGACGCCACTTGCATGCATCTATCGTGCATAAGCTTATAGAAAGCTTAGTGAGTGGTGAAAGTGTGTGCATAAGGTAAGTGCCAAGTAAGTAATATCAGAGTAATCAGAGTAAGCAGAAGTACTGACAAGTCCATGAGTCATGCAATATCAGGGTACACAGTGCAAATCAGTTATGCAAATGAGGAGTCAAAGCGAGCCAAATATTAGATGCCGAGGATACAATGCTGTAAATCATACAACATCGAAATGGATGAAAATATACTGATAAGTCTATGAGTGTCATCAGCTGTACCAAGGCTATGCAATGCAAGGCATGAGTACTAATGGCTATATCAATGCAAAAACATTTCAACCCAAAATGCTAAGTACTGTGGATGCAATGTAATATGCGGTGTGAATGAAATGACCAAGCTAGAGTGAAGTCGAGATGACAGTACATTGTATCGCAGGTTATGGGGTCCATCACAAGGAATTTCTATCCAAACCAGTCCCATACCTAAATTTGGATAGTCAGATTCAATGTGGTAAACTCCTGATCTCAGGTTAGTTGCACGCCCAACCGAAATCTTGGCCATGTGAAGGTACACAACAATCAGTTGCGCACCATCAGCCTGAGTGGATAGTGAATGAAATGAATGCATGAGTATGCAACTCCTACTCAATAAGTCCACATATCAATACAGTTCCTCTCTGAAAAATCATCGGGGTCTATTACACTCCAATAAGATTACCGCTCCATCGTGCACAACAAGGTGAGTGAAAGAGACCTCACTATCTTTCTGTCAATATCGGGCTCGGCTCGTCGATAGCGGACCCATTCCTCGAGCTGGTCAGACTCAGCCTAGCATTGCCCCCTCCTCTCGGGTAGGTAAGGCCGCATCCCCTTCCAACTGACCAGGACACAGTGGGAGACCCGACCTAATGGTATACGGCCCTCATGCGCTCATGCATCCACTCGGTCTAGACGTTGGAGTAACCTCTGGAACCAAGAGGATTTAGGGACTTTCACCTAGGGATATCTATAGCACCTCATATAGAATAAATTTTCGGTGTCCCATCTGGCCATCCACGAAACACCTGTGAAGACTACGACCTTAATGTCGCTAGGGCGTACAGTAATCACAACACACAATGCAAGATGCATGAGTCATACAATCCAGTCATGCATCAATCCTGCGCATACCGTGTACTCATGTGAGACAATCTCTGCCTATCTGGGAGTCTCATAACAACATGCCCAATAACATATGCAATGGTCAACCACATCTCATAACAAACATGCAGATGATGTGTATGGGCATGTATCGTGATGCTATGCTGTCACATACTCATAATCGGTATCAATAACCTACATAAACAATCAGCCTCAACAATGTGGACATCTAACCAACATTGCCCCAAGGAATGACCCTCATAGATCCTAACATATAATGGACCCATGACCTCACACAAGGGCCAAATATACAACACCATGAGCCTCGCTTAAGAGCTTAATACACATCACGATAGGCCTTTTACATGGGCCTAACATACATCACAATGGTCTCTATCGCCTGACCCTCAAATGTACCACAATGAGCCTCATCACATAGATCTCATATTCATCACATTAGGCCCTAAACATGGGTTGAATACACATTACAATGGGTCTCAAATACGGGCCGCATATACATCACACAGTCCGATTACACATCACAATGGGCCTCAACTATGGGTCACATATTGTTGAGGGTCAAATATTATATATCAGACCCAATTTATTGCCTAGATTTACGAGCATGATACCGTTTAATAGCCGATTTAATCGTGTTTGTGATGCAGGGTGTCTTTATGAGCTTGAACTGAAAATGGGTGTTAAAAACATGGTTTTAGCGCTCAAGATGCACCAAGGCAAGTTATGGGACTCCAGAGGACCAAGATCGACGAATTTACACGCTAGAGATCCATGAAAATCAAGAAGCTAAAGCTCAAATGGCCCGGAAGACATCTAGAATGCAAGATCACAGGGTTCCCATCATCCGTTCAGCTCAAGACTTTATGCATGGTTTAAGGACCATAAAATAACCGTACACGTCGAATTTCAGCCCTCAGATCACTTTGAAAGTGGCCCAATGAACATATCAGCCCCTTAAATCCTTAAGTGGGGCCCACCTGACATCCGGATATACTTCAATTTTGGACTCAACGTCTTAAATTGGAAGGGAAACATTTAGGATGGTGTGGATTTCTCACTAGCATCACGAATGGGCTCCGCTTTCAGGAGCGTGTGCACATGTATCCTGCACTGGCGAAACACTGAACGAGCAGAGTCGGTCAGTGTGCGTTGACCCGACTCATGCTCGAATTCCATTCTCTATTTCAAATAGAGACTCACGGTCGGGTGCAGGTGGGCCACCATCATCATCCAGGTGGATGATCCGAACCATTCATTGCCTTTAAAGGATCAAATCGACCGTACCCTGGCTGGCTTCCTGATTTTTGTGGATGTTGCATCTACATGAAGTTTCGATGCAGGTTGGATGGCGCCAAGCAAACCTCCATGAATCACTACGAGCCCGAACCAAAACCGATCACGAACGACCAGTTTTTCATGGGAAATTCGAGGGACAGAGTGAATTTCTTGTCCAACTTCGATCATGGGCCCCGCCAGCCGCACAGCGGAAGAAAGTCGCTTCTCTCTCTCTCTGTTTACGCAAACAGAGCCTGCGGTGATGTGTCACGCCCCAAACTTAGAAACCGGGCTCACAAAATTCTCGATCGTGGAATTTGGCGCCGACAGTCTCCGTAAAACCCCATTCTCGGCTCCCAGCTCCCATTCGCCAAGTTCCAATCCTGGGATGCTACGAGGAGGATTTTCAAGATCAATTTGAATCGTGATAAGTATAACCAAAGGCATAACCCACAAACAACAACCAAAAACTTCATTACATTTTCACAATGATCAAAAACTTTACAAGTATAATGAGCATAAAGGGAAATACAATGATGATGAACAAAAACTCCAAAATGATCTACAAAGTGCACCAGCCTCAGCGCTGCTGCGCCCTAACGTCACCTGCATGCAACGGTCATGCATAAGCTTATAGAAAGCTTAGAGAGTGGTGAAAGTGTGTGTGCAAGGTAGTAATATGATCATACAATATCAGAGTAATGCGGAATATGCAGATGGATCCATAAATATCATGAGCGGTACCAAAGCTATGTGATGCAAGATACAAGTCAAGCATACAATCCTCATCTAAGTCCATATGTCAATATAGCTCAACTCCGGAATATCATCGGGGTCTAGTACACTCTAAACCAGATCGCCACCACATTACGCACAATAAGGTAAGTGGAAGAGACCTCATTATCCGTTTACCAATATCGGGCTCGACTCGTCGATAGCGGACCCATTCCTAGAGTTCGTCAAACTCAACCTAGCTTTGCCCCTTACTCTCGGGCGGGTAAGGCCGCACCCCTTTCCAACCGACCACGACATAATGGAAAGCGCAGTCATCTGGTAATCGACACTCAACCCTCATCTACCCACTCGGTCTAAAAGTTGGAGCAATCTCTTGGTACCATAAGGGTTTAGGGACTTTCACCTAGGGATATCTATAGCACCCCATGTAGAATAAAATTTTCGGTATCTAATCCTTCCAACCATGATACGTCTGTGGAGGCTATGGCCCCGATGTCGCTAGGGCATACAGTAACCACATCACACAATGCGAAATGCATGAATCACACTATCCAATCATGCAGCAAATCCTGTGTGTATCGTGCGCTCATGTAGGGCAACACCGCCTAATCGGGGTCCCATAGACAATCTGCCTGAAGGCATATGCTATGATCAATCACTTCTCATATCAAACATACATATGATGCGTATGATCATGAGTCATAAAACTATACTAAACTTGTGATAAAGTAATGAACTATTCTTACAACACAGATGGGCCTAGACGGCCTATACACAACAAGTACGGCCTGTCACCCAAGGGAGAGTCGTAATGTGGACATCCAACCAACATTACACTCGCAATGTGGACGTCAAATCAACATTGTTCTCAAGGTACAATCGTCGTAAACATCATTACATAATCTGTGTTGGGCTCACACATTGCAATGGACCTTAGGTACATCCCATTGGGCCTTAAATACATCAAATGAGCCATATCATATGGGCCTTTTATTCATCAAATGGGCCACATCAATGGGCCGCACCAATGGGCCTTATGTACATTGCTATGGGTCATAACTTGTGGGCCTTAGATTACATCAATGGTTCTCGACCCATGGGCCTTATATATATCAAATGGGCCACACCGAATAGGTCTTATATACATCAAATGGGCCTCATCCCATAGGCCTTGGAATATATCAAATGTCCAATCCCATGGGCCTTATAATACACTAAATGGGCCTAATCCCATGGGCCTTGGAATATATCAAATGGGCCTAATCCCATGGACCTTATAACATGCTAAGATTGGGTCCACTCGGACTATGGGTCTGGCCCATTCTTTTACTCATTTCATAAAATGAGCTTTTAAAATGGATAGACAGATTGGATGCAGCACCTGCATCAATGGTGGGGGCCCACATGAAGGCCCATCATCGTGTATACTATATATTATATAATATATAAACTACATAATATATATATACACACACACACACACACATATACACACCCAAAGCACGCACACGCACTGCACACACACACGCTGCATGCACACACACTGCACACACACACGCTGCACGCACACACACTGCAGACACACCCACGCTGCACGCTGAGGGCCCCACCGTCACGCTGACGGTGGGAATAAAACCCATGCATCACTGTGGGTCCCACGTGGGGCCCACCATAGCATATATTTTCCATCCAACCTGTTGACAAGGTCACACGGACTTGAATGAAAGGAAAACAAAATTTTCATCTTGATCTATAATTCATGTGGCCCACAAAAAGAATTTTAATGGTAGAGGTTCAGTCCCGCTGTTTCCTATGGTGTGGGCCACCTAAGATCTGGATCGACCTGATTCTTGGAGGGGACCCACCTCAGGGATGGAGTGGATACAAAATATACATCATGGTGGGGCCCACGGCTGGAGCCATGGGTGGCTGCCGTCCCCCCGCCCGAGCGCAGGCAGCGCCTGCTGCCTCCTGACAGCAGCAGTGTTGCTGCTTCCTTTCATCTTTTTTTTTTGAGAAATTTCACATGTGGAGCCCACTTCTTGAAAATCTGCTCCGTCTAATAAATTCTAGGGCTCAAAACACGCTGAACGAGTCCGATGTTCAGCATTTTTGGCATGTAGATGCAGCAAGGTGGGTCCTAATAGCTTTGAATGGTAAGGAATATAATTTTATATGGTATGGCCCACCTGATTAACAGATCAACATCATTTTTTCGGCTCAACGCCTAAAATGAGTTGGTAAAAGGGATGAACGGCATGGATCGAACACATATATCAAGGTGGGGCCTACATGAGCCTGCCACCAAAAACCTTTCTTTTTCTCTTTTTCACTACTGATGTGAGTATACCCACGTCAGTACACATACTCCATGCTAGCCACCCCACAGGGATCCATACCAGGACCCCCAGCGTTGAAACGGGGGTATCTTTCACTTGGTCGGCCACTTGAACTATGGATCAGGGTGTAGGGCCCCACATGCACACCTGGGTGGGCCACATCCTTGATGAGGATGGATGGTTGGGATATCATGTAAACATCATGATGTGTCCCATATGGATGGGATCCACCGATAGATGGCTTGGATGCAAACATCATGATGGGCCACACATCTTATCATCATCACAACCATACAAGAGGAAAAGATAGAGGAAAAAAAGGAAAAGAGAGATAGGAGGGTGGTGGAGGGACCCCGCCACTATGGGCCCTCCATGATCACAATACAAACATAAAAAAAAAAGTTCCATCACAAGTGGACCTTGTAATAGCAAAACAACGGTGGATCACCCACATTAGATCTTTTCTTCTTGGCTCCAATGGCTTCTTTGCTCCTTAGCTTCAATCCTAATGGAGGAGATGAGGTTTGGATGGTTGAGATGAGAGATGATGGGGTAGGAAAGTGGGCCACCTTTGTTGCTTGGGAAGGCTTGGAGAGCTCATAAGTATGGAGTCTTAGTTGCTTGGAAAGAGTTTGAAAATGAGAAAGACTTGTAAAGGGAGAGAGAGAGAGAGAGAGAGAGAGAGAGAGAGAGAGAGAGAGAGAGAGAGAGAGAGAGAGAGAGATGGGTGATGGATGTGGTGAGTGATGGGTGTGTAAGAAATTCTTGACTTTTGTGGCCATTTGTATAAGAAAGGCATAGGTGGTGTAAGAACTTTTTGACTTTGAGGGTTGCTTGGGGAAGGGTGAGAGGTGATGTATACTTGACATGAGATGTGTAACATCCTGAAAATCGGGGTTCGTGTATAAACTCAACTCCCGAGTTCCAGACCGTCACTTATGCAACAAAAATGGTTATGATTCAATGTTGTCTGATTTAAAGCATTCACATGAGTAAAAGTATACCAAAACTGCAATTCATACTTCAGATCCAGTGATAAAAGCAAGCGGAAGACTAAACAAGATATATATCACTGTATGGAAAAACAAAGTAATCTCAACTGTCTCCAAAGTATGACTACATCTCTGAGTCTCATATACATGTACATAACAAAAGAATAATGTTCAAAAAGAAAAGTCCCACTGATGTCCCCTCGATCCAGGTCGCCTACGGGAAGCCGTCATGATACTGCATATACGAGAACTCATCCTGGTCCTCGTCATCATCTAGCTCCACCTCCTGGATCTCGTCGTCACCTGCAACTACAACAGGGTCTGGTGGGTGTTGCAAACACCATCCCGTAACATGGGAATGAGTGATCAACTCAGTGGAATCATAGAGCAAAGATTAGCATGTTCACAATTCAATCACGCGATAATAGTAAAGCAGTAAATCAGACAAGTCCTAATACTGTTGTTAATGCAAGATGATATGACGTGATGTATGCCCTCACCGACGATCACCCTCATACGGCAACATCTTACGACCGCGGCATGCCACACTCCCTAGAGTGCTCCACATCTTCCAGGCACATGCAATGCTATGGTGATATGATTACCAAGTTGTTATTAGTCCATTCAAACAGCAGGATTGGGAAACTAAGGTACCTCCCTTGTATCAATCCCAACACGGATCCTGTCTAGGGTCGTCACTCCTAGTAATCTCATACGATGTACATTTCGTAGGTCACTGCAAGGGCTGCCAGGGCTGTTGCTCGCACTCGTTGCACCGCTCCCCCATCACCTTATCAATACAGGCCTACTGTACTCTACTGCACGGAAGGGTCGTCGCCTCCCGTGAACTCAGAATACGCTCGCGGTCACTACAAAGGGCTCGTCGCCTGATCAGTGTAGGCCGACAGCTAGAATATAGTGTCCCATACCACCATAATCTGCTCACGAGTCAAGGTGCTCATTGGTCACTACGGGGAGGTTTGTGGCCCCAGCGTAGGCCGACAGCTCGACCACGGTGTCCCATACCACCATGCCCGGCTCATGAGTCTTCGTGGATCAAGGTACCACGGTTAATAGGGTTTACAATGGTAAGTTCAGTACCCTAGGTTCAAGCAGTTATGATACATACAAGGTGAACAAACATCGGCCAGTCGGGTTACTTGACGGGCTCGACTAGCGCGACCGCATCTTGAATTGAACGACATGAAGTGCGTAAAACACTTCGCGTGGCCTAACCACTGTCGCCAACTCTCAACACGAATCACATTCATCGACGCGTCGTTCGTGGCTATGACCAGTCAGCCACGAATTCGCTCGGTTACCGACTGCCTGGACTAAGTCAAGTCCCACACATCTATGGAATTACATTAACACTATAAAAAGGTATTGGAATTGAAATACATCATGTGAGCATGTTAGCACATGTTATAACATTCAACTTAAGCAAATCTTCAAGGCATACTTCCCATGCATATTCAACTTAAGCAAATCCTCAAGTACATACATTCCATGCATGTAATGAAATCATGCATTTTGTCAACATGTAGAAAATCATTTAGGTCAGCATAATAATTGAAAAATCAATCACAAACTATCAAATAACATCATTTAATTCAATACATACTAATACAAGCATTTATACAAACACATACACTACACACTTAAGTCTACATATAGTATGTCGACCCAAAGTGTGCAACTAGGCGAATCTCTTCGCCAAACTAATTATGCACGCATTCCTAACTTCCTAATGCGACAACAAACCATGTCAATCACATCAGCAAAATATGAATGCAAACAGCACTTCCTACAAATGACTAAAATGCCCTAAATCTCATATTCTTCGTTAGCTTACGAAACGGGAAACGGAGAGCATTTTGTACATGTCAAACGGCGATGCCGTCAAGAATCTACTATTAAACGACATTGAAAGCGTTGGGAACCGTCAATCAAAGCATCTAAAATCCTCACCTAGTGTCTTGTAGACTCGGGAATTGAAGCGGAGTGTATATGCTTCGTCTACGGCGAGTAAGGAGCCTAATACATAAGATCCATAAGCTACATCGCTATGGAAACAAGGAAAACTCAAATCACCAACTATTTAGGGTTTTTACTTACCTAGGATTGCGGTGGAATCGTCGGGAAAGCGGTAGAGGAGTGTTGCTTAAGCACGTGCAACACGTAGCACAAGTGGCAGGAAGAACTCTCTCACTCTCTCACAATCTCTCACTCTTTTTCTCTCTCCCAAGCTAGGGCTTCTCTCAAATTCGGATGGGAGAGAGGAGTGAGGGTTTCAACCCCTTTTATAGCCTAAAACATTCCCAAAATAGGCTTGGGAACAATGTTTACTTGGTGCCTAACCAAATCGGGGCCGTTTCGGTCCAAAAGGGCATTTCTGGAGGTCCCCAGGCCAAATGCGGTCGGACTTAAGCTCATGCATACTAGATCTAGCATACATCCAGTTTTCAGACCGGTTGGGTTCCCAGATCGCACGTGGCGGCCCAGTTTCAGTTTAACGGTCACCGCACCAAGATCAGGCCTGTAAGTCTCGTGATATATAATAGATATTTTTCCTGATCCAAGGGTGTAATTTGGCTGTATTCTGACGGTCAGAATGCTTAATACTGATGCGTCAAATTTGTGTGCCAGATTTGAATTTGAAATTCCAACTATGTCCCTATTCACACTCTCTTCGGTCCGGGCTCAATGAAATAGCCTGTGATCGTCAGTTGGACTTGATATTCGAAACGATTGCCAAGCCCAGCTAAGTGGTCATAACGGTCTAAGATGGTAGGCATCTGACTTACGACGCGCGGTCTAGATCCAATACAAAGTTTCAAGGAGGTCCCGAGAACAAACCGGCTTAGAGTTTGATCCGAGGCTTTAGAGCATTATAGCACCCTTAGTTCCACTCGCTTCGGGCCTTGTAGAACGTATTTAAAGTGATCAGGGACCATTTCCCAGCTATTCCAACGTTGCACTAGCTAACCTAGTCACATTTTCTAAAGGAATGAATTCTACGCAATTTCGGGTCGAGTTGGTACTCGAGCCCAAGTATGGATTTTTCACGGGCGTTACAAGATGTGATGAGATTTGATTGATTGATGGGATTGATATGACACCTTGTAGAGATTCTCTTGGGTTTCGCAATGCGCGGCGTTTTTCTCGCACCGAATGCTGACCCACATCTCCTGACCAGGGTATCGCCTTGGTGCGTGAGTCGCGGCATCGGAACTGCAGTGATGGCGCGGTCGCTATGGTAAAGATCTTGGGTTGAGTCGACTCGGGTTGACGGCGTACGAATCAGGGTCATGCGCAAATATCGATTAAGAATCGAAGGTTGCCAGAATTCGACCGGTAAGATCGTGAAAATCTACGAAACGGTACGGTCTAGGAAATGGGGCTTACATGATGTGTTGTGGTCCACCATGACCAATCAAAATGTTGATCTGAACCGTCTGACACATCTGGGAAAGATTTTCTACCAAGACCTTGATGTCTTTATCTCTCCATGCATGCATCCTAGCTTACACTTACACAGAATACACTGCTACGTCCAATGATGGTGTGGCCCATATGAATCACAGATTCATGCCAAAATTGGGCTCGTGACCCTAAGATGATGCAGAAGTTCGTAGGATGGATTTGATTCACCAAAAGATCAAACGTAGTGGGCCACGCCACGCATTAGCATAACTGTCATGCGTAAGGTTACGCACGACCGAAAAAATTTGAAATTTTCGGATGATGATTGGCCCTCCATCTTTGATCAGTCGGTCAATCTGAACCATTCATACGGTGCCCAGGCCAAAAAAAATGACCGTGTCTACGAAAGGAAGTCGGAACTGAGACGTTCTTCCATTCCGAAAATCAATCCAAAACGCAGCCAGTTTCGCAGTTTTGCTACGACAGAAGTTTCCTAAACTCTTTAACTGCAAATTCTCCACCACCTCTTGTCAGTGTGAATCGACCTTCTGGTGCTATAAAAAGGAGGAAGACAAGAGGGGAAAAAGATCATCTACGGCTGGTATCTTGGGCTCGGCTTCAACGTGGGTAAAGAGAGAGAGGAAGGGAGTAGAGTTTGTATTTTTTATGTTTATGACGTCAGGAAGCCCTGTTGTTCACCATCGTCTCCTGGGCATGGTCAGATGACAGTACCCTTCCTAACCTTCATGCATTGTTGATTGGTTGATAATTAGTTTAATTCTGTTGTTGCCATAGTCTCTTGGGCATGGTTTGGTGATGGAATCCATTCTAATTCATATACCTTTCATCTCTTCAAAACTAGATCAATGACAGTTCAGTTAATTTTCATAATTCTTGAAGCAGGCGTAAGATCTCCCTGATCTCTACAAGTGGATCCTCTGAATCCGTAGTTTCCTATCTCTGATTTCTCCTAAGTTTTTGATAATTATTCCATCATTATTCCCTTAATTTTTATTTGATTTAGATTATATCTCATACTAGTTCTAGTTCTAGTTAGTTTTAGATAACGTACAAGTATTAGTCCCTTGGGATTCGACCTCGGTCTTATCGAGTTTATTACTACATCACAACCCTGCACTTGGGGAGTGAACAAGTTTTTGGCGCCGTTGCCGGGGACTGACGGCTACGATTTTCTAAAATTAATTAATTCTAGGATTAGTTTAAGATTATGTTTAAATTTTCTGATTTTTAGAAACTAACCTGTCTTTCCTGTTTTGTAGGCTTCTGAGATAGTTTCTAAATTGGTAAATTCTTTCTTAAATTCTTCCTCTCTATTCTAGATTAGGACTTATTTCTTCTTTTAGTAAGTTTCTAATTCTAATTCTTTTAAGAAATCCTAACTTTGGTTCTTATTCTATTTTTAGAATTTTTATGTTCGTAGACTTTTTGTTTAGGAACTAACCTATTTATTTTGCAGGTTAGGTTTTTAGTTTAGGGACTCTAATTTGGTAACTTCTCTCCAACCCTCTCTTCTTTTTAGATTTCTATTTCCTTTCTTAGGTCTAGGTTAGTCAAGGGGTTGACTATCCATCGCAGGACTAGACACCACTTGAATTTTCCTGAGTTAGTTGAGGTTATGACTAAAAATCAACCTCAAGCACTACTCCAACCTAGGGTAAAGGAAGTACAAGCTGAGAATGAGGTGCATTAGACACTCCCGCCCCGTACTTTACGAGATTATTTACAACTGGCGGGGGTGAGTACGCCCTCATGCATGATTTTTCCTGAGAATACAGGACAGATGGATATCAAGCCAGGGGTTATTCAACTCTTTCCTAAGTTCCATGGGCTTGAGTTTGAAGAACCGTATCTACATCTGAAAGAGTTCGACGAGATTATAACTACCTTATACTTTCCTAATGTATCTGAGGATACTATTAGGCTGAAACTCTTCCCATTTTCCTTGAAAGAGAAGGCCAAGACGTGGTTTCACTCACTGCGTCCTAGATCCATTGACACATGGAATGATATGCAGAGAGAATTTATAAAGAAATTTTTCCCACATCATAAAACAATTACCATCAGAAAAGTAATTATGAACTTTGCCCAAAAGGAAGATGAAACATTCTTCCAATGCTGGGAAAGGTTCATGGATTTAGTCAGTTCATGCCTATAACACGGCTTTGAAATGTGGCGCATTACAAATTTTTTCTACGATGGACTGACATCTTCTATGCGCCAAATAGTCGAGACAGTGTGTAATGGAGAATTCATTAATAAAAATGTTGACAAGGTATGGTATTACCTCAATAGTCTTGCTGAAAAAATACAATCATGAGACTATTACCCAAGTTCAAACACCACGTCTAGGCCGACTCAATCTAAGGAGAAAGGTGGAGTATATCTCTTGAAAGAAGAGGATGATCTCAAGTATAAAGTGTCTACACTCATAAGAAAATTTGAGGCCATGAAAGGAAAAAAGGATAAGATTAATGAAAGTGTCTGTGGCATCTGTGATTGCAACATTTATACAACTAAAAATTGTCGTACAATACCTGCCTTTTGAGAAGTATTAAATGAACAATTCAATGTTGTAAATAACTATTAATGACCTTTCAATGGACCACCCTCTAATACGTACAATCCTGGCTGGAAAAATCATCCCAATTTTAGTTAGAGGAATGGACAAACTGCTACCCCTTAAGGTTTCTTCAATCAAAATCCAAATCAGGGGAAACATCAAGAAGAATCGGTTCAAAATTTCATACAAGAGCTGGCTCAGACAATGCGAGGAATGTCAGATTTTATATAAAAAATAGATTCACGTATGACGACTATAGAAAAGGGGATGCTTCCTGCACAACCACTCCCCAATCCTAAACTGCAGTACGAGATAAATGATCCCAACTCTTCAAATCAAATGGGGCACGCTAAATCCATCACCATTCTTAGGAGTGGGAAGGTTATTGATAAAACCCTTTCAGTTAGGCCCAAAAAGCCTCAAGAACCAGAAGAGGACAACAATAATGGATTTGGTGATGCCCCACAAAAATTAGAACCGGAACTTCTAGAGAAGTCAGTTGCTCTGTTCCCTAAACGGTTGGTTGCACCAAAATGTCTCTCTAACTCTCAAGATATCCTAGATGTGTTGAAACAAGTGAAAGTCAACATTTCTCTACTTAATGTCGTAAAACAGATACCTTTATATACCAAATGCCTAAAAGACTTATGCACTACCAAACGATGGTAAAGTGTTCAAAAGAAGATTTTCTTGATTGAGAAAGTGAATACCATCATAAAACAAGAGGTGCTGAAGAAATTCAAAGATCACGGTAGCCCAACCATATCATGTGTAATTGGAAACTATCGAATTGATCATGCACTTCTTGACTTAGGAGTGAGCGTCAATCTGATTCCCTACTCGGTATACCAACAGTTAGGTTTAGGTAAATTAAAACTCACCCGGACCGTACTACAACTTGTTGATCACTCTGTTCGTGTACCAAGAGGGATAATTGAGGATGTATTGGGCCAGATCGATAGATTTTACTACCCTATAGATTTTATCATCCTGGACACCGAACCCATCAATGACATGAGCACTCAGATTCTCGTCATTCTTGGTCGCCCATTCCTTTTCACTTCAAATGCAATTATCAATTGCAGGAATGGTGTCATGACTATGTCTTTTGAAAATTTAACATTGGAGTCAAATATCTTTTTCAATAACGACAGCAACTCAGAGGATGATGATGATTTCTACGACATTAACATGATTGATTCTTTCGTGGAAGATAGAATGCCTCTTACCTTATCCTCTGATCCTTTAAAGACATGTCTTACCCACTCCCATGATCTTAATGATGATACAATTAGGGAGACATGTGTCATACTTGATACTGCACCGGCACTTGAAGTTAACCGGTGGAGGCCACAATTTGAAGAGTTGCCTCAAATCGATGTAGTGCCTCTACCATCTAACCTCAAGCCACCGAAGCTTGACCTAAAACATTTGCTCTCTGATTTAAAATATGTCTATTTAAGTCAAGATAAGACATACCCAGTGGTGATCTCTGCCCACCTGGAGACAGAACAGGAGAGTATGCTCATATCTACTCTCATTGAGCATAAGGGAGCTTTTGGATGGACAATAGCGAATTTCAAAGGAATTAACCCCTCGATATGTACTCATCGCATATATCTTGAGGATAATGCAAAGGCTGTTTGGCAATCAGAACGCAGACTAAATCCAAATATGAAGGAAGTGGTTAAAGCTGAAGTTCTCAAACTATTAGATGTGGGTATCATATACCCCATATCCGATAGTCAATGGGTGAGTCAAACTCAGGTGGTTCCTAAGAAGTCCGGGATCACCATCGTAGCCAATGCCAATAACGAACTCGTACCGACCAGAGTTACTACTGGTTGGAGAATGTGCATTGACTGCAGAAAGCTGAATACTGTCACGAGGAAAGACCACTTTCTTTTGCCTTTCATTGATCAAATCTTGAAAAGGCTAGCTGGTCATTCCTATTATTATTTCCTTGACGGGTATCCAGGTTATAATCATATTGAAATCGCCCCTGAGGACCAGGAAAAGACCACATTTACATGTCCCTACGACACCTTTGCTTATAGAAGGATGCCGTTCGGGTTATGTAATGCCCCTGCCACCTTTCAGCGATGTATGATGAGTATATTTTCTAACATGGTAGGAAAATATTTAGATGTCTTCATGGACGATTTCTCTGTTTTCGGTTCATCTTTCAGCGAATGCTTAGAGAGGCTTAAATGTGTACTGAAAAGATGTGAAGAAAAGAATTTGGTACTTAATTGAGAGAAGTGTCATTTCATGGTTCAAAAGGAAATTGTCCTGGGACATATTATCTCGTCCAAGGGAATCGAGGTAGATAAGGTAAAAATCGATCTTATCTCTAACCTACCTCCATCCAAGAACATCAGAGACGTGTGATCCTTCTTAGGACACGTAGGGTTTTACAGACGATTCATAAAGGACTTTAGTCTCCTCTCTCGTCCTTTATATAATCTTCTTCAAAAAGATGCACCATATGAGTGAACTGAGCAATGCCAAGAAGCTTTCAGTAAGCTTAAGGGCATGTTAACCACTACACCTATTATGCAGCCACCCGACTGGAGTCTTCCTTTTAAACTTATGTGCGACACCTCTGATTATGCTCTTGGAGAGGTTCTAGGCCAAAGAAAAGATAAGCGGCCTTACATCATTCATTACACAAGTAGGACTCTAAATCCTACCCAAGCAAACTACTGGACTACGGAAAAGGAACTCTTAGCCGTAGTGTTCGCTTTGGACAAATTTAGGTCCTACCTGATCAGATCCAAGATTATTATATACATAGATCATGCGGCACTTAAATATCTTCTTTCTAAGAATGATTCTAAGCTCCGCTTGATACGATGGATCCTTCTACTCCAAGAAATTGATTTGAAAATTAAATACAAAAAGGGAGTAGAGAACGTAGTGGCCGATCACCTTTCTCACCTTAATACCTCTGATTTCCTTGAGACGACCCATATCAATGACATGTTCCCTAATGAACAACTGTTCAGAGTCTCTCATTCACCTTGGTTCGCTGATATTGCTAATTATCTTACTACAGGTTCCATACCGATACATTGGACTGCACAAGATAAGAAGAAATTCTTTACCAAGGTGCGTAACTTTTTCTGGGATGATCCATATTTGTTTAAATATTATACAGACCAAATCCTAAGGATATGTGTGCCAGACGATGAGCATCAGAGTGTTATCTCCTTTTGTCACTCACAGGCCTGTGGTGGTCACTTTTCTTCTAAAAAGACCACGGCCAAGATTCTACAGTGTGGCTTCTATTGGCCCACTATGTTCAGGGACACTCATGAGTTTTGCAAGGCTTGTGAGCATTGTCAAAAATCAGGAGCATTGTCCCGTCGAAATATGATGCCTTTGAATCTCATCCTTATCATAGAAGCATTTGATTATTGGGGCTTCGATTTCATGGGACCATTTCCCCAATCCTTTGAAAATTTGTATATTTTGCTCGTCGTAGATTCACTAAATGGGTCGAAGCAATTTCGTGCCGCAACAATGACCATCGTATGGTCATTAAATATTTAAAAAAGAACATCCTTTCGCGGTTCGAAATGCCTCGAGCCATCATTAGTGATGGGGGCTCACACTTTTGTAATAGACCATTCGATAGTTTAATGAAAAAATACGGTATCTCTCATAAGGTGAGCACCCCATACCATTTACAGACAAGTGGGCAAGATGAGATTTTTAATAGGGAGATCAAACATATCCTCGAGAAAACAGTTAACCCTAACCGTAAGGCATTGGTCAATAGGATTGGTCAATCCAATTGACCAATGCCTTATGGGCGTACCGTACTGCTTTTAAAACCCTTATCGGAACATCTCCCTTTAGACTTGTCTATGGAAAGGCTTGTCACTTGCCTATGGAGTTGGAACATAAAGCATACTGGGTGATCAAAAATCTAAATTTCAATCTAGACAACGCTGGCTCGCTACGTAAACTTTAGTTGAATAAACTTGAAGAAATCCGAAATGATGCATATGAGAACTCAAGAATTTACAAGGACGGGATGGAGGCGTTTCATGATCAACATATTCTACAGAAATCATTCACGCCAGGCCAGAAAGTCCTTTTATATAACTCTCGACTACACCTCTTTCCGGATAAGCTTCGATCTTGTTGGACCGGCCCTTACATTGTTGTTACTGTCTATCCTCATGGGGCTATTGAGATAAGAGATCCCGACAATGGCAAGGAGTTTAAAGTAAATGGACATCGATTAAAACCATTTGTCGAGAAATTTGATTCAGAGGACATATCCATGCCTCTGACTGCTCCTGTTTACTAGGATTGATCTCCTAGTCTAATGGAGGTACAGGTAGGTTTATCGCTTTTATACAACTAAGATAGTTGCTTTATTTGTCTGGCTGAAGACGGTAAATTTAGTGCTCCTGGGAGGCAACCCAGCTTTTCATTCCATTTGTATTTTTCTAGTTAGTTGGTTCAATGTTTGTGGATAACATTACTGCAAACCCTCACGAGACTACAACTCGTCCACTAGGGGTAATCTAAGGGTTTAAAGGCTTATTGCATACGCTAAATGCAATCGAGAATACCTGCGAAAGTGGTATAGGTAGGATTTTATTTTTGTTATTTTTATTTTGCTTTATGTCTTGTGTTGACCTACTCTTATGTAGATATCTTTGGAAAGTATCTCTCTCGATTCATTATCCAGGTACTATCTTCCCATCACTTTTCCTTTTGTACTTTTATTGTCCCATGTATACTGCATGCTTATTTCTTTTACATTGAGGACAATGTAAATTTTTAGTTGGGGGTGGAAGATTAGGTTACCTAATCAGTGTTTTCTTAGTCTTAACCAAAATTGTGAAAATTTTTAAAATTTTTTAAAATTTTCTAAAAATTCCTATGAATTCGAAGTGATTTTGACGGATATCCTTAATTTAGATTTTCAAGATACTGATACATGATGTTGGTAATGTATGACTCTTGAATTTAGTTATCTGTAGATTTCGTAATTAAGATCGAGTTATTAATCCATGATTAGAACTTGTAAACATTGATTGAGTCATGATTTCACATGTCACATCTCGCTTCCACATTAAGGTTTCAGTTTGATATTGTAGGGTTAACTTGGTAATCACTAAGCATGTAAGGGACCAGCCTAAAAAATTTGCCTGTTATGATCAACTGAAGAAAAAGAAAATACCCATCTAAGAAAAAAATAAAATATAGATACCTTTAGGAAGGGTTGGGCGAATAATCTTCATCATAAGTATATTCCCTATAGGTGTGGATTTAATTTCCTATGGATGATATGTAAAAAAGGATTGGGTGTACGGTCTTTACCATAGGTTTGCTCCCTATAGGTAAGGACTTGATTCTCAAAGGCTGAAAGAAAGAAAAAGAATGATCTCTGAGGCACATTTAAATTTTGGGTCTCCTGAATGCTCTTGCTGGTTACCAATGATATCATGGAATAATGAATTAAATCTTAATGTTTGTAAGCTGAGATAATATTATACACCTATGGAACTCAATGTTTAGAACTTTTCTAATTTATAGATTAATACTTTGAACTTGAGTATGAAGTTTACTGTGTGCTTGATTCCAAGAGAAAGTAATACCCAACATTCATGAATCTTAGAATTCTTATATCTGGATTGTCTTTCAAAAATCACTCGGGTTTACAGAAATTTTCTTATGCGTCTCAACTTAATTTTCGCATTCTTTGCTCGGGACTAGCAAGATATTAGTTGGGGGTTGTGTTGAAGGTCAAATACTACATATCAGACCCAATTTATTACCTGAATTTACGAGCATGATACCGTTTAATAGCCGATTTAATTGTGTTTGTGATGCAAGGTGTCTTTATGAGCTTGAATTGAAAATGGGTGTTAAAAGCATGGTTTTAGCGCTCAAGATGCACCAAGGCAAGTTACGGGACTCCAGGGGACCAAGATCGACGAATTTACATGCTAGAGATCAATGAAAATCAAGAAGCTGAAGCTCAAATGGCCCGTAAGACATCCAGAATGCAAGATCACAGGGTTCCCACCATCCGTTCGGCTTAAGACTTCATGCATGGTCTAATGTAACGCCCCAAATGCATACGCTCGACTCCCGAGTTTTTGAGTATTACTTATCATCAATTTTATGATTTTATTATTAATCAAGTTTAAACGCACAGCCTGAAATTACTTGGAGCATGAAATGCAACCACAACTAGTCTACTGAAGTGAAAGATATATATACATACTAGTCCAAAAGAATATAAAGGGGTCGCTCAAGGCTTTGCTTAACAAAAATAACAAAAAGAATCATATATCCAAAGGAATGGTGCGCTCCACAACTCAACGCTCTAGAATCCAATCTTCAAAGTCGATGGAGAACCGCTCATCAACTAGAAGTAGGAGAACTCGTCCTCCTCGCTTAAGCTCTCACAGCCAGTCTCGTCGAACTCAGCACAACCTGCAGATACTGAAGAATCTGGGTGGTGTTTTAAAACACCGTCCCAGAGTGGGAGTGAGTGATCAACTCAGTGGGTGCTATTAGTCTTAAGTTTTAACATGCATCAATTATAATATGAATTTAATGAAATACAGAAAATCATCAATTCCTATTAACTCTTGTTAAATGCATGAATGCGGAATGATATGATGCATGCCCTCGCCACAACACTCCCTCGAGTGACTCCATCTAATGATCGCGTATATCAACACTCCCTCATTGCTACCTCGACTTCCGAGTCGCCACCCTAACTAATGTGATGCAATGCAATCGTGTTAGCCGAGTTATTAATTAAGTCCATTCATCCAGCAGGTTTGGAAAACCGATACACCCCACGTATCAATGCCCTAAACGGGTTACGAGGCCAGACCCCCCAATGCGTGAGGCCGAGTCCTCGCTGTCCGTGATCCCATCGGGTTCCTCATCCCCGACTTCAAGCACATGAGGAGTGTCAAGAGAAAGGGATAGCTCGCGGTCACTACGGGGAGGCGCGACACCCCAGAGTAGGCCGACAGCTCAGATACAGTGTCTCATTCCACCATGTCCAGCTCACGAGGCTGTGGACCAATTTTAAGTGAGTTATTAATGGGCTACAACGGTTACGGGGTGTTTCAGGTTCCATACATAGGTGTGCAAATAAGGTTAACAAATAAGGTTTGCCAGTGAGTAGGCAGGACCGCACAAGTCAGACAAGTATAGAACAAGCGATCTTAGGCACAAGAGACCCATGTAGTCAAATTACAGCCGCCTAAACCCGAGGGTCCCTCCATGACTTAGTCCTATCGATGGGACTACCGTCTCTCGATATATTCCTGGCCAACCCAATAGTATAAGGGAGATCTATAGCATGCCAACAATACAAGATAATAACCAAAGTCATAAGATTATATTCTCATGCATCGCTACCTAAAAATATAGAAAATCCTACTAAGCAAGAAATCATAGTCATGAAGCATAGTGCGTGTGAGTGTATAGTTTGGAGAGGAAATTAGTAATTCGTCCACCTTGAGACATCATAAGCACAATAGTAATAGTTCATGCATACCAAGAAGCAACAACATTTGGAAAAATCATACAAATTCAGGCATGTGGTCATACATACACACATTCACATAAGAGGCAAGTACAAACACCATACAGAGCCAAACCACATTCTTACATGCAATTTCAACCATCATGAAATCCCTAGGATTTCCCTACACCTTTCAATCATAGCATCAAGGTAATTAAAATCATTAATCTCATAGTAGAATTGGTGCTAGACTACCTATGAGTAGTAGTCCACACCTTCGGATTCGTTGGAGGCTTGGAGACGACCTAAGAGATGTGGATTTCGGGGGTTGATCGGCCGGAATCCCTAAAGCAACATTTAGAAATTAGTTTTTCATGTAAATCCCCCTCATCATAAGGGTTTTAAGGAAAATAGGTGATGGATCTTACCTAGATGCTCAACGGAACAAAAGAACGGCCTTAGATGAGGGTTCCTTCTTGGAGGAGAGGTAGGAAGTTGTGGGGGTTACTCTCCTTGGGCCCCACCTTGATCCAAGGTCCACCTTCACTCTCCTTCACTCATCCTTCCTCTCTTCTTCCTTTCTTCTTTCTCCCTTTCTCTCTTCTCTCTTTCATTCCTTAGGGTAATTCGTATGGGGAGAGGGGTGCCCCAAATGAGACCCCTTTATAATGTCAAATTTGGTGCCAATAGCCCCAAGTGTTGGGTTTTTACTATACTAACCCTATGGGAGGGTTTTCTAAGATCTAGGGCCCACTGTGGGGTGTACATATCAATATACACCGCAGGATAGGTGATCCATGGCCCGATGAAGGGTCATGCAAATTTTGGGGACGATCGGATATTTAGTTTGATCGTACGGGTCTGATTTGTGATCAACGGTTACTGTGTCATTATCGGGTTCCAGATTTTTTGGACGGGTGTAGGACACTACATTAGACCTCCACCATAAATTTTAAAAAAATTTGACTGCTGAAAAGTCTTATATCTCAATTTCATTGACACATGCCAGATTTTCATCCTAGCCTTGGGTGGTTGCATTTTACAAGTGCCATTAGAATGGTGAGGATAATTAATTTCTGGATGTCCACTGAGTCTATGATCTGCAATGGACCACAAGCCCAGTGAGACAGACATTACTCTAAAATTTTGTAACTAGTGGCCCACCAACGAGTGGTCTAGAGCTTGTCTGGAAAATCGGGACATTTCTAGGATGAATTAGGTAATGAGATTTCTCGTGGGCACTGATTAGGGTTTGGATTAATTATGTTTATAGTATGGGCTATTTATAACTAATAAAAGTGAAGATTTGGTCATGATTACTTTAAGTCATTGGTTTTAGGCTAAAAGAGTACCAGGGTTCGTTTGGTCTATTAACCAAGATCTGGGCCTTATCTGACTTGGCTTTGATTGGATCTTTAATTTAGTTATGACTGCCTTGATTTATTAGCGATGGGTCGGTTAGATTTGGGCCCCATGTGAGTAAATCATGGGGCTAAACTCGATTTTTGAGTGATCAGGTAGATTCGTTGGTTTCTTACGGTTGATTGATCGGATTTGTGTGGTTCTTTACTGGTACCACCCCCTGTATAAACTAATATTGAGTGCTAATAGTCATTAAGTAATATTATAAGTCAATTAAAAAAAATAATAATTTAAAGATTTTTGGAAATTCAAAATAATGAAAAATCCGGAATGTTACATCTAAGGACCATAAAATAACCGTACACGTTAAATTTCAGCCCTTAGATCACTCTGGAAGTGGCCCAATGAACATATTAGCCCCTTAAATCCTTAAGTGGGGCCCGCCTGACATCCGGATATACTTCAATTTTGGACTCAACGTCTTAAATTGGAAGGGAAACATTTTGGATGGTGTGGATTTCTCACTAGTATCACGAATGGGCTCCGCTTTCAGGAGCGTGTGCACATGTATCGTGCACTGGCAAAACACCGAACGAGCAGAGTTGGTCAGTGTGCGTTGACCCGACTCATGCTCGAATTCCATTCTCTGTTTCAAACAGAGACTCACGGTCGGGTGCAGGTGGGCCACCATCATCATCCAGGTGGATGATCCGAACCATTCATTGCCTTCAAAGGATCAAACTGACCGTACCTTGGCTTGCTTCCTGATTTTTGTGGATGTTGCATCTACATGAAGTTTCGACGCAGGTTGGATGGCGCCAATCAAACCTCCGTGAATCACTACGAGCCCGACCCAAAAACGATCACGAACGACCGGTTTTTCATGGGAAATTCGAGGGACGGAGTGGATTTCCTATCCAACTTCGATCATGGGCCCCTCCAGCCACACAGCGGAAGAAAGTAACTTCTCTCTCTCTGTTTACGCAAACAGAGCCTGCGGTGATGTGTTGTGGTCCGCCATGGCCATTCAAAATGTTGATTTGAACCGTCTGACACATCCGGGAGAGATTTTCTACCAAGACCTTGATGTCTTTATCTCTCCATGCATGCATCCTAGCTTACACTTACACAGAATGATGGTGTGGCCCATATGAATCACAGATTCACGCTAAAATTGGGCTCATGACCCTAAGATGATGCAGAAGTTCATATGATGGATTTGATTCACCAAAAGATCAAACGTAGTGGGCCACGCCAAGCATTAGCGTAACTTTCGTGCGTAAGGTTACGCACGAGCGAAAAAATTTAGAATTTTCGGATGATGATTGACCCTCCATATTTGATCAGTCGGTCAATTTGAATCATTCATATGGTGCCCTGGCCAAAAAAAATGACTGTGTCTACGAAAGGAAGTTAGAACTGAGACGTTCTTCCATTCTAGAAATCAATCCAAAACGCAGCCGGTTTTGCAATTTTGCTACGACAAAAGTTTCCTAAACTCTTTAAATGCGAATTCTCCACTACCTCTTGTCAGCGTGAACCGACCTTCTGGTGCTATAAAAAGGAGGAAGACAAGAGGGGAAAAAGATCATCTACGGCTGGTTTCTTGGGCTCGGCTTCAAGGTGGGTAAAGAGAGAGAGGAAGGGAGAAGAGTTTGTATTTTTTTCCTTTTTTTTCTTCTGCTTTATTCTTCGAAGAGATTTGAGTCCACCATGTCTATGAGTGGTTAAACCTCTTAGCTAAGGCTAAGAGGTGAAGCTTGTAGAGTGATGGGAGCAATTTGTTTGTGCCTTTTGTATAGATTGAACTGATGTTGAATTTGGTTAATGGTCTGTTGTGACTGAAATTACAATGGGTCTGCGATAGCTTTGAGTATTTCTTTTTCCTTTTTATGTTTATGACGTCAGGAAGCCCTGTTGTTCACCATCGTCTCGTAGGCATGGTTGGATGACGGTACCCTTCCTAACCTTCATGCATTGTTGATTGGTTGATAATTAGTTTAATTCTGTTGTTTGTCATAGTCTCTTAGGCATGATTTGCCTCAATCCTTAATCGAAATCGGCAAATTGGTCACAACAATCGGCACTGATAATCAGCATCGATAGTCGACACCGATAATCAGGGTCGATAATCAGCTTCGACCTCGATAATCAGCACCGATAATCAGTTAGATAAATAAAGTGGGGTCCATAGATGATTAGCCGATCAACCTTAGTATAAGGATCGACACTCGACTGTGGTTATATCAAATCCGATAGTGCGGAGTCATCCGTCCACGGCGAATGGGGCCCACTTATTTAGGTTAACCCATGAAGGGAATGGGCCTAACAAGGCCTAAGGGAAGGTCACAATGTGGACATCCAACCATCATTGCCCATCAATGTGGACATCTAACCAACATTGCTCCTAAGGGGTGACCTACATAGGGAATTCATACACAATGAACGACCACACATACATCCCATTGGGCCTTGCTCATGGGCCTCACATACAACGCATCAAGCTTCGTACAAGGGCCTCAACTGTGCCATAATGGGCCACGTCCATAGGCCTTGAATACATCACAATAAGCCTTGCCCATGGGCCTCATATATCAAGTGGGCCACATCACATGGACCGCATTATATGGGCCGCACTAATGGGCCCAATACATGTCACAAGGGTCGCATGGCACGGGCCTAACCTTCATCAAGTGGGTCTTAACAGATGGTCCACAAATACATGCCAAGGTGGGCCTCATGGATAGGCCACACCAATGGGTCACAAATACATCCGGGTGGGCCCTATAGATGGGCCATAAATACGTCAAGGTGGGCCTCAAATATACATCATATGTGGCCTTACAATTGCAGCAAGTACATAGCCGATGTGAGGGTACTCCAGCCCTCAAATGCATCAAGGCAAGTCCCACCGTCTAAGGACTGGACGGTGGAGATACATACATTACATGGGGTCCACTTACATGGCCCGTCGTTAGGACGAGCTCGTCAAATGGATAAACGGTTTGGATGTACTATATACTCATGTAGGGCCACGTCCCAGGTTAGCTGTACGGTAGGGACCTCACACGTGTGGCTGGATCCCACGATCTAGCAAGTGGACGGACGGTGTAAATAAAAACACATATCTCACGGTGATGATGCCCCACGTCCAGACCGTTGGATGGTCTGGATCAACAGATGGTCGTAGGGGATATGCAATACATACCCAGGGTGGGTCCCACGTCGTGGGCATTCCTCTCCATTAAATATATAAATATATATATATTATATTATATCATAACTACCTGTACAATATAATATAATATAATATAATATAATATAATATAATTTAATGTATACTATAATATTATATTATATCATTAACTCTCCCAGCGTCCAGAGAGTCTGGACGCTGGATAGACGGTTGATACAAACATCATGATGAGCCCCACCCCTGACACACGTGCAGGGTGGGTCCCACACGAGCCATCAGCTCTCTACAAATGGTTGCACAGTATGGATTTAACGCATACCTCAAGACAGGGCCCACAGGCCCTGCTGACGTCCTTGTGCTGCAGCCATTGCCTGCTGCATGGGACCCACCGTGATATGGACGGTCTGGATAAAACTTATATGCCAGGTGGGTCCACACGATCTGGACAGACCAGATCAACACACACCTCACGATTAGGGCCCAGAAAATTTGGTGACGCCAATACAGCAGATGGAGGGACGGTATGCTACATACATCAAGTGCAGTCCCACCTTGGATGGACGGTGTGTGTATAAAATACATACATTCAGGCCCCGCAGCAAAGTGTAAAATCGTCCAGCACCGTCCAGGTCATGGTGGGGCACACGACACCACCCAAACATTGTCCATCATCGTCCATCACTATCTGGACGGTGTGGATGAAATAAATACATCATGGCATGGTGTCCACGGTCCAGATGGAACCCACTGAACTTGGTGAGGTCAATGCACCAACTATATAGCTGATATGGGGCACGTCAGCCAATCAGCCCGGCCCACCAAATATATTAATACAATACTTTTATTATTATTAAGATACTAGGTCCAGTCCAGCATCCAAACGCTGGACGTTAGGATGGACGGTTTTGATAAAACGCTAATGGACAACGTAGAAATAAAACACATAACTATTGGTGGGCCCCACCCTCACACGAGCCACACGTGTGAGGTGGCCCCACGTCCCATGGAAATGAACTGAAGGTGTGCATATATGCATACATCATGGTGGAGATCCATGTGCTGGTACAGCATGGTAGGATCCATCTGAGATTTGAATCTACCTCTGAATCTGCCTCATCCCAGGCCTGGGAGGCTTGGATGGATGGTGTGGATACACCACACATGCAACAAAGTGGGGTCTATGAGCATGGGACCCGTCAGCTTTTGAAACAAGCTGATATTTGTGGTTTTCCCTGGACGGTGAAGATGAACCACGCCTAGGGGAGGTCACACGGACGGATGGTGTGAATGAAATATATACAGTATGTGGGTCCCACGTACACGTGGCACACGATAACATATACATACACACACACACACACGCACATATAATCATCCAGTGTCCTGTAGCTGCTGGGCTGCAACACGTTGCAAGAGGTGGACGGCTAGAGATATATCCATCTGGTGGGTCCACACATGTGGCCACCAACACCTGGATCGTTCATGCATCAGGTGGGCCACATCAATACCATCCAAAAGAAAGAAAGGAAGAGAGAGATTGGGTGAAGGAACGTGAGTAGCAGAGGGATCCCACCACTATGGGTCCCTTTTTGAACAATACATACATCAAGATAAGTCCCGCTATATGTGGGCCATCTAATCAACACAATCACAAAAAAAAAATCACCCACAAATGGTGAAGATTCGCTCACCTTTCCTTCTTCTTCCTCCCTAGTGCTCCAAGGCTCCTAAGAAGCTCCTTCAATGGTGGAGATGATGATCTAAGGGTTGGATGGTAAGGATTGATGGGGGTAGGGAGTGGGCCACACCTAGCTCTCTCTTGGAAGGTTTGGGAGTCCATACGTTGGGTTCTCCTTTGGTTGCTTGGAGAGAAGGGAGAAATAAGAGAGAGAGAGAGAGAGAGAGAGAGAAGATGGGATGGAAATGTTGACTTTTGGAGTTGTTGTGTAAGAGAGGTATGGGTTGTGATGGGGTGAGTGATGTGTTGGGTGATGGGTTGATTGATGTGTTGTACTTGACATTGATGGGATTGATGAGACATGATTGAGGTGATATGTCATAGAGATTCTCTTAGGTTTCGCAACGCGCGGCGTTTCCTTGAACTAAACGTGGGCCCACATCTCCTGGCCTGGGTACCACCCCGGCGCGCGAGACGTTGCATTAGAACCGCGACGACAGCGTGGTCGCTAGGGTACAAGTTTTGAGTCGAGTCGACTCGCATTTGTGTGACAAGACTTAGCTTATGATCGCGTGCAAACATCAAAAAAATGTCGAAGATTGCCGAAATTAGATCGAGAAGACCGCGGAAACCTACGGAACAGTACGGTATATGATACGGGTCTTACATTATTTTCTTCACGGTGCTCAACCGGTTGTGTGAGGTCCTCGACCGGTCGTAGGTAGCTCTTGACTGGTCGTGGACTCGGTATGACTAGTCAAGGTTATGTAAATTCGTTTCGTGACTTTGCGCGGATTTCATATCGCAAGTCCTTTTGCAACTAGGATGTGGAAAGGAGTTTCTTAAAACTATAAACAGGGGTCCCTAGGATTTTTCTAGGGGTATGAAAAATAAAAGAAGGCTATCAAAGGGGTGAGAGAGAGAGAGAAAGAGATAAAGGAAGCTTGTAGAAGTGAGGTTATGTTAGTGGAGGTGATCTACCATATCTCAGCGCTTTTACGTCCTCATAATCGGTGAGATCTCTCAGTTTTCTTTATTTTTCTTATTGTTTATCCACTCCTGCGTGAGTGATGAAGGTTTGATCAGAGTAGGGTGTGCTTGTGATCGGTTGTAACGTTCTACTTTTATAGTGGATTGTTAATCTGGACAAGGTCCCGTGATTTTTACCTCCTTTGAGAGTTTTTCACATAAAAATCCCTTATGTAGTGTGTGATTGATGCTTTGATTTATTTCATCGCTATTATATTCTATAATTTCGGTTTGTTATGGAGGGCTAGATCTTAAGGTTTTGTGCAAGGCCCCCAACAAAGTGGTATCAAAGCTAAGTTCATTGAACGGGTAGGATCGGTTTGGAACTATGGAAGATGGCTCATCAAGGATGATCAGCCTCAATGGTTCTAATTGGACCTTATGGAAGGCTAAGATGGAGGACTTTCTTTATTGCAAGAACCTATATTCTCTAATTTTAGGCATATCAGCAAAATCTAAAGATATGTCTAATGAGGATTGAAAGAAGTTGGACCGAAAGGCGGTGGGGTTTATTAGACAATGTTGGATGATTTTGTGTTCCACCATGTGTCTATGGAAACCTCAACCGCTAGCATATAAATGAAATTGGAAGGGCTTTATGAGAGGAAGACAGCCGATAATAAGATTTTTCTGATAAAGTGACTTGTGAATCTCCAGTTAAAGGATGATGGTTCTGTGGCCAAGCACATGAATGAGGTCAGCAATATAATGAACCAGCTCTCCGTTATGAAGATGGACCTGGATGATGAATTGCAGGCTTTACTATTGCTTAGCTCATTGCTTGATAATTAGGAGACATTAGTGGTGTCTCTAAGTAACTCCGCGTTAGACGAAAAGATATCCATGGAACAAGTTACTAGCTGTCTCTTCAATGAGGAGACAAGGAGGAAGTCTCAGGGGTCTACTCAGCAAGAGGCTCTTGTGATACAGGAACGGGGGAGAGGAAAGAACAGGAAGGGCAAAAAGGCCCGAGATAAATCAAGAGGCAAGTTGAGTACCAAGAAGGATGTTGAATACTGAAATTGTGGCAAGAAGGGCCACTTCAAGCATGAATGTTGTAAGGCTAAGAACGATACAAAAGGAAAAGGAAAGGCGAAAGAAGATGAATCAGATTCCACTGCGGTCGCTTCAGATGGTGACATTATAGTTATTCTCTTTGTAGATCATGATGTATATCTCATGGTTACGAGTCAGGATACCAATTGGGTGATAGACTCAGGAGTCTCTTTTCATGTGACTTCACGTAGAGATTTTTTCACAAGCTACAAGTCAGGTGACTATAGGACCGTGAAGATGATGAATTCTGGTGTATCGAAGATCATAGGGGTCGGTGATATTTGTGTGAAGACCGATGTGGGCTGCACATTGGTTCTCAGGGATGTGAGGCATATCTCATATCTTCGTCTCAACTTGATGTTGACGGGAAGGTTGAATGATAATGGCTATAAAAGCCGGTTTGCTGGTGGGCATTTGAAGCTTACCAAGGGTTTGTTGATCGTAGCCAGAGGAAAGAAGTGTTGCACCCTTTACAAGTCATGTTTCAGTGTGTGCAAGGGTGAGTTGAACGCAGCAGAAGATTCAGCTATTGACATGTGGCACAGGTTTCTAGGTCACATGAGTAAAAAAATGGCTTCAGCTACTAGCGAAGAAGCGGCTCCTTTCAGAGGTGACAGGTACACCTCTCAAAACCTATCTTGATTAT
This sequence comes from Magnolia kwangsiensis, assembly GCA_037074715.1. Classification (NCBI taxonomy): domain Eukaryota; kingdom Viridiplantae; phylum Streptophyta; class Magnoliopsida; order Magnoliales; family Magnoliaceae; genus Magnolia; species Magnolia kwangsiensis. The sequence continues at coordinate 89,912,020 of CM073585.1, forward strand.
TTATCAGAAAAATAACATAGAGTTTCATTTGTTAAATTTACTTCTCATGTTAATAAAGTGCATACATTAAATTTGGTTTATTCTGATATTTATGGTCTTATGAGGATAAAAACCTTGGGTGGGGCATTGTATTTTGTTACTTTTATAGATGATGCATCTAAGAGGGTTTGGGTTTATGCTTTGAAATCCAAGGACAAGGTCTTTAGTGTGTTTAAATTGTTTCATGTTATGGTCGATAGAGAAATAGGTAAATCATTGAAGTGTATCCGCACTAACAATGGTAGTGAATACATTAGCAACTTTCATGAATACTACAAGTCCCTGGGTATACGGCATGAACAAACGGTTCCCAAGACCTCTCAACATAATGGGGTAGCTGAGCGAATGAATCGCACCATTGTTGAGAGAATCAGATGCATGTTATCCCATGCGAAGTTGTTCAAGACGTTCTGGAGAGAAGTAATGCATACGGTGGTGTATCTGATAAACAAGTCTCCATCAGCCCTGTTGAATGAAGAAGTACCTGAAAAGGTGCATATGGACTGGACATGATCCATCGTACAGTCATCTCAGGGTATTTGGATATAGGGCATTCGTTCACATATCAAAGGACGATAGTCCAAGCTCGATATGAAGATCATGCAGTGTGTGTTCTTGGGGTACGATGATGAAAAGTTCGGTTACAGATTGTGGGATCCAACCGAGAGAGTTCATCAGGAGCAGAGATGGAGTATTCTTTGAAGATCAGTGTATAGAAGACATTAGTAAGCCAGAAAAGAACCAACCTAGTTCAAGTAAGCTAGATGACATGGATCCGGTTATTCCTCCCATGATGCCTGATAACGGAGGAGTACAACAAGATGTAAAGGACGAGGGAGTTCCTTCAGAAGATGGACTAGGGGAGAAGCCTTCACTTGATCCACTTGTTGAGCCACAGGTGAGGAGGTCATTTAGGGACAGACAACCGTCCAAAAGGTACTCGCCGCATGAGTACATTATGCTGACTGATGGGAGAGAGCCAGAAGATTATTCTGAGGCCCTAGCCGACGAGAATAAGGAAGAGTGGTTGAAAGCTATGCAAGAGGAGATGGAATCCTTGCATAAGAACTACACCTATGATATGGTGAAACTGCCTAAGGGCAAGAAAGCTTTGAACAACAAGTGGGTGTTCAGAAAGAAGGTTGAAAGAATTTACAGACGAGGTTCAAGGCCAGATTTGTAGTGAAAGGGTTTGGTTAGAGAAAAGGCATAGACTTTGAGGAGATATTCTCACCAGTGGTGAAGATGACATCCATACGGGTGTTGCTTGGGTTAGCAGACAGCATGAATCTGGGGATAGAGCAGTTAGATATTAAAACTATCTTTCTCTATGGTGACCTGGAAGAAGAGATCTACATGCACTAATTAGAGGGGTTCGAAGTCAAGGTTAAAGAGCATATGGTGTGTAGGCTGAGGAAGAGCTTGTATGGGCTGAAACAAGCTCCACGGCAATGGTACAAGAAGTTCGATTCTTTCATGTTACATCATGGGTATGACGGAACAGAGTTGAACGACTGTGTGTTCATGCACAAGTTCTCAGATGATGATTTTTTAGTTCTGCTGTTATATGTTGATAACATGCTCATCATAGGAAAAGACATTAAGAAGATCGACAAGTTGAAATATGAGCTGGACAAGTATTTTGTGATGAAAGACTTGGGCCCAGCTAAATAGATCCTATGAATGGAGATAACCCGTGACAGAAGCAGTAGGAAGCTTTGCCTATCATAAGAGCGGTATATTGAGAAAGTCCTAAAGCGGTTCAATATGAATGCAGCGAAGCCAATCAGTACTCCACTAGATGGTCACTTCAGATTGAGCGATAGACAGTGTCCTAAGACGAAGGCAGAGGTGGAAGAGATGCAGAAAATACCTTACACGTCAGCCGTAGGAAGTTTGATGTATGCTATGGTGTGTACACGTCCATACATAGCATATGTGGTTGGTGTTGTCAGCCGGTATCTTGTCAATCCTGGCAAAGATCATTGGGCAGTGGTGAAGTGGATACTACGGTATCTAAGAGGCTCATCCAAGTTGAGCCTATGCTATGGTGATGGTAAACCTGTGCTAGAGGGCTACACAAATGCAGATATGACAGGTGACAAAGACTCCAGAAAGTCTACATCAAAGTTCATGTTCACGTTTGCAGAGGGAGCGATTTTTTAGCAGAGCAAGCTACAGAGGGTTATAGCATTGTCGACGACAGATGCCGAGTACATTACAGTCACAGAAGCATGTAAAGAGATGCTTTGGATGAAGAGGTTCCTACAGGAACTTAGCCTGAAACAGGAGGAGCACGTAGTCTATTGCGATAGTCAGAGTACTATACACTTGAGTAAGAATCTAAGTCAGCATTCCAAGTCGAAGCACATAGAGATTCGGTATCACTGGATCAGAGATACTTTGGAACAGAAGGTGTTACAACTTAAGAAGGTCCACACGGACGATAATGAGTTTGACATGATGACCAAGGCTTTGCTCAAGGGTAAATTTGAGGTTTGTAGAAACCATGCTGGCTTGAAGAAGGTGAATCCCTCCTGAGTCAGAAAGGGAAAGATTTGATGGGATTTTCCTCCTCAGTTCAGAGGAGAGACGGTGCAGTGGGTGCAAAATTGGAGTAATTCACCATGCTGCACGACCGGTCAAGGGTGGTGCTTGACCGGTTGTGGGTGGTGCTCGACCAGTCGTATGTTCGAGTCGTGACACGACTTAAAGTCCAGTGACTTTGAGTATTATTTTCTCCGGAGTGCTCGACCGGTCGTGTGAGGTCCTTGACCAGTCGTAGGTAGCTCTCGACCGGTCGTGGACTCGGTACGACCGCAGATTTCATATCACAAGTCCTTTCGCAACTGGGATGCAGAAAAGAGTTTCTTAAAACTATAAATAGGGGTCCCTAGGATTTTTCTAGGGGTATGAAAAACAGAAGAGGGCTATTAAAGGAGTGAGAGAGAGAGAGAAAGAGAGAGAAAACTTATAGAAAGAAGGTTATGTTCATGTAGGTGATCTACCATATCTCAGTGCTTCTACGTCCTCATAATCGATGAGATCTCTCAGTTTTCTTTGTCTCTTACTGTTTATTCACTCCTGCGTGAGTGATGAAGGTTTGATCATAGTAGGGTGTGCTTGTGATCAGTTGTAACGTTTTACTTTATAGTGGATTGTTAATTTGGACGAGGTCCCATAGTTTTTAGCTCCTTTGAGGGTTTTCCACATAAAAATCTCGTGTGGTGTGTGATTGATGCTTTGATTTATTTCATTGCTATTATATTCCATAATTCTGGTTTGTTCTGGAGGGCTGAATCCTAAGGTTTTGTGCAAGGCCCCCAACACAAGCCTATGTAGAAACCACAGGCCAGGCTTGGACAAAGGTTAGCTGGCCTGAACTTGGCCCCTTGACACCCCTAATCCTTATACATGAAGACATCCTTCGTTTCCGCTCTCTTTTTAATAGGTTGGTACAAAGTTGTACTATTTATTCTTGGAATTCAAAAGTGGAAAGACAGAGATGAATTATAGTTCAAAAACTCAACTTGATATCTAGCCAACTGGTTAAGCCTGACTTGAAGACTCGACCCGATTAGATATTTAAGAAGAAACTAAGAAACTCAACTTGATACTTAGCTAGGTCAAGCCATACCTGAAGACTCAACTAGTTCGATATTTTAGAAGAAATTTAAAAACTCAACTAATCTTAATATCTAACTAGGTTAGACCACACTTTGAAGACTCAACTCGATTCGATAATCATTTAAAAATTCAAAAACTCGACTTGATATCTAGTTGACTCAAGCCATAAGACTATTGGATTCAATATTTAAGAAGAAACTTGAAAACTCAACTTGTTATCTAGTTGGATCAAACCAAACTTAAAGACTCAACTCAATTTGATAGTTAAGTACTTTAGAGTAATAGTGGATGTTTCAAAGCCTATGAATGTTAAAAAATGCTAAGTAAGAAAAATGGAGGGGGAAGTATTGGTAGATGTTTCAAAACCATTGACTTTGTAAGTTGTAGGCTACTACAAAAATCTTTCAATTTTGAACAGGAGCAATGTTGACCATTAACTTTCAAGCACTCAATGTTGACCATTAACCATCTTTCTTTCTCATTGTAGATCTATTTCTATCTTGAACCATATGCCATTCATAGTCACTACACCAAAATTGTTGATTAGGTACGGCTAGTGTTTTGGTTCAGAAACGGTATTAAGCTGTTTCTAATTACACAGGTTCTAAACCGTTTTTGAATGCAAGGACCGTACCCTCTTTCCTCGTACGACTCTTTTACTTTTTCCTTTTCTTCAATCTCTCAGGTGTAGGTACTAATTACAAAGAAGAAGTGGGAGGTTGCTGATGAGTTTGACGATGACTTTGATGAGGTTTTGGAGCTGGTTGGGAATGTTGCTAGAGACAATAAGAAGTCCCGTATCATTCCAAGGCATTTCTTTTAGCTGTGAGAAATGACGAGGAGCTAGAGAAATTGCAAGCTGGTGTGACAATTTCAAGTGGTGGTGTTTTGCCAAACATAAACTCTGTTCTCTTGCCTAAAGTTTAAGAAAGGGAAGAATGAGGAAGCTTCAAAAACTCCAAAAAAGGATTGATTAGGTTGGGATGAATGCTTGGGCCCCACTTTGTAATTCTTATTTAATGAATTATTTGGGAATTTATTCAAATTTGTAATTTTGATTTTGGTGTTGGGATGGTTTTTGCTGCTTTCTTTTCTTTTTCTATATTTTGTAAATAGAGTCATCTTACTGTTGAGGTTTACATGTATGTGCTTCAGCAAAAGGATGCAATAGATGTTATCATTGGATCTCCATCAATGAAGTTTCTCTATGTTTTTAAAATAAAAAATCAAAAAAGCATGGTTTTAAGTACCGTCCCAAAAAATTGAAATGGTACCAAAACAGTTCTGAACCGTTCCTATTTTTCTGCGACGCCTCATTTAGTAATGGTTTTAAACTGTTCATGAAGCAGTTAGGAACGGTTTTAAACCGTTCCCAAATGACGATTTTGCTCTCCCACATGGCGCCCACTAGATGGACAATCTAAATTGGTAGATCATCCAACACATGTACTGTAACTAGATGGCTCTACCATAGTCCTTATTCTATAATTTCATCTCAAAGATTCCATTGATGGTTTTTTTTTTTTTCCAATCAGAGGCCCTCCAACCCCAATTTGTGTATAATCATGGCCCTCCGTTGAGCTATACTATTTGTCGTACATCAAATGTCATCAAGCTCAATCGCAACTTTACTTGACCGATTTAATTGTAACTGGGTCAGGTTTAATCAATCCATGGAAACCATATTCAAATGTAAAATAGGGATGAAGATATAGCGTACCCCAACTGCTTAGTGAATACATGCAAACACACAAATAGGTGAGTATCTATAATTTTAGTCTATTAAGTTGTTTTTTATTAGGACTTAATAATTGCAATTGCACAAATAAATCCAATAAGAAGATAATTCGAATTTTACGCGAAAAAAAACCACGACACAAAACGCCAAGTAATGCACTATGAAATCAAAATTAAAAGAGATAGTAAATCTTACCAAATTGAATAATCCTCCAATATCCTTTGAAACACTAACTATGCCCTTTAATCCTTTCGAACACCTTAGAAAGTCTTAATCATCTTCCTAATCTTGTTTACACCCAGTATATATACTACTCAACCGAAATAGGAAACAAATCATGTACTTACGTAACTCTGATGTCTGATGATGCCATCGAAGGTCCCATAGAGTGCGCGCAGAGTTGCGTAAGTACATGATTTGTTTCAATGGCATGATGATTAAGCAGAGTTGCGTAAGTACATGAATTGTTTCAACTATTCAATGACATCGAGCGCACGTAGAATTGCCCTTTAATCCCAAATTGAAGATCCTTCGATGCCATTGAATAACAACTTTCCAAACTATCTAGCAATTAAATAAGATTTTTTTTTAGATTTTCTAGATGGGATTGAACGGTCTGTCAATGACATCAACAAACTCTGTTACTAACATATTAGACAACAATTTTGGGTTTTGGGCTAGGTCAGGTTTGGACTGGCTCAGCCCATTAATAAGCTATGTAGTTGGTTCGGGTTGGGTAGGGGTCAACCCAAGTGTGATCCATTTAGACAAATGGGCTACATTCTCTAACCTGAGCTTGACAGTGGAAGACTAGCTAGTTGACCTGCAGGCCGGCCCTACCAATTGCCTACCCTAGGGGGATTGATACAAGTGCAGGGTTGCAGCTAGGCTGGACTGGCACTGAGTGGACTCGAACCCACCCTGGTTTGGTCCGGGTTTCGGCTGAGTCAGTGGCCCATGGGTTGAGCTCGCAATTAGAAACTGGCTCAAAAGTGTATGGCTCAAACGTTCAAAAACCACACCAATCAAGCAATCCTAACCATTACTTCACCCACTTTTTCCCTGCTGATTCTCAGCCACTAATACAGTGACCGTTCTGATGTCTATAGTTTGATCGGTTTGGTTTCTGGTCTGTGGTCCATCCACCGTACTACAGTTTGGGTCGGTTTCCCTCTGCTACATAAGTGGAATGGGAGGTCCCATACAAAGGGGTATGGTATCATCCCATTCGTGGCACAGTTAGCAAATGTGAACCGTCCATACAGGTGGGCCCTTCCAAGGATCATCCACTGTATGATCCTCCAGTCTGTCAGTGAATGTGAATTAGCCTTGGAAGGTCCTAGCCAGTAGCACCAATTTTGGACCATTTATTTATGGCCACAAGTTGTTAGGCAGGATTTTATTTTTTTACCAGATTTTTAGGGCATGATCGGTCCACGGTGGCGACCGAAAGAACAATGGTTCAGTCACCCAACCCATGGCTCCATTGTAAAATGTACAATTTAGGCCGTGGCCTAAAAAATTAGAATTTTGAATAGGGCTGGCTCTGACGGGCCAACTCACAACAGCTCAAAATTTGGGCCGAGGCCTACCCCGGCCCCTTGATAGCTTCCGATTACTTAGGGCCTGTTTGGCCGGCCGGATTAGATGGGCTTATGTGGGATGAAGTCGCATCTGGCCCTGTGCCAATTCCACTCCATGTTTGGGAAGAGCGGAAAATCTTGGAAGCACGTTGATAAATCCTACTGGCTCTAGTGCCCATTTCACTCAATATTAGCAAGTTGTGCAGGTCCCATCATGATGTGTGGGTTATATCTACACCGTCTACCCATTTCTTGAGATCATTTTAGAGCATGGACCAAAAAATCAGTTAGATCTAAGGCTCAAGTGGACCCCACCATAGAAAGAAACGGGGATTGAATACTTACTGCTGAAAACTTCTTTGGGGCCACATAAGTTTTGGATCTGCCTCATTTTTTAGTTCCATGCATAAAATGAGGTTACAAAACAAATGAATGATTTAGATATAACACATGTATGTTATTCTTAATAGTTTCAAATACTGGTGTGTATATACTTTCAACGTACCACGATATTGCAAACAAACCTGGAAATTAAGCTTATCCCATAGTACTAAGGACAATGGGCGGGGACGCGGCTTCGGTGGATCCAGCATCCCGACTGTGGGACCTACATTAACGCATGTGTCTTATCCACGCCGTCCATCTATTCTGGCCAGATTAGTTTACAGAATGAGTCTAAAAGTACGGTAGATCAAATAAGTGGACCACATTCTAAGAAACAATGGTGATTGAACGCCCACCATTAAAAAATTCTTAGGAGTCATCGGAATGTTTATTTTCCATCTAAATTGTTTATAAGGTGAAAAAGACATGTATGAAATGACCACACAAATATCAGCTTGATACCAAACTTTTGTAGCCCCGGGAAGTTTTTAATGGTCATTTACTGCTGTTTCCTGTGGTGTGGTCTATTTGAGATTTAGATCTTTTGTATTTTTTGGTTCATATACTAACTTGGTCTGAAGAAACTGATGGACGGCGTGGATATAATATGTATATATCAAGATGGGCACCACAGTCAGGGATCCCCTGGATCCACCAAAGTTGAGTCCCACCGACGCGATGCACTGTTCGAATTGATACGGAGTTATTTAATCCGCTGGATGAAAGCCATATGCATGCATCTCATTTCCACTGCACATGACATATATAACTGAATATAAACCGTCCAAATAGTGGGACTCACGTTAGATGGAACGAATCTCAGAAATAATATCCATTAGACGATTTGGATCTTGGATTTATGAATTTTTGTTCACGTTATTTTTTAACCGTCAGTTAGACTCGCCTATTAGTATCATGCGCTTCAGGTAATTTGTGACACAGATACGGGGTCCACTATTTGGACCGTAGATTGAAGTGCATTGCCCAACCGCTTCTCGAGTTGAAAGATAAAAACAAAGCTCGTCCTGCACTGCATGGCAGGCACACGTCAATCCATACCATTCAAATTGCGGCCCCAAATCACACTGTTGGAAGATCTAACAGTCCCGATTGACACCTAACTAGGGATCATGATTTTGGCCGTGTTGTTTACCTTAAAAATAGGTTGCAGATGACCTCTTTCAAACCGCGTGCGTATTAACCATCACACTCTGCGAGAGTATCAAAGTTGGGATGGAGCCGTCCCAATCATCATGCGATGGAGCCATCTTCCACGATCCATTTGGCAGAAGTAGAACGTCGGTGAGGAATGAGGATCGTCCAACTAGTGGAATCTTCCTTGATGGACCTTGTTTCAAAAAGAACATTAATAGGACAATCCTAGCCGTTGATTTCGCTCGCCTTTCTCCCTCAATGTCAACCGTTCCAATAATGTTGCTTTCCACCTTCCATTTAGAGATAAATAGCCGGACATGTGGGATGAATTTTTCACCACCACCTTCATGAATTCCTTTAGATGTGCGGTCCCGATCCACGTTCCGCCTAGACGGTGGAAAGTTGGACGCGCACTCGCCAATGGCCAGTGGTGGGTGATTTGTGGGCCCCACTATGATGTAAGTATTTAATCCACGCCGTTCATCCATTTTTTCATATCATTTTACGATAATGCCAAAAATTAGGTATATCAGAATTTCAAGTGGACCACACCACTGGAAGCAATGTTCATTGAACATCCACCATTAAGAACTTCCCGTGGGCATAAAAGTTTTGGATTAAGCTGATATTTGTTTTTTCCATTAATTCAGGTCTGTATGACCTAATAAAAAAGTTGGATGTGAAATAACATTACAGTAGGCCCCAGGAGGTTTTTAATGGTGGGGTTTCAATCACTACTGTGTTTCTGTTGTGTGGTCCACCTGAGATTTATTTCTGCGTTATTTTGAAATCTGTTCATAAAACTATCTGTAAAAATTGATGGACGGCATCGATGAAACAAATACATCCTAGTGGGGCCCACGTAGTACCGACCCTCAGCCACGTAACTCCTGGAAGCGTCACTAGCCAAACCGCGTCTGGAAAGGTATTTCTATCGGGACACGGATTCCCTACCAAAGCCTTTCGCACCAACTTACCGCCATGGGAAGGTAGTGGGGGCCACCGTGATGTGTGTGAGAAATCCAGCCCATTCATCTGTTTTTCCAGATCATGTCTGTACATGACCTAAAATTAAGCTGATACAAAACTCAAGTGAGCTGCACGACAGGAAAAAGTGGGTAGAAAAATTACTACCGTTGAAACCTCCCTAGGTCCACCGTGATGTTTATATACCATCCGTACCGTTCATAAGTTCATTCCTACTGGGATGAACTGAAAATATAGAAATATTAGTCTGATCCAAAACTTCTGTGGCCTATGAATGTTTCAACAATGGACATTCAATCCTCACTGTTTTCAGTCGTGCCGCCCACTTTATTTTTGGATCTGCCTCATTTTGGTACTCATGTCCTAACATACTTTGGCAAAACAGATAAACGGGGTGGATTTCTTACAAACATTACGGTGGGCCCACCTAAATTCCCAGTTGCAGTAACTGTCAAAGGCATCGACAGGCAATCCGCGTCCGTCCAATCTTAGACTACTCTGGCATAGTGTGATCAATGATGCGCAGGCACTCAGAGATTACTAAGAAATTCCATACTTGAAATATATGTAATTAAATAAAACTGTTCAACTCAGTTTAGATATAACATGGAACAAGGATTAAGGTAATTTGATGATCTGACGTCGGATTGGTGGACATTAAAGTAACGGTTGAAATTATAAAAAAAAATAAAAAAATCCAATTATTGCTGTTTCAACAAACAAGTGTCCACTAATTGGTGATTAGGTTTGTCCAACAAATTTGATTTGGGAAATCCAATTGATCCAATTTGGTTTAGTGCATGCTATGCGTACATTTTCTAAGAGCCTGCGTATCAAGAGTCGTACGCAGCCAGACTATCAAATGAATGCCTTCCCTGCCGACGCTCGCGCCAATTCGCAGAACTGGGATTCGTGCTCACGCGATGCATGCTACCACTCCTCACTAACTTAGAATGCCTATAAAAGGAGAAGTCCTATTAAGATCGACGGTCCGGAATTAAAATCCGGAGATAGATTTATCAGGTGTCCTTCTCGATTTCGAACTGAAATTATAGAAAAGGAGATCCAGATCCGGACGCGAGAATTCCAGATCTCGAATGCGATTTCTCCACTCACTGTTCTTAGGTATTTTCTATTCATTCTCGATTTCTCCTTTTCATATGTACATTCTATAATATCTGTTCTGTTTGAGATTTAGCGAGAAACGCATCAGATTTCTGTTTTTTGTCGTTTCGGATTCATGCATTCCTCTCCTTCCTCTACGAATCGAATTCGGTCTGTTTTTTTCTTAATTTTTCCACGAAATCGATTGTATTTGTATGGAATGATTTTATCTGGAGATCTACGGATCTGTTCTTGTAATAATGCGTAATTACAATTAAGAATGGTTTATCATTTCCAATGTGCTTGATGGCGTTTGTTTCGATTGAGTTTTTAGCGGATTTCATCTGAATTCCGCTATTCGTTTTTCGTGCTCTGAATCTGATTTTTTTTTTTTTTTTATTATTCTGGTGATAGAATTGTTTAATTTTCTTTTGGGACTGGATTATAGTGTCTTTGTTTAGATTCAGTGTGGATCAAGTGCCATTTAGTGAATGTTATTAAGCACTGTAAACCCTTGATTGTATATGTTTGCGATGGATATGGACCATCCAAATAAGGGACCACCTCTTGGACGAGACATAGCCCAACAATCGTGCTGATTGGAACTTCATAACTATCTGATCCATCACTTTTTTGGATGATGGAGAAGAATTTGGGGCAGTGGTCCTGGGAAGTTTATATAAGATTGAATGGTTGGAAATAGCCAACCGATGGATAACTTCATCATCAGCCCGTCCATGAGGTATCTTATCACTTGGTTGTTCTGGATTGATTGATACATGTTGGAGTGTTAAAGTCCCTTGATATAAATTTATACACAATCCTTTAACGGATCGAGCTTTTAGCTAAAATGGTTGTTTGACATGGTATCAAAGTGGAAGGTCTTGTGTTTGAATCCTGGGGCAGCAAATATGCCTCCCTACTATATTCTCCGTCGGGGGGCTGTTTATGGTTTGAGTTGTGGGTGGAGGGATCTGGCCTTATCATAGTATTTTTTATTTTATTTATTTATTTATTTATTTTGCTTATGGAACTGCAGAAACTAGAGGTGTCATTCTCATCAACTACTTTATTTTTTGATCGACTGAAATCTATTTTTCACAGCTGAACAGAATGAGATTTTTGCTCAGTTGAATAGAATGTTGAAATGACCTTTTTGCTCAGCCAGGCAATGATGTGGCTGGGCCCCACCCTTTAGAGATTGAAACTGTTTGTCTCGTAGGGCCTATCATGGATGGGTCATGCCCAAAATCTCTTTTGTTGGAGAATCTTAACTACCTGATTGGTGCCTAACATGTTAATCAATGGTTCACATTCATTGGGAAACAATGGATGGACTGCATGTTCGTATAGACTTTAACATGCGCAGTACATAGTGCACCTGCCACCCTCCCGCCACCCCCCCCCCTCCCACATATGAACAGTTTCAATCATGGAAAGTTGTGTCCCTCATCACAGATGAACAGTTCAATCATGGAAAGTTGTGTCCCTCATGTACAGGCCATGCCATAGACAATCTCACTTCATTGTTGGCCTGCAAATAGACAGGTTAGCCAATGGTTTACATTCAATTGTAAACAATCCACTGATTCCATGTGGTTAAGATTTTTTTGATGAGGAAGATTTTTGGAATGTGATGTACACATGATGGACCCACCAGATGAATGGTTAGATCATGCAAGCTGGACCTCACTGTATGGTTGCTGGCCAAGCGTGTAAACATTATTTTGCTCAGTTGAAAGCTGTATATTCCACATATGCTGCTGGCATGTTTTATCTGATGAATTTGTCATGCACTATACTGTATCATTAATCAACTGCTTGTGGCAGTGTTGCTTGTTACTACCATTTTTCATTTTTTCATCCTCAATTGCACTTCTAAATTGTAATATCTTTGGCTAATGTCAATGTGTTTACTTGGTTTGGAGCAACTAGCTCATTATACTTTTTCTTTTTTTTTTTTCCCTCTCTTCAATCAGTGTAAATATTTGGAATCTCACCATCCTATAGACCGGTAGCTATGTCGAGGAGGCCAGTAAATCCCAATAGACGCTTTGCAGATGGTGGAAGTGTTCCATTTGCCGGCTCCCTGCATCAGAAATCACGGTCCTCACCTCTACTGTCTGTCGGCCTGGTTGTCTTGGTATAGTTTCACTTTGATCAGAGTGCTTATTATTTCTTAACAATACTTCTGAATAGGATGGTATATTATCTGAGGAATATAAAACGTTCAGCTTGCATTAGTGGCATTTCACTCAGCCAGCACTCCATGCATGGGAGTGGGGCCCACCATTCATTGTTCTGAACCATTCATCTGGTGGGCACCATCATGGATTGGTGATGCTGCACAAAACTCTCCCATTGGACAATCCTAGCCATCCTAAAATTATCATTCACTTAGAGAGAAAATAGGAAGTGTAAGCCAACAGTCTATCTGCAATGCCAAAAAGTCCAATGATCGAATGGCTAGGACTGTTTATTGGATGAGAGTTTTGGTCGATCTCCCATTCATAGTGCAGCTAGTTAGATGAACATCTGGATTCTGAAAGATGGGCTCGAGCTGTACGCAATGCTTGGCTCAAATGAAACTACCAGAAATTTGGGCTATGCATTGTATCATGATTCATCTTCTTTATGTTACTTTCATGTCCATCTTGAGCCCCAGTGAAATTAGATTATTCATCTTTGGTTTATAAAGTTGGATAATGAGTGTGTTGTTTGTTGAAATTTTCAGGGAGCATTCCTTCTTATTGCCTATTCTTTAAGTGGATCAGGTTCGTATTGGGTCCCTTGACGTACATTTAAATATAGAAGACATTTTGTAAAATAATGATTTCTATTTCATTGTCTACCTATGATGGGAAACTTCTATTTGCCATGGATTGCAAAGGGTACAGCATGGTAACTTTTTCTAGATATGATAAAATTACTGTCAAGTTATTGATCTTTTTTTTTTTTCCTGTGGTTAAGGGATAACTAGAAGTCCTTTCTTTTACTTCAAGATGGATTTATTATTTTTTCTCTGCTGCATGCCAACTGAACCTAAGTTTTCATGTGATAGGTGGAAAGGATAGAGAAGCTTTTATTAAGGTTGGAGGTAAACACATTGCTGAGGTTTCATCTTTCCAGTTGTTATTTGTCTATGCCAAGGTGGTATCATGGTGCACTGTGGTTTCTCATGTATTTTGGTAAATTTTGTTGGTATTTAATAATTTCTAATGGTTACTAATTTTAATTGTTATCTTGCTGAGATCATGTATTGTGATAAATTGTCTTGGTATTTAATGATTTCTAACAGTTAGTGTTTACTAACTTTAGTTGTTATCTTGTTGAGCTCTGCTGACCTATGATACCTAAATATGGATACCAATATGGGCATGGATATGAGAGCGGGATACGGCTTAATTTCTCAAAATCCAGGAGATAAAAATATGATCATCCTTCATAACACGCTATTCATATTCGGTTTTATGGTTTTGCTTGAATATTCTACTTATTCTAATTTCTAATCATCATCATCATCATCATCTAAGCCTTATTCCAACTAATTGGATTCAGCTACATGAATCCTTTTACATTGGACCTATTCTAATAATTTTAAATCTTGTAAAATGCTTTTTGTCTTTCAACCATGCTAAATTCAGTGAGCTGGTAACATTTACAAAGTTTTAGGGAATGTTTGCGTGCATGGAATCAAAGGGTTGATAAAAAGTCTTTCTTGGAAACAAATCTCTAAAAAGAGATACTAATGTTGGGTGATGGGATTGTGATTTCATTCTTTGATTGAAGAGGAGGAGAGAGAGGACCCAGCAATATGTAAAGAGGAAAGATTGAAGAAGTAAATCATGGGACCCATGCCAACATAGGACACTTGTGTGAGATCTGAGTCATTCTTTAGTGGGACCCCTTGTGATATAGCCTTGGCAAGCTAATACCCTACTCATCAGCTGGTCCACAAAAGTTGGCCCACAGAGAATGGAACTTTTTTTAGGAAAAGAGAGTGCTTCAAGGATATTCAATGCCTCCAAATGCGAGAAGGAAGACTGACTTATTGAATTTGTTTCTACCGTCAGATGCTCATAGTCTGAAAGTAATATGAGATAATTGTTTGGATTTCAAACATATTAATCAGTTTCAAAAGGAAATATTAACCTGATGCAAAAGGATAGGGTTGAAACATATATACAAGTATCCTACAAGTATCTAATATCAATATTTGCATTGTGATCAAGTCGGTGGCTAAACAGTTTGGGTTTAAGTTGATATGTGATATTTCTATATGAAACTTTAAATTAGTGATTGGCACAATATGGGAAAGCAATTTATTGAGTCTTTAAGAGTTTAGACATTTTGAAGAATCCTTTTAGACTTCTAATCATTTCATTCTCTTGGTAATGCTCCTCTCTATTTATTTACATTTTTGGTACTAATAAGGTTTACAATGTAACACAACTAGGGATCGAACCCTGTACAATTCACACACACTACACTGTCTCTACCAGCTGTAAGACAATCTTAGTCTTCAAGTTGCAGTCAAAATTTTCAACTTAAAGCTTAGGTGATGACTTTATCAAATTCTTCGAAGTAATAAAATGAACACATTTAGCTTGATTTTTACCGAAAATAATGCAGAAATTTTTTTGTAGTAATATATTTAAAAATTATCTACACATGATTATGTGGAATGATGAAATAATAAATATTTGATCATATCTTATTCTTTTATATTTCTATGAATATTATTTCAAAAGCTTTCAATATTTTGTGAAAAAGATTATGAAAATCCAATGATTTTATAGTTGCAATTTACAAGATACTATTTCAATCTTCTTAATGTTTTACAATTTGATTAGACTTTCAAAACACTGCATGGAATAATAAAAAAAGAGGAGGTCTCCTTGTTGGCAATGTTTTCCGAATTGGTAATGGTGGTGGTAACGGTCACCACCATTACCGATACGGGAATTGGCCATAACGCCTGATACGAGGGCATAACGACCATAATGACCACCATAACCACCACCGTAATGGTTAAAGAAAAAAAATATGCCCGAAATTTATTAGAAAAATATTTAGAAAATCTAGAATAATGTAAATATTCTAAATATGTATTCATTTTTTTAACATGTTTATGGCAGCGTAACGGTCCTCTCTTTAGTGAGAGTGTTGTATTGGTTGTCTGGTGAATTTTTGAGTATGGTTATATGTCTCTAATGTTTGCACATCACAATCAAGCATTAAAACTAGAAATTGGAAAAAAGGCATAAATAGCACTTTTTTTTTTGGTTGAAAAAATAGCCCTAGGATCTTTTATTTGCTCAAATCGCTTCAATTTACGGTTTTAATCCTAAAAACTATAGTAAGAGTAGTCAAAATCTACTATAGAGTGATTTAGGAGAGTTT
The DNA here is from genome assembly GCA_037074715.1 of Magnolia kwangsiensis. Lineage (NCBI taxonomy): Eukaryota > Viridiplantae > Streptophyta > Magnoliopsida > Magnoliales > Magnoliaceae > Magnolia > Magnolia kwangsiensis. The sequence goes on from CM073585.1 coordinate 89,928,040, forward strand.
TTGAAATGAGAAAGTGAAAAAATGAAGAGAAAAATGGATTTAAATAGAAAAAAGTAGTCACTTTTCGACCGTTACGGGGGTAACAATCGTTATGCCCTGCAACGGACGTTACAGCCCCCGTAACAGCTGAAACGGTCCCAAAAAAATAACTGCCCCATTTCAGCCCCATATCGCGTAACGGTCACAACCGTTACTTAGACATATCGGCCTTTATGGTCGTATCGTAACGGATCCTGTAACAGATGTTACATCCCCCATAATAGCCGCAACGGTCCCAAAAAACTAACTGCCCCATTTCAGCCTCGTATCGTGTAACGGTCACAGCCATTACTTAGACGTATCGGCCTTTACGGTTGTATTGTAACGGATATGGAACACCTTGCTTGTTGGATAGCATTTAATGCTCCGTTAATCGGTCCTTTAGATTGCATTAAGACATTGCCCCGTAGAATTATTTCATATATATGATGTATTTCTTCAGATACACCCATGTATCTCAATATGGGCATATCCAATTGACAGTAGCGGCAGCAATGGGTTAGATTGGCCATGGGTTAAATGACCCAACTTGCCTCAAAGGCAGGTTGAAACCAAGCTAAATGGGTAGCAGGTTAGACTTGGCCTAGAATGTGGCCCATTTTGAGTAAATGGGTCCTGCGTGGGTTGAACCCTACCTAATCCAACCGACTTGTATAATTATCATTAGAATGGCCTAGATGATCGGCTTGAGTTGACCCAAAACCCGAAACAAAATACTATAAGATAAGTATAGATACATTTGTTGTATTTTATGTATGTATGTAAGTAGGTGGGTATGTATGTATGTATTTATCCATTAATTGTGGTGGGGCCAGGAATACCTTGAACCCCATATTCCATTCTTAAACATGAGTCAGATCATGCTAGGTTGGGTCAAGTTGGTTGAGCCCAACATGATTAGAGCTAAATGGGTGGGGTTAGGTTGGGCCTTGGTTTGATGAATTTTAAGTTGGTTAGATACGCCACAGGGTAATGGGTTGCAGCTTAGGTGCAGGCCAGAATTCTTGGTCTGTTTAGTAAATGGGTTAGGCTCGGTCTGATCTAACCCGACTGTACTTGACCATATGGTTGAGTTAGGGTCATCCTAATCCTTTTAATCTACCCTAATCCTTTGAAAACAATGCTTTTAATCCCATACTTACCTGGATACAAGCAGCAATGTATAATGCAACTATGGATCAGAAACGTTATGTGCCATAGTAGTATCTCTATTATTATTTATAAAACACTTCTGCATTTATCCTTGTTATGAAGATCTCAACGTATGCTGTTATGTGCAGGCGATCTTTCATGCACATTAGAAGTTCAAAGAGCTATACCTGCGCTGAAGAAAGTATATGGCGATAGCATGAATAAAGTTTTGCATGTGGGCCCTGATACATGCAGTGTGGTCTCTAAACTGTTGAAAGAAGAGGATACTGAAGCGTGGGGCGTGGAACCATATGACATAGAGGATGCTGACAGTACTTGCAAGAGTCTTATCCGCAAGGGCATCGTGCGTGTGGCTGATATCAAGTTTCCTCTACCTTACAAGCCAAAGTCATTTTCGCTTGTTATTGTGTCGGATGCATTGGATTACTTGTCTCCGAAATACCTTAACAAGACTCTTCCAGAATTGGCAAAAGTATCCATGGATGGATTGGTTATTTTTGCTGGTAATTTCCTGAACAAACTCATGGGTGCATTTGGATGCAAAATCGAATTGAACTGCATTAACCAGTCAAAGAATGTATAAATGACCAAATCGCAGTTACCTTTGTATATTGAGGGATCAGACTACAGATTCAACTCTTTCAAGTTTGACTTAAGAGGAAAGTAAATGTACTTTGACTGATACAGTATGAATACTAGGAAGGATAGTTTCAAAACTCGACATGAATAGATTTTATCAAGACTGAAAAAACTTGATTTGGTCATGAATCAGTCAAGACTCATTTAAGTCTTGCTTAGTGTTGTCATATGCGATCTCGTATGTGCTCATGCACATGTCATTTTGACAGTATATACCACATATGCCATAGTGGCATATGTGGTTTTGTGAGGGTTGGGTATTATGCGGTCGCACAAATATGAGATTGCATATGCGGTGGTATAATCTCCCATCAAGATCACGTCAAGAAAATTTCTAGTTTAAATTATCTCTGTTCAAAATCACATCGATAATATTTCTACGTTGTTGTTTTTTATCCACATGTTTTAGCATATACATTCACTCAGAGTACTTGTTAGTTGACTCTTTTTTTAGTCCAATAGTCTAATAGGTGTAATAAATACAACAAAATTTTAATGAAATTGGTAATAATACTTAAAAAAAAACTATTTCCTACACGTAATATTTTTATATAATCTTTTTTTTTTCCATATATGTTTTACCCTTTTTTTTTTTTTCCAAAATGGTGTTAAATATTTAATTTGGCCTGATATTGGCCTTCGAGACTCGTAATAACTCACCGAATGACTTTCGAGCCGAGTTCTCAAGTTTTAAAAGATTGCTTGGAATCCTCATGCAATAATTCCATGTGCATTAATTTCAAGTTCACAATTCAGTTCACTTATGGATTCAAGCCTTTTAATTTCATATACGAAATGTATGCATCTGTTCATTGAGCTGAATCAATGTCTTCAGAATATATAGGATTATCATTCTAGTGTTAAATATATTCCAGTTTCTTTATCTATTTGATGTAGAAAAAGATGAGTAATATTCATTAGTTTTCATTGTCTTTCCATTTTCTAATGCAGGTTATCCAGGTCAGCAGAGAACTAAAGCTACAGAGGCATCCAAATTTGGAAAGCCAGTGAGTGCTGCAACTCAAAAGATTGGGATTTTTTTTAAAAAAAAATCTTTATTTTATTTTTTTAAATTTCTATGTGGGATACAGTACTTCAGATCCTTTAGAGAGATGCTAAGGCAATTTACAGCACACATGCCAACGTGAGACATTGTGTGAGACTGAGACCATTCGTCAGTTGGTGCTCACAGTAAACATGCCGGACCCAAACATCAGGTTGCTCCGCTCATTAGGTGGGTCATTTGTAGAGGAAAACGGATGGTTACATAAAACTTCAATGATCTGTATTCTCTGTGGCCCACCTGATTTGTTGGACCAGGGCATGTTCAGTGCACCCACCCGATGCATGTAGAGATCTTGCACATGTGTGCTGCATTGGCACATGTGCTGCCAATCCTCATGAATCGCCTAGCATTTCTGAATCATTACTTGCCTAGAAAACAATACCATGTAACATACCATTGCATAACTCTCCCTCCTTTCTGTATCCTTCGTTCCAGGAAATCACTGCCCTAATGGGTTGAACACTTCGTTTAACTTGGGCAGCGGATAGTGATTTCTCAGTTGCTTCATGAACAAAGCTGCCTTTCTCATGTATTGGAGATTCTTTCGCCCTCTTGCTTAATATGTTTTGATCACCATATACATATGTATGGATAAAACTTTCCTAGTTCTGACTTCAGAGTAGCCTCAGGGTGCTTGAATCATGTAGAATCTCAGAACGCTAGTTTGCAGTATAAAATCATACTGTTTTCAGGTTACCATTACGAATTCCCATGCCCATAATGCCATTTTGGAATTTATTTTGAAGGCCAAATTGCGGAACACCTCTTGGTGGATACGGTACTTCATTCAGACAGGTCTAGAAGAGAATGAGATCACCTCCAAGAAGTTCGAGCAGGCGGCAAGCAAGATATCGTACAGCCCAAGCTGCCAGATTTTTCATCTCAGCAGCACGTACCATTGATTCCCAGCACATCCTGGATGTTCCTGACAAGAAAACAGCCACAAGTGTTTTCCGGGTCTTGTCTGGAAACGCATCCTGTCTGGTAAAAAATCAATTCAGTTGATGAGATCCACATCTGTCAGTTATCGTTATTGTGTTCTAACCATAATCGGGGTTGGCTGATATTCATTGATTGAAATTTTATTTAGTTAGTATCAAATGGATTTGGTGTATCCATGGAAAAAAAAAAAAACGGTCAATCCGATCGGCTCTTGGGTATATTGGGAGAATTTGTTATTGGTTGGCCTAGTTGTAGGAACTTGCGTCAAAGTGATATGTATTCAATTTTTGCTTCAATCAAGTGAGTATCATTTTATGTTAGTTCAGGTTTTATCTACAGTGGTTTGCTGTTGGAGTCTCTAAAGGAGCTTGCATTTTCAGTTTGTTCAGGTGGGTTCCATGTTTCATATGATGTTAGTCATGGATGTGATCATCCCATACCGGATGGTTCGGGGACCAAAACTTTCCTAGATGGGAAAATCCTGATTCTTCAATTGGTGCTGTGAATAAATGTTATGAAAAAAAGGGGTTAAGATTTGATGGTCAGGATCTTTCAATTTTGGGGGCTTTTTTTGCATGCGTCATACACTGCCTGAGGGAGCGTTGTTGCACTACCTCTGTGATTCAACTGTTCTGAGCGGAGGGAGCCCAACTCCTGGTTTTCCTGAGGCCCCAATCCAAGCCCAAACAGACCCTTGCCAGGCCCTGGCATGGCTAGATATTTAAAACTTGAGGCCCAAGCTTGGTTCAAGCCCAACACGGGCCTAGCACAATAGGCCCAAGCTCAAGTAGCCTGAAAAAGGTTGAACCTGGGTCTGACCCAAAAATTAACAAAATTCCATTTCCAACTTAATATTCCTAATCTATCCATTGATCAAGCGAGCCATGGAACTGCATTTGGTTCCTTGCAAATTCCATCACCGGAAGGATGAGATTGGGTGGAATGGAATTGCATGGGCATTTGGTTCCTTGCAAATTCCATCACCGGAAGGATGAGATTGGGTGGAATGGAATTGCGTTTGATCCCATGCAGGATATCGGGTTGATTTTGAAATCCACCACACCTGTGGGCCTTGCATTGATGCATGGGTTTTATCCATGTGGTCCATCCATATGCATCCATTACATGGAACATTTGAGTTGTATACCCGAGCAAATGACTGACACCAGTTGTGCATTTGGTCTGTTAATTGTGGTTCCATGGTCCGCCAAACAGGGATTTTGCTGAATACGTGGCGTTTTTATTTTTTAGGATGGTCAAAATACCATGGTATCTTCACACATGCAATCATTGTGCAACAATGGTGTTAATCCCATCTAATGCAATTTCAAACCATTTAATCCTGCAGACCAAACAGGCCGACATTTTAGATAACAAATCCAACGGTCTACATTCAAGAAAGATTGATTGTCTAACAGAGGATTAGAATGTCATATTTGTGGGATATAATACACATACATGTAAAGTTGGGTCTGGCCTGGGCCAGGTTGAGCCAGTCTAAAATAACGAGCGCTGGATATTGACTGGGCTAGACTTGCTAAGCCCAAGCCCAAGCCCGGATCAGGTGCACATGCAATTAACACCTATGCGTGCAGAAAGTCTGTGCAAAATCTTAGTTGGTGAACAAGTAGGTCCTATTATTATAGACAACCCATCTAGGGAAGATTCTGATCTGCATCCACCAAAACCTTGAGATTAAGCCTAATCAAGGCCCAATTTGAAGGGCCAGTCCAAGCCTCAATCCAAAACCCATTTAGTCCTAGGGCCTTAATAAAATGAGAGTGAGGAGGCCAAAGGAATACCCAGAATTCACCGAAGCTTTCGGTGAAAACTGAGCTCCATCCACATAGCTAGCGCTGCATGGTGTGTTGCCATGTGGAATATCATGAGATTTAACGTTAAGGTAGGTGAAGGGGAGAGAATTCTACCCGCTTAGGATGAAATGACTACTCTGCTCCTAATTTTTTTCCAAAATTACATCATTTACTACCCTTTAACCAATAACAAAATGCCATGTGGCACATCCATTCCCTTAGCCAATCACAACCTTCCAAAGTGTGGCCTTCCACACCTTTAAATATCCATTCTCTCTTCACATATTAAGACAACTCGTGTTTAAGAAGACAGAGAGAGAAGGAGAGTGAATCTAACTCATCCCATCCATCCACCAAGAAGAGAGAGAGAGTACAAGGAGAAGAAGCGTTTCCAACCTCAGGCTAGCATAGCTCAAATCCTTATTGCCTAAGCCAATAGAAGGTGGCTCTAACCTATTCTAGTCAATCCTTGCGACAACTCTTTAATCCATTCATCCAGCTACAGATCAGTGGCATTCATATCCACATCTATATTTTGCGTTGTCATGCCTCGTCTCAGTCATCCTCTGTTTTTTTTTTTTCGTTTACCTAAGTGTATGCTCCGCGGCTTGGTCTTCCGGATCCTGCCTATCAAAAGCTTAGATTGAATGGGATTTTCTATTCCTTTACTGTCCCTTATCAAGTAAAAGGGTCCTGCCGGATCACCTGGGCCTATCCCTCACTGTCACCTCGAAGTTGGTCATCGCACCCCTCATTCGCATCATCATTGCATTTTGGGCATATGTATCAACATATCTCTTCTCAATATTCCTGCTATTCTAGTCGGTTCGAGTGTATACTCCATGACTTATCATATCTTCAGATCTTGTCACATAAAAAATTCGTATCAACCATAGATCTTTTCTTTCTTTACCATCTCTCTTTAGGTAAATGGTCCATTGGATTGTCTTTGCCAATCCCTCAGTCTCACTCCTAGGTTAAATATTACACTATTACATCATGTATCATCCATTACATTGTTTGGATGCTAGACTAATCAAATTCTTCACAATTCACCAAATTTGGTGAAGTAAAGACCATGCATTTGTGTGAAGCAAAGAAGGTACCTAACACCTTCATTCCCTGTTATCATGATCCCTTAGAATCTCAAGTCATAAATCATGATTCATCTTAGAATATAGAATACCCAAATTCCTTCATTTAATAATTCTGCAGGATTTAGTCAACTACACAAATTAAGGTTAGATGGTTAGTAGTCGCTCCAAGTTAAACATCTCACACCTTGAGTCACAACCGCACAAGCATAAAGCCTAATCCCTCGCGAGCATTCACAACTATAAATATATCCTGACATCGTACTTAGTCAACTGGTAAGTCCCACTGTAAATATGTCTGACCCAAAATCGTTATAATAGGGAATGCTAATCATATCCATTGATGTTAGATGAGGTAGTTTTTTTGGCATACGTAGGGAGAGTCACAGGTGGAACTTGCTTTTAGGACCATGCAGCCCAAAAAATCATGTCAGACTTATATCATGGTTACAATCCCACACGTGTATCTTATTGTCCCGTTCCTCTGTTTGGTTCAAAATCAATTTATTTATCCAATTTTGTACAGAACTCTATGCATGGTGTCAATCCTTTGTATGAACTGATTCCTCCATGGAATTATCAAGTATCAGCGGATTCTTGGGCTGTTTGGGAGGTTGGAAACGAAATCAATTTATATATAAAGATAATATTTTCAATGTTTATATTATATTTTCCCCTCATTTTTTTATATTTTTTAGTTTTGTGGAGGGCTTTTGTATCCACAGTTTGTTAAAGTCCTTTTGATATGCATTGATATGTCATCCTGTAGTGACTTGAGCTTTTAGAGAAATTGGTGATTTAACACTCCATTATAGTGGAAGGTCTTGCGTTTAGAGCTGCACACGAACCGAGTTAGCTCGGTTAACTCGCTCAACTCGACTCGAAAAAGCTTGAATCGACTCGGTTCAAAACTGAGTTCAAGCCGAGTCGAGCTAATTTTTGGAGTTTGAAAAAATTTCAAGATGAGTTTGAGCTTGAATAAACTCAGATCGAACCACAGCTTGAATCAAACTCTAATCGAATCGGTTCGGTGAATTGGTTATTTTGATATTGACGTTGCTCACGAAGTGTTTGATGAAATGACTGAACGAAGTGGTGTTTTAGGTGCATACATACTCTGTAGGATCAATTGGTGGCTAGGGAGGTATGATATGAAACAAATCATACCTTTTGATGCTGCCTATCTAGTGTTTGATGAAATGCCTGTAAATTGCTTCCGCTATTTTGCATATTGTGAGAAATTGAAGATCTATTCCATGTGTTTGAAAAAAATGTCGTAGAGGCTTGAACTCAACTCGAATTGGCCTAAGTTGCTGACCGAACCGAATTGAGTTGGCCAGTCAAGCTCAAGGACCAAGTTGAGTCGATTTCGAGCTAGGGTCAGCTACTCGCCGAGTTGGGTCGAGCTGTGCCGAGCTCAACTCGGTTTGGCTCATGTACAACTATACTTGTGTTTGAATTTAGAAAGCACCTAATATATTCTCTCACCACTACATCATCCTCTTTGTTTAGATTCTCCTTGGCTGTGGGAGCTAATTAAACTTTTTTTTTATTCGCTTTTTAAGCTGACTCGGGTTTAAGTTAATTCCCATTGTGACCTTAAAATTGAGCTTTGGGATTAAAAAAAAAGAAAAGTTGCACTATATTATTGAAGAGGAGGATTAAATAAATAAATAAATAAAAACAGAAAAACACTTTAAAATTACAACATTTGCTAATCTATGCAAATGTCTTGTCAATACAAACTAGCTACATTTCTTAATTTGCAAGCTATCTAAATAAGTCAAATCATGGTCAATTTTAGATGCATATTTCCCCTAGATTTTCCAATAGGAGATTGCTGGGTGAGACTCCGGGAGGATATCTTTGGCAACCTGATATGGCTGGATTTAATAGGGGCACTGCCGCTAATAGAGATAGGGCGTACAGAATGTTAGTTCACTAAAAATATTCCTTTGACTCGGCTATAGGCAAAAATTTCCTACAACCCTATTACAGAAAGTTGGGGGCAACGCAAGGCTACGTGAAGCACACGGGGATATCTTTGTTATATCTTTTCTGTACTTTTATTGTGGTGATTTATGTTAGGACGTGAGCTTAAAAATAAAGTAAATTCAAAACGAAGTAAGGCCGCCATTAAAAAAAAAAAAGGTGAGAATTGACTTTCCGCTGTTGAAACCTTTTTGAATCAATGGCAATTCTGGATTGGGCTGATATGTTTGTTTTCCCTTCATATCTTGGTGAGACTCACCTACTGAACGCTTGGGATGGCATATAAACATACAGCGCACCCTGGAAGATTTCAGTAGTGGGCGTTTACATTCCACTGTTTGTTGAGGTTTGGGCCGGGTGAGTCTTGGATTTGGCTATTGTTTTGATTAATCCTAACAATATTAGTTATAAACTGAACCCACATTAGTGACTCGCTACTGAAGTGACATCACCAAGTTCTACGACCCTATCATGACATATGAGTTGCATCTGCATCATTTATCATTTGGAGAGATTATTTTCATTTGGAGATATTATTTTACATCATGACCCAAAGAACAAGGTAGATCCAAAGCTCAATTGAATTCTACTACAGAAAACAGTGGGAATTACCCTTAAAATCTTCTCAGGAACTAAATAAATTTTCCATCAAGCAGACATTTATGTATCCATTTTTCCATGTCTATGTTAACTTATGAATAGGTTGGATATCAAATAAACATCATTGTGGCCTACAAAGGTTTCAAAGGTGGGAAGCGGATTGGATGGTGTACCACGCACCAGCTATATGGTTGATGTAGGGAGTTGTACGAACGGTTCAAAGGAGATCAAAGTTACATGGCCCCACGATGATGTTTTTATTATATCCACACCTTTCATCCATTTTTCAGGATCTACAGAACTTGTTGACATTAATACACCAGCTACATGGCTGGTGTGTGGTACACCAGGTGGGAAGTAGATTAGATGGTGTACCACACACCAGCTATATAACTGATGTAGGTACATGTGGTGTGAAGACTAGCACCGTTGCTCCTCAAGCTCCTCCGAGTTGTTAGAATGATTCAAAGGAGATCAAAGTTACATGGCCACACAATGATGTATTTATTATATCCACACCGTTCATCCATTTTTCGAGATCCACAGAACTTGTTGACGTCAATACACCAGCTACATAGCTGGCGTGTAGTACGCGAGCCATTCCTCTTCCTCAAAGGTGGGTGTCACTGTCCCCACTGTTGTATGTGGTGGGGTCCACTTGAGCTTTGGATTTGCCTGATTCATTCTTTGGGTCGTGCTCTATTCTCTCTACAATTAGATGGATAGTGTGAATACAACACAACACATATATTAGGGTGGGGCCCACAAAACTTGGTGACGACGCTTCAACAATGTTAGCTGCCAATCTGCGTCCAACAATGTCAACTGCCGCAATTGATGGACGTTTCATGGACACTTGGTGGGCCCCACAGAGCTTTTGGTTACACGGGAACCTACAATAGTTGTAGGAAATTCACGTCCCCTTCCCACCTTCATCTTCCCCCTCTTCACAATGAAAAGAGAGGCTACTGAAGGGCCTGTTTGGATGCCTGCAACTTTTTTAAGTTGTAAGAAAGTTATAAGTAAGTCATCTTCCCCCTCTTCACAATGAAAAGAGAGGCTACTGAAGGGCTTGTTTGGATGCCTATAACTTTTTTAAGTTGTAAGTAAGTTATAAGTAATCCTGTTTGAATATAAGTTGTAACTTACTTATATGTAACTTTGTTTTTGTGTTTAGATAACTTGTAATTTTGTTACAGATAATAAGTTGGATATTTACACTAGATAGAGTTGAAATAAGGAATCGTTTAAAAATCAGATTGACACATAAAAAAAAGGAATAAAATTATTCAATTTTATTAAACCCATATAAATGAATAATTTGACCGATTTTTAGGCTTAACTAATCAGCAGATGGTCCGTAAAAGTGAGCCCATGTTTTTGAAATGCTTGTAATGTGGACAAAAAACTTGAGTTAACATATTTAAGTAAAATTTATTATTATTTTTTTTTCATAAAATATGTTTATAATTCTGTAAAAGAAAGAAAGACAAAAACAAATAACATTAAAGGAAGGTTTAAAATCAAACTAATATTTGTTTTTTCCGTTATCCAAGTCTATAGGATCCAATCTTTAAGTAGGACAAAAAATAAACATTATAATGGGCCCTAGGAGGTTTTTAATCATAAACATTCAATCATCACTATTTTCCTCTGGTGTGATCCATGTAAGATTGAGATGTGCCTTAATTTTCTCATTTTGGGATAAAGCCAAAATGATATGAACAAAATGGATGGACGGCATGTATAAAACACATGCAACATGGCAGGGCTCACAAAACACCAAATTATAGTGATCTAGTTATGGGACAACGTCGCTAGCCAAACTAGAGTGAATCCATCGAGGTGGCTGGGATCCCATATTGTGAAGCCCGTTGTGATGTATTTTCCTTGCATCTAAGTCGTTCATTCGTGTTGAAAGCTCATTTTAGGGGATGTAGATTGCTTCTTGTCTCTAGCCATGAATGAGTAATTTCATGGGTGAGCCACCATGATATATATGTTTATCTACACCGTCCATACTTTTTTTCTTTTTTGATCAATTTAACGCATGATCACAAAAATGAGGCATATCCATTGCTAAAGTGGACCACACTACAAATGACTATTGCATTTAATGCAACCCATGCTTATTATTTGGCGTGTTCCACTTGAGCACTGGATCTGCCTTATTTTTTTGCACATATCTTAAAATATTATGAGAGAAGGGATGGACTGAGTGGACAAAATGATACATCATGGTGGGCTTGCCCACGGAACTGCTGGTTGGTGGCTAGAGATGGGCAAGGGCAGAATGCAATTGCATCCGAATTTAGGACTGGATCCAAAAAATAAAAAGATCCCTATCTCAAGTGGACCATAGTATAAAAAACAGTAGCAATTGACTGTTAAAAACTTCTCACGAAAGTTTTGGATCATGATGATATTTGTGTGGTGTCTTTGTAGAGTATTTGTTACCTTTTCAACCGGTTGGAAGTCAAATAAATATTCCAGTGAATCCTGTGAAGTTTTTAATGGTAGAAATTTGGTTAAGATTATTTCTTATGGTGTGGCCCACTTGAGATTTTGATCAACTTCATTTTTTGGATCATGCCCTAAAATGAGCTTTTAATAACGATGGATGGTGGCCTCGATGCAAGGAAAGTATATCAGGGTGGGCCCATATCACGGATCCGAAGCCGCCCCTGTGCGATACCGTAAAATGAGCTTTTAATACGGATGGACTGCGTGGATGTGAGGAACGTACATCACGGTGGGCCTGCAGTCAAAGAATCGAAGCGGAGGCGGATTTCCTGCTAAAGTCTTTCGCATGAAGGATGCTGGGTGGCGCGCACATAGACGTCCATGAGAAATCCACCCCGGGCATCTGTTTTGAGTGCTCATTTTAGGATATTCAACTAAGGTGATCCAAAACTCAAATGGTCACACGAGAGAGAAAATTGAGTAAAAAAAGTCCTACTGTTGGAACTTTCTTAGGCTCCACCCTGATGTTTATATTTCATCCAAATTATTTATAAGGTCATAAATATTGGGATGAAGTGAAAATACTAAAAAATAAAAATAAAATAAAAATGCCTCACAAAAGAATTTAATGGCCCCAAGAATGTAACAACGATGCCCACAAAATTTCCATTGTTTCCTCCCGTATGACCTGTTTAAGTTTTTGGTACAAATCATTTTTGGCCGAATGTCCTAAAATGATCTCTCAAAGTGGGCAAAGGGAATGGATTTCTCACATACATCTAAGTGGCACTCACGGTAACCTTGTGTAGGAACTTCTTTAGCAGGAAATCCGCGTCATCGAAACCGCTCATTGGCAAAACGGATTGGCTACTCCTCCCCCCAGCCAATGGCCGGTGGTCGGTGCTCTATGGGGCCCACTATGATGTATATGTTTCATCCACTCTGTCCATCTATTTTTTCATATTATTTTATGACATGAGTGAAAAATTAAGTATACCTAAATCTCAAGTGTACAGAAAACAGCGTTGAATGATCAACTATTAAAAACCTTTTGAGGCTTATAAAAGTTTTGGATCAATATTATCTTTGTTTTTTTCCCTACGTCTGGGCCTGTATAATCTAATCAATAGATTGGATGTCAAATAAACAGTATAGTGGGCCTTAAGAGGATTTTAATGGTGGACATCCAATCACTATTGTTTTCTTGTGGTGTGGTTCACCTTAAATTTATATCCCTCTCATTTTTGGGAAAAAGACCTAAAAGGATATGTAAAAATGGATGAATGGATGAAACACATACATCATGGTGGGGCCCACAGAGCACCGACCACTAGCCACCGGGCTGGTGGCAGGGGAATAGCCAATCCGTTTCCAAACAGGAAAGCGCCCGTTCCGCACTGCCCCAAATTAAAAAAAAAAGATGGAAGAGGAAAAAAGAAAAAAAAAGAAAAACAGGAAAAAGAAAAAAGAAAAACAAATAAGGGTCAGGGCTTACCTTGCTAAAGCAGAGAGAGAAGGAGACGCTGAGAGAGAGAGGGAAGGAGACGCTGAGAGAAGGAGAAGGAGACGTGTCAGAGCAGGTAGGTGCACTTTCAATGCAGCTGCGTTTCCGCCTTCCTCTCCCAAATTCGAAATGGATAGCCCTTGCCTGTAACAAAGTAACCTGTGACTTGAAAAACACCTAATTCCTCTGTTACATTTCTTGCAATCTTACTTGATAGAAAGTTACAGGTTGAGACTTTGATACCTGTAAGATTTCTTTCCCAAACACAAACTGTAGGAAAGTCACCTGTAATTTTCTTACATTTTACAGAAGTTACAGGCATCCAAACGGCCCCGAAGCGATGGTTGGAGCTGCAGCGGTCATGGCGCCGCGGGACCACCGAAAGAAGCTAAACCTATCCTTCCTTCTCCTCTCTCTCCTTTGCTCCGCTTCCATTCTCATCGTATTCTCCGCTTTCAGAGGCTCGAACACGCCCCTCTTCCCTTACGATTTCGACCGCGAGACCCGAAGAGATTTCTGCAATTACAGCGACGGGATGTGGATCCACGATCCGACGGTCAGGATGCGCTACGACAACACCTGTAAGGAGATCTTCAAAGGGTGGAACTGCATCTCCAACAACAAGTCCAACGGTAGAGATATACCCTCATGGCGCTGGCAGCCCCGAGCCTGCGATCTCCTGCCGTTGGATCCGGTTCGGTTCCTCGAACGATTCAGGGATACTAACATTGGTGAGATTTTCTTTCAAATTTGGAAATTCGTTTGATAATTAAGATAGTGACAGAGAATCAGAGATTGAATGGCAACCGGAGCAGATCTTGAGCCTTCTTGGTTGAGACTTCAGTGTGCTAGTGAGCACCAGAGAGTCGGTGGGCACATTATCTCTCATCATGCAGTTGGCGGGAATTTAGTAAGAATTTCAAGTTGCGAATTTTCAAGAAATCAATTTTGATGTGCTTATTAAGATTATCGTCCACCAACTCTTGATGCAAACCATGCTTACCGCAATCCTTTCCCATATTTAGTTTGACATTTTTTTTTTTTTTTTGGGGGGGGGGGGGGACTGTGTTTTAATGTTCACTTAAGGGTGCATTTGGATGCTAGATTGAACTGAATTGCAATCGATAATGTATTACTGAAGAAATGACCAATGTGGGAGTGCCTCATTTTAATTCAATGACAGCCAAATCCTGATTGCAATCATGGGCATTTCAAGATGGAGTTGGATTGAGATTAGGCTCTCTTATCAGGCGTGAGGATCGTTTTGGTAATTACTAGTTTGAGTTGTAGTTTCGGGCGTGTTTGGATGCATGTTTGAACTGAATTGCAATCCATCAATTTATTAAAGAGGAAATGACCAATGTGGGAGTGCCATGTTTTGATTTAGTGACAACCAAATCCTAATTTCAATCCTGGGCTTGTCAAGGTGGACTTGAAAATGAGATCAGGTGCTCTTAGCTTTTGTGAAGATGGTATGTAATTATGTTTGATTTGTAGTTTTGGACGTATTTGGATGCTCGCTTGAACTGAATTGCAATGCATCAATTTATTACAGAGGAAATGACCATTGTGGGAATGATTCATATTAATTCAATGACAACCAAACCCTAATTGCAATCCAGGGCATTTCAAGATGACTTGGAATGAGATAGAGCGCTCTTAGCTGGGGTGAGGATGGTTTTGTAATTATTAGTTTGAGTTGTAGTTTCTCGATGCTTTGTCATAGATGTTTCCAGTTGGCCTTATTGAGGGTTGATAAGGAGTACAATGCAATGCTTCTAACCTTACTACAAGCATACATGACTAATAAATGACACAAAATTTACTAGAAACTAGGTTAGCTTCTATTCCCATTGATAGCACAGTTTAAAAAATAAAAAAATCCCAGTTGACTCATGTCCAACTGACTTTGGTGCTCTTGAAGTACCAACCGAGTCTTTAACTCGACTCTATATTATAGTAATGAAAATTGGAATATTTACGTTATAAAGTAAATAAAATAGCTGAATCAGGCAGTTTCACAGGCTGTAGTAAAGTCCTCTGTTGAAGCAGAGGTAGTGAGTTCGAAACCCTTTGTCTCATCTTTTTTATTTTTATTTTCTATTAAACAAACATCTTTACTAGGTGAGTGACTGAACTTGAGTCATCGTGAGTCAGCCCAATAGCAAGTCTGATGCCGAGTCTTGTCAAGTTAGGACCGAGTCACTGCCACAAGTGAGTTTCCTTTTGACTTGGCTCAAAATCTCACTGGATTGAGTTTAGTCGGTTGAGTCAGGATTTAGTAGGGGTGGCAATGGGCCTGGTTTTCCTGCCCATCCATGAAGGGCTAGGGCTAGCGCCCCTAAATTTGGCCTGAAGGTCAGGCTCTAGCTAAATTCTTCGCCTGGTGTCCAGACTGCACTGGGCTTGGGTCAGTGACTAATAGCCCAGTCTGCCTGAGTATGCAGTGTATAGTTTAGTATTGATTCTCTAACAGGGTGTTGTGTCTGATACATAGACACATAAATTACTTAGAAATCACATACGTTGCTTGCAAATAATTCAAATTGGACTGTCCAAATTATGGACTCCTTGTTAGATATATCATGAAAAAAAAATTACACTTCATTAGCTAACTATATGATTGGTGGACATTTATTGGATGCAAGGTATTCCATAACAGTAATGGTGGCTATAACGGCCACTGCCATGATCGTTAAGATATGGGGTTGTAACGGTCGTTATGATCTTTTTTTTTTTTAAATAAAAAAATAAAAATGAAAACATATGTTTTGACCCCATTACGGGCCTTTTTTAACTTGTTATTGCTGTAAGGGCCATTTCGGTCCCGTAAGGCGTAATGGTTACTGCTACGGTGTGCCATAAAAGCTGTTATGTGAATGTAACGGTGGCAACTGTTACACATTACGGGGTTATAACAGCCGTAACGGCTGTTAAGGAAAAAATGACCCGTTATGGCTGTTAAGGAAAAAATGACCCGTTAGTCTAATCTTTGTTTCACCATTATTCGTTCTAAACTTTTGCTCTCTCTCACTCCTTGTACTCTCTCTCTTACATGCTTCGTCTAATCTCTCTACATTCTTCTACAACTCTACGAGCTCTTGAGTAGAGAAGACAACAACTCTTTTGTCAAGAGCATACAAGTTTACACAATTCATTCAAGATTCAACCTCCTAAGAAGACAATCGTATTACTCTCATTCTCTGTGTGTGTGTGTGTGGTTTTTTTTTTTTTTTTTTAAATTTTTTTTTTTTTTAAATTTAAAAATTTTAAAATGACGAAATGGTGTCCCTGCCCCTTTAAGGCAAGACTATTCCTTGCAGATGCACGCAATCACCCGCCAACTACGTGCATCGGGTAATCCACGGGAGGGGAATCAAACTCGTGTCTGTGGGGAGCAAACCCATGACCGAAGCCGTTTGCCCAAACCAGTGAGGGGTATTTTACATTCCTCTCTCTCTAACTCTCACTTACATTCTTTATTCTCTCTCTCTCTCTCTCTCTCTCTCCATTTCATTCATTCTCTACACAGTACATATTCTCTACATTTCTCTCTCTTTCTCTTATATTCTATTTCTCTAATCTCTCATTCTCTCTTTATCTATGTTCCCCCCCCCCTCTCTCTATGTTCTCTACCTACATTCTCTACATTCATTCTCTGTAATCTACGCCATCTAATCTTTACATTCATTCTCTAATCTCTACATACATTCTCTAGTCTCTACATTCATTCTCTAATCTCTACATACATTCCCTACATTTCTCTCTCTTTCTCTTTCATTCTCTAATCTCTGCATTATCTATTATGTTACCTTCTCTTTTCAAGTGCTCTTTTTTTTTTTTTTTATAGAACTTAAAGTGTACAAGCGTTCAAACCAAACGTCTACAACTACAAGTGTGCAAGTGTAGGCTATAAGCTACAAGATTCAAGATTCAACTTCAAGAATCTACAAGTGTAGGCTTAAAGAATCAAGACTTAAGATTCGAGTAAGGCTCAAGACAAGAATCAAGATTCAAGATTGTGTACTTGTGTAATTGTATAATTGTGTAACACAATCTCTCTCTCTCTCCCCCCTCCCCCCCTCTCTCTATTCTCTAGTCTCTATAAGACTGCAACTACAAGTGTAACTCCCTCCCTCTCTCGCTCCTTCCCTCTCTCTCTCTCTCTCTCTCTCTCTCTCTACTCTCTACTCTCTAGTCTACAACTACAAGTGTAAGTGTGTAACTTCCTCTCTCTCTCTCTCTCTCCCCTCTATTCTCTAGTCTACAACTACAAGTGTAAGTGTATAACTCCTCTCTCTCTCTCTCTCTAAGAAGCTTAACGACTTGGTCTTCGTCCAATATAACCATTGTTGTCAAATGCGATCGCATATGCGCATACTGTTTATCAAATCGCATATGCCATGACATACTTTTATATGCGACCAATATGTGAACGCATATGCGAGTATGCGATCACATATTTTCCAAAAGCCAAGAGCGGAAGAAATTTTTTTTTTCAATTTGGAGAACTCTTATCCCCTCCATTTTCACTATTCTTTACTCCAAAGCTCTAAATCTCTTACGCTTTCTCTCTTACACATCGTTCTCTTTTACTCTAATCTCTCTACAATTATTTCAATTATGTTTATTTTTTGTATTTTATAAGTTGTGCTTACTTTTTGTAAATCAAGTTGTAAGTTATAACTCGTAAGTTGTTTCAAGTTATCCATTTATCAGTAAAATTTCTTTGTTCGAAGTTTATAATAATTAGTTATCTTTTAATTTAGCTTGTTGATTGTTTTGTTAAAATTTATCTAAATAATATAAGTAATTAAATATATCACTTAATGAAACACTCAAACTATAATGAAATAAGTAAATGAACCCAATCCAATCACGTGTACTAATTAGACAATTTTTTTTTTTTTAAAGAATTTTTTCAATATTTCTATTTTTTCAAATTTTTATTATTAAAAAAAATGCCATGGCATATGTGATTGTGCGATCGCACATGTGATTTGACAACATTGAATATAACCCGAAGTTGTGAGAATGATTCTAGGCTAGACAAGAAAAACCTAGTTTCTATGATCCTATCAAGATCAACCATTGGATATTCATGGAGTACTTGTGCATACGAATGTTGAAGAAACAAAAGAAGATGGGGTATACGTCGAGGAAGGAGATCACTCTGACGACGATGATGATTATGATTGTGGTGATCGGATGCCACAATGGCAATTGGATCAATGCATATAGTATTAGATGATTAGCATTACTATTAGTATGTTTATTTTTAATATTTCATTATTTTATTAGTGTATAAGTTGTAACTTGTAACTTGTAAGTACTAAGTCGTAACTTCAAACTTGAAAGTTCCATTCAATGTTTTAAGTATCAATGATATCGGCCGACGTATCCTACAATATATCTTGTATCCCACTTGTGCGATATGATACCTACAAATAGTGGGATATATCCCATATGTTCAATTCGGCGAGCATTTTCAATTTTCGATCTTCTTTTTTGTAAATCATGTTAAATTAGTGTCAAATTATTACAAATCTATGATTTTTCATGTTTTGCATGAAAAACCATGGATTGCGAGCTTCAATTTTAGGATGTGGAGGATGTGGGCTGAGTTGCGGAAAATTGAAAAAGAATTTTTTTTTCAATTTCTCGCAAATCGGTTACAATCTTTGTGTCCAAACATGTATGTAGCCTGATCTAGTGATTCTTCTTTTAAATGTATTGCTTGTGTTTCTACACGTCTTCTTACATTTATAAATTTTATGAATAAACTTTGGATATATTTGCATCAATTCAATTAGACACGCATAGATTAGGACCCCATATAAAGAAAACCCGTTATGTGCACTTGTTTTTTTATTTTTTTAATTTTTTTTTGTAATGTTTTGATTTTTAAGTGTGTATTGATGTCTTTTTTTAACAATCACTGAAGTTTCATTGAAAACTTTGACAAATTTTCTTATGTTTCCCCATGTTTCCAACAACAACGATACATTACACGATAAAATTGATATATCACATGCGATAACTGATATGTATTTGTATCCCAAGGGTGTGATACGTAACGCGATACCTTTATTTTGAATATTGGTTCCATTATCAAAAATTTCTATGTTAGAAGTTCTTCATAATTAACTAACTTATAAATTACATTTGTACATTAAATAGCTTGTTGATTCTTTTATTGAATAGATTGTTGATGTACTTCATTCATTATTTAGTTGGTTTATTTCTCTCAAACGAACTTGAAATATGTAAAATAAGTTATCTAATCACTTAGGGAAGTTTCCCCTTTTTTTTAAAAAAAATATTTTTCCTTACTTTTCCTTTTTTAAAATTTCAAAAATAAAAATAAAAATATGCAGTCATACGATCACATATGTGCTTACGCATATGCGGTTGCACACACTCGCATATGAGATTTGACAACATTGATGACCGTTATGGGGGCTGTAATGGCCGTTATAGCCCCTATCATAAAGGTAATGGTGGTGGCCGTTATGGCCACCGTTATCGTTACAGAATACCTTGGTTACCATTGTTACCGTTACGTAAACGTTTTGATTTACCTCGATTGGATGGTTAAAAATGAAAGACTCAAGTATCCTATTTCAACAAACAAGTGTCCACAAATCAATGGTTAGAATTTGTTGACCAATTTGATTTTTGAAATGTGACATAGAGATAGTAGGTCCATATTTTACTTGTTTCATTTGAATTAATTAATCTCATGTACAATTTTTGAGCGCCTGTGTATCAAGCATCATATTCAACCAAATTCTAAACTAACTCCTCATGTAGTCCTATATAAAAGGGTAATGATCTCGTGGGCTAATTACATGGGACCATTTCCGTGCACATTGTTTCATTTGGATTTGGTGGCATCTACATCACCTTTTAATTTTCGCTTTAACTTATAGGACTGGCCCTGATTCGGTCCAATCTTGCCTTGGCCCTGGCCCGACCCTAGCTCAGCCTGGCCCTCGTTGATGGGGACATTATGCGCACACGCGCACGCACACCACCCCCTATGCATGTACGTACGCAGAAGGAGGGCCCTACCATCGATCTGACTCGATGACGACGTCCATGGAGGGCCTCCTAGCTAGAAGACGAAGTTTTGGTTCAAAAGGGTGGGCCCGATAGTCAAGAAAAGCCCATCATTGGATCTCATGATTGTGGCCCACTCGTCGGATTGATGTCATATTTTAGGTTTTGATTATTGTTATTATTTAGAACATCGTGAACGCTTTGAATTTCTTTATTTGGTTTTTATTTTAGTTTACTTCACCGCCAAGTAATAGGTTGCGCACATGGTGCGAGTTTTGGGGTATAGGATTTTTCATATAAATAGGCACCCCTTGTAGTTCTTTTCATTCATTCAAGTATAATAAAAATTCTTGCTTTATTTTTTTCTGCTCTCTTCGTGAGTTGTGGAAGAATTCAAAAGTGAGTGCGAAACCCTCCCTTCTTTGAAGGGCTAACTACCGTGGTGCGAAGCCACATCTATCCCCATCCGCCCCTACCTTCTTTCATCTATATCTCTCATCTTTTATGATCATTATTGTTTTGAATTTTTCAGCTTTTGTAGCTATTCCTCCCCCTACAGTCAGTTTTCAAAATCTGGACTTGTAGGAGGGCTGCAACTTCGACGGAGCACTACGCCTTGACCTTACGTCGGATCGTCGTCAAACTTGGAGGGATTGGAGGTCTCTCCTGGCCGACCAAGGCCTATGTGTCACTTTGGGGAGGTGGGCTTCCATTACATGTGCGGTCAGCCTACCCGAGCACGTGCGTCAGCCCCCGGTCACCATCTGCACGCAGGAGCTTTCTCCGAGTTAGGTTTTCCTCTTTTCATTCATATTTCCTAAACCTTAGCCTTAGTTTGCATTAGCCCTAATTTATTGTCCTTTTTTTTTTTTTCCACCCTAGGGTTCGTTGAATTGAAATTGGGAAATCCCTTGGATTAGAGACTAATTTTTATGCATGTGTGGTTGATTTCTATATCCCTTTGACATTGTTTGGTTTATAATTTTTATTGGTCCAGTCCTAGCTTGCGTCGGCCTGGACCCGTATAGATTCCCCTTTTTAATTGAATGATTTAGATTGTCATGTGGGATGTGGAATTTGTGTAACTGTTTCTGAATTGGTATGATCTAAGCCTGAATTCTTGCATCTCATACTTAAATTTCATGTCCTACATCACTCATGCACTAGGGCTAGGGCTGGGGCAAGGGCCTCTTAACCCCGTTAGGGCCATCGCTTAGGCTTCTAGGGCTGGGGTAGGGTCAACCTCCGCTTGGCCCTATGCTGGCCCATTGCCACTCCTACGAGTCAGTGAGTTTTAGAACTATGATTGATAGTATGTCAAGACATCTCTCATGATAAATTCTTAAAGAAATGTTCAAATATTCCCTTCATTTTAGACTTTAGCCTTTGGTTGAGTATATTAAAAATCAAGTGTTTCATTTTCTTTATTGTGGAGCAAAAGCACAAAATGCAATGTGTGGGCTTCATCACACTAGCCCGAGTCATCGAGGATGTCCTTTATTTTGGATGAGATCCATTTCATCAAAAATGATTTTATCTTTGATTTTTGTCCATTGAGGTGCAATGCCTTGAAGTTCATTGTTTGTGATTTATTTTTTATGAAAAGTGAAGGAGCTTTTTGTTTCTGATTTTTTCTCGTCCTTCTGAGGAAGGAGGCTAAAATGCTGTAGCATAATATGAATAATCTCACCCAATGTCCAAACTGTCCTCATTTATGCAAAAAACTAATTTAATGATGCAAATAGTTTTCCGCCTAGTGAGTTTCAAGTAATTTCCATGAATATTTATTATACGCTCATGTTCATCTTAATCGCGTTCCTTTGAAGTTTTTATGCTTTGATTTACCTTATTAATCTTCACAGTGCAGGATTTGTTGGCGACTCTTTAAACAGGAACATGTTTGTGTCTCTTGTGTGCACTCTGAAACAAGCATCGAGTGAAGTAAAAAAGTGGCGTCCTGCTGGGGCAGATCGTGGGTTTACCTTTCTCCCTTACAACCTTACCGTTGCTTACCATCGAACTAATCTTTTGGCACGTTACGGTAGGTAAGCTATGTTAGTTTTTATTTTTATTATTTATTATTTTTTATTATTTTTTTTTAATTATCAATTTTGATAACACAATGTTAGAAGGCAAGAGGAAAATTGCAACTGACAGGGACTAGAACACCTCATGACAAAAGAGAATCCCAAAATTTAGGATGAAGGGGGCCATGAGTCCCTGATACAGGTTGAGTCCTGTTGGGGCTCTGTGGTTTCAGTTTTCATAAACTCATATGCAATCCAGCAACTAGGTGTGGTGGTACTAGGCTATTGTGGGGTCCACCATGATATGTTTATGAAGTCCACTCCGTCCATTGTCTGCACCCCCACATGTTCACCTTCCAATCCAAAACACAGGTGGGCCAAACCACGGGAAGCATTGTAAAATCACAACTGAAACTTCTAAATTCATGTGGTGTGGAGCACCTGGGTTTTGAAATGGCTTGGGATGTCTATTCATCCTGGTCGGGGTGTCTAATGCATGGATTGGATGACATATACACACCACGGTGGCCCCACAAACAATTTGGAAGATTTTAACGGTTTGGCGTTCCATTCCAACTGTTCCCTGTGGTGTGGCCTGCTGAGTCTTGGATTGATGGGATTTTTGGGCTCCAGTACAAACATGGGTGGGCACTTTGGATTGTTGGAGTGGATATCATTCACAAACCCCGTGGGCCCCTCAATAGCATTGTATTGTTACTTACTGGTGCTGATACTAGTACTGTGTGAGTGCACCCCTATATGTATATTTTTGCACCTAAAGAAGTGGTATGGAAGTGATGTGTTGCGGAATGGTTATTTATCTCTCAGCTGAATTGGAGATCGTTATCATCATCATCATCTAACCCTTATCCCAACACTTGGGGTCGCTACTCAAATCTTGTTCTGTCATTGCAATGTATCAAGGACCTGTGGTTTCACTGAGGATATGGTTTGTGAAAGAGCAAAATGGCGAAATAGGATTCGTATAGCTAACGAGATCAGGCTTAGATGATGATGAAAATTACTTCTTCACCTTTCACCAATCTCATTGTCCTTAACTAATAATAATCTATTATCATAGCTTTTAATGCATTTAGCATGATCTAGGTCTCTACCTTTTTCCTCTCTTATTTTATCAAGTTTGAAGGCATTTTTCTCACTTTCTTTTGTCCCCAATTTATTATATAGATATCATATGCCTTAAGTTTAGCCTCACTTGCTACTTTTTTAACATTCCTTTTGCTGTTTCCATATTTTTCTAAAAATTCCCTGTTTCTAGTTGCTAGCCAGGCCTTGAATCATGATTGTTTCTTGCTAATAGCCTTTTGGACCTCATCGTTTTACCACCAATTTTCCTTATATGAGTGTCTTTTCCCTCTCGATGGTCCTAAAACTCCTTTGGTCACATTCTTTATGCACTCAGCTCTCTTGTTCCACATAACATTAACTTCTCAGCATTTCACTTTGCTTCTTCCCTCAATTTCTTACTAAATAAAACTGTTTTATCTCCTTTTAAATTCTACTTCCTTATTTTTGGACACTTATTAATTTCACTCCCTCTTTTCCATCTCTTAAATGTAAACATTCATAACCTTTGACCATCTTGTGAGAATTGCAGATGAGGGGCAAAAGGGATAAGATAGCACAAACCTCTATGTTATTTAATCCCCTACTTCGGCAAGATTTTTCCTTTACAGATGGTAGGCAACCGATTGTTTCCTTCGACCAAATCAAACCGGGCTTATAAGCTGCAAGGACTGAGGCTCCCTCTCACAGAACTGAAAGTTAGAGGAAGATAAAGGAAAGCTGTTGTTGGGAGCTTGTAATGCAGGGGCATTTTTACACCGGGCTTGAGTGGGGTAGCCCCTGGGATGCATGGACACACTCGGGGTGGGTGACCATGCATCCCAGGGGGAGGTCTCGTGTTCGAGACTCCTCACTGGGGGTGATTAATGCGCATTTCACACTGGGCTCGAGTGGGGTAGCCCGTGAGATGCGGGGACACACTCGGGGTGGGCGGCCCATGTGATTTGGAGCCCATGAGCCCACAAGGGGGGTTTGGCCAAGGTCCTAACCTATGAGATGTGGGGCTTGGGCTATGAGATAAAGGGATTAATTCGCCATACTCTAACAGTTCGAGCTTTTAGAGCAAGTGGTTAATTGTCCTGCATCAAATTGGTATCAGAGCGGGAGGTCTCGTGTTCGAGACTCCTCACCGAGGGTGATTAATGCAAAAGCATTTTCACACCGGGCTCGAGTGGGGTAGCCCGTGGGATGCGGGGACACACTCGGGGTGGGTGACCCATGCGATTTGGGGCCCACGGGGGAGGTCTCGTGTTCGAGACTCCTCACCGGGGGTGATTAATGCGCATTTCACACTGGGCTCAAGTGAGGTAGCCCATGAGATGCGGGGACACACTCAGGGTGGGCGGCCCATGTGAGTTGGGGCCCACGAGCCCACGAGGGGGGTTCGGCCGAGGTCCTAACCCATTGGATGTGGGGCCTGGGATATGAGATAAAGGGATTAATTCGCCATATTCTAACAGTTTGAGCTTTTAGAGCAAGTGGTTAATTGTCTTCCATTAGCTTGCAGACTTGATGAAACATGCCATCATAAAGGAAGCTAGTCAGCTGATAGGGGCAGAGTTCAAGAACTAAATCAACCTGCCAAGAGAACTGACAGAAAAAGAAAAGGTGGAGACAGGGCAGCTTGCTCTGAAGTATGGCAGAACTTTGACGCTTATCCATTGGATGAAGTCCTCTCTATTTTCTTGAATGATATTCCCGTCTCGAATGAATGAGGAACTCTCCTTACGTAGGCAAATGACGGGTTGAATTAGTTCCTTGACGGATCACAATGAGCCACGTTGCTTATCAGGTTGTTAGCTCAAACTAAAAGGGCTATGCCATATTGGAGTTGAGATAAGGCTCAAAGTGCCATCAGTGGTAACCCAAAATGGTTGCTTGGATGGGTAAGAACAAATCTCCGTGCCATATAGGCTGAGGTACATGTGGCGAGACATCATGTGAGATCTTTTGATGGTTATGGCTTATGGAAGACATTATGTGAGGGGGTGAGCATCCTCAGATTGACAAAGTGGTCTTCATACTAACTTTTCTGAAATTCCCAATTACAAATGAATGAGCCCATGGTGATATAGGTGAAGGGCCACAGTAAGAGTTATCTTAGTATCCTTCGGTTCTGCACTTGGATCTGGAATGGGGCCTTTCAACCATGTTTTCTGGAAGACCAAGGCTGTTGGTGAAGGCTACTGGATCTGGGAGTGGTGACTAGTTTCATCAAGCAGGCTTAAGGATAGAAGTATTTAACAAAGATGGGAGTTCGTTTCATTTGAATGTCCAGATCCAGAAAATGGTCCTATATATTTATATATGAACTGTCAATATTCCATTCTTTTCCATCAGAAGTTCATCTTAGCCACATTGGTTTTTCAGATTATATTTTATTTTTTCATTATTATTTTTTAATTAATGAGAACTTTATTGAGAAAAATGGTGAGAGCATCAAGGAAGAAGGAAATCCTTTCCAACACAACGGTTCATCCGTCTCACACCATCTTGGCTAATGCATCTGCTATTTCATTGATCTCTCTCTCTGCAAACATGGGCAAACAATATGGGATAATTTACAAGTTAACACAATCATTTGTAGTTGAGAATGATTGGATTATTGAGGTTACATATTTTTTGAAACATGAATGAGAATATGTAACAATATAATCTGTAGATTATCTTATCTTAGATTTCTTTTCTGTGAGCTTTTTTTTTTCCCTTGGGAAATTCTTTATTAAGTGGCCATCTTGGCTTAACAATTCTGAGTTATGTCAGACCATTTCGATGTTTTAGTTGAAGTTTGATGATGTTAGCTCCTTGCCTGTTCTGTATAGCTGGTCTGCCAATAGCAATGGCGGTGTGCTGGAATCCCTTGGGTACAAACAAGGTTTTCGAGTGGATGTTGATGTTCCAGAAGGCACATGGGTGGATGCTCCAAGCTTCCATGATATTCTCATTTTGAACACTGGACACTGGTAATCATCCTTTTTAATTCACTCTCATATTGCAATCGTCCTCATTAGCAATTACAATCTAGTTTTAAGGGTTGCATTTGTTCTAGATAATTGAGGGAGTTGCATGCATGTGTGCCTTCATTATGAATTCATAACAATTAGTTTAAATGATAGTTGTGAGACTAAACAGAGTACTGATGTTACTGTTTATGTGGTTTATTCCACTGATGGCAAGTGTAGTTTTTGCAACATATTTTTGATCATCATATTTGAATAACATCAACATATATTTATTGTCAATATGTTCGAGTTAATTGTATGCAAAAAGTTTTGAATTCTTCAATAAGATGAATAATCCATGGTCCATTTATTGATTTTGTTAACCTCCCGTTTGGCTTAATTTATTATTTCAGGTGGTGGGCACCTTCAAAGTTTGACCCAATTCAGTCTCCAATGCTGTTTTTTGAAAAAGGTTTGCCTGTGCTGCCTCCCTTAACCCCTGAGCTTGGGCTAGATATGGCTCTAAAACATATGGTATGCCTATGACAAATCTTTCATCTTTATTTAGTTATTTTTAATTGAAATGATATAAAAAATAGAATCAGTGGATCATGATATGCTGACTCCGTGCGTGTACACGAGTAAATTGGTCTAAATGCCTAAAATTATTGTAAGGGTCTTAAAGAGGATAGGTCTGTTATTTTGACCATAACTACACTCCTTGAATAATAACATAGAGATGAAATGGGCAACTATTTATCTACTGGAAAATTTCTTTTCTGTTTGTTTCGATTTTTTTTCCTTTGAAAGGCAACACAACTATTTCTTTGAATGCTAACATTGAGATAAACTGACCAACAATTTATCTACCAGAACGTGATGTTGAATGCTGGTCATAGACTTGGCAAAGTCCTCCATTGTCACTTTCAACGTATGTGAGGAAGGATATTATCATCAATGATCATTGATCAACTGTTTACATTGGAATCCAACCCAATCCTTGGTTCGTTACAAACAACTTGTTTCCTTGTCTAGCCAACTAAATTTGCTACATACAAGATATTGCATAGATTGACATTCCCTACTTTTCTTTATCGGCATTGTGACTATTGTGGAATGTGCTCTTTTTGCACTTGAAATGGAGGCTTAGGTTTCTTGTTCATTTTTCTCCTCACAGCGTCTTCAGTTCATCTATACTGAGACAATGAAAAAGTAACAAACTGAGATTATATTTCTTTCTTGAGCGCATTGTCAAATGCACTCTCTCTCTCTCTCTCTCTCTCGTATTGACTGGTGGAGTGCTTTGCTTTTAGTTGCTGCTATAGAACTGAGAAAAGGCCTTCAGAGTCTGCACATGCATCTACACGACATATGCATGACTTGCATGTGGAGATTAGAAAAAGAATCAATGCAAGCAGTGAAACATACAAAATGATTGTTGACTCATACCATAGGTTTAAAGAGTTTGTTATAGGTTATGAAGTTATGATTAGAATACATCTAAAAAGGTTTCCATAGGGAACCATAAAAAATTTACAAGCCCGTAGCACTGGACCGTATAAAATTTTGAAAAGACTGGGTTCAAATATTTACTTGATAGATGTTCCACCTAACATGGATATCAGTTCTACATTTAATGCGAAAGATCTTGTACCGTTTCATGGACCTTCCCCTAACCCTCACATGAACTTTGATGATGATGCCCCTGACCTGTCCCATAACCCATAGCCATTACCTGACCCCTCTTCTCAACCTTTATCATCCGTACCATCCATACCTACGAGAAGAGAGGAGGTAGAGGATATCTTAGATGAAGAAGTGGTTTCCATACGACATGGAGGTTACCACGAGTACCTTGTCAAGTAGAATGACAGTCCAAAGTTAGACAATACATGAATCATAGAGGTAGAGCTTCAATGACGATTCTTGAATCTCTACGAGCATCACTGTAGCTTTATTTCATTAGATGTTAATCTCCTCAGCCGAGGGGAATTGATGAGGACATCCGAGCACCATACAAGAGGAGGAGGGTTGAGCTAATCTCCTTATGGTTAGGCAACCATTACATGGGGCCCACTTGGCCCAATTCACATACCTTGTTACGTTGAAGATCCCATGTGCATGTTCGTGCATCTTTGAAGACCCCACACTATAAAGATGTACGTGGGCTGTATATAGGAGCTTGATGGACACATCGGACCGTTGGATTGGGTGGACATGATGATCGGACCGTTGGATAATCATTGGATATCTTGATTGTGGACCCCCATGGGCCACGAAATAGTTTAGTTGTTTAGATTATTTATAAGCTTTGTTATTTTTGGTATACTTTATATTTGTGTTGAGATTAGGGAGTTAGGAACAACTTTAATTTATTAAGTGTTTTTATGTTGAGAATCTTATCTGAGAGCGCTTTTTTGTAAAAGGTCTTTTCTAAGGCTATAAAAAAGAAAAGTGGGTATGTGAAACTATAATGACATTATTTTTTTAAAAAAGTTTTGTGTTTTCTCTTCTTATGTGATTTGAAGAATACTTCATGTGATTTGGAGCTTGAGTGTGGTGTGATTTCATTCCCCATTCAACGGAGGTGTGAGGCTTCCATCTATCATCTTCATTCTCTCTTCATTTCTATCCAAAGAGGCATTTTTCCAAAAAAGACTTCATCTATGTTCTTCCATTCCTATTCATGTCCATCTAAATCACCTTTTTCTTTAACTTTTCATAATCAAACTTCAACCCTAACCAAAATCAACCATTGAGGACCCAAAAACTCTAGCCAACGACCCACACATGCGAGCCCCTAAGCTGATCGTGTGGACAACCACTCAATCCTTTAATTTCCCCTTGCTTCCTCCATCAAAACCCCTTGATTCCCCATTCATAACCCTAGATTTCAAATTTCTTATTTTCTCAAAATTCTAAAAACCCTAATTCCAAAATTTCCAATTCCCATGAACGTTAATTTTCAAAATTTCAGATTTTTTAACTTCCTAACCCTAATTATAAAACCTATAAATCTGTCTCTTGAGTGTGGAACATGCATATGCTAAATTGGAAGTTCTATCATTCCATCAAGCCTAGTTTTAATTGATTTATGTGATTTCTTAGCATGCAGGCATGCGATTTAAGTTAAATCAGATTTTATTTTGTATTGTTTACTCTTAATTACTTGGTTGGTTAGCATTTTTTGTTAATTGAGTTACTTTATGGATTCTTTTATAATCTCCACGTTGCTTGCTAGTATTAAATCATGTCTCTTGCATCACAATGTAAGCATCATCTTTCTATGCTTATGACAACTGCTTTTTGTTTTGGTGATGATTTCCTGGCTTTGTGGTTCTCTTATTTTACAAAATTCCATGACTTGCTGCAAGGATTAACAATCAATCCATCATCATAGTTTTATGCATCAAGCTTCTAAACATACATTTGATAACAGATAATGTATGTTGAAAGAAAGGCAAGACCTGGTGCTCTAAAATTATTCCGTACACAATCCCCAAGACATTTTGAAGGAGGTGATTGGAACGAAGGTGGTTCATGTCAGCGTACACAACCATTGTTTCCAGATCAGGTAACTTGCATTGAACAACTATGCATCATCTTGTAGGTTGTGGAATCAATTGAAATCAAGTGGAACCCACCAGTTCCAAATACGTGCAGATGGTGACCTCTTATGCATTTTTGTTTATGCACTTGCCTATTATCTTAGGGTTAGACTTCAATAAGTGTTTACAAATTGTGGAAACTCATCCACAGACCATGGAACACATGGCTGCATCACACATGCAGGCCAACCCAATCTTGCGTCCATCTTGTGGATTACATGCATGGGAGTCTAACTGATTGGATGATCATAACCATCCATTGGTGGCCATCAAATGGATGATTAAAAGGAAAATCGTCATGAGTCCAAATTCAACAGGCAAAGTCAAATGGTTAAAAATGGTTGACGGTACAATCTTCCAATATACACTACAACCCATGACTTCATGGTCGAGATTAATGTGCATGTATATTACCTATGCTGTGTATGAGTTGCCACAATTTAGTATGCATTTGGTGTCTAACCTATTAACCTCTTGTTATGGGAGCTTCTCTATGACTTCCATTAGCTCATTTTTCATTTGCCATATTTTAGGATATCTTATGGGGCTGTTTGGATACACAGGAACAATTATGGATCTGGTTAAAAAAGAAGACCAGAACGAAAAATACCAGTTTTGTTCTGTATAAAATTTTTAGTCTGTTTAGTAAACGCTGTCTGTTTATTTGAAATGATTTTGAACTTCGTTTGGAAAATAATCTGTTATTCTATAAGTGAAATTAAATATAAAGAACAGTATCCATCCGGCAGTATGAATCTACCTCTTAAGATATAATTTCACTATTTTATGTTTTTATGATCTGTCCCAAGTGTGGCCCACCATTTAGACGGTTTAGTTTGGAGTCACATTTTTTTTGTTCATAGTAGTGGTTAAACAATCAATATGTGCAATCATCATCACCATCATCACTATAGTTTGTAAAACATCATCATTGATGTTGTCATCATCGTCATCATTAATAATCATAATATGTTGTCTACATTTAAAAATGAGTAACTGTTATCATAAAAATAAGCAAAAAATTCACAAGGACGATCAAAATCGTTCCACATAATGCACTCCATTGCGTCCCGCAATTGTGAGTCAAATTCTGCTAACTCATTAACTACCAGCTTCTGATGCTTTGGTCCTGGTTGCTAACACTAACACTACATTTTCTGGTGTAGGTTCATCACACTGAAAAAACAATCCTGTACTTGCTCTTTCCAAATGTGGTTACGTGAGTAACATGTCGCTATGGCTACTTTCACCTATGTTTTAAATGGGCATGGAGGGTTTTGAAATAGGAAATCGTGCTTTTAACACCCAAAAATGTGTTTGATTACGTTTTATAGCGAGGAATGCCAAAACCCAAAGGTTGAATAACTCCTTTCATCTTCTAGAGCCTAGCCACCCCTGAACTTGTTCAAGTGATAATTGTTGGGGATTTGTGCTGCGGAATCTCATAGATCTAAATCTAGGATAACAATCCAATAACGTCAATTAATCACAAGAGAACACAAAGATTTAACGTGGAAAACCCTTGTGGGAAAAAACCACGGCACAAAGCGACAGAAATCCACTATGGAATAGAAATTACAAGAGAGAGGACTTACCCGATTCGAACAACTTCGAATCTCACCCTTGCCACGCCCTTTGATAACCCGAAAACCCTTTTAGGAACTCTTGGAAAACTTTTAGAAAGCCTTAAAATACATTAGAATAGCCCTAGGAACCCCTATTTATAGTTTAGGAAACTCCACTTACGCACTTCCTTTAGAAAAGTCTGGAAACCGTCTCAAATTTACGCAGTCTGCGCAGGATCTGTGTAACCTCGACTAGTCGAAGGAGGGCCTCGACTGGTCGAGCAACTCGCTTGACCAGTCAAGCCTGATTCTCGACTGGTTGAGCATCACGGACACCTAAAACATGTGCTCGCTGAACTTTGAGTTGAGCATCCCAGAAGATAGAAGGCATCTTCTGACAACAATCTCCACCATGTCTTCAATCTTCAACCGTGTAGCTGCTTGACATCTTCTCTTATCTCTGCATCGCATTATAGCTTCAATCAACGCTTCTCGTGCACACTCTATCCTTCTTTTACTCCATTGCCAAGCCCAGAGAAGTTGTACAAAACTTGAACTTTTTTATAGGAACGACCTTGGTGAGCATGTCTGCTGGATTCATGTTGGTGTGAATCTTTTCCAGTGTGACGCCTTCTTCCTCAAGCACCTTTCGGATAAAGTGGTGACGAACATCAATGTGTTGAGTACATGAGTGATAAACAGAATTTTTAGTCAAATTGATAGCGCTCTCGCTATCACAGTTAACTGGCACGGCCTCCTGCTAAAGTCCCAACTATTTATCATGCCTCTGAGCCAAACACCTTTAAACGCTTTCGTCACTGACATATATTCTGCTTCGGTCGTGGAAAGAGCCACCACGGACTGAAGCTTCGACATCTAACTGATTGCTCCACCCGATAGTATAAACGAGCATCCTGAAGTAGACTTCCTGGAATCTATACTGCCTGCGTAGTCGGAATCCACATACCTTATTAATTTTGTCTATGTTTTCTCAAAAGTTAAGGCGTAGTTTTTCGTACATCGAATGTATCGAAGTAGCCATTTCACCGCTTTCCAATGTTACTTGCTGGAGTTTGACATGTATCTGCTCACAACACCGACTACCTGTGAAATATCTGGTCTTGTACAGACCATGACATACATTAAACTGTCAACCGCATTCGAATAAGGCACATGAGACATAACTTGCTTTTCCTCATTTGATTTAGGACATTGTTCTGAGGAAAGCTTGAAGTGAGATGCGTGGGGAACGCTCACCGGCTTTGCTTGGTCCATCCCATACTTGATCAACACCTTTTCAAGGTATTCTTCCTGTGATAACCAAAGCCTGTTCTTCTTCCCGTCTCTATGAATATCTATGTCGAGAACCCTCTTTGCAGGCCCCAAATCTTTCATCTCGAATGTCCCTGATAACTGAGTCTTCAGTACGTTGATTTTAGACATATTATGACAGGCGATCAACATATCACTAACATATAGTACTAGGATGATGAATTTTTCATCACTCAGTGTCTTGTAATAGACACAGTAATCGTATTCACTGCGAGTAAATTTCTGATTTTTTATACCACTGCCTAGGCGACTGTTTCAGGCTGTACAACGACCACATTAATCTGCAAACCTTTTTCTTTGCCCCTTTAACTTCGTAGCCCTTTGGTTGCTTCATGTAGATCTGCTCTTCCAATTCCCCGTGCAGGAATGCAGTCTTTACATCTATCTGTTTCAGCTCGAGATTGTATTGGGCAACCAACGCCAACACGAATCTGATAGACACCTGTTTAACCACCGACACGAATATCTCTGTGAAGTTGATTCCTTCTCTCTGAGCATAACCCTTTCGCTACTAACCTTGCTTTGTATCTATCCTGTTTCTTTTTGAATAGTCACTTGCATCCGATTGCTTTTCGGTCCATTGGAAGCTCCATAGCTCCCATGTGTGATTTTTGTGCAACGAGTCCATCTCATTGTCCATAGCCACCTTCCACTTTTCTGCATCAGGCTCATTAAGAGCCTCCTGAATAGTAGACGGGTTCCCCTCATCTGTAGTGAGGGCATATGCAATATTAGAGTCATCCCTGTATTTTGCCGGTAACCTGCGATCACGGGGTGAATTTCTCCTCACAGGTGGCTGCTCTACCTGATCCTGTATTTCTGTTTGCACATCTGTCTTTGCCTGAGTATCATCCGAGTCAATTTGAACATATACAATCAATCTTTTTGGTTCCTCTTGCTTTTTTTGATCAATCTTACGAAATAGAGAGCTTTCATTGAATCTGATGTTACGGCTGGTGATGATCTTGCATGTGACCTTGTCGAATAACCTGTAACCTTTCATACAAATGCCATAGCCAACAAAGATGTACTTTTTGACTCTATGGTCTAGCTTATCTCTCTTAACTGACGGTACATAAGAGCAAGCTTCACAACCAAATATGCGTAGATCTGAGCAGTCAATTTTCTGACCACTCCATACTTCCTCTAGGATTTTACATTCAATTGCCGTTGAAGGAGATCGATTTATCAAATAACAAGCCATGTTAACGGCCTTTGTCCATAGGTCATTGTCCAACGCAACATTATGTAACATGCATCTGGCCCTCTTCAGGAGAGTCCGATTCATTTGCTCAGCCGCACCGTTTTACTCGGGCGTGTGGCGCACTGTGTTGTGCTTGATGATCCTTTCATCCTTGCAATACTCATTAAACTCAGTGGAAATAAATTTTTCACCATTGTCAGTCCTTAAAACCTTTATTTTCTGTCTTGACTGTTTTTCCACTATTGCTTTCCATTGTTTGAATATGGTGAAAACTTCAGATTTACGTTTCATGAAGTAAACTCAAACTTTCCTGGAGTAGTTGTCAATGAATGAAACAAACCATGACGACCCCCCAATGCAAACTTCTGGCGATGGCCTCCATATGTCAATACAGATAATCAAACATTTCCTTACAAACATGTTTTCTGATTTAAAAGACAATTTAGATTGTTTACCATATATACAATGCTCGCATATATCTAAATCAAAATTTTTAAAAGCTGGAATCAAACATTGATCAGAAAGTACCTTCATGCCCCTCTCGCTCATGTGACCCAGACGAGCATGCCACATACGTAGAGACGTGGAGTCTGCAATAGCTATTGCTGCTCCACCTGCTGAAGTGCTCCCAATCAACTTATAAAGGTTTTTGTGCCTCTGCGCTCTCATAACTACGAGTGCCCCTTTTGAAACTTTAAGGACACCATCAATACTGGTGAACTTGCACCCTATAGCCTCAAGTGTACCGAGAGAAATCAGACTTTTCTTTATCTCAGGAACGTGCCTGAAGTCAGTTAAGGTATGCTCCATCCCATCAAACATCTTGATGCTCACCGTATCAATAGCCACAACATTACAGGCATTGTCATTGCCCATAAAAACCTGTTCACCATCGCATTCCTTGTAACTGGTAAACCAACTCCGATGAGGAGTTATGTGATAAGATGTTCCTGTGTCAAGTATCCACTCGTCATTATGATTGTCGTGTAAGTGGCCAATCATGGAAACAGACAGAACATCACCACCACTTGATTCTTCATCAGATGTGACCACATTGGCCTCCTTGGAAGAAGCCACTGAATTTTCTTTTTTCGTTTTAGGATTTCTACAATCCTTCTTCATATGTCCAAACAACCTACAATTCCAACACTTTAATCTACCTTTGCCCTTGCCATTGGATTTGGATATAGGTCTTGAAGATCCTGTACCTCGCTCATAATCTCTGCCCCTCGGAATCAGTGCATCGGAAGATGCCCCCATGTCACCGTTTAACTTTCTCATAGCCTTCTCTCGAAGGGCTGAGATAACGGCGTCAAAACTTAGGGTTTTATTTGCGGTGCACATCGTGTCCCTGAAAGACTCATATGATGCAGGAAGAGAATTCAACAATATACATGCCTGTTCCTCATCTTTGACCACTTCCTCCATAGTCAGCAATTTGCACATCAATTTATTGAAGTTGCTGTTATGGGCTTCTAGATCTCCACCCTTTGCCATCTTAAAGGTATAACAATGTAGCTTCAAGCGTAGGCGATTTTCAGAGGACTTCTTTGCATAGATGTTCTCTAACTTTGCCCACAAACTAGCTGCAGTTTTCTCCCTCAAAACATTGTAGAGAACCTCACCCGTGAGACGTAAACGGATAGAGGCTAAAGCATTACTATTAAGGTTTTCCCATTCATCATATTTCATGGTAGATTTTCGCTCCTCAAGAGTCTTAATCTTGCCTTGCTTGGTTAACAGGCTAATCATATTAACCTTCTATAACTCAAAATTATTTTTGCCTAAGTACTTCTCAATATCAAACTTGCCGTTTCCCATTATTACTCATCCTGTAGATTCAGATCTGTGTCCCAACGATTTCTCTGATACCACTTGTTGGGGATTTGTGCTGCGAAATCACATAGATCTAGATCTAGGATAGTAATCCAATAACGTCAAGCAATCACTAGAGAACATAGATTTAATGTGGAAAACCCTTGCGGGAAAAAACTACGGCACAAAGCGACAAAAATCCACTATAAAATAGAAATTACAAGATAGAGGACTTACCCGATTCGAACAACCTCGATTCTTACCCTTGCTACACCCTTTGATAACCTTAAAACCATTTTAGGAACTCTTAGAAAACTTTTAGAAAGCCTTAGAATACATTAGAATAGCCCTAGGGACCCCAATTTATAGTTTAGGAAACTCCACTTATGCACCTCCTTTGGAAAAGTTCGGAAACCGTCTCAAATTTATGCAGTCTGCGTAACCTCAACTAGTCGAAGGAGGGCCTCGACTGGTCGAGCATCACGGACACCCAAAACATGTGCTCGCTGGACTTTTGAGTCGAGCGGGCTTGATTGGTCGAGTGTGCCGAGCGTCCCAGAAGATAGAAGACATCTTCTGACAACAATAACAAATATTATGATATGGGGCAATAAAATTTGGTTTATTTGCATGGTTAGTACCAAACAGTATTTACCTACACCAAAGAGCTTACACATCAGTATCATGTACAACCTCATTAACATTTTGTTTATATTCCAAACTGATATAATACCTTCTAGGACTTAGAATTTGTTTGCCCTGTTGGGTGTTGAATGCAATTGTGAACTTAACACTGTGTGATGATGGCTAATAGTTATGCCGGAGTGTTGATGGGGTCCACAGAACTTGGTGATGTCACTTCAGTAGCAAGATAGCTACTGAAGTTGTTGGTAGATAATCCGCATCCAAAACACACCAGTTTTCTCTCCCGAATAGGTTGCGCACTCCACAACCTAACTTTTTAATGTGTGGAACTTCCTTGGGCTCTACCATGATTTATGTGTTAGATCCACACTGTCCATCAACTTTTCCAGATCATTCTAGAGCATGAGCCCAAAAAATGATGCGCATCCAAAGCTCAAGTGGACCACACCACAGAAAGCGGCAGGAATTGATCGAACTACCTTTGAAACCTTTGTAGGGCCAACCGTGAGTTTTATTTGCCATCTAACCTCTTCATAAGGTCACACAGACCTGGATGAAAGGAAAAAACAAATATCACCTTGATCAAAGCCTTTAGTGGCCCCAAAATGTTTTTAACGGTAGGCATCCAGTTCCCATTGTTTCCTGTAGTATGGCCCACTCGGGCCTTAGATCTGCCTCATTTTTTCTCTCATACCCTAAAATGATATGGAAAATTGGATGGATGGTGTGTGGATATGACACGTACATTATGATGGGGCCCACATAAGTTTCGCATGTCAACACTTCCGGTTTTCTTCTCTACCCGGAATGTGCTGCACCACACACCAAGCAACGGAATTTCTTGACGTGGGAAAGTTTTGTGGCCCGCATGATTATGTATGTGTTAGATTTACACCATCCATCCATTTTTTCCTATCATTATAGGATATGATCCCCAAAACAAGGATGATTCAAACCTCAGTAGACCACACTAGAGGAAATGGTAGGAATAGTTGCCTACCATTGAAAACTTCTTGGGGGCCACAGAAGGCTCTGATCAAGCTGATATTTGTTTTTTTCCTTCTTTCAGGTCTGTGTGACCTTATGAATAGGTTAGATGACAAATAAACCTCACGGTTGGCCCTAGGAAGGTTTCAATGGTAGTTTGGTGAATCCCCACCACTTTTTGTGGTGTGGTCCACTTGAGCTTTGAATGTGCATCATTTTTGGGCTTGTGCTCTAGAATGATCTAGAAAGGTTGATGGACGGTGTGGATATAAAACTCATAGTGGCGCCCAGAGAAGTTCCACACGTTAAAAGTTGGGTTGTGTAGTGCCTAATCTATTTGGGAGAAAATCTCTGTGGCAACATGCGCATGAACAATTTTTGAAGCAATTTTGTTAGAAGAATCTGTGGAGCGTACTCCATGTTTACCATTATGCCAGAGACCTCCATTGCTAAAAAAAATCAGGGAAAATCATGAAGTGCTTTTCGGGTTCGGCGTTAACAAACAACACTTAACATGGAGTGCTTTCTAGGTTATTCATTTAGTTATTTATTATTATTATTTTTTCAATGTTAATAAACAGGCCCTAAATGTTGGTTGGGTTAGTTTGAAGTTGATTCCCAGGCAATTGTCCTTTATTTCGAATACAGTGAATTTCTGACATTATGGTTTTCATATACATTTGTTTTCGATTGCAAGTTATCCAAAGTACGGAGGAACTATAATAATTTTGTTACCTTCCAAATAGTAATTCATACATTGTTGTCCCCCAATCATCTCTCGTTACCTCAAGCGCCCCATTTTAAATCCTTTTGATACGGTCCCATCTGATTTCAGGTAGAACAGCTTTTCTCGTTGTTGAGCAATGGGACGAACATGGAGACACGCCTGGTGAATCAGCACCTGTACAAAGCCCTCCAAGGTTCGAGTTTCTGCATTTTGGACATCACGCACATGAGCGAATTCAGGGCGGATGCCCACCCGTCAACTGCAGGTGGGAAGAAACATGATGATTGCATGCATTGGTGCCTGCCTGGAATTACGGATTCTTGGAATGACTTGCTTGTAGCAAATCTAAACAACATGAACCATCAGATTTTATAGTAAATTGTAGTGTGATGGCAAGCTGCTGGTACGTTGGTTTTTCAATATTTTTTTCTTGGTTTTTCCTCTTCATAAAATCCAACTAAAATCCGAATAAATGGGGGAAAAAAAAACAATGAGGATAGCTGGTAAAAGAGGAGTTATGTGATACTCTGGCAGCATATGGCACTCGATATGCAGGCACTCAGAAACTGCACACTCGGTAAATTAACTAAAGTTAAACGGACTAAATTGTGGAACCCACTGTTGGTGAGTCAGAGTTTCAAGATCAGATTGGTTGAACAATCCTAACATCTGATGTGTGGAAACTTGTTTAGAGAAATGGGGTTATTGGATAATTTTCATTTTTACACGTCCAATAAATGTCGAGCAAACTCATGGTCAGATAATGAAATAAGTGTAAATTTTGGTTAATGATACGGCTGGGGACTATATTTTGGACAGTTTAGTTTGACTTGTATGCTATGTATGTAATTTCTAAGTACCTGCATATCATCCATCATACTCTGTCAAAGCATCAAAGTATTTCTCATGGTAAATGAAAGAAAAGGAATTCTTTGTTGTCTTTAATCTGGCTGTTCCGTTGTGGGCTATATGCAAAAGGTTTACCGATCATATGATTCTAGCAAGTGTTCAGAGTACCAGTATTGTTACATGTATTTATGACTGGAGATATGGAAATTTGTGATGGTATTGCCAACATTATCACTGATGCTCAGTAAAATATCATTGTCTGAGGGAAATGTCAGGAAAAAAAATTAGAAAAGAAAATGTGGAATTTTTTAGTGAAACTTCCGGAGATGTTAAAAGATGCATGTTTACACATGAATTGAAATATTGCAAAAAACAGCAATGCACAATAAGTTTTCATTTCCCAAGGACTTAACTGTGTACTGTTGAAAAAAATCAGTATATCTAAAATTTGTACTTAATCTAATAGATTAGCTAATGTTCATTAATATATAAATTTTACACATTAATTAACAATTAAAAACATATTTTTCAATATAAAAATGAAAAAGAAAAAAATTCAGTAAAATTTCCCATTTCACACATTATATTATTATTTTTGCCAAAAATTCAAATCAATGCATGAGAATTATGCATGGACATGAATTTCCTGTTGCAATCCATGCTAATATCTAGAAAAAGTTCTCTGAAATTTTTATGAATTTTTCATCACTTATTGAGTTTTGGCTTGTTTTTGTTTCTCTATTTTTGTATATTCACGGATATTTCTTTAGTATTGGGGGATATTATTTATGATATCGACAATATTATCAATGATGTTATCGATAACAGGAAACTTTTATAAGAGATGCTTTAAAAAAAATATCCATAATATTGTCAGTGATACTTAAATTTTGAACTGCCTATAATTTCAGTGTCATTGACCTGGCAATAGCAATAATGCAATATAATTATGATACCAATAATATCTACAATATAACTAATAATGAAGCCGACCATTGGATCAATAATTTTAATTAATCTATTGGAGGTGCAGTTGCTTGTTCAAAGTGGACGACTACTTGTTTTTGTTCTTAACTATCCACTTGTAGCGCTTATCCTCCTAATGATTTAAATATCAGTATCCATACACATATTACACCCTGGGGATATGTGACACACATACCGTGCCCTTGGGGATATGACTACGCGATACACATATCGCACCCTTGGGATACATAAACATATTGGTATTGCATGACAAGTATCACATGTACTGAAAAGTGTATCCGTGTTTGAGGGAAACATTGGAAAATGATGGAATTTTTAATAGAACTTCAGCATATATTGAAAGATCGCATGATTAAGTAAACTTAGAACTCAAAAGGTCATAAAAAATAACCATGTATAATGCATTTGCATAAGGTCTTAGATTATGAGTTGTTTGATAAAAATGATGCAATTATATCCGAAATGAGTTTACATAATTTATAAATAATATAATAGATGTATCAAAACGGATTTCCACAAAAAGGAGAGATTTTTTGATTTTTTTTGTTTGTTTTTTGGTTTTTAAAAAAAATTTCCAGTGGGGAAATGTATTGCAATGCATTGCACGTTTATCGCACAGGAGAATTTTATGACGCGTTTTTGGCAAAAGTATTAATATATTAGCCCACATGCTAGTATTAGCTAAAACTATTGATATTTAATTCACTGCTCTTGGTTCGGCCAACTTTGATGGGAGAAGTCCACGGAAAGATGTTTATGGACTATCTAATCAAGTTGATTTTCTTACTGTAGGCCATCCATACTTGGGAATGCGCCAACCATATGGTCACTTATATTGTGGGCCATCTGAGCCCAAGCCCGAGCCCAAACCCGAAGCGAGGCCATTGACTAAAGCCACTACGAATTTTGGGCCCAACCAACCCGCTTAAAATTTACGAAGCCCACACGCAACCCAACTCGACCAGTTGAATTGTAATCAGGTCGGGTCACCTGGCTTGAGTTTGATTTTAGTAGACCCGGTGAGGAAATGCAACAACCTTGGTAGGGTCCAGTAATCAAAACTCTTCTAATATTGTCTCGTGTTTTTGGCTCGAATGAGATCGTTTTGCTCAGCCCATTAAAAACATACATTGACGGTTCGGGTTGGGTTAGTCCCAAGCAAAAAGTCTCATTTTTCTTGCCCGAGACGTAACCGCTACCCATTATTTCACATGGCTCGAACCCTGCTCGAAGGTCGGCCGGTCCAGTTGACCCACCGGCCAACCTAGCGCGCTGACTAGTTTAGAGCGGTTGACTAATCCTTTCTGTTGTCGTATCATTGGAATTTGTGTTTAGACAATCAAAGAACTTAATCCCTTCCGTACAGGATGCCCACTTGAATGCTACAATAATCAACGGTTAAATGTTGGGGTTTTCATATTGTTATTTGGCTTGTCAGAGGGTTAGAGACGCAAGTGCACCGCTGGATATGCATTCAAGAAGTGGTCCGTGATACATGCAAGGATTTACATTCAAGACGCTGGTGCACATACCATGCGAGGCACGTGTGTGGCATCAGGGCGGTTTAACTTAGATGCTGACTCTGCGGGGCCCACGGTGATGTATGTGTTTTATCCGCACCATCCATCCATTTTTAAAGATCATTTTAGGCCGTGAGCCCAAACTTGAAGCATATCCAAAGCTCAAGTGGACTATAACACAGGAAAAAGTGGGGATTTAATGCCTACGGTTGAAAATTAGGGGTCACGGAAGTTTCGGATCAAGCTGATATTTGTGTTTTCCCTTCATCCGGGTCTGAACAGGTAGGTTGGATGACAAACAAACATAACTGCGGGCATTAGGATGTTTTTAATCCCGGAATTAATGGTGGAAGTCATTATTCCCACCGTTTCCCTTCGTTTGGTCCACTTGAGATTTGGATATGCTTCAATTTTGGGCTCATTGCCTAAAAAGAGCTGGCAAAACGGATGGGCGGCGTGGATGGAATACACACATCACGGTGGACCCCACAGAGTCCTGCCATCACCCAGGTCGGTGGTGGCAGGGTCACCCCGCAATCCCCGTCCATTCAACATGGAGAGTCAGGGTCACCACGCAATCCCCGTTGAGTCAGGGTCACCACGCAATCCCCCGTCCATTCAACATGGAGAGTCAGGGTCACCACGCAATCCGCGTCCATTCAACGTTTGAGAGTCAACATGCTGTTACAAAAGACCTCGCTCGTCCACTCCCCGAGTGAGCCACACGTGTGAGAAAAAATGGACGGCTAAAAAAAGACAATGACGGCCAGATGATATTCAACGTCCACGTGTAGTGCGGACGCGGATTGCCTCTGACATTGCCAGCATAGGACTCACTACTGGACGGTGCTCTGTTGGCTTAACATGAGTATGTGTTTTATCCACGCCGTTCATACATTTTATCACCTCATTTCAGCTCATGAGCCAGTAGATTAAAATCTCAAGTCGTCCACACTACATGTATTTGTGAGGTAATTAACAGGTTAGATGGCAAATAAACATTATAATAGGCTTTGGGAAGTTTTTAACGGTTGGCGTCCAATCGCCACTGGTTTCCTGTGGTGTGGTCCACCTGAGATTTGAATATGCATCATTTTTGGGCTGTCCTAAAATAATGATCCAAAACAGATGGACGGTGTGGATAAAACACATACATCAGTGTGGGGCTCACAGAGCACCGCCCAGTAGCCACGTTGCTACTGGCAGTGTCAACACTCAAATACGCGTCCGGGATGTTGATGGTGTTTCCCACTTCCTGGAGATATGTACTGTGGACCACCTGTCCACGTGTGCCACGTGTACAATATTGAACCTGTGAGGGTTCGGACAGGCTGGCCATTTCTCCATGTATTTTTCTCATGGGTAGCTGCTGAGATTCCTAGTCTGCTGAAACCAAAGACTTCCAGGCATTACACTTGGAAGAATAATGGAACGAAAGTGATAGGCTTTTTCAACCTCGATTTTAGTCCGTTCACCATTTCGGATGCATTAGTGGGACTTTATAACACAACTGCTTTTGCACTCCCATCTTTTTGACTGGCCCACTTTAGCGGACGTTGACGCAACCAACCAAAGGGCAGACAAAAACCCATAATCAGCTAAATTCCAAAAAATAAAATGAAAAAAAGTCGTGCATACGCGTATGCTAAGACGAAATGTACTTGAAACTGATACAGCTCTAATGTGTGAAAGTTCTCAGGAATGTCCTCGTGGCAAAAGTATATGGCATAGATCCACATGTTTTTATATATATATATATATATATATATATATATATATATATATATATATATATATATATATATTTGAATTCTAACCATTCGTACCAACTTCAATTTCAAGAAAATATTCTCTGAAACATAACAACTGTAATGGTACGCAGATCTTTTATCTCTATCTACAGCTCAGCTATAAAAATTTTCAAAGACATGTCATTGGACTACTGACATTGCTTTCGCATCAGATAAGTTGTAAGATGTAAAGATAAAACTTTGCATGTATGCCGATGATTGTACGATGCAATTGGGTTGTGTGGCTTAGAATTTCTGACCATTGGCCGCTTGTGTCCCAATGGAGGGTACTTTCATCAGGAAGTGGATTAGGTGCGGCTGGGGCCTCACCTAAGATTGTGCGACCCGTAGTATGGGGCCCTCTTGATGCATGTATGTATTCTATATGTAAGCTGTCCGTCTGTTTTTATAGACAATCCTAAAGAGTAGCATGAGTCTTAAAATAAAGCAGATTTAAAACTTAAGTAGACCATATCATGGAAACAGTGGTGATTGGCTATTAAAACTTATTATGGGCTACAAAAGTTTCAGTTCGTGCTGATATTTGTTTTTTGGCTTTACCCTGTGTTTTTATCCTTAGTAATAGGTTATGTGGAAAGTAAACATTGTGAAAAGTTTTTGATCGTCTTAGACGATATTTTTGGGGCTTGGTCCATCTACAATGGGATGTACTGAACCAATGGTGTAGATGACAAAACTATGGATCCAGTTGTTAGAACTGAAAATCTAAGTGCATCAATCTAAGGCACTGGGTATTTTACTTTAAATTTCCTTGTCATACAAGTCATCAATTATAGGTTGTCACAAGGGACATATAATTTGGACACTGGTTCATGTGGGCCAGTTTCATGACCATATTCCTCAATCATGGGGCCAGCATTGCCAGAAGATTCTATATGGTTTGGTTGATAATAAATGGTTGCACTCAATGGTAAATGAATGCGCACGGGAAAAAAGGGCTGTTTGGTTGATGATAAAAAATAGTAATTGAAATCAATATGAAAAGGAATGCATCAAAATCAAGTGGAATGAAATCTTCTCAAAAGGTTGAGAATTAGATACAATTATACAAAATAATCAAAATTTTGAAATAACCCCACTTTTATGACCTACTCCAAGTTTAGAAATTTTTCATTTTTTTAGTTAAAATATATATTTCAAGGACTTATTACAATTATTATATTAAATGTTACTTATATTAATTGGAACTAATTTACTTAGGGATTGCTTGGATGCCTATAAATGGAATATGTTGTAAATGATTTATAAAGAAATCATTCACCTTTTGCATTTGGATGGCATCTTTTGTTTGCAAAATCAATTACAAGCTA
Organism: Magnolia kwangsiensis; assembly: GCA_037074715.1. NCBI lineage: Eukaryota > Viridiplantae > Streptophyta > Magnoliopsida > Magnoliales > Magnoliaceae > Magnolia > Magnolia kwangsiensis. Next base: position 89,972,822 of record CM073585.1, read on the forward strand.
TAAATGATTTACAACATTTACCCATATATCATATTTGACAAGAAAAAGGTCAGATTTCAGCTTTCATTTACATTCACAGCAAAATCACTTTATCTTTAAAGTTTATCTTTTTATCTACATAAATTAAAAATTAAACAACTTATTGGTGGCTTTCCAAACACAATAATCTTTTAATTGAAAATTATTTACAACTTGCTAGCTTATAGCTAAACATAAAAGGCTATAAATGATTTACACATGTGAATTAGCATCTAAATGATGCGATTTGGATTCTAATGCATTCCAATTAGAAACATCCAACCAAACCCTAAAATAATAAGAGAGTAAGATCTTAAACCATTGGATCTTGAACAATTGTCCAATGAATGTCAACCATTGCCATATCTTAACTGTCCATTCATTGGTAGTCCATTGACCAAAGGGTGATCATCCACCATTGATCAGTGGGACCATTATATCAATGATTTTGATCCCCTCATCATGGGACCACATGTATGGACTTTGGATTCCAACTGGACCCAACAGTCTCAAGATGGCTGGACCTTGGTTTATGACATATGGGGTGACATCATTAGCATGATAGTACAGTGTCCTGACCGTTCAAAACGCCAAAGCATGTCCCAATATTTCTTGATGATCCACTTTAATGTTTGGGGGTCACAAGTCAGTATGTCAGATGCAAAGGACAATAAGACAACCTGTCCCTTATCCACATCAGTACTTCTATTTCCAACTGAAATTACTCGAGCACTATTTGAAATGACCACCATTATAGATCACCAAGGAACGTTTACATCCATCTCGGTGGACCATTGGATTACTGTCCATTGATTGCACTGAGACAACCTGTCGACTGTAAACAATATCTGAGCCATTGAAAACTTACAGCCCACTTTCAATATCAGGGTGCACAAAAGTCAAGCTGGTTTTTATCACATATGTACGCAAACGGTGAAAGGAAAAGTGATCAGGTGGGCACACATATCTTTCCTTCCGGTAAAATATAAGCCGTTGGATTACCTTTGTAGGTGAAATTTTAAATCGCGTAACAGATAAGAGCTACACTTATAAATTTCAAAATACTCGTAACTCTATTTAAAATATTTTTTCATGTCCTCTTTACATGCGGTGTATAAGAGTCTAATATGCCTACTTTAAAACCTTCTACACTATATTTATGTATGGTGGAATGGAAAATAACTATATAGTATTTTAACTATGTTGCGGGAGGTAAGGGTAGATTGGCAATTCTAAACAATGGTCAAAATGGCAGCATTAATTAGAACCGTTTGATTCAGGGGCCAATATAGATTAAATGAGTTTATTCATTAATTACAATTACCTGACAAAATGGAATGTATGCGTCTTGTCCACGTTTGGGAAGTCGAGTAATCTTTCCTATAATGAGTCAGTTTCATATTATGGAAAATTTGTGAAAGTTGAATTACTTTTATTCACAAATTTCGTAGATAATGAAAATACATTTCAGTCTTGATTTTTGAAGATTAGACAAGGCTTTCGTAACCGATTTGATTTGGGGGCCGACAATGAGATTGAATGAGTTTATTCACCAATCACAATTAGAAGACAATGGAATTCACGTTTGGGTAGTTGACTACTCTTTCCCATAATGGGTCAGTTTCATATTAATGGAAAAAATATAAAAACCTGATGCCTTTTGTTAATTAACTTAATATTCCAAAGATGGTGAAAACACATTTCAATCTTGATCTTTGAAGATTATGCTAAGCTTTTGTAACCATTTGATGTAGAGGGTGTTGATGAGATTGAATAAAGATACAACATTCAGAATCCAAAGATACTAACCAAAACCTAGAACTAAACAAATTAATGGTTGACTACTCTTTCCTATACTGGGTTAGCTTCGCATTAATGAAAAAAATATTAAAAACTTGATGACTTTTGTTAACTTCAAATTTCATAGATGGTGAAAATACATTTCAGTCTTAATCTTCAAAGATTAAGCTAAGCTTTTGTAACATCGTTATTATATAATAATTATATATTTGAAAATACCATAGTATTTTAGCCATCCAATCTCATGTTGGGGATAAAATTTTTGCTACAAGAAAACACTGGAATAAGCAAAACCGTATTTGGTAGACCATGAAATTATAATTAACCGATCAAATTCATAATAGATGTCGTTCACTTCTACACATACATAACCATAATGTTACGTGTGATGATGTATACGAATAGACAGCATGGATAAATGCATGCATCAATGTGAGGCCCACATATATAGTGGATTTTAAAATCCACACAAATCCTGCATGAAACTAATGCAATTTCATGGTACCAAATGCAATTCCATCCCATCTAATCCCAACCTTTCCCATCCTCTTCAAATGCTGGATGGAATTAGTATGGGACTAAATGCAATTCTATCTCACCTAATCCTATTTAATACCTTGCACCGAACGCTCCCTAATCAAAATAGCTAAACAAATTAATGTTCCTTATTACTAAAATTTAAGTATGAGATTGAATAAATTTATTTATCAATTACAATTAAACAAGAAAATGGAATGCTTGCGTCTTATCATTGTTTGGGTACTTGACTAATCCTTCCTACAATGCATCGGTTTCATATTAATTAAAAAAATATAAAAATCAAATGACTTTTGTTCACTTGAAATTTCATAGATGGTGAAAACACATTTCAATCTTGATCTTTGAGGATTAGGCTATGCTTTTGTAACCAATATTTGAACCATTTGATTAATTGCTATTACTGTCAACATCATTTACACAAAAATAGGTCCAGCAAACAATTTGATCCATGTATTTATTAGTGCCCATAAAAAATTGCTTATGACTGTAAATGATCACTTATAGCCATCCTATCACGTCTTTAAAAAAAGGACGGCTACAAAAATAAGTTCAAATCAAGGATGGATTGGATCATCTGATCAGTGTGATGTCCACACATTAACATAAGAAATGCCTTTTGAACTTAATGGACAGTTTGGATTGATCAATTGAACAGGTCTAAATGACCCAATGCAACTAGGAGTACTATAACCTGCAGTGCTCTGAGAGCACTGGACTATTTATCTAGGCCACCAATCAAATAAATGTATAAGAAGACCATGTTTTGTAGATGGGCCGGGCTCAGGTGACCTGTGGAGTCCAGTCCGTTTATTCTCTGGGCCAGAAATTTATAACTGGGCCCCACCCACGTGTTTGATGGAAGAGATGAACGTAACATGGGCCTACTTTGGGCCTTTCAACAATAGAAATTAGGCCCTGTCCTCTGTTTTGAGTATGTTTTGAGTAAGACAATGAAGCCCAGTCCAAGAGCCTAGTGGGCTAGAGCCCAGTAGCCCATGGATGAGGTTTTTGAACCCCTTCCTTGTGCGTGCTTAGGGCTACTTGATTTCTCGGCTCAAGCGTAATTACCGTGTAAATGGGTATTAATTATTTATCTAGGTAATTATCATATCTTTCCTAATGCAGATGTGACAACTTACTTTTTCAATACTTTAATCGAGAAATTTATAAAATCAATGTGCGGCCCATTATTATGTATGTTACTTATCTACACCGCTCATTTGTTATGCTAGCCTAATTTATGACATGGGCAAAAACGTGAGGTAGATCCAAAGGTCAAGTGGACCACACCACAGGAAACAACAAAAATCGAATGCCTACCATTAAAATCTTCTTAAGGCCCTTAAAAGTTTAGGATCAAGCTTATATTGGTGTTTTCTCCTTATCCACACCTGGATGACCCTATGAATGAGTTAGATGATGAAAAACCCCAATATGGGGCCAGTGAAGAAAATGACTTTCAATGGTGGGCAAAATAAGGCCACAGTTTCGTTCAATGGGCCATTTGAGCGTCGGAACCACTTCATTTATATCATATACATTACAGTGGAATGTTCCAAAATGTTCTAATAAGATAAGTGGATGGTGTGAATATATTATATACATTACAGTAGAGTCCGTATGTTTAAGTTAACACTTTTGTTTCTATTTTCAAGGTATATATTTTTTTTTTTTCTTTTACACGCACACACGCACACAGAATTTCAACACTCACGGGTGCTCGAGCCCTTGACTGGGAGTTGAAACTTCAAGGAGTATATCACCCGAGCAAGAGCAAGGACCCTATTTTCAAGTTACTTGTTTACCTTGTTTTTACATGTATCATGAAAAATCAAACAGCCCTTAGGCCTAGGGCTTGGTAGAATGTTTTGAAATCAAAATCAAAACAAAAACGTCCAATGCCTCGTTGTTATCATGACATTGTCTGTTCAAGTCAAATTCGACATCACAGCGATGATCTTGTCTGTTCCCAGTTTATTTGGGTTGTTACAGGTACTTTTCGTTGACTCTAGTGTTATTTGATGTGAGGTTTCATGGGTTATCATGAATGGGTATGTGAGTAGTGCACTCATGCATCCTGGCCGTACAAGTGGTACTCATCATTTGGTAATCCAGACCATTGTACCAATGGGCCCACCTTCGATGGAGAAAAAATCAAAATTTTTAGCTCAGATGATCCTACCCGGTTGAATGGTTAGTATTTTCCGACATGGGAAATTCTTGAAACCTCCTTCATCCATGGTAGGTTCAGTCGGATCATCGGTCTGGATCAGTTAACCATGGGCCCCGCTTATTTGGGGTGCCTTATAAACTCCTCTCGAGAAAGTGGGGCCCATCGTTTGGTAATCTAGACCATTGAATTGATGGGCCCGCCTTTGACAGGCCACGGATTAGCTATTTACGCTGCCAGTAACCAGGTGGCTTTGGTCGGTGCTATGTGGACAGTACTATGATGTATGTTTTGTATCCACACCGTCCATCTATTTTTACAGATTATTTTAAGGCTTTATGCAAAAAAAAATGAGACAGGTGGACCACACTTGGAGCACACCACGTGAAAATAATAGTGGTTGAATGTCCACAATTAAAAACCTCCTACGCCTAGTGTAATGTTTCCAACCTAATACAGACATCCAGTAAGGGTAAAAACAAAAATCAGCTTGATCCAACTTTTATGGCACAAGGAAGTTTTTAATGGTGGGCGTTTAATCAACAGTATTTCCTGTGATGTGGTCCACTTGAAATTTGGATCTACCTCATTTTTGGTTCATGCCATAGAATGATCTCCAAAAATGGACGGACTACATGGATGAAACACATACATCATGGTGGGGCCCACAGGGCACCGACTAGTAGCGTCAGTAGCCAATCCTTATCTCTTGGACGGAGAATGCGCCAGAAAATTTCCAGATTAGAATGGTTAATATTTTCCCATATGTGAGATTCTTGAGATCTTCATCCACAATTGGTTCCATCAGATCAACGGTCTGGATCAGTTACCCATGGCCCAACTCATTGGGAGGCCTTAAAAACTCCTCTCGAGCAAGTGGGGCGCATAATTTGCAAATCTAGACCATTGAAACCGGTGGGCCCACCTTAGATGGAGAATGAGCCAAAAGTTTTCCAGATCAGACCCCCATCTCGTTAGAGGCTTCCAATTTTTGAATATGGGAAGTTTTTGCAATCTCCTGTCCATTCCACCGGATCAACGGTCCTGATAGGTTAACTATGGGCCCCACTTGTATTAACTAACTAGGGGACCTTATAAACTGACATTAGTAAGACAAAATCCAAGTCATGGAATAGAAGAAGGGCCTACTGTTGCCCTATTGAAGGCGAAAGCAATAAGGCTTGCATGTCTCATGTCTCCTTCTTACAAAGGAGGCATATCATGGACTAGCATGAACCTCACGTTGCTTGTCACCACGGTCCACATCTATTCATATCCATGCTCCTAAATGCATTTGTTGTTTTGGGGTTTAGGTGGGCCACCTAAACAAACTTCTCACATGAACTAACCCATTTTTCCTTTACAAACCCATGTGCCCTCAATAATTCCACACCACCCCCTATACATGTAAACAGATTGCTGATTTTGGCCCACTTAATCTCACCTTAGGTACTTATTTTTTTGGGATACATGCACCCTAATAAGATTAAGATGTGTTTAAAAAGTGGACCGTTCAAAATCAAAATTGGCTTGAAAAACCATTCTAGATATGTTTATGTGCATCGAGATTTCAACCAACGGTTCAGATTTAGTCCACTAGTGTGCCCCACCTGAACATCAAATTAGCTTGATATTTCAAAACGAAAAAACCTATTTTTAGTGCCATGTTAGTGGTCCATTCATCTTTAATGAAAAAAAGAAAAAAAAATGATAAATGGTCAGCATCCAAATACCAGATGAGGGGTCTGTCAACGGACCATTCATGCCAGCGGGGTCCACCTGTTGTTGGTATGTAGGGCACTATCCCGGGAAATGAGAAGATTGTCATTTCTGTATCAAATTAAATAAATGAAAATGACAATCTTTTCTTTCCCACAAGAATACAAGGGTACGATGATCTGGCGATCAGGCCAGCCATACATGGTGTCTTTTCTTTTCATCTCTTTCTTGGCTTTTTCTTGGAAGACTTGTGTGAAATCATATTCGTCCATCTCTCCTATCTTTCCGTGCGCCCATAAACTCTTTTGTATTTTCGGGGATGATTTTATTATAGCTCTCGTAATATATTATATTCGTATACTGTCACCCACTGAGCATTTCACCCAATTCAGTACTCAAAACTCACTGGGTCGACTCGCTTGATTAAGATTTTTTTAAGGGATGATTTTATTATAGTTCTTGTAATATATTATAGTTGTATGCTGTCACCAAGCATTTCACTCAATCCACTACTCAAAACCCACTGAGTTGACTCGGCTCGATCAATTATATATATATATATATATATATATATATATATATATATATCGGGATAATTATATTATAATTCTTGTAACATGTTGCAGTCGCATTCTGTCACCCCACTAAGCATTTCATTCAATCCAATTCTTTTTAAACCCAAAAGAAATTAATAAGGAATTTGAAATTTTCAATTATTTTTTTTTTTCCAAAAAAATAAAAAAATTTAAAAAAGAAAGAGAAAACAGATGTGATACGAAGGCTGCAACGAAACCGCTGGATCGAATATTTGACTGAGTTCTTTTTTTCTCCGGAAAGTATTAATGACAGTTTCAGGACAGTACCACAAAGTCTAGCACAAAGATACTCGGAAATCTAATTGGTAATGAATCATGTGGACCCCAGGCCAACCTAAAGTAGTGTTCAGATGCTTGTGTTTTCTACAAGTGAGGCCCACATATCAGTAATCTAGACCGTTGGTTTTATTGGCCACATTAAGGATGTATTAATTATCACTTTGAATGTTCTCTCCGATTAATGATTAGGACAGCTGGACCATGGGCCATACATATATGACTTGGCGCATCACGACCGTGTAATTCTCCAATTATATATTTCCAGAGACACACGGGATGGGATGGTCCCTAAGGAAGCTATCCGTAAGGGCCTTGGGGTTGACTATTTAAATCGACTCACAAAACACTCATGTACATGCGCATCTACTTATCACAACCACATTAAAAGAAAAGTACCTTCTAGTGTTGAATTTTTCAGGCATATATGATAGTCCGACGCTAATACATTTTGCAGTGGATTAGTGGTGGATCACGTATCAGTTCCTGTCTTCGGCGTCGGTATAGATTCTGTGGTGGATACTTCACCCGCCGCTGCAAAAGTTACCGCGGTGAATATTTTCTTCTCAATATATGTCTATCGGATGGTGGATATTAAATTTATTGCAATGGACCTATCTAGCACATGATATTATGCACTGATAAATTTATCTGCCACTGAACATAGACATGCAGACATTCAATGACATATGTATATACTTGCTTTCATATACGTTATGGATGTGAAATTTATTGTGGCGGGTATATCTGCCGCTGAATATCATGACATTTGTATATTTAGCGGCGGATATACCTAAAATATTATATTGTGACACTAATTTTAGGGTGGATCTATCAGCCGATATAAACCATTAACATCAGACACTGGCAATTCGTATGTCCGCATGATACTTTCATATAGTTGGATATCTCCGTAATTATATATATCTATATATTATTGTTTAACGGCGGATATATTGGCCACTATAATAGTGTTTTAAAAAAATGTAGCAGTTGCTCAGGCAATTGTTATATTTTTGTAAAAAAACAAAATTTCTTATCATTATAAAATTCAAATATTTTAAATTTAATTTAAATATATCGTCTTTTTACATTTACAACAACATTGGTTGCAATCGACAAAGAATGTAATCCGTTTTCCAATTCTCCAGTCCTCATAAGTAGTTTCATTTCTTTTTTAGTAATTTTTAATTCTTTTTTCATAATTTTGAGTTCTTTCTTCAACATATCAATTTTCTTTTCTTCTAGCTGTCTTTTCAATTCTTTTACTTTGTATTTCACTTCATGCATTCTCATGTTTAGATTGTACTCATCACAATAATAAAATCATTTCTAATTATATATTTATTCATTATCTTTCACCGTTAAAAGCATAAAAATAAAATAAAATATACTTATTCTATTTTTCATACTCAAACAATCTAACCTTCAAATGACATATATAAAACCGTCGTCCAAAATTAGCAAATTTTATTTTTTCTTCACGTTAATACCATACCTATTGCCCGATTGTAGACACATTTTATCGGGTTGAATTTATGAGCCTTCTTATTATCTATAATGTTTAATATAAAATCATAAATAAATATTAGAAATTTAAATAAATTCATAAATTTATGTTTATACAATAAACAATTTGAAAAAGAAAATGTAATTCATAAAACCATACATGAGATGATGATATAATCGTATGCTCTTATATAATATATATCTTAAACATTGATTAAACTTATAAAGTGTTTAAAAAGATAATGACATAGAACGATTGTTAATCACAATTGTAATTAAAAAAATATACCAAATTCGGACAACTATCATAGGATGGAAAGAAAATAAAGCTTTGTAAAGAATATACATTGGCTTCAATTTTTTATTTTTTTTTACCGGACTCTCCGCAACCAATAAAAGAGCTGCTTACATACTTATTATTGTGATAGGTTTCGACCACTATAATTTATCGTTATATATATAACTTGAATTATTATTAATTCATTTTTTCTTCATATTTAAATGAATAAGAAGAAGAAGGAAAAACAAGTAGTCTGCATGAGCTCCATGAGAAAATGAACATTTTCATGCACAACTTACCTAATAAATTTCTAACTGCATGGTGCAAATCGTCTATTAGTGGGTTAAACTGACTAAAAGAGGTGAGTTTAAGTCACTAATTGGCTAGCCGTTTCTAGTTGTTGGGCTAGCCACATGTAACAGTTTCTGTATAGTCAGTCTTAATGTGCATGAGGAGTTACACCTCACTCTAACGGCTACATTTTTAGCCTCTATATGAGTCATAGGATTTCATGCTACACTGCCTCACGTGCCCACGCCCTCGCACCGAGCTCGCGACAGAGTAGGTATTCCAATGTGGGAAACTCTAAAATTCCCTTTTCTCTTTTTCAAGTATGTAAATATAAAGGTACTCCATCTTTCTTATATAAACTCTAAAATTTCTTTTCTCTTTTCCAATGTGGGACTATTCTCAAAAATGCAGCAATTTTTGACAATAGTAGCATAGAGCCTAGAAATTTGATATCCAAAGTTTGGCGATGGGGAGAGATGATTGATGAGTTAGGGTCGGATCGTGCTTCAAGGAGCAAATCAGGGGAGCTTTCTTCAAATGCAAAGACGTGGGGCGGGGCGGTGACAATTAGGTGGGAGAAACCTCATATGGGTTAGGTCAAAATAAATGTTGATGGGTCAGCTAGGAGAAACCCAGGGAGGTCCGGAGGGGGCAAAATATGTAGAGGGGAAAAGGGAGACCTATTGTTTGCTTTCCAAAATCCCTATGGGATTGGATCGAATACTTAGGCAAAGTTAAGTGCGGTGTATGATGGGATTCAACTTGGGCTACGGAGGGAGTTTTTCCAAATGATTATTGAGTCAGACTCGAGGCCGGTGGTAGATATGATCAACGAATCGGCAATCTCGAGATGGAAGTGGAAAGCCTGACTGCTTGAAATTCATCAATTAAGGTAGAAGGGAGGGATAGTTGTTAGACATACTATGAGGGAAGGAAACTCGGTAGCCGATTTTATGTCTCAGCAGGGAAGTGGTTCTCAATTATCAGGTTAGTGGGATGGAATAGCTAATCTCCCTCATGAGGTGAGAGGATTGATTTTCTAGATAAGTTGGGGGTCGAGATCAATTAAGGTCGGAAGATACGGTTGACATTTTGTAAAGTTTATTTTTTGGGTTTTCTTTTCTTGGGATGACCCCTCTTATTGCTGGAACTCTTGTAAAGTTTTTGAGTATATGAATGAAACATATTTTACCAAAAAAAAAGAAAAAAAAAGAAGACTATTCCCAAAACACCAAAAAGTGAATTTTTTACAAAATAACTTTATATAATATTTATTATTAAAATATGTTTAAAATCAATATTTTATAACATATTCTTTACAGTGACGGATGATATTATCCGCTGCTATAGGTCGCTTTTCTTGTAGCATGACCTTTCCACTTTAGGAAAAATGCTACAATGAGATTGAATGGTGGATATGTGGCATGCTTGCGTGATATCTTAATTATTCATCAGCTGAGGCCCACTTGAACATGTAGGGGTGTACATCGAGTCGAACCGAGTCGAGCTGGCCTCAACTCGACTCGGCTCGAATACTGGCTGACCTCAGCTCAAACTCGGCTTAGCTCGGTCCTCGAGCCTGACTGGCCAACTCGGCTCGGTTAGGTCAATAGCGTAGGCTAGCTCAGGCCGAGTTCAAGCCAAGATCGAGCTGAGTTTGTCATTGAGGCATTTTCACAAACACCTGAACTCTTCACAATCCCACTGTTTGTAAAACAGAGGCAATAGTTTTATAGGTGTTTTATCAAACACCTTCTAAGTACCATAAAAAAAAAAAGAAGAGAAAAAGGTATTTGTTTAATGTACATACCTTCTTGCCATCGGCCATACCTTCCTTGCCACTAGCCAAACCTTCCTTGCCACCAGCCACATTTGGTTGAGCCATTTTATCAAACAGGTGGTGAGCAACATCAATGGCAAAGTAGTCAAGTCACTAAACTGGTTCAATCCGAGTTTGATTTGAGCTGGATTCGATCAGAGTCGAGTCGAGTTGGGGCTTGCTCGAACTCAGCTCGAACTCATTTTTGAGCTCAAAAAATCAACTTGACTTGGCCAGAACTCAGCTTCGAACCGAGTCGAATCGAGCTTTTTTGAGTCAAGTCGAGCGAGCTAACTGAGCTAGCTCGGTTCGTGTACACCCTTATGAACATGCACCGGTCTAAGGAATTAAGTCGGTAGAAAAATCAAGTTGATCACATGATCATTGATCCTTTTATAGTCCTTCATTTTTTTCATGCACTTATTAGTGAAAAAGCCTAACTTTTAACTTTTAGGTCTGACATGCATATAATGGACCCAACATGATGGATTGTTTAGATCACATGAAAGTCTTTTTTTTTTTTTTTTTTTCAACTAAAACAAGAATTTCATTGATTTGTGAGAAAATTACATTCGGGCCTTCATAGGTAAGGAAAAAAACCTAAGAGGGGCCTATCATTTGAGAGCCGGGAGAGAACTTGGTCCAAAAAAGAAAAACTAAATTATCTCTCCCTAACTGCGCCTAAACTCACCTTATCTAAAAAAATTAACCCTCTAACCTGCGTAGGGAGCTCACCCAACTATCGGCGAGAAATTTTGACTGCCCGTCGCTCCCCATGCGGGCCAAAGAATCCGCAGGAGCATTACCTTCCTTGAAAATATGTCTGAACTCCACTTGCGCTTGAAGACGGAGCCTCTCAATCCTGATCAACCAATACTTCTATTTCCAGCCTCTGACGATGTTCTCCTTTAGAATTTGCACAACCAGCTGAGAATCCGACTCAATTACCACTCTAAGATAGCCCTTTGAAAGGTATTGGGAAATCCCATCATGGGCTGCACGTAATTCAACTCCCACATTGGAAGAAACCCCATAGCCAGCCGCGAACTTGAATAAAAATTGCCCCTTGTCTACCCTACAGACTCCCCCACCCCCTGACAAGCCCGAGTTTCCTCTAGATGACCCATCGACATTCATTTTGACCCAAGTGGGTGGAGGTTTTGGGCATTTCACCACCAAATGCCGGCTAGAGCACCCCCTACTTGGAATCCTTGCAGTTGCATCGCCAGAGCGGGAACGATCCACACCCTGCACCTCAGTGCCTGAACTGTCCCTGTTCCTGTTAACAGAGGCACTCCCGACAGCTGGCCTGCCCACACTTGACAGCCACCAAGACACTTTTGCTGCCACTACCGCAGAGGAAGGGGTCTTCCCCTCAAACACCGTCGCATTATGCGCCTTCCACAGCTCCCAAAATATTAACATAGGAGCTAACTTTTGCGAGAGGGGGTTGCTGTTCCTGACCACATCAGAGCTCCACCACTGGGATAACCTGGACTCCACTGAGTTAGCCTGCATCACGCTGATCTCGAACACCATATCGAAAAAATTCAATGTAGAGAAGGCTAGCTCTCCATTGAGGAACAAATGAACCATGAACTTAGATGCCGGGCCCTGCTCTGAGTTCACTGGACAGCAAACAAATTTTGAAGCTAGCTGGATACCCCGCGATTGGATGACCCCTTCCACCGGCATGAAATTTTAAAGTAGCTTCCATGCAAAGAGCGAGACATTTGGAGAGAGCTTACCATGCCAAACCCAACTCGTCCAACTCTTTCTAGGGGCAAAAATTCTACTTTCAGCCCAAGCTATTTTAACTGAGAACTGGCCCGAGGGGGTGTGGGGTCAGATTGGGGTGTCTGGGCCCTAAGATAAACAGAAACCAACCTGGGAAATATAGGACAAAACGTGTTGAGGTAGGATTTGAAAAACTGCCAAAAAGTTGGAGGGGCCGTTCGGTCCTAAGACCTATTGGACCTTCAACGATGATAACCCATGAGGAATAACACCAGAGGCCAAATGCTGGAGAGGGCCCAACCCTGTCTAGTTCACATTCCAAAAATTACAATACCCATCTCCAATGTTCCACTGCACTTAGTTTTGTAATAGAGGTATCACCTGTTGAATTCTCTTCCAAATCGGGGAGCTAGAGCGAGCTGCGATACCTGATCTAGTAGGGGGCTGAGACAGACCATGTTTTGCTACCATGAAGTAGCTCCAGATACTAGCATCTTTCCTGAAACTAATTGCCCAGGCCATCTTCAGACGGTAGGCCAACATGACCTCCGATAATTTTTGGATACCGATTCTACCTTCCTCTTTTAGCCGAGCAATGGTCTTCTAACTCCTCCAATGGAGCTTTCTCTTGCCGTCCACCCAACCCCCAAAAAGGGAGGCAAAACGGCCTTCCAGGGCCATGAGAACCTACTTAGGAAGATGAGCTGCCGCTGTAACATGAATTGGGATGCTACCCAGGACATGGTTAATCAAAACCCTCCTACCTGCCTGCGATAGATACTTTGAATGCCACCCTTTGATACGGCCTTCGACCTTATCACATAACGGTTGAAACGAGCTCGTTCTCAACCTAACAACTGCCATAGGGACTCCTAGGTAAGTGAAGGAACCAACGGATTTGGAGATGCCTAGGAGGGTCTCAATGGACCTGATTCGGGAAGCCGGAATATTGGCTGCACAAAGGAAAGAGCTTTTCTTGAGGTTAATGCGTTGACTCGACGCCTCCTGGTACTTGTCCAGCAAGGACTTGAGCCGACATAGCGAATCGATCCCTCCATTGAGTAAAAGAAGGGTGTCGTCTGTATAGAGGAGATGAGACACCATAGGACACCCTCTACTAAGCTTGAAGGGCTGGCAAATACCCTGAGCCACCAGCATTTTGAGGCCTCGACTCAAAGCCTCTGCACAAAGAATAAACTGACTAGGCCAAATCGAGTCCCCCTGCCACATGCAAGTCTTCTATATTTGACATGTGCTTTTCGATTAGCGCTACACCCATCTCCGTGGCCAACCACCGTAGGCTAGTTTAGGAGTGTGTAATCCATGGTAGTAGTTATTGTAAATCAACGTGGTACATATATAGTGCATTAATTTAGAGGACTGTATATGATGTGAACTGAAAGTCTTTAAATTTTATTTTATTTTTTTTCATTTTATAGCAAAATCATATATTTTGGTTATCAAGCTTGTTAGAATATCTTATTTTAGATTTTCCACCCATGCATTCTAAAATTGAGCTCCTGGATTTTAGTAAATTTCGTTATAGGTTACCAAATATAAGGTGATTCAAATTTACATAAATTCTATGATAATTATCAATCCATATCAAATGTATGCCCCAAAATGGCTACTAAGCTTCACGAACATTAGTTTGGCTTCTAACTAATTTGGATTAATTTAGATTAGTGTTGTTTATCAAGCATTAGAGATAAGAAAGAAGTATTTATGACACATAGTACTTGTAATTTAACATGTGGCAAACAAGTGGTGTTTGAAAATAAACAGAGAGAAATGAAGCATGTCAGTTGCATGTACGCCGCCCACACACAAGTTTAAATATGGTGACTTTCTGGTCATTAAAGATGGTCGGTTGTACTCGCAGCAGTGTATGTATCACATGTGGCATATGAGTGTACCATAGCATATATATATATATATATATATATATATATATATATATATATATATATATATATATAAAAGAATTTTGATTAAAGTAGTCTCGTGATATTACCAAACTCCCCAAAAATTGGAGATTTAAATAAATGCTTTGACTTACCCCTGACGCATTTAAAAAGAAAGTTCGGATGAAATTGCTCTTCACTACCGTTTGCATCGGGTCTATGGGAGGGATTCGGTTAGGGTAAACAAGGTCGACTATAACATTTGTGAGAAATCGACGTTATTCACATGTTTTGGTAAAATCATTTCATGACATGACTCCAAAAATGAGGTAGAGCCAAAGCTCAAATGTGCCACACAACAGAAAATAATGGAGATCATACACCTACTATTGAAATATTCATGGGCTGAAGAAACTTTGGATCAAGCTAATATTTTTATTTTTTCAATTCATCGCATTTTAAAAACTTTATGAGCATTTGGTCAACTTTACAAATGGTTTGGATTGCATATAAACATCATAGTGGAGTCAATGGACTACACCATAGAAAGCAATGAGATTGAAAACCTACCATTGAAAGATTCTTAGGGGCCATATAAATTTTTTTTTTTGATGTAACTCATTCTTTGGCTCATATTCTCAAATTAAATTTTGAATCCAATGGACAGAGTAAATTTGACACATATCCCATGATGACCCCACAACCCTTAACCCATGAAAACCTCAACTCTCGTGACATGAGAACTACGATGCATACCCTTAACACATGATAACCTCGACGTAACTTCAACCCTTAACATATGACAACCTCAACCCTTAACACATAACCTCAACCCTTAGCACACACCATGGTTGAATCGATTGCCTGCAGTCGACTGTTTGGTAAGTGCCATCCGTGGGAACTTCCTATGACAATAAACAGAAAGGGACCTAACAGTGATATTTATAAGAAATTCATTGTCCATCTATTTTGCGAGATCATTTTAGGACATTTGGCCAAAGTTGAGCCAGATTCAAACTAAAGTGGGCCATGCAACGGGAAAAAGTATGTAGGGAAATATGCGCCATTGAAACCTTTCCAAGTCTACCTTGATTTTTATATGCCATTTATATAATTTATAAGTTCATTTTTATGAAAATGAATTGAAAATGCAAAAATATTAGACAGATCCAAAGCTTACATGGCCCCGCTAATATTTCAATGGAGGACTTCGTACAGCCAACTTGAGTTTTGGATCCGCCTCATTTTCAGTTCCATACCATAACATGACATGTAAAAACTGGACTGGGTGGATTTCTCTCGAGCATCATGGTGCCCCCACCTAACTTAGGGTTGTAATCCGCGTCCATTTGCAGCCCCTTTTTTACAATGAGGATTGCACACTGCAACGTCCCTACAAAATGGTGCTTTGTGGCCCCACCGCAATGTATGCATTTTATCCATGCCGATCATCTACTTTGGATCATTATTTTAGGTTATGAGCCCAAAAATAAGGCAGATCCAAATCTCAGATGGACCACACCACAGGAAAACAGTCTTGATTGAATGCCCACCGTTAAAAAATTCCTATGGCCCACTGCAATGTTTATTTTCCATCCAACCTGTTGATTAGACCACACAGACCTGGTTGAAGGGAAAACCCAGATATCAGCTCGATCCACCTGAGAATTTGATGTGCCCCAATTATGGGCTTATGACATAAAAAAAAACTGAAGAAGCAGATGGACCGTGTGGATAAAGCACATACACCATGGTGGGGGCACACAGAGCACCATCTAGTGTCAGTGTGCAATCCGCATCCCATACTTTCAGCCAAATCTTCACTTGTTTAGGAAATCCAGTCCATCTAAACGGTGGGACCCACCATAAATATCACTCCATCGTAGATCGCCCCATTACTCCATCCTTCGATTTAGACGGCACAGCCTGCCTGATGATTTTTTGGCCAGAAGATCTTCGTAGTGGGCCCCACAGGCCGGAAAGATACGATAGGTGATCTTTTCACTATCTAGGGGCCCTTGAAGTTGTTTCAGTTATTAAAATAATCCATCCTTCATTATTTATTTATTTATTATTACTTTT
Organism: Magnolia kwangsiensis; assembly: GCA_037074715.1. Classification (NCBI taxonomy): domain Eukaryota; kingdom Viridiplantae; phylum Streptophyta; class Magnoliopsida; order Magnoliales; family Magnoliaceae; genus Magnolia; species Magnolia kwangsiensis. The sequence goes on from CM073585.1 coordinate 89,989,563, forward strand.
TTAAAGCTAAAAGAGATGACTAGCTGAATTACTGGATTGCATTTATTCAAAGTAATCAGGACAAGACACCATAAAGTAAAATTCAAGTTAGAGATTTTGCAAATCAGGTAGCCGAATCAGCGGCTGTGGAATGCTTACTGTAACCCTAACAATACCACCCTCTTCTCTTTTTACTTATTTATTTATCATGTTCGAGTCATTTTTAATACTCTACTAGAGTGTGATAGTTGATACACGTGTCATACAGTAACTCAGAAACAAACCCTCCAAATTGTGGGAACTATTCTACATCGGTCATCATTCAAATTTTAGATATATCGAAGGATCGTATCCTCATATTCATGGGCATTTGTTTACTTAGTATAAGGTATACTTAGTACGCAATCTGCTCTAAGTATTTAACATATTCTAGTTAGTAATAAGCAATCCGCTCTAGTATTTAACATATTCTAGTTATTAAATATTCACAACCGTCTGACGATGAAAAGTACCATGTTTGGATTGACTTCAAATGCCAGTCTCGCACGTTCTTTCAGAGGATATGCTTGAATTGACTTCAAATGCCCACAGTCGCACGTGCTTTCAAAGGAGCTTTGCTAAGCGCTTGCGTGTGCGACCCAAGGACACGCCGCACACATGCTAGCATGCCACTCCGGTCTTTAAGTACAATCCATCCAGTAGGTTGTTCCGACCTTCTGCGTGTTTAACCGAAAAAAAATATCAGTACGGGAAGCTGGTGGACACGTGTTTGTACATTATTTTACAATCTGTGGCACATCTGACCAGTGGATCGACTCTAATCTTCAGCTAGGGCACCAATATACGGCTGCCCTACTGATGGATGGATTGGATCTTGGACTTACTTGTCCTGGTGGTACATGCTGAGAGTGTGCACGTAAGGTGATCACATAGCCCATGGTAATTATCATAGCGTCTAGCTACGTGGGGCCCACATTCCCACATTTATGTATGAGTTCCATCGAACCCATCAATTAGATTTGCCCCACCATGTTAGGCCTGTACCCTAAAACCTAACCAGATCTATTAACTCATGTGGGCCACGTTAAAGGAAAAGAAAGCGTGCCATAAAAACTTCCATATGGAATATTATGGGGTCCTCCCTATTTTTTATATGTAATCTAGCCCATCCATCAACCGCTCCCATCGGGATGAAGTGACACACCAAAACTTAGAGGGAGAGCTCAGGGGATTACTCGATCCGAAAGTCAATATTACTCGACCCGGTCGTACTCGACTAAATCCAAAATCAACTTGACTCGGTTTCGTATTATAATAATAATAATAATAATAAATTTCGACCCATCCCAAATTCTCTCTTCCTCCCTCATCTTCCAATCCCGGCAACCATCACCTTCATCACCACCGTCCTCTCTCTCTCTCTCTCTCTCTCCACTCCCTCCCACCCTCCTCTTCCAAGCCCACCACCATCACCACCCTCCTCTCTCCCTCATCTCTAAATTCGAATCAGTCCGTGCCAACTCCAAACCGACTCAGTACTATTCACTGGGTCGGACTCAGTCCGGATCAGTCCAGGTGAATCCTAAATTTGAATCAGTTTAGACATGCTGGCCTCGGTACCGAGTCGAGTTGAGTTCGGGACAGGTCTATTTCAAAACCAGATCGAGCCTGGTCAGCATAACTCGGTCTAATAAAAGTGAATGTTTGGGTTTCACACGCAAATGCACATATATCCCTGTGGTATGTCCACCAGAGTTTAGGATCTGGATGAGTAATGGATGTACGGTGAACATGGGGAGACGCACCAGATGCACGGTTTGGATTCTGCATTCACGTCACTTGTGGGCCCTACACAGCTCGAGCGCATGGTTCCCACTGTAAGTTTGAACACATGATGCGATCTTTCGAAGAAATGAAAATCGAGAAAATACGACGATAAAATGCCTGGATGAGAAATTGCCGAGATATTTGAATTAGAGCAGAGAAATGCATGGTGGGACTGGCCGGTCCGATCTGTTGCCACTTTGCGAGTCGGAGATTCGTGGTGTCTCAGATTTTCTGTCGGAGGCAGTTTCCTCCCTCCAAATTCCGTATCATTTATTTTATTTTTCTACTAGAGGATATATGGTGTTCGGCACCTTTTTTTTTTTTTTTTCTATGTGTGCTACATTTATGATAGATCTGGACCGTTCAATCTTCAGGCTCTACCATGAATGGATCAGATCTATGAAATTGCATTGATCAGAAAGTATGCTTCCTTACATCAGACGATCTTTTTTATGAGAAAGTGATTGATGGAGCCCTGTCTGGCCTTCTGCTTTAAATTTCAATTTCCTTGAAAATGTAATTTTAGAGATATTATTGGGCAACATGGCCCTAACCATGGTAGGGCCTCCAGATGAACGGCTTGGATAGTGTGTACGCGTGCCACCTCCACGAGAAAAATAAAAGAAGTTGGAGAAATATTAAAATGTGTTTCACGCCATAGGTACCGCTAGCAGTCTGCTACACGCACTCAAACCGGACGCCGATTAGATACCACTCGGGACAAGCTGGGGTTCTGAGGGGCCACCGTGATGTATGGATTTTATCCACACCGTCCATACATTTTTCCATATCAATTTAGATTATGAGCCCAAAAATAAAAAAAGATCCAACGTCCAAGTGGACCACACCATCGAGTCTATCCCGAGCTCGGAACACCATCCAGCCTATCCCGAGCTCGGAACCGCAGCATACGTTCTATATGTATGAAATCTGACCATGGCATTAGGTGGGGTCCGTTTAGTAGACGAGCTGAGATGACACCTCCCCTTCTCTGTACACATTCCTGGTAATTATCGTGGGACCCACTCATGCACCGGCTTGATGTCCCACATAAGCGCCACATGGCACGTGTGCTGGATTAACGTGTGTACGGGGCTACCAAACCCCACCACCATAGTTTTCTAAGTCGTCCATCTCTAATTTTGAGTCAAAACTATCGTATCACTTATTCTCCAGACCTCCCTCTATATTAAGGCTCTCATATTCCATCTACCCAACCAACTCCCAGAGCCCAGATATCTCTATCTCCCAACTCTCTCTCTCTCTCTCTCTCTCTCTCTCTCTCTCTCTCGCTCTCTCTCTTTCTCTCTCTCTCTCTCTCTCTCTCTCTCTCTCTCTCTCTCTCTCTCTCTCTCTCTCTCTCCATCGTTCCATCTAAACAATGAAGCGGCAATTTCTCTCAAGAAAAGCCACGTGCAATTCACACGGGCAAGATTCATCATACTTTTTTGGATGGCAGGAGTATGAGAAGAACCCATACGACCTCGTCATGAATCCGAGAGGAATCATACAACTGGGTCTTGCAGAGAATCAGGTCAGCAACAAACACTGCCTAAAATTACGTATCACAATTATCAGAGCGCGCAGGGCTCACCGAGAGTGGTGCGCCCATTATCTCGCTATCTCAAGAAGGTTGGCGGGAATCTAGCAGCATTTCAAAGAGCTTGGATTTTTCAAAAAATCCATTTTGGAATCAGTGTTGAGATTCCCAGCCACCAGAGAAATATGGCTCATCGGACTGTCGGTGGGGAAATGCTAGCATACCTGTGGCGGCCATACACATGGCGAATGTTTATGGTGATCAGGGCCATTGATCTTGTGGGGCGCCATATGAATGGGCAGTATCGAAAGTTTGTACTGATCGTAAGATCATAACCATTAAATCTGGCCTATGCACTTGATGACCCGCCAAAAAGTTGTTCTATCTGATCACAATACCTAAGTCCCATGACTATGGTAGAAACGTTTTGGTGCAAAATCCATTAAGCATGCATCATATATCCAAATTGACTTCTTTGTTTCTGTGATTTCTACAGTTCTATATTTACATAAAATCAATACCTAAAAAACCAAAGAAAAATCTCACATCGTTATTTTCTTGCAGCTTTCCTTCGATCTCATCGAATCGTGGCTCACAGATAATCCTGATTCAACCACGTTCAAATGCGGAAGCACGTCCGTATTCAAAGAGGTTGCACTATTCCAAGATTATCATGGAATGCCAGCATTCAAGAACGTAAGCTCCTGAAAACAAGTTATGGATGATAGGAAGGATGATCCATGATATCGGTGATTATCTAACTTGGGTGCATTTTTTCTTGCAGTCATTGGTGGAATTCATGTCAGAAATAAGAGCTAACCAAGTAACATTTGATCCCAACAAGCTAGTCCTCACCGCCGGTTCAACTTCGGCTAATGAAACTCTAATGTTTTGCCTTGCCGAACCCGGTGAAGCCTTCCTTCTTCCAACTCCATACTATCCAGGGTATTTTATTTTATTTGTTTTATTTTGATTCTTACATTGCTAAAACTTTATGTTAATGTTACATGTGGCATACATGCAATTGCACTTGTACTTAGACATTTGTCCGAAATTATTAATGTAGGTTTGATCGGGATCTCAAGTGGCGGACTGGAGTTGAAATCGTTCCAATCCATTGCTCAAGCTCTAATGGCTTTCAGATAACTGAAATGGCATTGGAAGAAGCATACCAACGAGCCCAAAAGTGTAAGATGACAGTTAAAGGGGTCTTGATTACCAATCCCTCAAACCCATTAGGCACTACGGCTAGCCGAACTGAGCTCGACTTGGTCCTTCGATTTGTTGCAGCAAAAGGAATACATCTAGTTAGCGACGAGATCTTTGCAGGCACTGTCTTTGACACACCAGGCTTTGTTAGCATTGCTGAAGCTCTAATGGACATGGAAGATTATGAAAATATTCAAAACCAAGTTCACATTGTCTGTAGTCTATCGAAGGATTTGGGTCTCCCTGGATTTCGAGTTGGTGCAATTTACTCATACAATGATGTAGTTGTGGCTGCAGCAACAAAAATGTCAAGCTTTGGACTAGTTTCTTCCCAGACTCAGTATCTTCTATCGGCAATGCTCTCCGACAAGAACTTCACAAGAAACTACATTGCAGAGAACTGCAAGAGGCTTAAAGAAAGACACGAAATGCTCGTATCAGGAATGCAAAATGCCGGAATTGGATGCTTGAAGAGCAATGCCAGTTTGTTTTGTTGGGTAGACATGAGACACCTTTTAAGCTCTAAAACATTCAAAGGAGAGATGGAATTGTGGAAGAAGATACTGTATGAGGTTGGCTTAAACATCTCTCCAGGCTCCTCTTGCCATTGCACGGAGCCTGGTTGGTTTCGTGTGTGTTTTGCAAACATATCACAAGAGACACTTGAAACTGCAATGCAACGCCTCAGCGCCTTCGTTGATTCAATCCAACGTGGCCAAAGCGGGCGCAGATCAATTGGAAATTTGAAGAACCTGTCACTACCCAAATGGGTTTTCCGATTATCGGCTTGTGAACATGATCCGGATCGTTAATCTGGAGTGAAGACGTGAATTTCTCTCATTGATATTTACCCCTTTCTTAGATTTATGTTTTTTTTACTGGTTTTTGCTTACGTAGTGTAGAAAGAGCATTTTACCCATGTTGGTTTGAAGCTTTTTCTGCATGAGTGAGTTTTGTGTATCGAGTCAATTGGAATTGTAGTTTTCAATAGTAATGAAATAGTCAAACACGATCGAGTACTCTTGCTTAAAAAAATGGAGCAGTTGAACTGTCGGACTTGATTTTGTGACCTTCTTTAATTGTGCATCCCAGCTTTTCTGGTGCCTTTTGAGCATTTGCTTACCGAAAGTTAAGGGGATAAAGGTCGCTGAAAAGAAGTGTGCTTGCATTAAAAAACTCGAACTTGGATACGAAGATCATTTCCTCGTTACTGCTATTGCGACTCATTATGCAATGTGTGTTGCCACCTATTGAGACTCAAATGGTGAGTGCAGGTCGGATGGTCAGGATGTGGATTGCATACTGACGCTGACGCTTGCTACTAGAACGGTGCTCTATGGGCCCATCATGATGTATGTGTTTTATGTTGTGCAGCACGCTAACAAAGTTGTGGGCCAAAATCCAATCTCAGGCCGAAATTCAATTTTAGGCCTCACCCACAAACGATAAACGGATGAAAAATATAAACTAGAAACAGATCAAAGCAATCCAAACAAACCACAAGATAAGATATAAGTGAAAAAAATCCCAAATTAAGGTAAAAAACAACGGATGCAAACTTCCATTATAAAGAAACAAAGATTACAAGGCAAAATACTGACCTCTCCTTTGGAAGAATAGAAAATCCTGAGCCCACACCTTTAGAAATATTTTTCAATATTTCTCATTCCTTAGAATACCCTAGAAAAATCCTATGAACCCCTATTTATAGTTTAGGCAACTTCCCTTCCGCATCCCGGTTGCGAAAGGACTCAAATTCGTAATTTTGCGGAACAAACTGCGTAACCTACGACCGGTCCTGTCTCCGCTACGACCGGTCCTAGGCCCCTACGACCAGTCGTAGCTCTCCTACGACCAGTCCTAGGCCCTGAAAAAAAAACAGCACAACTCGCTGGACTTTGAGTCGTGCCAGGGCTCGAACCCACGACCTGTCAAATACGTCCTACGACCGGTCGAAGGTGGCCCAATTGTGGCTCCACATTCTCAACAATCTCCCACTTGAAGACACATTGCCATAAACCTTCGTCTTCTTCATCCGGAGTGCACCACCTTTCCGTCTTCAAACCTGAAGACCAATCGAAGCTGAACAGAGCTTCAGCTTCTCCCTTGTGACCACCTTGGTCAACATATCTGCAAGATTCTCAGTTGTATGAATCTTCTCCAGAATAATCGATCCATCTTCCAGTAACGAACGTATGAAGTGATATCTAATGGTAATATGCTTGGTCCTTGAATGAAAGGCTGAATTCTTAGCCAAGTCTATTGCACTCTAACTGTCACTATACAGCTTGCAATCTACTTGGTTCTTACCCAACTCTTCCATAAAATCTTGCATCCACACCATCTCTTTGTATGCTTCTGTAGCCGCAACATATTTTGCTTCTGTCGTACTGATAGATACTATCTTCTTTAACTGAGAGACCCAACTGACTGCAGCACTGCCCAGAGTAAAGACATAACCTATAGTGCTTCTTCTGCTGTCGATATCTCCTGCCAAATCTGAATCCACGTAGCCTTGCAGCTTGATTTCTGATCCATCCTAACACAACCCTACATCCTTAGTACCCACAAGGTATCTGAGGATCCACTTCAAAGCTTCCCAATGTTCCTTCCCGGGATTGTTTATGAACCTGTTAACAACTCCCACTGCTTGAGCAATGTCTGGCCTCGTGCTCACCATATCATACATGAGACTCCTAATCGCTGACGTATATGGGACTTTGGCCATGTAGTCCCGTTCCTTCTACGTCTTTGTACCTTGCTCCTTAGATAGCTTGAAGTGGTTAGCTAATAGAGTGCTAACCGGCTTAACACCTCCCATATTGAATCGATCAAGTACCTTGGCTATGTACTCTGCCTGTGACAAAACCAGTTTCTTATTTTTCCTGTCACGCTTTATCCTCATGCCTAGGATTTGTTTTGCAGCTCCTAAATCTTTCATGAAAAATTCTCTAGACAGTTATTTTTTGATATCTGAGATGTCCTTCATGCTTGAACCGGCCACAAGCATATCATCAACATACAGAAGAAGAATGATGTACGACGTATCAAACTTCTTCAAGTAACAACAATGGTCTGTATGACATCTCCTAAAACTGTTTTTCGACTTAAAACTATCAAAATTCTTGTACCACTGCCTCGGGGCCTGCTTCAGGCCATATAGACTTTTCTTCAGTCTGTACACCTTGTTCTCATTACCTGGTGCCACGTATCCTGTCGGTTGATGCATATATATTTCTTCTTCAAGATCCCCATGAAGAAAGGCTGTCTTAACATCTAGCTGCTCTAGATGTAAGTTCTCTGTAGCCACTATACTCAAGACCATGCGAATCGTAGATATTTTCACTACCGGTGAAAATATTTCAGTGAAATCGATACCTGCCTTCTGTTGAAAACCTTTTATAACCAGTCTCACCTTGTACCGTTTTGAACCATCATGCTCCTCCTTCAGTCTGTAAACCCACTTGTTATGAAGAGCTTTCTTACCCTTAGGTAAAGTGACTAGCTCCCATGTACGATTAGACTCAAGAGAGTCCATCTTCTTATCCATGGCTTGCTCCCACTTAACCCGTGTATCTGACTGTAATACCTTTTCAAAACATTCTAGCTCACCATTATCTGTCAGCAGTAGATAATGTAAGGAGGGTGAGTATCGGACCGTGGGTCTCCTCTCCCGAGTAGACCTCCTCACAACCGTTGTCTGTGGCTCTGCCTCATGATGCTCCTGTGCATGATCATCTTGTGGCGTTGTAACACCCATGTCCGGTAACTCTTCCAACTCTACGAATTCTTTTTTCTCGGCCTTATTTTCCTGCACACTGTCCTTATGCATCACTTTTTCATTGAAGACTACGTCCTTGCTTCTGATGATTTTTCTATTTTCTGCATCCCAAAACCTGTAGCCAAAATCATCCTATCCATAGCCTATAAACGTGCACCTCCTGGACTTCGCATCCAGCTTATTTCTGTACTCTGCATCAATGTGAACATATGAAGTGCAACTGAACACTCTTAGATGTGTAAGGTTCACTTCTTTTTCAGTCCACGTTTCTTCTGGTAGCCCACCATCCAATGGTGCTGAGGGACTTCTATTGATAAGATATACGACAGTATTTACAGCATCTACCCAAAACGTCTTGGGCAACCCTGCATGTAACCTCATGCTCCTGGCGCGCTCAACGATGGTCCTGTTAATGCGCTCAGCCACACCGTTCTGCTGTGGTGTCCCTGGAATCATTTTCTGATGTTTGATTCCACTTGCTGCATAATATTCCTCAAACCTCTTATCACAATATTCTCCCCCATTATCAGATCTGAGACACTTTACTGTTTTACCTGTCTCGTTTTTTACCATAACTTTCCACTTCTTAAACGTATCAAATACATCAGATTTATGCTTTAAGAAATAAATCCACAGTTTTCTACTAGCATCATCAATAAAGGAAACAAAATAACGTGAGCCACCAAGGGACGATACCTGTGCCGGTCCCCACACGTCAGTGTGTACAAGCTCCAATAGATGCGTCTTTGGAGCGCGTCCTGTCTTCTTGAAGCTTACCCTCTTCTGCTTGTCATATATGCAGTCCTTGTAGAATTTCAAGTCAAGAGACTTCAGCCCTGGTAGCTTCCCTTTTGACAACAACACTTTCATCCATTTCTCACTCATATGTCCCAACCTCTGATGCCATAACTGCCCATTCACTCCAGTTGATGCGACTGCGAGTGAACTATACGATCCTGAAGTCACGTACAAAGTGCCTTCCTTTTTACCTCGAGATATCACCAAGACACCTTTTGTGATCTTACAAGAATCACTGGTGAATGTCGTCACATAGCCGGTATCGGCCAACTACCCCACTGAGATCAGATTTCTTGTCAAACTCGGTACATGTCTGACATCCTTCAGTTTCAAAACCGTTCCGTATTTCTGATTGACCTGAACGTCCCCCTTTCCAACAATACTGCACGGCTCATCATCACCCAGGTAGACTCTCCCAAAGTCACCTGACACATAATCACGCAGAACTTCCTTACATGAAGTGGCATGAAACGAAGCACTCGAGTCTATAATCCATGACTCATTGCTTGCATCAAGAGACAAGATCAACGCCTCTGTGTTGTTCTCCTCAGACAGATTCACTGAATCCTTCCTGCCTTGAGAGCTTCCTTCTTATTTCTTGAGTGCCCTGTAATCACGTTTCATATATCCCTTCTTTCCGCAATGCCAACACCCGTCTTTGTCTTTCGATCCCTTGGACTTCTTCCTCGACTTAGAACGCCCATATTTATTGCCTCCTCTGTTCTGCGATCTTCCTCTTCCTTCAACGTTTAGAACATTCTTTGAATCCCCTGAAACTCTTGATGCCTTTCTTATAGATTCTTCGCTGAGAATTAGAATGGCCACATCATCAAATTTCAGCTTTTTCGATCCTGAAGAATTGCTCACAGCAATCACCAAGCCATCCCAACTGTCTGGCAGACTGGATAAGATCAATAGTGCCCTGACCTCATCCTCAAAAACGATGCCAACGGATTCCAACTGGCTCGTGAATATATTGAACTTGTTTAAATGTTCAGCCACGCTCCCACTATCTGACATCTTCATGTTAAATAGGTGTTTCATAAGATGAACTTTATTGGATGCTGAGGGCTTTTCATATATGGTGGGTAGGGCTTCTATTAATTCTTTTGTCGTTTTCATCTTTGATATATTAAAGGCGACGCTCTTAGACAAAGAGAGTCGGATCGTTCCTAAAGCCTTCCTATCCAGTAAAAACTATTCATCATCTGTCATCTTTTTTGGTTTCTTCTCTTTTCCTTCTAGAGGAATGTAGAGGTCCTTCTGATACAGATAATCTTCCATCTGCATCTTCCAGAAGGTAAAGTTTGAACCATCAAACTTCTCAATTCTAGTTTTTTCATCTTCCGCCATCGCTCCCAATAGAACTAAACCAATAGCTCTGATACCAGTTGTTGCGCAGCACGCCAATAACGCAGTGGGCCGAGATCCAATCTCAGGCCTCACCCACAAATGATAAATGGATGAAAAATATAAACTAGAAACAGATCAAAACAATCCAAACAAACCACAAGACAAGATATACGTGAAAAAAATCCCAAACTAGGGTAAAAAACCATGGATGCAAACTTCCACTATGAAGAAACAAAGATTACAAGGCAAAATACTAACCTCTCCCTTGGAAGAATAGAAAACCCTGAGCCCACACCTTTAGAAATATTTTTTAATATTTCTCATTCCTTAGAATACCCTAGAAAAACTTTAGGAACCCCTATTTATAGTTTAGGCAACTTTCCTTCCGCATCCCGGTTGCGAAAGGACTCAAATCCGCAGTTTCGCGGAACAAACTGTGTAACCTACGACTAGTCCTGGCTCCGCTACGACCGGTCCTAGGCCCCTACGACTAGTCGTTGCTCTCCTATGACCAGTCCTAGGCCTCGGGAAAGAAACAGTACAACTCGCTGGACTTTGAGTCGTGCCAGTGCTCGAACTCACGATCGGTCGAGCGCCTCCCACGACCGGTCGAACACGCCCCACGACCGGTCGAAGGCGGCCCAATTGTGGCTCCATATTCTCAACATTTTATCCATGCCTCTGTACAATTTTCCAGCTCTTTTTTTGGCACGATCCTGATGCAAGGAATGACGTATAAAGGTCTAGCTCTGTCTTTCCCGGCCGATAACTATTCCGAATCTTCGGAACTTTTTCTAAACTGGCATGGGAAAATAAAAAAAAATAATTTCTAAAAATTTATAATAAATTGATTGATGATGAAAAACGAGCTTACAATCTGTTAACTAATAACATAAATCTTAAGAAGAAGTTTTGGACTTGTATTATAAGTAAAGCTCCTAGAAATTATGACTTACTATAAATAGTAAACTTATTATTTATAGATGGTCGTGATTGCTACCGGACCTCATGGTTTTTGGCTAACAATAGTAAGTGTCCTGTTTAGCTTAATCATGCTAATCTCCTAATTATTCTAAGCACTTTTTATTTTGGGTGCAACTCCTAAAGTTCAACGGATGAAGAGTTAGTAAAACGAAATTAAAACAGGAATCCGACTGTTGATATGATGGTATTTCGTAAAGTCGGTGTGCACAACCTGCTGCAGTGGGTTGGGTGGCTAAAGTAGCTCTTCCTACACCAAAATCATATATAGCACGTGGAATAACTCATTCCAGTTTGTGAGATTTGTCCATTTTAAGGTCCGAATGCTCCGAATCACTTCTGCTTTCAATCAGGTCTTTTTTGATCCATCTTATCCATGAAACTATCCGCTACCCACTCTACATCAAATCCGAAGCAGATACAAAATTTCACTTCTGCTTTCAATCGGGTCTTTTCTGATCCATCTTATTCATGAAACTATCTGCTACCCACTCTACATCATATCCCAAGCAGATGCAAAATTTCAGATGGACCACACCTTAGGAAACAATAGTGATTAAACGCTCACCATTAAAAACTTTATACGGTCCACAAAAATTTAGATCAACTTGATATTTGTATTTTTCTTCATCCAAATCTGAGACTTAATTACCCGTTTGGATGGCAAATAGACATTATTGTTGGGGCTGGGAAGTTTTTAATGGTGGGAGTTTAATCACCACTTTTTTCTTTTTATTTTATTTTGGTGTGATCTACATGAGATTTGGATCCACTTATTCTTGTGTTCATGCTAAAAAATAATGATCCAAAATGAACAAAGGGTGTTGATAAAACAGGTACAAATTGATGGAGCCCACAGAGCAGCGTCCAACAGTGAGTTTGCTACTGGCAGTGTCAGTATGCAATCCCACGCCAGGATCGATGGCCAGAACCGCCCATTGTTTGTTTGGGACACGGATTGCCTACTGACGCTGCCAGTAGGAGGTGGGTACTGGTGTGTCGGTATGCAATCCCACGTTAGCTGGCCAGAACCGCCAATTGGTTGGGACGCGTATCGCCAATGAGGCTGCCAATGGCAAGATAGCACTAATCATAATGTACGTATTTTATCCTCGTGGTTCATTCATTTTCTTATATTATTTCAAGGCATGAGTAAAAAAATAAAGTAAATTCAAATCTCACGTGGATCACATCACAAGAAATAATAGTGATTGATCACCCACCGTTAAAAACTTCTCAATGTCTCTCGTGGTGTTATTAACTATCCAACCTGTTGATCAGGTTACAGAGACTTGGTTTTATTTGCCATCTAACCTGTTTTTTTTTTGGCAACGTCACTTGTCATCTAACCTATTAATTAAGTCATACAAACCTGGATAAAAGGAAAGACATATATCACCTTGATCCAAAACTTTGATTGCCTGTAATAAATTTTTAATAGTGGATGCTCAATCACCACCATTTTATGTGGTGTGGTCAGTTTGAGATTTGGATATGCCTCACTGTTGGGCTCGTGTCGTAAAATGATCTGAAAAAAAAATGATGGATCGCTGAAGACGCCGGATCCTAGGTGGATTGGTTGTGCTTCCACAAGTGCTTTTTTCAAGGACTTTTCTCTAGGATGTCGATGTGATATGTTTGCTTGGAGTCGCCACTAGTTAATTCTATAATTGACTATACCCTAAAGAGACATTAGGAGAGAGAGAGAGAGTTTGAAGATTCTCAGTCCTAAAATGACTTATTGATTTGCAATCAAAGATTCAGAGTAACTGGTCACGGTTATAAAGAGGAAAGATGTTAGACACTCACTTTGTCCATACGAGTGTAGGACCTGTAATTCATAGGATTTAACAAATTATTGAGGATTGAGATTAATTCTTACACACTAATAATGCAATAGTGTGTGTAATGTAGTATTAAATATTGCAACGCCAATGACAGGATGTAACCTAGGTTGGATAAATTTGTACTGACTCTCCCCCTTGTTGTGCGTAAAACCAATCAGTCCAGCTTTCTGATGGGAAGGATTCGACTATGCCGGCAAGCCACAGAGCATACGTTTAAACTGATCGGGTGTTGAGTGCCATGTATACAAAATTATATGTACGATGTTGTGTGTGCGCGAATGGATGATAATGTCGTAAGGACTGGATTGAGTAGCTTGAATCAGGGAATGGATTGTTCAAGAGGCTAGGGGTCTAACTAGATTAGGCCAGACCCGGGCTAGGATCTCTTCTCCTGCTCTTTCCTCTTCTTATAGAGGGATATAATGGCTAGGCTAATGGTGGCTTAAGGGACGTGAAGGATTCCCTAAAGGAAGAGGTGTGTTTCTGAATGCCTGAAATGAGAAATGGAGGGGACTATTTATAGAATCCCAGCCCAATTTCTAGTAATTCTTACAAAGTCTAGGGTTTTTTTTTTTTTTTTTAATTATTATTTATATAAGGAAGGTGGAATGGAGCCACCAAAATTTTATAAATTGAAAAAGATGTACATCCATTCGGGCGGGCCCCAACAAAAAGGATTTTGGCCTCGCCTATCGTATACAAGCACATCCACAGAAATATGAACAAGGTTGCACCGAAACCGAGCCAAGGAGAAACCAGGGGAAAAAGCTCGGGCGAAGCCAACGACCCCCACCCAACCAAGCCAAAGAAATCAAACTTGTAGGTTACCCAGGCCCGCTTGCTCGAGAACGAAGGAACCGCTTATTCTTCTTGGCAATTCTGATCGGGATGTATAGAACTTGTTAGCACAATCTTCACTGGCCATCTATAGAAGTTATTAGCACAAAGTCTAGGGGTTGAATATGGATGGATGGCTAGGATTTTGAGATTGCTACATGGTAATATCTCAATTATTATATTGTATGGTAAAACGACAAATATGAGCTAAGGGGGGGCTACTAGAGACAATACACTTTGCCACCCACTTGCCCCTCAACCCTAAAGCAACCCCACATGTGTGGAGTTCTCACTACCAAGATGGGGGAGCTGCCAACATCACATGGAGCTCCTTGCTTTGGTAGGTGAACTCCCCTACACGTGTGCCACTTTGCTCCAAAGGGTGTTACATTGTTGGTCCTCCTGATTTCGCAAAGGGGCTTTAGTGTAAACACCCCACCCCGGGCCAATGAGTTAAATGAGTTTGAACCAATGGATGATCAACCAAACCCTAATCCTAAACCATAACCCTAGAGGCTTAAACCCTAAGAGCCTCAATCCTAAACCTTCAACTCAACCCAATCAGCCCATTCAGCTTAGTTAACATGGTCAACTCAATTAACTCTAATCGACCTAAACCCTAGAACCCTAGAGCCTTGAGTCAACTCACTTAATCAACTCGCTAAGTCAACTAATTTAGTCAACTTACCAAGTCTAACAGCCTAATCAGCTTACCTAGTTAAGTCCAAAACTAAGCCTGAACCAAAGCCCAAAAGCAAGCCCAATTGGAGTGCCATACAAAACTTCAGCAAAATGTCCTTCATAGAAAAGCCCCCACACGCTTGGGGGAGGCTACTCGCCAAAGTAGAGAGTCCAAGTGGGGATTGATGGTAGCCAGTTTGCCGTCGGCCATGTGACACTTTCCCTCTTTAGGCTCGTATCTCTCAAGCATGTGAAATCCCTCTTTTCTAGGCCCTAAGTGTGCAACTGATATATATTTACTCCGATGCTCATCTCCTTACTTAAAATTATCCATCTCATCCAACCCATGAGATGATGTCGCACTCTCCAACCTTATCCCTTCAACCACGTTTTGCCCCTGGACTTTGTAGGAATTATAAGAAAATTGAGTTTGGAGGTTATAAATAGCCGTCTCCCATTCTCATTTCAAGCATCCAATATGTCCATAGCATTCATAAAGGATCAAGCATCTCTCCTCATTCCTTAGGGCCTTAACAAGGTAGCAATCTCTCCATTAAGGAGAGTGCGTGTGTGAGAGAGAGAGTATAACTCTGGTCTAGTTTAACGTAACTAGAAACCTGAGTATCCCGCAATACTCAAATCCTAATTTGAGCCATTCAATCTAGCCTTGCAATACTGCCGTCTATCTAACTATTCAAGTTACAATCAGTTTTATTAAATCTAGGCATTAACATCATACAACACTCATTCCTTGCTTCTCAAATACACCATCATTAATTACAATGCATTTCATTATTTTCTCATATCTAACTGATGAGCATATACTTTATTTACTTGCCGATATAATCGGAACTGGCCCACCAAAAACTTAGCTAATTAGCCGTCATTTATCATAAAGATCAACATTGCATTGCATCCCCATCGTTTTCTCGTATCTAACTGAAGAGCGTATGCTCTGTGGCTTATCAATATAATTGGAGCTGATCCACCAAAAACCTTAGCCAGTTAGCCGTCATTTTATCATAAGTATCAACAAAACATCAAGCATCATACATATCACATTTTTACATGCTTTGCACATTGCACTCAGTCGGTTCAAATGTATGCTTTGCGGCTTGCCGATATAATTGGATTTTGCCCATAAAAAATTTGGATTGATTAGCCATCATTATTATTGCATTACATTTCAATATTTTGCTTATGAGATCTAACCCTATATATTCTTTAAAAATTAATTAGATCTCGTGGAGTAAATACCGTATATTTGTGCGAGCAGAGTGGGTCCCTAACACATTCATTCTCTATAATCGTAGTTCCTTACTTTGAATCTATGGTACAATGTCTAACCGGTTGTAGGATCGAAAAATTGGTTAGTGGTGACTCTGCTAAAACATAACACACTCTTACCCCCAACCAAAAAAAGCCCTCACTACAAGAAAGAGGATTTTTAGCGACGAAATAAATTTTTGTCGCTAAAAGTGGCCCAAACCTAGACCTAAACTCAAATCCCTAAACCTTAACTTGTAACCTAACCTAAACTTATACTTATAACCTAAACCTATTCTCAAATCCCAAAACCCACAACCTAAAGCTAAGCCTTAAATTAAACCTATGACCTATACCCTAAACCAAAACCTATAACCTAAACCCGAACCTGAACCCAAATCCCTAAACCTTAACTTAAACCTAAACCTATAACTTAAACCTAAACTCAAATCCCTAAACCTTAACCTATAACCCAACCTAAACCTATACTTATAACTAAAACCTAAACCTTAACCTAAACTCAAATCCCTAAACCCTAACCTATAACCCAACCTAAACCTATACTTATAACCTAAACCTATTCTCAAATCCCAAAACTTATAACCTAAACCTAAACCTTAACCTAAACTCAAATCCCTAAACCCTAACCTATAACCCAACCTAAACCTATACTTATAACCTAAACCTATTCTCAAATTCTAAAACTTATAACCTAAACCTAAACCTTAACCTAAACTCAAATCCCTAAACCTTAACCTATAACCCAACCTAAACCTATACTCATAACCTAAACCTATTCTCAAATCCCAAAACCTATACTTATAACTTAAACCTAAACCTTAACCTAAACTCAAATCCCTAAACCTTAACCTATATCCCAACTTAAACATATACTGATAACCTAAACCTATTCTCAAATCCCAAAACCTATACTTATAACCTAAGCCCAAACCTAAACCTAAACTCAAATTCCTAAACCGTAACATATAACCCAACCCAAAACCTATACTTATAATCTAAACCTATTCTCAAATCCCAAAATCCATAACCTAAACCTAAACCTTAACCTAAACCTATAACCTATAACCTAAACTAAAACCTATAACCTAAACCCGAACCCAAACCCGAACCCGAACCCGAATCCCTAAACCTTAACTTAAACCTAAACCTATAACTTGAACCTAAACTCAAATCCCTAAACCTTAACCTAACCTAACCTAAACCTATACTTATATGATACCCTTGGTATGTATAACTTCTGCAGGCCTGCAATGCTCATGGGATTTATTGTGCTCTATTATATGATACCCTTGGTATGCATATCACAACTTCTCACTGGATTCACTTGTGCATGGACTGATTTTCAGTATTCATAAATGAAGTTCAATTGGTGCAGGATTTTGCATCATAAATGCTTGACGTGTTTATGTTCTTTTTAAAATTTTTTTTTTTTTTTTTAAATTTCTCTCCATAAATATTTTGACATGTTTATTTGCTTGAAGTGTCATCCATTATCATTTTTAATTTTGTAAACTTTGCAGATTATATTGCACTATATGCTGATTTTTTTTTTTTTTAATACCTTTTTTTCTTTTTCTTTATTTGGTCTCTTTTCCAGGTGTTGAAAGCATTTCCTAATTCAACCAAATTCTTTATTTGCACTATATGTCTTCGAGCTTTTCTTTATTAGAGATCTCCTAAACTTTTAAGAACTTCTGTTCTCAGTAATGTTAGCAACCTTATGAAGTTTTGCTGTTGTGAAAAACAAGCACTTATGTTATATACTTCATTAATGATATGGTTTCTAGTAACTATGGTATATCTTTTAAATTCCATTGGCTCCCATATCTCTTGATCATGTTGATAGTACCACAGTCATATCAGAATTTCTCATAGTCTCAACTTAAAAACAAAAGTTATTTCTGTTGTAGAATGTTTGTATTGAACTTTTGCAGTGTAGGCATGTTGTTAATACAACTGACATTACAACCAAATATTGTTGAAGAACTTGTGTTTCACTACTTTCATGTTCTATATTTTGAATGATATTCAATGGTTTTTTCTTTTCATTTAAGGGACATAAGTGTTGGAACTATGATGATCTCTATTTGCATATAGATTAACATTCAATTTCTTCGACTTATAGATAATTCCAAAGTTAATATGTATGGATAGTTTGAGGACAACTCAAGGTGAGAGTATATGCAAGGCTATGGTTGTGTTTGGACATGCTATCATCTAGAAATGCAATAATCGTTTCAGTGAAGTTGAAATGACCAATTTGAAACTATCATAGTATTTGTATTGTGTGATCATTACTCCAAGTTCAACTAGAAAGGAATGTAAGTGCAATTTGTACTCCATTATGAATAACACTAACCGTCAATACAATTCGATCATTGCCGCCTAATTGAATTGAACAATTGCAATCCAACTCAGGTGTGTTTCAAAATGCAGCGTAAAAGCTGCATTTAGATCAATGGATTATTTCTAGCCTGGTGAACCTATGATTAGCTCTGTTTTGAGCTTGTAGATTATCTTTGCATTAAGTCGATGAAACTCAATCAGGCCTTAAAAGATTTAAATTTTATTTTGTATTGTGACTTGAATAAAAGATATGATGTAATTGAGAAAACCCAAAAGCCACAACTCAGTTTTTCTTTTTTCTTTTTGCAGTGGCTATAAGTACATGCCTTATCAACTTTTGGCTTGCCACGTCACGATGGAGGTGAGTTTCTTGGCTTTTAACTGGTAGGTCTTTGTTGGAAAGTATTCTTCTTCATCATGGTTATCAAACAATTCCTGTTACAACAAAAGTAGTTGATGTGCCAGTCCATGTTGGCATTGAGTTGTAGTTTGACCACCAAGTGTGTCGGGTTTTTGGGTATCACTCTGTGATTCATAGAGAACCCACAGACATGTTATTGAGTCACAAATCATATGCGTATTTTCAGTGATTAGTAGAAATGATGTCACGTGATTTTCAGTTCAATTGGCAGGTGTATTACAGTGCAGAAACTCTTAGTGTGCCAGTGGAGATGATAGAAGGGAAGTGTGAAGCTAGAAAGAAGCATGATCTTCCATCTCTGGATGGCCTTGCAATCTTTGAGCGTATCTTCTTCAGTGAATACATGTATGATCCTTCCAAATGCTGGGTGGTGTAGATAAAAGAGAAAGATGGCGATGATGTTAAGATGCAAGGACAAGGAAACAAGTGTACATGGCTATGGAACTTGACTAGAAAGTAGGTGGTAGGGAAGTCGTCAAATAGGAAGAAGATGATGATTTTTTGTATATTTGTTTATAATGTTAAACTTATATGTATTTATGCGTGAATGAATATGATGCAGATAAGATTGTTTATGTTTGGATGAATGTACTTTTATGTTTGAATGGATTTTCTAGTTTGGGTTTAGATGGATGTGAATGTGAATATGATAAAATATATTATTTAACAGGTGTATATCAGGATGAATATGATGAAATATATTGTTAACAGGTGTATATCAGGAAATTTGTGTGGAATTTTGAGCTGGAATATTTTTTTTTTTGTTTAAAAGAGACTTTTAGCGACGAAAATTTTCGTAGCTAAAAGTATTGTAATTGTTTTTTAGCGACGGAGAGTTTTGTAGCTAAAAGTTTTGTAATAAGTCTTCTACAGTTTTTTAGCAACCAAAATTTTCGTCGCTAAAAGTGGAACGATTTTCAAAAATGAAAATTTTCGTCGTTAAAAGTGGATTGATTTTTTTAGCAGCGAAAATTTTTGTTGTTAAAAGTTTTGTATAGTTTTATTTTTGTCGCTAAAAGTTACAGATTTTTAGCGACGAAAATTTTCACTGCTCAAAGTCTTGTACAGTTTTTTTAGCGACGAAAATTTTCATAGCTAAAAGTGGAACGATTTTTTAGCAATGAAATTTTTTTTTGTCGCTGCTAAAAGTCGTGTATAGTTTTGTTAGCGACGAAAATTTTCGTCATTAAAAGTGGAACGATATTTGTAGAGTTTCGTCGCTAAAAGTTGAATGATATTTGCACAGTTTTTTTAACGACGAAAATTTTCGTCGCTAAAAAATGCATTTAGTGAAATTTTTTTTTTATCGCTGCTGAAAGTCGTGTATAGTTTTTTTAGCAAAGAACATTTTCGTCGCTAAAAGTGGAACGATTTTTGTACATTTTTTTTAGCGACGAAAATTTTCGTCGCTAGAAAACTCGCATTTAGTGAGGATCCGAATTTTTCATCAATAAAGGCCTCCTACATCGGTCTTTTAGCGACGAAATTTTTTGTCGCTAAAAGTTTTTAGCTATCAAAATTTGACTTTTAGCGACGAAAAGTGTCGTCGCTAAAAGTGAGATTTCTTCTAGTACCTCAAGCAAAGCAACCCAAAGAAAAGCTAGCCGATCCCCCGCCTGGGATCCCTCATCGTTTACACTTGGCTAATGGGCTTGGTTCAGGACAGATTTTGCTTATTTTAACTTGGTGAGTTGGCTGAGTGGGTTGATTAGGTGAGCTTACTGGGTGAGTTGACTTGGCAGGTTGACTCAACAAGTCAACTTGGTGAGTTGACTAGGTTTGACAAGAATTTTCTAGGGTTGGTCTTCTTCTTCTTCTATTATTATTATTATTATTATTATTATTATTTATTTTATTTTTAATTTTGATTTTTAAAGTTAGGGTTTGGCTGGATTGATTTACTGATTTATTTGAGTTGATTAAGTCTGGTTGGATCAGGACTAAGTTTTGATTTAAGATTTGGATTTAGGGTTTAAGTATTGGCAATGGCAAAGTTAATTTGATGCAAGTTTCAATCTGTTTATTATCTTAGGATGGGGTGTATACCATCATAGATAAAACACATGCATTAGGCCAACAAAGCACGAACCAGTAGCCACCGGATATGTACAGCACCAGTAGGCAATCCACGTCCCATTTTTTTGGGCTCTATACTAAAAGAGGCATCCATTGCAATAAGTGACCGTCACTGTATGAGCAATGAAAAGAAAATCTTCAACGATCAGCATAGAAGTCAAATTACTGAAGGGTGATTCTGGTACAAGAGATTATTTATATATGACGCCGGTTCCTCTACAATGCAGTAAATTAAGTGGCATGGGGCCCACCTTATGTATGACACACATCTAATCCATCCATAAGGTGCAACCCTTTATGATCTCTCCTCACATCAATAAAATAAGCCCGATTCAAAACAGAGGTGGGACACGCTACGGGGTAGAGTTGGGATGGGATGACCACCATTAAAACCTTTCAGATTATGTGGGTCCCCAATATCTTATACATGCAATTCAATCCATATACACCCTAAAAATCAGGCTGTCCTAAAACTCAGGTCTTGGGCATAATTTTACATTGTGTGGCCTACTTGATTTTTGGGTCAGTATAATCTATGGGATCTAGGATTGCGTGTGGATTTACATGACGGTAGGCTCCACATGGAAAGTGAATGGGCACTTTATAGACCTCTACTCCTCTTTGCTTTTGTATTTTATGTCTTTTTAGTAGACTTGGGCATTTCTGACCCGATCCGATGGATCTGACCCGATCCGAATTGAACTGATGGCTTGGATCGAATAGGGCCATTCAAATCTGACAGATTTTTCGATCGAGTTTAGATTGGACCCGATCTGACCTGATCTGATCCGAAATCCAATCTGGACCAGATCTATTAGTATGTATTTACTATTTTTCCCTAACACACAAACACACACACACAAGAGAGAGAGAGAGAGAGAGAGAGAGAGAGAGAGAGAGAGAGAGAGAGAGAGAGAGAGAGATACCTGGCCTTTTATGTTTTTACCCTACCCTACTCACACCCGAACGCTCGCCGCGCCAAACCCTAAATCCCCAAATCGTCTCATCGCTACCTGAACGCAGCAGCTAACCTTCTGCAGTAAATATGTTTACTTTTTGAACCTGTAGTTGTAAGGTGTTTAATTTATTTACTTTGATAGGATGTGTTTGTTTATGAAAATTTAAAGGGATGGGAGGTGGGTTTTTCAACTTAGCTCAGTGATAGGAATTGGAGCTGCAGGCATTGATTTTCAAGTATATTTGGCTGGGGCTTCTGTTCCTTTGGATCTTGTTCTCCTAGTTAGGAAGAGTCTACTCAAATTTAAATCTGGACCGATCTGAATCGTGGCCAATCCGATCTAACTCGGTTTTCTTGATCGAGTCAGACTCGGATCGGATCAGGCCATGTACATTTCGAATCCGTTCGAGTCAGGCAACCCGGACTCGGTACCGAATCGGATCAAGTTCGGATCAGGCCATTGAGATTTCAGATTAGTTCAAGTTAGACTCAATCCAATCCGACTCTGTCCAATGCCCAGCTCTAGTTTTCAGCATAAAACTATGATAATATGGTCGAAAAGCGTCGTTAGACGCATGCCTAAGCATCACCTTGCGCGTAACCAAAGTCCAGGGCAAGCGAATCTCATTTGAAGTTTGCAGCTTCCGCGTGGCGTTCGTGTATGAGATTTGACACGTGTGTTCTATATGAAGGCTCATTAGCTCGGTCTGGCCTGTTGAGAAAAAAGTCTTCACCGCATTCGACTGGTCGTAGGGACTGCACGACCGGTCGAAGGGGTCCTTCGACCAGTCGTAGGGATTATTCGACCAGTCGTAGCTCCCCTTCGACTAGTCGTAGGTTACGTAGATTCGTTCTGCGATTTTACGGATTGCAGAAATCTGTGTCCTTTCACAACTGGGATGCGAAATGGAAGTTGCCTAAACTTTAAATAAGTGTTCCTAGGGTTTTTCTAGGGTATGGGAAAGCTTTCTGAAGGGGTTCTAGGGAAATTAAAGGGTGTAACAAGGGTGAGATTCGAGGTTGTTTGAATCGGATAAGTCCTCTCTCTTTGTAATGTCTACTTTTATAGTGAAGATTTGTCGCTTTGTGCCATGGTTTTTTCCTGCAAGGGTTTTTCACGTTAAATTTGAGTTCTCTTGTGTGTGCTTGGTGCCATTGAATTGCTATCCTAGATCTAGATCTGTGTGATTCTGCAGGACAAAATCCCCAACAACTGGTATCAGAGCGATCGTTGAGGCACAGATCTGAATCTGAGGGATTAGTAATAATGGCAACCGCTAAGTATGAGATTGAGAAGTACTCAGGAAAAAATAATTTTGAGTTATGAAAAATCAAGATGATGAGTTCCTTAATTAAGCAAGGCGAAGATGGTGCTCTTGAGGAGCGGAAGTCTGCTATGACTGATGCTGATTGGAATACTCTTAATAAGAAAGCTTTATCATCGATCCGTTTATGTCTCACGGATGAGGTTCTCTACAATGTCATGAGGGAGAAAACTGTTGTTAAGTTATGGGCGAAATTAGAAGATGTTTATGCAAAAAAATTCTCTGAAAATCTCTTGCACTTGAAGCGACAGTGGTATAACTTCAAGATGGCAGATGGTGGAGATCTGGAGGCTCACATCAGCAACTTTAATAAATTAGTTTACAAATTACTAAATATGGAGGAAGTAATGAAAGATGAAGAACAAGCATGTATGTTGCCGAGTTCTCTTCCAGCGTCTTATGAGTAATTCAAGGACACTATGTGCAGCATGAATAAAATCCTGAGTGTTAACACCGTTATCTCAGCCCTTCAAGGGAAGGCTATGAGACAACTGAACGACAACATGGAGACATCTTCTGATGCACTGTTTACAGTGGATAAGAATTCTGGACAAGGTATAGGTTCTTCAGGTTCTAGATCCAAATCCAAGGGCAAGGGCAAAGAAAAGGTAAAGTGCTGAAATTGTGGGAAGAAAGGACATGTGAAGAAGGATTGTAAAAATCTTAAATTGAAGAGGAAAGATTTTGAGACTTCATGTAGGGAGGCCAATGTTGCTATGTCAAATGGATGTAATGTTGATGTTTTATCTGTGTCTTCGCTCAGACGGTCATACGATGATCGTAAGGACGAGTGGATGCTAGACACGGGGGCATCTTTTCACATGACTCTTTATTGGAGTTAGATCACCAGCTACAGGGAGTGCGATGGTGGATAGGTATTTATGAGCAATGACATTGCCTGTAATATTATGGTTGTTGGTTCTGTGCGCATCAGGATGTTTGATGGGGTGGAGCGTACCTTGACAGATGTGAGGCATGTTCCTGATTTGAAGAGGAATTTGATTTTTCTTGGTGTGCTTAAGGTAAAAGGATGCAAGTACACAGGTATTGATGGTGCTCTTAAAGTATCTAAGGGGGCATGGGTAATCATGAAAGCGCAACGACTCGGTAACTTGTATAGGTTGATCGGGAGCACTTCAAAAGGGGAAGCTGCAGTGGATGTAGTGAATTCCACCACTGCATGTGTGTGGCATGTTGGGCATGACCACATGAGCGGGCATGGCAGGAAGGCTGAGACGAGTGGACAGGGATACAGAGCAGGTGGAGCAGTCACCTATGAGAAGAATCACACGGCATAATCGTAGGATATCGGCGAGGTACATGGACGACTCCAATATCACAGGGGATTCATCTTCTATTCAGATGGCTCTAGGTGAGCCTGGTGCTGACAAGTGAAAGATGACTATGGGCGATGTGATAGATTCATTGTATCAGACTGACATATGGGAGCGGATGGAGCTTCCAGTGGGCCGGAAAATGGTTGGATGCAGGTGGATCTTTAGGAGGATATAACATAGATACAGGGCGAGGTTGGTAGTGAATTGTTATGCTCAAAGAGAAGGGATCGGCTTCTCAGAGATATTCATGTCGATGGTATAGCAAGTGTCTATTAGATCCGTGATTGGTGCTGGTTGGCCAATGTAATCTTGAGCTGAAAAGATGAATGCGGAGTCTGCACTTCTGTAAGGGAAAGTGAAGAGCAGATCTATATGAAGCAACCAGAGCAGTTCGAAGTTAAAGGGGCTGAGAAAAGACTTTGCAGGAGGTCGTGGTTCGACTTGTCGCCTACGTAGTGGTTTTGATTCCTTCATGATGAGTCAGGAATTGATGACATGTATATCGTTAATTATGACATATCTGAAATCAATGTACTGAAGACTCGGTTAAGTGGGACATTCAGGATGAAGGATCGGGGGTGCTACAAAGATGGTTCTTGGCATTAAGATTGAAGAAGGAGTAGGCTTTGGTAATCACAAGAGGAAGACCTTGTGTGTAGGTATTGATCAAGGATGTGATGGGTCGGGTAAAGCCAAAGAGCGTTCCCTATGTATCTCTCCTCAAGTTTTCCTCAGGATATGTTCCAAAACATATGAGGAAAAGCAGGATATCTCATGAGCCTTATTCGAATACGATTGATAGTATATGCCAGGGTCTGGATTAGACTGGTTATTTCACAGGCTATCAGTGTTATGAGTAAGTACCCCCACAAGCAATATTAGGTAGCGGTGAGATAGTAAGAAGACTACATCTTTCTTTGTGAGAAGATGAGAGCAAAGATGGTTGAGCACGTGGATTCTGATCCGACGGACATGCTCTCCTAGATTGTTCCTGCAGAGAAGTTCAAGTTCTCTGTAATTTCTCTGGGCTTGGCGATGGCGTAAAAGGAAGATGGAGTGTATAAGAGAAGCTATGATGTGATACAGAAATAAGAGAAGAGGTCAAGGTGCTACACGGTTGAAGGGTGAAGACTTGGTGGAGATTGTTTAGGAAAAAGTCTTCACCGCCTTCGACCGGTCATAGGGACTGCACGACCGGTCGAAGGGGTTCTTCAACCAGTCATAGTACGACCAGTCGTAGCTCCCCTTCGACCAGTCATAGGTTACGCAGATTCGTTCTACGATTTTACGGATTGTGAAAATCTGTGTCCTTTCGCAATCGGGATGCGGAAGGGAAGTTGCCTAAACTATAAATAGGTGTTCCTAGGATTTTTCTAGAGTATGAGAAAGCTTTCTAAAGGGGTTCTAGGAAAATTAAAGGGTGTAGCAAGGGTGAGATTCGAGGTTGTTCGAATTGAATAAGTCCTCTTTCTTTGTAATTTCTGTTTTCACAGTGGAGATCTGTTGCTTTGTGCAGTGATTTTTTTCCGCAAGGGTTTTTCACATTAAATCTGAGTTCTTTTGTGTGTGCTTGGTGCCATTAAATTTCAATCCTAGATCTAGATCTGTGTGATTCCGCAGGACAAAATCCCCAACATGGCCCACCTTATCGAATGCGGCACGCGTGTAGTGAAAATGGATGGTCAAAGGAAGAAATAGTCATCGGTTAAATTTAACTGCGATTTGGACGTCGACGGTCTATGATGGTTAGACATAGGCCACGTGTATAGCCTATTATACACATTGTGTAATGTAACCTGGACAAGTATCATATAACTCTTCGTTTTTTATTTTTATCTTAAAAGAAATAGTACGAGAATTTCCTATAATCAGGGAACACCTGTAACCCTAAGCTCTGTGGGCCAGCTAAGATGCCCGTATGACATCCAATCCGTCCATCAGTTCCGCCAGCTACTGTTAGAATGTGATCTCAAAGAATCAGGCATATCCAAAACTCAAATGGGTGATGCCATAAGAAACAATGGCATTTTAGCGCCACCTTGAAACCTTTCTAAGGCCCATCGTGAAACTTATATGCCATCCAACCTGTTCAGAAGGTGATTCCTACTGGGATGAAGTTAAAACACAATATCAGCTGCAGGAAAGTTCTTAGGTGTTCGATACTCACTGCTACTTATGGTGTGGCCCACTTAAATTTTGGGTTTGCCTGATTTATTGACCCCACCCTAATTTGAGTTGGCAGAACTGATGGATGGATCGGATGTCACAACTCACACAGATATCATGGTGGACCCTCAGTTGTACATGAGGTCACGTTGACGTCACGCTAGAAACTAAGGATACTCTATAAAATATCGGCCGACATGACACCTTAGTTGTACATGAGGTCACGTTGATGTCACGTGTTTCTACCGCTACATGGGCCTCCATACATTTCATATAATAATATAATATTTACATCCTCCTGCGATCCCATGATAGTCGGGATTAGGAGGGTGGGACTCTTGATTGTGGAACTCACAGTGATGTATATGAGTTAAATCCACACCGTCCAACCATTTTGAAAGCCCATTTTAGGGCATTATCCAAAAAATAATCTGCCCAAATGTTACAAAAATGTTGATTTTAATAAAATATATTTTAAATTATATATATATATATATATATATATATATATATATAAATATAAAATGTTTGAAAAAATAACTTTTTGTGGGTTTTTTGAATAGTCCCACATTGGAAAAGATAAGAAGAAAAAAGTGGTTTATATAAAGGATGTGGAGTACCTTATTATTTGCCCACATAGTCCGTGGACCATGGGATCGCACACGCGCTCAGTCACGGGCCCGGGCTCGGTGCGAGGGCGTGGGCATGTGAAGCAGTGTGGTTGTAGAGGCGCTAGTGGCACACTTTGTACTTCGCAAGGGTCGCTCCCTTCGTGAACGGGAGCGAGACGTGTGCAAGTCGCAGTGCGACTAAGCGGCTATGGCGGGTGAATGGTTGGTAGAAAGACTAGAGGACTGAGAGAGAGATCTCTCAGTATATATAAACGGACTGAAAAGAGCTGTTGCAGCAGAAATTGTAACAGCTGAGCCATTAATGCAGGGTTCAGCTGTAACTGCTGCATGGTTAGCCCAACAGCCAGAAAATGACTAGCTGCTATCTCACAACAATTAGCATGCAGCAGAATAATGGACCATGCATAATAGTAAAAAATGGCCATAAAATGGTTAGTTTTCCAATAGCCAGAAATGGTTTAATGGAAATTAAGTCTCTGGACCATAACCCCCTAGCCACCATAGCCTATAAATAGAGGATCTGGATGGGTTTCTAAACCATCTCAATCCACTCCAGCAAACCCATTTGAACTAAGACAGCCAGCCCCACTCCACTTATATACTCCAGTAATTCCAGCAACATAGCAAGACTTAAACCTTAGCTTGAAGAACAGACCAACAGTGTGGTCTAGAACGGTTCAACTGAACCAGTGGCTGAAGACTTGACCAGTGCAGTGTTCTAAAATATTTTTTTTCTTTCTTTTGAGATTTTTCTCTTATATTGTAATTCTGCCAGAAATTGTGTATTAGAGTTCGATTTAGTGAGCCTTCGTGTTTGTTGAATGTAGACCCACACCAGGCTCGTCATATCCTAGAAGTAATTTGCCTGTAACCTATCAGCATACTCAATTCACTTGAGTAGGGGCAAATAACGCTTTAAGGATAGTGTTTCAGACGTGCTTTAGCCTATCCACATTTCAGATTTATTTACAATTTTTGGTTTTCACATTATACAGAAATTATACTAATTTGTATAAATTCCTAACAATCTTAAAGCATTATTTGAGATGGAAGCTGACGGTGTTTCATCCATCAAGTTGATAAATCAGGACTTGATACGTCTTGATCGGTTCAATGGAACCAATTTTACAAGATGACAAGACAAGCTGAAATTTCTCCTAACTACGCTAAAGATCTATTACATACTAGATCCAAATCTGCAAGCGCTACCTGAAATAATGGATAATGACACACCTGAACAGGTGGCTGCCTGGGCCAAACGAGTCGAAGACGAACTCTTGTGTCGAGGATACATTCTGAACACGCTCTCCGACTGTCTGTACGATCTGTACCAACAGACATCATCAGTAAAGGAGATCTGGGTCGCTCTAGAGTTCAAGTATAAGGCTGAAGAAGAAGGGACCAATAAATTTCTCATCGCCAGGTATTTTGACTTCAGCATGGTAGATAATAAACCGCTGCTGCCCCAAATCTAAGAACTGCAGCTAATAGTAAATAAAATCAAAGCGATAAAGATTGATCTTCCTGAATTATTTCAAGTCGAGGCTATAATCGCTAAATTGCCACCGATGTGGAAAGACTATATAAAGAAGTTGCTGCATAAAATCAAGGACTACACACTGAAATAAATTCAAAAACACTTTAGGATTGAGGAAGAATCCCGTAACCGTGACAGAAAGAATGATAACGAAAATGTCTCATCTAAGGTACATGCAGTAGAGAACACCAATACAAGAATCTCGAGAAGGACGATTCCCTTAAACCCAATAAAGAGAAATTCAAGAAAAATGCCCAAAAGAAGAATGAAAAGTTCAAAGGCTCATGCCATGTCTATGGAAAAACTGGATATTATGCTCGAGTATGCCGATATCGCAAATCTAAAAAAGCGGCAAGTGCAGTAAAAGAAGGTGATATTGTGGCTATAATCACTGAGGTGAATACCATACAAAGCAAAGTTCCAGGGTGGTGGTATGATACTGCTACTATAGTACATGTATGCTACGATAAATCAGCCTTCAAAACTTATGAGGAACTGACTGATGGTTAAGAAGTCTAAATGGGTAATGAAGTCCGATCGAAGGTCGTCGGTAAAAGAACTGTCGAATTGATATTCACCTCTGGGAAGAAAGTGATTTTAACAAATGTACTGCACGTACCAGACATGAGGCGAAACTTAGTTTTTGAAGATCTTCTAGAAAAATCAGGTATAAGGGTGGTGTACGAGTCAGGTAAAATGATTCTATCTAAGAATGATAATTTTTTTGGAAAGGGATATGCTTGTAATAGGGTGATTAAGTTTTCTCTGAATGAAAGTAGCACTTCTACGTATATGGTTGAATCCGCTGGATTGTGACATGATAGACTAGCCCATATAGGGTATAGTACCTTGAAATTCATGGCTAAGAATGGTTTAATCTCATACACAGATAATGAAATCTATAAATGTGAAGTGTGCATATGATCCAAAATGTCGAAGAAAATTTTTCCAAGTGTTGATAGATCGTCTCAAATATTAGATCTTATACACAGTGATATTTGTGAGTTAAACGACATTCTCACTCATGGAGGTAAACCATACTTTATAACCTTTATAAATGATTGCTCTAGATATGTGTATGTTTATCTGTCAAAGAGCAAAGATGAAGCATTGAACATGTTTAAGATATATAAAGCAGAAGTAGAGAATTAACTAAATAAGAAGATAAAAATTCTCTATAGCGATAGAGGAGGAGAATACTTCTCTAATGAATTCGATAACTTCTGTGAAGAACGAGGACTGGTACATCAATGTACAATGTCATACACACCTTAACAAAATGGAATAACTGAAAGAAAGAATAAAACATTGATAGAGATGGTCAACTCAATGCTAATAAGAGCAAAGTTACCACTAAATCTATGGGGTGGGGCACTGCTTGCAGCATGCCATATAATAAATAGAATTCCGTCTAAAAAATATAAAATATCTCCATATGAAAAATGGAGAGGTAAAAAACCTAACCTAGGATATCTTAAAGTGTGGGGGTGTCTTACATACTGCAGAACCCCTGTTCCAAAAAGAACTAAGTTAGGACCAAGAGCTATTAAGTGCGCCTTTGTAGGGTATGCAAAAAATAGTAAAGCTTATAGACTTCTAAACATAGAGTCTAATACAACAATAGAATCAAGAGACGTTAAATTCTTTAATAACTCACTATCCATGGAGTCAAAGGATAATGAAATTCAAACTCCTAATAGAGAATCAGATAGAACAGCTACACAGATAATGGAAACTCCTATTGAACCCCGTAGGAGTTAAAGAACAAGAATAGAGAAGAGTCTATGAAATGACTATATAAACTCACAACGAGTCATTTTTCATCTGGTGAAAGCAGATAGAGAAAATGTTATAAGACAAATACCTATAGTAATGACTATAGAAGATGATCCTAAAATATATAAAGCGGCTATATCCTTTAGAGACTCAGCCTTCTGGAAAGAAGCTATAAATGATGAAATGAAATCCATAATGTTAAATCAAACATGGGAACTAGTAAATTTACCTCCAGGTTCTAGACCCATAGGTTGTAAGTGGGTATTTAGGAAGAAATATCACACCGATGGGATTATCCAAACCTTTAAAGCTCGACTAGTAGCTAAGAATTTTAGACAAAAAGAAGGGATGATTACTTTGACACATATTCACCTGTAGCTAGGATAACATCCATTAGGATATTATTTACGCTAGCTTCCATACATTATCTTCACATCCACCAAATGGATATAAAGACCGCATTCCTGAATGGTGACCTCAATAAGGAAGTATACATGGAACAACCTGAAGATTTCGTTGTACTAAGAAATGAAAACAAAGTATGTATATTAGTCAAATCTTTGTATGGATTAAAACAAGCACCAAAACAGTGGCATGAGAAGTTTGATTCCAAAATACTATCTCATGGTTTCATGCATAATGTAGCTGACGAATGCATATATTCTAAAGTAAATGGCAGTTATATCATTATTATCTGTCCATATGTTGATGACATATTAATAATAAGTAATAAAATGGAAGGTGTAACTGAAACAAAGATGTTTCTTTCTTCCGTATTTAAAATGAAGGATCTTGGATAAGTTGATACCATCCTAGGTATCAAAGTTAAAAAATATTGTGAGGGTTATTCTTTGTGTCAATCTCATTATATTGAGAAGATACTAAACAAGTTTAACTATATAAATATAAAGGAAGCAAAAACTCCATTTGATCCAAGTATCAAGCTAAAAGAAAATACTGGAAGAACAGTTACATAATTAGAATATGCGAGTGCTATAGGAAGTCTTATGTATGCTATGCAATGCACTAGACCTGATATTGCATATGCTGTGAGTAAACTTAGTAGGTTTACTAGTAACTCCAGTACTGAACACTGGAATACAATTAGTAGAGTCCTTGATTACTTAAAAACAACTAAAGATGTAGGACTATTTTATTCAGAGTTTCCTGCCATATTGGAAGGATATACCAATGCGAGCTGGATATCGAGTGCAGGGGACAACAAGTCTACTACAGGGTGGGTATTCACCCTAGGAGGTGCAGCTGTATCTTGGGGATCCAAGAAACAGACTTATATAACATACTCAACTATGGAGTCTGAATCCATAGCCCTAGCTGCAACATGCAAAGAGGCTGAGTGGCTAAGGGATCTTCTTCTAAAAATTCTTTTTTGTGTAGAGCCTATATTGGTTGTATCACTACATTGTGATAGTGAAGCCACATTAGCTAGATCCTATAGCGGCATATATAATGACAAGTCTAGACATATCAGTCTTAGATATGATTATGTTAGACAGTTGAATCGGGATGGAATCATTGCTAATTTTTATGTAAAATCAAGCAATAACCTAGCAGATCCTTTCACTAAACCTCTACCGAGAGAGGTAGTAAAGGCTACATCTAGAGGGATGGGGTTGAAATTCTTCAACCAAAGTTTCACCAGTGATGGTAACCCAACTTAAAGTCAGAAAATCTCTAATTTTGGGTTTAATGGGTAAGAACAAGTCACTGATATGTGAAAAGTATTTAATACTAAATTATAAAGCCTTATCCATAATAGATAAGTGTTGAGCGTTACGAAAGAGGGTTGAGTCATAGAACCCTTAATGAAATCTAGTTTTTAGGACAAGTGTCTTATAGTAACAAAGACACCGGAAGGATTTCACCTATATGAACGTAGAGATGGTGCCGTCTCTCATGAGAGTTAGGAGTTTTCTCTTGGGATCGTTCATGAATTAGGATAATCACATGACCATTAATTGTGCTAAGCAAGATTGTGCGAAATCTAACAACACATAATGAATATGTGTGTGATTTCTCCAACTCTGTTATCTCAGAACACTACTAGAAATATGATTTTTACCGACGAAACTTTTACCAACGAAAATAATTTTCGTAGGTAAAGATGACTTTTACCGACGAAACTTTTTTTCGTTGGTAAAAGTTTACTTTTACCGACGAAATTCACTTTCGTAGGCAAAATCCATCTTTACCTATGACAATTTTCGTAGGTAAAGGGTCTTTTGAATTTTTCAAAATACAAAAAATCGAAAACTTTACTTTTACCTACGAAATATAATTTCGTAGGTGAAAGCCATCTTTACCTACGAAAATATTCATAGCTAAAGGGTGTTCTGAATTTTTCACAAAACTAAAAAATAAAAAATTTACTTTTACCTGCGAAACTATATTTCATAGGTAAAACCCATCTTTACCTACGAACATTTTCGTAGGCAAAGGCAGTTTTTAAAACTTTCAAAATACAAAAAATCGATAACCTTATTTTTCCCTACGAAAAGTTTTGTAAGTAAAGGGTCTGCATTTCGAAAAGTCTACTTTTACCTACGAAATACATCGTTACCTACGAAAATATTCATAGGTAAAAACGAAAACCTTATTTTTACCTATGCAATGTAAGTTCGTAGGGAAAGCCATCTTTACCTACGAAAGTTTTCGTAGTAAAAGGTTTTCTGCATTTCATAAGCCATCTTTACCTATGAAACGGCGTAGGTTGAAAACCTTACTTTTAGCTACGAAATATAAGTTCGTAGGAAAAAGCCATCTTTACCTACGAAAATTGTCGTAGCTAAAGGGTGTTCCAAATTTTTCCAAAAAATCGAACAGTCTACTCTTACCTACTAAATTAGATTCCGCAGGTAAACACCATATTTACCTACGAAAATAGTCATAGCTAAAGGGTATTCTGAATTTAAAAAAAAATCCATCTTTATCGACGAAAATGTTCGTAGGTAATAGGTGTTTTGAGATTTTCAACTTACTTTTACCTACGAAATCAAAGTGCGTAGGGAAAAGCCATATTTACCTACCAAAATTTTCGTAGCTAAAGGGTTTTCTGAATTTTTCAAATAAATCGAAAAGTCTACTTTTACCTAGGTAAAAGACATATTTACCTATCTACCTTTACCTAGGCAAAAGACATATTTACCTACGAAACGTTTCGTACGTAAAGGGTGTTTTAAAAATTTCAAAATAACAAAATCAAAAACCTTACTTTTACCTACGAAATATAAATTTGTAGGTAAAAGCCATCTTTACCTACGAAAATTGTCGTAGCTAAAGGGTGTTCCGAATTTTTCAAAAAAATCGAAAAGTCCACTTTTACCTACCAAAGTAGATTTCGTAGGTAAAAGCTATATTTACCTACGAAAATATTCGTAGCTAAAGGGTGTTCTGAATTTAAAAAATTGAAAAGTTTACTTTTACCTACGACACTAGATTTCGTAAGTAAAATCCATCTTTACCTACGAAACATTTTTGTAGGTAAAAGGTGTTTTGAAAATTTAAGAGTACAAAGAGTCGAAAACCTTACTTTTACCTACGAAAGATTAGTTGGTAGGTAAAAGCCATCTTTACCTACGAAAATATTCGTAGCTAAAGGGTATTGTGAATTTTCAGATATCTTTACCTACGAAAATTTTCGTAGGTACAGTGTTTTTTGAATTTTTCAAAATATAAAAAATCGTCAGTAAAAGTGTTTTTCCTAATGTAAAAAAATATATATTTTTGTGATAATGTAAAAATGTTTTAATTTTTAAAAATATTTGTAGGGAAAAATGTGTGTGTGTGTGTGTGTATATATATGTTTAGTTTTTATATCATATGAATGGAAATATATATATATATATATATATATATATATATATATGTATATATATATATATATATATATATATATATAAAATTAAAAGGTAATATTTAAATGATTTGTAATATCACATAAAAAAGAATATTGAAAAGTTTAGAAATTTTAACTATGTTTAAGAAAAATTTTGAGAACAAAATAATGTTTTTGAAGAAAAAAATTGGTTTTTGAAATTTTTGAGAAAAAAAATAAAATATGAGATGTTTTTTGAGATTTTGAAAATAAAAATTCAAAATTTGTATTTTAAATATTTTTGAAATATTTTATAATAAAAATGATATTTGGTTAAAAGAGTAAAAAAAAAAAAAAACATTTTGAAAAAAAATGTTATTTTAAAAAGGAAATTGAAATTTATTTTTGAAAAATAAAATTACTAAATTATTAGTCCACTAATTGAATATTTAATTGTTTTTGGACAATCTAATCGGTTCAAATTGAAGGGTAAATAACTTCAGATGTTTAAATCAAATTTCACTGAAATTGTTGATCAATCTTGTATGCCCAATATCTTTCTCATATGTGGCCTGATTGAGGTTCCAAAATTATTCATATGATAATTTCAATCGGATGGTGAGAAGCTTCTAAAATTATTCATTTAAGTTTAGTATAATTTGCATCTTCTGAAATTCTATATTGACAGTAGAAAATGATAGCAAATTGTAGAGTTTTGTTAAGCGCACACGCGAGTGCAATTAAACTCGTGTACATGCCACACATATGCCAGCATGGCACATACATGCTAGATCTCATCCATCCATCAGGTTGGTCCTACTCTGTATATATTTTTTTCTTCAAAATAAAATCTGGTCCAATGAGTGTGTGGACCTCAATTTGAAAACAATGAATGGGTTAGAAAACTTCAACCAAGTTTTTCAGAGCCATACTTTTTTTTATATACAAATTGTGGCCCACATAACACGTGGACCAAACAGATTCTTGAATTAAGTTATTATTATTGTGTTGCTATTCTGATGGATGGACTGGATCTTAGATCTATTGTGCCATGCTGACAAATATATGGCATGTACTAGAGCTGTATTGCACATGCGTGTGGGCTTAGCAAAGCTTAGAATACAATATTGATATTTCAACATTTTAAAAAGAGAACTGATCACCTACATGCAACGGTACCATAGCTTGTGTTACCGTGTTAGGCCCCTCAATGAAGATTGTCCTTCTCTAAAAACAGGCTAATCGTCCATTCATTCTCCTTACGTATGACAGTGATGTATGACTATCCAGACCATCCAAATTGTGAGATTAAGCAAATCTCTAGAATCACAAGGTCAAGTAATCTTGACCATCCAATTAATGGCCATCAAATCGATTATTAAAAGTAAGCAGCGAGTGGTCCAAATTCAAAGTAAAAAATCAGGTGCATGGTTAATAATCTTCTCTTTGTCATTTTTCAGTTATACTCCATCCAAACTTAGTTTAACGATTTGGACGGTTGTGATTACTGTAAAACCGTGCCACCTGTACAGCTAAAGAATTATCTTCAATTTTTAAACATTGCCCACTTTAGAGTCACTATGGTTATACATCAAGCCAAGCCGAGTCGAGGTGAGGTGGGCCAAGCTGGACTTGACTTGTCCATGCTATACTCGACTTCAAGTTCACCCTCAAGCTCAACATTGAAGCATGCCTTGTTTGCTAGAGCTATCGAGTCGAGCTAGTGGTTCGAGTCAAGTCGAGTGGAGCTTGTTCATATGTTAACTTATTATATTTTTGACTGAATAATACAAATTAAATGTCAATCATGTTAAGTATAAAAAACCTCTAACCCGAACTAATCTAGTCCTCCCAACCCGATCCAAACCCCAACCTGACCCAACCTAGCTCCCCAACCATAAATCTAAAATAAATCTACAATCATATAAATATACAAGTTAGATAAATTAAAAACAAGTTAAACATCTACTTCGAAGAGATCAACGAGTCGGGATTGGGCGCAGGTTGGCTCGGAGCCTCAAAGAGACCGGGAGAATGAGAGAAAGAGAGAGATAGAGGGGGCAGAGATGGTGACTGGCGGGCAACGTGTTGGACTGTTGGGTGCAGCCGTACAGACAACGGCTAGGGTAGAAAAAAAAAGAGGCAGAGTATGGTAAGGGAAACAAATGGATCATATGGATATATAATGTATAAATCAAAGTGGGCCCACATCTACCCCATCAGTCAGATGCACCATTCCATGGTGGGCCTAGGGCTTAAAAATAAAGTTAATCCATGACTTTTTTGGACCACACCACATACAAAAGTTGAGAGGGGTTACCCTCCATTAAAATATTCATAATCATTTGTTAGGCCCATCGAGATGTGGTTCAAAAATCTAGCCCATCCATTATGTGTGTCTCACTTGGATGAGGAGTCATACCAAGTTTCATATGCATAAAATTTTCAAGTGGGCCCCACCAAGTGCTTTTATATGTTTTAGGCATTTATTCACATGATTTTAGAAGGTATGGCCCACCTAAGATCCGTATACGGTTGATTTTTGGGATATTTCATAATTTAAAGGGGGCCCATCAAATGCACAGTGTTGATGTTTGACACATCTCATGGTGGGACCCACACAGCTTGACGTTTGTGTTTAATCCATGCCGTCCCCATGAGGTCAAGCTGTGTGGGCCCCACCATGACATGTGTCAAACATCAACACCGTGCATTTGATGGGTCCCCTTTAAATTACGGGATATGCCAAAAATCCGCCGTATACGGAACTCAAGTGGGCCATACCATCTAAAATCATGTGAAGACATGCCTAAAACATATAAAAGCACTTGGTGGGCCCCACCTGAAATTTGGATGCGTCTGAAACTTGGTATGACCCCTCATCCAAGTGGCACACACATAATGGATGGGTTGGATTTGTGGACCACATCTCGGTGGACCCAAAAAATAATTGAAAGGAGTTTAAATAGAGGGTAACCCCCCTCAACTTTTGTATGTCGTGTGGCCCACACAAGTCATGGATAGACTTGATTTTTAATCTCTGGGCCCACCATGGAATGGTGCATCTGACTGATGGGGTAGATGTTTAACACACATTATGGTGGGGTCCACACAACTCTCCTCACTGTGGAGACTTAAAAATCAACATTACGATGGGCATAAGGATTGTTTCAAAGGTAGGAATCACACTCTCCCCACTGTTTTCTGTGGTGGTCTCCTCTACATATTTTTATCTCCCTCATTCTTTGGCACATGACTTAAAATGATATCTCAAAATGGATGGTCAGCTCATGACTTAAAATGATATCTCAAAATGGATGGACGGTGGTCTCCACTCTGCTTACGGCTTCGATATGACTCCTTTTTTGGATCAACCCTTAAAATGATGGCATGGATAAAGCACATACAACATGGTGGGGCCCACAGAGCATGGACCACTACCCACCAGACCAGTGGCAGCGTGGTGTAAACAAAATGCTTTCTAACCGTGGACATTTAATCATTGTTATTTTCCTTTGTTGCGGTCCACCTGAGATTTAGATCTGGCTCATTTTTTGCATCAAACACTAAAATGGTCATGAGAAATGGATGGATGGCGTGGATAAATCACATACAACATGGTGGGGCCCACAAAGCACGGACCACTACCCACTAGACGCTGCCACGGGCCAAATTGGGTGTGGAAGCGGATTGCATCCTACCCCGCCCAAATGAAGATCTGTCCAGGCAGGTCTATGTGGGGCCCATATTGATGTAAGGTTTTTATCCATGCCGTCCATCTATGCTTATAAAAAAATTCAGGGTCTGAACCCAAAAATTAGTTGGAACTAATGCTTATGTGAACCATAAAGTAGGGATTGAACGCCCACCATTTAAAACTTAATGTGAGCTGTAGAAGTTTCGGATCAAAGTTGATATTTTTGTTTTCATTTCATCTAGGTCTCCATGACCTTATGAATAGGTTGGATGGTAAAAAAAAATCACGGTGGCCCTTAGAAAGGTTTCAATGGTGGGCGTCATTATCATTGATGCTTCCTTTGGTTTGGCCCATTGGAGCTGTGGACCTGCCTCATTTTTTTGGATGATATCATATATTGACCAAATAAAATGGATGAACAGTTTGGATATAGTCCTTACATGATGGTGGGCCCCACAGAGCCCTACCGGACAGATCATGTCCGGGCGAGGGTAGGACAAGCCAATTTTGTCTGAATTGGTTAACCGCGCCCCTCTCCCTCTCCTCCAAATCCAAAAATCCCCAAAATCGTGCACCCTCTCTACCCCAAAATCCAAACCTACCCCTCTCTCTGTCTCTCTCTCTCTCTCTCTCTCTCTCTCTCTCTCTCTCTCTCCTGTGAAGCACTGCGGCATACAATTGTTGCCCGCTGCAACCTAAAATTTGGCGATACAAAGCCGCAGCGTCAATCATCTTCTCCAACAAAGGTATGCAGCACCCATCGGTACTAAACCCATCAGTTGATGGTAGCATTCTCTTCCACTACATTGGCAATGTTGATGCCATTGTTCAGAAAGTAATAACAGGTGTAGGTGAAGCCATCATGGATAGAAATGTGCGCTCGATTGATTGCATGGTAGCAGGTATGGTTCGATTCTCAAGAACCATGTGTAAGCCCCTAGACTCATTGCGGTGGATCCCCACGATGCTTTGTTCAGAGTGCATTTGCCTTTTTCTGTTATCTTCTGCCGATGTTATGTGTTTATTCAAATTGATCTTGAGGTGAGAAAATGTACCCTAGAATGATGGGGAAATGGAGTCCTGCTATCCGTCATTTTGATTTTTTGTACTGCCCAAATGAAAACCAGATGCGTTAAAGATTAAGACGCAGCATGAATTGGCATGCAGCCAGATGGGCTGGCAACTAATGGCAAGTCTAGCTATTTAGCTTGACTTTTATCAAAGGGAATCAAGTGGCTGGACCTATCAATTCAGTGGAGTTCATAGTTGAAAGGGTTCTCCCCTTTCTTGTTTCCTTCTTTCTTTAATGAAATTCACAGTTAATTCTAAAAAAATAAAATAAAAATGATGTTTGTTTTTGCTCTTGAACATGTTTGGAATTGCATTTGCTTTAGAATGCTATTAAAATTTCAGACTGCATTTGTATCCTATTTATGCAACTTTTTCTGTCCACAACGACCTTTTGGCACATTTTTCTTGCTTTGGGTTTTGTTGGAATTAGTTTCCTTGGTCCTCCCATTGCTTATTAGTTATTATTACTAAGTTCATTGTTCTTAGTATTGCTTATTCCAAGAAGAAAGCAGGGGAGTCTTCCTACTTTAGAGGGCATTTGGCTGCCACCTAACATTGGTTGGCAGGGTGCGGAATCATTCTTAATCATATTGATGATGTTTGGGGCTGCATGGAAAATGGAAGCAGCATTTGACGGGCTATAGTTTTCCTGGTTTTCGTGTCCCAAAACACTATTAAGTTGAGAACAGGAGGAATCCCTTTCCATCTCAGCTATGGCTGTGGGAACTGGTATCACCCATCTACCCTTTCAGCCAAACAGCCTTCAAATGCAGTCCTGTTAGTGGGTACCCAGACCCGCAGGTATTCGATGGACCCTACCCAATTTTAATGCATTTTACCAACCATGATTGTTCAATGTAGTTGTACATCCTATCATTTTACCAACTATGATTGTTCAATGTAGAAATGTAGGTTTTGAGGCTTGTTTTCCTATGCTTTTGCAACCTTTCAATAAAAAAAAAAATCTGTAGAACAGTAGGGCCATGGTTTTGTATTTTTTAAAAGTTAAAGAGGACACTTCTGTGGCTGTAGTAATTTCCCAGTGAATACAGAGAGTTGTACACAATCTTCCATATTTATATGGTAGAGCATACTCCATGACACAACCACAAGCTCATTGATAGGATTTATACAACCAATACATCCAAGAGGAATACAATATCCTTCAAATCAATAATAAGTGTCATTCGGCTCAAATTATATATGCCCAAGTTATCTCCTAATGTGCTTCTTTTAGACTTGCTGACACATACACTAGTTTTCATAGTACAGTCATGCTAAACAAAACTCATTCAGTTTTTGCTGTTAGTAAATGCACTCATCTTTTCTTTGATAAGTCAACAGTCTTTAATAAGTAAAGAAGTAAAAAGTAAAAATCATGTTGGAGCAGAGATTGCCCACTAAATAAAGTGTTACCATTGTTACCAATGAACATGGCCTAGGATTTAATTTTCATTTTCTTTTACTTTTTCTGCTAAAGACTGTGTTCCCTGAATCTCCTTGTAACATCCCGAAAATCAGGGGGTCGAGCAAAAACCCAACTCCCAAGTTCCAAAATGTTATTTATGCAACATAGATATGTATGATTGAATGTTGTCAGTATTAATGTATTAAACATGAGTGAGATTAAGCCAGAACAGCATATCCTACTCCAGAGACAGTTAAATTAGCAAGCGGAAGACAGTGATAGTATGTATAACATATATAAATTGTTGTATGTCTCCAGAGTGTGAACATGTTACCAGGTTATATGCATACATGTATACTCCAAAAGTAAACAAAACGAATATACATGAGTGCGCTAAAAATATAAAATGACAAGTGTCAAGGTATCTAATCAACCTCCCTGTAATCCCGTCAATCAGAACACGCATAAAGGAGAGATCCTCCTCCTCATCATCAAGTCCGGCTCTGCCTCGCAGGCCGTGCCATCATCCGCAATCACAAAAGGGTCTGGTGGGTGTCCGGAAACACCATCCCGTAACGTGGGAGTGAGTAGTTAACTCAGTGGAATAATAGAGCAAGGATTAGCATGTTCTCAAATCAATCATGCGATAATAGTAAAACAGTAAATCAAACAATCCTAATACTGTTGTTAATGCAATATGACATGACGTGATGTATGCCCTCACCGACGATCTCCCTCATACGGCACCATCTTACGACCGCAGCATGCAATCGACCCTCAAGTGCTCCACATCTTCCAGACACATGCAATGGTATGGTGATATGATTTCTGAGTTATTATTAGTCCATTCAAACAACAGGATTGTGAAACTAAGGTACTTCCCTTATATCAATCCCAACACAGATCCTGTCTAGGGCCGTCACTCCTAGTAATCTCATACGAGGTATATTTTGTAGGTCACTGCAAGGGCTGCCAGGGCCGTTGCACGCACTCGTTGCTCCGCTCCCCCATCACCTTATCAATACAGGCCTACTGTACTCTACTGCTACTGAAGCGTCGTCGCCTCCCGTAGACTCAAAATACGCTCGCGGTCACTACAAAGGACTCATCGCCTGATCAGTGTAGGCCGACAGCAAGAATATAGTGTCCCATACCACCATAATCTGCTCACGAGACTAAGTGCTCACTGGTCACTACGGGGAGGTTTGTGGCCCCAGCGTAGGCCGACAGCTCGACCACGGTGTCCCATACCACCATGTCCGGCTCATGAGTCTTCGTGGATCAAGGTACCATGGTTAACGGGGTTTACAATGGTAAGTTCAGTACCCTAGGTTCAAGCAGTTATGACTCATGCAGGGTGAACATACAACGGCCAGTCGGGTTACTTGACGGGCTCGACTAGCACGATCGCATCTCAAGTTGAACGACATGAAGTGCGTAAAACACTTCGTGTGGCCTAACCACTGCCGCCAACTCCAAAACACGGCTCGCGTTCATCGACGCGTCGTTCGTGGCAAAGATAAGCCAACCACGAATTCGCTCGGTTACCGACTGCCTGGACTAAGTATAGTCCCAAACACATATGAATCCACATCAACAATCATGTGAGAGTATTGAAAATGAAACACAACCATGTGAGCATGTTAACACATGTTATATCGTACAACTTAAGTAAATCATCTGACACATGCCTTTCATACATATAATGAAATTATGCATATCGCCAACATATAGAAAATCATTTCCATCAGCATATTAATTGAGAATTCAATCTCGAATTAAATCATAATGAAATCATCAAGTACATGTTATAACATACAACTTAAGCGAATCGTCAAGCACATGCATTTCATTCATATTATGAAATCATGCATATGGCTAACATGTAGGAAACCATTTACACCAACATATTAATTGAGAAATCAATCTCAAACTAATTCATAACACCATTTAATTCAATACATACTAATACAAGCATTTATACAAACACTTACACTACACACTTAAGTCTACATATAGTATGTCGACCCGAAGTGCGCATTTAGGCGAATCTCTTCGCCAAACTAATTATGCACGTATTCCTAACATTCTAATGCGACAACAAATCATATCAATCACATCAGCAAAATATGAATGAAATCAGTACTTCCTACAAATGACTAAAATGCCCTAAATCTCATATTCTTCGCCGGTTTACGAAACAGGAAACGGACAGCATATTGTACATGTCAAACGGCGTTGCCGTCGATAATCTACTATTAAATGACATTGAAAGCTTTGAAAATAGTCAATCAAAGCGTCTAAAATCTGCACCTTGTCTCTTATGGATGTGTAAATTCGAACGGAGCGTATACCCTTCGTCTACGGCGATTAAAGAACCTAATAAACAAGTTCTATTAGCTACTTCGCTAGGAAATGAAAGGAACCTCAAATCAGCAACCTCTAGGGTGTTTTCTTACCTGAAAACGTGGAGGAATCACCGGGAAAGTGATCGGAGTGCGTTGCCTAAGCACGTACAGCACGTGGCATAAGCAGCAGGGAATTCTCTCCCACCTTCTCTCACAAACTCTCACCTTTTCTCTCTCCAAATCCAGGGATTTTTACAAATTCGGATGAGAGAGAGGAGTGAGGGTTTCAACCCCTTTTATAAGCCCAAACTTGCCCGAAATAGGCTCCGGTACAAAGTTCACTTAGTGCATATTCAAATCGGGGCTGTTTCGGTCCAAAAGATGCTTTCTGGTGGTCCCCTGACCAAATGCGATCGGACTTAAGCTCACGCGTACCAGATCTAGCACGTATTAAGTTTTCAGTCCGGCTGGGTCCGCAGATCGCACGTGGCGGACCAGTTTCAGTTCAGCGGTCACCGCACGTAGATCAGGGCTGAAAGTCTAATGATATAAAATAAAAATTTTTCTTGATCCGAGGGTGTAATTTGGCTGAATTCTGACGGTCAGAACGCTTAATACTGACGCGTTAAGTCATGTGCCAGATTTGAATTTGAAATTCCAATTCTGTCCCTATTCGCACTCTCTTCGGCCCGGGCTCAATGAAATGGCCTGTGATTATCAGTTTGACTTGATTTTCGAAATGAGTGTCAAGTCCAGCTAGGCGGTTCTAACGGTCTAAGATAGGAGGTATCGGACTTTCGACGCGCGGTCTAGATCCAATACAAAGATTCAAAGTGGTCTAGAAAACAAACCTGCTTAGAGTTTGGTCCGAGGTTATAGAGTATTATAGAGTCATTGGTTCTACTCGATTTGGGTCTTATAGAATGTATTTAAAGTGATCAGGGACTATTTCCCAGCTACTCCAGCGTCGCGCTAGCTAACTTATGCTTAGTTTATAAAGGAATTAACCCTAAGTGATTTCTTTGGCTATGGAATTGGGTTCTGAACGATTTTTCAGGTGTTTTAATTGACCCACTACCTAAGGACGTCAAATTCCAGATTGGCCAAAATTCGGGGTGTTACACTCCTCTTCTATTAAGAAGTCCCTCATAAACCCTATGGACATCTTTGAAAGCTGCAACAATGCCTTAACATCATCCTTGCAATAGTGTTTTTTTTTTTTTTTTTTTTTTTGAGAAAGGTGTACTAATGCGGATTAAAACACTCGATTTGGGCAACTTGGATGAATCAAAGTTTTGTACGTCATTCTGCATTTTGGAGAAAATTTGAAAAGGATGTAAGTCTTCAATTTCTTTTCTTTCTAGTTTCTTGCTGGAATATATATAGGATGAATTTTAATCCATGCAGTAGATTAGGTCTTTTAATCCAATTTTCGTTGCAGGGAGTGTTTAGCAAAGTAAAGTCAGTGGTGATGGTGGATACTCGCAATCTCATGATCAAGTGAGATATGGTTGCCTTGAATGTTTGTTTCTGAGTCTTTTCTATCTTATTTGGATTGGGTTTATCTTGATTTTACATAAGCTTTGATGGAGATGTTAGTACAGGTTATATATACAGACGTGGTCCACCAGATGAACAGTTGGTATCAGTAGGCTGTGTAAAGGATAGATGACCTCTTCTTATTTTTATTTCATTATTGTTGGATT
Source organism: Magnolia kwangsiensis (assembly GCA_037074715.1). Taxonomy (NCBI): domain Eukaryota; kingdom Viridiplantae; phylum Streptophyta; class Magnoliopsida; order Magnoliales; family Magnoliaceae; genus Magnolia; species Magnolia kwangsiensis. The sequence continues at coordinate 90,034,322 of CM073585.1, forward strand.
TATCAATTCTTAGAAATGTATGAGTTTTTTAACCAGTGCATCGACCAATATTTATGGATTCTACACTATCTGTATATGAATATTCATATTGGCCTTTGTGGAACTTTTTTTTTTAATACAACCCACTACTGACTGTGGGCTATATACACAGCCATACTGCCGTGTGTACAGCTGCATACACAATTGCAAATAGGTTACTATACACAAACTGCTATGCATGCAGATGCTATGTTTTAGCATGCAAACCTTTTTATCCTGACTGGATTGGGCACTATCAGGGCAATAGGTTACTATACACAAACTACATTGGTTGTTCATTGACTTTCACATAACAACATTTTCTTGGAAAGTAATTCCTGTTGGAGATATTTCTTTGAGTAATTCCTGCTGGTCAATGGAAGCATGTTGCATGTCAAAACTTAGTTCATTTTTTTAATACTTCAAATGGATCCTAGTGGTTGAATATTGCATCAATTGAAAGCGTCTTTATGCCAAATTATGTGACCTCTGGTGCATCAATTGAATATTGCATTTTTTTTTTGAGAAACGGACCATCCATGAGGTGGACTAAATTGGTTTGTCCAACAGTTAGTCTAATGTACATGTGTCTCCATTTTGTCCAACAGTCATACTTGATAGTGTAACACTTCACGGTCTAAAAGATTAGAACAGAATTTTTTGCACTTTTTCCATCTACCCCTCCTATATTATCTTTTTAATACATTTGTAGTCATGAGAGAAATCTAGTAGACCAAAAGCGGATGACATATATGCAATGACCGAGGAAAGACTGCTAGAATCTACATGGTGAAGTTAAATAGGGTTTGGCTAAGATAATCTAGTGAACCTAGGTCTTACATGGGATTTTCTAGCAAAGTTTGTGCCCTCGAGATGTAGTAGATTGAGCTTCTCTTCTCTGGTCATGGAATGGGGTCGAAGGTTCCAATAAAGCTGGAGCCTTTCTTTAGGAGTTCCAACCGGTTGAAGATGTTTTCAACTATCACATGATAATTTTGGTTGGAGCTGATTCAGAAACTGGTACTTCTTGGTGAACAACATAGACGAGGAAGTGTGGTGTCTTGCTTTCATTGTTGATGAATCCAAGACTTTTCCATTGATCTTAGTAGTAGATATTTTCAATTCCTAGGGAGGTTAATGATGTGGCCAATGGTTTAGTCAATTAGGTGCTTTGAAGCTTTTTGTTTGGAGAGAAAACCAAGCAAATGAATACAAATTCCATTGATGTGACAATTTCCTAACCTTTCCTTGAAAATGAGCAAAATCATTTCCCAAAAGACCTCTTAAACATAGATTTCCACAGTTACAAGAGACCTCTTAAGTACTTTGGTTTTTGATCAATCGGAAGTAGCTTTTTTTATTTAAAGTTACTTAATCACTTCAGTTTAATAAGTAGAAACCAAGATAAACTACTTAAGGAATAAGCAACTTAAGTAACTTATGATCCAAACGCCCTAAAGAGGCTGAAAAAAAAAAAAAAACAACTAAGGCAAAGTCATCGAGAATGGTCTGTTGTCGTTGATTTGGATTTAGGCTATTTCATCTTTCGTGTTCTTCTCTTGAATTCTCTTGAACATGTGTTTCTTTTACTTTCCATTTTTAGGTACCCAAGCAGCTCCAAGGAAGAGCGCTGTTGCTGCTTCATTTTAATAAAAACTTTGTGGTTTTGTCTTTGATCTTTGAAGTGAGAATGGGCTAGTAATAGCAAGTCACATTTTGGTTACCTTCGTTTCTTTTTTTTTTTTGAAGACACGGGCTGTCCCCACCTCTTTTTTGAAGTGAGACTAATCCCTTCGTTTTCTGTTTTTGGTTGGAGTTGGTCACATAGTGAACCCAATATTGCAAATGCTTCTTGGCAATGCAGCCAAAGTATACCCAATATTGCAAATGCTTTTTGGCGACGCAGCCAAAGTATGGTACTGCTTTCATCTGCAACTTTCTTTTATCTGTACTATTTTTCCTTTTCTTTTTCTAGAGGTTGTTTCTCATCTTTCCTTCATTTTTTTTCTTATTTAATTAGAACTTGCTGGTATTTATTGCAATTATTAGAATCCTGAAGGCCAAATGAGACTCCAGGTTACAACTATTACAAGGACATGGGCAGATAGTTCTGCCAACTCAAGAGGTCAGATGCAAGTTTCAATGTTTATTTTTTGCTAGTGGATTGTTTGAAAACCGTTCTGCCCAAATATTGAAAGAATATTTCCTACGGCTGTCAATTAAAAAGGATGCTACTTAGAGTTAACACACACGATGGTTAGGCCCATATTCGGTTGCCATTTTTTTGGCAGTGGGGATGAGATGCTTATCCTTTAGGCTTTACTTTTCTGTTAATCTTTGCCAAAGTAATGTTCTTCATTATGGCTGCCATATCTGTTTCTACAAGATATATGCAGTTGGATAACTTTGTGTCCATCTTGTCAGTTAGATATGATATGATAATTCATATAAGGGTGTGTTTGGTTGCACTAAATATCATGAAACTTGGTGATATTTTGCAGTAAATAAGACTGATTAATCATTAAATTTCATGAATGACATTTGGTTCTACCAAATGCACCTAAGCTCACATGTGCTTTAAGCTAATTGAACTATCTTTATTATAAACTAAGGCAAATGTATATACAGTTTTTTGTTCCATGATTGTCATCTTTGATATCCTGTTTATAGTTGGCCCCATGGCCAAACATCCAAGTCATTACAACAAAATGGAACATGGCTGCCGCATTTTTTGCAGTAGCTAACATTTAATGCTGGTTGTGGTTTCCACTTGTGGCAAATCAGAACATGAGCTTACTCCACATGTCATCAGTCATCAGACAAACGATCATGTAACTCTTGTTTTGTTTTCAATCTCATAAAAGATTACTAATTTTTCAAGCTACTTCCGGCTTATAGATTCATTGGTGATACTTTCGTTTCATGGTTGCCATTGTACAGTGAAGCCAAGTTGGCATTCTTTGTGTATCTGTGGTATCCTAAAACAAGGGGCACGACATACGTCTATGATTGGTTTGAATTGCCTTTTCCAAAATCCCCAAATGTAAGTAAACAAGAAAGAGAAGACAACGAAGATTGTTGGATAAATTTAGGTAGTTGATGCTTTTGATGTATGGTTATTCTATTGCCAAAATAAATAAATAAAAATGATAGCCTAATACTCCATCACTGCATCTCCAAAATACTAAAAAATGATAGATTACAAGAACTTGAAGGACTTAATGCAGTCTTTGATTTTGCTGTAAGTTGCCACTCTGTTATGGAGGTGAGCTTGCATGTTGATTTGATCTCATCTAAGACATCCATGATGAAAGTATCTTGAATGCGTAAAGTGGAGACAATAGTTATATGTCGTTACCATGTAGGAATTAGAAATTTGTAGTTATATATATTACAAACAAACAACCCCTTTCTGGATATGATGTCAGTTCATATTCTAGGCATTTGCCAGACCTATTACTTGGACACTTACTTTCTGAGGTTTGCCAAGTTGACATTTTGAGACACTTGGACAGTCCTAGACACATGCCACGTCAAAATCTACATGGACAAAGAGTAGTATTAGCAATGTCATTCTTAGTTCTTTTTGTCATGCAATTTCCTTTGTCAAACCAAAGATTCTTAGGCCTCAAGCTTGCCTCAATTCTCTTGTTGTGAAGAAATTTCTTGCAAGGACTTACTCTCACTCTAAGTTTTAGTTCATTTTCTTTTATAGCTACGATGACCCATGTGAAAAGAGCTCAAGCTTTGTTGTCCTTTTTACTCTTTTATTCTTTTGTTGGAGTTCTGATTTTTTAAGAGAATAGGTAATGTTCAGATAATCTACCAGTTCTTGAAATGATCATGCATGATTTAATGTTTCATTAGCTAATTATTTATTAGTTTAGATTACTAATTTATTTTTATTTGAACTATGTGAATATCCTTTTCTAATTTAATGTTTTTGTAGATATTGCTGCATAAGGAATATGATATTCATTCATTAAGCATGAGCTACCATCTTTGAAACTGAATCTATTATTAGTTTCTTCAAAGAAAGGGGGTTGCCTGTGCTAGAGTGGTTCTTCAATCTTTTTTTTTTTTTTTTTTTGTTGATTAGTTTTGGTTCTTTCATGGTTTTAAGGGAATGGCATTGTGAGTTGTTTCATGCTTTCTCGGGAACTAGATGTTCATGATCTCTCTTTTTTGGTTCTTTCATAAATCCAGATAAATAGTTCTTGGTGGAGTTTTCTAAAATTCTTTTGGGAAGTTCTTTTCTGGAGTTTTAGATAAATAGTTCTCAAAAGAAGCTTACCAATATTTTAAGTTTGAAAGAAGCTTACCAAAATTTTCTTCTTTTGAGTGTGGATGGTTGGACTACATGTAGAATCATTAAATGTAGCGTTCCTTAGATCAGATTTTTGCATCTTATTTTTTATTATTTTTATATTTTATTTTCAACTAAATTTTCAAATGAATGGTGTCAGTTCATAAAATTCAGACAAACGAGTGTTTGAACTATAATGATGGTTGCTGGGAAGATAAGGCTGCCAACATTACTGGTTGTAAGGTATTAAAGGGTACAATTAGCCCAGCATACAAGTTGAGATGTTTCCATGTATGCTGATAGTTGCATTGTTTCTTCAGGATACATTCCATGGAAGGGTGTGTGAGTGTCCGTTGGTTTAGGAAGTGCAGTTCAAGGGAGATGTTTATAGCAGTTGTCAAGTTAAACCTCTCTCTCGCTCTCTAGGGTATATCCTATCTCTGTATCTCACACACACTTTCTTATAAAAGAAAGTGAGTTTTTATGTTGTAGAAGGGTGTCCTATTTCATGGGATTCCTACTTGCTAGTTTTACTTCTTTTCCATTACTCTTACCACTATGTTATATGCAGGTACCTATGGTCTCCTATATCTTTGTTGTATATGATTACTTGGAATTGAATGTGCAAGCCTTCATTACTAGCTATAGTTGCTAGATCCATCTAATTGATGGATGAATGGAATGGTTTATTTGAATGTAAAACTGTCATGATATGTTCGTGTGATGTGTGGACAGTCTCTGTAGGTATTTCACACCCTTTTATCATACTTATCTGCAAAATGCACTTATCCACAGTGCCTTCAAATTGATTTTGATATATTCTTTGGCGACGTCAAGATCTTATATATATGGTTTTTATCATTTATGCAAAACACGCTTATATATAGTGCTTTCAAATTGATTTTGAAACCCAACATTGTTTCAAGAAGAACCTTCATTTTGTTTCATGAACAGAGGATGGACAAGTGATGAGCTTTTTTGTTGTATTAGAAAGAAAATTTGTTAGGAGATGTCTGAGCCAGGCACATGGCATTATTATAAGTCCTATCTCTCTCCATATGTCACATTGGTTATATATGAAAAGATCATCAACTATCTACCCTGTTTCAATCTAGAAAAAGAAGAAGAAGCAGTATTTGGTCTAGCTGGATGTATCTAACTAATAAATTGGACCTTACTGATAAATTGGAATTTTTTATTTAGTAAATGTTATCTTTATGTACATGCACTGTAGTTCCATTGAATTCTAAACCGTATAATCGTTCTGGTGATTATAAAGGGATCAATGGTTTGTTCCTGTTTAAAGTGGCTACGAGAAGTAAAATTGTGAAATTTCTTGTGCTGGAAATAAATAAGAAGGAAAATATTTCTTGTTTCTTTTTAATTAGTGAAAGCAGCTTTCATGCTTTAACAAATTTCGATCTGGTGCAGCTTGTGAAACAATGTCTAGATTTTGTTCAACAACAAGGCTTGAAGAATGTGTGAGTGCTCTTTTTTTAAGCATGGTTAATTTGGATCTTTTTACTAGATGTAACATAGACTTCTCTATTACTTCTGTGTGTTTCCTTTCTAGTCTGGTACATTGTACTTTCATAAAAGATGCATATTGAGAACTTTTAGTCTAGATGAATCTTACAAGACATATGGATGCTTAGTCGTCAGCACCATCATCTAAGTTATATATATATATATTCTAATGAGGTCATGGAATTCTACCTATTCTCATGTTACACTTGCATCCTACATGGATATATATGCTAGTAGATAGTTATGATAGAAAGTCCTCAATTTTTGATAGCACATTGTACTTTCATAAAAGATGCATATTGAGAACTTTTATTCTAGATGAATCTTACAAGACATATAGATGCTTAGTCGTCAGCACCATCATCTAAGTTATATATATATATTCTAATGAGGTCATGGAATTCTACCTATTCTCATGTTACACTTGCATCCTACATGGATATATATGCTAGTAGATAGTTATGATAGAAAGTCCTTAATTTTTGATAGCACATTGTACTTTCATAAAAGATGCATATTGAGAACTTTTATTCTAGATGAATCTTATAAGACATATGGATGCTTAGTCGTCAGCACCATCATCTAAGTTATATATATATTCTAATGAGGTCATGGAATTCTACCTATTCTCATGTTACACTTGCATCCTACATGGATATATATGCTAGTAGAAAGTTATGATAGAAAGTCCTCAATTTTTGATAGCATCTCTTTACTTAAAGCACGATACCATTTTAAGAAAAGTGAGGGTGGAAAATTTGAGACTTGGATTCAACTCGACCATGTGTGCTTGCATTCAAACCTTATTGTAGTTTTGCTTTGAAGAAAACTATGCTTGCATTCCAGTGTTTTAGATATTTTTTTCCTTTTCCTTTTTCGAAGTTAGATGTTGTATCTTGGATACCATTTCTCATTTTGGTTATTAGATTGGCATTATGAATGTAGATGGAAGGACAATCCAGTAATACAAGATTCGTGAATTCCCCGTATGGCATATACGTCTCTCATGGAAGACTTGTAGGATTTTCAACAAGGATATTTGCTCAAAGGGATATTGGTTATGATTTATTTTTCTTCTTCATTGATAAATATTTATAAACAGGTTGGCAACAAGCCCACTCTTGTCAGAGTTTCACCCTTACTGACTCATAGGTACTTTTCTCAGAGAAGAATTAGGTTACTGGAAAGGAAATATCATCCTAGAAATGATGGTATGAAGGTGTGACTGTTTCCCTTAGAGAAATACAACAAAAGTTTGTAAAATATATCATTCTGACAGCCCCTCTAAGCCTTTCTCAAAATTTCTTTCAATGCAGGTGCCATTCTTCAGGTGACGGTAGAGTTCCCATAGGATTGTATTAGACCTGTTGGGAACAATGCCAGCTTGTTTACGTCAGAGGTCGGTGTCTTATGCCGATCTCTGATCCCCGCCACCACCCCCCGTTGGGTAGACATGACAGATGATGTGCGGCAGCTCATCCGTCAGCACCTTCAGGTAAATTTTAGTAAATTAAAATTTATTTTATAAAAGTTCATTTACGATTAAGTTATTTTGCTTAAAATTAATAGAGCATACCCGGATGTGCGTTGGAGCTATCCGGATGAGCAGGGGTCCTTGGGAGGTGGGAACCGCTGTTATGACCATGATGAAGCTGTCCATTTCCTATGTACAACATTGGGAGGGCATGACCATTTGGACAGGCCGTATTTTGGTATTACCTCAAAATTAATGGAGCATACCCGGATTTGCGTCGGAGTTATCCGGATGAGCGGGGGTCATCTGAATGGAAGGTGGAACCGCTGTTATGACCATGATGAAGCTGTCCATTTCCAATGAACAGCATTGGAAGGGCCTGGCCATGTTGACAGGCCATGTTTATATCAGTATTTGCAGGGACCTCACCCTTAACCTAAACCACACCTAATCCTATTACCTGAACCTCTAACCTATTCTCAATTCCCTACATCTATAACCTATAACCTACCTAAAACCTTAAGCTAAAACCTAAATGTGTTCTCAAATCCCTAAACCTAAACCTAAACCTAATCATATTCTCAACTACCTAACCTAAACCTAAACCTAAACTTGAAAACCCAAAGCAAAAAATGATTCCGAACCCAAACCCGATTTTCTAAACCTAAACCTTAACCTATTCTCAAATCCCTAAACCTATAACCTATAACCTACCTATAACCTTAACCTAAAACCTAAGCCTTAACCTATTCTCAATTCCCTATAGCTATAACCTATAACCTACCTAAAACCTAAACCTAAAACCTAAATGTGTCCTCAAATCCCTAAACCTAAACCTACACCTAATCCTATTCTCAACTACCTAACCTAAACCTAAACCAAAACTTGAAAACCCAAAGCAAAACCTGATCCCGAACCCAAACCCGATTTTCTAAACCTAAACCTTAACCTATTCTCAAATCCCTAAACCTATAACCTATAACCTACCTATAACCTTAACCTAAAACCTAAACCTTAACCTATTCTCAAATCTCTAAACCTAAACCTACACCTAATCCTATTCTCAACTACCTAACCTAAACCTAAATCTAAACTTGAAAACCCAAAGCAAAACCCGATCCCGAACCCAAACCCGATTTCCTAAACCTAAACCTTAACCTATTATCAAATCCCTAAACCTATAACCTATAACCTACCTATAACCTTAACCTAAAACCTAAACCTTAACCTATTCTCAAATCCCTAAACCTAAACCTACACCTAATCCAATTCTCAACTACCTAACCTAAACCTAAACCTAAACTTGAAAACCCAAAGCAAAACCCGATCCCGAATCCAAACCCGATTTTCTAAACCTAAACCTTAACCTATTCTCAAATCCCTAAACCTATAACCTATAACCTACCTATAACCTTAGCCTAAAACCTAAACCTTAACCTATTCTTAAATCCCTAAAACTAAACCTACACCTAATCCTATTCTCAACTACCTAACCTAAACATAAAACTACACTTGAAAACCCAAAGTAAAACCCGATCCCGAACCCAAACCCGATTTCCTAAACCTAAACCTTAACCTATTCTCAAATACCTAAATCTATAACCTATAACCTACCTATAACCTTAACCTAAAACCTAAGCCTTAACCTATTCTCAATTCCCTACAGCTATAACCTATAACCTACCTAAAACCTAAACCTAAAACCTAAATGTGTTCTCAAATCCCAAAACCTAAACTTACACCTAATCCTATTCTCAACTACCTAACCTAAACCTAAATCTAAACTTGAAAACCCAAAGCAAAACCCGATCCCAAACCCAAACCTGATTTCGTAAACCTAAACCTTAACCTATTCTCAAATCCCTAAACCTATAACCTATAACCTACCTATAACCTTAACTTAAAACCTAAACCTTAACCTATTCTCAAATCCCTAAACCTAAACCTACACCTAATCCTATTCTCAACTATCTAACCTAAACCTAAACCTAAACTTGAAAACCCAAAGCAAAACCTGATCCCGAACCCAAACCCGATTTCCTAAACCTAAACCTTAACCTATTCTCAAATCCCTAAACCTATAACCAATAACCTACCTATAACCTTAACTTAAAACCTAAACCTTAACCTATTCTCAAATCCATAAACCTAAACCTACACCTAATCCTATTCTCAACTAACTAACCTAAACCTAAACCTAAACTTGAAAACCCAAAGAAAAACCCGATCCCGATCCCAAACCCGATTTCCTAAACCTAAACCTTAACTTATTCTCAAATCCCTAGACCTATAACATATAATCTACCTATAACCTTAACCTAAAATCTAAGCCTTAACCTATTCTTAATTCCCTACAGCTATAACCTATAACCTACCTAAAACCTAAACTTAAAACCAAAATGTGTTCTCAAATCCCTAAACCTAAACCTACACCTAATCCTATTCTCAACTACCTAACGTAAACCTAAACATAAACTTGAAAACCCAAAGCAAAACTCGATACCGAACCCAAACCCGATTTCCTAAACCTAAACCTTAAGCTATTCTCAAATCCCTAAACCTATAACCTATAACCTACCTATAACCTTAACCTAAAACCTAAACCTTAACCTATTCTCAAATCCCTAAACCTAAACCTACACCTAATCCTATTCTCAACTACCTAACCTAAACCTAAAACTAAACTTGAAAACCCAAAGCAAAACCCGATCCCAAACCCAAACTCGATTTCCTAAACCTAAACCTTAACCTATTCTCAAATCCCTAAACCTATAACCTATAACCTACCTATATCCTTAATCTAAAACCTAAACCTTAACCTATTCTCAAATCCCTAAACCTAAACCTACACCTAATCCTATTCTTAACTATCTAACCTAAACCTAGACCTAAATTTGAAAACCCAAAGCAAAACCCGATCCCGAACCCAAGCCCGATTTCCTAAACCTAAACCTTAACCTATTCTCAAATCCCTAAACCTATAACCTATAACCTACCTATAACCTTAACCTATTCTCAAATCCCTAAACCTAAACCTACACCTAATCCTATTCTCAACTACCTAACCTAAACGTAAACCTAAACTTGAAAACCCAAAGAAAAACCCGATCTCGAACCCATACCCGATTTCCTAAACCTAAACCTTAACCTATTCTCAAATCCCTAAACCTATAACCTATAACCTACCTATAACCTTAACTTAAAACCTAAACCTTAACCTATTCTCAAATCCCTAAACCTAAACCTACACCTAATCCTATTCTCAACTATCTAACCTAAACCTAAACCTAAACTTGAAAACCCAAAGCAAAACCTGATCCCGAACCCAAACCTGATTTCCTAAACCTAAACCTTAACCTATTCTCAAATCCCTAAACCTATAACCAATAACCTACCTATAACCTTAACTTAAAACCTAAACCTTAACCTATTCTCAAATCCATAAACCTAAACCTACACCTAATTCTATTCTCAACTAACTAACCTAAACCTAAACCTAAACTTGAAAACCCAAAGAAAAACCCGATCCCGATCCCAAACCCGATTTCCTAAACCTAAACCTTAACTTATTCTCAAATCCCTAGACCTATAACATATAATCTACCTATAACCTTAACCTAAAATCTAAGCCTTAACCTATTCTTAATTCCCTACAGCTATAACCTATAACCTACCTAAAACCTAAACTTAAAACCAAAATGTGTTCTCAAATCCCTAAACCTAAACCTACACCTAATCCTATTCTCAACTACCTAACGTAAACCTAAACCTAAACTTGAAAACCCAAAGCAAAACTCGATACCGAACCCAAACCCGATTTCCTAAACCTAAACCTAAAGCTATTCTCAAATCCCTAAACCTATAACCTATAACCTACCTATAACCTTAACCTAAAACCTAAACCTTAACCTATTCTCAAATCCCTAAACCTAAACCTACACCTAATCCTATTCTCAACTACCTAACCTAAACCTAAAACTAAACTTGAAAACCCAAAGCAAAACCCGATCCCAAACCCAAACTCGATTTCCTAAACCTAAACCTTAACCTATTCTCAAATCCTTAAACCTATAACCTATAACCTACCTATATCCTTAATCTAAAACCTAAACCTTAACCTATTCTCAAATCCTTAAACCTAAACCTACACCTAATCCTATTCTTAACTATCTAACCTAAACCTAGACCTAAATTTGAAAACCCAAAGCAAAACCCGATCCCGAACCCAAGCCCGATTTCCTAAACCTAAACCTTAACCTATTCTCAAATCCCTAAACCTATAACCTATAACCTACCTATAACCTTAATCTATTCTCAAATCCCTAAACCTAAACCTACACCTAATCCTATTCTCAACTACCTAACCTAAACCTAAACCTAAACTTGAAAACCCAAAGCAAAACCCGATCCCGAACCCATACCCGATTTCCTAAACCTAAACCTTAACCTATTCTCAAATCATTAAACCTATAACGTATAACCTACCTATAACCTTAACTTAAAACCTAAACCTTAACCTATTCTGAAATCCCTAAACCTAAACCTACACCTAATCCTATTCTCAACTACCTAACCTAAACCTAAACCTAAACTTGAAAACCCAAAGCAAAACCCGATCCCGAACCCAAACCCGATTTTCTAAACCTAAACCTTAACCTATTCTCAAATCTCTAAACCTATAACCTATAATCTACCTATAACCTTAACCTAAAACCTAAGCCTTAACCTATTCTCAATTCCCTACAGCATAACCTATAACCTACCTAAAACCTAAACTTAAAACCTAAATGTGTTCTCAAATTCCTAAACCTAAACCTACACCTAATCCTATTCTCAACTACCTAACCTAAACCTAAACCTAAACTTGAAAACCCAAAGCAAAACCTGATCCCGAACCCAAACCCGATTTCCTAAACCTAAACCTTAACCTATTCTCAAATCCCTAAATCTATAACCTATAACCTACCTATAACCTTAACCTAAAACCTAAACCTTAACCTATTCTCAAATCCCTAAACCTAAACCTACACCTAATCCTATTCTCAACTACCTAACCTAAACCTAAACCTAAACTTGAAAACCCAAAGCAAAACCCGATCCCAAACCCAAACCCGATTTCCTAATATTGAGGGTCAAATATTCCATATCAGACCCTAGTAATTATCTGATTTTACGTATATGATACTGTTTAACGGCCTGGTTTAATCATGTTTGTGCTACAAGGTGGATTTACAAGCGGGGACTGAAAAGGATGTTTAAAGCATGGATTTAACACCCTGATGACACCAAGGCAAGATACGGACTCCAGGGGACCAAGATCAACGCCAGGGGTCAGCAAAAATCAAAAAACTGAAGCTCAAATGGCCTAAAACTCATCCAGAATGAAAGATCACATGTTTCCCACCATCCGCTCGGTTCGAAACTTCATATGTGGCCTGAGGACAAGCAATTAACCGTACAAGTCAATTTTCAGCCAGTGGATCCCTCTACAAGTGACCTAATGGATGGATCAACTCATAAAATAGTGAATTGGGGCCCGCTGGATATCCAGATATACCTCATCTTCGGTAACTATGGTTAAAATGATATGATGGAAGGGATGGACGGAATGGATTTCACATAAACATCACAGTGGACCCCACCTGAATGGTATGTACACCATGCGCAAGTGCACGCGCTGTGCACTGCAAACCAAGGTCGGTTTGACCGACTTGGACTCGTCTCTCCTGCGTAAAACAACCAGCAAACGTATAAACGTCCGCCTGTTTTCAGTTGTGTGGCCCATCCATCATGAATTTTAAAGATCAGATCCGTCTATTTGATTTGTAAGATGACCAAGACCAGTGCCTAGGTGTCCTTTTGATACCATGCAGAATGTTGCTAGATCTTAGCCGTTAAACGTAGGTTGGACGGTGAGTTTAAAACTCTGTGGGCCACCACAAATCTGACCCAAAGTTGAGCATTCCAAACTTTAATTTTGTCCTCCATCCACTGGATGGACTGGATTTGGCAGAAGCCAAAAGAAGTGGGCCCCACCAAGTCACAGCGGCGCTCTGTTACGCAGAGCGCGAGCTCTGTTTCGCATAGGAAGCCGCGGTGATGATGAGTGGGCCACTTTCATCATCTGGACGGATGATCCAAGCCATTCAATGTGATCAGGAGGGAATTTCGGTCAAAAACTCATCATTACCAAGCATCCGTACATGAGAACAAGCTCACAGCAACACGTAGTCAAAGCTACGTCGATTACTGGTGTGGCCCATCCGAAACATGGACTCGCTTCAAGCTCGGGACCGTGATCAAGGACGAAGGCATCAACTCGTTGAATGGATTTAATGCTCCATACGTCAGTCAAAGTGGACCCCACCAGCATCAGCGCAGACTCTTCCGCAGGCCCTGTTACGCACTGCGAAAACCGACCGTTGAAGGCCCATTCTGCAATCATGGAGAGGATCGAATCTCCTATCTGGACCGTCTAAATTGTTCCCAGGGGACCACCGATCAAGCCCAAGGAGACTGACCGGATTGGATCTTACATCAGGTCCTGTTTTGCTGAAAAAAGAAGAAGAAGAACTTACCTCCTGCGGCTAACTGTGCAACTGCGTAAATAGCTGTCCATAGCTACGTAAACAGTTCTGAAAACTAGCAGCTCTCCAACTGACCCCCTTGGCTACAAAAAGGAGAAGAGAGAACGTGGAGAGGGGCTGGAAGGGAATCATAGACAGCTGGAGTTCACGTGAAGAAGTGGAGAGAGAAAGACAAGGAAAGTTGTTATTTCTTTTCTTTTTCTTCTTTCTTTTTCTCTTTGTTGATTTGGAGTTATGTCACTTCCCAGACTCGGTAACCGGACCTCACAAGGAACCCGATGATCGGTTCTGGCTGCAACAGCCTCCGTAGTACCCCATTCTCAGCTCCTGAGGCAGGTTCCGATCCTGGGATCCTACAAGGAGAATTTCCACAACAATATAATCATTTTCAATACAAGCATACCCAAGATCACAGTAAGTAAATTTGAGAATAACAAAGGCACACATCACAAAATCCACTATGAATTTAAACTTTTACAAGCTTACATCAGGTTCAAAAGGACATACATAAGATAACAGAAGAAAGAAGGAAGAGAATCTGCAACACTGGGTCCTCGGCTCGCACACCTATCCAAGCTCTGCTGCTAAGACACCAACTTACGATCTCCTGCATGCATCAATCGTGCATAAGCTTATAGAAAGCTTAGAGGGTGGTGAAAGTGTGTGACAATGGTGCTCAGAAGAAGATAGAGAATGTAGAAGGGAGTCACGATCAATACTAATACCACTAGCCTTACTAAGGCGATCATGAACACAAGAAGCTATGCCAAGGTAGTATGATAATGTAGGAAGTCATACAAAGGCTATATAGTGCAATGCGTAATGAAATGCAATGAGTACTGGGCGCCATGCCAAGGCGATGCAATATGAGACTTACACAGCCGATGCAAATGTAATAATGCGAAGTAATGCCAGTGCTCATATCCAATCCATATATCAAGTACATTTTCATCATAAGGAAATCACCGGGGTCTATTACACTGCTGGATGACTGCCGCTTTACAGACCCCTCACAGTCAAACGAGCGTAAGAGACCTCACTACCCGCCTGTGGACAACCAATCACCAACAAGGCCTGAAGGTAGCGGACCCATTCACGAGCTGGTCAGACTCAGCCTAGCAATGCCCTCTTACATCAGGCGAGTAAGGCCACACCCCTTTCCAACCTACTACACGATAGTGGGAGTCGCGGCCTAACGGTATAAAGCCCTCATGCGCTCATATATACCACTCGGTCACGATGCTGGAGCAGATCCTTGGTACCATGAAAGTTTTGAAAATTTCACCCATGGGCATCCTATGCACCTGGTATGCTCAAGTAATATTTTCGGTATCCAAATATGCCCATCCACGATGTATCTGTGGAGGCTACAACCCTGATGAAGCAAGGGCGATAATGCTCATATGCTATGCAATGCTAGATACATGAATCACACAATCCACCGTGCATCAATCCCAAGCATCCAACGTGCTCAAGAGGGGATACTATGTCCCTTGGAAAAAGTATCATGTAATGCCCAATGACATAATATGACTGCACACACATAGTGTCAACTAAGCATACATGATATACATGGGCCATGAAGATGGGTCTAGACGCATTATGCGGTGATATACAAAGTAGTACACTCCTCCTATCCAAGAAGGGACCAAGACTAGGTACTTAGACAATATCTTTAAGGAATCCAACCTCTAGTGGGGGCCCATTTACCTGGGGTAGCCCACGAGACGCATACAAACTATGTGTCTAAGTAATACAGAACTGAGTCTAGCAAGAGTTTAAGATGAGCATCTAATCACATTTAGATATAATTGGGCCTAGAGGGGTCCATAATGAGGACATTTAACCGCCATTCCCCAAAAAGGTATATCAACCATGAACTATATGGATAGAAGGCCCAAGGCCTATATTTAGATAAAAATAAAGGTAACCACATACATATATATTCCTCATAATATACCATGAGAAAATAATATTATACCACCTTTAACAACATGGGCCCCAAGAGGGAAATCAAGGCCCAAGGCTTAATTTCTAATAGCCATATAATCCATACATTAAGTTGGACTTGGTGGGCAACCCGCGTACACAATATACGGCTAAATAAGTTTAAGTTTGGATGAAATGGGCCCAACTATATCAGCCCAATAACTTAGCAATTTAAGTGGGCAACTAAGGGCCCAATACTATCATTGTCTTAGCCCACAAGTCCATCAAAATGGTGGAAGTCGGCCCAATATACGGTTGGGCCAATCTGGGACGACCCTGCCCACTCTGGGCCCATGGGATACCCCAAAAATCTGATCTAAGATGGAGTCTTCATCTAATCACTAAAGGTGACCCAAAAGAATACACTGATTAAGCCCAAAGATTTTAAGAAAACATAAGCATGCAACATGTACACAAGTTCTCAAATGGTGGGCCCCGCAACCAAATAAAGTTTTCACCATAAAATTTTACATTAAGGCCCTTTGATAAACTTTTGGCCAGTTTAACTTCCTGGACCTTCTTAGGTTCAGAAATTAGTCAAATAATCTCATGAAGGCCAACAATACTCACAGGGGGCCCCACCAGATGGAGGGTGTGCATACATCATGAAAAGGTCAAGTGGGCCTGCTAATGGACTGAGAGTCCAGTAGCAACCCAAGGCAGAGAGTATCTCCATGATCGGACAATCCAAGGCTTAGATAACCTGGACCAAACATGTGTTGAGGTAGGCTCCACATGCATCCATTTTTAGCCTCAAATAAACAGTCAAGGGTCTATGGTGGGCCTTTAACCATCCATAGAGGAACCCATGGGCCTACCCTAGGATCACCCAGGAGGACATCCAACCTTAACTGGTTTCCAAGAGATAGTCCGCCACTACTCGTATAATGTAAGGTATAAAGCCCAAGAAATGCATGACCTAATGGGCCATACACTAAGCCCAAATCTTAGGCCATATAGTGAGCCCTCAAGTAAGGTTTGGGCCCAACCACAAAGGCCATAATTCCACATATTGTGGTGGGCTTCATGGGCAGCCCAGTAATTCATTTACATGAGCAAGTTTTACATTTAACACAAGTGAGTTGGGCCTCACTTTTGGCCCAAGTACAAGGTCAATTTAGTAGGCAGCGAAGAGCCCAACTCCTTGCATATTATTGTCCTTAATCCCATCACAATAGATGGGAGAGTATAGGCATAAGATCAATGGGCCTATCCAAAAGAACTAAGTCCAAAAGGCCTAATCACCGCCACAAAAGGGGTGGCCATGCATATACTATATTACATAATGGGCCCAAAACAAAAGTCATCCAATCCCTTCATTATGATGGATTTAAGGACAACCCTTAAGTCCAAGAATACACAAGGGAGAGACCTATACCGATAGGGTGGGCCTTGCCTCATCAGACAAAGACTTAACAAGGCCCTCCACAATATACATTTATGTGGGCTTTGTAAGTCAGCCCATTATTAAACACTTCATGAGGACATCAAGGCCCATTAATACACATGGTCAGCTTATAGATAGCCCATTGGGTTTGTAAATCAATAAGGTCAGCTCTTGCACAATCTTGGGCTCAAGAAAGAAGTTCTCAGCCCATTGAGCCTATAAAACTATTAAAAATTCTGATTAAGGCTAGCCCACAAAATCACCACAAAGGTGTGCCTCAAGGGGCACTCATTAAGCCCAAAAAGTCTAAGGAAGGAAAATAAGGAGTGTGTGCAACACTCTCTCAAATTTGGTGTGCCACAATAGTTCCTAAACAATCAACCATGTAGCAAATTTTGGGCCCCTTGCTGGAATTTCAGCCCACCCATTTCCTCAGCCTACTGGAGTCCAGAAATTTATTTAATTTAGATGGGTTACTGACCCATGGTGATCCATAGTGGGCCCCACCAGATAAAAGAGAGATATACAATACTTACTTCAAGTGGGCCATGCCATTAGAATGCAGGCCCAACAACCCAATGTAAGGGTGTGCCTGGGTATTTGACCCAAAACTGGTCCAAATTGCAGGCCACACCACGGTCGGTATAGAGGCCTGATGGCCCTAAAAATTTATAGGGTAGTCCTTACATGTGTGGGTCACACCCCCATAAAATTTTATAATTTTTAAACATCTAAAAAATATTTTAATTAATTCAAATAAAACAATCTATCCTAAAACTCAGACTGATCTGGACACCATATAATAGTGGACCGGTCAAGCCACCACCATAGTGTGTACAGGCATCCAATGGCTCCAAAATTTTGTAGGTAGGTCCTAACATGAGTTTGACACATCTATATAAGTTTTTACAATTTTAGACACTCAAAATTATTTTAATAAATTTTAAGAATGTAATCTGTCCAGGATGAACTATTGCTGGAATGTAACTGTTTTAAATTTGGGCCACTCAAATGGGTAGATTCTGAGCCTGCAAAATTTCTAAAATTTAGACCCAAGGTCCCTCATTAAGCCTAAATTAACTTGGAGCTCAGAAATATGGCCCACCTTCTGAGAAAATATTTTTAAAATTTTATTTTTATGGAACTATGCTGCTGGACTGCACAGTAGAATGTTTCTGACAGTCCACTATGTTGGACCACCCGTTTAGATGCCCAAATGGGGTCCATTGGCCCTAAACTTTTGCAGGTATTTCTTACCAAGGGTGGACCACATTCCTGTAAATTTTTAAAATTTTTAGATACCCAGAAATATTTTAATAAATTTTGAATTTCCAACCTATCTAGGGTGTAATGTTGCTGGAACAGTGCAGAAAATCCAGACTGTCTGTCACGACCCAAACTCGGTAACCAGAATCACAAGGGACCCGATGGCCGATTTTGGTCATAACAGCCTCCATAGTACCCCATTCTCGGGTCCTGAGGCAGGTTCCGATCCTGGGATCTTATAAGGAGGATTTTCATAACAGTATAATCATTACCAATATGAGCATACCCAAGATCACAGCAAATACATCTGAGAATAACAAAGGCACACATCACAAAATCCACTAAGAATTTAAACTTTTACAATCATCCATAAGGTCCAAAAGGACATACATGAGATAAAAGGAGAAGAGGGAAAGGTCGGCAACACTGGAGTCCTCAAAAGCTCCGCTCTACTCCACGCACTGCTGCTACGATGCCTGCCTAGAATCTCCTGCACGCATCAATCGTGCATAAGCTTATAGAAGCTTAGAGGGTGGTGAAAGTGTGTGACAATGGTGCACAGAAGAATAGTAGGAGATGCAAGAAGGGAAATGTGCTCAATGGAAAAATCGATAACCTTACCAAGGCTTATCATGAATATGATGCAATGAGTACTGGATGTTAAACCAAGGCAATGCATGAAGGGGGCTCGTACAACCAATGCTAATGCGATGCAAGTAATACCAGTGCTTATATCCAAATCATAAGTCAAGTACATTTCCAATCATAAGGAAATCACCGGGGTCCATTACACTGCCGAATGACTGTCGCTCTACAGACCCCGCACAGTCAAACGAGCATAAGAGACCTCACTACCCGCCTGTGGACAGCCAATCACCAACAAGGCCTGACAGTAGCGGACCCATTTACGAGCTGGTCAGACTCAGCCTAGCAATGCCCACTACACACCAGGCAGGTAAGGCCACACCCCTATCCAACCGACTACACGACAGTGGGAGTCGCAGCCTAACGGTATAAGGCCCTCGTACGCTCATGTATTCCACCCGGTCACGGCGTTGGAGCAGATCCTTGGTACCATGGAAGTTTTGGAAATTTCACCCATGGGCATCCTATGCACCCGGTATGCTCAACTAATATTTTCGGTGTCCACGCATACGATCATCCACGAATATCCCTGTGGAGGTAAGGCCCTGATGAAGTAAGGGCAGATATCCACATGCTATGCAATGCCAGATGCATGAATCACACAATCACCCATGCATCAATCCCAAGCATTCATCTCTCAGGGAGATACCAACATGTCCTACACAATGCCACAACCATGACCAATCATTCCTCAACCAAGCATGCATATGATGTGTATGGGAGTGGGCCATGAAGATGAATAAGGGTGCCAATATGGTGGAGATGAACTCTCTACCTAACCATGAAGGGTCTAAATACTTAACTAATTCCTCATAAGGAATACAACCTCTAGTGGGGGCCCATATACCTGGGGTAGCCCACAAGACTAAGGAGAACAATGGTATGGGCCTAAATAGTGAGATGGCTTAACAAGGTTCTATGGTGGGCCTTTAACCACCCATAGAAGCCCATGGGTCTACCTTAAGGCTACCAACGTGGACATCCAACCACAATTGGTCCCTAAGGGGTAGCCCATCTCTAATTGATCATGAATCAAGGACCAAGGCCCATGCAACATCAAAAATAAGAAATGAGTAGCCATAATTATACCACAGCACTCATGTTGGGCTTCAGAAAGGGCGGCCCAAGGCCTACCCAAAATATGGGTTCAAGGAGAACACACATAACCCAACTCATATATAACACTATGGGCCCATAAGGGAAAGGTTAGGGCCCAACATAAAAGTCACTAATCCCATATATTATGGTGGCCTAGTGGGCGGCCCATTGCTCAAACCACATGGGCAATGTCATGCTCTTAGTCAAGTGAGTTGGGTCTACAACTCGGCCCAAGTATAAAGTTGATTTGATGGGCAATCAAGGGCCCATCTACTTGTGTAATCTGGCCCACTAACCCAACATAATAATATAGTAAAATGACCCAATAGTTCAATGGGTCTATCTGGAAAGTTCCAACTCAATTGGGCCTAAGGAGTTCAACAACTAGCTACATTCATGGACCCAATTAAATTTAACTGTGGTGGGCCTCAAAATTGCATTTATTAAGCCCAAAATTTAAGAAACTAAAGGTATCAATTATCTCCTCTAATACCTTCATAAATGTGGTGGGTCTCACTCCTCAAAATTTCAGCCCAAGTCCAAGCATAATTATAACATGTTGTTGTCCTAAATTTGGGCACTCCATTGGAGTGGGCCCAAGGCCTCTAAAACTCTGAAAATTGAGGGCCATGGCCCCTCATCATTCATACAATGAGAGGAAACCCAAAAATATGGCCCACCATCAAAAGTAATATTTTTAAATTTTGGTTTTTATCAAGCATATTGTTGGACTGCACAACAGAAAAATTGAGAGTCCAGCCATCTTGGACCATTTTTTTGGATGCCCTAAAGGGGTCATTTGAGGCTGAAATTTTATAGAGTGATACGTCCATATGTGGGCCACACCCCAAAAAAATTTCATAATTTTTTAGATATTTATAAGTATTTTAATTAGTTTAAACAAAACAGACTGTCCATGAAATCGGACAGACCTGAACGTCCCAACATGGTGGGCCAGTCCGGCCCTTGCCACGGTGTGTACAGGGGTCCATTGGCCTTGAAATTTGGTAGGTGGGTCCTACCATGAGTAGATCACATCCCTAAAAAATTTCAGAATTTTTAGACACCTGTAAATATTTTAATTCATTTAAATAAATCAGTCTGTCCTAAAAATCGGACTGATCTGGACACTATATTATAGTGGGCCAGTCCAGCCACCACTATGGTACGTACAGGTGTCCATTGGTCTCCAAATTTTGTAGGTGGGTCCTACCTTGAGTAGGCCACCCCTGAATAAATTTTTATAATTTTTAAACACCTATAGATATTTTAATAAATTTCAGAAATCCAACTGTCCATGGTGGGATGTTGCTGGAATAGTGTAGAAAATCCAGACTGTCCACCTCACTTGGACCATACCTTTGGGACCTCAATCAAGGTCAGATGGAGCTGAAATTTGGGGAACATCAAGATGAGATCCCCACCTTTCAGAAAAGTATATTTGATGGGTATGAATAGTCCCCCAAACAGTCCCAAAATCTGGTCCAAAAACAACCAGAAATTGTCCAGAAAATTCTGGACAGCAACATGTACTTAGATAAAATTTATTATATAGGTTAAATAAAAAGGAAAACACATTAATGGAGGATGGTGTGGCCTTCCTTAGTGGGCCCCACAAATGTCCATGTCATAATCTAAAGCCAACACACCTTGCATGCATCATTAAGGTAGCAAGTAGGACACCCAAAATCAAACAATGGGCAGTTTGGGCATCCCACCTTGCTGAAATTTATGGATGTCCTAGGCCCACCAAATGAGCCACACACATCAGGAAATAAAATGAGAGAAAAGAGAGATAGAAGGACAATTCGGCCATAGGGAAAGGGCTCCGCCACTATTGAGCCTTCCCTAGATCAATCACACCCATAAATCATACATAGATTTACATTTACAACATGAATCTTGCACATGCATGGCCTATAATTAAAATGCATGGTGAGGATGCCATCCCCACCATGGTTATAAGGTATAGATGACCCAAACATAATATGATATGAAAGAAAATGGTCATGATGGGGCCCAAAGAGAAAGGCCCCATGCATGGATCATGCATGCATAAGATAGGCCATTAGGCCACAACCATGGGATTGTGTGGGATCTCCACCATTGATTGGTGGGTCCTACACTTCCCTCATGAAAAAAAACCATCTAGGCTATAGAAAATAGATTTTTACATCTAAAGGGGCACCCACCTCAAAGATGACCACCAAACTTTCACACTAAGGTCCTTTAGCACCAAGGGAGATGGATCAATGGTGGAGATGAGGTTTCAAGGGTTAGATGGTGGGGGATTAAGGAGGAAGGTGGCTGGAAAAATGGAGAAAAATGGGCTGGAGAAATGGAGGAAAATTGCTAGAGAAGAAGAGAAGAGAGAGAGAAATGAGAGGGAAAGAGAGGAAAAATCTTTTTAAAGAAAGTAATCATTAACCTATGGTGATACAAACAATGTTGCTAGGGTAGGTTAGGTGTGGGTGGTGTGTGAGGTCTTGGTAGTGTGAGTTATGGAGATTTAGGTGGTGTGTGTAGTGTGTGTTGGAACTTGTGCAAAAGAGGGAGTGTGGGCCACATGCACCACTCCAAGGTGGGCCACATGATCGAAATCAAGGGCCATAGAATGAAACGTACACAACTTATGATCCACATATCGGATGGACGCACAAGACGCGGCGTTGGAACCGCGGCAACAATGCGGTCGCAATGGCATAGGTCTCAGCTCGATCCGAGTCGGGTCTACTTGATTGGACTCTAGGATGACCGCAGCACTATCTGAGGGTCGCAGGTCGCCAGAGTTCGACCGGTAGGACCGCGAGACCACAAGAAATGAAATGCACACTCTCACACACACATGCACATATGTGAACTTGGGTCGGGTCTCACACTGTCCACCCCACTTGGACCACACTTTTGGGACCTCTATCAAGATTGGATGGGGTTGAAATGTGGGGCACATGAAGATGAGATCCCTAAATTTTAGAAAAATATATTTGATGGGTACAAAAGGTTTCCTAATGTGACGCCCCGGTCACTGCTTCATGTGGGTGGGCGCACATGTGGGCGGGCCCCAAGGAAGGCTGGCAGGCTACTGTGTTTGGCGAGCTACTGTTGCAGTTGACTGTAGCGTAACTTTTCCCACATTGAAAGAGCTGTCTAGAGTTGTGGTGGTTATATGTGGGGTTCCTCCCTTAACATACATGACGCGTTTTAAAAGCCGTGATCCCACCGAGAAAAGCGGACAATATCATGTGCTGTGGGGGTGGGCCTTACAAATGGTATCAGAGCCGAGGACGGCTCTGCCCTCGGTGGGGGATAATGTGACGCCCCGGTCACTACTTCATGTGGGCGGGCACATGTGGGTGGGCGCACATGTGGGCGGGCCCCAAGGAAGGCTGGTAGGCTACTGTGTTGGGCAAGCTACTGTTGCAGTTGACTGTAGCGTAACTTGTCCTACATCGGAAGAGTTGTCTAGAGTTGTGGTGGTTATATGTGGGGTTCCTCCCTTAACACACATGACGCGTTTTAAAAGCCGTAAGCCCACCGGGCAAAGCGGACAATATCATGTGCTGTGCGGGTGGGCCTTACAACTAATCAGTCCCAATTTCAATCCCAAGTTCAACAAAAAAAATCTGTCCAGAAATTTCTGGACAGCAATGCATGTATGGAATAAAAAAAATTTATGGGCCTATTAAGGAAGGGATTGGCCCATAAATTGGGTGTCATGGCCCACCCTAGTGGGCCCCACAATTTTTCAGAACAAACCTTCAAATTTCCACCCTTACAAGAACATTTAAGGTGGCAAAAAGAAGCATCTAAACCACGGTTTAGGTTGAATATAGATGTCCCTTTCTTACTAGGCTTTTTCTTTTGGGCAATCCAGGCCCACTAAGTGGACCACACATAATATCATCAGATTTCTAACTAAGAAAAGAGAAGGAAGAGCATCTCACCATCAGGGGAGGGCTCCGCCAATATTAAGCCATCCCCACACAATCACAACCACAAACAATAATATAAACACATTGTACAACTAGATCTTATGATGCATGGATTAGATCTTTGAAATGAGTGGTTGGGATGCCATCCCAGCCACATGCAAGGGCCTAGATGACCCATCATACTTAGAAAAATAAGAGAAATTCACATGCAAGGGGTCCATCAAGGGAAGAATCCCATGCATGGACATGCATGTACAATGTGGGCCTCATGGCCACATTTAGATGGTTGTGTAAGATCTCCATCATTAATTGGTGGGTCCTACACATCCAAATGAGAGAGAGGAAAGAGATAACATGAGGAGAGAAGATTTACTTGATGAAGAAAGCACCCACCTAGATAAAACTTGAAATTTACATAACCATCATCTAGAGGCTCCAAGCAACATGGATCAATGGTTAGGATGAGCTTTTAATGGAGGGATTGAGAAGAAAAAGGAGGAGAAGGGGCTGGAATGGAGGGGAGAGGTGCTGGATTTTTACAAGGGAGAAAGAAGGAGAGAAAATGAGAGAGAGAGAAGGGAAAGAGAGAGTTGTAGGGAGGCAATCATGGCTTCTCTCTCATTGGTTAGAGAAACCATAATGGCCTATGGTGACAATACCAAAGTGCTATACTTAGTAGGTCTCTTGGTGGTGTTTTTGGTTAGTGGTGTTAGTTATGGATATTTGTGTAGTGAGTGGGTAGTGTACCTTGGAACTTGTGGTAAGAAAGGTGGTGGTCCACACATGCACTCCACCTAAGTGGGCCACATGATCAATGGTCATATAATGAAATGTACATAACTTTTGATTTGCATATTGGATGGACGCACAAGACGCGGCGTTGGAACCGCGACGACGATGCGGTCGCAATGACATATGTTTTAACTTGATCTGAGTCGGGTCTTCATGACTGGACTTATAGATGACTGCAAACACTATCCAAGGTCACGGGTCGCTGGGATTCGACCGGTAGGACCGCGGAACCAAGATGGACGGAATGCATACTTACACACACATGCACACATGTGAACTCAGGTCGGGTCTCACAATCCTCCCCACCAACAAAAAAAATTTTATCCTCGAAATTAACAAAACCAAAATAAAAAAAATTGCATAGCATCTTCATATATGTATCAATCATCGAACGAATGGAGATAACGCTCCCTAATCATAGTAAACCTACGATGAGATCTATCGATACGTGCTCCCACTTTCACTCTACAACACTCAACGGTTGCAAGGGACTAGGGGGGTCTCAGATGATCGGCCTTGACAACAAAACAAGCCCGACATTAGCAATACAAAACTATTCAGCGGGTAAGAACAACTCATCATCCAAAATGGAACATGATAATATCATCAACCTAATACAACGAACTTCCAAAAAAATGTCGATACTGACAATCTCTCACGACAGGCTCTAATAGAAATCTGATCGAACAAAAGCCCTTGGATACAAAAGAGGTACGATGCACCAAAACATAAGACTTACATATACAGATAAGGAGAATACCCATAACAACTCCCCTAATAACTAAGAGTCTTGCTGAGTCGCGCAAAATCAAGCCTGAGGAGGCCGGGGAGGTATCTGTCTCCTTTGCATCTGTGGTCTCTACTACTACAGCGGTCGCTGCGAAGGTCCATCCTATAGTCTCGGCTGCTGTCGGGGTCTCGGTGGTGGGAGCCACTGTCGCTGCTGCAAAGGAAGAGGGCACTCGCGCCTACGGTGTCATGTCTGCCCACATCCATAACAAATGCCAGAAAAGGGCCTAAAAGAAGAAGCTGTTGTATGCGATGCTGATGCTCTGGCGGCTTGATAGGCTACGCACCTCTGCCGCTGTCGACGCTGCCGGGAGCTATTAGAGGGGACCCGCCTCTTCCGGTCTCTCCTCTGATCACGAACCCTCTGCGAACCAGTCCACTCGACCTCGCTCTGAAGTAGAAATACAGCCAACGGAGCACGCTGCAGAGTCGAATCTCGCAAAAGGGGGCTCGTACTCTCCTGTTTTGCCTGTCCGGGCGTCTCAGGAATGGGCTGACGGGTTTGAAGAATATCAGTGATGACGTGCATCAACTGCTAGAGATGCTCAACTCTTATAGGAATCGCCAGACAAGTGGGGGTAGCACTGGCCTTTGACGGAGGCACAGGTACGGCAGGAGCCTCAGCAATAGGTACGATAGGCTCTAGAGGGGAAACAAGAATCTCAGATGGTGAAGTAAAAGTCACTCGGATCACTGGAGCGGAATGAGAACCATATCCATGGGCATCACGGCTATGGACGTCACCATCATGGGTGCCTCGATTAGACGACATGGTCTACAGAAAGAATAAAGGAGATGGACACTTAGAAATTAGAATCCTTGAAGGCTCAAACGAAATGAGGGAAACACACTCGGGACACTACTTGTCCTAAGCTCGTAGCAAATATGTGATATTATCCCAAGTTATTCTAAAATTACTTGTTATGCTCTGATACCAACTCTTGTCACGCCCCAGACTCGGTAACCGGACCTCACAAGGAACCCGATGACCGGTTCTGGCCGTAATAGCTTCAGTAGTACCCCATTCTCGGCTCCTGAGGCAGGTTCCGATCTTGGGATCCTATAAGGAGAATTTCCACAACAATATAATCATTTTTAATACGAGCATACCCAAGATCACAACAAGTAAATCTGAGAATAACAAAGGCACACATCACAAAATCCACTATGAATTTGAACTTATACAAGCTTACATCAGGTTCAAAAAGATATACATAAGATAACAAAAGAAAGAAGGAAGAGAATCTGCAACACTGGGTCCTCGGCTCGCACACCTATCCAAGCTCTGTTGCTAAGACACTAACTTACGATCTCCTGCACGCATCAATCATGCATAAGCTTATAGAAAGCTTAAAGGGTGGTGAAAGTGTGTGACAATGGTGCTCAGAAGAAGATAAAGAATGTAAAAGGGAGTCACGATCAATATTAATACCACTAGCCTTACTAAGGCGATCATGAACACAAGAAGCTATGCCAAGGTAGTATGATAATGTAGGAAGTCATACTAAGGCTATATAGTGCAATGCGTAATGTAATGCAATGAGTACTGGGCGTCATGCCACGGCGATGCAATATGAGACTTACACAGCCGATGCAAATGCAATAATGCGAAGTAATGCCAATGCTCATATCCAATCCACATATCAAGTATATTTCCATTATAAGAAAATCACCGGGGCCTATTACACTGCTAGATGACTGCTGCTCTACAGACCCCGCACAGTCAAACGAGCGTAAGAGACCTCACTACCCTCTTGTGGACAACCAATCACCAACAAGGCCTGAAGGTAGCGGACCCATTCACGAGCTGGTCAGACTCAGCCTAGCAATGCCCTCTTACATCAGGTAAGTAAGGCCACACCCCTATCCAACCGATTACACGATAGTGGGAGTCGCGGCCTAACGGTATAAGGCCCTCATGCGCTCATATATACCACTCGGTCACGGCGCTGGAGCAGATCCTTGGTACCATGGAAGTTTTGAAAATTTCACCCATGGGTATCCTATGCACCCGGTATGCTCAAGTAATATTTTCGGTATCCAAACATGCCCATCCACGATGTATATGTGGAGGCTACAACCATGATGAAGCAAGGGCGATAATGCTCATATGCTATGCAATGCTAGATGCATGAATCACACAATCAATCGTGCATCAATCCCAAGCATCCAACGTGCTCAAGAGGGGATACTATGTCCCTCGTGGAAAGTATCATGCAATGCCCAATGACATAATATGATCACACACACATAGTGTCAACCAAGCATACAATGATGTACATGGGCCATGAAGATGGGTCTAGACGCATTATGCGGTGATATGCAAAGTAGTACACTCCTCCTATCCAAGAAGGGACCAAGACTAGGTACTTAGACAATATCTTTAAGGAATCCAACCTCTAGTGGGGGCCCATTTACCTGGGGTAACCCACGAGACTAAGCATACAAACTATGTGTCTAAGTAATACAGAACTGAGTCTAGCAAGAGTTTAAGATGAGCATCTAATCACATTTAGATATAATTGGGCCTAGAGGGGTCCATAATGAGGACATTTAACCGCCATTCCCCAAAAAGGCATATTAACCATGAACTATATGGATAGAAGGCCTAAGGCCTACATTTAGATAAAAATAAAGGTAACCACACACACACACACACACACACACACACACACACACACACACACACACACACACATATATATATATTCCTCATAATATGCCATGAGAAAAGAATATAATACCACCTTTAACAACATAGGCCCCAAGAGGGAAATCAAGGCCCAAGGCTTAATTTTCAATAGCCATAGAATCCATGCATTAAGTTGGACTTGGTGGGCAACCCGCGTACACAATATACGGCTAAATAAGTTTAAGTTTGGATGAAATAGGCCCAACTACAACAGCCCAATAACTTAGCAATTTAAGTGGGCAACTAAGGGCCCAATACTATCATTGTCTTAGCCCACAAGTCCATCAAAATGGTGGAAGTCGGCCCAATATACGGTTGGGCCAATCTGGGACGATCCTGCCCACTCTGGGCCCATGGGATGCCCCAAAAATCTGATCTAAGATGGAGTCCTCATCTAATCACTAAAGGTGACCCAAAAGAATACACTGATTAAGCCCAAAGATTTTAAGAAAACATAAGCATGCAACATGTACACAAGTTCTCAAATGGTGGGCCCCGAAGCCAAATAAAGTTTTCACCATAAAATTTTACATTAAGGCCCTTTGATAAACTTTTGGCCAGTTTAACTTCCTGGGCCTTCTAAGGTCAAGAAATTAGTCAAATAATCTCATGAAGGCCAACAATACTCACTGGGGGCCTCACCAGATAGAGGGTGTGCATACATCATGAAAAGGTCAAGTGGGCCTGCTAATGGACTGGGAGTCCAGTAGCAACCCAAGGCAGAGAGTTTCTCCATGATCGTGCAATCCAAGGCTTAAACAACCTGGACCAAACATGTGTTGAGGTAGGCTCCACATGCATCCATATTTAGCCTCAAATAAACAGTCAAGGGTCTATGGTGGGCCTTTAACCATACATAAAGGAACCCATGAGCCTACCCTAGGATCACCTAGGAAGACATCCAACCTCAACTGGTTTCCAAGAGATAGCCCGCCACTACTTGTATAATGTAAGGTCTTAAGCCCAAGCAATGTATGACCTAATGGGCCATACATTAAGCCCAACTCATAGGCCATATAGTGGGCCCTCAAGTAAGGTTTGGGCCCAATCATAAAGGCAATAATTTCACATATTGTGGTGGGCTTCATGGGCAGCCCAGTAATTCATTTACATGAGCAAGTTTTACATTTAACACAAGTGAGTTGGGCCTCACTTTTGGCCCAAGTACAAGGTCAATTTAGTAAGCAACCAAGAGCCCAACTCCTTGCATATTATTGCCCTTATTCCCATCACAATAGATGAGAGAGTATAGGCATAAGATCAATGGGTCTATCGAAAAGAACTGAGTCCAAAAGGCCTAATCACTGCCACAAAAGGGGTGGCCATGCATATACTATATTACATAATGGGCCCAAAACAAAAGTCATCCAATCCCTTCATTATGATGGATTTAAGGATAACCCATAAGTCCAAGAATACACAAGGGAGAGACCTATACCGATAGGGTGGGCCTTGCCTCATCAGATAAAGACTTAACAAGGCCCTTCACAATATGCATTTATGTGGGCTTTGTAAGTCAGCCCATAATTAAACACTTCATGAGGGCATCAAGGCCCATTAATACATATGGTTAGCTTATAGATAGCTCATTGGGTTTGTAAATCAATAAAGTCAGCCCTTGCACAATCTTGGGCTCAAGAAAGAAGTTCTCAGCCCATTGAGCCTATAAAACTATTAAAAATTCTGATTAAGGCTAGCCCACAAAATCACCACAGAGGTGTGCCTCAAGGGGCACTCATTAAGCCCAAAAAGTCTAAGGAAGGAAAATAAGGAGTGTGTGCAACACTCTCTCAAATTTGGTGTGCCACAATAGTTCCTAAACAATCAACCATGTAGCAAATTTTGGCCCCCTTGCTGGAATTCCAGCCCACCCATTTCCTGAGCCTACTGGAGTCTAGAAATTTATTTAATTTAGATGGGTTACTGACCCATGGTGATCCATAGTGGACCCCACTAGATAAAAGAGAGATATACAATACTTACTTCAAGTGGGCCATGCCATTAGAATGCAGGCCCAGCAACCCAATGTAAGAGTGTGCCTGGGTATTTGACCCAAAACTGGTCCAAATTGTATGCCACACCACGGTCGGTACAGAGGCCCGATGGCCTTGAAAATTTGTAGGGTAGTCCTTACTTATGTAGGTCACACCTTCATAAAATTTTATAATTTTTAAACATCTAAAAATATTTTAATTAATTCAAACAAAACAATCTATCCTAAAACTCGGACTGATCTGGACACCATATAATAGTAGGCCAGTCCAGCCACCACCATAGTGTGTACAGGCATCCAATAGCTCCAAAATTTTTTAGGTAGGTCCTAAAATGAGTTTGACACATGTATATAAATTTTTACAATTTTTAGACACTCAAAAGTATTTTAATAAATTTTAAGAATGTAATCTGTCCAGGATGAACTATTGCTGGAATGTAACTGTTCTAAATTTGGGCCACCCAAATGGGTAGATTCTGGGCCTCCAAAATTCTTGAAATTTGGACCCAAGGTTTCTCATTAAGCCTAAATTAACATGAAGCTCAGAAATATGGCCCACCTTCTAATAAAATTTTTTTAAAATTTTATTTTTATGGAACTATACTGCTGGACTGCCACAGTAGAATGTTTCTGGCAGTCCACTATGTTGGACCACCCGTTTAGATGCCCAAATGGGGTCCATTGGCCCTAAAATTTTACTTGTATTTCTTACCAAGGGTGGACCACATCCCTGTAAATCTTTAAAATTTGTAGACACGCAGAAATATTTTAATAAATTTCGAATTGCCAACCTATCTAGGGTGTAATGTTGCTGGAACAGTGCAGAAAATCCAGACTGTCCACCCCACTTGGACCACACTTTTGGGACCTCTATCAAGATTGGATAGCGTTGAAATGTGGGGCACATGAAGATGAGATCCCCAAATTTTAAAAAAATATATTTGATGGGTACAAAAGGTTTCCTAATGTGACGCCCCGGTCACTGCTTCATGTGGGCGGGCACATGTGGGTGGGCGCACATGTAGGCGGGCCCCAAGGAAGGCTGGCAGGCTACTGTGTGGCTGGCAGGCTATTGTGTTGGGCGAGCTACTGTTGCAGTTGACTGTAGCGTAACTTGTCCCACATCGGAAGAGCTGTCTAGAGTTGTAGTGGTTATATGTGGGGTTCCTCCCTTAACACACATGATACGTTTTAAAAGCCGTGAGCCCACCGGGCAAAGCGGACAATATCATGTGCTGTGGGGGTGGGCCTTACCCCTAATCAGTCCCAATTTCAAGCCCAAGTTGAACAAAAAAAATTTGTCCAGAAATTTCTGCAAAGCAATGCATGCATGGAATAAAATAAATTTATGGGCCTATTAAGGAAAGGATTGGCCCATAAATTGGGTTTCATGGCCCACCCTAGTGGGCCCCACAATTTTTCAGAACAAACCCTCAAATTTTTACCCTTACAAGAACATTTAAGGTGGCAAAAAGAGGCATCTAAATCATGGTGTAGGTTGAATATAGATGTCCCTTTCTTCCTAGGCCTTTTCTTTTGGGCAATCCAGGCCCACTAAGTGGACCACACATAATATCATCAGATTTCTAATTAAGGAAAGAGAAGGAAGAGCATCCGGCCATCAGGGGAGGGCTTCGCTACTATTAAGCCGTCCCCACACAATCACAACCACAAACAATAATATAAACACATTGTACAACTAGATCTTATGATGCATGGCTTAGATCTTTGAAATGAGTGGTTGGGATGCCATCCCAGCCACATTCAAGGGCCTAGATGACCCATCATACTTAGAAAAATAAGAGAAATCCACATGCAAGGGGTCCATCAAGGGAAGAATCCCATGCATGGACATGCATGTACAATGTGGGCCTCATGGCCACATCTAGATGGTTGTGTAAGATCTCCATCATTAATTGGTGGGTCCTACACATCCAAATGAGAGAGAGGAAAGAGATTACATGAGGAGAGAAAAGATTTACTTGATGAAGAAAGCACCCACCTAGATAAAACTTGAAATTTACATAACCATCATCTAGAGGCTCCAAGCAACATGGATCAATGGTTAGGATGAGTTTTTAATGGAGGGATTGAGAAGAAAAAGGAGGAGAAGGGGCTGGAATGGAGGGGAGAGGTGCAGGATTTTTACAAAGGAGAAAGAAGGAGAGAAAATGAGAGAGAGAGAAGGGAAAGAGAGAGTTGTAGGGAGGCAATCATGGCTTCTCTCTCATTGGTTAGAGAAACCATAATGGCTTATGGTGACAATAACAAAGTGCTATGCTTAGTAGGTCTCTTGGTAGTATTTTTGGTTAGTGGTGTTAGTTATGGATATTTGTGTAGTGAGTGGGTAGTGTACCTTGGAACTTGTGGTAAGAAAGGTGGTGGTCCACACATGCACTCCACCTAAGTGGGCCACATGATCAAATTTCATATAATGAAATGTACATAACTCTTGATCTGCATATCAGATGGATGCACAAGACGTGGCGTTGGAACCGTGACGACGATGCGGTCGCAATGACATATGTTTCAACTCGATCTGAGTCGGGTCTTTATGACTGGACTTATAGATGACCGCAAACACTATCCAAGGTCACGGGTCATCGGGATTCGACTGGTAGGACCACGGAACCAAGATGGACGGAATGCATACCTACACACACATGCACACATGCGAACTTAGGTCGGGTCTCACAAGTTAGCCTAACCATGTTTGGCTAAACCTCTTAGTTAGGGCTAAGAGGTGAAGCTTGTAGCGTGAGGGGAGAGACTGGCTTGTTCCTTTTATTTAAGACTCATCTGATGTTAATTTTTGTTAATCTTAGTTGAATTTCTGGAATATTTTCAGTCTTTAATGGTCTGTTGTGACTAAATTTACAATGGGTCTGCAATGGCTTTGAGCATGTCCCTTCCCTTTTGA
Organism: Magnolia kwangsiensis; assembly: GCA_037074715.1. Lineage (NCBI taxonomy): Eukaryota > Viridiplantae > Streptophyta > Magnoliopsida > Magnoliales > Magnoliaceae > Magnolia > Magnolia kwangsiensis. The sequence continues at coordinate 90,067,737 of CM073585.1, forward strand.
TGTTTATGATGTCAGGACGTCCCGTTGTTCACCATAGTCTCCTGGGCATGGGTGGATGTCGGTACCCTTCTTGACCTTCATGCATTGATTGATTGGTTGATAATTAGCTTAATTTTGTTGTTCGCCATAGTCTCTTGGGCATGGTTTGGTGATGGAATCCATTCTAATTCATATACCTTTCATCTCTTTGAAAACTAGATCAACGGCAGTTCAGTAAATTTTATAATTCTTGAAGCAGGCATAAGATCTCCCTGATCTTTACAAGTGGATCCTCTGAATCCCTAGTAACCCTTCTCTGATATCTCCTTAGTTTTAGATTAATGAACCTACAATTATTTCACAATTGTTACTTGATTTAGAATTCATCATATTCTAGTTCAAATCCTACTTAATTTCAGATTATGTACAGTTTCAGTCCCTTAGGATTCGACCTCGGTCTTACCGAGTTATTACTACATCACAACCCTGCACTTAGGGAGTGAACACCTAAACCTAAACCTTAACCTATTCTCAAATCCTTAAACCTATAACCTATAACCTACCTATAACCTTAATCTAAAACCTAAACCTTAACCTATTCTCAAATCCCTAAACCTATAACCTATAACCTACCTATAACCTTAATCTAAAACCTAAACCTTAACCTATTCTCAAATCCCTAAACCTAAACCTACACCTAATCCTATTCTCAACTACCTAACCTAAACTTAAACCTAAACTTGAAAATCCAAAGTAAAACCCGATCCCAAACCCAAACCCGATTTCCTAAACCTAAACCTTAACCTATTCTCAAATCTCTAAACCTATAACCTATAATCTACCTATAACCTTAACCTAAAACCTAAACCTTAACCTATTCTCAAATCCCTAAACCTAAACCTACACCTAATCCTATTCTCAACTACCTAACCTAAACCTAAACCTAAACTTGAAAACTCAAAGCAAAACCCGATCCCGAACCCAAATCTGATTTCCTAAACCTAAACCTTAACCTATTCTCAAATCCCTAAACCTATAACCTATAACCTACCTATAACCTTAACCTAAAACCTAAACCTTAACCTATTCTGAAATTCCTAAACCTAAACCTACACCTAATCCTATTCTCAACTACCTAACTTAAACCTAAACCTAAACTTGAAAACCCAAAGCAAAACCCGATCCCGAACCCAAACCCGATTTCCTAAACCAAAACCTTAACTTATTCTCAACTCCCTAAACCTATAACCTATAACCTACCTATAACCTTAACCTAAAACCTAAGCCTTAACTTATTCTCAATTTCTTAAACCTATAACCTATAACCTACCTATAACCTTAACCTAAAACCTAAACCTTAACCTATTCTCAATTCCCTACAGCTATAACCTATAACCTATGTATAACCTTAACCTAAAACCTAAATGTGTTCTCAAATCCCTAAACCTAAACCTACACCTAATCCTATTCTCAACTAACTAACCTAAACCTAAACCTAAACTTGAAAATCCAAAGAAAAACCCGATCCCAAACCCAAACCGATTTCCTAAACCTAAACCTTAACCTATTCTTAATTCTCTAAACCTATAACCTATAACCTACCTATAATCTTAACCTAAAACCTAAACCTTAACCTATTCTCAATTCCCTACAGCTATAACATATAACCTACTTAAAACCTAAACCTTAACCTATTCTCAAATCCCTAAACCTAAACCTACACCTAATCCTATTCTCCACTACCTAACCTAAACCTAAACCTAAACTTGAAAACCTGAAGCAAAACCCGATCTCGAACCCAAACCCGATTTTCTAAACCTAAACCTTAACTTATTCTCAAATCCCTAAACCTATAACCTATAACCTACCTATAACCTTAACCTAAAACCTAAGCCTTAACCTATTCTCAATTTCCTAAACCTATAACCTATAACCTACCTAAAACCTAAACCTTAACCTATTCTCAATTCCTTACAGCTATAACCTATAACCTACCTATAACCTTAACCTAAAACCTAAACCTAAAACCTAAATGTGTTCTCAAATCCCTAAACCTAAACCTACACCTAATCCTATTCTCAACTACCTAACCTAAACCTAAACCTAAACTTGAAAACCCAAAGAAAAACCCGATCCTGAACCCAAACCCGATTTTCTAAACCTAAACCTAAACCTATTCTCAATTCTCTAAACCTATAACCTATAACCTACCTATAACCTTAACCTAAGACCTAAACCTTAACCTATTCTCAATTCCCTACAGCTATAACCTATAACCTACCTAAAACTTAAACCTAAAAGCTAAATGTGTTCTCAAATCCCTAAACCTAAACCTACACCTAATCCTATTCTCAACTACCTAACCTAAACCTAAACCTAAACTTGAAAACCCAAAGCAAAACCCGATCTCGAACCCAAACCTGATTTCCTAAACCTAAACCTTAACCTATTCTCAAATCCCTAAACCTATAACCTATATCCTACCTATAACCTTAACCTAAAACCTAAACCTTAACCTATTCTCAATTCCCTACAGCTGTAACCTATAACCTACCTAAAACCTTAACCTAAAACCTAAATGTGTTCTCAAATCCCTAAACCTAAACCTACACCTAATCCTATTCTCAACTACCTAAACTAAACCTAAACCTAAACTTGAAAACCCAAAGAAAAACCCGATCCCGAACCCAAACCCGATTTCCTAAATCTAAACCTTAACCTATTCTCAAATCCCTAAACCTATAACATATAACCTACCTATAACCTTAACCTAAAACCTAAACCTTAACCCATTCTCAATTCCCTACAGCTATAACCCATAACCTACCTAAAACCTTAACCTAAAACCTAAATGTGTTCTCAAATCCCTAAACCTAAACCTACACCTAATCCTATTCTTAACTACCTAACCTAAACCTAAACCTAAACTTGAAAACCAAAAGTAAAACCCGATCTTGAACCCAAACCCGATTTCCTAAACCTAAACCTTAACCTATTCTCAAATCCCTAAACCTATAACCTATAACCTACCTATAACCTTAACCTAAAACCTAAACCTTAACATATTCTCAATTCCCTATAGTTATAACCTATAACCTACCTAAAACCTTAACCTAAAACCTAAATGTGTTCTCAAATCCCTAAACCTAAACCTACACCTAATCCTATTCTCAACTACCTAACCTAAACCTAAACCTAAACTTGAAAACCCAAACCAAAACCCGATCCCGAACCCAAACCCGATTTCCTAAACCTAAACCTTAACCTATTCTCAAATCCCTAAACCTATAACATATAACCTACCTATAACCTTAACCTAAAACCTAAACTTTAACCTATTCTCAATTCCCTACAGCTATAACCTATAACTTACCTAAAACCTTAAACTAAAACCTAAATGTGTTCTCAAATACCTAAACCTAAACCTACACCTAATCCTATTCTCAACTACCTAACCTAAACCTAAACATAAATTTGAAAACCCAAAGCAAAACCTGATCCCGAACCTAAACCCGATTTCCTAAACCTAAACCTTAATCTATTCTCAAATCCCTAAACCTATAACCTATCTATAACCTTAACCTAAAACCTAAACCTTAACCTATTCTCAATTCCCTACAGCTATAACCTATAGCCTACCTATAACCTTAACCTAAAACCTAAATATGTTCTCAAATCCCTAAACCTAAACCTACACCTAATTCTATTCTCAACTACCTAACCTAAACCTAAACCTAAACTTGAAAACCCAAACCTAAACCCAATCCCAAACCCGAATCCGATTTCCTAAACCTAAACCTTAACCTATTCTCAATTCTCTACAGCTATAACCTATAACCTACCTATAATCTTAACCTATAACCTAAACTTAAAACCTAAATGTGTTCTCAAACCCCTAAACCTAAACCTACACCTATTCCTAATCTCAACTCCCTAACCTAATCCTAAACCTAAACTTGAAAACCCAAAGAAAAACCCGATCCCGAACCCGAACCCGAACCCAATGCTATAACTTATAACCTATAACATATAACCTTAACCTAAACCTAACCAAAACCTATAACCTTTGCCGCACCCTTACCCATCGATGCCCCACCACCTCTGCCTCCATCTTTGTAATTTTTTATATTTTATTTATGATGTTAAACTTATATGTATTTATGCATGATGTAGTTTATGTTTAGATAGATTTATTTATGTACTTTGGAGTTAAATAGCTATGAATGTGAATATGATGAAATATATTATATGATAGGTGTATATCAGGAATTATATTGTAATAAGTGTATATTAGGTGTATTTTAAGAATTTTGTGCTGGAATATAGGGTGGGAAAAAAAAGAAAAAACTTTTACCTACGAAAAGTTTTGTAGGTAAAAGTCTCCTCCAAGTTTTTACCTACGAAACTTTTCGTAGTTAAAAGTCTAACAAATGTTTTTACCTACGAAAGTATTCGTAGCTAAACGTTTTGTAAGGTATTTTTATCTACGATATCATTCGTAGTTAAACGTGTTGTTTAGTAAATATTTTTACCTACGAAAATATTTGTAGGTAAAGGAATTTTTATCTACAAAATTGGTGGTAGGGAAACATTTTCTAAGTATTTTTATCTACGAATATACGGTTGGGGAAAAATCATGTACCTTTTAGCTACGAAACTATTGGTAGGTAAAAAGTCTTGTTAATATTTTTAGCTACGAAATTTTTGGTAGCTAAAATGAGTTTAATATTTTTGGCTACGAAATTGTTGGTAGGTAAAAAATTTTGTAAATATGCTTAGGTACAAAATTATTGGCAGGTAAAAAGTGTTTTTACTATTTTTGGCTACGAAAGTATTTGTAGGTAAAAAGTCTCGTAAATATTTTTAGCTACGAAATTGTTGGTAGGTAAAAAGTGTTTCAAATATTTTTGGCTACGAAAGTATTCGTAGATAAACAGTCATGTATATATTTTTACCTGCAAAACTATTCATAGGTAAAAAGTTTTGTCAATACTTTTACCAACGAAATTCAACATTGGTAAAATGTTTTTTCTACAAAAACTTTCGTTGGAAAAAGTCTTACCTTTGCTAACGAATTTTTTTTTTCGTGGGTAAAAGGTGTTCCCCTCGGGCTTTTAGCTACGAAATTGCCAACGAAAAATTTCGCTGGTAAAACGTTTTTGCTGCGAAATTAAGCCTTTTGCCTACAAAAATTTTCGTTGGTAAAAGTGGCATTTCTTGTAGTGGAATAATTAGTTCAAAGTTGCGGCTACCAGTCATTTCGACAGAGTTTTGAGATATTTACACTAAGGAAAGATTAAAATCGAAAGATATTTTTCTTTATGCATATAAGTTGATTATTCTGATAGAAATGTTTAACCAAGAAAATATAATTTTATAAAAATCAAGTAGGGGATTGTTATAAAAATGTTGATTTTAATAAAATATATTTTAAATAATAAAATATATAAATTATATAAAATGTTTTAAAAAATAACTTTTTGTGGGTTTTTTGAATAGTCCTACATTGGAAAAGATAAGAAGAAAAAAATAGTTTATATGAAGGATGTGGAGTACCTTATTATTTGCCCATATAGTCCGTGGACAATGGGACTTGCATGTTCCAGTGCGAAGCACTGGAATACCGTGCACGCGCAAGCGCTTGGGCTCAGGCTCGGGCTCGGGCTCGGTTATGGGCTCAGTGCGAGGGCATAAACATGTGAGGCACTGTGGCTGTAGAGGCGCTAGTGATGCACTTTGCACTTCTCACGTATGCATCGTGTCGAAGAGGGTCACTCCCTTCCCGAACCAGAGCGAGACGTGTGCGAGTCGCGGTGCGACTAAGCGGCTATGGCGGGTGAATGGTTGATAGAGAGACTAGAGGACTGAGAGAGAGATCTCTCAATATATATAGACAGACTGGAAAGAGTTGTTACACAAGAAACTGTAACAGCTGAGCCATTAGTGTAGGGTCCAACTGTAACTACTGCATGGCTAATCCAACAGTCAGAAAATGGCTAGCTGCTGTCTCACAACAGTCAGCATGCAGCAGAATAATGGACCATGCACAACAATAAAAAATGGCCATAAAACGGTTAGTTTTCCAATAGCTAGAAATGACTTAATGAAAATTAAGTCTCTGGACCGTAACCCCTAGCCACCATAGCCTATAAATAGAGGGTTTGGATAGGTTTTCAAACCATCTCAATCCACTCCAGCAAACCCATTTGAACTAAGACAGCTAGCCCCACTTCACTCATATACTCCAGCAATTCCAGCAACAAAACAAGACTTGAACCTTAGCTTGAAGAACAAACCAGTGGTGTGGTCTAGAATGGTTCAACTGAACCAGCGGCTGAAGACTTAACTAATATAGTGGTCTAAAATATTTTTTTTTCTTTCTTTTGGGATTTTTCTCTTATATTGTAATTTTGCCAAAATTTCTGTATTAGAGTTCCATTTAGTGGGCCTTCATGTTTGCTGAATGTAGACCCACACCAGACTTGTCGTATCCTAGAAGCGATTTGCCTGTAACATATTAGCATAATCAATTCACTTAAGTAGGGGCAAATAATGCTTTAAGGACAACGTTTCAAACGTGCTTCAGTCTGCCCACATTTCAGATTTATTTGTAATTTTCAGTTTCCACATTATACAGAAATTATACTAATCTGTATAAATTCGCAACACCAAATCTCAGGTGGACAACACCAAAGGGAAAAGTCTTGATTGAATATATACAATTAAAAACATCATGGATTCCATGGGAATGTCTATTTGCTATCCAAACTGTTGATTAGGTCATAAAGACCTAGATGAATAGGCCACACAAATATCATCTTAATCCAAAGCTTTCGTGGCCCACAATAAGTTTTTAATGGTCAATTACCACTATTTCCAGTACTATGGTCCATTTGAGATTTGGATCTGCTTCATTCTTTTGATTATGCCATAAAATGAGCTTTCAATACGGATGGATGGCCTGAATGTAGTCACATACATCACGGTGACCCACACAGTTAGGGTCCCACCATTGATCCCTGGCCGATTGCATACTTAGTAACTAAGTACGCTAAGGGGGAGTTTGGGCACATGGTATTAGATGGGATTAGATGGGATGGAATTTCATTTGGTCTCGTGTCAATTCACTCAATGTTTGAGAAGAATGGAAGAGCTTGAAATTAGATTAGATGGAATTGCATCGGGTCCCATGCCAACTCCACCCAATGTTAGCAAGTTGCGTAGGTCCCACCATGATGTGTGGGCTATATCCATATCGTCCACCCATTTTTCGAGATCATTTTAGAGCATGGGCCAAAAAATCGGGTAGATCTAAAGCTCAAGTGGACCCCACCATAGAAGGCAGCGGGGATTGAATACTTATCGTTGAAAACTTTTTTAGGGTCACATAAGTTTTGGATTTGCCTCATTTTTAGGCCCATGCCATAAAATGAGGATACAAAATAGATGAATGGTTTGGATATAACATATATGTGTTATTCTCAATAATTTCAAATGATGGTGGGTATATCCATTCAATGTACCACCGTATTACAAACAAAGCATGAAATTAAGCTTATCCCATGGTAACAAGGGAAAATCCCTTTGTAGGCTAGCTCCACCGTAATTTATGTATTTTGTCCACTCCATCCCTCCATTTTACCAGATAATTTTTAGGCTTAAGCCCCAAAATAATGTATATCAAAGCTCAAGTGGACCACGCTATAGGAAACAGTGTGAATTGAATCGTCTACTATTGAAAAATTCTTGGGGGTTACAAAAGTTCTGGATGAAGCTGATATTTTTGTTTTCCTTTTATCCATGTTGTGTGATCTTATAAACAAGTTGGATGACAAATAAACACCATTGTGGGCCCTAACAATGTTTCAGCTATGGAAATAATTATTCCCATGGTTTCCTATGGTATGGTCCACTTTATTATTATTATTATTATTATTATTAACTGAAAATTTCATTTCATGTATATGTTGTACAAAACCTGGACAATTCGGGCTTCCCCATGCGATAAGATAATGAGGGAGCCTATCGTAAGGCCTAAAAAAATGGCAGCCTACCTATGATGCGAACCTTAAGAACCATTTCCGAATTTCCTAATGGAACCTAATCCCACTTTGTCTAGCAAAATCAGATCCTGGATCTGAGACAGGAGGTCCGAGGCTTGTCTGATAAGGGAATTTATCTGATGCTCACTACCCAAATGGGCCAAACCATTTGCTGGAGCACTCCCTTCTCTCAGGACATGGTGAAAAGAAAATTGCCCTCTTTGCTTTAGCTTACTAATCCTATTTGACCATTGCTTCTAGATCCAGGCCGATTGAGACTTCCTGATGAGCTGGTCCACCACAAACTTAGAGTCTGACTCCACCTCTACCTTGGTCAGCCCTTGATTCAGGCAAAGAGTGAGCCCGTCTCAAACCACTTGCAGGTCTACTCTTTTATTGGATCCCAAAGCAAATATGAAGTCCACTTTAGCCTTAGATTTGCTTCATTTTTTAGCTTGTAGCCTAAAATGATATGATAAAATAGATGAATGTTGTAGATAAAATCCACACATCATAATGGCTCCTCAAAGCTCCTATCTGTTCGTAATAAAGTTTTTGCTTTCCTTTCACCTTAATTCTTAATGAATCGTAATTTTTTTTTATCAAGTTTAAATTTGTTCATTAGAAATTTGAGTTTATTTATTTATTTATTTTCTTTGACTTCTATTTACTTGTGGGGACGGTGTGTTAATCGTTTATATGTGTGCACATATGTGTGGCCACATGGGCAAAGGGTTCAAAAAACTCCCATTTCATCATTAATGACTTTTTTTTTCAAAAAGTGGAGTCTCTTGAAGTCATAACTTCACTAAAGGTTTTAGGTTCATCTTCTGCAGTCAAAACCATATGATTTTTCTAATGATATTCTTTCTATCACCATCTACTAGATGAAATGAGAGATGCTGAGAGTTTATTTAATGAGGATCAAAACTCTTCTCTACCCTTGCTCTTTGGCTCCTATGAGGTTCCTTAGAAGTTTCAACTTCTTGTTGAGTTGTCTTTATATTCTTATTAGGAGATATAATCTCAATAACTTTTGTTTCTATGGATAATGAGTTTTCAAAGAACTCTACATCTCTAGATTTTATGATTACAATGGATTCTAAGTCCAAGAGTCTATAAGCTTTACTGTTTTGTACATACCCTACAAAGGTGCATTTTACAACTCTTGTTCCCAATTTGATTCTTTTAAGGTCAAGAGTTCTATAATACGTGAGATACCCCTATACTCTAAGATATCATAAGTTTAATTTTGTTCCTTTTTTATATCTCATATGTAGAGGTCTTGGTTTTCTTAGTTGGGATCATCACTACAAGAAACAACGCTTTTACCAACGAAAATTTTTATATGTATTTACCGACGAAATTTTTTTCGTCGGTAAAATTGCAGTTTTACCGACGAAATTTTTTTCGTCGACAATAATATTTTTACCAAAGAAAATTTGTCTGTAAAAAGTATTTTAATTTTTAACATAAAAAATTTTCGCACAATTTAAAAATTTTGCGGTAAGACTTTTACCAACGAAAATTTTTGTCGGTAAAAATAACAAACTAAAACCGTCGTGAATAATGGTTTTATCGACGAAAATTTTTGTTGGTAAAAGTATTTTAATTTTTAAGATAGAAAATTTTCATGCTATTTTGAAACTTTCGCCGTAAGACTTTTACCAACGAAAATTTTTGTCGGTAAAAAGCAGACAAAAATTTTCGTTGGTAAAAATGACTTGGACATTTTCACCCTGGGTTTTACCGACGAATTAAAACCATCGGGAATAAAGGTTTTACTGAAAAAAATTTTCGTTAGTAAAAGTATTTTAATTTTTAAAATAGAAAATTTTTGCACTATTTTGAAATTTTCACGGTAAGACTTTTACCAACGAAAATTTTCGTCGGTAAAAAGCACAAAACAACTTTTATCGATGAAAATTTTTGTCGGTAAAAATGACTTAGAAATTTTCACCCTCAGTTTTACTGACAAACGAAAACCATTGGGAATAATGGTTTTACCGACGAAAATTTTCGTCGGTAAAAGTGTTCTGTTTTCATTTAACAAATTTTCATCTGGAGTTTTAGCGACGAACTAAAACCGTTGGGAATAATGGTTTTACCGATGAAAATATTCGTCGATAAAAGTATTCTACTTTAATTTTCATCCCAAGTTTTCCTGATTAACTAAAACTGTCGGGAGTAATGGTTTTACTGACGAAAATATTCATCGGTAAAAGTGTTTTTTTTTTTTTACTTAGATAATTTTCGCATCGAGTTTTACCAATGAACGAAAACCATCGGGAATAATGGTTTTACCTACGCAAAATTTCATAATGAATAATGATATAGTTTTTAACTTCAAAAATTTTCCCGCTGCCTTGAAAAGTTTTGCAATAAGATTTCTACCAACGGACTAAAGCCATCGGGAATAATGTTTTTATCGACAAAAAAAAATTTGTCGGTAAAACTTATTTTTTGCCGGTGAAAATTTTGTCAAGAATTAAGAAGTTTCACGGTAAGTGTTTTCTCGATGGATGAAAACTGTCGGTAATGGTAAAGGTAGTATGTTTTCGTGTGTGTGTGTGTGTGTGTGTGTGTGTGTGTGTGTGTGTGTGTGTGTGTGTGTGTGTGTAATTTTTATATTATGAATCGAAATTATATATATATATATATATAGTTAAAAGGTAATATTTAAATGATTTGTAATATCACATGAAAAAAATATTGAAAAGAATATCACATGTTTGAGAAAAAAATTGAGAATAAAATAATGCTTTTGAAGAAAAAATTGGCATTTTGAAAATTTTGAGAAAAAATTAAAATATGAGAAAAAAAATTTTTCTCATATTTTATAAGAATATTTATAATATCACATGTTTGTATTTTAAAATTTTTTTTGAAATATTTTATAATAAAAATGATATTTTGTTAAAGGAGTAAAAAAATATACATTTTGAAAAAAAATGTTATTTTTAAATGGAAATTGAAATTTATCTGTGAAAAATAAAATTATTAAATTATTAGGCACATCCACTAATTGAACCTTTAATCATTTTTGTATAATCTAATAAGTTTAGATTGAAGAGTAAATAACTTCAGATGTTTAAATCAAATCACTGAAATTGTTGATCAATCTTTTATGCCTAATATCTTTCTCATATGTAGCCTAATTGAGGTGAGTAACTAGTCAAATTGAGAGTATTGATCAGTAAAATAGAGTGAATGGACCAGATATGTAAAATGGGCCAAATATTCAGGTAAAAATTATGACCCAACTTACTGACCTCGTGAGAACCTAAGAATTGATGTCAGTAAGTTTTGTGGGCCCCATCATGATGTATGTCGAACATCAACACCATGGATTTGATGTGTCCCCTTTAGGTTATGAGATATCTCAAAAATCATCTGTATACGAAACTCAAGTGGGCCATACCATCTAAAACTATGTGAAGATATCTTAAGAAATATAAAAGCACTTGGTGGGGCCCACATGAGTTTTGGATGCGGTTGAAACTTGGTCTAACCCCTCATCCAAGTGGGACACACAATGAGTGGGTTGGATATGTGAATCACATTTAGGCAGACCCAATATATGATTATGAATGTTTTAAGGAAACCCTTCTCTACTACATGTAGGTGAGTTAGTCGTTACCCAGTTACTCTTACCAGAGTAAACTCTGTGGGGTCCATCATTATTTATTTATTTTATCCACTCCATTCATCCATGTTAACAGATAATTTGAGGTCTAAAGAACAAAAAGGAAGCATATCTAAAGCTCAAGTGGACCACACCACAGGAAATAGTGTGATTGAACCTCTACCAGTTAAAATTTCTTAGAGGCCATAGAAGTTTTGGATCAAGCTGATGTTTGTGTTTTCTATTCATTCATATATTTTTGATATAATGAACAACCTTTAACCGTTTTGGACAATCTGATCAGTCTAGATTGAAGAGTAAATAACTTCAGATGTTTAAATCAAAATTCACTAAAATTGTTGATCAATCTTGTTTGCCCAATATCTTTCTCATATGTAGCATGATTGGGGCGAGTAACTAGTCAAATTGAGGTTAATGATTAGTAAAATAGAGTTAATGGACCAGACATGTAAAATGGTACAAATATTCTAGTCAAAATTGTGACCCAACTTATTGACACCCTAAGAACCTAAAAATTAATGTCAGTAAGTTTTGTGGGGCCCATCATGATGTGTGTCGAACATCAACACCATGCATTTGATGTCTCCCCTTTAACTTATGAGATATCTCAAAAATCATCCATAAATGAAACTCAGGTGGGCCATACCATCTAAAACCATGTGAAGACATCATAAAAAATATAAAAACACTTGGTGGGGCCCACATGAGCTTTGGATGTGGTTGAAACTTGGTCTGACCCCTCATCCAAGTGGGACACACATAATGAGTGGGTTGGATATGTGAATCACATTAGGCAAGCCCAATATATGATTATGAATGTTTTAAGGAAACCCCTCTCCATTATATTATGTGGTGTGGCCCACATTTAGGCTGATGTTTGTGTTTTCTCTTCATTCATATCTTTTTGATATTATGAACATGTTGGATGACAAATAAACATTACTGTGGGTCTAAGGAAGGTATCAACGGTCGAAATCATTATTCCACACTGTTTTGTGTGGCATGGTCCACTTGAGTTTTGGATTTATCAAAAATTTGGGATGAACCCACACCGTTCATCCATTTTTCGAGATCATTTTATAGAATTATCCAAAAAATGAATCATATCCAAAGATTAAATGGACCACACCACAAATAAGGGAAACAGATTGGCTTCTCCCCCCACACCATCCAATGGCTGGTGGTCGGTGCTGTGTGAGGCCCACCATGATGTATGTGTTTAATCCATGCCGTCCATCTATTTTTAAAGATCATCTTATGGCTTGAGACAAAAAAGAGGCATATCCCAATTTGAAATGGACCACATTACTAGAAATAGTGTTGAATGAGCATCAACCATTTAAAACATTCTGGGGGCCATAAAAGTTTTGGATTGAGATGATTTTTGTTTTTCCCCTTCATCTAAGCCTGTATGACCTAATAAATAGACTAGATGTCAAATAAACAGTACAGTGGGCCTAGGAGGATTTTAATGATGGATATCCAATCACTATTGTTTTCATGTGGTGTGGTCCACCTGAGATTTAAGTACCTTTCATTTTTGGAATAAATTCCTAAAATGAACTTTAAAAATGGATGAACGTAATGGATGAAATACATATATCATGGTGGGACCCACAGAGCACCGACCACCAACCACGGGGTTCATGTCAGGGGGAGTAGCCGAACTAGCTACTAAAGTGACGTCAGCAAGTTCCAAGGGCCCCACCATGATGTATGTTTTGTATCCACATGTTCCATCCATTTGGAGAGATCATTTTAGGGCAATATCCAAAGACCGGGTTAAATCCAAAGCTCCAGTGGACCCCAACACAGAAAACAGTGGGACAGTGATGCCCACCATTAAAAACTTCTAAAGGCCACAAAAGTTTTAGATTTTGCCTCATTCTATATGTTATATCTAAGCTGTTAATAATTAATAGTGTTGTAAGGGGCTCTATGAGGCTTAAAAAAAACTATATGTTATATTTAAGCTGTCTATATATTTGTAAATATTACATTAGAGGATGCAAAAAAAAATCAGCTAGATCGAAGGCTCAAGTGGACCATATGGTAGGAAACATGGATATTAAATTACAGTTGCTTCTTATGGTGTGGTCCACTTGGGCCTTCAATATACCTAAAATGTGGTGTGATAAGTTAAAATAATTTATTGGAATGGATTAACCAAATACATTATGGTGGGCCCCACGGAGCCCCTATCCGAACCGTCTGCGTCTGTCCGGCCCAAATTTGGGCGCGCACTCAAAACAGAGCCACGCCCAAATAGGGTATTTCACTCACTCTCTCTCTCTGAATTGGAAGGTCCCCACACCCTAGCTACATATCTCTCTCTCTAAATTAGAAGAAGGTCCCCATGCCCTATATGCACCTCCACGCTCTATCTCATGTTTACTATCTTCGATGCTTACAAGAAGCGCAAACGGCATTAAACCCTAGGTAGGGTTTTTGGGCAAAGGGGTGAGAGGATACGTAGGCAGACAACGCGGGTGAGCTCCACTTTCTTCTTCTTAGGGTAGGGTTATCATTTTTGTAACACCCCAAATTTTTTGCCAACCTGGGATTAGACGTCCTTAGGCAATGGGTCAACCATAACATCTTGGTAACCTCTCAGAACTCAATTCCAAAGCCAAGAAATCATTTAGAACCAAATTCTTTAGAAATTTAATGTGTTTTAGCTAGCGCTAAACTGAATTACCTATGAAATTAGCACCAACCACTTTAAATACGAACTGTAAGACCCAAAACCTATAAAATCGTTGACGCTACGTTACCTTAAAACCTAGGATCAAACTCTAAACCTGTTTGTTCTTAGGAACCCTTTGAAACTTTATATTGGATCTAGATCACATGTCGAAAGTCCGATGTCTATAATCTTAGACAATTACGATCGCCTAGTTGGACTTGACAATCATTTCAAAAATCAAGCCCAACCGATATCCTGAAACCATTTTACTGAGTCCGGAGTGAAGAGAGTGAGAAAAGAAAAATATTTAGAAAATTAATTCAATTTTTAATAAATCTGTCACGTGTCGCTTGTGTGACATTTTTAAGCGTTCTGGCCGTTGGAATTCGACAAAATTTCACCCTCGGATCAGGATAGGTAGCCCTTACATGTCAAAACACTCGTGGCCCTGATCGAGTTTCGTTGACCGCTGAACTGAAACTGAAACCCGACCGGACTGAAAACTTAGCTTGACCTAGATCCAGTATTAAAGAGCTTAAGTCCGACCGCATTTGGTAATAGGACCTCCAGAAGTGCACCGTTGGATCGGAACAGACCCGATTTGGTTATAACTTAAGTATACTTTGACTTCAAGTCTATTTTGGTTATGTTTGGGCTTATAAAGGGCCTTAAACCCTTAGCTTTCTAACCCATACGAATTTGGGAAAAATCGTAGGAGAGAGAGGAGAGAGAAAGTGAGAGAGAGTTGGAGTTTCTCCCAGAGATTCTTCCCTGCTGCTCCACGTGCCAAAGCCATCCACCTGCATCGCTATTCTAGCGATTCCAACTTCGTTCTAGGTAAGAAAACCCTAACCCTAACCTATTTTAGGATTTCTATCGATATAAGTAGTGAAGTAACTGGCTTCCCTTGTGTAATAGGCTGTCATATCAATGTTGGCGAAAGCATAGAGTTTCTATTCGATTCGTTATGCTTCTACGGTGTAAGGTACGGATTTTAGACTCTTAGTTTACCATTTTTCAAAGCTTTCAATGTCGTTTAATGGTAGATTATTGACGAGAATATTGTTTGACATGTAGAACATGCTGTCCGTTTTTCATTTCGAATATGTATGAAGAATATGAGATTTAGGGTATTTTAGGTATTTGTAGGAAATACTGTATACGTACGTATTTACTGATATGATTGCTATGAGTATTTACCATGTACCTATGCTAGTTATACATGTATGATCTGTTTGGCGAAGAGATTCGCCTTAATGCACATATTGGCCGACATATGCTATGTAGACTAATGTGTGTAGACTAAGTGTTTGTTGAAATGACTAAATCAATATGATTTATGCCTGCTATATGTTTTGAATGTAAGAACATGATTGTTGTGTATTAGACAACTCCTTGATATAAGGATCTGTCATACTATATGTTGAAATCAACATACGTCAAGTACGTTGGAGTTGAGTAGTCTAAGTGTTTGTATAAATGTATGTATTAGTAAGTATTGGGTAAATGGTGTTGTAGATTAGCATTGAGACTGGATTCTCGACTAATTTGATGATGTATATGATTTCTTTTATGCTCGTTGTATTTCAATTGATTTCTTTATGTGTGAAGTACTTGTGTATGGTTAAATTGCCTATGTTGTATCTTATAACATGTTGCTAACATGCTTGGATTACTTGTTATTTCAATTCTGTTTATCTCATATGATTACTGATTCACATCTTTGCGCTTGGAGCTATACTCTAGTCTAGGTAGTCGGTAACAGTTTAGAATTCATGATTGGATTCTATTTGCCACGAAGGATGTGTATGACGAACCCGAGTCATACTAGAGTCGTCGGCAGTGGTTAGGCCACACAAGTGCTTGTGCACTTTATGTCGGTCGATTCAACGTGCGCTCGTACTAGTCGGACTCATCAAGTAACCCGATTGACCGTTGTATGTTCACCTTGTATTCATCATAACTGCTTGAACCTAGGGTATTGAACTTACTAGTGATAACCCTGATAACTGTGGTACCTTGATCCACTAGGACTCATAAGCCGGGCATGGTGGTATGGGACACCGTGGTCGAGCTGTCGGCCTACGCTGGGGCCACAAACCTCCCCGTAGTGACCAGTGAGCAACCCTGACTCGTGAGCAGATTATGGTGGTATGGGACAGTATATTCTTGCTGTCGGCCTACACTGATAAGGTGATGGGGGAGTGGAGCAATGAGTGCGTGCAACAGCCCTGACATCCCTTTGTAGTGACCTTGAGCGTACTCTGAGTCTACGTGAGGCGACGACCCTTCCGTAGTAATAAGAGTACAACTAGGCCTGTATTGATAAGGTGATGAGGGAGCGGAGCAACGAGTGCATGCAACAGCCCTAGCAGCCCTTGCAACGACTTAGAAATATATCATCGTATGAGACTACTAGGAGTGACGACTCTAGACAAGATCCTTGTTGGGAATGATATAAGGGAAGTACCCTAGTTTTTCAATCCTGCTGTATGAAAAGGACTAATAACAACTCGGTAATCATATTCATATCGCACTGCATGTGCCTGGAAGATGTGGAGCACTGAGGGAAGAAAGCATGCCACGGACGTAAGATGGTGTCGCATAAGGGAGTATGTCGGCGAGGGCATCCATCATGTCATTTCATTCTTGCATTAATTACAGTATCCAGGACCTGTTTAATTGCTTGCTTTACCATTATCGCGTGATTGATTTGATAACATGCTAATCTTTGCTCTATGATTCCACTAGTTAGCTACTCACTCCCACGTTACGGGACGGTGTTGCGCACACCAACCAGTCCCTATTTTAGTTTCAGATGGTGGCAATGCTTGTGAAGTAGAGGTGGACTTGATGATGATGAGGAGGATCCCTCATATATGCAGGTTCTAATTGAAAGGGTTACAAGGTTACTGATTAGATGTCAATACACTTGGTATTTGCCTTTTATTTATACACTCATGTATATTCTTTTTGATCATTTTTGGAGTATACATGTATATGTTTAACCTGGTAACATGTTCACACTCTGGAGACTTACAACAGTTCATATATTTTATATATCTATCACATTCTTCCGCTTGCTAATTTAACTGTCTCTGGAGTATAATATGCTGTTTTGGCTTAATCCACTTCATGTTTTATGCACTATTATGGCCGACATTCATCCATCATTGAAAATATTACAGAAGTAATGTTCTAAAACTCGGGAGTAGAGTTTATGCTCGACCCCCGATTTTCAGGGCGTTACAATTTTCCTCATACACTCCTTCGCTAATTAGATATTAGCTTCTTGTAAATCATCTCTTTCAAATTGTATTTCTGTTTTCTGTCGTGAAAGCTAATACGAGATCTAGGGTGTTCATGATGTTTTGTAGTTCTCAGTTCTTGGATGCGTTTGGATGCACCAATGCACCGAATCGCTAATATAAGACCCGTATCCTAGTCCGTACTGTTCCGTCGACTCCCGCGATCCTTCCCGTCGAATTCTAACAATCCGCGACGTATAATCGATGTTTACGCATGAACCTAAGTCGTATCCTGTAGATTTAAGTCGGCTTAATCTAAGACTTATACCATTGCGACCGCACCGTCGTCGCGGTTTCGACGCCGCGTCTTGCATACCGATCCAATAACTTGGCAGGAAGATGTAGACTCGCGTTCAGTTTAAGAAAAAATACCGCACGTTGTAAATCTCAGGAGAATCTCTACAACATGTCAAATTAATCCCATCTATCACCTCATGTCAAGTACAAAACAACCCATGCTTTCTTTCTCCACAAGTCAAGAAAATCCAAAAGTCAACTAATTCATCACCTCACCCATCACTCACATCCATCACCCATCTCCCATCACTTCTCCTTACAACCACCTCTCTCTCTCTCTCTTCACATTTTCTAAGCATTTTCCAAGCAACCAAGGGTGCATACGTCTAAGGCTTTCCCCAAGAGAGAAAAGTGATTTTAGTGGCCCACTTCCTCTCCCTATGTAACGTCCTGAAAATAGGGGGTCGAGCAGAAGCTCAGCTCCCGAGTTTCAACACATCACTTATGCAACATAGATAATGATGATTGAATGTTGTTCATATTAGTGCACTAAACATGAGTGGGACTATACCAAAGTAGTAATTAATACTCTAGATCAATTTATATAACGTAAGCGGAAGACTGAAAGATGTATCTAATGTATATGAGTCCAAAGGATCTCTGTCAGACCCTAGACTATGAATACATCACTGAGTCACCATATACATGTATTAGTTTTAAAAAAATTAAAATGTGGAGAGATAGTTTCAACTACAATGATAAGCCCTGTAGCCCCGTCGATCATAACGGCCTAAGCGAAACCGTCAGAGAACTGCATGTACGAGAACTCGTCCTGATCGTCGTAGTAATCAGGCTCCGCCTACTGAGTCGCGTCGTCATCTGCAACTAAGACAGAGTCTGGGGGGTGTTCAAAACACCGTCCCAGAACGTGGGAGTGAGTGATCAAGTCAGTGGAATCATAGAGCAAAGATTAACATATTATCAATTCAGTCAAGAAGTAATGATAAAACAGACATATCAGACATTCCTAGATACTCTTATTAATGTAAGGATGAAATGTTTTCATGATGCATACCCTCGCCTACACTCCCTCGTGCGACACCATCTTATGTCCACGGTATGCTTTCTTCCCTCTGTGCTCTTCAACCCGGGGCATATGCAGTGCGATGTTATAAGTATGATTACCGAGTTATTATTAGTCCTTTTCATATAAAAGGATTTGGAAGATAAGGTACCTCCCTTATATCAATACCCAAACAATGATCCATTCTAGGGTCGTCAGTCCTAGATAATCTCATACGATATTATAGTTCTAGATCGCTGTAAAGGGCTCGTCATCAATCAATACAGGTCTAGTTATATCCTATATAGTACAATAAGGCTTGTCGTCCCAATGCAGTTTCAGGATATACTCGAGGTCACTATAAAGGGCTCGTCACCAATCAGAGTAGGCTGACAGCTCGAATATAGTGTCTTATACCACCATAATCTGCTCACGAGTATAGGTTGCTCACTGGTCACTACAGGGAGGCTCGTCGCCCTAGCGTAGGCTGATAGCTCGACCACGGTGTCCCATACCACCATGTCTAGCTCATAAGTCTTAGCGGATCGAGGTATCAAAGTTGACGGGATTACACTGGTAAGTTTGGTACCCTAGATTCAAATAATAGCGTCCAAACATGGTGAACATACATCAGTCAATCGGGTTAATTGACGAGCTTGACTAGGACGATCGCACATTGAGTTGATCGACATGAAATGCATAAGCACTTCGTGTGGCCAAACTACTGCCTACAACTCTAGTATGGCTCGGGTTCGTCAGACACGTCTTATGTGGTGAATAAATCTCAACCACGAACTTAAAGCCTGTTACCGATTACCTGGACCATAACATGGTTCTAGTCACGTACAATCTCAATAATAGAAATTTGATTCAAATTCTACATTCATATGAACATGTTATGAAATATAACTTAAACATGAATACAGTACATGGAGGAAATCATACACACAGTTAATATGAATAAAATAGGCTAAACATTTC
Organism: Magnolia kwangsiensis; assembly: GCA_037074715.1. Taxonomy (NCBI): domain Eukaryota; kingdom Viridiplantae; phylum Streptophyta; class Magnoliopsida; order Magnoliales; family Magnoliaceae; genus Magnolia; species Magnolia kwangsiensis. The sequence goes on from CM073585.1 coordinate 90,087,679, forward strand.
ATGGAGGAAATCATACACACAAGTAAGCTGATTGAGATTCATATCTCAATACCCTTAAAAATCATACTCTACCAATTTCTAACCCGTTCAGGTATTTACATAAACACTTAGCTACATGATTCAACATACATCACGTATGTTGGCATATTGCATATTTGTGCAAATCCTTTTGCTAAGGAGTTATCGCATACATAACAAGCATGTACTAACAACAATCAATCATGACAATCACAACATCAAATTTTATATGCATACAAATATTTTAACAAACACATGAAACACTCTAGTTACAACATATACTATACATATTCGTAAAATAGAACAGATATCGCATTTGGCATGTGTAATAGCACCAATATCAAAAATCTATCATTAACCAACATTGAAAGCTTTGAAAACCATAATCTATACATCTATAGTCTGCACCTTACGCTGTAGAAGCGTAATGAACATGATTTAAATAGTAAGCCTTCGTCAATGGCGGATTAGCAACTTATAGCACGAACTAGGTTAGCTATTTCATCACTCTAACTATACTATGCCCTAAAACAGGAAACAGGTTAGGGTTTGATTTTCTTACCCAAGTATGAAATTAGAATCACCGAAATAACGATTCGAATATGTGGATTAGGCACGTAGTACAGCTGGGAAGAATCCCAGGATGAATCACCAACTTCTCTCTTACTTTCTCTCTCTTTTTCTTCTCTTCCTTAGTTAGGGTTTTGAAATTCGTATGAAATATGTAAGAGAGGGTTTAAGGCCCTTATATAGGCCCAGAATTGACGAAAACAGTCCTAGGGCCATGGTATAATTAGGTTATATCCAAATTGGCCTTGTTTCGATCCAACGGAGCATTTCTAGAGGTCCTTTTACTGAATGCGGTCGAACTTAAGCTCATATATGCTGGATCTTGATCAAGTTAAGTTTTCAGTCCGATCGGATTTCCAAATCGACTGTGGCGGACCAATTTCAGTTCAGCGGTCACCGAAACTCGATCAGGATCACAAGTATATTGACATGTGTGGGCCATCATCCCTAATCCGATGGTGAATTTGGGTCAAAAACTAACGGTCAGAATGTTTATAAATGGCACGCAAGCGACACGACTTAGATTACTTAAATTCGTATTTAATTTCTTAAAAATCTTCACTTTCTCATACTCTTCACTCCGGACTCAAGGGAACAGTCTCAGGACATCGTTTGGACTCAATTTTTGAGATGATTGTCAAGTCCAACTAGGCGGTCATAATCATATAAGTTCATCGCTATCGGACTTTCGACGTGCGGTCCAGGTCCGATACGAAGTTTCAAAGTGCTCCCGAGAGTAACTGGGTTTAGAGATTGATTCTAGATTTTAGGATAATATAGCGTTAACAATTCTACAGGTTTTGAGTCTTACAGATCTTATTTAAAGTGATTAGTATTAATTTCATAGGTAATCTAGTTTAACACTTTAGTTAATTCTCATCTAGTTTCTAAAGGATTTAGTCCCGAGGGATTTCTGCCTGAGTTGGTACTCGGGTCTTTATACGGATTTTTCTGAGTCGTTACACCCTAGATCCATCATCCTAGCCACTCAAACCTCATCGTCCACCATCTAAGTGAAGCACAAGGAGATCAACTTTCTAACGGGCCAAGAAGATCAAGCGGTGGGTGCTTCTATAGGCTAGATTTTCATATTTTTAAGATGGCCAAGTGAGGCCTACCGATCAATGGTATGGGTCTCACTTTGGATCCTAAGGTGTAGTCAACGGCCCATCTTAATCATTAATATCATTCCATGATGGGGCCATTCTCTATGGACCTCATCATGATGTTTACCTTCCTAGCTTGTATATGGGTCATTTAGACCGTCTATTTTCATGGAGAAGGGATCTCCACCGTTAGATTTCAATTTTTTTGGGCCCACATGTTATGGTACCCACTTGATTTATGTTGTAGATCATGGAAGGAAGGGCACATAGTGCCGGGGTCCCTCCATCACGCGTGTCCCACTCTCTATCTCTCTCTCTCCCTCTCTATTTCTTTTTTTTTGTGTGATCATAACATGTTTGTGTGGCCCACTTAGATGGACCCCACCCTGGAGTTAGTATTTTATCCAAGCTGTTTATGGATGGGGCCCACCTAGTGTGTGTTACACCACACCATACATCATGTGGTGACCCACCTGAGCAGGACCCACCTCATGCACGAGAGCACCCAACTCGTCCAGGGAAGCTAAAACGCTCCCTGGACGTTTTTGAAAACACAAATATTAGCTTAGTTTAAAAGATTTTGGGGTGGTCCACATGTGTAGGCCCCACCTTGATGTATGTATTCAATCCATGCCATCTATCCCATTTACCAATTCATTTTAGGCATTGAGCCGAAAAATGAGGTTGATCGGAGTATCTAGTGGGCCATAGCGTTGAAAACAGTGTTATTACCATTGAAATCTATCTAATTTTTTTTTACACGCTGAAAGAGGTCCAATATTGGTCTTGATAGATTTGTTATGGGCTGTGGAATCCAATGGCTGGAGTGGATTCTCTTGAAGCGGACCCCACATGCGAAAAACCCCAGAATCTTTTTTTTTTAAAAAATAAAAAATAAAAAATAAAATAAACAGCAGCATTGCTACTGCTGTGTCAAAGGCATAGGCCGTGCCAGCGCTGGCGGGCGGGTGGACACCAGGGAGCCCACGGCCCCACATGTGGGCCCCACCTTGATGTTTATTTTCCATCTAACCCATTCACGAGGTGGGCCACTCCCTGAAGTGGGCCCCCTCCAAATTTCAATGCCATCTGGAGCTCAGGTGACCCACGTCATAAGAAACAGTGGGATTGAATGTATACCATTGAAACCTCTTTCTGGGCCATAGAAGTTTCAGATTAATATGAAATTTATTTTTCCTCCTCACCCAGGTCTGTGTGACCCTATCAACAGTTTGGATGATGAATAAACATTATGAGGGGCCCCACGTGGGACCCACAATAATATATGTGTTTATTGCCACTGGTCGGACGGATGGTGGAGGCCACAGTGATTTATGTATTTTCCATGCCATCCAGCCATTTTCTTCAGCTGCTGGATGGCTGGTGGGACCCACCATGATGCACGTGTTACATCCCATCCCTCCAACCAATTTGAAAGATCATTTTAGTGCATGAGCTAAAGAATGAGGCAGATCTAAAGTTCCTTGTAAATTTTAAATGGTGGAAATCATTATCCCACTTATGTTTAGGGTGTAGCCCATTTGATGTATACATGGGACCCATTGGTATGGCCCATTTGAAGTATATGTAGGGCCCATTGGTGTGGCCCATTGATTTATATAAGGCCCACCTTGATGCATTTGTAGCCCATATTTATGGCCCATTGTTGTGGTCCACCTTGAGGTGTATGAGGCCGTTGTTGAGGCCCACTTTTCTATAAATGTAAGGCCCATTGTGATGTATTTCAAGGCCCATGGGTTATGAACTATTGCAATGTACATAAGGCTCGTTGGTGAGACCCATTAATGCAACTCATTTAATGAATGTAAAGCTCATGTGATACGGCCCATTCAATGTATCCAAGGCCCATGGGTCGAGGCCCAACGGGATGTCCTTAGGGTCCATTGCAATTTGTGATTTCCCATGGTTCATGTAATGATATTTATGGTGGGTCATGCCTAGGAAACAATGATGGTTTGACGTCCACATTGTAAGTACAATATTGGTTAAATGTCCACATTGTAACTCTCCTTAGGGCCCATTGGTAAGCCCATACTTGTTAATAATTCATCATTTTATAACATGCTTAGTATAGTTCCATGATTCATGCCCATACGCATCATATGTATGCTTGATATGAGAATGTTTGATCATAGCATAAGCTGTTGGGATGAGACATTTACGGGACTCCTTATGAGACGGAATGCCTCCACATGAGCGGGTGATACACGCAGGATTGCTGCATGATTTGACGATATGACTCATGCATTTCGCATATGTGTGACTTAATCACTGCACGCCCTAGGGACATCAGGGTCGTGGGCTCCACAGGCACATCGTGGATGGTCGTATCGGATACCGAAAATACTTGATTCTAGCACTGTGGGTACTTAGGATGTCCTTGGGTGAAAGTCCCAGAACCTTTTTGGTACCAAGAGTTGCTCCAATGTTTAAACTGAGTGGATACACGAGTGCCCGAGTGTCGAATACCAGTAAGCCGCATCTCCCACTATGTTATGGTCGGTTGGGAGGGGGTGTGGACTTATCCGCCCGAGTGGGGGGGTTATAAGCTAGGCTGAGTTTGACCAACTCGCAAATGAGTTCGCTATCGACGAGTCGGGTAGGTATTGACAGACTACTGGTCAGGCAGATAGTGAGGTCTATTCCACTTGCTTGGCTATGCAGCTAGGAAGGAGGCAGTCAGTGTGAGATGTATTACACCCCGGTGATATCCAGAGAGGAACTGTATTGATATGTGTACTTGATGAGTACCAACTTGCTTGGATTGATTCTCACATATGACATTCGGCTACGTAGTCCTCGCATTGCATCGGTATGGCCGATAGCATTCACATCTCGCATCGCATGACCTTAGTATGGCCGATAGCATTCATGTCCTGCATCACATAGCCTTGGAACGGCTGGTTGTATTCATGGACTTACTGCATATTTTTGCATTAATCTGATACTATACACTTGGCACTTGCCTTGCGTACACACTTACACCACTCTCTAAGCTTTTGTAAGCTTATACACAACAGTTGTGTGCAGGTAGCGTTGGACAGCAGTAGCGCTGAGGCAAGAGTGCGCATCTAGCTATTTGGAGTTTTTGATCACCTTGTATTTTCCCTTCCAGCTTTGTACTTAAAGTTTTTGATATAGTGGATATGTGGTGATGTTATTTTGTGACTTGGTTATGCTTGTGGTTATGCTTCATTACAAAAAAAAAGTCATTCTGAAAATCCTCCTTGTAGGATCCCAGGATCGAAATCTGGCATATGATTGCCAGGAGCCGAGAATGGGGCACTACGGAGGCTATCGGCACCGGATTCGGTGATCGGGATTCCTATAAATCCTATTTCTGGGTGTGGGGCGTGACAGCTAACCTTACAGTTTCTTCTTTATGCTTTCTATTATTCACCGTTCATAATGACGATATGTAAAGTGTAGGCAAGGAAAATGCTTTTTTTTTTTTTTTTTACCTTCTCTCAGTTTCATTAGATTTCTAATAGAAATTCAACTTTCTGGCCATCTAAACGGGGTGCGAATTGCTTGTGCCCCAGCAACATGAAGTTTCTGTAGGCATAAGATGTGGGGTCCACCATGATGTTCGTGAAAAATCCACTATGTTTGTCAGTTTCACAAGCTCGATATAGGACAAGAGTCCAAAGTGAGGAAGATCCAAAAATGACATGGACCATGTGACACGAAACGGTTGCGGTTGAAAGACATCATTGGAAAATTCATGAATCAGGATGATATTTGTGTTTTTAGTTCATCTAGGAGCAATAACTTTATGAATGATTTGGATAACATATAAAAAACATGGTGGGTTCCAGGACCGTGGCCGTTTCCTATCATGTGGCCCGCTTGAGTTTGTATCTACCTCATTTATGGACTCTTGTCCTATTTTGAGCTTGTGAAAGTGATGGATAGATTGGATTTTTCATAGGCATCTCAGTGGACCCCACACCTTCCTTCAGGAACTTCCCATTGGTGGGGGCAGGGGCGGAAAGGAAAAAAAGGAATGGGCTTGCCCCTGTAGAAGCAAATTCTGCCTCCCAACATTAGCTAATGTACGTGTTTATTAGATATTTTCTCATCTACATGTGCCATGGACCGAAAATCTCATCAAGTGGGCCAACCATGTATGAGAAAGCAACAATTAAGGAATGACAGTGATCCACATTCAATGTACATACATAATGGGGCGCTTGTGTGCATTCCACTTGTATAGAAAGTGAATCACAATAAGTTAAGTGATAGAAACTAACCAACTGTCTAGCTTTTCTTGTTCCAAGCACAGTTCATCAGTCCAAGTGCATCTAGCATAGAATTTTTTGCAAGCTAAACATGCTATCGTAACTTTTTTTGATATGATTTTGCTTGATTTTTGCAGCTCCCAACATAATATTACATGGCAATGGTAAGACATCGTATAAACAATTTTTTATTTTTTTTTTGACATTTGATTTGATCTCATAATAGAGGCTTGGTTGAATGCATCCCAACGTATTACAATATGATTTGTCAGTTCTTTAGCCTTTTGAATTGAATTTTATCAATAACACAATCCATTTATTAGATAAGGCTTCTCTTCGATGGTGGAGTCCCGAAAAAGCATCCATTTTCAAAGCAAAAGAGCCGAATTTCAAAGTGTTAAGATAATCCAACTAAAAGATTTTTATTGTTTTCTATCCATGATACAAAACAAGACTCATTGTCTAGATGGTTAGGATTACTGGGAGACAACCCAGTTTCAAGGACTAAAGCCCCGACACACAAACATGCACAAAAGACATCCTTAAAGGGATAAAAGTGGACCAAATGCACTGCCACACAATATTGCCTTCTATGGTAGCATGTTCACTGCATCAGTAGCAGCACATTAGAATTGCCACAACAAGAACAGTTGGTTGCTGAGAATCAACATCTAGAATCTTACGTGTTTTCTTTTTTGTTTGCATGCACATGCACATGCTATGCATTTGTATTAATTCTTTTGTTGCACCCTTTTTTTCTTTTTTCCTTTCCTTTATCAAGAAACATCACAAAGGAAGTTGGATGTGTAAGCATGACTTTCACCATATCAATATACAATGCTTCAAAGCTTCAGGTGAGTTGGTCTTTTGACTATAAAGGAGAATTCTACATGCTTCCTTCTTCATTTTTTTCTTTCACCAGATGATCAGTCAAGCTTAATTTTTGGTTCATGACACATCTACACTAGATACCATAAGTTGTACCTATGCCACGTGCAATATCTAAGTAATTTATAAGTTCCTGTGTTTCACCCATAACACTGCCAGAGTATCCAAGTTTTTCTCATCTTCCATATTCTTATTTTGGGTCTTTACTTTGTTATGCCATTGTTACAAAATCATTAGTTTCCTTTTGATAACTGCAAAATTTGTTGTAAGTAATGAAAAATTACTAAGTGATATTTTATGAAATCAGGTCCCTCTCTTGTTGAGCATTGTTGTTATTCATTGTTTTATTTTTCTGACATTACTTTGTGTTTCTATTTACAATATGTAAAATTGCATGAATTAGGGAAAAAAGAAAGAAGAACAAAAATGGATGGTGATGGTGCACTTTATTGCAACATTAGTGGAAGTTTGTCTTTGACAAAGGAGCTTTAAAACTTGAATCCTGCAAATTCATTTATCATTTCCATTTTTCACCTAATTTCTTCTGTTTATATGCAGTTTGACAAACTTGACCAAGCCAAGCGATAGCTTTCTCTCAATGTCTGCAGATGACTTTGTGAAATGAGCTTCTTGATGTCGTTGTATAGTTTGACAAATTTGTCATCAATTAATCCATGTTATAATGTTTCAATTGCATTGCGAATATAGCTACACTTTCTATTTCTTGTTATGACTAATACATCAATTTGTAGGCGAAATCAAATGCAATGGTTTTAACTATTCTGGCACTTATATTGTCATTCCTATGCAGGTGAAGTTTCGGAAGTTCATCAATTTGCACGGACATTCTTAGTGTATTGTATTTGCAAATATTAATGAAAATAAACAACTGATAATATATATATATATATATATATATATATATATAATTTTTATCTCAACTACTCTATGCAGATTCTATCCTACTTCCTGCAACTAAATTCCTTTGTATAACCTACACTTATAAACTAAACCTATAACTTACATTTCTAACCTAAACCTTAACCTAAAACCTAAATGTATTATCAAATCCCTAAACCTAAACCTACACCTAATCCTAATCTCAACTTCATAACCTAAACCTAAACCTACACTTGAAAACTCAAACCTAAACCTGAGCCCGAACCCGAACCCAATTTCCTAAACCTAAACCTTTACCTATTCTTAATTCCCTAAAGCTATAAGCTATAACCTATAACCTAAACCTAAACCTTAACCTAAACCTATAGCCTAAACCTTAACCTATAACCTTAACCTAAACCAAAACCTATAACCTAAACCTATAACCTTAACCTAAACCAAAACCTATAACCTTAACCTAAACCAAAACCAATAACCTTAACCTTAACCTATAACCTAACCTTAACCTAACCCTAAAACCTAAACCTATACCTATAACCTAAACCTAAAACCTAAACCTAAATGTATTCTCAAATCCCTAAACCTAAACCTACACCTAATCCTAATCTCAACTCCCTAACCTAAACTTGAAAACCCAAACCTAAACCCAATCCCGAACCTGAACCCGATTTCATAAACTTAAACCTTAACCTATTCTCAATTCCCTAAAGCTATAACCTATAACCTATAACCTAACCTAAACCTAAAACCTAAATGTATTCTCAAATCCTTAAACCTAAACCTACACCTAATCATAATATCAACTCCTTAACCTAAACCTAAACTTGAAAACCCAGACCTAAACCCGATTTCCTAAACCTATACCTTAATCTATTCTCAATTCCCTAAAGCTATAACCTAAAACCTAAAACCTATAACCTAAACCTAAACCTAACCTAAACCTATAACCTTAACCTAAACCTAAAACCTAAACCTAAACCTAAAATCTAAATGTATTCTCAAATCCTTAAACCTAAACCTACACGTAATCCTAATCTTAATTCCTTAACCTAAACCTAAACCTATAACCTAAACCTATAACCTAAACCTTAACCTATAACGTATAACCTATAACCTAAACCTATAACCTATAACCTAAACTTAATTCCCTAAACCTTAACCTATAACCTAACCTAAACCTAAACCTATAACCTACACTTATAACCTAAACCTAAGCCTATAACCTAAAACCTAAAACCTAAATGTATTCTCAAATCCTTAAACCTAAACCTACACCTAATCCTAATCTCAACTCCTTACCCTAAACCTAAACCTTAACCTATAACCTATAACTTAAAACCCAATTCCGAACCCAAACCTGATTTCCTAAACCTAAACCTTAACCTATTCTCAATTCCCTGAAGCTATAACCTATAATATAAACCTAAACCTATAACCTTGACCTAAACCTAAATGTATTCTTAAATCCCTAAACCTAAACCTACACCTAATCCTAATCTCAACTCCTTAACCTAAACCTAAACTTGAAAACTCAAACCTAAACCCAAACCCGATTTCCTAAATCTAAACCTTAACCTATTCTCAATTCCCTAAACCTTAACCTATAACCTAACCTAAACCTAAACCTATAACCTACACTTATAACCTAAACCTAAACCTATTACTTAAACCTGTAAAACCTAAACGAAAAACCTAAACCTAAACCTAAAATCTAAATGTATTATCAAATCCCTAAACTTAAACCTAAAACTAAACCTATAACCTAAGCCTATAGCCTACAATATTAACATAAACTTATAATCTAAACCTATAACCTACAACATTAACCTAAACCTATACTCAAAACCTAAACCTATTCACAAATCCCAAAACCTATAACCTAAACCTTAACCTATAACCTAAACTCAATTCCCTAAACCTTAACCTATAACCTAACCTAAACCTAAACCTATAAACTACACTTATAACCTACACCTAAACTTAAATCTAAAATTAAACGTAAACCTGTAACTATAACCTAAACATAAAACTTAAACCTAAACATAAAACATAAATGTATTCTCAGATCCTTAAACCTAAACCTATAACCTATAACATTAACATAAACTTATAACCTATAACATTAACCTAAACCTATACTTATAACCTAAACATATTCTTAAATCCCAAAACCTATAACCTTAACCTAAACCTATAATCTAAACCTAAACCTAAACCTTAACTTATAACGTATAACCTATAACCTAAATTCAATTCCCTAAACCTTAACCTATAACCTAACCTAAACTTAAACATTTAACCTACACTTATAACTTATAACCTAAAACGTAAACTTATAACCTAAAACCTAAATGTATTCTCAAATCCTTAAACCTAAATCTATACCTAATCCTAATCTCAACTCCTTAACCTAAACCTAAACTTGAAAACTCAAACCTAAACCCAATCTTGAACTCGAACCCGATTTCCTAAACCTAAACCTAAACTTATTCTCAATTCCCTAAAGCTATAACCTATAACCTAAACTTAAACCTAAAACCTAAACCTAAACCTAAAACATAAATGTATTTTCAAATCTCTAAACCTAAACCTACACGTAATCCTAATCTTAACTCCTTAACATAAACGTAAACTTGAAAACCAAAACCTAAACCCAAACCCAAACCCGAACCCGAACCCGATTTCCTAAACCTAAACCGTAACTTATTTTTAATTCCCTAAACCTTAACCTATAACCGAACTTAAACCTAAACCTAAACCTAAACCTAAACCTATAACCTACACTTATAACCTAAACCCAAACCTATAACCTAAACCTGTAACCTTAACCTAAACGTAAAACCTAAGCCTAAACCTATAACTTAAATGTATTCTCAAATCCCTAAACCTAAACTTATAACCTACAATATTACCTAAACCTATGCTTATAACCTAAACCTATTCTCAAATCCCAAAACCTATAACCTAAACCTAAGCCTACAACCTAAACTCAATTCCCTAAACCTTAACCTATAGCCTAACCTAAACCTAAACCTATAACCTACACTTATAGCCTAAACCTAAACCTGTAACCTTAACCTAAACATAAAACATAAACCTAAACCTAAAACATAAATGTATTCTCAAATCCCTAAACCTAAACCTATAACCTACAACATTAACATAAACTTATAACTACAACATTACCCTAAACCTATACTTATAACCTAAACCTATTCTCAAGTCCAAAAACGTATAACCTAAACTTTAACCTAAACCTAAACGTTTAACCTAAACCTAAACCTTAACCTATAACCTAAACTTATAACCTACACTTATAACCTAAACCTAAACTTAAAACCTAAATGTATTCTCAAATCCCTAAACCTAAACCTACACCTAATCCTAATCTCAACTCCTTAACCTAAACTTAAGCCTAAACTTGAAAACCCAAACCTAAACCTGATCCTGAACTCGAACCCAATTTCCTGAACCTAAACCTTAACCTATTCTCAATTCCCTAAAGCTGTAACCTATAACCTATAATCTAAACCTTAACCTAAACCTAAACCTATAACCTTAACCTAAACCAAAACTTAAACCTTAACCTATAACCTATAACCTATAACCTAACCTTAACTTAAACCTAAATGTATTCTCAAATCACTAAACCTAAACCTACACCTAATCCTAATCTCAACTCCCTAACGTAAACCTAAACCTAAACTTGAAAACCTAAACCTAAACCCGATCCCGAACCCAAACCCAATTTCCTAAACCTAAACCTTAACCTATTCTCAATTTCCTAAAGCTATAACCTATAACCTAAACCTTAACATAAACCTAAAACTATAACCTAAACCTAAACCAAAACCTTAACCTTAACCTGTAACCTATAACCTAAACTTATAACCTATAACCTAACCTTATCCTAAACTTAAAGCCTAAACCTAAACTTAAACCTAAAACCTAAACCTAAACCTAAAACCTAAATGTATTCTCAAATCACTAAACCTAAACTTACACTTAATCCTAATCTCAACTACCTAACCTAAACCTAAACCTATACCCAATCCTGAACCCGAACCCAATTGATGTAATAATGTAGCCCAATCACATGATATCAAAAAAGAAAATCTTGCTTTGTTGGCAAGCATACTCGAACTCAAGCATCAAAATGCATCTATTTCTATCTCCACTATCTCTTATAGCATAGATTGTTTGAGATTTGGATTTATCTCATTTTTAGAGTCATGTCCTAACACAATATGATAATACTAATAGACAAGGTGGATTTGTCACCAACATTATTCCAAGACCCATGTAACTTCTCCTTATAGGAAGTTGGGTAGGGCACATGCAACTTGAATCCATCAAAGGAGATAAGGATCACCTCTCATATGTTCTCTCTCTTTTCATTTATTTTTTTCATAAGATTATTTATTTTGTGATGTCTACTCAAATATACGTACAACATTTTATCATGTTAATATAATTATAAGTGGCCTAATCTCACCTTTTTAAAAACAACTAATAATAATTTCTACCTGATGAGAAATCATCAAGTACTATTAGGCTTAAGCCAAAAAAATAAATCAGCATTTTCTTTCTTTCTTTTCTTTTAACATAAACTCACACACTAGAGTCGCTTACGATCATAATGAGTACTTGAACTCGTGACCTTGCATTGAAACTATTTTGAATATACCATAAAGGCATGAATAAGGACCTAGGTTTGTGCACAGTTGGCGATGTGTTTACCATACTGAATTTTGTGAGCCCCACAAGGAAATAGGCTATAAATATTTTTTTGTATTTTATTTATGATGTTAAACTTATATGTATTATGCGTTCATGAATTTGATGTGGATAAGATTGTTTGTGTTTGGATGGATGTAGTTTATGTTTGGATGGATTTACATAGTTTGGGTTTAGATGGATGTGAATAAGAATATGATGAAATATATTATATAACAGGTGTATACCAGGAAGAACATGATGAAATATATTGTGACAGGTGTATATCAAGAATTTTGTGCTAGAATATTTTAAAAAAAGAGACTTTAAACTACGAAATATTCGTAGGTAAAAGTCTAATCCACATTTTTTACATATGAAAAGCTTCGTAGGTAAAAGTGTCATCCACATGTTTACCTACGAAAATTTTCGTAGGTAAAAGTTTTGTAAATATTTTACCTACAAAACAAATCGTCGGTAAAAGTTATTTATTTATTTTTTACCAACGAAATAATTCGTCTGTAAAAGTTTTGTAAATATTTGTAAATATTTTTACTTACGAAAATTTTCATAAGTAAAAGTATCGTGAAATATCTTTACCTACGAAATACATCGTCGATAAAAGTTTTTAACTTATTTTTTACCGATGAAAAAATTCGTCGACAACAGTTTTGTAAATATTTTCACCAACAGAAAAAATTGTTGGTAAAAGTTTTTTACTTATTTTTTATCGACGAAAAAATTCATCAGTAAAAGTTTTGTAAATATTTTTATGAGAAATTTCGTTGGTAAAATTTTTTACTTATTTTTTCCAGACAAAAAAATTCATCAGTAAAAGTTTTGTAAATATTTTTACCTATGAAAAAAATCGTCGGTAAAAGTTGTTTTATCGACGAAAAAAATCGTCGGTAAAAGTCTTACCTTTGCCGATAAATTTTTTTTTCGTCGATAAAAGTTTTTTCCGTCAATCTTTTACCAACGACTTTACCGACGAAAATTTCCGTTGGTAAAACATTTTACCTACGAAAAAAATGCTTTTAGCGACGAAAATTTGCGTCGGTAAAAGTGGGTTTTCTTGTAGTGCATATTCAAGACATGACAATTATTAATAATGTTTCTCCCCACAGGCTTAATGGTAACTTTGCTTGTATTAGCATTGAGTTAACCATTTTAACTAAAATACTTTTCTTTTTCTTGGCCACACCTTTTTGTTGTGCTGTGTAGGGAGTCATGAAATGGTGTATTATACCGTGTTCTTCACTATAGTTAGGAAATTCATTAGAGAACTATTCTCCCTCTCTGTCACTATGGATAATATTTACATTTTTTAACTAATTAATTTTCTACTTCAGATTTATAGGTCTTGGATGCATTAAATGTCTCATCTTTAGATTTTAGCAGGTACACATATACATGTCTTGAACAATCTTCTATTAACGTTATAAAATACAATTTTTCCCATTGGATAAAAACGCCATTCAACTCGCATATGTCAATATGCATTAGGTCTAACATCTGAGATGATCTCTCAAAACTTAGGAATGATTTCTTAGTCATTTTGACTGTATGCACACGTTATATCTATCATTCTCATTTTCATTGTACAAGATTAGGCTATTTTTAACCACGAATCTTATGCTACTATAGCCTATATATAAGTTGAGCTATTGATGTCCTAGAAGGGGGGAAGGGGTAAATAAGACTTAACTAATTTTTTATAATAAATTGCAAAAAATAAATTGATAACAATAACTAATATTGAAATATTGATTTCGATTGAGTCGTAGGACAACCTTCACCTAAAATCTTAAGTAGGACAATCTTATTTCCCGACTTCCTTGATTTGTGTATTTCAAGATGATAAATATAATAATAAGATTATCAATCACCACAATATACACACGATTATAGTAGTTCAGTATTTAACACATACCTACTCCACTCCTAAAATTACTTCTCCATATAATTTTGGCTTTCCACTATATTCAAGCTTTTCATAGGCTAAACTCAATAACCTCTTATAGTTTGTGATTTTTAAAGGCTATCACAATTAACATCAAGGGATTTTAACGGGCGTATCACTCCTAAACTTGATATGATTTTTCAGGCAATCTCAATCAACCTAAACTGAAAGTAATTTATCAAATGAAAAACTTATCTTCTTGAAGACGTGAGTCAAAGCGAAGATATCAATGAAGCCTTTGAAGTTGAATCTTCAGTAGATGCAACGATCCTTTCTTTTCTTAGATGATGATGAACCAATGTATGCACAACTAAGAAGGATCTAAAAACATAATTTATCAAAGAACAAAACCATAAAAGCTACAGATTCAATGCTCTATTCTCAAGTTGAGTATAAGGCACTCTCTAATTGAATTTAATACTACTTGAGAAGAGAATTGAATAAGCTACAAAAATCATATAAGAATGATAATGCAAATAGCTTGAAAAAGAATAAGATTTTTCTATTTTATTTTTAGAACTCTCTCTCTCTCTCTCTCTCTCTCTCTCTCTCTCTCTCTCTCTCTCTCTCTCTTTCGTATTTTGAAAGACTGAGAAATAATCTTTATTTATAATAAAAGATTTGGATCTTCGGTCAGCTTAAGAATCCCTTCAACTGGCCGGATTTCCATGATTCTATTTCATTGGCTAGATGATTTTGCGGGATCTTATTTTAAAACAAACTTAGGTTGGCCCGAACTAAACTTCGGTTGGCCTGAGGTACCTTTGGCTGGCCAGAGATTAGATTTGGTTGGCCGAAGTTTTCGGAAAATAAAAAATCTGCATTGATAGAAACTTGACCTAGGTCGATCTCGGGCTGATTTGAGATGGTTTAGTTGGCCGAAGGTAGGGTTGGGATGGTCGAACACCCTTGAATTTTTATGAAAAAAATGCAATCTTAGAAAACTACTAAGATATACTTTAACCTTGGGTCTTTCCTAAGGTCTTCTTTACCTGTATGTTGGCATACAAATGATTCTTATCTTAAAATTCTTCCATGCCTTCTAATCTTGAGATGTTGAGATGTTGAGTCGCACTCTAGTCTTGAAATGTTTGCAGTAAATTAAGTCTATATACAATACATTTTATCTACGAAATTTGACAACTTACCTGTGCTTAAAATATTGGTACTAACACCATATGTGCTAATCTACCATGCCATAAGGTTACAGATTCAACAATATAAGTAGAAGAGTTTTTTTTTTTATTATTCAGTGAAAACTTAATCATTCCATTACAAGCATATCGCTTTCTCACAAAGTCTCTATTTTTAGACAAGATCAACTAGCCGGATTCATATATAACTCTGATCCTGGGTTTTTTGTTCTTTTTCTTTTGGATCTTCTTGAATTTTTCTTGATCTTTGTTGGATTTTAGGGATTCATTCTTCTCAGACTTAATATTTTGGAATAATTTTTCTACTGCATTTACCTTGGATGAGGATGTACCATTGGCGTCATCTATCTTATCTTAGTTACGAGATTCTTCCTCAATACGAATATATTTTTAAATTTGTTCCAAGGTGAATTATTTTGATTTATGCGATAGCTTCTTTTTGTAGTCTTTTTAGGTTGGAGGTAGTTTGGTTATAATAACTCCAAATTGGAAAGATTAAGGTAAATCGATTTTTAGTGCTTTTTTTTTTTAAATTTTTATTTTTACAATCAATTGCAATTCATGAATTTGGGCTAGTAGAGGTTTATTATTTACCATTGTGAAATTGAAATATCTGAAAATTAGAAATTTCTGTGTTCCTTCTTCTTTGGCCTTGTAATTGTATTCCAACACATTACAAATTTTTTTGGCTAAATTTGTTCCTGTGTATAGGTCATAAATGCGATCAGATAGGGCGTTAAAGATGTGACCGCAACACAGCATTTCGTTTTCTTGTCGTTTAACTCTAGTAGCGATCTGTTCTGGAGTGTTGTTGTTGGTCACTTTTGTTATATATCTACTATCGGTTGGGTTCCAGAATGTAGAATATATTCAAGGTGGTGAGAAGTAACTTCAACATGTCTTGCCATCTAGTGAAGTTTGTACCGTCGAATCGGTCCAGTCTAATTAGGTCTTGATTCATCAGTTTAATTAATGCAATACTTTTGGTATCTATGAATTAACCTTCAAGATTGTTGAAAATTATTTAACAAAATAATATTAGAAAATAATGACAAAACTAAAACTAACACTAGGCTGAATTATGTATATAATACGCCGTCTTAAAGCTTAATTCGCTCTCTTCTCCTGTTGAATTGAGATTGTTGGTTGGTTACAAGTAGATTGCTTCAAGGATAAGACAAGTCTTTCATAAGGTCCTGCGTGTAGCAATCACGAAGGGACTTATACATGGACTTGGTTAACGCAGTTCGCTTCTCTGGTATATTTATTGAGTGCTCGAACTCAATGACTCAAAAAAGGTTCAAGTCACTCAGCTAGTTCTTGAATAATCTTAAAAGGAAAAAATAAAAATAAAATTTAGAGAGTTCAATCAGATTCTGATTGAATTTGTTGGGCTTGGTTGATTTTGGGGGTCCAATTTATATAGTATCTAAGGTGTGAATCATTGTTAGGTGGTAATCAATGGTTCATAATGTTTGTAAAATGTTTCTTACCATTGGCACTACATTCCATACATTATAGATCATTAAATCAACAATCTAATCATTGGATCATAAGGGTCATTCATTTTTTAGACCATTTTAATTATTAAGGCTGCTAGCCGTTCTTAGAAATAGTTGATGGTTTCGGATCGATCAATCTGACCATTTGCAGGAGCCTATAATTAAAGTCAAGCTATCACTCACAGTCTCACAATGATTTGCGTAAGGTCACGATGGAGAGGCACGATACATACTACACACTCGTGTATAAAGTGTGCTAACTTGTGCCACTACCCAAGCATATGCACTGAAACATGGAAACTGAGGCTCTCTCCCAATTTTTTCCTAGTAAAACTACTCGACACGGAATAGCTTACGTATAAAAAATTCTTGACTCCTTCCGACTTGGGATTTTAAAAAGAATTTATTATTTTACTTTGGTTTTTGAAGATGGTTTAAGACGGAAGCGAATTTTCATACTTTTATTTATTATTTATTATTTACTTTTTAAAATAAAAAAACTCCAGAAATCCAACCGTCCCACATGCATGGGACAGGCATTTTCTACAACGGGAGACGCGTGGCGGCCGCATGACAAGTTTCATTGCATGGGATGGGTGCCATGGCAATTTCACGTGAGTATGTATCGCACGTGCGAGGGAACATAAAACCTCCAGTACCCTCTTAAAAAGCGTGTAAGCGAGTGAAGGAGCAACCTGGTATCCGTATCCCTTCCCTTGCTTGTGCTCTTTGATGCAGACATGCAAGTCGCCATGGCTACTCTGGGACTAGCCTTCTGAATCCTACTCTCACCACATATCCGAATGTAGCATACCCGTGCAAGATCCGGTCCGTTCATCAGGTTAACCCATCATGGTGCATGCAGTTGCCCGATCAACAGGTCAGTTCAGACGTCGGTCATATGCAAGCCATTTGATTGTTACCTCGACCGCCCATCTATTCACACACGCGTGGCCCACCTAGTTGACGAACCATCCTAATTTTGAAGACACACAAATTAAAAGGAGTGACCTACCTAATGAACAACCCGGATCTACCACACGCTTATGATCCAAGCGAGAGTAGGAATGTGGGGTAGCCATCACAAATTCTCCTGGGACAGATATGGCCCATATGAGTCATGTCCAATGCACCCTGTCTACACCAAACACACCCTCGCTTCTCTCATCAAGAAATGTTCCTCCATGGTGGGGTCCATGCCTTCAAAGAAAGATGATTTATGTTGGATTTTCTACCTAGATGATTACACATGAATGACTTCCTGTCCCCCTTTTGTTCTTATGCATATCAACATCACGAGGTGTGCAACATAGGCCTCTATTTCCTAAAATTTCAACCCAAGCCCTATTATCGGTTTTTGTCAATTTCTCCACATGGAAAATCCACCTTCTATCGAGGACGCACATGAAAGCCATTGGGAGCTGACCCATGCCACTCACATTATTCTTCTCTAAGGGCTTGACCATGTACAACACCCATGTGCTTGATGCAAGACAACGTGTGTCGCTGTACCATCCCCACATTCCATGCATGCGTTCACAGGCCGCCCCCACATGTGAAAACATCAGCTGGGCAAGATATGTACGTTGGTTACGTTGTGGACTGGAATACATGGGCACATTTTTACGTTGGATGGTCCACGGAATTTTTGTGTTTTCGTTCGGTTGAATGTGGGTGTAAAAACATGCCTGGAAATATATATTTCTTCACTGTTTGGTTGGACAACCGTGTTGATATTAGGGCTGAAAGTTGGGCAGGTTCAACCTGGCTGGCCCGACATTGGATTGGGCTCAGGCAGGACGTATCAGGTTTAGTCTCGAGCTTGGGCTATACAAACACCAACGTGAGGCTTGGGTCAAGGTCTCGAGTTGCCTGACCCAACCAAATCCGATCAATATATTATTGAGTGTGGATCATCTGTGTTGAAGGCACATGAAATTCCATTGTCGTTGGGTATCATTAGTCCATGTCATTTCCGATGACTCAAGCTAATATGATACGTTGGATTTTTCTCTCCCAAGTAAATTGTGTGCTACGCAACATAACTTTTAAAGGAGTGGTTGTCCTATATTTTAGCATGTTCATTTAAGAGATGAAGTTAATTATTTATGATAAATATTTATATATATAATTAATAAAATTATAGGTACTAAAAATAAGCCGTGTATTGAAATATAAGAGACTAATGTAATAATGAAAATATTAATATGTATTTGACCAACCCAATCGAGCCCGCTTGGGTTAGGCTTGGGTTTAGAATTCCTAACAATAGGTTGGTTAGGGTTAAGGTATAAGAACCTTGGGTTGGGCTAGGGTTGAGCACCGACCGGTCCCAACCCACCTGACTTTTACCCTAATTGATATATGAAAATTTTACAATAGAATACCTCATTGGTATGTTATTTACATCTCCGTGCCTTTTTCAATAAGCTACCCCATTGATTAATGTAACCATCACCTGAGTACTTTCCACGGATTTTTGAACGGATTTATGTGAAATCACACCGACCACCAGTTGCATTAACCTATTTAATTGCAGGTTATAAAAATCAGCTTCATCCAAGGCTCAGTTGGACCACACGATTGCAAACTGTGTAGAGGGCATCGCTCACCCTCCACACTGTTTTCCTTAGTGTGGTCCACCTGAATCACAGAAAGGTCTGATATTTAGTCCCTGGGATTAATTTTTGTGTGGAATCTAGCTAATAGTTGGAGTGGATTTCATGCAATCATCGCCATGGACCTTGTAAAAATCAAGCGTGAACCTAACTGTTTCCTTTGCTATTGCCTGGTACAATTACATGTAAGCCTGATTTTTGGTCCATGGGCTAACATGGGATTATAAGCCTAATGGTTGGAATGGATCTTGCATACCCATCAAGGTTGCCCCATAAAAAAATTAAAGCTGTACAATAAATTTTTATTTATTTATTTTTTTTTTCTACTTGATGAAATTTTAAAATACCAAGAGATGGTCCACTATCATTGTTTATTAAGGGGCTCACAGCAATGTATATATGAAATCCATTCCGTCTGGTATATGTGTAATCTCAAGTTAGGACTAGGGTAAAAAAAATCAGGCTAATCTATGATTTAGGTGGGTCGCAACAAAGAAAATAGTTGGGATAGAGACACCCACCCTTGATTTTTATAGGGCTTACCATGTCAATTATATAAAATCCATTCCAACCATTAGAGAACCAAAATTTTGGCGCGGCTCACAAAAATCAGACCTATCCCTGATTTAGATGCGCCATGCCAAGGGAAATGATTTGGAGGGTGAGCATTGTCATATACACATGTTCCAATCATGTAGTCCACTTGAGTTGTTGATTGTAACACGCCATAAAATTCATTATATTTGACCCTAGCATATAAGCTGGTGTTACTAATGAACAATCATACCAGTTCAATTAATTACCCTTAAAAAAATATAGAATATACCCGAAC
This sequence comes from Magnolia kwangsiensis, assembly GCA_037074715.1. Taxonomy (NCBI): domain Eukaryota; kingdom Viridiplantae; phylum Streptophyta; class Magnoliopsida; order Magnoliales; family Magnoliaceae; genus Magnolia; species Magnolia kwangsiensis. The sequence continues at coordinate 90,108,208 of CM073585.1, forward strand.
ACTTAAACCTTAGCCTAACCTTGCGATATGATCATTTAAGGCCCGGATCTAATCGACCCACTCCAGATTAATCAAGATAATTATAACTTAACGAAAAACTACCTAAAACCAAGATAACTAGGGATCATATCTTGATTATTCCATATACATATATAAATTAAATTGACCAAGTTACTCTTTTGGCCTAAGAATTAATGGTTTAAGAAAATTAAAGAGAAGTCACCATTTCTACTGACCTCGATAGCTAAACGATAAAACTAGATAATTCAGACCATATTCATCATGCACAAAAAATCTCACTACTCAAATCATCTTAAAAATGACAGGATTAACCAAACAAGCTCCATACAGCTCATTAGTGGCCCACTAAAGTCGAAGCTATAGAAAGATGTCTGTCTTAGCGGGCTTGACATCTCATGCGAACTACTTAGTTGAGATTGCACGTCGAATCGTTCAACTTGAAGCAGCAAGTGAGCACATGAGATGTGTGAAGTTTGTTAGAAATTAAAAAAGGTAATTAATTGCACTCATCCAAACTTACCCGATGTTGAGGCATTTGAGCCATTAGTTCGCAGTCAAATGATGATTGACAACTGTTGAATTGATCTCTTGAACATATCTGTCGATCGACATGTCCAAATTGCGGGGCGAGTGTAATCTTGTATAGATCACTACTTGGAGTAATCATTCCATAGCATAGATCGACCTGCACAGTCCAAAGAGGGCTACTAAAGCAAAAATTAACTCACCATAGTACCAACTAACCCTTAGCCTTGATCATTTCTAGAGCAAGCAAGCACCAACCTGAGGCTATAAATACCCCTTTTTGAGCAATCCCTTCTCTCATACGAATTTGCCCTAGTTGGGAGAAAGAAAGAGGAAGATGGAGAGATAGAACTTAGAGTGGTGAACTTTGTGCTAGAAAGAGAGGAGTATTGCTATGATCTCACTTTAGGAGCTCCAAATACTTCCAGCTTGGCAATTACATTTGAATGGAGGTAAGCTTACCCTTTTTACTTGGATTGAAGAGCCCGCTAGATTGTAAGTTACTTAAACTTATTAAGTTTTCCTTGAAATTGTCATAGGAAGTTTAGGTTTCTCCCAAATCCCTAACTCTATGAGTAATTAAACTAAGTAATCTCCTTCCAAGGTGAGGACCATTTCTTCTTCGTCTCAAATTACTAACCCTTGATAGTCTCAGTTAGTGAATTAGTGATTTTATTGAGATTGCATATGTTATAAATGCTAGACTTTCTTTACTATCATAACTCTTATGTTAATTGTTATTGGGTTGATAATATGTTTGATGAAATGCCTGAATGGTAGAGAATTTTGGTATTGGTATCCTTCTATGCTTCTTGCTATGCTGCAGTTATATGAATTGGATTAGATTGTTGATCAAGGGTTTGTACATATATTCAATTGGCTTACCATAATGTGATATTAAACTGCTTTATGCTTGAGACCATGTACATGATGATATGTATTAATATCATTGTTGATTAAACTTTAAAAACTATATGAGTAAGTGGATGGTCTGCTTTTGGTTGGCTATCACAAGCTTGATCGGTTGATCAAGATGGAACACAGACGACCGACAGTATTTGAAACTACATAGGTTGTTTTACACCCAATGCCGATTTTATCGAAGTTTCCCGTGGTTGATCGAATTAGTTTAATGCAGAGGTGATCGTTTATGAGTTGACTATGACACACCACTCTGTAGAATCTGAGATACCACGATGTCCATTGAATTGGAGTCACAATTACAACCATTAACGTAATCTTAAGTAAAGTCTCATAGGTTGGGAATGGTGGTATGGACATGATATCCGAACTCTCAGCCTATGCTGGGTGACAAAGCCTCCATAGTGTCTAATGAGCACTGATGGAGGTGATGAGCCCCTTCATTTGAAGTGATTATTCACATTTGTTATTTCGGTGACAAACCCTAATTTAGATAAAAGGAGATGGCGACGAGACATGTGATCTAGTCTATTTGACTCGTGATATAATAGTGGTATCCTACATTCGCTAATACAGTTATATGTAAATGGATTAATAAAGGTTGGGTTAAGCATGCATATATGACATATGTGTTATCGGGTGCCTTGTTGACTGTTAAAGATTAAAGTACTGTTCGAACGGCCATCATTTCTTATATAGGTGTTATCGGATACTTGGTCAACTGTAAGGCCCGTATCTTAGTCCTTATCATTCCTTAGACCCCCGCGATCCTCCTCGTCGAATTTTGGCAACCGTCGACTTATAGTCGATATTTGCGTGCGACCTTGATTCACACCCTATCAACCCGAGTTGACTCGATTCGAGACTTATACCTTTGTGACCGTGACGTCGCTGCGGTTCCAACGTCGTGTCTCGCGCGCCGATGTGATACCCAGGCTAGGAGTTGTGGGCTCTTGTATATTTTGAAGAAATGTCATGCATTGCGAATCCTAAGAGAATTTCTACCCAATCTATCACATCAATCAATCAAGTACAAGCAAGTACTCAACCCATACCTAACCCATCCTTCTGTTACACAAGTCATCCCCAAAGTCAACTCTCTCTCTCTCTCTCTCTCTCTCTCTCTCTCTCTCTCTCTCTCTCTCTCTCTCTCTCTCCACCCATCTCTTTCTTACACTACACCATCCCTCTCTCCCATCCATCCACCCCTTTCATCTTCTCAGCTTCTCTCTCCCTCTCATTCTTTCTACCATTCTAAGTAACCAAGAGAGAAAAGATCAAGGCCCACTTCTTACCCCACATCTCACCATCCAACCCTTCAATCTTCATCATCCTCTATTAAAGTTGAAGCCAAGGAGTTTATGATTCTAAGGAGCTAAAGAAGAGAACCATAGGTGGGTGTTTATAAGACTAGACTTGTGATTTTGATGATGTGCCAAGTAGGGCCTACCGATTAATAGTATGGATCTCACTTTGGACCTTAGGTGTGGTTGATGGTCCACCATGATTCATATGTTCATCCCATGATAGGGTCATTCTCCATGGACCCCATTATGATGTTTATTTTTCTTATAGTAAGAACATCATTTAGACCTTGATCTTGTAGGTGAGAAAGGGATTTTCACCCTTGATTTTGTGATTAAGGGCCCATATTTTGGGGCCCATCTTGATGTATGTATTGTATTGTATTGCCCACCTAGGAGAGCTCATAGTGGCGGAGCTCCTCCATCACATATGTCACTCTCTCTCTCTCTCTCTCTCTCTCTCTCTCTCTCTCTCTCTCTCTCTCTCTCTCTCTCTCTCTCCCTTCCCTGTTTGTGGCCCACCTGATGCATGAGTTTATCCACGTCGTCTCGTTTAAGGGGCCCACCTTGCTAACGTCCAGCGGACGGCCCACCCTAGCCGTCTGTTTTGGAAAGACCCTGATGAAGGGAAAATACAAATATCAGCTTGATTCACATCAAGTGGACCAGGTGTACGTAGACCCCACCTGATGTATGCGCTTCGTCCATGTTGTCCACCGTCCAGCAAGGGATAGTGGAGCTCACGTGATGTATGTGAATATCCACATGACTAGACGGTGGATCCCACTAATGTAAGTGATTCATCCATGTCATCCAGTCCACTGGACGTTGACCCCCACTTGACATTTGCATTGTATCCACGCTATCCATGTCACGCCCCAAACTCAGAAACCGGGCTCACAGAATTCCCAATCGCCGAATCCGGCGCCGACAGCCTCCGTATTACCCCATTCTCGGCTCCTAGCATTCATATGCCAGATTCCGATCCTGGGATCCTACAAGGAGGATTTTTTTTTTGTACATATAACTAATAATAAGCATAACCACAAGATTACCCAATTCACAAGACAACATAATCATCACATATCCACTAATATAATCGTTTGAGTACAATACTGAAAGGGAAATACATAAATAAAAATCAAGCCCCAGAAGACCACTGCACGCTCCAAGCTCAGCACTGCTGCAACCTAACATCACCTGCACGCATCTATCGTGCATAAGCTTATAGAAAGCTTAGAGGGTGGTGTAAGTGTGTGCACAAGGTAAGTGCCAAGTATTCAATACAATGCTATAATCATACAATACCGGAAAAATTGATAATCCATAAACCATACAATGTCTAAATAAGCAGAAACACTAACAAGAGCAGGAATTATCAGAGTAAGCGGAAATACTGACAAGATGTAAGTCATACGATAACAGAGTAAGTGGAAGTATGGACAAGTCTATAAGTTAATCAATATCAGAATACGCAATATAGAACAACTATGCGATAAGGAGTCATAAAGAGCTAAATAGCAGATGTCGAGAAAGCAATGCAATATACAAATCCTGCTAAATCTATCCAGGTCATATAAGTGCAGAAATAGCAACCCAAGATGCCATATGCCTGCGGACGTAATGTGATATGCGATGCGAATGAAATAACCATGCTGGAGTGTGAAGTCGGGATGATAGTACGTAGTATCGCAGGCTATGGGGTCCACCACAAGGGACTTCTATCCAAACCAGTCCCATACCTAAATTTGGATAGTCAGACTCATTGTGATAAACTCCTGATCTCAAGCTAGTCGCGCGCCCAACCGAAATCCTTGCCATAACGAAGGTACACAACAATTAGTTACGCACCACCAGCCCGAGTGGATAGTGAATGAATGAATGAGCATGCATCTCCTACTCAATAAGTCCACATATCAGTACGGTTCCTCTCTGGGAAATCACCGGGGTCTATTACACTCCAAACCAGATTGCCGCCCCATCGCGCGCAACAAGGCGAGTGTAAGAGACCTCACTATCCGCCTGCCAATATCGGGCCCGGCTCGTCGATAGCGGACCCATTCCTCGAGCTGGTCAAACTCAGCCTAGCATTGCCCCCTCCTCTCAGGCAGGTAAGGCCACACCCCCTTCCAACCGACCACGACACAGTGGAGAGTGCAGCCATCTGGTAATCGGCACTCGGCGCTCATCTACCCACTCGGTTTAGACGTTGGAGCATCCTCTGGAACCAAGAGGGTTTAGGGACTTTCACCCAGGGATATCTATAGCACCCCATGTAGAACAGATTTCCGGTATCCCATCTGACCATCCACGATATGTCTGTGGAGGCTACAGCCCTGATGTCGCTAGGGCGTACGGTGGTCATGTCATACAAATGCGAGATGCATGAGTCACACAGTGCAATCATGCATCAATCCTGCGCATACCGTGCGCTCATGTGAGAAAATCTCCGCCTATCAGGAAGTCTCATAACAACCAATACTATGACATATGAAATGGTCAATCATATCTCATAACAGACATGCAGATGATGCGTATGAGCATGTATCATGGTGCTATGCAGTCGCATACTCATAATCAGTATCAACCATCAGCCTCGGCAATGTGGACATTTAACCATCATTGCCCCAAGGAATGACCCACATAGACCCAAACATATAATGGGCCCACGGCCTCACACAAGGGCCTAATATACGACACAATGGGCCTTACTCAAGGGTTACATGTACACAACGGGTGGGCCCTGCTCATGGGCCTAACACACATCACAATGGGCTCTTTCGCCTGACCCTCAAATACATCACAATGAGTCTCATCACCTAGGCATCAATATACATCACATTGGGCCTTAGACACGGGCTGAATACACATCATGTCGGGCCTCAAATACAGGTCGCATGTACATCACATTGGGCTCCGACAATCGAAATTGGCAATTGGCCACGACGAATCAAAGTCAAAAATCGGTCCTGGTCGATAATCAGCCTCGATCGATAATCGGCAATCGGCCATCAGAATCGGTACTCGGCCTCGATCGATGATCGGCAATCGGCCACGACAAATCAGAATCGGTGATCGGCCCTGATCGATAATTAGCCTCGATCGATAATCGGCAATCAGCCATCAGAATCGGTAATCGGCCTCGATCGATAATCGGTAATCGGCCATCAGAATCGGTACTCAGCCTCGATCGATAATTAGCCTCGATCGATAATCGACAATCGACCATGACACCCAGAGTCGACAATTGGCCACGTCAATCGATAATCGGCCACGATCGGTAATCGGTCACGATAATCGGCCTCGATCGGTAATCGGTCAATCGGCCACGACACGTAGAGTCGACAATTGGCCACGTCAATCGATAATCGGCCATGATCGGTAATCGGTCATGACAATCGGCCTCGATCGGTAATCGATCAATCGGCCACGACACGTAGAGTCGACAATTGGCCACGTCAATCGACAATCGGCCACGATCGGTAATCAGTATCGATAGTCGGCCTTGATCGATAATCGGTCAATCGGCCACGACACGTAGAGTCGACAATTGGCCACGTCAATCGATAATCGGCCATGATCGGTAATCGGTCACGATAATCGGCCTCGATCGGTAATCGATCAATCGGCCACGACACGTAGAGTCGACAATTGGCCACGTCAATCGACAATCGGCCACGATCGGTAATCAGTATCGATAGTCGGCCTCGATCGATAATCGGTCAATCGGCCACGACACGTAGAGTCGACAATTGGCCACGTCAATCGATAATCGGCCATGATCGGTAATCGGTCACGATAATCGGCCTCGATCGGTAATCGATCAATCGGCCACGACACGTAGAGTCGACAATTGGCCACGTCAATCGACAATCGGCCACGATCGGTAATCAGTATCGATAGTCGGCCTCGATCGATAATCGGTCAATCGGGCATGACAAATAGAATCGGCAATCGGTCACATAAATCGACAATCGGCCACGATAAATAGAAACGAACTCGACAAATCGAAATCGGTGAGAATGGGCCTAACGAGGCCTGAGGGAAGGTCGCAATGTGGACATCCAACCATCATTGTCTATCAATGTGGACATTTAACCAACATTACTCCCAGGGAGTGGCCCATATAGGGCCGAATATACGGTGGGCCCACAGCCTCACACAAGGACCTTATATACATCATCATGGGCCTTACCAAAAATCACGAACACATCGCAGTGGGCCGCATGATATGGGCCTAATAGGTGGGTCACAAATGCATCAATGTGGGCCTCACAGATGTGCCACAAGTATATCAAAGTGGGCCTGATGGATGGGCAACAAAATACATCAAAGTGAGCCTCAAATACACCTCAATGGGCCATGTTAAAAAGGGCCATAAATACGCAAAGGTGGGCCCCGTACATGGGCCTACTATACATAAATAGTGGGCCCTGCACATAGGTCTTATATGAATCAAACGGGCCACGCTAGTGGGCTGCATAAATGGACGGCATAAATATACAATACATTCATCACGGCGGTCCGCATAGATGAGTGGCATGGAATACACCACATAAATCAGGTGGACCCCATGGAACTTGCTCGCATCAATACCTCAACTATCAAGCTAGTGTGAGGTACTCTAGTCAATCTGCGTCTACCATACATGGATTGGATAGTGTGGATGCAATATACTGAATCAAGATGGGCCCCACACACTGCCATGGTGGGGCAACGTCCAATGAATGGACAGGGTGGAGAAACGCATACATCATGGTGGAATCTCACCGTCCTTACACTGGACGGTGAGGATACAAAACTTACATCATGGTGTGGTCCACGGATGACGTGGATAAAGCACTTACATCAGGTGGGAACCACGTCTATAGACGGCGTGGATGAAACACTTACATCAAGTGGGACCCACACCATGCATGGATGGGGTGGATTAAAATCCATTTATCATGGTGCGCGCCACACTACTAGATGGACGGCCTAATGAAAGATGAGGGTGGGCTCCACACAGCACCGTCCATTCCAGGACCATGCGGTTGCAGAATACATATGACAAGGTGGGCCCCACCCCACACGTGCTGGGGTGGGCCACGTCCTCCAGATGGATGGACGGTAGGTTGTAACACATATCCCGGTGGTCTGCACTGTCCATGAAAGGACGGTGTAGATATTGAACAAATACATCAAGGTAGGCCACGTTCGGCCATAAAGACATCAAGGTGGCCCCATGGACAGATGGACATTTTGGATACCACACATGCCTCAAACGTGGGGCCCATAGAAACTTGCTGGAGTACCATACAATGGGACCCACAGATCTTGCTGGCGACCTGCAGTTACTGGCTGCTGCTGGTTCACCATCCCTCAGATGAACGGTGTGAACAGGATATACATCACCATGTGGCCCTTGATGCCACCGCTGCACGTACAACAACTGTATGTGGGGGTCCCACCGTCCTGTGGCGTGGAAGGTGTGGATAAGACCCTTACATCGCAGTAGGGCCCTCAGAACTTGGTGACGTCACAGCATCCCACCGTCCATGAAACACATTTACGGTGGGGTCCACAGAGCTGGGTGACATTAACGCAACAGCTGATCAGCTGTTGTGCAACGCACCAGCCAATCCACGCCCCATCGTAAGTGGGTCCCACGTGAGAGGATGGCCCACCCTATCATGTATATGCCCTCCAAACCATTCGTGAGGTGGGTCCCACGCGCGTGGACACCTCATACCATCAAGGCGGGCCACATTGCTGATGACTAGCGTGGGTAGAATAAATACATCCTGGTGTGGTCCCACCATTCCTGATGGACGGTGAAGATGGTGGGACCCACAGCGTTTGCTGACGCTATGCATAGCAGCTGGGACTTCCACATACAGCAGCCGTATGGCTGAGGCACCCACCCAAAAAGCTTAAAAATAGGGTGTTTCTTTTCTTCCCTTTTTTTTTTGCATAACGGATAACGTCCAGAGACGCTCCCCACTATCTGTTCACACTTTAATCCTTGGACGGACGACGTGAATACTTTAATCAAGGTGGGTCCCACATGAATGTGGCCCACCTGATAAGGATCTCCCTGGTGTGTGTGTTTTCTCATCATCCGGACCCTCCAAGAGGAGTAGCAAGGTGGGTTGGTCCCATGTTTGGACAACCATGGGGTTCTATTTGATGGACGGTTGGACATCACATAACCCTTTGAGTGGGCCATAAAATAAAGGAGAGGGGGAGAGAGAGAGAAGCACCCACCTATGATATTCTCCTCCTTTCACCAAAGTATTGTAGAGCATCAATGGATGAACTTCAACGGTCGAGATTAGATCATAGACGGTGGAGATGGGAGGTGGGCCACACCAAGCTCTCCTCTCTTGGAGATAGCTTGGACGTGGGTTGCTCTCATGGAGCTTAGGAGAGAATGAGAGAGAGAGATGAGAGAGAAAGGTGATGTGAGTGGTGGAGTGATGGGTAGAGAGATGGGTGAGGTGATGGGAGGATTGACTTTTGGGGATGGGTAGTTGTACTTAGGAATGGGTGTACTTTTGACAAATGATGTGATTGATGTGATGGATTTTCTTGGGACTAGCAACACGCGGTATTTTCCTTGAACTGAACGCGGGCCCACATCTCCTGGCCTGGGTATCGCCTCGGCGCGTGAGACACGGCATCGGAACCGCGGCGACGACGCGGTCGCACTGGTACAAGTCTCGGGTCGAACCGACTCAGACCGACAGGATCCGTCTCAGGATTGCGCGCAACGCCGGTTACAGATCGCGAGTCACCGAAAATTGATCGGAATAACCGCGAAAGCCTAAGGAACAGTACGAATTAGGATACGGGTTTTACAATCCATCTAACTACCCAACTCATTTTAGGCGTTGAGCCGAAAAATGAAGTCAATCCAAATCAAAAGTGATAAACTATTAGGGCCCACTGTGATGTTTCTGTATGCCAAAAAATGTTGAATATGGGGTTTGTTAGACCTGTCATGAGTCGAAGAACCCAACCAGCGGAGTGGATGCTCCTGATGTGGGCCCCACCTATGAAAAACTGAAAGTAAACAAAAAAAAAAATAGGTTAACGTTGTTGTTGCTAGCGTCCTGCTGCTTGTAATAATGGGCAGGGATCGTGGGTCCCAGCCACAGGCCCCACCATGATGTTTGTCGAGCATCCACACCGTCCATTTGATGGGTCCCTTTAATTATTAGGATAACCCAATAATTAGCCATACATGGAACTCAGGTGGCCCACACCATCTAAAATTATGTGATGACATGTTAAAACACATAAAAGCACTCGCTAGTGCCCACTTAAAATTTGGATGCATCTAAAACTCGGTCTAACCCCTTAACCAAGTCGGACACACTTATTAGATGGGCTAGATTTGTGAACCACGGCTTGGTGGGCGCAAAAAATGATTATGAATGCTTTAATGGAAGGTAACCTCTCAACTGTGTGCATACAAGCCACAAATTGACTTGATTTTAAGTCTCAAGCCCCACCATGATGTATGTATTATACCCGCACTGTTCAGTTATTTTTCCAAGGTTGTGGGCCCCATTACATTGTATGGCCCACCATGATGTATGTGTTATGTACACACTTTCTACCCATTATTCCTAGGCGATGGGCTGTCTCATGAGGCCCTTGAGTTAGGCCCATTATGATGTATATGAGGCCCTTAAGTGAGGCGCATCGTGATGTATATTAGGCCCTTTGTGTGAGGTTCATTAGGTTGCGTATGAGGCCCTTATGTGAGGTCATGGGCCCACGATATGTTATACTCTATATGGGCCACTCCTTGGGAGCAATGTTGGTTAAATGACCACATTGATGGGCAATGATGGTTACATGTCTACATTCTGACCTTCCTTTAGGCCTTTGTTAGGCCCATTCTCATCATTCTTTAAGCGGGTTGACCCTAATCATTGGGCTCCATTGATGTTTGCATGGCCCATCTATTCATATTGGGCTAACCCATAATGTTGAGCTCTCATTGATTACTTTTAGGATTATTTCTTTTTAATCTTGGAGTCCATCTAGAACTTATTTGGGCCCCCTAGGGTATCTAGCAAGTCATATGATAGTACGGTGAAGGAAGCCCATTCCAGATCCTTAGGTATATAAGTAGGTCACCTAGGCCCAACCTTGATATGAGGAGAGTTCATCCTCACCGTAGACGGAGGGATCCGTGCTATTAGATTTGGTATATCCACCATTGAGGACTGACCCTCCATGTTATGGATCTGCTGCCCATCTATGGATCCTGTCATGTGTATATGCCAATTATAGATGCCAACCAAGAGTACGTGCTAGTATAACATCATGATACAAACCACTGAAATGGTACGAGGCCCCTTGTGATTGTATTAAACTCATTCTCATTTCTCCCTTAGTGGGCTAACCCAAATTGATGGGCCCCCACTATTATTAGTGTGATACATCTTGCCTTATTAGGTTATCCCAATTCTTTGGGTCCTCATTAATGCTGATAGAAGTACTCAAACCTGGAAGCCCACTCTTAGGCCCATGAGTAGGCCATCTAGACTCATCGTTGTTATGAGGAGGATACATCATCACCTCTAGCTATAGGTAGAAGAATCTGTGGTATTAGATTTGGTATATCCATTGTTGAGGACCGATCCTCATGTTATGGATTAGATCTGCTGTCCTTCTATAAACTCCGCCATATATAGGCTGATTATTGATTACGACTATGTTAATATATGCACTGAGTATGTGTTAGTATAACATTATGATTGTATAAGGTTATTGTAAGGTTAATTGTGAGTGTATGAGGCCCATTATGATTATATGATGCTCGTTGTGATTATTTAAGGCCCATTGTGTGATTGCATGAGGCCCATTGTTTGATTGCATGAAGCCCATTATGATTGTATAAGATCTATTGTGATGGTACAAGGCTCGTTGTGATTGTATAATGCCCATTTTGATTATATGAGGCCCATTGTGATTATATAAGATCCATTGTGATGGTACGAGCCCCGTTGTAATTGTATGAGACCCATTGTGATTGTATACGGCTCATTATGATGTAAAAGCCCCATCATATGTGTGAGGACCATTATAAGCGTGAGGCCTATTGTATGTGTGAGGCCTACCATGTGTAGGTGATTATTGTACACCACCCATTCACCTATACGGGCCATGGGCCGTCTTATACAGGCTCACTATGATGTATGTGATTATAATCATGCTTGGTATACTTCATAATATATGCCCAAACGCATCATCCGCATGGTTGTTATAAGGAGTGATTGAGCATAGCATGTGTCATTGGACTGATTGTTTATGGGACTCCCTGAGAGACAAAATTGTCCCATATGAGCATGCGGTACGCATAGGTTTGATGCATGACTAGATGGTATGACTCATGCATCTCGCATTTTATGATATAACCACTGTACGCCATAGTGATATCAAGGTCATGGCCTCTACAAGCATGTCGTGAATGGCCAGAAGGAACATCAAAAATGTTTAATTCTAGTATACGGGTACGATATATGTCCCTGGGTGAAAATTCTTAAACCCCCAAGGCCAGGGGACGCCCCAACGTCTAAACCGAGTAGATATATATGAGCGCATGAGGGCCATATACCAGTAAGTCGCGTCTCTCACTGTTTTGTGGTCGGTTGGGAGGTGGTGTAACCTTACCCGCTTGAGCGAATACGCAATGTTAGGCTGAGTCCGATCAGCTCATAAATAGGTCCGCTATCGACGAGCCAGACCGATATTGGTAGGCGGATAGTTAGGTCTCTTCTACTTACCTAGTTGTATACTTGATGGGACAACAAGCTAGCGTAGAGTGTAATAGACCTCGATGATGATCCCAGAGTTGTACGATACTGATATGAGGACTTACTGAGATGTGGAGTTACTTATTCATCATTTGACTCATTCATTCATTCATGCACTATCCACTCGGGCTGGTGGTGCACAACTAATTTGTTATGTCTATCTTCACAATGATCAGGATTTCAGTTGGGGCGCGCGATCAACCTGAGATCAGAAGCTTTCCACATTGAGTCTAGCTATCCAAATTTAGGTATGAGACTAGTTTGGATAGACGTCCCTTGTGATGGACCTCATACCCTGCGATACTACATACTATCATCCCGACTTCACATTGCAACTTAGTCATTTCATTCGCACCGCATATTACATTGCATCCTCAGCACATAGCATTTGGTTTACTATGCTTCTGTATTATCTATCCTGAATAAGGTTGATGGTATTATGGGCTCACCAGGATCTGCATAATGCATTACATCCACGGCATTTGGCATTTGAGTTGGTATGTTTCTACATTTATATGGCCTAAATGAGGCTGATGGTATTCGTGGCTCTTCAAAATTGCATACTGTTTGCATCCTAAGTATCTTATATTTGGCTCATTATGACTTCACTTCGCATAGCCGATCTGTATTGCATTCTTTGATATTGAATGATTATAGCCTTGCCAATATTTAGCTAACGTTGATATTTGTGTGCTTGATACTTATCTTGCGCACATATATACACCATCCTTTAAGCTTTTTATAAGCTTATGCACGATAGATGCGTGCAGGTAACGATATGATGCAGTCGAGCTGGGGCAGAAGTGTGTGATAGAGTTTATGGAGTTTTTTGTATTTATCTTATATTTTTTCTTCATATATTGTACTCAAGATTTTGACATTAGTGGATATGTGATGATGATGTTACCTTTGTGATTTGGATACACTTGTGGTTATGCTCATTTATTTTAAATTTAAAAAAAAAAATCACACTGAAAATTTTCGTAAGATCCTATATTCAAAACCTAGTGTATGTGCGCTGGGAGCCAAGAATGAGGTACTATGGAGGCTGTCGGCACCGGATTCGACGATCAGAAATTTCGTGAGCCCATTTTCTGAGTTTGGGGCGTGACATTGAACATTAAAGATTAGCGTACTATTCGAACAACACTTATTTTATTTGCAAGACATGTATTTGTATATCATAACATCCATTTATTTAATTTAACTAGTTTTTTTCTTTTTCTTTTTTTTAACACCCGCATACACACCCCACACACTCATGCTAGCGGCAAGGATCCAATTTAGGAAGTTGTTTGCGTTATTGTGTCACTATTACCTGTGCTTGATTATGTTAACATTAGGTTTAACTCGAAGAGTTAGGATGATCTTTTGAAACACCAACATGACAGCATTGGTACATGTATTGTTAAAGTCGGTGTCTTAAATGAGGCTTATTTTTATTTCGTGGAGGAGGTGCCATATTTCTGAATCTCTTACAGGGCAGATGTAAGCTAGCAAGCTACGGATGTAGATTTATCATTGGAGTATTTATGTGGGGATATTAAACTTTTCTTTATGTACCTATATATTCAGTCCTCAGTTGAGTAAACTCACGTACACAATTTTCATAAAAATTACAGTAGGGTCCTACCTAAGCCGCCAACCTTTTTTCTTCTTTTTTTTTCACACGCACACACACCCCACACACACGCACACAGCGGGATTTCACCAACATGGGTACTCGAACCCTTGATCCGCTGTTGAAACTCAAGGAGTCTACCACCCGGATAAGAGTAAGGACCCGGTGTTGAAACTCCAGGGAGTCTACCTAAGCCGCCAAACTCTCGCTCTCAAAGCCCAACTTCTCTTAAGAAATCTAACAAAAAATATTCCAATGATAATTACATTAATTAATTAATTAGGTATTTTATCGAAAAGCATTTTTTAAAAAAAGGTACCGGCAGGATGTAAATCCGTATTAATAAGTTAGTATAATTTTGTGTAGAGTTTCCTTAATATATTTTTAAGAGATGAGCCCGTTTGGACATTGATGGACACTTGTGTTTTCGGAGTATTGCATCCATGACAATGATCTGAACCGTTTATATTTCATGCTGCACAAGTGCCAATGATTCTTGTATCACAGTTTTTACGTGGTTGGAACCGTTTAATCAATATCATTGTTGGTAGAGTAATTTTACATTTGGGACTGCCCTTGTGTTGCAGATGGCAAATGGTTCAAAATAATGATAGATGTGATGATCCTAGCCATCCGATCATTAACGGTTCACATTGCAGTGAGGGAAAATGTGAATGGAAAGGCCAGGATTGCTTCATAAGAGCAGTTTCCGAACGTGGCCTATCCATGATAAGGTCCATTAGATGGATGGTCCTGATTGATGCATGACACTACCATGGTTGGACTTGGGAAGGATGTCTCTACTGTCTTCTATGTCTAAAGTGAGCTAGATCCACGCCACTCATCAGGTGGGTGCATTGTGATCCCACCTTTCCGAAATTCACATAGCTTTCCAACTCTGACAATTGATCTCACAGACCACTCCTATTTTCATTGTCCGTTGATTGATTACGTCCAAAAAAAAAAATAAAAAATACTCTGCTTGATAAAACAATCTTTACCTTTAATTTGTGGCCTACGAATTAACGGTACTCGGAAGAAAAAATTAACATAGCAAAGGTCCACATTCATTTGAAAAAGGTCCTAATAATGGCTACTGGATCATCCAATCTGGAAGAACTTCGGGGGATTCTCCATCCATGGTTGGACCCGACAAGTGAATGATCTGGTTACTAAACCATGTGCCTCATTTGTTAGATGTGGGCCATGCATGAAATCATGGGAATGATCATATGCATTTGAAAGTACAGTGATTGCCACATGTGGGGCCGACCATGATGTATTAAAGGCATCCAACGTGTCCATTCGACTCCACCCATATCAGTCTTAGATCCCAAAATCCAGACAGATGAATGGATAGATTAATTTTAGGCATGATTATATATTGCTCCCTGCAGTGTGGTCCCCCTGAGTTTTGGATCATGACGATTCTTGGAATGTACAGTGATCATAAGGAGGCACACCAGATCCATAGTCTGGATTTCACATACACGTCACAAAATCACGGGAGGGGCCCACACTCTCTCTCCCAAACTTAAAAGAGTTGGTCTCGGTCCACTCATCAAGTGTTTCACAACATCATCATTCTAGTTCATGATAGCTTGCCTAAATTGACAATGGCTGGCCTTATGGGCCCACGGCTTGTTAAACACATGAGAGTGCTGGTCATTCTTTCATAACATTTCAAGTGTGGCCCACATGATGAAGAGACCAGCCTTACTTTTTGGCTAGGGAATCTTCATAACTGGGCCCACCTGTTGATGTCCTTGATCTCACACACGTGTGCCATGCCTAAGAGGATGAGGTTGGTGATTCTTTCCTTTCTAGTTGATGGGCCCATTGCTTGAGGAGCACTCTTGGAACATGTATTCACTTTTTTCTAAGGTACACTCCCTTTCTTGCTTCTAAAGTGGTGACAAAATCCCAGATAGTCCGCATGGAAGATAAGCTCAACCTCTAAATTCCAATGCTGCCAATGCATTGACTATTCTATGTACGTACCATGCATTTACCTTAACCTAAACCGTCCAAATTACGGGGCTTAAATATGGATTGTAACCTCAAAACAGTTTGTTCAATGGTCGTTGTATTGACAGTTGAAAGGAAAAATAATCAATGGATTGAATTCAACAAGGCAGTGTTCATCAATGGATGGTTAGGACTGTCCAATCAATGTGATTCGTTTTGTTATTTCCTATACAGAGTAAACCACACTAGTCCTACGATTTAGATTAAGGCATCTGCATACTTTCTATGTACATTAGTTGTGAGGAAACGGGTGATCAGCCATAATCTAGTAGAGTAGTGGCATAATTTCTTATCCTAATGCCATGGAATCCGACAGCTAATAGTGGGAGGTGGTTTGGCTGGTATATCCCCAACACCAGCCAGTAAGCTGGTGTCAAAGCTCTGTGAGTCCCACCATCATGTACACTGTCCATCCATTTTCCATCTCATTTTAGGGCATGAGCCAAAAAATGAATCAAATCCAAAGTTTAGGTGGACCACACCACAAGAAACAGTGAAATAAATGTTTATAATTAAAAACTTTTTAGGGCCACCGTAGTTTTCAATCAATTTGAAATGGATGTTAATTTTTCCATTCATCCAGGTCTTTTTGGCCTTATGAATAGGTTGGATGATAAATAAATATCATTGTGGGCATTATGAAGGTTTCAACGGTGGATAACATTAGGATCGGCGACTGTTAATATGAGTTAGGGCTTTTCCAGTTAATTGTCATGTTTGATTATCAGATAATTGTATTTAAACATACATCACCTAGTGTGATACTGATCTCATCCTTAAATTGACTCGTATACCTCCATTTGAATCTCATTAGTTGGAAACGACCTCCCTTAATATTAGTATAATGAACAAAGGATCATTGGAACTATTTTTACATAATTTGGCACTATAAATACCATTTTATTTTGCACTCCCTCTTCCTATACGAATTTATGCCCTAACTTTGAAGGGGGAGAGAGAGAGAGAGAGAGAGAGAGAGAGAGAGAGAGAGAGAGAGAGAGAGAGAGATGAGAAGGGAAAAGTAAAAGAAAGTGAGAAATTGATCGGAAGAACTTGTTCTTCTCCCCTTTGATTAGCGATCTAATCGCAACCACATTCTTCATCGAATTCTTCCTAATGATGATTGCATGTAAGTGTTGAATCACACTTGTAATCTAGGGTTTTAATAATTTTTTACTCTAAATTTTATAAGCTTATATGCTTATTTAGGTTTTTTTGACGATTTTTTCTAAAACTCTAATGCTAGAAACACCAAGTCAGGTAAATCATTACAAAGGTGAGGATCGTTATTCCTATGTTGCCTTTTTTGACCATTGAGGGTCTCAGTTAATGATGTCTTGTTGTAGATAGCTTGTTCCATACTAACATATCTATATTTCAATTTTGATTTCAATACATGTTATTACTTACTTGTAAATGCTTATATGTTCGATGAAATGTTCGAATTAATGAATTACTAAATTTAAGGTTATGCAAAATCTCACTTGATTGCTTATGTATGCTTAATCTGTATTGATATTTAGAAGTGTGTAAGTTATTGATCAATCGTTAAATCGATCTAATAGAAAAGGGTGACCCGAGTTAGGTTACTCATCATAGGCTTATTCGATCGACCTGGGTTAAACATGAATGATTGATAGTAGATGGATTACACATAGTGCTTGCATCTAATGCCGGTTGCACAAGGGTTCTTTCAGGTCAATCAAATTAGTCTAACGGTCAACTGATCATATATATTCATCACATGTATGACATGATCAAATTAAATTTAGGATATCCTATTCTCATTGATAAGTCTATTCATAACAATTAATGTATTACAATCTCACAAAGACTCATGAACCGAACATGTTGGTATGAGACAATATGTTCGAGTTGTCGGCTTATACTGGGGTGACGAGTCTCCCCGTAATGACCAATGAGTACTGATTGAGATGAAAGATTGTTGTTTGAATGACCCTGTTAAATACTCGGCTGATGATTTTGTGCCAGAGTACTGTTCGAATGACTCAGCCATGAATGAAATTGGGTAACGAGATCTTTCCTTTTTATTGATTCAGTATTTATATAACAAGCACGCACCTCTGAACTAAGTGATCATACTCGGTATTTGGGTGACGACGCATCTCAAGTTGATTCTTATATCTTTAGGTATTGTGTTATACATTTAAAATTGTTAATTTGTAAAATATAATGGGTAATACCAAAATTTGGATCAAGATACACTAGTGAGGAGTTGTTATATGTCGTAACGAGCCACATGATCTAGATAAGAACTCATGATATAATGTCAGTATCCTAACTTTGTCAATATGTTATATGAATTAAGATTAATAATTATTCAATTAATTATACATAGCATTAGATAACCAAACCAGCTATTCCGGATTGTCCACGTCAAATTTGTGAGATTCCATTAGATTGACGATCAAAAGTCTCTTTTAGTTTCATTTTTATTAGAAATAGTAAATTTTAGTTTCAAGTATAAATTTTGATCTTTTGAGTTGTAAAAGTTGTGCCCAATTTGAAAAGGGCTTAGAAAAGTTAAGGGAATAGCTTGATTAGGCCAAATTAAACATTATTTTTGGCTTTAAAGAAAAAAAACCTGCAAAGTCTAATAAGAGTAGAGGCCGTCTATAAATAATAAGTTTATTATTTATAAGAAACCACGTTTTGAGGATATTTAAGTTGGAGTCTAACACTACGTCCTAGATTTGAGTTCCTTACTTGGAGAGTTATAATTTGCTTTTATCATTAGCCAAGTTATTTTGAATATATTAGGAATTACTTGTGCTTTTATCTGTTGCAAATTCAAGAAAGCCTCGTAACAAGTCTTAAGAACCATGAAAATTTGGATAAGTTATCCCTCGGGAAGACTGTGATCAACCTAATCCCGTCCCTCCCTGGGCCAGGTTCGAGCCAATCACAATCTGTTGATGGGTGGATCATATTTTCGTGCCCAGAGATAACCGCTGCCCATTTCACATGGGTCAAACCTAGCTCGAAAATGGGTCGGGCCAGTTGACCCACAGGCCAACCTAGCGCGCTGACGAGTCAGAGCGGTTGACTAATCATTTCTGTTGTCATATCATTGGAATTTGTGTTTAGACAATCAAAGAACTTAATCCTTTCCGTACAGGAGGCCCACTTGAATGCTACCATAATCAACGGTTGAGTGTTGGGGTTTTCATATTGTTATTTGGCTTGGCAGATTTGCCGTCCACAAAATCTGGGTGTCGTCCCAACAATAGATTGGAGGGTTAGAGACGCAAGTGCACCGCTGGATATGCATTCTAGAAGTCGTCCGTTATAAAGGCAAGGATTTACATTCAAGAGGCTATTAGTGGCACAAATGCCATGCGGGGCGCCTGTGTGGCATCAGGGCCATTCAATGTGGATGCGGTTTGTGTGTTGGCTCCATCTCCATGGTGACAGGACTCTGTGGGCCCACCGTGATGCTTATGCTTTATCCCTACACCGTTTATCCATTTTTCCAGTCATTTTATGCCATTTTGAAGCCTATCCACATAAGCTCAAGTTAACCATACCACAGGAAACAGTGGGGATTGGACACCTGCCGTTAAAAACTACAAAGATGTCACATAAGTTTTGAATCAAGCTGATATTTGTGTTTCCCTTCCTCCTGCTTTGTGTGACCATACAAATAGGACAGCAAACAAATATCACTGTAAGTCGTAAGAAGCTTTTAACCATAGATGTCATTATCCCCACTGTTTTCAGTGGTGTGGTTTACCTGAAATTTGGATCTGCCTAAATTTTGGGCTACCCTAAAATAATGATCCAAAACAGGTAGACAGTATGATAAAACACGTGTCATTGTGCGGCTGCTACCGACAGTGTCAGTATGCAATCCACGTCCTAGCCTTGTTGATGGTGTTCCCCACTTCCTGCAGATGTGTATTGTGGACCAACTGTCCACATGCCACGTATGCAATATTGAACCTCTGATGGTGGGGATGGGCTGGCCATTTCTCCCTGCATTTTTGTCATGAGTAGATAATGGGACTGTTGAAATGTGTGGTTTTTTTAAAAATCAAAATTAATTTGTTTTTGAAATTTTTGTTTTGTCACCAAAATACTTTTTGAAAATTTTAAATTAGAAAGTACAGTGTGTGCTTTTGTCTCGCATTAGAAATAAATAAAAAAAAAAAAATCATGGTTTATAAATAAAGGTATGCATAACACTCTTATTTGAAATTTTATAGATTGAGACGCGTAGACGTAAGCAATGTTGTTGTAATGACGCTAGTTGATGCACTTTGCACTTTAGCTATTTTGAAATACAAACATATATTTTATATGAAATGAAAATAATTAATCTCATTATTATTATTATTATTATTATTATTATTATTATTATTATTTCCAACACATTTTTCCAACAAAGACTCTAGAGACCAAAGACATTTTTTAAGCATTACACTCATAAGAAAAACGGAATGACAGTAATAGGCTTGCAACTTTGATTTCCAGTCTGTTCACCATTTCAGTTACATTAGTAGAGCTTTATAACACAACTGCTTTTGTACTCCCATCTTTTGACTGGCCTATTTTGGCGGACGTTGACACAACCGAGGATTGACCAAAAACCATAATCAGCTATATTAAAAATCTTGGAAAAAATGAAAAAGTCGTGCATATGTTTATCCTGAGACGGGTGTACTTGATATTGATACAGCTCTCGTATGTGAGAAAGCTTCCCGAAACGTCCGCGTGGTCGAAGTATGTGGGCACGGGTCCACATGTCATGTCTGGCCAACCATGTATTTTTTTTTCCTTGGATTCTTGTGTTCACACCAACTTCAATTCCAAAAATATATACTTTATAAAAGAGCAATTATAATGGTACGTACACATGGTTCTCATCCTTACCTACAACTCAGCTATACAAATTTCCAAACATATGTCAATCGATGGAAAGTTTTTAGGGTGCTATCTTAAATGTATGCTTATAGTACATAGCTGAAAAGTTTTGATTGTCCAATTGAGGATGTTTTCGGGGCTTGGTCTATTTACAATGGGGATGTATTGAACCAATGATGTAGAGGATTAAATTATGGTCCAGTTGTTAGAACTGAAAATCTAAGTGCACTAATCCCAAGGTATTGGGTATTTTACTTTATAATTTCCTTGTCATGCATAGGGCTGTATGCGAACTGAGTTAACTTAGTTAGCTCACTCGACTTGAAAAAGCCCGATTAGACTCGATTTAAAATTGAGTTCGAGCCGAGTCGAGTTGATTTTTTGAGCTCGAAAAAATTTCGAACCAAGTTTGACCTTGCCTGAGCTCGACTCAACTCGACTCGGATCCAACCCAACTCGAATCGAACCAATTTAGTGAGTAGGTTACTTTGATATTGATGTTTATGATCACTAAATGTTTGACGAAATGACTCAACGAAAGTGTCGGCTGGTGGTAAGGAAGGTATGTATACGAAACAAATACCTTTTTTTCTTAATTTTAATATTACCTACAAGGTGGTTGATAAAATATCTATAAAACCATTGTCGTACTGTTTTATATACAATGATAATTTGAAGGTACAATTCATGTGTTTGTAAAAATGTTGTATAGGCGAACTCGGTTCGAACTGGCCCGAACTGCTGACCGAGCCAAGCCGAGCCGAGCCGAGTTCGAGCTTAGGTCAGCTAGTAGCCGAGCTGAGTTGAGTTGTGCCAAACTCGACACAGTTCGACTCGTGTACACCTCTAGTCATGCAAGTCCTTAATTACGGGTTGTCATAGAGAGCATATAATTTTGGGACCCTAGTGCATGTGGGCCATGTTCATGATCCCATTCCTGAATCTAGGGCTGGCATTGGAAGAGGATTCTATATGGTTTAGTTGATGGTAAATGATGGTACTCAGTAGTAAATGAATGTACATGCGCAAAAAAACAGTTTGGTTGATAGTAAATAATAGTAATTGGAATCAATATGAAAAGGAATACATTAAAATTATGTGAATTAGAATTATCTCAGAGGGTGTGAATTAGATGCAAATATCAGAAATGGTCGAATTTTTTAAAGTGAGCCCAGTACTTTCATTGCCCATCCAAAGCTGAGAATTTCATTTGTTTTTTCACCAAAGGATATATTTCACTAAACATATTATAATTATTATATTAAATGTCATGTATACTAATATGCCGTTATAAAACTGATTTACCTAGGGCGTGTTGGATTTTTCAACTCCTCAATAAATACCAATAAATAACTTATTATTGTTATTTACGTTTGCTTAATTTCCAAAGGTATTTCCACCTTGAAATTTGATCCAGAAATAGTTTATTCAAGTGTAACACCCATCATGATGTATGTAACATATCCATGTTGTTTATTCATTTTATGTGAACATTTTAGGGCATGATGAGTCAAAAGACGAGGTAGATCCAAAGCCCAAGTGGCCCGCACAATAGGAAATCATGGTAATAAAAGGGTTCCACTATTTCATATGGTGTGGACCACTTAAGCTTTGGATCTACTTCCATTTTGAATTTATGCCCTAAATTCATCCCATAAAATGGATAGACGGCGTGATTCACAGTGGGCCCATATGAAATACGCACCTCAATTTTTATGTTAAAAAAACAAACAATTATTGTCAGCGTCCAAAAAAATGTAGAAATTATATTAATAATTAATCATTATCCATTTACATGTATTTATATGGAGAATAAAAAATAAATATATTCTAATTATATGTATCTATATAATTTTAGATATTAATATATCCTAATTAGATTCATTAAACACATTTGAGGATTCCAACACACATCCAATCTATTCACAGTGGATTCCAATTATGGTATGATTTGAATTCCAATGAATTTCAATTACAAGCGTTGAAACAAGCCCTAAAATAATAAAAGGGAAGATCTCAACCATCAGATTATTACTGGACAATTGTCCACTGAATGTCAACTATCACCGTATCTTAACCATCCATCTGTAGGCCATTGACCAAAGGGCACTCTTCGAAAGCTGATCAGTGAGACCATTATACCAATGATTTTGATCACTAAATCATGGGACCACTTGTATGGAATATGGATTCCTACTGGACCCAACAACCTCTCAAGATGTTGTGGCAGCTGGACCTTAGTTTATGACATGTGGGGTGACATCATTATCATGATAGTACAATGACCGACTGTGACCGTTCAAAACGCCAAAGGCTGTCTAAGTCCCGGTTCTTGATGATCCACTTAAATAATATTTGGGATCACAAGTCAATATGTCAGGTGCAAGGACAATAAGACAACCTGTCCCTTGCCCAGATCAGTACATCTATTTCCAAGCGAAATTACTCAAGCGCTGTGAAATGGCTGCCATTATAGATCACCAAGGAATGTTCACATCCATCTCGGTGGACCGTTAAATTACAGTCCATTGATTGCACTGAGACACCTGTCACCTGTTTACAATATCTGGGCCATTGAAAACTTACATCCCACTTTGAAGATCATGGGGCACAAAAGTCAGTCTGGTTGTTCTAGCTGGTCGCACATATAGATCGAGTATTTCTCCATTTGTTGTCCCTATTGGCCGTTCATTGTTTTCTATATTGTGGCCCACCTGATGAATCGATTGGCCTAGCTTTTCTGCACCCAGTGATTCCAATGTGGGCCCCAGATTCAACATCTTGAATGTTACGTACGTGTGACATATTGGCCGCATGGGTAACTTGGCATGGTCTTAGCAATTGTCCAGTTAGTCAAATAAGTGACTAGAACTTACACTCTAAGATTAGAAATGTAACATCAAAATGTCTTAGAACTCTCAATTATGATAATTTAATCAATGTTTTACACTCCATATATCCTACCATGCTTAGAACTTGAGCTAATTATTAATAATCAATTTTAATTTTTTGTTGTTTGTTCCACTTATATATATTCTTCCAAGAGTTGCATGTGTAATATGTGTTCAACTAATTTATTGAGCACATGACACATTGTTGATATCCTAAAACAATCAGATTATAAATTGCATTACTATAATTACTTTAATAGAATTATCTATGTAATCCACACATTGTCCATGTAAATCAACTCTTTAAAATCATTGGTTGGTCACTCGGATGTAATCTTGTGCTTGTGGCCCATTTAAAACTTGAAATTTCTTCATTTTCATGCAAAGTATATATTTCAAAAGGCTTATTACAACCATTGTGTCAAACATTATACACTTACGCAAATTAGAGATATTAAAGTTAATTTAATAATTAAATTCAAACTCTTGCTTTTAGATTACAATGGAATCCGACTTCAGGGTGCTAAAAACAATGGAAGGATTCCAAATTTAGGGTCCTAGGACATGTTACTGGGACATATTCAAAATATAGGCAAATATTGTGTTTTATCATAATAATAAGGGAAAAATAAGAAAGGCCTATAAGATGAATATGTATAATTCACACCAACCTTTAGGTGACATGACAAAAGCCATGCCTGGGACCCAAAAATTGGAACCATGCGTAATTTAAGTGAGTCACTTCAAGGGAAATGGCCTGCACGGTGAGTTTTGCATTATAATATTTTCAATTGTGTGATCCACTTGAATTACATATGGGACTGATTTCTGACCTTGAATCTAAACATGGGGTGACACACATAATGGTCGCGGTGAATTTCGCATTAACTTCACACAGGGGCCCACCCCAGCCACTACCCCTTTGACATGAAATGACTCTCCGTCTGCATTTATCAACACTATTCTACTACAACTACACACACGAGAGAGATGGTAATACTCACACACGAGTAATTTTACGTCCAACTAAGTGACGTGTGGGGTCCACCATGGTGTTTGTACCACATCCTGCCGATCCATTGAGATTATCCCAAGTAAAAATGAGATCTCCCAAAAATCAGATTTATCCAACTATTAGATATATCATAAAAAATAAAAAATAAAAATAAAAATAAAGCATGAACAATACGGTCCTGTGCGATAATCTTGGCCTAGAACGAGATGTCGTACAAACACTACAGTGCTCCTCACATGCCAACTAGTTTGGTGTGATCATTTATCTCTCTCACACACATATAGCATGATCAGCTATAGTGCTCAGAGTTCCGTTGGAACACTTAGATAATCAATTCCATTAATCTAGACCATTCATTAGGTTCAAATGCTCATTTCATGGGTTACCATGCAAAATTCATACCGATGTAACAATTTGAACCATTTGATCAATAAAATTAATGTTACAGTTAATATCATGTATCCAAAAATAGGTCCAGTGAATAATCGGATGCATGTATTTAATAGGGCCCCACACAGATCTATCCCTTTTGGATCGAGCTGATATTTGTGCATTCTCTTCATTCATTTAGGTCAATGTAACTTTACGACTAGGTTGGATGGCAAATAAACATCAAGGTGAGCCTTAGGAAAGTTTCAACTCTACGAATAGGTTGGATGGATGGTAAATAAACATCAAGGTGCGCCTTAGAAAAGTTTTAACTGTAGAATCATTATCACCTCGGCTTCCTGAGGTGTGTCCACTTGAGCCTGGGATCTGCCTAACTTTTAGTCGTATTCTATAAAATTCCATTGAAAGATGGATAGGCGGTGTGGATAAAATCCAAAGTGGCCACTCAAAACTCCTGCCCGTTCCCAGCTTAGACGGGCGGGGATAGGATTCAATCGGCGTTCTATCGAATGACCAGTGCATTTAATGCAATCCAAGCTTGCTATTTGGAAATATACCACTTTTATTTTTATTCTGTTAGCTTGTTAGTACACAACACTGTCAATACACACATCACCGTTCGATGCCAAGATCTCAGTGTTGAAACCACGTATCTTTCACCCAGTCTAACACGTGAGGTATGGATGAGGTTGTATTAGGTATGCTTTACTTGAGTGCCGTTGGATCAGCTTTATTTTTGAGCTCATATCTTACAATAATCTGAGAAAAGGAATGGATGACACGGACAAACGGATACAACACGGTGAGCCCTCCACAGATATGACCGTTCGTGGCCAGAGAGGGTAGGACGCAATCCGCGACCGTTGTCGTTGACTATAACTATAAGAATTGTTTGGCGTGAGGAATCATAGGTTCTCATGCATGAGTACATTTGAATAGTGCAATGATGAATCCTGTCCGTATAAGTGGGACCCATCATTTAGAAATCCAGACCATGGAACCGATGGGCCCACCATGGACGGAGAATAGACCAAAATCTTCAAATCAGACGATCCTAGCTGGTTGAATGGTTAGTATTTTCCAACGTTGGAAATTCTTGAGACCTCCTTCATCAATGGTAGCTTTGGTCAGATCATCGGTCTGGATCAGTTAATCATGGGCCACACTTATTCGGGGGGCACTTATGAACTCCTCTTGAGCAAGTGGGGCCCGTCGTGTGGTAATCTAGACCATTGGATCGGTGGGCCCGCCTTCGATGGAGCATGCGCTAGAAATCTTCCAAATTAAAAGGGTTAGTATTTTCCCACATGGGAGATTCTGGAGATCTTCATCCACGATTGGTTCCATCAGATCAACAGTCTGGATGAGTTACCCATGGGCCCGACTCATTGGGAGGCCTTATAAACTCCTCTCGAGCAAGTGAGGCCAATACCTTTCCAATCTAGACCATTGAACCGGTGGGCCCACCTTGGATGGAGAATGCACTAGATCAGTCGACCCTATCTCGTTGAAGGCTTAGAATTTTCAAATATGAGACGTTTTTGGGACGTCCCCCGTTCACGATCGGTCCCGATAGGTTAATCCAAGGCCCCCCCACTTGTATTAACTCACAGGGGGAACTCATAAACTGGCATTAGAAAGACAGGATCCAAGTCATGTAATAGAAGGGCCTACTACTGCCCTATTGAAGTCGAAAGCAATATGGCTTACATGTCTCATGTCTATTCACGTTGCTTGTCACCATGGTCCACATCTATTCATATCCATGCTCCCAAATGCATTTGCTGTTTTGGGGTTTAGGTGGGCCACCTAAACAAACGTCTCACATGAACTAACCCATTTTCCCCTTACAAACCCATGTGCCCTCAATAATTCCACACCACCCCCTATACATGTGAACAGATTGCTGATTTTGGCCCACTTAATCTCACCTTACATGCACCCTAATAAGATTAGGATGTGTTTAACGAGTGGAATGTTCAAAATCAACGGCTGTTTGGCTGCCGCAGAAAAACCATTCTAGACATGTCTCTGTGCATCGAGATTTCATCCAACGGTTCAGATATAGTCTACTAGTGTGCCCCACCTGAACATCAAATTAGCTTTATATTTCAATGGAGGCATAGCGGTTGGAAGGTGTGGATCGAGCACATGTTCAACATATTCACACCTACATGGAATAAATGAATACACCGATTTTTACTACCATGATAGTGGTCCATTCAGCATAAATGACAAAGAAAGAAAAAAAATAATAATAATAAATAAATAAGATGGGTAGCATCCAAAGACCCTTTAAAGGTCTGTCAGCCGGGTCCGCCTGTTGTTGGTATGTGCGGCACTATACCGCAAATGTATCATATTAAATAAATGAAAAGAGGACCTTTTCGTTCACCCCAAGACGACAACAGGTACGCTGATCTGGCGATTGGGCTGGCCATATATGATGTCTTTCTTGGCATTTTCTTGAAAGACTTGTGAGAAATCCTCCAATCTCTCATTTTTCTGACTCTTAATCGAATCTGATTAGAAATAATATAATTACATCATTGTTAGATCATTAATTACTCCTTTATAAATTCTTTTTTAAAAAAAAAAATTATTTGGGATGATCATTTTATTATAGTTGGCCTACCATACAATTTGAATAATTCAATAGTCAGATTTAAATGATCTAAAATTGTAATCACGTGATGCACCTTATAAGAGTCATACCATACGATATCACCCACTAAGCTTTTTGCTCGATCCGGTACTCAAAGATCATTGAGTCGATTGGCTAGGCTCGATGGAGCTTTCAGTTGAATTAGCAAGGTAATCCAATTCCTCTTAAACCCAAAAGAAATCGATACGAGTTTAAGGAATTCAATCACTTTCGCAAGAAAGAATTTTAAATAATAATAATAAGAAGATGTGAAATCAGATCTATAATGAAACGGCTGGATTGAATATTTGACCCAGCTTTTTGTTTATGTTTTTTTAAGAAAATATGTCCATGTTGGATTTTGATTTAGACTTTGAAAACTGTATAGTAATGACGGTTTCAGGACGAAGTACCACAAAGTCTTCTACAAAGATACTTGGAAATCTATTTTCATGATGAGTTGTATTGACCTTGAGGAGTATAACATAGTGTTGATATGCTTGTATTTTCTACAAGTGGGGTCAGCATGCCATTAATCCAAACAGTTGGTTTTATTGGCTCCGCTAAGGATAGATTATACCTTTAATATTTTCTATATTGGATGATGTTAACCGTTATTTTGAATGTTCTCTCCGATTAATGGTTGGGATCGCTGGACAATAGGCCATTCGTACATATATGACTTGGCGCATCAGGAGGACTGTATAATTCTCCGTATAATTCTCCAATTATAAAATTTCGGACACATGGCACCAGGATTTTAGGCCTAAGGACGATCCCCAGGGAAGCTGTCCGTATGGGCCCGCCGGGTGACGATTTAAGTCCACTCGCAGAACGCTCACGTATAGGCATGTCCATGTATCATAGCGACCTTTGCACTCGGGAAAAATGCTACAATGAGATCGAACAGTGGATGTGTGGCATGCCTGTGTAAGATCTGAATCATTCATCAGGTAAGGCCTGCGTGAACATGCACTAGTCTAAAGAATCACGCTGGTGTAGAAATCAGGTGATTTTCAAGTTAGTGTAGAAATCAGGCGGAAAACAAAATCATTGGTCCTCTTATTACCCTCCATTTTTTCCATGCATGTGTGACCCAATCTTGTTAGTGAACAAGCCTAACTTTTGGATCTAAACATGTTTGTTAGAGTGATAAAAGTCCTCTGATATACATTGATACACTACATTTTAACAGTTTAAGCTTTTAAAATAAATAATTATTTGACATAGTATCAGAGCAAATTATTTTATGCTTCCATGCAAAGTTTTCACCTCGCACTAACAGAAAAGTGATAGAGTGATAAAAGTCCCTTCATATGTATTAATACATCACACTCTAACAGCTTAAGCTTTTAGAGTAGATATTTCCCTGACAATGTTTACAATGGGCCCAACATGGTGGATTGCGTAGATCACACACGAACGTTACATATTTTTGACCTTTGCTTTTCTATTAATTCTACATCTCCCTAGCCTAGTACCCTAGTACCCTAGGCCAGCTCGGTGCATGTGATCGGCTGGTATGTAAGAATCTTTCATTTCACCGTTTTACAGCAATGCATTTCAAATACAAGTTGTCGAATTTATCCATATGAAATTTTTTAAATTCCATGACAAGCAGCTAAATATAATCAGTTATTCAAATTTATATAAATTTCATTGCAATTGTCCCTTGCATATCATATACATGCTTGGAAACTACTCCTAAACTTTCCTAATATTACTTTAGCTGACTAGCTAATCTCTATTAATTTAGATTAGTATTCTTTACCAAATATTGGAGGTAAGAAAGGATTATTTATGATATGCAGTACTTATAATTTAGCACACGTGTGGCATATATATTTATATAAATTTTATGGTAAGTATCAATGCATATCAAATACATGCTCGCAAAGAACTCCTAAACTTCACTAGTCTTAGTTTAACTGACTAGCTAATCTCTATTAATTCAAATTAGTGTTGTTTACCGAATATTGCAGGTAATAAAGGATTATTTATGATACGTTGTACTTTTAATTTAACACGTGGAATATATATGGTGTTTGAAAATGAACAGTAAAAAATAAAGCATATAGATGTATGTATATATGCGGCTCTTGGAAAACTTGAAAGGCACTTCAAGTTTAAATATGGCAAATTTCTAGTGTTAAAGTGGTGTATGTGTCACCTGTAACATATGTTGTATGTGTACTACAACAGGCCATACTAACAATATATGTAAAAAATAAATAAATAATAAAAAAATGGAATCCACTTCAAAAGGAGAAATTAGCGCGTTGTTTCCTAATTTCTTGATGGCTAATAGAAGAAAAAAAAAAGTAGGTCTTGAGCCTGATAATCAAATATGAATTATAGCTCTAAGATTGGCATCGTACCATCTTTATTTGACTTCACGTTTTTGTCACTATAATGTAAGTTTGCCATCATTTTTAGCATGTTTTTTTCCTGATCTTGTGATTAGAGCTGGGCATCAGTCCGGATTGGATTAGATTGGGTATAACTCGATTTAATCCGAAATCTCTATGGCCTGATCCGATTCAAGATCGAGTCTGGGTCACCTGACTCGATCCGATCCGATGCATGATTAGCCTGACTCGAATCGAGTCCGACTGGACCAAGGAA
This sequence comes from Magnolia kwangsiensis, assembly GCA_037074715.1. Lineage (NCBI taxonomy): Eukaryota > Viridiplantae > Streptophyta > Magnoliopsida > Magnoliales > Magnoliaceae > Magnolia > Magnolia kwangsiensis. Next base: position 90,138,889 of record CM073585.1, read on the forward strand.
ACCGAGTCGAATCAAGTTGGATACAATTTGGATCGTTTGAATTTAATTCAACTGTTTCATGTGATGTAGTTCACTTCAACCTTTAATATACTACATTTTTGTACTCAAGGCCTAAAATAATATGTCAAAATGAATGAATAACTTTATATAAAACATATACATCAAGGTAGGCCCCACATGACTATGGAAAAACTGTATCTGTGATTTCACCATACGCATTAGAGGCTTACAGTGTTTAACATGCACTGCACACAGTGCCCTCCTTTTCACGCAAGCATGTGACTTGCTGTATATAAGTTTTGTAGATTTGATAATGAGGTATCTGTTATATTCAAACTGTCCATCCATTTGGCGATCTCGTCTTAAGGCTGGAGACGAAAAATAAGACAAATCTAACTATTGTGGGGACCACACGAATTGTTTAACAGTGAAAATCATTCTCTACTACTATTTATGGTGTGGTCCAAATGATCTTTGGATATTATTTATTTTTTAGATAATGCTCTACAAAGATATCTAAAAATATATGAACTGTGTAGATATAATAAATACATCACTGTGGGGCATGTAACTTTGATATCCATTGAACCGTTCATACAACTTGAAGCTCGAGGAGCGTCAGTGCTCGTCTTCGCACGACACGTACCTATAGCAACTTAGGGATGTCAGATAGACATCATGGTGGGTGGGTGGACAGAGAGGGAAACGGATTGGACTCCCCGTGACATGGTCAGTGCTATGTGGGCCCCACCATAATGTATGTATTTCATCCATGCCATCCATATATTTTTACAGATCATTTTACAATATGAGTCTAAAAATGAGGTATATCCAAATCTCAAGTGGACCACATTATAGGAAATAGTGTTGAATGAGAGTCGACCATTAAAAATATTTTGAGGGCCATAAAAGTTTTGGATCAAGCTGATCTTTGTTTTTCTCTTCATCTGGGACTGTATGACCTAGTCACCTGATTGGATATCAAATAAATAGTATAGTATGCCTTAAGAGGATTTTAATGGTAGATATCCAACCGCTATTATTTTCATGTGGTGTGGTCCACTTAAGATTTATATTCCTCTCATTTTTGGTACCAAGTCATAACATGAACTTTAAAAATGGATGAACAGAATGAATAAAACACATACATCCGGATCAGGCCGGATCAAAGCCAAACGGATCGGATCGGTCCGAGTAGGCATGGATCCGTAATCGACTCAAAATATTTTCAGATTTAGGCTGACCTACTCGATCCGCACCGATCCAAACCGTCGGATCGGGTCGGATCCACCGAATCAGGTCAGGATTGCCCAACTCTACTTGTGATAGTTAATACAAGAAAAAAATAGTAAGTCTCAAATGGAAAGATACAAATTATATTTCTAAGATTAGCATCATGGCGTATCTATTTAACCTCACACGTCATTGTAATGTAATTTTACTATCATTTTTAAAGTAGGGACTTAGATGGTCCGGATTGCAGGAAAACTATGACAGGTGGATGGTTAATGAGTCACCGACCATTTTTAAAATGGTGGTGAAGTGGGGTTAGGTAGATGTGTGACTGTCAGTGAGGTGTGGGAAGTAATACATGAATACTCTTGCTCTTGCTCGGGTGGGAGACTCCCAGGAGTTTCAACTCCCAGTCAAGGGTTCGAGTGCACATAGGTGGTGAAATTCCACTTGCGTTAGTGTGTGGGGGTGTGTAAATAAAAAAATAAATAAATTAATTAAAAATAAAAATAATAAAGGCAGAAGAAGAAGCTAATACCGTGAATGCGTGAAATACAAACCAGCAGTCCCAACCGTCTATATTGTGCTACGTAGGGGATGAAATATAGTACTTATATTCATTGACATGTGTGATTCAATCCATAGATCCAGTCCATAGATTAGGTGGGATTCTGTTTTATCATATCTTATATGAGCCACAATTATAAATTAAATATCCTTCATTGGTGATTGACTCTCTAACCGTCCACTCTTTTTTTTTAATCTTATTAATGCTCACATGAATAGTGATTTGACTTGATTTTTGGATCATAGTATAATCAACGTTGGCCCTACTTAATGAATGGACCAGATCTCACACATGCATGCAGCGTTGTCATCGGTCCTTTAATTCACCTAATCAGATCTTTTCTCACACAAAACACCGGACCAAGTCCAAAGTCAAGAATTGTGCACTTTTCGTTCTGGGTTGAACGCAGCCGCTGCCCGCTGACTAAACATGCAGACCCAATTTTCCAACGCGGATTGAATAATGACACTGTCAGTGGCGCTACTGGACGGTGATCATTACTTGAGTATAAGTCCGAAAAAGAGGCGGATCCAAATCTCAGGTTAACCACAACACATAAAAGGGAAATTAGTAGTGATTGAACACCCACCGTTAACAACTTCATAAGGCTGACTTTAATGTTTATTTTCCATCCATCTTAATATTTAAGTCACACGTATATAAATATGGAAAACGCATATATCAGCTTGATCCAAAACTTATTTGAACTCGAAGAAGATATTAACGGTGAGTGTTCAATCAAAACTATTTCCCATAATGTGGTCCACCTGCCGTATTTTCTAAATTATGCCTTAAAATGAACAAACAAAATGGATGAATGACATGGATAAAAGCCTAACTTTTGGGTCAAAAGGTCATATGTTCCCGTGCAGAGTCCCCCCCCCCCCCCCCCCCCCCCCCCCCCCCCCAAGGGTAATGCTGGAGTGATAAAAGTCTCCTCATATACATTAATATACCATACTCTGACAGCTTAAGCTTTTAGAGTAAATAGTTCTTTGACAATGTTTATAATGGGCCCAGCATGGTGGATTGCTTAGATCACACGCAAACCTTCTATATTTGACATTTGCTTTGCGATTAACTCTACATCTCCCTAGCCAAGTATCCTAGGCCAGTTCGGTGCATGTGATCGGCTAGTATGTAAGAATCTTTTGTTTCATCGTCTTACGGCCATGCATTTCAAATACAAGTTGTCAAATATATTCATATGAAATTTTATAAATTCCATTACAAGCAGCTAAATATAATTAGCTATTCAAATTTATAAAGATTTCATGGTAATTATCCGTAGATATCAAATACATGCTTGCAAACTACTCCTAAACTTTACTAGTATTACTTTAGCCGACTAGCTAATCTCTTTTAATTTAGATTAGTATTGTTTACCAAATATTGGAGGTAAGAAAGGATTATTTATGATATGCAATACTTTTAATTTAGCTCATGTGGCATATATATTTATATAAATTTCATGGTAATTACTAATGCATATCAAATACTTGCTTCAAAACAACTCCTAAACTTTCCTAGTATTAGTTTAGCCAACTAGCTAATCTCTATTAATTTAAATTAGCATTGTTTACCATATATTGGAGGTAATAAAGGATTATTTATGATATGCGGTACTTTTAATTTAGTACATGTGGCATATATATGGTATTTGAAAATGAAAGGTAAAAAAATGAAGCATATAAATGCATGTATATATGTGGCTCATGAAAAACTTGAAAGGCACTTCAAGTTTAAATATGACAAATTTCTAGCGCTAAAGTAGTGTATGTATCACATGTAACATATGTTGTATGTGTACCACAACTAGCCATACTTGGGGGTGTACACGAACCAAGCTAGCTCGGTTAGCTCACTCGACTCGACTTAAAAAAGCTCGATTTGAAGCCGAGTTCGAGCTTAACTCGACTCAGATTGAATCTAGCTCGAATCAAACTCAGATCGAACTGTTGAGAAAAAAGTCTTCACCGTCTTCGACCGGTCGTGGCCCTTCGACTAGTCGTAGGAATTATTCGACCAGTCGTACGTAACGTAAATTCATTCCGCGATTGTGCGGGTTGCGAAAATCTGTGTCCTTTCGCAATTGGGATATGGAAGGGAAGTTGCCTAAACTATAAATAGGTGTTCCTAGGATTTTTCTATGGCATGAGAATGGATGGAAAAACTTTCTAAAGGGGTTCTAGGGAAATTAAAGGGTGTAGCAAGGGTGAGATTCGAGGCTGTTCGAATCGGGTAAGTCCTCTCTCTTTATAATTTCTGTTTTCATAGTAGAGATCTGTCGCATTGTGCCGTAGTTTTTTCCAGCAAGGGTTTTCCACGTTAAATCTGAGTTCTCTTGTGTGTGCTTGGTGCCATTGAATTGCTATCCTAGATCTAGATCTGTGCGATTCCGCAGGTCAAAATCCCCAACAAGTGGTATTAGAGCTATCGTTGGGGTACATATCTGAATCTGATGGATTAATAATAATGGCAAGCACTAAGTATGAGATTGAGAAGTACTCAGGAAAAAATAATTTTGAGTGATGGAAAATCAAGATGATGAGTTCCTTAATCAAGCAAGGTGAAGATGGTGCTCTTGAGGAGCAGAAGTCTACTATGACTGATGCTGATTGGAATACTCTTGATAAGAAAGCTTTATCATCAGTCCATTTATGTCTCACGGATGAGGTTCTCTATAATGTAATGAGGGAGAAAACTGCGGTTAAGTTATGGACAAAGTTAGAGGATATTTATGTGAAAAAATTCTCTGAAATTCACCTGCACTTGAAGCGACAATGGTATAACTTTAAGATGGCAGAGGGTGGAGATCTGGAGGCTCACATCAGCAACTTTAATAAATTAGTTTGCAAATTGCTAGATATGAAGGAAGTAATGAAAGATGAAGAACAAGCATATATGTTGTTGAATTCTCTTCCGACGTCTTATGAGTCATTTAAGGACACTATGTGTAGCATGAATAAAACCCTGAGTGTCGACACTGTTATCTTGGCCCTTCAAGGGAAGGCTATGAGACAGTTAAACAGCGACATGGGGACATCTTCTAATGCACTGTTTACAGTGAATAGGAATTCTAGACAAGGTACAGGTTCTTCAGGTTATAGATCTAAATCCAAGGGTAAGGCTAAAGGAAAGGTAAAGTGCTGAAATTGTGGGAAGGAAGGACATGTGAAGAAGGATTGTGAAAATCTTAAATTGAAGAGGGGAGATTCTGAGGCTTCATGCAGGGAGGCCAACATTGCCATATCAGAAGGATGTGATGGTGATGTTTTATCTGTCTTTTTACTCAGACGGTCACACGATGATCGTAAGGACTAGTGGATGCTAGACACAGGGGCATCTTTTCACATGACTCCTCATCGGAGTTGGTTCACTAGCTACAGGGAGTGCGATGGTGAACAGGTATTTATGGACAATGACATTGCCTGTAATGTTGTGGTTATTGGTTCTGTGCGCATTAGGATGTTTGATGGGGTGGAGCGTACCTTGACAGATGTGAGGCACATTTCTAATTTGAAGTGGAATCTGATTTCTCTTGGTGCACTTGAGGAAAAAGGATACAAGTACACAGGTATTGATGGTGCTCTTAAAGTATCTAAGCGGGCACGGGAAATCATGAAAGTGCAACGACTCGATAACTTGTACAGGTTGATCAGGAGCACTTCAAAAGGTGGAGCTGCAGTGGATGTAGTGGATTCCACCTCTGCACGTATGTGGTATGTTAGGCATGACCACATGAGCAAGAAGGGTAGAAAGGCTGAGATGCACGGACAGGGATATAGAGCAGGTGGAGCAATCACCTATGAGAAGAATCACACGACATGATCGCAGGATATCAGCGAGGTATATGAACGACTCCAATATCGCAGGGAATTCATCTTCTATTCAGATGGTTCTAGGTGAGCCTAGAGCTTAGAAGTGAAAAGTGACTATTGACGATGTGATGAATTCGTTATACCAGACCGATATATGGGAGCGGACAGAGCTTTCAGTAAGCCGAAAAGAGGTTGGTGCAGGTGAATCTTCAGGAGGATATAACATAGATACAGGGTGAGGTTGGTAGCGAAGAGTTATGCACAGAGAGAAGGGATCGACTTATCAGAGATATTCGCACCGACGGTATAACAGGTGTCTATTAGATCCGTGATTGGCACTGGTTGGCCAATGTGAGCTTGAGCTGGAAAGATAGATGTGGAGTCTGCACTTTTGTAAGGGGAAGTGAAGAGCAGATCTACATGAAGCAACCAAAGCGGTTCGAAGTTAAAGGGACTGAGAAAAGACTTTGCTGGAGGTCGTGGTTCGACCTGTCGCCTAGACAGTGGTTTTGATTCCTTCATGATGAGTCAGGAATTGATGACATGTATATCACCAATTATAACATATCTGAAATTAATGTACTGAAGACTCGGTTAAGTAGGACATTCGGGATGAAGGATCGGGGGCTGCAAAGATGGTTCTTAACATTGAGACTGAAGGAGGAGTAGGCTTTGGTAATCACAGGAGAAATACCTTATATGTAGGTATTGATCAAGGATATGATGGGCCAGGTAAAGCCAAAGAGCGTTCCCTACGTATCTCTCCTCAAATTTTCCTCAGGATATGTCCCAAAACATATGAGGAAAAATATGATATCTCATGAGCCTTATTTGAATGCGGTTGACAGTGTATGCCAGGGTCTGGATTAGACCGGTTATTTTACAGGCTATCAATGTTGTGAGTAAGTACCCTGGTAAGCAATATTGGGTAGCGGTGAGATGGTAAGAAGACTATGTCTTTCTTTGTGAGAAGACAGGAGCAAAGATGGTTGAGCACGTGGATTCTGATCCGACGGACATGCTCTCCTAGATCGTTCCTGCAGAGAAGTTCAAGTTATGTGTAATTTTTCTAGGCTTGGCGATGGCGTAAAAGGAAGGCGGAGTGTGCAAGAGAAGTTATGATATGATATAGAAATAAGTGAAGAGGTCAAGATGCTACACGGTTCAAGGGTGAAGACTTGGTGGAGATTGTTGAGAAAAAAGTCTTCACCACCTTCGACCGGTCGTAGGGACTGCAAAACTAGTCGAAGGGCCAGTCGTATGGATTGTTCGACCAGTCGTAGCTCCCCTTCGACCAGTCGTAGGTTACGTAGATTCGTTCCGCGATTGTGCGGATTGCGAAAATCTTTATCCTTTCGCAACCGGGATGTGGAAGGGAAGTTGCCTAAACTATAAATAGGTGTTCCTAGAATTTTTCTAGGGCATGGGAATGGATGGGAAAGCTTTCTAAAGGGGTTCTATGAAAATTAAAGGGTGTAGCAAATGTGAGATTCGAGGTTGTTCGAATCGGGTAAGTCCTCTCTCTTTGTAATTTTTATTTTCATAGTGGAGATCTGTCGCTTTGTGTCGTGATTTTTTTCATCAAGGATTTTCCACGTAAAATATGAGTTTTCTGGTGTGTGCTTGGTGCCATTGAATTGCTATCCTAAATCTAGATCTGTGTAATTCCGCAGGTCAAAATTCCCAACACGAACCAATTTGATGACTCGATTACTTTGCAATTGATGTTGCTCACCAACTGTTTGATAAAATGACCTAACAAAATGTGGCCAGTGGCAAGGAAGGTTTGGTCGATGGCAAGCAAGGTATGTACATTAAATAAATATTTTATTTTTTTTGGTTTTTATGTTACTTAAAAGGTGTTTGATAAAACACCTGTAAAACCAATGTCTCTGTTTTTTTGGCAAGGAAGGTTTGGTCGATGGCAAGCAAGGTATGTACATTAAATAAATATTTTATTTTTTTTTATTTTTATGTTACTTAAAAGGTGTTTGATAAAACATCTATAAAACCATTGCCTCTGTTTGTAAAACAGTGAGTTTTTGAAGTTACAGTTCAGGTGTTTATGGAAATGCCTCAATGACAAATTCGGCTCGATCTTGGCTCGAACTTAGCCTGAGCTACTGACCAAACCAAGCTAAGCTGGCCAGTCGGGCTCGAGGACCGAGTCGAGCCGAGTTCGAGGTGAGGTCAGCTAGTGTTCGAGCCAAGTCGAGCTGAGGTCCGCTCGACCTGGTTCGCTCGATGTACACCCCTAGCCATACTTGCACTATATGTAAAAATAAAATAAAATAAAATGGAAACCACTTCAAAAGGAGAAATTAGCGTGTTGTTTCCTGATTTCGTGATGGCTAATAGAAGAAAAAAATAGTAGGTCCTGAGTCTGATAATCAAATATGAATTATACTTCTGAGATTGGCATTATACCGTATCTATTTGGCCTCACATGTTCGTCATTGTAATGTAAGTTTGCCGTCATTTTTAGCAAGTTGTTTCCTAGATTTTGTGATGGTTAATTGAAAAAAAAAAAATAAGCCTTGAGTGCTAAAATATGAATTATACTTCTAAGATTGGCATCATACCGTGTCTATTGGACCTCACCCGTTATGTTTGTAATGTAATTTTGCTATCATTTTCAAAGTAGCGACTTAGATGGTCCGGATTGCAGTAAAACCATGACACGTGGATGGTTAATGAGTCACCGACCATTTTTAGAATGGTGGTGAAGTAGGGGTAGGTATATGTGTGACAGTAACGTGTGCCAGTAAGGTGTGGGAGTTCATCCCATGAATACGGGAAATACAAACCAGCAGTCCCAACTCCCAACCGTCTATGTAGGGGATGAAATATGGTACTATACTCATATTCATGGGCACGTGTGTGAGATTTAATCCATAGATCCAGTCCATAGATTAGGTGGGATTCTGTTTTATTATATCCCATACAAAAATACCACTGACTATATGGTCCACAATTATAAATTAAATATCCGTCATTGGTGATTGACTCTCTAACCGTCCCTTTTTTTCTCATACTAATGCTCACCTGAATAGTGATTTGACTTGAGTTTTGGCTAATAGTATAATCAACGTTGGCCCTACTTAATAAATGGATCAGATCTCACACATGAATGCAGTGTTGTCATCAGTCATTTAATTCACCTAATTAGATCTCTTCTCAAACGAAACACCGGACCAAATCCAAAGTCAAGAGCTGTGCACTTCTCGTACTGAGTTGAATTGATTGCCTACAGCCGGCTACTGCTGACTAAACATGCAGACCCATATTTCCAACGCGGATTGATTAACGACACTATCAGTAGTGCTACTGGACGGTGATCATTATTGGTTGCATAAGCCCAAAAATGAGGCAGGTCCAAATCTCATATGGACCACACCACATAAAAGGAAAATTAGTAGTGATTGAACACCCACCGAAAAATACTTCAAAGGTTGACTGTAATGTTTATCTTCCATCCAACTTAGTAATTAGGTCACACAGATATGAAAACACAATTATACATATCAGCCTGATCCAAAACTTATCTGAACTCTAAGAAAATTTTAACAGTGTCCAATCAAAACTATTTCCTACAGTATGGTCCACCTGTCATATTTTCTGTATCATGCCTTATAATGAGATGCCAAAATGGATGGACGGTGTGGATAAAATACATACACCCTGGTGGGCCCACAGAGCAGTGTCATTAAGCAATCCGTGTCTCATATGTATGCAATACGCGTCCCATTTTTTCAGCCAAATCTTCACTTGTTTAGAAAATCCTATGCATCTAAACCGCAGGACCCACCATAAAGATCACTCCAGCTTAGAGCGCCCCAACCATTTGACCATCCTTGGATTTAGATGGCACAGGCTTCCTGATGAGCGGATCAGCTTGATTTTTTTGGCCAGGAGATCTTGAAAGTGGGCCCCACTGGCGAGAAAGATAGGATAGGTAATCTTTTCACAATCTAGGGGCACTTCTAATCGTTATTCAGTTATTAAATTAATCCTTCGTTCATTATTTGTTATTATTTTAACCTAAAAGCGATGACTAAGTTAAATTACTCGATTGCATTTACTCAAAGTGATTAGGACACGATCCCATTAATGTCAGATTCAAGTTAGAGAATTTGGAAATCAGTGAGCCAAATCAGCGGCGGTGGAATGCTTGTGGTAACAGTAACGATTACCACCCCAATTCTTCTTTTTCGAGTTATTTAATACTCTGCAAGACTAGGATAGTTGATATAAGGCATTAAGAAATTGTACACTTTCCGTATAGTAACTCAGAAACGAAGCTTTAAATTTCTGGAACCACTCTATATTGGTTATCATCCAAAATTTAGATTGATCAAAGGATCCTAACCTCAGATTCATATATAGGCATTTGTTTATTAAATTTTGGACCGTTGAATGCTTTCATTTTGATTGTCCATACAAGTCACGAATGATCCATTTGGTTTCACGAGCCCTATAAATCAGGGATCAAGATTTGGACGGTTTAATTTGAGTTACTTGAAGGCCACGTGCACTGTTTCTGAATGGCTGCATATCAACCACCAAACTCTGCGAGAGTATCGCATTTTTTGCTTTTTTCTGTTATATCGCAGTGAGAATTTGATACCTGAATATATCGCGATATTTATATTTTTCTCGTTGGGTGAAGGAACAGTCGGGTCCGAAGCGTATACGCCGTTCTCCACTGTGCTATCAAAGTCAAGTGGTGGTGATGTGTGGGGCCCAGTGGTGGACATCAGTTCGGTCCCGATTAGAAGATGGCTGAATAGCATGCAGATGGATACTAATCATAAATGAATGGTGGGGATTAGAGGGGGCTCTTCACGTGGTAGGAAAGAAGTTGGGCAGGCAGTGGGCCCACCTATCACAACTTTTTAATCATGATCAACCGATCATGAACAGTGTACACACACTGAACAGGCACGTGGAATATGTTACTCGCCCTCATCTAATTAGGACAGGACCCCTCGGCACCAGGTCGGTACTGGTCCTCCCTAGAAAAAAAAAAGTGGGTCCTACCATGATGCATGCATTTTATTCATACTCTCCGTCCATTTTTGCAGCTCATTTTAGGGCAATGAGGCGGATCCAAATCTCGAGTAGACTACAGTATAAGAAACAGTGGTGATTGGATGCACACAATTAAAAATTTTCAAGCCCCACTTTAAAGTAAAATCAAAAGCTTAAGCCTAACAGACTATTTGGGAGCATGGATTTGGAACCCCAGGATTAGAAACCCTTAGATTTGCAATCCTCCCAGTGTGTTTGACAACTGAAGTGTGAATCAACTTTAATCCAAAAGTACCTATCCATAGTATATTTACAGAGGTTTGAATTTAATTACTAAATCAACTTTACTATCTCTAATTAGTGAAATATGTAATTTTTAATAAAATGGTTGTGATAAGCTTGCTGAAATATATGCTTTGCTCGAAAATGATGAAATTCTATGTCTCGGATAGGCCACAACCACAAGATCATGTATGAGTGACTAACCAGCGATTTTTAACCATTGATTTACATGGACAATGTTTGGACGGTGCTGATTTATATGGACAATGTTTGGACGGTGCTGATCATCATTAGTGGGCCATGTGTTCAATAGAATAATAGTGTATAGTGACACATATATTACACTTACAATTATTGAAATGATTTTAGGTGTAATCCAAGCTCTCCCTATGGATTACAAACCCCCTCAAAGAGGTGATTGAAAACCCTTAGTTACTTTATTTGCCAAACGACCAGAGGATTTGAAACCCCCTCAAATCCCATCCAATCCCCTTCAATCCACGGTGCTAAATGACCCCTAAGATGTTCAACGCCAATATTGGACAATGGCACCGAAAACTTGATTTAATTCAAGGGTAGACAATCCCAAGTGCAGGGCTTTAATATAATAATAACTTGGTGAGACTAAGTTTGATTCACAAAAAATGCAAGAATACAATTAAAGCTAGTGTAATATTAAGTTTAAGATTAATGATTCCAATGATTTTATTTATTTATTTATTTAAAGAAAGATAAAAATAGATAGAAATGACTAATGATTTAGAGATCTACTTTTAGCAATCACAATGTCTAGTTTATTGATTCATCTACTATAACTCAACTAAAATTAAATTCCAATTCATTCTAATAGAAATATCAAATAGTTAAATCAATCACAAGCATCGAATAAGATATGATTTCAATTAAACGATTATCTTATGAAGCATTCAAATATCAATCACAAAAAATTTAACAATCCATTATGCCCAAAGTTTACAATAGATCAAGAAAATTTACAAATTAATTCATTCTTTAATCAAGTTAAGCAATTGCTAAATCAAAATATACATTGTAACTACAGTTCACAACAAAATTAGAAATAAAGAACTCAAAGGCTTTAAAGTAAATTTCAAATCAAATTCAATTAATTATCATCATGAAATCCTAAAGCATGAATAAAAGAAATTAAAATATTGTAAGTTATAACTAAAAGCTTCACCCCTTAGCCTTATTTAACAGATTAATTAGACATAGTTATTTCTAAAAAAAAGAAAAGAAAAAAGAACAAACTAAGAAGGGAAGAAAAGAAGAAATAGAAGGAGCTCAATTGCTCTCTCTCTCTCTCTCTCAAACTAAGAAGGGAAGAAAAGAAGAAATAGAAGGAGCTCAATTGCTCTCTCTCTCTCTCTCTCTCTCTCTCTCTCTCTCTCTCTCTCTCTCTCTCTCTCTCTCTCTCTCATCTTTATAATCCCCTAAAACGAACTTAGAAACCCTTAAATACAAGTTTTCACTGCCTAGGAAGAATCCCACTTGACATAGAAAATAATTTCCACACTTATGTAAAATCATGAGTCTTACAGATAGGAGTCTTAGATGCAATTGAGGCTCCTATCAAAGACCTGTCGATGGGATTGAAGATTTATCGATGAAATCAAAGAAGTGCAAAATTAATCCAACGAGTTCATCCCAAAATTCTTGAATTTTTAATTGGATCGAAGCGATCTCTGATCCTATTAAAGATACACACTTTTTACTCCAACAACCTTTTTGGAAAGTTCGAAATTACTTGATTAAATCAAACTCCAATTAAAACCTATCAAAAAGTTGTCGATGGGATAGAAGTCTTATCGAAGATTGCTAACTTTCTTCAATTCTTCCTGGTGCTTTGGATCTTCCATTTTTCACGTTTGGTACTTGATTTGAATGATCCTTTGACACTTCAAATCTTCCTTTTCATGCTTCATTCTTCCATCCTTCAATCTTTACTTCTTTTAGGCTTTAGATCATCATTGTATGCATGTATTTAATTTAGACTTTGAAATCTCTATGCAAGATGAAAACGTATTCAATTAAGCATCTTTAAAACCAATTTGCATGGAAAATACTATGAAGTAGAAGATAATTATGCATTATTTAAGTGTTATCAATTAACACATCCCTAGTGGAGTCGTCATTCTGCAGATGCTGGATCTCAGGTGGATTGCGATAACATGTGCCTTTTTAGTGGTATGATTTGTGGGGGTAATTACTCCACTTTTCTACAGTAAGCTGGACCCTATAGAAACATTTGGAGAGAGAATCATAAGATTTTCTATCTTAAAATGACTCCTTAATCCGTGACCGGAGATTCAAGTAAGGGACCACGGTTACAAAAAGGGAATGTATTAGACATCCTCTCTTCACGTATGAATATACAATCTCTACTTTACAAGATTAAATGAACTATTAGGGATTATGACTAGTTATTGCGTAATAATGATGCAAATGTATGTGTAATGTTGTATTAAAGCACTATCACTGACAAATGGTAGCTAGGGTTAGATAAATCCATCATACTTCACCTACTTGCCTAAGCAACAGAATAACCAGTTGACCCACGTTTTTTTATGGGAAAGATCCGATAACTGAGCAAGCCACATAGCATACACTTGAATCGACTTGGTGAAAATATTATGTATGAAATGTAATGCTGATGGCTGAGATAAACAAGGGGGTTGATGAGAGAATGAATATTTCCTAATGCTAATGCAGTTTGGATGAATGGTTTTGTTGTAAGGGTAGGATTGAGTGGCTTAAATTGAAATTTTGAATGCTCTTAGTTTACCAAGGACAATGCTAGACTAGACTGACTTAGACCGGACTCTCCTTCTAATCTCTCTTCTCCTTGGTGGAGAGATGAGATGGGAGGAGATGGGAAGGCTTAGATGAGATGAAATTTGAAAGTTTGGAGGTGAAGGGATTATTTAAAATGAAAGGTGTGGGGCTATTTATAGCCCCTTTGGTTGGTCTCGTGGTAATTGTTGGGAACTCTAGGGTTAAATATGGGTTAAATTGCTTGGATTTAAGATCGCTACATAACACAACTTCAACGGTTGGATCGAGTGATAAGATTGTAATTCTATCTAAAGGAGAGGACAAAAGAGTCATTTCCCCTCTCTCTCACACTTGCTATATAGCCGAGGGACCCTCACATCATGTGCACCCTACCTTACCAAGGCAGGAGAGCTGTCATGTGGTGGGTGGCGCCTAAGGTGCCAGTCAGACCCCATGAGTTCTGCTTTTGCGGGGAGGTTCTTATAACAACATGCGGGCTTTGGTTCCTATGGGGTTGCCTAATTTACATGGTCCTAAGGGCTAATGAGAGCCATGTGTGGGTCCATTTAAGCCTTGGTTTTGGGTTAGAATGGGGTCTAATTTTAGGCATTTATTTGAGTTAAATTGGTTGGGTTTGGAGATGAGTTGCCTAGGTTTGACTGGGTGAGTTGATTGGGTTTGACTAGGTTTAATATGATAAGCTTGTCGGCCTTAGGTGTGATGTCTACACCATTGTCCATAATGTAGGGCCTACCTTTATGTGGAACATCCATCTTGTGAGGCCTACCATTATTAATTGCCCATCATGTAGAGCCCACCTTAAATGTGGACTGTCCATCATGTAGGTCCCACCTTCAATGTGAGTTGCCTATAATGTGTAGCTCATGGGGCTTGACTTGGATGAAGGCCATTCTTCATTAGGAGCCGATCGACCTCTAATGTGGACCGTCTATCATATGAGCCATCTATCATGTGGGGCCTAACTTCAATGTCCACTGCATCATGTGAAGCACTTCTTTTGATGTGGACCATCCATTGTATGGGCCTTGCATTTGAAGTTGGTATCCATCATACTCGTCCATTTTGGACGTGGGCTATTTATCATTATGCACCACCCTTTGATGTGGACCATCCATTATGTGGGGCACATTAATATGGGTGATCCATCATGTGGGGCCCACCTTTGATTGGATTGTCCATCATGTGGGCCCCACCTTCGATGTGGACAATCCATCACTTGAGGCCTCCTTTGATATGGTCCATGAGAGAGAGAGAGAGAGAGAGAGAGAGAGAGAGAGAGAGAGAGAGAGGAGCCACCGAGGAAAGTAGCTTTAAGCCCGTAGGTAATTACTTTTGCAATTATATTTGCCAAACTAACTTAAGAGGGAAAAAGCTAATATAGGAGCCTTTGATGTTAAGTGACTTTGGATAACCTACTTATGCCATAAGTAGTTTCTACTTATTTAGCGGATGAATGTGTTTAGTAATCAATGTACTCATGAAGTTTGTTTGGTCCCCTTTACATTCACCATTCATCATGTGGGGCCAACCTTTGATGTGGACTATTCATTGTGTGGGTTTCACCTTTGATGTGGGTCATTAATCATACGGGACCCACCTTTGATGTGGACCATTCATCACTATGACCCAACCTTTAATGTGCACCATTCATTATGTAGGGCCTACCTTTGATGTTGGTCATCCATCAAGTGGGGACATCAATGGTAGGCTCCATCATATAGGGCCACCTTAATATGGGACATCAAAGGTAGGCTCCACTTGATGGATGACCAACATCAAAGGTAGGCCCTACATAATGAAGCCTACCTTTGATGTGGACCATCCTTCATGTAGGCCCCACTTTTGAAGTGGGTCAGCCATCATATCAACCCTACTTTGAATGTGGGCTTTTTGTCATTATGGGCCAACCTTTGACGTGGACCATCCATGTATCCAACATTAATATAAGATCATCCATCATATAGGGGCCCACTCTTTATGTGGATTGTCTGCAATGTGAGCCCCACTTTTAATATGGACAGTCCACCACATGGGACCTCCTTTGATATGGACAGCTGGGAAGAAAACTCCTCCGACATGGACAATGACAGTGAAGTAGAAAAGTTATAAATTTAAAAGTTAAAACAAAATTACTTATCAAAGTAAGCAATTTTGGGTACTTATAAATTACTTTTACAGTGATACTTGCCAAACTAATTTAAGTGAAAACAGTAACTTAAGTTAAAAAGTAACTTATTTGGTAGTATCCAAACGGTCCTTGGCTTAATATAAGTTAAAAAATAAATTATTTGGTGATATCCAAAATAAGCCTTATATTTAAGGAAATAAACTTTATACTTAAATAAGTGAATAACATATCAAGTAAGCATCCTCTATGGGGCCTATTATAGATCATGTATGTCTCATCGGTGCCATCATTTAGGACAGAAGCCTAAAATTGAAGCATGTCCAAATCTCAAGTGGACCACACCACACGAAATAGTGGGGATAATGACATCCACCATTGAAACCTTCCTAGGCCCACAGTAATATTTACTTGTCATTCAACCTATTTTATAAGGACATGGATGAAGGTAAAAACTTAGATACAAGCTTGATCCAATTTTTTTGCAGCCCTTGGTAAGTTTTCAACTATGCTTTACATTGTTTTAAATTTGCAGCTCTTATGAAGTTTTCAACAGTACTTTACACAATTTCTTATGATGTGGTCTACTTGAGCCTTTGGAAATGCTTTATTTTGAGCTCAAGCTTTAAAATGAGATGGTAAAACAGACCGACGGCATGGATAAGACAGATACATGAGCTTACTCAGTATGCTATGCTTAGTGTACAGTCTGCTTGTCTAACATGTACTAGTTAGTAACTATTCACAACAGTCTGATAATGAATAGTACGTTTTATGTTTGGACTGACTTCAAATGCCACACTCGCACGTGCTTTTAAAGGAGATGCTTGGATTGAATTCAAATGCGATTAAAGGAGATGCTTGCGTTGACTTCAAATGTCACACTCGCATGTGCTTTCAAAGGAGGTTTGCTAAGCCCTTGTGTGTGCAATACAGCTCATGCACACGCCACACACATGCTAGCATGCCACTTCTTAAGTACATTCCGTCCAATACGCTGATCTGACCTTCTAGATGTTTTACCAAAAAAAATTTCGGTACTGGAAACCGGTGGACACGTTATCTATATACGGACATCATTTTATAATATGTGGCCCACATGACCAGCCGACTCAATTCTTGAACTAGAGCATCAATATACTGGTGCCCTACTGATGGATGGATTGGATCTTGGACTTACTTGCCAAAGTGGTACACATGTGGCATGTGCACCGGAGGTGATCACATAGATAGAGTTGGGCATTGGACGACTCGACTGGGGGACTCAATTGACTTGACTCATCTAACTCATTCAAACTTGACTCAACTTCATCCGAATGGGTGAGTCAGTCTAAACTGAGTAGGTTTTGTCCAATTTGAACTCATACCAAGTTGAATCCGAGTTACCTAGTATGTGTGTGTATATATATATATATATATATATATATATATATATATATATATATATATATATATAATTAATTTCTAATTATTTCTAACTTTACTTGCAGCACTTGACCCGGATTTGATCCCAAACTCTCTTCCCTCCCTCATCCTCATCTAAGCCTGGAAGCCACCTACCATCACCTCCTCTCTCTCTCTCTTTCTCTCTCTCTCTCTCTCCAACTCGGTACTAATACGGTACTTCTGGCCGGGTCGAACTCAGTGTAGATCAGTCCATGCCAAATCAGGCTTGGAGTGGGTCAGGTATACTGGATTCAATACCGAGTCAGAGGTTTAGGCCAGGCCTATTTCAAAACGGGATTGAGTCGGGTCAGCCCTGACTCGACTCTATGCCCAACTCTACACATAACCCAGGGTAATTACCACTTCTAGCTACGTGGGGCCCACAGTGATATATGAGTTCCATCGAACTCATCAAATAGATGCGCCCCCACCATGTTAGGCATGTACCCCAAAATCCACCCGGATCCATAACTCAGATGGACCACGCTAAAGGGAAAAAAGGGAGACAATGGGGAGGGTGAGGCGTGCCATAGAAACTTCCACATGGCTTGTGGGATCCTCCGTGTTTTTAATACGCAATCCAACCCATACATCAGATAGCTCCCACGAGCATGAAGTGACACACTAAACTCAGATTGGCTCAATAGAAATAAATGCTTGGGTTTCAGGTGTAAATGTGCATATCACCTCATGGGTTACCCTCTAGCGTTCAGAATCTGGATGACTCTTGGATGTACGGTGAAAATAGGGAGACGCACAAAATTCACGGTTTGGATTCCACATTCACATCACTTGTAGGCCTACACAGCTCGAGCGTATGGTTACCGCCGTATGTTTGAACATACGATGCGATCTTTCAAAGAAATAAGAAAAATTCCCTACTGTACGACCCATTTATAGCCCATTCCTCCTTTAAAACACACGTATTTTTAGCTCCCAAGAATAAGCCCTATCTGTACGGACAACTTTTCAAAGGTTGAAAGTGCCCCTGTTTTCTCCTATTGCTACGGATTATAACCGTAGCATTAACCACAACTATTGGCAAATGGTACAGATTGCTGCAGCCGTGGCATTCTATGCACTTTTTTTTTTCCTACATGGACAAATTTATTGTACCTACATTTTTCTCTAATACATATTTATATAAGTATATATATATAAACATATTAAAAATTTTCTCTCTTTTGTTTTTTTATTTCTTTCTTTATTCATTTAACAAAAATATCTTCTAAACCAAAATTACTTACTTAACGTACCTTATATGATTTTGGGGTAGGAGAAGCTACTTTAGCCAAATAACCTGATTATTTTCTAAGATTCCATCAGGTAGATGGTCAAAAATCCATTTCATTCACTTCGTGGCCAATTTCAAACAGTTTGCGGTCAATTTCATTCATTTCATTTACTTTGCGATAAATTTCATGCATTTTGTGGTCAATCCCGGCGATTGTCCTTCACTTTACGGTCAATTTCATACATTTTATGGTCAATTCCCTTCACTTCACGGTCAATTCCGTGTATTTCACAGTGAATTCCCTTTATTTCACGGTCAATTTCATGCATGTCATGATCAATTCCGATGATTTCCCATCACTTGACAGTCAATTCAATTCATTTCACGGTCAATTCCCTTTAGGGCCTGTTTGATTTCAAGAGAATTGAGAAATACCCTTACAAAAGTTCCTTATTACCTTCTCCCGTGTTTGAATTTTCAAATACATTTCTACCTCGAAAATTGGTCCGAAAAAGTTGATTTGCATTTGTGGACCCCACTGTAATGTGTATGACATATCCACACTGTCCATTTATTTTATTAGAAGATTTTAGGGCCTAAGTCCAAAATTGATAAGGGGTAAATACAAATATCAGCTTCAGCCAAAACTTTTAAGCGCCACAAAATTTTTTATACGACAAACATTAAATTTCAACTGTTTCCTGTGGTGTGGTCCACTGGAGCTTTGGATCTACCTCATTTTTGAGTTTATAGCCTAAATGAGGCTGACGTATAGGATGAACGGTACTGATAAAAAATGTACATCACAGTGGGCCCTATATTCATTTCACAGCCATTCTCGATTTTAATACCAAAAGGCTACGCCGTCGATATCAGCGCACAAGAAATGAAGGGCAATTCCCTGATAAGTAATTATTACTTATTTATCCGAAAATTTTCATTTACTTCACAAATCAAACAGGCCCTTACTTCATGGTCAATTCTGTGCATTTCATGGTAAATTCCGTTCATTTCGCGATCAATTCCATGCATTTCACTCTCAATTTCGACGACTCCCCTTCACTTCACGGTTAATTCAATTCATTTCACGATCAATTCCCTTCACTTCATGGTCAATTTTGTGTATTTCACAATCAATTCCCATCACTTCACAGTCAATTCTCTTCACTTCATGGTCAATTCAATGCATTTCACGGTCAATTCACTTCACTTCACGGTCATTTCCATTCATTTCACGGTCAATTCTGATGATTTCCCTTCACTTCACTATCAATTCCATACATTTCATGGTCAATACCCTTTACTTCACGATCAATTCAATACATTTCATGGTCAATTCGCTTCACTTCACGATCATTTCCATGCACTTCACGGTCAATTCCCTTCACTTCATGGTCAATTCCGTGCATTTCACGGTCAATTCCAGTGATTCCCCTTCACTTCACGGTCAATTCAATTCATTTTACGGTCAATTCCCTTCCCTTCACGGTCATTTCTGTGCATTTCACGGTCAATTTGCTTCACTTCACGGTCAATTCCATGCATTTCACTGTCAATTCCGGTGATTCCCCTTCTCTTCACGGTCAATTCAATTCATTTCATGGTCAATTCCCTTCACTTCACGGTCATTTCCGTGCATTTCACGGTCAATTCACTTCACTTCATGGTCAACTCCATGCATTTCATAGTCAATTCCCTTTACTTCACAGTCAATTCAATGCATTTCACCGTCAATTCCCTTCACTTCACGGTTAATTCCATGCATTTCACGATCAATTCCCTTCACTTCACGGTCATTTTCATTCATTTCACGATCAATTTTGGCGACTCCCCTTCACTTCATGGTCAATTCCATGCACTTCGCGTTCAATTCCCTTTACTTTATGGTCATTTCCATTCATTTCACGGTCAATTCTGGTGATTCCCCTCACAGTCAATTCCGATGATTCCCCTTCATTTCACGGTCTATTCCCTTCACTTCATAGTCATTTCTATTCATTTCATGGTAAACTCCCTTCACTCCATGCATTTCACGGTCAATCCCGGCGATTCCCCTTCACTTCATGCTCATTTCCATGCATTTCATGGTCAATCCCCTTCATTTCACGGTCACCGTAACATTTATTTTTCATCCAATCTATTCATAGACCTAGATGAAGAGGGAAAACAAATTTCATAATGATCCAAAACTTTTGTGACCCCTAAAAGGGTTTCAATGGTAGACGTTCAATCCTCCACTACCTTTTATAGTGTGGTCCACTTGATAGGTGGATCTATCTTATTTTTCGTCTCAAGCCCTAATATGAGTTCGCCAAATAGATGGATAATTTGGATATAACATATACCTCATAATGGGGCCCACAAAAAGCGAGGGGGGGGGGGGGGGGGTGGGAAGGGGGGTTACAATAGGAGAAAAAAATAGCCAGCGAGTTAGGGTAGACTAGGTCAATGGCTACTATTATCACCGTAGCCATAACCGCAGTGGTGGGGATTACTATGGTTATAATCCGTAGCTACTGACTCGGTCGACCTGGTCGATCCCGACTCGTTGGTTTTTTTTTTCTGTTATAATTTCCACCGCCTTTTGTGGGCCCCATTATGACGTGTGTGTTATATCTAATCCGTTCATTTATTTGGTGAACTTGAAATGACCA
This sequence comes from Magnolia kwangsiensis, assembly GCA_037074715.1. Lineage (NCBI taxonomy): Eukaryota > Viridiplantae > Streptophyta > Magnoliopsida > Magnoliales > Magnoliaceae > Magnolia > Magnolia kwangsiensis. The sequence goes on from CM073585.1 coordinate 90,160,097, forward strand.
AGCTATATATCCTAGAGGGGGGGAGGGGAGTGAATAAGACTATGCCAAATTAAAATTTAATACAACGGAATTAATTAAATAGATAGCCAAACTAAAATAAATCAATTTACAATGCAACCTCAAAATTCAGATCTTGAGAGATTGATACAAAAGTTGTTCTAAGGATAACCTTTCACCAAAAACCAAAGGTTTATGGTAGGACAACCTGATTTCTAAAAATATCTTTGTATTAAGAACTCAAATCGAAAGAGGAAAATATAAATTCAAAAAGAATAAATTACAATCTTAAGAATTGATTATTCTAAGGACAACCATGCACCATAAAAATGGCAGGGCAACCTTACTAGAATAATTACAGAAATTGAAGCTCAAATTGATAAAGGAATAACAAGAGATAAATTGCAGAAATAAAACTCTAAACTATTACATCATTCTCCACAATTGCTTGAAATGTAAATTGTTACAACATTCATATCCACATATACATTCCACAAAACTGAATGATAAAAGATAGAGAATTAAGTAAGCATTCAATCCACAAGATAAAGAGTTATAGTGGTTCGCCTGTGTGTTCATCAACTATTAAACAACAGCCACACAGAATGCTACTCCACTCCTAATATCCTCACACAAGGATATTAGCTTTAACTATCAAAATAGGTTTCACAGGTTCACCTAAAAGCTTTACAATTGTGTTTTTTTTACTTGGGCTTACACAATTAAAAAAAAATCATCTTTTTTGAATTTTCTGGCTCTCCTCAGACAACTACACAAATTGAGATTTTTCTGACGAATCCCAAACAAAAACCAAAATAGAATAGAATTTAGAAAATTATAAAATACCTAGATTTCTCCTCTTGTAGCAGCCCGGAAGAACCAATTGGAGTAGATGTTCGAATATGAAAGTTCAATGTTCAATACTCACTTTTCAATGATTCTAAGTTCTAATTGATTTTAAATTAAATCAGATTGGGCTAGCTCTATTTAATTTTAATTCCAAGAAGAAGGAAAACAATAATTTTTCTTTTCAAATCAGATTGGAATATAAAATAAAATCAAATAGTAAAAAGCTAACAAAAGGAAATAGAATTATGCACGATATAGCTTAAAAATAAACACAAACTTATCTCAGAGTAGAGCTTCAAATTCACTTAAATTTTCGATGAATAACTCTGAAATTCGTGTGCTATTTATACCTGTAGAAATTCATCTTCGACTGGTCCTAGGGTCACCACGATTGGTCGAAGAAGAAACGGATTTTTTAATTTTCGAGCGCGATCGAATAAAACCGTTTCACGACCGGTCGAGACCCCTCTATGACTGATCGTGCAACACTTGATTTAGTCGCTAGAGTTTGAGTCGTACCTCCATGACTAGTCGAAGGTCTAGTCGAGACCATCCCACGACCGGTCGAGCAGACTCTAGGACTGGTCGTAGCCGAACAGAAAAAATCTGATAATTTGTAACAAAACTACGACTGGTCTTAGAATTTCTTGGACTGGTCGAACCAGTGCTAGGACTAGTCGAACCAGATCCAGGACTAGTCTTAGGACAGATCAGAATCATGCATAATTATAAAAATTAAATTATGTATTCAAAATGACCTACTAAGGTCAAACTAAGGTCTATCAAACCTGGGACACAAAGTATGAATATTGAAAACTTCACTTTTAAGTTGATGTAGCTTGAACACATCACAAGCTTCAGTATCATATTAAGTTGCACTTGTCTCCCGGTCTATCTTGAGTCTCGAACTTGAACTCTTTATTGTAGCTTGAACTAGCTTGAGCTTTGAATTAACTTGTACTTAACTAGCTTGAACTTGAAGTGTTGATGAGGTGTCTCGAACACAGTTATCAAGAAACAAATATAACACACACAAGACATATATAGAGGTTTTGACAAACAAAATTTGACAACCAAAGGAGCATGAGACCATAGCACTTACAGAACTCATATTAAGGCTTGAGACGAAAAATAAGATAGATCTACCTATCAAGTGGACCACACTGTAAAAGGTAGTGGAGGATTGAACGTCTACCATTAAAACCCTTTAGGGGTCACAAAAGTTTTGGATCATTATGAAATTTATTTTTCCACTTCATCTAAGTCTTTGTGACCTTATGAATAGATTAGATGGAAAATAAATGTTATGGTGACTGTGAAATGAAGGGGATTGACCGGGAAATGCATGGAAATGACCGTGAAGTGAAGGGGAATCGCCGGGATTGACCATGAAATGTATGGAATTGATTGTGAAGTGAAGCGAATTGACCGTGAAATGCATGGAAATGACTGTGAAGTGAAGGGAATTGGCCGTGAATTGAATTGAATTGACCGTGAAGTGAAGGGGAATCGCCAGAATTGACTGTGAAATGAAGGGAATTGACCACGAAATGCATGGAATTCACCATGGAGTGAAGGGAATTGACTGTGAAATGAATTGAGTTGATCGTGAAGTAAAGGAAAATTGCCTAAATTGACTTTAAAATGCATGGAATTGACCGTTAAGTGAAGAGAATTAACAGTGAAATGAATTGAATTAACCGTGAAGTGAAGGGGAATTACCGAAATTGACCATGAAATGCATGGAACTGACCGTGAAGTGAAGGGAATTGACGGTGAAATGCATTGAATTAACCATGAAGTAAAGGAAATTGAGACCGTGAAATGCATGGAATTGACCGTGAAGTGAAGGGGAATTGCTAGAATTGACCATGAAATGCATGGAATTGATCGTGAAATGAAAAAAATTAACCATGAAATGAATTGAATTGACCATGAAGTGAAGGGAATTGACCGTGAAATGAATTGAATTGACCATGAAGTGAAGGGGAAACATTGAAATTGACCATGAAGTGCATGGAATTGAACGTGAAGTGAAGAGAATTGACCGTGAAATGCATGGAATTCACCGTGAAGTGAAGGAAATTGACCGTGAAATGAATTAAATTGACTGTGAAGTGAAGGGGAATCACTGGAATTGACTGTAAAGTGATTGAAATTGATTGCGAAGTGAATGAAATTGACCACAAAGTTAATGAAATTCACCACGAACTGATTGAAATTGACCGTGAAGTGAATGAAATGAATGAAATTGACTGCGAACTGATTAAAATAGATTTTCGACCATCGACCTGATGAAATCTTGCAAAATAACTAAGTTGGTTGGCTAAAGTAGCTTCTCCTACCCTAAAATCATATATGTTACATCAAGTAACTAATTTTGGTTTAGAAGATATTCTCGTTAAACGAATAAAGAAAGAAATGATAAAAAAGGGGATTTTTTTTTATATGCTTATTTATATATATATTTATATAAATATGTATTAGAGAAAAATATAAGTAGAATAAATTTCTCTATTTAAATAAAAAAATAAAATAAAACTACATAAACTATTGCGTAATCGCTACGGTTATAATCCATAGCTATTGACTTGATCAACCAGTCCCAACCTAGTTGACCTCAATTTGGTGTGTTCTTTTTTTTTTTTTTTTTTTCTATTGTATTGCCCACTGTTTTTTGTGGGTCCTATTATGAGGTATGTGTTATATCTAAACCGTCTATCTATTTGGAGAACTCTTATTAAGGCTTGAGATGAAAAATAATAGATCTAGCTATCAAGTGGACCACACTGTAAAAAGTAGTAGGATTGAACATCTACCATTGAAGACCTTTTACGGGCCACAGAAGTTTTGGATTATTATGAAAATTTTTTTTTCTCTTCATCTAAGTCTTTGTGACCTTATTTATAGATTGGATGAAAAATAAATGTTACGGTGGGCCTTATAAAATTTTAACTCTGAAAGTCAATTTTTTCGCTGCTCTTTGTAGTGTGGTCCAGTTGATCTTTGGACTTGATTTTTTATTATTTATTTATTTATTTTATTTATTATTATTTTTTTTTTGATAATGCTCCGCAATGATGTCGAAATATGGATGAACGTTGTGGAGATAATAAATACATAACTTTAAGCCCATGTGACTTTGATATCTTTTGAACCGTACTTACAACTCGGGAGTACGAGGAGCGTCAGCTCTCGCCTTCGAGCACCAGGCAATCTGCTTTCATAAGGAAAAGTAGGGCCATTTTCGACGTGAAAAATGAGGCCGTACAGCTAGAGCTTATCCTAAGAAGGTAAAAGCAAGTGTTCAGAAAAAGTTGGTAGGCCCTAAATGGGTCGTAGAGTAAGAAATTTCGATAGACATAAAAAAACCGAGAAAATACGACGATAAATTGGCCAGATGAGAAGTCGCCGAGATAATGGAATAAGAGCGGAGACAAGAATGGGACCAGCCGGTCCGAGCTGTTGCTACTTTGCGAGCGGAGATTCGTGGTGTTTCAGATTTTCTGTCGGCAACAGTTTCCTCCCTCCAAATTCCATGTCATTTATTTTATTTTTGTAGGGATATATGGTGTTTGTCACCTTTTTTATTCTACATATGCCACATTTATGATAGATCTGGACCGTTCAATCTTCAGGATTTACCATGGATGGGCCATATCTCCAAAGTTACATTGATTAGAAAGTCTGTTCCCTTCCGTGAATGATTGTTTTTAATGAGAAAGTTAGTGGTTGATGGAATCATGTCTGGCCTTCTGTTTTAAAATTCAATTTCCTTCCTTGAAAATTTAATTTTAGAGATATTACTGGGCAACATGGCCCTATCCATGGTAGGGCCTCCAGATGAACGGCTTAGATAGTGTGCACGCGTGCCATCTTCACGAGAAAAATAAAAGAAGTTGGAGAATGAGATTAAAATGTGTTTCACGCCATAGGTACCGTTAGCAGTCTCATACATTCACTCTAAACCGCAGTACACATGCCATATATGTACGTAATCTGACCGAGGCATTAGGTGGGGTCCACTGAGTAGACGAACTAATATGGAAGCTCCCCTTATCCGTTCACATTCCAGGTAATTATCGTGGGACCCACTCATGCACCGGCTATATGTGCCACACAGACCCCACATGGTGCGTGTGCTGAGCGTAATTACGTGCGTATGAGTAATTATCGTGGGACCTACTCATGCACCGGCTATATGTGCCACACAGACCCCACATGGTGCGTGTGCTGAGCGTAATTACGTGCGTATGAGGCTACCAAACCACACTATATCATATTTTTTCTAAGTCGTCCATCTCTAACCTTCGGTCAAAACTGTCGTGTCTTTCATTCTCGAAGCCTTCGCCTATATAATGGATACATATTCTATCCATCCAACCAACTCCCCGCTTAGATATCTGTGACTCCCTGCTTTCTCTCTCCAACTCCCTGCTTAGATATCTGTGACTCCCAGCTCTCTCCCTCTCTCCATCCATCGTTCCATCTATACAATGAGGCAGCAATTTCTCTCAAGAAAAGCCACGTGCAATTCACACGGGCAAGATTCATCATACTTTTTAGGATGGCAGGAGTATGAGAAGAACCCATACGACCACATCATGAATCCGAGAGGAATCATACAACTGGGTCTTGCTGAGAATCAAGTAAGCAACCAACACTGCCTAAAATTACGTAGAACAATGATCAGAGCACATAGGGTTTATCTCAAGAGGGTTGGCGGGGATCTAGAAGCATTTCAAAAAGTTTGGATTTCAAAAAATCCATTTTGGAATCAGTGTTGAGATTCCCAGCCACCAAAGAGATATGGCTCATCGGACTGTCGGTGGGGAAATGCTAGCAAGCGGCCATAAACATGGCGGATGTTTATGGTGATCGGGGCCATTGATCTTGTGGGGCGCCATATGAATGGGTAGTATCGAAAGTTTGTAGTGATTGTAATATCATAACCATTAAATCTGGCCTATGCACTTGATGACCCCCCAAAAAGTTGTTCTATCTGATCACAATACCTAAGTCCCATGACTATGGTAGAAAAGTTTTGGTGCAAAATCCATTAAGCATGCATCATATATCCAAATTGACTTCTTTTCTTCTGTGATTTCTACAGTTCTATATTTACATAAAATCAATACCTAAAAAACCAAAGAAAAATCTCACATCGTTATTTTCTTGCAGCTCTCCTTCGATCTCATCGAATCGTGGCTCACAGATAATCCTGATTCAACTACGTTCAAGTGCAGAAGCACGTCCGTATTCAAAGAGCTTGCACTATTTCAAGATTATAATGGAATGCCAGCATTCAAGAACGTAAGCTCCTGAAAACAAGTTATGGATGATAGGAAGGATGATCCATGATATCGGTGATTATCTAACTTGGGTGCATTTTTTCTTGCAGTCATTGGTGGAATTCATGTCAGAAATAAGAGCTAACAAAGTAACATTTGATTCCAACAAGCTAGTCCTCACCGCCGGTGCAACTTCGGCTAATGAAACTCTGATGTTTTGCCTTGCCGAACCCGGCGAAGCATTCCTTCTTCCAACTCCATACTATCCAGGGTATTTTATTTTATTTGTTGTATTTTGATTCTTACATTGCTAAAACCTTATGTTAATGTTACATGTGGCATACATGCAATTGCACTTGTACTTAGACATTTGTCCGAAATTATTGTAGATTTGATCGGGATCTCAAGTGGCGGACTGGAGTTGAAATCGTTCCAATCCATTGCTCAAGCTCTAATGGCTTTCAGATAACTGAAAAGGCATTGGAAGAAGCATACCAACGAGCCCAAAAGCGTAAGATGAGAGTGAAAGGGGTCTTGATCACCAATCCCTCAAACCCGTTGGGCACGACGGCTAGCCGAACTGAGCTCGACTTGCTCCTTCGATTTGTTGCGGCAAAAGGAATACATCTAGTTAGCGATGAGATCTATGCAGGCACTGTCTTTGACACACCAGGCTTCGTTAGCATTGCTGAAGCTCTAATGGAGACGGAAGACTATGAAAATCTTCAAAACCAAGTTCACATTGTCTGTAGTCTATCGAAGGATCTGGGTCTCCCTGGATTTCGAGTCGGTGCAATTTACTCATACAATGATGTAGTTGTGGCTGCCGCAACAAAAATGTCAAGCTTTGGACTAGTTTCTTCTCAGACTCAGTATCTTCTATCCAAAATGCTTTCTGACAAGAACTTCACAAGAAACTACATTGCAGAGAACTGCAAGAGGCTTAAAGAAAGACATGAAATGCTTGTATCAGGCATGCAAAAGTCTGGAATTGGATGCTTGAAGAGCAATGCCAGTTTGTTTTGTTGGGTAGACATGAGACACCTTTTAAGCTCTAAAACATTCAAAGGGGAGATGGAATTATGGAAGAAGATACTGTATGAGGTTGGCTTGAACATCTCTCCAGGCTCTTCTTGCCATTGCACCGAGCCTGGTTGGTTTCGTGTCTGTTTTGCAAACATATCACAAGACACACTTGAAACTGCAATGCAACGACTCAGCGTCTTCGTCGATTCAATTCAACATGACCGAAGCGGTCGCAGATCGATCGGAAAATTGAAGAACCTATCACTACCCAAATGGGTTTTCCGATTATCGGCCGGTGAACGAGATCCGGAGCGTTAATCTAGAGTGAAGACTTGAATTTCTCACATTGATATTTACCCCTTTCTTAGGTTTATGTTTTTTACTGGTTTTTTCTTACTCTGTGTAGAAAGAGTACTTAATCCATGTGGATTTGAAGCTTTTTCTGCCTGAGTGAGTTTTGTGTATCGAGTCAGTTGGAATTGTAGTTATCAATACGTATGAAAAGTCAAACACGAAAGAGTTGTCTTGGTCAAAAGGTAACAGTTGGACAGTTGGACTTGATTTTGTGACCTTCTTTTTCCTAGCTATTCTGGTTCCTTTACGAGCTTTTGCTGTTCCTAAAAAGAGGTGTGCTTGTATTAAAAAGTGTGGGTATGAATATCATTTTCTCGTCACCACTTCTAGTAATGAGTTCTTTTTGCCTCTGTCGCAACTCATGATCCCATGTGCGTTGCCTCCTAGTGATAGCCGAATGAGTGGTCAGATGGCCAGGACGCGGATTGCATGTTGACGCTTGCTACTGGACGGTGCTCTGTAGACCCCACCACCGTGATTTATGTATTTGATCCATGCTTTCTGTCCATTTTTCCATCTCTTTTTGGGGCATGATCCTAAGCAAATACAAATCTCAGGTAGACCACACCACACTAAAAGGCGTTGATTGAACGCTCACCATTAAAAACTTCTCGCGGGGTTACAAAAATTTGAATCAACCCCATGATATTTGTGTTAGCTCTTCGCCTAGGTCTACGTGACCTAATCAACAGGTTGGATGGCAAATAGACATTATAGTACATGTGCTAGGAAGTTTTTAATGGTGAGAGTTTAATCACCCCTTTGTTTTTGTGGTGTGGTCCACCTGAATTTGGATCTGCTCATTTTTATGCTCGTGGTCTAAAATAATGATCCAAAATGAACGGAGGGTGCGGATAAAACACATGCAATATAGTAATCGGCCCACAGAGCACCGTCCAACAGCCAGGTGGCTACAGGCACTGTCAGTATGCAATTCCATGTTTGATGGCAAAAGCTGTCTATTGATTGGGACGTGGATTGCCTATTGACGCTGCCAGTGGCGAGATGGTTACTGATATCTCAGCGTATCATCCCACGTTCCATGACCAGAACCGCCCATTGTTTGGGACTCGGATGGCCTACTGTGCCAATAGCGAGGTGGTTGCTCTGCCTCTCACAGTAATGTATGTATTCCCTGCAGTTCGTTCACATATAATTTTAGGAAAGTAAATCCAAATTTCATGCGAATCACATCAAAGACAAACAATGGTGATTGAACGTCCACCATTAAAAACTTACCAAAGCCTATTATAATGTTTACTTGTCATCCAACCGGTTGATTAGGTCAATCTTGATGAAGGGAAAGACAAATATCAGCTTAATTCAAAACTTTTGTACCCCTGATAAGTTTTTAATGGTGGGCGTTCAGTCACCACCATTTCATGTGGCGTGGCTCATTTGAGATTTAGATGTCTCTCTTTTGAACTCGCGTCATCTTAAAAAAATAAAATTAATAAATGGATAAAACACATACATTAGCTCACAGAACACCGACCACTAGGCAATCATATTTTTTAGGCTCCATGCTATTAACACTGACCGTCACTGTATATGGGTGCATTTAGAACAACGAAAAAAAGGAACTTACAGGTCAAATGCTATAATCATCAATGACGGGTGGTTGTGGTATCTATTGGAGCTTATTTATATATATGATGCCACAATGATGTAAACTAAGCCACGTGAGGCCCACCATGATGTACAGGACACATCTAATCTGTCCATAAGGTGGATCCATTTATGATCTCCTCACATCAGAAAAGTTAGCCATTCAAAACACAGGTGGGACATGCTACAAGGAAGAGTTGGGATGGAAATCATGACCACCATATTAAAACCTTTCAGATTGTGTGGGACCCATAATATCTTATACAGGCAATTCAAGCCATATAGACGTAAGCGGATTGGCTGGTGTACCACACGCCAGCTATAAAGCTAGTGCATTGATGTTAGTAAGTTTCGTTGGTCTAATCATAAGGTATGTGTTATATCCAAACCGTCCATTCATTTAGTGAGCATGTCTTAAAGCTTAGCCTAAAAATTAGACAGATCTAAAGATCAAGTGGACCATACTGCAAAAAGCAGTGGGAGATTGAATGTCTACCATTGAAAACCTTTGGGAGGGTCAGAGAAGTTTCAGATTAATATGAAATTCGTTTTTCCTTTTCATTCATGTATTTGTGACCTTATTCACAGATTGGATGGAAAATAAATGTTATAGTGGGCCCTATGAATTTTTTAACGCTGAAAATCATTATACTCGCTGCTATTTTTAGCGTGGCCCATTTAAACTTTGGATATGATTATTATTTTTCTATTGCTCTAAAATGATCTCAAAAAACGGATGAACGGTGTGGATATAATAAATACATCATTGTGGAGCCATGTAACTTTGATCTCCTTTGAACCATTCGGCGCTCGTCTTCGCACGACACGTGTCTAGCTCAGCTATATAGCTGGTGTGTGGTACACCAGGCAATCGGCTTCACATATATACCGCAGATTGCAGGACATCCTAAAAGTCAGTTGAGGCACAATACCTGACTTTAGGTAGCAGATCATCCTAAAGTTCGGATGAGCCACGAAACTTGACTATAGAGATTTTACGAATCATTTTACATCATGTGGCCCACCTGATTTTTGGGTCAGTATAATTTATGGGATCAAAGATTGGACGTTGGATTTACATAACGGTGGACCCCACACTGAAAATGAATGGTCTTTTATAGACCTTTATTCCTCTTTGTTTATGTCCTTTAATGTCTTTTCAGCGTAAAACAACGCTTGACAGATAGTCGAAAAGCGTCGTTAGACGCACGCCCATGCGTCACCTTGCGCGTAACCAAAGTCCAGCGCATGCAAATCTGATTTGAAGTTTGCAGCCGTAAAACAGTCACCCGGACCTGCCCGCGTGGCATTCGTGTACGAGATCTGGCGCGTGTATTCTCTGTGAGTGCTCTTTAGTACAGTCTAGCCCACTTTATCGAATGGGCCACGCGTGTAGTGAAAATGGATGGCCAAAAGGAAACAAAAAGTCCGAACTGCGATTTGAATTCGACGGTCTACACTGGTTACTGATATGATACGTGTATAATGGCAGTGTGCATTCATATGCGTACTATACTCTGGCCAACTATCATATAGTTCCCCTTCGATTTTTCTCTTGATTGTAATAGGACGGGAATTTCCTCTAATCAGGGCAGTAGCCGTTATCTCTGAGGGACCAACCAAGATGTCTGTATGACATCCAGTTCGTCCATCAGTTCCGCCAGTTCATGTTAGGACCTAAGCCCAAGATTTAGACATGCATATCCAACTGTTCCTGTTAATCATAATCTCAAAAAAGGAAAAGATCAATTCATAATAAAGTTTTCTTTCCTTTTGCCCGAATTCTCGGAGAATCATAATGATCTTTATTGAATTTAAATTTGTCCATTTGAAATCTGATTTCTTTTATTTATTTATTTTCTTTTACTTCTATTTACTTGTGGGATGCAGGTGTTAATCGTTTATGAATGTGCACATATGTGTGGCCACATGGAGCTATTTTTTCTCCTTTAAAAGTGGGTGAAAAATAAAAATAAATTCTCCCTTAACAATGGGAAAGGACCCGGGCGTGGGAGAACGGTTGAATAAGGTTAGCTTCTCAAATTGATAGCAGACGAAACCTTAAACGGTTAAGAATCTAAATAGGCTATATAAACGTATATTGCTTTGGTGATTATATTCACAGAAACAAACAATTCAGATAAAATTATTTACTAGAACAAAAGATAATTTAAAGGCTATTAGAATTACTTGTTTGAGGTGATAACTGTGTATTGCCGGTGACTTAGTGCGTAATGGCAATCAAGCATAGTTTGATCTTCATTAGTATCAAGGCTGAAGGCAATATGTCGGTATGCTTTATTGCTACTATTTTTTTCATCAACAAATATGTCAATAACAATAACTTAATGACGCAGGGAAGGATGTGAGTTCGAGCACCGTCTTCCTCAAGATGATAAATATTCCGAATCTACGGAACTTCTCTGGACTCTTCATAGAGACTTCTCGAATCCACGAGGAAAGAAAGTAGAAAATAAGAATAATTTCTAATAAATTCGAAATTGATTAATAAATTTCTAAAATCGAGTTCACAACCCTTTAAATAAGGGAACCAAGCAATAAGAAAGAAATCAGACTCAAACTACAACTAAAACTCCTAGAATTCGCAACTTATTATAAATAGTAAACTTACTATTTATAGACGGTCATGATGTTTACTAGTGCGCAAGGTTTTTGGCCAAAAATAGTAAGTGTTCTATTTGGCTTCACCAAACCGTTCTCCTAATTATCCTAAGCACTTTTCATGTTGGACACAATTGCTAAAGCCTAACGGATGAAAAGTTATACTCAAACTAAAACTTACTATTTATAGTAAAAATAAAATTAAAACGAGGAAACGACCGTCGATCAGGGGGTTTCTCCCAAATCCGGGCTGCGCAACCCGGTATAGCGGGGTTAGTTGGCTAAAGTAGCTCGTTCTACCCCAAAATCATATATTTTACGTCGGATAACTCATTCTGGATTGTGAGATACGCCCGATCTAAGGTCCGATGGTCCGGATCACTTCTGTCGCCGACCGTGCCTTTTCTGATCCATCTTGGCCATGAAATTGTCCACGACTTGCTCTACATCACTTAAGGAAACGAAACTATTATACTGTTTTCGATATCAACTCAATTAAAAATGAAGAAGACGAGGTAAGGGTCAGTAGCAATTGTCTCGTTAACCTAAGCAATCGAGAAACTCGACTTCTCCTCCAATCAGTGTGATTAGTCGACACCTCACTTACTCAATATTTAACTCATTGAAGACTAGTTGGTAGTGTTAACTCACTTACTCATTTAATTAGTCAAGTCAACTTGCTAATTTTGTTAACTCGTTGAGATTCATTCATTTTCTTTATTTCTTCTCTGAATTGAAATGGATTGGCACTATTTTTCGATCGATTTATCAATTACTTACCCTGATTGACTCGTTGCTGAAAGACAAAACTCCGAAACTTTCAAAAGTTGACGTTGCTATGCTCATTCTTTAAAATCAAGGGAGAAATCATATAATAAGAGGGGGAATGGTAAAATCAAAGCAAAGCCCTTGATCACTTTTTCCAATTTGAAAAAAAAATAAAAATAAATAAGGAGGAGAAAAAAAAAAACTTCAAAACTATCAATCTTCGATTCGATTGAAAAGAGAAGAAGCAACTATTGATGTGCGGGGTGTTTTAATGTATGGTCAAATAATCTAACCATGAAGGTCTATTCAGATATGCTTAAAACAGATGATGTAGTGCGGGTTGCGGACAGTTTTATGGCCAAGATGGATTAGACAAGGCCGGGACGATGACAAAAGTGACCTGGACCGTCGAATCTTAAATCGAGCATATCTTGTAATGTAGAATGAGTTATCGAATGTAAAATATATGATTTTGGAGTAGAACTAGCTACTTTAGCCACTCAACCCTGCTTATGCCTGGTTGCACAAGCCGAATTCATGAAATGCTATCAAATCGACGATCATTTTTCTAATTTAATTACGCTTTTACTATAAATAATAAGTTTTAGTTTAATTATAACTCTTCATCCGTTGGGCTTTAAGAGTTGTGCTCAACGTGAAAGGTGCTTAGAATAATTAGGAGAATAACTTGGTGAAGCTAAATAGGACACTATTTTTGGCCGAAAATCTTGCACACTAGTAGACATCAACTATTTATAGTAAGTTGTGAAATCTAAGAGTTTTAGTTGTAGTATGATTCTAAAATTTCTTTCATTATTTGATATCCTTATTTAAAGGGTTGTGAACTCATTTATTTCATTTATCAATCAAATTATGAATTTATTTCTATTCTTCTTGCTTTCTTTCCTCATGAATTAGAAAAGTATATGTGAGGAGTCTAAATAAGTTCCATGAATTTAGAACAGTTATCCCTCGAAGGAATATGGTGCTCGACATCATTTCCTTCCCTGCATCAACGTCCTGTTAAAACAAAACTTGGATAATAATCAAATGAGCCTAAATGAGTGAAAATATTATTCCATTAAAAAACATGAATGGACCTTTAAATTTGTATTTAAGGGAAGACATTATCACATATGGGCAACAGCACCACAATATGTGGTGCCGTACCAACTTTACTGCTGACATGCACTTGTATAGGATATAAGTACCATGGAAGCGGTAGGGTCCACCATAGATGACACCCTTCTAAAAAGTCATGCTTATCCAGACCACTGATAGCAAGTGTGACCCATCTGAGGAGAGGATTCGTCTGATTTTTGTGCCAGGTGATCACCAAGTGGAGGCTTCCAGTTTTCACGGCTTGGATGTCCCATGCAAGAGGAAGGCTAGCAGGAAATATGGCATTGGGTCTTCGAGCACCGTTAGTTTGGGTGGGGAGATGGGCCCCACAATCCAACCGTCCAAGCATGGGACAGGTATTTACTACAACAGGTGCCGGTTCGCGGCCGCATGACAAGTTTCATTGCATGGAATGGGTGCCATGTTCGTTTCACATGAGTGAATATGTATCGCACGTGAGAGGGAACATAAAACCTCCTTTACCCTCTTCAAAAGCGTGGAAGCGAGTAGGAGCCTAGAAATGGTCTTCTCTAGATGCTACATTGAAGCGGCAACCTTTCATGCGTGCTCTCTTTGATAGAGACATGCAACTTGCCATGGCTACTACGGGGAGTAGCCTTCTGAATCCTACACTCACCACATGTGCTAATGTAGCATGCGCGTGCAAGATCCAGTCCGTTCATCAGTTGGGCCCATCTTAGTACATGCAGTTGCCCGAATAACAAGTCAGTTCAGACATTGAGTTAATGTGGGCCACTTGATTGTTACCTCCACCATCCATCTATTCACACACGCGTGGCCCACCTAGTAGATGGACCATCCTAATTTTAAAGACACAAAAATTAAAAGGCATGGCCAACCTGATAAACAACCCGGATCTGCCACACGCATGCGATCCAAGAGAGAGTAGGAATGTGGGGTAGCCATCACAAATTCTCCTGAGACAGAGAAGGCCCATATGACCAGTGCACCTTGTCTACACCAAACACCCCACTCACTTCTCTCATCCAAGAAATGTTTCTCCATGGTGGGGCCCATGCCTTCAAACAGAGATGATTTATGTTGGATTTTCGATCTAGATGATTACACATAAATGACTTTCAGTCCCATTTTGTTCTTATGCATGGCAAAATCACGAGGTGCCCAACATCGGCATTTATTTCCTAAAATTTCAACCCTAACACTTTCTATGTTTTTGTCAACTTCCCTAAATGAAAGCCATTAGGAGCTGACACATGCCACTCACATGATTCTTCTCTAAGGGGTTGAACAACGTGTACAACACCCATGTGATAGTGCAAAATAACGTGTGTCGGTGCACCATCCTACGCGTTCCATGTATGACAGGCCGCGACCACATGTGAACACATCAGCTCAGCAAGATATGTATGTTGGTTACTTTGTGGACTGGAATTCATGAGTACTTCTATACCTTGGATGGTCCATGGAATTTTTGTGTTTTCATGGGTTGAACGTGGGTGTAAAACCACATGCCTGGAAATGTATATTTCTTCACTGTTTGGTTGGACAATGGATTGATACATGGGAATTTTACAAAAGAATACCTCATTAATATAGTATTTACATCATTGAAACTTTTTTAATAAGATTTTTATAAACTATCCCCATTGATTAATATAATTATCACAAGAGTACCTTCCCATAGATTTTTTAACGGAAGTTGGTTTGGGCGTGAGGGATCAGCAGCTTGGGTGGGACCCCACCATAAGTTTATGTGAAATCCATATTGATCAGCAATTAAGTGTGTTATCCTATTTTACTGTAGGTCACAAAAATCAGCCTCATTTATAACTCAGGTGGACCACATGATTGAAAACTGTGTACAGGGCAATGCTCACCCTCCACATCATTTTCCTATGTGTGGCCCATTTGAATCACAGACAAACCTGTCCCCAAGCTTTTTTTATTTTTTATTTTGTGTGTGTGTGTGTGTGTGGAATACAATAGCTGAAGTGAATTTCAAGTAATCATAATGGTGGGCATTGTAGAAATCAAAGGTGCACATTCACTACTAACTATTTCCTTTGCATTGCCTACTTTAATCACGTGGAAGCTAGATTTTCTGTTCATGGGCGTAACATGGGATTAAAAGCCTACTGGTCAGAATAGATCTTGTATTCCCATCAAGGTGGGCCATCAAAAATATCACTACAAAAAAGAGGGTTTTTATTGACGAAACTTTTACTGACGAAATTTCTTTTCGTCGCTAAAAGTGACTTATAGTGACGAAAATTATTTTCGTCGGTAAAAGTTTACTTTGTGTTTTTTCGTCACTGAAAGTCACTTTTAGCGACAAAAATATTCATCGCTAAAGAGTGTTTTGAATTTTTGAAAAAAAATAAAAAGTCGAAAAGTTTCCTTTTAGTGACGAAATTAATTTTGTAGCTAAAGGTGCCTTTTAGCGAAGAAAATATTCATGGGTAAAGGGAGATTTGAAATATTGCATTTTTAGCGACGAAAATTTTCGTCGCTAAAGGGTGTTTTGAATTTTTGAAAAGTTTTCTTTTAGCGTCGAGATTAATTTTGTAGCTAAAGGTGGCTTTTAGCAACGAAAATATTTGTCGCTAAAGGGTATTTTGAATTTTTGCACCTTTAGTGACGAAAACTTTCGTCGTTAAAGGGTGTTTTGAATTTTTCAAAAGTTTTCTTTTAGTGAAGAAATTAATTTCGTAGCCAAAGGTGGCTTTTAGCGACGAAACACTACAAGAAACTGGGTTTTTAATGACGAAACTTTTAGCGACGAAAATAACTTTCGTTGTTAAAAGTTTACTTTTAGCGGCGAAATAGTAAATTTGTAGCTAAAACTCACTTTTAGCAACGAAACTTTTCGTCGCTAAATATTGTGAACATTTTTTTAAAAAATACCAAAACGAATCGAAAGGTTTACTTTTAGTAACGAACACTTTCCTAGCTAAAAACTTGGCTGGGACTTTTAGCGACGAAACTCTCCATCGCTAAATGTATGATCACTTTTGACTTTTATCTACGAAACTTTTCATAGCTAAAAAACATGGCTGGAACTTTTAGCGATGAAAATTATCTTCGCTAATGTGTAAACAGTTTTTGACATAATATCCAAAGGTTTACTTTTAGCTACGAACATTTTCGTAGCTAAAAATGAAAGTTTACTTTTAGCTACGAAAATTGTCGTAGCTAAAAAACATGGCTGGGACTTTTAACAACGAAAAGTTCCTCGCTAAATGTGTGCAGAGTTATTGAAATAAAATCCACAGGTTTGTTTTTAGCTACGAATATTTTCATAGCTAAAAAACGTGGCTGCAGCTTTTAGCGACGAAAATTTTCATCGCTAAAGTCTTTTTTTATAAAAAAATTTCGTCTCAAATTTCCTTTCATCGTATTTTTCCTGATATACACCTGTTATATAAAATATTTCATCATATTCATATTCACATCCATCTAAACCGAAACTACATAAATCCATCCAGACATAAGCTACATTCATCCAAATATAAACTGCATCCATCTAGACATAAACTGCATCCATCCAGACATAAACAACATTCATCCAAACATAAACTGCATCCATCCAAACATAAACTACATTCATCCAGACATAAACTACATTCATCCAAACATAAACTGCATCCATCCAAACATAAACAATCCTATGAAAAAAAATAAATGAAAAGAGAGAGAACATATGAGAGATGATCCAGACAAATGAAAAGAAAAACAACCTTAACTTAGGTTAAAGTTTAGGTTATAGGTTTTGGTTTATGTTAAGGTTATAGGTTTTGGTTTAGGTTAAGATTTAGGTTTTGGGTTTAGGTTAAGGTTATAGGTTTAGGTTATAGGTTAAGGTTATAGGTTATAGCTTTGGGATTTGAGAATATGTTTAGGTTTAGGTTTAGGAATTCGGGTCGGGTTCAGGATCAGGTTTAGGCTTGGGTTTTCAAGTTTAGGTTTAGGTTTAGGTTAGGGAGTTGAGATTGGGATTTGGTGTAGGTTTAGGTTTAGGGATTTTAGAATAGGTTAAGGTTTCGGTTTAGTAAATCGGGTTCGGGTTTGGGATCGGGTTTAGGCTTGGGTTTTCAAGTTTAGGTTTAAGTTAGGGAGTTGAGATTAGGGTTAGGTGTAGGTTTAGGTTTAGAAATTTGAAAATACATTTAGGTTTTAGGTTTTGGTAAAGGTTATAGGTTTAACTTAGGTTTAGGTTATAGGTTATAGGTTATAGCTTTAGGGAATTGAGAATAGATTAAGGTTTAGTTTAGGAAATCGGGTTTGGGTTCGAGATTGGGTTTAGATTTAGGTTTTCAAGTTTAGGTTTAGGTTAAGTAGTTGAGATTAGGATTAGGTGTAGGTTTAGGTTTAGGAATTTGAGAATATATTTAGGTTTTAGGTTTAGGTTTAGGTTATAGGTTATAGGTTATAGTTTTAGGGAATTGAGAATAGGTTAAGGTTTAGGTTTAGGAAATCGGGTACGGGTTTGGGATCGGGTTTAGGTTTGGGTTTTCAAGTTTAGGTTTAGGTTAAGTAGTTGAGATTAGGATTAGGTGTAGGTTTAGGTTTAGGAATTTGAGAATACATTTAGGTCTTAGGTTTAGGTTTAGGTTTTAGTTTTGGTTTTGGTTTAGGTTATAGGTTATAGGTTTAGGATCAGGTTTAGGTTTAGGTTTAGGTTATAGGTTTTGGGATTTGGGAATAATTTTAGGTTATAAGTATAGGTTTAGGTTAGGTTATAGGTTTTGAGATTTGATAATGGGTTCGGGTCTAAGTTATAGGTTTTGGTTTAGGTTTAAGTTATAGGTTATAGGTTTTGGTTTAGGTTTAAGTTATAGGTTTTGGTTTAGGTTATAGGTTATAGGTTTAGGATAAGGTTTAGGTTTAGGTTTAAGTTATAGGTTTTGGGATTTGAGAATGGGTTCGGGTTTAGGTTATAGGTTTTGGTTTTGGTTTAGGTTATAGTTTTTGAGATTTGAGAATGGGTTCGGGTTTAGGTTATAGGTTTTGGTTTTGGTTTTGGTTTGGGTTATAGGTTTTGGTTAAGGTTATAGGTTATAAGTTTAGGTTTAGGTTAAAGTTAGGTTTAGGTTATAGGTTTTGAGATTTGGAAATAGTTTTAGGTTATAGGTATAAGTTTAGGTTAAGTTATAGGTTAAGGTTTAGGTATAGGTTATTGGTTTTGAGATTTGAGAATGGGTTCGGGTTTAGGTCATAGGTTTTGGTATTGGTTTAGGTTATAAGTTTTGGGATTTGAAAATGGGTTCGGGTTTAGGTTATAGGTTTTGGGATTTGGGAATGGGTTCGGGTTTAGGTTATAGGATTTGGTTTTGGTTAAGGTTATAGGTTTTGGTTAAGGTTATAGGTTTAGGTTTAGGTTAAGGTTAGGTTTAGGTTATAGGTTTTGGGATTTGGGAATAGTTTTAGGTTTTAGGTATAGGTTTAGGTTATGTTATAGGTTTTGGGATTTGAGAATGGGTTCGGGTTTAGGTTATAGGTTTTGGTTTTGGTTTAGGTTATAGGTTTTGGTTAAGGTTATAGGTTATAGGTTATAGGTTTAGGTTTAGGTTTAGGTTAAGGTTAGGTTTAGGTTATAGGTTTTGGGATTTGGGAATAGTTTTAGGTTATAAGTATAGGTTTAGGTTAGGATATAGGTTTTGAGATTTGATAATGGGTTCGGGTTTAGGTTATAGGTTTTGGTTTTGGTTTAAGTTATAGGTTTTTGGGATTTGACAATGGGTTCAGGTATAGGTTATAGGTTTTGATTTTGGTTTTGGTTATAGGTTTTAGGATTTGAGAATAGGTTCGGATTTAGGTTATATGTTTTGGTTTTCGTTTAGGTTATAGGTTTTAGGATTTGAGAATGGGTTCGGGTTTAAGTTGTAGGTTTTGGTTTTGGTTTAGGTTATAGGTTTTGGTTAAGGTTATAGGTTTAGATTTATGTTAAGGTTAGGTTTAGGTTACAGGTTTTGATATTTAGGAATAGTTTTAGGTTTTAGGTATAGGTTTAGGTTAGGTTATAGGTTTTAGGATTTGAGAATGGGTTCAGGTTTAGGTTATAGGTTTTGGTTTTGTTTTAGGTTACAGGTTTTAGTTAAGTTTATAGGTTATAGGTTTAGGTTTAGATTAAGGTTAGGTTTAGGTTATAGGTTTTGGATTTGGGAATAGTTTTAGGTTTTAGGTATAGGTTTAGGTTAGGTTATAGGTTTTGGGATTTGAGAATGGGTTCGGGTTTAGGTTATAGGTTATGGTTTTGGTTTAGGTTATAGGTTATAGGTTTACGATAAGGTTTAGGTTTAGGTTTAAGTTATAGGTTTTGGGATTTGAGAATGGGTTCGGGTTTAGGTTATAGGTTTTGGTTTTGGTTTAGGTTATAGGCTTTGGGATTTGAGAATGGGTTCGGGTTTAGGTTATAGGTTTTGGTTTTGGTTTTGGTTATAGGTTTTGGTTAAGGTTATAGGTTATAGGTTTAGGTTTAGGTTAAGGTCAGGTTTAGGTTATAGGTTTTGGAATTTGGGAATTGTTTTAGGTTATAGGTATAGGTTTAGGTTAGGTTATAGGTTAAGGTTTAGGGATAAGTTATTGGTTTTGAGATTTGAGAATGGGTTCGGGTTTAGGTCATTGGTTTTGGTATTGGTTTAGGTTATAGATTTTAGGATTTGAGAATGGGTTCGGGTTTAGGTTATAGGTTTTGGTTTTGGTTTAGGTTATAGGTTTTGAGATTTGGGAATGGGTTCGGGTTTAGGTTATAGGTTTTGGTTTTGGTTTAGGTTATAGGTTTTGGTTAAGGTCATAGGTTATAGGTTTAGGTTTAGGTTAAGGTTAGGTTTAGGTTATAGTTTTTGGGATTTGGGAATAGATTTAGGTTTTAGGTATAGGTTTAGGTTAGGTTATAGGTTTTGGGATTTGAGAATGGGTTCGGATTTAGGTTATAGGTTTTGGTTTTGGTTTAGGTTATAGGTTAAGGTTTAGGGATAGGTTATTGGTTTTGTTCGGGTTTAAGTCATAGGTTTTGGTATTGGTTTAGGTTATACGTTTTGGGATTTGAGAATGGGTTCGGATTTAGGTTATAGGTTTAGGTTTTGGTTTAGGTTATAGGTTTTGGGATTTGAAAATGGGTTCGGGTTTAGGTTATAGGTTTTGGTTTTGGTTTAGGTTATAGGTTTTGGGATTTGGGAATAGTTTTAGGTTATTGGTATAGGTTTCGGTTAGGTTATAGGTTAAGGTTTAGGGATAGGTAATAGGTTTTGGGATTTGAGAATGGGTTCGGGTTTAGGTTATAGGTTTTGGTTTTGGTTTAGGTTATAGGTTAAGGTTAGGTTTAGGTTATAGGTTTTGGGATTTGAGAATGAGTTTGGGTTTAGGTCATAGGTTTTGGTATTGGTTTAGGTTATAGGTTTTTGGATTTGAGAATGGGTTCGGGTTTAGGTTATAGGTTTTGGTTTTGGTTTAGGTTATAGGTTTTGGTTAAGGTTATAGGTTATATGTTTAGGTTTAGGTTAAGGTTACGTTTAGGTTATATGTTTTGGGATTTGGGAATAGTTTTAGGTTATAGGTATAGGTTTAGGTTAGGTCATTGGTTTAGGTTTAAGGATAGGTTATAGGTTTTGGAATTTGAGAATGGGTTTGGGTTTAGGTCATAGGTTTTGGTATTGGTTTAGGTTATAGGTTTTGGGATTTAAGAATGAGTTCGGGTTTAGGTCATATGTCACTGGTTTTGGTTTAGGTTATAAGTTAAGGTTAGGTTTAGGTTATAGGTTTTGGGATTTGAGAATGGGCTCGGGTTTAGGTCATAGGTTTTGGTATTGGTTTAGGTTATAGGTTTTGGGATTTGAGAATGGGTTCGCGTTTAGGTTATAGGTTTTGGTTTTGGTTTTGGTTTAGGTTATAGGTTATAGGTTTTGGTTTTGGTTAAGGTTAGGTTTAGGTTATAAGTTTTGGGATTTGAGAACGGGTTCGGGTTTAGGTTATAGGTTTTGGTTTTGGTTTAGGTTATAGGTTATAGGTTTAGGATAAGGTTTAGGTTTAGGTTATAGGTTTTGGGATTTGAGAATGGGTTTGGGTTTAGGTTATAGGTTTTGGTTTTGGTTTAGGTTTTAGGTTTTGGTTTAGGTTATAGGTTATAGGTTTTGGTTTTGGTTAAGGTTAGGTTTAGGTTATAGGTTTTTGGATTTGAGAATGGGTTCGGGTTTAGGTCATAGGTTTTGATTTTGGCTTAGGTTATAGGTTATAGGTTTAGGATAAGGTTTAGGTTTAGGTTTAGGTTATGGGTTTAGGTTAAGGGCGTGGTTTCTGCAAATACAAATACAAATATATACATAGCCTGTCCAAATGGTCATGCCCTTCAATGCCATCCATTGAAAATAGATAGCTTCATCATGGTCATAACAGCGGTTCCCACCTTCCAGAGAGCCTCACTCTTCCGGATAGCTCTGACACACATTCGGGTCTGCTCCATTAATTTCGAGCAAATACATAAATATGGCATGTCGAAATGGCCAGGCCCCTTCAATGCCGTCCATAGGAAATGGACAGCTTCATCATGGTCTTAACAGCGGTTCCCACCTTTCAGAGACCTCCGCTCTTCCGGATAGCTCCGACGCACATTCGGGTCTGCTTCATTAATTTCGAGCAAATACATAAACACGGCCTGTCCAAATGGTCAGGCCCCTCCAATACTGTCCATAGGAAATGGACAGCTTCATCATGGTCATAACAGCAGTTCCCACCTTCCAGGAACTCTCGCTCAACATCCGGATAGCTCCGATGCACATCCGGGTATGCCTTATCAATTTCGAGCAAATATATTTAAAAACAAGGTAGGCATCTATTTTTTTTATGGATGAAAACCAATCTTGAAGACTATTCATCAGGCAGTCCCTACAATGGATAGTAGTTGGACATTGAATGATTAAAAGCATTAACCACTTCTGTTGCTTTTCTGCATATACAAAAGATTCATATGCTGAAAATTTTCCATTGAGTTCGTGTTTTATGTTCGGTTAGTAGAGACGGACAAGCTCTTTATACCATATGACCTACAGGTGATGAAAATTTTAAGTAAATTGTATGAAGTTTATAGTAATCATGGAGATTAAAATTTTTTTAAGTATGTGCATTTCAATCTGAGTTATTTTTCTAATCATGATAGCCTTGGGAGGGTTGATATGAAGGATGAGTTAATTACAAGAGGCTTGATTAAAACTATATTGGGTTATCTTGCCAGACATAATCATTTCTAGACCAACAAGATAACCCAATATAGTTTTAATCGGCCTCCCATCCCTCGTATCAACCCTCTCAAGGCTATCGTCATTAGAGAAATAACTCAGACTAAAATGTATATACTTGAAAATTTTCTAATCTCCAAAATTACTGTAAACCTCGTACAATTTACTTAAAAATTTTATAACATGAAATAGTACATGAGTGAGAGAAGACAACGTAACCTTTTATATAGAAGCCAGAAATTGATAGGTTGGGATTGTCCTATCGAGGAGATTCTTGGGCGTAGTCCATCTGCTGTTGGGACAAACACGCATGGGTTTGGATTATTAGACCATGGACCCCACCTGTCATTGAAAACCAAGGATTAAAATGGTGTGACAATCTATATGTAGTAAGATATATATATATATATATATATATATATATATATATATATATATATATATATATATATATATATATATATATATATATAAATCTCTTGTGTAATATTTGTGGATTATGTATTTGTGGATAATGTGTAGTTATGTACTATCATTTATACAAGAATATGTCTTGACTATATATGGACACACATGCTAAGACATACGTATGTGAGCTTGGTGAAGCTAAATTTCAATGGATCACATTAACTCGACAAAATCAAATGTTAAGGTCATTCTTGGGGTGTTGTCATTCCACTATTAGCTCATGTATGGTAGTTACACATATGATGAATGGTTTCAATCTTTGGATCATCTGTACATGTGGGCCCATGATGGTGATCCTTAACCAACACATATGGGAAGAAAAACCCATAAAGAAGATCTACCCCTAGCCAAACAACCACACAAACTATAATAACCATCAAACTACATTCATACAAGTCATAAAGAAACAAGATAAGGAAAAAAAAAAGGCATCATTTTTTAATCCTTGTCTTAACCCATTCCGTTGATTTCTCATAAACATCATGGTGCCCCCTTTGCTTCCCGCCTACTATGACAGGCAACCCTCTCCTTACCATAGCAATCCTAAATTTGGATGGCAGATACTCACCATCTCTTCAGATACTCACCAATATTGGACATTTGTTTGTCTAATTTAGACCACTTATTCTTTTTCATTTACCATTCTTTTTGATTTCCATAGTTTGACACCTAGGATCATTCAGTTTGTATGATTTTCAAGTTGTCGCTGACTTATAATGGGCCTTATTTATCTAGATGGTTTCAATTGAGAAACATAAATGCCTGGCTACACGTATACACATGCATGGATTTTAACACCCTGTAAGCATATGGAATGAATTGTTTCAAATTGTGCTTTCACATAATCATACATATGCATGGATGTGAATAGCTACCAAAAGCATATCAAATGAATCCCTTCAAACTGTATGTTTACTGATGCAACACTTCATCCTGTCTAATAATGTAAAAAACAGGTATAAGAGCACAAGGAAATTCATAATGGAGTGAGAATTTGCCTGATGTTCATCCCCACCTAGAAAACAATGACAGCATAAGGCATTGTTTTGATGTACTTCGATTTGGGTGTACTGAATATTCCGCGCAAAGGTAAGCACCCATGTCTTTATTGTGTTTAGTGCATAAGTCTGTGTATATGTCTTTGTTGTGTTTTCAATATGTTTGGTATATATATATATATATATATATATATATATATATATATATTATAGATCATCTTTTCAAACTTACTCTGAAGGTATGATGCCAAAAGGGTTTTTTTTCTTTTCTTTTCTTTTTTTTTTTCTTCTCTTTCAATGGCAGGTATGATGCAATGATCATACTAGCAATGTATAAAATATGAGAAATGTGATGTCTAGTCAGTAGAGTAGGATATCAAACCCAACTCTCTCCAAAGGCACCAATGTGGTGCCTTCATGCAAAGATCCATATGGTCCAGAAAATAGGTTGGTCTATCAGACGGCCCTTGCATGTATGAAGAAAATGGATGGTTAAAGCATTGGCCAGTACTCCAAATTTGACATCCAAACAAGTCCCAACTGACAAATACTGGAAAAAGGCTTGCTTATTGAGCCATGACACATATAAGGTGGGGCCTGCCTAAAAAACAGGCCACATTTAGCCCACATCCGTCCCATATCTTGAGTTTATTTTAAAATATGGATGGATTAGTATGCCAGACATCTTGAAGTCACAATATCCAACACCTCGTCATGTGCCCATCACCATGGCTAGATTCCTATGTTAGTTTTGGACCATTTAAAAAATGGTGGTGACTCTTCAAACATACACATGGCATAGTAGCTTAGCACATATATCGTCAAATCGGTAGTTCTCAATAACATGTTCAAATAATTTGGTGCCAATTCATATTTTAGATATGAAAATTCTAAACTTAGTTTCTTTCGTCATGGTAGCTTAAGGCCAATTTATGATCTGGCTGCATCTCTGGTTAAAAGAAACACTTTTGTATAAGGAGCATTTTGACTAATAAACCATGCCTTGATTCCTTGTTAAATCAATTATAAGTTACGAACTAAAAACTTAAGCTCTTTTTTCTATTTAACATTTGGGCATGATTTTCATGTTTCAGAAACTGCATATGTGCCATTTTTCTCTTTGAACTTCCCTTATTTTTTTGGGTTTGGAGCTTTTTTATATATATATATATATATATATATATATATATATATATATATATATATATATATTTTTGAACAGGTAAAATGCCTATTAATCTATATACATACATATAAATAAACTAACAACATGCTTAGTCATCTTTCACACATAGATATAGACCATAAACATGAGAAAAGATCACATAAGGGCCCACCACCTTTCATGCCAATACATCATGCTGGTAAGACATCCCAGCCGCACAAAATATGGGTTGCACCATGATCATTTCATGTCATCAGAATTTGGTCCATTGACTCACTAGGTGAGTAACACACCTGCATTGAGTATGACCATTGGCTTTCGATTGATTTCAACGATGCAGCCCATCCATTGAGGGGACTAACTTGATTTTCCACAGGTGATTTTCATAGGTGGCCCACTTTTTACCTATAGGGATGTATGTGAAAGTCCATATTTGTTTAGTTGGTGCAGTCTTTCTTCGAGTGTCCAACCTTCCCACACTTGAAATAAATTGAGTTTCGAGATCGACTACCCCCTTTCATCCAATGCCTTTTGTAAGACCCGTATCCTAGTCCATACTATTCCGTCGACTGCCGCGATTCTTTCCGTCAAATTATGGTAATCTACAACCTATAATCGATGTTTATGCACGACCGTAAGTCGTATCGTATACATTTAGTCGGCTTAATACGAGACTTATATCATTGTGACCGCACCATCGCCAATGTCGCGACTCACGCACCGATCCGATACCCAGACGAGAAGATGCGGACCTGCGTTCAGTTCGAGAAAAAATGCCGCACGTTGGCAATCCCAAGAGAATTTGTACAACATGTCAAATCAATCTCATCAATCACCTCTCATGTCAAGTATAAAACACTCATGCTTTCTTTCTCCATAAGTTAAGCAACGACTAAGTCAACTCTCATGTCAAGTACACCATCACCTCACCCATCACTCACATCCATCACCCATCTCTCACATCTCCTTACAACCCTTTCTCTC
This sequence comes from Magnolia kwangsiensis, assembly GCA_037074715.1. Taxonomy (NCBI): domain Eukaryota; kingdom Viridiplantae; phylum Streptophyta; class Magnoliopsida; order Magnoliales; family Magnoliaceae; genus Magnolia; species Magnolia kwangsiensis. Next base: position 90,186,561 of record CM073585.1, read on the forward strand.
TCCCTCATTTCCCAAGCAACAAATCTCAAGCAAGAGATAACCCACGTCCAAGCTCTCTTCCATGTGAGAGAGTGCATGTCGGTGGCCCACTTTTCCATCCCAAAACCTCCATCTTAGCCATCCAAATCTAATCATCCACCATCAAAGTGAAGCATAAGGAGAGTGGCTTTCCAACGGACCGAGAAGATCAAGTGGTGGGGTGCTTCCATAGCTTAATTTTTTCATATTTTTAAGATGGGCCAAGTGAGGCCTACCAATCAATGGTATGGATCTCACTTTGGATCCTAAGATGTGGCCGATGGCCCATCTTGATCATCAATATCATTTCATGATGTGACCATTCTCCATGGACCTCATCATGATGTTTACCTTCCTAGCTTGTATATGGGTCATCTAGACCGTCTAATTTCATGGAGAAGGGATCTCCACCATTGGATTTAAATTTTATAGGCTCACATGTAATGGGTCCCACTTGATTTATGATGTAGATCATGGAACAGAGGGCCTATAGTGTCGGGGTCCCTCCATCACACGCGTGTCCCACTCTATCTCTCTCTCCCTCTCTTTTCATTTCTTTATTTATTTTTGTGTGTGATGAAATGGCCTTATAGCCCACTTGGATGGACCCCACAATGGAGTATGTATTGGATCCAAACCATCTAAAGGTGGGGCCCACTTTACATATGTATTATAACCACACGACCTCACCATGTGGTGGCCCACCTATGAAGGGCCCACCTTAAAGGCTTGCATGCCTAAAAAAAGAAATAGAGGAGAGAGTCCAGGGACTCTCTGGACGTGTAAAGCAAAATATAAATATTTTCCTTTTTCAAGGCATTGGAGGTGGGCTAATTATATAGGACCCACCTTGATGTATGTATACAATCCATGCCGTCCATCCTCTCCCCCAACTCATTTTAGGCGTTGAACCGAAAAATGAAGATGATCCGAGTATCTAGTGGGCCATAGTTTTAAAAATAGTATCATTACCGTTGAAACCTACCTAGATTTCTCTTACACATTGAAAGAGGCCCAATATTGGTCTTGATGGAATTGTTTTGGGCTATGGAATCCAATGACTGGAGTGGATCCATCAGATGTGGACCCCACACATGACAAACCGTGAGAAATCATGATTCTAAAAAAAAAACTACATGAACCAGTAGCATGCTACTGCTGTCAGACGTCCCACGAATGGGCGGGCGGACGCTAGGGCATCCACGGCTCCAGCCGTGGGCCCCACCTTGATGCTTATTTGCCATCTAAGCCGTCCATATGGTGGGTCCCTACCTTAAGTGGGCCCCACCCAAAAATCAGCTAGATCTAGATTTCAGGTGGCCCACACCACAAGAAACAACAGTGATTGAATTCTACCATTGAAACCCTTTTAGGCCCACGTAGGTTTTGAATCAATCTGATATTTGTCTTGCCCATTCATCCAGGCCTTTGTGACCTTACCAACAAGTTGGATGGTCAGTAAACATTATGGTGGGTCCCACGTGGGAGCCCATAGTGATGTATGTATTGTATTCCCACCGTCTAGCGGACGGTGGAGCCCAAGGTGGTGTATGTGTTTCATCCGCACCGTCCATGGTGGACGGTGGGACCTTAGTGCAGTGTGTGTGTGTATATATATACATTATATTATATTGTATATATCATATATATAATATATAGATTATATACTATATTATATATATAATATATACAAGATGGTGGGCTTTCATGTGGACCCCCACCATGATGCATGTGTTGCATCCAAACCGTCCATTTACTTTGTAAACTCATTTTCTGGCTTGGGCTAAAAAATGAATCAGATCTATGGTTCAAGGGGGCCCACCTTGGCATGTGTATAGGGCCCATATTGATTTTACTGTGGCCATTCATTGAGGCCTACCTTGGTATATATCTAAGGCCCAAATGATTAAGCCCATTTGACAGGTATAAGGCCTATGGGATTAAGCCCATTTGGCATATATAAGGCCTATGGGATTAGGCCCATTTGACATATATAAGGCCCATGGGATACGACCCATTTGATACATATAAGGCCCAAGTTGTGAGGCCCACTTTGATGTATTTCAAGGCCCATAGGTCATGGACCATTGCAATGTACATAAGGCTCATTGGTGAGGCCCATTAATGCATCCCATTTGATGAATGTAAGGCCCATGTGATACGGCCCATTTGATGTATCTAAGGCCCATGGGTCGAGGCCCAATGGGATGTCCTTAGGGTCCATTGCAATGTGCGTTTCCCCATGGGTCATGTAATGATATTTATGGTGGGTCGTGCCTTAGGAGTAATGATGGTTTGACGTCCACATTGTATTTACAATGTTGGTTAAATGTCCGCATTGTAACTCTCCTTAGGGCTCATTGATAGGCCCATACTCGTTATATTCATCGCTTTATAACATGTTTAGTATAATCCCATGACTCATGCTCATATGCATCATATGTATACTTGATATGAGTAGTGACTGATCATATCATACGCCATTGGGCAGACCATTTACGGGACTCGTTATGAGACAGAGTGACCCACATGATCGCGCAGTACGCGCTGGATTGTTGCATGCTTTGACGGTGTTATTCATGCATCTCGCATATGTGTGACTTGATCACTACTTACCCTAGCGACATCAGGGCCATGGCTCCACAGGTACATCGTGGATAGCCTATCGGATATCGAAAATACTTGGTTCTAGCACTGTGGGCACTTAGGATGTCCTTGGGTGAAAGTTTCAGAATCTTTTTGGTACCAGGAGATGCTCAAAGGTCCAGACCGAGTGGATACACGAGCGCCCGAGTGCCGAATACCAGTAGGCCGCGTCTCTTACTATGTCGTGGTCAGTTGGAAGGGGGTGTGGCCTTATCCGCCTGACTGAGGGGGCTATAAGCTAGACTGAGTTTGACCAGCTCGCAAATGAGTCTGCTATCGATGAGCCGGGTAGGTATTGGTAGACTACTGGTCAGGCAGATAGTGAGGTTTATTCCGCTTGCTTGACTGTGCAGCTAGGGAGGTGGCAGTCACTGCGAAGTGTATTAGACCCCAGTGATATCTAGAGAGGAACTGTATTGATATGTGTACTTGATGAGTACCGACTTCCTTGAATTGTATTTCGTATATGACATTCGGCTATGTAGGCCTTGCATTACATCGGTGTGGTCGATGACATTCATGTCTCACATCGCATGGCCTTGGTATGGCCAATGCCATTCATGCCTTACATTACATAGCCTTGGTATGGTTGATTTTATTCATGGACTTACCACATACTTCCGTATTACCTGATATTGTACACTCGGCGTTTTCCTTGCGCACACACTTACACCACCCTCTAAGCTTTTGTAAGCTTATGCATGACATTTGCATGTAGGTAACGTTGGACAGTAGCAGCGCTGAGGCAGGAGCACGTATCAGGACCTTTTGGAGCTTTTTGATCACCTTGTATTTCCATTTCTGCATTGTACTTAAAGTTTTTGATATAGTGGATACGTGGTGTTGTTGTTTTGTGACTTGGTTATGCTAGTGGTTATGCTCCATTACAAAAAAAATTCATTCTGAAAATCCTCCTTGTAGGATCCCAGGATCGGAATCTGACATATGATTGTCAGAAGCCGAGAATGGGACACTACGGAGCCTGTCGACCTCGGATTGGACGATCGGGATTCCTGTGAATTCGATTTTCAGGTTTGGGGCGTGATACCTTTGTTGGCCAGATTGGGAACATTTCCTTAGCTGTGCTATCAAATCAATTATAAGACAAGAATGGGCAAGGGACAAGCAGACCTCTAGCTCAGAACACCTCTAATCAATGACCAACGATCCTCCCTTCAAGAAATTATGTGATGGAAATGAAAGAAATGCGTGAGGATGGACTCTATTATAATTGTAATTTTTAATTTTTAATTTTTAATTTTTAATTTTTAATTTTTAATTTTTAATTTTTAATTTTTTGCATTGACTAGTTTGCTCCCCTTTAATATGGACCATCCATTATGTGATGGAAATGAAAGAAATGATGTTTTGAATAGGAAACATCATGACCAATGATCCATTGCTTACCCAGGTATTTAGCCCCCTAAGGCAATTATCTCGATGATGTTACTTCATTGTTAATTCACTAGAGTCACCAATTAACTGAAATTGTGATTTCTAAATCTTGTTCTCTACATTGTTATTGTTTAGATGTTCTAGACTTCTACATCGAACATAAACATAATATATGTATCCCACAAAGAGAAGGTCGTGTGTCCTTTAATAGGAACCAAATGATTACGAGGGTAGGCCCATTCTAGAAAAGGACTGAAGAAGTGGAGTAATATAAAACTAATTCCAGCAGATCATCATTTACGCATGTATTAGATGAAGAGAAACATACCTTTGCAACCTCTAATCTTCCAAGCTGGACAACTAGATCAAATCTGTAATTAGGATCGGTAGCAACTTCAAGTGCATCCTCCAACACACCTCGAGATTCCAAGAAATGAGCCACACTATGGCAAGTAAAATACAGTTTTCAAGACTATCAGAATTCAAGACAAGTTCAACATAACAAACATAAATAGGAAGAATCTCATTAAAATTTCAGATTCTAATGACATGCGACAAGAATAGGAAAATCATAACAAGGCAACAAGGTGATTTTATTGTATATGTATCAGCCTCAAAAATATAAGCATATCATGGAATTTGAATCCTTGGGCATTTGATATGTATGCTTACCCTCTAGAGTGCATATTCTCTAAGATTTGATATGTGTTTGTTTTATTTGAATCATTTGGCATACATTTCCAAGTCTGGAACTATAAGAAAGAGGTGATCCACAACTATGAAATTAAAATGACATATGACAATGAAAAATTTAGCCTACCAATAGCTGTTCAGGAAAATAAATTTCTCTGTGTGTAAAGGTACTTGTGGAGAGAAATACCAATTCTACAATTCCCAGGAAACATAAAAACCAGGGAATGAATTCCTTGTCAACCAAACAGGCCCTAAGGGGCACTTCTTGCATTGTTATTTTTACTTTTCGATAACCAGACCTTTTTGTTTGTTTATAGAAAAGTAAGTAGACCTTTCTTCTGACTATATAAAGCAGACCTCTCTTAAGCCTTTGACTTATAAATGGTGAGGAAAGTCTAGGGGGTTTCTTCTTTAAGTTACTCAACATTCATGGTCATTACAAAATACATTGTGGCTCTTTTAAATAGTGGATTGTAGGGTCCTTCCAATTGAGTCGATGAGTTGTATGGAGGCTACTCCATTTAGTTTGTATGTGGGGAATATGGAAAGAAGAAAGTAGGTGAGCTTTCTTGTAATATCTTGTCATTGATATTTGTAGTGAAGGAAAGAATTGAACACTTCATCATAAGTTAGGATTGGTACCGAAGCTTTTAAGGCACCAATGCCTCAATATGGGGTGGTGGTTGGAACTTGGTCATTTTTAATTATGTCAAGCATTGGGAGAAGATTGACCTGTTGGTGCCTAGGCTTGTTAAAATTGAATATTTAAGTTCAAGGGGGAATCTTGGTGCCTTCGTAGTTGGGGGTGTCATTAGAGAAGAAGCTTGTTGGGTTGGTGCAGCTTGTTTCAATCCACTTAGGAAAAAAAGAGGCAAGGAAACATACAGGCTGATGAGTCCATATGCACAAATGGCTTAAGATCCTGTTGATTTTTTCTTTATCTTTTTCCAAATGTTCCACCAGCGAAAGGTCCCACTGTTTGCATTGAGATGCATGAATACCACTTGTATTGTGGGGCCCATTTAAAAAAGGGAATGATTTGATACTTTGGTAGCATATGATGTTTGAAAATCACCTGAAAAATTATTCACATGACATACAGTGACTCAGATCAAACCATCCAAGATGAACTCGCTGTAACTGAGTCAAAATCTGAAAACCTGATTCACTGAACAAAGCTAGAAATTAGAATTCCTATGTTTGGTAGGCTTACAGGTTTGGAATCACGTGTGGTGTACTTTCCATTCAACTAAGAAGTGTCCAAGTTAAATGAACAAGTAGGGATTTCTCCATCTCTTCATCAACTACAACTCTCAATTTTTATAGTATATCATGTGACCAAAAAAAATGAGTGGATTGGATGTTGCTGATGTGAGCAAAATTTACGAGTGTAATTCATTATATCTAGAGAAATGATTGGTCCACATAGTTCACATTTCTGATCATCCATCTAGAGAAATGATTGGGCCACATGGTTATTCAAACAACTCCTTGCTATATGAGAGGAAAGGGGAATCCACAAATTTCCCCAATTTGGGATGAATCCCTAATTTCCCCAAATTCCTTCAATATGAAAGTCCCCAACATCCTCCAATTCCTAAAATCCCCAATTCCTCCATTTCCAAAATCCACAACTCCCTAATTCCTAAGATCCACAAACCCCCAAATCCTCCATGGGTGAAACAGAAATTTATAAACAGAGAGAGAGAGAGTACCAAATATTTGAAGGAGAGTGGATGAGTTGTTGGTCGAGCTTCAGAAGATTCTGTTAGGATGATATTCTTTCTTCACTGTATGGATAGACCATCTCCTTTTCAGCTTGTTGTAGCATGAGATGGAGAGAGAGAGAGAGCTCTCCATCTCCTTCTCAGATTTCTGTAGCATGAGAGAGAGAGGGGGGGGGGGGGGGGGGGGGGGGGGGGGGAGGGTGGGTAGAGAAAGGGAAGAGCCCGCGAGAATGAAAGTGAGAAGGAGAAGTTTTGGGCATAGACGGGGTATTACACCCACCGCACGGAGCTAGGAGCTGAGCTTAGTGGGACCCATAGTGATGTATGTGGTGTACCATGTCGTCCATTAATTTTGACAAGTAATTTTAGGACATGATCCCAAAAATGAGTCATATCTAAGGCCTAAATGGACCACACCATTACTAATAAAATTTTAACGGTAGGTGCTTAATATCCACTGTTTCCTATAGTGTGGTCCACTTGAGCCTTAATCTGCCTCATTTTTTAGGTTCGTGTCCTAAAATGAGCTGTTAAGATGAATGGACGGCTTAGACAAAACATATAGATTGTGTTGGGCCCATAGAGCCCCTTATGGGACCGTCCACCTTTAGATATGACCCGTAAAGTGAGATAGACCGCTACAAAATTGGCTTACAACAAATTCGACTAAAAAAGAAATATTATAATAAGCCTATGGCTCATCCTTTCACAACCATACATTTGTTCGGTGATCATGAGGCGAATGACTTAATTTTTATGATGGGGACTCTTTGTATTTTCCCTTCATATAAGTCTGGTTGACCTTATTACGGTCTGTAAGCCCTAGGAAGTTCTTGGCTGGTAAGCATTCGATCACCACAATTTCCCCTAGATGTGGAACCACATCCTAGAATGGACTGGTAATACCACAATTTCTCTCTTTATGTGGTCTACCTGATATTTGAATCTGTTCAATTTTTAGAACCAGAATGGACTGGTAACACCACAATTTTCCCCTATATGTGGTCCACCTGATATTTGGATCTGTTCAATTTTTGGAACCACGTCCTAAAATGGATGAGTATTATGAATGGACAATGTAGATGTATAACACATCTTCAAGGTGGGCCCCGCACTAGGGTCGAGTCTGTTTAACATTATGATTTTGGTTGGTGCGGGCTCAGATTAGTTGAAAATAATGCAAGAAAACCTCACAGATTTGATCATAACAGATATGAGAAACTAGGCCGACCGATGCCTTGAGGTTTAGGTTTATGCCTTGACGAAACTCCTTTTAACAAATATAGAAAATCTACATGATTGTAGTTTTTCAGAGTACAGAAAATCCGCATGATTGTATTTTTTCACAAAGGGTGATAAAAAATGCAATAGTTAGTCACTTGAATGAGTATGACTTGGTATATGCACTAGTTAGTTACTTACAACGGAGTTCATGTTTTCTTTCATCCTTATATTGTGTATGGGGAATGATTTTCCCCTGTAATTCCAACCATTTATTTTGGTGGGTCTCATTGTGAAATAGCTATAGAAGCTACCCTAATCAAACAATCCTGACCATATCAGAGTTGATTTCCTTCTTATTTGTTATATATGTGTTGGTGATTTTTGTTTTTAAATATCCATTTTTAGCCCATAATATGGATATTTAGGATAATCCAATTGGTGTTTGTTTTTGGGTAATGGTGCATTTGGTTGCATCATAAAATTCTTCATTAATCAGCATAATTTTTTGTAAACACCCACTAAACTAATTCAGTAGCAGTCCACTCAATAAGCAGTCAGGTTTATGTCTTGGCCCAAGGACCGGTGGCACTACTAGTGTCATTTAATTTTAACAAGTGCAGGGAATGCTTACAATTCTATGCCATGGGTGAAAATTGAATTTCCTGACTCCTGTGTCTTCACGAAGTTCCCTAGATGCTGCACCACGTAAATCAAATATACAATCCCACTTTGAGAAAAGAAACGAAAAAAAAAAAAACAAGGGGATTTTATGTTTTAGTTTTTTAAAAATGAAATACATTATCCCCTCTTCAATTGAGAGTCTGACTACCAAATTTGCAATGGACTGTTCTGCAGGGTGCAATCATGGCCATTAAAACATCCCAACAAACTGTAGTTGCTACCAAGGATGGCCAGATTGGTGTGAGAAGTCAGATGTACAAGTGAGAAACATTCTACCTGGTGAGTTATTTGGAAGCCTGGAACCTCCAATCTTGATCCTTCCACAAACTCACCTGGGCAAAACTGCGAATGCTTGCAGGTGAATGTTATTGCAAATCATCGTGCTATATATGGTGTTGATTTGGCTTCATTCTTGCAAACTCTAGTGAAGATCATTGGGGATCCAGAAGATCTGACTTTCTAGTCTCTACTTCAAGGCCGTTGAAGTCTTCTTGAATCATTTGTTGAGATTATACCTTCCAACAAAAAAGAAAAAAAAAACTGCGATTCAAGTAACTAGGGGCATATGGGTGATGCAAGGTTCTATAGCTAATATGTTTAGGGCGGCTGTTTGAAGGTTGGGGAAGACAAATAAGTGATCCACTTGAGTAGTAAGCTGGAATCAGAGACGTACACGGTAGGACTCACCTGATGTACAACTTAGATCTTGCACCTATGGGCTACTTTGGTAGACATGGTGGTATATTCTCTCCATTTCTTTGACAATGAATTTATCTGATTTTTTAGATCTCATTCTATCATGATTCCGAGCAGATGATGGACGAAGAGGATTTTACACTGTCATCGTAGTTAGCCCACAATAATTCATATCTTTTTGTTTTTTCTCTTCATTCATATCCTTGTGATATTATGAACATGCCAGATGTCAAATAAACATTATTATGGGCCCAAGGAAAGTATCAACGGTGGAAATCATTATTCCACACTGTTTCATGTGGCATGGTCCACTTGAGTTTTGGATTTACCGAAAATTCAGGATGTACCCACATTGTTCATCCATTTTTCGGGATATAAATCTCTGGTGGGCCATACCATGATGTATGTGTTTAATCTATGCCATCCCCATGAGGTCAAGTTATGTGGGCCCCACCATGACGTGTGTCAAACATCAACACCATGCATTTGATTGGTCCCCTTTAAATTATAGGATATCCAAAAAATCAGCTGTATATGGAACTCCGGTGGGCCATACCATCTAAAATCATGTGAAGACATGCCTAAAACATATAAAAGCACTTGGTGGGCCCCACCTAAAATTTGGATGCGTCTGAAACTTGGTATGACCCCTCATCCAAGTGGCACACACATAATGGATGGGCTGGATTTGTGGACCACATCTCTGTGGGCCCAAAAAATAATTATGAATGTTTTAATGGAGGGTAACCCCTCTCAACTTTTGTATGTGGTGTGGTCCACACAAGTCATAGATTGATTTGATTTTTAATACCTGGGCTCAAAATGGGATGATGCATCTGACTAATGGGGTAGATGTTTGACACGCATCATGGTGGAGCCCACAGAGCCATACCAAAATCAGGCCCAAATTTTGGCGCACTGTCAAAACAGACGCCCGCCCAAAAAAGCCCCAAATCACTGATCTCTCTCTCTCTCTCTCTCTCTCTCTTTCTCTCTCTCTCTTTCTCTCTCCCTGTGTCGTGCTCCCTCTGCCTCTATCAGATTCATCACCTCAGAAAACCTCAGAGGACCCTTCATCATCTCAATTGGAGTTCCATCATTGACTTGTCTCGGTGCATCTGGGATTACTAGTTTCCCTCTTTGTTGCTAGATTGAGAGGTGCCATTGCAAGAACTTCAAGAAAAATCAGGTATATGCTTCTTTCTGACATTTACTACTACCATTGGATTTTTTGTTTCAGATTAGTTTTCTTCATGAAATACATGCGACAACAATTTATCTCCCTGCCATTCTCAGTACGTGGTTTCCATGTCCTAAAAACATGGCCTATTGACCATCAGGTGGGTTATACCATTGAAATGAAATGAATGGTTACTAGAAAAAGTCCAATGGTTCAAATCATGTGTTCCCCCATGATGATAATATATTTTCATAATTTTAGATGCATGAAAATCACACATTGATGATCTTGTGGTAAGTGGATCTGATTTTACACATGTGACCCACTTCTATGCATGAATTGGGGGCAGTTTCAAACCTCAGTTGAGCAAGTGCAACCTGCATTTCTCATTTTACTTGGGGGTTTTGAGTAAGGGATCCTGCAAAATTGAGATTGAGGACTGGGGCATTGCCATCCAAGGGACCAAAATCCTATGCAACACTTGTTGTAGGCAGAACATGCAAGTATCATGCCTTCTATGCCATGGGTGACATGTTTGTGACCTTGATTCACGTTCATCAATCATGCTTCTTCATGTTATGACCTGAGGCAAACAATTATGCCAATCCAAAATTCAGGTGGCTACGTTAAAGGGAACAATGGAATATGATCAGACAACATGATTATTTATGCATGGTCCATAAAATTCAGCAGTTGTCTGCATAGAAAATATTGGTGACTTGGCCTGACCAGACAATCCACTAATAAGTCCTCGGAGTTGCAACTTTGATTCAAAATCTAAGAAAGTGATTACAGTTGTGGTTTTAGGCCTATTTATTTTTTTTGAACAGGTAAAATGCCTATTGATCTATATACATACATGTAAATAAACTAACAACATGCTTAGTTGTCACACCCCAAACCCGAAAATCGGATTCACATGAATCCCGATTATCGAATCCGGTGCCGACAGCCTCCGTAGTGCCCCATTCTCGGCTCTTGACAATCAAATGCCAGATTCCGATCCTGGGATCCTACAAGGAGGATTTTCAGAATAAATTTTTTTTTTGTATTGTAATGGAGTATAACCACAAGCATAACCAAGTCACAAAACAACATCACCACATATCCACTATATCAAGAACTTTAAGTACAATGAGGAAAGGGAAATACAAGGTGATCAAAAGAAACTTCAAAAGGTCCTGGTATGCGCTCCTGCCTCAGCGCTATTGCTGTCCAACGCTACCTGCACGCAACTATCGTGCATAAGCTTATAAAAGCTTAGAGGGTGGTGTAAGTGTGTGCGCAACGCAAATGCTAAGTGTAAACTCAGCCTAGCTTATAGTCCCCTCACTCAGGCGGATAAGGCCACACCCCCTTCCAACTGACCAGGACACAGTGGGAGACTCGGCCCACTGGTATTCGGCACTCGGGCGCTCGTGTATCCACTCGGTCTAAATGTTGGAGCATCTCCTGGTACCAAAAAGGTTCTGGGACTTTCACCCAAGGACATCGTAAGTGCCCACATTGCTAGAATAAGTATTTTCGGTATCCAATACGGCCATCCACGATGTACCTGTGGAGCCACGGCCCTGATGTAGCTAGGGCGTGCAGTGATCAAGTCACACGTATGCGAGATGCATGAATCACACGTCAAATCATGCAGAAATCCAGCGCGTACTGCGCGATTGTGTAGGGCACTCCGTCTCATAAGGAGTCCTGTAAGTGTCTCAGCCCAACGGCTTATGCTATGATCAAACATACCTCATATCAAGCATACATATGATGCGTATGAGCATAAATCATGGGATTATACTAAGCATGTTATAAAGCGATGAATATTAACAAGTATGGGCCAATCAATGGGCCCTAAGGAGAGTTACAATGCGGACATTTAACCAACATTATACATATAATATAGACGTCAAACCAACATTGTTCCTTAGGCACACCTGCCATAAGTGTCATTACATGAGCCATGAGAAATCACACATTGCAATGGACCCTAAGGTCGTCTCGTTGGGCCTCGACCCATGGGCCTTAGATACATCAAATGGGTCGTATCGCATGAGCCTTACATTCATCAAATGAGTTGCATTAATGGGCCTCACCAATGAGCCTTATGTACATTGCAATGGTCAATGATCCATGGGCCTTGAAATACATCAAAGTGGCCTCACGACTTGGGCCTTGAAATATATGATATGCGCCTACACACATAAGCTTTAAATATGTCAAATGGGCCACTCCATTTGCGCCCCATACACATCAAATGGGCTTGATCCCATGGGCTCTTTATGTATCAAATGGGCTTAGTCCCATGGACTTTGCATATGTCAAATGGGCTTAGTCTCATAGGCTTTGGATATGTACCAAAGTAGGTCTCAATGAATGGCCATAATTAAGTAAATTGTGGGCCCTAAGCACACACCAAGGTGGGCCCATTTAAAACATAGATCTGGCTCATTTTTAGCTCAAGAAATAAGTTTTCAAAATAGATAGACGATGAGAGGCAACACATGCATCATGGTAGGGGGTCACATGAAGGCCCACCATCATAATCATATTATGTTTAATATAATATATAATTTATATACAGTATATATATACATATATATACAATATTATATGTAATATAATATTATATATATATATATATATATATATATATATATATATCTACACACACACACACACGCATACACACACATGCACACACACATGTGCACTCACACATGCATACACACACACGCACACACACACACACACACGTGCACTCACACACACGCGTACACACCCACGCACACCCACGTGCATACATTACAGTGGGCTTCAGGCACCTACATCACTGTGGGTCCCATGTGGGGCCCACCATAATGTTTACATGCCATCTGACCCGTCCATTAGGTCACGCAGACCTGAATGATGGGTGAAAACAAATTTCAGCTTGATCCAGAACTTCTGTGGACCCCAAGAAGGGTTTCAATGGTAGGATTCAATTCAAACTGTTTCTTATGGTGTGGGCCACCTGAGTTCCAGATCTAGCTAATTTTTTTTGAGATGGCTCACATCCTTAAGTGGCCCACATAATGATCGGAGTGGATATACAACATACATCATGGTGGGGCCCACAGCAGGAGCCGTGGGTCCCTGGCTCTTGGCCACCCGCCACGTGCGTGGGCGGTGCCTGTGCTGGCAGCAGCAGCAGCTGCTGCCTCCTTTGTTTAATTTTTTTTTTTTTTTTAAATCAGAATTTCTGCGGTTTTTCAGGTGTGGGGCCCGCGTGTGATGGATCCACTCCAGCCATTGGATTGCATGGCTCAATACAAACCAAACGAGTCTAATATATGGTATTTTTTGACTCAATGTGGGCCCTAACCAACTTTTAACGGTAAAAATGATGTTTGCTATACTATGGCCCGCCTGAATATCGGATCGACACCATTTTTCAGCACAACACCTAAAATGAGTCGGGAAAGAGGATGGACGGCTTGGATTGAATACAAACATCAAGGTGGGTCCTATACAAGTGGCCCACCTCCAATGCCTTGAAAAGGCTAAAATGGGTGTTTTTCTTTAAATGTCCAGAGAGTCCCTAGACTCTCTCTCTTTCTTTTTTTTTTTTGCTTGGACATGTAAAGCCTTTAAGGTGGGCCCTTCATAGGTGGACCACCACATGGTGAGGTGGTGTGGTCACAATACATATGTAAAGTGGCCCCACCCTTAGATGGTTTGGATTCCAATACATACTCCATTGTGGGGTCCATCCATGTGGGCCATAGGGTCATATCATCATACAAAAACATAACAAAAGGAGAAGGGAGAGAGATTGAGTGACACACGTGCATGGAGGGCTCCGCCACTATGAGCCCTCCCTTCCATACATCCAATCATACATCAAACGGGTCCCATTGCATGTGGGCCCGTCAAATCAAGAATCAACGATGGAGATCCCCTCTCCACCAAAAATGAAAGGTTTAGATGACCTCATTCAAGTAAAAAAGTAAACATCATGATTGGATCCATGGAGATTGGCCCCCATCATGGAACGATTTCGATGATCAAGATGGGCCATCGGCCACATCTTAGGGTCCCAAGTGAGATCCACACCATTGATCGGTGGGCCTCACTTAGCCCATCTTAAAAATAAGTAAACTACCCTATAGAAGCACCCACCTTATGATCTACTCGATCCGTTGGAACGCCTATCTCCTAGAGCTTCACTTCGATGGTGAGATGTGAGATGGATGGCTAGGATAGAGTTTTTGGGATGGGAAGTGGGCCACCAAAATGTACATTTCTCTCATGGAAAGCCTTGGACGTGGGAGGCTCTTGCTTGCTTGGAATTGTGATGAGAAGTGAGAGAGAGAGGTGTGATGTAATGAGAGATGGAGTGATGTGAAGGGGTGATGGTTGATGGATGTGAGTGATGGGTGAGGTGATGTGTTAGTTGACTTGGGTGGTTGCTTGACTTGTGGAGAAAGGAAGCATGGGTGCTTGTACTTGACATAAAGTGATTGATGGGTAATTGATTGATGGGATTGATTTGACACTTTGTAGAGATTCTCTTGGGATTTGCAACGCGCGGTGTTTTTTCTCGAACTGAACGTGGGTCCGCATCTCATCGCCTGGGTATCGGATCGGTGTGTGAGTTATGGCGTTGAAACTGCGGCGACGGTACGGTCGCAATGATACAAGTCTCGGATCAAGCCGGCTCAAATGTATAGGATACAACTTACGGTCGTGCGCAAAGTCAATTACAGGTCGCAGGTCGTCGGAATTTGACGAGAAGGATCGCGGAAAATAACGGAACAGTACGGATTAGGATACGGGTCTTACATTAGTCATCTTTCACATATAGATATAGACCATAAACATAAGAAAAGATCACATAAGGGCCCACCACCTTTCATGCCAATACATCATGCTGGTAAGACATCCCAGCCGCACAAAATATGGGTCGCACCATGATCATTTCATGTCATCAGAATTTGGTACATTGATTCACTAGGTGAGTAACACACTTGCATTGAGTAGGACCATTGGCTTTCGATTGATTTCAACGATGCGGCCCATCCATTGAGGGGACCAACCTGATTTTCCACAGGTAATTTTCATAGGTGGCCCACTTTTTACTTATGGGGATGTATGTGAAAGTCCATATTTGTCTAGTTGGTGCAGTCTTTCTTCGAGTGTCCAACCTTCCCACACTTGAAATAAATCGAGGTTCGAGATCGACTACCCCCTTTCATCTAATGACTTTTTTGGCCAGATTGGAAACATTTTCTTGGCTGTGCTACCACACCATTTGTGGTTTCTCCTTGTGACCCAAGTTCTTCGATCTGCAGATGATGACCCACCTTGTCAACTTCACTTCCTGTACTAGGCACCGGTTGGGATCCTTTCCCATTTGATGTATTGAATGATGCACTCTCTCATCCATTAACATCTCCTGCACCCCTATTTGTATATAAACTAGGCTCCTTGCTAGGCAGATGGTGGCTCACCGAATCCACTTGGAATCCTTCACCGGAAGATGATGGCAGCCCTTTATTTGTGAATCCATGGAGTAACATACCCTCCAGTAGCCAAACCACGTCCATTGGAACTGTTTCCTATGAGATAGCTCACCAAAGTCTTGGATCATCTTTTTTTTATTATTATTATTATTTATTATTTATTATTTTTTTTACATAGTCAGTGTCACACCTACACACACCACAATGGACACTCGAACCCATGACCTTGGCGTTAAAATTCTTGTGAGTCTGCTACTACCCACTAAGCCATGCGTAAGGACCCAAGTCTGTAGTCATTGTGAGTTTTAGCTGAGGATGAACATGAGCGTTTGTTTTTTTTTTTTTTCTTGCTCTTTTGAGAGAGAGAGAGAGATTGAATATTCTTGACATAAAGGGAGGAAAGATACCATAGCTATTTTTCAGGTCTTTACAATCTTTAACTGCATATCTAAATAGCACATCAATAACAATTCTTATTTGAACTACTAAAAATCATTTGAGAATAATAGTAATTTGTTGCTATAATAAAGAGAATACGTATACTTAATATTTTGTTTGTCAGGACTTACTCCCCCATTGATAATATTGCATTTGATAGAAGTGGAGACAGGGGTCTAAAGGTTGCTCTTCATCCACACAACATCATCCTATCATGTGTTGGATTAAATACCCAAAAGACTTTGAGTCAATGTCTAGTTGGGTTGGGTCGCTTCCAAGACTCTGACAAGTTACATGACTCCACTCTATTTTGAATAATTAAACTAATAATAGAATATTTGAAATTAACAGTTGCCCAAGAGGTGGTGCACTACGTCACCAGTTTGAATCCTGTTTTGTATTTTCTGTGCTTCCAACACAATAACTTGGTTCGAGTGTCATGAGTTAGTCGAGTCAACCTGACGAGTCTTGAAAAAATTAACACCAAGTCACACAACAGGTTAATTGAGTTTCTTGGCAACTTAACTCAAAAATCCAATACAAGTTTTGAGTTGAATCACCTAGTTTTAGAACCATGTTGTACAATGGTTGGTAACAAAAATACATGGAACTGTCAGAAGCATACTGTTCATCGTGTAGGTGTAATTGAGAAGTATAGCTATGTTGTTCATCATGTGCGTGTTCTCGAGAAGTATAGCCATGTAACATGCTGTATCCAAGAAATAAAAATTCACTCCTACTGATAATCTCTCATCCATATAATATGCCGCCATTAAAGTATATCCATTGAAGAAAAAATAAATGTTACCAGTTTAGAAAGATCTCAATGGTGAATGTTTTCCTTTTTTTTTTTTTTTGGAAAGGATAACTTGGGCTTTGGATCAATCTCATTTTTAGGTTCGTCCCTTAACATGAATGATCTCCCTCTGTTACTAATGTAGCTTATATTGTTACATTGCCTTCTGTTGCATATAATTGTCCTTGCAAACCTTAATGAGCTTGTATATTACATTTTCTTGCCTTAAATTATTATTGTGATTAGTTAGTTTATAGTTGTGACTTGTAATTTGTAGTTTTGTAAGTTAGATAATTAGTTACTTATTTGAGGATTTCTATGGGGCCATACATAGATATGGTGTACTTTTGGTGGCATAGAAATTGCTCAAATTGTCTCATTTTGGACAGTTCAAGGTTAGATGGATAGTATGCTTTCATATAATCTATTTAAATGTTCATGCCTGATCCGCGGTCCATCTCCTTATTTCTCTCTTGATGTGTTTCTTCCGTTCCGTATCCAATGCCAAATATCTTTACATTGCTTTAAATGTTTGACATTAGAATGTAACATAAGATAAACTTATCTGGAGAGGCATGGGGAGATGCTGCCGGATTTTTGGCTTGGACGTTTACATGGAAATATGAAAGTATTACAATCTATCCAACCTTGGATGAGTATGTAACGCCTCGAAAAAATCCGTACTTGGACTCGAGTACCAACTCGACCAGAAATCGCGTAGGATTAATTCTTTTAAAAAATAATCGTAAGTTAGCTAGCGCAACGTTAGAGTAGCTGTGAAATCATCCCTGATCGCTTTAAATACGTTTTACAAGACCTAAAACGAGTAGAACCAATGAAACTATAATACTGTGAAACCTCGGATCAAACTCTAAACCGGTTTGTTCTCAGGACTCCTTTGAAACTTTGTATTGGATCTAGACCGCGCGTCGAAAGTCCGATACCTACAATCTTAGACCGTTATAACCGCCTAGCTGGACTTGACAATCATTTCAAAAATCAAGTCCAACCGACATTCAGAGGCTATTTCATTGAGCCTGAAGTGAAGAGAGTGAGAATAGGGTTAGATTTAGAATTTTGAAATTCAAATCTGGCACACGACTTGGCGCGTTATTATTAAGCGTTCTGACCGTCAGAATTCAGCCAAATTACACCCTTGGATCAGGAAAAATTTCTCTTTCATATCATGAGACTTGTAGACCTGATCTACGTGCGATGACCGCTGAACTGAAACTGGACCGCCACGTGCGATCTACGAACACTACTGGTCTGAAAATGGGATGTAAGCGACATCCGATGTGCATGAGCTTAAGTCCGATCGCGTTCGGCCAGGGGACCTCCCGAAATATCTTTTTGGATCGAAACAGCCCCGATTTGGTTAAGCATCAAGAAAACATTGTTTCCAAGTCTGTTTTGGGAATGTTTTAGGTTATAAAAGGGCCTTAAACCCTCACTTCTCTCACCCATCCGAATTTGCTAGAAACCCTAGCTGGTGTGAGAGAAAAAGTGAGAGATTGTGAGAGAGAGTGGGAGAGAACTTCCTGCTGCTTGCACTACCTGCTACACATGCTTAAGCCACGTACCTCAATCACTTTCCCGGTGATTTCGCCGCACTTCTAGGTAAGAAAAACCCTAACTTTTTGCTGATTTAAGGTTCCGTTGAATCCCTTAGCGAAGTAGCTTACAGATCTTGTGTATTAGGTTCCCGGTTCACCGTAGACGAAGCGTATACGCTTCGTTCGAATCGGTTCACCTCTAGGGAAAAGGTGCGGATTCTAGACGCTTTGATTGGCTAATTTTAACACTTTCAATGTCTTTTAATAGTAGATTATCGACGGCAACGCCGTTTGACATGTACAACATGCTGTCCGTTTCCTGTTTCGTAAGCAGATGAAAAATATGAGATTTAGGGCATTTTAGTCATTTGTAGGAAATATTGTTTTCATCTATATTTTGCTGATATGATTGACATGGCTCTTTTTCGTATTAGGATATTAGGAATGCGTGCATAATCAGTTTGGCAAAGAGATTCGCCCAAATGCGCACTTTGAGTCGACATACTATATGTAGACTTAAGTGTGTAGACTAAGTGTTTGTATAAATGTTTGTATTAGTATGTATTGAATTAAATGGTGTTATGAATTAGTTTGAGATTGAATTCTCAAATAATATGCTGATGTAAATGATTTCCTACATGTTGGCTATATGCATGATTTCATTATATGTATGAAATGCATGTGTTAGATGATTTACTTAAGTTGTATGTTATAACATGTGTTAACATGCTCACATTGTTGTATTTCATTTCCATTACTCTTATATGATTGCTGATGTGGATTCATAAATGTTTGGGACTATACCTAGTCCAGGCAGTCGGTAACCGAGTAAATTCGCGGTTGGTTTATCTTTGCTACGAACGACGCGTTGATGAACGCGAGTCATGTTTTGGAGTTGGAGGCAGTGGTTAGGCCACGCGAAGTGTTTTATGCACTTCATGTTGCTCAGCTTGAGATGCGCTCGTACTAGTCGAGCCCGTCAAGTAACCCGACTGGCCATTATATGTTCACCTTGTATGAGTCATAACTGCTTGAACCTAGGGTACTGAACTTACCATTGTAAACCCTATTAACCATGGTACCTTGATCCATAAAAACTCATGAGCTGGACATGGTGGTATGGGACACCGTAGTCGAGCTATCGGCCTATGCTGGGGCCACAAACCTCCCCGTAGTGACCAGTGAGCACCTATGACTCGTGAGCAGATTATGGTGGTATGGGACACTATATTCTTGCTGTCGGCCTACACTGATCAGGTGACGAGCCCTTTGTAGTGATCGCGAGCGTATTCTGAGTCTACGGGAGGCGACGACCCTTCTGTAGCAATGAGAGTACAGTAGGCCTGTATTGATAAGGTGATGGGGGAGTGGTGCAACGAGTGCGAGCAACAGCCCTGACAGCCCTTGCAGCGACCTACAAAATATATATCGTATGAGATTACTAGGAGTGACGACCCTAGACAGGATCTGTGTTGGGATTGATATAAGGGAAGTACCTTAGTTTCCCAATCCTGCTGTATGAATGGACTAATAATAACTCGGTAATCATATCACCATCACATTGCATGTGCCTGGAAGATGTGGAGCACTGTGGGAAGAAAGCATGACGCGGGCGTAAGATGGTGCCGTATGAGGGAGATCGTCGGTGAGGGCATCCATCATGTCATGTCATATTACATTAACAACAGTATTAGGAATGTTTGATTTACTGCTTTACTATTATTGCATGATTGATTTGAGAACATGCTAATCTTTGCTCTATTATTCCACTGAGTTAGCTACTCACTCCCACGTTATGGGATGGTGTTTGCAACACCCACCAGACCCTGTCTTAGATGCAGATGAGGCAGTGATTTAGGAGGCAGAGCCGGATTATGATGAGGACCAGGATGAGTTCTCATATATGCAGTACCACGACGGTTTTGCTTAGGTGGCCTGAATTGGCGGAACTTCTCAGTGAGACTATTTTTGACATTTTGATTCTGTTTATTTACATGTATATGATACTCAGGATGTATTCATACTTTGGAGACAGTTGAGATCTATTTTGTTTTCCATACAGTGATATGTATATCCTTTAGTCTTCTGCTTGCTTTTATCACTGAATCTGGAGTATGAATTGCAGTTTTGGTATAATTTTACTCATGTGAATGATTTAACTCAGACAACATTGAATCATAAACATTTTTGTTGCATAAGTGACGGTCTAGAACTCGGGAGTCGGGTTCATACACGACCCCGGATTTTCAAAGTGTTACAGAGTAACTAATTTAGGATTTCATTGTACTAGCTTAGAAAATGTTGGAACTGACCTTGATGTGCGTCGGAGCTATCCGGATGTTGAGCGGGGGTCCCTAGAAGGTGGGAACCGCTGTTTATGTTTGGGTAAGATAAGATGCATGATTTTCCTTTTCAACTGTTCGTCATAGACTGACAGTACTTGTTTCAATTTTCTTAGATGGATGATGAATGTATTTGCAAATGAAAATGAAAATAAATAGCTTATGATATATATATATATATATATATATATATATATATATATATATATATATATATATATATATATATATGTTATCAATGGAGGATACCTTGGTTAGGGGGACATAAAATTCTTGAAGCTTATGGTATGTTGCCCCAATATAAGTTGTATGTTACTAGTATGTAGTAGATAATACTAGGTTCAATAGTAGATAATACTAGAGAGCACCTAAACCTGATCCGAACATGCAACCGAACCTGATTCCCTAAACATAGACCTAAACCTATAACTTAAACCTATACCTATGATCTAAACCTATAACCTAAACCTAAACCAATGACCTAAACCTAAAACTTATAACCTAAACCTAAACCTATACTTATAACCTTAACCTAAACTTATAACCTTAACCTAAACCTAAACCTATACTTATAACCTAAACCTAAACATTAACCAAAACCTAAACCTAAACTTAAAAACCTAAGCCTAAACTTAAAAACCTAAACCTATAACCTAAATCCAATCCCGAACCCGAACCTTAACCTATAACTTATAACTTATAACTTAAACCTTATCCCATAACCTATAACCTATTCCCATACCCAAAACCTAGAACTATAAACTAAACCTAAACTTATAACCTTAACCTAAACTCATAACCTTAACCTAAACCTAAACATATAACCTAAACCTATAACATAGCCTAATGTTAAAACTTTCTCCAGACTGACTCTAGTCTTTTCATTGTAAAGATGGATAAGACTTGGATGCGAGCTAAGAACAGGTTTGGCCCAGAGTATAAACAAGGGGTTCAAGAGTTCATGAAATTTGCACGAAATAGGGCAGATTCAGGGAATAAGATTAGGTGTCCATGTCGAAAATGCATGAACTTGATATACAAGACTTTAAACAAAGTAGAGGATGATTTGTTTATAGTTGGGATTGACCCGGGTTACACTTGGTGGGTCCATCATGGTGAAGATATGACACATAGAGTTGAGGCCATTGAAGTCAACGAAGACCCTATTGTGCCGGATGATAAAGGTGAAGACGTTGACAAAATGTAAGATATCATAGGTGATGTGTTCAGGGAAACAGTTGCAGATACTTATTTTGCAGCGACAAGCAGTAGCCAAGATATTCCTCCAATGGGTGATGTCGAATCAGATAAGTTTAGTAGGTTGTTGAGGGATGCGCAACGTCCACTTTATCAAGGGTGTGAGAACTTCTCAAAGTTGAATTTTCTTACAAAGTTACTTCATTTGAAGATAATAAATCGTTGGAGTAACAAATCATTCGACATTTTTCTTGAGTTGCTGAAAAAAGCATTACCGACTGGTGAGACATTGCCCAAGTCTCATTGTTGAGGCATAAAAAGTGATGAAAGAATCAAGCAAGAAAAGATGAAAAGATAGAAAGAACTTTTGAAGAGAAAAAGAAGGATATGACTTTAACGGACGAGCGCAGGACTGCGCAACCAACGTCAATTGCATGGGACCCCGCAATCAATCTCCTCTGCGCAGGTCCGCGCAATCGAAATACCAGTTGCATGGGACCCCGAATTGTATTGCAGAAATGGTCCTTTTCTGATTGATCTAAAGCACTGAAAATTAGTCCCACATCGCTAAGATTAGGATTTTTACACGTGCGAGGGTTTATAAATATCCCTTCCCCTCCTTCATTAAGGGTAATTGAAGATTTTCAAGGGGAGCAGAAGACAGAAGGTAGGAGAGAAGTCTCCTAGTAGTTACGCAGAACCGCGCAACCAAACTGCCCTACAGTCTGTAAAGCTCAAGGGCCATCATGCTGTTGAAATGCCCGTGCAAGGCTTTTATCCTTCCAGCCCTCTCCTATTTGATAAGTGCAGAGGAAGAAGATTAGTCGATCGAATCGACGTTTCTCCTAAGTATTAGGGATGACTGAAATAGATGTCGTTATGCTGTTGGAATCTCTGTTTCATTGAAGACTCGTCGATCTAATCGACATTCCTCCTAAGTCCTAGGAGATGGTTGAAAGGCGCCGAAAGGCTGTCGAAATGAACTTTTGATACTTAAAGCATAACTCATTTATTACCAAATGATCTATCTTAGAATCAAGGGATGTAAAGAGGATGTAAATGACCCAGTATTAATGAAATGTGATGAATGTTCCTAACACTCTTTCTTTATTATGTTTGAATAAGATAATTTTTCAAATCAAATGCATTTGTTTCTTTGTCGAAATAAAATGGCGACTCTGCTGGGGATTTATTATCTTATTGTCTTATGTAAATATTAACAGTGAAGTTGTTACGAACTTTCATCACAGTTATATGACGCCAAAATAGAGACTCTCAGTGGGAAGTCCTCCCCTTCATCTCTTAGATAGATCACTCTAATCATTTAATTACTAATTATAATTATGTTTCATGATTGAAGGTTTTAAAAATCTGACTATGACTTATTACTCATGGCGACTCCCGTAAGAAAAGTGAACTTCCGATTCACCCCAACAAGGTTTGTGATAGAATACACACCAAGTCATGCAAGTAAAAGTGGCAAGGATCAAGTAACAGTTAGGGTCATTTCTACTTCACCTCAGTCATCAGAAGAAAATGCAGGCTGGACCGTCGTAACCTCTCGTAAGACAAGAACACGAAACGTTAGAGGTTTTAGGATGAATCAACCTTTATTAAGAATCAGAGGGCGTGTAACACGAAGCACAGTTAAAAGAAATCCTAAACTTGCTCCTCCAGCGATTTATCCCGCGCAAACAGTTCCCTAGTTGATAGCACGTGACTTCCCAGCTTTAAATGCTTTAATGGCTGAACGAATAAGAGAACAAAAGGAAAAAGTATTGGTAATTAGATCGCCAATGCCATCCAAGAAAGATTCATCAGTATCAGTGTCATATCAGTCAATTGATGCCATAGGGGATACGAAAAGGTCCAATGAAACTCCGTCCCGTCCTTTTTCTGTGAGCCCTGTTACATCAGCATACTCTTACTCTCCTTCAATCACCGCCTCGTCAAAAAGTGAAAAAGCTGCTGTAAGACCCGTATCCTAGCCCGTACTGTTCCTTAGGCTTCCGCGGTTCCCCCCAGTCGAATTCTAGTGACTCGCGATCTGTATCCGATGTTTACGTGCAATCATGAGTCGTATCCTGTTTTTGAGAGTCGACTAAACCTGAGACTTGTACCCTAGCGACCACGCTGTCGCTGCGGTTCAGATTCTGTGACTCGCGCGCCGAGGCGATACCCTAGTCAGGAGATATGGGCCAGTGTTCGGTGTGAGAAAAACACCGCGCTTTGCGAAACTCAAGAGAATCTCTATGAGGTGTCACATCAATCCCATCAATCAATTAAAGTACAACCCATCACTCCATCCCATCCCCAAGTACAACTACCCTCCCCAAAAGTCCACACTCTCTTACATAAGTACACATCAATCACTCACTCATCCATCACACCCCATCACTCATCCATCCCTCTCTCTTACACCTCTCTCTCTCTCATCTCTCTCTCTCTCTCATTCCCCAAGAAACTCCAACGTCTAAGATTTTCAAGAGAGAGCTAGGTGTGGCCCACTCCCTACCCTCTTCAATCCTCACCATCCAACCCTTAGATTATGATCTCCACCATTGAAGGAGCTTCTTGGGAGCCATGGAGCACTAGGGAGGAAGAAGAAGGAAAGGTGGGTGATTTTATGATTTTCTATCATTAATTTTGTAATTTTAGGGCCCACATGTGGTGGGACCCATCTTGATGTATGCATTGTATCAAAGAGGGGACCATAGTGGCCGGGTCCCTCCATCATCATCTGATTTTTCCCTCTCTATTGTGATGAGTGTGGCCCACTTGATCCATGTTGTACAGAGCTGTATGGGCCCACCCTGATGTATGCTTTTCATCCATGCCTTGGGTGGTAGGGCCCTGATTTGTGTTCCATGCTTTTCATCCATGCCTTGGGTGGTAGGGCCCTGATTTGTGTTCCATCCATGCTGCCCATCTTGGACATTGGATGAAGATAAAAAAAATACAAATAGCAGCTTGATCCTTGACCTGGGGCCCACTTTTATACCATGTTACATCCGGCATGTGGGACCACCCTGCTGTAGTGAATGTACCCACCACCGTCCAGTCTCTGGACAGTGGAACTGGCCTTGATGTATATATTCTATACCCACCGTCCATTGCTAGTACATGGGGCCACCTCGATGTCTGTGTATGTTGATGGTGGGCCACGTGTATGTGGACATCACCTTGATGGACGTACGGTATACACCGTGCAGGCGTGGATCGTCCAGCAGCTGAGGCTGTAGGACTGCATGAAAGGAAAACACAAATGTCAGCTGATCCATTACAGGCGGGCC
This sequence comes from Magnolia kwangsiensis, assembly GCA_037074715.1. Lineage (NCBI taxonomy): Eukaryota > Viridiplantae > Streptophyta > Magnoliopsida > Magnoliales > Magnoliaceae > Magnolia > Magnolia kwangsiensis. The sequence continues at coordinate 90,211,941 of CM073585.1, forward strand.
ATATCCATGTGGAGCCCACCAGCTATATAGCTGATGTTGATGTCAGCAAGTACTGTGGATTTATGTGAGGACCCCGTGGAGCATGTGTTCTTCCAGCTGTCCCTTTGTAACCGTCCAGATCAGCAGCACCATGATGCGTTTCTTCATCAACACCGTTCATTCTTTTGGGGCCCTCTGGTATGTGTGTGGTACCCACGTGTAGGGCCAACATCATCCAGACCGTCCAGGTATGTGTGTGGTACCCAGTTATTGGACGTCCAGCAGTAGACGTTGTTGGATTGTACGCAGGGAAGACACAAGTAGCAGCTTGATGCTTCGGCTGGTGGGCCATTCACATGGACCCACCTTCTGTACGTGCGTATCCCACACCGTCCATCTGTTTTGGCAGCATCTGGACGGTGCCGTGGGACCCACCTCTTTTTGTGAATGCAGCATGGGGCTACACGTGATGTATGTGCGTCACCCACACCGTCCATTTGCGTGGACACGAGGCCCACACGTGTGGCATCCACGCTGTCCAGGTAGGGCGTAGACACCACCTTTACGTATGTATTCCACATATATACAGTCCATTTGGGACGTGCTGCATGGGGGCCCACGATGTATGTATGTCAGCTATCCTGTCCATCTGTTGGCTGGACGTGTGGGACCCACCCCACACGTGTTGCACGTGTGAGGGTGGGGCCCACCTTATACATGTGTGGCGCACACACCGTCCCTTCATAGGGCCTTAAATGTATGGGTTCTATCCAACTATCCAGACCGTCCATCTGGACGCTGGATATCCTTTTAAATAATAATAATAAAAAAAATAAAATATAATATAATAATATATATGTTTTATGCATATACTGTATATGTGGTGGGCCCCACGTGGGAACCCACCTTGATGGATGTATTTCAGATCCACACCGTCCAAGTTAGGACGGTGGGTCCCAACTATTGATGGACGCCCGCAGATTTTAAGGGGCTACCATGACGTATGTACACACCGTACATCTGTTTAATTGTGGGGCCACCCCACGCGTATGGTACGTGTGGGGTGGGACCCTCCTTGACGTATGTAATTTGTATCCACACCGTCCCTGGTGAAGGATGTGGTAACCCACCATAATGTATTTGTTTCGTCCACACCGTCCAGAAAGTGCTGGACGGTGCTGGACAATGTTTGGGTGGCGCTATGGCCACACCGTGATGTATTTGTCTCACCCACACCGTCCAGATTGGTGCTGGAAGGTGCTGGACAATGTTGGATGGTGTTGTCCAATGTTTGGACAGTGCAGATTTACATAGACAATGTTTGGGTGGTGCTGATTTACAAGGAAAATGTTTGGATGGTGCAAATTTACCTGGACAATGTTTGGACAGTACTGATCATTCTTAGTGGGTCATGTGCTCGATGAAATGATAGTGTACAGTGAGGCCCATGAGCAGGGCCCACTTGTTGTGTAAATGAGACCCATTACTATGGCCCATTGATGCAGCCCAATTGATGTATATGCGGGCTAGGCGATGGAACCCATTGTAGTATATATTAGGCCCATTGGATTTGGCTCATTCGTAACGGCCCATTTGATCGGTCCATTTGTATTGGCCCATTTGAGTCGGCCCATTTGTATCGGCCTATTTGATCAGCTCATTTGATTTGGCCCATTTGATTCTACCCATTCGATGTAATTGAGGGCCATGATGATGTATATTAGGCCCATGTGCGAGACCATGGACCCACTATATGTTTGGCCTTATGAAGGCCACTCCTTGGGAGCAATGTTGGTTAGACGTCCACATTGATGAGCAATGATGGTTAGATGTCCTCATCGTGACCTTCCCTTAGGCCTTGTTAGACCCATTCTCTTCATGGGTTAACCCAAATAAGTGGGCCCCATTCACCGTAGACGGATGGCTCCGTGTTATCGGATTTGATAAAACTACTACTAAGTGCCGATCTTTATGCTATAGTTGATCGACTGATCATCTATAGACCCCGCTTATTTATCTACTGATTATCGGTGCTGATTATCGAGGTTGACGCCGGTTATCGAACCTGGTTATCAGTGCCGATTATCGATGCTGATTATCGGTGCCGATTGTCGTGACTGATTGCTGAATTCCAACTTACGTGACCGATTTGATGATTCCAATTATCGATCGATTCCGATTGTTGTGATCGATTTGCCGATTGTCGATTCCGATTGACTTGACTAATTGCCGATTAGCGATCGAGGCCGATTATCGTGACCGATTGTCGATTTTCGATTGACGTGACCGATTTGTCGATTTCGATTATTGGCCGATTCTGATTGTTGAGGCCCATTGTGATGTAATCGAGGCCCAAGGGATGTGGCCCATTGTGATATATTTTCAGCCCATATGGTGAGGCCCGACTTGATGTATCTTAGGCCAGTGGGAGTAGCCCTTTGCGATGTGTATTAGACCTGTGAGATGCGACCCGCTTGATGTATATGTGGCCCATGAGTGAGGCCCATCATCATATGTATTAAGCTCTTGAGCGAGGCCATGGTGTTGTATATTTGACCCTTGTGTGAGGTCATGGGTTCACTATATGTAGGATCAATGAGGGTCATTCCTTGGGACAATGTTGGTTAGATGTCCACATTGTCGAGGCTGATTGTTGATGCCGGTTATTGATACCGATTATGAGTATGTGATAGCATAACATCATGATACATGCTCATACGCATCATCTGCATGTTTGTTATGAGATGTGATTGACCATTGCATACGTTATTGAGTATATTATTTTGAGGCTCCCTGATAGGCGAAGGTTATCTCACATGAGCATATGGCATACGCAGGGTTGATGTATGACTGGATTGTATGACTCATGCATCTTACATTGTGTGTTGTGATTACTGTACGCCTTAGTGACATCAGGGCCGTGGCCTCCACAAGCATATCATGAATGGCCAGATGGGACACCGAAAATTTGTTCGAGCATCGGGCTGCCATAGATGGCTCTGGGTGAAAATCCCTAAACACCCTCTTGGTATCAGAGGATGCCCCAACATCGAGACCAAGTGGATACATGAGCGCCCAAGTGCCAAATACCAGGAGCCGAGAATGGGGTACTACGGAGGCTGTCGGCACCGGATTCGGCGATCGAGATTCCTGTGAATTTGATTTTTGGGTTTGGGGCGTGACAACTGCAATAATCATGGCTGGAACAAATCCAGATTATAGAGCAACTACAGAGGATCGTTTCAATGCAATGGCAGAAGCCCAAAATGCATTAATGGAAGAATGCAGAAATCTCAGAGAAGCACTGACAACCCTCACATATAACGTAGCTCGAATGGCGATTCCCTAGAATGTGACGGAGGGGCAAGAAAATCAGCCTGACGTCCTCCCATCACAGGGGGAAGGGTCACTGGAGTCCATTCCGATGGCGAGAACCGTGACACAAGATGAAGTGAGGCAAGTAGTCGAAGCGGCGGTTAGAGCAGAAGGAGAACGTGAAAATACCCAGCGTTTTAGGTATCAAACGCCGTATCCTAGGGAAGTAGAAGACATCCCCTTTTCGACCAATTTCAAGCACCCGGATTTTTAAAAGTTCAACGGAGAAGGATCTCCAGAGGAGCATTTGATGCATTTCATCACTAGTATAGGAAAATTTTCTACGAAATCATAATACTGCTTGCGGCTGTTTGGTTCATCACTAACACACAAAGTTTTTCGATGGTATTTTACTCTGACACCAGGATCGATACGCACATGGGAACAAATGCAAGAAGTTTTCATGTCAAAATTCTTCTCTTCAGAACGTGTGTCAGTATTACGGAGCTGGCCTCTATTCGGCAGAGAGAATGAGAGCCGGTAGAGAAATTTATAGACAGATGGAAAATGTTAGGGGCTTCATGTAGATAACTACCGAAAGAAAAAGAACAAGTTAAAATGTGTCTAAATTCTATGGGGATAGAAATTGCGTTCGGACTCACTAACGTCGATATTAGGACTTTTCATGATTTGGCCACTAAAGCCCACACGTTGGAACTGATGACTCGTAAGATCCCAGCATTTCATCATGATACAACTAGGAGAGTATCCGACAGGACAGCCGTGAACGCTGTTGATCATGACAGAAGAGGTAAAGATGCAAGGGACTCGAGGGAAAGAAGACCAAACCGACGCGAATAAGGGAGTCAGTCAAAAAATAGATACAATGGGAAGAGCCCTAAGATGCTGAATTCTCATGAAGGGTTCACATTTGATAAGGAAGATGTCACCCCTATGATGAAACAATTATTGAAATCCGGTGCGATAGTATTACCGGAGCCTAAATGCCCAGAAGACGTAACGAGAACCAAAGAAAGGGATTTCAGTTGTTATCATCATCTAGTGGGACATCCAACAGAGAACTGCTATACATTAAAATGTATAATACAACGACTAATTGATAGGGGCGAGATAGTACTGGGAAAAGAAAAAGAAAGGGTTGTCGTGGCAACCGTAAACGTGCTTACAATCCGAAAGAAAGATGAAGAAGAATGAGGTAAAACAACAAAGAAGGTTGCGGTAATCACGTTACGGTCGGGTAAGAAAGTGGTAAGTCCTATAAAGAAAAAATCAGAAGTCATTAGGAAAGAAACGATTGAAAGACAGAGCAATAACGAAAAAATAAAAGAGAAGAACGAGATGACAAGCGTGACTTATGATGTGGTAAGTCATCTAAAAGGGATACCGGCCAGACAGGGATACCGGCCAGACTAAGTGTTTATGACACACTTAAGCTTTCAGAAAAATTTCGGTAGAGTTTGATCCAGGCATTGTCCGATCATGACATTAGAGAAACTTTACTGGTAGAGTTAGAGCAAGATGAACTTGATGAACAAGAAGGCTGTCTCCTAGTCATTTCTTTTTCTGATGACGATCTGATCTACGAGGAAGAACATAACCGGCCACTGATGATAGAAGGACATATTCATGGGAAGAAAGTCAAATGGATTATGATAGATAATGGGTCTGCAGTGAATCTTTTGCCACTTTTAATGTTGGGTAAATTAAATTACCGTCACTTAGAACTACGCCCTAACGGAATGATGATACAGGGTTTTAATCAAGATGGGCAGCGCGCACTTGGTAAGATTACAGTAATGTTGAAAATAGGAGAATTGACTACTGATGTTGTGTGTCACATTATAAGTACAGTAACAACATACAATCTTCTCCTAAGGAGGCCGTGGATACATCAGTACAATATCATACCCTCTACTTTGCATCAGTGTTTCAAATACTGTAAAGACGGAGTACAACATAAAGTGATGGCCGATGCAAAACCGTATACAGAAGTTGAGTCCTTTGTAGACGCTAGCTACTATAAAGAATTTGCTATCGAAAAGATGAATAAGGATGAAAGTAATATCCTAAACGATGATCAAGAAAATGCAATCACGAAAGGAGTAGAAAAAGCAGGACCATCTGAAACCACAGGAATAAGCAAGAAGTTTTATTTTGTGCCAAAACATTTAAGGCAGCCGGGACAACCGCCACTAACTTTGCTGTCATCTGAATAGCTAAAAATTTTATAGTCAAATTACACGGTGCCGCTGCCGTATACTGAAAGAAATAAGCCGTTTCCAACCACTCCAGGAAGATTTCAAGTTAAGGCGAGCGAAAAATACCCTGAGCCAATAAAGTTCTATGCTCTCGAAGCAGTAAAGCCAGGAAGAGAGACTCAAAATAATGTATACCATGGTAGGTTGACGCCCTAAGACCTCCAAAAGTATAGTCCGATAAGTAAAAAGATCATGAAAAGCACCCGTTGGCTTAAACCGTGGGAAAGGAATTCAAATTCCCATTGGGATCGATCAGGATAAGCGTAAAAAATTTCAAGGGTTGGGGGCAAGCTAGTTGATAAATATGATCACAATCGTTCTGCCTTCTGCAGAAATATATTGCCTTAAAAGTTCCAAGAAGAAAAAAGGAAGAGTATATCTCTAACAACAGTCACAATCATATTCAGGGGGCAAGTTGAAGACCAAATGAGATAAGATGTACTCAATAAAAGTGAAGTTCTTCGAAGGAGTAAATAGAAGCCTATGATGGCCTATATTGTTTCTGAAGGAATTGCTTCTGAAGGCACTACTGATTTTGATACAGAACATTATTAAGATAATAATTCTGTATCAAAAGGGGGCAAGATGAATAGAATGAATAAGGAAGAAGTTTACAAGCATATCAAAATCATATGACAAGCGTATCAAGATCATATAATAGCAAATAAAGAAAGACGAAGAAGATAAACGCCATCAAGTGAGCTCTATAAAATTTTACCTGAAATTGATATCACCATCAAGCTGGTATATTACAAACAATATAGATAAACGATACAGATAAATAATTTCAGGCGAAAATACTCATCATCATCTTCCAAGATAACATTCTAAACCATCGTCGAAAGTCTTTTAAGACATTTTAAATGAAAAGTCTTGATGACCGCTGTCAAGCGATAATGATTTCTATCAGTATTGATGATCATCGCCGATGCTAAAGATTGCCATCAAAATCACCAGGTATCAATGATTTTAAAATAAAAAAAGAGCAACTATCACTGTTGCCAATCAATCGCTTATCAAAGTTGCCATCATCGCTAAGATGATACATTATTTTAAACATGATATAAAAGTCCTCATGACATTGTCAGCAGCAGCGAAATGTCAATTATTGATCAAACATATGATGACAGTAAAATGAATCATACAGCCAACTATATAAAATTGGCGACAGTGATGATTGCTTATCATAAAAAGGCAGCCTAGCCAAGCCTATATGACCAACTACGCATAAGACCTATAATCATAAAAAGGCAGTCTAGCCAAGTCCCGAAAAAAAAAAATTTAAGAAAAGGGAAAAGGCCAAGTCCTAAGAGGACCAAGTCTCCGAGGCCTAAAAAGGTCAAATTCTAAAAAGATTAAACTTGAAAGGGACCGACTACGCATAAGACATATGATTATAAAAAGGCAGCCCAGTCAAGCCAATGGCCTGCTGTGCATGAGACCTATGAAGATCGTCATTCAGGCAGTGGCGAGAAGCCAGTGACCCTAAAAAGTCCGTGAAGGCCATCGTACGCATACTCATGCGGGCAGTTGACGGAGTTAATGACTAAAAGTCTAAAAAGCCAAAAGTCCTTAATGACCAAAAGCCTGAATGACCAAAAGTCCTCAAATGACCAGTCAGCGTAACCCCCATGCCGTCTGTATAGCTTTCCGGCAGCGTCACGGGGAATGGAGGACAATGCCCTCCCGTGAATGGGCCCGACCTTGCAGGCGAAGAAAATGAGGGCTGCAGTGTGAGCTTTAGATAGGCTAACCATGCATAAGACCCCCCAGATTTATGGTTCGATTCCGGTACTAACTCATGAGTAAGGGCTTAAACCTACTCATCGATGGATTGACAACCATCATTACCAAAAAATCGAGCAATGGCTATGGAGGTTGGAAGCTTTTAGCTACGGATTTAATCCGTAGTAATATAGCTACGGATTTAATTCGTAGCTATAGCCTAAGTGTTCTGTAGCTAAAGCGTACCTCCCCACCTAAAACATATTAAATATAGATGGTGCTTAAGGGGATCCATGAGGTCCATTGGAATATATGTGTTTGATCTAAGCCGTCCAAAAATTCTGATATATAATTATAGTACATGAGCCCAAAAATTGTGTAGATTAAATGTCTAAGTGGACCACACCATAAGAAATAATATAAATTAAATTTCTACTATTAATATGTTGTGTGGTCTCCTTAAAGATTTGATCTAACTCATTTTTTTATCAACACTTAAAATAATAATTTAAAATTAGTGGACGGAGTGGATATATGAAAGATATCACAGTGGGCCCCATGGTCCTAAAACCATAAAATGTCCAGGGAGCCTTCCGTCACGCGCCCCTCCAGAACCCCAAACCCCTCCAAAAGCAAAAACCCTCGTCTGTAATTTTCTCCCGCTTGCTCATTCCTTTACTCCCTCCCTCTCTCTCTTGCTCCCTCACTCCCTCGCTCCCTCTCGATCTCTCTCCCTGTCTCTCTCCCGCTCCCTCCCTCTCGATCTGTCTCCCTCCCGATCTGTCTCCCTCTCTCTCATGTTCCCTCACTCCCTCCCTCTCGATCTCTTTCCCCATCTGTCTCCCGCTCCCTCATGGACGATCTCCCTCTGCCTCGATCTCTCCCTCTCTCTTTTGCTCCCTTCTCTCTTTCTCTTTCACTCTCTCTATTTTCCTCTTTCACTCTTCCTCTCCCTTCAACAGAAACAGCGATCTTCGAGCCATTGATCCGATTGAGCTTCCGACAATCTGATTTCGCAGGTGTGGAGCGGCTAGAGTTTGGATCTGGTCCGTACGCAGAGGGATCTCCATCCATAAGGTGCGCTCGCTTAGGTATTTTCCAGTTTATGTTTTCCCCCAAACAATATGATGATTGGCACAAAAGTCTCACTTGATTCTATTTAAAATCTAGAGGGAAATCGAATTGCTGGTTTCAAATCTGTATATCTACAATGAGGTTTCTGCTTAGGCCACAAGCATGCATAGGGCAATTCGTGAACATGCCACCATGTGGCAGTGTGAACTGGGCAGGAGATCCCAGGGCACCCATCATGTTGGTTCCACCATGCTTATCTCTCTTCACTGAAATAAGGCCAGTCCACTCTTCAGTTCCTCCATTGTGGTGGAGATACTGGCCCACATGTTTATTTGACTGGCCATATTTTTCAAATGATCGGTCACAGTTATATAGGCACGATTGACTTCCTGTGTTTTTCTTAAGACATCAAGATTTATAGATCCTTAACCTAGGCATTATGACCATGAAAGCCTGTTAGCTGATGATTTTTATAGAGGTTAGCTATTACATAGGAAACAATGGTGATTGACCATTAATGAGCCACAAATGCTTTGGATCAAGCTGATATTTGTTTTTTTTTTTTTTTTTTTTGGTACCTTCATCCATGTTTATTTGACCTTATCAATAGGTTGGATGGCAAATAAACATTACGAAAACATTACAGTGGGCCATAGGAAGTTTTTAATGATTGGATGTTCAATCACCACTGTTTCGTATAGGGTGGTCTACCTGATAAATGGATATCATGCTATTTGCCACTCAAGTGAATGTGGCAGTATGTAGGAGAGAAGATTTTTACACTTGTGGGCTTATCAAAGCTGTTTGGTTAATTCTCTCATGGGTACTATGCAGACCCTTCACCCACTGGGAGTGGATTTCATGAGGCCATGGCTTTGCTAGATTTGATTGGTCTAGCCCCACTTTCAAACATGCTTTGCCTGACTCTAGCAGCAGCACATAACCCAATCAAATCGCGCCATGTCAGAGCCTTATTGAATCCACTCTCTCACCCACGGGCCCACCGATGTGTTTTATGCATATGCTGTCCATTAGCATGGCCCTCACCACACACTTGGTGAATGCAAATAGTGATGGGGCCATTGATTTGGCATTCTAGCATGTGGAAAGACCATATCCTGAAATTGAAACAACTCAATAATTTTTGTGGCAAATAACGTCTTGGTCCTATTGCTGTTCTAAATGTTATTTTCGCAACTCTTAAATGTTACATCATGAATGCTAAGGATATTGGTACAAAGAGGATTGAGAATCCTCTTTGAGGCACGTCCATCAAGTAGGAAGCTTCTTCTTTGGATTGTATGATGATATAACCCAATATGCCAAAGGAAGAATTTCAGAAGTAATATGACTGAAGACTCCCTATGCTTGTTCATCTTGTCATTTGTACCAATCATGATAGTTTAATCTACAAATGAAGGTTTTGAGGCTTCTTTTCCTATGCTTGTGCATCCTGTAATTTATCAACCATGATTTTGTTCAGTGTTAAATGCAAGTTTTGTGGCTTGTTTCCCTATCTAGTTGTGCATCTTGTCATTTTACCAACTATGATTGTTCAAGGTAGAAATGCAGGTTTCGAGGCTTGTTTTCCTATGCTTTCGCAACCTTTCAATAAATAAAAAAAATCTGTAGAACAGCAGGTTTTGAGGCTTGTTTATGTGATCCATTGGGTTCAACCAAAGGTCTTTACAATTGGCCTTGGTTTTGTAAGGTTTCTTTCATTTTTATATCAAAGTGAAAATTTTGGAAATAGCACAAATAGAGTTAATGAGTGGGCATCCTTCAAATACAAATGGCAAGTGAGCTTACCTCATCATATAGAAGAAATGAACATAATGGCCACAATTTACTATAATTCTTTTTTTTCCCCCTCATTCTTGCTATTTCTGGTGCAGGGTGTCTGAAAGGGCCTAGCTATATGCCCTAGAGGGTGGGTGAATAAAAGAAATCAATGCTGAATTAAAAATCAATCCCAACAAACTAGATTTAAGAAAATGATACTATATCGGTTCTAAAGACAACCTTACACCAAAAACCAAAGGTTTAAGGTAGGACAACCTTATTTCTAGAACGTCCTTTGTATCATAAACCAATGAGGAATAAAAAGCAAAGCAACTAAAATAACTTGCAGAAATAAATCCTAAGTTATTACAACATTCCCCACACTTGCTTGAAATAAAATGATTACAACATTCATCCACAAATACAATCCACAAAACTAAATGAATAAAGAAATGAAAGAATAAAGCACATCCACAACACAACGATATATAATGGTTCACCTGTGTGTACACCAACTGTTATCCAACAGCCACACAGAATGCTACTCAACTCCTAATATCCTCACACAGGGGATATTAGCATGCACTAACAAAATAGGTTTCACAGGTTTACCTAAAACCTTCACAATTGTGTCTTTTTATCTTGAGCTTACACAATCCAAAAACCCACACAATCTGAGTTTTCTGGCTCTCCTCAGATAACCAAAACAATGAGATTTTTATGGCAAATCTCAAACAAAACCAAAGAATGTAAATTACACAAATGTAAAATACCTGAATCTCCTTTTGAAGTAGCCCGGTAGAACCAATTGGAGTAGAAGTTCGATTCAACGTTCAAAATCCAATACTCACTTTAAGAATACTTCTAAGTCTAATTGATTTTAAATCAAAAGGGCTAGTTCTATTTGATTTTGAATCCAAGAAGAAGAAATATCAGAAATTTCCCTTTTCAAATAAGATTGGAATGTAGATCAAAATTAAATAAAAAATAAGCTAGCAAAAGGAATATTAAATGAGCAGAAAGTAGCTTAAAAACAAACACGAACTTATCTCAGAGTATAGCCTAAAGATTGATTGAATTGATTTGAATTGAATTGAAAAATTCTGAAGTTCGTGCTCTATTTATAGCCTGAAAAATCCCATCTACGACTGGTCTTAGGATCCTAGGACTGGTCGTAGCTTTAAAGATTTTCAAAGATTTTCGCGGGATAAGGATTAGTTGTTCCACGACTGGTCTTCGGTGGCCTACGACAGGTCATGGGCCACCTACGACTGGTCGTGGGTCACCTACGACTGGGCGTAGGACCCCCAGATTAGTTGCTGGTCGTGCAGCTCACAGGACTGGTCGAAGGATGACCAGGAATGGTCGTAGGACAACCAAAAAATTATGAAAATCTTCAACAACCTAGGACTGGTCCTGAAAAACTTAAGACTGGTCGTAGCAGATCTAGGACTGGTCTTAGAACAGCCCGAACAAGCATATTAAAATATACAAATTATGTATCCAGAATGACCTACGGTAAAGCCTATCCTAAGGTCAATCTAAGGTCAAACAAACCTTAAAAGTGAGATGGACATTGGTAGTCTGTACACTCAGATGACCCTTATGTAACATCTCAAAAATCGGGGGGTCGAGTAAAAACTTCACTCCCGAGTTCCAGAACATCACTTATGCAACATAAATGTGTATGATTGAATGTTGTCTGTGTTAATGTATTAAACATGAGTGGAATTAATCCAAAACATCATATCATACTCTAGAGACCGTTAAATTTACAAGCGAAAGACCGTGATAGTATGTATAACATATATAAACTGTTGTATGTCTCCAGAGTGTGAACATGTTACCAGGTTATATACATACATGTATACTCCAAAAATAAAGAAAAAGAATATACATGAGTGCGCTAAAAATATAAAATGACAAGTGTTAAGGCATCTAATCAACCTCTATGTGATCCTGTCAATCAGAACACGCATAAAGGAGAGATCCTCATCATCATCATTAAGTCTAGCTCTACTTCTCAAGCAGCACCATCATCTGCAACCAAAATAGGGACTGGTGGGTGTCCAAAAATACCATCCCGTAACGTGGGAGTGAGTGATCAACTCAGTGGGATAAGAGAGCAGAGATTAGCATGTTATCAAATCAATCATGCGATAATAGTAAAGTAGTAAATCAAACATTTCTAATACTGTTGTTAATGCAATATGACATGACATGATGGATGCCCTCACCGACATTCTCCCTCATACGGCACCATCTGCATCCGCGACATGCTTGCGTACCGCTCAGTGCTCCACATCTTCCAGGCACATGTAATGTGATGGTGATATGATTACCGAGTTATTATTAGTCCATTCAAACAGCAGGATTGGAAAACTAAGGTACTTTGCTTATATCAATCCCAACACAGATCTTGTCTAGGGTTGTCACTCCTAGCAATCTCATACGATGTATATTTTGTAGGTTGCTGCAAGGGCTGCCGGGTTGTTGCTCGCACTCGTTGCACCGCTCCCCCATCACCTTATCAATACAGGCCTACTGTACTCTCACCGCTACGGAAGGGTCGTCGCATCCCGTAGACTCAGAATATGCTCGCGGTCACTACAAAGGACTCGTCGCCTGATTAGTGTAGGCCGATAACAAGAATATAGTGTCCCATACCACCATAATCTGCTCACGAGTCATAGGTGCTCACTGGTCACTACGGGGAGGTTTGTGCCCCCAGCGTAGGCCGACAGCTCAACCACGGTGTCCCATACAACCATGCCCGGCTCATGAGTCTTTGTGGATCAAGGTACCATGGTTGAAAGGGTTTTCAGTGGTAAGTTCAGTACCCTAGGTTCAAGCAGTTATGACACATACATGGTGAACATACAATGGCCAGTTGGGTTACTTGACAGGCTCGACTAGCACGAGCGCATCTCAAGCAGATCGACATGAAGTGTACAAAACACTTCGCGTGGCCTAACCACTGCCGCCAATTCCAAAACACGACTCGCATTCATCGACGCGTCCTTCGTGGCAAAGATAAGCCAACCATGAATTTTCTCTGTTACCGACTGCCTGAACTAAGCATAGAGATGAGCCTAATCTCTATTGGCTACACGTCCTCAACATTTTCCAAGGGCAAAGAAATGACTTTTGGTTGTATGTGGTCAGGCCAACACGGAAGAAAAGTTGTGTAGTGGGTCTGAGCCGGATATATAAACCTTCTGTCCCGCGATGACAGAAAATTTGTTATATCAGTCCTCAATCCTTGTCGATGCCGATCTTCTGCTTGATCAGAGCATTGGATCCATTGATAACTACTAGAATTAAGAAGTCTATTCAAACCACGAATACTTCACTGATAAATGCATTTCCTTTATTCCGCGTTCCCGAATGCAATAAGCCCTTGGAAAAGGCAATTCTAAGGGGCATGCTAGTTCATTCTAAGTTCAATCTGAGGGATTTATAAATATTCCCTGAGAGTGAATGGTTCTAAGTTAAAACCACTTTCCTATGGGCTACAATAGAAGTCTATAAGTAATAAGGGGATCTATCGAAGGAATAAGGTTCTACTTCAATCAAATCTAACCTACAATTCCTTAGCATATACAGGCTTTACACTACTTAAGGTAACTAGTAGCCTAGTCTGTAACTCAGTAGCTATAATCCAAAGCCTAAGCTTATACGCTAAATGGTTCCATACCATTACTAATACAGGGAATTGCTCTATCGCTTAGGGTCAAGATTATCTAAATGGAATTGGATTTCTTATATCGTCAGATCCTTCAAATCCAGGAGTACTTAACTCTAGGTCCAAAATGTCAAGGGCCTATATGGCCAGTAGCATTAAGTTGTATTAAATGGAACAACATTCCTAGTCCAATGGCGGGATTGGAAGTGGCATGCTTGGTAGGAGGGTGGGTTGGGATAAAAATTAATTTGTAGGCTGAATCCCGGGAGTTACAATATGGCAGTGGTAACCATAGGATACTCCCAATCTAGGGACAATACCTTAGAGCAAACGAAACGGCATGCATTCGATTCAACAAAATTTGTCACAATACATGGAATAAAGTTCCACATGGATTATGACAGGAACGCATTCGGCTATGCTAAGGCCAAACCACTAACACAAACACATTTTCTACCTAACAAAAATAAAACACAGAAATCTCAAAACGGTAATCAAACAAGCGAAGAACGTGGAGAAATGGGATGGGTAAACAGGTTTCCACGAGTCTGAGGATCAAATAAAAGGGACATGAGAGAGAGGACGATGGAAAGGGAGGAAAAGGTGAAAATAGCCTTAACAATAGCCATGGAAAGCGGAGGAAATGCGGAGAAATTGTTGCCCAAATGGACTGAAACAAATCTAGGCCCTGTAGAGGGATGCATTAAGCTCCTAAAAGCTGGATTTTCAAAGGGAAAAGAGAACTATAAAGGGGAATGGAGCTCCATACGATTTCAGCCTTCTATGGAGATTGTGGGAGCTCCAAATGATAAAAGTGGAGAGGAAAGGGAATGCCAACAGCTGTGGATGATGGGTTGGCGTCGGTTGTGACCGAAAATGGGATTGGGGGTGATTCGAAGTGGATTTTGAAAGGTAGGACAGTAACAAGAAGGACGAGGGAGAGCTTGGGGGCTTGGATTGTGAAGGAGGTGAGTGTTTGGGGTATTTTTAAGAGACGTCCCACACATAGGAGACCTCCCCTACCCATTTTAGGGTGTCCGCCCAAAGCACGACCCAAATGGGGCCCACTGGTCGGCGATGGCATCGCCAGTCATCTCCCACTCTGGCCGGTGGGACCACATGGGTTGGGTCCCCCCTACCCTAGGAACTCCAAATAGGTATGGTCCCCACCCCAGATCATTGTATATTGGCCTAGGGAGGCCCAAAACTCCATTCGGGGTGTTCCAGGGCCAGTCTGTAGACCAGAATGAATTCATATGCCATGTAACATATGATTTTGAGGTAGGATGAGCTAATCTATCCAACTAACCCATTAGTTACAAAATATTTCAAATTTAGAATGGACAAGAGGCCAATTTTCACATATTTTTACTATTTATTGGAAAATTTTGCCTAAGTATGATTTTGTATCATTTTCACATTAGGATCAATGCCTAACATGAAAATACTAAGAAATAATTGAAGAATAGAGTGATGAGAGGAAGAATTTTGAAGGAATTAGGTGAAACGGGGTTTTTAAGCCCTAGAGATTGAATGTAAGGGTTGTGGTTACCCCACAGCCTAAGGATTCACATTTTCGGGTCTAAAACCTTCCAAAGAACGTCTCAACCCGCCTATTTACAACCTAGGAGCAACATAGATATCGGGGGGTCGAGCAAAAACCCAACTCCCGAGTTTCAAAATGTTATTTATGCAACATAGATATGTATGATTGAATGTTGTCTGTGATAACGCATTAAACATGAGTGAGATTAAGCTAGAACATCATATCATACTCCAGAGACGGTTAAATTAACAAGCGGAAGACTGTGATAGTATGTATAACATATATAAACTGTTGTATGCCTCCAGAGTGTGGATATGTTACCAGGTTATATACATACATGTATACTCCAAAAGTAGACAAAACGAATATACATGAGTGCGCTAAAAATATAAAATGACAAGTGTCAAAGTATCTAATCAACCTCCCTGTAATCCCGTCAATCAGAACACGCATAAAGGAGGGATCCTCCTCCTCATCATCAAGTCCAGCTCCGCCTCGCAGGCCGCGCCATCATCTACAATCACAAAAGGTCTGGTGGGTGTCCAGGAACACCGTCCCGTAACGTGGGAGTGAGTAGCTAACTCAGTGGAATAATAGAGCAAAGATTAACATGTTATCAAATCAATCATGCGATAATAGTAAAGCAGTAAATCAAACAATCCTAATACTGTTGTTAATGCATTTATGACATGACGTGATGTATGCCCTCACCGACGATCACCCTCATGCGGCAACATCTTACGACCGCGGCATGCCACACTCCCTAGAGTGCTCCACATCTTCCAGGCACATGCAATGCTATGGTGATATGAATTCCAAGTTGTTATTAGTCCATTCAAACAGCAGGATTGGAAAACTAAGGTACTTCCCTTGTATCAATCCCAACACAGATCCTGTCTAGGGTCGTCACTCCTAGTAATCTCATACGATGTATATTTCGTAGGTCACTGCAAGGGCTGCCAGGGCTGTTGCTCGCACTCGTTGCACCGCTCCCCCATCACCTTATCAATACAGGCCTACTGTACTCTACTGCAACGGAAGGGTCGTCGCCTCCCGTGGACTCAGAATACGCTCGCGGTCACTACAAAGGGCTCGTCGCCTGATCAGTGTAGGCCGACAGCTAGAATATAGTGTCCCATACCACCATAATCTGCTCACGAGTCTAGGTGCTCATTGGTCACTACGGGGAGGTTTGTGGCCCCAGCGTAGGCCGACAGTTCGACCACGGTGTCCCATACCACCATGCCCGGCTCATGAGTCTTTATGGATCAAGGTACCATGGTTAACAGGGTTTACAATGGTAAGTTCAGTACCCTAGGTTCAAGCAGTTATGACTCATGCAGGGTGAACATACAATGGCCAGTCGGGTTACTTGACGGGCTCGACTAGCGCGATCGCATCTCAAGTTGACGACATGAAGTGCGTAAAACACTTCGTGTGGCCTAACCACTGCCGCCAACTCCAGAACACGGCTCGCGTTCATCGACGCGTCGTTCGTGGCGAAGATAAACTAACCACGAATTCGCTCGGTTACCGACTGCCTGGACTAAGTATAGTCCCAAATAATCATGGAATCATGTCAGCATTCATGTAAGAGTAATGGAAATGAAATACAACCATGTGAGCATGTTAACACCTGTCATAACGTACAACTTAAGTAAATCATCCTACACATGTCTTTCACACATATAATGAAATTATGCATATCGCCAACATATAGGAAATCCTCTCCATTAGTCTATTAATTGAGAATTCAATCTCAACTAAACCATAATGAAATCATCAAGTACATGTTATAGCATACCACTTAAGTGCAACATCAAACATATGCATTTCATACATATAATGAAATCGTACATACAGCTAACATGTAGGAAATCATTTACATCAACATATTAATTGAGAAATCAATCTCAAATTAATTCATAACACCATTTAATTCAATACATACTAATACAAGCATTTATACAAACACTTACACTTCACACTTGAGTCTACATATAGTATGTCGACCCGAAATGCGCATTTAGGCGAATCTCTTCGCCAAACTAATTATGCACGCATTCCTAACATTCTAATGCGACAACAATTCATGTCAATCACATCAGCAAACTATGAATAAAAATGGTACTTCCTACAAATGACTAAAATGCCCTAAATCTCATATTCTTCGTTGATTTACGAAACAGGAAACGGATAGCATGTTGTACATGTCAAACGGCGTTGCCGTCGAGAATCTACTATTAAACGACATTGAAAGCTTTGGAAACAGTCAATCAAAGCGTCTAAAATCCGCACCTTTTCCCTTTTAGGGGTGAGAATTCGAACGGAGCGTATATGCTTTGTCTACGGCTACTAGAGGACCTGTTTTACAAGATCTTTTAACTACCGAGCTATGGAATGGAAGAAACATCAAATCAGCAACTTTCTAGGGTTATTCCTTACCTGAAAACGTGGAGAAATCACCGGCTGAATGATGGAAGTGTGTTGCTACAGCACGTGCAACAGGCGGCACGAAAGCTGGAAAATTCTCCTCCAATCTCTCTCACAAACTCTCACCTTTTCTCTCTCCCAATCTAGGGTTTTTCCCAAATTCGGATGGGAGAGAGGAGTGAGGGTTTCAAGCCTTTTTATAAACTAAATCTTGCCCGAAATAGGCTCAGGAACAACGTTTACTTGATGTTTGTCCAAAGCGGGGCTGTTTCAGTCCAAAAGATGATTTCTGGTGGTCCCTTGGCCGAACGGATCGGACTTAAGCTCATGCGTACCAGATATAGCACGTATTAAGTTTTCAGTCCGGCAGGATTCGCAGATCGCACGTGGCGGACCAGTTTCAGTTCAGCGGTCACCGCACGTAGATCAGGGCTGAAGTCTCATGATATAAAATAGAAATTTTTCCTGATCCGAGGGTGTAATCTGGATGAATTCTGACGGTCAGAACGCTTAATACTGACGTGTCAAGTCGTGTGCCAGATTTGAATTTAAAATTCCAATTCTGTCCCTATTTGCGGTCTCTTCAGTCCGGGCTCAATGAAATAGTCTGTGATTATCGGTTTGACTTGATTTTTGAAATGATTGTCAAGTCCAGCTGGGCGGTTCTAACGGTCTAAGATAGGAAGTAACGGACTTTCGACGCGCGGTCTAAATCCAATACAAGAATTCAAAGTGGTCCAGAGAACAAACCCGCTTAGAGTTTGATCCGAGGTTATAGAGTATTATGGAGTCATACGTTCTACTCGATTTGGGTCTTGTAGAACGTATTTAAAGTGATCAGGGACTGTTTCCCAGCTACTCCAGCGTTGCGCTAGCTAACTTACGCTAAATTTCCATAGGAATTAATCCTAAGTGATTTCTTTGGCTATGAAATTGGGTTCTGAGCGATTTTCCAGGTGTTTTGGTTGACCCATTGCCTAAGGACGTCAAATCCCAGATTGGCCAAAATCCAGGGTGTTATATGAGTAGACCTCACCTATTGGAGAAACTGGAGTCCTACGAGTGTTTCTAAACTTTCCTCCCACCCACCTAAATCAAAGGAGCGACAGCGTACATCACGTGCCCATAACCCAGGCCCGGTTTAATCCAAATCATGCTCTGATACCATCTATAACATCCTAAAAATTGGGGGGTCGAGTAAAAACTCCACTCCCGAGTTTCAGAACATCACTTATGCAACATAAATGTGTATGATTGAATGTTATCTGTGTTAATGTATTAAACATGAGTGGGATTAATCCAAAACATCATATCATACTCTAGAGACCGTTAAATTATCAAGCGGAAGACCGTGATAGTATGTATAACATATATAAACTGTTGTATGTCTCTAGAGTGCGAACATGTTACCAGGTTATATACATACATGTATACTCGAAAAATAAATAAAAAGAATATACATGAGTGCGCTAAAAATATAAAATGACAAGTGTCAAGGCATCTAATCAACCTCTATGTGATCCTGTCAATCAGAACACGCATAAAGGAGAGATCCTCATCATCATCATCAAGTCTAGCTCTACTTCTCAAGCAGCACCATCATCTGCAACCAAAATAGGGACTGGTGGGTGTCCAAAAATACCATCCCGTAACGTGGGAGTGAGTGATCAACTCAGTGGAATAAGAGAGCAGAGATTAGCATGTTATCAAATCAATCATGCGATAATAGTAAAGCAGTAAATCAAACATTCCTAATACTGTTGTTAATGCAATATGACATGACATGATGGATGCCCTCACCGACATTCTCCCTCATATGGCACCATCTGCGTCCGCGGCATGCTTGCGTACCGTTCAGTGCTCCACATCTTCCAGGTACATGCAATGTGATGGTGATATGATTACCGAGTTATTATTAGTCCATTCAAACAGTAGGATTGGAAAACTAAGGTACTTTGCTTATATCAATCCCAACACAGATCTTGTCTAGGGTCGTCACTCCTAGCAATCTCATACGATGTATATTTTACAGGTCGCTGCAAGGGCTGCCAGGACTGTTGCTCGCACTCGTTACACCGCTCCCCCATCACCTTATCAATACAGGCCTACTGTACTCTCACCGCTATGAAAGGGTCGTCGCCTCCCGTAGACTCAGAATACGCTCGCGGTCACTATAAAAGGACTCGTCGCCTGATCAGTGTAGGCCGACAACAAGAATATAGTGTCCCATACCACCATAATCTGCTCACGAGTCATAAGTGCTCACTAGTCACTACGGGAAGATTTGTGGCCCCAGCGTAGGCCGACAGCTCGACCACGGTGTCCCATACCACCATGCCCGGCTCATGAGTCTTTGTGGATCAAGGTACCATGGTTGATAGGGTTTTCAGTAGTAAGTTCAGTACCCTAGGTTCAAGCAGTTATGACACATACATGGTGAACATACAATGGCCAGTCGGGTTACTTAACGGGCTCGACTAGCACGAGCGCATCTCAAGCAGAGAGACATGAAGTACATAAAATACTTCGCGTGGCCTAACCACTGCCGCCAATTTCAAAACACGACTCGCGTTCATCGACGCGTCCTTCGTGGCAAAGATAAGCTAACCACGAATTTTCTCTGTTACCGACTGCCTGGACTAAGCATAGTCCCAAACATTTATGAATCCACATCAGTAATCATATAACGGTAATGGAAATGAAATACAACAATGAGAGCATGTTAACACATGTTATAACATACAACTTAAGTAAATTATCTAACACATGCATTTCATACATATAATGAAATCATGCATATAGCCAATATGTAGGAAATCATTTACATCAGCGTATCATTTGAGAATTCAATCTCAAAATAATTCATAATACCATTTAATTCAATACATACTAATACAAACATTTATACAAACACTTAGTCTACACACTTAAGTCTACACAATGTATGTCGACTCAAAGTGCGCATTTGGACGAATCTCTTCGCCAAACAGATTATGCACGCATTCCTAGTATCCTAAGGCGACAAAAAGCCATGTCAATCATTTTAGAAAAATATGGATGTTTACAGTATTTTCTACAAATGACTAAAATGCCCTAAATCTCATATTTTTCGTCTACTTACGAAACAGGAAACGGACAGCATGTTGTACATGTCAAACGGTGTTGCCGTCGATAATCTACTATTAAACGATATTGAAAGTGTTGAAAACAGTCAATCAAAGTGTCTAGAATCCGCACCTTTCACTTTATATATGTATCGTTTCGAACGGAGCGTATACGCTTCGTTTACGGCAATCAGGCGACCTAATACACAAGCTACATAAGCTACATCGTTAATGGAATTGACGGAAGCTTAAATCAACAAGTGTTGAAGGTTTTTCTTACCTAAAAGTGTGTTGAAATCACCGGGAAAGTGATTGGGATATGTCGCTTAAGCACGTACAGCAGCAGTAGCAGGTGGCAGGAAAATCTCTCCCACCAGCTCTCACAAACTCTCACCTTTTCTCTCACTCTTGCTAGGGTTTCTAGTAAATTCGTATGGGTGAGAGAAGTGAGGGTTTAAGCCCCTTATATAACCTAATTTCTTCCCAAATTAGGCTTGGGAACCATATTTACTTGAGGTCTAACCAATTAAGGGCTGTTCTGGTCCAAAAGAGCATTTCTGGAGGTCCCCTGGCCAAATGCGGTTGGACTTAAGCTCATGCATACTGGATCTAGCACACATCAAGTTTTCAGTCCGGTAGGGTTCGCAGATCACACGTGGTGGTCCATTTTCAGTTCAGCGGTCATCGCACCTAGATCAGGTCTACAAGTCTCAAGATATGAAATAGAAATTTTTCCTGATCTGAGGGTGTAATTTGGCTGAATTCTGACGGTCAGAACGCTTAATACTAACGCGTCAAGTCACGTACTAGATTTGAATTAAAATTTTCAAATCTAACCCTATTCTCACTCTCTTCACTCCAGGCTCAATGAAATAGCATCTGAACGTCGGTTGGCCTTGATTTTCGAAATGATTGTCAAGTCCAGCTAAGCGGTCATAACGGTCTAAGATTATAGGTATCAGACTTTCGACGCGTGGTCTAGATCCAATACAAAGTTTCAAAGAGTTCATGAGAGCAAACGGGTATAGAGTTTGATCCAAGGTTTTAGGATATTATAACATCATTGGTTCTACAAGTTTTGGGTCTTGTAGAACATATTTAAAGCGATCAGGGACAATTTCACAGCTACTCTAGCGTAGCGCTAGCTAACTTATGCTTAGTTTCTAAAGGAATTAATCCTAAGTGATTTCTTTGGCTATGGAATTGGGTTCTGAGCAGTTACCAATGTGTTTTGGTTGAACCATTGCCTAAGGTCGTCTAACCCCAGGTTGGTAAAAATTCGGGGTGTTACACCTTAAGAGAAGCTTGAGAATTTACGAATCCTGTTGTAAGCCTTCTCAAGCTTGATCCTTTCTTGACTTGATAAAGTCTTCTTCTATACTTGTACTTGTTTGAATCTTGAACATGCATACTTGGAGACTTCTATTCTTGAATTCTTCATCCATGACTTGAAACTTTCTTCATTTAAGTTCTTGTCTTGAAATACGATGTCTTGAAGTAATGAATAGTCTCAAATATGAAACACAAGATATACAAGACATAGATATAGATTTTGGCACCACAAAATTTGACAACCAAAGGGATATGAAATCATTGCACTTACAATCTCCCCCTTTGTCAAATTTGTGACAAAACACATAGTATAAAAGATAAGAGCAGCATTTGCTAAAAAAAATCATGAGCCATAAAAGCACAAATTACTCTACTCCTCCTGAGTAATACGAGTACTGCTCATATAAACAGTAAACAACATGTAAACAACAAGATTCCACATTATCAATTGATACACACATATTCCACTACAAGTTGTAACACCCTGAAAATCGGGGGTCGTGTAGAAACCCGACTCCCGAGTTCTAGACCATCACTTATGGAACAAATATGATTATGATTTAATGTTTTATGAGTTAGAGCATTCACATGAGTAAGATTATACCAAAACTGCAATTCATACTCCAGATCCAGTGATAAAACGCAAGCAGAAGACTGAAAGATATATATATATATATATATCACTGTATGAAAACAAAATAATCTCGAACTGTCTCCAAAGTATGAATACATCTTTAAGTTTCATATACATGTCATAAAGTAAAAATAAATGTCAGGTGATAGTCCAACTAGCACAAGTCCCACTGATCCAAGTCACCTACGCAAAACCTTCAGCGAACTGCATATACGAGAACTCGTCCTGATCCTCATAATAATCCGGCTCCCCGTCCTAAATCGCCTCGTCACCTGCATCTAAGCCAGAGTCTGGTAGGTATTGCAAACACCGTCCCGTAACGTGGGAGTGAGTGATCAACTCAGTGGAATCATAGAGCAAAGATTAGCATGTTATCAAATCAATCACGCGATAATAGTAAAGTAGACAATCAAACATTTCTAGATACTGTTGTTAATGCAAGCATGAAATGACATGATGGATGCCCTCACCGACATACTCCCTCATGCGGCAGCATCTGCGTCCGCGGCATGCTTTCTTCCCACAGTGCTTCACATCTTCTAGGCACATACAGTGCGATGTGGATATGATTACTGGGTTGTTATTTGTCCTTTCATACAGCAGTATTGGGAAACTAAGGTACCTTCCTTGTATTAATCCCAACATAGATCCTGTCTAGGGTCGTCACTCCTAGTATTCTCGTATAATGTTATGTTTATAAGTCGCTGCAAGGGCTGTCAGGGCTGTTGCTCGCACTCGTTGCACCACTCCCCCATCACCTTATCAATACAGGCCTAATGTACTCTCGTTGCTACGGAAGGGTCGTCGCCTCCCGTAGACTCAGAATACGCTCGAGGTCACTACAAAGGGCTCGTCACCAATCAGTGTAGGCCGACAGCTCGAATGTAGTGTCCCATATCACCACAATCGGCTCACGAGTCAAAGGTGCTCACTGGTCTCTACGGGAAGGTTTGTGGCCCCATCGTAGGCCGACAGCTTGACCACGGTGTCTCATACCACCATGCCCGGCTCATGAGTCTTTATGGATCAAGGTACCATGGTTAACAGGGTTTTCAATGGTAAGTTCAGTACCCCAGGTTCAAGTAGTTATGACTCATACAAGGTGAACATACAATGGCCAGTCGGGTTACTTGACGGGCTCGACTAGTACGAGAGCATCTCAAGTTGGGTGAGATGAAGTGCATGAAACACTTCGTGTTGCCTAACCACTGCCGCCAACCCAAAACACGACTCGCATTCATCGACGCGTCCTTCGTGGTACATGGAAGCCAACCACCAATTCAATCCATTACGGACGGCCTGGACTAGGTCAAAGCCCCAAGAATTTGTATATCAACATCAGTAAGCATATGTAAGTAACAAGAATGAATATAAATAATACAAGCATGTTGACACATGTTATATCATACTACGTAAGCAGATCAACCAACACATGCATTCCATATATGTAATGAAATCAATTCATGTGACCATCATGGTGAAAATCATATACGTCAGTATATTGATTGAGAATTCAATCTCAAAACTAAATCACAACACCATTTACTCAATACATACTAATACAAACATTTATACAAACACTTAGTCTACACACTTTAGCCTACATAGCGTATATCGACTCTAAGTGCGCATTTGGGCGAATCTCTTCGCCAAACAGATCATACACGCATTCCTAATATCACAACACGACAAATAGCCATGGCAATCATTTCAGCAAAATACGGACGTATACTGTATTTTGTACAAATTCCTAAAATGCCCTAAATCTCATATTTCCTGTACGCAGTCGAAATGGAAAACGGACAGCATGTTCTACATGTCAAACGGTGTTCTCTTCGATAATCTACTATTAAACAACATTGAAAGCTTTGAAATCAGTTAATCAAAGCGTTTAAAATCCTCACCTTTCGCCTTAGACGTTTATCGATTCGAATAGAACGTCTACGCTTCGTCAACGGCGTTAAGGTGACCTATATCACAAGTTATATAAGCTACACCACTACTCGCATCGAAGGAATCCCTAAAACAGCAAGAAGGTAGGGTTTTCTTACCTAAAAGTGCGTTAGAAATCACCGGGAAAGTGATTTGAATGCGGTGAATGAACACATGTAGAAGCTGTAGCAAGTGGCAGGAAGACTCTCACAATTCTCTCACAAATTCTCTTTTTCTCTCTCTTCACCTTCTAGGGTTTGTTGCAAATTCGGATGGGAGAGATATGAAAGGGTTTAAGGCCCTTATATAGGCTAAAACCTAACCTGAATAGACTTGGGAATAAGGTATACTTGAGTTATAACCAAATCGGAACTTTTTCGACCCAAAAGAGTGTTTCGGGAGGTCGCCTGGCCGAACACGGTCGTACTTAAGCTCATGTACATTGGATCCTGCTCACATCAAGTTTTCAGACCGGTAGAGTTCCCAGATCGCACGTGGCGGTCCAGTTTCAGTTTAGCGATCATCGTACCTAAATCAAGTCTACAAGTCTCATGACATGAAAGAAAAATTTTTCCTGATCCGAGGGTGAAATTTGGCTGAATTCTAACGGTCAGAACGCTTAATAATAACGCACAATGACATGTGCCAGATTTTGAATTAAATTTTCAAATCTTTACTCTTTCTCACTCTCTTCACTACAGGCTCAATGAAATAGCCTCAGAACATCTGTTGGGCTTGATTTTCGAAACGATTGTCAAGTCCAGCTAAGCGGTCATAACGGTCTAAGATTGTAGACATCGGACTTTTGACGCATGGTCTAAATTCAATACGAAATTTCAAAGGGTTCCTAAGAGCAAACGGGTTTAGAGTTTGATTTTAGATTTCAGGGTATTGTAGCGTCATTGGTTCTACAAGTTTTGGGTCTTGCAGAACGTATTTAAAGCGATCAGTGCTAATTCACAGCTAATCTAGTATAGCGCTAGCTAACTTACGCTTAATTTCTAAAGAAATTAATCCTACGTGATTTCTGATCAAGTTGGTACTCGAGTCTATGTATGAATTTTTTCGAGGTGTTACAATCTACTCCCCCTTAACAATAAATTTTGTCCTCGAAATTTGTACCGTTTCGTACTCCTCGAGAAGCTGTGGGTAGTTCTTTCTGATCTCGGCTTCCGTCTCCCATGTAACCTCTTCCTTAGAGTGATGCGTCCACAACACCTTCACAAGGGGGATGACCTTGCTACGCAGTACCTGCTCCTTCCTGTCTAGTATACGCGTCGGTCCCAGTATATATGTAACATCCTCACCTAACTGCACCTACTCTCATCTAATGATATGGGAAGGATCAGGAACGTATTTCTTCAGCATAGAAACATGAAATACGTTGTGTATACTCGCGAGAGGCGTAAGTAATACTAAACGATAAGCCACTGCACCCACACGGTCGAGAATCTGAAACGGACTAATAAATCACGGTGTTAGCTTCCCCTTCTTCCCGAACCGAAGGATTCCCTTCATAGGAGAAACTCATAAAAATACATGATCTCCAACCGTAAACTCTAGCGGGCGCTGTCTCGTATCGGCATAACTCTTCTATCTGCTCTACGCTGTAAGAAGCCGGCGTCTAATGATATCAATCTTCTCTGACGTCATCTGCACTAACTCTGGGCCAATCAATCTGCGCTCACCAACCTCTGCCCAGCAATGCGGTGCTCAGTAAGGTCGCCCATACAAAGCCTCATAAGGTGCCATACCGATACTCGCCTGGAAACTGTTGTTGTAAGCGAATTCTGCATATGCAAGACAGTTATCCCAACTGTCTTTGAAATCCAATACGCAAGCCCGCAGTATGTCCTCTAGAATCTGGTTCACCCACTCTGTCTGTCCGTCTATCTTTGGGTGGAAGGCCGTACTAAACTTCAACTTCACACCCATAGCTTCCTTAATGTGAGTCCAAAAAATAGAAGTAAAGTACGTGTCTTTATCCGACACGATCTCCAAGGAAACTCCATGCAGATGTACGATCTCTCTGATATACAGCCTGACTAACTCATCTGCAGAGTTCATAACTCTGATCGGTAGGAAGTACGCAAATAGAATCATGTCCCTTCCTCGTCTTCTGCAGTCCTGAGATGAAATCCATGGAAATGAAGTCCCACTTCCACTCGAATATAGGCATAGGCTGAAGGAGTCCAGGAGGTTGGCGATGCTCTGCCTTCACCTGCTGGCAAGTGAGACAACGGGACACGAACTCTGCGATGTGGGTCTTCATACCATCCCACCAATACGTCCTACTCACGTCACGATACATCTTTGTGCTGCCCGAATGCATCGTAAGTTGAGAACTGTGCGCAGCCTCGAGAATCTCTCGTCTCAAGTCAGGGATATGTGGGACACATAGGCGGCCACTATAACTAAGCCCCCATCCATTCCAACTCCCCACTCGGCGTCTGCATCATCGTTGACCTGCTCTCGAAGCTCAGTCAGACGCGCATCATCCCGTTGCACCGCGATGACCCTGTCATCGATAAGAGATCGCACCTGAACATGTGTGATAACCTCAAATGGCTCCTTCACAGTGAGTTTCTGCTCAAAGTCTCGCAAAAACTCAACCATATCCCACTCGGCAACCATCAGCGAAGCCGCAAACTCTATCGCCTTCTTGCGGCTCAACGCGTCAGCCACAGGGTTCGCCTTGCCCGGATGGTAGGAGACTTCGAACTTAAAGTCCCTCAAAGTCTCCATCCATCGTCGCTGCCTCATATTCAGATCCCGATGCGTAAATATGTATTTGAGGCTCTTGTGGTCGCAAAAGAGCTCAAACTCCTCTCCGTAGAGGTAATGTCTACAGAGCTTCAATGCGAAAATGACGCCTGCCAACTCAAGGTCGTGTGTAGGGTAATTCTCCTCGTGCTTCCTTAATTGTCTCGAGGCATACGAAATTATCCTATCCTTCTGCATTAGGACACAACCCAGACAACGCTAGACGCGTCAGTGTATATCGTGTATCTAACCCCTTGCTCTGGCAACACTAGCACAGGGGCGGACGTCAATCTGTCCTTCAGCTCCTGAAAAGCTGTCTCCGCCTTATCATTCCAGGCGAACTTCACATCTTTCCGTGTCAGCTGAGATAGAGGTCTGGCGATCTTCGAGAAATCTCGAATGAATCGTCGATAGTAGCCTGCCAAACTTAAGAAACTCCTCACCTCAATGACAGAACTAGGCTACTCCCAGTCCTGAACTGCAGCTACCTTAGCCAGGTCAACTGTCATCCCATCCTTAGACACCACATGTCCCAGGAACTTAACTTCCTGCTTCCAGAAGTCGCACTTCTTATACTGTGCGAATAATTGATGTTGTCTCAGTGTATCCAAGACCAATCGCAAGTGCTCCTCATGCTCCTCTCGACTCCTGTAATATACTAATATGTCATCAATGAACACAATGACGAATCGATAGAGGAAAGGCCGAAATACCCTATTCATCAGATCCATGAACATGGCTGGTGCGTTCGTAAGACCGAACGACATCACGAGGAACACATAGTGGCCAAAGCTGGTCCTAAAGGCTGTCTTCTTCACGTCCTCATCCCTGACGCGCAACTGGTGATACCCTGACTGAAGATCAATCTTTGAGAAGTACTGTGCCCCTCTTAACTGATCAAACAAGTCATCTATCTTGGGCAAGGGATATTTATTTTTCACCGTAATCTGGTTCAGCCTGCGATAGTCAATACATAATCGCAGTGAACCATCCTTCTTCATCACAAACAGTACTGCTGCTCCCCAAGGAGACACACTCGGTCGAATGAAGCCAACCTCCAACAGATCATCGATCTGTTTCCTCAACTCCTCCATCTCACATAGAGCCATGCGATACGTCGGCAGTGAGACGGGCGTGGACCAGGTACCAGATTGATAGTAAAATCAATCTCACGCTGAGGTGGCAAACCAGGAATCTTCTTGAACAGATCCCCAAAAGCACGGACTACTGGCGTGTGCTCAAGTGTCGGGGCATCAACATCCCGCAATAAGAAAGCATAGCTAAGTATGCGGAAGGGGAGATTTACTCGCACAAGGAATGTAAAGGACGCGCCCTCCGGCTCGTAAACTGTCACCATACGGGTCTCGCAGTCAATCTCAGCCCTCCCTACAGTCAACCAATCCATGCCAAGAATGAAGTCGAGATAATAGAGAGAGGGGTCGACGACAAGATCAATAGCCATCGTCCTGCCCCCAAGATCCACCAAACAACCCTCACACATCATGGTGGCATCGAAAAAAGTCTCGTGCGCTGTAAGAACTCGCACCCCATCCATCCGAATAGTCGGTAGCCCAAGGCCTCTGACTATGGAATGCGATATCAATAAAATCGTGGATCCTGTATCCACCATCACAAGTATAGGAGTAGCTCCAATATGGGTGGTGACCTCAAAGGCCAAGGGCTGGACAACCTCTGTCTTGGATGCTTCTGCTGTCAATGCATGTACCCGAGCCCACTGTGGATGGTTCGGCCGCGGTACCATGGGCCGTTAAGGCAGCCGGAACTGAGGTGCGGGAGGTCTGAAGGAAGGATGGGTAGGAGCCGACCATAACGACGGAGCAGATAAAGCCTGTGGGCGAGGATGGTCGATCTTCTGCGACGGCAAAAATCCGTTGTCTCTCATCCGAGCGAAGCAGCTCCCCACAGTGTGACCCGGTCTGCCACAATAAGTACATGACACATCAGGGCGCCGCATTGAAAGTACCGGCGCTGTAGCCCTAGGAGGAGGGTCGATGCGAGGCCTCTTGCCAACAAATGGCCTATCCTGCATATCCAGTCGTGGCCTAGCAACCACAGGGCCACGAGATCGCGCAAGTCGATCAACATCCTACTCTGCCCTCATTGACATATGTATCAACTCTGCATAGGAGGGTATACTGACGCAGTACATCTTCGACCGAATGTCCGGTTGCAAGCCCTCAAAAAATCGTCGTATGCGCATCTGCTCGTCAGCAAGTATCATCGGGACGTATCTGCCTAACTTAGTAAACTGATGCTCATACTCTGTGACTGACATGCCTCCCTACCTGAGGCGTACAAACTCGTTCTCCCTCTCGTACCTGTAAGTTTGGGGATAGTATTTCTCGTAGAAATGGAACTCGAATGCTGCCCATGTCCAGATGTAGCCAGCAGCAACTGTCCGTAATACATTATCCCACCATAAGCTGGCCTCGCGCTCAAACATGAACGTAGCCAACTCAACCTGCTCAGACTCTGAGCAGTGCAGCATCCTCAAAATCTTCAACACACGGTCGAGCCAATACTCGGCCTCCTAGGGTCTATGAGAACCCGTAAAAGTAGGAGGTCGCAAGCGCTGAAATCGGTCAAGTAGGCTCCGTGAATCAGCAGTATTCCTCGTAGGGTAAGCAGATGGTGCAGGATGAGCCATCTCCTCATCCTGAGCCGAAGTCCCACCATCCTCAGCTGGATGCACAGGTGGTGCAGGTGGAGTCGCACTCTCACCCTGGGCTAAGGCCCCTGCTATGGTAGTCAACAGCTGCTGATGCTGCTGGTGCATCATGATCATCAACTGCTCAAACCTATCAGGAGGTGGAGCAGACGAAGGCATATACTGCTTCGAGGAAGCGCACGATACTGCTCTCTGACAGGCGGTGTGAACGGTGGTGGTCCGACTGTAGGACCTACAGGAGGCTGAGACTCAGGTGTAATCTCAGGAATCGGGCCCACAGCAGGGTCCGTATGAACATCACTCTGGAGAGCAACCCGATCCATAGGCTCTCCAGTGTAAGTCGCGCTGTGCTCCGCGTAGCCTTAGGCGGAATTTTCTATATTCAAAATAGGGCGCAACCTTGTCAGTTTCAACAACAGTACAAATACACCACAATCATTCACTTAACAAGCCGAAGAAATTTCATGCATTTCATTAAATTCAAAATTCATCACAATACAAGAGATATATCCTTACATGCATCATGATAAGAAACACATGGGAACTAAGCTAGTCAAATCTACAACTGCAACATAAGCTAACTACTAGCCTTCTCAGGCTTACACACAGAAAGCAGGAAACAAACCAACCACTACCATCAAACATCAGGAATCTAATCACTAATTCGAGTCTGGCGAGGACGAGGGGCACCCTTGTCCCGCAGACAACACAGGATGGCCTTCAAGGTGCGAGTCACCTTGCCAATTTTTTGTTTCATGACGGCCTTGGTATCCTTAAGATCTTGTTTCACCTCGGCCCGGAGTTCTTGGACTTTCTGTCGCAAAGCAACCTGACTCTCCTCAAGTCAGGCCATGTGAGCATTCCTAGCAGCCCAAGTCGCAGTAGGAGGACTCTCATCAGTATCTTGAGCCTCCTCTTCTTCTTCTTCCTAGTTCTCTTCCTGTATTTCTACCCCAGCTTCTTCTTCACTTGCATCCTCCTCACTATCATAATCGCCCTCACTGTCATCATCTAGCTAAGCCTCATGCTGTCGAGGCCCTATCTTCATCTGATTCATGGTAGCCTCATCAATGAAGTGAATCGGCACAAGCATCTCCGACCCAAGTCTGTAAGAAAACTCAAGCGCGATCTTGCATATGAGCCGGCCAAAAGGAAGTGACTCAGACGTCCTTCTCGATTTCGCTATGAGGACGATCTGTCGCAACACAAAGGTGGCTATG
This sequence comes from Magnolia kwangsiensis, assembly GCA_037074715.1. Classification (NCBI taxonomy): domain Eukaryota; kingdom Viridiplantae; phylum Streptophyta; class Magnoliopsida; order Magnoliales; family Magnoliaceae; genus Magnolia; species Magnolia kwangsiensis. The sequence goes on from CM073585.1 coordinate 90,243,433, forward strand.
CACACATTCTCTCCCTGGCCCACTTGATACAGAAAATCGACCATGAGACGCGTACATTCACTGCGGTTGGTCGACCTAAGATACACATTGAACGTACAAATGTGGTGCAACAGGAAAAAATCATGTGACATGTGAGACACTAAGAGGCTCTTATTACGCTGCCACGGAACCAAACCACCACATAAGAATCTGGTGCGGCGATTTTGCTCACGAACACTCTTCAGATTCTTAGCACTTAGATGTACCTCGCCAAGAGGCACATTCAGAAGTCGAGCTATCAACCGAACATCGATCGTGGCTTCCCGGTCTCTATCAAAGGGAATCCTTAACTGCAATGGCTCCAACGTAGGAGCCTGAATATGAGCATAGAAGGCACGAACAGTGCTTACATTTGCACGAGACTGGGCTTCAAAGAGCGGACCCTAGTTGGCAGCTTCGATACGCTCAAATAATAGAAACTCACCAAAGAGCCGCCCATCCACATGCACCTTAAACAGAATCTTACAGTCAGCATACGCACCGTGAGCCAAGTCTGCTAACAATGCTCACCCTATGTGAGCATAGGGATCCAAATCTCGCTTCGTATGTAGCTCTCTCCCAACACTTGGACTAGCGGCGACACTTGAAGGGTGACTAGGCCCAGCTTCATCTATTGTAGTCTTCCTCTTTCCCATGAGAGAGAGGATGGTGGAAAGGGAGAAAAAGGCTAAAATAGCCTCAATAAAAGCCATGGAAAGTAGAGGAAATGGGGAGAAATGGCTACCCTAATGGACTGAAATGAATCTAGGTCCTATAGAGGGGTGGAATAGGCTCCTAAAGGATGGATTTTCAAAGGGAATAGAGCAAAATAAGTTGAGATAGAGGCTCACCCGATTTTCAGTCATCAATGGAGGATGTGGGACCCAAACAACAAAAATGGAGAGGAAGGGGACTGTGCACGGCTGTGAATCGATGGGTTGGCATTGGTTGTGACCAAAAATGGGATTGGGGCATTTTGCAAAGGGTTTTGAAAGAAGAGGCAGGAGAAACTTGAAGAAATGAGAGCTTGGGGGACATTTTTGTGAAGGAGGTGGTAGATTAGGGCTGTTTTGAGGGATGTACCACATGTAGGGGGCCTCCCCTATCCCTCAAATGATGTCGACCTGAAGCCCAGCCCGAGTGGGGCCCACCGTACGGTGAGGCCTCACCGGCCAAAGTGAAATTCGGCGGTGGCGGGCCATCTGGGCTGGGTCTCCCTGCCCTAGGGGTCCCAAAAAGGTGTAGTGCCCCCCTGGTTCATTGTATATTGGCCTAGATAGGCCCATGACCCCGTTTCGATCCATTTCGGGTCATTTCTGACACTACCTGATGTATATTTGCATTTAGCAATTTTTGACGACTGGGATTGAGTCCAGAGAGGTCTAGACCCATCTACACGTGATCTAGAAGTGGTCTGGGGCCGTTTCATGTGACCACGGATGCACACGAACTCGATCAAAATGATCGAAAGGAGTGGACTTCGCCGATTGGCGAAACTGCGATCCTATCAGTGTTTTTAGATTTTTATCGCACCCACCTAAGTCAAAGGGCGACAGCGTACGTTACGTGGCCATAACCCAGATCTGGTTTAATCCAAATCATGCTCTGATACCAACTTTTAATACACTGAAAATTGGGGGTCGTGTAGAAACCCGACTCCTGAGTTCTAGACCATCACTTATGCAACAAATACGATTATGAATGTTGTCTGAGTTAGAGCATTCACATGAGTAAGATTATACCAAAACTGTAATTCATACTCCAGATCCAGTGATAAAATGCAAGCGGAAGACTGAAAGATATATATATATATATATATATATATATATATATATATATATATATATATATATATATCACTGTATGAAAAAAAATAATCTTGAACTGTCTCCAAAGTATGAATACATCTTTGAGTATACATGTTATAAAGCAAAAATAAATGTCAGGTGATAGTCTAACTAGCACAAGTCCCACTGATCCAGGTCACCTACGCAAAACCGTCAGCAAACTGCATATACGAGAACTCGTCTTGATCCTCGTAATAATCCAGCTCCTTGTCCTGAATCGCCTCGTCACCTACATCGAAGACAGAGTCTGGTAGGTGTTACAAATACCGTCCCGTAACGTGGGAGTGAGTGATCAACTCAGTGGAATCATAAAGCAAAGATTATCATGTTATTAAATCAATCACGCGATAATAGTAAAGCAGACAATCAAATATTCCTAGATATTGTTGTTAATGCAAGCATGAAATGACATGATGAATGCTCTCACCGACATACTCCTTCATGCGGCACCATCTGCGTCCACGGCATGCTTTCTTCCCACAGTGCTCCACATCTTTCAGGCACATGCAGTGCGATGTGGATATGATTACCGAGTTATTATTTGTCCTTTCATACAGCAGTATTGAAAAACTAAGGTACCTTCCTTGTATCAATCCCAACACAGATCCTGTCTAGGGTCCTCACGCCTAGTATTCTCATACGATGTTATATTTATAGGTCGCTGCAAGGGCTATCAGGACTGTTGCTCACACTCGTTGCACCGCTCCCCCATTACCTTATCAATACAGGCCTAATGTACTCTCGTTGCTACGGAAGGGTCATCGCCTCCCGTATATTCAGAATACGCTCGAGGTCACTACAAAGGGCTCATCACCAATCAGTGTAGGCCGACAGCTCGAATGTAGTGTCCCATACCACCACAATCGGCTCACGATTCAAAGGTGCTCACTGGTCTCTATGGGGAGATTTGTGGCCCCAGCGTAGGCCGACAGCTTGACCACGGTATCCCATACCACCATTCCCGGCTCATGAGTCTTTATGGATCAAGGTACATGGTTAACAGGATTTTCAATAGTAAGTTCAGTACCCTAGGTTCAAGCAGTTATGACTCATACAAGGTGAACATACAATGGCCAGTCGGGTTACTTGACGGGCTCGACTAGTATGAGCGCATCTCAAGCTGGGTGACATGAAGTGCATGAAACACTTCGTGTGGCCTAACCACTGCCGCCAACCCAAAACATGACTCGCGTTCATCGACGCATCCTTCGTGGTACATGGAAGCCAACCACGAATTCAATCCATTACGGACGGCCTGGACTAGGTCATAGCCCCAAGCATTTGTATATCAATATCAATAAGCATATATGAGTAACAGGAATGAATATAAACAATACAAGCATGTTGACACATGTTATATCATACTACGTAAGCAGATCAACCAACACATGCATTCCATATATGTAATGAAATCAATTCATGTGACCATCATGGTGAAAATCATATACGTCAGCATATTGATTAAGAATTCAATCTCAAAACTAAATCACAACACCATTTACTCAATACATACTAATACAAACATTTATACAAACACTTAGTCTACACACTTTAGCCTACATAGCGTATGTCAACTCTAAGTGTGCATTTGAGCGAATCTCTTCGTCAAACAGATCATACACGCATTCCTAATATCACAACACGATAAATAGCCATGGCAATCATTTGAGAAAAATACGGACGTATACTGTATTTTCTACAAATACCTAAAATGCCCTAAATCTCATATTTCCCGTACGCAGTCGAAATGGAAAACGGACAGCATGTTCTACATGTCAAACGGTGTTCTCTTCGATAATCTACTATTAAATGACATTGAAAGCTTTGAAATCAGTCAATCAAAGCATCTAAAATCCTCACCTTTCACCTTAGACGTGTATCGATTCGAATAGAACGTTTACGCTTCGTCAACGGCGTTAAGGCGACCTATATCACAAGTTACATAAGCTACACCGCTACTCGCATCAAAGGAATCCCTAAAACAGCAAGAGGGTAGGGTTTCCTTACCTAAAAGTGCATTGCAAATCACTGAAAAAGTGATTTGAATGCGGTGAATGAACACGTGTAGAAGCTGCAGCAAGTGGCAGGAAGACTCTCACAATTCTCTCACAAATTCTCTTTTTCTCTCTCTTCACTTTCTAGGGTTTGTTGCAAATTCGGATGGGAGAGATATGAAAGGGTTTAAGGCCCTTATATAGGCTAAAACCTAACCTGAATAGAATTGGAAACAAGGTATACTTGAGTTATAACGAAATCGGGACTTTTTCGAGCCAAAAGAGTGTTTCGGGAGGTCGCCTGGCCGAACGCGATCGGACTTAAGCTCATGTACATTGGATCCTACTCACATTAAATTTTCAGACCGGTAGAGTTCCCAGATCGCACGTGGCGGTCCAGTTTCAGTTCAACGGTCATCGTACCTAAATTAAGTCTACAAGTCTCATGACATGAAAGAGAAATTTTTTCTAATTCGAGGGTAAAATTTGGTTGAATTCTGATGGTTAGAACGCTTAATAATAACGTGCAATGACATGTGTCAGATTTTGAATTAAATTTTCAAATCTTTACTCTTTCTCACTCTCTTCACTCCAAGCTCAATGAAATAGCCTCGGTTGAGCTTGATTTTCGAAACAATTGTCAAGTCCAGCTAAACGGTCATAACGGTCTAAGATTGTAGACATCAGACTTTTGACGCGGTCTAAATCCAATACGAAGTTTCAAAGGGTTCCTGAGAGCAAACGGGTTTAGAGTTTGATTCTAGATTTCAGGGTATTGTAGCGTCATTGGTTCTATAAGTTTTAGGTCTTACAGAACGTATTTAAAGCGATCAGTGCTAATTTCACAGCTAATCTAGCATAGCGCTAGCTAACTTGTGCTTAATTTCTAAAAGAATTAATCCTACGTGATTTCTGATCGAGTTAGTACTCGAGTCTTTGTACGGATTTTTCTAAGGCATTACACAAGTATTCCCCCTTTCCATACTACTCCCCTTTACCATACTACCTTTACCATACTACTCCCCCTTTTGTCACGAAATGATAAGGGAAAGTCACAATAGGAAAGAGAACAACAACATAGAGAGTAATAAAAAGCAGATAATGAGAAAGGAATATGGAAGAAAATATCATATCATAAAATATAAATCCAGAAACATCAAGCCATAACCAAGTTAATATAATATCCAAAATAAAAGATAAGATAATGTTATACAATCCAAAAAATAATCCGCCTAATCAGATCCAGAGGAGGGAGCAGGGATAGTAGGATCAATCTAGTGTAAGCCCCTATTGATGCGATAAAAATATTTTCATATATATTTAAACTGCATATCGTGGGCTACACTCATGTTATCAACCTTCTCCTCCAATGCACGAAGGCGTACATCATAACTAGATGGATCGTAATCAGAATCATTTGGTGAATCAGTTTCTATCTTATCAAATAACTCATCCATATTAACATCTTGTTGAGGAAGATCGCCAACTTCCTCTTCATTTTCGGCATCACCACCATTACTACTAACACTAAACGCGATATCAGATCTACTTGCAGTTGGATACAACAAACTACCTCTCATACTACGATATAGTTTAGGATCTATATCTTTACCTGTAGAGTCCTTTGAAAGTCTTAACGTTGTACTCATAGGAGTATCAAAGTTCTTACCATTCTCAAATCCAAACCTTTTAACCAAGTTCGTAGCATACTTGATTTGGAAAATGAAAATTTCATCAGGTTGTTGTTTTACTTGCAACCCTAAGAAATAGTTTAATTCACCAACCATGCTCATTTCAAATCTTGATTTCATTAACTCTGCAAACTCAATAGACATGTTAGAGCAAGTTGATCCATAAATAATATCATCAACATAAATTTGAACCATCAAAATATCATTGTTATGTTTCTTAACAAAGAGCGTCTTATCAACACTTCCTACTTGAAAGCTATGACTAAGAAAGAATTTATTCAATTTTTCATACCATGCCCTGGGTGCTTGTTTTAGATCATAGAGAGCTTTTTTAAGACGAAATACATGGTCAGATAACTTGGGGTCTTTAAACCCTGAAGGTTGTTCAACATACACCTCTTCATGTAAATCGTCATTCAAGAAGGCACTCTTTACATCCATCTGATAAATCTTAAATTTTCTAAAGCATGTGATGGAAATAAAAAGTCTGATTGATTCAAGGCGAGCGACTGGAGCAAAGGTTTCATTGTAGTCGATGCCTTCAATATGAGTATACCCTTGTACAACTAGTCTAACCTTATTTTGTATTATATTTTCAAGTTCATCAGACTTATTTTTAAAGATCCATTTTATTCCAATAATGTGTTTATCTTTAGGTCTAGGAACAAGATCCCAGACATCATTACGAACAAATTGATTAAGTTTATCCTACATAACAACTATCCAATTTTCGTCAGAAAGTGCTTCTTTCACATTGACCGGTTCTATTTGGGATGTAAAATAAACATAATTACATATGTTCTCAAGTTATTTATGAGTACGAACTCCAGTGAGAGGGTTTCCAAGAATTTAATTGGTTGAATGATCTTTGACAGTCCTTGGTTCAGATTCCTTTTGACTTGATGAGGTATCTTGATTGTCGATAATAAGAACTTCATCATCATCTAAACTCGGAGCTGGTGTATTCAAATGATCATTAATGACCACATTGATGGATTCTTGAATCACACCAGTTCTCTTATTTAGAACCCTATAAGCTCGGCTGTTCAAAGAATATCCAAGAAAAATACCTTCATCACTCTTTGTTTCAAAGTTTCTCAAATTTTCACGATCACGTGAAATATAACACTTGCTGCCAAAAATCCGAAAGTATTTGACAGTAGGTTTATTTTCAAACCATAATTCATAAGCAGTCTTATTAGCAGATTTACTGGTATAAACCCGATTAATAATATAACATGCGGTATTAACTACTTCAGCCCAAAGATTTCTAGAGAGCTTCATGCTATTCAACATAACATTAGCCATATTTTGAAGCACTCTATTTTTTCTTTCAACTATACCATTTTGTTGCGGTGTTTTGGGCGCAGAGAATTCATGCAATATTCCCTGATCGCTACAGAATTTCTCAAAACTACTGTTTTTGAATTCGGATCCATGATCACTACGGATCTTACTAACATGAGAACCTTTCTCATTTTGGATTCGTTTAATGACCTTTTTCACTTCATCCAAGGTTTCAGTTTTGTCTTTTAAGAACGATACCCAAGTGAATCTGGTATAGTCATCTACGATAACCAAGATGTATTTTTTGCCTCCTCGACTCTCCATTCTGATTGGTCCAATAAGATCCATGTGGAGAATTGCTCGAGTGGTCTAGATGTGGTATTGGAGTTCACTTTCTTGTGAGAGCTCTTAATCTATTTTCCCAACTGGCATTCACCACATATTTTGTCTACTTTTTGCAATTTGGGTAGACCTCTAATTAGTTCTCTTTTGCTCAATCTAAATAAGTTCCGGTAGTGTACATGTCCAAGGAGTTTATGCCATAATTCAGTCTCATCGGTATGGACCATGTAACACGATTGAGTAGATGAGCTTGCATCACTAACGATATAACAGTTTTTAGAAGTTCTGCGACCAGTTAATATAACAGAATCCTTTTTATTAACTATCTCACAACCTTGATTAGAAAACTTCACACTATGGTTGTTATCGTATATCTGAGAAATGCTTAGTAGGTTGTGTTTCAAGCCCTCAACATATAAAATATTCTTAAATAAGGAAAGGTTATAAAGCTGCACCGTACCTTAACTAATGATCTTGCAATTGCTTCCATCACTAAATGTGACTGACCCGTCAGTCATATCTTTTAGATCGGTGAATAAAGCCTTGTCGCCTGTCATATGCCTGGAGCAACCACTATCTAGGTACCACTTTGAATGACTTGTAGCTTTGAAAGCAGTGTGGGCAACCAAGCAGGCAACTTTAGCAACCCATTTCAGAACTGTTTTGATTTTAGGAGTATAGATGGTCTTTTTCTGTCTGTTGTTATATGAGAGACCTATAGAGTTAGACTTTAATAGCTCCTTGAGTAGATCAATTGTTTTTTCAGCCAATGGATTTCAGTTTTAAAAATTAAAGTTGACATGGCTACCTTTAGGTTTTTGAAAAGTCCTTGAATTTTTAGAAAAACTTTGATAAGTACTCTTTTCTTTTGAGGTTGAAGACTCTCCTTTTACAAATTTAGGAGCAATATTCTTTTGTTTAAGAGATGTATTCTTATCATAGCCCAACCTGAATCGATCGCCACATTTTCTTAATCCGGACAATAATATTTTCAATTTAGGATCACCTTGGGCATATCTCCATGTGTCTTTCAAACTCAGAAGAGAAGCTACCTCATTTTTGAGTTTCTCATTTTCGGATCTCAAATCTTCAATTTTGAAGGTTTTGAAATCTAAATCACATTTGGTCTTTTCAAAAGAATTGAAGATATGAGACTTTTCTAAAACGAGAGACTCATAATCTTCTTTAAGCTTAGAAAATTTTTCTTTTTATAACTTAAGCTTGACGGCAATTTTATAACTCTCCTTATAAAGGGCATTATAAGCATCCTGAAGATCATCTTCATTATCGCAATCACTATTTAAATTTTCTTCACTAGATATATCATCATTATCTGAAAAAGTGATCTTGGCTAGAGTCATAAGGGCTTTAACATCATCGCCCGACTCGGTTTCAGAATCTTCTGATTTAGAAGAGGATTCAGAATCAGACGATTCATCCCAAGTAGCCATCATGCTTTTTCTTTTTGATTTGTCCTTTTTAGGACATTTGTTAGCTAAGTGCCCATACTCTTGATAGTTGTAACATTGAATATCTTTTAAAGATTTTCGAGCTCTAGGTTTAGATCGTCTCTTATCATTTGACTTTTGAAAATCAACCTTTTTCTTGCTTTTGAAAATTTTGTAAAACTTTTTTTCTAAAAGTGTCATATCATCTTCGAAATTTTTTAAGTCCGAAGTACTTTCTTGTGAAACATTTGATGATTTGAGAGCAATTGATTTTCCTTTAGGAGCTTTAAAGGACAACTCGTAGCTTTGTAGTGAACCAACTAGTTCTTCAACCCTCATGGTATCCGTATCACGAAGTTCCTGAATCGCGGTTACTTTAGAATTGAACCATTCAGGAAGTGAGCGTAGTATCTTTGCGCACGCTTTACTTTCTGGGATTCTATCACCAAGACCCCACATAGAGTTCACAATGTCATTTAATCTATTGTAGAAGTCCATAAACATCTCATTCTTCTCCATATGAATTTCTTCAAATTTAGTTGTAAGGAGTTGGACTTTAGATTTCTTAACAATAGATGTACCCTCGTGTGTCATTTCTAATACATCCCATACTTGTTTTGCATTTTCACAAGAGATGATTCCTTTGAATTCATCTGGTGATAATGCATAAGTAATTGCATTTAGTGTTTTTGCATTGGCACTACTCTCACTTTTTTGAAGTGTGGTCCAAAGAGAATGAGCCGTTACTTTCATTGATTTTGAACCATCGTCATTAGTTACTTCAGTGATAGGAAGGTTCCATTCATTCACTGTGGCCAGCCACACACTTTCATCCATGGATTTGAGGAAGATCCTCATCCTGGCTTTCCAATAGACATAGTTTGTGCCATTAAAGGGTGGTGGCCTAGTGACTGACAGGCTATCAAAATTTGACATCTTAATATAGCTTAGATCGTTAGCTCAGGAAATAAATTCAATAAATAAACAATAAGCACGAGCTATTAGGCTCTGATACCACTTGAAAAGCCCTAACTATATGCCCTAGAGAGGGGGGGGGGGGGGGTGAATAGGGCAATGCCAAATAAAACTTAAAACAGCGGAATAATAAAAGAAATAAAGCACAATGCTGAATTAAAAATCAATCTCAACAAACTAGATTTAAGAGATTGATACTTTATCAGTTCTAAGGACAACTTTACACCAAAAACCAAAGGTTTAAGGTAGGACAACCTTATTTCTAGAACGTCCTTTGTATCACAAACCAATGAGGAATAAAAAGCAAAGCAACCAAAATAACTTGCAGAAATAAATCCTAAGTTATTACAACATTCCCCACACTTGCTTGAAATAAAATGATTACAACATTCATCCACAAATACAATCCACAAAACTGAATGAATAAAGACATGAAAGAATAAAGCACATCCACAGCACAACGATATATAGTGGTTCGCCTGTGTGTACACCAACTGTTATCCAACAGCTATACAGAATGCTACTCCACTCCTAATATCCTCACATAGGGGATATTAGCATGCATTATCAAAATAGGTTTCACAGGTTTACCTAAAACCTTCACAATTGTGTCTTTTTATCCCCGGCTTACACAATCCAAAAACCCACACAATCTGAGTTTCTAGCTCTCCTCAGATAACCAAAACAATGAGATTTTTCTAGTAAATCTCAAACAAAACCAACGAATGTAAATTACACAAATGTAAAATACCTGAATCTCCTTTTAAAGTAGCCCGGTAGAATCAATCAGAGTAGAAGTTTGATTCAACGTTCAAAGTCTAATACTCACTTTAAGAATGGTTCTAAGTCTAATTGATTTTAAATCAAAAGGGCTAGTTCTATTTGATTTTGAATCTAAGAAGAAGGAATATCAGAAATTTCCCTTTTCTAATAAGATTGGAATGTAGATCAAAAATAAATAAAAAATAAGCTAGCAAAAGGAATATTAAATGAGCACAAAGTAGCTTAAAAATAAACACGAACTTATCTCAGAGTATAGCCTAAAGATTGCTTGAATTGAGTTAAATTGAATTGAAAAACTCTGAAGTTCATGTTCTATTTATAGCCTGAAAAATTCCATCTACGACTGGTCTTAGGATCCTAAGACTGGTTGTAACTTTAAAGATTTTCAAAGATTTTCACGGGATAAGGATTATTTGTTCCACAACTGGTCGTGGGTAGCCTACGACCGGTCGTGGGCCACCTATGACTGGTCGTGGGTCACCTACGACTGGTCGTAGGACCCCCAGATTAGTTGCTGGAGTTTGAGTCGTAGGGCTAAGACCGATCGAAGGATAAGTCGTACAGCTCACAGGACTGGTCGTAGGATAATTAAAAAAATTTGAAAATCTTCAACAACCTAGGACTGGTCCTGAAAAACTTAAGACTGGTCGTAGCAGAGCTAGGATTGGTCTTGAAGTCCCTAGGACTGGTCTTAGAATAGTCCGAACAAACATATTAAAATATACAAATTATGTATCCAGAATGACCTACAGTAAAGCGTATCTTAAGGTTAATCTAAGGTCAAACAAATCTTAAAAGTGAGATGGACATTGGTAGTCTGTACACTCAGATGACCCTTAAGAGAAGCTTAAGAATTTACGAATCTTGTTGTAGACCTTCTCGAGCTTGATCCTTTCTTGACTTGAAAAAGTCTTCTTCTATACTTATACTTGTTTGAATCTTGAACATGCATACTTGGAGACTTCTATTCTTGAATTCTTCATCCATGACTTGAAACTTTCTTCATTTAAGTTCTTGTCTTGAAATACGATGTCTTGAAGCAATGAATAGTCTCAAACATGAAACACAAGATATACAAGACATAGATATAGGTTTTGGCACCCCAAAATTTGAGAACCAAAGGGATATGAAATCATAGCACTTACAGTGTCGACCCAAGAATCAAGGTGGAGGTTTGGCCAAGAGCAAGATTTTCTAATGCTGTCATTATCTTAGCCTTTCTCCAACAGTTTGGGGTCAACTTTTAAATGGTAGATTGGTGATGTTTTAGGATTGATTGCCCACATTAGATCAACCTTCCTATTTTATGCTCTGGAATTGGCCATTTCAGAGGTTCACATTCAACGAAAAGATGGGCAAGAAAGAAAATACAGCAACAGTCAACACTCACAGTAATTTCTGTTTATTCTTATAGTTATCCATTTGCTTAGTTCTTGAAATGCATATGCTAATTAGGGAATTTGGATGCAAGGTCTATCCAAGTCAGCCTGCAAAGTAAGACCTAGACCTGAGCTCTTTAATGGCCCAAAGAAAACTGTAGGACCCATAGCCAGGCCATCTTGAAAATAAGCCTCTTTTATTAGAATAGTACTAGCATTTTTCCTTTTCCCTTTACCTTCTTTTATTTATGTATACCTCTTAATTTCTCTTACAGGCAACGGAGATAAACAAGGCTAATTGGAATACCCTTTTCGAGCCCTACCCATTCTTTGATGCATACAGGAACTATCTGGAGATCGACATCATTTTCTAATCACCGCAGAAAATGATGATGACCCGAGGAAATGGAAAGGCTGGTTTGAATCTCGGCTCTGCCAAATGACATTGAGGGTGAAAGGGTTTCTGTTCATTTAAGAATTATATGATCTTGGACCAATGGATATATAGCATCCTTTGCCAAGGTATGAATTTTCTATTTACCAACTTTAATGAAGGGGCTGCCATACTTCCTTTGATCCCTACAGTTGTTAGAGAACTACCTAAGATGAAATTCCTAGCTATTCGACAAACAAAAAAGAAATGAACTGAGACCCAACTGAGTTGGGTCTTTTTTTTATTAGTTAAAAAGAATGGTGTTGTCGGTGTGAGTGATTCCCATGACTATCTTGCAACTCGGAGAGCTATGGATATTGTTGGAATCAGCGAACATGAACAAGTATAGTCTTTACTATAAATTTGAATCATATTCAACTGCTTTTTGGATTTGAAAATGGAAAACAATTGTCAGTGCCATTTCCTAATGTAAGTACTCTGTCAGGAAGTGATCTTTAGAGTCATTGCAGCCATTCTTCATATTGGTAATATTGATTTTGCTAAGGGGAATGAAATCGACTCCTCAGTTCTGAAAGATGACAAAGCTAAATTCCATCTCAAGATGACAGCTGAACTTCTCATGTATGACATGCTATATTATTACATGCAGGTCCTTGATGCTTTATCTAATGTAGTGGTCATTTGATAACCCTTGATTTTATTATTATTTCAGGGGTGATCCTCGGGCATTAGAAGATGCACTGTGTAAACATGTGATGATAACCCCCGAAGAAGTTATTACTAGAACCCTTGATCCTCTTGGTGCTACAGTTAGCAGGGATGGTTTGGTAAAGACAATATATTCCCGCTTGTTTGACTGGTAAGATTCTTGCATGTTTTCATGGATCTTATCAGGTCCCATTACTTTTCTTTTTTATGCACGAATGTCATTTTTAAATGTCGTGAGGCATGGACATAAGAGGTGAAGGTGCACAAATTTTATTTGCAGGATTGTGGAGAAAATTAATGTCTCAATTAGGCAAGATCCAAACTCGAAGTCTTTGATTGGGGTCCTTGACATCTATGGTTTTGAAAGTTTCAAGGTAAACAGGTAACCCTTGATAAAGAAAAAGATTAAAAATCAACAGCACCTACCTACTTAACATTCAATATTTCATGTTGTGCAGTTTTGAGCAGTTCTGTATTAATTTCACGAATGAGAAGCTGCAACAACATTTCAACTAGGTAAAGTATCATACCCTACATCAGCAGGTTAACATTAATGTAACACCCCAGATTTTTACCAACCTGGGATTAGACGTCCTTAGGCAATGGGTCAACTAAAACACCTTGGTAACCGCTTAGAACCCAATTCCATAGCCAAAGAAATCACTTAGGATTAATTCCTTTAGAAACTAAGCGTAAGTTAGCTAGCGCAACGCTGGAGTAGCTGAGAAATTGTCCCTGAACACTTTAAATACGTTCTGCAAGACCCAAAACTTGAAGAACCAACGACGCTATAATATCCTGAAACCTAGGATCAAACTCTAAACCCGTTTACTCTCAGGAACCCTTTGAAACTTTGTATTGGATCTACACCTCGCGTCGAAAGTCCGATACCTACAATCTTATACCATTGCGACCACCTTGTAGGACTTGACAATTGTTTCAAAAATCAAGCCCAACCGATGTTCAGATTCTATTTCATTGAGCATGGAGTGAAAAGAGTGAGAACATGGTTAGATTTGGAAATTTAAAATTCAAATCTGGCACACGACTTAGCGCGTTATTATTAAGCGTTCTGACCGTCAGAATTCAGCCAAATTACACCTTCGGATCAGGAAAAATTTCTCTTTCATATCATGAGACTTGTAGACCTGATCTAGGTGCGATGACTGTTGAACTGAAATTGGACCGCCACGTGCGATTTGCAAACTCTGCCGGACTGAAAACTGAGTGTGAGCAACATCCAGTGACCATGAACTTAAGTCCGACCGCGTTCGGCCAGGAGACCTCCCGAAATGCTCTTTTGGATCGAAAAAGTCCCGATTTGGTTATAACCCAAGTATACCTTTGTCCCAAGTCTGTTTTGGGAAGGTTTTGGGCTATATAAGGGCCTTAAACCCTCTCATTTCTCTCCCATCCGAATTTGGTTAATACCCTAGATTGAGAGAGAGAAAAAGCGAGAGATTGTGAGAGAGTGTGGGAGAGATTCTCCTGCCACTTGCTGCAGATTTTGCACGTACCGAAGCACCGCATTCGGATCTCTTTTTCAAGGATTCCAATGCATTCTAGGCAAGAAAAACTCTCAACACTTGCTGATTTAAGCTTCCGTCGATTCCAATAGCGAAGTAGCTTATACATCTTGTGTATTAGGTATCCTGATCGCCGTAGACGAAGCGTATACGCTCCGTTCGAAATAATACACATCTAATGTGAAAGGTGCGGATTTTAGACACTTTGATTGACTGATTTCAAAGCTTTCAATGTCGTTTAATAGTATATTATCGACAGCAACGCCGTTTGACATGTACAACATGCTGTCCGTTTCCTGTTTCGTAAACGTATGGTAAATATGAGATTTAGGGTATTTTAGGTATTTATAGGAAATACGGTATATGTCTGTATTTTGCAAAAATGATCGAGATGTTTATTTGTCATGTTGTGATACTAGTTTTGCATGCATGATCTGTTTGGCGAAGAGATTCGCCCAAATGCGCACTTTGAGTCGACATACACTATGTAGACTTAAGTGTGTAGACTAAGTGTTTGTATAAATGTTTATATTAGTATGTATTGAGTATATGGTTTTGTGAAATAGTTTTGAGATTAAATTCTCAAGTAATACGCTGATGTAAATGACTTTCATCATGTTGGCTAAGTATGGATTTGCTTAAGTGGTATGTTATAACATGCGATAACATGCTTATATTGTTGTATTTAATTTCCATTACTCTTATACGATTGATAATGTGGATTCACAAATGTTTGGGGCTATACTTAGTCCAGGTAGTCGGTAACAGAGAAAATTCGTGGCTGGCTTATATCTGCCACGAAGGACGCGTCGATGAACGCAAGTCGTGTTTGGAGTTGGCGGTAGTGGTTAGGTCATGCGAAGTATTTCACGCACTTCATGTCGTTCGACTTGCGATGCGCTCGTGCTAGTCGAGCCCGTCAAGTAACCCGACTGGCCGTTGATTGTTCACCCTGCATGAATCATAACTGCTTGAACCTAGGGTACTGAACTTACTGTTAAAAACCCTGTTAACCATGGTACCTTGATCCACAAAGACTCATGAGCCAAGAATGGTGGTATGGGATACCGTGGTCAAGCTGTCGGCCTACGCTGGGGCCACAAACCTCCTCGTAGTGACCAGTGAGCACATATGACTCGTGAGCAAATTATGGTAGTATGGGACACTATATTCTTGTTGTCGGCCTACACTGATTAGGTGACGAGCCCTTTGTAGTGACCGCGAGCGTATTCTGAGTCTACGGGAGGTGACGACCCTTCCATAGCAATGAGAGTACAGTAGGCCTGTATTGATAAGGTGATGGGGGAGCGGTGCAACGAGTGTAAGCAACAGCCCTGGCAGCCCTTGCAGCGACATACAAAATATACATCGTATGAGATTACTAGGAGTGACGACCCTAGACAGGATCTGTGTTAGGATTGATATAAGTAAGGTACCTAGTTTCCTAATATTGCTGTATGAAAAGGACTAATAATAACTTGGTAATCATATCACCATCACATTGCATGTGCTTGGAAGATGTGGAGCACTGTGGGAAGAAAGCATGCCGTGAGCATAAGATGGTGCCGTATGAGGGAGATCGTCGGTGAGAGCATCCATCATGTCACGTCATATTGCATTAATAACAGTATTTAGGAATGTTTGAGTTATTGCTTTACTATTATCGCATGATTGATTTGAGAACATGCTAATCTTTGCTCTCTTATCCTACTGAGTTGATAACTCACTTCCACGTTACGGGACGGTGTTTCCAGACACCCATCAGTCCCTATTGTGATTGCAGATGATGGCGCAGCCTGCGAGGCAGAGCCGGACTTGATGATGAGGAGGAGGATCCGTCCTTTATGCGTGTTCTGATCGACGGGATTACAGGGAGGTTAATTAGATGCCATGACACTTATCATTTTATATTTTCAGAGCACTCATGTATATTCTTTCTTTCTATTTTGAGGTATACATGTATATGTTTAACCTGGTAACATGTTCACACTCTGGAGACTTACAATCAATTATATATTATATGTATGTATCACGGTCTTTCGCTTATTAATTTAACTGTCTCTGGAGTATGATATGTTGTTCTGGCTTAATCCCACTCATGTTTAATACATTAACATAGACAACATTCAATCGTACACATTTATGTTGCATAAGTGATGTTCTGGAACTCGGGAGTGAAGTTTTTACTCGACTCCCAATTTTCAGGATGTTACAATTAACTTAGTATTTTATTATATCTAAAACATGTGCTTTCGGTAATTTTATTATATCAAGATCCTGTGTGCATTTTGAACTAATTTGGAACTTATTTTTTTTTATATAATATTGAATGAATTTTGGACTCTATATTTGAACGTATTTATAGTCTTAGGCTCCATTTGGTCATCACATTAGTATTTATGTGTGGAAATCTATGTTTGGACTGATCATATTTTAATCTTAAAAAAGAATATAATCTATGTGTGAATAGCTTGGATCCCACTTGTAGGTTTGGAAAAGGAGAGCTACCTGTTATTGGAGCCTGCGTTGAATTATAGTCAGTGCTCTTGCCATTATATAAACTGGAATAAGAATTCCAACAGTCCTCAACAATAACATCTGTTTGTTAGAGAAAAAAGAGAGGATCAAAACATTATAATTCAAGGATGAATGCTAACATCGGATGTTATCTACAGTTCCATCAGGTGAGTCCCATCACTAACATGCCTTAGCCCTAAAATCAGGCTAGTTAGCTCATCGGGTGGGCCACACATGCAAATTTAATGTGGATTGCTGCTTAATAATGCAGACCCAAATCCATTTCCTAATCCGATAACAATGCAAAAACAGGTCAACCCATATCTTTATGGAGACAACAACACAAGGCTCTTCACTTATTGGACTGTAAGTTTATACTTCTTTCATTTTTTAAAAAAAATATTTTATTGCCCTTTATTATGATTCATGTTTCCTTTACAAGTGATGAGCTCTCTCAAATGACATGGGTTTATGTATTGGAGTGGCCTGGCCATTTGGACAGGCTTTGTTTATGAACTGCTGCTCGAAATTGATGGAGCAGACCCGGATGTGCGTTAGAGCTATCTGAAAGAGCGGGGATCCCTAGAAGGTGGGAACTGCTGTTATGACTATGATGAAGCTATCCATTTCCTATGGACGACATTGGAGGGGCCTGACCATTTGGACAGGCCGTGTTTATGTATTTGCTCGAAATTAATGGAGCATACCCGGATGTGCATCGAAGCTATCCGGAAGAGCTGGGGTCCTTGGAAGGTGGGAACCGCTGTTATGACCATAATGAAGCCGTCCATTTCATATGCATAGCATTGGAAGGGCCTGGCCATTTGGACAGGCCATATTTATGTTTGTATTTGCAGGTACCATACCCTTAACCTAAACCCGAATCGATTCTCAAACCTAAAAACTTATAACCTAAACTAAAACCAAAACCAAAACCTATAACCTAAACCCAAATCCATTCTCAAATTCCAAAACCTATAACCAAAACCAAAACCAAAACCTATGACCTAAACCCGAACCTAATCTCAAATCCCAAAACCTATAACCTAAACTAAAACCATAACCAAAACCTATAACCTAAACCTGAACCCATTCTCAAATCCTAAAACCTATAACCTAAACCTCAACCTTATCCTAAACCTATAACCTAAATCAAAACCAAAACTAAAACCAAAACCTAAGACCTAAACCCAAACCCATTCTCCAATCCCAAAACCTATAACCAAAACCAAAACCAAAACCAAAACCTATAACCTAAACCCGAACCGATTCTCAAATCCTAAAACCTATAACCTAAACCTAAACCATAACCAAAACCTATAACCTAAACTCGAACCCATTCTCAAATCCAAAAACCTATAACCTAAACCCAAACCTTATCCTAAACCTATAACCTAAAACCTAAACCAAAACCTATAACCTAAATCAAAACCAAAACCAAAACCTAAGACCTAAACCCGAACCCATTCTCCAATCCCAAAACCTATAACCTAAACCAAAACCAAAACCTATGACCTAAACCCGAACCTATTCTCAAATCCCAAAACCTATAACCTAAACATTTGACCTAAACCCGAACCCATTCTCAAATCCCAAAACTTATGACCTAAATCCGAACCCATTCTCAAATCCCAAAACCTATAACCTAAACCAAAACCTAAACCTATAACCTAAACCCGAACCCGTTCTAAAATCCCAAAACCTATAACCTAAACCAAAACCAAAACCAAAACCTATAACCTAAACTCGAACTGATTCTCAAATCCTAAAACCTATAACCTAAACCAAAACCATAACCAAAACGTATAACCTAAACCCGAACCCATTCTCAAATCCAAAAACCTATAACCTAAACCTAAACCTTATCCTAAACCTATAACCTAAACCAAAACCAAAATCAAAACTAAAACCAAAACCAAAACATAAGACCTAAACCCGAACCCATTCTCCAATCCCAAAACCTATAACCAAAACTAAAACCAAAACCAAAACCTATAACCTAAACCCGAACCGATTCTCAATTCCTAAAACCTATAACGTAAACCAAAACCATAACCAAAACCTATAACCTAAACCCGAACCCATTCTCAAATCCAAAAACCTATAACCTAAACCTAAACCTTATCTAAAACCTATAACCTATAACCTAAACCAAAACTGATAACCAAAACCAAAACTAAAACCAAAACCAAAACCAAAACCTAAGACCTAAACCCGAACCCATTCGCCAATCCCAAAACCTATAACCTAAACCAAAACCAAAACCTATGACCTAAACCCGAACCCATTCTCAAATCCCAAAACCTATGACCTAAACCCGAACCCATTCTCAAATTCTAAAACCTATGACCTAAACTCGAACCCATTCTTAAATCCCAAAACCTATAACCAAAACCAAAACCAAAACCTATGACCTAAACCCGAACCCATTCTCAAATCCCAAAACCAATAACCTAAACCTAAACCTAAACCTATAACCTAAACCCGAACCCATTCTAAAATCCTAAAACCTATAAACTAAACCAAAACCAAAATCAAAACCTATAACCTAAACACGAACTGATTCTCAAATCCTAAAACCTATAACCATAACCAAAACCATAACCAAAACCTATAACCTAAACCCGAACCCATTCTCAAATCCAAAAACCTATAACCTAAACATAAACCTTATCCTAAACCTATAACCTATAACCTAAACCAAAACCTATAACCTAAACCAAAACCAAAACCTAACACCTAAACACGAACCCATTCTCCAATCCCAAAACCTATAACCTAAACCAAAACCAAAACCAAAACCTATAACCTAAACCCGAACTGATTCTCAAATCCTAAAACCTATAACCTAAACCAAAACCATAACCAAAACCTATAACCTAGACAAGAACCCATTCTCAAATCCAAAAAACTATAACCTAAACCTAAACCTTATCCTAAACTTATAACCTAAACCAAAACCTATAACCTAAACCAAAACTAAAACCTAAGACCTAAACCCGAACCCATTCTCCAATCCCAAAAACCTATAATCTAAACCAAAATCAAAACCTATGACCTAAACCCGAACCCATTCTTAAATCCCAAAACCTATAACCTAAACTAAAACCAAAACCTATGACCTAAACCCGAACCCATTCTCAAATCCTAAAACCTATAACCTAAACATAAACCTAAACCTATAAACTAAACTCGAACCGATTCTAAAATATCAAAACCTATAACTTAAACCAAAACCAAAACCAAAACCTATAACCTAAACCCGAACCGATTCTTAAATCCTAAAATCTATAACCTAAACCAAAACCTATAACTTAAACCCGAACCCATTCTCAAATCTAAAAACCTATAACCTAAACCTAAACCTTATCCTAAACCTATAATCTATAACCTAAACCAAAACCTATAACCAAAACCAAAACCAAAACCTAAGACCTAAACTCGAACCCATTCTCCAATCCCAAAACCTTTAACCTAAACCAAAACCAAAACCAAAACCTATAACCTAAACCCGAACCGATTCTCAAATCCTAAAACCTATAACCTAAACCAAAGCCATAACCAAAACCTATAACCTAAACCTGAACCCATTCTCAAATCCAAAAACCTATAACCTAAACTTAAACCTTATCCTAAATCTATAACTTATATCCTAAACTAAAACCAAAAACTAAGACCTAAACCCGAACCCATTCTCCAATCCCAAAACCTATAACCTAAACTAAAACCAAAACCTATGACATAAATTCGAACCCATTCTTAAATCCAAAAACCTATGACCTAAACCCAAACCCATTCTCAAATTCCAAAACCTATGACCTAAACCCAAACCCATTCTCAAATCCCAAAACCTATAACCTAAACCAAAACCAAAGCCTATGACCTAAACCCGAACCCATTCTCAAATCCCAAAACCTATAACCTAAACCTAAACCTAAACCTATAACCTAAACCCGAACCCATTCTAAAATTCCAAAACCTATAAACTAAACCAAAACCAAAATTAAAACCTATAACCTAAACACGAACTGATTCTCAAATCCTAAAACCTATAACCATAACCAAAACTATAACCAAAACCTATAACCTAAACCCGAACCCATTCTCAAATCTAAAAACCTATAACCTAAACATAAACCTTATCCTAAACCTATAACCTATAACCTAAACCAAAACCTATAACCTAAACCAAAACCTATAACCTAAACCAAAACCAAAACCTAACACCTAAAGTCGAACCCATTCTCCAATCCCAAAACCTATAACCTAAACCAAAACCAAAACCAAAACCTATAACCTAAACCCGAATTGATTCTCAAATCCTAAAACCTATAACCTAAACCAAAACCATAACCAAAACCTATAACCTAGACCAGAACCCATTCTCAAATCCAAAAAACTATAACCTAAACCTAAACCTTATCCTAAACTTATAAACTAAACCAAAACCTATAACCTAAACCAAAACCAAAACCTAAGACCTAAACCCGAACTCATTCTCCAATCCCAAAAACCTGTAATCTAAACCAAAACCAAAACCTATGACCTAAACCCGAACCCATTCTCAAATCCCAAAACCTATGACCTAAACCCGAACCCATTTTCAAATCCCAAAACCTATGACCTAAACCCGAACCCATTCTTAAATCCCAAAACCTATAACCTAAACTAAAACCAAAACCTATGACCTAAACCCGAACCCATTCTCAAATCCTAAAACCTATAACCTAAACATAAACCTAAACCTATAAACTAAACTCGAACCGATTCTAAAATATCAAAACCTATAACTTAAACCAAAACCAAAACCAAAACCTATAACCTAAACCCGAACCGATTCTTAAATCCTAAAATCTATAACCTAAACCAAAACCTATAACTTAAACCCGAACCCATTCTCAAATCTAAAAACCTATAACCTAAACCTAAACCTTATCCTAAACCTATAATCTATAACCTAAACCAAAACCTATAACCAAAACCAAAACCAAAACCTAAGACCTAAACTCGAACCCATTCTCCAATCCCAAAACCTTTAACCTAAACCAAAACCAAAACCAAAACCTATAACCTAAACCCGAACCGATTCTCAAATCCTAAAACCTATAACCTAAACCAAAGCCATAACCAAAACCTATAACCTAAACCTGAACCCATTCTCAAATCCAAAAACCTATAACCTAAACTTAAACCTTATCCTAAATCTATAACTTATATCCTAAACTAAAACCAAAAACTAAGACCTAAACCCGAACCCATTCTCCAATCCCAAAACCTATAACCTAAACTAAAACCAAAACCTATGACATAAATTCGAACCCATTCTTAAATCCAAAAACCTATGACCTAAACCCAAACCCATTCTCAAATTCCAAAACCTATGACCTAAACCCAAACCCATTCTCAAATCCCAAAACCTATAACCTAAACCAAAACCAAAGCCTATGACCTAAACCCGAACCCATTCTCAAATCCCAAAACCTATAACCTAAACCTAAACCTAAACCTATAACCTAAACCCGAACCCATTCTAAAATTCCAAAACCTATAAACTAAACCAAAACCAAAATTAAAACCTATAACCTAAACACGAACTGATTCTCAAATCCTAAAACCTATAACCATAACCAAAACTATAACCAAAACCTATAACCTAAACCCGAACCCATTCTCAAATCTAAAAACCTATAACCTAAACATAAACCTTATCCTAAACCTATAACCTATAACCTAAACCAAAACCTATAACCTAAACCAAAACCTATAACCTAAACCAAAACCAAAACCTAACACCTAAAGTCGAACCCATTCTCCAATCCCAAAACCTATAACCTAAACCAAAACCAAAACCAAAACCTATAACCTAAACCCGAATTGATTCTCAAATCCTAAAACCTATAACCTAAACCAAAACCATAACCAAAACCTATAACCTAGACCAGAACCCATTCTCAAATCCAAAAAACTATAACCTAAACCTAAACCTTATCCTAAACTTATAAACTAAACCAAAACCTATAACCTAAACCAAAACCAAAACCTAAGACCTAAACCCGAACTCATTCTCCAATCCCAAAAACCTGTAATCTAAACCAAAACCAAAACCTATGACCTAAACCCGAACCCATTCTCAAATCCCAAAACCTATGACCTAAACCCGAACCCATTTTCAAATCCCAAAACCTATGACCTAAACCCGAACCCATTCTTAAATCCCAAAACCTATAACCTAAACTAAAACCAAAACCTATGACCTAAACCCGAACCCATTCTCAAATCCTAAAACCTATAACCTAAACCTAAATCTAAACCTATAAACTAAACTCGAACCGATTCTAAAATACCAAAACCTATAACTTAAACCAAAACCAAAACCAAAGCCTATAACCTAAACTTGAACCGATTCTTAAATCCTAAAATCTATAACCTAAACCAAAACCTATAACTTAAACCCGAACCCATTCTCAAATCCAAAAACCTATAACATAAACCTAAACCTTATCCTAAACCTATAACCTATAACCTAAACCAAAACTTATAACCAAAACAAAAACCAAAACCTAAGACCTAAACTCGAACCCATTCTCCAATCCTAAAACCTTTAACCTAAACCAAAACCAAAACCAAAACCTATAACCTAAACCCGAACCAATTCTCAAATCCTAAAACCTATAACCTAAACCAAAGCCATAACCAAAACCTATAACCTAAACCTGAACCCATTCTCAAATCCAAAAACCTATAACCTAAACCTAAACCTTATCCTAAACCTATAACCTATATCCTAAACCAAAACCAAAACCTAAGACCTAAACCCGAACCCATTCTCCAATCCCAAAACCTATAACCTAAACTAAAACCAAAACCTATGACATAAATCCGAACCCATTCTCAAATCCAAAAACCTATGACCTAAACCTAAACCCATTCTCAAATTCCAAAACCTATGACCTAAACCCAAACCCATTCTCAAATCCCAAAACCTATAACCAAAACCAAAACCAAAACCTATGACCTAAACCCGAACCCATTCTCAAATCCCAAAACCTATAACCTAAACCAAAACCAAAACCTATGACCTAAACCCGAACTCATTCTCAAATCCCAAAACCTATAACCTAAACCTAAACCTATAACCTAAACCCGAACCCATTCTAAAATCCTAAAACCTATAACATAAACCAAAACCAAAACTAAAACCTATAACCTAAACCCGAACTGATTCTCAAATCCTAAAACCTATAATCTAAACCAAAACCATAACCAAAACCTATAACCTAAACCCGAACCCATTCCCAAATCCAAAAACCTATAACCTAAACCTAAACCTTATCCTAAACCTATAACCTATAAACTAAACCAAAACCTATAACCTAAACCAAAACCAAAACTTTAACCTAAGACCTAAACCCGAACCCATTCTCCAATCCCAAAACCTATAACCCAAACCGAAACTAAAACCTATGACCTGAACCCAAAACTATTCTCAAATCCCAAAACCTATAACTTAAACCGAAACCAAAACCTATAACCTAAGCCCGAGCCTATTCTCAAATCCCAAAACCTATAACCTAAACCTATAACCTAAACCCGAACCCATTCTCAAATCCTAAAACCTATGACCTAAACCCGAACCCATTCTCAAATCCCAAAACCTATGACCTAAACCCGAACCCATTCTCAAATCCCAAAACCTATAACCAAAACCAAAACCAAAACCTATGACCTAAACCCTAACCCATTCTCAAATCCCAAAACCTATAACCTAAACCAAAACCAAAACCTATGACCTAAACCCGAATCCATTCTCAAATCCCAAAACCTATAACCTAAACCTAAACCTAAACCTAAACCTAAACCTATAACCTAAACCCGAACCCATTCTAAAATCCCAAAACCTATAACATAAACCAAAACCAAAACTAAAACCTATAACCTAAACCCGAACTGATTCTCAAATCCTAAAACCTATAATCTAAACCAAAACCATAACCAAAACCTATAACCTAAACCCGAACCCATTCCCAAATCCAAAAACCTATAACCTAAACCTAAACCTTATCCTAAACCTATAACCTATAAACTAAACCAAAACCTATAACCTAAACCAAAACCAAAACTTTAACTTAAGACCTAAACCCGAACCCATTCTCCAATCCCAAAACTTACAACCTAAACCGAAACTAAAACCTATGACCTGAACCCAAAACTATTCTCAAATCCCTAAACCTATAACTTAAACCGAAACCAAAACCTATAACCTAAGCCCGAGCCTATTCTCAAATCCCAAAACCTATAACCTAAACCCGAACCCATTCTCAAATCCTAAAACCTATGACCTAAACCCGAACCCATTCTCAAATCCCAAAACCTATGACCTAAACCCGAACCCATTCTCAAATCCCAAAACCTATAATCTAAACCTAAACCTAAACCTATAACCTAAACCCAAACCCATTCTAAAATCCCAAAACCTATAACCTAAACCAAAACCAAAACTAAAACCTATAACTTAAACCCGAACTGATTCTCAAATCCTAAAACCTATAATCTAAACCAAAATCATAACCAAAACCTATAACCTAAACCCGAACCCTTTCCCAAATCCAAAAACCTATAACCTAAACCTAAACCTTATCCTAAACCTATAACCTATAAACTAAACCAAAACCTATAACCTAAACCAAAACCAAAACTTTAACCTAAGACCTAAACCCGAACCCATTCCCCAATCCCAAAACCTATAACCTAAACCGAAACCAAAACCTATGACCTGAACCCAAAACTATTCTCAAATCCCAAAATCTATAACTTAAACCGAAACCAAAACCTATAACCTAAGCCCGAACCTATTCTCAAATCCCAAAACCTATAACCTAAACCTAAACTTAAACCTATAACCTAAACTAGAACCCATTCTCAAATCCTAAAACCTATGACCTAAACCCGAACCTAACCCGAACCCATTCTCAAATCCTAAAACCTATGACCTAAACCCGAACCCATTCTCAAATTCCAAAACCTATAACATAAATCTAAACCTATAACCTAAACCCGAACCCATTCCAAAATCCCAAAACCTATAACCTAAACCAAAACCAAAACCAAAACCTATAACATAAACCCGAACCCATTCTCAAATCCTAAAACCTGTAACCTAAACCTAAACCTTATCCTAGACCTATAACCTATAACCTAAACTAAAACCTATAACCTAAACCAAAACCAAAACCTATAACCTAAACCAAATCCCAAAACCTATAACCTATAACCTAAACCCGAACCCATTCTCAAATCCCAAAACCTATAACCTAAACCTAAACCTAAACCTTACTTAAACCTATAACCTGTAACATAAACCAAAACCTATAACCTAAACCAAAACAAAACCAAAACCTATAACCTAAACCCGAACCCATTCTCGAATACCAAAACCTATAACGTATCCCTAAACCTATACTTATAACCTAAAACTAACCTTTTTCCAAAAACTATAACCTAAACTCAATTCCCTTAAGCGAAACCTACACCTAATCCTAATCTCAACTCCCTAACCTATAACCTGAACTCAATTCCCTTAAGAGAAACCTACACCTAATCATAATTCCAACTCCCTAACCTAATCCTAAACCTAAACTTAAAAACACAAACTTAAACCCAATTCTGAACCTGAAACTAATTTCCTAAACCTAAACCATAACCCATTCTCGAATCCAAAAACCTATAACCTAAACCAAAACCAAAACCAAAACCTATAACCTAAACCCGAACCCATTCTTAAATCCCAAAACCTATAACCTAAACCAAAACCAAAACTAAAACCTATAACCTAAACCCGACCCCATTCTCAAATCCCAAAACCTATAACCTAAACCAAAACCAAAACTAAAACTTATAACCTATAACCTAAACCCGAACCCATTCTCAAATCTCAAAACTTATAACCTAAACCTAAACCCAAACCTTATCCTAAACCTATAACCTATAACCAAAACCTATAACCTAAACCCGAACCCATTCTCGAATACCAAAACCTATAACCTATCCCTAAACCTTAACCTATAACCTAACCTAAACCTATACTTATAACCTATAACTATTCCCAAATCCCAAAACCTATAACCTAAACCTAACCTTTCCCTAAACCTATAACCTAAACTCAATTCCCTTAAGCGAAACCTACACCTAATCGTAATCTCAACTCCCTAACCTAAACCTAAACTTAAACTTAAAAATCCAAACTTAAACCCAATCCTGAACATGAATCTGATTTCCTAAACCTAAACCATAACCCATTCTCAAATCCAAAAATCTATAACCAAAACCTATAACTTAAACCCAAACCCATTCTCAAATCCCAAAACCTATAACCTAAACCTAAACTTAAACCTTAACCTAAATTAACCTATAACCTATAACCAAAACCAAAACCTATAACCAAAACCCGAACCCATTCTCAAATCCTAAAACTTATAACATAAACCTAAACCTAAACCCGAACCCATTCTCTAATCCTAAAACTTATAACCTAAACCTAAACCTATAACTTATAACATGCAACCTAAACCAAAACCAAAACCTATAACCTAAACCCGAACCCATTCTCAAATCCCAAAACCTATAACCTAAACCAAAACCAAAACCTATGACCTAAACCCGAACCCATTCTTAAATCCCAAAACCTATAACCTATCCCTAAACCTTAACCTATAACCTAACCTAAACCTATACTTATAACCTAAAACTATTCCCAAATCCCAAAACCTATAACCTAAACCTAACCTTTCCGTAAACCTATGACCTAAACTCAATTCCTTAAAGTTAAACCTACACCTAATCCTAATCTCAACTCCCTAACCTAAACCTAAACCTAAACTTGAAAACCTAAACTCAAATCCAATTCTGAACCTGAACCCGATTTCCTAAACCTAAACCATAACCCATTCTCAAATCCAAAAACCTATAACCTGAACCAAAACCAAAACCTATAACCTAAACCATAACCCATTCATAATTCCCTAAAGCTATAACATATAACCTAAACCTAAACCTATAACCTTTCCCTAAACCTTTAACATAAAACTAAACTTAAAACCTAAATGTATTATCAAATCCTTAAACTCAAACCTACACCTAATCCTAATCTCAACTCCTTAACCTAAACCTAAACTTGAAAACCCAAATCTAAACCCGATCTCGAACTCAAATCCGATTTCCTAAACCTAAACCTTAACCTATAATCAAATTCCCAAAAGCTATAATCTATAATTAAGTTCCCAAAAGCTATAACCTATAACCTAAACCTAAACCTATAACCTTAACATAAACCAAAACTTATAACCTATTACCTAAACTTAATTATAACCTATAGTCTAACCTTAACCTAAACCTTAACATAAACCTATAACCTAAACCAAAACCTAAACCAAAACCTATAATCATATGGTGAGATCATTTCGTTTGTGTCAATTTCATTCCTCTTCGAGTTTTTTTTTTTAAAAATTCATTAAGAAAAAAAAAAGTTGTTATACACGATGTACTTCTTTCACTTTGTCTTTCTTTTTCCCAATGGGCATTCTAATTTATGTATGACATGACTGTTTATAGGATGATGGAATATACAAAGCTGTTGAAATTTCAGGGTGAAGTCGAGCATATTTCTCTGATGAAGCCAAAGATTTGTATTTTCAGCATTATTGTAATTGTAATTGCAATTGTAATTGATTGAATGAATTGGATTGTAATTGTTTGAATGAAGGATTGTAATTTGATTGTAATTGAATGAATGAATGAGTGATTGTAATTGAATGAATAAATGGTTGCACAGGTGGTAATTGAATGAACAAATGATTATATATAATTTTGTAAGGTACAAAATAGCTACGACTATTGACCGTAGCCATTAATCTGACAGGTGTAGCCTTTTTAATTTGGCATATTGCTGCGGACTTTCGGTTTCAAATAATATCCGTAGCCATTAATCTGACACGTGTAGCCTTTTTCATTTAGGTATATTACTATGGACTTTAGCTACGAATAATATCCGTAGCCATGAATCTGACAGGTGTAGCCTTTTCAATTTAGGCATATTGCAACAGGCTTTTAGCTACAAATAATATCCGTAGCAGTCTGAAGTTTTCGCTACAGATAAAATTGCTATGAATTTTATCTGTAGTTATTGTACTCTATAGCTACGGATTAAATTCATAGCCATACGTTTTGGACCTATTGTTATGGCACCTACGACAACGGTCACGCTACGGATAAAAACTGTAGTCATAGGTCTATGGCTACGGTTTGTATCCGTAGCCTTTGCTCGATTTTTTGGTAGTACATGGATTTGGTACCCCTAAAGGTAAACTCGCGAGCTCTGTGAATTCTAGAGAGTTACCATGGCCAACCCTGTGCATAAAATTAACCGAGTTCACGGCCCCGGTAGCTTCATCTGATGGATCGCAGTTTGTGAACTTCCTAGGTAGTGAGAAGTCCAGTGAACTCTAGAGAGTTACAGAGGCCATCACGTAAGACCCGACTCTAACTAGAGTCCAAATAAGTTCTCTCCTTCATCTGATGGATCGCGGTTTGTGAACTCCCTAGGTAGTGAGAAGTCCAGTGAACTCTAGAGAGTTACAGAGGCCATCACGTAAGACCCGACTCTAACTAGAGTCCAAATAAGTTCTCTTCACTACTCAAGAGCTTAAACTATGTGTGCAACTGACTGAATTGAAATCTAGCACCGCCAATAAAATATAAACGAATGAAGTCATGTAGGAAATCCCATATTGACAAGCATAAAATGTTGGTGCTTTATGATTAGTTTTATAGAATGTCATGATAAACTATGTGCAATGTTCAAAATATAGCAAATTCATGTTAAGGATATTACATAGACAATATGTCTAGAATAATGCATAATGTAGAAGTGCATGAAAAAGTTATTGAAATTTACTATTGCAAGTCAAAAGAAAACATACACTCAAAAAGAAGGAAAAAGAGAAAGAAAGAAAGAAGCAAAAGTATATATACAAAAAAGGGGTTACATGTTTATAATTCCTCTGTAATGCCTACTATATTCATATATTGCTGCAAATCTTCTTTTAATTGAATCTGTGCCGCATCATGCTTTGACTTCTCTTCAAGAATAATCTTTGTTTGATCAAAAAGGTCAGCTAATTTGTCTTCCAAGGATGTGATCATTTCCTTACTCTTGAGTAATTTAGACTTTTCAACATCGACGGATTGAATATTGACATTAAGTTTCTCATTGACCTCCTGTATAGACAGTTCCCTCTCACGACCTTTCAGTTCCAGCTGTGAAATTTCTTCTCTCAAAGCCGCAATATGGTCTTGAATAAGTGCCTTATCATCAGTGAGGGTCTTCAGCTGTTCTTGCAGAGTCAAATGCTCCTGGTCTAATTCATATATGGTAGAAGTAATAAGTGAAGCTTTCTCCTTAAACAAAGCTAACTGTTTCCCGTATTCCAGAACTTCCAGAGCAATCATAATATTCTCTGTTGATGCCAAAGAAGCTATCGAATCACGGAATCTGAGGAGGAAATCACGCAAAACAGAAATATTAATCTTCGCCATCTTTGTAGAGCTTTCCAGAATCTCGATGGCGATATCCAGGTCTGACCATTGTTCAGGATCTTTGAAGATATGAACTACCTTTGACAAAGAGTTTTTCATCAAAAGCATTTTGTGAGCGAGAATCTTTGAAGGAAATGGTAGCTCAGAGACAGTGGCCACATAATCAGAGCTGGCCGCTCTACTACAAGGAAGAATTCCTATAACATGAATAGGAGATAAAGTTAGAGTAAGTAACGCAAAATAAAGAATTTACAGCTCTTCAAATTAATATGTATACCTGCCGCAGAGGTGTGACCAACAAGCGAGGGAACTTCTGGGGCTGCAGAAGTACCAGCTTCCATCATGTTAGCAAGAGAAGGCGCCCTCACTTCTGTGCTTGAGTCTCTGGTAGTAGGAGTTGGAGGATCGATAGTCTCGACTAGGAATACAATTTCACTGGCCACACTTTTCGGTGTCACCAGAGGAACCAAAGAAACTTGTGGTGAAGCCATTGGTGTAGCTGGATGAAGATCTACAGAGAGGGCAGTGCTCGTCTCGATATTTGCTACATGCGTACCTGAAAAGAAAATGTTAGTGATGATAAGATAGTGATCACTAGACAAGCACGTAAGTGTTTAAGGAATTCGGGCTCTCTTACCAGGTGAATACCCATATTCCCCATAGTCCAAGGGTTCTTCATCCTCTTCGGTTACCGCATGTGGCTTGCCAGGAACAGAAGTGGCAGGGAAATTTCGGGAGCCATGGGGAGATGTTCCTCCTCTACATTTTCGGTGGCCATATTTTTCTCGTCATCCATGTTGACCCCCCTTTCTTCATAGTCGTCATCCTGAGCTCCATCATTTCCATCATCATCATCGTTATCGTTGTCTCCAGACCCCAGGGGAGTGGAATCTTCTGATGCAGAAGATGAACTTTCGCTTGCCAGATCCTCTTCATCTAGTTCTGCAACCACGACTTGTTTTCCTTTGTATGAGACGGGATGGTTTCTTTCTCTTGGAGATCTCCTGTCAACTGGAACTGAGGGAGATGAGGAGACCTGTCTTACCTCTTCCTGAGGAATGGGTGATGATGTTTGCAGACGTGTTCGTGATCTAGTCATCGGAGACGATGAACTAGGGGGAAGAGGTTGTGAAGAAGGGGCAGGTTCGTTTCGAGTTGGACTCTCCTCAGCTGTAGTAATTTCTTTAGGAATAGGGGAGGATGTCCCTGCAACATTTTCTGAAACTCGGTCGCCAAGGTCGTGGGGGACATGTTCAAATTTTGCCAGAACTTTATGAGCAAACCAACCGTCTAAAGTATTAATTGGTTTTCTCTTATGAATCGGCTCTTCCATCGATATCTTTCTACAAATTTCACCATGATGAGGAGCACGACTCTTCTCCAGAATGAAACCGATTCCGTTCTCAATTTTTCTGCCCCTGAGCCGAGGTGGATGGAGAAAGAGAAGGGAGTCCACTGGTAGGCATTTGTTGATCAGAAACGATTGATGGTCCCACCATCTCATCCAGCTATAGGAGTGGACTATCCGATCGCAGCTAGGGATGATGAAAGAGGAGTTGACATGACCACCGAATAGTTGCTTCCATATCATGGCCCAGTTCAAAGGACCTGTTTCATAGTAGCGCATTCTCTTAGTAACCAGCCCACAATCTTCTGGTACGGCTTGGTCATAGCCGAATTAGCGAGCAAAATGGCTGAGATAGTAGGGTTCTCTCCAAAATTCTATCCCTTCTCTAAGAGGTAAACTGCAGGAACAGATTGAAAGAAAGAAGGCTCTTTCCGCTACAGTCAGTGCCCCCTGATCCACCATATCTGTGTCTTGAGCATAGCGATAAAGGAGAAATTGGAAGAATTCTACTTGATCAAAGTCCTGGATCTTGTTGATTACCTATTCATACGACCTTTGTCCATAGCTATTTGTTGAAAAAACTAGAGAGGAAGATGGGAAGGGTTGACATAAGCCTTTTCTGGTGCTTTAAAAGTCCAAGGGAAATAGACTCCTAACCATTCAGTGAAGTAGTGTCAGGCGGTGTATGCTGATGAAGATCCCAGGGTGGGATTCTTGACATGTGTAGAGATTTCTCTAAAGGCCCGATAGATGGAACATAGTACAAGAGGCGCGATAGAATATTTCTGACCTTCCGCTAGAGCTCCCGCAGCAACGAAGGTGGTAGGGCGAATAACATCTGGCCACTTGGAACTAAGAAGAGCAACTATGCTTAGCCAGTAAGCTAGAAAAGCTGCAAGTTCTCCAAAGAAACTATAATCCGGTCGCTCCTTCATATTGTCACGAAGAATCGTTAGTTCCTTACAGCGACTATCGTGGAATCTGCAAGATGAAAAAGGAGTTAAAATGTAGGAGTATGTGATGAGAAGGAAAATGCTAATCTCTGAGCCTGAAATACCCGAGCGTTATAGAAAAATGAGCCAGTCATTGCAAAGGGAAAAGTTTGTGAAAATTCAAAAACTTTTCCATTTCTCTGAAAAGTTCGACAGTGGTTTCAGAGATGGAAGGTCTACGGTCAGGAGAAGATACAAATGTCAACTCTGCGTTCATCGGGTTAAACTCGTCGTAAAATATTCCTGTAAGAGGAAGACCTGCTATGCGATGCAAATCCCATAGCGTTATGCTCATTTCCCCAAATGGCAAGTGAAGAGAGTTGGTAGTGGGGGACCAATATTCAAGGAAACCTTTCAGCACTGAGGGTTCCTTGTAGAAGTACTTGGATGTGACTTCTATCGCATCATAAAGGCCCACTTTGGCAAGAGTACTCGCGTGTTTCTTCAGGATTGCCTCTGTCCAATCAGAATAATAGCGACGAGAAGTCAGTAGGCCCCTTGTCCGAAAATCTTTCGATCCCCAAAGAGGGTCACAGTCCTTGTACCGCTATCTGACGGTCTCGTAGAAGTATGTTGGAAAGAGATTGTGTGGACTGTGAAAAGGAGTGAGGAAAATCATGGGGTGAACTTCTCCGATGATTTGTCA
This sequence comes from Magnolia kwangsiensis, assembly GCA_037074715.1. NCBI lineage: Eukaryota > Viridiplantae > Streptophyta > Magnoliopsida > Magnoliales > Magnoliaceae > Magnolia > Magnolia kwangsiensis. The sequence goes on from CM073585.1 coordinate 90,276,918, forward strand.
GGGTTTCTGCGCCTGCATTTTCCCTTCAAGAATCCGAGGTTCTCGCGTCGCCCACGATTCAGTATACATCAATTTCTCTCCGTCCATGTAATCTATGGTTTCACATTCAAGGATGGACTGGTGACGATGAACGTTGATGGGAATTATTGTCATACCTTCTGAATGATGGTTGTCTAATTTTATGACGCCCTCGATTACTCGAACGGATTCCCAAGAGTTTTAGAGCTTTTTCTTATTATACTCCTTTATTTTCTCTTCAAATTCCTTCGCCTTGTTTCGGCGAGTCTTCTTGGAGCGAGAAGCAGGCGGGGTATCTTCTCTGGCAGGGGGGTCTGTCGCTATCCGTGCGGATATGGGCGGTTGTCCTCAGACACTTTTCCCAATCATATTAACGACCATGTTTTGGAGGTAACTCTATGTTCCCCATGATTATAGCCCGGTGAATGGGAGAACGAAGCGATTCAATGCGATCGGTAAAATCAAAAGTTAGGAGTACTAGCTCTTTGAAGCACGTAGGAGTTTGAGTTGTGGTTTTGGTACGTTTGGTCGGTGGCTGATCAGCGGAAGGAGACGGGCGATGAGAAGATGTATCGGGTAAGTCAGGATGAGAAGGTTGGTCAGTTGGAGGGTCTACGGGACGAAGAGTCCTCTTGATGCAGGCCATGAAGAGAAGAAGGTTAAAAAGCTTAAGGAGATTATAGGGGAAGTTAAAAATTGAAAAAAGAGTCAAGTCCAGGTTGCGCGGGTCCACGCAATCAAAATTAGTTACACGGACTGTCGCAATGCTTTGGAGACTTACGTGGACGGGAGATCCGTTGCGCAGGTCCATGCAGACAATGTCGGTTACACGAAAAAATAGCCAAAAGAAATTTTTTTTCCAGAGAATGAGAAAACTGCAGACTATGAAGGAAGTGCGGTATTTATAGGCTACTATGACCGAGTATATACACGGCCGGTTACGCGGGTCCGCTCAAGCCAAATGAAAAGGAGGAATTTTGATCCTTTTTGTTTCTTGAAGAAATAAAGAAAGGATCAAGGGGCATTGTTGAGGCATAAAAAGTGATGAAAGAATCAAGCAAGAAAAGATGAAAAGATAGAAAGAACTTTTTAAGAGAAAAAGAAGGAGATGGCTTTAACGGACGAGCGCAGGATTGCGCAACTAATGTCAGTTGCGTGGGACTGCGCGATCAATCTCCTCTGCGCAGGTTCGCACAATCGAATTGTATTGCAGAAATGGTCCTTTTCAGATTGATCTAAAGCACTGAAAATTAGTCCCACATCGCTAAGATTAGGATTTTCACACGTGCAAGGGTCTATAAATCCCCTTCCCCTCCTTCATTAAGGGCAATTGAATATTTTCAAGAGGAGCAGAGCGGAGCAGAAGACAGAAGGTAGGAGAAAAGTCTCCTGGCAACTGCGCAGGACCGCGCAACCAGACCCGTGCAACCAGAATGCCCTGCAGTCTGTGAAGCTCAAGGGCCTTCATGCTACAGAAATGCCCGTACAAGGCTTTTATCCTTTCATCCCTCTCCTATTTGATAAGTGCAGAGGAAGAAGATTAGTCGATCGAATCGACGTTTCTGTAAGTGCTATGATTTCATATCCCTTTGGTTATCAAATTTTGTGGTGCCAAAACCTATATCTATGTCTTGTACATCTTGTGTTTTATGATTGAAGACTATTCATTGCAATCAAGTCATCGCATTTCAAGACAAGATCTTAAATGAAGTAAGTTTTCAAGACATGGATGAAGAATTCAAGTATTGAAGTCTTCAAGTTTGTATGTTCAAGATTCGATCAAGTTCAAGTTCAGTAGAAGACTTTATCAAGTCAAGATCAAGCTCAAGAAGGCCTACTATAAGATTTGTATATTCTCAAGCTTCTCTTAAGGGTCATCTGAGTGTACATACTTTCAATGTCCATCTCACTTTTAAGGTTTGTTTAACCTTAGATTGACCTTAAGTTGGGCTTTATAGTAGGTCATTCTGGATACATAACTCATATACTTTATTATGCTTGTTTGGAGTGTTCTAAGACCAGTCCTAGGGACTTCAAGACCAGTCTTAGCTTTGCTACGACCAGTCTTAAGTTTTTCAGGACCAGTCCTAAGTAGTTGAAGATTTTTGGATCTTTTTGGCTGTCCTACGACCAGTCCTGGACATCCTACGACCAGTCCTGTGAGTTATACGACTCATCCTTCGACCGGTCGTAGCCCTACGACTCAAACTCCAGCAACCATTTTTGGGGTCCTACGACCGGTCATAGGTGTCTCACGACCAGTCGTAAGTGGCCCACGACTAGTCGTAGAACAAAAAATCTTATCCCGCGGAAATCTTTCAAAAATATTTAGAGCTACGACCAATCCTAGGTTCTAAGACCAGTCGTAGATGGGATTTTTTAGGCTATAAATAGAGCACGAACTTCAGAGTTTTAGTACTTCAAATCAATTCTATTTAAGCATTCTTTAGGTTATACTCTGAGATAAGTTTGTGTTTATTTTAAGCTGCTTTGTACTTATTTAATATTCCTTTTGCTAGCTTATTCTTATTTGATTTTGATCTACATTCCAATCTTATTAGAAAAGGGGAATTTCTGATATTCCTTCTTCTTGGATTCAAAATCAAATAGATCTAGCCCTTTTGATTTAAAATCAATTAGACTTAGAACCATTCTTAAAGTGAGTATTGGACTTTGAACGTCGAATCGAACTTCTACTCCGATTGGTTCTACCGGGCTTCTTCGAAAGGTGATTCAGGTATTTTACATGTTTTGTAATTTACTTTCTCTGGTTTTTGTTTGAGATTCGCCAGAAAAATCTCATTGTATTGGTTATCTGAGGAGAGCCAGAAAACTCAGATTGTGGGATTTTTGGATTGTGTAAGCCTGAGATCAAAGACACAATTGTGAAGGTTTTAGGTGAACCTGTGAAACCTATTTTGATAATGCATGCTAATATCCCCTGTGTGAGGATATTAGGAGTGGAGTAGCAATCTGTGTGGCTGTTGGATAACAGTTGGTGTACACACAAGCGAACCACTATATATCATTGTGTTGTGTATGTGTTTTACTCTTTCAATCTTTTATTCATTCTGTTTTGTGGAGAGTTTTTGTGGATGAATGTTGTAATCACTTCAAGAAAGTGTGGATGAATGTTATAATAACTTAGGATTTATTTTCTGCAAGTTATTTTGATTTTCTTGCTTATTATTCCTCATTGATTTGTGATACAAAGGACGTTCTAGAAATAAGGTTGTCCTACCTTAAACCTCTGGTTTTTGGTGTAAGGTTGTCCTTAGAACTGATAAAGTATCAATCTCTTTATTTTAGGCTATTGTGATTGTTTTATATTCAGCATTGTGTTTTATATCTTTTATTATTCCGTTGTTATAAGTTTTATTTGGCATTGCCCTATTCACCCCTCCTCTAGGGCATATAGCTAGGCCCTTTCAAGTGGTATCAGAGCCTAATAGCTCGTGCTTATTGTTTATTTATTGGATTTATTTCCTGAGCTAACGATCTAAGCTATATTAAGATGTCAAATTTTGAAAGCCTATCAGTCACTAGGCCACCACCTTTTAATGGCACAAACTATACTTATTGGAAAGCCAGGATGAGGATCTTCCTTAAATCCTTGGATGAAAGTGTGTGGATGGCCACAGTGAATGAATGGAATCCTCCTATCACTGAAGTTGCTAATGACGATGGTTCAAAAATTATGAAAGTAACGGCTTATTCTCTTTGGACCACACTTCAGAAAAGTGAAAGTAGTGTCAATGCTAAAGCACTAAATGCAATTACTTGTGCATTATCACCAGATGAATTCAAAAGAATCATCTCTTGTGAAAATGCAAAAAAAGCATGGGATATATTAGAAATGACACACAAGGGTACGTCTATTGTCAAGAAATCTAAAGTCCAACTCCTCACAACTAAATTTAAAGAAATTCATATGGAGGAGAATAAGATGTTTATGGACTTCTACACTAGATTGAATGACATTGTGAACTCTATGTGGGGTCTTGGTGATAGAATCCTAAAAAGTAAAGTGTGCGCTAAGATACTACGTTCACTTCCTGAACGATTTAATTCTAAAGTGACCGCTATTCAGGAACTTCGTGATACGGATACCATGAGGGTTGAGGAACTAGTTGGTTCACTTCAAACCTAAGAGTTATCCTTTAAGGCTCCTAAAGGAAAATTAATTGCTCTTAAATCATCTAAAAATGTTTCACAAGAGAGTACTTCGGATTTAGAAAATAGCGAAGATGATATGACGCTTTTACCAAAAAGGTTTTACAAAATTTTTAAAAATAAGAAAAAGGTTGATTTTCAAAAATCAAATGATAAGAGACGATTTAAACCTAGAACTCGAAAATTCTTGAAAGATAGTCAATGTTACAACTGTCAAGAGTATGGGCACTTAGCTAACAAATGTCCTAAAAAGGACAAATTTAAAAAGAAAAGCATGATGGCTACTTGGGATGAATCGTCTGAATTTGAATCCTCTTCTAAATCAAAAGATTCTGAAACTGAGTCGGCCAATGATGTTAAAGCCCTTATGACTCTAGCCAAGATCACCTATTCAGATCATGATGATTTATCTAGTGAAGAAAATCTGAATAATGATTGCGATAATGAAGATGATCTTCAAGATGCTTATAATGCCCTTTATAAAGAGAGTTGTAAAATCGCAGTTAAGCTTAAATTACAAAAAGAAAAAAAATTTAAGCTTAAGGAAGATTATGAGTCTCTTATTTTAGAAAAGTCTTATATTTTCGATTCTTTTGAAAAAACCAAATGTGATTTAGACTTCAAAAACTCCTAAATTGAAGATTTGCAATTCGAAAAAGAAAAACTAAAAAATGAGGTAGCCTCTCTTCTGAGTTTGAAAGACACATGGAGATATGCCCAAGGTGATCCAAAATTGGAAAAATTATTGTCCGGATCAAGAAAATGTGACGATCAATCCGGGTTGGGCTATGATAAAAATACATCTCCTAAACAAAAGAACATTGCTCCTAAATTTGTTAAAGGAGAGTCTTCGACCTCAAAAGAAAAGAATACCTATCAAGGTTTTTTCAAAAATTCTAGGTCTTTCCAAAAACCTAAAGGTGGCCATGTCAACTTTAATTTTCAAAATCGAAATCCATTGGCTGAAAAAATAATTGATCTACTCAAGGAGCTATTAAAGTCTAACTCTATGGATCACTCCTATAACAACAGACAGAAAAAGACCATCTATGCTCCTAAACCCAAAACAGTTCTGAAATGGGTTCCTAAAGTTGCCAGCTTGGTTGCCCACACTGCTTTCAAAGCTACAAGCCATTCAAAGTGGTACCTAGATAGTGGTTGCTCCAAGCATATGACAGGTGACAAAGCTTATTCACTGATCTTAAAGATATGACTAACGGGTCAGTCACATTTGGTGATGGAAGCAATTGCAAGATTATTGGCTAAGGTACGGTTCAACTTTATAATCTTCCCTTATTTAAGAATGTTTTATATGTTGAGGGCTTAAAACACAACCTTCTAAGCATTCCTCAGATATGTGATAACAACCATAGTGTAAAGTTTTCTAATCAAGGTTGTGAGATAGTTAATAAAAGGGGTTCTGTTATATTAACTGGTCGCAGAACTTCTGAAAATTGCTACATCGTTAGTGATGTAAACTCATCTACTCAATCATGTTACATGGTCCATACCGGTGAGACTGAATTATGGCATAAACGCCTTGGACATGTACACTATCAGAACTTATTTAGATTGAGCAAAAGAGAACTAATTAGAGGTCTACCAAAATTGTAAAAAGTAGACAAAATATGTGGTGAATGCCAGTTGGGCAAACAGATTAGGAGTTGTCACAAGAAAGTGAACTCCAATACCACATCTAGACCACTCGAGCTTCTCCACATGGATCTTATTGGACCAACCAGATCGGAGAGTCGAGGAGGTAAAAAATACATCTTTGTTATTGTAGATGACTATACCAGATTCACTTGGGTATCATTCTTAAAAGACAAAACTGAAACCCTGGATGAAGTGAAAAAGGTCATCAAACGAATCCAAAATGAGAAAGGGTCTCTTGTTAATAAGATCCGTAGTGATCATGGATCCGAATTCGAAAACAGTAGTTTTGTGAAATTCTGTAGCAATCAGGGAATATCACATGAATTCTCTGTACTGAAAACACCCTAACAAAATGGTATAGTTGAAAGAAAAAATAGAGTGCTTCAGGATATGGCTAATGTTATGTTGAATAGCATGAAGCTCTCTAAAAATCTTTGGGCTGAAGTAGTTAATACCCCATGTTATATTATTAATCGAGTTTATACCAGTAAATCTGATAATGAGACTGCTTATGAATTATGGTTTGAAAGAAACCTACTGTCAAATACTTTTGGGTTTTCGACAGCAAGTGTTATATTTTGTGTGATCGAGAAAATTTGAAAAAGTTTGATACGAAGAGTGATGAAGGTATTTTTCTCGGTTATTCTTTAAACAGTCAAGCTTATAGGGTTCTAAATAAAAGAACAGGTGTGATACAAGAGTCCATCAATGTGGTCATTGATGATCATTTGAATACACCAGCTCCGAGTTCAGATGATGAGAAAGCTCTTATTATCAACAATCAAGATACCTCATCAAGTCAAAAAGAATCTGAACCAAGGACTGTTAAAGATCATCCAACCAATCAAATACTTGAAAACCCTCTCACTGGAATTTATACCCGCAAACAACTTAAGAACATATGTAATTATGTTTGTTTTACATCCCAAATTGAACCGATCAATGTGAAAGAGGCACTATCTGATGAAAATTGGATAGATGCTATGCAGGATGAACTTAATCAATTTATTCGTAATGATGTCTGGTATCTTGTTCCTAGACCTAAAGATAAACACATTATTGGAAAAAAATGGATATTTAAAAATAATTCTGATGAACTTGGAAATATTATACGAAACAAGGCTAGACTGGTTGTACAAGGGTACACTCAGATTGAAGGTATCGATTACGATGAAACCTTTGCTCTAGTCGCTCGCCTTGAGTCAATCAGACTTTTTATTTCCATCGCATGCTTTAAAAAATTTAAAATATATCAGATGGATGTAAAGAGTGCTTTCTTGAATGGCGATTTACATGAAGAAGTGTATGTTGAACAACCTTCAGGGTTTGAAGACCCAAAGCTATCTGACTATGTATTTCGTCTAAAAAAGGCTCTCTATGGTCTTAAACAAGCACCCAGGGCATGGTATGAGAAATTGACTAAATTTTTACTTAGTCATAGCTTTCAAGTAGGAAGTGTCGATAAGACGCTTTTTGTTAAGAAGAATAACAATGATATTTTGATGGTTCAAATATATGTAAATGATATTATTTATGGATCTACTTGCTCTAACATGTCTATTGAGTTTGCAGAGTTAATGAAATCAAGGTTCGAAATGATCATGGTTGGCGAACTTAACTATTTCCTTGGGTTGCAAGTAAAACAACAACCTGATGGAATTTTCATTTTCCAAACCAAATATGCTTCAAATTTGGTTAAAAGGTTTGGATTTGAGAATGGTAAGAACTTTGATACTCCTATGAGTACAACATTAAGACTCTCAAAAGGCTCTACAGGTAAAGATATAGATCCTAAACTATATCGCAGTATGATTAGTAGTTTGTTGTATCTTACTGCAAGTAGACCTGATATCGCATTTAGTATTGGAATTTGTGCGAGATATCAGTCTAATCCTAAGGAATCACATCTTACTACTGTTAAACGGTTTATTAGATATGTCACAAGTTCTATAAATTTGGGTCTATAGTATACTTTTGATACTAGTGTTCAATTAGCCGGGTACTCAGATGCTGATTGGGCCGGTAATATTGATGATAGAAAATCAACCAGTGGTGGTTGTTTTTATATTGGAAATTGCTTAGTCTCTTGGTTCAGTAAGAAGCAAAGTTCAATATCGTTGTCCACTGCTGAGGCTGAGTATATTGCAGCTGGATATGCATGTACTCAACTTGTTTGGATGAAACGCATGCTTAGCGATTATAGAATTAATCAAGATTCAATGATCTTACATTGTGATAATTCCAGTGCTATAAACATTTCTAAAAATCCAATCCAACATTCACGTACTAAGCATATTGACATTAGGTATCATTACATATGTGAGTTGATTGAAGAAAAAGTTATTTCTTTGAAATATTTATCAACTGAAAATTAACTTGCTGATATATTTACTAAACCGCTCGACAAAAGCAGATTTAATAAACTGAAATTTGATCTTGGTATGTGCATTTTATATTGAATATTCTTGCTTTCATGTATCATAGTGTACTATATTTAGTATTATTTGTGTTTAAATTTTAATTTTTTCATTAAAAAATATATTTTTGGTCGATACTCGACCGGTCGTGGCTGTACACGACCAGTCGTAATTTGATCGGTCGTGAACCACACTCGACCGGTCATGGATCTCGTGAATGTGATATATTTGGGAAAAATTCTCTTCTTCCTCATTTTCACACCCACCTACGATGAGTCGTGGCTCGACCAGTCATAAGATTTTCTATTTTTATTCAAGCTAAGTCCTATTTCTTCATTTTTCTTGAAGATTCTTGCTCTCTATGCTTTGATTTGTTCATAGTATAGCTAGATTTCATCTCTTCTTGAGTTTTTCAAGGGTTTCCTCTCAATTTGCTGATCTAGAGAAAACCCATCTTTCTTTTGTGCATCTTTCTTGCTCTTTGTATATCTTTTTGAATATGGATGCTAGAGGAAAAAAGAAAACATCTCGTGGTCCATCTTCATACAGATCTGCACCGATAACTAAACGGCACCTTCGATCACCCGAAGATGATTCTTAAGATGTAAGAGATTTATGTTTCCGTAACATTATCGTTGAGCATCCTGCTGATCTCAATCACATTGCTCCATATGGTGTTATTCCTCTCTTTGAATCTGTAGGCTGGACTAACATTTTACTTTGTGGTGGACCTGCATACCAGTCCATTGCTCAATCAATGGTTGCATGCATCTCTGAATTTTCTCTTGATAATTTAACATTTTCAATTAATACAAGAGAAGGAAAATTTGAAGTAGACCATCATTTGATATCAGGTATTATGGATATACCTGTTAATGATGAAGGTATACCGATTCATACTTTATATGACAAACCATCTGAATCGGAAAAACATATGTTAACACGAGATTTATGTAAGTGTTACATCATTTCTTCATTTCAAATGTATATCCTCGGTCCGGTAATAAACTGAGTTGACTTCTTTCATGGTTCGTGTGTTGCATTCTATTGCTTCTGGTACCAAAGTCTGTCTTCCCTCTTTGTTTTGTCATTCCATTATTCAGTTTCATCTCCATCCAGGTCATAGTGATATTCCGTTTGGTTATCTTATGACTGTTTTAGCCACTCACATGCTTGTCGATAAACCTGTTAATGAGGCACCAATTTCTCATCTTATTTTCAACAATTCTAATCTTAATAAGAAGAAATTGGATCTGCTCCCTGGCCAAGTTGATGAAGGTGGAGTTGGTAGTGTTGGTGGTGGTGCTGGAAACGAAGGGGAAGCTGGCGATCTTCCACAACAAGATGTTAATGTGGATGACTTATTTGATGATATAAAAACTGATTCACCTAATGATCCAGATTATGATCCATCTGGTTTTGATACATGCCTTCGTGCATTGGAAGAAAAGGTTGATAATATGAATATAGACCATGATATGCGATTTAAGTACATGCGAAAATATCTTCGTCGCATTAATAAGGGGTTACACCAGATTGATCCGATTATCCCTACTCCCTCCTCTGGATCAGATTAGGTGAATTATCTTCTTGATAGTATCACATTATCTTTTTATTTTGGATATGTATTATGGATTATGGTTTAATAACATTGTCTTTTGGATATTGTATTTTGGATTATGGATTATGACTTAATACTTCAGGATTATATTATGTCCTTTCATATCTCTTTCTCATTATCTGTTTATTCCTCTATATATTATCCTTCCTATTGTGCCTTTCCCTTGTCATTTTGTGACAAAAAGGGGGAGTAGTAAGCTAAATCTAAAAGGGGGAGTAAATTTGCTTGAATTGATTGATTGAGAAGGATATGTGTATTGAAGTCTTGAGATTTTTATGTTGTGTACTGATTATATGAGCAATACTCGTATTACACAGGGGGAGTAAAGTATTTTATGATTTCATGGCTCATGATTCCTTATTATCTTTTATGCTATGTGTTTTGTCACAAATTTGACAAAGGGGGAGATTGTAAGTGCTATGATTTCATATTCCTTTGGTTGTCAAATTTTGTGGTGCCAAAACTTATATCTATGTCTTGTACATCTTGTGTTTTATGATTGAAGACTATTCATTGCAATCAAGTCATCGCATTTCAAGACAAGATCTTAAATGAAGTAATTTTTCAAGACATGGATGAAGAATTCAAGTATTGAAGTCTTCAAGTTTTTATGTTCAAGATTCGATCAAGTTCAAGTTCAGTAGAAGACTTTGTCAAGTCAAGATCAAGCTCAAGAAGGCCTGCTACAAGATTTGTATATTCTCAAGCTTCTCTTAAGGGTCATCTGAGTGTACAGACTTTCAATGTCCATCTCACTTTTAAGGTTTGTTTGACCTTAGATTGACCTTAGGTTGGGCTTTACAGTACGTCATTCTGGATACATAACTCATATACTTTATTATGCTTGTTTGGAGTGTTCTAAGACCAGTCTTAGGGACTTTAAGATCAGTCCTAGCTTTGCTACGACCAATCTTAAGCTTTTTAGGACCAGTCCTAGGTAGTTGAAGATTTTTGAATCTTTTTGGCTGTCCTACGACCAGTCCTGGACATCCTACGACCAGTCCTGTGAGTTATACGACTCATCCTTCGACCGGTCGTAGCCCTATGACTCAAAATCCATCAACCATTTTTGGGGTCCTACGACCGGTCGTAGGTGTCTCACAACCAGTCGTAGGTGACCCACGACCGGTCGTAAACCGCCCAGGACCGGTCGTGGAACAGAAAATCGACCGGTCGTGGAACAGAAAATCTTATCCCGCGAAAATCATTCGAAAATCTTTGGAGCTACGACCAGTCCTAGGTTCCTAAGATCAGTCGTAGACGGAATTTTTTAGGCTATAAATAGAGCATGAACTTTAGAGTTTTAGTACTTCAAATCAATTCTATTCAAGTATTCTTTAGGCTATACTCTGAGATAAGTTTGTGTCTATTTTAAGTTGCTTTGTGCGTATTTAATATTCCTTTTGCTAGCTTATTCTTATTTGATTTTGATCTGCATTCCAATCTTATTAGAAAAGGAGAATTTCTGATATTCCTTCTTCTTGGATTCAAAATCAAATAAATCTAGCCCTTTTGATTTAAAATCAATTAGACTTAGAACCATTCTTAAAGTGAGTATTGGAATTTGAACGTCGAATCAAACTTCTACTCCGATTGGTTCTACCGGGCTTCTTCGAAAGGTGATTCAGGTATTTTACATGTTTTGTAATTTACTTTCTCTGGTTTTTGTTTGAGATTCGCCAGAAAAATCTCATTATATTGGTTATCTGAGGAGAGCCAGAAAACTCAGATTGTGGGATTTTTGGATTGTGTAAGCCCGAGATCAAAGACACAATTGTGAAGGTTTTAGGTGAACCTATGAAACCTATTTTGATAGTGCATGCTAATATCCCCTGTGTGAGGATATTAGGAGTGGAGTAGCAATCTGTGTGGCTGTTGGATAACAGTTGGTGTACACACAGGCGAACCACTATATATCGTTGTGTTGTGGATGTGTTTTACTCTTTCATTCTTTTATTCATTCTATTTTGTGAAGAGTGTTTGTGGATGAATGTTGTAATCACTTCAAGCTAGTGTGGATGAATGTTGTAATAACTTAGGATTTATTTTCTGCAAGTTATTTTGATTTTCTTGCTTATTATTCCTCATTGATTTGTGATACAAAGGATGTTCTAGAAATAAGGTTGTCCTACCTTAAACCTTTGGTTTTTGGTGTAAGGTTGTCCTTAGAACTGATAAAGTATCAATCTCTTTATTTTAGGCTATTGTGATTGTTTTATATTCAGCATTATGCTTTATATCTTTTATTATTCCACTGTTATAAGTTTTATTTGGCATTGCCCTATTCAGCCCCCTCTAGGGCATATAGCTAGGCCCTTTCAGTTTCCCCTAAGTATTAGGGATGACTGAAATAGACGCTATTATGCTGCTGGAATCTTTGTTTCATTGAAGACTCGTCGATCTAATCGACATTCCTCCTAAGTCCTAGGAGATGGTTGAAATAGGCGCCAAAAGGCTGTCGAAATGAACTTTTAATACTTAAAGCGTAAGTCATTTATTATCAAATGATCTATCTTAGAATCAAGGGATGTAAAGAGGATGCAAATGAACCCAGTATTAATGAAATGTGATGAATGTTCCTAACACTCTTTCTCTGTTATGTTTGAATAAGATAATTTCTTAAATCAAATGCATTTGTTTCTTTGTTGAAACACTCATTACGAGGTAAAATCCTTGATACGAGACTTGGGCCTTGGTTATAAACTCATACATGCATGTATAAATGATTGTTTATTATATAGGGAAGAGTATGATAAGGCTGAACAGTGTTAAAAATGTGGAGAGTCTAAGTGAAAGTATGAAAAAGTCGAGCATAAGAAAATCCCGCAAAAGGTGTTAAGGTACTTCCCATTGAAACCCAGATTATAAAGATTGTTTATGTCTCATAAGATGGCTGAAGATATGAGGTGGCATAAGGAGAAATGCGTTCATGATGATAGTGTCCTGAGGCACCCTGTAGACTCTTAAGCCTGGAAAAATTTTGACAAGCAACATGACTAGTTTGTAGAGGATTCTCGCAATGTTCGACTAGGTCTTGTAAGTGAGGATTTTAATCCATTTGATAATATGAGCCGCTCGTACAGTATGTGGTCAGTGGTACTTATGCCCTACAATTTACCTCCTTGGTGGTGTATGAAGGAGTCATTTTTCATGATGTCATTACTTATTTCTAGACCCAGGTCACCTGGGAATGACATCGATGTGTATTTGTGATCGTTAGTAGATGAGTTAAAGAGTTGTGGAGTCAAGGTGTAGAAACGTATGACAAATTTACAGGACAGACATTTCGATTGCACGCAGTGATCTTGTGGACAATAAATGACTTTCTCGCGTATGAAATTTATCTAGGTGGAGCACGAAGGGCAAGTTGACTTGTCTTATATGTGGTATTGAGACTTATTCATTGTCATTGAAGTATGGTAGAAAAATGTGTTATATGGGCCATCTTCGCTTCCTTTCGAGCGATCATAATTGGCGTAGGAAGACGATGATCTTTAATGGCAAATAAGATCATAGGTCACCCCCGAAAGAGCTATCTAGAGAAGATGTGATATAATAACTGAGTAACATTGAAGAAGTAACATTTGGTAAGGCATCGCACTTGAAGAAGAGGAAACGTACAGTATTGGACTATAACTGGAAGAAGAAGAGCATCTTTTTTGAGTTGCCCTATTGGAGTAATCTGAAATTGTGACACAACTTGGATGTCATGCATATTGAGAAAAATATATGTGACACTATTTTCAGAACATTGATGAACATAGAGAAGAAAATAAAATACAGTGTCAAGGATCGATTGGATTTACAAGAAATGGGTTTAAGGAAAGAGTTGCACCTGCAACCACATGAAAATTCATATACTATACCAGCAGCCTACTATACGTTGACAAAACTAGAGAGAAAGCATTTATATGAATGGTTGAGATCGGTGAAGTTTCCTGATGGGTATACGTCAAACATATGTAGGCGCGTAAACGTTATGGACTGTAAGGTAACGGGCCTGAAAAGTCATGATTGTCACGTCCTTCTGCAACACCTACTGCCGGTTGCGATTCGTGGATTCCTGAGCAAGGATATCAGTGCGGCGTTGATTGAGTCGGGAATATTCTTTAAGGATTTGTGTTCGAAATAGTTAAACATAGATGTTATTAAACGACTGGAGAGGGACATTGTCGTAATCCTTTGTAAACTTGAAAGAATATTTTCACCTGCATTTTTTGATGTCATGGTACACCTAGAGATTCACTTACCACATGAGGTGAAGCTTGCAGGCCCAATACATTATCGTTGGATGTATCCAATCGAAAGGTGGTAGAACCTGTTAAAATTTTTATTCATTCCGTAAACTACATATATCCATGTTTTCATGCTCTTAACATATTGGTTTTGTGTACAGATACCTTCACACACTCAAACAGTTTGTGAGGAACAGGGACGCCCGGAGGGATCCATAGCTGAGGCGTACATTGATAATGAGTACCTTACATTTTGCTCCTTATATCTTCGTGGCATAGAGACTAGATTCAACCGAGAAGATCGGAATGCTGATGAAGGGTAGGAGCGTGAACAAGAACTCATATCTGTGTTTGCACATAACGTTCGTCCTTTAGGATCCCCTACATTTCAAGATATGGACGTTGGGGATCTAGCAAAGGTGAGGTGGTATGTGTTGCATAATTGTGAAGAAATAGAGTCGTACTTGGAGTAAGTCTTCCACCTGATTATTATTTTTTCGTTTAAACTCAGAACCTTAATATTTCTTGCTGATGGCGTGTCATTTATATGTAGCGAACACATAGACGAGATGAAGTCCAAATTCTCCACAAGTTATAATCGAATGCATAAGGATCAGTTTCCACAATGGTTCAAAAAACGTGTAAGATTTCACATTGTATCTCTCCACACTTAGAATTTTTGTTGAACCTCACATTATTTAAATCTAAGAAAATTCCTAAATAATAATATTATGTACATGATAATAGATGAAGACGTTGTGCACAAGCAACTTTGTGGATGCGTCTGATGCACTATACTCGCTGGCGTGTGGCCCTGATAGACGTGTATCTAGATATACAGGTTGTATTGTAAACGGGATTCGGTTCCACACTGAAGAACGTGACAAGTATAAGACCACACAAAATAGTAGGGTCATTGTGAAGGGAACGAATGAGGAGGATGAAATTGACTTTTATGACATTTTGACAAATATTATCGAGCTGAATTATTGTATGAGAAAGCGGGTGTACTTATTTAGATGTGATTGTTGGGATGTTGGAAATAAGAAGTTGGGAATACAGACTGATAACTACTTTACGAGCATAAACTTATCTCGAAAGTGGTTTAAGGACGACCCATTTGTCTTCACCAGCCAAGCCGAATAAGTATTTTACCTCGCTGACACCAAGTTAGGCGACTCTTGGCACGTGGTGTAGAAAATAAAGCCCAGGAATGTATTTGACGTTCCCGAATTAGAAGTTGACGATAGTGAGGACGGGGGAAATGACACGACTAGTATTGAACAAGCATATCAAGAAGACGTTCCATCTGCAGATACAGGGACTGATTCAAGTGTTGATATTAATGTGGTGCAATTAGACAGAGATGATGTGCCACTTGATCATGTTGATGCCTCAATAGTACGTAACATTGTTAGAGATGATAGCGGTTTCATTGAGGGATCCATTGCAGACGATGAAGAAGAAATAGTCCTAAGCGATAGTGATATAAACGACGATTATTAAATGTACACATGATTTACATGTCATTTTTCAATTCGAATATATATATTTAATGTAGAATGACAATGTGAATGGAATTTAACAGGGTTATAGATTAAAGTTTACAGTTTTAATATATTCTTCTTGCATTATAATGTAATGGTCGAATATGTATATTTAATATAGAATGACAATATGTAATGGAATTGACATTGTTTAAATTTATAAGTTCGCAGCTCGCACATAATCAATGATAGCACCAGGTGGGAGAGTACATCGTTCGCGCACTGGATCTATCCCTTTTACCCATGATGGGACGGAGCCAGCATCGCCGTCACATGTTGCATCGCAGTCGTCGGATCCCTCAGTCACACATACACCGGGCACTGCATGTAAGTATAGATATATATTTCTTTTAATGACTTTGGTTTATGTTTAAACTTACATATTTCTTTTGCAGCAGCGTCGTCGACCAGCCGACGAGGACGTGGACCCACGTGTAGGTTACTTTTACAGCGATTTACACGTGAGGGTAGGGTGACGGTAGAGTTCCCACAGGACTGTATTAGAACTGTTGGGAACAATGCCAGATTGTTTACGTCGGAGGTCGGTGTCTTATGTCGATCTATGATCCCCACCATTACCTCCCATTGGGCAGACATAACAGATAATGTGCGGTAGCTCATCTATCAGCACCTTCAAGTGAATTTATATGTTATGTGTTTTATTTATATATGTATAGTTTAAAATTGATAGAGCAGACCCGGATGTGCGTTGGAGCTATCCAGATGTTGAGCGAGAGTCCCTTGAAGGTGGGAACCGCTGTTATGACCATTATAAAGTTGTCCATTTCCTATGGACAGTATTGGAGGGGTCGGACAATTTGGACATGTCGTGTTTATGTATTTGCTCAAAATTAATGGAGCAGACCCGGATGTGCGTCGGAGCTATCTGGATGAGCGGGGGTTCTTGGAAGGTGAGAACCACTGTTATGACCATGATGAAGCTATCCATTTTCTATGGACGACATTGAAAGGGTCAGGCCATTTGGACAGGCCATGTTTATGTATTTGCTCGAAATTAATGGAGCAGACCCAGATGTGCGTCGGAGCTATCCGGAAGAGCGGGGGTCTCTGAAAGGTGAAAATCACTGTTATGACCATGATGAAGCTGTCAATTTCATATAGACGGCATTGAAAGGGCCTGGCCATTTGGACAGGCAATGTTTATATTTATATTTGTATTTGCAGGGAGCACACCCTTAACCTAAACCCATAACCTGAACCTAAACCTAAATCGTATCCTAAACCTATAACCTATAACCTAAACCAAAACCAAAACTAATAACCTAAACCTGAACCCATTCTCAAATCCCAAAACCTATAACCTAAACCAATACCAAAACCTATGACCTAAACCCGAACCCATTCTCAAATCCCAAAACCTATAACCTAAACCTAACCTTAACCTATAACCTAAACTAAAACCAAAACCTACAACCTAAACCAATACCAAAACCTACAACCTAAACCAATACCAAAACCTATAACCTAAACCCGAACCCATTCTAAAATCTCAAAACTTATAACTCATCCCTAAACCTTAACCTATAACCTAACCTAAACCTATACCTATAACCTAAAACTATTCTCAAATCCCAAAACCTATAACCTAAACCTAACCTTAACCTAAACCTAAACTTATAACCTATAACCTTAATCAAAACCTATAACCTATAACCTAAACCTGAACCCATTCTCAAATCCCAATACCTATAACCTAAACCAATACCAAAACCTATGACCTAAACCCGAACCCATTCTCGAATCCCAAGACCTATAACCTAAACCTAACCTTAACCTATAACCTAAACCAAAACCTATAACCTAAATCCGAACCCATTCTCAAATCCCAAAACCTATAACCTAAACCTAAACCTGAACCAAATCTTAAACCTATAACCTATAACCTAAACCAAAAAAAAAGCCTATAACCTAAATCCGAACCCATTATCAAATCCCATAACCTATAATCAAACCTAAACCTCTACTTATAACTTACAACTATTCCCAAATCCCAAAACCTATAACCTTAACCAAACCTTAACCTAAACCTAAACCTATAACTTATAACCTTAACCAAAACTTAGAACCTAAACCAAAACTAAAACCAAAACCTATAACCTAAACCTGAACCCATTCTCAAATCCCAAAACCTATAACCTAACCTAAACTTATACTTATAACCTAAAACTATTGCCAAATACCAAAACCTTTAACCTAAACCTAAACATATAACCTATAACCTTAACCAAAACCTATAACCTAAACCAAAACCCAAACCTATAACCTAAACCTGAACCCATTCCCAAATCCAGAAACTAATAATCTAAACCAAAATCAAAACCTATAACCAAAACCCGACCCCATTCTCAAATCCCAAAACCTATAACCTATAACCTTAACCAAAACCTATAACCTTAACCAAAACCAAAACCTATAACCTATCTCAAACCTATACTTATAACCTAAAACTATTGCCAAATCTCAAAATCTATAACCTAAACTTAAGCTTAACCTAAACCAAAACCTATAACCTATAACCTAAACCAAAACCTATAACCTAAACCAAAACCAAAACCTATAACCTAAACCCGAACCCATTCTCAATTTCCAAAACCTATAACCTAACCCAAACCTATACTTATAACCTAAAACTATTGCCAAATCTCAAAACCTATAACCTATACCTAACCTTAACCTAAACCTAAACCTAAAACCTAAAACCTTAACCAAAACCTATAACCTAAACCCGAACCCATTTCCAAATCTCAAAACCTATAACCTAAACCAAAACCAAAATCTATAACCTAAACCCGACCCCATTCACAAATCCCAAAACCTATAACCTAAACCTAACCTTAACCAAAATCAAAACGTATAACCTATAACCTAAACAAAAACCAAAACCTATAACCTATCCCAAACCTATACTTATAACCTAAAACTATTGCCAAATCCCAAAACCTATAAAATAAACCTAAGCTTAACCTAAACCTAAACCTATAACCTATAACCTTAACCAAAACCAAAACCTATAACCTAAACCCGAACCCATTCTCAATTCCCAAAACCTATAACCTAACCCAAACCTATATTTATAACCTAAAACTATTGCCAAATCCCAAAACCTATAACCTAAACCTAACCTTAACCTAAACCTAAACTTATAACCTATAAGCTTAACCAAAACCTATAACCTAAACCTAACCTTAACCTAAACCTAAACTTATAACCTATAAGCTTAACCAAAACCTATAACCTAAACCCGAACCCATTCCCAAATCCCAAAACCTATAACCTAAACCTAAACCAAAACCTATAACCTAAACCAGACCCCATTCTCAAATCCCAAAACCTATAACCTAAACCTAACCTTAACCAAAACCAAAACCTATAACCTATAACCTAAACCAAAACCAAAACCTATAACTTAAACCCGAACCCATTCTCAAATCCCAAAACCTATAACCTAAACCAATACCAAAAGCTATGACCTAAACCCGAACCCATTCTCAAATCCCAAAATCTAAAACCTATCCCTAAACCTTAACCTATAACCTAACCTAAATCTATACTTATAATCTAAAACTATTCCCAAATCTCAAAACCTATAACCTAAATCTAACCTTAACCTAAACCTAAACCTATAACCTTAACCAAAACCTATAACCTAAACCAAAACCAAAACCTATAACCTGTCTCAAACCTATACTTATAACCTAAAACTATTGCCAAATCCCAAAACCTATAACCTAAACCTAAGTCAAACCTAAACCTAAACCTATAACCAATAACCTTAACCAAAACCTATAACCTAAACCAAAACCAAAACCTATAACGTAAACCCAAACCCATTCTCAATTCCCAAAATGTATAACCTAACCCAAACCTATACTTATAACCTAAAACTATTACCAAATCTCAAAGCCTATAACCTAAGCCTAACCTTAACCTAAACATAAACATATAACTTATAACCTTAACCAAAACCTATAACCTAAACCAAAACCAAAATCTATAACCTAAACCCAAACCCATTCTCAAATCCCAAAACCTATAACCTAAACCTAAACCTAAACCTTATACTAAACCTATAACCTATAACCTAAACTAAAACCAAAACCTATAACATAAACCCCAACCCATTCTCAAATCCCAAAAACCTATAACCTAAACCAAAACCAAAACCTATAACCTAAACCCGAACCCATTCTCAAATCCCAAAACCTATAACCTAAACCTAAACCTAAACCTTATCCTAAACCTATAACCTATAACCTAAACCAAAACCTATAACCAAAACCAAAACAAAAACCTATAACCTAAACCTGAACCAATTATCAAATTCCAAAACCTATAACCTAACCTAAACATATACTTTTAACCTAAAACTATACCCAAATCCCTAAACCTAACCTTAACCTAAACCTAAACCAATAACCTATAACCTTAACCAAAACCTATAACCTAAACAAAAACCAAAACCTATATCCTTAACCTAATCTTAACCTAAACCTAAACCTATAACCTATAATCTTAACCAAAACCTAACCTAAACCTATACTTATAACCTAAAACTATTGTCAAATCCTAAAACCTATAACCTAAACCTAACCTTAACCTAAACCTAAACCTATAACCTATAACATTAACCAAAACCTATAACCTAATCCAAAACCAAAACCTATAACCTAAACCCGAACCAATTCTTAAATCCTAAAACCTATAACCTAAACGAAAATCAAAACCTATAACCTAAACTTGAACCCATTCTCAAATCCCTAAACCTATAACCTAAACCTTATCCTAAACCTATAACCTATAACCTAAACCAAAACTAAAACCTATAACCTAAATCCGAACCCATTATCAAATCCCAAAACCTATAACCTAAAATAAACCTATACTTATAACCTAAAACTATTCCCAAATTTTAAAACCTATAACCTAAACCTAACCTTAACCTAAACCTAAACTTATAACCTATAACCTTAACTAAAACCTATAACCAAAACCATAACCAAAACCTATAACTTAAACCCGAACCTATTATCAAATCCCAAAAACTATAACCTAACCTAAACCTATACTTATAACCTAAAACTATTCCCAAATCCCAAAACCTATAACCTAAACCTAAACTTATAACCTATAACCTTAACCTAGACCTATAACCTAAACCAAAACCAAAACCTATAACCTAAACCCGAACCCATTCTCAAATCCAAAAACCTATAAGCTAACTTAAACCTATACTTATAACCTAAAACTATTGCCAAATCCCAAAACCTATTACTTAAACCAAACCTTAACCTAAACCTAAACCTATAACCTATAACCTTAACCAAAACCTATAACCTAAACCAAAACCAAAACCTATAATCTAAACCCGAACCCATTCTTAAATCTCAAAACTTATAACCAAAACCAAAACCTAAACCTATAACCTAAACCCGAACTCATTCTCAAATCCCAAAACCTATAACCTAAACCTAAACCTAAACCTTATCCTAAACCTATAACCTATAACCTAAAAAAAACCTAAGGCTATAACCTAACCCAAAACCAAAACATATAACCTAAACCCGAACCCATTCTCAAATCCCAAAACCTATAACCTAAACCCGAACCCATTCTCAAATCCCAAAACCTATAACCTAACCTAAACCTATACTTATAACCTAAAACTATACCCAAATCCCTAAACCTAACCTAAACCTAAACCTAAACCAATAACCTATAACCTTAACCAAAACCTATAACCTAAACAAAAACCAAAACCTATAACCTAAACTCGAACCCATTCTCAAATCCCAAAACATATAACCTAACTTAAACCTATACTTATAACCTAAAACTATTGCCAAATCCTAAAACCTAAAACCTAAACCTAACCTTAACCTAAACCTAAACCTATAACTTATAACCTTAACCAAAATCTATAACCAAAACCAAAACCAAAACCTATAACCTAAACCCGAACCCATTCCCAAATTCCAAAACCTATAACCTAAACCAAAACCAAAACCTATAACCTAAACACGACCCCATTCTCAAATCTTAAAACCTATAACCTAAACCTAACCTTAACCAAAACCAAAACCTATAACCTATAACCTATAACCTAAACCAAAACCTATAACCTAAACCTAAACCAAAACCTATAACCTAAACCCGAACCCATTCTCAAATCCCAAAACCTATAACCTAAACCAATACCAAAACCTATGACCTAAACCCAAACCCTTTCTCAAATCCCAAAACCTAAAACCTATCCCTAAACCTTAACATATAACCTAACCTAAACCTATACTTATAATCTAAAACTATTCCCAAATCCCAAAACCTATAACCTAAACCTAACCTTAACCTTAACCTAAACCCATAACCTATAACCTTAACCAAAACCTATAACCTAGACCAAAACCAAAACCTATAACCTAAACCCGAACCCATTGTCAAATCCCAAAAACCTATAACCTAAACCAAAACCAAAACCTATAACCTAAACCCGAACCCATTCTCAAATCCCAAAACCTATAACCTAAACCTAAACCTAAACCTTATCCTAAACCTATAACCTATAACATAAACCAAAATCTATAACCTAAACCAAAACCAAAACCTATGACATAAACCCGAACCCATTATCAAATCCCAGAACCTATAACCTAACCTAAACCTATACTTATAATCTAAAACTATTCCTAAATCCCAAAACCTATAACCTAAACCTAAACCTTATCATAAACCTATAACCTATAACCTAAACCAAAACCATAACCTAAGACCTAAATTTATTCTCAAATTCCTAAACCTAAACCTACACCTAATCCTAATCTCAACTACTTAACCCAAACCTAAACTTGAAAACCCAAACCTAAACCCGATCCCAAACCCGAACCCGATTTTCTAAACCTAAACCTTAACCTATTCTCAATTTCCTAAACCTTAACCTATAACGTAACTTAAATCTAAACTTATAACCTACACTTATAACCTATAACCTAAACCTAAACCTAAAACTTGAATTTATTCTCAAATTCCTAAACCAAAACTTACACCTAATCTCAACATCCTAACCTAAACCTAAACCTAAACCTAAACTTGAAAACCCAAGCCTAAACCTGATCCCGAACCCGAACCCAATTTCCTAAACTTAAACCTTAATCTATTCTCAAATCCCTAAACCTAAACCTACACCAAATCCTAATCTCAACTCTCTAACCTGAACATAAACCTAAACTTGAAAACTCAAACCTAAACCCAAACCCGAATTCGATTTCATAAACCTAAAACCTTAACATATTCTCAATTCCCTATAGCTATAACCTATAACCTAAACCTAAACCATAACCTTAACCTAAACCTTATCCTAAACCTAAACCTAAACCTAAACCTTAACCTTAACCTTAACCTATACTTATGAATTCTAATTTATTTTATAAAAGTTCATTTACAACTAAGTTATTTTCTTAATAAGTTTATTACCTTAATCTATTATTTACGAAACTACAGGATAAATTTCACTTGGATTTGAGTGTTCCGCACATCTCTTATACCGTTGACGACATGATGAAAGAGCGGTTCAAGGCTTACCGCGGTAAGTTATACCAGCAGTACAAGCGGTCTGCGAGCCACGAGGAGCCCACACAGTCCGCACTGCCTCACGTGACCCGTGAGGACTGGCAGATACTCTGTAATAGGTTTTCATCTGATTCTTTTTAGGTAATATTTATATATTTATGATATCTTAACGTAATAATTAAATTTACAATTAATAACAATGCATTATGTATAATGTGTTCAGAAGAGGAGCAAAATAAATTTTGACAACAAGAGAAAGTTAGAAGTGAACCACGTAGCTGGTTCAAAGTCATTTGTACGACTTCGTTACGACATGGTAAGAAATTACTAATAATTTTTATATTCTTTCCATGCATTTATATTAACTCTATTTTCCTTTCGATTGTGCAGCGAGATTCCGTCACTGGCCAGGAGCCCGGACCAGTAAGCTTCTATAAAGGGACTCACTGTTGGTAGGCAAGTGGATCTTGGGTACATCCTAAAGCCAGCGAGATTTGGGTAAAAATTATTACATTATAAAATTTAATTGCATTAAATTATAATAATGTCATTTATTATGAAAATTTATATGTTTTCATTACAAGAAGAGATGGACACCTTACGTAGTCAGCCCACTCCCGATGGTACTCAGCGGAGTGAGCCAGAGATCCTGAGTCAAGTGCTTGGCACCTGTTCTGGATATGTGCATGGGCTTGGCCATGCTGCCAAGCTCATGACACCCGCTAGAGCTACCTCCAGCCGATCCGTCGTCGCTGGCGACAGCACCGTACCCCGAGCTGATACCGCAGAGAGAGGTTCAGCAGCTACGGGTTGTCGTCGATGACATCAGAGATCAACTGGACAGGCAGAGGGAGGAGCAGGAGAGGAAGATGATGGAGGAGTTGACGAGGCAGAGGGAGGAGTAAGAGAGGAAGATGGAGGATCAGCTAGCGAGGCAGAAGCAAGAGCAGGAGAGGAAGATGGAGGATCAGCTGGTGAGGTAGAAGGAGAAGCAGGAGAGGAAGATAGAGGAGATGCGAGTGGAGCATGAGCGACGGATGACGGAGATGTTTCAAGCTTTCACTGCACGCTTACCTACCGATGCCCCACCACCTTCGCCTTCATCTTTATTATTTTTTCTTTTTTATTTATGATGTTAAACTTATACGTATTTATGCATGAATGAATGTGATGCGTGTAAGATTGTTTGTGTTTGAATGTATGTAGTTTATGTTTGGAAGGATTTACTAGTTTGGGTTAGATGGATCTGAATGTGAATATGATGAAATTTGACAGGTGTATTATGATATAACAGGTGTATATCAGGATGTGAATATGAATATGATGATATAACAGGTATATCAGGATGAATATGATGAAATATATTGCAACAAGTGTCTATCAGGTATTTTGCACGGAATTTTCTATTGGACATTTTTTTTTTAAAAAAAGAGACTTTTAGCAACGAAATTTTTCGCCGCTAAAAATTATGCACCTATTTTTAGCGACGAAATTTTTCGTCGTTAAAAGTTTTTGAAAATATTATAGGGACAAAATTTTCGTTGCTAAAATTTTTTTAAAAATATTATAGGGATGAAATTTTTCGTTGCTAAAAGTTTTTGAAATTATTATAGGGACGAAATTTTCGTTGCTAAAAGTTTTTGAAAATATTATAGGGATAAAATTTTTGTTGCTAAAAGTTTTTAAAAATATTATAGGGACGAAATTTTTCGTTGCTAAAAGTTTTTTAAAATATTATAGGGACGAAATTTTCGTTGCTAAAAGGTTTCTAAAATATTATAGGGACGAAATTGTTCGTTGCTAAAAGTTTTTTAAAATATTATGAGGACGAAATTTTCGTTGCTAAAATTTTTTTAAAATATTATAGGGACGAAATTTTCGTTGCTAAAAGTCTTGTAAAGGATTTTTTGCTGCGAAATGGTTCACCGTGAAAATTAAAAATATATTTTTAGCAGCAAACCTTTTCGTTACTAATAGTCTTGTAATATTTTTTTAGCGACGAAAAGTGGCGTTGTGGAAAGATGAATGAATATTTTTAGCAGCGAAAATTTTAGCTGTTAAAAGTTTTCCAAAGATTTTTTAGTAACAAAAATTTTCGCTAAAAGTGGAATAATTATTTTTTGCAGCGAAAATTTTCACTGCTAAAAGTCTTGTACAGTTTTGTAGGGACAAAAGTTTTCGATGTTAAAAGTCCTCCATAGATTTTTTAGCAACGAGAATGGAACAATTATTTTTTGCAGCGAAAAGTTTCGCTACTAAAAGTCCTTTACAGTTTTTTTTTTTTTGCGACGAAAGTTTCGTCACTAAAAAGCTTCAATTTAGTGACGACTTAAATTTTTTGGCTGCTCAAAGTTTGTAGGGACGGTGTATTAGCAACGAAATTAGCGATGAAAATTTTTGTAGCTAAAAACCTTTAGCTACGAAAAGTTAGCTTTTAGAGACGAAAATTATCGTTGCTAAAAGTAGGATTTCTTGTAGTGAAAATATTTATCGCTAAAGGGTGTACTAAATTTTTGTTTCCTTTTAGTGACGAAATTTATTTCGTAGCTAAAAGCCACCTTTAGCGACGAAAATATTCATCGTTAAAGGGTGTTTTGAATTTTTAAAAAGACAAAAAAGTCTAGAAGTTTCCTTTTAGCGACGAAATTATTTTCGTAGCTAAAAGCCACCTTTAGTGATGAAAGTTTTCGTCGCTAAAGGGTGTTTTGAATTTTTTTTTAAAAAATAAAAAGTCGAGAAGTTTCCTTTTAGCGACAAAACTAATTTCGTAGCTAAAATCCACCTTTAGTGACAAAACTTTTCATCGCTAAAGGGTGTTTTGAATTTTTGAAAAAAAATAAAAAAGTCAAGAAGTTTCCTTTTAGCGACGAAATTAATTTTGTAGCTAAAAGCCACCTTTAGCGACGAAACTTTTCATCCCTAAAGGGTGTTTTGAATTTTTGAAAAAAATAAAAAAGTTAAGAAGTTTTATTTTAGTGACGAAATTAATTTCGTAGCTAAAAGCCACCTTTAGTGACGAAACTTTTCATCGCTAAAGGTGTTTTCAATTTTAACGAAAAAAATTTCGCACTGTCTTGGAAATATTCGCGGTAAGACTTTTACTGACGAAAATGTTCGTCGGTAAAAATGTATATATATATATATATATATATATATAGAGTTTTTATATCATATGAGTGGAAATTATATATATATATATATATATATATATATGAGTGGAAATTATATATATATATATATAATTAAAAGGTAATATTTAAATGATTTGTAATATCACATGAAAAAGAATATTGAGAAGTTTAGAAATTTTAACAATGTTTGAGAAAAATTTTGAGAACAAAATGATGCTTTTAAAGAAAAAATCGGCAATTTGAAATTTTTGAGAAAAAAATATAATATGAGAAAATTTTTGAGAATTTGAAAATAAAAATTCAGAATTTATTTTTTGAAATATTTTATAATAAAAATGATATTTTGTTAAAAGAGTAAAAAAATATACATTTTGAAAAAATTTGCTATTTTAAAATGAAAATTGAAATTTATCTGTGAAAAATAAAATTACTAAATTATTAGGCACATCCACTAATTGAACCTTTAATCATTTTTGGATAATCTAATCAGTTCAGATTGAAGAGTAAATAACTTCAGATGTTTAAATTAAATTTCACTGAAATTGTTGATCAATCTTGTATGCCCAATATCTTTCTCGTATGTAGCCTAATTCAGGCAAGTAACTAGTCAAATTGAGAGTATTGATCAGTAAAATAGACTGAATGGACCAGACATGTAAAATGGGCCAAATATTCTGGTCAAATTGTGACCCAAGTTACTAACCTCGTGAGAACCTAAGAACTGATGTTAGTAAGTTTTGTGGGCCCCATCATGATGTGTGTTAAACATCAACACCGTGCATTTGATGTCTCCCCTTTAGCTTATGAGATATCTCAAAAATCATCCGTATACGAAACTCAGGTGGGCCATACCATGTAAAACTATGTGAAGACATCCTAAAAAATATAAAAGCACTTGGTGGGGCCCACATGAGTTTTGAATGCGGTTGAAACTTGGTCTAACCCCTCATCCAAGTGGGACACACATAGTGAGTGGGTTGGATATGTGAATCACATTTAGGCAGACCGAATATATGATTATGATCAATGTTTTAAGGAAACCCTTCTCTACTACATTTAGGTGAATTACTCGTTACCCTTACCAGAGTAAACTCTGTGAGGGTTATTTATTTATTTTATCCACTATATTCATCCATGTTAACAGATAATTTGAGGTCTAAAGAACAAAAAGGAAGCATATCCAAAGCTTAAGTGGACCACACCACAGGAAATAGTGTGATTAAACCTCTACCATTTAAAATTTCTTAGAGGCCATAGAAGTTTTGGATCAAGCTGATGTTTGTGTTTTCTATTCATTCATATATTTTTGATATTATGAACAAGCTTTAACCATTTTTGGACAATCTGATTAGTCCAGATTGAAGAGTAAATAACTTCAGATGTTTAAATCAAAATTCACTCAAATTGTTGATCAATCTTGTTTGCCCAATATCTTTCTCATATGTAGTATAATCGAGGCGAGTAACTAGTCAAATTGAGGGTAATGATCAGTAAAATAGAGTGAATGGACTAGACATGTGTCACGCCCCAAACTCGAAAACCGGGCTTACAAAATTCTCGATCGCCGAATCCGGCGCCTACAGCCTCCGTAGAACCCCATTCTCGGCTCCAAGCTCCCATTCTCCAGGTTCTGATCGTGGGATGCTACGAGGAGAATTTTAAATATCAGTTTGATTCGTAATAAGCATAACCAAAGGCATAACCCACAAACAACAACCAAGAACTCCATTACATTTCCACTATGATCAAAAACTTTACAAGTATAATGAGCATAAAGAAAAATACAATGGTAAAGAATAAAAACTCCAAAATGATCTGCAACGTGCTCCTGCCTCAGCGCTGCTGTGAACCAACGTCACCTGCATGCAACGGTCGTGCATAAGCTTACAGAAAGCTTAGAGGGTGGTGAAAGTATGTCCGCTAGGTAGTAATAAGAACATGCAATGACAGAGTAATGCGGAATATGCAGATGGAACCATAATACCATGAGCCGTACCAAGGCTTATGCGATGCAAGACATGAATGGTATCGGCCATCCCAAGGCCATGCAATGTATAATGCAACTCAAGCATACAGATCCTCATCTATGTCCACACATCAATACAGTTCAAAGTATGGAATATCACCGAGGTCTAGTACACTCTAAACCAGATTGCCGCCACATCGTGTGCAATAAGGTAAGTGGAAGAGACCACACTATCCGTCTGCCAATATCAGGCGCGACTCGTCGATAGCTGACCCATTCCTCGAGCTGGTCAGACTCAGCCTAGCATTGCCCCCTACTATTGGGCGAGTAAGGCCGCACCCCCTTCCAACCGATCACGACATAGTGGAGAGCATAGCCAACTGGTATTCGGCACTCAGCGCTCATCTACCCACTCGGTCTAGACGTTGGAGCAACCTTTTGGTACCATAAGGGTTTAGGGACTTTCACCCAGGGATATCTATAGTACCCCATGTAGAACAAGATTTTCGGTATCCAATCCTGCCAACCACGATCTGTCTGTGGATGCTACGGCCCCGATGTCGCTAGGGCATACAATAACCATGTCACACAATGCGGAATGCATGAATCACGCTATCCAGTCATGCAACCAATCCTGCTCATACCATGCGCTCATGTAGGGCAACACCGCCTAACCGGGAGCCCATAAACAACCTGTCCGAAGGCAAATGCTATGATCAGATAATTCTCACGTTAAGCATACATATGATGCGTATGATCATGAGTCATGAAACTGTACTAAACATGATATAATAAAATGAACTATCTCACAATGCAGATGGACCTGGACGGCCTATACACGATAAGTACGGCCCAGTAATGGGCCCTAAGGAGAGTCGTAATGTGGACATCCAACCAACATTACAGTCACAATGTGGACGTCAAACCAACATTGCTTCCCAGGCACGATCTTTGTAAACAGCGCTAGATAGGCTGTATGGGAATTACACATTGCAATGGACCGTAGGCTCATCCCATTGGGCCTTACATATATATCAAATGGGCCATGTCTTATGCGCCTTTTATTCATCAGATGGGCCACGTAAATGGGCCACACCAATGGGTCTTATGTGCATGCAATGGGTCAAAACCCGTGGGCCTTAGATTTTATCAAATGGGCTTAAACTCATAGGTTTCATATGCAACAAATAGACTATACCAATTGGGCCCCACATGTAGATCAAGTGGGCCTCAACCCATAGACCTAATCATGAGTTCAATGGGCATAAACCCCTAGGCCTTATATATATCAAATGACCTACTTCCATGGGCTTTAAATTTCAACAAAAAGGTCCAATTACATGGGCCTTGAAGTACATCAAATGGGCCTAGTCCCATGGACTTGCAACACATCAAATGGACCTAAGTCCATAGGCCTTATATGAATCAAATGGGCCTAACCCATAGGCTTTACATAGCAAGTGGGCCCAAGTCCATAGGACTCGTACGAATCAAATGGGCCTAACCCATAAGCATTTTATAATTCAACAGGCCTAACCCATAGCCCTTTTGAAAATTAAATGGGTCCCGACTCATGGGCCTTACAAAATATTTATTTCCATCCAAACTATTCATAGGGACACATGGTCTAGGGCCCACTACAATCTTCATATTATAAAATATACATTATAAATTATATAACATACATAAATATTCATATTATAAAATATACATTATAAACTGTATATATAATGGTGGGTCCCACAGAAATCAATATGGGTAGCTGGCAACGAGCCCCATCATCAAAGACAGATGGACGGCGTGTGTAAAACACAAGCAACAGGGCCCCACCGTCCGCTGGACGGTGGGTGAAACAATACATCATGGTGAGCCTCACCGTCCACGGCTATGGACGGTGCTAATGAAATACATACATTACCGTGGGTCCCACAAATGTGGCCCACCGAAATATTTATTTGAAATCCAACCCGTTCATAAGGTCACTCAGACCTGTATGAAGGGACAGAAAAAATTTCAGCTTGATCCAACCCTCCTGTGGGCTAAAAAATAATTTTCAAGGGTAGGGGTACAGTCCCACTGTTTCATGTGGTGTGGGCCACTGGAGCTTTGGATCTGATCGAAATTTGGAGGGGACCCACCTGAGGAGGGGACCCACCTCGTGAACAGGTCAGATGTCAAACAAACATTAAGGTGGGGCCCACGGCTGGAGCCGTGGGTCCCTGGCTTGCCCGCCGCTGCACGGCTGCACGCAGCAGCGTGCAGCGCTGCCACCTACTGACGATAATGCAGAGGATTTGCCTCTTGCATTTTTGAGGAAAAATTGTTTTCCCGAGGTTTTTCATATGTGGGGCCCGCTAAAATAAAATTCGTCCCGGCCATTACGTTCTGTGGCCCGTAACAATCGAAATGAGTCCGAAGTTGGAATTTTTTTGATGATAGAAAGTGAATAAAATAAGAAAATGGAACCTTGAATGGTAGTGGTACATTCTTTGATGCTATGGCCCACCAGGTCTTCCAATCAGCCCCAAACTTCTACCCAACGGTTAAAACACTGTAAATAAGAGGATGGACGGCTTGGATTATTCAAATACATCATGATGGGGCCTAGGTAAGCGGACCACCAAAGTCTCTTCTTTCCTTTTTTTCCTCTTTCCTTTGAAACGTCCAGCGTCCCAGACGCTGGACGGTTTTAATATTTATTTTTTTTTTTGAGAGAGGTGGGCCCTGATGAAGTGGGCCACCACTGATGGGTGATGAGTGGATACAATGTACATGGTGGGCCCCACTTGAATAAAAATTTGAATAAAATAATCTCAAGGTGAGATCCATTCAAGTGGGCCACACAATCCTATTGCCTAAAATAAAATAAAATAAAATAAAATAAAATAAAAGAAATAAAAGAGAGAGGGAGAGAGACATGGAGAGTGGGACACGCCTTGTGATGGAGGGACCCCGACATTATGGGTCCTCTCTTAAAAGAAAATCATACAATAAACGTATCCCTTGCACATGGGACCATTGAAAATGTAAATCAACGGTGGAGATCCAATTCCCACCGATATGGACGGTCTAGATGACCTTTCAAAATGAAATAAATATCATGATGGGGTCCATGGAGAATGGCCCCATCATGGAATGATCATGATGATCCAAGTGGTCCATCGACCACCTTTTAGGGTCCCAAGTGAGATCCACACCATGGATCGGTGGGCCTCACTTGGCCCATCATAAAAATAAGAAAGAACTACCCTATAGAGGCACCCACCGTCCGAGCTTCTTGCTCCTAGAGGTTCCTTGGCACCTTGGCTTCAACTTCAACGGTTAAGATGAGGAATGGAGGGTTGAGATGGGAGATCTTGGGATGAAGAGGTGGGCCACTTGGAGTTTAGGGAGCTTGGAGAAATTCCATACGTATGGACTCTTGTTGCTTGAAATTTTTGAAATGAGAAAGAGAGAAAGAGAGAGAGTGATGTAAAGGGAGAGAGAGAGAGTGACGGATGGATGTGGTGAGTGATGGTTGTGTAAGAAAAGCTTGACTTTTGAGGCTTTTGTGTAAGAGAGGTATGAGAGATGAAGACTTTTGTGGTTTTTTGTGTAAGAGAGGTATGGGAGATGAAGACTTTTGTGGTTGCTTGAAAAAATGGAATAAAGTGATGTGTACTTGACATGTGATGGATTGATGGGTGATTGATTGATGGGATTGATATGATTGATGTGACACATCGTAGAGATTCTCTTGAGTTTCGTAACGCGCGGCGTTTTCTCGCACCGAACATTGGCCCATATCTCTTGACTAGGGTATCACCTCGGCGCGCGAGTTGCGGTATCGGAACCGCAACGACGGCGCGGTCGCTATGGTATTGGTCTCGAGTTGAGTCGACTCGGGTTGTCGGTACATGAATCAGGATCGCGCGTCGATATTGTTTAAGGGTCGAAGGTTGCCGAAATTCGACCGGTAAGACCGCGGAAGTCTATGGAACGGTACGGACCAAGATACGTGTCTTACAACATGTAAAATGGGCCAAATATTCTAGTCAAAATTGTGACCCAACTTATTGACACCCTGAGAACATAAGAATTAATGTTAGTAAGTTTCGTGGGGCCCATCATGATGTGTGTCGAACATCAACACCATACATTTGATGTCTCCCATTTAGCTTATGAGATATCTCAAAAATCATCCGTATACGAAACTCAGGTGGGCCATACCATCTAAAACTATGTGAAGACATCTAAAAATATATAAATAGTACAATATTGGATGTCATACCATTTTGGAGCCATAAAAGTTTTGGATCGAGTTGATTTTTGTTTTTTCACTTCATCTGACCCTGTATGACCTAATCAATATATTGGATGTCAAATAAACAGTACAGTGAGCCTTAGGAGGATTTTAATGATGGATATCCAATTACTATTGTTTTCATGTGGTGGTGCACCTGAGATTTTTGTGGCAGGGTCCATTACAGATTTTTATCTGCGTCATTCTTTGGCTCATGACTTAAAATGATATCTCAAAATGGATGGACGGTGTGGATATAACAAATACATCATAGTGGGGCCCACAAAACTTGGTGTCATCATGCGTCCAAGAGGGAAACAGATTGACTACTCCCCTTGACACCAGACCCGTGGCTGGTGGTCGGTGCTCTATGGGTTCCACCTTGATGTATGTGTTTCATCCATGCCATCCATACATTTTTCCATATCATTTTATGGTATGAGCCCAAAAATAAGGTAGATCTAAATCTCAAGTGGACCACATCACAATAAACAGTGTTAATTGAACACCAACCATTAAAAACTTCTTGGGGCCACAAAAGTTTTGGATCAAGTTGATATTTTTTTCCCTACATCCAGGTCTGTATGACCTAATCAATAGTTTGGATGTCAAATAAACATTACAGTGGGCCATACGAGGCTTTTAATGGTGGAGTTCAATCACTAATGTTTTCATGTGGTGTGGTCCACCTGAGACTTAGATTTGGCTCATTTTTTTGACCAAGCCCTAAAATGATCTTGATAAATGCATGGACGGCATGGATAAAACACATACATCATGGTGGGGATCACAGAGCCCCGAACGGTGGCTACCTAGCTAGTGGCAACATCAATAGCCCTAAAATCCCTAAAATGATCTCTCTCTCTCTCTCTCTCTCTCTCTCTCTCTCTCTCTCTCTCTCTCCCTATTCCATCAAAACTCTCTCTCGTTCCCTCCCTCTCCCTCTCCCTCTCCCTTTCTCATTTCCTCGCCATCTGGGTTTGTGGGTGATGATTCCGACAGAGAAGAGGCAGTGACAGAGGTTCAAGGGGGCTCTAATAGTGGATGTGAAAAGGACTTTGGGGGCTGTCGGATTTGGGCGATGGCCTGACCTGAGGGGTTTAAGGGGACTATAATAAGGGTGGATCTGGCCTGATCGGATTGCAATGGGCAACATCTATGGTTGAAGGTTTGGATGAGGACAGAGGTTTTCATTGGTTGTGGCTAAGGAGAGATGGGTTTTCAGTTTTCAATGAGGGGACAGTGGTGGGTTTCGATGAGAGAAGATCTGAGTGGATACTGGATCTGTAACACAGGAAGATCAGAGATGGTGATAGATTTGAGCAGATTTCGGATCTGGGTGGTGTTAGATTCGGTGAGTGAAGATGGAGACCCAAGCTCGAGCATTGCCATTACTTCTGAAGGTGATGTGAGTGGCTATCAACATGCTGTTATATCTACATGGTATTTGATCTATCAAGTTCACCCATTGTTCCACAAGGCATTTGTCCACCATGGGTACATGTCTTTCCTTCTTCTCTTAGTCTTTTGCCTGTGTGATTCCCAGATATCATGCTTTTGTGAGATTCTTGCAAGCATTTTTCATTTATTTGATGCTTTCTTAAATGTAGATGTCTTCCATTCAGGTGAGGATCTGCAAGTTTCTTTGCTATAGTATAAAGAGTTTCAAGGGACTTGCTCTTGATGAGGACAGTTCATTTCATTTTTTGTGACCATGAAGAAACTCTTTGATCAGATTGTTAGGGACCTTTAAGAAGTGCTCTTTGATCTTTGTTTATCAATTGTGTAATTTTCATTGGTTTGGTGATAAAATGTTCTTGAAGTGCTTAGGCTGTTTTAGTACTTTCATATTGGAATTAATCAAAACTTGTGGAAAAAGTAGTGATCTGGCCCACATTTGCCACAACTTGTATTTATGAATTTATGATGCTCTTTCGTTTCTATTAACTAATATTGTTGTGTCCTAACTAACAAAATAGAGAAATAGATCAGTTACCAATTGTACACAAATAGAACTGTCATAACATTAGATTAAGTGGATGCTACAAAAGATGTTATATACTTGCGATCTTTATATGGAGATGTGGTCTTCTGAGCTTCAGAATGTCTATTTGTTTAAGAGAGACACTATCATGATGTGCTTCATAGAAGTTACATGCAGTGTCATCCCAACATATACAGGGAAATGTGTATGGTGGTGATCAGGACCGTTTAGTGGGCAGACTGGCACATGGATGCACCAAAGGCTAGAAATGTAGAGATTGGATGACTCCAGCCTTCCAATAGTCATTATTTTTCCCACTAAAAATGGATTGTTGCTGTTGTTTTAGTTAGCCAAAGATCATCACGTGGTTCACATTCTTTTTTAAGTTAGCCAAAGATATCACAGCTCTGGATGTACTCATTTGCTGCTTCAAGAAATTGCAGTTCACAATCTTTTTTTTTTTTTGGTTAGCTTGTTAGTACACCCCACTGTTAGCCACACCCCACTTGAGAATCAATACGAAGACCTCAGTGTTGAAATGATGTTATCTTCACTCACACTACAAGAAAGTAGGCCTTTAGCCTCAATTTTTTAGCATCGGTTCAAAAAAAGGAGGCTAAATATGGTTTTTAGCCTCAGTTGTAAAGGAACTGAGGTTAAAGATTCACTTTTTTCCTCGGTTAATGAGAAATTGAGGCCAAAATTCTGCCCTATTGCCTCGGTTGGTGAGAAACTGAGGCTAAAAGTCTGCCTTTTTGCCTCGGTTAGTGAGCAACTGAGGCAAAAAGTCTGCCCTTTTGCCTCAGTTGGTGAGTAACTGAGGCTAAAAGTTTACCCTTTTGCCTCGGTTGTTGTGAACTGAGGTCAAAAGTCTACCCTTTTACCTCGGTTGGTGAGCAATTGAGGCTAAAAGTCTGCCCTTTTGCCTCGGTTGTTGAGAAATGAGGCCAAAGTTCTGTCCTTTTGCCTCGATTGTTGAGAACTGAGGCCAAAAGTCTGCCCTTTAGCATCGGTTGATGAGAAATTAAGGCCAAAAGTCTGCCCTTTTGTCTCGATTAGTGAACAACTGAGCCTAAAAATTTGCCCTTTTACCTCGGTTGGTAAACAACTGAGGCTAAAATTCTGCCTTTTTGCCTCGGTTGTTGAGAAACTGAGGCTAAAAGTCTGCCCTTTTATCTCGGTTGGTGAAAAACCGAAGCCAAAAGTTTGCCCTTTTGCTTCGGTAGGTGAGCAACTGAGGCCAAAAGTTTTCCCTTTTACCTTGGTTATTGAAAACTAAGGCCAAAAGTCTGCCCTATTGCTTCAGTTGGTGAGAAACTAAGGGCAAAAGTCTTTCCTTTTTTAATTATTATTCAATCACCACCATTCATTATGGCGGGTCCTTTGAGATTTCGATCTATCTCATTTTTCTCACGTATGTAGCCAATACAAGTTTCACACCAAGCTTACCTTTTACATGTATAGTGTACATAAAGGTTCCCACCTGATGCACGGTCTAGATTTTAAATATACAACATTGCGGGCCCCATGGACAGTGGCACGATTTCCATCCACATGCATCTTTTTACGACGTATCCACGCCTATCATTTCCTGACGAGTAGGTACCGTACTATTTCCCACTTTCGACGGAGTATGGCTCAAAAATGTCCTTGATAGGACAATTTTAACCTTTGGATGTGTGGCCCATAAATAGACGGTCGATGAGGGATGCAAAATAATGGTCCACGTTCAGCTGAAAAATCTCCCAATATTGGTCGTCACTGGAATCTTCCAATGTCAGACCCAAAAGATGAATGGCCCTGATTATCGAAACCATGGGCCCCACTTTCAGAATTGCAGACGTCTGTACGCTGTGCGATCGTACATCGCATCTCAGTAAATAAAACCAGACCGGCTGAGAAAAATCATTTTTGGAGAGAGAGAGAGAGAGAGAGAGAGAGAGAAAGGTCAAAACTGTAAATATCCTGGGCTGTGCATTGTATAAAACCCCTCACAACATATCGTAGTCTAGCCCTCTATTGCACTTTTGTAACGCTCCGATGTGAGAGAGGGAGGGGAGAGAGAGAGAGAGAGGAGGGCAGCGAATTAAAAGAAAAACCCTAAAAAGCTCTTCCAATTCATGTGTTGTGGAGAGATTAGAGGAGGAGGAGCTTGGAGAACCGTCGAATTTCTATGCATTTCTATCTCCCAAACCCTAGTAGACGACAAGAACAAACCCGCCATGGGACGAAGTAAGCAGATTCGATCTTTCTTCTACATCTTTCTCTATTCTCATTCTCTTGATTTAGATCATGCGAGAATTTTAGGAAGAAATCGGTTTTTTATGTGATTTTTTTGTTGTTCTAAGGTTTTTTTTTTTTTTAATGGGAAATTCGATTTCGTTCTTAATTTGTTTCTTTCGTAAGGTCTGGATTTCGGAAGGATTTATTCCTTTTGGTGCATTCGTTTGATTTCGAGCAACGAATGCGATCCGATGAATAGTTTCGCAGTCTATTTTCCTCGCTAGGTCTTGATTTTTCTGGGATGGACGGTTCAATTTGCTGCCATTTGATTTTGAATCGGTGAATGATTTGCGTCAATGGGATTCTTATGCTGGTCTAGGGTTATGTCATTTGATTTTTTTTTCATGAGTTGATTGCTTGTTGTAATTGTCTAATCTAGAACGAAGAAGGAATTGTAAGGAATATGTTATTCATGACATCTGTACTCTTGGATTTTTTTTAAAGCTTGTCATTGTTTGATTTGTTCTTGAATATTCACGGTCTGTTTGGTGCTGGAGCTTCTCTATTTTAAAGTGGAATATGAGATATTCATTTCAGGGGAATCAAATGCATTATCTAAACTTCACTGTTTCTGTTGTTGAGGAATTTGTTGTGGAAATCAGCTGATGATGTTTTGAATGCTTGTTTCTATTCCTTAATGTAGAAATCAATTGTCATTGGAATCTGTGAAGGTTCCGATCCATTCTCTTCGATTTTGGATTGTTGAAATGTAGATCTTGTTAAGTCCCATTTGGATTCATTGAAATTGAAATCTAGGATCAATGGTGGGAAATCAATTTATATTTTTTTTGTAAGGGTGAACTTTTGAGAGCATGGATATGACACATACATCATGGTGGGCCCCGCATAAGTTACTCTTTACTCAGCATGCAATCCAATTTTGAATTTTAGGCTCTCGCATGCTCATGGTGTTCCTTGATGAGTCCATGGACATGGTTTTTGGTCTAGGGCATAGTTTCAGTGTGTCCCCAACTCACATACATTTCCACGTATTGTAATTACCATGCATTAGAGTTGTGTGGGACCACCATGATTATTTATAACTAACATGGGTCCCATCCAAGGGATGGGTTGTATGACACTCACACATCAGGGTATACTCAACACAACTCAAAGATTACAGTAACTATCATACCTTGGAACTTAATTATGTGATCATTCATCATTTTCCAGACCAAAAATTAGGCCGCTCTCAGCCATACATGTGTCACATGAGTATGAGGTCTCTTGCACAGTGAGTGAATCAGATTTCTCACATGTACAATGAATGACATACTGCAAAGGAACTAAGTAAAATTCTTGGTAGTTTTCACTTGTCCTTTACTTCGCGTTGTGACAAAAAAAAATCAGTTTGTTTGACTATCAGGTAGACCATATGTACAAAAAAAAAAGAAGAAGAAGAATGGTGTAGAGAGAGCTCACAATCTTTTTAAGATTGTCCATTTTTTTTCTTACATGTGTCCTATGATTAAACAGCCTGAGTTTTTGGCCAAATGATCTGTCAGGTTGTTCCCACCAGAAACTTTTACTGAAATCTTCACCATGTGTAGATGAATCATGAATGTAGGACATTCAAATGAAAATTTTCAACCATACAACACAAAAATGAAATGGTTCGGGATCATCCTTGAAGTTTGATTAAACTGAATGTTCACAATTTAGTTAATTGTGTATCTAAACAAGCTCTTGATCTTTTAATTGAGATAGTACTGTTCTATGAATACCTGCTAAGTAAGAGCTTAGATTTCTTCATCTTTGGTTTGTCTATATAACCATAAGAAACTCTCAATTCAAGCCTATGTTTGGATTAGCATGACTAATGATTTGATACATTTGGATGGAAACACGAAGGTGAAAAACGAAGTAAGTTGCTAGATTGGGAGAAGCACTTCAACATCATCTTAGGGATCGTTGGAGGCCTTTTGTATCTTCACCAAGATTTGAGGTTTATTTGTTGTATTTGATTTTTTATCGTATTTTTTATCTTCATCATCTTCACCAAGATGGAATTTCCAAATGTAATCTATCTATACAAAATGGCATGCTTGCTTCTACTGTAAAGCCTTCTGCCTTCTGCCTTCAAGCCCATACCTGCTGTCTTTTCTTTTTCTGCATAAACTTTTCTTCCTAGCTTCATTTTAGAACTCATTTAACTTGTCAACATGTGGATGTAATGTGCTTTTATTTGAGAATGTGATTAACTTGCAGTTGGAGTTAATCTAAAATCAACTCAAAATACATTTCCCCAGTTCATTTTCTACTAAACTGCAGTTCTTTTTTTTGTTCTTTTTCTTTTTTTTAATAGCCACATTTGTCTTCTTTTGTTATGGCTTACACTCAATGACAACATTGTTTATCTCATAATATCTGCGTTCACCATCATGATTTGCATGTTTGGGAAGCTCAGATCATGCATGTTTGCCATTTTAGAAAATCTTATCTTGTCACCTTTATGGGAAGTTTTCTTTTGTCTTTTTAATCATTGTTGCTTAATTTACATAAAATGGATCTGTTTTTAATTTTGTTGTATGCTCGAGTTAGTTTTGTTCCAAAGAAATATTTGTACGTTGCTAATGTACAAAGACACCGCTCGTGTATCATATTTGTACAGAATAGTACGATTAGTACACGGTGGCCCACCAGAAGCATATTTCACACCACCTTCTGGCTACACTTGGTGGGCCATACAACTACATGGCAGTCACTGCCCCAACTGTAGATGTAGGGACATAATACTTCTCAAGTAGGCCCCAAAAACACATGACATCGAATACTTGTAATTCAACGGTGAGAATTGCGATGCATGCACACAATTCTAGCCATACAAATACTACTCCCTTCACAGGTCAACATCGAATGTGATGCCCTTCAGTATGTCAAGGTATTAAACTGCATCTCATCAGTTGGTGGGAAAGTAGTTGCTTCAAAAAGTCAAAATGTGCTAACTGCTATTCAGTGTTTGGGGGAGTTCAGGCACTCATAGTTTATCATTTTCCTTTATCTCATCCCTTGTGGAATTCTTACCACCATTCGAACTATGTATTTTTGCTAATGCATTTGTTTTTACTCATGGCTAAACAAGATTTTGTATCATTGTAGAAATTTGAGATTCAAATTTTATTGTTGTTTTTGTTTATTGCATTCCTTATTTATGGAACTTTATGTTTTATTACCACAATTTGAACTGTGCATTTTTGTTAATGCATTTATTTTACTCACAGCTAAACAAAGTTGTAAGTGAACCGAGGAATTTAGGAGTCATTGGTGATAGGAAATCAGTTTCAAGAGAAAGTGAGTGATGTTATTGCCTTTGTTCTATATGTTTGTTAAATTGGTTTACATTTGTTCTGCTCGTCATATGACTGACATTCTTATGTATCAAATCTTTATGGATTGTATTTCACTGTGTTGCACTTTGTGATATCAATAATCCATTTTTTTATGTGGTTGTTACTGATGTGTACTATCCATTTTAGAATAGATGTATTCAAGGGGATACTGACAATGTTTAATCTCTAGTAATTATGTGCAATGACACTGGTTTAAAAAATTAGACGAAGCATATGAATAGTTTAAGCCCGTGCTTCTTGCATTTATATTTGACAAAGAAGATCAGAGATCTCCTATGGCAAAATGGGGTATTCTGGAAGTTT
Organism: Magnolia kwangsiensis; assembly: GCA_037074715.1. NCBI lineage: Eukaryota > Viridiplantae > Streptophyta > Magnoliopsida > Magnoliales > Magnoliaceae > Magnolia > Magnolia kwangsiensis. Next base: position 90,317,468 of record CM073585.1, read on the forward strand.
ATCTTTTTCAAAATTAATTAGATAGTTTCTGCCATCTTCACTCTTGTTCAAAATTAATTTCTCTTGCGTTTATGTTGCACATGATGTGGGTCCTTCATCAAAGTAGTATTAATTTACTAGAGAACATAGGAGCATGGTATTTTGAGGAAAAGCAGGTCCTATTAATTTTCAGGGATGTATGCAACGTGGTATTTGCAATGCATTCTGATTCACCATCGATTGCTCATAGGTAAGGCCCTTTGATCCATGAGCATTACTCTTTAACCTCTCTTTATGTTGATCTTTTTTCTATTTATTTTTGTTGATTTATGATTTGAGAAGAACCCTGTTTGGTTCTGGTTGTGGTGGTTATCTTCTTCCTCTTAATTGCTCTTGGAAGGGTTATGAGATGTGATTCTCTGTTAGGAGTAGATATAAGGTACTGATCCTAAGGAAATGTATAGTTTTTGGAGGATATGAATTCCATGAATTTTGTATTGATGGTGTTGTGATCCAGTTTATTGAATCATTTGGAAAAAATAAACCATTTTGTTGATCTACTGAGCTATGTTGTGGATGGAAATGTCATAAATATTATCTCATTTTGGAAGATACCAACCCTCTAATTTTGTATTGATGGGATGGTGTTCAGAAGAGAAATTTTAAGTGAGAAGGTAGACATCTGGGTAAGTCAATCATCACCCCATATTTTATAAGAGACTAAGATCAGTTTATCATTTTTTGAACAATGCATGTTAATGGTGTATTTTAATTTGACATTATCTAGTTAGTATAACACATTCCTTTTCTACATGGCTAGTAGATTTAGCATATGCTGCAATTGCCTGATTATATACTTTACTAGAAAATATAACACTAAGAATTACATGAAAAATCACAAAAGAGGAGATCAAATGCTTTAACTTGCATTTTTATGTTGTCTTCCGTTTCCTGCTTCCAATTTCATCACTAACATCTTTCTCATTCATGACTTCTTGCATATGATTAAAATAGGGAAAAAATTACTGTGTTGCATGATTATAAATTGGAAAAGTCTGAATTTTTTGTGAATAATATGGCTAAGGTTCTTAACATCTGCTACCAAGTAATAAAAATAGACTGCATTGAATCAAAGAAAAATAGAATAAACTGGATTTCTCTAGAAAATCCCTCATTTGAAGCTAAGTGTAAAAAAATGGTTATGTAACAGTAACAGTGAGACCTCGTTACGCAATAACAGGGCTGTAATGCCTGATCTGAAAATAAAAAAGACTTGTAATGGGCCTGTAATGGCTGTAATAGGTTTGCAATGGACTGATAATGGGGGCAATATATTTTTTTTTCTTAATTTTTTTTTGACTGTTATGGCCCCTATTGTATTGTCCATATGGCCAACTGTTATGGCGGGTGTTATTGTTACCATTACCAAATACTTTTATTTGAAGACTCTTAGTGCAAGTTCTGCATCCAATCAGTTTTCAAGACATAATACTTGCCTAGGCTGCACCTCAGGGTGAAGCCAAGAAGCTCATTGATTGTTTCTGAACTGTGATTAATACACAATGGTGAATGTTTTCTCTTCATTTCTCTTCAATTTTGGAAGCTCAAGTGTCGGATGTCTCCAAGTTTCAGCGTATTAATTTCCATATTTTCTTAATTCCATTTGATTTTTGTGTGATATTTACAGTTTCTATACACCAATCTATAAAAAGAGGTAGGATTCGGTGTGCATCCAGTGCCATATATTAGATGGTATCAATCCTATGATAAGATTGGAAAATGTGTCAATCCATTCAAACCAGACAATTGGTAGACCAGGTTATTGATGGGCCACTGGCTGAAACTGTTTCCAACCATTTGATCTAAGATTTCTTTTTACCATCCAAAAATACCAAGAGGTGCACCACTGATGATATAGTTTGAATCCTCACCCAAGTGCATGAATCAAGGTCTTGTAGGGTTGTGACCATTTAGTAAATGGTACCAAAATGCATGTTAGATCCTAAATCATACATTATATACCTTGGGTAGGATATGAGATCTGTTAGAACTGTTGTTGGCAATGTACCTCCATATTTTGCATGAAATTTTCCTTAGAAGGAAGTCTACTTATTTTCTTATCATAGTGCATCTGAGATCCTTGAAACTATCCTTTAAATTTGAAACCACAGCAACTGAAATTCAGTCATCTACTTTTTATTGAATTGAATAACTATAAATGAATTCAATCAAACATCCAAACATGGCCTAAATTTCATCCATTGAAATCCAATTCCTAATAATTTGAGATCTTTTAATGGTGAGGAGTGTAATATCACATATGATGTAGGAAATGAATTCTGTGACGGATTTCATGGTAAAAAGAAATCTTAGATTCATGATAATTGCCTAATAGCCATCATATCCAAGAAATGAGTGGAGTTGTAGTCTTTGGTGTCATAGTTTCATGAATTACCATAATATTGACATTCCTGTTTCATTGAATTGGTCTCTTATAGGAGAGACATGAAATCCCCATTGCTCCAACTTCTCTGTTTCTATAAATACTAGCTTCAAATTTTTGCTCTCAAGTGAAGGACTTAGAAGAAGTTCCTACCTAAATAGTCTCAGTTGCCATTGTGTTGCTAGAGTTCTTAGCTAGCCTGCGTCATGGTTCAGCCCACTGTAATGAATGCTGCTCAAGGTGAGAACCACCTTTTTCATGTTGTGCATCATCATCATCATCATTAACTAAGCCTTATCCCAACTAATTGGGGCAGGCTACATTAATCCTCTTCCGCCATTCTATCAACGGCACAATTCCTTTTTCATGCCCTGGGTGTTCTCCAAAAGTGACATGATGGGAAAGACATCGATATGGAAACATGGTGTTTGCATAAAGGTTCGGCTTGCTTAATCATTTATTTTCTTCTTTAAAATTCTGTAGGTTTAACTCTAAAAATGAGAGGTAGACTTTATGCTGTTTGCTTTGCTTCACCCTACCTTCAACTGTCTTGCAGTGTAATCATGATGACTGTCAAACTGCATTTCTTCCTACTTGTGCTAAACGTGTTGGCCTGCACATGGATGTGAAGACTGGTAGAGGCAACATTTTTCATCACAAGGTTTATTGTGAAAAACATAGCTTGAATCAGAAAAAGAAGGTCATATCAATTGCTTTTGAAGAATATCTTATGATGCATTGTCTTTCATAGGATAAAAGTCTTATGTTACAATGCATAAGTTTATTTCTCCTGCCTCATCGTGGTTTTTATCAATTTCTACAAGCTGATAGTCCGCAACATGGACCTGATGAGGTCCGCTGCATTAAGAAAATCTGGGTCAGTGAGAATGTACTATAATTCACATCTTGTCTGTTTTCTCATTCATTATCAGATCCTCCTTTTGGGTTTCCTTTCCAGCACTTCCAATCCTCAATTCTACTCTCTTTCCTTTCCCTACACACATCCATCTGCATTTCATTTTCTTGTTTGAGAGTTTCATTTCATCTCTTGCAGGCAGCAGGCTAGAGCTACCTGTTGAGGTTGCAGGGCCTGCTACGCATAATTCGAATGGAATGTTGGTGGAGGCAATGATGATGTTGGCCTGGAAGTAGCAGAAGATGGACGGGCAGTGTTATCTCAGGGTCCGCCAAGCACGACGACACTAGTGATGACGGGCACGACCATGATTTTGTATTATTTGTGGAACCTAATGTTGTGTATTAGTTTGATTGAGTTAAACTTTAAATAAACTGTTGTTAACTATTTTGTTGGTATTGTGGCTTTCATGATTGATTGTTTCATGAGTGGATTGAATGAATGGATTAGTTGTTTAAATAAATATTTAAAAAAAAAAACATTTTTAGCCTCAATTTGTAACTGAGGCTTAAATTTAGCCTCGGTTGTTGAGAACCGAGGTTAAAAAATGATTTTGCTTCGGTTGGAGGCAATTGAGGCTAAAATTTAGATTTAGTCTCAATTGATAATAATGGAGGCTAAAATTTTGATTTAGCCTCATTTTGAGAAAATTGAAGCTAAAAAGGTTTTTAGCCTCACTTGAAGAACCGAGGCTATAAAAGTCATTTTAGCCTTTGTTGCTAAAACTGAGGCTAAAGCCTTTAGCCACGGGGGTATCAACCTCGGTTTGGATAACTGAGGCAAAACTGAGGCGAAAGGTTTTAGCCTTAATTTTTTACCTTTTTAGCCTCATTTTTGAACTGAGGCTAAAGCCCTCTTTTCTTGTAGTGTCAGTCTACCACTTGAGCAATGGATCGGTGTGTCTAGTGGTTCTCATTCAATGAACATATGTAGCTTGCTTGATGAGTGGACCTGGATTTTTTTGGTCATGCCATCCACATGGTGGGGCCCACTTGATATTATCAGTTTGGGTCCCCCACACATGCTTGATTGGCATTCATGTCTCGTGGTTATGCGCAGCTGGAGGTGTATCTTGGCTCACTAAAACTTTATTTGTTCTCATTTCATATATTACCTGGGAATGGTTCAAATTGCTTGCAAAAATCTTATTTTCTGCATGTGAACTAACTATATTGGTCATGTGCAGCCAAACTTGTACCGGTTGGCTTTGGTATCAAAAAGTTGCAGATCATGATAACAATCATGGACAACTCAGTATCTATTGATAACCTTAATAAGGATCATCTTACTTCTGAACCAGCAAATGAGTACATCCAGAGCTGTGATATTGTGGCCTTCAACAAGATCTGTAAGCATTCATTTTGGTTGATGGTTTTTTGCAGTCTCTTGGTCTTGAGAAGTATCTGATTATGTTCTAGGCAGAGGAGGTATGTAATTTAAGGATAATTGCCTCTACTTATGAGCTATTACTTTTTGAGAATTTCCAGGAACTAATGTTTAACATCTTATATTACAACTACAGGTTGACATGACTGCTCTTATGCACATGACTGATGAAGATCTCAAGGCTCTAGGAATTCCAATGATAAACTCAACATCTCACACCTGTCCCCTACTCCACTATTTTTTATCGGTCTCCCTGATTTCCTGGAAATGACCAAAATACCCATGAGTGTATTGAAGATGACTCATCGCCTATAGTCAGGTGTAGGCTCACACACTCTGCCACTAAAAATTTTAAAGCATTTTGATCTTGAAACATATCATTTTTCAAGGGAAAAAGTGGCAACAAATTCGACAGGCATAATCAATGGGATTTTGCATAACACTGGCTATAGGTGACTTGTTATATTTCAGTTCATTAATCAGCTATTTCATTACTTTGAAGAGAGTCCTCAGTGGAGGTGTTCTCCATCAACTGTTAGAGTGGAGCAGATGTAATGAATACTGTTATTTTTGTTCTACTTTACATTTAATGTATGAGTTTGTGTGTAACACCCCGGACTTTTGCCAACCTAGAGTTAGACGTCCTTAGGCAATGGGTCAACCATAACACCTTGGTAACTTCTCATAACTCAATTCCAAAGCCAAAGAAATTATTTAGAACTAAATTCTTTAGAAATTTAACATGAATTAACTAGCGCTACACTAGATTACCTACGAAAGTAGCACCAACCACTTTAAATACGATCTGTAAGACCCAAAACCTATAGAATTGTTAACGCTATGTTATCCTAAAATCTAGGATCAATCTCTAAGCCCAGTTACCCTCGAGATCATTTGAAAACTTCGTATCGGACCTGGACCGCACGTCGAAAGTCTGATAGTGATGAACTTAGACCATTATAACCGCCTAGTTGGACTTGACTATCACCTCAAAAATCAAGCCCAAACGATGTCCTGGGACTGTTTCCTTGAGTCTGGAGTGAAGAGAGTGAGAAAGCGAAGATTTTTAGAAAATTAAATATAATTTTAAGTAATCTGGATCGTTTCGTTTACGCGTTATTTCTAAGCATTTTGACCGTTAGATTTTGACCTAAATTCACCCTCGGATCAGGATAGGTGGCCCATACATGTCATATCACTTGTGACTCTAATCGACTTTCGATGACCGCTGAACTGAAACCGGTCCGCCACGGTCGATCTGAAAACCCGACCGAACTGAAAACTTAGCTTGACCTAGATCCGACATTAGAGAGCTTAACTCTGACCGTATTTAGTAACAGGACCTCCAGAAGTGCTCCGTTGGATCGGAACAAGCCCGATTTGGTTATAACCTAAGTATACCATGGCCCTGGGGCCATTTTCATCAATTTAGAGCCTATATAAGAGGCTTAAACCCCCTCTCTCATATCCCATACGAATTTTCTAAACCTAAGGGAGAGAGAAGAAAGAAAGAGAAGGAAAGAGAGAGAGAAGGTGAGTGAAGGTGTGGGAGTTATTCTTGAGAATCGCTTCTGCTATTCTACGTATTTATTCATCGCATCCATGTCGCTACTACAGCAATTCTTACTTCGTTCTTAGGTAAGAAGACCTAACCCTAATCTGTTCTAGGGTTCCAAATGTTCTACACATGCTATAGGTTGACATCTCATCTTTGACGAAGACTTACAGTCTCTGTCGAGTTCGTTACAATTCTACGGCATAAGGTGCAAACTATAGATGCTTAGGTTATGGTTTTCAACGCTTTCAATGCCGGATAATGATAGATTCATGATCTAAATGCTATTTCACATGTAGAATGCGAAGTCTGTTTTGTGTTTCAGTTATGTACGTATTATGTAGAGTTTATCGTATTCTTGGTATTTGTATAAAATACGGTATACATATAAAATCTGAAATTGTGTTTGTCATGATTAACTGTCGTATGTATATGCTAGTTATATGTGTGACGACTCCTTGGCGAAAGGGTTCGCCCTAATGCATGTCTTGGTCAACATACATTATGTATGTTAGTATGTGTAGTCTAAGTGTTTGTGATAATGACCAAATGAGTATAGAAACTGCATTCATGCTCGGCACGACTAACTATCGTGGATATATGATTATTATTTAGGCAACAACCCTTTGACGAAAGGATTTGCCCTAATATGTATGTTACCTGATATATAACTTGTATGATGAATTGTGTAGGCTAAGTGTTGGTAAAAATGTTTGAATGAGTTGTAGTTTGTAAGGTGTACCTGTATGCTGATTGAGACATGATTCTCAATCTCCTTAGTAATGTGTATGATTTCCTCCATGTATGTCATATGCTGATGACTGTTTGTTTTTGAATTGAACATGTGAGAATTCATGTTTACATTATTTTTTAGAACATGCTCAAATGATGGTATAATTTGAATTATATTCTCTGCTACTGTTTTGAGTATTTCATATGAATATTTGATGTAATGGAATGTGATTGGGGCTATTGTATAGTCCAGGAAATCGGTAATGCGCCTTGAGTTCGTGGCCGAGACCTTTTCGCCACGTTGGACGTGTTTGACGAACCCGAGCCATGCGTTACTTGTCGACAGTGATTGGGCCATACGAGGTGCTTATGCACTTCATGTCGATCAACTTAATGGGCGCTCATACTAGTGGAACTCGTCAAGTAACCCGATTAGTCCGATGTATGTTAACCATGTATGGACGCTACTGCTTGAATCTAAAGTACCAAACTTACCAGTGAAAATTCTATTAACCATAGTACCTTAATCCGCTAAGACTCATGAGCTGGGCATGGTGGTATGGGACACCGTGGTTGAACTGTCGGCCGACGATGGGGCCATGAGCCTCCCCATAGTGACTAGTGAGCAACCCAGACTCGTGAGTCAAATACGGTGGTATGGGACACTGTATTCAAGCTGTCAGCCTACACTAATTTGGTGATGGGGTAGTGGTGTAATGATTGCAAGTAACAGCCCTGACAGCCCTTGTAGTGACCTCAAGTGTACTCTGAGTCTACGTGGAGGCGATGATCCTTCCGTAGCAACAAGAGTACAAACTAGGCCTGTATTGATTTGGTGATGGGGGAGTGGTGTAACGATTACATGTAATAGCCCTGACAGCCCTTGCAGCGACCTAGAACCGCACTTCATATGAGATATGCTAAGACTGACGACCCTAGAATGGATCATTGTTGGGAAATGATACAAGGGAGGTACTTTAGCTTCTCAACCCTGCTATATGAAAATGACTAATAACAACTCGGTAATCATGTTCATATCGCACTGCATGTGCCTGGAAAATATGGAGCACTGAGAGATGAAAGCATGCCACGAACGTGAGATGGTGTTGCATGAGGGAGTATGTAAGCAAGGGCATGCATCATTGTTACATCTCATCCTTGCATTAACAAGAGTATCTAGGAATGTTTGATTGTACTACTTTATCATTACCGCTTGACTGATTTGATAACATGTTAATCTTTACTCTATTATTCCACTGAGTTAGCCACTCACTCCCACGTTACGGGATGGTGTTGTACACACCAATCAGACCTTGTCTTAGTTTCAGGTGAGGGCGATGCTTGTGAAGCGGAGCTTGACTTTGCTTTATGATGATGAGGAGGATTTCTCTTATATGCAGGTTCTGATCGACGGGGTTACAAGGTTACTGATTATATGTCATTACACTTGTTGTCTTGCACTTTTAAAATACTCATGTATATTCTTTTTGTTCATTTTTAGAGTATACATGTATATAGTTAACCTGGTAACATGTTCACACTTCGGAGACTTACAATAAATTATATATTTTATATATTTATCACAATCTTCCGCTTGCAAAATTTAACTGTCTCTGGAGTATGATATGTTATTTTGGCTTAATCCACTTCATGTTTTATGCACTAATATAGCCGACATTCATCCATCATTGAAAATGTTACATAAGTGATGTTCTGGAACTCGGGAGTGGAGTTTATGCTCGACCCCCAATTTTCAGGGTGTTACATTGTGCCATTTCTGATGGTCCAGAGAAGAAAAAGAACTTGCCAGAATTTGGTGTGATTTCTCTTATAACTTAAACCTAAACCTGTACTTATAACCTAAATCTAATCCTTAACCTATAACCTAAACCTATAACCTAAATCTAAACCTAAACCTATATTTATAACCTAAACCTAAACCTTAACCCATAACCTAAACCTATTCTCAAATCCCTAAACCTATAACCAGAACCTATAACCTAAACCTATTCTCAAATCCCTAAACCTATAACCAGAACCTATAACCTAAACCTATTCTCAAATCCCTTACCCTATAACCTAAACCCAAACCCAAACCTAAACCCGATTTCCTAAACCTAAACCTTAACCTATTCTCAATTCCCTAAAGTTATAACCTATAACCTAAACCTAAACCTAAAACTAAACGTATAACATATAACCTAAACCTATAACCTTAACCTAAACGTAAACCTATAACCTAAATGTATTCTCAAATCCATAAACCTAAACCTACACCTAATCCTAATTTCAACTCCTTAACCTAAACCTAAACTTGAAAACCCAAACCTAAACCCGAACCCGATTTCCTAAACCTAAACCTTAACCTATTCTCAATTCCCTAAAGCTATAACCTATAACCTAAACCTTAACCTATTCTCAATTCCCTAAAGTTATAACCTATAACCTAAACCTTAACCTATTCTCAATTCCCTAAAGCTATAACCTATAACCTAAACCTAAACCTATAACCTATATAACCTACAATCGATGGAACTCTGTGGTATGTGCTATGACCGTTGTCATTCATTAATTTATTTATTAATGTTTTGGTTGTGAGGCATCCTATTATGCTTGTTTGAGAGAAACTGCTTTGTTTGTTAAACAGTAGTAGCTACTTGTAATATATGATTTTGTTGATGGTTGTTGTCACATATTTAAAGATCTGCTATATTGTATTTATATGTGGTGTCCTCAGGTCTTATATGAACTAATTGATGAGTTCAATTGGACATGACAAATTTGGATGATTAATGATTAATATACTATCCTATCAACCATTTCTCAAAGCACTTGCATCCATCAGTAGCTACCTATCATCCTTATCTTTTGAGCCCTTCTAGTGGGGCTGTAATTGGTTTTGTTTTACAACAAACCAAACTTTACAACTAAGCTAACAATGAACTTCTTTCAAAGGATCAAAATTGATAGCACTCTTACCTAAAAAGTATTGAAGGTCTTTAAAGTCCTTTATCCTAAAATTTTGAGAGAGATTTTTCAAAATTTTCACATATCCTACAACACCACTTGCGATGATCAAATTATCTATGTCAACAACAAGAAGTTTCATTTATATATTTCTTCACAAAAGTGCATGTATTAGTAAAAGGGAAAATAAAATCACTTGCAGAAAGTATTCTCTAACCTTTGTAACCAAGCTTTAGATGCTTGTTTTAGATTATGAAGTGCCGTTTTTGGTTTGCATGCATGTCTCAGCTTCATATGATCATAAAATTCCATAGGTTGATCAATATATATATGATGAAACCCTACTCTCTCACAGCAATGTGAGAATAACAACACTCCATATATGCATATCCTTTATTTTTCTTGTATGTAGTTACATGTCAAATTTCTTCATTCCTTAATTCATTACACTCAATTCAGGAATGGTTTGCACCAATTTAAGAGACTGTACATTAGGCATTCAATATATAAGACTAGAGTGAGACTGATTAGGCATGTAAATTTGTTGCAGGATGTTGTTTGAATTTCTTGACCTAACAGGTGCACAAGTTCGGATGGATTGGACTTCTATCTTGAGAAGATGCCATGATTTTAGGTAGTAATTATTATAATGGAAAGTTAAAAAATTAAAAGGGAGAGATGATAAATTCATGAAAAAAAATGTTCTTTATCATTAGGGCTACTTTCATCGGGTTTGACGCAGAAATCGTCGCCAACTTCACAGAAAGACAAATAACATCAGTAGCCACAGATTGCAACTTGGATTTAAACAAGGTTTGAAGTGTCATCAACAACGCTAACAGAATCCTCCAGGTCAGATTGTTGATTGAACCTGATTTTATTTAAATGATCTTGATAATCCATTTTATTTAAATGAGCAGAACCGGACGTGCGTCGAAGCTATCAGGATTTGAGCGGGGCTCCTTGGAAGGTGTGAACCGCTGTATAACCATGATAAAGCTGTCCATTTCCTATGGATAGCATTGGAGTGGCCTGGCCATTTGGACAGGCCGTGTTTATATCTGTATTTGCTTAAAATTGATGGAGTAGACCCGGATGTGCGTTGGAGCTATCCAGATGTTGAACGGGGGTCCCTGGAAGGTGAGAACCGCTGTTATGACCATGATGAAGCTGTCTATTTCTTATGGACAACATTGGAGTGGCCTGACCATTTGGACAGGCCGTGTTTATATCTGTATTTATTCGAAATTAATGGAGCAGACTTGGATGTGCGTCGAAGCTATCCGGATGTTTAGTGGGGGTCCCTGTAAGGTGAGAACCACTATTATGACTATGATAAAGTTGTCCATTTTTTATGGATAACATTGGAGTGGCCTGGCCATTTGGACAGTTCGTGTTTATATCTGTATTTGTAGGGACCACACCCTTAACCTATAATCTAAACCTATTCTCAAATCCTAAAACCTATAACTATAACCTAAACCTTAACCTAAACCTATAACCTATAACATAAACTCAATTCCCTAAACTCTAACCTATAACTTAACCTAAACTTATACTTATAACCTAAACCTATTCTCAAATCCCAAAACCTATAACCTAAACCTAAATCTTAACCTTAACCTAAACCTATAACCTATAACTTAAACTTAATTCCTTAAACCTTAACCTATAACCTAACCTAAACCTATACTTATAACCTAAACCTATTCTGGAATCCCAAAACTTATAACTATAACCTAAACCTTAACCAAAAACCTATAACCTAAACTCAATTCCCTAAACATGAACCTACACCCTAACCTAAACCTATACTTATAACCTAAACCTATTCTCAAATCCCAAAATGTATAACCTAAACCAAAACCTTAACCTAAACTTTTAACCTATAACCTAAACTCAATTCCCTAAACCTTAACCTACAACCTAACCTAAACCTTTACTCATAACCTAAACCCATTCTTCAATGCCAAAACCTATAACTATAACCTAAACCTTAACCAAAAACCAAAAACCTAAACTCAATTCCCTAAACCTTAACCTACACCCAAACCTAAACCTATACTTATAACCTAAACCTATTCTAAAATCCCTATAACCTAAACCTAAACCTTAACCTAAACCTAAACCTATAACCTAATGTTATAACCTATAACCTAAACCTAAACCTACACTTATAACCTATAACATAAACCTAAACCTAAAATCCAAACATAAACCCGATCTCAAACCCGAACCCAATTTCCTAAACCTAAACCTTAACGTATTCTCAAATTCCTAAACCTAAACCTACACCTAATCCTAATCTCAACTTCCTAACCTAAAACCTAAGTTTAACTCCTTAAACCTTAACCTATAACCTAACCTAAACCTATAACCTACACTTATAACCTAAACCTAAATACATAACTTAAACCCATAACCTTATCCTAAACATAAAACCTAAACCTAAACCTATTCTTATAACCTAAACCTATACTTATAACCTAAACCTATTCTCAAATCCCAAAACCTATAACCTAAACTTTAACTTTAACCTAAACCTAAACCTATAACCTAATGCTATAACCTATAACCTAAACCTAAATTTACACTTATAAACTATAACCTAAACCTATAGCTTAAACCTAAACCTAAAACCCAAACGTAAACCTGATCTTGAACCCGAACCCGATTTTCTAAACCTAAACCTTAACGTATATATTCTCAAATCCCTAAACCTAAACCTACACCTAATCCTAATCTCAACTCTCTAACCTAAACCTAAACCTAAACTTGAAAACCCAAACCTAAACCCGATCCCGAACTCGAACCTAATTTACTAAACCTAAACTCATAACCTTAACCTAAACCTATTCTCAAATCCCAAAACCAATAACCTAAACCTAAACCTTAACCTAAACCTAACCTATAACTTAAACCTTTAACTTAAACTTATAACCTACACTTATAACCTAAACCTAAACTTATAACCTTAACCTAAACATAAAACCTAAACCTAAACCTATACTTATAACCTAAACCTATTCTTATAACCTAAACCTAAACTTATTCTCAAATCCCAAAACCTATAACCTAAACCTAAACCTTAACCTAAACCTATAACCTATAACCTAAACCTAAACTTACACTTATAACCTATACCCTAAACCTAAACCTAAAACTCAAACGTAAACCCCATCTCGAACCCGAACCCGAACTCGATTTCCTAAACCTAAACCTTAACGTATTCTCAAATCCCTAAACCTAAACCTACATCTAATCCTAATTTCAACTCCCTAACCTAAACCTAAACATAAACTTAAAAACCTAAACCTAAACCCGATCTCGAACCCGAACCCGATTTCCTAATCCTAAACTTATAACCTTAACCTAAACCTATTCTCAAATCCCAAAACCTATAACCTAAACCTATAACCTTAACCTAAACCTAAAACTTAACATATAACCTAAACCTTAACCTATAACCTTAACTTATAACCTAAATCTATATCCCAAACTCAATTTCCTAAACCTTAACCTATAACCTAACCTAAACCTAAATCCATAACCCGAACCCGATTGCCTAAACCTAAACCTTAACGTATTCTCAAATCTCTAAACCTAAACCTACACCTAATCCTAATCTCAACTCCCTAACCTAAACCTAAACCTAAACTTGAAAACCCAAATCTAAACCCGATCTTGAACCGAACCTGATTTCCTAAACATAAACTTATAACCTTAACCTAAACCTATTTTCAAATCTCAAAACCTATAACCTAAACCTAAACTTAAACCTTAACCTAAACCTAAACCTTAACCTATAACCTAAACTCAATTTTCTAAACCTTAACGTATAATCTAACCTAAACCTAAACCTATAACCCGAACCCAATTTCCTAAACCTAAACCTTAACATATTCTCAAATCCCTAAACCTAAACCTAAACCTATACTTAATCGTAATCTCAACTCCCTAACCTAAACCTAAACCTAAACTTGAAAACCCAAACCTAAACCCGATCCTGAATCCAAACCTGATTTTCTAAACCTAAACTTATAACATTAACCTGAACCTATTCTCAAATCCCAAAACCTATAACCTAACTAAACCTTAACTTATAACCTAAACTCAATTCCCTAAACCTTAATCTATAACCTAACCTAAACCTAAAACTATAACCTTAACCTAAACCTAAACCTATACTTATAAACTAAACCTATTCTCAAATCCCAAAACTTATAACCTAAACCTATAACCTGAACCTATAACCTAACACTTATAACCTAAAACCTAAACCTAAACCTAAACCTACACTTATAACCTATAACCTAAACCTAAAACCCAAACGTAAACCTGATCTTGAACCCGAACCCGATTTCCTAAACCTAAACCTTAACGTATTCTCAAATCCCTAAACATAAACCTAAACCTAAACCTACACCTAATCCTAATCTCAACTCCCTAACCTAAACCTAAACCTAAACATGAAAACCCAAACCTAAACCCGATCTCGAACTCGAACCCGATTTCCTAAACCTAAACTTATAACCTTAACCTAAACTTATTCTGAAATCCTAAAATCTATAACCTAAACCTAAACCTTAACCTATAACCTTAGCCTTAACCTATAACCTTAGCTTTTAACCTAAACTCAATTCCCTAAACCTTAACCTATAACCTAACCTAAACCTAAACCTATAACCTTAACCTAAACATAAAACCTAAACCTAAACCGATACTTATAACCTAAACCTATTCTCAAATCCCAAAACCTATAACCTAAACCTAAACCTATAACCTATAACCTAAACCTAAACTTACACTTATAACCTATACCCTAAACCTAAACCTAAAACTCAAATGTAAACCCGATCTCGAACCCGAACCCGATTTCCTAAACCTAAACCTTAACGTATTCTCAAATCCCTAAACCTATACCTATATCTAATCCTAATCTCAACTCTCTAACCTAAACCTAAACATAAACTTAAAAACCTAAACCTAAACCCGATCTTGAACCCGAACTCGATTTCCTAATCCTAAACTTATAACCTTAACCTAAACTTATTCTCAAATCCCAAAACCTATAACCTAAACCTATAACCTTAACCTAAACCTAAAACTTAACATATAACCTAAACCTTAACTTATAACTTAAATCTATAACCCAAACTCAATTTTCTAAACCTTAACCTATAACCTAACCTAAACCTAAATCCATAACCCGAACCCGATTGCCTAAACCTAAACCTTAACGTATTCTCAAATCCCTAAACCTAAACCTACACTTAATCCTAATCTCAACTCCCTAACCTAAACCTAAACCTAAACTTGAAAACCCAAATTTAAACCCGATCCTGAACTGAACCCGATTTCCTAAACATAAACTTATAACCTTAACCTAAACCTATTCTCAAATCTCAAAACCTATAACCTAAACCTAAACCTAAACCTTAACCTATAACCTAAACTCAATTTCCTAAACCTCAACCTATAACCTAACCTAAACCTAAACCTATAACCCAAACGCAATTTTCTAAACCTAAACCTTAACATATTCTCAAATCCCTAAACCTAAACCTAAACCTACACCTAATCCTAATCTTAACTCCCTAACCTAAACCTATACCTAAACTTGAAAACCCAAACCTAAACCCGATCCTGAATCCAAACCTGATTTCCTAAACCTAAACTTATAACCTTAACCTAAACCTATTCTCAAATCCCAAAACCTATAACCTAACTAAACCTTAACCTATAACCTAAACTCAATTCCTGAAACCTTAATCTATAACCTAACCTGAGCCTAAACCTATAACCTTAACCTAAACCTAAACCTATACTTATAACCTAAACCTATTCTCAAATCCCAAAACCTATAACCTAAAGCTAAACCTAAACCTATAACCTGAACCTATAACCTAACACTTATAACCTAAAACCTAAACCTAAACCTAAACCTACACTTATAACCTATAACCTAAACCTAAAATCCAAACATAAACCTGATTTTGAACCCGAACCCAATTTCCTAAGCCTAAACCTTAACGTATTCTCAAATCCCTAAACATAAACCTAAACCTAAACCTACACCTAATCCTAATCTCAACTCCCTAACCTAAACCTAAACCTAAACATGAAAACCCAAACCTAAACCCGATCCCGAACTCGAACCCGATTTCCTAAACCTAAACTTATAACCTTAGCCTAAACCTATTCTGAAATCCCAAAACCTATAACCTAAACCTAAACCTTAACCTATAACCTTACCCTTAACCTATAACCTTAGCTTTTAACGTAAACTCAATTCCCTAAACCTTAACCTATAACCTAACCTAAACGTAAACCTATAACCTTAACCTAAACATAAAACCTAAACCTAAACCTATTCTCAAATCCCAAAACCTATAACCTAAATCTAAACCTATAACCTAAAACCTAAACCTAAAACCTAAACCTAAACCTACAGTTATAACCTATAACCTAAACCTAAACCTAAAACCCAAACGTAAACCCGATCTCGAACCCGAACCCGATTTCCTAAACCTAAACCTTAACATATTCTTAAATCCCTAAACCTAAACATACATCTAATCCTAATCTTAACTCATTAACTTAAACCTAAACATAAACTTGAAAACCCAAACCTAAACCTGATCCCGAACCCGAACTCGAACCTGATTTCCTAAACCTAAACTTATAACCTTAACCTAAACCTATTTTCAAATCCCAAAAACTATAACCTTAACCTAAACCTATAACCTTAACCTAAACCTTAAACTTAACCCATAACCTAAACCTTAACCTATAACCTTAACTTATAACCTAAACTTATAACATAAACTCAATTTCTTAAACCTTAACCTATAACCTAACCTAAACCTAAACCTATAACCCGAACCTAATTTCCTAAACCTAAACCTTAATGTATTCTCAAATCCCTAAACCTAAACCTACACCTAATCCTAATCTCAACTTCCTAACCTAAACCTAAAATTAAACTTGAAAACTCAAACTTAAACCGGATTCCGAACCTGAACCCGATTTTCTAAACCTGAACTTATAACCTTAACCTAAACCTATTCTCAAATCCTAAAACCTATAACCTAAACCTAAACCTTAACTAATAACATAAACCTGTAACCTAAACTCAATTTCCTAAACCTTAACCTATAACCTAACCTAAACCTAAACCTAAACCTTAACCTATAACATAAACCTGTAACCTAAACTCAATTTCCTAAACCTTAACCTATAACCTAACCTAAACCTAAACCTAAACCTTAACATATTCTCAAATCCCTAAACCTAAACCTACACCTACACCTAATCCTAATCTCAACTCCCTAACTTAAACCTACACCTAAACTTGAAAACCCAAACCTAAACCCGATCCCGAACCCGAACCCGATTTCCTAAACCTAAACTTATAACCTTAACCCAAACCTATTCTCAAATCCCAAAACCTATAACCTTAACCTAAACCTTAACCTATAACCTAAACCTTAACCTATAACCTAACCTAAACCTAAACCTATAACCTCCACTTATAACCTAAACCTAAACCTATAACCTTAACTCAAACTTAAACCTATTCTTATAACTTAAACCTATTCTCAAATCCCAAAACCTATAACATATAACCTAAACCTAAACCTAAACCTATAACCTAAACTTATAACCTAACACTTATAACTAAAAACCTAAACCTACACTTATAACCTATAACCTAAACCTAAAACCCAAACATAAACCCGATCTCGAACCCGAACCCAATTTCCTAAACCTAAATCTTAATGTATTCTCAAATCCCTAAACCTAAACCTAAACCTACACCTAATCCTAATCTTAACTCTCTAACATAAACCTAAACCTAAACTTGAAAACCCAGACCTAAACCCGATCCCGAACTCGAACCCGATTTCCTAAACTTAAACTTATAACCTTAACCTATACCAATTCTCAAATCCCAAAACCTATAACCTTAACCTATAATCTAAACTTAATTCCCTAAACCATAACCTATAACCTAACCTAAACCTAAACCTAACCTACACTTATAACCTAAACCTAAAATCTAAACTTATAACCTTAACCTAAACATAAAATCTAAACCTAAACCTATACTTATTAACCTAAACCTATACTTATAACCTAGACCTATTCTCAAATCCCAAAACCTATAACCTATAACCTAAACCTAAAACCTAAACCTAAACCTACACTTATAACTTATAACCTAAACCTATAGCCTAAATCTAAACCTAAAACCCAAACGTAAACCCAATCTGGAACTTCAACCCGATTTCTTAAACCTAAACCTTAACATATTCTCAAATCCCTAAACTTAAACCTACGTCTAATCCTAATCTCAACTCCCTAACCTAAACCTAAACATAAACTTGAAAACCCAAACTTAAACCCGATCCCGAACCCGAACCTGATTTCCTAAACCTAAACTTATAACCTTAACCTAAACCTATTCTTAAATCCCAAAACCTATAAACTAAACCTAAACTTATAACCTTAGCCTAAATCTAAAACTTAACCTATAACCTAAATCTTAACCTATAATCTTAACTTATAACCTAAACTCAATTTCCTAAACCTTAACCTATAACTTAACCTAAACCTAAACCTATAACCCGAACCCGATTTCCTAAACCTAAACCTAAACCTATAACCTGAATTCGATTTCCTAAATCTAAACCTTAACGTATTCTCAAATTCCTAAATCTAAACCTACATTTAATCCTAATCTCAACTCCCTACCCTAAACCTAAACATAAACTTGAAAACCCAAACCTAAACCCGATCCCGAACTCGAACCCGATTTCCTAGACCTAAACTTATAACCTTAACCTAAACCTATTCTTAAATCCCAAAACCTATAACCTAAACCTAAACCTATAACCTTAACCTAAACTTAAACCTAAAACTCAACCTATAACCTAAACGTTAACCTATAACCTTAACTTATAACCTAAACCTATAACCTAAACTCAATTTCCTAAACCTTAACCTATAACCTAACCTAAACTTAAACCTATAACCCGAACCCGATTTCCTAAATCTAAACCTTAATGTATTCTCAAATCCCTAAACCTAAACCTACACCTAATCTTAATCTCAACTCCCTAACCTAAACCTAAACCTAAACTTGAAAACCCAAACCTAAACCTGATCCCGAACGCGAACCTGATTTTCTAAACCTAAACTTATAACCTTAAACTAAACCTATTCTCAAATCTTAAAACCTATAACCTAAACCTACATAACCTTAACCTAAACCTAAAACTTAACCTATAACCTATAACCTAAGTTGAATTTCCTAAACCTTAACCTATAACCTAACCTAAACCTAAACCTACAACCCGAACTCAATTTCCTAAATTTAAACCTTAACGTATTCTCAAATCCCTAAACCTAAACCTACACCTAATCCTAATCTCAACTCTCTAACCTAAACCTAAACCTAAACTTGAAAACCCAAACCTAAACCCGATCCCGAACCCGAATTCCTAAACCTAAACTTATAAGTTATATGTTAGGTTTAGGTTAAGGTTTAGGTTTTAGGTTTAGGTTATAGGTTATAGGTTAAAGGTTTAGATTTAGGGTATTTTTGTTTATGATGTTAAGCTTATATGTATTTATGTGTGAATGAACGTGATGTGGATAAGATTGTTTGTGTTTTTTATGTTTGGATGGATTTGCTAGTTTGGGTTTAGATGGATGTGAATGTGAATATGATGAAATATATTATATAACAAGTGTATATCAGGATGAATATAATGAAATATATTACAACAGGTGTATATCAGGAATTTTGTGCTGGATTTTTTTTTTTTTTAAAAGAGACTTTTACCTATGAAAATTTTCATAAGTAAAAGTTTTGTAAATATTTTTACCTATGAAATTTTTTGTCGGTAAAAGTTTTTTACATATTTTTTAGTGACGAAAATGTTCGTCGCTAAAAGTTTTGAAATTATTTTTTGCGATGAAAACTATCGTCACTAAAAGTTTAACATATATTTTTTAGCGATGAAAATGTTCGTGCTAAAAGTTTTGTAATTTAACATTTATTTTTTAACGACGAAAATATTCGTCGCTTAAAGTTTTGTAATTATTTTTAGTGACGAAAACTATCGTTGCTAAAAGTTTAAAATTTATTTTTTAGCCACGAAAATGTTCATCGCTAAAAAGTTTTATAATTTTTTTAGCAAAGAAATCTATCGTCGTTAAAAGTTTAACATTTTTTAAGCGACGAAAATATTCGTCGCTAAAAGTTTTGTAAAAGTTTTTAGCAACGAAATAATTCGTAGCTAAAAGTTTTTTAGCGACGAAAAAATTCGTCGCTAGAAAGGTTCCCTTTGCCTACGATTCAAAATTTTTTGTCGATAAAAATCTTTTGTGTCGGTCTTTTAGCGATGAAAATTTTCATCGCTAAAACTTTTTAGCTACGAAAATTTGGCTTTTAGCGAAGAAAATTTTCGTCGGTAAAGGTGAGATTTTTTGTAGTGTTAATCAAGAGTGTTCTGTAAAGGTTTTTCTTCTTCTTCTTTTTATTTTAATATATCAACCCAAATTTAGGAACAATGAGGAGATGGTCAATGTAATGCTCTGATTCTCGTAAACCAAGGACGATTGCTCAAGTACGAGAACCCAAGGGTTATGTCATGAATTAAAACTATCATTCATTTAATTATCAACATGTTTCATAACATCGAAATATAATCCGCTATATAAACTAATAAAAGGAGTTCAACATACGTGAATAAAAGTAAAGAAGTAAAACAAGATCCCACAGCAGGGGATTTTTAATTGTAATTCTTAAACTAAGCAAAATGAAGATAATGTTTGAAAACATGAAAATAAATAGGCCCTATATCCTCAGTTAAGCTCCAACGGCTCAACTGTATCAGCATACTGTCCTTCCTCTCCATACTCATTAGCTGTGCCAGTAGTCCCATCATAGGCGTTACCTTCCTCCTTCAAACCTGTATCTATTTGGTGCAGCCACACTATTGGGTGAGTGAAAACTCAATGGAAATTTTTTGCAAGGATTCATGCATACTATATCATTCTAAAACAATTTAAGCTGAATGTAATCAATTATATTGAGGATAATGTGAACATAAATGCAAATGAATGCATGTATGAATGTATGCTTAAGATGCAGATCTGGGGATGCACAGCCAGCTATCAAAATAAAGGGGTCACCCAAGGAGAACTAGTCACCCGAAAAGATACTCAAAGGTACGCCCAAGGAGAACTAGCTACCTAGAAAAGACCATGCAAGGGAGTGTACCCAAGGATATCTCCTGAAAAAATATATGAGGTATACCCGAGGAGTGTCTAATCCTGGAAAAGCCTCATGAAAAGAAAGAGCGCCCAAAGTGACCCAAATGCACACGTCCTGTGAGTAAAACTGAAATGATAATACCTTCAAAAATTCAAACATGGTGTGGCTTACAGTGAGCACTCAGAAAAGCTCATATGCCATGTGTGGATGTCATGCACCATGATACTCATGCATAAGATTGTTCTTATAAACATAGTCAAGGTTTGTGGTCTTTTAATAGGACATTAAACATTTAACAAGAGCTTAGTATAAATATTTTACTTCCGCTAAGTCTAAATGGGGGCCCATAAATGTGGCATATAAAGAATTTAAATTTGGGGCAAGTTTATTCTACATCTCACAATGGGTGACATTCCACACCTAGGGTTCATTATATGACTTGAGAATGATTTGAAGTATCATCATACTTGTAGTTACTAGTAGAACTATGCCTCGACATTTACAATTACTAAAATAACTTAGAGCATGCACAACTAAGTCCTAATCACCTAATTATTATATAAGATTTGGATAATTAGGCATTAGCATATTACTTACATTCAACACAAGTAATTAGAATTGAAAGGAATAGTGTTGTATTCTAAGACTTTATACCTCATAGAGTCAGACTGAAATGACTCTAGCATATAAAACGAGTTATGGAGTAAATTTACCATTTAAATGGAGACAAGATCGACCACTTCTTAATACAGTTAGTGAAAGTGTACATATCATAAGATAATTCTAAATATGGCATAAAGAGTATGATACAATTCCTATAAGATGGAATAAAACAACCATATACAAGACAATCCTACATGATTATCAATGTCAATTTAAGATTTAAGGAAGAAATATTAATATTCACATAATTATACCATCTTCATACTTTTAAGCTTGGGTTAAATTAGAAATCAACGAAATGAGGAAGTCATGTGGGATATCCCTCACCATGAGTGAATGCTCCTCTCAATTTGAGACGTTCTTATGAGGTGTATATATCGATCCTAAAATCTAAGCAAGTATATATTTAATCTCCTAATTCTAACTTACATATAGTCTACTAGTCATATGAACTTTGATTTCTACTTACTTGATTTGACAGATTGAAGGAAGAAGTGTCTTCCAAGGTAACTAGTTTCTAGTTGTACCTATATAAAATATTACAAGACTTCAGTGAGTCACGACTGAGTCGACTCGGATGGGATTTTCAATTAACAATTTTCTGAGTTGGTCTTTAAGAAATTTACTAACTAAAGGGTTAGATTATTGACCCATTGAATCCAATGCTACTCAAATCATCTCCAAATGATTGCAGTCGGCTTGACTCAATCAAAAAACTGACCGAGTCAGCCCGCTATTGAGCATTGAGTTGGCTCAATTGGGGAAACCGGTCGGGTTAGCCCTAAACTGGGCAGATCTGGAATGCCCTTGGTTGGCTCCAAGTTTAACTAGGCGAATTGCTTATTAGGCCCAACTGAATTAAGCCCTCTAATAATGAAATGGCCCTAAGTCACTGACTCATGAGTGATTCGACTCAGCTGACTCTTCCTTTGATTAGTAACATGCAACCAGATGAACGTATCCATGACCGGTTGGCTGCGCTGATCATCACGCAAGGCAGACTGATCATACTTGTGAATCTGCATTGGGGTTTTACACTTCGGATGTTGATCAAAGTCACCCCACCCGTGGCCGAGTTGAGTTGTCTGTGAAAATGGTCGGTCGGGTGGGTGGAAGCCATCAAATGTAGAGGGAATAGACGGGATTACCTGACCAGGGTCGCTGTTGGATGCAGAAAAGGGGGGGTGTCTGGATGTGGCGTACATCTCTCCGAGCCAATTGGAATCAGAAATCTCGTCACCCAGACCTGATTCTGGTTACTGATTGAAGCTACTGAGTTGGACAATGACTGGAAACTCGTTCCAGTGGTTTCTTTCTCTCTCAAACTCCCCTATTTTCTCTCTTTCTATCTTCTCTCTTTTCTCTATATTCCTTCTCCTTCCCTCAAAATCTCACCTCTCACTCTCTGTTTTCTCTGCTACAGACGGGTCACGCAATTAAGTCGAGTTGCAATTGGTTATGCAACTTGCTCTAGTGGCGACAGGCACTCTATCACTCTCTCTTTCTATTTTCTTTCTTTTTCCTCTCCTTGGGATTTGCCCTAATCTCAGGCTATTTATTGTGGTGACTGCTTCTGGGTCATTCAATGGCTAATCTTAAAGATTAGCTAGCGTGTTGTTAACGCCCAGCTGCCGAGAGAGCTCACCGTCTGGATCTCCTTAAGTCACTAAATGTCTGCAAGGGCCCAAATAACATTATCTGGTGAGTTTTAGTGGGATGAGCCACACAATGATCCTCTTGGATTGGAGAAAAGATCACCCTATCAAGATCCGTTGTTGGCAGTTGGATTGGGGAAGATGACCCAGTGATCATGGCCATTTTGCAATGGACGATTGATCTGCTGATCTGGTGCGTCCAAATGGTTTAAATGATGACCAGGAGGCATGTATGGCCCACCCAACGGTGAGTGTGGGCCGTTGGTTACGACACTAATTTGGGAGAGGCAGTGACTCGTGCTGGTGCGGCATCTCGCCGAAATATCGATTCCCTTACAAGATTTTCACGAAACCTAATCTCAACGTCCTGAATTGCTCGGTAGAAGCTTCCAGGGGACAAGTGATGGCTGAGATTGGGAGTTGCTAAGAGTAGAAAGGACTCTTTCTGCTTTCTGACGGGTAGGGGTACATTTCCAGAAAATAGTAGGGCTGAAAGAGATTTTTCTGCGTACGTGGCACCCATCCGACGACTCCTAACGGCTGGATCTGCCAGACGAGTGGCAGACGCGGATATACTCTCCCCGTCAGTGTCCTTTCCTAGCATTGATTAATCAGTCATTGATGGGGCCGGCACAGATGATTTTTAATTGTGGGATTAAGCGTAGTTAAGGTCGACTGGACCCTACCTATTAGATGGACGGTCTAGATCAAGTTTTCATATTCAGAAAAATGTCCGTTGCATCACCCAAATGGATAGTTCTGTTTAAAACCGTATCGGGCGGTAATTCATTTGAAATTTTGGGATTTTCAATTTTCATCGGGTCCAAGCTTCTTTGATCTGATGTGGTGGTCTCGTGCGCATCATGTGCACATCATCTGTGCACATGCACTAGTTAGGTGCGGCGTCCATGTCATGATTCAGGCCGATCGACACCGTCCATTGGTCTTAAAAGGTCCTCTAATTGCTACAGATTAAAATGGATAGGTTCAAGTGTTTAAGTATTTACCCTTTTTAAGAGTTTGAGATCCTTATTTGTAGGTTATCGTGGTTCCTGGTTATTAGTGGGTGAAATCTGAGACGTACGTTCCTTGTACTAGGTTCATTAACTGTCCTGGACTGAAGATCAATCTATCTCCATCCTTGTAAGGGAGTCCTAATTGTAGATTTATCCTTGATGAGGGTTGATCATTTTAATTGGGTTGTTAGTTTCTATTTTTGATATCAAGTTAGTAATCCTAAGGTGCGTTTAAAGGAAGGTAGAATCTTTCTTAGCATTTGGATCTTACTACTGGGTCTAGGTTAGATCATAGTGTTGGAGAGTGGGGTCATTGGTCCCATCTCAAGTTGAAATTTATGGTAAAATTTGAGGGTCATTACAGTCAGCCATTATTTATTTTTAAAGTGTCATTGTAATGTATATATGAAATCCACTTCGAATGTTAGATGTGGAAAAAATTAGGCTGATCTATGATTTAGGTGGGTCACACTAGAGAAATAGTTGGGATAGAGACGTCACACTTAATTTTTACAGGGCTCTCTATGATGATTATATAAAATCCACTCCTACCATTAGATGTTATACAATATTTAGGCCTATGGTCCAAAAATTAGACCTATCCGTGAAGGTGAGCATGTACACAATTTACAAACATGTGGTACACCTGATTCATTGATGAGGTTTATTTTTACACTCTAGAACTAAAATGGGGGACGAACTTGGTTAACAGTGTAGATTTCACGTAAACATCAAGGTGGGGTCCCACTTGAGCTCTCAAGCCCTAACTCTAATGGAAAGTACTTAAATAATAATTACATTAATTATTTGGGTAGCTCGTAGAAAACCATCTTGAAAGAGGTACCTGCATGTAAATATGTATTAATGAGTAGGGCTAAAAGTTGGGAGGGTTCAACAGAACCGACTGACCCGACATTAAGTTGGGCTTGGGCAGGATGTCTCGGGTTTGGTTTTGAGCTTGGGCTATATAAACACCAACCCAATAAATTAAGGTTAGATTAGTCTTTTAAGGTCTCAAGTTGCACAACCCAACCTGAACCCGATCGATATATAAGTTATAAATGATAATTGAGCGTGTATCATTTGTGTTGAAGGCATTGGAATTTTGAGCCCGTGTCATTTGTTTTGAAGGCATAGGAAATTCCAATGCTGTCAGGTCTCATTGGTCCACGCCATTTTCGATGATTCAAGCTAATAAGATATGCCAGATTTCTCTCTCTCAAATAGATTGCGTACCACACAACACATGACACAACTTTTAATGTAGTCCTATATTTTAGCTGGTTTGTTTAAAAAATGAAGTCCTTTACCATAAATGTGTGTCTGTATATTGATGCAGGGAAGGACGTGAGGTCGAGCACCATCTTCCTTAAGAGGATAACTATTCCGAATCCAAGGAACTTTTCTAGACTCCTCATGGAGACTTCTCGAATCCATGAGGAAAGAAAGCAAGAAAATAGAAATAAATTCAAAATTGATTGATGAATGAATAAAAGAGTTCATGACCCTTTAAATAGGGATACCAAGCAATGGGAGAGAAATTGGGATACCAAGCAATGGGAGGGAAATCAGAATCAAATTATGACTAAAACTCATAGAATTTGTGACTTACTATAAATAGTAAACTTACTATTTATAGACGACCGTGATGTCTACTAGTGCGCAAGGTTTTCGGCTAAAAATAGTAAGTGTCCTATTTAGCTTTACCAAGCTATTCTCCTAATTTTTCTAAGCTCTTTTCACGTTGGGCGCAACTCCTAAAGCCTAACGGATGAAGAGTTATAATCAAACTAAAACTTATTATTTATAGTAAAAATGGAATTAACTTAGGGAAACGACCATCGATCTGGAGGTATTTCATAAATCCAGCTTGCACAACCTGGCGTAGCAGATTGGTTGGCTAAATTAGCTCGTTCTACCCCAAAATCATATATTTTACATCCCATAACTCTTCTGCATTGCGAGATATGCCTGATTTAAGGTTCGACAGTCTAGATCACTTCTGTCGCCAACTAGGCCTTTTCTGATCCATCTTGGCCATGTAACTGTCTGTAACCCTCTCTACATCAGTCTCCTCCACTTCAAAAAGAACTCATCATCGAGTTCTCGTCTTGCTCTAGTTCATGATATTCGGTCAGGTCCGCGACATTGAAAGTCCATGAGATCGCCATGTCATCTAGAAGATCAATAATATAAGCGTTGTTATTGATCTTTTGGTTAATTGGTACCGATCTAATCTTCTTATTTTTTAACTTATTATAAGTTTCGATCAAAAATCTTTTTTTGCATAGATGGACCATTACCTGGTCACCCACCCTGAATACTTTTTATTGTTGATGCTTGTTCGCTTTCTCCTTATACTTTTCGTTCGAGGCATGTAGCTTGGTCTGTACCTCCACATGAATGCCTATGATCCTGTCTGTCATATGTTTTATTGCAATGCTCATGCCTGGGAGCTTGGGCAAAAGGACCAAGTTAAGTGTGTGGCGAAGTACTCGTCTGTAAATAACCTGGAACGAGGATTTCCCTATTGAGCGATTTATTACGTTATTGAATGCAAACTCCACTTGAGACAATGTCAAATCCCATTGCTTCAGTTTTTCTCCTGAAATGCATCAAAAGAGGTTTCCCAATGTGCAATTCACAACCCCGGTCTGCCCGTCAGTTTGTGGGTGGTAGGCACTACTAAACTGAAGTCGTGTAACGATAGAGTGCACAAAGTTCGCCAAAAGTTGCTAATAAACTTTGTGTCACGATCAGAAGTAATAATCTTGAAAACCCCGTGTAGCTGCACAACTTCTCTAAAGAATAGATTCTCCACGTGTGTTGCATCAAGAGTCTTCTTGCATGAAATAAAGTGTGTCATCTTCGAGAAACGATCTACTACCATGAACATCGAATTCATGTCACATTGTGTTCATGGAAGACTAAGCATGAATTCCATAAATAAATCCTCCCAAGGGCTATAAGGCACGGGTAACTGGGTGCAGAGGCCCGTATTATAAGATTATCCCTTGAAGGTCTGACAAATATAACAATGCTAGACTACTTTTTCCACATCATATACCAATTGCGGCCAATAATACCTCTCTTCCATAAGAGCTCGCGTCTTGTCTTGTCCAAGGTATCTGCTAAGGCCACCTCCATATAGCTCTTGGATTATCTGTTCCCTTAACGAACTTTTAGGGATGCATGTTCACACCCCAAGTATAGGATTGTGATGTAATAATAATCTCAGTAAGACCAAGGTCGAATCCATAGGGACTGAACCTTTTACACAATCTGAAAGTAACCAAAACTAAAACTAGAAGAAGATGTAATCTAAATCAAGTGAATGTAAGAGAAGAATTGTGAAATCTTAATCTAAAACTTGTGAAATTCAAAGGTGGGAAACTAGGGTGCTAAGGATCTACTTGTAGAGATCAGGGAAATCTATACTTGATTTATAAGCGCAACTAGATTCATAATCTCATCTTTATCCAGTTGGAAGATATTCCATTAAAATCCAAATATGAACTTCTTTTGATTCAGCTTTCAAGAGAAGATAGGTATGAGAATTAGAATTGATTCCATCACAAAACCATATCCATGAGATAAAGCAAACAACAAAATTTAGCCAATCCACATCCAATCTAAGGGATGTAAGAATTCCGTCATCCAACCATGCCCAGGAGATGATGGTAAACAACAAAGTTTCTCAATTCACAAGCCCTATAATGCTAAGAACATGCTCAAAGCTATTGCAGATCCATTGTAATTTAAGTCACAATAAACCATTAAAAATTGAAAGCATTCCTTAATATCAAACTATAATTAAAAGAAAGTTTAACTAAAGTATGAATCAAAGCATAGAAAATCATCCATCACACTACAAGCTTCACCTCTTAGCCCTAACTAAGAGGTTTATCTAATCATGACATTATTAAACTAAACTCTTAGTAATAATCATCAAGAAGAAAAAAAAATAAAAGGAAGAAGAAATAGAGATGCTGACTGCAATCCACATCTAAGGCATCCACGATTGCCCGAGATTGGATGATCATGCCCAAAGATGAATCCCTCCTTGCTCTACGCTCTCTCTCTTTTATAAAAGTCTAGAGGTGGTCGAGTGGAGTCAGTTGCTGGGAGTGTGTAAGGAGTTACGCATTCCACAGCGGATCCGATTAGACTTTGCGCAGCTTGGTTGATTTTTATGGGACAGTGGGGTCCACTGGTGGTGATTCTTTTAGAAATTCATCTCATTTATTTGGTTGGTAGGATTATGTTAAGCCAAGGGTCAAAATATGGGGTGGATCCAAGTATTGGGTGGGCCACACATGGCGTAGGAAGATGGGGCGAAATCTCTTGCTGCAATTGTTACGTCACATGTTGTGTTGTTGCATGCGAAAGGACGTCGTTTAAATGTTTTGTTAAAAAATAGGTGGGGCCCACTTCTGATGACTTCTTGGAGATCTACTCCGCTCATCATCTCTTAGTAACATATAAGCCCATGGGTCAAAGTATGAAGTAAATATGAACTCTATGTGGGCCACACCATCCACCTGTGATGAGGCACTACCCACCGTTGAAGCAAACTTCTGTTCTCCTTACGTGTGTGCATATGAAATTTTGTTTATTTACAAATTTGCCACTCTCCTTTCTAGAAACTTCTGTCATTCGTTCTTCCCTACTGCACCGTCCAAAAGAAGTGAAATTTGGCGAATATCTACCATTTTTCGTGCACTTTCCATCGATCCAGTTTGAGTCCCGATCTCCAAAGGATGTCCAAGATGTTCTTTTAAATGGCTAACAAACTTTGTACTTCAGGACTGAGGTTACACGTGTCTGGTTGAAACATTACTCGGTGGTTTGGACATATAACCTAAGATCTTCAAAATGACTGGATTATCCTAATATTCTTATGGCTCGTTTGGGAGATCCATATACGATGGAGGGTCAAATGACATGGTAAAAATAGGAAGACTTGATGGTTAGTATTCTAGTCATGTATCTGGGTGATTGTACTGTCAGTTTCGTAAACGGAAGAATACAAGATGGTTTTTTGGAGTGATTAGGGGTGTATATTGCTGCATCCATGGTAGTGTTCTTAAGACACCCACATCAGCCAATCGTTTTCTCATATAATTATAGGGGCTGAGTCCAAAATCGAGGGATATCCAGAGATCAAGTGGGCCCAAGATCAGTAATTTAGTGGCTGATATGTCCGTTGGGCCACTTCTATAAGGATCCAATGGTTGAAATTTGATGTGTACGGTTAATTTATGGTCCTCAGGCCATATATAAAGTTTCAAGATAAACGGATGGTGGGAACCCTGTGATCTTGCATTCTGGACCATTTTCAAGCACTTTTAACATGAGTGGCTTGATTTTCTCGGATCTCTGGTGTGTAAATTCTTCGATCTCGGTCCCCTGGGGTCCGTCCCTTTCCTTGATAACTTCATAGTATTAAATCCATACTTTCAGTACCCTTTTTCAGTCCAGGCTCCTAAATTCACATTACATCGTAAACACGATTAAAATAGGACGTTAAACCATATCATGTTCATAAAATCAAGCAATAACTGGGGTGTAATATGTAATATTTGACCCTCAATACAATCCTCAACCAGTATTTTTCTAGTCCCGAGCAAAGTATACGAAAATAATATGAGAATTACATGATAATTTTTATAAGCTCGAGTGATTTTTGAAAAAGAGTAAAATTCCGAGATACATCAATGTTGGGCATTACCTTTTCCTAAACTCAAGCATACGGCAAACTTCATTGTCAAGTGCAAAAGTATTAATCCATCAATTAGAATAATTCTAAACATTGAGTTTCATGGGTGTGTAGTGAAACCTAAACTTATCACAATCAAAGGCTCAGTTCTTTATTTTCATGATAACATTGATAATTACAAGAGCATTCAGGATAATTATAATCTAAACCAAAACTTGCCTTACACTTCAACCTTTTTATTTTTACAGCTTTTGATTTTTCCATCAATGGCTTTCATGTTATGTCAATCTTTTAAAGGTAAAGCCAAGGAGGGAAAACAAACCCTCACCTATAGGGAGCAAACCCATGGTGAAGACCATTCGCCCAACCCTTTCTGAAGACAATTATTTTGTAGCTGGGTATTCATTCTTCTTTTTTTTTCTTTTGAATATGATGGATAAATTCCCAAGGTTGGCTCCTTCCATGCCTAGTGATTACCTAATTAATAATTAAATATCGAATTGGAGCTATAATGTATAAGCTAGGTGTGACATGTGAAATCATGACTCAATCAATGTTTAAAGCTTTTAATTATGGATTAATAATTTGAACTTAACTATGAAATCTAACAGATAACTGAATCCAAGAGTAATAAATTACCAACATTACGTATCTTATACGTCTAAATCAAAGATGTCATCAAAATCACTTCGAATTCCCAAGAATATCCAGAAAAATTTTTAAAATTTTTCACAATTTTGCTCAAGACCAAGAAAATACTGATTAGGTAATCTAATCTTCCATTTTCAACCTAAAAGCTACATTGTCCTCAATGTAAAAGATATACGCATGCAATGCACATGAGACAACGGAAATAAAGGAGAAGTGATGGAAAGATAGTAGTACATAATGAGGAGATTGTACGACATTTTCAAAGAGATATCAGCATGAGAGCGGGTTAGCACAAGAGTGAAACCAACGAAAGAAACCTATCCTAAAACAGCTTAAAAAGTAAACTAACCTAACGGCATAAAGCCAACTATCCTATAACGGCATAAAGCAAACTACCCTAGCACTATGGAAGTAGGAGAAAAGCTACTCAATCATGCTGTAAGGTTCCTCTTTCGGTCAATATCTGGATAAATTTCTCAGTGGGTTTCTCAACAGGATCATCCAAAAGCCCTTTTCGCAACAAGCTTGGATACCCTGAAGCGTGAATGTCTAGAGAAATTTATGGACCTCATCAAAAATTTATCGTTGATTCGCCTGAAGTATCCAAAGGATATATGATTCGCCTGTGATAGAAAAAGTTTTAAAGTTAGTACTCTATGGTGAATCAGAGACTACTTAAGAAAAATTCTCAGAAAGTGATATAGTCTCGATACATTCCGAAGTTTCAAACTTTAGTTCAATTTTCAGCTCCTCATCCTTTGATGATAAATGTTCAGGATCTTGGGAAGGAGAGGCTTTAAAATAAGAGTTTTCTCGGTTCCAGACAACTATCGAGATATTATCTTGCTAGGCATTCACTATGTCTTTTATCATGGGATCGTTTGAAACTTTAAAGTGTGCAAAGCAATCATCTAAAGAGATGGAAAATTCAGCTGAGAATGACTCTCAGCTGAATTGAAATTTGTGATATTTTGCCCAAAGATTCCATCGCATATGGAAATGGATGAATGCATGCTCTCTTACTTTTGCCCTGCATAGACAGATTAAAAAGTAACAGGGGAAACATTAATGTGAACACTTTGTTCATTAAAGCTACTCAGTAGAAGCATTGAATCGTCAAAAGTATACAACTCAGATGGTGGCCTCGACTAGATGGTTTCAAATTCCAGAGTCATATCAAGCAACTTATCCCTCTCCCGAATCTTATCAGCATTCAATTCAGGGGAGTGGTCTAAATATGTCTCACAAGAGTTAGAAGTGTCAGTCGAAAGGGGTTCATTCTCCACATTTAAATCAAGCATGTTAAATGAGTGGAGTAGATCCTTATGACCGATCATTTCGTGTACCTCTTGATCACTGACCTGGACCATACTTGAGATTAATTCTAGAGAAATTTAGGCTGCACATTCATAATCATCATCCTAATACACATCATCGTCTAATTTCATGCAGTGCATACTTGGGATGGGATCGCTTTTCTCACACTCTATTCCTAAATTAGGTTGAGGTTCGAATAACCTAACCTCTTACTCATCATTGAAATCATGTGTGTCATGTGAGTGAAGTGTGTCACTATCATTATATTTGAAAGACACCTACGTCTCTTAATCATTCTTTTGAACCGTCATCGAGATCGACTCATCGAAAAATTGAACCGTATGCTCATTAACAGAATCCAACTCCTCATTTCAAATTTCAGAGTTCTCTATAATCGCCTCACATGAACTCAACTGTTGAATATCTTTTATAAGTTCTTATAGTCTTTGGAGTGTATTTTGTTGGCTGAGCTCTAGAGTTTGGAAGGAATTTTGAATTGAATTCTTTTGGATCGTTTCTGGTTAAATCTCAAAGGTAGGGTATCGAAGAGAATAATCATTATAACATGTTGTTGGTTCATCTTCCCAATTTTGATGTTTCCACTGGTTATAGTCATATGGATCATATGTGGGAGAATATGATGGTTGATAATAGTCCTTATTCCCATAATTATGATCGCGTAGGACTTATTAACCGAAGAAGCATAATATTTCAATCGGTTCTCGATGATGGTTTAAGAAAAATCTTGAGATATAAGTTAAATTACATCATAGTCATTATACATCCCTCCCCAATATCTCTTGTCCATCTTAGCATAATAACGTACCCACTCTTCCATGGTGAAATCCTAACTCTAAAGTTAATCCTAAGAATAAAAGAAAAATCCTACAACAATAAGAGATCTAGAAATTGAAAGAGAAATAATTAGAAAGATGTTAGCAGATTGGAAATTCATATGTTAGAATCCTACAAAAGAAATTAGTTTCTAAAAATAGAAATTAGAAATCAGAAGTTCTAAAAAATTAGAAAGATGAGTTAGTTTTTAAAAAGAAGACTTAGTATTAGAAAGTTTCTAAAATAAAAAATCTAAACCTAAAATAAAAAAGTTTCTAAAAATAAACTAATTCCTAAAAAGGAAAATTTCTAAACCCTAAAAATGGAA
Source organism: Magnolia kwangsiensis (assembly GCA_037074715.1). Lineage (NCBI taxonomy): Eukaryota > Viridiplantae > Streptophyta > Magnoliopsida > Magnoliales > Magnoliaceae > Magnolia > Magnolia kwangsiensis. The sequence continues at coordinate 90,350,916 of CM073585.1, forward strand.
AGTAATGCTAGTTTCTAAAATTAAAAGAAATCCTAGAATAAATTTTAAAAATTCTAAAAATAGAAATAAAACCTTAATAAAAAAAATAGAAAAATAGAAGAATTAGAAAGAGATTACTAATTTAGAAAGTCTATCCCAGAGTCCTATAAAACAGAAAGTTAAGTTAGTTTCTAAAAATCAAATAGAAAAATCCTAACTTAATAATTAGAGAGAGAGAAAAAAAAACCTAATCTTAACCTAATTGTAAAACTAATTAATCTCAAAAAAATGTAACCGTCAGTCCTCGGCAACGGCGCCAAAAACTTGTTCACACCCCAAGTATAGGATTGTGATGTAGTAATAATCTCAGTAAGACTGAGGTCGAATCCACATGGACTGAACCTTGTACGCAATCTGAAAGTAACCAGAACTAGAACTAGAAGAAGATGTAATCTAAATCAAGTGAATATAAGAGAAGAATTGTGAAATCTTAATCTAAAACTTGTGAAATTCAAAGGTGAAAAACTAGGGTGCCAAAGATCTACTTGTAGAGATCAGGAAAATCTATGCTTGATTCATAAGCACAACTGGATTCAGAGTCTCATCTTCATCCAGTTGGAAGATATTCCATTAACATTCAAATCTGAACTTCCTTTGATCCATTTTTCAAGAGAAGATTGGTATGAGAATTAGAATTGATTTCATCACAAAACCATACCTATGAGATAAAACAAACAACAAAATTTAACCAATCCACATCTAATCTAAGGGATGTATGAATGTTAGGAAGGATTCCGTCATCCAACCATGCCCAGGAGATGATGGTGAACAACAGGGTTTCCAAATTCACAAACCCTATAATGCTAAGAACATGCTTAGATCCATTGTAATTTAAGTCACAACAAACCATTAAAAACTGAAAACATTCCTTAATATTAAACTATAATCCAAAGAAAGTTCAACTAAAGTATGAATCAAAGCATAGAAAACCATCCATCATTCTACAAGCTTCACCTCTTAGCCCTAACTAAGAGGTTTAGCTAATTATGGCATGATTACTAAACTCTTAATAATAATCATCAAGAAGAAAAAAAAAAAAAGGAAGAAGAAATAGAGGTGCCAGCTGCACTCCACGCCTAAGGCCTCCACGGCTGCCCAAGATTGGATGATCACATCTAAAGATGAATTCCTCCTTGCTCCACGCTCTCTCTCTTTTATAGAAGTCTAGAGGCAGTCGAGTGGAGTCGGTTGTTGGGAGTGCGTAAGGAGTTACGCATTCCACAGCGGAACCGGCTGGACTTCACACAACTTGGTTGATTTTTATGGGCTAGTGGGGTCCACTTGTGGTGATTCTTTGAGAAATCCATCCCGTTCATTGGGTTGGTAGGATTATGTTAAGATAGGGGTCAAAATATGGGGTGGATCTGAGTATTGGGTGGGCCATACATTGTGTAGGGAGATGGGGCAAAACCCCTTGCGGCACTTGTTACGTCACCTACCGTGTTGCTGCACGTGGAAGGACGCTGTTTAGGTGTTATGTTAACAAATAATTAGGACCCACTTCTGATGACATTCTTGGAGATCTACTCCGCTCATCATCTTTTTAGTAACATGTAAGCCCATGAGTCAAAGGATGAAGTAAATATGAACTCTACATGGGCCACACCATCCACTTGTGATGATGCACTACCCACCGTTGAAGGAAACCTCTGTTCTCCTTATGTGCATGCATATGGAATTTTTTTTTATTTACAAATTTGCCACTCTCCCTTCTAGAAACTTCTGGCGTTCGTTCCTCCCTACTGCACCATTCAAAAGAAGTGAAATTTGGCGAATATCCACCGTTTTTCATGCTTTTTTCATCGATCCAATTTGGGTCCCGATCTCTAAAAGATGTCCAAGATGTTCTTTTTAATAGCTAACAAACTTCATGCTTCAGGACTGGGGTTACACATGTCCGGTTGAAACATTACCCGGTGATTTGGACATATAACCTAAGATTTTCAAAATGACTGGATTATCCTAATATTCTGATGGCTCATTTGGGAGATCCACATATGATGGAGGGTTAGATGACATGCTAAAAATAGGAAGACTTGATGGTTGATATTCTAGTCATGTATCGGGGTAATTGTACTGTCAGTTTTATAAAGGGACGAATACAATGTGGTCTTTTAGAGTCATTAGGGGTAGGGCATGTATATTGCCACGTCTATGGTAGTGTTCTTAAGACACCCACATCGTCCAATCATTTTCTCATCTAATTATAGGGGTTGAGTCCAAAATTGAAGCATATTCAGAGATCAAGTGGGCCCAAGATCAGTGATTTAGTGGTTGATCTGTCCATTGGGCGCTTTCGCAGGGATCCAATGGCTGAAATTCGACATGTACGATTAATTTATGGTCTTCAGGCCATATATAAAGTTTTGAGCCGAACAGATGGTGAAAACTCTGTGATCTTATATTCTGGACGATTTTCAAGCACTTTTAACGTGAGTGACTTGATTTTCTCAGATCTTTGGCGTGTAAATTCTTCGATCTCGGTCTCCTAGGATCTGTCCCTTGCCTTGGTGACAGCATAACATTAAACCCCTACTTTTAGTACCCTTTTTCAGTCCAGGCTCCTAAATTCACCTTGCATCATAAACACGATTAAAATAGGACGTTAAACCGTATCGTGTTCATAAAATCAGGTAATAACTAGGGTCTAATATATAATATTTGACCCTCAATAATGCACAGTCGATTTCCATTGAAAAAGAACTCGTCTTGCATATATAAGTTGTTGGGTGACCTTCTTGGCATCTAACCCATGCATCCTTGAAGTTGTCGATGTCGGCATATATGTCCTTATGGCTCTTGAACCCAAAAACCTCATTACTCATAGTGACTAACAAAGTTGTACGACGACTCAGTGCATCGGCTACTTTGTTCTGTTACCCAGACTTATGTTTTAGCACGAACGTGAATTCCTGTCAAAACGAGATCCATCTAACATGCACATTATTAATGTTGGCTTGAATATTGATAAATTTGAGAGCTTGATGGTCCATGTAAAGTATAAATTTCCTTTGAATCAAATAATGTCGCCAATGTCGCAGTGCCTGGACCACTGTGTACAACCTGATCTCATTTGTAGACCACTTCTTCATGCATCGCTAAGTTTTTCACTGTAGAAGGCTATCGGCTTACCTTCTTCAGATAAAATTCTCCCAATCCCGACATATGAAGCATCACATTCGACTTCAAATAGTTTGTCGAAGTCGGGAAGTATAAGAATCGGGGTCGTGGATAACTTGTGCTTAATTTCGACAAAGCCCTTATTGGCTTCGTCAATCCACTGAAACTGCCCTTTCTTAATGTAATTTGTGATTGGTGACATAATGATACTTAAAATTTTCACGAACCAATAATAGAATATCGCCACTCCATGAAAACTTCGTACTTCGTGAATATTTATGGGAACTAGTCATTCTTTGATTGCCTTCACTTCTCCTCATCGACCCAAATGCCTATCGATGTTACGACAAAACTCAGAAACAACAGGCTATCGGTCATGAAGCTGCACTTTTTAAAAATGAGGTACAATTTATTTTCAGTGAGCACTTGAAAAACCTTCTTGAGGTGTTCCATATAGGTGGTTTCATCTTAATTGTATATCAAATATTATCGAAATAAACCACAATGAACTGCCTAATAAAGGTTTCAGAACTTGGTTAATCAATTTCATGAATGTACTAGATGCGTTCAAAAGATCGAAGGGCATGACCATCTATTCATATAATCTTTCCTTGGTCTTAAAGGCCGTTTTCCACTCATCACCTGACCGAATTCAAATCTGATGGTAGCCTCTACTTAGGTCCAATTTAAAGAATATTTTTGTACCCTCCAGCATGTCCAGTATATCGTCCAACCATGGAATATGAAATCCGTATTTTATTGTGATTTTGTTGATGGCCCGGCTATCGACACACATGCGCCAACTTTCATATTTCTTTAAAGTTAATAGAGTTGGTACGACACATGGGCTTGTGCTTTCTTGAATAAGAACCTTATGGATCAATTCCTCCACTTGCCCCTGCAGAATCTTCCACTCATTCGAACTCATCCGATAGTGAGGATGATTATGTAAATTGGACCCTGGGACAAAGTCGATATGGTACTGGATATCCTGCATGAGAGGTAACCCATCAGAAAGGTCATCGGGCTAAATTTCTTTGAATTCATGTAACAAGGGCCTTAGTCTTTTAGGGATGATGGTAGGCTCAAGTTCATCCGCTTTTACAATTAATGCATAAGCCCATGTTTCTTTAGATTCTTTCACGAAGTCCCGTATGGTTAAGAGAAAACAACCCTCTACTTTAGAAGTTTCAGGTGATCCCTCTTAATCTATAAGAGTCAATATAGTCTTTCGGTCATCCTTGACGAAGATATATATGTCATCTCGTCCTTTATGAGTAGTTCCATGTCAACCACATCATATACTATTTCATCCTTATAATGTTTGCCAATTGAAAAGAATATGGTGCACCGTTCAGTTACCTTTGTTTCGCTGACCTTCTTAATCCAACTAATTGTATATGGGGAGAGATAACACTTTATTTTCAATTATAATTTTTTCACCATGACCTTAAAGACGATGTTTTCGCTGCTCTCACTGTCAATGATCATGTCACAAACCTTTTGATTCACCGTAAACTTAGTTTAGAAAATGTTATGTCGTTGTGGATGCACTTCTTGTCTTAGCGCATATAATACCCTCCTCACGACGAGCAACTCACCGTAATCTTACTGAACCTAACCTGACTCATCTACCTCATCCTTGGTGATGTGTTCCTGTTCGTCAACATCTGGATCTTCAAAGGTGTTATCAGCCCTACCATCATTGATGGCGAGATTCGTCACTTGCTGCTTGGGACAAGTATTTGATAGGTAGTCCGGTTGGCCACAACGATATCAGTTGTCGGGCCTTGGCCGAGCATAGAGGTTCGGGATTCTACTTGGACCTGAAGTAGTCGATACGCCTCTTTGGGGTCTAACTTGCCCGCTTCCCTAATATCAGCTCTCAGACGTAAAAATTTTAGTGTGTGCTCCTACAGGCTCCTTCCCCTTGGGCTGTGGAACTTCTTGGGGTGGACCTGCTGCAACAACCCTTTCGGTAGGATAGGTCCGTGTGTTAGGACGTTCAAGTTATGCTTCCGCCCAGGTAGCCAACTTGATTGCATTATTCATCATCCAGACGAAATGCATCTAGACCCGATCTTGGATAGCCATATGCAATCCATCGTTGAATCGGGTAACTTGCTGTGATTTAGTCTCGACCAAATCATTATGCACCGCTAAGCGGTAAAATTCTTCTGTGTATTCTCTCACTGATCAACTACCCTGTCGATGATTTTGGTATTATTGGAATAATACCTGATCATAGTCGCTAGGGAGGAATTGGGCACGCAGTAGTTGCTTCATCCGCTGTCATGTGCGGATTGGTGCTTTCATCTGCTTGATTCATGCGAGTTGCAGTTGTTTTCACCAAGCTGAAGCTCTACCCTTTAACTTGTAGGCCATAAGCTTGACCTTCTTTACTTCAGGGATGTCCATATAGTCGAAGAATCGCTCAACTTTAGAAAGCCAATCGAGAAAATCCTCAATGTGTAAGTGGTCATTGAAGCTAAGAATATCAACCTGTATCTTGAATTCCTGATCTTTTTTATCTACTTGATCGCCGCCTTATCTTGGGTGTTGGAAGATTATGTCGTCGATCTCCTACTCACTGGATTCCCCTTTCTCACGAATGACCCTTGGATGCACTTCTGGTACTATCCTATGATCAGGGCAATTACAAGTTTTAGCAATTGGCAGTGGAGGATTATCACCAGGAACATTGAATTGCCCTAGGATTTTCGCCAAGAGATCCGCCATGCGGTTGATGAAAGCCTGCAGCCCTTGCATAGCGTGTCGTTTCTCTCACTGCATAGTTTCGAAAACCGTCGCCATTAAAGCTAAATTCCTTACAGCGCAACCTATGAGATTATTGCTTGACCCATCATTAGAAGCCATCAATCTGTGGAAAAACCTCGCTCCGATACCAAACTAACACAGGGAAGGACGTGAGGTCAAGCACTGTATTCCTTAAGGAGATAACTATTCCAAATCAATGAAACTTCTCTAGAATCCTCACAGAGACTTCTCGAATCCACGAGGAAAGAAAGCATGAAAATAGATATAAATTCTAATAAATTCGAAATTGATTGATGAATGAATAAAAAATGAGTTCACAACCCTTTAAATAGGGATACCAAGCAATGAGAGAGAAATTAGAATCAAATTACAACTAAAAATCCTAGAATTCACGACTTACTATAAATAGTAAACTACAGTCGTCATGTCTACTAGTGCGTAAAGTTTTCAGCCAAAAATAGTAAGTGTCCTATTTGGCATCACCAAGCTGTCCTCTTAATTTTTCTAAGCTCTTTACGTGTTGGGCACAACTCCTAAAGCCTAATGGATGAAGAGTTATAATCAAACTAAAACTTACTATTTACAGTAAAAACAGAATTAAAATAGGGAAATGACTATTAATTTGGCGTATTTCACAAATCCAACTTACGCAACCCAATGTAGTGGGGTTGGTTGGCTAAAGTAGCTCGCTCTACCCCAAAATCATATTTTACGTCCGATAACTCATTCCGGATTACAAGATATGTCCGATTTAAGGTCCGACAGTCCTGATCACTTTCATCATCGACTGAGCCTTTTCTGATCCATAACCATCTGCAACCTTCTTTATATCATATATATATATATACAAAAAAAAAAGAAAAAGACGCGTATTGAAATATAATAAACTAATGCAATAATGAAAATATTAACATGTATCCAACCAATCAACTCGACCAAGCTCACTTGAGTTGGGCTTAGGTTGAGAATTCCTAACCCAAGGTTGGGTTGGGTTGGGTTGGGTTAGAGTTGAGGTATAGGAATTTTAAGTTATGCTAGGGTTGAGCACCAACCCACGACCCAACTCATACGACTTTCAGCCCTATCAATGAGGTAGTATTTTACGTAAAATTCCCTTAATATATTTATAAGAGATGGTCTCGTCTAGACATAGATGGACACTTGTGTTTTTCAGGGTTTTTGGGGGATTTTGTGTAAAATTCCCTTGATATATCACAGTTTTTATATGGTTTGAACTGTTTAATCAATATCATTGTTGGTAGAGTTATTTTACACTTGGGACTACCCATGCGTTGCGGATGCAAATGATTCAAAATATTGGTAGATGCAATGATCCTAGCCATCTGATCATTAACGAACAGTTCACATTGCAGTGAAGGAAAATGCAAAGGGAGAGGCCAGGATTGCTTCATAAGAGCAGTTTCCGAATGCGGCTTATCCATTATGTTGGGAGCCTTGCACAAAACCTTAGGATCTAGCCTCCCAAAATAAACCAGAATTATGAGATAATAAAACAATTAAATAAATCAAAGCATAAACCACACTACACAAGAGATTTTTATATGGAAAACCCTTAAAGAGGTAAAAACCACGGGACCTCGTCCAAATCAATAATTCACTATGAAGTAAAATGTTACAACCTTCTTCACTCACACATGAGTGGATAATCAATAAGAGAATAAAAGAAAAATAGAGAGATCTAACCGATTATGAGGACGTAAAAACGTTGAAATATCAAGTGCACAATGGATCACCTCTACGAGCAGAATCTCCCTTCCACAAGCTCTCTCTCTCTCTCTCTCTCTCTCTCTCTCTCTCTCTCTCTCTCACCTTTAATAGCCCTAAAGCCTTTACCAAACCCTTGTAAAGTTTTTAGAAAACTCTCTTGCATTACCAAGAAAAGCCCTAGGCACCCCTATTTATAGTTTAGGAGCTTCAAATTTCTGAAATTCACACAAAATCACGGAACGAATTTGCGTAACATCGACTGGTCGAGCAGGGTCCTCAACCGGTCGAGCGGCCCACTCGACCGGTCGAGCACCTCCCTCGACTAGTCGAGCACCCCGGAGAAAATAATCAGATGTTTGCTGAACTTTGAGTCAATCCCAACACAACCGGTTGAGCGGTACCCACGACTGGTCGAGAGAGGCTCACGACCGGTCGAGTCTTGGGAGGAAATCCCATCATGTTATAGGGTCAATTAGATGGATGGTCTTGATTGATGCGTGACACTACCACATGGACTTGGGAAGAATGCCTCTACTCTCTTCTACTTCTAGCGTGCGACAGATCCAGGCCATTGATCATCTGGTGGGTGCATTGTGACCACACCTTTCAGCACTTCACATAGCTTTCCAATTCTGAAAATTGAGCTGAGAGACTACTGCTATCTTTTGTGTCCGTTGATTGACTATGTTTCAAAAAACTCTGCTTGATAAAACAATCTTTACCTTTAATTTGTGGCCTTCAAATTGACGGTTGGAAGAAAAACACAGCAAAGGTCCATGTTCATTTAAAAAATGTCTTAATAATGGCCACTGGACCTTCCAATCTGAAACAACTTTGGGGGATTAGCATCCATGGTGCGACCCAACGAGCCAATTATAAGGAAACTGAACAATGGGCCTCATTTGTTAGATGTCGCCATGTATGATATCATGAGAATGATTACATGCATTTGAAATTATGGTGATTACCACATGTGGGGCCGATCATGATGTGTTAGAGCCATCCAACGGGTCCATTCGATTCCACCCATATCAATCCTAGATCCCAAACCCAGTCAGATCCGTAAATCAGGTAGGCCACCCCACCTGAATGTATATGTTTTAGGCGTGATTAATTATACATTGCTCCCTGCAGTGTGCCCCACCTGAGTTTTGGATCTTGACAATTCTTGAGATGTACGGTGATCATAAGAAGGCACGACAGATCCATGGTCTGGATTTCAGATAAACATCATAACATCACGGGAGGGCCCCACAATCTCTCTTCTAAACTTGAAAGAAGTTGTTGGTCCCAGTCCACTCATCAAGTGTTTCACAACATCATTATGAGCAAGCTATCATGACTGGACCCACCTGCTGATGTCCTTGATCTCACACACGTGTGCTATGCCTAAGAGGTTGATGTTGGTAATTCTCTCCATTTTTTAGTTGATGGGCACAATGCTCGAGGACCACTCTTGAGACATGCATTCCCCCTTCCGTAACGTACACTCCCTTTCTTGCTTCTAAAGTGGGTACAAAATCTCCGGTATCTCGCTTGTAAGATTAGATTAATCTCCAAATTTCAATACTGCAAATGTATGTGCACTTTCCATGCATTTGCTTCAATCCAAACCATCCAAATTGTGGGGCACAAATATAATGGACTTTTACCTGAAAACAGTCGTTTAATAATGGTCGTTATATGGACGGTTGAAAGGAAAAGTGATCAACGGATCGAATCGAGGAAGATAGTGTCCATTGGCGGACGGTTAGGATTGTCCAATGAATATGATTATTTTTTTATACCCTATTCAGAGTAGACCTCTCTAATTCTACGGTTTGGATCGAAGCACCTGCACGCATTTTATGTACATTAGTTGTGAGGAAATGACTGATCAGCCATAACCTAGCAGAGTACGACATAAATTTCTTATAGTAATGCTATGCAATGCAATGGCTAATAGTGGAAGCGGTTTGACGACGACCCCAGAACCAACCAGCTGGTGTCAAAGCTTTGTGGGTCCCACCATATGTATGTGTTTTATTTATGCCGTCTAAGTAATTTTGGCCAAAAATGAGGTAGATCCAAAGCTCAAGTGGACCACACCACAACAAACAATGGGAATTAAATGCTCACTGTTGGAAAATTCTTGGGGCCACAGAAGTTTTGGATCAAGCTGATATAGGTGTTTTCCATTCATCTAGGTATTTTTGGCCTTTTAAACAGGTTGGATGACAAATAAACATCCACTTGGGCACTAGGAATATTTCATCAGTGGATGTCATTACCTCCACTATCTCCTGTGGTGCTGTCCACTTGAGCATTGGATCTGCTTCAATTTTTGGGCTCCCCACAGAAAATGATATGGAAAAATGGATAGATGGCGTAGATAAAAGTTATACATCGTGGTGGGGCCCACAGAGTTTTGACACGAGATAGCTTGGTGGTGTTGGGGTCCCCAGCCAAACCGCGTGTCTAACAGCAACCTTTTTCTATTAGAAATCTAGGGTGGAAACAAAACCATGCACCCCATCCTGTGGGCAGATCTCTCTTTAATATTGCTTTGTTTGAGGCAATTATCTATAGTGGAAATATCTGCCCTGACATTCTCTTTCAGATCTGTGCTGATCTATGCTTTGCTTATGCTTTTTGTCTCTTACTTGACTAAGGCACCTGTTTTGTTCAAGTGGGTGCAAGACATGTCTAATTGTCATGTTAGCCCACTCCATACGGATATATTGCTACGTCAGCTTAGTTTATACGACTATATTGTCACATTAGCTCACAGTGAGGGGGGTTAAAACCATTGAGCTTAATTTATGGAAATGGATGTAACCATTCTTACTAGAATTTTAGTTAGTAGAGATTAAGTAGATGACTTTTAGGGCCCGTTTGGACACCACTAAATTACTTTTTCTACTTAGGGCAGTGAATAAGTACTTATTTGAGATAAGTAAGTTTGGTTTATAATTAGAACTAGGTACATGAGGTTTGACTAGTCCCAATCATTTAGACTTGAATCGACGTGAATCGAGTGAGTGAGTCGATCCGAACCAAGTTGATGTTTCCAATCCAAACTCAAACTAAGTGGAGTTCTGGTCACCTGGTAACTCAACTCGGCTTGAAATCGAAGTACTGGCTCGACTGGATTTGAAACCTAATCCTTACCTTAAAAATCTAATGGTTGGGTAATACGAGTTCATGGAAGCAGCAGTAGTTAGAGATAAATTATGCAAGGAGATATGATGTTTCTAATGATATAAGTGAAAAGATGCAAATGTAGGAGGAATTGTGGTAAATGGATTTTACAGCCGGCCCCAAAGAAGATGAGGCTGATAGTTGTAGAACAAACGGGCCCAAAGAAGATTGTGCCATCATCAAAATGGGTTTTTCTTGCACAAAATATGGATGAAGTTGATGGTTGTAGATCCAATGGGAGATGAGTCCTTCAAATGTTACTGAGATAGTAGGTTGCAGTAAGGATTAAATCTAGATTTGACATTTCAAATCATAGATGTCGTGTAGCTGATGGAGAGGTTGCAATTTCGATAGGTGCACCTGCGTTTTGAGCTATGATTTTAGCCTGCGGATACTCGCCACATTTGACCCGACTCAGTGTTGACTCGACCTACTTGGTACTTGTGATTGGGTTAGACCTGGCCTTAGTCAAGAGCAAACACGGACTCAGATGAGATCAGGCATGTTGGTCTCGTTATCAAGTTGAGTTGAGTTCAGGTCAGGTCTATTTCAAAACCTGGACAAGTCAAGTTAGTCTTAACTCAGTTCAACTCGACTCAATGCTCAACTCTATTTATAATCAATTTTAAGTACCCTTAAAAAAAAAAAAAAAAAAAATTAAGTTACTTAGGGCCATTTGTATACTATCAAATAAATTGCTTTTTTCTACTTATAAAAGATAAGTAACTTATTTAAGATAAGTAAGTTTTGTTCATGATTAATTATAAGTGACTTTTTAATTTAAAAGTACTTTAGCACTTCAATTAATTTTTTGATCTTTTCTACTTTCAATAAGTTGCTAAAGAAAGGCATATGAATAAATAAATAAATAAATAAAGATAGAGAGAGAAGAGAAGTTGATAAGTGTGTTATTTACCAAACATACTCATCTTCTTAATAAGTAGAAACTATGATGAGTTAATTGTGGTATATGTAACTTATCTTAAGCAACTTAAGATCCAAACACCCCTTAATCATGTCAATTTAGTACGTAGAAATCAAAATAGCCACTTAAAGCATAAGTAGCTTAAGATACTAAAGGATTCAAGTACCCTAACTTTCTTCAATGGGAAGAAACTTACATAAGGATAAATTTTGGAGAACATCTAGCCTACCAAACAAGTCAATTTAATTAGATTGTGATATCATTAATACTATTATACAGTGCGCTTGTATAGATAAAAAGAATTATCAATTTCCAAACAAAAATTTAAGGGTTAGAAATTCAAGAAAATTATACAGATGTGATTATATTTGGTTGGTGGGTGAATTTAAATCATTGGATTGTGAAACCAATGACAAACTTCGAATCTAATTGTCATGGCTGGATGTAAGATCTAATTTTTATTTTATTATTATTATTATTATTTTAACAGTGAAACCCATTTATCCATAAGCTATACCTGAGATATGATCGGCCACACCACGAATAGAGTATGCTCTGACATTTTTTAGATCTGATGATTCCATCCCAGCATTATTTGGGACCGTAGCGGTTTTTTGTTACTGTTACTTTTAGGGCGAAGATCGAAAAATGGGAATCTGTCTGATCTGGGAGACTTTTCAGGCATCAACCATGGATTTTGTTCTTTTAGATCAACGGCCGTGCATCGTTTTCCTTTAGATGAACGGCTGGGATCCTAGAACCACGGCCGTACGTGTACAAACTTGCACAACATGATGCTATTCATCATGATAATTTACTATGACCCAGTGTCACAAATTGAGACCATTTGCATAGATAGTCAAATAATCCCAACATCCACATTCTGGGAATTATTGGATGGGCCAAGTTTCAATAATCAGCTGAAACGATGATCTTACGCATTAATTCATTCGCGAGTGAGATGTATATATATCTAGCGTTAGAACCATCTGTTCAGTACGAGTTATGGATTATGGCCATTCCAAGGTAGTTCCCAAAGAATGGACGGTTCCGATCATTGAGTACCCCAATGTGGCGTCGGATTATTGTATGTGCCCCTTACTGTAGTTGAACCCGATTGGTCCGTCAATCTTGAACATCTAACCGTCCATTTTCTTCAGGGAACCGCACCTACTGTTGAAAAAGGTTCCACATCTAAGTACCCCTGATAAAAGTGGCACACGAAAGAAGATAGTCAACCGTCCATTTGCTTCGCGGTTCCTTAGCTTGTGGCCGGGCCTGGGTTTAGGTATTGAGCTCACTACTCGGATCAATTGGCCCAGTTATAACACTACTTGTCACTGAGTCCTGTTGTAAGCGGACCTTCATCCTAGCCATTAGTTTCTATTGTTGAATCTGATTTTGTTCCAATCGTTCATGTCTGTTCCTTCGTCCGCATCAATAGCATTGTCCCACTAGTGATATTCTCATCTGCCGGACCGATTCAACTAGATGGACAGTTTGGATCCACCACCCACCATGATCATGAAGCTTTCTTGAATTAAATAAAACTATTAGAAAATTAGATTTTCTCAGAAGAAATAGATAAGTGCATAAATGAGGGAAATAAGGTTCAAATACTTAGACAATTGAGACTAGACCGCATACCTTATGATGGATGGTCTCATTCCTATAAACCAGTGATTGCTGCATTGGCAATGGTGCCAACCGTCCAATTACCAGACCACTTCTTAGGTGAGCTCAAAAATCATGTTGCAGTGTAAATGGGCCGCACTGGTCTAACAAGGACCAGGGCGTAGCCCAACATGAATCCAAGGTGGGATAAATTCTAACTCCACGACCTAGTCATGAGGCCCAAGCTCCTGATGCAATTTCTACATATATGGAAAGAACAGAACCACTGGGCCTGTTTGGGCGCACCTTCCAAATGGGCATTTGGGGCTAAAACAGTCTTTTGATCCACTTTGCAAACTTCATCTCATCTCCCACTCGACAAAACAGGTACTCAGTCGCCATCGCCAAAAAACAATCCGGTTGGTTTTTGCTGAGCAGAACAAAAAAGCAGGTTGCAAACCGTCCTACTGGAAACCCTCATGAGCCATTTGGATTGTAAGTTACTTATGCTTGAAGTAGTTTGTCTTGGTTTCTAGTTAATCAACAAATAAGTATGTTCAGTAAACAACATACTTATCATCCAAAAAGTAGAAAAGCATATTTTATGGTTTCCAATATCATTAGTAATTATCCTAAAAAGCTGTTTAGCCCACCTCACATCCATCGTCCATCATGTGGGGCCAACCTTTGATGTGGATCATTGAATGTGTGGGCCAACTTTTAATGTGCATAGTTCATTAAGTATGGCCCACCTTTGATGTTAGGCATCCATCATGTGGGCCCAACTCCAATGTGGGCTGTCCATCATGCCAGACAAACCTCGGATATGAGCCACTCATTATTAGGCCGACCTTTGATGTAGACTGTCCTTCATTTGGGATCCACCTTGGTGTGGATCATCCATCATGTGGAGCCCACCTTTTATGTGGGCTCATCTTGGATGTGGGTCATTCATCATTGGGAGGACATTTGACGTGGATCATCCATCATGTGAGCCCACTAGATTATTTACCCATTCATTGGATGATTTTCCAATCTCATGAACTTAGAAGGGGCTCATGGCCACATAAGAGCATATTCCCTTAAATAGTTTCTTAAGTTGTTATGTCACCAATGAAAATAAAGAAAATAAATTACTTTTGGAAGTTGACATTCGGCGGGATAAAGTATAGCGATTATAACTGTGTGATCATGTGTTTTACAACCATGGGCCATTCATGGTATGGGCTGCCAGGTGGGCATTCCGCATCCACACCATCTCCCCTTCCATTCGGATGGTGGAAGGTGACCTCTTTCATACATTTCCTGAGAACAAATGACAACCATCTAGCTGTGTATCATGAACATACACCTGATAGAATTGCTGGCAGTTTCCACCTGCACAGGGGTAGGGTTATCCGCTTTGACCATAAAGAGCAAGATATAAACAAGATGAAGCTCCATGACCAACAATCTCTCCTATCTTGAGCACAGCTGTAAAACTTCATATCTCAGGCTGTCCAAGTTGGTCTGGGGGAGAAGACGGTGTTTGCTTTTCACTCTCATCATCTTTTGCTTCCTCCTGCAGCTTCATTCCCAGCCACAAGGTTTGCATCAATCCGCCATTGCTGACGTGAGAAAGAAAAACCCGTCCTCGTATTGCCAAATACAGAGAGATGAATTTAACAACCACAAAAAACGAACCAGTGCCGATGAGGTGCCAAAACAAACTACGTTCCTGTCCAGCAGCCGATGGAACACACATAAGTTGCTATTGGAATAGGTAAAGGAAATGAGGGGGCAATAGGAATCAGATAATGGGGTTCATTGTTTTGGTGATCCAGACCATAGATGGCCCTAATTTAGATGGTCAATGTACCTAAATTCCCAGATTGGATGATCGTCCAGACAGAAAATCTTCAGCCTTCTTTCAGTTGCATGTGTAGTTTAGGATGGTCCCACCAAGGAGAGTTTTTGGGGTATCATCCACTCACAATGTGGCCCATCACATCAACAGTTACCACGGGAATGACCACAAGTAATTTGAAAGCCCAAGCATGCTAATCATATCAGGATCATGTAATATGCCTTGGAGAAGAGTACCTTTGTGATTGGAAACAACTCCTGTGAAGTTTGCTTCAAGAAATCAGCCATCGTGCAGCCTAGAAAGAGCCCCGCGGGAATCAACAGCTCTCGATTCCTTGAAATGGCAAATATAACATCTGATAATGAACTAGCAACAAAGAGAGTGATCAGGGCCCATTTCAATGCCCTCCGGCCAAGAACAAACAGGGACTGCAGCATCATTTCCTTCGCCCTCTTCCATGGGAACTCTTTCACTGGTTCAGGAAAGGTCTTCCACAGTCTTCCCACAAAACAGTGCACATGAGTCTTGACCTTACCCAGTTCACCAAACAGTTTCTCATTAGGAATATTTATGGAGCATTTGAGAGAAAGTTGCCGATTACTAGATAGTGGAAATAGGGGGCTCCTGTGAGGGCCTGGATGTCTCAGGCTCTTGAGAGGCTTTATCCAGAACTGAATGCAGAGCAAAGAACGTCAAATAGGTGTGTAGAAAAGAAAAAAAAAATGGAAAATAAGAAGAAGAAGCAAGAAACGCAGCTGTTCCATCATAACATTTCAGGATTTTACTGAATCAGAAAAGAAATTTCTAAAGCAAAATACAATGCACAGACCACATTCAGTTTAACAAGAGATGAAATGCGAATAAACAACATCTGAAATTTGAAGCCATTCTTGGAACTATGTATTTGGGGTTTCTTCATAAGATGAATTATAGGATACTTGAGCTGAGGTTATGCCTGTATGCTCATGTTTTCATTTTGGATAAGCGAGGTCTATGATTCATCCAGAACAGTGGTCTTTTAGGACATGCCATGGAAGAGCCATGTCCCAAAGATTCTACCAGATAGGAGGTTTCTAGCAACCAATCTTGGGCCTTGCTGGTCAGATATGGACCATTGATGTATTTGTCTTTTTAACCATCTATGAGGATTCTAGCAACCAATCTTGGGCCTTGCTGGTCAGATATGGACCATTGATTTATTTGTCTTTTTAACTGTCTATATAATCATTTTATATCTACGAGTGATAATTGTGATCATTATGAATAGGTTGCACTTTATGTCTAATGGCACAGATGGGTGATAATTATGAGCAGGTGCATCCTAATTCTAAGAAAATGAGGATGTGGTGGACCACCTATTTATTCATAGTGAATTTGTGATGGAGGGGATTAATCAAGCTATTTGGGACAGAGTGGGTGATGCCCGAGTTGATTGGGCATTCATAGAAGAGATGAATGGGGGCAATCAGCATAAATGGGTGAGGATGTTATGAGAGATGAATAGGGGCAATCAGCATAAATGGGTGAGGATGTTATGGAGGCTGCCTTGTTAGCAGTGTTTAGCAGGGCAAAACAGGAGGACTTGTCATGGCCCATCTATACAAAAGCTTCTAGGAGGTGATATGTCAATTTCAATTATATAGAGGGAAGGAGGGAGAATTTTATAGTAGGCCAGAAGCTGAAACAACAAAAACAAAAGAAGAGGAAAAAAAAACCCAGACCCAAGGACAGGATTAACAGCCCCAATCCTGAATATACAAAACCTTCCTAGCAACAGAGTCTAGGGAATCCTTGGTAATTCCTAAAGCACCTATTGGTCCTTTCCAGCCAAATAGACTAGAGCACCATGAGCAGAGCGAGATACCACTTCAACGTGTCCTTAGACATGGGCCCCCCATCGTGCCAACAGAGGAATAGAATCTCCATTAACTTAGGCATGACCCATGGGACATTAAAGATCAGAAGAGTCTTTTCCCAGACCCCCTTAGCAACAGTGCAGTGGATAAAAATGTACTCAACTGATTCCTCGTCAATGAGGCAAAGAAGGCAGACGTTGGATAACACCATTGCTCCTTCACATAAGTTATCCACTGTCAGAATCCTGTTCCTACCTGATAACCAAGCAATCACTGCTACCTTTGGAGGAGCTCCATATTGCCACACATACCCCAAGTGACTGACTACCTTGAGCTTCAGTGCTGGGGGAAGAAGAGGAAAGCACATGAAATAAGGACTGCACAGAGAATCTGCCCAAGTGATCTCTCTGCCAAATAATCACGTCTCTAACCGCCAGGCTAGGGCATAGACCCTGACACCCAAACAAGAAGCCTCAGCAGTTCCTTGCTCTCAGTTCCGCTAGCAAGGAGGAAGCCAAAATGCATGTTCACTAGGACCCAAATAACTACTGACCAAAAGATCTTTATCAGGGGTTAGACGCGCAAGGAGAGGGAATTCAACACAGAGGATTCTCCAAGAAAGACCTCCTCCGTTTGCACTTCAGTGTACATGGTATTGGCAGCCATTTCCAGGTGTTGTTCCCCTCCCAAGGGCAGGTTCTTCATCAGTTTCTTCTTCTTCTTCTTCTTCTTCTTCTTCTTCAAGATGCATGTTGGAAATAGATAAACATAACAATTCTTATTCAAATTATGAATTGTAATTCACTGAACAAATATAAATAGAATATCTATTGGAAAGGAATGAATAAATGGACCAAGTGGGAATCTTGGGAAAAAGATCTTTTAAATTAGCTCTTTCCATTTTTTACAATTCCCTAATATTGTACTTCTTTCTTGCTCCTACTCTAGATCATACATACTGTATTTGAATATATCATGTTCACAAATAAATTATCTTGAACCACAACTGGCCGCCACTGGAAACACCACCTCCTGTCCGACTTGCATGTGTGAAGTCGGTATAGGAGAGCAGTCATCTTGGGGTAGGCTTACTAAGATGCTTTCAGCAATTATCCGCTCCACACTTGCTACACCATGGGCACGATAATTGGTACACCAGAGGTGTGTCCTTCTCAGTCCACTTGTACAAGGGAAAGGTCCTCTCGATGCTCTAACGGCCACACCAGATATGGACCGAACTGTCTCACGATGTTCTGAACCCAAGTCACATACAAACAGACCAACCCTTGGAACATACTACAGCCCCAGGTGGCAAAGAGCCGACATTGAAAGCGGACGTTTTCTCCATTCCCCATGGTGAAGCCTATCTCCTGGAAAACTTTACCTACCATTGAAGTAATCACTTTTCAACACGAGGAAGCTTTATATAGAAAGGAGTCGCTAATCGGCCACCCCAATCTGGAAATGCCATATTTACGAGCTACAACTAATCTCCACAGGCTGCCTTCCTCCACACCAAATCTCTAGAACCACTTTCCCAACAATGCTAAATTGATTAGATCTGGTCCCTTAATCCCCGCACCCCCTCCATGTAGGGTCTGCAGACCTCTTCCCATTTCAGAAGATGAAACTTCCCAGATTGTTCTCCCTCTTGCTAGGGAAAGTCTCTCTACAACTTATCAATTTTGAGGAGAACCAATTGAGGGCAACGAAATAGAGACATAAAATACAACGGGAGGTTTGATAACACTGACTTGATCAAGGTAATTCTCCCATCCAAGGCAAAAATTTACCCTTCCACAGCGAAAACTTCCTTTGCATTTTTTCAATGACCATGTCCCAAAGATGTTTAGGGGGCTTGCCGATGCAAAGCAACAGGCCGAGATAAGAAGTGTGGATAGTGCCGTCATGGCACCCAAAGGAGGCAGTCAACAAATCAACTTCCTCCTCCAAATGGATGCCCAGGACGATGCTCTTGGACATGTTGACCTTCAGTCCCAAAACCACATCAAACCATCAAATGATCATCCAAAGATATGAGCATATCATCCACAAACTGAAGGTGTGAAATCGGATGGGGTACACCCGAGATCTTGAAGTCTTTAAAAGGACCCACGGACTAACCCCTAGAGAGCATATGACTAAGGGCCTCAAAAACGACTAGAAAGAGGAAGAGAGACGGGATCTCGCTGGCGAAGACCCTAGACGATTGAGCATATGACTAAGGGCCTCAAAAACAAACTAGAGAGAGGGAAGAAAGATAGGAGATCTCGCTGGCGGAGAACCCTAGAGAGTTTGAAGAACCCAAAGGGAGACACATTTATAAGCATAGAGAACCTAACAGAAGATATACAAGCGAAGATCCAAGATCTCCATCTCTCCCCAAAATCTAACCTCATGGTTCTGAATGTCAATATCGGCCAGTCAATCAGCCCAGCAAAAAAATGATATGATATGGAACAGTGTATCGATATTGGGGGCATATTGGTCAGATTTTTCTTAAAAGAAAAAAAAATATATGTGAAAAATAAGAAAAAAAAAAAGATATCCAAGAATCTATCATCTATATATATATATATATATATATATATATATATATATATATATATATATATATATATTAACCATGTATTTAAAATGGTGTATTAGCCCATTCTTTGGTAAGAATGTTGTCCTGATGGGTTGACCTACTATGAGCTGTGGTATTGATTTTTATTTTTTTATTTTTAGTATAAATTATTGATATATGTAAGAATTGATACCATATATTGTTAATAGCCCAATGTGATTATATCGACTATTGGACTATTAAGAACTAATTGTCAACGAAGTTATTTTAAGCATTAGTTCGACAATGTCAAGTGTCAAGTGTCAAAGCCTCAATTGTTAAGTATGTGCTACTATGCTTGGTTGGAGAATGTATAAGTTAAGAAATACTTAGTACTTACCAATTACCTTATATGTTAGCAATTTCTTAAAAAAAAAAATACTTATCTTAATAAAAACTCACCAATCACCTCACCACTAAAATGAAATCTAGAAGGTTGTGGTTGCTCAACTTTCACGTTCTCGTCACCATCTGGCTGGGCTTATGGTTGTGCAATAGATGTTCGTGTTGCATATCCATAATAATCGGAGCCGGATGGAAAGAGTAGGTGAACGAAACCCGAGGATGACTGATCCTGGCCAGGCATCGACCCTAATCCTAAATAAGGATGTCCACCAACGCCAGACGAATAATCATATAGCAGGGACTATGATATTGAAGGCAAATAACTTGTATTTTGATCAAGATATTTGTATCCACATAGAACCTATTGATCAAGAAGACTACTCCAACATGAATGTGGCACAACAGGCTCTGTGTTTCCATAATTATATCCATAATATCCTCGTAATGTCCTAGTGATCTATGAGTGCCACTAGTGCCAACCTCTTCATGATGCTCCTCCTCCCGACTTGGTTGTATTGTGACTCAATAGAGTCACAAGTCCAACCTCGCGTACCTCGTTGATGCTTATCGGCCTTACATTCTATAGACGATTGTGTGGTGTATTATCCATACTTAAAGTTTATTAATTGCCAAGATGCAATTATTTCAGTAAGTGTCTCTCTATGATTATATAAACATTCCATGACAATAAAACTGGTGGCAAATCTAATCGCCCCATGCCTCAACAACTCTCGCCCATCTATGAATTTCTTCATAAGGGCAATTATTTGATTGTGATTGTAGACGTATGTTGTAATCAACCTTTTCTTTTTCAACTAGCTTCAACATACTCTTCTTCTTCCCAATATCCTCGAGGATGAGATCATTGTTACATAAGACACCCACAACAAATGAGGCCTTGTCTCCATAAGCATCCTTCTTGCTATCTTATATTATTCTTCATTATTAGTGACAATCTACACCACATAACTCTCCTAATTTGCTTCCATCATTCTATCGATTACTCTAAACATAACTAGCATTCTTCACCTAATCAGATGAATAAATGGCTCTAATGAACACTGTGCCCAGGTGATAATAGACCATGAAATTTATCATACCTAGTCTGGTTGGGCAAGTCCAACCATTACACATGATTATGCATCCTCTACTTGCTCATATCCTTTTAAATGATTGTACATAACCCCACACTTCATCGTACACTTCATTTAAATACTTTAAGTCAATGTTATAAAAACTGAGTGCTTTAATCACGAGTTCTGCATCCGCTGCTCCATCGACAAACACCTTAAAATATGGAATCAATAACACATAGGAATACTATTGTGTAAAAATTACTTCACAAATGTATTTCCAAGATTATCTACAATATACTTTGACCATACTTTCTTCAATTTCTTTTGTATGCTATTGATCTTCCTATATATTCTCTCATTACTAGGAGGTGCTTGTGGCCCCCTCTCATCTTCATTGAGACTGCCACGCCAACTACCACTACCACTCTCCCCACCCGCATCATGAACCGAACTAGTCCTCCTAAACGTATGATGTTACTGCTCATCCTCATGTTAACTTCGTAAACTTTCTTTTTCACAATCATCATTTCCCACTCTTGTTGTCGCGTGCTAACTCCCCCAAATAATCCTCTACTGCCACGCCCACTACCACTCTGCCCACCCACATCATGAACCCAACCAATCCTCCTAAACATATGACGTCACTGCTTAGCCTCACGTTGACTTTGTAAACTTTCTTTTTCACAATCGTCATTTCCCTATCTGAGTCCTCCGTTAACTCAATGTTCTCATCAAGCTCCCATGAGGGGTTCCTCTGAGAACCATCAACACCAAGAACCTACTACACCAACTAAAGGCCCCATAAGGGGTGTGTGTGTGTGTGTGTGTGTGTGTGTGTGCGCGCGCAGAAGGACTACAACGAAGGTCCAACCAATGTAGAAAATTACAATTAATTAATGTTAATAAATGCCAAGGCAGAGAAGGAGATGGGATTGTCAGCTTGGATGACCTGTAAAAATCAAGGGTGGATGTCTCTCTCCAAATTATTTTCATTTTTGTAGCCTACTTGAACCATAGGACATACTAGTTTTTTGGATTTGAGCCCAACATGGGATTACACATCAAATGGTCTGAATGGATCTCGCATACCCAACAGTGGACCCTTTAAAAAAAAATAAAAAATCAAGGGTGAGCGTCCAAAGTGAGGTGAAATAACTTGTTTGCACGTCACTTCCCAAAGTGGAAGCAGATTAGATGTTATAGGTGTCACCTAGATAACACGATAGTGGGTGGTTCCCTAACCGTGGGGCCACACCTTGATGTATTTGTTGTATATCAATGCCGTCCATAAGTTTTTATAGCTTATTTTAGGGCACAGTCCTAAAAATGAAGCAAACCCAAATCTCAGGCAAACCACATCACAGGAAACAATGGTCATTGAATGCCCACCATTAAAAACTTCCTAGGGCCCACCATAATGTTTGTTTGCCATCCAGTTGGTAAGGTCACACAGACCTAGATGAATGGAAACCACAAATATTAGCTTAATCCAAAACTTTTGTGGCCCCCAAGAAGTTTTAACGGTGGAAATTCAATCCCTACTGTTTCTTGTTGTGTGATCCACTTGAGATTTGGATTTGCTTCATTTTTTAGACCATGCCCTAAAATGAGCTGTAAAAATTGATGGACAGCATGGATATACAAAACATACATCAAGGTGGGCCCTAGAGACAACCTCATTCCAATTAGAATACATCATCGCCACAAAGAATCCCCCAAACCTAGGAATTAGGATCAACTCTTGCCAACCCACAGTTAATTTAGAATCCTATTCATGGCAACCCAAACAATGACTTTTTACCTTTGAAAATCCTTTGATTTCTCTCAAAACAAACAAACCACAAACGCCAGGCAGCCAGCTCCAAAGACTACGACTCATAGAGCTCCAAGCTGAAGATACCCATCCATCAACAACATCCATAACAAATTGGAATGAACCCAATTTATCCTGAATTTAGCAAAGATTCCAGCCTATACTTAAGATGAGAAGCAGCAATGATTCCCTGTTTCTTCTTGGGCGCATCATAGAGGAGTACGTCTGTTGGGCGTAAGAAAACCTTTGTTCTTCAAATGATCCATGGTCAGTATCTTATCAAGGAACAAAGTTCATATGAAGGCCCCTCATCTTCATAGGCATAGAGGCAACCCAAATCTTGGAGATGGGGAACCAATCTGGATGGAATATCATGTGGGAGGAGTCAACCAGAGATCTGATAATTATAAATAATAATAAATAAATAAATAAATAAAACCATCTGATTCCAACACCACGCAGATTGTTTTGCATCCAAAACACCAATTTGGTGGAGAACCAAGAGTGAATTTGGCTGAAATCCGAAAGGTGAAATAAGGTTGTATACGACCCCCATTTGAGGTCAACTGGTTATGTCTATGGTCATAAATCTACCTACGGATATGGACAAGGGTATGGCTATGGGCAGATGCATCAAAGATAAGATGTATGAAGATGACTCGGCTAGCACAACCACAGCCAGTGCCACTTGGAGAGATGATGACAATTATGGTGATTGCTAAGTATCCACCAATGGGCATAGTGGGGCATATTGCTGAGGATGAGTATCCTGGACATGTTTGAGAGTACATGACATGGTATCTTAACCTCATGAGCTGGGCACAACATGACAGTTAATATTATAGCCACCCCAGTATAAATTTGGTTCTTTTATACCATGACATGTTTGAGAGAACATACCATGGCATCATAACCTCATGACTTCAAGACTCCTCAACACTCCGTGTGGATCTAAGGCCAAGGTATAAATTTGGTTCTTTTAATATTTGGTGGTATCGTTAGTGTTTTATTGCTTCTATTGTAAGACATTTGAATGGTATGGACTCGTTTTGAATATAATTGCCTCACAAATGGTCGACAACACATGGTTTTATCGTTTGAACAATTGAAAACTATTATGCGTAAATTTTTCTGTGATGTTTGGAGTTCTAAGCATGTAATTGTGTCTTTTAACATCTCCAGAGGTCTCACTGAAAAATTCCACCATGTTCCTAAAGATTCCCATTTTTTTATGAATTAAAGTTTTATTTTTTTATTTCTTTCAAAAGGTAACGAAATGTTGTGATGGATGAGTTTTCTAGGATTGACCATTCATTCCTTGTAAAAAGATATTAGATTCTCTACACATTGCCACGCTTTCTTCAAGGAGGTGGTTCACCTATATGGTGTTGCTAAGACAAAATGTGTTGGATCATGACTTTTAAGTTCATGAGTTACTTTTGGTGGACTTTGTGGCTAAGATGGGAACTAAATTAAAGTTCTCGAGTGCTTATCATCCACGGATAGGTGGACAAACCAAGGTCGTCATCGGCAGTCTTGGGAATCTTCTTAAATATTTGGTGGGTGACCTTATTAGTTCATGGGACCTCCAAGTTTGCCTATGACAGTTCTGCGAACAGTGAAATGGGACTTTGTCCTTTTGAAACAGTGACTGGTATTCAACTTTGACATTGTATTGATTTAGTTCCCCTTACTACTGTGGCTAGACTAAGCCAAGACCATGGTGTGCCGTAAAGGCCGTTACGGGGCTGTAAAGGCTATTACGTAAAGGTAATAGTGACAACCGTTACACGTTACGGGGTCATAACAGTTGTAACAACCGTTATGGAAAAAAAATGACCCGTAATGTCGTTAACAACACATTACATCCCCTATAAAGGCCATAATAGGCTCGTAATGGTCTATTATGGGACATATAGATTTTTTATACTTTTTAATCAACATTATAGGGCAGATACTAGTTTTTCAAAAAAATAAAAAATAAAAAACAGAGATCGCAACACTCATTACGCCATAACAACCGTTATGTCCCGTATCGTAAAGGTAACAGTGGTGGCCGTTACGGCCACTGTTACCATTATGGAATACCTTGGCTAGGACACATAGGCTTTCACATGACATATTAGACACATGAGGAAGTCAGGTGGGAGATCATCCTTAATAATGAATATTACAAAGGGTATGTAGATGTTTGAAGACATTTCATACAATTTCAAGAAGGGGTGAGAGTAATAGCATGGCTTAAATCCGAGAAATTTCCAGCAGGGTCCTACACCAAGCTCCTCTCTAGAAAGGCGGGTCCTTATCATGTTTTGAAGAAGCTAGGAGATAATGCTTACATGATAGAGCTTCCACCCGAAATGAAGATCAGTCCGATATTCAATATGGAAGACCTCACAGTTTATGTTGGACATGATGAAAATGAGATCATAGAAGAACAAGATATGCAAATACCCAAGGTACCACGCCAGTTCAAGGAAGTCATTGAAGATGTGTTGGACAATCAGATAGTTTCCACATACCAAGAAGGAAATCAGAAGTTTCTCATCAAGTGGAGGGGTCAACTGAGATTCGACAGCACATGGATCTTAGCATACAATTTCTAGCAAATCAACCAAGAACTCTATAAGGAATGCATTGCCATTAACTTGGATGGAGTCGAGTTCTTCAAAGCCAGGTGGAATTCATGTAATCACATCTCATCCCACTCGTGCATGCTCCACACATATGCACGAGAAGAGGTAAAGATGGGGGCCCACTTAAGTATAAGTGGCAAGATTCTCTTAGTAGATGTAATTTCCCCCTTTTTAAAAGCTTCTTGGTTATTTCTTTTCTTTCCTCTTTTAGAAAGTCCATTTGTAGTAGATTAGGAATAGTATTTTCAATGACTTAAAAATAGGCTCTTAGGGTCATAGGTATGGAGAGCTTTTTATGAGATTTTCTTTCAATAGGGGTTGTTTGGATGATGGTAAATGGGGCAAGTAGTAAATGATTTAAATCATTTACTACTTGAATTTGCATGCTCCAATTTGCTAGTAATCATTTACTACTTGTAAATGATTTACTAGCAAAGCCCCCTTCTCATTTACCAGCAACAAGGTGAGTTTTCATTTACTATTAAATGAGGCTTATAAAGCATATTTCATTAACCATTTACAGGCTATCCAAACACTTTAAATGATTTACAAGTAAATCATTTACTGTTGGGAGCGTTGCACAAAAAACCTTAGGATCTCGCCTCCTAAAAACATTAGAATTATGAGATATAATAAAGTAATGAAATAAATCAAAGCACAAACCACATGACATAAGAGATTTTATGTGGAAAACCCTCGAAGAGGTAAAAACCACGTGACCTAGTCTAAAGCAACAATTCACTATGAAGTAGAACGTTACAACCGATTACGAGAACACACCGCTTGGATCAAATCTTCTTCACTCACGTATGAGTGGATGAACAATAAAAGAATAATGAAAACGGAGAGACCTCACCGATCACGAGGACGTAGAAGCACTGAGACGTCGATTGTGCAGTAGATCACTACTACGAGCAGAATCCTCCCTTCCACAAGCTCTCTCTCTCTCTCTCTCTCTCTCTCTCTCTCTCTCTCTCTCTCTCTCACCTTGAACGTGAAAACGCCTTAATGGAATAACTTTAGGAAGCCTTAGCATACCCTAAAATAGCCCTAGGGACCCCTATTTATAGTTTAGGAAACTTCTCTTCCGCACCTCTGCGAAACCGCCTCAAATTTATATAGTTCGCACAAAATCTGTGAAGAATCTTCGTAACCCTCGACGAGTCAAGCCAGGTCCTCGACTGGTCGAAGGACCCCTTCGACCAGTCGAGCTTGACCCTTGACTGGTCGACACAAAAAAAAAAAATACAACTTGTTAGACTTTGAGTCGAACGAGCCTCGACCGGTCGAGCAGCCCCCTCGATCGGTCGAGCCAGTCCCTCGACTGGTCGAGCAGCGCGGTAATGTCAAGATTTGAGGCATCCAATTTACAACAAGATGCATTACCTTTCCTCTGAACTGAGGAGAAAAATTTCATCAAATCTCTCTCTTTCCGACTCAGGAGGAATTCGCCTTCTTCAAGCCAGTCAGGTTTCTACAAACCTCAAACTTGCCCTTGAGCAATGCCTTGGTCATTATATTTGACTCATTATCGTCCATGTAAGCCTTCTCAAGCTGTAACACCTTCTGTTCCAAAGTATCTCTGATCCAGTGATACCGAATCTCTATGTGCTTCGACTTGGAGTGCTGACTTGGATTCTTGCTTAAGTGTATAGCACTTTGACAATCACAATAGACCATGTGTTGCTCCTACTTCAGGCTAAGTTTCTGTAGGAACCTCTTCATCCAAAGCATCTCTTTACATGCCTCTGTGACCACAATGTACTCGACCTCTGTCATCGACAATGGTACGACCTTATATAGCTTGCTCTGCCAAGAGACCGCTTCTCCTGCAAACGCAGTCCATACAAAATTCGTGCAGAATCTGCGTAACCCTCGACGAGTCAAGCCAGGTCCTCGACTGGTCGAAGGACCCCTTCGAGAGGTCGAGCCTGACGCTCGACTAGTCGACACCAAAAAAATACAACTTGCTGGACTTTGAGTCGACTAAGCCTCGACCGGTCGAGTAGCCCCCTCGATCGGTCGAGTCAGTCCCTGCAGCGCGGTAATGCCAAGATTTGAGGCATCTGATTTACAACAAGCTATGAAATTGCGGTGAAGGCCGCTTTAATTGAAGTCGGAATAGGTCAGTATATCCTAGAGGGGGGGGTGAATAGGACTTTTTAAAGATTTATACGTTATTTTTTTTGTCCGATCCCACTAATCCTATCACAGAGTATAAATTAGGATTACTCAAGAATTAACTCTAATGGCTTCCAAGCCTAATAGAGGATCCAATCACAAACTATTTGAAAGACAAACAATGTAGATGAGATTGTGATGGATATGACTGTGTGTGCATAGAATATGATCATATATAAAGACATGCAAGGCAATCACATAAATGAAAGACAATATCAAACTCAAACACAGTCTTTTATAGTGGTTCGACGACTTGTCTACTCCACTCCCGGCTTCCACACTCAACCTTTGAGTGACCGGATTTCACTAAGGAGGTTTTCCATGGTTCACCTTAAACCTAAGGTTTTAAATCAGGTTCACCTTCAACCTTTACAGAGGTTTCTACTCGGTTCACCTCAAACCCTAGAGTTTTACAAGCGTACTCCTAACCATATGCTTATGCCCACACAGGACAAGGGTCCACACAACGTACCCTGAGGTTTCTACTCGGTTCATATCTAACCCTGGAGTTTTACTGGCGTACTCCTAACCAGATGTTTATGCTCTCCACAGAGCAAGGGTCCACACAACGCACCCACACGTACACTCCCGTCGGATGCCTCCTTCGAGGACTTCAAAGGATGAGCAACACTTAAAACCCAATCCTAAAAAGGAATGATCGCAAGTGTCCTCTGGACTCTTAGTACTTACAGATAAGTTGATGAGTCCCTTTCAGCACAATGATGAAGACCTTCTTCTTGTTGATGAAGAGTCTTCAGCTCCCTTGATCCGCAACATGAAGATTTATATATGCTAGGCTTAGGTTGGGTCAAGGTTATGATGGACTACCACTCTCTAAAGGTTTTCCTATAAGGAAGATAGAGAGGTTCCCATCACCTATGCATCCAAGGCATCCCAGCTTAATGATATGTCATTAAGGTAGTAACTGAAGGATCCTTGAATGCGGAAGTTCATTCCCAAATCCACTCTATGAGATATCAATGATGAGGGTGGATTGGAGGATGAACTTCCTGAGAGAAAGGGCTTAGGTAAATGATAGGAAGGTTAAAATACTCTAAAGCACTCTCTTCTTTCTCTACCAGCAATGAAGACAACTCTTTCTATTTATAAGCAAAAGGTTCCAACGGATATAAACGGTCATATTTATGACAGAGTTCGATATCATCGATCAGTCGTCGATATGATCGAGCGTATACTCTCGATTGTATCGGCCGACCTCTCGATGATACGAACTCAATTGTCATTTCGCTTTTGGAAACCTTCTGCCAACTGGTCTATGGAATCGAAACACACATCGATGACATCGGATTTCGAACTCCGATTCCATCGAGTGATGGTTCGATCTATCGACAGGTGAAAAATAAGAAAGAAGCCTTGAAGAATTTCAGGATCACAGATATGATCGGGGAACCAGTCGATGTCATCGGAATTTGTACATCGATCATATAGGAGACCTTTCGATGGGATCGATAAATCGTATAGATTTTACATGTAAGCTTGCTGGACGAATTATGTCCTGAATCAATCCAATCGACTTGGTCTCGATATGATCGATATATGAATATCGATTTATCGATAGGCACCCCGATCAACATTAAAAGCAACCTGAAATTCATGCTGGAGAGAACATGCGCCCCACAATCGATATGATCGACTGACTCCCGATATGATCGATATTTGAGTTCAGATTGAATCGGACAGTCATCGATATATCGAAGCAATTGATAGTTTTCTTTAGAAAAACAGGAGCGCCGGAAAGCAGTCTGTCGATACGATCGATCCACTTCAGATATGATCGATTTTCGAATATCGATGATATCGACTCGAAGGTCGATATATCGATAAATCGTCCAGAAGATTGTTTTGATTGCTGGACGCATTTTGTCCTCACTCGATTGTATCGATTGATATACCGAGGACATCGACAGAGCTGGTCGATCATATCGAAAGGGGAATCGATATAATCGACGGTGTAAGAAAAACTTTGAAATTTTTCTTTTGGATAAAAGGTTTTCTTACACATAAACCCTAAGATGTTCTAGTTCTTTTTAAGGGTTTAATCACCTGGTGTTTTGGGACATGGGATGTGAGGCTATGATTTACCTTTTGGTGAGCTTCCACACATCCAGATGAGGCAGACGCTTGACTTGATCTTCTTGTTAGGTGCTGTCGTCCTACTGACTCATCATACAACGTAATTGACAAACCAGGGCACGTAATAGGTGCACTTTCAATCTCTTCCTTTGTCAATTACGTGACAAAATCTCCAAAACACCCTAGGAACATATCTAGACAGATATATCCTAAATTGTGTGTACATGTATTAACACAAATTTACAAATTCTAAACACCCATGTACACAACAAACAAAATTCCCCCCCTTAATTCAAAAACTCTCCCTTTCTTGTTGCGGCTGCTCCCCCTAATACCTGCAACAAAGATATACAATTTCCGCTCGGGGTGTTTTGAATTGTTCTCCCCCTTTTTGTCAGTCATTGGCAAAGGTATAAGATGTGATATTGACTGAAGATTGAAGCATATGGGAGAACCCCAGAGATAGATGCATATGAATGAGAACAGTATAAAGCAAGCATCAAGGAAGAAACAAGCAACATATATACGGCCAACCCATTGAAATATGAATTATGATTCAGCCATATCAAAAATATATACGGCCACAGACAGCAGACCCGCTATTTGTCCAAGAAGAAATGCAAAAAAAAAAAAAAAAAATGTATAGGATAGGCAAAGACCAACTGAGCGGACTCTTAATGGTGTCGAGAAACATCACTGGTGATCAAGTTTACCAGGTGTTGAGTAGTTCCATGGATGATATCGAGCTTTTCTTCAATAAGAGTGAAACGCCTTTCACAATTGTTCAGCCTGTCCTCTATACCAACCAACCCATTGAGCAGGTGACGTTCGAGATGATGAGCTGGGCGATTAGTAATTGACTTGGGACTGACAATTGAGGGGCGATTTGATCCTCCCTGTGTGGGCCTCATTGTAGGTGGATGATCGGATCTGGATCTAGAAGGGTAGTGCTTTAAGGGAGACAAAGGAAGACAGAATCGTTGTGCTGCTAGTGATGCATCATTATCAAACCAGGCTTCCGGATGCACTTCATCACATGTGGCAGGAATTCCAGCATGGTGGGCGAGCTTGCATATGAGCACTGGAAAGGGCAGTGACTCAGTATGAGATCCTTGGAGGACACGAATGACCTACGTAAGAAGAAGAGTTGGCAAGCACACACGATTTTCTTGATATATATCATAGAGAATATTGATCACAAACGGAGAAAGATGTTCACCAAGGATATCGCATGGATACACATTCGAGCAGAAGATGCTGTGAAGAATCTTGAAGGTAGGTCCAAGATGATTGATATGCAGTAAATTTCCATCAGTTCGCGGAACTATAGTCCCTTGGCACAATGCGCGAGTAATTTCTCCCCATACTCCCAATCCATTGAGATTTCGATTGGTTATAGGAATTTTAGTGACCTCAAGATCGAGAAGTTTTGCCACAGTCACTGGAGTGATAAGCTTTGAATAGTGTGCAAGAACAATTCGAATGTTGGGGGGATCTTCACAAATGATATGGCTGTGTTTATGGAATTCATGTATCACTCCCAGTTGGTATGATCCCCCAAGATGTAGAATATTTTGCCACCCAATTACTTCGAGAAGAAGATCAACACCAAAAGGCTCAATTGCACTATGGAGCACTAGTCGTTCACTGATGACAAATGGACTATTTTCTTTTGGAGTAGGATGATACCTACGGAAATTTGATTGGATGCTTGTCTCATCTAAACATTGGAAGTGAGCCTTACCTTTCCTTTGGGTCATGTTTGAGAAGGTGAAATGTTGATAAAGACTGAAAGAGAAGGAAAAATATGAGTTCGAGTGCGCCTTTCTCTTTATATAGCAGACTTATCGATTATATCGATCAGTTACCGATTGCATCGCAAAACTTTTACCCAAACATTGCTCTGGCGGTTGTTTGAAAGCAACAAGACAACCGTCGATTGGATCGATGAACAGTTTCGATGGAATCGATTATAAAATCGATACTGTGCAGATATCATCGAGACTGTAAGAATTTTAACCATGAACAACTCAAACCTAAAGATTTTCAGTGAGTACCATAAGTCAAGAGATATTATCAATGCGAACAAACGCCAATTGACTTTTGAAGGTCACAGAACCTATTTGTGTCAAGAGGCTTTGTAAGGATATCGGCAAGTTACTTTTCAATAGTAACATATTCTAACACAATGGTCTTTTCCTCAACTAGTTCTCAGATAAAATGATGACGAATGTCAATATGCTTGGTCCGAGAGTACTGAACTGGGTTCTTTGAGATGTTGATAGCACTGGTATTGTCACAGAAGAGACTCATTGTGGATTGTGCAATCCCGTAATCGAATAGCATCTGTTTCATCCAGAGGAGTTGAGCACAACAGTTACCAGCCGCTATATATTCAGCTTCTGCAGTGGATAATGAGATTGAGTTTTGTTTCTTGCTCTGCCAGAAAACTAAACAATTGTCAACATAAAAGCATCCACCACTAGTTGATTTTTGATCATCCAAATTTCCAGCCCAATCAGCATCTGAATATCCTACAATGAAGGTGGAGGTTTCATGCGAATACCATAGTCCAAAGCTAGTTGTCCCTCCAACATACTTGATAATCCTTTTAACTGCTGTTAGGTGAGATTCCTTAGGATCCGCCTGATAACGAGCACATACCCCAACACTAAAGGATATATCTGGACAACTGGCAGTTAGATATAGTAGACTTCCGATCATGCTTCGATAAAGATATTGGTCCACACTTTTGCCATTAGTATCTTTTGAAAGTTTTAGAGCAGTACTCATAGGCGTGTGATAAGTGCAACCCGATTCAAGCCCAAATCTTTTCACTAGGTCTTTTGCATACTTGGCTTGATTTATGAAAGTTCCATCATCCAGTTGCTCATCATCCAGTTGCTTAACCTGTAGCCCTAAGAAGAAATTTAATTCACCAACCATGCTCATTTCAAATTCTGATTTCATGAGGTTGGCGAATTTGAATGCCTCATCTTCGCATGTTGATCCAAACACAATATCATCCACAAAAATCTGCGCTATAAGTAATGAATCCTTTGTTCTATGGGTGAACAGTGTTTTGTCTACACTACTTCTGCAGAATTCATGGTCTAGAAAAAACTTCGTTAACCGTTCATACCAAGCACGTGGTGCTTGTTTGAGACCATACAAAGCTTTATCCAACCGATAAACATGATGGGGATGCTTATGGTCCGAAAATCCTTTTAGTTGTTCCACATATACTTCTTCAGCAAGATCCCCATTAAGAAAGGCACTCTTAACATCCATTTGAAATAATTTGAATTTTAGTGCACATGCAACAGACATGAGAATTCTAATGGATTCTAGAAGTGCAACGGGGGCAAAGGTTTCATCAAAATCAATTCCTTCAATCTGCGAGTATCCCTGAGCAACTAATCTTGCTTTGTTTCTAATTACATTCCCTGATTCGTCAGATTTATTTTTGAAGACCCATTTTGTTCCAATGACATTTGTATCTGTCGGTCTGGGAACTAGTTTCCACACCTCATTTCTCTGAAATTGTTGAAGTTCTTCCTGCATGGCATTTATCCAGTGTTCATCTTGAAGAGATTCTACAATATTTTTGGGTTCAATCTTTGAGATAAAACAGAAGTGACTATAGACATTGTCTATTTGTCGTCTGGTTCTTACACTGACATTAGGATCTCCAATAATTTACTCTCGAGGGTGATCTTTGATGACAGGTTTGTCTGATGATTGTTGAGGTTCATCCAATAATGAAGATTTGTCATCTGATGTTTCGGGTATGCATGAATCTACATCATCGTCTATATCATTCATAGGAGAATTCATATCTTGAGGATGATCATCTATTACCACATTCGCCGATTCCTAAATAGTAAGGGTTCTTAAGTTGAACACTCTATAAGCACGACTATTCATGGCGTATCCAAGAAAAATGCCTTCATCACATTTAGATTCGAACTTCCCTAGATGATCCCTATCCTTTAAAATGTAGCATGTACTACCAAAGACCAGAAAGTATTTTACATTTGGCAGCTTCCCATACCATAGTTCATATGGAGTTTTGTTCAGACCTGCTCTAAGATATACTCTGTTTATGATGTAGCAGGCGGTATTGACAGCTTCTGCCCAAAAGCTCTTTGCCTTGTCCTTTCCATTTAGCATGACAGATCCCATTTCTTGCAATACTCGATTTTTCCTTTCAGCAACCCCATTTTGTTGAAGGGTTTTTAGGGCTGAAAATTCATGATGAATTCCTTTATCATTGCAGTATTTTTCAAATTCATAATTTTCGAATTCACCACCATAGTCACTTCTGATACGTTTTATATCATATCCCTTCTCATTTTGAATTTGTTTTGCCAAGACAACAAATTTTCCAAAAGCATCTGATTTTTCTCGAAGAAATGCAACCCAAGTAAATCTAGTGTAGGCATCTACTATCACCAAAAAGTATCTTTTCTTGCCATGACTTTCCACTTTAGTAGGACCCACTAGATCCATATGCAGTAGATCCAAGGGCTTTGTTGTGGATATGGTGGTTGTCTTTTTATGTCCGACTTTTATCTATTTTCCTTTTAGACATTACACACATACTACTTTTTCTTCTGTTCTAATTCTGGGAAGGCCTCTAACCAAGTTTTTTGAGCTAAGTCTAGCTAAATTTCGGTAATGGACATGTCCCAACCTTTGATGCCATAATCTTGATTCATTCTTTACAGCCATGTTACATTTTGTGGACAGCCCCTTATCGTTGGTACTTTCAATAATATAACAGTTATCACTAGTGCGTGTACCTTTTATGAGGGATTTTAAGATCTATTATTTTACACACATCTTTTGAGAAAGTGACCAGATGTTCCTTATCACAAATTTGAGAGATACTAAGGAGATTATGTTTCAGACCTTCAATACAGAGAACATTTTTAATTTTTGGAAGACCTGGTACTCCTATTGTTCCTTGTCCGACAATTCTGGCCAAGCTACCATCTCCGAATGTGACTGATTCACCATCAAAGTTTGAGTATGAACAAAAATGAGTACGATCACCAGTCATGTGTCTAGAACACCCACTATCAAGATACCACTTTGAACAATTACCAGCTTTCAGAGCGGTGTGGATTACAAAGCAATTTTGATCTGTCACATCCTCTGGAACTTTCTTGACCATAATTCCTACTTCGATCAAGATCACTCTCTAGGCGGTGAAGCCCTTAAAGAGAGACCCGCTCTGATACCAATTGAAATTGCGGTGAAGGCCGCTTTAGTTGAAGTAGGAATAAGTCAGTATATCCTAGAGGGGGGTGAATAGGACTTTTTAAAGATTTATACGTTATTTTTTTTGTCCTATCCCACTAATCCTATCACAGAGTATAAATTAGGATTACTCAAAAATTAACTATATTAGCTTCCAAGCCTAATAGAGGATCCAATCACAAACTATTAGAAAGACAAACAATATAGATAAGATTGTGATGGATATGACTGTGTGTGCATAGAATGTGATCATATATAAAGACATGCAAGGCAATCACATAAATGAAAGACAATATCAAACTCAAACACAGTCTTTTATAATGGTTCGACGACTTGTCTACTCCACTCCCGGCTTCCACACTCAACCCTTGAGTGACCGGATTTCACTAAGGAGGTTTCTCATGGTTCACCTCAAACCTAAGGTTTGAAATCAGGTTCACCTTCAACCTTTACAGAGGTTTCTACTCGGTTCACCTCAAACCCTTGAATTTTACTGGCGTACTCCTAACCAGATGTTTATGCCCACACAGGACAAGGGTCCACACAACGCACCCTGAGGTTTCTACTCGGTTCACCTCTAACCCTGGAGTTTTACTGGCGTACTCCTAACCAGATGTTTATACTCTCCACAGAGCAAGGGTCCGCACAACGCACCCCGCACGTACACTCCCGTCAGAGGCCTCCTTCGAGGACTTCAAATGGTGAGCAACACTTAAAACCCAATCCTAAAAAGGAATGATCGCAAGTGTCCTCTGGACTCTTAGTACTTACAGATAAGTTGATGAGTCCCTTTCAGCACAATGATGAAGACCTTCTTCTTGTTAATGAAGAGTCTTCAGCTCCCTTAATCCGCAACATGAAAATGTATATATGCTAGGCTTAGGTTGAGTCAAGGTTATGATGGACTACCACTTTATAAAGGTTTTCATATAAGGAAGATAGAGAGGTTCCCATCATCTATGCATTCAAGGTATCCCAGCTTAATGATATGTCATTAAGGTAGTAGCTGAATGATCCTTGAATGCGGAAGTTCGTTCCCCAATCCACTTTATGAGATATCAATGATGAGGGTGGATTAGAGGATGAACTTCCTGAGAGAAAGGGCTTAGGTAAATGATAGGAAGGTTAAAACACTCTAAAGCACTCTCTTCTTTCTCTACCAGCAATGAAGACAACTCTCTCTATTTATAGGCAAAAGGTTCCAACGGATATAAACGGTCATATTTATGACAGACTTCGATATCATCGATCAGTCATCGATATGATCGAGCGTATACTCTCGATTGTATCGGCCGACCTCTCGATGATACGAACTCAATTGTCATTTCGCTTTTGAAAACCTTCTGCCAACTGGTCGATGGAATCGAGACACACATCAATGACATCGAATTTCGAACTCCGATTCCATCGAGTGATGGTTCGATCTATCGACAGGTGAAAAATAAGAGAGAAGCCTTAAAGAATTTTAGGATCACAGATATGATCGGGGAACCAGTCGATGTCATCGGAATTTGTACATCTATTATATCGGAAACCTTTCGATGGGATCGAAAAATCGTATAGATTTTACATGTAAGCTTGTTGGACGAATTATGTCCTGAATCGATCCAATCGACTTGGTCTCGATATGATCGATATATGAATATCGATTTATCGACAGGCACTCCGATCAACATTAAAAGCAACCTGAAATTCATGCTGGAGAGAACATGCGCCCCACAATCGATATGATTGACTGACTCCCGATATGATCGATATTTGAGTTCAGATTGAATCGGACAGTCATCGATATATCGAAGCAATTGATGGTTTTCTTTAGAAAAACAGGGACGCCGGAAAGCAGTCTGTCGATACGATCGATCCACTTCAGATATGATCGATTTTCGAATATCGATGATATCGACTCGAAGGTCGATATATCGATAAATCGTCCAGAAGATTGTTTTGATTGCTGGACGCATTTTGTCCTCACTCGATTGTATCGATTGATATGCCGAGGACATCGACAGAGCTGGTTGATCATATCGAAAGGGAATCGATATAATCGACGGTGTAAGAAAAACTTTGAAAATTTTCTTTTGAATAAAAAGTTTTCTTACACATAAACCCTAAGATGTTCTAGTTCTTTTTAAGGGTTTAATCACATGGTGTTTTGGGACATGAGATGTGAGGCTATGATTTACCTTTTGGTGAGCTTCCACACATCCAGATGAGGCAGACGCTTGACTTGATCTTCTTGTTAGGTGCTGTCGTCCGACTGACTCATCATACAACGTAATTGACAAACCAAGGCACGTAATAGGTGCACTTTCAAGCTATACTACCTCTCCTTTGAACTGAGGAGGAAAACCCCATCATTTACCACCATCCAAGCTTTTTACGGTAGAAGAGGTTAGGGGGTTTGTGATCTCTAGCACAAAGGCTTAGTAGACTGTTGAGCCCTGCTCTCAGTCTTTCGTCTTCTTTCTATCTATCTGTGCATGTAAATGTTCGAGCTTAGATTGGTAAGTAATTTCAGTTTGCAATTAGTTTCGATTTATCTGCTTCTAGTTGCATTAAAAAGACTCCAGAAACCAACGGCTAGATACGCACTTGAGATTAAGTGGGGCCCATGTCCATGGAACTCCAGTTCCATCATCAGGCATCCCAAATGCAATCCCATGAAAAGGGTTATCATTCACCACATTACCAAAAAAAATTATAATAATAATAAAATAAATCATCTGACTAGACTAACGCAGATGAGAAATATGCATTAGAAAACGGAAAGGAATGAAGATTATCTGAAGATTTTTGTAAGCACCTGAGGCCTGCAAATAGGAGGATTCTTTGAGGTAATGAGTGCTGCTGCTGCCTCCATCGTCACGCCGCTGCTCTTCATTTCATCGTTCTGTTTGGATCGTTCGGCAGACCCTCAAAACAGAAAGAGGAATTTATATAATACTCGACCCGAGTACTGGCATACTATACTATGGTTTTATATTGTATGAGGGAGGCCCGTAGTTGAGAGATCGTGACCGTTGATCTGTTAGGCCCTATCTTGGATGAACTTTTATTTAGAAATTTATCTGATAGGACTATTATGTGGACCATAAATGGAATTTTAATAACAGTGGTGCAGTTGTGATCCGGATATCCACAGAAAGGAGTCACTAGATTCGTGGCTGAGATCTTCCTTTGCAAGGGCCAATAGATCAATGGTCTGGATCACTGGATCATGGATCCCACGTGTACAAACTCAAAATCCACCAATGTCCAGCATGATGACTCTTTGGACGGGGTTTGGGCCTATACAAGCCCGTGGGCCGAGTTATGGTGTATATATATGTTGTATCCTACATATTCGCACTGGCTCTATTTTCTGTTTTTCTAAAAAAAATAATTATTTTTTGCATATGCAGGCCACCTGATCAACGGATGGTAGGAACATTCACGGTGGAGTGAGGATTCGATAAATTTTCAGTAGAGCCCGCTCAGCCCTAGCCTGGTTTGGGCCTTCTTCTTTTTTTTTTTTTTTTGAAGAAGAAGAAGAGGATTCATTCATATATCCAATGGGAATATTTACAACTCATTCGGGCCGAAGCCAGGCACACAAAAAGATATCCCGGTGAAAGCCTATCGTAAAGCATAAAAGCAAACTACTATCAATAAGGGTGAGGCTTAAACAACCTTGGGACCCAGAGCGCCCCAAGGCCCGCCTTATCCAAGAAGATCAGACCTCTGATCTTGGGAGGGAGCACGGCCACGTGTGTCGACACAACAAACTTCCGAAGAGAGGCCTCCATCCTGACCATCTTGACCATTGCCTTCTCTAAGAATGTAGCTACAACAAAAAGACCCACCAGCCCCTAACCCTAAGCCTATCGATCCTTCGGATCCGGTGGTTCCATCTCCAAGAGGACTCCATGGAGCTGTTGAGGAGCACAACCACCAGGTGAGAGTTAGACACAATCTGGATTTAAGTGAACCCAAACTGAAGGCAAAGCAGAATACCATTTTAGGGTTTGGGCCTTCTGTTCTAGCCCATGACTACCTCAAGGCCCGAGGGCCTTGGATCAGCTGGCCCATCCCAAACTCGGCCCATTTGGCATCCTTCACTGTCCAACCGGCGGGTGTAGATCTGGACCATCCAGTTGATAGATCGATTCTAGGATGAGCCATATATAGTCTTTATACGTGCACTGATTTAATGATCTCAACCGTCCGATCAATGAACTTTGAAATGGACATTGCTCATAGACCATTGCTGATTGGACAGTAACCAATGTCGGATTTGGTGTCAGTTTTAGGGATGGCCCATTCTAGAGATGAATGATTGATGGCATGGTTTAGACTCCATCCATATGTGGCCATGGACATTTCTAAATTAGTGAAATGATCAGAAGCCACTTATTTCTACCAACTTGTCGACTATCCTATCCGTACAAAAAGTGGGATAGATGGTGACGATCACCTAATGTGGATTTAAGGTGGACACACACGTAAAACAGGACACAACGGCAACATCAATGGACAGCCGATGATATGACTTAATACATCGGTGTTCCCACCCAATAAGTTGATCATCCTGATCTTTGTATCGGGTGATGGCCCACCTTTTTAATTCCTAGGATATTCTATACATGTTGCACTTTGGCGGGAAAAAATGGCTGTGTCATGACCGTTATATAGCTGATGGGCCCGGCTGGCACGCTGATCTTTCAATCTAGTCTGCTGTAGAGCTGGGTATCGGACCGAGTTGAATCCGATTGGGTCCAACTCGACTCGGTCCGAGTTCTGCATAATCTAACCCGAACTTTTGGGACCGAGTCTAGGTCATCTAACTTGAGCCGATCCTAACCCATGTGGCCTGAACGGATCCGAGTCCAACGGTCAGGAAAACTGAGTCATCATTTTTTTTCCCACTGAGAAGAGCGTATTTGCCCGATTATTTCTCTTGAGCTGGGCTTTGACCAGAGTCTGTAGCCAATGGGCTGGACATTGACATGCTTTGGCCCTGCCCAATCAAGTTGCAACCCAACGGCTGGCGTTTGATCATGTAATAGAATATGGTTTCTACTCGGTAGCAGCTCATACACCATGCTGGGTAGCATGGACCCACATGCAGATGTTGATGGACGATCAAACCACTGCCTTATGCTTGCGATTCTGGATTAACCATGGTCTAGATGAAACATAACCACTAAAAAAGAAAGGAAATTAGCTGTTCATATTCAATTTCACAACATGGTTGTCACGATTATCGTTTCAACCTGATCATTAGCTTGTGAGCAATCTAAAGTACTCACAAGAAGATGGACGGTTTGGCACTAGGTGATACTTGAGTGTGGGCTTATTGGGCTGAGTTGGGCCATCCAGGCCTAGGCCGGCCAGGCCACTTGTGCTTGGTTAGACTATTTTGGGCTCACCTAGAGCCCATGCGTGGCATGGATAACCCAGCCCAGCCCAACTGAGTATTTGGCTACTGGTAGGCTTATCTAGGGCTGTACACCGAGTCGAACCGAGTCAAGCAAGCCTCAGCTCGACTTGGCTCAGCCACTACCTAGCCCCAACTCGAACTTGGCTCGGCTCAGTCCTCAAGCTTGACAGGCCAGCTCGGCTCGGTTCAGTCAGCAACTCGTGCCAATTTAAGCCAAGTTTGAGCCAAAATCAAGCCTTTGCGGCATTTTCACAAACAGATGTAATGTATTTTCAATTTCTCACTGTATGTAAAACAATTGTAGCTGTTTACAAGTATTTCATTAAACACTTTATAGACAACATCAAAATTAAGAAAAAATTATATTTCTTTTATATACATACCTTCCTTGTCATTAGCCAACACTTCATTGAGTCATTTCATCAAACACTTGGTGTGCAACATCAATATCAGAGTTACCGAGTCATTGAACTAGTTCGATTCGAGTGGAGTTCGATCAAAGTCAAGTCGAGCTCGAGCAAGCTCAAATTTGGATAGAAATTTTTTCGAACTCAAAAAATCAGCTCGGCTCAGCTCAAACTTAGCTTTGAGCGAGTCAAACCAAGCTTTTTCAAGTTGAGTTGAGCGAGCTAACTAACTCAGTTCGAGTACATCCCTAGGCTTAGCTGGGTTGGACAAACCATTCATCCCCATTCAATCTATCGGTCGGAGCGTTTCAATCTGGACCATTAAATTTGTAGCCTCTCTTATGACCGTTGTCCTAAAATGGCACTGATCGGATGAATCTATCCGAATCAATGGAGCTTTCTATCGACTGTTTCCCTTAATTTGGTCTAACAATCCAAAAGCATGCTTTTGATGGGGGTTGAAAGGAATTAACAACCATCCCATCAGTTCCTTTTGCAAAATGGCCTGTTGACTAGACGGTCTGGATTGATGGCATACCTGCCGATTGCTTGGATAGCACTCACACATCACGGTGAGCCCCACACAGTTACGGTACTTACCATGCGTTCTAACGCATGTGATATTCCCCTGCCCAGCGTGCCAGCCGACGAATTTAGCTCCTGGCCCATCAGCCAAAAACACAGCCAACTACAGTTAAGCAAATCAAGCTGGACGGGGCCCACTTTTTTGGTCTCCAGGAGATGCAAGCCCTGGTACAGCCGGATTAGTTATTGCCCAAATCCAGGCTGGCCTCGGCCAGATGGATCAGCCCATCCCAGTGACCATTTAGGGTGGCAATAGGTTGGGTTCGGATCATGGTCTAAACAGACCAAGACTTCCAGCCCAAACCTTATTGAATGGATGTCTTCAAATCTATGTAGAATCATAGGGCATAGTTTGAATGACTGCTCTGCTCGATTAATCAAACTTCTACGGAATTAGATAGATTCCTCACTATCCCATTTTGGACCATGTTTAAACAATCAAGTCATCTGGTCGATTGATTGTCAATATTTAAAAAAAAATCTTTATTTATTCTCTTGACAATTTTAAACTAGTTTAATTGCTTGAGCTTTGGTCTACTCGATCAATCGATGGACGCTTGATCGATCGAAGGATGCTCGATCAATATTGATCAATCAATACTTAAATTAATAATGCGTATAGTTCTACATGAGTGCGTAATTTGTTTCCTATTCTAGTTGTGATAATATATATATTGGGTGTAGTTGAGATTAGAGTATGCTAAGGGTTTATAAAACATTTCCAAGGATTGTGGAGAAAAAAAAGTTAAGGTTTTGAAAGATTCAAAAGAGTTTTACATCGTTGTAAGTGCATCATATCCTATAATATCATTTTCATGATGAATTATTTGTTGCTTTGTGTCGTAGTTTTTTTTCGGCAAGAATTTTTTCACGTAAAATTTATGTGTTCTCTGCATGTTTTGGTTTACGTTCAATTTCATCTTGTTTGATTGAATTTGAATTTGCTTCCATACAATCCTTATTAGATCTAGACATGAGATGACTCAACTCATCCAACTCGTTTAGATCCGACTCGATCCGAACTAAGTGAGTAAGTCGATCCGAATCGAGTTGACTTGGTCCAATCCAAACTCAAATCGAGTTGAGTTCATGTTATCCAATAACTCAACTCAACTCGACCTGAAATCAAACTCGGTACTAACTCGA
The DNA here is from genome assembly GCA_037074715.1 of Magnolia kwangsiensis. Lineage (NCBI taxonomy): Eukaryota > Viridiplantae > Streptophyta > Magnoliopsida > Magnoliales > Magnoliaceae > Magnolia > Magnolia kwangsiensis. Next base: position 90,393,577 of record CM073585.1, read on the forward strand.
CTTGATCTAAAACTCGACTCGTACATACATATTAGAAAAAACTCATATCTACGTTTCAAATCTAAGATGCCGTGTGGTTGATGGAAAGACTACAATTCTAGCAAGTGAATATAGGCATTGAGTTATGATTTCTAACCCGTGGATACCCGCTGCACTTAACCCAATTTGACTTGACTCAGTACTTGTGATTGGGTCAGACTCTCGGATCGGGTCAGGCATATTTCAAAACCAGATCGAGTTGGATCAGTCCCAACTGTTGCGCAGCACGCCAGCAACGCAGTGGGTTGAAATCCAATCTCATGCCTCACCCACAAACGATAAACAGAAAAAGAATATAAACTAGAAATAGATCAAATCAATCTAAACAAACCACAAGACAAAATATACGTGAAAAAACTCCAAACTAGGATAAAAAACCACGGATGCAAACTTCCACTATGAAGAAACAAAGATTACAAAAAAAAATACTAACCTCTCCCTTGGAAGAATATAGAAAACCCTTAGCCCACACCTTTAGAAATATTTCACAATATTCCTCATCTCCCTAGAAAAGCCCTAGGAACCCCTATTTATAGTTTAGGTAACTTCTCTTCTGCATCCCAGTTGCAAAAGGACTCAAATCCACAATTTCGCGCAAAATCGCGGAACAAACTGCGTAACCTACGACTGGTCCTAGCTCCCCTACGACCGGTCCTAGCTCTCCTACGACTGGTCCTAGGCCCCTAATACTGGTCCTGAAAATTTCAGGATTGGTCTTATACAAAAAAAAAACAGCACAACTCGATGTACTTCGAGTCGTGCTAGGGCTCGAACCTACGACCGGTCGAAGACGTCCTACGACCGGTCGAAGGTGGCCCAATGTGGCTCCACATTCTCAACAATCTCCCACTTGGAGACACATTACCATAAACCTTCATTTTCTTCATCCGGAGTACATCACCTCCCCGTCTTCAAGCTTAAAGACCAATCAAAGCTAAACAGAGCTTCAGCTTCTCCCTTGTGACCGCTTTGGTCAACATATCTGTAGGATTCTCACTTGAATGAATCTTCTCCAGAACAATCGATCCATCCTCTAGTAACGAACGTATGAAGTGATATTTGATAGCAATATGCTTGGTCCTTGAATGAAAGGCTAAATTCTTAGCCAAGTGTATTGCACTCTGATTATCATTGTACAGCTTGCAATCTACTTGCTTCTTACCTAACTCTTCCATAAAACCTTGCATCCACACCATCTCCTTGCATGCTTCTGTAGCCGCAACACATTTTGTTTCTGTTATACTGATAGATACTATCTTCTGTAACTGAGAGACCCAACTGATTGCAACACTACCCAGAGTAAACACATAACCTGTAGTGCGTCTTCTGCTATCGATATCTCCTGCCAAATCTGAATCCACGTAGCCTTGTAGCTTGATTTTCGATCCACCATAACACAGCCCTACATCCTTAGTACCCACCAGGTATCTGATGATCCACTTCACAGCTTCCCAATGTTCCTTCCCAGGGTTGTTCATGAACCTGCTAACAACTCCCATTGCTTGAGCAATGTCTGACCTCGTGCTTACCATAGCATACATGAGACTCCCAATCGCTGACGTATATGGGACTTTGGCCATGTAGTCCCGTTCCTCCTGCGTCTTTGCACCTTGCTCCCTAGATAGCTTGAAGTGGTTGGCTAATAGAGTGCTAACCGGCTTAACACCTCCCATATTGAATCGATCAAGTACCTTGGCTATGTACTCTACATGTGACAAAATTAATTTTTTATTTTTCCTGCCACGCTTTATCCTCATGCCTAGGATTTATTTTGCAGCTCCTAAATCCTTCATGAAAAATTCTCTAGACAGTTGTCTTTTGAGATCTGAGATGTCCTTCATGCTTGAACCGGCCACAAGCATATCATCAACGTACAGAAGAAGGATGATGTATGATGTATCAAACTTCTTCAAGTAACAATAGTGGTCTGCATGACATCTCCTAAAACCTTTTCCCGACATGAAACTATGGAACTTCTTGTACCACTGCCTCGGGGCCTGCTTCAGGCCATATAGACTTTTCTTTAGTCTGCACACCTTGTTCTCATTACCTGGTGTCACGTATTCTGTCGACTGATGCATATATATTTCTTCTTCAAGATCCCCATGAAGAAAGGGTATCTTAACATCTAGATGCTCTAGATGTAAGTTCTCTATAGCCACTATACTCAAGACCATGCGAATCGTATACATTTTCACTACCGGTGAAAATATTTCAGTAAAATCGATACCTGTCTTCTGTTGAAAACCTTTTACAACCAGTCTCACCTTGTACCGTTTCGAACCATCATGCTCCTCCTTCAGTCTGTAAACTCACTTGTTATGAAGAGCTTTCTTACCCTTGGGTAGAGTGACCAGCTCCCATATACGATTAGACTCAAGAGAGTCCATCTCCTCATCCATGGCCTGCTCCCACTTAACCCGTGTATCTGACTGTAATGCTTATTCAAAACACTCTGGCTCACCATTCTCTTTTAGCAGTAGATAATGTAAGGAGGGTGAGTATCGGACCGTGGGTCTCCTCTCCCGAGTAGACCTCCTCACAACAACTGTATGTAGCTTTGCCTCATAATGCTTCTGTGCACGATCATCCTGTGGCGTTGTAACACCCATGTTCGGTAATTCTTCTAACTCTATGAATTCCTTTTCTTCGGCCTTATTTTCTTACACACTGTCCTTATGCATCACTTTTTCATTGAAGACTACGTCCTTGCTTCTGATGATTTTTCTATTTTCTGCATCCCAAAACCTGTAGCCAAAATCATCCTGCCCGTAACCTATAAACGTGCACCTCCTGGACTTCGCATCCAGCTTGTTTCTGTGCTCTGCATCAATGTGAATATATGAAGTGCAACTGAACACTATGAGATGTGTAAGGTTCACTTCTTTCTCAGTCCACGTTTCTTCTGGTAACCCACCATCCAATGGTGCTGAGGGACTTGTATTGATAAGATATATGACAGTATTCACAGCATCTGCCCAAAAGGTCTTGGGTAACCCTGCATGTAACCTCATGCTCCTGGCGCGCTCAAGGATGGTCCTGTTAATGCGATCAACCACACCCTTCTGCTGCAGTGTCCCTAGAATCGTTTTCTGATGTTTGATTCCACTTGCTGCACAATACTCCTCAAATCTCTTGTCACAATACTCTCTCCCATTATCAGATCTGAGACACTTTACTGTTTTACCTGTCTTATTTTCTACCATAACTTTTCACTTCTTAAATGCATCAAATACATCAGATTTACACTTTAAGAAATAAATTTACAGTTTTCTACTAGCATCATCAATAAAGGAAACAAAATAATGTGAGCCACTAAGAGATGATACCTGTTGTTGCTGTGTTCTTATGGGATGGCTTCCTTAAGGCGGACCCTCCTTTACCTGCACGAACAAAGATGTCAAGGGAACCCTGGCTAGAGCCGGGGAACCTCCGATGCTTAAGTCAGTTATCTGATCAATAGCCAAGAGCTTGTCTCAGTTACTGTTGCTGTGTTCTTATGGGATGGCTTCCTTAAGGCGGACCCTCCTTCACCTGCACGAACAACGATGTCAAGGGAACCCTGGCTAGAGCCGGGGAACCTCTGATGCTTAAGTCAGTTATCTGATCAATAGCCAAGAGCTTGTCTCAGTTAGTATTGTGTACCTTCTTCTGTCCCAAGCTTAGAGATTTATACAGTTTTCCAACCCTTATCCTCAGAGGATTCTTCTCCTGATTATTTAGAAACTTACCCCGTTCCACGGATTGCTCTGAATCTCGAGAATCTCAGGATTCGCTACCCATATCCCTGGATTTCCGTAGAGCAGCATCTGTTCTCGTTCCGTCACTCGCTGTCTCGGCCAGGTCGTGACCGACTCTGGGGGAGTCTCGGCCGACGCAGGAGAACGGGTTCCCGGCCTTTCCACGGACGGAATAATCTCAGTTTCTATCGGTCATTCCTTGCTCCGTGACCGACAGAACCAACTCCTTGAGTCGGTCTTGTTCTATCGGCTGAGTGGCTTTAACACGCTCGGCCTTTAGTGGGCTCATGCAGGCAAGGTCATCACTCTGACAGAGCGACTTTAATCGTCCTTGCTTACGCCTCCTGGCCTATCCTCTGTTCCGTCGGTGTTGTCTCAGATTCTTCAGGCAGTGTCAGCAAAGCCGACCTACTCTTATCCGAGTCTCCGAGCTTAACATATTTTTTCCCAACAGTGATCCCCCCTTACTCCTTGTGTCGTCTATGGCATCAAGGTGTACGATTTTCTCGGTCGGTTCGTATTAGCATCCGAGACAATGATGAGGCATTTAATGCTCTTTGAGTCGTCTCTAGCGTACAACGTTGCGCCTCCCAAGGTCGCATGTGCGACCAGCCGTCAATTCGTTCCATCTGCGTATGAAAAATGGACGCGTGGCCACGATTTCACCGCATTCAGTTAGCGGTTGCCACGCGTCGAACGGGGGAGCCGAAGCGAATGTCGATTCACTTTTACCATAATTGCCCTGCCACGTGGCGCGGCTATAAAAGGGCCGGGCGGGAGGACAGTGCGAATTTTATTTTCGCCCTTCTTCCTCCCGCCTGTGTCCGATCCCGAGTGCATTTTCGCTTCTTCTTCTTCTCCTCCTCCGCTATCGCCTCTTTCTCCGTCAATCTTTCCTTGCAGTCGTCGTCGATTTCTTTGGTGAGTCCTTTCCTCCTACTTTTATCAGCTTTAATGGCCGCACACGGCTCTCAAAGCCCTCGGGAGGAAATGTCCGTAGATGAGGGTGTGTCCCAACATCTTTGGGACGTTACGGAACCACCTTCACTGTTGACGGAGTTTGTCGTCGGTGCTGACGCCGCATTCCGGCTTGTCAGAGAATCCGGCGACTCATCGGCTGGGCGTCCTGCCCAGATCGGTCCATCCAGCAGTGGAACGTCTCTGGTGACTCGTCTAGAGAGACTTAACCCTTGGATGGATCAGATGGATGACGAGGATGGAGAGGATGACTTAATTACGGGCGAAGGAGCGGCCATTCCATACCCTGTGAACCAAACTGCGGAAGCCTCTGGGTCGTCTTCAAAAGGGAAAGAAGATGAGCCCAGCGGTCTCGTCGCCTCCATTCTAAATGAATCCGACTTAAACCGGATCAGGGCTGGATACCATGTCCCTGACTCGGTCGTCCTCCATCTCTCTCGTCCGGGTGATTTGCCCGACCATCCCCCTGCAGGGATGGTCGCAATTTTTCAAGTCGCGATGCAGTGCGGCTTGCGTTTGCCACTCCAGCCCATTACTCGTGACTTTCTATCCCGAGTCAAAATAGCTCCCGGTCAAATTGTTCCGAATGCGTGGAGGAATTTGTTCGGGTGTGCCGTGCTCTGGTCCGAGTTAGAGCAACCTTCCCTCACGATCGACGAGTTCCTCTATCTGTACCAAGTCCGACCAAACCCTAACTTCCCTGGCCTCTACTTTCTGAGCGCGTGGAGAGGCAAAGGGGGGTCTTTAATAACCGACCCACCTACTTCGAACAAGTTCTGGAAGGAAAGGTGGTTCTGGGCGTGCGGTCGGTGGGAGTCGGCCGACACGTGGCCGTACGAACCTCAAGTATCCCGCACGTTTCGTAGAGCAGGTAACTCAGTGACTCGGCCCGATGGTCTTTCCTTTTCTTATTCTTCATTTTTAGACCCTCTTACGCTAATCCTGACTCCACAATGTCTTGCAGATATTTTGAAGAGGAGAGGGAAGCTCGAGTCCGGGGCTTTGACTCGGATAAGGGAGCTGAGGAAGCTGAGCGCGGGGGAGCGGTCTTGGAAGCTGCTTCCGCAACCTGAGCGCCTCCACCTTGCAGGTTTAGACTCGTTCGTCTCAGGTAGCTCGTCCTCCTTTTCTTTGTCCTTTTGGTTTCCTGTTCGCCCCCTCATTCTTTTCACTCGTCCTTGCAGACCTTCCCGAGGCTCGCCCTATTCTGAGGCCTGCGCCTGAGAGCATGGCCGAGTCTCGTCCCGCCTTGAAGCCACTTTCCAAAGTGAAGCCCCCCCCCGAGATCAGCTCAGTTGTCCGGGTCTCGGCTCTCGAAGCAGCAGAAGACCACGGGCAAGGGTAAGGAAATGGTCGTTCCACCTGCTGCTCCCCAAGTGGTCGTCCTTTCCGACCCTGATGAGAGGGCCGAGGAAGAGGAGCCAACTCCTCCAATGACTCAGGCGACTCTCGAGTCGGGGCCTGTTGCCGAGGAGGTCCCAGGGCCGAGGGAGGCCCCTAGCGAAGAATCCCTGAGAAGGGAGATGACTCAACAGGAATCCCCCTTCACGAAGATCATTGCGGAGATGGTTCTTTGGGCGCTTGCCCACGGGGGCGAAAGAGACTTCGCCATTTATTACAACGCTCCGACGGCCCAGACCCTTGGGCATGCGGCGAGGTTGCTTTTTGAGGTAAACTTTTCTTCAATCTTGTGTCGCCCCTAGCTAAGTTTTACAGCATAGCTCACTGTCTCTTTATCGCAGCTGGCACCTTACCTCGTCAAAGCAAGCTCGGAGCTGACCGCCTCCCAGAAACTCGCATCCGAGGCAGAGACTGGGAGGAGGGTCGCTGCCGAGGCTGAGGGCCATAGATAGATCGCTGAGAGCCGGATTGACATCATGATCGGCGATCTCTCTATCGTTCGGAAGCTGGCCGCGGACGCCCGTGCAGCTCTTGAAGGAGTTACGGCCGACAATGCTCGTCTGACTTCGCTCCTTCAGGAGGCCGAGGAGAGGGAGCGACGCCTTCTCCAAGTTCACGGCGAGTGCGAGAGTGCTCTTGCTCGCGCGAAGGCCGAGGCCGTCGGCTTTGTTCAGGAAGCTCAAGAAGAGACGCGCCGAGCCAAAGAGGAGCGAGAGCGAGCAGTAGACGCCTTCCTCGAATCTTCTGAGTTTGAAGAGGAGAGGGACCATCTTTATCAAGGTGGTTATAAGGCCTGCGTCTTGGAGATGAGGGCATCCTTCCCTGATTTCGACCTCTCCGCCTTCGAAGTTGACAGTCTGACCGCCGAGGCTGCTGAGGGCGAAGCCACCGAAGGAGATGCCGCTGCTGACGGGGCCGGTCCTTCGGGCGCCGCATAGGAGACGAATCCCGACTGAATGGGACAGTCGGATAATGTACTTTTCTTTTTGTGATTTTTTTTTTAACCCGACCTCGGGTACTTGGATAAAATAAAATTTTTCATTGAGTCGACTTCAATTACAGTACTTACTCTTCTATCTTACGGATAATAAATCTTGAGATGCTCGGCGTTCCAAGGATGAGGCAATAGTCGTCCATTTAGGTCTTCCAACCGATAGGTTCCCGGTCGGATGACGCCTGAGACGACGTAGGGACCTTCCCAGTTGGGCCCTAGTGCACCCGACCCAATTTCTTTAGTGTTTGGGAAGGTCTTTCGGAGGACCATATCCTCGGCTCGGAATCGTCTGACTTTAACTCGGCGATTGTAAAACCGAGACACCTGTCTTTGTCGGGCCATCATCCTCAATCGAGCACTCTCTTTTTTCTTCCAACGAATCAAGCTCGAATGAGAGGAGTTCACCATTCTCTTGTCCACTATATAAGTTGACTCGGGCTGAACCAATACCGATCTCAACCGGTGCGACTGCTTCCGCACCGTAACATAGGAAAAAGGGGGTTTCTCCCGTGGCAGTCCGTGCTGTGGTCCGATAGGCTCACAGTATATTTGGAAGTTCCTTGGCCCATGCTCCCTTTGCTTCATCGAGCCTCGTCCGGAGGTGCTGCTTTATAATTTTGTTGACCGCCTCGACCTGTCCATTCGTCTGAAGATGATGAGGCGAGGCATACACGTTTCGAATCTCGAGATTGCTGCACATCTCCCGGAATTGCTTGTTATCGAACTGCCTTCCATTGTCGGTAACGATAATCCGAGGTATACCGAACCGACAGATGATATTCTTCCAAACGAAGCTTGTGATCCTTTACTCGGTAAATTTCGCCAGTGGTTCTACTTCGGCCCACTTGGTGAAGTAGTCCACCGCAACTACAACGAATTTAGTCTGACCCTTCTCCAGTGGAAAGGGCCCTATAATGTCGATCCCCCACTACACAAAGGGCCATGGTCCCGACATCGGAGTCAGCCCCTCGGGGGGTTGTCTCAGGATTACTGCGAACCGCTGATACTTGTCGCATCTTTAGATGAACTGTTTGGAATCATGTTGTATAGTCGGCCAGTAATACCCCTGCCGCAAGCGTCCTCCTGAATGGTTTCCACATATCCCTTCGTGTATCTCCCGTAAGATATAGTCGGCTTCTTGGGAGTCGACGCACCTTAGTAGAGGAGCATGAAAGCCTTTTTTATACAGAATCCCATTTAAGATGGTGTAGCGCGAGGCTCGAACTTTTAACCACCGTGCCTTGGCGCGGTCTTCTGGTAGTTCACCATCGTTGAGGTAGCGGACGAGTGGGTTAAACCAAGCAGTCGCTGGATTGATGGAAAATAGGACCGAGACTGTCGGCTCATTTATGCTTGGTTTAGGGACATATTCAATCGGAACCGACTGAGGTATGTCTTTCTCGTCTGCTGAGGCAAGCTTTGCTAACAAGTTGGCTTTGGCATTGTCGGTTCTAGGTATTCGAATTACTTCATATTTCTGGAATCCGCCGATCAATTCTTTAGCCTTTTCCATGTACGCCTTCAGTTGCTCTTTCCGAGTTTGATAAACACCGAAAACTTAGTTAACAACTAATTGTGAGTCGCTGAAAACGTTCAAATGGGTCACGCCCAGACTCGCAGCGAGTCTAAGGCCTAACAATAAGGCTTCGTATTCTGCTGTATTGTTGGACGCTTGAAAGTCGAGTCGCAAGGCATATTGCATACAGGTTTGGTCGGGAGTTTCTAACACTACCCCTGCCCTGCTTGCCTTCGAGTTGGATGATCCGTCGACAAATAGCTTCCAGGGTATCGGCCCGAGAGAGGAAGAAGCCTCAGGTACAATAATTTCCACTGACTCAGGCATATTATCACGATTATGAGCCACTTCGACAAGGAAGTCAGCGACGGCCTGTCCTTTTAAGGCTGTCTTAGGCCTGTAATGTATGTCAAATTCGCTTAATTCGACTGCCCACTTTGTAAGTCGGCCAGAAGCTTCCGGCTTTTGGAGAATCTGACGAAGTGGTAAGTCGGTCACAACGACAATGGTGTGGGCCTGAAAGTATGGCCGAAGGCGTCGTGATGAAACCACCAGAGTAAAGGCTACTTTCTTAAGCTGAGGATACCTCGTTTCTGCTGGTAGCAAGGATTTTCTGACGTAGTAGACTGACAATTGCTTCCCTTGACTCTCTTGTATTAAAGCCGAGCTTACTGCGGCTTCAGACATGGCCAAATATAATAACAACGCTTCACCAGGCTCGGGCTTAGATAGCAGCGGTGGGGATCCGAGGTAAACCTTAAGATCTTGAAATGCCTTCTCACATTTGTCCGTCCACTCCATCGTCTGTCGTCCCTTCAATTGCTTGAAGAATGGGAGACATTTGTCTGTGGCTCGGGAAAGGAAATGATTGAGCGAGGCCACTCTTCCTGTCAACCTTTGAATATCTTTGATTGTTTTACGAGATTCCATTTCGAGTAAGGCTTTAATTTTCTCAGGATTCGCTTCGATTCCTCGCTGACTAACGAGTAAATCGAGGAATTTTTTCGAGCTCACGCCAAACGCACACTTGATGGGATTCAGCTTCATTTTATATTTACGCATAGTCAAGAACATTTCTTCCAAGTCCTTCTCATGGTCGGCTGCTCGTTTACTTTTGATGAGCATATCGTCAATATAAACTTCCATCATTCGGCCTATTTTCCAAGCGAACATTTTGTTCACTAACCGCTGATACGTTGCTCCGGCATTCTTTAATCCAAACGGCATCACTCGGTAACAGTAAAGGCCTTTATCAGTGACAAAGGCGGTTTTTGATTTATCATTCTCGTGCATTACAATTTGATTATAGCCTAAATAGGCATCCATAAAACTTAGCAGTTCATGACCCGCGGTACTATCAACTAGCTGATCAATGCGAGGAAGAGGGAAGCTATCCTTGGGGCAGGCTTTGTTTAGATCCGTATAGTCTATACAGACTCGCCACTTCCCATTGACTTTCTTTACGAGTACGACATTGGCTATCCATTCCGGATAGTATATCTCTTCGATGAATTTGGCTTTAAGAAGCTTGCCGACTTCCTCTCCAATGATAGCGTACCTTTTCGGGCCGAGAGGACGACGCTTCTGTCTGATGGGTCTGTAGGTTGGGTCGATGTTGAGTCGGTGTGTTATGACCGAGGGATCGATCCCAGGCATGTCTTCATGACTCCAAGCGAAGATATCGGCATACCGTCGAAGCAAGGTGATCATCCGCTCCTTAAGAGACAGGCTCAAAGATGAGCCGATTCGGACTACTTTAGAAACGTTTGTCTCGATTAATGGCACCGAGATGAGTTCTTCCATTGGCTCCCCCCGCTTGTGAGATCCGATACGGGGGTCCAGCGATTCAATCGTCGAAACCTCAGTCGGGGCCTTGACCGTGGTGGCCGTCGAAACCTCAGTCGGGGCCTTGACCGCGATGGCATAACACTTCCGAGAATCTTGCTGATCTCCTTTCACTATCCATACTCCCGACTCGGTCGAAAATTTCATGGAGAGGTGGTAGGTAGACACCACAGTTTGAAGGAGGCTTAGAGACGGTCGGCCGAGTATGACGTTATACACCGACGATTGGTCCACGACCAGGAAGTCGACCATCGTGGTCCTTTGATGGGGCGCGGCTCCGGCGGTAAGTGGCAGTGAAACGATTCCCTCTGGAAGTACCTGTCCACCCGAAAACTTGATGAGCAGGGTTCGGACAGGTCGTAGTACCGACCGACCTATGCCCATTTTGTTGAATGCTTGGGTGAACAGGACGTCCGCTGATGATCCTGTATCCACTAGTATCCGGAATACTTTTCTATTCGCGATGGTAAGGGTGACCACGAGTGCATCATCATGAGGATGATGAATGCCTCGAGCATCTTCTTCAGTGAACGAGATATAATATTTTTCTCGTTTCTTCTCCTTGGGAGGCCGAGATAGTAAAAGAACCTCGGAGTCGGGACGATCGAGGCTTCTAGCGTGGTTTCTTCGGGCATTATTTGAGTCCCCACCGCCTTGATGACCCCCGACGATCGTTCGGATTTCTTCTTGGGGCCGCTCTTCACTCGGTCCTGCTGAGACGCCGGTCCTTACTGTATGTTCTCTTAGCCGGCCCTCTTTAATCAGCCGCTCAATCTCGTCCTTTAAGTGATAACAATCACTTGTGTTGTGACCATGGTCACGATGGTAGTGACAATATTTATTCTTGTTCTAATGATCCGATTTCCTCACATTTTCCGGGGCCAGTTAACGAAGCCTTCGGTCTTGATCTCCATTAGTACTTGTTCAGGAGATTTGTTTAGGGGGGTGTATGTAGAGAATCTTCTGTCTGGTCGTTTTCCTGGCCTGATGTCGTCTCGCCCCCGGTCGTCTTTTCACTTTTTCCCTCCGGCTGAGTCGGCTTCTTTTTTGGCCGACTCTTTAGCCGATGGTTTTGTGTTCTAGATCTTTTCTCTGAGGAGTCGCGTCTCTTCCGCATCGGTATATTTGTCCGACCGAACCATAAACTCGCCCAGAGTATCGGGTGAATTTTTGTCCAGTGACGCCAAAAAAGGCTTGTCTCTAACTCCCTGCATGAGAGCGTTGAGAGCCGTCTCCTTAGAATGCTTTCGAACTTGCAGAGACTCGAAATTGAAGCGTTTAATGTAGTCTTTTAGTAGTTCTCCTTCCCTCTGAACTATGTTGTTCAGATGTGCGGGAGGCTTCAATTTCTTCTTTCCACCGATAAAATTGCTGAGGAAGGCGTCGCTGAGTTCGGCGAACGACTTAATCGACCTGGGTTTCAATTGCTTAAACCAAAGTCGGGCTACGTCGGTCAAGGTCAGAGAGAACGCTCGGCACATAACAGCGTCCGAGGCGTCGTGCAATTCCATGTAAGTCCTGAAGCATTCAAGATGCTCTGTTGGATCAGTCTTTCCGAAGAAAGGAGTTATTTGGGATAAGCGGAACCTTTCCGCCAACCGAGCCCGCATTACCTTGTCCACATACGGAGAAGCTTTTTCTTTATATTTGGTCGGATCTGAGTTTCGACCGTGCTTTATATCCGCCATCTCCTTTTTCATCTTCTCTCGGACCTCGTTCTTGAAGTCCTGTATATCAGCCTTCCAGGGTTCGGCGCTCTCTGCCGTTTCTTTAGCGTTTGCAGGTAGCCGACTTCGCCTCCTCTGATCTATTCTATGCCTCAGATCAGAGGGAGGCAAAATGACTGTTGCTGAACGGGCAGGCGCCGGGTGACTTGGTTCTCGAAGCTGACTCGGTCGTCTGGGAGACTGTGGCGCGGCAGGCTGCGCTACAGACGCTGGTAGAAGAACTTGTGTCGAATCCTAGCGTTGCATCTGCTGGTTACACAGTTGTTCCAGCATGTGTTTCATGGCAGCCATCTCGGAACGCATTTCTTGAACCTCGCGATCCAAGCGTGCATTCCCTTGATTAGGCTGGCTTGTAGTTGCAGGCGGTGCTGTCGGGGGAGCTCTCTGAGCTGTGCTAGCAGCGGCCTCCCCCGCTTCATCTGGGTCCATCCTTCTGGTTCTTGCGATTCGAATAATTGAAGAAAATGGCTTTTTGTTCGTTTTCCACAGACGGCGCCAAACTGTTGCTGTGTTCTTATGGGATGGCTTCCTTAAGGCGGACCCTCCTTCACCTGTACGAACAACGATGTTAAGGGAACCCTGGCTAGAGTCGGAGAACCTCCGATGCTTAAGTCAGTTATCTGATCAATAGCCAAGAGCTTGTCTCAGTTACTGTTGTTGTGTTCTTATGGGATGGCTTCCTTAAGGCGGACCCTCCTTCACCTGCACGAACAACGATGTTAAGGGAACCCTAGCTAGAGCCGGGGAACCTCCGATGCTTAAGTCAGTTATCTGATCAATAGCCAAGAGCTTGTCTCAGTTAGTATTGCATACCTTCTTCTGTCCCAAGCTTAGAGATTTATACAGTTTGCCAACCCTTATCCTCAGAGGATTCTTCTCCTGATTATTTGGAAACTTACCCCGTTCCACGGATTGCTCTGAATCCCGAGAATCTCGGGATTCGCTACCCGTATCCCTGGATTTTCATAGAGCAGCATCTGTTCTCGTTCCGCCACTCGCTGTCTCGGCCAGGTCGTGACTGACTCTGGGGGAGTCTCGGCCAGGTCGTGACCGACTCTGGGGGAGTCTCGGCTGACGCAGGAGGACGGGTTCCCGGCCTTTCCACGGACAGAATAATCTCGATTTCTATTGGTCATTCCTTGCTCCGTGACCGATGGAACCAACTCCTTGAGTCGGTCTTGTTCTATCGGCTGAGTGGCTTTAACACGCTTGGCCTTTAGTGGGCTCATGCAGGCGAGGTCATCACTCTGACAGAGCGACTTTAATCGTCCTTGCTTACGCTTCCTGGCCTATCCTCTGTTCTGTCGGTGTTGTCTTGGATTCTTCAGGCAGTGTCAGCAAAGCCGACCTACTCTTATCCGAGTCTCCGAGCTTAACACATTTTTCCCCAACACCTGTGCCGGTCCCCACACATCAGTGTGTACAAGCTCCAATAGATGCGTCTTTGGAGCGCGTCCTGTCTTCTTGAAGCTTACCCTCTTCTGCTTGCCATATACGCAGTCCTCGCAGAATTCCAAGTCAAGAGACTTTAGCCCTGGTAGCTTCCCTTTTGACAACAACACTTTCATCCCTTTCTCACTCATATGTCCCAACCTCTGATGCCATAACTGCCCATTCACTCCAGTCGATGCGACTGAGAGTGAACAATACGATCCTGAAGTCACGTACAAAGTGCCTTCCTTTTTGTCTCTAGATATCATCAAGGCTCCTTTTGTGATCTTTCAGGAATCACTGGTGAATGTCATCACATAACAGGTGTCGGCTAACTGCCCCACTGAGATCAGATTCCTTCTCAAACTCGGTACATGTCTGACATCCTTCAGTTTCAAAACCGTTGTCTTTCTGATTGACCTGAACGTCCCCATTTCCAACAATACTGCACGGCTCATCATCACCCAGGTAGACTCTCCCAAAGTCACCTGACACATGATCACGCAGAACTTCCTTACATGAAGTGGCATGAAACGAAGTACCCGAGTCTATAACCCATGACTCATTCCTTGCATCAAGAGACATGATCAACGCCTCTGTGTCGCTCTCCTCAGACAGATTTACTGAATCCTTCCCGCCTTGAGAGCTTCCTTCTTGTTTCTTGAGCGCCCTGCAATCACGTTTCATATGCCCCTTCTTGTCGCAATACCAACACCCGTCTTTGTCTTTCGTTTCCTTGGACTTCTTTCTCGACTTAGAACGCCCGTGTTTATTGCTTCTTCTGTTCTGCGATCTTCCTCTTTCTTCAACGTTTAGAGCATTTCCTGAATCCCCTGAAACTCCTGATGCCTTCCTTCTAGATTTTTCGTTGAGAATTAGACCGGCCACATCATCAAATTTCAGCTTTGTCGACCTTGAAGAATTGCTCATAGCAATCACCAAACCATCCCAACTGTCTGGCAGACTGGATAAGATCAATAGTGCCCTGACCTCATCCTCAAAAACGATGTCAACGGATTCCAACTGGCTCGTAACTGTATTGAACTCGTTTAGATGTTCAGCCACGCTCCCACCATCTGACGTCTTCATGTTGAATAGTTGTTTCATAAGATGAACCTTGTTGGATGCTGAGGGCTTTTTATACATGGTGGCTAGGGCTTCCATTAATTCTTTTGTCGTTTTCATCTTGGATATATTAAAGGCGACGCTCTTAGACAAAGAGAGTCGGATCGTTCCTAAAGCCTTCCTATGTAGTAAAAACCATTCATCATCTGTCATCTTTTCTGGTTTCTTCTCTTTTCCTTCTAGAGGAATGTAAAGGTCCTTCTGATACAGATAATCCTCCATCTGCATCTTTCGGAAGGCAAAGTTTGAACCATCAAACTTCTCAATTTTAGTTTTTCCATCTTCCGCCAACGCTCCCAATAGAACTAAACCAATAGCTCTGATACCAGTTGTTGCGCAGCACGCCAACAACGCAGTGGGCCGAGATCCAATCTCAGGCCTCACCCACAAACGATAAACAGAAAAGGAATATAAACTAGAAACAGATTAAATCAATCAAAACAAACCACAAGACAAGATATACGTGGAAAAATTCCGAACTAGGGTAAAAAACCACGGATGCAAACTTCCACTATGAAGAAACAAAGATTATAAGGCAAAATACTAACCTCTCCCTTAGAAGAATATAGAAAACCCTTAGCCCACACCTTTAGAAATATTTCACAATATTCCCCATCTCCCTATAAAAGCCCTAAGAACCCCTATTTGTAGTTTAAGTAACTTTCCTTCCGCATTCCAGTTGCGAAAGGACTCAAATCCGCAGTTTCACGCAAAATTGTGGAACAAATTGCGTAACCTACGACTGGTCCTAGCTCCCTTACGACCGGTCGTGGACCCCTACGACCGATCCTAGTTCTCCTACGACTGGTCCTAGGTCCCTAAGACTGGTCCTGAAAATTCCAGAATTGGTCCTACACGGGAAAAAAAACAGCACAACTCGCTACACTTCGAGTCGTGCTAGGGCTCGAACCTACGACCGGTCGAAGACGTCCTACGACCGATCGAAGGCGGCCCAATGGGGCTCCACATTCTCAACACCAACTCGGTCCTACTCAAATTGATGCCCACCTCTAATCTCCATCAAACTCAACAAAAGGCACATTACTCCGTGGTATGGCTAAATCCACTTAAAATTGACCAGACGCAGCACCAAGCCCGATTCATTTACTCGCAATTATGCTCGACTAACTAGACCGGCCGTTACAACCACCCTCATTTTTAGAATGAAATATGGAGCTTAAGGCATGCCAGCCCTTCGCAAGTAGTGGGTACATACAGTATATGTATATACCTACATTGATCTTCTATCAAACTGTGTTAGGGTTTTAGGGTGGGCTAGGTAGCTCATCTGGCCAAGCTCATTGACAAGCTACATGAGTGGGTCGGATTCAACCGATCCAACCTGACCCATTTACTTAACAAGCTCAACGCACCACCCATTTAACTTGGCCTAAATCCAACCAATCACAACCATTAATTTTTACGCAACAAAATTCAAATCATGGCATGGTCCCAAGAAACTGCGGACACAAAGTGAAATGCATATCGTTGAGGCGGCTCTCATGATTTATTATTTTTAAAAAAAAAAAAAAAAAAAAAAAACCTATATGAATCTTTCTTTCGCACGGCACAGCGACGCATTTCAAAAAGACTAGCAAAAGGGCATACGCGATGTGAAAAAACAACAAGGACTATGGAAAGACTATATATTGTATGATTAATCTAATTGCCGGTCTCATCTACCGTGACTTTTCTTAATACAATGCTTTTTGGCAGGATATGCCAATCCGTCCTCACCAAATGATAATACTAATCTACACCAATTAATTAAATGTAATTAATGACGGAAAGAAGGAGATGATTTTCGACGAACTATCATTATCCTTTTTATGCCATTCTTTGAAAACTTGGTTATAGCTAGAAAAGGCGACTTCTTCTTCTTGGAAAGAGAATCAATAACAAATGCATTTGTAGACTTGTTTTAGTAGTAATTAAATAAGTTAGTAGTAGAATAATACACCCAGGCTGCTGCATGGATGAGGACCATGATTTTAAAATATATGAGAACGGCAGTTGGAAAGATAACAGTTCAAGTGTGTCGGTATATTGCATGCACTTTAAGTTGGTGTTTGGGTGTGCTATTTGATTGAATTGCAGTAATTAGTCCAATAAAGTGGAATGACCAATAGCATGTAGGACTTTTGAACCATGGTTTAGCATATCAGTTCGGAGGTTCAAACGTCCCAGGGCTAAAGTTCAAGCTCTTTTATTAATTGGGCTGGGAAGGGCTATGAATAACAAGTCCATTAGCATCGTCTTGCCTGTTTATGATTTTTAGGTTATTTTCATATTATTATACGCAAATACTTAGGATACTTTGTAAATGTGTAGCCACACTTATTATCAACTCATATTTGGATTAGCATAATTTATGGGCTATGATTAATGGACGTTAGGTCGCAACTAATGATTAACCCAGGTCTTGCATAAAATGGCTCAACAGGCTAGGCTTGGGCTTGAGCCTGTTTATCTTGGATCGCAACGGACCTCAGTTGTACTCTGGTCTGTGTATGGGTGGCAATGGGCCAGGTCACCTGTCCCCCAGCTTGTAGGGCCACCCTAAACTTGGCCTGGGGGCTGAGGCAGCCTGGGACTGAAATCTAGGCCTGATGGTCGAGCTGGGGTGGGCCAGGGTAAATGATGAATGGCCTAGCATGGCCTGTCGGCCAACCTTATGATGGTTTAAAGTCTCTTGTTAATAGTGCAGTATCAGTGTACATGTGTTGTTTAAAGATAATTATCAAATCTATCAGATGTAGAGTCATGTTTGAATGATCTAAACCATTTATATGTAGGATTTATTATGAATGGAGAATGCTGATATAAAAAAAAACTGAAATTGGGCTTATTAAAATCTTTTGATTACTTAATTTGTCTCATTACATGGTCACTCGTATCCATTAGGACTAGGGCCAGGGCGTTGGCCTTTCGGCCTATTACAGCTACGGCTAGGGCTCAGATCTTTTCAGCTTGTTAGGGCCAGGCCCAGGGCTCAAGAAATTACGGCCGGATCTAGCCCGGCCTATTGCCAACTCTAGGCAGGCATTTTATTTTTCAGGTCAGGTATAGCCACTGGCAGCCATTTTATTTCTACTGAGGGAGCAGGCTTCAAATTTTAGTAGTGTAAGTTTCTAGTGGGGCCATTTCCTCATTATGAACACTAATCAATGTCATTAAAAATTACTAATTTCCCATAGAATAATTATTACGATTCAATTCAACAGTGCATCCAAACACAACCTAATAATAAGTACAAAAAATAAGGTTCTTGCTAATCATACAGGCTAAAAAATAAAATAAAATAAAAAAACATAGTCCACCAATCCAATACCATGAGAGCACCTTTCTTCCATCTACACGAATGCCGTAATACTGGTCCGCAGGTATGCATATATAACGACCCTTCTTCGAAAGACATCATCCCAACCATTACACTGTTACAACAGCTAGATTACCGGCATTTGCTTCCCTTTCCTTGAACGTCCGTCACCGTCAAGAAACCGTAATGCTCTGTAGCCCATTACGCAACGTAGATTTTCAAAACATCGGATGCCACACGACAAAATTCAAGAGAAATCCCAGCTTAGTGACTGTCATTTTCATCAAATAAACAAATGGGTCTTCTTAGATTAGTCTAATGGACCCAAATGCAAAGGTGATGTGGATGGTCGTCGCTTGGTTTTTGTCATGTCTTGTGCACGCTCAATTACCGGGGGCCACTTGCTATATATCGTCACTGAGTTGACGGAATGTGCCATTAGCAAGTCAACACGCCAGCTTTTTAGTGCTTTGCTTTTGGCTCTTCTGCCATTTCCTTTCTTCATGTGGGATATTCCTACCCACTTGAATGGATTAATCTATATTAAGCTTTGCCGCTTCAACATTTTAATAACCATGGGATTTTAGGGTATGCTTTTTCTATTCTTATGTGTGCCAGGGACACATGTACGTGCAAAAAACGACATATACATGCATACATGATTAACACACATTCATATGTGTCAGGAAAGTATGGGAATTATAAAGGTCGCAGGATATTTAGGATCTTGTGTAATATTTGATTAGGATCTTGTTTAGTTGTCCAATTCTTTATTAGTCATATACATGGATTATAAATTTCGTTCTATCAATGAAAGAGTAATCCAAGCTATATACACAATGTAGAGCCAAAATCCCTCATGGTATTAGAACCTGAATCCGTAGCCCTTCATCATCACCATTCACGAGCCTTTGTCCCACCAATCGTACACAGATTAAGCCTTCTTAAAACCTTCCAAATAACCCATACTTTTCTAATAATGTGTGTGTGTGTACACTCAACAAATGATGGGCATGCATACATTCATATATGGATGCATGGGCTCCATCAGAGCGGCGCACGCGGCTGAGTAGGGGGTCTGCCTTCTCATCCCGTCCCTGTTTCTTGTGTGTTGGTTGGCTGTCCCTTTTCTGTTTAGCAGGCATCGTGTATAGCTTAAGATAGGCGGTATTTTTTATTTTTTTTTGTGTGTTTTTTGGTTTTTGTTTCGGCCCGTCCGAATTAGCTTCAGGTTGTATTATTATCTCTTATCAATGCAGCTGGCGGGCCCCATTCCATTCCCCCCCACACCCCACACCACCCCCACCCAAAAAAAAAATAAAAATAAATAATAATAGTAATAATAATAATAAAAATAAATAAATAAATAAAATAAATGTATGGATGCATGGGTGTGTGTAGGGGAATGGTTGCGACTCAGTGCCTAAACTCTACTTGCATTGATACAATACTCCTAATGGGATTATCTTGGGGGCTGAGGTGCCTAGATACAACGTATACTACAAGTATGTGGGGCAAATTAATATTGATCTTTGGAACAAGTTGCTTCACAGGCAAGACATGGAAAATTATTATGGAAACCTCGGGAAATGAAATACTGTGGATGTCTTTTGTTTTTTTTTTTTACTAAACAAGTGAAACTATAGGGTTTCGTGGAAAACATTTTCTATTCCAGAGTATTTAATGTTTCCAAACACCTCTAGAAGTTCTTTTTAAGTTTGTTTAAAGAAACTATGCAAAAGGAGATCTCCATGAAAGGGGATTTGCTGCGTGCTTTGTCAGTTGACTTGTTAAAAACCAATCGGCTTGGCTTTTGTGAGGTAGGCTTTTTAGCATCTATTTCAATAACGGAGAGATCAATTGGAGATTTGTAAAAGTGTATACAAACAAGGAGCATTAAATGCAATTTGGCTTAAAATAGTGTTCAAGCATCAAACACCCATTGAGACCAATTTGAAACATGGGGTTAAGTGGGATTAGGTGGCATGGAATTGCATTTGGTCGAATATAAACTCCATCATGCATGCATTTGGAAAAGATGGAAAGATTGGATTAATACAAGTGTCATATTATCCCATGCCAAAAGAAAATATGATAGGATTTTTGGTGGATTTTGAAATCTACTACATTTGTAGGCCCTACATTCATGCATGTGTTTTATCGATGCCGTCCATCCATATGCGCCACTTATATGTGACGGTTGAATTTCATACGCAAACAGGTGATGGAATTTGATTGTGAAATATAGTCCTTTGATTACAATTTTATGGTCCACCAAACATAGATATCACTTAATTAATAAAGTATTTTTTTCAAAGGAACAATTTGATCCCAAATGTGGGAATAGATAGTAAAATACGTATACCATTGTATTTTCATACATGATCCTTGTCCAATAAAGCTGTTAATTCCTCCTAATGCAATTCAATACCATTTATTCCCATTCCAAACCAGCCTTCAATATGCACACCCTTCAAGCAGGAGAGAAATATGACACAGATACATCCCCTTCTTTCGACCTTTACTAAAGGGTACTGCGTGTGTTGCACCATCGAACTACTGCTTAAAAAGTGTCGTGACTATAAAACTTAGATATCACACGCATGTCATGCAAGAACAAGTAGAAGTGCACGTATGTGTTGTGGCTCTAGGCTACATGCACATGGGATTGATAAACCAACTAAAAAGCTCTATACGGTAGTATTGACTTTAGAGTAAAAGCTCTTTAAATGATAGTACAAATCCACTAAACTTCAAAATAAAAGTGAAGAAATATTCTCCTTTTATGGCTCTATAAACTTCTTAAATGGTTTTTTAATCTCTAAGGAGGAAGATTGGGGAAACAACTTAGAAGGGTAATTCTAGTTTTCATTAATAAAAATAATTATGGCTTGTGACATTTTGCATTGAACCTTATTCATCAATGATGCATGTGTATGAGTATGAAGCCGCTCATTAGGCCATCCCCACTCCTTGTTTAGATGCCGCCATGTGTCATGCCTCATACTTCGGATACAGAGTGTATTCCTTTATACTTAAGTTACGGTCCATGATTTGTAATGAATATGCATAACTTCACACATCATACAATTATTAAGATGCACAATTTACATGCATTCTAAATCATCACTACATTAATATTCATATATCCAACTATTTTCTCTTCTTTTTGTTAACACTTCATCCTTAAAATTCATGTTCATAAAGTAAACAATCAAGGTTAGTCTCAGTCCACCCATTTGGGACTTTATTTAACCAAAATAATCAATTATAACTCAACCATATTATATTATGAAAAAATTTCAATTTAATCGATATAAAATTTTATATAAAGAATGAAAACTAAACATCCTAATAATCAGCAATTATAATGCATCAATCGTCTAAAGTAGTGGTCTCGTCCTCTATCAAATGCAGCCACTAATCTTGAGCATTATCCATCAACCTAGCCTCATTTGTCAACACTTAACTCGTATGTTCTGTCTCATTAGTATCTATACGGTTGTCAATCTACAACGTTAATTGACTAGGCTAATGAGCGAACACAACATGGTTCATACATATCACAATAGAAGATAACATAATTAAATTGAAAGTGTGTTTGTAGCATGGATGCATAAATTAATGTCATGGGATGCATATAAAGTTGGATGATTGTCCATTCTTAGGTTGGGTATCTGTCAACCCGAAAGTCATACCTTTTAGACATCCACCATAGGTACGCATGAGAAATCTATACCCGTTAAACATCTACCTAGGTAGGCATATTGGGTAATTATACATCTATAATGTGAGTAGGTATCCACTATCGTGGGCATCTAGTAATAAGTTTATTAAGCATAGCCATCTAGAGAGATCTCCTTGGAACTAAAGCCATAAGATGTGCATGCAATAATGATGGATGCATGTTATGCATGCTCAACGTCCA
The DNA here is from genome assembly GCA_037074715.1 of Magnolia kwangsiensis. NCBI lineage: Eukaryota > Viridiplantae > Streptophyta > Magnoliopsida > Magnoliales > Magnoliaceae > Magnolia > Magnolia kwangsiensis. The sequence continues at coordinate 90,415,620 of CM073585.1, forward strand.
TGTATAATCATGTATAGTTAATAGATACATTTTTCTCAGATAGAAATAACGAACTTAAAATATCAATGAATAGCATGTTTACATGTTCAATATGTATATATCAAAAATTCTTTCAGATCATATATCGTATAACAAAGATCATGCTATCCCAACCATATAATAGTCACATGGAATTTATATCATACACATTAGTCACAACACTCACATTTTCTATCTTAATCATACAAGTATGAAACACGTTGGGATTCACTCACATATTCGTGGTAAGTCGAAATATGTTTGAATAGTCAAATGCTTTGAAATCTAGAATCTTAATTCCTAAAAGAATTATTCATAATTTAACAACCTCACAAAGTGAGGTCCACTTGGGATCAAACAAATGTTGCCCAATATAAACCTTTAAGTTTAAATTCAAAAAATAACAAGGTCTGTAGATCAATGCAGTCGATCAATCGAACCAGCTCGAGGGACTTCAATCGATCTCTACCGATCGATCGATGAAAATTGAAATTTTCAATTAAGTATCTTTGGACACATTTGCCTCCCTTTAATCAATCAAACCTGGACATCGATCAATTGAAACTCAACACAATTTTCAGACTTAGCCTCCGGACAAAATTTGACACTTTCAATTAATTGATTGACTGAGTTAGATAGGTTCTTTTACACAATTCGATTTTTCAAAAAATTTAGAGTTTTTCTTCTTACTTAATTTTGATCGATTCCATTGATTATGGATTTGGGTTAAGTTCATCCAATGATTTTTCTTATAGTTGAATTTGGAAAACTAAAGGATTGCTTAGATTCGAATATATGGCATTTACAACTAGCCAATAAAACTGCTTTCAAGAAAACTATTTTTTACTATAAAATTCCACAAATCACTGTGGGAAATCTATTTATTAATCCAATATGAGATTTGAGGCTCTAATACGATTTGACCTTAAGATCCATAGATTCGGATTTTCTTAGAGTAAAACAACTGAATTTCTTAGAGTTGATCATGCTTGTTGTAGAAACTCATTCAAAATCTATTATTTATCGTTCGAAACTTGCACACAGATCGGAATAATGATCATATAGTTGATCTATTTTGCTTATTGTTTAGATTTGTAGTAGATACATTAAATTTCAAGATTAAAACATGAAAATAATTTTGAACTTATTGCTCAGGCTTCTCATTCGCAAGGCATCTCTCCTTCCTACAACTACCTTTTGAGTTTAGGATTTTTTTATTTTTTTTTGCTGAAATTTTCTGCAAATCTTCCCTTTAAATAGAGGAAGAGCCTTGGATCTAAAATATTAACAATGGTTTTGTGAATTTTGCCAAAAAAAAAATATAATTCATGTAATGTGAGAAATCAATCTACTAATCTATCCCTTTACCAAGAGTGCTCCTACTAAGTCAAGTGCTTGGTTTAATTTGTTAACAAATAAAAAATCAAATTATTAATTTGTTTAATCGGTGTCTCATGTGGGTCACAAAAATCGGGATTGTTACATCACGTCTTGAAAATCAGGCCCTTATTTATTTATTTGCTAGTAACATTACTTATATTAGACTTAGAGCACAGACAAATATGCACAAAAACATCTTTTTACAAGAGATAAATATAGAGAGTTCCAGGTTTGCAGAAAAGGAGAATGCTAGCAAAACAGTTTGCTGTGACATTACTTTTTCCCTAAAAGTGTGAGAGATTAATATTCACCATGCGATCCCTTGAAGAATGCATGTGGCCCGACCACTTTGAACAAGGTTAGCCAGCTGGGCCACCGGGCTGTATTGATCGTGTTGACAACAGGAAGAGAATCACACTTGAACGCAAGTCATCAGATCTAAATCCTCTGAGATAGTTGTAATCCATTGGATAGAGCATGAAATTCCGACTTATAACTATTATAGAATTTATTGGAACTTGCGGTTGCTGCTTGGAATGGATTGACAAACGACCACATGTACATGTGTGCAAGTGATTTAGACCGTACATTCTATTTTGTACGCATGGTGACGCACCGGATCATCATGTCTATGGGTGCAAATGGGTTGGATTGGGTCAGAAATGAAGGTCCCATACCTGACCCATTTAATAATCCAGTTAGAATTTTGGCCCTACACCCAATACATTAAAATTCAATTTCAGATGAGGTGGGTCCAACCCATTTATTCAATGAGTTGGGTCTTGAGTCAGGGTACAGGAGGATTTAGACCCAATTTAGTAAATCTCATGGTTTGTTTTGGATTGGGTCTAGGTTAAATGTGGGAAGAAATAAAAGTTACATGTGGATTTTCAGTTTTTCACACAAATGATGTTAACTTCCTAGTTCCTTCAGAACTCAAGATGCTAATTTGAATTTTCAACTTAGGATGGGTTTAGTAATTGCCATTTGATCTCATCAAGAAGTTTGTAATCTTCCACTTATTAATTAATTAACCAAACATTTAGACTTCCTTATGTTTACAATAGTTAACAACTCTTCTTGAATTAGGGCTGGGTTTGAACCTAACGCCGGGTCATGTGTATAGTTAGAGATTTTAGTATAGCCTAAATCAGACCCATTTAAAAATCAGATCTAGGTCAAGGTCCCAAACACTACACATTTAGTAATTCAGGTCAGACTTTTGGCCCTTGGCCAACTTACATCCAGCAGGTTAACCGGTCCTACATGTCAGCTTGATTTTTAAGACATGTCGTCTAAATAGTGGGACAGCCTAATGAGTGGTTCTAGTCCAGCACACGTGTTCCACATGGGAGGTGAGTACACTTTCATTAGCATTTCTCTTTATTGCCCTTAGTTGATGTAAGAGATGACATAAACCTTGTGGATTAAGGGAACCTTGATGGGGGCTTTTCTTTTCTTGGTTTGTGCAAGGTTAGAGTCATTTTGAATTTTCCTTCTTACTTTTATGTAGATTTTAAGTGGGGGCATTTTCAAAAGTCCATTGTACTTGTACTTTAGTTCTTAACAAAGAGATAAATACTTTTTTTTTATATAGCTAGGTTAGCCACACCCCTTCTTTTGACTGGTTATGGTCTGAAGAGGCTATCTTTTGATTTCATTTTCTTATTGCCATGCACATCAAAATGTCCTTTTGGGATCCTCAATCTCTTGGCCTTGTGAAAAACTTAAGTCCTCGACTCGTGTGTGCCATACCATAGAAAACAGGAGGGATGAAGCACTAACCATGGAATTTTTCCAAATGCTTTTGTGGGGCCTAAGGTAGAGTTTGTATTAAATTCAAACCGTTGACCAGGTGTGCCTCACTAGGATGAAGGGATGATTAAAAAATAAGCCTGACCCAAAACTTAACGGGCCACAACACATGAATTTAGGGGTTTTCGGATGTGATTTTACATTGTTCCTTGTGGTGTGGACCACCTGAGTTTTCGATTAGATGATTTTTGGTATATAATGTGGTTATGGAGGATACTTGTGATGGATGGAATAGATTTCATACATGAAAAACAGTGTAGTCCACAAAGCCTGTACGATGTAGCCACTTGCTACAACAACACCTGTCGTGAAGGATTCCGGTCCGATCCGGTCTTTTACCATGGTTTACGTGTCGGTGAGTAATGGAAATTTCGACTGCTGTCTAACATGGTCGAGGACGCGGATTGCGTACTCACCCTAGCCAGTAGTGCCTCCACCATGATGTATGTGTTCCATCCACGCCGTCCATCATTTTTTCAGCTCAGTTTAGGACAAGAGCCAAAAATAAGGTCGATCCAAATCTCTCGTAGACCACATCACAGGAAACAGCAGTGATTGAACACCCACCATTAAAAACTTCTTGGGGGCCATAAAAAAATTTTGATCAAGAAAATATCTACGTTTCCCTTCATCCAGGTCTCTGTGACCTAATCAAAAGGTTTGATGGAAAATAAACATTACAGTGGGCCCTAGAAATTTTTTAATGGTAGGCGTTCAATCATCACTGTTTTACTGTAGTGTGATCCAAATGAGGTTCAGATCTACCTCATTTTTTGGCCAATGACATAAAATGATCTGTAAAAATGGATGTGCAGCATGGATAAAAAACATACATCATGGTGGGGCCCACAGAGCCCGACCAGTAAGCCACGTTGCTACTGCTAGGATCAGTATGTAATCCACGTCCCACGCGTGAGTGCTCCGGGCGGAAGCGGATTGCTTACTGAGTAACTCAGTACGCCCTGTGGGGTCTACCGTGATTTATGTATATTATCCACTCCGTCCATACATTTTACAGGATAATTTTAGTGCTTGAGCCCAAAAAGGAAGTATATCCAAATCTCAATTGGACCACACCATAGGAAACAGTGTGAATTGAACATCTACCATTGAAAATTTCTTGGGGGCCACAGAAGTTTTGGATCAAGTTTGTATCTGTAATTTCCCTTCATCCATGTTTGTGCGATCTTATTAAAAGGTTGGATGAGAAATAAACATCATTGTGGGCCCTGTAAAGGTTTCAACGGTGGAAATCATTATTCCAACTGTTTCCTGTAGTATGGTCCACTTGATCTTTGGGTATGCTTAAATTTTTGTCTAAACCCTAAAATAAGATGGAAAAACGGATGGATGGCGTAGATAGACCAGATACATTCACGGTGGGCCCAACAGAGTTTACTGTACGATAAGAGCATACGGAGTAAGTCAGTACGCAATCCGATTTCGCTCCGGGCACCAAAGGATGAGTGGCGAGAACATGGTCTTTCTTCGGGTGGGCCATCACTCTACCAATGGATGAAGGACAAGAATGATAGTTTATCGCACTTTTCATAACTGTGGCGAATGGTCCACTAGCGCGGGTCCAATCTGGATGGAGCATAGCAAGGAAGCAACGCTGGCTGAACGATCCCAATCATCTCATTTGGTTGCGTACGTTAGATCAATTGGATTTTTTACATAAGCTCCATCCATAAACGGACCCATGATTTGAACGGTGTATATTGCGTGAAATGCATCGCACGTGTAAAGAGGATGAGTCCCCACGGAGAAATATTACCATAGCCTAGCCCATTTGTTTTTGAACGTGTTGTAACAACTGGGAGCGGATTAGCTGCTACCCGTGTGACACCTTAGTGGGTGTTACCCTTACCGTGTGGGCCCCAACTTGAGGAATGTGCTGTATATCCACGCCGTTCATCCGTTTTTTCATATCATTTTAGCCGTGATCCAAAAAATTAAGCACCAAATCTGATGTAGACCACACCACTGGAAAAAGTGGTGAATGACCATTCGAAACTTTTTGTTGCCACAAAAGTTTTGGATCAAGCCGATCTTTGTATTTTCCTTCCATCCTATCTGGTTGACCTTATGAACCCAGTTGGATAGCAAATAAACGTTACGGTGGGCCTAGAAAGTTTTTAATGGTGGGTGTTCAATCACCACTGTTTCTGTAGTGTGGCCCACCTGCTTAATTTTTGGGACCACGTATTAAATTTAGCTGGAAAAACGGATGGACAGCGTGGATATATGAAAAATCATCAAGATGGGCCCTAATGGTACGGGTAACACCTAACGGTTGCCTTTGATATCAATCCTTCCTCTCACGGTTAGCAAAATACAATAGCCGAGGTTTGCTACCTTACGTATCGAAATAGGATAGGTAACCCTTTATTTGAAACGTGGATTAGTGGAACTACTAATTGAAAATTTTCAACCCTTTGAATAGGCAAACCACGAGAAGACTGTCCACAGTCAAAGTAAAAGAGTTAAATGATGATGATGATGATGATGATGATAAAGTGGACGTACTCCAATCCGAGAGATTATATTATATTATAATTTTTTACATAATGTAAATTTGCAGTAAGGTCCGTCATATAAACGGTTTGGATCATAAAACATTGGCCCAAATGCATTGTCTATAGTTCCAACATATTCTATGGCAATACATCAGGACCTATTCTTGCAATTCTCCATTGACAAATAGATAACCTCACGATATTGGTGTCCATTGCCTCAGAAATATGGACATGGATTGTGTGGTGATCAAGCATGGTTGGGTTTGGTAAGGTAGTATGATGCTCTTAGAGATTGGCCCAATCAATTATATATTCAGCCTGGCAACTTTCAAACATGTCATCTCTAAAACAAAATGAGACATCACCAACAATCACTATCATGTCTTCAAACTTTGTAACTTACTTTCCTCATTTCTAATTCTGTTGTGCATCATAGCTCTATCATAACTTCTCGTGCACATATTCTCTTTCACTTTATGCTTTTGCCAAGCTCAGAGAAGTTACGCAGAACTTGAGCTTCTCTGTGGAAACTATCTTAGTGAGCATGTCAGCTGGATTCATACTCATGTGAATTTTATGTAGAGTTACTCCTGCTTAAGTACATGTTAGATAAAATGGTGGCGTACATTAATATATTTAGTACGTGAGTAATAAATAGTTTTTAGCCAAATTGATTGTGCTTTTGCAGTCATAATTAATCGGCACTTTCTCCTACTGAAGCCCCAACTAATTTATTATCCATCTCAACCAAACATATTCCTTGAATGCCTTAGTCACTTTGATATACTCGGCTTTAATCGTGGAAAGAGTAACCATAGACTGAAGCTTTGACATTCAACTGATTGCTTCATCCGCTAGTAAAAATGAATAACTAGAAGTCGACCTTCTATTATCCACACTACCCGTATAATCTAAATCCACATAGCCTATTAATTTGGCCTTTGATTTTTCAAAAGATAAGACGTATTCCTTTGTACCTTGAATGTATTAAAGTATCTATTTCACTGTCTCTTAGTGTTACTTTTTGGGATTGGGTATGTATTAACGATACCCATTATATATGAAATATCCGATCGTGTATAGACTATGGTATACATCAAGCTACCAACTGAGCTCCAATAAGGCATACGAGACATATCTTGCTTTTCTTCACCTATTTAAGGACACTATTCTGAAGATAGCTTTTAATGAGCTGTGTGGGGAATGCGTATCGACTTTGCCTTATCCATCTCAGATTTTATTAATACTTTATTAAGATATTCAACCTAAGATAACCATAGTTAGCTCCTCTTCCTATCTTTATGTATATCAATGTCGAGAACCTCTTTGCAAGCCATAGATCTTTATCTCAAATGTCCTTCATAATTAAGTCTTCAGTAAATTGATCTCAGACATGTTTTGATTGACGATTAGCATGTCATCAACATACAACACTAAGATGATAAATTTCTCATCACTCAGTCTCTTAAAATACATATAGTAATCATATTCATTCCTAATGAATTTCTAACTCACCATGAAAGAATCAAACTTTTTGTACCACTGGATAGGCAACTGTTTTAGGCCGTATAATGATGACCTTTTTAACCTCTAAACCTTGTTTTCTGTCATTTTTACTTCGAAACCTTCTAGTTACTTGATGTATATCTATTCTTCTAATTCTCCATGCAAGAAGGTAATCTTGATATCCATTTGCTTCAACTCGAGATCGTATTAAGCAACTAGTATCAATACAAATCTGATAAATACTTACTTTACAACCATCACGAATACTCACTGAACTGGACACCTTCTTTATGAGCATATCTCTTCATTACCAACCTTGTCTTATACCTATTTTATTTCTTCTTAAAGATCCACTTGCACCCGATCACCTTTCAACCGATGTTAAACTCAACAACTCCCACATCTTATTCTTGTGCAAGGAGTCTATTTCATCATCCATCGTAGCTTTTCACTTTTGGGCATCAAGCACATCAATAGTCTCCTGAAGAGTAGATGAATCCTCCTCATCTGTAATGAGGGTAAATGTGATATTTGAGTCATCTTTGTATCTCATTAGCAACCTGCGATCCCGTGGCAGATTCCTTCTCACATATGACTGCTCCACTTGCTCATATACCTCTGTTTGTGCCTCTGTATCATCATGAGTCTCATCTCTGTCTAACTGAAAGTCCACAACCAACCTTTTCGGTTCCTTATATTCATCCTTACGGAACAAACATCCTTTGTTAAATTTGACGTCACGACTAATAATGTTTTTTCATGTGACCCGGTCATACAACTTGTACCCATTCACACCACTACTATAGCCGACAAAGATGTATCTCTTAACCCTTTAATCTAACTTATTTCTCTCAATAGATGGTACATCAGAGTTAGCGTTGCAACCAAATACTCATAATCCTGAGTAGTCTACCTGCCCACCACTCCACACTTCCTCTAAAACTTGCAATCAATGGTCGTAGAAGGAAAAAAATCACCAAGTAATAAGTCGTGTTAACGGCCTTAGTCCATATGTCCTTACCTAACCCAACATTATTGATCATGTGTCGGGTTCTCTCCAAAAGAGTTTGATTCATCCACTCGGCCACACCGTTTTGCTCTACTGTATGGCACACTATGTTGTGTCTCATGATTCCTTCATCTTTGTAATATTGATTGAATTCTCCTGAAGTGAATTTTTCATCTTTATCTCCAACATTATCTATCTTTAGTAGCTTCAATTTTCACCCTGATTATTTTTTCACCATTGCCTTCCACTGCTCGTAGTTGGTGAAAACATTAGATTTATTTTTCATGAAATAAATCCATACTTTCCTAAAATAATCGTTAATGAAGATAACAAATCATGACGACCCTCCACCAGAAACCATAGGCAACGACCTCCATACATCAGAATGCACATATTCAAGAACACCCTTACATACATGTTTTTTAGACCTAAAAGATAATCTTAAATGTTTATCATATATACAATACTCGCAGATATTAAAATCAATACTTTTAAAGACTGGAAGTAAACAACGGTCAGAAAGTATCTTCATGGCCTACTCGCTTATGTGGCCCAGATGTGTATACCACATATGTACAGACGTGGAATCCACTACAACAAATGTATTCACCTAATGAAATGTTTCCTATCAACCTGTAAACATTTTTGTTCCACTGTGCCTTCATAACTATGAGTGCACCCTTTAAAACTTTTAGGACACAATCAAAGCTGGTGAACTTGCACCCAAGCACCCCAAGTGCTCCGAGAGATATCAAGCTCTTCCTCATATTAGGAACGTTATCACCTCGATTACGGTATGCTACATGCTATCAAACATATTGATTCGCACTGATCCAATGTTGACCACATTACAGGTATTATCATTGCCCATAAATACCTGACCACTATCACACTCTCTGTAACTAGCGAACTAACTCAAATGAGGAGTCATGTGATATGATGCTTCAGTATCCAAAATGTACTCATCGTTATGATTATCGTATAAATATTTGACAATGGACACTGACAACACATTACCTCCACTCATACCTTCATCAAAATCTACAATTTTAGTATCCCTGAAAGAAGCCTCTGAGTTCTCTTTTCTTCTGTTGGAATTTTTATAATCATTCTTCATGTACCCAAATATCCCACAATTCTAACACTTCAACTTTCTTTTACCCTTGCCCTTAGATTTGGACCTCAATCAAGAAGATCTACTATTTCGCTTAGAATTCCATCCCCTCGTAACCGATGCATTGGTAAAGGCACCCACATCACCGCTTCTTTTTTATCACCTTTCCTTGAAGGGCTGGGATAACGATATCGATGTAATGGTCAATTTACCGGTGCACAATGAGTCCTTGAATGATTCATATGAAGCCAGGAGAGAGTTTAACATGATGCATGCCTAATCCCCATCTTTCATCATCTCCTTAACATCTAGTAATTTACAAATTATCTTATTAAAGTTACTAATGTGGGTCTTAACATCAAGTCATCAACCACCTGTGCTATTTTCAAATTAAACAACTGAAGTTTCAAGTACGAGCAATTCTCAAGAGATTTCTTTGCATAGAAGTCCTCTAATTTCGTCCACGTACTTGCTGCAACTTTCTCTCTTATGACATTGTAGAGAACATCATCCGTTAGGCACAGTTGGATAGAGGTTCTCACTTTCTTGTCCATCTTGTTCCATTTGTCATTTGTCATAGTTTTCGGTCACTTCTCAAGGAGCGCATCATCCAATCCTTGTTGAATTAGGAGACCGGTTATCTTAACATTCCATAGTTTAAAATTACTTTTTCCAGAATATTTTTCAACATCGAACTTAAGATTAGAAGCCATTGATACTAGGCTTTCAGATTCAAACTGCTTCCAAACATTATATCTGATACCACTTTTTAGGGAACTGCGGAGGCACGTAGAGATGGATTAAGTACTCCAATTGCAACAACCAACTCTAATCACAAACAAACTGAATTTAATGTGGAAAAACTCTTTCTAAATAACACCATGGCACAAAGCAATAGTTATGCACTATGAAAGGAAAAAAAAAGAGATAGAGATTACCCGATTCGAACAAGCCTTGAATCTCTCTTACAAGCCCAAGCTATACCCTTGAAACCTTATGAACGAATTAGAAAGCTTTGAGATATCCCAAATCCTTGTTACACCCATATATATATCATATATAAGAATCATAATTGAAATTGGAAATAAATCCCACACTTACGCAATTTCGCGCGCGCTTGATGACAGTTCAATGACATCGATGGATTGTTAATGACATCGAACACTTTGATGTCATCGAGTAAACGTTAAAACATTCCAGAAAGAAAACATGAATTTTTCAGATTTTTTCAATGGCAACTTCGATGGGAGTTTGATGGCATCGTCGACCCGTTGATGGTATCTAACTCCCTTCGATGGTATCGAGTAGGACACCTAAAGTGTCCAATAACCAATATGAGATTTTTGGATTTTCTCGTTAGCATCGAGCAACTGTTGATGGTATCGACAGACCCTATTGCTAAAAGATTTGAGACATCAACAACATTTTCTTCTCATACGATTCCTCCCTTCTGTATATAGTAATAAGATGAATGATCCATGGAATAAAAAAAAGATTAAGCTATGTTTATTATAAACTGACGGAATAGTGGCATACATCTATTTGATTCATTGATTCCCCAACATGAGAAAAGGTCGATTCTTATTCAAGGGTGTGGGAATCTTCAAAAAAGCATAGGCTGACTCGAAAACCTCTGATGTGTCATTGAGCGTATGCTTTTTTGAGTCCCATTAAAGGTGTCATTGAGTGTGCTATCGACTGACCCTATTGTTTATAGATTTAAGACATTATTCAAGGTGTTCGATGCCATTGATAGATCGTCGATGCCATTGAAGTCCCATTAAAGGTGTCATTGAGTGTGCACACAAAATTGTATTAGTGCGGAATTTATTTCTTATTTCGATTGTAATTATCATGAAAGCTTATATAATGCGTGTAATCAGGATTTGACATAGTGATAAGGTTTTCTAATTTATTCTTATGGTATTTTGACATAGTAATAAGGTTTTCTAATTCATTCTTATGGTATAAAGGGCATAGCTTGGCTTGTGAGGGAGATTCAAAGCTTGTTCGAATTGGTAATCTCCATCTCTTGCAATTTTTTTACTTTCATAGTGCATTACTATTACTTTGTGCCATGATTTTTTCCCACAAGAGTTATTTCACGTAAAATTTAATTTCTTTGTGTTTAAACTTGGTTGTGTGATTGGAGTACTTTGCTTGATTCATCTCTATGTGCTTCTACAGTTTCCCAACACAAATGAAGGGAAGCTCGAAGAATTTTCTCTGTTAGCGACTTATGTAGTGGTTGACCTTATAAAGTTCTTTAAGTTTTGTTTCATTCCCCTCCCAAGTGGTTAGCATTCTATAAGCAACATCATTGAGTCTACCAAGGTCTCCCAAAATTAAGGAAAAAATCGATAATCTATCATTTTAGAGTTATTACCCCACGAAAAGAAATATTCTTTTGATAAGTCTTGTTTAGGGTCAAAAATATAATGACTAAAAACTATGTGTAGATTGACTGAACGTAGAAAGCCCTCCACTAGTAGGCGATCATGTTTTCATAAGATTTCTCATTACTCATGTCAGCATTCTTAATTATGATATATATGAGTGTTGGCACCAAAAACCTTCCCTAATTAATAGAACGTTCCCCTACTTACACTTGAAAAATTGCCATTCAAGGTCTCGTCGCTTTGGTGAATCACTTGTGGCTTTTCAGCCAGGAAGAAACAACTGCTACAAAGACAGCAAGCAAAAGCTTCAAAGCTTATTAGTAAAATAAGCTAGTGTGAAGTAGTTATGAACCTGAAAAATGTATGCATGATAGCGCACGGTGGCTTTTCAACCTAAGCTTATTGGGTCCTAGTCTTTATCTATAGTAGTGATGGCTCCTTCATCACCATTTTCCACCCGCCCGTATCAACTATTGGTTCCGAATCAAGGAAAACCACCATTCTCTTATAGAAGCTCACATTCACACCAGGGATGGGTAAATCCCAATGATGCAGTAAAGAGCACCGAGCAATGAGGGAGATGAGGGCATCTCTGCCCATGGGTTGGACCACACCACAGGTGGTAAGTCCTTCCACAATATGCCTTGGCCTCGAGTGGTGAGTAGCATGGAAGTGTTGAATCAATCAAAATGGCATAGTATAATCATAACTGAGGTTTTCATCAATCCATCGATAAGCCCCTCGCAGGATTCTAAAGCTTGATTATCCATCTAGTAGATGCTTCGGCTTCCACACACTCTCTGCAGCTGATCATTTTTCACAAAGGGAAAGTTCTTCAACCCATTAGCAAACTTCCTAAATTCAAACACTCTGGATAACTTTAAAATTTTAGAATATAATGCCTCTTTTGTTGTTCTTATGTATAAATCACCTCAAAAGTAAACAAGTAGAAAAAGAAGATGAACCATAGTAGAACGAAAAGTCCATGTACCATTACAAAGATGAAGTTATCTTAGTTAGCTTCACCTATATGGAAATATGACAAACATAAAATCTCCAGGTTATTGAAGAGGATGTATTAGTTGTAAGGACTATTATTGGCTTTTTTAGACTGGAAGATAGGACTTCTCAATTGCTACTGCAATACTATGCACAACAGGAAGGACATTGCTAGCTTTAGCAAGTCATATAGAGAGAGAAGCTGCTAGAATTGATTTGTTATTTTTCATTGTTATAATTGGATACAGGGAAGCCAATTTATAGGCATCTGGAGTCATTATAAAATTACAAAATTATCCAATCTAAATGCATTTAACATTCATTAGGTGCATGTAATAGAACTTGGGAATACTAAAAGCTTGAAACGGTGGAGGTTGGAGGATTCTTCTAGAAACGTATCAACGGTCTAGATTTCAGGAATTATTTCAAGGGTCTAGATGACAAGGTAGTCCAAAAATTTGTTTAGGTTTGACATTTCTAACACTCCCCTTCAAACCAAAACAGGCTTCATTCCAAGCATTGATCTTAGTCATTTGAATGCATTTGTCGATAGTGACTTGGAGAAAATATCTGCTACCTATTTAGTACTATGACAATGCTCTAATTTCACTATTTTCTACATTACTTTATCTCTTAAGAAGTGATACCTAGTATCAATGTACTTGCTCCTTCCATGCTGCACCGGATTTTTGGCAAGTTTGATTGCCGACTTATTATCCATGTATATAACGGTGGATTCCTCCTATGGATGTTTCAACTCATTTAGTAGGTTCTTCAACCATATTGCTTCACAGATTGTGGACGATGCTGCCACATACTCTGCTTCACATGTGGACAAAGCGACCACACTTTGTTTCTTTGAGTTCCAAGTGAAGGCAATTGACCTGAGATAGAATACATAGCCAGTGGTGTTTTTCCTTTTATCTTGGTCACCTCTCCAATCACTATTGGAGTATCCATACAGAATTGCCTCATCATCGTATGAATAAAAAAGACCAAATTCCATGGTTCCTTTAACATACCTGAGGATTCTTTTTGCAGCAAACCAATGTGACTCTTTTGGTGCTTCTATGTACCTACTTAGAAGCCCAACATTGTGGACAATATCTAGCCTAGTGATTGTGAGGTATCTTAGACTTCCAATCAGACTCTTGAATAGAGTCGAGTCAACATTTCTTCCTTCGCCATCTTTTGTGAGCTTCAGGCTCATTGTTACAGGCATATTTACGGCATTGCAGTCGGTCATCTTGAATTTTTCAGGAAGTTCCTCTGCATACTTTTTCTGTGATATATAAATGCCACCAGCTTGTTGTTTCACTTCGATACCCAAGAAGAAGGACATCAATCCACCATCTGTAATCTCGAATTCATTGAACATAGCATGCTTGAATTCTTCAAACATCACCTGGTTGTTTTCTGTGAACAACAGATTATCAACATATAGGCATGATATGAGGATGTCTTCATGAGCATTTTTCTTGATGTAGACTGCATGCTCACGTGGACATTGGGCAAAGCCATTTTCTTGAAGATAATTATTGATGTGTGCATTCCAAGCACGTAGAGCTTGCTTCAACCCATAGAGAGCTTTCTTCAGCCAATACACCTTGTGTTCCTCTCCTTGCATGACAAAGCCTTCAAGTTGGTTAACATAGACTTCTTCTTCGACTACTCCATTTAAGAATACATATTTTACATCTAGTTGGTAGATAATTCAAGTATGATGAGCTGCAAGGGAGATAATCATCCTCACAGTGTCAAGGTGAGCAACTAGGGCAAAAACTTCTTCATAGTCTACCCTATATTTCTGTTTGTAGCCCTTTGCTATGATCCTTGCCTTATATCGTTTGATCTTTTCATCAACATTCCGTTTGATTTTATACACCCATTTGAGACCAATGGTCCTCTACCCTTTAGGGAGTGAGATCAGCTTCCATATATGATTATTCTCAATAGCATAGATCCCTTCTTCCATAGCCTTTCTCCAACATTATTCATTCACAGCCTCCTCGAATGTGAGATGCTCATGGTCCGCATACAGGTATAACAAATTCACTTCCTCAGTTTCTACGTAGATGTCATTGAGGTTTCTCATTTTTATAGGAGCCAAGGGTGAAGGAGAATTGCATGAAAATGTGCCAGCTAAATTCTGATTTGATGATGTACTTCCAAGGGAGATGGAATGTACTCCCGAACTTCTGTGATCCGAATGAGATGATGCGGGTGTCTGCTCCTGATTCACATGCCTCTCTTCTTCATATTCTTTTTCCTCGACCTAATTTTCTTTGGCTGAATCTTTCTTGTTCCACTTCCAAGCTTCTTCCTTGTAGAACACCACATCTCTACTTACTACCACCTTGTTAGTTAGTAGGTTGTAGAGCTTGCATGCCTTCGATTCTTCATTGTAGCCGAGGAAGATGTACTTCTCATCATGATCATCAAGCTTTTTCCTTCTCGCTTTTGGAACTTGAGCATAGGCGACACACTTAAAAATCTTAAGGTGCGTCATGCTCAGCTTGTAACCACTCCATGATTCTTGTGGTGTCTTAAATCTAACACTCTTGATCGGACATGTATTGAGTAGATAGGCAATACATGCAACTGCCTCTACCCAGAAATTCTTTGGCACACTTTTCTCCTTTAGCATGGTCCTTGTCATGTCAAGAATGGTATGGTTTTTTCGTTTCGCAATTCCATTCTGTTGTGGCATGTAGGCTGCAGTATGTTGTTGCTTGATTCCTTGATCCCCACACTAATCTCGAAAGGTATTTGAGGTGTACTCCCCACCTTTTTCAGATCTAAGGGTTTTGATTTTAAGGCCACTTTCTTTTTCAATAAGGGCCTTAAAATTTTAAAAAATAGTAAAAGTAGTAGACTTCTCTTTGATTACATACACCCACAATTATCTACTAAAATTGTCAATGAAGGTAATAAAGTATTTATCACCTCCAAGAGACATTGGCTCTAATGGTCTACAGATGTCAGTGTGAACTAACTACAATGGTTCTTTTTCTCTTCAAAATACTCCACTCGTAAAGGAGTTCCTTTACTGTTTCTCAAGTGTGCATGCCTCACACACTTGTTCTGGAGCTTTAATGGTAGCCAAGCCATGCACCATGCTTAATGACGACAGAACTTTCAGGCCACTGGAATTTAGATAGCCAAATCGAAGATGCCACATTTAAGAATCATTTTTTACTTTTCCATAAAAACACTTCTCGAGCATTGTGTTTATATAGAGCTAAAACATATGATTCTTCATCATTTGGACTTTCGTAATCGAACATCCATGTATATCTCTTATGGAAATAGAAGAATTCTCCTTGCGTATGACATATCCTTTTTCATGGAGTTATCCGAGACTCAGTATATTACTTTTTATGTTGGGCACGTGGTACACATTAGAGATGTAGTTTGGAACACCATTCTTCTGAAAGATTTTGATTTTGCCTTTACCTTTCATCGGCGTCTTTGACAAGTCACCGAATGTCACATCACCATGAACTCCTATGAGTTCTTTGAAATAAACTTTTATTCCCGCACATGTGATTACTTGCACCTATGTCGAGATACCATGCATCTAGTCGATCACAACCTTTCTCTTTTTTTTTAGTAGCCAAACCAAACCACCAAAAATAAAAAACACCCATAAAGTACACACATTATCATACTATAGTTTGAAAAGATCACAACTTTTCTCTTATGCAACGAGCACTGTGGAGTCTTCCTGGTCATGACTCGATGCTTTAACAAGGTTGAATCATTTATCGTGATCCACTAGCTTGCTCCAACAATCCAAGGCATCATGGCGAATTTGTTACAATTTTGGCACCGAATATTTCTCATATTTCTGCGACCGCATATGGATCGACCTCTACTATTCCCTCTTCCATGAAAATTGGTAAATTTCTGTTGATTTTGTGAATGGTTCAGATGATATCCACATGTCAGTCCTCTTGCATTAGTGCTAGTACCGCGACCTCCGCTATTTGTATGACCAGTATTTTGGTCATTTATAGTCAACTTAGACTCCAGGGCATGTTTCAACATTGATGCGTTATTTTTCTGCATATGTTGCTCATACACTTGTAACGATCCCATCAACTCTTCAACGGATAGATTTTTCAAGTCCTTTGATTCTTCGATCGCCACAACTACGTGCTTAAACTTGGTTGTGAGAGATCACAGTGCCTTTTCTATTAGACGTATGTCTTCAACTTTTTTACCATTTCTTTTTAAATTGTTAATAATAACAAGTATATGGGAGAAGTAGTCAGACATACTTTCACCTTCCTTCATGTGCGCCGCCTCGAACTCGGCTCTTAGTGTTTGAAGACAAACCCACTTCACTCGATCAACACCTTTGAAAATAGTGCTAAGGGTATCCTAAGCTTACTTGTTTGATGTCGCTTTGACGATCTTTTCAAAGGTTGAATCATCCAACCCTTGAGAGATAAGGAATAGGGCCTTCTTGTCTTTCTTCATTTGATCTTTAAGGGTGGACTTTTGCTTGTTGGTATAGACCGCTTCTTGCTCCATTGTAGATTCTACATGGCCATCAGTGATGATCTCTCATAGATCTTGAGATCCAAACAAGGCTTTCATTTGGATGCACCAAGTTTTGTAGTTGTCCTTAGACAACTTCGGTATTTGAGATTGTATTGTACTTATCATTTTAAAATATTTTAATATAAATATTAAAATGATATGTGCTACTAGAACTTGCAAGAGTTCAAAGAACATCCACCACTTGAGATGATGAAAAAAAACTGACTGATTTTAGAAATCTGAAAATTTAGGCAGTTCGATGATGGTGATGAATATGGATTCTTAAGGCTGATTAATAACCTGCTTCTGTTGGAAGATGTCGCTTTTATTAGAATATGTTAAGACTGACAGTGATGAGAAAAATGATGGAGAAAATTTTAGCCTCCTCACAGCTGAAATTTTTTTCTATTTGTTGGATATTTCAGACACAAAACAAGGTGTAGAAATTGCTATGAGAGGGAGATTCCCTTCTAGCAGGCATAGGGAGAGAGCTCCTTTAAGGAGACCGACTGCTTGCGTTCGCACTCCCCCAAGAAGCTGATCACCCAATCGTTCCCCTTGCCCTAACATCCAAGGAGCTCCACTGCACAAATTAGATTTCAGCCTTTTCATCAGCAACATCGCCTTCGATACGACGACCCAAGATCTATGGGGCATTTTCAACAAATATGGCAGAACCTTAGATGTGTATATTCCAATCCGGCCGGGTACCAGAAAACCCTAGGGCTACGCTTTTGTGTGTTTCCTATACGAGCAAGATGCTAGGGATGCAATGGGTACTCTGAAGGAGAAGCGCATATACGGTAGAATAGTATCCATTAGCTGGGCAAAAAAGAAAAAAAGGAAAACCCATCTCACAGATGCGAACCAGAGGCCTACCAAAGCAGGGGGAAGCAGGCCACATTCCCCTGCTCAAGCCATGGATGGCACGAAAAGGCCAGACTACTCATATGTAACGGCTGCTCAGAGGTAAACAGTTATGAAATCTGGTGCAGTTGAGGAGATAAACGCTAGCTCTTCGGTGGCAGATCCACGGGCGGTAGAGCAAAAGCTGAGGGAACTAAAACTAGGCTTAGTAGGTAAGGTGATATCCCCAACCACCTCCATTCCCTCTTTAATCGAAGCAATAAGGGCTTCCAGATTTGGCTCCTCAACAGTGGACATTTCTAGGCTATCTCCGAATAGTTTCCTGCTAATTTTCAAATCAAAGTCAGAGTACGTTGAGTTCCGAGAAGACGATCAACTACAGCTTTCAATGGGTTTTACATCCATCTCACCGTGGAATGATGATATGGTCATGGGAGGGGGATGGGGTATGGATTAGGTTGTATGGAATTCCTGCCCACACCTGGTTAGAATCGGCGATCCTAGATCTTAGGAATTCATTTGGGAGAGTTATCCAATTGGATACCAATGCCAGCCTAGGTATCTTCTAGATGTTCGCCCGCATTAAAGTCACGGTCCGCCCAGGAATGAACTTAAATAAAGTTCTAAAATTAAAAGTGAGGGAAAAGATCTATCCGATCTTTGCATTTTTGGAATCGTTTAAAGAGGTAAGAAGCTCATCTCAACAAATCCTGAAGAACAGGGCTCCAGAATCTACAAAAGATTGGGTGGAGAGATGTTTTCACTAGTCGTGGGAATAGGAGAATGGACAAGATAGAGGTACATATAGACTTCTACATAGTATCAGTTTGAATGAGGAAGAGCAGAGGCAAATTCAACTTCCAAGCACGAGGCACAGAGAAGTAACACGGGATTCTGTCTCTGTGAAGTGGTTGCTGCTCACTGACAGAACAAACAGCCTGGCTAATACGGGTAAGAATACGGTGGGTTGCCTAGGCAGTACTAAAGAAACCATTCTACAAAGCAACACGAGCCACCATCAATTCCTGGCCATCAACGAAGAGAGAAACAAGATCAATCATGAAACCGCTAGGCCTAAAGATAAAAATACGACAGTGGAGATGCCATTACAAGTCGATGATGCCTTTCTCCTTTGCCCATTTAAAAGAAAGAATGACCTGCTGCAGTCTAGATCTACAGGATGTTTGCCGAGAAGCTTTGCCATAATGGCCTCAAATGTCGATGAGTTCACGTTGGTGAGGCCTCATTCAGAGTCAGAACGCACGATTGTGACAATATCATTACCTGCAACTATAGCTCCTCCTAGTTAAACTGTGGATCCCTCATAGGAGGAGAGGGCCCAAGATTCAATCGGTAATCTCCATCTCCAAACCAGTCCATTAGAAAGCAGGGATGGAGGTACTAATGTTGAGAGTTAGGACAGCCTGAACAAAGACAGATAGAGAGTTGCACTAGAAGTGGACCTTTCTCCGTTCTACTTAGCAGGAACAAGGAAGGCGGTTGAATGCAAGGACCACGCTGACTGGTTGCCACCAACGGAAGACCGTAAGGACCAAGCCGACAACTTTCAGTCCGGGCCATTAATCATCTCAGTCGACAGCAACTCCTCCCCAAGGATGGAAAACGACAACAGCACGGTTACAGAAGAAAAACAGGAGCTAAACAACAAAGTCTCGGTTGACCATCACACGTTCTCCCCCACTATGGTAGCAATGGGAGAGAAAATTATTAGAAGGGCAAGAGTGTTATATACAAGAGGCGATTGGGAATCCAAACTTCGAAGGCTCAAAAGAAGGGCGGTGAATTCAAGCTGTGTGACTGATAGATAGGATCCTTATTTGGAATATTCGTGGTATCAGTAACTGTCGCTCCATCGGGGCGGCTAAACGGTTAATCAGAAAGCATGACCCTTGGATTTTTGCAATCCTTGAACCCATGCTTCTAGACAATAAAAGAGTGGAGATCGGCTTACAGCTGGGTTTTCACGCGTCCATGTCTAATGCAAATGTTGGGGGGAAGATCTGGGTGTTTTTTAAAACCCTGTTAACCTGCTCCCTAATTCTGCAATCTAACCAATCTATTTCCATTGCATTCAATGTGCAAGCCCCTCCTCTGGTTTTCTCAGTTTCTTTTATTTATGCCAGCTGCTCCAAGGTCCTGAGAAGCCATGATTTCCTCCCCCTGGGCAGTGGGCAAGGACTTCAACGCAGTTACGGAAGCCAATGATAGGAGGAGCCATAGAATTACGGATAGGACTAGCTCGTCTAATTTGCTGACAGCTATTGAAGCAGCAGGCCTTATGGATGCAGGTTTCTTTAGAAATTAATTCACCTGGAGCAATAATCGAGGAGGTGTGGCCAGGGTATGGGCCCTCCTCAACAGGGTTCTTATCAATGTGGCCTGGTCAGTAGCGTTCCCCACCTTTCAAATGGTTCGTCTTCCCTGCATCAACTCCGACCATGCCCCGATTCTCCTCTCCTTCCCCCAGTAAGCGACCTCCTCAGCTAAACCATTCAACTTTCAACACATACGGATTCAACATGAATCCTTCCATCAGACCGTTAAGACTGCGTAGGCATCAGCAGAATCAAACCACTCGATCTATAACGTTTTGGCCAAGATGAAAAGGGTCAAGCGGGCCCTTAAGGAGTGGAATACAGACGTTTTTGGCAACATCTTTATACAACTGCAACAGGTTGAGTGTGTTGTGGAAGAGATAGAGGCCCAGTTGCAATCAGTTGATGATGAGATATAGTGGGACGACCTGCAGCAAAACCATGACACCGCTTTGAAAACTTTGGCCCGGATTCAAGGTAGGGAAGAACTTTTTTGGAAGTCAAAGGCTCGGAAGAGTTGGCTAGAGGCGAGCGGAAAAAACTCCAAATTCTTTCATGCGTCCACTATGGAGAAGCATGGAAGAGCACCATTAGCAACATTGTTTTGGAATCAAGGCAATCAGTTGACGATATGACAAGCATCAAACAAGCAGTAGTGGATCATTTTCAGAACCTGTTCAAGGAGGTCACATGCAAGTACAATAGTGACGTGTTGGACGTTATCCTGCCCTTCCTCTCTACGGCGGATAACGACATCCTTATGCCCACACCATCCATTCAAGAGGTCTTCCTAACAATCTCTAATATTCCAATAGATGGTGCAGCGGGTCCCGATGGTTTTTCTGGGTACTTCTTTAGGGCTTGCTAGGACATTGTGGGTCTAGACCTTCTAAATGGGATCAAATTCTTCTTTTAAGGGAGACCTCTTCCGAGGGAAGTCACAACTCCCCTATCTGTCTTATCCCAAAAGGATTGTCTCCTAAGGCCTTTGCTGACTTCCGTCTGATCAATCTCTATAACTGCCTATACAAGATCTTCTCCAAGGTGATTACGTCAAGATTGAATCAACTTCTCCCTCATCTGATCTCGGTCGAACAACGGGCTTTCATCAAGGGTTGTTCCATAGCGAAAAATGTTGCTTTAACACAAGAACTATTTAAGATCTCAACAGGAAGGTACGGGGAGGTAACATTGCGATTAAATTGGATATGGAAAAAGCTTCTAATAACCTGGATTAAGCTTTCCTAAAACAAGTCTTGTACCATTTCGGGTTCAGTGCGACGTGGATCGCCTTGGTAGAAAATTGTTGGGCCAATAACTGGTTCTCAGTACTTATTAATGGTGAAAGTGTGGGTTTCTTTAAGTCCTATATAGGCCTATAGTAAGGTGATCTGCGTTCGCCCAATATTTTCATCATTGCAGTAGAAGTGTTGAGCCAAGGCATCAAGAGGTTAAGTTGTCATAGTCGTAGTCAGTTGTATAAAGTCAGAGTGGGCTGCCCTTCGATCTCCCACCTGTTGTACTCGGATGATACACTCTTGTTTCTGAATGGGAGTAGCATTGTGCTTAGGGAAATGAAGCACTTGTTGGAGTCCTATCAAAAGGCTTTAGGTCAGCAAGTTAATCTACGAAAGAGCACCTTTATTCACTCAAGAAAGCTAGTGGAGGCTAGAGTTCAGGCCATTGAAAACATTCTCGGCATCACCAGAAATTCTGGCAGATTCTCTTATCTTGGCGTTCCACTAGTGGCAGGTAGGATTAAAGCGGCAGACTTCCAGCCTTTGGTGGACAAGGTTGAAAGGCAGATTCAAGGATGGAAAACTAGGTATCTGTCGCAGGCAGGCAGGGCGGTGTTGATTCGACATGTCCTATGTAGCATTCCGATCCACTCTTTAACTGGGGACCATATCCCTTCGCAGGTGCTGGTTATGCTGGAAAAGAAATTTGCATCATTTTTCTGGGGGTGGAAAGAGGGGAAAAGCAAACGTCATTGGGCTAGTTGGAAGAAGATCGTCGTTCCTAAGGAGGAGGTTGATTTAGGTATCAGGAGAATAAAGAGTACGATGGACGTACTTCGTTTGAAGTTGGCCTGGTCCATTAAAAACGGCCAATCAGACAGCCTTTGGAAAACATTCAGGTCAACTAAATATGCCCAGGACCTCTTGCCAACAGGTTCCCCTAACCTGGCCTCTTTTGCGTCGCCTATTTGGAAGCGGATCTGTAATGCGCTCACCACAGCCGATGAGCTCGTTCAATGGAAACTAGGAGAGGGGAACTGCTTGTTCTGGCTCTCCAACTGGTCGGGTTTTATCCTGCTTTGCAGGTTTGCATCCTTTAAAATTTCGGCTCATCTTTTAGATATGAAAACAACTCAGGTGTTGGGCAAGGAAGGCCCTCTCCCTTTGTCAGTAGCCTTCTATTTCCAGTTATTGACCACATCTTTCAGCATGTTCCATTGCTAAGGCCCTATGGTCGTTCGTCAGTAGCATGTTTGACATTCATCTAGTGGAGGTACAGGCTATTGGCGACAGACTATCATAGTGGTGGGGATCGGCAGTCCATCGATCAGCCAACTTGGTGGCTTACAAGCTAGCTCTATGTGTCGTCTTTTGGTGATTTGAAAATGTCAAAATGCAGCTATATTTGATGGCAAACAGTTGTCCATTCCATCGGCAATTGCGTAGGTGAATTGGTGGTTCGCCACATTAAAATGCGAAAACAATACAGTGAGCCCGACTGCAGTGAGTGGCTGGGTTGTCCCCCTCCTTGATGCTGACAATGGTGCTAGAGCTGGCAATGATGACCAAATTGATCGGTCCTTGCACAGTGCCGACTATCAGCCCAAAGAACAGGGCAGTGAGCACACCATCACAAGAAGTACACGTCAATCTTATCTTCCTTTGCTAGTGAGATGGAATAAGACCCCACTACAAGAAAGAGGATTTTTACAGATGAAATTTTTTTTACGTCGCTAAAAGTGACTTTTAGCAATGAAATTTTTTTTTAATCGGTAAAAGTTTACTTTTAGCGACGAAAGTTTTCGTCAGTAAAGGTTGTTTTAAATTTTGTGAAAAAATCAAAAATTTTACTTTTACCTATGAAAAGTTTTGTAGCTAAAAAACGTGGATGAGACTTTTACCTACGAAAAGTTTCGTCACTAAAGGTTGTTAACAATTTTTGAAAAAAATTCAAAAAGTTTACTTTTACCGACGACCATTTTCGTCACTAAAGGTTGTTTTAAAAATTTTCAAAAAGTTTACTTTTACCTACGAATATTTTCGTAGCTAAAAAACGTGGATGATACTTTTACCTATGAAACGTTTCTTTGCTAAAGGCTATTAACAATTTTAAAAAAAAAATTTAAAAAGTTTTCTTTTACCGACGAATACTTTTGTCGCTAAAGGACGTTTTAAATTCTTGAGAAAAAATTTGAAAAGTTTACTTTTACCAACGAACATTTTCGTAGCTAAAAAACGTGGATAAGACTTTTACCTATGAAAAGTTTCGTCGCTAAAGGTTGTTAACATTTAAAAAATAAAAAATAAAAAAGTTTACTTTTACTGATGAACATGTTCGTCGCTAAAGGTTGTTTTTAAAAAAATTTGAAAAGTTTACTTTTACTTACGAAAATTTTCGTAGCTAAAAAAAGTGGATGATACTTTTACCTATGAAAAGTTTTGTCGTTAAAGGCTCTTAACAATTTTTGAAAAAAATTCGAAAAGTTTACTTTTACCGACGAACATTTTCGTCGCTAAAGGTTGTTTTAAAAAAATTTTGAAAAGTTTACTTTTACCTACGAAAATTTTCATCGCTAAAGGTTGTTTTAAATTTTTAAAAAAATTTTGAAAAGTTTACTTATACCTACAATACCTTTCATAGCTACAAAACGTGTGTGAGACTTTTACCAACGAATATTTTCGTCGCTAAAAGTATTAGATTTTTTTACATAGAAAAACTACGCGGAGAGTTTTAGCAATGACACTTTTCGTCAGTAAAAAGTAAAATAACACTTTTACCTATGAAAATGTTCATTGCTAAAAGTGTTTTGAAGTGGAAAATTTACACTGTGAGTTTTACCTTAGAAAGAGTTGTACCAACAAATGATTTCGTTAGTAAAAATATTTCAAAATACTTTTACCTATAAAAATATTCGTAGGTAAAGAAATGTGGATGAGACTTTTACCTACAAAATGGTTCGTAGGTACCAAAAAAAGTGAAAGAGACTTTTACCTACGAAATATTTTGTAGGTAAAAGTCTCTTTTTTAAAAAAATAAAAATATATTCCAGCACAAAATTCCTAATATACACATGTTACAATATATTTCATCATATTCTTCCTAATATACACCTTTTATATAATATATTTCATCATATTCACATTTACATTCATCTAAACCCAAACTACGTAAATCTATCGAAACATAAACTACATTTATCCAAACATAAACTGCATTCATCCAAACGGAAACAATCTTATCCACATCACATTCATCCATGCATAAATACATATAAGTTTAACATCATAAATAAAATACAAAAAATTATTCATAGCCTATTTCCTGGCAGGGGTCACAAAATTCAGTGTGGTGAACACATCGCCGACTGTGCACACACACCTAGGTCCTAACTCATGCCTTCATGGTAGATTCAAAATAGTTTCAATACAAGGTCACGAGTTTGAGTACCCATTATAGTCGTAAGCGACTCTGCTGTGTGAGTGTGTGTTAAAAGAAAAAGAAAAAAAGAAAATGTTGATTTATCTTTTGGGTTGAGCCTAATGGTACTTGGTGATTTTTCATCAGGTAGAAATTATTATTAGTTGTTTTTAGAAATGCAAGATTAGGCCACTTCTAATTATATTAACATGATAAAATGTTGTCCATATATTTGAGCAGACATCACAAAATAAACAATCCTATGAAAAAAAAAACAAATGAAAAGAGAGAGAACATATGAGAGGTAATCCTTATCTCCTTTGATGGATTCAAGCTACATGTGCCCTACCCAACTTCCTATAAGGAGAAGTTATATGGGTCTTGGAATAATGTTGGTGACAAATCCACCTTGTCTATTAATATTATCATATTGTGTTAGGATATGACTCTAAAAATGAGATAAATCCAAATCTCAAATAATCTATGCTATAAGAGATAGTGGAGATGGAAATAGATGAATTGTGTTCGCTTGAGTTCGAGTATGGTTGCCAACAAAGAAAGATTTTCTTGTTTGTTGCCATGTGATTGGGCTACATTATTACATCAATTAGGTTTTAGTTCGGGATTGGGTTTAAGTTTGGATTTTCAAGTTTAGGTTTAGGTTTAGGTTAGGGAGTTGAGATTAGGATTAGGTGTAGGTTTAGGTTTAGGGATTTAAGAATACATTTAGGTCTTAGATTTAGGTTTAGGTTTTAGGTTATAGGTTTATGTTAAGGCTAGGTTATAGGTTATAGGTTATTGGTTAAGGTTTAGGTTATAGGTTTTAGTTTAGGTTAAGGTTATAGGTTATAGGTTATAACTTTAGGGAATTGAGAATAGGTTAAGGTTTAGGTTTAGGAAATCGGGTTCGGGTTTGGGTTCAGTATCAGGTTTAGGTTTAGGTTTTCAAGTTTAGGTTTAGGTTTAGGTTAGGGAGATGACATTAGGATTAGGTGTAGGTTTAGGTTTAGGGATTTGAGAATACATTTAGGTTTTAGGTTTAGGTCTAGGTTTTAGGTTTAGATTATAGGTTTAGGATTAGGTTAGGTTATGGGTTTAGGTTTAAGTTAGGTTATAGGTTAAGGTTTAGGGAATTGAGAATAGGTTAAGGTTTAGGTTTAGAAAATCGGGTTCGGTTTCGGGTTTAGGTTTGGGTTTTCAAGTGTAGGTTTAGGATAAGGAGTTGAGATTAGGATTAGGTGTAGGTTTAAATTTAGGAATTTGAGAATATATTTAGGTTTTAGGTTTAGGTTTAGGTTTTAGTTTATATGTTTAGGTTATAGGTTTAGGTTTAGGTTTTAGGTTTACGTTAAGGTTAGGTTAGGTTACAGGTTATAGGTTTAGGTTTAGGTTATAGGTTTTGGTTTAAGTTAAAGTTATCGGTTTTGATTTTGGTTTAGGTTTAGGTTTAGGTTTAGGTTTTAGGTTTAAGTTAAGGTTATAAGTTTAAGTTATAGGTTTAGGTTTAGGTTAGAGGTTATAGGTTATAGGTTATAGCTTTAGGGAATTAAGAATAGGTTAAGGTTTAGGTTTAGGAAATCGGGTTTGGGTTAGGGATCAGGTTTAGGTTTGAGTTTTTAAGTTTAGGTTTAGGTTAATGAGTTAAGATTAGGATTATGTGTAGGTTTAGGTTTAAGGAATTGAGAATACATTTAGGTTTTAGGTTTAGGTTAAGGTTATAGGTTTAGATTAGGTTTAGGTTTAGGTTATAGGTTATAGGTTATAGCTTTAGGGAATTGAGAATAGGTTAAGGTTTAGGTTTAGGAAATTGGGTTCGGGTTTGAGATCTAGTTTAGGCTTGGGTTTTCAAGTTTAGGTTTAGGTTAAGTAGTTGAGATTAGGATTAGGTGTAGGTTTAGGTTTAAGGATTTGAGAATACATTTTGGTTTTAGGTTTAGATTTAGGTTTAGGTTTTAGGTTTAGGTTAAGGTTATAGGTTTAGGTTTAAGTTATAGGTTATAGGCTATAGCTTTAGGGAATTGAGAATAGGTTAAGGTTTAGGTATAGGAAATTGGGTTCGGGTTCGGGATCGGGTTAGGTTTGGGTTTTCAAGTTTAGGTTTAGGTTTAGGTTTAGGTTAGAGAGTTGAGATTAGGATTAGGTGTAGGTTTAAGTTTAAGGATCTGAGAATACATTTAGGTTTTAGGTTTAAGTTTAAGTTTTAGGTTTAGGTTATAGGTTTAGGTTTAGGTTTAGGTTTTAGGTTTAGGTTAAGGTTAGGTTATAGGTTATAATTTTAGGTTATAGGTTATAGGTTATAGGTTAAGGTTTAAGTTATAGGTTTTAGTTAAGGTTTAGGTTATAGGTTATAGGTTATAGGTTAAGGTTTAAGTTATAGGTTTTAGTTAAGGTTTAGGTTATAGGTTATAGGTTATAACTTTAGAGAATTGAGAATAGGTTAAGGTTTAGGTTTAGGAAATCGGGTTCAGGTTCGGGATTGGGTTTAGGTTTGGGTTTTCAAGTTTAGGTTTAGGTTTAGGCTAGGGAGTCGAGATTAGGATTAGGTGTAGGTTTAGGTTTAGAGATTTGAGAATACATTTAGGTTTTAGGTTATAAGTTTAGGTTTTAGGTTTTAGGTTTAGGTTTAGGTTTAGGTTACAAGTTATACCTTTAGGGAATTGAGAATTGGTTAAGGTTTAGGTTTAGGAAATCGAGTTCGGGTTCGAATTCGGGATCGGGTTAGGTTTGAGTTTTCAAGTTTAGGTTTAGGTTTAGGTTAGGAGTTGAGATTAGGATTAGGTGTAGGTTTAGGTTTAGGTTTTAGTTTATAGTTTTAGGTTTTAGGTTTAGGTTTAGGTTTTAGGTTTAGGTTAAGGTTAGGTTATAGGTTATAAGTTTAGGTTATAGGTTAAGGTTTAGGTTATAGGTTTTGGTTTAGGTTAAGGTTATAGGTTTTAGTTTAGGTTTAGTTTTAGGTTTTAGGTTTAGGATAAGGTTATAGGTTTAGGTTAGATTTAGGTTTAGCAGCTATGGGTTGTCATCCATGACATCAGAGAGCAATTGGACAGATAGAGGGAGAAGCATGAGAGGAAGATGATAGAGGAGTTGGTGAGGTAGAGAGAGGAGTAGGAGAGGAAGATGAAGGAGATGCGGGTAGAGCATGAGCGACAAATGACAGAGATGTTTTAAGCTCTCGCAGCACGCTTACCCACCGATGCCCCACCACCTTCGCCTTCATCTTTGTAATTTTTTATATTTTTATTTATGATGTTTTGCTTATATGTATTTATGTGTGAATGAATGTGATGTGGATAAGATTGTTTGTATTTGGATGAATGTAGTTTATGTTTGGATGGATTTACTAGTTTGGGTTTAGATGGATGTGAATGTGAATATGATTATATAACAGGTGTATATCAGGATGAATATGATGAAATATATTGTAACAGGAATTTTGTGCCAGAATTTTATTTTTTTTTAAAAGAGACTTTTACCAACGAAAATTTTCATCGGTAAAAGTTTTTTATGTATTTTTTAGTGACGAAAATGTTCGTTGCTAAAAGTTTTGTAATTTTTTTAGCGACGAAAACTATCATCGCTAAAATTTTAACATTTATTTTTTACCGATGAAAATATCCGTCACTAAAATTTTTGTAATTATTTTTTAGCAACGACAATTATCGTCACTGAAAGTTCAAAATTTATTTTTTACCGACAAAAATATTTGTCACTAAAAGTTTTGTAATTATTTTTATCGACGACAACTATCGTTGCTAAAAGTTTAACATTTTTTTACCAACAAAAATTTTCGTCGCTAAACGTTTTGTAAATATTTTTAACGATGAAAATAATCGTCGCTAAAAGTTGAAAATTTATTTTTTACCGGTGAAAATATTCATTGCTAAAAGTTTTGTAATTATTTTTAGCAACGACAACTATCGCCACTAAAAGTTTAACATTTATTTATATTAAAAGTTTTTTAGCGATGAAAAAAATTCGTCGGTAAAAGTTGTGTAAGTATTTTTAACTGTGAATAAATTTTTGTCGGTAAAGTTTTTCAGTGACGAAAAAATTCGTTGGTAAAAGTTTTTAGTGACAAAAATATTCTTCGGTAAAAGTTGTATAAATATTTTTACCTTTGAGTAAATTTTCATCGGTATAAGTTTTTAGCGACAAAAAAATTCGTTAGTAAAAGTCCTTTTCCGACGATTTAAATTTTTCGTCAATAAGAACCTTTTGTGTCGATCTTTTAGTGACGAAAATTTTCGTCGCTAAAACTTTTTAACTACGAAAATTTGGCTTTTAGCGACGAAAATTTTCGTTGGTAAAGGTGGGATTTCTTATAGTGATTTTAAGAATAAGAATCCTTTCGGGTCATTTGGCAAAGGGTAAGTAGAACCCTAATGATTGCTTTTTGCATGGTGCGTTGTACTTTTTGGAGGCCGTTTGTTTTCTAATTTACTATGATAAATGTATGACCTGTATCCTAGCCCGTGCCATTTTGTAGGCTTCTGCGGTCCTCCCGGTCAAATTCTAGTGACCCACGATTTATTATCGATGTTTGCGTGTGATCCTGAGACATGTCCAGTATATCAGAGTCAGCTCGACCCAAAACTTATACCTTAGTGACCGCGCCGTCACTGCGGTTCCAACACCACGTCTCGTGCCCCGAGGCGATACCCGGGCTAGGGGATGTGGGCATACATTCAGTTCGAGAAAAACATCGAGCATTGTAAATTCTGAGAGAATCTCTACAATATGTCTCATCAACCAATTAATCAAGTTTACACTATATCTCAAGTACATCACCCATACCCCATGCCACCTGACCCCCCTTACAAGTCAACTCTCTCTCTCCCCACCCATACCTCCTTTACATAATTTTCAACCCAACCCATGCCTTTCCATTTCTATGCCTTACAATAACCATTCCACCCATCTCTCTCTCTTATACCTCTCTCTCTCTCTCCCATCTCTCTCTTTCTCTCATTTTTCTCCCAATCAACCCACGTCCAATGCTCCTTGAGAGAGCTAGGTGTGGCTCACCTTCCTATCTCTCATCCCCGCCCTTCAAAACCGATCTCGACCGTTGAATCATGTCCCATTGGAGCTATGATGAGGGGGAGTCCAAGAAGATGCAAAAGGTGGGTGTTCTTAACCTTAGATCATGATTTTGTTGTAGGGCCC
The DNA here is from genome assembly GCA_037074715.1 of Magnolia kwangsiensis. Taxonomy (NCBI): domain Eukaryota; kingdom Viridiplantae; phylum Streptophyta; class Magnoliopsida; order Magnoliales; family Magnoliaceae; genus Magnolia; species Magnolia kwangsiensis. The sequence goes on from CM073585.1 coordinate 90,445,952, forward strand.
ACTTATAGTGTGACCCACTTAATGTATGCTTTGTATTGGGTGTAGGGAGGGCCCATAGTGATGGGGTCCCTCTCCTTCACGCGTCTTTCTCTCTCTCTCCCTCTCCTTTATTTGATGGCGATGATGAAGCCTTGTGGCCCACTCGAAGGAACCCCACCGTGAAATATGTGTTTTATTTAGGCCATCCATCAAATGGGCCTACACCGATGGTGAAATCTTGCTACAGCATGAGTGTGGTGGTGTGTGTGTGTGGTGGACGCTGCTGCCAACGTCCAGAAAATGCTGTAGCAGGCAGTGTTTAGTTACTTTAGTAGATAGGGGAGTGTGGGACCCATAACAGGCCCCACTCATGATGCTTGTATTTAATCCACACCGTCCACCCCATTTTTCAGTTCATTTTAGGTGTTGAGCCGAAGAATGAAGCTGATCCAAAACTCTGGTAGGCCATACCGACTAGAACATTATTTAATAGTTAAAATTTTTTAGGACCTGCTGTGATTTTCTACGTGTCGAAAAATATCCAATATTGGGCTCATTTGGTTTGTCTCGAGCCGAAAAATCCAATGGATGAGGTGGATTTTGCTGATACGGGCCCCACGTAGGAAAATCCATAAGAAAACTATTTTTTTTTTGTAAAAAAAAAACAAAACTATCAGCAGCAGTAGACATTGTCCCGGCCATGGGCCCCACCATGATGTGTGGGAACATCAACACCGTGCATTTTGATGGGACCCCTTAGGGCAGTGGGCCCTCCAAAAATCAGTCATATGTAAAACTTAGGTGGTCCACACTACAGGGAATAGTGAGATTGAACGACTGCCATTGAAACCCTTTTTGGGTTGTCACATAAGTTTTGAATCGATATGAAATTTGTTTTTCCTCTGCATCTGGGTCCGTGTGACCTTATTAAAAGATTGGATGGTAGCTAAACGTTATGGTGGGCCCCATGTAGGACCCACCTATTGATTGGAAGTAGATGACCCCATTTGGTTGGGTAAAAATCAATGTGGACATCTCTCCATTAGAGAATCTAGGGCAATCAGGTGGGGGAGGGAATTTCAAGGGTGATAAAGGTGAGTTCTTGTTTGCGTTCTCATCATGTTACGGGGTGAGTTCGAATGCGAATGCTGAATTGAGGGCTATCCATGACGAGATGGATTTCTGTCTAAAGAAGGGGTTCCATAAGGTGGTGGTAGAATCGGACTCACTGCTTGCAGTGAGGCTTCTGTCGGGGACGGCCGTTCCCAGCTAGAAGTGGGGCTATTGGTTGGATAAGATTGTCCGGCTTTGGAGCAGGGGGCAGTTTCAGTTCTATCACATATACAAGGAAGGTAATGCGGTGGCTGATGTGATGGTGCGGCTTGGTAGTGAACCCAACTCATTTTTTTTTCTTGCCATCATGACCTCCGGCCCAAGGTCAGAGGTTGCATTTTTCTTGACAATGTTGGACTGGGAACTCTGAGAGAAGCAGCTACGAGGGACTAACGGGGTCATTCGAGATCTTTTTGGCACCTTGGTGATAGAGGTGTTTTGGTTTTTTCATTCCTATATGATAAGTGTGGTCATAATTTTGTCTGACATACTTGAAAAGTTGTAAATCTTGTTTATTGAATGGAAAAAGGCATGACATTGCAAAAAAGAAAAAAAAGAAAAGAAAAAAGTAAAAATTGCTGATGCAGGCACCCGCTTCTTACTGATGAGGCCCAAAGATCAAAAAGCTCTAATCCTGATTTGTAAGGACTGTTATTGGCTTGCTTACACTGGAAGATATACTATGCACAACAGGAAGGACGTTGCTGGCTTCAGTCAGTCACATAGAGAGAGAAGCTGTTGGAATTGATTCGTTACTTTTCATTGCTTTAATCGGATACGGGGAAGCCAATTTATAGGCATATGGGGTCATCGTGAAATTACAAAATTATCCGATCTAAATCCATTTAGCGCATTCATTGGGTGCATGTAACAGAACCAGGGAATACTAAAAGCTTGAAATGGTGGAGGCTGAAGGATTCTTCTAAAAACTTATCAACGGTCCAGATTTCAGGAATTATTTCAAGGTTCTAGATGACATGGTAGTCCAAACGTCAGTTTCAACTAGGAAAAGAGAGAGAGAGAGAGAGAGAGAGAGAGAGAGAGAGAGAGAGAAACCTAGAAAAATTGCACTTTCAGGTTTAAGAGATGAGATATTGAGTTTCTATTATTAAGAATGGGAATTGTGAAATAAGTCTGTAAGATGGGGTTTATGTTGTTGAAAGCTGCATTGAAATCACTAAATACTGTTGGGGAAAAATATATTAAGTCCGGAGACTCGAATTTCGAGTAGGTCGGCTCCACTGGCTCTGCCTGAAGAGTCCGAGACAACGGTCGGAGCCGAGGGAATAATAGAAAGGGCAAGAGGCATAAGCATAAGACGACTAAAGTTACTCGGTCGGAGAGTTAACTGCGTCTGCGTAAGCCCACAAAAGGCCGAGCATGTTGTAAGCCACCCGGTCGATAGAATAAAACTGACCTAATGAGTTGGTTCTGTCGGTCACGGAGTAAGGAAGGATGAAGGATAAACACCGAGACTATCCCATCCGTAAGAAGGCAGAAAACTTATTCTCTTGAGCAGGCCGAAACTCTCCTAGAGTCGGTAACGACCGAGTCGAGACAAGAGAAGGCGGTGTGAATGCAAATACCTATCTGAAAATCCAAGAATACGGGTGTCCGATCCCGAGATCCTCGGGATCGAGCGCAATCAGTGAAGAGGATCAAATCTCCAAATATGAAGGAGAGAAATCCTCGCATGATAAGGTTCATCCGGCCTTATAAATAACCATTTCCTTCATAATGAAAGGCACGTAGTACGAAACTCAGAAAATCCTTTGCCATTGATCAGAAGACTGACTTAAACATCGGAGGTTCCCTGACTCCAGCCAGGGTCCCCTTTATATTATTGATTGTGCAGGTGGGAGAATATCCGACCCAGGGAGCCGTCCCATAAAAATACACCAACAGTTTGGCGCCGTCTGTGGAAATTGAGTAAAAAGCCATTTTTCTACGATCTATTGAATGGCAAGAACTAGGAGGGCGGATCAAGATGAAGTGGGGGAGGCTGCTACGAGCACAGCTCAGGGAGCTCCCCCAACGATACCTACGGTAGCACCACCCGCGATATCTGCTCCGACTACCAGCCAGCCAAACCGAGGGAACGCATAGTTGGATCGAGAAATCCAAGAGATGCGTTCCAAGATGGCTGCTATGAAATATATGTTGGAGCAACTGTGTAATCAGCAGGTGCAGCAGCGTCACGAGTTAACGTGGGTTCTCCCGCCACCATCTGTAGCATAACCTGCGGCTCCGCAATCGCCTCGAGAGCTGAGTCAGCCAGCTCCGGTTCGCTCTGCAACGGCTGTTTTACCTCCCTCTGATTTGTGGCATACAATAGATCAGAGGAGGCGAAGTCGGCTTTCAGTAGAAGAAACGGCGGAGAGTGTGGAACCTTGGAAAGCCAATATACAAGACTTCAAAAATGAGGTCCGGGAGAAGATGGAAAGAGAGATGACAGACATGAAGCATGGTCAGAACACAAATTCGAGACAAAAGCTTCTCCATTTGTGGATAAAGTAATGCAGGCACGATTACCGGAGAGGTTTCGCTTACCTCAGATAACTCCCTTTTTCAAAAAAACTGATCCGACAGAGCATATCGAATGCTTCAGAACCTACATGGAGTTGCATGATGCCTCAGATGCCGTTATGTGTCGAGCCTTCTCTCTCACACTAACTGACGTAACCCGGCTTTGGTTCAAACAATTGAAACCGAAGTCGATTAAGTCATTTGCTGAACTCAGTGACGCTTTCCGCAACAACTTCATTGGCGGAAAGAAGAAGCTAAAGTCGCCCGCACATCTGAAAAACATAGTTCAGAAGGAAGGAGAGCTGTTGAAAGATTATATCAAGCGTTTTAACTTTGAATCTATGTAGGTTCGGAGATACTCGGAGGAGACAGCACTAAACGCTCTCATGCAAGGGGTGAGAGATAAGCCCTTTTTGGCATTCCTGGACAAGAATCCACCCGAGACTTTGGGCAAATTTATGGCTCACTCGGACAAATATGCCGACGCTGAAGAAACTCGACTCCTGCGCGAGAAGGTCCAGAACGCAAAACTCTCGGCTAAAGAATCAGCCAAGAAAGAAGCCGACTCAGCTGGAGGGAGGAAGCGAAAAGATGATCGGGCACGAGACGATAGTAGGTCGGGCAAACGACCCAATAGAAGATTTTCTACATACACCCCTCTGAACAAGTCTCAGGAGCAGGTGTTGATGGAAATAAAAAATGAGGGCTTCGTCAACTAGCCTGAAAAACTTCGAGAGAACCCGAATCGACGGAATAAGAACAAGTACTGCCACTATCATCGTGACCACAGTCACAACACGAGTGATTGTTATCACTTGAAAGATGAAATCGAGCGGCTAATTAAAGAAGGGCAACTCAGAGAACATTTGTAAGGACCTGGTGCTCCAGCAGGACAGAGCGAAGATCGGACCATGGAAGAAATCCGGACTATTATCAGAGGACATCAGGGCGGTGGAGATTCTAACAATGCACGAAAGAATCATGTCAGAAGCATCAACCGTCCGGAATCTGAGATTCTTCTGCTGTCCCGGCCTTCCAAAGAAAAGAAAAGAGAGAAATATTGCATTTCATTCACTGAGGAAGACGCTCGAGGCATACATCATCCTCATGATGATGCGCTCGTAGTGACCCTCACTATCGTGAATAGGAAAGTGTTCTGAATACTAGTGGACATGGGATCATCAGCGGATGTGTTGTTCACCCAAGCATTCGACAAAATGGGCATAGGACGATCGGCCTTACATCCAGTCCGAGCCCCACTCATAGGATTCTCGGGTGGACAGGTACTTTCTGAGAGAATCGCTTCACTACCACTCATTGCCGGAACCGCACCTCATCAGGCAACTACGATGATCGACTTCCTGGTCGTCGACCAACCTTCGGTGTACAACGCTATAATCGGTCGACCATCTCTAAGCCTCCTTCAAGCCGTGGTATCTACCTACCACCTTTTCATAAAATTTTTGACTGAGTCGGGAGTACGAATTATGAAAAGAGATCAACAAGACGCTCGGCGATGCTATGCGACCGCGGTCAAAATACCGACGGAAATATCGATGATCGAATCACTAGACCCCCGTATCGGATCTCACGAACAGGGGCAACCAATGGAAGAACTCGTCTCAAAATTCTTGACCGAGACAGACAAGTCGAGAGTAGTGCAAGCAGCTCGTCTTTAATTTCACCTCTTAAAGACGAACTGATCGCCTTGCTTCGGCGGTATGCCGATGTATTCGCTTGGAGCCACGAAGATATGCCCGGGATTGATCCCTCGGTCATAACACACCGACTCAACATCGACCCGGCTTACAAGTCAATCCGACAAAAGATACGTCCTCTCGGCCCAGAAAGGTACGCTATCATTAAAGAGGAAGTCGGCAAGCTCCTTAAGGCCAAATTCGTTGAAGAGATATACTATCCATAGTGGATAGCTAATGTTGTGCTCATGAGAAAAGACAATGGGAAGTGGCGTCTCTGTATAGATTATACAGATTTGAACAAAGCCTGCCCCAAGGATAGCTTCCCTCTTCCTTGCATTGATCAGTTAGTGGACAGTACTGCAGACATGAATTGCTTAGTTTTATGGATGCCTATTCAGGCTACAATCAAATTGTAATGCATGAAACTATAAATCAAAAGCCACCTTTGTCACTGACAAAGGCTTTTACTGTTACCGAGTGATACCATTTGGTTTGAAGAATGCTAGAGCGACGTATCAAAGGTTAGTGAATAAAATGTTCGCTCGGCAGATCAGCCGAACTATAGAAGTATATATAGATGATATGCTCGTCAAAAGTATACACGCAGCCGACCATGTGGCGGACCTAAAAGAAATGTTCCTGAAGTTACGTAAGTACAAAATGAAGTTGAATCCTAGCAAATGTGCCTTTGGTGTAAGCTCGGGAAAATTTCTCGGTTTCCTTGTTAATCAACAATGAATCGAAGCGAATCCTAAAAAAATCAAAGGTTTGCTCGATATGGAGTCTCCAAAAATGATTAAAGATATTCAAAGGCTAACAAGGAGAGTAACCGGGCTTAACCGCTTCCTGTCCCGAGCCATAGATAAATGTCTCCCATTTTTCAAGTAATTGAAGGGATGACAGACGATGGAATGGACGGAAGAGTGTGAACAAGCATTTCAAGAACTAAAGTCTTATCTTGGTTCTCCACCGCTGTTGTCAAAACCCGAGTCAGGAGAAGCTTTGTTGCTATATCTGGCTGTGTCCAAAGCAGCGATTAGCTCAGCCCTCGTACGGGAGAGCGAAGGAAGACAGTTACCAGTGTATTATGTCAGCAAAGCCTTACTACCGGCAGAGATAAGGTATCCTCAGCTCGAGAAAGTAGCCTTAACCCTTGTAGTATCCTCGCGACGACTCCGACCATACTTTCAAGCTCATACCATCATCGTTGTGACCGACTTACCTTTACGCCAGATTCTTCAAAAGCCAGAGGCTTCCGGCCGACTTACAAAGTGGGCTATCAAATTGAGAGAATTCGACATACAGTACAGGCCGAGGACAGCCATAAAAGGATAAACTGTCACCGATTTCCTTGTTGAAGTGACATCCAAACATAACACAGTGCCTGATTCTGAAGAAGTTACCGCGGCAGCAACTTCTTCTTCTTTTGGCCCATTATATGACTCGACTCCTTGAAAGTTATTCGTCGACGGCTCATCCAACTCAAAGGCCAGCGGGGCTGGGGTAGTATTGGAAACTCCTGATCAAACTTGTATGCAGTATGCCTTACGACTTGGATTCCAAGCATCGAATAATATAGCAGAATACGAGGCCTTGGCCTTCGACTCACCGCAAGTTTAGGTGCAACTCATCTCAATGTTTTCAGTGACTCGCAGCTGGTCGTTAACCAAATCTTTGGTGTTTATCAAGCTCAGAAAGAACAACTGAAGGCATACATGGAAAAGGCCAAAGAATTAATTAGCGGATTTCAGAAATGTGAAGTGATTCGGATACCCAGAACCGACAATGCCAAAGCTGACTTACTAGCAAAGCTTGCCTCAGCTGACGAAGACGACATACCTCGGTCGGTTCCAATCGAATACGTAGCAAAACTGAGTATAAATGGGCCGACAGACTCGGCTATACTCCCTATCGACTCGGAACCTACTTGGTTCGACTCAATCGTCCGTTATCTCAACGATGGAGAGCTACCGGAAGATCACACCGAGGCACGGCGGTTAAAGGTTCAATCATCGCATTATACCATCTTGAATGAGGTACTATACAAGAAAGGATTTTACGCTCCCTTATTAAGATATGTGGATTCCCATAAAGCCGACTATATTTTATGGGAGATACATGAAGGAATATGTGGGAACCACTCAGGGGGACGTTTGTTAGCCAATAAAGTGCTACGGTAGGGGTATTACTGTCCGACTATACAACATGATACCAAGAGGTTCGTTTAAAGGTGCGACAAGTGTCAGTGATTTACGGTAATCCTGAGGCAACCCCCCGAGGAACTGACTCCGATGTCTGGACCATGGCCCTTTGCACAGTGGGAGATTGACATCATCGGACCCTTCCCTCTAGGGAAGGGTCAGACCAAGTTTGCTTTGGTTGCAGTAGATTATTTCACGAAGTGGGCCGAAACCGAGCCATTAGCAAAGATTACCGAGTAAAAAATCATAGGTTTTGTTTGGAAAAATATCGTCTGTCGGTTCGAGATACCTCGGACTATCATTACCGATAACAGAAGGCAGTTCGATAATAAACAATTTCGCGAGATGTGCAGTAATCTCGGGATCTGAAACGTGTACGCCTCACCTCATCATCCTCAGACGAATGGATAGGTCGAGGCCGTTAACAAAATTATAAAGCGGCATCTCCGAACGAAGCTCGATGAGGCAAAGGGAGCATGGGCCGAGGAACTTCCAAATATATTGTGGGCTTATCGAACTATAGCTTGCACTGCCACAGGAGAAACTCCCTTCTCCCTTTATTATGGCTCGGAAGCAGTTGCCCCGGTTGAGATCGGTATTAGCTCGGCCCGAGTCAATACGTTCAGTGAACAGGAGAATAATGAACTCTTGTCACTCGGGCTCGATTTGTTGGAAGAGAGAAGAGAAAGATCTCGAATACGAATGATGGCTCGATAGAGGCAAGTGTCTCGGTTTTACAACAGCCGAGTCAAAGTCAGACGATTTTCAAGCCGGGGATATGGTCCTCCGAAAGACGTTCCCAAACACAAAGGAAGGTGGGGCGAGCACATTGTGACTCAATTGGGAAGGTCCCTATGTCGTCTCAAGCACCATCTGCCCAGGAACGTATCGTCTGGAAGACCTAAATGGGCAACTGTTGCCTCACCCTTAGAATGCCGAACATCTCAAGATCTATTACCCATAACGCATAATAGAAAGTACTAAAGAATAATGAAAGAGGGATGTAATTGAAGTCAATTTAATTAAACTAAAAGTTTCATTTTTTCTAAGTGTTTAGCGTCGAATTACAGCCTAAGATAAATTTACAAGAAAGAGGGATGACACAACTTCTGGCAGAGTGAATGGCCACTCTCGGTCAGGGATCACCCCCTAGACTGAGCCAGAAGGACCAGCCTCGTCGGCAGCAGTGTCCGCGGCAGGAGCTTCTCCATCAGCAACATCAACGCCAACAGCCTCAGCCTCAAGACTATCAGCTTCAAAAGAAGAAAGGTCGAGGTCAGGAAAGGCAGTCTTCATCTTCAAAACACAGGCCCTATAACCACCTTGATAAAGGCGATCCCTTTCTTCCTCAAATTCTGAGGACTCAAGGAATGTGTCTACGACCCGGTCGTGTGCTTCCTTGGCTCGGTGGGCCTCCTCTTGAGCTTCTTAGATAAGGGCTGCAACATCGGCCCTAGCCCGAGCGAGAGTACTCTCATAAGCGCTGTGAACTTGAAGAAGGTGCTGATGTTTTTCTTCAACCTCCTTTAGAAGTGAGGTCAAATGGGCATTGTCAGCTTTGGCTCCTTCAAGAACCATCTTGACATCCTCGGCCGCCTTCTTGGCAATTGACAGATCACCAGTCATAATGCCGATGCGATCCTCGGTGATCTCTTTGCGACCCTCTGCCTCGGCCGCAACTCTCTTCGCTGTCTCTATCTCGGCCGCCAGCTTTTGAGCAGCGGACAGCTTTGAGCAGGCCTTAACGATGTAGGGGGCCAACTGCGAACGGAAGACAGTAAGTAATAAGCAAGGATTCAGTCGGAAGTAACAAAGAAGAGAAAAGAAAGGAATTTTACCTCAAAAAGTAACCTCGCCGTATGCCCGAGGGTCTGTAGGGTTGGGGCATTGTAGAAGCTGGCGAAATCTCTCTCGCTACCGTGAGCAAGTGTCCAAGAGATCATCCTCGAGATGACCTTGGAGAAGGGAGACAACTCCTATTGAGTCATCTCCCCTCTCGAGGACTCACCGCTTGGTACCTCTCTCGGCCTTGGGACCTCTTCTACCACGGGTCCTGGCTCGGGAGCCGATTGAGAGACCGGAAGGCTCGGCTCCACTTCTTCCACCCTTTCATCAGGGTCGAAAAGCATGACTACCTGTGGGGCAGCAAGGATAGGAGCAGACTAGGCAGCTGGCTCCTTGGCCTTTGCAGCGGTCTTCTATTGCTTCGAAGGTCGAGACCCCGATAAAAGAGCCGACCTCGGAGGGGCTTTGACCTTGGAGATTGGCTTCAGGGACGGGCAAGACTCAGCCATGCTATTAGGAGCTGACTTGAGATATGGGCGAGCCTCGGGAAGGTTTGAAAAGAAGAATGAAGATGGGTTAGACAGGAAACCGAGAGAATAAAACAGAGCGAAAAGAATTACCTGAGACAAATGAATCTAAACTCACGAGATGAAGACGCTCGGGTTGTAGCAGCAGTTTTCAAGATCGGTCTTCTGCACTTAACTTCCTCAGTTCTCTGATCCGAGCTAGAGCACCGGACCCGAGCTTCCCTCTTTTCTTCAAGATATCTGCAAAGCATCATAAGGTCAGGATTAGTATCAGACAATGGAGAAGAATAAAGGTTATCAAGCCAAGGCACCCAGTCACCTGGTTTCCGGAACAAGCAAGAGACTCGAGGTTCGTACGGCCACGTATCGGCCGACTCCCATTGTTCGCACGCCCAAAACCACCTCTCCTTCCAGTATTTGTTAGAAGTGGGTGGGTCGGTAATCAGAGACCCACCTTTGCCTCTCCATGTGCTCAGGAAGTATAGGCCAGGAAAATTTGGGTTTGGTCTCATTTGGTACAAATAGAGGAATTCGTCAACGGTTAGTGGGGGCTGCTCTAGCTCAACCCATAGCACAGCACACCCAAATAAATTCCTTCATCCGTTCGGAACAATCTGACCGGGGGCGAGTTTGATGCGGGATAAGAAATCACGAACAATGGGTTGGAGTGGCAAGCGCAAGTCACATTGCATCGCGACCTGAAAAATCGTGACCATCCTAGCAGGGGGATGGTCAGGCGAGTCTTCTGGACAAGGAAGACGAAGGACGACCGAGTCTGGAACATGAAACCCAGCTCGAATTTGGTTTAAGTCGGACTCAGTCAAAACCAAGGCAACAAGACCGCTCGGATCATCTTCGGTTCCTTCTCCCTTGGAAGAGGATTCAAAGGCTTCTACAGCCTGGTTTACAGGATCTAGGACAGCCACCCCCTTGGCTATAACTATTTCATCTTCTCCCTCTTCCTCCTCTAATTGATGCATTCCGAGATTAGGTCTCCCTGGACGGGTCATCAGAGACACTCCACCACTGGAAGGACCAGCTTGAGCGGGACGCTCAGCCGATGAGTTATCGGACCCCCTTACAAGCCGGAATGCGGCATCTACGCTAACGGCAAACTCCGTCAGTAAAGAAGGTGGTTCTATAACATTCCAAAAATTTTGGGACACACCCTCATCTCCGGACATCCCCTCCCGGGGGCTCTGGGAGCCACGCGTAGCTATTAACATTTATAGGAATGGAAGGAAAGAACTCATCGGGGAAGATAGCAGCGGATGCAAAAGGAGTTGATGGAGGAAGGAACAACAGCGGAGGAAAGAAAGAAGGAGAGGCAGGAAGAGAATACAGGGGCGGGAGGAAGGAAAGCGAAAATAAAATTCGTACGTTCCTCCCGCCCGGCCTTCTTATAGCCGAGCCACGTAACAGGGCATTTAATGAAAAAGCGAAACGACGCTTCCTTCGACTCCCCTACTCGACGCGTGACACGCTTTGATTGACGACAATAATTCCCTCGCCACGCGTCCGACTCCCATAAGCGGACGAAATGACCTGACGGCCTGCCACACGTGCGGCCTTGGGAGATTCACTGACACACGTTAGGGACGATACAAAGGACATTAAATGCATCATCATGACCTCGGACTCTAATACGAACCGACCTAAAAAACTCATTACTCCTTGGTGCCGTGAACGACATAAGGAGTAAGGGGGGCTCACTGTTGGGGAAAAATATGTTAAGTCCGGAGACTCGAATTTCGAGTAGGTCGGCTCCACTAGCTCTGCCTAAAGAGTCTAAGACAACGGTCGGAGCCGAGGGAATAATAGAAAGGCCAAGAGGCATAAGCATAAGACGACTAAAGTTACTCGGTCGGAAAGTTAACTGCGTCTGCATAAGCCCACAAAAGGCCGAGTATGTTGTAAGCCACCCGACCGATAGAATAAAATCGACCTAATGAGTTGGTTCTGTCGGCCACGGAGTAAGGAAGGATGACGGATAAACACCAAGACTATCCCGTCCGTAAGAAGGCAAAAAACTTATGCTCTTGAGCCGGCCGAGACTCTGCTAGAGTCGGTAACGACCGAGCCGAGACAAGAGAAGGCGGTGTGAATGCAAATACCGTTCTGAAAATTCAAGAATACGGGTATCCGATCCCGAGATCCTCGGGATCAGGCGCAATCAGTGAAGAGGATCAAATCTCCAAATATGAAGGAGAGGAATCCTCGCATGATAAGGTTCATCCGGCTTTATAAATAACCATTTCCTTCATAATGTAAGGTACACAATACGAAACTCAGAAAACCCTTTGCCATTGATCATAAGACTGACTTAAGCATCGGAGGTTCCCCGGCTCCAGTCAGGGTCCCCTTTATATTGTTGATTGTACAGGTGGAAGAAGATCCGACCCAGGGAGCCGTCCCATAAAAATACACCAACAAATACAACTAAATATAGCCGAACATATAGGATTTTATAATCATCGCCATTAATTTAGATGTGAAACTTTCAAGAAGAATTTGGATCCTTCGTGAACTAGTGATCTTTCTTTTCTTTTCTTTTTTCGGTAGAAAATGACAGTTCCCCAGTTCAAACGTTCGTCTTCTTGTTTTCATACATGTGAAGGAAGCATTTGGAAGCACGACATGAACATTCCTTGAAAATAGGAAGAATCACAACCTTCTGCCAAAATACTCAACTTATGCAATGGAATTAGAAGTCTAACTTTCAATCTTTGAATTCTTTCTGTACTAGTCTAGTATGCAGTGGGAACTAATGTAGCAGTCTAATACACTTAGGACTTCTCTTTTGCTATCATACAACAGTAGGTTTAGTTGTGTATTAGATCTAAGTGGTTGAGAAGACAAAAAATCTGTTATTTGGGTTTATATAAGGGAGAAGCTCAGTTGAATTACCACTGATTCTTGTAGGAATTAAAACATAAAAAATCAAAAGAACCTACATTAGTAACAAAGAAATGTGATTGATTTTCATTGGCACTCAATCATTCAATCAGCCGTATGTCAATGTATTCAATTGTCTGATGGAAGAGTGGAGATGATCATTGAAAACTTAATAGAAAAAAACCCATTCTTTTCTTCTTCTTTTTTACTTAGAAAGGTGGGAGCTACCCACCTGTAACTCTGTTGATATGAAAGATGGTTGTACATGATTTCTTGTGGGTGACAAAAAAAAAATAAAAAAATCTGGGTCTCACCTATCGGCGGGTGATGAAATCATTAAGATCATACTGCTAGGCAATTGCGCTCAACCCAAATTTCACATGATCTCTTCAGGATGATGATGATGATGATGGTACCCAGCTACCATTCATCAAACAATCCCAACGTCTAAGTAGGAATATTGAAGTGCAAGGATTATTGAAAGGAAAGCATCCAAGTCCTAAACAACTTCGGATAGTTATGTAAGATAAAAACATGATTTAGCCTAGTATTTAATTACCATTTAAAGTCCTATATCTACCAAACTCATTTTTTCAAAAATAAACGGCAACCCGTCCATGTCGATGGGGATCCAATTTCCTGATCTTTCTCATATAACTTCTAAGAGATGTGAATGCGCAGATGTACTTTAACAGCTCTTAGTCTTCTATGAGAGCTCGAGAAAACATTAAAAGAATTAATGCAGCCATTTTCAGATGCCCTTCTTGCCAGAGCTTAGCAATGTGTTGCCAAAATGTCAAAGCACCTTTTATACTTTGGTGCCTTGGGCTTCCAGGAACCTTTAAGACGAAGAAAAATCAACCCCACCCAAGTAATAAAATACCTTTCTTGGAATTGAGGTTTAGTTGAAATGCCCTCTGACACTATTGATCTTTATCCATCCATCACACGGGCCACACCCAAAACCAGTCATTCAAACCCCATGAAAATCAAGCTATGTATGCTGACAAAAAAGGCCTAGAAGTACTGGCAGTGATTATCGAGTTTTAGGATCCTAAGATTCCTCCTATTCATGCTTAGTCTACTGATATCAAGATTGAGAATTTCAAGCTAAGAACTAGAAAAAAAAAAAATTTGCAAGGAAATGAGATGAAAAGAAGAATAAAACCAATCCAACATGTTCAAATTACTCACTCTACAAATTAAACAAATCCGAGGGCGTGAAACGAAATCGAATGGGTGAAGGGAACAAATCTCCGAGTGAGCTTATTATTAACAGGTTTTTTTTTTAGACTATCCTACCCGGATTTCAGTAATGGTACAAATTTACACCATCCATGTACAGTGCAGTTATCGCAGTGCGGCGAAGTACCTTGAGTCATCGACGGTGGTGCAGTCATGGAGCATGCTTTGTTGGTAGCCCTCATGGTTGGAGAATGGTGGAGGGCACACCGAAGTGCCCGTGTCACCCCAACTGGTGGTCTCACCTGAACAAGTTCCATTGCAGTCATCTACCATGTTCACTCCATAGAAGCAATCAAAGCCTTCTAATTTATGCGGCGTACTTCCATAAACCAGCTCATCGAGTTGGAGGGGAATTCCATTTAGACCCTCCGACGGTGCGTGCATGCCCGGGTCGTTGATGTTGTGTTGGGAGCTAAATAACAAAGAACAAGCATCGGCGTAGGAATGCGCAGGCCTGGAAGAGGATACCAAATTGATGGAATTTTCAAAGAGATGTTGGCCGGCGGTGATATCGAGTGGGCACTGGAAATTTGCCTCATCACAATTGGGTTGCTGATGATCATTTGAAAACCTTCCCCCAAGCTTAATCAGAAGCTTCCTGATGGCTGAATGATCATTGGTATGTGGATCTTGGTTGGGGAATGGCAATGGAGCGGGGACAGGCGGGTCCGGCCAATATGGCCTTTGGCTGGCGGTTTCGGCAGCAGCCATGAAATTCACATTCCCATTCTTCAGCTCTTGCTTTACTCCACAAGCTCTCCGCGCCTGCTGTTCTTTCCGCTGCTTTCCCAATAGCTTCTTCTTCAACCTTGTGTTCCAGTAATTCTTTACATCATTATCTGTGCGGCCCGGTAACTGCGCTGCTATGATCGACCACCTGATCACAAGAATTAAACCACATTAGCTGATTATCAGAAGTTTAAGAAAAAACCATGTAAAAACACATTACAGATAGATAATTGCCTGCTTCCGATGCTTATGTAGAGGTTACAAATGATGTTGTCTTCTTCTTCGGAGAATCCACCATGCTTGATGTTCGGACGGAGGTAGTTCAACCATCGGAGCCGGCAGCTTTTTCCACATCGTTTAAGACCTTAAACATACAAAGGCCCACATACTGTAAATCAGATGGATTGAATACGGATACACGGAATGAAAGTGAACAGATGGGAAGAGAATAGTATGATTTACATACCGATCTTCTGCGGAAGTGTGATCCAGTTGCCTCCGGTGCCATGTTGTTCGATGTAAGCCTTGAGCTTGGCATCTTCTTCTGGTGCCCATGGCCCTTTCTTCACGTTGGCTTTGTCACAGCAAGGAGCTCTCCCCATGGCTTCTTTGAGTTTCGGCTTCTGTCCCTCTCTGTCTTCCTACTTTCTCTTCTTTTGGGGCGGCGTTATTATTTGTATATATATATATATATGGGAGAGAGAGAGAGAGAGAGAGAGAGAGAGAGAGAGAGAGAGAGAGAGACTATTTTTCTCTCGTCGGCTGGCGTTATTTTATGTATGAGAGAGAGAGAGAGAGACTCTTTTTCTCTCGTCGGCTTGCGTTATTTTATGTATGAGAGAGAGAGAGAGAGAGAGAGAGAGAGAGAGATTGGAACAGGTAGAAATGTGGAAAAAAGGGACATGGTCGTCTGAACAATCAAATCTCTAACATATTTAAAAGAGCAATTATAAGACCCATAAGTCGACTGTACGACAGACTCGAGTTTTCATTTTTTTACAAGTGGAAGCCCAGTTTCCAGCAATCCAGACCGTTGGTTTTCCTCAATCAACCCAGAATAGAGGAACCCATCTGTAAGGACAATCGTAACCTCTCGGTTTGCACATTGAAATAGAAGGTCAAGATTCGATATTCTACTAAAATGTCCCTAGATCAGTTGCTAGGATCTCCTAATTGGGACGATTTTTGGCAAAAATAGTCCATGGATGGTCGGCCATACCAAACCAACGGTCTGGATCATCTAACCATCGACACCACTTGCACAAAGCTAAAAACCCAAGTATAGTTCTAATCATCCTTTTGCTGAGGACATAAACTTTCTTCGTATAAAAATCTATAAGAGCCAGTGCTCAGGAGTCAGGATTAGCTACTGTTCTTATAAAATAGATAAGTGATCAGATACAGAGGCTGTTTCATAAGTCATGATACAGCCATTGTTTTCCCACAAACATGTCACATGTGTGGAATATCCAGTCCATCAAAACTGTGGGCACCACGATGATGATCACGTTATGAAAATCAGACCAATCCAATGAACAGCCAATGGTATAACTCGGCATACTGTATGGCCCACCCAATGAATGGATAGTCTTGATTTTCATACAACGCAATAACTATGGTGTGTCCCACTTTTCGCATGGATTGGATATTCAATACACATGACATTTTAGTGGAAAATTATGTATGTATCATAGCGTATGATACAAACGCTGTATCCGAGCATTTCTCTATAAAATATACAACACTGGGTGTTTTTCTCATTGTCTTCCTCAGGCTAGAATCTCTACGTGCATCAGCAAGTGGGCCATCCTCCATGTTTCCATTTCTAACGGACGCGGATTGCCAGCGAAAGCCTTTCTCAGAACTTCCTATCAGGGGAAGGTAGGTGGGGTCTGTTGCTGATGAAATCTGGGATGACTCTCCACTCGGGTCTCTGAACTCCGAGTTGCTTCAGAGCCCTAAACCTGCATAACAATGGTAAGCAAAGGAGATCCTGGCTTAAACAGAGGACCCTCTGATGCCTAAGTTAGGTCAAGGGAATCAGGGTCTAAGTTGAGTTGTAGAGGAAAGTGCAAGACATTGCGTACCTATTTCTTTCCCGCAAGATGCTATTTATACCCTCTCACCTAAGATGGGCATGTCCGCATAACTCAGAGTATTCTGAGGCATTTACCACGTCCCGAGGAAGATCAGACTATCTTATCATTATGCGGTCGTGTGGAAGTGGGCGGTTAAGTAACCGTCACCAGTCGTGTGATAGTATGACTAAATCTGGGCATTTCATACCCGAACATCAAACCGATCCGACCCGATTCGAACAGAACCAATGATCAGGATCAAGTAGCGTAATCCAGATCTAAATTATTTTCAGGTTGAATTCGGGTAAGCCCTATTCTGAACCGACCCGATCCAGACTGTATATATATATATATATATATATATATATATATATATATATATATATATATATATATATATATATATATATATAAACTTTTACCGCTTAGACTTTAGGTTCGGCATCAAAAAATCCCGCCCAATGTACTCTCTATCTCTCTATATCTGTTATTCTCTTTCTGTATGTCTCTCTATTTCTGTTGAAGAAGAAGGCAAGAAGAAGGTTTTGGAGCTTGGATATCTTTGCTGAAGAGAGATATATTGAGAAACGATCCTCTGTATGGAAGAGAGAAAGAAGGAAAGAAAAAGAGAGTCGCAGGTATGTTTTATATCCAAATCGTCCATCCATTTGGCAAGCTTATTTTAAGGCTTTGGATATTCATCAATTTTAGGTTCAACCACTAAAATGATATGGAAAAATGAATGAATAGCGTGGATAAATCACATGCATTTAGGGTGGGCCCTAATAGGGAGGTATAATAAGAGGATTCACCGGTGTACCATGAAAATAGATTGGCTACTCCCCCTTACACTAGCCAATGGCTGGTGGTTGGTGCTCTGTGGGTCCCACCATGATGTAGTTGTTTCATCCATGCCGTCCGTATATTTTTAAAGATCATTTTAAGGCCTGAGACCAAAGATGAGGTATATCTCAATCTCAAGTGAACCACATTAGAAGAAACAGTTTTGAATAAGTATCGACCATTCAAAACATTTTGGGGGCCATAAAAGTTTTGGATCAAGCTGATTTTTGTTTTTTTCCCTTTATCTGAGCGCGTATGACCTAATCAACAGATTGGATGTCAAATAAATAGTACAATAGGCCTTGGGAGGATTTTAATGGTGGATATCCAATAACTATTATTTTCATGTGGTGTGGTCCACCTGAGATTTATATATCTCTCAATTTTGGGATCAAGCACTAAAATGATCTTTAAAAATGGATGAACGGAATGGATGAAACACATACATCATGGTGGGGCCCACAGAGCATCGACCACTAGCCACGGGGCTAGTGGCAGGGGGAGTAGCCAATCCGTTTCCGTGTACCACACAAAATGGGATTGCATACTAGTTACTCAGTACGCTTTTTATCGTACTGAGTCAACTCAGTTGAGCCTACTATGAATGTATGTGGCGTTATGCACACCATCCATCCGTTATTAAAGATCATTTTAGCCGTTGAGTCCAAAATATAAGTATGCCTAAAGCTCAAGTGGACCACATCAAAGGAAACATTGGGAATAATGACTTCCACCGTTGAAACCTTGCTAGGTCCCAAAGTGATGTTTATTTGTCATCCAACCTTTTCATAAGATCAAGAAGACATGGATGAAGGGAAAACACAAATAACAACTTGATCCAAAACTTCTATGGGCCCCAAGAAATTTTCAACCGTAGAATTTCAATTCACACTATTTACCATGGTGAGGTCCACTTAAGATTTGGATATATTCCATTTTTGGTCTCCAATCATAAAATTATTTATTAAAATGGATGGACAGAGTAGATAAAATATGTAAATCGCGATGGACCCCACAGAGTTTACTGAGTACGTTTAGCGTACCGAGTTACTTAGTACGCAATCCACTTACGTACCACACAAGATAGCTATAGCTACCTATAGGTACGTGTCATACCAAGACGGATGCGGATTTCCTGCGAAAGGAAGTTTCTCTACTAGGAACCCATGTGGAACCCACTGTGACGTTTGTGCGAAATCCTCCCTGTCCATACGTTTTGTGAGTTCATTTTAGTACATGAGGCTAAAAATGAACCATATCCAATGCGCAAGTGGGCTGAAAAAGTGATAATTGAATGTCCACAGTTGAAATATTGATGGGGCCACAGACGTTTTGAATCATGCTAATATTTGTTTTTTCAATTCATCCTAATATGAATGACGTTATTAACGGTATGGATGTCATGTAAACATCACCGTCGAACTCAGGGAGGTTTCAACGATAGGAATTTACCTAACCACCTTTTCCTTTAATATAGTCCACTTAAGTCTTAGATCCTGCTCACTTTTAGTCTTATGTTCTAAAATGATCTCAGAAAACGGATGAATGGAGTGGATTCCTAAAAAACATTACGGTGGGCCCCACTTACGATCCCAATACACAAACTTCATACGAAACGCTTTTGCAGGAAATTCGTGTCCCTGCTAGCGTGTCGTGCACGTCAATAGAGGCCAGCTGTTTTCTCGAGCTCCGAGTTGTACGAACGGCTCAAATGAGATCCACGTTACATGGGTCCCACAATGATGTATTTAATATATCCATACCATTTATCCATTTCTTGTGATCATTTTAATGCATTTGGAAAAAAAATGAATCATATTTAAAGCTCAAATGGACCACATCGAAAATAGCAGCTGTAAGACCCGTATCCTAATTCGCACTGTTCCGTTGATTCCCGCGACCCTTCTCGTCAAATTCCGGCAATCCGCGACTTATGGTTGACGTTGCGCACGACCATAAGTCGTATCCTATTCAGTTGAGCCGGCTTAATCCGAGACTTGTATCATTGCGACCACACCATCGCCGCAGTTCCAACGCCGCAACTCACGCACCGATCCGATACCCAGATGATGAGATACGGACCCACGTTCAGTTCGAGCAAAAACACCGCGCGTTGCAAATCCCAAGGAATCTCTACAATATGTCCCATCAATCCCATCAATCAATCCCATCAATCACCTCTCATGTCAAGTACACCCACTCATGCTTCCTTTCTCCACAAGTCAAGCAACCACCTAAGTCAACTAACCTCTCACTTCACCCATCACTCACCTCACATCACTCCATCTCTCATTAATCACATCTCTCTCCCTCTCATTTCTCAACACTCCAAACCTAAGCAAGAAAACTCTCCCACGTCCAAGCCTTCCATGGAGAGAAAATGTGAGTTTTGGTGGCCCACTTCCCATCTCCAAATCCCATCATCTTAACCATCTATTTCCCATCTCCACCATCAAAGTGAAGCTTTAGGAGACCGGCATCTCAACGGACCAAGAAGATCAAGTGGTGGGTGTTCCTTTAGGCTACTTTTTATATTTTTAAGATGGGCCAAGTGAGGCCAACCGATCAATGGTTTGGATCTCACTTGGGACCCTAAGATGTGGCCAATGGCTCATCTTAATCATCAAGATCATTCCAAGATGGGGCCATTCTCCATGGGCCCCATCATGATATTTACTTTCCTTGTATTGAGGAGGTCATCCAGACCGTCCATTTCTAGTGGAGTGGGGTCTCCACCGTTGATCTTTTGTTTGATGGTCCATATGCAATGGGCCCTTTGATGTATGATTGGATGGTTGAAACGGAGGGCCCATAGTGTCGGGGTCCCTCCATCACGCGTGTCCCACTCTCCTTCTCCTTCTCCTTCTCCTTCTCCTTTTTGTTATTTTCTTTCTTTATGTATTGATGTTGTTGTGTGGCCCACTTGAATGGACCCAACCATGGAGTCATATTTTTATCTATGACTGGGGCCCGCCTAGTGTGTGTTGTACCACACCGTACATCCATATGGTGGCCCACCTGAGCAGGCCCACCTCTCATGGACAGACCGTCCAGCGTCTCTGGACGCTGGATGTGGAAAGAAAAGAAGACACGAATTTTGGCTTACTTCTAAGCCTTTGGGAAAGACCCCTTGTATGGGCCCCATCTTGATGTATGTATTCAATCCATGCCATCCATCACATTTAGAACTCCATTTTAAGCGTTGAAATGAAAGATGGGATTGATCGGAGCATTTGGTGGGCCACAGTTTTAAAAATGGTACCATCACCATTGAACTCTACCAAAACTCTTCCTACACGCTGAAAATTGGCCGATATTGGTCTTGATGGGTGTATTTTGGGCTCGGGAATACAGTGGACGGAGTGGATGCACCTCAAGCGGGACCCGCATATGAAAAACCTCAGAAATTATTTTTTTTCAAAAAAAAAAATTAAGGAAAGCAGCAGCTTTGCTGCTGCCGTCAAAGCCGCAGGCGCTGCCTGCGGCCATGCAACGGGCGGGCGGACAGCAGCCCACGGCCCCCTGCCGTGGGCCCCACATAACGTATATTTTGTATCCATGCCGACCAGCTGGTGGTCCACCTTCTGAGGTGGTCCCTCCCCAAAAATGAGGCCCATCCAAGTCTCAGGCGGCCCACACCACAAGGAGCAGTGGTGATTAAACTCTACCATTTAAAATCCCTTGGGGGTCCACAAAAGTTTTTGATCAAGCCGAGATTTATTTTTTTTATTCACCCAGATCCCTGTGACCTTATAGATGAATTGGATGGATGATACACATTATAGTGGGCCCCACATGGGACCCACAGTGAGGTACGAGTATGTGGAATCCACACCGTCCAGGGGACGGTGTGTGAGCGCGCGCGTGTGTGTGTGTAGGTGTGAGTGCGTGTGTGTGTGCGCGTGCAGGTGTGTGAGTGCACGCGTGTGTATGCATGTGTGTGAGTGCACGTGTGTGTGTATGTGTGTGTGTGTGTATAATATTTTATATATATATATGATATTATATATATATATATACTATAGTATATATATGTGATGGTGGGCCTCCATTGGAACCCACCCCCCCCCCCCCCCCCCCCCCCCCCCCGCCATGATGCATGTGTTTCATCTAAACCGCCCATTTATTTGTTGTTGTAAAATTATTTCATGGCTTGTGCCAAAATGAACCAGATCTATGGTTCAAATGGGCCACCATGGCATGTGTATAGGGCCATGTTGATCCATTTATGGCCATTCATTCAGGCCCACCTTGGTGCACATCTAAGGCCATGGGATTAAGCCCATTTGACATGTGTAATGCCCATGGGTTTCGGCCCATTTGGCATAGGCAATGCCCATAGAATCCGGCCCACTTATTTTATATAAGGCCCACGGGATTCAAGCCCATTTGATGTGCATGGGGCGCAAATGGAATGGCCCATTGGACATATTTAAAACTTATGTGTGTAGTCCCACTTTGATGTATTTCATGGCCCATGAGTCATGGACCATTGCAATGTACATAAGGCTCCTTAGCGAGGCCCATTAATGTAGTCATTTGAAGAATGTAAGGCCCACGTAATTCGGCTCATTTGATATATCCAGGGCCCAGGGATCGAGGCCCAATGGATGTCCTTAGGGTCCATTGCAATGTACGTCTATCATGGTTCGTGAAATGATATTTATAGCAAGCCGTGCCTAGAAAATAATGTTGGTTTGACGTCCACATTGTATGTACAATGTTGGTTAAATGTCCGCATTGTAGCTCTCTTTAGGGCCCATTGATAGGTCCATACCCGTTGCTATTCATTGCCTTATAACATGCTTAGAATAATCTCATGACCCATGACCATACGCATCATATGTATGCTTGATATGAGTAATGACTAAGCATAACATACGCCATTGGGCAGACCATTTATGGGGCTCGTTATATGACTGAGCGCCCCACATGATCGCGCAGTACGCGCTGGATTGCTGCATGTTTTGACAGCGTGATTCATGCATCTCGCATACGTATGACTTGATTACTGCACGCCCTAGCGACATCAGGTCCGTGGCTCCACAGGTACATCGTGGATGACCGTATTGGATATCGAAAATACTTATTCTAGCACTATGGGCACTTAGGATGTCCTTGGGTGAAAGTCCCAGAACCTTTTTGGTACTAGGAGATGCTCCAACGTCTAGACCGAGTGGATACACGAGCGCCCGAGTGCCGAATACCAGTAGGCCGCGTCTCCCACTGTGTCATGGTCGGTTGGAAGGGGGTGTGGCCTTATCCGCCTGAGTGAGAGGGCTATAAGCTAGGCTGAGTTTGACCAGCTCGCAAATGAGTCCGCTATCGACAAGCCGGGTAGGTATTGGCATACTACTGGTCAGGCGGGTAGTGAGGTCTTATCCGCTTGCTTTACTGTGCAACTAGGGAGGTGACAGTCTCTGCGAAGTGTATTAGACCCCGGTGATATCCAGAGAGGAACTGTACTGATATACGTATTTGAGGAGTACCGACTTGCTTGGATTGCATTTCGCATATGACATTTGGCTATGTAGGCCTTGCATTGCATCGGTGTGGCCGATGGCATTCATATCTCGCATCATGCCTTGCATTACATAGCCTTGGTATATTCATGGACTTACCACATACTTCTGCATTGTTCTGATACTGTACACTTGGCGTTTGCCTTACGCACACACTTACACCACCCTCTAAGCTTTTGTAAGCTTATGCACGATAGTTGCGTGCAGGTAGCGTTGGACGACAGCAGCGCTGAGACAGGAGTGCACATTAGGACCTTTTGGAGCTTTTTGATCACTTTGTATTTCCCTTTCTGCTTTGTACTTAAAATTCTGTTATAGTGGATATGTGGTGATGTCGTTTTGTGACTTGGTTATGCTTGTGGTTATGCTCCATTACAAAAAAAAAATTCATTCTGAAAATCCTCCTCGCAGAATCCCAGGATCGGAATCTGGCATTTGATTGTCAGGGGCCGAGAATGGGGCACTACGGAGGCTGTCGGCACCGGATTCGACAATCGGGATTCATGTGAATCCGATTTTTTGGATTTGGGGCGTGACAGAAGTAAGGAAAATGATTTTCACTGTAGAAAAATTCGATCCTTAGCCAATCCGATCCTACTCAGTTTCCTTGACCGAGTCGGACTCGGTTCGGGTCAGGCCAAGCATGTAATGGATCTGTTTGGGTAAGGTGTTCTGGACTCGGTCACAGATCGGGTCAGGTTCGGATCGGTCCTGGCATATTTCGAATAGTATCGAGTTGGAACAAATCCGATCCGACTCGGTCCGATGCCCAGCTCTAAGTGTGACCCTTCACAGCCTTCTTCATTAGCGGATCTGGGTCCGAGTCCTTAACCGAGTACCTCGGCCCGAGATGACCCTGAGCCAACACCTTCAGCCTCGAAGCATTCCAGGATTCTGCTCTGAACTTGGATGATCATCCTTCACCTATACAACTCTAAAGCTTAGTTTTATGCCTTAAATTGGCTCTGACTTATCTCAGACCTTGGCTCTAATGTATCTCTGGTCTTCCCATAACAGAAGCCCCCTACTCTTCGAGTTCAGACATGAACTCAAAGAGTAAGTATATCCGGAAGATCAGTGGTATCCTTCGTTACACCCCCGATGTGTGCAGTTATAATTATGGTTTTTATATCCAAAAAGATACGTCCTTGGGGTTTCCCATCAGTGGGTTATCCTCGAATGAACGTGTGGCGACGATTGGGATCTCGAATTGTCATAGAAACCTATGAAGGACCGCCACATAAGCCACGGAAGATGATTGAGCAATGTTTCCACTGCTCAAAGCTTGTCGCCCAATGCCAGAGGCACATGGCCTAGCTGTTCCTGGGCCAGTGACATTCGGTCACGTGTATTTCGAAGTCAGCCCGCGACGGTTCGGGTGCGCTCATCGTATCTGACCATTAATGCGAGAATCCTCTGCTGGCTCTAAAAACTCCAATGCTCAGACATGCTTCTCATTTTTTCATTCTGAATTTGTGTTATTGTGGGTTACCTGAGGAGGCGATTTTCAGCGAAGGTGATTTCTGGCGACTGCAATTTCCAACAAAGGCGATTCCAACCGACTCGTAGTTTCTAGCAGAAGCAATTCCCAATGACCGCCTGGTGAGTCTTCCCTTTCATTTTCAGTTTACCACTTTCCTTCGCCTCTGCAGGATGTCGGATGATTCAAAAATGGTCCGAGGCGATTACGACTTTAATAATGGTTCCAGGCTAAGGAGCTCTAACGATAGAAGAGGAGACTCCAAAGGCCCCCTTGAAGCAGTAACCGTCATCCCTCCGCCCACGGGGGGCAAAGAGGTAGGAGCTCAGATGCGCCGCACAGGCGGGAAGAAAGCCTCTTGAGCTCCCTGAGACTTAACGGGAGGCGGTGAGAAGATGCCTGCAAGCGGACGGGCTGCAAAGACCATCTTGAGAGGCTCTGTACTAGTTGAGTCTCAGATGGGATGGATCTAATCGAAGTTCAAATTTTCAGGCTCTGTTCAAATACGAGCATCAGAGCCCCTCGATACCGTAGGAGTTCCTTCCAAAAGGAGAGTTGTGATCTTCCTCTGCATGATAAAATGTGGGCTCTTACTTTCCCTGCACCCCTTTGTCTGATCCCTGACAGCCTATCTGGGACTAGCACTAGACCAGTTTACCCCCAATGCTTGGAGGGTTTTAATATCTTCTTGTATCATCTGGTGTCAAGTCGAGAACCCAGAGCTGACACCAGAGGAACTTATAAGCTTATACTTAGTTAAGCATGATAGCCAAGGGCCGTGGTATTACTTCGTGACTCGTGGCAGCAAGGGTTCGAGGCTGGTCCTACAATTTCCATCCTCCGATAAGGATTGGAAGAACAAGTGGTTTTGGATTTTGAGTAAGTGGGAGCACCGACGGTGGAGCTTGGGAACCTAAGGACTTGGGTTCTGACCCGATTCAATTCTCCAGGTCAGATTATGAACAGCCTTTTCGCGATGCTTCCTCATTTGTTGTGGTCTAACTGAAATCTTCTTTTCATTTTTGCAGACTTCTTGAGGGGATCGCCTCTCGTCACCTCAGGCCAAAAGAATCAGATCACCAAGGCCAGGGCATACCCAGGAGACCTATGCTCCTGGTCGGGCTTAATCACTGTCGATAATCTTCATTGGCCCGAGCTCTATAAGACCAAGCCATTCCCAACTTCATTCAGTAAGTGCCTCTTTAACGTGATGATATTGAAGGTTTCTCGGCTCAGACATTGACTTATTGTTTTATATGTATGCATGACAAAGGCCTCTGGATCCCAGAAGAGGAAAGATGCTCTAACTGTCGAGGAGATGCTGAGAGCCAAACCACAAACAAAAATAACTGTTCGGATGAGGCAGGCATCTCCTTATTGTGGGGGCCCCTCGGCCTCAATTTCTATTGCTGCAGCTCCAA
This sequence comes from Magnolia kwangsiensis, assembly GCA_037074715.1. Taxonomy (NCBI): domain Eukaryota; kingdom Viridiplantae; phylum Streptophyta; class Magnoliopsida; order Magnoliales; family Magnoliaceae; genus Magnolia; species Magnolia kwangsiensis. The sequence goes on from CM073585.1 coordinate 90,471,996, forward strand.
TTTCTGTTGCTGCAGCTCCAGCTGCAACTTTAATTTCTTTTGCTATAGCTCCGGCTATACCTGTTGCCTCGGCGCCAATCCCCCCTCCTGATGTTACGCCTCGCGTCCCCGATGCACCTCTGCCAGCCCCCGAACCTTGCATAGCCATCCCATCCTCTTCCGAGCAGGAGGAGGCCATTCGATGGCCGACGCGATGCTCTCTCCTCTCGAAGCTGGAAACAACCTCGGGGTTGAGGTCAAGCTTCAGCAAGTAGTAGTAGGACTGGAGCAAGGGGAGCGACGGGGTCAGCTCAGGCTAGAACTAGTGGAGAGAAGTTTCAGCCGGGTTATCACATGTTGTACTTGGTTTGATGGGCTGCTAAACATGCCTCGGAGGAGGAGATAGCGGCTCTTCTCAACAAGTCAGACGAGTCCTTCATCAACGACATAACCTCCATCTTATATCGGGTATTTCTACTAACCGTTCTTGCCTTTGGTTTCTTTTGTTGCATCCGTATGCTCATTCTCTTACTTCGATTCAGTTCGTCTCAAGGATCCTCTTAACCCGGGGGAGGTTGAGGGATCTGGGGTAGAAAGATGCTGAGATAGAGACCCTCAGGAGTGAGATTAGGACCCTCCGAGATAAGGCTACATTCCTCCTAATGGAGCAGGTGAAACTATGCCGGCAGCTTGACGATGAAAAGGCCCACGAGCTACAGCTAAAGGGGGTCATGAGCGATCTTGAAGCCCGATGTGCTGCTACTACAGCCGAACCATCCCGAGCCAAGGCCCACGCCGACTCGCTCGCTAAGGAGAACGGCCGATTGAGGGACGTGCTGGAGCGGGCCAAAGCCGAGGCGACGAAAGAGAAGCACCGAGCGGTCACCCTAGCGAAGGAGGCTCAGCAGGCCGAAGATGAGGCCTCCCTGGCGTTGGCGGTGGCAGTTGCAATGGACGCGTTCAAGTCCTCAGAGGAGAAGACCGCCGAAGCCACTAAGTTCTATAACTGTGACTTCGACGCTTGCATTGATGTGGTTCAGGAACTCTATCCGAACCTCAACCTTGAGCCTCTACTACTCGAGAATGCAGGGGAGAAGCCAGCTGGAGATGCCTACTCGGACCAAGCCCCTGCCTCTCAAGTTCCTCCTCCTCCGACTGAATAACTTCCGACATTCCTTCTTTTATAACTCTTTTAGACTTATCTTTTAACGGATAATCTGAAGGATGATATATTTTTATGACCCTCTAAAGAGGGCGCAGTAGTTAATTTTTTGGATGATGATCATTAGATATTAAATCATAGTTGATTTTTTGGATGATAATTGTTAGATGTTAAGTTGTTGATTGCCAAACCGATTCCTTAGCGAATCGGCTCACCCCAAGGCCGTTTTGTAGAATTTTGTAATGTTAAAATTATTAGGACTGGCCCCCTGAGGGGTCGATTCCTCCTACGAAAGGCGAACAACATTTAGTAGATCCGTCAGTCGGATGATGAGCCAACTCCTTTGTCGAGGAGTTAGGTTATTTACAGGCTTTTCTTCTGAATAAAGGGATGCCTTGGCGATCTTTCGTGGGATAATATACTGACCCCTTCTTTAAGGGATCAGTCCGTTAAGTCGGCCCAACTTGTGAGAAGCAACTATTCATTAGTCGACAATTCGTTCAGGTATATACGAATAGACATGGATTTTATTGAAAGCCTTAAAGGCTAGTCGCTCAAAGATGTATACTTAATGAGGGCCTTCAGTGGCCATTACATCAAGGGTAGTCGACTTTTAGGTGCTCAGCATTCCAGGGGTGGGAGAGCTGACGGTCTTTGAGATCCTTTATATGGTAGTAGTCAGGCTTGGTTGATCGGACCACACAGTATGGCCCCCTGCCAATTGGGTCTGAGTGCCCCAGCTCTCAATTTTGTAGTGTTCTGGAAGACTCGGCGAAGGATTAAGTCTTCTGGATGGAATCGCCTAGTCTTGACCTTAGAATTGTAGAATCGCGTCACCTGCTGATGCCGAGCGACAAACCGAAGTCTAGAGATATCTTTGGCTTCCTCAAGTAAGTCCAAATTAGCTGCAATCTACTCTGTGTTTTGATTTCCCTGTTATTTCCTGACCCGAGCTGTAGGGAGGCCGATTTTAACTGGCACCATCGTCTCTAAGCCATAGGAAAGTGAGAATAGAGTTTCTCCAGTAGATGACTGAGCCGTAGTCCTGTAAGCCCAGAGGATGAATGGAAGCTCTCGACCTAGTTACCTTTCACTTTTTCTAACTTTATTTTAAGATGGTGCTCGATGACTTTGTTAACTGCTTCCACGTGTCCATTGGATTGCGGGTGCCGAGACGAAGAATACACATTCGAAATGTCGAGCCCTCGACACATGCCTTGGAACTTGTCGTTGTCGAACTGTCTGTCATTATTAGACATAATATTGCACCGGATCCCGAATCGACAGGTGATGTTCTTCCAAACAAAATCAACCACCTTCTACTCTGTGATTTTTGTGATAGACTCAGTCTCGGTTCACTTAGTGAAGTAGTCAACCGCAACAATAGTAAACTTGACTTGCCCTTTCCCTGTGAGTAGAGGTCCGATTATATTAATCCCTCATTGAACGAACGGCCACAGTCCGGTCATGGGATTCATTTCTTCCGTAGGTCGCCTCAGCACGGTCACGTACCGTTGACACTTGTTGCACCTTTGAACGTAGTTTTTCTAGTCCTCCCTAATGATCAGCCAGAAATATCCTTAGCGGTGTATTTTCAGAGCCAAGGCCCGATTACCAGAGTGATTTCTGCAGATGCCTTCATGAATCTCCCAAATCACGTAGTCTGCTTCATCGGGTCGAAGACTCATGAGGTAGGGCTGTGAATGCCTCTTTTTACACAAGATCCCGTCCAAGACTACGTACCGTGCCGCTTTGACTCTTAGGTACCTAGCCTCCAACTTGTTCGAGGGGACCTCACCAGATGTGAGGTACTTATAAACCAGGTCCATCCAGCTCGGAGCATCCTCTATTGGGTTGACCATTTTCTTATCTATTTGGTCAGTGCTCAGATGTTATATGAACTCCACAGGAATGACTCACGGGATATTTCCTTCCGTGGCTGAGGCTAGCTTCACTAGGGCAACCCAGGAATTCTCTGCCCTAGGAATCTGACTGATAGTGCAGCTCTAGAACCTTTCTATCAGTTTCCTAGTTTTGGCCAAGTAAGCCACCATCCCAGTCTCCTTGACCTCATATTCGGTGGAGATATGATTCGCTTCTAACTGAGAATCACATCGTACTTAGAGAGACTAGACCCCTAGACTAACCACCAGCCTGAGTCCAACCAGCAGAGCCTCATACTCCTCCTCATTGTTAGAGGCCTTGAAACCGAGTCTAATCACATACTGGATGAATATAGAATCAGGCGTGACCAAGATAATTCCTGCTCCAACACGCATGGCATTGGACAACCCATCCACATAGAGAATCCATCCCGGCTCTAATATTGTCTCTTAATTGCTTGGAGGAACAGGTGAAGGAGCCGTCTCCAGTTTGGCGCTGATCCCCTCTTCATTCGAGGCGGTGAACTCTACAATGAAGTTGGTCACAGCTTGGCCTTTAATCGTTGTAAGACTCGTATCTTGGTCCGTACCTTTCCGTAGACTTCCGCGGTCTTACCGGTCGAATTCCGGCAACCTTCGACCCTTAACCGATATCGACGCGCGACCCTGATTCATATGCCGACAACTCGAGTCGACTCAACCCAAGACCACTACCATAGCGACCGTGCCGTCATTGCGGTTCCGATGCCGCAACTCGTGCACCGAGGCAATACCCTGGTCAAGAGATGTGGGCCAACGTTCGGTGCGAGAAAACGCCGCGCGTTGCGAAACTCAAGGGAATATCTACGATGTGTCACATCAATCACATCAATCAATCAATCCATCAAGTCATCACATGTCAAGTACACATCACTTTCATCCCTTTTCCCAAGCAACCATAAAAGTCTCCCTAACCCATACCTCTCTTACACAAAAAGCCACGAAAGTCTTCACCACTCATACCTCTCTTACACAAAAGCCTCAAAAGTCAAGCTTTTCTTACACAATCATCACTCACCACATCCATCCATCACTCTCTCTCTCCCTTTACAACTCATCTCTTTCTCATTTCAAAATCTCCAAGCAAAAGAGCCCATACGTATGGAATTTTCCAAGAATCCCTAAACTCCAAGTGGCCCACCTTCCTACCCCATCATCTCCCATCTCAACCTTCCATTCTTCATCTCATCCATTGAAGTTGAAGCTAAGGTGCCAAGGAACCCCTATGAGCAAGAAGATCGGACGGTGGGTGCCTCTATAGGGTAGTTTCTTTCTTATTTTTATGATGGGCCAAGTGACGCCCACCGATCAATGGTGTGGATCTCACTTGGGACCCTAAAATGTGGCCGATGGTCCACTTGGATCATCATGATCATTCCATGATGGGGCCATTCTCCATGGACCTCCCATCATGATGTTTATTTCATTTGAAAGGTCATCTAGACCATCCATATTCGTGGGGAAAGGATCCCCACCGTTGATTTTAAGTTTTGATGGCCCATGTGCTAAATGATCCACTTGATGTATGATTCATTGCAAGGGAGGGCTCATAGTGGCGGAGCCCTCCATCACAAGCCGTGTCCCACTCTCCATGTCTCTCTCCCTTTTATTTATTTTCTTTTATTTTGATATATATTTTTTGAGATTGCAATAGGGTGTGTGGCCTATTTAAATGGACCCCACCACGAGACCGTTTTTTTTTTTAAATCACCAATGTGGCCCACTTTATGTGTGAAATATCCACACTATTTTCCATGTGGTGGCCCACCTAATTAGGCCCACCACAAATACCTGAAGAGGCCCACCGTCCAGCGTCTAGGTGAAAGTCCCTGAAGAGGCCCACCACAAATGCCTGAAGAGGCCCACCTAAAGAGGCCCACCACAAATACTTAAAGAGGCCCACCTCGTGGTTGGCAGGATTGAATACCAAAAATCATGTTCTACATGGGGTGTTATTGATATCCCTGGGTGAAAGTCCCTAAACCCTTATGGTACCAAGAGGTTTCTCCAACGTCTAGACCGAGTGGGTAGATGAGCGTTGAGTGTCGATTACCAGACGGTTACGCTCTCCACTGTATCGTGGTCGGTTGGAAGGGGGTGCGGCCTTACCCGCCAGAGAGTGGGGGGCAATGCTAGGCTGAGTTTGACCAGCTCGAGGAATGGGTCTGCTATCGACGAGTCACGTCCGATATTGGTACACGGATAGTGAGGTCTCTTCCACTTACCTTATTGCGCGCGATGTGGTGGTAATCTGGTTTAGAGTGTACTAGACCCCGGTGATATTCCATATTTGAACTGTATTGATGTGTGGACATAGATGAGGATCTGTATACTTGAGTTGCATTGCACATCGCATGGCCTTGGGATGGCCGATACCATTCATGTCTTGCATTGCATAGCCTTGTTACGGCTCATGATCTTATGGTTTCATCTGCATATTCTGCATTATTCTGACATTTTCTGATCATATTACTACCTTGCGCACAAACTTTCACCACCCTCTAAGCTTTCTATAAGCTTATGCACGACCGTTGCGTGCAGGTGACGTTGGTTCGCAGCAGCACTGAGGCAGGAGCACGTTGCAGAGTATTTTGGAGTTTTTATTCTTTACCATTGTATTTCCCTTTATGCTCATTGTACTTGTAAAGTTTTTGATCATAGTGAAAATGTAATGGATTTCTTGGTTGTTGTTTGTGGGTTATGCCATTGGTTATGCTTATTACGAATCAAACTGACGTTGAAAATCCTCCTCGTAGCATCCCAAGATTGGAACCTGGCGAATGGTGCTAGGAGCTGAGAATGGGGTTCTACGGAGGCTGTCGGCACTGAATTCGACGATCGAAAATTTTATGAGCCCAGTTTCTGAGTTTGGGGCGTGACAGAAGTTGGTATCAGAGCATAACTTGGGAATAACCGAGAACAACATTACATGTCTGCTATGAGTGAAGAATGGCTAAGTCCTGAAGTTTGGATAGCTTCGCGACCTTCCAATACAGACCGTTAACGTGTGTATCTTCGAGAGTTTTGAAGTTGATAGGCGCTTTCGCTCTTTCCTATAGGACATGGCGCCTGGGAGAGTTACCCGATCGACTCCCACACCACCACCTGAGGATTCTGCTTCACCACTTGAGACTCCAGCTTTACCACCTGCGTCTCCCGTTCCACCATCAGAGATCCCTGCTTCCTTCCCTAAGGATGACATTCCTCCACCTGAGGCCGATGCGGAGCCGACCGTGACTGTGAGTGCCTCTCAGTTACAGCAGATGTTACAGGCTATGACAGCCGCACTCTATAGATAGGACAGATGCCCAGTTATTTCACCAGCTCAGGCAGAGCAGGAGCACGCGAGCACCTTACTTCGTGAGTTCAGACGGCTGGATCCCCCACGTTTCCAGGGCGAGCCAGATCCGACCGCAACAGAGAGATGGAGCTCCGATGTAGAGAAGATATTCGATACCATGTCATGTACGACCGAGCAGCACGTCCGGTTAGCAGTATTTCTCTTCCAGGGTGAGGCCGAGCATTGGTGGACCTCTGTTACCCATGTTGTCGGGCCTAATTATGTCTGGACATGGGAGGACTTTGTTGACCGATTCGAGGAGCAGTACTTCCCCGACCATATCCGTCGTCAGCGAGCCTTAGAGTTCAAGACTTTGGTGCAGGGAGACATGACTGTGGCACAGTACGCGGCCCGTTTTGTGGCACTATTAAGATTCGCACCGTATATGGTTGATGACGAGGGGCGGAAGGCCCACCGTTTCAAGCACGGCTTATGTTACGGCCTTCGAGGTCGTATTATTGGGCATGAGCTCCCTACTTTCCAGAAAGTAGTGCGAAGAGCTCAGATTTATGAGACTGAGCGGGCCAGTTCTCAGTCTGATCGTGGTCAAAGGAGAGACGGAAGAGGCAGGCTTCTTTCAGTGATTCACAGCAGCGTCGACCACAGCAGCAGAGGCGTACAGGTCGCCCAGCCTTCCGTGCACCATCAGCACCAGTAGCACCTCCACCACCACCTCAGAGGCAGTTCACCGGCACTTACTTTAGGTGCGGTGCGACGGGACACCGTTCATGGGAGTGTCCCAGCCCCCAGCAGCAGCAGAGAGGTCCACAGCAGCAGAGACCTCCACCGCAGCAGCAGAGACCCCCACAGCAGCAGCGACAGCAGCCTCCACCACCGAGGCCACCTCAGCAGCAGCATCAGCATCATCACCAGCGTCAGAGGCCACAGTAGCAGAGGCAGCAGTTTCGACCGCCTCAGCAATCCCAGCAGCAGCAGCAGCAGCACGTTCAGAGGGGACAGGCACCTCCCCAGCCAGCTCAAGCTAGATTCTATGCGGCTCAGCAGGATCCACAGTCATCCGGAGGAGTCGTTGAGGGTATACTTCCAGTTTCTGTACGCATTGCACGAGTGCTGTTTGATTCCGGTGCATCCCACTCTTTTATGGCCGAGAGCTTCTGTCGATCGGCTGGCTTACCGTTGGAGTCTGCTGGTGAGAGCCTATCAGTATCGACTCCCTTGGAGAGGACTGCAGTGTTGGGATGATTTTGTTCGTCTTACCCCATTCTGGTTGGGGATACCTTTCTGCCTGCCGATTTGTTTGTTTTGCTGATGTCTGAGTTCGACGTCATCTTGGGCATGGATTGGCTCGCCGAGTACTATGCTATATTGGACTGCGCTGTGAGAACTGTCACGTTCTGTATACCCGGCGTGCCACAGTTTTAGTTCGTTGCAGAGGCCAGAGGAGAGCGGTTATCTTGTTTGATGTCTTGCGCCATAGAGGAGCCTGTTGCCGCTTGCATCGACCATTTGCCCGTGGTTTGCAATTTTTTCGATGTGTTTCAAGAGATTTCGGGATTACTTCCTCGTCGACTCACCGAGTTCCAAATTGATCTCGTGCCCGGTACCGCGCCTATTTCGAAGGCCCCGTATCGTATGACACCATTAGAGTTACGGGAACTGCAAAAGCAGTTGGACGAGTTACGTGAGTTGGGCTTTATCCGTCCGAGAAGTTCTCCGTGTGGAGCGCCGGTACTCTTCGTGAAAAAGAAGGATGGCTCGTTGAGGCTCTGCGTTGACTACCGTGAGCTCAACAAAGTCACGATCAAGAACAAGTACCCGCTCCCTAGGATTGATGATTTGTTTGACCAGCTGCAGGGTGCATAGTTCTTTTCGAAGATTGACCTGATTTCTGATTATCATCAGATTCGGGTCCGAGATGAGGACATTCCGAAGACGGCATTCAGGACGCGTTACGGTCATTTTGAGTTTCAAGTCATGTCCTTCGGACTGACCAATGCACCTGCGGTTTTCATGCAGATGATGAACGAGGTCTTTCGCCCATATCTGGATCAGTTTGTTGTAGTCTTCATCGACGACATTCTGATTTACTCGAGGACCCGTGAGGAGCACGAGCAGCATTTAGAGATTACTTTACAGACCCTCCGCACACACCAGCTGTATGCGAAGATGGAGAAGTGCGAGTTTTGATAGGAGGAGGTGAAGTTCTTCGGTCACATGGTGACAAGGGAGGGTGTTGCAGTGGACCCCTCGAAGGTCGAGGCAGTGCGTCTGTGGGACCAGCCCATGACCGCGACTGAGATCCGTAGTTTCCTTGGTTTGGCGGGTTATTACCGACGTTTCATCGAGGGTTTTTCTCGTATTGCAGCCTCGCTGACCAGGTTGACTCGGAAGGGCGCAGAGTTTATTTGGAGTAACGCCTACGAGCGAGCATTTATGGAGTTGAAGGACCGTCTGACGTTCGCTCCTATCCTCACTCTTTCCTCTGAGAGTGACGGCTTTATTGTATTCACTGATGCCTCGCATATCGGTTTGGGTACTGTCCTGATGCAGCACGGGAGATCAGTGGCCTTTACGTCTCGTCAGCTCAAGGTCCATGAGCTGAACTATCCTACGCATGACTTGGAGCTGGCTGCAGTTGTCTTCCCACTGAAGGTGTGGAGGCACTACCTTTACGGGGTTAGATTCGAGCTCTTCTCTAATCACAAGAGCTTGAAGTACCTCTTCTCGCAGTCTGAGTTGAATATGAGACAGAGGCACTGGATGGAGCTCTTGAAAGACTATGATTTTTACCTCCAGTACCACCCGGGCAAGGCGAACGTGGTGGCAGATGCCCTCAGCCATCAGCCACGAGGCCTAGTGGCGCATATGATGATTCAGGAGTGGCGGATGCTTGAGGATATCGCAGCGTATGATTTTGAGTTCGGCCTGCAGTCTTCTATTGTACAGTTATCGAGCTTGTCGATTCAACCCTCTCTTGTCGCTAAGGTGATCGAGGCTCACAGGTTGATGAGTCGTTACAGAGTTATATGGCTGAGGCGGCATCTGAGGGTCAGACAGATTGGCAGATTGGTACAGACGGTGGACTTCGCTTCAGAGGCCGATTATGTGTCCCGGATATTCCAGAGTTACGCAGAGATCTTATGACCGAGGCACATCGATCGAGATTTTCTATCCACCCAGGCTCGACGAAGATGTACCGTGACATGAGGCGACAGTATTTTTGGACGGGGATGAAGCGCCAGATCGCCAGTTTTGTGGCCGAGTGTGACACGTGTCAGCGTGTCAAGGCCGATCATCAGAGACCTCCTGCTCTATTGCAGCCATTGAGCATCCCGATGTGGAAGTGGGAGCACGTGTCGACTGATTTCATTATGAGTTTGCCGAGGACTCAGCGCGGTCATGACGCCATTTGGGTTGTTATGGATCGTCTGACGAAGTCGGCACATTTTTTTACGATGCGTGCGACTTGGTCTATGGACCGACTTGCGAGATTATTTATTGAGAAGGTTGTGAGACTGCATGGAGTTCCAGTCTCGATCGTTTCTGACCGAGACTCGAGGTTCACGTCTCAGTTTTGGGGGAGCTTCCAGCGAGCGATGGAGACTGATTTGCAGCTCAGCACCGCGTACCATCCGCAGACCGATGGCCAGACCGAGAGGGTCAATCAGATCCTTAAGGATATGCTTCGGGCTTGTGCGATTGATTTCGGGGGTAACTGGGATGAGCATCTGCGATTGGCTGAGTTCGCGTACAATAACAGCTATCAGGCGACCATCGGCATGGCTCCTTTTGAGGCACTATATGGCAGACCATGCAGATCACCGAGTTGTTGGACCGAGGTTGGAGAGCGCCGTCTCCTAGGTCCCGAGCTTGTGTAGGAGACTTCACAGGCTATTGACATCATTAGGCAGAGGATGCGCACAGCTCAGAGCCAACAGAAGAGTTCTGCTGATCGTCGGCATCGTCCCTTGGAGTTTGATGTAGGGGACCATGTGTATCTCAAGGTCTCGCCCATGAAGGGCGTAGTTCGATTTGGAGCGAAGGGCAAGCTTACCCTGAGATTCATAGGACCTTTTGAGATTACTAGGCGTGTTGGCGCCGTGGCCTATCGGCTTGCCTTGCCATCACAGTTGTCCGGCGTCCACGACGTTTTCTATGTCTCCATGTTGAGGAAGTGTGGGTCAGACATAGTTCCCATTATTGATTGGCAGCCGCTGGAGGTTCGTGAGGACGCTTCTTACATTGAGCAGCCAGTCTGTATCCTTGATTGGAAGGAGCAGGTCCTCAGAACCAAGGTCATTCCATTGGTGAAGGTGCAGTGGGGTCACCATTCTGTAGAGGAGGCTTCGTGGGAGCGTGAGGCTAAGATTTGAGAGCATTATCCTCATCTCTTTGATGATTGATTATGTATTGTATTTTGTACATTGTCCCTGATTCTATATGATGACGTTATGTTTCTTATTCCTCGCGAGTAATGCTTAGTTGCGATGCTTGTGTAAATTTTGAGGATGAAATTTTTATAAGGAGGGGAGAGCTGTAAGACTCGTATCTTGGTCCGTACCTTTCCGTAGACTTCTGCGGTCTTACCGGTCGAATTCCGGCAACCTTCGACCCTTAACTGATATCGACGCGCGACCCTGATTCATATGCCGACAACCCGAGTCGAATCAACCCAAGACCACTACCATAGCGACCGCACCGTCGTTGCGGTTCCGATGCTGCGACTCGCGTGCCGAGGCGATACCCTGGTCAAGAGATGTGGGCCAACGTTGGGTGCAAGAAAACGCCACGCGTTGCGAAACCCAAAGGAATATCTACGATGTGTCACATCAATCACATCAATCCCATCAATCAATCAATCCATCAAGTCATCACATGTCAAGTACACATCACTTTCATCCCTTTTTCCAAGCAACCACAAAAGTCTCCCTAACCCATACCTCTCTTACACAAAAACCCACAAAAGTCTTCACCACCCATACCTCTCTTACACAAAAGCCTCAAAAGTCAAGCTTTTCTTACACAACCATCACTCACCACATCCATCCATCACTCTCTCTCTCTCCCTTTACAACTCCTCTCTTTCTCATTTCAAAATCTCCAAGCAAAAAAGCCCATACGTATGGAATTTTCCAAGAATCCCTAAACTCCAAGTGGCCCACCTTCCTACCCCATCATCTCTCATCTCAACCTTCCATTCTTCATCTCATCCATTGAAGTTGAAGCTAAGGTGCCAAGGAACCCCTAGGAGCAAGAAGATCGGACGGTGGGTGCCTCTATAGGGTAGTTTCCTTCTTATTTTTATGATGGGTCAAGTGAGGCCCACCGATCAATGGTGTGAATCTCACTTGGGACCCTAAAATGTGGCCGATGGCCCACTTGGATCATCATGATCATTCCATGATGGGGCCATTCTCCATTCTCCATGGACCCCCCATCATGATGTTTATTTCATTTGAAAGGTCATCTAGACCATCCATATTGGTGGGGAAAGGATCCCCACCGTTGATTTTAAGTTTTGATGGCCCATGTGCTAAATGATCCACTTGATGTATGATTCATTGCAAGGGAGGGCTCATAGTGGCGGAGCCCTCCATCACAAGCCGTGTCCCACTCTCCATGTCTCTCTCCCTTTTATTTATTTTCTTTTATTTTGATATATTTTTTTTGAGATTACAATAGGGTGTGTGGCCTATTTAAATGGACCCCACCACTAGACCGTTATTTTTTTTAAATCACCAATGTGGCCCACTTTATGTGTGGAATATCCACACTATTTTTCATGTGGTGGCCCACCTAATTAGGCCCACCACAAATACCTGAAGAGGCCCACCGTCTAGCGTTTGGGACGCTGGATGTCCCTGTACAAAAAAAAAGAGAAAAAGGAAAGCTTTTGGGGTGGTCCCCTTGTTTAGGCCCCACCGTGATGTATTTACACAATCCAAGCCGTCCATCCTCTTACCTATAGCATTTTAGCCATTGGGTAGAAGTTTGGGGCTGATTGGAAGACCTGGTGGGCCATGGTATCGAAGAACGCATCATTACCATTCAAGGATCCTTTTCTGATTTTTTTTCATTTTCTAATCATAAAAAAATTCAAACTTTGGACTCATTTCGACTGTTACGGCCACTGATCGCAATGGCCGGGACGGATTTTGGCGCAGCAGGCCCCACGTGCGAAAAACCCCCAAAAAAATGGGTCTTTCATTTTTTTAAAAAACCTCATGTCTGTCATGCGATCAGCAGCTGCACGCTGCTGCGTGCAGCCTTGAAGGCGGGCGAACGGACGTGGGGGGGCCCACGGCCCTACGTGTGGGCCCCACTATAATGTTTATTTGTTATCCAACCCGCTCATTAGGTGGGCCACCCCAGTGGTGGCCCCCCCTCCAAAAATGAGACAGATCCAAAACTCAGGTGGCCCACACCACATGAAACAGTGAGATTGAGTATCCACCATTGAAATCTCTTTGGGGCCCACAGTAGTGTTGGATCAAGCTGAAATTTATGTTTTCCCTTCATCCAGGTCCGAGTGACCTTATGAACGGGTTGGATGGCATCTGGGCATTTCGGTGGGCCCCACATGGGACCCACACAGATGCACGTGTCCTAAGTCCACCGTCCAGTGGACGGTGGCACCCACCTTAACGTATCTATGCTCCCACCGTCCAGCGGACGGTGGGGCCCCTTTGTGATGTATGTGCTTTATCCGCACTGTCCACTAGACAGTGGGACCCGCCATGGTGCATGTGATGCACCCAGACTGTCCATCCACTTATAAAGATCATTCTAAGGCCTATGGGTTAGGCCCATTTGGACTATTTAAGGCCTATGGGCTAGGCCCATTTTCTTTGTAAAAGGCCTATGGGTTTAGGCGCACTTGTTATGTTCTAAGTCCATAGGACTAGGCCCTTTTGATGTATTCTAAGGCTATTGAAATTAGACCCATTTGATGCATTTTTAAGCCCATGGATGTAGGCCCATTTGATATATGTAAGGCCTAGGGGTTTAGGTCCACTTTGATATGCATGCAAGGCCTAAGGGTTAAGGCCTATTTGGCGTACATATGAGGTTCAATTGGTGTGACCCATCGACCCATGAGTTAAGCTCATTTGATGCAATTCAAGGCCCACGGGTTTTGACCCATTACAATGCACATATGACCCATTGGTGTGACCCATTTATGTGGCCCATCTGATAAATAAAAGGCCCATAAGATATGGCTCATTTGATATACATGTAAGGCCTAATGGGAGGAACCTACGGTCCATTGCAATGTGTAATTTCCATACAGACTAACTAGCAATGTTTACAAATATCGTGCCTTGGGAGCAATGTTGGTTTGACGTCCACATTGCGAGTGTAATGTTGGTTGGATGTCCACATTACGACTCTCCTTAGGGCCCATTACTGGGTCATACTTGCTGTGTTTCAGCCGTCTAGGCCCATCTGCGTCGTAAGAATGGTTCATCACTCATTTACATGTTTAGTATAGTTTCATGACCCATAATCATACGCACCATATGTATGCTTGATATGAGGATTGACTGATCATAGCATATGCCTACGGGCAGGTTGTTTATGGGCTCCTGGTTAGGCAGTGTTGCCCTACATGAGCGCACGATATGCGCAGGATTTGTTGCATGACTGGATAGCGTGAATCATGCATTTCACATTTGTGTGACATGGGTATTGTATGCCCTAGCGACATCAGGGCCGTAGCCTCCACAGACGCATCGTGGTTGGCAAGATTGGATACCGAAAATCATGTTCTATATGGGGTGCTATTGATATTCCTGAGTGAAAGTCCCTAAACCCTTATGGTACCAAGAGGTTTCTCCAACGTCTAGACCGAGTGGGTAGATGAGCGTTGAGTGCCGATTACCAGACGGTTATGCTCTTCACTGTGTCGTGGTCGGTTGAAAGGGGGTGCAGCCTTACCCGCCCGAGAGTAGGGGGCAATCCTATGCTGAGTTTGACCAGCTCGAGGAATGGGTCCGCTATCGACGAGTCGCGCCCGATATTGGCACACGGATAGTGAGGTCTCTTCCACTTACCTTATTGCGCGCGATGTGGCGGCAATCTGGTTTAGAGTGTACTAGATCCCGGTGATATCCCATATTTGAGCTGTATTGATGTGTGGACATAGATGAGGATCTGTATGCTTGAGTTGCATTGCACATCGCATGGCCTTGGGATGGCCGATATCATTCATATCTTGCATTGCATAGCCTTGGTACGGCTCATGATCTTATGGTTCCATCTGCATATTCCGCATTATTCTGACATTTCCTGATCATATTACTACCTTGCGCACATACTTTCACCACCCTCTAAGCTTTCTATAAGCTTATGCACGACCGTTGCGTGCAGGTGACGTTGGTTCGCAGCAACGCTGAGGCAGGAGCACGTTGCAGAGTATTTTAGAGTTTTTATACTTTACCATTGTATTTCCCTTTATGCTCATTGTACTTGTAAAGTTTTTGATCATAGTGAAAATGTAATGGATTTCTTGGTTGTTGTTTGTAGATTATGTCATTGGTTATGCTTATTACGAATCAAATTGACGATGAAAATTCTCCTCGTAGCATCTCAGGATCGAAACCTGGCGAATGGGCGCTAAGAGCCGAGAATGGGGTTCTACGGAGGCTGTCGGCGCCGGATTCGGTGATCAGGAATTTTGTGAGCCCGATTTCTGAGTTTGGGGCGTGACAATCGTGGTCCTTGGTCGAAACTAGATATCTAACTCTCTGAGTTCGATTACCCACTCAGTTAGCCGACCTGACACTTTGAGCCTCTAGAAGAATTGCTTAAGGGGAGAGTCTGTCAAGACAATAATGGAATGGGACTGTAAGTACTAGCGTAACCTTCGAGCCGAGACAATAAGGCAGAGTGCTAAATTTTTCAGAGCCGAATACCTTATCTCGTCAGATACCATAGTTTTACTCACATAATATATGGGATGTTGTTTGCCCCCCACTTCTCTAATCAGGGCCGAACTGACAGCTGAGGTCAAAACTGCAAGATAAAAAACTAAGGGCTCGCCTTCTTCAGATTTAGACAATAGAGGCGGTGAGCCCAAATATTGTTTCAACTGTTGAAAGGCTTACTCACATTCCGATGTTCACTCAACCTTCTTATGACCCTTCAACTACTGAAAGAAGAGGAGGCATTTGTCAGTGGCCTTGGATATGAATCGCCAGAGCGCTGCTACCCATCCAGTGAGGCATTATATCTCCTTGATGGTCTGAGGCGAGCTCATATTGAGTAGTGTCTTGATCTTGTCGAGATTTGCCTCAATGCCCCTCTGACTAACTTGAAACGTGAAGAATTTATCGGAGCCGACTCCAAAGATACATTTCTCGAGGTTCAGCTTCATCTGGTACTCTTGGAGGATAGAGAAGGTTTCTCTGAGATTTGCTAACTGGTAGGACGCCTTAACGCTCTTAACGAGCATATCGTCAACATAAACCTCCATAGTATGTCCGATCTACTTAGCGAACATTTGATTCACCAATCTCTGATATGTGATCGTAGCATTTTTTAGGCCAAATGGCATGACCTAGTAATAGTAGAGTCCCTTTGTCGATGATGAAGGTAGTCTTTTGTCTGTCTAAGGGATGCATCGCGATCTAGTTATACCCAAAATAGGCATCCAGGAAGGAAAGTAGTTCATGCCCTGTTGTACTGTCTACTAGCTGATTGATCCGAGATAATGGAAAGTTTTCCTTAGGATAGGCCTTGTTCAGATCCGAGTAATATATACAGACCCGTCATTTTCCGTTGGCTTTCTTGACAAGAACTACATTTGCGATCTAATTTGGATAATGTACCTCCTTAATGAAGTTAGTACTGAGCGGTGTAGAGACTACGTCGACTATGGCTTCATATCGCTCGGCAACAAACGGTCACCTCTTTTGTTTCACGGGTTTATGATCCGAGTCCACATTCAGCATGTGAACCATCACATTAGGAGAGAACCCAGGCATGGTTTGATGTGACCACGCGAAGACGTCTCTGTGTTGTTACAGGAAAGCCAACATTTTGGAGCGTTTCTTGGAATTCAACGACATTCCAAGCTAAATAGTCTTGCTCGGATCTGCTTCATCGAGCGATATTGCCTCCAAGTCTTCCACTGATGAATCCTCTGTAGGTCCCTTGGGATCAAGGATGTTAATGTTGAGGGCTTGCTTCACCGACCCTTTCTTTACTTCTATAGCATAACATCTCTAAGACTCGCGTTGATCGCCTCGAAGGTAGCCTATTCCACCCTTGGTAGAAAAATTCATCATCAGATGGTAGGTGGAGATGACTGCCATCATGGCATTAAGAGGTCTACCCAAAATGACATTATGCACTGATGGTACGTTAGCGACAAGGAAGTCCACTATGAGGGTGACTTGATGCCATCCTTCTCCCACAGTCACAGGGAGAGAGATGTCTCCCTCAGAGATCACTCTTTCTCTGGCAAAGTCGTGTAGGGGATCTTCACAGGTCTGAGGCGTGACCTTGGAATCTCCATTATTTCAAAAGCTTCAGAGTATATTACATCAGCTGAGCTTCCGGTGTCGATTAGGATGCGGTACACCTTGTAGTTGGCTATGGATATAGTAACTACTAAGGCGTCGTCGTGCGGATGCTGGATTCAGCACGCATCATCTTCCGTGAAGGTCAGACTACACGGGCTGACCCGAAGTTCTTTACTCAGCCTCTCGGTCATGTCGATGTAAAGTTTCGGATCAGACTTCCGATAATGAGCTTTACGGGCCCTGTTTGAATCTCCTCCACCAGATGAATCACCAAAGATGGTACGAATTTCAACCAACTCTTCCGTAGTATTATTCGGTTGCTATCGTTCTTCTCTCCAAGCTGTTCTTTCTTCCTTAGTATATCGGCACAGATGACCCTTACAGATAAGAGTCTCGATCTCATCTCTGAGATCCACGTAGTCGGTCGTGTTGTGGCCGTGATCTCAATGGAAATGACAATACTTGCGATTGTCTTAATGATCTGGGTCGGCCTTCATACAAACAGGTCAATTCAAGAGCTTTTGGCCTCTGATGTCCAGTAGAATTTGTTCAGTAAATGTGTTGAGGGGAGTGTAGGAATGAAATTTACCCTCAGGATTTCTACTCGGATGACGATCGCAAGGAGAGCAGTCGTCTGGTCTTTTATTGGATGATTGGGGTTCTTCGTTCCTCGGCCTCTTCCCCTTGTCAGTCGACTTTGCTACTTGAACATTTTTTTGAGCGCTAGAGAATTCCTCGGTATTAGTATATTTCTGAACTTTGGTGACGAGCTTGGCTAATGTCTTCGGCAGATTCTTTCCAATGGAGAAGGTGAACTTACCCTCTTTCAAGCCACTGAACATGGCGGAGAGTGTCATCTTGTCGTCGTAATCCTCCACCTGCAATGCTTGCTCTTTGAAGCGAGTTATGAAGTTTTTCAACGACTCCTTAGGCCCCTGCTTGATGGTGAACAAATGGATAGTCGACTTCCGACTCTTCTTACCACCTATAAATTGGGTAAGAAATAATCTGTTGAGCTCTACAAAGGAACTAACAGAGTTGGGTTTAAGTTGCTGATACCAAATCCGAGCGGATCCAGTGAGCATGATTGAGAAACCCTGTACATCATTGCGTCTGTTGCTGTCTAGATTTGCATCCACGAGCGATAAGTTTTTACGTGCTCAGATGAGTCACCTAACTCGGAGTATTGGATGACGAGAGGTATTTGAAACCTCTGCAGCATCACCTCGCTCATGATTGCAGAGGTGAAGGGAGGTTCAGTCTCTTCCATCATTGTCTGAGCAGCGGCGAGAACAGACGACGGCTGCTGGTTCTTTTGCAGTTTCAGAGCTTGGTTGCTAAGTTCCATGAACCGTGCTTCCCACGGATCTCTGTTCTTGGCTACCGTCTCCATCGGAGTATCTGCATCGGGTATTCTTCTTCCTCTTCTTCTCTCCAACTCATGATGGAGATCTGTTGGTGTCAGGGCTGAGGTGACCAAAACATATGTTGAAACATGAGACATTGTGTTCCTAACAGGAGCTTGATTTTGAGTTGGCAGAGGAGCTTGGACCAAAAATGGAATCCGAGCAGACTGATATTGTGACCCTTCAGGCCTTATACTCTGCAGGGCGGACTCAATTTCCGCAACCGATTTGATCGCCTCCTGAGTGGGAGGTGACTGTTGCTCCTATCATTGCTTCATCTGATTGATTTCATCGCGCATGGCTTGGATTTTGTTCTGCATTGCTCGATATGTGCTTGCTCGATTATGAGAGTGCTGGGATGGCCCTGGAGCCGACTTGGCATGAAGTAATGAAGAAGACTGAGTCCGTTCATTTGGCTCCGACTCCACAGTTGCAGATTTCTTCTTTCCTCTTGCCATTGTACTTAAGGAAAGGGAACTGACTTTTTGTATCAGATTCCCACAGACGACACCAAAAATGTTGCTGACGAAATCTAGGTGACTCTCAGCTCGAATCTCTGAACTCCGAGTTCCTTCAAAGGGAATTAGGGTCTAAGTTGGGTTGTAGAGGGAGAGTGCATGACATTACGTACCTGTTTCCTCCCCGTAAGATGCTATTTATACCCCCTCACCTGAGATGGGCATGTCCGCATAACTTAAAGTATTCTGGGGCATTTACCACATCCCGCAGAAGATCAGGCTATCTTATCATTGTGCGGTCGTGCGGAAGTGGGCGGTTAAGTAACCGTCACCAGTCGTGTGATAGCGGGACCCTGCTTCACAACCTTCTTCATTAGCGGATCCTGGTCCGAGTCCTTAACCGAGTACCTCGGCCCCAGATGACTCCGAGCCGACACCTTCAGCCTCGAAGCATTCCAAGATTCCACTCTAACCTCAGATGATCATCCTTCGCCTATACAACCCTAGAGCTTAGTTTTACACCTTGAACCGGCTTTGACTTATCTCATACCTCAGCTCTTATGTATCTTTGGTCTTTGTCTTCCCATAACAAGCCCACTGTGGTGTTTGTAAGAAATCCATCCAATCCATCTATTTTTTCTGATCATGTTAGGACATGGTCCCAAAAATAAAGGAGATCCAAGACTCAAGTTGGCTGCATGACAAGAAACAGTGAGAATTGAATGTTTATCATAGAAACATTCGTGGGGCCACAAGTTTTGGATAAGTGGATGGCTTATAAAGGTCACGGTGGACCAGAGAGGTTTCAACGGTAGGCATTTTCCTAACCACGTTTTCCATTCTTGCGGCCCACTGTTTTGGATCTACCCATGCCCTAAGGAAGCGGATTGGCTGGTGCACCACACACCAGCGATATAGCTAGTGTGTTGACGTCCACAAGTTCTGTGGGTCCCATCATAGGGTATGCGTTATATCCAAACCGTCCATTCATTTGTCCAGCTCGTCATAAGGCTTGAACCTAAAAATAAGACAGATCTAAATATGAAGTGGACCACACTGGAAAAGGCAGTGGGGGATTGAACCTCTACCATTGAAATCCTTTTGGCGGTCATAGAAGTTTTGGATCAATATGATATTTGTTTTACCTCTTCATCCAGGTCTTTGTGACCTTACGAATAGATTGGATGGAAAATAAACGTTATGGTGGGGCCTACGAATGTTTTAAGGGTTTAACGGTGAAAATCATTATCCCTGCAGCAATCTGTGGTGTGGCCCATTTGATCTTTCGATATAATTTATTTTTTTGTCTAATGCTCTAAAATGATCTCGAAAAATGGATGAACGGTGTGGATATAATAAATACATCATTATTTTGGGAGCCATGTAACTTTGATCTCCTTTGAACCGTTCGTACAAGTCGGAGCTCGAAGAGCGTAAGCGCTCGTCTTCGCACGACACGTACCCACACTAGCTATATCGCTGACGTGTGGCACATCAGCCAATCCGCTTCCATGTCCTAACATAATCTGGAAATGGACTTTCGCAGCAATCCCGTCCATTTCCAACATGATTTAAATTCCTAAGCATGCATGGACTGGATCAAGCTTATGTAATGAAACCACGGAAAATATGACCATCATGCAGAGGAACATGATTCTAGGAAGAATCAGCCACGTTCTTGTTGTTGGAACCGTCCATCTGCTGGGAACTTCCCTATCCGGTCATTGGTCAAAAACTCACACTGAACGGATATTTGTATTGATTGCAGTATTGACTTCTTTCCCGACTGAAAAAAATTCAGGAGCTTGACTGGGTTTATTTCAACCGTTCGATTGAATAAGTACGAATGATAATATCAGATATATGATCGTGACCATGTATCTGTTGGACACTGCTGTGGATGTTCGAGAGTCAAAAAGTCATGCTGCATCTCTTATCATAGCATTAGTTGATCTTTTCGTTCATTTGACTACCTTGATTTCCATACGTCCACTTCAATTGTACCAATCAGTGGTCAGGAACAATGAATGGTTCATGTCATGTTAGCATGCATTTGGCATGGGATCTTTTACGTGCAGCCTTGTCCTTTCCGTGATCCGATCCGTTCAATACGTTGGCCAATGCGTGAAGATACCTCAGACAAACATGGGGTGGTCTACTCATCGGGTGGGTCACACCGTCAAAATCAACCAACAGAAAATGGTTTGACTTGAATCTATAGGTGGGACCACCCAATGAACTGATGGACGTGGATTGTGCAGTGAGGCGCTCACCGCGGCATAGGGGGTGTGGATTCTTTATGGGGCTGACCTTGATTTATGTGTTTTATCCACACCATCCATCCATTTTACCACTTCATTTTAGTGCATGAGCCAAAAATTGAGGAATATCCAAAACTCAAGTAGACCACACCACAGGAAAGAGTGGGGACAATGACATCCACCGTTGAAACCTTCTCACGGCCACGGTGGTGTTTATTTGTCATTCAACCCGTCCATATGACATCCACCGTTGAAACCTTCTCACGGCCACGGTGGTGATTATTTCTCATTCAACCCGTCCATATGGTCAGCCAGACCTGGATGAAGGGAAAAAACACAAATATAACCTGGATCTAAAATTTTGTGTTTCTCGTAGTCTCGTACACTTGAGCTTTGAAAATGATTCAAATTTGGGCTTCAAGTTATAAAATGACATTTAAAAAATAAAATAAATAATAATAATAATAATGCACCGCATGAATAAAACATGTGTAAGCTCCACGGGATATTCATGCCGCTCTACAGCGTGGTTGCCAGCACCTAGCCGCTACCGGCGGACATGAGAACTAGAGCTGCGCATCGGACCGAGTTGGATCGGATTTGTTCCAACCCGATCAGGTTCGAAATTTGTAGGTCCTGACCCGAACCCAATCAGATTCGGGACCAGATCCAAGTCATTTAACTGGAACAGATCCTAACTATTGTTGGCCTGAATCGATCTGACTCCGACTCAGTCAGGAAAACCGAGTCGAATCGGATTGAGTATCGTTCAGATAAAAAACTGATGGACAGTGTGGATAAACCAAAAAAAGCTTAAGATGGGCCCCACATAATTAACTCAGTAAGAAAAAACGGACGCTTAGCTTCTTGAAGAAGCTTTACACCAGAGATAGCTTCTTGAGGAAGCTTTACACCATAGAGGCTCCTTGGAGAAGCTTCGTAACTCCCAAGTATAGTTCGGTATTCTGTGGGGCCCAACATGATGTATTTGTGTCATCCATGTTGTCCATCTATTTTTATATATCATTTTATGATATGAGAAAAAAAATGTACTATATCTCAATCTTAAGTGGACCATATTACAGGAAACAGTGTTGAATGAATTTTGACCATTAAAAACTTTTTGGGGGCAATAAAAGTTTTGGATCAAGCTTATATTTATTGTTTCCCTTCATCTGGGTCTTTATGACCTAATCAACCCATTGGATTTCAAATAAACAGTATGTTCACTCCCTAAGTGCAGGGTTGTGATGTAGTAATAACTCGGTAAGACCGAGGTCGAATCCCAAGGGACTGAAACTTGTACGTTATCTAAAACTAACTAGAACTAGAAGTAGACTAAGATGAATTCTAAATCAAGTAGCAATTGTGAAATAATTATAGGTTAATTAATCAAAAACTTGGGAGATATCAGATAAGGGAAACTAGGAATTCAGAGAATCCACTTGTAGGGATCAGGAAGATCTTATGCCTGCTTCAAGAATCATGAAAATTAACTGAACAGTCATTGATTTAATTTTCAAAAGATGAAAGGTATATGAATTAGAATGGATTCCATCACCAAACCATGTCCAAGAGACTATGACAAACAACAGAATTAAACTAATTACCAACCAATCAACAATGCATGAAGGTTAGGAAGGGTACCGTCATCCAACCATGCCCAGGAGACTATGGTGAACAACAGGGCTTCCTGACGTCATAGACATAAAAAGGAAAAGGAAATATTCAAAGCCATCGCAGACCCACTGTAATTTCAGTCACAATAGACCATTAAAAACTAAAAATATTCCCATAGTAAAATTAAATCAAAATCAGTTCAGTCTTAAACAGAAGGTACAAGCAAAAGGTCCTCCCATCACGCTACAAGCTTCACCTCTTAGCCTTAGTTAAGACGTTTAGCCGCACATGATCGGACTAGATCTCTTAAACAAATACAAAATAAAAAGGAAAAAAAAAACAAAACAAACACTACTCTTATCTCTCCCACACGTTCAAGCCAAGCTCCAGCCGTGTATCCGCTGCCTTCTCCTCTCTAGATCTCCCAGCCCAGAGCTCTATCTCTTTATAGATATCAAAGGTCGGTCGGCAGAAGAGAAGAAACTTCATGCAGAAGTTTCCTTACGCAGCAACAGTCGGCCTTTTGTGCTGAAGTTTGGTGGGGCCCACTTCAGTTGGCGTTTGGGAAATCCACCCTAACCATTGTCTGGCCCCCAAAAATTCGACCAAAGAAGAGTGGTTTTGATTGCCTGTTGGCGCGACCCAGGTACAGAATTCCGCTGAAATCTGTGCAGGGCTGTCCATTTGTGACCGTTGAACCCAGCACGTGTATGAGCATGAATGCACAGGGTCAACATGATTTTGACCAGCTCGCGGCCCTCTGCATGATGGACGGTTCGGATTCATCGCTTGGGTCATGATGATGGCCCACTCGGATCGTCCGTAGCCTCTGTTTCGCAAACGAAAACAGAGGGGGCGATTAGTTGTGATGGTCGGTGGGCCCATTCCTGATTTCTGAGGAAGAATCCAAGCCGTCCATTAGAATCACGACGAAAAACCAGTGGGAATCAACTACTTTTGGGTTAGATTTGGTATGGCCCACTAGTTCTTCTACACCGCCGTCCATCTTTCGTTTGACAGAAAGAATCTTCCGATCGCTCGCATGGGAGAAAAAGGGCTTATAGGCGTGGATTACATCCGCCCTATGAATGCAATGAACGGTCCAGATCTGGCCATTGGGTAACAGGTGGGCCCCACTAGGCAAAAACGGACGGGTAGCGTGGGACGCTGCCCGTTTCTTGAAGATAGCACGGGTCCAGGACAGTTTGACCGTCCTGGAGTTCCTGTGCACACCCGGTGCATATGTGCATGGTGCACACCCAACTCAGGTGGGATCGACAGTGATGTATATATGAAATCTTCTCCGTCCATCTTCTTCCCCTTCTATTTTAAAGGGTTGAGACCAAAATTGAAGTATATTCACAACTCAGGTGGGCCCCCTTAATGGATTAAGGGGATGATTTGGCTGTTGGGACACTTCCACAGGGATCAAAAGGATGAAATTCGACGTGTACGGTTAATTTATGATGTTCAGACCCTATATAAAGTTTCGAGCTGAACAGATAGTGGGAACCCTATGATCTTGCATTTCGGACGTCTTCCGGGCCACTTAAGCTTCAGTTTCTTAGATTTCTGACTTGTAAATCCATCAATCTTGGTCCCCTAGGGTCCATCCCTTACCTTGGTGCCTTCAGATCGTTAAATCCATGCTTTTAGCACCTTTTTCAGTCCATGCTCATAAAATCACCTTGCAACATAAACATTATCAAAACGGCCGTTAGACAGCATTATGTTCGTAAATCCAGGTAATAACTGGGGTTTGATATGTAATATTTGACCCTCAACACAACCCCCAACCAGCATTTTACTAGTCCCGAGAAAAATATGCAAAAAATAAGTTGAGAATTATATGACAATGTTTATGAACTCGAGTGATTTTTGAAAATTAAACCAGATGCTAGAATTTTAAGATTCATGAATGTTGGGTATTACTCTCTCCTGGATTCAAGCACTCAGTAAACTCATAGTCAAGTTCATAGTATCAATCGATCAATTAGAACAACTTTAAACATTGAGATTCATGATTGTATAGTGTAATCTCGGCTTATCATCATTAAAATTCACTTCTCTATTTCAGGATATCATTGGTAATCAACAAAAAATTCATAATAACCAAAACTTGCCTCAAAGATCATCTTTTCATTCTTTCAACTTTTGATTTTAAAAATAACATCAAGAAGATGAATCAAATCCTCACCTACAGGGAGCAAACCTATGGTGATGACTGTACACCCACCCCTTTTCACATATCATTCATGGGGAATTAAATCTACACCTATAGGGAGCAAACCTATGGTGCTCCCCCTTTTTTTTTTCTTTTTTTTTTCATATCGATTCTATAAGGCAAATGTTCCAGGCTAGTTCCTTTCATGCTTAATGATTACCAAATTAACCCTTCAATATCAAACTGAAATCTTAATGTGAAAGCGAGATGTGGCATGTGAAATCATGACTCAATCAATGTTTATAACTTCTAATCATGAATTAACAATTCAGACTTAACTGTAAAATCTACTAAATAACTGAATTCAAGAGTCATACATTATCAACATCACGTATCTTAAAAATATAAATTAAGGATATCCATCAAAATCACCTCGAATTCACAAGAAATCAAGGAAATTTTAAAAATTTTCACAATTTTTGCTCAAGGCTAAGAAAACACTGATTAAGTAACCTAATCTCCCACTCCCAACCAAAAATTTACATTGTCCTCAATGTAAAAGATATAACATGCAATGCACATGGGACAACGAAAGTAAATGAGAAGTGATGGGAGGATAGTACCTGAATAACAAATTGAGAGAGATTTTTCAAGAGATCGCTGGGAGAGAGCAGGTTAGTACGAGAGAGAAATCAACAAAAATAAAAAAAATAAAATCCTACCTATACCACTTTCACAGGTGCTCTCAATTACATTTAGCGTATGCAACAAACCTTTAAACTCCTAAGTTACTCCTAGTGGACGAGTTGTAGTCTCGTGAGGGTTTGCAGTAATGTTACCCACAAACATTGAATTAACTAACAAAAAAAAATGAAATGGAATAAAAAGCTGGGTTGCTTCCCAGGAGCGCTAAGTTTACCGTCTTCAGCCAGACAAAATAAATCACTACCCTAGTCCTATGAAAGAGATAAACCTACCTATACCTCCATCAGACTAGGAGATCAGTCCTGGTAAACAGGAGCAATCAGAGGTATGGACGTGTCCTCTGAATCAAATTTCTCGACAAATGGTTTTAATCGATGTCCATTTACTTTAAACTCCTTGTCATTGTCAGGATCTTTTATCTTAACGGCCCCATGAGGATGAGCAGTAACCACAATGTAAGGGCCGGTCCAACGAGATCGAAGCTTACCCGAAAAGAGATGTAGTTGAGAATCTTATAAAAGGACTTTCTAACCTGACGTGAATGATTTCCATAGAATATGTTGATCATGAAACGTCTTCATCTTGTCCTTGTAAATTCTCGAGTTCTCGTACGCATCGTTCCGGATTTCTTCAAGTTCATTTAATTGAAGTTTGCGTATCGAGCCAGCGTTGTCCAGATTGAAATTCAGATTTTTGATCGCCAAATACGCTTTATGTTCCAACTCCACAGGCAAGTGACATGCCTTCTCATAGACAAGTCTAAAGGGAGATGTTCCAATAGGGGTTTTAAAAGCAGTACGGTACGCCCATAAGGCATCGGTCAATCAGATTGACCAATCCTAATGGTTAGGGTTAACCGTTTTCTCCAAGATATGTTTGATCTCCCTATTGAAAATCTCAGTTTGCCCACTTATCTGTGGATTGTATGGGGTGCTCACCTTATGAAAAATACCGTATTTCTTCATTAAGCTCTCAAATAGTCTATTATAAAAGTGTGAGCCCCCGTCACTAATGATGGCTCGAGACATTCCGAACCACGACAGGATGTTTTCTTTTAAAAATTTAATGACCGTACGATGATCATTGTTGCGGCATGGAATTGCTTCGACCCATTTAATGACATAATCTACAACAAGAAAAATATATAAATTTTCAAAGGATTAGGGGAAAGGTCTCATGAAATCAATGCCCCAACAATCAAATGCTTCTATAATAAGGATGAGATTCAAAGGCATCATATTTCAAAAGGACAATGCTCCAAATTTTTGACAACGCTCATAAGCCTTGCAAAACTCATGAGTGTCCCTGAACATGGTGAGTCAATAAAAGTCACACTATAGAATTTTGGCGGTGGTCTTTTTAGCAGAAAAGTGACCACCACAGGCCTGTGAGTGACAGAAGGAGATGACACTCTGATGCTCATCGTCTGACACACATCTCCTTAAGATTTAGTCTGGGTAATATTTAAACAAATATGAATCATCCCAGAAAAAGTTGTGCACCTTGGTGAAGAATTTCTTCTTATCTTGTGTAGTCCACTGCGTCGGTATGGAACCTGTAGTAAGATAATTAGCAATATCAGCGAACCAAGGTGAATGGGAGACTCTAACAATTATTCATCAGGGAACATGTCATTAATATGGATCGTCTCAAGGGAATCAGAGGTATTAAGGTGAGAGAGATGATCGGCCACTATGTTCTTTACTCTCTTTTTATCTTTAATTTCCAAATCGAATTCTTAGAGTAGAAGGATCCATCGTATCAGACGGGGCTTAGAATCATTCTTAGAAAGAAGATAATTAAGTGTTGCGTGATCTGTGTAGATGATGATCTTAGATCCGATCAGGTATGACCTAAATTTGTCCAAAGAGAACACTATGGCTAAGAGTTCTTTTTCCGTAGTCGAGTAGTTCACTTGGGCAAGATTTAGAGTCCTACTTGCATAATGAATGACGTAAGGCCGCTTATCTTTTCTCTGGCCTAGAACCGCTCCAAGAGCATAATCAGAGGCGTCGCACATAAGTTCAAAAGGAAGACTCCAGTCAGGTGGCTGTATGATACGTGCAGTGGTTAACATGCCCTTAAGCTTAGTGAAAGCTTCTTGGCATTGCTCAGTCCACTCGTATGGTGCATCCTTTTAAAGAAGATTACATAAAGGACGAGAGAGGAGACTAAAGTCCTTTATGAATCGCTTGTAAAATCCTGCGTGTCCTAAAAAGGATCGCACGTCTCTAATGTTCTTAGGTGGAGGTAGGTTAGAGATAAGATCAATTTTTGCCTTATCTACCTCGATTCCTTTGAACGAGATGATATGCCCAAGGACAATTCCCTTTTGAACCATAAATTGACACTTCTTCCAATTAAGTATCAAATTCTTTTCTTCACATCTTTTCAGCACACATTTAAGACTCTCTAAGCACTCGCTGAAAGATGAACCAAAAACAAAGAAATCGTCCATGAAGACCTCTAGATATTTTCCCACCATGTCAGAAAAGATACTCATCATGCATCGCTGAAAGGTGGCAGGGGCATTACATAACCCGAATGACATCCTTTTGTAAGCAAAGGTGTCATAGGGACATGTAAATGTGGTCTTTTCCTGGTCCTCAGGAGCGATTTCAATCTGATTATAACCCGAATACCCGTCAAGGAAACAATAATAAGAATGACCAGTTAGCCTTTCCAAGATTTGATCAATGAAGGGTAAAGGAAAGTGGT
Organism: Magnolia kwangsiensis; assembly: GCA_037074715.1. Lineage (NCBI taxonomy): Eukaryota > Viridiplantae > Streptophyta > Magnoliopsida > Magnoliales > Magnoliaceae > Magnolia > Magnolia kwangsiensis. The sequence goes on from CM073585.1 coordinate 90,500,218, forward strand.
CTTTCCTTGTAACGGTATTCAGCTTTTTGTAGTCAATGCACGTTCTCCAACGAGTAGTAACTCTGGTCGGCAAGAGTTCATTATTGGCATTGGCTACGATGGTGATCCCAGACTTCTTAGGAACCACCTGAGTTGGACTCACCCATTGACTATCGGATATGGGGTATATGATACCCACATCCAATAGTTTGAGAACCTCAGCTTTAACCACTTCCTTCATGTTTGGATTTAGTATACATTGTGATTGCCGAACAGCCTTTGCATTATCCTTAAGATATATGCGGTGAGTACAAATCGATGGGTCGATTCCCTTGAGGTCCGCTATTGTCCATCCAAGAGCTCTCTTATGCTCAATGAGAGTAGATATGAGCATACTCTCATGTTTTGTCTCCAGGTGGGAAAAGATCACCACCGGGTATGTCTCATCTTGACCTAAGTAGACATATTTTAAATCAGAGGGTAAAGGTTTTAGGACAAGCTTCAGTGGCTTGAGGTTAGAAAATAGAGGCACTACATCGGTTTGGGGCAACTCTTCAAATTGTGGCCTTCACCGGTTAACTTCAAGTACCGGTGCAGTATTAAGCATGGCACATGTCTCCCTAATTATATCATCATCAAGATCATGGGAGCGAGCCAGACATGTCTCTAGAGGATCAGAGGATAAGATGAGAGGCTTTCTATCTTCCACAAAAGAATTAATCATGTTAATATCGTGGAAATCGTCATCATCCTCTGAGTTTCTGTCGTTATTAAAAAAAAATATTCGATTCTAATGTCAAATTTCTAAAAGACATAGTCATGACACCATTCTTGCAATTGATAATTGCATTTGAAGTGGATAGGAATGGGTGACCAAGAATGACGGGAATCTGAGTGCTCGTGTCAATGATGGGTTCGGTGTCCAAGATGATAAAATCTACAGGGTAGTAAAATCTATCAACCTGGACCAACACATCCTCGATTATCCCTCTTGGTACACGAACAGAACGGTCTGCAAGTTGTAGAATGGTCCGGGTGGGTTTTAATTCACTCAAACCTAACTGTTGGTATACTGAGTAGGGAATCAGATCGACGCTCGCTCCTAAGTCAAGAAGTGTGTGATCAATTCGATAGTTCCCGATTACACATGATATGGTTGGGCAACCTGAATCTTTAAATTTTTATGGCACGTCTAGTTTTAGGATGGCACTCACCTTCTCAGTTAAGGAAATCTTCTTTTGAACACTTTGCTGTCGTTTGGTCGTGCATAAGTCCTTTAAGAATTTGACATATAGAGGTATCTGTTTTACGACATCAAGTAGAGGAATGTTAATTTTTACTTGTTTCAACACCTCTAGGATATCATGAGAGTGAGAGAGACGTTTTGGTGCAACCAACCGTTGGGGAAACGGAGTAACTGGCTTCTTTAGAGGTTCCGGTTCAAATTTTTGTGAGGCATCACTAGATCCATCGTTGTTGTCCTCTTCTGGTTCTTGAGGCTTTTTGGGCCTAACCAGAAAGGTTTTATCAATAACCTTCCCACTCCTAAGAGTGGTGATGGATTTAGCGTGCCCCATTTGATTTGAAGAGCTGGGATCACCTATCTCGTATTGCGATTTAGGATTGGGAATTGATTGTGCAGGAAGCATCCTCTTTTATATAAATGTCATACGTGAATCTATCTTTTGTATAAAATCTCGCATTATCTGCGTCAGTTCTTGCACAGAATTTTGAACCGGTTCTTCTTGAGGTCTCCCCTGATTTGAATTTTGATTGAAGAAACCTTGAGGGGTAGCAGTTTGTCCGTTCCTCAAACTAAAATTGGGATGATTTTTTCATCCAGGATTGTACGTATTAGAGGTTGATTGGAAGGTCTTTGATAGTTATTTACGGCATTAGATTGTTCATTCAATACTTCTCGAAAGGCAGGTATTGTAGGACAATTTTCAGTAGTATGAATGTTGCAATCACAGATGCCACAAACACTTTCATTAACCTTATCCTTCTTTCCTTTCATGGCCTCAAATTTCCTTATGAGCGTAGACACTTTATACTTAAGGTCATCCTCTTCTTTCAAGAGATATACTCCACCTTTCTTCTTAGATTAAGTCGGCCTAGACATGGTGTTTGAACTTGGGTAATAATCTCACGATTGAGTCTTTTCGGCAAGACTATCGAGGTAATCTCATACCTCGTCAACATTTTTATTAATGAACTCTCTATTACACATTGTCTCGACCATTTGGCGCATGGAAGATGTCAGTCCATCGTAGAAAAAAATTGTAATGCGCCACGTTTCAAAGCCGTGTTGTGGGCATGAACTAACCAAATCCTTGAACCTTTCCTAACATTGGAAGAATGTTTCATCTTACTTTTGGGCAAAGTTCATGATTGCTCTCCTGAGGGTAATTGTCTTATAGTGTGGGAAATTTTTTTTATATAAATTTCCTCTGCATATTATTCCATGCGTCAATGGATCTAGGACGCAGTGAATGTAACCACGTCTTGCCCTTCTCTTTCAAGGAAAATGGGAAGAGTTTCAGCCTAATTGTATCCTCAGATACATTAGGGAAGTATAAAGTAATTATGATTTCATCAAACTCTTTCAAATACAAGTATGGTTCTTCAGAGTCAAGGCCATGAAACTTAGGAAGGAGTTGGATAACCCCTGTCTTGATGTCCATATGTCCTATATTCTCAGAAAAAATCATGCATGAGGGCGTACTCACCCCCGCTGGTTGTAAATAATCTCATAAAGTACGAGGCAGGGGTGCTTGATGCACCTCATTCTCAGCTTGTACCTCCTTAACCCTAGGTTGGGGTAGTGCTTGAGGTTGATTTTCAGCCATAACCTCAACTAACTCAGGGGAATTCCAGTGGTATCTAGTCATGCGATGGACAGTCAACCCCTCAACTAATCCTCCTTCGGTTAAGAGACGTCGAGTGTTGTCGCGTGCCCACTTGGGCATAAAACACACTCAGCCCTCAATTTAAATTTTAAACCTAGACCTAAGAAAAAAGAAGAAGTAGAAATCTAGAAAATAAAAGGAAAAGATAGAGAGAAGTTACCAAATTTGAAGTCCTATGTTAAGAACCTGCAGAACAAACAAAATAAGTTAGTTTCTAAAAATAGAAAGTCTAAACTTATAAAATTCCTAATTAAAAGTAAACTAATTTCTAAAGAAAAGAGAAAATTTCAAAGAAAGTAGAAAATTTCTAAAACGGATTAGGAAAGCCTTAACTAGAAAGTTATAAAAGAGATGTTAAAAATAGAAAGTAGGAATTAGAAAGATCTTACCGAATTAGAAGTTCCTATCTTAAAGCCTACAAAAGAAAGGTTAATTCTAAAAATAGAAAGAAAAACTTGAAACTAAAATTGACAAAATCCTAATCTTAAACTAATCCCAAAACTAATTAATTTCAGAAAAACGTAGCCGTCAGACCCCGGCAACGGCGCCAAAAACTTGTTCACTCCCCAAGTGCAGGGTTATGATGTAGTAATAACTCGGTAAGACCGAGGTCGAATCTCAAGGGACTGAAACTTGTATGTTATATAAAACTAACTAGAACTAGAACTAGACTAAGATGAATTCTAAATCAAGTAGCAATTGTGAAATAATTGTAGGTTAATTAATCTAAAACTTAGGAGATATCAAAGAAGGGTAACTAGGAATTCAGAGGATCCACTTATAGGGATCAGGGAGATCTTATGCCTGCTTCAAGAATCATGGAAATTAACTAAACAGTCATTGATCTAATTTTCAAGAGATGAAAGGTATATGAATTAGAATGAATTCCATCACCAAACCATGCCCAAGAGACTATGATAAACAACAGAATTAAACTAATTACCAACCAATCAACAATGCATGAATGTTAGGAAGGGTACCATTATCCGACCATGCCCAGGAGACTATGGTGAACAACAAGGCTTCCTGACGTCATAAACATAAAAAGGAAAAGGAAATATTCAAAGCCATCGCAGACCCACTGTAATTTCAGTCACAATAGACCATTAAAAACTAAAAATATTCCCATAGTAAAATTAAATCAAAATCAGTTCAGTCTTAAACAGAAGGCACAAGCAACAGGTCCTCCCATCACACTACAAGCTTCACCTCTTAGCCCTAGTTAAGACGTTTAGCCGCACATGATCAGGCTAGATCTCTTAAACAAATACAAAATAAAAAGGAAAACAAAACAAAACAAACACTACTCTTATCTCTCCCGCACGTTCAAGCCAAGCTCCAGCCGTGTATCCGCTGCCTTCTCCTCTTCAGATCTCCCAGCCCAGAGCTCTCTCTCTTTATAGATATCAAAGGTCAGTTGGGTGAAGAGAAGAAACTTCATGCAGAAGTTTCCTTACGCAGCAACAGTCGGCCTTTTGTGCTGAAGTGTTGGTGGGGCCCACTTCAGTTGGCGTTTGGGAAATTAACTCCAACCATTGTCTGGCCCCCAAAATTTTGACTAGAGAAGAGTGGTTTTGATTGCCTGTTGGCACGACCCAGGTACGAAATTCTGCTAAAATCGGTGCAGGGCTGTCCATTTGTGACCTTTGAACCCAGCACGTGTATGAGCATGAATGCATAGGGTCAACATGGTTTTGACCAGCTCGCGGCCCTCTGCATGATGGACGATTCAGATTCATCGCTTAGGTCATGATGATGGCCCACTCAGATCGTCCGCAGCCTCTGTTTCGTAAACGGAAACAGAGGGCGCGATTAGCTGTGATGGTCGGTGGGCTCATTCCTGATTTCTGAGGAAGAATCCAAGCTGTCCATTAGAATCACGATGAAAAATCAGTGGAAATTGATTACTTTTGGGTTAGATTTGGTATGGCCCACTAGTTCTTCTACACTGTCGTCCATCTTCTATTTGACAGAAAGAATCTTCCGATCGCTCGCATGGGAGAAAAAGGGCTCACAGGCGTGGATTACATTCGCCCTATGAATGCAATGAACGGTCCAGATCTGGCTATTGGGTAACAGGTGGGCCCCACTAGGCAAAAACAGATGGGCAGCGTGGGACGCTGCCCGTTTCTTGAAGATGGCATGGGACCATCCTGGAGTTGTTGTGCACACCCGGTGCGTATGTACATGGTGCACACCCAACTCAGGTGGGATCGACAGTGATGTATTTATGAAATCTTCTCCATCCATCTTCTTCCCCTTCTATTTTAAAGGGTTAAGACCAAAATTGAAGTATATCCACAACTCAGGTGGGCCCCACTTAATGGATTAAGGGGCTGATTTGGCCGTTGGGACACTTCCACAGGGATCAAACGGATGAAATTCGACGTGTACAGTTAATTTATGATCTTCAGACCCTATATAAAGTTTCGAGCTGAACAGATAGTGGGAACCCTATGATCTTGCATTTCGGACGTCTTCCAGGCCACTTGAGCTTCAGTTTCTTGAATTTCTGGCTTGTAAATCCGTCAATCTTGGTCCCCTGGGATCCATCGCTTGCCTTGGTGCCTTCAGATCGTTAAATCCATGCTTTTAGTACCTTTTTCAGTTCATGCTCATAAAATCACCTTGCAACATAAACATGATAAAAATGGCCGTTAGACAGCATTATGTTCGTAAATCCAGGTAATAAATAGGGTCTGATATGCAATATTTGACCCTCAACACAGTACAGTGGGCCTTCAGAGGATTTTAATGGTGAATATCCATTCATTATTGTTTTGTTGTGGTGTGGCCCACGTAAGATTTATATCCCTATACTTTTTTTTATCAAGCACTGAAATGATCTGTAAAAATGGATGAACGGAATGGATGAAACACATACATCATGGTGGGGCCCACAGAGCACCGACTATTAGCCACGGGCGGGTGTACTTGCTCGGAGCTAGCACCGGCTAGCCTAGGTACGTGTCGTGTGAAGACGAGCACTCACGCTCCTCGAGCTCCGAGTTGTACGATCGGTTCAAAGGAGATCCACGTTACATGGCCCCACAATGACGTGTTTACTATATCTACACCATTCATCTATTTTTAGAGATCATTTTAGAGCATTATCCAAAAAATAAATCATATCTAAAGATCATCTAGACCACACCATAAATAGCAGTGGAGATTATGATTTTCACCGTTAAAAAATTTATAAGGCCCACCATAACGTTTATTTTACATCCAATCTGTTCATAAGGTCGCAAGTACCTGAAAAAACATATTTCATAAGGTCATAAGTACATGATGGAAGAGGAAAAACAAATTTCATATTCCTATGACCTTAAAAAAGGTTTCAATGGTATACATTCAATCTCCCTCTAGTTTTTGCAATGTGGTCCAGTTGATGGTTAGATCTGCCTTATTTTTTGTCTCAAGCATTAAAATGAGCTCTCCAACTGGATGGATGGTTTAGATATAACGCATACCTCGTGATCAGATCCACAAAACTTGCTAATGTTACCTGAGTCCGTCCGCTTCTCGCCTTCTTCTTGCTAACTTTCTGAGTATATCTCTCTCCAGCAGTTAAGTCTAAGCTCTGAAACCTCCTTCTCGCCTTCTTCTTCAACCAAAATAGAGAAACAAATATGGAGAGAGAATCTATGATACAGAAAAATGGAGAGAAATAGAGAGATAGGGATGGGCTCAAGTGTACATTGGGTGGGATTTTTTAGCGCCAAAAGCTTAGGCGGTAAAAGTAAAAATGAAATTCACACACACACACACACACACACACACACACACACACACACACACACACACACACACACACACACACACTAATATATGCAGTCCGGATCGGATCGGTCCGAATCGGATCCAATCGGATCGGGTTTTGGATCGGGTCAGTTCGGAACAGGGATTATCCGAATTCGACCCGAAAATAATTCGGATCTAGATTACGCTACCCAATCCTAACCGATTTTGACCATCAGTTCTGTTCAAATCAGGTCGGATCGAGTCTGATCGGATCGGATCCACCGGTTCGGGTAAAAAATGCCCAGCTCTAATGAGAACCCACGGTATGAATGAGACGCCAATTGACTGCATCGCCTGTATCCAAAAATACCCTTATATATATATATATATATGTGTGTGTGTGTGTGTGTGTGTGTGTGTGTGTGTGTGTGTGAATTGACCTACCATTCCAACTACGTGGCCCTACTGTGATGTGTGTTGAACATCAACACCGCACATTTGATGGGTCCATAATTTTAACTTATGAGATATCCCAAAAATCAGCCATATATGGAATATTATATATATATATATATATATATATATATATATATATATATATATATATATATATATATATATATATATATATATATATATATATATATATATAGTTCACTCCCCAAGTGCAAGGTTGTGATGTAGTAATAACTCGATAAGACCGAGGTTGAATCCTAAGGGACTGAAACCATTACGTAATCTGAAACTAAATAGAACTAGAACTAGAGTAAGGTAGAATCTAAATCGAGTATTTTTAAAAGAATAATGGTGAATAATTAACTAAAATCTAAAGAACTTAGAGGTAGGGAAACTAGGGATTCCGAGGATCCACTTGTAGAGATCAGGGAGATCTTACACTCGCTTCACGAGTCATGGAAGTTAAACTGAACTGTCATTGATATAGTTTTCAAGAGATGAAAGGTATATGAATTAGAATGGATTCCATCACCAAACCATGCCCAAGAGACAAAGTAAACAATAGAATTAAACTAATTACCAACCAATCAAATGTATGAAGGTTAGGAAGGGTACCGTCACCGACCATGCCCAGAAGACTATGGTGAACAACAGGGCTTCCTGACGTCATAAACATAAAAGAAAAGGAAGATGCTCAAGCCATTACAGACCCATTGTAATTTCAGTCACAATAGACCATTAAAAACTTAAAAGCATTCCCTTGAAATCAAACTAAAACCAACTTCAATTCAAAAATTAAAATTAAATTAAAAGTATAGAATCTCTCATCTCACTACAAGCTTCACCTCTTAGCCCTAGCTAAGAGGTTTAGCCCAACATGAATGGGCTAGATCTCTCAAAACAAAATAAAATAAAAATAAAAGAAAAAAAACCAAACTCTACTGCTCCATGTTCCAGCCAAGCCAAGATCCAAGCTGATGTCTCTTTCTTCTCTCTCACATCCTTCTTTTATAAGAGATGTAGTCGGTGGATGGTGAAGGAAGCTGGAGTCGGCTGTAAAGGCTCCTGCGGAATCCGTTTACGCAGCAGGAAACGGAAGTTTCCTTCCGTGAAAAAAACTACGCAGTTACGTACTTGACAATGCCGCATTCCCCTCCTCCCTTGCTTTCTTTCTAAAGAGACAACGTCTCCTAGGACTTTTCTGAGCGTCCTACATGATGGACGGTCCAGATCGGCCATCCGATCTCCATTGAGATCACATAACGGCCTGCAAAAACTGGACAGCGTCCGGATGTAAAACAGGGCCTGTGTATTTGTTATGCAGTGACGCTGGTGGGGCCCAGAATCGGTGTTAGATGGGGAATCCACCCCGTCCATTGAATTTCTGGTGAAAAATCGGTTGGTGAGGACGTGTTACAACTCCGGTTCGGTGTGGCCTGTCTGATCTTTCACCCTACCGTCCATTCCCCGTTGGATCCTTCAATTCCACAAAACGACCGTGGAAATCTGTCTATGCATAGGGGCACGGTTGGTTTAACTCCCTGAAATGAATGGGCGGTCCGGATTACTATTACCGTGACCGTAAGTGGGCCACATGACCTCCCAGCGGACGGCCTGCTTAGATGTCTGAAGAAGGAAATTTTCCTTCTTTAGAAAGCTTCGGTCAAACATTGGTTTGACCGAAGCTCTGTTACCGTGCATGGCGTGTGCAATAGTGTACTTTGTACACTCAACACAAGTAGGGTCCATGGTGATGATTCCGAGAAATCTGCACCATCCATTCATTTTATCACTCCATTAAACGGGTCGAACCCAAAGTTGAAGCCTATCTAGAACCAAGTGGGCCCCAATTCACCGATCTACGGACTGATCTATCCGTTTGCCCACTTCTGTAGGGATCCAGGATCTGAAATTTGGAGCCAATCTGATGGTGGAAATTCTATGATCTTGCATTCTGGCTGACTTTCAGGCCACTTGAACTTCAGTTTCTTGATTTTCTCAGACCTCTGGCGTTGATCTTCGTCGGTTTTGGTCCCTTGTGGTCTGTCTCTTGCCTTGGTTACTTCGGGGTGTTAAATCCATGCTTTAAGCTCTTTTTTTTAGTCCATGCTTGTAAAATCACCTTGCAATATAAACACAATAAAACGGACCATTAAACAGTATCATGCTCGTAAATCCAGGAAATAAATGGGGTCTGATATGTAATATTTGACCCTCAACACAACCCCCAACTAGCATTTTGCTAGTCCCGAGCAAATTATGCAAAAAATAAGTTGAGAATTATAAGAGAATTTCTTTAAACCTGAGTAATAATTGAAAAATAATCTAAGCATTAGAATTCTAAGATTCATGGATGTTGGGCATTACTTTCTCCTAGACTCGAGTACATGGTAAACTTCCTAGTCAAGTTCAAAATATTAATCCACTAATTAGAAAATTTCTAAATATTTAGATCCATGAGTGTATAGTGTAATCTCGGCTCAGTAACATTAAGAGATCGAATCGTCAATTTCATGATATCATTGGTAACCAACAAGAGAACTCATGACAACCAAAACCAAAACTAACACGTGCCTCATAGATCATTCTTTTTCTTTCTTTCAGCTCTTGATTTTTCCAGTAAAAGTAATACTAAGAAGGGGAATCGAATCCTCACTTATAGGGAGCAAACCTATGGTGAAGACTGTACACCCAACCCTTTTCTCATATCATTCATAGGGAATTAAATCCACACCTATAGGGAGCAAACCTATGGTGAAAATTATTCGTCCAAATCAAAGATATCTTCTTCCCCCCCTTTTTTTTTCATATCGATCCTAGTAGACAAATTTCCAGGTTGGTTCCTTATATGCTTATTAATTACCAAATTAACCCTTCAATATCAAATTGAAACCTTAATCTAAAAGTGAGATGTGACATGTGAAATCATTACTCAATCAATGTTTACAACTTCTAATCATGGATTAATAGTTCAAACTTAGTTGTGAAATCAAATAGATACTAAATCCAAGAGTCATAAATTACCAACATCACGTATCTTGAAATTCTAAGTACAAGATGATCGTCAAAATCACATTGACTTCACAAAAATTCCAAAAAAATTTAAAAATTTTCACAATTTTTGCTCAAGACCAAGAAAACACTGATTAGGTAACCTAATCTCCCACCCCCAACCAAAAATCTATATTGTCCTCAATGTAAAAGATATAACATGCAATGTACATGGGACAACGAAAGTAAATGAGAAGTGATGGGAGGATAGTACCTGGATAACGAATCGAGAGAGATTTTTCAAGAGATCCTTGGGAGAGAGCAGGTCAGCACAAGAGAGAACAAAAATAAAATCCTACCTATACCACTTTCGCAGATGCTCTCGATTGCATTTAGCATATGCAACAAGCCTTTAAACCCTTAGGTTGCCCCTAGTGGACGAGTCGTAGTCTCGTGAGGGTTTGCAGCAATGTTCCCACAAACATTGAATCGATTATGCCGCAAGGTTCCTCTTCCGGCCAATATCTTAATAAGTTTCTCAATAAGTTCCTCAACAGGATCATCCAAAAGCCCTTTTTGCAATAGGCTTGGGCGCCCTGGAGCATGACTTTTTAGAGAAACTTATGTACCTCATTAAAAATTTATCGTTGATTTGACTGAGGTATCCAAAGTATATATAATTCACCTGTGTCAGAAAAAGTTTCAAAGTTAGTATCCCATGGTGAATCAAAGACTACAGATAGATCAAATTGAGAAAAATTTTCAGGAAGTGGTGTAGTCTCAACACATTCCGAAGTATCAGACTTTGGTTCAATTTCCAGCTCCTCCTCCCCTTATGATAAACATTCAGGATCTATGGAAGAAGGGGCTTCAGAGTAAGGGTTCTCTTGGTCAATGCTGACTGCTGAGATGTTGTCTTGCAAGGCATTCACTATATCTCTTATCATGGGATCATTTGAATCTGCAAAGTGTGCCAAGCAATCATCAAAAGAGTTGGGACATTCAGCTGAGAGTGACTTATTTTTCACCTTTGAGCTTGTGATAATTTGCCCAAGGAATCCATCATCCTTGAAAGTGGATGGATGTATGCTCTCTTGCTCCAACCCTGCACAGACAGATTGAGGGTCAGTATACAAAGCATTTATATGCAGACTCTGTTCATTGATACTACTCAGAAGAGGCATTAAATCGCCAACATTCAACAGTTCAAATGGTGGTTTCAAAATTCAGAGTCATATCGAGTAACTCGTCCATCTCCCAAATCATATCATCATTCAATTCAGGAGAGTGGTCGAAACATATCTCACAAGAGATAGAAGGGTCGGTTGTAAGGAGCTCATCCACTTTTAGATCAGACATGTCCGATGAGTGAAGTAGCTCATTAAGACCGTTCTCTTCTTATACTCCTTGATCATTGACCTGGACCAAACTTGGGATGAATTCTAGGGGAACTGTGGCTGCACGTTCATGATCATCATCCCAATACTCATCATACTTTGGTTCAGTGTAGTGCACACTTAGGATGAAATCGCTTTTTTCATATTCTTCACCTAGAATGGGTTGAGGTTCGCATAAACTTGCATCTTCTTCATCATTGGAATCCAGTTTGTCATGTGATTGAAGTGCGTCATCATCATTATATTTGAAAGACATCCATGTCTCTTCCCCATTCTGTTGAACAATCATCGAGATCGACTCATCAGTAAATTGAACCGTATGCTCGTTAATGGAATCCAACTCCTCATTCCAAATTCCAGAGTTCTTCAAAAGCGAGTTAGGATCACTTTCCTCGCATTGTATTTGTGAAATGAATCGTGGCTGGGATGACCGAGCCTCCTCTATCCTATTGAGGCGCGAATTAAGTCCTTCTATTACTTTTCTGAATTCTGCAAACCACTCCATGTTATGCTGAATTGAATTTTCCTGGATCATTTCTGGTTGGATCTCAAAGGTAGAGGGTCCAAGAGAATAATCATTTGAAATAAGTGTTTCCAAAGTTTTTATACTTTCTCCAAAACAGGTTAAGTTATGCTGAAATGAATCCTCTTGCATCATTTCTTGTTGGATCTCAATGTTAGGGTACCAACAGGATAATCCTTATAACATGTTGTTGGTTCATCTTCTCAGCTTTGATGTTTTCACTGGTTATAGTCATACTGATCATACATGGGAGAATATGATGGTTGATAATAATCTTCATTCCCATAATTACGATCGTATACAGCCTTATTAACGGATGGAACATAACGTTCTAGTCGGTTCTCAATGTCTGTTTGTGATGGAGAAAAATCTTGAGGTATACGTTGAATTCTATAACCCTCGGGCATTCCCCAATATCTCCTATCCATCTCAGCATATGCACGTACCCACGCTTCCATAGTAGAACCCTGACTCTAAATCTAATCCTAGAATAAAAGAAAAGTCCTATAACAATATGGAAAGTAAGAGAAGAAGTTAGAATGTAGTTACCAGGTTAGAGATTCCTAAGTTAAAACCTGCAAAAGGAAATAAAAGAAATTAGTTTCTACAAATAGAAATCCTAAAATTAGAAAGTTAATAATAAAAATAAAAATAAGAATAAAGGAAAGATGAGTTAATTTCTTAAAAAAAAAAAAAATCAAAAAAAAAAATCTAATTCTAAAAATAGAAAAAGTAGAGAATTTAGAAAGGGATTACTAAATTAGATGTCTATGTCAGGATCCTACAAGACAAGAAAACAGGTTAGTTTATATAAATTAGAAAAACCTAAACCTAAAGTTAGTAAAATTTTAATCTTACACTAATCCTAAAACTAGTTAATTTCAGAAAACGTAGCCGTCAGTCCCTGGAAACGACGCCAAAAACTTGTTCACTCCCCAAGTGCAGGGTTGTGATGTAGTAATAACTCGGTAAGACCGAGGTCGAATCCCAATGGACTGAAACCTACACATAATCTGAAACTAAATATAACTAGAACTAGAGTAAGGTGAAATCTAAATCGAGTATCTTTAAGAGAATAATGGTAAATAATTAACTAAAATCTAAAGAACTCAGAGGTAGGGAAATTAGAGATTCAGAGGATCCACTTGTAGAGATCAGGGAGATCTTACGCTCGCTTCACGAATCATGAAAGTTAAACTGAACTGTCATTGATATAGTTTTCAAGAGATGAAAGGTATATGAATTAGAATGGATTCCATCACCAAACCATGCCCAAGAGACAAAGCAAACAACAGAATTAAACTAATTACCAACCAATCATATGTATGAAGGTTAGGAAGGGTACCGTCATCCGACTATGCCCAGGAGACTATGGTGAACAACAGGGCTTCCTGACGTCATAAACATAAAAGAAAAGGAAGGTGCTCAAGCCATTACAGACCCATTGTAATTTTAGTCACAACAGACCATTGAAAACCTAAAAGCATTCCCTTGAAATCAAACTAAAACCAACTTCAATTCAAAAATTAAAATTAAATTAAAAGCATAGAATCTCTCATCTCACTATAAGCTTCACCTCTTATCCCTAACTAAGAGGTTTAGCCCAACATGAATGGGCTAGATCTCTCAAAATAAAATAAAATAAAAATAAAAGAAAAAAAACCAAACTCTACTGCTCCACGTTCCAGCCAAGCCAAGATCCAAGCTGATGTCTCTTTCTTCTCTCTCACATCCTTCTTTTATAAGAGATGTAGTCGGTGGATGGTGAAGGAAGCTGGAGTTGGCTGCAAAGGCTCCTGCGGAATCCGTTTACGCAGCAGGAAGCGGAAGTTTCCTTCCGTGAAAAAAACTACGCAGTTGCGTACTTGACAATGCCGCATTCCCCTCCTCCCTTGCTTTCTTTCTGAAGAGACAACGTCTCCTAGGAATTTTCTGAGCGTCCTACATGATGGACAGTCCAGATCGGCCATCTGATCTCCATTGAGATCACGTAACGGCCTGCAAAAATCGGGCAGCGTCCGGACGCAAAACAGGGCCTGCGTATTTGTTACGCAGTGACGCTGGTGGGGCCCAGAATCGGTGTCATACGGGGAATCCACCACGTCCATTGAATTTCTGACGAATAATCGGTCGGAGAGGACGTGTTACAACTCCGGTTCGGTGTGGCCCATCTGATCTTTCACCCTACCATCCATTCCCCGTTGGATCCTTCAATTCCACAAAACGACCGTGGAAATCTGTCTATGCATAGGGGCACGGTTGGTTTAACTTCCTGAAATGAATGGGTGGTCCGGATTACTATTACCATCACCGTAAGTGGGCCACACGACCTCCCAGCGGACGGCCTGCTTAGACGTCTGAAGAAGAAAATTTTCCTTCTTTAGAAAGCTTCGGTCAAACGTTGGTTTGACCGAAGCTCTGTTACCGTGCATGGCGTGTGCAATTGTGTACTATGTACACTCAACAAAGGTAGGGTCCACGGTGATGATTCCGAGAAATCTGCACCATCCATTCATTTTATCACTCCATTAAAGGGGTCGAATCCAAAGTTGAAGCCTATCCAGAACCCAGGTGGGCTCCAATTGACCGATTTACAGGTTAATCTATCTATTTGCCCACTTCTGTAGGGATCCAGGATCTGAAATTTGACGTGTATAGATCATTTGTGATCCTCAGGTTTGTATAGATCATTTGTAATCCTCAGGTCATGTATGAAATTTGGAGCCGATCTGATGGTGGAAATTCTATGATCTTGCATTCTGCCTGACTTTCAGGTCACTTGAGCTTCAGTTTCTCAATTTTCTTAGACCTTTGGCGTTGATCTCCGTCGGTTTTGATCCCCTGGGGTCTGTCTCTTGCCTTGGTCACTTCGGGACGTTAAATCCATGCTTTAAGCTCTTTTTTTTAGTCTATGCTCGTAAAATCACCTTGCAACATAAACACAATAAAACGGGTCATTAAACAGTATCATGCTCGTAAATTCAAAAAATAAATGGGATCTGATATGTAATATTTGACCCTCAACATATATATATATATATATATATATATATATATATATATATATATATATATATATATATATATATTGTGCCATCCAACTAGTTAATCATTCTAATTAGTAATTAATGTGAGTAAATGTTCTCCAATAAAAGTTATTTCCAGGAGAAAAAAGAGTTCTCTTGGGTGAACCCCACCATGGTGGGTAACGTGAAATCCACCCAAGTATTTGTTGAGTCACCCCATGTTAGACAAAAGCTCAAAAATCAGTTGAGGTGCTCTAGACTCCAAACCTTCAGGATCATGTCCCACTGCCGAATCCACCCGATGTTTTAATTTTATTCAAACCGTCCATCCATTTTTCAATATCATTTTAGAGTACCGAACAAGAAATAAGACAGATCCAACACTCAATCGAACCACACCACTGGAAGCAGCGATTCTAAGGATGCCCACCGTTGAAACTTTCTTAGGGTCCACCGTGTTAATTTTTTATTTGCCATCCAACCTGTTGATACGGTCATATACACTTGGGTAAATTGAAAAACAAATATCATCTTGATCCAAAACTTCCGTGGTCCCCAATAATTTTTCAATGGTAGGATTATAATCCCCACCTTGTCGTCCATTTAAACCTTTGATATTCTCCATTTTTGCCTTGATGATTTAAAATGATATGTAAAAATGGATGAAAGGTGTTGATAAAATTAAAATATCGGGGTGGACCCTCAGTGGCCCTTATAGCCTCCACCTGTCCCGAGCTGGGAACAGGCGGGGGAAGTACCTAATCCGCGCCCCAAGGAGAGTGGAGGGTGGATCAGATGTTACCTTGGTAACATCACAAAAGGGTGTTTCACTGGCTGTGGGGCTCACCTTTATCCATGTGTTGTATATCCACGCCGTTCATTGGTTTTCATGTATTATTTTAGTGCAAGGTCCTAAAAATGAAGTAGATCTAAATCTCGAGTGCACCATATCATAGTGGACATTCAATATCTACCATTAAAACCTTCGTAGGGTCCACCATAATGTTTGTTTGCCGTCCAACTTATTTATAAGGTCACACTGACTTGGATAAAGAGAGAACACAAATATTGGCTTGATACTAAAACTCTTATATAGTCCTCCAAAAGTTTGCAATGGTGGGCGTTCAATCCCTACTGCTTTTTGTGGTGTGGTCTACTTGAGTTTTGCATCTACTTTGCCTTTGGGCTCATGTCCTAACTGTGTGGACATAAGACATGGATCATAGTAGGGCCATAAAAATGACACATCAACTTGGTACGGACTTGTTCTAAATCACATAATTGAAGTCCCAAATAATGATACCACATGAGCCGAGTAGGTGCTGCCCTGGCCTTATTAGCGGGACTCACCTTCATGAATGTATTATATATCCACAGTGTCTATCCGTTTTGCCAGCTCTTTTTAGGACAAGAGCCTAAAAATCAAGATAGACTCACATGAGTTTCAACGGAGGGGTCATGGGTCACAGGGTATCAATTGTGGTGTGTGGGTAGGTATGAGTGTGTGTAAAAAATAAAATAAAAATGTAATCAGTTTCTCAGTAGACCACATTATGTGATAAACAACAGTAATTAAACAACCATCATTAAAAACTTCCTAACTCGTGTATGGATTTTCCTTTGTTTTTTGGACTCACAAAAATAAATTGGCAAAGCAAATGGATTTTATGGATATATAATAAATACATCAAGGTAAACCCTATAGTGAGGGCCCCACCTTGTAGGGTGATGCCATGGCCGCACACAAATGGCTCTCCCAGCTTAATTACTAGGAAGAAATATGCACAAGGTGAACATAACCCTTTTATCTTTTACCAGGCCATTGTAAAAGATAAGTGAAATCCACTCCAACCATTAAATGTGTAATCCTATTTTTGGGCCCCAAGTGAAAAATTCATGTTGACCTATGATTCAAGTGAGCAATACCAGTGGAAACATTTGGGAAAGAGACATCCACCTTAGTTTTTTACAAGGCCCACCTTAATGAGCATGCGAATCCACTCTAATTATTAGATGCCACGCCAAAAGCTAGACTTCAATCTTAAAAGGCATGGCCATACATAAAGGCATAAAATATTGAAAAATCTTTACAAGTTTATCAAGAGCACTGCATTAGGTGGCATACCTGCCTAGCCCATATGATCGAGTGCAGAATATGTGACCTTTAAAAATGTTGGATGGCAAATAAATATCACGGTGGGCCCTAGAAAGTTTTCAAACATGGGAATTCAATCCCTAGCCTTCAATTGCCTTTTTTTAAAGGCTCATGTTCTGAAATGATATGTCAAAATGGAAAAACAGCTTAGATAAAACATATACATTATAGTGGGCCCAACAGATTCCTGAAAGGACCGTCCATCTCTAGCTAGGTCCCATTGGGGAGTGGATTAAGTGAGAACCCCAATCCGCTATGACATGGGACCCTGACTGTGGGGTTCAAAGTGATGTATGTGCCTTAAATCCACACCATCCAACCATTTTCAAAGCTTATTTTAGAGCGTGATCCGAAAAATTAAGCTGAATCAATTACTAAGTGAATCACGCAACATAAAACAATCATGAATAATCCCCACCATTAAAAACTTTATGGATTCCATTAGAATGTTTATTTACTATGCAACCTGTTGATAAGGTCATAAGCACCTAGATGAAAAGACCACACAAATATCATGTTGATCCAAAGCTTTTGTGACCCAAAATATGTTTTTAATGGTCGATCATTACTGTTTTTGTGCTATATATGGTCCATCTGGAATTTGAAACTCTTTTGTTTTTTGGATCATGTCCTAAAATGAGCTTTCAGCACAGATGGATGGCGTGGATTTAGACACATACATCACAGTAAGCCCCACAATGAGGGGTCCCACCCACCTTGGTAGATCCAGGGTCTCACCTAATCCACTCCCATCCGGGTGGGGGTGGTGGGGGTGGCACCCACTCGGTGCCTATTTGGAGCAGGCCGTTATGACCGCTGTTATAATGTTGTAGTGAAGTTTGGACCATATGTTTATGGAATACATGCCTACTTATTGCAGTATGACTTTAGCCTTTGAATGTGGACCGTTTTAATCCAACCCCCTTATATGATTAGATAACACTGTTTAGCAACGCTTTCAATTGGATTATATCTCAATCCTTTGATAATTGGGCTCTTTAGCTTTGAACATGAATAGTCAATGTGACCTTTCTTTGATCAAATGATTGAAATATTCAACGTGGGTGTTGGAAAAGTTAGGGGCTCCACCATGGTTTATGTGTTTTAACCATGTTGTCCATCCATTTTACTAGCTCATTTTAGAACACAAGCTTTAAAATGAGGAAGATCAAAATCTCAAATGGACCACACCACAGGAAATGGTGGTGATTGAATGCCCACTACTAAAAAGAGCTTCCTATGGCCCATCGTATTGTTTATTTTCCATCAAACTTGCTAGATCGATCTACCTCAAACTCATTGACCTCAATTGTTCATAAAACTCATTTTGCTTGATCATTTATAGAATGTGGACGGGTTGTATCCTATGGTGATCTATTGAGCCTT
The DNA here is from genome assembly GCA_037074715.1 of Magnolia kwangsiensis. Classification (NCBI taxonomy): domain Eukaryota; kingdom Viridiplantae; phylum Streptophyta; class Magnoliopsida; order Magnoliales; family Magnoliaceae; genus Magnolia; species Magnolia kwangsiensis. The sequence goes on from CM073585.1 coordinate 90,518,784, forward strand.
TTGAACATTGTCTGCTTTCTTAGTAAGGGTCGGAGGGGTTGTACTGACTTTTGTGCTTACTTTATGTTGGACTAACCTGTATGGAACGCCCATATACTATCGAAATACATCCCAAATTGAATGATACTATAGGTAGAAAAAGAAGTTGGTTTGGCATTTGGTGCAACCTCAGTGAGCCAACTAATAGTTAGCCACTTCCAATTTTTGTCAGCCAGTCTCGGGGTGACTCGGCTCCTTGCCTCTATCTTTTATTTTGATAAAGTAGCTTTTGAGCGCCATTTTTCACACCCCGGGATGGTCACCACAATAGGCTAACGGACAAAATGAAGAGAGGATCCAACAATCTTACCATAATAGCATAATAGTTGAAGATCAATGTTGATTGGGTAAATTAAATTTGTTGTTGAAACAGGAATTTTTATTCAATTGACAGTCTAGTCAATTCGATTGAGAAAATTTGAAAATACAAGTTTACTCTCTGAAAACTTTTGGATATTTTCGATTCGATCAACAGAGAGTGTCGATTCAATCAATGGGTCATCGATTGAAGTCAATTAGATCAACAATTCAGTCAACAGTTCGTGCAACTTCTGTGTAAGTGCAGTTTTGCTTTTAATAATATATGAGGGTTATGTAACCCGGGTTAATGAGATCGTGAGAGCTTGAGAGACAAGGATTTTGAGAGGGATAAAGGTAAGGTTTTCACATTCTGAAATGCCCTGGATTTCGAGGGTCGAGTAATGTCTGACTCCTGAATTTTCTGGTGCCACTTATGCTTTGCGGATTTAACTAATTTAGGTTTCAATTGAATGGTTTATGAACATTTGAAAAATTAAATAGATCATGTGGCGTAAACTGAAATCAATTAACTAAATCAAAGCATGACTAATAAAATGGTGTGTATACGCGTAGTGTATAGGACTGCATCCAAGCAAAATATATATAATCCAAAAGATGTACAAAATGTCCCTGCTCTACAGTCACCTCGCTAGCCCTAGGGCAACTACAGTGGCCCACCCAGGAGCTGGAAATACAAGAGCTCCTCCGAGCCTCTGGATGCCTCATCCAGCACGTCAGACTCTGTGATACCTGCATCTAAGATAGGGACTGGTTTGTATTTTAAAACACTGTTCCAGAGTGGGGAGTGAGTGATCAACTCAGTAGTTCCATTAACATCAAGTTACACAAGTCATTAAATCTACATGCACAATTAATGAAAAATAATTTAAGCATACAATCCCTAGAAACTTATGTTATTGCATATGCATGTTATTATGATATGACGTATGCCTTTGTCATCCAACACTCCCTCAAGCGACTCCATCTACACGTTCGCATATGACCAAAACTCTCTTAATTTGACCTCAACTACCGAGCCACCAACCTAACTAATACAATGCGACAATGATCATGTTAGCTAGAGGTTTAGTTATGTCTGTTTGTCCAACAAGATAGGAAAAACTGAGGCACTCCCACAAATAAAGGCCATAATCAAATCTCGAGGCTTAGCGTGGCCGTATCAGCCTTATGCCTACAATCATTGATCTGTCTGGGTTTATCACTTTCAGCTACACTCATACGAAAGGTGGGTTTGTAAACTGGATTATTCGCGCTCACTATGGGGAGGCTCGCCACCCCAACATAGGCCGACAATTCGAGTATAGTGTCTCATACAACCATACTCAGCTCTCGAGACTTGTGGATTATATCACTAACGATTGTAAGTGGGTGTTCCAAAGGAGTGGGGTGTCCCAGGTTCAAACAAGCGTGGTCATACATGGTGAACATACATGATTGGCCAACTAGTGGACTAGTTTGATTTACTCAAGTGAACTATGACGCAACCAGCACTGGATGCAAGCAACTCGTGTAGTCCAACTACTATCGGTTGTCCGTCTTCAGCCTAAATTGGTCGGATTGGCCCAGGGAAACTGATCCAGTAGGACTACCCTTGTGAATTTTTATAATTTGTTGTCCAACCCTTTCACGCCCCAAACTCGAAAAATGGGCTCACAAAATTTTCAATCGCCGAATCCGGTGCCGACAGCCTCCGTAGTGCCCTATTCTCGAATCCCGACACTCACATGCCAGATTCCGATCCTGGGATCCTATAAGGAAGATTTTCAATATGAATTTTTTTTTTTTGTAATGGGACATAACCATAAGTATAACCAAGTCACAAAACAACATCATCACATATCCACTATATCAAAAACTTTAAGTACAATGCGGAAAGGAAAAATACAAGGTAATCAAAAACTTCAAAAGAAAGCTGACCCGCACTCCTGCCTCAGCGCTACTGTGGTCCAATGTCACCTGCACGTAATAGTCGTGCATAAGCTTACAAAAGCTTAAAGGGTGGTGTAAGTGTGTGCGCAAGGCAAGTGTCAAGTATATAATATCAGAGCAATACGAAAATATACGGTAAGTCCATGAATGCTATCAGTTGTACCAAAACTATGTGATGCAAGGCATGAATGCTATCGACCATACCAAGGTCATGCGATACGAGGCATATGTAGCCAAATGTCATATGCAAGATGCAAAGCAAGCATGCCAGTACTCATCAAGTACATATATCAATATAGTTCCTCTCTGGATATCACAGGGGTCTAATACACTCCACACTGACTGCCTCCTCCCTAGCTGCACAGTCAAGCAAGCGGAATAGACCTCACTATCTGCCTGACCAGTTGTTCACTCCCCAAGTGCAGGGTTGTGATGTAGTAATAACTTGGTAAGACTGAGGTCGAATCCTAAGGGACTGAAACTTGTACGTTATCTAAAATTAAATAGAATTTGAACTAGAATAAGGTGAAATCTAAACTAATTGTGATTTGAGGAATAATGATGGAATGATTATCTAAAACTTAAGAAAATTTAGAGAAAGGAAAACTAGGGATTCAGAGGATCCACTTGTAGAGATCAGGGAGATCTTATGTCTGCATCAAGAATCATGAAAATTAACTGAACTATCGTTGATCTAGTTTTCAAGAGATGAAAGGTATATGAATTAGAATGGATTCCATCACCAAACCATGCCCAGGAGACTATGGCAAACAACAGAATTAAACTAATTACCAACCAATCACATGTATGAAGGTTAGGAAGGGTGCCGACATCCGACCATGCCCAGGAGACTATGGTGAACAACAGGGCTTCCTGACGTCATAAACATAAAGGAGGAAGGACATGATCAAAGCCATTGCAGACCCATTGTAATTTCAGTCACAACAGACCATTAAAGAACATATCATTAATTAAACTGGCATCAACATTAATTCAATTCATAAATTAAAAAAAAATCATAAATTAAACTCTCCCATCTCACTACAAGCTTCACCTCTTAGCCCTAGCTAAGAGGTTTAGCCTGCCATGACTGGACTAAATCTCAGAATAAAAGAAAAGAACAAAACAGAAAAAATAAAAACTCTCCTGTCTCTCTCTCTCCCTCTGATCCACGTCCAAAACCAAGCCTTTTCCCTCTCTCACGGCTGCCTCCAGGTCTTTTTATACCTGTTAGGGAGGTGGAAACAATACAGCCACGTTGGTCGATAGAAACAATACGCAGCAGCAGCCGCATGCGCGTGTACACAGCCATATTTGGAACCGCCCAACATCCTTTTTCCTGTAATACTACTGTCCGAAAGATCAACGTCCCTTGGGACGTTTTTGAGTGGCCTATAAGATGGACGGATCAGATCCTCCGTCTGACTGAAGGTAGCGGCCCACACAGCTCCGGAAAATTCGGAGCTTGAGGTCGTGTGAAACAGAGGTTGCGTAACCTTTACGTTGGCTGACAGTGGGGCCCATGATCGAAATCAGATGAGAAATCCACTCCGTCCAGTAGATTCGTGACGATATTTCAGTACGGGATGGGTGGTTTTAACTTGGGTTTAGTGCGGCCCATCGAATCAAACCTTTGCACCGTCTATCGTGTGTTTGGACGATCAGAAACCATTATCCCCTATTTTTTGGTATTGTGCCACCTAGACAGTAGTAGTAGAGACCACATGGAGCTAATGGACGGTCCGGATCAAACTTTTGATCAGTGATAGTGGCCCATAAGTAAGGACCGCAGGTCCCTGTTTTGCATTACGCAACAGAAGAAAATGGAATTTTAAATTCCATTCCAAACTCATCAGTCTGAAAATCCACACCTTCCATTGCATTCTATTCGAAAAACCGGTCAAGAGTATTCAGTTTCAGATTGATTTTGGTGTCCCACAGAATTCTTATTACACCGTCCATCTTGCATTTGATTGCGATCCTCGTGCATATACGTGCATGGGGTCAAACAGTCACCTAGGTATTGCTCTTGGTCATATCCTGAGACTAATGAACGGTGAAGATGGATGAAACGATGACGAGTGGGGCCCACAATGATCAACCGATGGGCGTGCGTAAGGACGTTGTTTCCTTTTTGAAAACGCCTGTCGGGTCAGCGCTGCTAACCGACTTTACCCGTTCGGTGCACTACGAGTGCACGGCTTCTGTGCACTACTCTTTCCATAAAGTGGCCCCACCTTGATGTATATGAAACATCCAAGCCGTCCATCCACTTTTTCATCTCATGTGAACCGTTGAGACCAAAGTTTGAGTATATCCAAATACTAAGTGGGCCTAGAATCAATTGTTTAAGGATGATTTGTCTATTGGCCCACTTCTGTATGGATCTAGGGGTTGAAATTTGACGTGTACGGCTAATTTATAGTATTAAGATCCTGTATGAAGTTTCCAGCCGAATGGCTAGTTGGAACCATGTGATCTTGCATTGTTGACGATTTTCAGGCTCGTTTTAGGGTGAGTGGCTAGAATTTCTTTGATCTTTGGTGTGTGAATCCTCTATCTTGGTCCCATGTAGTCCCGTCTAATGCCTTGGTTTCATCAAAGCGTTAAATCCATGCTTTTAATACCTTTTTACAGATTATGCTCTCAGATATATCCTGCATCATAAACACAGTTAAAACCGAGCATTAAACGGTATCTTGTTCGTAAATCTAGGCAATAAATGGGGTCTAATATGCAATATTTGACCCTCAACACCAGTAGTCTGTAAATACCTACCCGGCTCGTCGATAGCGGACTCATTTTCGAGCTGGTCAAACTTAGCATAGCTTATAGCCCCCTTACTGAGGCGGATAAAGCCACACCCCCTCCCAACCAACCACAAAATAGTGAGAGAAGCGGCTTACTGGTATTCGGCACTCGGGCGCTCATGTATCCACTTGGTCTAGACGTTGGAGCAACTCCTGGTACCAAAAAGGTTCTGGGACTTTCACCCGAGGACATCCTAAGTGCTCACAGTGCTAGAACCAAGTATTTTCGATATCCGATACGACCATCCACAATGTGTCTATGGAGCCACAACCCTGATGTCGATAGGGCATACAATGATCAAATCACTCATATGCAAGATGCATGAATCACCCTATACAGTCATGCAGTAATCTCGCGCATACCATGCGCTCATGTGGGGCACTCCGTCTCATAAGGAGTCCCGTAATGTCTCAGCCCAACGGCTTATGTTATGATCAAACATTCCTCATATCAAGCATACATATGATGCGTGTGGCATGAGGCATGGAATTATACTAAGCATGTTATAATGAGAAGAACTATCCCCACAATGAAGATGGGCCTAGACGGCCCACACACAACAAGTATGGGCTTATCAATGGGCCCTAGGGAGAGTCGTAATGTGGACATTTAACCAACATTACCTTACAATGTGGACGTCAAACCATCATTGTTCCCAAGGCATAGCCCGTCGTAAACATCATTACATAAACCATGTTGGGATCACACATTGCAATGGACCTTAGGTACATCCCGTTGGGCCTTAAATACATCAAATGGGTCGTATCACATGGGCCTTACATTCATCAAATAGGCCGCATTAATGGGCTCTACCAACAGGCCTTATGTTCATTGCAATGGGCCATAACTCATGGGCCTTAGAATGCATCAAATGAGCCTCATAATATGGGCCTTACATTCACATCGAGGTGGGCCTCAACAACGGCCACAAATACATCAAGATAAGCCTTCTCAAATGGGCTTTATAAATATCAAGGTGGGCCTCAACAACAGGCCACAAGTACATTAAGATGGGCCTCCTCAAATGGGCCTTATAAACATCAAGGTGGGCCTCAACAACAGGCCTTATAAACAACAAGTACATCAAGATGGGCCTCATACATATACCAAGGTGGGGTCCACTTTAACTATGGATCTGGCCCATTCTTTAACTCAAGCTATAAAATGAGCTTGCCAAAAGGTTGGACGATTTGGATGCAACACATGTGCATCCCTGGTGGTGTCCATAGATGGACGGCGTGGATGATACAAGGGCTCACAGAGCTTAGTGACGCCACTCCAGCAGGCTGCTAGATTGAGGTACGCCTGCCGTCCCACCCAGGGACGGTGTGGGTTTCAATACATGCATCAGTGGGTCCCACGTGGGGCCCACCATAATGTTTACTTTCCATCCAATCCGTTCATAAGGCTATGCAGACCTGGATGCACAGGAAAAATAAATTTCATGGTGATCCAAAACTTTTGTGACCTAGAAAAGGGTTTCAATGGCAGCCGTTAGACCCCCACTGTTTCCTGTGATGTGGGCCACCTGAGTCCTAGATCACTCTAATTTTCGGAGTGGGTCCACTTCAGGGAGTGGCTCACTCGATGAACGGTGTGGATATCAAATATACATCATGGTGGGGCCCACGGCAGGGGTTTGGGTCCCTGCCTTCCATCCGCCTACCACGCGTAGGCGCTGCCTGCGCCTCTGGCAGTAGCATCTGCAGTAATTTTTTTTCTTTTGAAACGGAGTTTTTCGGGGGTTTTTCATACGTGGGGCCCGCATCAGATAGATCCACCCCATCCACTAGCTTCCATGGCCCTAGACAAGCTAAATAAGACCAATATTGGAGGTGTTTTGGCGTATAAAATCATAAGGTGATTTTTCAATGGTAAAAAATCATAGTTTGCTATGCTATGGCCCACCAGAAATTTGGATCAACTTCATTTTTCAGCTCAATGCCTAAAATGATATAAGGAATGAAATGGACGGCTTAGATTAAAAACATACATCAAGGTAGGGCCTACATGGACAGCCCTTCCCAAAACCATTTTCTTTCTTTCTTTCTTTCTTTTTTGCTACTGACGTTAGTACACCCACTGTCAACTCCCTCTTCACTGTGTAGTTAATACATTTAAGGTGGGCCCCACCATAGACATGTTACTAGGGTGGGCCACCAAATGGTTGGATGGTGTGCATAAGGCACACATCAAGGTGAGGTCCATTTGATGGAAGATTTGGACATCTCATAGCTCATTAAGTGGGCCACACATTCACATCTTCACACCCAAAACAAATGAAAAAGAGAGGGAGAGAGAGAGAGAAAGCGAATGGGACAGGCGTGATGGAGGGACCCCGACACTATGGGCCCTCCCTTGCAATCAATCATGCATCAAGTGGGTCCCAATGCATGTGGGTTCATTAAATCAAAATCCAACGGTGGAGATTTCTTCTCCACTAAAATAGACGGTCTAGATGACCTCTATCCAAGCTAGGAAAGTAAACATCATGATGGGGTCCATGGAGAATGGCCCTATCATGGAATGATATTGATAATCAAGGTGGACCATTGGCCACATCTTAGGGTCCAAAGTGAGATCCATACCATCGATCGGTAGGCCTCACTTGGCCCATCATAAAAGCATAAAAAACTAGCCTATAGAAGCACCCACCGTCAATCTTCTTGGTCAATTGAAAAGCCGATCTCCTTGTGTCTCACTTTGATGGTGGAAGATGAGAGTTGAATGGCTAGGATGAGAGATCTTGGGATGGAAAAATGGGTCACAAAAAAATCACTTCTCTCCTTAGAAATGCATGGACGTCCACCTCTTTTCTCTCTTGGAATTGTTTCTTGAAATTTGTGTTGAGAAAGAGAGAGAGGTGTGGTGGTTATAAGAGAGATATGAGTGATGGATTTGAGGTGAGTGATGGGTGAGGCAAGAGATTGGTTGACTTTGGGGTTTGCTTGACTTGTGGAGAAAGGAAGCATGGGTGCTTTGTACTTGAGATGAGATGATTGATGGAATTGATTTGACATGTTATAGAGATTCTCTTGGAATTGCAAACGCGCGATGTTTTCTTCAAAATAAACGTCGACCTACATCTCCCTGTCAGGGTATCAGATCGGTATGCAAGACGCGGCGTTGGAACCGTGGCGACGGTACGATCGCAGTGGTACAAGTCTCAGATTAAGCCGATTCAAATCTACAGGATACGACTTAGGTTTATGCGCAAACATCGATTATAGGTCACGGATTGCTGGACTTCGACGGGAAGAATCACGGGAGTCGACGGAACAGCACAGAATACGATACGGGTCTTACAAACCTAATTACCAATAGACTAAAATTATATAGCATGCCACAAACAATTTTATTCAAGAATAGGCAACCAAACTCATCAATATTTTAGGATATTATAGCTGATATGGGCAAACAAATATGCACGTAAGTGCATTATTCAATTATTGCATAATTTACAACAACCAGATAGTTATGCACATGTATTAGGGAGAAAATGTGGAGCATATGTGCATGGAATTTCAATGAATCCAATCTATTCTAGCACGCAATCATTGATCAACTATTCTAAGCAAAATTCATAAGTCATGGAAGGTATTATACTTAAGAATTACTCATTGTTTAACATGCAATTTCTAATTTCATTACACAATCATTATTTGCGACATAGGTTTGATAATTGACAATTTAAAGGTAATGGTCCGCACCTAGGGGTGGTCCGACGATTCTCCAGTGCCGCTCCTAAGACACTGGTCGAGCAATTGACGGATAGACGCCCTACGTCAAATAGGTTAGCTCGTAAGGGCGTATGTAACAACAGCCCACATGTCTCAGATTTTTGAAGGGAGTTGGAGGATTACCTTTATATTGTTGCTGGGTCATTCCCTACGGCAAGGTGGAGTTGCGGGCTTCGACGTGGGCAGCAATACTAGGAAAACCCCCAAACCAGCTCCCTAAAGAGCTCCCACCTTCTCTTTTTCCCTCTCTCTCATTCCCTTGCTATTAAAAATTCAGATGGGAGTGAGAGAGTGAAATTTTAGGCCTTAAATAGTCTAGATTTTATATCTAAATGGCCTTGGGGGCCCATTTTCTAACATACATGCCCCTAATGGGCTGAATTTTGGCCCATAGGGCTTCTTCAAGGGCCCGTTGGCTCATCCGCTCTATGTGACAGATGCTCCATCATAGGATTAGCGATTGCTCCAAATTGGGCAGAGGTCGGATGCCTCAATCAACCACGGGGGCCCTACTTGCGATGGACAGTCGTCATTGATCGATCGGGGTCACGGTTATATCGATATAAGCAAAAAAATACCCTTAACTCATGCATCAAGTTTAGTTACGATCTAACGATCGGAAAGCCAAAACTTCACGAAAGAGGGAAATAACTATTTCACTTAAGTTTCAGATTTCATTATAGGCTATTCGCGCATTGCAGACACTTGGCTTCTGGCCCAAGTCAAGCCATTTTAAGCACTTTCTTGGTTTACTACTTGCGATGGACAGCAAATCCAGTAATACGGACATTATTTTATAGTTTCAGAACTAATGACTTGCTAACGAGCAGTCGAGAGCTTGTTCGGATAATTGGAGCATTTTTATAATGAAGTAGGTATCAAGATTTCTTATACGCAATTATTAAAGTTTGGATTAACTATGTTCATAGTGTGGCTTATTCGCAATTAGCGAAATAGCGATTCGGTCATGATCAATCTAAATCATTGGGTCTTAGGCTAAATGAGTAAGTAGGTCGATTTGTTTTATTAATTGAGATCCAACCTATAGTTGTCTTAGCTTTGGGTAGATCTGTATTTAATTGTGGTTGTTTTGATTACTTAGTGATAGGTCGGATAGATTTGGACACTATATAAACAAATCACGAGGCTAAACTCGATATTTAAGTGATCGGTCAAATTCATTGACTTTTTACAATTAATTAATCTTATTTGTATGATTCTTAATTGGTACAACCCACATATAGGCTCACTTCGACCATCAAAGGTTAGTAAGTGGCGATGTAGTCTAGTTATATATATATATATATATATATATGATGTTATACATTTGCAAGTTGTTCCACCTTTTGTAACTTTCTAAATATAGTGGATTGTTCATCGCTTGGTGTCGTGGTTAATTTCTTCCACAAGGGTTTTCCATATAAAATCCATGTATTCTTTATAGTTGCATTAATTTTTCTTTCCTTATTGCATTGTGTGATTCTGTTTGAAGTTACTTTCATGCCCGGCAAGTTATTTTAGAGCTTGTTGTGTTCCCAACAAATTAAAAAAGTGTGTTCTCTTCGCACCTCAAATAACACACGCTGTAAACCATCCCCAACCTTTTTCATTTAGGTTCAACCCTCAATTGAAGTGGCAAAATCAATGGACTACATGGATAAAACACATACATTATGGTGGAGCCAATAGAGCTTTAAAAGCACTAGGTTGATACTGGAGGGGTCATGACCAGATCCTGAACCCAATTTGTCAGGCATGCCGTATCTATGGAAAGGCTCATAGGCCATTGAAAAAGACTACCACCCAAAAGTCAGAGTCTATGTGTAACATGCTAGCCTATAGCATAAGATACTGAGTTGGAGTAATACTGTCTAATAATGGACACTACCAAACAGGAATAGTGAAATGGTAACAACTCAGCTACCCTACTAGTGAAACAGATTTAAATAAATCCCATTCACAAAAAAATTTGCTCATTATAGATGGAGAATGACAAAAAATTCAAAGGTCTAGAAATCCCGACCACGAGAGTGGTGGATGTCCCATGTAGAACAGGTCAAGGGCAGCTTTATAGCATAATAGGATCAATGAACTCAGGCCGGTGGTCCAATCTAAGGTAAAAACTTATATAACACGTATTATATCTTTTGATGGGTTTAACTTTGTGAACAGTTATCACAATCCTCATTATAAGATATCATTGTATAGCTAATTAATGACAAAGTTACTGCTTGCTTTGTTAATTATCTCAGTATATTTTATAAATATAAAATATACTGTTTAGGGATAAAATTTCAGTTTGAAGTCAAATTTTATTATTTTTAACTTCACAGCTTTGAAGAATCAAATCCTATTTCAAGGCTTTATTTAAGTTATCCATGGGTAGATAATGAGGTTGAATAGGTTTGATTTTTTTTTATTGTTTTTAATAAATTTATTGACTCAAATAGATTTACAATTATGGATAAAGAGAGGTAGGTGAATTAAGACTCTAAGACTTATATATGTCATATCAATTGTATTATAGAGAAAAACTCAATATTATCAATTTCATTCAAGTCTATGACTTATTTTCCTCAATGAATTCGAGGCTTATTACAAAGGAATCACGTGATCATTTTTTCTCTCTTTTCCAACTCTTGCCATGTGAATAAGAAATGGATGGATGATCGGATTACACACACACACACACACGAAATGAGATGGTTAAGATATTAAAATTAGTATAATATTTTGCTATATATATATATATATATATATATATATATATATATATATATATATATATATATATATATATATATGCACTATCAAAGCTGGCTAACAATTTAGATGGTCCAAATTGCCATAAATGTAACCACATATAAACATTGCAGTTTAGTTAACTCTTCTTCAACCGACATTGTTCATTTTCAATTCTAACAGTTTGTAACCATCCATTATATAGGTATACGATGAGTAGAACTTGCAACGGTGATGGGTTGGTTTAGGTCTGTTTTAAAAAAAATTCACACATGCCTAACTAGCTTAGGGCAAAGAAATATGGCCCAAACCTAGCTAGCTTGTGACTCATTACCCTTTTAGTGACCCAACCACTAAAAATTCATAGAGGCCCAGCCTAGCCTGACCCAACACACCCAAACTCAGGTTAAAGACTGCAACATAGGACTCAAAACCTGACCCAACACACTCAAACTCAGATTAAAGACTGCAACATAGGACTCCAGACCAGACCCGATTAGTGAATGCATACATACATAATCACAAGATTGCATGTATACCTATTATTATTCTTATTATTATTTTATGTTGTGGGTTGGTTTGGATCATTTGACCCAGCTCATATCCTATATGTATGGGTCCCAGACCGTCCATTTTGTTGGACCCACAGTGGGGATTAGCCAGAACTCTTTATAGGACCCGCATTCTCTGTTTTAACTGGCCATTCATAGTCCACAGATGGAGGGCTCAGGCACATTCTAAATCGTGAGACTTTTTGGGAATCCCCCATCCAAGGTAGGGCCCATCAGATAAACGGTCTAGATCGTCAAAACATGAACCCACTTGTATAGACAAGGGCATCAGCCATCAGTAGTTCATATCATAATCCTTACGATGTGACGACCGTTATGACGGAAATGATAGTAATAGTGGGTGGCGTTTGTCATAACACCGCTATAACGGCTTTGGATGCTTTCATTAAGCGGCTACGGAGACCAAGACAAGCTCGAGTGTCACGCCGCTGGCATCACCAATTTGACTTATTCCCAATCCCACATTTATACACCGTGATAGTCTGTGATGAGACCGGTTCCTCCTACAACGTTTGTAGAATAAGCTTGTCCTGCAACGTGGTGTGTGGGCCCCACTTAACGTTTGCATGACATATAAAACGTACGTCCATAAGATGTGGCTCTTAGACTTCATCCCATATCACAGAAATCTTCCGGATGTAAAATATAGGTGGGGTACACAACAGGAAGCAGTTGGAATATGGATGCCCACCGTTAAAATATTCGAGATTGTGTTTGCGGTCCACCATAATTTTTTCATATGATACTGGAATCCGTTCAGAAGATGTAACCCGCCAAGATGAATATATATATAAGGGCATTCAAGAATTTAGATAGACCACACCCCATGACTTTAGAGATTCTAGGCATGATTTTACATGGCGTGGTCCATTTGAATTTGGATCGGAATGACTCTTGCATGCAAAGGAAAACATGATCATGAGACAGACATGATGAACAGATTAGATGTCATTTTCCCATCATGGTGGACTCCACGTACCACATTGTAGAATCAGCTTATTCTACAAATTAACGTGGAACTGCCGTCTTGATTTATTACATGGAGAAATAATTTGATACTCTACCAAGTGGGGATGGATGATGCGCAGCCACTTAGAAATTACTTGAGAAACTGCATACATGGTGTACAAGTAATTCAAAATAAACAGTCCAAATTACAGGCACATTTTTAGATGTATCATGAGCTAAAAATTATCTTTATCTAATTATCCAATTATTAGATTACTGGGCATTTATTGGACAGTTAAAAATGGAAATATCCAACGGCCTTATTTCAAACAATAACTATCCACAAATCAGATATCCAGACCGTTCAACTAATTTGTGTTTTGAACTGTATCTCTAGCAAGATAGTTACATAACTTATTCGGTTTAATTTGAGTTAAATATATGTCACGTATATCATTTCTACGTTCCTGCATATCAAGCACCATAACAGTCAGAGTATCAAATCAACGATTGGCTGGTGTACCACACACCAGCTATATAGCTCATGCATTGACTTCAGCATGTTCTGTGGGTCCCATCATGATGTATGTGTTATATGCAAACCGTCCATCCATTTGGTGAGCTCGTCTTAAGGCTTGAGCCCAAAAATAAGACAGATCTAAAGATCAATTGAACCACACTGCAAAAAGTAATGGGCGATTGAACGTCTACCATTGAAACCTTTTTGGGGGTCATGGAAGTTTCGGGTCAATACGATTTTTTTTTTCCCTCTTCATTTATGTATTTATGACGTTATTAACAGATTAGATAGAAAATAAACGCTGTGATGAGCCCTACAAAAACTTTTAATGGTGAAAATCATTATCCTTACTGATATTTTTGGTGCGATTCATTTGAGATTTGGATATAATTCATTTTTTATCTAATGCTCTAACATTATCTTTAAAAATGGATGAACAGTATAAATATAATAAATACATCATTGTGAGCCCATGTAATTTTGATCTCCTTCGAATTACAACTCGTAGATCGAGAGCGCTGGCGCTCGTCTTTCGCACGACATATTTACACCAGCTATATAGCTGATGTGCGGTACACCGGCTAATTCACTTTCCTTTTTAGATGTATTAGGAGCTAAAAATTACCTCTATTAAATTATTCAACTATTTGGTTACTGGCCATTTATTGGACAGTTAAAATTGAAAATATCCAACAACCTTATTTCAAAAAAAAATATATCCACAAATCAGTGGTCTGGACCGTTCAACTAATTTGGGCCCGTTTGGCCAGGTGGATTGGAAGGGATTAAATGGTAGCAGGATAGATGGCATGAATTTTTAGGTAATAATGGTGCTGTCAGTGAATTGTCTTGAGATCCATGGGATTGCTTTATCCCTGGACAGCTATATCCACCCTGTTTGGCACGTCCTACCAATTCTGATATTAAGCCTTCCCATCCCTTCTAATCCATCTAATCAAACAAGTCCCAAGCAAATTTAAATAGATTAGGGTGGATTGGATAGGATTTAAAGATAATGATGGTGTTGTCAGTGGGTTATCTTAAGATCTATGGGATTGGGATCAGATCACCAGCTCTATTTGACACGCCCGGCCAATCTCAAGATTTAACTTCCAATCCTTTCCAATACCATCCAATCCGACCAGCCAAATGGGCCCTTTGTGTATTAAACTGTAGCTCTAGCCAGGCAACTTATTCGGTTTAATTTGAATTAAATATATGTCACGTATATCATTTCTACGTTCCTGCATATCAAGCATCATACTCAGTCAGAGTATCAAATCAACTCCCTTTAATATTATACACAGTCAATACAAGGGAAATAAACTCCACATCTCCAACATTCTCTACCGTTGAACGGTCGTATGTAAAGAAAGAGAGAGAAGGTTAAAAGTCAATGAAATCCTCTTTTGCTTTTATCACGGCACTATAGATAAAGGTATTTGATTTTTCCCGCCATATGCTTCAGTATTGTTTTAAGACGTAAAAAAAGGGTAATTATATGACACTCAGAAAGTGTAGGATACTTCATACGCAGGAACTTAAAAATTATACACGTCGCATTCATTAACTCAAGCAAAACTGAACTAATTGTGGAACCCACTATCCCTAAGTGTTAGTCCTAAAAATAAGATTGGTTGACCAATCCTAACTTCTAATTTGTCCACACTTGTTTGTTGATCTAGGACCATTGGAAATATTTTTAAATTTCTAACCGTCCAATATATGTCCACCAATCCAATGCTTAAATATTCCAATCTGACTAATTTTTTGGTCATGATATATCTAAACTGTGACCCATAACTTGGACAGTTTAGTTTAATTTACTTCTAAGCCATGTATGCGATTTCTAAGTGCATGCTTATCATCCATCCCTCCCGGCCAGAGTATTGAAGTTTTTTCTAAAAAAACCAAAAAGTGGGCCAAGGCCTTTTTCAACACGGAGAGAAGGAAATGGTCGACTTGGTAGGCCACCATCTAAAACCATCTTATTCATCCAACGTTATTTTCCACCCTCTCTTACACGTTTTCTTACCTTTCACATGTCTCTCTCTCCACCCATTTTCTTTGGGTGGGCCTCAATGTTTGAAAATAATAATTTTACAATCTTCGAAGCGATACAGCTCAAAGCAACTTTCATCGAGGCGCTTTCTGTTCTGGTGTTGACATAAACCACCTTGAATAGGAGCAACTACATTCAAACAACTTTACAATAACACTTCTATGGAACACTTAGAAATGTCTTATCTACACCAGCTTAGCCATCCAAATGGAATGGATTCTGATTGCAGTTTAGTGCACACAGCACCGATGTTGGTACGTGCTCTCTGAGCCTCACCATGATTCATGTGTTTTATCCACGCTGTCCATTCATTTGGCCATGTCATTTTAGGGCATGAGCCTAAAAATGAGGCTCATCCAAATCTAGGTTGACCACACCATAGCAAATAATGGTGATGTAAAGCCTACCATTTAATACTTGCTGGGACTATAAAAGTTTGGATGAAGTTGATGTGTGCGTTTTCCCTTCACCCAAGTCTCTGCGACATTACAACAGGTTGGAGGGCAAATATGCATTACAACAGGTCTCTGTGACATTCACCCACTATTCCCTATGATGTGGTCCACTTGAGATTTGGATGTGCCTTATTTTTGGGCTCTTTTTTTTTTCCCCTTTAGTTAGCTTGTTAGTACACCCACTGTCAGCTCAAACATCACTTCACTGTTAGCCACCTCCAGTAAGAAATTGAGACCAAGACATCCCTGTTGAAACCGTGTATCTTTCACTCGGTCCACCACCGGAGAATTGGATGTGCCTTGTTTTTGGGCTCATGTTCTCAAATGAGCTGCCAAAATGGAAGGACCCGATGGATAAAACATACACATCATAATGGGTCTAGAGGGAGCTTTTCTAGCCTCACACGGCAGTGACATCCATGCTGTGTTTTACGCTGTGCCATCCTACATCCAACCAAATGGATTCCGATTGGGTAGTGTAACACATAGTGGTGCTGAAAAATCTTTAGGGCCCCACCATAATTTACGTTTTTTAATCTAGGACGCTTATCCATTTTTTTCAGCTCATTTTAGGGCATAAGCCAAAAATGAGACATCCAAATATCAGGGGGACTGCACCATAGAAAACAGTGGTGATTAAATTCCAACCATTAAAAACTTCCTGAGGCCCACTGTAATGTTTATATATTTGCTATCCAATCCGTCGAATAGGTCATACGGACCTTGATGAAATGAAAATACAGATATCAGCTTCATCCAAAACTTCTGTAGCCCTCAAGAAGTTTTAATGGTAGACGTTTAATCACCAGTGTTTCCTATGCGTGGTCCACCTGAGAATTCAATCTGCCTCACCTTTTTTGCTTGATTGCATAAAATGAGCTGGTAAAATGGATGGCCCGCGTGGATAAAATACATACATCATGGTAGGGCCCACAAAGGTTTTCAAACAACACCATACCCACATCAGTGCGGTGTGCTGCACCACGCAATCCGAGTCCCATCCAAATCTACCCCATGTGTAGAGATATCGATCGTCAATCTGGAAGGCCAGAGCATGTATGTATCTGGGACAGAAAATAAGGCCCACATGATGAATGGACAGGATCTCACACCCAAATGCCACATTGGAACATTACTATTCGTGTGGCTCCAATAGCAAATAGCCACAGCTGGGTATCTACTTGATAGAGACTTGGACAGCCATAAGACAATAAAAGCTCCCAAATCCTAACCTAAACGTGCCCACAGCTGTTTTTCATCAATCAATCATCGCCGTCGATGCAGGGAGTCGCTGATGGTCGTTACACGCCACAAAGAAAGTCAAGGGCCCTTTATCACAAGTGCAGTCACAGACCACACACGTGTCAATGACAAAACAAACACAACGTGAATGATGCGATACGTGCACCACATTAGCTTTTATAAGCTTTTTCGTCGTACTTTCATTAGTAGTAGCCTTTTACAGCTATGATGGCTTATCCACTATAATAAAAGCATTACTCACATGCACCCACGAATGGTTCTGATTTGAGTCGTTGATGTGGGCCCATCAAGTTAGTGAACATCCATATATCTGCCGACAAATGGACGGACACCTGCTTTCCAACGTTTGGAAGACCATGAGATGCCTTCAAAGCTAGCTTTTCAATTGTTTGGTGAAGAGTCGGTTTGAGAGAGGAAGACCCAAATCAGTACATGATTGAGATTGATTGATACATGGAACTCGGTTCATGTCCCCGGGACACTCTTCCCAGCTCAGATGTCGCTGTTACTCCGTCGAATACACTAGCACATCATGTATCTCCACATGAGACGCTACACATTAGAAGGTACGGATCTCAAAGTCGGACCCACTTTGAATGGTTGTGGTTTGATTGAGATCTGATCACATGCAAGCAAGGGTTCACAACTTGTGCTGTGGGACCATCTTTCCTGCCGACAATCTGTTCCTGTATGGTATCAGGACCATGAAAACGGTAGGCCCCACTATAAAGATCACCTGGGATAAAAAAACAAGACGTTCCAATCATTAGGTGGGCCACAGCATTGGAATCAATGATAATTGATGGTCTTAATCAATATACAGTTGTGGTCCAACCTTCATGGTGGGTCCAACATATTTTCTGCATGCGATCAGTTGTCCTTGTTTATTCTTTTTAGTTGGATGTTGCCGCAGGGACGGAGGTGAGGGCGAGCACTGTCTTCCTTGGGGGATAACTGTTCTAAATTCATGGAACTTCCCTGGACTCGTAGAAGGGACTCTCAAATCCACCGGGAGAATAAGAAAAAAGAAAATAAAATTTATAAAATTCAAAATTGATTGGTGAATAAAATAAACTAGTTCACAATACTTTAAAGAGGGATACTAAGCAATGAGAAAGAAATTGGAATCAAACTATAACTAAAACGCATAGGTTTCACAACTTACTATAAATAGTAAACTTACTATTTATAGACAGTCATGATGATGTCTAACTAGTGTGCAAGGTTATTGGCCAAAAATAGTACATGTCATATTTAGCTTCACCAAGTTGTTCTCTTAATTATTCTAAACACTTCTCGCGTTGGGCGTAACTAGCTAAACTAAAACTTACTATTTATAGTAAAAATTGAATTAATATAGAGAAACACCGTTGATCAGCTTGCAACCAGCATGGGCTAGGTGGCTAAAGTAGCCCGTTTTATCCTAAAATCATATATTTTATCCCCGATAACTCATTTCGGATTGTGAGATACGCCTGATTTAAGGTCTGATGGTCCGGATTACTTTTGTCATCGACCGAGCCTTTTTTGATCCATCTTGGCCATGAAACTGCCCACGACCCGCTTTACATCAGATGTGAATCGTCAACTCGTATTATTTTCAATCATCCTTGTGAGTGCGCCACCATTTGGATTGTAACGATGGTCATTTTTGGTGGTCTTTGGACCATTTTCCATCCACGTTAGTGCAGAAAAGATGGATGCTTCAGATCCTCCATTGTTCAGACACCTTGGTTCATATAGCAACACATGCTGTGTTGGCACGTGAGATGATCTGGGCCTCATGATCTATCTATCTTTGCTTTGAACCATAGAAAAATGCACTGCCAACCCAATGAAAGTTGCTTCTTTCATGGGGGACATACATATTCGGAAGCCAGAGGGGCTGAAAGGTGGATTCTAGTCTATTATAGGATGGGAAACGTCTTGACTCAGAATACAGGTGTGGCCCACCTAATAAATGATCTTCATGCTGGGGTCAGTTGACTCGCTGGCAGGAAATGAACCTTTCCATGTGGAAGTTCACATACACTACTTGAATCATGAATGTGATCGTTTACCAACCTGGGCGGCTAAAAATTTAGTAGAAAAAATTACCAAAAAGTCCCTATTGTGGACATTGCTTGCCCAAAAAGTCTTAAAATTTTGGGAGGGAAAACCACTTCAACAGCTTAGCAGATTAGGGATGGAAATGGGCCCAACAACTCGGACTCGGATGTGTGGGCTAACAATGGCTCTAGAACACATGAACAATGTTGCACAGATGAGTACGTTCTAGTCTATCAATCTATCCCGATTTGTCCGCCATGCAGATCTCGCCCACTCAAAAGGTGGGCCACCGTATTAGAAACAAATGGACTGATAAGAAACTCTTGGTTGAGTTTTTTTAAACTTGTGGCCCACCTAAAATGTGAATCGGCGTGATTTTTCAGTAGGCCAGGCATTTACACTAATGGATCCTACTGATGGACGGTTAGGATTGTGCACCCATATAAGACCCATCTTTCTTTATTTCAGGTCTGACCCTAGCTTGACCTAGCCCTGTAGCCCAATTAAGGCCAGGACCAGGACTCAAGTACCTAGGCCCAGCTTGGCCACAGTCCAGCCCATTTCAACTGTTTCAGTTCTGCAGTCCGGTTAAAACAGTAAAAGTGAAAAGCATGGATGCCAAGTTCCTTTGTGTGTTCATTTGTCTGCGCGCGCATGTGTGTACGTGTGTTTTCAAAAAATGGGGTTAGCTTGCTTGGCTACCACTCACACATGTATTTTTTAAAAAAAAATAAAAAAATCCAAATATTTAATGAGACCGATTGGAATGCTTCCTCCATGTGCCCATCGGATAATTTACTGGGCCACATCCTCATATTTACTGGGCCACATGGACGAAATTTCTTGCCCATTGGATAATTTACTGGACCACATCCTCATATTTAATTCTAGCCATTGGAATGCTTCCTCCATGTGCCCATCGTGAGAAAAATGCGTTAAAACACATTTTAGCGGCATCCAAACAAGCCATTGGTAGGAGCCTATAAAAACATTTTCTAAGCTTTGAATTGAAGTTGGCTACATGAATCCTACTCTTTATTTTTTATTTTTTATTTTTATCTTAACATACACTCATGCGCACACCCACACCGCGTGGGCACTCAAACCCATGAACTTAATATTGTAACATTGTCAGCCTACCGTCCAACCATAGAATCGGACCCAAAAGAAAGGATGTATTCCTCTTTTATCTGTGCCTGGAACCGGAAATGAGAGCACAAAGTCCTCACTAATAAAACTAATTGAAATCTATAATAATAAAATAAAATTGATTTTTTATTTTTATGTTGAAATCTCACTTCTTTTTAGCCTAGAAAACACTAAAATTTCTTTTGATGTCATCGTCACATTTTAAGGGTATTCTTTATTTTATACTTTATACTAAATCCAAATAATAATTGTTAGCCCTGTTTTAAAAAATAACAAAAATACTCCAAAAAAGTGGTCATACCTTTGCATATATTGATAGCAAGAACAATCCAAATCGATGATCACCATCTTGGAAGGGTCAAAATTTCCGTACGCCTACTCTTAAACAGTATGATCGGTATCTGCTGCCTTGGAATGATTCAGATCACTGTCCACATACTTTTCAACGGTTTAAATACCTACCCACATTTCTCAATAGTCTAAGTCGGTAATCACAGTGTTGAACAGTATAGATCACCATCCGTCACCTCAGATTGGTTTGGATCATTATCCATGCATTTATGAGTGTCCGAATTCCCCCTACATGATTACCACTTCTTTAATTATTTTAGTCATTTCAGAAATAGGTTAATATTTGTTTCTTGCATTCGACCAAAAAAATAATAAAAATAAAATAAAAATAACACAAAAAATGAGTCCAATCAAGCTGGGAGTGAGGCCCACCCAATTGGGGAAAAAAAAAAAAAAAAATCAAACCTAAAGAAAATGCTAATCAGATCAAATATCTATATTTACTTCTTTTTTTCTTCTATTCTTTCTTTTACTTCTACGTACAAAGTAGGATAAGCTCAGTTGATCCCAACCGTCCAACCCATCTTTTCCTCCACAAGATCTATTTGAATGCTTGTAATGGCTGAATACAATTTCTGGGACACAGTCTCGAATCCACTTCCCTGCACAAACACATGCATTGCTAATGATACCACAAATGCAGATCAAGAAAATGTAGTATGGCCAACATGGGAAATGTTGGACATCATACATGCACTATGGACGAACCTACGGTAGTATTCTAGCATCCTACATTTGTAATTTGAAGCGGCTATTTAATGGTTTTAACTATAGGTTATCTAGGGAAGAGAACATAATGGTAGATGAAATCCTCAAAGATTTAATCCCCAATCTCTCTCTCAGTTATTGGATTTTAGTATGCGTGATATTACTTCAAATTATCATGACCATATTGATTCATGGGACGATCATGACCGTATAACCCATTTACCATTTTGTACTATTTCAATAATCAAAACCCATTTATCCTTTTTGTATTTCAATTCCCAAAACCCAATTACTCCTTACCCATTTACTATTTTATATAATTCATGGGAAGATCATCATCATATCAAATCCTGGTTGGTAAGGATAGTCGATTTTAGTGATCTTTGGACCATTTTCCAACCACTTTTAGTGCAAAAGGATGACGGTTCAGATCCCTCGTTGCTCAGACACCTTGTGACATAGGAATGGATATGATGGGGTTGTAGAGCTTCTATGTACTCCTCATAGAGATTCTTTGAATCCACAAAAGAAAATAGAAAATATAAATAAATTCCAATAAATTTGAAAATTAATTAATTAATTATATTTACAATCCTTTAAATAGTGATATCACACATAAGAAGAAGTTTCTAAATAAAACTCTCTAAAAATGTGACTTACTAGTTTATAAACTTATTATTTATAAATGATTATGATTTGATTTCATGGTTTTGGGCCAAAACTAGTAAGTGTCCAATTTGTCCTACCCACATTGTTTTCCTAATTTTTATAAGCCCTTTTCATGTTGGGCACGACTCCTAAAACCCAACGGATCAAAAGTTATGATCAAATTAAAACTTATTATTTATAGTAAAAATGAAAATAAAATAGACTTTAGACCGTTGATACAATGGAATCTCACAAATCCAGCATGGGAAACCTGACATAGCCTACCCCAAAATCATTTATGGTACATCGAAAAAACTTATTTTAGTTTGTGAGATAGACTGTTTTAAGGTTCTGACAATCTTGATCACTTCTGTCTCTGATTGAGCCTTCTCTCGTTCATCTTAGCCATGAAAGTGTCCACGACCCGCTCTACATCACCTTGGTTCACATAGCAACACATGCTGGGTTGAGATGAGCTGGGCCTGAAGATCTACGTGGAAAAATGTTCCCCCCCCCCCCCCCCCCCCCCCCCCCCCTAATGAAAGTTTCTTCTTTCCTGGGGAAATGAATATTCGGAAAGTAGAGGGGATCATAGGTGGATTTTTAGTAATTTATAGAATAGGAAACGTCTTGACTCAGCATACATGTGTGGCCCACCTAAGAAATGATCTTCATGCTAGGGTCAGTTGACTCGCTGGCAGGAAATGAACCGCTCTATGTAGAAATTCACATATACTACTTGAATGTCATCGTTTCCCAACCTGGACGCCTAGAAATTTCCTAGAGAAAATTACAAAAAAGTCCATTTTGTGGGCTTTGCTTGCCCAAAATATTCAAAATTTTGGGAGGGAAAACCTCTTCTACTGCTTAGGGATAGAAATGGGCCTGGCAAGTCAGACTCGGATGTGTGGGCCAACGATGGCCCTGGAACACATGAACCATGTTGCACACATGCGTAAGATCCCGTCTGTCAATCAATCTCGATGTGTCCGCCACGCAGATGGCTAAGCCCAAGAGTCAGTCTCGCCCATTCAAAAGGTGGGCCACAGTATTAGAAACAAATGGACTGTTAAGAAAATCTTGGTCATTTTTTTTTTTTCAAAGTTGTGGCCCACTTAATTTGTGAATCCACGTGATTTTTCAGCTGGCCGGGCATCTATGCTATTGGATCTGACTGATGGACGGCTAGGATTGTGTACCCATATAAGACCCACCTTCTTTCTTCTCTCTGTTATATATATATATATATATATATATATATATATATATATATATATATATATATATATATATATATATATATATATATATATATATATATAAATTATTTTTAAATTATTATTAAAGGCTCTGGCCCTAGCATGACCTCGTCCTGTAGCCCACTTAGGACCAGGTCCAGGGCTCAGAGTACCAGGGCCGAGTTTATCCACAGCCCGGCCCATTGCCACTGTTGTAGTTGTGTGTGTTTCAAAAAATGGGTTGACTTGCCTGATCGCCACTTATTGAAATATTAAATGTTGTCAAAATCTGAACCGTTCACAAGACTGATCGCCACTTATTAAAATATTAAATGTTTTCAAAATCTGAACCGTTCACAAGACTGATCGTCACAGAAAACACATGGATGAAATTTCGTGCCCGTTGGATAGTTTAGAGGGCCATAATCTCATATTTAATTATGGCCATTGGTATGCCACCCGCGCCCATCAAAAGAAAAATGCATTAAAATATGTTTTTAGTGGCATCCAAACAAGCCCATGGTAGAAGCCTAGAACATTGTCTAAGCCTTACCACCTAAATGGGCTTGGTTACATGAATCCTCTTTTGCACAAGGATTCATGAGAAAATGTTGTAGTTAACGTTTAACAGGATGCAATCCTTCTTTATCTGGGATGAAAATGAGAGCACAAAATTCTCACTAGTGAAATTAATTGAAGTATATAAGAACAAAATAAAATTGATTTTTTTTTTTAATGACATGCCAGTACTTTTTATCATAATTAGATGGAACCATTAAATTTCTTTTTGAGGGATTTCTTTATTTTACTACTTTATGCTAAATACAAATGATGGTTGTTCACCTGTTTCTGAAGATGACAAGAACACCCCTAAAAAGTGGCTATTCCTTTGTGCAGCTGGGTGCTGAGTTGAGTCAGACCGAGTTAGGGCTGACCCAACCCAATCAGGTTTTAAAATAGGCTTGACCCGAACTCAACCCCATCATGCCTGACCTGATCCGAGTCCGAGTCTGGCCTGGACTAATCCGGACCGAGTCACAAGTATCAAGTTTTGGTTAAATCGGCACCGAGTCAAGTCCGGTGTAGTGGGTGGCTGAAATCACAACTCAAAACTTAAATGCACTTGCTAGAATTGCAGCCTCTCCATCAGCTACACAACATCTTAGATTTGAAACGTCAAATCTGAGTTTATATATATATATATATATATATATATATATATATATATATATATATATATATATATATATATATATATACAAGTTGAGTTTTGGATCGAGTCAAGTCAGTACCGAGTTGGATTTTGGGTCAAGTAGAGTTATTGGGTGACTTGAACTTCACTAGATTTGAGTTCAAATTGGATGAGGTCAACTTGGTTCGAATCAACTCACCCACTCGATTCGAACTGAGTCGGATTCAAATGAGTTTGGACGAGTCGAGTTTGCAGAGTCGAGTCATCCCGTGCTCTATACCTTTGCATATATTGATGGAATGATTAATCTAAATTGATGCTCACCATTTTGGAATGGTCAAAATTGCCGTCCATCTACTCTTAAATGGTTTATATCGTCTGTTGTCTTGGAAATGATCCAAATTGCTATCCACATGCTTTTTAATGGTCTAAATACATATCCATGTATTTTTCATTCCTCTAAATTGGTAAGCACGTACTGTTAAACAGTCTAGACTATTATCCACCATCTTAGATCAATCTATATCATTATTTATGCATTTACGATCTTCTAGATTCTCCATGTATGATTATCACTTCTTTAGCTACTTGGTCATTTTCAGAAATGGTCATTACTTGCATTCAATTCAAAATGGTAAAATAAAATAACTCCTTAAAATGTTGGTGGCTACATACTAAAATATGTTTGGGTGATTTTCTATTAGGCCAAAAAGAGTGGT
Organism: Magnolia kwangsiensis; assembly: GCA_037074715.1. Taxonomy (NCBI): domain Eukaryota; kingdom Viridiplantae; phylum Streptophyta; class Magnoliopsida; order Magnoliales; family Magnoliaceae; genus Magnolia; species Magnolia kwangsiensis. The sequence continues at coordinate 90,544,240 of CM073585.1, forward strand.
ATTTCAAAAAAAAAAAACCAACACCAAAAATTAGTCCAATCAAGCTACCAGTGAGGCCAACGCAATTGGGAAAAAAAAAAATCAACAAGAAAATCAAACCTAAAACAAAATTCTAATAGGATCCTTTGATTTGTATTGCAATTTTTTACCCCATATTGGGCCCACATAAGTTTCGATCTTGATCATCAAGCACCTAACTTGGCGATGATTCCACACGGTATAGAACCCCTTATAACATTATTTACTTTAATTCATATGTATACAATGAAAATAAGCAAGTAATGGCGATGTGATCATACAGTTTCGCTAACGAGATTTTAGGCTTGGCGCCTAAAATGAAATCATTACATCGCTAACTTACAAAACAATGTAGTGATGAGGATCGGAGGGGAAACAGAGCAGTTTTATGTACTTTTTTTTCTCCTCTTTTCTTTTACTTCTATGTACAAAGTAGGAAGAGCTCAGTCGATCTCAACTGTCCAACTCTTCTTGTCCTCCACAAGACCCATTTGAATACTTGTAAGGGCTGAGTACAATTTCTGGGACACCGTCTCCACTCCACTTCTGTATTCAACCCTGCACAAACATGCACAAACACATTCATTGTTAATGATACCAAAATGCAGATCAAGAAAATGTAGTATGACCAACATAGGAAATGTTGCACATCACATATGCACTACAGTAATCTTCTAGTATCCTACATTTGTAATTTGAAGTGGCTTTTTAATGGTTTTAACCGTAGGTTATCAACTGAAGAGAACATAAAGATATATGAATCCTCAAAGATTTAATCTTCAATCTCTCATTCGCAGATTGGATTTTAGTATGTGTGGTATGACTTCCAATGATCATGACCATATTGATTCATGGGATGATCATGACAGTATAAACTATTTACCCTTTGTACTATTTCAATATTCAAAACCCATTTCCCATAATAACCCATTTATCCTTTTTAATTTCAATTCCCAAAACCCAATTACTCCTAACCCGGGACTATCATGATCATATCTGCTGCTGCCCTGATTGATTTGCATAGCCCAATTACCATTTTGTAACTAATTCAATACTCAAAATGAAAAACGTGTATACAAATCAGTCAAGGAGGGTGAAGGTATCAATCCCCAAGAGGTGTATAGATAAGGTCAGATCTTGTTGCAAGAAAATCTAATCGTCGCTAAAAGGGTGCATTTGGATGCACTGTCAACTTGAATTGCAATTATTAATCTAGTAAAGAGGAAATAATCATACTAATGCCGCACTCCAATTCACAAATCCAGGTCATCTAGACACTGTTTTGGGGAAGCATCAAATGAAAATAATGAGATTTTTTATTGTTCAGCTTGATTTGTCGGTCTTATGTAGGATTTTGGAGGGCCCAGATTGCTTATTGTGATATGTTCATAGCTGATAATTGTGATTTCCTTATCATTCATATGATATTTATCTGCACTTTGAATGGAAATTATGGTACTTTCTAGTTGGATTTAAAGGGAACCGAGCTGCGATTTGTGGGGTACTTCCTGATTGTAAATTTCAGGAGATGTCAGGATGTTCAAAAATGAGTTCCCTTTGCATCCAAACAGAGCCTATCATTCCAACTCTAAAAGTTTTAAAAGAAAAATACATGTTAAGGGTGCAAACAATCCACTACATATAGAACACAATCGGTTCTTCTATTTACCTTTTACCATGATACATTATACTGCCAACAGGAGCGACAACCACTGCAGTTCCCGTGCAGAAAACTTCGTCGGCATCCATCAATTCTTCTACTGATACAGGACGCTCCTGAATCTGAATAATTTTAGGAAACAATTTAGAATATTTCTGTGAGAAACCCACAGCTGTCAAGATGAACTCCATGGAAGAAACTCAATGATCGTCTATCCAAATGAAATTCATGATCATTAACTAAAGGCGTGTATGTACGCTCAATTAAAATGAATTACAAATAGATTGATTTGTAATGATGAAATGACAGAAGTGGGTGTGTTTCCACTTCAATTCACAAAGGCAAACAAACCACCATTTGCAATTCCATACATTTCAAGTTGGACCCAGAATCATGGCACTAGCACTGGATTGGTATTTCCTCTTTGCTGAAATGAGCTAATGCAATCACTTAAATTGAGCATCCAAACACCCTAAACTAAGCTTACATTTTAAAAGTGGAAAGAGAAGCGGTGGTATCAAACTCAAACATCACTCACAATTTCCCTGCAAGCTTCCATGTGCACATGTGGTGCGCACAAGATTTTGACCGCTCATCAGCTGGCCCCACCATGGATGGACCATGGCCTAAAAATCACACTGGTCAGAAAAATCCTGTCTGAATGTAGGACTTACATCCATTGGATGTGATCATCAGAATGGTGCAATTGTCGGTCTAGCTAATCAATAGTGGGGTCCAACGGACGAAGGGTTTGGTCATCATGCACCACATGACCAATACAACATTGCATGAGTAGATTTGAAGGGAATCAAAGTGTTTAAAAAGAAGAAGAAGAAGAAGAAGAAGAAGAAGAAGGAAAAAAAACCGCTTCTATTCGACAAGTAGTTTACCTGGTAGCCATAATGAGGACAAATCTCGATGATGCTTTTTCGGGTAATTCCTGGTAGAATAGTTCCTTCGATAGCGGGAGTTGATATAACATCATTCTGCAAGTTGTAGAAAAATACGTGCATGAGAAATGTTTGAATATAAGCCATTGAAGGAACATTTCTAAAAGCGAAAGCTGGCGCTTTCATGGGCTAGACCGCTAGACAACATTGTGACTTTGACACAGTTCGCTATGGCCGCTTAGCCACATTTGAGGTGCTAGGGACCATCTAAATTTTGTGGAGCCATAAAAAATAACAATAATCAGACAATCTTGCTTGGTTTTGCCTGTTGTATGTAGTTAGGCCACTGGCCATTTCTTTTTTACTGCCCATGGATGGCCACCAATTGGATAGTTAAGAACATCTCTGACCGTAATTTTTGGGCTATGTTCAATCTAAAATCGGGACCACAATTTTTAGATTATCCCAATTGGTGTAAACCCATACTTATAAATTGAAATTTTCATGAAGTTTGAATTGGAAACCAACTATGTAATATACATACCTTCACGATGAAAACATTACATGAAGAGGCCTCCTCAAGATTTCTCTTTTTTATTGAATCGAGGTATAAAACATCAGAAAACCCTTTGCTCTTTGCTAGAGCCTGTGCCTTCAAAACCTAGAAACAATAAAAGAAAAGGCATAATGTCTGGACTAATCTAGTTTTTTAGAACACTTCAAAGTATTGTATCTTGCAGACAAATTGCTGTATTATCATTCATACCTAAATTGTTGTGTTTTTCTCCAGTCAGAGTCCCTCTATTTTATTTACATGTAACTATTCTACAAGATTCAATAGAAAATGGGAGTGATCCAAAGATCAACAATAAAGAAGAAGATATGATACCCCTACAAGCATGTAATATGTTTAAAGGAAGGTATGGTTTTATTAGAGTAACCAGAATAGAGGAATGCTAACTGGAGCAAAGCGCACAAATTTCCTTAGATCGTTTGCTGCACTCAAATTGGCCACTCTCAGGATGGATCATGATCCAGACCATTCATCGGGTAAGTTGGACCATTGATGGACTACTTGCTGCAAATTTCAAAGTTTTGACAATCAGCATCTGATTAGCTGGCCTTTCCCATTTCAACACCGACCACTGCAATGTTCTTTGATACACTCCATTTGTAAGTCACTGATCAGATGGTTCAGACCATCCAATCAGCAAAAAAATTCTATGGTGGCCAATCCACTGAGGAACTCACTTGAAGAACCATCTGTCATGCCATGTGGCTAATTTACATGGGATCTCTCAATAAGGAGCACTAGTACCCAAATTAAAATGAGTTCATTCTGAAATATATTAGCTAATAACAAGTACTGTGACATGAGACGATGATTTTTTATTTTATATTGAAGAATGATAGCTTACAAATAGTTTGGTACCACTAGTGATTGCACCTTCAAATTGAAAGGGATTTCTCGATGATATTTTCAAATTTTAGGGTGAAATCACTATCTATACCATAGAACTAGTTGTTTGCTTTCATTCCTCTTTTATATCTACAATGTAGAGTGAGGTCGCAACAATGAACAAAGGTTTTTCTTACGGGTGCATAATTGCTAATAGTTTTCACGCCTCCAGTCCCGCCTGGAGTGGCTCGATGAAATTCATCATCCACAAACAAGTTAATGGGTGATAAACCCTCCTGCAAAAAGAAGAAGAACCAATTATCAAAGTGTTTTGATTAAAAGCAGAGACACCCCTGCAAATAAAAATCCAAAAGCAGTGGAAGTATTGAGGGGCACATGCTAATATCACTATCCAGAGAAAAAAAGAAAAAGAAAAAACAAACAAAAAAAAAAAAAAGACAAAACAAACAAACAAACTTGAAGTTTATTATGGATGATATCTCAAGATTACATATTGCCATTTTGGTAATTGCCCCAAAGAGAAATATAAAATGCTAGAAAGAGACTTGTACATCCTTGTTGCCTGAGGAAGTTGTTTTAAAATGCAAAATTAATATATCACAGACATAATGGAACTTCATTACTACAAAAAAGGGGAAAAGCTTATTTTTGTTAGATATTGAAACATTTTCAAAACGAACGCATACATTGATACGAAAGAAAATGATGTCACTAGGCATACATGAATAATTATGGTTAGACTTAAATACATTTTGAGAGTTTCCCATCTACAGTGTGTTCCATTAGATGAATGGTCTGGATCTCTGAAAGTTGGGCCCACCTGTAAGGGATGCTGACCCAAAAAAAGATGCTGCATCAAATAGTTGTCTGAAAACATTATTTGCATTGGATGAAAAAACAAGGATAATTCAACACTTTTCAATGAACTGAAGAACAAAAATTCTACAAGCCCATAAAGGAGTTCTTGTTGCCTTAGAGACTAAGTTTTGTTCAGAAATTAATCACTGAAAGGACCCACATGGCTGCATGGTCAGATTAACCTAATTGGCCATCTGTTGGACACTGTCCTGGATAGACTCTAGTCCAATGATACACCATTTGGACATTTTATCCCGCCAATAAAAAATGTTTCTCCAACTTAGTACAGATCATTTCATTGTTTTCATCCATCCATTTGAATGCCACCATTGTAACGTCAGGATCAGCAATCAATGAAATTTTTGGACCATGGCCCATTCATTATATTGCCCATCATATTGGATTATCACACCATCCAGCTGCAATTCTAAAGAGGTGGCACCCACCTATACATGCACATTTAGAACTGCCAAACAAAATTCAAGCAGAATAAACAGAACCCGCCCACCTTGAAATAGGTGCCAACAGGTGAAGCATATATCAGGAATGTGTACTCCGGTGCCGGAGCCAAGCCCAAAACAGGTCCACTTCCTATAAGCAGAGGCCTGACATACAGCGACCCTTTTCCAGGAGGAGGCACCTGTTTAAATTCAACCAAGGAAACATGATTTTTGATTGAGACCCATGGGCAGGATTCTTTCAAATTTTAATAAGTGAGAATGAAATGCAAGTACCCAGCGTTTGTTGGCCAAGACGGTTTGCTTCACGGCATCGACAAATTGCTCTACAGAGGGTGATGGCATGCACATTCTCTCAGCTCCCTTCTGCATTCGGAGTGCATTTTCTTCTGGGCGGAAGAGTGCGAGGCATCCATCTTCTCTCTTGTATGCTTTAAGTCCTTCAAAGAGCCCCTATTTGAATTCAAAAAAATAGCATGTTCTGTTTTATATTTTTATGGCTCAGTGATCAGGAGTAGTACTCTCTTAGTATAGGAAATTAACAAGGTGCAAAAACCTACAGTAACAGTGTTGAGAACCATCCTGGACTCTCACGCATCCATTAAACGGGTCAGGCCATTGGGCCAAATTAGAATTTTTAGTTCGTATATGTTTTTTAATGTCTTTTTTCTTGTAGTTAAAGCATGGTTAGGAGTTTTTTGTTTCTACTTACAACAAGTCTAATCCATGTCAGAGAGTAAGAAGAGTTAGGATAGGTTTCGAAGTCTTTAGGTTGCTTCTATATATATGGATATGCAGAGTGCACCCATACCAATCCAAAAAACTAGGGATCACCTTCACCTGTCCCTCCCCAAACTCACAGCAGAATGGATGGTAATCCATTCTGCCAGAATTTTCATTCGGATTTTGATTTGGGTACATGCAAATCCACTGCTAGAATCCAATGTCGAAATGAATAGAACTAGGACAAGGAAAACACAAATCTGACAGTTAAATGCTAGAATTCACTGCTAATCTTTATGAATGAAAAACAATTCTAGATTGCAAAACTATAAACAAGGGAAATTGATGAGTCTCCAGGGAAAGAAATTAACCGTTAACATTTCAAATTTCTAATGTCACGATTAAAGCTCAACTAACCTGTCCATAATTCAATACTCCGGCAGATGGGCTCATCTCAATGTTTCCAAAGCGATTGAGTTTCCCTTCTGAAAATCTGTCTTCTTTAGAACATTTCATGACGTACATGAAATCAGTAGGCACAATACCAAATCCGAGCTCCTCCCAATTGACATTTGCTTCGTCTTCATCACTCCTATCATTCCCCACCAATGTAATTAGTTTCATTTCATATTTGACATCAGATAACATGGCTGTGATACACAAAATACTCCACAAAAATCTCATTTCAGCTTAATCAAATGTTAGGGGCATTTGGATTTTGGGACTTCCTGTCCTGGGGAAGTTACGAATCCTGAGAGTGATCAATCCTGAATTGGTGACTCCTACACCTTTCTTGTGTTTGGTTAGACATCTTGTATTAGGAGTCACAAATCATGAAATTCGTAAATTTAGCTTTTGGTTGTCAGGTCTATAAGAAAGAGGAATGATCAAGTGGGCCTATGGTAGGATAAAATAAACAATTAAAAATGGGGAAAAAAAAAAAGTTGCCTATGGTAAGTAATCAGACCATGGTTGGATGGAGAATGGACGGTCCTCAGAGACAAAGGAGGCATTTCCACGTTGGGGGGAAAGGGTGGGGGTGGAAGGGAGAGGATTGTTCTAAGCTGGATTCAGCAATAATGGCTTTTTGAGGGGAGTTGTTAATCCCTACTCTTGGGGATTGAGGGTGGTACATGGACTCTCAATCCTAGTCGCTGAAGGAACCAAACAAAGGATTCAAAGCAAATACATGGATAGGCCAATCCTTAATGCTTCCAATTTTATCTTTTAGGGAGGATTATAAATGGAATAGTGGATAAGGCATGTTTGGATACACTATTTAATCAAAATGTGATAATTAGTTCAATTATGTGGAAATGACCACATTGTAATTGCATTTTCTCGGTATTCATATATAGGGAAAGAGCTCAAAATTACAAGAAATTACTTTTGATTTAGAGTTGAAAGGAAATTTACTGCAATTTGATGGTTACTTCCTCATTATGAATGCAATTGTCAATCGTCATTTCCACTTTGTTCAAATAATTTCTGAAATTCGTTTCATTAGTGCATCCAAACACAGCTTAAGAATATATATTCAAAATACCTAATCTGCAATGCCCTTCCATCTATACAAGTCATTGTGGACTTTCAATTATTTCATAGTCACCTGTAAATATCTGATGCAATTTGTTGTGACGAAGAAGCAGCTCGAGATGTATAGAAACGGTAGTTTCCAAACTGCAAATATACAGACAAAGAAAATCAACACATTTCTTTTTCAATTGAAAACCAAACATTTCATCTCAATTTCTTCTCTTGAAGATCATTGCTCGCTTGTACTATGGCCTACCAACGTCAACTACCTAAAACAGCAAAACAAAAGGAACATCGACAATGCATATGAATGTAAATTCAAATAACCCATCATGAGAATTTTGGCTTGCAATGTGATATATCGAGATGAAATGCAATTCATAGTTAGAATAAGCTGCATGTGTGTTGATTATCCTCCCAAATGGTTTTTTGGCAGACTGCTCCCAAATTGCATTTTTGGGGGAAAACCACATTGCAGGCACCTGAATATCAGGGCGTTCCGGCCATCAAGTGGACCACGTGTATGCATCAAATATGAAATGCTGATGAATTCTTCCTAACCATCTATTTTTCTCATCTACTTGCCGTGCAATGATACTTGGTGGGGCCCACCTGATGAATAGCCTGGATCTGTAACGCAGATTCCAAATTGGCACATGTTGGAGAGTAGTAGTGGCATTCTCTTCTCCAATATATAGAAATAAGAGAATCTTCCAAAACTACTTAAATTCAATATGGATGCATAAAAATGCGAGTCCTGTGTATCGCTCCGTTTCCGAATTTTCGACTGATTTTCCATAAGATATGGTAGTATTGAAAACAGGGGAGGCTAAAACAACTCTAACAAAGAAAAGAAAAGAAAAGAAAAAAAAAAACATCTGTTTATGCTTCAAGTGAGATGAATCCTTCAATCACCACCATATTAAAAAATTTGGGTCTCATAGAGAAATAACCATGATTAACATGAATGTCATCGAACGGTGAAGGGATTGATACTGAATTCTAAATGTTTAGAACAATATATTTTCAGCAATCTCAACATACACAGCAAGAAAACAGAAGTGAACACACCCAAATCATTTAAATCCAATCCAAGCTAATTAATCCCAATGATCCCTCAAAATCAAATCAAAATTCTTCTCGAACAGAACCCACGATCAAGATGAAAACTAGCTAGTGCCATGAAAGAAAATAAGAAACAACCCTTCATGAAGAAGATTGAAACAGACCTTGGTAAATCGATATCTATCAAGAAGCTTCTGCGAAAATTTTATTGTATCACAGCAGCAGAGGCGCCTTAGAAACATGGCTTCTCTCTCTAATATATTATATTTCTCACCAAAATTCAAATTTTCATAACAAGTAGAAAGAGAGATGTTATTGTGTTGAGGAAATAGGTAGAGAGAGATGTCTTTAAGAAAACAGATTTAAAAAGACACAATTTAGTGTTTGAAATGTCTTAAGAAAAAGAGGTTGAAGAAGACAGCCATATATAGACATTGGTGCTCTGCATCGATGGTTTCAGGATTGAGAAGAGTCGTTGGTTACCAGGCGTTATACGGCTCTCCCACGTCAGCTACATTAATGGATTGTCCTTGTTTTGGAGGGAAGGATAATTTTAAGTATTATTCTGCAGTCTCACATGTCACTCACGTGGTTTGTTTCTGATGGTCAGGACGCTTACCTCACTGGTAGGCATCCATTACAGGTGGGACCCACATCTGAGTGATCCAAATCGTCCACTGGTGGGACCCACTTTGCTGAGGAATGGTCATGAACCCTTCATCCGATTCTCCAAACATTCATTCAGGGGACATTTTTTTTTTGTTTTCTTTATGACCGTCCATTTTTCGCTAGCAGTGGTCTTATTTTTTGGACGAGGTATTTCCATGCTGGTAATGACCATTCACGGTGGGGTTCACCGGATTGACGGTCTGGATCGCTTGAATGTGGGCCCAGCCTGTATGGAATGCTTCTGTCTCACTGCATCTTACGTGACTCGTCACCACGTCACCTGCCTATATCCGATGCGGATTCGGTGGATCCGAGGTACTACCGACGTCCCTGGATCCGTAACCCTGGGGCCCACCTTGATGAATGTGTTTTATATTCACGCCGTTCATCTTTTTTCCCGTACCATTTTAGGGCATCAAGAAAAAAATAAAGCAGATTTAAATCTCAAGTGGACCACACCAAAGGAAACAGTAGTAATTGAACACCCACCGTTAAAAAATCCTAAGGCCTACCTTATCGTTTATTTGCCATTCAAGCAGTTGATAAGGTCACGCGGACCCGATTGAAGAGAAAAGACAAATATCAGCTCACTGCAAATTGTTCCACCGAAATCCTACCGTTCTTTTCATTTTTAAAAAATATTGTGCATCCACTTTCATACAATCGATGGAACGATTTGAATATTAACAGAGTCCATGAACAAACTTGGATTCTCCGGTCCACCAGATCAACGGTTCTGATCACCTTGGATGATCGTTACTTGTACAGCGGAAATGCCAGTGAAGCGCGCAACCACGGACGCGGTATGGCTAGCGAGGCTGCCACCCGCCAATGGCTAGTGGTCTGTGTTATGTGGACCCTATCATGATGTATGTGTTTTATCCACGCCGTCCATCCATTTTGAAAGATAATTTTAGGTTTTAATCCAAAAATTAAGGCAGATATAAATATCAGATGGACCACAACATGAGAAAAAAGTAGTGATTGAATGTCCACCATTAAAAACATCCTAGGGCCCACTCTAATGGTTATTTGACATCTAACCTGTTGATTACGTCATAAAGACTTGGATGAAGGGAAAAAAATATATCAGCTTCATCCAAAACTTTCGTGCCCCCAAGAAGTTTTTAATGGTGGGCGTTCAATCAACACCATGCAGTCCACTTGAGATTTGGATCGACCTCATTTTTAGGCTCATACCATAAAATGATCTGGAAGAATGGGTGGACGGCATGGATGAAAAACATACATCATTGTGGGGCCCACAGAGCACTGACCACTAGCCATTCCCTAGTGGCAGGGTGAGTTGCCAATCCGTTTCCCGCATAGTTTAGTTATCTAATTTGGGTAAATGGCAAAGGAAGAAGAACATCAGTAAATATTCCAGCGAATGCCTTGTATTCCCTTAGTAGCCTAATTTCTCAATTTTTTTCAATAAAAATGTAATTTAAATATCACTAATTATTTTTCTTTTATTTTTAATTTTGTCTGTTTAAAATTTATAAAATACCATCAAAATCAAAATGATTACATATTCCCATTATTTGATTTTTACAATATTTCCAATGAAATTGGAGATGCACATGAAAGCAATGCCAACAAGGCAAGTAGAGGTTGTCAGTGGTCATCTGTGGACCATTTCATGATGTAACGGATTGGTCGATACCACCATCTACTTTTCTATAACATTTTAATGCATCCATGATATGGAATTTTAAGATAAAACAAGTATTACGCGGACCACATAGCAGTGAAATGTATACTATAGTTGTGCCTGCAAAGGTTTCAACGATAGCCATCACATACCCCACTGTTACATAAGTTGTGGTCCTGTTAAGCTTAGTCCCCCTACATTAATTTCATCATTTGAATGGATTGTGTGGAAGGCTATAGTATATAAAGAGACCCTTAAGGCATATATATGATTTCGGTAATCTTATTAAATATCAAATTAATTTTGCCTCTTACAAGTATTCATTTTATATTTTTCAACTACTTCCTTTGGCAGACAATGGAAGATTCCATATCGAATGAAAATTTAAGGTTGCATCTCACAAATATTAATTCCATTTACGGCTACTTCCTGCAACAACGAAAATTTTACAACTTCAGGAAGAAACCATCGACGTATATTATGGAAATGAATGAAAATCCAAGTATTCATTCCATTTTTAGTTATGGATCCTCATTCTTGCTGCAGTGGTACTCTCAGGAGTTTCAACACCCGGTGTATCCATAGGTGGTGAAATCCTACTAGCGCCCTAGGGTATGGGATTAGGGTTTTTTTTTTTTTTTTTAAATTCCATTACTAGTTACTTCTTTTTTCAGCTGATTTTATACCTTTTTGTTACCTCTCCTAAATATTTATTCCATTTCCAGCAACAGACAGCGGAAGATTTCATTACATTTGCCGTTGCAATCGAATGGAATCCATGGTTGTGAACCGTACAACTGGCTAAAATCAAAGGGCTGTAATTTGTCATCGTCACCTGTACAGAGGGGAAATAAAGAATCAAACAGCCCTTGAAAGGGATAGAGGTACGTATAAAAAGGTTGGACAAGGAACACGTGGGTGATATCCAGGTCATTCGTTAGTTGGGACCCATCCATTAACATGATCTTATTGGGAGCCTTAAAGGCCACTACATTAAGGATAATAGATTTTTAGGTGCTCGGCATTTCAAAGGTGAGGGAGCTGGCGGCCCTCGAAGTCTTCTAAGTTGTAAGATCTTGTTTTGGCTGATCGGATCACATTGTACGGTCTTTCCTATTTAGGCTCGAGTACGCTAGTCCCCGGATCGGCGGTGTTCTGGAAGACTTGGCAAAGGACTAAATCTTCCAGGCAAAACCGTATGACCTTGACTTTAGAGTTGTAGTAGCGCGCTACCTGTTGATGCCGAGCAGCAACACGGAGCTTTGAGATGTCTCGGACTTCTTCTAGAAGATCCAGATTAGTTGCGATCTGCTTGGAGTTCTAGTCCTCTTGGTAGTTCTTCACCCACGCAGTAGAGAGGCCGATTTCTACTGGCACCATGGCTTCTCAGCCGTAGGAGAGTGAGAATGGGGTTTTTCCAGTTGAGGACTAGGCTGTGGTCCTGTAGGCCCAAAGGACGAACGGAAGCTCTTCGGCCCAGCTCCCTTTCACTTTTTTCAATTTCGTTTTGAGATAGTATTTGATAACCTTGTTAACCGCTTCCACTTGTCCATTGGACTATGGGTGTCGAGGCGATGAATATGCGTTTGTGATGCCGAGCCCTCGGCACATACCATGAAATTTATCATTATCGAACTGTCGGCCATTTTCAGATAGGATGGTGCGCGGAATTTCGAATCGGCAAATGATGTTTTTCCAAACGAAGTCAATCACTTTATGTTCGGTGATCTTCGCGACAGGTTCAGCTTCTGCCCACTTTGTGAAGTAGTCAACCGCGAAGATGGCGAACTTGACTTACCCCTTTCCTATAAGCAGGAGGCCAATGATGTCAATCCCCCATTGGGCAAATGGCCAAGGACCGCTCATAGGGGTCATCTCTTTTGCGGGTTGCCTCGGTACAGTTGCATGAAGCTAGCATTTGTCGCATTTTTGAATATAGTCCCTCGACTCTTGCTTGAGGGTCGGCCAGAAGTATCCTTGACAGAGTATCTTCAAGGCAAGGACTCGGTCACCAGAATGATTTTTGCAAATTCCTTCATGAATTTCTCAAACCACGTAATCAGCTTCGTCGGGTCTGAGGCATCTGAGGTAAGGCTGGGAATGTCCCTTCTTGTACAGCACTCCGTCCAGGATAATATATAGAGCCGCTCTTACTCTCAGTCGTCTCGCCTCCAGTTTATCCGAGGGAATTTCGCCGGACGAGAGATAGTTGAAGATTAGGTCCATCCAGATCAAAGTAGCGTGCACTAAATTGACTTTCTTTGTCTGACCGATGCTCAGATGTTCTATGAACTCGACTGAGATGAATCGCGGGATCTTTCCTTCTAAGGCCGAGGCGAGCTTTGGTAAGGCGTCGGCCTATGAATTCTCTGTTCTAGGAATCTGTCGGATAGTACAACTCCAAAACTTCCGATCAACTTCCTCGCCTCGTCAAGATAAGCAATCATCTTTAACTCTTTGGCTTTATACTCGGTGGAGATATGGTTTACCACTAGCTACGAATCGCATCGGACCTGGAGAGTCTGGACGCCCAGATTTGCCACCAATCTGAGTCTGGCTAGTAAGGCTTCATACTCCGCCTCATTGTTCGAGGCTTTGAATCCGAGTCTGATGGCATATTGGATGGTCGTGGAATCGGGGGCAACCAAAATGATTCCGGCACCAACTCCTTTGGCGTTAGATGACCCATCAACATAAAAGACCCATCCCCGGTTCGACACTGCCTTTAGGTCACCTAAAGGGACAGGCGAGGTCAACTCAACCTCGGTGTTGATCTCTTCCGCACTCGAAGTAGTGAGTTCTGCGATGAAGTTTGCCACAGCTTGGCCCTTGATTACTGTCCTTGAACGAAATTGAATGTCGAACTCTCCAAAATTAGTGGCCCACTTGGTCATTCATCCTGAGACTTCGGGCCTTTGGAGAACTTATCTCAGAGGGGAGTCGGTCAATACCACGATGGAATGAGCTTGAAGTACGGATGCAGTCTCTGAGCTGAAACAACTAGCAAAGTGCTAGCTTCTATAAGGACGGATACCTTATTTTCGTAGGTACCATTGCTTTGCTTACATAATAAATGGGATATTATTTGCTCCCGACTTCTCTGATCAGGGCCGAGCTGACGGCTGAGGCCGAGACCGCGAGGTACAAGAATAGGGGCTCACCTTCTTCAGGCTTGGATAGGAAGGGTGAGCCATAATACTGCTTCAACTGCTAGAAGACTTGTTCACACTCTGACGTCCACTCTGCCTTCTTATGACCCTTCAATTGTTGAAAGAAGGGGAGGCACTTATCTGTCGCTCTAGATATGAAACATCCGAGCGCGATGACTCTTCCCGTGAGGCATTGTATCTCTTTGACAGTTCGAGGCGCGGTCATGTCGAAGAGCGCCTTGATCTTGTCGTGGTTGGCCTCAATGCCTTGCTAACTGACCTGAAAACCAAAAAACTTTCCTAATTCGACTCTGAAAATGTACTTTGCTGGGTTCAACTTCATCTGGTACTACCGAAGGACACCGAATGTTTCCCCGAGATCTATAAGGTGATCGGTCGCCCTAGTACTTTTCACTAGTATATTGTTGACGTATACTTGCATGGTGTGTCCGATTTGTTTGGCAAACATCTGGTTAACCAACCTCTGATACGTCGCCCCAGCGTTCTTCAAGTCAAATGGCATGACCCGGTAACAGTAGAGTCCATTGTCCGTGACAAAGGTAGTCTTCTACCTATCTAGGGGATGCATCGCGATCTGGTTATATCCGGAATAGGCATCTAGGAAGGAGAGTAACTCATGACCAGCCATGCTATCCACCAGTTGATCGATCTGAGGCAATGAAAAGCTATCTTTGGGGCACGCCTTATTCAGGTCCGAGTAGTCTACACAGACCCCCCACTTCCTGTTGGATTTCCTGACAAGCACTACATTTGCGATCCAGTCGGAGTAATATACTTCTTCTATGAAATCCGCCTTGAGTAGGATAGAGACCTCCTCGGCAATGGCTTTATAGCACTCAGCGTCGAATGGTCTTCTCTTTTGCTTTACCAGCTTGTGGTTTGGGTCCATATTCAGCCTATGGACCAAAACATCAGGGGAGATCTCTGACAAATCTACGTGTGATTATGCGAAGTGTCTCAGTGTTGCCTTAGAAAGGCCAGCATTGTAGACCGCTGCTCAGAATTTAATGACGATCCGAGCTAAACTGTTTTTCTCGGGTCCGCTTCATCGAGGGGCACCTTTTCTAAGTCTTCTACTGATGAGTTCCCTGCAGGCCCCCGAGGATCCAGAACATTGACGGTGAGTGTCTGCTTGACGGCTCCTTTTTTTTACTGCTATCGCATAACATCTCTGAGTCTTGCGCTGATCGCCTAGGAGGTAGCCTATCTCGTGCTCGGCTGAGAACTTCATCATCAAGTGGTAAGTAGAGACGACCACCCTCATTGCATTGTGGGAAGGTCTGTCCAGGATAATATTGTGAACCCATGGTACGTTGACAACAAGGAAGCCCACCATGAGGGTGACTTGATGTTGTCCTTCTCCTATAGTTACTGGGAGGGAGATGGCTCCTTCAGAGATTACTCTTTCTCCGGCAAAGCCGTGTAGGGGAGTTTTCATGGGTCGGAGTCGCGACCGTGGAACCCCCATTCTTTTAAAGGCTTTAGAGTAGATTACATTGGCTGAGCTTTCAGTGCCGACAAGAATACAATACACCTTTTAATTCGCTATGATCGTTGTGACTACTAGGGCGTCGTCGGGTGGGTACAGGATTCCGCGCGCATCATCTTCTGTAAAGGTTAGACTACACGGATTGATCCAAAGCTCTTTGCTTGGCCGCTCGGTTAAATGGACATAGTATTCCCGTTCAGACCTCCAAGAGTAGGTTTTCTGAGCCCTATTCGAATCTCCTCCACTGGCTGAGCCCCCGAAAATGGTGCAGATTTCAGGAGGTTCTTCCATGGGTTTATTCGATTGTTCTAGGTCTCGTTCCTCCTTCCGTGCGGATTTTTCTCTTTTGGTGTATCGACGCAGATGTCCTTTGCAGATAAGAGACTCAATTTCATCTTTGAGATCCACACAATCGTCTGTATTGTGGCCGTGATCCCGGTGAAAGCAACAGAAATTTCGTTTATCTTGATACTCCGGGTCAGCCTTCATGCAGACAGGCCAATTCAGGAGCTTCTCTCTTCGGATGTCTAGGAGGATCTGCTCAGTTAACATGCTGAGGGGGGTATAAGAATAAAATTTTTCTTCCGGTTTCCTGCTCAGCCGACGATCGCGGGGGGCACGGTCATCCGACCCTTTGCCGGTTGGTTGAGATTCTTCATTCCTAGACCTCTTCCCTTTGTTAGTCGGGTCATTTACTTACACACCTTTGCGGGCGTTAGTGAACTCCTCGGCGTTAGTATACTTCTGAGCTCTTGCTGTAAAGTCTGTCAGTGTCTTCAGAGGGTTCTTTCCAATGGAGAAAGTAAACCTTCCCTCTTTCAAACCGCTAATCACTGCAGCAAGTGCCATCTTGTCATCGTAGTCTTCTACCTGCAACGCTTCTTCGTTGAAGCGAGCAATGTAGTCTTTCAACGACTCTTTTGATCCCTACTTGATGGTGAGCATGTGAGTATTAGGCTTTCGACTTCTCTTATTGCTTATAAACTGAGTAAGGAATAGTCGGTTCAGCTCTGCAAGGGATCCGATGGAATTGGGCTTGAGTTGGCGGTACCAAATCCGAGCGGATCCTGTAAGGGTGATGAAAAATCTCTTGCACATCATTACATCGGTTGTTGTCTGTATCTGCATCCATGAACAATAAGCTTCTAAATGCTCGGATGGATCACCGGACCCAGAATACTGGATGACGGGAGGTATCCGAAACCTCTAGGGCATCACCTCATCCATAATAGGTTTGGTCTCTTCCATCATCGCCTGAACCGTGGCGGTCGACAATTGCTGCTGCTTTTTCAAAATTAAGAATTTGTTATTGAGTTCCGCAAACCGCGCTTCCCAGGGATCTTTATTCTCAACGATAATCTCTGGTGCGTTTTACATCTCTGGAGTCCTTTTCCTTGTCCACTCTAGCTGATGATAGAGATCCGTAGGTGCCAAAGCCGAGGTGATCGAGTTGTTCGTGTGAGGGAAAGTAGCGGTGTTTCGTGTCGAAACTTTAACTTGCACCGGAGAAAGATTCTGACCCAAGAGAGGCGCCCGAGAGTGTTGGGGTGCATCGGGCCTCAAACTCCTCGGCACAGAGTGAGCCTTTACGAACAACCCGACCAGATCAGGAATGGGATCCTCCTGAATTGGGTGCAGTTGTAGCTCCCTTTGCTGCTTCATTCTGTTTATTTCATCACGTATGGCCTGAATCTCGTTCTGCATGGCTCAATATTTACTCGCTCGGTTGCGAGAACGCTGCGAAGGCCCTGGTGCAAACTCAGCATGAAGTGGTGATGAAGAGCGAGTTTGCTCGTTTGGCTCTGATTCCACAGCTGTTACTTTCTTCTTTCTCGCCATTGGATTTGAAAAACGAGAACCTGACCTTTGGTATCAGATTCCCACAGACGGCACCAAAAAATGTTGATGTCAAAATCTGGTCAGCTCTCCCCTCAGCTCCTCGAATCACTTCTACATCTTGAACCTGCACAACGGGATCAGGCAAAGGTGACCCTGGCTAAGCCGGGGGACCCTCCGATGCTTAAGATAGGTCAAGAAAATTTGGATCTAAGTGGAGAGTAGAGGAGAATACAAGATGTTGCGTACCTGTACCAGTAAGGTCTCAATGTATTTATATGTGACTGTTAGACGGTCTGTGTCCGTTATTGATAATACAGGGATTGACCTATTGTTGTTTACCATGTATGGACACTACTGCTTAAATTTAAGGTACCCCTTCCAATGTAAAGACCCACTTTAACCATGGTACCACGATCCGCTAACACTCATAAGCTGAGTATGGTGGTATGGGACACCGTAGTCAAGTTTTCAGCCTATGATAGGGTGACAAGGTTCCCCATAGTGACCAGTGAGCAACTCAAAATCGTGAGATGGGTATAGTGGTATGGGACACCATGTTCAAGTTGTCGGCCTACGCTAAGGTGACAAGTCTACCCATAGTAACCGCGAGTATAAACTTTTGAATTTGCCTATCCACTACTTTTCATTAGGAGTGATGTCCTACAACTTTCGTATCGTATGTGATTAACTAGGATTGACAACCCTAGATGGATCCTTCGGTTTGGATTAATGATATAAAGGGAGTATCTTAGCTTCTCAAATCTGTTGTATGAATAAGCTTAATTAAGTACTCGGCTAACACAACCATGCACCGCATTGCATGTGCTTTGACGAGAAAGTTGCACCTTTAAAGAGTTTGTTATATGCGAACTTGGTTGTCAAAGTCGCTTTTGAGGGAGCTTCGTGTGAGGGCATGCATAATTACTACATACAATCCCTGTATTAACAAGAGTATTTAAGATATGATTGTTGTACAGCTTTATCATTACTTCTTGATTGACTTGATAACATGTTAACCTTTGCCTTATAGTACCACTAAATTGGCTGCTCATTCCTACCATGGGACAGTGTTTTAAAACACCAACCAGACTCTGTTGTAAATGCAGATGATGGGGAAGTCTATGCAGTGGAGTTGGACTTCTAAGGCGAGGAGGAAGAATTCTCCTACGTTCAGCTCTCAGGCGGGTTTGTGTAAACCTTGTGCTGATTCGACAGAATTACAGGGACTTATGGATTAGTTGAACGCTTTACATTTTGATATTTTGTTTATTCTGAAACGATACATGTATATGTTCATCCCGGTTACATACTCATACTCCGGAGTTTGTGAAATACTTTCATATTTAGATACTTATGCTTCAAACTTCAATTGTTTAATTACATTACCTCTGGAGTATGATATGTTGTTTTAGTATAATCCTACTCATGTTTAATGCATTGCTATAGACGACAACTAAACATCATTATCCATGTTGCATAAGTAATGCGTTGGATCTCGGGAGTAAAGCTTTGTTCAATACTCGAAATTCGGGGCATTACAATATATGCCCGAAAAATGTGATGTTGAGTGGGTTGCAGACACTTTCATGGCAAAGATGGACCAAAGAAGGCTTGATTGGAGGAAAAATTGATTTGGACCATTAGAACCTTAAATTAGTTGTATCTTATAAATTGGGATGAGTTTTTCAATGTATTATTTATGATTTTGGGTAGGAGAACCTACTTAATCCAACCAACCCTGCTATGCCAGGTTACCTAGGTTGTATTTGCGAGATTTTATCATATCGACAGTCAAAAGTCCTATTTATTTTTATTTTTACTATAAATAGTAAGTTTTACTTCGAGTATAACTTTTGATCCTTTGAGTTATAGTCATGCCCAACATGAAAAGGTCTTAGAAAAATTAGGAGAATAATGTGGTTAGGCTAAATTAGACACTTATTATTTTTGGCCAAAAATCATGAAGTCTAGTAAGAATAGAGGTCGTCTATAAATAATAAGTTACTATTCATAGGAGGTCATGTTTTTAGGGTGTTTGAGTCTAAAACTCTATCCTAGGTTTGAGCTCATTATTTAAAGGATTGTTATTTTATTTTATTTTTTATCATCAATCTTTTTATTTCAAATTTATTAGAAATTATTTCTATTTTTATCTCTCATGGATTCGAGGAAGCTCTGTGAGGAGTCCAGAGAATTCTGTGGATTTGGAGTAGATATATCCTCAAAGGAAGATGGTGATCAACCTCATCACATCCCTCCCTGTGCCAAAATGGAGTCATAAAAATAAATAATAGAACCACTATAAATATTATTAAAAACATCTTGAAGGAACAAGTATTGCTTGAGGCATTTTGGGCATAAATGGTTAATTGGAGTGCTTACATTTGTAGTTGTGTCCTACAAAAAATGTCATTAATATGATACCAAAAGAAGCTTAGAGTGGAAATTAGTCAAAGTGTTCGTCATCTTAGGGTTTTTAGTTGTGTTGCCTATTCCCATACTCCTGATGAGAAGAGGAAGAGACGATGAAAGCAAAAAATATATTTTCATTAGTTATATTGAAAATACAAAGGTGTATGAGCTTTATAGTCCAATATTTAAGAATATAATTCTCACGGGATTGTCATCTTTAGTGAAGAAAAAGCCTTTAAATGGACTCTAAATGCATAAAGGCTTGTACAAATAAATATTAATGAAGCTAAATAAAGTGAAGAGGGCAGTCAACAGCCTATGTATTGTGGGTCTTGTTCTTCAAATCTTATAAAATTTTCGAGTTCAAGTCATCAAGCTCTTCTTCGACTTCACAATTATCTCCAAACACCATTTCTACTTCATAAATTCTAAAACGTATCACAAAACAATTAACTTGGTTAAAAAAGAATTTATAATGATTGTGAATATGATACTTTGAAACTTAATTTGCTTTGTTTTTAGATACTGATCCTATAATTCGAACATATTGTTTGCAAATAAAAGTGGCAAAAAGGTATGTAAGAAGAAATTAAAGCCATTGAAAAGAACAAAACCTCAGAGTTGAAAAAACTTCAAAATAAGCATAAATCTATCAATGTAAAATGAGTCTACGATGAGTCTACAAAACAAAGTTAAATGCTGAAGGAAAAGTGAAAAGGCACGGAAGGTTACCAATGACAAAGTGCTATAAGCAAAAGCAGTAATCGAATATTACAATATATTTGCACCAATAGCTACACAGGATACTATAATAATGATTTTTCAATTGGCCACTTAAAATTCTTGACATATTTTTCTAATTATATGTGAAATTTGTGTTTACATGGTAAACCCTAAAAGCATGTGCATGTTGATTAACCTCTTGGTTTTATGAAAGTGACTAGTGAGAAAAAAGTATATAAGTTTTATTTATTTATTTATTATTATAATAATAAAAAAAAAAACCGACAAGAAGAAGAAAGACATGTTATGGACTAAAGCAGACACCTTGAGCTTATTATGGTCATATAAATTTAATTTTCAGAAGTCTTTTTAAGCAACGAAGAATGGTGAAGATGGAATGTTTATTATAGTATGCCTATATATAAATGATTAAAAAGTCTACATAGAATGCATTTTTTAGGATAGACTTAAGTTTAATGCACCATTTTCTTAGATTAAGCCTTGGCGTCAATTGTTATTATCCCAATGATTTAATTGTCAAATTACTCTACATGTTATATCAGTCGTAAAGAATTGTTATTATCCCAAAGATTTATTGTCGAATTACTCTGCATGTTATATCAGTCGTAAGGCGTTTAGGGCTTGTTTGGCCAATTGCATTAGGTGGAATTAAGGTGGATGGAATTATTAAAATTACAATAAATGCATATGTAAGTTATTGTTCCTGAATTGGGTGTATCCCATGTTTTCTAATACTATGTTTGAAATGTATGCATTAAAAAAGAAATTTCAGAATTTACTTTCAAATTACACTTGGATGAAGCAAAAATCCATCATCCATGGGATTAGTAATCCCATCTCATACTTTTCAACACATGGCTCATTTTCCAAAGCCTATAAAGTTAATTTTAATCTCATCTCACAATCCTTCCAAACATGCCATTAAGGGGGTGCTTGAGGCATGACATTAGGAAGGATTAGGTGGGATGGTATTCAAAAAACATAATTATTACCCATGCAGGGATTGTTCCTTGTTACCATGGGATAAGCTTACTTCCATGCTTTGTTTGTAATATGTGGTACATTGAATGGATATACCCACCATCATTTGAAACTATTGAGAAAAACACGTATTATATATGAACCGTTTTTTTGTTTTGTAACCTCATTTTATGGTATGGGCATAAAAATGAGACAGATCCAAAACTTTTGTAGCTCCAAAGAAGTTTTTAACGGTAAGTATTCAATCCCCGTTACTTTCTATGGTGGGGTCCACTTGAGCTTTAAATCTACGTGATTTTTTGGCCCACGCTTTAAAATGATCTCGAAAAATAGGTGGATAGTGTGGATATAACCCACACATCATGGTGGGATCTACACAACTTGCTAAGAAATTGGCATAGGACCTAATGCAATTCCATCTAATTTACTTCCAAGCTTTTCCA
Organism: Magnolia kwangsiensis; assembly: GCA_037074715.1. NCBI lineage: Eukaryota > Viridiplantae > Streptophyta > Magnoliopsida > Magnoliales > Magnoliaceae > Magnolia > Magnolia kwangsiensis. The sequence goes on from CM073585.1 coordinate 90,566,269, forward strand.
CTCTTCTCAAACATGGAGTGGAATTGGCACAGGATAGATGCAATTCCATTCTACATAAGCACATCTAACTCCATGCACCAAACGCTTCTCACAATTTCAAAGTGGGATTAGTAATGCAATCTCATTTAATACAACTTAATGACACTGAGGCACTTAGCGTATTGGTTATATTCTTAACAATTCATATAGAGCCAACGTTAAGTCCTGTGTTTGAATCATGAAAATAGTGGCAACCTTGACAAAAGTGAAAGTAGTCAGTACTTCATAAAATTGGTTAGACAATCAGACCGCAGCCAACACGTTACGAGAAAGAGACCAGAGTGAGTGCCACCATTGAATGGGCTGTCAGGAGCATCGGCCGCTTAGCATGTTGGAATGTTATGGTCCACTGGTTTAATATCCTAACTTTATACGTTTCATCCGTCACAGGAGTTCTGTCGTATTGGCGGTGGTTAACATCAACCTTACCTGATTTGGCCGTACTTATGAAGCCCTGAAGTCAACCTGATTAGGCTGGACATGGAGTCATGTTGGATTATTGAGTTTTTGAAATGGACTCTAATCCCAACGGTCCAATTGGTGGCCAATAATTATAGGTTATCAAGCAAAATCAGGTGGGTGGGTCACATCATTTCCTTGTTTCATATCACAATCAAGTTATAAAGATAGATAGCTTTCAAAACGCTATTAGATGCTCCTCTCCTTTTATGGTTATCGGAAAAGGAGAGGAGCCTGTAATAGCATTATTAAAATACACGAGACGACAGCCTTCGTGACCGCTTTGCCAGCTCTTTTCCCGATGATTCCAATTCTGGAACTTTGTCTGGCGGGCCTACTGTGGAATGGTCATATCCCAATAATTCCATCTAAGGCACGGAAGCGGATTTCCTCCCAAAGCCGAAGTTCCTTCGCTGAAAACTTAGATGAGCCATGGTGAACTTTTTTTAAAGAAATCTACCGCCGTTCATCTGTTTTTTAATATCATTTTAGGACTTGAGACTAAAAGTTTAAAGAATCCAAGACTTAAGTCGGCCGCACTAAAGAAAAAGGTGAGTAGGGAAATTTCTACCGTTGAAAGATCCCTAAGGTGGATAGTGATGTTTACATGCCATCCATGCTGTTCATAACGTCTTTCCTACTGGGATGAACGGAAAATGCAAATATTATCCTGATTCAAAACTACGGTAACCCCACAAATATTTAAATTGCGTACGTTTAATCCTCATGCTTTCAGCTCATTTGAATATTGGAGCTGGTTCATTTTTTGGTCCGACTAAAATGATCCTCACGTTTTCAGCTCATTTGAATATTGGAACCGGTTCATTTTTTGGTCCGACTAAAATGATCCTCATGTTTTCAGCTCATTTGAGTATTGGAACCGGTTCATTTTTTGGTCCGACTAAAATGAGCTAAAACACAGGTTGGATGGAGTGATTTCTCACAAACATCATAGTGGACCCCAACTAGGTTACCGAGGGCAGGAACTTCCTATAAAGGCTTCTACAGGAAATCGGCGTCCGGAAGGTACGAGCGGACGCTTTGCAAGTAGCAATAATAATTGTGTGGATGCATGCGCCCTTTTCATCTCATGCCGTGAGTCCCGGGTAACCATTCAGTATATCAACTCCGTACATCTGTTTTTGACAGCTCATTTTAAGACATGATTTCAAAATTAAAAAAGAAAAAATGAAGTATATTCAAATCTCAAGTGAAATAAACCACATAAACAGTGCCAATCATTAAAATCTTCATAAGTTCTACCGTAATGTTTATTTCCTATGTAACCTGTCGACAGGGTTATACAAACCTGGATGAAAGGGAAACCCAAATATCATTAGCATATCCAAAACTTGTGTAACTCATAAAAGGTTTTTAATGTTTGTGACGGCTATTTTCTTTAGTTCAGTTTTGGATCTAGTTCAGTTTTAGGCACATGACATAAAAACTGATTTGGATCTAGTTCAGTTTTAGGCACATGACATAAAATTAGATGGAAAAACTGATGAGAGGCATGGATATAAGACATATACACGGAGGTAGTCCCTACGGCCAGGGATTCACCCACTAAGCTGTTACCGGGGATAGAAGTGCATAATATCCAGTTCATCCATCAGACACAATTTCTCACGGTTGGTATTGATCTTAAAAATCAGGTTGATTCAACACTAAAGTGGGCCACCCCATTGAGACTTATACCTAAAACTTTTAAATTCACATGTTATGCACACAGAGTTTTGGAATAGCGTGGGTATTGGTGAATGCTTTCATGCGGACTAGGCAAGTTAGATAAATGTATTGGAAGAAATATAGGCACCACGGTGGGCCCTAAACATACCAACGGTTGGTATTCCATTCAAACTGTTTTCTATGGGGTGGCTTGCCTGGGTTTTAGACCGTCTATGGTGGAAGAAAAAGTATAGCTGATGAACGGTTGGATCTCATGAAAGTTACACCCACTTGGCAGCAGGTACACTACGAAAGGAGTCATGCGGAATTGTGTTGACATCACGAGCTCCACGATGATGTATGTGTTATGCCCAAATAGTCCATACATTTTTCTAAGCCAGGACATGGAAGTTACACCCACTTGGCAGCAGGTAGACTCCGAAAGGAGTCATGCGGAAGTGTGTTGACATCACGAGCTCCACGAAGATGTATGTGTTATGCTCAAATAGTCCATACATTTTTCTAAGCCAGGACATGGATTAAAATGAATCAGATCCAAAACTCAAGTGAATCATACGACAAAAAGTAGTGGGGATTGAACACCTACCATTTAAAACTTCCTAGGGTCACATATGTTGATTTTTATTTTTATCATGTGTATGTGACTTTTATAAATAGGTTAAATGAAAAATAAATATTATCGTTATAGGAAAAAACAGACTAACCAATGGAAACAGGTTAGGTCGGAACCTTATGCACTCAGCCGAGCCACACAATAATGAAACTCCAGACCCGAGCTCAATATCCCGCCAGCAAGAGGGATTATAGACCTCAATGAAAGGAATCCGTAGAGTCGACTAACGAGATAGTTCGACATGACCCAGGTTGGCACGTCTCGGGCCGATACACTTCAGGTCGGCACGGACAATCTCCTATTGAAATCCGATGGATCCTAGCCAAAGATCTAGGAAGCCTATCGCAATACGGATTCACCGGATATCTGAGCCGAGAATCTAGGGTGATTACTATGGTTATAATAAGATTCTAACCCTACTACGCGATATCAACTCTTCCTACACCACCGTCTCTCATAATTTACAAATAGAGACGCCTGTAATGGTGAAAGGTGCACACGATTTCTAGTATAAAACTCCTTATTTGACTAGACTCAGATTCCTCGACTTGACTTTGGCATCAGATGATTCCCTGCTTTAGTCTGGTCTCCTTTCCTTTTTCTTGTGCAGGCATACGAAGGTCCAAGGAAGGCTAACTGGTTTTCTTCATCAACAATCATAATAAGTCCGAAAAGGCTTCAACACTAAGCATCATTATCCTTGTGGCGTGGTTCACCTGAGCTTTGGATATTCTACCTTATTTTTTGGTTTCAAGCCCCCAGCTAAAATGATATCTTCAAATAGATAGTTGGTGTGAATATAACATATACATCATATTAGGTTGGAAATAACACAGACATGATAGTGGGCCCACAGAACTTGGTGACGTCGATACACCACCGATCGGTGGTGTGTGCTAGACCACACAATCCGCTTCCGAGTCACGCTACGTGTGGTCATTACGATTTGTCATTGAGAAATTTACGACTGTGGACCCCACCTTTTATTCAGTGGTTTTTATGAAGCAATACAAACTTAACATATAAGCTTAGACCTCCTCATACGAACACCAAAATTGAGGATGAAAATACCCCTCGTTTCACGGAAACGGATTGGGTACTCGCCCTGTCACCAGCCAATGGTGGATGGTCGGTGGTCTGTGGGCCCCACCATGATGTATGTATTTCATCCATGTCATCCATATATTTTTCCAAATCATTTTATGGTATGAGACCAAAAATGAGGTATATCCAAATCTCAAGTGTACCACATTACAGGAAACAGTGTTGAATGAGCGTTAACCATTAGAAACCTTTAGGGAGCCATAAAAGTTTTGGATAAAGCTAATTTTTGGTTTTTCCCTTCATCCGGGCCTATATGACCTAATCAACAGATTAGATGTCAAATAAACAGTTCATTGGGCCTTATGAGAATTTTAATTGCCAATATCCAATCAATATTATTTTCTTGTAGTGTAGTCCACTTGAGATTTATATCCCTCTCATTTTTTGAAACAAACCCTAAATTGAACTGTAAAAATGGATGAAACACATACATCATGGTGGGGCCCACAGACCACCAACCACCAGCCATTGGCTGGTAATAGGGGGAGTAGCCAATTCATTTCCTCTTTTCACTACTATTTTCACTCCCGTTGCTTTCACTCTCCTTAACGAAAAAACCTTCCTTCTCAAAATAACTGTCTTTCACTCCCTTGCAACTATAAACCGACGTACGGAAGTTTTTGTTCTCATTTTTGATGCAGGGATGAACGTGATGAGGTCGATCACCGTCTTCCTCAAGGATAACTACTCCGAATCCACGGAGCTTCTCTGGACTCCTCACAGAGACTTCTCGAATCCACAAGGGAAGAAAGCAAGAGAATATAAATAAATTCTAATAAAATTCTAAATTGATTAATGAATGAATAAAAATGAGTTTACATCCCTTTAAATAAGGGAACCAAGCAATATGAAAGAAATCAGACTCAAACTATAACTAAAACTCCTAGAATCCGCGACTTACTATAAATAGTAAACTTACTATTTATAGACGGTCGTGATGTCTACTAGTGCGCAAGGTTTTCGGCCAAAAATAGTAAGTGTCCTATTTGGCTTCACCAAACTGTTCTCCTAATTATTCTAAGCACTTTTCATGTTGGACACAACTCCTAAAGCCCAACGGATGAAGAGCTATAAGTAAACTAAAACTTACTATTTATAGTAAAAACGAAATTAAAATGGGGAAACGACCGTCGATCAGGGGGTTTCTCACAAATCTGGGCTGCGCAACCCGGCATAGCGGGTTGGTTGGCTAAAGTAGCTCGTTCTACCTCAAAATCATATATTTTACGTTAGATAACTCATACCGGATTGCAAGATACGCCCTATCTAAGGTCTGATGGTCTGGATCACTTCCATCATCGACCATGCCTTTTCTGATCCATCTTAGCCATGAAATTGTTTGCGACCCACTCTACATCAATTTCCCTGACCAGAATCTCCGTGAATCATCTAGATATTATCATTCTACATTTGTCAATTTTCATCTTGGCTAGGGTTACGTGAAATCTCACGAATTGGTTGCATCTGCAATCCTTGAATAGGTTCAAAATATTCCCTCACTCAAAGCACCTCTCTTCAACCTGTATTTGACAAGTACTACGGTAGTCGGAGGTATAAATCTTTAAAAAAATTGCTAGGCTCATACAATTGCATTGCATGTAAAGTTCGGTCAATTCTATGTGTTAGGCTTAGTCAATTTCATGTGTTAGGCTTAGTTAATTTTATGCGTTGATCGGTCAAATCCATGTGAAACTCGCTCAATTCCATTTGAAGCTCACTCAATTCCATGTTAGGGCTCACTTGATCTCATGTTAGGCTCTCTGAATTTCATGTTTACCCTGCTCAATTTCATGCTAGGATCGCTCAATTTAATGTTTGTCTAGCTTAATTTCATAGTAGATAAGGTCAATTTAATGTTTGCTCGATAAATTTTATGTTAGGATCACTCAATTTATGTTTGCTCAGCTTAATTTCATGGTAGATAAGGTCAATTTAATATTTGTCTCGATAAATTTCATGCTAGGATTGCTTAATTTAATGTTTGCCCAACTTAATTTCATGGTAGATAAGGTCAATTTAATATTTACCTCGATAAATTTCATACTAGGATCGCTCAATTTAATGTTTGCCTAACTCAATATCATGTTATACTTGCTCGATTTAATGTTTGCCCCGCTCAATATCATGTTATGCCTGCTCGATTTAATGTTTACCCCGCTCAATATCATGTTATGCTCGCTCGATTTAATGTTTGCCCAACTCAATATCATGAAAGGCTCCCTCGATTTAATGTTTACCCCGCTCAATATCATGTTATGCTCGCTTGATTCAATGTTAGCCCAGCTCAATATCATGTTATGCTCTCTCAAAATATCATTTGCCCAGCTCAATATCATGTTATGCTCGTTCAATTTAATGTTTTTCTCACTCAATATCATGCTATGCTTGCTCGATTTAATGTTTGTTCAGCTCAATATCATGTTATGCTCACTTGAAATATCGTTTGCCCAACTCAATATCATGCTACGCTCGCTCGATTTAATGTTTGCTTGCATAACTGAATTTATAGTTTGTCCCGCTCAATTTTCATGTTTGCCCCACTAAATTTCATATTTTTCCCGCTCAATTTCATATTTTCCCTGCTCAATATCTAGTTTGCCCCACTAATTTCATTTTTGCCCTGTTGAATTTCTAATTTTCCCTGCCCAATTTCATGTTTTCCCCACTGATTTTTTAGTTTGCCTTGCTCAATTTCATGTTTGCCCCGCTCAATTTTCAGTTTGCTTTGCTCAATTTCATGTTTCCCCTACTCAATTTCTAGTTTGCCCAGCTGAATTTCTAGTTTGCCCCGCTCAATTTCATGTTTCCTCCACTGAATTTATAGTTTGCCCTGTTAAATTTCATGTTTGCCCCTCTCAATTTCAGTTTTCCCCGCTTAATTTCATGTTTGCCCTGCTAAATTTCATGTTCCCCGCTCAATTTCTAGTTTGCCCCGCTGAATTTTTTAATTTTTTCCCTCAATTTCTAGTTTGTCATACTCAATTTTCTAATTTACCCCGCTCAATTTCTAGTTTGTCCCGTTGAATTATCAGTTTGCCCCACTGAATTTTCTACTTTGCCCCGCTCAATTTTAATGCTTGCCTCGCTCAGTTTCTATATTGCCCTGCTAAAATTTCATACCTCCCTCGATCAATTCCTAGTTTGCATTGATCAAGTTCCATGCTTACCTCGCTCAATGTCATCATAGATAGTATCACAAAATGAAACGAGCACCAGATGAAATCATTCGTATCGTTGAAGGCCTAATCCATATGAGGTCTGGTTGTTTATTTGATGCTAGCTCAGTGAATTTTATGAGGGAGTTATTTGAGGCTAGTTAAGGTTAATTTAATGCGCATGTGTTAGGTTTAGTCAATTTCTTACGTTAGGCTTAGTTAATTTTATGCGTTGATCGGTCAAATCCGTGTGAAACTCACTCAATTCCATTTGGAGCTCACTCAATTCAATGTTAGGGCTCACTTAATTTTATGCTAGGCTCGCTCAGTTTCATGTTTACCCTGCTCAATTTCATGATAGGATCGCTCAAATTAATGTTTACTTGCATAGCTTAATTTATAGTTTGCCCCGCTCAATTTCATGCTTACCCCATTGAATTTCATATTTGCCCGGCTCAATTTATACGTTGTCTCGCTCATTTTTCCAGTTTGCCCCGCTCAATGTCATGGTAGATAGCCTCGTTTAATTTAATAAAATACCACATGAAATCATTCGTAGAAGGCCTAATTCATATAAGCTCTGGTTGTTTACTTGAAATTTTAACGTGTTGCTTACCATTTATTTCCTTAAGCTTTGTATCATTCTCATCTATAAGGGAAAACGAGTTTTCGGTCTTCTATTATTTAATTGAGTTTTGTCTTATGGTAAGCTTCCATTGTTTAACAATTTATTGATAATTTGTCATTGTATTAATTTTCAAATAATGGCTATGAGAATCATCTGTTGTTATGGAGGGGACTTAGAATGTGAAAACAAACGATAGATGTACACGAGTGGAAGTACGAAAACTATTTCGTTACATGTTGATACTACGTACGAGGATCGTCTATCCAAAATGTAAAGGATTATTAAGAGTAGACCAACAAATTGTAATATTAGGATAAAAGTATTGTATCCTTGCTCTAATAAATCAATCCCTCCAACCGTAATCGAAGACGACGATGACATCAGAGAGTTCATAGCAACACAGTTGGAGCATTCGAAAAAATTCATCCTTTTAGTCATCGAGACAATCTAACATATTAATATGACAACACACATGGACAGTATGGTTGAGGAGCATGGATATGTAAGAAGACACCTTTACCATGATAGAAAAAATATAGTTTATTTTTCATAACATCTCACCTATAAACTGTCATGCACCGAGCGAACGACATCCGTTTTTCATTCTAGTAGCGTTGGTTCTAATTTTATTACTACTGATGTTTGCAAAAAAACAAAGAGTAATATTAATTAAAAAGTGCATATGTCAAGTTAAGCAAAGTAAATGCCAGATATATATATATATATATATATATATATATATATATATATATATATATATATATATATATATATATATATATATATATATATATATATATATACTTACAGCTTTATTCTTGAAAATAACATGTATTCTGTTGTACCTCCAACCCTTCCAGCCTTGATATTAAATGAAGCGAGGAATTTGATGGGGAACATACGAAACAACACACTCTTGTAGGGCCGGTAATATCTTTATTATCCATACCTGTTAGAATGAAATTGCACCAGATTAAAAATTCAAAATTAACTATGGAGGGAAAACATATAGAAAATAAAAGGTATTCTTACTTGTACAGGAAAGACGCAACCACATATAGTGTACCGAGGAGAACTTGATGCGGCAACGGCAGATTCTATTTCTTGCGACATTGTATAATATCCCAAACTACCTCAGGGATAGCTATAAAAATCATCTAGCGAGTCCACCAGGTGAATATAATCTATATTGCACATGGTTTTCGGTTCAGTTCCCCTAAGAAACCACTCCACAATTAGAAGTAGGGTAACCTTCACAACATCCTCATGCTTATTGGTGTCAACTAATCTCTCAAACACATCCATTAGGTGCTTTTTTAATACTAGATATTCTTTGAAATATTTGTCTCTTAATGTACTTGTAGTGCAACGATTTTTCAGTACAGTAGGATCTCCAGTCTTCAGACCCATAATGAGGGTGAAGTCCATCTCGGTAAACTGCAATTGTCTCCCCCTGATCTCAAATACCAGATCACCTTTGTATATTAAAAAAAGAAGGTGAAATAGAATCCCTATAAATTTAAAGGATATAACATGCAATAGAAACAAGAAAGGGGATTGGCTAAACAAATTTATCCGACTATCATGCTTCTCCACTCTACCCTTCACCGTATCAAACCACCATGTCAGTATACACCTATATGTTGAGTTGGAGATTACGACAGAATATTTGTCACCTACAAAGATGAGTTGAAAAGCATATCAAATATAAAATTCACAAGATAAACATAGTGTACAAAATTAGACATAATTGAAAACAATGTAGCATTTTATTAATTTGAGCAAGCTTCATATGAAATATATATAGAAATTGAATGAGGAAATACTGAAAATTGTGCGAAACAAACATGAAATTGAGCGGGGTAAACTAGAAAATCAGTGAGACAAACATGAAATTGAGCGAGACAAACCAAAAAATCAGCGGGGCGAACATGAAATTGAGCAGGGTAAACTAGAAAATCAGCACAGAAACATGAAATTCAGCGGGGCAAAATAGAAAATCAACGGAGCAAACTTAACAAATAATTTCATGGCTTGAACCAAAAATCTAAACGTATCCAATGTCCAAATGGACCACATCACATGAAAATTTTGAATTAAACTTCTACTGTTGATCATTTCTTAGGGGCCACAGAAGTTTTGGATCAAGCTTATAATTGTGTTTTCTATTAATCTATGTTTGTATGATGTTATGGACAAGTTAGATAACAAACAGACATCACTGTTGGGCCCACAATGGATTCAATGACGGAAATCATTATGCCCATTATTTCCCGTGGTATGATCCACTTAATCTTTTAATATGCTTCAATTTGGGGCTAAACCCCTTAAATTGGATGGAAAAACGGATGGACGGCGTGGATATACTACATACATTCAATGTGGGCCTAACTGAGTTTACTCAGTACGATGGGAGCGTACTGACTAACTTAGTACGCAATCAATTACGCTTGCTACGCCTCATGATGATGTTTTATTTGTAATACATCATGTTCATTGGATTATGTAATACTCATTCATTTTCATCGGATTATGTATACACCAAACGCCCATATGCAAGCTTAAAATATACCTGATTTTCGCGGGAGAAACATGAAATTCAGCGAAAAAAAACTGAAAATTGAGCGGGGGAAAACATGAAATTCAACGGTAGAAATATGGAATTCAGCGGGGCAAACTAGGAATTCAGCGAGGTAAATTAGAAAATCAGTAGGGCAAACATGAAATTCAGTGGGGCAAATATGAAATTCAGCGGGGCAAAATAGAAAATCAACGGAGCAAACATGATATTCAGTGGGGCAAACTAGAAAATTAGTGAGGACACATGAAATTCAGCGGGGCAAACTAGAAAATCAGCAAGGGAAACATGAAATTGAGCGGGGTAAAATAGAAAATCAGCGGGGCAAACTTAACAAATAATTTTCCGTGGTATGATCCACTTGATCTTTTGATATGCTTCAATTTGGGGCTCAACCCCTTAAATTGGATTGAAAAATGGATAGACGGCATGGACATACGACATACATTCAATGTGAGCCCAATTGAGTTTAAAATATACCTGTGGTGCATGCTTTCTTCACTGGACCGACCATTTTTAGAAGAAGACAAAATGCTGATGTAAAGGAAGGATGCACATCAATGTTGATAAGAAAGGGAGCTCCAGAAAATGGGTTATTTGTCTTTCTTACTGGAAACAGAGTGAGGAAATGGGGTGGAAGAAATGACAGTGAAGGCAGCGGTGGAAAGGGCAGTGAAAGCAATGCAGTGAAAATGAGGGGTATTTTCGTTCTCAATTTCAGTGTCCGTATGAGGAGGTCTAAATTCGTATGTTAAGTTTGTATTGCTTCATAAAAAAACACTGGATAAAAGGTGGGGTCCCAGTCGTGAATTTCTCTTTGTCATCTGCTCGGGGGAGGAGAGAGTGAATAGACGAACGATGGTAGACATGCCAACTTTGTACACGCGTGTGAAATCCAAGCGAGTGATTGGCAATTAAGCTTGGGGAAATTTTCGAAGTCGAAAAATCAGAGCAATCCACTCATCAGGCAGCTGACGCTCTTACAATTAAAAAAGAAAAAGAAAAAAAGAAAAAAAGAAATCGACGGTTAGGAAGAAAATACAATGTACAAACTCAATTTCGAGACATGCTCAGGTGCTCTCCAAGCACTATATATGTTCTAATGCGCCCAATTGCACTGGGACACTTAGACAGTACAATTCATTGATCCCGACTGTTCATTATGTCAAGCACACATTTCATGAGTTGCCATGCAAGCATTATACAAATTTAACAAATATTAACCGTTGATCAATGTCCTTTAATATTGACAGTCAAGATTGTTTATACAAAGTAGGTCCAGTAACAAATATGGGCCATCTATTGGTTAGATCCCATCATAGGTTGTTTAGTTCTAAAGAATCAGTTTCGTTAGACAATCGGAGCCATTCCATTCATGACTTGGAAAAGGTATGGTAAAAGAAAATAAGGACAAATCAAAGATGCATTAGATCGTCTAATAGTGTGATATTTTGAGTGGTAATCCATGAACTATGTTCTGAATTTAACAGACTGTTCAGATCAATCGATTTAACTTTCCATTTTAACGCATGCAAAAGTGCACTATAACTTCAGCGCCAGGTCTTGAATCGGATGAAGTGCAGCCCAGCCTCACACCAGATAGTACTACCCCACGTGCCACCTTCATGTATTTATTCTATATCCATGATGTATATTCAATTTTTCAGGACATTTTAGAGCCTGAGCCTTAAAAAAAAAAAAAATCCAAATCTCATGTGGACCATACGACGAGAAATAATAGTAATTGAAGACGCTATAGTTAAAAACTTCTTGTAGCCTACTATAGTGCTTCTTTAATTCTTATTTTCCATGTAAATTATTGATAATATAACATGAAACTTGCCTGATCCAAAACTTATGTAGTCAGTTAATGGTCTATGATCATGGTTTCCCAATATGGTCGGCCGAAGATTTGAATCTTTTTCACATTTAGACTAATGCTCAAACATATGATCCGAAAGAAAAATAAATAAATAAATAAATAATAAAAATGGACAACATAAATATAGAATATATATATCAAGATAGGCCCCATGGTAAGAGTCTCACCCGTAAGAGTCTCACCATCTTGGGTGAGGCCGGGCCACACCTAATCTGCTCCCATCCATCCTTGGTTTCTCCTACTTTGTAAAATTTACGAGTACGACATGAAAAAAGATATTGCATAAAAATGTTCTATTAATGAATATAAGCCATGTATCATATATCCTACCCTCATTGCCATCACACTCAAAAATCACTTTGATTAGATGATGTTAGTCATGTTATTGTTGATCAAGAAAATGAATGATCCATATTGATTATTATAAAGAAATTATAAGTATTGATTAAGACCATTCACCTTTCAGTGCTCATCCCACTCTGTGAAAAGACAATTTAATTAATATACTAATCATCTGATTAATAGCTAAGAAAATGAATTATCTAGATTTATTATAATAGTAGAGGTAGGCGCGCGGGACGACTCGATCTCAATAACTCGACTCGTCCAACTCAACCCAAACTGAATGGGTGAGTGATGTAGAGCGGGTCGCGGACAATTTCATGGCTAAGATGGATCAGAAAAGGCACGGTCGGTGACAGAAGTGATTCGGACCATCGGACCTTAAATCGGGCGTATCTCACAATCCGGAATGAGTTATCCGACGTAAAATATATGATTTTGGGGTAGAACGAGCTACTTTAGCCAACCAACCCCGCTACGCCGGGTTGCGCAGCCCGGATTTGCGAAAAACCCCCTGATCGACGGTCGTTTCCTCGTTTTAATTTTGTTTTTACTATAAATAGTAAGTTTTAGTTTGAGTATAACTTTTCATCCGTTGGGCTTTAGGAGTTGTGTCCAACATGAAAAGTGCTTAGGATAATTAGGAGAACGGTTTGGTGAAGCCAAATAGGACACTTACTATTTTTGGCCGAAAACCTTGCGCACTAGTAGACATCATGACCGTCTATAAATAGTAAGTTTACTATTTATAGTAAGTTGCGAATTCTAGGAGTTTTAGTTGTAGTATGAGTCTGATTTCTTTCATGTTGCTTGGTTCCCTTATTTAAAGGGGTGTAAACTCATTTTTATTAATTCATCAATCAATTTCGAATTTATTAGAATTATTTTTATTTTCCTGCTTTCTTTCCTCGTGGATTCGAGAAGTCTCTGTGAGGAGTCCAGAGAAGCTCCGTGGATTTGGAGTAGTTATCCTTGAGGAAGACGGTGATCGACCTCATCACGTTCATCCCTGCGTCAGTGAGTCGGTCTAAACCGAGTAAGCTTATCCCAATCCGAACTCAAACTGAGTCGAATTCAAGTTACCCAGTAACTCGACCCGAAACTCGATCCGGTTAGACTCAACTCGATCCGAAACCCAACTCGACCCGACTCTAACCTTATCCCGACCCGATACCAACCCCTCTCTCTCTCTCTCTCTCTCTCTCTCTCTCTCTCTCTCCCTTCCTCATCCTCCTCATCTTCCAAGCCTGATAACCACCCACCACCATCACCCTCCTCCTCCTCCTCTCTCTCCTCTTCACTCCCTCCCTCCCTCCCTCCTCTTCCTCTTCCAAGCCCGCCAACCACCCACCACCATCACCCTCCTCCTCCTCCTCTCTCTCTCTCCTCTCCACTCCCTCCCTCCCTCATCTCTTAATCCGACTCAATGCCAACTCGACCCGACTCAATACTTCTGACGAGATCGGACACGGTCCGCATCAATCTAGGCCAGACCAAACTCGGATCGAGTCAGGCATGCTGGACTTGATATTGAGCCGGATCAAGTTCGAGTTACGCCTATTTCAAAATTGGATCGAGTTGAGTCAACCCTAACTTGGTCCAACTTGACTCGGTGCCTAGCTCTATATAATAGCGGTCAATTGTTATTATGGACCGCTCATTATGTGGGGCCCACCTTTGGTTGCCCATTTCTCTAAGAGACATTTTAGATATGTTAGTCCTAACCATTCAATCAATGGATAAGAAATGGACGGTAAATATTTATGCATTAAAAGAGGTCTTATCTATGATAAGAATTGAGCATCATGTGGCCCACCTTTCATTATCAATCAATTGAAAGCCACTTTTTATTGAGTGAACCTAATCGCTCAATCAACAACGAAGAAATGGACAGATCAAATCCATCGTACGAAAAGAGATGTAATTATTTTCCATCATGTGGGCCCACCATTGATTAGCCCTCCATTTTAAATTACTTTGATGGAAAGAAGTGACCATCTGATAAACTTTGGAACTTGACGTTCTGTATTGATTATTGAAAGGAAGCGTTGATTGGCCAATTAGCACGTGTCTCTCCACATGTGCCATCATATCAAGCATCTACTAGTAATTAGTGGACCCCTGATGACGACGCGTGTGTGGACCAAGGCAAGCTTTTGAGTCCGTTCATCTTATTGGTGGACCTCATCTTGGTGAACCTCCGTGAAAGAGGTTTGCTCCAATACATCCGCCCGGGCTATTGTAATTCAATATGATACCTTAGGATCTTAGATTAAGTGTCTATTTCTCTGTGCATGAATGGCCTACTTGATTAATGGATGGATTGGGAACTTAGAAATAGGGATTTTATTAGTATTTGGGCCAATAAATATTTTTGGGCTTGCGTTCGGGACTTGGACCTGACTGGCTGAACCGGCCTAGGTCGGCACAAACCTAGCCCAATGCCACCCCTAGCTACAATAAAGGAAGAAATTCTCTTGTGGTCTTTCAAATAGGCGGAAGATGGGCTTTTTTTCTTGTTAAGATCGGCTGGAGTCTATGGGACTCTATACTGGGTTTGGGCTGATCCTCAAGGCCGACCCAATGAATTTTTGGCTTGCTAGTTGATGTACTAGAAGATCGCAGACAATTTCACGGCCAAGATGGACCAAAGAAGGCCTAATAGGAGGCGGAAGTGATCTGTACCGTCAGAACCTTAAAACAGGCATATCTCACTAATCGGAATGAGTTACTCGACGTATCATATATGATTTTGGCATGGGAGAAGTTACTTTGGCCAACTAACTTGCTACACCAAGTTGCCTACACTGAATTTGCGAGATTCCATCATATCAATGGTCGGAAATCTATTTTATTTTCATTTTTACTATTTATAATAAGTTTTAGTTAATCATAACTTTTAATCCATTGAGTTTTAAGAGTCTTCCCAACATGAAAAGTGCTTTTTAAAAAAATTAAGGGAATAAAGTGGTTAGGCCAAATTGGACACTTATTATTTTTGGCCGAAAACCATAAAGTCCAGTAGAAATCATGACAATCTATAAATAATAATTTTACTATTTACAGTAGTCACGATTTTAAAGAGTTTGAGTTAGAGTTTGATTCCGAAACTTATTCGTAGGATTGATATTACTATTTAAAGGATTGTAAACTCAAATTATTTTCATTTTTTCCCTGTGAATTTGAGGAATCTTTATGAGGAGTTTAGAGAAATTTAGTGGATTCGGAGTAAATCCCCTGAGTAAGGCGCGTCTTATCATGTCAACCCCACCCCTACATCACTAGGGAATTGGTTAGGACTCAGGTTTGCTTATGCATACAGGCTGTATGAGTAGGTTTGACATGCCCAGATTTATTTAGGATTGTGGTATTTTTGTGGTTCACCTGGACTGGGCCTCGGCTCAGTTCCTTAACTCATGGCCAGGATTTGGACAGGCTTTGGGGTAGCTGGGCCACGCTACTCCAAACCCCACGCTTAACATTGAAAGAGAAGGCAGTTCAATATGGCGGCCCACAATACTACCTTTTCATACTTCCACAGTCTACATTGTAGATATGGGCCCAGTCACTGAATCTTTGTAACATAGCAGGAAAACTACACTACAATCATATGATTTCGACTTGTTTTTTTCATATAAGTAGGAAAAAGAAATACAAGTACATGATTTCCAGTTGAATTTATTAATGGTGTGGATCAAATGATTCCTAGAAAAGGCCCATGATCACCACAGCTTATTTAACACTAACAATCACACACTGAAGCACTCTAGTACGGGCGCTGCCCCACGATGTTTCCACGTGGATAATAGTCGCATATGATGAAGATCGCACCGCTATTGCACTTGACCCGTGCGCAACCGAGCTGAACCGAGTTGCGCCACACGACTTGTGTATAGTGCCCACATACTTGTCTGCTGGCGCATGTATTAGTGGCATAGTCATAGTACTGCTTCTCATTGACCCACATGGTCACGGCATCCGCAGCCGTGTACTCCTGGCCCAAGCCCCAGAAGAGGTTTTCGCCGTAGGGCCCACCTGAGTGCACGAGTTGGCAGTCACTAACCCTCTGGTTGGCATAGTTTTGGGCATACGTCTCTACTGTTGTGTTCCATGTCATGTTGCCAACATCCACTTGCGAACGAGCCACGTTGTGGGCATCAAGAAAGTCTTGTGGTGTGTTTTGGGCTTGGATGACATGGCCCAGAGAAAGGCCCATGACACACATCCAAGCTAATGCAAGACAAGACAATGCCATCTCTCTCACTATTTTCTTTCTACTCACTTTCTCTATGCTATCCTAGCCTTTGATGGGTTGATGGAAATGGGCCTAAGAGGTGGGGTATTTAAAGTGCCGAACTAGCAAAATATGGCAAGAGTGAGCCATTGAGAAGAGCTTACGTGCATGTTTAAAAGTTCCAATTTCATAAGAAAATTAGCGTAGCCCATGTGCGCCCTTTACGTAGAAAATGGTAAAAATTTCTCGATCCACGCATTCTAGCGAGTTTACTTGTGGGAACTTGCATCTCACACATGTTGATGTGCCAGACGTGTGTGAGATCCAAGCTGCTCGTCAGGTGGGCCTGGCGTGTGGATGGTTAGTAGTAAAAACTAGGCTAATTGGATTAAGTTTAGATGATCAATTTCTCTAAATGGTCCATTTTTTAAACATGTATGGCTCACCTGATGGTCAGATCAGCCTGATTTCAGAATCAAGGTATCTAAAGAGTGAGACCCATCTGATGAGAGGCTTGGATCTTGTACACATGCTGTATCTAGACACGTGTTAGAGAAAACTTGGAGTGAACTCTGAGTAGCATGGAAAAAATGCTTAGAAAAGAGAAACATATCATAACAGAATAACTAAGTTAACTGCTTTTTATCCTTTACAAGCTTAAGCTTTGACACTTCTTTTCAAAGATTTCTAATTAGAGAATAGGAATGATTGTTGGAATCCTACATTAATCCAACTTCCCAAAGCTGGTTGGTTTTATTAGATTGCTTGGACTTAAATTGATGTGTGGGCCCAAGATGATGTTTGGATGACATCCAATCCGTCCATCATATGTGCCCCCCTAATGTTGTTCTTGGAACCAAAAATCCAGGTTCCAACACTTAGGTTGGCCATGCCATTAGAACAGCTGGGTTGAGAAGGCACACTATTAAAAACCTTCCAGATTGTGGGTATGCTGGTCCACTGCCAAGCCTACCTATTAGATGTTTCTTCGCGACTTTTGAGGTCCATTTCTCAGGGCGTCCAATCCGTCCATTTTTTTCGTCCATGATCAGATGCAATGTATTGCAGAAAGATGAAAGGCTGATTATTTATTTATTTATATTTAATGGTGGGAACACACGCAAGTGACCGATCCTCTACGCGTTTTTTTACAAAGGAAGTAATCGTAGAATACTCGGTTATTCAAGTTGTGCAAGTGGGTCCATGGACCTATGATCCATACCGTTCATCTGCTGAGAGCTCTGTTGTCAATCTTGCCCAATAAATTTTCAGATTGGAAGATCCTAGCTGCCAATGTTGGGCGTTTTCCAGTTCAACGTTTGCAGTGGCACTATTTCTCATCTTGACGGTCTATTTGCAATGCACCAATCAAAAGGTCAAGATTTTCCCGTAGGAGAGTCAGTGTGGGTTGTTTCGGGCCACTAGATCATTTTCTCTAATGAAATGGAAGCGGAGTACCAGTGACCCGGGGCAGAGCAGAGAGACACTCCTGTTGCAGGGGTAGCGTGGGGCCCACAGAAATGTTCGTGACAAAACCACTCCGTCCATCTGTTTTGTAAGACTACAGTACGGCAGGATTCTAAAAATCAGGCAGATGTACACCAAACAACACTAAACAGTGGGAATTGAAAGCTAAGGGGTGACAGAAGTTTTGAATCAGGATGATATTTCTTCCTACAGTTTATCTGAGTGTTAACAACCCTGTGAACCGTTTGGATGGTATATAAACATCATGGTCAGCTCCAGGAAGGTTTCAAGGGCACTGTTTTTTTAGTGTGACCCACCTGAGTCTTGTTCTATCTGAGTTTTAGAATCCTGTCCTATTGTCGTCTTTCAAAACAGATGGACGGATTGGATTTGTCATGTACATCTCTGTTGATTCTGTGCCCGGGTCACAGCCAATCCTCTTTCTAATAAAATAGGACTACCGGGAGCTTGTCTTACACTAAGATGTGTGTACCAAATCCAAACAAGCTAAGGAAACCAACCAACTTTAGGAAGTTGGATTAATTTAGGATTGTAACTATCTTTCCTATTCTTTTATTATAAATATTTAAGAAGTGTCAAGGCTTAAACTTATAAAGGATAAAAAGGAGTTAGTTAAATTAGTTAATTCTCTTATTATATATGCTCTCTTTAGTCTTTTCTAAGATTTCCTTCCACGTTATTCTGAATTTACTCTTATATCTAACACATGTCTATCTAGAACACGTGTGAAAGATCCAAGACTTTCATCATATGGGTCCCACCCTTAGATGCCTTGTCGAAGAAATCAGGTTGATCTCATCATCAGGTGAAAAGGACCATCAATCAGGCTAACTTTCTGTCGTTTCTGTTCAATGCCAGGCCCACCTGACCAGTGGCTTGGATCTTTCACACATCTGCACGTCAACAAGTGTGAAATGAAAGTGCTAAGAATTCCATTTGATAGAATGCACTTGGTAAAGGCATTGGCTCATGTAGGCTTTAAAATTATTGCAAGTACTCCTACATAAGAGTCGCAAATGACTTAATTTTCTTAAGAAAATGAAACTTTTGTACATGTAAGTTAGCTCTTCCCAATGGCCCACTCTTTCCATCGTGTGCTAGCTCAGTACTATAAATACCCCACCTATTAGGCCCATTTCCATCAACCCATCAAAGGCTAGGATAGCATAAAGTGAGTAGAAAGATGGCATTGTCTAGCCTTGCATTAGCTTAGATTTTTGTCATGGCCTTCCTGTAGCCCATGTTACTCGAGCCCAAAACACAGCACAAGATTTCCTTGGTGTCCACAACGCTGCTGGTGTACAAGTGGGTGTTGGCAATATGGCATGGGACACAACAGTACAGGCGCATGCACAAAACTACACCTACCAGAGGATTAGTGGCTGCCAGCTCTGATGGGCCCTACGGTGAACACCTCTTCTGAGCCCAGGCTGTGAGTACGAGACGCGTTTGTATAGGTGATCGCACTCGTGAGTACAAACTCAATGGATCCAACTCATTTGAAATTGTGCTCTAAACACTTAATCGTAGTCTATAAATAGACCTATTCAAATTCAATTTTCCATCTCTTTTTTTAAAACCTAGTCACAGGGTTTTTCTGTAATTAAGTTTGCTGCTGAGCCAACTCACTTCGGGCTTAAGTTCTATACACTAGTTAGAGCTTGTGTACAGCGAGTGCACTGCTGGAACTGGGCTATAGTCATTGTATCCTGAAAGCCAACTGTTCGAGATTAATTTTGAACTTGGGACGCCGTCCAAAGAAGGCAAATTTAGTTTCAAAGCCAATTGAGTCAGTCTCACCTCCATTTAATCAAATAAGTCATCATTTCTTTACTTTTAATTATTTCTATTTTCTACTTTTTAAAATTTATTTATTATTTTCAGCAGATAATTTTCAACAAGAGGCAGGGTTATATGACAATCCACCAGCACATGCGGTGGTGGGGAAAGCACGCATGCACTACACACAAGTCGTGTGGCTCAACTCAGTTCAGCTCAGTTGCAAATGGGTCCAATGCAATAGCAACGGGATCTTCATCGTATGCAACTATTACCTGCGTGGAAACATCGTGGGGCAATGCCCATAGTAGAGTTCTTGAGCGTGTGATTGTTAGTGTACATAAGTTGTGGTGATAGATCAATGTGTCCTTAATAGGTTTTGTTTAGGATTCGTTTGATCCACACCATAATTAACAGCCAAACACAGGAAATCTTCGGGTTAAAAGCTCTCACCACTGCGTTCCGTGTTCCATTGGGTGGACTCCCTTTGTCCACCAACTCTAGGATCAACTCGGAAATGTCGAAAATAGAGCAATTGCCGGCAGTGAAATTTATGCACTTCTATTTCTTTTTCCCTACTTGTCAGGAAAGAAGATTGGAATTTATGATGCTCCATAATAAAATATGTGCATTATGCTTAGGGCATTTTATCATCCAAAGTTAACCTTATCTTGTTACATGATGTAATACGTAGCATAGATACATTCCCAACATGGTTGGACCAAAAGAAGGTAAATTATAAATTGGCCATAACTTTCGATCACGGTATCATTATGCGATGCACAACCTATTAATTTTTACTGTAAAGGGTCATTTGGGGTGAATTGACGGACAAAGTGGGTGGCGTCTATCCGTTTCATAAGAAAATGCATGTTTTTAACTCAAAAATGAAAATTTAAGAAAAATTACTATTTTAAATATTTTCTATTTTTATAGTTTTTTCTTATTTTTAAAGTTTTATATTTTCTTTCTTTTTTTCTTTTTTTTTAGAAATAACTTTTAATTATGTTAGGGCTTTAAAAGTTTTTTACTACAATCAAAACTTTTATTAGAGTTAGAATTTTGTTATTTTTGATAATTAAGAATTTTAATTATTTTTTTATTAATAGTGTAGTTGAGACACATAAACATTGGACAATTATTGATCTAACTAATTGTATTCTAATATAATAAATATATATACATACATGTGTGTGTGTGTGTAGACACACACTTCAGTTGAACTTTTCAAAGCCTTTGATCACATAACTCTTTTCATTACAAGACCACCACTACTCTAGACTGATGTAGAGTGGGTGGCTGAGACTTTCATGGCAAAGATGGACCAAAGAAGGCTTCATTGAAGGAGAAAATGATCCGAACCATCATACCTTAGAAAACAATCGTATTTCACAAATTGAGATGAGTTTTTCAACATATTATATATGATTTTAGATAAGAGAAGCTACTTAAGCCAACTAACCCTGTTATGTCAGATTGCCCACGCTAGATTTACGAGATTCCATCATTTCAACTGTCAAATGTTTCATTTAATTTCTTTTTAACTATAAGTGGTAAATTTAAATTCGAGTATAACTATTGATCCTTTGAATTCTACGAGTGCTGCTCAACAAGTAAAAGGCTTAGAAAAGTTGGGAGAATAATTAGGTTGGGCCAAATTGCAAAAATGGTAAGTTTACTATTTATAGTAAATTATGCTTTTAGGGTGTTTGAGTTTAAAACCAAGTTCCAGCTCATTATTTAAAAGGTCATGATTTTTATTTTTATTTTTCTAATCATCAATCAAGTTGTTTCTAATTTATTAAAAATTATTTTTACTTTTTTCCATCAAGGATTCCAAGAAGCTCTCTGAGGAGTCCAAAGAGCTCCGTAGATATCTCCTAAGAAAGGCAGTAATTAACCTCATCATGTCCCTCCTGCGCCACAGACCAACATCTTTCCGGCCTGATTATGACCATGGTCAGGCTTGGACCATGGCTTAATGGACTACAGCCACACTATGGCCAACACCGGCCGGGTTTGTGGCCTAGGCCAACGTCTTGAAAATCATATACCTGGTTTTCTACACAATATGTGGTTGCAGGACCGGTCCGACTCTGATGCGGTTCAGCACCACGGATATGGGTGAGGAATTGGAGGTGACTCCGTCTGACTCGGCAAAGTAAGACCCTGAACTCGACCAAGTTGCCATAGACTCAGGACCAATGAGTCAACCCAGTCCGTGGGAGTCGTTTATTTTTAGAGCCTTGCATGTATCTAGTAAACACGATGGCTATTCTAGCATTTTAATCCAGACCATCAAAATCTCGGGCTCCACTGTGAATGGCCACATAAATCAATGCTCAATCTGAAGAAAGATTAACGCAAATCCATCCCTTGGTCAAGACAACCCAAGATCCATTTACGGCCCATTTTCTAAGGAGAACACCATAATTTTTATTATCTCACACAAGCATATACATAGAAATACGTAGGATTACAAGATCCGACCACTCATCTGGTGATCCCAGCCACTTATAAGCCTGACCCAAAAATCAGATCAAGGCCCACCATTTCGACAATCCATATCTTGTACACGTCAGCCATGCATTTGACGAGAACTCGAGCAACAAAAATGTACAAAAGTGCTTTTGAAGTTGGCATTCCTGCTTCATCAATATCAAGCAACGTGCGGTTTGATGAGAATATCGTACGGACGTTGGCCCGCGTAATTTCCCGGTGGGTTATAGTTGCACGTGATGAAGAATGCCCCACTGTTGCACTTCACACGAGCGCACCCAAGACGGACTGAATTGCTCCACACCACCTGTGTAGTGCCCGCACACTTTCCAGCTTGCACACGTGTTAGTGTCATAGTTGTAGTTCTGCCTCTGGCTGGCCCACGAGGTCACGGCATCCGCAGCCGTGTACTCGCGTCCAAAACCCCAGAAGATATTCTCGCCGTATGGCCCACCTGAGTGCCCGAGATTGCAATCGCTGATCCTCTGGTTAGCGTAGTTCCGGGCATAGGCCGCGACCGTGTCGTCCCAGCTCATGGGGCCCACGCCTACCTGTGCACGTACGACGTTGTGGAACCGAAGGAATTCTCGGGGAGAGTTTTGGGCCATTGAGAGGTGGGCCAGCACCAGGGGCGCGGATTGGATACTGACAAGGTCAGTAGCCAAATCGCTACTGAAGTGACGTCACCAAGCTCTGTGGACCCACCATGATGCATATGTTGTATCCATACCGTCCAACCATTTTTAGAGAATATTTTATAGCATTACAAGGAGAATGTGATAGATCTAAAGTTCAAGTGGACCCACCACAGAAAACCGTGGGAGCCGTCACACCCACCGTTGAAACATTTATAGGGCCCACAGTGATGTATTTTTGAGATCCATCCTATTCATGAGTTAACATAGAGATAGATGAAGTGAAAGCAAAAATATCAGCTTCATCGGAAACTACTCTGGCCCCCGGAGAAGTTTTGAACGGTGGATGTCACTGTCCCCACTATTTTCTATGGTGGGGTCCACTTGAACTTTGGATCTATCTCATTCTCTTTGTAATGCCATAAAATAATCTCTAAAAATGATTGGACGGTATGGATACAACACATGCATCATGGTGGGGTCCACAAAGTTTGGTGACGTCACTTCCGTAGCGATTTGGCTACTGGCCTTGTCAGTATCCAATCCGCGCCCCAGGACCAGGGCCATGACACACGTCTGGTAATGCATGGCTTGAAGATGCGTTGATGCTCTCTTTTCAAGATTGATATTTCCTATCGTTTGGTTGTTGAAAGTGGACATCGTATTTTGTGGTATTTATAGCATTTTAAGCGCCGCGTGGATGATAATCCATCCAGGCAGGGTTCTTTGAGGCCCACCTTGATGTACAGGTTTTATCCACACCGTCCATCCATATTTCCATATCATTTTAGAGTACGAACCTGAAAATTAGGTTGATCCAATACTTAAATGGACCACACATTGGGGATTGAACTTCCACCATTAAAAACTTCTTAGGGGCCGAAGGAGTTTTGGATCAAGCTCATGTTATTGTTGTCTGTTCATCTGGGCCTATTTGACCCTATGAGCAGTTTTGGATGGCAAATAAACTCATGGTGACCGTTAGAAGGTTTCGATCTGCTAATTTTTGTTCTCATTCCCTAAAATGATATGGAAAGATGGATAGATATAACTTATATATCACGGTGGGTCCCACATAGCCCCTGCCTATTGTCTAGCAGGGACAGGCTGTCACTCCAAAGGATGCGGATTAGATGCTGACAAGGTCAGTAGCCAAATCCTTCCTGAAGTAACGTCACCAAACTATATGAACCCTACCATAATGCGTGTGTTGTATCCATTCCATTCATCCATTTGGAGAGATTGTATTATGTTATGAGAAAAGAATAAGATAGAACTAAATTTCAAGTCGACTCCACCATGAAAAATAATAGGAATAGTGACATTTACCGTTCAAAACATATTAGGGTCTACAAAAGTTTCAGATCAAGCTGATATTTTTGTTTTCACTTCATCTATCTTTATGTTAACTTATGAACAAGTTAGATCTTAAAAAAATACATCATTGTGAGCCCTATAAATGTTTCAATGGTGGGTGTGACTGATCCTACGGTTTAAGGTGGTGAGTCCACTTGAACTTCAGATCTATCTCATTCTTTTCTCATGCCAAGAAGACCCGCGAACTTTATTTTACTAAATTGAACCATTATATACGGATTTATTATTATCAGATGAAAATACCTCTGCAATCAGTGGGTTACCTGAGTACTCTGTAGATAAATAGCTACGGATTATAACCGTAGCTATTTGTATCAGCTACGGTTATTATCCGTAGCTATATGTCACGGAATCGTCATCCAACCATGCTTAATGCAAGGGTGTTTTCGTCTGA
The DNA here is from genome assembly GCA_037074715.1 of Magnolia kwangsiensis. Lineage (NCBI taxonomy): Eukaryota > Viridiplantae > Streptophyta > Magnoliopsida > Magnoliales > Magnoliaceae > Magnolia > Magnolia kwangsiensis. The sequence continues at coordinate 90,591,164 of CM073585.1, forward strand.
AAATGGTGTGCCCGTACAGAATAGTTTGCCCTGGGAAAGTAAAGTTTGGGAGCATTTGGTAAAGACACGTCAATAAAGGGTGAGATTTACGGTCGGAAATTTCTTTTTAAAAACATCTCTGGTATAAAATTCTAAGGAGGCTTGCCCGGCCTACAGCGTCCTTCATTGATTGACGAGCCGTGATAACTGCTAAGGCGGCTTGTGAGGTGATTTAGAATCCTACTCGCTCTACACATGCGTGGCACGTGTTCAGTCATTAGGTGGACCATCAGAATGTGGCCAATCTCATTAACAACCTTGATCTGAGGCCCCAGCACATGTATGATGTGGCCCACATGTTAAGCAACAGAGATCACGGACGCGCGATATCAGCACGTGCGTAGCGTAGGATTCTACCGCGAGTAATCAAAACTTTCTGGTCGCGGATAGATAAAGAGGGGAGATGTTTTGGTGCGGCCCTTACCATGGAACACACATCGATGTATGTATTCTATATCCACACCGTTCATCCGTTTTTCCAAATCATTTTACTACATAAACCCAAAAAATAAGAAGATAAGAATCACAATGGACCATACATTGGGAAAAAGTGGTGATTGACCATTAACGAGTCAAAAAAGATTTTGGATAAAGCTGATATTTATTTATTTATTTCCCCTCGTCAAGGTTTATGTGACTTTATCAACAGATTGGATTGAAAATAAGCCTTACAAAATATTACGGCAGACCTTAGGAAGTTTTTATTGGTAAGTAATTCAATTACCAATGTTTTTTTATAGTATGATTCACCTGAGATTTTGAACTTCTTAATTTTTGGGTTCATGCACTAAAATGATATGGAAAAACGGATGAACAACATGGATATAGAATACATATATCAAGGTGTGCTCCACGGTAAGGGCCACACCATCTTCAATGAGACCTGAGCCGCACATAATCTCCAGCCGGTAAGGAGTAGCAACGGAAGAAGGTCCGGCGGTCGAATCTTTTGGGAACGGATTGGTTACTCCCCCTCACACAATGCTGGTGGTCGGTGCTTTATGTGCCTCAGCATGATGTGTGTGTTTCATCCATTCCGTCCATTTATTTTTTCATATCATTTTATGGTATAAGATAAAAAATGAAGTATATCCAAATCTGAAGCGGACCATATTATAAGAAACAATGTTGAATGAGCGTCGACCATTAAAAAGCTTTTGGGGGCTATAAAAAGTTTTGGATCAAGCTCATCTTTGTTTTTACCTTTCTTCCCAGCCTGTATGACCTAATCAACAGATTTGATTTCAAATAAAAAGTACAATGGACCTTAGCAGTATTTTAATGGTGGATGTCCAATCACTATTGTTTTCCTGTGGTGTGTTCCACTCGAGATTTACATTCATCTAATTTTTGGTATCAAGATCTAAAATGATCTTTAAAAATAAATGAATGGAGTGGATGAAACACATACATCATGGTGGGGCTCACGAAACACCGACTACGAACCACCGAACTGGTGGCAGGGAGCGTAGCGAATTCGTTTCCGAATCTTTTAGCCTTTGCCAAAAACATATGCGTGTGTCAATCGGAAGCGGATTGGCTGGTGTACCTCACCAGTTAAACTGCTGTTGTATTGCAGGGTAATAAGTTCCGTGAGTTTGATCATGAGGTACATATTATATCCAAACCTTTCATCCATTTTGTGGACTTGTCTTAAGGCTTTACAAGAAAAATAAGACAGATTTAACTATTAAGTCGACCACAATGCAAAAAGCAATGGAGGATTGAACATCTACCATTGAAACCTTTTTTGGAGTCACTTAAGTTTTGGATTAGTATGAAATTTGTTTTTCCTCTTCAATCAGGTCTTCATGACCTTATGAATAGATTAGATGAAAAATTAACATTATAATAGGTATAAGAATTTTTTAACGGTGAAAATCATTATCTTCGCTGTTATTTGTGGTGTGGTTCAGATAGTCTTATGATATAATTCATGTTTTTAGAAAATGCTCTAAAATAATCTCTAAAATAGATGAACAGTATAAATATAATAAAAACATCACTGTAGGGCCATTCAGTTCTCGTTTTCGCACGACACGTACCTACAGCGTAACTGCTGGTGTGTGGTACATCAGCCAATCCGCTTCCGTGTCAATCCACCGCTGTACGCAATTATTTAATACTTTGCCACTGTGTGATGCTTGATATGCAGGCTCTCAGAAATAGTGCACGTGCAAACCTTAACTAAAGTAAACCGTTCAAATTAGGGAACCCGCTGTCAATGGTTCATCATCCAAAAATTAAAATGGTTGAACAATTCTATGGTCTCACTGGCTCACACATGCATGTCCAATTAATACTGATCATCAGAATGTTTTTTTCTCGTTTCAACCGTCCATTAAATGTCCATCAATCTGCTAGGTCAGTAATTAAATCAGTACGATATTTGGTTTATACTCCATCTAAACTATAACCACATTTTGGATGGTCTGATTTGAGTTACTTGTGTGACATATGTACAATTTTCCATGTCTGAGTAGCAAGCATCACCCCATGCCAGAGTAACAAAGTTATCATCCCTGTCTGTGATAGACCGGATGCAAATTGATTTAATTAGATCTAGTATTTTAAAAAAAATGTTTCCTACTTTAGCCACCGACTGCGGTGATAGTTCACTATTTTTTAAGGTTGTGGTGTCTCATCATGTGCACACAAGAACGCCGTGGTAGGGCCGTAGAGCTTTGGCACCAGCTAACTCGCCGGTGTTGGGGTCACGAGTCAAACTTCGTTCATGTAACAATGTGCACATACATTAAGTGTGCTACTTGTGCCATTATGTTAACAAAAATTATGGATTTATAATTTCTGTAAAATAATAAAGAAATAAAAAAGCTAAGGACACCCTGAAGCACGTGTGATCGTGCTGTCCTTAAAGCATTATTTGACCTTTCTCAAAGTGATCGAGAACCTTTCTCAAAGTGATCGAGAATGCTGATGGGTTATAGCCAAACAAGCATGCATGTGGTTGTGTTGAGCAAACACGAAGAACTACGAATGGAACTCTATGTACACAACTTTTCCTGACAGATAAACAAAATAAAATCTCAAATTAGAGAGAATATTAGAAAATTGTTATTAGTTTAGATGCTTTGGTTTGTTTCTTAAAGACTGCTGGTTAAGGTTCATATGAATCTTGTTGACTTGATCAAAAGTCATTGTTGCTTTTCTTGTTAGGTCATACATGAGAGTGGTTCGAGTTGTTGGTGATGGTCTAATGAACCACCGAGACACTGCTTATATAGGCCAAAATGACTAAACATTTTGGTCTAGGCTCATAAATCCATATGACCATTTATAGTTGTTGGTGAGAAACTAACTGTTATTTAGCTGTTCAACGGTTCGAGGCCACTCTCAACTTTCGCACAGTATGTGCCTTTCCAGTGTGCTTAACGCCCAAAGATGATCGGCTAGTGGGGATGTGACAAATGCAATTAGCACTGAAATTGTGAACACTGGAAGATACTACTAGAACATAACATATGGTCAGCAATGCAGAACAACGGAAGAATGTAGAGGGGGATCAAATCGTGTGTCCTTCCATAAAGTTTCCGAATTCCGGTAGGGACACTGAGGGTAGTAGGGCTTCTCCATCCAAAGCTAATCTGGATGAGCATAAGCAAGTCACTTCTCAGCAACAATTGCAAACGAGGAAGACATGATCAAAGAGAGTTGCCCCACAACTACCCTGAAAAGGATTCACTCAAGATCTATAGGGTAACTTGAAGTCTATTTGTGACAAGCTATATAACACGTACTCCATCTCTATACTTTGTAATCCCTACAATTAAGGAATTCTGATGGTATTTTCCTTATTTAAATAACCCTACAAAGGGTGAGATAGTCTTCTATATTTGAATTCATGCGCACTCTTATTTCAAGTTCTTTTACATGTGTGCTTGTGTGTGGATGGGCATGGCTCCATACTTGTTGTCGCCAAAATCTGGCCAATAGATGAAGTTGGTGTGGTTATGAAATTCTTCTCGTTACCCTTCAATGGACCTACAAATACTGGAAAGAAGATAAACAAGCAAGAGCCGATGTCAGTTGTAGACCCTCCAATGCTTAAGTCGGAATTCATAGACAGTAATTCGATAACGAAGTTTAGGACTCGAGTGTCTTACCTATATTCTGAACATTGGTTGATGTTTATATAGGGCATCAGAGAATATTAGAGTTTTCAAATCCTCCTTGATTGTGCTGGGGGATCCTTGATTATACAAGATCCTTATCCTTAATTTATTGGAGAGATAATCGGCTTGGTTAGATCGGATCCCATATTTCTCGTACTGCCCCTAGTGGTGGCCTAGCTAGTCAGCTCAGGATGTTGGGTGAGCTTCGTGCTCTGAACCCAAGCACCACTCCCATGGGCCATTATCATATAGTAGATAGTCTAACCGAGATGAGTCCTTTCTACCGAGTCAATCTTCTGACAACTTGTCCCTGAGCTAAGGAAACTACTAATCCTCGGCTGGTGGCCTCTATGCTCGGACCTCAACAATCCCCAGCTCGAAGGGTCTACCTCAGCTTAGAGGAGTATCACTTTGTAGATAATTGTTGCTCTTCCTACGTGAAGGACTAGTTTGGTTTTCCCTACAATAGTTGTCCCCCTACTCTTGAGCTCAGCATACACGAGGCTGGGAGTAAGACTTGTGGATTGGTCTAGATGCGTGGGAATCTCTGGTTCAAATTTTGTATTATTTTTTCTTTTGACTGGTTATAAAGATTTTCTTCATAATTTCCTTGTAAGACTTGTTCTCATGTAATGAAAAAAAAAAAAAAAATCATTTTATCTCACTTTTATCTTTACTTTGTGAGTTTGTATGCTTGCTTCCCCTTCTTTCGAGCTTGACCTACCTTGGGCTCACAAGTGAGGTCTTTGGGTAGAATTTTGAATCCCTACAATAGTGTTGGTCGTTCTTGCTCAGTGAGCGTCTCCTTGGGATCTACTTTTGTTTCCGAGCACATAGGTTGGTATGAGAGGCACCTTCTACGACTTTTCTTCCGTTGATTGTTATCGGATTATAGTAACATGCTCAGTTGGAGGGTGCCTTCCTCGGCCATTCCCTCACCATGATGCTTGTCTGACTACTCAGGTCAGTATGGAAGGTACCTTCTTTGGCGTGTCTTCCTCTAATCGTTACCCGATCAGGGCAACATGCTCAGCTGGAGGGTGCCTTCTTCGGCCTTTCCCTTGCCTCGCCTCTTTCGATCAGGATAGTTACCACTGAGTCTTTCGCAATTGAAGGGTGCCTGCTCTTGCCTTACTCTTTCCTCGGTTCTTTAGCCATTGTGCTTGTCACTTAGAGACAGTAGAATTGTCGTCGATGTAGGAAATATGATACTTAATTTGTGGAAACTTTTTACAAGTTTCTAACACATGAGGTGTTTGTCGAAAACTGAACGCTTGAAGCATTTGTAGGGCTCGTCCTTCTAAGTATTCTAGCCTGTAGGTCCGTAGTCAGACTATACCGGTGACTTTGTAGTGCCCTTCCCAACTCGATCCTAAGGCTCCCAAGTCGGGTTCTTTCATGTCTAAGGAGACTTCGCGAAGCACACGGTCCTCTAGTTTGAAGCATCTTTGCTTTGGTGTCGAATTATAGTACAAAACAACTCTCTGTTGATGGGAGGCAACCTTCATTTGATGGCCACTCGAGATCAATATCTTATGTCGAACTCACCACGCTCGATCACCCTTGGTGAGGTAACCTGAAGCATCTGTCTTTTGTAACACTTGTTGAAGGGGTTGATTGGTAGGGAACTGAGCAGTGACCCGATCTGAACTGTCCTTACCGGATCTTTCAAAAGTGATCCTCTTTTTGTACCTTATTCCTGAGGATCTAGGGAGGTGATCGGCATTGAATTTTGTTGTCGTGCTCGAGTAGCACTATCAGGCTTCATGCTGGGTGCCCCTGACTCCATCAACCAAATGCTCGGCTAGAAACTTCATACAAAGGTGATAAATAAAGACCACAACCCACATGATATCCAGGGATGGTTTGCCCAAGATTTCATTATACATTGAAGGGCGATCCACCATGAGGAAGTTTATTATGGTGGTGACCTAGTTGAAGCCCTCTCCTACTGTAATTGGCAACAGGATACTCCCTTCCGAGGTCACTCTCTCTTCTGCGAAATCAAGCAAAGGGGTTCACACAGGCCATAATCTCAACCTCCATATCCCCTTCTTGTCGAAGGCAGCCGCAAACAAAATATCTGCTAAGCATATTGTTGTGGGGGTGTTGGATCCCCCTGGGATCTTCCTCAGTGAAGTCGATCATGCATGAATCTATCCTGGGCTCCTTCCTAAGTCGGTTGGCGAGGTCTACCTGATGGACTTGGTTAGTAATCTTTGCACCTCGAGCATTAGCTCGTCGTGCTTAGTTTGAATTTCCTCCACCGGCTGGTCCACCAAAGATGGTGCAAATCTCCCCAATTGGATCATTGTCGTTGTGCTCCTCTCTCTGTTTTGCCAAGGAGTTGGTCGGTCTTCCTCGCGTCTATAAATGAACTCGCGTAGGTAGCCCCTCTGAATGAGGGACTCGATCTCCTCCTTGAGGTTAAAGTAGTCGGTCGTGTCATGGTCGTGATCTCGATAAAACCTACAATATTTTGATCTATCTCTTTTCTCTAGAGTGAACTGCATCTTGCTCGGCTACTTTAGAATTTTCTTATCTCTGACCTCTATGAGCATCTTCTTGGGCGATGTGTTCAATGGAGTATACGGATAAATTTGGCTTTCTGGAGCTCAACAAGTGTAGGAAGCGCCACCCTGGTCATCGTCTCTGTCACGCCCCAGACTCGATAACTGGACTCACAAGGAACCCGATGGCCGGTTCTGGCCGCAACAACCTCCGTAGTACCCCATTCTCGGCTCCTGAGGCAGGTTCCGATCCCGGGATCCTACAAGGAGAATTTTCATAACAATATAATCATTTTCAATACGAGCATACCCAAGATCACAGTAAGTAAATCTGAGAATAACAAAGGCACACATCACAAAATCCATTATGAATTTGAACTTTTACAAGTTTCCATAAGGTCTAAAATGACGTACATAAGATAACAGAAGAAAAAAGGAAGATGATCTACAACACTGGGTCCTCGGCTCGCACACCTATCTAAGCTCCACTACTAATAAGCCAACTTAGGATCTCCTGCACGCATTAATCGTGCATAAGCTTATATAAAGCTTAGAGGGTGGTGGAAGTGTGTGACAATGGTGCTCAGAAGAAGATAGAGAATGCAGAAGGGAGTCACAATCAATACTAATACCACTAGCCTTACCAGGATCCATTACACTGCTGGATGACTGTCGCTCTACAAACCCCGCACATTCAAATGAGCGTAAGAGACCTCACTACCTGCCTGTGGACAGCCGATCACCAGCAAGGCTTAAAGGTAGCGGACCCATTCACGAGCTGGTCAGACTCAGCCTAGCAATGCCCTCTTACATCAGGTGAGTAAGGCCACACCCTTATCCAACCGACTACACGACAGTGAGAGTCGCGGCCTAACGGTATAAGGCCCTCGTGCGCTCATATATTCCATCTGGTCACGGCGCTGGAGCAGATCCTTGGTACCATGGAAGTTTTAAAAATTTCACCCATGGACATCCTATGCACCCGGTTTGCTTAAGTAACATTTTCAGTGTCCAAACATGGCCATCCACGATGTGTCTATGGAGGCTACAGCCCTGATAAAGCAAGGGCGATAATGCTCATATGCTATGCAATGCCAGATGCATAAATCACACAATTAACCATGCATCAATCCCAAGCATCCAATGTGCTCAAGCGGGAATACTACGTCCCTCGGAAAAAGTATCATGCAATGCCCAATGACACAATATGACCACACACACATAGTGTCAACCAAGCATACAATGATGTAAGCATACAATGATGTACATGAGCCATGAAGATGGGTCTAGATGCATTATGCGGTGATATATAAAGTAGTACACTCCTCCTATCAAAGAAGGGACCAAGCTAGGTATTTAAATAATATCCATAAGGAATCTCACCTCTAATGGGGGCCTATTTACCTGGGATAACACACGAGATTAAGTATACAAAGTATGGGTCTAAGCGATATAGAAATGAGCCTAGCAAGAGTCTAAGATGATCATCCAATCACTCTTAAATACAACCGGGCCTAGAGGGGTCCATAATGGGAACATTTAACCACTATTTTCCAAAAAGGCATATCAACCATGAATGATATGGATAGAAGGCTCAAGGCGTATATTTAAGATAAAAATAAAGGTAACCATAAACATATATATTCCTCATAATGGGCCATAAAAAGATAAAATATCACTTTTAACAACATGGACCCCAAGAGGAGAATTAAAGCCCAAGGCTCAATTTCTAATGGCCATAAAATCCATGCATTGAGTTGGACTTGGTGGGCAGCCCGCATACACAATATACGACTAAATAAATTTAAGTTTGGATGAAATGGGCCCAACTACATCAGCCCAATAACTTAGCAATTTAAGTGGGTAACCAAGGGCCCAATACTGTTATTATCTTACCCCACAAGTCCATCAAAATGGTGGAAGTCGGCCCAATATATGGTTGGGCCAAGTTGGGATGACCCTGCCCACTCTGGGCCCACGAGATGCCCTAAAAAAATCTGATCTAAGATGGGGTCCTCATTTGATCACTAAAGGTGACCCAAAAGAATGCACTGATTAAGCCTAAAGATTATAAGAAAATATAAGCATGTAACACGTACACAAGTTCTCAATATAGTGGGCCCCATAGTCAAATAAAGTTTTAACCATAAAATTTTACATTTAAGGCCCTTTGATAAACTTTTAGCCAGTTTAACTTCATAGACCTACTAAGGTCTAGAAATTAGTTAACTATGTAGAAATAATTTCACGAAAACTAACTATATTCGTTGGGGGACCCCACCAGATGGAGAGTGCGTATATATCATGAAAAGATCAAGTGGGCCTGTTACTGGATTGTGAGTTCAGCAGTAACCCAAGGCAGATAGTACATCTATAATCGGGAGATCCAAGGCTTGGATGGCCTGGACCAAACATGCGTTAAGGTAGGTTCCACATATATAAACAGTAAGCCCTAAACAAATGGCCTAGGGTCTATGATGGGCCTTTAACCATCCATAGAGAAACCCATGGGCCTACCTTAAGATCACCCAGGAGGACGTTCAACCTTAACTGGCTTCCAAGAGGTAGCCCGCCACTATTCATATAATATAAGGTCTAAAGCGCACGCAATGCATAGCCTAATGGGCCATACACCAAGCCCAACTTATAGGTCATATAGTGGACCCTCAAGTAAGGTTTGGGCCCAACCAGAAAGGTCATAATTCCACATATTGTGGTGGGCTTCATGGGCAGCCCAATAATTCATTTATATGAGCAAGTTTTATATTTAGCACAAGTGAGTTGGGCCTCACTTTTGACCCAAGTACAGGATCAATTTAGTGGACAGCCAAGAGCCCAACTTCTTGCATATTATTGCGCTTAAGCCCATCATAATAGATGAGAGAGTATAGCCCCAAGATCAATGGGTCTATCTAAAAGAACTGAGTCTAAAAGACCTAATCACTACCACAAAAGGAGCGGTCATGCATATACTATATTACATAATGGGCCCTAAGGGAATGGCCCAAAACAAAAGTCATCCAATTCATACATTATGATGGACTTGAGGTTAGCCCATAAGCCCAAGAATACACATGGATAAGGCTTATACTGACAGTGTGGTCCTTACCACATCAGCCCAAAGACTTAGTAAGGCCCTCCACAATATACATTTATGTGGGTCTTGCAAGTCAGCCCACAATTAAACATTTCATGAGGGCATCAAGGCTAATAAATACACATGATCAGCTTGTAGATAGCTCATTGGGCCTGTAAAATAATAAAGTCAGCCACTGCACAGTCTTGGGCTCAAGGAATAAGTTTTCAGCCCAAATGTCCCGTAAAACTACCAAAAATCTGGTTAAGGCTAGCCCATATTATCACCTCAAAGATGAGCCTTAAGAGGCACTAATTACACTAAAAAAATGTCTAAGGAAGGAAAGCAAGGAGTGTGTGCAACACTCTTTCAAATCTGGTGTGTCACAATAGTTCCTAAACAGTCAACGATGTAGTAAATTTTGGGCCCCTTGCTGGAATTCTAGCCCACCCATTTCCTGAGCCTACTGGAGTCAAAAAATTTATTTAATTTAGATGGATTACTGACCCATGGTAATCCACATATATCATAGTGGGCCTCACTAGATGAAAAGGAAGATAATCAACACTTACTTCAAGTGGGTCATGCCATTAGAATGCAGGCCTAGCAACCCAAGGTAGGGGTGTCCCTGGGTAATTGGCCCAAAACTTATCCAAATTGCAGGCTACACCACGGTCGGTACAGAGGCCCAATGGCCTTAAAAATTTGTAGGGTAGTCCCTCCATGGGTAGGCCACACCCCTACATAATTTCAGAATGTTTGGACATCTATAAATATTTTAATAAATTTGAAGAAAACAATTTGTCCAGAAAATCGGACTGACCTGAATGTCCCAACGTGGTGGGCTAGTCCAACCCTATCCACGGTGTGCACAGGGGTCCATTAGCCCCAAAAAATTTTAGGTAGGTCCTACCATGGGTGGACCACACCCTCACAAATTTTTAGAATTTTTGGACATGGATAAATATTTTAATTCATTTAAAGAAATCAATCTGTCTTGAAAATCGAACTGATCTGGACACCACATTATAGTGGGCCAGTCCAGCCACCACCATGGTGTGTACAGGTGTCCATTGGCCCCAAAATTTGGTAGGTAGGTCCTACCATGGGTGGGCCACCTCCTTGTAAACTTTTAAAATTTTTATACAACCAAAAGTATTTTAATAAATTTTAAAATTCCAACCTGTCCAGGGTGGAATGTTGCTGGAACAGTGCAAAAAATTCTGACTGTACACCTTACTTGGACCACACCTTTGGGACCCCAATGAATGTCAGATGGGGTGTGACAGTCTCTCCTTTCTCTTTTTTTTTAAAAAAAAAAATCTTTTGTTGAGTTGCTCTCTCTCTCTCTCTCTCTCTCTCTCTCTCTCTCTCTCTCTCTCTCTTAGAGCCTTTACGGGCGTCGAACAATTCCTTGTCGCTCATGTATTTCAGAGCTTAGTTCATCAGGTCAGCCAAGGTCTTTGGGGGGTTTTTTGTTGAGCGAGAAGAGGAACCTCCCTCATCTAAGCCCAGCCATGATGGTCGTGTGGGCTACCCCGTCGAAATAGTCGTCGACCTGGATGACCTTGACGTTGAACCTGATGATATAGTCTTTCAGCGACTCATTATCCTTCTAAGTTACCATAAGGAGGTGAGTCGTTGGCTTGCGTATATCTTTGCCTCCAATGAACTAGGTGGCAAAAGACTTGCCGAGTTGGGCGAAAGAGAGCCGATGGACTCCGACTTCACGTTTCTGTACTACTTACAGGCTATCCTGGTGAGTGTTGTTAGAGAGAATCCCTTGCACATCACAAGTCCAGTGGCACCGTGGAATTTCATCCATGCTCTAAAGGATTCTTTGTGTTTGGTTGGGTCCCCAGAGTTTGAATAGGGTGATATTTGGGGCATTGGGAATCTGGACGATGGCTAATCTTTCGGTATGCATGCTACCTTTCTTGTTGATCGACGAGGGATGCATGATACCTTTTTAGCAGCCTCACGATATGGTCGATGTTGCCAGTCAGGGCTCCTACCTGATTCTCAAGGGAGATGAGCCAGCTACCCCAATTTTGGGATCTTTGCGCCATTACTTGTGATGGTAGCTGAGACCGTGGAGCTGACTGCAAGGCCTGAGCGTCTTCAAGCATCTCACCATGAGCAGACTTAGCCGTAGCCAATGTTTTTTCCTTCTTTTTGGCCATTGAAGGGGAGAAGGAGAAAATAGTGATTCATATTAGAGTTGTTGGAGGCCTTGCACAAAACCTTAGGATCTAGCCTCCCGAACAAACCAGAATTATGGGATAATAATAGCAATGAAAACAATCAAAGCACAATCACACACCACACAAGATATTTTATGTGGAAAACCCTCAAAGAGGTAAAAACCACGGGACCTCGTCCAAATCAAAAATCCACTATGAAGTAGAACGTTACAACCTTCGTCACTCACGCAGGAGTGGATAAATAATAAGAGAATAAAGAAAACAGAGGGATCTCACCGATCACGAGGACGTAGAAGCACTGAGACGACGGCTCCCTTCCATAAGCTTCCTCTCTATCTTTTCTCTCTCTCTCTCTCTCTCTCTCTCTCTCTCACCCTAAACCATTTAGCAAAACCCTTGCAAAGCCTTTAGGAAACCCTCTTGTGATTTTTCTATATATGAAAAATCCTAGAACATCTCGATTTATAGTTTTTGAAAACTCCCTTCCGCATCCCGGTCACGAAAGGACTCGCGACACGAAATTCACACAAAATCGCAGAATGAAACTGCGTAATCACGACCGATCGACTGCCACTCACGACCGGTCGACTGCCACCTATGACCGGTTGATCACCTCCTTCGACCGGTTGACCACCCTAAAAAAAATAGTCCGAACTCGCTGGACTTTGAGTCATACAACCCACAACTGGTCCAACACCGACCCACGACTGTTCGAGCAGGGCTCTCGACTGGTCGAAGATAGGTCAAAAAACCCATCAAATCTCTCCCTTTTTTACCCAGGAGGGATCTACTTTCTTCAAGCTAGCTAGGTTTCTACAAACCTCAAACTTGTCCTTGAGCAAAGCCTTGGTCATCATGTATGACTCATTATCGTCCGTGTGGACTTTCTCAAGTTGTAACACTTTCTGTTCCAAAGTATCCCTGATCTAGTGATACCGAATCTCTATGTGCTTCGACTTGAAATGCTGACTTGGATTCTTGCTCAAGTGTATAGCACTTTAATTATCTCAATAGACCACGTGCTGCTCATGCTTTAGGCTAAGTTCCTGTAGGAACCTCTTCATCCAAAGCATCTCTTTACATGCTTCTGTGACTGCAATGTACTCGGCCTCTGTCGACGACAATGCTACGACCTTTTATAGCTTGCTCTGTCAAGAAACTGTTCCCCCTGTAAAAGTGAACATAAACCCCGATGTAGACTTCTTGGAGTCTATATCACCTGCCATATCTATATCTGTGTAGCCCTCTAGCATAGGTTTACCGTCACCATAGTATAGGCTCAACCTGGATGAGCCTCTTAGATACCGCAGTATCCACTTCACCGCTACCCAATGCTCTTTTCCTGGATTGGCAAGATACCGGCTGACAACACCAACCACATATGCTATGTCTAGGCGTGTACACACCATAGCATACATTAAACTTCTTATAGCAGACGCGTAGGGTATCTTCTACATCTCTTCCACCTCTGCCTTCATCTTGGGACACTTCCTGTCGCTCAATCTGAAGTGACCATCCAGTGGAGTACTGACCGGCTTTACTGCATTCATATTAAATCGCTCTAAGACTTTCTCAATATACCGCTCTTGTGACAGCCAAAGCTTTCTGCTGCTTCTGTCACGGGTTATCTCCATTCCTAGGATCTGTTTAGCTGGGCCCAATTCGTTCATCACAAAAGACTTGCCCAACTCCTGTTTCAGCCTATCGATCTTTTTGATGTCTTTTTCCATGATGAACATGTCATCAACATATAACAGCAGAACTATGAAATCACCATCTGAGAACTTGTGCGTGAACACACAGTGGTCCGACTCCATTCTGTCATACCCATGCTGTAACATGAATGAATCGAACTTCTTGTACCATTGTCGTAGAGCTTGTTTCAGCCCATATAAGCTTTTTCTCAGCCTACACACCATATGCTCCTTGCCCTTGACTTCAAACCCCTCTAGTTAGTGCATGTAGATCTCTTCTTTCAGGTCACCATAGAGAAAAGTAGTTTTAACATCCAACTGCTTTATCTCTAGATCCATGCTAGCCGCCAACCCAAGCAACACCTGTATGGATGTCATCTTCAACACTTGTGAGAATATCTCCTCAAAGTCTATGTCTTTTCTCTAACTGAACCCTTTTACCACAAGTCTGGCCTTGAACCTCATCTGTGAATTCTTCTGCTCAACATTCTTTTTGAACACTCACTTGTTGCTCAAAGCTTTCTTGCCCTTAGGCAGTTTCACCATGTCATAGGTGTGGTTCTTATACAAGGATTCAATCTCCTCTTACATAGCTTTCAACCACTTCTCCTTATGCTTATCGGCTAGGGCTTCAGAATAATCTTTTGGCTCTCCCCCATCAGTTAGCATAATGTACTCATTCGGTGAGTACCTCTTGGACTGTTGTTTGTCCCTAGATGACCTCCTTACCTGTGGTTCAATAGGTGGATCAAGTGGAGACTGCTCCCCCGGTCCATCTTCTGTAGGAACCCCCTCGTCCTCTGCACCTCGTTGTACTCCCCCGTCATCCAGCACCACGGGAGGAATAACCGGATCCATGTCCTCTAGCTCACCTGAACTAGGCTGATTCTTCTCTGGCTTACCAATGTCTTCAATACACTGATCTTCAAAGAAAACCACATCTCTGCTCCTGACAAGTTTCTTCTCGATCGGATCCCACAATCTGTAACCGAACTTTTCATAACCGTATCCTAAGAACACACACTGTCTGATCTTCATATCGAGCTTGGACCTCTCGTCCTTCAGTACGTGAATGGATACCCTGCATCCAAACACCCTGAGATGACTGTACGATGGATCCTGTCCAGTCCACACCTTCTCAGGTACTTCTTCATTCAATAGGGTTGATGGAGACCTGTTTATCAGATACACCGCCGTATACATTGCTTTTCCCCAGAATGTCTTGGGCAACTTCGCATGGGATATCATGCATCTGATTCTCTCAACAATGGTGCGATTCATTCGCTCAGCTACACCATTATGCTGGGGGGTCTTGGGAACCGTCTGTTCATGCCGTATACCCAGGGACTTACAGTCATCATGAAAGTCGCCGATGTATTTACCACCATTGTCAGTGTGGATGCACTTCAATGATTTACGTGTCTCTCTCTCGACCATATCATGAAACAACTTAAACACACCAAAGACCTCGTCCTTGGATTTCAAAGCATAAGCCCAAACCCTCATAGATGTATCATCTATAAAAGTAACAAAATACAATGCCCCACCTAAGGTTTTTATCCTCATAGGACCACACACATCAAAATAAACCAAATCTAATGCATGCTCTTTATTAACATGAGAAACAGATTTAACAAATGAAACTCTATGTTGTTTCCCTGATAAACAATCAAGACAGCTTTTGAGAGGTGTATCTGTCACGTCTGGAAGGAGCCACTTCCTCGCTAGTAGCTGAAGTCCTTTTTCACTCATGTGGCCTAGACGCCTGTGCTACATGTCAATAGCCGAATCTTCCGCTGCGTTCAACCCACCCTTGCATACACTGACACTTGCCTTGTATAGGGTGCAATACTTCTTTTCTTTGGCTGCGATCAACGAACCCTTGATGAGCTTCCAGCGTCCACCAGTAAACCGGCTTTCACAGTCATCATCATCCAACCTTCCCGTCGACATCAAGTTGAGGCGAAGGTCTGGGATATGCCTCACATCCCTGCGAACTAATGTGCAACCCACATCAGTCTTCACACAAATATCACCGACCCCTACGATCTTCGATACGCCAGAATTTTCTATCTTCACGGTCCCATAGTCACCTTACTTATAGCTTGTGAAGAAATCTCTGCGTAGAGTCACATAAAAAGAAGCTCCTGAGTCAATCACCCAGTCAGTGTCCTGACTCCTAGCCGTGAGACATACATCGTGATCCGCTGAAAGAATAATAACAATGTTGCCATCTGAAGCAGCCGCAGTAGAATTAGATTCATCTTCCTTCTCCTTTCCTTTTCCTTTCTTATCGTTTTTAGCCTTACGACATTCATGCCCAGCATTCAACATCTTTTCTATCACTCGACTTACTTCTTGATTTATCTCGGGCCTTCTCACCCTTCCTGTTCTTTTCACTCCCTCGTTCCTATGTCAGAAGGGCCTCTTGCTCAGTAAACCCTTGAGACTTCCTCCTTGTCTCTTCATTGAAGAGACAGCTAGTAACATGTTCCATGAATATCTTTCCATCTGGTGTGGAGTTACTTAGAGACACCACCAATGTCTCCCAACTGTCCGGCAATGAACTAAGCAATAGTAAAGCCTGCAATTCATCATCCAATACCATCTTCATAGAAGAGAGTTGATTCACTATATTGCTGACCTCATTCATGTGCTCGGCCACAGAACCACTATCCTTGAACTTGAGATTCACAGTCGCCTTATCAGAAAAATTTTATTACCAGCTGTCTTCCTCTCATACAGTCCTTATAGTTTCAGCCATAGGCTAGCGGCTGAGATTTTCGTAGACACATGGTGGAATATAGAATCATCTAACCATTGTCTAATAAATCTCACCGTCTTCCGGTCTAACTTCTTCCAATCTTCATCAGTCATATCCTTGGATTTTGCTGATTTGCCTAAAATTGGAGAATAAAAATCCTTACAATAAAGTAAGTCCTCCATCTTAGCCTTCCATATGGTCCAGTTAGAACCATTAAGGTTGATTTTCCTTGATGAGCTACCTTCCATAATTCCAAACCGATCCTACCCGTTCAATGAACTTAGCGCTCTGATACTACTTTGTTGGGGGTCTTGAACAAAACGTTAGGATCTAGCCTCCCGAAAAAACCAGAATTATGGGATAATAATAGCAATGAAAATAATCAAAGCACAATCACACACCACACAAGATATTTTATGTGAAAAACCCTCAAAGAGATAAAAACCACATGACCTCGTCCAAATCAACAATCCACTATGAAGTAGAACGTTACAACCTTCATCACTCATGCAGAAGTGGATAAATAATAAGAGAATAAAGAAAATAGAGGGATCTCACCGATCACGAGGACGTAGAAGTGCTGAGATGATGGCTCCCTTCCACAAGCTTCCTCGCTCTCTCTTTTCTCTCTCTCTCACCCTAAACCCTTTAGCAAAACCCTTGCAAAGCCTTTAGGAAACCCTCTTGTGATTTTTCTGTACATGAAAAACCCTAAAAAACCCCAATTTATAGTTTTTAAAAAATCTCTTCCGCATCCCGGTTGCGAAAGGACTTGCAACACGAAATTTGCATAAAATCGCGGAACGAAATTGCGTAACCACGATCGTTCGAGTGCCACCCACGACCGATCAACCGCCACCTTCGACCGGTCGAGCACCTCTTTCGACCGGTCGACCACCCCGAAAAAAACAGTCCGAACTCGCTAGACTTTGAGTCGTGCAACCCACGACTGGTCGAACACCAACCCACGACCGGTTGAACAGGGCTCTCGACTGGTCGAAGACGAGTCAAAAAACCCATCAAGAGTTTATAGGAACTTGGCTTTGCTGTCGTTCCCACATACAGTGTCGATCTATTGTCACTAAAATCTGGCCAACAGATGAAGTTGGTGGGGTTATGAATTTCTTCTCGTTACCTTTTGGACCTGCAAATTTTAGGTAGAAGATAAGCAAGGGAGAGTCAGTGTCAGTTGTAGCCCCTGTAAAATGGAGTTTAGGGCTCGAGTGTCTTACCCATTTTCTGAAGACTATTTGTTGTTTATATAGGGCAACGGAGAATATTGGAGTTTTCGAATCCTCCTGGATTATGCTGGAGGATCCTGATTATACGGGATCTGTATCCCTGATTTATTAAAGAGATATTCAGCTAGGATCAGATCAGATCCCAGATTTATTGTACTGCCCCCGGTGGTGGCTTGCCTGGTCAGCTTGGGATGTTGGGTGAGCTCGGAGCTTAGAACCTGGGCAACTCTCCCATGAGCCCTTCCTGTATAGTAAATAGTCTGACTGAAACAAGTCCTTTCTACCAACTCAATCTTCTGACAACTCATCTCAACAACTCATTCCTGAATTATGGGAAATTACTCATCCCCGACCGGTGGCTTTTATACTCAGACCTCAGTTGTAGATAACCATTGCTCTTCTTGCGTGAGTAACGGGTTTAGATTTCCCCGCACCAATACTCACGTTAACAAACCTCACGTCTCCATCTCTCATTCGTCCCTCCTCTCCTTTTTATTTTGGAGGGACTAACTTTATTTGTATCTCCTCTGTAAAGTTGCCTCATTATAGATGAAATATACAACTCTTGATTTTTATTAATAATAATTGTTGGGGAAAAATGTGTCGGGCTCGGGTAAAGTCCCGAGATTCGTATAAGAGTAGGTCGGCTTCGCCGACACTGCCTGAAGAATCCGAGACAACACCGACAGGACAGAAGGTAGGCCGTTAGGCGTAAGCAGGGACGAGTAAAGTCGCTCTGTCAGAGTGATAACCTCGCCTGCATCACCCCACTGAAGGTCGGCCGTGTGAAAGCCATTCAACCGATAGAGTAAAGATCCCCTCAGGGAGTTCATTCTGTCGGGCACGGCTGAGAACCCGTCCTCCTGCATCGGCCGAGACTCCCCCGGTGTCGGTCATGACCTGGTCGAGACTCCTCCGGAGTCGGTCGAGATCCAACCGAGACAGGTAGTGGCGGAACAAGGACAGATGCTGATCTACGGAAATCCAGGGATACTGGTAGCGGATCCCGAGATTCTCGGGATCCTGAGCGATCCCAGGAGAAGAATCCTCCGAAGATAAGGATTAGCAGACTGTATAAATCTCTAAGCTTGGAACAGTAAAAGATACGTAAATACTAACTCAGAGAAGCTCTTGGCTATTGACGAGATAACTGACTTAAGCATCGGAGGTTCCCCGGCTCTAGCCAGGGTTCCCTTGACATTGTTTCTGTGCAGGTGAAGGAGGGTCCGTCGCCAAGGGAAGCCGTCCCATAAAAACACTGCAACAGCTTGGCGCCGTCTGTGGGAAACGGACAAAAAGCCGCTTTCTCCAACCATTCAAATGGCAAGAACAAGAAGGACGGACCCAGATGAAGCAAGGGAGGCCACCGCTAGCGTCGCTCAGGGAGCTCCTCCGGCAGCACCACCTGCGACTACAAGCCAGCCCAACCAAGGGAACGCATACCTGGATCGTGAGGTTAAGGAAATGCGTTCCGAGATGGCTGCCATGAAACACATGCTGGAACAACTGTGCAACCAGCAGATGCAGCGCCAAGAGTCGACGCCAGCACATCCACCAGCGTCTGTAGCCGCAGCCACCCGCGCCACGGTCTCCTAGAAGACCGAGTCAGCCCCGAGAACCAAGTCACCCGGCACCTGCTCGTTCGGCAGCAGCCGTTCTGCCTCCCTCTGACCTGAGGCATAAAATAGATCAGAGGAGGCGCAGTCGGCTACCTGCAGACGCTGAAGAAACGGCAGAGAGCGCCGAACCCTAGAAGGCTGACATGCAAGACTTTAAAAACGAAGTCCGAGAGAAAATGGCAAAGAAAATGGCAGACATAAAGCACGGACGGAACTCAGATCCGACCAAACACGAAGAAAAAGCTTCTCCGTTCGTGGACGAGGTAATGAGGGCCCGGTTGCTGGAAAGGTTCCGCTTACCCCAGATTACTCCATTTTCCGGGAAGACTGATCCGACAGAGCATCTTGAATGCTTCAGGACTTACATGGAATTGCACGACGCCTCGGATGCCGTTATGTGCCGAGTGTTTTCTCTGACCTTGACAGACGTTGCCCGACTTTGGTTTAAACAACTGAAACCCGGGTCGATAAAGTCGTTCGCCGAACTCAGCGACGCCTTCCTCAACAATTTCATTGGCGGAAAGAAGAAACTGAAGCCTCCCGCGTATCTGAACAACATAGTTCAGAGGGAAGGAGAATTACTCAAAGACTACATTAAACGCTTCAATTTCGAGTCTCTCTAAGTTCGAAAACATTCTGAGGAGACAGCACTCAACGCTCTCATGCAGGGAGTTAGAGACAAGCCTTTTTTGGCGTCACTGGACAAAAACCCGCCCGATACTCTGGGCGAGTTTATGGTTCGGTCGGACAAGTACGCCGATGCGGAGGAAACGCGACTCCTAAGAGAGAAAATACAGAATACGAAACCATCGGCAAAAGAGTCGGCCAAAAAGGAAGCCGACTCGGCCGGAGGGAAAAAGCGAAAAGACGACCGGGGCCGAGACGACAGCAGGCCGGGAAAGCGACCCGACAGAAAATTCTCTGCTTATACCCCCCTGAACAAATCTCCTGAACAAGTACTGATGGAGATCAAAACCGAGGGCTTCGTCAACTGGCCTCGAAAAATGCGAGGAAATCCTGGTCGTCGGAACAAGGATAAAAATTGCCACTACCATCGCGATCACGGTCACAACACGAGTGACTGTTATCATTTGAAGGACGAGATTGAATGGCTGATTAAGGAAGGCCGGCTAAGAGAACATACGGCTGGGACCGACGCCGTCGCGGGACCGAGTGGAGAGCGGCCCCAGGAAGAAATTCGAACGATCGTCGGGGGTCATCGAGGCGGCGGGGACTCGAATAACGTCTGAAAAAACCATGCCAGAAGCCTCGACCGCCCCGAGTCCGAGGTTCTCCTGCTATCCCGGCCTCCCAAAGAGAAAAAATGAGAGAAGTATTGCATCTCGTTCACTGAAGAAGATGCTCGAGGCATTCATCATCCTCACGATGATGCGCTCGTAGTCACCCTCACCATCGCGAACAGAAAGGTGTTCCGGATACTGGTGGATACAGGGTCATCAGTGGACGTCCTATTCACTACAGCATTCGATAAAATGGACATAGGTCGGTCAGTACTACGGCCTGTCCGAACGCCGCTCATCGATTTCTCGGGCGGACAGGTACTCTCAGAAGGAATCGTCTCGCTGCCGCTCACCACGGGAACTGCGCCCCATCAAAGGACCGGGATGGTCGACTTCCTGGTCGTGGACCAACCTTCAGTGTACAACGCCATCCTCGGCCGACCGTCTCTCAGCCTCCTTCAGGCCATAGTGTCTACCTACCACCTCTCCATGAAATTTCCGACTGAGTCGGGAGTAGGGGTAGTGAAAGGAGACCAGCAAGAGTCTAGGAAGTGTTACGCCACCGCAGTAAAAGCTCCGGCAGAAATTTCAATGATCGAATCACTGGACCCCCGTATCGGGTTGCACGAGCGGGGAGAACCGATGGAAGAACTCATCTCGGTGCCGTTAACCGAGACGGACGTTTCAAAAGTAGTCCGAATCGGCTCATCCTTGAGCCTGCCTCTTAGAGAACGAATAATCACTTTGCTTCGGAGGTATGCCGATGTCTTCGCCTGGAGTCATGAAGACATGCCTGGGATCGATTCCTCAGTCATGACGCACCGACTCAACATCGACCCAACCTACAGGCCCATCCAACAGAAACGTCGACCTCTCGGCCCGGAGAGGTACACTATCATAGGAGAGGAGGTCGGCAAGCTTCTTAAAGCCAAGTTTATCGAAGAGGGAATGGGTAGCTAATGTCGTACTAGTGAAGAAAGCCAATGAGAAGTGGCGAGTCTGTATAGACTATACGGACCTAAACAAAGCCTGCCCCAAGGATAGCTTCCCTCTTCCTCGTATCGATCAGTTGGTTGATAGTACAGCGGGTCACGAACTGCTCAGCTTTATGGACGCCTATTCAGGCTATAATCAAATTGTAATACATGAAAATGATAAATCAAAAACCGCCTTTGTCACCGACAAAGGCCTTTATTGTTACCGAGTGATGCCGTTTGGGTTAAAGAATGCCGGAGCGACATATCAGCGGTTGGTGAACAAAATGTTCTCCCGGCAAATTGGTCGAACGATGGAAGTTTATATTGACGATATGCTCGTCAAAAGTAAACAGGCGTCCGATCATGAGAAGGACTTGGAAGAAATGTTTTTAATTCTGCGTAAGTATAAGATGAAGCTGAACCCTAGCAAGTGCGCGTTTGGCGTGAGCTCGGAAAAGTTCCTCGGTTTTCTCGTTAGTCAGCGAGGAATCGAAGCAAATCCCGAGAAGATCAAAGCCTTACTCGAAATGGAGTCTCCCAAAACTATCAAAGATGTTCAAAGGTTAACAGGAAGAGTGGCCGCGCTCAATCGCTTCCTTTCCCGAGCCACAGACAAGTGTCTCCCGTTCTTCAAGCAATTGAAGGGACGACAGACTATGATGTGGACGGAGGAATGTGAGAGAGCGTTTCGAGAACTGAAGGTTTACCTCGGATCTCCACCGTTGTTATCTAAGCCCGAGCCTGGTGAAGTGTTATTGTTGTATTTGGCCGTGTCTGAAGCCGCGGTATGCTCAGCGTTAATACGCGAGAGTCAAGGGAAGCAGCTGTCAGTCTACTACGTTAGCAAAGCCTTGCTGCCCGCCGAGACAAGGTATCCTAAGCTTGAGAAAGTAGCCTTCACCCTAGTAGTTTCATCACGACGCCTTCGTCCATATTTTCAGGCCCACACCATCGCCGTTGTGACCGACCTACCACTCCACCAGATTCTTCAAAAGCCGGAAGCCTCTGGCCGACTTACAAAATGGGCAGTCGAATTAAGTGAATTTGACATACATTACCGGCCCAGGGCTGCTTTAAAAGGATGGGCCGTCGCCGATTTCCTTCTCAAAGTGGTTCCTAATCCCGATAATCTGCCCGAACCAGAGGGAATTAATGTACCCGAGAGTTCCTCCTCTCTCGGGCCGACACCTTGGAAGCTATTTGTCGACAGCTCATCCAATTCGAAGGCAAGCGGGGCAGGGGTAGTATTAGAAACTCCCGACCAAACTTGTATGCAATATGCCTTGCAACTCGGCTTTCAAGCGTCCAACAATACAGCAGAATACAAAGCTTTATTACAAGGCCTCAGACTCGCCGCGAGTCTGGGCGTGACCCATTTGAACGTTTTCAGCGACTCACAATTGGTTGTTAACCAAGTTTCCGGCGTCTATCAGACTTGGAAAGAACAGTTAAAGGTGTACATGGAGAAGGCTAAAGAATTGATCAGCGGATTCCAAAAGTGTGAAATAATTCGAATACCCAGAACCGACAACGCCAAAGCTGACCTACTAGCAAAGCTTGCCTCAGCAGATGAGAAAGACATACCTCGGTCAGTTCCAATTGAACATGTCCGTGAACCAAGCGTAAATGAGCCGACGGTCTCGGTCCTGTTTCCAATCGATCCAGCGGCCGCTTGGTTCGACCCACTCGTCCGCTACCTTAACAATGGTGAACTGCCAGAAGATCGCGCCGAGGCACGGCGATTAAAAACTCGAGCCTCGCGCTACACTATCTTGAATGAGATTCTGTACAAAAAAGGCTTTCATACTCCTCTACTAAGGTGCGTCGACTCCCAAGAAGCCGACTATATCTTACGAGAGATACACGAAGGAATATGTGGAAACCATTCGGGAGGACGCTCGCTCGCCAACAAAGTGTTGCGGCAGGGATATTACTGGCCAACCATACAGCATGACTCCAAACGATTCGTCCAAAGGTGCGACAAGTGTCAGCGGTTCGCAGTGATCCCGAGACAACCCCCCGAGGAGCTGACTCCAATGTCGGGACCATGGCCTTTCGCGCAGTGGGGAATAGACATAATCGGGCCCTTTCCATTGGGAAAGGGCCAGACTAAATTTGCCATGGTAGCGGTGGACTACTTCACGAAGTGGGCCGAAGCAGAACCGTTGGCGAAAATTACCGAGCAAAGGGTCATGAGTTTCGTATGGAAAAATATCATATGTCGGTTCGGAATACCCCGGACGATAGTGACAGACAATGACAGGCAGTTCGATAACAAACAGTTCCGCGAGATGTGCGGTAACCTCGGGATTCGTAATGTGTACGCCTCGCCTCATCACCCTCAGACGAACGGACAGGTCGAGGCGATCAACAAAATCATAAAGCAGCATATCCGGACAAAACTTGACGAGGCAAAGGGAGCATGGGCCGAAGAACTTCCGAATATACTGTGGGCTTATCGGACCACGGCACGGACCGCGACGAGAGAAACCCCCTTCTCTCTATATTATGGTGCGGAAGCGGTCGCATCGGTCGAGATCGGTATCGGTTCAGCCCGAGTCAACCTGTATGATGAACGAGAGAACGGTGAACTCCTCTCATTCGCACTTGATTCGTTAGAAGAAAGAAGAGAAAGTGCTCGACTGAAGGTGATGGCTCGATAAAGACAGGTGTCTCGATTTTACAATCGTCGAGTCAAAGTACGACGATTCCGAACCGGGGACATGGTCCTCCGAAGGACCTTCCCAAATACTAAGAAAATTGGGTCGGGTACATTAGGGCCGAATTGGGAAGGCCCCTATGTCGTCTCAGGCACCATCCGACCTGGAACCTACCGGCTGGAAGACCTGAACGGGCAGCTGTTGCCTCATCCTTGGAACGCCGAGAATCTCAAAATTTATTACCCGTAAGATACAATCAAACACGCTGTACTTGAAGTCGACTCAATAAAAGTTCCATTTCATTTTAGCACCCAATGTCGGATTAGATACAAAATTTTACAAAAAAAAAAAAGGGTACAATGTAAAGGTGAATCCTAGGCAACGCCCGAGGGTCCAACCTCGTCAGCAACGACACTTTCTTCAGCGGCTCCGCCCTCGGCAGCCTCGGCAGACGGACTGTCGACCTCGAAAGCGGAGAGATCGAGTTCAGGGAAGGCCGCCCTCATCTCCAACACGCAGGCCTTGTAGCCACCTTGGTAAAGGTGGTCCCTCTCTTCCTCAAATTCGGTAGATTCGAGGAAGGCCTCTACCGCTCGATCTCGCTCCTCCTTGGCTCGACGCGTCTCTCCCTGGGCTTCCTGAACAAGCTCGGCAGCCTCGGCCTTCGCGCGAGCAAGGGCGCCCTCGCACTCACCATGAACCTGGAGAAGCCGCCGTTCCCTCTCCTCGGCCTCTTGAAGGAGCAAAGTAAGGCGAGCATTGTCGGCCTTCGTGCCTTCGAGAGCTGCACGGGCGTCAGCGGCCATCTTCCGGGTGATAGAAAGATCACCGGTCATGATGCTGATTCGGCCCTCGGCGATCTCCCTACGGCCCTCAGCCTCGGCCGCGATCTTCTTCGCAATCTCTGCCTCAGACGCGAGCTTCTGGGAGGCGACCAGCTCCAAGCTTGCCTTAACGAGGCAAGGAGCCAGCTGCAATACAGATACGGTGAGTTGTGTTGGAAAACCTAGACAGAAAGCGACACAAGAATGAAAAAAATTCTACCTCAAAAAGCAGCCTCGCTGCATGCCCGAGGGTCTGGGCCGTCGGGGCATTGTAGTAGTTGGCGAAGTCTCTCTCGCTCCCGTGGGCAAGCGCCCAAGGTACCATCCCCGCAATAATCTTTGAGAAGGGGGACTCCGCTTGAGTCATCTCCCTTCTCGGGGACTCTTCACGCAGGGCCTCCCTCGACCCCGAGACCTCCACAGCAGCGGGCCCTAACTCAGGTGTCGCCTGACTCATTGGATGGATTAGCCCAGCTTCCTCGGCCCTCTCATCAAGGTCGGAGAGGATGACCACCTGGGGAACAGCGGGCGCAGCAGCAGGTGGAGCGACCGTCTCCATCCCCTTGCCCGCGATCTTCTGCTGCTTCGAAGGTCGGGACCCTGACAGCAGAGTTGATCTTGGGGGGACCTTCACTTTGGAAACAGGCTTCAAGGCGGATCGGGGCTCGGCCATGCTCTCTGGTGCAGGTCTCAAAATTGGACGAGCTTCAGGGAGGTCTGCAAGGACGAGTGAAAAGGTTAAGAGAGCAAACCAAAAACCAAGGAGACAAATATAAGGAAGAGCGAAATACCCGAGACGAACGAGTCAAGGCCGACGAGGTGAAGACGCTCCGGTTGCAGGAGCAACTTCCAAGATCGCTCTGCCGCGCTTAGCTTCCCCGACTCTCTTATCCGAGTCAAAGCCCCGGACTCGAGCTTCCCTCTGCTCTTCGAGATATCTGCGAGACATGGTAGAGTCAAGATCAGTGGAAGAGAATATATAAACGGAGAATAAGAAAAGGGAAGATCAGTGAGCCAAGGCGCCGAGTCACCTGCTCTACGGAATGTGCGGGATACTTGAGGCTCGTATGGCCACGAGTCGGCCGACTCCCACCGACCACACGCCCAAAACCACCTCTCCTTCCAGAACTTGTTCGAAGTAGGTGGGTCGGTTATTAGAGATCCCCCCTTGCCTCTCCACGCGCTTAGAAAGTAGAGGCCAGGGAAGTTGGGGTTTGGTCGGACTTGATACAGGTAGAGGAACTCGTCGACCGTAAGAGAAGGTTGCTCTAGCTCGGACCAAAGCACGGCACACCCGAACAAGTTCCTCCACGCGTTTGGGACGATTTGGCCGGGGGCTATTTTGACTCGAGAAAGGAAGTCACGGGCAATGGGCTGGAGTGGCAGGCGCAAGCCGCACTGCATCGAGACTTGAAAAATTGCTACCATCCCTGCGGGGGGATGGTCGGGCAAATCACCCGGACGAGGGAGATGAAGGATGACCGAATCAGGTACATGGTAACCAGCCCTGATTCGGTTTAAATTGGATTCGGTGAGAATAGAAGCTACGAGACCGCTGGGCTCGTCTCCTTCCCCTTTCGAAGACGACCCAGAAGCCTCCGCAGTTCGAGTCACAGGGTATGGAACGGGCATTCCTTCGCCCATGACTAAATCGTCCTCTCCCTCTCCCTCCTCATCCTCCACCTGATCCGCCCATGGGTTAGGTCTCCCTGGAAGAGTCACCAGAGATGTCCCCCCACTGGATGGACCTGTCTGGGCTGGATGCTCAGCCGAAGGGCTGCCGGATTCTCTGACAAGCCAAAAAGCGGCGTCAGCTCCGACGGCGAACTCCGTCAACAGGGATGGTGGGTCTGTAACGTCCCAGAGGTGTTGGGATACGCCCTCATCTACTGACATTTCCTCCCGAGGGCTTTGAGAGCCGTGTGCGGCCATTAAAGCTAATTAAAGGAGAAGGAAAAGACTCACCAAAGGAATCGACGGTGATTGCAAGGAAAGGTTGAAGAAGAAAGAAGCGACAGCGGAGGAGAGGAAGAAGAGAGCGAAAATGCGCTGGGAATCGGACACGGACGGGAGGAAGGAGGGCGAAAACAAAGTTCGAACCGTCCTCCCGCCCGGGCTTTTTATGGCCTTGCCACGTAGACGGGTCATTATGGCGGAAGCGAAGCGACGTTCTCCTCGGCTCCCCCATTCGACGCGTGGCGACTGTTGATTGACTGCGCCGAAATCGTGGCCACGCGTCCGCCACCTATACGCGGACGGAGCGAGTTGACGGCTGGCCGCACGTGCGACCTTGGGAGGCGCAACGACGCACGCTAAGAACGACTCAAAGAATATTAAATGCCTCATCATTGTCTCGGATGCTAATGCCAACCGACCGATAAAATCGTGCTCCTTATTGCCATAGACGACACCAGGAGCAGGGGGGCTCACTGTTGGGGAAAAATGTGTCGGGCTCGGGTAAAGTCTCGAGATTCGTATAAGAGTAGGTCGGCTTCGCCGACACTGCCTGAAGAATCCGAGACAACACCGACAGGACAGAAGGTAGGCCGTTAGGCGTAAGCAAGGACGAGTAAAGTCGCTCTGTTAGAGTGATAACCTCGCCTGCATCACCCCACTGAAGGCCGGGCGTGTGAAAGCCATTCAACCGATAGAGTAAAGATCCCCTCAGGGAGTTCATTCTGTCGGGCACGGCTGAGAACCCGTCCTCCTGCATCGGCCGAGACTCCCCCGGTGTCGGTCATGACCTGGCCGAGACTCCCCCGGAGTCGGTCGAGATCCAACCGAGACAGGTAGTGGCGGAACAAGGACAGATGCTGATCTACGAAAATCCAGGGATACTGGTAGCGGATCCCGAGATTCTCGGGATCCTGAGCGATCCCAGAAGAAGAATCCTCTGAAGATAAGGATTGGCAGACTGTATAAATCTCTAAGCTTGGAACAGTAAAAGGTACGCAAATACTAACTCAGAGATGCTCTTGGCTATTGACGAGATAACTGACTTAAGCATCGAAGGTTCTCCGGCTCTAGCCAGGGTTCCCTTGACATTGTTTCTGTGCAGGTGAAGGAGGGTCCGTCGCCAAGGGAAGCCGTCCCATAAAAACACTGCAACAATAATAATAATAATAATAAACCATAAAAACAAACCTTACGTCTCTCTCTCCTGCGAGTAATTGGCTAGTTTTTTCTTTTTTTTTTTGCGTGTAGCCCAAAGGCGACGGCAATGACTTAGACTAAGAATAAAATTTCCAATCAGACTTTTCATGGAAAGAAAAAGAGCTTCGAACAGTTCCCATTAGCCTTTGGTTTTTTGTTGATTGCCCATGACATTTCGTGTATGTTTGCAGTTATAAATATCCCCCCTCCAATGCTAATTCCTATCAACCAATCCATCCCAAAAATAACTAAAGAGATGGCCTTCTCCAGCCTTACACTCGCTTTGATGTGTGTCATGGGTCTAGCCCTGGCTCATCTTACCCAAGCCCAAAACTCCCCCCAAGACTTCCTCGCCGCTCACAATGCGGCACGTGCACAGGTCGGCGTGGGCCCCATGACATGGGACCCCTCTGTGGAGGCCTTCGCTAGGAACTACGCTAATCAGCGGATTATTGCCAATTGCCAGCTTGCCCACTCAGGTGGGCCCTACGGCGAGAACATCTTCGGAGGCTCTGGGGCCGAGTTCACAGCCACTGATGCTGTCAACTCGTGGGTCGGCGAGAAACAGGCCTATAACTACGACACGAACACGTGTGCAAGTGGAAAGGAGTGCAGACACTACACTCAGGTAGTGTGGCGTAACTCGGTCCGACTCGGTTGTGCACGTGTGAAGTGCAACAGTGGTGCAATTTTCATCACATGCAACTACGACCCTCGTGGCAACATCAATGGGCAAAAGCCTTACTAGAGCTCTATAATCCATATTATTATAATTCCAATCTTCATATCACTCTAATAATCTTTTAGTTAAACAAGTTCTGGTAATATTAAATAAATTGAAGTTTTATTTTATTGTTTCTTTATAATTACCATGAGAATGCTAAGATATTCATGGCCCATGTGAGAATGGATGGATGGTTATGATTGTCTAATTTTTAGATTGGGCCACTGTAAGATTTCCTAGTATGAAGGGGAAAAAATAAGTGATGTTGATCCTACTATATATAATACTGTTATATTGGGCCACTGGCACAAGAACAACATCATCCAAACCGTTTGTGTAGTGTGTATCACATTGGTTTAGACATGGCCATAAAATGGTTATGATTACACGATCCTATCTGTCCAATCGCAGGATTTAAGTGATGGCGTATATTCGATAAAAGAATTCCTTGATTCAGATATATGGTTAGGATCATCTGACCGGATTTTAGCCACTACATGTTGGTCACCAGTTGTTGAACAGTCTGGATCTGTTTGATGTCATGAGGGGGTGGCCCAATCACGCAAATCCTCTTTGAAGATTAAGGGTCTATATTTTCCAACATCTCCACTGTCTAGACAATCAGAACCATTGGTTTAGTGATAGACAAACCATTAGTACTGTTTATTTACAAACCGTCCATTTTTAGGCTAATTATAGTCCCTTGGTATGGGACCTAACAGATCAATGGTCATGATTGACCCAGTTGGGCCCATGATTTCCTCAAGCGGATTGGCTGATGTACACAGCAGGTATATAGCTGGTGTAGGTACGTGTCGTACGAAGACGAGCGCTGACGCTCCTCGAGCTCTGGGTTGCACGAACACTTCAAAGGAGATCAAAATTACATAGGCCACAATGCTGTATTTATTATATCCACACCGTTCATCCATTTTTTGAGATCATTTTAGAGTAATATCCAAAAAATGAATCATATCCGAAGATAAAATGGACCACACCACAAATAGCAATAAAGATAATGATTTTCACTTTTAAAAATTTCTTAGGGCCCACCATAATGTTTATTTTTCATACAATATGTTCATAAGGTCAAAAAGACATGGAGGAAGAGGAGAAAAAAATTTCATATTGATCCAAAACTTCTGTGGATCCCAAAAGAGTTTCAATGGCATACATTCAATCCCTCGTTGCTTTTTACAGTGTGGTCCACTTGGATATAATACATGACTCATGATGGGACCCATAGAATTTGCTGATGTCAATACACCAGTTACATAGCTGGTGTGTGGTACACCATAGGGGTGCACATCAAACCGATAGAGCTGTGTAACCGGACCAAAACCATTGAATCGATCTAGTTCTAGAATGCTAACAGTCTGGTTTCAGTTCTAAAATTTCAAAAACTGTTGGATACGAATCGGTTCCGATTTAGGGCTATGTAAAACCAAATCAAACCGTTGATCCGAACCTTTAGTTAAAAATAAAATAAAATAAAATAAAACCTAAATATACAATCTCTCTCACCCAGCTGCTGCCACCGCTGCCCTGCCCCTGCCCTCACTCTCGCCTAATGCTCTCTCTCTCTCTCTCTCTCTCTCTCTCTCTCTCTCTCTCTCTCTCTCTCCATTCCTTTTAAGACACGAATATCTCCTATCACCTTGTTAGTATCTAATCCGCATCCATGCCGAGCTCGGGTGGGCGAGGGTACGTAGTAACCAATCCCACCGCATGAAGCCCTAATAAATAGGGGTAACAAGGTCTGCGCAGCCTTGTGCTCGTCCGAGCATCTCTCTCTCTCTCTCTCTCTCTCTCTCTCTCTCTCTCTCTCTCTCTCTCTCTCTCTCTCATGCACGCACACTCACAAATGGGAAGAGCTCCATGTTGCCCTAAGGTGGGATTGCATAAGGGTCCATGGAATGCAACAGAAGATGCGTTGCTAACGAAATATATTTAGGAAAATGGAGAAGGGCATTGGAGATCTTTGCCCAAGAAAGATTGTGTGATTTCCTTCACCTATCTCCACATCTTCATCGTATCTTCCTTCTTTACTTTCTCAAGGTGGCTTTGATAGTTCTTTTTAAAAAAAAAAATGTAAATCTCTCTCTCTCTCTCTCTCTCTCTCTCTCTCTCTCTATATATATATATATATATATATATATATATATATATATATATATATGGGTGTTGCTGCGACACCTACAAACCCCCGCCCAAAACCGTGGAACCAATCCGAAATCAAACTGTTTTTCATGGTCTGGTTCCGATTCCATTCTAGGGTCCTAACGGTCTGGTTCCGGTTTCAAAAATTTATAGAATCATTAGAAACGGTTCGATTCTGGTTTCACACCCAACCGGAATGAACCGACCCATGTGCACCCCTAGTACGCCAGCCAATCCGCTTCCATGATTTCCTAGGCCTAGGGGGTCAAGAACGCATGTTTGCTGACCGAAGTTCATTGCCCCTAAAAGCCAAGAGAAACACGTTGGCTACATACGGTGTCATTTTGGCGCATGAGCGATCTGGGCTATTCGTCTATGGGCCTTAAATTAATGTGTGGCAGCGCCAAAAATAAGGCAGCCCGATCATCAGGTGTGCTGCACGTAAATGACACACTAAAATAGAATGACCAACGGTCCATTATGACTTTACCTTCCTGATTTTCAGACCAGCGTATTACATTGTGGGGCCACCTGATGAACGGCCTGAATCTCGCGCACAGGGAGAGACGACTCTTTCAAGGAGACATACACCCGGACCTTGACTTGTCATGCATTTGACTGGTCGGGGAAAATGCAAGTTGCTAAAAAAAATAATAATAATAAATATTAAAAGAGTGGTTTAGGAATGACCGATGCTGCATGCATGCACTATTTTGAATCGGCTAGACTTCTAAGAAGTTTCCCACCATTTAAAAAATGGTGGTGACACTTCAACCTTATGCTTGGCATATCTGTGCGGCAATCAGGAACATCCAGTTCGGTGACCCTATCATGTATGGAGCATCAACCAGGAATTATACTGCGAAGATGGTGACAGGAAAATATTTTTACCTATGGAGTTTGGACTATGATAATCTAACTCTCCATTTGATAGCCATCAATTGGATGGTTAAAGGTCGTCTAATCCATGTGACTTTAGATATTTATTCCATTCATAACTTTTCCCAGGCTTTAGATGGTTTGGATAGCGTGCCACATGTGATTAGGACGAGTCAAAATGGTGGTGAAGCAACAAAGGGCTCTCACCCATTTTAATTTTTGGTACAGTTGGAAATTCCAAGCATCTCTTATGGGGAACTTACGTGATAATGGTCACGATAGCGCGTGAAACACGCGATAAATGACAGGGAGGGAGGGAGTGGAAAAAATTAGCAATGTATATGCTTACCTTTTATGCGTTGTTTTGTTTTGTTTCGTTTTGTTTTTTTTATTATATTTTTTTTTTTTGTCTTTTTGAACAGCCAAAAACTAACGTGACGAAAGTATAATTTTCAGATACGGGTAGGTTTTTCAGATGCGGAAAGAAGGTTTTGGGTGAAAATAACTTGATTTTCAGAAAAAAAAAATAACTAAAAAAGTGAGAATATTTTTATCTTTATTGATTCCTCTGTATGTATAGGAGTCCGGATGAATGAAGTAGGTTTTGCCAGGGTCCAAGGAAGGAAGTTGGATGTCAGGTTGCGCCTATGGTAAAAAACGTATCCGGAGCCAGGGTGCGTTGGGGCTTAAAAGCTGAATGGATAA
This sequence comes from Magnolia kwangsiensis, assembly GCA_037074715.1. Lineage (NCBI taxonomy): Eukaryota > Viridiplantae > Streptophyta > Magnoliopsida > Magnoliales > Magnoliaceae > Magnolia > Magnolia kwangsiensis. Next base: position 90,623,767 of record CM073585.1, read on the forward strand.
GAGGCGGCTGGAAAGCGTGAATAACGGACCGGCGGCTGGAAGGCGTGAATAACGGTCACGGGTCGCGGTTTCAATCAGATCGAGACCTGACCGAGTTTCGTCGAATTTTTCGTGAAGCCCACCTCGATGTGTTGTATATCCCTACCGTCCATCTGTTTTTCCAGCTCAGTTTACGAGAAAGAAAAAAAAATGAAGTGGATACAAGTCTGACGTGCACCACACCATAGGAAGCAGTGATCATTGAACGCCTACCATTAAAACTTCCTAGGTCCAACGTAATTTTATTTCCATCCAGTCATAAAGATCTTGAATAAGTGAAAAATAAATATCATCTTGACCCATAACTCGTTAATGGTCTATCACCACTGTTTCCTGTGATGTGGACCAAATGAGAAATGTATCTGATTCGTTTTTAGGTATAGGACCTTAAATTATCTGGAAAAACGGATGGACGGCGTGGATATAATCTAGGTGGGCCTTATGGAAGAGACTTCACAGAACTAGGTCTGGTACCGAACTGACTGAATCCGCGCCTCGCAAGACTGACGTTGGATCGTTGATGAAGACCATGCCTTCCCCTTCTCGAAGAGGAAGGCTATTTGCAATCGGAAACGGATTGGCTACTCCCCCTGAAACAAGCGCCGTGGCTAGTGGTTGGTGCTCTGTGGGCCCACCATGCTGTATGTATTTCATCTATTATGTTCATCCATTTTTAAAGATCATTTTAAGGTATTTATTCTAAAAAGGAGAGTATATAAGTCTCAAGTGGACCACACCACATGAAAACAATAGTTATTGGATATCCATCATTAAAATCCTCCCAAGGCCCACTGTACTGTTTATTTGACATCTAATCTTTTTATTAGCTTATAAAGGCCCAGATGAAGGGGAAAAATAAAAATCATCTCGATCCAAGACTTTTATGGCCCCCAAAATGTTTTTAATAGTTGACCCTCATTCAACACTGATTCATATAATGTGGTCCATTTCAGATCGGGATATACCTCATTTTTTTGTTTTATACAGTAAAATGATCTTTAAAATTAAATGGACGGAATGGATGAAGCACATACATCATGGTGGGGCCCACAGAGCAACGACTAACAGCCATTGGCTGATGTCAGGGGGAGTAGCCAATCCGTTCCCTTTGCGGTCGCGGCTTCGTACAACCAACCCAGGCACCCTGCCAACGTGGAACACATGTAAGATATCTGGGATTGTAATCCAAGCAGACCCCTTCTGTGGATGACCCATACAAAAAAAATCTCAGATATTCAAATATTCCACCCACCGAATTTTTTTTTCTTTCACCAGTAGAATGTAGGCCGTTACTGTATTCCTCTTAACCGTCTATCTGTTGTCTAGAAATACAAAGGTTACGATTGACAGATCGACGAGAGTAAATTACTGGTGAATAGACCATCAACATTGGACTACAATGGGCTAACGGTCTGGATTAAAATAAATATGACCCACTTGTCAGAACAGAAAACCGGTGTATCATGCGCATAGATGTTGATCAGGCGCATAGATGTTGATCGCGTTTCACATTATCTCTAACGTATAGGGCCCGGAATCGTCTGCAATACCTATTAGACGCAGCGTGTAGAGATCCACTCCGTCCATCACGTTCGCCACACAATGGTAGTTTATCCAAGTAAAATTGTACCGGATCTGCAACTCAGATGGTCCACACATGGGGAGAGGATGCCAACCATAGGTATGTGTTTGGGGCTACCGTCAAGTATATAATTCCATCCAACCCGTTTATCAGATGGACCTCACAACGCTTAACCAAGACGCTAAAAATTGGTATCATCTAAAATGTAAGCAGATCACACCGTGTGAACTTGGACATTTTAGTGGTGATTTTACATTTTTCCCGTGGCATGGCCCACCTGAGTTTTGGATGATTTTTTTGGGTGGTACAGTGAATGCAGAAAAGATCACATTGTAGACGGAGTGGATTTTATACTCACAACATGGTGGACCCACATAACTCTCGCGTTTTACGGCGGCGGACCACAACTGTTGAAGAGGATACGGGTCCAACAAGATAACTCAAAAAAAAAAAAGGATACAGGTCCAATGTACCTGTAGACATTATACAGCCATGAATTGCGGGATGGATATGTTAATCGGAGTTTTTAAAAAGAAGAAGACGAAGAAGAAGAAGAAAAAAAAGAAGATACCGACAGGTCATCACCTAGTTCTGTGGGACCCACTTTGATGTATGTGCTGTATCCACACCATCCATCCATTTGGAAAGTTCATTTTAGGATATGAGACAGAGAAGGAGTCAGATCTAAATCTGGAGTGGACCCCACCACAGAAAATAGTGGGAAGAGTGATGCCCACTGTTGAAACCTTCCTAAGGTCTTTATCTACGATCCAACGTGTTCATAAATTAAAACATACATGAATGACGGGAAATCACAAATTTCAGCTTGATCAAAAACTTTTGCCGCCCTTAAAAATTTTTAAGGTTGGGCATCAGTCTTTCCACTGTTTTCTGTTGGATCGTACCCTAAATTGAAATCCGCAAATGGATAGACGGTGAGGTTATAACGCATATATTATGGTGGGTCTCACGTAACTTGATAACCTCTTTCCAGTAGCTAGTCTCGCTGCTCAAGCTGTCAGTAGCTAATCTCGATGACAACTGGTCCACATCTGGGCATTAGGCGATAGCTAATCTTGTGTCCGTGACGAACCTAGATCCATAGCTCAGCTGGCAGACTGGGATACCTCGTTTCGACACCTGAGGTCTTGGCATCGATCCTTAGAGGCGGTGGCTAACATGGAGTGTGTTCACTGACAAAGGTGTGTGCTGAAAAGCTAACCTCAAAAATATATATATATATATATATATATATATAAATAAATAAATCTCGCGTTCGTGACAACTGGTACACAGCAGGGCATTAGGCAAGGGAATTAAATTGCGTAGTAACTCACTACACTCAGCGTTCTGAGTAAACTTTGTGAGGTCCACTACAATTTATGTATTTTATCTGCTCCGTCCATCTATTTTATCATATAATTTTAGAGCTTCAACATAAAAATGAAGTTTATAAAATATTCAAATGGACCACACCACATGAACAGTTGAATTCAAAGTCCACTTTTGAATAATTATTGCGGGCCATGGAAGTTTTGGATCAAGCTTATATTTGTGTTTTCCCTTCATCCGGTTGGATGACAAATAAACATCACTGTAGTGCATAGCAAGGTTTCAACAGTGAAAATAATTATCCACACTGTTTCCTATGAAATGATTCACTTGATTTTTGGATATACTTCAAAACGGATGGACAGTGTAGATAGGCCACATACATTCAAGGTGGGCCCAACCGAGTTTACTCAGTACGATAAGAGTGTACTGAGTAACTCAGTACACAATCCGAATTCTTAGGCAAGGGGTGGTATGCTCACCCGTGTACCTGCACTTGTGCACATTTTTACACGTGTCACAAGCTTAATATTCAAACAGTCCATGTGATGCTGCACTCTCTGAAATCTTCGTGGACGAATTTTTACTCTGATCCAAAACTCTGGTGGGCTATGGAAAAGAGAAATGCAAATTAAGGAAATTGCTTTATTTTTCATAGCCCACCAAAGTTTTAGATAATAGTAAATGTTGGACCACAGGTGTTCCACGCGGTTCTGCATCGTGTGGACCATTCAGAATTTTAGGCTCACATCACATGTGATGAGTTCTCAAACATGTGTCTACGTGATCATCAGCACGTCACCTTGATGTATATATTCTTTATCCACGCCGTCCATCAAATTTGCTAAATCATTTAAGTGCATGAATCTAAAAATGAAGTAAATGGACCGTTGTATAAGAAACAGTAATTAATTAACTATTTATAGGCCACAAAAGTTTCTGATTGGGCTGCTTTTTGTTTTATCCTTTCATCCAAGTTTATGTGGCCTTATCAACAGGTTGGATGGCAAATAAACATTACAAAAACCTAAGGTTTGTTTGAGGGCAGCTATGAAGCTTTTAATGATAAGGCATACAATCGCTATTTTTTTCATCTAGCATGGTCCACTTAAAATTTGGATATTTTTCGTTTATAAGATCATACCCGAAAATGATATGAAAAAACAAATGAATAGCATAGACATGAATTACATTTTTTCTTTTCTTTATTAGTAGTGCACACTGATGTCAATACACACATGAATTACATTTTTTCTTTTCTTTGTTAGTAGTGCACACCGTTGTCAGTACACACACTCCGTGTTAGTAACCCCCACTAGGGACCGATGCCAAGACCTCAAGTGTTGGATGGCAAATAAACATTGCAAAAACGTAAGGTTTGTTTGAGGGCAGCTATGAAGCTTTTAATGATAAGGCATACAATCACTATTTTTTTCATCTAGCATGGTCCACTTAAAATTTGGATATTTTTCATTTCTAAGATCATACCCGAAAATGATATGAAAAAACAAATGAATAGCATAGACATGAATTACATTTTTTTCTTTTCTTTGTTAGTAGTGCACACCAAAGTCAGTACACACATGAATTACATTTTTTCTTTTCTTTATCAGTGGTGCACACCGATGTTAGTACACACACTCTGTGTTAGTAACCCCCACTAGGGATCGATGCCAAGACCTCAAGTGTTGAAACGAAGTATTTCCACCCAATCTGCAAGTTGAGCTATGGATTTAGGTGTCATAGACATGAATCACGTATATCAACGTAGGCCACACGGCAAGGGATGCAAACAAATGAATGACATGTACATGGATTACAAATATCAACGTAGGCCACATGGTAAGGGACGCACCGTCTTAACTATGGTGGAGTCTTGGAGTTGGCGGTGGAAATTAATTAAGATAACTCTCAATGATAAAGTAACCGTGACATTTACACCACTTTTTAATTTGTATCTTTAACCCAAGATATTTTTTAGGCTCTTCAGAGGATAAAAATGTCCTATATCCACCGTTCCTTTGCACTGCATAAGAATGAGATGTGTCCCATTAAAATAATGATTAGGGTCACCCTTGAGCCAATTTAATTCGTTTACTTTAATCGGACAATCATAAACCTCCGGTAGGGTCATTTCAAAAAAAAAATTGGACCAGTTTGTAGCCCATAATTATATTGACGATGCGAATTAATTTAAAATTATTTCCTCTAGTGTGATCCATCCACAATGAGTTTTGCCCTTAAACTTGAGCAGGTAGTATGAAATTAAAATCTTTTTCACGTAGACAGCATAGATTTACTAAAAGAATATCTAATAGGCCCTCCACAAGATGTGGGATGAGTTCAATGGGTAAGTCCCTCATGCGAGAAGACCATTTAGCATTTTCTTTCATTCTTCTTTATTTTTTTCACGGCAGGAAGACCATGTACTTGTAGGGACCATTGTCACCTATGTGGGATCTACTTTAGCGAGTAGGGGTCTACACGAACCAAACTAGCTCGGCTCGCTCGACTTAACTCGAAAAAGCTCGATTCGGCTCGGTTCGAAGCTGAGTTCGAGCCGATTTTTTGAGCTCGAAAATGAGTTCGAGCCGAGTACAAGTAGGCCCCAGCTCGACTCGACTTGAATCGAATTCGACTCAAATCGAACTCGGATCGAACTAGTTTGGTGACTCGATTACTTTTCCATTGATGTTACTCACCAACTGTTTGATAAAATGAGTCAACGAAATGTGGTTGGTGACAAGGAAGGTTTGGCTGGTGGAAAGCAAGGTATGTGCATTAAACAAATACCTTTTTTTTTTCTCTCTCTTTTTTTTTTTTTTTTTGGTTTTTATGTTACTTAAAAGGTGTTTGATAAAACACCTGTAAAACCATTATCTTTGTTTGTAAAACAATGGGTTTTTGAAGTTGTAGTTCAAGTGTTTGTGGAAATGCCTCAATGGCGAACTCGGCTCGATCTTGGCTCGAACTTCGCCTGAGCTGCTGACTGAACCGAGCCGTGCTGGCCAGTAAGGCTCGAGGATCGAGCCGAGTTCTAACTGAGGTCATCCAGTGTTTGAGCTAAGTCAAGCTGAGGCCAGCTCAACTCGATTCGACTCAATGTACATACCTAGCTTCCGGCATCATTCCCTCTATTCTACCGAGCTTCTAAGTGTTTTTTTTTTTTTTTTTTTTTTAAGATTTTAGGCCACATTCTTCGACATAGAAGTTATGTCGGCCAATTGTAGGTTTAAATTAGGATAATAATAGCTTTTGTATGTTTTTTATTTTATTTTTTTTATATAATTTTTTTATAGGTATGAATAGCGAGAGTTTATAAAAGTGATAGATTTTTTAACAGAAAAATGTTGTAATAGAAGAATGTTGCAATTGATAAATGTGATGAATGTTGCTCGAAAGAGAGCCTAAAGTTATTGTGGATCACATATACTCATAATGAATCACTAATACTTACTATGAATCGATAGTTCCAGAAAAGTGGTCATAACTCTTTCATTACATGTTCGATTTGAGTGATCTTATACATGTTGAAAAAAGCAATTTAATGAACTTTCAAATAGATTTAAAATCACTTCATTTAGACACTATTTGATTGACCAATAATGTGCCCAATTTTATTATGAATCGTTGATACTCATTGTGGATTGTCAGTACTTACCATGGATCACAGGTCCAACAAAAATAATTATAACTCCCTCGTTACATTTGTGATTTTGATGATCTTATACTCGTTGAAAACATAATTTGATGAGCTTTCAAATGGCTTTAGAGTCATCTAATTTGAACACTGTTTGATTATCTAAAAGTGAGCCAAAAGTTAATATGGCTTACCAATACTTACTATGAATCGCTGATTCCACAAAAATGGTCATAACTCCCTCATTATATGTTTAATTTGAGTGATCTTATACTTGTTGATAATGTAATTTGATAAAATTTTAAATGGATTTATAATCACATCATTTAGGAACCACCTGATTGTCTAAAATTGAGCCCAAAGTTATTATAGGTCGCCAATACTCATTGTGAATCGCCAGTACTTACTATGGATTGTCGGTCCAACGAAAATGGTCATAGCTCCCTCATTACATATATGATTTGGGTGATCTTATACTTGATAGAAAGGTTCTTTGATTAAATTTTAAATATATTTCGAATAATATCATTTAGATACCATTTGATTATTCAAAAGTTGGCCCAAAATTATTATAAATTGTCGATACTTACTATGGATCGCATATCCTATGAAAACAATCATAACTCCCTCATTACATGTCTAATTTTAGTGATCTTGTACTTGTTTAGCAGGTAATTTGATGAACTTTCAAATGAATTTAGAATTACCTCGTTTGGATGCTATTTGATTACCCAAAATTGACCCAAATTCATCTATTTGGATATCTCATTTGGTAATAAATGTCATGATGAACTTTAGGCCCACTTTTGGGCAATCAAATGGTGTCTAAATGAGGTAATTTTAAATTCATTTAAATGTTCCGTAAATTAACTTTCACAAACTCACACCATTCACAGTTATAAAAAGAACAAAAAATAAAATAAAATAAAATAAAGGAAACCACGACACCCTTCTCCCTTTCACAAACTTCCATCATGGATACTCACTACACAAAAAATAATACATAAAAGTTACTATTATCCTAACCTAAACCTACCTTTGGCTGTCATATCTTATACATCTGAGAGTGTAGTAGGAAATCTTTTAAAAATAAATAATAAAAAAATAAGAAAAAAGAAAAAAAAATACTCATAAGCTTACTAGAATGGAGGAAATGACACCAGAAGCTCACCGAAGTAAGTCTCACAGAAGTGACAATGGTCCTAACGGTCAAATGGTCCCCTCCCATTAAAAAATAAAATTAAAAAAATAATAATAAAGAGAAAGAAATGACTAAATGACCTTTCCGCACAAGGCACCCACATATTGAACTCAACCCACATCTTGTATGGGACCCACTAGGTTGTCTTGTAGTAGATCTAAACCGTTCATAAGAAAGAGGTGTTAATTTCATGCCATCTACTCAAGTTTGAGGGCAAATCGATCACGGATGAACTATACCAAAGGAAATCGTTCGAAATTAACTCATAGCGTTAATACAGTTATGGGTCACAAACAACAGCAATTTTTTTTAAATGACCCTATTGTAGGTTCATAGTTGTCCGATTAAAGTGGGACCCAATCATTAATTTAGTGGAGCTTATACTACCATTTTCAAAAGGCTCTCTCAACTTTCGTGAAAAGCTATTGTCGTACGAGGAGTTGGCTCTGAAAGATACATATTTTTATCTTCCAAATATACAAAAGTATTCAAAATGCTAAATAAATAATAACTTCGTACGCTAATGTTAGTGCATTTATAACATCATAATTAAAGCATATTTTAATTGATTTCCACTATAGTGGAGATAGAAAACAAGAGTGGAGGACTGGGATCCTCACCAACACAATTAAGAACTCAATCTCTCTGTGGCTGTTATGTTTTATGCATGAATCCCCTCTGCCTATCAGGTGCTATCATTGATGCTTAGACCCTACGGACAAAAATTATCCAAATCCGCTTACGTGACACACAAACAGGAATTAGTGCAAAATTAAGGGATACCAACCATGGATTTGTTTACAGGGCCACAACTGCGTATATCTTTTATCAAACCCGTTCATCAGGTGTCACACACCGGGATGAAGGGAAAAAGAGAAATATCTGCCTCATCCAAAACTCAAACGGGCCACAACGCATCAAGTTAGAGCTTTTTAGGTGTAATTTTACATTTGCACATTGTTGTGGCCCATCTGTGTTTTTATCACACTGAGTTTTTGTTACGTTGGTTAATATAAGGGTTATCACCTGATGGACTGAGTGGATTACACATATACAATATGGTTGGCCCCACACAGCTTGGGTGTTTTTTTCCTATACAGTTAGATGTATGGAACGTGCCCTGATACGATGTTCGGTAGAAAGGCAACGCGCATTTTTGCTGGATGAACTAAATCACAAACGCGCACCCATGACACACATGCACGATAATCCAGACCGTTGAAATTGTGGTCCCAATGCACCCCATTGTGAAAGTAATGTGGTAGGAAAAAAAAAAAAAAAAACTCTATTTAAAGGGTGATATTCATAAGTGAGCAGTGATCTGGCCACCTAGCCACTGCCGTGCTATTGAAAATGAGGATCACCTGGTATCTGCTATCTGCACAGGGAAAGAAACTAAGAATAACTGCTGTCAAATGAACTGACAGCATATAAACGGACGGCAGTACGGATGATCAGGCCAGTGTGGTCCATGTGTAAAAAAAAAAAAAATTTACATTTTTTAAAAATAATAATAAATAGTGTTACTGAAAATAGTCAACAACTTCTTAATATGTTCAAACACCTTCACATGCCTCAAACATGGAACTGAGGCATAACCAGATTTCTTACTAAGAAGACTTGGTACACACGCATGCATGCGCATGGAAAAGATATTATCTTACAATGATTGAAATTTGAAAGAAACTCTATATTAGCACGAGGCACCAAACCAGCTCTGATGAAAAACGGTCAAAGAATGGCTAATTGACGGGCTAAGAATGAAAGAAATTAGGCTGGAAAGTTCAAACTAATGAGAAGAAAGGCTCAAACACAAATTAATGCCCCCGGAGGTTATAATTTTGTGAATGGTTATCTTTTTTATATATGTTATGTACCGTTAAGAAGCTATTGACAAAATTGATCGAGCTAGTTTTTCTTGACACATTTTTTACAAAAAAAAAAAAAAAGCATTTTCTAGATTAAAATTATGTTAAATTTTTATTTGAAGTACATTTTGTTTTCTTCATTTTTAGAGTTTTAAGAGTTCGATTGTAGTGAAATTCTTTGTTATAATCATGTAATGATTATTTATGAGTTAGACACCTTTTTTACTATTTTTATTAATTAAGAAAAGTTTTTTAATTCTTTAGCTTATATAATCACATTAGATATGATTCAATAACTTCAAAAAATAAAATAAAATAAAATAAAATAAAATCTACCTTAATGTTTCTCATGAATTAAAGGTTTATCATAAAAGAATAAGACAATAATCTTTACTCCCACTTCCACCATGCATCGACTATGATAAGTTTGTACATGTACCATACATGTGGCATGGACCTTTTATCCATTTTGGGCCATTTACTTAGGCCTCACTTTGGATAGGTATAGACCAAAAATTGAATTGATATTACACCATTAGCTATTCAATGCGCGATGGGCAACACTGCCACATCGTAGATATTGTTCCACCTATCAGGAGGTACAAAAGAACTTGTTTATCACCCCATCTAACCCAAAAGTTCACGGCAATGGCGATAAGAATATTCTTATGGTAGAAATTTCCTATTAGACTTTTCAACCAAGAAAAAAAGAGAACATTCATGTGGGGCTTTCTTTTTCCATGACCAACCATACCATTTTGTGCATGTTTGCAACTATAAATAACCCTCCCCCAATGCTATTTTCTATCAAACAATCCATCCCAACAATAGCTAAAAAGATGGCATTCCCCAGCCTTGCCCTTGCTTTGATGTGTGTCATGGGTCTAGCCGTAGCCCATCTTACCCAAGCCCAAAACTCCCCCCAAGACTTCCTTGCTGCTCACAACGCAGCACGTGCACAGGTTGGCGTCGGCCCTATGACATGGGACCCCAATGTGGAGGCCTTTGCCAGGAACTATGCTAATCAGCGTATCGGCGATTGTCAGCTTGTGCACTCAGGTGGGCCATATGGGGAGAACATCTTCTGGGGCTCTGGCCGTGAGTTCACAGCTGCTGATGCAGTGAACTCATGGGTCGGCGAGAGACAGGACTATAACTACGACACAAACACATGTGCTGCCGGAAAGCAGTGTGGACACTACACTCAGGTAGTGTGGCGAAACTCAGTCCAACTCGGTTGCGCGCGTGTGAAGTGCAACAGTGGTGCAATTTTTATCACATGCAACTACAACCCTCGTGGCAACATCATTGGGCAAAAGCCTTACTAGAGCTCTATAATCCATATTATTATGTTGCTAATCCTGATTATCTCTCCAATAATCTTTCTATTGAATAAGCTCAAGGATCATGTATCCTAGATGAGTGTTTGTTTTTATTACTATTAAAAAAATTAATGTTTTGTTTTACTATTTTTGTTAATTAGCATGAAAATGCTTAGTGTGTTCGTGGCACATGTGTGGATATGGCACATGTATTTGAATTGAGGGTCATACATGCCCTGAACCAAAAACAAAAGAAGGAAAAAATAACAAGGGTGCCCACTCATCAGGTGGGTGTAAATGGTAGCTTTCTCATCTATTTCTGCGGTTTGGGTGTTCTATGGTTGTCTAATTCGTTCAACTGGGGCCACCCAGACTGACTTGTAAGAAGAGAAAAAATGAAGTGCTATTGATCCTGCTATTATAAGTCTCTTACATTAGCTTCTGTTGGAGATGCTTGATTGAGCCACCCGCGCACGAGCACCACATCATTCCAACCGTGTGTGTAGTGTGCATGTATCACCTTGGATTGGTCATGGCAAAAAATGGCTATGATTTGGATGATCCGATGGTCCATATTCAACTGTAGAAGTGCTTCATTCAAGCCAGTAATGTAGTTGAAATGGTTTATTGGCCATTTACGTAGTGGCCCACGAGATCAACAGTTATGATTGACCTAAAAGTGTGCCGATCGTGAGGACCCAATGAGGAGATGAATCTATATGCGGGGACACGTGAAACAAGCTAGTAACGACAGATATTGTGGGCCCAGAGGGTCGAGAAATCATGTAGCTTGACCCAGTTTCATTAACTAAGAAGCCTGTGAAACACGATGGCTACCAAACAAGGCACATGAGTGATTTGAGTCGTTCGTCTATGAGTAGCTTTTCAGGTGGGCCACGATGGATGTAATAAATGAATAAGAATACAGTACGAGCGTAACTATTTCGAATATATCTTTAATAATCACACATATAGTGGGGCTCACCTTTATACTCATAATAATAATTCAATCATATGATCTAACCTAATGATCATGTGGGGCCCACCAAATAAGGGTCCTACACAGCCTCCTCGATTTTCCTCCATGCGTTGGGGTAACATAGAACTAGGGCCTGGGCTCTGGTCAAAACCTGCCAATCATAAGAGTGATATTGTAGATTCAAGGCCCTAAATAGAGGTCCCACATGCTTACTATAAAAAACTTCTGGGAGGCTGCAAAAGTTTTTCGATCATGATGATATGTGTTTTCTCTCTCTCCATGTATAAGTGAACTTAGGAACGGGTTGGATCTCAAATAAATATTATAATAGGCCCAGGAAGTTTTCAACTGTGGGTGTTACTGTCCCCACTGGTTTTTTTTTTAAAAATAGGGTGTACCTGAGCTTTGGATCTGCCTCATTCGATTGGCTCATGCCCTGAATTAGTCATGATGGGTGGATGGATGGATGGTGTGGATACAATATATATACATCTTGCATGGTAAGCGTATAGAACTTGGTGATGTCACTTCAGCAGCGAGATAGCTACAGAAGTGATAGCTACAGCATGGTAAGCCGCCATAGCTAATCCGGGTCCAGTCCAGCGGCCTTTTTTTAACTAGGTATGTTGTACTGGACTTGTCTACAACCAATTCCACCATATTGTGTATGCAAAATCCACTCCATCCATCAGGTAAGGACTGTTATTTGCACTATATATATACAGGTGAGAACTGTAACTTGCACCGCTTTGAATTTTGTATAAGGCAGATTTTATGTATTTTCTCTTGAGCGGGCTAGTTAGACCTGATTAACAGGTTTGCTGGAGGATACATATCATGTGGCCCCAAACATTAACCTATGGTTGGCATCCCAATTCAATTGTTCTATGGTGCGGTTTATGTGAGTTGTGGATCCAGTTGATTTTTAGCCCTAATATAATCAAGGATTAAACCTGAACGATGGAGTGGATTTTACATATACAATATGGTGGGGCCCACAAGCACGGGTGTTTTACGTGGAAAATTCTACTACTGCAGTATAGCCTTTTTTTCTATATCTTGCGTAACATATCCTCTAAATGTATCTCATCCAAGCCGCCATTTCCACACATGACTCAGACAGCCAAACTATCACGTGTGAATGTATGGAGAGGTGCGTGTGGCAACCGTGCATATAAGCTACACCTAAAGCCCAAACTTTCCCTTTGGATCTTATGCACTTATTATTTTACTCTTAATCGTCGACTTCATGGTCATTAATTAGATGGTTGTGATTACTTGATCAATGTGATTCTAGAGACGTGCTCCATACCCAAAAGTCAGCTCCACATGAGGAGGCTGAGTCTTCTCTATAAGCATATCCCAAATCCAAAAGATTTTTGGCATCCCCCATCCATTATAGCACCCATCAGATCAACCGCCTAGATTAAGTAACATGGACCCACTTTTATATACAGTGCCCCATGGAACAGTGGTCCTACCCTATTGCAATTGGATCCTAAAGGTCCTTTGAAAGATTAATCCTCAAGAAAGTAGGTCAGATAATAGATAATGCTTACACTATATGGGTTAGATCACTTTTATCAAACACGGGTGGCTGAATAACAACATAAAAGTGAATAAATAAATAAATGAAGATGGGCAAGCACGGCATTTCGTTTGTGCACGTAATCTTTCTTCTTATGAATTATAGGTATATGGTTCATGCATACTCATGAGGTTTTAATTCGTTCCAGTGGAACCATAATTCATCATTTCAGACCATTTGCGTATGGATCCCAGTTTAGATGTATCATGACCTAAAAAATTAGGATTACTTGGTGATCTGAATTTTGAGTTTATGAACATTTATTGGACTCTTAAAGTGAAATATGAGGGAAAAGGTGGTGTGCCTCCTATAAAGATTCTTAAGAGCATGGCATGGCGAATAATCTTGCTTCAGCTACCTAAATGGATAAAGGGATTGATGGTTCTCTCTCTTGAAATCCAAAATAAAATTTTAAATTTTAAATTTTAAAATTTTTAAAAATCTAATAGTTACAGTCGGGCCACCATAATATATGAACCTTATATTCACACGGCCCATCCATTTTTAAAACTTATTTTAAGGTATGATACAAAAATGAAGCAGATCCAAATCTAAGGTGGACCATAGATAAGAAACAGTGGTAATCCACTGTTAAAAACCTCTCCCGACCCACAAAAGTTTTGGATCAAGTTGATATTTGTATGGTCTCTCCATCTCAGTCTTCTTGACCTTATCAAGATGTTGGATGGCAAATAAACATTCTTGTGATCCCCTTGACGTTTTTAATGGTGGGGATTCAATCACCGCTGTTTCATGTGGAAGGGTAACACCTAATCCGCAATCCTATACGGATCAGCTGGGATCTACGTAGGCCACGCTCGTACCTAGCTAGAGATGGAGGGTCCTATTAAGAGTTATGTGAGGCCCATTGAGACATATATTTTATCCACACTATCTATATATTTTTTCATACTATTTTAGGGCATGATATTAAAAACACTGCAAACCTAAGGCTCAAGTGAACCACTATTTTAGGGCATGATATTAAAAACACCGCAAACCTAAGGCTCAAGTGAACCACGCCACATGAAACAGTGGGAATTGGGTGCCTACCATTGAAAACTACTTGGCCACAAAAGGCATTGATGAAGCTGATTCTTGTGTTTTCCTTTACCGAGGTCAGTGTGACCTAAACAATAGGTTGGATTGGTAATAAACATTACAGTGGGGCATAGGAAGTTTTAATGGTGAGTGTTCAATGGCCACCATTTTCTAACGGTATGGTCCACTGAGATTTGGATCTACCTCTTTTGTGGTGTCAAGCGCTAAAATGATCTTGAAATATAGATAAACTATCTTGATATAACACATACATCATGGTGGGGCACATAACTTGGGGACGTCATGTCAATGGTGTGCTGCACACTATGCAATCCACTTCCCCTACTAACGAAGTTTCGTCTGGATTCTCAGTGGGTCCAATTAGATGTATGTGTCGTATAACCATACGGTAGTGTGTGTGTGTATATATATATATATCCAAATCTCAGATGGACAGATGGACCACACCACATGAAGCAGTGATAATTGAACGCTAGTCATTAAAAACTTCTTAAGATTTACCGTAATTTTATTTTCCATCTAACCTGTTAATAAAGTTAGACAGAAGTAGATTAATGGAAAACGCAAATATCATCTTGACCCAAAACCTTTGAGGCCTGTGAAAAAATTAACGGCCAACCTTTTTCTTGCGGTGTAGTCCACCTGAGATATGGGTCTGCTTCAGCTTTGGGCCCGATCCGAGAAAGCTTATGGATAATAGATGTATAAGAAACATATTCAGGTGAACTCGTTCAGGTCACGACCTTACTGGATTGACGTAGAGAGGGACGTGGATAGTTACATGGCCAAGATGAATAAAAAAAAGGCCTAGTTGATGATAGAAGTGATCTGGACCATCGGAGGTTAAACCAGGTGTATCTCGCAATTTAGAATGAATTATCTAACGTAAAATATATAATTTTGAAATAGAACAAGCTTCTTTAGCAAACCAACTCAGCTACACCGATTGTGCAAGCTGGATTTGTGAAATACCACTAGATCAATGGGTTTTTTTCTATTTTAATTCCACTTTCACTATAAATAGTAAATTAACTCTTCATCCATTAGGCTGTAGGAGTTACGCCCAATCCAAAAGGAGGGGTTGTGAACTCGTTTTTATTCATTCTTCAATAACTTTTGAATTTATTACCATTTATTTTTATTTTTCTTTACTAAAGAAATTTTATAAATTATAATTATCCTCTATAGGAATGCGGTGCTTGACATTCGCGCCCGCAAGACTGACCTGGGTCGTTGGGGGAGGACCATTCCTTCTTGAAGAGGATGGCGGAGGACCATTCCTTCTCGAAGAGGATGACTGTTTACGATCACGGTTTCATCCAACCAACTCAAGCGCCCTACCAAGGTGTCACACATCTAAGATATCTGGGATTATAATCTGTTGGAGAAAAATATGACAAATCCGGAGGCTCGGTTGGCTCGGTTGTAAGATGAACAATTCTTCTTACATAACTCGAAATAACCATAAAAGCCGATCGAAAATAAAGCCTGAGAGACTTAGCTCAGATCTGCAAAATACGAATCCAGGCCGAAAGTAAAAGAGTCAAGAGTCACATGCAAAATTTGTAAGACATGAAGTTGATTCGGTTAAAGAGACAACAATGTCTAAAAAGACTGATTAAAGCTAAAAGCCATCTGACCGACTATAAAACCAATTCATATGAGGATGGTTGTAGTATCGGCTATCGGATTAAGAAAGGGCATCGGTCTTAAACCGATTCTGTTTTATCTGACAATAGGCAAATAGCCTCATCTTTGTAAGCTAACTGAGATTGTATAGTCTTTTGAGACCGAGCCAAGCAAAAGAGATACGGTATAATCTTAAACACTGATCCGAGAATTTTGTAAAAGAATATCCAACCTCGAAAATCTCGGGATCGAGAAGTATCTACTAACAAATGGCAACTAAATCAAATCTCTCAAAAAAACAGTAGAGAATTCCTCATGCCGACTTAAACATCAGAGATTGACGGCTCTAGCCATGGTTCTCTTTATCTTTTATTATGGTATAGGTGAAAGTACATGAAGAGGTTGATCCAATTTTTTACATCAATATAATCCAAGCATAAGTGTTATGCGGATGTCCAGTTAACAAAAAATCTCTCATATTGGAAGATTCCAGCCACCGAATTTTTTACTTTCAACAGTAGAATGTAGGCAGTTACTGTATTCCTTTTTTTAACCGTCTATCTGTAGCCTTGAAATGTAGAGGTTACAATTGACAATTTTTAGAGAGAAAATTACCAATGGAAACACCATCGTCATTGGGCTACAATGTTCTAACGGTCTGGATTAAAGAAATTATGACCCACTTGTCAAAACAGAAAACCCGTGTATCCTGCGCATAGATGCTGCTCGCGTATCACATGATCCCTCCTTTATCGTATTGGGCCCGGAATCCTTCGCAGCACCTGTTGCACGCAGCGCGTACAACACATGTGACCCGCCATATCTTGTGTGAGAGATCCACTCCGTCCATCACGTTCGCCACAAAATGTTATATATAGGAAGCAAAAATATGCCCGAACTGCAACTCAGATAGTCCACACATCTAGAGGGGACGCCAACCATAGGTAGGTGTCTAGGGCTACCATCAAGTATATAATTCCATCCAAACCGTTTATCAGATGGGCCTCACCACACTTAACGGATACTCTGAAAATTTATCTTAATTAAAACTCAGGCGGATCACACAGTGTGATCTTGAGATTTTACCGGTGATGGCCCAGCTGAGTTTTGGATGATTTTTCGCGTTGTAAGGTGAATAAAGAAAGGTAACGTGATAAACGGAGTGGAGGCTACACTCGCAACACGGTGGGGGCCACATAACTCCCGCATTTTACGGCGGCGGACCGCAATTGCGGAAGAGGATTCTGGTCCAGGATATCCTAAGACGTTTCCACAGCCGGCCCTACGTTTTTCTCATGTGTCTACGTAATCATCCGTACGTCATCCACGGAGAGGATTAGGTGGGCCCCGGTCTCACCTAAGATCGTGCGGCCCTTATCGTGATGTATGTATTATATATCCATGCCGACCATCCATTTTTAAGGATCATTTAAATACATGATCCCAAAAATGAAATAGATCTAAAAAGTAGTGATGGACTACTACCGGGTCATAAAAGTTTTGGATCAAACTAATATTTATTTTACCTTTTTATTCAAGTTGGAAGGAAAATAAATATCACATAAAGAAGTTTTATTTGTAGCCATGGTTCACTTAAGATTTGAGTCTTTTTAATTTTCTAAATCATGCTGACAGATGACCTGAGATGAGATGAGATGACAAAACAAATGGAAACAGTGGATATTCCGTTCACAGGTGGTAGGGCTGAAAATCATCAAGACCCTCAGCTAATGTTGGAGACGCCATAGGGAACCACGGTGTGCATCTTTTATCAAACCCTTTCGTAAGGAGGAACTGATGTAGAGCGGGTCGCGGATAATTTCATGGCTAAGATGGATCAGAAAAGGCACGGTCGGCGACAGAAGTGATCCGGACCATCGGACCTTAGATCGGGCGTATCTCACAATCCGGAATGAGTTATCCGACGTAAAATATATGATTTTGGGGTAGAACGAGCTACTTTAGCCAACCAACCCAGCTACGCCGGGTTGCGCAGCCCGGATTTGCGAAAAACCCCCTGATCGACAGTCGTTTTCTCGTTTTAATTTTGTTTTTACTATAAATAGTAAGTTTTAGTTTGAGTATAACTTTTCATCCGTTGGGCTTTAGGAGTTGTGTCCAACATGAAAAGTGCTTAGGATAATTAGGAGAATGGTTTGTTGAAGCCAAATAGGACACTTACTATTTTTGGCCGAAAACCTTGCGCACTAGTAGACATCGTGACCGTCTAAGTTTACTATTTATAGTAAGTTGCGAATTCTAGGAGTTTTAGTTGTAGTATGAGTCTGATTTCTTTCATGTTGCGTGGTTCCCTTATTTAAAGGGGTGTAAACTCGTTTTTAATTATTCATCAATCAATTTCGAATTTATTAGAATTATTTCTATTTTCCTGCTTTCTTTCCTTGTGGATTCGAGAAGTCTCTGTGAGGAGTCCAGAGAAGCTCCGTGGATTCGGAGTAGTTATCCTTGAGGAAGACGGTGATCGACCTCATCACGTTCATCCCTGCGTCAGGAACAAACAAAAATTGGCTTCTGATGGGGTTAAATGCATAAAAGGTTGAGAAAATTATTACTGTAGATGTTGCCTCTTTTTTAAATTCTTTTTTAAACTGTTTAAAACTTATCTTTCCAACTTAGACCTAGAAAACAAAAATGCTCCAGCTTTTTCAGCAAGAAGCAGTTGAAAGTGAGAGCATTTTTGTCCCCAAATGCTGTCCGTACATGAAAGGTGTAACTTGGGAACGTAAGTTCCGAACGGCCCAAAAAAAGCTGGATAAAAGGTGGCATGTACAGTGATAATTTTCTCTCAAGGCCTGTTTGGGCGGCTGGATTAGATGGGCTTTGGTGGTATGGAATTGCATCTGGTCGTGCCAATTTCGCTCCATGTTCGGGAAGAACAGAAAAGCGTGGAAGTAGGTTAGATGGAATTGTATTGGGTCTCGTGCTAATTTCACTTAATGTTAGTAAGTTGTGTAGGTCTTATCATGATGTGTGGGCTATATCCACACTGTCCACCCAGTTTTTGAGATTATTTTAAAATTTGAACTAAAAAATCAAGTAGATCCAAAGCCCAAGTGGACGCCACTATAGAAAGCAATGGCAATTGAATACTTACTATTGAAAACTTTTTTGGAGCCACATAAGTTTTGGATATGCCTCATTTTTAAGCTTTTGCCACAAAATGAGGTTGCAAAACAAATTACCAGTCTAGATATAACATAAGTATGTTATTCTCAATAGTTTTAAATGATGATGGATATATTTTTTCAATGTACCATCATATTACAAACAAAGCAGGCAATTAAGCTTATCCCATGGAAACAAGGACTGTACCCTGCCCGGGGTAATAATGATGTTTTTTCAATCCCATTCCACCTAATCCTTTCCAATGCAACGGGCCTTAAAGGTTTTAGATGTGATTTTACATTTTTACATTGTTGTAGACCATTTTCATTTTTAAACGAGCTGATTTTTTTTAAAGCATATGATATGGAATGAGTGGACTAGACATACACAAGATGGTTCGTCCCGAATAACATTAGTGTTTTTTTCTGGTACAGAGATATACATGGAACGTGCCATGACGCGATGTTCGGTAGAAAGGCGAGACCAGCAACATGCATTTTCGTACAAAGGACTAAATCCTGAAAGTGCACCCATGGGACATATGCACGACGATCCATACCGTTAATTAAAATCGTGGTCCCAATGTACCCAGAAGTAATGTAGTAGGAAAAAGCCCCTCTATTTAAAGGGTCATATTCATAGTTGAGCTGTAATGTGGACACCTGACCACTGCCGTGCTACTTGAAATGTGGATCATCCATCACATAGTATGATCTATTCCCTGCACATGGTAAGAATACAATTACCGTGGTTAAATGAACAGCATATAAAGGAAAGTACGGTAGTACTGATGATCAGTTCCGTGGGATCAATGTGTAAAAAAAAAAGTCAATAAACTCTAAAAGAAATTAAAAATATTATTAAAAGAAACCGGCACACATTTCATGTATGCGAATGGATAAAATCATATTCATTTTACAGGGACAGTAAAAAACAATCTCCGTTTATAATTCTTCGATGTATCCCATGAATCTTGTAGTGCTAGTAGTGGGATCACATCGGCTTTGACGTAAGATGGTTAGAGGACTTAAACAAGGGACTAAGAATCAGGGGAGGCTCAAATGGGCAGAGGAATAGGCAGGTGAGGCAATCGCCTAAGGCCCCTTAATTATCAAGGCCCTATATTATATCAAAATTAAAAAAATTTAATTATAAAGGTACTATATTATAGCAAAATTAAAAATAAGAAGAAGAGAAACAAAAAGCCTAAATATTTTGAAATAAAATTTATTAAAATGCCTACAAAATAGGAACATGTAAAAATTTGTTTATAAATTTAAAATTAAAAATAAAAAAATAAATTCTATAAATTAGCACTATCAATAATAACAGTCTAACTCTATCATCTTTTTTTAAAAATAATAGCATTATTTCTAATAAATTCTTTTCCTAAAACTTAGGATCATAACTACCTACTTTATTGAAATTAGTTTATAAATTTAAAATTGAAAATAAAAAAATAAATTCTATAAATTAGCACTACCAATAATAACAGTCTAACTGTATTGTCTTTTTTCAAAATAATAGCATTATTTTCAATAAATTATTTTCCTAAAACCTAGGACCATAACTACCTACTTTATTGCTAATTAAGTTCTTAAAAAATTAAATTCTAATGTTATTTTTCTAAATTAAATTTTAAATTTATTTTTCTAATGGTTTAGATTTATTTTCGGAATTAAATTTTTTTTAAAAAAGTTGCAAAACAAAATAATATTCCAATTAAAATACTTAATCTAATAAAAGAACTATATTGTTTTTCAAATTATTTTATTGCATATAGAATACTACTTATCATACTTGTTACAGTTGCATTTGTAGAAAAAAAATTTTCAAAACCAAATATTATAAAAAATTATTTACAAACAATTATATCTCAAAATAGATTAAACGGTTTAGCAATTTTATTTATCAAAACTGATTTATTGGGTAAACTTGAATACAAAAATTTAATTAGTAATTTTACATTTTAAAAGACAAGAAGCAAATTTATGGTATAATTTTGAATTTATTAATTTTTTTTAAAACTAAAAAACCTCATTTTTATGATTTGCCTTAGCCCCCTAAAATGTTGAGCCACCCATGCTACGAAATAAGAATGAATGAAATCGAGCCCGAAGGTTCAGAGTTCGATGGGGAAGAAAGCACAAACGGGCATCAAGGCTTTAGACGGTCGTAATTTTATGAAAGGTTATTTGTTTCACACGTTACTATGATGTTGAAATTGATAAAGCTGATTTCCCTTTCACGTTTCTCAAAAGAGAGAGAAACCATTCTATAGGTTAAAATACTTTTCTCAAAAGAGAGAGAGAAAAATGATTCTCTAGGCTAAAATTATATTTTGGTCCAAAACTTCACTTTCATTATATCTGGCTAAAATTGCGGGTCCAAAACTTCACTTTCATTATCTTTTAGGGGGTGTTTGGCCTATGGTATTAGATGGGATTAGGTGGGATGAAATTGCATTTGGTCCGTGCCAATTCCGAAAGAATGGAAAAGCTTGGAATTAAATTAGATGGAATTGCATTTGGTCCGTCCCAATTTCACTCAATGTTAGCAAGTTGTGTAGGTCTCACCATGATGTGTGGACTATATCCACACCGTCCACCTAATTTTCGAGATCATTTTAGAGCATGGGCCAACAAATTAGGGAGAACTAAAGCTCAAGCGGACACCACCATAGAAAGTAATGGGAATTGAACATGTACCGTTGAAAACTTCTTTGGGGCCACATAAGTTTTGGATCTGTCTCATTTTTAGGCCCATGCTATAAAATGAGGTTATAAAACAGATGAACGGTTTGGATATAACACGTGTTATTCTTAATAGTTTCAAATGATGGTTGGTATACCTATTCAATGTACAACAAACTAAAGATTAAATCTCACCATATAACAAACATAGCATGGAATTAGGTTTATCCATTGTAATAGGGAACAATCCCTTTCATAGGTAATAATTACATTTTTTTAAAATCCCATCCCACCTAATCCCTTGTCTAGGTTCTTTGATTTAGTCATTTATGGATTATTATTATTTTTTAATGTTTTAATATGGTTGAACTTTTGTTTGTTTACTATTTTCAAAAAGTTTCCTAATTCTTTTGCTTATATAATTACATTAGATACCATTCTATATATATAAAGAGAGGAATGCTCACCTATCCACCTTCTTACGTGAGCACTTGTGCGCATCTTTGCACATGTGTCATGGGCACAAAATCTGAATAATTCAAATGATATAGCATCCCTTAAAAACTCACAAGCCCAACTTTAACTACGATACAAATTTCTAGTGAGCCATGGTAAAGGCAAAAAATTTGCTCCATTGATTTGCATTTCTCTTTGCTATGGTTCACTAGAGTTTTGGATCAGGCTGAAAATAGGACTAATAAAGTTTTAAAGGGTGATGCAGCATCATGTGGACCATTTAGATTATGTGCCCATGACACGTGGACAAAGGTGTGCATAGGTGCTCATATAAGAAGGTGCGCATGTGACATTCCTCTATACACATGAATTGAAGGTCTACTCTAGAGAAAGAAGATAGTGATCTCATTGTCCCTTTATCACCATGCACTAGTTGTTAGGCTCCCACATATACCATACCCTAGACAGGTCCGTCCATAGCTAGTTATGTCTTCGTGGAGTAGTACCCAATCCATGCCTATACTATACATATGGCATGGACGTTTTTAGGGCTAAAAGCTGGATGGGTTGGATTAAGTTGCTGCTCAACCCTAGCCCAACCCAAGATTTCCATACCTCAACCTTAACCCAACCTCGGTTGGGAGTTCTCAACCCAAGCCTAACCCAAGCGGGCTCGGTCAAGTTGGTCGGGTTGGCTAGGTGGATACATGCTAATAATTTTCATTATTGCATTAATATATTATATTTTAATACATGACTTATCTTTTTATATCTGTGATTTTATTAATTATATATGTAATTATTTATCGTAAAGGATTTCATTTTTTCTAAACAAACAAGCTAAAATATAAGACAACTATTTTTTTAAAAGTCGTCTTGTGTTGCATTCAATCTATTTGGAAGAGAAATCTAGTGTGTCTTGTCAGCTTGAGTCATCGTCAATGATGTGGATAAATTAGACTTGACACCACTATACTTGCTCGTGCCTTTAACACAAACGATTCACAGCCAATTATAATTTATAACTTATATATCAATAGGGCGTGTTGGGTCAGCCAACCCAAGACGGTCTGACCCAAGTTTTATAAGGTTGGTGTTTATATAGCCCCGGCCTAAGATTGAACCCAATACATCATGCTCGAGCCCAACCCAATGTCAGGTCAATCATAAGTCGGTCAGGTTGAACCTGCATACCTAACTTTCATCCCTAGACGTTTTATCCATATTGGGCCATTTGCTTGGGCCTCACTTTGGATCGGTATTGACCAAAATTTAAATTCATCGTATATGTCATTAGCTATGCAATGAGAGGGACAACACTGCCACAGTGTAGATATTTTTCTACCAATCAAGCCGTTTAAAAAGTGTACAAAAACAAATGAATGGCTAGCGAAAATAATTGTTGTACTCTCTCTCTCTCTCTTTCCTGAATTTTTTGTCCATGTAACCCGAGAGTTCACGGCAAAAATGAATATTTTATCATAGAAATTTTCCTATTGGACTTTTCAAGGAGGATCCTTTATTTCGTAGAAACCGTTAGAGGCTGAATCCAGCTTTATTATTAGTCCACGTCATTGTAAGTGCCATGTCACCATTTTATTAAATATATTTTAAAAGTTACATTTTACGGAAACGTTAGACAGTTTTCATTTGAAAATCGGATTGCGTACTTGTTGGGGATTTTGACCTGCGGAATCACACAGATCTAGATCTAGGATAGCAATCCAATGGCACCAAACACACAAGAGAACATAGAGAACACTCAGATTTAACGTGGAAAACCTTTGCGGGAAAAAATCACGGCACAAAGCGACAGATCTCCACTATGAAAACAGAAATTACAAAGAGAGAGGACTTACCCGATTCGAACAACCTCGAATCTCACCCTTGTTATACCCTTTAATTTTCCTGGAACCCCTTTAGAAAGTTTTCCCATCATACTAGAAAAGCCCCAGGAACACCTACTTATAGTTTAGGCAACTTCCTTTCGCATCCGAGTTGCGAAAGGACTCAAAATCCGCAATCCGCACAAAATCGTAGAACGAATCTGCATAACCTACGACCGGTCAAGTGGACTGCATGACCGGTCAAGCGTCACCCATGACCGGTCGAGCACATCGGACCACAAAACTTTATGCTCGCTGGACTTTGAGTTGAGCGGGCTACGACTAGTCGAGCTGCTCCCACGACCGGTCGAACCTGACCCACGACCGGTCGTACACGTTTAAATTTAAGACATATCTCAACAATCTCCACCAAGTCTTCAATCTTGAACCGTGTAGCTTCTTAACCTCTTCTCTTGTTTCTGTATCACATCATAGCATCTTGTGCACACTCTGTCCTTCTTTTACGCCATCGCCAAGTCCAGAGAAGTTGCATAGAACTTGAACTTCTTTGTAAGAACGATCTAGGTGAGCATGTCTGCCGGATCAAAATTCATATGCCGAACCACCTTTGCTCTTGTCTTCCTAAAAAAAATCGTAGTCTTCTTACCATCTCACCGCTACCCAATATTTCTTGCCGGGGTACTTGCTCACAACATTGATAGCCTGTGAAATAACCGATCTAATACAGACCTTGGCATATACTGTCAACCGCATTCGAATAAGGCTCATGAGATATCCTACTTTTTCTCATATGTTTTGGGACATATTTTGAGGAAAACTTGAAGAGAGATACGTAGGGAACGCTCTCCGGCTATACCCGGCTCATCACATCCTTGATCAATACCTACACATAAGGTATTCCTCCTGTGATTACCAAAGCCTACTCCTCCTTCAGTCTCAATGTCAATAATCATCTTTGCAGCCCCCCCAATCCTTCATCCTTAATGTCCTACTTAACCGAGTCTTCAGTACATTGATTTCAGACATGTTATAATTGACGATCTACATATCATCAATTCCTGACTCACCATGAAGGAATCAAAACCACTGCCTAGGCGACATGTCAAACCATGACCTCCTACAAAGTCTTTTCTCAGCCCCTTTAACTTCTAACCACTCTAGTTGCTTCATGTAGATCTGCTCTTCACTTTCTGTTACAGAAGTGCAGACTCCACATATATCTTTCCAGCTCAAGATCACATTGGCCAACCAGCGCAATCACAGATCTAATAGATACCTGCTATACCATCGATGCGAATATCTCTGATAAGTCGATCCCTTCTCTTTGAGCATAACCCTTCACTACCAACCTTGCCCTGTATATATATTGTATCCTCTTGAAGATCCACTTGCATCCAACCACTTTTCGGCCCACTGGAAGCTCCACCTGCTCCCATATGTCGGTCTGGTACAATGAATCCATCACATCGCCCATAGCCACCTTTCACTTCTTAGCACCAGGCTCACCTAGAGTTATCTGAATAGAAGATGAATCCTCCTGTGATATTGGAGTCGTCCATGTACCTCGTCGATATCCTTCGATCATGCCGTGTGATTCTTCTCACAGGTGACTGCTCCACCTGCTCTGTATCCCTGTCCGCGCGTGTCAACCTTCCTGCTCTACTCGCTCATGTAGCCATGCCCAACATGCCACACACATGCAGAGGTGGAATCCGCTACATCTACTGCCTCCACCTTTTGAAGTGCTCCCGATCAACCTATACAAGTTACCAAGTCGTTGCGCTTTCATGATTACCCGTGACCTCTTGGATACTTTAAGAGTACCATCAATACCTATATACTTGCATCCTTTTACCTCAAGCACACTAAGAGAAATAAGATTCCGCTTCAAATCAGGAGTGTGCCTCACATCTGTCAAGGTACGCTCCACTCCATTAAACATCCTGATGTGCACAGAACCAACAGCCACAACATTACAAGCAATATCATTGCCCATAAATACCTGTCCACCATCGCACTCCCTGTAGCTGGTGAACCAACTCCGATGAGGACTCATGTGAAAAGATGCCCATGTATCTAGCATCCACTCATCCATACGATCATCGTATGACCATCTGAGCGAAGACACAGATAAAACATCACCATTACATCCACTCGATCCATCTGACGTGACAACATTGGCCTCCCTGCATGAAGCCTTAGAATCTTTCCTCTTTGATTTAGGATTTTCACAATCCCTCTTCACATGTCCTTCCTTCCCAGAATTTCAGCACTTTACCTTTCTTTTGCCCTTGCCCTTGGATTTGGATCTAGAACCTGAAGAACCTGTACCATGTCCAGAATTCCTACCCACTGTAAATAGTGCATCAAAAGATGTCCTCATGTCGCTGTTCAGTTATCTCATAGCCTTTCCTTGAAGGGCTGAGATAACGGTGTTGACACTCAAAATTTTATTCATATTGCACATAGTGTCCTTGAATGACTCATAAGACGCCGGAAAAAAATTCAGCAACATACATGCTTGTTCTTCATCTTTCATTACTTCCTCCATATCCAACAATTAACAAACTAATTTATTAAAGTTGCTGATGTGAGCCTCCAGATCTCCATCCTCTACCATCTTGAAGTTATACCACTGCCGCTTCAAGTGCAGGCGATTTTCAGAGGATTTCTTTGCATAGACATCCTTTAACTTCACCCATAACTTAGCCGCAGTTTTCTCCCTCATAACATTGTAGAGAACCTCATCCGTGAGACATAAACGGATCCATGATAAAGCTTTCTTATCAAGAGTATTCGAATCAGCATTAGTCATAGTAGACTTCTGCTCCTCAAGAGCACCATCTTCGCCTTGCTTGGTTAACAGCCTAATCATCTTAACCTTCCATAACTCAAAATTATTTTTCCCTGAGTACTTTTCAATCTCATACTTGGTGCTCGCCATTATTACTAATCCCTCAGATTCAGATCTGTGCCCTAACGATCGCTTTGATACCACTTGTTGGAGATTTTGACCTGCGGAATCACACAGATCTAGATCTAGGATAGCAATCCAATGGCACCAAGCATACAAGAGAATATAGAGAACACTCAAATTTAACATGGAAAACCCTTGCAGGAAAAAACCACGGCACAAAGCGACAGATCTCCACTATGAAAATAGAAATTATAAAGAGAGAGGACTTACCCGATTCGAACAACCTCGAATCTCACCCTTGCTACACCCTTTAATTTTCCTGGAATCCCTTTAGAAAGCTTTCCCATCATACTAGAAAAGCCCTAGGAACACCTACTTATAGTTTAGGCAACTTCCTTCCGCATCCCAGTTGCGAAAGGACTCAAAATCCGCAATCCGCAATCCGTACAAAATCGCGGAACGAATCTGCATAACCTACGACCGGTCGAGCGTACTGCACGACCGGTCGAGCATCACCCACGACCGGTCGAGCACGACCCACGACTGGTCGAGCACCTCGGACCACAAAACTTTATGCTCGCTAGACTTTGAGTCGAGCGGGCTACGACTAGTCGAGCCGCTCCCATGACCGGTCGAACCTGACCCACGACCGGTCGTACACGTTCAAATTTAAGACATATCTCAACAGTACTGTGTACAGTACGCTCTTATCATACTGAGTAAACTCAGATGAACCTGCCTTGTACATATGTGGTTTATCCACACCGTCCATCCGTTTTTCCATCTAAGTTAAGGGGTTGATCCCAACATTGAAGTATATCCAAACATCAAGTGGATCATAACACAGTAAACAGTGGGTATAATGATTTCCACCGTTGAAACTTTGCCACTTCCCACAGCGACGTTTATTTGTCATCCAACCCGTTCATAAGATCATACAGACATAGATGAAGGGAAAACACAAATATAAGATTGATACAAAACTTTTGTAGCCCCCAAGAAATTTTAACGGTAAACATTCAATTCAATTGTTTCCTATAGTGTGGTCCATTTAAACATTGTATATGTTTCATTTTTGGCCTCCAGCCCTAAAATTATCCGGTAAAATTCATGGACAGAGCCGGATAAAATACATAAATCATGGTAGACCACACAGAGTTTACTCAGTACCCTTAGTTACTTGCTACAGAGTCCGCTTCCTTCCATTTGGGGATTCAACACCCGGGTGAGACTTGCTACTAAAGTGATGTCAATAGTTACTTGGATCCCACTGTGATATATGTTTTGTATCCACCTTCCCATCCATTTGGAGAGATCATTTTGAGGCATGAGCCAAAGAATGAATTCGATACAAAACTTGAGTAGACCCCACCACAGAAAACAATGGGGAGAGTCACGCCCACCATTAAAAACTTCCAAGGGTCACAAACATTTTTGATCAAGTTTATATTTGTGTTTTCCCTTCTTTAATATCTATGTTAACTTATGAACAAGTTGTATCTCAAATAAAAATCACAGTAGACCTTAGGAAGGCTTCAACTGTGGATGTCACTCTCCTCACTATTTTCCGTGATGGGGTCCACTCCAGCTTTGGATCTGCCTCATTCTTTTGATCATGCCCTAAAATGATCTCTCCAAATGGATGGACAATGTGGATACAACACATACATCATGGTGGGCCCCACATAACTTGGTGGCGTCACTTCAGTAGCGAGTCTACCTACTCAACCTTTTATTGGTAGCTAATCCGCCTCCAATTTATTTCTTTTAAAATTTAATTAGGTCACATCATCTCACATCAATTTTATATTTATATATATATATATATATATATATACACACACACACACACACACACACACACACACAAAATCTACCTAATTAACAAGGAATATTAGCTATGACCCAAGATAAGTGATGTCCATAAGATCCTCACCGTCGGCCCACCTTGTTCTATACATTGTATATCTACCTCATCGATCCGTTTTCTCATATTATTTTAGATGATTGTACAAAAAATGAAGCAGATACAACTCTCAGGTGGACCATACCATAGGAAACAGTGGTTATTGAATGCCGACCATTGAAAACTTCATTGTCCACTTCAATGTTTATTTTCCATCCAATCGGTTGTTGATAAGGTCACACATCCTGGAAGAAGGAAAAATAAAAACATCAGCATGATCCAAAACCATTTGTGGCCCACAAAAAGGTTTTAATAATCAATTATTATGGTTTATGGTAGTGTGGTCAACTTGAGATTTGGATAGGCTTCACTTTTTGGCCTACATTGTAAAATGAGCTTGCAAAATGGATAGATGACATAGATATTCAATGTATACAATTAGATGGGTCTCACTCACATTGGGGGATTCGGAGTTGTCAAGTTCTTTCTTTTATACTCGGATCACATGGCATAGTACACAACACTAATGTTGCTATTGTGTGCGACTAAAAAAAAAAATCCTTTATGGGCTTCACCATGATTAGGATTGGGCAAGCAGCAAATCGGTAAACTTGACTCATCCGACTCGATACGAATGGAGTGGGTGAGTCGATCTTAATCGAGCTGACTTCATCCAATCCGAACTCAAAATGAATCGAGTTCAAGTCACTTAGTAAGTCGACTTGATGTTCACAACCTCAAGTGTAAGGTCGCAATGTAGTAATAACTCAGAGAGACCGAGGTCAAATCCATAAGGACTAAACTTGTATGTATTCTGAAAATAACTATAAGTAGAACTAGAACAAGATCTAAATCTAAAATTTGAATAAAAGAGACTAATTGTGAATAAAGTATCAACAATCTAAAAGGAAAGTAGAGCGCCAAGGATCCACTTGTAACTACTAAGATGCTATTTACTTGATTCAAAGAACACAATTGGAATTGGAATCCTATCCTATCCAATTAGAATATAAAGTAATTTAAATTAAATTTAAACTTTTCATTGACCTAATTCTCAATGGAAGAGAATTGTAATGATTGAAAGGGATTCCATCACCCTACCATGCCCAGGAGATGATGCGAACAATAGGATTTACCAATCTCACAATCTCAAAACAGGTAAAAAAAATTCAAAACTATCACAATATCTATTGTAATTTGAGTCACAATAAATAATATAAAACTAAAAATATTCCTTTAATATCAAACTAGAAATCAATAAGGTTCAATATAAATAAGAATCAAAGCAAAATAAACATCCCAACATACTACAAGCTTCACCTCTTAGCCCTAAATAAAAGATTAGCTAGTTATAGCTAACTCAAAAACATAATAAAAACAAGAATATCTACTAAAACCCATGAAGAAATCAGAGTAGAAGAACGTTGTCGACACTCCACTTAAGTTGCATTTCTCTTTCCAAACTCTAAAAGATGCTTTGGAACATCCTAGAGACTCCTATTTTAGTTGTGGAACACCAATTTTCATACTGATTTAGAAAAATTCAGAAACCGCCTCAAATTTACGCACTCCATGTAAGCTCCGCGTAGCCCTGAAAGTCTATTATGACACTTTTCATAACTATGTTTTTCTGGCCTGGAATTTTAAAATATCTTTTTTTCAGGACAATTTCAAGATTCTTTTTCTTCATTTCAAATCTTCGATTCTCTTCATTCCTTACTCGGTTTCCTTGAATCTTTGACATGTGAATTCTTCATTAATGACGCCCATAATTTGGATCCTCAACATCTATTTATGTGAGGGCAACCTTTGATGTGGACCATACATTATATAGGGCACAATTCAATGTGGGCCTTAAATCATGTGGGGCCATCGACAATATAGACCATCCATTGTCGATAATTTTTTCTTAGTCATTGGACAAAGTGACGGGATTCATTGGACAAAGTGACAGATTATTAGATGAAGTGACAGAGTTATACTAAACAAAGAGACGAGGTTACCTGACAAAGTAACATAATTTCACTAAACAAAGTAATAAGATTAAATGAGACAAAGCAAATACGGTTCTATTAGACAAAGTTGTAGAATGTCGGAAAAAGCGATAGGTTGCCGGATAAAGCGACTCGATTCCACTAAACGAAGTAATTGAAATTGCACCTCCTAGTGCCCTGGTTTATCAATTACGGTGTAAATTGAGTCAGTCGGACAACAGCGCCTAACAGGAAGATTAATTCAAGTGTCTGCCTCAACTGGAAGTGTGGAAGCTCGCCATAGGTAAATCATAGCCTCACATCCCATGTCCCAAAACACCAGGTGATTAAAATCCTTAAAATTAAGTAGAACATCTTAGGATTTTATTGTAAGAAAACCTTTTACCAAACAGGAAAATCTTCAAGTTTTCTTACCCTGTCGATTGTATCGATTCACATTTCGATATGATCGACCTGCTCTGTCGATGTCCTCGGCATCTCAATCGATACAATCGAGTGAGGACAAAAAGCGTCTAGCAATCAAACATTCATCAAGACTATTTATCGATATCTCGAAGTTACAAATGATATTATCGATATTCAAATATCGATCCCATCGAAAGTGGATCGATAATATCGACAGACAGTTTTTCTGGCACCCCTGTTTTTTATAAGAAATTCATAAGGTGTTTCGATATATCGACACACTTCCGATATGATTTGAAATCAAATATCGATTCGATCGGAAGTCAGTCGATGATATCGACCTTGGGCGCGCATTTCTTCCAGCAAATATTTCAGGTTGTTTTTAACTTTGATCGAGGGGCCAGTCGAGAAATTGATATTCATATGTCGATCATATCGAGGCCTGGTCGATTGGATCGAGACCAGACACAAACCGTCCAACAAGCATATAGGTAAATCTATACGATTTATCGATCCCATCGACACGGACTCCGATATCATCGATATACAAATTTCAATGACATCGGCTGTTCCCCGATCATATCTTAGAAACCTGAAATATTTCTAAGCTAGTCTCTCTCATGCTTTAAATGTCGATAGCTCGATCCCAGTATCGATGGAATCGGAGTTCGAAATTCGATAACGTCGACACCTGTATCGATCCACTTGATAAGCCGACAAAAGGTTTCAAAAGCAAATGACATAGAGTTTGTGCCATTGAGCGGATCATCGATACAATCGAGAGTATACGACCGATCATATCGACTCTTGCTCGATAATATCGACTCTTGCTCGATAATATCGAACCTTGTCATAAATATGACCGTTTTATATCCATTGAAACCTTTTGTCTATTTAAAAAGAGACTTGTCTTTATTACTGGTAGAGAAAGAAGAGAGTGCTTCTGAGTGTTTTAAACTTCATATCATTTATCTTAAGCCCTTTCTCTCAGGGAGTTCATATTCCAATCCACTCTCATCATTGATATTCAATAGAGTGGATTGGGGAATGAACTTCCGCATTCAAGGATCCTCCAGCTACTACCTTAATGGCAAATCATTAAGCAGGGATGCCTTGAATGCATAGATGATTGAAATCACTCTATCTTCCTAATAGAAAAATCTTTAGAGAGTAGAATTTCAACATAACCTTGACCCAACCTAAAGCCAAATACTGGTACATCTTTTGTGTTGTGGATCAAGGGAGAAGAAGACTCTTCAACAACAAGGAGGAGATCTTCGTCACTGCGCTGAAAGGGACTCATCAACTTATCTGTGAGTATCTAGAGTCCAGAGGACACTTGTGATCATTCCTTTTTAGGATTGGGTCTTAAGTGATCTCACCCTTTGAAGTCCTCAGGGAGGCCTCCGACGGGAGTGTACGTGCGGGGTGCGTTGTGTGGACCCTTGCTCTGTGGAGAGCATAAACATCTAGTTGGGAGTGAACAAGTAAAACTCTACATTAGAGGTGAACCTGGTAAAACCTCCGTTAAGTTCTCAGGGGAGATCCTTGGCTAGTGTGCCTAAAAGCGGGTGCGTTGTGTGGACCCTTGTTCTATGGAGAGCATAAACATCTGGTTAGGAGTGAACCAGTAAAACTCCAGGGCTTGAGGTGAACCGAGTAGAAACCTCTGTAAAGGTTGAAGGTGAATTTGATTTAAAACCTTAGGTTTGAGGTGAACCATGGGAAACCTCCTTAGTGAAATTCGGTACACTCAAGGGTTGAGTGTGGCAGCCGGGAGTGGAGTAGACAAGTAGTCGAACCACTATAAATGACTGTGTTTGTGTTTGATTCTTGTGCCTAATCATTTGTGTGATTATATTAATTGCATTTACATTTTCTCACACTACACACTCAGTCACATACATCATAGACTATACCTGCTCCATGCTTATCATTTGAATAGTCTAGTGATTAGATCCTCTACCAGGCTTGGAAGCCAGTAGAGTTAATTTTGAGTAATCCTAATTTGTACTCTGTGATAGGATTAGTGTGATAGGATTTTAAATATAACTCATACATCTTTAAAAAGTCCTATTCACCCCCCTCTAGGACATATTCGCATATTCCTACTTCAAAACAAGCGGCCTTCACCGCTATTTCAATTGGTATCAGAGAGGGTCTCTCTTTAAGGGCTTCACCGCCTAGAGAGTGATCGTGACTGAAGTTGAGAAAGATGGCCAAAGGAGAGGGCTCATCTGTTACTAGACCTCCAATATTTGATGGTTCAAATTATGCATACTGGAAGGCTAGGATGCACTACTTTCTGAGATCTCTGGACCATGATGTTTGGGATGTAGTTGAACGAGGATATGTGTCTCCATCTGAATAGATCACACTTGAAGATGAGACAACCATCACAAAACCCAAACCCAGAGAAAAATGGATGATGTTCGATAAAGAGAAACAAACTGCTGAAGCAAAAGCTATGAACATCATCTACTGTGTCATGTCCCAAGATATATTCAATCAAATAAGCATGTGTGGCACATCTAAGGAAGTGTAACACCCCGAAAATCGGGGGTCGAGTAGAAACCCAACTCCCGAGTTCCAGAATATCACATATGCAACATTTTCAATGATGGATGAATGTTGGCCATAATAGTGCATAAAACGTGAAGTGGATTAAGCCAAAACAGCATATCATACTCCAGAGACAGTTAAATTAGCAAGCGGAAGAATGTGATAGATATATAAAATATATGAACTATTGTACGTCTCTAGAGTGTGAACATGTTACCAGGTTAACTAAATACATGTATACTCCAAAATAGAAAGAAGAGAATATACATGGATGTGAAGATAAAAGGCAAAATACCAAGTGTACTGGCATCTAATCAGTAACCCTGTAACCCCGTCAATCAGAACCTGCATATAGGAGGGATCCTCCTCATCATCATCAAGTCCGGCTCTACTTCGTAAGCATCGCCATCATCTGAAACTAAAATAGGAACTGGTGGGTGTCCGAAACACCATCCCGTAACGTGGGAGTGAGTGATCAACTCAGTGGAATCATAGAGCAAAGATTAGTATGTTATCAAATCAATCACGCGATAATAGTAAAGCACACAATCAAACATTCCTAAATACTGTTGTTAATGCAAACATGAAATGACATGATGGATGCCCTCACCGACATACTCCCTCATGCGGCACCATCTTACTCCCGCGGCATGCTTGCGTTCCTCAGTGCTCCACATCTTCCAGGCACATGCAGTGCGATATGAATAATGATTACCTAGTTGTTATTAGTCCATTCATACAGCAGAATTGGGAAACTAAGGTACCTTCCTTATATCAATCCCAACACAGATCCTGTCTAGGGACGTTACTCCTAACAATCTCATACGATGTTATATTTATAGGTCGCTGCAAGGGCTGCCAGGACTGTTACTCGTACTCGTTGCACCGCTCCCCCATCACCTTATCAATACAGGCCTATTTATATCCTTAAGACTTCATCAGGACTCGTCACCCCCATGCGGTGTCAGGATAAACTCAAGGTCATTACAGAAGGCTCGTCACCAATCAGTGTAGGCCGACAACAAGAATATAGTGTCTCATACCACCATAATCTGCTCAGAGTATGGTGCTCACTGGTCACTACAGGGAGGTTTGTGGCCCCAGCATACGCTGACAGCTCGACCACGGTGTCCCATACCACCATGCCTGGCTCATGAGTCTTTATGGATTAATGGTAAGTTCAGTACCCTAGGTTCAAGCAGTTATGACTCATACAAGGTGAACATATAATGGCCAGTCGGGTTACTTGACGGGCTCGATTAGTACGAGCGCATCTCAAGCTGAGCGACATGAAGTGCATGAAACACTTCGTGTGGCTTAACCACTGCCGCCAACTCAAAACACAGCTCGCGTTCATCGACGCGTCCTTCGTAGTAAATAGAAGCCAACCACGAATTCGATCCATTACCGACTGCCTGGACTAACGTATAGCCCCAAGCATTTGTACACAACATCAGTAATCATATGAGAGTAACCGAAATGAATATAAACAATATAAGCATGTTGACACATGTTATAACATACAACGTAAGCAAATCAACCAACACATGCATTCCATATATATATTGAAATCAATTCATGTAGCCAATATGGTGGAAATCATATACATCAGCATATTAATTGAGAATTCAATCTCAAACTAATTCACAACACCATTTACTCGATACATACTAATATAAACATTTATACAAACACTTAGTCTACACACTTTAGTCTACATAGCGTATGTCGACCCAAAGTGCGCATTAGGACGAATCTCTTCGCCGAAAAGATCATGCACGCATTCCTAATATCCTAACACGATAAATACCCATGACAATCATTTCAGCAAAATACGGACGTAAACAGTATTTTCTACAAATACCTAAATACCCTAAATCTCATATTTCTCGTACGCAGTCGAAATGGAAAATGGACAGCATGTTCTACATGTCAAACAGCGTTCTCGTCAATAATCTACTATTAAACGACATTGAAAGCTTTGAAATCAGTCAATCTAAGCGTCTAAAATCCTCACCCTTTTCCTTAGACGTGTATCGATTCGAATAGAACGTCTACGCTTCGTCGATTCTCGTCAATAATCTACTATTAAACGACATTGAAAGCTTTGAAATCAGTCAATCTAAGTGTCTAAAATCCTCACCCTTTTCCTTAGACGCGTATCGATTCGAATAGAACGTCTACGCTTCGTCAACGGCGTTATGACGACCTATATCACAAAATACATAAGCTACATCGCTACTTATAACAAAGGAATCCCTAAAACAGCTTGTGGTTAGGGCTTTCTTACCTAGAAGTGAGTTGGAATCACTGGGAAAGTGATTTGAATGCGGTGCTTAAGCACGGGCAGAAGCTGTAGCAAGTGGCAGGAAATCTCTCCCACAACTCACTCACAATCTCTCTCTTTATAGGGTTTATAGCAAATTCGGATGGGAGAGATATGAGAGGGTTTAAAGCCCTTATATAGGCTAAAACTTCACCTAAATAGACTTAGGACAAGGGTATACTTGGGTTATAACCAAATCGGGTCTCTTACGATCCAAAGGAGCGTTTCGGGAGGTCCCCTGGCCGAACGCGGTCGGACTTAAGCTCATGTACATTGGATCTTGCTCACATCAAGTTTTCAGACCGGTAGAGTTCTCAGATCGCACGTGGCAGACCAGTTTCAGTTTAACGGTCACGGAGACTCGATCGAGGATTTCAAGTACACTGACCTGGGTGAGAAATGTTCCCTGATCCGAGGGTATATTTGGGTCAGATTCCGACGGTCTGAATGCTTATACTGATCTTGTAAGTGAAACGTGTCAGATTTATTTAAATCCCATTTAATTTTAAATGAATTTCACTCTTTCTCACACTCCCTACTTCAGGCTCAATGAAATAGCCACAGAGCATCAGTTGGGCTTGATTTTTGAAATGATTGTCAAGTCCATCTAAGCGGTCACAACGGTCTGAGATTGTGGATATCAGACTTTCGACACGCGGTCTAGATCCAATACAAAGTTTTAAAGGGTTCCTGAGAACAAACCGGTTTAGCGTTTGATCCTTGATTTTAGGGTAACGTAGCGTCAACGATTCTATAGGTTTTGAGTCTTACAGATCGTATTTAAAGTGGTTGGCGCTTATTTCACAGGTAATCTAGTATAGCGCTGGTTAATTCACGTTAAATTCTAAAGAATTTGGTTCTAAATGATTTCTCTGGCTTTGGAATTGAATTTTGAGAAGCTCCTAAGGTGCTATGGTAGACCCATTGCCTAAGGACGTCTAACTCTAGGTAGGCAAAAATCTGGAGTGTTATAGGAAGCATGAGACTTATTAGAAACAACCCATGAAGGCACAAGTACTGTGAAGAGGTCTAAACTACAACTTCTTACTTCACAGTTTGAAAATCTCAGAGTGGAAAAGCATGAGACATTTATGGAGTTTTTCAAAAAACTAAATATTATTTGTAACTCTAAGGGTGGACTGGGAGAAAAGGTTCTGGTACCAAAAATTTGTAGAAAAATCCTTAGATCATTGCCAGAACAGTTTAATCCTAAGGTTACAACAATTGAGGAGTGTAGGAATATCGATGAGATGAAAGTAGAAGAACCGGTAGGTTCCCTACAAACATTTGAACTACACTTCGCATAACCCCAAAAATTCAAAAATACTGTCCTAAAAACCTCTAGGAAAACAAAACATGAGGACAGTGAGAGTGAAAAAGAAGATGAAGATGAAGATGAGGAAGTGGCCTTGCTGGCATAAAAATTCAGAAGATTCTTTCAGAAGAATTGCGGTCGTCCCTCCAGAGGAAGACAGATGAATAACAAACTTTCTACAAGCAAATTTGGAAAAAGAACCAAAGAACCACAATGTTATGCCTATCATAAATATGGACACCTGTCAATCGAATGTCCAAACAGAAAAATCAAAGGCAAGGCAATGGCCGCCACATGGGATGGTACAGAAGAGTCAAACTCAGAAACTAGTGACTCAAAGAGTGATGGAGATCAGAAATCATTGAAAATCCTTATGGTCTCTACCACTCCTATCATTCCCATGGAATTTGAAAGAAAGGAAGAACAACAAGCCACTGAATCATTTTCATCTGATAATGAGAAAACAGAAGAAGAAGAAAAAGTAGAAAAGGATAAACTACAGGATGCTTATAATCAACTATACATTCATAGCATCCACATCCTTAAAAAACTTGGCATGTCTGAAAATAAAAGGGAATTGTTGCAAAAAGATTTGAACAAAACCTTGGAAATAAACATACATTTAACCAATGATTTGCAACAATATCACACAGACAATGATGAATTAGAAAGAGAAAACCTATCCCTAAAAATAGAATTATCAAAACTTATGAATCAGGGTGAATCGCTAAGAGATGATAATGCAAAACTTGAAAATGAGAACCACTCACTTTGTATTGACTTAGAAAAATCTAGAAAATTTGCCAAGATAAACTACAAATTTTCTCAGAGTGGTGAGAAATTGGAAAAATTGTTAGGGATGGGAAGATTAGGAAGAGACAAGAGTGGACTAGGATATGAGAAAAATAAAAAGAAAACTGAAAATAAAGCCTCAAAAAAACTGGCTACTTCAGGTAGCAATATGGGAATTTCTCCAGTTTGTCATTTATGTGGTGATGTTGGTCATTATAAATTTGAATGTTTAGCACCTAGACGGACTCTATATAACTCTGATTGAAATCACATTGAAAAATTCAAACCAATCAGAGAAACTCAGAATGTTAAAAGTCCATCTAGGAGAAGCACTCATCCATCACCACCTAAAGAAAAGAACGGAATGAAGAAATCTGTCCCACAATGGGTAGTAAAAGAAAAAGTGAGCTGTCTGATGATTAACTCGCATATTTCCTGAAATATCAAGCAGAAAATGGAACAAGTCCAGGTTATGCATCTATATCTAGATATTTGCTAAAATGATGCGGTTTTGTTAAGCCTTCAATGTTACATCTAAAGTTGGAGACCTCGAACTTTTGTATATAAACAATATCATGTTTATAATTGTACAGAACTGGTATAAACTTTTATGACATATACTGATCAAGTTAGGAAACATACAATAGTGTGTCGAAATTGAGAAAATTTTGAATAGCATCTACTTTCGATACAAGTGTCGGTCTTTTTCGATTTCATCGACCGATGGTCGATACAATCGACGGCCTTTCAGAATGTGAAAAGGTGTATGATCGTTGATGACATTTGAGACAGAATCGATAGAATCGATCGGCAACTTCTCGATAGTATCGATACATTGGTCAATATGATCGACAGATAGCGTTCGATAAAAGTCAGCAGGACGAAAAAAAGGAGTTTGTTCTTTAAAAGGCTTCTCGGTCGTCTTCCCTTCCCAATCCTCTCGACCAATCACTAGAAGCCACGTTGGACTAACCAAATCCTTCCATAAATCAGGTAATATTCTTCTAACATCAATAGGTTTTTTTTTTATATTCTTGGTTTGTCGGGCGTTTTTGTCATTTTTCCCAAAATACTTCAAAAAGTCTATTAATTCATATGGGAAAAGACAAAAGTGTAGCATCCAGTCCGGGAGAGTCTTCAAGGACTACCCGACAAAAAATCCTTATCTCAAGGGGAAGAGCAAGGATCCCGGACCGTGGGACCCCCACACGGCAAAGATCACGACACAGTGGGTCCCAAACTGAAGTTCCTGCACTGTCTCAACCAGCGCCACCTCCTCCGGCTATCCAACGTCCTGCAAAATACACCGGAAGAAAGCTGATCCATGAGAGAAAAGTTGATAAGGGCTGTTTGGCACCATACAATTTGAAACCTCTATTCGCCGCAATCGGATGACTGCCTATTCTAGATTTTAGAGGACCCTGTCAACTAGAACAAACACGTAACTTTCTTGTAGCGTTTCATTCTCCAGTATCTGATCCTCCTTCATTCATGGTATTCCTAGATGGTGATGATGCATTTATCACTCCCGCCAATGTAGCTCACATTCTCAATGTACAGTTGGCTCCAGAAGGCCTTCCAAATTGGGATCTCGATCTTCCAGATGTCGGATCAAAGATAACCAAATACCTATGTCACAACAGAGATATTCCATGACATCAAGGGAATGCCTTAAAAGCTAGGTATATGGAGCCCTGGTTTCAAGTCATGCATGGGATCTTCACAACTAATTTGTACCCAAGAAGTACAAACCGATCAGATCTCACAAGTCTCATGGTCATGATAATATACTCCGTTGTAACCGGGACAAAGATTTTCCTTCCAACACTGATTGTCAATCAGTTTGTCAATGCCATACATACATCTAGAGATTTGCATCTGCCATATCCCTGGATTATTAATAGAATCTGTCAAAGCATTAGCTTACCTTCTACAAATGATCCTGTGCTTCCACTTCAAGTTTTTAATTTTAAAAATATTAGCAAGATGGATCTGCTTTATCACGAGTATAAGGAAGGGGGAATTCAAGAAGAAGGAGGCGAAGGTACTAGTGTCCCTCAGGCTGAGGAAACCGAGATGGAAGGTGGTGAATCTGCCAGAGTTGATCCATTCCCATCTATGTCAATCCCTAGGCATACTAAACGATACAAGCTGGACAAGATTGGGGTAATTCAGCGGGACATACAATTAGTACAAGAGAGACTTACAATCTTGGAGCGTGTTGTCCTCAAGGTACAACTGTCTGTGCAACAGTTGGTCAATCTGATGACCTGTCGGCGAGATGACACGGCTCCTTCTCACTCTACTCCCTAGCACTGACTTCCAAAAGCTGTCACACACACTCACTCTTTAACTCAACGTATGAACTATGATATCTTTTTGAAGTTCTATGCTTTCTTGAGTGCATGTGACAGCTCTCTCTCTTGTTAACACAGGTTGAATTTTTTTTATTTTATTGTGTTTTCCCTTGGATAGGATGAAACATTGGTTATAACTTTTGGCGGCTCTGAAATAGGTTTTGTTTTATTTGGATGATGGATTATAATACTGCTGTCTATGGCAGTATATATATATATATATATATATATATATATATATATATATATATATATATATATATATATATATATTATACTGGTTGATATGGCTGAATTCAATTCTATTTCATTGTCATTCCTGTTACTTCTATAATGACTGTACTGATTGCTTCATCTATTTTGCTTCCTACCTTCATTGATGTGTGCTTATCATTGCTGAATATCTATATACATCTGACTGCGGTTCTCCCATATGCTTAAACTCTTCAGTCAATATCACTTATTAGGCCTTTGCCATTGACTGACAAAAAGGGAGAGAAAAATTACAAACACTCCTGTGAAAAATTAGATATTTGTGCTCTTATATGTTGCAGGTGTAAGGGGGAGCAGCTGCACCAAGAAAGGAGTTTTTATAGTTAGGGGGAGTAAATTATGGGTGTGTACATGAATGTGCTAGAATTTATAAAATTGTGTAATCACATGTACACACAATTTAGGATGTATCTGTCTAGATATTTTTCTAGGGTGTTTTGAGTATTTTGTCACATAATTGATAAAGGGGGAGAATGAAAGTGCACCTACTAGTGCCTTGATTTGTCAATTACGGTATAAGTTGAGTCAGTCGGACAACAGCGCCTAATAGGAAGATCAATTCAAGTGTCTGCCTCAACTGGATGTGTGGAAGCTCGCCATAGGTAAATCATAACCTCACATCCCATGTCCCAATACACCAGGTGATTAAAACCCTTAAAATTAAGTAGAACACCTTAGGGTTTTATTGTAAGAAAAATTTTTACCAAATAGGAAAATCTTCAAGTTTTCTTAACCTGTCGATTGTATCAATTCACATTTCGATATGATCGACCTGCTTTGTTGATGTCCTCGGCATCTCAATCGATACAATCGAGTGAGGAAAAAAAAGCTTCCAGCAATCAAACATTCATCAGGACTATTTATCGATATCTCGAAGTTACAATCGATATTATCGATATTCAAATATCGATCCCATCGAAAGTGGATCGATAATATCAACAGGCAGTTTTTCTGGCACTCCTGTTTTTTATAAAAAATTCATAAGGTGTTTCGATATATTGACACACTTCCGATATGATCTGAAATCAAATATCGATTCGATCGGAAGTCAGTCGATGATATCGACCTTGGCGCGCATTTCTTCCAGCAAATATTTCAGGTTGTTTTTAACTTTGATCGAGGGGCCAGTCGAGAAATCGATAGTCATATGTCGATCATATCGAGGCCCGGTTGATTGGATCGAGATCAGACACAAACCGTCTAACAAGCATATAGGTAAATCTATACGATTTATCGATCTCATCGACACGGACTCCGATATCATCGATATACAAATTCCGATGACATTGGCTGTTCTCCGATCATATCTTAGAAACCTGAAATATTTCTAAACTAGTCTCTCTCATGCTTCAAATGTCGATAGCTCGATCCCAGTATCGATGGAATCGGAGTTCAAAATTCGATAACGTCGACACCTGTATCGATCCACTCGATAAGCCGGCAAAAGGTTTCAAAAGCGAATGACATGGAGTTTGTGCCATCAAGTGGATCATCGATACGATCGAGAGTATACGCTCGATTATATCGACTCTTGCTCGATGATATTGAATTTTGTCATAAATATGACCATTTTATATCCGTTGAAACCTTTTGTCTATTTAAAGAGAGGCTTGTCTTTATTGCTAGTAGAGAAAGAAGAGAGTGCTTCTGAGTGTTTTAAACTTCATATCATTTATCTTAAGCCCTTTCTCCTAGGAAGTTCATCTTCTAATCCACTCTCATCATTGATATTCAATAGAGTGGATTGGGGAATGAACTTTCGCATTCAAGGATCCTCCAGCTACTACCTTAATGACAAATCATTAAGCTGGGATGCCTTGAATGCATAGATGATTGGAATCACTCTATCTTCCTAATAGGAAAATCTTTAGAGAGTAGAATTCCATCATAACCTTGACCCAACCTGAAGCCAAATACTGGTACATCTTTTGTGTTGTGGATCAAGGGAGCAGAAGACTCTTCAACAACAAGGAGAAGATCTTCGTCACTGCGCTGAAAGGGACTCATCAACTTATCTGTGAGTATCTAGAGTTCAAAGGACACTTGTGATCATTCCTTTTTAGGATTGGGTCTTAAGTGGTCTCACCCTTTGAAGTCCTCAGGGAGGCCTCCGACGGGAGTGTACGTGCGAGGTGCGTAGTGTGGACCCTTGCTCTGTGGAGAGCATAAACATCTGGTTGGGAGTGAACCAGTAAAACTCTAGATTAGATGTGAACCTGGTAAAACCTCCGTTAGGGTCTCAGGGGAGATCCTTGGCCAGTGTGCTTAAAAGTGGGTGCGTTGTGTAGACCCTTGCTCTATGAAGAACATAAACATCTGGTTACGAGTGAACCAGTAAAACTCCAGGGTTTGAGATGAACCGAGTAGAAACCTCTGTAAAGGTTGAAGGTGAACTTGATTTAAAACCTTAGGTTTGAGGTGAACCATGAGAAACCTCCTAAGTGAAATCTGGTACACTTAAGGGTTGAGTGTGGCCGCCGGGAGTGGAGTAGACAAGTAGTCGAATCACCATAAATGATTGTGTTTGTGTTTGATTCTTATGCCTAATCTTTTGTGTGATTATATTAACTGCATTTACATTTGCTCACACTACACACCCAGTCACATCCATCATAGACTATACCTGCTTCATGCTTATCATTTGAATAGTCTTGTGATTGGATCCTCTACTAGGCTTGGAAGCCAATAGAGTTAATTTTGAGTAATCATAATTTGTACTCTGTGATAGGATTAGTGTGATAGGATTTTTAATATAACTCATACATCTTTAAAAATTCCTATTCACCCCCCTTAGGACATATTGACATATTCCTACTTCAAAACAAGCGGCCTTCACTGCTATTTCAGTGATGAGGCTAGAAGACAGTGACTGACTTCCACTAGACAAAGTGATGAGGTTGCTGGACAAAGTGACGAGACTGTTAGACGAAGTGACAAGGTTCCCTAGACAAAGTGATTGAGTTACTGGATAAAGTGATGAGGTTTTACTAGGAAAAGAGACTATGTGGTGGACAAAGTGAGAAAGTCCTACTATATCAAGTGACGGGGTTCTACTAGACAGAGAGTGACGAGGTTGTTGAATAAAGTGATGGGATTTCACTAGATAAAGTGAAAGAGTGCTAGACAAGGTGACAAGATTCTACTAGACAAAGTGACGTGATTATTGGAAAAAGTAATGAGGTTTCATTAGACAAAGTGATGATGTTCCACTAGATAAAGTGATGGGGTTGCCAGACAAATTGATAGGGTTTTGCTTGATAAAATGACGAGTTTTTGAATAAAGTGACT
Organism: Magnolia kwangsiensis; assembly: GCA_037074715.1. Lineage (NCBI taxonomy): Eukaryota > Viridiplantae > Streptophyta > Magnoliopsida > Magnoliales > Magnoliaceae > Magnolia > Magnolia kwangsiensis. Next base: position 90,668,266 of record CM073585.1, read on the forward strand.
TGATTCTACTAGACAAAGTGACGATGTTACTGTGCGAAGTGACATGATTTTACTAGATAAAGTAACAGCTTGTCAAATAAAATAACAGGGTTTCAATAGACAAAGTAATGGGTTCATTCAACAAAGTAATAGGATTCTATTAGACAAAATCATGGGGTTTCATTAAATAAACTAATGTGATCATTTTATATAATTATCATGGTAGGTCATATAAATTTTAAGGGTAGATGTCTCTCTTCCAAATATTTTCTTTGGTGTGGCTCACATGAATCTCATGTTAACCTTTAAAAAAAAAAAAAAAAAAAAATCAGGCCTAAATGATTACGTATTTAATTGTCAGAATGGATTCTACATACATATCATAGTGGGCTCCCACCAAAAATTCAATCATCCATGCTTCTCCAATTTTATGTGAGTTTATATATATATATATATATATATATATATATATATATATATATATATATATATATATATATATATATATATATATATATATATATATTGTCAAAAATCATACCGATACATGAATCACTTGGGCTAGACTAATGAAAACAATTTGGAAGGCGATGATTGTCTATACACTGTGTACAATCATGTGGTCAACCTGAATTATAAATATAACTAATTTTTTCAGCCTGTGGCCTAAAATGGAGTGAGGCACCTTGTGGTCCAGGTTAATTTTACATAAAACATCATAGTATGGCCCACCTGAGCCACTGACTATTTGCTTAAACAAGTGGCTTTGACGAAGGGGACATTGGTAGCATATACTACCAGTTGCAGTATTATGTGTTATTGGAAAAGCTCTATTGGCTCTACCATGATGTATGTATTTTATCCACATCGTCCATCTATTTTTACAAATCATTGTAGTTCATGACCACAAAATTGAGGAAGATCCAAATCTTAAGTAGGCCACACCATAAGAAACATGGATGACTAGAAGATTAAAAACTTGGGGGCTACAAAAGTTTTGGATCAAGCTGATATTTGTATTTTCTCTTCATACATGTCTTTGTGACATTATCAGTTGGTTGGATGGAAAATAAACATTATATTGAGCTCTACGAAGTTTATAATGGTATGTGTTCAATCACCACTTTTCCAATGGTGTGGTCTACTTAAAATATTGATCTATCTATTTTTAGACTCGTGCCCTGATGTAAGTGAGCAAAATAGATAAACAGTATGTATAAAAAAAATAACCATCATGGTTAGATGTGGGCATCAAGTCAATTCAAACCGAGTTAGGGCTAATCGGACTCGTTCGATTTTGAAATAGGCTTGACCCGAACTCGACCTGACTCGGTACCAAGTCCAGCATGCCTAACCCGATTCGAGTCCGGGTCTGGCCTGGACTAATCTGGATTGAGTTTGACTTGATCATAAGTACCAATTCGGGTCGAATAATATGAGAAAATGGATGGATGGAGTAAATATACAACGCATAGATTAAGGTGGGCACACGGTGAGGATTCTACAGACATCATTCATCCTGGGTCACAGCTAATATTCCTTGCTAATCAAGCAAAATTTGTACATTTTTTTATTATAAAATTACCATGAGATGACATGGCCTAATTAAATTTTGGAAGGAAGAAATTAGAGGCGGATTAGCTACCAACAGGTTGAGTAGCTAGACTCGCTACTAAAGTGACGCCACTAAGTTATGTGGGGCCCACCATGATGTATTTATTGTATCTACATTGTCCACCCATTTGGAGAGATCATTTTAGGGCATGATCCAAAGAATGAGGTGGGTCCAAAGCTGGAGTGGACCCCACCACGGAAAACAATGAGGAGAGTGACGTCCACCATGATTTTTATTTGAGATCCAACCTTTTCATAAGTTAACACAAACATTAAAGAAGAGAAAACACAAATATCAGCTTCATCGAAAACTTTTGTGGCCCTTCGAAGTTTTTAATGGTGAGCATACTCTCTTCATTGTTTTCTGTGGTGGAGTCCACTCGAGTTTTGGATTTGATTCATTCTTTGGCTCATGCCATAAAATGATCTCTACAAATGGATGGACAGTGTGGATACAATACATACATTATGGTGGGACCGACATAACTAGGTGATGTCACTTTAGTAGTGAGTCTCGCTACTCTACCTGTGCGCTGAATCCTCAACTGGAAACCTAAATAAAAATCACAGTGGACCTCTTACGTTAACACAAGCGTTAAAGAAGGAAAAACACAAATATCAGCTTGATCGAAACTTTTGTGACCCTTAGAAGTTTTTAATGGAGGGCGTGACTCTCTCTGCTGTGGTGGGGTCTGCTCGAGTTTTGGATATGATTCATTCTTTGGCTCATGCCTTAAAATGATCTCTCCAAATGGATGGATGGTGTGGATACAAAACATACACCATGGTGGGACCTACGTAACTAGGTAACATTACTTTAGTAGCGAGTCTCGCTACTCAACCCATGCGCCGAATCCCCAGGTGGGAGGAAGCGGGTTGCCCGGTGAGTAACTCACCACGCTAAGTGTACTGAGTAAACCCTGTGGGTCCAACATAATTTATGTATTTTATCCGCTCTGTCCATCAATTTTTCCAGATAATTTTAAGAAGCATATAGAATGTTCAAATGGACCACACCATAGGAAACAGTTGAATTGAACGTTCACAGTTGAAACTTTCTTGGGGGCTACAAAAGTTTTAGATCAATCTTATATTTGTGTTTTCCTTTCATCCATGTCTATATGATCTTATGAATAGGTTGGATGACAAATAAACATCACTGTGGGCAGTAGCAAGGTTTCAACAGTGGAAATTGTTATCCCCACTGTTTACTGTGTCATGATCCACTTGATATTTGGATATATTTAAATTTTGGGCTTAACCCCTTAAATTAGATGGAAAAACGGATGGACGGTGTGGATAGAGCACATACATACAAGGTGGGCCCAACTGAGTTTACTCAGTACGATAAGAGCCTACTGTACACAGCACGCAATCCGATTTTCAAATGGAAACCGTCCAACATTTCGGTTAGACTTTCCGTGAAATGTAATTTTTTTAATATATTTAATAAAACGGTGATGTGGCACTTATAATGACGTGGACCAGTAATAAGCTGGATTCAGCCGCTCACTGTTTCCACGAAACAGAGGCTTCGCGCACTCCAGGAAAGGAAAAAAAAATGAAGAACGGTGACCTGGCCTTTATGTTTCCATGGCTACCCAGACCATTTCATGCATGTTTGCAACTATAAATAACGCTCCCACAATGCTAATTTCTGCCAAGCAATCAATCCCAACAATTGCTAAAAAGATGGCGTTCTCCAGCCTTGCACTCGCTTTGATGTGTGTCATGGGTCTAGCCCTGGCTCATCTTACCCAAGCCCAAAACTCCCCCCGAGACTTCCTTGCTGCTCATAATGCCGCACGTGCGCAGGTTGGTGTTGGCCCCATGACATGGGACCCTACTGTGGAGGCCTTTGCCAGGAACTACGCTAATCAGCGTATCGGTGATTGCCGTCTTGTGCACTCAGGTGGGCCATATGGTGAGAACATCTTCTGGGGCTCTGGCCGTGAATTCACAGCCGCTGATGCAGTGAATTCATGGGTTGGCGAGAGACGGGACTATAACTACAACGCAAACACGTGTGCGGCTGGAAAGCAGTGTGGACACTACACTCAGGTAGTTTGGCGAAACTCGGTCCGACTCGGTTGCGCACGTGTGAAGTGCAACAGTGGAGCAATTTTCATCACATGCAACTACAGCCCTCGTGGCAACATCGTCGGGCGAAGGCCTTACTAGAGCTCTATAATCCATATTATTATGTTCCTAGTCTTGACTATCTCTCCAATAATCTCTCTATTGAATAAGCTCAAGGATCATGTATCCTAGATGAGTGTTTGTTTTTGTTACTATTAAAAAAAGTAATGTTTTCTTTTACTATTTTTGTTAATTAGCATGAAGATGCTTAATGGGTTTGTGGTACACGTGTGGATATGGCACATGTATTTGAATTGAGGGTCATACATCATGTAGGGAGAGCTGTGAACATGCCCTAAACTAAGCAGTAAAAAATTAAAATTAAAATTAAAGAAGGGTGGTCCAGGTGGGAGTAAATGGTAGCTTTCTCTTCTATTTCTGAGTTTAATTTTGATGGTTTATGGTTGTCTAATTCATTCAAATGGGGCCACCCAGACTGACTTTTAAGAAGTGGGGATCAAAAGAATTGTATTGACCGTAATATAAGTCTCTTACATAAGCTTCTGTTGGAGATGCTTGATTGGGCCATCATTCCAATCGTTTGTGTAGCGTACGTGTATCACCTTGGATTGGTCATGGCCAAAAAAGGCTATGATTTAGATGATCCGATGGTCTATTTTCAACTGTAGAAGTGCTTCATTCAAGTCACTAATGTGGTGGCCCACTAGATCAACAGTCATAATCAACCTAGAAGTGTGCCGATCACACGGACCCAATAAGGACATGAATCTATATGCGGGGGAACGTGCAACAAGCTAATAAGGACAGATATTGTGGACCCAGAGGGCTGAGAAATCATCTAGTTTGACCTAAGTACATTGAACTAGCAACCGGTGAAACATAGATGGCTACCAAATAGGGTACATGAGTGATTTGAGTAGTGCCTCTACAAGTAATTTTTTTAGCCGAGTGAAAATAGATATAATAAGATGAATAAAAACACAGCAGGAATGTAATCATCCCAAACTTATTTTTAACAATCACATACATAGTGGGGCCCACTGGTCCAATTATATGATATAGTTCAATGATCATGTGGGCCCACCAAACAAAAGTCCTACATGGCCTCCTCAATTGTCATCTATGGGTTGGGGGTGACCCAGAACAAAAGTCCAACATGGCCTCCTCAATTGTCATCTATAGGCTCTGGTCAAAACATACCTCTCATAATAGCGTACCACTCATAAAGGTGATATCTTAGGTTAAGGGCGCTACCACTGTTTCCTTTTGGTACGTGAAATTCATATAGAAGGTGGCTTAACCGTTCATGCGTTCCAATGGAGAGATGAACCATTCATTAGCTTAGCTTTCCAAGAAATTTCCTGTCGAACAATTTCGGACGCGGATTAGCTATTGAATTCGACAGTAGCGAGTCTCGCTACTGAAGTGGCGTCACCATGTTCTGTAAGTCCTACAATGGTTTATGTGTTGCATCCACACCGTCCATCCATTTAGAGAGATCATTTTAGGATATAAACCAAATAATGAAGCAGATCCAAAGCTTAAGTGTAGCCCACCACAGAAAAAAGTGGGGATTGAATGCATACCATTAAAATCTTCTTTAGGCCACCGAAGTTTTCGATCAAGCTAATATTTATGTTTTCCCTTATAAACAGGTTGGATCTCAAATAACATCATGGTGGGTCCTAGGAAGGTTTCAACCATGGGTGTTACTTTCCCCACTGTTTTCTGTGGTGGGGTCCATTTGAGCTTTAGATCTGCCTCTTTCTTTGGATCATGACCTAAAATGATCTCTCCAAGTGGATGGACAGTATGGATAAAACACATAAATAATGGTGGGCCCCAAAGAATGTGGTGACGTCACTTCAATAGCCTGAATCGCTGCTTCGGTTTAATAACTAATCCGCGTCCAACAATTTCAACCAAATCGTTCAAAAATCAAGATATATGCGTAGAAAATAATAACCATATATTACTTTTCCCTTGGAATTTAGACCATTCATGATTTTACTTTTGACCATCCATTTGACAGCCATCAATTGAATGGTTAAGGTTGTTAAATTAGCATGACTTTAGAGATAAGCTCCAAACACAATTTACCCATCGCTTTCGATGGCCCGGATAGCTTTACATGAGTGACAAATGTAATAGCGATGATCCATAAACATTTTCATAATGTTGTCATAACGGTGGTGAACCATCACTGGAGTTTGAACCATTCTAGTTTTTTTTCTTGTACGTCAGTCCAGCCATCGTTTCTTGAATTGTCTGCGACCCCTATTTCAAGCAACAAGACCAAGCTCTTATTTCCACCATGTTGCATATGTAAAATTCAGTCCATCATATCATAACTGTTTCGTGTACTACAAAAGCAAGTGACAACGGTAACCTGAACAACTCTGATTTTTTATAAGGCTGATTTATATATTTTATATTGGACCGGTGATTTAGACCTGATTAATGGATTTGTCAGAAGATACATCTCATGTGGCCCTGAAGATTAACCTATGGTTGGCATCTCAACCCCACTGTTCCGTGGTGTGATCCATGTAAGTTGTGGGTCTAGTTGTTTTTTAACCCTAACATCAAGCATTAAATTTGATTGATGGAGTGGATTTTACATATATAATATGGTGGGGCCGCAGGTATAAGCGTTTTACGTTGAGAATTCCGCTACAGGTCTAGCCTCCTTTTATATATATATATATATATATATATATATATATACAGCAACATATCCTCTAGCTAGACCTACCTCATGCAAGTTGCCATTTCCAGATATGACTCAGACAGCCAATCTATCAAGCGTGGATGTGTGGAGAGGTGCGTGTGAGAAGGGTGCATATAAGCTATGCCTAAAGCCCAAACTTCTCCTTTGGACTTTATGCACTGGTGATTTTACTATTAATCATCCAATTTATATCCATTAATTGGATGGCTGTGATTACTTGATTAATGTGATTTTAGAGATGTGCTTCATTCGTAATGTTGTGCGCAATCACTACACATTAGGTGTGGAAGTAACCTTAAAATAAATCAAACGTACGAATTGATAAAAAAATTAAAATTGAGCAATCATGAAAAAATACAATGATTTTACGTGAAAGAAATCCATATAGGAAAAAACTACAGCACCAATCAACAAATAATCCATTATGAATCGAGAATTACAAGAGATAAATATTCGAAACCCTCGCTTCTACAAGCGAAATCCCTTTCTCGAAACCCTAGTTCTTTCTAGCACATGTTAGAATACACTAATCTCACATAAAACAAAGTTTATATAACCCAGTTCCATAATTAAAAACAAAACCACACATTTACGTAGAAGTTACGCACATTGTTGATCGATCCTTCAATCAATCGATGACCTTCGATTGATCGACGACCTTTGACTGAACATGCACAAAAGTATTTAGAGACCTCATTTGGTTTTTCCTAATTTTTTCGATTGATCAAGCCCTAATGTTCAATCAATTAAATATGTCCAAAACTGTCCAGAAACTAAATTGATTTATTCAGTATTCTCTTGATCGATCAACCAGGCTATCGATCAATTGAAGATCCTGAATTTCACCTGATTGAAGGCACCTTGATCACACACATAATGAGATTCACAAGTAAGTCAACTCCACATGTGGAGGCTGTCCTCTCTCTCTCTCTCTCTCTCTCTCTCTCCAACCATCTTTTAGGTTCTACAAAACTAATAAAGGTGGGGAAATGATATACTATAACACGATATATTGTAATAAGGTAACCACTAATGTTATGGAAAGTGGCAAACAAAGTCACTTTTTCCTTTCAGATTTATTTTTCCTTTTAAATTTCAAGATATAACAAGTGAAGCATATGTCTTATATGTTAGGAAATCGTAGAAGCAAACCTTGAATTCGAATCAAATAAAAAAAAATCAAACTCATACAAAACACACAGAGAACCCATGAATTTATGTGGAAAAACCCTAGCATGAAAAAACCACAGCACAAGCGACAATGAATCCACTATAAAATTGAATTTATAAGAGATGGATGGACTTACCAATTCAGAAAACCTTAAAATCCCTTTACAAAATCCTATCTTTGCTCTAGAACACCTTAAGAATGTCTTAGCCTACCTTAATCCCTATTAGACCCGCTAATATAGTGTTATAATCGAATTAAGAAATAAAATATGTATTTTCACAAAATCACACAATTTTGTCAATAGGACCTTCAATAGTTTCGATAGCTATTGAGACTTATCAATAAGATCAAAGACACCTTTAATGGGATCGAAGAATGCCCTAAAAACTATTTAACGAGCATAGAGAATAAACTAGATTTTTCTCCATATGATTGAGTGGATTGACAGATGCTCGATGGGATCGATAAACCCCTATTCCAGTCAAATTGAAGACATCTGACAACAATATTCATCATGGCTTCAATCATCATGAACCATAACTCCAAGCTCCATCTCTAATCTCCTCCATCATAGCTTCACCATTGTTGTCACTTCTCATGCACACTCTGTCTTCATTAAACTTTTGTTAAGCCTAGTGAAATCACATAGCATTTGAACTTCTCTTTAGGAACCACCTTTGTAAGAATGTCAACGTGGTTCGCGCCTATGTGAATCTTCTCTAGAGTAACACCGCCTTTCTTAAGCACTTGTTGGATAAAATATTGACGAACATCAATGTTTAGTACGTGAATGATAAACTGAGTTCTTTATCAAACTAATTACGATTTTACTGTCACAATTAACAGGCATAGCCTCTTGCTGAAGTCCAAGATGATTTATCATTTCTCTTAATCAAATACCTTCCTTGAAAGCCTCTATCAGCGCCATGTACTTAGCTTATATTGTAGAAATAGCAACTACAGATTAAAGTTTTGACATCCAATTGATCACTCCACCCACTAATAAAAATGAATAATCAAATGTCGACTTTCTATTATCCACATTTCCTACATAGTTTGAATCCACATAGCCTGCCAACTTTTCCTCTGATTTCTGAAATGTCAAGTAGTGCACATTACCTCATATATACGAAAGTAGACATTTCATTACCTCTCAATGTTGCTTATTATGGTTTAATATGTATCTGCTCACAACACCAACTGCATGTAAAATATTCGATATCATAAAGACCATGACATACATCACATTGCCAACTGCGGTCGAACAGGGCACGCTAGACATAACCTGTTTTTCTTTACTTATAGTAAGACATTGCTCTGAAGAAAGTTTGAATTGAGAAGAATGAGGTGTGTTAATTGGTTTAACTTTGTCCATCCTAAACTTTACTAATACATTCTCCAGGCATTCATCCTAACTAAGAAAAATATAATATGCTCATCTCCTATCTCTGTGTATGTCTTTGCAGCCCCTGGATCTTTTATTTCAAATGTCCCTGATAACTGAGTACTTCAATATATTGATCTCAGACATGCTATGGCTAAGGATAAGCATGTCATTAACATATATTACCGGTAAGATGAACTTTTCATCACTTAGTTTCTTAAAGTATACATAGTGATCATATTCACTTATAGTAAAAATCTGATTCACCATGAAAGTATCAAACTTTTTATACCATTGCCTAAGCGACTATTTCAGGTTGTACAATGACCTCTTCAACCTATAAATCTTATTCTCAGACCCATTTACTTCAAACCATTCTGATTAATTAATTTATGTAGATTTACTATTCTAACTCCCCCCGTAAGAAAACAATCTTCACATCTATTTGCTCTAATTTCATGTTGTATTAGGCAACCCTCGCCAACACAAATCTGATAGATATATGCTTGACAATCGGTGTGAATATCTCACTAAAGTTGACACCTTCTTGTTTAACATATCCCTTTGTAACCAATCTTGCCTTATACTTATCCTATTTCTTCTTGTAAATCGACTTACGTCCAATCGTTTTACGTTAAAAGAAAAGTTTCATTAGCTTCCACGTCTCATTCTTGTAAAAATAGTCTATCTCATCATGTAAGGCTATCATCCACTTCTCAGTAATGAGAGAGAATGTAATATTCGAGTCATCTCTGTATCTCATCAATAATCTATGATTTCTCGGTAGATTTCTTCTAAAAGGTGGCTACTCCACCTATTCCGGTACCTATGATTGCGGCTCGGGCTCTTCCTATGTATCAACTATTTTAATCTTGAAATTAGTAAATGTTAATTTCTTTAGTTCCTTGTATTCGTCCTTATGGAAGAAGTAATTTTCATCAAACCTGACGTATCGACTAATTATGATTCTTTAGTGACCTAGTTATATAGCTTGTATCCATTCACTCCATCACCATAACTTACAAAAGTATACTTCTTCTCCCTTTGGTCTTGCTTATCTCTCTTAATTAATGCTACATGAGAGTAAGCATTACAATCAAATACATGCATCGTGAGTAGTTTACATTATGACCACTCCATACTTCTTCTGGAATCTTATAGTCTATTGCCATAGACGATGACTAATTTATAGGATAACAAGCCGCATTAACAACGTTAATCCATAATCCCTTCCTCAAGGAAGCATTGCTCAACATGCTTTGGGCTCTCTCTAAAAGAGTTCAATTCATCCATTTTGCCGCACTATTTTGTTCAGGTGTGTGCCTCAGTGTATTGTTTCTTATAATTCTCTCATTTTTACAAAATTGGTTGAAATCTTTTGAAGTGAATTAATTGTCATTGTCTGCCCTTAAGACTTTCAATTTTTGCCATGTCTGCTTCACAACTATTTCCTTTCACAAATGTGGCAAATAAATCAAATTTATTTTTCAGAAAATAAACTCATACCTTCCTAGAGTAGTTACTATGATGAGATAAGAAATGATGACCCCCAACAAAAACAATGAGCGACGGGCCCCATACATTTGAACGCATATACTCCAGTATTCCCTTACATGTTTTATAGTCTTAAAAGTTAACCATGATTATTTACCATATATACAATACTCGATTATATTGAAATCAATACTTTTAAATATAAGAATCAAAGAATGATTAGAAAGTACCTTCATATCGCACTCCCTCATTTGGCTTAGACGCATATGCCACAAACGTGCCAACGTAAACTCTAATACAAATATTACAGTTCCACTCGGTATAGTATTTTTGATCAACTTGTAAATGTTATTGATCTGTTGCGTTTTCATCATCATGAGTGCCCCCTTTAAAACTTTACAAACATGATCAAACGTGATGAACTTGTACCCAAGTGCCCCAAGTTAGACCAGATTCTTCCTAAGTTCAAGAACGTGTCTCAACTCTGTCAGAATATGCTTCAACCCATCAAAATATTTTAATACACACTAAACTGATACCAACAACCTTATATGTAATGACATTGCCCATAAACACCAGTCCATCATTACACTCTCTGTAACTAGTAAACCAATTTTGTTAAAAATCATGTGGTACGAGGTCCCTGTATCTAAAACCACTCGTTGCTGAAATACTCGAATTTAAATACAATCAGAATATCATCATCATTAAATTTCTTATTGAATTTCATTATGTTGGCTTCCTTGGACATATTATCAGATTTCTCTCCCTTTTAAGCTTTAAAATTTCCACAATCATTCTTCATGTATCTTATTATCCCACAATTTCAGTACTTCATCTTGTCTTTCCCCTTTTGAATTGGACCTCGATCGAGAATTCCTCTATCTCTCATTCAAAATTACTTCCTCTTGCGATGCATTCGTAAAAGAACTCTTACAGCTGTTCATCTTTCTCAATTGCTTTGCATAAAGGGCTAAGATGACAATTCGCTGTCTATAAATTCCCTACCATGACACATAGTGTTTACGAGATTTTCATAAGATGATGAAAGAGAATTCAGTAAAATTAAGGTTTGATCTTTTTCTTCGATCATCACCTCCGCATTCATTAGTTTACAAAGCGATTTATCAAATGTGCTAATGCGTTCGTTGATATCAGACTGCTCTATCATCTTAAGATTGTAGAGCTGTTTCATAAGTTACAGACGATTGCCCAGAAATTTCTTTATGTACAAACTATCAAGTTCCATCCATACCCCCGCGACGGTCTTTTGATTTAAGACATTATAGTGAACATTGTCCGCTAAACAAAATTGGATTGAAGTAGTAACCCCCTCATCAAGTTCATTCCACTTTTCATTACTCATAGACACGTGATGCTTCGCCTTACCAATGAGAGCATGTTACAATCCTTATTAAACTAGAATGTCTCTCATATTTACCTTACATAGTTCAACGTTATTTATACCAGTGAACTTTTCCGTTTCATATTTCACGTTTGATCTCTTAGATGACACGTTTCATATTATAACTCGAAACCCAATGTTAGTTTTAATACCACTTGTTGGGTAATCACGGACGTAAACTCCGAATTCAAATCAAACAAGAGAAAATCAATCACGAACAAAAGACATAAAGAACACACGAATTCATGTGGGAAAACCCTTGCAGGAAAAAACATTGCACAAAGCGACAACAAATCCACTATGGAATTGAATTTATGAGAGATGGATGGACTTACCAATCCAAGAAATCTCAAAATCCATTTTCAAAATCCTAGCTTTGCTCTAGAACACCTTATGAACATCTTAGCTTACCCTAATCCCAATTATATCCACTTATATAATGTTGCAATCGAATTAGAAAATAAAATACACACTTCCACAAAATCGCACAATTCTGTCTATACGACCTTTGATAGGATTGACAATCATTGAGGCCTGTCGATAGGATCGAACCCACCTTTGGCAAGATCAAAAAATGCCTTAAAAACTGCCTAGCAAGCATATGCAGTAAATTGGGATTTTCTCGATATGATCGAGTGGTTTGTCAATGAGATCTAACTCTGTTGATGTGATCACAGACGCTCGATGGGATCAAGTAGTTTATCGATGCCATCGATGACTGCTCTTCCAAGTCAGATTGAAGACATCTGACCCACCAAAATTAACGAAATCTTTAACACAATTGACTATCAGTGAACAATTAATAAACAACGTCAGCCATGGCTAGAAAACCAGCAAAGACTCCACGTACGCAAGCACATCCCAAATCCAAAAGACTATTGGCATCCCCCATCCATTATGACGCCCATCAGATCAATGGCCTAGATTATGTAACACGGACCCACTTGTATCTACCGTGCCTACAGTGCCCATAGAACATTTGTCCTGTCCTAATGCAATTGGATCCTATAGGTCCTTCGGAAGATAATCCCTTGAGACAGTAGGTCAAGTCAGAGAAAATACTTAGTCCATATCGGCTGCATCACTTTTATCAAATCTGGTTGACTGAATAAATTAAAAGACAAAAGTGAATAAAAATAAAAGAAGTTGGCCCAGAACAGCATTCTTTTGGTGTACCTTACAGAAAATTGGTTGCACATGAATCTTTCTTCAACGGAATTATGGGAATGGATGGTATGCTAAGGTTTTAATTCGTTCAAGTGGGGTCCATGATATCATCATTCCAGGCCACCCACGCACATCCGCACGTGGTCCCAAAATGCAATCCAGCCCCAGCAACAGAACCCTCTTACAGCCAACAGGCCCTATCAAAGGCCCACAAGGGATATTCAACGATCCAGCCGGCCCACTAAATATCTTAATGGGACCATCATTTTATTTTATTAGAATAACTTTAATACTCTTGTAGAGTGTGGCTGCTGATGGCTTTTTGATAGCCGGACGGATGATATTTAGAAATTACTTAAAATTGCATACATGGAGTGCAGAAAATTGCAATTAAACTGTCCAAGATATGGGTCCCAGTTTGGATGTATCATGACCTAAAAAATACACCTGGTGATTGGAAATTTAGATTGATGGACATATATTAGATAGTTAAAATGAAATACATACATACCTAATTAAAGGTTAAGATTGTTCAACTAATTTGATCTGGTGACTTTAACTTAGCAACAATAGTCCTTATTTTGTGGCCTGCGTGTGGATGGACAGGATCTTTCTGTGTTGAAACTTTTAGAAGCATTGTCTCATCCAACATCATATCAATGTTCTTAATTAAGCAATAAATTGTGGGGTCCACTTGAATAATTGAAAACTAGATCACTATATATGTTATGCTTATCCTCAGGTATAGAAGAGAATACAGTCACCTAGTTTACACAGTCAATAACGGCAACGTTGACGACGAAGCACCATGGATAGCAAAATGGCATACCGCGAAAAAGGAATGGAAAATGTCCATGTTTGAATCAGCCTCAATTGTTGAAAATATGGGTAATATTTTGGTAAAACAAATGAAAATGCTAGAATTTTAGAGAATGAAACGTTTGGGTTTAACAGGTTTGGATTTGAGGGGAAAAAATCGGGTCGAAAGAATGGCTAGATGCATGCATGAATTCGCCCTATTGCAGCATTAGGTATCCTCTCCTCCCAACACTTAAAATAATTCTCAATGGGGTCTATTGATATCATATCCATCCATCACTTAAGCCAGCTAATTTTAGGAGGTGAGCCTGAAAATCATGTGGAGCCAAATGCGTGATGAGAGACGCCAACTGTTGAAACCTCAGGGGCAATTTTCTGTTCATACACCTAATCTGATCGTAAGGTGAGTACACGGACGATGAAGGGAAAACCCAAATTTCTTCTTCATCCCAGACATTGGTGGGTCCTAGAGAGATTTCAATGTTGTGCATCTTATCCTGCTCTTCCATGTGGTGTGGCCCATTTATGCTTTGTATGGGTTTGATTTGTGGGGCTACCATTTATGTTTTGTATGGGTCTGATTTGTGGGGCCAAGTCTTGCAATGATATGCTGCGAATGGTGAATGGTTTTCATGCAAACATCCAATGGGCGCGTAGGTATTTCTACAGCACCCTTTTGAGTCCATTGGAACAAAGGAAACCTGTAGCATTGCTTCACGTGCATGTATACATATTATATATAAATAAGGTTAAAATGACCAAGGAAAGAGCACGAAACGAAGAAGATAAAGATTAGTCTTTTACAACCTTGAATATCCATGAGATAAGTTCCCTTGTTGACTAGAAATAAGAGAGGAAACTCGTATATTTTATTGAAATAATTAATAATTTTAATATATTTTTATGACATCACTAACTTTATAGATGACTAAAACCGTAGTCTAATTAAAAAGTCACACAAAATAGCAAAATGTCTCCAAAAGATTAATTTGGCCACAAGTAGAAATGTTAATAAAATCTTATGGGAATATTTATGGCATGATCAGAAGTAACTTTTAAAAAGACAAAAATTCTAAAACTCTAAACATTGGAAGATTTGATGATAATAAAAATTATCTAAAATAGTAAATTTGTTCTAAATTCTCAATTTTGATGCTTAAGACGAACTTTTCTCACAAAACAGACATCGGTGACCAGCATAGTGAATTGATTGACCTTGGATCCAATGCTACGTAAAGATTGATAGGTCATGTATTTCATGACAATGCAAGATCAAAACTTAGCACTGTCTTACAATGAAAATTTCGAATGACAATTCCATCATATACTGAATGAATTTCTTCTAACTGTATATGTATATGCTTGTGACCCAGTTATGTCATGTGCTATGCTGATTCGGTCCAATTCTGATGGACTATTTTCACTTCCGTTCAGACTTCTTTAAGTCTAACCATGTTAAAAAGGCATCTGCAGTAGGCTTGACATAAAAAAATATAATATTTTAGTTATTATAATTATAATTGTTTAATGTACGAAAAATAATGTATATAAATAGTCAATTGATGTTCTTTGCCTCTCCAAATCCTTTTTATCTTCACATAAATTAACCCGACTATATTACAACTTCTCTCTGTCTATTTAATTTTATCAAAATTTTAAATTGTCTCCAAAAGTATTTTTAAAAAAATATGTATTTTATTGAACGTTTACTTTAGTTGGTCCAAAAATTAGATTTTTTATTTTTTTTTGCTTGTTTTGTCAAATATATTAAGTTTTACTTAAAAAAATATAATTTTTTTAACTGACTTTTTGCCAACCATGCAAGGGATTGAAACTTTAGGAATATCCTAACTGCATTTGTTCGGGAAGAGATGGGCCTAGGCTTTCATGTGGCCCAACATGAACATGAACTGACCCCAAACGCATGCCGTGCCATCAAGCTGTGCCATAATTGTTGAAGGTGCATGATTAACACGTGTGCCCACAAGCCAACCTAACAAGTTTGCTAGATCCACACGAGGATTGCCCACCGAGGTTGTCAATAGTGAGGTGGCTATTGGATACTGCTATGTGAGCCTGGAATAATGTGTTGTATCCACGTTGTGTATCTATTTTTTCATATTATTTTGGGGCAGGAACCCAAAACAAGACAAATCCAAATATCAAGTGGACCACCTAAGAGAAATGGTGGTGATTGAACACCCACTATTAAAATTTTCCTAGGGCCCACTGTAATGTTTTTTTTTTTTTTTTTCATCCAACCTGTTGATTATGTCACACCCACATAGATGAAGGAAAAACACAAAAATCAGCTCATCCAAAACTTTTGTGGCTCTCAGTGAGTTTTTAATGGTGGGTGTTTATCCATGCTAAATTTGGAGATACCTCGTTTGAGGACAAAATGATCCGGAAAAGTGGATGGATAGTGTGGGTAAAACACATACATCATGATGGGGCCTACATATATCAATGTCCAATAGCTATTGGCTACTGATGTTAGGCAATCCGTGTCCGTGAGGCATGTGCCTATGAGAGAGACAAATGTAGAAAGGGATTTTGCTAGGGGTCAATGGCCATGTACCGGTATGTTATTGTGGCTAGTTTTAACTCTTAAGTTACATCTTAAATGATGATTTGAGGCACTCATGTTTTAAAATCTACCTACCCATATCATGATAAGAAAAGACTCCTGGAACATGTGCTTTTGTACAAAGATTAATGCTTAGTGGCTCATAATCCAATTCAAAATTTAAAGCCATTAGTCCAAAATTCTACCATATCATAGGAAAGAGAGGCTTTTTACGGATAAAATCTGAGCCATTAATAATGCAGTGAGCATAATTTTTAATATCCAAATACCCTTACTAAAATTTGAAATTTCTTCTTATAGTCTGACCTTCAAAGTTCTCCTTAAACCAATTGCGTGCAAAATATCCCAACCTTCTTGCTTTATATACCGTAATGATGATGCATTACACCATTCCTCAAGGCCCAAGGGAGAATGTCACTTCTTAGGGGGGTATCCGCGCTAGGTGCATGTTTGGTAAGTCCCATGTGATAGCTTAGTGGCTAGGTCTATGACTGTAGGGCCTACCTATATATGTGTTGTCCATCTATTTTGCTAGCTTATTTTAAGCCATGGGCTGAAAGTTGAAACAAATATAAATGAGAAGTACACCATGCAACAGGAAATTATAGTCAGTATATGCGCCCACCATTAAAAACATCCTAGAAGCACTGTAATATTTTTTTACCATCTAATCTTTTAATGAGGACGTCAAAAAAGCCTAGATGAAGAGAAAATATTAATATATGCTTGATACAGATTCTTTTTGGCCAGTAAAATGTTTTTAATCAATCATCACTTTTTCCAGTAGCGTAGCACACCTAAGATTTGGATTTACTTTTGTTTAGTTATTTTATTTTGCTCACACTCCCACAACCTACCGTAGTGGGATTTCATCACCTATGGGTATTGAACCCCGATCTTGTGTTGATACTCCTGGAGTCTACCACCGACGCAAGAATAAAAATCTGGAGAGGTCAAACACCGAAACGGATTGGCTACTCCCCCTACCACCGGCCAATGGCTGGTGGTCGGTGCTCTGTGGGCCCAACATGATGTATGTGGTTCATCCACGTTGTCCATCTATTTTTATAGATCATTTTATGGAATGAGTCCAAAACTGAGGTATATCCCAATCTCAAATGAACCACATTACAGGAAATAGTGTTGAATGAACTTCGACCAGTAAAAACTTTTTGGGGCCATAAAAGTTTTGGAGTAAGCTAATATTTGTTTTTTCCCATCATCTGAGACTCTATGACCTAATCAACAGATTGGATGTCAAATAAAAAGTACAGTGGCCCGTAGGAGGATTTTAATGGTGGATATCCAATCACTATTATTTTCCTATGGTGTGGTCCACCTGAGATTTTATATCCCTCTCATTGTTGGTACCAAGCCCTAAAATGATCTTTAAAATGGGATGAATGGAATGGATGAAGCACATACATCATGGTGGGGCCCGCAGAGCATGACCACTAGCCACGTCGGCTTGTGTCAGGTGAGCAGCCAATCCGTAGAGGTGGGCATGTCTGACCCGATCCGATGGATCCGACCCGATCAGGCCCGTTCCGAACAGAACCGATGGCCTAAATTGGGCCTGATCGAGTCCGTCCATCGAAATCCAATCGTTTTTCGGGTTAGGTTCAGATGGTGGTCAATCTGAACAGATTCGAACCAAAAACCCGAACCAAAATGATCTGGACCGATCCAACCCGGAGCAAGTAGTCGAGTAGTATAAATATTATTTTTACCCTAAACCCTAACCCACCCAAATCGTTTTTACCCCTCCCTCCTTTCTTACCCTACGCTCTCCCGTCTCGGACGATCGAACGCTGCCCTGCCTACCCGATCTTCTTCCTCTCCTCTTCTGGCTGTGTCTGTTAACCGGGTCGCGGTTTTGTCGATATCTCGCGCCAATTCCTCCCAAAACTTTGAACCCGAGAATCGGCTACGTGTTGTCATCTAGGACGTTCGATCTCATTCTCTATCCTCATATACGATCCGCTGAAAAGAGCTTTTGTAAGGACCTTTTATCTCTCTAGTTAAATTTGGAAGCTCCAACTGCGGAAGCAGCACCGTCAGACGAGGATTCCATGCGAAAGTCTTTCACAGGAGTTCCTATGCTGGGATGCATGGTGGGGGCCACTGAGATGTTTATGAGAAATCTAACCCATTCATCCATTTTTTTAGCTCATTTTACTAAATACGACTAAAAATTAGGAGGATATAAGACTCAAGTAGGCCATACAAGATGAAACAGTGGGAAAGGAATGCCCATCGTTGAAACCTTCCTAAGCTCCACCTTGATGTTTATATTCCATCCAAGCCATTTACAAGGTCATTTTCACTGGGATGAAGTGAAAATACCAAAAATTAGACCGAGACAGAACCTTTGTGGCCATATAAATGTTTCAACGGTGGTCACTAAATCTCCACCGTGTTCCTCTCGTGTGGTTGATTTCAGTTTTGAACTTATTTTTGGCTGCATATCCTAAAATGATCTCTAAAAATGGATGGATGGTGTGACTTTCTTTAAAACATCGCAGTGGGCCCCACCCAGATTCCTTGCGCAGGAACTTCCTACGAAAGGCTTTCGCAGGAAATCCACGTCCAGCACCGTCAAATCTAGCAGGTGCAGTGCATGTACCATAAGATATGATAAAGCCATTATTTTCTGCCAATATGTCTTATATACAGAAGGTGGGCCACATTATCATCGTTAGTCCATTGAACAGTAATCTGATAGAAACTTATGGTGGGACACATTATTACTACAGACCATTGATATCATTTCATGTGCTGATATGGCATACCCAATACATATATAGTTCTGATTTTCACAGGAGAAAATCATTGTATTGTTTCCTATTTTTCTTTTACGGATTTAATCTTTATATCAGTAATCAGCTGACGACGAAAAGATGGATGTATCTTAGGTTATGATACAGCCACTGTATTTTGATCATTTCTCAATCTAGCGTGTCTTCAATAATAAATACAACCCACAAGTTTCTCTTCAAAAGTAGTTTTTAGCCACAGGTTTCCTCTTTAAAAGCAGTTTTTAGCATAGATCTCATATGTTCCTTGGGAGCATCTAAACCTAATGTATGTACAGAAAAAATTCATCAATTGGGTAGCTGTGATTAACCCAGCAAATCAATATTCGTCTGATGTCTTGCACATCGTGTGGGCCACATGCGAAACCCAAGAGATAACAAGGAGAGTTATCGACAAAAAATTTAAATCTAGACCGATCTGTACTGTGCTTAATCCGATTCGACTTAGTTTTCCTGAGCGAGTTGGGCTCAGATCGGATCAGGCCATGTAAAATTTGGAACGGTTCGACTTAGGTGGCTTAAACTCAGTCCTGAAACGAATCGAGTTCGGTTCAAGCTAATGAGATTTCGGATAGGATCGAGTTGGACCTAATCCGATCAGACTCAGTCCATTGCCCAACTCTACCAATTCGTTTCCGTTAAACACTCAATAATTCAATCACCACCTTTTCCTGTAGTGACGTCTACCTAAGATTTAGAAACGACTGGGCTACTCCCTTGTCACCAGCCCGGTGGCTGGTAGTCAGTGTTCAGTGGGCCCACCATGATGTATGTGTTTCATCTATTCTGTTCATCCATTTTTATTGATCATTTTAGGGCTTTATCCCAAAAATGAGAGGGATATAGATCTCAGATGAAACACACGACAGGAAAACAATAGTGATATGATATCGATCGTTAAAATCCTCCTAAGGCCCAATGTACTGTTTATTTGACGTCCAATCTATTTATTAGGTCATGCAGAACCGGATGAAGGTAAAAAACAAAGATCAGCTTGATCCAAAACTTTATGGCCTCCAAAAAGTTTTTAATGGTCGGCATTCACTCAACATTGTTTGGTGTAATGTGGTCCATTTTGAGATTGGGATATAACTCATTTTTAGTCTCATACAATAAAATGATATAGAAGAATAGATGGACGGCATAGATGAAACACATACATCAGGGTGGGGCCCACATAGCACCGACCACCAACCATCGGCTGGAGTAGCCAATCCGCTTCCCTAAGATTGGGATTCACTTTTATTTATTTATTTTATTTTGCACACAGTCCCACACTCCACTGTAGCGGGATTTCACCACCCATGGGTATTGATCCCCAACCTATGTTGATACTCCTGGAGTCTACTACCAAGGTAAGATTAAGGATCTGGAGAGGGCAAACACTCAATACTTGAAAACATAGCATATATTTCCTCGAGTAAAACCAACAAGAACGGGCAGTCCACCGTGGTCCAGTCACGGTCCAATGTCATGTCGGTTGGACTATCCTAACCTTTGATTCGTGGATACTTGCCGATGAAATAGGATGGTCTGATATTTTTCATTGTTAACCGTTCAATAAATCTCCAAGAATCAGATATTCATATATTTAAATAAACTTATTTTTCTTGCTAAAGATGCATCTATATTGTGTACATAAGTTAAGACGGTTTAATTTGAGTATTCATATGCCATGTATTCAATTTCTAAGTGCCTGCGTATCATCTATCCCATTCTGCCAGAGTACCAAATTATTTTCCCAGTGGAAAATAGTTCGCCTCTTTCACACGCTCCCGATTATAACGAGATGGAGAAAAATACATCCCCTTTTTTTCTTTTACCCCTCCTCTTCTTCTCCTCATCTCTAATCGCACTCGCACAAGCAGCCCACTTCCCTTCCTCTTTCAAATCCACCCCTCGTTTCCTCGCAAATTACGCAAACGCCAATCGCAAAACCCCCTTCTCGAAATTGCTTCAATACGAGACCCGCTACTTCACACAACAGCTCGATCACTTCAGCTTCTCGAATCTCCCCACCTTCGAACAGAGATTCCTCATCAACAGCGTCCATTGGAGTGGACCCGATCGGACGGCACCGATCTTCTTCTACTGCGGGAATGAAGGAGATATCGAGTGGTTTGCTGAGAACACGGGTTTTGTTTGGGAAATCGCGCCTCGATTCGGGGCCATGGTTATATTCGCCGAAGTAAGCACTTCGAAAATTACCGTATTTTCTCCCTTCCTTTTGGGGATTTTTTTTGGGATTTTGTGTGTATACGAAATTACAAAAATATCCTTTTTTTGGTAAAGTTTACTACTTCTAAAGAAGTCGTAAATTACCAAAACGATTTTCACCGCATAATTCATTAAAAAATACTTATTTTACAAAAGACCAAAATCCATGAAGTAATTCTTGAGGTATAAAAAGACCAAAATACCCTTTTTGTGTGTGTGTGCGCGCGCGCTTATTTTTTTTTTTTTGAGTCGGGCCCATGTTGTGCTGAGTCCTTGCTTGTGGACCTCATCTGGGCTTGGCTCTTTTTATCGTGGATTGGCTGGGCTTGTACGTCAGTCCTTAGGACATGCTTCAGCCCAGCTAACGTATCCAGGCCACACATCACGTATCCAGACCACACATAACTCGTGGATGGTCTAGATTTTGATCCAACATGTGATGCATCTTGCACAGTGTGACAGTCGATTGGAATGTTGGGCCATTGTGATGTGTGGTCTGGATGCATCGCTAGCCTGGTTGAAGTGGTACTGGAAAGATTGTATAACCACTGACCAATAACTTGCTTTTCAAAGGTCAGTATAATTTATAGGCAAGAGTAACCAGAAAGTTCATTTGGACCAGTTTGGATACCACCCGCCTGTTTGGGCGGGCAGATTGGATGGAATTGGAAGATAGATCCCGGGATTGGCCAGGCGTGCCAAACAGACACGGGATCCTGATCCCGGGATATAGCAATCCCATGGATCTTAAGACAGTCCACTGACATCACCATCATTACCTTTAAATCCCATCCAATCCACCCTAATCCCTTCAAAATTGCCTACTACGTGTTTGGTTCGAGGGATTGAAAGGGATTGGAAGGTTTAATCCCGGGATTGGCCGGGCGTGTCAAACAGACCGGATATAGCAATCCCATAGTTCTTGCACCAATCCACTGACGGAGCTATCATTACCTTGAAATCCATGCAATCCACTCTAATACCATCCAATCCCATCCAATCTGCCCGGCCAAACAGTGACTTTTTAACATGTATCAAGTTGTTAAGTTATTTTTAAAAAAAAACTAAAGTTAGTTTGATAAGCACCGTTATAAAAGTAACTTATGTGATAAAAGTTAATTATCCAATTATTTTTTGTCTTTTCAACTTTTAACTTTTCTACTTAATTCTCTCTCTCTCTCTCTATGTAATGGATGGTCCATATCAAAGGAGGCCCACATGATGGGCGGGCCATATCAAAGGTGGGGCCCGCATGATCGAGGGTCCACATTAAAGGCGGGCCCCACATATGGATGACCCACATCAAAGTGAGCCCACATAATGGATTGTCTGCATCAAAGGTAGGTCCCTGATGATCAGTGACCCACATCCAAAGCGGGCCCCATATGATAGACGACCCACATTGAAGGTTGGGCCCACACGATGGATGGTCCATATCAAAGGTGGGCTCCACATGAGGGGTGGTGGATATGGAAGGTGGCCTCACATGATGGACAATAGCATTAAAGGTGGGCCTCACATAATGGACAGTCCACATCAAAGGTCGACCCCTAATGATGAATGGCCCAGATCCAAGGTGGGCCTTGCATGATCGACAACTCGCGTTGAAGGTGGGGCCCACACGATGGATGGTCCACACCAAAGGTGGGCTCCATATGATGGGCGGTGGACATTAAGTGGGCCCACATGATGGACAATTTATTTTGTTGGCGGGCCCTAAATGATGGATGACCTGCATAAAGGTGGGCCCCATATAACGCACAATCCACATTAGAGGTGCCGATTATGAATGTCCTCTATCCAAGGTGGGCCCCACACAATGGATAGTGGTCCACATCAAAGGTGGGCTCCACATGATGGGCGTTGGATATTAAAGGTGGGCCCGACATGATAGGTGACCCATATCAAGGTGGGCCCCACATGATAGATGACCCATATCAAGGTGGGCCCCACATGAGGATAGTCCACGTGGAAGGTCAACACCTAATGATGAATGAACCACATCCAAGGTAGTCCCAATTGATGGACGGTCCACTTCGAAGTTAGGCCATACATGGTGGGTGGGCCAAATTAAAGGCAGGCCTGCATGATGAATGGCCCACATCCAAGGTGGGTCCCACATGATGTATGGCCCACATCCAAGGTGGGCCTAGCAAGGTGGATGGTCCATGTTGAAGGGAGGCCCCACACCTTGGATAGTTCACATTGAAGACGGGAGCAAGGTGGGCCCAATATAATGAACACTACACATCAAAGGTTGGGCCCACATGATGGACGATGTATATTAAGGGTGGACCGACTATAGGGATAAGTGCTTAGGTGATGTTGGAAACCAAACATACACATCTACTTTTTGGCTGATAAGTATGTTGTTTACCAAACGTACTTATCTACCGAATAAGTAGAAACCAAGATAAGTTACTTGAGGCAATGTGTGGGGTCTACCTTACAATCCAAATGCCCTTATGGTTTGTAAGAATTTTCAGCTATGGTCCATCCAAAAAGTGGGCCACCCATTGGATGATCTTGATCAATGGTCATATGTGCATCATTGTATATATGGCTTCTAGATCAATTCCTTTATTCTCATATGCTTTGATGTTATTGCCTAAGAGTTGCAAATTTGCCTTAGGATTTTTGCACTATGTAATTTAATCATGCTTTCCTGCATCTAGTGACATTCTTGGATGAGATGCTTTAGTGGGATTTGCACCCTTCTTTTTTAAGGTAGTCGTATGAAGAACACAAAATTATGCCAGAGGGGATGAGGATGCTCGAATGCAGCATGAGAGTCTGACCAGTAACCTGCTATGAGGATCATGCAAAGAATTGCTATAATTTGGAAAGAGGGTGAAGAAGATAGTACTTGCACTTAGCGTAATTTGAAGAGTACAAATGATAACTTTGAATTTTTTTAACAAGTAGAATTAGATGCCAATGACTAAAGATGGGAAAATATGTCGAGGAGATACTGATTTTAAAATATGTATTATGATTTAGCTTATGGGAGTAGGACAACCATTCGCTAGAAGACTATTCCAGTAGGGCAACCTTATATGACTCCAAAGTAAGAAGGTGGATTAAATAATCAGAGTTACGGAAAGAAGACTGTAACTAGACAGACTATGAATGACCTCATGCTAATAGTCCCAATATACAGTCAAGTAAACTAGCCATTTAAATTAACTGTAAACTATGTTTTCAGCTTATTCTGTCAAACCCAGTTTTCTGATACAAAAGATCCTATGATGGACAACTATAGAGCATACTAATCAGGACGTCGGAATAAGACTTACTGATAATAATAATAATAGAAAGTAAACAATAAGCCATAATAACAATGTAGTCGTAAAATCAAATTTATCTATCAATAAGAACCCTAATTAGTCATCGGCAGAAAATCTTACTTAGAAATACATAAATAACACATAGCTTTGATGAAAAACACAAGACCAGCAAGCGCAATTATACAGCCATGACACATAAGAGATTTAAATATTCATTCAAACGCTTTTGTTCATACAATGGGCTACGACAATTACATTACTCAAACAAAGTATTACACAACTCTCGCCCAAGAATTACTTTGCCGAGCTAAAGCGAGGATGTTTCCTTTTATAAATGAAGGAACTCGGATTTTACAATGTTTCGGGTCTGCTACTATGCTCAACAGATAAGGATCCAAATTTTATAGCCTTTTAGTTCTGTTACAATACTCTACTGATACTATAGTGACACGCAAAAGACAAACTGTTATAGTGTCATACAATGATATTATTTACTGATTTTATAGCCATGAGACTCTGTGCCTTGATGTCGGGCTGTCTTGATCAGTTGTTGGACTCTGAAGAGAGAGGGTTGCCATCAGAGTCTAAGTCGTTTCCTATGCCGACCCATGGGGAGTCTGGTTCTTCATCTACCCTATCTTCACTTCCATTATGTTCTAGGAAGGTGACCAGCCGATAAATCGAGCATTCAGGGACTGTTGGGGGTTGGCAAATGGGTGTTTGAGAACTGCGCTTGGGACAAAGGCAAAATGGATGTTGTTGAGGTGCAACACGTTGCTCAGGAAGACATAAAACATGCCTCGATTGTTTTGATGATGTCGAGAGAGATTGAATGACTGCCATACTTGAATCTCTGATTGGGCATCAGTGAGTGCATATTTTTCGTTAGGAGTGGTGACAAAATCTCTGGAAATATGAAAGAAATCAACACATATCTGCTATGATGAGTTGTTAGGAGATTTTCCCCATTAGTGCAAAGGGCGGAACCATTGCAACCACTTCAAGGTGTTCAGTTAGGAATCCGAAAGAGGGTGGTGTCGCAGTTGTACCTAGAAAATGTATGCAGATAATTAGGGAGCATCGAAGATGACAACCATAGTATGGGCCTAAAAAAGGTAGTAAAGAACACACAAGGCTTTCTTGGGGAGTTGGTATAAGTTTCTGAAAGATACGAGAGTGAATAAAGGGTTGTTGGGGTGAGAGATCCTATCAATGATAGGATTGTTTCGGTAGAGATGTATTTCTAGGAAACTTTGGAAATTGTGAGAGCTTCTGTGGGCGAAGAGGAGGTGGCCAATAGAGTCTATGACTTCCTATGAAAGCTGAGGGATACGCTCAATGGGATAGACAAATAGTCGAGCGGGAATGTGGACAAGAGTCTGGTCAAGAGTCGGTTGGCGGGGGAGGAAATCCGCTAGAGTGTTCGTCTTTCCTTCGATATGCTTGATTGTGAATGTCCATTGGGAAAACCATTCTGCCCATCTGAGGAGTTGGGAATGGGGTAACTTTTTCTATTTAAACTGTAGCATCTTCGGAAAAGAAGACATGTCCATTTCAACCTAGAAATGGTGGCTAATAAGGTGGAACTAGAATTTGGAAATGGCTTTTTTGATGGTAAGTATTTCTTTAAAAGTGGAATGATAATGCTATTCTGTTTGGGAGAAGGTTCCACTTTTGTATCCACATAGCTTTTGCTGGCCATTTGTCTCTAAAGAGGGCTGAGCCCCAATAGAGATCACTGACAGTGGCATCTGTTTGCAGGATTCGAGTACCGAAAGTACTTGGGATATGCAGTGGGTGTAGATGGGTGAGGTGAGCTCTTTTAAGGAATCTGATTGCTTCTGTATGCTTGATTGTCCATGGAGGAGGTTGTTTCTTTAGTTGTCGGGAAAGAAGGCTGCAGTGGTGAGCGATATGGGGAATGAAGTTTGATACATAGTGTTGATGATTCCAAAAAATTGCTCAATCTGTTTGCAGCTTGTCAGCGTGTCTGGAAACTGATGCAGGTGTTTTGTAATATGAGGCTATGATTGATAGTGTTACAATCCTTGTGAGAGTTTCATGCCTAGAAACTCAATGGTATCGGTGTAAAGAACCATCTTCTTTGGAGAAAGCACGATACCATGGTGTTGTACAAGCTGATAGAATTTGTGGAGCAACTGAATATGAACATCAACAGTCTTTAGAGAATAGGGGTATGTCATCAATGTAGATGAGAGCATTCTACAGTATCAGTTGAAAAATTCGAATCGTTGCCTTTTCAAATACACAGGGAGCAGTTTTTAAGCTGAAAGGGAGGACCGTCCACTGATAACATGCATCAGGGATTGTGAACGCAGTTTTGTGCCAATATTCTGAATAGATGCCAAGTTGCCAAAATTTTGCTTTAAGATCAAAATTAGAAAAAATATGAGCATTAGAAAGCTGTTGATGTAAAGATGATCTATGAGGGATTGGGAACTTGTCATTAGCAAGGAAAGCATTAAGAGATTGGTAGATGATGACAACTCTCAATTTTCCTCGGGCTTGTGTTGCTCGTTTGTGGACATAAAATGCCTGATAAGCCCACCGAGAGCTAGTGGGTTTAATAAGTACCCGGGCCAACAATTCAACAATTTCTAAATGAGCCAGTTGGACATAATCTGGTGACATTCCTGGATGATGGCTTGCCAAACTGTAGCAATTACTGTAGATAAGTATTGATTACTATTGTAATCCAGTATTGTAGAATGCAACTGTTATGTTGGTAGCACTGTAGAAAATAGTGTCATTGTATGACACTATAGCGGTTTGTTTTTTGCATGTCATTGTAGTGTCAGTAGAGTACTGTAGTGGAACTAAAATGCTGTAAAATCCAAATCATTATCCGCTGGACACTGTAGCGGATTCGAAATGTTATAAAATCTTGTTTCATCCATCTATAAAAAGGGACATCCTCTCTTTATCTTGATAGAGTAAGTTCTGGCTGAGAGTCTTGTGGCTCCTTGTTTGAGTAATGTAGCTGTTGTAGTCATTATGTGGACAAAGTGTTTGAATGAAGATTTGAATCCCTTATGTGTCCTGGTTGTATAATCGCTCCTGTTGATCTTGAGTTTTTCTTGATAATTTTCTTGTGCATAGTTGGTATTATAGCCATGTGCTCTTTGTGAGTTTGTTTCTCTGCTAATAACTAATTAGGCTTCTTATTGGTAGATGATATTGATTTTATGCCCGTATTGTTATTATGGCTTATATTGTCTACCTTCTGCTGTTATTATGCCTAGTAAGTCTTATTTCGGTACCTTAATTAGCATGCTCTACAGTTGCCCTTCGTGGGATCCTCTGTAACAAAAAACTGAGTTTGATAGAGTAAGCTGAATGTATAGTTTACAGTTGATTTAGATGATCAATTTACTTGATTGTATGGTAGGACTGTTGGCACGAGGCCATTCATAGACTGTCTGGTTACAAATTTTTTATTTTTTTTCGTAACTCTAATCATTTAATCCACCTTGCTTTGGAGTGATATAAAGTTGTCCTGCTGGATTAGTTTTCCAACAAATGGTTGTCTTACTCCCATGAGGTAAATCACAATACAGATTTTAAAATCAGTCTCATCAACATATTTTCCCTTTAGTCATTAGCATTTGATTCTACTCGTTAAAAAATTCATGGCTTCATCCCTTCTAGGTATCCCTGAACCATATCAACCTTATATTTCTTCCATTCGTTCTACCTCTTCTTCTAAATTAGAATATTTATATGAAATAGAATACCAGTATTCAAAGTCCAAAATTCCCATCACCGATTATCTAGTTGTAAATCCGTACCATGTTTATGTAAACCCTAAAGATTGTTTGGCCAAGAAAACCAATAAAAACTCATTTCTTCCAAGCCCTCTTGTCCTTTAAAAGAATATGTGATGTCATCCAAATTTGATCAACATCTGATCCATGCTGGACCCAAGGAATCCTTTGTTTCTTTAGATTTGCCTGCACATCTCCATTCCCAGTGGCTTGATGGCTTTACTCATCTTCATCTTGGAGCGATCAAAATCACTCTCACTTTCCATGGATGTCACGACATGGAAATAACAAGTAATTTAACTCTTCTAGACATTCGGTTCCTCAAGTACAATTAAGTTGTCATTGGTACTCTTCAGATTACGCTAAATGCAGACATCATCTTCTTCACCCTCCTTCCAAATTATAGCATTTCTTTCCGTGATCCCCGCTTCTTTGATGCACTTAAGGCTCAAGTCCAAATCCTTGGAGCCGACATGCAAGAGGGAGCAGCCGCAGCTACTCTTCATTATCAGATGGCTTTCCGACTTCAAATTCATGCTATCAACTTGCCAATCAATGGCCTCAGTCAATCCCAAGCTGCCTTGCTCCTTAAGGTAGAAGAAACATGAGTTCCTCATTGCACATTTGTGCCCGAACAACTCAATAATGAGCAACTCAAGTCATTCTTCCTTCAAAATGGATCACTGCCTATGAGCAACATTAGTCTACATCCCAGGTACTGCATAATACTGAACCCACTTTCGTCCGAAGACAAGATGACAATGTTAAAGCCTGATTTTCATACCAAATAATTGAAGAACATGTCTTCCCTACGGCCTTGCCATGACAAAATTTGGATGAACCACTTGGTCCAGTCCCAGCAAGCGTTTATTATACAAATCTTCTCAGGCAACAGGGCAAACACATCTCATGGCATGTGTAATTGTGATGAATGCTAGGAAGATCCGTTTGATGATTCCCACAACTCTTCAAAGTAGAAGCCCTCCTTTCAGCAGCAACTTAAACAATGATATGAAGCAGGAGATCCTGAAGTTGGCCTCCCAGGGGAACCTTCTGGAAATTTGATTTTTATGTGTTTTATCCTAGAAATAAGTCTTCTCCAACATCTCCATCCCCCTGCCATCCACCTACACCAATTAAACCTCCACCACCTAAACCTGCCTTAGCTCGATACTACTGAAAAGCCCTCACGCATCTCACTACCAAACCACCTTGCTCTCCACCTACTCCCGTGATTCCTATTCCCCAAATACCTAAAGTCTGCATGATGGAATCCTCAACACCATCTGTCTCATTCCCTTTGCCTGAAGACTTTGAATACCCACAAGCATGAGAAGCACATACTTGGAAAATCAAAACCCTAGTTGGCAAACAAATCTCCATAATTGAAGCTGCTTTACGTTGGCAAGCAAATAACAGTCTCAAGCAGAATCTAGCTCTTCAGCAGCTCTTAGCAAATCAGAAGCATTTGCTGACTAA
Source organism: Magnolia kwangsiensis (assembly GCA_037074715.1). NCBI lineage: Eukaryota > Viridiplantae > Streptophyta > Magnoliopsida > Magnoliales > Magnoliaceae > Magnolia > Magnolia kwangsiensis. Next base: position 90,698,304 of record CM073585.1, read on the forward strand.
CCCAAGAAGCACATAACCGTACAATTCTTATTAACATGCTTCAGGCTAAACTTGGTCAGCTCCATAATGAGCTTATGCAGATCGTTACCATTGTTAGAGATTGGAAGATTGCTCACACAAAAGGAAGCTGAGAAGAAGTCACTTAAAAACTAGCTCAAGTCGATGATGACCCCCTCAGATCACCCTCCTCCAAATCATCTCCGAGATTTTCCTCCTTTTACCTCTACTTCATTATCATATGTCCCACACTATCAATGTCAACCTCTCAAAGAATCACCTACAACCTCTAACCCTTTCAAAGATCCGATCCCTGCAACCTTCCAAACCTACCTTGAACAACAAAAAGCCTCATTATCCTCTACCTCCAGATCTAACCGCTCTAAAAGACATCCTAACTCACCCAAACCGTCTATACCAAAATCTCCTTTCCCTACGTTTCTCATAGAACAACCCAATGCCTCTTCCAATCCTAACCTATTCGTCATTCCCACAACCAACCAAGACCTTAACCCAATCCCTTTCTTTCTCCAAACCCTTACACTTCAACATTTAAAAACCCTCTCAATCTCAGAACATTCCTCCTTTGAAGATGTCTCCGCCACTTACACTTCATCCCTGTTCTCATTCAGTGTTCGAAATATTGGTATCGCGTTACGTATCGCATCCTTGGGATACAAATACGTATCGGTTATCGCATGGGATATATTGTTTGTATCGGGTAATTTATTGCACTTTTTGGGAAACATGGGGAAACATTGGGAAAATGGTTGAATTTTTCAATGAAACTCCAGGGATTGTTAAAAAAGACCTTAATACATACTCTTAAATCATAACATTTCAAAAAAAGTGCACATAATAGGTTTCCTTTGTATACGGTCCTAAGCTATGCGTTGTTTGATTGAACTAATGCAACTATATTCAAATTGAATGCATACCATTTAGAGTGAATGTGATGATCATTTCATCAAACACTCCTAAATACTTCGAAATTAGTCTCAATTGATAGTTGGTTGAAGGGAAATTTCAAAAAAATTAATATTTGAATAATTATTTTATAAATTTTTAATTAAAAATGATTTTTATTTTCTAAAACTTGGCAAGGACTTAACAAATCAATAAATCAGCCCTCATACATGCTTGATTTCATATTTGGAGTGCAACATTGCAAGTAATTAGGGAGAAATTTGGAAAATTTTGAATTTTATCCATTTTTTCCCAAATCGGACCACCGGCATTCAAAATTTGAAATTAGAGGCTATGTGATGATCATTTAAATACTCCTCAATACTATCAAATTAGTCTCAATTGACAGCTAGTTAAAAGAAGTTTTCGATAAAAACATGGAGAACATGAAGAACCAATGGATATCGAAATTAAAGCTCCAACTCCATGATTTTTCATGCAAAACATGAAGAACCAATGTATTTGTAACCATTTGACACTGATTTAACATATTTTCAACAAAAAAAGGATAAAAATTTGAAAATGCTTACTGGATCGAACATATGAGATATATCAACACTACCTGTGTGTTTTGTATTGTACGAGTGGGATACATGATATATCATGAGATATATCGGCCGATATCGTCGATATTTAAAACACTGGTCTCATTCCACTTGGCCAACCACCCAGTTGATTTCTTCATGCATGTAAAAGCCAATCCTCAACCGACTGCACATTGGGCATCTGACGATGCACACTTAGCGATTGAAGATCCCCCGCGCTAGACTCCCACCCGAGTCAATTACATGGAAACAATTGACAGAAAGCATCTCTTTAATCTTGATGACATCCTTCCATCTCAATGGCACTGCTGTATTTTTTAGATGTATTCCTGGTGTAGTGCCGAGCTACATACTCCAAAGACAGCCATTGCTCACACCATTCAGAAGTTTGTTGATCATCTTACTGGATGTCTCAAAGACTAGTGGAAATGTCTTGGAGAATATCGACAAGTTCAAGCTCTCCAGATGCAATCCATCGATACTTTTATGGGCCTCCTCTTTGGTGAATTCATAGATTTCTAGATACATAGAAACAGCTTGAACAGAGTTCCTCCAAGCCAAGTTATGTTCCTTTAATAAAAAGGATCTGGAAAGACATTATAATGGCTAGTCTAAGAGATTTTATTTCCTAAACGACATCAATGATTCAAACCTCAAGCAGAAGTGAATTCTCTCCTCGAACCTTTGGGAGATGAGACCTTAAAGCTTCTCAACCTGATAGGCCACAATCTCCAATAGATATCCTTCGGCTTGATCCATCAGTTCAGCATCCAAGCAATAGAAAAACTTTGCAACCAGCATTAGTTCATGAAACATATGCAACGCCTGGGAAAATGTCTCGGTTCAGCATATGATCGATCTGATCTTTTGATCAAATGTAAAGATGACTGCAATTGTGAATGCCATACGAAAAAGAAGCATCATTTCAAGAAATTTAGTAAACCTTTGGCTTGTCGTATTCCTTCCACTAGGTGGAAAAGATGGAAGTTCTTCAAGAAGAAACAATACTGGCCAAATTCGATTGACAGATGCTTCCTTTGTGGCAAACGAGGACATTTCTCTAAAAATTGTCACACCTGTTCAAAGAAATGCAATATGGGCAAAGGACACTGAGTTCTCCGATATTGAATCCGTCTTTTCAGTCACTGATGACTTTTATCCTGATGCAATTCTTGTCCTCCAATAGGAATCCTGTTCAGTTTCCAGCAGTTAAGATGAATCCTTTGAAGTTTCTAAATTTCTTCTGACCATCTTTCCTGAAGCCTTTCCAATACTTTAACCAGTCCCTCTTATCCATGTGCATATCCTTCTTGAACCATATAGCCAACCTATCCCTGCTATAGCCCTTCTCGATACCGGTGCCTCTGCCTCCCTTCTTAATCCCAAACTCCTCCTTCCTCCTGCTATGTGGCAATCACATATCCAAGCCTTTCGCGCTGCAGATGGAAAGACTTTCCACGCCTCTCAAATCAGCCGCACCATTACCCTTAAACTCTTTCATCATCTCAAAGTCTGTCATAAATTCCTAGCCCCCAATCTTACCCAGAAAAGACTTCATCATCGGGTTTGGCATTCTCCATCAGCTTCACAACATGCGGTGGACTCCCCATAACCTAGTCCATAAACAAGTTACCTTACCCTGGTCTTCCATTACCAACCTTTACCATCTCCTACCTTTCCTTGAAGATATCAGACGGAAACTCATAGCAGACTGTTGCTCAGACTCTCATGTTGCATTCAAGCATCCTCTTCCCCTCTAGCATAATTCTGAGTTCTTCATATGACTACCTTTTAAAAAGAATGAACACGCAAATTCCACTAAAGCATCTCATCTAGGAATGTCACTAGAGCATCTCCAATTGGCTCATTCAGAAGTTGTTGAATTTTGGGACTTATTGAACCCACAACCTCTTAGTGGGCTTGTCAGGCATTCTATGTCAACAAACGAGCAGAGCAAGCCTGCGGAAAATTAAGAGTTATCATCAACTACCAACCACTCAATGCTTTCCTTGTTGATGAAAAGTTCCCAATCCCTCATAGATCATCTTTGTTTCAACATCTTTCTAATGCTATATATATATATATATATATATATATATATATATATATATATATATATATATATATATATATATATATTTCAAAATTTGATCTTAAAGCAAGATTTTGGCAACTTGGCATCCATCCATTCGGCTTAAAAACTGCTCCCTATGTATTTGAAAGGCAACGATTTGAATTTTTCAGCTGATACTAAAGAATGCTCTCATCTACATTGATGACATACTCATCTTCTTTGAAACTGTTGATGCTCATATTCAGTTGCTCCACAAATTCTATCAGCTTGTACAGCACTATGGTGTTATACTTTCTCCAAAGAAGATGGTTCTCTGAACCGATACCATTGAGTTTTTGGGGATGAAATTCTCATAAGGATAGTATCAACCACAACCTCATGTTGTAGAACACCTGCATCAGTTTCCAGACATGCTGACAAGTAGCCAATAGATTGAGCACTTTTTTGAAATCATCAACTATTTATCAGACTTCATTCCCCATATTGCTCACCATCGATCCCTTCTTCCTGACTACTAAAGAAACAACCTCCTCCGTGGATGACCAAGCATACAGAAACAATCAAATTCTTCAAAGCTCACCTCACCCATTTACCCCAACTACAGATTCCGAGTCCTTCCAATACCTGAATCTTTTAAACAGATACCAGTGCCCCTCTATTGGGGCTCATCCCTCTTTGAAGACATAAATGGCCAGTGGAAGTTATGTGGATAAAAATGTGAAATCTTTTCCCAAGTTGAACAACATTATCATTCCACTTTTAAACAAATACTTGCTGTTATTTATTTATTTATTTATTTATTTTTTTAAAAAAACCAATTCCAAATTCAAGTTCCACCTTATTAACCACCATTTCTAGGTTGAAATGGTCATGTCTTCTTTTTCGAAGATGTTGCAGTTTAAACAGAAATTGTTGCCCCATCCCTAGTTCCTTAGATGGGCATAATGGTTTTCCTAGTGGACATTCACAGTCAAAGCATATCAAAGGAAAGACAAACGCTCTAGTGGATTTCCTCTCCCGCCATCCGCCCCCTTACCAGGCTCTTGTCCACATTCCCACTCCACTAGGTGTCTATCCCATCGAGCGTATCCCTAAGCTTTCATAGTAAGTCATAGATTCCATTGGCCACCTCTTCTCTCGCAAAAGCTCTAACAATTTCCAAAGGTTCCTGGAAATACATCTTTGCTGAAACAATCCTGTCTTTGATAGGATCCGTTACCCCAAGGAAGCCCTGTGTGTTCTTTACTACCTTTTTGAGGCCTATACTATGGCCGTCATCTTCGATGCTTCCTAGTTATCTGCATGTCTTTTCCTGGTGCAACTGGGACACTGTCCTCTTTTGGATTCCCAACCGAACACCTCGAAGCGGTTGCAATGGTTTTGCCCTTTGCACGAATGGGAAAATCTCCTCACATCTCATCATAGCGGATATTTCTTTTCATATTTCCAAAGATTTTGTCCCCATTCCTGACGGAAACTACCCTCTCATCATAGTAGATATTTCCTTCAATCTCGCTTGACATCATCAAACAACCGAGGCATGTTTTCTGTCTTCTTGAGTAACATATTGCGCCTCGACAACGTCCTTTTTGCCTCTATACCCAACGAAGTTCTTGAACACTCATTTGCCAACCCCCAACGGTCCCTAAATGCCCGATTTATTGAACGACTAGTCACCTTCCTAGAACATCATGGAAATGAAGCTGAGGTAGATGAAGAACCAAACTCCCCATGGGTCGGCATAGGGAGCGACTTAGACTCTGATGGCAACCCTCTCTTTAGAGTCCAATGACTAATCAAGACAGCCCCAACATCAAGGCACAAAGACCCATGGGCCTTGCAGCGGTACATGATATCCTGAAACAAATAAACAATGAAAATGGTAACCTATTATCATGACAAATGTAAGAAAGATTAGATAAATGAGAATAAAACATCTAACTACTTTTAATGGAGAAATGATCACATACGGCTCATCATGAGGATCACATGGTGCGAAAATCAGGCCAATCCACTCACTGAGCAGGACGTAACATAAAAATCAATGGACAGCCGATAGTATTATGACCCACCCAATGTATGGATCAGCCTGATTTTCGTACTCAGTGACCGTCGTGGTGTGGCCTGCCTTTTGCATGGATTTGATTTTCTATACATGGCACATTGGTGGGAAGGAAAATGCACGGATGCGAAAATTCACATACAGCTGCTGATGCAATTATCTCTCTCTCTCTATTGTTATTTTTATTGTATTATCATCAATGTTTTTACTCTGATTTCCTACATATTTTGATTATTTGCAGCATCGTTACTATGGGAAGTCCATGCCCTATGGTAGCAAGGATGCAGCTTACAAAAATGCTGATTCATTATCTCATCTTACAACCGAGCAAGCGATTGCAGACTTTGGGACGTTGCTTACTAACCTGAAAAGAAATTTGTCAGCTGAGCATTGCCCCGTTGTGTTATTTGGTGGCTCATATGGTGGAAGTAAGACAGTCTGAATCCTGTCCTGCTGTATTCTTTCCAATATGTGTGTGTGTATTGGGTTTTGTTTTTCTTTAGTTAATTTACATATGTGACGCCTTCTTTTTATACATAACACCGCTTTATTCAGCTTTTTGTAACAGAACAATACCAAGTGGGGAGGAATTATTGGGTCCTGTTTCAGTCTGCTGACTTTTGCTGACCTGCAGGATTCTGTCATTTGGGACCATAGATTGATGACCAGAACTGTTGATTTGATAATCCCTACTCTGGATGGTGTTGAATCAAGAAGTTCCCAGAATGGTGGATTAAACACTTCAATCAATGGCCTATAATTTGATGGTTAAGGAGATATACAATAACTGGTCAAATTCATCAATAACTCCAGCGTTCAAAGGTTTGGAGCTTTCTAATCTGGGTATTTTTGGGGAATCCACAATGCAAAGTAAGGCCCATCAGGTCAAAGGACTTGATCACCGAACCATTGTCAGCAAAAAACTTGCATGTCAGCAAATATATGTTCACTGTCTGTTGTACTAAATACCAAAGGCTGCATTTGGTTGCAATAAATATCATTCAATTTTATGATTATTCAGTCTAATTTGGTACAGAGTATCATGAAGTTTCATGTATTTGGTGCAACCAAGTGCACCCAAAAGTATATATATTGCCTTTTTTTTGTTCATCACCCTGTCAACTTCCAATGTGCTTTGTTACTTTATGTTTTCTTGATGAGCATTAACGATGCTATGGTCCTTGATAGAGTGGAATGGCAGTACTGGATTCGTGTAGCTGACCTCAATTAGTTGGGATAGGGCTTATGTCTGTTTGGTTGGTTGCCACTTAAAAATGAATGGTTGCCACTTAAAAATGAATTCATCTCATTTACTTAATCAAAATCATGTATTAGAGGCATGGTATTAACAAAATGGTTATGTTATGGCTGTAACGGCCTTTACATAACAGTGACAGTGGTACCCATTACGTGATATGGGGCTGTAACGCCAAAATGGCCTAGACCGGCTTATAATGGCCGAAACGGACTGATATGGAGCAGATAATTTTTTTTTTTACTTAAATTTTTTTTTTCCGACCGTTATTTTAACGGCCATAAGGCTGTCCATTATTGCCACTGTTACCGTTATTGCATAACTTGATTGCCATGGTTATTTTTAATCCTTACCAAAAAGAAATATGTTCTCTAATAAATAATTACCGTTAGCCGAAACAAATAATTACCGTTAGCCGAAACAAGATGAAGTCATTCTTAGACATCTCTACCAAATAAGTCCTTGGGTAATGATGATGATGATAAACTGTAAACATATTAGAGGTCAACATCATGTTCTTTTAATAGAAAAGAGTGGTTAACTTTTTCTTTTTCTTTTGGGTGCTGGTATAGTGTTGGCTGCATGGATGAGGCTGAAGTATCCACATATTGCCATTGGCGCACTCGCTTCTTCAGCACCCATTCTACAATTTGAAAATATTGTGCCATATGAAACATTTTATGACATCGTCTCCAACGATTTCAGAGTCAGTTTTTACCTTCCCAAACTGGCAATTTTCTTTTGTAATATATCTTTGACGAGCTATTCTGTGCCCACATGCACCTCTACATGTGTCACATGTGCCAACCTGGCATGTCCTTGGGACATCCCAGCCAAGCATCAAGTAGGCCTGGTTGTCTACATGAGCTAACTAAAATTAGGCCATCCAACTCATAATGGAGGATACACATGTAGACTGTTTTTACCAGTGATCCACATTCAACATTTGTGTGGCCTATCCGATGATTCTACCAAGTTGATCTTGGGCCAGGACATCAACAGAGAGGAACCCACCTGATGCATGCATTGGATATCCCAAACATACCCCAGGTTTGAATGTGCAGCGATGTGGGCTCATCAAGACCCGTCTTTCCTATTCTGAGTCACCCACCATCTCTTCTTCTCTATTCGCAGCGTGAAACTGAGAGCTGCTTTCAAGCCATAAAAGAGTCTTGGGATGCATTAGAAACTCAAGGTCAGAATGATGGAGGTCTGATACATCTGAGCAGAAAATTCCACCTTTGCCAGTAAGAGACTCCTGTGTTTCTACAAAATCTCATCATTCAAATGTCTCATTTCATCTTAGTTTCTTCTTCTTCTTCTTCTTTTTAAATGTTTGAAAAAACTGGCAGGAATTTGAATAACACACAAGAACTTTCGGACTGGTTGAGCTCCGCTTATAGTTATTTGGCAATGGTAGATTATCCATATCCTTCGAGCTTTATGATGCCTTTGCCTGCATACCCAATAAAAGAGGTGAGCTCGGACACGAAGGCTTCTATTATTGTCTGTACCTGCATGTGTTCCTGGTTTTTCTTTGAAACAGGGAAAGTAGGTGCCTAGAACTTGTTTACAACATGTAGGAAGCTACTGAGGATGGACACGCAACCAACCAAAATTTCACCTACAGAGTTTACTAATGGGCATGTCTTGTTAATTTAGTCATTTCCTCCATGTATAAGCTTACGTGATACAGGACAATGAAATTGTTATTGGTTGAATCCATCTAGCATACGCTAACAGGAACGGGAACTTTTCTAGATAAATACAATGCAAGCTTTATCTCGGTATCCAACATCGGACTTAAAATTGTTACACAAAACTAGGCGATCTCTCTGGTGTTGAGGGGTCTATCTGGAGGTTGATTTTTTCTCTCATTGTATCTGCCATCTTTGTTTCTTGCATGTCAGGTTAGAACTTTGACAAGGGATCAATGATCTCAAGGGGTCTTATCTGGAGGTTGATTTTCTCCATCGTCTTATCTACCATCTTTGTTTCTTGCATGTCAGTTTAGAACTTCCAAGCAACAAACATATTTGTATGCATTTTTTTTTATAATTATCATCCTTCTCATGGTTACGGGGTATTTTCTAAATTTTATCCTGATTGGTTTTCTCCACAATTTCAGTAGTATCTTGTGTTTATTGACCGCCCAAAAGAATCATCATCAAGTTTTAAAAAATGGTGATATGACCCCTAACAGTCAATTGGTGTTATCATTTTATAACAGTAACAGCCATTTTAAATGGACAAATGAGGAAAAATGAAAAAGGTCTGGCCAATGGAAAAATAATGCTTGTTTCTTGCTGGAAAATAGCCTTATAACCCATAATGTAACACCGTTATACTCACGATGTAGAAACATCTTGTTTGAATTACAGCCAATTACTCCGTCTTATAATTGCTGTAACTGAGAAAATAATGGGCTGTTATTTGAAAAAAAAAAAAATGGTCACTATTTAACGTGTATTTTCTTTACCTAACGTAACATAAAAGTCACAGTTCCCATTACAATGGCTATTACGACATGACATTTTTTAAACCTTGATTATCATATGTTCATGAAAAATTGAGAATTTTGTTAGTAGTGCCTAAAGATTCATGCAGTCCAAAGTGGGACTGCAGCAGATCTTTGTACAAAGTTTTTTTTTTTTTTTAAAAAAAAATTCTGCCTGCCATTGGATGTACTTCCTATCTTCAACAAAACTATATGAACCTCGTTAATACATGAGCAATCTCCTCTATACCAATTGCAATTAAAAGGAAAGTTTCACTAGTACTCACCACTCTTTAACTCTTAAGTCTTATCTTCATGGAACTTTCGACTGAATTGTAAACTGATTGAAACTTTCAACTCTCATAAACTTCCGACTATCTTGAAAGATGATGGATTGAAGTATTCCATGTAAAATAATCTAGGAAGGTATGTGAAATGAACAAATTACCCTGTAAACGTGAGAATTAGCCCGAAGCTGCATGTGGATAAGTTACAGTTGGCTGCGAAGACTGGTGGAGACATCCTTATCCAACTCCTTGTTATTCCAGATTAGCCATCTTTTTTCCTAGTGGGCCATTCCCTGGCGCCTCGGTATCAATTTCTTCTGCACATTGTCTTCTTATGATGGTTTTCTTCAATCCATCATCAAAGGAGACTGTATTGAAATAGTTACATCCAATGTTTCAGTTCTATTTTTATTCTAAAATTTTTTCCTATGGATAATTCAAGTCATAGGGTAATCAGTGACCTGAGACATACATGTGAATGTTCTAGCAATGGTTAAGAGACTGATTCCTGTGTGTCCCTTTACGTCATTGATTTACAATCATAAGCTACAATAAGTCAATGTGATGGCTTCTGCAGTTCATTCTTTTTCTTCTGTTTTCCTAGGTATGTAGTAAGATTGACAGCTATCCGAATGGGACTGATGTTCTAGAGCGTATATTTGCGGGAGTAAGCATCTATTATAATTATACTGGAGATGTCAAATGCTTTGACCTGGGAGATGATCCTCATGGTATGAGTGGTTGGGATTGGCAGGTATGTGAGTCGAACAGAACATTGGAATATTCAATTCTGAAATGTTAGCACATCCTAGAAAGTCCTTGTTGAAATCATCTTAGAAATTGTATTGAATCCAATTTGACTTTTTGATTTTTTGTCTATAATTTGATATGATAGGCTTGCACTGAGATGGTCATGCCAATGTCCAGTAGCAAAGAGAACAGCATGTTTCCAACATATGAGTTTGATTATCCTTCTTATCAAGAGCAATGCTTACAGAGCTATGGTGTCAAGCCAAGGCCTCGATGGATAACCACTGAATTTGGTGGTCATGTAAGAAGCAACACATACATTTTTATCTATACTGTTTGATTTCATCTGAAAAAATCTATCATAATTCTTTATTTCCATTATTCTTCATGTCAGCGAGGTTGCTTCTGTGTAACCTAGATTCGGTGGATAATCTATTTTCTATTTGATGTGGTAGTTGGTTATGTAAGAAATATGACCCATTTCACAAAAGTGGGGTGTATGCCCAATCCAGCAAAACTGTAGATTGACACCATCTGTCAGTGATGCATTCTATTCATCTGGTGTGCACCATAATACAATAAGCCATGCGGCAGTACATTGAATAGACTCTATCAGATGATCCTGGTGATCCAAGTGGTTGCTTGGAAGTCAGTTGTTCACATTTAACAAGGAAATTAGAGGATTGTATTCATGATGCGGGGGGCGTAGACTCACAAGAGTTTCAACACAAGGTCATGGGTTCAAGCATCCATTGTGGTGAAATCCCACTGTGGGGTGAGTGGGGGTTTGCAGCGAGTTTCCCTGAAACTGCAGTAATCCTCTTGCTGTTGACAAATCCCACTTCTCCTATCAACAAGTTATTGATTTTATCTATTGATTCTAACCATATCTTGACAGTACTATCACCAGCTAATCCTCTTTTCTTCCACTCTTTTTCTCTCCCTGATCACCAGAAATTATTACTGACACCACAACAAAGAGTGGGGATGTTGGGAAGAGAGATGCAATATGTGGACACTAGTTATTTCATCGCTAATATTGTTGCTTCCTGTAGTTTTCACCTATCCTGTCTCTTCTCTGAATCCCTTGTACAGCTGCGTGTTTGGTAGCAGCTAACGGCGGACTTCTCTGTCTTTGCAAGCAAATGGCTGAATTCTTTTTTTACAGCTTAAAATAAACAAGAATGGCCATATTATTTTACTTGCTCCATGTAATCAATAGTCTATACCTTTCTCAAATCATCATCATCATCTAAGCCTTATCCCAACTAATTGAGGTTGGCTACACAAATTGTGTTTCATTACTTCACACTATCAAGGACCATATCTTCATTTAAGCCACAGGTCATCAAATCTTTTCTTACTACCTCCGTTGTCATCCTTTTTGGCCTTCCCCTTGCCCTTTTAGATCCTTCAACTTGAACCAACTCACTTCTAACTGGTGCAATTCTTGATCTCCATTGCACGTGGTCGAACCATGCAAGTCTACTTTCCCTCATCACCTATTGGTGACACTCCTAAATCAGTGCATTCATTTCTAATTCTATCCTTCCTCATCTTGCTACTCATCTATCTCAACATCCTCATTTCAGCTATATTCATCCTACGAACATGTTGTTCCTTGACTGCCCAACATTCTGCCCGTAAAATATTGCTAGTCTTAAACTCCTGAGGCACATCTCCACTTCATCTGCCCAGTTCTAGTTCAATGAGCAACATCCTTTTCAGTCTCTCCATTCTTCTGAATTATCAACCTAAGATATTGAAGACGGTCATTCTAGGGTACTTGGTCAGCATTGTTAGTTAATTCCTCATTTCCACTCCTGTTACTAATATGTATGATGTTTGCTTCTAAAGAAGGGAAGAAAGAAAGAATTTGTAAATTTGTATAAAGACGGTTCTTTGGAAGAGTTTGGGAAGAAAATGCTTTTCTTTCTTCATAAGGGGACTTGGTCTTCCTTTTGCTCTAATGAGGCATTTCATGTGACCCATGATTGTGAAACAGCTCAACAAAAATTCCAACTTCCATACAGCATTAAGCATCTCACATCATATTTGATGGCATTTTCTTTGTTGTTTTGAAATCCCAGATGATGGAGAATGCATGGTTGCATGTCTTTTCCGTTCTATGCATCACGGAAACTATTTTTATCATGCTTTGTAACCTATCTTTGCTTCTCTTGTTAGATTCTTTCTGTCATCTTTTCTACTGCTTTTGTCATTCATTTGTGCCATTAGGTCAAGATCTGGTTACAATTTCGAACATTTTTGCTAATCACATAATCAGTGATTTACAAGATGTCCTTTTGTTTCCTTGTGAAGGATTTGAAGACAGTCTTGAAGAAATTTGGCAGTAACATCATATTCTCAAATGGGTTGTTGGATCCTTGGAGTGGTGGCAGGTGAGCTCTTTTCAAGTGATCTTTTCATGCTTAGAGCTTTCAAAGATTCATTCCTTATGTTTTTGAGCCAATGGGTGCCACTATTGCCTATTGCAGTGTGCTGCAGAACGTATCTGAAAGTATAGTTGCTCTTGTTACAAAAGAAGGTATTGTTAGCCATGTTAATCCATAAAGCCTAGCAATAAGTTTGTAGTTTCTGTTTTGAGCAAGGTTTTGAAAATGGTGTTGTGGCCTTTTGACTGCCACCAACTAGCATCACTTTTATGTAATGATAAACCTGTTATAAAAATTTTAAAATATGGGAAAATGGTAACTGTCAGGCCCACAAGGAAATAACGACCAGCCATTGTTCTGTTATATAACATTATATGACAGGCAGTTTTTGCCCATTACAATGGGTGTGCCATGAGGTTTACCACAGTCACCTCTACCCAACAGTTCCAAAACTCAGTGACTCGACTCGAAACTCAGTTGATTCAACTTGACTGGGTGAGATTTCGAGCTGAGTCTATTGGAAAGTCGCTGACTATTGGTCAACTCTGCGACTCAATCGAGTTACTTGACTGGTCAACTAGCATTTCGGTAAAACTCAAAAGAATAAAAAGCTGGGAAATCAAACTTTTGACCTGTTTATAAAGAGCACAAATGTGCTACCTGCCCAGCAAGTGCTTCTGTTCCGCTAAAATTGTTTATTTTATTATTATTATTATTATTATTTTATTTTATGTTTACTTGATGTCCAAGGTGTTCATATTAACCACAGAAAAAATGTATGTATAGTTGATAAATCGATTCAAGTCTAGTAAAGACTCCGTCCGATCTTCATGTCTAGTAAAGACCCCGTCCAATCTTCAAGTCGAGTTGAGCTTTTGGGTTTTTCGAACTATGCTACAAGCAGGAAGATATCAGAGCATTGCACCTGGTGGTCCTTGCTGTTTAGATGACCTGGCCCACAAGTCAGGCCATTTAGCTTAACAGGTGGGTCAAAAACGCACAAAACAATGGATGGTTTTAATAAAAATCACTGGTGAACCACATTCAATGTTTGCAGGGTGGCCTCTGAATCAACCAGGCAGATTCTTGGACCAGGTCATCTAAACCAGTGGAGCCACTTGATGCGCTGCTTAGATGTCAGCGAGTCTGGCACATGCAACCACCTGAGAGATACCTGTGGACTACACAGAATTCAACGTGCAACACCCATTCCATGTCTGGTTAACATAGTTCTGGCCCACAGATTTTAGTCATTCTCCTCTATGGCTTGTGAAAGTTGAATTGATTATGTATTTTAATACATGCTTGATTTAGATGCTATTACAATCCTGATATTAATTAGCTATTACAAATTTACAATCCTGATATTATTTAGTCATAACAAGCCTTTTTTTTCCTCCTTAGGTGCTCACCACATAGATTTGCGGGCCGCAACCAACGAGGATCCAGATTGGCTTGTAGCACAAAGGAATGCAGAAATAGATCTGATTAAGGGCTGGTTATATGAGTATTACAAAGAGAAGAAGGCTGCCGTCTTTGCCATGTAGAGGTGAAATCTGAACCTTCTTTGTTTGAACAAGAAACTGATCGTTATCGCTCCATACAGGCTTAGATTTCCAGAGTTTCTGGTAATATTGCAATTAAAGAAAAACTGTTTATGATGGAACCAGTATTTCATGTGGTGAAACCATATGGTCCTGACCACTGGTTTGTTGGGATTTAGGAACCACCTTTAATGGACCATCCCTCCAAAAATCTCCACTTGATCATTATATATAATTCCTCAGTCATGTGTCTGCAGCAATGATGGTCATTTTCATGAGTATATATGATACTTGATCTCTGTTTTGGCAAATGGGGCCCATGGTTTGGTGATCTAGATGATTGGTCTCTTCGAAGTCCCTGTTGTGGATGGATCATGCCCCAGAAAAATTCCCAGTGGGAAGATCCTAGCCACCAGTTTAGATCCACTCCGTCCATCCGTTTTGCTACGGCATGATCCAAGAAAATCAGCAGAACCTAATCTCGGGTGGACCACACCAAAGAAAACAGTGGTGATTGACCATTAAAAACTTCTTGGTGGCCAGAAAAGTTTTGTTTCAAGCTGATATTTATGTGGTCCCTTCATCCAGGTCCGTGTGACCTTATCAACAGTTTGGATGGCAAATAAATACTCCATTGGCCAAGTTTTTAATGGTGAGCATTCAACCACCACTGTTTCCTGTGGTATGGTCCACCTGAGATTTGGATAGGCTGAATTTTTGGGCTAATGCCCTGAGCTGGCGAAACAGATGGATGGAATGGATACAAGAAATACATCACGTTGGGCCCACAGTAAGGGATCCACCAAAGCCACGTCTTCGAAGGAGCTGGATTGCATCCTACCCTGCCAGTAGAGCTGTACACGAGTCAAACCAAGTCGAGCTTGGCACAGCTCGACTCGGCTCGGCCAGTAGTTGACTCTAGCTCGAACTTGGCTCAGCTTGGTCCTGGAGCCTGACTGGCCAGCTCGACTTGGTTCAGTCAGCAGCTCAGGCCAATTCCAGTCGAGTTCCAAGCCTCTGTGACATTTTCTCAAACACATGGAATGCACCTTCAATTTCTCACGGTATGCAAAACAGCAGCAGCAGTTTGCAAGCATTTCATCAAACACTCGATAGGCAGCATCAAAATCAAAATACAATGGTAGTTTTATCATGTATATATATATATATATATATATATATATATATATATATATATATATATATTGTGGTGATTTGTTTCGTATCATACCTTACTCGCCACCAGCTGATCCTGCAAAGAATATATGCACCTAAAATACAATTTCATTGAGTCATTTCATAAAACACTTGCTGAGGTTCAATCCGAGTTGATTCGAGCGGACAAGCTCAAACTCGGCTTGAAATTTTTTTTCAAGCTCCAAAAATCAGCTCGACTCGGCTCGAACTCCGTTTCAAACCTAGTCGAATTAAGGTTTTTCGAGCCGAGTCAAGCGAGTTAATCGAGCTAACTCGGTTCGTTTACTGCTCTACCTGTCCTGGCAGGAACAGGAACTATTTGGGACCACCTTAATGTATTTGTTTTATTCATGCCGTCATATTTTATTTTATTTTTCCAGATTATTTTAGTATATTAGCCCAAAACATGAGGCAAATCTAAAACTCAAAAATGAGCCACACCACAGGATACATTGGGGATTGAATGTCCACTGTTGAAAACCTCTTGGGGCTACTGATATTTGTGTTTGCCCTTCATCCAGTTGTGTGTGACCTTATGAACTGGTTGGATGGCACATAAACATCATGGTGGGCCCTAGAAATGTTTCAACGATGATTTCATTATATCATTATCACCAGTGCTGCTTGGTGTGGCCCACTTGAGCCTTGGATATGCCTCCTTTTTGGCTCATTCGTTAAAATGATTTATTAAAATGGATGGACGGTGCGGACAACACATACAGATCACTGTGGGCCCCGCCAGAGTTAGTCTCGGGGTATACGCAGTCAGCTTCCGTTTACACAATCGGCTTCCGTCTTCTCAAATGTCAACGGACAACGGACGCGGATTCGATACTACCCTCGCCTGTACGTAGCTAGTAACGGACAGGGCATCTGAGGGTCCACCGTCATGTATGTGTTTTATCGGCACCGTCCATCTATTTTTCCATATCATTTGAGTTTAGAATCCCAAAAATGAGACAGTTCCAAGGCTCAAGTGGACCACACTGTGGGATTGAACACTTTTTGAGAGCCACAAAAGTTTTGGATCAAGCTGATATTTGTATTTTCGTTTCATCCAGGTCCATGTGACCTTATGAACAGGTTGGATGGCAATTAACCATCACGGTGGGCCCTGGTAAAGTTTCAACGGTTGGTGTCATTATCACCACTGCTTCATGTGGTGTGGTCTACTTGAGCCTTGGATATTGCTTATTTTTTGGTTTTTGTCTACAATGATATGGCAAAATGGATGTGCAGTGTGGATAAAACCTATACATCACGGTGGCCACTCAGGGCCCGGTAAATTGCAAGCTATTAATGGTCGTACCCAATCATCCATTGTAAACTCGGTCTAAAAGGGGAGCGGATTAGGTGAGACCCCGGATGCACCGAGGTTGGTCGGTCCCTTGACCGGGCCACTGTGATGTAGTTGCCTTAAATCCACACCATCCAACCATTTTGACAGCTCATTTTAGGGCACGATCCCAAAAATGAACCTGGCTAAAATCTCAGGTGCATCACACCACAGGAAACAGTCCGTATTGAATCTTCACCATTAAAAGCTTCATTGATTCCACCGGAATGTTTATTTTTCATCCAATGTTGATAAGGTTAAAAACCCCTTGATAAAGAGACCACACAAATATTATATATGATCCAAAATTTTTGTGGCCCACAGGAAGTTTTTAATGGTCAGTCACCACTGTTTCGTGTACCATGGTCCATGTGGGATTTGGATATGGTTCTTTTTTTTTTTTTTTTGGATCAAACCCTAAAAACGAGCTTTCAATACAGATGGATGGCGTGGATGTGATCAAATACATCACAGTGGGACCCACGGTCAGGGGTCCCACCCACCTCGGTGGAACCGATGTCTCATCTAATCCGCTCCCGTATAAAAGTCGCCTCCTGTCGTCAGATTCTTCGATAATGTAGCCTCCTGTAAAAGTCACGTTTGAATTAAAAAACCGTGTGACCGATGGCCGGCAAGGCAACCAAAAGCCGCCCTAGGCTCGAGGATATGCATGGTAAACTCGGTTCTTCAGTTTATACCAATGATGCCATTGCTTCAGTGATCAAGACCACGTGTCTAACGCGAACCCTTATGGATGGACCGCTCCCAAAATATCTCTCAGATCGTAGCAGCAAATCTTGATCCATTTTCTTGATGAATGTGGTCCCTTGATTATCTCTTCTGAACTGTCTAATGTTCAAGACAAAAAACTGAAAGGCTTGGATTTCAATCTGGGAGAATTTTGGTGCATCATCCACCCATGGCAGGTCACACTAAACCAACGGTTTGGATCTCTCAACCACATCCCCCACTTGCACAAATTGAAAACCCGAATAAATGCTTGGGCCAAAGATTCTTATGATTCCTCAACGAGATACGCCTTTGTATGCTCGCCCGTTGTCGCACATGTATGCATGTTGTATGTGTACAGTTATGGGCCATGGCGTACGCTGATTTTGAAGTGGGGCGCTCACCATCCTTTGCCGTCGTGTGAAGACTCTGTGGGGCCCACCGCGATGTATGTGTTTTATCAAAGCCATCTATCCATTTTTCCGGCTTATTTTAGGGCAAGAGCCCAAAATTGGAATATCTCCGAATCTTAGGTGTACCACACTACAGGAAAAAGTAGGTATCGAACTCCTACCGTTGAAAACTTCTTTTGAGGCCACGGAAGTTTTGGATCAATCTAGTATATGTGTTTTCCATTAATCTAATTATTTATGAGCTTATGAACAGGTTGGATGACAAATAAAAATCATTGTGGGCATCAGGAAGGTTTTAATGGTGACGTCATTACCCCACTATTTTCTTTGGTGTGGTCCACTTGGGTTTTGAGTATGCTTAAATTTAGTCCTTATTTCTAAAATGAGCTGGAAAAATGGATGGACGGCATGGATAAAACATATACTTGACGCTGGACCCTACAGAGTCCTGACTCCACGTAGCTGCATGGTGTTAGGTTCACCATGCAATCCCGCACCCGGCAACGACATGCTCAGCAGTGCGAAAACCACAAGATTACCTTTGTAAGTCCTGTGATAGTTCATGACAATTTTGAAAATGGTGGGACCCAATCTCCTCATGTGTGGCAATCATGTATGACTATCTAGACCATCCAAATACTAGGGCACAATGTATATGGACCATATGTCTAGAATAACACTGATCAAGCTTTCCTAACAATCCAATTGATGTTTTTCAAGCCTTTGTTTAGAATATGTCAGAATGAGTTGATTACCATCGCCTTCTGAGTGTAATTTGTGGGTTATATTCCATCCGCAATTGGTCGGCGATCAGATGGCAAGGATTGCCTTATCACTATGCTACGTATACATTAGAAGAGTCACCGTCGTTCTTAAAACGGTAGTAAACTATCACAGAAGTTTTGGCCCGCTATAAATAAAGTGGGGGAACATCTCCGCTCCTGCATCAAAACCATCCCATCAAAGGAGAAGAGGAGAGGGAAATGTGTTACGAGGTAACGTGCGCGACGTGTAAAAAGACCACGTGGGGAGGGTGAGGGAGACACGTGGCGTCCGTCTATGGACAGATCGGGCAAGGGCAGCATTGCCTGTGCCGGGCGTGGCCCGGGGTAAAGGTTGGTGAAGGATCGACCGTTGGAAACGCCGCTGCATATGATCACCCGTCCGTTTCTCGTTGCGCCATCATGCGATTGATGACAACGCTTGATCTTGGGAGTAGTGTTCTTCTTGCTGGGTTGTGTGTATTATTCCTTGTATACACGTTTGTTTAATGCATTTTTCTTAGGTGACTCTCTTCTTGTACCTTCGGCATACGTGTATGATAGCAAAACCGTTCATCTGGTGAGTTACTGTGGATGGTCATTACCCAGAAAATTCTCCCATTAGACTTGCTTATGGTCCAGGTATGCACGTCCCGACCAATTCCAAGTTAGGCTCGTTGTAATTTCTAACTTCTTGGAATTTTGGATTAGTAAATTTGTAATTATGGAAATTTGAAATTAAAATTATAAAAGAAAATAAAAATAAAAATAAAAACTATGAAATTTTATTGGAATTTGAGGCGTGATGAACATTGCCTTGGAATTGATTTTCCCTCATTTGAACATTATCCGGAGTCCAGTAGGAACATTATCCTGTCACATTGACATACTCAATAGACAAAGACCCAAATCGGCATTGAATGTGTAATCCGAAGATCGAACGAAAATTAAATAAAGAGAAAACAATTTGTATTTTAAAATATTTAGTTTATATAAATCTGAATGCTTATAATAATTAAAATCGAAGAAGTGACTTTTATAGACTTCAACGGTTGCTATGAATGCATGGGTGCAGAAGCATCCCTGACAACAAACATGGCTCTTGGGTACTCGAAGAAGACCGAATCAAAATGAACGAAAGATAAAATGTTTTGCATTTTAAAAAATTCAGATTATAAATCTCTAACACCTGGAATATCTCTCCCTAGATCTTCGACCAATGAACTAGAGATAAAATGTTTCAGGTCAGCTCCCATAGGCAGGTGATAACTCGAGAATAAGTAATACCGAGCCTCTCAACAGATTGACATTCATCATCTTTGACCAATGTCGACAGATTAGCATTCACCATTTTCGACCAATGTTTAGGTCGGGAGTTCCTTACTCCCTTCAGCTCGATGTTGATGGCCCTTGATCTTGTCATGGGGCATCACCTGGTTCTTGACCGGTCGTTGGCCGATCTTTGGTCATCTAATGGCCGAGCTAATACTGAGTTATAGCCGAGTGCTAACTGATCTGAGGTTAATTTATGGTTAACCTATATCTGACCTATAACTGACCTATGGCCAATCTACGGACGATTTGTGATTGACTCAATAGGTTAGAACACAGTTTATTCAAATGGGCTCGTACTCATGTTCTTTGAGTGTCCTTATAGTTGTATCGACCTCCTTGGAGGTTGGCTTGTTTCTAGATGTAAAGGCCTTATCAAGCTATAGTTTCACTGGGCCCGTGCTAGTTCAGTAGAGTTGGTCCATTCCATAAGCCGACTTGTCGACTTGCTCATTTTTTCCCAACAGTGAGCCTCCCTTCCCTCTCGGAATGACCTATGGAGGTTCGAGAAGTAAGCTGGTCAGAGCTAGGTCGGGTTATACATGGACTAGGTTAAGTCATGTTGTTATTAATGCCAAGTATGGCGACCAGCATGGTAGTCAAGGCGTTGTCAATCTGTCATCACGATGTGTCATTTCGTGGCTCGAGGTCACATGGGGCATCAAGCCATCTTCTCGATGACGAATCAAGCAGCGCATGGGGTCGCACCACATGTCGAGTCAGGGAAGCCGAGGGGACGTCATATGGACGTGCATTGATGGGCATTTGTAACACCTAACATGTGGCACGACTATATAAGGGAAGCCCTAACCCTTAAGGGTTTTCTTTCCTCTCTCATCTCCTTGCTTCTCCCTGGACGATTTTCGACGTTCATTTCTTCTGCGACTAGGCCAACAACTCTCTCATTTCTTCTCCGCTGAGCTCCATCTTTCCCTCCTGTTGTTTTTTCATTTTCGAGTAGCTTTACTCGTCAATATCATGTCTGGCTCACTGAGCTCAGGGAGGGGGCTTCTAGCGACGACAGTGGGGCGAGCTCTTAACTTAAGGTAATTTCGAACCCACTGTCGCCACTGGTGATGATGGTGGAGCCAATTTTCAGTCATCGGCGTCGTGAGTGCTGGAGCAGTCTTCTACCCATAGGCCGACGCATATGGTTAGGGCTTTGAATTTGTCCCCATTATGGAGGACATTGCCCGCCTAGGGCATTCAACACATCTCCAACCATGGGCCTAGCAGCCATGGGGCGCGACCCTTATGGAGAGGTCAATCCGGAAGAGCCCGATGATGAGGGCCCGAGGGGACCAATGCCCTCAACCTTCTCTGAAGAAGATTTAGCCCGAATTAGGCTCGGATACCATGTCCCCTAGTCTGTGGTCCTTCAGCATCCTTCGCTGGACGAGTTTCCAGACCGACCTCCAGAGGAGGTCGTCACGATCTTCCAGGTCGTGCTTCAGTGTGGCCTACGACTTTCTCTACAGGGAATACTCAGGCGTTTGCTAGCTCGCCTTGGCTTGGCCCTGGGACAAATGATCTCGAACGAGTGGAGGGCTTTATTCGGCTGTGCGGTTCTTTGGCCAAGCTAGACCAACTTGAGCTATTTGTGGACGAGTTCCTCCACTTGTACCAGCTGAAGCCGAACCATCTCCAGCTTGGGTGGTACTACTTCTTCACTTGGTGGAATACTGGCAGGGCCCTTATAACCGACCCCTTATCCTCTAACAAAAATTAGAAAGACAAATGGTTCTAGGCCTCTGTGTGATGGGAGACAGTCAAGCTAGAACCGACTCCCATTATTCCCTGGGCTTTCTTCGATCCAGGTTAGCATTGCAGTAGTTGTGCTTTAATTGGTCGATCTTTACTGTCATTTAACCTTTGTTGCATGTATCTTTTATTGTAGTCACACCCAAACATCCTCCTCTGCTTAGCAGTGGATCCTTAGCTCAGATCCGTGATTCGCGAGCGCTCGAGGAGGAGAAGAAGTCTTACAAAGCACTTCTTTAGCCCGAGCTAGTCCTCAAAACGGGCTTAGATTTCTCTTTTACTGGCAAGAGCTTTAGTAAGATCATTAGTCGAGCTTTATGACTTAAAAATTTTTGAGAATTTTTTTGACATGTTGCTCGTGTCGTTATAGAGATGCCTGAAGCTCACCCCTTCTTCAGTCCTCCTTCAAAGGTTCGCACCCCCCCTCGAGACAAATCGGCAGCGCCAAAGAAGAAGAAATCAAAGACCTCCTTTGAGGCCAAGGGTAAGGTCGGGCCTTCTTGCCCAGTCATCCTAGAAGTCGATGATGAAGGCACGGAGGTGGAAACCTCCTCTGGAGCGACGGGAGCAACTGTTCTTGAAAGCGTCTATCATATCCCAAAATTCAGGTACAAAGTGTGCACCCTCAGACCCGAGTTTCAGTTCGTAACTCGTACACAAAGTGTACAAACTTAATTCCTTAATTAGTTTAATAAGAGGTGATAATTATATTTAGTCTAAATTCCATTCCAACTCCAATTACACATACATAATACTTAGCACCAATCAACTAGGCATATATAAATCTTAACGACCCTTAAAATAATATAAATCTTAAAAATTATTAATTTATCATATCATTATACTATAAATATATTTATTCCAAACTAACATTGTTTCACTGATAAATGTAAACAATTTCTTAAAATCTCAAAATCAATACCAATATGTATTATACGCTAATCAAACTATTCCAGCAAATAAATTACATAATAAAAAATGGTCTAATGTTGCCACTTCATCTTCAGATAAGTATGGCCACATTTCACATGGGTCATGTTCTGGTTGTATAGACTCTACAAGGTAATTAGGTTGGTTTGAATTTAAAGGTCCTATCAATTATATCAACAATATTATTATTTATTTAGTTTTATTATATGGTGAGACCCACATTTAATTAACATCTAAGGTGGCCAAATCCTAAATAATCAAATAATTAAAATTTCTATTTATATTTTTATATTTTATTTCTTTTTTAAGATTATAAAATTGAATGAAAATTTCTTGATCGGGGTGGCCTATTGGATGATTAGATCATTTATATTCTTGAAGTACTATCATGTTTTGCCTCTACACATTAAATGAATGGTGTGGATCTAACCACACATACACCGATGGCCCATCTCGACCTTTTATACTAAGTGATACCAACACTTGTGCAAAAATCTAAGATTTTCTTATTAAACACTTCTATATTTAACTAATGTGGCCCATTCGATGGTCAAATTGATCTGAAAATTAGGGTCATTGTATATTTTGGCATTAGGGATTATATGATCTGTATAGATCTAATTTAATTCGAACAGATGTACACCAATTATAATTATAGAATTTTAGACTTCTCTCTCTCCTTTATACCGTTATCTACCCATAATTCAATGTAATGAACATGTGGCTGATGTACACCGTTCATTGGATATATCGAATCAAATTATATTAAATATATAAAAATACTAAAAGAAGGACGATATACATACCTGATCTAAGCTATCCAAAATTCTTTCTTCCTTTCTCTGTTGTTGCAAGTAACCTTTTTGTTAATATCTAATTTAGATTAGAACTCTTTTTACGCCGTATATTTAAGTGTTTAAATTTTGAGAGATGTGGGAAAGGTTAAGGGTATATATAAGGTAGACGGATTAATGATATATATATAAGATATGAGATAAGATAGAGATAAAATAAATATAAAATAAAGATGAGATTAAAAAAATTATTATTATTATTATTAAATTTTCACAGCCGTTACAACATCGCTCCTGCCAAGCTTCCTGCTGAGGCTCGTCCTGTGGAAGGGGTGGAGGCAGAAGAGAGGCGAGGAGTGCTTGTCCAAATCATGGAGGAGATCCTCCCATGGGTAGAGCGCCACATGGTCGAGCAGGAGTATACCACTTTGTTCGGCTCTTCCATGGACACGCTCCTCGGACATGTATCGACGACTCTTCTTGGGGTAAGTATCATGTTAGAAGCTGATTTGAATTTCACTTTTCATGTAGTTGCTCATCTTCACATTATTTTTATTCTTGTTACTGTTTGCCTTATGCTCATTGAGGGTCCGCCCCGAGTTTGCTCAGATGTAGACTCGGACAGAGGCGACCGAGTAACAGGTAGCTTGTTCTGAAGTCGAACTGTGGGATGCGAAGACGGCCCTCGAGGTGTCTTTTGCTGATGAAGCCGAGGTAGTTGCGCGACTGGAGGAAGCTAAGGGCTTGCATGACGAGTGTTACGCTCGATTTGTCGAGATCGAGGTGTAGTTGGAGAAGATAAGGAAGGAGACCAAAGCTGAGATCGCCATAGCTCGAAAGGAAGCGGTTCAGGAGTTCGTAACATCTCAGGTGTTCCTGGACGAGAGGGATAACTTCTTTCGTTAAGGTTACACCGAGTGCGTGAGGGTGATGTAGGAATCCTTCCCAGAGCTTAATCTCTCTGCTTTTGACGAACCAGAGTCAAACTCCGATGGGTTGGGCGATGGAGCGACTCCTGAGGCAGCTCTAGAGGTGACTCCCGAGCAACCTTCTGAGGCCTGATGCTTGGCTTTTTGCAAAGTAGTATTTCCTTCAACTTGTTTTGCTTCTCCCTTTTTCAGCTTCATGCACTTCAGGCGCACTTCACTCGAGCCTTTTTCAGCTTCAAGCACTTCAAGCGCACTTTTCCTGTCCTTTTTCTTTCGGTTTTCTATACTTAGCCCTTTGTAGATTAGTCTTCATGTATTTTTCTAGGTCGTTACTGATGTAATCATGCCCTTTAGGCCTTCATCAATGAAAATAGTTCTTTGTTTTGAATTTCAAATTTCTGAATTAAGTAGGTTGTTGTTTACTTCATATGAGTGTGTTAGTTTGAGTTTAAGTTATAACTCGGATGTTGGTCGAATATCATTCGTAGAATTGATAGAACTATTTGAACTAGTTAATTCATACGTAGTTTAGTATTTGATCGGACCTTAGTCGGCTGTTGATCAAATCTATGTCGCCTAAACATCAGATCTTAGTGACGAATTGATCGGATAATTATGTTGTCACTTTATTAATGTAACTCAGAATTGAATAATACATATTAAATGTCACACCAACCCAATTCAGGGGTAATAGATCTTCAAATGTTCAATATTCCATGGGTGTGAGAGCATTCATCCAGATAGGTCCTCTAGTCGATATGAAACAGGTAAGCTCGTGCTCGACACCACGTAGAGTCCTTCCCAGTTCAGACCTAAGGTTCCTGATCTTATCTCTTTAGTATTCTGGAATGTTCTCCAAAGAACCAAGTCTCAGACTCGAAATCTTCTAACCTTCACCCGTGCATTATAAAAGCATGATACCTGCTGTTAGCAAATGATAGTCCAAGTTTGAGTTATTTCCCTTTGCTCTTCGAGGTGGTTGAAACTTAGAGCCATAAGCTCAGTACTTGCTCGTTCGTCGAATGAATCTGTTCGGACTGTATGTAGTCCGACTTCTACAATAGTGATTACCTTTGCTCCATATGCTAGGGCGAAAGGGGTCTCTCAGGTAGCTGTTCGGGCAGTAGTTCAATATGCCCAAAGGACTTTTGGGAGTTTTTCGGCCCACGCCCCTTTACCATCCTCAAGCTTGGTACGAAGATGATACTTATGATCTTATTGACCGCTTTGACATGACTGTTCGCTTGTGGATGTCGTGGTGAAGAGTAGACATTGTGAATTCTGAGGTTTTTACACATCTTCTGGTACTGTTTGTTATCGAACTGTTTCTTGTTGTCAGAGACGATAGTTTGAGGGACCCGAACCTGCATATAATATTTTTTCAAATAAAGCCTGTGATCTTTTAATTGGTTATCTTTGCTAATAGCTCCACTTTTGCCCATTTAGTGAAATAGTTGGCAACCATGATGACGTACTTGGTCTGACCTTTGCCCATAGGGAGTGGATCGATAATATCGATTCTCCATTGGGAAAATGCCCATGGTCTAGCCATTGGGGTGAGCTCTTCTGGGGGTCGCTGAGGTATACTAGTAAATTTTTTACATTTATCGTATTTCCAGATGAGCTGTCGTACGTCATGTTGGATGGTCGGCCAGTAGTAACCCTGTCGAAGGATTTTATGTGCTAGAGCTCGTCCCTCAGAGTGGTTCCCGTATATTCCTTCATGGATCTCCCTTAGGATATATTCTGCTTCTTGTGGTCAGACACATCTCAGGTAAGGAAGGTAGAATCCTTTTTTTATATATAGAATATACCATTGAGTATGGTATGTCTAACGGTTTTGATCTTCATCCGATGTGCTTCAACTCGATCTTTGGGTAACTTGCCTTTCTAGAGGTATTTGATGATTAAATCCATCTAAGTTGACTCTGAGCTAACCAGAAGCATGGTGACGACCTCGGTTTCATTGATGCTTGATCTGGTTAGGAATTCGATCCAGATTGACCTTGGGATTTGATCTTCATCCGTCGTAGCGTGCTTCTCCAACATCTCTGCTTTTGAGTTCTCGGCATGTGGAATCAGGGTGACCCTATATTTTTAAAACTTGCTGATTAATTCCTTGGCTCTTTGGAGGTAGGCTTTCATGCGTTCCTTTTTAGCTTGATTAGCATCGGCTATTTAGTTGACAACCAATTGTGAGTCACTAAAAACTTCAAGGTGTTAACTTCCCATGTTTGCCGTCAATTTGAGTCCGACTAGCAAGGCCTTATATTCCACAGTATTATTGGAGGTTTGAAATCCAAATCTCAAGGAATACTTTATGCACGTATAATCAGGAGCATTCAGGACTATCGCGGCCCCGCTTGCCTTAGAATCGGATGAGCCATCAACATAGAGCGTCCATTTGGGAGGGTCATGTACTGCTTGGGTGTCGAACTATTCTGAGGCAAGTTCTAGCCTAAGTAGGTCAGTTATAAGTCGATCAGTGGTCGAATCTTGCTCAAGAGAGCATGTTAGTTCGATAATAAAGTTGGCCACTACGTGACCCTTGATCGCAGCTCGCAGTTGGTATTTTATGTTGAACTCGTTTAATTCAATCACCTACTTAGTTAGCCAACCTGAGGCTTCAAGTTTTTGAAAAACTTGATGTAGTGGATGGTCGATCAGAACGACGATTGAATGAGCTTGCAAATATAGCCATTTTGGAGAACTTGACTGTAACGCCCCAGTTTTCAAGACCCAAGTACATGACTGACATTTCAAAAACCCAGGAGTTAACTGCTAATAGTGGTATTCAATGAATCAAAGTGCATAGCAGGATGAAATGTAGTATAGATGTGATTTAAAAAAAGGGAACAATATTCTGGCCCACTTAGCTGGGGGCCAATTACACAACCTCAAGTTCTTAAATACCGAATGTATTGAAATAAAAATAAGGGGGCTAATCTACTGGTTCAGCCTAAAATAGGTGGTGGCCTCCTACTACGGCTCCTCATCATATAGCTCCTCCTCGGCCGCCACCGCCTCCAAATCTACCGCTTTCTCATCGGCTCCCAAACCTGCATCCTCTGTACGGTTGAAAATTGATGAATGAGTGGCCAGCTCAGTGTGATCTCCCCTCAAGATTACACACTGCCGCCCTAAGCAAGGAATAACATAAAAACATACAGGTAATCCAAAACACAATAGACGCAGTCTTATTAAGTGTATATACATGGAATACAATCATCACCCGGGGGATGCTCATCCGTGCGGATAATGGGCTCGTCACCCATGCAATCATCAAACTTGAAAAAATCATCCAGTCGGAACAATACATATATCACGTACGAAGCAATAGATGCTGGTCTATGCCATGTATGCATGATTAGCTAGTCTGTTATTAATTCAATTACACTCAACCATTTTAAATAAGCTCACAGTCACTACGGGGAGCTCTTGGCCCAGCATAGGCCAACGACTCGGGCATAGTATCCCATGAGTACCATCCCTAGCCCATGAGGCTAAGGTCTTAGGGTGTGTGTAGCACCTACCAACATGTGGTCAATCAATTCAATATAAAGGGGCCACCACCAATGCCGACTGCGGATAAAATATTGAAATTACCAAATGTGGCGATTAAAATATGACAGCATGAATGGTTCAAAGACGATTAAACAACGGTATTAGAAAGGTTGTGAAGTTCATCCCAAATCAGTCAAGTGAAACCACACATGAATGGAAAACTCTATGATCAAATACCAACAACCAAAACCTCCATGTTAGGGGCCTACCCACATCACAACTAGTCCGATTACACCATAAGCATGGACTCTCCTTTGCTTAGAACTTTTCATGAAGAGATTTCAACAATATGTGTGTCATAGCAACATAGATCATAATATAAAAAGGGAATAATGAGCAATACATATATTTCTATCAAACACACTAACTGAGTTAACATAAGATACATAACACGAATGACTAGATTATTCACCTAGGCTATTCAGAGAAATCAAGAATCTAAACAATAGTAAACATGAGAATCATTATGTTAAATAGATAGGTCAAGTGAATGCAGTCGATTTCCACACACAGTTTATCATTAGTCTAACTAGCCATTTACATGAATAATGCTACTATTTCTGGTCAAGTTAGGGATGAAAAGCTTAAGGGAAGAAAAATCATCACTAGAAAGGTTGTAATGCGCTCCTAGATGCGAGTGTCCTCGAGAAGTGGCTCCACGTCACTCGAATAGTTCCTTGATGAAATTCTTTTCCAGCATTAGATAATACATTTTAAGGCATTAAGCGTGGAGGTTAGTGAAAGGTTTGATAACCCTTAGAAAATGTTGTTTGGATTTTCACTAAGAAAATCAATCCCATCTATGCTAGCTCCAATAAGAGGCCTAACTGGCCAAGGTTTTGATCCTATCTGGGCTAAACTTGGGCTCGATTCATCCCATTTTATTGGTTCCCAAGGTGGCCCAAGGACTAGGCCTAACATAAATTAATAGTGTGGCCCACTTGCATTTAGCATGGTGCGGCCCATTGTGATGTGTGTCGTGGACCTCTTAAAATGGGCGTGACCCACATGCCGTTAGGCAGGGTGCGGCTCACCTAAGTGCAGTGAGGCCCGCTGTGTCCCAAGTGAGGCTCCTTAGGGTTGTGAGCTAAGGTGAGGCTCACCGCTGGGCGTGGCCCACCGTATCTAGGGTGTGGCCCAATTAACGTTGAAATGGGACCCACCATAGAGTGCGGCCCACCTGAAGTTTGGGTCGAGTGAGGTTCACCGTTGTATGCATGGTGAGGCCCACTGGGTTGGCCGTGGTGCGGCCCATTGAGATGAATCTCAGGTGCGGCCCACATGGTCTTGAATATGGTGTAGCCCACCTGATTTTATCAGAGTGCGGCCCACCTGATTTGTCGTGGTGTAGCCCACCTAATTTTGTCACTGTCATCGGCCCAATTATGGGCCGATCTTTAGCCCAAAAAAGTCCAACCAAAGTGCATTTCAGCCCACGTAAAGCCTTGGTTGTGGGCTAGCTATACGGCTCAGTAGAGCTTGGTTTCAGTTGGATTCGAGTCCAGCATTACATGGCCTAGAGAAGGCCTATCTTTAGCCCAACTAAGGCCCATTCTCGGCCCATCAGGTGCTGGAACCCAAGGTTCAGGTGCTGGCCATTTTCAGCCCATTATAGGGCCTTGATACGAGTTTGCGTCTAGTTTGTTCCAGGACCCATGTTGGGTCTGGTTAGGAGCCGTTTTCAGGGCCTTTTGCAGCTGTTGGCTACCCTTTGCCCAGGGCTAGTTCTTACCCAGCAGTAGGGTCCCATTGGAGGACTATTTCTAGCTCGATGTGAGCCCTGCTTGAGGGTTGTTTTCAGCTCAATCATGGCCCACCTTCTGCCATGCATACGGCCCAAGAAGGGGCGTGCATTCCCAACCTAAATTAGGGCTTGTCATTAGTGAAGTAGGGCCCGATTTCAGACCGTTCCTGGGCTTGATTGAGACGTCCATGGAGGGCTTTGTTCAACATGTATTGTGGTTGATCTCAGCCCTTGGTTGAAAGCTTGATCAGGGACCATTTGTAGGCCCGAAACCAGCATCACAGGCTAGCGGTTTTCCAGCACCCAACACGTCTTGGTTTGGGTTGGAACCGAGCTGCCTCACACCTACTGTTTCGGCTTGAATCATAGCCATTGATTGGCTCTGTTTTAAACCGAAATGTAACAATTGTTTCACCCTGATTGGGCCCGAGATTAAGCCATTATTTGGCTTGGGTTTAGCTCAGAATGAAAGCCATTGGTTGGTCTAGTTCCTGGCCGAAGCAGGGTCCCAATGCTACTTGATTTCAGCCTGATGCATGGCCTGTTTTCAGCTCCAATCAGAGCCATTATGTGGCTTGATGGAAGGTTTATTTTCAGCTCTAAACAGAGCCATTATGTGATTTGATGGAAGGTCGGTTGTCTGCAATGACTTTAGTCCAGAACAAAGGAATTTCTTGGCCTGGTTCGTGGACTGAAACGACTGGATTGAGAGAGCCATATGATCTTACAACGCTGGAGATTGGAGGCATTACCTGAATCTTAGTGTCGTCACTCGGTTGTGGCTCAACTCAAGCAACTCCCTTTTGGGTATCACTAGTCTCCACTATCTCAACTCAGTCTAACAGTCGGGTCGACTCAGTGGAGAGCCAAGCTCCACCAGCGCCTGATCTCACCCTTTTCTCTCACTCTTCTTCCTCTCTCTCTCTCTCTCCCTTGCTGGTGTGAATCTCGAGGCCATAGTGCCCCTCTTTATAGCCTAGGGAGAGAAGGTTTCAACAGTTAGGATTCCCACGCCGCTATCGGATGGCCGCGATTTCCCAGACCCTGTCCTTCCCAAAGAGGAAGGTCTTCTCTCTCTCTTTCCTCCCACAGGCCTGTTTGGCCGTTTTTAGCAAAGAGGGAGGGTACGCCTCAACTAAGAGAACGGACTGGTGAGACTTCCCTATCGAACTGATCATGAGCCGTCCATCCGATCCTATCATGGCCCCATCTCTCGGACGCCTTCCACGTGCCATGCATTGAATGGTGGTGGCCATCTCCTCCGTCCGTTTACTAGGGAACGAAAGGCTATATGGTTTAGTTGAGTTGGGTCCCACGGAGAATTTAAATGGATCAGATGGCTCAAAAAGTATCCAGGGTAGGCCACTTAGAGGTCCAAACATCATCAGTTTAAACAGGAAGGCGAGAGAAATGCCATTTTCTAATCTTCGAGAGGTGTTAGATCAAAGCCAGTTTGACCGCCCCTAGTTCCCGTGTATATCGTGCACATGCATATGGGGTGCACATGTGCACTGCATGGGGCCCCCCACGATGTTCGTGAAAAATCCAGCCCATCCATACCTCTTAGGGTCCCCATGCAGGGGGTCTCGGCCTGGGTTTAGGCGGGGCCAAGGCCCAGGTGAGCCATATCACACACTTCAGGCCCCATTTGGCCCAATATATGTTGATTCGATGGTTGGATCAATTTGAGGATGGATTTTAATGGTTAAATGAGGCTTTGTAGTGCAACGATGGTTTGGTTGGTCGCTAGTTAACCTTCATGGGCTGTTAGTGGATGCCTTGCCCCTAACATGACTTAGATTGATTTATAGGTTTAACTTGAGGCAGTCGTTCAGTCTTACCTCACTGTCTGGTGTCAGGTTGAGCTTAGCTCCTATTGACTTCGATAAATGGTCTCAATGTTAGTTGGAAGTCCCATCTTACACATGTCAAAATTTTAAGTCGCCTAGTATTTTAAGCTTGGCTGATGTAGGTTTTAAGATAAGTTAACACCCGTGTACCAGAGGTACGGGGTGTTACATTGACATAGTCGGTGGTCTGTCAGAATGACGATTGAATGAACTTGGAAATATGGCAGTAAATGTCTAGAAGAGATTACTAATGCCAGAGCCAACTTTTCTAATGTGGGCTATCTTGTCGCTATAGGGACCAAGGCTTTGTCGACGTAGTAAACCGGGAACTGTTTTTCCTTATGCTCTCTAATCAACGTCAAGCTAACTGCTACATCGAACACGACCAAGTATAAAAACAGAGTCTCTCTTAGCTTAAGTTTAAAAAATAAGGGCGACGAGCCTAAGTATTGCTAGAGCTGTTGGAAGGCCACCTCACACTCTTCGGTCCAGTTTACTATATGTCTCCCCTTCAACTATTTGAAGAAGGGGAGACACTTGTCCGTAACTTGGGACACGAAGTGGTTAAGGCCCGCTACTCACCCGGTAAGCCTCTGTATATCTTTGATTGTCTTTGATGACTGCATGTCGAGTAGGGCCTTAATTTTTCTGGATTTGCCTCGATTCCTCGTTGACGGACCAGATAACCAAGAAAATTTTCAAAGTTAACGCTAAAAGCGCACTTGTTCGGATTTAATTTTATTTGATATTTACAAAGGATGAGGAATATTTCTTCCAGGTTGGATACATGGTTTGTAGCTATAAAGCTTTTGACGAGCATGTCGTCAATATAAACTTCCATAGTTTGCCCTATTTGACGGGTGAACATCTTGTTGACCAACCGCTGATAGGTTACTCCTACGCTTTTCAAACTGAAGGGCATTACACAGTAACAATAAAGTCATTTGTCAGTGACAAAAGGTGGTCTAAAATTTATCCTTAGAATGTATTACAATCTAATTGTATCCTGAATATGCATCCATAAAACTAAGTAATTCATAACCTGTTTTACTATTGACTAACTGATCGATCTTAGGGAGAGGGAAGCTATCTGTAACATCTCGAATTTTTCACTGTTTTGGATTTCCAAAAATCCTTAAATTTTTTTAATTAATTAACTTATAACATTACTTAATGACCATTAGCACTCAATATTAGTTTATACAGGGATGGTACCAATAAAGAACCGCACAAGTCCGATTAATCAACCGTAGGAAGTCAACGAATCCGCCTGATCGCTTGAAAATCAGGTGTAGCCCCATAATTTACTCACATGAGACCCAAATCTAACTGACCCGTCGTTAACTAATCAAGACAAGCATAACTAAATTAAAAATCTAACCAAAGTCGAGTCAGATAAGGCCCGGATCTTAACTAATAAACCAAATCAACCCTTGTAACGTCCCGTCTTATCAACACAATGTCCTGGGTCGTCCACGTAGGATTTGCCACATGACCATTAGTTTAAATTACTCGTGGTGGGGTACCACAAGTTAATTAACCCATGATTAGCCCGTTAGAGTAGACTAGATAGGCCATGATAGGACTTGGTGTGGGCCTCCAAGCCAGATTGCAGTTTGCACCTGACGACAGCCCATGCGGGCCCTATAACGACATGGGAAGGTCAGAAAATTATAAAACTTTAGGGAACCATAAATCTCACTGAGCTTGTGGTCCATCATGGACCATAGACTCATTGGGCACCTAGAAGTTAGTTGTCCGAGCCGTTCCATTAGTACTTAACAACCCACCCAAGGCCATAGTTGGAATGTAGCATAGGATAATGAAACTAAGACACCGGGCCGTCCAGCCGTCGGATTTGTTCAAAATTCATGGTGAAGGTCTAATGTGGTGTCCTTCACCTGTCCATAGAATCTGAAACCCGATCATGGCACGGTAACCGTCGATCACAAATCGGACCCGTACGATCAAACCAAATATTCGATCGTCTCCAAATTTTGCATGGCCCTTCATCGGGCCATGGTCCACCTATCCTATAAGTTTCATGGCCAGGGGACCATGATAACCTCTCCAATCATCGAAATAGACTCCATTGGACCACTTAAGGATTGGGACCATATGGCCAAACCCCACATCCGCTTATCCGTTTAATCCCAAATTTTGCATGGCCCTTCATCGGGCCATGGAGCACCTATCCTATGGTGTATATCTACTTGTACACCCTATAGTGGGCCCTAGAGGCTAGAAAAATCCTCCCATAGGGTTAGTATAGTAAAAACCCAACACTTGGGGCCATTGGCACCAAATTTGGCACTATAAAGGGGCCTCATTTGGGGCACCCCTCTCCCCATACGAATTGACCTATGGAATGAAAGAGAGAAGAGAGGAAAGGGAGAAAGAAGAAAGGAAGAAGAGAGGAAGGGTGAGTGAAAGAGAGTGAAGGTGGACCTTGGATCGAGGTGGGGCCCAAGGAGAGCAACCCCCACAACTTCCTACCTCTCCTCCAAGAAGAAACCCTCATTCAAGGCCATTCTTTCATCCCGTTGAGCATCTAGGTAAGATCCATCACCTATTTTTCTTGAAACCCTTATGATGAGGGAGATTTACATGGAAACCTAACCTCCAAATGTTACTTTAGGAATTCTGGCCGATCAACCCTCGAAATCCACATCTCTTAGGTCGTTTCCAAGCCTCCAACGAATCCGAAGGTGTGGACTATTATTCTTAGATGGCCTAGCACCAATTTTACTACGAGTTTAATGATTTTGATTGCTTGGATGTTATGACTGGAGAACTAGAGAAACCCTAGAGATTGTATGATTGTTGAAATTCGTATGGGAATGCATGTTGGTTCTCATTGGATGTTGATTTTGGCTTTCACATGATTTGATATATGGTGGATTATATGCTCATGCCCATTTTTTTTTCATACATTGTTGCTTCATAGTATGCATGATCGCCTTACTCTTGAGCATGTGATCTCTTGAGATGGAGGAAGTGCTTAACTTCCTCATACACACACACACACACACACACACACACACACACACACACCTCACATGCACTTGTTACATGACATGATTGGTCTTGCTTGTTATGAGAATTGAAGTCGTATGTTGGGATGCATGAGAATATAGAATTGCTTAGGCTAAATGATACTTGGTAGACGGCATGCTATGAATCATCATTCATACCCTTGGGTCGGTCAGGAACATGAGGAAAGCGAAGGTGGTTCCGTCGGTAGGACCGCCTCGAGGCTAACCCATGAATTTGGGCGAGCATGTGTGGGCGGCAGTAGTTAGACTACATAGGTTGCTTGCACCCGATGCTAATCCATCACGTACTTGTCTAGATTCGTGCTACCTAGCCTATTGTCTGACCGACTCTGTTTGTTAATCCTGTATGCTCACATATGTATGGAATCTGAACTACCCTACAACCGTTGTAGCCCATTAATAACTCACTTAAAATTGGTCCACAGCCTCATGAGCAGGGCATGGTGGAATGGGACACTGTGTCTGAGCTGTCGGCCTACGCTGGGGTGCCGCGTCTCCCCGTAGTGACTGCGAGCGGTCCCTTTCTCTTTACACTCCTCATGTGCTTGAAGTCGGGGATGAGGAACTCGACGGGATTACGGACCGCGAGGTCTCGGCCTTACGCATTAGGGAGTCTTGGCCTCGCAACCAGCTTAGGGCATTAATATGTGGGGTGCATCAGATTTCTCAATCTGCTGGATGAATGGAATTAATTAATAACTCAGCTAACACGATCTTATTGCATCGCATTAGTTAAGGTGGCGACTCGGAAGTCGAGGTCGCTCTGAGGGAGTGCTGACATATAAGATCGTTAGATGGAGTCGCTCGAGGGAGTGTTGTGGCGAGGGCATGCATCATATTATTCTGTATGCATGCATTTTAAATAAGAGTTGCTAGGTATTGTTGATTATCTACTTTTCATTAAGTTCATATTATAATTCATGTATGTTAAAACTTAAGACTAATAGCATCCACTGAGTTGATCACTCACTCCCACTCTAGGACGGTGTTTTAAAACACTAACCAGACTCTTTAGTAATTGCAGGTGACGTAGGGTGCGAGGGCACTGGTGACACGAGTCTCGAGGAGGAGGAGTTCTCCTACTTCCAATTGATGGACGGTTCTTCATTGGCTTAGGAGACGGGATTCTTGCGTGTTGAGTTGTGGGCTCAGCGCACCATTGTTTTGGACAGAGGATTCTCTTGTGAATTTTGTTGGGCAACGCCTTGGGCGACCCCTTTTTATTCTTTTAGACTTGTACATATATATATCTCTTTCACTCTAGTAGACTAGTTGTGGTTGTATTTCATGCTCCAAGTAATTCCAGGCTACGCGTTTAAACTTGATAAATCATAAAACCATAAAATTGATGATAAGTGACACTCGGGAACTCGAGAGTCAAGCGTATGCACGACTCTCAATTTTCAGGGCATTACACTATCCTTCAGGTAGGCTTTGTTCAGATCTGTGTAGTCTACATAAACGCACCACTACCTGTTAGCTTTTTTCACCAGTACGATGTTGGCCACCCAGTCCGGGTAGTAGAGTTCTTCGATGAAACCTGCCTTGAGAAGTTTGCTAACCTCTTCTTCAATCATGGCATACCTTTCAAGACCAAGGGCACGTCGCTTCTGTCGAATGGGTCGGGTGAATGGGTCATGTTTAATCGATGAGTCATGACAGCGGGATCAATTCCGGGCATGTCTTCGTGGGACCACGTGAAAACATCGACATATCGTCGAAAGAGGGCAACCATCTTATCACACAGTGGTGAAGTTAAGGACGACCCTATTTGAATAGTCTCCTATGGATCAGACTCATTCAGCGGGATCAGAATGAGGTCTTCCATGGGTCAGCCTCTCTCTTGCGACTCTTCATGTGGATTTAGAGATTCAATGACCATTGCTTCTTGTGGGGCTCTCAGTGCCATCGTGTAACACTGTCAAGCGTCGTGTTGATCTCTTTTTATGATCCCAACTCCCTTCTTGGTTGGAAATTTCATCACCAAGTGATAGGTTGATACCACAACTCGCATAAGGTACAACGATAGTCGCCCAAGGATGGTGTTTTAGACAGATGATTGGTCGAGTACGAGGAAGTTGACCATCATGGTAGTTTAATTTTGTCCTTCCCTGACCGAGAGGGGGAGTTAGATGGCCCCTTCAGGCATGACCTATCCACCTCAAAATTCGACTAAGGGAGTCTTGATGGGTCGGAGTAGAGACCGACCAACTCTCATTTTGTCGAAGGCTCGAACGAAGAGCACCTCTGCTGATGATCTCATATCGATAAGGATCTGAAACACTTTTCGGTTGGCAATGGTTACAGTGATTACCGATGCATCGCCATGGGGGAAGTGGATACCTTGGGCATCTTCTTCAGTAAAGGCTATGCTGTATTTCTCCATCTTTTATTCTTTTGAAGGTCGTCTTAGGACTTCTTCCTCAGGACGACTAATACTCTTATTGTGCGCTTTTTGAGCATTATTTGAATCACCTCCTCCGTGGCCTCCAAAGATATTACGGATTTCCCCAGCTGGCTGATTGTTGATTGGTTGTTCCTCAACAGCTTTGATCCGATCTCCGCCGTTATCGACATAGTCCCTAAGATGACTATTGTGAATGAGTGCCTTAATTTCTTATTTAAGGTCAAAACAGTCGCTCGTGTTATGCCCATGATCTCAATGGAAGAGGTAATATCTATTTTTGCTTCTTTTGTCGGGGTCAGATTTCATCTTATTTGGCCAACGGAGAGGATGCTTGTCCTTGATCTCCATCAGGACTTGTTCCGGAGTCTTGGTTAGAGGAGTATATGTCTTGAACTTACAGTTGGGCTGTTTGTTCGATTTTTGGTCGTCTCGAGATCGATCGTCCTTTCTCTTCTTATCGATTGAATTGGGCTTGACCTTTTTTTGCTCTTTGGTTGAGGGATTTTTGCTTTGGGCGGCGTCCCGTAATATTCGGGATTCCTTAGTGTTAGCATATTTTTGTGATCTATTCGGAAACTTGGCTAGAGTGGCAGGAGGGTTCTTATCTAGAGAGAAGAGAAAATGCTTCTCTCAGCCTGCTCATGATGACGTTCAGGGCGGTTTCGTCTGAATGTTTCCGAACTTGTAGTGCTTCTAGGTTGAATCGCTTAATGTAGTCCTTCAGTAGTTCACTTTCTTTCTGGATTATATGAAGGAGATGAGCAAGTGATTTGAGTCTTTTCTTTCCTTCGATGAAGTTTGCAACAAAAGCTTGGCTGAGGTCCAAAAATGAGTTAATGGACCTTGGTTTTAATTGTTTAAACCATATATAGTCAAGTAGCATTGGCCAAAGTTAGGGAGAATTCTTGACACATGACCGCATCAGAAGCATCATGGAGTTCCATATAGATCTAAAAGGATTTCATGTGCTCTGATGGGTCGGTATTCCCTGTGAAGGGCATAATCTGATGTAGTCGAAACCTATCTGGCAGTCATGCTTGCAGAATCTCGGTAGTGAATGGAGACTTGGTTTCCTCCATTGTGACTATTACTGAATTAGATCGGTACGCTTGCTTCATGTTGCCGATCTGGTCCCGTAGGCTCTTCAATTCAACTTTCCATAGCTCCCCATTCTCATCAGTGGCTTCGACCAGAGCACACGTGTCGTAAGTCAGAGGCGGGTAGAGGGGCGGTTTCAAAGACGTGAGACAGGATAGGCTTGGTCGAATTGCGATGCTGGCTCGGCTAGGGCGCAGTATGCACGCAGGAGGGTCGGGAATGTCCATGACTAGGCTGCCTGTCTTCCTTGTAAACTCTCGGTGCATGCTAAGGCTACATCTGTTCTAGAATTTGCTTCATGTGTAGCCCATGTTTGCCCTCATATCTCCAAATTCTCTTTTGAGGTTGTTTAGGTGGCCATTCCTTGTACAAGTCCGTTAGCCTCACCTTCCGGAGCCAGAAGAGGAACCTTGATGGCTCTCCTGTGGTTCAAGTTGCACTGGTTGTACAAGAGGTTCCAGAACGTGACTAGTCGTAGGTAAGGTCGCGATCGAAATTGCTATTAGAGGAGATTGAGCTTTCTTCTTTCCCTTAGCCATTGTAGTTATTGCTGGTAGAATAATTGAGAACGGCTTAGAATGTCGTTTCCCATAGAAGGGCGCCAAACTGTTGATGCAATTTTCTAGCAAATCCTCTGCGACTGATCATCTTGTACCTGCATAGGTGTAAAAAACTATGTATATAAGAGAGGGAGTTCGATTGAACGTGGATTCTTCCTGATATCTTGGAGATTTGTCCAGATCCAGGATCCTTAGAGATTACTGGCCTCTGAGATTACTGGGATTTGATCTTATCCCCTAAAGATTTGGGGAGAGATATTCAGGGTGTTAGAGATTTCTTCGGATCTATTTTGGATTGTCAAAATCCTTAATATTTAATAAAAAAAAACTAGCTCATATCGTCACTTACTGACCCTTAACGCTCAAAATGATCTTATATGTGACTGGTACTGATAAAGAATCATACAAATAAGATTAATCAACCGTAGAAAACTAATAAATCCAACCGATCACTTAAACATCAAGTTTAGCCCCACGATTTGTTCACATAGGGCCCAAATCTAACTGACCTAACACTGACTAATCAAAATAACCGTAACTAAATTAGAGATCTACCTAAACCCGAGCCAACTATGGGTCGAACCTTAATTAATAAAGCAAATCAACCCAGTTACTCTTTTAGCCTAAAGCCAACAGTTTAGAGTGATCATAAACAAATCACTATTTTCGCTAATTTCAAATAAGCTACACTATGAACTTAGTAATCCAGACCCTAACAACTACGCACAAGAAATCTCCCTGCCCAAATTATTCCAGAAATGCTCTAATTACCCAAATAAGCTCTAGACCGCTCATTAATATGTCACTAGTTCCGATATTATAGAGTAATGTCCATCTCATTGGGCTTATGGTCCATCACAGACAATGGACTCAAACGACGCCTTGAAATGGACAGTTGTCAGATGCGACTCTCCAAGTCAATGGCCTAAAAATCTAAAATTTAAAACAATTAGCCCTACCACTTAGAACAACAAATTATGACATTCCAACTTTTAGATTTCATCCAAATTCACACCATATATCAGAGATATTTTCTTGCTCTTGTCCACCGAATCAAACCCTTAATAAAAAAACAGTGACCGTTGATTGCAAATAAGACCCCTGCGATCAATTTTCGCATCTTTTGCTACCGAATTTTGGACAGCCCCTCATCAGATCATGGGACACCTATCCCATGGCATGAATGTGCCAAGGGGCCATTAGGAAAACCTCAAAGACTGTAAATGAGCCCTACAAGGTCATATGTAATATGAGTTGCCAATTTAGGGATATTAGAGCAAAAATACAGGTTATATAACCCTTAAACCCTCTCCCTCACTCCCATACAAAACTTTCAGAGAGAGAGAGAGAGAGAGAGAGAGAGAGAGAGGAAAGGGAGCTGGATTTTGAGAGATTTCCCCC
The DNA here is from genome assembly GCA_037074715.1 of Magnolia kwangsiensis. NCBI lineage: Eukaryota > Viridiplantae > Streptophyta > Magnoliopsida > Magnoliales > Magnoliaceae > Magnolia > Magnolia kwangsiensis. Next base: position 90,738,539 of record CM073585.1, read on the forward strand.
TCCTACCACAATTACTCGCCGAAAATCGCGGCTCCACCGCTATAGAAGTGGATTGTAACTGATAGGAAGGTAATTACCCAAACCCTCCTCAGATTTTAGTATGTTAGACCACTTGCATGTGTCTTAACATGTAAATTTCATTGGCATAGGGCCTCAGTGCATCATTTCTCGGACCTGACACCGTTAGAGTAACTCCACAAGCCTTCAACCGACCCTAGATGTGGACCATTACCTCTAGGTGGCCATTTATCACACCTAGGATGAATTCTAGTGATTGTGTTTGTTAATTTGCTTTGCATGTTACTTGCATGGAGTGGTATTATTGAATTGGAGTTTATGCATGGGTAATTCCTAAACTGGTGAAGAAATATTGGTTCTTAACTACCCCAATGCTTGCATTGTTTGATTTGTTTTGTTAAATATAGAATTCTAAGCATGACACCCCCAAATTTGTAAATTCAACAAGAAGAATCCTATTGCATGTCTCCTCTATGTGCGAATTGGGTTAATTAACAGTTAATTTTACTCCATGCTTGTTTAATTCCTTCCGAAATCAGTTATTATACTTGTTTTCTCCTATATTCTTTTTGTAATTTAGGACTCATGTGCATGTTTATCTAGAAATGCCTTTATTATAAATCCATATCTCTTGTGCTGATAATGATTGTGGTTTTTCATTATGCATGCCTAATTCTCTCACAACTACAAGTAGATCGACGTCTACTTTACTATGTTACATTTATACATTGTTTCCATTTCGGATTGGCCAGTAAATCCAAAATTCTCCTGGGCAGCCTCCCCGGTAAGCTGCCCACTGGTAAATTTGACCAAATTAGTCAAATTGCACATTGTCGGCTGTAGTCGGACTACGCGAATGTCGCTCTTAAAGCCGTTCAGTTCGTAGTTCGTCTAGTAGGGACAAATTGGCCCACCGGTTGGCCATCCATGTTCTTTAACCATGTATATATACACTTGCTTAAACCTAAGACACTGTGCATCCATTCACGCCCATTGACAAACCGTTGATTGTGACTCACAAGTTTCGGGAGCCGGGTATTGTAGTATGAGACACTATGCCCAAGCCATCCACCTATGCTGGGGTGACGAGCCTCCTTGTAGTGACTGGGAGCAAGAACTCTTTCTCAAAATTACCTTCAAATGATTTTAATATTTAGAGTGACGAACCCAAAACGAGTCAAGGATTGCAAGAGCAATACTGCTATGGCCGCGTGATCGGGATAGGGCATTGATCTGTCAGGATGTCCCAGTTTCTCCAAATTATTAGATGAATGGACGAAATTAATCAACTCGGCTAACATCTACATCATATTGCATTAGTTAAAATTAACGATTCGATAGTCGAGGTCACATTGAGAGAGTGTTGAGCATTGCGATTGTTAGATGTTGTCATTTGAGGGAGTGTTGGAAGTAAGAGCATGCATCATATCATGAAAACATGCATTTACATTAATAAGAGTGGTTAAGATTCTTTGAATGATTGTTTTTTACTAAATTTGTTCCTATGTATGATGATATGTGCAACTTTTTGTTAATGAAACTACTGAGTTAGCTGCTCACTCCCACTCTGGGACGGTGTTCTAAAACACCAATCAGAACCTATCTTAGATGCAAAGATCACAAAGCTCGATGCGCTCGATGGAGCGAGCGTGGACGATGAGGAGCTGTTGTACTTTGAGATCTTCAGCGGATCCTCGTAATCCGCTTTAGAGATGACCACAGGGCACAAAATAGGGGTTCAGTCATTTTGGAGATGATGTATTTGCGGGACTAGTCCATCCTGTTATTTACATTGTCTTTATGTTGGACATAGATTTTTATTTAGTTGTATTTAAATTCATTTTATTGATCTCGATTTATGTTGCATGGCTTACTATACTGTCTCATTGCTTATGAAATGAACGAATTATACCAATTCTGAAACTCAGTAGGGCATAAGTAGCACCCGAGAATTCAGAAGTCGAGTATTTACTCAGCCCTTGAAATCCGAGGCGTTATAGTTTCCTTCTCTAGTTCAAGGATTTTTAGCTTTTTAACTTTCAAATTCTCTCTCTCTATAGCAAAGGAGACCTCACATGATGGACAATTCACATCCAAGGTGGGGCCACAAGTGAGCAATCCGCATTAAAGGTGGCCCTTATATGATGGATCACCTGTATTAACATGCGCCTAAACAATGGATGATCCATCTTAAAGGTTGGCCCCTAATGATAAATAACCCACATCCAAAACGGGTAAGTATGATAGATGGCCCACTTCAAAGATGGGGCCTACACGATGGATAGTTCACATCAAAGGTGAGTTCCATATGGTAGGTAATGGACATTGAAGTTGAGCACACATGATGAATAGTCCACATTGAGGTGGCCCAGAAGATGGACGATCCACATCAAAGGTCGCCTCTAATAATGAATGAACCACAGCATGAGTGAGCCTCACATGATGGGCAACCCACATTGAAGGTGGAGCCCATATGATTGATAGTCCACATCAAAGGTGGGCTCCACAAGATGGGCAATTAATAATGGTGGGCCCTGCATGATGGATGATTGACATCAATGTAGGACCCGCATGATGAATGGTCTACATCAAAGGTTATCTCTAACGATGAATGACCCATATCCAAGTCATGCCCCTTGTGATGGACACTCACATCAGAGGTGGGGCCCACATGATGGACAGTTGAGATCAAAGGTGTGCTCTGCATGATGGGTGGTGGATATTGAGGGTGTGCCCAATATGATGGATGACCAACATTGAAGGTGGGCCTTACATAATGGACAATGTACATTAAAATTAGTCCCCAAATGATGAATGGATGGCCCACATCAAAGGTGTAGCTCACACAATGAACTATCCACATCAAAGGTTAGACACACATGATGGACAGTGGCTGTGAGGGGATCGAACGGATTTGAGCGGATACAAGAAATCAAATATACTTTTCTACTTAGGTTGGTTGTTTACATGATGAATATTCGGTTGAGTAGGTTGAAACCAAGATAAAGCTACTTGTCGCATAAGTAACTTATCTAAAGTCACATGTGATCCACACGCCCCCTTCTAGTCCCTGTCGTGGATGAATCATGCCTCAAAGAATTTTCGAGATGGGAAGATCCTAACCACCAGTTTTTGGACTTCAATATTTCTGCCCCAAATCTAAATGTTAGAATCGGCCAATCGAGGTACTTTTGGGACATTGTTCATCTGGGGTGGAAAAAAAAAAAAAAACAGATCAATGGTCCGGATTGCTGAACAACGGGCCCCACTGGCCAGAACTGAAATCCTCTGGTGTGAGAAACAAAAGTGAATCACGCCACAGGTAGCAGTGGCAATGGGATGCAAACCATTAAAACCTTAAGTGTGTGGGGCCCTCCATGTTTTGTACATGTCATCCAATCCATTCAGAAGATGCACCCCACCAGTATAAGCGTATACCCTAAAAGTATGGCCGTACCAATACTCAGGTGATTTGGAACTTGGAAGTTTGAAGATTGTACATGGTAGGGCCCACCTGAGTTTCTGTGGACCTGATTTTTGTGATGCGATGATAACACCGAGGGATGCACGTGACGGACGTATTAGATCTCACGTAGACATCATGGTGGCCCCAGTGACCATCTTTGTCCTACATGCCACGTGGACAGATCAGTGCCATTTAGAAAATGGTGGTCAACTTGCAGCCTATTCATCCACTACGCTGGAACGGATGCCGATTGCACCGAGAACCTGCCACCAGGGACTTCCAAGGTGACCTGATGTGGCAGGATTTGTCGCCTGGTCACCCTGACACTTGGAAGGATGCAGGTTGCCTGCGTCTCTGAGAGTAGGAAGTTCCTACAGCCAGAAGCTAGGCGGGGCTACTGTAATGTTTGTAAGAAATTTTCGTTGTTTATCTATTTTGCCTGCTCATGATTAGGACATGAGCCGAAAAAGCCGAAAAATAAGCAGATCTAAAATTCAAGTGAGACACACCGAAGGAAAAATTGGAGAGGGAAATGATTACAATTGAAACATTCAAAGAGCCGCAAAAGTTTCAATTCAGGCTAATATTTTTTAGTTTTCGGTTCAGCCCAATAAAAATGTTCTTATGGTAGGCTTTGGATGGCTTATAAACATGCGACCCTAGGTAGGTATCCATGGGAACTGGTTTGGGTACTGAGTTAGCCAGTGCACTCTTATCATACTGAGTAAACTCAGTTGATCCCACCTTTAATGTATGTGGTATATTCCTGCTGTCCATCCTTTTTTTCATATAATTTAAAGAGTTGAGCACAAAATTGAAGTAGGACCAAAGATGAAGTGGATTGCCATAGGAAATATTGGGGATAATGATATTCACTGTTGAAATCTTTTTAGGCCCCACAATGATGTTTATTTGTCATCTAAACTGTTCATAAGATCATACAGACATAAATTAATGGAAAACACATATATAAGCTTAATCCAAAACTTTTGTGACCCCCAGAAAACTTTCAACAGTAGACATTCAATTCAACTGTTTCCTATGGTGTGGTATATTTGAACATTGTATATGCTTCATACATGCTTCATTTTTGGGCTTAAGCACTAAAATTATTTGAGAAAATGAATGAACAGGGCTGATAACATATATAAACCAGTGGACCACACTGAGTTTGCTCTGTACACAAAGTGCCGTGAGTTACTCACCACGCAACACCACTTCCATTTAAATGATAGGTATTTTCCTCCCCACTTTTTACCATAGCGTGATCCACTTGTGTTTAGGTGCGGCCTTTCTTAGTATGACTTTATTATTTTTTTAAAAAAGTTAGTTTGTTAGTAAACCGTACTGTCAGTTCACACTTCCCGCCAGGGAATCGGTACCAGAAACCTCAGGTTGAAAGGATGTGCCTTTCACTCAGTCTACCACTTGAGCTATGTATTAGATTTAATATAAAGAGATGTGATTCCACCATATGCCACTGTTAGAGATGATTGATTACTTGACCTAACAACTTTCAAACATTGACTTGTGTAGGGCCATCTTTAATTGTAACGCCCGTGAAAAATCCGTACTTGGAATCGAGTACCGATTTGACCCGAAATCGCGTATAAATAATTTCCATGAAAATTTTACGTAAGTTAGCTAGCGCAACGCTAGAGTAGCTGGGAAATAGTCCCTGATCACTTTAAATACGTTCTACAAGACCCAAATCAAGTAGAACAGACAACTCTACAATACTCTATAACCTTGGATCCAACTCTAAGCAGGTTTGTCCTCTGGACCATATGGAACTTTTGTATTGGATTTAGACCGCGCGTCGAAGGTCTGATACCTCCTATCTTAGACCGTTAGAACCGCCCAGCTGGACTTGACAATCATCTCGAAAATCAAGTCAAACCGATAATCACAGAGTATTTCGTTGAAACTGGACTGAAGCGACCGCGAATAGGGACGAATTGGGAATTTCAAATTTAGATCTGGCACACGACTTGACGCGTCAGTATTAAGCGTTCTGACCGTCAGAATTCATCCAGATTACACCCTCGGATCAGGAAAAATATCTAATTATTGTCACGGAACTTTCAGTCCTGATCTATGTGCGGTGACCGCTGAACTGAAACTGGTCCGCCACGTGCGATCTGCGAACCCTGCCAGACTGAAAACTTAATACGAGGTACATCTGGTACCCATGAGCTTAAGTCTGATCGCAATCGACCAGGGGACCACCAGAAATCAGTTTTTGGACCGAAACAGCCCCGAAATGGATAGGCAATAAGTAAACTTCGTCCCGGAGCCTATTTCGGGCGTTTCCAAGCTTATAAAAGGGGTTGAAACCCTCATTCCTTCCTTGCATACGAATTTCCCTAAACCCTAGAAAAGAGAGAGAGAGTTTGAGAGAAAGTGAAGAGGAGATTTTTCCCGCTTCCGAGTCGCCAACAGTTGCTGCATCAACGCTTCCTTCCAATCACCTGGCTGGTGATTTCTACGTTTTTCCAGGTATAGAAAAACCCTAAAAACTTGCTGATTTAGGGTCCACGTAGATTCTGAACGTATTAGCTAACGAAATCCATGAATCAGGTTCTCCTACTGTCGTAGACGAAGCCTACACGCTCCGTTCAAATTCTCGCGACCGTAAGAGATTAGGTGAGAATTTTAGACGCTTTGATTGACGGTTTACAACGCTTTCAATGTCGTTTAATAGTAGATTATCGACGGCATCGCCGTTTGACATGTACAACATGCTCTCCGTTTCCTGTTTCACAAATTAACGAAGAATATGAGATTTAGGGCATTTTAGTCATTTGTAGGAAGTACGGTCTCCATGCATATTTTGCTGACATGATTGACATGATTTGTCGCCGCATTAGAGAGTTAGGAATGCCTGCATAATCAGTTTGGTGAAGAGATTCGCCAAGTTGCGCACTTTGGGTCGACATACTATATGTGGACTTAAGGGTGTAGTGTATGTGTTTGTATAAATGCTTGTATTAGTATGTATTGTATTGAATGATGTTATGTAGTAGTTTGAGATTGATTTCATGATTAATAGGCTGACCTAAATGATTTCCTATATGATGACCTTATGCATGATTGCATCATGTGCATAGAAATGATGCCTTAAGAATTGCCTAAGTTGAATATGCTTGGAAAGCATGCCTTGAAGATTTGCCTAAATTGAATGTTATAACATGTGCTAACATGCTCACATGATGTATTTCAATTCCAATACCTTTGCATCGTAGTAATGAAATTCCATAGATGTGTGGGACTTGATTTAGTCCAGGCAGTCGGTAACCGAGCGAATTCGTGGCTGACTGGTCATAGCCACGAACGACGCGTCGATGAATGTGATTCGTGTTGAGAGTTGGCGGCAGTGGTTAGGCCACGCGAAGTGTTTTACGCACTTCATGTCGTTCAATTCGAAATGCGATCGCGCTAGTCGAGCCCGTCAAGTAACCCGACTGGCCGATGTTTGTTCACCTTGTACGTATCATAACTGCTTGAACCTAGGGTACTGAACTTACCATTGTAAACCCTATTAACCGTGGTACCTTGATCCACGAAGACTCATGAGCCGGGCATGGTGGTATGGGACACCGTGGTCGAGCTGTCGGCCTACGCTGGGGCCACAAACCTCCCCGTAGTGACCAATGAGCACCTTGACTCGTGAGCAGATTATGGTGGTATGGGACACTATATTCTAGCTGTCGGCCTACACTGATCAGGCGACGAGCCCTTTGTAGTGACCGCGAGCGTATTCTGAGTTCACGGGAGGCGACGACCCTTCCGTGCAGTAGAGTACAGTAGGCCTGTATTGATAAGGTGATGGGGGAGCGGTGCAACGAGTGCGAGCAACAGCCCTGGCAGCCCTTACAGTGACCTGCGAAATGTACATCGTATGAGATTACTAGGAGTGACGACCCTAGACAGGATCCGTGTTGGGATTGATACAAGGGAAGTACCTTAGTTTCCCAATCCTGCTGTTTGAATGGACTAATAACAACTGGGTAATCATATCACCATAGCATTGCATGTGCCTGGAAGATGTGGAGCACTCTAGGGAGTGTGGCATGCCGCGGTCGTAAGATGTTGCCGCATGAGGGTGATCGTCGGTGAGGGCATACATCACGTCATATCATCTTGCATTAACAACAGTATTAGGACTTGTCTGATTTACTGCTTTACTATTATCGCGTGACTGAATTGTGAACATGCTAATCTTTGCTCTATGATTCCACTGAGTTGATCACTCATTCCCACGTTACGGGATGGTGTTTGCAACACCCACCAGACCCTATTGTAGTTGCAGGTGACGATGAGATCCAGGAGGTGGAGCTAGATGATGACGAGGACCAGGATGAGTTCTCGTATATGCAGTACCATGACGGCTTCCCGTAGGCGACCTGGATCGAGGGGACATCAGTGGGACTTTTCTTTTTGAACATTATTCTTTTGTTATGTACATGTATATGAGACTCAGAGATGTAGTCATACTTTGGAGACAGTTGAGATTACTTTGTTTTTCCATACAGTGATATATATCTTGTTTAGTCTTCCGCTTGCTTTTATCACTGGATCTGAAGTATGAATTGCAGTTTTGGTATACTTTTACTCATGTGAATGCTTTAAATCAGACAATATCGAATCATAACCATTTTTGTTGCATAAGTGACGGTCTGGAACTCGGGAGTTGAGTTTATACGCGACCCCCGATTTTCAGGGTGTTACATTAATATATGGGAAAATGGTAACTGTCGGGCCCACAAGGAAATAACGGCCAGCGATTGTTCTGTTATATAACATTATATGACAGGCAGTTTTTTGTGCATTACAATGGGTGTGCCATGAGGTTTACCACAGTCACCTCTACTAGACAGTTCCAAAACTCAGTGGCTTGACTCGAAACTCAGTTGATTCAACTTGACTAGGTGAGATTTCGAGCTGAGTGTATTGGAAACTCACTGACTATTGGTCAACTCTGCGACTCAATCGAGTTACTTGATTGGTAAACTAGCATTTCGGTAAAACTGAAAAGATCATAAAGCTTGGAAATCGAACTTTTGATGGCTTGTGAAAGTCGAATTGCTTATGTATTTTAATACATTCTTGATTTAGATGCTATTACAATCCTGATATTATTTAGTAATAACAAGGCTTTTTTGTCTTCCTTAGGTGCCCACCACATAGATTTGCGGGCCGCAACCAATGAGGCTCCAGATTGACTTGTGGCACAAAGGAAAGCAGAAATAGATCTGATTAAGGGCTGGTTATATGATATTACAAAGAGAAGAAGGCTGCTGCTTTTGGCATGTAGAGGTGAAATCTGAACCTGCTTTGTTTGAGCAAGAAACTGATCGTTATCGTTCCATACAGGCTTAGATTTCCAGAGTTTTTTGGTAATATTACAATTAAAGAAAATTGGTTATGATGGAACCAGTATTTCATGTGGTGGAATCATATGGTCCTGACCACTGGTTTTTCGGGATTTAGGAACCACCTTTAATAGACCATCCCCCAAAAATCTCCACTTGATCATTATATATAATTCCTCAGTCATGTGTCTGCAGCAATGATGGTCATTTCCATAAGTATATATGATCCTTGATCTCTGTTTTGGCAATTGGGGCCCATGGTTTGGTAATCTAGATGATTGGTCTCTTCCAAAACTCTTTTGTAGATGGATTATGCCCTAGAAAAATTCCCAGATGGGAAGATCCTAGCCACTAGTTTATATCCATTCTGTCCATCCGTTTTGCCACGGCATGATTCAAGAAAATCAGCAGATCCTATTCTCAAGTGGACTACACCAAAGGAAACAATGGTGATTGACCATTAAAAATTCTTGGTGGCTAGAAAAGTTGTCTCAAGCTGATATTTGTATGGTCACTTCATTCAGATCTGTGTGACCTTATCAACAGGTTGGATGCAAATAAACATTCCGTTCGCCAAGTTTTTAATGGTCAGCATTCAACAGCCACTGTTTCCTGTGGTATGGTCCACCTGAGATTTGGATAGGTTGAATTTTTGGAATAATGCTCTAAAATGAGCTGGCGAAACAGTTGGATGGAATGGATATAAGACGTACATCACGTTGGGCCCACGGTAAGGGATCCACCGAAGCCACGTCTTCCACGGAGCTGGATTGCATCCAACCCTGCAGGACTACCTGGACGGACTCGGTCCTAGCAGGAGCTATTTGGGGCCCACCGTAATATATTTGTTTTATCCAGGCCGTCCTTCTATTTTCCTGATCATTTTAGCATTTTGGCCCAAAAAAGAGGCAGATCCAAAGCTTAAGTGGACCACATCACAGGAAACAGTGGGGATTAAATATCCAGCGTTGAAAACCTCTTGGTTGCGAAAAAAGTTCTTGATCGAGCTGATACTTGAATTTGCCATTCATCCAGTTCTGTGTGACCTTATGAACTATTTGGACGGCAAATATACATCACGGTGGGCCCTAGGAATGTTTCAAGGGTGGTTTCATTATATCGTTATCCCCAATGCTGCTTGGTGTGGCCCACTTGAGCTTTGGATCTGCCTCCTTTTCGGTTCATTCGTTAAAATGATTTGTTATAATGGATGGTACACATCATCGTGGGACCCGCTAGAGTTCGTCTTGGGGTATGACGCAGTCAGCTTCCGTTTACTCAATCGGCTTATCTCTTCCAAAATGTAAACGGACAACGGACGCGGTCAGGGGCTCTGAGGGTCCACCGTCAAGTATTGGTTTTATCAACACCGTCCATCTATTTTTCCATATCATTTGAGAATATAATCTCAAAAACGAGACAGTTCCAAGGCTCAAGTGGACCAGACAGTTGGATTGAACACCTGTTGAACACTTTTTGAGATCCACACATCAAGCTGATATTTGTATTTTCCTTTTATCGATGTCTCCGTGACCTACTTGTATTTTCCTTTTATCCAAGTCTGCGTAACCTTTTGAAATTGATGGCGGTGAGACATAAAAAAGTTTCAACGGTGGGTGTCAGTATCACCACTGCTTCATGTGGTGTGGTCTAGTTGAGCCTTGGGTCTGACTCATTTTTGGCTAAGATCTTTAAATGATAGGACAAAATAGATGTACGGTATAGATAAAACATATACATCACGGTGACCCCCAGGGCCCTGTAAATTCCTCGCTATTGATGGTCGTACGCAATCCCCATCCAGTGGAAACTCGTTTAAAAGGAAGGGGATTAGGTGGAGACCCCGGATGCACCGGGTGGGTGGGACCCCTGACTGTTGGGCTAACTGTGATGTATGTGCATGAAATCCACACCATCCAACCATTTTGACATCTATTTTTAGCGCATGATCCCAAAAATGAACCTGACTCAAATCTATGGTGAATCACACCACAGGAAAAAGTCAGTATTCAATCCTCACCATTAAAACTTCATTGATTCCATCGGAATGTTTATTTTTTATCCAGCCTGTTGATAAGGCCAAAAACACGTAGATGAAGAGACCACACAAATATTATATATGATCCGAAATTTTTTGGCTCACAAGAAGTTTTTAATGGTCAATGACCACTGTTTCCTGTACTATGTTTCACGTGGGATTTGGATATGAATCATTTTTTTGATCAAACCCTAAAATTGAGCTTTCAATGCAGATGGACGGCGTGGATGTAATCAAATACATCACTGTGGCCCCACGGTCAGGGGTCCCACCCACCTCGGTGGATCCGGGCTCCGGGGTCTCTTCTAATCCGCTCTCGTTAAAAGTCGCCTCCTGTCGGCGGATTCTTCGATAATGTAGCCTCCTGTAAAAGTAACGTTCGAATTAAAAAACCGTGCGTCCTTTGGCCGGCAAGGCAGCCAAAAGCCGTCCTCGGATCGAGGATATGCATGGTAAACTCGGTTCTTCAGTTTGTACCATTGACGCCCATGGTTCAGTGATCAAGACCATGTGTCTAACACGAACCCTTATGGATGGACCGCTTCCAAAATATCTCTCAGATCGTAGCTGTAAATCTTGATCCATTTTCTTGATCAATGTGGGCCCTTGATTATCCCTTCTGAACTGTCTAATGTTCAAGTCAAAAAACTGAAAGGCTTGGATTTTAATCTGGTAGGATTTTGGTGCATCATCCACTCATGGCAGGTCTCACCAAACCAACCGTTTGGATCACTCAAACACATCCCCCACTTGCATAAATTGAAAACACGAGTAACTGCTCGGGCAAATGATTTGTACGATTCCTCGACGAGATACGGCCTTGGACGCTCGCACATGTATGCATGTTGTATGTGTACGTTTATGTGCCATGGCGTACGCTGATTTTGTAGCGTGGCGCTCACCCTCATTTGCTGTGGTGTGAAGACTCCATTGGCCCCAATGTGATGCATGTGTAATTATCAAACCGCCTATCCATTTTTCCATCTTATTTTTATGACATGAGAGGAAACTGTAGGAATGGAACGCCTACGGTTGAAAACTTCTTTGAGGCCAGAGAAGTTTTGAATCAAGTTGATATTTGTGTTTCCATTCATTCAATTTTGTATAAGCTTTTCAACAGGTTGGATGACAAATAAAAATCATTGTGCGGTGGATGTTATTCTCCCATTATTTTCTCTGGTGATATGATTCAATTTAGGCCTCATTTGTTAAAATGAGCTGGAAAAATGGATGGACGGCATGGATAAAATATATATATAACACTGTATCCTACAGAGTCCTGATCCCACGTACCTACATGTAGGGTTGAAAGTCGGGTGGGGTCGGGTCGGGTGGGGTCGGGTCGGGTCGGGTTGGGTTAGTGCTCAGCCCTAACCCAACCCAAGGTTCCTATGCCTCAATCCTAACCCAACCCAACCCAATATCGGATTGGGAATTCTCAACCCAACCTTAACCCAAGCGAGCTCAGTCGGATTGATCGAGTTAGTCGGGTATATACATGCTAATATTTTTGTTATTACATTAGTTTATTATATTTCAATATATGACTTATTTTTTGTATCTATAATTTAATTAATTATATATGTGATTATTCAATATAAAGAACATCATTTTTTCTTTAAAAAACAAGTTAAAATATAAGACAATTATTCTTTTAAAAGTCATGTAACATAGTATGAAGTCTATTTGAGAGAGAGAAATCTAGCATATCTTGTTAGCTTGAGCCCTTGAAAATGATGTGGACAAATGAGACTCGATATTATTAGTGTGCCTTCAACACAAATAATTCACACTCAATTATAATTTATAAGTAACTTATATATTGATCGCGTTCGAGTTGGGTCGGACAACCCGAGACTTAAACTCGAATTCAACCCAAGTTTTATTGAGTTGATGTTTGTATGGCCCAAGCTTAAAATCGAACTCAAAATATTCTGCTCGAACCTAACCCAATGTCAATCGATCACCGGTCGGGTTGAACCCCGAAACTTTCAGCCCTACCTACATGTGTTGGGTTCACCATGCAATCCCGCACCCGGCAACGGCAGCATGACATGCTCCGCAGTGCGGAAACCACAAGAGTACCTTCGTAAGAGTCCTGTGATAGTTCATGACAAATTTGGAAATGGTGGGATTCATTCTTCCCACGTGCGGCACTCATGTATGTCTATCTAGACCATCCAAAAAGTGGGGCACAATGTATATGGACCATATATGTAGACTAACACTGATCAAACATTCCTACACAATCCGATTGATGTTTTTCAAGCCTTTGGTTAAGAGATGGCAGAATGAGATGATTACCATCGCCTTCTGAGTGTAATTTGTGGGTTATAATTCATCCACAATTGGTCAGCGATCAGATGGCAAGGATTGCCTTATTACTATGAAACGTAAACATTAGAAGAGTCACCATCGTTCTTAAAATGGTGGTAAACTATCACGTAAGCTTTTTCCAGCTATAAATAAAATGGTGGAATTAAAGCCATCCCAGCAAAGGAGGAGAGAGAGAGACAGAAATGTACTACGAGGTAACGTGCACGGCGTGTAAAAAGACGACGTGGGAAGGGTGCGGGAGACACGTGGCATCCGTCTATGGGCAGATCGGGCAGGGGCAGGTACTACCCCCGCCTGTTCCGAGCTCGGGACAGGCGGGGGCTCTGAGAGCCTTTGAGGGGTCACTGTGATGTATGGATCACCGTCCATCCATTTTTTCATATCATTTTAGAAAATTGGGACAAAAATAAGGAATATCCAAGGCTTAAGTGGACCGCACCATAGGAAGAAGCGGTGCTGAGGACACCCACCATCCTAAGGTCCACTGTATCCTGTGCCGAGCGTGGCCCGGTGTGAAGGTTGGTGAAGGATCGACCGTTGGAAACACCGCTGCATCTGATCAGCCGTCCGTTTCTCGTTGCGCCATCAAGCGATTGATGACAAGAATTGATCTTCCTGGTAGCGTTCTTCTTGCTGGGTTGTGTTATTCCATGTATACGCGTTTGTTTAATGCATTTTGCTTGGGTGACTCTGTTCTTGCACCTGTAGCACACGTGTATGATAGCAAAACCGTTCATGAGGTGAGTTATTGTGGATGGTCATTACCTAGAAAATTCTCCCAGTAGACTTGCTTATGGTTCAGGCGTGCATGTCCCGACCATTTCCGGGTTATGCTTGTTGGAATTTTGGATCCGTAAATATGTAATTATGAAAATTCAGAATTAAAATTATAAAAGAAATTAAAATAAAAATAAAACTGCAGTGAGAAAGAATAGGAAAACTTATTGGCATTCAAGGCGCGATGAACGTCACCTCGCTTGAAGTTGATTTATCTTTAGACATTGTCCCCAGTGTAATAAGAACATTAAACAATTAATCTTTACCATACGCTTGAATGTTGTCTTGTCACATTAACACATTTAACATAGGAAGATTTGGCGGATGTCTAACCCGAATACTGAACCAAAATGAATTAGAGAAAACCATAACTTGGATTGTAAAATTTGAAATGCTTATGAAAATCAAAACCGAAGAAGTTACTTTCATAGACTTCAACACTTGTGAATAGGTGCAGAAGCATCCCTGCTAACAGACATAGTTGTTGGATTCCCCAAGACCCCGAACCAAAATGAACTAGAGAGAAAATGATTTGTATTTTAAAAAATTCAAATTGTAAAAAATGAAAATTGAAACTAAAGAAGTTTGTTTTGTAGACTTTAATGGTTGCCAAGAATGGGTGCAGGAACATCCCTTCAGACAGACAGTTGTTGGGTTTTTTCAAATGAGATGACTATTGGTTCAAGATTTCTAAAGGTGATTGTTTTGATCAACCGCTGCAAAAAATAAAATTGTAAAAGAATGTTTAGGCTTTTAGGCAAGTATATTCATGCACCACACCACATTAGACCATACCATGTTCACGTTCATGGCCCAACACGAGCATGTAGTTCATGGCATATATTCGAGCTGATAGCATGTCCTTTCCAAACAACAAAATTCATGTATCCCCTGGAAGGGGCCTAAGCTCTATCCAAAATCTCACTTATAATCCCAAAATTTTTCACTTGCTTATCATATGTGGAACTAAACCCACACTATTACAAGATAAGTCTTCTATTATTTTATGGAGGGAATTCTATTTTCTAATAAAATAATGTTTTTTTAAACCGAAAACTACAGTACGACTTAGGCTCAAATCATTTTAGTCCAATCCAGCCTGGCCTGGCCCTAATGGACCCCACTTCACATTTCCATGTGTTTATATCGTACAAATTTTAGGCAACCCATGCATATTGAATGTGGACCATTTGATTTGTTCGTCTTTGGGTTCATTTGAAGCTTGAGTTATTTTACATAATATACTCATATCTCTGTTTGGTTTTTAGTAAATAACTTGCTTATGAGCCACATGTAAAAAAGTACATTTGATTTCAAATATTTACCTAAATACTTATTCCTCAATTTTCTTTGGTCTACCATTAATAACTACCGTCTATCATGTGGGGCCAGCCTTTTAACATGGACTAGCCATTATGTTGGGCCTACCTTGGCCCTTTCTTTAACGTGAATATCCTGTAAGATTTATCACACGCACTCACACCACATTGGTTTTTCAGCCTGTCATTTGGGGCCTACCTTCATTGTGGGCTATCCATCAAGCATGACTCACCTTGGATGTGGGCGCCTTAGATATGGGCCATCCGTTGTGCAGGCCTTGCCTTGGATGTGGGCATTCATCATTAAGGGTTAACCTTTGATGTGAAGTTTTTTCGTGTGAGGCCCACCTTGATATGGGTCATTCATCATGTGGGGCCTACCATCAATGTCATTGTCCATCACGTAGGGTTCACTTTCAATACCCACCGCCCCATCATGTGAAGCCCTTTGATGTGGATCGTCTACTGTATTGGGCCCACTTCTAATGTGAGCTGTCCATCATGCGGGGCCCATGTTGGATGTCGACCATTCATCATTATCGGCCGACGTTTGATGTAGACTGTCCATTATGTGGGGTCCATTGTGAATGTCCATTGACCATCTTGTGGAGCCCACCTTTGATGTTGACCATCAATCACGTGAGGCCCACCGTCAATGTGGGTCGCCCATCATGCAGGACTCTCCTTGGATGTAGGGAATTCATCATTACGGGACAACCTTTTATGTGGACCACCCATTCCATGGTGGCCACCTTAATGGGTCATCTATCATATGGACCAACAATCAATGTTATTTGTCCATCATGTGGAGCTTATCATCAATGTCCACTATTCAACATGTGGAGCCAACTTTTAATGTGGACCACCCATTGTGTGGGCCCCACCTTTTGATGTGGGTTGTCCATCAAGCGAGGACCCCATTGATATGGACCACTATTCATAGATGATTGGTCTCTCGGGCCTCTTTGGATACAGCCAAATAAGTTACTTTTTAACTTATGTTAATTCATTAAGTTACTTTTTTCATTTAAATTAGTTTGGTAAACATGATTACAAAAGTAACTTCATTGTTTGGACAAGAAATGACAGCACCAGATTAACAGTACAGATGCAGCCACGGGATAGGAAAATATATGGAGACCTTGATGTCTATAACATCCTGAATTTCGAGGGCTGAGCAAAGCTCTACTTCTGAGATTTAGAACATATATCTATAGATGATAATATTCAGATTTCTTCCATGTTAATGAGTTAAGCATACATGAAATTATATTAAACAACACATCATACTATGGATTTAATTTAGTTAAGCAAGAGCGGAAGTCTAAAACATATCTATTTAAGCATACAGGTGCTTCACAAATTGCTTCCAAAGCATGAGTACATAACCGGGTTCAATATATACATGTATTATTTCTTCAAGAACAAAATGAATATGTAAAAGTGTTCGACTAAGCCCAGATGTCCTAGCGGTCCCTGCGCATCGACACGAGGTTTACATCGACCCATCCGAGAGCTGGAAGTAGGAGAATTCTTCATCCTCATCCAAGAAGTCCTGCTCCAGAGTATAGACATCATATGTACCTGCATTTACATTAGAGTCTAGTTGGTATTTTAAAACACCCTCCCAGAGTGGGAGTAAGTGATTAACTTAGTGGTTTTATAAGGCAAAAGTTATACATGTTATCAAGTCAATCAAAACAATAATGATAAAGCATTCATAAACAATCACTTCCTAACTACTCTTTTTAGTGCAAGAATGAGGTGCAAGTAATGATGTATGCCCTCACATCAAAGCTCCCTCACACGCGACTCCGTCAGCCTATTTTGCATATGACAACATTTTCTCAAAATGGTGCAACTCCAACACTTTCTTGACACGTCCTAACTAATGCAGTGCGATGCATGGTCATGTTAGCCAAATAATTAATTAAGCTCATTCATACAACAAGTTTAGGAAGCTAGGGTACCTCCCTTTATATCATTGACCCGTATCGAAGGATCTATCTAGGTTCGTCACTCCTAGTTAAACACATACGATAGGCAAGTTTTAGGGTTGTCACTCATAATTAAACACATACGATAGGTAAGTTACAAGAAATTATACTCGCGGTCACTATGGGGAGGCTCGTTACCCCAGCGTAGGCTGACAACACGAACACTGTCCCATACCACCATGCCTGGCTCACGAATCTTAATTGTCCATTGGTCACTATGGGGAGGCTCGTCACCCCAGCGTAGGCTGACAGCACTAATACGGTGTCCCATACCACCATGCCCGGCTCATGATTCTTAGTGGATCGTGATACCATAATTAAAATGGATCTTTACATTGGTGAGGAGTACCTTAGATTCAAGCAGTCGCGTCTATACATGGTAAACACATAATAGGTCAATCGGTTCATTAGGGAAGCTCGATTGGTACAAGTACATGCTGACTTAATCGACATGGAGCGCATAAGTACCCCTCGTGGCCTAACCATTGTCGACAATCGTCGTGCAACCCGGATTCATCGAGCTTATCCGATGTGGCGAGACTAATTCGGCCACCCGAACAGGGATTGTTACCGATTGCCTGTACTACATTGTAGCCTCAATCCTACTCATATGCAGCTAAGAAACACATGTAATATTCATCTCAGCATTTAACAAACAATTTAAGTGGATTCCTCATTTGGGCATTTCATCAAACACATCGATCATGTTACCAAACACTTGCATTTTATCAATTAATTACATAGAGAAAAATATAATTACATAAGAAAATTATACATATGCATAAGGTAATAAAGAATCTTATTTTAATACTTGTAGTAAATATAAATCATCAACAATTTCTTATTCAGACAATTCATCAAACACATAGATTATGTTAGCTATAACATATGTTTTATCAATTCCTTATACAAAGAGATCAACATACATATGACAATGATGAATCCTAAATCAGTAATCATAGCAAGCAAAAGTCATTTTCAAATGCTTATTCAAACATTTCAACAAACACATGGGATGCAGCTTTTACTTATTACAATTCATAGGTGTATATCATACAAAAATCAACGTATTTAAGACAATATCGTAGCAATCAAGTCAGACATAAATCATTAGCAAACATGAAAGTATTGATAAACCGTAACCTAAGCATTTGTAGTCCGCACCTTTTGTTAGAATGCTCGACTCGGATTCGGTCCAAATTCTACGCTTTCAAAATGGAACATCGGACACCTAAATGGTAAAACTGGTTAACTAGGTTAACGAAAGCTATTCTGGAGCTCTACAACGATATTAAGGTTAGTATTTCTTACCCGAAATCATAGCCGAATGAGATTTGGTAGCGCAACGGGGGTGATTTTGGTGTGTGGATTCGTGGGAGAAGGTTTCTACAGCAAACCTCCAAAAGTTCTTCCTTTCTCTTTCCTCCTTTCTCCTCTTTTTTCCTCTCTCTCCCTTAGGGTTTTGCAAAATTCGTACATGGGAGAGAGAGAGAGAGTGAAATGAGGGCTATTTATAGGCCGAGTTGTGATGCAAATGGCCCCAGGGCCACTTTATACATTGTTTACACCCCGTGGGCGGCTGTTTCTGATGAATGAGGCTCATAGGGAGGCTCACGACTTATCTACGTCATAAGGTATGTTCCCTGATAATGGATCCATGCCAGGACATGATTTCGATACGATCGGATAAGCCGACGACCGTGGAGAACCTGCATTAGATCAATGGTCATACATGTCCAATCGGGGCCACAATCATACGAATATGTGTATGAAAATTTTCTTTTCCTATGGGTGAAGTTTGGTCATAAACTAACGGTCCGAATTCTTTAATTTTGAATGAGAGCAAACGACCCAATTCACGTAAGTTTTAGTTTATTTTCTAAAGATATTCGCGTTTCTCACGCTCTTTACTCATGACTCAAGTTGGGCATTTTTGGACACTATCTGGGATTGATTCCTTCAATGGTTGTCAAGCCCAGTAGGATGGACATCTTCCTATAATTTCGTGGTCATCGAACCCTTGACGTGCGGTCTAGGTCCGTTATCGAGTTTCAATGTACTCCCGAGAGCGATAGGCTCTTGGGATTCCTCCTATGTCTTAAGATGAAATTAAGTCAATGGTACTCATGGTTTTAGGTCTTCTCAAATATGAAAATGGTGGCCCAAACTTAATCCATATATTATTTAGTACTTAACTAAATCTCGTCTAATTTATACGACAAAATGAGGTCCTTGGGTAGTTCTGCCTGATGTGGTACTCGGGTCTTTGTACAGATTTTTCCAAGACGTTACAATGTCCATCACTTAAATACATAAGATGGTCAATTAATAATAGTGGGCCCCATATGACGGATGATGGACATCAAGGTGGGACCCACATGATGGAAGGTCTACATCAAAAGTTATCTCTAATGATGAATGACCCATATCCAAGGCAGGTCTGTGTGATGGACACTCACATCAGAGGTGGGACCCACATGATGGAGAGTTCAAATTAAAGGTATATATGATGGGTGGTGGATATTGAGGGTGTGCCCAACATGATGGATGACCAACATCAAAGGTGGGCCCTACATAATGACTAGTGTACATTAAAGGTAGTCCCCAAATGATGAATTTGCCACATCCAAGGTGGGCCATGGATAATAGATGGTCCACATCAAAGGTGGAGCCCACACAGTGAACAATCCACATCAAAAGTTAAGACTCATATGCTGGGCAGGGGATGTAAGGGGATAAATAATTATGATGTTAGAAACTAAACATACTTTTTAAAAGTTTTATTGATTAGTGTTGTTCACCGAATGAGAGTCGGTAAATGAAATATTCGGTTGGGTATGTAGAAGCCAAGTTAAAGCTACGTGTGGCATGAGTAACTTATCTAAAAGTAACTTGTGATCCAAACGCCCCTTCAAGTCCCCGTCGTGGATGAATCATGCCTCAAAGAATTTTCGAGATGGGAGGATCCTAGCCACCAGTTTTTGGACTTCAATATTTCTGCCCCAAATCTAAATGTTAGAATCGGCAAATCGAGGAACTTTCGGGACATTGTTCATCTGGGGTTAAAAAAGCAGACCAATGGTCCGTATTGCAGAACAATGGGCCCCACTGGCCCGAACTGAAAACCTGTGGTATGAGAAACAAAAGTGAGTCAGGCCACAGGTAGCAGTGGCAATGTTATGCAACCGTTAAAACCTTGAGTGCATAAGGCCTTCTATGTTTTGCATATGTTATCCAATTCATTCAGAAAATGCACCCCACTAGGATAAGCGGACACCCTAAAAGTACCGCCGTACCAAAACTCAGGTGATTTGGAAGCTGAAGATTGTACATATCGTAGGGCCCACTTGAGTTTCTGTGGACCTGATTTTTTGTGATTCGAGGATAACACTGAGGGATGCACGTGATGAACATATTATATCTCACACAGACATCATGGTGGGCCCCAGTGACCATCGTTGTCCTACATGCCATGTGGATAGATCAGTGCAATTTGGAAAAAGGTGGTTAACTTACAGCCTATTCATCCACTACGCTGGAACAGATGCCGATTGCGCGGAGAACCTACCACCGCGGACTTACATGGTGACCTGATGTGGCAGGATTTGTCGCGTGGTCACCCTGCCACATGGACGGTTACAGGTTGCCTGAGAGTAAGAAGATGTTATTAATTTTATATAGATTGAATGTATTTCTGTATAATGTGAAAACTGAAAATTGCAAAATAATCTGAAATCTAGACAGGTTGAAGCACGTCTGAAAAACGCTGTCCTTAAAGCGTTATTTGCCCCTACTTAAGTAAATTGAGTATGCTGATAGGTTATAGGCAAATTGCTTCTAGGATACGACGAGTCTGGTGTGGGTCTGCGTTCAGCAAACACGAAGGCCCACCAAATGGAACTCAATGTCACTATTTCTGGCAGTATTACAATATAAAGGAAAAATTTCAAAAGAAGAAAAGAAGAAAAATAGAAAATTGGTTTAGACTTCTGCTCATTTAAGTTCTAATCTTCAGCCGCTGGTTCGGTTGAACCGTCCTAGACCACACCGCTGGTCTGTTCTTCAAGCTAAGGTTGACACCTTGCTATGTTGCTGATAACACTAGAATATATGAGTGGAGAGAGACTGTTTTTCTAGAATTCGTATGGAGTTACTAGAGTGAGTTTTGATGGTTTGAAAACCCATCCGGGCTCTCCTTTTATAGGCTAAGGTGGCTAGGGGGTTATGGTCCAGAGACTTAATTTTCATAAAGCCATTTCTGGCTGTTGGAAAACTAGCCGTTTTATGACCGTTTTTAACTGTTGTGCATGAGTCATTAATCCGCTACATGCTGACTGTTGTGAGACAGCAGCTAGCTGTTTTCTAGCTGTTGGGCTAGCCATGCAGCAGTTACAGCTGGACCCTATACTAAATGGCTCAGCTGTTACAGTTTCTGCTGCAATAGCTCTATTCAGTCCGTCTATATATACTGAGAGATTTCTCTCTTAGTTCTCTAGTCTCTCTGCCAACCAGCCACCCGACATAGCCACCTAGTCGCACCGCGACTCGTACACGTCTTGCTCCGGTTCGCGAAGCGAGAGACCCTCTGCGAACGTGCGAAGTGCAAAGTGCGCCACTAGCGCCTCTACAGCCACACTGCCTCACATGCCCACGCCCTCGCACCGAGACCGAGCCCGAGCCCGAGCGCGTGCGCGCACTGGAACACGCAAGTCCCATTCTCTTTTGGACTATGTGGGTAAGTATTATAATACTCCACCATATTCATTTAAACCACTTTTCTTTCTCTTCTCTTTCCCATGTGAGACTATTCCCAAAGCCCCAAAAAGTTTTTTTCAAAATTTTTTTTTTCATATATATTATATATTATTTTGTTATTAAAATATTTTTATTAAAATCAATATTTTACAATAGAAGATCCTACAGCCAGAAGTTAGGTGGGCCGATGTCAAGTTTCTGAGTAATTCTCCTATGCCCGCTCGTGTTGACATGAGCGAAATGCTTACGGTTGAAACATCAGTGGAGCGGCAAAAGTTCCAAATCAGGATAATGTTTTTTAGTTATCAGTTCATCCTAATAAAAATGACCTTATAATAAGTTTTGGATGGCTTATAAATGTTGAAAAAATGTGTTGAAATACCGAAAAATAAAATAAATTATTTTCATTTTACTGGATGAATCATTTTAAATATATGATCTAATGGACCGTTATTAGGTGGCCATCGACCATTCTCAGTTACCTAAAAAGCCCTGACTCATTTCAAATTCATCGTGCCTAGGCCCATACTCCGTTCGCATGCGAAGTGCAAAGTACGCCTATACTGCTCATGCCCTCATGCCCGCGCATGTATGCATGTTGCACTAGAACAAGCAACTTGAGCATTTTAATCTCTGAAAGCTCCAAGTAAGAATACTACACACACTACATATAAACAACGATTTTATTCTTTTCATTTCCAATGTGGGACACAAGCACACACCGCACTTTTCAATTTGAAAATTTCAAAAAGTGTTTTAGCAGAAAAATGAAAATCCTAAAATTTTTGAATTTGATTTTTCAAAAAGCCACAATTTCAAAAATAAGCATATGACCCTAAGGCCCTGTTTGTTAAATTTGAAATCTAAAGACCGAATCTGAAATCTGAAGTCTGAATTTAAAATTTAAAGTCTGAATTTGAAATTTGAAGTAAAAAAACTTGTTTGATAATTATGACTGAAGTCTAAAAATTAAGTACTGAATCTGAAACAAATTGTTTGTTAACAAACATCTTAAAGGTGTGAAATATGTTAATTTGACAAATTTGCCCTTATCTCTCGTTTGGAAATGTTTTTAAAGAAATTATTTTTTATTAAATGAAAGTAAAATTATAATATTTAATTCAAATAAACTAAAATACTTAATAAAAAACTAAAATATCATGATAAGGCCCTCAATTCTTCGTAGCGGGAAGATAATTGTCACTATGTGTTGTATAGGATTGAACACCAATAGCAATAAAACTTTAAAATAAGGCCCACCTTATATTTATATGCTATACAAACCGGTTATAACGTCATTCTCAATTGGATGAAGTGAAAACATATTGATCCAAAACTTCTGTGGCCTATTTAAGTTTATTTTCCATCTAATATGTTCATAAGGTTACAAATACCTGTATGAAGAGAATAAATAAATAAAATCATATTGGTCCAAAACTTCAGTGACCCCAAAAAGGATTTCAATGGTAGACCTCAATCCCCCATTGCTTTTTACAGCTTATTTTTTGTCTCAAGCTTTAATAAGAGCTCGCCAAATGGATAGATGGTTTGGGTATAACACATACCTCATGATGGGACCTACAGAACTTGCTAACGTTAGTACAGCAGCTATATAGCTTGTGTGATTTGCTACCAACATGACGTCATCAAGTTCCATGGGCCCACTATGATATATGTGGGCCCACTATGATGTATGTACTTTATCTACACTGTCCATCTGCGTGGAGATTTAATTTTAGAGTATGAGTTAAAGAATGAGGGATCCAAATATGTAGTTGACCCCACCACAAAAAACAGTAGTGAGATTGATGCCTATCGTTGAAATCTTCCTAAGGCTCACCATAATTTTTATTTGAAATCCAACTTGTTCACAAGTTAACAAAGACATGAAAGAAGGAAAAATAATAATAATAATAATATTAGCTTGATCAAAAACTTTTGTGGCCTATTTAAGTTTTTAATGGTGGGCGCCACTCTCCCCGCTGTTTTCTGTGGTAAGGTTCACTTGAGCTTTGGATTTGACTCATTCTTTGGATCTTTACCCAAAATTATATTTCCAAATGGATGGATGGCGTGGATACAAAACATACATCATGATGGGGCCCACATAACTCAGTAGCGACTCTCTCTACTCAACTTGTCAATATCCAATCTGTGTCCGCGGAAACAAATTGCCCCTGCCACTAGCCAATGCCTGATGGTCGGTGCTATGTGAGCCTCACCATAATGTATGTGTTTCATCCATGCCGTCCAGCTATGTTTTTAGATCATTTTATGATATGAGACCAAAAATGAAGTATATCCCAATGTCAAGTGGACTACATTACAGGAAAAGAGTGTTGAATGAATGTTGACCATTAAAAACTTTTTGGGGGTCATAAAAGTTTTGGATCAAGCTGATCTTTGTTTTTTCCATTCATGTAGGTCTATATGACCCAATCAAAAAATTGGATGTCAAATAAACAGTACATTGGGCCTTAGGAGAATTTTAATGGTGGATATCCAATCACTATTGTTTTCTTGTGATATGGTCGATTCCTCTCATTTTTGATATCAAGCTCTAAAATGATCTTTGAAAATGGATGAATGGAATGAATGAAACACATGCATCATGGTGGAGTATAAAGAAGTTTCACAAGTTAAAAGTTGATTTTGTGTTGAGCGAATAATTTAAAGAAAAAATATTGCCATAGTAACTTAAAAAAGGATAATTTTGGAAAGCAAAAATTTTTGTTTAATGAAAAATTCAAGGAACATATTCCGCATTCACCATTAAGCCAGACTCCTATCATATAAAGAATTTAGTGAAAAACTACTTAGCTTTTTTCTTCTTCCACGTTACCAATGCATTAACAAACACCACTAAATGCGGAACATTTTCTACATTCAGTGTTAAGTGTAAAAATTGAACGTTAACAAACAGGCCCTAAGTAGGTGTTAATGGTATGCATTTTCCTCCCCACTTTTTCTTATAATGTGGCCCACTTGAGTTTTAGATATGCCTTATTTTTTAGTTTATGTCTTCGCATTGGCAAAATGTATGAATGAGGTGGATTTCTCACTAACATCATAGTGGACCCCTCCTAAGTCTTGACCACACTAGGTTTGGGGTCACAGGCAATCTATGTCAACCACGCAGTCTTGGTGACTTGACGTGGCAAGATGTGATTCCATTATGTGCCACTGTCTGCGATGACCTAATTGAATACTGGACCTGACAACCTTCAAACGTTGACATGTGTAGTGCCAATCTTTGACGGTGGCACTTGGCTAAATAAAATCCAATCTGCCGCCCGGCTACATGCAGGACCTACCGATGGTCAGAAGCTAGGTGGGGCGCAACATGATATCTGTGAGAAATCTACCCTATCCATCCATCTGTTCTTCCAGTTAAATCATGTTGGGGTAAGAGGCATATTCAAAACTAAAGTGAGGCGCACAACAAGAGAAAAGTTGGGGAAGGAAATGCGTAACTTTGAAACTTTTTCAGGGTCAATTGTGGTATTTATATGCCATCCACACAGTTCTGAAGGTGATTCCCCGGTGCAGATTGGGTACTATCCTGCCGTCCTACTGGGAAAAGACAGGGGCTCTAAGGGCCACCATGATGTAAGGGTTTTATCCACACCGTCTATTCATCTTGCCATATCATTTTAGAATACAAGCCTAATTAAAAATGAGGCAGATCCAAGGCTCAAGTGGACCACACCACATCAAGCAATGATGATAATGACATCCACTGTTGAAACCTTCCTAAGACCCACGGTGATGGTTAATCATCCATATCGTACATAAGATCACATAGACCTAGCTAAAGGAAAAACACAAATATCAACTTCATCCAAAACTTTTGTGCCCCCATAAAATTTCAACCACAGGTGTTTTATCCCCGTTATGTGGTCCACTTGAGCATTCGAACTGCTTTGTTTAGGAGCATGTACCATAAAATGATGTGGCAAAATGGATAAATAGTGTGAACAAGACCCACAAATCACGCTGGCCCCTCAGAGCCTCTGTCCCTTCCTAGCCCGGGAGGGGTTACTACCAAATCCACCTCCCATTCCTACATGGGGATGAACTGAAAACACAATTGCATTAGCATTATGCAAAACTTACCTGGCTCCTGAGAAATTTTCAGTCTCCATCGTCACGTTTTCCACTTGAATTTAGGATGTACCCTGTGAGTGGACAAAACAAATGAATAGAATGAATTTCTCGCAGACATTATAGTGGGCCCCATGAACTTCCAATTGCAGTTTCACGCAAATCGTGTTCCATTGGTACGATCTTCTACAGTGTAACCGCGTCTAAAATGGGCGGGTTAGGTATTGCCCCCACATGTATCAATTAAGATGGGCCGCAATATAATGGAATTTGATTGAATGGCAGGCTTATGGCAAACATGACCCCATGCAAAGGACTGGAACCATCTCTTACCGTGGCCCATGAGCTAATCAAATACCCCCATGTCAGCTTTTGTTCCTAGCATAGGTGGCCCACACGTCCTAAGCACAGCATGAGTAGGGCCTTTGAGTGGCTATCCTGATGTATAACTTTTATCCACACCATACATCCAAATTTCCATATTATTTCACAGCATAAACTTAAAAAAAAAAAACAGATCCAAAACTCAAGTGGACCACACCACATGAAAAAGTGTGTATAATAACACCCGCCTTCGAAACCTTCCAAAGGCCCACCGTGATATTTTATTTACCATCCAATCTATTTATAAGGTAACGCACACATGGATGAAGGGAAAACATAAATATTAACTTGATTCAAAACTGCTTAAACCCTCGAGAAGCTTCCAACAGTAGGCATTTAATACCCACTGCGTAGTCCGCATGAGCCTTGGATCTGCGTCCTTTTTGGGCTTATACTCTGTAATGAAGTGGAAAAAATGGATGATCTGTGTAGATAAAACCCATACATCATGGTAGCCACTCAGAGCCACTGCCATTACCGATCTCGGGACGGGCCGGGCCAGTGCCGAATCCGGGTCCGTTTAAAACTCGGGTCCCTCTGGAACGGACGCGGATTAAGTCCTACCCCGCCGTCCGGGCAGGGCTCTGTGGGACCCACAGTGATGTAAGTGTTTTTATCCAAGCCATTAATCACTTTTCTCAGATCAGTTTTAAGATATAATCCTAAAAATGAAATAAGCCCACGGATCCAGTGGATCAAAAAATGAGGATTGAACATCCACCATTAAAAACTTGTTGGGAGCCGGAGAAGTTTCAGATCAAGCTGATATTTGTTTATTCACTTCATCCACGTCTACATGAACTTATGAATAGGTTGGATGGTAAAAAAAAAAAAAAACATCACGGTAACCCTTAGAAAGGTTTCAACGGTGGTTGTCATTATTACTGCAGCTTCCTTTAGTGTGGCTCTCTAGAGCTGTGGACCTGCTTCATTTTGAAAATCATACCTTAAAATGATCTGAGAAAATTGATTAACGGCTTGGATGAAACACTCACATCACTGTGGACCCCACGGAGCCCTGCCCCGTCGGTAATCCGTCCGGGCGGGGGTAGGACGCAAACCGCGTCCCTCTGGAACATCCTTCGTCAATGAAACCTCGTTTGAAAGTCCTCGTGGAATTCAAAAACCACGTGAGTCCAACATCTTCCATCCATGGCCAGCAACCAAAAGAAAAGAAAAGAAAGATATCGTGGACCGTCTTCGGTCCGAGGATATGCACAGTACACTCTGGTTTTCAGTTTGTTCAAATGGGCCGGTGGTTCAGTGATCAAGACCATGTGTCTTACACGAACCTTAGTGGACGGGTAAATCTCAAAATATCTCTCAGATCAGAAAAATGTAACCACAATTCTTTATCCATTTTCTTGATGAATGTGGACCGTTGATTATCCCTTCTGAGCCGTCTAAAGTTTAAGTTGAAAAATGAAAGGATAGATTTTCAATCAGGGATAATTTTGGTACATCATCCACCCATGGCAGGTCATACCAAACCAACGGTTTGGATCACTCAACTACGTCTCCCACGTTCACAAATTGAAAGCCCGAGTTCCGAGTTGTAGGTACGTGTCGTGCGATGATGAGCACCGACGCTCCTCGAGCTCCGAGTCATACGAACGGTTAAAAGGAGATCAAAGTTACATGGCCCCACAGTGATGTATTTATTATATCTACACCGTTCATCTATTTTTAAAGATAATTTTAGAGCATTATAAAAAAAACGAATCATATCCAAAGATCATCTGAACCACACCACAAATATCAGCAGAGATAATAATTTTCAACCTTAAACAATTCGTAGGGCTCACCATAACGTTTATTTTCCATCCAATCTGTTCATAAGGTCACAAAGACCTAAATTAAGAGGATAAAAAATTTTCATATTGATCCAAAACTTCTGGGACCAAAAAGAGTTTCAATGGTAGAAGTTGAATCCCCCACTACTTTTTTTTAGTGTGGTCCACTTGATAATTAAATCTATCTTATTTTTCGTTTCAAGCCTTAATAAAATCTCGTAAAATGGATGGACGGTTTGGATATAACAAATACCTTATGATCAGACCCACAGAACTTGCCGATGTCAATACAGCAGCTATATAGCTGGTGTGAGGTACATCAGCCAATCCGCTTCCCCCGCGTCCGGCCCTGGCGACACGTTCGCGGAAACTACATGAGTAGCTTCGTAAGAGTCCTGTGTTAGTTCATCACAATTTCGGAAATAGTGAGACTCAATCTCCACACGTGTGGTACTCATATATGGTCATCTAGACCATCCAAATTGTGGGGTACAATGTATGCGAGGTAATTATCTAGAGTAACATTGATCACGAATTTCTAACCATCCGATTCAAGTTTTTTAAGCCGTTGGTGAAAATAAAATAGTAAGTGTTCCAAATCCGATGGCAGAATAAAAAATTACCATCATATCCTTCTGCAATTGGTCAGCGATTAGACGACAAAGATTGCCTTACCACTATGCTATGCAACGTGTGAAGAGCAACCATCGTTTTCAAAACAGTGGTAAACTATCACAGAAGTCTGGCCAAGCTATAAATACAACACCGGGAATATCCCCGCACCTGCATCAAACGCATTCCACGGCGTCCAAGAGAGAGAGAAGAGAAGAAAAGCGGCATGTGCTACGCGGTAACTTGCGCCACGTGTAAAAAGACGACGTGGGGAGGGTGCGGGAGACACGTGGCGTCCGTCTATCGGCAGATCGGACAGGGGCAGCACTGCCTGTGCAGGGAATGGCCCGGGGTGAAGGTTGGCGAAGAATCTACCGTTGGAACCGCCGCTGCCGCCTCTGATCAACCGTCCGTTTCTCGTTGCGCCATCATGTGATTGTTCAAACGTATGGCCAGATGGCCTCATTTCATAATAGGGAGAGAGAGCCTAACGACATTCTCCTTTTTCTTCCATCTCCAAACACTAATTTCCACAGTCTTCGGTGTTTAATGGCCGGGCTTTATCTTTCTAATGGTGTTGTTCTAGCTAGTTTGCATGTGTTATTCTTTGTATACATGTTTTGAATGCATTTTTTCTTGGGAGACTCTGTTATGGTACTTGTGGCACATGTGTATGAGATCAGAACCATTCATCAGGTGGGTTACTGTGGATGAATAATTATCTAGAAAATTCTCCGATTAGCTTTTCTATGGTCCAGAAATGGGCCTGGCATGCATGGCCTGACCGTTTACAAGCTGGGCTAGTACTAGAGACCTGAGCCCAATGGATCCAGCTTCACATGTGTGCATGTGTTTATATGTTACAAATATTGGGCAACCCATACATCGCCGTTTGTATTTTTCCTATAAATGTTTATTTATTTGTGCATGTGCAACCTACTTGATCAAAGAATACATTTAGAAAACTGTGTTGAACCTGCAATCGCACTAGCTTTGTGGCCCACTAAACAACCGTGTCCCGCTATTTTATGGCCAATGTCTTGTGTGAGTCAGGGCAATGGATGTGCATAATGAATCTCATATATGCATTCATCATGAATGGCCTCATGAAGCCTTTGTTGCACAAGCTTCCTAATACACTCGTATTATTGTATAGGCTAATGTAAAAAAAAGGAGAAAGTTGTGGGTACTAGCTACTTGAGATAAACAAAAGAATGAAAATGCCCCTTTGTTAAAAAATGTTATTTTGTAGATAGGCGAGAAATAATAGGTCATTGCTTCGCCTTTAAATTGAAGTTTATTTATTATTGTTATTATTTTTTTAAAACTCCTGTTCTGCTTTACTATGATAACCAAGCTATTATACACATTATACTTCTAATCCCATATTTTACAAGTGTAAAACACATATAAGTGGATTGCTACTATGTTCAATATGAGGTCTTGGATTTGAGCACTGGTTGCCTTGCCTTAGCTATAGATTCTCTAGAGTTTCAACACAAGCTCATGAGTTTGAGCATCCCTTGTGATGCGAGTATGTAGGGTTTTGAATGGATGAGTATGTGTGAGGGGTGGATTGCTAATGTGTTCATGAAAAGTTTGCTTCTGACCTCATTTTTATGCCTAATTTATCATCTAAAGATTAGGTGTTTGATTTCTTTATAAAACTTATTTTTCATTCTCATAAGTTTAATAGTTTTCATTCTTCTATGCAGTTGAGCTCATGAAAACTTCCCATGAGGTTGAGTTGTGTGGGCCCCACCGTGTTGCGTGTCAACCATCACGTATATTTTCAAATATGTTATTCCGATGGTTGATGAGGAGACACGACTCGACCTCACAATAGCCTTGCATGCACTCGACCGCATGGTACCATTCCCCTGATATATGGTGGACATAAAGAAGGGCCTAGCATGATGGATGGCCCACATCAAAGGTGGGCACCACATGATGAATGATCAACATTCAGGTAGGCCCCACATTTTGGATGGTGGACATCAAAGGTGGGCCCCACATCATGGGAAGATGACATCAAAGGTAGGCTCCACATGATGGATATCCGGCATTAAAGGTGGACCCACATGATGGATGGTTCACATTAAAGATGGGCTGATAGATGGTGGACATCAAAGCTTGGCGCCACATGATGGACGCCCCACATAGAAGGTGAGCCCCACCTTTGGTTGCTCATCTATCTTAATGGGATGATTTTAGCCACCTAGGCAATGGTTAAAAACATTTTTCTGTTTCCACACGTACTCACGCATCCCACACATGCCTGTGAACTCACACCACAATGCTTGAAAACAAGAACGGCCTACATTAATTACAATATAGATCCAGTAGACTGAATTGTCCCAAGTAAAAGAGATGAAGGGTCCAAGGGCCTGTTTGACTCGCTGTAGTGCCGTGAATTATACATTTTTCCACGCGTGTTTGGAAAGAGAGGCCGAAAATGACCTTGAAGACCAAGACTAACAGCTTCCTCTTCCATTTTTCTAAGAAAAAACTCCCATACCTGCGACCCTATGGCTCAGTTGCAGACACAAGAGTTTCAGCACTCATTGATTTTAAAAAAAAAAAAGCAAAAAAAGAAGAAGACAAAACTCCCTCAGCCTCACCATGATGTGTTATTATATCCATGCCGTTCAGGCATACTTAAAACTCTTATAACCCCAAGAAGGCTTCAATGGTATACGTTCAATCCACTTTTTCTGTGATGTGGTCTACTTGAGGTTTGGATTTGTTTCATTTTTGGGAAAATACTAAAATAATGAGAGAAAATTAATGGACGGTTTGGATTGAACACATGAATCATAATAGGTCCCACAAAGTATTTTTGGGACATTACTACCGTCCGCCTCATTTTTCTAGTCAGGAAGAAACCCGCCTGTTGACGATGTCAACATCTTACATGTGCATTTTCTAAGGCTACATATTCCTCTTAGGAATCACGTTGATTCCATCTTGTACATATGACAAAAGAGTGGGAATCGGTGGTTGAGATTCTTTTTAAACAAGGACCATGCATCAATTTGAACCGTCCATTATCTGGGCTACTAACTTGGATTGCTTGTGGTATTTAAAGTGTCAGTTCCATGAAATGCTTCTAACCAAATGATCAATGATCATGAAAATGGACAATCTGAATTAATATTAGGAAAAAGGTCTAAAAATTGATCTGGAATTTTCACCATGTGGGCCCCATTTTTTTATTAGGTATTCTCCTCAGGAATCAATTCCAGATCATCCTAAACACTCTCGGTTGTGGTCTCGATTGATTGTAAGAAAAAAGGTCCAATCATCTGAGTGGCATCGTCAGCCTCTCTTTTACTGCACTAGCCCTTTTAATAACCAATGAATAGGATGATGGACGGTCTCCACCTATTAGAGAAATTCTTTTAACCATTACTCTAAATCTTCCATCATGTTTCTCCCACTTTCGATTGCAAGTATATCTCAAGAATCACTTTGATTGAATTATCCTAACCACCCAATCAGTGGCCAGTGAAATTGTATGGCCTTTGTCAATTGTAGGAAAAAAAAAGAAGAAGAAAAAGGTCACATCATCATTTTAGATCCATACCATTCATAAATTTAGCCCCACTCTTGATTAATTAATTATGATTCTCAAGAATCACTTTGATATGAAAATAGATGGCACATGTTGATTGTAGGGACAAGAGTTTAATCATTGATTTTGATTGTCCATCAAGTGGGCCCAACTTTTGAATACACGCCACCTCACAAGAATCACTTTCATAAGATAATCTTGACCATCTGATGATTGATGACCACGAAAAAAGATGTTGCTGATCAATTGCAGGAAAAGAGCCTAATTATCAAGTTGGATTGTGCGTTAGGTGAGCCCCACCTTTGATTGCATGTCTTCATCAAGAATCACTTTGATTGAATCAATCTCTAGGAACTATTACAAGGTTAGCTTTGTTCAAGTTCTGGGGTTACAACTGTTGAATTAGACAATCTAATTTTTTCTGGCTTATGCCTGGCTGGCCTTAAATGTCTAGTGGGCCCACTACATCTTAAGAGAGATACTTTCACCACTTTAATACTCCAACGGGGTGTTATGCATGATATGTGACCACTTAAAAATTACTTACAAATTGCACACATGGCATACTAGTAATTTAAACTAAACCGTCCATATTATGACCATAAACCGTCCATATTATGACCACAGGAACGGTGGACATCTTCTAGACGTTTAAAAACAAAAAAGCATATGACATGAATAAATCTCTCATTTTATCACCTGACTAATGGATTGGTGAGCATGTTTTAAGTCACTAAAAATGAAAAAACATAAGACAAATGGTCGAATTGGAAGTAAGGACTGTTCAACCAAAATCCAACTTTGGTCTGGGTTTGTCACTTAGCCATGTTTGCTGGACTATAAAGGGTCCATGAATTGGAAGTTAGGATTGTTCGAATAAAATCCAACTCTGGGTTTGTCAGTTAGCTATGTTGGCTGGACTCTAAACGGTCCATGAATTGGAAATTAGGATTGTTCAACCAAAACCCAACTGGGGTTCTCAGTAAGCTCTGTTGGCTGGACTCAATAGTTAGTCTTTTTCTTATTTGACTTAAACATAAGCCACATGTAAAATTTCTAATGCCTGCATATCAAGCGTCATATCCGGCCGGATTATTAAACAACTCCCCTTCTTCCATACACACAGTGACCAAAGAACAAACTTGCATGTGGGGAAGTGTCCATACAAGACTATATTAGGGATACTGTGAAAGATGCTCCAAAAGATCCTTCCATGGTGGGACTTCTTTTAATTGTTTTATCTCAAACGTTGAACATTATACATTGCTAAATTCTACTCGTCCATATGGAGTTCACTCATATGAGGTCCAACAATTGTAGAGCCACTGGAATGCTACTCCGATTCGCCTATTAAACGGACATGCATCCTCTGCTCGACCTTTAACTATACAAGGTGGGGTTGCTAGGTAAATACGTATGTCCCCCACCATGATGTTTGTATGAAATTCATTCCATTCATGGCTCACAAGAAATCGTGAGACTTGATTTCCAAAATCATTAAATCTGAAAATCAATTAAACCAATTCAAAGGATATAACTAGTGGATGGTACTTTGTGACGTCCCCCATGATGTATTGGTTTTATCCACGCCATTTATCTACATTTTCAAATCATTTTAAGGCATGATCTAAACAAATAAGGTGGAACCAAATCTCATGTGGATTACACTACAAGAAATAGTAGTGATTGAATACCCACAATTAAAGCACTTCTCAGGTTACAAAAGTTTTCTATGAATTAGAAATTCATGTTTTCCTTTATCTAGGTCCGCATGACCTCACCGAGAGGTTGGATGGAAAATAAACACTATAGTGGGCCTAAGAAAGCTTTTAATAGTTGGGGTTCAATCATCATTGTTTTCTTACGGAGTAATCCACTTGAGATTTATATCAACTTTATTTTTTGGAATCATATCATAAAATGATCTAAGTAATTAGACAAATAACTTATATAAAACACATACGTCATGGTGAGGATAACAAAGTACTATCCAATAGGCGCCAATAGCAACTAGTCAATCCATCAAAATTCAAGTAGGCCATAGCACAAAAAACATCAAGATAAATACTATTGAAATCTTTCATGGACCCATCAAAGTCTTATAGAAAGTATATATATTTAGTTTTTCTCTTTATCATCCATATACACACCTTAATGGAGTTAGACGTGATGGGAACTTTTTGTTCGCACATTTGACTAGATTATGGTCCACTTGACCATTGGATGGCATTACTTTCGGACTTTTGCCTCTTAAAATCGGCTGGCTTAAGTACATCATGGGTGGGGTCCATGGACGATTATGTTACCCTTGCACTGGGACGAGATGACACGTGTATGCTCTTGAGCAAATGGCCGTATGATTAATCGTAGAGCCATGCAGATCTGTTCCGGTAGTATGATCATGGGGCCGCATATTCCATATAGTGGACAGGGCATCACCAGAAGCTACAATGATCTGATGATCCTAGCCATTGGATCTGTGCACAAAGAGGCGCACGACTTAGATGAGCTACATCAACATGTGTGCCACGTCTACGATGCACCAGCTGAAGTTGCCTGCCACTTTGGGTGGAAAAATGAAGCATGCCCAACGGCAGCTGCCTACCACTGTGAGAAATATTGACGAGTGTTTGAAAATATCGTGATATTATCGTTGGATTTTTATTAAACACTTATGTCAACGGCAGTAATAAAATTTTCTCGATTTTATCGTGAAATTATTGGAATTTTAAATGAAATTCATTTAGAAGTTTATTATATTTTTATATTCTTTTTTTAAAAGTATTCAGTAATTTATAATCAGACATTTTTAAATATTGTATTTTATGATAAATTACACGATAACACCACCGGAAAAACGTGAAAATATCAAAATCTCCCGAGAAATTGCCCAAGAACGAAATTTGTCGCCATGCCCAACCCATTTTGATGCGGAAGCAGAAAGAGCCACCCCACTTGTGATTATTCCAAAGCCAAAAAAGACGCGGTTTACGTTCTCGTCTGCAATAAGGTTATTCTACAACACAGATTGTGGGGCCCACCATGATGTATGAATCAAATCCAATCCGTCCATCATTCGAGCCCATTTAAATTCACCATGTATGCTAAAAATCAGTCCCGTTTAAAAAATATGTGTCACACCATAGGGAACGTCAAGAATGGAGACGCCCACCCATAAAACCCTCCAGATTGTGTGTCAATCCAATCCATTCAGAAGATGAACCCCAAAATTTTTCTATTCAAATACTCATGCAGGCCACACGACGTAATCAACATGATTTTGTATCGTGTAACCCACCTAAGTATTGGATCGTCTATTTTCATTTTGGAACAAGGAGGACATGAGGAGGCTCACATGATGAACGGATTAGATGCATTCAAAACTGACGGTGGGTACATACAACCCGCTGTAGAATAACCTTTTTCTACAAACGCCGCAAAGGAGCCATCGTAGTCCTTAACATGTATCTAACCATTTCCTGATACACAAAAGGACAAACCGGAAAAGAGATGAAAGTGAGAGGCTCACTACAACATGGTGAAGGCTCTGTACCGAAACGTGTTGTACATTACCATATTTCCTGCCAAAATGCCACTTAGGTATAAAATCAGTAACGCTAAAGCAGTAAGTCCCACCACAAGGATCATGTGGGGCTAAAATGAGGCTGGTATGTTTATCAGATAGGCCAGTTCATTGGAATCAATGGATAACCGATGGTTAGACTTAACATAAAGGTGTTGACTACTTGTAAGTGGATCAGCCTAATTTTCAAAATTTATGATCTTGATGGTGGGACATATCGTTTTAGTAGTATTGATTCTCTTAAAATTTACCATGTTGGCAGATGTTAGGGTACCACAGTTGTGGTACACTTGCTTGCAGGTGTCAGTTCTACTTGGATTGAATAGTGGAGCGCACGGCAGCCACGTAGTGCTGCGTGATACTGGAGGAGCTCCGTTAGCAAGCGGATTGGCTGGTGGACCACACGCGCCAGCTATATAGCTGATGTAGATACGTGCCATGCGAATACGAGCGCCGACTCTCCAGGCTGTACGAAGGGTTTAAAGGAGATCAATGTTACATGGCTCACAATGATGTATTTATAATATCCATACCCTTCATCCATTTTTTTTTCGGATCATTTTAGAGCATTAGATAAAAAATAAATCATATTCAAAAGTCAAATATAACACACCAAAAATGGCAGTGAGGATAATGATTTTCACCCTTAAAAAATTCATAAGACTCACCGCAACATTTATTTTGCATCTACTTTGTCACTACGTTGACAAATACATGAATGAAGAGGAAAAATAAATTTTATATTGATCCGAAACTTGTGTTACCCCAAAAGAGTTTCAATGGTAGACATTCAATCTCACACTGCTTTTTGCAGTGTGGTCCACTTGATCTTTATATCTGCCTTATTTTTCGGATCAAGTCTTAAGATGATCTCACCAAATAGATGAACGGTTTGGATATAACACATACCTCATGATGTGACAGGACTTGCGGATGTCAATACACAGTTATGTAGCTGATATGTAGTACACTAGTCAATCGGCTTCCACTCCGTTAGGCCCACCATCCGGTATATGTTTTATAAGCTGTCCATCCATTATGTGATATCGATTTAGGGCATGAACCAAAAATAAGGCAAATCCAAATCTTTAGTGGACCACGCTATAAAAATAAAGGTGATTGAATGCTCATTATTAAAATCTTTTTGGTTACAAAAGGTCGTAATCAAATTGACCTGTTCTTTTCCCACATCCAAAGTTTGTGTGACCTAATCAACACGTCCCATGTCAAATAAATATTATATTAGGTCCGGAGAAATTTTTCTTGGTTGATGTTAAATCATGCTGGGTTCTTATGTTGTGGTTCACTTAAAATTTAAATTTACATTAGTTTTGGGCTCATTATTTAAAATGAGAGGAAAATCATGTTCGATGTCAGCTCAATATTCTATTGAGTTCTAAGAAGGTTTTTTTTTTTATGGTTGATGTTCAACCATTTCTATTTCCTATGTGTGGTTAATTTGAAATTTAGATATGCCATACTTTAGGCTTTATAGCTTAAAATGAGCTGGAAAAGATGAAATAAAATACATACCTCATTGAATAGCTTAAACCACACACAATTAATTCGGATTGTATAGTGTAGCACATGGCACCTCAGTTGTGTTGTTGAAAATGTTGTATATTTTCCATCTCTTTTTATGTACATGTTTTTTCACATCTTTAAGGGCATATGCCGTAAAATAAGGTAGATTCAAATCCTGAAACGCCCACAATTAAAAGCTTCCTTTGGCCGGATTAAATGTTTATTTGCCATTTAACTTGATTCGTTCAAGTGGATTTCTACTTTCGTGATTCCCAATAAATTTTAAATGGTGGGCATTTAATCGTTACCGTTTCCTATATATATATATATATATATATATATATATATATATATATATATATATATATATATATATATATATATATGGTGTGGTCTATCTGAAACTTAGGTCTACCCCATTTTTAAGCTCATGGCCTAAAATGAGAGCTGGCAAAATAGATGTAGGGCGTGGATAAAACACATACCACAAGGTGGGTCTACGGAACTCTTCCAGCAGCACACGGTACCTTCTGTGTGCTAGACTACGCAATCCCAGTCCGTTTATGTGCGACTCCCGAAACCAAATGCCCAGCACGTGAGAGTCAGATCAATCCAAGAAATCTTAGCCATGCAACGAATCAAGAAATCCAAACCATACAACTGGAGGGTAATCAGCGGTCCCCATCGGAACTCCCCAAGGCAGCAGCAGAGACGCAAGCTTTGGAAAAGCTCCAACTGCAGGAAGCCAAAAGAATACGAAGTAAAAAAGCAAACCACTCTATAATACAGATAGGTCCCTTTCTACATGGTCTACTAGTCCCACTCGCGTGGATAGACCAGCCCCAACACACGCCTCAACAAGTGTTAACTCAGTACTCATCTGCGAGATCCATTCTGTTCATTAAGTGGGCCCCAACATACAGACCCTATGTGCCATTAATCAGGATGATCCACTTATCAGGGGATTCCTATCGTACGTAGTTCTTTAACTCTCCATCTTTTTCGTACACTGCGGCCCATTTGATTACTGGACCATGCTTATTCTCTTGTCTGGGCATCAATATGCCGGAGGCCACCTAATGGATGGCTTCGATCTCGCAAGTTCGAGCCATGTTGTCACATACTGAAACGTGCATGGTAGTTGGCACCATACATGCATGTGGCATTGACAGAGAAAGAGATCGCTCATCTAAGCTATAAACCTCTCATTGTTTTTTGTTTCTGATCGATATTCATCCTCCATCTTTCTATGCAAAGTTGTAGCTTCTCTGATGTGGGTTTCAAGTGATATGGCGAGAGGTAAAATCTATGCATGGAGTAGCGGGACATCTTCTTATCCTACGCACCAGCTTTGGGAAGTATGGAGGGTTGTTTCTATCATGCGCAAAGGTGTGACCAAAGCTTAGAGACATGGCTACTTCTACAAGTGCTCTCTCTCCAATTTCTGTCAAAACATGGATTTTGGTACCATGCATGTTATTGCTTTTTCTTTGTTGGGTCATCCCAAAATGTTTTTATTTGAATTAGTGGATTCAACAAAGATAAGTACATTAGGTGGATCACATAATTACTTAGTCTATACACCATCAATTGGTGTATAGCCCGTTTAATGCCATGCTTATTTTATGTAATTTTTTTCCATAGAATTTGAGGGCTTGTTTGGTTGCCACATAAAAATGAATTCATTTCATTTTAGTTAATGGTCATTTATATATTAGAGATCATAAATTTTTAGTAGGGATTTAAAATAGGGGTGACAATGGGTCAGGTGATCAACTTGCCTCTCAACATGCTTTTGAGGTGGGTTCAGGTACCTGATCTGATATAATGGCTTTTTTAATGTATGCAACTACTTTTCAAATTCCATTCTTAAACCTGAGTTGGGTCATAGTGGGTTAGGTTCTTCAAGCCTGACCCATTTAAAGTAAATGGGTCAGGTCAGGCCAGGTCAGAGGGTAATGGGTCATGGGTCAGGTTTGGTTAAGAATTCTTGGGCCGAGCCTGACCCATTGCCATCCCTAGTTAGAAATAACCTGATAACAAATAACTTATAAATTTGCAATTATTGTTAAGTTAAATGAGATGAACGTATTTTTAAGTGGCAACCAAACAGGCCCTATGTTTTTACAATTCATTTAGGCAATATTCCATTCTTTAGTGTATAGTCCATTAAAGTGCATGCCTCTTTATCCTTTTCTCTGAAAGCGGACTCTTTTGTCATTGTTTGGTTGAAAGATGCTCTGTTCATATATGTTCTGGACTTCACGAAATAACAATGTATTGGAATCATGTTAAGTGCTGGAATCAATGGCTGAGATTTGATTTCTTCCGAAAGTTATTGCTTATGATAAATTATTATTTTTTTCGTTTTTGTCTTTTCTTGGTAAACTAAGTGGATATTGTTTATAGGATTTGATAATTCCCCCCTCATGCGCATCAGGCGGCCCTTCTAGGTGTCACCACATGAGCCCACGTGGCACACAAATCCGGATCCGAGCTGTCCATCAGGCAGTGCCTGCCATATGGATCAGGTGGCCCAAAACATCAGTCTAATCCATTCATCATGTGGGCTAGAATGTCACATATACATGGACGGCTCAGGACAGCTTTGCCTAGTATTTTAGCCAGACCTTTGTTGCGTAAAATATAGCTCGCATGACCTGCACGATAGGACCCACGATGGATGTATTGGGTCCTGCACTCGTTGGCCTCGTTGTCACATGTCCTACCATGTAGAGATTAGCAAGATATGTGGGATGGGCCCACATGATGGATATGTGCCTTACACGTGTGGGATTAACAAGACGGTGACCATCTCTTTATCTCACTCTTCATCCGTCTATTTGTAAGTCTGAAACAGAACGGTTACGACCGTAATATCGAAGATGGTTCGTGAAATAAACATTCCTATCTGGTTGCGGACGGACCGACGGCTTGGATCAATAAACAATGGGCCCCACTTCCCTAAATAAGGTCCAAAGCCTGGGATTCAGGATCCTGTAATACGTCGCGAGACTGCTGTGTTACCATTTAAAACCTAGTGGTCTGTACAAAATCCAGGCCATCCAGATCGCTAACACAACTGTGGAGGGAGAATGACCAATAATTTCACTGAGAAAATAATAATAATCATCTGATTTATTTATTTTTTCCATTGGGATTGACCACTCTCTGTTTTACTTTCAATCATCCATTTAAAAGTAATTAATTGAACGGTTAGGATTGGTTAATCACTTTTATTACACATATGCTTTATCCAGTGCATGGCACCCACCATTTGGATGGTTTGGATATCTCTTCATTAGTGCCATATGTGAATGGAATGAATCACCGCCAGCGTGTGGATCCTCTGTGTTGAAGAGCACAGGGAAATGCGGTCCACATCACTGTGCTGACGTCAGCGAAGAGGAAAAAAAAGTAGAAATATATACGTGGAAGTATACGTATTTTCGTGTACACCGAAATTTTCTCTATCCAACGACAAGGAAATCTTCTGTGGGCCCACCATGAGATATGTGTTAGATCCACACTGTTTATCCATTTTTCCAGATCGATCTAGGCATGATCCTGAAAATGAGACAGAGCTAGAGCTAAAGTGGGCCACACCACAGAAATAATAGGGATTGAATGCCTAACGTTGAAACCTTCCTAGGGCCCAACATTACGTTTATTTGCCATGGATGAAGGGAAAAACACAAATATCAGGTTGATCCGAGACTTCTGTGGCCCACGAAGTTTTCAACCTTGGGCGTACAATTACCACTGTTTCCTGTTTCGTGGTCATACTTAACTTTGGATATGCCTCGTTTTGTGAGTAATCGCATAGAATCATCTCAAAATATGGATGGACGGTTTGGATCTAACAAATACATCCTTTTAGGGCCGGAATTAGTAAAGGCAGGCACAAGATTATCCTGTGCCTTCAAAACAGAGGATCTGCAAATGGTGCAGAACTAGCATAGGACTAAAATGGCCCTAGCCCGTCCAATTTTTGCAGGCCCGCAAATATGGCCCAAGCCCAGTCTGTTGTTGCGAGCGTGGGGCTGTCAAGCCGCCAGGCCCGGGCTGATCTGAGGTTTGTTCAAGCCCATCCCACAGTAAATCATAGGCCCGAGCCCTGCCACGGTCCATGGTGGGCCAAAACAACCTTGCCCAAGCTTAGACCCTGGCCCGAAGCTATCCACCGTTGAAAATCTGGAATATTCATTAGTTGCACCCCTTTTTGCATGATATATAAAAGAAATGCCATTCCGAGCATGACCGACCATGGAATGTGCTGATGGGTTCTTGTACATGTCCAGGCCCACAATTGAACTTCTATTCAAGCCCAATCCCAGCCCAAAGACGTCCGATCGTAAAGTCTAGGGGCCAGATCGGCCCATTGTCATCCCTACCCAATACCGGACGCGAATTAGGTGGTTTTGCCAACACCACCCCCAACGGTGGGGTGCGATGTGTTGGGCACTGTTGGGCCCAATTTGATATATGTGTTTTATATCCAAGCTGTCCATCCATTTTTCCAGCTCAGTTTAAGGTATGAACCAAAAAATGAAGCAGATCTGAAACTCAAGTAGACCACAGCAAAGTAAACAGTGGGGATAATGATACCACCATAGAAACCTTTTTGGAGCTGCCATAATATTTATTTGTCATTCAACCTACTGATGAGATCACTCAGACATGGAGGAAGGGAAAACAAAAAATCAATCCGATCCAAAACTTTTGTGGCCCCAAGAAGTTTTTAACGGTGGGCGTTCAATTGCCACTGTTTACGATGGTGTGGTCCACTTGAGCTTTGGATCTGCTTCATTTCTGCGAGAGTTTTTGGTAACAGCCCATCCTCAAGGGACCCACTTGATGACTTTTTATCAATGAACATTACGCCCTGACTATTGTGCCTTGCATTTAAGAGAAAAAATGTCCACTAATGTCATGGTCAGGATTGGAAGAATATGGAAAAGCTTTTAGGCATGGTGTACCGTAGTGGGACCAAACCAAATGAACGGTCTGGATTGTTGAAAAGTGGGCATCAGCTGCACATATTCTGGGCAGCGTCCCACGTACCAGATGGCATGCAAGTGCGAGGCCTAGAGTCCGGACTGCCAATATTTCGGCCCTGTCCAACTGAGCCATTTGGATTGACCCATTGACCTGATTTTGTAATGGCCCATATAAAGCGTGGCCACCTGATGAGTCCCCATGAGACTCATGCACAAATCAAAAGGTCAGGATTTACCTGGAGATTGTCAAACCCCCAAAATAGGACAACCACACTTATGGTTTCATGCCTTCCTTAATTTAGAAGAAGAGAGGTTCTCGTTTTCTCTTACCGTGGTAAGTTATAGTGCTCCTAGATAGACAGGAAGATTACATTACACTGATCTAAGAAACATAAACCATTCGATCTATTGATGTCAAAATCTTGTCAGCCCTCCCTCCACGGCGTCTTCACCTTAATGTGTCACCCCTGGAACCTGCACCAAAAGAACTGGCAAAGGTGACCCTGGCTAAGCCGGGGGATGCTCCGATGCCTAAGTCAGGGCAAGTGAATCAGGATCTAAATAGAGAGAAGAGGAGAGAGCTTGCTATTGCGTCCCTGTAGACGAAGTGTCGTACGCTATTTATACTTGCCTGTAGAATGGTTTGAGTCCGATAATCTCGACACGATCAAGGGAATTCCTAGATCATGGAGATATTATCCGTAATCTACTGATCACGCAACGTATCCGACAAGTAGCACGTATCTGCGAGTGAGGTTATCGGCCACGATTAGTAATGACAACTTCCGCATTTTGCGTATCCCACTACACGTGTACTCGGCTTGGCCCATCTGACCATGGAGTAAGGGATGCGGCGAGTCAAGCGGTATTCGACCCGACCCGCTAGGTCGGACCCATCGTGGTTGGCAGGGCTCGCTGTCTCGAGCAGACCGCTATTATCGGATAACAGGTCATCCAATCGGAGCATGAGGACTCTCCCGAGCCGCATCTCAGCGAAGTCAGCTTCTCGGTCGGGTCGTACCTTCATGCTCGTTATTATTAAATGATGCTCAAAACAGGTCGGACGAGGCGTGCCTTGGCTCATACTGGCGCTCGGACCAGCGTTGTATCGTGGGCTCGGATCTTCCCATAACACGATCAAAGGTTTTTAATATGGATGGTCAAGATCATTTACACAAAAGTAGGTTCAATCAACAATTTAATCCATTAATTATTTGTTGAAGTCTATCATTGATTTCTTATTATTATAAAGAATCAATTTTATTAGGTAATTGTCTCCATCCCATCCATGGCTTAAGAAATGGATGGCAGTGGAAATTAAGGCCGATAGGCATGAGCTCCAAATGCACATGGTTTCATGGCATTATAGGATCCAAGAAGAAAGATGTTCTCTTGTTCTTGTAGAACGGAAGCTATAATGATATTTGTTGGATTGGGACATTTAGACACTCCAATCAATTGTTCTAGAATTTTTATTGGATTCAGTGCACATTGCTTGAGATATCATGTAAACATCAATTTGATCTAATGAATATGAATATGGACCATTTGATCAAGGGTCTTTGTCATGGATGGTCAAGAAAATTTATATAAAAGTAGGTCCAATGGCAATTTTATCCATCTATTTGTCAGGGCTTGTCATGGATTTCTTATTATCGTAAAGAATCATTTTTGTTAGGCAATTGTCACCATCTCATGCATAGCATAAAAAATGGATGGTAGTGGAAATTAAGGCCAATAGATATGAACTCTAAAATCAGTGTTTCATGCCATCTTGGTTTAGAGCAGAAAAGATGTTCTTGTGTTCTCATCGTGCAATAAGCTATATTACTCTTAGTTGGATTGGAAC
The DNA here is from genome assembly GCA_037074715.1 of Magnolia kwangsiensis. NCBI lineage: Eukaryota > Viridiplantae > Streptophyta > Magnoliopsida > Magnoliales > Magnoliaceae > Magnolia > Magnolia kwangsiensis. The sequence goes on from CM073585.1 coordinate 90,783,044, forward strand.
ATTTAGATAGTCCAATCCATTATTCTAGACTTTTCATTGGACTCGCATATACTTCAAGAGCTATCAGGCGAACATCACACTGGTCTAACAAGTATGAATCATTTGATTAATGGTCATTGTTATGGACAATCAAGATAATTTATACAAAAGTAGGTCCAATCAACAATTTTATCCATTTTTTTGTTGAGGCCTCTCATGAATTTCTTATTATCATAAAGAATGACTTTTGTTAGCCAGTCGTCACCATCTCATCCACGCGCAGCTTCGAAAATGGATGGTAGTGGAAATTACGGTCAATAGATGAACTCTAAAATCACAACGTTTCATGCCATCTTGATTTAGAACATGAAAGATGTTCTCACGTTCTTATCGCAAGTAAAGTTGGTCTAGGACATTTGGGCAATCCAATCCATTGTTCTAGACTCTTCATTAGAATCATAACATATTTTGAGCTACCAGGCAAACATCATACTAATGTAACAAGTATGAACCATTTGTTCAATGGTCTTTATTATGGGCGGTTAAGATAATTTATACAAAAGTGGTCCAATCAACAATTTGATCCATCCATTAGCTAGGATCTCTCATGGTTTTTTTTTTTTTTTTTTTTTTTTTTTTTTTTTTTTTTTTTTTTATTTAAATTTTTTTATTGTAAAAAGTCACTTTTGTTATGCAATTGTTACTATTGTAAATATATATGCGGAATAGCAAGGATCGAGTTATGCATCGGATATGGAGATCTGAAGGGCTGGATGCTGAAGATGAGATGTTGAGGTCTTCCTCTCCTAACACCCTTTAGATAAGTTGTAATGGACCTGTAACTTCAGTCAATGGTGTTGGATTGGGGAACCACCCTAGTTTTATAGTTACAGAGAATAGAAGAATTTGAAACCGATCAAAACTCCTCTCCATATGGCTCTACTTGAATTTGACAATCCTAGTCCCTCTAAAACACTGTGTGTGTATCATAGTTGTAGCACTCCATCCCTTATACAAATTTTTTAATGTATCACAACGTAGTGGGGCTCACTGGTATACCCAATCATATTATTCAACCCTTAGGATAATCCAGACCGTTGATCAATAAGGCCCACGTTATAGAATTCTTATACCTGTCCCATCCATGACTTTACAAATGGGTGGTAGTGGAAATTAAGGCCAATACATACGAACTCAAAAACACACAATTTCATGCCATCTTGGTTTAGAACAATAAAGATGTTCTCCTAGGTGCTCTTGTAGCACGGTAAGCAATCGTGTTCCTCGCTAGAGCGGGACATTTAGACAGTCCAATCAATTTCCAGACTCTTCAACGGGTTTAGTGCCCAATTCATGAGCTATTAGGCAAATATCATACTGATCTAATAAGTGTAAACCATTTGATCAATGGTCTTTATAACGAACAATCAAGATAATTTATACAAAAGTAGGTCCAATCAATAATTTAATCCATCTGGTCTCTGGTGGTTTTCTTATTATTGTAAAGAATTACTTTTGTTAGGCAAGTGTCGCTATCCCATTCAGGCTGCGAAAATGGATAGCAGTGGAAATTAAGGCAAATCGAGGTGAGCTCCAAAAACACAGGATTTCATGCTATTTTGGTTTAGAATAAGAGAAATGTTCTTGTGTTCTCATAGCACAGTAAGCTATAGTGCTCTTAATTAGATTGGGACATTTTGGCAGTACAATCCATTGCTTTAGACTTATCAATGGATTCAGTGCACATTTCATGAACAATCAGGTAAACATCACACTGATCTAACAAGTATGTACCATTTGATGAATGGTCTTTTTTAACGTACAGTCAAGATAATTTATACCAAAGTAGGTGCAATCAACAATTTGTCCCATCTATTAGTTAGGTTCTCTCATATTTTATATATATATATATATATATATATATATATATATATATATATATATATATATATATATATATATATATATATATTATAAAGAAATATCACTTTTGTTAGACAGTTGTCAATATCCAATCCAAGGCTTCGAAAAATGGATGGCGTTGGAAATTAAGGCCAATAGCTATTATTTACAGTAGGATGTCACGTGAAGACTATGCGTTTAGCATATGCATGGGTCTCTCATTGTGTGTGTGTATTATTATAAAGAACCACTTTTGTTAGGCAGTTGCCAATATCCCATTCAAGGTTTCGAAAAATGAATGGCCTTGGAAATTAAGGTTAATAACTATTATTTATAGGAAGATGCCATGTGAAGATACTATGTGTTTGGCATATGCAGAATATGTACTTGCACTTGAAGAAGTTTGTGTTTGATCCACCTTCAACATTACATATTTTGTCATTAATGCGATGGTGCAAACTCTTATTAACCATTTAAAGGAATGAATCATAACATGCTACGTGGCCACAATTAATGTACCCATTAAATAAGGCAATGTGCCTAGCACGATTGACTCTGAAAGACTTGTTGAGCAAGAATATCTCGCAATTGGATATTATCAGATCTTTACTCTTGCTCGGGTGGTAGACTCTTGAGAGTTTCAACACCCGGCTAAGGGTTTGAGCATCCATGGGTGGTGAAATCCTACTAAGGTGTGAGTGAGTGGGGGTGTGTGTGCATGTGTTTAAAAAAAAAGATCTTTTCTACGAGTTTGTCTTTCACAATTATTCCAAAATGAGAGATTTTCCAGAAGACATTTGGAGAACCAACAGTGATCTAGAAAATTCTAAACACCAAGAGGTTGAATCGACATTCGAGTCAACTCGTATATGGTCCCAAACCTGGATTGTAAAGGGATGGTTGAACCTATATCAAATCCCGTTCTATTCGATGATCGGAATCAAGAAAATGGGAGAACTAAATCAAACCTAGTCTGATAACAAATCCATATTGGGGGTCAAATCCCATCTCACTCCAGACCATCACCTTAGAGATGGTTAAAATTAAGAGGTGGTCTGATCCAGACTGTCCAACGCCCCGAGGTTGACAAGGTGGGCCATCAACAAAGATGCCTATTGGTTACAGTTGGTTCGGGTTTAAGCTTTGAGGTTCACAAGCCTAATCTTTAGTAGAAAACGAACATCTTTGTGAAGGATTATCTACGGAAGAAGATTCGAGAAGCTAGCGAGTTCGAAACTCTTTCTTTCTAAGGCAAGTACCGGTTTGCTACATAAGAGATTATGTATTCGGAAAACCCACACGAATGACCTAAAAGCCCAGTGAGGGGCTCTCACAACCTTGGGAAAACTATAAAAGGAGTGCAAGAAGAAGATTTTGATGCCCCACGCCAAACACATCTACCTACATTTTTATTTACCTTATTTTCATGTTCATCTTACTTTTTCTAATCAAGTTTGTTATTGTCTAACGGCTCCTACTGCGGTACATTTATTAATAATAGTACGCTAAATATTTGTAACCTCAAGTTGTCGGATCATCATGTTCATCTGAGTTCTGATTCAGTTTTCATATTTCGGTCATGTCCTACTGACCACCTGCCTTGATTGTCTATTCCAATAGGTGCGCGTGTCATGTACTTATTTTGTTTGTCGCTTTTATTCATACATAGTTGTAAAGCACAACGGTTGTAACTTGGTCAAGATATTAATAAAATCGATCGTGCTTAGCCTAGCTTATATTCTTTTTTTTTTTTTTCTTGTGTGAATTTTTCATTCTGATTGAGAAACACCATACTAAAGCATTGGTGTAATAAAAAGTCCTTAAGCCAGTTGATTCTACGTTTGCCAACACAAGATAAAAAGAACTCATCCGTGAGGGTTAACCCCTACCCTTGCACAAATTGCCCAAGTATGAAGTATATCGATTGATGGTCTAGAGGACCCTGGATCTCGATCCCGTCTCCAATTTGTCTATCAATTCAGTCAAGAAAACCTTCAGTCAATCAAACTCTGCTTGCACCCGCACAATCATACACGCACATATACACCTGATCTAGACCTTCAGTCACACAAACTGCCCCAACTAGCTAAATTGAGGGCAATAGATATGAGCTACAAAAACACACGATTTCATGCCATCTTGGTTTAGAATAATAAAGATGTTCATGTACTCTTGTGGCACAGTATGCAATAGTGCTCGCAGTTGCATTGGGACATTTAGACAGTCCAATCAGTTGTTCTAGACTCTTCATTGGGTTCAATGCACATTTCAGGAGCTATCATGCAAGCATCACACTGATCCAACAAGTATGAATCATTTGATCAAGGGTTGGTCCAATCAACAATTTGATCCATCTAATAGTTACGTTATTATTATTTTAAAGAATCACTTTTGTTAGGCAGTTATCACCATCTCATCCATGGCTTCAAATAGATATGAACTCCAAAAACAAACAGTTTCATGCCATCTTGGTTTAGAATGACGAAGATATTCCTATATAATGCTCCCAGTTGGATTGGGACATTTAGACAGTCCTATCAACTGTTCTAGACTCTTCATTGGGTTCAGTCCACATTTCATGAGCCATCACTGATCTAATTAGTCAAAACCATTTGATTAATGTTCTTTATTATGGACAATCATGATAATTTACACAAAAGAAGGTCCAATCTATAATTTCATACATTTATTTATTAGGGTCTGTCAAGGATTTCTTATTATTTTAAAAAATCACCTTTGTTATGAAGTTGTCACCATCCCATCCATGCAATATTTGAAAATGGATGGCATAGGAAAGTACGGCCAATAGATAATGAGCTCGAAGAACACACCGTTACATGCCATCTTGGTTTAGAAGAAGAGACGTTCTCGTGTTCTTGTAAATGGTAAAGTTACAGTTCTCCCAGTTTGGATTGGGAAATTTAGAGAGGCTAATTGATTGCTCTACACTCTTCATAGGGTTCAATGAATGTTTCATGAACTATCAGACAAACAGCACACTGATTTAGCAAGTATGAATCATTTGATCAATGGTCTTTAATATGGACAATCAACATAAATTATACAAGAGTATGTCCAATCAATCATTAATTATAATCCATTTATTTGTCTGGGTCTGCCATGAATTTCTTATTATTTAAAGAATCACTCATGTTTGTTAGGCAATTGTCACCATCCCATCTAATCTATGGCTTAGAAAATGGATGGCAGTAGAAACTGAGGCCAAATAAAAGATTGGGTTATCCATTTAACAAGATTTTTGTGTGATACCTATGAAATGTGCTAGTACTTAATAACATGGGCTCCACCACAATCAGAAGCTCTATATTGTCAGATAGTTGGGATAAGATCCATACCGCTTGTAACAAGGCCCCCACCACGTTCAATTTATCTAAAATATACGATGGTTGGGGCTAGATCCAAACCATTAGTAACACGAGACCCACGATAGTTGCATGATCTAGAAAGTCAGATGGTTGGGTTGAGATGAAAATCGCTTGTAATGTGGAACCACCATAGTCATATTATTGGAATCAATCAGAACTGTCCATGATGCTGTGAATGTGTGGCATATTCAACAGTTAATTCATTGATCACTGTCCATTAATCAGGGGTCAGAATGGTGAGGTGGGAAGGAGTAAATTGTTTTATTCTAAATGGCGTACATTTGGTCGGCAGGATTAGGTATTAAGCGGTAAATTGTTTATTTTCAAAAGTGTTAACTCACCCATTGTAGTTAATTTAAAAGGGGTAAATTCTTTATTTTTAAAACTGTTAACTTACCCAATGTAGTTAGGTTTTTTATCCATGAAGTAACGATGGGTTGTTTCTTAATTCACTGTATAGAAAAAAAAAAAAATGAGAGGGCGTTATTCAGGAAAAACAAAAAAGAAGGGGATTTTATTTTTATTTTATTATTATTATTTTTTTAATGTATAACAAGGGACGTATTATATGTCAAAAACCCTTTAAAATTTTGAAAATTTTACAAAATACTACATAATTAATATGGAAATTGTATTCTGGAAAGTAAGTGGATATAATTGCCATGTCACCCCTTGGCAGCTGTGCGAGCTAATGTGTGGGTGGCAAGGTAGGCCCAACCATGATGTTTATATTAAATCCACCCTAACTACTAAGCCCGTCACCCCATCAGCTCTGGCTGTGATTCATGTGCCCGGAATGATTATAAATAAAGGGTAATGTTTGCCCTCCAAACTATTTCCATTAGTCTAGCCCATATGAATCATGGATGGGTATGATTTTTGGTCCTCGTGCTTAAATTTTTGTGTGCTATCTAATAGTTGGAGTGAATTTTATATAATTATCATGGTGGGCCATGTAAAATTTACGGTTCTCTCTCCCAACTGCTTCCTTTGGTATGGCTCACCACAATCATGAGCTAGCCTTTTTTTTTTCTTTACATAATATGAGAACTAAATATCCAATGGTTGGAATGGATCTTACATAAACATCATGATGGGCCCCATCAAAATCAAGAGGGGTGGACCATGCATTATGATTTTTTGTTAATAATCTCTCCGTACATTTGGCATCACTTTTTTCTTTATAAATGATCTCCATGTATAGTTGGAGATGGACATGAGGACTTGTTTTTGGCAGGGATATGTATATGAAATCCTTGTAAAATCTACTCTGATCATTAAATGTGTAATCTTAATTTAACCGTAGAACAAACAAAAAAAGGTTGTCTTCTGATTCAATTGAACCAAAAAAAAAAAAAAAAAAAAAATTTATTTTAAAAGAAATGTCCACCCTTGATTTTTTTTTTTTTATACGGCCCACCATGACAATTATATGAAATTCACTCCAACCATTTAATGCCACACCAAACTTTAGGCCCATAACCTAAAAATCAAGCCCATCTATGATTCAAGTGGGCCATACTAATGGAAATAGTTTGGAGGGTGATTGTTGCCTTGAACACTATTTCTAATAATGTGATTCACCTGAATCAAAGATGGGGTAATATTAGGCCCTTGGCCTATAATGAGGTGATGCACACATAAACATCACACTGTGCCCCACTCAAACAGCTGACCTATTTGCTCACCGGCCCAACCAGTTATTGAGGTAGCTTTTTGAAAATCTTTTGAAACAAAATTGTTGACAATTAACGTGATTATAAAATATCTCCAAGTTGGTATACTACCTTGTATGGGTTGATTTGATTCTGTAAATATTTTAGAGATATTTTGTAAATATTTGATTAGAAATATACTTTCCTACCTTTGAGATACTCAGTCCTAAACTTAGGATCTAAACTTTGTATAGCGGCTATTTATGCCTGTCATCTTGTAGAGGAAATATATGATTGTGATATTTTCTAACTTGGTATCAAAACCTCCCGTATTGTCCAAACCACCACCATCGAAGAACTCATATGGCTCACGACAAATCCGAATCCTCTACTCCTGAATCATCTACCCCAGTTATCCATATCCAATCTGAAAACTCTAGCTTCCATATCGGTGTTGTCCTCACTGAAGTTAACTATGACGTATAGTCCCAAATATTGGAGATGCAGATTGTAGGACGTGAGAAACTCGAATATATTATGGGCAAAACTGACCTTCCGAAGGAAACCGATGCCACCTATGTAAAGTGGTATGCTGAAAATCAAAAGGTTAAAGGCTGGTTGCTGACCTCTATATTGTCAGAGATAATGAAGGGTTACCTACGACTATGCACCGCATGACAAATTTGGAGTACTCTTGCCAAAGCATTCTATGATGGATCGGATAAGACACAACTCTTCGCATTGAATTAGCGCGTCTTCTCTACCAAACAAGTTGGCCGCCCCCTATCAACCTATTACGGTGACTCGTTGAAAATTTTCAAGAATTAGATTATCGTGATAAAATTATCATGAAGGATCCCGATAATATTATCACCTATAAGAAATTAGTTGAATGTTTGCTTGTGCACATCTTCCTTAGTGGACTTGACGCAAAGTTTGAACAGATCCGGGGTGAAGTTCTTTAAAAGGACCCCCCGATAGATCTCGAAGACACCTACGCCTATGTGCATAGGGATGCTGTACGTCGAACTACCTTGAATGTTGAACCTGATAACCCTGAGTCTTCCACTCTGATGGTTCGCCGAGCCAAGCCTCAGCCTCGGCAACCTACTTAGAAATCTGAATCTGACCAAAAACGATCTCAGAAGGGCAAAATAGTTGCTGCCAAGCCCAAACGCCTGTGTACTCATTGAGGTGAAATGAGCCATACAAAATCACGATGTTATGACTTGATTGGCTATCCAGATTAGTGGGATCTAGCGAAGGCACTGCGCAAACGCAATTCGAAACCGAATCACCAAGCCTCTGTTGTCGTGGCCAAACCTTCCAGTGACACTCCTGCAGAAGCTTCCTCTTTGATTGCTACTTTGGGTAACATTGGTAAGGTTCTATATATTTCTGCACCTAGTAGTAGTAGTACATGGACAGTTGATTCTAGAGCTACAGATCACATGACCTTTGACAATCGCCATATTCAGTCTATGAAACCATCCACAAAACATATAGTGTCTACAGCCAATAGAATTCCCTCACCTGTGATTGGAGAATGTTCAATTACTCTTCCAAACAATTTAAATCTTTATTCTGTTTTAGTCGTACCTTCTCTCAACCATAACTTATTGTTCATTGCTCAAATAACCTATGCTTTTGCATTGTGTTGTGATTTTATAGCCTAACCTCTATGTTTTTAAGGACATTCAGACTTGGAAGACAATTGGTTGTGGTACTAGAAGGGGAAAGCTATACTACCTGGATCTGAAGCCTGCTAGCTCAAATTAGTTGGCTCAGGTTTTCTCAGTGGATAAGTCTGACAAAACCTCTAAAATTTAGTTATGGCATAGGCGCTTAGGTCATGTGTCTTTTAGATATTTGAAAAAATTGTTTCCAAAGTTGTTTTCTCAGTTAACTACTTTAGATTTCAAATGTGACATTTGTGAACTGGAAAAAAGTCACCATGTGTCGTTTCCATTGAGTATGAATAAAAGTCTCATACCTTTTATGTTGATTCACTCTGATGTATGGGGGCCGGCCAATACCCCTTCTTTGAATGGTTTTCGTTGGTTTGTTTCCTTTATTGATGATCATACTCGTATGACTTGGGTTTGCTTGATGAATCAAAAAATAAATTTAGTTCCGTATTTCAGAAATTTCATAAGATGATCACCACTCAGTATCAATCTCACATACAGGTTCTCCGCATTGATAATGGTGGAGAATTTGTTAATCAAGTGTAACACCCTAGATTTTTGCCAACCTGGAGTTAGACGTCCTTAGCCAATGGGTCAACCATAACACCTTGGTAACCTCTTAGAATTCAATTCCAAAGCCCAAGACACCATTTAGAATGAAATTCTTTAAAAATTTAATGTGAATTAACTAGCGTTATACTAGATTTTCTGCCAAATTAGCACCAACCACTTTAAATACGATCTGTAAGACCCAAAACCTATAGAATTGTTACCGCTATAATACCCTAAAATCTAGGATCAATCTCTAAGCCCAGTTGCCCTCGAGACCATTTAGAAACTTCGTATCGGACCTGGACCGCACGTCGAAAGTATGATAGCGATGAATTTAGACCATTATGACTGCCTAGTTGGACTTGACTATCACCTCAAAAATCAAGGCCAAATGATGTCCTGAGACCGTTTCCTTGAGTCCAGAGTGAAGAGAGCGAGAAAGCAAAGATTTCTAGAAAAATAAACATAATTTTAAGTAATCTGGATAGTTTCTCTTGCGCGTTATTTCTAAGCGTTCTGACCATTAGATTTTGACCCAAATTCACCCTCGGATTAGGATAGGTGGCCCATACATGTTGTAGTACTTGTAGCTCTGATTGAGTTCCTGTGACCGTTGAACTGAAACTGGTCCGCCATGGTTGATCTGGAAACCCGACCAGATTGAAAACTTAGCTTGACCTAGATCCGATATTAGAGAGCTTAAGTCTGACCGCATTTAGTAATAGGATCTCCAGAAGTGCTCCGTTGGATCAGAACAGACCCGATTTGGTTATAACCTAAGTATACCTTGGTCTTAAGTCTGTTTTCGTCGAGTTTAGGCTTATAAAAAGGCCTTAAACCCTTAGTTCCAAATTCCATATAAATTTTCTAAACCCTAGTTGCTTAAGAGAGAAAAGAGAGAGAAAGTGTGGGAGAATCTGTCGAATCTCCGTAGGATTCTTCCTAGTCCATCTATACGTCGAACCTGTATATGTGAATCGTTCTTCCGGCATTTCTGACTCCAATCCTAGGTAAGAAATCTTAACCCTAACCTGTTTTAGGACTTAGTATAGTTTAAGTGATGATGTAGCTCATCTATTTCATGTTCTAGGTTGTCAACCCGCCGTTGACGAAGACTTATCGTCTGAATCATATCCATTTTGTATTTTCTGGTTTAAGGTGCGGACTATATACGTTTAGGTTATGGTTTTTAAGACTTTCAATGTCAATTAATGACTTATTACTGACGTGGATGCTATTTCACATGTCTAACTTGTTGTTTGTTTTGCTTTACAAATACGTATGGAAAATGTATAGTATTGCGTATTCTATGTATTTGTTGGAATACCTGTATATGTATAGAATTTGGATTTGTGTTTAACATGATTATTTACCGTAAATATATGCTTGTTACATGTGTGACTACTCCTTAGCGAAAGGACTTGCCCTAAATAACGCCACGACCAATATATGCCATATATGTTAAAGTGTGTAGCCCACGTGTTTGTGAAAATGTTTGAATGAATACGGAACCCGGATTCATGCATGCCATGATTATCCGTCGTGGGTATATGTAAGTGGTATATGGAGAAACTCTCTAGTGAAAGGATTTGGCCTTATACATGTATAATCAACATACACATATATGATAAAGTATGTAGACTAAGTGTATGTAAAAGTGTCTGAATGAGTTAGTAGTTAGTAAGATATGATTCTCAACTACATCAATGATGTATATGATTTCCTCCATAAATTTTGTAACCTAGATTATTCATGTTAAACTACGTGTATGATTTCCTCCATGTATTGTATTTACGTTCAAGTCATATTTCATGATTGTTCATATGAATGTAGGATATGAATCATATGCCTGTTATTGAGCTTGTACATGATTGGGGTTGTACTACAGTCCAGGTAATTGGTAATCGTACTCCAAATGGTGGTTGAGGTTGTTTTCCACGCAGGATGAGTTTAACGAATCTGAGTCGTGCTTGAGATGTTTGACAGTGGTTAGGCCACACGGAGTGCTTATGCATTCCATATCGTTCAACTCAATGTGCGCTTGGCCTAGTTGAGCTTATCAACAACTCGATTGACCGATGTATCTTCACCATGTTTGGACGCTATTGGTTGAACTTAAGGTACCAAACTTATCAATGAAAAGCTCCTTTAACCTTGGTACCTCGATCCGCTAAGATTCATAAGCCGATTATGGTGGTATGGGACACTATATTCGAGTTGTCGGCCTACGCTAGGGCCACAAGCCTCCCCGTAGTGACCAGTGAGCAACCAAGACTCGTGAACCGATTATGGTGGTATGGGACACTATATTTGAGCTGTCGGCCTACTTTGTTTGGTGATGGGGGAGTGGTGTAACGATTACATGTAACAGCCCTAACAGCCCTTGTAGTGACCTCGAACGTACTCTGAGTCTACGTGGGGGCGATGACCCTTCCGTAGCAACAAGAGTACAAGCTAGGCCTGTATTGATTTGGTGATGGGGGAGTGGTGTAATGATTACGTGTAACAGTCCTGACAGCCCTTGCAGCGACCTAGAATCGTAACATCGTATGAGATTATCTCAGACTGACGACCCGAGAATGGATCATCTTTTGGGTAATGATACAAGGGAGGTACCTTAGCTTCCCAATCCTGCTGTATGAAAAGGACTAATAAGAACTTGGTAAACACGCTCATATCATCTCACTGCATGTGCTATCGGTGTTGGTGAAAGAGCACTGAGGAAGTGACTGACATGCGCGACCGTAAGATGAAGATCGTAGAGAGAGATTGTGGTGAAGGCATGCATCATTCCCTCATATCATTCTTGCATTAACAAGAGTATCTAGGACATGTTTAATTGTACTGTTTTATCATTACTGTTTGATTGAATTGATAACATGTTAACCTTTGTTGTATAGTTTTCACTGAATTGATCACTCACTCCCACGTTTTGGGATGGTGTTTGCAACACCAACTAGTCCCTGTTTTAGTTTCAGATGGTGAAAATGCTTGCAAGGCAAAGCCGGTCCTTTTGGCGATGAGGAGGATTTCTCCTATATGTAGTTCTCAGGTGGGTTCATGTGAACATGCCCTGATTGACGGGGATTCAGGGCTATGTTGGTAGTGATTTATCACTTTTTGATATATTTATTTGGAGACACGTCTTGTAATTATGACCTGGCAGAGCATACATATCTTGGGGACTCTTGATTTATATATGTATTTTAGTCTTCCGTTCGTGCTTTCAGACTGTCCCTGAACTATGTTTGCTGTTTTGGTTTAATCTACCTCATGTTTTATGCCCTAATGCTGATAACATTCATCCATCATAAAAAATGCTGCATAAGTGATGTTCTGGAACTCAGGAGCTGAGCTTCTGCTCTACCCCCGATTTTCAAGGCATTACATCAAGACCTGAAGTAATATCTACAGTTACATGACATTTCTAATCAGATGACTTGTCCTTATTCTCCTCAGCAAAATGGGGTTGCAGAACGCAAGAATTGCCACTTGTTAGAAGTTTTCCATGCCTCTTTGTTTGGGGCTCACATGCCCACCAGTTACTAGGGTGAAGCCCTTAGTGTTGCGGCCTACCTCATTAATTAACCCTGTACCCTCCAGTTCCTTACAATTTCAAATTCCCTTTAACGCCCGTCATTCAGCTATACGCGCTCCTACTGTCTCGAATTTATTACCTAGAATTTTTGGATGTGTAGCCTTTTTACATCTTCTTAAACCCTTGAGAGATAAGTTGAAACCTCGAGCTCTCCAATGTGTCTTTGTTGGCTATGCTTAACTTCAAAAGGGCTACCGATGCTATCACCCCCTTCTTGAAAGATGTATGTTACTCTTGATGTTGTATTTCATGAAAACGACATGTACTATTCTGCTCCCGAGTCTCCACTTCAGGGGGAGAATAGACATGAATTACAAACTCTGAATCCTTTTTTGGACAACTTGGACATTACAAGTGGTGAAAATTTGGATAATAGTGGTGAACGTCCAGAGGAGGCAAATGAGCGGAATGTGCAACCCTTAGAAGATGGAAATCGTCAGAATTAGATGGAAGTGGCTTCACTAGTATCTTAGTCACCGGTCTCTCAGTCGCCACGAACATCAGCTTTCCCCCTTCATGAGGTACCATCTAACCAATTACTCTCTGAAGCCGATTCCTTTCTCGAACCCCAGGTAATTTCTGAACCTCTTCTAAAAGTGCTACCTAATCGAGCCACCTGAGGTATACCTAGAGTAAACTATGAACCTGTTATTAGTTTCAAGCTTAAGTATCCCATGAGCAACTATATATTTATCATAGACTGTGAGCAATGAATGAAGAAATGAAGTCCTTTCAAAAGAACTCAACTTGGGAAGTTGTTGAGTTGCCTGAAGGGAAGAAACCTGTTGGATGTAGGTGGGTCTTCACTGTTAAATACAAGACGGATGGAACCATTGAACGATTTAAAGCCCGACTAGTCGCCAAGGGGTACACTCAAACTTATGGTTGACTATATGGAGACATTCGCACTAGTAGCAAAAACTAATGCTGTTCGTATTTTGATATTCCTGACGGCGAATTTTGACATCCCTGACGGCGAATTTTGACAAGACGTTGCACCAGTTTGATGTGAAGAATACGTTTTTGCATGGATACCTTCAAGAAGAAGTGTATATGGAGCTGCCCCCCGAATGTAATATGTAGTCAGAAGATGGAAAACATGTCTATAGATTGAAAAAAGCCCTGTATGGTCTAAAGTAATCTCCTAGGGCATGGTTTGGGTTCACAAAGTCTATGAATATTTTTGGATACAAGCAGAGTAAGATCATACCCTCTTCTTGAAGCATAATAAAGGAAAGATTACTTATCTTATTGTGTATGTTGATGATATGATAGTAACAGGAAATGATTCAGAAGAAAGGAATGCATTGCAGAATCACCTTGCCTGGGAATTTGAAATGAAGGATCTTGGTCTATTGAAATATTTCCTTGGAATTAAAGTGTCAAGATCAAAGGAAGGTATTTTTCTATCTCAACGAAAATATACCTTGGATCTATTAAGTGAAACTGGTATGACAGCATGTAGTCCAGTTAGCACTCCTATGGAAGAAAATTTGAAACTAGGCATATATCTGGATCAAGTTCCAACGAACAAGGAGCAATATCAGAGACTAGCTGGGAGATTGATGTATCTTACATATACTCGGCCTGACCTGGCGTATGCGCTAAGTGATGTTAGCCAATTCATGCACTCTCTAAGCGAAGAACATATGGATGCAGTTATACGCATTTTACGCTACTTGAAGTCATCTCCAGGAAAAGGGATTATGTTTACAAAATGAGATTACTTGGATGTCAAAGGATATATCGATGCAGATTGGACTAGAGTAATCAAAGATAGATGATCTATGTCAGGATATTTCACTTTTGTAGGTGAAAATCTAGTTACTTGGCAAAGCAAGAAGTGGGCTTTAGTTGCTTTATCCGGTGTTGAATCTAAGTTTAGGGGAATGGCTAAGGCAGTATGCGAATTATTGTGGAAGAGGAATTTATTGAAAGATCTACGTATTAAGCATGCCAATCCAATTTCGCTATATTATGATAGCAAGACAGCTTGTGATATTGCCCACAATCCAATTCAACATGATCAAACTAAATATATTGAAGTTGATAGTCATTTCCTCAAAGAGAAACTAGAAGTAAAGATTATTGAAATGCCTCATGTTCTGTCTCAAGACCAACTCGCTGACCTACTAACTAAAGCCATGTCAAGTCGAGCATTTAATGACGGTCTCGACAAGTTGGGAATGAGCGACATTTATACACCAATTTGAGGGGGAGTGTTGACAATTGACGCGATTCTAGAATATCTCCAAGTTGGTATACTACCTTGTATACACTGATTTGATTCTGTAAATATTTTAGAGATATTCTATAAATATTTGATTAGATATACTTTTCTAGCTTAGAGATACTCGGTCCTAAACTTAGGATCTAAACTGTATATCAGCTATTTATGCCCGTCATCTTGTAGAGGAAATATATGATTGTGATATTTTCTAACTAAAATAAATATTAAATTCATATAAATTAGATAACATTTTGTAAACTTTCTTAAATTTTTACAAGCAAAGCCCCGTCCAAAGCTTGAGTATTAAATTAACACCAATATGAGTGTACACACTACGCCAAAAAGGCCAATTTATGACATATTTTTAATCCGTCGTTAATGGAAAAAGTCCGTCACGTAACTCGTCATTCTCGAATATCCGTAGGCCGAACGTCGCAGAATTTAGCGATGGACCAAAATCTGTCACTAAAATCTAATTTACGACGGATTTTTGTCCGTCGTAACTAGGCGACGGATAAAATCCGTCGCAAATTTTGATTTGGCGACGGAATCTGAACACTGCAAATTGCCGTCCAAAATACAAAATGGTGCGGTTTTCAGTTGATTTTGCGACGGATCAGGTCCGTCGTAAAAGTGCTTTTGCCTCAACATTTTTTAATTTTTTTTTTCGTTTTTTTAGAATATGGTGGAAATTTTAGTTTTTTTGTAGTCTAATAATTGTTTTTTTATAGAATTTCAGTGGTTTATGTACATATTTGTATCTAAGATTATTTATTAACAATTGATTGATTGCAAAAAGAGAATTTATTGATTTTTATATTAAATGAGTTAAATTTTTGTTTTTTAATTTAAAACTAATATTTAAATGATTTGTAATATCACATGAAAAAGAATATTGAGAAGTTTAAAAAATTTAACAATGTTTGAGAAAAAAAAATTACATTTTGAAAAAATAAAAATCATGATTTAATAAAAATCTATTTTGTGAGAACAAAAAAGAATATTTAATGAAGTTGATAAATTTGAAGGAAAAAAAAAGCATTTGATTTTGAGAAAAAATAATATCCTGAAAAAGAAAATTAAAAATATTTTTAAAAATGTGAAAATTTTCACAATGTTGAAAAATGAAAATATTTTTAAAAAGAAAATGAGAGTTTGAAATTTGAAGAAAAAAAAGAAGAAAAGAAGTGAAGTTCAATAAAAATTGACTAGTTCGAATAAAATGCTTTAAAAAAATGGAGAAGGGAAAAAGAATTGAAAATTTTAAAATAAAATGATATTAAAAAATCGATAATTTATCAAAAAATAAATATTTTGAAACGAAAAATAAATAAGTTAAAAATTTTCGTGATTTTGAAAAATAATTGAAAATGTTCAAAATTCAAAATTAAAAGAAAAAGTTATTTATAAAAACACTAAGATTTTGAAAAAATATATGTAATTTTAAAAAAAATATTGAAAAGTTGAAAACAACATGATGCTTTTGGAGAAAAAAAATCGGCATTTTGGAATTTTTGGGAAAAAAAATTAAAAATTGTGAAAATTTAAGACATTTTGAAAATAAAAACTTAGAATTTGTATTTTAATTTATTTTTTGAAATATTGTATAATAAAAATGATATTTTGTTAAAAGTTTTTAAAGAAAAATTAAGAGTAAAAAAATATACATTTTGAAAAAAATGTTATTTTTAAATGGAAATTGAAATTTATCTGTGAAAAAAATATTTTTTAATAAATTATCAGGCACATCCACTAATTGAACATTTAACCGTTTTTAGACAATCGAATTAATCTAGATTGAAGAGTAAATAACTTCATATGTTTAAATCAAATTTCACTTAAATTGTTGATCAATCTTGTATTCCCAGTGCCTTTCTCACATGTAGCTAGTCTGGTTGGGGTGAGTAACTTGTCAAATTAAGGGTACTGATCAAGAAAATAGAGTGAATGGACTATACATATAAAATGGGCTAAATATTATTGTCAAAATTGTGACCCAACTTATTGACCTCGCGAGAACCTACGAATTGATGTTAATAAGTTTTGTGGGGCCCATCATGATGTATGTCGAACATCAACACCGTGCATTTAATGTGTCCCCTTTATGTTATGAGATATCTCAAATATCATCCGTAAACAGAACTCAGGTGGGCCATACAATCTAAAACCATGTCAAGACATCTTAAAAAATATAAAAGCACTTGGTGGGGCCCACATGAGTTTTGGATGCGGCTAAAACTTGGTCTGACCTCTTATCCAAGTGGGACACACATTATGAGTGGGTTGGATATATGAATCACATTAAGGCAAGTCCAATATATGATTCAGATTAATGTTTTAAAGAAACCCCTCTACATTTAGGTAAGTTAGTTATTACCCTTACTAAACTCTGTGGGGTCCACCATTATTTATTTATTTTATCCACTCCGTTTATCCATGTTAACAGATAATTTGAGGTCTAAAGTACAAAAATGAAGCATATCCAAAGCTCAAGTGGACCACACCACATGAAATAGTGTGATTGAACCTCTACCATTGAAAAATTATTGGAGGCCATAGAAGTTTTGGATCAAGTTGATGTTTGTGTTTTCTCTTCATTCATATATATTAGATATCATGAATAGGTTGGATGGCAAATAAACATTACTGTGGGCCTAAGGAAGGTATCAATGGTGGAAATCATTATTCCACATTGTTTCGTGTGGCATGGTCCACTTGAGTTTTGGATTTATCTAAAATTTGAGATCAACCCACACTGTTCATCCATTTTTCGAGATCATTTCAGAGAATTATTCAAAAAATGAATCATATCCAAAGATTAAATGGACTGCACCACAAATACCAGCATTGATGAGAATGGATTGGCTACTCCAATGTCACCCGCCCATTGGCTAGTATTCGTTTCTATGTGGGCCCCACCATGATGTATGTATTTCATCCATTATGCTCATCCATTTTTACCAATCATTTTAGGGCTTGATCAAAAAAATGATAGGGATATAAACCTAAGGTGGACCACATCATAAGAAACAATATTGATTGGATATCCACCATTAAAATCCTCTTAAGGCCCATAGTATTGTTTATTTTGACATCCAATCTGTTGATTAGATCATACAGGCCTTGATGAAGGGAAAAAACAAAGATCGGCTTGACCCAAAACTTTTATGGCCACCAAACGGGTTTCAATGGTAGACGTTCAATCCGTCACTGCTTTTTTTAGTGTGGTTTAGTTGATAGTTAGATCTGTCTTATTTTTTATCTCAACCCTTGCAACAAGCTCGCCATATGGATGGACGGTTTGGATATAAAACACACCTCATGATAGGACCCACATAGCTTGCTGACGTCACCCAGCCCCTCTCTCGCGAGCGCGGATGGGCTACTGACAAGTTTGAGCAGAGAGGCTGCTACTTAAGTGACATCACCAAGTTATGTGGGCCCCACAATGATATATTTTTTGTATCCACACCGTCCATCGATCTGGAGAGATCATTTTAAGGTAAGATCCAAAGAATAAGTCACATCCAAAGCTCCAGTGGACCCCACCAGAGAAGACAGTGGGGAGAGTGACACCACCATTAAAACCTTTAAAGTCCACAAAAGTTTTATATCAAGCTGATATTTGTGTTTTCCCTTTTTTAATGTCTTTGTTAACTTTTGAACAAGTTGGATTTCGAAAAAACATCATGGTGGGCCTTAGGAAGGTTTCAATGGTGGGCATCAATCTTCCCGCTGTTTTCTTTGGTGGGATCCAGTAAAGCTATGGATCTGCCTTGTTCTCTGGGCCATGCCTTAAAATAATATATCCAAATGAATGGACGTTGTGGATACAACACATACATCATAGTGGGGTCCACAGAACTTGGTGACGCCACTTCAGTAGCGAGTCTCGCTACTCAAACCCGTTAGTATCAAATTCGCGTCCTTCACGAGCGGATTAGGGCGCGGGCCCCCTCTCGTTTGAGCTTTGAGGACTGGTTAGGGCGCCGGCCCTAACCGGTCTCTGTTTCAGCCCCTCTCTCATACGCTCTCCTCTATCCCTTCCTACAGATCTCTCCTTCCTCTCTCTTCCTGTCGATCTCTCTCCCTCCTCTCTCTCTTCCTGTTGATCTCTCTCTCTTCATGGTGAAAATCTGGTGAGTCACCTAATGGAAAAGGTGGATTTGAAGCTCGGGGTAAATCAGATGCACACAGGTGTAAGTATTTCTTTCTCTCTCTCTCTCAATCTCTCTCAATATTAATGCCGATTTAGGAATTTGGGAGTTAGTAGTTTGTAGATTCCCGATTTGAATGTGGACCCTTATTTCAGGATCTGGAGATTTTAGGGTTTACAAATTTGAATGTGGAACCCAAATTGGGGATTTAGGGATTTTAGGGATTTTCGGACTTTTAAGATTGGGGATTTTCTGATTTTGCAAATTGGGAATTTTCTGATTTTACAAATTGGGATTTTCTAATTTTACAGATTTATTTTTTATTTTTATTTTTATTTTTATTTTTTTTAACATTCTGTTGCTGTTCTCTTTCTAATTTTCATGATGGATCCTAAAAATCAAGGTCACGCCACAAGGAATAGTGTCAAATCATGCTAAATTTACTATATATGGCCAAGATGAGTCTTGGAATTTCCTGATTTTTGGGGAATCCATTCATCCCAGTGTGGCAAATCATATAAGTAGATTGGATGGCATATAAATATCAGGGTGGAACCTGTATGTACTTTGGATGATTTTGGTGGTGGGAATTACTATTTCAACTGTTCCCCGACAGGTGTTGTCTTTGGTTTTGGAAGATTTTGGGTACCACCCACTCCGCATGGTCCATATAGGCAATTTGGATCATTGCAACATGCCCTGGATCTAGCTGCAGTTAGCGGTGAAACTCGGACAGGTGGATTTGGATTGAAGATGGATCTAGGGGTGCAACATGTCCTCCTTATACACAGTAGAGGAGGAAACGTATGGATATTTAGAGAAAGCAGTTAATTGTGTCTACTGTATAATATAATCAGATTTTTTTCCAATGGTTTAAACATTGCATTATCTCATTTGGCATCTCTACTCTAATGGAATAAGAACTTTTAAAATAAGAGCTACTCTAATAACCTCTTTTTGTTCAAACAGTTGTTTTAAATAAGCTCATTTGGTAAAATTACTTCTTCAAATCTGAAAACAACTCTTATTTAAAATAAGCATGCTTGGTAACATGTTGAAATAAGGGCACTTTTTAAAGGGTAGTAGATATCATTTTTAAAAAAATAAAAAAATTACAACATGGTTGTGTGTTGATTCATTTAAGAACCTCCTATTTATTTATTTTTTTGTAGGGTTTGAAGATAGAAAAAAAAAAGTTTGAATCATTAACCTTGATCATCAATCATTTAGGCCCCACGTTTGGTTGATAATAACTCTTGGGAAGTACTTTGATTGGATGAATCCAGCCATTTGATCAGTGGTCATTGATCAAATGGCTTGCATTTTTGTTGTCAATTATGTGGGTAGAGAAAAACATGAGCATCACACCCACTTTTCATTGATCTAACAGTTACGCTTTAGAAGCGGACAATGTTCTCTTCTCTAAGTAACTGATATGCTACTCTCAGCTTATCCTTTTGTAACTGATATGCTTGAGAACACACAAAGCTGAACTACACTTTACGGGGTACAAAGTATAAGGGAATGTTCAAAAGAGCTGCCTTGATAAGCTTTGTGGGCCAGATTGTGCATTCTTATTTTCCAAACATCTTTCAGGAAGTTTTACATCTATGATTTATCACAATCCTATGGTTGGATGCAAAGTATGAGCTTCGGAAGTTTCAGTCCAATAACCAAGAAAATTCAGGCATTTTGATTTCCTGTTAGATATCCATGTGTAGTGTCGGCTTTATTTGGACTAGTATTCATATTTAGATTAATTAACACAAAATTCTATTACTAGTTAAAGATTACTGCTCCCAATTCCCAAGACAAAAACTGTGATACACAAAATTCTGCCTTTGTGAGCTAACTCCAAGAATGATTTCGATAATGTTGAAAGGAGTACGTGCTCTCTTTGTTGCAAGGTGGATAGATATAAATGAGCTATTTAGGTGCATTTGTTTTTTAATCTTTCCACAAAACCAGTGAATAAGACTTCCCTTCCCTTTTTCAACCAATAATTAGGACTTGGCTTAGGCAATTTACATAACTCTGCTTTATGGGCTCCCATCCCATGTGAAATATTGAATATCACGGAACTATTATATAGGCTTTAACCATGTACAGCGTCATGATTGATTTATACTTTATAATGAGGCGTGTTGGAAATGTTTTCCATGAAATCTGATTCGGGAGTTGGTTTTCCATGTTGACTATTTTATTTTATTTTTGCACCTTATACTAGTCTTCTTGATGTGATTCTTCGACCCATAACCCAGATTGTGTGTTTATTTCTTGTCCTAATAAGTTGCAGTCTCCTTTGATAGCCAATAGCCTACATACTTTTGAAATATTCTGACACAACAATGTTACCTAAATTGCCAACACCACTACATTTTCTAGTTTGAATTGCCCCTGGTTATGGACCATTTACAATTATGCATCAACTATTTTGTCTCTCCATTATCGCTTACTTTCATTTATTTTTCAAATGTATTGTTTTTCATTTATCTTTCCATTATCTTTCTATCTGGCCTTTAATTATCTATCTTGGGATCTTCCATTGTAGAAATTTTCTTCTAAAAAGTTGTATGTACATTTCAGATCTGTTGCAATTAGTTAGATTTGAATCCTAGTTGCTTCATCTATCTTGGGATCTTCCCTTGTGGAATTTTCAACATGCGCGCAATTTTCTCATATATATGCAGCCCCTCTTAGCAATTTTGGGTTGACTTTTATATAAAAGTTGTGCTGCCATGTTTGGATATGAATTTGTTGCTCAAATTTACTAAAACTTTTCCTTTGTGGCTATCATGAATGTTTTGATGGGTGGCTTCCAGTGTTACTATGACACTTCCAAGGCAACATATGAGCTCATTCAAAAGATACTACTTACAGGACTGGAGCTTGGAGCTGTTGATGTGTTTCTTGATTTCATTTACTACTTAGGTGGTCCTCTACCTGACGAACTGTTCACCCAAGTTAAGGTTAGGCATCACCCCACATGATGTCAAACTCGGTTCCTCAAATTCATGAAGCTGGTTCTGCATTTCTATGTATTGTTTTCTTCTTTCTTTGAAGTCAAGGTTTATGTGTTATTTTGTTGATATAATTTAGAAAATTTTCTGCATCAGTATGCAATCGTTCTTCAAAGCATTTTCTTTTATAAGATGTTATCAGTTGTTCTTTATCTTTATTCAATTTCCTTAGTGCTATTCAATTTTTGCTCATGCCTCATCTTGAAATAAGGTTTTTCTAATGTAGTTATTTTGTTATAACCAGGGAGTTCCATGTTTCAGAGGACTTTGTTGCCGAGCAATTGAGATCCATGATTTCTGATATGTAGGTTGATGTGGTAAGTGACAAACACTCAGAAGAAAGTAATGATAATGATGGTGGAAAAGGATTCATGTAGCTGACCCCAATTAGTTGGGATAAGGCTTAAATGATGATAATGATGGTCTTCCTTATTTTTCTTTACGTTACTTAGGTTAGCAGGTGGTATACAGGAAGTCAAAGTTGAAATGGTAAATGGTTTCCTTTATTCACTCCATTTTTATACATGCAAATTGATTTTCACATTCTATCCTTCATTTGATATGATCGTGTGCCAGAAAATGATGCCCATCCCAAGCATTACAACAAATATGATGTTGAACTGTGGTGCCAATTATTTCTATTGTTAGTTATTATGTTGGAGGTAACTTCGATTTTTTCCAGCTAGCGATATTGAGGGATTCATTGAGCTGACTGGATTGTATACAGGAACAAGGGTCCATTCAGCTACAAGTCTACTTATACTTCTAAGATGTGAAACTATGGATGAGAATGAAATTTCTGTTGTAATTCCATTACTGCAATTTCTTTTTGCTTCTGCAATTCCATTGCTGCGATTTCTTCCTGCTTCTGCAATTTTATTGCAGCAATTGCTTTTTGTTTTTGTAATTCTATCGCAGCAATTTCTGCCTGCTTTTGTAATTCTAACTTGTACTCCTCTAGAAGCCTTTGAATCCTATCCTGCTCCACTATGAGGCTTCCGTAGCGCTGCTGCTGATTTCTTTCAAGTTCTTTCTGCTTATTGATTTCCACAAGCAAGCCATTGATTCTGTGAGTTGCTGCAAACTGCTCGTGTTTCTGCAAAGCTCGAAAACACTCAAGTTCTGTTCCAGTAGTGTCCATTTGCTTGTAGGTGGCCTCTATTTGTGACCATAACTTTCCTGCCCGCATCTGCACATTCAAATGATATACAACTATCAGTCAACTAGAAGCTCTAGGATTCTAAAATGAAGAAAACTAACCATCATTAAGGTCTATTGTTTGTCACATTTTTTGCTGAAGTGACTCAATTTTCAAACCTGGTGAATATATACAAGATCCAAACTAATCATCATGCCGGCTTTACCTTGGATGGGCCAAACTAATAATCCAAGCAATGAAATTATTAGATATGGTGGCAAGGCAGCTCAATTGAGTAGTTGCCTTGTAACCTTGCATGCTTGCATTGATGTCTTTATTTTGCACCCATGTATGTGAGTGGATAAGTGATGCCATTCTTTTAAAAATTTTGCAAACCATATTTGTTCTTAGTTTGTTTTGATTCATTGTTGTCCTTACACTTCGGTTTTTCTTTCGCTTTTGAAGGTTTTCCAGGACTTTTTACGTGGAAAATGCAAATGGAAATCTTGTCGAAACTCTCATGTTTTAGCTCATGGAATGCCTCAGGTCAAAGATGCATACTTATGATTTCTTCATTGTGATCTGGAAATTTTCATTTGTATTGTTTCATGTCTTCTCTTTAAGCCTACTGTGTATTTCTTGTTTAACAAAAAATTATTTCATTCGCTTAACAATTGGATGAATGTAGTAAGTAGTAACTATGAGTTGGTTCCATAATGTTGCTCCATAGATGGTGCTCTTTGAGGCAACATTTAGGTCTCAAGTGTAATCCCAATTTACCTACCCACAGAAAAAAGGGGGAAGAAACAACTATTTGGTGGAATATACAATATTTTGGAGTTGTTCTCCTATGCTTTATTAGCATGGAGGGAGGGGCTGGAGCTGGCTGGACCTTGTGATATTAAGAAATAATTCGAGTATTAAAAAAATATGAGTCTTAATGCTTTCTAAATTTCCAACCAAGTCTTAAAAATTGATATAACAGAAAATATTAATCCAAACATGAAAACATGACACAACAGTTTCATGTTTTTATGTTTTATTTGGAGAATTCATCACTGTTGCTATGTGCAACATTTTACTTCTCTGAGTTACAGTTCATTTGCAGCAACATGGAGCACCTATGAAGTCTCCTGGTTCTCGGCGTCAACTTTGAGATGGTACGTTTTGGATCAAGATGATTTTTGTTTTCCCCCTTTATCTAGGCCTGTATGACCTAATAAACAGATTGAATGTCAAATAAACAGTACAATGGGCCTTAGGAGGATTTTAATGATGGATATTCCATCACTATTATTTTCATGTGGTGTGGTCCACCTGAGATTTATATACCTCTCATTTTTGGAATAAATCCCTAAAATAAATCCCTAAAATAATCCCTAGTAAACATTTTATTTTAAGTAGAAGAACGAGTAAAATAACTTGGAAGAGGCACTTTTTATGCCTTTCAGCTTCGAACTGGATACCTTTTGGATAAACCAAACATCCATTCACCACTAGTTCCTTGTCTCTCAAGATCAAGGCTAAGGGCTATTTACATCTTGGTCATTTCCACTTTATTGAATAAATCATTACAACTCAATTTAATGTTGCATCTGAACATAGGCTTAGGGAGCTTTCTACACAATGGTTAAAGATGGGTTAGAGTTTCTCCACCAATCTGATTTTGGAGTCAACCCCATCCACTAATATATATATATATATATATATATATATATATATATATATATATATATATATATATATAGTGTTCGTGGTACTGCATATGCCAACGTTAACTGATTTTGCTTTCCACTGTTACTACAATAGACAGAGATGAGATGGATACACCCTGTTTTATTAAAAAAAAAAAAAAAAAACTGAGAGCAATTCTGTGCTTTTCAGAAAAATGAGTGGCTATCAGTTGCCTAATGTGGAGATTGGGATCAAAAGCATGATGTGTCGGATTATTCCATAGACTTTTCATATAACACAAGGTTTGGTGTCTCCAATCAACTGAGAGCATTTATTATTATTATTTTTTTATAATGGTGATGTGGGATGTTTGTTTGTCATCCATAATAGATGGCTGATGTGGGATGTCTATTTTTTAATTATAGAATGATCATGCACCACAAAAACCTACATGCTACCTATCATCATCTTTCCAAAAACAAGTTGTAGGAGCACTATTGGAAAAACAAGTAGTCATATCCCCAAATTTGGTGAGTTGATACTTATTTGGATGCTTTCCAATTCAATTTTTTATGAGCAAATTTCTTCAAAATATGTCAAATTTAGGAGCGGTGCAATTCAAAAGTGAGTCTAATGAACAACCTGCTTAGATATATGTAAAAACCTCAACTAGAAAAAAAAAGAGTTCATGCCTCCTTTGGAAATGTGTGGCAAGAGCCCTATTGAGTTTTTGTTAAGAAACACTATGACAAAACAGGGTCTGTTAAAAAAGAAGATAGATGAGCTTTATAATGCCCACATCAATTTCAATCTTGTTGAGAAAAGAAGATAGCTGAGCTTTATAGTCTGTTAAAAAAATGTGCTTGGACAATCTATGATAACTAGACATTTCATTTCAACAAAGATGCAGGATCCAAGACCACTATTGTATTCACATGTTGCATACAACATGAAACACCCTGGCCATTATCATCTGCACATTGTAGATATTGATGAAAACTATAGTTCCAACAACGACCAGAGATGTATCTGTTTTATTAATGGTGGGAAAGATTGAAAGAAACAAACACAC
This sequence comes from Magnolia kwangsiensis, assembly GCA_037074715.1. NCBI lineage: Eukaryota > Viridiplantae > Streptophyta > Magnoliopsida > Magnoliales > Magnoliaceae > Magnolia > Magnolia kwangsiensis. Next base: position 90,809,095 of record CM073585.1, read on the forward strand.
ACAAACACAAATCTCTGCCATATCTAGTTCAGTTGTGCTAAAGGGAGCTCCATGGGAAGTCAAATCGCTTGTTACGAAAACGAACTCAAAAATGAAAAACTTTGCCTCTTCAGATGGTTACCTCGGGTATTCATATGTCACAGTTGGTAGCTTCATCAGCTACAACATAAGGGTCGGTGACCATGCCATTTGTGACTTCTTTAAAAAATGCTTCCTCAGTTGATGACTGTGGAGCAGTAGGGATCAAGCCAGGAACTAGAATAGGACCTCCATGGCTAATTGGGATCCTAACATCTTCCACACTTATCCAGTTCTCATTGTTTACAACTTTTATATTGCTTCCTGCTACATGCTCTACGAGGTTTGGTTCCTTGGTCAGGCTACCCATCGATTCTTCTGCCAAGATAACCAGTAAATCCCTTGTTGCATTAGCCTCCAATACATTTATCAGATCAGCCAGTGGTTCCTCTGTTACTTTCTGAAGATCTGCATTCTCCCAGTCTTCAGAAATGATGATTGTATTCTTAGTTTACCAAGTCTGGAAACACTGGTTTGGGCTGGGCTGTCATAGGATCTCTCCGTTAATTCATATGAAATGCATGTATTAGTAAATTTTCAGAAGTTCAAACCCATATTTAATCATGATTAAATTTCAATAACACATCTAGTGGCTAATTGTAGAAGGATTTCTAGCAGAAAGATTGTTCCATCTAAGCCCACCTGCTCAGGTGTGTTTATTTGCACCAACTATCATGAAATTTACACCATATTAGATTTCTTAATCATTAAATATCATGAGCTTTTGTTTGGTTTGCATTCTATAATCTATAATCTATACCTGTACCAATAATTTATCTAAACTCAAATCTCATGATTTTAGAACTTGTTGCAAGTTGAATTTCAATCCTATTGTGAAGCTTCAATTAAACTAAATATGATTATTTTAAAACTGATTTGAAGCCAATTTTGTAGCTGTAATCTAAGAAGCATTCTTATAGCTTGATTTAAACAATCTGTTATGTTTAAGAACATGAAGTGAATTTTGCAGTTTTTTATTTTGCTGGAGTATGTGCTAGTTTAATTCTTAAAACTGATCTGAAGCCAATTTCGCACCTGTAATCTTCTTCTTTATAAAGATACTAGCAGGAAGATGCTCATGAATTCTTCCAGTGCATGCTGGACAGGCTTCACAGTTTCTACGTGGACTTGAAACTGCAAGATGAGCCCACATCTTCACATGCTAACAGCTTCATAAACCAGATTTTTGGAGACCATCTTAGAAGCTAGTTATAAGCTATAAAAGATAATACTTCTTTAGCCTTTAAAAATAATAATAATAATAATAAATTCTATACAAATCAGATATGACCGTTATTCAATGCGTGAGATTGCAAACTAACTATTTATTTTTTTCTTTATAAATTTCTTTTGAATATCAGCTTTAAGTTTTTGAGTTATTCAAACTCCTCTAAGCCTCCAATCGATCTCAGTTGTAGACTATAGATCCTTAAGATTTTTCTTACACCCATTAACTTGGGGAGCTTTTCTTCATTCACAGGAGTATTTTGGACAATCCCAAATTTACCTAGGATTCAGAAATTTTTTCTAATGATTGATATTCGGTATAATCTGGGTAACCATGACAGGAAGTGAGAGATTGTAGCTAATGAATCATCTTAGAGGCTGAGTCCAAACCACTTTGGACAGGGTATAGGCTGAGCTTGGAAGCCCACTCTTGAGATTCACACCTAGTAGCTAATTGCACACCCAATAGCTAATTGTTATGTAAGATGGACTTCAGATAAACAATAGTTGTTAGCCAAATCAATCCATTGATTCCTCAATAACTGCTTCCATGTAATGTAATTGCATCCATTGCATACACTGGATGTTTTGTTTCTTCATCCAGTGGTATTATGTCATCCAATATAACACTATTCTGTTAGGAACAAATTGAAACATGTGAAGCCTTTCCTGCATAACAAATGGTAAACAATGTTGAAACTAGACCAAGGAAAACTATAAAGGAGCTAACTAGATGAAAACTACAAGCAAAATAACAATGAAACTCGGCATTTTTAATCCTTGAACTGGCATTTCTTTTAACTTCCACACTTCTGTTGTCCACATGCTTGGTTGGTAACGCGTGATTTTTATAACCACGCAGGGACTTCCTTTCTCTTTAATGACACTAGAATATTCTGATTTGGCTGGATCCTTTCTTATTATTTTTGGTTTGTTTGGTGACTCTTATCAGCTTACCTATGGGCAGTGGCTGTAATCTTTATATTGAGGAGAAGCCTTCAATCTTCAAGTTTTCATGTTATTCGACCGGTCATGGGGGAGCCACGACCGGTCGTGGGAGGTGCTCGACCGGTCGTAGGTTCGAGCCCAGGCACAACTCGAAGTCCAGCGAGTTGTGCTGTTTTTTTTTCCAGTCTAGGACCAGTCCTGGAATTTCTAGGACCAGTCTTAGGGGTCTAGGACCGGTCGTAGGAGGGCTAGGACCGGTCATAGGAGGGCTACGACCAGTCGTAGGTTACGCAGTTTGTTCCGCAATTTTGCACGAAACTGCGAATTTGAGTCCTTTCACAACTGGGATGCGGAAGGGAAGTTGCCTAAACTATAAATAGGTGTTCCTAGGGCTTTTTTAGGGTAATGAGAAAGTTTTCTAAAGGAGATTCAGGGAAATTAAAGGGTGTAGCAAGGGTGAGATTCGAGGTTGTTCGAATCGGGTAAGTCCTTTCTCTTTGTAATTTCTGTTTTCATAGTGGAGATCTGTCGCTTTGTGCCGTAGTTTTTTCCCGAAAGGGTTTTCCATGTTAAATCTGGGTGTTCTCTGTGTTCTCTTGTGTGCTTGGTGCCATTGAATTGATATCCTAGATCTAGATCTGTGTGATTCCGCAGGTCAAAATCCCCCAACAAGTGGTATCAGAGCTATCGTTGGGGCACAGATCTGAATCTGAGGGATTAGTAATAATGGCGAGCGCTAAGTATGAGATTGAGAAGTACTCAGGAAAAAATAATTTATAGTTATGGAAGGTTAAGATGATTAGCCTATTAACCAAGTAAGGCGAAGATGGTGCTCTTGAGGAGCGGAAGTCTACTATAAATGATGCTGATTGGAATACTCTTGATAGAAAGCTTTTTCATTGATCCGTTTATGTGTCACGGATGGGAAGCACTTCAAAAGGTGGAGCTACAGTGGATGTAGCGGATTCCACCTCTGCACGTGTGTGGCATGTTGGGCATGGCTACATGAGCGGGCATGGTAAGAAGGCTGAACCGTGTGGACAGAGACAGAGCAGGTGGAGCAGCCACCTGTGTGAAGAATCACACGGCATGATCGCAGGACATCAGCGAGGTACATGGATGACTTCAATATCACAGGAGATTCATTTTCTATTCAGATGGCTCTAGGTGAGCCTGGTGCTGAGAAGTGAAAGGTGACTATGGGTGATGTGATGGATTCGTTGTACCAGACCGACATATGGGAGCGGGTGGAGCTTTCAGTGGGCCGAAAAGTGGTTGGATGCAGGTGAATCTTCAAGAAGATACAGCATAGATACAGAGCGAGCTTAGTGGCGATGAGTTATGCTCAGGGAGAAGGGATCGACTTCTCAGAAATATTCTTGCCGACGGTTTAACAGGTATCTATTAGATCTGTGATTGACGCTAGTTGACCAATGAGATCTTGGGCTGGAAGGAAGGATGTAGAGTCTGCACTTTTACAAGAAAAAGTGAAGAGCAGATCTACATGAAACAACCAGGGCGGTTCGAAGTGAAAGGGGCTGAGAAAAGACTTTGTAGGAGGTCGTTGTTCGGCCTGTCGCCTAGGTAGTGGTTTGATTCTTTCATGGTGGGTCAGGTATTGTATGTTGATGACATGTGGATCGTCAATTATGACATGTCTGAAATCAATGTACTGAAGACTCGGGACATCCAGGATGAAGGATCGGGGGGTCTGCAAAGATGGTTCTTGGCATTGAGACTGAAGGAGTAGGCTTTGGTAATCACAGGAGGAATACCTTGTGTGTAGGTATTGATCTAGGATGTGATGGGCCATGTAAAGCTGGAGAGCGTTCTCTACGTTTCTCTCCTCAAAATTTTCTCAGGATTTGTCCCAAAACAGATGAGAAAAAGCAGGATATCTCATGAGCCTTATTCGAATGCACTGGGCAGTGTATGCCATAGTCTGGTTTAGACTAGTTATTTCACAGGCTATCAGTGTTGTGAGCAAGTACCCCGGCAAGCAATATTGGGTAGCGGTGAGATGGTAAGAAGACTACGTCTTTTCTTTTGAGAAGACAGGAGCAAGGATGGTTGGGCACGTGGATTCTGATCCGACAGACATGCTCTCCTAGATCGTTCCTATAGAGAAGTTCAAGTTCTGTGTAACTTCTCTGGGCTTGGCGATGGCGTAAAAGAAGGATGAAGTGCGCACAAGGAGCTATGATGAGATGCAGAAATAAGAGAAGAGGTCACGTAGCTACACGGTTGAAGAATGAAGACTTGGTGGAGATTGTTGAAGAGAAGCCTTCAATCTTCAAGTTTTCATGTTGTTTAACCGGTCGTGGGAGGCGCTCAACCGGTCATAGGTTCGAGCCCAGGCACGACTCGAAGTCCAGCGAGTTGTGCTGTTTTTTTTTCCAGTCTAGGACCAGTCATGGAATTTTCAGGACCGGTCGTAGGAGGGCTAGGACCGGTCGTAGGAGGGCTACGACTGGTCGTAGGAGAGCTACGACCAGTTGTAGGTTACTCAGTTTGTTCCGTAATTTTGCATGAAACTGCGGATTTGAGTCCTTTCGCAATTGGAATGCGAAAGGGAAGTTGCCTAAAATATAAATAGGTGTTCCTAGGGCTTTTTTAGGGTAATGAAAAAGTTTTCTAAAGGAGTTTTAAGGAAATTAAAGGGTGTAGCAAGGGTGAGATTCGAGGTTGTTCGAATCGGGTAAGTCCTTTCTCTTTGTAATTTCTGTTTTCATAGTGGAGATCTGTTGGTTTGTGCCGTGATTTTTTTTCGAAAGGGTTTTCCACGTTAAATCTGGGTGTTCTCTGTGTTCTCTTGTGTGCTTGGTGCCATTGAATTGCTATCCTAGATCTAGATCTGTGTGATTCCGCAGGTCAAAATCCCCAACACTTTGTTTGGAATTCAATTCACTTGTGCATCCAAAAGTGGCCTAAATCAGCTTAACTCAGTTCGGAAATAGACACAGATACTCTCATTTCTTATTTCCATCTTTCTGATAACATCGTCAATATAGGTTAATTTGGGGTTTCCATTGACACCGGGGAATGTGACTCTTCTCCAGCTCAAGCTAAAGTGAGGAAGACATTTTATACAAATGTTCCTGATGAATATATGCAAGCTGTTGAAGATCTGGTTGCCCCAAGGACTGAATTTGGTAATGCATCAGAGAGAGCATTACCATGTGAAGGTATTATTTTAGCCTCTGTGGCTACTTTGTTACTAGTTTCCATTGAATAGATGTTGTAATGCTCAAAAGATTTTGTTATTTAATGTAGGTCCTTGACAAACATGAAGTGACTCTTTCGTGCAGATGTTCTACAACAGAAAATGGTGGAAAACTTGAGCTTCGTAAGGCAAGTATTACGCCTTCCTCAAGTCAATATTCATAACTAGATGCTATTAGTAAAATGCATGTGCATTGCTACTACAAGAAAAGGGGTTTTTAGCGACGAAACTTTTAGCGACAAAATTTTTTTTCGTTGCTAAAAGTGACTTGTAGCAACGAAATAACAATTCGTTGCTAAAACTTTACTTTTAGCGGCGAAATCATGATTTCGTAGCTAAAAGTCACTTTTAGCAACGAAACATTTCGTCGCTAAATGTTGTGAACAATTTTTTAAATATAAGGGAACTAAAGCAGAGGTTTACTTTTAGCAACGAAAATTTTCGTAGCCAAAAACGTGGTTGGGAGTTTTAGCGACGAACTCTTCGTCGCTAAATGTCTGGCTTACTTGACTTTTAGCTACGAACATTTTCGTTGCTGAAAAACGGGTCTGCGACTTTTAGCAACGAAATTAGCGTCACTAATGTGTGAACAGTTTTTGATATAAAATCCCAAGGTTTACTTTTAGCTACGAATATTTTCGTAAATTGCTTTATGAAAATTTTCGTAGCTAAAAATCTGTAGCTGGGACTTTTAGCAACCAAATTTTTGGTCGCTAAATGAGCGGAAAGAAAATGCAAGGGCTTGTAGCTACGAAAATTTTCGTAGCTAAAAAACGTGCCTAAGCTTTTAGCGACGAAAATTTTCGTCGCTAAAGTCTTTTTTTTTTTAATTTCATCTCAAATTTCCTTTCATTGTATTTTTCCTGATATACACCTGTTATATAAAATATTTCATCATATTCATATTCACATCCATCTAAAGTGAAACCACGTAAATCCATCTAAATATAAACTGCATCCATCCAAACATAAACTGCATCCATCCAGACATAAACTACATTCATCCAAACATAAACTGCATTCATCCAAATATAAACTGCATTCATCCAAACATAAACAATCCTATGGAAAAAAATAAATGAAAAGAGAGAGAACATATGAGAGATGATCCAGACAAATGAAAAGAAAAATAACCTTAACCTAGGTTAAGGTTTAGGTTATAGGTTTTGGTTTAGGTTTAAGGTTATAAGTTTTGGGTTTAGGTTACAGTTATAGGTTTAGGTTATAGGTTTAAGTTATAGGTTATAGCTTTGGGATTTGAGAATATGTTAAGGTTTAGGTTTAGGAATTCGGGTCGGGTTCGGGATCGGGTTTAGGCTTGGATTTTCAAGTTTAGGTTTAGGTTTAGGTTAGGGAGTTGATATTAGGATTTGGTGTCGGTTTAGGTTTAGGGATTTGAGAATAGGTTAAGGTTTTGGTTTAATAAATCGGGTTCGGGTTCGGGTTCGGGTCGGGTTTAGGCTTAGGTTTTCAAGTTTAGGTTTAGGTTAGGTTAGGGAGTTGAGATTAGGGTTAGGTGTAGGTCTAGGTTTAGAAATTTGAAAATACATTTAGGTTTTAGGTTAAGGTTATAGGTTTAGCTTAGGTTTATGTTATAGGTTATAGGTTATACCTTTAGGGAATTGAGAATAGGTTAAGGTTTAGGTTTAGGAAATCGGGTTTGGGTTCGAGATCGGGTTTAGGTTTAGGTTTTCAAGTTTAGGTTTAGGTTAAGTAGTTGAGATTAAGATTAGGTGTAGGTTTAGGTTTAAGAATTTGAGAATATATTTAGGTTTTAGGTTTAGGTTATATGTTATAGGTTATAGTTTTAGGGAATTGAGAATAGGTTAAGGTATAGGTTTAGGTTTAGAAAATCGGGTTTGGGTTTGAGATCAGGTTTAGGTTTGGGTTTTCAAGTTTAGGTTTAGGTTAAGTAGTTGAGATTAGGATTAGGTGCAGGTTTGGGTTTAGGAATTTGAGAATACGTTTAGGTCTTAGGTTTAGGTTTTGGTTTTGGTTTTGGTTTTGGTTTAGGTTATAGGTTTTGGTTTTGGTTATAAGTTATAGGTTTAGGATAAGGTTTAGGTTTAGGTTATAGGTTTTGGGATTTGAGAATAGTTTTAGGTTATAAGTCTAAGTTTAGGTTAGGTTATAGGTTATAGGTTTTGATAATGGGTTCGGGTTTAGGTTATAGATTTTGGTTTTGGTTTAGGTTATAGGTCTTAGTTTAGGTTATAGGTTATAGGTTTAGGATAAAGTTTAGGTTTAGGTTTAGGTTATAGGTTTTGGGATTTGAGAATGGGTTCGGGTTTAGGTTATAGGTTTTGGTTTTGGTTTTGGTTTAGGTTATAGGTTTTGGTTTTGATTTTGGTTTAGGTTATAGGTTTTGGGGTTTGAGAATGGGTTCGGGTTTAGGTTATAGGTTTTGGTTTTGGTTTAGGTTATAGGTTTTGGTTAAGGTTATAGCTTATAGGTTTAGGTTTAGGTTTAGGTTAAGGTTAGGCTTAGGTTATAGGTTTTGGGATTTGGGAATAGTTTTAGGTTATAGGTATAGGTTTAGGTTAGGTTATAGGTTAAGGTTTAGGGATAGGATATAAGTTTTGAGATTTGAGAATCAGTTCGGGTTTAGGTCAAAGGTTTTAATTTTGGTTTAGGTTATAGGTTTTGGAATTTGAGAATGCGTTCGGGTTTAGGTTATAGGTTTTGGTTTTGGTTTAGGTTATAGGTTTGGTTAAGGTTTAGGTTATAGGTTTTGGTTAAGGTTATAGGTTATAGGTTTAGGTTTAGGTTAAGGTTATAGGTAGGTTATAGGTAAAAATCATTTGGGAATAGTTTTAGGTTATAAGTATAGGTTTAGGTTAGGTTATAGGTTTTGAGATTTGATAATGCGTTCAGGTTTAGGTTATAGGTTTTGGTTTTGGTTTAGGTTACAGGTTTTGGTTTAGGATAAGGTTTAGGTTTAGGTTTAAGTTATAGGTTTTAGGATTTGAGAATGGGTTCGGGTTTAGGTTGTAGGTTTTAGTTTTTGTTTAGGTTATAGGTTTTGGGATTTGAGAATGGATTCAGGTTTAGGTTATAGGTTTTGGTTTTGGTTTAGGCTAAAGGTTTTGGTTAAGGTTATAGGTTATAGGTTTAGGTTTAGGTTAAGGTTAGGTTTAGGTTATAGGTTTTGGGATTCGAGAATAGTTTTAGGTTATACGTATAGGTTTAGGTTAAGTTATAGGTTAAGGTTTAGGGATAGGTTATAGGTTTTTGGATTTGAGATTGGGTTCGGGTTTAGGTTATAGGTTTTAGTATTGGTTTAGGTTATAGGTTTTGGGAATTGAGAATGGGTTCGGGTTTAGGTTATAGGTTTTGGTTTTGGTTTAGGTTATCGGTTTTGGTTTAGGTTATAGGTTAAGGTTAGGTTTAGGTTATAGGTTTTGGGATTTAAGAATGGGTTCGGGTTTAGGTCATAGGTTTTGGTATAGGTTTAGGTTATAGGTTTTGGGATTTGAGAATGGGTTCGGGTTTAGGTTATAGGTTTTGGTTTTGGTTTAGGTTATAGGTTAAGGTTAGGTTTAGGCTATAGGTTTTGGGATTTGATAATGGGTTCAGGTTTAGGTTATAGGTTTTGGTTCTAGTTTAGGTTATAGGTTATAGGTTTAGGATAAGGTTTAGGTTTAGATTTAGGTTATAGGTTATGGGATTTGAGAATGGGTTCGGGTTTAGGTTATAGGTTTTGGTTTAGGTTATAGAATTTGGGATTTGAGAATGGGTTCGGGTTTAGGTTATAGGTTTTGGTTTTAGTTTAGCTTATAGGTCATAGGTTTAGGATAAGGTTTAGGTTTTGGGATTTGAGAATGGGTTCAGGTATAGGTTATAGGTTATGATTTTGGTTTAGGTTATAGGTTTTAGGATTGGAGAATGGGTTCGGGTTTAGGTTATAGGTTTTGGTTTTGGTTGGTTATAGGTTTTGGGATTTAAGAATGGGTTCGGGTTTAGGTTATAGGTTTTGGTTTTGGTTTAGGTTATAGGTTTTGGTTAAGGTATTAGGTTATAGGTTTAGGTTTATGTTAAGCTTAGGTTTATGTTTTAGGTTTTGGGATTTGGGAATAGTTTTAGGTTATAGGTATAGGTTTAGGTTAGGTTATAGGTTAAGGTTTAGGGATAGGTTATAAGTTTTGAGATTTGAGAATCGGTTCGGGTTTAGGTCAAAGGTTTTAGTTTTGGTTTAGGTTATAGGTTTTGGGATTTGAGAATGCGTTCAGGTTTATGTTATAGGTTTTGGTTTTGGTTTAGGTTATAGGTTTTGGGATTTGAAAATGGGTTCGGGTTTAGGTTATTGGTTTTGATTTTGGTTTAGGTTAAGGTTATAGGTTATAGGTTATAGGTTTAGGTTTAGGTTAAGGTTAGGTTTAGGTTATAGGTTTTGGGATTTGGGAATAGTTTTAGGTTATAAGTATAGGTTTAGGTTAGGTTATAGGTTTTGGGATTTGATAATGGGTTCGGATTTAGGTTATAGGTTTTGGTTTTGGTTTAGGTTACAGGTTTTGGTTTAGGATAAGGTTTAGGTTTAGGTTTAGGTTATAGGTTTTACGATTTGAGAATGGGTTCGAGTTTAGGTTATAGGTTTTGGTTTTCGTTTAGGTTATAGGTTTTGGGATTTGAGAATGGGTTCGGGTTTAGGTTATAGGTTTTGGTTTTCGTTTAGGTTATAGGTTTTGGGATTTGAGAATGGGTTCGGGTTTAGGTTATAGGTTTTGGTTTTGGTTTAGGTTACAGGTTTTGTTTTAGGATATTGGTTATAGGTTTAGTATAAGGTTTAGGTTTAGGTTTAGGTTATAGGTTATAGGAATAGGTTTAGGTTAAGTTATAGGTTAAGGTTTAGGGATAGGTTATAGGTTTTTGGATTTGAGATTGGGTTCGGGTTTAGGTTATAGGTTTTAGTATTGGTTTAGGTTATAGGTTTTGGGATTTGAGAATGGGTTCGGGTTTAGGTTATAGGTTTTGGTTTTGGTTTAGGTTATTGGTTAAGGTTAGGTTTAGGTTATAGGTTTTGGGATTTGAGAATGGGTTCGGGTTTAGGTCATAGGTTTTGGTATTGGTTTAGGTTATATAGGTTTTGGGATTTGAGAATGGGTTCGGGTTTAGGTTATAGGTTTTGGTTTTGGTTTAGGTTATAGGTTAAGGTTAGGTTTAGGCTATAGGTTTTGGGATTTGAGAATGGTTTCGGGTTTACGTTATAGGTTTTGGTTATAGGTTATAGGTTTAGGATAAGGTTTAGGTTTAGGTTTAGGTTATAGGTTATGGGATTTGAGAATGGGTTCGGGTTTAGGTTATAGGTTTTGGTTTAGGTTATAGGTTTTGGGATTTGAGAATGGGTTTGGGTTTAGGTTATAGGTTTTGGTTTTAGTTTAGCTTATAGGTCATAGGTTTAGGATAAGGTTTAGGTTTTGGGATTTGAGAATGGGTTCAGGTATAAGTTATAGGTTATGGTTTTGGTTTAGGTTATAAGTTTTGGTATTGGAGAATGGGTTCGGGTTTAGGTTATAGGTTTTGGTTTTGGTTTTGGTTATAGGTTTTGGGATTTGAGAATGGGTTCGGGTTTAGGTTATAGGTTTTGGTTTTGGTTTAGGTTATAGGTTTTGGTTAAGGTATTAGGTTATAGGTTTAGGTTTTAGGTTTTGGGAATAGTTTTAGGTTATAGGTATAGGCTTCGGTTAGGTTATAGGTTAAGGTTTAGGGATAGGTTATAAGTTTTAAGATTTGAGAATCGGTTCGGATTTAGGTCAAAGGTTTTGGTTTTGGTTTAGGTTATAGGTTTTGGGATTTGAGAATGCGTTCGGGTTTAGGTTATAGGTTTTGGTTTTGGTTTAGGTTATAGGTTTTGGGATTTGGAAATGGGTTCGGGTTTAGGTTATTGGTTTTGGTTTTGGTGTAGGTTATAGGTTTTGGTTAAGGTTATAGGTTATAGGTTATAGGTTTAGGTTTAGGTTAAGGTTAGGTTTAGGTTATAGGTTTTGGGATTTGGGAATAGTTTTAGGTTATAAGTATAGGTTTAGGTTAGGTTATAGGTTTTGGGATTTGATAATGGGTTCATGTTTAGGTTATAGGTTTTGGTTTTGGTTTTGGTTTAGGTTACAGGTTTTGGTTTAGGATAATGTTTAGGTTTAGGTTTAGGTTATAGGTTTTAGGATTTGAGAATGGGTTCGGGTTTAGGTTATAGGTTTTGGTTTTCGTTTAGGTTATAGGTTTTGGGATTTGAGAATGGGTTCGGGTTTAGGTTATATGTTTTGGTTTTGTTTTAGTTATAGGTTTTGGGATTTGAGAATGGGCTCAGGTTTAGGTTATAGGTTTTGGTTTTGGTTTAGGTTATAGGTTTTGTTTTAGGCTATTGGTTATAGGTTTAGGATATGGTTTCGGTTTAGGTTTAGGTTTAGGTTATAGGTTATAGGTATCGGTTTAGGTTAATTTATAGGTTAAGGTTTAGGGATAGGTTATAGGTTTTTGGATTTGAGATTGGCTTCGGGTTTAGGTTATAGGTTTAAGTATTGGTTTAGGTTATGGGTTTTGGGATTTGAGAATCGGTTCGGGTTTAGGTTATAGGTTTTGGTTTTGGTTTAGGTTATCGATTTTGGTTTAAGTTATAGGTTAAGGTTAGGTTTAGGTTAGTTTTGGGATTTGAGAATGGGTTCGGGTTTAGGTCATAGGTTTTGGTATTGGTTTAGGTCATAGGTTTTGGGATTTGAGAATGGGTTCGGGTTTAGGTTATAGGTTTTGGTTTTGGTTTAGGTTATAGGTTAAGGTTAGGTTTAGGCTATAGGTTTTGGGATTTGAGAATGGGTTCGGGTTTAGGTTATAGGATTTGGTTCTGGTTTAGGTTATAGGTTATAGGTTTAGGATAAGGTTTAGGTTTAGGTTTAGGTTTAGGTTATAGGTTATGGGATTTGAGAATAGGTTCGGGTTTAGGTTATAGGTTTTGGTTAAGGTTATAGGTTTTAGGATTTGAGAATGGGTTCGGGTTTAGGTTATAGGTTTTGGTTTTGGTTTAGCTTATAGGTCATAGGTTTAGGGTAACGTTTATGTTTTGGGATTTGAGAATGGGTTCAGGTATAGGTTTTAGGTTATGGTTTTGGTTTAGGTTATAGGTTTTGGTTTTGGTTTAGGTTATAGGTTTTGGGATTTGAGAATGGGTTTGGGTTTAGGTTATAGGTTTTGGTTTTGGTTTAGGTTATAGGTTTTGGTTTAGGTATTAGGTTATAGGTTTAGGTTTATGTTAAGCTTAGGTTTAGGTTTTTGGTTTTGGAATTTGGGAATAGTTTTAGGTTATAGGTATAGGTTTAGGTTAGGTTATAGGTTAAGGTTTAGGGATAGGTTATAAGTTTTGAGATTTGAGAATCGGTTCGGGTTTAGGTCAAAGGTTTTAGTTTTGGTTTAGGCTATAGGTTTTGGGATTTGAGAATGCGTTCGGGTTTAGGTTATAGGTTTTGGTTTTGGTTTAGGTTATAGGTTTTGGGATTTGGAAATGGGTTTGGGTTTAGGTTATTGGTTTTGGTTTTGGTTTAAGTTATAGGTTTTGGTTAAGGTTATAGGTTATAGGTTATAGGTTTAGGTTTAGGTTAAGATTAGGTTTAGGTTATAGGTTTTGGGATATGGGAATAGTTTTAGGTTATAAGTATAGGTTTATGTTAGGTTATAGATTTTGAGATTTAATAATGGGTTCGGGTTTAGGTTATTGGTTTTGGTTTTGGTTTAGGTTATAGGTTTTGATTTAGGATAAGGTTTAGGTTTAGGTTTAGGTTATAGGTTTTAGGATTTGAGAATGGGTTCGGGTTTAGGTTATAGGTTTTGGTTTTCGTTTAGGTTATAGGTTTTAGGATTTGAGAATGGATTCGGGTTTAGGTTATAGGTTTTGGTTTTGGTTTAGGCTATAGGTTTTGGTTAAGGTTATAGGTTATAGGTTTAGGTTTAGGTTAAGGTTAGGTTTAGGTTATAGGTTTTGGGATTTGAGAATGGGTTCGGGTTTAGGTTATAGGTTTTGGTTTTGTTTTAGGTTATAGATTTTGGTTAAGGTATTAGGTTATAGGTTTCGGTTTATGTTAAGCTTAGGTTTTGGTTTTAGGTTTTGGGATTTGGGAATAGTTTTAGGTTATAGGTATAAGTTTAGGTTAGGTTATAGGTTAAGGTTTAGGGATAGGTTATAACTTTTGAGATTTGAGAATCGGTTCGGATTTAGGTCAAAGGTTTTGGTTTAGGTTATAAGTTTTGGTTTAGGTTATAGGTTATAGGTTTAGGATAAGGTTTAGGTTTTGGTTTTGGTTTAGGTTATAGGTTTTGGGATTTGAGAATGGGTTCGGGTTTAGGTTATAGGTTTTGGTTTAGGTTTAGGTTATAGGTTTAGGTTAAGGTTATGGGTTATAGGTTTTGGGATTTGAGAATGGGTTCGGGTTTAGGTTATAGGTTTTGGTTTAGGTTTAGGTTATAGGTTTTGGTTAAGGTTATGGGTTATAGGTTTAGGTTTATGTTAAGGTTAGGTTTAGGTTATAGGTTTGGGGATTTGGGAATAGTTTTAGGTTATAAGTATAGGTTTAGGTTAAGGTTTAAGGATAGGTTATAGGTTTTGAGATTTGAGAATGGGTTCGGGTTTAGGTTATAGGTTTTGCTTTTGGTTTTGGTTATCGGTTATAAGTTAAGGTTATAGTTTATAATTTTAAGTTTAGGTTAAGGTTAGGTTTAGGTTATAGGTTTTGGGATTTGAGAATAGTTTTAGGTTATAGGTATAAGTTAGGTTATAGGTTAAGATTTAAGGATAAGTTATAGGTTTTAGGATTTGAGAATGGGTTCGGGTTTAGGTCATAGGTTTTGGTATTGGTTTAGGTTGTAGGTTTTGGGATTTAAGAATGGGTTCAGGTTTAGGTTATATGTTTTAGTTTTAGTTTAGATTATAGGTTTTAGGTTTAGGATAAGGTTTAGGTTTAGGTTTAGGTTATGGGTTTAGGTTAAGGGTGTGGTCCCTGCATATACAAATACAAATATAAACACGGCCTTTTCAAAATGTCAGGCCCTTCCAATGTCGTCCATAGGAAATGGACAGCTTCATCATGGTCATAACAGCGGTTCTCACCTTCCAGGGACCCCCGCTCTTCCGGATAGCTTCGATGCACATTCAGGTCTACTCCATTAATTTCAAGCAATTACATAAACACAGCCCGTCCAAATGGCCAGGCCCCTCCAATGCCGTCCATAAGAAATGAACAGCTTCATCATGGTCATAACAGTGGTTCCCACCTTCCAGGGACCCCCGCTCATCCGGATAGCTCCGACGCACATCCGGGTCTGTTCCATCAATTTCGAGCAAATACATAAACACGGCCTGTCCAAATGGCCAGGCCCCTCCAATGTTGTCCATAGAAAATGGACAGCTTTATCATGGTCATAACAGAGGTTCCTACCTTCCAGGGACCCCCGCTCAACATCCGGATAGCTCCGACGCACATCCAAGTCTGCTCCATCAATTTCGAGCAAATACATTTAAAAACAGGATAGGTATCTATTTTTTTATGGATGAAAACCAATCTTGAAGACTATTCATCAGGCAGTCCCTACAATGGAGAGTAGTTAGACATTGAATGATTAAAAGCATTAACCACTTCTGTTGCTTTTCTGCATATACACAAGATTCATAGGCTGAAAAATTACCATTGAGTTCGTGTTTTATGTTCGGTTAGTAGAGATGGACAAGCTCTTTATACCATATGACCTACACCTGATGAAAATTTCAAGTAAATTGTACGAGGTTTACAGTAATCATGGAGATTGGAAAATTTTCAAGTATGTGCATTTCAATCTGAGTTATTTTTCTAATCATGATAGCCTTGGAAGGGGTGATACGAGGGATGGGTTAATTACAAGAGGCCTGATTAAAACTGTATTGGGTTTTCTTGCCGGACATAATCATTTCTAGACCAGCAAGATAACCCAATATAGTTTTGCCTCTTGCAATCAACCCATCCCTCGTATCAACCCTCCCAAGGCTATCGTCATTAGAGAAATTACTCAAACTGAAACGCACATACTTGAAAATTTTTTAATCTCCAAGATTACTGTAAACCTCGTACAATTTACTTAAAAATTTTATAACATGAAATAGTACATGAGTGAGAGAAGATAACGTAACCTTTTTTATAGAAGCCAGAAATTGATAGGTTGGGATTGTCCTATCGAGGAGATTCTTAGGCGTAGTCCATCTGTTGTTGGGACAAACACGCATGGGTTTGAATTATTAGACCATGGACCCCACCTGTCGTTGAAAACCAAGGATTAAAATGGTGTGACAATCTATATGTAGTAAGATATATATATATATATATATATATATATATATATATATATATATATATATATATATATATATATATATATATATATATAAATCCGTTGTGTAGTATTTGTGGATAATGTGTAGTTGTGTACTATCATTTATATAAGAACTTATCTTGACTATATATGGACACACATGCTAAGACATACGTATGCGAGATTGGTGAAGCTAAATTTTAATGGATCACATTAACTCGACAAAATCAAATGTCAAGGTTAGTCTTGGGGTGTTGTCATTCCACTATTAGCTCATATATGATAGTTACACATATGATGAACGGTTCCAATCTTTGGATCATCTGTACATGTGGGCCCATGATGGTGATCCTGAACCAGCACATAGGGGAAGCAAAACCCATAAAGAAGATCTACCCCTAGCCAAACAACCACACAAACTATAACAACCATCAAACTACATTCATACAGGTCATAAAGAAACAAGATAAGGAAAAAAAAAAGGCATCATTTTTTAATCCATGTCTTAACCCAATCCGTTGATTTCTCACAAACATCATGGTGCTCCCTTTGCTTCCCACCTACTATGACAGGCAACCCTCTACTTACCATAGCAATCCTCATTTTGGATGGCAGATACTCACTATCTCTTCAAATACTCACTTATCAAGCTGCCTGCAGCACGTGCCTTCAAATATATCTGTTGAGGGTCAAATATTACATATTAGACCCCAGTAATTGCCTGGATTTATAAACATAATATTGTTTAATAAAGTATTTTAATCGTGTTTTTGTTACAGGGTGTAATGAGGAGCATTGACTGAAAAAGAGTATTAAAAGTATGGATTTGATGCCCCGAATTCACCAAAGCATGGGAAGGACCCCAGGAGACCAAGATTGACATATTTGCATGCCAGAGATCCGAGAAAATCAGGAAACTGAAGCTCAAGTGGCCCGAAAGTCAGCTAGAATATAAGATCACAGGGTTTCCACCATCCGTTCGGCACGAAACTTCATACAGGGTCAAGGGACCATAAATTAACCGTACACGTCGAATTTCAGCCATTCGATCCCTGTAGAAGTGTCCCAACGGCTAGATCAGCCCACAAATCGTCCATCTAGAGCCCACCTGTTATTTGGATATGCTTCAAAAGTGGTCTTGACGGTTGAAATGATAGGACAGAGAGGATGGATGGATTGGATTTTGTATATAACTCAAGGCGGGGCCCACCTTATGTAAGTAGGTGCACTCCCGATCCACACGAAATCAACGCACGCGGTCAGCAAGCGCTGACCTGTGCCAATTTTAAAATTTTTAAAAAATAGGCAGCGGGGAACGCTGTCCGTCCATTTGATCTTAGTGGGGTCCACTCATCATGATTATTAAAAATCCAATCCGTCCACAATGTCCAGAAGGTGGGTACGACCACAACTATGTTGACCTTTGGGTCCCATGCAAACTATTGGAATATCCTGGCCATTGAAAGCAGGATGGACGGTGAAACAGAAGATCAAGTGGGCCACACCGATTTCACTTCAAATTACGCCTTTTTCGGATGGTTTTTTGTCCTGAATCCAATGGACGGTGTAGATTTTCAAAAAGAAAGCTAAGTAGACCCCACCGATCATCACAACATTTCGACAGAAGCTCTGTTCGCAAATAGAGCTTGCGGTCCTCTGTTGTGGGCCACCATCAAGATTTTCTGGTCCAATCTGGACCGTCCATTAGATCCACGTAGTCCCTTTTACCACTGCCTAAGTGGTAGTTTTTCAGTTGGCAGCAGAGATCGATTTTTGATCATTCAAACTCGGAATGGACGGTAGGGTGAAAGATCAGATGGGCCACACCGAACTGGAGTTGTAACACGTCCTCTCCGACCAATTTTTCGCCAGAAATTCGATGGACGGGGTGGATTCCCCGTCTGACACCGATTCTGGGCCCCACCAGCGTCATTGCGTAACACTTACGCAATCTCTATTGCGTTCGGACGCAGCCCCATTTTTTTGAGCTGTGGTGTGGTCTCGATGATGATCAGAAGGCTGATTTGATCCGTCCATCGTGTAGTCCACACAAAAATGTCTCATGGGGCGTTATTCTTTTGGACATGATCACATAAACAAAGGAGTGGGGAGGATCCGTTTTGGGCTGCGTAGTAAAAGCTGCGGCTGCACAAACCGTTTTTGGCAACCTCCAGCGCGTAAAGAGAGTCAGTCCCATCGACTTCCTGCTGATATAAAAGAGAGAGAGAAGGGGATGAGGAGGAATTGAATTTCATCAGGCTTCCAACGTTTGGACGTGGATCAGGAGAGAGATACAGGGAGAGTTTTATTTATTTTTAATTGTTGTTTTCTGTTTCTTTTTATTTTATGAGATCTAGGCCCATCATGGTGGGCTAAACCTCTTAGCTAGGGCTAAGAGGAGAAGCTTGTAGAGTGATGGGAGAGAATTTTCCTGTTCCTTTTATTTAAGATTGAACTGATGATTGATTTTGGTTTTATTAATGAAATATTTTTAGTCTTTAATGGTCTGTTGTGACTAAAATTACAATGGGTCTGCAATGGCTTTGAATATTTCCTTCCCTTTTGATGTTTATGATGTCAGGAAGCCCTGTTGTTCACCATCGTCTCCTGGGCATGGTCGGATGACAGTACCCTTCCTAACTTCATACATGTTGATTGGTTGGCAATTAGTTTAATTCTGTTGTTTATCATAGTCTCCTGGGCATGGTTTGGTGATGGAATCCATTCTAATTCATACACCTTTCATCTCTTTGAAAACTAGATCAACGGCAGTTCAGTAATTTTCATGATTTTTGATGCAAGCATAAGTTCTTCCTGATCTCTACAAGTGGATCCTCTGAATCCCTAGTTTCTTATTCCTGATTTTTCTTAAGTTTTAGATAAGTAGTTCACAATTATTTCCTCAACTCCATTCAGTTTTAAATTTATCTTATTCTAGTTCTAGTTCTAGTTAATTTTAGATAACGTACAGGTTTCAGTCCTTTGGGATTCGACCTCGGTCTTACCGAGTTTATTACTACATCACAACCCTGCACTTGAGGAGTGAACAATATCCATGAAGCATGGCGTGGGTTTCGGACACTACTGGTCAGTTCTGGAAAGGATTTGTAATCCCACCACCATGAATGTGTTTTGTCCAGGCTGTATATACATTTTTCCAGCTCATTACAGGGCATGGCCAGGAAATGTACAATCCATTCTCCGTGGACCACACCATAAGAAACAAGGGTGATTGAACGCCTACCATTAAAAACTTCTTGGTTGCCATAAAAGTTATCGATCAAGCTGATATTTGTGTTTTCCACTCATCTAGGTCTGTGTGACCTTGTAAACAGATTGGATGGAAAATAACATCATGGTGCGCCCTAAGAAGGTTTCAACAGTGAGCTCCATTTTCCCAGCTGTTGCCCACGGTGCAGTTCACTTGAGCTTTGGATATGCCTTATTTTTGAGCTCATGCTCTAAAATGAGCTGGAAAATCTGATAGAAACACATATATCATGGTGGGCCCTACAAAGTTTGGGCTATGTTGGTCCATAGATATTCAAATTTCAGGTGCTGTAGGCAATTGTCCTTTTCATCCTGGTGCAGCCCACCCTTTTCACCATTCTGAGCTTCTACTCCAGTGTCATAAATAGGAAAAAAATCCCACCAGACATCATATTTTAGACTAACAACAGGTTGGATGCCAAATACGTAATTTTAGACTTCAGCACCAAAATCACTTGTCATGGCAATCTAGTTGGGATGTTATGATATTTATCCTCTGATGGCATATGTGACCCAAATCACTTGTCATGGCAATCTAAATGGTTGGACTGGTCAGATCTTTCAGGGGCTGTTTTGCATCAAAATAGATAGATGGGTTCCAACCGGTTATTCTTGGTCTATGATCAAGGTGTAAGATTTTATTTATTTATTTATTTATTTTGATATTTGAATTGTTTTTCTTCTAAGAAGCCATTATCCTACTTATGAACCTATAAATAATCATCTTACCTTGTTATGCTATGAATTCGTATGTGGCCCAAGTAAGCTCACCTACAATCAACAAGACCAACAAAGTTCATAGATTGCACATGGCCTAAAAATAACTAGGATTCATTAATCACAACCATATAATTATGGGGCCCATAAAAATGGACAGTGAGAGATAAAATGGCATTGCCTTTACAGGCCCTCAGTCAATTGGGTTTGACAATAAGGTAGTCTGTAATTGTAGTCCATAACCCATCGTATGCAACAACCCACACGATCCACAAAATTAGAGGGCCTTAAGAACAACCTAATTTAATTGTAAACTTCGCATGCCAGGAGATGGTTTGTCACTATTGCAGTGAAGTAGATTAGATTAATCAGTTGCCAATGTGAAGTAAGATTAGATTAGTCAATTGGTGCCTATTTGGGTGCCACTTAAAAATGAGTTCATCTAATTTTTTTTTTTTACTTATAATCATGTATTAGAGACTGTGATTGTCAGTTACCAAGAAACTTTTCATACAATCAAGTAAGTTCATTTAAGGGCCTGCTTCGTAAAACTTGTTTTCAGCACTTATCACTAAAATAAGCTATTTTCTAGTGAATTTCCCACATTCAGATGATTTTCTGCTTTCTTGACTTTGGGATCTGAAAAACATGGGACTTTTGATATTAATCATTCCTCTAATTTTACGGTTGAGATGGCCCCCAGATAATGATCAATGGCTTAGATCATCCAAAGGTGGGCCAAATAAACATATGAGTATGATCTCTCTCAGGTATTTTTCTTGGAATTTATATACCCTATATGAGGGATTGCCACCTAGGAGGCTTCGGATGAGAGAGAGATTATCCCATTTCATCCGAATCTTCCCCTCTTCCCAATCATATTTATGTTGAATCTGAAATTCAACTCAAAAATACAAATAATAGAGTAGAGAAATTAATTAAAAGGAAACTTGAGTGAGACCCATCCTCTAATGGTTGCCCACAAGAGGGCCCCATGGGCCCATATACAACATATCGCACCAATCAAACAACCACAATCATCTTATTCCGGCTGTTGAAGTTAGACCCAGCATGTACTACAATCCAGACCGTCCAAATAGGCAAGCCCATTGTGGATGGATCAACATAGCCTGAAAAATCACACTAATCAAACAGTCCCAAACATCTGATTCCAGCCATTATCTGGCCGGCATCAAATGGTTATGGTTGTTTGATTAATCTGACTTTGAGGCTATGCACCATCCACAACCTGCTCCACAATTTAGACGGTTAAGATCCATGCCACGTGCACGGTGATCAAACCACCACCATTATGAAAATCACGACAGACTATTACCATAGTCAGCACCCATATAATACCAAATTATCCAATTTGAACATTCTTTAAAAATAAATAAATAAATAAATCCATTTTTATGAAATGCAATTAATGAAAAATTAAATTAACTTTCTACACTTATGATCTCTAATGCAGAATAAAAAGCATTAAAAATCAAACATATAAATACTATGAAAAATCATAAGAACTTCCACTCAATTCCAGCAGAAATTTTAGTTCAATTTCTATAGAAATGAAGAACATCACCATGCAAAAACCTCTGTTATCTCCTAGAAATCTTTGGAAAAAGAGAGCAAGAACAAAAAGCTTCCGTGGGATAGTGGGCCCCATAGCGTATACATGTATTGGCCCCACCGTGGTCCATTCCATTGATAGTCGTGGGGTCCATGGACACCATTAAAAACTTCCTAGGGTCCAATGTAAGGTTTATTTTCCATCAACCCTAAATCCTCAAATCCCCAAATCCCTAAATCCCCAAATCCATAAATCCCTAAATCTCCAAATCCCTAAATGCCCAAATCCCTAAATCAGTATTGAGATTGAGAGACATTGATAGAGAGAGAGAGAGAGAGATACCTCACGGTCAACCAAGCTTTAGAGAGAGAGAGAGAGGATGTCTGGGCGTGTGTGGGTAGGGCGTCCGGCAACGGTCCCCGAGAGAGAGGAAGAGAGATATAGAGAGACAGAGGAGGTGGAGGATGCGAGAGAAACAGAGAGGGGACAAGGAGGAGAGATTAGAGAGAGAGGAAGAGAGAGTCAACGAGAGAGAAGAGGGAGAGGAGGGAGAGAGCGCTGGAGGAAGAGAGAGCAGAGAGAGAGAGAGACTCGCAGGGAGGGGTGTCGATTGGGTATTTGGGTGTAGGGCGTCTTTTGAACGCCCTACTTTCCCAAAGTTCTGTGGGCCCGCCATGATGTATTTGTTATATCCACACCGTCCATCCATTTTGAGATATCATTTTAAGTCAGGACCCTAAACCTAGGATAGATAAAAATCTGTAGTGGACCCCACCACAGAAAACAGTGGGGAGAGTGATTCTCACCGTTGAAACTATGTTAAGGCCCATCGTGATGTTTATTTGAAATCAAACTTGTTCAAACGTTAAAAAATACCTTAAATAAGGTAAAACACAAATGTCATCTTGATATAAAACTTTTGTTACCGTTAAAAGTTTTTAATGGTGGGCGTCACTGTCCCACTGTTTTTTGTGTTGGGGCCCATTGGAGCTTTGGATTTAACTCGTTATTTGGATATTGCCCTAAAATGATCTCTACAAATGGATGGAAGGTGTGGATATAAAACTTACATCATGGTGGGGCCCAAAAATGAGAGTACATAAAATATCAGGTGGACCACACCACATGAAAACAATAGTGATTAGATATCCATCATTAAAATTCTCATAAGGCTGTACCATTTATTTGGCATCCAATCCTATTAAACGAAGCAGACATAAGGCTGTACTGTTTATTTGGCATCCTTTAGGGCCTGTTTGGCCGGGCAGATCCCATGGTATTAGGAGGGATGGGATCAATTTTAAGGTAATGATGGTGGTGTCAGTGGATTGTCTTAAGATCCATGGGATTGCTTATATCCCGAGACAAGTTCACTGGGTCTGTTTGGCACACCCCACATGTCCCGGGATATTACCTTTCAATCCATTCAACCAAGGGATAGGATTAATTTTAAAGTAATGATGGTGATGTCAGTGGATTGTCTTGAGATCCATGGGATGGCTTATATCCCGGGACAAGTTCACCGGACCTGTTTGGCTCTTCATGCCTATCCAAGGATATTGTCGATCCCATTCCTCCTAATACCGTGGGATCTGCCTGGCCAAACAGGCCCTTAGAAGTTTTCAAGGGTAAGCATTCCATGGATCCTTAATATTTTTTTTTTTTTTTTTAATTTTCAGCTTAGCAGAGATATTGTCAAGTCAGTAGTTCTCAATAACATGTTCAAATAATTTGGTGCCAATTCATATTTTAGATATGAAAATCCTGAACTTAGTTTCTTTTGTCACCTCAAGCTTAAGGCCTATTTATGATCTGGCTGCATCTCTGGTTAAAAGCAACACTTTTTGTATAAGAAGCATTTTGACTAATAAACCATGCCTTGATTCCTTGTTAAATCAATCATAAGTTATGAACTAAAAACTTGAGGTCTTTTTTTTGTTTAACATTTGGGTACATATGAGGAGCTTTTTTTTTTTTTAAAAAAAAAAGGTAAAATGCCTATTGATCTATACACATACATGTAAATAAACTAACAGCATGCTTAGTCATCTTTCACACATAGATATAGACCATAAACATGAGAAAATATCACATAAGGGCCCACCACCTTTCATGCCAATACATTATGCTGGTAAGACATCCCAGCCGCACAAAATATGCATCGCACCATGATCATTTCATGTCATCGAAATTTGGTCAATTGACTCACTAGGTGAGTAACACACCTACATTGAGTAGGACCATTGGCTTTCAATTGATTTCAACGATGCGGCCCATCCATTGAGGGGACCAACCTGATTTGCCACAGGTGATTTTCATAAGTGACCCACTTTTTACTTATGGGGATGTATGTGAAAGTCCATATTTATCCAGTTGGTGCAGTCTTTCTTCGAGTGTCCAACCTTCCCACACTTGAAACAAATCGAGTTCATTTGGAGAGGTCATTTTAGGACATCAGCCAAGGAATGAGTCAGATCAAAATCTTTAGTAGACTCAACCACAGAAAATAATGTAGAGAGTGACACCCACCATTTAAAACTTCTAAGTGTTGTAAAAGTCTTCGATCAAGCTGATTTTCACTCTTTTCACGTATTTAATGTCTGTGTTAACTTATGAACAGGTTGAATCTCAAATAAACATCACGGTGGACCTTTAGAAGATTTCAATGGTGCATCACTCTCTCATTCTATTCTCTTGATCATGCCCTAGAATGATATCTCAAGATAGATGGACGGTGTGCATAAAATACATAATTAATGGTAGGGCTTATATAAGTCAATGACGTCACTTTAGTAGCCAATCTCGCTACTCATGTTAGTAGCTAATCCAAGTGTAAATTTGGATTAAGATTATATATATGTTTTCTTTCATTCATGTCATATGCTAAAAAAATCATTACAGTGAGCCTTAAGAAAGTGTACCTACACTTAACATTAATTTCCTATGTTGTGGTCCACTTTAGATTAAGGATCTGCCTCATTTTTTTGATCATGTCCCGAAGTAATCTGGCAAAATGGATACACCGCGTGGATAAAACACCCAACATGGTGGGCCTACAACACCTTGACACAAATAAGCAACAGTGGTGATTAATATCCACCAATAAAATTTCTTGTGGTCTACAGAAGAGTTGGATCAAGCTTGATATAGGTTTGTGTGATCGTGTTAAATGACAAATAAACGTAACGGTGGACCTTAAGAAGTTTATAACGGTGGACCATCAATCACCTTAGTTTTGGATCTGCTTTATTTTTTGCCACAAGCTCTAAAATGAGCCGGCATACCCAATGGGTGGCGTGGATATATCAAAACATCAGGTGGGCCCCACTGTCACGGCCTCCCCGAATCAGAACCAATCCCGATTCCAGTGCAAGAAAGAAAAGAAAAGAAAACCCCAAGTTAGGGTTGACCTGACTCGGTCCGATTTTGAAATAGACCTTGTCTGAACTCGACCCAACTCGGTACCAAGTCCAGCATGCCTGGCCCAATCTGAGTTTAGGTCTAGCCTGGACTAATCCACATACATCATAGTGGGCCCCACAAGAATTAAAAACGGAAATCGGATTGCGTATGAGTTACTCAGTACACTCTTATCGTACTAAGTAAACTTTGTTGGGTCCACCGTGAATTTATCTAGTCCATCCACGCCATCCATCCATTTTTCCATCTTATTTTACATGTTGAGACTAAAATTTAAGCATACCCAAAGATCAAGTGGACCATACCATAGGAAACAGTTGGAATAATTATTTCCACCGTTAAAACCTTTATAGGGTCCACAGAGATGTTTATTTCTCATCCAACCTGTTCATAAGATCACAAAAACATGGATGAAGTCAAATCACAAAAACAAGCTTGATCCAAAACTTCTATGGCCCCCAAGAAATTTTTAATGGTAGATGTTCAATTCACACTGTTTCTTGTGGTGTGGTCCAATTGAGGTTTGGATATACTTCATTTTTTGGGTCAAGCCTTAAAATTATCAGGTAAAATGGATGGACGGAGTGGATAAAATACATAAATCAAGGTGGACCCCACAAATCAGTACGCAATCCGCTTCCTAAAAACGAGCCAGCCCGAAAACTTGGTGAAAACATTCCCCGCCCGCCCATCCCAAAACCCAAATCCCTCAAAACCCAAATCCTGCGCCCGCCCCTCTCCCAAACACTCTCTCTCTCTCTCTCTCTCTCTCTCTCTCTCTCTCTCTCTCTTGCCCGACCATCGGTTTCCAACCCCTCTCCCACAAGCAAATGTGCCCGGCCCTCTGTTTCCCAACACCTCTCTCTCTCTCTCTCGCTTGGTAGGGTTTCGAAATCCCCCATTCACCGCAAACCCACCATAGATCTGTGAGAGAGACTTGGAGAGCACTCAAAAGAAGAAGAAGAAGAAGGAGAGGAAATCCAGACATCTCAGACATCTATCCTGCGAACCATCTACAATCTCTAGCTACTCAAAACAACGGTTACTCTCTCTCTCTCAATGCCGATTTAAGGATTTAGAGATTTAGTAATTTATGGATTTTGGATTTTGTAATTTACTGTTTGGAGTTGTGTACACAACCATTTTTGTATGTTGAATGTCACTACGCCAAAACAGCGAAAAAAGCACGGCCGAAAACCATCTCAAAGGGCCATAAAGGACGGTCTTGGACCGTCGCAAGGGCCGTCATATTTTGGGGCGTCGTATTACTTAAAGGACGGCCAGAAACCGTCTCTAAAAAAGGATGGTCATGGACCATCTCTAAAGAAAGACAGTCATAGACCGTCTATAATAAATGTCTGTTTTGAAGCTAAAAAGGACAGTCCTAGATAGTCCGTAAAAAGGACGGTCCATGACTTTCAATAAAAAAGACGGTTATAGGCAATCTCTGATGAGCTATAAAAGGACGGACATTGACCGTCCTTAAAAAGGATGGTTAAAAGCTCTCTAATGAACCTAAAAAGGACAGTCATAGACCGTCCTTAAAAAGGACGGTCTACAGGCCTGTTTTCATCCGTCCTATTTACAAACTGTTTTAGACTAAAAAGGACGGTCTTAGACTGTCCCAGATGTTGAAAGACCTGCTAACGGAAAAACCAATATAATTCAATTGAAACCTATTTTAAAATATTTTAAACATAAAAAAATGTTGCAATACAATTAAAACTAAATATTAAACAAAATTTATATTACTTCACAATAAAAAAAATATTATTTACAACAATAAATTGAAAATGGTCTTGAATAAAAATAAATTAAAAAAAAAAAAAAAATCCTCTGTGGTCTACTTCTAGCACGAGTGGCGTCAAAAGGCTGAAGTACTTGTAGGCCTAAATTTAGGCACGATTAATTAAAATCCTGCACAAAAAAAAAGGAAGTCAAAATATAGCATTCAACAAAGATAAAATAAATGAATTAAAAAATATGCCATTAATTACAAGGTTGAAATATGCTTTTAGGGAAATCAATTGACCAAAAGACCTTTTTTTCCCTTTTGATTTTCCCCTAGAAAGTGTTAAGGTAAAGCATTTTTAGGCTGTGTTCATCACATTCAACCCATACAACAGGTTCATTCCACCATGATGATCATATGAGGCCAAAAAATTAAATCCAATAATCAGGTGGGCTACATATGAATTTGAAGGTCTTTGGGTGGTTTAGGTCAATCTTTTGTTCCATTCCAATACAATAAACATTGGATTTAACAGACGATGTGGAATTGAGAATAGGTAAACGTTTAGGTTTAGGAAATCAGGTTCGGGTTCGGGTTCGGGATCGGGTTTAGGTTTAGGTTAGGGAGTTGAGATTAGAATTAGGTGTAGGTTTAGGTTTAAGGATTTGAGAATACATTTAGGTTTTAGGTTTAGGTTTACATTTAGATTATAGGTTTAGGTTATAGGTTATAGATTTAGGTTTAGGTTATAAGCTATAGGTTTGGGGAATTGAGAATAGGTTAAGGTTTAGGTTTACGAAATTGGGTTCGGGTTCAGGATCGGGTTTAGGTTTGAATTTTCAAGTTTAGGTTTAGGTTTAGGTTAGGGAGTTGAGATTAGGATTAGGTGTAGGTTTAAGTTTAGGGATTTGAGAATACATTTAGGTTTTAAGTTTAGGTTTAGGTTATAGGTTATAGGTTTAGGTTTACATTTAGGTTAAGGTTTAGGTTTAGGTTATAAGCTATAAATTTAGGGAATTGAGAATAGGTTAAGGTTTAGATTTAGAAAATCGAGTTCGGGTTTGGGATTGGGTTTAAATTTGGGTTTTAAGTTTAGGTTTAGGTTTAGGTTAGGGAGTTGAGATTAGGATTAGGTGTAGGTTTAAGTTTAGGGATTTGAGAATACATTTAAGTTTTAGGCTTAGGCTTAGGCTTAGGTTTAAGTTTTAGGTTATAGGTTAAGGTTTAGGTTAAGGTTAGGTTATAGGTTACAAGTTTATGTTATAGGTTATAGGTTAAGGTTTTAGGTCATAGGTTTTGGTTTAGGTTTAGGTTAAGGTTATAACTTTAGGTTAAGGTTTAGATTTAGGTTATAAGCTATAGGTTTAGGGGATTGAAAATTGGTTAACGTTTAGGTTTAGGAAATCGGGTTCGGGTTCAGGATTGGGTTTAGGTTGGGTTTTCAAGTTTAGGTTTAGGTTTAAGGAGTTGAGATTGGGATTAGGTGTAGGTTTAGGTTTAGGAATTTGAGAATACATTTAGAATTAGGTTTTAGGTTATATGTTAAGGTTTAGGTTTAGGTTAAGGTTAGGTTATAGGTTATAAGTTTAGGTTATATGTTATAGGTTAAGGTTTTTGGTCATAGGTTTTGGTTTAGGTTAAAGTTATAAGTTTAGTTTAGGTTAAGGTTTAGGTTTAGGTTTAGGTTAAGCTACGGTTTAGGGAATTGAGAATAGGTTAAGGTTTAGGTTTAGGAAATTGGGTTTGGGTTTGGGATCGAGTTTAGGTTTGGGTTTTCAAGTTTAGGTTTAGGTTTAGGTTAGGGAGTTGAGATTAGGATTAGGTGTAGGTTTCGGTTTAGGGATTTGAGAATACATTTAAGTTTTAGGTTTAGGTTTAGGGAATTGAGAATAGGTTAAGGTTTAGGTTTAGAAAATTGGATTCGGGTCCGGGATCGGGTTTAGGTTTGGGTTTTCAAGTTTAGGTTTAGGTTTAGGTTAGGGAGTTGAGATTAGGATTAGTTATAGGTTTCGGTTTAGAATTTGAGAATACATTCGGGTTTGGGATCGGGTTTAGGTTTGGGTTTTCAAATTTAGGCTTAGGTTTGGGTTAGGGAGTTGAGATTAGGATTAAGTGTAGGTCTAAGTTTA
The DNA here is from genome assembly GCA_037074715.1 of Magnolia kwangsiensis. Taxonomy (NCBI): domain Eukaryota; kingdom Viridiplantae; phylum Streptophyta; class Magnoliopsida; order Magnoliales; family Magnoliaceae; genus Magnolia; species Magnolia kwangsiensis. The sequence continues at coordinate 90,837,729 of CM073585.1, forward strand.
GGGATTTGAGAATACATTTAGGTATTAGGTTTATGTTTAGGGAATTGAGAATAAGTTAAGGTTTAGGTTTAGGAAATCGGATTCGGGTTCGGGATCGGGTTTAGGTTTGGGTTTTTAAGTTTAGATTTAGGTTTGGGTTAGGGAGTTGAGATTAGGATTAGGTGTAGGTCTAGGATTAGGGATTTGAGAATACATTTAGGTCTTAGGTTTAGGTTTAGGTTTAGGAAATCGGGTTCGGGTTCGAGATCAGGTTTAGGTTTGGGTTTTCAAGTTTAGTTTTAGGTTTAGGTTAGGGAGTTGAGATTAGTATTAGGTGTAGGTCTAGGTTTAGGAATTTGAGAATACATTTAGGTCTTAGGTTTAGGTTTAGGGAATTGAGAATTTAGGTTAAGGTTTAGGTTTAGGAAATCGGGTTTGGGTTCGAGATCGAGTTTAGGTTTGGGTTTTCAAGTTTAGGTTTAGGTTTAGGTTAGGGAGTTGAGATTAAGATTAGGTGTAGGTTTCGATTTAGGGATTTGAGAATACATTTAAGTTTTAGGGTAAGGTTTAGGGAAATGAGAATTTAGGTTAAGGTTTAGGTTTAAGAAATCGGGTTTGGGTTCGGGATCGGGTTTAGGTTTGGGTTTTCAAGTTTAGGTTTAGGTTTAGGTTAGGGAGTTGAGATTATGATTAGGTGTAGGTTTAGGTTTAAGGATTTGAGAATACATTTAGGTTTTAGGTTTAGGTTTAGGTTTTAGGCTTAGGTTTAGGTTATATAGGTTTAGGTTTAGGTTAAAAGTACAGGTGATAGGTTTAGGTTTAGGTTAGGTTATAGGTTAAGGTTTAGGGAATTGAGAATTTAGGTTAAGGTTTAGGTTTAGGAAATCGGGTTCGGGTTCAGGAACGAGTTTGGGTTTAGGTTTTCAAGTTTAGGTTTAGGTTTATGTTAGGGAGTTGAGATTAGGATTAGTTGTTGGTTTCGGTTTAGGGATTTGAGAATACATTCGGGTTCGGGATCGGGTTTAGGTTTGGGTTTTCAAGTTTAGGTTTAGGTTTGGGTTAGGGAGTTGAGATTAGGATTAGGTGTAGGTGTAGGTCTAGGTTTAGGGATTTGATAATACATTTAGGTCTTAGGTTTAGGTTTAGGGAATTGAGAATAGGTTAAGGTTTAGGTTTAGAAAATTGGGTTCGGGTTCGGGATCGGGTTTAGGTTTGGGTTTTCAAGTTTAGGTTTTGGTTTAGGTTTGGGAGTTGAGAATAGGATTAGGTGTAGGATTAGGTTTAGGGATTTGAGAACACATTTAGGTTTTAAGTTTATGTTTTAGGTTAAGGCTATAGGTATGTTATAGGTTATAGCTGTAGGGAATTGAGAATAGGTTATGGTTATAGGTAGGTTATAGGTTATAGGTTTAGGGAATTGAGAATAGGTTAAGGTTTAGGTTTTAGGTTAAAGTTATAGGTAGGTTATAGGTTATAGCTATAGGGAATTGAGAATAGGTTAAGGTTTAGGTTTAGGAATTCGGATTCGGGTTCGGGATTGAGTTTTGGTTTGGGTTTTTAAGTTTAGGTTAGGTAGTTGAGAATAGGATTAGGTGTAGGTTTAGGTTTAGAGATTTGAGAACATATTTAGGTTTTAGGTTTAGGTTTTAGGTTAAGGTTATGGGTAGGTTATAAGTTATAGCTGTGGGGAATTGAGAATAGGTTAAGGTTTAGGATTTAGGTTAAGGTTATAGGTAAGTTATATGTTATAGCTGTAGGGAATTGAGAATAGGTTAAGGTTTAGGTTTAGGAAATCGGGTTTGGGTTCGGGATCGGGTTTTGCTTTGGGTTTTCAAGTTTAGGTTTAGGTTTAGGTTAGGTAGTTGAGAATAGGATTAGGTGTAGGTTTAGGTTTAGGGATTTAAGAACACATTTAGGTTTTAGGTTAAGGTTATAGGTAGGTTGTAGGTTATAACTGTAGGAAATTGAGAATAGGTTAAGGTTTAAGTTTTAGGTTAAGGTTATAGGTAGGTTTTAGGTTATAGGTTTAGGGAATTGAGAATAGGTTAAGGTTTAGGTTTTAGGTTAAAGTTATAGGTAGGTTATAGGTTATAGCTGTAGGGAATTGAGAATAGGTTAAGGTTTAGGTTTTAGGTTAAAGTTATAGGTAGGTTATAGGTTATAGTTGTAGGGAATTGAGAATAGGTTAAGGTTTAGGTTTAGGAAATCGGATTTGGGTTCGGGATTGAGTTTTGGTTTGGGTTTTCAAGTTTAGGTTTAGGTTTAGGTTAGGTAGTTGAGAATAAGATTAGGTGTAGGTTTAGGTTTAGGGATTTGAGAACACATTTAGGTTTTAGGTTTAGGTTTTAGGTTAAGGTTATGGGTAGGTTATAAGTTATAGCTGTGGGGAATTGAGAATAGGTTAAGGTTTAGGATTTAGGTTAAGGTTATAGGTAGGTTATATGTTATAGCTGTAGGGAATTGAGAATAGGTTAAGGTTTAGGTTTAGGAAATCGAGTTTGGGTTCGGGATCAGATTTTGCTTTGGGTTTTCAAGTTTAGGTTTAGGTTTAGGTTAGGTAGTTGAGAATAGGATTAGGTGTAGGTTTAGGTTTAGGGATTTGAAAATATATTTAGATTTTAAGTTAAGGTTATATGTAGGTTATAGGTTATAGCTATAAGGAATTGAGAATAGGTTAAGGTTTAGGATTTAGGTTAAGGTTATTGGTAAGTTATAGGTTATAGCTGTAGGGAATTGAGAATAGGTTAAGGTTTAGGTTTTGGAAATCGGATTTGAGTTCGGGATCGAGTTTTGCTTTGGGTTTTCAAGTTTAGGTTTAGGTTTAGGTTAGGTAGTTGAGAATAGGATTAGGTGTAGCTTTAGGTTAGGGATTTGAGAACACATTTAGGTTTTAGGTTTAGATTGTAGGTAGGTTATAGCTTATAGCTTATAGCTGTAGGGAATTGAGAATAGGTTAAGGTTTAGGTTTAGGAAATCAGGTTCGGGTTTGGGATTGGGTTTTGGTTTGGGTTTTCAAGTTTAGGTTTAGGTTTAGGTTAGGTAGTTGAGAATAGGAATAGGTGTAGGTTTAGGTTTAGGGATTTGAGAACACATTTAGGTTTTAGGTTTAGGTTTTAGGTTAAGGTTATAGGTAGGTTATAGGTTATAGCTGTAAGGAATTGAGAATAGGTTAAGGTTTTGGTTTAGGAAATCGGATTCAGGTTCGGGATTGAGTTTTGGTTTGGGTTTTCAAGTTAAGGTTTAGGTAGTTGAGAATAGGATTAGGTGTAGGTTTATGTTTAGGGATTTGAGAACACATTTAGGTTTTAGGTTTAGTTTAAGGTTATAGGTAGGTTGTAGGTTATAGCTGTAGGGAATTGAGAATAGGTTAAGGTTTAGGTTTTAGGTTAGGGTTATAGGTAGGTTATAGGTTATAGCTCTAGGGAATTGAGAATAGGTTAAGGTTTAGGTTTTAGGTTAAGGTTATAGGTAGGTTGTACGTTATAGGTTTAGGGAATTGAGAATAGGTTAAGGTTTAGGTTTAGAAAATCGGGTTCGGGTTCGGGTTTAGATTTGGGTTTTCAAGTTTAGGTTTAGGTTTAGGCTAGGGAGTTGAGATTAGGATTAGGTGTAGGTTTCAGTTTAGGTTTAGGTTAAGGTTAGGTTATAGGTTTAAGTTTAGGTTAAGGTATAGCTTTTGAAATTTCATGAATAGGTTTAGGTTTAAGTTATACGTTATAAGTTTAGGTAACTGAGAATAGGTTTAGGTTATAGGTTTAGGGTGTGGTTTAGGTTAAGGGTGAGGTCCCTGCAAAAATAGATATAAATACGGCTTGTCCAAATGGCCAGGCCCTCCCAATGCTGTCCATAGGAAATGGACAGCTTCATCATGGTCAGCGGTTCCCATCTTCCAGAGACCCCCGCTCATCCGGATAGCTCCGACGCACATCCGGGTCTACTCCATTAATTTTGAGCAAATACATAAATACGGCCTGTCCAAATGGCCAGGCCCTCCCAATGCTATCCATAGAAAATGGACAGCTTTATCATGGTCAGCGGTTCCCACCTTCCAGAGACCTCCGCTCATCCGGATAGCTCCGACGCACATCCGGGTCTGCTCCATTAATTTCGAGCACATACATAAATCCAGTCTGTCCATATGGCCAGGACCTCCCAATGCTATCCATAGGAAATGGACAGCTTCATCATGGTCAGCGGTTCCCACCTTCCAGAGACCCCCGTTCATCCAGATAGCTCCGACGCACATCCGGGTCTACTCCATTAATTTTGTGTAAATACATAAATACGGCCTATCCAAATGGCCAGGCCCTCCCAATGCTGTCCATAGGAAATGGACAGCTTCATCATGGTCAGCGGTTCCCACCTTCCAGAGACCCCCGCTCATCCGGATAGCTTCGACGTACATCCGGGTCTGCTCCATTAATTTTGAGCAAATACATAAATACGGCCTGTCCAAATGGCCAGGCCCTCCCAATGCTATCCATAGGAAATGGACAGCTTTATCATGGTCAGCAGTTCCCACCTTCCAGAGACCCCCGCTCATCCGGATAGCTCCGACGCACATCCGGGTTTGCTCCATTAATTTCGAGCACATATATAAATCCAGTTTGTCCATATGGCCAGGACCTCCCAATGCTATCCATAGGAAATGGACAGCTTCATCATGGTCAGCGGTTCCCACCTTCCAGAGACCCCCGCTCATCCAGATAGCTCCGACGCACATCCGGGTCTACTGCATTAATTTCGTACAAATACATAAATACGGCCTATCCAAATGGCCAAGCCCTCCCAATGCTGTCCATAGGAAATGGACAGCTTCATCATGGTCAGCGGTTCCCACCTTCCAGAGACCCCCGCTCATCCGGATAGCTCCGATGCACATCCGGGTCTGCTCTATCAATTTCGAGCTAATACATTTAAAAACAACATAAAGATATCTAAAAGCATCTGGATACCTGGGGAAGGCCTCCCATATTTGTATTGTTGGTTACTCATCCCTTTGTCCAGAAGCCACAATCGACCGTAGGAATAATATCATTAAATGACCTGTACACATAATTTAATGTTTACACATCATTAAAGATATAATATGAGGAATAAGAAAAAATGAATTTACCTATACACATCATTAAATGTTTCCCTATAAGGAGGTGATATTATATCTTTGATAGCCACAACCTGTATAATAGAGAAAAATGTAACCAATACAGTCTATTACAATTCAAAGGAGAAAAAAGATTTGTGGCTGCACCGATATTCTAGTACATTATGAATGGCTGCCTACGTACCCAAAAAGTCAAATTGAGATCAAGCCACTATGTAGTTCTCTTTAATTAACCAAGTTACTAAAGGTCATAAATTTCATATTTAACAAAGTATCATTAAACGTCGTCTTAAATCATTTCTGGTTGGTGCATTTAAAAAAAAAATTGGTGCACAATCAATGTATATTCTTATTACATCTCATACTGCAACAAGAGACAACGTTCCATCAATACTTCAGTTACATTTGAAATTAAAATCCTTTAGTGACTTGGTTAATAAAAAACAAATGACAACAAGCCATAATTAATAAAAAGGATGCTGAAGATTAAAACAATAAAAAAGGCAATTTGATCAAAAAAGTATTTCTTTAAATAATCAAGTTTTCGTCATACAAAATGTCCTCAAGTTCAAAAAGTTAAACAAAACTACTGAATATTCAAATTCTCATCAAGAATTTGGGCCAAACAATAATTTCACCCAATTGAATATCTTCAAATGTCCTGTCATCATTAAACAACTCTGTTGTGCGAACGTTGATATCATCTATTACAACTCTGATGCATTCTGGAGGGATGCCTATATTATCTGACACTATCCACCCACTAGCAATAGTTCGACCACGGATATCTCTCAATTGGCAAATTTGTTCCATCGATGGAGTTGTTGTAGAGTCTTCTCGAATACTTGAGGGCTCACCAGATCGACGGTGGGCCTATAAATAAAATAATGGTTTCATGTAAATAATAATGCTACTTATCTTTAAAAATAATAATTATATCATTTGATCACAACAAATGCAGTACCTGAGATGCAGCTGTATTAGGAGAACAGTGAAGTAGTTGGCTTTGAGTAATTTGTTGCCTAAGTTCAGTAATTTGAGTCATTGATGCTTCAAATTTAGCCTCAATAGACATGCGTGCATTCCTCTCTAACCGAGCTTCTATAATGTAGGGGGTGGCAACCTTCATAGTAGTCTTAGAAATACCCAAACCCATGCCCCTAACCAGGCCTTTGCTATCACGACCACAAACCTAAACAATAATTTTTAAGTTTAGTGATGTGTGTATATTATTATTAAAAAAAGAAAAAAAAAACCAACAACAATGTATGTAAAGTGAGTAGAATTTATGGAAAACCTGTGAAACTGGGTCGTGGTCTAAATCCTTGTGCTTACTGGAAGGATCACTGCTAGCTATCGATAATATTCTTTCCTGTTAGAAGATAATTGTTACAATAAATCCTTCATTGTACTTAAATAAAAAATTGATTAAAAACTAAAAAATTTAAGTTACCGCTGTTTCAAGATGTGTTTGTGTTGGGTAAGACCCATCAAGTCTGCTATGAGTGGCAACAAACAAGTCATTCCTGGTGATGATAGCATTTGAATTTTCCTTTCACTGTAATTATATGAGCAAATTAGTTAACAAGAATTTATATTCATCAATTAAATTGTCAAAGAATGTAGTACAAATTACCATTTTCTCTAATGTCCTAGCAGCACCTCGTCTTCCAGTCGTGTGAGGGCATTTCACCTGTGCTCTGGAAGTCTTCCCCTTCTTATGAAGATTGATTAATAATTCTGTGGATTGTAAATTAATGAAAATGTCCCAATCCTCTTGCTTTACACCGATGAGACAATTTCTTCTTCTTTCTACATCATTATCAAACTTATCATATTCCTTTCATAGATTGTATTTCCATACCTTCCAAGCTTTGCTTACTTTCAAAAATGCATATTCTTTTAACTCATCATCGATGTCGTACGTGGCCTATTTCATGAAATTAATAATCAAAAAATCTTATTGAGTAAGAATTAAAAAATAAAATCAAGAACAAATATGCTCACCAAAACCATAGACCAGATATTATCTTTAATTTCACCAGGCACTTTGCGCCAATCAGCAAATGAAATTGGACAGTGTGTCCTGCCAAGTTGCCCTAAAAATGTGTTGAAAGGCGCTGATGTTTCTCCGACTGGTTGTTCATATTCATTTAATTCAAGTCTCTTCCTTGTATTGCTTCCTTGGGCTGAAGCTGATGAACCACCAAAATCTGACATAATTCCTACAATTTTATAAAACAAAACAATATCTCATTATTATGTAATTGGTATTCAATTAATATTTTGATAGCTAAAAGATTGTAATAATCATTACTAAATAGAATTCAACTCACTTTCAAACTGATTTGAATCTTACTAGTTTCTTTTCCGTTTCCTATGATGTGAGGTACTCGGCTCACTCTCAACCCATGAGTTTTTTTGCGCATCTTCATCTTCATCATTTAAATCATCAATTAATGAAAGTGTTGAAGAACTTACATTCCTTTCCACCTCAAACTCAAGTGGATCTTCAAATGCATATGCATCTTTCGTCAATCTCTTAGGAGCATCCAGTACAACATGCCAGTCATCTCTAGTTGGATCCTTACAGTAGAAGACCCGAGCTACCCGAGATGTAAGAATAAACGGCTCATCATCTTCCTTTAAGTTCCGTCTAAACCTTCCTAGATTGACAAATATCAAATTTGTTTCGGGATCTATGAAACATCCATTCACTTTATCTTTAATATGCACGTAATCACAGTAGAAGAGTACTACTCTGAAGTCAAAGTAGTTCAATTCAAGAATTTGTCTAATGATGCCATAATAAGTGACTTCTTCTTCTATAGGATTCCTATCCTTGGCACTTGCCCTGAAGCTAGTTAGCGCTTTCATTGAGACTCCACTGTTCTGTGTTGTTCTGTTCATTTCAGAATTTGCAGTACTAAAAACATATTCATTTACTGAGTAAGTATTATATGATATGCATTTGAAGTCAGGACCATCGACAATTCTCTTAAATTGAGTCATTTCTTGATTATGTAGTTGATTTCTTAACCAAGGAATGTATTCCATTAGTTTTCCTGCTGACAGATTACCCTTTCGATTTTGTCCCGTACGTGTTTAGCCCTGGATGTATGTTTGGTACTTCCTACAAATTCTAAATCATAGCAATTCATTATATATATATATAACAATTTTTATTACCATAAGCTATTTAAAAATTTAAAAAAGAATAATATGCTTCATTAACTTACTCCTCCCATTGATGATTTTCAACATGATGTTGTAAAACCCATTTGCGTGCTTGTTGGTATTGCACTGTAGTAAGATCATAAACTTTTCCTTTCTTATCATTCTGGGAATCATCAACATTTTCATCATCATTGAATATTTTTAATCCTTTCTTGTGACCTCCTATTGTATTATTAGGATAGTATTCCATGCAGTACATCATAGATTCCTCTATAATGTAGCGTTCCGCAATACAGCCCTCTGAGTAAGCTTAATTCATCACATACTTCTTGTATGTTCTCATCATCCTGTTAAATATTAAAATTAGGTATTGATGAGAAAATATAATCTATTCTGAAAAAGTTAATAAATTAAAGCAGTTAAAGTTATCTCTCAAAAGGATACATCCATCGATATCTGACAGGTCCGCAAACTTGTGCCTCCTCCGCCAAGTGCACAACAAGGTGTGTCATAGAAATGAAAAATGATGGTGGAAAATACTTTTCAAAAACACATAATGTTTCCACTATTTTATTTTTCATTTCTTGAAGCTCCAAACGATGAATTTCTTTAAAACATATGACGTTAAAGAATCTTGACAATTGTATAATGGCTGCACGCAATGACTTTTCTTTCTTAAATGAATGGATCAATAATACGGGTAGTAACTGCTGCATTAGAATGTGATAATCATGTGACTTAAGGCCCTTGAGCTGATAGTCATCCATACTAATATGATATTTCCATTTTGCACCATATCCTCTCGGAACTTTCAAATCACTCAAGGTTCGACAAATGAGTTCTCTTTCAGATCTAGATAATGTGAAAGGAGCCTTCGGCAATAACAACTTACCATTTTTTTCCTCTGGCCAATATTTTGATCTTATCTTCATAGCCATAAAATCTTGACGGGCTTGTAAACCGTCCTTAGACTTGTCCTTCATGTCCATGATTGTTGTAATAAGGTTCTCAGTAACATTTTTCTCAACATGCATCACATCCAAATTATGACGAATGGGCATATGCTCCCAATACGGCAATGTAAAAAAGATTGATCTCTTCGACCAAGCAGTAAGGTTAGACTCTTCATCCGTGGTCTTCTTCCTCTTATTTCTTATATGCTTTCCGAACTTGGTTTATATATTATTCATTTTAACCATTACCTGTTCTCCAGACAAACGCTTTGGAGCCTGCCGATTTTCATCATTCCCATTGAATCGAGATCTTTGGCTCCAAAAGATATGAGCTCTTGGGAGGAATCTTCTATGCCCCATATAAGAAAACTTCTTTCCATGTTTTAGCCAAACAGAGTCAGTCTCCTCACTACAAACAGGACATGCATACTTTCCTCCTGTCCTACACCCAGAAAGATATCCATATGTTGGAAAATCATGTATTGCCCATAATAAAATCGCCTTCATTGTAAACCTGTTCTTCCCAAACAAGTCATATGTTATCGACCCTTTCCACAATTCATTTAATTCTTCAATCAATGGTTGTAAATATATGTTGATGTCATGCCCTGGACCATTTTTTTCGGGAATTAAAAGTGTTAACATAATAAATTCCTTTCGCATGCATAAATGAGGTGGAAGATTGTATGGAACAACCATAACAGGCCAGCAACTATATGAGATGCTCATATGCCCAAAAGGGTTAAATCCATCTTTTGCAAGTCCCAACCGAACGTTACGTGGATCTGCAACAAAATCACTAAATTTTCTATCTACAAACTTCCATATAGAAGAATCCACAGGATGACGCATGTACGAGTCATTTTTAGCCCCCTTTGAATGCCTCAACATATTCTCTACAATCCATGATACGCTATAAAGTCTTTGTAACCTTGGTATTAATGGGAAGTATCTTAGCACCTTCCATGGTACATGTGAGACTCTTGATCTTACAACACTATTCACTTTCCATCTGCTTGCTTTACATGTAGGACAACTTTCCCTATTAGTATGCTCCTTCCAGTACAGAATACAATCATTACGGCATGCATGTATCATCTCATAGTTCATACCCAACGAACTGATCGATCTCTTTGCATTATAGATACTATCTGGCAAAGAGTCCTCGCTTGGCAAAATCTTCTTGAGCAGTTGCAGCAAACTCGTAAAGCTATTATCTGACCACTGATATCTAGCCTTCATTCTCATCAACTCAACTGTCACTGACAACTTTGTATACTCACGTTTACACGATGGATATAGGGGTTGTACAGCATCCTCCCTTAATTTATTATACTGAGTATCATTGTCTATGTCATCTTGAGGCTGACTACCATGTTCCTCATTGACCTCATTCATACATGCATCTAAGTCATCGGGTTGAACACGACCAAAAGCATCATTAACCAATTCAACCATTCTGGGCAACAACTCTTCATTATAATTAGTGACAGATGTACTAGGAGCCTTGACATTGACACCCATATTGGGAAGTTGTTCTCCATGAAAAAACTAAGTTGTGTATGTCTGATCTATACCATTCATAATCAAATGCTCAGAAACTGTACTTAATATTTTCTTCCCACGCACATTACGACATCTAGCACAAGGACAACTATACCAATCAACACCTCTCGAATTCCTTTTCGTAAAAATAATAAACGATTCAACGCCTTTAATGTATTCATCACTCAATATATCTTTCGTCATCCAATTCTTGCTTGGGGGCGTCAAATCCATTTCTGATATCACGTGCATGTAGCTATAAAAAGTGAGTACAATAAAAAAAAAGGCTTTTCATAAACTGTCAAAACATGCCACACATATGGTCACCAATCACAAAACAATATAGATCTATATATATCTGCAAATATATATGCACATGATTAGGTGTAGGTTTTAGGTTTTAGGTTATAGCTTTAGGGAGTTGAGAATTTAGGTTAAGGTTTAGGTTGAGAATTTAGGTTAAGGTTATACACACATACACACACATGCCTGATGATCCATCCATCCAGTCTTCCATCCATGCATGCATACATACATATACACACACATAAATCCATCCATGCATGTATGCATGCATACACACACATGCATAATCTGTCCATCCATGCATGCATGCATACATATACACACATACATACATGTGTTTTATCATAAAACCATGCATGATGCATCCATACAAAAAAAAAAAATCAAATGGAATTTTTTTTTTATATATAAACAGATTTTTTTAATATTATTATAAACAAAAACTGATTTCCCACCAACAAATGCAACCTATTCATCATAATCATAAACCATAAATAAGAAAACATGCATAAGTCATCTGGAAAAGTGGACTGATTTAAGCATCATTAAACTGGACTGATTTAAGTCCAAGTAAACACATCAAAGTTTAATGATTTAAGCATCATTGAACTGCAGGTTTTCAAGTCATTTCAATTGTGCATCTAGTCTCCTCTTGCACATTCTTTGATAGAGACATCATTTTCTGTGTTGATAGAGCATCTAATGTGATTCTTAAATATAATATATTCATTGAAAAATTTTCAGCTGCCACTCGTTTGAGTTGACACAACGATTCGTATTTATGAGAAAGCATTATAATAAGGTGAGGGTGAGATTCTATTAAAAAATTACAATGTAGCATATACATGCAATAATCATCCAAAACCAAGGCAAGGCAAATGTTTTATAACCATTAACAATATCTGTACTTTTTCTTTGTCATCTCAAAAATTACATCTCAATTTTTATTTATTTTTAAAAAAGGCCTGATGACTAATGGTGTTTCGAGAGAGATCCATTGCTAAGAAACTTAGTTTGCGCGTAGTTAGAGGATGAGCCCATTAAATCCATCAAAAAAGAAGAAAAAAAATACAAGAAACTACAATGTGGGCAACTAGGATAGAAATTTATAATGTTCTATCATGCGGCAACAAACTCAAGGTTTGTCAGTGGCAGCAAACTCCTTGGTGCCGCTACAGTGTTTCTTTTATCAGTTCCTGAGGAAGGATTGGACCTGCCAGATATTCTAATATAGATGAAAATAGAGGTGGTTATACTTGATCTTATCTATAGAGGGAAAGCAATCCATCTAATGGGATAATTTGGATTGCTTTTTGTATTGTTGGGAAAATATACAGCTGGGGCTGGCTGCTCTTGACTGTTTAAGGTTTATTACAATTATTTTGTCAAACACAGCATATGTACACTAATTAAAAATATTAGGGGGCATTTGGTGCATGGAATTAGATGGGAATAGGTGGGATGGAAATGGAATTGGATGTGGTGCAATTATTATGTGTTAGTGATTGTCTATTAACTGTGTAGGATGGAGATAAGTATCTCAACATGTTGGGAGCAACATCACAAAACATGATTTGTTTGAAAATCCTATGTTACTATGTTTGGATTGTGGTGGACTTCATGTACATAATTTGCTTAATGTGTTTGGAGCAACATTACAAATTCATGGAATCATCGCTTGAAACCTAAACAAATCAAAGACTCTCGCTTCCGCCAAAGGGCATAGAAAACAGATGCAAGTGTCGTGTTTGCATCCATCGAGAGGATAGAAACAATGAGAAGGGAGTTGAGAAATCATATAAAATATGATAGCATCTTCAATAAATATAAAAGAAAATTGACAAAGCCTATGTGGACAAAAGGAGGAGAGGAATTTAAAATTAAACCTCCGAGAACATTGCTGAAACCAAGGATTATGTCTATATTAAAAGAAATTAAGAGGATTTTGGAGAAATTTTCAGCATCTTCCATGGGCAACCCAATGACTGGTAATAGAAATGAGGTGAGACTGGCAACGACAAACCAATCAACCATGCATGTAGGCTAATCGAGACCACCCAAGATGTAGGTCCCAATGTGGGTATAGCACAGCTGAAAATTCATATTGGTTGGTCAACCCTAGTCATCCAATATTAGATACTGAATTTGGACTAATGACCATTTATTTTCCAACCGTCTACTTGATGGCCGCCGATCATAGAGTGGAAAATGCCCGATCAGCATGATTTCTGCGTCATGCTCCATCTAATACGGCCCATGATTTGGATGGTTCGAACTGGCTTACAAGCATGTGAAATGCACTGTCCATCAAGACCTGCTTAATTTGCTTACGTGCAGCTCAAAATAAACCATTCAAATCACATATTGTAGATTCTGAGAGTAGAGACATTTCATCAAACACATATTGTGCACACCTTAAACATTTACAATAAATGAAATGAGTACCTGGCCGGGGAAGAGATGAAGGGCAGGGGCTGCTGGCCGCACCAGATGAAGGGCAGGGGCTGCTGGCCGCACCAGTCAGGAAGAGAGAGAGACAGAGAGAGAGAGAGAGACAGAGAGAGAGAGTCGGGCGGGTGTCTGGGACCGGGACGACGAGCAAGCGAGCCAGAGAGAGAGAGAGAGAGAGAGAGAGAGAGAGAGAGAGAGAGAGAGAGGACAGAGAGATGGCGGCAATGGCAGAGGGAGAGATAGAGAGAGAAGGCAGAGGGAGGGCGCGCGCGCAGATAGGGCAGAGGGAGAGAGAGAGAGAGAGGGCAGAGGGAGAGGCGGATATGAGGGAGTATTGGGCGCGCGGCTTCTTTTGAGCGCGCACCCAATTTTGGAAAATTGCTTAGGTGGGTGCTCTGTGGGCCCCACCATGATGTACATGTTTCTTCCATTCTGCTCATCCATTTTCACAAATCATTTTAGTGCTTGATGAAAAAATTGACAGCAATATAAATCCTAGGTGGGCCACACCAAAGGACAAAAATAATGAATGGATATTCACAATTAAAATCCTCCTAAGGCCCACTGTACTGTTTTCCTGACATCCAATGTGTTGATTTGGTCATAAAGACCCAGATGAAGGGAAAAAATAAATATCAGCTTGATCCAAAACTTTTGTGGCCCCCAAAAAATTTTTAATGGTCAAAATTCATTCAACACTGTCCTATAATGTGGTCCACTTGATATTGAGATATAATTCATTTTTTTTTCATATCATAAAATGAAAACAATATGTTGATTGGGTCATACAGGGCCAACTGAAGGGGAAAAACAAAAATTAGTTTGATCCAAAACTTTTATGGCCCCAAAATCTGTGGGCCGACCATGATGTATGTGTTTCATCCAATCCGTTCATCCATTTTTAAAGATCATTTTAGGACTTTGTCCTAAAAATAAGAGGGATATAAATCTTAGGTGGACCACACCGCAGGAAAACAAGAGTGATTGGATATCCATCATTTAAATCCTCTTAAGGCCCACTGTACTGTTTATCTGACATCCAATCTGTGATTAGGTCATAAAAGTCCAGATGAAGGGAAAAAACAAAGATTAGCTTGATCCAATACTTTTATGGCTCCCAAAAAGTTTTTAATGGTCGACATTCATTCAACACTTTTTCTATAATGTGGTCCACTTGAGATTGGGATATAACCCAAATTTTCGGTAAATCCAAAACTCAAGTGGACCATGCCACACAAAACAATGTGGAATAATTATTTCCACCGTTGATACCTTCCTTGGGCCCACAATAATGTTTGTCATCCAACATGTTCATAATATCAAAAAGATATGAATGAAGGGAAAACACAAACATCAACTTGATCCAAAACTTCTATCAAATGCATAGTGTTGATGTTCGATACACATCATGATGGGCCCTACAAAACTTACTAACATTAATTCTTAGAGTCTCAGGGTGTCAATAAGTTGATTTGGTCATACAGGACCAGATATGAAGGGAAAAAACCAAAATCAGCTTGATCTAATAGATTTAGGCTACCAAAATATTTTTAATGGTCGATGCACATTCAACACTGTTTCTTGTAATGTGGCCCACTTGAGATTTGGATATACCTCATTCTTTGACTTATACCGTAAAATGATCTGTAAAAACAGATGGATGGCATGGATGAAACCGTCGATGATGCTATGTGGGCCCTACCATGATGTACGTGTTTCATCCATTCCGTTCATCCATTTTTAAAGATCATTTTAGAGCTTTTTGCAAAAAATTAGAGGGATATAAATCTCAGGTGGTCCACACCACATGAGAACAATAGTGATTGGATATCCACTATTAAAATCCTCCTAAGGCCCATTGTACTGTTTATTTGACATCAAATCTGTTGATTTGGTCATACGGGACCAGATGAAGGGAAAAAACAAAAATCAGCTTGATCCAATAGATTTAGGCTACCAAAATATTTTTAATCGTTGACGCTCATTCAACACTATTTCCTGTAATGTGGTCCACTTGAGATTTGCATATATCTCATTTTTGGTCTCATATTATAAATTTATCTATAAAAATATATGAACGGCATAGATGAAACACATACATCATGGTGGGGGCCATAGAGCACTGACCACCAGTCATTGGCTGGTAGGGGTGTACACAAACCAGACTAACCCAATTAGCTCGCTCGACTCGGCCCGAAAAAGCTCGACTCGACCCAACCCGGAACTAAGTTCGGGTCGAGACGAGCCATTTTTCTCAGCTCGAAATTGAGTTCGAGTCGAGCTCAAATAGGGCCCAGTTCGGCCCGACTCAGTCCGAAACTCGACTCAACCCGACCCGACTGGAACTTAATTCGAATTATTTGTGTGTCACATGTACGATTTCTTATACCTGATTTTATCATCCGTTCCGCTACTAGAAGATCAAAGTATTTATTATTCCATATGTTAGTTATAAACAACTTTAAAAAATGGGGAAGATTCTTTAACTGTACACATGGTGTAGTTGTACAACAGCTCAAATTATATAAATAGTTTAGCATAAACCAACAATCTGATTTTTCCTTTTGAATTTGGACCAAGTGCTACTTTAATTCCAACCGCCCATTTGTCAGCCACTAATTGAATGGTTATAATTGATTGATCAGTGCTATTTTAGAGATACAATCCATCTACAATGGAACTCACAATTTCGATAATTTAGATAGCTGAACATCAGTGCCACAATGAAAAGGATAAGTCATTATCATTGCAGAGTGCCACACATCATGATGGGCGTCCATTCACTCTATTTTATTGATCATTACCCTCAATTTGACTAGTTACTCGCCTCGATCATCCTACATATATATGAGAAAGATATTGGGCAAACAAGATTGATCAACAATTTGAGTGAATTTTGATTTAAACATCTGAAGTTTTTTACTCTTCATGTTCGGACTGATCAGATTGTCTAAAAATAGTTAAAGGTTGTTCATAATATCAAAAATATATAAATGAATAGAAAACACAAACATCAGCTTGATCCAAAACTTTTATGGCCTCCAAGAAATTTTAAATGGTAGAGGTTCAATCACACTATTTCTTGTGGTGTGGTCCACTTGAGCTTTGGATATGCTTCCTTTTTGTTCTTTAGACCTCAAATTATTTGTTAACATGGATGAATGGAGTGGAAAAAATAAATAAATAACGGTGAACCCCACAGAGTTTACTCTGGTAAAGGTACGTAACGAGTAACTCACTTAAATGTAGTGGAGAAAGGTTTCCTTAAAACATTCATAATCATATATTGGGCGTGCATAAATGTGATTCACATATCTAACCCACTCATTATGTGTGTCCCACTTGGATGAGGGGTCAGACCAAGTTTCAACCGCATCCAAAACTCATGTGGGCTCCACCAAGTGCTTTTATATTTTTTAAGATGTTTTCACATAGTTTTAAATGGTATGGCCCACTTGAGTTTCGTTAACCAATGATTTTTGAGATATTTCATAACCTAAAGGGGACACATCAAATCCACGGTGTTGATGTTCGACACACATCATGATGGGGCCCACAAAACTTACTAACATCAATTCTTAGGTTCTCACGAGGTCAGTAATTAGTTGGGTCACAATTTTAACTAGAATATTTGGCCCATTTTACATGTCTGGTCCATTCACTCTATTTTACTATCAATACTCTCAATTTGACTAGTTACTCGCCTCAATCAGGCTACATATGAGAAAGATGTTGGGCATACAAGATTGATTAACAATTTCAGTGAAATTTGATTTAAACATATGAAGTTATTTACATTTCAATTTGAATTGATTAGATTGTCCAAAAATAATTAAAGGTTCAATTAGTGGATGTGCCTAATAATTTAGTAATTTTATTTTTCACAAATAAATTTAACATTTTTTTTTCAAAATGTATATTTTTTTCTCTTTTAACTAAATATCATTTTTATTATAAATAAATTTAACATTTTTTTTTACAAAATTTAGTTTTCTTTTTTAAAATATATATTTTTTTACAATTTGTCAATTTTTTCACAATTTTGTTTAATTTTTAAATTTTTTTTTTCAAAATATCATTTTTTCATCAATTTTTTTTTTTCAAAATTATCAACATTATTCAAAGTTCTTAATTTTTCTTTTTTCAAAATCTAGATTTTTATAAAATTACAGTTTTTTTTTTTCAAAATTTAAAATTTTCTTAAACATTGTTAATTATTTTTTTAAGCTTCTCAACTATTTTTTTTTAAAAAAATTTGTAATTTTTTTGAGCTTCTTAATTTTTAAACTGAGCATTAAAGACTGTTTAGGACCATCTCTAATAGAGACGGTCTTTGACAGTCTCTAATAGAGATGGTTGTTGACAGTCTCTAATAGAGACGGTTTTTGATAGGGCTATAAGACGGAGTAGGACCGTCTCTAATAGAGACTGTCGTTAACAGTCTCCAATAGAGACGGTTTAGGACCGTCTCTAATAAAGACGGTCCTAAACTGTCTCTGATAGAGGTGGTCTATGACAGTCTCTAATAGAGACGGTCTTTGACAGTCTCAAATTACAAGTAAAAGACGGCCAATGGCCGTCTCTATTTTATATGGCCAATGACCGTCTCAGATGACCGCATATAAGACGGTCAAAGACCGTCTCTAATATGGACGGCCCATGACCATCTCAGATATCGCATATAAGACGGTTCGCGACCGTCCTAAACTATTTGTGGACGTTCAAATTTTTAAGACAATATTAAGGACGATCAAGGGCCATCTAAAAATTTAGAGACGGTTTATGGCCGTCTCTAAAGCGTCTTTAAACCAAGCAATTTTAGAGACGGTCCAGAACCGTCTCTAAATCCGTCATGTTTTTCCATTTTTCACGTAGTGTGTGGACAGTAGTCCACCTGATGAGTGGGACCAACCCTTTTAAAACTGGGGTGAGTTGACCCAGTTGAGTTTTACGAGTCGGTTCAACTGAGTCACCATTCAAAACTCGGTGCAATTGAAGTTTTGTGACCCACAATATCATTAATGCTTGAAAACATGCTCGTTGAACAATCTTAGAATGGTAGAGTCATCCAACGACTGTAGTTTTTGGGCAGTGGCTTGAAGGATTCCTTAGAATCACATAAACTCTGTAAGATGATTAGGGTCATTCAATTAAAAGACCTTTCAATGGACATAACTAGAAAATTGAAAATAGCTGCGACGCCTATTTCGAGAGCAACAACATTTCTTCATTATACAACACCATATAGAGTGACCTTCTTTCTCTAAACCTTGCTCCATAGTTCTAAAACTTGGTGACTCAACTCGACCAGAAATCAAGCTGAGTTAGTGGAACTCAGCTGGTACTCAGCTGTATTAGTGCATTTAATGGAGGGATTAAATGGAATATTCAGCAGCTGGATTGTTTTAGGACTGTTCCAGAAATTTACTATAAACTGGGGTTAATGCATGCCACGTATACAATTGCTTAGTGCTCAAAATCAATTATTGCCTCCGTATTTTTCTCATTGAGGTTTGGCTTTGGGACAGTAATCTTTCCATATTTTCTCATTTCTTTTACTCCCCACAACCATCATGGTGGGACGAACTGAAAGAAGGCTGCAGGCGCTGGCTTGTTTGTCAGCAGAGAACCCATGAAATCCGTTTTTCAGTTCAAAAAATGCCCTTAGATGCCATAAAGAATGCCACAGGACATTGCGGCCCACTGAAGGAAAAATTGATTTCTAGTTGGCTCTGGTTAGCACCCAAATGGTCCAGTAGGCCACCCTCAACCCACAAAGGCTAAACCCAGCTGATGTCATATCAGGGGCTGGTAACTGCCCATCAGGGTATTAGCGCTTGCAGACCATGCACTGGGCCGAAGCATGAACTTGGCCCCACCCCGATTGTTAAGGTTCAGAAAATAAGTACTTGGATCACTCTAGCCTGCACACCAAGATAATAGAAGAGGAACATCAGCAACAACACATCCCGGAGCATTCAAGAGAAAAAATAAAATTCATTATTGAGGACAGTAGCCATCATGCACTAATACAGCTGAGTACCAGCATTTTCTATATCCCAAGTAATTACAATTTCCGTTAGATGTTAGCACTTTGCAATGTGGCCTCTCTGCACTGTTTTTTTTAAAAAAAAAAAAAAGAAAAAAAAAGGCTAGAGATCACCTACAACCATCTGCAGGTTACCTAGAGCTAGTGATCAGGCCTCCTGGCAGTGATTAGACATTTTCAGCCTTCCTAATAATCAAACAGGCTATATTCTATCATCTAGTGATCTCACTAGTAGGGCCCATATTTTGCATGGCCTGGATGTGGTATAACTTTATATGTTGGAACCTGTTGTCGCTTCTAGCTTAATCGAAATTATGACTGTTTGTAAGTGATCATCCCTTTTAAACAAAATGGAATTTGAATGAAATAATGAAAAAAATGGAAACTATAATGAATCATGATACCATCCCCTGCATATGTACGTCTTTTGATCCTACCGAAGCATGGGTGCGTCCTGTCTAAAATGGACCGTGTTTGTTTGTAACTAGAACCTTAGATTAATCTCCATGAATGACTCCTGCTCAAATCTTCTAAATGTAATTTGTACAACATCTGAAAAACGGCAATGTTTTTCATCCTCAAAGAATCTGTACCCCATACTCTATAAGTGATCGGCTTGATCATATCGTAGTTGCTGATACATCATTATCATGAACGGGCACTGTTGCAAGGCCCTAATGGAAGTATCAGTAAAAGATCTTTATGTGTATATAAGGAGACCTAACCATTGGGTTGGTCCCACTCATCAGGTGGGCTACTGTGCACACGACATGTATTATGGTACTGTCCACATTCAGCATATTATTTTGGTACATGTATTATGCTAGTTAACTTGACCTATTTATGTCTCCTTCATGTGCTGAATGTATCGCCATGTCTAGAGATGTGTGTCGACTTGACCTGTTAGTGTTACTGTTAGAGGGCAATAATCTTGGTATAGCATCTTACTATTGTCTGGAGTTCTTATTTGCTTTTGCTCTTTCTGATTCTCCTATTGGATGATCCTAACCATCAAAGAGAATTCATTTCTGTTCTTTGCTATAAAATCAAGAAGTGGGGCGTGTTTCTTTTTAAAATTATTGGCATATCTCTTACATAGTTTATCTGTTTAGGATGTGTTTGGATAAACAACTGAATTGATTTAGTTCATTCAATAAGATATGACATTTTCTACTTCTCAAATGGATAAGCTTGCTGGAAATTGTTATTAGTTGCGTTTCAGGTCTAACTTGTAAGTTAGATAATTAATTACTCGTTTGAGGATTTGTATGGGGCCATATATAGACATGGTGTGTTTTTGGTGATATAGAAATCGCTCAAATTGTCCCATTTTGGACAGTTTAAGTTTAGATGGATAGCATGCTTTCATATAATCTATTTCAATGTTCATGCCTGATCCGTGGTCCATCTCCTCATTTCTCTCTGGATATGTTTCTTCCGTTCCGTATCCAATGCCAAATATCTTTACACTGCTTTAGATATTTGGCATCAGAATGTAACGTAAGATAAACTTATTTGAAGAGGCATGGGGAAATGCTGCCGGATTTTCGACGTGGACGTTTAAATGGGAATATGAAAGTATTACAATCTATCCAATCTTGGATGAGTAACTAAATTAGGATTTCATTGTATTATCTTAGAAAATGTTTGAGTAGACCCGGATGTACGTCAGAACTATCTGGATGTTGAGCGGGGGTTCCTAGAAGGTGGGAACCGCTACTTATGTTCGGGTAAGATGCATGATTTTCCTTTTCAACTGTTTGTCATAGACTGACAGTACTTGTTTCAATTTTCTTGGATGGATGATGAATGTATTTGCAAATGTAAATGAAAATAAACAACTTATGATATATATATATATATATATATATATATATATATATATATATATATATATATATATATATATATATATATATATATATATATATATGTTATCAATGGAGGATATCTTGGTTAGGGGGGACATGAAAATCTTGTAACTTATGGTATGATGCCCCAATATAAATTGTATGGTACTAGTATGTAGTAGATAATACTAGGTTCAATAGTAGATAATACTAGAGAACACCTAAACCTGATCCATAACTCGAAACCAAACCTGATTCCCTAAACATAGACCTAAACCTATAACCTAAACCTAAACCTATAACCTAAACCTAAACCTATGACCTAAACCTAAAACTTATAACCTAAACCTAAACCTATAACCTAAACCTATACTTATAACCTTAACCTAAACTTATAACCTATACTTATAACCTAAACCTATACTTATAACCCTAACCTAAACTTATAACCTTAACCTTAACCTAAATCTAGACTTATAACCTAAACCTAAACATTAACCAAAAACTAAACCTAAACATAAAAACCTAACCCTAAACTTAAAAACCTAAACCTAAACTTATACCTATAACTTATAACCTAAACCTGATCCCGAACCCGAACCTTAACCAATAACCTATAACCTAAACCTTATCCCATAACCTATAACCTATTCCCATACCCAAAACCTAGAACTATAAACTAAACCTAAACTTATAACCTTAACCTAAACTCATAACCTTAACCTAAACCTAAACATATAAGCTAAACCTATAACATAGCCTAATCTTAAAGCTATCTTCGTAGACTAACTCTAGTCTTTTCATTGTAGAGATGGATTAGAGTTGGATGCGAGCTAAGAATAGGTTTGGCCCAGAGTATAAACAAGGGGTTCAAGAGTTCATGGAATTTGCGCGAAATGGGGCAGATTCAGGGAATAGGATTAGGTGTCCATGTCGAAAATGCATGAACTTGATATACAAGACTTTAAACAAAGTAGAGGATGATTTATTCATAGTTGGGATTGACCCGGGTTACACTTGGTGGGTCCATCATGGTGAAGATATGACCCTTGGAGATGAGGCCACTGAAGTCAACGAAGACCCAATTGTGCCGGATGACGAGGGTGAAGACGTTGACGAAATGTAAGATATCATAGGTGATGTGTTCAGGGAAACAACTGCGGATACTGATTTTGCAGCGACAAGCAGTAGCCAAGATATTCCTCCAACGGGTGATGTCGAATCAGATAAGTTTAGTAGGTTGTTGAGGGATGCGCAATGTCCACTTTATCTAGGGTGTGAGAACTTCTCCAAGTTAAATTTTCTTACAAATTTACTTCATTTGAAGATAATAAATCATTGGAGTAACAAATTGTTCGACATGTTGCTTGAGTTGCTGAAAGAAGCACTACCGGCTGGTAAGACATTGCCCAAGTCTCATTACGAGGTAAAATCCTTGATGCGAGACTTGGGCCTTGGTTATGAACGAATCCATACATATATAAATGATTGTTTATTGTATAGGGAAGAGCATGATAAGGATAATCAGTGTCAAACATGTGGAGAGTCTAGGTGGAAGTATGACAAAGCCGGGCGTAAGAAAATTTCACAAAAGGTGTTAAGGTACTTTCCATTGAAACCCAGATTGCAAAGATTGTTTATGTCTCGTAAGATGGCTGAAGATATGAGGTGGCATAAGGAGAAACGCGTTCATGATGATAATACCCTGAGGAACCCTGCGGACTCTGAAGCCTGGTAAAATTTTGACAAGCAACATGACTGGTTTGCAGAGGATTCTCGTAATGTTCGACTAGGTCTTGCAAGTGATAGCTTTAATCCATTTGGTAATATGAGTAGCTCGTACAATATGTGATCAGTGGTACTTATGCCCTACAATTTACCTCCTTGGTGGTGTATGAAAGAGTCATTTTTCATGATGTCATTGCTTATTCCTAGACCCAGGTCACCTGAGAATGACATTGATGTGTATTTTCGACCGTTAGTAGATGATTTAAACGAGTTGTGGAGTCAAAGTGTAGAAACATATAACACATTTGCAGGACAGACATTTCGATTGCACGCAGTGGTCTTGTGGATAATAAATGACTTTCCTGCATATGAAAATTTGTCTAGGTGGAGCACGAAGGGCAAGTTGGCTTGTCCTACATGTGGTATTGAGACTTGTTCATTGTCATTAAAGCATGGTAGAAAAACGTGTTATATGGGCCATCGTCGCTTCCTTCCGAGCGATCATAGTTGGTGCAGGAAGACGATGATCTTTGATGGCAAACAAGATCATAGGCCACCCCCGAAAGAGCTATCTGGAGAAGATGTGATACAACAACTGAGTAACATTGGAGAAGTTACATTTGGTAAGGCATTGCACTTGAAGAAGAGGAAACGTATAGTATTGGAATATAACTGGAGGAAGAAGAGCATCTTTTTTGAGTTGCCCTATTGGAGTGATCTGAAATTGCGACACAACTTAGATGTCATGCATATTGAGAAAAATATATGTGATAATGTCTTCGAAACATTGATGAACATAGAGAAGAAAATAAAAGACAGTGTTAAGGCTCGATTGGATTTACAAGAAATGGGTTTAAGGAAAGAGTTACACTTGCAACCACATAAAAATTCGTATACTATACCAGCAGCCTGCTATACATTGACAAAACTAGAGAGAAAGCGTTTATGTGAATGGTTGAGATCGGTAAAGTTTTTCGATGGGTATGCGTCAAACATATCTCGGCGCGTAAACGTTATAGACTGTAAGGTAATAGGCCTGAAAAGTCATGATTATCATGTCCTTCTTCAACGCCTACTGCCGGTTGCTATTCGTGGATTCCTGAGTAAGGATATCAATGCTGCGTTGATTGAGTTGGGAATATTCTTTAAGAATTTGTATTCAAAATCGTTAAATGTAGATGTTATTAAACGACTGGAGAAGGACATTACCGTAATCCTTTGCAAACTTGAAAGAATATTTTTACCTATATTTTTCGATGTCATGGTAGACCTAGCGATTCATTTACCGCACGAGGCGAAGCTTGCAGGCCCAGTATAATATCATTGGATGTATCCGATCGAAAGGTAGTAGAACCTATTAATTTTTTTTTTCATTTCGTAAACTACATATATCCATGTTTAAAATCCTGTTAACATATTAGTTTTGTGTGCAGATACCTTCACACACTTAAACGATTTGTGAGGAATAGGGCATGCCCAGAGGGATCCATAGCTGAGGCGTACATTGATAATGAGTGCCTTACATTTTACTCCTTCTATCTTCGTGGCATTGAGACTCGATTCAACCGAGAAGATCGGAATGCCGATGAAGGGTAGGAGCATAAACGAGGACTCATATCTGTGTTTGCACATAACGTTCGTCCTTTAGGATCCCCGACATTTCAAGATATGGACGTTGGGGATCTAGCAAAGGCGAGGTGGTATGTGTTGCATAATTGTGAAGAAATAGAATCGTACTTGGAGTAAGTCTTCCACCTGATTATTGCTTTCTCTGTAAACTGAAAATTTTAATTTTTCTTGCTGATGGCGTGTCATTTATGTGTAGCAAACACCTAGAGGAGATGAAGTCTAAATTCCCCACAAGTTATAATCAAATGCATCAGGATCAGTTTCCACAATGGTTCGAAAAATGTGTAAGATTTCACATTATATCTCTCCACACTTAGAATTTTCATTGTATTATACATTATTTGAACCTAAGAAAATCTCTAAATAATTATATTCTGTACATGATAATAGATGAAGACGTTGCGCACAAGCAACTCTGCGGATGCGTCTGATGCACTATACTCGCTGGCGTGTGGCCCTGATAGACATATATCTAGATATACAGGTTGTATTGTAAACGGGATTCGATTTCACACCGAAGAACGTGACAAGTACAGGTCTACATAAAATAGTGGGGTGGTTGTGAAGGAAACGAATGAGGAGGATGAAATTGACTTTTATGGCATTTTGACAGATATTATTGAGCTGAATTATTGTATGAGAAAGAAGGTGTACTTATTTAGATGCGATTGGTGGGACGTTGAAAATAAGAAGTTGAGAATACAGACTGATAACTACTTTACGAGCGTAAATTTATCTCGAAAGTGGTTTAAGGACGACCCATTTGTCCTTGTCAGCCAAGCCGAACAAGTATTTTACCTCGGTGACACCAAGTTAGGCGGCTCTTGGCACGTAGTGCAGAAAATAAAGCCCAGGAACGTATTTGATGTTCCCGAACCAGAAGTTGACGATAACAAGGACGAGGGAAATGACACGTCTAGGGTTGAACAAGCATATCAAGAGGAAATTGATGTGGTGCAACTGGATAGATTTAAGTATTGATATTGATGTGGTGCAACTGGACAGAGATGATACAGGGTTGAACACGTCTGCGGATACAGGGACTGATTTAAGTATTGATATTGATGTGGTGCAACTGGACAAAGATGATGTGTCACCTGATCATGTTGATGCCTCAATAGTGACATTGTTAGAGATGATAGCAGTTTCATTAAGGGATCCATTGCAGACGATGAAGAGGAAATATTGATCAGCGATAGTGATGGTGAAAAAGAAATAGTCCTAAGCGATAGTGATACAGACGACGATTATCAAAAGTACACATGATTTACATGTCATTTTTCAATTCAAATATGTACTTTTAATATAGAATGACAATGTGTAATGGAATTTAACAGGGTTATAGATTACAGTTTACAGTTTTAATATATTCTGCTTGCATTATAGTATAATGGTCTAATTATATTTTAATCATCTCTCTAAGCATAAGTATAAATGCATTGTACCGTGAACACTACTTATATAATGTTTTAGTATATTTCACTTGTATTGATATTGTTTAAATTTATAAATTCGTAGCTCGCACATATTCAGTGATGGCACCAGGTGGGAGAGTACGTCGTTCGCGCACTGGATCTACCCCTTCTACCCGTGATGGGACGGAGCCAGCATCGCCACCACATGTTGCATCGCAGTCCTCGGATCCTTCAGTCACGCATACACCGGGCACTGCATGTAAGGCTATATATATATATATTTAATGACTTTGGTTTATGTTTATACTTACGTATTTCTTTTACAGAAGCATCGTCGACCAGCCGACAAGGACGTGGACCCACGCGTGGGTTGCTTTTACAGTAACTTACACGTGAGGGTAGGGTGACGGTAGAGTTCCCACAGGACTGTGTTAAACCTGTTGGGAACAATGTCAGATTGTTTACGTCAAAGGTCAGTGTCTTATGCCGATCTATGATCCTCGCCATCACCTCCCGTTGGGCAGACGTGACAGATGATGTGCGGCAGCTCATTCGTCAGTGCCTTCAGGTAAATTTATATGTTGTGTTTTATTTATATATGTATTACTCGAAATTAATGGAGCAGACCCGGATGTGCGTCGGAGCTATCGGGAAGAGCGGGGTTCCCTGGAAGGTGAGAATCGCTGTTATGACCATGATGAAGCTGTCCATTTCCTATGGATGGCATTGGAGGGGCCTGACCATTTGGACAGGCCGTGTTTATGTAATTTCTTGAAATTAATGGAACAGACCAGGATATGCGTCGGAGCTATCCGGAAGAGCGGGGATTCCTAAAAGGTAGAAACCGCTGTTATGACCATGATGAAGCTGTCCCTTTCCTATGAACAGCATTGGAAGGACCTGACATTTTGGACAGGCCGTGTTTCTATTTGTATTTGTATTTACAGGGACCACACCCTTAACCTAAACCCGAACCGATTCTCAAATCCAAAAACTTATAACCTAAACCAAAAGCAAAACTTGTGACCTAAACCCGAACCCATTCTCAAATCCCAAAACCTATAACCTAAACCTGAACCTAAACCTTATCCTAAACCTATAACCAATAACCTAAAATAAGACCTATAACCTAAACCAAAATCAAAATCTATAACCTAAACCAAAACCCATTCTCAAATCCCTAAACCTATAACCTAAACCAAAACCAAAACCTATAACCTAAACCCGAACACATTCTCAAATCCCTAAACCTATAACCTAAACCCAAACTAAAACCTATAACCTAAACCCGAACCCATTCTCAAATCCCAAAACTTATAACCTAAACCTAAACCTAACCTATAACCAATAACCTATAACAAAACCTATAGCCTAAACCAAAATCAAAACCTATAACCTAAACTCGAACCCATTCTTAAATCCCTAAACCTATAACCAAAACCAAAACCTATAACCGAAACCCAAACCCATTCTTAAATTCCAAAACCTATAACCTAAACCCGAACACATTCTCAAATCCCAAAACCTATAACCTAAACCTAAACCTTATCCTAAACCTACAACCTATAGCCTAAAACAAAACCTATAACCTAAACCAAAAACAAAACCTATAACCAAAACCAAAACCTATAACCTAAACTCGAACCCATTCTCAAATCCCAAAACCTATAACCTAAACTTAAACCCATTCTTAAATCCCAAAACCTATAACCTAAACCCGAACCCATTCTCAAATCCTAAAACCTATAACTTAAACCTAAACCTAAACCTAAACCTTATCCTAAACCTATAACCTATAACCTAAAACAAAACCTATAACCTAAACCAAAACCAAAACCCATAACCTAAACCCGAACCCATTCTCAAATTCGAAAACCTATAACCTAAACCAAAACCAAAACCTTATCCTAAACCTATGACCTAAACCAAAACCAAAACCTATAACCTAAACTCGAACCCATTATCAAATCCCAAAACCTATAACCTAACCTAAACCTATTCTCAAATCCCTATAACCTATAACCATAACCAAAACCTATAACCTAAACTAAAACCAAAACCTATAACCTAAACCCGAACCAATTCTCAATTCTCAAAACCTATAACCTAACCCAAAGCTATAATTATAACCTAAAACTATTGCCAAATCCCAAAACCTATAACCTAAACCTAACCTTAACCAAAAGCAAAACCTATATCCTATAACATTAACCAAAACCTATAACCTAAACCCGAACCTATTCTCATATCCCTAAACCTATAACCTATACCAAAACCAATACCTAAACCTAAACCCGAACCTATTCTCAAATCCCAAAACCTATAACCTAAACCTAAACCTAAACCTTATCCTAAACCTATAACCAATAACCTAAAACAAGACCAATAACCTAAAACTAAACGTTATCCTAAACCTATAACCAATAACCTAAAACAAGACCAATAACCTAAACCAAAACCAAAACCTATAACCTAAACCCGAACCCATTCTCAAATCCTTAAACCTATAACCTAAACCAAAACCAAAACCTATAACCTAAACCCGAACCCATTCTCAAATCCCAAAACCTATAACCAAAACCAAAACCTATAACCTAAACCCGAACCCATTCTCAAATCCCAAAACCTATAACCTAAACCCGAACCCATTCTCAAATCCTAAAATCTATAACCTAAACCTAAACCTAAACCTTATCCTAAACCTATAACCTATAACCTAAAACAAAACCTATAACCTAAACCAAAACCAAAACCTATAACCTAAACCCAAACCCACTCTCAAATTCGAAAACCGATAACCTAACCCTAAACCTAAACCTATGACCTAAACCAAAACCAAAACCTATAACCTAAACCCGAACCCATTATCAAATCCTAAAACCTATAACCTAACATAAACCTATACTTATAACCTATAACCTATAACCTTAACCAAAACCTATAACCTAAACCAAAACCAAAACCTATAACCTAAACCTGAACCCATTCTCAATTCTCAAAACCTATAACCTAACCCAAAGATATACTTAGAACCTAAAACTATTGCCAAATCCCAAAACCTATAACCTAAACCTAACCTTAACCAAAAGCAAAACCTATAACCTATAACATTAACGAAAACCTATAACCTAAACCCGAATCCATTCTCATATCCCTAAACCTATAACCTAAACCAAAACCAATACCTAAACCTAAACCCGAACTCATTCTCAATTTGAAAAACCTGTAACCTAAACTTTATCCTAAACCTATAACCAATAACTTAAAACAAGACCTATAACCTAAACCAAAACTAAAACCTATAACCTAAACCCAAACCCATTCTCAAAACCCTAAACCTATAACCTAAACCAAACCCAAAACCTATAACCTAAACCCGAACCCATTCTCAAATCCCAAAACCTATAACCTAAACCCGAACCCATTCTCAAATCCTAAAACCTATAACCTAAACCTAAACCTAAACCTTATCCTAAACCTATAACCAATGACCTAAAACAAGACCTATAACCTAAACCAAAACCAAAACCTATAACCTAAACCCGAACTCATTCTCAAATTCGAAAACCTATAACCTAAACCTAAACCTAAACCTTATCCTAAACCTATGACCTAAACTAAAATCAAAACCTATAACCTAAACCCAAACCCATTATCAAATCCCAAAACCTATAACCTAACCTAAACCTATACTTATAACCTATAACCTATAACCTTAACCAAAACCTATAACCTAAACTAAAACCAAAACCTATAACCTAAACCCAAACCCATTCTCAATTCCCAAAACCTATAACCTATAACATTAACCAAAACCTTTAACCTAAACCCAAACCCATTCTCATATCCCTAAACCTATAACCTAAACCAAAACCAAAACCTAAACCTAAACCCGAACTTATTCTCAAATCCCAAAACCTATAACCTAAACCTAAACCTAAACCTAAACCTATAACCAATAGCCTAAAACAAAACCTATAACCTAAACCAAAACCAAAACCTATAACCTAAACCCGAACACATTCTCAAATCTCTAAACCTATAACCTAAACCAAAACCAAAACCTATAACCTAAACCCGAACCCATTCTCAAATCCCAAAACCTATAACCTAAACCTAAACCTAAACCTTATCCTAAACCTATAACCAATAACCTAAAACAAAACCTATAACGTAAACCAAAACCAAAACCTATAACCTAAACCTAAACCTAAACCTTATCCTAAACCTATGACCTAAACCAAAACCAAAACCTATAACCTAAATCCAAACCCATTATCAAATCCCAAAACCTATAACCTAACCTAAACCTATACTTATAACCTATAACCTATAACCTTAACCAAAACCTATAACCTAAACCAAAACCAAAACCTATAACCTAAACCCAAACCCATTCTCAATTCCCAAAACCTATAACCTATAACATTAACCAAAACCTTTAACCTAAACCCGAACTCATTCTCATATCCCTAAACATATAACCTAAACCAAAACCAAAACCAAAACCTAAACCTGAACCCATTCTCAAATTCCAAAACCTAAACCCTAAACCTAAACCTAAACCTAAACCTATAACCAATAGCCTAAAACAAAACCTATAACCTAAACCAAAAGCAAAACCTATAACCTAAACCCGAACCCATTCTCAAATCCCTAAACCTATAACCTAAACCAAAACCAAAACCTATAACCTAAACCCGAACCCATTCTCAAATCCCAAAACCTATGACCTAAACCCGAACCCATTCTCAAATCCCAAAACCTATAACCTAAACCCGAACCCATTCTCAAATCCCAAAACCTATAACCTAAACCTAAACCTTATCCTAAACCTATAACCTATAACCTAAAATAAAATCTCTAACCTAAACCAAAACCTAAACATATATCCTAAACCCGAACCCATTCTCAAATCCGAAAACCTATAACCTAAACCTTATCCTAAACCTATGACCTAAACCAAAACCAAAACCTATAACCTAAATCCGAACCCATTATCAAATCTCAAAACCTATAACCTAACCTAAACCTATACTTATAACCTATAACCTATAACCTTAACCAAAACCTATAACCTATACCAAAACCTATAACCTATACCCTAAACCAAAACCAAAACCTATAACCTAAACCTATACTTATAACCTATAACCTAAACCAAAACCAAAACCTAAACCTAACCTTAACATAAACCTAAACCTATAACCTAATACCTTAACAAAAACCTATAACCTAAACCAAAACCAAAACCTATAACCTAAACCCGAACCCATTCTCAAATCCCAAAACCTATAACCTAAACCTAACCTTAACCTAAACCTATACCTATAACCTATAACCTTAACCAAAACCTATAGCCTAAACCAAAACCAAAACCTATAACCTAAACCCGAACCCATTCTCAAATCCCAAAACCTATAACCAAAACCAAAACCTATAACCTAAACTCGAACCCATTCTCAAATCCCAAAACCTATAACCTAAACCTGAACCCATTCTTAAATCCCAAAACCTATAACCTAAACCCAAACCCATTCTCAAATCCCAAAACCTATAACCTAAACCTAAACCTAAACCTTATCCTAAACCTATAACCTAAACCAAAACCAAAACCTATAACCTAAATCCGAACCCATTCTCAAATCCGAAAACCTATAACCTAAACCTAAACCTAAACCTTATCCTAAACCTATGACCTAAACCAAAACCAAAACCAAAACCTATAACCTAAACCCGAACCCATTATCAAATCCCAAAACCTAGAACCTAACCTAAACCTATACTTATAACATAAAACCTAAACCAAAACCTATAACCTAAACCAAAGCCAAAACCTATAACCTAAACCCGAACCCATTATCAAATCCCAAAACCTATAACCTAACCTAAACCTATACTTATAAACTAAAAATATACCCAAATCCCTAAACCTATAACCTAAACTTAACCTTAACCTAAACCTAAACCTATAACCTATAATCTTAACCAAAACCTATTGTAAGACCCGTATCCTAATCCGCACTGTTCCGTTGATTCCCGCGACCCTTCTCGTCAGATTCCGGCAATCCGCGACTTATGGTTGACGTTGCGCACGACCGTAAGTCGTATCCTATTCATTTGAGCCGGTTTAATCCAAGACTTGTATCGTTGCGACCGCACCGTCGCCGCGGTTCCAACGCCGCAACTCACGCACCGATCCAATACCCAGACGATGAGATACGGACCCACGTTCAGTTCGAGCAAAAACACCGCGCGTTGTAAATCCCAAGGAATCTCTACAATATGTCCCATCAATCCCATCAATCACCCATCAATCACCTCTCATGTCAAGTACACACACACCCATGCTTCCTTTCTCCACAAGACAAGCAACCACCTAAGTCAACTAACCTCTCACTTCACCCATCACTCACCTCACATCACTCCATCTCTCATTAATCACACCTCTCTCTCTCTCATTTCTCAACACTTCAACCCAAGCAAGGGAGAGCATCCAACGTCCAAGTCTCCCCATGGAGAGAAGTGCATATGTGAGGCCCACTTTCCACTCCCAAATCTCCCATCCTAGCCATCTAATTCCCATCTCCACCATCTAAGTAAAGCTCTAGGTGACCGGCTATCCAACGGACCAAGAAGATCAAGAGGTGGGTGCTTCTATAGGGTAGATTTATGTGTTTTTATGGTGGACCAAGTGAGGCCCACCGATCAATGGTGTGGATCTCACTTGGGACCTTTATTTGTGGCCGATGGACCACTTGGATCATCATGATCGTTCCATGATGGGGCCATTCTCCATGCACCCCATCATGATGTTTATTTCATTTCAAAAAGGTCATCTAGACCGTCCATAACGGTGGAGAATGGATCTCCACCGTTGATTTACATTTTTGATGGTCCTTCGTTCAAAGGGGCCCGTTGTTGTATGATTTCATGTAAGGGAGGGCCCATAATGACGGGGACCCTCCATCATAAGCCGTGTCCCACTCTCCATGTCTCTCTCTCTATCTTATTTTTATTTTAATTTATTTTATTTCATTCATTACAAAAGGGTGGGATGGCCCACTTGAATAGATCCCATCTTGATGTATTTATGTTAACCAAGTGGGGCCCACCTTTCACACCATTTCCATGCCGCCCATCAGGTGGTGGCCCACTTCATCAGGGCCTGCCATATATATATAAAAAAAAATGAATAAATGAATTTATTTAATCGTCCAGCGTCCCAGACGCTGGACGCTGTGAAGAGAAAGAAAAAGAAAAAAAGAAAAAGGGAAGAAGGAAAGAAGAAAAGAAAAAAAATTTGGGTGGCCTCCTTGCATAGGCCCCACCCTGATGCTTATATCCGATCTGAGCCGCCCATCCTCTTACCCACGGCATTGTAGCCGTTGGGTAGAAGTTTGGAGCTGATCCAATCACCTGGTGGGCCATAGCGTCAAAGGTCGCACCTTTACCATTCAAATATCACTTTCTTAGTTTATTTCACTTCCATGCATCAAAAAAAAATTCAAACTCTGGACTCATTTGGACGGCCTCGGGCCACTGATCGTAATGGCCGGAGTAGATTTCATTTTCACGGGCCCCACAGGCCAAAAATCGCGGAAAAACCGCTTTCCTTCCAAATTCTTTTTCTTAAAAGGAGCAGCAGAGGCGCTGCTGCCTCTGACCAAACGCAGGACGCCGAGCGTCCTGCACTCTCCAGCGGCGGGCGGTCGGTCGGCGGACGCAGGCCGTCCACGGATCCACGGGCGGGCCCCACATGATGTATACTTTGTATCCACGCCGTCCAAAGGGTGGCCCACATGCTGAGGTGGGTCCTCCCCAAAAATGAGGCCCATCCAAGTCTCAGGCGGCCCACACCACAAGAAACAGTGGTGATTGCAATCTACCATTGAAATCCTTTTTGGGGTCCACCCAAGTTTTTAATCCCGTTGAAATTTATTTATTTATTTATTTCAGGTCTGAGTGACCTTATCAACCGTTGGATGACAAATAAATGTTATGGTGGGCCCCACGTGGGACCCACTTTTACCGTTGAAGCAGCTAATGCTGCATCGTACAGCAGCTCCATAGCTGCTGTACTCACGACAGCAGGAACCGTGGGAATGGGTTGGCTGGCCCCACATGATGTATATTTTGTATCTATGCCGTTCAGAAACGGGGCACATCCAACGCTCAGGCGGCCCACAGCACAAGAAACAGTGGTGATTGGACCTTACCATTGCAACTTTTTTTGGGCCCACTGCAGTTCGGGATCAATCTGAAATTTGTGTCTCCCGTTCATCCAGGTCTTTGTGATCTTAGCAAAAGATTGGATGGAAAATATAGGTTATGGTGGGTCCCACATGAAGCCACAGTGATATATGTGTCATATTGCCACCGTTCGTATGGACGGTGGACTTCACTGTGATGTATGTGACTATCCACACTGTCCACTATTTGGACAGTGGGACCCGCTATGATTTATATGTTCTATCCACTCTGTCCATTTGTGTATGGGTGTGTGTGTGCGTGTGTATATATATATATATATATATATATATATATATATATATATATATATATATATATGTTATATAGAATGTTATATATATTATATATGTATAGATGTGCATTGGTGGGCCTTCATGTGGGCCTCCACTATGATGGATAAGCAGCATCCAAACTGTCCTCCTATTTTGAGGGCTCATTTCATGACGTGAGCCCAAAGGAAAATGAGCCAGATCTATGGTTTAAATGGGCCCGCTTTGATATGTATATAGGGCCCATGTTGATCCATTATGATCATTCATTTAGGCCCACCTTGGTGTACATATAAAGCCCATGGAAATAAGCCCATTTGGTACATATAAAGCCCATGGGATCAAGCCCATTTGATGTGCATGGGGCGCAAATAGAATGGCCCATTGGACCTATTTAAAGCTCATGTGTGTAGTCCCACTTTAATGTATTTCAAGGCCCATGGATCATGGACCATTGCAATGTACATAAGGCTCATTGGTGAGGCCCATTAATGCAACCCATTTGGTGAATGTGAGTCCCATGTAATACAACCCATTTTGATATATCCAAGGCCCAGGGATCGAGGCCCAACGGAAGTCCTTAGAGTCCATTGCAATGAACGTTTCTCATGGTTCGTAAAATGATATTTATGGCAAACCGTGCCTAGGAAACAATGTTGGTTTTACGTCCACATTGTATGTGCGATGTTGGTTAAATGTCCGCATTGTAATTCTCTTTAGGGCCCATTGACAGGTCCATACCTGTTACTATTCATTGCCTAATAACATGTTTAGAATAATCTCATGACTCATGCCCATACGCATCATATGTATGCTTGATATGAGTAATGACTGACCATAGCATACGCCATTGGGCAGACCATCTATGGGGCTCGTTAGGTGACTGAGCACCCCACATGATTGCGCAGTACGCGCTGGATTGCTGCATGTTTTGACAGCGTGATTCATGCATCTCGCATACGTATGACTTGATCACTGCACGCCCTAGCAACATCAGGGCCGTGGCTCCACAGGTACATCGTGGATGGCCGTATTGGATACCGAAAATACTTATTCTAGCACTGTGGGCACTTAGGATGTCCTTGGGTGAGAGCCCCAGAACCTTTTTGGTACCAGGAGATGCTCCAACGTCTAGACCGAGTGGATACACGAGCGCCCGAGTGCCAAATACCAGTAGGCCGCGTCTCCCACTGTGTCGTGGTCGGTTGGAAGGGGGTGTGGCCTTATCCGCCTGAGTGAGAGGGCTATAAGCTAGGCTGAGTTTGACTAGCTCGCAAATGAGTCCGCTATCGACGAGCCGGGTAGGTATTGGCATACTACTGGTCAGGCGGATAGTGAGGTCTTATCCGCTTGCTTGACTGTGCAGCTAGGGAGGTGGCAGTCTCTGCGAAGTGTATTAGACCCCGGTGATATCCAGAGAGGAACTGTACTGGTATACGCATGTGAGGAATACCGACTTGCTTGGATTGCATTTCGCATATGACATTTGGCTATGTAGGCCTTGCATTGCATCGGTGTGGCCGATGACATTCATATCTCGCATCATGCCTTGCATTACACAGCCTTGGTATATTCATGGACTTACCGCATGCTTCCGCATTGTTCTGATATTGTACACTTGGCGTTTGCCTTACGCACACACTTGCACCATCCTCTAAGCTTTTGAAAGCTTATGCACGATAGTTGCGTGCAGGTAGCGTTGGACGACAGCAGCGCTGAGACAGGAGTGCACATCAGGACCTTTTGGAGCTTTTGATCACCTTGTATTTCCCTTTCTGCATTGTACTTAAAATTGTTGTTATAGTGGATACATGGTGATGTTGTTTTGTGACTTGGTTATATTTGTGGTTATGCTCCTTTACAAAAAAATTTTTTCATTCTGAAAATCCTCC
The DNA here is from genome assembly GCA_037074715.1 of Magnolia kwangsiensis. Classification (NCBI taxonomy): domain Eukaryota; kingdom Viridiplantae; phylum Streptophyta; class Magnoliopsida; order Magnoliales; family Magnoliaceae; genus Magnolia; species Magnolia kwangsiensis. Next base: position 90,874,329 of record CM073585.1, read on the forward strand.
TTGTAGGATCCCAGGATCGGAATCTGGCATTAGATTATCAGAAGCCGAGAATGGGGCACTACGGAGGCTGTCGACACCGGATTCGGCAATCGGGATTCATGTGAATCCGATTTTCGGGTTTGGGGCGTGACACCTATAATCTAAATCAAAACCAAAACCTATAATCTAAACCCAAACCCATTATCAATTCCCAAAACCTATAACCTAACCTAAAGTTATACTTATAACCTAAAACTATTGCCAAATCCCAAAACCTATAACCAAAACCAAAACCAAAACCTATAACCTAAACCCGAACCCATTATCAAATCCCAAAACCTATAACCTAACCTAAACCTATACTTATAAACCAAAACCTATAACCAAAACCAAAACCAAAACCTATAACCTAAACCCGAACCCATTCTCAATTCCCAAAACCTATAACCTAACCCAAAGCTATACTTATAACCTAAAACTATTGTCAAATCCCAAAACCTATAACCTAAACCTAACCTTAACCAAAACCAAAACCTATAACCTTTAACATTAGCCAGAACCTATAACCTAAACCCGAACCCATTCTCATATCCCTAAACCTATAACCTAAACCAAAACCAAAACCTAAACCTAAACCCATTCTCAAATTCCAAAACCTATATCCTAAACCTAAACCTAAATCTATAACCTATAACATAAACCAAAACCTATAACCTAAACCAAAACCAAAACCTATGACATAAACCCGAACCCATTATCAAATCCCAAAACCTATAACCTAACCTAAACCTATACTTATAACCTAAAACTATTCTCAAATCCCAAAACCTATAACCTAAATCTAAACTTAAACCTATAACCTATAACTAAAATCAAAACCATAACTTAAACCTAAACCTAAGACCTAAATGTATTCTCAAATTCCTAAACCTAAACCTACACCTAATCCTAATCTCAACTACTTAACCTAAACTTAAACTTGAAAATCCAAACCTAAACCCGATCCCAAACCCGAACTCGATTTCCTAAACCTAAACCTTAACCTATAACGTAACTTAAATCTAAACCTATAACCTACACTTATAACCTATAACCTAAACCTAAACCTAAAACCTAAATTTATTCTCAAATCCCTAAACCAAAACCTACACCTAATCTCAACTCCCTAAACTAAACCTAAACTTGAAAACCCAAGCCTAATCTTGATCCCGAACCCGAACCTAATTTCCTAAACCTAAACCTTAACCTATTCTCAAATCCCTAAACCTAAACCTACACCAAATCCTAATCTCAACTCCCTAACCTAAACTTGAAAACCCAAACCTAAACCCGAACCCAAACTCGATTTCATAAACCTAAAACCTTAACCTATTCTCAATTCCCTATAGCTATAACCTATAACCTAAACCTAAACCTTATCCTAAACCTAAACCTTAACCTTAACCTTAACCTTATGAATTCTAATTTATTTTATAAAAGTTCATTTACGACTAAGTTATTTTCTTAATAAGTTTATTGCCTTAATCTATTATTTACGAAACTACAGGATAAATTTCACTTGGATTTGAGTGTTCCGCACATATCCTATGCCGTCGACGACATGATGGAGCGGTTCAAGGCTTACCATGGTAAGTTATACCAGCAGTACAAGCGGTCCACGAGCCACGAGGAGCCCACACAGTCCACACTGCCTCATGTGACCCGTGAGGACTGACAGATACTCTGCGATAGGTTTTCGTCTGATTTTTTCAAGTAATATTTGCATATTTACAATATATTAACGTAATAATTAAATTCGTAATTAATAATAATGTATTATGTATAATGTGTTCAGAAGAGGAGCAAAATAAATTCCGACAACAGGAGAAAGTTAGAAGTGAACCACGTAGCTGGTTTAAAGTCATTTGTACGACTTCGTCATGACATGGTAAGAAGTTACTGGTAATTTTTATATTCTTTCCATGCATTTATATTAACTCTATTTTTCTTTCGATTGCGCAGCGAGATTCCGTTACTGGTCAGGAGCCCGGACTAGTAGACTTCTACAAAGGGACTCACTGTCGGCAGGCGAGTGGATCTTGGGTACATCCTAAAGCCAGCGAGATTTGGGTAAAAATCATTACATTGTTAAATTTAATTGTATTAAATTATAATGATGTCATTTATTATAAAAATTTATATGTTTTAATTACAGGAGGAGATGGACACCTTACACAATCAGCCCAGTCCCGATGGTACTCAGCGAAGTGAGCCAGAGATCCTGAGTCAGGTGCTTGGCACCCGTTCTGGATATGTCTGTGGGCTTGGCCATGGTGTCAAGCTCATGGCACCCGCTAGAGCTGCCTCCAGCCGATCCGTCGTAGTTGGCGACAGCGCCGTACGCCGAGCTGATACCGCAGAGAGAGAGGTTCAGCACCTACAGGTTGTCGTCGATGACATCAAAGATCAACTAGATAGGCAGAGGGAGGAGCAGGAGAGGAAGATGATGGAAGAGCTGACGAGGCAGATGGAGGATCATGAGAGGAAGATGGAGGATCAACTGGCGAAGTAAAAGGAGGAGCAGGAGAGGAAGATGGAGGATCAACTGGCAAGGCAGAAGGAGGAGCAAGAGAGGAAGATAGAGGAGATGCGGGTGGAGCATGAGCGACGGATGATGGAGATGTTTCAAGCTTTCGCTGCACGCTTACCTACTGATGCCCCACCACATTTTCCTTAGGCTTTATGATTTTTTCTTTTTTATTTATGATGTTAAACTTTTATATATTTATGCGTGAATGACTGTGATGCGTATAAGATTGGTTGTGTTTGAATGTATGTAGTTTATGTTTGGAAGGATTTGCTAGTTTGGGTTAGATGGATTTGAATGTGTATATGATGAAATTTGACAGGTGTCATATGATATAATAAGTGTATATCAAGATGTGAATATGAATATGATGATATAACAGGTATATCAGGATGAATATGATGAAATATATTGCAACAGGTGTCTATCAGGTATTTTGCATGAAAATTTTAATCGGATATTGTTAAAAAAAAAAGAGACTTTTAGCAACAAATTTTTTTGTCGCTATATTGTTTTAGTGACAAAAAATTTCGCTGCTAAAAGTTTTTTAAAATACGAAATTTTCGTTGCTAAAAGTTTTTGAAATTATTATAGGGACGAAATATTCATTGCTAAAAGATTTTGAAAATATTATAGGGACGAAACGTTTCATTGCTAAAAGTTTTTGAAAATATAATAGGGACGAAAGTTTCGTTGCTAAAATGTTTTAAAAATATTATAGGGACGAAACATTTGGTTGCTAAAAGATTTCAAAAATATTATAGGCACGAAATTTTCATTGCTAAAAGGTTTTTAAAATATTATAGGTACGAAACGTTTCGTTGCTAAAAGATTTTGAAAATATTATAGGCACGAAATTGTCGTTGCTAAAAGTTTTTAAAATATTATAGTGACGAAAGATTTTGTTGCTAAACGTTTTTAACAATATTATAGGGACGAAATTTTCATTGCTAAAAGTTTTTAAAATTTTGTAGGGACAAAATTTTCGTTGTTAAATGTTTGTTAAAATATTATAGGGACGAAATTTTCGTTGCTATAAGTCTTGTATAGTATTTTTTGCTGTGAAATTATTCACTGTAAAAAATAAAAATATATTTTTAGCAGTGAAAATTTTCGCTGCTAAACGTTTCCCAAAGATTTTTTAGTAACGAGAATTTTCATTGCTAAAAGTGGCATAATTTTTTGCAACGAAACATTTCGCTGCTAAAAGGTTTTTATAGTTTTTTAGGGACGAACTATTTCGCTGCTAAAAGTCCTCCACAGCTTTTTTAAGCAGCGAAAGTGGTACAATTATTTTTTGCATCAAAACATTTCGCTGCTAAAAGTCCTCTATAGTTTTTATTGCGACGAAAGTTTTGTTGCTAAAAACCTTACATTTAGCAACGACTTTAACTTTTTGGCAGCTGAAAGTTTGTAGTGACGGTGTATTAGTAACGAATTGAGCGACGAAAATTTTCGTCGCTAAAAACATTTAGCTACAAAATGTTGACCTTTAGGGACGAAAATTTTCGTTATTGAAAGTAGGAATTCTTGTAGTGTGCTTTTAGGAAATAATTCAAAGTATGCAAAAGAACAATAAAATCACGGATCGCTCCATGATTTGTATGATCGAGGTTAATCTGTGTATGTTGATTGCTCTCTGGGGACCCAAATGTGTCCAGAAATGGATCCATCCACACACGAGTGAACCATTATTCTGTCCATTGGATGGCATACATGTCAAAAATCCCGCTCATTCATCAGGTAGTATACACATTGCACATGCCCTGGGCTAAAAACTGATGTTGGTCTGCTAATCAAGGAAAATTATGCTTCTATGAGAAAAATCCTAGTACACTGCACATATACTCAGGCCAAAGATCATCTTGCTCTTTTGTGATAAATGGGTTGGAAATCTTAGAATCGGATTTTTGTGAAGGTTTTAGCATTCTCAACCTCAAGGATTGTGTATGGAATCCGTGAGCCCTTGGTTCTCAACTGGTAATCCTGGTTGGGAGGTTGGGAAATACAGACCGTTGATCCAATGGGCCCTGTTGAATGCGGGTAAGATTCTCTCTTGTGTAATTAGTGAATGTAGGGGCTTCTGCAATTAGGATGAAACAGAATTTCTAGATGAAACAGATCTCTTCCATAAAGAGGAATCAGATACAAATTTTGGATTCTTAGATTGATATTCAGTCTGGTACATGTTACAGGTTGAATTAATCATAAAACGGCATTTCATCGCAGATACTTTATGCCTCAACAAGGATTTCCACCTGAAGCTGATGTTGTTTACTAGGGAGACTTTTGGATAACTGCTAGCCTCCAGGAAAGGATTATATTGGAGACGGGTTCTCGGTTGGTACAGTTTGGCACAATAGATTTAAAGATTTTAAAGATAGTGTTTCCAAAAATTGTTGCCTATAAGTTGTACGGTTTTGCCTGTTTGGCTATATCAGGCTGTGGCTGCATGGAAAGTTGTATTGCTGTAAACATTTGTATCATGGAAAATGGACATTTATGTGCATTTATAGTTTGAAAACATTAAATAGACTGTTAACTGTCTTATTGGTATTGTACTGTTATTTTCTTGATGAATGTTAAATGGACGAAACATACACGCACATGTTTAATCATTGATTGATTATGATATTATTAAAAAATAGTGTGAATTATTTTTTGAATGCCTATCAGGTGTAAGATTCAAAAGAGAAAAAATACAAACAAATCCAGCAATTTTTATTAAATTCGCAGCTATTTTAGCGACGGACCAAATCCGTCGCTAATTTCTGAACCGTTACGATGAACGACGGTTTGAGGTCCGTCGCTCTCCTGACATTAGCGACGGACTCTATCCGACGCTAATATTTTTAAGGACGAACATTTAGGTAGGTTATTCTGAAAATCAGCGACGAATTTTTATTTTTTGCGACGGATCTTATCCGTCGGTAATCTACGACGGACCCTATCCGTCGCAGATTGAACCGGATTTAATACGTCGGGAAAGAAAAACGACCCAGTAAACAGCGACGGACCAGGCGACGGACGAAATCCGTCGTTTATTTAGTTTTACAACGGATTTGGTCCGTCGCAAATCTGCGATTTTGTCGTAGTGACATTTTCCAAAAACCTAGTAAATGGAAAGATCCAGTGTCTCTCCAACATGATGGCAACAACAAACAAAAAGAAGAAAAAGAAAAGAAAAAAAAAAAACAGTTAAACAAATGATTCAACAATAGTCCACAGACGACCTAACATTAGGACAAAATTTCCACAGACAACACCTTCTAATGTAAGGGCTCTTAGCACATTGACCAAACCTCATGTTCTACATCACCAAACCATGGTCTCCACTGCTATATACTAAAACCCAGACAAATCTCTAGCAACATCTCTTTATTTGGCACTGTTTGTGGACGAGGGGGCCGCGAAGAAGCTGAGTTTTTGGTCCAAGATTCTAATATGTCAAAACCCTTCCCTTAAGTCTCAACCACTAATAATAAACAAAGGTTATCATTCTAGAATGATGAATTTCAATTATAGCTTTGACATAACTGAGGGCGTCGGATCGAAAGTGTCCAAGGATATTATGGAAAGTCTGCAGCTTTCTATACATTTATGAAAGGAAGGAAATCTATCATAGGGCATTTCACTAGAGAGAATTGCATCGCATTCCACAACTGAATTTAAAGGAGTTTAATCTCCTGGACGGACAATGGTATAATATAACAGAATATAATGCTGAGACCAAGATATTGTATGGTACATTCACGCTTTAATTTCATCTGTACAAGAGGTCCACATCGATTGGTGATCGACAATGTTCAAGATGGGACTCACCTTAGATGGCCCATATCACATAAATTTTTGAGATTTGAAAACCCTAGTTACAAATTTGGGTCTTATTGGTTGAATAAAAATCTTAAGAAGTAGGTTGTTTCATGGTAAATGATTGTAATCGTTGGCAAAATGGATGCCCATGGGTTAAAAGGGTCATTTGATTGATGGTAAATAGTAGTAATTGGAATCAACGTGAAATCGTTTAAGTTTAGAATTATCTCAAAATTTTAAGAATTAAATGTAAATGCTACAAACGGTTGGATTTTCAAAAGCAAGCTTACTTTGTAGTATGGTGCTCAAAATTTCATTATATATATATATATATATTCCAAAGCATATATTTGATGGCTTATTACATTTATCATGTCAAATGTGACTTATATTAATTTGGGGTATTAAAAATAATTTAATTAATGCATTTCAATTATAGGCATCTAGCACAATTTTTGAATTTCAATGTATTTTAATCACAGGCATTTTAGCACAATTGAAGATTTCAAATCGCATTGGTTTGGATTCCCGTGCATCCCAATGACAAGCATCCAAACGAACCCTTATTAGTTTCATGACTGTTATATTGCTAACACTTCAGTGATTTTTGGTGCACAGACTATTTAGTGTGGGGTCCGACAGTATCATCTGTTCAGATCACTGGAAGATGGACGTTTTCTCGACGAAATGAAAAGCTGGACGGTTCTGTTCAATTCAGTGGCCTAGCATTGAATAATATCCCTTAATGGAATTTCATCTGACGACTTGCATTCCAAAAATCATCATGCAAATTGAGGAAGAATAAAACAGAATATAACGCATTGGATTTTCTACCATTTTCAAGTAGGAAATATAAAATATTCTTATAGTATTTAATGTAGAGGAATTTCATGATCCGTGATCCGCCAGTTTTCAGTTCATACAAGAGGGGCCCATGGTTAACTAATCTGGATCATTAGTATGTTGTGTAACTCCATGGAATTTCTATGGCCCAAAAATGCCTTATAAAATACAATCTTATCCTTTTGTTATATGGTCTCTAAATAGACGGTTAAGAAGAGAAATAAAACAACGGTTCACATCAACTGAAAGAAGATCCAACATCACGTGCTGGGATCTTCCAGTTTTTGAAGAGTGACCCATCAATGATGGACCTCAACCAACCAATTGTCTGGATTGCCGAACCATGGACCCCACTTGTGAGAAATGGAAACATGCTTAAACAATGGAAAATCTGAGATTGGATATCATATAAATCCTCTCTAGAGTATATCCACCGTAAGAATTCCCTAGGTTGAGATTGAGATGGGAGTAGCGGGTCTTGAATTAAACAAACGGGTCTTGAGAACCGCATGGAATATAACATGTTCGACACATGTGGCCCACCATGATTTGGAGATTTGTTGATTATGATGGACAATGATTCAGATGGAAAATGAAGCTGAATGTGTGGTGAAATAATAATTCAATAGTCTTGCGGACTATAGCTTATCGTACTCATGCACACATCAACCACACACATGGGATGAATGTATGCCAATGATCAAATCATCCTTTCATCCCACTGCCTACGGGAAATAGGATTGATCAGTAATCAGACGGATCAGATGATCATGCTTCATGGGTGGTTAGTCAAATGTCCAAATTCAATGGATGAAATCTAATGGCAAGAATCATCAGGCCGTTCAGAATATCGCATCTCTCATCCAACGGTGGCCCCGCATTTCGAGCCACGTGTTACATGTATGAAACATGTTCAATGGATGTGAGAACACTAGTACCATCCACCATCAATATAAAGGATCCGTCGGATACCACATTGATGTATGGTATCCGCACCTTTGATTGAGCATGTGAATATTACCCGAAAATAAGGATGGTTTGTACGAAATCATGGAGTCATCCTCTCAAGGGTCTTTTTATGAAATGGTACCCAGTTTTATACATAATTACATATAACTGCCTAAAAAGTTCTTTTTTGTAACAGCAAGGTGGATTGTCCAAGTGGGCCCCACCCAGTAGCACATAGAGATGGGATGTAGCAGTAATAAGTTAATTGACTGCCCATTACTCAGTTTTGAAGCCATGTGAGCGGTTTTTTCTAATAGTTTGATAATCGTTGCGGCTACTTTTACACCTAAAATGGGTCAATGATTCATGATAAGGAGAAGGAGAAAACCTAATTGATTTTGAACATTAATTTGAATAGTAGAGAGATCAATTATGAAGGAAAAGAAGTCATATTTCATCATTGTTACACGATTTACCATGTGAATCTTGCACGAAAAAAGGTGTTCATTTATACATCTTTTTACGTTAATGAAAGCGATGTGACCTACTTTCCACAACGTAGATGCATCGGGAAATATTTAACACCTGAGCATTCATCTGCTATGGTCGTATTCAATGAATCACTTTTAAATAGACTATTTTACTACACTTTTAAAGTCACGCATAATAGGATTTTCCTCCTCAGTTCAGATGAGATATGGTGCGGATCGGATGCCACAAATCTTGGCATTATCGTGTTGCTCAACCAATTAAGGGTACTATTCGATCGGTCGAGTGGATCGCTCGACTCAAAGTCCAACGAACTATTTGGTTTGGAATTTTGTGGTGCTCAACCAGTCGAGGGCACTGCTCGACCGGTCGAGCACCTAACTCGACTAGTTAAGGGTTATACAAATTTAATTAAGATATGGTGTGGACTGCATAAATTTGAGACAGTTTTACAAGAGGTGCGAAATGAAGTTGCTTAAACTATAAATAGAGGTTTTAGAGTTATTCTAAGATAATGCAAGAGAGTTTCCCAAAGCTTTATAAAGGGTTTAGGGCTATTAAAGGGTGAGAGAAAGAGAAAAAGAGAGAGGAAGCTTGTGTAAGGGAGGTTCTAGTCGTAGAGATGATCTACTTCGTAGTCGACATCTCAGTGCTTTTATGTCCTTGTAATTGGTGAGATCTCTTTATTTTTCATTATTCTCTTATTGTTTATCCACTCCTATGTGAGTGAAGAAGGTTTGATCCAAGCAGTGTGCGCTTGTGATCGGTCGTAATATTTTACTTCATAGTGAATTGTTGCTCTATATGAAATTCCATGATTTTTACCTCTTTAAGGATTTTCCACATAAAAATCTTCTGTGTCGTATGGTTTATGTTTTAATTTATTGTATACCATCTTTGAATGGTCCAAATTGATGTTCACTTACTTTTAAACAATTTAGATCATTGTCTAATGTAGAGCGGGTCGCGGACAATTTCATGGTCAAGATGGATCAGAAAAGGTACGGTCGACAACATAAGTGATCCGGACTGTTGGACCTTATATCGGACGTATCTCGCAATCCGAAATGAGTTATCTGATGGTAAAATATATGATTTTGGGGTAAAACGAACTACTTTAGCCAACCAACCCCACTATGCAGGGTTGCACAGCCTGGATTTGCGAGAAACCCCCTGATCGACGGTCGTTTCTCCGTTTTAATTTCGTTTTTACTATAAATAGTAAGTTTTAGTTTGCTATAGCTTTTCATCCGTTGGGCTTTAAGAGTTGTGTCCAATATGAAAAGTGTTTAGAATAATTAGAAAAACGGTTTGGTGAAACCAAATAGGACACTTACTATTTTTGGCCGAAAACCTTGCGCACTAGTAGACATCACGACCGTCTATAAATAGTAAGTTTACTATTTATAGTAAGTCGCGGATTCTAGGAACTTTAGTTGTAGTTTGAGTCTGATTTCTTTCCTATTGCTTGGTTCCCTTATTTGAAGGGGTGTAAACTCGTTTTTATTCATTCATCAATTAATTTTGAATTTATTAGAATTTATTTTTATTTTTCTGCTTTCTTTCCTCATAGATTCGAGAAGTCTCTGTGAGGGGTCCGCCGAAGCTCCGTGGATTTGGAGTAGTTATCTTTGAGGAAGACGGTGATCGACCTCATCACGTTCATCCCTGCGTCATTGTCCATCATCTTGGATGGTCCAGATCTTAGTCTTTGTACTTTTGAACAGTCAACTTTTCAACTATTTAAACCACTTTACACCTAGTGTTGAACAGTTTAAATTATTGTCCACTGCTCTGTAAACTTTCAAATAGTTTTCACATGCTTTTGAATGGTCAAGATCGCTACCCTTCCCTTCATCATTTTTAGAAAAGGCCAATAGTTGCTACTTGGATTTAACAAAAATCCCCTCAAAATGTGGGTGCTTACAGCTAAGGAAAATATTTTTGAATAGTCTCTCTAATATTGCTTGAAATTGGGGAGCATTTTATAAAAAAAACCGTCTCTGAAAATGGCAGTGACTCATCTCACACATACCTTGCGGTTATGCCAATCCATATCACGCAAATCATGTCCTGTTGTGGATGAAAAATAACACGAGATCACCTGATCTAATGATCCTAACCGTTCAATTGGTACCTATCAAATGGAAAGTTGAAACAAAACGATCGGCATATAAATCCAATTGGAAAATGTTGATGGCTAAGATCACTTCGATGTGACTACTGGGTTGTGCTCGGTCTATGATAAAGCCCAAATTTGGACGGTCTAGAATGCCTATAGGAGTGGTGGTATACCATCACCGAAGTCTTTCACATGGAAGACCTACACATTTCTAAGAAACAGTTTAATTGGTTGATGGCTCTATTTCAAGTCTACCTTGCTGTGGCATCTTGACCGTTGATATGAGATTGCGTGTAGAATCAGCAATCTTGTTGAAATATTGCTAAAAGAAGGGAAAGACAGCAAGCAACAAAGACGAATTTTTTCTGGGTATAATGTGTTAAATATACACATCGATATGCGGAATATGAGCCGTCCCTGTTACGTGATTGATTTGCTTACCAATCAATCTAATGTCATAGCTTAAGTGTGCCATTGCCGAAAATTATGCTGATAAAACGACTTTAAAGAATTCATCAATTTTATTTTTTTCGTTAAGTACGACATTGTCGATGACTTCTGTCGACGGTTCAAAAGCTGGCTATTAATCGAACGGCTATGAAGATTCCGTTGAAATTTTTTAGACTATGTCCCATCCGAGTGGCATTCCATCAATTGAACTGTTTAGATCATTGGCTTCACGGGTTAGTTTGTATGTTTTGTACAAAGCGTTATGTTTTATAGTTTTTTGTGTGGGGAAAGAGATGCAACTCAAAAAGTAGAGAGACATAAAATCTTATCTCAACCGTACAATTTGGTATGTGTACAGTGGTATGGGCAATTCAGATGGTGGGCCTGACTAAGGATGGACGGCGCCTAATTACCGTAACAATCAAATCCTTCCAAACATCCGATCTCTGGACCTCTCCATCCATGAAATATGGATCACTGCCCATGTTTCTTTCAAGCATTAATTTGAGGCGCATAGGTAGTATAGGACTTTCTAGCCATCCGGATGTGTGATCTATATGACGTATCTCCAATGGAGTTCTATAAAATGAATGGTCAATATTTAGTGAAATGTGGCCACAGGTACTTTGGAGATTTAAGTGTTGCAAAAAACATCAGTACACAATAGATGTAAAACAAGTTTATTTATTTTTTAACAAAAAAAAAACCTATAACGTAAAACTAACACCCAAATGATAAAAGGAAGAAACAAAGCAGAACACTGGTAAGAGATACATATGGTTCCGTAGCATGCTTACGTGCATAAGGTGAGAAACACAGCTTTTTTCTTCCTAGAAACAAGAGAAACGGAGATAAAAGATTCACCTCTGAGACTCTTTTTCCGTACAAAACTTCCCACACACAAGGAACTAGAGGAAGGTGTATGGAATACCTTTCTACCTATGCTCCTCCTTATATAGACTACACTAATGAAGGGAGAGTATGCGGTAGAGTCCTGATCTAACTTCACAAGAGAAACCCCGAGAGAGAGAGAGAGAGAGAGACTAAGTTAGAACTTTACATGTTAAAGCAACAGGTAACTCCTTTAATATAATCCATTTATCTAGACATTTATGTTTATCCCCTCTGTAGGTATAGTCATTCCAAGAATCTGATTAACAACATCTAAATCCTTCAATCGAATTCAATAGCTAAACGAACTTTTAATACTGCAATAGTACCTCTACTAACACCTATAATTAGTATGTTATCTACATATGATAACAAATTAATGAAGTAACCATTACCATAGTTGCAAACATAGATAGGCACAATGATTTACTTCACATCTCTAAAATCTCAAGCCCACAATGGAGGAATTAAACTACTTGTACCAATACTTTAGTACCTGTTTGAAACTGTAAAGTAATTTGTTCAGCTGATAAACTAGATTCTTTTTATTTTCTTTAATAAAACATTCAGATTAAGTCGTATAAATTTCTTCGTTAAAATTTTAATTTTTTTTTAAAAAAAGTTTTATACACACTTGCTCAAGCTCCCAGTAAAGACCATAACCATACTCCGCATAATATGAATAATACTTAATCAAAAAAAATGAGAAAATTTTCATTAAAATCAATACACGACCCAACCGCCTGTAATAAATTGTAATATATATTGCCATAGCATTGGCAATAATAGCATATCGTCAAGTATAGTATCCCTTATCAAATGATATAAATCGCCCATCTTCGTAACTATTATTATGATCTTCAATCGACCATTTTCACTAAAAAAAATTATCTTTATCAAACTTTTCCAATCATAGAAAACTTTTTTGCAGGATGGATACATTTCGCATACCAGAAACTGTATGCATAATACCATCAAGCATAGTAATTCTAACATATCCAATCCCACCATTTTATACATGCTATCATTACACATGCAAATTGGGCTAACATCACATAACTGATAAGTGTAAAAGTAATTCCTATGGGGAGTTATATGGAATGAAGTGCTTGAATAAAAAAATCCATTGATGGATCAAATTCTCTCGTATAATAACTACTGGCAACATTTTTTCATCGCTGAATGAATTGTGTTTCTTAATTAGGTTTTCTTTAAAATATTTTGAATTTTATATTTGATCATATGAATCAGGTTTTTAATTTTTTATTCGCTTCCTGAGTATACAATTTTTTTGCAAGTGGCTATTCTTTTTGTAATTTCAACACTTTTTTACTTTATACCCTTCTGACTTAGATCTCATCTGATTTCTCTCACTAATACTTTTCTCAGTGAATTTTTCTATGACCATCATAACATCACTAACAAATCCCCCCCCCCCCCCCATGTGTTTTTCTATAGGACTTTTCAGTAAGCAATGTGAACACAGTTGACTCTATATTGAGATGTGGACACCATCAACTCTATATTGGGATGTGGACCATTGTTGATATTCATAATTAGACTATTTTATAAATTTGGCATTGAAAAAAATCAAAAGTGTGACATTTTCTTCATTGTTAATTTTAACATCGCTCGTCATTAATCTACAAATGGACGTATTAAAAACATTTAAGTGTTTTTGCAAATTTGATAATTCATTTATCTGTAAGTTATATAGTTAATTTTCTTCAAAAAATTATCTTCTTTAACTTCTATTTTCTTTCATATAAGTCTCAGAATTTGTCTTACAAACATTTTGCAGTGATTTAATTAGACGCATTAAACAAAAATGAATCATCTAGTGTAAGAAAAATATTTATGATGATTAATTGGTTTTTCTTTTCTAATACATTATCTTTCATCTCTACAAGCTTCTTTTATTTTCTTTCTATTACAATTGAACAGAATTCCTTTACAACACCAGATTCATTTTTAATTTTCGGAATATATAATTAGATCCGTAGAACTTCTATACCTCAAATTCGGTAAAATTCAAGTCAACAATTTGAAACACAATTATAACACACACCAAAATTGATCATGTTAAAAGACTTCTTAACCTTTAGCTCTAATACCGATTGTTGTGGAAAAACACCAACATATTATTGATGGAGAACAAACCAAAATTACAAAAGAAAATGAGTAAACCAATACCCAAAAAATAAAGAGGTTTAAAAATAATTTATTATTTAAAAAAAAAAAAAAAAAAAAAGACGAGAAACAAATATTTGTGTGGTTTGACAACACACCTATGTCCACATGACAGTAACATAGAGCTTTCTTTTCCACTTAAACAAGAGAAATGAAAATATAAGATACTTTTTCTTTGTAAAATAACTAACCATACAAGGAATACTACATAATAAGATAAATGGAATACTTCTATCTTTGCTCTTCTTCATCTAGACTATACATAGGAGAGAGCAGTTAATAGAGTGCTAGTCTAAGCAGGCTTCACATGAGAAACCATTAGAGGAGAGAGAAAGTGAATGGCAAATAACTTGAAAAATTACACTACACAAAATTAGACCACACCTATATACATAGGTGGTACGTATGGATGAAGAAGGGAATCCTTAGCGGATTTCAATTTTCATGACCACCGTCCTACTATCTTAATTGATCAACACCCTTTGTGGGTTCAAGGTTAATGCGTAGTTGGGCACTGTAACCTAACTTCTAGTTCATCCTGCATTGCTAGTTCTGCTTACCAAAAATGACCTACTTGAAGCTCTCGATTATGAAGCGCACCACAACGAAATAGTCGCGCCGTCCTACCTATTTAAAGTTTGATAATAGGTTGAGAGAGTTGCTGTAAGACCCGTATCTTGGTCCGTACATTTCCATAGACTTCCGCGGTCTTACCGGTCGAATTCCGGCAACCTTCGACCCTTAACCGATATCGACGCGCGACCCTGATTCATATGTCGACAACCCGAGTCGACTCAACCCGAGACCAATACCATAGCGACCGCGCCGTCGTTGCGGTTCCGATACCGCGACCCGCGCGCCAAGGCGATACCCTGGTCAAGAGATATGGGCCAACGTTCGGTGCGAGAAAACGCCGCGCGTTGCGAAATCCAAGGGAATCTCTACGATGTGTCACATCAATCACATCAATCCCATCAATCAATCACCCATCAATCCATCACATGTCAAGTACACATCACTTTATTCCATTTTTCCAAGCAACCACAAAAGTTTTCATCTCTCATACCTCTCTTACATAAAAAGCCACAAAAGTCTTCATCTCCCATACCTCTCTTACACAAAAGCCTCAAAAGTCAAGCTTTTCTTACACAACCATCACTCACCCATCCATCCATTACTCTCTCTCTCTCCCTTTACATCACTCTCTCTCTTTGTCTCTTTCTCATTTCAAAATTTCCAAGCAACAAAAAAATTTCAAGAGTCCCACGTATGGAATTTCTCAAACCTTCCTAAGCTCCAAGTGGCCCACCTTCCTACCCCAAAATCTCCCATCTCAACCCTCCATTCTTCATCTTAACCATTGAAGTTGAAGCTAAGGTGCCAAGGAACCCCTAGGAGCGAGAAGATCGGACGGTGGGTGCTACATCATACTTATTTTTCTTATTTTTATGATGGGCCAAGTGAGGCCCACCGATCAATAGTGTGGATCTCACTTGGGACCCTAATATGTGGCCGATGGACCACTTGGATCATCATGATTGTTCCATGATGGGGCCATTCTCCATGGACCCCATCATGATGTTTATTTTCTTTAGAAAGGTCATCTAGACCATCCATATTGGTGGGGAAAGGATCCCCACCGTTGATCTTCAGTTTCGATGGTCACATGTGCAAAATGACCCACTTGATGTATGATTTCATGAAAGGGAGGGCCCATGATTACGGGGTCCCTCCATCACAAGCCGTGTCCCACTCTCCATGTCTCTCTCTCTCTTTTATTACTTTTATTTTATTTTATTTTATTTTATTTTATTTTTTATGCTATAGGATTGTGGCCCACTTGAATGGATCCCACCTTGATGTAATTATTTTATTCAAGTGGGGCCCACCTTAGACGTTGAACCGTGTCACCCATCAGTGGTGGTCCACTTCATCTGGGCCCACCACTCTTTAAAAAAATATATATCATAACCGTCCAGCGTCTGGGACGCTGGACGTTCCAATGAAATGAAGAAAGGAAAGAAGAAATGTGAGGTTTTTGGGGTGACCCCCTAGTGTAGGCCCCACCTTGATGTTTATGTTCAATCCAAGCCATCCATCCTCTTACCCATGGCATTTTAGCCGTTGGGTAGAAGTTTGGAGCTGATCCAATCACCTGGTGGGTCATAGCGCCAAATATCGCATTTCTACCATTCAAACACCAAATTCTTATTTTATTTCACTTCCAAGCATCAAAAAAATTTGAACTCTGGACTCATTTGGACGGCGTCGAGCCACTAAACGCAATGGTCGGGGCGGATTTCATTTTAGCGGGCCCCACATGTGAAAAACCCCAGGAAAACAGGTTTTTTCTCGAATTTTGAAAGAGGCAAGCCTTGCCTCTGCCTCTTTGTCAGCGGGCGTGCGGGCGGGCAGCGCCTGCACGCAGGTGCGTGCAGCCATGGACGGCGGTCGTCCAGTAGGGGCCCACTGCCCTGCGTGTGGGCCCCACTATAATGTTTATTTGTCATCCGACTTGTTCATTAGGTGGGCCACCCCAGTGGTGGGCCCCCCTCCAAAAATGAGTCAGATCCAAAACTCAGGTGGCCCACACCACGCGAAACAGTGTGAATTGAATTCTACCGTTGAAAAGTTTCTGGGGCCCACAGAAGTGTTGGATCAAGCAGAAATTTTTGTTGTCCCTTCATACAGGTCTGAGTGACCTTATGAACGGGTTGGATTTCAAATAAACATCACAGTGGGCCACATACGTGGGACCCACAGTGATTTATGTATTTTATTCACACCGTCCACGGTCCGTGGACGGTGACGCCCACTGTGATTTGTATTGTATCCACACCGTCCCCATTGGACAGTGGGGCCCACATATATATTTTATTATATTATATATATATATTACATATAATATTGTATATATTACATATATTATATTATATGTAATTTATATATTATATAATATACACGATTATACGCATTCATGTGGGCCCTACCATTGTCACAGGCGATGCATCCAGACCGTCCATCCACTTGAAAAGATCATTTTAGGCCTATGGGTTAGGCCCATTTGAATTTCAAAAGGGCTATGGGCTAGGCCCATTTGGTTTATGAAATGCTTATGGGCTAGGCCCATTGGATTCATTTAAGGCCTAAGAACTTAGGCCCATTTGATGTGTTGCAAGTCCATGGGACTAGTCCCATTTGATCTAGGAAATGTTTATGGGCTAGGCCCATTTGATTCATTTAAGGCCTATGAACTTGGGCCCACTTGATATGTAAAGCCTATGGGCTTAACTTGATATTTAAGGCTTATGGGTTTAGGCCCAATGGATATGATCTAAGGCCATGTGACTAGGCCATTTGATGTACTCAAGGCCCATGAAAGTGAACCCATTTGATATATTGTAAGGCCCAAGGGACTAAACCCATTTGATTATAAAAGGGGCCCATGGGATTAGGCCCATTGAATTTATTTGAGACCCATGAGTTAGGCCCATTTTATTTGATTAAGGCCTAGGGGTTTAGGCCCATTTGACTCATGTTAGGTCTATGGGTTGAAGCCCACTTGATCTACATGTGGGGCCCAATTGGTGTGACCCATTGGTCACATATTAGACTCATGAGACTAAGCTCATTTGATGCAATCCTAGGCCCACGGGTTTTGACCCATTGCAATGCACGTCAGACCCATTGGTGTGGCCCATTATATGGCCCATCTGATGAATAAAAGGCCCATAAGATATGGCCCATTTGATATATATATGTAAGGCCCAATGGGATGAGCCTACGGTCCATTGCAATGTGTAATTCCCATACAGTCTATCTAACGCTGTTTACAAAGATCGTGCCTGGGAAGCAATGCTGGTTTGACGTCCACATTGCGAGTGTAATGCTGGTTGGATGTCCACATTACGACTCTCCTTGGGGCCCATTACTGAACCGTACTTATTGTGTATAGGCCGTCCAGGTCCATCTGCATTGTGAGATAATTCATTTTATTATAACATGTTTAGTGCAGTTCCATGACTCATGATCATACGCATCATATATATGCTTGACATGAGAATTGTCTGATCATAGCATTTGCCTTCGGGCAGGTTGTTTATGGGCTCCCGGTTAGGCGGCGTTACCCTACATGAGCGCACGATATGCGCAGGATTTGTTGCATGACTGGATAGCGTGAATCATGCATTTCGCATTTGTGTGACATGGTTATTGTACGCCCTGGCGACATCAGGGCCGTAGCCTCCACAGACGCATCGTGGTTGGCAGGATTGGATACCGGAAATCTTGTTCTGTATGGGGTACTATAGATATCCCTGGGTGAAAGTCCTTAAACCCTTATGGTACCAAGAGGTTGCTCCAATGTCTAGACCGAGTGGGTAGATGAGCGTTGAGTGCCAATTACCAGACGGTTACGCTCTCCACTGTGTCGTGGTCGGTTGGAAGGGGGTGCGGCCTTACCCGCCCGAGTGTAGGGGGCAATCCTAGGCTGAGTTTGACCAGCTCGAGGAATGGGTCCGCTATCGACGAGTTGCGCCCGATATTGGTAGACAGATAGTGAGGTCTTTTCCACTTACCTGATTGCGCGCGATGTGGCGGCAATCTGGTTTAGAGTGTACTAGACCCCGGTGATATTTCATATTTTGAGCTGTATTGATGTATGGACATAGATGAGGATCTGTATGCTTGAGTTGCATTGCACATCGCATGACCTTAGGATGGCCGATACCATTCATCTCTTGCATCGCATAAGCCTTGGTACGGCTCATGATATCATAGATCCATCTGCATATTCCGTTTTACTCTGATATTGCATGTTCATATTACTACCTTGCGCACACACTTTCACCACCCTCTAAGCTTTCTGTAAGCTTATGAACGACCGTTGCGTGCAGGTGACGTTGGTTCGCAGCAGCGCTGAGGCAGGAGCACGTTGCAGAGTATTTTGCGGTTTTTGTTCTTTACCATTGTATTTCCCTTTATGCTCATTGTACTTGTAAAGTTTTTGATCATAGTGGAAATGTAATGGAGTGCTTGGTTGTTGTTTGTGGGTTATGCCTTTGGTTATGCTTATTACGAATCAAACTGATATTTAAAATCCTCCTCGTAGCATCCCAGGATCGGAACCTGGCGAATTGGAGCTAGGAGCCGAGAATGGGGTTCTACGGAGGCTGTCAGCGCCGGATTCGGCAATCGAAAATTTTGTGAGCCCGGTTTTCGAGTTTGGGGCGTGACAGTTGCACCTCTGATGCCTCTGATCATAGGCTTTACCCAATAGAACTCTCTTGTGGGCTTCAACTGATTCACACAATTGGTCATTGTGCTTGGTTGAAAAGTCAGTGACACGAAGCTACCTTGTGCCAGATTATGACTGAACACATTTATGTCAAAATCCAATCTAAACATCTAGCGTCTATGCCTGGTGACCGTTTGCCGACCCACAATAGGGGCCACAAGGCCCATGACTTCTCCCATATTAAAAGACCTCATCCACCCCTTCAGCCCCACCTAAGATGGTGCAACCCTTAACTATGGAGCCCACCTTAATGTATGCATTCTACATTCACCCCATTTATCCGTTTTTTCATATATTATTTTAGGGCATGAACCCAAAAATGAAGCAGATCCAAGAACTCAGATGGACCAGGCCATAGGAAACATCACTGATTGAATGCACCACCATTGAAAACTTCCCAAGGCCAAACGCAATATTTAGTTGCAATCCAACCTGTTGATAAGGTTACACAAACCTGATAGAGGGGAAAAAACAAATATCAGCTTGATTAAGAACTTTGTGGCGCACAAAGCAGATCCAAATCTGGAGCATACCATGAGAAAGAGTCGTGACTGATCATTAAAAACTTCTCGTGGGCCACGGAGGTTTTGGATTAAACCGATATTTGTTGTTTGTTTTTTTTTTTTTTTCATCAGGTTTTTGTAACCTTGTCAGTAGGATGGATGGCAAATAAACATTAGGTAAATGTTACTTTTGGACCTAGGAAGTTTTCAACGGTGGTGCATTCAATCACCCGTGTTTCCTGTAATATGGTCCACCTGATACTTGGATCTGCTTCACTTTTGGGCTCGTGTCCTAAAATGATCTGGCAAAACTGATGGATGGCATGGATATAGAATACATACAACAAGGTGGGCCCATGGTAAGGGCCGCACCTAATCCATTGCAGCACGCTGTTCCTAGAGTCAGTAAGTAGACTCGTGAGAAACGCTGGCCGTGATTCAAACTCGTGAGAAATGCTAAGGTTATTTGCGCTGGGAAATGCTGAAGCTGTTGTAACACATCTGCCAACGTGGCACACGTGTTGGGTGGGACCCACCGTGAACATGCCCAGGACGAGAGATCAGGACCGCCCACTCATCAGGTGGCTTCATAATTCTGAGAAAAATCGACCGTTAGAAAATATAAAGACATGCAATCTATATTCAACGTACACATGTGGCCCACCTCATCAGATAACAGCCTCCTGAGAAGATTAACTGCCCAGATTTCGTTCATGTGTGCCATTTTAGCGGGACCGGAATCTATAAAACTCCTGTAATTGTTCGTAGCTAGCACAACACCCGAGCCTGATCTAACACCAAGGTTGGACACGCCAGGGAACAGTTGGGAGGTGGAACCAACCACAGGACTCTGTGTGGGACCCACCATTGTTTGTATATTCAATACAACCCATTCATCAGTTGTGCCTCTCCAGGATGAAGGGAAACTCCAGAAAGCAGCCTGAACAAAAACTCGGGTGGGCCACACTTAGACTTTGTAGGCATAATTTACATTGTTCTATACATGATGTGGCCCATCCAAGTTTTGGATTGGACTGATTTTTAACATATTGTAAGCAAAAGGGGGCGCACCTGATGTAAGGAGTGGATGTCACGCTGATGGGGATTTTCTCCTCATTGCTGGAATCGATGAAATCGAATGGGTTTCGATATCATCGATAATTGCAGGATTTTTCAATCCTGTTCGCTGGACTGTTTTTTTGTCCTATCGATATCATCGAGTGACTTTCAGATGCTATCGAGGCTGTTATCGATAGACCTTCGATGGCATCGATAATTGTTGAAATTTTCACCCCTGGTTGCTGGACAGTTTTGGTCCCGTCTCGATATCATCGAGTGACTTTCAGATAACATCGACGCTGTTATCGAGAGACCTTTGATATGATTGAAGAGTTCCGCAGATGCGATTGCGGAAGCACAGATTTTACAGGTTTTATTTCCTATTTGGGTTCTGCCTCTTTCTATTCTTATATAAAGGGGTGTATCCGGGATTGGGGTGTATTCCAGGGTTTTCTACGATTTTCTAAAGCTTTGCAAGGGTTTGCTAAAGGGCTTAGGGTTGAGAGAGAGAGAGAGAGAAAGAGAGAGAGAGAGAGGAAGCTTGTGGAAGGGAGGCTATGCTCGTAGAGGTGATCTACCATATCTCAGCGCTTTCACGTCCTCGTAATCGGTGAGATCTCTCTGTCTTTTTTGTTTCTCTTACTGTTTATCTACTCCTGTGTAAGTGAAGAAGGTTTGATCCAAGCGGTGTGTGCTTGTAATTGGTTGTAACGTTCTGCTTTATAGTGGATTATTAATCTGGACGAGGTCCCATGGTTTTTACCTATTTAAGGGTTTTTTGCGTAAAAATTCCTGGTATTGTGTGATTGATGCTTTGATTTACTTCATTGCTTTTATTATCCCATAATTCTGGTTTGTTCTTGAGGGCTAGATCTTAAGGTTTTGTGCAAGGCCCCCAAAAAAGTGGTATCAGAGCCAAGTTCATTGAACGGGTAGGATCGGTTTGGAATTATGGAAGGTGGCTCATCAAGGATGATCAACCTCAATGAATCTAACTGGACCATATGAAAGGCTAAGATGGAGGACTTGATTTATTGCAAGGATCTATATTCTCCAATTTTATCCATATCAGCAAAACCCAAGGATATGACTGATGATAATTAGAAGAAGATGGACCGAAAGGCGGTGGAGTTTATTAGATAATGGCTGGATGATTCTGCGTTCCACCATGTGTCTACGGAAACGTCAGCCGCTAGCCTATGGCCGAAACTAGAAGGGCTGTATGAGAGGAAGACTGCCGGTAATAAAATCTTTCTGATAAGGCGACTTGTGAATCTCAAGTTCAAGGATGGTGGTTCTGTGGCCGAGCACATGAATGAGGTTAGCAATATAGTGAATCAGCTCTCCACTATGAAGATGGTCCTGGATGATGAATTGCAGGCTTTACTATTGCTTAGTCCATTGCTTGAAAGTTGGGAGACATTGGTGGTGTCTCTAAGTAACTCCGCGCTAGACGGAAAGATATCCATGGAACAAGTTACTAGCTGTATCTTCAATGAGGAGACAAGGAGGAAGTCTCAGGAGTCTACTCATCAAGAGGCACTTGTGACACAGGAACGGGAAAGAGAAAAGAACACGAAAGACGGGAAGGCCCGAGATAAACAAGAGGCAAGTAGAGTAACAGAAGGGATGTTAAATGCTAGAACTGTGGCAAGAAATGCCACTATAAGCATGAATGTCGTAAGAATAAGAATGACAAGAAAGGAAAAGGAAAGGAGAAGGAAGATGAATCAGATTCTACTATGGTCGCTTCAGATGGCGACATTGTTATTATTCTTTTCATATATTATGATATTTGTCTCACGGTTACGGGTCAAGACACCGACTGGGTGATTGACTCAGGAGCTTCTTTTCACGCAACTCCACGTAGGGACTTCTTTACAAGCTATAAGTCATGTGACTATGGGACTGAAGATGGAAAATTCTGGCATATCAAAGATCATAGGGGTCGGTGATATTTTTGTGAAAACTGATGTGGGCTGCACATTAGTTCTCAGGGATGTGAGGCATATCCCAGAGACCTTCGCCTCAACTTGATGTCGACGGGAAGGCTGGATGATGATGGCTATGAAAGCATGTTTGTTGGTGGCCGTTGGAAGATCATCAAGGGTTCATTGATCGCAGTCAGAGGAAAGAAGTGTTGCACCCTTTACAAGGTAAGTGTCAGTGTGTGTAAGGGTGGGTTGAACGTAGTGGAAGATTCAGCTATTGACATGTGGCATAGGCGTCTACGCCACATAAGTGAAAAAGGGCTTCAGCTACAGCAAGAAAACGACTCCTTCCAGATGTGACAGGTACACCTCTCAAAACCCGTCTTGATTGTTTATCAGGGAAACAGTGTTAAGGGTCAAATATTGCATATTAGACCCCAATAATTGCCTGGATTTATAAACATAATATTGCTTAATGGAGTGTTTTTATCGTGTTTATGTTGCAAGGTGATTTTACAAGCTTGGACTGAAATAGGTGCCTAAAGTATGGATTTAATGCTCTGATGATACTAAAGGCAAGAGACGGACTCTAAGGGACCAAGATCAATGGAATTACACGATAAGGATCCGCAAAAATTGAGAAATTGAAGCTCAAGTGGCTTGAAAATCATCAAGAATGCAAAATCACGGGGTTCCCATCATCCGTTCGGCTCGAAACTTCATACGTGGCTTGATGACCATAAATTAACCGTACACATCAAAAATCATCTATTGTATCGTTGTGGAAGTGGTCCAACGGCCAGATCAGCCCATAATTTCTCGATTTAGGGCCCACCTGATCTCTAGATATGCTTCCAATTTAGACTCATCACCTTAAATGAGGCTACGAAAGGAATGGACGGAGAAGATTTTTCATATACATCAATATGGGACTTGCTTTACATGGTGTAGGTGCAAAGCACACATGCACCGGCCGTGCACCAAATCTAGTTTTTTATGAGCATTCTGATGAACAAATTGGATTTCGGTATTTAAGCCGATCACGGCCTCAACATCAATAACGAAAACGCCTGCATCGGCTCTGTTCGCAAACAGAGCTTGCAGCTGATATCTAGGGGGCCACTACCTTCGATCATGCGGTCAATCCGGACCGTCCATTCGTTTCAAAAGATCAAACCGACCGTACAATAGGAGTTTCTTCAAAACTATACACGTATATACGAGAAGATCTTCGTTTAACGTAAGATGGATGGCGCCAAGAAGAAACAAGTGGGCCATGTCAATGGAAATCCAAAACCAGCCATACTTGACCGGATTTTCGAGGAGAAACTGATGGACGAGGTGGATTTCGCTGGAAATTCCGATTATGGGCTTCACCTATCACCAGCGCATGAAACGCGTAGGCTCTGTATGCGGACGTCCGAGAAAATCGGACGAGTCAGTGCGTTGCACATCGAAACCGGACGTCAAGGACTCGATCCTGACCATCCAAGATTACGGAACGAGACTTTGGATCCCGTCCAAGAAGTCGAAACGGGAAAGCAGGGACATTCATTGGCCCGAATTTACGTCAAACACAACAGGTGGCGCATGTTTTTGCTGTGTAAAACAGCGCGAATTAGACTACGTAAGGAAGGTCGGTGAACGACCTAGCCATCGACTCATGCTGCTGTTATAAAAGGAATCGAGAGAGAGAGAGTGGGGGGGCTGGAGCTTGGAGTTGGACGTGTATCGCATGGCTGAGAGAGATTAGTTTAACCTTTTTGTTTTATTTTTTTTGTTTTTTTTTTACTATTTTAATTGAATTTTGGAGTGTTTTAGCCTCATCATGCTAGGCTAAACCTCTTAGATAGGGCTAAGAGGTGAAGCTTGTAGCATGATGAGAGTAACTTGCTTGTGCCTTTTGTTTAGATTGAATTGATGTTAATTTTAGTTTTATTAATATTGAAATGTTTTTAGTCTTTAATGGTCTGTTGTGACTGAAATTACAATAAGTCTACAATAGCTTTGAGCATGTCCTTTTCCTTTTATGTTTATGACGTCAGGAAGTCCTGTTGTTCACCATAGTCTCCTGGGCATGGTCGAATGTCAGTACCCTTCCTAACCTTCATACATGTGATTGGTTGGTAATTAATTTAATTCTGTTGTTTGTCATAGTCTCTTGGGCATGGTTTGGTGATGGAATCCACTCTAATTCATATACCTTTCATCTCTTGAAAACTAGATCAATGTCAATTCAGTTAATTTTCATAAAACATGCATAAGATCTCCCTAATCTCTACAAGTGGATCCTCTGAATCCCTAGTTTCCTATTTCTGATTTCTCCTAAGTTTTAGATAATTAATTTATAATTATTCCACAATTGCTAATTGATTTAGAATTCATCTTAGCCTAGTTCTAGTTCTAGTTAGTTTTAGATAACGTACAGGTTTCAGTCCCTTGGGATTCGACCTCGGTCTTACCGAGTTTATTATTACATCACAACCCTGCACTTGGGGTGTAAACAAACAGCATAGAATTTTATTGGTTAAAACTGCTTCTCATGTTAATAAAGTGCATGCATTAGATTTGGTTTATTTTGATGTTTGTGGTCCTATGAGGATAAAAATCTTAGGTGGGGCATTGTATTTTATCACTTTTATAGATGATGCATCTAGGAGGGTTTGGGTTTATACATTGAAATCCAAGGACGAGGTCTTTGGTGTGTTTAAATTATTTCATGCTATGGTCGAGAGAGAGACAGGTAGATCATTGAAGTGCATCCGCACTGACAATGGTGGTGAATACATTAGCGACTTTCATGAATACTGCAAATCCCTAGGTATATGGCATGAACAGACGGTTCCCAAGACCCCCCAACATAATGGTGTAGCTGAGCGAATGAATCGCATCATTGTTGAGAGAATCAGATGTATGTTATCCCATGCAAGATTGCCCAAGCTGTTTTGGGGAGAAGCAATGCACACGGCGGTGTATTTGATAAACAAGTCTCCATCAGCCCCGTTGAATGGAGAAGTACCCGAGAAGGTGTGGACTGGACAGGATCCATCGTACAGTCATCTCAGGGTGTTTGGATGCAGGGCATCCGTTCACGTACCAAAGGACGAGTGGCCCAAGCTCGATATGAAGATCAGACAGTGTGTGTTCTTGGGGTACGGTGATGAAAAGTTTGGTTACAGATTGTGGGATCCGATCGAGAGAAAGCTCGTCAGGAGCAGAGATGTGGTTTTCTTTGAAGATCAGTGTATAGAACACATTGGTAAGCCAGAGAAGAACCAGCTTAGTTCAGGTGAGCTAGAGGACATGGATCCGGTCATTCCTCCCGTGATGCCTGATGACGGGGGAGTACAGCAAGGTGCAGAGGACGAGGGAGTTCCTACTGAAGATGGACCGGGGGGAGTAGCCCCCACTTGATCCACCTGCTGAGCCACAGGTGAGGAGGTCATCTAGGGACAGACAACTGTCCAAGAGGTACTCACCGCATGAGTACATAAGGAGAACCAGAAGACTATTCTGAGGCCCTAGCCGACGAGCATAAGGAGGAGTGGTTGAAAGCTATATAAGAAGAGATGGAATCCTTGCATAAGAACCACACCTATGACATGGTGAAATTGTCTAAGGGAAAGAAAGCTTTGAGAAACAAGTGGGTGTTCAGAAAGAAGGTTGATCAGAAGAATTCACAGACGAGGTTCAAGGACAGACTTGTGATAAAAGTGTTCAGTCAGAGGAAAGGCATAGACTTCGAGGAGATATTCTCACCAGTGGTGAAGATGACATCCATATAGGTATTTTTTAGGTTGTCGGCTAGCATGGATCTGGAGATAGAGCTGTTAGATGTTAAAACTGCCTTCCTCCATGGTGACCTAGAACAAGAGATTTACATGCACCAACCAGAAGGGTTCGACGTCAAGGGCAAGGAGCATATGGTGTGTAGGCTGAGGAAGATCTTGTATGGGCTGAAACAAACTCCACAGCAATGGTACAAGAATTTTGACTCGTTCATGTTACAGCATGGGTATGACAGAATAGAGTCGGACCACTGTGTGTTCACGCGCAAGTTCTCAGATAGTGATTTCTTAGTTTTGCTGTTATACGCTAATAACATGCTCATCATGGGAAAAGACATCAAGAAGATCGATAGGCTGAAACAGGAGTTGGGTAAGTTTTTTACGATGAAAGACTTGGGCCCGGCTAAACAGAACCTAAGAATGGAGATAACCCGTGATAGAAGTAGCAGGAAGCTTTGGCTGTCACAAGAGCGGTATTGAGAAAGTCCTAGAGCGGTTCAATATGAATGCAGCGAAGCTAGTCAGTACTCCACTGGATGGTCACTTCAGATTGAGCGACAGGCAATGTCCCAAGACAAAGGTAGAGGTGGAAGAGATGCAGAAGATACCTTATGCATCAGCTGTAGGAAGTTTGATATATGTTATGGTGTGTACACGCCCAGACATAGCATATGCGGTTGGTGTTGTCAGCCGGTATCTTGCCAATCCTGGTAAAGAGCATTGGGCAGCGGTGAAGTGGATACTATTGTATCTAAGAGGCTCATCCAGGTTGAGCATATGCTATGGTAATGGAAAACATGTGTTAGAGGGCTACAGAGATACAGATATGGGAGGTGATATAAACTCTAGGAAGTCTACATCGGGGTTCATGTTCACGTTTGCAAGGAAAGCGATTTCTTGGCAGAGCAAGCTACAGAAGGTCGTAGCATTGTCGACGACAGAGGCCAAGTACATTGCAGTCACTGAGGCATGTAAAGAGATGCTTTGGATGAAGAGGTTCCTACAGGAACTTATCCTGAAGCAAGAGCAGCACGTGGTCTATTAAGATAGCCAAAGTGCTATACACTTGAGCAAGAATCCAAGTCAGCACTCCAAGTCGAAGCACATAGAGCTTCGGTATCACTGGATAAGGGATACTTTGGAACAGAAGGTGTTATAGCTTGAGAAGGTCCACACGGACAATAATGGGTCAGACATGATGACCAAGGCTTTGCTCAAGGGCAAGTTTGAGGTTTGTAGAAACTGGGCTGGCTTGAAGAAGGTGGATTCCTCCTGAGTCGAAAAGGGAAAGATTTGATGGGGATTTTCTCCTCATTGTTGGAATCGATGAAATCGAATGGGTTTCGATATCATCGATAATTGTAAGATTTTTTAATCCTGGTCACTGGACTGTTTTTTTATCCTATCGATATCATCGAGTGACTTTCAGATGGTATTGAGGCTGTTATCGATAGACCTTCGATGACATCGATAATTGTTGAAAGTTTCACCCCTAGTTGCTGGACAGTTTTGGTCTCGTCTCGATATCATCGAGTGACTTTCAGATGACATCGACGCTGTTATCGAGAGACCTTCGATATGATCGAAGAGTTCCACAGATGCGATTGCAGAAGTGCAGATTTTGTGGATTTTATTTCCTATTTGGGTTCTGCCTCTTTCTATTCTTATATAAAGGGGTGTATCCGGGATTGGGGTGTATTCCAAGGTATTCTAGGGTTTCCTAAAGCTTTGCAAGGGTTTATTAAAGGGCTTAAGGTTGTGAGAGAGAGAGAGAAAGAGAGAGAGGAAGCTTGTGGAAGGGAGGCTATGCTCGTAGAGGTGATCTACCATATCTCAGTGCTTTCACGTCCTCGTAATCGGTGAGATCTCTCCGTCTTCTTTATTTCTTTTACTATTTATCAGCTCCTGCGTGAGTGAAGAAGGTTTGATCTAAGTGGTGTGTGCTTGTGATCGGTTGTAACGTTCTGCTTTATAGTGGATTGTTGATCAAGACGAGGTCCCGTGGTTTTTACCTCTTTGAGGGTTTTCCACGTAAAAATCTCAGGTGTTGTGTGATTGATGCTTTGATTTACTTCATTGCTTTTATTATCCCATAATTCTGGTTTGTTCTGGAGGGCTAGATCCTAAGGTTTTATGCAAGGCCCCCAACACATGCCACTGAGCTCGGGTTTTGTACATTCACAAAAGGTGTTCTGGGGGATTCCGGACCATATATAACTCACACAACTTAATCATACGTGTGCATGTATATGGTTCAATTATTCAAAACATGACGTGGTTACTGGTGAATGGTCTGTTTTACTGAACTACCAGCTTAGTATGTTTCAACTATGAGGTCACATGTTAGACTGCCCATGTGGAGTGGGTGAATGGGTCTGTGTTAAAAAAAATAAAAAAAATAAAAAATGAAAGAGAGAGAGCTCCCAACCCATGTGGAGTGGGTGAATTAAAATTTGAGCATGTTTGGTAAAACTTATTTTCGACACTTCGATTTTGTCATATTCTGAGAGAAAGGAATGACCCAGCTGACGGTCTAGCCTATCTGGGAAGTGACAACCAAACCCTCACGCATTTCAGTCGGACTTCAAACCTCCCTGTGAGGATTCGAGGACAATGTTTCCTAAACAGGGTAGGACTGGGCTCCATCAGGAAGTCTCCCCTATGAAGTGGATTCCTGCGGCAGTTGCTAGTTATATGTATTTCTAGTTCCTTAAGATAGGCTCCTTCTGGTCCCTTTTTCCAGGAGGGCGCCCGAATATGTTCAAGCTAACTTGAGAGAGAGAGAGAGAGAGAGAGGCTAGCTTAAGTGATTTTTTTCCCTCATTTATGCCATTAGCAAATCTCAGAAATTAAATGCTTAATTTGAATTTTCATTGAAAATTTTATTTTAAACTTTCTTCTCTTAACTTAAGACTTAATATGGAATGCAATAGGTGATTTTGTTTAAATCTTTGATCATGTTTGATTGTAATAACCTTAATTTTTTTAATGAAACTTTTATCGTTTTATTAGTAACTGATGTAGAGCAGGTCGCAGACAGTTTCATGGCCAAGATGGATCAAAAAAGGCCCGGTCGACGACAGAAGTGATCCGGACTGTTGGACCTTAGATCGAGCGTATCTTGCAATCCGGAATGAGTTATCTGACGTAAAATATATGATTTTGGGGTAGAACGAGCTACTTTATCCAACCAACCTGGCTATGCTGGGTTATGCAACCCATATTTGCGAGAAACCCCTAGATCGATGGTCATTTCCCTATTTTATTTTCGTTTTTACTATAAATAGTAAGTTTTAGTTTGATTATAGCTCTTCATCCATTGGGCTTTAGGAGTTGTGTCCAACGTGAAAAATACTTAGAATAATTAGGAGAATGGTTTGGTGAAGCCAAATAGGACACTTACTAATTTTGGCCGAAAACCTTGTGCACTAGTAGACATCACGACCGTCTATAAATAGTAAGTCAGTCGCGGATTTTAGGAGTTTTAGTTGTAGTTTGATTCTAATTTCTTTCCTATTGCTTGGTACCCTTATTTAAAGGGTTGTGAACTCGTTTTCATTCATTCATTAATCAATTTCAAATTTTATTAGAATTTATTTCTATTCTCTTGCTTTCTTTCCTCGTGGATTCGAGAAGTCTCTGTGAGGAGTCCAGAGAAGCTCCGTGGATTCGAAGTAGTTATCCTTGAGGAAGATGGTGATCGACCTCATCATGTTCATCTCTGTGTCAGTAACTCATGTAGAAGCTTTGGAAGGATTCAAATTGGATTGTGTAACACTTTGAAAAGTTCTATGAGCCCCATGACAATGACTGTCTTATAGCCACACCATTCATCCATTTTAGGATGTGAGCTCAAATATGAGGCAGATCCAAAGCTTAAGTGGACCACACCACAAAAAGTAGTGAGGACAATGATGTCTTACATTGAAACTTTCCATGGTCCACCGTAATGTTTATCTAACATCATAATGTCATACAGACCTAGATGAAGGGAAAACATAAAAATAAGCTTGATCCAAAACTTATGTGGTCCCAAGAAGTTTTCATTGGTACGCGTTCAATCCCCTTAATTTTTATATGGTGTGATCAACTTGAGCTTTGGATCTTTTTAGGCTTATGCCCTAGAATGATCTCACCAAATGGATTGACACTGTGGATATAACACATACATCATGGTGGGGCACACAGAACTTTTCCACGTCTATATATACTTGGATCTCCTTGGAAAGGGATGAGAAATATGTGGTGACCTTGGTACTGGCCCATACTAGTCGAAGCTCCATGGGACCCATGATGATGTTTTTGTTTGATCCCCACTATCCATCCTTTTGTATAGCATATTTTAGTGCATCATTTAAACAACGAGGTATATCCAAAGCTCAAGTGAACCACACCATAGGAAACAACAGGGATTGAATGCCTATTGTTAAAAACTTTTTGTGGGCCACAAAAGTTTTGGATCGAGTTGATTTTTTACTTTATCCAGGTTTCTATGACTATATGAACAGGATAGAGATGGAAAATATACATTACAGTGTGCCCTAGGAAGCTTTCAATGGTGGGCATCACTATTCCACTACTTCCTGTAGTGGTCTACGTGAGATTTGGATTTTCCTCACTTTTGTGCTCGTAACCTAAAATGTGCTTGGAAAATGAATGAACAGTGCGAATAAAACACATGCATCATGGTGGGGTCCCCAAAGTTTTTCTAGTATCGACCGGTTCTGAGTATCGAGCTCAGTTATGATGGGGTCATTGATTCAAGTCCCTTTGAAAGGGAACCGATAAGGTATTACCCCGGTAACATGTTAGTGGGTGTTACCCGGACCGCAGGGCTCACTTTAATGTATGTATTGTATATCTGCACTAGCCATAAAATTTTCTTGCTCATTTTAGAGTGGTCCTAAAAATGAAGTAGAACCATTTCTCTGGGATCACACAATGGGGATTGAATGCCACCATTAAAAATTTCTTGTGAGATAAAAAAGTTTTGGATCAGGCTCATATTTGTGTTTCCCATCTATCCATGTTAGTGAGACCTTATCAACAAGTTGGATGTTAAATAAACATCATGTTGGCTATCAAGGGTAATAACCATTAAAGTGTTACCATGCTCCATCAAAACCCGTAACTTGATTCCTAGTGACCCTCAAGTCCATGCCCGATAAGTTCTGTGAATCCTATGTGTTTTATCCACCTCGGTCTATCCATTTTTCCAAATCATTTTAGCCTTAAGCCCAAAAAATGAGACAAATTCAAATGTTAGATAAACCACACCGCAGGACTATGACTTAACAAGTTGAATGGAAAATAAACATTATAATTGGCCCTAAAAAGTTTGTAATGGTTGGTGGCATTTAATCATCATTGTTTCATGTGATGTGGTCCTCTTGAGATTTGTATGCACATTATTTTTTGGATCATGTATGAAAATGATATGGCAAATGGATGGATGGCTTAGATAAGACATAGATAACATGATAGGGTACATAGAGCACTGATATAACGCTTCAAAATTCAGCACCCAAGTATTAGTACTCGGATCTCAAATTCAATAGTGTTAGCTAAATAATAAATGAATGCACATTCTCATTTTATTATTTTTAATTCCCATATTACATTTGTAGAGTATTCATCACATACAAGTAAAATAAACTTAACATTGAAATTCAAGTTTCAATCATTCCATCAATCAAATCAAATTGCCCTCTCAGTTGGGAATTTATTATAAACTGAAAGAGTCAATAGTTCCACTGAAATGTAAAAAAGAATAGATCTAGCTATTGTTTGAGTTAGAAGATCTCTACTTCAGCCTCTCTTCCACAAAATCCTTGCTCAGTTCTTTAGGCGCATCATAGTTTTCTTGTCTTGCATCATTTATTTGTGTGTGTACAGACTAAAATCATGAGTGGCCATCCTAGTGAAACTTCCTTTTAAGATTACACATCCATCATCACAGTTTAGTATAGTTTACAAACATAATACAAATCAAATATAATAATTTCATCACATACAAATCTTGATTAATGCATGAATCCATGAATGCACATCCAACTTGTGAAAATCACAAGAGACATCATCGACATTATATGGAATCTCATGTGGCATAACAACGATCATAAGTCACAAGATATGTCATCGGCATTACTCAGAACCTCAAGTAATATACAATTAGCTATAATCATAAGAGACGTCATTGGCATTACTCAAAATCATAAGTGATATAATAAGCTAAAATCACAAGATAGGTCATCAACATTATCCGGAATCTCAGGTGACATAACAATACACCAAAACTACAAGAGACGTCATCAGCATTACTTGGAATCTCAGGCGACATAATAATGAATCACTAGAAACATTATCGATATTATTCGAAATCACAGGTGACATAATAATGAATCACAATAGATGTCATTAGCATTATCCGAAATTTAAGGTGAAATACAATGGTGTCATAAATACTATAAATGCATGATTAACCAATCATTTATTAATCTATTTTACAAAACAATTAATTATTGAAACCCTTAATACTTAGTGGCCTTATAATCACAATACCATGATTAATTTTATAATCATTGTAATCACAATTCCAATCATAAATACAAGTCCAATCACTATCCACTTGTAACTTATTTTGGCACCACCGGAGAGTTCTGTGGGTAACACGACACTAAGTCCATCTTCAAATGAGACTTCATGAACTGTGTAAGAGATCACAACTTCACAACACCTCCTGTTTCAATCCAAACTTTCAAAACTATATAAGAGATCATGACGTCAGGGCGAAACTCGAGAGAGAAACCAGAAGAAAAGAGGGTGGGCGTCTGATTCGGTCATCAACTCACAAAGTCTTGGCTGAGTCACTGACTCACTAACTTGCTGGGCAATCGACTCCAACATCCAGTTCTGGACGTGATAGAGAGGTGGAAAGAAAGGGAAAGGAGAGGAGAAGGAAATAAGAAGAAAGAAAGAAAGAGAAAGAGAGTCGATCCTGAGTTGCAAACTGAGTTGACTCAGATGAGTTAAGTTGCTGAGTCAGGGTGTTTGGATCCAGCTCTAGGCGAGTTAAGCCAGCATTGTTGAAAATCCGTTAGTGAGGGCTGAGAATCAGCCTTGTGTTGAGTTCAACATCGAGTCACACCGAGTTGAGATCTTGTCGCATTCAAGTTGGGTTTGAGCTATTCGGGTCAAGCCTAGTCGACTCCATTTGGATTTGGGTTTAATTGCGGGAGATAGGCTGTTTTATACCAACTTCTAGGAAGTAATTTACATAATTCCTTGGTCGTTATTCAGTTTTTGATAATCTAGGCTTTAGACTATAGACTAAACCTAGATTTTTTTATTCTAACTCAAATAAAGTCTATGATATTGTGATCTAACCGCATAAGTTTCATAAATTAGGGTAGAGTTTAACCCTAAAAGGCGTGAATGTACGATAATAGCAACACTAGAAGACGACCCAACGCAAGAGGTGACGTGTTTGGTGCTACTGCATGGATGTGAAACATTGAAGAATCTATCATATCGAATCTTTTTTATTATTATTATTTTTTTTAATCGTTGGATAATCATACCTAGATCATGTGGGCCTCACAGTGATTGAATTCGATCTTGAGTCTGATGCTCAATTTGGATTTGGGTTTAATTGCGGAAGATGGGCTGTTTTATACCAACTTCTAGGAAGTAATTTACATAATACCTTGGTCTTTATTCAGTTTTTGATAATCTATAGGCTTTAGACTATAGACGACCAAACCTAGATTTTTTAATTCTAACTCGAATAAAGTCTATGATAGTGTGACCCAACCGCATAAGTTTCATAAATTAGGGTAGAGTTTAACCCTAAAAGGCGTGAACAAATGATAATAGCAACACTAGAAGACGACCCGACGCAAGAGGTGACGTGTTTGGTGCTACTGCGTGGATGTGAAACATTGAAGAATCTATCATATTGAATCTTTTTTTATCGTTGGATAATCATACCTAGATCATGTGGGCCTCATAGTGATCGAATTCGATCTTGAGTCGGATGTTCCATTTGAATTTGGGTTTAATTGCAGAAGATAGGGTGTTTTATACCAACTTCTAGGAAATAATTTACATAATCCCTTGGTCTTTATTCAGTTTTTGATAATCTAGGCTTTAGACTATAGACTAAACCTAGATTTTTTTTATTCTAACTCAAATAAAGTCTATGATATCGTGATGTAACCGCATAAGTTTCATAAATTAGGGTAGAGTTTAACCCTAAAAGGCGTGAACGTACGATTATAGCAACACTAGAAGACGACCCGACGCAAGAGGTGACGTGTTTGGTGCTACTGCGTGGATGTGAAACATTGAAGAATCTATCATATTGAATCTTTTTTTATCGTTGCATAATCATACCTAGATCATGTGGGCCTCACAGTGATCGAATTCCATCTTGAGTCGGATGTTTCACAAGATCGGACGGTGAGGGTTAAACGGTTAGGATGACCATGACCTCCAGTGCCAGATTTCGTATCTTTGCGTCTTTCGAAAGCGGCTGCACGAGCTTTCTCTCGCTTCCTCGTGGAAGTGGGGACGAAATAGGATGGATAGGGTCGATTTCAGTCTGTGGAAAGAGATAGTAAATTTCGGAAGGTTTTCTTTTATACGAGCTGTGATGAAGACAGATCTTACGTGGCTTGATTCGATTATATGATGATCCAGGTTCGGAGTCTTCAGACGATTGAGAACTTCCATACGAACGATTCAGATCATTCTTGGATCCTTCTCTCAAATGGCGGGAGAGCTTCCGCAATAAAAAATGGTTTCAAACCTAGTTTCGCGCGCTGGTGGAATTAATATGTTTCGGTTTTGAGTTTGTTACGCACGTGCCTTCACGTGCTGGTTACGGATGGCCGAGATTATTCTCAGCGAATGGCTAACATACGTTGATGTTTATGTCATATGGATCGTAATTCGTAATCCCATTGGGTTTTCGGAAGAAGAAAACGTAGAAGACGCTTTTTATTCGCGCGCAGGTGATTTCTTGGTTCCGGTTTGAACTCCGCTCGTGCACAACTGAAGCTAAGGTGGAGTCCACAATGATGTTTTGAGATATCCAGTCCGTCTATCTGGTTTCCCCGCCTGGTTTACTAAATGAGAACAAAGATGAGGTGGATCAAAACTCAGGCGGGCCGCAAGATACTGAAACGAGTAGGGAGGTGCTACCGTTGAAACTATCTATATGTGAGGCTCAGCATGATGAATGGGAAGGATTTGTGGCGAGTTCCACTGTGATGGATGATGGATTGGTCTTCCCTATTAAACTAATGGTTTGGATTGAGGAAAGTTGATGTCAATCGGTGGTCCTTTAATCGGGTGGCTTCAAAGAAATTCGATTTGATATTGATGGTCGATTCGTCTTTAAAATTGTAAAGTCATCGTACCATGAAGTTCTTCAAGGTGTATAGGTGTTAATGAACGGATAATCTTTCAAATTGACAGTTAGATTGTGTTTTTAGTCATATGAGTATACATGATCTAGAATGTAAAACCGAATACCACACCTTTTGATTTTTTAGATAGGGCTGTAAACCGGTCGGGCTTGGGGTTAGTCTTGGGCTCTTGGCCTTGATTTTGAAGTGTATCAGGCCGGGCTTATTCAAATTTTTAATTTTGACAGTCCCGAGCCGGCCCCATCGACACCCGTAATTCTAGAAACTAGACATTACATAGGATTATTTCTCACAAATGTAGGGTCTCTGATCCAACAGTAGGTCCAAATGTGCCATGACGTAAGACGTGAATAAATGAATATGTGGGAAAATGCACGTAGATCACAATGATGGTCGTTGTGCGATTTTTGGACAAATCATCCAAAGGTTATGATGCGAAACTCAATGGATAGTGGATGTTGT
Organism: Magnolia kwangsiensis; assembly: GCA_037074715.1. Lineage (NCBI taxonomy): Eukaryota > Viridiplantae > Streptophyta > Magnoliopsida > Magnoliales > Magnoliaceae > Magnolia > Magnolia kwangsiensis. The sequence continues at coordinate 90,911,090 of CM073585.1, forward strand.
GAATCAAGGGCTGAAAATTACTCTACGTATGATTCATTTGAACTGTAAAAGCAAATGGTTCCTAGAAATAGGTTTCTAAGATTCAATATCGAGTATGGAACATATACACGGTAGAATGTTATGAATGATAAATGGTGTATTTCTATCCTTTAAAATTTGATTTCAACGGTATAGAATGTTCATCCATGTATCCAGATCATGATCTAAAGTTTAGATTTGTTGATGATAGGGTTTAAAGGCTTAGATCGCATTCGGAGTCAATTTTATAATGATGCGATGGGTGATCTTGAAAATCAACGGTTGGATGGATTGATTTATGAATGAAGAGTATTCTTGACGGTTGGATCAATGTATAATCGAGTATATGGGCTGATCTTTGAGTGGATTGTATGAATGGCCTAAAATCATTATTAAGCTGAAGAATTGTACACATCGGTTTAGGATAAAAATTGAGGGATTGTTTCATCTTTGTAATTGGATCGATTCGAAGTGTTTAGGCGTGATATCACCTATCTACATGGATGATTTAGATCATGGGTTGAATGATCATTAATGATGTAAACCTACATTGAGAAAACAAAGGTCAATCGAATATGGATTAATCTTAAACTTTATAGGTATGTTATGAGTTGTCAGAGCTTGATTAAGATTAAGAAAACAGCTAAGATGAATGAATTGTGAAATGCAAGGCGATTATGTACATTACAAGTTATATGTGTTCCCATACATATATGATAAATTAGATTTTCACGATGATACCCTGAGACTTTCAATACTTGAATATTGAAATTTTGGCATGTTACAACTAACCAATGTTTAGTATCACTCACTTGGTTTGCTTGTCCCTAACGACACCAATCAAAGGATTATGATTATTCTATTAAGAAGAATATAGTGCATGGTCCATGGTGTAGCCCGTCTCACCAATGAACTTTGATCACAAATCTAAAGGCTACGCCTATATTATCACATACTTTATTCATTATATAATCAATTCATTTTACTGCATGTGGGAAACTTGAAATACCAGGACTATTCATCTATTTGGATTTAACTGGGAAAAATATTAATTTTTTATTGGATTGAGCAAAGGTGTGCCAAATTTGGAGGCACACGCTTCATCTCATACTCTACAAGATATAGAAATTGAGATAATAAAACTAAATACGACAAATTGTCAATTTTTAGATATTTATAATTTGTGTGTATCAAATAAATTTTCGTGAATAAAAAAGTACTTTTTTTCAAATATCATTACTTTTTCAAACAAATTATCAAACATGTAATGCTAGAATTCAGCACTTAAATTAATAATCAGACATTATTTTTAGTTTACCAAGCAGCATCTGTGTAGTCCTGTAGTTGAGTCATGTGTATAGAAGATCCAAACTGTAGAAGACATGCATCCACAATATGAATGGGCCATTGGAGAAGTAAAAGTACCACTAACAATCATTTCCATTTCATCTAACGGCGGATAAAATAGTACATTGGCCAACAACTTATATTCAAGTCCACTTTCAATTATGATATCTTAAAAATAAATAAATAAATAAATAAAAAAGAACGGTTCACGGCCTATCCATGCTGGGATTTGACCCTCCAAAGTAAGCTGTACACTGAATAGGGTAGACTAGCAAGCTGAATTGCCACTAACCAGGGGCCACTTTTTCATTAGCTTATGTTAGGAGGTATAATTTCTATAAGGTCACAAACAATTCACTTCTCATTTAAAGGTGGAGTGATAACGTAGTGCGAGTTGCAGACACTTTCATGGCAAAGATTGATGCACAAGGAGGCCCGATCTGAGGTGGAAATGATCCAAACAGTACTCGGCACTTTAAATAAGTCATGTCTGGCAAAAATCAGTCATATTTCACAAATCGGGATTAGATTTTCAATATATTATATATGATTTTGGTGTAGGAGAACTTACTTAAGCCAACCAACCCCACTATGTTGGGTTGCCCACGCCGGATTTGCATGATTCCATCATATCGACAGCCAAAAGTCCCGTTTATTTTCATTTTTACTATAAATAGTAGGTTTTAGTTGGAGTACAATTTTTAATTTTTTGTAAAAGTTGTGCCCAACATAAAAAAGGCTTAAAAAAGTTAGGAGAATAACGTGGTTGGGCCAAATTGGACACTTACCATTTTTGGCTGAAAACCATGAAGTCTAGTAGGAATAGAGGTCATCTATAAATAGTAAGTCTAGTAGGAATAGAGGTCATCTATAAATAGTAAGTTTACTATTTATAGTAAGTCACATTTTTAGGGTGTTTGAGTTGAAGTCTGAGTCGAAAACTCCGTCCTAGGTTTGAGTTCCTTATTTAAAGAGTTGTAATTTCATTTTTATCATCAATCAAATTGTTTTGATTTTATTAGGAATTATTCATGCATTTATCCCTCGTGGACTCTGGGAAGCTCTATGAGGAGTCCAGAGAGCTCCATGGATTTAGAGTAGTGATTCTCTTCTAATGAAGATGGTGATCGACCTCATCATGTTCCTCCCTACGCCAAGTATTATTAGAGGGATGACTCCCCTCAAGCTAATGGCAACTAATGATGGAAGAGACCAAAATCATAGAATTAGTTGACCATGCAAGGGCTGAAGTAAACCCTCGAACATATTACAGATGCATTAATTCCACCCCGACCCCAAGGCGATGATCAGTCACCCATGATTGTTGTACGACATAGCCGCGTTTTCTGTAGAGTGTTTCTGGATGAAAATCTTAGGGCTATCATTGATGAGTCGAGCCTCAATGATGAGGATGTTGGTGGCATTGTTACTTGACGACTGATCTATGGAGATGATCGACTAGATCGTACGTGCTAAAAGAGACTATCAAGGTGATGCCAAACTTCTATGTTTTAATGGCTTACTACGGATAGAAGACTTTCTCGATTGGTTAGTCGAAGTAGAGTAGTATTTTGATTATATGAACATGCTGGAAGAAAAGAAAGTGAAGTTGGTTGCCTTCAAATTGAAATCCAGTACCCATACATAGTAGGAGCAATTATAGCTCTCACGTGCCCGACAGAACAAAACATTCATCCGATCATGGCTGTAGATGAGATGATTTATTCGATCATGATTCCTTTGCAGTGATTATGAGCAGGAATTGTTCCAACAATACTAAAATTGCTGACAGGAGAATCAGACTGTCACAGATTATACCAAAGAATTCCATCCGTTGGAAACATGGAATGATTTTTTGGAGATCGAATCGCAAAAGGTAGAACAGTTCATAGGCAGTTTATGACCGAAAAATTAGGACTGAGTTCAAATGCACCTAGTCGGAACCATGGATGAAGTGGTCTAGTTGGCAGGTAAGGTAGAAACGTAGCTTGTAAGAGTCCCTTCTCAGCCTTATGATTCGACTTAGGCCCCCATGATAGGTCTCACGCAGGATTTGGCACTGACCAAAGGAAAGGACCCAGTAGGAGGATGTCCCCAATCTCTCACAATCATACACCATGATATAGGGAACGCTTCATCTGAGCCTCAACATGCAGCGCCCATAACAATAGGACCAAGCAAGATTCCAAATCCTTATGATCAACCAAGGTCGGACCATTGTTACCACAATGGCTGACTGGGCCACTTATCAAATACCTGCCCTGAATGCCATGCAATCCACTTAGCCATTAACGAATGGAGCATTGAAAGTGAGGCAACAAAAGAAGACTACAAATTTGATGAGGATGAACAAGTGACTGAAGGAGGTGCTCACAATGAATGGTTGGCAAAGGATCATGCTAATCCTTGGTCATGAGGTGGTTAGTGTACACTCTAAAGAAGGAGGTACACCTGCACGACATGAAATATTCGACACATGGTGTATCTTCAACGACAAGGTGTGTGATGTGATCATAAATAGTGGCAGTAGCGAGAAAATCATCGCGAAGGTGATGGTGGACAAGTTGTAACTACTTATCATAAAACATCCTTCCTCTTACTCGATTGGCTGGATAAAAAAGGTGAATGAGACCAAGGTAATTGAACAATGCACTGTCCCGTTTTCAATTTGTAGGAATTTTAAAGATCAAGTACTTTGTGACATGGTCAACATAGAAGTATGTCATATGTTGGTCGGTTGACCATGGTAATCGAACCATGACGCAACCCACCAAGGATGAGATAATGTCTACGTCTTCATTAAGGACGGTTGCAAGATGATCCTTACCCATATGACACCAGAGAACTACCCCAAAGATTTTAAAGTGGAGGGGAACTCCCTTATGACCGTTCAAGATTTTGTGGAAGAATACAATGAAACAAGCAAGGTATAACGTTGTGGTGGTAAAGGGCGAGGAATCAAAGCCCTTAAACATCCCTTAAGTTTAAGGCAATTGTTAAATAAATTCAAAAAAATCTAGCTTGAAGAGTTACCCAATAGATTGCCTCCCATGCAGGACATTTGACATCACATACACCTCATCTTTGGGGCTATTTTTCCCAACCACCCTCACTATCAGATGAGTCCAAAAACTGTGAGATACTTCAAGTGTAGGTGAGGAATTGATTTGTAAGTCTTCTGAGAGAGAGCATGAGTCCATGCGTGTGCCAACTTTATTAATGTTGAAGAAAGATGAGAGTTGGCGCATGTGTGTTGACAACTGGACAATTAAAAAGATTACTATTAAATACTGGTTCCTAATACCGCCGTTGGACAACATGCTTGATATACTAGAAGGTGTTAAGGTGTTTTCTAAACTAGATTTAAGGAATGGGTATCATCGTATTCATATTCGGCTCGATGATGAGTATAAAACAACATTCAAGACTAAGGAAATGTTATATGAGTGGTCGATCATGCGCCTTCAGTCTATCAAACACACTAAGCACTTTTATGTTTTTGATAAATCAAGTGTTGAAGCTCTTCATTAACCATTGTGGTAATATATTTTGATGATATTTTAATATATATACAGGTGAGATGGTGTAAATGAAACATCTCAAGCATGTGTTACAGGTCCTGGGGAACATCTCATCCGAGTGACCTACATATGTAAGATGATTTTCTCTTTAAAGGAAATCAATTGTACATCCCCCAAAGTTCTCTGAGGGAACAGATTATTTAAGAGCTACATGTATGGAGGTGGCCTTGGAAGACACCTTGGACAAGATAAGACACAAGCTCTTGTTGAGGAACAGAATTACTGACCATAATTGGTATATAACATGGGTAATGTGGCGCAGTATTATTATGTTTGTCAGACCTCAAAAGAGCAGTCTCAGAATATGGGCCTCTACACCCCGTTACTCGTGCTTGATAGCCCTTGGGAAGACTTATCTATAAAATCCATGCTTGGTCTCTCACGAACACAGCCTGACATGGATTCAGTGTTCTTGGTGGTAGATCGTTTCTCAAATAATGTGCACTTTATCTCATGTAAGAAGACCATCGATGTAACACACATGGCAAATCTATTTTTCAGAGAGGTCATGCGGCTACACAGAATTTTTAAGACCATTACTTCTAACCATGACACGAAGTTTATTGGCCACTTTTGGCAGACTTTGTAGAATATACACGGTATGCGAATTCAGTTCAATAGTGCATGCCACTCGCAGATCAATTGGTAAACTGAAGTTGTGAATCGTACATTGGGAAACCTCCTCCGATATATTTTAGGTGTCAAGCCAAAACAGTACTAGGATTTGACATTGTCTCAAGCGAAATTTGCATTAATCAACAACATGGTGAATTGCTCAGTATGAAAGTCCTTGCTCCAGATTATTTATGGTCAAGTGTCTCGCCATACACTTGCCTTAATCACTTTACCCAAGCTTACAGGCATGAGCATTACATTAGAACATATGGTATACCGAATTGTAAGCTTTCAAACGATGAGTACAATGAGCAAGCCAACAAGCATGAGCAACAAAAGGTGTTTGAGATGGGCGACAATATTATGGTTTATCTACTCAAGGAGAGATTTTCCAATCTAGACCTACAACAAGTTGAAGAATAAGAAGATTGGATTGGTACATATCCTCTGAAATATTAATGACAATGCTTACATTGTTAATCTTCTAGATGACATGAGATCTCGCGTACTTTCAACGTTGCGAATCTGACCGAGTATCATAAATTGAAGCTGGACGAGAACTCAAGGTTGAGTTCTTTTAAAGTGGAGGAGACTAATGTAGAGCGAGTTATAAACACTTTCATAGAAAAGATGGACTAGAGAAGGCTCGATTAGAGGCGAAAATGATCCGGACCATCAAAACCTCAAAATAGTCGTATCTCACAAGCCATGATGATTTTTTTGACATATTATATATAATATTGGGGTAGGAGAACCTACTTAAGCCAAGCGACCCTGCTATGCTGGGTTGCCTATGCCGTATTTGCGAGATTCCATCAATCGATGGGAAAAAGTCCTATTTATTTTCATTTTTAATATAAATATATAGTAAGTTTTACTTTGTAACAACCCCGTTGTATCTTTTGTTGTTAGTTGAATACCTCTATACAAACATACAACATTGATGGAAATAGAAAATATAATGAATCCTTATAAATGCTATAAAATAGATATTCCTCGAACCCATTCATAATAGAAGTGTTAAATTCTGAGGACGAAATTCTCGTTAAGGGGTGTGGATTGTAACACACCGTACTTTCTATACTCATGTGTTACTATGTAACCTAACTTGGTATGAATACAAACCTAATCTATTTAAACATTTAGGTTCATTTTAGTCTAAATCCGACCATGGAAAGTAATTCCCGTCCATAGATAGAGTCATCCACCGGTTCAATTTTAAGATGGACCATCAATCATTAACAAAACTTAATATTAGATTTTAATTTCCTATTATAAATAAATCTAGTTGTCCATAATCAAATTTGAGACCTGGATCATTGGATTCATTGTCCATCATACTCATAACCCTCAATCTAACAAACTCACCCCTTTGTTAGCCCCATTGAGCCATCCAATCACCAAATTTGCTATCGAATTTCATCGAAACAAGTCATAAGGCCCTTAAGATAGTTGATCTTCAGCATCAGCATCAATATGACCCTCAGATTAAAGGAGATAGTGAATTAAAGAAATAAATAAATAAAGTAGCATGGCCCACCATGATCATTCACTTGACTAAGCTGAATCATTTGTCTGACTCTAGATGATAACCCAACCTCTAGATTGTAAGAAATTATCATTAAACACACTAGGATTAAGAGTTATGTCCCAGCTTGAGCTTTGAATGTGTCTAACCTTTGGTCAGAAACGTTGATTGGGGCCTCAAAAAGTGAATGAATGGTCTGGATCTACAAAATGCAGCACAATGGACCCCACACAAAATTTTGTGTGCACTAGAGATGGTGCACCAGAGATGGTGCACCAGTAGTACACCAAACCGGAGAATCGGTCAAATGAACTTTGACCCTATAAAAATAAGAAAAATGAGAGTTTCTCTCCTTTATTTTCCCACGAGCGAGAGATTTGAAACCGGGCCCACCGATTGAGTCCCGATCAATGATCGGAACTGTCCATCATGCTCAGCAGGTAAAACCGCCCAAAACCTCATCAGCATCACACACTCAAGCACATGCGTGTGCTTACAAACACCAGCACAAAATAGACCCATGGGCAACAATTTTTGAAAGTGAAAACTCCGCCTTTTGCTTAGCTGACAATCCGAAAGCAACGCCTCTCTTTATCTTAGCCATCAAAGTGGAGAAATCTCAGCCCTTTAATCGAGCCACACTAGGGTTTTCATAGCTTTAGAGAAGTGGAAGGAATCCCGCCATTTTGTTGTTGGTATGATCCCAGCCACAGGATCCCTTCTAGAAAACTTTGAGGACATCACGACCATCGATGTTAGGGTAATAAGAAGCCCCGCGTTTGTTCTTCTCATGAAATGTCACGGTTGTGTGAGTTTTTGCGCCATAACCGAAACACTTGGAACCCACTGAGAAATGGTGGACGACAGTCCAGATGGTGGGTCCCACAAGCCCTGGGGGTCTTATCCAGACCCTCCAGCACTAAGAAACTAGAGGGATAAACCATTGTATTGAATCCACCATTAATGATCTCGTCATCTTCTTGGTTTGGTGGAAATATCAACAGATTATGTTGGGCCCCAATCATCGATTGAGAACATCCACCATGTGGGCCATATCAATAAAAACACATAAATGTAAACTGATCAGGTCAACACATTCAAATCCAAACGTGATCAGCTAAGGAGAGCACTAATAAAAATCAAGCTTAGTGCACTGGTTTTGCGCATCTCGGTAACTAATCCTCGATTAGTTACATTCGAACTATCTAGAACAAGATTAGTAGAGTCTATTAAAGGCTGCCTTTTAGGGAAATCCTTTCGAAAATAGAAATTAAGTGAGAAAGAGAGAATAAGAGCGTCAATTTTGGTTGCACCAACTGACTTAGTGAGTTGGTAGGAGAAAAAGAAGCAAAGGAGAAGACTCGAAAGAGAAAGAGACTGTGCTAGTTCATTGCACCAGCTCGATTCAAGTTGAGTCACTGACTCGCTTGAGTGTTAAGGGTCAAAAATTGTATATTAGACTCAGTTATTACCTGCTTTTATGAACATGATACTGCTTAATATCCTATTTTAATCATGTTTGTGTTGTAAGGTGAAATTAGGAGCCAGGACTGAAAAAGGGTACTAAAAGCATGGATTTGAAGCTCTAAAGCCACCAAGGCAAGGGAAGGACCCCAGAGGATAGAGATCGAAGAATTTACATGCCAGATATCTGAGAAAATCATGCCACTCACATTAAACGGGCCTGAAAATCATCCAGAATGCAAGATCACAGGGTTCCCACCATCCATTCGGCTCGAAACTTTATATCTGACCTGAAGACCATAAATTAACTATACACGTCAAATTTCATCCATTGAATCCTTATGACAGTGGCCCAATAGATAGATCAGCCCCTAAAATCCTGATTTGGGGCTCGCCTGATATCTGGATATGCTTCAACCCCTCAAATTAGATGATAAAGCAAATGTACAGAGTGGATGTACCATGAACATCACAATGGACCCCATGTACACCTGTGCATATGCACAGCTGGTGCATGCCTGCAACGTACCGGATCAAGAATCCAATCAAAGGGTCTTTGACCCGATGTCTCTGTTTAAAAAAATAAAATTGGAACCCTGTTTACGCCAGCATCCGCACGAACGATCCCCAGTGGACCACTATGATCGCCTCATTGGATGATCTGAACCATCCAACATGATCAAAGGTGGGGTATAACCCTCTCCTATGTGCCCCTTTTGTCCCATACACGTGTACACATGTGGATCGTCAGAAAATGTAGGATGAATGGTGAGTTGGTTTAATACAGTGGACCGTACCAAAACCCAATAAAACCACTCCTTCCTGACTAGTTTTTCGTCAGGAATCCAATAAGCGGGTCAGATTTCTCAGAAAATAGCAATGTGCGCCCCACCGAGCATCACAACGCAGTTATGTGCGAAAGAAACCGACCAGATGTCGTCCGATTTTAAGGGCCACTGTGTGACCAATGCGTTGATCAGATGCGTGATCTAAACCGTCCAATATGTCCATAGGGAGGCTAAGACCCTAGTCAATAGGTCAAAATTGACATATAGGTTGATATCGCACCACAAATCTGCTCCAAACGCAAGACGTTCTACCTTTCACTGCGCATGCAAACTCTGCTGCGAAACGGAGTCGGTCCGACTCCAAACTGATTCTCAGCCACCGTCCTCCCAGCTTAGTTTATAAAAAGGAGAAGAACATGAGAGGGAGAGCATCTTGGGCAACCATGGAGGCCATGCACGTGGGAAGAAAGAGGAAGGAGAGAGAGAGAGAGAAAGAGAGAGCAAAACGTGGAGACAGCTGGAGTTCTTCTATCCTTTTTCTCTTTAGTTTTTATTTTTCTCTCCTTTATATTTTTAAGAGCTTTAAGCATGTCTATGTATAACACCCTGAAAATCGGGGGTCGTATATAAACTCAACTCCCGAGTTCCAGACCGTCACTTATGCAACAAAAATGTTTATGATTCGATGTTGTCTGAGTTAGAGCATTCACATGAGTAAAAGTATACCGAAACTGCAATTCATACTCCAGATCCAGTGATTAAAGCAAGTGGAAAACTAAACAATATATATATCACTGTATGAAAAAACAAAGTAGATCCCGACTGTCACTAAAGTATGAATACATCACTGAGTCTCATATACATGTAAATAAATCAAAATAAAATGTTCAAAATAGTCCCACTGAAGAGTCCCGTCAACCCAGGTCACCTAAGCAAAGCCGTCATGATACTGCATGTATGAGAACTCGTCCTAGTCCTCATCATAGTCCAGCTCTACCTCCTGGATCTCTGCATCACCTGCATCTAAGACAGGGTCTGGTGAGTGTTGCAAACACCATCCCGTAACGTGGGAGTGAGTGATCAATTCAGTGGAATTATAAAGCAAAGATTAGCATGTTCTCAAATCAATCATGCGATAATAGTAAAGCAATAAATCAAACAATCCTAATACTGTTGTTAATGCAATATGACATGACATGATGGATGCCCTCACCGATGTTCTCCCTCATACGGCACCATCTAACGCCCACGGCATGCATGCATCCCGCTCAGTGCTCCACATCTTTCAGGCACATGCAATGTAATGGTGATATGATTGTCGAGTTGTTATTAGTCCATTCAAACAGCAGGATTGAAAAACTAAGGTACTTCCCTTATATCAATCCCAACACAGATCCTGTCTAGGGTCGTCACTCCTAGTAATCTCATACGATGTATATTTTATAGGTCACTACAAGGGCTGTCAGGGCTGTTGCTCGCACTCGTTGCACCGCTCCCCCATCACCTTATCAATACAGGCCTACTGTACTCTCACTGCTACGGAAGGGTCGTTGCCTCCCGTAGACTCAGAATACGCTCGCGGTCACTACAAAGGACTCGTCGCCTGATCAGTGTAGGCCGACAGCAAGAATAAAGTGTCCCATACCACCATAATCTGCTCACGAGACTAGGTGCTCACTGGTCACTAAGGGGAGGTTTGTGGCCCCAGCGTAGGCCGACAGCTCAACCACAGTGTCCCATACCACCATGCCCGGCTCATGAGTCTTCGTGGATCAAGTTACCATGGTTACAGGGTTTACAATGGTAAGTTCAGTACCCTAGGTTCAAGCAGTTATGACTCATGCAGGGTGAACATACAATGGTCAGTCGGGTTACTTGACGGGCTCGACTAGCACGATCGCATCTCAAGTCGAACGACATGAAGTGCGTAAAACACTTCGCGTGGCCTAACCACTGCCGCCAACTCCAAAACACGGCTCGCTTTCATCGACGCGTCGTTCGTGGCAAAGATAAGCCAACCACGAAATTCCTCGATTACCGACTGCCTGGACTAAGTATAGTCCCAAACAATTATGGAATCACATCAGCAATCATATTAGAGTATTGGAAATGAAATACAACCATGTGAGCATGTTAACACATGTTATAACATACAACTTAAGTAAATCTTCAAGCACATGCATTCCATACATGTAATGAAATCATGCATTGAGCCAACATGTAGGAAATCATTTACATCAGCATATTAATTGAGAAACCAATCTCAAACTAATTCAAAACACCATGTAATTCAATACATACTAATACAAGCATTTATACAAACACTTACACTATACACTTAAGTCTACATATAGTATGTCGACCCGAAGTGCGCATTTAGGCGAATCTCTTCGCCAAACTAATTATGCACGTATTCCTAACATTCTAATGTGACAATAAACCATGTCAATCACATCAGCAAAATATGAATGAAAACAGTACTTCCTACAAATGACTAAAATGCTCTAAATCTCATATTCTTCGTCGGTTTACGAAACAGGAAACGGACAGCATGTTGTACATGTCAAACGGCGATGCCGTCGATAATCTACTATTAAACGACATTGAAAGCGTTGGAAACAGTCAATCAAAGCGTCTAAAATCCGCACCTTTTTCCTTATAGGTGAAGTGATTCGAACGGAGCGTATACGCTTCGTCTACGGCGAATAGAGAACCTAATACACAAGTTCTATCAGCTAACATGCTATGAATCCAAGGGAACCTCAAATCAGCAACTTTCTAGGGTATTTTCTTACCTGAAAACGTGGAGAAATCACCGGCCAAATGATCGGAGCGTGTTGCTAAAGCACGTGCAACAGGTGGCACGACGGCAGGAAAATTCACTCCTACTCTCTCTCACAAACTCTCACCTTTTCTCTCTCCCAATCTAGGGTTTTTCTCAAATTCGGATGGGAGAGAGGAGTGAGGATTTCAACCCCTTTTATAAGCATTAAAATGCCCAGAATAGGCTCGGGAACAAAGTTTACTTGATGTATATCCATTTCGGGGCTGTTTCGGTCAAAAAGTACATTTCTGGTGGTCCCCTGGCCGAACGCGATCAGAGTTAAGCTCATGCATACTGGATCTAGCACACATTAAGTTTTCAGTCTGGCAGGGTTCGTAGATCGCACGTGGCGGTCCAGTTTCAGTTCAGCGGTTACCGCACGTAGATCAGGTCTATAATTCTCATGATATGAAATAGAAATTTTTCCTGATCCGAGGGTGTAATTTGGCTGAATTCTGACGGTCAGAACGCTTAATACTGACACGTCAAGTCGTGTGCCAGATTTAAATTTCAAATTCCAAATCTGTCCCTATTCTTACTCTCTTCAGTCCAGGCTCAATGAAATAGCCCGTGAATGTTGGTTGGACTTGATTTTCGAAATGATTGTCAAGTCTAGCTAGGTGGTTCTAACAGTCTAAGATAGTAGGTATCGGACTTTCGACACGCGGTCTAGATCCAATACAAAGTTTCAAAGTGGTCCAGAGAACAAACCTGCTTAGAGTTTGATCCGAGGTTTTAGAGTATTATAGCATCATTGGTTTTACTCAATTTGGGTCTTGTAGAACGTATTTAAAGTGATCAGGGACTATTTTCCAGCTACTCTAGCGTCGCGCTAGCTAACTTACACTTATTTTCTAAAGGAATTAATCCTACGCGATTTCGGGTCAAGTTGGTACTCGAGTCTAAGTATGAATTTTTCAGGGCGTTACACTATGACAGGCTAAACCTCTTAGCTAGGGCTAAGAGTTGAAGCTTGTAGTGTGATGGATGGGTTTCTATGGCATTAATTCATTTTGAACTCTCTTTGATTATAGTTTGATTAATAGGAATGCTTTCAATTTTTAATGATTTGTTGTGACTTAAATTAGAATGGATCTGCGATAACTTTGAGCATGTTCTTAGCATTAAAGGGATTATGACTTTGGGAACACTATTGTTCACCATCGTCTCCTGAGCATGGTTGGATGACGGAACCCTTCCTAATGTTCATAATTCCCTTGGATGGATTGTGGATTGGTTAACTTCTATTGTTTGTTTTGTCTCATGGGCATGATTTTGTAATGTAATTAAGCCGAATTCACACCCTTCTCATCTCTTTGAAAACTAGATTGAAGGAAGTTTAGATTGAGCTTTAGTGATATATATTCCAACTGGATGAAGATGGGACTCGAAGTCCGGTTGAGTTCATAAATCAAGCGTAAATCTCTCTGATCTCTACAAGTGGATCCTTGGCACCCTAGTTTCCCACCTTTATTTTTATTAGTTTTTAATTAATCTATTCACAATTATTCTCTTAATTTTCTCTGATTTAGATTACATCTTCGTCTAGTTTTAGTTCAAGTTACTTTCAAATTACGTACAAAGTTCAGTCCCTATAGATTTGACCTCGATCTTACCGAGACTATTACTACATCACAACCCTATACTTAGGGTGCGAACATTGGGCTGGGTTCGAGTCAAGTCCAGCTGCTGGATTTCCATAGTAGAGAAACAGAAGGAGAAGGAAAAAAAAAAAGAGAAAAGAAAGTAGGAAAGAAAGAGGAAAAAGAAGAAGAAGTGAGGGAGAGAGCCGGGTCGCCCACCAGCTACACCATTGCTACCGAGTCCATCCATCCGAGTCTCATCTCCACTATCGTCCATAAGCAGAAGAAGAAGAAAATAAGGAAGAGAGATGGTTTTGAGAGAGTAAGAGATCGAATGAAGAGAGAATGAGAGAAGAAGCCAAGTTTTAGAGATCGACTCGCTGTCGAGTCAAGTTGCAGCCATGAGTTTAGCGACTCAACGAGTCATTTGGGCTGCCGATACTCAACTTTAGGCTTAAGTTCAGGTCGGTGGGTGAATCCTCCAGAGAAAGAAATAAAGAAAAGAGAAAAGAAGAAGATCAGAGGGGAGAGTGTTGCTGTCGAGTTGCTAGCGAGTCATAGTTCCAAGTCAAGCTAAGTTGGGGGTAGTCGGGCTATGTTTGTCCTAGTTCAGGTCGAGCCTAGGGTGGTCGACATATCAGTAGGCAAAGAATGAAAGGATGAAGAAGAAGGAAGAGAAGAGAGACAAGGAAAGAAGGAGAAGAAAGGTGGATTGAGAGAAAGGAGGAAGATTGTTTCGAGTCGAAGCATGAGTGGGTTGAGTTGTCAACTCAGTGAGGTAACTTCTTACTTTCATACTTTTTTAAGTTAAATTAAGGGCCAGATTAAAGTTATTATTAGTTTTTAATATTTTAATTGTAGGAAAAATCATTTATCCTCATACTGGAATCCACCTCTTTCAATCAACAAAGTTGGTCTTCCTATGAAGGTGAGTTAACCATATATCCCCTAATTTGAACATCAATTATAGTTTAAATGGAATTATTAAGCCCTCTTTAAATTGAATGTAAGATGTCCAAATTCTCAATGCAAGCCTAGCCTAAAATCTAGTTTGAGTGCACTTTTGGGTCTCTCAAATTAGTAAGGTAAAGGACTTCTAGGACCATTCAATTAAGCTTTTCATAGACAAATATATGTTAAATGGATTATTTGAATGTGAGAAGTGGATTTTTCAATTTTTCATATTTTAATCCATCACCGTTGAAGTACATTCGAATCCATTAAATCTTAACCATTCATGTATGGTATTTTAGGCTAGAATAGGCATTTAGTGATCCTTACTGATCTCTAATCAAGCAAGGTATGAATCCACATCTTAAGGTGAGGATCACCCTTCAAGCTTTACTATATCATGATAAGTAGTGTTGTTTATTTATATTAATTAATTGCTTAATATAGTATTAAGAGGAAATGATGATAAATGTTAATCTCTACACGTGTAATTATTTACAAATGATTAATGATTGGACTTTAATTCAATTATATGAATATGCTTTGGATCTCAATTACTTCTTTTTAGGTTAAGATGAACATTTTAAATGTACAAGTGTTACTTAGATTGTATGTGGCTTATTTTACCACTTGCGATTACCATATGGTGTTTTGGGAGGCCCTTAAACTAGTGGTCATTTATCCTGATAAGATTAAATAGAACATCTGTTATGGAATTACCATCTTGTGGGTTATTTATGCCGATAAGGCTTTTTGAGACTAATCCAATTTTTATCCCGTCCTTGGGATGGACTATTTGTCGTGGCGATTTTGATAGAATATTTGTCTATATGGCTTTGACAGACATTTTCGTACGACCTTGCGATGGTAAGTTCCACTTGTAGAACTGTAAGTGGCCACTAGTTGAGTAAGTTACCTTTAAATATCTTATTTATCATTCTCATGACCCAGGGATGGTGGAATGAGATACTATGCCTAAGCTGTCGGCTTATGCTGGGTGATAAGCCCTCCATAGTAACCTTTGAGCTTCTATAAAATGGCTATTTGAAAGTAGAATAATAATGGTTAGGCTAATCATGTATCTTCATCGCATACAAACTTTACCGGGTAGTCGATACAAGGCATAGAATTTTCTTGGATCACTATGGGTTGTACCGTTGTTTACACCTTAAGTATAGGGTTGTGATGTAATAATAATCTTGGTAAGACCGAGGTCGAATCCATAGAGACTGAAACCTGTACATATTATGAAACTAAATAGAACTAGAACTAGACTAAGATGAAATCTAAATCGAATGAAATTGAGGGAATAATGGTGAAATATTAATCTAAAACATAGAGAATTTAAAGGTATAAACTAGGGATTCAAAGGATCCACTTCTAGAGATCAGGGAGATCTTTATGCTTGATTCAAGAACTCAACTGGACTTAGAGTCCCATCTTCATCCAATTGAAAAATATAATTATGAAAATTAAATCTGAACTTCTGTTGATCTAGTTTTTAAGAGATAAGACGGATGTAAATTAAAATGGATTCCATCACCAAACCATGACCATAAGATAAGGAAAAAAACAGAATTAAACCAATTCATAGCCAATCTGAGAGATGTATGATGTTAGGAAGGATTCCATCATCCAACCATGTCCAAGGGGCGATGGTGAACAACAGGGCTTCCTAACTTCATAATAAAAAATTATAAAAAGGAAATACACAAAGTCATCGCAGATCTATTGTAATTTCAGTCACAACAAACCATTAAAAACTAGAGGCATTCCTTATAATCAAACTATACTCAAAATCAATTCATCAAACATGAATCAAGCTATAGAATCATTCCCTTCATGCCACAAGCTTCACCTCTTAGCCTTAGCTAAGAGGTTTAGCTCGACATGATCTGGCTAACTCTCTTAAACAGAAACATAAAAAATAAGAAATAAAAAAATAAAAAAACCCTAACTCTCTCTCTCTCTCTTGTGCAGCCGTCCCCCAGATATGATTGAATGCCCTCTCTCCACGTCTCTCTCCCTCCTTTATAGAAATTCTAGTCAGTGCCTAGAGTCAATTTAGACAAGAGGCGGTGTGTGTGAAGCTGTTGCGAAATCTGTTTACGTAGCCGAGAGAAATTCCTACATAAGTTTGCGTAACAAAAGCATCTAGCGCAACCAGATTCACACGTCAACACAACCCTGCTGTGGGATTTGTTCTGATCAGTGTATTAAGGCTGAATTCCTATAAAGGCACATTGGGAAGCTGTGAAGTGGATCCTTAGATACCTGGTAGGTACTAAGGATGTAGGGCTGTGCTATGGTGGATCGAAAATTAAGCTACAAGGCTACGTGGATTCAGATTTGGTAGGAGATATCGACAGAAGAAGAAGCACTACAGATTATGTGTTTACTCTTGGTAGTGCTGCAGTCAGTTGGGTCTCTCAGTTGTAGAAGATAGTATCTATCAGTACGACAAAAGCAGAATATGTTGCGGCTACAGAAGCATGTAAGGAGATAGTGTGCATGCAAGGTTTTATGGAAGAGTTGGGAAAGAAGCAAGTAAATTGTAAACTGTACAATGGCAATAAGAGTGCAATACACTTGGCTAAGAATTCAGCCTTTCATTCAAAGACCAAGCATATTGCCATCAGATATCACTTCATTCGTTCGTTACTGGAAGATGGATCGATTGTTCTGGAGAAGATTCATACATGTGAGAATCTTGCGGATATGCTGACCAAGGCGGTCACAAGGGAGAAGCTGAAGCTCTGTTCAGCTTTGATTAGTCTTCAGGCTTGAAGATGGGGAGGTGGTGCACTCCGGATGAAGAAGACAAAGGTTTATGGTAATGTGTCTCCAAATGGGAGATTATTGAGAATGTGGAGCCACATCTGGGCAGCCTTCGACCGGTCGTAGGACACGCTTGACCGGTCGTAGGGGTCTGCTCGACCGGTCGTGGACCGGCTCGACTCAAAGTCCAGCGAGTCTTGTTTTTCATGTTTTTGGGTCCTTCGACTAGTCGTGGGGACTATTCAACTGGTCGTAGTACGACCAGTTGTAGCTCTCCTTCGACCAGTCGTAGGTTATGCAGATTCGTTTCCGAATCTGATGCGGACTGTGAATTTTGGTGTCGCCTTTCCCAAGGGTGCGGAAGAAAAGTTACCTAGACTATAAATAGGGATTCCTAGGATTGTTTTAGGGAGAATAAAAGTTATTCTAAGGTGTGGGCTAAGGGTTTTCTATGTGCTTCCAAGGGAGAGGTTAGTATTTTGCCTTGTAATCTTTATTTTTCTTCATAATGAAAGTTTACATCCGTGGTTTTTTACCCTAGTTTGGAGTTTTTCCACGTATATCTTGTCTTGTGGTTTATTTGGATTGCTTTGATCTGTTTCTAGTTTATATTTCTTTCTGTTTATCGTTTGTGGGTGAGGCCTGAGATTGGATCTAGGCCCACTGCGTTGTTTGCGTGCTGCGCAACAACTCCTTGTTACTGGCCTATCAGATGGATGCCCTTGATCGTCCTCCAAATCTTATTCTTGGTGCATCGTTTACGTTTAATCAGCTTCATTGATCCTTTGTTTTATAAATAAATTGGTACCGACCCTTGCCTTTTTTGGATCTATCCTTTAAGTGTCCCTGATCGTCATTCTACTAACCCCTGGCCCACTAAATCAGTGGCCCGATCACGCCGATAGCGCACAACATCGCGGACATGGGATTCAGCTTATAACGCAGCGGAACCGACTCCCTGTTTTTCCAGGTCTTCTTCTAGTCCTCTTGGGTACAATCGACCCTCCATCTGCTCCATTTTAAATGGTCCAGATCATCATGCATATCAGAGAGGAGATCCTATAAGATGATCTAGATCAATAGGATTTTTCGCAATCAATCAAAAACCTTCCTTGTGTGGGGCTTCTTTCAACCATATTTCTTATCTATACTGATATGCCTCTTTACCTGCAATCAATCGGGGTTAGGACGGTTTCGTCCTGGCTTCCTGATGGATGGTGTGGATCAAGGAGATGACCCATGGTGATGGGCCCACATCGTCCTAATGGACAGTGTCTGGTTTGCATGCGAAACAAAGAAACGGAAAGAAGGAACTTTCCGCTTTTGACAAGGATTCTCAATCCCGTGTAATACGCCACAACCATTATTGTATTCGCTAGCTTCATGAAGTGGGGTCCACCTTGCTAATTTGATTAATCTATGATGAATCTATCCCAGAGATTTCTTATGTGGAGTAGACTCTCCAATGTTCTGTTCATCACATCATTGTTATCAGTTTTCAATCGTCGGTGCGTTAAAAACCAACCCCATAGATCTGATCGTTTTCTTCTTCCCAATCTGATTGACGGTCCGAATTTCCCGATTGAGTCATGATGCAAGTCAAATAACCCACCTCAATAGTCGGCTTGGTTCAAAACTGCAGCAGGCGCGAAACAAGGGCCTCCTCAGTAAGAGTTTTTAGGCCAAACACGGTTTGACCGTGCTCGCCTGATTAGTGCACAAGGGTGTAATGTCCATCATACACATGCACCCTCTTATGGGGGCAACTTTCGGTGTTTCCTGGAGAATTTACATCGCTCATTCATTTCTTCACTTAATATAAGGAGTTGAACCCAAGTATTTGAAGCAGATCCAGAGATGAGGTGGGCCCCAACTTGCCGATTTATGGCCGATCTAACCGTTGGACTGCTTCCTCAAAGATCCAACGACTGAAATTTTAAGTGTGCGGTTACTTTATGGTCCTCAGGCCCGCTATCGAATTTCGAGTCGAACAGATGGTGAAAACCCTGTGATCTTACATTCTCAACGAATTTCAAGCCCTTTCATCATGAAATAGTGGATTTTATTTACTTCAAATTCTTCAATATAGGTCTCTGGAGTCCGTATCTTGCTTTGATGATTTCAGAGCGTCAAATCCACACTTTTAGTACCCGTTTAAAGTCCAAGCTCCTAAATTTACCTTGCACTACAAATATGATTAAAATAGGCCGTTAAACAGTATCATGTTTGTAAATTCAGGTAATAGCTGGGGTCTAATATGAAATATTCGACCCTCGATAATCGTAGAGTATTTTACCTACTGATCCTAAGTTTTCATTGTGTGCATTTGACTACCATGAGTCGTCCTTTTCACATGAACTTTTTCAGGTGTCTAGTTTTCCTTAGACATACATATAGTACTCTTCCAAGAATCTAAGCCACCTTGGGTGTCCTCTTTGCATGGTTTTTTTTAGGTGGCTAGTTCTCCTTAGAGCATATCTTTTAGTACTTTTTCAGGTTGCTAGTTTTCCTTGAGCGATGTTTTTCTCAGCTGGATGTGCATCCCCAGGTTTATAAGCATATACATGCATTTATGCATTTAAACAAGATTATCTTTGTAAAATTTATCTGACAAATGCGTCTCTGATGAACCTTATCTGATTTTTATGATAATCATTATGAAATATTTGTTATACACTGTTCCTGATAAATATGCTTAATTATCTTAATAATACGATAAATCTTGAAGGTTATATTTCACTGGGATAGTCATTAACGCTATCAAACTATATTCAGTGTGAAGGACACGTGGATGATGTGTGAGTTGACTCTAGTGCGTCGCATGGAGAGATCGATGGCTATACGACTCTAATTTCTAGACTACTTTCATTATTTTATTGTTCAATCTTTAATTATGAAACATTAGTTTGTATGAGTTTTCGAGTAACCACAAGAATAATTGGTTATGTATATTTGGACTCCCTCTTATACTTGATTTGCTCATATTCCGCTAGATTACTAATTCTAATTAAAAATATACACACACACGTGGTATTTGAGCCACCATTAAAAGTTAACGCTTGAATTTTTAAAAAAAGAGCACTATACTCAGATTCCGAAAACCGGGGTGTTACATAGTTAAAGTATAACTTTTGATCCTTTGAATTATAAAAGTCATGCCCACCATGAAAAGGGCTTAGATAAGTTAGGAGAATAACATAATTGGGCCAAATTGGACACTTACTATTTTCAGCTAAAAACCATGGAGTCCAATAGGAATCGTGTTCATCCATAAATAGTAAGTTTGTTATTTCTGGTAAGTCACTTTTTATGATGTTTGAGTTGGAGTTTGAGTCTAAAAATCCATCCTGGGTTTGAGTTCTTTTTGTAAAGAGTTGTAATTTCATTTTTATCATCGATCAAATCATTTGGAATTTTTTAGGATTTATTTATGCATTTATTCCTCATAAATTTGAGGAGCTTTTATTCCTCATAAATTTGAGGAAGTTCAATGAGGAGTCCAGATAGCTCTGTAGATTCTGTGTAGTTATTCCCTTGCGACCGTCTTTTTGCTCGTCCAATAAGTAAAACAAAATGAAAAGTCATTTAAAATTTTGGGAGACTAAATTCTGGATACGAAAGAACTAAAAAATTATACACATTGTATGCATTAGCTTAGCTCAAATACAATAAATTGTGAAGCAAAGTCACAATCCAAAATCAGATTAGTTGAGCTGCACATCATAGGATATTTTTCTTTACTAACCGTCCAATAAATGTCCACCAATCAAAAAGTCAGAAAAATAAATAAGTATACTGGGACCCATAGTTTGGACTGATCAACTTAAATTACTCATATATCAGGGACAATTTCTAAGTGCATGCGGATCCATTGCACTTTGCTAAAGTATTAGATTTTTTTCCTCGACCAAAGTAATTAATGAAGGATAAAACTCATTAAACCTTACCCAAAAAAAAGACATAAATCATAAACCAGATTTTCTAGCTCCACACTTCCATTCATTGCACCCTTGGTCAAGAAGCATATAGCTTTTGGGTCCCCTCACCTTTTTGTGAGTGAGAGAGAGAGAGAGACGGTCATGAATCATGGGTGACCAACTGAGTATAGTGGGGTGACATGGCCAGGGTGGAACTTTTTTAAACAAGGGCATGATGCCCCATGAGAGAAGAGCGTGGGTGCGGGGCAACCGTTGCTTTTGGAAAGTCGGTGGGCTGCTGATGCACCGAATTAGAGATGAAGATGATATGATATTCTCATTAGACTTTGATTGTCGAATATCAAAGTATCCGGTTCTTCATTTCTAACTCCATAAAGCAGATACAAGAAGATAAAATAAAAATAAAATACATAGAGATGATGGGATTATTATCTTATTACAATCTTCACATGAGATAGGTGCAAAAACGCGCAAGAGCAAACCACATGCCCCAATCAACAAGCGCCTTACATGTGCAACAATCATACACGTGTGCAAGATATCAACCGTTCAGTTATCCGGCCCGAAACTTGATAAGTAGGACTTCCATGTTTTCAATGTTAAACAGTATCTTCCCATGCACATGATGCGTGGGACTGGCCGGATTTTCAGGTTAGAGTATATATTGTCTAGGGTCCACCTGATGAATGGACCTGATATTCCACATGCATGCAGGTTTTACACGTGTGGGGCACTTGAAGATGGGCGGCTGACGGGAGGTGATGGATGAGTATGGTGCGTTTGACAATGCCGACAAACGTCTCGGTTTGGTTGATTTGGACGGTTGGTATGACGACTTGGAAAAGCCAAACAAAGACAACATCTTGGTGCGGAGATGGTCGGCTTTGGGGCTTAAAGTAGGACATGGAAGCCTTATCACCTTCTCTTTTAAAGCTCCATGATTGCCGATTTCTACACCTCAAAATCTCTCTCCCCTCCCTTGGAATCAAATGCCCATGATAGAAAATCATTTGTGGGGCCCACCTGCCTAACCCTTGCCGCCCTACATCATCGTCCTACTTGTACCCCACATCACCCCGACACGTGACCACCGCCGAAGAATCGGGTTTTTGGATTGTCCACGTCAGCATTTAATTGGAATGCTGCTTTATCCACCGGGGGTTAGTGTGAGATATGTGCTGACGCTGGATAAACCTCCACTTGTCTTATCAGTATCAGATAAAAGCTTTGATACTCCTGCAGAGGGTGATGGATGATACGCACGCACTTAGAAATTACCTGGAAGTTGAATACACGTCGTACAAGCAATTCGAACTGAACCGTCCAAGTTCAGAGTCGCACTTTAGATTGCATCAAGAACGAAACACTATGCCTATTAGATTATCTGATTATCCGATTAGGGTACATTGATTGGACAGTTAAAAAATAAAATATATCCAATGGTCCTATTTCAATTAAGAAGCGTCCATGTATTAGAGATCGGTACTGTAACTGAATGACAGTGGGTTCCACCATTTTTTCGGTTTAGATTGATTTAACATATGTGCATGTCTATTAAGTGTCACAGTCTTCCGGAGTATCAAATAACCCCCACTTAATTTTATTAGATTAACTTTTCATGCGAGTTTGCTACAATTTACTGAGTGGAAGAAACTCACCCCCGGTACACTTGGCATAGACAGATACTGATCCGGACCACTCAAATGGTGGAATCCACTGTAGATTAATGATAACCCAAAAAGCATACAGAACAAAAATGTAATTGTTCGATTTGAATCTTCATTGGGACCTCTCTGATCCACCTGATTGGTAGCACGTAGGATTGTCAGATAAATGTGGGTTTTGTGACACACTGCATCCATCCACAAAAGGAAGCATGACTTGAACAGTTCAGATTACATGCTTCTGAACCACATGGAAGGCAGATGAGTTAGTAAAAATAGATTAGTTGTGGCAAACGCACCTTTTGATTCTTTCCTAGTATTACAGTTATTATTATATTAATATGGTTGGTTGGATGCGTTGATAGTATTGCAATTAATCTATTGAATATATGATTTCTTCCTTTATTCCAATTATTCTCAATCATCCGATCTAAGGTGAGTTTGGAGGTGGGTCACATGTGATATCTCTTTAGCCACACTATCAAAGTCAATGTCTATCTGCTGTTGACGATTCTAGATGGACATTATAGTAGTCCTTCATGAAAACTAGTCGAGAAATGGTACGTGCACTCGCTTAGGTGCACCTAGCCTCACATGTGGAAACAATGTACACGTGTGTGAGATCAGAGCCATCTGTCAGATAGTCCCAGCATGTAGATGCTATTACACAAAAAAGGGCCTACATGATCGTCATGCGTTTTCCACCTTTACCGTACAAGTGAGTGGTTTGATTTGACATACACATGTGGCCCACCTGATTATCTTATTTGCTTCAGTTTTGATGAATGGAATCGAGGAATGAGGATCGTGTGAAGAGTCATTCAGATCTTACATACGTGTGCCTCAGTCAAAGTGTGAGGTGAGGGCACTTTCAGAAGTGCACTCGTGTGAGCACAAAAAATCCCCCTGGCCCATCATATACCGTGCAAAGGAGATAATGGTTCAGGTACAATGGAAACGAATCATCACATACGACACTATTTCTTTACGTCCCACGTGTCACTTACGTCGAAATCTGAACCGTGCAAAAATGAAGGCACTTTAAAGCTTGCCTGGGATAAGATCCTACAGTTCCACTTCTCACGTCCGCCACACCTGTATATCGAGTCGGACCATCGGTGGATTAGGAATCCTGATGAGTGGAATATACTGGTTTTGGCCGCGGCTGATATTTGTAGTATAGATCACCTTTCGCACGGCTCAGATGTTCTAAGGAAGGAATTATTGTAACAGTTGAAATTCTCTCTTTCTGCATGGCTTTTGAGGAACGGTAGTATGCAACGCGCTGCATAGAACTTCTATACAGTTCCATCCTGACACTGGAAGCGGATTGCGTCCTACCCCTCGGTCCTGCGGAGGGGTAAATGGGGACCGTCGTGATGTATGGGTTTTATCCTCTCCATCTATCCAATTTTTCAGATTTTTTTGAATATTAGAAAAAATAAATATTGGGAGTTGCAGAAGTTTCAAAGGCTCAAATGGACCACACGGTGTGATTGAACATCCACCATTAAAAACTTATTGGGAGTTGCAGAAGTTTCAATCGAGCTTATATTGGTGTTTTCCCTTCATCCAGGTCTGCGTAACCTTATGAATAGATTGGATGGAAAATAAACATTACGGTGGGCCCTAGGAAGCTTTCAATGGTGGGCATCATTATCACTACTGCTTCATATGATGCGGTTGACTTAAGTCTACCTATTGTTTGGTCTCATAGCTTAAAATGATCTGAAAAATTGGATGGACGGTATGGATAAAACTCATACATCTCGGTGGACCCCACAGAGCCCCTGCCTGGACCGAGTCCATCCAGGCGGCGGCAGGACTCCATCCGCTACCCTTTAATAATATACGCTGCACACATGTGGTGCCAGGAACTGTTATTTGCCATAATGCTGATAGGACATTTATCCCAAATAAAGGGGAATGGGATACTGTAGCCATCTGGTAAGCAACAAGCAAAAGGAACCGTTGGTGCAGTAGTCCACGTTGAATCAATAAAAGTCGTATCTGGATGGTCATAGTTGTCCAATCCCTGTGCTTTTTTCGCTATAGCTCATCCACATGGTACCCCACCAATTCAATGGCCCTGATCCCCTCGTGCTTGTCACGTGCACAACGAGGAGGGATCTGTATACAAGTTTTGTGGAGCAAGGGTTGCATAGTAACATTCCCAACTCACCAATGTACAAGTGGCTGAGAGACATGAATCCAAATCGTCCATTTGGTGGGACCGTGCCGAGGATGGCGCATGGTATAAAGTAGACACTGATAATCGTTTTCGGATCTATGGGCTAAAAACGGCTGTTACAACTAGAAAGAAAAAACTCTATTGATTTGATGACTATTAGCTGAGTAGGATTATCTAATACGTGTGATTTTTTATACGCAGGACCGTTAATATTAGGACACACAAAATGAATGATCTGGATTCACTGGTATTACAGCCACATCAACGGTGACGAGCACCAATCACCACTGGTGAGTTACTCACTACACAATCCGCGTCTCCTGCTAACACGTCACACGGAATCTGAGCCGTGCAAAAGGTGGGCCACATCATGAAGATCACAGGGCAAGAAAATCAGGTTGATTCATTCATAAAGCCATTACATATCCATTGATTCCTATGGTGTCTTACAGGTGATCTCTTTGGTAAGGCCCACTTTTTGTATGACTCAGATTCACGTAAGACACGTACGGGAAAGTCTTGGCTGTACCAAATAGTATGTACAATCATATCACTATGAGAAAACCTAAAAAGGGACACTTTCATATGCGTGCATTATATGTACCGGTTCGAAACAACCAGACACATAGATGAAAGATAGATCTATGGATAGGTGTACGTTTGCACATGTTGGGACTGTGACCTTTGAATTTTTCATATCTCAATTAATTACAAGTGTACCTTTACAACCCTTTGTAAGGGAGCGGATTGCCTATCACCCCGGAGCTGTGTGGGGCCCATAGAGATGTCCGTGATAAATCCACTCCATCCATCTGTTTTTTAAAGACCAAAATAAGACAGAATTCTGGAAACAAGACAGATCCAAAACTCATGTGGGCTATACTACACGAAAGAGTGGGGATTGAACGCTTGGCGGTGAAAGAAGTTTTGCGTCAGGATGGTATTTGTTCCTGCAGCTTATCTGAGTGGTGATAGATCTATAAATGGTTTGGATGGCATGTAAAAATTATGATCAGCTCCAAGATGGTTTAAACGGTGGAAGTTCCTGTTTCCACTGTTTTATTGGTGTACTTGACTTTTGGGTCTGCCTGATTTTTATTAATTTCCTATAATTAATTTAAAAAACAGATGAACCGATTGGATTTACCACAGACATCTCTGTAGGGCCCATACAGCCCCGGACACAAGAGTCACCTGCAATTAGCTCCACGTTGTAACCAGCAATTCTCATCCCTAGTTAGGGGATCACATGGGTTATTTCGGTTTAATTTTGGGGTGAAATCAGAATCAAACTGTTTAACGATTCTAAGATATTCAAAATCAGAACTAAATTGTTAGCACCCTAGAATTGGTCCAGAATCGGGCCATTAAAATCGATTCAGTTCCTAATCGATTCCATGGTTCTAGGCTTTTATGATCCAGCCCAGTCACATCTTTTATTTTATAATTTATCTCATGTATATTTGTATTAATGATTTAAATATTGTATAAGGTGTGCAAAAATAAATTTATAAAAATAATCTAATGGTACATTGTAAACTATAAATCATAAGTAAAATATAGAAACAATCAAAGGATTTTTGATTCAGTTCCAAATTCAGTTTCAAGTTTGGTTCCACAGTTTGATTTTACGGATTGATTTATGGTTTGATTTGGTCGTACATAACCCCAAATCAAAAATTAAACCAATATAATTGGTTCTTTGATTTTTGAAACTGAAATCGAAATTACTGCACTCTAGAACTGGACGAAACTGGATGCCAATTTGGCCAGTTCTCGCCCAGTTCCACCGGTTCGACATGCACCCCTAATCCCCACAGTTCCTTAATTTCCACCATTGAGTTGCAAGTGCACTCTATACTTTCTTGCTACTCTTTGCTTGAATGTGCCAATTCTAACACGTGTGGACGATCCAAGTCGTTTATCAGACAAGACCCACCATGTAGATTCCTTGCTTAAAAGATTAGGGTGGTCAGTACATCAGGTGGGCTACAACTATTCATCATGCATGGGCCCCACATTATTGAGAGTATTCTGATTTTTGGAGTAAGGCCTCTATATGGAAGGGTCTCCTGATGAGCGGCTTGGATCTCGTATGCATTGGTGGCGTTGGCACTTATGTGGATGAGTACAGTAAGAGATGAACCCGCGCGGGTTATCTTGGCAGGCTCATTTCCATTTCCCACGAATACACTGGCCATAGATCATTGAATGTTTGACGGTGCCCATCTCTTTCTCATTTCCATCATCATAGACGAAAAAACCGGCAAAAGAAGGCAAGGCAACAAGAACACATGTCCAGTGCATGATGGAGTGGGCGACATTTCGTGTGGTCTGCTGCAAGGTGGGTCCCAAACCACAATCATAATCCCTACCAACGCTACCCATCCCCCATTGGTTTGACCCCAAAAAGAAAAAGATAAAATTAAATCATCTCAACCGTACGATCTGGTGCATGCTCTCAACTCCCCCGTAGAAAATTTCAACCCCATGATACAAACTTTATCAAAATACAGCCATCCATACTATATCACACAACCACCATACATCAAGACCATCCAAACCGTTGGCTCAAATTAGTTTCTGAAAGCGAAGAGCATTAATACACTGATAAAATCAGATCCCAACGTATCCATCCACATCAGATAACCACTATGAGTAAAATAAAATAAATATAAAAACATGCGTATGTGCCTAACAAATCTGATAATCTAACATTTCGAATAAAATCCAATTTACAGCCACTAGGATTAGGGGCCCCACAATCACAACCATACCATGCCGAACTTACGAAGGATATTCCACACATAGATATGATGATACCCAACGGCGAAAAAAGGTAGTTGAACCATGGACTAATGGAAATGGAGATCATACCAAGGTTGCCTTTTTAAGTGGTGTAATAAGTGTATAATAAGGTATAGTTAATGTGGGTATGTGGGTGGGTGGCCAAAGGAGCTGAGTCATTCCCTTGATATGTTCTCATGGGTACCCACTCCATCCATGTGAATCCATGTATTCTTCTCTTCAATCATCCAATCCAAGAGAAGACAAGGGCCCCCTCTTTTTCTTTTTTTCCTCCTCTTATAGTACTTAGTAGGCTCATATGGTCAACCTAGGTAGAGTGATATGCGGATTATCATAATTCCCAATACCTTATTCATTCCCCTACTCATTCCATTCTTTAATAATCACACTCCCATTCAACCCTCTCTTCATTTCATTTCTCATATAAGTCCTTGAATATCTTTCACACACAAAGAAGATCTTGGGTGCAATGGGTCTTGAAGAGATGTGTAATACTGGCCTTGTTTTAGGGTTGGGATGTGAGGCTAACGTCTCAAACCGTCATGAACCAGATCACCAACGACAGAGCCAAAGCTGTAAGTTGGATAGGGTGTTTCCGATGGCGAGCATAGAGACTTGTCTCACCTTAAGTCTTGCAGACGATTCCTATAAGTCGTCGAAGAAGATTGATATGAACAAGGCGTTTGATGATGGGTTGGATGCTCGACAATCGTCTCCGCATAGCGCTGTCTCCTCCTTCTCTACTGTGAATCATGATCTCGCCAGCATTAAGAGAGAAAGGGATGTGGGGAGCGAAGAAGCTGAATTAGAGAGGCTTTCATCACGCGTAAGTGACGAAGACGAAGAGGGGAGTGCTAGAAAGAAACTTAGACTCACCAAGGAACAATCAGCCCTCTTAGAAGATAGTTTCAAAGAGCATAGCACTCTCAATCCGGTATGTTTCTTTCTTCCTTCCTTCCTTCCTTTATCTTACTATTTCATGCTCTTAATTTCAATTTCCGCTAATGAACGATTTTATTTTTCTCCATAATCAGAAGCAAAAGCAAGCTTTGGCTAAGCAATTGAATCTCCGGCCCCGACAAGTGGAAGTTTGGTTCCAAAATAGAAGAGCAAGGTACGAAATTCAACATGTATTTTGTTGAATTACATCAATAGCCATGAGTCTCTCTGTCCTAACCATTTTCGGTGGAGACCCACATAATTCCCACAATGGTTTGTTAATCAAGATTTTTAAAATGATCCATGTTTGCTATTTTTGCCAACTTGAAAAGTCTAGCGGTTCAAATCATCAATCCAATTGATTAACTCGAAGAATACATTATTACAGGACAAAGCTCAAACAAACCGAAGTAGATTGCGAATTCCTCAAGCGATGTTGTGAGACATTAACAGACGAAAATCGGAGGCTGCAGAAGGAGCTCCACGAGCTTAAGGCCCTGAAATACGCAGCGCCGTTCTACATGCAGCTACCTGCAGCGACGCTTACCATGTGCCCGTCTTGCGAGAGGATTGGAAGCGGCGGTCCGACCGGTGATAATCCTAATAAGGGCTCATTTACATTGCCACCTAAAGCTCATCAATTCTACAATCCTTTCAGCCGTTCATCGTCTACGACATGCTAGAAGAAATCACACCATTTTATTGAGAAATTAGTGTGACTAATGTGTAGAAAGAAGTAGCTAATTAGCTATTAGTGATATTAATTTTTACTAATTTTCATCGCATTCCATGTTTTAGAAGGGAAATTAAGATGACCCATTTCTTGATTTTAATTAGTTTTTTCTTAATTAAAAGATTAGAGAAAGGATTAGGGAAAAAGAAAGATGGGTGGCGAGTACGATTGTGCTAGGGGAGGTTCACGTGTATGCGTTTGCGGATAGGAGGAGAAAAGTCAAGAAAGAAATGAAAGAGAGACGTGTGTGGGAAGGAAGGAATTATTTTCAAGAAATGAAGGAGGCAGCGTGGGACCCTTCCACCTTTACTGTAACTGCTGGGCCATGTTCACGTGATGTGTGGTCCATGTCACTCAGCTTTCAAAAGCTTCTTGTTGGGAAGTGATGCGTGGCCACTGTCACAAATAGCAAACCGAGTAACTACTGTCTCAGGCCGTTTGTCAAATTCCTCAGCCGACAAGTGTGCATTACATGGGAATCGATTCTTTATCAGATGTGTTATAAAATGCACGGCAGTTAGTACGTAGGTTTCAGCTTGTAGAGTGGGCCCATGAAACCGTTGATAAGATGGGTCTCACCTTGATGGCATATGCATCAGAGTCCCCAAGAGCATTTGGCACTTTCTGACAATATTCAAACGGGTCCCATCTGGATAATTTTTCTTCATGGTCCATCCAAGGTTGGTCCCGTAATATCAACGGTTTGGATTAGTGAACCATGAAACCACTTGCACGAACTGAAAGTATTAACGGTAAGGTAAAAACCATCCACGTGTGACAGGCTCCCGCTCGTGGAACCCGCCTTATTCGTTGCCGCGGTTTACACGAAAGGACGAATTATTTGGTAGTCTGCTAGACTATGATGGTTGATATGCAGTCACTCAGAAATTGCATACATGGCAGATATTAATCCAATTTAAACCGACTAGATTGTAGAAAACACTGTTACTAAGTAATTTCCCAAAATCAAATTGGTTGAACAATCATAATCTCTGATTTGTAGACGCTTGTTGGTTGATGTAGAACCATTGGATATTTTTCAATTTTCACCATCCAATAATTGTCCACCGATCCCTTAGTCGGATGATCAAATAGGCCCGAACTTTGGTCATTATACGTTTAATCTGGGACCCACAAGTTGGACAGTTTAGTTCGGATTACTTGTATGCCAAGGATGTAATATCAAGTAATTTCTTAGTGCCTTAGCATCATCCATTACGCTCCTCCGGAGTATCGAAGCTTTTCTATTATCAAAGTGGGACCACTAGATGATAACCATCATCTTGCACCACACTTCCACGTGGGCGCATGTGGGTGATGAGGATTCGGGGCCCACTCTTGCGAGTATCCATTCCCCTCCCTTTGCGGTCACAATCACACCTGGCAACCAACCTACGCCGTCCATTTCCCAGCAATTCCTGCCTTAAATAATGGGTAGGATGAAATGATGGGCGCTTTCTAAGAAGGTACAACTCCTATGTGGGTGGGGCCCACCATCAACGTCTCACCCCTTCGGTTGCACGCCATTCCCCTTACAAATGCATTTTACACAAAAAGAGAAGAAAAGAAAATGCAGACACTTTCGCTTTTGTGTGCTATTGTAAGCCGAGGGTTGATGACTGAGATTTCCGACCTACCCAAAATCCTATACACTTTATCTGATGCGTATATTATAGTGCATGTGTATGAATGTACGATGTAACAGCATCTATAATATTATTGACACGTGTCAACACCTCATGTGATGATTAGTCAAAGTCCCACTTTCCTTGTTGGACCTTGTCGCCGTGGACCATTGTTTTTTAATATTTTATTAGGTTTGTCACGTGAAGTGCACGTGGGTCAGACCCAGAATAAGAGGTGGAATTTTCTTTTGTAAAAGGGTGGGCCATTTAAGGAATGGTTGATATAAATAGGATCTTTTATTGCAAGCCAAGGAGGAAAGTGATGCTTGAAGTTGGGGGTTTCGATTTCTATTTTGGGACCCATGCTTCAGTGGATCAAATTAAACCGTTCAAACTGTAGACACCTCCGTCACCGGTGCACCAAAAATCTCCCAGAGGGAAAAATCCTGGCCTTTGAATAAGCGGCCAAAACATTCAACAAAATTAAATATGGAGATTTTTGGTGCATGGACCATCAACAACAAGACCCATGAATCAATGAACCATGGTGTCTCACTTGGGCACACCCAAATTCCAAAAGTAATATAAAAAAACTAGACTCGTCTCTGGAGCTGTATGAAGCGTCGATGAATGTCGATGCAAAGTGGGCCACTGGAACCCAATGATCATGCATTTCACCAATTGAACAAAAGATGGTCTGATCCACTTGTGTTAGTTCTTGCAAGATTTTTGAACTCGTAAACCCAATGAAAATCCATTTGAACTTAATTAATTTGCAAGGGGAACAATATTAATAAACCCCCAGCTAAGCTCTTGTGGGGCCCATGTAGTGTGTGTATGGAATCCAATCCATCCAACAGGCCAATCCAGTTGTCAGGTTGGTATGCCCCAAATTAGGTGAATCTAATTATCAGGTGGACTGTACCATAGAATCATGGATAACTATGAGAAACCTCCTCAAAGCCTCATATATAATATCCAAACATTTTTACTAGGGTCGCCCCACCGTGAAAAGGATCAGTACCAGAATTATACCGGTCAAAACATCAAATGTCCGCCACTTCAAAACGCTTGTTACCTAAGGGGCCCCTTGATAGGGACCAATTTGCAGCAGCTTTTCAGCCAAAGCTCAACTAAGCAAGTAATGGCCAGCTTCAAAGCTTATTACTACTAAATTATTATGGTATTATATAAAAAGGTTTTAAAAAAGGACTTTTGAATCTAGCTAGCTTCAAAGCCATCGGTATGCAAGGGTGATGTATAGCGGGTCGCAGATAATTTCATGGCCAAGATGGATCAGAAAATGCCTGATCGGAGGTGGTAGTGATCTGGACCATTAGAACCTAAAACTATGCAGGTTTCACAAACCAAAATAAGTTATCCAATGTGCTATGTATGATTTTGGGGTAAGAGAAGCTATTTTAGCCACCCAACCTGCTACACCGGGTTGCCCATGTCAAATTTGCAAGATTTCATCAAATTAATA
Source organism: Magnolia kwangsiensis (assembly GCA_037074715.1). Taxonomy (NCBI): domain Eukaryota; kingdom Viridiplantae; phylum Streptophyta; class Magnoliopsida; order Magnoliales; family Magnoliaceae; genus Magnolia; species Magnolia kwangsiensis. The sequence goes on from CM073585.1 coordinate 90,943,951, forward strand.
GTTGAAAATCTATTTTATTTTCGATTTTACAATTTTTACTTGGTTTTAGTTTGATGTAACTCTTTATCCATTGGGTTTTAGGAGTTGTGTCCAGCACAAAAAGTGCTTAGAAAATTTAGGAGAATAACATGGTTAATCCAAATAGTACACTTACTATTTTTGGGCAAAAACCATGAGGTCTAGTGGAAATCATGACCGTCTCTAAACAGTAAATTTTACTATTTATAGTAAGTCATGATTTTAGGGAGTTTTAATTTTAGTTTGATTCTGAAACTTCTCCCTAGATTTGTATCACTATTTAAAGGGTTGTAAACTTGTTTTTATCATCAATCAATTTATTATGAATTTTTAGAAATTATTTCTATTTTCTTTTTTTTTTCTTTTTTTCCGTGGATTCTAGTATCTATGTGAGGAGTCCATAGAAGCTACGTAGATTCGAATTAGTAATCCCCCTTGAGGAAGACAGTGTTCGACCTCAACAAATCATTTCCTATTGAGATGTGGAGCCACATCTGGATGGCCGCTCGACCAGTCAAGTGACCTGCTCGACCAGTCATGGACTGGCTCAACTCATTTTCTAGCGAGTTGGGATTTTTAATTTCTGAAATGCTCGACCGGTCGAGGGTGCTGCTCGACCGGTCGAAGACTTCGCACAACTAGTCGAGCTTACGCAGATTTGAGTCCAGATTTGATACGGACTACGAAAATTTGAGTCAGTTTTCGCAGAGGTGCGAAAGAAAAGTTGTCTAAACTATAAATACATGTCCCTAGGGCTTTTCTGGGGTATGAGAAATAATTCTACGATTTTCTCTGTACTTTCAAGGGAGAAGTTAGTATATTGCCTTATAATCTTCATTTTCTTTCATAGTGGAAGTTTGCATCCATAGTTTTTTACCCTTGTTTGGGATTTTTTCACGTATATCTTATCTTGTGGTTTGTTTGGAATGGTTCGATTCTATTTTTAGTCTATATTTCTTCTTGTTTATCGTTTGTGGGTGAGACTGGAGATTAGAGGTTCACTGCGTTGTTGGCGTGCTGTGCAACAACTGGTATTAGAGCTATTAGTTTAGTTCTATTCGGAGTGATGACGGAAGAAGGGAAGATTAAAATTGAGAAGTTTGATGGTTCAAACTTTGCCTTCTGGAAGATGCAGATGGAGGATTATCTGTATCAGAAGGACCTCTATATTCCTCTAGGAGGAAAAAAGAAGAAACCAAAAAAGATGACAGATGATGAATAGTTTTTATTGGATCGGAAGGCTTTAGGAACGATCCGACTCTCTTTGTCTAAGAGTATCGCCTTCAATATATCTAAGATGAAAACTACAAAAGAATTAATGGAAGCCTTAGCCACCATGTATGAAAAACCCTCAGCGTCCAATAAGGTTCATCTTATGAAACAGCTATTTAACATGAAGATGTCAGATGGTGGGAGCATGGCTGAACATCTAAACGAGTTCAATAAAGTCACGAGCCAGTTGGAATCCGTTGGGATTATTTTTTAGGATGAGGTCAGGACGTTATTGATTTTATCTAGTCTGTCAGACAGCTAGGATGGTTTGGTGATTGCTATGAGCAATTCTTCAGGGTCGCCAAAACTGAAATTTGATGATGTGACTGGTCTAATTCTCATCAAAGAATCTAGAAGAAAGGCATCAAGAGTTTCAGGGGATTCAGGGAATGCTCTAAACTTTGAAGGAAGAGGAAGATCGTTAAACAAAGGAGGCAATAAATATGGACGTTCTAAGTTTAGGAAGAAGTCCAAGGGACCGAAAGACAAAGACGAGTGTTGGCATTGCGGCAAGAAGGGGCACATGAAACGTGATTGCAAGGCGCTTAAGAAATAAGAAAAAAGCTCTCAAGGCAGGAAGGATTCGGTGAATCTATCTGAGGAGAGTGACACAGATATGTTGATCTTATTTCTTGATGCGAGGAATGAGTCTTTAATTATAGACTCGAGTGCTTCATTTTATACCACTTTGTGTAAGGAAGTTATGCATAATTATGTATCAGGTGACTTCGGGAGAGTCTACATGGGTGATGATGAGTCGTGCAGTATTGTTGGAAAGGGAGATGTTCATATAAATCAGAAAGACGGAACAACTTTGGAATTGAAAGATGTCAGACATGTACTGAGTTTGAAATAGAACTTGATCTGTGAGGCAATTAGCTGATACCAGTTATGTGACAACATTCACCAGTGATTCCTGAAAGATCACAAAAGGTGCCTTAGTGATATTTCGAGGCAAGAAGGAAGGTACTTTATACATGACTTCAAGATCGTATAGTTCACTCGCAGTCACATCAACTGGAGTGAATGGGCAGTTATCGCATCAGAGGTTGGAACATATAGTAAGAAGGAGATGAAAATGCTATTGTTAAAAGGTAAGCTACCAGGGCAAAGTCTATTAACTTGAAATTCTGCGAGGACTGCGTTTATGGCAAGTGAAAGAGGGTAGTTTCAAGAAGACAGAACGCGCTCCAAAGAAGCATCTGTTGAAGCTTATACACACTAATGTGTGGGGACCAGCACAGGTATCATCTCTTGGTGGTTCACGTTATTTTGCTTCCTTTATTGATGATGCTAATAGAAAATTTTGGATTTATTTCTTAAAGCATAAATCTAGATGTGTTTGATGTATTTAAGAAGTGAAAAATAATGGTAGAAAATAAGACAGGTAAAATGGTAGAATGTCTCAGATCTGATAAGGGGGAAGAATACTGTAATAAGAGATTTGAGGAGTATTGTGCAGCAAATAGAATTAAATATCAAAAAATGATTCCAAGGACACCGCAGCAAAATGATGTGGCTGAGTGCATTAATAGGACCATCCTTGAGCACGTCAGGAGCATGACGTAACATGCAGGGTTGCCCAAGATCTTTTGGACAGATGTTGTGAATACTTCCGCATATCTCATCAATAAAAGTCCCTCAGCACCACTGGATGGTGGGTTACCAGAGGAAAGGTGGACTGGAAAAGAAGTGAACCTTACACATCTCAGAGTATTCAGTTGTACTTCATATGTTCACATTGATGCAGAGCACAAAAACAAGCTGGATGCGAAGTACAGGAGGTGCACGTTTATAGGCTACGAGTAACATAATTTTGGCTACAAGTTTTAGGGTACAGAAAATAAAAAAATCATCAGAAGCAATGACGTAGTCTTCAATGAAAAGGTGATGCATAAGGACAGTGTGCAGGAAAATAAGGCCGAGGAGAAAGAATTTATAGAGTTGAAAAAGTTACTGGACACGGGTGTACAACGCCATAAGATGATCATGCATAGGAGCATTATGAGGCAGAGCCACAGACATCGGTTGTAAAGAGGTCTACTTGAGAGAGGAGACCCACGGTCTGATACTCACCCTCCTTATATTATCTACTATTGACAGATAATGGTAAACTAGAGTGTTTTAAAGAGGCGTTACATTTAGATACACGGGTTAAGTGGGAGCAGGCCATGGATGATGAGACGGACTCTCTTGAGTCTAATTGTGCATGAGAGCTAGTCACTCTACCCAATGGTAAGAAAGCTCTTCATAACAAGTGGGTTTACAGATTAAAGAAGGAGCACGATGGTTCGAAACGATACAAGGCTAGACTGGTTGTGAAAGGATTTCAACAAAAGGCGGGTACTGATTTCACTGAAATATTTTCACCCGTGGTGAAAATGTCTATGATTCGCATGGTCTTGAGTATAATGGCTACAAAGGACTTACATCTAGAGCAATTAGATGTTAAGACAGTCTTTCTTCATGGGGACCTTGAAGAAGAGATATATATATGCATCGGCTAACAGGATACGTGGCACCAGGAAAGGAGAACAAGGTGTGCAGACTGAAAAAAAGTTTATATGGCCTGAAGCAGGCCCCGAGACAGTGGTACAAAAAGTTTGACAGTTTCATGTCAAGAAACAGTTTCAGGAGATGTCATGCAGACCACTGTTGCTATTTGAAAAAGTTTGATACGCCGTACTTCATCATTCTTCTGTATGTTGATGATATGCTTGTGGCCGGTTCAAGCATGAAGGACATCTCATATCTCAAAAGAAAAATGTCTAGAGAATTTGTTATAAAGGATTTAGGAGCTGCAAAATAAATCATAGGCATGATGATAAAGCGTGACAAGAAAAACAACAAATTAGTTTTGTTATAGGCAGAGTACATAGCCAAGGTACTTAATCGATTCAATATGAAAGGTGTTAAGCCGGTTAGCACTCCATTAGCCAACCACTTCAAGCTTTCTAAGAAGTAAGATGCAACGACTCAGGAGGAACGAGACTATATGGCTAAAGTCTCATACGCGTCAGCTATTGGGAGTCTCATGTATGCTATGGTGAGCACGAGGCCAGACATTGCTTAAGTAGTGGGAGTTATTAACAGGTTCATGAACAACCCCGAGAAGGAACACTGGGAAGCTTTGAAGTGGATTCTTAGATACCTGGTAGGTACTAAGGATGTAGGGCTGTGTTATAAAGGATCGAAAATCAAGCTGCAAGGCTACGTGGATTCAGATTTGGCAGGAGATATTGACAACAGAAGAAGCACTACAGGTTATATTTTTTCTTTGAGTAGTAGTGCTACAGTCAGTTGGGTCTCTCAATTACAGAAGATAGTATCTATCAGTAAGACAGAAGCAAAATATGTTGCAATTACAGAAGCGTATAAGGAGATGGTATGGATGCAAGGTTTCATAGAAGAGTTGGGTAAGAAACAAAAAGATTGTAAGCTATATGTGATGCCCTGAAAATCGGGAGATGAGCAGGAGCCCAACTCCCTAGTTTCAACAAATCACTTAGGCAATATAGATAATGATGATTAAATGTTATTTATATTAGTGCATTAAACATGAGTGAGATTATACCAAACAACATATCATACTCCAGAGACAATTAAATTACGCAAGCGAAAGACTGTGATAAGTATATAAAGTATCTAGGCAATTGTAAGTCTCATAAGTATGATCATGTTAACAGGTTAAATAGTTACATGTAAAATTTTAAAATATACAAAATGTGTAATGTCATCTACTCAGCAACTCGATAATCTCCGTCGATCAGAGCGGCCTACGCAAACCCGCCTAATAACTACATATATAAGAACTCCTCCTCATCGTCATAAAAATTAGGCTCTGCCTTACAAGCGTCGTCATCATCTGCAACTAAACCAGAGTCTAGTTAGTATTTAAAACACCGTCCCAGAACGTGGGAGTGAGTGATTAACTCAATGGAATCATGAAGCAAAGGTTAACATGTTATCAATTTAGTCAAGTAGTAATGATAAGCAGTATAACACGCTTGTCCTACGTACTCTTATTAATGCAAGTATACTATGTTATAATGATGCATGCCCTCGCCTGCACTCTCTCTTGCGACAACATCTAACGATCACGGTATGCACCACTCCCAGTAAAAGTGTACTTCCTCACCAAAGCACTGTGCAATGTGATGCATGAATCATGTTATTTAAGTTCTTAATTAGCCTTTTTTCATACAGCAGGATTGGAAAGCTAAAGTACCTCCCTTATATCATTTTTCAAATAATGATCCATTTTAGGGTCGTCAGTCCTAGCTAGTCTCATATGATGTTACAGTTTCAGGTCGCTACAAAGGGCTCGTCACCTCAATGCAAGCCTAGCTTATACTCTAATTGCTACGAAAAGGCTCGTCGCCTCAGCGCAGTCTCAGAGTATGCTCGAGGTCACTACGAATGGCTTGTCACTAAATCATAGGCCGACAGGTCGAATACAGTGTCCCATACCACCATATTCGGCTCACGAACTTAGGTTGCTCACTAGTTACTACGGGTGGGCTCGTCACCCCAGTGTATGCCGACAGCTCGACCACGGTGTCTCATACCACCATGTCCGGCTCATGAGTCTTAGCGAATCGAGGTACCAAGGTTAAACGAGTTTTCACTAGTGAGTTCGGTACCTTAGATTCAAGCAGTAGCGTCCATACATGGTAAACATACATTGGGCTAATCGGGTTACTTGACAAGTTCGACTGGCACGAGCGTATGTCAAGCCGATCGACATGGAGCGCATAAGCACTCTGTGTGGCCTAACAACTGCCAATAAGTAGCGTACAACTCGGATTAATCGGACATGTCGGTCGTGGCTAAACAGCTCAGCCACCGATCACAAACCATTACTGATTGCCTGGACTACATCGTAGCCCCAAACGCACTCCAAGAAACAGTATATGCATGTAGTAGTTAAAGCCAGCATGTGACAACTAAAATCAAGTATAAATCTTACTTAAGCAATTCGACAAAACACATACTGCACATGTTACCATACCTAGGCATTTCATCCTTAACTCACATAGTAATGAAATAGGTTATATAAAGGATTCCATAACCATAGATAAGGAGTTATGAATCTCATCTCAAGACCCTCGTTAAATACATTCCACCAAACATTTTCTCATTCAAGCATTTTATTAAACACTTAGCCTATACATATTACATACCGATAATAAATTAGAAAAAACACATATAATAGTCAAACCTTTCACAAAGGAGTTGTTACACATACAACAATCATGTATTCTCAGTCAATAAACATGGCAAGTATAAAATACAATTCCATACACATTCAAACATTTCAACAAACACATGGAATGCGTTAAAAATCCACATAATCTACATATATATGCAATATATAGAAAATGTCGTATCTACACACATGTGACAGCAATCAAGTCAGTCATAAATCATTATAATCCACACCTTTCGCCAGTAAACTCTAACGAATTCAGTTTGAACACTATTTCTTCATCTACGGCACAACGACAATCTATAGTATGAAATAGGTTAGCTATTTCACCATTTGCTCTATTGGAATCTCTAAAACAGATTAGGGTTAGAATTTCTTACCCAAGTATGAAACCAGAATCACCGGTATAGCCACACATACATGGTGGTTAAGCACGTGGAGTGGCAGGGATCGAATCTCATGAGCAACTCTAACTCTCTCTCACTTTCTCTCTCTTTCCTTCTCTTTCTTCTCTTCTCTCTCCTAGGGTTTTAGAAAATCGTATGGCAAGGGAGAGAGAGGGTTTAAGGCCCTTATATAGGCTCAGAACTGATGGGAATGGCCCCAAGGCCATGGTATACTTAAGTTATAGCCAAATACTGGCCATTTCGATCCAACGGAGCTGTTCTGTAGGCCCTTTTTCTACATACGATCGAACTTAAGCTTCCTGACTTTGGATCTAAGTCAAGTTAAGATTTTAATCCGATCAGGTTTAGGGATCGACTGCGGGGGACCAGTTTCAGCTCAACGGTCACCGGTACTCGATCAGGGTCACAAGTACACTGACATGTGTTAAAAAATTTTCCTAATCTGAGGGTGTAATTAGGTCAAGTTCCAACGGTCTAAATCCTTAGATTCGGCCTGCAAACGAACCGACTCAATTCACTTAAGTTTCAGTTCATTTCATAAAGATATTTACGTTTCTCATGCACTTCGCTCTGAGCTCAAGTTGTGCATTTTTGGATACTGTTAGGACTTAATTTCGAGATGGTAGTCAAGTCCAACAAGTCGGTCCTAATCATATAGTTTCGGGGTAATTAGATTTTCGACGCATGGTCCAGGTCCGATACGGAGATTCATGATGCTCCCAAGAGCAACTAGGTTTTAAGATGGATCCCAAATTTTTAGGTAATGTAGCGTTAGCGATCCTACAGATTTTGGATCTTATAGATCATATTTAAAATGATCAGTGCTAATTTTATAGGTAATCTAGTTTAGCACTAGCTAATTCACATCTAATTTCTAAAGGATTCGGTCCTTAGTGATTTCTGCCTGAGGTGGTACTTGGGTCCTTGTACGAATTTTTTCGAGACGTTATACTATACAGTTACAATTAGAGTGCAATGCACTTGGCTAAGAATTCAGCCTTTCATTCAAGGACCAAGCATATTGCCATTAAATATCACTTCATAAGTTCGTTACTGGAAGATGGATCGATTGCTTTGGAGAAGATTCATACAAGAGAGAATCCTATGAATATGCTGACCAAGGTGGTCACACGGGAGAAGCTGAAGTTCTATTTAATTTTGATTGGTCTACTGGCTTAAAGACTGGGAGGTGGTGTACTCCGCTTGTAGAAGATGAAGGTTTATGGTGATGTGTCTCGAAGTGGGAGATTGTTGAGATGTGAAGCCACATCTGGATGGTCGCTGGACCAGTCGAGTAACCTGCTCGACCGGTTGAGTGGCCCGCTCAACCAGTCATGAACTGGCTTGACTCATTTTTCAGGTAGTTAGGATTTTGAATTTTTGAGGTGCTCGACCATTCGTGGGATGTGTTCGACCGGTCGAGGGTGCCTCTCGACCGATTGAAGACTCCATACGACCAGCCGAGCTTACGTAAATTTAAGTCCATATTTGATACAGACTACAGAAATTTGAGTCAATTTTCACAGAGGTGCGAAAGGAAAGTTGCCTAAACTATAAATAGGTGTCCTTAGGGCTTTTCTAGGGTATAGAAAATGATTCTAACGTGTGGGAAAAGGGTCTTCTCTATACTTTCAAGGGATTATAATCTTCATTTTCTTTCATAGTGGAAGTTTGCATCCGTGATTTTTTTACCCTTGTTTGGGGTTTTTCCACATATATCTTGTCTTGTGGTTTGTTTAGAATATTTTGATTCTTTTTCTAGCATATATTTCTTCTTCTTTATCGTTTGTGGGTTAAACCGGAGATTGGATCTCAGTTCACTGCGTTGTTAGCGTGCTGCACAACAATTTTCTGCATCGAAGGGACATGTTTTGAAGCTGAATCATGATCTCTTATGTTGTGTTTCGTTGCTCTATTCAAAGCCTTTGGTATGCAAGCTACCATTGGTGCTTCCATTTTGAAGCTGAATCATGATCTCTTACGTTGTGTTCCATTGCTCTATTCGAAGTAGTCATTGCAGATCGTGAAAGATTTTTTATTTATTTTATTGAAAGATGGCTTATTACCACCACCATGCTAGGCCAATGCATGGTTTGAATGTATGGTAGATTCATGTGCCAGCAATCAAACAATGACAGACCACAAACCAGGAACGGGAGCACTTAGAGGATCAATGCGAGGACTTGGACCACACTACTAGAAAAACTACATGCAGCGCACCTACTGAAACAACAGCTTCACCCTCAAGAGCTAGCTGTACAAGTGGCTCAAGGGTGCCTAAAGGCATAGAAGACCCAAAACTAGGAGCACAACATGGAAGATGCTTTTTGACGAATAGCTACCTAAATGCATTTTACATTTTTGCCGTTTCCTATTAGGAATGGTACCTGTGGCTAGTGTTATTTTCTTTGTTTGTTTGTCACTAACTTAATTATCCAAATTGTCTTGGGCTTTCCTAGTCATCCAGTGACCAAACCCATGTGTAATTTTAAGGATATTAGGCAGTTGTCCATTATTTTCCATTATTTTCTGAAATATGCTCCACTTGATGATTCAACCGACCTAACTTTTGTTAGTTTTTTAGCGTAGAGAAGAGCACATAATAGTGAAGAAGAATATCATCATCTTTCTCAAGTAGTCAAGACCTTAAATTCATAAGATAAGTTTTTAAGTTTACAAGTAAAATGAGAGAAAGCTCAGATATTTTATTAAATAATAAATTCATGATTTTTTAATTAGATGACTTATATAGATGATTGAAACCTTAATTTGATTAAAAGTTATCCAAATAGAAAAACCTCCTCAAAAAACTAATTTTACCATAAATAGAAACGTCGATAAGATCTTAACAAAACATTCTCAACATTATTACAAGCAACTTCTAAAAAAATGAAAATTCTAAAACTCCAAAAATAAGAAGATATAATAATAATGAAAATTATTAAAATGCATTTGTGGCACGCTCTATACCAGCCCCCTCTACTTGGAAAGAACTTGTCTCTGAGTTATTTAATAAATTCGACTCATGATACTATATTATGCAGGGTGCCTTGGATTTTGCCAATTTGTTGTGAAGAGATTGCAATTTTCGGTTCGACAAAGGTATGCTTCGATCCAACTGAAAATTAGGTGAAGTCTCTAGTTGCTTGTTGTGAAGGCTTGTATTCTATTAAAGTGTTTTCTCTAAGGGAAAGGGTTTGCGAGGTGAGAGGGGTTTCCATCACTTGCAAGGGCTTAGGAAGGATTTCTCAAGAGGTTGCACATAGAAAGGGTAGATCGGGTATATCTGTAATTGAAGAATATGAGTTTATAAAAATCTAAGGTTTTGATTATAGCGGATTTCTATTACTTGGTGTCGTAGCTTTTTTTCACAAAAGTTTTTCATATAAAATATTGTTTTTGTGGTTGTTTACTTTTGGTTTGATTATCTACTTTATTGTATTATTATATCTTCATTTATTGTGATTCCACAAAGTGCATGGAATAATAGTGGTGTTAAATCCAAATTTTAATACCTAGGGTTGATCTAGGTTTATTGTGGCTCGGGTTCAACATCGTTGTGGTGTGTTATAGAGATGGTTTATTCAATAGAGTGGCATAAGAGTGTCAGTTTGAATGATCATGATTCATCGAAGATGTCGAGATCAAAATTTGATGTATAGAAATTTAATGGAAAGAACAATTTTAGTTTGTAGCAACGGAAGGTCAATGATATTCTAGTTTCATAAGGGTTGAGAAAGATGTTATTAGAAACAAAACTTAAGTGGATGTTGAATGATGATTGAATCGATCTTAGGAAAAAAACTATGAGCACCATCCATTTATGTCTGTCAGATGAGGTTATGTACGATGTCTTAGATAAAGAATCTCCTGTAGAGATGTGGAAGAAGCTAAAAGACCTATATATGTTAAAGTTCCCAAACAAATAAGTTGTTTGTTAATAAATGACTTTTCAGGCTGAAGAAAAAAAAGATCGGATCTCCTAGAGCAAGTGAATAAATTTATAAAGGTCTGTAGCATGTTCGTAAGGCTCGGAGAGACGATTAAGGAAGTAGATAAAGCAATGCTACTTCTAGCATCACTTACCCCGTCATATGACAATCTCATCGCTACTCTATTGTATAAGAAGAATATAATAAAACTTTAAAAAATAATTGTGGTGCTCGTTTCCAATGAGATGAGGAAGAAATCAAGTGATAAGAACTCATATGAGGAAGGGCTAGTCATTAAAGGGGTTTAGAGACATGGGTGATCTGTGGAGCGGTCTCAGTCTGACAAGGAAAAAAATTCTAAATCGAAGTCGAAGGCAAATAACAGATGCTTTTATTGTGGCACTAAGGAGCACTTTAAGAAAACTTGCCCAAAAAAATAAAATGATGCCCTGAAGAGTAAAGGAAAAGGGAATACAAATGAATCAGCGAGTGTAGTAGAAGAGAACTCAGAAGGGAACCTCCTCTCAATCTCTTCAGGTATGAGTTGTCTCTCAGACACTTGGATATTAGATTCAGGATTTCGTATCACATGTGCCCGAATAGGACTCGGTTCGATTCATACAACTCATATGACGGTGGAAGGTGTTCTGATAGGGAATGATGCGGCATGCAAGGCCATCAGAATAGGAACCATCAAGGTAAGGATGTTTGATGGAGCCATTCGGACTCTAGGTGATGTCAGGTATGTCCCAAAGCCAAAGAAAAACTTAATATCCTTAGGAGTTTTAGATAGAAATGGTTACACGTTCACCGCTTCTGACGGTATATTAAAGGTCACTAGAGGTGTAACGGTGTTGATGAAGGGACATAAGGTTGGAAATTTGTATAAGTTGGTCAAGAGCATAGTTATGGGTGAGGTCGCTATCACCTCACACACAGAATTTAACACAAATAACACAAATCTGTGTCGTATGAGTGAAAGGGCCGGACATGACGGAACTTCAAAAATGTAAATTATTAAAGGGAGCTAAGGCATGCAATGTAGATTTCTGTGAGCATTACATCCTAGGCAAGTAATGAAGGGTAAGGTTTAAGACTGCTACACACACTAGTAGTGGGGAGCTCGACTATATTCATTTTGATGTTTAGGGGTGAGTGACAGTACCGTCTAAGAGAGGGGTATGATACGTTGTGACCTTCGTATTTGACTATTCGAGGAAGGTTGGGTTTACTTCATGAAGCACAAGTTTAATGTGTTCATCAAGTTCAAGCAATGCAAAGGGAAAGTAAAGAAACAAATCGGGAGACAGATTAAGTGTCTTAAGTCAAATAATGGTACAGAGTATAGAGATGTAAAATTCTTAAAATTTTGTAAGGATCAAGACATTACAAGACATTTCTCAACTCAAGAAACCCCACAACAGAACGAGGTAGCATAGAGGATGAATAGAACTCTTCTAGAGAGGTTGAATGTGGAGCTGCTTAAGAGCTTCTAGGCTGAAGCAGTAAATATGGCTTGCTACATAGAAAATCGATCATCATCTATAGCGCTTGACTCCAAAGTTGCAAAGTAGGTATAGACATGCAAGGATGTCAATTATTCAGGATCTAGAATCTTCGAGTGTACAACTTTAGCGCCCTAAAATTTGGGGGTCATTTATACACTCGACTCCCAAGTTTTCAGGTATCACTTTTAACCAAATATTAATGTTTTGCATATAACTCAATTTAATGAGCTATATGGAATTGACCGGAACATAAACCACAATCACAACTGGTCTACTAAAATAAAAGCAACTAATGTATTCGAGTCTATAAAAAATATCAACAAGCCATACAAGGCATCGCTCGGCAAAATATAAAAAATGATATGTCGAAAAGAATAGTGCGTTGAGTCCACTACTCAACAATCCATAATCAGCCCGCTCAATCTACGGTGACCCGCCCATCAACTGAAAGTATGATAACTCATCCTCCTCATCTATGCTCACGCCGCTCAGCTCATTGAGCTCAACATCACCTACATCTATTGAAGAGACTAGTTGGTATTTTAAAATACCATCCCTAAGTGGGAGTGATTGATCAACCTAATGGGTATTATTAGTCTTAAGTTACATCAAGTATCAATTCTATGATGAATTTAATAAAAAACATACATTCACAAATCTCTAACTAATTTTATTAATGCATATGCGTGAATTATAGTATAATGCATGACCTCGCAACGATGCTCCCTTGAGCAACTTCGTCTAACGATCGCATATGACCAACGCTCCCTCACTGTGACCTCAACTCTCTAGTTGCCGACCTAACTAATCCGATGCGATCGTGATCGTTTTAGTTGAGTCTTTAATTAATTTTGTTCATCCAGCAGATTGGATAAAGTGGTACACCTTACGGTATCAATGTCCTCAACTATTTACGAAGCTAAGGCCCCTCAATGCACGAGATCAGGACCCCGTGATCCTTGATCCCTTCCGGATCCCCATCCTCGATTTCAAGCACACAAGGAGTGTTGGGAAGCAGGATAGCTCGCGATCACTATGAGGAGGCTCGTCACCCCAGTGTAGGCCGACAGCTAGGTCACAGTGTCTCATTCCACCATGCCCGACTCACGAGACAGTGGATCAATTTCTAACAGTTATTAATAGGCTTCAGTGGGTAAGGGGTATTTCAGGTTCCATACAGGTATGAGTAGGCATAGTTAACAAACATGATTGGTCAGTGAGTAGACTAGATCGTCCAAGTTCAGGCGAGTACATAACAGACGACATCGGGTGCAAGCAACCCACGTAGTCCAACTACTATCGCCCATTCACATTCGCCCAAATCCATCAATCTAATCATAGGATGGTCCTACCAATGGGACCACCTTCACCAATCTCAGTTCCCTGACCAACCCAGAAAATGGATTGTATTCAATAACACTTCAATATTAAGGGTTCATCTTCTAGTACAAGTGAAATCATGCATACTATACATCGAGCATGAAAATTTAAATTTTTGATATAAATGCGACTACTCTTAATAACATGAATTAAACGTGTATGCGTGTGTGGTGCTGGGTTACCGAAGAGACCAAGAACAACACATCACTCATAATACAAGAATACAACAAGAAACAATGTAATCATACATGCTACGGGGAAAATCATGTAAGAATCATATGTGAGATGAAGATGCAACACCAATTTCATGCCTAAACATGTTGAAGAACAATCAAGCAACAATTTATCGTTGTATAGATGTTGGTGGACCTATTATGTAAGTTTCTAGCTAGATTTTTTCTCAAATCAGTAATACACATTACTATAACAATCACAATCATTAAATTTATCCTAAAATGGTGCTTGGCCACCTAAGGATAATGGTCCGCACCTATGAATCGTTGAGAGCTTGAGGAAACAACCTTGGAGTGCCGAATTCGCAGGTCGATTTGCTGAGGTCCTGAGTCAAATGCATTTGCATGTTAAGATTACATGAAAGCCTAGCTCAACACAATGGATTCCTAGAGAAGATGAGTAATTACCTCCCCAATCAGTTGGAAGTCGTGCTTGTAGTTATGGATATGGGAAAAAGGAATGAGATTTTCTAAGGTTCCGAGTTCCCTTGGGCCTCATCCCTTCAACACTCTCCTTCTCTCTCTTCTTCATCTCTTCTTTCTCTTCTCTCTATTTTGTTCCTGAAATTTGGTGTGGGAGTGAGTGAGAGGGAGAGTTTGAGGGTTTTATTCCCTAGGACCCCTCTTTAGCTGATGGGGCTGCCTATCACCCCCCTGGCCACCAAATTTGTAATGTAAGTGACCCATGGCCTGATGAAAGGCTTTACAAAATTTGAAGGCAAACGGACATGGAGTTTTATTGTACAAGTCCGATCTTTAAATGGCCCTGTGGAGTCCATTTTCGACTGTTGGGGTTGCCCTGATGTCCCCCTGGTCATGAAATTTATAGGATAGGTGTCACATGGCCCGATGAAGTGCGGTACAAAATTTAGAGGCAAACGGATGCAGGGTTTTACCGCAAGGGACTGATTTGCGATCAACGATCACCATTCCACGATCGGGGTTCCGATTTTGTGGACAGGCGTATAGAAATGTTTTTAGCCTTCAACGTAAATTTAGAAGAGATCCGATGGCTGTAATGCCTAATATCTCAATTTCATTAAAAGGGCCAGTGATTTAAAATTCTAATCCTTCGGCCACGGCTGGGGTGAGTCGCGCTTGGCAAGTGCCGTCTGGATGGCGCAGATATTTAATTTCTAGGCATCTTCTGAGTCCGTGGTCTGTGACGGACCACAAGCCCAATGAGGTGCATAGTCTTCCCAATTTTTTAGGTTTTTCTGACCTTCCTTAGTCATTGCACCGCCCACGTAAGCTGTTACCAAGTACAATCAAGCTAATTGACTTAACGGCCCGCACTCGGTCCAAACATAACCAGACTCGACCGCCTTAATGGGATAACCTAGGTTAATTTTCTGGTGTTACCCCAAACACGAGCGGTTTAATCAAGCGGTCCTACGGCAAATCCCATGTGGACGCCTCAGGACACTGTTCTGGTTGGGTTGGGTGTTACAACAACATATGTCTACATGCAAAGTGGATAGAGGTCAAATTTGGATCCTAAATCCATGAAGTGCATCTTTCTTATGTATGAGAAAAGTGTTATGGGATATAAGCTTTGGGATGCTAACTCTCGAAAAGCGTTCATTAGCAAAAATGTTATCTTCGATTCAAGACATTTCACTTTATCAAGGAGTGTCTGTTGTAGCCCTTGTTAAATTAGGAGGGATTTTATCTTCAACCTTAATATATAATTTAAAGTTAGTTTTACCTGTGAACTTTTCTATTTCAAACTTCACATTTGATTTGCTTGATGCCATGTATTAGATTTAATCTGAAAATCCAACGTTCACTTAGATGCCACTTGTTAGGCATACAATAATCTATAATGCTACTTATTCATCGCGAAAGCAACCTTCGAAGGAATCACACAACACAATGGGGAAAGAAAAAATTCAAGCAACGAAAGAGAACACACGAATTTTAAGTGGAAAAACCATCGCGGGAAAAAACTATCGCACCAAGCAATAAAAAATCCATTGTTGTAAGACCCGTATCTTAGACCGTACCATTTCGTAGACTTCCGCGGTCTTACCGGTCGAATTTCGGCAACCTTCGACCCTTAACCGATATTTACGTGCGACTCTGATTCGAATGTCGTCAACCCGTATCAACTCAATTCAAGACCATTACAATAGCGACCACGCCATCGCTGCGGTTTCGATGCCGCGACTTGCGCACCGAGGCGATACCCTGGTCAAGAGATGTGGGCCAACGTTCGGTGTGAGGAAAACACCGCGCGTTGCGAAACCCTAGAAAATCTCTACGATGTGTTACATCAATCTCATCAATCAATCAATCCATCAATCCATCACATGTCAAGTACATGTCAAGTACACATCACCTTTCACTCATTCCCAAGTAACCACAAAAGTCAAGAATCTCTTACAAGCCCATACCTCTCTTACACCAAAAGCCGTCAAAGTCAAAAAGCTCTTACACCTCTCATGCCTTTCTTACACAAAAGGCCACCAAAGTCAAGGTTTTCTTACACACCCATCACTCACCACATCCATCCATCACCCATCTCTCTCTCCCTTTACAACTCTCTCTCTCATTTCAAACCCATTCCAAGAAAAGGAGAGAAACTCCATACGTATGAGAAATCCTCCAAGCATCCCCAAGCTCCAAGGTGGCCCACTTTCCTACCCCATCATCTCCCATCCTAACCATCCATTCCTCATCTCACCCATTAAAATCAAAGCTAAGGAGTCAAGGAACCCATAGGAGCAAGAAGATCGGACAGTGGGTGCTAGTTAATACTAGTTTTTCATATTTTTGAGATGGGCCAAGTGAGGCCAACCGGTCAATGGTTTGGATCTCACTTGGGACCCTAAATTGTGGCCGATGGCCCACTTTAATCATCATGATCATTTCATGATGGGGTCATTCTCTATGGACCCCATCATGATGTTTATTTCATTGCAATAAGAAGGTCATCTAGACCGTCCATGTTGGTGGGGAAAGGATCTCCACCATTGCTTTTAGATTTCGGTGGTCCCACATGCTTTAGGGCCCACTTGATGTATGATTCATTGCAAGGGAGGGCCCATAATGTCGGGGTCCCTCCATCACACGCGTGTCCCACTTTCTATTTCTCTCTTTCCCTCTCTCTCCCTCTATTTTCACATTTTTTTATAGATCATGATGTGTTTGTGTGGCCCACCTGAATGGACCCCACCTCCAAGCTTTCTTCAAGTGGGGCCCACCTTATATGTTGTACCCACATCATCCATCAGTGGTGGCCCACCTAATCAGGGCCCACCACAGGGTATTTTTCTTCAAGGACTAAACCGTCCAGCGTCTGGGACGTTGGACGTCCTTGTAAAAAAAAGAAAAAAGAAAAGGAAATGGAGCTTTTGGGGTGAGCCACATGAATAGGCTCCACCTTGATGTATATTTCCAATCTAAGCCGTCCATCTTCTTACCAACAACATTTTAGCCGTTGAATAGAAGATTGGAGCTGATCTGAATATCTGGTAGGCCATAGCATTGGGAACATTGGTGGTTACCATTGAGGAATTTTCTGACGTTTCTATACATCCAAAAATCTCGAACTCCGGACTCATTTCGTCGATTGCGAGCCGTAGAATTCTATGGCCGGAGTGGATTCCCAGGTAGCGGGCCCCACATGTGATTTTTGGCGGAAAATAAAATTTTAAAAAAAAAGAGAGAAGAAGAAGAAGACATGCAGCAACGCTGCTTGTGTTAGAAAGGCTGCAGGCGCTGCCTGCAGCACTGACGCCGGGCAGACGACCAGCAGCTGCCCACGGCTGCTGCCGTGGGCCCCACCATGATGTATTTTTGAAATCCAACCTGTTCTTGAGGTGGGCCACTCCCAGACGTGGGCCCCCTCTAAAGATCAACTGCATCCAAAACTCAGGTGGCCCACACCACACGAAACAGTGTGATTAAACATCTGCCCTTGAAACCTTTCTTCTGGGCCATGGGAGTTTTGGATCAAGATGAAATTTGTGTTTTACCTTCACCCAGGTTCAAGTGACCTTATCAATGGTTTGGATGGCATTTAAACATTAGAGTGGGCCCCACATGGAGCCCACAGTGATGTACCTGTTTTGCTTCCACCGTCCACTGGACGGTGGAGCCCGCCTTATGTATGTGTTTTATACACGCATCTACGTGCGTGCGTGTGTGTGTTTTCTGTGTTTGTGTAGCATGTGTGTGTCTGTGTGTGTGTATATATATATATATATATATATATATATATATATATATATTATGTAATTTATGTATTATATTATTTATAATGTACATGATGGTGGGCCTTCATGTGGGCCCCCACCATGATGTATGGGTTGCATCCAATCCATCCATCCTTTTGGAAAGCCCATTTTATGGCATGGGCATAAAGAATGAGTCAGATCCATAGTCTAAGTGGACCCCACCTGGGTATGCTTTGAGGCCCATTTTTATGTATTTGTGGTAGTTCATTGGGGCCCACTTTGATGTGGATGTAAGGCCTATGGGTTTAGGCCCATTTGATTTATATAAGGCCTATGGATTTAGGCCCATTCGATATATAAGGCATATGGATTTAGGCCCATTTGATTTATATAAGGCCTAGGAGTTTATGCCCATTTGATTTGTATAAAGCTCATAGGATTAGGCCCATTTGATTTGTATAAAGCTCATGAGATTAGGCCCATTTGATGCAATCTAAGGCCCACGGGTTATGACCCAGTGCAATGCACATAAGGCCCTTGGTGTGGCCCATTTATGTGGCCCATTTGACGAATAAAAGGCCCATATGACACGGCCCATTGGATGTATTTAAGGCCCAATGGGATGTACCTGAGGTCCATTGCAATATGTGATCCCAACACTAATTATGTAACGATGTTTGCGACGATCGTGCCTTGGGAGCAATGTTGGTTTGACGTCCACATTGCGAGTGTAATGCTGGTTGGATGTCCATATTACGACTCTCCTTAGGGCCCGTTATTAGGCCCGTACTTGTTGTGTATAGGCCATCCAGGCCCATCTGCATGGTAAGGATAGTTCATTTCATTATAACATGTTTAGTATAGTTCCATGACTCATAATCATACGCATCATATGTATGCTTGATATGAGAGGTGATTGATCATAGCATATGCCTTCGGACAGGTTGTTTATGGGCTCCCGGTTAGGCGATGTTGCCCTACATGAGCGCACGATACGCGCAGGATTTATTACATGACTGGATAGCGTGATTCATGCATTTTGTATTGTGTGATATGGTTACTCTACGCCCTAGTAACATCAGGGTTGTAGCCTCCACAGACGTATCGTGGTTGGCAGGATTAGATACCAAAAATTTTATTCTACATGGGGTGCTATAGATATCCCTAGGTGAAAGTCGATAAACCCTTATGGTACCAAGAGGTTACTCCAACGTCTAGACCGAGTGGGTAGATGAGCGTTGAGTGTCGATTACCAGATGGCTGAGCTCTCCACTGTGTCGTGGTCGGTTGGAAGGGGGTGCGGCCTTACCCACTCGAGAGTAGGGGGCAATGCTAGGTTGAGTTTGACCAGCTCGAGGAATGGGTCCGCTATTGACGAATCGAGCCCGATATTGACAGACGGATAGTGAGGTCTCTTCCACTTATCTTATTGCGGGCGATGTGGAAGCGATTTAATTTAGAGTGTACTAGACCCCGGTGATATCCCAGATTTGAGTTGTATTGACATGTGGACTTAGATGAGGACTGTATGCTTGACTTACATCTTGCATCGCATAACCTTGGTACGGCTCATGATATTATGGATCCATTTGCATATTCCACATTACTCTGATATTGCATGATCATATTACTACCTTGTGCACACACTTTCACCACCCTCTAAGCTTTCTATAAGCTTGTGCACGACCATTGCGTGCAGGTGACGTTGGGGTGCAGCAGCGTTGAGGCAGGAGCGCTTTGCAGATTATTTTAGACTTTTTGTTCTTCATCATTGTATTTCCCTTTATTCTCATTGTACTTGTAAAGTTTTTTATCATAGTGGAAATGTAATGGAGTTCTTAGTTGTTGTTTGTGGGTTATGCCTTTGGTTATGCTTATTACGAATCAAACTGATGTTAAAAATCCTCCTCGTAGCATCCCAGGATCGGAACCTGGCGAATGGGCGCTAGGAGCCAAGAATGGGGTTCTATGGAGGCTGTCGCGCCGGATTCGGCGATCGGAAATTTTGTGAGCCCGGTTTCCAAGTTTGGGGCGTGACAATTGTAAACAGAAAGTTACAATAGATGGAACAACTTACAGATGAGAAACCCTAACTTTTTCCTCAAAATCCTTAAAAATGTGCTGAGCTCCTTTTGTTCCCCCCTAATTGCGTAATTAGAAGCTTTTTTATACACTTCCATACGAAATTAGAAACAAAAACCCATACTTTTTTAAGAAGAACTTCCGTACGAAATTAGAAACAAAAACCCATACTTTTTTAAGGAGAATTTATTTACTAAAAGTGAGATGTACAAACATTCGAATGAGGCCCTACAAAAAGGCCTTGGTCTCGCCTTCGGTCGACCGAGACAACAACAAAGTCTCTTAGTCAATCAAAAGAGATCTCGGTTGACCGAGAACATCACAGCTTGCTTCGGTCGACCGAACAATGCTGCTCCAAATTAATGGCACCCTTTCAACACTTACATCACCTCTAAATTGTGAGGTACATCAACAACCAAACCATTGATCAAACTTCTAGTATTATCTGTTTAATTTATTTTGTTGGGAAACGGTCGGTCCAAGAGTTGGCCCATTGAGATGCATTGTTTATGTTATAAAATTTAGTTGATATATATTAGAAGATTAGGAGTTATTTAGATGGATATCACCTATATGCAAGATCCTAAGAAACCTAGATGTCGGTATAGAAAATGCTAACTCGCAACATAGTTTTAAAATTCGTTGACTCATTCTAAGACTTGGCCAAGTCAATAGGCAACTTGCTCATGAGCTTGACTCAGCCTCAAGTCCACAAGACTGGAGGAATTGGACTAGTCGTGGCAAGGCATGTCGAGTTGTCTGTGTCAAATCAATGCAACTAGCAGTGACTCCAGCTAAGTCAAGTAGCTAGTGAATAGTTAAAAGTAAAATTTTGCTTGGGGCTATACCAGTTGACGTGAACATCCAGTCCAAGGGAATCCATATGGCTTCCAAATGTATATGCTGCAATTCGGATATGAGTTCAGGCCTCTTCCTTGAATTGAGGTCCCACCTATTCATGGAAGGCCTTCTGGCAGTTAAGGTATGGAAACATCTTGCTAATTCTTTTGGGGTCCCTTTGTTCAGTCACCAATCCATTTTGGACCGACTACACTGGTGGTGGCATAGACTTCTACCTAGCCACAACAAATCAACCATCCTACGGCTTTCCTCTCTTTTCTATCTTTGGGAAATTTAGAGAGCCAGAAACGAGGCTAGATTTGACGATCGCTCGATCCATATTGTTGTTGTCCTCCAAAGAGCGAAATGGTGGATAGATAACTTGTTCCAGGGCCCCCTAGAGCGGGCGTCCAGCGCAGTAGTCATGCAGCCATCTTATTATTAGCACAACTCAGACCCAGCAAGACAAATCTATGTTGGATGACATCAAATCTAGGTTGGAGGTTTGACAAGATAAGGAGACGTTGGAGGATCGACAAGATAAGGAAGGTGGTGTTTGAAATTTGAAATCTGTCATGCCCCAAGCTCGGAAACCGGGCTCACAAAATTTTTGATCACCGAATCCGGCGCTGACAGCCTCCGTAGAACCCCATTCTCGGCTCCTAGCTCCCATTTGCCAGGTTCCGATCCTGGGATGCTACGAGGAGGATTTTTCAACATCAGTTTGTTTCTTAATAAGCATAACCAAAGGCATAAACCACAAACAACAACCAAGAACTCCATTACATTTCCACTATGATCAAAAACTTTACAAGTACAATGAGCATAAAGGGAAATACAATGGTAAAGAACAAAAACTCCAAAATGATTTGCAACGTGCTCCTGCTTCAGCGCTGCTGTGAACCAACGCCACCTACACGCAACAGTCGTGCATAAGCTTATAGAAAGCTTAGAGGGTGGTGAAAGTGTGTGCGTAAGGTAGTAATATGATCATGCAATGTCAGAGTAATGCGGAATATGCAGATAGATCCATAATATCATGAGCCGTACCAAGGCTATGCGATGCAAGACATGAATGGTATCGGCCACCCCAAGGCCATGCAATGTACAATGTAACTCAAGCATACAGATCCTCATCTATGTCCACACATCAATACAGCTCAAATATGAGATATCACCGGGGTCTAGTACACTCTAAACCAGATTGCCACCACATCGCGCGCAATAAGGTAAGTAGAAGAGACCTCAATATCCGTCTGCCAATATCAGGCGCGACTCGTCGATAGCGGACCCATTCCTCGAGCTGGTCAGACTCAGCCTAGCATTGCCCCCTACACTCGGGCGGATAAGGCCGCACCCCCTTTCAACCGACCACGACACAGTAGAGAGCGTAATCGTCTGATAATCGGCACTCAACGCTCATCTACCCACTCGATCTAGACGTTGGAGCAACCTCTTGGTATCATAAGGGTTTAGGGACTTTCATCCAGGGATATCTATAGCATCCCATATAGAACAAGATTTTCGGTATCCAATCCTGTCAACCACGATCTGTCTGTGGAGGCTATGGCCCCGATGTAGCTAGGGCGTACAACAACCATGTCACACAATGCGAAATGCATGAGTCACACTATCCAATCATGCAGCAAATCCTGCGCGTATCGGGCGCTCATGCAGGGCAACACCGCCTAATCGGGGTCCCATAAACAATCTGCCCGAAGGCATATGTTATGATCAGTCACTCCTTATATCAAGCATACGCATGATGCGTATGATCATGAGTCATGGAACTATACTAAACATGTTATAATGAGATGAACTATCCTTACAATGTAGATGGGCCTGGGTGGCCTATACACAATAAGTACGGGCCTAACAATGGGCCCTAAGGAGAGTCGTAATGTGGACATCCAACCAGCATTACACTCGCAATGTGGACGTCAAACCAACATTGCTCCTAAGGCACGATCGTCGCAAATATCGTTGCTTAGTCTGTATTGAAATTACACATTGTAATGGACCTTAGGTTCATCCCATTGGGCCTTACATATATATCAAATGGGCCATATCTTATGGGCCTTTTATTCATCAGATGGGCCACATGAATGGGCCACACCAATGGGTCTTATGTGCATTGCAATGGGTCAAAACCCGTGGGCCTTAGATTGCATCAAATGAGCTTAACTCATGGGTCTTAAAGGTAACGAATGGGCCACACCAATTGAACCCCATATGTACGTCAAATGGGCCTTAACCCTTAGGCCTTGCATGCATGTCAAAGTGGGCCTAAACCCCTAGGCCTTATATATATCAAATGGGCCTAACCCATATGCCTTATATAATCAAATGGGCATACTTGCATGGGCTTTAAAAATGCATCAAATGGGTCCAATTCCATGGGCCTTGGAATACATCAAATGGGTTCACTCCTATGGGCCTCATAATACACCAAATGGTCCCATTGCATGGGCCTAAGATCCACATCAAAGTGGGCCCCAATGGACTACCATAAACACCTTAAGATGGGCCTCAAACATGCCAAGGTGGGTTCCACTTAGGCTATGGATCTAACTCATTCTTTATTCCCATGCCATAAAATGGCTTTCCAAATGGATGGACGAATTAGATGCAGCACCTGCGTCAATGGTGGGGGCCCACACGAAGGCTACTATCATGTATATTACATAATATAATATAATATATATATATAGTATATACAATAATATGTATATATACATACATATATATATATATATATATATATATATGTGTGTGTGTGTGTGTGTGTGTGTGTGTGTGTGTGTATAATATACAATATAATATATATATATAGGCACACACGTGCTACCCCACACATACACACACCCACACGCATGCACCCATGCACCACAGCAGGCCCCACCGTCCGCTGGACAGTGGGGGGTGAAAACACAAACATCAGGGTGGGTACCACCGTCCGCCTGGACGATGGGTAAAGCACATCCATCACTGTGGGGCCCACTGAAATGTTTATTTGAAATCCAAACCATTCATAGGGTCACTCAGACCTGGGTGAAGTGAAAACACAAATTTCAGATTGATCTGAAACTTCTGTGGGCCCAAAAATGTATTTTCAATGGTAGAGGTTCAATTCCACTATTTCCTTCAGTGTGGGCCACTCGAGTCTTGGATTGAGCTGAAACTTGGAGGGGACCCACCTGAGAAGGGGGCCTACCTCATGAACGGCATGGATTTCTACATACATTAAGGTGGGGCCCACGGCAGCAGCCGTGGGTGGCTGCACGGCCGCCCGCCGCTGCTGCTGTAGCTGACGTCAGAGGCAGAGGCTTTGCCTCTTGCTTTTCTTTTAAAAAATTCTGAAAACCCATTTTTCCGGGGTTTTCATCGTGTGGGGTCCACATCATGAGAATCCACTCCGTCCATTAGTTTCCCTGGCTCAAGACGAGCCCAAAGAGTCTAGAGTTTGAATTTTTTTGATGATTAGCAAATGAAATAAAATAAGAAAAGTATCCTTGAATGGTAATGATGCATTCTTCAATGCTACGGCCCACCAGATTTTCAAATCAACCCCAACTCATGGCTCAACGCCTAAAACGGTCCGAAGAATAGGATGGATGGTATGGATCGGATATAAACATCAAGGTGGGGCATATACATGCGGTCCACCCAAGAATGAAATTCTCTTTTCTTTCTTTCTTCTTCTTTTTTTTTGTTTTCTTCCTGTGTCCAGGGAACGTCCAGCATCCCTGGACCATGTTACGTACATTTGAGTGGGCCTTGATGAGGTGGGCCACCACTGATGGAAGATGTGGTACAACATATGAGGTGGGCCCCACTTGAAGAACACTTGGACAAAATACCTCAAGGTGGGGTCCATTCAAGTGGGCCACACAAACCTATTGCATAAAATAAAATAAAATTAAAATAAAAAGAACTAAAAAGGGAGAGAGACATGGAGAGTGGGACACGCTTTGTGATGGAGGGACCCCGATACTATGGGCCCTCCCTTGCAATGAATCATACAATAAAGTGGGTCCTTTAACACATGGGACCATCAAAATTTAGAATCAACGGTGGAGATCCTTTCCCCATTAATATGGACGGTCTAGATGACCTTTTCTAAGAAATAAACATCATGATGGGGTCCATGGAGAATGGCCCCATCATGGAATGATCATGATGATCCAAGTGGTCCATCGACCACAACTTAGGGTCCCAAGTGAGATCCACACCATAGATCGGTTGGCCTCACTTGGCCCATCATAAAAATAAGAAAAACTACCCTATAGAGGCACCCACCATCCGATCTTCTTGCTCCTAGGGGTTCCTTGGCACCTTAGCTTCAACTTCAATGGATGAGATGAGGAATGGAGGGTTGAGATGGGAGATGGTGGGGTAGGAAAGTGGGCCACTTGAAGCTTAGGAATGCTTGGAGAATTCCATACGTATGGAGCTTGGGATTTTTTTACAAATGAGAAAGAGAGGAGTTGTAAAGGGAGAGAGAGAGTGATGGATGGATGTGGTGAGTGATGGTTGTGTAAGAAATATTTGACTTTTGTGGCCTTTTGTGTAAGAGAGGGATGGGTTTGGAAGACTTTTGTGGTCTTTGTGTAAGAAAGGTATGAGTATGGAAGACTTTTGTGGCTTGCTTGGGAAAAGGGGTGAGAGTGATGTGTACTTGACATGTACTTGATATGTGATGGATTGATGGATGATTGATTGATGGGATTGATGTGATTGATGTGACACATCATAGGGATTCTCTTGGGTTTCGCAACGTACGGCGTTTTCTCACACCGAACGTCGGTCTACAACCCTTGACCAGGGTATCGCCTCGGCGCGCGAGTCGCGGCATCGGAACTGCAATGACGGCGCGGTCGCTATGGTATTGGTCTTGGGTTAAGTCGACTCGGGTTGTCGGCATATGAATCAGGATCGCGCATCGATATCGGTTAAGGGTCGAAGGTTGCCGAAATTTGGCCGGTAAGACCGCGGAAGTCCATGGAATGGTACGGACTAAGATACGGGTCTCACAAAATCAGACAAGATGCAGTGCCCAGATTACATGCAATCCCCAGATTTCATGCAATTTCTCAGATTTCATGCAATCCCCAGATTTCATGCAATTCGCTAAATACCAGTCCTCTGTATTAGTTGTATATAATTACCATTGCTTGAATACAATCACCATTGCAGAGTGTTCTCATTTTTCAAACATCTCCATCATTTTTTTTTTTCAATTTTTCTTCTTAGTATCAAAGCCAATGTGACCACTCGGCACAACCCAGCGGCTCCCTATAACCATGACTTCACTATCTCTCAATGTTGGTAACTTCATTACCCTCAAACTCAATCCTACAAATTATCCCTTGTGGCATGAACAAGCCTTGGCTCTTGCAGAAAGCCAAGAACTAGTCAGCCACCTTACTAATGAAGATCCTACCTCCACCAAATACACCATACCAGATTCAAATAACGTCACAGATACAAAAAGTTCTACACCAAGATTAACCGAAGCATACATTGCCTGGCGAAAGGCGGATCGTCTTCTTCGTGGGTGGATAATTAGAACACTCTCTGAAGAAACACTCGGCCTCGTTGTTGGCTTAGACACAGCCCATGCTGTCTGGGATGCACTCAAGAATGCATATGCGGAAGATTCACAAGAATGTGAATTGACACTTAGACAATATGTAAAATATCTTCGCAAAGATGATGACCAACCCATTGGAGAACATATTCGCACCTTCAAGGGTTTATGCGATAGTCTTGCAGCTATCAGGAAACCTGTCCCAGACAAAGAAAAAGTTTTCTTCCTTCTCACTAGCCTTAGCCCTCAATATGAAACTTTCACCACTACCATGCTAAAGCCACCAAGGCCTTCATATGCTGAGCTGGTCTCATAACTCTAAAGTCTTTATCAGTGACGCAGTTGGTTCTTTAATTATACAAATGTCCTAAACTTGTTCACTCCTCAAATGACATTTTATGGGCGACAACAACAGTGCTTCCAGCAATCCTCCTTAGGATATCATGGTAACAAACAAAAAATTATATCAACTGGGAGAGGATTTCAGGCACAACAACTAAAAGAACAAAACCATGCTTATTCTGCTAACCACACTTCAGTCTCTCAACAAAGACGTCTTCCACCACCTGGAGAACGCCGTATGACCCCTGCCGAATGAGAGCTTTACCATGAAGAAAAATGTTAGTATTGTGGCATGGTGGAACATATTGCAAAAATATGTTAGTGGGTGCCCAAAAAACTAACTCAACATGATGACATACCACAAGCTCTTGTAGCTCTCACCTTGGATAACACTATCACTGAAACAAAGTGGACCTCAAACACTGGAGCCTCTAACCACATGATAGGTAAGCCAGGTATGTTAACCAATATTCGCAACTACTTTAGCACAAATCAGTTCTTATTGGTGATGAATCTTCTCTACCAATTCTTGGTATTGGAGATTCTAGCATTAAGCAAAAAAATAATACCTTACTTCTTCATGATGTCTTACTAGTTCCAATTAATGTTGACGGCTCGTCTAGAGGTAATCCAGGTAGTGCAGGAGGTGGTGGTGTATACAGAGGGGAGGCGGGCGATTTCCTTTTTTCATTTATGGGGTCGGATCTAACACAGTTGTAGAATTGCGTGCAGTGTATGACAGCCTTTCTCTTGGGATTCAAAGATGTTATCGCCAGATCATTTTAGAATCAGATTCTAGGTTAGTGGTTGATTGGCTCAATGGGGAGGCAAAGCCAAGTTGGAAATGGATGATGTGGCTATATAGAATTAATCAGTTGCAGCGAAGGGGTCGCTTCAGATTTGTGCATGTGGTGCGGGAGGGAAACTCGCCAGCGGATTGTATGGCCTGGATAGGGATTTCTTCTCAGTCTTATGCTTGCTTCGATTGTCTGGTTGTGCTTCCTAAGAAGGTTAGAGGTTCTATCTTTCTGGACAAGGTCGGTTTAGGAGCTATCAAGATGATTTGATCCTCTTGCTGTTAATTTTGTAATTATCATGTGGGTGTCATGGATGGTCCCCTGTTTTATGTAAAGGGGTACATCTAATGTATAGGTGATGTTTTTTTGGGAATGGTAAAAAAGGAAAGTTACACGGAAAAAAAAAAAAAAAAAAAAAAAGATTTCTTACTAGTTCCTGACTTAAAACAAAATTTGCTCTCTGTAAGTCAGCTAACAACTCAGTTTCTTGTTAATTGTGAATTCTCGAATATTGAATTTTATATTAACGAATGACAAATTGGACAACCGGTGATCATAGGGAGGCGTAAGGGTGATCTATATGTTCTTCCCACTTCGCCAAAGCTCTATTTTTCTCATCAATTCAAATTCGGCTCAACTGACGTTTGGCATCAATGCTTAGGACATCCTCAGTTTTCTACTTTACAGTTATTAAAGAATAAAGGATTGATTGATGTTATAGGCGCTGTAAAACCTGAACACATTTGTGATAGTTGTCAATTAGAAAAGCTTAGTAGATTACCGTTTTCCTATTCTGAACATTCTAGTTCTGGTATTTTTGAAAAAATTCATTATGACTTGTGGGGACTTGCTCCTATTTTATCAATTGGAAAATTCAAATATTATGCATGTTTGGTAGATGACTTTTCTAAGTATACTTGGATCATTCTCTTACAACAAAAATCTGATTTTGTTAATGCTTATTTAGTCTTTGAACAATATGTTACCAAACAATTCAACAAACAAATCAAAAAATTTCACTCTAATGGAGGAGGAGAATTCATAAACTCCAAGCTATCATCTCATTTTCTTTCCACAGGTATCATTCATCAAACATCATGTTCATATACTTCAGAATAAACAGGTATGGTTGAAAGGCGACATAGGATAATACGGGAACTAAGTATGACTATGCTATTTCACAGTGGTGTCCCTTTATTTTTATGGGTCGAAGCTTTCACTACCGCTGTCTACCTTATTAATCGGTTTCCTTCGTCTGCTCTTAATTTTGAAACTCCATACTTTACACTGTATGGCACTCATCTTGATTATTCTTCACTTTGTGTCTTTAGGTCTAAATGTTTTCCTTACACCTTTTGATCCAAAAACCATACTTTGCATCTTTGTAGGGTATAGTGATAAACATAAAGAATACAAGTGTTTTCATCCCTCTAAAAAAAAAAAATTATCTCCCGCCATGTGGTTTTTGATGAGTTATTTTTATCTTACAAACATACTCAGAATCAAAGCATTACTCCCCGTACATCACATGTCATTAGCATCTTTAATTCATGGTTACCTCCTACTGACTCCAATCCTGTTGTAAAGACTCAGTTGTCAACCCTTACACCACCATGTTTGAGTCCTTTATCGGTAGTGTCAATATCCCCTCCTGATTCAAAAACTTCTGCACGTTCTCTCTCCCCTGCTGAAAATACAAGTCGACATGGAACCCAGCAGCTCAGGTCTAAACCTGAGTCTGAGATGTAGTTGGCACCCCTTGAGCACGAGTCACTCCGACTCGAGTCTGAGATGCATGAGCAACCCACGCATTCTTCACAGCCTGAGTCTGAGCCCTCTCAAATAGTCTCACAGCCCCAAATTGAAATAATTCAACCTCCACAAGCACAAGCACCCCTCTCACATTCCATGATTACTCGCTCACATAGAGGAATTGTTAAACCCAATCCAAAATATGCCTTGACTTCCTCCACATCCTCAGCCAATATGCCTCATGAACCTCATAATATTCGATTTTCCTTAGCTCACCCTAGCTAAAAGGCTGCAATGGATGAGGAACTTGAGGCTCTTCATAAAAATCAGACTTGGCAACTTGTTCCTCGCACTTCTGACATGCATGTTATTGGCTCTGAATGGGTGCTCAGGCCAAAACTCAAACTAGATGGCACACTAGATCATCTCAAAGCTCGAGTTGTAGCAAAGGGGTATCATCAAGTTGATGGGTTGGACTACATCGAGACCTTTTCTCTAGTAATCAAACCTGGAACCATCTGCATGGTCATCAGTATAGCGCTTGTTCAGAAATGGTTCATACGTCAACTTGACGTAAAAAATGCTTTCCTATATGGTTTAATTTCAGAAGATATATACATGGAACAACCTCTAGGAATGGTTGACCCTCAATATCCAACACACGTTTGCAAGCTTCAAAAGGCTCTCTATAGTCTCAAATAAGCACTTCGTGCTTGGTTTGATCGGTTTAGTGCTTTTCTTCTTAAATATAATTTTTTTTTTGCAGTCTAGCAAACCCATCCTTATTTATTTTTCATTTTGATTTTGGTACACTAATTCTCCTTCTTTATGTAGATGATATACTTCTCAAAGGATCCTCTACTGCTCTAGTTACAACCTTCATTCAGCTTTTGAGTTCTGAATTTGCAATGAAGGACTTGGGACCAGTTCATCACTTTCTTGGGATCGAGATCTCTCAAACACCTATTGGCCTTCACCTGTCCCAGTCACATTGTGCCCTTATCATCCCTGAACGAGCAAGCATGGTCGACTATAAGCCCATGAGCACACCACTTGAAGCAAAGACTAAGACCTCATCTAATGACATCTTATTGGAAGATCCAAGTTACTTTCGAGGACTTGTCGGTGCTTTATAGTATCTAACACTCACACATCCAGATCTTTCATACAATGTTAACTACATATCTCAATTCATGCATGCTCCCACTATCGTGTATTTAAAAATGGTTCGTCGTATCTTAAGATACATCAAAGGGACTATTGACATAGGCTTATAGTTTACTTCCAATACTACACTTGATCTATGTTCTTTCTCAGATGTAGATTGGGCAAGCTGTCTCACCACGAGGCGCTCCATCACTGGATATTGCACGTTTCTTGGAGGAAATCTCTTCTCCTAGTGTGCAAAGAAACATTATACCATCTCTCGATCCAGCGCCGAAGTGGAGTATCGTGTTATGGCCAACACTGCAGCCGAACTCACTTGGATGACATTTATTCTAAAAGATCTTCACATTCCACTTGCCTCTCCTCCGATCCTCTACCGCGACAACCTTAGTGCTCTTCATATGACAGTTAATCTAGTGTTTCATGCTCGTAATAAACATATTGAGTTGGATTATCATTTTGTGTGCAAACGAGTTGCACTTGGCTTTCTCATCACTCAACACATCTCCATTAATGATCAAGTAGCAGACCTCTTCACTAAACCAATGTCCAAGGGATGTCTCAGTTACTTTCGAACCAAACTCTGCCTCCTCTTCACTAAACCAATGTCCAAGGGATGTCTCAGTTACTTTCGAACCAAACTCTGCCTCCAACCTTGGCACCGTTTGAGGGAAAATATTAGCACACCTCAGACCCAACAGGACAAATCTACGTTGGATGGCGTCAAATCTACGTTAGAGGATCGACAAGATAAGGAGACGTTGGAGGATCGATAAGATAAGGAAGGTGGTGTTTGAAATTTGAAATCAGTGTTTGAAATCAGATAAGACGGAGCGCCCAGATTACATGCAATCCCTAGATTTCATGCAATTTGCTAAATACCAGTCCTCTGTATTAATTGTATATAATTACCATTGCTTGAATACAATCACCATTGCCGAGTGTTCACGTTTATCAAACATCTCCTTCGTTTTTTTTCAATTTTTCTTCTCTTGTCCTCTCCGTCCTCCCCCTGTTATCTTTGTGGTGAAATGGATTAGTCCTAGAGAGGGCTTCTTTAAGCTAAACCTAGATGGGTTTGCTCTTACCAACCCAAGGCATGCAAGGGGTGGCGGGATCTGCAGGGACAGCCACAACAATATGGTCTTCAAATTTTCCTTGGGGTATGGTAATGCGTCCAACATGGCTGAAATGTGGGCTTTGTACGAAGCGATGGAACTGTGTGTTAATCTCAGGATCGACAATGTGTTTGTTGAATCTAATTCCAAATGGCTGATAGATTGTATTAAGGGCAAGTCCAATCCTGCTTGGATTTGGAGGTATTGGTTGGCCAAGATCAAGACGCTTGGTAGAAGGGGAAGCTTTTGTTTCTCTCATATCCCTATGGGGACGAATGGCCTGGCAGATGGGCTGGCCAAGGAAGGAAGTGCGAAGCAAGTGAGCAGCTAATTCCGGGACTATTCAAATCTTCCACGCCTAGCTAAGGTAGAATGGTTCTTGATAAAGTTGGGTTAGGCTCGATCAGGGAGCTTCTTAGTAAATCTTTGTATAGAATATGATAGACAGGGCCTCCCCTTTTCTCGTTGGCCCTGTCCAAATGGCCTCGATGTATCAGTTGATTTCAATGAAACGAAGATAAGGATGCTTTGGAAAAAAAAAAAAGTTAAAAGCAAAATACAAGGTTTGAGAACCAAATTCACAGCCTATCCTAAGAGGCAACGACTCTATCAAACAACCCAAATGGTGTTGAATGCAAATTGGGTTTATTTTTAACTTATTTGAAATAACATAAATTTAAATACTTTCACTATTGTAAACATCTTTAATTTAATTATTACATATGAAATCGAGTTGACTCGGTCTCGACCGGATTAGATGTGACGTCTAATCGAATTTTTCAAGTGTTGGAACTATGCCTCACATACGGCGTTTTTTGTTTTCCACTTATGTGTTACTTCAGTGGAGAGTAGACTAAACCAATGAAGATTCCCTGGAGTGAAAATTGGAACAATCCATTCATCTGGAGGAACAGACATACATTGAATCAGAACACCATTTGTCCATTCATTTCAATGGTGTACCCTGATTGATGAGTGGGCCATCTTCCTTCTTGTCCCAGATCATCTTTATTATGCAGCCCACCTTGTGCATAGATCAGACTTGACAGAAAGTGACACATCAATGTAAAATAAAACCAATGTATGTTAAGTCATCTCAATCACTATCTAAATTCAATCAAATCTTCAACCAAATAATTATATTCAATGCCAAAATTTCAACTCAATTGAAACAAGCTATCTCAATTTCAAGCAAGTAATCTCATTTCCAAGTAATTTCTCTACCGACAATTCACTTTCATTGATTTGTTGTAAGAAAATTATTTCTTACCTTTATTTAAGTTATTTCCTTTATTTAGTTACTTATTTCCATATTCAGGAAATTATGTTTTCAAAGTGTATAATCATTATATTCATCTGCATCATTTTGGGCATCCCTATATATATCTTTGCATTCCTTCATATGTACCATCTCATTTGCATTATTTATTTATTTCCCACCATCTCATCATTTTCATCTTTCTTTTTCTGACTGTTTTTTCTATGCTCTATTCTCGCCAAATCAAACTGCTGCTGATACAACTTAGAGCTTGTTTGAATTGCGAATTACTACACCTAGAGAGTGCTATTCAGGTGCGTATTCATAGTGACATCTTACCTAGAAGGGAGCAGTACAAGGAAGATGAGTGGAAGAATTCAGCACTTTTTTCCTCCTTGAGCACGTTTAAAATCCAGCCTTTCAATATCACACGGTTGCAAAATCCAACCGTACCTTGGTGGGCTACATTCGAATTAAGTGGTAGTTTATTGGCTGTTTGGATGACCGGCATTTTGCAATATAAATACATAAAATCAATATTGCATCCATCCCTAATTAGGTTGGCATCTTGTGGTGGTGACGATGGATTGGCATAAGCTAGCATTATCAAAAAAAAAAAAAAAGCTAGCATTATCACCATTTGACTTAATAGAAGTTGAGATTATGGACTCAAATTAGCATGCTTGTTTCACCAATTATCACAATAATATAAAGAGAATGTAAAAAGATTATAAATTATTTTATCAATATTTCGATGGTATCTATATTTTACAATTGATTCTAGTTTTTGGTTTATCATGGTAAAATTATAAAGATGACAGATTTACATTACTTTAATATCAAATCATCATCAAATGATAACATTAAAATGTATAATAAAATATAAATTACCTGAGGTAATTGGTGAGACAAACAGGCCTAGAGGTGTACACGAGTCGAACCGAGTCAAGCTTGGCACAGCTCGACTCGACTCGGACATTAGCTGACCCCAACTCGAACTTGGCTTGGCTCGGTCCTCGAGCATGATTGGCCAGCTCAGCTCAGTTTGGTTAGCAACTCGGGCTAATTCGAGCTAAGATCGAGCCTGTGTGACATTTTCACAAACATATGAAGCGCACTTTCAATTTCTTACTATATGTAAACCAACAGCAACTGTTGACAGGTATTTCATCAAACACCTTGTAGACAATGTCAAAATAAAGAAAAAATGATATTTGTTTCGTATACATACCTTCCTTGCCACCAGCCGACACTTCGTTGAGTCATTTCATCAAACACTTAGTGAGCAACATCAATATCAAAGTAACCGAGTCACCGAACTGGTTCGATCCGAGTTCGATTTGAGTTGGGGTTCGATCTGAGTCGAGTCGAGCTCAGGCAAGCTTGAACTTGGTTTGAAATTTTTTCTAGCTCAAAAAATGAGCTCGACTCAGCTCGAACTCATTTTCGAGTTGAGTCGAGCGAGCTAACCAAGCTAACTCGGTTTGTGTACAGGCCTAATCTAAATAAGGAGGCAATTGACACGTGCGCCTAAATAGGCTCTTGCATAAATGTGCCAACTGTCACACCCTTTTGTACCACAGAACCACTGTCATGGCTGTAAGAGGTTGGGAGAAAAAGGGAGGTTAACATATGGTGTGCAGCTTATCTTAAACCGTTTGTGGATCAACCATTTAATATCCTACCTCTAATTGCTGGGTGAAAGGCTAAAGATGATGATCATGATGATAATCTGAAAGAGCCCTTGAAAAGATTGTGAAATTGTAAGACTAATAGGCAGAATGCATCTTGGGGAAATCGTTGAAATAGTATCTTTTTAAGTTGCAATATATGGGTGAGTGCATTAGATAGCTCTATTCAAAAGTTCAAAATTTTGATTTTTCTTAGCCCCAGCCTGGCCCATTGACAGCCCTAGATTATTGCTTCTTGAGGGGTTTTTTTTTTTTTTTTTTTTTTTTTTAGATAAGAAAAGAAAATTTATTCACAAAAAGGGTTGTACAATAAGGGGACCTTCAGGCAACCCCCAAAATTCGCCTCAGGTCGCCTATCATGATCGACTCTACAGCCTACAATGAAATTAAGTGGACGCGAATCTTTCTCTAACTTTGACCCAAACCCACCGAATTTAGAAATAGTGAACCCCAGATGAGGTGGGGATGACTGGACTCTTCAAGGACCCTCTACTCTTTGAGTGAGGCTCTCTAGTTTTGCCAAAGCATCCACTACCTCATTTACTTCTCTATGTGCAAAGACAATGACGACCTCTCTATCCTTCCTTAGAGACTCAATATGGGCCCTCCAATACCATAAGTTTCAATTGGAAGTTCCTTTCAAGTTGAGTATATCTACGAAGACTCTGGAGTCAGTTTCAACTTGAATCCTTTTAAAAATCCACTCCACACAAATCCTGAGCCCCTCCACAATTATGCAGCCTTCTTCTCAGACATTGTGTCCCTGTCCATAACCATTAGAGAAGGCAAAAAGCAGCTCACCATTGACCCCCTGCAGAAGTCCCTACCTCCAAAATAACCTGCGTTGCCGTGCGAGGAGCCATCTACATTGACGAATGGATATCATAGAAACTTTGTTAAATGGGTGTGAAGAATGGATGTAATGAATGGATGTCATAGAAACTGTGTATATGCGCACAGACGTGCAAAAAAACAGAAAATTTGTTGTGGCACAATGCAAGAACTTGTCACCTATATGAAGGTGACGTTACTGCACCATCTTTCCCACCAACTTGTCACTTTCTTAAGAGGTCCATGCCATGAGACCGACCATGAAGATCATACTTCTCAAAAATCAGCTGATAAGCTCGGTAGGTGGGCCACACCTGCTAGTTCAGTCAAGCATCGATCTTTGTTGTGGGCCTTACAGCTTTCATGAACCCTACATAAGTAGCATGTTAGTATAAAATATGGGATGGCGCCACAATTTATGGTACCTTGATTACCTGTAGGTGATAAATTCAGCCGCCTTTTAAGGTGCTGGCATCAACAAGTCAATGTCATGTAGCGCTATAGTTTGGATGCACATGTGTGTAACAGCCTTCTTCAGAAACACTCTTTACTTGAAAGGACAACCGTTGGAATGTAAAACGTCATACCCACATTGAAAACATTATAACAGCAACCGCCGATAATCCTTTTTTCCATTTTTATTTTCTCTTATTTTGGGAAGCGTTTGGTTGCACCAAATATCATAAGTAACATGATTAATAGTCCAATTTGGAGCAAAATGTTGTTAAATTTCATGATATTTGGTGCAACCTTATACAGGCAGCAATTGTGACTGTCCCTAATGTTGCCTAATAATAATTCATATAGCAAGCGTACGTATGTCCATAATGCATGTTGTAGCATCTCCAGGAGTGCATCTACAAGGTGGTAAAAATGTTTAATTGTAGAGATAGAGATAGAAGGTGCCCACACATTCTCTAAGTAATCTGTAATAATCTATAAAGACCATGAATATCGTTATTCATATCCTTTCTCTCAATAGTATATGTGTCGCACAGAATAGTATGTGTCACGCGTCTGTGCTCTTCTATATGTAGAGGGAAGTATCCGAATAATATAAACAGTTTTTACGGTTAATTACAGATTATTATTTTTCAATTACAGTTTGAGGTGGCCATTCGATCTATCTCCATATTTACACTGATGACTGAAATTGTTCATGTTCTGGAAGCTGCTTTATACAGGGTAGCATAAAAAGGTTATCTTTATACTCTTATCTCCATATTTACACTCATGTTATCTTTATATAGGCGCACATCTAACTCAAAAAATCAAAGGTCAAAATCAATCTTAAAGTGTCATTATTGTGGCATGGCTCATTTAGGGTAGCAGGGTGACCGGGAAGGATGGATCTGATCATCATACCATATCTATGCATGGAAACTAATGGGTGACACATACTAGCAATCATGAGTACTGACAAAGTATTTAAATATGCACAATAAGTATTGGAAATTTTCTATTCATCATTTCAGCTGCACTAATAAGTTTTAAAATGGAGAAATTTCATGATCCATATTTCATGAGCCATGATCATAGTTTTAAAACTTGAAAAGGCTCAGAATCCATTGGACCAGATCTCACCAGGACTACAGAAAATTGATCCGGTCATGACTCGATCAAAACTGGAGAAAACCCTCATTTGACTAATAGAACACGGTGAAACTCGATAAAACTCATCTTGGTGCAACTTAAAATTATTTATATATTCTTAAATGAGCAGGTCTCAACTGAAATGCACATGCAACAGGTGTGGCCCAGTTACATTTGTGAGCCTACTCGAAATGTGCATGCAACCAATTTTATTTTATCTAATAAAATTATAGGTGGTGTACTCGTGAAACTCGATAAAACTCATCTTGGTGCAACTTGAAATTATTTATATATTCTTAAATGAGCAGGTCTCAACTGAAATGCACATGCAATAGGTGTAGCCCAGTTACTTTTGTGAGCCTACTCGAAATGTGCATGCAACCAATTTTATTTTATCTAATAAAATTATAGGCGGTGTACTCCCACCTTTTAGAAAAAAAAAAAAACCTAACCATATTAAAAACCTTTCATGCAAGTATAAAAAGTCTTAAGGTTAGGTTTTTTTTATGTGAGAGGTAAACGATAACTTATATA
Source organism: Magnolia kwangsiensis (assembly GCA_037074715.1). NCBI lineage: Eukaryota > Viridiplantae > Streptophyta > Magnoliopsida > Magnoliales > Magnoliaceae > Magnolia > Magnolia kwangsiensis. Next base: position 90,981,686 of record CM073585.1, read on the forward strand.
TTAGAGATACTATTAGGTTTTTTCAAAATAAGAAGAAAAGAAATTTAATTTTTGAAAAAAGAATGGTTGTGGCTTTGGTGATTGTTGGTGTGAATAGTGATGTCTCTTGGTAAAGTAATCATCTTTTGAATTTGAAATAGAGAGATACTATTGTTAGAAAAATACTACCATTGATGAAAAAATACCATTGAAGAAGATACCTTTTCATGAAAGGGTCTTAAGCATCTCTTGTGATTATATATAAACCCATCTTTGGGTCAATCTGAATTAACAATTCCAACAATCTCCTCTCCATCTTCTTCTTCTTCATCATTTTCATTTTTGAAAGGTTTTTTGAAAGATACAATTTTTCAGGTGCTAAATTGTAAATAATTTTCAGGCGGTAAATTACAAATAGTTTTCAAGAGGTAAATTATAACAGTACAGAAGTCAGAGTTGTATGCTGTAAAAGTATATTCGGGGTACGATTTTTTGATTTTGTAGGTCGAAACTGACACAAGGATGAACGTGATGAGGTCAATCACCATCTTCCTCAAGGATAACTACTCCGAATCCACGGAGCTTCTCTGGACTCCTCACAGAGACTTCTCCAATCCACAAGGAAAGAAAGCAGAAAAATAGAAATAAATTATAATAATATTCAAAATTAATTAATGAATGAATAAAAACAAGTCCGCAACCCTTTAAATAAGGATACCAAGCAATAGGAAAGAAATCAGAAGCAAACTACAACTAAAACTCCTAGAATCCGTGACTTACTATAAATAGTAAACTTATTATTTATAGACGGTCGTGATGTCTACTAGTGCGCAAGGTTTTCAGCCAAAAATAATAAGTGTCCTATTTAATTATTCTGAGCACTTTTCATGTTGGACACAACTCCTAAAGCCCAACGGATGAAGAGTTATAATCAAACTAAAACTTACTATTTATAGTAAAAATAAAAATAAAACAGGGAACGACCGTCGATCAGGGAGTTTTTCGCAAATCTGGGCTACATAACCCGGCGTAACAAAGTTGGTTGGCTAAAGTAGCTCGTTCTATCCCAAAATCATATATTTTACGTCAGATGACTCATTTCGGATTGCGAGATACGCCCGATCTAAGGTCCGATGGTCCGGATCACTTCTGTCGTCAACCGAGCGTTTTCTGATCCATCTTGGCCATGAAACTGTCCGCGACCCGTTATACATCAGAAACCTACATTTCTCTGGTCTTACAAAAGAGACTTATTGTATCCTACAGGCGGATTTGTTGTAACCCTCTTACAAATTAATTTAATCGCTAATACGATGTGAATATCACATTAAAGATAGCGACATCGTAATACGCCTTAAGCATATCTTTAAGCGATTCATTTTCTATTTTTTCACCTTAAAAATAAAAGATACTCATGGCTTTCCATATCCAAGTTCAAAACATATGAGGCTACTAGTCTATGCCATACTCTTGGAAAGAGAATTGGACAAGACCCAAAGAGCATCTATATTGTAGGACCCAAGGAGCAATGATCAAACCATTCATCATCAAGCCCAAGTGCATAGGAGATTGTGTGCATCATCAAATTGACATAGTTCAAGGTATGTAGCTGTTCCTTCAGGGTTATGGTTTTTTAGTTGATAATATCACTTATGTATGTGATTCATGATCTTAGATGAAGATTCATGACTTTCATAGGAGTCCATACAAGTTAACATGGATCAGTTTGATATTTCCACCTGATGATCTTCATGGTGAGGCCAAACTTTTTGATGGCTTAGATGTCATATGGGCATGTGACATGTTAGTTGTACACACTTAATGGAGTGTAACAGCTTAGAGCTCGTTTGCATGCCACCAAATAAGTTACTTTTTCTACTTCCAGCATGAGATAAGTTTATTTTAAGATTAATTATAAGTAACTTATTTTTACTTAAAGTTATAAACTTTTTTACTTAAAGTTATTTAATTACTTCAACTCGATAAATAGAAACTAAGATCCGCTGCTACTCGAGGCATAAGTAGATCTTAAGTAACTTATGATCCAAACACCCCTTAGTGATGCACCAATATGGATGTGACATTTCCCTTTTGAAATCGTTAGATGTATTGAAAACCATATTTTATCAAGGCCGAGAAGTTTAATACACATTAAATATTAATTTTCTACTATTCTGATTTTTATATTTTATTTTTCAATGTTTCTGGATCTTTATGAATTTGATGAAAATATCAAAATAAATAAATAAATAAATAAATAAATAAATAAAGAAGAAGAAGAACTTTCTGGTGGATTGCAAATCCTGCACACGTGTGTAGCCGTGATGCTATTGCTTCTAGGGGACAAATAAAATCAGCTTAGCCCATACAAAGGCTTAGATGCTGATTGGAAAGGGATATGGTTGCATCCAAACAGGCCTCTCATTAGATAAATTGCAAAAGAAAAGATATGTTTGGATATCATTCTATAAGAAATATGATAGTTTTGACGTGGATGTGCGTAGACACCACCGAGATAAGTGCATGACACACAAACAGACAGAGGCCACATCACTCACAGCTACATAACAAAAATGTGTGATGGCCCAGAAATAGTGGACGGGCGTAACTTATGATAGGCTTAAAGAGCGTTCTTTACTTTCAGGTATATTCAAAGTGTACTTGCTCGTTTGGCTTCTTGCCACACACGTGCGATCATGGCATGCCTGTGTAGATCCGATCCGTTCATTTGGTACAGTTTATTGTGACAATGCCTGTTTTACTCATCAAGTGGACGTGCTTGCATAGGAAAAAGGACTCTGTCCATTTCAACTTACACGCTTAGGCAGCCGTGGGCAGCAGGCCAGCCTGATTTTTTCATCGTGGGTAGTTGATGGTGAGCCCCTCGTGATGAATGGGCCCAATCTCACACATGGGTGCCATGTCAGCACGTTTTCTGTGAACCTATCGTCCATCTTACTCAAGCCTCTACGTAGCACCCTTCACATGATCTCGTGGACTAAGTGCATGAAAACCTTCACTTATTAGAATTCATGTAGCATATCTGGACCGTCCACTAGGTCCAATGCACTCCTCTTTCATTATTAAGCTAAAATCATGTCAATCGGACCGTCCTAAACATCCATAACCGGACCATCCATTTTTTTCCATACAATCAACACTATTTTTTAAAAGCAACCTATAGAAAGTAGGACTGGGTCTAATGGACTGTCCAGATAGGTGATGTGGATGCCAATCAGTCCAAATGCAGCTATGTTCACATTAGCTGATTACACCACATTTTTCAGTGATATATTTTGCACCTTAAAGTTTACGTACATACACATAGATGCTCTTTATCTTCTTCTTTTTTCTTTTTTAAATCAATGGTTGTGAGGCTGCGATAGAGACAGCAATGGGCCACATATAGCTGTATAGGGATCAATAATTTACACTGGGCCTATAAAAGGATAACCTATCAAAAGGTACCTAATACTTTAAAAAATGAAGAAGCACAATGAAAGCCTATGGTCATTAAGAAGCATGATGGAAGCCTACGACTGAAAACCAACAAAAAGAGCGATGCCCTTAAGCACGTACGTGCACTACTAAATGAGGACATGCCTTCACATAGCACGTGTACAGGAAGAGCGGAGGTGGCCAACTCCTTTTGGCATGAAAGATCCTGGAAGTGATTCATCATGTTCAAAGCTGTTGAGTTCACCACTATGTTCCCTAGAAATCTGCTATGGCCATTCGTTTCGCCGGCTCATGTTAGAATAAATGAGGTGGATCCATGACTCAAACAGTGGAGATTGAACACGGACCATTGGGAAAGCGAATTGCATGGGGTGCATGGGTGGTGTGTCGATGTCACTGAGGGAGTGTCAGGCACATGGAATTAGATAGTATTACGGGGAAATGGAACTTTAAATTACTAGGTTTGAAAAGTCAGTCCTATTTAGATCACCCAAAGTTTCCAACATCGGATCTTTTGCATAGAGTAGGAAGGGTTAGGGAGGTTTTTTGCAATTCAACAAGGATTTGTTGAAATCCATGGGATTTCTTCCTATAAGCATGAGCAGTGAAATGGAGGTGAGGCCCTACCTTGATATTTGTGAGAAATTCACTCCATCCATCTATTTTACAAGATCATTTCAAGGAAAGAAATTAAAAATGAGGTAGATTTAAAACTCAAGTAGGGCACACAAGAGAAAACAATTGGGATTGAGTAACCACCATTGAAACATTCATATGGCTACAAAAGTTTTGCATCACGATAAAGTTTTCTATGTTGTCAGTTCATTCTAGCAGGAATAAACTTATAAACAGTTGGGATGACATATAAACATCAAGGTGGAGCTTGGGAAGGTTTCAACGGTAGGAAATTCTTTCCCCACTCTTTCCTCTCGTATGTCCCCACTTGAATTTTGGATCTGCATGACTTTTGGTAACATGTCTTAAAATGATCTCACAAAACGGAAGAACGGGGTGAATTACTCACAAACATCAAGGCGGGCCCCACCTTACTTCTCACAGTAGTTTTTAAATACGATTTTCAATATTGATAATTGTTTTCCATGTACGACCAAACACTACATGAATCAAAATATGTATTTAAGCTCTACATCCTATGTGATCCAAACACCAAAGTAAATAGCTCACTCATATGACATTAAGAGACAATCCACTGAATAGTGCATTTATTGTAAAAAAGCAATTTCATCCCACTTAATACCATGTAATTCCATGCGGCAAACACACCCTAAGTTTTATAGGCCCCACCATGATGTATGTATTGTATCCACACATTTTATACATTTTAAAATATTATTTTAAGGAATATGTCAAAAAATTGGCAAATCCAAAGCTTAAATGGATGACATCGAAAAAAGCAATCGAAGTCAGAGGGGTAGCTATGCGGCACCAGTGCCAATCAGTCACTTATACAGCTAGCTTCGAATCTGAGCAGTCATTCCATGGGTAAGCTTGGGGAATGGTTTGATTTTTAGGAATGGAAGATGATTCGCTTAAGTTGATTTCTTGGCCTCATTTCTGATTGCCAACAGTACCTCCCTTGAAAATACTGGCAGAAATAATACAGATAGAAGCTTCATGAGCCAACTATTTCGACAGGGCAGCTATGACAAGTTGGTGGTGGTGCTGGAATCGCTGGGACTTGGACTGCTGAAGCTTCAGGAGAAGGGGAAGGGACCAAGACGGGAACATCGTTGACTAGGATAATAGATTAGATCTTACCATGGCTGGGAAGAAACATGAACAATCTAATCACCGAACACGAACAGTTCAGAAAGACTCGCTCATACGAACTTAGACCACCTATTGGAACACCAACCATTGGAAACTTTTAAATGCCATGAAGTTATAATCAGGCTAGTATGAGTGTTTTCCCTTCAACCAAGTTTGTGCCTATATGAATAAGTTGGATGGCAAATAAATATCACGGTGGGCTCCATGAAGGTTTCCGCTATGGGTGTCATGGTCCTCATTGCTTTTTATGATGTGATCTATTTGAGCCTTGGATTTACCTCATTTTTTGCCGTGTCCTAAAATAATCTCAACAAATGGATGAACAGAATCTCTCTCTCTCTCTCTCTCTCTCTCTCTCTCTCTATATATATATATATATATATATATATATAGGAAATATTACTATGAAGTCGAGAAATGGTACCGTGAAGTCGAGAAATGGTACAAGTTGTGTGGCCCCCACCATGATGTGTGTCGAAAATCAACACCGTGTATTTGATGGGTCCCCTTAAACTTATAGGATATTCCAAAAATCAACCATATATGGAATTCAGGTGGGTCATACCATCTAAAATTATGTGAAGACATGCTTAAAACATATAAAAGCACTTGGTGGAGCCCACCTGAGTTTTGGATGCGGCTGAAACTTGGTCTGACCCCTCATCCAAGTAGGACACATAGAATGGATGGGCTGGATTTGTGAACCACATATCAACAGGCCTAATAAATGATTATGAATGTTTTAATTGAGGGTAACCCCTCTCAACTGTTGTATGTGGTGTGGCCCACCCAGGTCATAGATTGACTTGATTTTTAAGCCAGTGGTCCACATGGAATGGTGCACCTGTCTGCTGGGGTAGATGTTCGACACACATCACAATGGGGCTCACCTCATAGGTCCATACGTCATGGTGGGAAAATAGTATTTGGTGACTTGAACACACCACGCAATCCACTCTCAATTATTGGAACCGTCCTAGGCCCATAGAAGTTTTGAATCAGGCTGATATTGTGCTTTCCCTTAGTTCTAGAAAGGCTTCAAGGTGGGCGTTTTCATTCCCATTGTTTACTGCTGCAGCCCACATGAGCCTTGGAACTACCTCATGATTTAGGTTCTCATCCTAAATAAGCTAGTGAAACTAATGGACACGCTGAATTTCAGATGGACAAATCAGTGGGCCCAAACAGCCTTAGGTCAGAGGAACTCGCTGTGAAAGCCATCACCAAAAAAAAAAAAAAAAAACTCGTGTCGGGTAACAAAGATGGTAAACGGGAAAAAAAATAATAATAATAAGGGTGGGCCACTCCCTTCGGTAAAAGAGGAAGTAATTAAACAAGGCTGAAAACGGAAAGTCACCGAAAGTTGCCAGTTGCCATTTGGGGCCAGGTACCCTTTTATGGAAAATTGGAAAGGTAAATGATTAGTTACAACGACTGCATCATGAGTTATGGTATAATCATCATTTCTGGCCAACATGTCACATGTGAATATCCAATATATACCACCATGATCATTACCCGTTTTGAAAATTAGGACAATCTATTCATTGGGTGGGCCCAACCAATACATTGCATTATACGATTGAAATCGATTTTGATATTGTGTCCCAATGGATGAGTGGATTGGCTTGATTTTGATATCAGACGACTGTCATGGTTTGGCCCACCTTTTTGATGAATTGGATATTCTAGATATGTGACATGTTGGCGGTATAAAAATGATGGTATGATGACTTATGAAACAGATTATGTTTCTGATCAATCTCTTATGGAAAAATTCACAAGAGGCTGTTTGCGACTCAGGGTGAAAGATCATGGCCATTCATCAAGCGGGACCATTGTGAACATGCCCTTTAATCGGGCCTTCAGACTGGCCCAAAGATCAGAACCAAACCTGGGTTCTGGGCCAGGTCTAAAGTTGAGTTCTGGTTATTGATCAGGCCAGAGCTTTCAGATTAATTTTGGTTTCCAACTTGGCCTGGAAGAAGGTTGTATTTTTACTTAACCTACAATCGTTGGAGGTGATCAATCAGTGCTCTCATAGGGTCCAGTCATTTACAATGCAGGCTGGGTTCACTCATGCCAGCAACTCAGCAACTCATACACTATAGGCCAGCCGTGGGGCCTTTCATGGATGGACAATATAAAACCAGACAGATTGGATAATCTGAACCATCAGTTTTGCCTATCAAATTTGGACGGCTGATCATTTTCCTTTAACTATATATTGGATTTTCATCAATATGATAGTTAGCATCCCACCAGCTGGGCCATTATCCATTCGATTCTATATATGCAGCTGAAAATTGCATAGCAGGCAGGCTCTGTTGGGTTGGGCTCAGGCACGGCCAGGCTGGTCCATTGGATTTCAGGTGCTAGCCCAGTACGGATCAATCTCAACCCTGTAATATAGGCCATTGACCTTTTTTGGGCCTCATATTTCAGCTGTTACTATGCCTCAGACAAGCACAACAACAAGCCCATGCCTCAGACAAGCACAATAACAGACCCGTTTATGTTGTTACAGGTAGGGATTGGGCTTGAGAGTGTAGGCCCAATTAGTAAACGGGCCAGGACCAGGTCTGATATCTCAGCTTGATTAATCATTGGCTAAGGCTTGGGCTGACCATGATATGCCTAGACCAGGCCTATTGCCACCTCTTTGGACTCATGTTAAACTTGCGTCTGAGCCTTTTACTACTGGGTAGAGATCAGGTTGACCCCCATGGCCCATCATCATTTCCACCCTTAATATGGACGTTTGAATAATCTGAACATGCAACTATGTGGGCCACATCTAAGATGTGCAGCCAGGATAGGCCCTTGCGGATCAAAAGTGACTTGGGTCCAGTTTCCTAGTGTCCACGCGATCAGATCAATGACCTTATCAGGCCCACTATGTCAAATTAGGAATCCTATGAATGAGCACAGACTGGGTAGAAAAAAAGGTTAGGAATGTCAATGGGTAAGGCAGACCCAATGGGTATCCAAACCTGGCCCAACACAGGCAGGAACAGGAGTAGCGAAATGGGCTTTTTTTTTTTTAAATGAATTCTTTTTTGGATGAAGAATATCAGAACCCCACAAAAAGACTGGGCCCCACTTATCATATGAGCCCAAATACAGATAAACCCATCCCAAAGCAGCCTAGAAAAGGAGAGAATAATAATAATAATAATAAAACAACAACCTCTCCAAAGGCAGTTAGCCCTCACTTACTTATTTTTCCTTCTTCTAATCAGCCCTAACCCTGCACTATCTAGAGCTAAAGATTCCCTAATAAGCCTAGGCAGGTCCCCATGACTCCTGTACAGGCCATGGCTCACCCCTCAGTTAATCAGTTTAGCTAAACATACGTATGCATGCATTGCAATGCCCCTTGGTCGGTAAGGGAATAAGTGAGTATTTATTTCAAGCCTAACATGGGTATGCTACATGCAATTTTCCTTAATAACTGAGAAAATAGGTACCTACGTACCTGACCCAAACCTAGCCCATCGACACCCAAATAGAGTGGAATTTTTCAATTTGTTGAACCCAAGTGCTTGTAAAATTCAAGCTCTATTACACCATATGTTCATGTGTTTCACACGGGATATGGGACGTTCCTTTCACTCATATATTTGTTATACATTTCATACATTATACACATTTTCTAAGCCCCGATCGTTGCCCTGGCAGGGATGTGTCCCATTGACAACCGCCCATACTGCCAAAATTGGCCGTATCACCACGGTATGAAGCTGTTTTGGGCCAATGTGGACCAACATAACTGTAACATGGGACGATACATAAAAACTTTAAACCTTAGTAGTAGCTCAACTAACGAGCCAGGGACCACAACGAAAGGATTTTCAATCCAATGGCCCATCAACCTAGTGTGGAAAATTTTCTGGCAGAGCATTATTGCTCCATACGCATCATCTATAGTAGTCAACAGACTGAATTCCACAAACAAATGTCCACGAATAAATTGTTAGGATTGGGATATCCACTTGATTTTGCAGTTACTACCATTTGGGGGCGCAAAAGCAACCTTGAGTCGAATCAAACAAGTAATAGGAAAACATAACAAAGCAATTACAGAGAATGTGGAAAAATCCTTGCAGGAAAAAATCATGGCATAAAACTATAAGCAATTAATTATGAAAACAAATTACAAGAGATGAGATCAACTTACATATGCAAAAAATCAATAAAAACCTTCTCAAAACTCTAGCACTTTTTTCGAACAAGTTTCCAATACCTTAATCTTGTGTTACACCTGTTTATATTGTTGCGAGGTATCTTAAATCTGAGTCCTTTCGCAACTGGGATGTGAAAGAGTCCTTTCGCGTCCTTTCGCAACTGGGATGCGAAAGGAAAGTTTCCTAAACTATAAATAGGTGTTCCTATGGCTTTTCTAATAAATGAGAAAACTTTCTAAAGGGGTCCTAGGGAAGTTAAAGGGTGTAGCAAGGGTGAGATTCGAGCTTGTTCGAATCGGGTAAGTACTCTCTCTTTGTAATTTCTGTTTTCATAGTGGAGATCTGTCGCTTTGTGCCGTGGTTTTTTTCCACAAGGATTTTCCACGTTAAATTTGGGTGTTCTCTGTGTTCTCTTGTGTGCTTGGTGCCATTGGATTGTTATCCTAGATTTAGATCTGTGTGATTCCGCAGGGCAAAATCCCCAACAAGTGGTATCAGAGCGATCGTTGGGGCACAGATCTAAATCTGAGAGATTAGTAATAATGGCGAGCACTAAGTATGAGTTTGAGAAGTACTCAGGAAAAAATAATTTTGAGTTATGGAAGGTTAAGATGATTAGCCTGTTAACCAAGCAAGGCGAAGATGGTGCTCTTGAGGAGCGGAAGTCTACTATGAATGATGATGAATGGAATACTCTTGATAGAAAGCTTTTTCATCGATCCGTTTATGTCTCACGGATGGGAAGCACTTCAAAAGGTGGAGCTACAGTATATGTAGCGGATTCCACCTCTGCACGTGTGTGGCATGTTGGGGCATAGCTATATGAGCGGACAGGGTAGGAAGGCTGAACCGTGCGGACAGGGATACGGAGCAGGTGGAGTAGCCACCTGTGTGAAGAATCACACGGCATGGTTGAAGGACATTGGCGAGGTACATGGACGACTCCAATATCGCAGGAGATTCATCTTCTATTCAGATGGCTCTAGGTGAGTCTGGTGCTGAAAAGTGAAAGGTGACTGTGGGTGATGTGATGAATTCGTTGTACCAGACCGACATATGGGAGCGGGTGGAGCTTCCAGTGGGCTGAAAAGCGGTTGGATGCAGGTGGATCTTCAAGAGGATACAGCATAGATACAGAGCGAGGTTGGTGGCGATGGGTTATGCTCAGGGAGAAGGGATCGGCTTCTCAGAGATATTCGCGCCGACGGTATAGAAGGTATCTATTAGATCAGTGATTGGCGTTGGTTGGCCAATGTGATTTTGAGCTGGAAGGAAGGATGTGGAGTCTGAACTTCTGCAAGGAAAAGTGAAGACCAGATCTACATGAAGCAACCAGACCGGTTCGAAGTGAAAGGGGCTAAGAAAAGACTTTGCAGGAGGTCGTTCTTCGGCCTGTCGCCTAAGCAGTGGTTTGATTCTTTCATGGTGGGTCAGGTATTGTATGTTGATGACATGTGGATCGTCAATTATGACATGTCTAAAATCAATGTACTGAAGACTCGGGACATCCAGGATGAAGGATTTAAGAGTTACAAAGATGGTTCTCGGCGTTGAGACTGAAGGAGGAGTAGGCTTTGGTAATCACAGGAGGAGTACCTTGTGTGTAGGTATTGATCCAGGATGTGATGGGCCAGGTAAAGCTAGAGAGCATTCCCTACGTATCTCTCCTCAAGTTTTTCTCAAAATTTGTCCCAAAACAGATGAAGAAAAGCAGGATATCTCATGAGCCTTATTCGAATGCGCTGGGCAATGTATGTCATGATCTGGATTAGACCGGTTATTTCACAGGCTATCAGTGTTGTGAACAAGTACCCCGACAAGCAATATTGGGTAGCGGTGAGATAGTAAGAAGACTACATATTTTTTTTTTGGGAAGACAGGAGCAAAGGTGGCTGGGCATGTGGATTTAGATCCGGCAGACATGATCAACAAGAATGTTCCTGCAGAGAAGTTCAAGTTCTGTGCAACTTCTCTGGGCTTGACGATGGCGTAAAAGGAAGACAGAGTGTGCACAAGAAGCTATGATGTGATGCAGAAATAAGAGAAGAGGTCAAGAAGTTACACGGTTGAAGATTGAAGACATGGTGGAGATTGTTGCGAGATGTCTTAAATCTGAGTCCTTTCACAACTGGGATGCGAAGGGTCCTTTCGCATCCTTTCGCAACTGGGATATGAAAGAAAAGTTTCCTAAACTATAAATAGGTGTTCCTAAGGCTTTTCTAATAAATGGGAAAGCTTTCTAAAGGGTTCCTAGGGAAGTTAAAGGGTGTAGGAAGGGTGAGATTTGAGGTTGTTCGAATCGGGTAAGTCCTCTCTCTTTCTAATTTCTGTTTTCATAGTAGAGATCTGTCGCTTTGTGTCGTGGTTTTTTCCCGCAAGAGTTTTCCACGTTAAATTTGGGTGTTCTCTGTGTTCTCTTGTGTGCTTGGTGTCATTGGATTGTTATCATAGATCTAGATCTGTGTGATTCCGCAAGGCAAAATTCCCAACATATATAACTCTGGATTTTGAATTAGAAACAAAACTACACACTTACGCAGAAACTTCATGCATCGTCGATCTAACCATTGATCGATCGACATCAACTGACAATCCTTCGATCAATCGACACCACAATGTTCAATCAATCGAATATGCTCCAAAAGTGTCCAGAGAGATAACTTAATTTTTTAGAATTATCTCAATCGATAGATCGAACATGTCCAAAACTATCCAGAGTGGTAATTAGAAAATTCGAGATTTCTTCTATTTGATTGTGGCTTCAATTGATTGATCAAACTCCCTTGTTTTAGTACAGATAAAAGGCACCAATTTTAACAATCTCCATGATGGCTTCAATCTCCATGCTCTACAATTCCAAGATACTTCCTCCCTCTCTAATCATCTCAATCATGACTTTATCATTACTTCTTGTGCATACTCTATTTTTATTTAGCCTTTCATCAAGCCAGAGAAGTTGAACAAAACCTAAACTTCTCTGCAATAATAACTTTTGTAAGCATATCCATCAAATTCATGTTCGTGTAGATCTTCTCAATAGTAACATCGCCTTCCTCTAGCATCTGTCGAATAAAGTAATGACACACATCAATATGCTTATTTCGAAAATGGTATACTGATTTCTTCATCAAATTGATCGCGCTTTTACTATTACAATTCACAGGCATGGCTTCCTGCTGAAGCCCCAAATCATTCATCATACCTCTCAATTAAACCACTTCCTTGGATGCTTCTATCATCTCCATATATTCCACTTCAGTTGTGGAACTAATAACCATATATTAAGGCTTTGACATCCAGCTGATTATTCCGCCCTCTAACACGAGCGAGTACCCGGAAGTTGGCCTGTTGTTATCCACGTTTCCAGCATAATCAGCGTCCACATAACCTACCAATTTCTCCTCATATTTCTCAAATATCAAGATATAATCCGTTGTACCTCGTATATAATGAAGTGGCCATTTTACCGTCTCCCAGTATTGCTTGACGAGATTAGACATATATTATATACTCATAACACCTACTGCATGTGAAATATCTAATCTTGTACAGACCATGACATATATAAAACTATCAATTGTACTCGAGTGGGGCACACAAGACATACGCTACTTTTCTTTGTATGTAGTAAAACATTATTCTAAAGAAAGCTAAAAGTGAGCAGCATGGAGGAGTGCTAACTAGTTTTTCCTTGTCCATCCTAGACTTGAGTAGAACCTTCTCAAGATACTCCTCTTAAGACAATCATAGCTTACTTCTTTCCTTGTTCCAGTGTATATCAATGATGAGAATCTTCTTTGTCGCACATACTTTTTATCTTAAATATCCTTGATAACTAAGCCTTTAATATTTTGATCTCAGACATGCTTTAGTTAGCAATAAGTATATCTTTAACATACAATAGCAGAATAATGAATTCCTCATCATTTGGTGCTCTAAAGTAGATACAATGATCGAATTCACTTCTAGTAAACCGCTAACTTAACGTAAAAGAATCAAACTTTTTGTACCATAGCATAAGTAACTATTTTAGACTGTACAACGACTTCCTCAACCTGCAAACATTATTCTCTAATTCTTGTTCCTCGAATCCTTCTAATTGCTTCATATAAATCTGTTCTTCCAACTCCCCATGTAAGAAAGTAATTTTAATATCCAACTGTTCTAATTCAAGATTGAATTATGCAACCATCGTCAACATAAATCTGATAAATACCTGTTTGGCCATGGGTGCAAAAATCTCACTGAAGTTAACATCCTCCGTCTATGCATAACCATTTTCTAACAGTCTAGCCTTATACTCATCTTGTTTCTTCTAATAGATCCACTTGCAACCGATCTCTTTCCGCCCAACGAAAAGCTCCACCAGCTCCCACGTCTCATTCTTGTACAAAGAATACATCTCATCCTACATCGTTGTCATCCACTTTTTTGCATCTATGTCATCAAGAACCTCCTAAAAAGTAGATGGGTCTCCCTCATCCAGAACAAGGGAAAATGCAATGTTTATATCATCTTTGTACCTTCCTGATAACTTGTGATCCTGCCATTGATTTCTCCTAAGAGGTGGCGACTTCACCTACTCATATACCTCTTCCTGCAACTCGAGTTCTTTAAGTGTCTCACCATCATTGTTTCGACATCAATCACAGCTGATTTTTTAATTTCCTTATGAAACAAAAAATTCTCATCAAATTTAACGTCCTAGGTCATTGTGATTTTTCATTTGGCTCAGTCACACAGCATGTATCCCTTCATACCATCACCATAGCCAATAAAGGTACATTTATTCATCCTTTGGTCTACGTTACCACACTCAACAAACGATACATGAGAGTAAGCATCACAACTAACTATACGCAACTGTGAGTAGTCTACTTCCTGACCACTTCAAACTTCTTAAAAAATTCTACAATTAATAGAAGTAAATGGGGACAGATTCACCAAGTAGCAAGCCGTGTTAACGGCCTTAGCCCATAGGTCCTCGCCCAACACAACAATGCTTAACGTACTTTGGGCCATTTTCAAAATAGTCTAATTCATACATTCCATCACACCATTCTACTATGGTGTATACATGATTGTGTTGTGCATCACAATCCCCTCATCCTTATAAAACTAATTAAATTTTTTTGAAGTAAATTCTCCACCATTATCTGTCATCAATACTTTCACCTTATGTCTCATCAACTTTTCTATCATCCCCTTCTACATCTTGAAGGTGGCTAAATTATTAAATTTATTCTTCATGAAATAAATCCCACACATTTCTAAGGAAGTTATCAATTAATATTATGAAGAATGGCAATCCTCCTCTAAAAACAATAGTGAACGGCCCTCATACGTCAGAGTGCACATAATCTAAAGGCTCCTTTCCCAGTTTTAAATGACAAATTTAAGTCTTTAGCGTATATGCAATGCTCACATACATTAAAATAAAATAATTTAAAAATGAAAATTAAATCATAATCTAGAAGTACCTTTATACCTCGCTTACTTATATGGCCTAGGCATGCATCTTACACATGTGTTGACGTGGATTCCACTACAAATGTTGCAGCTCCATCCAATACACATTCTCGATCAATCTATAGAAATTATCACTCATTTGTCCTTTCATAATGTTGAGTGCCCATTTTGAAACTTTCGGGACACTATCATGGCCAGTGAACTTGAATCCAAGTACATTAAGACACCTAGAGAAATCAAAATTCCTTTCAAATTTGAAATGCACCTCACATTGGTTAGAGTACCCACCATCCCATCAAACATTCTGATGTGGACGAATCCAATTCCAATCATTTTACAGGCATGATCATTACTGGGGGTGTACACGAACCGAGCTAACCGCTTGGTTAGCTCGCTCAACTTGAACCAAAAAAGCTCGACTCGGCCCAACTCAAAATTGAATTCGATCTGAGTCGGGCCGTTTTATACAACTCGAAAATGAGTTCGACCCGATCTCGAGTTGACCCTAGCTCGACTCGACTGGGATCGAAACTCGGCTTGACTCGGTCGTGGTGTGTGTGTGTGTGTACCCTAATCCCTTTACCCTTTTTAAAACACGTCGCCCGACCCCAAATTTTCAAAATTCAAAACCCTAAATCCCTAATCACCTTCTCTCTCTCTACTCTCTCTTACCTCTCTCTCTCTCTCTCTCTACTCTCTCTACTCTCTAGTCCGTCTTATCTGCTATAACTCTACTTTTGTGCTTTCCGTTTCAAATTTCAAAGAGAGATATTTTCCATTCTTTGATTTTCTATTCTATTTTCTATTTTCTATTTCGTTCTTATTATTCTTCTTCTTTCCCTTGGAAGGGCTTAAAATGGCAAGTGAGGTCTTTATTGAACTTCCTACTCGGCTGCTCCTACTGGATGGAAGAAAAAGGTTTCTCTCTCTCTCTCTCTCTCTCTCTCTCTCTCACACACACACACACACTCTCGACTCTTTTTCTCTCCACTAAAACCCAACAGTAAATCATCGAAGCTTGAAATTGGCTCGAACTCAGCTTGAACTGGTCCGATTGGTGACCGAGCCGATCTCGAACTGGAGATGTTGGCTCAGTCACCAAGCCGAGCCGAGTTCAAGCTGGGTGTGCCGGGTGACCGAGTCGAACCGAGCTAAGCCCAGCTCGACTCGGATTGGCTTGTGTACACCTCTAGTCATTACCCATAAGAACCGAGACACCATCATACTCGGCATATGTGGTGAACCAACTTTGATTTGGGATCATGTGGAAAGATGCTCCCATATGCGGAATTCACTCCTGATAGAAGTGACCTAACGTAAACACCAATAACACATCGTAACAATCCAAATCTTTACGAGATTTCACTGAATTGGCTTCCCTTATAGAATTATCTGAATTCTCATCCTTTCAGATTTTAGGGGGTCGACAGTCCTTATTCACATATCCACATCTACCACAATTTCAACACTTCAACTTTACTACCCTTGGACTTGGACCTCAATCACGATTTCCATTTCTCTTACTTAGACGTTTTCCCCTCACAACTATTGCTTTAGTAAATGTAACTTTCCCATCATTTTTCCTTCTCAATTGCTTTGACTGAAGCGAGATAGCGATGTCAAAGTCCAAGGTATCTCTACCATGGCACGAAGTATCCACCAAATTCTTGTAGAAATTCAAAAGGGATATCAACAAGATTAGGGATTAGGGATTTATCTTCTTCATCAATCTTCACCTCTACGCTCATCAGTTTGCAAATTAATTTGTTGAAAGCGTTAATGTGCTCATCAAGATCTAATCCCTCCATCATCTTTAGATTATGGAGTTGTCACTTTGGACAAAGACGATTTGAGAGAGATTTCATCACGTACAATCTCTCTAACTTCATCTATAGCCCTACAATGGTCGTCTGATCAAGGACATCAAGTTCTTCTCATTCCTCTTCATTCACAAATTTCGAACTCTTTGTTTTCCCAATGAATGCATGTTACAGATCTTGTTGAACTAGAAGGCATCTCATCTTAACTTTTCATAGTTTAAAATTATTTTTTCCAGCAAACTTTTATGTCTCATACGTCATGTTTGATCCCTTCATCGTCATGTTTCAGATTCTAACTGAATTCCCAACATACTCTCTGATAGCACTTGTTAAGGGGCATGGAAGCAACCTCAGAGTCGAATCAAACAAGAAATAGAGAAACACAACAAAACAACCAAAGAAAACACACGTTTTTATGTGGAAAAATTATTATGAAAAAAACTACGACACAAAGCGACAAACAATTCATTATGAAAAGGAATTATAAGAGATAAGATCAACCTACAAGTGCAAAAATCCAATAAAAACATTCTCAAAACCCTAGCTCTTCTTTAGAACAAGTTCCCAATATTTTAATCATGTGTTACACCTATTTATATAAATCCGAATCTGAAATTAGAAATAAAATCGTGCACTTATGCAAAAACTGCATGCACCGTCAATCTAACCACCGATTAATCAATATCAACTGATGATCATTCGATCGATCAACGCCACAATGTTCGATCAATCAAATATGCTCAAAAGTATCTAGAGTGCTAACTTGATTTTCTAGAATTATCTTAATCGATCAATCGAACATGTCCAAAATTATTTAAAGAGTTAATTGTTTAATTCAGGATTTCCTCAATTCGATTGGGGCTTCCATCAATCAATCAAACTCTCATGTTTCAGCATAGATTGAAGGTACCAATTTCAATAATGTCCATCTACAACGGAGCCCAATATCTGCACGGTTTCAAGTTACATGCATGACACGGGAACAATTGATGAGCACATTACTACACTTTGTCATGTGAGTGATCAACCATCATTCCTATATCTATAAAAAAAAAATTGACACAATTTATCTATTACATCCCAACGTGCTCCTAGCAGGAGCTAATGACAACCTTTGGTTGGACTTTTTCCTAACTATGCAATTTTGGTCCAAAGCCCTCCTTTGATAGCTCGATATCTATGACGTAGCTCATAAGGCCCAACAGATGAATGGCATGGCCTTGTAAAGGTGTTTTGTTAAAGTCCCTTTATATACATTGATCACCATCCTCTAATGGTCGAGCTTTTAGAATAAGGTGGTTAATTGACATGATGTCAAAGCCTAGAAGGTCAAGTATTGTAATACCCCGAACTTTTCAATACTCGAGTATTGAAAGTCCTCGAGTGTTACCATAAATTTAACATATTATATACGTGTACGGTACCAATTTAGTCAACCTAACCCTAGATCCATCCTCCGACATGAATCTGATCGATTATGAATGATATTCGTCCATAAATTAAGTCATCTGACCGTTGCCCATGTAGTTCGATATATGTAACTTTCTTTAACTAAATTAGTGAATAAGTCTTTATCTATAATGATTTAAATATAAGTCCTTTTGTAAGAATTTTTAGAAAATGACATATAATAATCTAGAACTATTAGATTTCATAAAAATTTAGATTAGCAATAATTACGAAAATGGCATCAACCTATACCCCGAATTCCAACTCACAAGGTTCTCATGATCCGTTTCATGTGAAACTTTATACCAGGCCTAATTATCATATATTAACCGTACACATCAAATTTCAGCCCTTAGATCATATTAATTTAGCTACTTGATCTCTACATCCGTCTATCTGACTTAGGCGGAAGGCTTGACCAAAACCCTAACTATTTCACGTGATTGTGGGCACAAATTCAGGCGTATCTTAACTATAAAAAACTATTCTTTTCTAAAAATGGAAACTACCATACTGGCAATCCGCATGAGCTTTGTCTCCTCCAATCTCAGCCTTCCACGTGGCATAATCTCAACCAATCAACAACCTTTCATAGGGATCATGGTTTTCTGAGAAAACCAGCAACAAAACCAGGGCCGGTTTCAGTCCCTACCCACTATTTTGAGAGACAGTTCCACCAGATCAAATCTGGAACGTTCATAGTCAATCCAACGGCCCTGAGAAAGCCTAGGGTTCGATTTAAGTCGAGAATATGGAGTTGCAATGGGTCTCTCTCCCACGCCCTTACCGCAACTCGTCAACCAGCGATTTCCCTTCTCCATTAGAACCCACCAGCCAAACCTCTCTCAAGCTTCAAAACCTCCATTCCATGAGCTCCCTAGCAAGTGTACGGACCTTCCCTAGCCGATGGATTAGAGAAAGAGACAATGCATGACGATCTGCCATTAATGACAACTCATCTTCCTCATTGGAGCTGCACCGAGTCGTCTCAACTCGAGACAAAATTAGGTCAAGCCATGGGCTCTGTCAGGCCTCTAAAACAGCAGAAAAGAAAGGAAAGAAAGAAAGAAGAAAGAAGAAAGGAAAAGAGAAGAACAAAGAGGAAGAGATGGTGCGTTGCTGCACCTTGACTCACTGCCGAGTCAGATCGAGTTAGCTCGGTAATTCAGTAAGTTCTACCGAGTCGGTTGTCGGGTGGGCATGTTTCAAGACACTCCAAGAACTGGATCAGGTATGGTCTAAGCCCAACACTGGTTGAATTCAATTTTAAAATGAGTTTCCTAGTGATTGTGCTGCTGAGTTGAGAAAATTACTCGGTTGAGAGATGGGTTTTGTCCAGTTACGATTTGAGCCCAAGCTTAGTCATAATATGGGCTGAAAGGTGGGTCGAGATCAGGCCTTGAATGAGCTAAAAAATGGGCCGAGATCAGGCCATGATGAGGACTGATGTTTGGGTTAGAATCTGGCCATGTGCAGCCATGAAAACTGGGCTGAAATATGGGTCGAATGCAGCAACAAGGCTTGGCTGAGATTTGAGCCGAGATCACCCTCAGATCTGAGTTGATACCGGTGCTAGCTTGGGCCTTGTAACTGGGCTAAAGAAAGCCTCAGTTAGGCCATGAATCTGGATGAAACAGCCCTTTAAGTGGGCTAGAATCTGAGTCAAGACAGACTCTCAGATGGGCCATGAGTTGGAGAGAAAATATCCCTTAAATGGGCCGTAGTAATGGGCTACACACCGGGCTGAAATTAGCCCAAGTTCGAGCCGAAAATCAGGCCAAACAATAGTGGGCCTGTGCTAACTCAGTGGGCTTGGACCAGCCCAACCTCAGTTGAGCCCAATTTCATGGGTTGAGTAAATCCCAATAAGCCTACCTCATTGTGATTAACCATTAGTAGATTGATTTTGCTAATATTGGTTAATATGGATACTTATATTAATAAATATCGTTATTAATATTATTCTTATGTAGCCATTAGTAAATCATTATGCTAGAACTAGTTATTATAAATAAATTTTAATTATTAAATGGTAATATTTTGTTATCATCCTAAATATTTATTTTAGATAGTAGATGGTACTAATCATAATGACTATCATTGCCATGATTAGTAAACGTTAATTCTATCATTAGTATTAATAATTATGTTATAGTTATAAATTAACATGATAATTGACTTTACATAAATTAGCATTCGAATCCTACGATCTAAGTTTAGAACCAAACCCTAGGATGAAGCTCCAATTCTATATTAAAACCCTAAAAGTAATACAAACCCTAGGTTAAAACTCTAAACCCTAAATTTTGTATAAGCTTGGACCTAACTGTATGACTTTACAATTCATGATAGGGTTTGATTATAAGGAAACACATACTCTCTAGCAACACTGGTAGGCGAGTCAAAGTATAAGGTGATGATTCTTCCCCTTGAGCTTTCCATTTTTTCATTAGCTTAAGTTATAGTTTTTCAAATTGATAATTGCTATCTCCATCTAATGTTCACTTGTGTAATTAAATTGCTATATCACATGCTTAATGTTTATCCTGCATATTTATTCATGCTTGTGGAATATTTATAGATTGCTTATGGAACCTAAATTGGTACACCAGTGGAAAACCCCCACCTATATGTGTACACCCATACTTGGGATGTAACCTGACTGATTGTGATAGCAATGGGCCTTTGGCTTAGTGGTTATTGAATGATGATTTAAATTAGCCATTGATGTGGGCCTACCATCCAAGGTTGTTGTGTCCAGTGATTTTTCAAGGATGATCTTTTATCGCATGATTTTAATACTCGCCATATGTGGCTTATTTTGGCATTTATCTTATGTGGTTTGTTTTGGTATCACCCTATGAGGTATTGTTATCGTATTTTTCCTATATGGGTTCGATGTTTTATATCGTGCAACCATGCGATGGTAAGCCACATATACTGAATATGATTGACTACTAGTCGATTGGGATCCATTAAACATCCTAAGATGGTAGCCTCATGAGCCGGAGATGGTGGTAATAGGACACTATGCCTAAGCTGTCGGCTTACGCTGGGCCATGTACTCTCCGTAGTGACCCTGAGCTTACCTAAATTGGCTGATTGTAATTAAACTAATAATGGTTTGGCTAATCATGCATCCATGGCATATTAGCGATAACGGGTGACTGGATGCTGTAGCACGTACCCTGGAGCTGTTGGGGTATCATTTCGCTAGCTCCCAAACCACCGACTATCGACCCCTGTCCAACGTCTGGATGATTTTCCTAAGTCGATGATTTGCATGAGTGATGAGCCCAAGTCGAGCTAGATGAGCATCCCCAGGCCGATGTACATTCATTGATCCATGCATTTAAAAAGACTGTATCATGTATTTTTTAAAATAGTTTGTTGTTTTATAACTATGTTTACCTAATGCGGCGGTGTGTAATCTTGATTGGAATTCACACTGAGCTGGCCACTCATCCATCAAATATACAACCATACAGGTAGAACAGGTGGCCCAGATGATGTATATGATCAGACTTGATGAGGAGCTGTACAGGTACCATGGATGCACGGCCGTATTGTTGAGAAGAGCTACGTGGTCACGTGGCTTACATTTATGTTCTTTCTGTTATTTCTTATGTATGCAAATATTGTAATCGTTAATGTTAGAACATTGGTTTGTATAAGTCATTATGGGCTACTTGTATATTTGAAAGATAATGAAACTTCTCTTATGTTGATTTATTCACTATACGCTCATCTGCCTACTCTGATAAAAGAAAAAAATTACTCGAATTTGACCATCCTTGAAGGTTAACACTCGGGTTTTTGGGAAACGGGTCATATACTCGAGTCCTGAAAACACGGGGCATTACAGTTGGTATCAGAGCATGGTTTGGACAAACTTGGCCTTAGAAAATGAACTTATACAAGCCTCAAATGTCTCAAATTTGGATGTTTGAAATTAGAAATTGGACGTAAGTAAATCTCCCCTAGACTTAGAGGAATTTTGAAGAATGTAGAAACCCAAACTTAGTTTCTCCTCATAAATAATTAAGATAGTCAGTTGAAATGATGTGAAATCCCTTATATGTAGAAGGAATTGAGAATACTAGAACCCAAAACTTTAGGCCCCCTAGAAACTTGTTTGGGGGACTGAAGAACTTAAGAATGAACTTAGGTCCCCTTTAAAATTTATTAAATAGCCATTTAAACTCATTTGAACTTCCCCTATAGTTAGGAGAAATTGAGAATAGAGAAATTCCAGATCTTAGGTCCCTATCACATTGTTGGATAATCTTAGGATTTAGATTCCCTTGGAAATTTCATGTTTAGTCATTTGAACTAGAAGTTAAACTTAGGTACCATGGAAGGACAAATTCTCACTAGGATATATGTAAGAACAAACAAGAACATTCCCTGAACTTAAGAGGTTGTAATGGGAACTGTAATTTAAACTTCCCAATACGTCTCTTTACTTAGAAATAATATTTCCCGCAAATCTCAACACGTAAAACTAATTAAAAGAGAAGTTATAAAAATTCAGGTAAGTTTTCAACCCTAGGCTGCGAATATTAGAATTAGATTTGAAATCCTAGATGAGTGTAGAAATTTCAAACTCAAACTCCATGTAGAAATTTTAATCATGAAATTTTCGATTAGTACATTAAGGAATCAGAGTGCGCATTGGAAGCGTAATGGGCCACATGGTCTTATCCATTTTGGAGGTAGAAAAATTACATGATATTTTCCATGAGTCTTGAATAATCAGGATCACAAATGGATGGAACTATATTTATATCAAGTTTACATGGTTTGACTCAAATTCTAAGTCCTAGCAAATCTCAATGACTCCAATGCTTTGATCAAGTAAAGGATCGATATTTAACAGGATTATGAATGGATACCAAAATCCTGTCCTTTGTAGACAGATAATCGATGTGTCGGGCTCAAAGCTACTATGACCATCTATTCATGTTAGCCTGAACATTGAAAATTTAAAATCTTTAAGGGGGTAGGTAGCAATAACTCTTGTTCCGGTAGTGAGTTATGAGCACTTATACAAATAATCTTAATGCAAAAAACAAGTGGATGCATACAGACACCGTAGATAGATTGTGCTGAATCTCGAGGGCGAAATTCTCTTTAAAGAGGGTAGATTGTAACACCCCGAACTTTTCAATACCCGAGTATTGAAAGTCCTCAAGTGTAACCATAAATTTAACCTATTATATATACGTGTACGGTACCAATTTAGTCAACCTAACCCTACATCCATCCTCCGACATGAATCTGACCGATTATGAATGATATTCGTCCATAAATCAAGTCATCCGACCATTGCACATGTAGTTCGATATATGTAACTTTCTTTAACTAAATCAGTGAATAAGTCTTTATCTATAAGGATTTAAATATAAGTCCTTTTGTAAGAATTGTTTAGAAAATGACATATAATAATCTAGAACCATTAGATTTCACAAAACTTTAGATTAGCAATAATTATGAAAATGCCATCAACCTATACCCCAAATTCCAACTCACAAGGTTCTCATGATCCGTTTCATGTGAAACTGTATACCAGGCCTAATTATCATAAATTAACCTGTACACATCAAATTTCAACCCTTAGATCACATTAATTTAGCTACTTAATCTTTACATCTGTCCATCTGACTTGGACGGAAGGCTTAACTAAAACCCTAGCTATTTCACGTGATTGTGTGCACATGTGTGGGCAGAAATCCAGGCGTATCTTAACTATAGAAAACCATTCTTTTCCAAAAATAGAAACTGCCATGTTGGCAATCCGCATGAGCTTTGTCTCCTCCAATCTCAGCCTTCCACATGGCATAATCTCAACCAATCAACGACCTTTCACAGGGATCATGGTTTTCTGAGAAAACCAGTAACAAAACTGGGGCCAGTTTCAGTCCCTACCCACTATTTTGAGAGACAGTTCCACCAAATCAAATTTGAAATGTTCATAGTCAATCCAACGACCCTGAGAATGCCTAGGGCTTGATTTAAGTCGAGAATATGGAGTTGCAATGGGTCTCTCTCCCACGCCCTTGCCGCAGCTCGTCAACCAGCCATTTCCCTTCTCCATTAGAACCCACTAGCCAAACTTCTCCCAAGCTTCAAAACCTTCATTCCATGAGCTCCCTGGTAAGTGTACGGACCTTCCCTAGCCGATGGATTAGAGAAAGAAGAAATGCATGACGATCTGCCATTAATGACAACTCATCTTCCTCATTGGAGCTGCACCGAGTCGTCTCAACTCGAGGCAAAATCAGGTCAAGCCATGGGCTCTGTCAGGCCTCTAAAATAGCAGAAAAGAAAGGAAAGAAAGAAAGAAGAAAGAAGAAAGGAAAAGAGAAGAACAAAGAGAAAGAGATGGTGCGTTGTTGCACCTTGACTCACTGCCGAGTCAGATCGAGTTAGCTCGGTAATTCAGTAAGTTCTACCAAGTCGGTTGTTGGGTGGGCATGTTTCAAGACACTCTAAGAAGTGGATCAGGTATGGTCTAAGCCCAACACTGGTTGAATTCAATTTTAAAATGAGTTGCCTAGTGATTGTGCTGCTGAGTTGAGAAAATTACTCGGTTGAGAGATGGGTTTTGTCCAGTTGCGATTTGAGCCCAAGCTTAGTCATAATATGGTCTGAAAGGTGGGTCGAGATCAGGCCTTGAATGAGCTGAAAAATGGGCCGAGATCAGGCCATGATGAGGACTGATGTTTGGGTTAGAATCTGGCCATGTGCAGCCATGAAAACTGGGCTGAAATGTGGGTCGAATGCAGCAACAAGGCTTGGCTGAGATTTGAGCCGAGATCACCCTCAGATCTGAGTTGATATCGGCGCTAGCTTGGGCCTTGTAACTGGGCTGAAGAAAGCCTCAGTTAGGCCATGAATCTGGACTGAAACAGCCCTTGAAGTGGGCCAGAATTTGAGTCAAGACAGACTCTCAGATGGGCCATGAGTTGGAGAGAAAACATCCCTCAAATAGGCCGTAGTAATGGGCTACATGCCGGGCTGAAATCAGCCCAAGTTCGAGCTAGAAATCAGGCCAAACAATAGTGGGCCTACGCTAACTCAACCACACAATGGGCCTGGACTAACCCAACCTCAATTGAGCCCAATTTCATGGGTTGAGTAAATCTCAATAAGCCTACCTCGTTGTGGTTAACCGTTAGTAGATTGATTTTGTTAATATTAGTTAATATGGATACTTATATTAACAAATATCGTTCTTAATATTATTCTTATGTAGCCATTAGTAGATCACTATGCTAAAACTAATTATTATAAATAAATTTTAATTATTAAATGGTAATATTTTGTTTATCATCCTAAATATTTATTTTGGATAGTAGATGATACTAATCATAATGACTATCATTGCCATGATTTAAAAATGTTAATCTATCATTAGTATTAATAATTATGTTATAGTTATAAATTAACATGATAATTGACTTTACGTAAATTAGCATTCGAATCCTATGATCTAAGTTTAGAACCAAACCCTAAGATGAAGCTCCAATTCTATATTAAAACCCTAAAAGTAATGCAAACCCTAGGTTAAAATCGTAAACCCTAAATGTTGTATAAGCTTGGACCTAACTGTATGACTTTACAATTCATGATAGGGTTTGATTATAAGGAAACACACACTCTCTAGCAACACTGGTAGGCGAGTTAAAGTATAAGGTGATGATTCTTTCCCTTGAGCTTTCCATTTTTCCATTAGCTTAAGTTATAGTTTTTCAAATTGATAATTGTTATCTCCATCTGATGTTCACTTGTGTAATTGAATTACTATATCACATGCTTAATGTTTATCCTGCATATTTATTCATGCTTGTGGAATATTTATAGATTGCTTGTGGAACCTGAATTGGTACACCAATGGAAAACCCCCACCTATATGTGTACACTCATACTTGGGATGTAACCTGACTGATTGTGATAGCAATGGGCCTTCGGCTTAGTGGTTATTGAATGATGATTTAAATTAACCATTGATGTGGGCCTACCATCTAAGGTTGTTGTGTCCAGTGGTTTTTCAAGGATGGTCTTTTATCGCATGGTTTTGATATTCGCCATATATAGCTTATTTTGACATTTGTCTTATGTAGTTTGTTTTGGTATTGCCCTATAAGGTATTGTTATGGTATTTTCTCTATATGGGTTTGATGTTTTATATCATGCAACCATGCGATGGTAAGCCCCATATACTGAATATGATTAACTACTAGTCGATTGGGATCCATTAAACATCTTAAGATGGTAGCCTCATGAGTTGGGGATGGTGGTAATGGGACACTATACCCAAGTTGTCGGCTTACGCTGGGCCATGTGCTCCCCGTAGTGATCTTGAGCTTACCTAAATTGGCTGATTGTAATTAGACTAATAATGGTTTGGCTAATCATGCATCCATGACATATTGGCGATGACAGGTGGCTGGATGTTGTAGCACGTACTCTGAAGCTGTTGGGGTATCATTTCGCTAGCTCCCAAACTACCGACTATCGACCCCTGTCCGACGTAGATGATTTTTTCAGGTCGATGATTTGTATGAGTGATGAGCCCAAGTCCGGCTAGATGAGCATCCCCAGGCCGATGTGCATTCATGCGTCCATGTATTTAAAAAGACTGCATCATGTATGATTTTGAATGCTTTATTATTTTATAACTATACTTACCTAATGCGGCGGTGTGTATCTTAAGAGAAATTCACACTGAGTTGACCACTCATCCATTAAATATACAACCATACAGGTAGAACAGCGGCCCAGATGATGTATATGATCAGACTTGATGAGGAGTTATGCAGGTACCATGGATGCACGGCCATATTGTTGAGAAGAGCTACGTGGTCACGCGGCTTACATTTATATTATTTCTGTTATTTCTTATGTATGCAAATCTTGTAATCGTTAATGTTGTGACATTGGTTTGTATGAGTCATTATGGGCTGCTTGTATATTTAAAAGATAATGAAACTTCTCATGTTGATTTGTTCATTCTACACTCATGTACCCACTCTGATATATATATATATATATATATATATATATATATATATATATATATACACGAATTTGATCATCCTTTAAGATTAACACTCGGATTTTTAGAAAATGAGTCATATACTCAGATCCTTAAAACACAGAACGTTACAAGCATTTATTATATAATATATTTTCTTAGCCCCGACCCGTGTTTACAGTGTGAGTGTCCCTCCACTCTTGCCTAAGTATATTCACGTGGGGTGGTGTGAACTTACCTCCACTCTTGCATAGTATGTTTCCATGCAAAGCTCCACCTTAAACTAATAGTGCCCCACCCTACACTAATAGTATCTAATGCTTTCTTTCAAGAGTAATGTAATTGTCCAGCGATGGACAGAGTGTGTTGCAACACTGAGTTCATAGGTTTGAATGCCCATAGGCGGCCTGGTGTGGAATAACCGGGCTCGTACAAACAAAATCAGCCTACCATAAAATTTGTAGGAGCAATTTATTTATTTTTATTTAGTGCAGACAAGTGGTAGGCAAATCATCAACAAACACCTTCCACTGAAGTTTTGCTACTAACACCCTTTTTCTTTTTTTTTGCATATAAATGGAATATGATGATGAAAAATACTAAACTGGTCCATAGTCAATTTAAAAGGGACCCAATACTAGTTGTTGAGATCCTCCAACCTAAAGGATTTTTAATACATCCACCAGGGATTTCGGTGGACCAATCGCTTATTATTGAGCTATGGGACAGACTTTATAGAATTGAAAATAAAAGTACATTGTTCGGAGGAAAAATGCCAAGGGCCCATTTGGACGGGAAGAACAAAAAGAAATTATTACACTAATTTTATAACATTTTCACCTACCAATTCAAACAAAGCTGAAAAATAAAATATAAAATCAGGTTTCAACAGTTCTGGGGGCAAACGGTACTATCCTGTGGATCTAAACCATTGGATGCGTCTCTATGACACCCTTCTTTTTCATAAGCTATCGCTCATCTTAACCGTTGGTTGCGGGACATCTAGATGTTGGGGCCCATCTGGACAGCTTGGTCTTGGCCACATGCTCAACGTTGGCACACGTACGAGGAGGTTTGTCTCTTTGCCTGCTATGCATGGGTGTGGGATGAGCCAACCTCCCATGTTAGATATCTATCATTGGCTGCTCCTCGGCCCCTACCTGTCTGTGGAAGAACGTGGCATCCAGGTAATACAGGACCGTTGAAAGGCGCCTTTCAGCTACTAATTGCTTTGCTACTATACTATGATAGGACACTGGGTGGGCCAGCCAAACAATGCCATTATGGAGACAGCTCCATGGAACTGCATTAGAGATGCTGGCGCCACTCAGCTGGGAGATATTTAAGAGACCATTCACAGCACACATGCCAACGTAGTACACTTGTGTGTGATCTAAGCCACTAATCAGGAGAGCTCTATTGGGGGGTGGTAATACGTAGAATGTTTGTCGTCTTTTTCTAACCGTCCGTTTTTCTTATGCTACCGTGGACTACATGATGATTTTAACGGCTTGAATTTTGTGTCAGCATATTTTAAATGATTGTAGCCACCTTGGTTGATGAATTGACTGGATCAAGCACACGTGTGCCATGCGGATGCCTTTCCTGCAAATAGTATCCTCTTTTCTTCGCGCGAATTCCAGTCGTAATTTCAAAGCTGCAGCCAGGGCTCCACGCACATGGGCAAGGGAAACTAGAGACCGAATGCCGAGAGTCATGAGAAGCGTCTCGAAGCGCACGTTAGCTGCGTCCGGTCACAAAGAATAAACAAAAAGACTGCGATGAGTTCTTATTAAGTTGTGGTAACTCATCCACATTACACGTTGCATGCATGCACTCCAATCGGATCCGTTCAAATCATGGACCCCACTTTTATAAAATACAATATTACCTTAAAGTTACGTTAATTGGGTTGCTTGTTCACCACTTTTTGTAATTAAAAAAACAAAAGGGAATCTCGTCGTGATTCATTAAATAAACACTCGTATGATGTAGATTGATGCACATACATCACCCTCCACGCATACTGACGAAAATTAGCTGCATCGAACTTCAGTAACACATCTGAGCCGTCTAAAACATTGGCATACCATTAAAATAATCTAAAACAGAATTTGGAAAATTCCACTCGAACGGTTATCAGACCATCATTGGTCCATTGATTCCAATGGCCTAGCATGCCTGATGAATGGACCATACTTAGTTTGTGATCTATATAATGCATCACACCTTTTGTACGAAAGTAACACGTTGGCAGGAAAGAAAGTTGTCTGTGACTTATCAACTTGCCTAATGTGATGAAACAAAGTCAGTGGCAGACGCACATTGTATTCCAACTCATGCGATAGGTTGGCAGCTTCACTAGCTTGAGTGGACTTTTCAGGTAATTACAGCCGTTCGTGTCAAGTAGCCCATACGCTTGACATCTATGCCGTTTTTAGTATGGGCCCCACCATTTGGATTTGCTTTTTGAAAAGCTGATTCAGGACCGTCAGCAGGACGACTACTAATGCGTACAAATGAAAACAACCAACGGCTCTGATTCGACGCACATTTATTGCCACCGGCTGATTTAACAGGTCTGACATTCTATCCGCTTCATTTACAACGTGGGACCTAGGCCTTTAGTCGTGTGTGGTGGCGATTTTCGGAGAAGGGGCACTCGCACGAGTGCAGGTCAAATCACACGCGCCGAAAGACCAACAAACGGACGGCGTCGGAGGCGTCAAATCATATACATAGCGATGAATGGCTGGATTTGATGGGGCCTGTCATGATCGTATCTGAGGCAAATCGATTCCTTCTGCTTTATGGGTGGAGTAGAGCCCACCTGACAAGATGATTTGATATGTGTCTACATCGGGAAACAGCTCCCGCGCAGTTCGCGCGCTCGAAACCGGAGGTGGTTTTGTCAGGTGGGAAGCGGTTTTCCTACGCACTTCCTGATTAGCAGTCGTTTTAGGGTTACGGTACAATGCGCCCGGCGAGGGATTCTACGGACTCTGAGTTAGTACAAGTGGGGTCCATTATAAAGTGATCTGTGCCGTTGATATAGCGGGTCCCACTATGAAGTTTGGAAAAACCTTAAAATATTTTAGGCTTAGGAATCCAAAACCTTTCGATAGGTGGACAAAAATAAACCGTTAGGAAAGAAAGTACGGTAGCGGTTCGATTCAATCGGGAAGAAACGCGGAATCTGATTCTTCTAATTTGGGGGACGTTTTTTGGATGGCTAATCGCGACTTGCCGTTAAACGGGGTTGCACGGATTCCCTGTAAACAAAGCTTGGTGAGCCCATTCTATCCACTCCGTCCATTTTTTTTTTTCGTCATTTCAAATAGGGAAGCAAAATGCTTCCTGCCAACGGTTGTGGGGCCCACCTTGATGTATGGGTTTTATCCACGCCGTTCATCTATTTTTCCAGATAATTTTAGTTTTATGAGCCCGAAAATGGCAAATAAACATCTCGGTGGCCATTAGGAAGGTTTCAAGGGTGGGTGAGGTTATCACTGTTGCTTCCTGTGTGGTCCCCTTGAGCCTTAGATCTGCCTCATTCTTGGGTACATACCCTAAAATTATCTGGAAAAATGGATGAACGGCGTCGATAAAACCATACATCACGGTGAGGCCCTCATAGTCCTGCCTAGACGGATTATCATCCAGGTGGGGGCAGGACATAACCCGCTTCCGTCACCGAGGACATCAGCCCTGGGCTTATGTCCTGAATGATCTGACGAAATGGATGGACGGATTGGATATAATATAAACATTGTGGTGGCCCACAGAGCTTTGGGTTGGTTGAGAGCCATGTAACCCAGTTTACCGGCAAGTCACGTCAGCAAGCAGGGCGATTTCCATTATTTCGACGTTTTGGATCACTTATTCATGGGACCCACTTTCAAAAACAGAAAGTCCGATGTGTATTCTGCAATCTCTCGGCCATAGCATTCTATAATGCTTCATTGCAATAACGAGATACTATAGAAAAAACGTGTGAAAGATTGGAGCCACACAACAGGAGATACCTAGAAATCAGACGAAAACTATCATAGGTGGACCACACAGGTGGGTGCAAAATAAATGAACGGTTAATAATTTTTTTTTAAAAAGGGACGATATTCCATATAATAGTTGAAGAAGTGGCCCACCTGACTGATCAGGTCGGCCTGTGTTCGGAGACATGGCATCTATCGAGTGGGTGTTGTGTGATGAGCAGCTCCCATGTTGCACACGTGTGAGGCTCACCTCTCCCAAGCTGCTCTCTCCTTTTGCATGGATGATCCAGACTGTTTATATGGAAGGTGTCCTAGGACGGTAGACTGCTCGGGTTGCAGCAAGATGCACCTGTCCATCCACGACCGTACTCGTGGGAAGTATGCAGTAACTGGAACCGTTCATTCGGGTGCAGAACAGTAGCCCAATCGGGGATAGCGGTGGAATCGAGAATCAAGAGGTCCCAGGCCAATCATCTCCTACACTTGTGAGTAGCACATACAAACACAACTGACTGTTGATCAGGTGAGCCCCACTTCAGACTCGTCTGCTCTAAAGAACTCAGCGGGGACTACAGCTCTCGGAGGAGAGCGGGAAGAGCGCGAAGAGATTTTTTTAAAATTTTTTTTAACTAGATGCACGCGAGATCAATAGCTGAAAAACTCGGTGGCCCGGCGAGATTATTAGTACATGCACACGAGTGCATCCATAGCTGAAAAACTCGGTGGCCCGGACTGACTGGTTAGGTACTGAGTCGACTCGGGACTGGGCCACAGATTCGCTCAGGTCAGGAGCGACTCGTGGCATTGGACAGGATCGGGTCCGAATCTGAGTTGGCTAGGAAGGACTAGATTGATCCCGGTATCTTATCATCAATGCCACTGGTAAATACTATAGATTTTGAAATCCTGCATCTGTGGGCCTTAGATTGATGCACGTGTTTTCACACGGTCTTTATATATGTACCCTTTAAATGTGATATTCAAACTCCCTAAGGGCCTGTTTGATTTTCATCGTTTCACCTGGAAATGGTAAATACCCAAGAAATGGGTGATTATTACCGTTTCACCTGTTTGAATATTCACGGTAATTTCATTTCTTAGAAACCGGTTCAAAAGTTGTAGTGGATATTTTAGGACCCCATTTTGATGTATATGATATATGTGCTCCGTCTATTCATTTTATCACAACATTTTGAGATATTAGAAGGAAATTGAGTTAGATCCACTACTCAACTGGCCCATACCAAAAGAAACAATGGCCACATGAAGTTTTTAACGGTAAGTATTTAATTCACATATTTCTATTGCGTGGTCCACTTGAGCATTGAATATACCTCATTTTTTGGCTTATAACATAAATTTATCTGACGTGATGGATGAACGGTGTGGATATATGATATGCATCATGGTGGGACCCACAAATGATTTATAATATTTACCATTTTAACCTCCAAAAAGTCACCGTCAAACTAGTTACGGGAAGAGTGCGGCAACTACGAAGGAAAATAATTATTATTCTTTTTCCAGGTATTTACCATTCCACTGGAAAATCAAACAGGCCCTAAATGCGCAGGTGCCCAGCATCAGTCGTGAAATGTGGTCCGTTGATTACAATGTCATAGTCCACCAAATATTACTTTACATAATACTTCCAATTACCCACCTAAGGGAAGAATTTGATCCCAAACATGAGAATGGATGGTCAAAATATCATTGTATTTCTGGACATAATCATTGTAGGATAATGGTATTAACTTCCATCTAATACAATTTCATACCTTTTAATGCCACAGTCCAGACAGGCCGTAATAATAATTAAACCCTACTATCTAGCTTACGAGGTAAGCATGTTCGAGCTCACACTATAGTGGTTGACGCAGCATTTCAATATTGAAGTCTTGGTTTTAAGATCATACTTGCTTAACAAAAACAAAAACAGTTTAGTCAAGCATCATATACAACAAATGTTCATTTTGTTAGGGGACGCGCAAAAGCAATCCTGAGTTAGAACCAAATAATAATTGATCCAATAGACTGATCACAAAAAGAACACAAGGTTTTATGGGGAAAAAAGCCTTGTGAAAAATAGTCATGGCACAAAGCGGCAAAGAATTAATTCACTGATGATCAATGTTACAAGATATAGAAGAACTTTACCAATCCAATAATACACCACAAAATCACACAAATAATCCTAGTTTTGATCTCCCTTTGATCACCAAAAACCTTAAGCACGTTTTCAATATCCTAATTCCCGATTACAAATCCTTAAAAAGGATTAAAATCAAATTAGTAAACAAAACCTGCAATTTCACAAAATTACGCAAGTTAATTGATGTGAGATTTAATTATATCAAGTGTCATCGGCAACCCCTCGACGGGATTAAAGCTATCTTCGATCAGATCGATTTGTACCCAAAAATTATCCAGTAAGCAAAGGCCAAAAAATAAAATTCTCTCGATATGATTGAGTGGTTGTCGATGGAATTGACATTTACCCAATGGGATCGAGTGGTCTGTCAATGTCATTGATAAATCCAATTTACAGACATTTAAAACATCTGACAATAATCTCCACTATGTCTTCAATTATCATAAACCATAACTCTAAGTTCCATATCTAATTACCTTCATCATAGCTCTACCATCGTCGTCACTTCTCGTGAACATTCCACTTTCATCAAGCCATCACTAAGCCCAAAGAAGTCGCACAATCATGAACTTCTTTGTACGAACCACCTTCATAAGCATATATGTTGGATTTATGCTTGTGTGGATCTTCTCGAAAGTCACCCCACCTTTCTCAAGTACCTGTCAGATAATAATGGCGAACATCAATATATTTGGTACAAAAATGTTAAACCAAGTTATTCGTCAACTTGATTACACTTTTGCTTTCACAATTTATTAGCATAGCTTCCTACTGAAACCCAAGCTGATTTTTAATCCCTCTCAACCAAATACCTTCTTTGAATGCTTTTGTCACCACCATATACTTTACTTTGGTTATGGAAAGAGTCATCACAAACCAAAGCTTCGATATCCAACAGATTGCTCCACCCACTAGCACAAATGAGTAGCCGAAAGTTGATCTCATGTTATCCACATTACCTGTGTAATCGACATCCACATAGCGTACCAACTTGTCCTCAGATTTTTCAAACGTCAATACATAGTCTATTTAACTTCGAATATACCGAAGTAATCATTTCACTACTTGTTGCTTGTCGAGGTTAGCATGTATCTGCTCACAATATCCACTGTATATGAAATATCAGGTCTTGTATAGACCATGACATACATCAAACTGTCAACAACGCTCGAATAGGACACACAAGATATTACTCTTTTTTTTAATGAATAAAGAAAGGTTTTTTGTATGAGCAAAAACTTTTTCCTAACGATTAACTCATTCTCTTGTTAGCACTTCTACGTGAGTTATCCAAATTACAGTTTTTTTTTCCATTAAACTTTATTTTTGGAAAGACCTTTTTATAAATGAATAAAGGGAGAAAAAATGACAAATTATGGGAGAGCTCCACAAGATGGGCTCCCCAAGACTGAAACAGAACAAGGTAAAAAAAACTGCGGATAAGATGAGACATCAATTACTTTTCTTCATATGTAATAGGAAATTATTTAGAAGAAAGCCTAAAGTGAACAACATGGTGTGTGCTAATCGGTTTCCCCTTGTCTATACTGAACTTAACTAATACCTTATCAATGTATTTTACCTATAATAACCATAACATGCTTCTCTGTCTATCTCTATAAATATCTATGCCGAAAATCTTCTTTACAACCCCCAGATTTTTCATTTCGAATGTCCCTAACAATTATGTCTTCAACGTATTGATCTGAAACATGTTATGGCTAGCAATAAGCGTGTCATCAACATACAATACCAGTACAATGAACTATCCATCATTCAGTGTCTTATAATTTTCAACAGCACATGTGATAATTTTTAGTGGCATGAAGCTTCTGCCTCGGGCAGCGCCCCTGTGCTCACCCATTCTCTAATTCCAATTTTGATTTTTTGAGAAATCTGAAGGGCGAGAAATGAATCCAGATTTGAGGGTAAGGCGATGAAGGTCCGCGTCTCCATTGCTCGTATTGATTGGTGGGCCATTACCATTCTTGTAGAGACACCCAAGGGGAGCCCTCGGACAGCCCATCCCTTGGATGGACGTCGGCCCCCTTCCTCCTCCCCCCAAGTCAATTTCATTTATGCTCCCAAATTGTCACATGGAGAAAGCCGGTGAAAGGATGGGTCAAGCTAAACATGGATGGGTCTACGAGAGGCAACCCGGGATTGTCTGGCGATGGTGGTGTTTGCAGGGACGAAAATGGGAATCTTCTTTTTTCTTTCTCAGCTGGCTACGGGATGGGTTCGAACAATCTTGTCGAGCTCCGTGCAATTCATGATGGGAACAGCCTCTGTCTGGAACGAGGACTGAAAAATATCGAAATCGAATCTGACTCCAAGATCGCCCTGAACCTCCATCTTGGGAAAGTACATTCCCCATGGTCTTGGAGATATTAGGTTTCCAGGATAACCGCCTTGACCCAGAAAGGAACTTACTCTTTCAACCATATTCTCAGGGAGGGCAATGGCCTGGCTGATGCCATGGCCCGTATGGGTAATGAGCTCCAAATGTCCTCCCTGGACCCCATCGCTTCTTCCCTCCCAAGACAGGTCAAGGGGCTAATTTTCCTTAATAAGGTCAGACTTGGAACGATTAGAACCAGATCGGCCAAATCCTTTTAGTGGCTATCCGGTCTGGGCTTTTATTTTTATGTTGCTTTTTCCTTTTATATTTTCTTCATACGATAGGAGAGGCCCAAGTATTTTGTGGTTCTCCCTCCTAAATTTTCTGTTTGTACATGCTTTGTTTATATTATCAATGATACAGGGGCCCTTTTTGGAGATAAGAAAAAAGACACTTGCTATCTAAACGAAGTGGGGAGTCGCCTATTAGAGCTTAATAGAAACTCACTGACAAAAACTATAACACTGGAGGCTCTAAGATTATATCGTAAAAATTCTGAAAATGGGAGATTTTGTGCAAATAATCATGTGGAAGAAGCCGAAATTTGGGTATTTAAAACTAAACGTGGATGGTTTGTCGAGGGGAAATCCGAGTGAAGGTTGAGGTGGTGTGTAGGGACCACCGAGGATGCCTCATATTTGATTTTCATAACAAATATGGACAGGTCTCCAACACTACTATTGAAACTCGGGCTATTCTAGACAGTATTGAAATTCGCAGCGAAATGGGATTGAAAAACATTATAGTCAAAACAAAAAATATTATAGTCAAAACCAATTCTTGCTTTATAGTAAAAGTGGTCTCCAACCAAAAACCACCTGCCCTTGGAACATCTGGTATTGTGTGGGGTCCATCTTAAATAAAAGAGAATCCATTGGCCTTACTTTTACTCATCCTCTATGATAGGCAACTCAGTTACAGATGCATTAGTGAAGATGGCTAGTGACGGTTGTCTGAATTAAATTTATTAAAGAAGAATAGATCTTCCTCAAGAAATTAGAAGATCTTTGGTCCTAGACAATGCTGGAGTTGGGATGCTAAGGAGAAATAGAAAAGCCAAAAGAGGGGAGGGGTAAGGTAGCTTTAGGGGCGACATTCCAACTTTCTTTCTTTTACTCTTTTAAGGCTGTAGGTGTTTTGCTCTATGATGGGTGATTTTGAGGAGATGTTATAAGTAGGGAAAGCTGTGTAGAGGTAGGGGAAGCTTTATACATTATTTTTTGGTAAAGTTTGTTATGTCAGGGTATACGATAGGCAACGCATCATCTTTTTTATGATGTCTGCCTGAAGTCTGTAAATTTGATCCAAATTTAACAAAGTTACAAGTGGTGTGCTCTCACCTTTCTCTAAAAAAAAAAAAAAAAAGTCTTATAATAGACATAATAATCATATTTACTTTTGGTAAATCGTTGACCTGCAACATTAAAGTCATCCTTATATCTGACTAATAATTTACAATTTCTTAATGGATTTCTTTTGAGATGTCTCTGCTCCACCTACTTTTATACCTTTGTCTCTGGCTCAGGCTCTATGCCTGTGTATTTTCTTTCTCAATCTCGACATTAATGGTCATTGATTTCTCCAGTTCCTTTTATTCGTTCTTGCAGAAAAAAGAATCTTCATCAAACCTAATATCTCGGTTAATTATGATCTTCCATGTGACTCGATCGTACAACTTGTATCCTTTCACACTATCAACATAGGCCACAAAAATATACTATTTAGCCCTTTGGTCTAGCTTACCTCTCTCAATTAATGGTACATGAGAGTAAGTGTCATAACAAAATACAAACAACTATGAGTAGTTTATCTCATGACCACACACTTCATCAGGAATCTTGTAGTCTATTGGCATAAATGGAGATCGATTTACAAGGTAACAAGCCGTGTTAACGACATCCGTCCATAACTCCTTACCCAATCTAACATTACTCAATATACTTCAGGCTCCCTCTTAGAAAGTCTGATTCATCCGTTCCACCACTCCATTATGTTTAGGAGTGCGCCTCATGTATTGTGCCTCACAATCCCCTTATCTTGTAAAACTAATTGAATTCCTTTAAAGTAAATTCACCTTCATTATCAATCTATAATACATTTGTTTCTTTCATGTTTGTCTTTCAACCATCATGTTCCATACTTTAAATGTGATGAAAACATCGAATTTATTTTTGACAAAATAAACCTGCACTTTCTTAAAATAGTCATTGATAAATGAGACAAAATACGAAGACCCTCTAGTAGAAACAACAAGTGACAAGCTCCATACATTTAAATGCGCATACTTAAGCATTAATTGTTTGCCATATATACAATGCTCGCATATACTAGGTTTAATATTTTTAAAAGAAAATTAAGCAATTATCAAAGTACCTCCATGCCTCGATCAGTCATGTGGCTTATGCACGCAACCACAATCATGCCGACATGGATTCCACTATGGACGTTACAGCTCTACCCATTTCAGTGTTTCCAATCAACTTGTATAGATTATTTCTTCGATTCGCTTTCATCACAATAAGTACACCTTTCGACTTAAATTATGATCAAGAATTTTCATTCTCCCTTTCAACATTCTTCCTCTGACAACTAACGCATCCATAGACGTACCTCTGTTACTATCTCTCTTTCTTAACTGCTTCTCATGAACAATTGATATGACAGTTTCCACATCGATGATATCTCTATCGTAGATCAATGTGCCTACCAAATTCTTGAAAGATGGTGGAAACAAAATTAAGAGAATTAAGGCTTAGTGTTTATCTCCGATATTAACCTCCACATTCGTCAGCTTATATAACAACTCAATGAAAGTGCTC
This sequence comes from Magnolia kwangsiensis, assembly GCA_037074715.1. Taxonomy (NCBI): domain Eukaryota; kingdom Viridiplantae; phylum Streptophyta; class Magnoliopsida; order Magnoliales; family Magnoliaceae; genus Magnolia; species Magnolia kwangsiensis. The sequence continues at coordinate 91,020,247 of CM073585.1, forward strand.
ATGTGTTCATTAATATCAAACATCTCTCATATTTTAAGATTATAGAATTGCTTCTTAAGATACAGATGGTAACCCAGAGATTTCTTCATGTATAAACCATCCAGTTTTATCTATACCCCTACAGTGGTCTTTTGATCTCAGGACATCATATAGGACATTGTCCACTAAACACAATTGTATCGAGGTTGTAACCATCTCACCTAGTTCATCCCGTTCTTTATTAGTAAAAGGTTTGTCTTACCAAAGAGAGCGTGTTGTAATCTTTGCTGAGCTAGGAGGCCTCTCATCTTGATCTTTCATAGTTCAAAGTTATTTCTTCTAATGAACTTCTCTATTTCATACTTAAAATTAGATTCATTAGAAGACATGTTTTTAGATTCAAAAAACTCAAAACCCCAACATTAGCTCTAATACTACTTGTTGGGGGATGCGTTAAAGCAACCCTGAATTAGAATCAAACAATAATAGATCAAATAAACCAAGTACACAGATAACATAAGATTTTAAATGGAAAAACCCTCGCAGGAAAAAATCACGGCACAAAGCGACAGCAAATCCACTATGATAATCAATGTTACAAGAGATGAAAAGCTTACCGATCTAAGAATACACTCCAAAAACCATACAAAAAATCCAAGCTTTAAATCACCATTTGCTCACTGAAAGCCCTAAGCACGTTTTCAATATCCTAATCCTTGATTACAAACCCTTAAAAAGAATTAAAACTGAATTAGGAAATAAAATCCACAATTTCGTAAAACTATACAAGTCGGTTGATGGGAGCTTCGATCATATTCAGTGTTATTGACGACCCCTTGATGAGATCGAAGGCATCTTTGATCAAATCGATTTGGACCCAAAAATTGTCCAACGAGAAAATGCCAAAAATGTGGATTTTCTTGATAGGATCGACAACTACTCGATGGGATCGAATGGTCTGTTGATGCCATCAACAAACCCAGTTTATAGAAAAATTTAAGACAATTGACAATACATTTGTCATGTTTACTAGATCCAATGGATTAACAATAACCTTTGACAATCAATGTCCTAGATAATCAAACGTTGTGCCCCACAAGAAATGAATCGATCAGCCTTAGAAAAATCAGTCCATGGCATTAATTTCAAACCTCTTATGTTTTGATTTTCATATCAAACATTAAGTGGGAGTTTGATGAATTTACGCAAATATAAAAGAAGAAAATTAAAGAGAATTAAGAATCGTTATTAAATGTGGATTATATTTACCAAATTTCCAATAAAATGGAAATTCAATTTAGTGCCTGTTTGATTTCCCAAATTGCATGTAAATGCATTGGGAATTAGTAATTATTACTCGTCCACCTGTTTGAAATGCACTTGCATTTCTATTTTGAAAACCATGTCAAAAAGACTGGTTTAAATAGATGGACCCCATATATATATATATATATATATATATATATATATATATATATATATATATATATATATATATATATATATATATATATATTTGCATCGACCATCAGTTTTAACGTAACATTTTGAGGCATGAGCCAAAAAATGAGCTTGATCCAACACTCAAGTGGGCCACACTAAAGAAAACAGTGGCACCGATACATTTTTAACGGTAGATGTTCGATTCCTTAAATCTTGTGGTGTGGTCCACTTGATCTTTGTATTAGCCTCATTTTTTTGGTTAAGCCCTAAATTCAGCCAGCATAATAGATGGACGGTGTGGATAAGACACAGATATCACGATGGGCCCCACATATATTTGGTAATGTCCTCGGTTTTATAGCTAAAAAAAGTAAGTGTCAAATCAAGCATCGATAACAATGTCGTAATTATCTAGTGAAATAAGTGTTACTCATTTGCAGTGTATTTACCAAAGGTTTGAAAAATCAAACATACCCTAAGAGAAAAAAGAAGAAGAAGATAATTTCACCGATTTTCTAGGATGGTATGCTTAAGGCAAAGGTCTGGTGAGAACAAGGCAACTGAGGCGGGTTAGGTGCGGCTGAGGAATGTGTGTGTGTAGATTAAATATATTGATACACATAAACACATATGTATGTATGTATGTATGTATTTCTTTTTAATTAATTCTTATAGAATATGTTTATGAGGGTTTGAGAAGTATAGCTTCTAATGCTCTCGAGCACTCAAGATTGAACACAACTTCTTGGTAGTCAAGGGAGAATTGTTCTCCCTAGATCTTATTGCCCTAGATATAGCCATATGGATTTCTGAGCATACAAATAATGTGATTGAATGGTCATCTCATGTAAGGGGACTGGCTTGGTGTCAGCATAGTTATTCTCCATTGATTAGGCCAACTTGGTGTCGGTTTGCCTTCTTACCTTCCTCATGTGAGTGTGTAAGTATGCCATGAATGATTCCTCAAATAGGTCCTTTAGTCACTTGCATTGACATGGATCATTATGAATATTAAGACCAGGAAACCCATCATTGTCTGGACTTGAATAGGTTTACAGTTGCACTAACTCCATTAAATCCCCATGACCTGAAGAAGTGCAGATGAAGAGGCTTTGTTGATTGTGCAAATAGTTCCAACTCAGTTTTTCCACCAGAGTCCTTGAAGTATACACAATCATACATAAGGCTACTTGTTCTTCTCTTGACATCAATGAGTGATTGATATTAAGGTTTACATCGAGCTGAGTCGAGTTGAGGCAGGCCAAGCTTGGCTTGAGTCGTATGTACTTTCCTCAATCTTGAGCTCAAGGTCAAGCTAGGCTTTGAAGTTACCATTGGAGCTTAGCTTGTTTGTCAAACCTTTCGAGTTGAGCTGGTGGATCGAGTCGACGTAAGCTTACCTCGTGTCAAGTCGAACTGGTGGATCGAGTCAAGGCGAACTTACCTTGAGTCGAGTGGAGTCGAGCCTACTCCCAACCCAACTCAACCAAGCAACCTGACCCAACCCACACCTGATTCAACCCAGCCACCCGACCCAAATGACCCAATTGGCACCTAACCCAACTCTCAAATTAAATATTCAATTTATATATATATATATATATATATATATATATATATATATATATATATATATATATATATATATATATATATATTAGATAAAGCCATATAGGTACCTTGTTGTTGCTGCTAAGAGAGAAAGAGCCTGGGCGAGTGGCCGAGTGCAGGCCGTATGGTTGAGATGAGTTGGGCAGACATTGAGTCAAGCTCAGGGAGAGAGAGAGAGAGAGAGAGAGAGAGAGAGAGAGAGAGAGAGAGACTGCGGAGCTCGCGACAAGTTGGGTTAAGGAAGGGAAATAGTAAGAAAGAGATGGACGAGTAGAGTAGTGATCAAGTTTTAACTTTTTTATTTTTAAATTTTATATATATATATATATATATATATATATATATATATATATATATAAAATATTTGAGTCAAACCGAGCCGAGTTTGAGTCGAGTCGAGTCAAGATCCACTATTATCGAACTCGGCTTATTTTCGAAACAAGCTGGGTCATATGAAGCCTGGCTCGCCTCGAATCTCCATTCAAGCCAAGTAAAGTCCAGTTAGATCGAGTCAAGCTTAGCGAGCTTTTCGAGTTAGCTTGGCTCGTCTACATCCCTAGTTGACATTAAGGTTTACACTATTCATCAAGTGTTTAAAATGCTGATCAATACCTACAAAGATTTTACTTTAAAAAATATATTTTTTTTTAAAGAGGAATTTATTGATCTCAATCAGCAGTATCACACATTCAAGCGGGGGCTGACAAAAAATTGGTCCCCCACCTATCATTTTTTACCCTGTACAATGCCCAAACTGAAGAGAACAAAAAAATCTCTAGGCCATATAAATGAGAAACCTAGGCCACATTGGGGACCATATGAGATAACACAATCCCGGCAAAAAGCAGCCCGCCTGCTCTGGGGTGCTAGAAGTAGAGCCAATAAGAAGACGTTGCAGCCACCATAAACCCATAATGAATTTCCACTGCAGCAGCCAGAAAGGACCAAACAGCCTGCAGGAATGGGAAAAGAGGGCCACAACAACTCCGTGAACAGCCAAAACCAGCAGTATTTGCTCTCTTAAGGAGATCCCCTTGGGCAAAGGAAAGCCCAACTCAATTTTACCAAACTATAAGATTATTAAAAGGTTTTTACTTGGCTAAATGTGATTGTTTAACTGTTAACTTTTATTTTTTAATTATTAATTTGTTTCAATCATACTTAGTAGACATTCATTATTGAGATTAATTTTGATCTATATTATAAGTGGCATGAGAATTACAGGTGGTTAGGCCAAGCCTTCCTTGACAAGTGTACATTTTTTCGCATATCAATAAAACTACTGATGGTGACGTCCCACCTTTCTCCGGAAAAACTATACCATCAGCATAATAACAACTGCCGAACATGGGATCAAGGTATAGTCATATGACACGGCTGACGCATGCCCATGTCAACAAGGGATTGTTCCATATTGCATATTGCATGAAAGGTCATGCATGTGCAAGCATCCATAACAAACGTGGTGTGCGTGTTCATCAATCCAGATGAACAGTAGACCTCCCATCGCGGGCATGGCCATGGAATAACAAAGTGTCCACAATTAGAGGTTTGGAATGTTAATTTAACCAATCTGATTTTTGGATTATGACTTAGCAACAGTCCATTCCACAATTTTACTTTGATTATTTGAGTTAGTATGCCACACGGAAAATTTGTGACTGCTTGTGTATCAATCACCACAATCTGCCAAACAATCGACTCCCCTATATTCTGGTAGCTCTGAGGTTTTGGTTAGCTCTGGTCGTCAGATCATTTCACACCAGGAATGGTAGGTTAAAAAATTTTAAAAAAAGGCCTTAAACCATGTATTTGTTTTGAAAAGTGTGGCCCACATAAGGAATATAAAAACATGAATTTAGACAATAAGATTTAATCAGTGTGGCCCAACTGATGAACGGTTTGGATTTTTCACGCCTGTGCTGTAGTTGGATGTGTGCTTACATATGGATGCTCAAAGCTGTACACGAGTGTGGGCTTAGAACACTTGTGTGAGTTTTGACTTGGTTGCTCTCGTGGACGGGATGGCATCCTACACATTTTCACGAGCTAATCGTGCGGCTGACGTGATCCTTCATGATGAACGAGTTTGACGAAACTGTGGTCAGCACTCGGCCATTTTTTTCTTTTAGTGCTCCTAATTCCAATCATCCATGTGAAAATTAATGAACGGAAAAGGCACGACCCACGTCATAAGCCGGAAGGTACGGTAATTACGGTGTGTTCATGTGTGGGGCCCACCAGTATGTGTATCTAGAAGCCAAACTACTGTACATCCTGTGTGCCTCCTCATGGTCAGTTGGTCAGTACCGTCCTTGCCAAAATCATCTACTGTGCACACACCACGAGGAGCAATGCACAGTCACACCTAAAACCCATACATTCGGTTGTTGTGGCCCACATCAGTACTCGAGTATCTTGAATTTTGGTGTGTCCTGTGATGCTGATGGGGAACCTGATGAATGGATTGGATGACCTTTACAAAACCTGGTGGACCCCATATTTTATATGGAAGTTTTTGTGGTAAGTGTCTTCCTCACTAAAGCCGCTCATTGGTCCCTTCAAAGTGGCCCACCTTTTTTTCTTTTTTCTGAAAAGATGCATCCATCCACCATATGCATGCATGTGGATTAGGCTGGATTTTGGTATCTACGCTTAACGGTGCCAGAGCATCTAATGAATGGGTTGGATGGTACTCACACCACAGGTCCCGCACAGCTGGAACACATGGTAATTATCATGTGATGAACAAATGTGATCATTCATCCGTGTAAGTTGCCGAGGAATCGATTCACCCATAAATGACGGAGGAGTCATTCCGTGGTTTGAGGTGGATCATCCATGCCCAAATTTCTTACGGGAATAACCTAACCTATATCATTGGCATGTGTATAAAGTGTTAAGCGAGTGCCGGAACAGTGACAACTAAATTTGAATTGAATGCTGATGACTCCAACTGTTAAGTTAAGACCCTGAGTGACCATCTAATGACTGAGAACTGAAACAATTGAATCATTATTCTACCGTATGTAATTGAAATCTGGTAATTTATAAAAAGAGCCATTCATCAATTAAATAAATTTTGTTTTCATTTTAATTAAAATGACTTTTTCTCATAGTAATAAAGATAACTCAATACGTGTAATATGAAAATAAAAAGAATTCAATTACATTAATTAAAATAAAATAAAAAACTTAGGAAAGTTTCTCTCAACCATCAAGCATATATGTCATAGATAGGCAAGACCTAGATCTTAGTTTTTCTTAGTCCAATGACCTGGACGTAGACAAAAAAGAATTACATTACTAAAAAAATGAAAAAAACAGCCATCCTTATGATGTGTTCGGTGTAAAAAGAAAGGAATTACACTATTGCTAATCTAAGTCAGTACAACCTAGATAAGTTAGATTACACTACTCCTAGCTTAAAATAAAACTAACATTGCTTGTAAATTTTGCCTCATCATTGAAAGGTCCCTTTTGTTAAAAACAAAATAATAATAATAATAATAATAATAATCTAAGTCAATACAACACATCAGCGTAGACTAACGGGATTACATTATTCATTTTCTAAAGCTAGTCCAGAATAGCAACATAGGTTAGATTACACTACTCCTAGCCTTAAATAAAACTAACAATATTTGATCAAAATAAGATAGGCAATGTTGCAATGTTGATTTGATTTATGTTGGGTTGGCAAGGGCCTGGAGTTTTTAGATCTTTTTCCACTTTTAGAATTCTTAGGCAGTAGCTAAAAAGAGATTTTCATAACTACCCATGTCCGCTAATGTGAAAATAACCGTTTGGGCTCGAAGATAGTTGTGGCCTATCAAGCAATGCCACATGTATATGTTAGTCATTTATCGTGGGTTAGCCATTGATTGCGTGCACGTCCAATTCTTATTACGTGGACGAGACCTTCTCTCAAGATTTCACGTGTTGCCCGTTGATAGACATCTCTTTCTCCATGTGAATGTACACGTGTAGTGTGCTGTGAAACTCGGCAAACTTGACTTTGTTGTTACTCTACTCCTTAAGTAATTTTGGTCATGAGGGCTTTCGCAAGATGCTATGGTGCATCGATCAAATCTGTCACTTACTGTGACCATGTTTAGGCTGATACTCACTCTCGATTATAAGGCCAGTGAATAGTTGGCTTTAGCACGTGAGTAAAATACGAAATGCATATATTTCTAAAAAGATTTTCTTTTTTTGAGTTACTCGTGACATTTTAGATTCGAATCGCATTTAGCCATCAGAATAGCGGAAGAGAACTTTCATTTATATCTTGTTGAGATTTTGATGCTATGTAGCATTATTTGACTAGCTCGATCTAACGCAGTTAAATAAGACAAACAAATACAAACAACTAGTTGAAAAGAAGAAGCCACTAAAACGGTTCACAAAGAAGCGTTTCATGAGAGAATGGGGAGTGGTCCATCCATGGTGGACTTGATCTGACCAGTGTTCTGTATCATCGGTCGAGAAAGTCAGCTCTAACATCTCCCACCATTTAAAGCAATCCTAATCTCTGGTTCATGAACACTCGTTTGCTGCGATAGGACCTTAGATATTTTTCAATTACAACCACCCAATTAATGCCTACCAATCCAATAGTCATATGGTGAAATAAATGAATTTTTTTTTTTTTGTTCCAGATGCATCTCAACTTGAACCGATAATTTGAATCGCTTTTCTGCCATCATATGTAATTTCTAAGTGGCAATGTATCATCCATAGCACATTGCCAGAGGAAAGTTTCTTCCCATGAGGTAAGTAGGTAACCGTCCAAAGAATGGAACGTATTCTATTGTAGCCCTAAAATTAGATTGACTCTAGCCTCCACTTTTGTTGAATTTGGGTCCTTTTTTCACTTGACCGTACATTGAAATTTCACCGGTTCACGATTAAAACATGACCTTTCTTCCGGCTGGCTAAGTTGAACAATATGATAAATAAATAAATAAAACTCACGTAGGACTACAGTTCCACGTTAGGTGGATTTGAAATCATAACTTTGAAGTAGAAGTTTAAAAAGAGATCTTTTGCAAATCATTCCTCTCAAATTCAAATCCGCTCTAATCCTTTATTGTTAAATGACAGAAAACAAAAACAAAATAATAATAAAATAAACAAAAAAGTAAGTTCCCACAGGTCGATTCCATGCTACCAAAAGAGCCTTAAACAGCTGTCCATCAATCAAATGTTTCAAATCGAGGAATGTGATTTGTGGTTGTTATCTATTGATGTGGGTCCCGAAGCATGGGCAGTTTAGACATTGGGAGTATGCGGTTCATCTATTTCCAGTGCACAGGGAATTCTTGTATCCTGAAATTTAATTGGTACACATCATCGGGGCTTACGTCTGCAGAACACTTCAATGAAATAAAAAATTGTATACAAAGTAGTATCTGATTAACCTAGAAAGTTATAGGTTCCAGCTATAGGTGGGCATCGAGTAAAGTCGGACTGAGTTAGGTCCAAATTGGCTCGATTCAATATTGTCAAAACCCTGATCAGAACTGGATCTGACTCAGGACCAAGTCCAGTGGGCCTGACCTGATTCAAACCGGATCTTGGCTAGATTGACCCAAATTGAGTTCAACTCGGTTAGAGATACCGAGTCATATCAAGTTGGCCTTTGTTCAGATCAGGTAAAAAATCATTGAAAATTTTCTAGGCTCCACAGTCTGATCCAACTCAACTCGATGCTCACATGCCACAACTCACCTTTGGTGACTTGCATGGGAACATTATTGATTGGACTAGCTACAATAAGGGCATTTGCATGGTGGGGCTCATCTGATGGACGAGTTGGGTGGCTTGAGTCTATCTTGTGCATGCTGCTTGGGCTAGTCCACAGCTAATGGCTAGTGGGATCCACTAAAGTGGATGGGAGTTGTTGGCTAATCCAAGGTAGGATCGACCAAAGTAGATGGACCGGATCGATGATCACACCATCCACAAGTTGTGTTGGACCATTAAACTATACCCAGTCGGACGCCAATGGCCTGGCGAGATGCTGCACCCAAGGTCTCGAGCTCAGCCGAACCACCAGCGGCTTGGAGGGACACCGCACCCGAGGTCCTGAGCCAGGGCGGGCCACTAACGAGGTCCCGAGCTCGGTAGACAACGGAATTTGATGCAGGGGAGAACGTGAGGTTGAGCACCGTCTTCCTCAAGATGATAAATATTTCAAATCCACGGAACTTGTTTGGACTCCTCACAGAAAATCCTCGAATCCACGAGGAAAGAAAGCAGGAAATAGAAAGAATTTCTAATAAATTCAAAATTGATTAATGAATGACTAAAAATGAGTTCACAACCCTTTAAATAAGAGCACCAAGCAATAGGAAAGAAAGCAGAAGCAAACTACAACTAAAACTCCTAGAATCCGCGACTAACTACAAATAGTAAACTTATTATTTATAGACAGTCGTGATGTCTACTAGTGCGCAAGGTTTTCGGCCAAAAATAGTAAGTGTCCTATTTGGCTTCACCAAACCGTTCTCCTAATTATCCTAAGCACTTTTCATGTTGGACACAACTCCTAAAGCCCAATGGATGAAGAGCTATAAGCAAACTAAAACTTACTAGTTATAGTAAAAACGAAATTAAAACAGGAAAACGACCGTCGATCAGGGGGTTTTTCACAAACCTGGGCTGCACAACCCGGTGTAGCAGGGTTGGTTGGCTACAGTAGCTCGTTCTACCCCAAAATCATATATTTTACGTAAGATAACTCATTCCGAATTGCAAGATACGCCTGATCTAAGGTCTAATGGTCCGGATCATTTCTGTCATCAACCGTGCCTTTTTTGATCCATCTTGGCCATGAAATTGTCTGTGACCCGTTCTACATCAGAATTTTTTTTTTTTAAAAAAAAAAAAAAAACATTAAACTTAAAATTTTAAATTACCTGATGAAGGGAAGTGGAGGACGATGAGGAGTGGTTCCGATCAGGTGCTGGGTTGCTGGCTGGCCTAGATTCGAGGTTCCAATCAGGTTCAATGCGGCACGAGTAGGGTTAAGGTAGAGGAGTGAAAGGGAAAGTTAAAAGTTAAAACTTTGTTTTTATAATAACTGATTTCAGTCCAAGTCGGGTTTCGGATCAGATCGGATCTGACTGAATTGAATTTCAGATCGAGTCAGGTCGAATTACTATGTAACCCAAACTCGACTTGGTTGGGATTCGGATCCGGGTGGGTCTACTCAATCCGAACCTGACCCTAGCATTTGGTTTAGGTCGAGTCAATCGAGTCAGGTCCTGCCCACCTCTAGTTCCAGCACCTTATCCTAAGGACGTGTCTTAGCTACGACCCAGGATTCATTGATGTTGATGGGACCCTGGTTGGGCCCACTTCTAACACCTTATTCAAGGATGTATCTTAGCTATGATCCGGATCCAGTGATGTCGCTGAGACCTTGATTGTGGACCCACCTCAATGTATTGTATGTATCTTCTGTCCATCCACTTTTTCCAGATGATTTTAGTGCACTATTCAAAAAAAGAAGCAGATACAAATCTTAAGTAGACCAGACCACACCACAGGAAAGTTGTTATTGAACTGCTACCATTAAAAGCTTCCTAGTGCCAATGTTTATTTGTCATCCAACCTATTGAACCCAATGAAGGGAAAACATAAATATCAGCTTGATCCAAAACCTGTAAAAAGTTTTTAAGGTCAATGACTACTATTTCTTATGATGTGGTAACCTTAGATTTGGATGCACTTCATTTTTATTTATTTTTTCTTTTTTTTTGCCATTTCTTGAAACAAAGCTGCAAAAAGGATAGATGGCTTAGATATACAACGCATACATTGAGGTGAGCCTAGGGATTTATGACAAATTCCTTTTTCAAGATTTAGATTGTGTAATGTGGCACACAACACCCACGTTCATATTGTGTGCTACTAAAAAATTCATGTCGGGCCAATATGATGGATGTGTTTTATCCATTTTGATGCCACATATTAGGCATGAGCCCAAAAATGAGGCAAATCTAAATCTCATGGGAAATGGCGTTACAAAACAAGCAAGAAACACTTATTTGCCATTCAATTAGTTGATAAGGTTACAAAGATCATGGATAAAGAGAAAATACATATATTAGTTTAGTCTAAAACTTTTGAAGCCACTGATAAAATTTTTTATGGTGAGCGTCCAATCAACCCCTCATTTTGTCCAGCAACCCTGTTACTTTGTCTAGTAAAACCCTATCACTTTTTCTAGTGGAATCCTATCACTTGGTCTAGCAACCCCGTCACTATCCAATGGAACCAATTCACATTGTTCAATAATTCATTACTTTGTCTAGTAGAACATCATCACTTTTTCCATTAACCTTATCACTGTCCAATAGAACCCTATCACTTAGTCCCACAACCCCTTTACTTTGCCTAGTGGAACCCCTCTCCACTTTGTCTAGTAGAACCCCATTACTTTTTCCAACAACCAGATCATTTTATTTGGAAACCTTGTCACTTTATCTAGTAGAATCCCGTCACTTTGGTCAATAACTGTATACACCCCACCCTAAGTTGATAAACTAATTAAAATTAGACATGCTCAATCGATGGTAGAACCCCATATCCAAACCTAAACCTAAACCCTAAGCCAAACCTTAAATCCTAGTTCGAACCCTAAACCAAGTCATAACCCAATCCTAAATCCTAGAGCCCTATAAACCTAAACCCTAGGAGTTCTGAAACCATACTTGACCAAGTCAACTCACTAGGCCAAAACCCAATCGACTTACCCAGTCAACCTAAACCCTAAACAAACTCAAAACCAAGCCTCAAGTTTAAGCCCATAGGCCCTAACAGAGGTCCGCCATCCAAACAACAAGCAAGTATCACAGCAGCCAGAACTTCCTCACACATGTGAAAAACCCCCTACCAAAGTAAGAGGAAACTCATGCCTTGAGTGTCGATCTAACCAGTACCCAACACGTGGCAGCTCCCCTACTTTGGCAAGGAGCTCACCACAAGTGTTAGACCTCCATCAGAGACCCTAGTCATGTGCAACTGTGAAAACAACCTTTCATCCATTATTTGAACCCAAAATCACACTTTTACCAACTAATCTAGCGATCTGGATCATGCCACGTAGCGATTTTGAATCTCAACCATTCAACCTTAAACTTGCAAAGAATTACTGAAAAATAGGTTTGGAGGCTATAAATAGCCCATTCCCCTTACCATTTCAATCATCCTCACTCATTCAGAAATCCTTAAGTCATCCCTCAAACCTCCTTAGCCTAGCTATCACATCCTTCTACTAAGGAGAGTGAGAGTAAGGAGTAAAGTCTAGCCTTAGTCTAACCATAATCCTAGACTCTAGAGCTAGTCAAGCTCAAATCCAAGTCTCTCGATTTAATCCTTGTGACAATATTGTTCATCCAACCATCCAACTTCAAAGAAGCTTCATTTAATTCCAACATTAGCATTGTGCAACATCTATTCACATCTTAACTCCCTTTCTTGACAAAGTCAACTCTACATTGCATTGCATTTCACGCCCAATCAATCCAGGAGTATGATCTATGGCTTGCCGATATAATTGAATCATGCCCATAAGAAACTCTGATCGAATAGTTATAACATCATAAGCATCATATCACATATATACATCCCCGCATCCAACCAATACAAATGTATGCTCTATAGCTTGTCAATGTAATCGGATCCCACCCATCAGAGACTTGTCCTTATTTGCATTTAACATTATACCATACACCATTACATCATCAAAGTTCAAGGATAAGAACTAATATTTGAAAATAGTTTAATCCTGTGAAGTAGAGACTATACATTTATTCTAGCAAAGTGGAGTGCCTAACACCTTCCCTCTCTGTAACCGTGGTCATTACCCTGAATCTCTGAATGCAAATCAAAGAGTCATCTTAAGGTGGAGAATCTTCGGATCCTCTCTTAGCGTTTCTATGGGGTCTAGTTTTTTTGTTGTTGTTGTTTTTTTTTTTTTTTAAGAACACACGCGCGCACACACACACACACACCCTACACTTGGGAATTCACCCCCTATGGATACTTGAACCCTGGACGAGGTGTTGAAACCCCTAGGAGTCTACCACCCACCTAAGAGTAAGGATGCTTCTATAGGGTCTAGTTGATTATAGAAATGACGTAGCTGGCTAGTGGCGACTCTGGTCAAACATACTAGCGCAAAATCCCTCGAAAGAAGCAGTCGTAGAAGCCTTGCACTTTATCTTATGAAACCCAGTCATTTTATATAATAAAACTCCATCAATATGTTTAAAGGAATGAAGTTAGTTTATCTAATAATCTTGTACTCTGTCTAGTGGAATACCGCAACTTTATATGATAACCTTGTTACTTTGTTCAGCAACCTTATCACTTTGTCTTATAGAACCCCATCACTTTTTTTGGCAACCTTATCACTTTGTCTTGTAGAACCCCGTCATTTTGTCTAGCAAGCCCATCACTTTACCTAGTAAAATCTCATCAATTTGTTTAATGAAACCCTGTTACTTTATCTAATAAAACTCTATCACTTTGGCTAGCGCAACCATGTCCCTTTGTCCAGCAATTCCATCACTTTTCTAATGGAACCTGTCACTTTGTTTAGTAATCTTATCACTTGGTCTAGTAAAACTATGTCACTTTGTTCGGCTACCTGTGACTTTATCTTGTGAAACCTTGCCACTTTTTTTGGCAACCTCATCACTTTACCTAATAGAACTCTGTTACTTTGTTTAGTAGAACTTCGTCACTCTATTCGGCAACCCCGTCAATATGTCTAATAAAACTCCATCATTTTTTTAGTGCAACCATGTTACGTCATCCACCTATCCCGTCACTTTGCCTAGTGGAATCTCATCTCTATCTAGTGAATCCTGTCACTTTGTTGAATAATCTCATTACTTTGTCAAGTCTCTGTCACTTCATCTAATGGAATCACGTCATTTTGTGCAGAAACTCTATCACTTTGTCTAGTAGAACCCCGTCACATTTTTTCACAACCCTGTCACTTTGTCTAGTGAAAACTCGTCACTTTGTCTAGTAGAACCCTGTCACTTTGTTTATTAAAACCCGGTCGCTTTGTTCGGCAACCCCATCACTTTATCTAATGGGACCCTTTCACTTATCTGGCATCCCTGTTACTTTGTCTAATGAAACTTTGTTACTTTGTCTGATAATCTAGCCACTTTGTCTTGTGGAACTCGTTACTTTGTCTAGTGAAACTTCTTCAACTGTATACAAAGTTTTCTTAGAAAAAAAAAATATTTGTATGGGACACAACTTTTCACTTTGACGGGGCCCACTATGCTGCTTTTGTAAGATCCATTATAACCATTTCTTATTAAGTTTCATATTGAGCCTAGTGACAAAAATAAATAAAATAAAATCAGATTAACCTATGATTTTGATGCAGAACGTGTCACAGATACATTCCTAGCACGGTTGGGCCAAAAGGAAGTTGACCGTAAATTGACCATAACTTTTGATCCAGGTATCATTACGAGGTGCACAACCTATCAATCTTTACCGAAACGGGTCATCCAAGATGAACTAAAATGGGTCGTATCTTTTCATTTTGTCAGAAAACACACCCTTTCAGCATAAAAATGAATTTTCAAGAAAATTTTTATTTTTAGAAATTTCAAATAATTATATTTTTAATAATTCTGAATTTTTATTTTAAGAAAACACACCCTTTCAGCTCATAAAAATTTCAAATAATTATATTTTTAATAATTCTGAATTTTTAAATTTTTTCTACTTTTAGAGTTTTAGATTTTCTCCCTTTTTAGAAATAACATAAAATTATTTGAAATTTTTATTTTTATAAATTAGGCTTTAAAAGAGTTTGATTAGAATTAGTATTTTTATTAGAATTAGAATTTTACTATTTTTGATAATTACGAATTTTTGAGCTTTTTTTTTCTATATTAATGATGTAATAGAGATAGGAGATAATTATACAAAATTGAAACTTAATTTTTAGAATTACTTCTAATTTCTATCTTTCCTCATGGATTCGAGGCATCTATGTGAGAAGTTCAAAGAAGTTCCGTGAATTCGAAGTAGTTATTCTCTTGAGGAAGACGGTAATCGCCCTCATCACACCTATCCATGTGCCAGGTTCTTATGATTCATACGGCCACACGAAAGACAATGGCTAGGAAAGAAATGTTTGCCCTTGATTTTTAAAGGGTCCACCATGATACTTTTATAAAATCCACTTTAACAACTAGATTGCACACGTAAAAATAAGCATGAGCCCTAAAATTTATTACTGTACATTAATTACTTGGGCCACATCAATGGAAATAGTTTGACAGGCCCTGTATACTATTTCCGAGGTCAACCTGAATCATAGATGAAACTGATTTTTGGGCCCAAGGCCTAACCCGGAGCGACTAGTGTTGGGGTTTATTAGGGCCACTCAAGCGACCAAATATTTGCTCTTATAGGTGGCTGTAATGGCCAGGACTCAAATTGTCTAGGTACATAGCATGCACCATCAACGGCTGTAAGCTACTAGAAAAGCTCCGTGGACCCACCATGATGTCTTGTTTTATTCGCATCATCCATCCATTTTTAGGGATCATTTTAGAGCAAGAGCACAAGATTGGGGCAGAATCAAATCTCAAGTGGGCCACGTCAAAAGAAACTGTTGATTGGACGCCCACCATAAAAAACTTCATGTTGGCAACAAAAGTTTCAGATGAAGCTGATATTTGTATTTTCTCTTCATCCACGTCCTGGTGACCTTATCAACAAGTTGGATTGCAAGTAGACATTACAGTGGGGGCCTTAAGAAGTTATTAATGGTGGGGTTTCAATCACCACTGTTTCGGTGTGGTCCACTGGAGATTTGGATCAGCCTCATATTTCGGCTCATGCCCTAATATGAGCTGAAAATGGATGGACAGCATAGAAATTGTGGTGGGCCCCACAGAGATTGTTTATCAACACACAGTACCGCCATGAGCGCCACTTGCTCTGCTATGCCATCTAGTCTTGAAAAAGGAATGGGGCTTTGTTGCATCCCCACATCCCATGACATGAGTGGGACCTATCCGTGGGGCCCTCTTTGAAATATGCATTGTATATCTATACCGTTTATCTGTTTACCCAGTTTTTAGGGAATGGAAAAAAACAGGAAACGACGCAAATCTAGGTTGACCACACCACAAGAACCTGTAGTCATTGACAATTAATATTTTTTTTTGGTGGGCTAAAAAGGTTATGGTTCTGGCTGATATTTGATTTTTCTTCCATCTGCTCTACGTGACCTCATCAACAACAGTTTGAATGGCAAATAAACATCACGATGGACGCTAGGAAGTTTTCAATGGTGGATGATTAGTGACCACTGTTTTCAGTGGTGTGGTCCATCTGAGATTTGTTTCTGCTTCATTTTTGCACAATGAATGTGGAAAAATGGACTGTGGACGTAGATAGACAAAGAATACATTGCGATGGGCCACGGTCAGGGTCCCACCAACGTAACCGGATCCTGAGTCGCACCTAAGACGCGTCCTTAAACCAGGTACTGTACGTTACTTTTCTTGTTAATCAAGCAGTATTTTGTTAATAATTTTTTATTTTATTAAAGTGTTGTGCAGACGTCAGTGCAGATGACCTGGACCAATTAAATTCCAATTCCAGGGCATGGGACGTTCCGCACTCTCCAATCCCAAGATTGCTGTTTTATTCCAGACCCGCCGAGGCTGACTCAGACCGGCCGGCCTGGACCTATTAGCTTGGTCCACTGGCTGGGCTTGGATTTTGCATGCATGCCCAATCAATTTTCACGCTGGACTTCGGCTCAAGCTATTTTAGTCCGACCTCCCACCTTATTTCACATATAAATCTTACAAATATGTCATTCAAATTCTAGATTAGGCAACCCATGCATCTTGAATATGGACCACTAGATCACCTGGAAGATTAGGGACACTCAAGTGGAAGAAATAGGACATTTATCAATTTTCTTGCCAAGCCAGCTTATTTCGAGATCGTGCTTGGGTTTATTATATTAGGCCCACAGACCCTGGGTCTTGCTAGGGCTGGGAGGGTCTGTCAAGGCCCCTTCAAAACCGGCCCATTTCACCCTATTCAGACAGGCAACGTACCGCATTTTGTGGTACCATACCATCTTTCCCGCTGGAACACACTTGTGTAGAATATCAGTACCATGAAAAAGGGAAGTCCCACCATGAAGATCATCTTCATGGGACAAAAATCAGGCCTTTCTGCTCATCAGGTAGGTGACGCATTATGGACGACTGACTGACTCAATATGAATGTGTGGCCCATCTAATGATCGTATCGGCCTGATTCCAGATAAGAGTAATATTGATGAAAGGACCTACCGTTTTCATGGTAGCGATGTCCTAGGCACGTGACATGCTTAGACGGAAAGAAGGTGCTGGTACGGTTGCTTGTAAGTGATCAGTTCTCATTCAGTTCTGGAACGAGAGCACATGGTCTGGACATTCAGTCCAGTAGTTTGATGGGTCGCAACGACCAATGCATAAATATCTCATTAGAAGGCCGTCAAAATCTTAATCATTAGAGATTTGTGGCCGGTTAGAAATACAGCAACAGTCCAAGTTCAACTGAAAATGGTCTTTGTGTTGGTCTTTGGAATGATCAGATCTTCAAGTTCTGTCGCAAACGATCCAACGAAGGTAGGACTCAACAGATGAGTGGTCTGGATTATCGAAGAATGGGCTCCACAAGTATGAAACTGGTAACCGGTGTAGGCTGTGTAAAACTCGGGTCACGTAGCATATGATGGGGCATGGGTAGCTTTGCATAGGGAATAGGCGACAGTGAGTGACGTCCGACCGCAGTCCCGTGGTCTGTCCTCCACAAATGTCCAGTCTCTTAAAAGAAGGGTAAGAGAGAGAGAGAGAGAGCGAGGACCATTAATAACGTTTGAAGCGGATTGCGTCCTGCCCCCGCCTGTGGGTCCGTCGTGATGTATGGGTTTTATCCATGCCATCCATCCATTTTTACAGATGTGTTTAGGTTTAACAACCCAAAAATGAGATAGATCCAACGTTCAAGTGGACCACACAATAGGATTGAATATTCACCGTTAAAAACTTCTTGGGAGCGGTAGAAGTCTTAGATTTCGTATTTTTGTTTTCACTGACAAAGGTCCATATGACCTTCTGAACACAGCTTCTGATGTAAATAAACACCACGGTGGCATTAGGAAGGTTTTAACGGTAGGTGTCACTATCATCGCTGCTTCTCATCGTTTGGTCCACTTAACTTTGGATCTGCCTCATTTTTGGGCTACCCTCGGAAAATGATATTAAAAATTGGATGGACGGCTTGGATAAAAATCATACACAACGGATTATTCACCAGCGGGGGCAGGACCCAATCCGCTTCTTTTAGACCATCCATCTTTGGATTAGGTAGTAAAGCCCGTCAAAAAAATAATAAAAAGGTAGTAATGCCTGTGTGATGATATGTTGGGAGCTGTGGGGGCCACCTTGATGTATATGTTTTATATCCGTGCTGTCTATCCGTTTTTCCAGCTCATCTGAGTGAATGAGCTCGAAATTAAATTAGATCTCAAGCTCAAGTTAACCACACTGCCTGAAATGGTTGGGGGTAATGACACTTACCGTTGAAATACTCTTAGGGCCTGCCACCATATTTATTTTCCATCAAACCTGCTGATAATGTCATACAGACCTGCACGGCGAGGCAAAAACGAAAAAACAAAAACCAATATCAGCTTGATCCAAAACTTGTGCGGCACCTAAGAAGATTTTAACGGTGGGCTGAACATCACCACTTGTTCTTATGGTGTGGTCCACTTGAGCTTATTTTCTACTTCATTTTTGGAATCATTCCCTCAAATGAGCTGAAAAAATGAATGGAAGGCGTTGATTTAAAACACATACAACAAAGTGGGACCCACATTGCCCAACACATCACCACACACCCCCATAGGGTGGTGTGGGCAGCACCACCTGATCCGCGTCCAGTAAATGATGCTCAGGTTTCGTACGACGCTTGATTCGCAGGTACTTAGAAATTGAACACGTGGCATTTATTAACTCGAGTAAACTGCGAAGATTCTGTAGAATACTACTGCTAAGTCACAATCCCAAGGTGAGATTGGTTTCCCAATCTTAACCTCTAATTCGTGGACACTTTTTGTTAAAGTAGGACCGTTGGTTTTTTTTTTCTCTTTTTAGCCGTCCGATGAATGTCAATCAATCTAATCAGATGAGCTTAATTTTTTTAATCATGATACATCTACACTGTTTAAATAATTCAAATGCGGTTTAATTTGATTACTTGTATGCCAGCGGTGTAATTTTTAAATAGTTTAAAGTGCCTGTGTACCATCCATCATGGTCAGCCCGAGTATTAAAATATTTTTCTTCTTGAAAATGTGTGGCCACCTTATGACATGACATGCCTACTTTGTGTCCAGAGAGAGTATTGGGCCCACGAGATGTACAGCCCCGATCTCTAATACGCGTGTCACGTACGCACAGCTGGATATTCACGCGTTGGACGGTGGGTGGAGTAGGACTAGGATGGCTACTCGCTAGCGAATGGTTATTTTCGCTTCGTCGTAACTGACGACAGTGAGCGTCAAGACAGCACCGCGGAAGACAGATTTTGGTAGCGGGCGCGTGTTCCTGTGAAGAACGCGCGAGTCTCGGTAGATGGCCACTATTGGCCGGTACTTTTCCCGGTTTTTCTCTCTCCGACGCTGCCGTACCTCTCGCGCGCTCTCTCTGCGCGGCAAACGGCAAGCGGATTGCGTACTAATACTTCAGTATGCTATCGCCTACTGAGTAAATTCTATGGGGCCTACCGTAGATGTATTTTCTTATCCACGCCGTCCATTCGTTTTTTTAGATCATTTTAGATCATGAGACCGAAATTGGAGCATATCTAACACTCGAGTAGAACATACCACAGGAAACTATGTCCACCGTTGAAACCTTCCTACGGTCCACATTAAATTTTATTTATCATCCAACTGGTTCAGAAGATTACAAAGAAATGAATAAGGGAAAGCACAAACATCAGCTTGAAATAAAACCTGTAGCCCCCGAGAAGTTTTTAATGGTAGGTGTTCAATTCAAACTGTTTCTTGTGGTGTGTTCCATTTTGAATATGCCTCAATTTTTTTCTCATGATCTAAAATGAGATTTTAAAAAGGATGGACGGTGTGGATAAGATAAATACATCATGGTGGATCCTATAGAGTTTTCTCAGTGCACCATAGCGTACTGAGTTACTCGGTACGCAATTGGCTTCCGCGCGCGGGGGTCGTGTAAAGCGTTACTCCGTCGGAGATGATATCGTAGAGCTGGTAGAACCGTACTACGATAGAACTCTCACTCCTCACTGCACCTGCCAGAGCGATGCATCGAGTGGTCTGATCACGGATTGTCTCCGTTTCAAGTTCACACCAATCATTCAACCCGATCCATAGATTATCTTTGCTTTCCCTTAACTAAACGACGGTCCTGAATTATATAAGACACGCTTTGATGGGGACTCTGGAGAGAGGGTTCTACCATTACCATAGCCTCTCACCTCACCACACTCGTTTGCACTGTTTACAGTTGACAAAAAGAAAATCATGTTTCAAAAAGCGTGCCTACGGTAGAACGTAGGTATGCGCTCACTTTTATAGTACACGTGGCATACTTGTATTGACAATTGAGAAATTTTCAGTATAGTCCCACATGAGTTTTACCTTTCAGGTAACTGCTAACACAACTGCTACTTCCAACTACATGACGAGTAGAGCCCGCCATGGTATTTGTATGACATTCCACCCATCCATCAAGATTGGGCCCACCATTTTTTATGAGATACCTTATAAATCAGGTTGATCCAACTTTGAGTAAGGCACACCAACGAAAACAACAAACATCTTCCGAAAAACTTACACATTAATGTGTGCATTATAGGTGACATCCCTCTGTGGAAGATGTCTCTTTCTTACTGTCTCTCTCTCCCCATTGAGTTTCCCAGCAAGAGACGTCTCTCTCCTGCATGTGTAGGTAGTTGCACTACGAAGCCTAGTTGTGCCTAGATTATTATTTATTTTTTACCCTAATTCTTATAATATAGTCTATATATAAAGATCATAGGTAAAGATATTTTATTAATTTATCTTTTGAGTATCTTTTGACGTGGGATTTCTTGTCAGGATGAAAGAAGTTAAAGCATTATATTTTTATTTTTCTTATTTTCAATGAAGGAGAAAATTCCGTGTTATTGTCTTATGGAGTATGTATATTGTTGAACACATAATTTTTTATCTTATATATATATATATATATATATATATATATATATATATATATATATATATATTAAACCCTTTGTCATTTTGTTTAGCTCTTTTCTTTTGTGGCCTTAGCATTGCTTACGTTTGATCATGTCTCTCTCATGCATGTGTACATGATTGTGCTGTGAAGTCTAGTTGCCGAGATTTATTTATTTTTACCCACGCTATTATAATATAGTCTATATATAAGGATCATAGGTAAAGGTATTTTATTAATTTATCTTTTGAGTATTTTTTGACATGGAATTCCTTGCCAAGAAGAAAGAAGTTTAAGCTTTATATTTTTATTTTTTATTATTTTTAATGAAGGAGAAATTTTTATGTTGTTGTCTAATGGAGTATTCTTTAAGCATTATATTTTTATTTTTTATTATTTTTAATGAAGGAGAAATTTTTATGTTGTTGTCTAATGGAGTATACATATTATTGAACCATATAAATTTTTATCATCACACACACACACACACCCTTTAGCACTTTTTTTTTAAAAAAAATTAATTTTTTTTTGGGTTAGCTTGTTAGTGCACACCCATGTCAGTACATTAGCCACCCCCGCCAGCGATCTATACCAAGACCTTAAGTGTTCAAACTAGGTTTCTCCACTCAGTCTGCCAACTGAGCTATGGATCTGGGTGTAATCCTTTAGCACTTAATTTGGCCCTTTTGTTTTGTGGCCTTAGCTAGGCATTGCTTGAGTTTGATTATGAGAGAGTGTTTTTCGCAACAGTGGAGAACATCTAATAGTTAGATCATGAATTTTAGGGTATCTCATCATTTTCATATGGCATGATTCTATCTCAGTGACCACTGGTTGCTTGCTTGGAAAAATATGAGCTACTCCATTTGTTTTTTGGGCTTGAATATTACCACGGCCCTTATGTGAGTCAGTGCCTCAGATGCGCTGCCAAAAGAACGTACATTCCCATCATGGTCATACCATTATTGAATGAGCTTATCTTAAAATAAGAGGTATTGGTATATGGGTGAATGACTTTACCAGGAAAATGAATAGGTGTTGCAAGCTGTGAAATAACTTTTTACAGGCAGGTGAATACGATTTTTGCTATGTATAATAATGGTAAACATATGTGGCATACGGATGTTGCCTATCGACCAGGTGAATAACATAGTAGGATGTGTAATAACTTCTATAGGCCGGTGGATGAGAGTTGTACGACGTGTAGCAATGGAAAACATATAATGGCATATGTAATAACTCGGCAAATAAGAGTTGTAGAATGTAGCACATGTGCCAGATCTGTATATAGCCAGTTATGGAGGTGAATGCTGAGGTTGTTTTCGGGCTTGTTGAGGCCGTTTTCTGTTGATCGTTGTGGCAGTTTTTCAGCTTGTGGTGAGCAGTGTGTATGTGGTTTGTATCTATCAGCAGTCTAGGTATGGTCTGCAAATGTTTAGTTTTGTTAGGGCTTTGTTTTGTGTTTGTGTTGTTATATTGCTAGTGCTACCTTTTATGCTTGTTTTTACGGAATAATGCTTCCCTTTTTTACGGGTAATATTTTCCCATCTTTCAACTAAAAAATGGCTACACAAGTGTATAAAAGTTGTAGGATTTGTAACAATGTGACAAATGAGATTTGATCTCGGCATGAGATGAGTTACACAATTTAGATGTCTTAAAAACCACCCAATTTCATACATTAGGTGGGGCACAACATCTCGAGACACACGAACGGCTACAAAATATTTTAACATTTAATTACTTTATATATTTTGGCTCACCCGAAGAGTTAATTATCTGATTTTTTTTTTTCAGGCAAAAGATGTGTACATTATTTCCAACACGCGGAGGTGTCAAATCTCACGTGTGTTTTATGCATTTGTCCTTCCTGTGTATGTGTATGGCTCCGTACACATGTGGAATTAGCAATACTCTTTACATCATTTGGAGAGAAAGGTATTATGGGTAAAAATGAACCGGTCAACAATATGAGGTCGGCTCAATTCGTATGGTTGGATACGCCAATCATGACCAAGGAGCTCATTAACGGTCATAAAGTGATAATCCATTATATAGAGATCTGTCCACCCGACAGTCCTATCCACCATAAGATAAAGTACCTTCACTTCCTTTGGAAAAGGATGAGCATCGAGCTCTCCCACAATCCCATCCATTTCCGAGCTCATGTTCAGATCTCTTGAAGAAGCCTCCAAATTTTGATCTCATATAGGACTGAACATGGAGCTACTGCATTAGCATCGCTTAAAAACCTGTAAAGGAGTCCTTATACCGGGCGATAAGATGAAACTGATGATCATTCTTGATGTCACCTATGCTCCAACGAGGAAGGGAGCTCGGCTTCAATGCTCAAATACAACCTTTACGAGCATGTTGGTAATCTAGTCGCGGTGTAAGGATTCAGTGCCAAAGATTTGGTCCCATAGCATGAACTACAAATATTGGAGGGAAACTCGACCATAGCCCACCAAAGAGCCCAGTTTGGGGAGCTCTCCCTCATGACAGCTATAAAGGTCAGCTCGGATGCTCGACCTCGGTCTTCTACTACATGTGTCTTCCGACCCCGACCATTTGATCTTATCATCACCGAGGATCTCGTGAAATGGTTCAGAAGCAGCTGTTAAACGCACGCTTATGATTCAGGAAACGTTTCTATTTACATAATTGACTCGTTGCCTATAAATAGAAGCCCCATCGACAGTAAAAAGTACGCACTAGTAAACCATCAACATTACTGAACCCAAATTACCTGATTTTGACTTAGGCATCAGAGGGTCCCCCTGTTATAACCAGGGTCTCCTTTGTCGTTTTCGTGTGCAGGTACTCGAAGGTCCAAAGAGAGTTATTCAAATTTCTAAATCAATAGTTTGGCGCTATATATAGGAATGACATCAAAGACTTTCTCATCCTACTAGGGTTCTACAATGGTAAAAGGAAAGAAGAAAGCTCTGTCCGCCATTGATACAACCATACTTGCTCCATCGAAGTTTTTTGCAAATCAAGGCAATCAGACCTCTCAGCAAACGAGCTGATTCTGCTTCGGCGGCACCTACACCCATATCCCACAACCGGTCTAGTAGACTTGTCTCTCTTGAGAATCGAGTCGAGACTCTGAATAACAACATGAATCGACTAATGCAAATCTTAGAAAGACAAAACCCTTTCCCTAGTTGTGAGGCAGAACATGGTGCTGCCATCGAACAATCCCGACTTCATCACGACCTCCCCATCTCGAGAGAGGTCAGACCACAATCAGGGTAGCCCCGTCAAATGACTGCCTGAACCACAAGAACGTCTACTCGCGCCTCTTCCGACCTACGTCACGCATTAGAGAATCGGAGGCGCGAAAAGACTCTTGAAGTGATAGAAGAAAACGAAGTTCCCTGGGAAGCGGAACTCAAAGAGTTGCGAGGTCAGATTAACAACATCGCCAAGCCTATCACGCATAGGTTCTAATCTTGATAGAGGCAATGTTGAAGGAAACCAAGCCACCATTCACTGATAAACTCATCCCCCCCCCCCCCCCCCCCCCCCCTCTCAGGATGCCACAAATCGTCTCTGATTGCTTACTTCCAAGTGCAGAAGTTCGTAAGTAATATCCCGTGAATACAAGGTCAATTCCATAGGGAGATGAATTGCGAGAAGGAGAAAATAAAATGCAAAACAAACTAAGTAATAAAAACTAAACTGATGACTTGATTTTAGGATTTTTGATTAGATGTAATTCAACTAAATTAAAATAACACTCAAGCTTCAAAGTTCCTCACATAGGTTAATGTTCCAAAATTATGATGATTTGGATAACACAACTAGGATCTAAGCATTATGGTCAACCTAATCGAAAAATAAAACAGTTTAGATATTTGAATAAATGATATAAAAGATTAGAAAATCATGGATTTGTACCATTGACATATATTCTCAAGCGCCGGTGATTTTAAGTATTCAATATCCATAAGATAATAAAAACTAAAGAAATATAGCAGATTGAGAACCTCTCCTATCTAGGAAATCTGATTGTTCAGGATAAGCCTATCCATCGAAGTAGATCTCATATGATGGAAACATATGGATCTGACAAGAGGATTAAAAATAAAACTTAAACAATAGATAACATGCATATATCATTCTTATCATCATTAAAACAATCAATCATCATAACTTAAAGAATTATTAAACCCATATGCTTCTCTTCTAGCTTGGGCTAGAGGGAACTTAGAAAAACATAACTAGAATAAAAAAAAAAGAAAGCAACAAGAAATAAATAAATACAAATAGAAAAGATCTAAAAAGAAAAAAAAAATAACTTATAAAATTGAAAACCCTTTAAAAATTCTAAATCTTGCTCTTGAATGCTTTTAATAATGCTTAAGAATGCCCTAGGAAGCCCTATTTATAAATGGGGAACTCCAATTTTCATACAAAGTTGAAAAAATTTAGAACCGCTTCAAATTTATGCAGTTTTTGAAAATAAACTCCACACTGCAAAGTTTGTTTAAAATAAATTTTCCACTGCGCGGTTTCCCAAAATAAACTTTAAAGCTTCAGAATACACTTTTTCTGGACGATTTCAAAATTCTTCACTTCAAATCTTTGATTCTTTACATTCTTCACTTAGTTTTCTTGAATCTTTGGCATGTGAATTCTTCAATCTTGGTCTCATAAGATTCATCCATTGCCTTGGTGATTCTTGAGCATCAAATCCATGCTTTTTAACATAATTTTTTAATCCAAACTCTTAAATTTACCTTACAACACATACATGAGTAAAATAGAATATTAAGTTAATTCATGTTCATAAAATCAAGATATAAATGGAGAAAATTATTCAATATTTGAGTCTCAATACACTCCCCCAATTAGCATTTTGCTAGTCCCAAACAAAAATAAGCAAAGAAAAATAAAAATAAGAATAAAAACTAATTTTAAAAATAAAATTAAAATGAAAAAAATTCTAACTACACCACTTTTGCAAGTAATCTCAATTGTATTTAGTATATGCAACAAGTCTTTAAACCCCTAGGGTTCTCCTAGTGGACGAGTTATAGTCACGTGAGGGTTTTCAGGAATGTTACCCACAAACATTGAAATATGAAAAATAGTTCAACACTCAGAAATTTATACAATTATGTCTCTACTTATCATGTGAAATCCAAAAAAAAAAAAAAATACTTACCCTAAGTCTGAAGTTATTTAGAATCTCAATTTCCTAATCTACTACATCCTTGAGTTCAAAGACCTAATCAAAATTTAAAATAGTTATGATCCGATATACTTAGGTGCTTCATAACACTAGTCTAACTTTAAGAAATATGCATGTTCCTTATCCTAACTCCTTTCAATCATCCCAAGAATATGAAATCTCTAGTTATTTCATTTTCTTCATGTCATTTCTTCTTTTATCATTATATTCTCATTATTATAAATCACCCTTAAATGAAGATTTTCACTGGGTTTGCTTCATAACCTAAGGTATCGTACTTGTAATGATAACAGTAATAGATACTTAGGTATCCTTACTCCGGATTACTAACACGATTGTTATGATCATTGTATTCATGCTTTCTAATAATTTTTTCTTTTTTCATCACTTTTTTTCCTTTAATATTCTCTCTTTTAACCTTGTTTGAATCAAAATTTATTATTTTAGTTCACATATCATATTCCTCATTTAATTAGCTCGGGTGTATTGTGAATTCAGTATATCAAATTACAACTCACTTTAAACTAGTGATTAGATAATTGAACTCTAAGTCTATAATTTACAGTTATCAGAATTCTGATTACTATCAACCTAGACTAAGTATTAACTTTGCCTTTGAAATTCACATAATATCATGTTCACATTCTTGTATATAACCATATTATTTTGAAATATTGAAAAAAATTTCCCATAAATCTAAAAAAACTAAAACCTAAAAAAAAAAACTTTACATGGATGACTATCCACACCCCCTAACCTAAAATCTATATTGTCCCCAATGTAATGATAATGTAATGTAGAGAACAATAAAAATAAAAGAATGGGTGGATAATACCTACCATGAAGAACTCACTTGATAGGTGACACTAAAAAAATTTGAATATGATACAAATCTTACATAAATGCTCCGTCATACTAGGAACATCAATCGGAATATTCTGACTCATGAAGAAAGACGGACTCCTCTCCTAAATAATAGTTTTCCACATAAGGCTTCAATATCTAACCATTAACCTTATACACATGGTCATTACGTGGATTCTCAATTTCAACGGCCCCATGAGTATAAACATTCTTCACAATGAAGGGGTCTGTCCATCTTAATCGTAATTTTTTCGAAAAGAACTGGAGACGAGAATTGTACAATAGGACCTGTCACTAAGGTTTAAAATTCTTCCTCAAGATATTTTTGTCATGAAAAGCTTTGGTCCTCTCTTTGTAAATTTTACAATTTTCATAAAAGTTTTAGAATTTTCATAGGAGTCTCTCCTCAGCTCCTCTAATTCATTCAACTCTAATTTTCTTTGTCTACTTGCTTAGTCCATGTCAAAGTTTAATTTATTTATTGCCCAGTAAGCTATATGTTCCAATTCCACAAGCAAGTAGCAAGCCTTCCCATATACCAATTTGTATGAGAACATTTCAATCGGGGTCTTATAAGCAGTCTTATAAGCCCATAAAGTGTCGGATAGTCTGTGGGACCAATTCTTCATAGCTGGCTTTATAGTTTTCTCTAAAATGTGTTTAATTTCCTGATTAAAAATCTCAGCTTGTCCACTCATTCGTGGGTGGTATGGGGTCCTCATTTTATACTTGATGCCATATTTCTTCATCAAAGCCTCAAATGTCCTATTGTAAAAGTAAGACCTGCCAGTACTAATGATGGCCTTTGGAGTTTCAAATCTAGAAAAAATATTTTCCTTAAAGAATCGTATAACCACTTTGTTGTCATTAGTCCTGCTTGGAACTGCCTTAATACACTTTAAAACATAGTCCACACCAACCAATATATAAAGAAATCCAAAAGAAGATGGAATTAGACCCATAAAATCAATACCCTAATAATCAAATATTCCCAATGGTAAAATTGATGATAAAGGCATCATGTTGCGCCAAGATACTCTTCCCAACCTTTGATATCTATCACAAGCAACATAGAAAGTATGAGTGTCTTTAAACATGGTAGGTCAATAAAAACTACACTGTGGGATTTTTGCAGTGATTTTCTTAGGAGAAAAATGGCCACTACATGCTTCCATGTGGCAAAAGGAAATAACACTCTAAACTTTATCCTCTGGGAAACAATGTCTAAAAATTTGATCAGTCCCATATTTATATAAATACGGGTCATCCCAGAAGAAGTTCCTAATATCAGTTTCAAAACGCTTCCTATCTTGTGACTTCCAATGATAGGGCATTTTTTCCATTATAAGATAGTTCACTATATCCGCATACCAAGGCAATTTGGAGATCACAAATAATCGTTCATCAAAGAAAGTGTCATGGATATGCATCTCTCTTCAGTTGAATCATTTAATATTAATCTGGAAAGGTGATCGACCACTACATTTTCTACTCATGTCTAATCTTTTATCTTTAAGTTAAATTCTTCGAGTAGGAGGATCTATCTCAAAAGTCTCAGCTTTGCATCCTTCTTAGATAGCAAATATTTCAAAGCCGAATGGTCCGTGAAAATGACCACTTTGGATCCCAACAAGTAAGACCTAAACTTATCCAAAGTAAAAATTACTACAAGTAACTCTTTTTCAGTTATTGAGTAGTTCACTTGTGCCGAGTTTAGAGTTCTACTCATGTTCACTCCCTAAGTATAGGGTTGTGATGTAGTAATAAACTCAGTGAGACAGAGGTCAAATCACAAGGGACTGATACTTGTACGTTATCTGAAGCTAAGTAGAACTAGAATTAGACTAAGACGAAATCTAAATCAAATAAATTTAAGGAGTAATTGTGAAATATTTATCTAAAATTTAAAGAATTCATGGAAAGAAAACTAGAGATTCAGAGGATCCACCTGCAGAGATCAGGGAGATCTTGTGCCTGCTTCAAGCACTCAACTGGATTTAGAGTCCCATCTTCATCTAGTTGAAGAGTATAATCATGAAAATCAAGATTGAACTTCCTTTGATATTGTAATAGCCCATTTTTATTTTATTTATTTTGTTGTTGTTTTAATTTTTTTTTCTTTTTAACACCATGTGGCCCACCTAATCTTTGGACTTATCTCACTTGAGGTTAGATGTCGTAATTAGGCATTTAGAAAGGTATGAACGGAATGGATTTTCCTTACTATCCTTGTGGGGCCCAATTTTTAGTGTGTATGTACATAGGCGTGCATGCAAGTGAAGTGCACTGGATTCAATACCATTCAAACAGGTGGTTGACCCGTGTTTTACCAAAAAGGAGAGAATTTCTCTCCTTTTCATTTTTCCGCTCAAACGAATTTCAAACGGACGGACATCCGCTGATTGATGGTGGACCACCCATCATTATAATGTTGGTGGATCTGAACCATTAATCTTGTTCAGATGGCGCCTTCGACCAAACCCTGGCCATTTTCGTACATTTAAACACGTGTGTAAGTGCACGATCAATGGCGTTAGAAAGACGTTGGTGTTGAAAGTTTAAGAATGGAATCAAATTCTGTTTTACCATGTTGGCAATCCGTTTGAGAGGCGAATATCTATTCCTAACCGTCCATTTTCAGTTCATCTAAACCGTAGAAATTACTTGTAGTTAAGGAATCGTAACAGAAAAGGTGAGAAGGAATATTTCTAGTTTTAGTAATACAGATGCCCTAGAAAAGATCTGAGCCATAGGTCTCTCATCTGAGTAATCTTAGGCATACATTTCAAATTTACAACGAGTCTAGAAATCTCGCTTTGAAGAGATTAGGGTTTTCTGTTGCCATTGAGTTCATTGGCCGTTTTGAGAAAAACTCAAACCCATCAACGTGTTGAGGGTTTCCATCCAAAATGTGGGTCCCACATGCATCCCAACATCCATCTAAGCCATCCAGCTGAGTCAGATTGTGCGATGATCTGTCAACCATATGATTGTCATCATATTCTCCGTTGGGTTGAAAAACCCACCATCCGTATGTGGGGTCCATTTATCGATCAGGTGCGTCTATTTGATGGGTCTTGGCATTTGATAAACACCCTTAAACTCTGATTTTGTTTCTACAATATGCCTGACCATGTTAATGGGTTATTTGTTAATCGAGTTTAAGTGGGTTTTAGTTTAAAACGCAACTAATTATAGGATTAGTTACAGAACCATCTAGAGTCCGACTGATGGTTATAAATACCTCATTTCTCATATTCTTTAGTCCTTTTCAATTTAAAGAAAAATCGAAAAGAGAGGGAGTGAGAGTGGGATGAGGTGGTGAATCTGAGTCGAACTACCGAGTCGACTCAGCACGGACGACTCTCATTGTCAATCTAAGTTTATCCATGGCAAAATGTTGTCTGAAGAAAGAGGAACAAGGGAAGGGGAAAGAGAGATGAAAGTTTTTGTGTAGGCGAGTGGTGTTAACGAGTCACACTGACTCGGTGGTATTGCACGTAATCTGGAGTAGTGGCGTGTCGCACGACTCGCTCGCATTGTTAGTGCAGCTGATCGTGGAAAGCAGGTCGATCTGAGAGATTCTCTATTCGAGGTAGGTACATCTTAGCATTTTTCATCAACTCAAAATCAATCGACTTAGGTTGTTCTAAAGGGGTTGTTGTCGAGTTTCAACTCGTGCTAAACCCTTGTTTACCTTGGTAATTAGTGTTAATTCAGTCATAAACTGGGTTAAACTCATGTGAAATAAGGGCTGACCCAGCAATTCGACTCAATTTATCCTAAACTGAGTTGCACCCAGTTGATGACTGAATTATCATGTTTAGATCTGCTGAGTTGTAGTTACAGTTATCTTAGTTTAGGATCTTAGATCAACTCACCGATTCATTTTAATATATGTTAGCTAACTCAGTTAAGATCTGAGTCACCTAGTTATGTTCCATGCACCCCACCGAGTCACTGACTCGGTGACTCAGTGATTTGTATCGTAGTAGTGTTGAAACTAATTAATGCATGTTTTCCTAAAATTAGATCTCAGGAAAACTTTTCCTAGTGAACTGAGTTCTTGAATTCTGCTTTGGTGACGACACCGAGTTAGACCAAGCCTTGACTAGATCTTGGCACTTTGTAGATCTTGATTTGATTTTAATCCAAATCGACTCGAATTTGTGGTGAGCTATTATTATCCCTTTGGATTCCTGTTAGAATATTGATTTTTTACTTAATAATTTATTCATTAGTATGTCTATTTGGTTGTAAGAGTTTAGATCCTTATCAATTTCTTCTTCTTTTCTTAATCTTAGTAAAAGAGATCCAAGCTTGAGGTGAGATCTACCCTTCAAGCTTCTTTCACAATAGTAGCTTAGGTTATTTCAAATTATGATAATCTTATTAGAATATTCATTTTAGTAATATCATTGCATAACTCCTTTTCTAGTATTTGAACATAATAATATTAACTGTTTGTATAGAACACACATGTACTCTTATCCTTGTAACATGAACTCTCTTGTCTAATTCTTATGATGTAGAATGATTTTCTACAACTAATGTATTCATGCTTATAGGTAGTTTTTGCTACAATTATGTTATAATGTGGAAATTTTTGAAATGAAAATCAATGTGGAAGACACAAATTATAGTTGTAATTAGAAATAATTTAGTACCATGTGGCATTTGCATAGTTCATTTGTATGAGTTGTAGATAGAAAAGAGTATGCCAATGTGTGGCATAGCATGCATGAATTGTGGTGTGATTGTAGTTAGTGTATGCAAGTGAGTGTTAGTGTGATTTATAATGTATGAATATTGTGGATGAATGTGTGGCATAGTATGCATGTATGATGATGTGATTGTAGTTGGAATTGTATTGGAATCATGAAGTTATATGTATGAAGAATGCTCCTTAAATTGGTGGCCTCATTATGAATCAATTGAAATTTTTACATCTACCATCTTGGGAACATTTGAATTAGATTTGAAGACGGTGTCCAAGAGTGGACTTAATGTTCTCAAGGAATTATGGACTAATGTTAGTGGTTAATGGAAATGATTTGAATAGATCGATTACTTAAGAATTATAGTATTAATGTGGCCACAATTTGTAAGGATGTACATAAATGACTGATTGTGAACCGGATTAATAAAGGACAGGTAATCATGCATACATTGCATATGGGCGTTATCGGGTGCCTGGTCAACTGTTTGAAAAGACCAGTATATTGTTCGAACAACCCTAATATCATTTGAATGGGTCGACTGTTCGAAAGATCCATTCTTTGCATGGATTAGCCGACTGTTTGAAAGGCCCACTCGATGGTCAGCTGGATATGCATCCCTAGGCTGAAGTGCATTTCATGCATCCATTCATTTAAAAAGATCATTTTATGAAATGTTACTTTGCTTGAATGTTTGCTTTGAAATATCCTATTTACTATGCTCGATTGTAATCTTGGGGGTTGTTTCTCATTGAGATGACCACTCATGTATATTATTGTGCAATTACACCAACCGTAGGTGTCGTAGGTGAAGAAGCGACTCCCATGAATGAGGAACCGACAACTGATGTTAAAGAGAAATGGCCATATTGGTCCCAAGAGGAGCTTGATGAAGCACAAGCCAAGATTAGGAGCGATGGACCTTTTACTTGGGTGGAGACTCCTGAATATAATTGATATAATTTCCCTTTTAGTTTTTCATTTGGTGTTGTATAAGCCCTATGGGCATTACTTGATTGTGTTTGGATGTGGACTCCATATTTTCTTTGCACATGGTTTTCATGTTTTGGATGTGATGCCACTCTTAAATGTTTTTCAATACACTTGGATGAAATTCTTCCTTCATAGTTAACATCCTGATTTTTGTACATGAGTGTCAAACTCATGGTATGAAATTCGGGGCGTTATAGATATAGTTTTCAAGAGATGAAAGGTATATGAATTTGAATAGATTTCATCACCAAACCATGCCCAGGAGACAAAGTAAACAATAAAATTAAACTAATTACCAACCAATCAACAATGTATGAAGGTTAGGAAGGGTGCCATCTTCCGACCATACCCAGGAAACGATGGTGAACAACAGGGCTTCCTTACGTCATAAACATAAAAAGGAAAGAAACATGTTCAAAACTATTACAGACCCATTGTAATTTTAGTCACAACAAACCATTAAAAACTGAAAGCATTCCTCAATATCAAACTATAATCAATGAAGGTTCATAAACATAAATCAAAACCGTAGAAAACTCTCATCACACTACAAGTTTCACCTCTTAGCCTTAGCTAAGAGGTTTAGAAAATCATAATCATGATTAAAATAAAGTCTCTTAAACATTAAAAAAATCATAAACTGAAAGTAAAAACAAAGGGAAGAAAAGAACTCTACAGATGGCCGACCCTATCTCTCTCTTTCTTCCTAACTTTTATAGATGATGCAGTCGGCTACATGCATAGTCGGTGGAGTGGTCGGCTCCGTAGCCCTTGACAGCAACAAAATCGGAAACATCTTGCGCAACTGAGAACTCCCCTGCGTAAGCTCTATTATTATTTATTTGTTTGTTTGTTTTTTTATAGCTAGGTATTTTCTTTTTCTTCAATTAATCATGGCAGACAAATTTTTCAAGTTGGTTCCTTACATGCATAGTGATTACTAAGTTAACCCTTCAATATCAAACTAAAACCTTAATATGAAAGCGAGATGTGACATGTGAAATCATGACTCAATCAATGTTTACAACTTCTAATTCTGGATTAACAATTCAAACTTAACTGTGAAATCTAACAGATACTAAATCCAAGAGTCATAAATTACCAACATCATATATCTTGAAATTCTAAGTGCCCTAAATGGTTGTCAAAATCACTTCGAATTCATAAGAAATTCAAAAAAAAATAAAAATTTCACAATTTTTGCTCAAGACTAAGAAAACACTGATTAGGTGACCTAATCTCCCACCTCCAACTTAAAATCTACATTGTCCTTAATGTAAAAGATATGAGTATGTAATGCACATGAGACAACGAAAGTAAAGGGAAAGTGAGGGGAAGATATTACCTAGATAACGAATCGAGAAAGAGACTCTCCAAGAGATCGCGGCATAAAAGTCGGTCAGCACGAGAGTGAAGATACGAAAATAACTATCTTAAAACAACGTATCAAGCAAACTAACCTAACGGCATAAAACTGTCTATCCTATAACAACATAAGGCAAACTACCCTAGTCTTATGAAAACAGGGAAAAACTACTCGATCATGCCACAAGGTTCCTCTTATGGCCAATATCTTGATAAGTTTCTCAGTAAGTTCCTCAACGGGATCATCCAAAAGCCCTTTTTGCAATAGGCTTGGATGCCCTGGTGCATGACTTTCCAGAGAAACTTATGTACCTCATAAGAAATTTTTTGTTGAATTGTTTGAGGTATTCAGAGTATATACGATTCACTTGTGACAGAAGCAGTTTCAAAGTTAGTATCCCATGGTGAATCAGAGACTACAAGTAGATAAAGTTTAGAAAACTTCTCAGGAAGTGATGTAGTCTCAACACATTCTGAAGTATCAAACTTCGGTTTCATTGTTAGCTCTTCCTCCTTTAATAGTCAATAGTGAGGATTTGGAGAGGGAGGGTCTTCAGAATAAGGGTTCTCTCGGTCAGTGATGACTATCGAGATGTTGTCTTGCGAGGCATCCATCATTTCTTGCATCATGGGGTCGTTAGAATCTGCAAAGTGTACCAAGCAATCATTAAAAGAGTCAGGACTTTCAGCTGAGAGTGACTCATTTTCCTCATTGAAGTCTGTAATGAGATGCTCAAGGACTTCATCGCCCTTAAAAGTAGATGAAGGTATGCTCTCTTGCTCCAGCCCTGCATAGACAAATTGAGGGTCAGTAGACGAAGTATTGATGTGAGGACTTTGTTCATTTATACTACTCAGAAGAGGCATTGAATCGTCAAAAGTGTATAACTCAGATGGTGGCCTCAATTGGGTAGTTTCAACTTTTAGAGTCATATCGAGCGGCTCGTCCATCTCCTGAATCATATCATCATTCAATTCAGGGGGAGTGGTATAAACATGCCTCACAAAGGTTGAAAAGTTTAGGTGAAAGTGGTTCATCCTCCACATCTAAGTTGGCCATGTCAGATAGGTGGAGTAGAACTTCATATGCCTCGTGATCACCTTCCTGGACCATAATTGAAGTTGATTCCAGTGAAATTTGGGTTGTGCTTTCATGAATCTCATCCCAATACTTCTCAGCTTCCAATTCAGTGCAGTACACACTTAGGATAAGATTTCTTTCCTTACATTTTATTCCTAAATTTGGTTGGGGTTCGAATAAACTGACCTCAACCTCATCATTGAAATCATTTGTGTTATGTGAGTGCAGTGTGTCACTATCATTATATTTGAAAGACACCCACATCTCTTGGTCATTCTTTTGAATCATCATCGAGATTGGCTCTTCGAGAAATTGTACCATATGCTTATTGAAATAATCCAACTCTTCACTCCAAATTTCAGATTTCTTCAAAAGTGGATTGGGTTGTGGTTGGGATGAACGAGCTTTGTTCCTCTCATTAAGGTGAGATTCGATCACTTTTAATGATTTCATCATGTCCGTAACATGCTAATTGAATTGTTCTAGATTTAAATATGAATCATCTTAGATCGTTTCTAGTTAGGTCTCAAAGGTAGGGTATCCAAGAGAATAGTCATTGTAACATGTTGATGGTTCATTTTTCCAATTTTGATGTTTCTACTGATTATAGTCATACGGATCATAGGTGGAAGAATCAAATGGTTGGTAATACTTATTATCACTCATAATATAATCACGCATTATTTTCTTCTTATCTGATGGGTGATAATAGTCCTCACGCCCATAATTATGATAACCCCAATACTCACGTACTATTTTGTTAATCCATGGAGTGTAATTGTTCTCCCGCATATGATCGCGTAAGGACTTCTTAACCGGTGAATCATTATATTTCGGTTGGTTCTCGATGATAGTTTCAGAAAAATTTTGGGACATAGGTTGATTTCTACGATAGTCATCATCCCAATATAGATTATTCTTCTCAGTATACTGACATTCCCACTCGTGCATATACATGGTGAGACCCTAACTCTAAATCTAATCCTAAGAAAAATAAAAAAAAAGGATCCTACAACAGTATGAAAAGTAAGAGGGGGAGAAGTTAGAAAGAAGTTACCAGGTTAAAGATTCCTAAGTTAAAACCTGTAAAATAAAACAAAGTAAGTTAGTATCTAAGAGATACGATCTAATCTAAAAAATATAGAAAGTAAAGAAATTAGGACGAAGTTACCAATTTAGACGATCTATTAACGACCCTACAAAATAGAAAAGTTAGTTCTAAAAATCAAATAGAAAGAAAAATCTAAAACTAAAGTTAGTATAATCTTAATCTTAATCTAATTCTAAAACTAATTAATTTAAAAAATATGTAGTCATCAGTCACCAACAATAGCGCCAAAAACTTGTTCACTGCCCAAGTATAGGGTTGTGATGTAGTAATAAACTCGGTGAGACCGAGGTCGAATCCTAAGGGACCGATACTTGTACATTCTCTGAAATTAAGTAGAACTAGAATTAGACTAAGACAAAATCTAAATCAAATAAATTTAAGGAGTAATTGTGAAATATTTATCTAAAATTTAGAGAATTTAGGAAAAAGAAACTAGGGATTCAGAGGATCCACTTGTAAAGATTAAGGAGATCTTGTGCCTGTTTCAAGAACTCAATTGGACTTAGAGTCCCATCTTCATCCAGTTGAAAAGTGTAATCATAAAAATCAAGACTGAACTTCTTTTGATATAGTATTCAAGAGATGAAAGGTATATGAATTATAATGGATTCCATCACCAAACTATGCCCAAGAGACAAAGTAAACAACAGAATTAAACTAATTATCAACCAATCAACAATGTATGAAGGTTAGGAAGGGTACCATCATCCAACCATACCCAGGAGACGATGCTTAACAATAGGGCTTCATGACATCATAAACATAAAAAGGAAAGAAATATGTTCAAAGCTATTATAGACCCATTGCAATTTTAGTCACAACAAACCATTAAAAACTGAAAGCATTCCTCAATATCAAACTATAATCAATGAAGGTTCATAAACATAAATCAAAACTGTAGAAAACTACCATCACACTTCAAGCTTCTTCTCTTAGCCCTAGCTAAGAGGTTTAACAAATCATAATCATGGTTAAACTAAAGTCTCTTAAACATTAAAAAATCATAAACTGAAATTAAAAACAAATGGAAGAAAAGAACTCTACAGATTGTCGGCCCTATCTCTCTCTTTCTTCTTAACTTTTATAGATGATGTAGTCGGCTACATGCATAGTCGGTGGAGTGGTCGGCTCCATAGCCCTTCGCAGCAACAAAATTGGAAACATCTTGCGCAGCTGAGAACTCCCCTGCATAAGCTCTGTTATGCAGTCAAGAAGATAGTCCAAGAAAATATCATTTTTCCTTGCTCTTGTCCAAAAGAACACCATCCCTTGGGACCTTTTGGGATGACCAACATGATGAACGAATCGAATATGTCATCTGATCATGGCCGTGATCACAGATAGCCCGCAAAAGCCGGGCGGTGTTCGGTTTTCTCGGACGTTCGCAACAGGGCCTGCGCTGATGCGTGGTGGGGCCCATGATTGAGGTTGGTTGGGAAATACACACCGTTCACTATCTCACCTCAAAAAACCATTTTGATATGGTCGGTTCTAGTTTGTTGTTGACGCGGCCTACTTGATTTATCATGCGGCAAAGATTCTACCGTCCAAAGAATTTGCACCCTCTCACTGGCATTATTCAGATTAAGAACCACTAGAACTTGGTCAGAATCCTCGTATGATTCAAATGGATGGCTCAGATTGAGCTTATGGGTCATGATGATGGCCCACCGAGATTGTGCGAAGGTCCCCTGTTTGGAAGCTGGAAGAAACGGAGTTTCCATTTTTTTGAAGAGGAGACAAGTCAAACCTTAGTTTAACCAATCTTGAGGTGTGGTGCACAGCAAGTGCCCTTGTGCATGGTGCACACACTATGAAAAGTGGGGTCCACTATGATGGTTATGAGAAATTCGCTCCGTCCATATGTTTTTTCACCTCATTTAAACTATTGAGATTAATTTTGAAGCATATCCGGATATCAGGTGGGCCCAAAATCAATGTTTTATAGGCTGATCTGTCGATTGGGCCACTTGCACAGGGTTCATTTATAGTCATCAGGCCATATATGGAGTTTTGAGCTGAACGGATGGTGAAAACTCTGTGATCTTACATTCTGGATGTCTTTCGGGCCATTTGAGCTTCAGTTTCTCGATTTTCTCAAATATCTAGTGTATAAATTCATCGATAATGGTCCCCTGGAATCCGTCTTTTGTCGTGGTGATTCTAGAGCGTCAATTCCATACATTTAGCATCTTTTTCGGTCCACGCTTATAAATCCACCTTCCAACATAAATATGATTAAAACAGTCATTAAACAGTATCATGCTCGTAAAATTCGGACAATAATTGGGGTCTGATATGCAATATTTGATCCTTAACAACTCGCATAGTGAATAACGTAGGGTCGTTTATCTTTCCTTTGGCCCAAAATAGCCCCTCTGGCATTATCACTTGCATCGCACATTAGTTCAAAAGGAAGTGTCCAATCTGGTGGATGCATAATAGGTGTAGTGGTAAGGGATGATTTAATTTTATTAAATGCACTTACACACTCATCTGTCCACTTAAATGCAACATCTTTTTAAAGGAGAATAGTCAAGGGTCTAGTAATGGCACTAAAGTCATTGATGAATTTTCTATAGAAACCAGCGTGCAATAGAAGTGACTTAATATCTATAACAGTTTGGGGGATATGTAGATTAACTATAATGTCCAGTTTTGAACGATTTATCTCAATTCCATTTTTGGAGATAACATGACCAAAACTAATTTCTTTTTGAACCATGAAATGACATTTCTCTCAATTTAAGACAACGTGTTTCTCTTCACACTTAGGAAAGATAAGAGATAAATTGTTGAGGCATTTCTCCAAACTACTATCAAATACAGAGAAGTCATCCATGAAAATCTTAAGAAACTTCCCAACTGTATTTGAAAAAATACTTAACATACACCGTTGGAAAGTTGCTGGAGCATTACACATTCCAAATAGCATTCGTTTGGCAAACGTGTTAAATGGACAAGTGAACGTGGTTTTCTCTTGGTCTTCTAGGGCTATCTCTATTTGGTTATATCCGGAATATCCATCAAGAAAACCATAGGAGTGACCTGCTACCCTCTCTAAAACTTGATCAATGAATGGTAGAGAGAAATGGTCCTTCTTTGTGACGTGGTTCAATTTTCTATAGTCAATGTAAGCACGCCAACCAGTGGTGACACGTGTTAGTATGAGTTCATTATTAGAATTTTGCACGATAGTTATTCCATATTTCTTTTGGACTACTTGAATTGGACTCACCTAAACACTATCGGATATTAGGTAGATGATTCCCACATCTAACAATTTGATCACCTCATTTTTTTTCAATTTTCATAATGTTTGGATTGAGATACCTTTGAGGTTGTCTAATTAGTTTAGCGCCCTCATCGAGGTGGATTCGATGGGTCCATATGGAAAGGCTTATACCCTTGATGTGAGAAGTAGTCCAGCCCAAGGCTCCTTTGTGGTCCCTTAGAATATTCAATAATTTAATCTCTTGATCATTGTCTAAAAATGAAGTGATCACCACAGGATATGTTTTATTTTCACCTAAGTATACATATTTAAGCTTATTTAGTAGTGGTTTTAAATCAAGCTTTAGAACATTGGTTGGTGATGGTAGAGATTGCAAGTCCTCGATAGATAGGATTTGAGCGCGCGGTCTCCATTTGTACATACCAATGTCTTAGGTGGTAGTGCTCTCATTATCATCAAAAATTTCAGCAAACACTTTTTCTAAATCAGAATTTTTCAAGTCCCCAATGACTTGAATCAATTCCTCAGTCAGACTAGGTTTCAATTCCTCTTCTTCTATCATGCAGTCCATGAAATTTAGCTCATGGATCTCATTATTATCAATGGACTGCTTACATAGATTGAAAATATTTAGCTCTAGAGTTATGTTACCAAAAGACAAGTTCATCATTCTATTCATGCAATTTATGATTGTATTTAAAGTTACTACGAATGGGTGGCCTAAAATAATGGAAACTTGAGCACTAGCGTTTACACATGGTTCAGTGTCTAGTACAATAAAATCCACGGAGAAGTAGAATTTCTCCACTTGGACTAATGTAATGCCTTGAAAATCGGGGGTCGAGTAGAAGCTCAGCTCCCAAGTTCTAACGTATCGCTTATGCAACATAGATAATGATTATTAAATATCGTCCGTATTAGTGCATTAAACATGAATGAGATTACACTAGAACAACATAACATACTCCAAAGACAATTAGATTATGCAAGTGGAAGACTGTGATAGATATATAAAGCATATAAGTGGTTGTAAGTCCCCAGAGTATGAACATATTGCTAGGTTAAATAATTACATGTATAGTTCCAAAATTCATAAAATGATATAATGTAATGTTCAACTAGTTTGTATCACGGTAATCTCATCGACGCAACTCCAAGTCTACATAGACCCTCAGAGAGTTACATGTAGGAGAACTCCTCCTCGTCATCATAAAAGTCAGACTCCGCTTCATAAGCATCGTCATCATTTACAGTTAAAACAGAGTCTGGTTGGTGTTTTAAAACAATGTCCGAGAGTGAGAGTGAGTGATTAACTCAGTGGAGTTATAAGGCAAAGGTTAACATGTTATCAATTCGGTCAAGCAGTAATGATAAGGTAATACAATAATCATATTCTAAGTACTCTTGTTAATGCAAGAATGGTATGTTGTAATGATGCATGCCCTCGCCTGCACTCCCTCAGTGACATCATCTCATGATCGCACATGACAAACTCCCTAAACGTGCACTTCCTCGCCAAAGCACATGCAATGCTATGCATGGTCGTGTTAGCCAAGTAATTTATTTATGCTTATTCATACAACACAACAGATTCAGAAAGCTAAGGTACCTTTCTTTATATCATTTATCCAAACAATGGTCCATATAAGGTCGTCAATCCTAGTTCATCACATATGATAGGCGAGTTATAAGGCAACGTTACCCTTGATTTAAAATCAGTGGACAGGCAAGTTTAGGTCGCTACGGGAGGCTCGTCACTTCATCGTAGGCCTAGTTTATACTCAAGGTCACTACGGGAAATGCTCATCACCTTAGCGTAGGCCGACAGGTAGAATACAGTGTCTCATACCACCGTATTCGGCTCATGGACACTACGAGGAGGCTCGTCACCCCAGTGTAGGCCGATAGCTCGACCTCGATATCTCATACCACCATGCCTAGCTCATGAGTCTTAGCAGATCGTGGTATCAAGGTTGAAACGGGCTTTACATTAGTAAGTGATACCTTAGATTCAAGAAGTATCATTCATACATAGTAAACACACATTAGGCCAATCGGGTTACTTGACAAGTTTGACTGGTATGACCGTACATTGAATTGATTGACAAGGAGCACGTAAACACTCCGCGTGGCCTAACCACTATCGACAAACAACGTACAACTTAGATTCATCGAACGCATCTTGTGTGACAAAACGACCTTGGCCACTAACTCAGGAATCATTATCGATTGCCCGAACTACGCAGTAATCCTAAACCAACTTAAGCACAATAGGCATTCATATGTAATGGTCAACTGCATGTGACAACCAATTAAAACAGAAATACCATTTAAGCATTTTAACGAACACATAGCATACATGTTATAGTAAATGAGCATTTCATCCATAAATCACGTAATAGCATGATAGGTTACATGAAAGAAACTATATCTATAGATAAGGTGATTGAGAATCCTATCTCAACACCCTAATTAAATACATTTTAACAAGCATTTTCTCATTCAGGCATTTTATCAAACACTTAGACTACATATATTAACATTCATGTAATAAATTTGTTATAACCTATATTATAGTAAATCCTCTCACAAAGGAGTTGTCACGCATATAACAATCATATATTCTCAATCAATAATCATGGGAAGCACAAATTATA
Organism: Magnolia kwangsiensis; assembly: GCA_037074715.1. Taxonomy (NCBI): domain Eukaryota; kingdom Viridiplantae; phylum Streptophyta; class Magnoliopsida; order Magnoliales; family Magnoliaceae; genus Magnolia; species Magnolia kwangsiensis. The sequence goes on from CM073585.1 coordinate 91,062,833, forward strand.
ATTCTATATTCATTCAAACATTTCAACTAACACATGGAATGCATTAAATATTAACATAGTTCATATATATGTGTAATATACGGAAAACATGACATCTAAGCACATGTGACAACAATCAAGTCAGTCATAAATCATTAACTGACATTGAAAGCCTTAAAAACCATAATCTAAATATTTATAGTCCGCACCTTTCGTCTATATACTAATTACGAACTCAGTTCGTACATTACGCCTTCTTTTACAGCATAACGGCTACCTAAATCATGAAATAAGTTAGTTATTTCACCAATTCCTCTATTTGGATCCTTAAAAAAGATTAAGGTTAGGATTTCTTATCCAAAAATAAATTCAGATTCGACAGTGTAACGATACAGGAGGGATGATTCGGCACGCGGAGTAGTGGGAACGAATCCCAGCAATTATCTCTCACTCTCTCTCTTCTCCTCACTCTTTCCTTCTAATTTTCTCTCTTCTCCCTCTTAGGGTTTGGAAATTCATATGGAATGAGAAGGGCGAGTTAAGGCCCTTATATAGGCCTAGAACTGATGTTAATGGCCTCAGGGCCATGGTATACTTAGGTTATAGCCAAAAGTCATATGTTTTGGGCCAACGAAGCTCATCTGGAGCTTCATTACTCGCCTACAGTCTGAAGAAAGTTACCTAACAATGGATCTATGCCAGGATAAGATTTCAGTTCTATCAGATTTGTGGATCAACCGTGGAGGATCAGTTTCAGTTCAACGGTTATCGTCACTCGATCAAGGCCACAAGTACACTGACCTGTGTTAGAAAATTTTTCTGATCCAAGGGTATAGTTAGGTCAGAATCTAACGGTCTAAAACTTTAAATTTGGCCTGCAAGCGAACAACCCAATTCACTTAAATTTGAGTTTATTTTCTAAAAATATTCGAGTTTCTCATACACATCGCTCCGGGTTCAAGTTGTACGTTTCTAGATACCATTTAGACTTGATCCCCAAGATGGTTATCAAGCCCAGTAAGGCGGGTATAACCATATAGTTTTGCGGTAATCGGACTTTCGACGCGCGGTCCACGTCCAATACGGAGTTTCAAGATGCTCCCGAGAGCAACTGGGTTTTGAGATTGATCCTATATTTTTTTGTAATGTTGGGTTAGTGATTCTAATGGTTTTAGGTCTTGCAGTTCGTATAGAAAGTGATTCGAGCTAATTTTCTAATTAATTCAGTTTAGTACTTAATTAATTTTTGTCTAATTTCTACATAATTTGATCCTTAGCGATTTCTGCCTGAGGTGGTACTCGAGTCTTTGTACGAATTTTTCCAAGACATTACAATTAGCACATCCTCTAAAATTTTCTTTGGTACCTTAATGGAGAGGTCAGCGAGTTAGAGTGTGATCGTGGTTGGTTTAAGCTCATTAACTCCATTTATTTGTAAACTGAATAAAGTACTAAGTTGACACTTGCACCCAAATCTAGCAAAGCATACTCAATTTGAAAATTTCTAATAATATAAGGAATAGTGGGACTTCCTGGGTCTTTGTATTTGGGTACAGCCCCTTGTTGAATGATAGCGCTCACTTTCTCAGTAAGGAATGTCTTTTTGTGCACACTTAATTTCTTTTTACAGTACACAAGTCCTTCAAATATTTAGCATATGATGGAATTTATCTATTAATATCAAGCAGAGGAATATTGATAATAACCTTTTGGAGCACATCCAATACCTCTTGATATTTCATGCAGACAGTCGGATTCTAAAGTCTAGATGAGAATAAAATTGGAGGCTCATATAACTTAGTCTCTTTATCCTTTTATTTTTGCGGCTCTTGAACCATGTCGATTCATCATTTTCTTGAGACAGTGGCTCATCTTCCGGTATTTCTACCGGTTGCATTATCTTATTATCGACCTCTTTTCCACTTCTCAATGTAATGATGGTCTTAGCTTGTTCATGATGTAGCTCACTTGGATTTGCTTCTTTAATGAAATGTATGTTTCTAGGATTTGGCACAGGTTGAGAAGGCAAGGTTCCTTTTTTCCTAACATTTAGTTGAGTCTCAATCCTAGCCACAACCGTCTTTAATTCTTGATTTGATTGGATTAGAGACTGATTCATTTGAACTTGAGAGTTTATGAATGCGGTCAATGCATCCTCCACAGATGATCGCTTTGGCGGATGCACATATGGTGCATTGTTAGGTGCCCCAAAGAAGGTATTTTGTGGAGGCAATTGAGGTACATTAGGCATATTAATTTGTGGTCCATTCCTCCAACTAAGATTAAGATGGTTATGTCAATTTGGATTATACGTGTTTCTCATTGGTTGCATAACTGACCTTTGGTAGTTATTTATAACATTTGCTTGCTAATGCTCATGCGTGATATTTTGTACAACTGAGATTATTGGACAATCCTTTGTATCATGATTTATACCATCACGAATGCTACAAAAATTTTCTAAGGAAGTGTTTTCTTTAACCATATCAACCTTCCTAATTTCCAAGGTTTCGACCTTTCTAGCCAATGCAGCGAATTTTGCATTAAGGTTGTCTTCCTCTCTTAGGATATACATCCCTGCTTTCTCTCTATAAATGGGTCTAGTTTGGTCTAGTTTAGCAGAGATATCTCATCTTTGCGTATTTTCTGCTAACATATCTAGAAAATCCCAAGCCTCATTATGATTTTTGTTGAGAAAGGCTCCACCACACATCATCTCTATGAACTGACGGATATCCATGGTGAGATCCTTTCGGAACGCATCAATCACATGCCATGGTTCATAACCATGATGTGGACAAGTGAAGTAGAGTGAGACGCGGCCAGTTTCATGGCCAAGATGGATTAGAAAAGGCCCAGTTGACGACAGAAGTGATCCGGACCGTCGGACCTTAGATCGGGCGTATCTCACAATCCGGAATGAGTTATCGAGCGTAAAATCTATGATTTTGGGGTAAAACGAGCTAATTTAGCCAACCAACCCCGCTATGCAAGGTTGGGAAAGCTGTATTTGCAAAAAACCCCTGGATCGATGGTCGTTTTCCTATTTTAATTTCGTTTTTACTATAAATAGTAAGTTTTAATTTGATTATAATTCATCATCCATCAGGCTTTAGTAGTTGTGTCCAATGTGAAAAGAGCTTAGAATAATTAGGAGAACTGTTTGGTGAAGCTAAATAGGACACTTACTATTTTTGGCCGAAAACCTTGCGCACTAGTAGACATCACGACCGTCTATAAATAGTAAGCTTACTATTTATAGTAAGTAGCGAATTCGAAGAGTTTTAGTTGTAGTTTGATTTTTATTTCTTTCCCATTACTTGGTACCTCTATTTAAAAGGGTTGTGAACTCGTTTTTATTGATTCATTAATCAATTTCGAAGTTATTAGAATTTATTTCTATTTTCTGCTTTCTTTCCTTGTGGATTCGAGAAGTCTCTGTGAGGAGTCAAGAGAAGTTTCGTGGATTCGAAATAGTTATCCTCTTGAGGAAGAAGGTGCTCAACCTCACATCCTTCCCTGCGACAATTTGGTATCAAAGCAAGGATTCTCCTTAGGCCGATAGCAAACAATAAAGGTATGAATCAAAATCCTGTGGTCGATGATACAGGGATTCATTACCTTTCAGAAATATGGAAGCTTTCCACCGAGAGAGTTAGTTGACCATGCAAGGGCTACAGGTAACCCTCGACTATCTTGCGGATGCATTACTTCTGCTCCGAGCCCTAGACGGTGCTCCACCACCCGTAGTTGCTGTACAACACAACCCCGATTTTCATAGAGCACTACCAGTGGCAAATCATAGGACTACACCAAATTATTCAAGTTCGAGTGACGATGACCTTAATGAGGGTTTTACCCGACGACCAATCTATAGAGGCGATCATCTAGATCATACTGAAAGAGACTAACAAAGTAAGACTGAACTTCCTAATTTTAATGGTTTATTATGTATATAAGATTTTCTCGATTGGCTAGCCGAAGTAGAGAGATATTTTGATTATATGGACATGTAAGATTATAAAAGGATAAAATTTGTACATTTAAATTAAAATATGGTGCTTTTACATGGTGGAAATAATTATAACTCTCACGAGCCCGTCAAAACAAGGCACTCATGTCATTATGTCCACGAATGAGACATCTTCTTCGATCACGATTTCTCCTCAGTGATTATGAGCAGATATTATTCCAACAATATTAAAATTACCAATAAGGAAATCGAACCGTCACAGATTACACTGAAGAATTTCAGCGGTTGGCTACATGAAACAATCTGTTAGAATCTGAGTCACAGAAGGTGGCATGATTTATAGATGGGTTGCGACCGACAATTCAGGACTGAGTTCAGATGTACCTAGTCCGAACCATGGATGAAACAGTTCAATTGGAGGGTAGGGTAGAAACATAACTTACAAGAGCTCTTGCTCGCCCCTATCCTTTAACTAGATCACCCATAACGGGTCCCACGCAGGATCCAGTGCTGGCAAGAGAAAAAGATTCAGTAGGAGAATGTCTTCAACCTCCTACAACCGCAAACTATGATACGAGGGAGTAGACCTCAACGTGCAGCACCCATAACAGTGGGCCCGAGTAGGATTACAAATCCTTATGCTCAGCCAAGGTCAAATAATTGTTACCGCTGTGACCAAGCAGGCCACTTATCAAACACTTGGCCTCAAGGTCCCGCAACACACTTGACTATAAACGAAGGGGGCACTGAAAATGAGATCGCAGATGACGAACATGACTTTGATGAACATGAACAAACCATTGAAGAAATAGCAAGTGGCGATGAAGTGACGAGCGAGGATCGTGCAGAATTTTTATTTGTGAGGCGATTACTGTATGCCCCACGAAAGGAATTACATCCACAACGACACAATATATTTCATACTCAGTGCACTGTCAACGGAAAGGTCTGTGATGTGATCATAGACAGTGGTAGTAGTGAGAACATCGTCTCAAGAGTAATGGTGGACAAGTTGCAGCTACCAATGATGAAACATCCTTCCCCGTACTCAATTGGCTAGATAAAAAAAAAGTGAATGAAACCAAGGTAACTGAACAATGCACTATCTCGTTTTTAATTGTTAAAAATTATAAGGATTAAATATTTTGTTACGCGGTCGACATGGAGCTTACCATATGCTACTCGGTCGACCCTGGCAGTCGACCGTGATGCAACTCATCAGGGACGAGACAATGTCTACATATTCGTCAAGGATAGTTAAAAAATAATCCTTGCCACTATGGCACCAGAGAACCACCCTGAAGCCTCTAAAGTAGAGGGGAGTTTCCCCTTGACCATTCGAGATTTCATGGAGGAATCTAGGAAAACCGGCAAGAAGAGGAACCCTCAAACATCCCTATAGTTTAAGACTGTTGCTAAACGAATTCAAAGAAGTCTGATTACCCCCCATGAAGAACATCAAACATCACATAGACCTCATTCCTGGGGCTAGCCTGCTCAATCACCCTCATTATCGGATGAGTCCGAAGGAGTGTAAGATACTTCAGAGGCAAGTGGAGGAATTGATCCGTAAAGATCTCTTGAGAGAGCCCATGTGTCGTACCAGCATTATTAATTTTAAAAAAATGGAAGTAGCGCATGTGTGTCAACAGCTGAGCAATCAACAAAATTACAGTTAAATATCGATTCACAATACCACAGTTAGACGACTTACTTGATATGTTAGAAGGGGCTAATGTGTTCTCTAAACTAGATCGAAGGAGCGGATACCATCAGATTCGTATCTGACCTGGTGATGAGTGGAAAATGGCATTCAAGACCAAGGAAGGGTTTTATAAGTAGCTAGTCATGCCCTTCGGCCTATCGAACGCACTAAGTACTTTTATGTGTTTGATGAATTAAGTTCTAAACCCGTTCACTGGCCGATTTGTGGTAGTATATTTTGATGACATATTGATATATAGTCAGGATGAGGTGGAGCATAGGAAACATCTCATACAGGTGTTGCAAGTCCTACAAATTAACAAGTTTTACCTCAACTTGAAGAAGTGTAGTTTTTTAACGGATAGCCTGTTGTTTCTATGATTTGTTGTGACGTCCATAGGCATTCGTGTGGATGATAAAAATGTGTGAGCTATTAGGGAATGGCCGATCCCGACAAACATTCATGAGGTGAGGAGTTTTCAAGGGTTTGCGACTTTCTATCGTCGATTTGTGTGAGATTTTAGAACCATAGTCATGCCTATAATAAATTGCATGAAAAAGGACCGTTCCAGTGCACCGATAAAGCTAACAAGAGCTTTCATGAGATCAAGCATCGTTTGTCTATAACACTGGTTTTGGTGCTTCTTAATTTCAAAAATTGTTTAAGGTTGAGTGTGACGCTTCATATGTCAGAATTGGAGGAGTATTGTCACAGGAAGACAGGCCGGTAGCCTTTTACAGCGAGAAGTTCAGCGAAGCCCGAAAGAAGTGGTCGACTTATGAGCTTGAGTTATACACAGTTGTTTAGGCGTTGTGATATTGACGATATTATCTGATTCATAGAGAGTTTGTTCTTTACACTGACCATCAAGCATTAAAGTTTATTAATAGTCAGACTAATGTGAATCGTGTGCATGCTAAATGGGTTACGTTTTTATAAGAATTCACATTCGTTCTTAAGTACAAGTCAGGGCAGTAGAATAAGGTGGCTAATGCACTTAGCCGTCGTGCATCACTACTTGTTACGATGAGCAATGAGGTGGTCAGTTTTAACTGTCTCAAGGAGCTGTATGCCGAGGATGAGGACTTCAAAGATTCTTCAATGAAGTGCCAAGAAAGTCACCCCAGTGACCTTCATATATGGGATGATTTTCTCTTCAAAAGGAATCAATTGTGCATTCCCCAAAATTTTTTGAGGGAGCAGATTATTCAGGAGCTATATGGAGGTGGCCTTGGTGGACACCTTGGGCGAGACAAGATGCGAGTTCTTATGGAAGAGCGATATCACTAGCTGCAATTAGTACGTGATGTGGGAAAAGTCATACAACGTTTTCATGTTTGTCAGACCTCCAAGGGGAAATCTCAGAATACGGGCACCTACACCCCATTGACTATGCCTAACAGTCCTTGGAAGGATTTATCAATGGACTTCGTGCTTGGTCTCCCACGAACACAACGCGGCATAGATTCGGTGTTCATGGTGGTAAATCGTTTCTCCAAAATAGCACACTTTATCCCATGGAAGAAGATCCTTAATGCAACACACGTGCCGAATCTATTCTTTAAGGAGGTCGTACGACAACATGGGGTCTACAAGACCATTACTTCTGATCATGACACGAAGTACATTAGCCACATTTATTGAACTTTGTGGACTCGATTCTATACACGACTTTAATTGAACAGTGCTTACCACCCACAGACTGATGGGCATACCGAAGTTGTGAGTCGCATGTTGGGAAACATCCTTCGTTGTATTTTAGAAGAAAATCTGAAGCAGTAGGATTTGGTCTTGTCTCAAGTAGAGTTTGCATTCAACAACATTGTGAATCGCTCAATAGGAAAATCACCGTTCCAGATTATCTACGGATGAGTGTCTCGCCACACACTTGACTTGGTCCCTCTGTCCAAGTACCCATGCACGAGCATTACAGCAGAATATATGGCAGACAAGATCATGGGCATCCATGGGGAAGTGCAAACCAAGCTACATGCCTCGAACGAGAAGTACAAGGAACAAGCGGATAAGCACCAGCGACAAAAAATGTTCGAAGTGGGTGACCGTGTTATGGTCCATCTACACAAAGAGAGATTTTCGACCGAGACGTATAACATGTTGAAAAATAAGAAGATTGACCCGTCCCAATCATTCAAAAGATCAATGACAATGCTTATGTTATTGATCTTCCAGATGACATGGCAATTTCACCGACTTTCAACATCGCGGACCTGACCGAGTATCATAAACCAGAGCAGGATGAGAACTCAAGGATGAGTTCTTTTAAAGTGGAGGGGATTGATGTAAAGCGGGTCGCGGATAGTTTCATGACCAAGATGGATTAAAAAAGGCCCGGTCGACGACAGAAGTGATTCGGACCTTCAGACCTTAAATCGGGCGTATCTCACAATCCGGAATGAGTGATAGATATAAAATATATAATTTTGGGGTAGAACGAGCTACTTTAGCCAACCAACCCCGCTATGCCGAGTTGTACAAGCTAGATTTGCATAAATACCCCTGGATCGACGGTCGTTTTCCTGTTTTAATTTCATTTTTACTATAAATAGTAAGTTTTAGTTTGATTATAACTCGTCATCCGTCGGGCTTTAGGAGTTGTGTCCAACGTGAAAAGAGATTAGAATAATTAGGAGAACGGTTTGGTGAAGCCAAATAGGTTACTTACTATTTTTAGCCGAAAACCTTGCACACTAGTAGACATCATGACCGTCTATAAATAGTAAGTTTACTATTTATAGTAAGTCGTTAATTCTAGGAGTTTTAGTTGTACTTTGATTCTGATTTCTTTCCCATTGCTTGGTACCCCTATTTAAAGGGTTGTGAACTTGGTTTTATTGATTCATTAATCAATTTCAAAGTTATTAGAATTTATTTCTATTTTTTACTTTCTTTCCTCATGGATTCAAGAAGTCTCTGTGAGGAGTTCAGAGAAGTTTTGTAGATTTGGAATAGTTATCCTCTTGAGGAAGATGGTGCTCGACCTCACATCCTTCCCTACATCAATAAGTAATTAGAAGGTCTTTGAAACGCTCCTAATGTAAGTCCCGTATCCTAGACCATACCGTTTCATAGACTTCCGCAGTCTTACCAGTCGAATTCCGGCAACTTTCGACCCTTAACCGATAATAACGCGCGACCCTGACTCATATGCCGTCAACCCGTATCGACTCAACCCAAGACCATTACCATAGCGATCGCGCCGTCGCTGCGGTTTCGATGCCGTGACTCGCGCGTCGAGGCGATACCCTGGTCAGGAGATGTAGGCCAGCGTTCGGTGAGAGGAAAACGCCGCACGTTGCGAAACTCAAGAGAATCTCTATGAGATGTCACATCAATCTCATCAATCAATCCATCACATGTCAAGTACACGACAAGTACACATCACCTTTCACATTTTCTCAAATAAGCTACAAAAGTCAAAAAGGTCTTACAAACCCATACCTTTCTTACACAAAAGGCCACCAAAGTCAAAAAGTTCTTACACCCATCCATCACTCCACCCATCACTCTCTCTCTCTCCCTTTACAACTCTTTCTCTCTTTCTCATTTTTAAATCTCCAAGGGAGAGAAACTCCATACGTATGAAAATTCTTCAAGCCTCTCCCTCTCTTTCAAAACTTCAAGTGTGGCCCACTTTCCTATCCCATGATCTCCCATCCTAACCATCCATTCCCCATCTCCTCCATTGGAATCAAAGCTAAGGTGCTAAGGAACTCACAGGAGCAAGAAGATCGAACGGTGGGTGCTCCTCTAGATGTAAAAAATCTGATTTCTATAGGCTAGATGTTTTCTTTCTTTCATGAGGAAAGTGTAGGACCCACCAATCAATGATGGAGATCCCACACAATTTCATGGTTGTGGCCTAATGGCCTACCTTATGCATGCATGATCCATGCATGGGGCCTTTCTCTATGGGTCCCATCATGTTAGTTTTATTTCATATCATATTATGTTTGGGTCATCTAGACCTTATAACCATGGTGGGGATGGCATCCTCACCATGCATTTTAATTATAGGCCATGCATGTGAAAGATTCATGTTGTAAATGTAAATCTAGGTATGATGTGCGGGTGTGATTGATCTTGGGATGGCTCAATAGTAGCGGAGCCCCTTTTTTATGGCCGGATTATCCTTCTATCTCTCTTTTTCCTCATTTTATTTTCTGATGTGTGTATCCCATTAATGTATTTTCCTTTTTATTTAACTTATATAATAAATTTTATCTAAGTACATGTTGTTGTCCAGAATTTTCTGGACAGTTTCTGGTTGTTTTTGGACCTAATTTTGGGACTATTTGGAGGACTATTCATACCTATTAAATATACTTTTCTTAAAGGTGAGGATATCATATTGATGTCCTCCAAATTTTAGCCCCAACTGACCTTCATTGGGGTCCCAAAGGTGTGGTTCAAGTGAGGTGGACAGTCTGAATTTTCTGCACTGTTCCGGCAACATTCCACCATGAACAGTTGGATTTTTAAAATTTATTAAAATACTTATGGGTGTTTAAAAATTATAAAAATTTTCAGGGGAGTGGCCTACTTATGGTAGGACCCACTTACAAAATTTTGGGGCCAATGGACGCCTGTACACACCATGGTGATAGCGGGACCGGCCCATTATAATATGGTGTCCAGATCAGTCTGATTTTCATGATAGATTGATTTATGTAAATGAATTAAAATATTTAAAGTTGTACAAAAATTATGAAATTTTTTAGAAGTGTGGTTCACTTAGGTTAGAACCTACCTACCAAATTTCAGGGCCAATAAACCCCTGTACACACCGTGGTGAGGGCCGGACTGGCCCACCACGTTGGGACGTACAGGTCTGTCTGATTTTTCTGCACAGTCTGTTTTGTTTAAATTAATTAAAATACTTAGAGATATCTAAAAATTATGAAATTTTGTTGGGGTGTGGCCTACCTATGGAAGTATCACTCTGTGAAATTTCAGCCTCAAGTGACCCCGTTTAGGTATCCAAACGAATGGGCCAAGATGGTTGGAATCCCAGATTTTTTTCTGCTGTGCAGTCCCGCAATATGCCTTGATAAAAAATCATAATTCAAAAATATTTCTTCTGATGGTAGGCCACCTTTTTGGGTTTCCTCTCATTGTATGCATGATGAGGGACCTTGGCCCTCAATTTTTAGAGTTTTAGAGGCCTTGGACCCACTCCAATGAAGTGCCCAAATTTAGGACAGCAACATGTTATAATTATGCTGGCCTTGGGCTGAAATTTTGAGGAGTGGGGCCCACCATATTATAAAGATCTTAGAAGAAATGATTTATACCTTTAGTTCCTTAAATATTGGGCTTAATGAATACACTTTTGAGGCCCACTATAGTTGAATTTAATTGGGTCCATGAATGTAGCTAGTTGTTGAACTATTTAAGGCCCATAGAGTGGACCCATTTGATATGTTCCAAGGCTCATGGGATTAGGCCCATTTGATGTAATTTAAGGCCCATAGAGTGGACCCATTTGATGTATTCCAAGGTCCATGGGATTAGACCCATTTGATGTATTTTAAAGCCCATGGGATTAGGCCCATTTGATATGTATAAGGCCCATGGATCGAGAACCATTTGATAGAATCTAAGGCCCACGGGTTATGACCCATTGCAATGCACATAAGGCCCATAGGTGCGGCCCATTGATGTGGCCCATTTGATGAGTAAAAGGCCCATATGACATGACCCATTTGATGTATTTAAGGCCCAATGGGATGTACCTAACGTCCATTGAAATGTGTGATCCCAACCTGGTTTACGTAATGTTATTCACTATGGGCTACACATTGGGAGTAATATTGGTTTGACGTCCACATTGCGAGTATAATGTTGGTTAAATGTCCGCATTGCGACTCTCCCTAGGGCCCATTGGTAGGCTCGTACTCGTTGTATGTAAGCTGTCTAGGCCAGCTGCGTTGTAAGGATAGGACATTATTTTATAACATGCTTAGTATAACTCCATGACGCATAGCCCATTTGTATCGGTCCATTTGATCGGTCTGCTCGTATCGACCATTTGATTGATTTAGCCCATATGATTGATTAGGCCCATCTTGATATATTTGTGCCCTGTTGCTAAGGCCATATATGAGGCCCGTTGTTGAGGCCCACCTTGATGTGTATGAGGCCCGTTGTTGAGGTCCACCTTGATGAGTATGAGGCCCGTTGTTAAGGCTCACCTTGATGTGTATGAGGCCCGTTGTTGAGGCCCACCTTGATGTGTATAAGGCCTATTGTTGAGGCCCACCTTGATGTGTATGAGGCCCATTGTTGAGGCCCACCTTGATGTGTATGAGGCCCGTTGTTAAGGCCCACCTTGATGTATATGAGGCCCGTTGTTGAGGCCCACCTTAAATATATACGAGGCCCATGTTGCAAGGCCCATTGTGATGTATGCAAGGCCCATGGGTCATGGCCCATTGCAATATATGTAAGGCCCAATTGGTGCATCCTATTCGATATATTTATGAGGTCCATGTCATTAGGCTCATCCTGTTGTATTGGTGACCCGTCCATTGAGGCTCACCCATGGTATATATTTGAGGCCCATGTGTAGGGCCCACCTATTGTGTATTTAAAGCCCATGGGTTGTGGCCATAGTGATGTATATTAGGCCTATGTGATGTAGCCCATACTGATGTGTATTAGATCCAGGCATGTGACTCACCTGCGAAGTATATTTGAGGCCCATTGTGATATATCCGAGGCCCATGGGTGCGACCCATCCAGATGTATTTGAGGCCTATGGGTAAGGCCCATTGTGATATGTGTTAGGCCCATGACCAGGGCCCACCTATTTCGTATATTTGGCTCTTATGTGAGGCCATGTGCCCATTACATATTTGATTCTATGTGGGTCATTTCTTAGGGACAATGTTGGTTAAAAGTCCACATTGTCGACGTCGATTATTGATATCGTTTATGAGTATGTGACATCATAACATCATGATACATGCCCATTCACATCATCTGCATGTTTGTTATGAGATGTGATTGACCATTGCATATGTCATTGGGAAGGATGATGTAAGACTCCCTGATAGGTGGAGATTATCTCACATGAGCGCATGACATGCACATGATTGATGCGTGATTGGATTGTGTGACTCATGCATCTTGCATTGTGTTATGATTACTGTACGCCCTAGTGACATCAGGGCCGTAGCCTATACAGGCATATCGTGGATAGCCAGATGGGACACCGAAAATCTGTTCGAGCATCGGGCCGCCATAGATGGCCCTGGGTGAAAATTCCTAAATACCCTCTTGGTTCTAGAGGATGCTCCAACGTCTACACCTAGTGGGTAGATGAGCGTTGAGTGCCGATTACCAGATGGCTGCGCTCTCCACTGTGTCGTGGTCGGTTGGAAGGAGGTGCGGCCTTACCCGCCTAAGGGAGTAGGCATGACTAGGCTGAGTTTGACCAGCTCGAGGAATGGGTCCGCTATCGGTGAGTCGGGTAGGTATTGGCAAACTACTGACAGGCGGATAGTGAGGTCTTTTCCACTTACCCAGTTGTGCGCTTGATTGGGGCGACAGGTGGTGTGAAGTGTAATAGACCCCGGTGATTTCTTCAGAGAGGAACCGTACTGATATTAGGACTAACATGATATTATGACACCCCGTCACTGTTGTGCATGTGTGCGGGCGCACGTGGGCGGACGCTGATGTGGGCGGGTGTGATGTGGGCGGGGCTGAGGCCTGGGCGAGCTACCAGCGGTTGGCAGGCTACTGTGCTGACAGGCTACTGAGTAGGAGTTGCATACTCATTCATTCATCCATTCATTATCCACTCGGATTGGTGGTGCGCAACTAATTGTTGTGTATCTTTGCTATGGCAAGGATTTCGGTTGGGCGCGCGACTAACCTGAGATCAGAATTTTACCACGTTGAGTCAGACTATCCAAATTTAGGTATGGGACTGGTTTGGATAGAGGTTCCTTTTGGTGGACCCTGTAGCCTGCAATACTACGTACTATCATCCCCGACATCACACTCCAGTATGGTCATTTCATTAGCACCATATACTGCATATTTCCTTACATCTTCGGCGTGTGACATTATGGGTTGTGATGTTTTTGTATTCCTGTGACTTAAATGTGAGTGATGATATTTGTAAGCTCTTTCGAATTGAGTATTACATTATATCTTTGTCATTCGACATTTGATTATATATGACTCATCATTTGCATAGCTGTCCTATATTGCGTATTCTGATATTGATTAACTTATGGACTTGTTCATACTTCCGCTTATTCTGTTATCGCATGATTATAATCTTGTTAGTATTTCTGTTTACGCTGATAATTCCTGCTCTTATCAGTGTTTCTGCTTATTCAGTCATTGTATGGTTTATGGATTAATAGCTTTCCCGTATTGTATGATTATGATATTGTATTGAATACTTGACCCTTATCTCGTGCACACACTTACACCACCCTCTAAGCTTTCTATAAGCTTATGCACGATAGATGTGTGCAAGTGATGTTAGGTTGCAGCAGCATTGAGCTTGGAGCGTGCAGCTGTTTTCTGGAGCTTTGATTTTGACATATATATTTTCCTTTCAACATTGTATTCAAATGATTATATTAGTGGATATGTGATGATGATGTTGCCTTTATGATTTGGGTAAACTTGTGGTTATGCTTATTACTAGTTAAATGTATAAAAAAAATTCTCCTTATAGGATCTCAGGATCGAAAATCTGGCATATGAATGCTAGGAGCCGAGAATGGGGTACTACGGAGGCTGTCGGCACCGGATTCGGCGATCGGGATTCCTGTGAATCCGATTTCTGAATTTGGGACGTGACACCTAAGCTTGAAAAAACAGTTCGTTCCCCTTTTGGGAGAATGATATGATTTCTTGTTTTAGTACATTTGTTTTTTTCTTGGGAAAAAACTTTTTCAAAAACTCTTTACTTAAGGTTTGTCATGTAGTGATGGTATTAGGTCTTAGAGAGTTGAGCCATGCTTTGGCTCGATCCTTTAGAGAAAATGAGAATAACCTAGACTTAAGTACATCCCCATTGTCATTGTTTACTTGTAATGTTGCAATTACTTCCTCAAAGTCCTTGAGGTGCAAGTAGGGATTTTTAGAATCCAAGCCATGAAATTTATGAAATAATTGAATCACACCTAGTTTAAAATCAATGTTCCATGTGTGAGCAGGGAACATTATGCGAGATGGTAAAGTTGATCTCTCAGGGTGTAAATGTTCACGTAAAGTCCATGGTTGGTTTAACACATTCTTATGAACTTTATTTTCATCCTCAAGATTATGTTGATTATTTGTTTTGATTTATAGTTGGATCTGACGGATTTGTATTTAGATTATCAACTGGTTTTGCCATGCAATCCAAGTGATGTTGAGTGCTTCTTCTAAGTGAATGATTAAAGCCTAGATCTAGTCCGCCTTCAGAGGAGAGTCGATTGTTTTAATCCTTACTCTAACTAGACATAAATCATCCACACCACACAACAAATACCGCTAATTCAAATAGCAATTATGATACTTAAAATAAAAATAAAAACTTAACCAACAACCCAGGCGGCAGGGCCAACCATGAGGGTTCAATCCACAAAGCAAAAATTTAAACAACAACCCAGGTGGTAGGGCTGACTATGAGGGTTCAATCCACAATGAAAAATTTTAACTAACAACCTAGGCGGTAGGGCCGACCATCAGGGTTTAATCCATAAAATAAAAATAAATCAACAACGTAGGTGGCAGGGTGGACCATCAAGGTTCAATCTACAAATCAAAAATAAATCAACAACCAGGCCATAGAGCTAACCATGAGGGTTTAGTCCACAAAGTAAAATAAATCAACAACCCAGGCAGTAGGGCCAACCATGAGGGCTTAAACCATAAAGTGAAAATAAAAAATAAATCAATAAAAGTAAAACTAATGCACAAATTAAACTATGCTAATATGAAAAATAAATTCAGCGGATGGTCTTTGTGATCAAACAACAACTGTAGGACAACCATAGCACTTGGGTGATAAAATCTCAAGCAAGGCAACCTTATATCATAGTTAATGCTTGAAACACCTAACTGAATTTACTTTAAAAGAAAAAAAGAAAATCTACAGAAAATTTGAAGGGTTTAGAAGAGAACTTACCTTAGTTATCTTGCACAAATCTAATTTCTCTCAGTCTCTCCCCCACAATGGCGCCAAAAACTTGATTAGTTGCCTCCAAGTACAGAAGTTCGTAAGTAATATCCCGTGAATACAGGGTTGATCCCACATGAAGATGAATTGCGAGAAGGAGAAAATCAAATGTAAAACAAACTAAGTAATAAAAACTAAACTAATGATTTCATTTTGAGATTTTTGAATGGATGTAATTCAACTGAATTAAAATAACACCTAAGCTTCAAAGTTTCACACATACGTTAATGTTCCAAAATCATGATGACTTAAATAACACAACTATGATCTGAGCACTATGGTCAGCTTAATCAAAAAATAAAATAGTTTAAATATTTGAATAAATGATATAAAATATTAGAAAATCATGGATTTGCACCATTGACATATATTCTCAAGCGCTAGTGATTTTAAGTATTCAATATTCATGAGATAATAAAAATTAAAGAAATATAGCAGGTTGAGAACCTCTCTTATATATGAAATCTGATTGATTTAGGGTAAGCCTATCCATCGATGTGGATCTCATATGATGAAAACATATTGATCTCACAAGAGGATAAAAAATAAAACCTAAACAATAGATAACATGCATATATCATTCTTCTCATCATTAAAACAACCAATCATCATAACTTAAAGAATTATTAAACCCATGTGCTTCCCTTCTAGCTTAGGCTAAAGGGAACTTAGAAAAACATAACTAGAATAGAAAAAGAAAGCAACGAAAAAGAAATAAATACAAATAAAAAAGATCTAAAAAGAAAAAAATAACTTATAAAATTAAAAACCCTTTAAAAATCCTCAATCTTACTCTTGAATGCTTTTAATGATACTTAGGAATGCCCTGATAAGCCCTATTTATAAATGGAGAACTCCAATTTTTGTACAAAGTTGAAAAATTTTAAAAACCACCTCAAATTTACGTAGTTTTTCAAAATAAACTCCACGCTGCACAGTTTATTTAAAATAATTTTTTCGCTGCTCAGTTTCCCAAAATAGACTTCAGAGATTCAGAATAAACTTTTTTAAGATGATTTTAGGATTCTTCACTTCAAATCGTCGATTCTTTTCATTCCTCACTTGGTTTTCTTGGATCTTTGGCATGTGAATTCTTCAATCTTGGTCTCTTAAGATCCATCCCTTGCCTTAGTGATTCTTGAGCATCAAATCCATACTAACCATTTTTTAATCCAAGCTTCTAAATTCACCTTGCAACACATACATGAGTAAAATAGAATATTAAGTTGATTCATGTTCATAAAATCAATATATAAATAGGGAAAATTATACAATATTTGAGTCTTAAAAGTCTCCTGTTCAGGGTCCTGTAACCCGGCTGAGCATTTAGAATCCTTTAAAGTGTGGATGAAACTCCATGGCACTTCGACCTCATGATGTGCAGAGCGTTCTCCTTAACTTTATCAGGAGCAACTCGGAAGTGATTTTGGCAGTGAAAATCGAAATTCATCAATTCATGCGCACAACTCAACAAAATTTTCATCACTTAATTTATTGGAGGAAAAGACAGGTGAAAATTGGCAACTCACCTCCTCACTATCACTCATAAGAAGGACGAGTTACTAAAGGATTACATCAAGTACTTTAACTAAGAAACAATGCGGGTGGAGGGCTATTCAGATCAAATAGCCCTAGCTGCTATGATGGTTGACTTGAAGGAGCGAAGATTTCTCTTCTTAGTCGAAAAAACCCCCCGACGACATTGGCCAACCTCCTCAATCGAGCTTAAAAGTATTCCAACGTTGGAGAGCTCTTCATCTCTCGCAAAGTCACTCGAAGCGTTAGGAGCTCAGCTAAGGAAAATAAACGCATGAAGGAATTTATGGTAATTATTCTGGTAGCCGAACACTTGCACATAAGGTGATCTAACAAGGATACTTTTAACTGACCATTTGAGAAGATGCCAAGTAGTATACTCGGAAATGTGACAAGTGTTAAAGGTTTGCAGTGATACCTCGTCAACCACCTAAGCAACAG
This sequence comes from Magnolia kwangsiensis, assembly GCA_037074715.1. Classification (NCBI taxonomy): domain Eukaryota; kingdom Viridiplantae; phylum Streptophyta; class Magnoliopsida; order Magnoliales; family Magnoliaceae; genus Magnolia; species Magnolia kwangsiensis. The sequence goes on from CM073585.1 coordinate 91,080,677, forward strand.
ACCCCCATAATCGGACTATGGGCGTTCGCCCAATGGGAAATTGACATCATCGACCCATTGTCAATGGGCAAAGGTCAGACCAAGTTCGTTGTCGTCGTGGTCACTTACTTCACTAAATGAGTCAATGCCGATCCATTGGCCAAGATTACCAAGCAGAAGATCACAAATTTCATCTGAAAAAATATAATCTGCTAGTATGGGATTCCATATACAATCGTCTTGACCACAGTAAACAATTCAATAATGACCAGTTTCGAGGCATGTATAGGGAACTCGAAATTCATAACGCTTATTCATCACCTCGATACCCTATAAAAATTTTAATAGTGAAAATTCAATCAATAATGTTTTCCTATGATGTGGTCCACTTGATTTTTAAATCTTCCTCATTTTTGGGATAAAGCTCTAAAATGATCTGGGAAAATGGATGAATGGCGTTGATAAAACACATACATCATGTTAAGGCCTACATTACTAACCAAACCGCGTCCTTCCATTGTTGTCTTCATTATGGTCCACTTGAGTCGTGTATTTGACTGAATTTTGTCTCATGGAAGGAAGCGGATTTTATACTACTAAGAAAATAGGACAACACCGATGGCTAAAAACCATCGGCAATGACTTTCCCCGATGGCTAAAAGCCAACAGATGGTCCATCGGGAAAGGGATCATGGCAAAGCTCACCCGCGGATTTAAACCGTCAAACTCTGTGAGGTCCACCATAATTTATGTATTCTATCCACTCCGTCCATCCATTTTCTCACATATACAATGTTCAAATGGACCACACCACATGGAGCAGTTGACTTGAACTTCTACACTTGAAAATTTCTTAGGTCCACAGAACTTTTAGATCAAGTTTATATTTACTTTTTCCGTTCATCCATGCTTGTATGATCTTATTAATTGGTTGGATGACAAATAAATATTATCATGGGGTCTAGAAAGATTTCAACAGTGGAAATCAAAATCCCCAGTGTTTCATATGTTACGATCCACTTGATCTTTGTATATGCTTCAATTTTGGGCTCAACCCCTTAAATTAGATGAGAAAATAGATAGACAGCGTGGATAGATCACATACGTTCAAGGGGGGCACAACTGGTTAACTAAGAACGCGATCCAATTTCGCTATGGAAGGCCGCACCTGATGAACGGATTGGATTTCACGCGCACAACACTGGCCTCACGAGCTTGGGTGTTTCACCGGGGGCATGAAACGCTGCAGAGGAATGGAGAGGCGTCAGAGAGGGAAGGGGTCGACGACTGCGTACTGACAGCGTCAGTAGCGAGGTGGCTACTCACAGTGCTCTGTGGGCTCCGAATGATATAAATGTGTTTTATCCGAGCCGTACATCTATTTTTCCCGATCATTGTAGGGCATGAGCAAAAATAAAAGAGTAAAGATTGAATGCTCACCATTGCAAAACCTCCTGACGCTCACCGTAATGCATATTTGTCATCCAACACGCCTGAATGAAGAGCAAAAACACAAATGTCAGTTAATCAAAACTTCTATGCCTTATGAGAAGTTTTTAACGGTGAGTGGTCAATCACAACTTTTTCCTATGGTGTGGTCCAAATGAGATAATGAATCTGAATCATTGTTTGTCTCATGCTATAAAATAGTCTTAAAAAATGGATAGATAGTGTGGATACGGCACATATTTTATGATGGGCCACAGATCAGTGTTTTAGGCTGGCATTGGGCAGTCAGCGTCCGAGGAAAAAGGAGACGTGAGTTGTGTTGGAAGAGGAGAAGTCGGAAGGGAAGCCGAGAAGTCACACAGGAAGAGGAGAAGTCATTAACTACCATTTTATTACTAATAATTATTCTTTATAAGCTTTAAACCAAGCATCTAAAAATATAAAAAACGACTCGGTCGAGGTTCACGAGTTCACTCAACTCAATTGAGTTTTCATGAAGACTCGACATTTTCATCCAGTCAGGCCATTTTCATTTGGCCAGTGTTGAATCCAGTTTCCCCTACATTTTATTTTAAATTATACTTCTAAGATTTTCCGAATGCATTTATTTTAAATTATAAACTTGCGGTCCACTTAATCAATGAATGAATTACAAAACATTTTTACAAATAATAATAATAATAATAAAAGAAAATCCTATTTCTGCCCAAACATTTTTTAGGGCTACTTCGCTAAGCCCATGCTAACAAGTGATCTGGGTTGGACCAGGCCTGGCTAGCAAACCGGTCCATTACTTAGATATGATCTGGCCGTCTAAATAATGGAATTTATGGCTGAGCGTTGACCGAATTAAGACTGATATAACATCCAAATCATTCATCTGAGTATGATCGTGCCGGTGATTTTTGTTCATTGATCTAATGACAACAGGGGCCGATAATCGGGATGGTATGGCTATTTTCATGTGCACAGTGCATTGGATTTTCAATGTAGAAAATGGTGTCTGCAATGAGGATGTATCTGAAACAGCCATTTATTCCCAACGGATGTGTCAAACAGAATATCGGATCCTTGGAAAAGGTGGGACGCACCATTGTGATCACCTGGCATGGAAATATGGTGGATCCGTTTATTGGATGGGCCACACAATTCCACTGAGCCACTTCATCAGCCGTCCATTGACTTTGAAGTTGTGACCAACCAATTAGTGGATGTGGCCCATTTTGATAGCATGTATGCTCATCGTGATGTTTTTTTTTTTTTTTTTCATGTGCACAGTGCATTAGATTTTCAGCGTTTGTATATCAAGCCATGCGCACGTGTCATCCACGTGGTGATCAGATTCGTCAGGCCGTTGGATCTCATGATAAGCGGAAGCAAATGGATTGGCTACTCCCCCTGACACCAGCCAATTGCTGATGGTCGGTGCTCTGTGGGCTCCACCATGATGTATGTGTTTCATCCATGCCGTCCATCTATTTTTACAGATCATTTTGCAATATAAGACCACAAACAAGTTATATCAAAATCTTAAGTGCACCACATTACAGGAAACAGTGTTGAATGAGCATGGACCATTAAAAAGCATTTTGGGGCCATAAAAGTTTTGGATCAAGCTGATTTTTGTTTTTTCCCCTTCATCTGAGCCTGTATGACCTAATCAACATATTGGATGTTAAATAAACAGTACAGTGGGCCTTAGGAGGATTCTGATGGTGGATATCTAATCACTATTTTTTTTTTCATGTGGTGTGGTTCACCTAACATTTATATACATCTCGTTTTTGGGATCAAGCATAAAATGATATGTAAAAATGGATGAACGGATTGGATGAAACATATACATCATTATGGGCCCCACAGAGCACTGACCACCAGCCACGGGGCTGGTGTCAGGGGGAGTAACCAATCCGTGGCTGGTGTCAGGGGGAGTAACCAATACGTTCCCAGTGGAAGCGGATTGGCTGGTATGCCACGGGAGCGGATTGGATACTGAAAACTTCAGTAGCCAAGGGGCTACTGAAGTGACATGGTGAAATAGGATTCGTTGAACGCCAAAAGCTGGTTGCTTTACAATTAATGCTTGGTCTAATAGAGTTTCGTTAAACGTTTCTCTCCGTTTGGTGGTGCACACGCTCGACCACCCATTTTCAAGTCACTTCTTTTATTGGCTTCCCTGGTGAGGTGAGGTCACCACTTTTCGTGGGCGCCATGTATGTATTTTATCTAGACGCGGATTGCGTCCTACCCCCGCCCGGACGGTAATCAGTTCGGGCAAGGATCTGTGGGGCCCACCATGATGTAAGTGTATTATCCACGCCGCTAAACGCGTTTCTCATATAATTATAATATGTGAACCTAAAAACGAGGCATGTCTAAGGCTTAAGTGGGGATTGAACGTCCACCATTAAAAAAATTCTTGAGAGCTGGAGAAGTTTCGGATCAAGCTGATATTTGTGTTTTCACTTCATCCACGTCTACATGACATTATTAATAGGTTGGATGGGAAAAACACGTCACGTTAGCCCTTAGAAAGGTTTCAACGGTGGGTGTTATTATCCTTGCAGCTTCTTTTAGTGTGGTTCTTAAGAGATGTGTACATGCCTAATTTTTAACATCATCCTTAAAATGATTTGCCAAAATAGTAAAACGGTGTGGATAAAACACTTACATTACAGTGGGCCCCACATAGTCCTGCTCAAACCGATTACCGTCTAGGCGAGGGTAGGACGTAATCCGCATCCATTTTATCCACGCTGCTCATCCACTTCGCGAGATCACATTAGGATATAATCCAAAGAGTAAGAAAGATCTAAATTTCAAGTGCACCCCATCGCAAAAAACAACAGGGATTGAACGCTTACCATTAAAACTTCCTTAGGCTATAGAAGCTTTTCATCAAGCTAATATTTATGCTTTACCTTATTTCATGTCCTTTTTAACTTATAAAAAAATTAGATCTCAAATAAACATCAGGTTCGACCCAAGAAGGTTTCAATAGTGGCAGTCACTGTTCCACTTTTTCCCCTGGTGGGGTCCACTTGAACTTTTGATGAGCCTAATTCTTTGGCTCACTCTCTAAAATGATCTCTCTAGATGAATGGATGGTGTGGATACAAAACATACATCATGATGGAGCCCACATAAGGTGGTGACGTGTATCGAGACTAGCTACGGTATGGTTAAGTAGCCGTTTCCAATGGAGGCGGATTGCGGCCAAAGCCATCACCATGAACTTCCTTAAACGGCAAGCTAGGTGGGGCACACCATGATGTTTGTTAGAAATCCACTCCGTCCATCTTTTTGTCCATATCATCTTATAATGTAAGCCCAAAAATGAGGTAGATCTAAAACTCATGTGAGCTGTACGGATAGAAACAGTAAGCGGGGGAATTCCTGCCGTTGAAAATTCCTCAGGTCCACCATGATGTATATATGCCATCCATATAGTTCATGAGGTTATTATTACAGGGATGAACTGAAATTATAAAAACATTAGCATAATCCAAAACTTTTGTTGCCACTTGAATGTTTCAATGGCCGAAGCTCAATCCTCACCTTTTCCTACCGTGTGGCCCACTTGAGGTTTGGATCAATATCATTGTTCGGTCCATGTCGTAACATAATCTAAAAAAAATTGATGGCCAGGATAAATTTATCAAAAACATCACCGTGGGACCACCCAGAGATGTTACTACTTCTAATACTCGATGCGACCGTATTTTGGTAATTTATAGAGGATGGGATTTTTAATTTTTTAAATCATACAGAGCAGGGAACGGGGCTAGCTACTCAACCAGATGGTAGCTAGTCCTGTGGGACGTCACCACGTTCCATGGGCCCATCATGATGTATGTGTTGTATCCACGCCATCCATCCATTTGGAGAGATCATTTTAGTGGTGAGCCCAAGAATTAGCTAGATCTAAAGTTCAAGTGGATCCCACCACAAAAAACAGTAGGATGGTAATGGCCAACATTGAAACCTTCACAGGGACGACTGTGATATTTATTTGTGATTTAACTTTTTTATAAGTTAAAAAAGACATGGAATAAGGTAAAGCATAAATATTAACTTGATCAAAAGCTTCCGTGGCCCAAAGAGATTTTAATGGTAAGCATTTAACTCTCACTGTTTTCTATAGTGGGTTGCAATTGAAATTTAAATCTTTCTCACTCTTTGAAATTTGTCTTAAAATGATCTTGCGAAATGAATGTGCGGTGTGGATACAGTACATGCATCATGGCAGTGCCCAAGAAAAATAGTGACGTCACTTCAATAATGGAGCCAATAAAAAAAATGACTTGAGAATCGCGTTTAGCCTTGCGTGGTCGGGTGTGTGCACTGCTAAACGGAGAGAAACTCTTAACGGAGCTCTAATGGAAGAGCATTAATTGTAAAGCATTAGGCTTTTTGCGTTCACCCAATCTTATTTCACCTATTCGGTATCCAATAATCCGCTCCCGGTATGCCACACACCACCGATGTGGCTGCTGTTTACGTCATCAAGTACTCTGGGTCCTATCATGGGGTATGAGTTATATCCAAACCGTCTGTCCACTTGTTGGGCTCGTCGAAAGGCTTAGGCCAAAAAATAAGACAGATCCAAAAATCAAGTGGTCCACACCGTAAAAAGCAGTAGAGAATTGAACGCCTACAGTTAAAAACCTTTTTAGAGCCACAGAAATTTTGGATGAATATAATATTTGTTTTTTCTCTTCATCTAATTCTGTGTGACCTTACGGACAGGTTAGATGAAAAATAAACGTTACGGCAGGTCTACGAATGTTTTAACAGTGAGAATCATTGTCCCACTGCTATTTATGGTGGGGTCCACTTGTGCTTTGGAAAGCACTCTTTTTTGAGATCAATATTTAAAATGATATATATAAATGGATGAACAGTATAGGCATGATAAATACATTACTGTAGGACCATGTAACTTTGATCTCCTTTGAACCGTTCGTACAACTGGGAGCTCGACGAACGTCAGCTCTCGTCTTCTCACGACACGTACCCAAACCGGACAATCAGCTACCATCTCGCACACGTATGCCAGTACGTGTGAAGAAAGTCCAGTCAGTCGAGTTCAATCGGCATTTCTCGATTTAATAATGAATCAGACATCTTCGCTCGCGACTGTACAAAAGGCAAGAGAGAGACTGTAAAGCGTCCGTGAAAAAATCTCACCCCTTATCTCCAATCAAACCTGCCACCTCACTTCCATCTTTTCATCCCATCTCATCATACTCGCGCGCGTTAGTTGGTGGAAGGACCTCACTTCGCACGTGTCACCTTTACACAAGTGTGCATGACCCAGACCATTCATTGCTAGGCCACTATGAACATGCCCTGAAAAGCAGGCCATTCGCTCAGTAGGTTGACAATGTACTACGACAAACATCCATCGAATCTTCACCGTTGGTGAATTTCCTAGCCCTCTATCATTCTCGTGGCGGCAGCTTCATTTTTACGCAGTGATCCTGACAAGGGATTTCGCACGTGTGAACATAGGTCCCGCGAATCCAGTTCCTAGTCCTCTTCCCGGGGAATTTGTAGTGGGCCCCACCGAGGTGAGATACATCGTTACGCTCTGTATACGATGTTAACTACGCAATGCCCAAAGGACAAACAGTTCAAAAGCTGCAAACCACACACAGCAACTTAAGATAGGCTCCCGGAAGAAACGGGCGATCTAAGATCCTCCTTTTCTTCTTATAGGATACGACAAAACTACAACCGCGCGTCCCTCTCTCTTTCTCACATACAACATGGGAAGAAGGAGAAAGGAAATCCACCAACTCAATTGCTTTCCTGTCTACTGTACTAGGGTTAATGCCTTGAAACAGTAGCATCATCTCTCTCCCGGGTTTTGGATCTTTTGATTAGGGTTTTCCAAATCTTCAACTGTTTTTTTCATCTGGGTGATTTTGTTTCTAGATTTTCAACGGTTTTCCTCATCTGGGTCGTTTAAGAAATGGATGATTACTCTCATCTGAACGAGAATACTGCTAATAGAGGTAGTTTCATATATGCTGTCCCTGCGAATACACCGAATCCTTCTGTGTATGTCCAGAGCAGCAACAGCAGCGGCTCCTCCATGCAGCAGCAGCAGCAGCAGCAGTCTCTTCCCGTAGGCTCTTTCCACCATCAGTCAGGTGAGTGCTTTCCTACTCTTGCAGTGAAGATGGAAGGGAGCTCTTCCCAGCAGCAGCAACAGCAGGAATTCCACTACCCTTTTGTTGTAAGAGGACCAGTGCAACAGCAGCAGCAGCAGCCGCAGCAACAACAACAACAAGGGAATGGAAGCTCCAACGATGTGGATGCAATCAAGGCGAAGATCGTATCCCACCCGCAATATTCTCACCTTTTGGAAGCATACATGGGCTGCCAAAAGGTAAAATATATACGAGAAGATGAATGGGAAAATTCAATATAGAAGAGATTGTTTTCATCTTTTGCATTTGGGTTTGATTGATGTAGGTGGGAGCTCCACCGGAAGTAGTGGCCCGCCTCACGGCGATCGGGAGAGAGTTTGAAGCACGACATCGCTCTTCAATCAACTGCGGCAATGCTGCAACAGACCCCGAACTCGACCAATTCATGGTAGTTTTAAAGTTTTTATTGAATTTTCTGGGCTGTCGTTGATTTTTTAACTTTGATTTAAAGCAAAACGAAATGTTCCTTTTTCTTCTTCTCAATTTTTGTTCTTTATAAAAATTCACTCTCTCTCTCTCTCTGTCGTTTTTCCTTCAATGACAGGAAGCCTACTGTAATATGCTGGTGAAATACCGAGAAGAACTAACAAGGCCTTTGCAAGAAGCCATGGACTTCATGAAAAGAATAGAATCGCAGCTAAATTCACTAACCACCGGATCTGTCCGCGTTTTCTCTTCAGGTGAAATCTCTCTCTCTCTCTCTCTCTCTCTCTCTCTCTCTCTCTCTCTCTCTCGAACCTTTCATGTTGTGAGTTTTTCTTCTCCATCAACTTTGCTCTATATAGAGAACAAAATCCCTTGCAGAAATCACTTAACTTTGTACAGTGCAAGCCCAATAGTACAGAATACAGATGAGGTCTCTGGGTTGTATGCAGACCTTTTTTTATTACTATGATGCGATACTTCTATTCTGAGTTTTCTCCAACGACGAATCTCTGACCGGAATTAACGTTAAATGAAGAAGAAGAACTCTTCACGAGGCTACAGTAGTACCTCTCCCTCCCTCTCTCTCTCTCACACACACACACCCTCTCCTCTTATCAGAGAAACGGAGTGCACACAGTCGTCGCTGCTTTTTCTACGATCGATGACAGCTCTTTAGGGTTCCAATGCCCTGTGCCTCGAGAGTCGCAGCATCCATATATAGTTCACGCATACAGCATGCATGTCTGTACGGGGCCCACATGCAGAGATGGTTTGGTGATCCGAACCGTTGATATCCTTGTTGCGTGTCTGGATGGGCCAAGATCCAAAGATCTTGCTGAATGGATGATGCAGACTGTATACCGGTGGAGTTAAATGTGGACCATCGAGATTACTGTTTTCAGTTGTCTACTTTCACTTTCACCAATCGGTGCTCGGAGTCAACTGTTCAGCATGAGCTTTGGGCATGGGCACGCCGATACCGGCAGTTAGTGGATGGACGGTTCCAATCAACTTACCATGCAGTTAGTGGATGGACGGTTCCAATCAACTTACCATGCAAATGCTCATGAGCCACATGGGGCAGCAAAGCTTGCTCAATGAGCTCATTCAAATCAACCCCACTCCATCTATTTCTTCTTCTTCTTCATTTTTTAATTTCAGCTGTCTAATTTATTTTATTATTCTAAAAGGTTAGATTATTAAGTGAAGAACATTGGATGCCATTTTAAATCACCGGCCTAATAGGAGATTGTTGCGATTATGATTCTTTATAGAGTAAAAATCCACATGTCTGTGTAATGCCCTCATTTATATTTTGTTTAATCAGCGAAATATGTAGAAATTACTATGGAATGTGGGTTATATTATCGATTTGGTTTAGTCACCATTTACCCTTGGGCCTCCATATTTTGTATGATCAGCAAAATATGTACAAAGACCAAGGAATGTGGGCTATATTACTGATTTGACTTAATCACTAGTTCTCTTTGGAGACATCCTTGAAAATTGGAATGGTCAAGAGAAGACTAGCATGGCCACTGCGCAAGGATGACATGCACAAATCAAGAAATGGTGGGTTATATTATTTATTTGGTTGCATATTTATTATACTTTAATTTGGTGATCATTGTGGATTGATTTATGTGCTGCAAGTAATGACTCGATTGAAGAAAATGAAACAAAAAAGGAGGAGGAAAGAAAGCCTTCAGTGGGAGTCTCTCATGATACACTTAGAAAAACTTGGGTAACTCAAGCTACATTACCATGGAATGATTGATGTTGGCGACAAGGACCTGACTGTTTTACTTGTACATGTCATATCTTTTCAAGAACATGGCATGGAATGGGACGTTTTGGCAATATTTGATGGTTAGGAGATGCTCTTCCCTGGTTGCTACAATGTTGAACTTTTTGCGTACAGATTCCTTTAGGGATGTTTATGATATTTTATAGCTTAGATTAGGCTAAGTGAAATATTAGAATCCATGATCTTCTAGAATTTGTATATGGCATGTCCCAAGCAACATCTAAATGTCCATTATTTTCCTTAATCCTTTGTGCATCCATGGATGCATTTAAACTTGTAGGACTAAAACTAGTGGTTATTGCCATGCTAAGTCCACTTCATCATCATTTGGTATAAATTGGAAATGGTTAATAGCCCATCTAACGGCTCCATGTAGTGGCAAACAAGGATTGCTCTTTTGTTGTCATCTTTAGGTCCAAGTTCTAATATCATTGTTGTAATTTTAGCATTTGTGTAATTAGCACATATGGTCATGGTAAAGGAAGCAGTCATCCTTGTTACACAATACGGAGGTGAATAAGTGAGTTAAGAAAAAATGGACCGTTTTGGCTGATACAGGTTGTATATGGCCAATATGTAAGGAAATGGTCACCCCCGTTATGAATATGGGGTTGAATGGGTTCATGATGGAAAAAATGGCCTGTATCAATCCATGTTGGCTGTTATAGGCTGATATGCTCCATATCAGCACAATTATGGAGCTGATATGGCCACTATAGGCCAATATATAAAGGCCCAATCTTGAAAATTGTGCCATTTTTTCTGACTTTTTTCTTCATTTTAACCATGAAGGAAGTTTTCAAATTGATTTGACACTAGATCTAGGCCTAATTTGAGAGTCAAAACATAAAATTTGAGTAGGATTCCATGAGTTGAAGTCGACCTACCATTCTAGGAAATATCAGAAGTAGCCAACCATCACTTTTTTTCTCCTTTTTTTTTTTTTTTCATCTTCTCGTATTTATATGTGATGGGCTCCCATCCACCAAATCATGCTTGAATTTTGTTCCATTAGAACCTATCTGGTCAACTTTCAATAGGTCAAGTTGACACTGCCAACAGATAGTATTCTTACCAAAGAATGGCCAGTTACAACATCATTAAATACATGTCAAAAAGATAGAGAAAAAAAAAAAGACTACATATTTGGGATCCTCACACTTTTTTAGAAATTTACCAATAATTTATGACATCCCTTGCCACAAGAAAAAAGGGCTATTATAGGGCCATATGGTGTCGTCTGTATGTTAGCTGATGCCATTATGTAATACCTTGCATGCAGTGGACACACATTGATATTAATGCAATTGCATTAGAATGATCACATAATCATGGAGTGTGAACTGGTTCAAGTACTTCCATTGCAAGAAAGCATGTTCAAACTATCTAAATATCTATTAGAAAAATCCTACCATGCCTACCCATTTTACATCAGTGGGCACTACGGAATTTTGAATTCTTCCGAGTTTCCTATCATTTTAAAATGAAAGGTCTACCAGGGGTATTCTTTTCCTCCATAGGGTGGGTCTAGGTGACATTAGATAAAGGAATGGGCTGTAGTGTTCTAGGGTTGTCTAGGCTTTTCTGTTGTGGGTATATGATAGGTGGTCCTTGGGTTCCCTGAATGTGCGGGCTCTTTCTCCTTTAATAAATCTTCGCCTTCTTGGAAAAAAGAAGAAGAAGCATTATATGCACTTCTAAAAAAAAGGCTACAGGGAATAGAGAATAGGCAAATGGCCAACGTGAAAGGAGTACATTAGAAGCGATAATCAAGTAGCAGTGCTTTCTTGGCACCAACGGTAGGATGAAGGATATGCCAAAGGGTGGGATGCTGGAAAGTATGCTCTTCCACATTATTTCCTGTCACTTATATTAGTGCATGAACCTTCATCCTAAGGTGTTATTCCCACTCTCTACCTCTTCAAAATCTCATTTGCACACTTGCTTAGGTACTTGCACCTAACATTTTGAAAACTATTAATTCACCATTCCTGCAGCCATATCGCCTCTCATTCCTGCACAATTTGTCCAACAAGTTGTAACCCACATCTACTGCAATTCCCAAACAAGATTTCGGTGGTCACAAGTGCCCCTTCGAAAGATTGCCATGCAAATGAATTAGGTCATTCATAGCTAGAGGAGGAACGCATAGTAGACTTATCTAAAAGAATGAATCTAAGGTAGTTAATCACTCTTGTTGGGAATCAAAGTCATCATTTAGGGTGCTGTTTGGAACTTCCAGGAAAATATACTATGATAGAAAACACCCGCTTGCATTGGCCAACATCATATCCATTTCAACACATTTGGCTATATTTTATTCAGATAGCATGGAAGGAATATTGGGGGAATAAATTTAGCTCCGAGCTAAATATTTTGTGCACCAAATTGTCTCCTCAAACTGCAGATATTTTTTCTGATGAGGATGTAGTCATTACAAATGTCAGGGACTGTTTTATATCACATTACATTTTCACCTAAAGTTACGTGGTCACTTAAGGAGGATGAGTTCTTGTGTTATCCTCATTAAGATCTTCCTGAGGGATACCACTAACAACCTAGTCAATTTCAATGGCAACATATGTTGCTTAGGTACATATACAGGTGTTTGTAATGAGTAGAAGTGGGGCACTCATCCTAGACCAGTCGGGTCTTGGGGTAGTTAGGGAGAGGTAATCAGTTGTAGGGGTTTGAGGTTACGATAGGCTGGCCCAGCCTCTTTTTTGGTGCTATGGGTCTGCCCTCTTTCTTGGTGCTATGGGTCTGCCCGAATGTATTGTCTGTATAGTTGCCTCATTGTTTCAATAATATTTCTCTCGTTTAAACAAAAAGTGTTTGTAATGAGTAGGAGTCAAATTTGCTTGATCTCAAATCTATAATTTTGTATTATAATTATTAATGTATTTTTAACATATTTAAAATTTTGAGTATTTCTTAATTGAAAATGCCCATGTGCTAACGGTAAAAAGGAAAACAGTTGGGTATTGTTGAGTTAAATTGCTTCCACGCCACATGTCATGTTTGACATGAGTAACCCAAAGTTGGGTGTTGTTGAGCTAAATTGCTTCCACACCACGTGTCATGTTTGACATGAGTAACCCAAAGCCGGTCATTTTTTCCTCTTGCAAGCAAACATCTAAATGACCAATCAAACGAAATCTTTGACAATGTCTTTCCTTTGAGAATTTGAGAGCTCCCAACCATTCCATGATAGAAAATCTGGGGATGCAAGGATTCTAAAAATGACAATAATGTAATGCCAACCCAACTAATCAATTAAGACTAGAAGTTGCGTTGGCCATATTTTTAAAGTGCAAAGGAGGGGGGTGGTGATGCGAGGATGGATGTGATGAGGTCGATCATTGTCTTCCTCAAGGGGATAATTACTTTGAATCCATGAAGCTTCTCTGGATTCCTCACAGAGATTCCTTGAATCAACAAGGGAAAATAGAAAAATAGAAATAAATTCAAAAAAATTCAAAAATTAATTGATATCTGATAAAAACGAATTTAAAATCCTTTAAATAGTGATACCAAACCTAGGAAGAAGTTTCAAAATCAAACTCCAACTCAAACTCCCTAAAATTCATGATTTACTATAAATAGTAAACTTGCTATTTATAGATTGTCATGATTCCTACTAGACTTCATGGTTTTCTGCCAAAATAGTGTCCTATTTGGCCTAACCACGTTATTCTCCTAAATTTTTTAAAGTCATTTTCATGTTGGGCACAAATCCTAAAACTCAAAGGATGAAGAGTTATGATTGGACTAAAACTTATCATAAATAGTAAAAACGAAATTAAAAAGGATTTTTGACTGTCTATCTGATGGAATCTCGCAAATTCGATGTGGGCAACTTGTCATAGTGGGTTGATTGGCTAAAGTAGCTTCTCCTACCCCAAAATCATGTATGGTATGTTGAATAACTCATTCCGGTTTGCGAGATATGCTTGATTTAGGGTTTTGATGGTCCTGATCACTTTTGCCTCCGATCGAGCCTTCCTCGGGAGACATGGCCATATTGGACATGAAAGTGTTCGTGACCCGCTCTACATCACTTAGCCTTCCTCGGGAGACATGGCCATATTTTTAGAATGCCAAGGGTATTAAAGGAAAGGGAAAATTCTTTCCTTCATTGTTTCTCTAGCAAAATAAACAGGTGCAATGGATTTCCTTTCTTCCATGCTAATGTCAACTTTAGACTTGCTTATCTCGTCAACTATATTTTACTTTCCATTTCCAAAACTCTCTCTATCCATGCTTGCTCACGAGTATACTGGCCCAACTTGCTAATTTGCTCAACTCGAGAAGACTTTGAGTGAATTGAGTTTACGAGTTTTTAAACAGCGGCAACAACTGCTTTTTAATAGAAGTGTGCGAAAATATTTTTGGTTAACCCTGAATAAGTTAAACGTAGAAAAATTGATAGTTTTTTTCTTTCTTAAACCTTGTTCTTTTTTCTAGGAGTGTTTATGTTCTTCTAGCTTTTATTGCAAATATTTGTTTAAGAAAGATTGCAAATATATTTGTTACATGGTGTATTTTTATTGAAAGTTGCATCACTAGGATAATTCAATTATTATAATAGGAACATGTGTATTAATTTATTGTGCAGAGATTTAGTTGCTTGGATATGTACATCGAAAGTGCTAATGAATCTTTTTCAAGTGCACAGATTGATATGTCCAGGCACTATTCTCTTGCAAACCATTAGTTATTGTGTACTTCCATTCCTAGTGCATATTCTTGATTACTCATGACCATACTAAATCTGTGACTTCCCAAAACAGTATTTGTTCTTGTGGATTTAGCAAATATTGTTGGGTTTGTTTGTGTGCAATATCAAATTGGAAGACAATTATTAGCCTAATAAAGTGGAAAACACCTAATTGTAATTTTATTGGCATTCATTTTTAGGTCATTGACTCCGAAATCTTTCGAGAAAACAAGTAATGGATCTAAAATGCAATCTTGTTTTTTTAAACTTCAGTTTGATGGATACTTCCTCATTGCAACTACTAGAAGCATCATCAATTTTGGTCACTCCACTTAGTTTAGATATTTTATTACCTAGAACAAGTCATATATATGTATATATGTATACATGTATATATATGTTTTTGTGTGTATAACACACGCGCGCGCGCGCGCACACACACACTTCTTTTGCAAGTGAAAATGCATGATTAGTGCAAGAAGCATCTAAAATCAGATTAGTCTTTGCCTTCGATCATTGAGCCACATGTGATGTTTGCCCCCTATAGCCCATATTATTAAGATCCATGAAGATCTGCATCTTTAACATTGGAGGATCATATCAACCACCAGCTACGGGCCTTACCTTAAGCATGGAACATCTAGACCAGTACAAGCAAATTCCATAATGTCAATTGTTTTGGGGTTTTTAACCCTCTTGGACCCACCAAATTTGACAATGGAGTTCATCATGAGTTTTACCACAACCCCACACACCTTAGGAGTAACTTCGAGCCTCAACAAGCCTTACACGAAGCTGCTGGGCCTTACGACCTAACCGTTTCTCCAAAAACTTAACTAGTGGCTTTTGGCCCATTTTTGAGGTATCAAAACAATGTGAAACCAGTCTGTTTGAAATTTCATTGAGTTTGCTTTCCATTGAGGCCAAGATCACCAAATTCCAAAATCATTTAAGTGAGATACAACTAATTCAATGGGCAACTGTACAATAGTGTTCTTTAGGCAGACATAATATTTTCACCAGACAAACCAGTCGAGTGATCCTCTACTAGTAGAAGTGATTTTTCATCCATGTTAAAGTGGGTGGGACTCTAAACCTGGCCTATTTGGCCTGTTCTTCTTAGGCCATAGGCCCACTTCCATTGGGTTTATTTTATTATAAATAGAGGGTGTGGGAAAGATGGCTCACTACTCTAAACTTTCACCTTAGCGTCTAACTAATTTTCAACTAAATAAATATTTGAACAATTGTAGGGACCTCATTCTCGTGCTTAGAAACAATAATCCTTTAAAAGTTTTACAAACCAATATGCCTTTATTTAGCCTCCCTCCCAAAGTTTTTGGTTGCGTCTATTTTGTACATGTCAATGGGATTTCCCATGATAAATTGGGCCTTGTTGGTCTATTTTATACATGTCAATGGGAGTTGCCACAATAAATTAGGCCGTTGTCTATTTTGTACACGTTAATTGGGTTACCACAATAAATTAGGCCTTGATATGTTAAGTATGCCTTTTTAGGATATTCTTTAACTCAGATGATTGCAAGTGTTCTGGCCTTGATACTGGTCAGAAATTCAAATAACGTATGCAATTTCAAGAAAAGCTATAAATTGGTTAAAAAAGGCAGACATTACGGCTAAAAAGCTCTTGTCATGTAAGGCATGCTAGCACACAACAAATAATTTATGAACTTTAATGGGCTTTATATCCACAAGGGGACCGAGTCAAATGCACCAAAGCCTTTACTGTAGATAATCATAAGTGTTTTTTAAGCTAAAAACATGTATAAGCGCGCTAGCATGCTGCGGGTTTTCAGCTACTGCTTTAATGTGTATGAGTGTGCTAGCACCTTGCTTGCTTCAAAATGCATATCAACTATGAAGCTAGAAAAGATGCAACGTCCTTTAAAAACAACCCCTTCCTGCTTTAGGGGTGGACTCACGTTTGGACATCTCTCTGCTTGAGAAGAC
Source organism: Magnolia kwangsiensis (assembly GCA_037074715.1). NCBI lineage: Eukaryota > Viridiplantae > Streptophyta > Magnoliopsida > Magnoliales > Magnoliaceae > Magnolia > Magnolia kwangsiensis. The sequence continues at coordinate 91,097,247 of CM073585.1, forward strand.
TTTTGGCCATCATCATTTTATTGTGCTGATTGTAGAGCGTGTTCCCTTCCTGCCCTCAAGTCGAGACCATCATCAGGAAAGCCTGAGTTGAGACCATCATCAGGAGAGCCTGAGTCGAGACCAAGCAATCTATCTATTGCTCTTCTGGCTGTCCCAGAAAGGGATAGGTTTAATATCGCTCACATAATTCAACACTTCGTTTCCTTCGAATGACTTTTTACATCATTTTGAGAATTTCTTTCTCTATATCTTCTGTTTCTGTTTCATCTCTAGTAGCTGATGCTTTGGCAGATCCTTACTATAAATGCATCTATGGTGGAGGAAATAGTGACTCTTGACAAGCAAGGCAGTGAGACTTGGTTCCACTCATGTTTTTGGATGTAAATAATTTATACACAAGTATAACATTGATGGTATGCTTGCTCGACCTAAGGCTCAGTTGGTTGCTAAAGCTTTTAATTAGCAGTACTTTTGAGTAATCAACAATCCTTGATTGTCGGTTTGCAATCACATGTGGCCTACCATGCAATGGATTTGTACTTGGAGTAAAACATGGGTAGAATCGTAGGTTGAGGGATCATCTTGATCGACAAATACGCTAATGCCGAAACTATTTATTATGTTTTTTTATTTTTTGAAAAGTTTCTCAGTTGGTGTTAATTTCTCCTTATTACTTTCCCCTTAATGTCACTGTCATGCTTGTATATGATTGTACTCTCATTCATCTAAAAAATTATTTTTTGCTTAGGGTTTTCTCAATTTTTGTTAAACTTTATTCATCTCTTCTGGTCTCTATTGCTCTCTTTTCTACTTTTTTATTTTGTTTAAGTGAAGTTTTCATGGTATCAGAGCCATTTCCCGTTAGTTTTGAAGTCCTAGTGAGATTCAACAACATTCGTATTTGTAATATGTGGAACTAGTACCCATCTACCATTGCCATTAGAGCTGGGCATCGGACCAAGTTGGATCGGATTGGGTCCAACTCGACCAGATCCGAAATCTCGATAACCTGACCCGAACTCGTTTCGATCCGGGACTGAGTCTGGGTCACCTGACTCGAACAGATCCAGAATGTGTATGGGCTGATCCGATCTGAGTCTGACTAAAATCCTATCTCAAAACCCTAAAATCACAGACAGAGAGAAGAAGAAGAAGTAGAAAAGAATAAAAGAAAGCTCTAAATATGTGGCCGTAAATTCTATCTTAAAACCCTAAATCTGTAGCCCTAAAACTCTAAAGAAAGCTCTAAATTCTATCTCAAAATCCTAAAATCACTATTGAATGATGGATTCCATAACCATAAAAACCCTAAATCTGTGGCCCTAAAACTCCCAAAAATGAAAGCTCTCCAATTTCTGCACTTGAGAGAATGCGAGATAGAGAGAGAATGGGAGAGAGATACCTGATGCCTAATGATGCGTGAGAGCTTTGAGAGAGCTTTGAACGGCGTGGATTTAAAAATAAATCATGATGGGCTAGAGAGCTTTGACGCTAACTAGCTGGCCGGTGCGGGGTCACCTTCCAAATGGCGTTACATGCATCGGAAAAGGAGGTGGGGGTTGGAGCTTAGAGAGAGAGAGAGAGAGAGAGAGAGAGTAGGCGGTGAGGGTTTGGGAGAGGGAATCGGCGGGGGTTGGGGCGTTGAGAGAGAGAGAGAGAGAGAGAGAGAGAGAGGGATTGGGAATTTTTAGATTAGGGTAAAATGTAAAATGCCCTTATATAATACCCGATTTCGGATCGGGTCGGGTCGTCGATTCGGATCCACCCATACCCGAATTCGATCCGAAATTCGTTCAGATCTAAATTGCCTAACTCGATCTAAACCGTCAGTTCAGGTCGGATCGGGTCTGATCGGGTTGGATCTACCGAATCGGATCTATTTTGCCCACTCCTAATTGCTATGGACTTGTAGTTTCATCTCTTATTGCTGCAAAAAGATGATTTTTAGGGCTGACTTCAGAGACTTTGGTTTTGAAAAATCTGAGGCTGAGCCGTAGATGAGGGTGAGCTTGTAGCTATGCGATGGATCTTCTTGCAACTTCTGTTGCGTCAGTATTGGATTGAGTTTTGATGGGGTCAACAATTGATTGTGCAGTAGGTGGTGTGCTTATGTAGGAGCAAGTGGTAGATCAATCACTAATTGATCGGGCATCCCATCTCTATGAAACATGTGAACTGGTTGCAATATTTGAATGCTCAACATCATTGCCTACACTAGAGGTGGACTGATCATGATCAATGGAAGATCGATCAGATCCGAAAGGTGATGTGTTTACAGTATGAGATGAGGGAATTCTGGTTGAATTAGAGGACAACATAAGTGGCTCAAGGGGTGGAGGATGGACCTGATTTGAGCTTGATGGGTTGGAGAGTGCAATTGGATGTATCATAGTATGTGGTATCCACCAGGGTCTTGCGATTAAACCTTTCGTCCAGTTTTGGGAAGAGGCCACTAAGCCCTTGGCCCGCACAAGATAATACAAGTTAGCTGGTGAGTTGTAAGGTAGGTAAGTTTCATAATTTTTTTTTATTTTTTAAAAAAACCACATGATAGGATATATGCACCCAATTGGTAGGTGGATGCAGACAACGATAGCCCTTATGAATAGGGTTATATCCAATGAACACATAGGTAAGAGTGGGGACCAAGTTTGTGTTGCATGATCATGGAGATGTGGAAAATATCTACAACCAAATATGTGGATCCCTGAGTAATCATGATGATGTCCAAATAGTTGATGATGAGGGGTATCCCAACCATCTATTGAAGATGACAAATGGTTAATAAAATATAGAGTTATAATAAAGGCATCAACTCATAATTGAATAGGACAATTGGCATGTAGAAGCGTTATAACTCCAGTTTCTTTCATGTCTGTGTTTTCTTTTTATAATTCTATTTTGCTCATAATTGAATAGGAAGATTGGCATGTAGAAGCATTTTAGTCCAGTTTCTTCCATGTCTTTGTGTTTTCTTTCAGCAATTCCATTTTGCTTTAGAGTCCCAAGACAGGATAATTGTCTATGAATTCCACAAGTTTAAATGGGAAATAAAATGTTTAGAAATAAACTCTCCGCCACTATCAGTCTAAAATATCTTGATCCTAGAAATAAATTGATTTTCTACTAATTTTTAAATTTTAATGAGGCGGTCGTAGAAATCTGATTTGCTTTAATGGGTAGATCCAGGTAAACCAAGAGAAATCATCCACAAAAATCACGTAATACTTGAATCTTTGAATAGGTGTTAGGGGTGAGGGACCCCATGAATCGCAGTGAATCTTTTGTAAAGGAAATTCAAAATTTTTATCAATATCCAAAAAAGGCGAGGGATAACTCTTGCTCATTTGACAACTACGAATATTTTAGGTTGAGGTGCCCTAAAGGTTGATGCCATAATCTTTTTCAAACAAGTTTTCAATAGTATCCTACTAAATCTTTAGTGTATCTTCCGTTAGATTTCTTAACCCAAGTTTAGGTTGGTTGTACAAGAAAATGGGTCAGTAGCTCGAGTAGGCCCCACTCTGATGTTTATGTGAAATCCACCCAGACAAATAGGTCTGTCATCCCATGTAAGGCCCATACTTAAGAAAGCAACCCCATCCATGATTCAGGTGGACCACATGATTGAAAATAGCGTGTAAGGCAATCTTCACCCTCCAAGTAGTTTCCCTTAGTATGGCTCAATTGAATCATAGATTGGTTTGATGTTTGGGCTCTAGGCCTTGGCATGGCATCCAAGGGTCGGAGTGAATTCCATACAATCATCTCAGTGGGCCCCATAACTTAACTGTAACCACCATTACAACAAAACGACCATTAAAGGCAATGAGGAAGTTGTAGCACACCTTGCAACCATCTCTCTCCGCAATTACCCCCCCACCCCTTACAACAACATTGTGTGCTTCTCTTTCTCTCTCCAAAAAAGGTCACATAGACCTAGATGAAGGTAACACAACAAATATATGTTTGATGCGAAACTTGTGGCCCACAAGAAGTTTTATTGGTGGGCATTCAATCACCACCATTAGTTGTGGTTTGGCCCACTTGAGATTTGGATCTGCTTCATTTTGGGCCCAAGCCCTATAACGAGCTAGCAAAATTGATGAATGACATGGATGTACAAAATTTATAAGGTCGACCCCATTGTCACAATGATGTAGAGCGGGTCGCGGACAATTTCATGGCCAAGATGGATCAGAAAAGGCACGGTCGACAACATAAGTGATCCGGACCGTTGGACCTTAGATTGGGCGTATCTTGCAATCCGGAATGAGTTATCTGACGTAAAATATATGAATTTGGGGTAGAACGAACTACTTTAGCCAACCAACCCCGCTACGCTGGGTTGCGTAGCCCGGATTTGCGAAAAACCCCCTGATCGACGGTTGTTTCTCCGTTTTAATTTCATTTTTACTATAAATAGTAAGTTTTAGTTTGCTTATAGCTCTTCATCCGTTGGGCTTTAGGAGTTGTGTCCAGCATGAAAAGTGCTTAGGATAATTAGGAGAACGGTTTGGTGAAGCCAAATAGGACACTTTACTATTTTTGGCCGAAAACCTTGCGCACTAGTAGACATCACGGCCGTCTATAAATAGTAAGTTTACTATTTATAGTAAGTCGCGGATTCTAGGAGTTTTAGTTGTAGTTTGAGTTTGATTTCTTTCCTGTTGCTTGGTTCCCTTATTTAAAGGGCTGTAAACTCGTTTTTATGCAATCATCAATTAATTTCGAATTTATTATAATTTATTTCTATTTTCCTGCTTTCTTTCCTCGTGGATTCGAGAAGTCTCTGTGAGGAGTCTAGAGAAGCTTCGTGGATTCAGAGTAGTTATCCTTGAGGAAGACGGTGATCGACCTCATCACACGACCTCACCGAATCCTAAATATTCATGATCTCTCTTTCTTAGTTGAATGTGGACCATAATCTTTACATTTTAATTTTAATTTTAATTTTATTTTCTTTAATTATTTGGTTAGTTAATTCATGTAGTTTAATAGGTGGGCCCAACCTATTTGAAGAATTATATGATCCTTTAACCAAGGATATGTAGTTTTTGTACTTGTATAGGTATATTGCCCATGGTTTAGTAACTAGACCTATTGTCGGTTTGCTCCAATGCCATGAATGGACCGGTTTGTAAATGATGTAGAGCGGGTCGCGGATAATTTCTTGGCCAACATGGACCAGAAAAGGCCCAATCAGAGACGGAGATGATCTGGACCATCAGAACTTAAAACAGATTTATCTTGCAAACCGGAATGAGTTATCGAATGTAAAATATATGATTTTGGGATAGGACGAGCTACTTTACCCACCCAACCTGGCTTGCGCAAGCCGGATTTGTGAAATATCATTATAACTCTTCATCCATTGGGCTTTAGGAGTTGCGACCAACATGAAAAGTGTTTAGAATAATTAGGAGAATAGCATGGTGAAGGCAAATAAGACACTATTTTTGGCCAAAAACCTTGCGCACTAGCAGACATCACGGGCTATAAATAGTAAGTTTACTATTTATAGTAAGTTGCAAAGTCTTGGAGTTTTAGTTGTAGTTTGATTTTGAGATTTCTTCCTTTGTTTGGTATCCCTATTTAAAAGGTTGTGAACTTGTTTATTTTATTCATCAATCAATTTCGAATTTTATAGAATTTATTTTCTATTTTTTTGTTCTTTTCTTCGTGAATTCGAGAAGTCTTTGTGAGGTATCCAGAGAAGTTCTGTGGATTCGGAACAGTTATCCCCTTGAGGAAGACGGTGCTTGACCTCACGTCCTTCCTTGCGTCAGTAAACCCCCTAGCTTGGAAGATCTTAGCTACTAATCTTTTGCATCCCTCCAATGCTTATGTTAAGTTATTGCTCAACATTATAGGCATTTTGAATTCATTGGCCCACTTTTATGGCCCATTTAATGTTTATTATTATTTTTTTTTCGAGGGGGAAAGAAACTGTATTGAGAATACATTTGAGCAGGCCCTCAATAACAAAAAGGGACCAACCCCCACCAATCCTATACCCCCATGCCCCTCGAAGAACAGAACCTCAATCCTCTTTGATAGAACGCAGACCCACCCGATCTAGGAATGGGGCCGTGCGAATATTCGGGGGAAGAGCCAAAGCATCTCGTAACATCCTACTCGACTACGAAACATTGCCCAAGCGGGCCATACCATGTACGCCATTGTTGGCTTCCCTCAGGACGTAAACAATCGAAACTTGCTAAGCGCCTGAGATAATCAACGCGAGACTTCATTACTAGAGACTCCAAGGAAAGGAACCCTCATTAGTGGACACCTCCATCACCATTTTTGAGTCACTCTCCACTACAATTCTATGGAACCCACGCCCCCTCCTCTAGAAGGACCTGTGTTTTTGTGCGCCTGCCCAACCACATATATCTTCACCCAACCCTACACGGGACTTCTCTATTTCACAATTAACAAGGAGGCCCTTCCAGGAGGCCCCAAAGGAATCCCGGAGTGCCACCTAAGAACCTTGGGAGAAGAGACGAGATAATAGAGAGCCACCTATGAACTTGGGAGATTGTTTTACCCGCATCTGCCTAGATCCTATTGAATCGCTGACCATTTCTCTCGATCCATATTTCCCAAAAAAAATGAAGCTAGGGGTGAAACCAAGCAGAAGACTAAAGGTGTCCACAACAGAAGCAACATATCACTATTGGGAAGCGTGGCTTCCATGCTTAAGTCGCTAGTTCACGCCTTGCAAATAGATGGTCCAGAGACTCCTCATCACGACTTTGATCAACTCCGCATCATTCACATCTCGACACCAACCTAAGAATCGGCTCAAATATTAATCTAGGTATGTCAAACTGACATATTTAGTGTCAAGCGTTCTAAAGATGTGATAATATTCTAAAGATGTGATAATATTTTGGAATGATTCCCCACTCCAAGCTTTGTTCGACATGAAAATACATCTTCTTACATGTAATTGACTTCTAGGTTATCAAAACATAAAAAAACAACTTACATGTAAGTGCTCACAACTAAATCCAAACAAGATTACCTCACTTACAACTTAGAGAGCTTATAGGCATCCAAATGCCCCCTTGAGAGTTTATTTTGATTTCTGGAACATTGGTAGTAATTTGTGATTGGCTGCGGAAGTCAACAAAACGCCCTACATGGGGAGGAGAAGGTTCTTTTTGAGGTTTTGTAATTCATGAATTTTCTCATTTGGAGTGCAGTAATGATGAATTTGGTGAAATTGTGTGGATCGTCTACCATGACATGTGTGGAAGCTTGTCAGAGCTTAGAATTATGAATAAGTCCTAGAGGGGTGAATAGGACCACTTAAAATTTTTGCCTAATTAAAACTAATTTACCAATTCAAATCAATAAGGAAAATAAGCCTTCGAGTCAAAGTAGGTCTAATCACAAAGACTACAAATGATGCAACAATAAGCAATTAGTCTATAGTTAGATAGTGAACTTGTGGTGTGTGCGTCATAAGTTAAGTGCCTAGCATACAATTCAATTCAAGCAGTCATATAATTTAACTAAACAATCACATAAGCATGAATAAAATTGTGCTCAATTAACAATCACAAACACAAGCATGTTTAGTGGTTTGGTTTTCCTACACTCCCAACGGATTCACTCTCCTCGAGTGTTCCGGTATTTTAGTATCTTAGGAGTTTTTAATAGATTCACCCCTAACCTTTACAAGCGTACACTCTCACCGAAGGCTTACATAAGGACTTGATGCACATGCACTCCTGTGTCGGAGGAAAATGTTTTCACCCTTGTCGATGGCTCCCGCATGAGACTGTAGTTAATTTTCTATCAACTAACTAACAAACACTAGCAGTCATAATCCAATGCCTTGCATACACTCCCACTGGAGACTCCCTATGGAGATTAACATGTACACACCCGTGTCCGATAAATTCAGCCTTACGCAAAAGTTTGGGTCCTACATAACAACCTATTTGACTTTAGGTCACAAACTCTTACACTCAATCTTATGCAAGGAAAGAGTGTATGGACTCAAAATTTACAACTTTGTTAGATTGAGCCCCTTGCAGCGCCTTTCTTGAGATGTTCTTTAATGCTCTCCCGTGCTGGAATCAGCTTCTCAATTGCTCTCACGTTCGTCGATGCCCATGGTTCAGCTCCACTAACACCTTGCATGCGATGCTCTGATGAGGTGACCAATGTGATAGGAGTTGGGTTGAATCTCTTACAACTAAGGATAATAGTTGGTTACTAGTAGGGATTCACCTAGATGGGTCTTTTAGAGGATTTAGAAAAGAATATACCTATAAGCTTAGTGTTTAATTTCTAGAAAATAGTGGAGATTAAGTTCATCTTTCCAATGGAGGTTAGAATCCTCATTAGAATGGTAAGCTCAAGAAGATGACTTAGATCTTATAAGTTTAGAGGCTTGAGATGAGGGATATGAGTGAGGAATCACCTAGGCATCAATTGCACCAAAAACCCATTAATTTGCCCAAGGTCCGAGTGCCCTTCATAAAAGAACCAAGTGCCAACGATAAAAAAGGGTGGAAATTGGAACCTTTGATTGATTGACTAATGCCTTCCTATAGGATTGATAAACTCCAGCTTTTCAGACTGTTGTTGTTGGACGTTGTTGGCCATCTTTGCTTTATCGATTGTAGCTTCGCTCGAGACACATCGACGGTCTGTCAATGGGATCAAACTCCACTCGATAAATGCTATTTTGGGCTTTGTGTTTGAGTTAAATGTTTAGCTATGTGGGATGTCACAGATGTCTTGAATCTGTTTGAAACATGGTTTGTAGTTTCCATAGACATTCTGATCGATGACACTAAGAAAATTCAAAAAAATCCCTTTTGCTCATTGAACAATTTTGGAGATGCTACTCAGATGCTATAAAAGGTGGTTTTAATATCTTTGTTTGGTCTTCGATGGTTGTCGATGCCATCGAAGGTCCCATTGATTGCGCGCAGAATTGCGTAAATGCGCGATTTGTTTCGTATTCCGGATGTGACAGTATATATATCGAGTGTAATCGGGATTAGGGTATTCTAAGGATTTTTCTAAAACGTTACTAAGGGTTTCAGAGCAAAGCTAGGGATTTTAACAAGGTTTTTGGGGTAGTTCAGATTGGCAAGTCCATCAATCTTTTGTAATATTGTTTTAGTGGATTGCTTGTCGCTTTGTGCCATGGTTTCTTCCCGTGCATGTTTTTCCACGTAAAACTCGTGTAAATTTTTTTTTTGGGTGTGTTTTGTTTGTGATTGATTTCGCATTGTTTGATTGAATTCGGGTTTACTTTTGCGCGATCCCTAACAAGTGGTCTTAGAGCTAACGTTGGGGTTTTGAGTTCTAATTGGAAACATGTCGACGAAAGAGTCTAAAATGAAGTACAAAACGGAGAAGTTCACTGGTACAAATAATTTTGAACTATGGAAGGTGAAAATGCCTTTTAGTTCAACAAGGATTGCAACACGCTCTCCTTAGTAAGCTGAAGCATCCTGCATCTATGAGTAATCCATTGTTTTGTGAGAATTCTTCTCAAATCTCTCATGAAGTGGTGATGTCTTGGACGGAGGGACTGCACTCCAACCTTTCCAATTACAACACTTTATACTTCAGTATTATAGGTGCATTGTTTGTCTTGGCTATCGTGCATCAACCCATTGGATCCACTTGCAGAGATGATTGGGTGATGTCCATGTGGTGGTTGCTACTGTGGATGTGCCATTTTTGAAAAAAAGAACATGATTAATGGATGATCTTGACCATCAATTAGTGAAGTTGATTGTGAGCAATTGGAAACAAGAATGAAAACACCTCATTCAACACCACCCATCAATCATCAAGATCATCCATTTGTTTTGGTTTTTGGCCTGTGGCCCATCCACAGCAGCAGTAAACAGATTAATGGCCTCACTCAGCTGAGCATCTCTGCTTGTGGGCCTCATGGGATTATGCATGGTGGACGAGCATAAATTGAACTGGCCAATTGGCAGTACGTCAGACCATATAAATCAGGTGGGTTCACCTGGAGGTCTTGGTTTTCTCATATGTTTGCCATGTCCGTACATGTGGAAGCTTGTGGAGGGGCTGGAGCTGTAAGTGGTATTAGCAAACATCCATCTGCTGGCTGTTACCGAGTATTTAAGCAGCTTTCTAACAATCATGACTAATGTGTGATTCTTATTGCGAAGGTGTGTTATCGGTTGTCTCCAATTTGTTTGTAACTGGGTCTGTCAATGGCATCAATAGACCACTCGATCCCATAAAGAAAATTCCTTAATTTTGGCTTTTACTCGCTGGACAGTTTATGGGTCTAACTTGATTTGATCAAAGGTGGCTTCGATCCCATCGATGGGACGTCAATGGCACTCGATACAATTGAAGCTCCCATCGACCGACTTGTGCAATTTTGCGGAATTGCGGGTTTTGTTTCCTATTTTGGTTTTAATCCTTTTTTAAGGGTTTATCAACCATGATTAGGGTATTGAAACGTTCTTAGGGTCTTTTAGTGAGCAAAATGGAGTTCAATGCTAGGGTTTTTGTGGTGTTCGGGGTGTATTCTTTGATCGGTAAGCTCTTCCATCTCTTGGAAGCATTGATTATCATAGTGGATTCATTGTCGCTTTGTGCCATTATTTTTTCCTGCAACGGTTTTTCAATGTAAAACCTTGTGTTCTTTGTGTGCTTGGTTGTTTGATCTCTTATTGTTTGATTCTAACTTCCCCCCCCCCAAAAAAAAATAAAAAAATAAAAATAAATAATAAAAATGGTGAAGTTGAATGTGGATTATTAGAAAAAGTAATGAAAACAGTCTTCATCAACTCCAAGGTGGATGAGTACAAGTCAGCACATGGGTGGAACTTCCTGACAATATACATCAGGTGGGTATCTTGTTCTCCCATGTGTGATGCAGTTGAACATATGGAAACCTGTAGAGTTCCGAGGAGCCTGGCTGTACTCATATGAAGGGCTCTTGGCTCCTATGCGGGTGGTCTGGATATCATCCTCAGATCTAGCTAGACGGTTGATGACATTTGAAGGTCTATAGAATAATGATTTTGCCTTCACTAACTTGAAACTTGACATATAAAATGATGTTCACAAGATATTGGGAAAATACCGAGCACCATGATGAGAAGATCAGCCAGATTTTTGGGGCTAGTCATCTTTGTTGTGGGGACCGCCTGCGGCAGCTTGGATCCTTCATGTGTGCAATGGCTAGTGCAAGTGCACAAGTCACTTGTGGAATTCGTCCGGAACTTTATTTAATTTAAATTTTCTTTTCTTCCTTTTCTTTTATTTTTAGCTATTGGGAATGCTTGCTTTTTGTTTGCATTTATATTTATTCCAATTGAGCTGTGCAGATGAAAAAATCGAGGGAGTTGGTTCGTCGGAAGAGGATCAAGATGGTAGCGGGGGCGAAATGGAACTTCCTGAGATTGATCCACGTGCCGAAGAGAGGGAACTTAAACATCACCTTCTGAAGAAGTACAGTGGATACTTGGGCAGTCTTAAGCAAGAGCTTTCCAAGAAAAAGAAGAAAGGGAAGCTGCCTAAGGATGCTCGGCAGAAGTTACTCAACTGGTGGGAGATGCACTATAAGTGGCCATATCCGTCGGTACGTATGAACAACAATAACAATCATTTTCCATTCCATGCATTGATTCAGAAAGAAAATCTCCATCCATGCACCTTTGCGTTGGAAATCCATTGTGAAACAAATCATTAGCAAACAATTGTGTTACCTGGGAGAGGCAATCACCAATCATCGTGCTACTGATCTTCAGATTTGTTGGATTTTCCACAAGCCCAAGTGAGTTGGATTTTTCATGTTATTTCCCCTAATACCAATCAGCCTAGATGGTATTAGGGGCCGTATATCACCTTTGCATGCTCGGATTTCTCTCAACAAATTGTGAGAAACAGCTCCCGTTCTATTGGTGATATATACCTCAATGGGCTGGACATAAGACTAAAGGAAAGCAAGGGATTTTTGTGGATTCAGTCAAAGGGGGGCATTGAACACAATCCACGTGTGTGATCACATGTGCCAACAACTTCTCATATGGCTGTTTTACACTGGCCATGTCCCTTGTAGACGGATATTTGAGAAACGGAGTAGATCTAGTTAACCTCCTGGCTTTATACCATATTCATCAGAAGGCATAGTGGAAGTCGAATTATTAGTTGCCGTATCCCTTTGGTACATATGGAGAACAATCATATTCTATTACACATTGATTCAGAAGGAAAATCAAGTTTAGTCTTCCTTTGTTGTGGAATTAACCATTGTGAAGCACCCTCATCAAACTTTTGCTGTGCGCACTACCTGCCAGGTTATGCCCCTCTTAAATGGATATTTAAGAAGGGAGATCTATCTAGCCAGCCTCCCAAGTTTTTACTATATCCATACCTCATGCATGGCATGTGTTTATGATGATCTGAGCCATTCATTTTTCAGAAGCCCTTGTGAACCGACTGTAGACTAAAAATCATAATGATCGGATGATCCTAATCATGTTAAGAAATGCTGTGCGAAGGTCACTGGACAGGATCTTGACTAAAAATCATAATGATCAGACAATCCTAACCAGGATCTATGACTGAAATGTTGGGTCTCTGAAGTCTGACCTGTTATGGTTGTGGCCAATCAATGAACCATGCAAATAATGATGCATATGTAATGCATTTTATAGGGAGTGTGAAGTTGCAAGTTCCTCTCAGGTGGACTGGATCTCCTCACATTTGAGAAAATAATTCATTCAATTCCATGGTAGTACAATCAAAATTGTTTGTTGATGTATCGACAGTGTTACTTGACAGTTGAAAAATGTTATAGTGCTTAATAGTTCGCTGTTATTTCCTTATGCATTTTAGCATGTACATCATGTTATATTCTTATACATACATCCATGCATACATATGGGGAATGCTAACCTCCTCACGTATGGGGAGGTTAAGGTTAGCAACGTATCCGGAAGGCTTCTAAATGACAGATGGGATGACCAGTCATCGATTAACAGTTCATTTATACATCTAGCTCATCATCGATTTGATTGATTGATTCATTCATTCATACTAGGTTCAAGCCACACAGGCATGCGTAGAATCAGGTTAGCTGGTCCATTAATTAGGCGGGCTCCCACATGTACATTAAGTCTGGATCAATGACAATATACTTTTGGGCTAGGTCATTTGGAGCCACCCAGTGCGTGGTATGGATCTCCTGGCATGTGTGGCCACCTGTTTAGGTGCATGGGGACCCATCAAAGCTCTGTTTGACATTCTCAGTCATACTAATCTTTCATTTCTCATGTACCATCTTAATTTCTACAAGAGGAGATTGTACTGAATATGAATGCTTTCTTATTACCATGACCAGGAGACCGAGAAGGTAGCCTTGGCGGAATCTACAGGTCTTGACCAGAAGCAGATCAATAACTGGTTTATAAACCAAAGGAAGCGTCATTGGAAGCCGTCGGAGGACATGCAATTCGTGGTTATGGATGGCCTCCATCCTCAGAATGCAGCTCTCTACATGGACAGCCACTTTATGGGTGATGCTTCTTACCGCTTCGGCCCATGATCGCGTGCCAAATTTCAATGAACCGATGCCACCTGCGGGTTGCACCGGAGAAGGGACCACGATCATTGTTTGGGGGTGCATGCAACATGTTACTCTTTGATGGGTCCTGTTCTTGAAGAGAAAGGACCCAGTGCTATCAATATTATATCAGTTATCAATCATTCAGTTAGGATATATTGTACATTTGGTGCATTTCCGTGAGATCTGGACTCTTCATCAATTGCACTGGACCATTGACGAGGCATACTTTGAAAATCCTATCCACGGCTGGGAGGCAACCACCGGTTGGCGTTCGATGGGCAAAAACTTCTCCCATCTGTATAGGGTATGATCCGAATGGTGTGATTTTTGCCACATGGCCTGCCACAATGAGGTATGATTGATGAATTGTCTCGGACCGATGTCAAACATGTGTAAACGCATGCATGGAGATTGAGTGCTTGGTAACTAGGGTTTTAGGGTTTAGCATTTGTATAGTGTGGCCTAGTTCCTTCAGTATGCTGTGATGGTTGTGTATCATTTTCTTACGTAAGCTTAGATTTTCTACCTTTTCAACTGGAGAATGGCTTCAATGCGTTGAATGTTCTCCTTGTAGAAGGAAGAAAGTAGTAGCCAAATGATTATTAATGTTCTCCTTGTGGAAGGAGGAAAGTAGTAGGCAATGATTATTTTCCTGATTATAATGTGCTGTTCTTTATTGCTCTGCTGGCCATCCTAAGGGCACCACTCTTTGGCGCCCACATGCTAATGCATAACTAGTGCTTGATGTAAGTCGTTCATCACATGGACTGGTCCAGTCGTTTGGTCCCATTTCTGAGGTCATGCGTAGGGAAAACGTTCATGGGGAATGATCACATGCATTATTAGAGCTGTAGGGCCCACCATGTTGTGTGAAAGCCATCTAACCCACTCCAACACATGCATACATTCCAGAATCTAGCCTGATGCAGGACTCAAGTGGGCTGCACCGAGGGGACTACACACAACATTGGGGATGGTGACCCCACCATATAAGACTTCTGGATGAAATGTGTGGTCCATGTGATTATGCCACCTATCCCATTCATCAGGTGCACTCCACCTGCATGCCATCTATTCCAACTCTTTTCCTCCATTGGAGAAATATAGCTCTAGTGTAGAAACCTGCTCCTAGCTCTAGTTCTTTTCTTACTCCGCCTTTTATAGAAAATAAAGAATGTAGAGCAGTGATCACACGGTTGTGCGGACGCCTCGTTTCCATACGAATGTGTGAAACTCTCTCTCTCTCTCTCTCTCTCTCTCTCACCAAAACAGACCACCATTTGAAATCTTCACCGGGCGACTAGATGGTTTTTATCGGCCGGCTGATATTTGATTTGTTCCTTTAGGGTTGGATGACATATAAATATCATGGAGGCACTAAAATTGTTTCAATGATGACCGTTCACATTCCAAGATTTCCTGTGGATGGCTTACTTGAATTTTGGGTTCATGTCCTAAAATGATAAGTGCCATTGCTAGACAGAATAGATGTGTTGCTAACAAGGTGCCAACCCCATAACTGGACATTTAGTTGACTTTAAAGTTTTATTAGTTAGAAAAAGTTTACAGGTAATTCATTTATAAGGTTGTGTTTAGACAAGATTGTCATTCGTGAGTTTCAAGCTAAAGTTTATGAGAGCATTTGAAATCTTAAAAAAGAAAAAGAAAAAAAGAAGTGATTTTACTTGCAAGCACCTTACACCTCGAACTCACTTTCAAGGATAGGTTGATTACGCCACTAAAAAGAAGTTTAGTGATCCTAACGAGCCCTAATTGCTTTCTGTTGTAGTAAGTCATTCAAAGTGTTTAACGGCAACATAACGTGGTAGAGTTGGGGCTGTACATGAGCAAAGCTAGCTTGAAAAGCTTGCTCGGCTTGGCTTGACTCAGCTCAAACGACGACTCAAAGCGAGCAAGCTTCAAACGACCCAGCTTGTTTTGAAAACAAGCTGAGCTCGAGCTCGGTTTGACATGAATATAATATATATATATATATATATATATATATATATATATATATATATATATATATATATATATAAAATAAAAAAATGAATATTATTATTATTATCAATTGAATATTTGATTTGGAAGTTGGGTCGGTGTTGGTTGGGTCAATTGAGTTGAGTGGCTAGGTTGAGTAAAGTATTGATTGGATTAGGTTGCTGGGTTGAGTTGGGTGTAAAGCTTGCCTTGACCCGAACCACTAACTTGCCTCGATCTCGACTCGAAATTTTTGTAAAACAAGCCAAATTATTAAATAGTTGTAATAATGCAAATAAAAGTATTTATTTGTTGTCTTTGCACCATACAAAGTTATATTAACTAATGTTGACTCTGGACTTATCATATTAACGGTTTGGAACACTGGATGATGGCCCAGATTCAAAGGATATAGTCCTCACATATCATCTTTATATGTTCGGAGCAAACCTCTACTGGTGTAAAAAATAAAATAAAAATTGCAAGTTAGTTATAAATGGTTTGGATATAGGTCATATTATGATACTTGGACATTGGATATGTATTTAGGTTTGCATATTGTTAAAAATAATCGGATATATTGCGCATACGAATATGGTCTGAAGAAGACGGACGTAAGTTGGATACTCGGGTAATTACATCCAACTAACATGTAATTAAAAAAAACTAAAAATAAGTTTAAGTACCTAATAAAATTATATATATATATATATACACACACACAATAAAAGATAATTTCTATAATATGATTAACTGATGTTAAGTTACAAAGCCTAAAACATTGAAGCAAATATTAAGTCCATCATCCATGTTAATGTGTAGTACTCAACACTGTAGTATTTAATACACATGTATTAGTATTTAATATTTTAATTAAAAACATTATTATTTGAGTAAATTCTGGAAATGTCATTGGGTATGTCTGGTAATTGGATAAAGGATATCAATTTGCAAGCGCAGAGCATGCCACGTGCAAGATCTAAACCATCCATCAACTGTTCTGACCTTGTACATGTTTCCAAAAATAAAATATTGTCCTATCATCTTATGGGTCCCACCGTTGTTAATTGGTGGATGGGTTACAAAAGTTCACCAAGTTTTTCAAAGGTGCAAATTTGTTTTTGCAAACTGTAGCTCACCTGACGAGCGGATCGACTTCGTTCATGGAATAGGGCATCAATGTAGTGGTACTATTCTGATGGATGGATTGGATCTCGGAGCTATAGTGCCATGCTAGCACATGTGTGGTGTGTATAGGAGCATTATGTGCAGTGTATACATACATTATGGAAATGCACTGATCCTCTGCGTCACCACAGGCCCAGTGGCTGCGGGAGTTAGAGATCGAAACCATTCATCAGGTGGGTCCCATTATGGAGATGCTCTGACCCAAGATTAAGGCTGATAAATGATCAAGTGAGCTGCAACTTATGAAAACTAAGATGGACACTTGAAATGAATAACGTATTTACATCATTGTAGCCATATGATGGGACTGCATTTTTTGAGCCCGGACTTGGCTTCGGGCCCAAATACAATACTACTAAATATAGGCCTTTGCCAAACCCATGAGACTAAAAGTAAACCGAGGACTGACCTGCAGAGTTCTTGATCAGAGCCCAGTGGGCCATTCCAGCCCACCCATTAATAGTCGTAGCTAGAACCGGGAATAAGATAGCAATTGTTGAGGATTTTGAAATTATCCAATCATTTGATATTAACTTTGAAACTTCCAATATTAGCTTGAAGACATTTTTTGGAAATAAGCTAGCTCGGGTCCTAGGCCTAAGCCCAACTACGTTTTTATTGTTTGTGTAGCTTTCTTATTGGAATTGCCCATCGACTCTCAAGGCCCAAGCTTGCCCAAACATGAGCTGTGCTTAAAATAAATCTCCTTTGGAGAGAGAGAGAGAGAGAGAGAGAGAGAGAGAGAGAGAGAGAGGTGGACCAGGCCAACGGTCAGGTTCAGGGTCTGGTAATTCATCTTTGCCAAGGAGCCAGCCTGTCAAAGGTAAAGCCCAGGCGTCCTTTCACGCCAAGTTTATGAGGCACCTTGGCCCATGGGCCTGATTGCCTGGCCCACTTTTTAAAATATGAGGGGACTTTCTTCCCCTAATCTTGGTCCAGGGCTGCCCAATGATTGGCCTGCGTCCTTATGAGTCAACTGAGGACAACCAATTCTACTTGGAACCAATATCTCACGATAAGACGGCATTTAGGGCATCTATGGTTAGTCTAGCAAGATGGATGGTTCAAATTCTTCCAGCATAAATGTCTTAAATCGAGTTAGATATAGGGTCGATAGTCTGTTCGATGTCACCTTCGATGGCATCGAACGGTTCTCAATTTCATCAGTATTTTCTGAATTTTCTTCAGTTGGTTGCTGAACTTCCTTTTTTCGATGCCATTGATAGGGCTTCGATGGAATGGACAGAATTAGTTCAATGCCATTTGTAAGCCTTCGATGGCATTAATAGGATTCTGCACAGTTTTTATGTAAAATTGTGAATTTACAGGATTTATTTTCAATTTCGTTTAGTATTCTTTCTAAAGTTATATATATGAGTGTAAACAAGATTAAAAAGTATTCTAAGAATTTCTAAATCATCTTGAAGTTATAGCAAGAGTAAATTCAAGGTTATTCAAATTGCATAAGCATTCTCTCATTTTAATTTCTATTTTCATAGTGGTCATCTGTCACCGTATATTATTATTTTTTTTCGAAAGAGTTTTTTCATGTTAAAATTTCTATGTTCTCATTATTCTTGCTCAATGCTATTAGATTGTCATCCTAGATTCATCTATGCTCGTTTCCATGATCCAGTATTTAATCATATGTAAGGTAGTGATGAAAATAAACCAGGTGGATCGCCTAGTGACCCATTCCCAAGGTGGCAAGATTTGATTGGTTACATGCCTCTTTCATAGATATATGGCACCTTTAGAGAGCCGCACTGGTTCAACCAAATCCCGCCACATCATGACATTTGTAAAAGTAGTAGATTAATTACGTCCTGCCACGCTAGGATGGACCTAGCTGAGGCAGCGGTTCCGTGGAGACCACCGTAAGGTACGCATTTTATTGACAACTGTTCATCTTCTTTTCTTCTTTTTTCTTTTCCAGATTATTTCGGCCTAGACAAAAAATAGGCAAATCCAAGGCTCCAATGACAACACCACAGGAACCAACGGTGATACGACAGCCGCTATTGAAACCTTTTTAGGGCTCATCCAACCTATTCATAAGGTCACGTGGACATAAAGCAGACCATCTTGATGAAAACTTACAAGGCTTTCAAGAAGTTTTTATCGGTGAGCGTTCAATGCCAACTGTCTTGAACTTTAAATCTATCTATTTTTGAGCTCATGCCCTGAAATGATCTAATAAAATAGGTGGCAGGAGCCAATAAAACCCATACATCACGGTGACTAGGTTACCAAGCAATCCGTGGCCAAATGAATTAGGCAGGATCGGACAGGACTGCATGGTGACTCTGCCACTACGAAGGTCCGTGGTGACCTGACGTAGTGGAAAATTTATTAGTCCACCTAACCAGTGAGTATGACATCACAGGATGCGGATTGTGTCCTGATAGGGCACACCTTGATGTATGTGTTATATCCACATTATTCATCCAATTTTCCTTTCATTACAGGGCATGAGACGAAAATTGTATATCCAATGTTCACATGGACCACACCACTGGAAAAAGTAAGAATTGAATGTGCACCGTTGAAAACTTCTTCAGTTAAGAAATTTTGGATCATGCTGATTTGTACGTATTTCCTCTATCCAGATTTATATGACCTTAAGAATAAGTACGATGACAAATAAATATTAGTTAGACCTTGGGAAGATTTCAGCACTAGACGTCATTATCTCCACTTTTTTAATCTGATGTGATCCACTTAAACTTTGGATTTGCTTCAATTAGAGTTCATCACTAAATTGAATGGATGGATGGCGTTGACAAAATACATACATCAGGGTGAGCACTACAGTCCGTCTGCTTTGGAGGTGAACCCTCCAATACCAAAGTGGATAGCAGTAAAAATAGGCAGAAGGAGAATCACACCGTAGGAAATAGGGGTGATCGAATGCCTACCATTAAAAACTTCATGGGTGACATCAAGATGTGGTTTATGTTTTACTTTATGCAGGCAATGAACGTTACAGGGCGAAGATTTGAATGGTAGGCATTCAATCACTGGAAGCGGATTGGCTGGTGTACCACACACCACCGACGTGGCTAGTGTGGGTAGGTGTCATGCGTAGACGATCGCTGGCGCTTCTCGTGCTCGAGTTGTACGAACGGTCCAAAGGAGATCAAAGTAACATGGGTCACACAATGATGTATTTATTGCATCCACACCGTTCATCCATTTTCCAAATCATTTTAAAGCATCGGTCTAAAAGTGAGTCATATCTAAGGCTCAAGTGAACCACACCTCACCGTTAAAACATTTGTGAGGCCCACCATAATGTTCATTTTTCATCCAATTCTATTCACAAGGTCACGCAGACATGGATGAAGAAACAAATATCATTTTGATCCGAATGTTCTTCGACTCCAGAAGGGTTTCAATGGTAGACAATCAATCCTACATGTCTCATTATGGGACCCACAGACTGGGTGACGTGAACACACCAGCCAGATCGGTGGTGTCGGGTACACCAGCCAATCCCCTTCCTTCATCATCACTGTTTCACGTGGTGTTATCTACTTGAGATTTGGATCTGACACATTTTTGGA
Source organism: Magnolia kwangsiensis (assembly GCA_037074715.1). NCBI lineage: Eukaryota > Viridiplantae > Streptophyta > Magnoliopsida > Magnoliales > Magnoliaceae > Magnolia > Magnolia kwangsiensis. The sequence goes on from CM073585.1 coordinate 91,117,584, forward strand.
TAATAACCTAAAATGAGGTGGGAAAATGAATGGACGGCGTGGATAGTGGGGTTCGCAGCTTTTAAAACGCGGACAGGTGGCGCGGATTATTGGGTACTACCCCACCACGCTCTGGCTAGAGACGGACGATCCTGTCAGTGATGTGGGTCCAATGTGATGTATATATTTTATCCACGCCGTCCATAGGCAGGCTTAAGTGGACCGCACTACAGAAAGATAAAAAGCATGTCGCAGAAAACTTCTTAGGGTTCGCAGAAGTTTTGGATCAAGCTGATATTTATGTTTCCCATTCATACAGGTCTGTGTGATACATTAACAGTTTGGATGGCAAATAAACATCATGATAGGCCGTAGGAAGTTTTGAACTGTGGGAATTTATTACCCACTGCTTCTGGTGGTGTGGTCTACGTAGAGCTTTTAATATGTTTTTTTTTTTCCTGATCATGCCCTAAAACGATTTTTCAAAATAATAAACAGCATGGATAAGACATACAACTTGGTGGGCTCCACATATCATGTGACAGGACCTGCAGTCTCTATCCAATCCGCGCTGGACGAATGCCAATCATGGTAGACGGGTTCAAAGGAAGCGGGTTGGATGGTGTACCTCACACTTATATAGTTGTTGCATTGGTGTTAGTAAGCTCCATGGGTCTCATCATGAGGTATGTGTTATATCTAAACTGTTCATCCATTTGGTGAGATAGTTTTAAGGCTTGAGACAAAAAATAAGATTGATTTAACTATCAAATGGATCACACTGCAAAAAGCAGTGGAGTATTAAACGTCTACCATTGAGATCTTTTTTGGGGTCACGGAAGTTTTGGATCAGTATGAAATTTGTTTTTCCTCTTCATTTAGGTCTTTGTGAAATTATGAACAGATTGGATGGAAATTAAATGTTATTGTGGGCCCTACAAATTGTTTAACTATAAAAATCATTATCACTGTTGCTATTTGTGGTGTGGTCGAGATGATCTTTGAATATGATTCATTTTTTTGGATAATGCTCTAAAATGATCTTTAAAAATAGATAAACCATATAGATATAATAAATACATCACTATGAGGCCATGTAACCTTGATCTCTTTTGAACTGTTCGTACATCACTATGGGGCCATCTAACTTTGAGAAGCATCGGTGCTCAACCTCACATGACACGCATCTATAGCAGTTATATAGATGATGTGTGGTACACCAGCCAATCCGCTTCCGATTCATAGCTTTTTCCAGCACTGATTAGCAGGAAGTGAATTGGCTGGCGTATCTCACGCCTGCTATATAGGTGTTGTATTGATGTTAGCAAGTTCTGTCGGTCTAATCATGAGACATTTGTTATATTCAAATTGTTTATCCATTTGACGAGCTCATCTTAAGGCTAGAGACTAAAAATAAGATAGATCTAATTATTAAGTGAACCACATTGCAAAAACCAGTGGGGGATTGAACGTCTACCATTGAAGCCCTTTTTGGTGTCACAAAAGTTTTGGAACAATATGAAAATTGTTTTTCCTCTTTATAATGGTGGGCCCTACGAATTGTTTAACTGTGAAAATCATTATCTCCGCTGCTATGTAGGGTGTAGTCCAGATGATCTTTGAATATGATTCATTTTTTGGACAATGCTCTAAATGAACTCTAAAAATAAATGAATGGTGTAGATGTAATAAAAACATCACTTTGGGGCCACGTAACTTTGATCTCCTTTGAACCGGTCGTGTAACTCCAAGATCCGAGGGACACGGATTTCCTACGAAAGCCTTTCGCAGGAAGATTCTACGCAAGGATGTTGGGTGGGTCCCTCCGATATGTTTGTGAGAAATTCACACTGTCCGTCCGTTTTTCGAGCTCATTTTAAGATGTATATCCAAATTTTAGGTGGATATAAAACTCAAATGGGACACGGGGGAGGAAAAAGTGGAAATTCAGTGAGAATCGTTGAAGCATTCTTATGACTATAAAAGTTTTGTATCAAGCTATCGTTTTGGTATTTTCACTTCATCCCATTGGGAATAACCTTATAAACAGTTTGGATAGCATATAAACATCAAGGTGGACCTCAGGAAGATTTCAACGGTGGGAATTTCTTTTCCCAATTTTTCCTTTCGTGTGACCCACTTGAGTTTTGTATCCACCTCCAGTTTCGATACACATCCTAAATTGATATCTTAAAACGGACGGACGGGGTGGATTTCTCACAAACATATCGGTGGCCCCACTCAGCATCCGTGCGCAGGAACTTCCTGCGAGAGGCTTTCGTAGGAAATCCGCGTACAACTCCTAGAGCGTCGGTGCTCTACACGTGCCTGTAGCAGCTATATGGCCGGCGTGAGGTATACCAGCCCGTTTGCTTTCTAATTAGCAGCGACTTCAGTACGTACTGGTGGGGTCACTGTCGAATTCGAGACCTTGGGCGGCCGGAAGCGGATTGTCTGGTGTAGCACACGCCGTTATATAGCTGATGTATTGGTGTAAGCAAGTTCTTAGGATATAATTATGAGTTTTGTGTTATATCCAACCGTCCATCCATTTGATGAGCTCATTTTATAGTTTGATTTAAAAAATAATACAGGACCACACGTAAAAAGCAATGAGGGATTAGACGTCTACCATTGAAGCCCTTTTGGGGGAGTCTTGGATCAATATGAAATATTTTTCCATCTTCATCCATATATTCGTGACCTTATTAAGATATTGGATGGAAAATAAATGTTATAATAAGATGTTGGGTGGGTCCCTCCGATATGTTTGTGAGAAATTCACACTGTCCGTCCGTTTTTTGAGCTCATTTTAAGATGTATATACAAATTTTAGGTGGATACAAAACTCAAATGGGACACGGGGGAGGAAAAAGTGAAAATTCAGTGAGAATCGTTGAAGCATTCTTATGACTATAAAAGTTTTGTATCAAGCTATCGTTTTGGTATTTTCACTTCATCCCATTGGGAATAACCTTATAAACGGTTTGGATAGCATATAAACATCAAGGTGGACCTCAGGAAGATTTCAACGGTGGGAATTTCTTTTCCCAATTTTTCCTTTCGTGTGACCCACTTGAGTTTTGTATCCACCTCCAGTTTCGATACACATCCTAAATTGATATCTTAAAACGGACGGACGGGGTGGATTTCTCACAAACATATCGGTGGCCCCACTCAGCATCCGTGCGCAGGAACTTCCTGCGAGAGGCTTTCGTAGGAAATCCGCGTCCAACTCTTAGAGCGTCGGTGCTTTACACGTGCCTGTAGCAGCTATATGGCCGGCGTGAGGTATACCAGCCCGTTTGCTTTCTGATTAGCAGTGACTTCAGTACGTATTGGTGGGGTCACTGTCGAATTCGAGACCTTGGGCGGCCGGAAGCGGATTGTCTGGTGTAGCACACGCCGTTATATAGCTGATTTATTAGCGTAAGCAAGTTCTTAGGATATAATTATGAGTTTTGTGTTATATCCAACCGTCCATCCATTTGATGAGCTCATTTTATGGCTTGATTTAAAAAATAATACAGGACCACACGTAAAAAGCAATGAGGGATTAGACGTCTACCATTGAAGCCCTTTTGGGGGAGTCTTGGATCAATATGAAATATTTTTCCATCTTCATCCATATATTCGTGATCTTATTAAGATATTGGATGGAAAATAAATGTTATAATAAGATGTTGGGTGGGTCCCTTCGATATGTTTGTGAGAAATTCACACTGTCTGTCCGTTTTTCGAGCTCATTTTAAGATGTATATCCAAATTTTAGGTGGATACAAAACTCAAATGGGACACGGGGGAGGAAAAAGTGAAAATTCAGTGAGAATCGTTGAAGCATTCTTATGACTATAAAAGTTTTGTACCAAGCTATCGTTTTGGTATTTTCATTTCATCCCATTGGGAATAACCTTATAAACGGTTTGGATAGCATATAAACATCAAGGTGGACCTCAGGAAGATTTCGACGGTGGGAATTTCTTTTCCCAATTTTTCCTTTCGTGTGACCCACTTGAGTTTTGTATCCACCTCCAGTTTCGATACACATCCTAAATTGATATCTTAAAACGGACGGACGGGGTGGATTTCTCACAAACATATCGGTGGCCCCACTTAGCATCCGTGCGTAGGAACTTCCTGCGAGAGGCTTTCGTAGGAAATCCGCGTCCAACTCCTAGAGCGTCGGTGCTCTACACGTGCATGTAGCAGCTATATGGCCGGCGTGAGGTATACCAGCCCGTTTGCTTTCTGATTAGCAACAACTTCAGTACGTACTGGTGGGGTCACTGTCGAATTCGAGACCTTGGGCGGCCGGAAGCGGATTGTCTGGTGTAGCACACGCCGTTATATAGCTGATGTATTGGCGTAAGCAAGTTCTTAGGATATAATTATGAGTTTTGTGTTATATCCAACCGTCCATCCATTTGATGAGCTCATTTTATGGCTTGATTTAAAAAATAATACAGGACCACACGTAAAAAGCAATGAGGGATTAGACGTCTACCATTGAAGCCCTTTTGGGGGAGTCTTGGATCAATATGAAATATTTTTTCATCTTCATCCATATATTCGTGACCTTATTAAGATATTGGATGGAAAATAAATGTTATAATAAGATGTTGGGTGGCTCCCTCCGATATGTTTGTGAGAAATTCACACTGTCCGTCCGTTTTTCGAGCTCATTTTAAGATGTATATCCAAATTTTAGGTGGATACAAAACTCAAATGGGACACGGGGGAGGAAAAAGTGAAAATTCAGTGAGAATCGTTGAAGCATTCTTATGACTATAAAAGTTTTGTATTAAGCTATCGTTTTGGTATTTTCACTTCATCCCATTGGGAATAACCTTATAAACGGTTTGGATAGCATATAAACATCAAGGTGGACCTCAGGAAGATTTCAACGGTGGGAATTTCTTTTCCCAATTTTTCCTTTCGTGTGACCCACTTGAGTTTTGTATCCACCTCCAGTTTCGATACACATCCTAAATTGATATCTTAAAACGGACGGACGGGGTGGATTTCTCACAAACATATCGGTGGCCCCACTTAGCATCCGTGCGTAGGAACTTCCTGCGAGAGGCTTTCATAGGAAATCCGCGTCCAACTCTTAGAGCGTCGGTGCTCTACACGTGCATGTAGCAGCTATATGGCGGGCGTGAGGTATACCAGCCCGTTTGCTTTCTGATTAGCAGCGACTTCAGTACGTACTGGTGGGGTCACTGTCGAATTCAAGACCTTGGGCGGCCGGAAGCGGATTGTTTGGTGTAGCACACGCCGTTATATAGTTGATGTATTGGCGTAAGCAAGTTGTTAGGATATAATTATGAGTTTTGTGTTATATCCAACCGTCCATCCATTTGATGAGCTCATTTTATGGCTTGATTTAAAAAATAATACAGGACCACACGTAAAAAGCAATGAGGGATTAGATGTTTACCATTGAAGCCCTTTTGGGGGAGTCTTGGATCAATATGAAATATTTTTCCATCTTCATCCATATATTCGTGACCTTATTAAGATATTGGATGGAAAATAAATGTTATAATAACCCTATGAATTCTTTAACGGTGAAAATCATTATCATCACGGTTATTTTTGGTGTGGTCTATTTCAACTTTGGATATGATTCAGTTTTTGTCTAATGCTTTAAAATAATCTCAAAAAATGGATGAATGGTGTGGATATAATAAATACATTATCATAATAACCTTGATTTTCTTTGAACCGTTCGTACCACACAGAGCCCGAGGAGCGTCCGCGGTCTTCTTTGTACGACCCGTATACACCAGCTCTATAACTGGTGTAGCCAATCTGCTCACCGGGTGGCCATCTCTGAGTTCTCGATAAAAATCTGCCGCATCGGATCACTGTGGACCTCCACCCCATTTACGTCTGCAGGATGGAAGCGGATTGGCTGATGTACCACACACCAGCTATCTAGTGAAGGTACCTGTCGTATTCGGCTCGATCTTTGAGTTGTATGAACCGAAGATCAAAGTTACTGATGTATTTATTATATCTATGCTGTTCATCCATTTTTTACATTAATTTAGACCATTATAAAAAAATAAATCATATCCAAAGATTGATCGGACCACACTACATATGATAGCGGGATAATAATTTTTATCATTAAAAAATTAGTAGGACTCATCCCAACTTTTATTTTCCATCCAATCTATTCATTAGGCCCACTTTACTGTTTATTTAAAATCCAATTTATTTATTAGGTCATACGGATCTAAAATAATTGAAAAAATAAAGACAAGCTCGATCCAAAACTTATACGGCTCCCAACAAGCTTTTAATAGCCAACATAGTGTTCCTGTAACGTGGTCCACTTTAGCTTTTGGCTCTCATGCCTTAAATTGAACTGAAAAATTATATGTACGGCGTGAAGGAAACATTTACATATTAATAGGCCCATGCAGCACTGATCACCTGTCAGGTGATAGCAGGGGCGTAGCCCATCCGTTTCCTCGTTAACAGGGTAAAGAGGAAACGGATCTCCCTAGCGACCAGCCCCGTGGCGGGTAGTCGGTCTTCCGTGGGCCTACCATGATGTATGTGTTTCATTCGTTCGGTTCATCTATTTTTAAAGATCCTTTTTGGGCTATATCCGAAAAATCAATCATATAAATCTCAAGTGGACCACATCACACGAAAATAATAGTAATTGGATATCTACCATTAAAATCCTCATAAGGCTTATTATACTGTTTATTTGACATTTAATATGTTGATTATGTCAAACAGAAACAGATTAAGGGAAAAAAACAAATATCAGCTTGATCCAAAACTTTTATTGGCACCAGAGTGTTTTTAACGGTAGACGTTCATTCAACGCTCTTTCCTGTAATGCGGTGCATTTGATATATATATATATATATATATATATAATATGTTTGGTCTCGTGTCATAAACTGATTCAGAAAAGTATATGGACGGCATGGATGAAACACATCCATCATGACGCGCCCCACACAGCACTGACCACTGGCCAATGGCTGGTTTCAGGGAGAGTAGCCAATCCGTTTCCTGAAAATGATGGTAGCCAGTGGCCCGTCCCATCGTTTCTGCCAATGATACGGAGTAAAGTACAAATCGTCGTATGGAGCAAAGTACAAATCCAGGTCGATTTACGAGATTTTGCATGCCGCAAGTGGCTCTAGGCCGTCAAACCTGAGGGCCAGCGTGGATGGATCATTGATCAAAATCCGAAAAAATCAGAGGATCCTAGCCATCAGTTTTACCACTTTTTCCCCTTTTATGGTCAACCATTAACCATTTCGTTTGGCTGTGCCCGTGTGAGGGCTGCCAGTTGGATCAGCCACGACCATCCAACCAGTGTTGCTTCCTTTCATCCCCCATGATAATGGCCACTAGATGGACGGTCCCAATCTACCTTCTAATCTGCGACGTTTACAAGTTGAGGTACTGCTTGTATAGCGTCTAGATATACAGAGTACATATGCGGCCCACGGTTTTGTGATCCACATCGTTGAACCATTTTAGATTCACCGTATGCGGCACCGTCCCTGTCCTATCCATCAAGGTTTACTATCATCGAATCAGAGAGATTTTTGGAGAGTTTCCCATCCACCGTGAGGTCCATCTGATCAACGGTCCGGATTACCCATCCATAGACTTCATTTAAGAAGATTGGGGCTCCCTACTTAATTACACAAAAAGTTTCATTAGCAGCCTTTAAATGTATGATTTGACAAAACGGCCCTGTCACCCCAAGAGTACGTTGTACGAGTAGGGAAAGATGGATTGGCTACTCACCCTACCCCTGGCCAAGGGCTAGTGGTCGGCGATCTGTGGACCCACAATAATGTTTGGGTCTCATCCAATCCGTTCACCCATTCTTCCCTATCAGTTTATGTATGAGCCCAAAAATTAGGTTGATCCAAATCTAAAGTGGCCCGCAAAGTGTTGATTGAACCCTACCATTGAAAACTTTTTGGGGGCACAAAAGTTTTGGATGAAGCTTATATATATTTTCCCTTTGTACAAGTCTGCATGACCAAATCATACAAGTATGTATGACCTATCAACAGATTATTTCAAATAATCATTAGAATGGGCCCTAGGGAGGTTTTAATGGTGGACATTTAATCTCTACTGTTTTCCCATGGCGTGGTTCAACTTAGGTTTAGGTCCAACTCATTATTAGGACCAAACCCTAAAATTATCTTTCAAAATGGATGGACCGCGTGGATAAAACACATACATCACGGTGGGTATACAAGCACCGACCACTAGCCACAGGTCTGGCAGCCTCACTAGCCAAATCACGTGCTGGCAACTTAGGGCCTATTTGATTTGTGAGGTAAATGAGAATTAATTGAGAAATAAGTAATAATTATATACTAGCGAATTGCCCCTTATTTCCTGTGCACCGTCGATGGCGTAGCTTTTGACATTAAAATTGAGGATGACTGTGACAGGAATATAGGGCCCACTGTGATGTACATGATGTATCAACACCGTTCATCCTATATGTCAGCCTCATTCAGGACATGAACTCAAAATTGACACAGATCCAAAACTCCAGTGGACCACACCATAGGAAATAATGGAAATTTAATGTGTGCCGTATAAAAATTTGGTTGAGCTTAGATGTTTTGGCTGAAGCTGATATTTATGTTTATCCCTTATCAATTTTAGACTTAAGCCCTAAAATCTTTTGATAAAATAGATGGACGGTATGGATATGTCACATACATCACAGTGGAGTCTACAAATGTAAGTTAACCTTTTCAGATCAACTCTGTAGGTGAAATTGCATTTGAAAATCCAAACAAGGAAAAATGTAATAATAAACTTTTGCAAGGGTATTTTCTAATTCCCTTGAAATCAAACAGGCCCTTAGAGGTGGGCATCGAGCCGAGTCGAGCTGAGCTTGGCTTTTCCATGCTGTACTTGAGCTTGCTCCTCAAGTTAAGTTTTGTACGAATGATTTGTAAATATATATTGTAGATTTTGTACGTTTTATATAAAAGTACAGTAAAATAGGGCATTCTGCAAATATATGTGAAAAATACTTAGGGTGCAATGGGTTCTTCATGAATGATTGAAAACGGTAGAGATTAAATATCAGAAAAATGCAGAGCTTAATATAAGTTTTGTATGAATGGTTAAAAAATGTCGAACAAGATATTAATTTTCTTATACATTGTTAGAAAATACAAAAGCATATTTAAGTTTCTAGACTCAAAAACATGAAAATGCAAATGGCGAGATATATATTCCATTGGCCGAAAAGTAGGCAGAGTAAATTCGCATTCTCTATTTTGAAAAGAATATGTAGCCAAATCAAAGATCTTTTTGACTTTCGATTCAAAATGTACACATTTCAGACCACTCAGCTACAAAAAGTAAAGACGGAGAATTTGATTCACATGCTGAAAAATCCAAGACTTGATTAAAAAAAAGAAAAAAAAAAGAAAAAAAAGAAGAGGTTAGGGTTGGGTCAAGTTGTTGTTTTGTTTTTATAAAACTTATATATATATATATATATATATATATATATATATATATATATATATATATATATTAACATACTTATTAATTAAGTTGAGTCAATCTTGAGTTCAAGCTTCAAGTTTAGTTGAGTTGAAATGTCCCGTGTTTGAACTCGTGTTGAATTCAACTCGACCCTTCAAAAATTAGTTTGATTAGGTTTAAATGAGCCACTCAAGCCGACTCAATCCAAGCTAATTCGAGAAAAGCCGGGTGAGTTTTTCGAGCTGACTTAACTCGTGAACAGCCCTATTGGCTACTCACCCAAATATTGTACGCACCTTACTTTGATGTATGTACTGTATATCAGTACCGTACATTTATTTTCCAACATCATTTTAGGAATCGAAATAAAAAAGAAAGCAAATCCAAATCTAAGGAAAACCATGGTAAAAGAAACAGCGGTGATTGAACGCCTCACTCGTGAAAACACTCATGTGCCCTACTGTAATGTTTATTTTTCATCCAACCAAATTATAAGTTCAAACAAACCCGGACGAAGGTTAAAAAATTAATAATAATAAATAAATAAAATCACCTTGATCCAGTCATATGGCCCAAAAAAGGTTTTTAATAGCCGATCACTACTGTATTTTTTTTGGTATGGTCCACCCAAGATTTGGATCTACTTAGTTTTTTCTCTTTTTTTTTTTAAGCAGTAAAATAATCTGGAAAAACGGATGGACGGCGTAGATATATAATACATACATTAAAGTGGCCCCACGCTAAGCGCCGCACCTAATTCGCTCCCGGATTGCCTAGAGCTAGTGGCCTGTCTGTAAAAGAAAACATCGATACACTCACGGAGAACCATGATCCATTCTCACGCACGGAGCATCTGTACACGTGGAAGAAATTTACTTCGTCCTCAGCCGTTCAAATCGTGGGACCCAGCGAAGATATTTGACAGACCAATAGTTAAAGTGAGTAGATGATTCTAACTAACCGATCGGTCAACATCTAATAACTACTAAAGATGGAAAATATACCTTAATCAAAGGATAGTTTAGGATGCTAAAATCAATCCGGTTTCAGGAAAATGTCCCATATACCATAGGTCCCACTATTTAACGGTTTTGGATTAGAGTACATGTATGCACGTGTGCACACTTACACACGACTGAGCACCTGTGTATGCTTCCTTATACTCTGCCAGCCTATCTAATAACTTATTGTACGAAGCAATCAAGGGGGGGCAGGAGGAGAATACAGAGAAAGAGCCTTTTGGTTCCCATGAGAGAAATCTAGTAAAGGCTGCCGTTGATTAATGGCCATGATGACATGGCCCATTTACTACTCTATTAACCCTTCATTTTTCTATTGGTACGTTAGTAATAAATAAAAGGCCGCAGATATGTCAGTGTCCCGTTTTGGCTTCTCCTCATTAAGTTCTCGTCCTTCAACCGTCAGGAAGTACTGCGTATGTATGGACGCGGACTAGTGACCCTGCACCCACCGACGTCGGTGATTGGCTGGTGACTCTGCCACAGGGTGATATCCCTTATGGCAGGCGCTGTGAGGCCCACCGTGATGTATTTGTTGTATCCACACCGTTCATTTATTTTACCAGTTCATTTTTTATTATAAGCCCAAATATGAAACAGACTAAAATATCATGTGTACCACATAACTGGAAACAATGTTGATTGAATGTTTACCATTAAAAACTTTTTATGAGCCACTAAAATTGGATCAAGCTGATATTTATGTTTTCACTTCATCTGGGCCTGTGTGACCTTATAACTGATTGGATGGCATTACTGTCGGCCCTTGGTGGGGTGTCATTATCCCTAAAGTTGCTTGAAGCGTGGTACACTTGGCCGTTGGATGTATCCATGAAGGTGGGTCCCACGTAATATCCCTCATCTGAGGGTCACCTGGGAAGCGTAAGCCTCTGACCAGGGGCCTACCTTGATATATGTGTTATATATCCATGAGGCTTTTCGTTGTTCCCCTTCGTACCATCGAGCTATAAAACTCTTAAGAACAAATTGATATTTGCATTTTCCTTCGTTTGATTGTACAACGTCATCAAGAACTTACGTGGCAACTAAATATTAAATTGAGCCCACGGAATTTTTTAAATGGTGCGGATACAATAACCATTAAGATTTTAATCTACTTTATTTTTAGGAACAAAAAACATTTTGACATTCAACCCATACACCAAGGTGAACCCACATACATAAGCACATATATCATGTCGGGCAGCGAGTCCCTACTGCAGGTCACTCTAAGGGCCCATTCATTTTTTTCAGTTCATTCAAATCTCACGAGACTAAGCCACATGTAATAGTAATTAATTGAATTTAGAAAGCACAGGAGCTTTTGATGAAGTTGATATGTGTTTTCCTATACCTAATGGGTTTCATAGAAAAGAAACGTTATATTGGGATCTGGTTAGTTTTTAATGGGATTGTTCACTTAGGATAGGCCTCATTTTTTGTCCCATGTCACGAAATAATGAGTTAAAATGGGTGGATGGTGTTATGGGAAATCTGAGCTCATGATACAATGTTGGTCCGATCGCCAGTTAAAGCTGAGGTGTGACTCCTTCGACCTATTTTGAAATGCAACCCGTCCGAGTAGCCGACAGGGCCGAGATGCAGCTTAGTACAGACCTCATATTTTGACCGGATGACCTGCCCTCTACTCGACATGACCAGTCAGCCCAAATACGATGAGACCGGCTTAACAGGACGGATCAGGCAGTAATAGATACTGGTCTTCAATCCGAGGTCGGATGGTCCGAGCTGAGTCAGTATTCAGAGGCGTATAATTCATTCGCCAAACATGAAAACTGTCACAACCGAACGTGGTTGATAACTTCGCTCACAGATGCGCACGATCCATAAGATACGCTGCGCAATCAGTAGATTGCAGGCAGTATCTCCATGATCCTAGAATCCCTCTAATCGTGCCGAGATTATTGGATCCAGACCGCCTCACAGACAAGTATAAATAGCACATCACACCATATTTATAGGTACGCGATATTAAGTGCTCTCGCCTCTACTCTCGACTTAGACCCGGATTCCATTGTCCTGACTTAGGCATCGGAGGGTCCCCCGGCTTAGTCAGGGTCACCTTTGCCAGTTCTCTTGGTGCAGGATTTTGAAGACGTGGAGGGAGAGCTTACCAGATTTTTGCATCATAAGATGACATGTGTAAAACATATATCATAGTGGGGTTGATAGGGTACTATCAAGCGTATGCATGCAATCCACATGCAGAAATCACTAAGATGCTAAGTGGGCCCCACCATAATGTTTATGAGAAATTTACACCTTACAACTATTTTGAGAGATTATTTTAGGATATATGAGGAGAATCCAAAAGTTAAGTGAGTCGTACGGGAGGAAATAGTGGGGATTTAGTGGCCACCATTCGAAACATTCATATGGCAACAAAGTTTAATATCAGGTTGTTTTTTGTGTGTGTTTTCACTTCATCCTGGTTGTGATGGCTTTATAAACAGTTTGGATAAGATATAGACATGGGTTGTAGATATGCCTTATTTTTGGAATCATGCCGTAAAATAAGCTTAAAAAATTGATGGACCGAATGGATATATAAAACGTACATCAAAATGCCCCACCATCCATGCACCATCCACTACCGTGTTACCCGGGTGACAACGCAAAGCGCGTGATTTCATAGTTATTGGATCGAGTATGCACTCGACCGAGCCTTCTGTGACTGTGACATGTGGACAAATTAATCCCCACCACGTCAGTCACCACGGACGGCCGTATGGAGAGGGAGAAAACAGTTAATAATTTGCAGGACCATGATTCGAGCTGTATGTGGTCCACCCATGATTTTTTTGTTTTGTTTTGTTTTGTTTTTTTTTTTTTGCGGAATCCAAACCATCCATCCAGTTCTCCTCTCATCTTCACTGTATTTAGTAAGAACCATCTTGATCCAAATCTCAGGCAGGAAAACCCGCATGGAGAAATCTACAATCACATTTAAAACCGATATATTCATGTAGTGGGCCCACTTCAGTCATGAACTGGCCTGAATTTTTGTGTATCCCTTCATCCTGCTGGACAGCACCTGATGGCTAGGTTGGATGGCATATAAACAGTACAATGGACCCCACATTTCATCTGGAAGTTTCCGTGGTCCTTGCTACCTTCCCCAATGTCCCTCGTTGTTCCCTTTGATGTGTCCCATCTAAAATATCGATCAAGATAGACTATGCATCTCGACCTAACATGGGGATGGCACTCACACATAATGGTAGGCCCCACGCAGCTTGTACTTGTGGTAATTACCATCCGTTCAAATCTTATGTGATCATTCCACTTAAAATAAATGCCTTAAGCGCAGCGACAGTTTTCGGAAACGGATTGGCTACTACCCCTGCCACTAGCCAACGGTAGTGGTCGGTGCTCTGTGGGCCCTACCATGATGTATTTGTTCCATCCATGCCGTCCCACCATTCTTTCATATCATTTTATTATATGAGCCCAAAAATGAGGTTGATCCACATCTCATGTGGATCACACAGTGTTCATTGAAGGACCACCATTAAAAAAATATTGGCGGCCACAAAAGTTTTGTATCAATCTGATATATATATTTTTCCCTTCATCCAAGTCTGTATGACCGTTCCAGTGGTCCGTAGGAGGTTTTTAATGGTGGACATTCAATCACTACTGTTTTCCATGGTGTGTTCCACCTAAGATTTAGATCTACCTAATTTTTGGGATCAAGCCCTAAAATTATCTTTCAAAATGAATGGACGGCGTGGATAAAACACATACATCATGATCGGGTCCACATAGCACCGACCATTAGCCACCGGGATGGTGGCAGCATCACTAGCCAAACCACGTCCTTTTCACAGTTTTCGTACTTACTTGGCAATCGACATCTAGGCTCATAATCTGAACGGTTCTGATCAGTGGATCCATTTTGCAGGCCCACAGACCACAACTTCACGTGGTACTGCGGACTATAAATGGGTCCTCCGTTGCAAAATTCCCGTACACCTTTCAAGTCCGTTAAAAACCAGGTCTCTCATCAACTGGTCATGTCTCAAATACCAGCATTTCGGTCATTCCAAGATCCATCAACAACCTCAGCACATCCAACGGCGAATATGTGTAGGCTTGTGATTACGATGACCATGTTGGTCCTTGTGATTTTTTGGTCCAGCACGGTGGCTCGAGAAATCTCAGGCGTTCGTGACCGTTCATCATCATCATCATCATATTCTTCTTTTTCTCCTCCTCGTTTCAATGCTGCAACGGAAGAAATGAGAGTTGTTCCCGCAGGACCGAATCCTCTTCACAACAGGTAGAGATGGCGAGCTCATCCCGGACTCCCCACCCGCAGTTCATCCAGCATGTATCAACCTATGGGGCCCACATGGAGAGATGATCGGACGATCGGATCCATCCATCTTCTAGCTACGACCGTGGATGGTCTAAAACCGATGATTCAGACCATCATCACCGTGTCAAGTTGAATGTATGACACACTTTCCCGCTTGTTGAATTCGACTCCACGAAGTGATGGGTCAGTACGGTTTTCGGCCAGTGGGCCATCCACAGTAGTTTCTTAAAGATGGACGGTTTTGATCAACAGACCATAAGTGCGGACCCACCTGGCTGACAGGAACGCACAAGGATGTGGCAATGTTAGTTAGAGATGGAGGTTGGTTGGGGCATTGTTTATTGAAGAATCTTTGTAGCCTTTTGCTTTTGTATGTTGGATGTGTCCATATGGAATTTTCTATCCAACTCATAAAATCAAGAGCCTGGATTTCTTTTTGACGGTTGATTTTTCTTTTTCCTGACATAGTTTTGCATGTGTTGTCTGTTGGTTTCGGGATCAGGGGACGGTTTTGTGCATGCTTATCGCCCAATGGATAAGATATTGTCCCCTCTCCTCTATTTAAATGAATATAGTGCATCTTCAATCTTACAAATGACCCTATGCTTAGTGCTGAGCTGGCATGTATTGAACGGACCCAGATTGTGCCGTGAGGCGCTCACCATCCTTGATCAAGTGTGGATTCTATGGGACTACCATGATCTATATATTTTAAACGTGTTCTGCGTATGTTTTTTCAACTCATTTTAAGTCATAAGCCAAAAATTAAAGCTTTTCTAAAGTTTAAGCAGACAATACCCTAGAAAACTAGGATTAGTGTTTATTTGTCATCCAACTTATTCATAATGTCATATAGACCTAGGCGAAGGGTATATAGTAGAGGTAGACATCTAGTTCCCATTGTTTTCCATGGTGTATTCTAATCTAATTTTAGATATGCTTTAATGTTGAGCTTCAGTTCTTAAAATGAGGAGGTTTTTTTTTTTTTTTTTTTAGCACATGCACACACACCCCCCTGCACACTCACACTGTAGTGGAATTTTCATCACCTATGAGTACTCAAACCTTGGACCTGGTGTTGAAACTCCCAGGAGTTTACCACCGGAGCAAGAGTAAGGACCTGATCCTTCCATTAAAACGGTACATTAATGAGCTAGGTTCAGAGCAATGTGAGATAGTTCGGTCCATATCTGATATGGACATTAGAGCACTGAGATGGCCTTTTCCTAATACAAGAGGACCAGAAAGGATGCACCCCTGATCATGTAACATCGTGCTCATGCTAAACAGTAGTCAACTGCAGAGTGGATAATTGCTGGAAGCACCGAAGTAGTAAGCACATTTCAAGATGAGTGCTCTCCTATTCTAACGCACTCATAGCCTCAGGCCCAATAAAAAAAAAAAATGAATGATGGGTTGAATACTGAGGATAGGAGCCACCATGTACATGTCCTCACCTGATACTCAGGGATGGTTTGAATGTTTGTTTGTGAACTGACACGTGCATTGTCATGTAGATGGGCCGTGTTATACATGAGGGGTTAAAACAACCTCTTAAGGGTATGGCATGATTTGAGCTGGGAGACTGCCATCCTACCCATCCATTAGATGCGCTCGCAAATATTAAGCATGTGTACCAAGATAAAGCGTGATCCATGCTTCAGGTGGGCCACACCAAACAGAACAATGGGGGACATCGAGGAGGGTATACCACCTTCGAAACTTCCAGATGGAATGTAGGGTTGAGCGTATTGTATAGATATCATCCAACCCATTCATTAGGTGTCCTAGGATAAGGGACAGAAACTCAAGTTATTCCAAAATGTAGCTGGCCCCAATAAATGAATGTACACCGGTCCCTTTGGTGTGTTCCACTTGAGTTTTTAATACGGATGATTCTTAAGATATACTGGTCTCACGACAATTCTCAGCAGATCCATGGTTTGGATTCCACATTAATATCTTGGATAGGCCCACCTTATGGTATTTCGAACCCATATGATCATTTACTGAAGGACAATCGCTCAACTTGCACACGTAAACCATAACTCTAATTCGACTTGAAACTCAGTCTTGTTGGTTGTAGGTAGCATTCAAGTCAAGGAATCAAATTAGCTGAGTCAAGCATTCTATGTATTTTGTTCCTTTCAAATCACTGAGTCAACCCAGCCCAGTCTCAAGTCTATCTGATCCAGATGGATTTGGATCCAGTCAGGGTTAAGATCCACCGCATGATATACCCAGTTGTTTGGTATCTGGTTATAATATTGTAAACATTGAGTGAAATTCAATCCCTTCATCAAGTGAAATTCAATGTATGCCAATGCAGCCACAAGTTTCAAGATGTACGAGCTCAACTCGGCACGAAAGTCGTGGGTCGACTCAAATAGTTAATATTTAAAAAGTATAGAAGTGATATATAAATAATGTCCATTGGTGCCGAGTTGAGTAGAGTTTCACTTAGTTTTGCCGAATTTTTTTTCAGCCCGATCAAGTTTTAAATGAGTCGTGACCAAATTGATTTTCCCCTCGAGTCTTGGTGAAATCTGGTCGAGTTGAGTCAACTCAGTCAAGGAGAGTCGATTTCTTTTGAGTTTTTCATACTAGGGTGCAGTCATCGTACTGAAACTGATTTTTCAAGTGGTGCTTTCATACTCTGGATAAACCAAAAATTTACCAGCAGCAGCAGTAGCTTCTTCATTTGAATACACGGAAAAACCTTGATACTCTGGCAACAAGTTATGGTCGTTCGTCCTCGTGCGCTCAGAAGTTGTACACATGGTTTACCAGAATTCAAATTGAGACTTCCAATCATGACCCCACTTCAGATGGGATGTAAACCATACTTACGATAAATACCATGATTTGAACGTTTTAATTTCACTAATATGTATGCCACGTGTACAAGTTATGGTTGCATGAGCATGAAGTATGCACCAAGACACACTCCAGAGTATCAATTAACCCTCCCACACCCAGATCCATAGCTCAATTGGCAGAATGAGTGGAGATCCCTCGTTTCAACACTTGAGGTCTTGGTATGGATCCCTAGTGAGGGTGGCTAACATTGAGTGCTTGTACTAACATGTGTGTGTACTAACAAGCTAACTCAAAATAATAATAATAGTAATAATAAACAAATAAATCAATTAACCCTCCTTTATAAGCGTACCCTGACAGCATTGGATGCTCCTGCATTTTTCAGGGTTCATATATGAAGTTTCATATGGAACACTCGCTCATACGGATTTGAGGTTTCAAGCCAATGGGCACCTACTGCACATGTGTGGGGACGTTTGAAGCTTGCGTAGGATGGGTCCCACCATGCAGATGATCGTGTGCAAAGTTCAGATTAGTCCATTCAACCTGGTGGTCTAATCTATATATATATATATATAGAGAGAGAGAGAGAGAGAGAGGAATATAACATGCGCACCAATTGTCCCAATTGTCATGACTTCTCGTGAGAATTTTTTGAGAACTCATTTTTAATAATATAAGTCCAAAATCTAAAACCTACGGAGCACCCCATGAAATATTTAGAACTCAACTTTTACCCCTATCCAAAACTCTAACAAGCCATAGAAAAAGGAAATAATTCTTTTCCTCTTTTTATTTACCTCTCTTTCGTCATGGCCACCAAAGTTTTGAATCAAGGTAAAAGTTAGGCTCTAAGAGTTTCATAGAATGTTTTATCAGGTAGATGGATAAGATTTTGAGCTCATGTCACCGAGAATGAGTTTCTAAAAGGTTCTTAGGAGAACACTGAACACATGATAAATGGTGAGCAGCGCAGCAATCCTATGTACACACGTACATTCACTTGCGCAACCACCGTTCCTGTGAGAACTTTTTTAGAACTCGTTTTCGTGATACGAGTACAAAATTTAAACAGCTCATGTGATGCAATATCTCATGAATCATGAAACCTTTAAGGACCAACTTTCACCTGATCCAAAACTATGGTGGGCCATGGCAAAAAAATATATTTTTCTCCCTTGATTTCTCCTCTTTCTTTGCTATGGTCCACTGGAGTGTTTTTAATCAAAGTCATGCGAAAGTGAAAGTTTGGGCCCTTGGTATTTCATGGGATGCTGCATCATATGGATCATTTAATTTTTATGCCCAAGACACATGTGCAAAGGTGTGCAGGTGAGTGTGACTCTCCCTCTCTAAATGTGTGTATTTTGCACTTTTTTTTTTCAAAGCTTGTTAGTACACACTCCACTGTTAGCCATCCCATTAGGGAATTGATACCAAGACCTCAATATTGGAACTTTTTACACCTAATCATCTTCATAGAGGGGCTGACTGTAATCATGGCTTAAATGTATTACATTGGCAAGCATGTAAATCAATGTGTTCTAATAAGCATGGGTTTATAAGAGACATGTATGCTTGCGGATAGATATTGTCCTTGTGTATGGAGGTGCATATCTCATTTGATAATAATGTGCCACTAATAAAAAAGTATCATGTGTATGTGTTAGACATATAATATAATAGTAGAAATGATCAGATATATAAAAGTATTATTTCATTGGGAAAATCTTTACACAGGCTCCACTTTTTTATTGATGGCATGCCATTGTTGGACGAGGTGCATACAGTGCCCTGTTATGCATAATCCATGTCCACGGTCATGCAATTATTCATTCTTCATTATTAATAAATTTCATGTTATGTTCCCACCTTTTGCAGTTCCCACCTATAAATATTTTTATAATTAATAAATTTTGAAATAATGATTTTGTGTTAGAGCTGTACACGAGTTGAGTTAGCTTGACTAGCTCGCTTGACTTGCCTCGACTCAAAAATGAATTCTGACCCAATTAAGCTGGCTTTTAGAGTTTGAAATTTTTTTGAGCCATCTTGCCTGACTTGGCTCGAACCCCAACTCAAATCGAAACGTCTCAGTGACTCGGTCATTTTGATCTTGATGTTGCTCGCCGAGTGTTTGAAAAAAGACTAAACAAAGTATCGTTTCTTGAAATGTCCTTATATCAGGGTATTCTTAAAATGAGCATCCAATAGAAAATTAAATAAAAAAATTATTAAAAAAAAAAAAAAAAACTTTACATTATATGATTGCTATCATATCTTAATCTTAATGCTACTTGTCAATTATTTGATGAAATACATGTAAAGTGTTGTTACTATTTTGCATTTAAAGTGTGGAAGACTTAAGATGCAATCTTTGTATTTAGAAAAATGTTACATAAGCTCAAAGTAGGCCCGAGCTGGCCGAGCTGCTTGTCAAATTGAACCAAGCTAATCGGTCAAGCTTGAGGACTGAGCAGAGCCAGGCCGAGCCGAGTTCGAGCTGGGGTTAATTATTGGCCAAGCTGAGCTGAACACTGCCAAGCTCAGCTCGTGTACAACTCCACCTAGGGCTTTGCTACGGGGCTTGAAATTCATGTCCGTGACTGAAAACCCAATGGGCAAGTCAGGGCCCATTACAATCGGGGTGGAAATAAGCTGAACTGGGGCTTGCCCTAGTCCATCCCTAGTCCCTGCAACCCTGGCCCTAATCTGGCTTAAAAGGCCTGTATCTCGGCCCTGGCCTACAAGACTGGGCCAAGCCAGTGTCAGCCCCATAAAAAGTGGCATCATCAATGGTTTATAATAGTCTAAATCTACGATTTTTATTATTATTATTATTTTTAAATCTCCATTCACGAGTAGTCCCATATATGTTTTGGCTTATAGAATCCTGACCCTAGATCCAAAAACTCCCTTAAAACTACATGCCTAGGAGAGTTGAATGGGACCCATACTAGTGTTTTCATATTGACCATCTTTTTGTATAACAGTGACCCACTTGATTATTAGACCAGGCCATTCATCATCAGCCCTACAGCCCGCCCTGGACACTGACCTAGATTTCAAGCCCAAGAACAGGCCCTGGGCCAAGTTCAGTGGCACAAGCTCTGGGCCACCAAGACCGGGCCATTGCCAACCCTATCTCTATGTTAAGTTCAAATGAAACTAGGTCCGTGGGCTAGGTTTTGATGGTCCAAACTCTAATCGGGCCTACAAGTCAGGCTTGCTCTGTTCAATTTATTAACTGGGCCATCAATTTCAGGTCGAAACCCACCAATCAAGCCACAAACCAGCCTTTAAATGGCATGGTCTTTGCTTGAATAGAAAATTTCGAAAGACCCAGACCTGTACCGGGCCCGACCCAATGGGCTGACCGTCAGCACAGGATAGCCTGTTCCGCGCACACATGCAAGGTGGCAGAAGTGTATGGTATCCGGGCCACACAGGTGATGTTGGCCACCATAAATAAGGGGACCTAGCTAAAGGATGAAAATCTGTCAGGGGCTATGTGGGGCCCATCGTGATGTATACGTTTCATCCACGCTGTCCATCTATTTTGAAAGATCATTTTAGGGCATGCGTCCAAAAAGGAGATAGATTGGACGCTCAAGTGGACCACACCATAGGAAGCAGTGGGGATTGAAAGCCTAAAGTTGAAAACTTCTTGTGGGCCACAGAAGTTTTGAATCAAGCTGATATTTATGTTTTCCCTTCGTACGTGTCTTTGTGACCTTATGAACAGGTTGGATGGAAAATAAAAATCATGGTGGGCCTAGGACTTTTTCAAAGGCTAGGCTTGACAAGCTGGGACTATTCAAAAACTTATATTTATTATTATTATTTTATTATATACGGTAATGTTGAGAACTATAGAAGATAGAGAAGAACATGCCAGGCCCAGCCCAAAAAGGCTCAAGAACCAAAGTCTCTTTAGCAGCTCTATTCTTTTCACCCTCTATTTGCGAGCGTCTGATTGAAGGATGACGTTCGTCCCATTTCAGTGAATTTTGGGGCATGCTTCATTATAAGATGGATGTTTTGGATTATTAATCCATGGGCCCCACTTGTATGGGTGACATGTAAGAATTGTGTTGTCGGCAGAGAATCTTATCTTTTCATTTCTTTTTGTGGTTAGAATGGAATGGCCAAACAAGCACCACATGAATGTGTGTGTACGATTACGGATGATTCTTTGACCAAGTTGCATAAAATAATCCATATTTGCATGGCATTGTCCCCTCCTGAAATTTGATTGACTCCTACCTTTTCAGTCCACTTCCATTCACTCCTACACCTACTTGTATTAGAATAAAAGGCTCGTTTATTGGTTTTTACGTAGCTTGATTTGAGCAGACATTGGAAAGATTTTGACCCATTAAATATTTCAAATCAAATGGACTCGATGATTGGTCTAAGCCATTCAACGTTGCAATAGGTGTTATTGATGTTTGAAATCTGTAGGTCTATTGGTGCCAACGAGCAGTGGTCAATGCCATTGACAAATGCTTGATGTCATCCAAAAAATTAAGAAAATTCATGTTTTGTCTCTTGAATTATTTGGTGTTTTACTTGATGACATTGAAGGTGTTCGATACAATCGACGGATCATTGATACCATCGAAGTCCCATCAAAGGTGCTATTAAGCACACGGGCAGAATTACGTAAGTGCAAGATTTGTTTCCTATTGCCATTGTGATACTATGTTATGATATATATAATGGGTGTAATTGTGATTTGGGAGAAAGAAGATGAGTTTTAGGCTTTCTAAACTCATTCCTAATGGTTTCAAGGGTATAGCTTGGGATTGTAGAGTAGATTCGAGGTTTGTTTGAATTAATAATCTCTATCTTTTGTAATTTTTCTTTCATAATGCATTACTAATTACTTTATGCCATGGTTTTTTCTCAAAAGATTTTTTTCACATAAAATTTGAATGGTTTGTTTTTGAACTTTGGTTGTTAAAATACTTTGCCTGGTTCAACTATGTGTGCTTTTGCGGTTCCCTAACATTAAGCCCCTGCCCAACCTTAGTATCAGGTCTAAATTTCAAGACCAGGCACTTCAAGACAAGTTCATGGGCTAAAGCCCTCACGTTACAGGGCCGGGCCGGGTCTCATATCTCATTGGCCTCAAGACGGATGCGGATTGCCTCCTACCCCCGCCCGGGCAGGGCTCCGTGGGGCCCACCATGATGTAAGTGTTTTATCCACGTTGTTCATAGTTTTTCTCATATTATTTTAAGGTATGAACCAACAAATGAGATAGGAACAAGGCTTAACTGGACCACAAATTGGAGATTGAACGTCTACCATTAAAAATTTCTTAAGAGCTAGAGAAGTTTCGGATCAAGCTGATATTTATTTTTTCACTTCATCCACGTCTACATGACCTTATGAACAGATTGTATGGTAAAAAAATCACGGTAGCCCTTTGAAAGGTTTCAACGGTAAGTGTTTGGCTCATACCTTAAAATGATACGAGAAAAATGATTAACGGCGTGGATTAAACACTCACATCACGGTGGCCCCCAAAGAGCCCTTCAAGACAACTTCTCGTGGCTCTTTTTCACATAAGCAATTGTCCATATTTGAGAATCAATTCTGCAGTTGTTTTCTAACCGTCCATTCTTTTACTTGCCCATCTGGACAGAAGGACGAGCCGACTAAGTCCTATTATGCCGTGGGCCCCACCTAGCGAATGGCCCACATCTTGCACGAGTCAGAGAATTTCAGCCTATCATTTTCATGATCATGCAACGACTTTATTGCACACATAACTCCCAGCGAATACATGTGAAGATATAAAAACAATACAACAACCTAGGCGTCGGCAAGACAGGCCATTATTCCCACTCCACCCCTTATACATGCATATGCATGGGCCTCTATTTTCTACATTTACAGGAAAATAACCATGATTTATAGGATTAAAATATTATATTCCGGCCATGCATTCCGGTGGGGTGACTGGATATCGCGACTTGTCGGTGCAGTAGTCATAGACCATGTGATTCAATCGGACCCACCTGTATCTTCGAGCCTGGAGCACGTTGAGTTGCTGGTAAGCGGTGCCTTCCCACCAGTTTCTAGGGTTGGTGGCACAGCTTGCCGGCCCGGGCATTGCACACCCTTCGATGTCGAAGTCCTTGTAGTAGGCGTAAAATGGCGCCTTGTTCCAATCAATCTTCTCTAGCCCGCCCCTCGTCGCCCAGTCATCGGCCTCCCATAGTGTAGAGTAGACACCCATCGGTTGGAACTTGGGAAATGGGATTCCCCTTGCTTCGTTGTTCTTGTAAACCCTAATTGGCACGTCGTCGATGGAGAAGCTACACCGCCGCCATCGAGAAAATAGATAATTAATAATTAACATTATAATTACATTAATTACAATAATGCCATGCAAATCCTAGAATTGGTATACATAATTCATCAAACTTACAATTTGAGGGGGTTGTTTTGGGAATAGATGGTTTGAAGGACTACAATTTTGAAAACTAGTGGCTAGAATTTTTTTGTTTTTTATTGAATAAATGGTATCATAGGTTGCAATTTTCCAATCTAATTCATCTTGTAACCTCATTTTTCCCTTCAACATGTCACTTTTTGTAGGATGTCTGATCGACGAAAATGGCGGGCCCGACCGTGAAGGTCGCCTGGTGTTAAAATCAGGCTGTTCTACTCATCAGGTGGGCTTATCAGCCATCCCCACATTAATGAGCTGCTTGCAGGGCTAACAAACCTTAATTAATACACCTACATACTAATCTTGTGTAATCCATGGCATGGGATCTTAAACTTACACTACATGGTGGTGATTCCAAAGGATAGAATAAGTATGGAAATCCGCGGCGGGGTCGAACCACAGGTTGATCCGCTGCTCTCTATCGCCCTTTCCATGGGCATACACGTTGGTCTGGACCGTATATGGCTGCCCGGTCCTATTGCCCAAGAACTCAAAATCCAATTCGTCGCGGACATTATCGGTGTCTGAATTCATCTACAAAAACAACAATAGCCATAGTAGATAATCTAGTAAGTGAAAACAGAATCAAATCTAGTGATTGAAAACCATGGCTTGACGAGGATGATGAGTGACCCACATAAAAGGCTGTCACAGTTCCCGCAGAGTCGCCGGGGATGAGCTTGATCTTCATGCTAACGCGCCCGAACAAGTACTGGCCCTTTGAAGCAAACCCGCATCCTAAAATGATTAATACGCCGAACCCAACAAATGTAGTTAGCCTTTTGAACATGAAATTCTCACAATTCAGTAGACGAATTGCACCATGTAGGCCACAGCAGTGGTATTTGCTGGCAGTACATTCGGTTGACGACGACGAATTCAGTGCATTGCCTTTTGAAGCATGAAAAGAGATGACAATAGGTTACCTGAAGATTGGTCTAGGATGAGTTGGATGGCCCGCCCACCTTCGATTTGTTTGATATGGGAATCAGACCATGTGATGCGGAAATCTTGAAGAAATGTAGCCGGGCGGGCGCCGACTGAGAGAGAAAAGGTGAGAATTAGAAGAGGAAGGATGATGTGTGTTAAGGAGGTTGCGGTGCCCATGGTTGAGAGAGAGAGAGAGAGAGAGAGAGAGAGAGAGATTTTGTGGGTGCAATGGTGTAATGGCTTAGGGGTTTTTTATAGTGAGGAGAGAGATGGATTAAGACTGCTGCATTGCAATTGAAAGCGCCTTGACAGCTTTGCCGTTGGATTAGAGCCCGCCATGGGCCAGCTAATAGCATGCCGTCGTTACCCCACATCTCTATCCAGCTGCTTTTTTTCCCGCCCCATCCATTAACTTCTATTTTCCCCCAACGTCTCTTGCTTAGAATAGGAATGTCAGGGGCTGTTTGGTAAAGTGGATTTGGAACTCCCTCGATTTAAAATCCTTCTCTTGTGTTTGGAATCGTGAATACATAATCAACTTTATTTCAAAAATAGCTATGCATCGTGCATTTACACGGATTTAAATTTAATTATCAAATCAACTTTAATATATCTAATTAGTAAACGAATATAATGTTTAACATAATGGTTATAATAAGCCCACTAAAATATATACTTTGCTTAAAAATGATGAAATTCAAAGTCTTAAATCAGCCACAAGCATAAGATCAAGTCTGAGCGACTAACCAATGATTTTTAATTGTTGATTTACATGGACAATGTTTGAACAACATCGATCATTGTATTAAAATAATCATAGTGATGCAATTGATAATCTAATTATTTTGAAATATCATTCATGGGCTATGTGCCCACTAGATTAATAGTATAGTAATACACATGTTACATGTGCAACTCTTGAAAAGATTTTAAATGTAATCCATGCTTTAAGTGGATTTCAAACTCATATATGGAATGAAACCCCAAAATTCATGGTGTCAAACGACCCTTAGGCCATTTGATCGAGAATAGATTAAAAAGGAAACTCACAGTACAAGTGTGCAAAAGATATGGACCATTCATCATTTGGGATTTTCCTTAAACAGACCTTCAAAAATCAGGCAACCATGGCCATTAATTGGACCATATCAGTTAAAAATGACAAGTAGAACATCTTTAACGGTTACCCACGTTATGAGCGGACCAAGTTATAATTTTCAAGGTTGGCCACTGGTGAATGGCTGGGATCTTCCACATGTCTGGCAGGTTTGTAAGCGTGAGAAGAGTGGCTCCTTCAGTCCATGGTCACGCAGATGGCCTTGGAATTTCTGAAAGGAGTAGTCCTTTTCCTTTGGAAAGTGATGTTTACTACTTCTTCCACCTTACGATGGTATGGTGCACAAGCTCCATTAATGCTACCATACCTTCCTCAATGATTCTATGTGATAATTTAGTGAAA
Organism: Magnolia kwangsiensis; assembly: GCA_037074715.1. Lineage (NCBI taxonomy): Eukaryota > Viridiplantae > Streptophyta > Magnoliopsida > Magnoliales > Magnoliaceae > Magnolia > Magnolia kwangsiensis. The sequence continues at coordinate 91,144,115 of CM073585.1, forward strand.
GGTAGTGAGAGGACAGCATTTAAAATCACAACCATTTTGGTTGAGAGAAAATGATTTTATTTCATTCACTCGAGAATTTTCTTTGGGGTAGATTACATATTGAAGCAGGGACAATCACTATTGCTGTCTATGCCCATTGATCCAGACTGTTCATTCAATGGGCCACCTCTTGTATGCACCAACACTTCGAACTCACACTGATACAACATTTCTAAGCGTTTGAGTGGACAGGATCATTTAGGTGGCTCATGGATTAATGGTCTAGATTTTCGGCATATCTTTCCCGAAATGAATGAAAGTACTTTTTTTTTAAAAAAAATAATAAAGATAAATCATGCATGATCAATTAAGTCCTACCTCTCAATCATCGTGAAGACCTGTGATGTAGTCCACTTGAGGTTTGGATCTGCCTGATTGTTGGCCCATTACCTAAAATGATATCACAAGATGGATGGACGGTGTGGATATAATACATACATCATTGTGGAGCTCCCAGAACATGGTGACGTCAACACACCACTAAGTTGGGTAGTGTGTCACACCACGCAATCCGCTTCAAGAATCGCTCAATACTGTGAAGAATCATTTCCGTTACGGATACGGATTGGCTACTCCCCCTGCCACCGGCCCGGGGCTTGTGGTCGGTGCTATGTGGGCCCCACCATAATGTATGTGCTTCATCCATGCCGTTCGTCCATTTTTACAGATTATTTTATGGCTTGATACCAAAAATGACAGGTATGTAAATCTCAGGTGGACCACACCACAGGAAAATAATAGTGATTGGATGTCCACCATTAAAAATACTCCTAAGGTCCACTGTACTGTTTATTTGACATCCAATCTATTGATTAGGTCATACGCACTTAGATGAAGGTAGCTTGATCCAAAACCTTTATGGCCCACAAAAACTTTTTATTGGTCGACCCTCATTCAACACTGTTTCCTGTAATGTGGTTTACTTGAGATTGGCATATAACTCATTTTTGGTCTCATACCCTAAAATGATCTACAAAAATATATGGACGACATGGATGAAACACACACATTATGATGGGGCCCACACACAACTGACCACCGGCCATTGGATGGTGGTGGGGGAGTAGCCAATCCATTTCCGTTTCCGTTACAGTGGGACTGCTGTACCAGAAACAGATCGGTTACTCCCCTGACACCAGCCTGTGACTAGTGGTTGGTGCTCCATGGGCCCCACCACGATGAATGTGTTTCATCCATTCCGTTCATCTATTTTTAAAGATCATTTTATGGCTTCATACTAAAAATGAAAGGGATATAAATCTCAGGTGGACCACACCACATGAAAACAATAGTGATTGGATATTCACCATTAAAATCCTCCCAAGGCCTACTATACTGTTTATTTGACATCCAATCTATTTATTAGGTCATACAAGCCCAGATGAAGGGGAAAACAAAATTCAATTTGATCCTAAAACTTTTATGACCCCTAAAATGTTTTTAATGGTCGACACTCATTCAACACTGTTTCCTATGACGTGGTTCACTTGAGATTTTGTCCTTTAACGTAAAATGATCCGTAAAAAAGATGAATGGCATGGATGAAACACATATATTATGGTGGGGCCTACAAAGCACCAACCACTAGCCATTGGCTGGTGTCAAGGGAGTTACTAATTCGTTTCCTGCTGTACCATTCCAACAAATTGGCTGGTGTACCACACACCAGTTACATAGCTGTTGTATCGACGTCAGCAAGTTTCGTGGTTCTCATCATGAGTTATGTGTTATATCCAAATCGGTCATCCATTTGGCGATCTCGTCTTAAGGATTTGGTCGTCTATCCATTTGCCGATCTTGTTTTAAGGCTTTAGTTGAAAAATAAGACAAATCTAAAGATCAAGTAGACCACATGAAAAACCTTTTGGGGTCACACAAGTTTCAGATCAATACGAATTTGTTAATTCTCTCTTTCTATGTATTTGTGACCTTATTAATAGATTGGATGGAAAATTAAGGTTATGGCGGGCCTTACTAAATTTCTAAAGGTGAAAATCATTATCTTCGCTGCTATTTTTGGTGTGAACCATATGAGATTTGGATATGATTTTTTTTTTTTTTTTTTGTGTAATATTCTAAAATGATTTTGAGAAATGGATGAATGGCGAGGATAAAATAAATACATCATTGTGGGGCATGTAACTTTCCTTTAAACCGTCACTACAATACGGAGCTTGAGGAGCATCGGCGCTTATCTTTGTGTGACACATATAGCTGGCAGGTTATATTAAGAGTGCCAAACAGCTAACTAGGCAACACGTGGGGGATTACGTGTGCTATATCCACTCCGCCCATCAGGTCTGCCACCACATTTTTGTCATGAATTTTTAGGGCATGTTTGGACGGGCATCCTGCATTGGAGTAGCCCATATTAGGTTGGAATGGGTACTCGAATCCCACAACGTCCGAGCAGTTGTCTGTTTGGACGGGCGGTGGATTTGCCACTGGATGAAAATCCCCTGGATTGTGAGGGATTTGGACGCTGGATTGTGGGCATACGGTGTAATCTTGCACGATTCGATGCTGGATGGGGTTTTTTTGAAACCATGATGTATGTGTTTCATCCTTTCCGTTCATCCATTTTTACAGATCATTTTATGGCTTGATCCAAAAAATGAAAGGTATATGCATTTCAGTTGGACCACACCACATGAAAACAATATTGATTGGACATCCATTATTCAAATCCTCGTAAGGCCCACTGTACTGTTTAACATCCAATAGGTTGATTAGGTTGTACAGCCCCAGATGAAGGGAAAAATAAAAATGAGTTTGATCCAAAACTTTTATGGCCCCAAATTGTTTTTTCAAGGCCGACGCTCATTCAATAATGTTTCCTGTAATGTGGCCCATTTAAGATTGGGATATCACTTATTTTTGTAGTCAGATCATAAAATGATCTGTTAAATTAAATGGACGGCATGGATGAGACACATAAATTGTGGTGGGTCCCACGAAGCACTGACCAGCAGCCGTCCAAACGCGCCCATTGTATGCATTCTGGATTGCCATCCGCCCATCCAAACACACCATACCTGGCCGCTGGATACAACAATCCAGTGGGATTGCATATTATCCATTGACACTATCTTAAAAGACGTGCAATCCACCCTAATACTACCTAATCCAATCCAGCATGCCCGTCCAAACACGCCCTTAAAGTAAATCCAATCCAACATTAGGTGGACCACACAATAGTAATAGTGTAAAGCTAGGGTTAAAACTCCAAGGGCGCATTTGGGGCATTGGGAAGGCTCGGGTGGGATGGGACGCATTAGGAAGGCTCGGGTGGGATGGGATTCAAAAAACATAATTATTACCCATGGCAGCGATAGCCCCGTTATCATGGGACAAGCTTAATTTCGTGCTTTGTTTGTAATACGGTGGTATATAAAACGAATACACTCACCATCATTTGAAACTATTGAGAATAACATACATGTGTTATATCTAAACTGTTCATTTGTTTTGTAACCTCATTTCATGACATGGGCTTAAAAATGAGGCAGATCCAAAACTTATGTGGCCCCAAAGAAGTTCTCAATTGTAAGTATTCAATCCCCAAAACTTATGTGGCCCCAAAGAAGTTCTCAATTGTAAGTATTCAATCCCCATTGCTTTCTATGGTGGGGTCCACTTGAGCTTTAGATCTACCTGATTTTTTGGCCCATGCTCTAAAATGATCTTAAAAAATGGGTGGACGATGTGGATATAGCCCACATATCATGGTGGGACCTACACAACTTACTAATAGTGAGTGAAATTGGCCCACAACCCAATGCAATTCCATTTATTTATTGTTTTTTACACACTCACGCTGGTGGAATTCCACCACTTATGGGTACTCGTACCCTTGATCGAGAGTTGAAACTCTTGAGAGCCTACCACCCGGGGCGAGAGTAATTATTTCTAATCTAATTTCTAGCTTTTCCTTCTTCCCAACATGGAGTGTAATTAGCGCAGGAATTCCATCCCACCTAAGCTCATCTAATACCATGCGCCAAACAGCCCCTAAATTCACCTGGTGTGGCCCACATGAGTCTTGGAATCTCCAAATTTTCACCTGTCTATTCATCTTACAGTGGTGTGTCATATGAGTGGATTGAATGACATATACCAACAACTTTGGACTCACACGCAATTTGTTCTATGTTAATGGTGGGACTTTCGAATTTAGTTGCTTCTCGTGTTGCAACTCACCTGAAATTTAAATGGGACTGATTTTTGAGCCTAAGAGTCATGAAGTTCTCAATCCATTAAGTGAGATCTAGAGTTCATGTAGATGAGATCTACCCTGTATATTAGGTGAGCCACCCCATGTTTGGACTGTGGCCTAAAAACAGGACGATTCAATTCCAAGGGCTTGTTTGTTTTTTCAAAGAAATGGTAAATACACGGTAAACACAATAATTCTCCAATTTCATGCGTTTAAAAATTCTTAAAAATTCGTGTCTTTGAAATTAGTTCAAAATAGGTAATTTTAATTTTTAAACTACATAATAATGCATATGAAATATTTATTCCGTCCATTTGTTTTACTACAATATTTTAAAACATGAGACAAAAAATAAAGTAAATCCAATGCTCAAGTGGCCATGCTAAAAGAAACAGTGGCCCCACAAAATTTTTAATGGTCAGTACTCAAGTGGCCATGCTAAAAGAAACGTGGTCCACTTGAGTTTTGGATATGCCTCATTTTTTTACTCATGCTATAAATTCAACTGGAATAATGGATAAATGGTATGGATAAGTAAAATGCATCACAATGGAACCCACGAATATTTTGCAATATTCTTAATTTTTGTGTCGAAGCAGCCAAATCAAGTATAATATAAATGCACAGAAAAATAATAATTATTTTTTTACCTGGTATTTACCATTTCACCTAAAGTAAAACATGTCCTAAGGTAGCCTGCACAATTGAAACAGCTGAGATGGGGAAGTCATGCCATTAAAATCATCTAAGTTGAATGTGGGTCCACCATGGTGTGCATGCGCTCTACACCGGGATGAATGGATTCCTCCAAAGTTTGGGGTATCCCAAGACTCATGCGGGTAACGCTGCGTGCATGTAGACGTTTTAGGTATAATTTTATGTGGTGGCTTCACCCGAGTGTTGAATTAGTGTATTTATAGTATCAAGGCAAAAGAAGATCGGTACAATATACCCGATGGACCAGGTGGATTACATGCATGTTCAGTTGTTTACCACATTAGATAAAGTGACCCGAGTAGGTACTTAGGCCAAGTGCAAGCATTTCAATAGGCATATTTTATATATATATATATATATATATATATATATATATATATGTGTGTGTGTGTGTGTGTGTGTGTGTGTGTGTGTGTGTGGGGGGGGGGGGGGGGGGGGGGGGAGTGGTTTAATGTGGTGGACCACATTGAGTTGTGTGGGCCCCATCATAATGCGTATTGAACATAAACACCATGCATTTGATGGGTCCCCTTTAAATTATGGGATATCCCAAAAATTAGCTGTATACGGAACTCAGGTGGGTCATATCATCTAAAATCATGTGAAGACATGCCTAAAACATATAAAAGCACCTGATGGAGCTTAACTAAAATACGGATGTGTTTGAAACTTGGTATGACCACTCATCCAAGTGAGACACACATAATGGATGGGAAGAATTTGTGAACCACATCTCAGTGAGCCCAACAAATGATTATGAATGTCTTAATGGGATGGTAACCCCTCTCAACTTTTGTACGTGGTGTGCCCACACAAGTCATGGATTGACTTTTTTTAAAAAACCTGAGGCCCACCATGGAATGGTACATCTTATTGATGGGGTAAATGTTGATATGCATTATAGTGGGGCCCACTATATATATATATATATATATATATATATATATATATATATATATATATATATATATATATATTTCGGAGAGTTCTCGTGAGAACTGTTTTACTGGTGAGCATTCCTATGCATACTTAGGAGAACTTGTTAGAACTTTTTGAAAATTCATCTCTCATGAGTTTTTTGTTTTTTTATCAAGCTAATTTTTGCATATTCTCTTCTTCCCAGTGATTTAGAGGTAGTTAAGGGGCTTGAGGAAAGATACAACATATATTAGCCTATTCACATATGCATGGCTGGTATTCCATTTCTATTGTTCCACGTGGTGTAAGCTTTATGAGTTGCTTATCTGGCTGATTTTTCACCTCAAGACCGCACATCGAATGTAAAACCCAATATGTAGATGACTTTTACCCTTAAAAGTTTGTGAGCCCCCACATACTTGAGTGTTTCATACGGATCATAAAATAGATAGTGTAGAGGACTTCTGTCTCCATCCACTTCTTTCTTTCTTTCTTTATTTATTTTATTTTATCCTATTTTGTCTCCTCCTTCCCTTTGAATGAAATTTGACAGAAGGGTGCAAACATGGTGTCTAGATTAGACGGAAATTTGAAAGAGGTGCCTAGTCTAGAAACCCTTGGGAATTTGGTCCTTATCCTCTTCTGAAATGTGGCAATCAACCATTGTACCCATAAAACCGAGCCCTACATAATGTGCTCAATCCTGAGGGAGGGAGGCTGAATTGGGTTACGTCCTGACAGACTATACGTAATCTCACTGGATTTCATTGAATCGCATGCTGTTGTCAATGATAATGACACAGTGTAAAACAATTTCCATTGTGTACCACCCTCGCCCATCCCTCATTCAAAATGGACATGACCTTTGGGGGGCCCCCATGATGTATAGGTTCAATTCAGGCTGTCATCCGTTTTGTCATATCTTAATTTCTAGGGTATAGGTCTAAAAAATGAGGTGGATCTAGAACTTAAAGTGAACCATACCATAGGAAGTAATAGTGATATTGACACATACCACTCAAAGTTTCCTAAGGACCATCAACCTACTTATAAGGTTTGACCTTTAAAAGTTTTAAATGATAGGTGTTTAATTTCTCTTATGCATGTGATTGGATTGAAACTCTTGAATAATTTCAGATTTGGGCTTTTAGCTTAAAATGATATGGTAAATTGAACATGCAATATAGATAAAACCCATAAATCATAATGATCCCTCATGGACTATCTCCCTTCCAGCATGAAAGGCTTAAGTAGGAAGTTCTACGCTGGAAACTTGGGTGAGCTCATCCTGATGTTTGTGAGAATTGTGAGAAATTCATAGGTTCATCTATTTTTTTAGCTCATTTTAAGACGTGCAACAAAAAATGAGCCAGGTCCAAGACTTACTTAAAGTGGATGAACAAGGTGAGGATTGAACGTCCATGGTTGAAATATTTGTGCAGCCATAGAAGTTTTGAATCATTATAAGAATTGTGATACAAAAGGATAGAGGTTATGAACAGTATAAATGGCATGCAAACATCACCACGGATGCCGGCGGCAGGAATTTTTCCTTTTTTTTTTTTATTTACATTCCTCTTGAGTCTTGGATCTTCTCACATTTGGTTTCATATCTGAAAATCAGTTCACAAAACAGGCGAATTTCACGTCTGTAAATGAGCACACAGAACAGATTAATGGAGTGGATTCCTCACAAACATCACAGTAGCCCCACCTCGGTTTCTGGCACGGTAACTTATTGAGTAATGCTTTGGCAGAAAATCCAATTAGGATAATAGAATAAATTTGTGCAGCAACTTTCCAATTAAATCTAACAAAAATATCAATACCTACCTAGATAGGGTATAACTGAATCCACCTCTCGTTCCCACGTACCCACGTAGACTGAAAAGACACGTATAATCCTATCTTAACCATCCAACTGTAGCCATTAAATGTATTCTACACAAGACATTGATAACAATCCAATTTCAACTGCTGAAACCGGGAAGTTAAGAGCATCGATCTAATAATGTAATTTTCAGGCTATATTTTACTTACAGTGTGACCCACTATTTTGACGGTATGGATCAATTTACTTATATGTTATGTGCACCGTGAATAAATCACCATCATTAACGTATTAATGACGAACGCAATGTTGAGTCAATGGACTCTTCTGAATTATTGTTGTCCGTTCATTGCCAGGGAGTAGAATAGCGTGCGTGAGAGCTACTTCCGGAAATACGACAAACAGATACCTTTCTCGGCCAATTATCAAATGCCACGTAACGAGACAATCCTTCTTTCGTTATAACGACCGTTATAGACCTTAATAAAGTATTGGATACCGTCTGGGGACAAAGACGTACGTAGATATCTTTCACAGACTCCGGGCTCCTTCGTGACAGCTGACGTGAGGTGCTTGCCTTCATCAGTTACGTGGCACACGTGCTGGAGATATGAGCCATTTGTCAGGTAAGATGCACCGTCAACATCCTCAATAATAGCCCACTGATCAGGCAATCACGTAGACGAAAGAGCGGCTCCAAAAACAGTTCCTGAACATAGGCATGGCCCACTTTATTTTTATTTTTATTTATTATTATTTTTTTTTTCTGTCAGCTTGTTAGTATACTCCACTGTCAGTTTATACTTCACTGTTAGCCACCCACACTGGATCGATACCCAGACCTTAGTGTTGAAACGAGATATCTTTTACACGGAATACCACTTGAGCTATGAATCAAAGGTATCATCGCCCACTTAACAAGTGCATCCCTTTCATTTTTTATACATGGTATTTTAATTGTGGCCCAGGTCACTAAGGCTCTACCATGATGTATATGTTTTATCCACATGGTCTGTTAATTTTGCTAGGTCAATTTTAGTGCATCAGGTGAAAAATGAAGGATTCAACTCTTAGATTGATGGCACCACAGGAAACAATGGTGATTGAAGAAACAATGGTGATTGAATGTCTGCCATTAAAAGCTTCATAATACTCACCGTAACATATATTTTCTATTTTATTTGTAGATTAAGTCAAGGGAAAACAAATATCAAATTGATTCAAAATTTTGTAGCCTACAAGAAGTATTTAACTGTGGATGTTCAATACTATTTCCTGTGATGTGGTCTACCTAATATTTAGATCTGTCTCATTTTTTAGCTCATTTCCAAAAATTAGCTAGCAAAATAGATGGACGGTGCCAATAAAATGCAATAATCATAATGAGGCCCATGGAGCACCCAGTCTCTAAAAAATGGAATGGATATCTGAAAAGTGGGCCATGTCCCTGATAAATAGACCATCTAATCCAAAAAAAATAAAATCGTATGCTTGAAAAGAAAATGCTAGCGCTGTTATGACGCCATGAGTATGATCCGAGTCGTCATGACGGTCACTATAACGGACCGTATTTTATCTTTTTATCGTTTTCTTTTTTTAAAATGTCCTCGATATGGAAGGAGACCAGTCCACGAGCGAGCATATAACGTTGGTCCTCCCACGCTCACACGGTACACATATCCTGTGTATACGATTATCTGAACCGTCCGTTGATCATAACCTCATAAAATGGACCATAGAACAAAAATAATGGGCAAGAGTCCACTAATTTTGGTACACTGACTTTTGAACGTTGAACATCCTATATCTGCCATCCATTCATGCCCTCTCGTTGAACCAACGGTTTAGATCATGAAACGCCCAGTAACATAAACTCGTGTCCTTTAATTATCCTCAGCCATTGTAAAGCCGTGTTGGCCATTGTCGCTCTCCACTTGTGGGGCCAGCGGCCGACGTTTTCCCAAGCTTCGATCGCCAACAGCTGGACCACCACCATTCCTCGTAATCCGACGTGGCAGATCCCTATTGGCCATATACGTGGATGAGGCATACGGATGGATGTGGCCCGAGTGTGACGATTGTGGCCCTTATCAACCCTCGTCCTGTTTGACGTTTGGTGTCGGGAATCGGAATTTTTAGTATTTATAAATAGAGTATTAAAGCAAAGAGAGAAATTTTTTTAATACTCTGGCAAAGTGTGATGGATGATACACAGGCACTTGGAAATTGCAATCCTGGAATATAATTAATTCTCTAAGTCCCAAATTATGTATCCCCGGTTTAGATGCATCATGAGCCAAAATTATGATTATTTGGTTATCCGATCATCTGATTGGTTGACATTTATTAGACGGTTAAAAACGAAAAATACCAAATGGTCCACTTTCAACGAACAAGTGAATCAGAGGTTAGAATTTTTCAAGCAATCTGATTTTGGGCCAGTGACTTATCCACAGTAGATTCGCATATAAGTAGGTTTAATTTGGGTGAATGTCTTCCATGAGTACAATTCGTGAGAGCCTGAATATCAAGCATTGTAATATGCCAGAGTATTAAATAAGTCTTCATAAGAGAAGTAGCTTTATAAAGTTGGCAGATGGGACTGCTCAACAACAAGGCTACATCCAGCGTACCAACAAAAAGAGGCCTTTTTAGCCAGCTTCCAGTGAAAACTATGTGACCCGTCACCGTCATCTTTGGTGTGCAACGTCATGTATGTGTTTCAATCCATACCGTCCATCCATTTTTTCAGATCATTTTAGATCATAAAAAAAAAGAATTAAGCAGATCCAAATCTCAGGTGGACCACACCAGAGGAAAAATTAGGGAAGTGACACCAACTGTTGAAACCTTTCTGGGGCCACCGTAATGTTTATTTGTCATCCAACCTTTAGATAAGGTCACTCAGACCTGTACGAAGGGAAAACACAAATATCATTCTTATCCAAGACGTGTGTCCCCATAAAGTTTTTAATGGTGGGTATTTAATCACCACTCTTTCTTCTGGTGTGGTCCATCTGAGGTTTGAATCTGCTTTATTTTTTAGTTTATAGCCTAAAATGAGGGGGAAAAACGGATGGACGGCATGGATATAAAATAAATACATCAAGTTGGGACCCACAGCACCCAACACATCGACACATCGACACACCCAGCTAGGGGTGGTCTTGGCAACACCACCTGATCCGCGGACTCGGACTCGGTAGTGACCCCACCAGTACACAAATCTCGGTACTGATCAGTGTTATATGCCCTACCATGATATATTTGCTTTATCCACTCCGTCCATACATTTTACCAGCTAATTTTAATTCGTGAACCCAAAAAATGAAGCGGATCTAAATCTCACGTGGATCACATTAAAGGAAATTGTGGTGATTGAACGGCCGCCATTAAAACTTGCTGAGTAATGTTTGTGTTCCATCTAACCTGTTGATTAGGTCACATAGACCTCCATTGAAACTTGTTGAGTCATGTTTGTGTTCCTTCCAACCTGCTGATTAGGTCACACAGACCTGGAAGAAGAAAAAGCACAAATATGAGACTGATCGAAAACTTTTGCGGCTCTCAAGAAGTTTAAATGATTGGAATTCATTCGTTACTCTTTCCTGTGGTGTAGCCTACTTGAGACTTCAATATGCTTTATTTTTTAGTTCGTTCCATAAAATGAACTGGTAAAATGGATGGACGGAATGGATGAAACACATACATCATGGTGGGCCCACATAGCTTTTCCAGTACCAAACGGGTATCCAAGAGGGTCGCTATCGAATCCACATCCCTGATCAGGCATGCCATCTTTACATGTTGTTGGTCCTGAAAAGTGGTGCCCATGGTTAGGTGATCCAGACCATCGGTCTGTTGTGTCCCACCATGATGGATTATGCCTCAAATAATATCATAGGTTGAACCATCTTAATTTGTTATTTATAGCATACAGCTAAACGGTTGAGAAGAGAAAAACAACAATGGCCCACACTCAAATTGAAAATGGTCCGAATGCTACTCTATGGGATCGTTTAGGACAATACAAAGCCCCCTTTTCGGCTATTTAAGTTTGCTTTTGAGTATGTAAATATTAAATTAAAACCATGCCGACAGTGGCTTGCCAACGTGGTATTATTTGTAATTTTCTTAGGAAAATTTACAAAGAAAACAATTATCTGATTAATATTGAGTTTACATTCTCATGCCTACTTCTAAAGGGTTTTCAATAACTGACCTCATTGATAAAGTATAAATTCATAATACCGCGCAAGGGTGGGCAGCTAGGTTAGGCCACACCGTCTTGTTTACGTGAAATCCACCCATGCCATTTATTGTTGTCTAATCAAACATAAGGCCACACGTGTAACGAATGACCCATATTTGGTCAACATGCGCAATTAAGATTAACATCAGGTATGCCAAAGTCTACTTGACTTAAATTTAATTGAACGCTTATAATCCCAAGCATTGAACTAGCTAAATTATAATTAGACCGTAATCGACTTAGATTTGATTGAATACTTACAATCCCAAGCACCAAACTAACGGAATTATAATTAGATATATGAAGGTTGATTTAACTGTTCAACAACAAATGTTATACGATGATTTAAGAAGGGAGAGTTAGTCATTCCAAATGGAATATTTTTGTCTTGCAACTAAAGACTTTTCTTTCAACGGTAATAGTGGTTTCGAATTTCTCAATAATGCAATGATGAATGAATAAGATTAAAAATAGGTTGAACGCCGATTTTATTAATCTATAAGAATAATAAAATTAGCAAAATAAAATTAAACTAATCAGATAAACAAAAACTAATTACCTTTGAATGCATGTGTTGATGGAATAAGCAAAGTGAGCAGTTTGTAGGACGTGACTACTGTAATCTATCAAGTATAAACTCAGTGATCATTGAGATCCGATGATAGCAGTCGTAGATACTAAATCTACTCTTGAGCATACTGCAACGATAGCATTGGACAATGGTAGATCGGAGTTAAACTAAGGATTTAAAACTTACTGCAGTGCGGTTAGATAGAAGTGGAATATTGTAGGTAAGAATATAAAATTATGATAAGTAATGTTGCATTGTAGAGATTGATTAATTATGTGTGATGACCCTCTATAGTCTCTGATTCCAAAACTCAACCTCATCTGTAATTTATATAGATTACATTATTAGAAAAAGTATATAGGACAATGCTTACCCTCAAACTATTTTCCTTAATGCGGCCCACCTAAATGGGGGATGGACCCAATTTTTGGGACTCGATCATAATTATTGGTATGACATCTAATTATTAGAGGAGATTTCATATGCTCATTGTTATGGGAAGATCCGAGCCCATGTGAGATCCGAGAGCGAGATGCCAAACTGAACCGATTGAGTGCATGAGCGCCAGAGACCATGTCCGTCCGGCTTGATGTAAGCATCTCTAGAAAAGAACGAGTGGTGAGGAAGCACCTTCATTACAGGAGGGCGGGTAGGAAGGGTGGATCAGAACAGTTCTTACAATCCGACTAACATTGAAAGCTGCATACTTAACGTCTCACGCGTGTGAGGTCCGCCCATCAACATTCACTATAATAGCTCCAACTCAGCGAGGCCGATCTAATACCCCACCTTGAGGTCTGAAGAGAAGAGAGTCTTGGAGAACAGATGAGTCTCCCAATTCGGGACGAACCTGTAAGATCGGCTCGGACTTGGAGATCGCTCGGACTTGGAGACCGTCCTTGTTCGACCGAATAATCGCAAAGGTATACGACGGTTGGACGAGTCGAGCCGAGCGGATACTTGAGGACGTATGTTCCGTCTGCCAAATATGAAAACTGCCATAACTAAACATGGTCGATAACTTCGCTCACAGATACGCATTACACGCCTGATACGCTGCGTGATCAGCAGATTGCGGGCAGTATCTTCATGATCCGGGAATCCCCTTGATCGTGCCGAGATTGTCGGATCCAGACCGTTCTATAATTAAGTATAAATAGATCACAATGCCATGATGACAGGTACGCAATTCCTAGTACTCTTTCCTCTACTCCTCACTTAAGACCTAGATTCCCTTGACTTAACTTAGGCATCGGAAGGTCCTCCGGCTTAGCCAGGGTTACCTTTGCATGTTTGCTTTGCGCAGGTTCAAGACAAGGAGTGTCAAAGCATGAGAGATGTGGGGGGAGTGCCGACCAGATTTGAACCTCAACACTCATCATGATGGGCTCTATAAATATCAAAGTTAGACGTCTTTCTCCTAACTATTTCCCCTTGTGCAGTTCATCTTTTTTTTTTCAATGACACACTAGCACCCACACACACCATAATGGGTATTCAAATCCATGACCTCTCTATTGAAACTCGTGTGAGTCTACCACTAAGCCATGAGTAGAGACCTTGGCGTAGCCCATCTGAATCACAAGTTAGCTTAGATTTTTGGCCTTTTACCTAAGTGAGATTACACATCTAATGGTCGAAGTAGATTTCACATACATATCATAGTGGGCCGGTCAAAAATCATAGGCACCCTTCCTCTCCCAACTCTTCATAAAGAAAGTTTTATTTGCCCTTAATTTTTGGCTCATTGTGATGTTGTGATGTATACGTGAGATTCACCCCAATCATTATATGTGTAATCCTAAGTTATACTCAGTTTCAAATAATAAGCTGGCTTGTGATATAAATAAGGGTGACAATGGGCTGGGCATGGGCCTAAAAAATTAGAATTTTGAATAGGGCTAGCCTAACAGCCCGGCCTAAAACAGTTTAAAACTGGGCCAAGAGCAACCCTGATTTAGGTGAGCTGCACTAAAGGAAACAATGAAAGCTAGATACCCACCTTTGATTTTTACAGAACACACTATGATTATTATACGAAATTCATTACAACCATTAGATACTATTCATCCTCATTATCGCCAATTACCGCGAAAGCCAATCAAAGCTTGTTATGTGTGAGCTAAATGGATTTGCATAGTGTATTCGGAGATTTGTGGAGATATAAGAAAAATATTCTGCAATAGTACAACTGGAGTGCATCGAGTGACGTCGCGTCATCTATTAAGTGGTCAACTGAAGAATAATTATATAGAAGCAATTACAAGACAGATGATAAGAGTAGAAGTAAAGAAGGCCATGTAATATGAAGCGGTTATAGCAACCGTTAGAACATGTGAATCATCTAGATGTCCAAGGTAAGGTTATAAATAGCAGAGGAATTCAACATGAAAATTTTATCTCATGCTAACACAATCAAACTTAATATATCTTTCAATTATTTATCATTTACATTTCTTTTGTAATCATTTTACCTTTTTTGCAAGTCAATTATATTTTCTGGTGTAATTATTTACTTTTATACATGATGTTTATAGTTCATAGTGTAATCTGTAGTGTTAATCAAGTAGCTGGTAATCGTAGCTGTAATTTGATTTACGTATATACACTTGATTTAATTCTACATACATGAATGTGTTTTGCAGCCACTCTCCACGACCGACGGTAAAGTTTCCTTTGTTGATCTTTTATCTGTATTGAAAATTCCTTTTATACGTAAGGCAAAGGTGTAACCCATCATCGAAGGACGAATCTTATCCTCTGAATGTCACCTAATCCTATTTACATACTAAGTGAGTAACCGATTAGGTAGCCGATCTCATTCGATTTCGATCATATACTCTGTATCTACCTATTTCAGCGCTTGGAGTCATAGTTGTTCGTTTGAATTGAACTGTAAATTAAATTCTAGCACGCCTGCACTATTCTTGTGACCAAGTTGGAAAAAAAACACCACACCAAGTACCACGCCAAAATTTAAGCATGGGCCCGAATATTAGGCCCGCATATGATTAAGGTGGGGCGAAACCAAGAGAAATAATTTGAAGGGTGAGTATCGTCCTGTACACTTTTTTCAATCACGTGGTCCATTAATCACATATGGAGTTAAGTTTTGAGGCTCTATCCCTAAGAGGATGTGACACACTATATGGTTAGGGTAGATTTGCAAAAACATCACGGTGGACCTACCCTCTCTACCAACCCCTTTTCTCGCATGGTTGCCGAGAGCCGTATTAAGAAATCTAAAAGGTGATTTAATGATAACTATTTAGATTAATGTATTGTGTTATAATTCATTTTGTTCATCAACTAATTAGCTCCTTTGCATTGTGCAACCGTTTAAAAATCCAACATATCAACAACACGAGTGGGCCACAACACATAATACATTGAGAAGATGCTGAGCAGAAGTTTGTGTGTGGAGCCCACTTTAGTTGGGATTTAGTTATTTTTTTCTAGGTATGTTGAATTCAAAGCACCTCACTTGAAGAATGGATTGGATTGTGAAGATCTGTAAAGGTGGCCGCACAAGGTTCGGTTGTTGTACATCCGAAGCTAGAAGGCTACAATAGGCGGGCGGCAAGAGGCATACGATCCATGTCCCACAGCGCACGCATGTGCACCGCGCATCGCACAAATCCTTACTAGTTTGGACTACACAATGATGTAGAGCGAGTCGCAGATAATTTCATGGCCAAGATGGACCCAAAAAGGCCTAATTGGAGATGGAGGTGATCCGGACCGTCAGAACTTAAAACGAACATATCTCGCAAACCGGAATGAGTTATTCGACATGCCATATATGAGTTTGGGGTAAGACGAACTAATTTAGTCACCCAACCCCATTACAGAGGGTTACACATGCTAAATTTTTGAAATACCGTCAGATCAATGGTCGAATTCCTATTTTAATTAAGTTTTTACTATTTATAATAAGTTTTAGTCTGAGTATAACTCTTGATCCATTGGGATCTAGGAGTTGTGCCCGATATGAAACATGCTTAGATTAATTAGGAGAATCACTTGTTTGAGCCAGATATGACACTTACTAGTTTTGGACAAAAACCATGAACTCTAGTGGAAATAATCAATGTCTATAAATAGTAAGTTTACTATTTATAGTAAGTCACGATTTCTAAGAGTTTTAGTTGTAGTTTAATTTTGAAACTTCTTACAAAGTTTAAGTTATTTTTTTAGAAGTAAGATCATTTCTCATCATCAATCAAATTAGTACAAATTTTATTAGAATTATTTTTTATTTTTATCTCGGATTTGAGTCATCTCTGCTGGGAGTCCAAATATATGACATGGATTCGGAGTAGTTACCCCGAGGAAGAGGGTGCTCGACCTCAACCCGTTCTCCCCTGCGTCACACAACAAGCCCTTTTCCTTGGTGCAGGCATCATAATGGGAAATGATCATACTATCCAATTGTATCACTTATGCGGGAGATTTTAACCATGAAAAAGGTGGGCCCACCATCAAGATCATCTAGTTAAAAACCCCAACTGCACCATTCATCGGATTGGCACCGCTGGGATCGATGTAAAGCCAATATACTACAATATGGCCCACCAAATAAGTAGATCGGTCTATTTTTTAAGACAGGTGGTCTTCATGGTGGAGCCCAAAATTTTGCATGATTTCGATGTTGCCATGTTGACCATACTGCATGCTACTGTAATGTGATGTACTTGGATTCGGTAGTGATCCTCCGGTATCAAGGTTTCAGTGCTGATCTGTGCTGTGGGCCGCATTGTGATGTATGTGTTTTATCCATACTGCCCATCCATTTTTAAATCTTATTTTAGGGTGTTAGAAAAAAAATAAAATATACATAAATCTCATGTGGACCACACCATAGGAAAAAGTGATGATTGAAAGCCCACAATTAAAAACTTCTTAGGGCTATAAAAGTTTTGGATCAAGCTGATATTTGTTTGTTTACTTCATCCAGGTATGTGTGACTTAATAAACAGATTGGATGCAAAATAAAATATTATAGTGGGCCTAGGAAGTTTTTAATGATAAGCGTTCAAACACCACTGTTTCCTATGGTGTGGTCCACCTGAGATTTTGATCTTCGTAATTTTTGGTCTTATGCCATAAAATGATATGGAAAATTAGATGGAAAACATGGATAAAACACATACATCACAGTGGTGCCCACAACACCAACTAGTACCGAGACCTCCGTACTGGAGGGGTCACTACCGAACCGGAGTACGTAAGTGATCAGCTCTCTTTTATTAGAGAAAATGACCACTGTAGACAAAACCTTTTACCCAACGGTTTTTATCGAGGAATACAAACTTAAGTTACCAACTTAGACTAGCACATGCGGACAACAACTTTGAGGACGAAACTACCCCTCCTTTTTACTTTTTACTGCCGTTGCTTTTCTTCTCCCGTTAACGAAAAACACATGCGCTATTTTTCAACTAAGTTCCATTGCAACGGAAAACCGACGCACGACCGCTTTTCTTACCATTTTTCTTACTAAAATTCAAACATTATCATCTCCATATTATTATTCTACATTTGGCATTTTCCATCTTGGTGAGTGTTACGTGGAATCCTCCAAAGTGGTTGCATCTCCAATTTTTGAAAGGGTTTAAATTAATCCCTCACTTGAAAGCATCCATCCTCAACTTGCATTGAGTAAGGCTACGGTCGCTAGAGGTATAGATATTAAAAAAAAAAAACCCTAGTGTGGTTTATAGATACTTTCCTTTGTAGTATTGAATAACGATTAACTAAGTACCTGTGAAAATTCAGCAAAGGTGCTTGGTCAAACTTAGCCATCGCACACTTTAATTTGAAGAAAGAACTCATCGAAATTGAGATGAGCAGAATTCAACGACAATTGATCGACTACTCGTCGAATTTTATGTGAAGTTCGGTGAATTTCATGTCAGGGTCTTACAATTTCATTTGTTAGGCTTACTTAATTTTATGCATTGATTGTTCAAATTCATGTGAAACTCGCTTAATTCCATTTGGAGCTCACTCAATTTCATCTTAAGGCTCACTCAATTTGATTTTAGGGTCACTCAATTTCCTGTTTGCCCAGCTCAATTTAATGCTAGGTTTGCTCAATTCAATGTTTGCCCATCTCAATTTCATGGTAGGCTCACTCAATTCAATGTTTTCCCAGCTCAATTTCATGCTAGGCTCACTCAATTCAATGTTGGCTGAACTCAATTTCATGGTAGAATTGCTCAATTTAATGTTTTCCTAGCACAATCTCGTGCTAGGCTTGCTCAATTTAATGTTTGCATTGATAAATTTCATGTTTGCCTCGATGAATTTCATTCTTGTCTCACTCAATTTCATGTTTGCATTGCTCAATTTATAGTTTGCCACGCTTAATTTTCAGTTTGCCATGCTCAATTTCAGCTTTCCTCGCTCAAATGTCAGTTTGCCTCGCTCAATATATACTTTACCTCGCTCAATTTTCCCATCTTCCCTCGCTGAATTTCTAGTTTTCCTTGTTGAAAATTTAGGTTGCGTCGCTAAATTTCCAGGCTTCCCTTGCTCAATTATTTCTTTTGCGTCACTTAAATTCGAACTTCCCTTGATCGATATCTAGTTTGCCCACCCAATTTCTAGCCTGTCTTACTGAACTTTCACTTTCCCCTCTTTGAATATCTAGTTTACCTCATTCAATTTATAGGTTGCATCGCTGAATTTCTAGTTTGCCTCGTTCAATTTATAGGTTGCGTTGCTAAATTTTCATGTTTGCCTTAATCATTTTCATGTTTGCCGTGCTTAATTTTAGTTGAAGTTTATTCCATTTTTTCCAAAGCTCGCTTAAATTTATCAAGTGCTTGATATTTAGTATTAACGTATATGATGTAATGCTTAAATTCCTATTACTCTAATTCTAATTAACTATGTGTAGAGAAATTAGCCTTGTATCCCCTTATGGTACATTTGTGATTGCCTAAATATAAGTATATTTCTAATAGATATGACTTGAACCATCAAATTACATTTTATTTTGTCTTATAAACCATACAATGTGGAATACTTGTTGAATGTTGAATGAACTTTTAAATATTCTAAATTGCTTTACCATAGTTGAGATTGATATGACATGTTTGTGGGCCGTCATTTGAGCTTAGAGGAATTATAAGAATTCATGTTAAATTCATGTGTTGATGTTTAATATCATGATATGATTATATGTACAATTTAAAGAGCAATCTGGCCAAAATTTAAGGGATGTACGTGGGTATCATGATGTCATGATGCATAACATCCACCCATGACATACGAGCTTTACCGGGTGCTCAATGTAAACCACATGCTGCACCAGTTACTAGAATAACTAATTGAACCTATATAGAATTTCCTTAGAAGAAGGAAAATTGTGAATCTAGAGACGTAAAAGTTTAGGACCCTTAGAAAATTTCAGATTTACTTGTTGGAACGTAGAAATGAAACTTAGGTTCCCTTGAAATCATTAGAATAGCCATTCAAACTTGGTTGGAATCACTTTGAAATTATGACATTTGAGAAGATAGAGACTCAATATTTTAAGTTCTCTAGGAGTTTGCCTACATAACCATGAAACCTAACGTAGGTCCCCATTAAAAACTTTTAGAATGATCGTTTGAACTTATAACTAAACTTAGGAATTATGGGAGAACAAACAAACTGCCATGATATATATTAGACTAAACAAGAATGTTCCTTGAACTTGACCTCCAATGAACTTCTTAGCAACTTAGGATTTGAATTTTACCATAATTTTCCTTAGTTGAAATGACATTGCAAAGACACTCAATAAATAGTAGGTGAAACGAGTTTAGGCATTGTAAGCAGTTCCTTACCCATTACATTGTACATTAGATCAAATTTAAGTACTCCCTACACTTAAAACCCGCACTAGGAGTTAAAAATAAAAATTCACTAAGAAATCTCATTAGTTAGAAATGATATTTCTCGTAATTTTTAGCAATTAGCACTAACTAGAAGTGAATGTATAAAGGTTTGAGCAAAAAATTCCATCTCTAAATGGAGCATATTGAGACTAGGATTTTATATTTCGAATCCCCAAATACATCTCGTTGATCAGAAACAACATCTCTCGTATGTTTCAACAATTAGAAATAATTAATACTGAAATTTTAGGTGAAATTTCAACCCTATACTCTGCTTGTTGAGACTAGCTTTGAAAATCTATGTAAGTTTAACATATTTTAAACCCAAATCCTCATGTAAAAATGTTAGGTTTGTATATTATTTTTTTTGAAAGTGTACTAGGCCATCATAGAATTGTCCCTTGTTAAAATAGAAGACAATATGGATATTCCATGATAGATAGCGTCGCTGAATTTAACAAGCACCACATGAAATCACTCCTATCTCTGAATTTGTAATCTATATAAGCTCTTATTATTTTATTTTTTTTAAAAATAAAATTTAACGCATTGCTTACATTTTATTTCCTTAAGCTATGTATCA
This sequence comes from Magnolia kwangsiensis, assembly GCA_037074715.1. NCBI lineage: Eukaryota > Viridiplantae > Streptophyta > Magnoliopsida > Magnoliales > Magnoliaceae > Magnolia > Magnolia kwangsiensis. The sequence goes on from CM073585.1 coordinate 91,165,131, forward strand.
TCGTTATCTATTATGTAATGCGAGTACTCGCTCCTTTATTATTTAATCGAGTTTTGTCTTATGGCAAGTTTCTATTGCTTAATGATTCACTAATATAATATCATTGTATAGGTTTTCAGATAATGTCTACGAGAATCATCTGCTGTTATGGCGGGGAGATTGAATATGAAAACAAGCGATACTCGTACACTGGTGGGGATTCGAAAACTTTTTCGCTACGTGTCGAGACTACGTATGAGGAGCTTCTATCTAGAATTTACAGGATTATTAAGAGTCAACCAACAGATTGTGATATTAGGATGAAAGTAATGTATCCTTGTACAAATGAATCAATCCCTCCAACCATAATTGCAGACGACGATGACGTGCGAGAGTTCCTGGTAACACAGTTGGACCATTCGGATAAATTCATTCCCTTAGTCATCGAGACAACGCAACACATTAATAGGACAACACACATAGACAGTTTTCCTGAGGAGCATAGCGTGGAATTTCAATACAGGGCATCTCCATTACAAGTCAGTTGGGCACGTGACCTTAACCTCACTGATGAGTACAAGACACCGCCTTTAGCAACAACAACAAATCTGTCATCATCATCCACCACTCGAGCTATACGTGTAAGCGACATTCCGCTTCCAGACCTTGCTGAAAGTGAAAACTTTATCACTCGTCAAGTTCTCGTGCCATTTGATGATGCTGCATTCACCAATGCAGCACTGCTAGAATATACAGATTCGTTGCGTGAACCGATCGATATAGCTATTGAACAAACATTTAAGGATAAAAGTCGATGCCAGTATGTTCTAAGCCAATTTGCAATTCGCAATAAATTTCAGTATAGGGTACTGTACTCAAATTCTAGCAGATTTACCGTGGTGTGCTTTGAAGATAAATGCGACTGGAGTGTTCATGCAACTCGGGTGAATGATACTGGGATATTTAAGATACAAAAATATACTTCAGAACACACGTGCGGCATGTTGTGGATGAAGAGTGATCACCGGAAAGCAAGCAGTAAGTTAGCATGTGATCTGATTGTTAGCCGCATTGAGCAACGGTTAAGTTTGAGGCCACGTGATATTATCTTCACTATGCAAGAGAAATATAATGTTCTTATCAGTTATAGGAAGGCATGTAAATCTAAGGAGCTTGCAATTAATCAGGTGATGGGGTCTTATGAAGACTCTTATAATCAACTCCCCTTGTATTTGCATGAGTTGAGGATGGTCAACCTGGGGACGGTGACTACCGTGCTTGTTAACCAAGAGACTTTGAGGTTTGAGAGGTGTTTTGTAATGCTTGGACAATGCGTTCGAAGTTTTCAAAATTCTATGCGGAGGGTATTGGCCATTGACGGGACACACTTAAAGAGTAAATACAAGGGTGTTCTATTCATCGCCACGGCCTTAGATGAGGACAATCATATATTTTCAATTACGTTTAGCATCAGGGAATTAGAGAACAGCACGAGTTGAAATTGGTTCCTTACCTACCTTAACGATATGTTAGGGTATCTGGAGGGTCTTGTGATTATTTTCAATCGAAATAAAGGTTTAATGAAAGAGGTTCCCCAAGTATTTTCACATGCAATTCATGGGTACTGTGCATACCATATTTATAGAAAATTGGTGAACACCTTTAAAGACAAGTCATTGGAGATATACTACTGGCGGGCAGTGAAGACTTGCAGGAGAGGTGAATTTAAAAAATTAATGCATGATATTGAAATGGCCAACCCCCCAGTACATGCATGGCTGACAGAAATCGACTACGAAAGATGGGCATCTTCACACTTTCCAGGTAAAAGATTCAACTTGGTCACCACAAACATATCCGAGTGTGTTAACGCCCTCTTCAAAGAAGCACGGGAATACCCCGTTACTAAATTGATAGAGGCAGTAAGATGTAAGATACAGGAATTGTTTTACAAGAGAAGAGAATCTGCAGCCTCATTTGTAGGTCCGTTGATACCATGGGCAGAGCATCAGTTAAAGGACCTTATACAGAAGGCGCGAGATGTTCGCTGTCATTCGATTTCTTGAGATGAGTACTATGTTATGGGAGATTATAATGATACGGTCAAGCTCAGCTCGCTTTCATGTACATGTCGCGAGTTTGACGTGAAGGGGTACCCTTGTATGCATGTCCTATCAGCATGTATAAACTACAATCTTTATCATTACTCGTACTGCTCTCCATTCTACATAGTGCAAAATTACTTGAGCACATATAACGAATCGGTGTACCCAGTATGTGACAAGAGCGAATGAGAGATTACAGATTGCTTCAAGGAGTATTGTGTGAAAATTAAACCCCTGGGACAGAAGAGGCCATCTGGAAGACCAAAAAAGTTAAGAATTCCCTCGCGTGGAGAAGAATCGAAAACATTAAAGTGTGGTCGATGCAAACAAACTGGCCATAATCGTCAGACGTGCAAGTTTCCCATACCTGATGTATAGCATACTATGTATTTTATTTAGTGTTTTGTATGATATATGTTGTAATATATTTCCTCTCATGTAATAATCTTTTGGTTGTCTCGCTCAATTTCTAAGTTGCCTCGCTCATTTTTCAGTTTGTTGTACTAAATTTCTTATGCCGCCTCACTTAATTTCTACTTTGCCTCGCTCAATTCCTCTATTCTCTCGCTCAATTACTAGGTTCCCTTGCTCAATTTCTAGGTTGCCTCACTCGATTCCTAAGTTCCTTCACTGAATTTCTAGGTTCTCTCGCCTAATTTCTAGGTTGCCTCGCTCAATTCATCGGTTCCCTCACTTAAATTCCCAGGTTCCCTCACTGAATTGAGTGGTTCCCTCATTGAATTCCTAGGTTTCCTCGCTCATTTTCTAGGTTCCCTCACTCAATTCCTTGGTTTCCTCACTCATTTTCTAGGTTGCATCTCTCAATTACTACATTACCTTGCTGAATTCCTAGGTTCCCTCGCTCATTTTTGAGGTTCCCTCGCTCAATTTCTAGGTTGCCTTGCTCAATTAGTAGGTTCCCTCACTCAAGGTAGTGAGGTAACAGATCAACATGCTCCTCAATAACTGCATGTAGAGCTGCATCCAATAATATTGGCATTGTACTCAATGACTGCACTGCCTGTTACTCATTGACTACAACTCAGCACTGTAACCTAGTTGCTGTTAGTACCTCACTAGTTTCAAATGGCTGCTTTGAATTTAGAAGTAAACCCGGGGCAATTTAACAATGAGCAAGTTACAACTTCCACAATCACAACACAGCAGGAATTTTGGATAGGTTAGGTGAGGTTGGTACAATCACATGTACTTCAGTTAGTACATTTATGCTATTTATTTAGATTGCAACAACATGAATTCCCACATTATAGCCATTCAGATCATTCCAGTAGCATTTTTCTATTGCAATATGAAAAGTGGTAGTTGCAATTTGAATAACATTTTTCTAATGCAAGATGAAAACAATATGAATTTGCGAATCTTTTCATTTAAAATCATGCATCATGATGCATTCGTCTTGCATTTGGGCATTAAATACAATGGGGCAAATTTCATTACAAAATCATTCACCTATGAATCTAAACATGTATTGAACAATCATTCCTGTAAAATAACAATCTTAGAGAGGCAAAGAACAAGAAGCAATCAATTTCTTATATAAGAAAAGGAAAACTGATCCAAGGAATTCATATGGATTGACAGTATAGGTAAATCCAATTTCTTGTATATGGATGTTGGTCTTCTTCTTCTTCATGCGATTGCCAGAAAAAAGCATGCACAACATTGGACATGTATATCAACCATCTATATTAAGTCCAGGTACCTTTTGCATTGGCTATACTCATCCTTCGTATACGTGGCATAAGCACATGCTGGTTTGAATTTAGATGCTGCTCAGCATTGGACCCACTGTGAATGGAACATAGTTTAATCAAACTGATGGATCAAAAGGGGCAAGAACTTCAGAGGATTTAGACTCTAGGATATTGTGATTGGTTAACTTCTGACAGAACCCATGTACTATCCTAGAGTCCTATGCAATCAAGTTTTAGTTTGTTTTTGGATATTCACTCCTGCCTTGATTGGTTTTCAAGTAGGCGGACTGCATTAAAGTGGGCTAATTATCAAGCCTGACCCGGTCGACCGGATGTACCGGGTCGACCTCGGCACGCTAGACAGTGGACCCGGTCGACCGGATGTACCGGGTCGACCCCGGCACACTGGACTGTGGACCCGGTCGACCCCGAAACGCTGGAAACTACCCATGAGGCCCCGCACCCGGGTGGACCCTGCCAATCATCTCCATTGTTGTCAGCTGCCATGTAACTTCAAATATTTTCTAGAGAAAAATTGCATAAATAAGAAGATGCAGCAGCTGCAAATCAAATGCAAATAACAGTCATCAAACTTCAAGAACCAACCACAAATGTCACAATGGCTGTTAATTCGAACAAAAAGTACATGTTGATAATGACTGAATTTTTATTATCCACTGCTAGTTATTGAGGAAATGAAGACTACATAAAGAAAGCTACATCAGAACTTGAACATATAGAATGGAGAAACAACCATACAACAAGGAAAGACGCAATTTCTTCATTTCATTCTTGGTCAAGCGCCTATAAAACAGAGTATAGAAGAACCTCGAAAATTCTGTTGTTTGTCACTCAGAAACTCAAAAAGATTCTGAGGAACTTTATGTGAGAAGGTAAGAGCGAAAAGAGGCAAACCCACTTAATTGATCCAAAAAACAGAGAGGAAGGGGGGCCATTGTTTTGGGCTGAATTTAGTTTTGGGTTTTGGTTTTTCAGTTTATTTTTTGCTGCTTTTTCTAGTCCGTTGGTGTCGCTGCTTCTTCTTCTTTTTTTTTTTTTTTTAACTCCAACACTTGTTGCTGCCCAAGTTAGGCTGAGGGGCAAGGGGGTGACAAGGGGCTGAGTGAATTTTGGTTCAGAGTTTGAAAAGAAATTAATATGGGCAATGTCTTAAGAATATGGGAAAGAACTCAAAAAAAGAAGCAATAGCTGGAGGTCAATAAAGGCGGCAGTGTAGAATGTATGGCTACGAGGGCCATTGGCCTAAAGTTACAAGTTTGTATGGGGTGGTTCCATTGACAATCCTGGTCCCTCAAGTTTAGAGGTGATGTAAAAGAAGATGAAGTTTGCATCATTTTAGCTTATCCAGGCCTTGTTCATGGCATTGCACATGTGATGGAAGCCTTCTCACTTAGAGAAGCTCTATGTGCATTTTGGAGCAAGTTTAATGGATCAATTATAGAGGAAGGTGACTCGTTCAGTGTTATTGAGTGGGTGAAAGAAGCAGAGTTCAAACCATGGAAATTGAGATTAATTTTAACAAAAGTGGCAAATTAAGCAGGGTCTGAACCATGCCATTCAAGTTTTGTTTAGCCAAAAAGAAATCTCTCACCTCTCAGCCAAACACATCATTTACTCATGCCAAGCAAGTCTAATTTCATTTTTTAAGAGTTGGCAAAGGAGGATGTCAGCCATTTGGCTCTTTCTAATAGTAATTCTATTGTTTAATCCTTCTTTGTTAATAAGATGATCAGTATCTTCTCAAAAAAAAAAAATACAAGAAACAATAAAAACAAAAAATTCAGAAACAGACCTGGTCACCATCTTTAGGTTTCTCAGTACCCCCTCCTGACCTAATGAGAGATTTCATCAGACTTCTAGGAGTAATATTCTTTCACCTAATCATAAAAAAGAAGGCAATCATTTTACAATGTAAATCAATTAACAATAGAAATTAAAGTTCCAACATAGGTAAGTTATTGCTAGATGTTCTTTAAGTTTACTAGCATTACATGTGCAGATTCCTTCCAATTTACTGTGAACGGAATCAATAGATTACCTTGTCAAATTGCACGGCCAAGGCCAACTACACCCGATCTTTGGGTATGAGATGCACCGTCCCCAAGTTTGTATGGAAAGAAAACACATTCCAAATATTTCATTGTTATGTCATTCTCTGTAATTTGGCTTTCTAAAGTTTGTTGTTTGTTCTTACATTTCTCCTGCGAGTATTTTGGCTTTGGTCAAAGTCTGTTTTGTTAGAGTTTGATTTACGGAATTTCAGTATAATTATCAGGAAGATCCTAGCCTGTAGATATTGGATTCATTACCATCCTTTTTAAAAAATTAAAAAAAAAATTAACATGCTACTGCTGCTATCTTTACAGTAATTACTCACTAGTTTCTGGAAATCACTAAAACTGTCTGTAGTACATTACAGCAACTGATTTCTTGTCATATGAAAATCTAAGAAAAACAAGGGGTAGTTCTTTTATTGTAAAATATGGGGATTTTCAGTGCCTTGATTGAAGTTTTGGTCAAGTGGCATGATTAGGGGTCCTTTTTAGCAAAAATCATTTCTCCTCATCTTTATTGATAACGTTGCAAAAGTTCTCTGGGATGGTATTACTTCATGGGAGGATTGTCAATAAATATGGTTGTTTGACTTGTTCAAGCATATAGCTCTTATTGAAGTCCTTTTGGTTTTCTGTGCAGTCAAGGATGCCTTTACAACCAGAGCTTGTACTCGAAGGTGTTAGTCAAGACCATGCACACAAAATGGTGATGTCCTTCAACTGGCTAGTTGCTTGCATATGGGGTGGCTCTTGTTATAGAAAAGTGGCTTCAGAATTTATCTTTATCAGATTTGTCAATTTATCAATGTAATGGAAATAGATATCAACCATCTATATTACGCTAAGCTTTTCTTTTCATTATCTCAGTATATATTTGCTGATGAATTCCACCAACTTGCACTTTTATGAGAGGTAAGGTCTAGATTGGTATGTTCAGGTGGAAAGCTAAATACTTGGTTTCATTTGGGAGGTTTAGCTGTTTCAAACTTTTAATTTTGTTAGTGAAATCCTTGCTAAATTCTTGTTATCTTCGTGGAAAAGATATCATAGTGATGATTGGGGATCTCCTTCAGAGAATCAAAGCCTTGTTTTGACTACAAATGCAGTTTCAAGTGAACCCATATTGCACAAAAGGTAGACATTGCAGATTGCACAAAAGGCAGACATTGGGAAGGATCATTCCCTTTTTGCAAAGATTGTCAATCATGAGTATCTGATTCTTCCAATGAGCCATGCAAAAGTCACAACTTTGGGAGGAGATGAGAGGATGATCTCCAAACCAGGGGTCAACCCAAAACCTCACTCTTAAACCATTGCCAATGAAGAAACTTGTCCATTCGAAGATAAAAGGAGCTATTCTAGCAAGGCTTTTGTGGTCTATTTCAGGCTTAAGAAATAATTGTTATTTCAGGAATAAGAGTGCCTCGGCTTCTTTATTAATAGGGAGGGCTATGTCATATGTAAAAGAGTGGGCCTGTGATCTGAATACTCTGGCTAACTCTCTTTCGTAAAGGGGCTGGGATGTCATTTGCAATAGGGTGGGCTCTGTTTGTTGTTTTGGTGCTTTTAGCACTTTTTTCTTAATAAATTTTCATTGCCTTTAAAAAAAAAAAAAAACAGGAAAGAAAAGAAAAGAAAAGAAAAAAAAACCATGTTGATCTGAATTAGGTAGATATTCAAATGGGAAGCATTTCAAAACAAGGTTTTTTTTTTGGTTTTTTTTTTTAAAGCAAAAAAGAAAACAAAGAAAGAAAAAGAAAACAAAATGTGGAAACTCTCAAAAAAATATAATTTTTTGGGAGTAAAGGTTGTCTTTTCTTTTCTTTTTTTGGTCATGGATACAGAAGTTAGAATTTCACATTCCCTTTTTCTTGTAGATTTTGATCACCCATTCTGGGTTAACTGATTGTGAAATTAACCCATAAAAGGTATTCACATCAGCTAATTTGTCATAGTATCACATAGATTTATGGCTCATAAAACTTTGCATCTACCACATTCGATGCTGTTATTTTTTCTTTTCTTTTCTTTTTGGTGGTAAGCTGTTGTTGTGGATACATGAACCTTCATATGACTTGCAAGGGGTGATGTAACGGTGTAAGACCCGTATCTTAGTCCGTACCATTCCATAGACTTCCGCGGTCTTACCGGTCGAATTCTGACAACTTTCAACCCTTAACCGATATTTACGCGCGACCCTGATTCATATGTCGTCACCCTGTATCGACTCAACCCAAGACCATTACCATAGGGACCGCGCCGTCGCTGCGGTTCCGATGCTGCGACTCGAGCGCCGAAGCGATACCCTGGTCAAGAGATGTGGGCCAACGTTCGGTGCGAGGAAAATGCCGCGCGTTGCGAAATCCAAGAGAATCTCTACGAGGTGTCACATCAATCCTATCAATCAATCAAATCTTATCATATCACATGTCAAGTACACATCATCTTTCACCCATACCTAAGCAACCACAAAAGTCAAAAAGGTCTTACAAGCCCATGGTTTTCTTACACCAAAGGCCATCAAAGTCAACAAAGTTCTTACACCCATCACCATCACATCCATCACTCCATCATCCATCACTCTCTCTCTCCCTTTACAAGTCTCTCTCTCTCTCTCTCTCATTTTCAAACTCAAAAAAAATCCAAACAAGACTTCATACGTATGAGCTCTCCAAGCATTCCCAAGCAACAAAGGTGGCCCACTTTCCTACCCCATCATCTCCCATCCTAACCATCCATTCCTCATCTCACCAATTGAAATCAAAGCTAAGGTGCTAAGGAACCCATAGGAGCAAGAAGATTGGACGGTGGGTGCTTGATAATGTTAGTTTTTCATATTTTTGAGATGGGCCAAGTGAGGCCAACCGATCAATGTTTGGATCTCACTTGGAACCCTAAGTTGTGGTCGATGGCCCACCTTGATCATCATGATCATTCTATAATGAGGTCATTCTCCATGGACCCCATCATGATGTTTACTTTCTTACATTAGAGAGGTCATCTAGACCGTTTATTTTCATGGAGAATGGATCTCCACCATCGATTCTTGATTAGGTGAGCCCATATGCAATGATTTTTGTTATAGATCATGAAAGGGAGGGCCCATAGTGCCGGGGACCCTCCATCAAGCGTGTCCCACTCTCTACCTCTCTCTCTCCCTCTCTATTTCATTTTTTTTTTGTGATCATGATGTATTTGTGTAGCCCACTAGGATGGACCCCACCATGAAATCTACACCTTATGCAGGCCATTTATAAGTGGGGCCCACCTTATATGGGTTGAGTCGACACCATCCATCATGTGGAGGCCAACTTGACCGGGCCCACACATTATGCACCTGGGATGTCAGACCGTCCAGCGTCCCTGGACGCTGGACGTCATTAAGGAAAACACAAATATAAGCTTGGTTCAAAGCTTTGGAGGTGGACCGTTGGTGTAGTCCCCACCTTGATATATGGGTAAAATCCAAGCCGTCCACCCTCTTTCCCATATCATTTTAGGCGTTGAGCCAAGGAATGAAGTTAATCCTTTCATTGGGCGGGCCACACCTCTCAAAACATTGACTCTCACCATTTAAATTAATTTTAATTTTTCTACAGGCCTAAATATGTTCAATAGGACTCATTGGGCTTGTCTTGAGCCAGGGAAGCTAGTGAACGGGGTGGATTTTCTTGTTGTGAGCCCTGGATGCCAAAAACCTCAAAAAAATGGGTTTTTCAAGTTTTAAAAAAAAACATGTATCAAAGGCCCTGCCTCTCTGACGCACGCTGCTGCGTTCAGCAGGCGGGCGGGCGTACTAGCAGGGTCCCACGGCTCCAGCCGTGGGCCCCACCATGATGTTAATTTATCATCCAGCCGGTTCATATGGCAGGCCCCTCTCTGAAGTAGGCCCCCTCCAAAATGAGGCCGATCTGACGCTCGAGTGGCCCACACTGCAGGAAACAGTGTGATTGAATATCTGCCCTTGAAACCCTTCTCCTGGGCCACAGAAATTTTGGATCAAAATGAAATTTGTTTTTCCTCCTTATCCAGGTCAGTGTGACCTTATCAACCGGTTGGATGGAAAATATTGATTAAGGTGGGCCCCACATGGGGACCCACGGTGATGTACGTGTTTAGCATCCACCGTCCAGGCAAACAGTGGTACCCACCATGATGTATGCGTTTTGCATCCACCGTCCAGCGGACGGTGGAGCCCACTGTGGTGCGTATGCATGTGTGCATGCGTGTGGGTGCGTGTGTGTACGTGTGGGGTTGTGCATGGGTGTGTGTGTGTATATATATATATATATATATATATATTATATTATATATTATATATATATACGTATATATACATATATATTATTGTATATACTATATTCATACATATTATATTATATTATTTAATATACCTGATGGTGGGCTTTGTGGGCCCCACCATGATGCATGGGTTGCATCCAATCCGTTTAACCATCTTAGAAGCTCATGGGTAAAAAGAATGAGCCAGATCCATAGTCCAAGTGGACCCCACCTTGGCATGTTTTGAGGTCCATCTTAATGAAGTTGTGGTAGGTCATTGGGGGCCCACTTTGATGTGAATCTAAGGCCCATGGAATTAGGCCATTAATATATTCCAAGGCCGACGGGTTATGACCCATTGCAATGCACATAAGGCCCATTGGTGCGGCCCATTTATGAGGCCAATTTGATGAATAAAAGGCCCATATGATATGACCCATTTGACGTATTTAAGGCCCAATGGGATGTACCTAAGGTCCATTGCAATGTGTGATCCCAACACGGATTATGTAACGATGTTAACGATGATCGTGCCTTGGGAGCAATGTTAGTTTGACGTCTACATTGCGAGTGTAATGTTGGTTGGATGTCCACATTACAACTCTCCTTAGGGCCCATTGATAGGCCGTACTTGTTGTGTATAGGTCATCTAGGCCCACCTGCGTTGTAAGGATAGTGCATTACTTTATAACATGTTTAGTATAGTTCCATAACTCACGATCATAAGCATCATATGCATGCTTGATATGAGAAGTGATTGATCATAGTATATGCCTTCGGGCAGATTATTTATGGAACCCCGATTGGGCAATGTTGCCCTACATGAGCGCACGATACGCGCAGGGTTGCTGCCTGATTGGATAGTGTGATTCATGCATTTCACATTGTGTGATATGGTTATTGTACACCCTAGCGACATCAGGATTGTAGCCTCTACAGATGTATCGTGGTTAGCAGGATTGGGTACCAGAAATTTTATTCTACATGGGGTGCTATAGATATCCCTGGGTGAAAGTCTCTAAATGCTTATGGTACCAAGAGGTTGCTCCAACGTCTAGACCGAGTGGGTAGATGATCGTTGAGTACCGATTACCAGATGGTTGTGCTCTCCACTGTGTCGTGGTCGGTTGGAAGGGGGTGCGGACTTACCCGCCCAAGTGTAGGGGACAAAGCTAGGCTGAGTTTGACCAGCTCGAGGAATGGGTCCGCTATCGATGAGTCGAGCCCGATATTGGCAGACGGATAGTGAAGTCTCTTTCACTTACCTTATTGCGCACGATGTGGCGGTAATCTGGTTTAGAGTGTACTAGACCCCGGTGATATCCCAGAGTTGAGCTGTATTGACATGTGGACTTAGATGAGGATTGTATGCTTGACTTGCATCTCGCATCGCATAGCCTTGGTACGACTCATGATATTTATGAATCCATCTGCATATTCCATATTACTATGATATTGCATGTACATATTACTACCTTGCGCACACACTTTCACCACCCTCTAAGCTTTCTATAAGCTTATGCATGACCGTTGCGTGTAGGTGACGTTGGGGCGCAGCAGCGCTGAGGCAGGAGTGCTTTGTAGATTATCTTAGAGTTTTATTCATCATCATTGTATTTCCCTTTATGCTCATTATACTTGTAAAGTTTTTGATCATAGTGAAAATGTAATGGAGTTTTTGGTTGTTGTTTATGGGTTATGCCTTTGGTTATGCTTATTACGAATCAAACTGGCATTGAAAATCTTCCTCGTAGCATCCCAGGATCGGAACCTGGCGAATGGGCGCTAGGAGCCGAGAATGAGGTTCTATGGAGGCTATCGGCGCCGGATTCGGTGATCAGAAATTTTGTGAGCCCGGTTTTCGAGTTTGGGGCGTGACAAACGGCCATTACATAACAATAATGGCAGAAACCATTACACAATGATTCAGATCAAAATGGCCGTTATGGAGATAAATGACCTGTAAGAAACATTACAGCCCTTTAATTGTCCATTACAAGGCTGATACAGTTTTTTTTTTTTTGTATTGTCCTGTTATCCACACCTTAATTTTGCTTTCTATTTTGTTTAGTCAAGAATTTATAGCTGATTGCATTGTTTTATTGTCAAATACAGGTAACCATTGAGGATCATCCTCATTTGCCTGGGAAGCATGCATCTGCACATCCAGAAATTGCATGGAGCTGTGATGAAAAAGATCATTGATGTTCTAATGTCACGTGGAGTTGAACCTGTACTTTAAGATGGTTGAGGCAACTATGGCTGATTTAGATACACTGTCAAAACATGCCTTCAGATGTTAAATTCCATTTTGAGCCAAACATCAGTTTATGAAGTGCGTTTGAATGTACTTTTTTAGATGATATTTTCATCTCATTTTAAAAATCTCACTCATTAAAAACCAACTAAAGAGATAACAAAGAAAGCTGCAGAAGAAGGCTTTGGCAGATGTTGTATTCCAAAAGACCCTTAAGGCCCACTTGGATGCACTTTCTCAAAAGGCATTAAACCTCACCCGGTCGACCGGGTACACCCGGTCGACCCCGACACGCTGTTTAACTTACCCGGTCGACCCCGACATGCTGGAACGCGCACCCGGTCAGCCCAGTCAGCTCGGTCAATCACCCTATTTATACTCTCCCATTTCTTTTTTAGAAGAGCCAAACCCATCTCTTCTTACATCGTCCTAAAACCCCAAAACCCACCCCTACTTTATTCAATCTTCTCAAATCCTTCTCTACAAATCATCCACAAATCCAAAAACCCATCCCTATTTATTCCATATTCTTAAATCCTTCTCTATTTCCACCCACACCTAAAAACCCATCCTCATTTGCTTCCATTCTCTCAATTCCATCTCTACTTCCACACAAATCCCATAGCCCAACTTCATTTGCTTTCATTTCCTCATTTTAAGCTCTTATTCCACCTAAATCCACAAAAATGAAAACCTAACCCATTTTTCTTTCCAATGGGGGCTTTCTTTATTCTTGTTTCTTCTTGGCCTTTGGTCCCATTAATGGTGAGCCTTATGGCGAAGAAGCATGACGCAGAGGAAATGGATGCACAAGAAAATAATCATCGCTCCAAGCAAAGGGAGGACGTTGGAGCGTCAACCTCAACAGTCGTAGCTATTCGAATTAAGAGAGTGGTCTCGGGACGGAGCACAGGTCGAACCACGTCTCGAGCAGGTCCAGCAACGAGTCGCGACCGGGTTGTCGAGGCAAAAGAAGCCATGAATTTGGGAAGATTTGCCAAACGCAAGGTATGTTTTGAGCGGTACATGAATAAGGACTTGTTCGTCGATACCGACGAGCTCAAGTGGCTTACCACGATTGGCTGGAATCCCATCTTCACACTCTACAACAATGCCGATGCCAAGACTGTGCGGCATTTCTATGCCTCAATTCGAAATCCTTGTCTAAAGTCACTGACCTTCGACTTAGCAATCGGAGATTCCCTCATACCATTTAATGTGACTAACATTGAGAGGATTTCTGGGGTGCCACGCGGGACAGTGATTGTTCGACATAGGGATGCAAAGCGGTTCAAGCACATGGACGAGAGGACTGTTCAAATTTGTGGCAAACTTAAAAATTGGATACAGGATGATAATTGTTTGAAGGTAACCAGGATGCTTCCAGTTTATAGGTTCCTCCACCTTGTATTCACGTACAATGTGTACCCTATAACGGAAAATCATACACAACTAACCCAGTATATGTTGGAGGTTCTCTATTTACTGGGCATGGGTAAGAAGGTTTGCTACCCATCTATTGTAATGCGCCATATCTTGAATGCCGCCACCACCAAAACAAATCTATCCTTACCCTTCGGCCGGTTGGTCTGTAAGATGGCCAAAGAATGTGGGTTTCGTTTCAGTCCCAATGCAATGCTTGAGCTAAAAAGTTTCATTGACTCCAGTTCTATTAAAAGAATGAAATTGAATGAGGAAGAAGAGGTTGAAAGAGGAGAAAAAAGTGAGGAAGAAGAAGAAGAAGAAGAGGATGAGGAGGAAGAGGAGCAGGAAGATAACGATGAAGACAACGACGAAGTTTTTGTAGCCCCACCACTTATACATGAGCGCTTCAGTCGGGCGAAAGATCAGTTGGCCTCGGTTCAGTCTGAATTAACTGATATGAGGGCTGAAATGAGGACTTGAATGGCTGAACAGGAGAAATGGAACGAGAAGATGTTACGCACCCTTAAGGAATTGTTATGTTGTGTTCAAAAGGATGGAGTAGCACCGCATCTGACTGATTCACAGGACCATTAGGTCTCGGGTTAAGCGATGTTTGTGGTGATGTGCTTTCTGTTTACCGGGTTGAAAGAAGTGGATCAATTCCACCTAGTAGTTTAATAGTTAGTAGTTGGGTTTTTATTTTTTTAAGCCATGTTTTTTGGTATCTATGTGAACAATGTACAATCTCAAATTATAAATGAAATTGTTTTCACTTTGTCGTACCATGTGTAGTAGTGTATGGATGTTCTCATTTTACCAGATGTTCCCTACTATATCACTCTTATTCCCTTCATCATGAAACCTATGTTACTAAGAAGAAATACAAAAGCAAATCTAGATACTGGACCTTTATTAGGTTCCGTGAATCTTTGTTATTCACAATATGTTAGGATTTTTGTTATCATGCATTTTTCTAGTATAATAGAGAGAGAGAGAGTAATTTAAGAGAGAGAGTTGAAGAGAGCTCCGAAAGTCAGTAAAAAGCCTCACAGTAGGCTTTTCCAATTCAAGTAGATATGGTCTTCCCACCTTGTGATGATGCAGGCCCATCCATCGTCAATTTTATGTTCCTCTCATGAGAAGCTTCTGCATCATGTTCCTTGTCAAACCCGAGCTCTGACATGTCTTGTTTTGCCATCAAGTTCCTATATGAGAAGAAATAAACATTCAATAAGATGTCAAGCATTGTCATGAGAGCAAAAGACTAGATTTTAAACTAAGAGTTTTCTGGCCCTTCCACCTGTTTCAAATATTGGGTCCATGTGCTGAGTGGACCAGATTTATTTTTGGGAAAACCTGTAGAAGGTTGGACCAACTTGATGTATGGATTGGTTATCGCACCTATGTGCCCTAATGGCACATGTGTGGCATGTACATGAGCTTTATTGCATGTGTATGCTTAGCAAAGCTCTTAAAAACCAATAGTAAGTTCTCTACAGAGGAAACTCCAGGTGGAAGCAATGTGTTAGCCAGCTCCAATTAGATCTGTTCACGAGTCGAGTTAGCTCGAATGACTCGCTCGACTCGGCTCGAGTCAGCTCGGATTGACTCGGCTTGAATGACTGAGTCAGGTCGAGTCAAGCTGAAAAAGTGTAGCTCGAGTTGAGTTCGAGCCGAGTTCGACCATAGGCCATTTTAAGTCGACTCGAACTCGAACTCGACTCGCCTCGAAACTCGAGCTCGACTCAACTCGTTAGAAATAGGTTTTCATATTTTTTAATATATATATATATATATATATATATATATATATATATATATATATATATATATATAAATAATAGAATCGTAAAAAACTAAAAACCCTACCCCGCACGGCTGCCTCCCTTTCCCTTTCTTCCCTTTTCTTCTCTTTCTCAATCTCTACCCCACAGTCTCCACCCAGCCCACTGCCCTGCTCGCCGCACGTCCGCTCGACCAACATTATTAAGGTGAGTTTTTCTTCTTCTTCTTCTTCTTCTTCTTCTTTTTCATCTTTTTTCCTCTTTTTTGATTTCGTTGGAGAATGGGTCCCACCTGATGAGTGGCTTAGATCTCGAATCGAGTCCTGTGATGGCCCGCCTGATACCCCACCTGATGAGTGGATGGATTAGATCTCTCGCGTATCTACCCGTGCTTCACATGTATAGTCTGTGGGTCCAAGAATAAATATAGGATGCAGGAGGTAGGAGGTGGAGAGGATAGAATGGATTTACAGTGGCAGTTTTCATTCGTAGATCTGAGGGAGATAAATCAGTCAAAAGCTTGAAACGTCATGTCAGATACAGTCTCATTCCCATCCATCTGTTGGGACTGGAACCTATGCACCACGTGTATGTAAGACACCCAAATCTTGGGTCCCGCCATATTTTATATGTAAAATCCACCCTGTTTATTAGGACCTTACCTCAATTTTTGGGTCTAAGCCCAAAAATCAACTACATCCACAAATCAAATGGTCCACATATATGTAAAAATAGATATGAGATGGCAGCCATAGGTTTGTCTATGGGACTACCATTGTGTATATCTTTCATCAAACCCGTTTATCAAGTTGATCTCATCAAGTTTAAGAGAAAGTACACAAAACTTCTCAAAAAAAAAAAAAAAATCATACAGGCCACACGATGTAAACTTCATGGTTTGGGAGATAGTTTACATTGCTCCTATTGGTGTGGCCTAATTAACTTTCTGATTGGCCTTGTCTTATTCACGTACGGTCCAAATAAATTTTCTCACACAATGGATGGAGTGGATTTAAATAAAAACATGGTGGACCTGACAGAGCTTTGGTGTTTTAGGCACTGTGTAGAACAAGAGTGGTGCTTTATGTGTACTGTAAAGAGGTTTATAGGGGATTAGGTGGCAGTAGCAGACTAGGTTTTAAGATATTTGGACTCACATCAAGCATGGCTGGAAGCCCCTCCTTGGAAGCTACGCTGGAGGTAGGGATTTCTACTTTCCAGCATTGGATTTCATGTGCTAGTGGTTGGTGCTATGTGGGGCCCACCATGATGTATTTGTTTTATCTATGCCATCCATCCATTTTGAAATATAATTTTAGGTTTTGACCACAAAATTAACGTAGATATAAACTCAGGTGGACCACACCATGGGAAAACAGTAGTGATTGAATTACACCATTAAAAATCTCCTACGGCCAACCATAATAGTTATTTGACATCTAACTGGTTGTTTATGGCACACCATGATGCTCACAGTATCATTTCTTTACAGCAAACATTCTGGTTCTTCCACAACCCACTATCAGAGGCATCTAGATAAATGTATGAAGAGACCAAGAACATTGAAGAGTGGAGTCCAGCAACTGCTTTCATTTAATAATTCTGAAGATGACGACTCTAAAGTTGTACTCTCAACGTATAAGTATGACCCAGATAAACTAAATAAGTAGTTTACGAGGTTAGTGATAATCAATGAGAAGCCATTCAACATGGTGGAAAGTAAGGTTTTCATGGGATTTTGTAAATTTTTAAATTTCGGATGTGAGAAGGCCTCTCGATATACTGTGAAAAGAGAGTGCATGAAGATGTATGCTGTTGAGAAAGCTAATTTGAAAGCTCTCTTGAAATCCGTATCCAGAATAAGTTTGACATCTGATATGTGGACGGCCTCAATTTAGAGAAAGGGATATATGTCATTGACCACACACTTCGTTGATACGGATTGAAAACTACAAAAGAGGATTTTAAACTTCTGTCACGTTCCTCCTCCTCACACCGGTGTGGTACCGTCCAATTGTATTTACAACTGTCTTGTTGAGTGGGGCATTGAAAAGAAAATTTCTTCAATTACTTTAGATAATGCCTCGTCTAACAATACGTTGATTTCTTTCTTATGTACTCAGTTCAAGGCTACTGAAAATTTATTCTTCGAAGGTAAAATATTTCAAGTTAAATGTTGTGCTCACATACTTAACTTAATTGTGCAAGAAGGGCTGAAAGCAATTGATTCAACGATTACAAACATACGAGATAACGTTAAATATATAAGGGGGTCACCTTCAAGAATGAGTACGTGGAATGATATAATCCAACGTTTGGATTTGAAATCTAAACAGCAGTTGAAGTTAGATGTCTGCACTCGTTGAAATTCCACTTATGAAATGTTGGATACGGCTTTACAATTTAAAATTGCATTCCCCGAACTTACAGAGCGCGATAAAATGTACACATACATGCTAAGTGATGAAGACTGGAAGAAAGCTGAAGATGTTCATCGGTTTCTCAAAGTTTTTTACGATTGCACGAAGATTTTTTCAGGAAATAAGTATCCCACGCCAAATTTATTTCTTCCTGAAATTATTTTCATTATGAACGCGCTTAAAAAATATGTTGTTGATGGTCCAGAATTTTTAAAAGTGACTCTAGGAATGCAGATGAAATTTGATAAGTACTGGGCTGAATGTCATTTGTTAATGGCCATTGCAGTTGTCCTGGATCCACGATACAAGATGGCAATGGTTAGATTTGTTTTCAGATCGCTTTATTCCAGTTTCGAAAGAGTTTCAGCGAAAATCGCCATTATTAATGCTGCAATTGAAGAGCTGTTCGCATTATATGTTGATAATTCGGTCGATCCATCAAGTGCAATAAATACCTCTCAAACTGCGGATAATTCTTCTGCTGTGGACGAGCGGCTTCATGAATTTATGTCTTTTTTAGACGAAGAAGAAACGGATACGCAGAAAACTGAATCCGAAGTGGACAAGTATCTAAAGGAACAGGTCATAAGGATAAAAGATAATGATTTCGATGTTTTGCAATGGTGGAAGTCTCGAGCTCGTGAATACCCTACACTCTCATTGATGGCACGAGACATTTTATCAATTCCAATTTCGACTGTGGCATCAAATCAGCTTTTATCACTGGCAGTAGGGTAGTTAGCAAGTATCGAAGCTCACTTGGCTCGAATACAATTGAAACATTGATATGTACGCAAGATTGGTTGCATCCAGTTTGGGGTGGTAGCACTTTCGATGCTGAAGAGTATGAAGAGGACAATAAAATTGAAAACATGGGCCAGAATGCTTAAAGTAATGAAAGCTTTAAAAATTTTCGTGAATGGATTTATAATTTTTGATATATTTTAACTATTTTGAATTGATGTTGATGTTGATTGTTGAAGATAAATTATGTTTTTGTGGTATGATATTGATAGCATCTAGAGGTTTATCATTTATGTCTTACTAATGTGGCATTTAATTTGTATTTTTTGTCAAAATTTTAATAACTTAACCTACGATGAATGATATGAACAATCTTGAGCCCGACTTGAGGTAAACTCAACTCGACTCGAACTACCAGCTCGACTCAAACTCGACTCGACAGCTTTAGCAAACAAGCCAAGCTTCAATGTTGAGCTCGAGGCCGAGCTCGAGCTTGAGCTCGAACTCGAGCTTGAACTCGAGTACACCATGGACAAGCCAAGCCAAGCTTAGCCCAGCTCGACTCGACTCGGCTCGATGCCCACCTCTAGCTCCAATCCTGGATAAGGGGTGTTGTGTACCAACACATGTAATGGCCAGTGCAAAAGAACAAAGGAATTTGGGCCGGTCAACCGGGAATACCCGGTCAGAGTAGTGTGGGCAAAACCCGGTCAGAGTAGTGTGGGTAAAACCTAGTCAGAGTAGTGTGGGCAAAACCCGGTCAGAGTAGTGTGGGTAAAACCTAGTCAGAGTAGTGTGGGCTTCGACCAATTCTCTTTGGGCTTCGACCAATTCTCTTTTGGCTTTGGCCTTTCTTTCAATACAATTATTGCAGTTCAAAAAATACAATCATACATTAACTGCAGTTAAATTAGAACTCCAAAGAATCAAAGATGCTTCATCTTGAAAAGGAGCACATCAACTAGAGTCCTAAATATATTTTCTCTCTGGATTTTTTCCATATCAACAATTGACGTTTCCCCTGGATAATCATTGATAGCCATACCCCTGGGAGTGCTGGCTAGGAATGTATTGCTTGGATGGATAGAAGTGTGGGTTAACTTGCTCAGATTGACATTTTCACAGAGGAGTTGAGATTTAAAAAATTAAAAATAATTCATGAATTTAACTCCATGATTTATATGCTTCCAAATTAAGGTGTGTTTGGATGTACCACCAAATCACTATTAACTCCAACTCCCAAGTCAGCAAGGTAGACTTGGCACTATGAATGACATGGAAAACAGAACCAACATTAACCGGGCTCCCCATTTTCCCACGTTTTCTGACTGAAATCTCAAGTGTGACATGTATGGAAAGGTCTCAAGCATATCTCATCTGTATTTTGGTGCTAGCCTACTGGGTCAGCCTTGGAACTGGGAACTTCCACAATAGGCTTGCTAATATTGGACATAACTACTGAGCTAAATTCCATGTTTGTGAAAGTTGGCAGGTTATCAGTCCATTGGAAGTATGTGGTTTTGTATCAGCTGTAAATGAGTTGATTAGTGTTCAAAACAAAGTCTACACAAGACCGACGATTATTGTTGCCAATAAAGTGACTGGAGAGGAAGAGATCCCAGATGGAGCAGTTGGCGTACTAACACCAGATATACCAGATGTTCTTTCTCATGTTTCTGTTAGAGCAAGAAATAGCAAGGTACAATACCTTTGTGATGTGAAATGTAGAGCCAGTATAGATGCATACTGCAAGAAATGCTACTATGAAACTTGCGCTTCATGGAGTTGCTTGAAATTTGCACCAAAACATCTCTATTATATACATGGACCTTTGTTGGGTGATCAGTACTATTGATTTGGTGGACCATGACATGGATGAGCCATATCCCAAGAATCAAGGACTGCTGTATGGTAGACATGAATCAGTTGCCTGATTTGAGGGTGATAGACTCCAAAAGCGAGCAGCAGTTGACTTTCATAAAGAACTTGAAACAATTAGATGGTTACAACTTACAAGCATCCAGTCATTACATCTTTTGGCCTATACAAACTCAATGCAATTTGTGTCATTATACTGTTTCTCTAATGCATATGGTCAAAACCTCTGATGCTGATTATTGGAGTACATTATAGGTGTGCTTTGCGACATGCTTTGATCAGAACATTCTTCGGAATCTGAAGTCGAAGGAAGGCAAAGCCATCTCGATACAACTGAGATCAACGGATCTGGTATACAGGTATACTTTCTTGCAATTGCTGAAATTTCAGTTGGCACCTTTATTTTATTTTATTTATTCAATAAGAAGCGTCTTCATGTAGCCAACCCCAATTAATTGGGCTCAGATGATGATGATGATGAATAGTCTTCTCTACTTGCAGCAACATCACCAGCTCAGATTTGTCTCTTGGCTCCTTCAATTCATCCTCCATTCCACGGGGACTTACTTTAAAGAAGAAGGATTTTGGTGGTAAATATGCCATTTCAATTGAGGAGTTCACCGAGAATTGGTATGCAGATTTTCAATTTGGAAATACTTCTTTAGCTTTTATTGAAAAGTTAACCATGATATCCATGTTCTTTTTATTGTTGATAATTCCCCTTCGGCTTGGAATACAATAGTTTATGATGAAATTCCTATCAAAGCACTTGTTTGTTACTCTCTCTCTCTCTCTCTCTCTCTCTCTCTCTCACACACACACACACACACACACACACACAACCACCTTCATGGAGTGTTTACCAACGTCCCTGAATCTTTTAAATGATGCATGGAATTACCAACTGTCGATTTGAATGATCCATTCATTCATACAACTAGGGGCAAGTCATGGTGCAAAAATCATGCCAATTGGATAATCCTAAACATCCAATCAATAGAAAAAATGGACAGTCAAGATTGAGTGGAGAAAAAAAATAGGTCCAATCATCATCTTGATGCATCTATTTGATTGATCCCACTTTGTATTGCTTATAATTCTCAAGTAGCACTTAGGTTCGATGATTCTAATGATGTGATCTATAGCTCATAAAAAATGGATGGTTGTAACAAGTTGGCTCCATTCAAAGGGTTAGGATCATCTGAATGGTATGATTCCTGCACCATGACTTGCTCCCAGTAGTACTTTTGAATGAACCATCCCAATTGATGATTGGGCATCCCATGTGTCACTCAAAAGTTTTGGGATGTTGCTTATGTCCCCATGAAGGTGGGAAGTTAGCATTTCTTGTCCCAACCCCCCACACCATTTGCATGTTGAAGATGTGCATATGGATTGATTATTTCCATCTTTGTTGCACTGTTTCTGTTGTGTTGTTTGAACTCTATTGGCTTTTCAAAACTGAGGAGAGAACAAGATTTACTTTGTTTCTTGATTTGTTAGGGATCCATTTTATCGATAACAGTGATGATTTCTCTGAAGTTCCTGGATGGAACTAGCATATTTCAATAGAGGGATTTTTTTAAAATTTTATTCTGAGTGTTGCAAGTTTCTCACTGATGGATAGGCCAATAGATGATACTTCTATGTGCAGATTGATATACTTGCAAGTGAAATGCACTGATATTGTTTAGCATGGGTTGCCAGAAGGAGGTTGACTCATCAAGATAAAATGAGAATATCCTTTGACAATGGCATACTTTTATATGTAGGTTGGTGTGAAGTCTTATAACATTCAAAACTTAAGAGGAAAGGTACCAACATGGATAAAGGTTCCGACATCAGTTGCCCTACCATTTGGAGTATTTGAAATTGTCCTGCAAGCAGACATAAATAAGGTATTTTTTTTTCTCCTTTTTCACCCATCAATGTGAAAAATAAAAAATAAAAAAATGATGATGGTATAGAAGTGGCAGTCCTACTTCCTGGGAATAATGCTTCTCAGCAAAAACAATATACAAAATATATTTGCGCCTTCCCAACTTCTGTACCTACTTCCTGGGAATAAAATTTTACTAAAACAATTATTGAAGTGCACAGATGCTAGCAACATACATGACCAAAATTTAAATGAATTCATGAGAGAAAACAATGAGCACTCACAAAACATCTGATTCTCACCTTTAACACAGCAATAGTCATATCATAATTGTTTATGAGGAACACTGTTTACAGCTTTGGCTTGGTGAATGTTTTGGCAAGCTTAATAAGCAACTCATCAACGGCCATTCGAAGTCAACCCAGATTCAATTCAAGCTATAAATATCAATCAAGCAAAACTATCTGATTTCAGATGCTAAAGATATCAAGGGATGGAATACCAGCACTTTGATTGATTTTGACAAGCCTGGTATTTTTTTGTGTCATCGTTTTACAAATGAAAGACTCACTCATAAAAAATGTAGGGCCAATGAAGGCATCAAGCCTGACCCGGTCGACCCTGACACCCTGTTTTAACTTACCCGGTCGAACGGGAATACCCGTTCGACCCCGACACGCTGTTTAACTTACCCGGTCAACCGGGAATACCCGGTCGACCCCGACACAGCTTTGTTGTCCGGAGGTGACTACAAGTCTACAACCCACCCCACCTTAGAAGAAATGTCGAAAACAAATGAATATTATCATGTCAAACATCTAGCAACCTACTGTTAAAGCCTACAATTTAAGTGGCCTGTATCATCAAGCTTATATCTATGTATGGTGCTTTCTGAGCTTCAAGAAATAAAATAGATAAAATACAAGGTAGAAAACAATTTCATCAATAGATAGTGAGGAATGACAGCTCAAATGGTAAAAAAATAAAAGAAACACATTAAGAAGAGCTCCACTAATTCTAATGACAAGAAGTGATCTATTCTCACTGAATGTGACTAACATACGAGGAGAAAATGGTGAACAAATAGGAGTGACTAAGAACTCTAAAGATGAAGGCAACTTTAAAGAAACAAAATCCAAGCTTCTAAATAGAAAGAAACACTTGCACAGATAGAAACATGCATATGCAGCACAATTTACCTGCAGAACAGTAAAAGAGTTTAAATCAAGCCTCTGAACCCTGTCCTTCATGGAAAGAATAGAAGGAAAATTTTTTTCCGATTTTGCAAACTCCGAATGCTCAAAAACATCTTCTCTTCATGTCTTTTGAGTTTTTCTGTTTACTTAAAAAGATATCTAGTGACTAGTTATGGATTTGCATAGTGTGTGAGCTGGATTTGCTTACATCTTCATCTGTAAACTCTACATTGAAGACTTGGCCTTCACCTCTCGCATTCTTTTTCTTTCTAAATTGTCCATAATACTGTAAAAACTGAAAGTAGATCACCCACTGAAAGAGATCTAACATGCCCATAAATATCAATATTCTTTCAAGAAAAATTCTGCATTGGACTGTCTATTATTACAACACTGTTGAAAAAGGAACTGAAGCATGGAGACTCACTTTCTATGTTGTTCTTGCACAATCTGAGCAGCAGATTTAGTAATAGTTTCCTGCTTTGGCTTCAAAACAATTCCAATTTCTTCTCTTTTTTTATTTCAGTCTTAATCTCCATTTCGAGTGCAGGTGAAACCACTTCACATTTTGTGACAATCAAACACCTGAAACAAGGTTGCCCCTGTCTTTGAGCATGCCATAAAGGTCCTATCCCGTAAAGATGATGTATCTAATACCAGGTAATATATGTGTGCTCTGTCTCAATCACGAATTGCACAATGAAATCTATTATAGTAGTTTGAACTGGTTAACCTTTCAGCTGTATGGAATGTGGTGATCTAATATGCTGATTCTGTTTGAGGTAAACCGATGCTATAACATAAACTGACACAATAATGGTAACTAATGTATATTCTGTTTGAGGTAAAATCATTTTTCAGTTTTATGGTTGGTCTGCTCATTTGTAGATCGATCAATGGAAGCTTTTCTGATTATGAAACTTTTATAGGTCCTACAGATATTCATACTTCAATTGAAACTTTTATGAGTAACCTGCATATCTGATTTGTTGACTACCTTGAACTTGAGAATGCGTACAATATTTTCATCTTGAACCCCAAGCATGACATAAAATCACCTAAATATGGTTACTGGTGAGTGCATGATTTTGTTTTTAGATCTTAGGTAATAAGTTTTTTTGATTTTTACAACCAATGTGGCTATTTCCAACATAATGAAAACGACCTTTTGGTAATATTCTGCATATCCAATGCAGTTTGGTTGTATTCTTTAATCATTTTTGTATTTTAGAGTATTTCCTCATTTTCTGTTTCATGTGGCGTGCCCCACTTGACTTTTCATGCGGCCTTCCAAACACATGCAGGATTTTGATTCTTGGGTGCAGCAATGACATTCCAATGTCTGGTGCGAAGTACACCTGGTCTAATGGTAGGAATCCTCCGACCATGTGTAGGAAGGACAGATTCTTTGTTAACCCAGATTAGATGGCCAGATATCCAATGATTCAACTGACACGATTGTCGAGGCCCACATCAGATGATGGACCCATTCTCCTTCATGTTGAAGTTGAAAGGTGGGGTCTGAAACCTTTTCAGTTTGAACTTATGTGGTTGGAATTTGAAGGATTTGCAGATGTAGTTGTCGATTGGTGGAATTCCTTCTAGGTGGAAGTCAGGGCCGTTTTCTGTCTTCACAAGAAACTAAAACTCCTCAAACAAAAGCTGAAGGATTGATGTCTTCGTTGCCAAAGAGTCTTCTTTTTCTGAAATCCTAGATGAGATCCACGCCATTGATCTCAAGGAGGGAGGTGATGCTTCTGATGATGACATTGAGAGGCAGATTACTCTTAAGTTCCTCAAGGAGCATGAGATCAAATGGAGCCAACGCTCAAGGGCATTGTGGCTGAAGGAAGGTGACAAAACACGCACCTTTTTCACAATAAGAAGTTTGGCATATGATTTTTTGAAAGCAAGAAGAGGGGGTGATAGTAGATAGTGGAAAGAAAAGAAAACAAAGCTGGTCATTTGTTGGAAGACACCACCTTTTAGAACACAGAAAGTCAATTGTGATGGCAGCTTGATTGGTCTATCTAGTATTGGTTTACAAGGGAGAGATCAAAACGGTCCTTTCAAGGTTTGTGTGTAAGAATTAGATTGGATGAACTCCTTTAATGAGGTGGATATTTGGGCCCTTATGGCTGCATTAGGAAATTTGATACCAGATTACCAATATGATTACTTTCAGTTTAGATACAAGTTATGTAAAAAGGAATTTGCTCTCCTTCATGTGCAATACCAGAGTGGTAGATTCATGTAATATGCATTTGAACCAAGCAGAGTAATTTAACTCTTCTGAAAGTTTTAAAAAAGTGAAATTTATATGCTACCGGTGCAATCAGCTACCAACTGTGACGTGAACACTTATTAGATATGTTCTTGAAAGTTCAATGAAATGCACTTGTTCGTCCTCATATCCATGTCGTCACTGTGACTTACATCGAGGATTTGGAGAATGTCATTGGAAATTACTAAAATGCTAATTTCTTTCCAACTAAAGGGCCGCAATCATTGGCAGATGAGATGATGAACAGTGATTTTGAGGGGAAAATGTACTGGGTGTCCAGACATCGAGGGGTTCATAAGCATTCCATATTAGGTTATTAAGCAGAGAAAGTAGAAAGAAAAATAGAAATTGCATTGCATCGTTGTGCATAGAATCCATACAATGTATAATATCGAGACATTGAACTCGATCTACTAAAATTACAGAGTATGCTATACATCAAAACTTGCATTTTGGCGAGTATGCAAAAAATTTTCCAAGTATATGCATTTTAGTCCAAGTTCTTTCTCTAATCACGATAGACTTGAGAAGAATTCGAATCAACCCTCCCACGGCTATCATGATTAGAGAAGGAACTCGTACTGAAATGCACATACTTGAAAATTTTTAGCACTCCAAGATTACTATAAACCTCAGAATAATATATTCTTACAAAATATTTCTCCCATGCACATTGCACAAATATCACCTCCTAACTACAGTCAAGCAATCATATGCTATTGTCCTCCTCCATTCGACGGTGAATTTTTGCATGTCTATTCCTTCCAGGTGAGACCGCTACACAAAATGTCAATGAATTTTATAACGAATATGCCGCAATCATAGTCATTGTCCTACTTCGGCGCGGATTCATCGAATCTGAAGGTCCATTTCTTCCCTTCAAGCGCAGTACTGTCTCTAGTGACATGGAAGAGAACGGAGAGTGCATCGGTCATATTCTTCATTTTATTCTTGAACTTCGGTGTTAGATATGTGTATAGGCTATCCACAACAATAATTTCTCGTTCTCTAGGATATATGACAAGCAAAAATTAGTGTGAATTGTCATGATTTATTGGTGCATAGACCTGTTCATGATTCATAAAATAATATATTTGTCAAAACATGATAGAACATATAACAATAAGAGATGAGGTTATGTGACAAGTGCATTACCCGTTCATAACACCAAATCGCTCTGGCGTATGGTTTATCTCGCTGCCCAGCAATTGCGTAGGCCGTGGTTAGCTAGCCTATTAGCGACGACCGTTCTGACGGCGAATTGGAGGCCCGATATGCGATCAAAACTGGCAAACACCCTTCGAGGCTTTACTGTTACAAACATGATTAAAGTTTTATGCATGTAATAAAATAAGATTGAGAGGTAATAAAGGATTGTCGTAATAAACATTTACCGTAAAATATATAGGACAAAACTTGCAATCCTGAGGATATGCTAATGAGTGGGTGTTATGCCTTTTCTCAAGGAACTTGATGTGTGTGTCGATGGCCTAATCAATAGGATAGTACAATTCCGTCATAGATTCATATAACAAACTGAGGACTTGATGCATATAGAGAATAAATTAGTAATGTTTACCTCGCTATCAACCCAGGCATTCTTCATCCATATCGTACTAAACCATTTTTCCGCTGGCATGTCCTTGTTTGCTTCATACCAGTCCTCTGCTTCTTTTACCTCCTATGCAGATAGTATCCTGAAAGGATCCATCTGATGAGGAAATGGTATCAGAGATGTAGCAAAAGTTGTAACTTGCTCGGGTTTTGAAACCGCCCCAGGGGTTGTATCGAATGCAGATAGGGACAAGTACGGAGAAACTTTGTAAAATGACGGCTTCGATACCCTTTTGGTTCTCCTTTCATAAACGGGATGAGAAATGGATGCATGTCCAAGTTCTTTATCTTCGATATCATTTTCTTTCACTATATTCCTCAACTTCTCATCCTCGACCTCCATCACAAAATGTCCCCTCTGTTTAGGACTACCTTCCTTCTCCGTATTAAACTCATTCTTCTCATTCGCCAACATTCCCTTGTCCTTGAAGAACCATTCCTTGTCCGCCCCAGGGGTTGTATCGAATGTAGACAGGGACAAGTAGGGAGAAATCTTATAATAGGACGGCTTCAGTACCCTTTTGCCTCTCCTTTCATAAACGACATAAGAAGTGGATTCATTCGATATATTACCTTTGACATTATTATACGATTGCACATTCATATCCACATGTCTAAGTTCTTTATCTTCAATATCATTTACGTCCACTCCCTTCCTCGACTCCTCACCCTCCTCCTCCATCACAAAACGTCCTCTTTATGTACGACTAGCGACCTTCTCCTTATTAAACTCCTCCCTCTTATTCACTAACCTTTCCTTGTCCTTGAAGAACCATTCCTTGTCCACAAAGAACAACTCCTTCTCGCTCTTCAGTAACGTTTCCCTGTCATCAAGTCTTGTTTCTTTCCTTCTCATCTCTGCCCTCTCTTTCCTCAATTCGTCCCTCTCATTTTTCAATTCCTCTCTCTCCTTCAACTCTTCCCACTCATTCCGAAACTCCTCCATAAGAACCATATTCGGTATACCCCCCTCAGTCCCGATCCCTCCACGCCTTTCTCATCGATATCATCTGACTCATCATCCTCCTCGTGAGCAATCTCATTACCCTCCTCATCATCTTCCTGGGTCTCAGTAAGCTACAAAATACATAGATGGATATGTAAGAGTAAGGATAACTTTACAATGGCATACATGAAATTATAGTTCATCTTTCGTAATATCTCACCTGAAAACTGTCTTGCACTGAAGGAACGGCATCCGTTTCCCATTCTCGTAGCGTTGGTTCTAATTTCATTACTACTAGGGTCTGCAAAAGAACAAAGAGTAATGTTAAGGAGTTGAGCATATATGTCAAGTTAAGCAAAGTAAATGATGGGGATATATATATATATATATATATATATATAAAAACTTACAGCTTTACTCTCAAAAATAGCATGTATGTTGTTATACCTCCAACCCTTCCAGCCTCTATATTGAATGAAGCATGGAATTTGATGCGGAACATACGAAACAACACAGTCTTATAGGGCCGGTAATATCTCTACTATCCAAACCTATCATAATGAATTTGCACTAGGTTAAAGATCCATAATTGACTATAGAGAGAAGACATATACAGAGTAAAAGGTG
This sequence comes from Magnolia kwangsiensis, assembly GCA_037074715.1. NCBI lineage: Eukaryota > Viridiplantae > Streptophyta > Magnoliopsida > Magnoliales > Magnoliaceae > Magnolia > Magnolia kwangsiensis. The sequence goes on from CM073585.1 coordinate 91,194,340, forward strand.
TTCTTACTTGTAGAGGAAAGACGCAACCACATACTATGTACCAAGGGAAACTTGTTGCTGCAACAGCAGATTCGATTCCTTGTGACCTTGTATAGTATCTCAAACTACCCTAGGGATACCTATAGAAATCATCTAGCAACTCCACCAGGTAAATATAATCCATCTTGCACATGGTTTCGGTTCGGTTCCCCTAAGAAAGTGCTCCACAACCAGAAGTAGGGCAACCTTCACGACGTCCTCATGATTATCAGTGTCAACTAATCTCTCAAACACCTCCATTAGTTGCTTCTTTAATACTGGATATTCTTTGAAGTATTTGTCTCTTAATGTACTCGTAGTGCAACGAATCTTCGGTACAGTTAGATCTCCAAACTTAAGTCCGGTAATGAGGGTGAAGTCCATCTGATAAAGTGCAATCGCCTCCCCCTAATCTCAAATACTAGATCACCTTTGTATTTTACAAAAAGAAGGTGAAATAGAGCTCCTAAAAATCTAAAGGATGTAACGTGCAATAGAAACGAGAAAGGAGATTGCCTAAACAAATTTAGGCGACTATCATGCTTCTCCACTCCACCCTTCACCTTGTCAAACCACCATGTGAGTATACACCTACTTGTTGGGTTGAGAATCTTTACGGAATATTCATAGCCTGCAAAAATGAATTGAAAAATATATCAAACATGAAATTCAGAAGATAAACGTTGTGGGCAAAATCAGAGTATGTTGAAACTGCAGTAGCATTTCATTAATTTTCCCAAAGCTTCATATGAATTGGAAATAGAACTGGAACGAGAAATACCAAAAATATGAACAGGGAAAATATGAACGGGTTTGGATCAATTGACCCAACTTCAGATGGGGTCAGGTTCACTTAGGTTGTCACGGTCTTGAGCTGGGTAAATATGAAATTGACCTTATATACCATGAAATTAAGCTGGGCAAACATTAAATAAGCCTCAATGAATTTGATTGAGGCAAACATTTAGTGCTTGTATATAACGGTTATTGTTATCTGCAAAGGTGATATGAAGAGTTTATCCAAATTACTTGTCTTCCTTTTTTAGCAACCAGCCAAGAAAAACGTACCTAAATAAGACTTTTACTTTACTACTAAACTATGGATCTGTCTCGAAAGAATGTTTTATGGATCTTTCGAGGAATGCTTTGAATGATGCTCGAACTATTGGTTTCAATATGCACATTGCATTGAGAAGTATATTTTCTACTTAAGACTTCTTAGATGTGTAGTTGGAAGCGGGATGAAATGCACTTGTTCATCCACTTATTCCAGCTGAATAACCTAAAAAACTGTTCTTTGGCAATTTGTTCTTTTAAAAAATATTTTTGACACCTTCTATGTTAAATTCCACTAATTTCTAGTCCTTACAATTGTAGCTGCATTGAATACCTTTGACATGGATGCTTTTCTTGCGTTAAGAATGATTCTCTATGAAATTTCTCTTGATGAACCGTATTTGAAAGCTCACTTGTCAGTGCTAATGAGAGAAGAATTGAAAAGTCTCAAGGGAGGAAGGCTTCATGCACAAGTCTTTGGAGAATGTTATTGCAAATATGAAATTGAGCAGGGGAAACATGAAAACAAATCATTATGCCCAATCAGTTGCACATGGTATGATTTACGATCTTAATTTTGATATGTTGGGGCTCAACTGCTAAAATTAGATGGATGGGGTGGATATACCACATACATTCAATGTGGGCCCATCTAAGTGTAGGTTATAGGTTTAGGTTTAGGTTATAAGTGTCAGTTATGGGTTTTGGTTTAAGTTAGGTTAAAGATTAAGGTTTAGGGAACTGAGAATAGGTTAAGGTTTAGGTTTAGGAAATCGAGTTCGAGACCGGGTTTAGGTTTGGGTTTTCAAGTTTAGGTTTAGGTTAAGGAGTTGAGATTAGGATTAGGTGTAGGTTTAGGTTTAGGGATTTGAGAATACATTTAGGTTTTAGGTTATAAGTGTAGGTTATAGGTTTAGGTTTAAGTTAGGTTATAGGTTAAGGTTTAGGGAATTGATCATAAGTTAAGGTTTAGGTTTAGGGATTTGAGAATACATTTAGGTTATAGGTTTAGGTTTAGGTTTTGAGCGGGGGCAAACATGAAATTGAGTGGGGGCAAACTAGAAAATCAGCGGGTTGAAAATGAAATTGAGCGGGAGAAACATGAAATTGAGCGGGGCAAACTAGGAATTGAGCGGGGCAGGCATGAAATTGAGCAGGGCAAACATGAAATTGAGCGGGAAAAACTAGGAATTGAGTGGGACAAGCATGAAATTGAGCGGGACAAACTGAAAAGTCAGCGGAGCAAACATGAAATTGAGCGGGGGAAACATGAAATGAGTGGGGCAAACTATTAAATCAGCAAGGCAAACATGAACTGAGCAAGGCAAACTATAAAAATGGGATTGAACCAATGTGAACAAAATCCATTTGATAAAGAAACAATTGATGGAAACCCTATGAATAACAAATAAGTGATTCTTCACTCACGCCATCAGAATTATAAAATCTTTAAATGTTTATAAATAAATAAATAAATAAATAAACAAACAAATTCGAATACATAAGCTTAATACATGCGGAAAAGATGTGACCAAAGTTTGACATTGGCTGCCAGCCTGAAGCAAACCACTTCCTTTATCCAGGCTTGGGATTGGGAATGGGGGCGTAAAATTCCCTCTGGTAAAAGTTTGTGCTCTCATTGCCCAACAAAATGTTGGTAGAGAAAGAGAAGTAAGAAAAGATTTGATGACCTATGATTTAACTGGGGATATGGTCTTTCAATAGAGAGGAATCGCAGAGCAAGATTCATGTAGCGAACCCCAATTAGTTTGGGATAAGGCTTGGATGACAACAATGACGATGATGAAGCTTGAACTACATAGCGGTTCATTAGTCTTACTTGTGGATGCCATTTTTCTTTTTCTATTTTTTCTTTTGAGAGTTTGCTTGAGAATGCCACTAAAATTGGGAGGATCATCAATACAAGCATGCCCAAATTGTCAGCTTTGTGGACAGAGCATAGTCCAAACAACACATTGGTCGAATGATCTTAACCATCTAATACTGACAGTGGAATTTGGACAAATGGAATGAAAACTTTCTTTTGAACTGTCCATCTAAACGTTGCCAATTGGGTGGTTAGTATTTCCCAATCAGTTGATTTTCTGCATATGCTCCATCCCAAAGGGACCGTGGTTTGGATGGTTTGTATTGACATACATTTGCCACATTACATTGATGAGCTACCAACAGTTAAGAAGTGGTGGAAAACTGCACATATTAGTCTAGTCCCTGACCTTAACGTTGATTCTATGAACCCCAGAAGGAAAAACTGTTGCAATTGAAAATGCAATGTTCACTGCATGATCCTCTATCCTACTACTATTAGAAATATCAAGATGGAGATGTACTTGGTAAACTCTATGTGAACTAGTTGGGTCTGGCAATGCTTTTTATATTTACTTAGTGTTCTGGATAAACAAATCATGATGCTAAAGGTGAAACAAGATAAGTCAACTAGCAGTGCAGTGGACAACCCACAGCTTCTGGATCAGAGTTCTCGGACTAGAAGTGGTTAATGCAAACTGCAACTACATAGTAAAGCAATGACACTGTACAGATAGGGAGATGAGACAGTGGAGCCAGAAGAACTAGAATATGGTAGAGCCATCTCTCTACAATACATGCAGTGATGTGCAAATCAGGTCCAACATATGCAAGGTCCTAGCATGGATGGTCCCTAGAGATTGTAACCTTTAATATGAAATTCAGCGGGGGGAAACATTAAATTCAGGGCAAACTAGAAATTCAATGGGGGAAACATTAAATTCAGCGAGTGTGTGTACTGACATGGTGTGTACTAACAAGCTAACCCCCCCAAAAAAAAAGAAAAAAGAAGGAAGAATGCCATAGAGATTGTAACCTTTAACATGAAAAGTTAGAAATTTATGCCATAGAGATTTTCAATCTGGAGTTTGAAGCTGTAGTTGCCTATGCAAATGGAAGAACACCAAAAAATTACCTTTACAATAACTTTTTTGCCATCATGCATGTGAGCAACATGAACCTTTGCGAGGGAAGTACTTGCTAGTAGAACAAGATCAAACTCAACAAAAATTTATTTCATTAAAAAATTGCTTCATTCCGTTGGCAAGTTTTGCACCAATTGAGCATTTAACCAATCTATAAAACTACTCGTCACAGCAAAAAAAAAAAAAAAAAATCAGACACAAGAGCAGGGAAGTTTTGGCTGTGTATTTCGGTGAGAAAAAAATATTAACGATAAAAATGTATAATGGAGTTTGGGAAAAGATTCGGCAAAGAGCTGGGTCATATCTTATCTGAGCTAAAGTATAGTTTGTTAGACTACTTTCAGTCAATTCTCTTTACTCTGTACCAAGCAAAGGGACAATCTAGAAAATGATCGATTGTTGATTATATGGTTGAAATGGCTACTTTAGAGTTAAAGATAGTTACTTCTCCTATACCATCTATCACTTCCAATTGCAACTGCAACTATGGCATCAATTCGGAACTTGATTAGGTTAAAATCAAACAAATGTTAGGTCTAAGAAGGGTAGATAAAAAGTAGGATTGATCCAAGGTTAGAAGGACCAAATCAGTTGCATCTTAAATTTCAAAGATGAAATTCAGCGTGACAAACTAGGAAATGAGCAGGGGCAGGCATGAAATTGAGCAAGGCAAACATCAAATTGGGTGGGGCAAACTAGGAATTGAGTGGGGCGAACTAGGAATTGAGTAGGGCAAGCATGAAATTGAGCGGGGCAAACTAGGAATTGAGTGGGGTTAGCATGAAATTTAGCGGGGTGAATATGAAATTGAGCGGGACAAACTAGGAAATCAGTGGGGCAAACATGAAATATTTTGTAGAAAAATGAAATCAGCGGGGCAAACTATAAAATCAGTAGGACAAACATGAAATTGAGCGGGGGAAACATGAAATCAGCGGGGCAAACTAGGAAATCATTATGCCCACTGTTTCCCGTGGTATGATTCAATTGATATTATGATAGGCTTCAATTTGGGGATCAACCGCTAGAATTAGATGGACGGCGTGGATATACTACATACATTCAATGTGGGCCCATCTAAGTGTAGGTTATACGTTTAGGTTTAAATTAGGTTATAGGTTAAGGTTTAGGTTTAGGAAATTGGATTCGAGACCGGGTTTAAGTTTGGGTTTTCAAGTTTAGGTTTAGGGTAAGGAGTTGAGATTAGGATTAAGTGTAGGTTTAGGTTTAGGTTTAGGTTATAAGTGTCGGTTATGGGTTTTGGTTTAAGTTAGGTTAGAGATTAAGGTTTAGGAAACTGAGAATAGGTTAAGGTTTAGGTTTAGAAAATCGAGTTTGAGACCGGGTTTAGGTTTGAGTTTTCAAGTTTAGGTTTAGGTTAAGGAGTTGAGATTAGGATTAGGTGTAGGTTTAGGTTTAGGGATTTGAGAATACATTTAGGTTATAGGTTTAGGTTTAGGTTATAAGTGTCAGTTATGGGTTTTGGTTTAAGTTAGGTTAGAGATTAAGGTTTAGGGAACTGAGAATAGGTTAAGGTTTAGGTTTAGGAAATCGAGTTTGAGACCGGGTTTAGGTTTGAGTTTTCAAGTTAAGGTTTAGGGTAAGGAGTTGAGATTAAAATTAGATGTAGGTTTAGGTTTAGGAATTTGAGAATACATTTAGGTTATAGGTTTAGGTTTAGGTTACAAGTGTCGGTTATAGGTTTAGGTTTAAGTTAGGTTTTAGGTTACGGTTTAGGGAACTAAGAATAGGTTAAGGTTTAGGTTTAGGAAATCGGGTTTGGGACCGGGTTTAGGTTTCGGCTTTCAAGTTAAGGTTTAGGTTAAGGAATTGATATTAGGATTAGGTGTAGGTTTAGGTTAGGGATTTGAGAATACATTTAGGTTTTAGGTTATAAGTGTACGTTATAGGTTTAGGTTTAAGTTAGGTTATAGGTTAAGGTTTAGGGAATTGAGACTAAGTTAAGGTTTAGGTTTAGGGATTTAATAATACATTTAGGTTTTAGGTTACAAGTGTACGATATAGGTTTTGGTTTAAGTTAGATTATAAGTTAAGGTTTAGGGAATTGAGAATAAGTTAGGGTTTAGGTTTAGGAATTTGAGAATACATTTATGTTTTATGTTTAGGCTTATGTTTAAGTTTCGAATGGGGGCAAGCTAGAAAATCAGTGGGGCAAACATGAAATTGAGCAAGGAAAACATGAAATTGAGTGGGGTAGACTAGAAATTGTGGGGCAAGCATGAAATTGAGCGGGGCAAACTAGGAAATAAGCGGGGTAGGCATGAAATTGAGCAGGACAAACTAGGAATTGGGGGGGGGCAAACTAGGAATTGAGCAGGGCAAGCATGAAATTGAGCGGGGAATTGAGTGGGGTAAGCATGAAATTGAGCGGGGCAAATATGAAATTAAGCGGGACAAACTGAGAAATCAGCGGGGCAAACATGAAATTGAGCGGGAAAAATATGAAATCAGCAGGGCAAATTATAAAATCAGCAGGGCAAACATGAAATTGAGCATGGGAAACATGAAATTAGAAGGGCAAACTAGGAAATCATTATGCCCATTGTTTCCCGTGGTATGATTCACTTGATATTATGATGGGCTTCAATTTGGGGCTCGACCGCTAGAATTAGATGGACGGCGTGGATATACTACATACATACAATGTGGGCCCATCTAAGTGTAGGTTATAGGTTAAGGTTTAGGTTTAGGAAATCAGGTTAGGGACCGGGTGTAAGTTTGGGTTTTCAAGTTTAGGTTTAGGTTAAGGAGTTGAGATTAGGATTAGGTGTAGGTTTAGGTTTAGGTTTAGGTTATAAGTGTCGGTTATGGGTTTTGGTTTAAGTTAGGTTAGAGATTAAGGTTTAGGGAACTGAGAATAGGTTAAGGTTTAGGTTTAGGAAATCGAGTTCGAGACCGGGTTTAGGTTTGGGTTTTCAAGTTAAGGTTTAGGTTAAAGAATTGAGGTTAGGATTAGGTGTAGGTTTAGGTTTAGGTTTAGGGATTTGAATATACATTTAGGTTTTAGGTTTAGGTTGCAGGTTTAGGTTTATGTTATAAGTGTCGGTTATAGGTTAAGGTTTAAGGAACTGAAAATAGGTTAAGGTTTAGGTTTAGGAAATCGGGTTCGAGACCGGGTTTAGGTTTGAGTTTTCAAGTTTAGGTTTAGGTTAAGGAGTTGAGATTAGGATTAGGTGTAAGTTTAGGTTTAGGGATTTGAGAATACATTTAGGTTATAGGTTTAGGTTATAGGTTTAGGTTTAGGTTATAAGTTTAGGTTTAGAATATAAGTATCGGTTATAGGTTTATGGAACTGAGAATAGGTTAAGGTTTAGGCTTAGGAAATCGGGTTGGAGACCGGGGCAAACTATAAAATCAGCAGGGTAAACATGAAATTGAGCAAGGAAAACATGAAATCAGCAGGGCACACTAGAAAATCATTATGCCCACTGTTTCCCGTGGTATGATTCACTTGATATTTTGATATGCTTCAATTTGGGGCTAAAATTAGATGGACAGTGTGGATATACTACATACATTCAATGTGGCCCACCTAAGTGTAGGTTATAGGTTTAGGTTATAAGTGTAGGTTATAGGTTTGGGTTATAAGTGTCGGTTATAGGTTAAGGTTTAGGGAACTGAGAATAGCTTAATGTTTAGGTTTAGGTTAAGGAGTTGAGATTAGGATTAGGTGTAGGTTTAAGTTTAAGGATTTAAGAATACATTTAGGTTTTAGGTTTAGGTTGCAGGTTTAGGTTTAGATTATAACTGTCGGTTATAGGTTAAGGTTTAGGGAACTGAGAATAGGTTAAGTTTTAGGTTTAGGAAATCAGGTTCGAGAGCGGGTTTAGGTTTGGGTTTTCAAGTTAAGGTTTAGGGTAAGGAGTTGAGATTAAAATTAGATGTAGGTTTAGGATAGGAATTTGAGAATACATTTAGGTTATAGGTTTAGGTTTAAGTTAGGTTTTAAGTTACGGTTTAGGGAACTGAGAATAGGTTAAGGTTTAGGTTTAGGAAATAGGGTTTGGGACCGGGTTTAGGTTTCGGCTTTCAAGTTAAGGTTTAGGTTAAGGAATTGATATTAGGATTAGGTGTAGGTTTAGGTTTAGGGATTTGAGAATACATTTAGGTTTTAGGTTATAAGTGTATGTTATAGGTTTAGGTTTAAGTTAGGTTATAGATTAAGGTTTAGGGAATTGAGAATAAGTTAAGGTTTAGGTTTAGGGATTTGATAATACATTTAGGTTTTAGGTTACAAGTGTACGATATAGGTTTTGGTTTAAGTTAAATTATAAGTTAAGGTTTAGGGAATTGAGAATAAAAGGTTTAGAAAATTGAGAATAAGTTAGGGTTTAGGTTTAGGGATTTGAGAATACATTTATGTTTTATGTTTAGGTTTAGGTTTTAGGTTTAGATTTAAGTTTTGAGCGGGGGCAAACACGAAATTAAGTGGGGGCAAGCTAGAAAATCAGCGGGACAAACATAAAATTGAGCAAGGGAAACATGAAATTGAGTGGGGCAAACTAGAAATTGAGTGGGACAAGCATGAAATTGAGCGGGACAAACTAGAAAATGAGCGGGGTAAGCATGAAATTAAGCAGGGCAAACATGAAATTGAGTGGGGCAAACTAGGAATTGAGTGGGGCAAGCATGAAATTGAGCGGGGCAAATATAACATTGAGCGGGACAAACTGAAAAATCAGCGGGGCAAACATGAAATTGAGCGGGGGAAACATGAAATCAATAGAGAAAACTATAAAATCAGCAAGCAAACATGAAATTGAGTGGGAAAAACACGAAATCAGCGGGGCAAACTAGAAAATCATTATGTCCACTGTTTTCCGTGGTATGTTCACTTGATATTTTGATATGCTTCAATTTGGGGCTCAACCCCTTAAATTAAATGGAAAAATGGACGGATGGACGGCATGGATATACTACATGAAACGGATTGGCTACTCCCCCTGCCACCAGCCAATGGCTGGTGTTTGGTGCTCTGTGGGCCCCATAATGAGGTATGTGTTTCATCCATGTCGTCCATCTATTTTTATAGATCATTTTATCATATTATACAAAAATTGAGGTATATCCTGATCTCAATTGGACCACATTACAGGAAACAGTGTTTAACAAACATCGACCAATAAAAACTTGATATTTTGATACGCTTCAATTTGGGGCTCAACCCCTTAAATTAAATGGTAAAACGGATGGACGGACGGCATGGATATACTACATGAAACAGATTGGCTACTCCCCCTGCCACCAGCCAATGGCTGGTGTTCGGTGCTCTGTGGGCCCCATAATGATGTATGTGTTTCATCCATATTGTCCATCTATTTTTATAAATCATTTTATCATATTATACAAAAATTGAGGTATATTCTGATCTCAATTGGACCACATTACAAGAAACAGTGTTTAACAAACATTGACCATTAAAAATTTTTTGGGGGCCATAAAAGTATTGGGTCAAGATGATTTTTGTTTTTAGCCTTCATCTAGGTCTTTATCACTTAAAAAACAAATTGGATTTCAGACAAACAGTACAGTGGGCCTCAGGAGGATTTAAATGATGGATATCCAATCACCATTATTTTCTTCTAGCGGGCCACCAGCCAAATTTCCATCTAATTTGGGGCTCAACCTCTTAAATTAGTGGAAATTGAGCGGACAAAATGGATGAACGGAATGGATGAAGCACATACACCATGGTAGGGCCCACAGAGCACCATGGTGGGGCTCACAGAGCACCGACCACCAGCCATGTACATTCAATGTGGGCCCAAATGAGTTTAAAATATACCTTTACCGTGTGCTTTATTTGCCGGACTGACAACTTTTCTAGGAAGACAGTCGTCGATAAGGGGCTCATAAAAAGAATATTTTTGTCTTTCTAACCGGATGAAAAAAAGAGGCAAAAGCCACGGCAGGAAGTAGCAATGAAAATGGAAAGGGAAAGGAAACAGCTGAAAGTAGGAAGGAGGTGAAATTTCGTCGTCAAAGTCGTTGTCCCACGTGCTAGTCTAAGTTGGTAACTTAGGTTTGTATTCCTCGATAAAAACCGCTGGGTAAAAGGTTTTGTCTACAGTGGTCATTTTCTCCTTTGATTACAAATAACAGTAAAAATGATCTCGTACAATTGGTTGCATCTTAGGCTCACAATACCAATAGTAGCTACAGCCGATGATTCTCTAATCATTGATCCGTACCGTCCATCCATTCCAGGCCCCATCTAAGCATCCGATGTCGTGGGAATCACATGATCAAAAGTCGCAATTGTTAGATCATAGCCCACTAAAAGTTACTGGAAGGTCAAGATCATGCGAATAAAATAAGGTCAGCCATCAACTTAAACCATCCATTCAATGGTCCCCACATTGATCAAAAGAAACCATTCTATTTACGATCAACAGCGACCTGGAATGAATGGATCCTATCATGTATGTTGAATGCTAGAAGTTTGCATCATAAGCTTATGATACATCTGGTTGCACGGGAACATTCATTAATGCAGAACATTATCACGTGGAATTATAAGGTGGGTCTGTGAAACTTAAATGCACCACTAGGTATGGTCAGGTTCATGCGAATGTTTTCCATTAGTGGGTTTGGACTATTCAAGATATGCATGGATTGAATGCATGGTCAATGTTAGATATTATGGTGATGGTATCCAACGGCCCTCGTTGTCTTATCACCATGTGCCCAATTAAGTTAGGGTTTTGACATGGGCCCCACTTGTGACAAAATGATATGATGTGTACCACACAATAATGGTGGAGCACTGTGGCTAATTCATGTCTTTGGTCTGAAGTGTACCAAAAAGAGGTACGCTTTAAATACAAGCATGCATGCAGGGGTGGCCCGCGGTTGTACCTATTCAACGTTTAATGATCTGGACCGTTCACTAGGTATGGCTGATCATGAAGGGTCCTGGTTCAAAAATCGCACTAATTGAGTGATCTTAACCATTCAATTGGCGATCTGCAAATGGCCATAAGCGATCAAAGAAGTGAAAAAAGTAGTGGTCCTCATTGAAAGTCTGTGGAAGGTTTGGATTTTGTTTTGGGGTTATGGCCATGCATTGTTTGGGACCCACTTGAGAACTTTGAGGATCTTGTGAACATGCGCCAGGTGTACTACCTCTGAATGTCTGGAGTAGAAATCTATCATTGATTTGATACGGGGCTAGTTCGGACGCGAATTTCCTATGGTTGTTATTGGAAGCTCGTTCAACAAAAAGCTCTGTGGGACCCACCTAGATGTGTGCACGTGGCATCCATTCTGTCCATCATTTACATCAGCTCATTTTAGTGGGTGAAACGAAATTTAATCCAATCCAAAAATTCGGTTCGACTACGCCAAAAGGAAAAGTGGGGATGGGGATGCCCACAATTGCAACCTTCCTGTGCCCCACCGCGATGTTTATATGATATCCAAGCCGTTAATTAGGTGATTCCCATCTGGATGATTGGAAAAACCAAATATCAACTTGAAATCAACTTCGGTGGGCCGGGAAATATGTAAAAGTTAACCATCCCCATCCCCTCTTTTTTCCTTGTGGTGTAGCTCATTTAAGTTTTGGGTTCGGTTTATTTTGTATTCATGTCTAAAATAAGCTTACGCAGATGACAGACGGACCAGATCTCACAAAATGCATGACGATGGGCCCACAGATCTTTTTGATGCACGGCCTCCCTACAAGAAATTCGCCTCCCGTTTTATCCATGTGGCTTTGACTGATACAGAGCGTTACGTGATTTGTATAGATCCCAAACTGTATCAGCCGATAGGACCAATGTGGGTCCCACCTGCAGAAGGTGATGGGATCTGCAGGCTTTCCGAGCGACGTTCTACCAAACTGCCCCGAGAACGAAAGGGGATTTGCAAGCCCCTGGGCATGGTGGAATGGGAAGCTGCGTGGAGCCCACGGAGATGTCTGTGACGAATCGACTCCGTTCATCGGTCAAGAAAGAGCTCAATAAGATAGGAATCAAAAAATTATGAAGATCCAAATTAATGTGGACCACACCAAATGGAACGGCGGGGATTGAACGCCCACCATTGGAAACTTCGCCGGGGACCACGGAAGTTTTATATCCTGATGATATTTGTGTCTAAAGTTTATATGAGTGGTAATAACCCTTTGAACCGTTTGGATTGTATATAAACATCATGGTCGGCTCCAGGAAGGCTTTAACGGTGGATGTTTCTGTTCCCACTGTTTCATTTGGTGTGGCCTACATGAGTTTTTTATCCGCCTGATTTTCATATTTTTTACTTTTGAGTTCTTGTTTAACTGATGGACGGAGTGGATTTGTCACGGGCATCCATGTGGGCCCCACAAAGCTTCTGACTAGAGGAGCCCCTGTTGGTTTGCGTCCAATCGGAATCGTCTACAACACCTGTTTAAACTACCCACGCTCTGTGGGGTCCACCATATTGTATATGAAAATCCAATCTGTTCGTCAGGCGGGAAACATTATTTGGACCGTACTCACAGAATCTGAGTCGGAGTAAAAACTCATATGACCACAACAATCAGAGCAATATAAAACTGTTACAAAAACTGCTGAGTTCACGCGGTGTAGCCTAAATGAATCATTTATAAGGCTGATTTTTGTATATTTTCTGAATCGTGGTGAATTACACCGTATTAACGGGTTTGATGAAATTTATATGCCATTTTGGCCCCACACACAAGCCTATGGTTGATTTCCCGTTCCCATTTATTCCATATAGTGTAGACCATATGAGTTATGGATCTAGCTTATATTCTTCCTTTAGGGCCGACATTGAGGATAGAACCTGATAGATGGAGTGGATTTTATATATATAACATGGTGGGCCCCACAGACTTGGGCATTTTAGGTTCTGCGTAAAACAGGCATGGTAGAGGATTCCAACTGTTGGGTCTTGTTCGTGAGAAAAAGTACTGTTTGGTGACGCGCAAGATTCCGTAGACATGTAGATATTTTTCAGTTATCTAAATTGCTTACATGATGGACGTCGCTGTGGATGTGGGGACCCAAAAAAATCTCCTTCACTGTAAATTTCAACCCTTTGATTATTGAAATATTTAGCTTTGAATGTGAACCGTCTACTCAACCATATTTTTATAGGCCCTTTAATTAAAGTTTAGTACATTCAAATCTTGAAGAATTTCGAGGAAGCAACCACCATCTATGTATCTCATCAGATCAACAGTCCAGATCACTGATCCTTGCCTCCACATGTACGGTAACATGCACATCAGGAGTACATTTGCTGATGATCAGGATCCCATAATTCCTCCAAGAGGAATAGGATTGGAAAGCTACTGATAGACTAGTGGGCCCCACGAGGGTCCACCCAAAAAGATAATAATTCTTAGATGGAACGGTTCAGAAAAGTCCCTCTCAGGTCCTGTAAACCGGATAAAACCAAAGAAAAGAAATGCTGAGGTGGCAAGGAAGCCACTCATCAAATTGGGTCCACTCCAAACACAGCTTGACCAACAAAAGAAACAAGTAAAATTGAGTTATCTGATGGCCCACATATGTACGTTTAATACTTTGTTTTCTTATACATGTATAATCTACTTGCAATTGGTCCTTTAATTTGGGGGGGGGGGGGGGGGGGGGCGGCAGAAGTATGCCAATTGATGAATTGAGTCATCTTTTGTCGTTTTGGAAATAGTCACAAAGTTAGGACAATCGGAAGCTATTATTGAAACAATCTTCACATGTTTTTTTTTTTTTAAATCCTAGCCCTCTATTGGGATTTCTGCTTATTGGATTCAGATTGGGTAGTGACCGCTCTACTACACGTTGGTGGTGGAAAAGTTTTATGGACTCACCATGATGTATATGTTTTATCCATGTCCTCTATCCATTTTTCCATCTCATAAAAATGAGGTAGATCCAAAGCTTAAGTGGGCCACACCATTGGAAATAATGGGGTTAAATGCCTATCGTTGACAGCTTCTCAAGGGCTGCAAACATTTTGAATCAAGTTAATATTTGTATTTGCCTTCATCCAAGTTTATGTGACTTTATGAATAGGTTGGATGGCAAATAAACATTTTGGTGGTCTCCTAAGAGGTTTTTAACATACAATCCCTATTATTTATTGTGATGCGGTGTGGTTCACTTGAGTTTTCGATTTACTTCGTTTTTTAATTGATGCCCTAAAATGAGTTGGCAAAATGGATGGATGACACGGATAAAATACATACATCATGATCGGCCCATGGAGCTTTTCCACCATCGACTTGGATGGTGGAGGGGTCACATGCCAATCCGAGTCCACCTCTACCGTGTTCACAAGATCTCATACTCGCATAAAAATTGGCAAGTGTTCTACAAATTGCTATTACAATGTCATGAAAAAGCACTATTTCATAATTAATCTAAGTAAAGAAAAATTACATAAGAAAATATTTAAAACCAATGAAGAAAACAAGAGACAAGGTACATTTGACAATATACTTCTAATGAGAGTTAAATGGAGCTTTTTTCTTTACTAAAATAAGAAAAATAACAATACAAGGGTTATTTCTCTCTCCACTCTTTCACTATATAAAGAATCTCTCACAAAAAATCTAGAAGATATGCCTTTTTACACGTGCATGACTACATCTGAAGAAAGGGCTGGCACGAATTAAAGCCTTCTATAACTAATTAAACTTTAGTATATGTTGATGCCAAAATTCGGTCAACCCTCCCTCCACGTCGACCACCACGTATGATCCCTGGAACCTGCACCAGGAAAGCAGGCAAAGGTGACCCTGGCTAAGCCGGGGGACCCTCTGATGCGTAAGTCAGGACAAGAGAATCAGGGTCTGAGTAGATACTAGAAGAGAGCTTGATTTTGCGTACATGTAGATATGGCGTGATGTACTATTTATACTTGGCTGTCGAGTGGTCCGGATCCGATAATCTCGGTACGATCAGGGGGATTCCCGGATCGTGGAGATACCCTCCGCAATCTATCGATCATGTAGCGTACCTGACAGATTATGCGTATTTGCGAGCGAGGTTATCGGCCACGTTTGGTTATGGCAGTTTCCACGTTCAGCGAGTGGGATATGTGCATCTGAACATGGGTTCGGCTTGGAACGCTCGCTCTTTTCGGACTGTATGCTCGGCTCGGAACGTCGTTCGCCTCGGAATGTAGGCTAGGGCAGGGCGGCTATAGCGTAAACGATCATCCGATCGGATCATAATCTGGAGTCTGACCTCAACCAAGTCGGCTGCTCGGATGGGTCGCGTCTTGAAACTGGTCGGGAGGGTAGCGACTCGGCTTGGACTTGCCCTCGGAGCATCGTTGTATTCTGAGCTCAGATTTTTCATAACAGAAGCCCCCTACTCTTTGAGTTTACTTGCCAGCTCGAAGAGTACTTAGGTAGGAAATCTCTCGTCCTCGCCGCAATGATGACGGATCTCGAATCACGCGCGTTAGCCGCCTTGGCCAACACATGGCGACAATTACGATCCCGAATCTCCTCCCAGCCTATGAGAAGTCGCCACGCAGGCAGGAGGCGTGCACCTGACGGCTCCGAGTGCCGGGGCGTCCCTTCACCTGTCGAGGTACGCAGCCCAATGTCAGAGCCATACGATCGGTTCGTATCCCGCCAATGCAACGTTGCCAGGTGTACTCGGAGATCGACTCGTGCCGATTCGACTGCTGCCATTAAAGCTTGCCATCAATGCAAGAATCGTTCGCTGCCTATATAAGGTGCTCCTGGCGTTGGTTAGTCATTTTGACGTCCTGATTTGCGAGAGCACACCGGAGAGGCAATTTCCGACGAGAGACGATTCCAGCCAAACTCGAGGTTTCCGGCAGAAAGGAGATTTTCGGCCATCATCCGGTGAGTCTCGCTCACCTCCATCCTTGTTTTCACAATGTCTTTTGATCTGGAGATGGTCCACGAGTATGGCGACGACTCCGAGCCGGGGAGTACCGGGAGTGAAAGCGGGTCTTCCGAGGGCCCTTTCGAAGCCACTCTCCCGTACCCCCGCCTCGGAAGCAAAAAATACTAGGTTCTAGGACAAAGTAACCCAGCAAGAAGGGTACCCCCGAGCACGTCGAGTCGAAACTCCTACCGCCACTGATATGCCTGCGAGCTTGCGGACCGCAGAGGTTGTCCCTGGGGGTTCTGTCATGTCAGAATCCTAAATGGAATGGATCTGCTCGGAGTTCCAGGTCTCCGACTCCGTGCAAATAAGGGCTCCTGGTCCTTTGGACGTTGCTGGCGCTCCAGCTAAGGGTGAGGTGGCCATTTTTCTCTGCGCGCTGCAGTGCGGTGTCCGTCTCCCACTGCATCCTTTTATCCGGAAGGTAGCGACTTATCTCGGATTGGCCCTTGGACAGTTCGCTCCGAATGCATGGAGGATGATGATCTCAACCTACATAATTTGGAGGCAAGTTGGGAACCCCGAGCTGACCCCAGAGGAGCTGCTGAGCCTGTACATGGTCAAGCATGACACCAATGATCCCTGGTATTATTTCGTTACTGGGGGGAGCAAGGGGTCGGGGTTGGTGATGCACCTGCCGTCTTCCAACAAGGACTGGAAGAACAAATGGTTCTTGACGGCAGGTGATTGGGAGGCCCCTACAACTGAGCTTGGGACCTTGACAGCTCGAGTTCAGACCCGTTTTACAAAGCCAGGTCAAACTTCATTTTACATCCGAGTCACTATTTTGATTTCCACCTATTTTCGTAAAAGTGACATTTTTTATTTTGTAGCTTTTGCGAAGGGGTTGCCGCTTCTAGACTCGGACCAGAAGAATCAGGTCGCAAAGGCCAGAGCGCGGTCGGAGTCGCTTCGCTCCTGAGCCGATCTGATAACTGTGGCCAACCTCACTGGTCCGGGCTCTGCAAATCCCAACCTCTGGCCACATGTCTGAGTAAGTTGTCCTGACCTCTTCAATAATCTTTCCTTCACTTATTTAGTAGCTGACAGTTTTCTTTCACAGGCATGGCTGAGGTGTCCGGGGCGGGGAAGAGGAAGGCAGCTCCGAGCGCAGCGGAGCTACTCAAAGAAGCCCCCCGAGTGAAGATCACTCGGAAGAGGCCGGCTCCCCTCACGTGGGAGAATCTTCTGCTGCGCCAACTCCATCAAGTCCAGCACGGAGGCCCGCTGGTACTCCCTTCGCGCTGCCTGCCCTGAAGCGTCCGAGCACTGCCGCGACTCCTCCGGTAGTACTTCGGCCAGTGGTACATCTTCCTCCGGGGGTCGTCTGAGTGACCGAGGCTGACACCCCGGCTGCGCCGAGCTCTGTTGCTCAGGCTCCCTCCGTTGTCGTTTCTCCTGCCACTGTTCTCACCGCAGCCCTCGAGCCCCGCATTGTCGTTCCCTCATCCTCTGAGAGGGAGGGAGCCAACAGGGTAGCCGAAAATGTGCCTTCCCCCTCGAGGTTGAGGGGGAGGTCCGCGTCGAGGGTCAAAACTCGGCCGGTAGTTGGGTAGGGGCCAAGGGGGCTGAGGCCTCGGCCCAAGCTGGCACGAGCGGGGGGAGGTTCGAACCCGGCTATCAAATGGCGTGCTTGGCTTCGTGGGCCGCCAAGCATGCCAAGGAGGAAGACATCGCCCAGACCCTTGAGCGATCAGAGGAAGGCTTCCTGAACGACTTCGCCTCTGTATGTTACATGGTATGTCTCCGAGAAGACCTCCTTTCTTTGATGTTGTTATGTACACTCCGTAAGTACTAATCTTTATTTTCTGTTCAGGCCATCCCGGTGCTGCTCTCCATTCTGCAGAGAGTGCGAGAGTACAAGGGGAAGGAGGATGAGTTGGAGGCTCTTCGTGCCGAGGTGGCGGCTTTAAGGTCTGAGGAGACTAACCTCCACCAACAGATTACGGGTGAGAGAGCCAGGGTCAGGCGACTGCAAGGAGTCGACGTGGACTTGGAAGCTAGGGAGCTACATCTGCAGGATAAGGCAGATGATTTTAAGAAGAGCGGTGACGCAGCGACTGCTGAGCTGATCCGTGCCAGGGCCCACGTGGACTCCTTGGCTGTGGAGATGGTTCGGCTTGGTGAAGCTCTGAATCGTGCCAAGGCCGAGGCGACTGAGGAGCAGACACGAGCCATGAATCAAGCCGTGGAGGACCAGAGGGTGAAGGACGAGGCCTCTTTTGCCGCAGCGGTTGCTGCTGCAGTCGGAAGTTTCAAGACTTTTAAAGAGAGGGATGATGAGGCCGCAATGTTCTACAATCGCGGCTTTGACGCTTGCCTCGAGGCAGTCCTGGGTTTATACCCAGACCTTGACCTTGATTCCCTTCTACCTGACGACTCTGAAGATGCCCCGGTCGAAGTCGTCCGTTCGGATCCAGCTCCTGACGCCCAGGCTCCTGATGCCCAAGCTCCTCTTCCGGCCTGAAGACTATCATTTTGCTTCTTCTTCTTTTTCTTTTTTTTTTCATCTATTAATGTACCTATGTACTTTTGTCCCTCCGAGGGAATTTAATGAAAATTGTTCTTGTCACATTGTTGATTTGCTTGAGATGTTGAGCTGATGGGCTTAGTCCGCTGCCATTTAGTTTTTGGGGTCGATTATCCGAGCCTCCTCGGCCCAAGTCTTAGTTGGGTCCGACCCCTTAGGATACTTGGCTCGTCGCCTCTGTTTTGTTGTATGCCGAGTCGAACACTTAATCGTGTGGTCGGATCATTTTTAGGCTTTTTTTCCTGAAGGGATGCCTCGTCTACTTTTCGTGAGGTTAGATTCCGATTCCTTAAGGGATCGAACCATTTATTAGGCTTTTTTTCCTTGAGGGATGCCTTGTCGATCTTTCGCAAGGTTGGGTTCAGATTCCTTAACGGATCAGACCATTTAACTCGTGCTTGTGCGGATAGGGCAATCAGACAAGCATTCAAAGGTGGAATCGATCTTTGATTAAGAGCCTTAAAGGCCAGTCGCTCGGAGGCATACATCTTATTATGAGCCTTGAAGGCTATTTCCTCACGGGTAGTAGATCTTTAAGTGCTCGGCGTTCCAAGGATGAGGGAGATGACGGCCTTCGAGGTCTTCCAAGTGATACGAGCCCGGTTTGGCGGATCTGACCACACGATATGGACCTTCCCAATTGGGTCCGAGCACCCCTACCCCTGGCTCGGCCGGTTCTGGAAAACCCGTCGGAGAACTAAGTCCCCTGGTCGAAAGCGCCTAACTTTGACTTTGGAATTGTAGAAACGCGCTATCTGTTGGCGCCGAGCCGATGTTAGGAGCTTAAAAACTTCTCGGAGTTCCTCGAGTAAATTCAGATTAGCCGCTATCTGCTCGGAGTTTTGAATTTCTTCGAAACTCCTCACCCGTTCCGTAGGGAGCCCGATCTCTACTGGCACTATTGCCTCCGAGCCGTATGATAATAAAAATGGGGTTTCACCTGTCGAAGTCTGAACTGTAGTCCTGTAAGCCCAGAGGACGAAGGGGAGTTCCTCAGCCCAATTTTCCTTTACTTTTTCCAGCTTTGTCTTAAGATGGTGCTTAATGACCTTGTTAACCGCTTCTACCTGTCCATTCGACTGTGGGTGCCGGGGTGATGAGTAAGCGATCACAATGCCAAGTCCTTGGCACATACAACGGAACTTGTCATTATCGAATTGGCGACCGTTATTAGAGACGATGGTTCTCAGAATCCCGAACCGGCAGATGATATTTTTCCATACGAAATCGATCACTTTCCGCTCGGTGATCTTTGCGACTGCCTCAGCTTCGGCCCACTTGGTGAAGTATTCGACCGCGACTATAGCAAACTTGACATGTCCCTTCCCAGCGGGCAAAGGGCCAATGATGTCGATCCCCCATTGGGCGAACGGCCATGGCCCACTCATGGGGGTCATTTCCTCTGAAGGTCGCCTCTGCACGGCAGCGAAATGCTGACACTTGTCGTACTTCCGAACAAAATCCTTGAAGTCTTGCTTGAGAGTCGGCCAGAAATACCCTTGACGAAGTATCTTAATGGCCAAGACATGGCTGCCCGAATGATTTCCGTAGATTCCCTCGTGAATCTCCCGAATCACGTAATCAGCCTCGTCCGGCCGGAGGCACCTAAGGTAAGGCTGGGAATGTCCCTTCTTATACAGTACTCCGTTCAATATGGCGTAACGTGCCGCTCAGATCCTAAGTCGCCTCGCCTCAAGCTTATCCGAGAGGGTTTCGCCGATTGATAGATAATTGAAAATGGGGTCCATCCAACTAGGGATGGACTGGACGGGGCTGACCTCCTCTGACTGGCCGATGCTTGGGTGCTCAACGAACTCGACCGGAACAAAACGTCGGATCTTTCCCTCGGAGGCCGAGGCGAGCCTTGCTAAGGCGTTGGCCCATGAATTCTCGGCTCTGGGGATTTGCTGGATGGTACAACTCCAAAACTTCTTGATCAATTTCTTTGCTTCTTCGAGGTAGGCAATCATTCTGACCTGCTTAGCTTCGTACTCCGAAGAGATATGGTTCACTACCAACTGTGAGTCGTTGCGGACTTGTAAGGTCTAAACACCCAGGCTCGCTGCCAGCCAGAGTCCAGCTAGCAGCGCTTCGTATTCGGCCTCGTTATTTGAAGCTTTGAACCCGAGCCTTACGGCGTATTGAATCGTCATTGAATCGGGTGCAACCAGGACGACACCGGCACCTGCTCCTTTAATGTTGGAAGATCCGTCAACATAAAGGACCCATCCCGGATCTGACGCGAGCTCTTGACTGACGGGTGGTGTCATTTCGACTTCCTTCCTGACTTGCTCCTCATCCGGAGTGGTGAATTCGGCGATGAAGTCGGCCACAGCTTGTCCCTTGAGTGTCATCCTGGGCCGGAACTGAATGTCAAACTCTCCAAGTTCTACAGCCCATTTGGTCATCCAACCTGACACTTCGGGTCTTTGGAGGATCTGCCTCAGGGAAGAGTCTGTTAGTGCGACTATGGTATGAGCTTGGAAATATGGTCGGAGTCTTCTGGCCTAAACGACGAGGCAGAGTGCCAGCTTCTCTAAGGACTGATACCTTGTCTCGGCCGGTACCATGGCTTTACTTACGTAGTACACGGGGTACTGCTTGGCTCCGACTTCTCTGATCGGAGCCGAGCTGACGGCTGAAGTTGAAACGGCGAGGTAGAGGAACAAGGGCTCTCCTTCTTCTGGCTTGGACAAAAGTGGCGGCAATCCCAAGTATTGTTTCAGCTGCTGGAAGACTTGCTCGCAATCTGGCATCCACTTCGCCTTCTTGTGGCCCTTCAGCTGCTGGAAGAAAGGAAGGCATTTGTCTGTGGCCCTATATATGAAGCGTCCGAGGGCGGCAACTCTTCCCGTGAGACACTGTATCTCTTTTAAAGTCCGAGGCGAATTCATGTCGAGGAGAGCCTTAATTTTGTCTGGGTTGGCCTCAATCCCTCGCTGACTGACCTGGAAGCCTAGGAACTTTCCTGACTCAACTCCGAACACACACTTGGAGGGGTTAAGCTTCATCTGATATTCACGAAGGACATTAAATGTTTCTTCGAGATCAGCGAGGTGGTCGGAGGCTTTGACACTTTTCACCAGCATGTCATCCACATACACCTCTATGTTGTGTCCGATCTGTTTGGCGAACATCTAATTCACCAACCTCTGATATATTGTCCCAGTATTTTTCAGGCCGAACGGCATGACCCAGTAACAGTAGAGTCCTCTGTCCGTGACAAAGGTCGTCTTCTGCCTGTCTGGGGGATACATTGCAATTTGGTTGTATTCGGAATAGGCGTCTAGGAACGAGAGTAGCTCATGCCCGACTGTGCTGTCCACCAGTTGATCGATTCGAGATAATGGGAAGCTGTCTTTAGGACATGCCTTGTTCAGATTGGAATAGTCTACACAGACCCGCCACTTCCCGTTGGACTTCCTAACGAGTACAACATTTATTATCCAATCAGGATAGTACACTTCTTCTATGAAACCCGCGTCGATCAGGACTGAGACCTCCTCGGCAATGGCTTCATATCGCTCGGCATCGAACGGTCTTCTTTTTTGCTTCACTGGCCGGTGGTCTGGGTTCACGTTGTGAACAAGCACGCCGAGCGAGATCCCCGACATGTCTGCGTGCGACCACGTGAAGACGTCCCGGTGTTACCTCAAGAAGGCCAGTAACTCGTCTCTCCGCTCGGGATTCAGGGACGCTCCGAGCTGAACAGTTTTGCTCAGGTCTGATTCATCGAGCAGTATTCTTGCTAGATCTTCGACGGGGGAATTCTTCGTCGCTCCGCGAGGGTCCAAGGCGTCGACTACGAGAGTTTGTTTAGTGGCCCCTTTTCTCACGGCTATCGCATAACATCTCCGGGCCTCGTGTTGATCACCTCGGAGATAACCAATCCTGCCTTCAGCCGGGAACTTCATCATCAGATGGTAAGTCGAGACAACCGCCCTCATTGCATTGAGGGAGGGTCGGCCCAGGATCACGTTGTGGACTGATGGAACATTGACAACTAAAAAGTCAACCAGGAGTGTGACTTGACGTTGCCCTTCTTCCGCTGCTACTAGGAGGGAGATGCCCCTTCGAAGATAACTCTCTCTCCGACAAAGTCGTGCAAAGTAGTCTTCACAGGTCAGAGTTTAGACCGTGGAATTCCCATCTTTTCGAATGCCTCGGAGTACATGACATCAGCCGAACTTTCAGTGTCGACTAAGATGCGGTACACTTTGTGATTGGCTATTGTAAAACCCGTATCCTAATTCGTACTGTTCCTTAGACTTTCGCGGTCATTCCGATCGATTTTCGACGACTCGCGATCTGTAACCGACGTTGCGCGAAATCTTGAAACGGATTCTGTCGGTCTGAGTCAGTTTGACATGAGACTTGTACCAGTGCAACCGCGCTGTCGCCGCGGTTCCTATGCTGCGTCTCACGCGCCGAGGCGATACCCAGGCCAGGAGATGTGGGCCCGCGTTCAGTTCGAGAAAACACCGCGCGTTGCGAATTACGAGAGAATCTCTACGAGATGTCCCATCCATCAATCAATCACTCATGTCAAGTACAAGTCAAGTCACTCCATACCCAAGTACAACAACCCATACCTTTCTCTTACACAAGCAAACCCAAGGTCAACCCTCACATCACTTCACCTCTCTCTCCACCCATCCCTTCTTACAACACACCACTCCACCCATCACACCACATCACTCCATCACCCTTTTTCACCCATCACTCCCCTCTCTCTCTCTCATTCATTCTCAAAAAAAAATTCCAAGCAAAAGAGCTTCACACGTCCAAGCTCTCTCTCCCTCTCTCAAATGCCAAGTGTGGCCCACCTACCCTACTCTCTCATCTCTCATCTCAACCGTTGATTCATCATCTACCACTGTTAAAAGTCAAGTAAAGGAGCAAAGGAGGCTAGGGGAGCAAGGAGGAGGCTTAGAGGTGGGTGCTCTACCGTTAAATTCTTTTTAGGGACCACTAGTTGGTGGGACCCATTTTTAATGTATGATTTGTATTATGTGGGGCCCATAGTGGCGGGGCCCCACCATCACCGTCTCTTGTTCTCTCTTTCTCTCTCCTTATTCTTTCCCTAAAATGAAGTGGGCCCCACCGATGCATGATAAATCTACTCCATCCATCAAATGGTGTGGCCCACTACATCTTAGATAAATGATATATATATATATATATATATATATATATATACACACATGCAAGGTGGGCCACGATCGTGTGGGACCCACCTTGGTGAACGTGGACCATGTTCCTGTGGGACCCACCGTAATGTATCTGTTTAAAGCACGCCGTCCAGCATCTCTGGACGCTGGACTGGCAGCGTTAACACACTGCACGTTTCAAAAAAAAAAAAAAAAGGAGAAAAGTATACTTTTACGGTGGGCCACTGATGTAGGCCCTACCTTGAGGTATTTGCTTGATCCAAACCGTCCATCCTTTTTTCTCAGATTACATTAGGCGTTGAGCCAAATTTTGGGACCAATCTGACTCTCAAGTGGGCCATACCATCTAAAAACATGTGGAGACATGCCTGAATATATAAGAGCACTTGGTGGGACCTACTTGAAATTTGGACGCATCTTAAACTTGGACTGAACGGTCCACCACGTGGGACACACATATTAGACGATTTGGATCATCTTATTGTGGGCCCCATATTTTTAAAAAAAAAAAGAGAAAAGGAAAGAAAAGGGAAGGGAAATGGTGGGCTGCTCCAACATGGCCCTACCTTGATGTATATTTTTAATCCAAGCCATCCATTTTATTCTCGGGATCGTTTTAGGCGTTGAGCCGAAAAATGAGATCGATCTAATTATCTGGCGGGCCGTGGCATTAAGAATACCAGTATCTTCCTTTAAAACTTGGAAAAATGATTTCTGGGGTCCACCAGAAGCTTGGACCTACCTGAAACTTGTTTTGGACTCCTATTTTTGTAGGAAACATGCAATGGATGGGGTAGATCTGGTTAATGTGGGTCCCACCTAGGATAAAAATATATATATATATAATTTTTTTTGACATGACTTTGTGCCATGACGTCCAGAGACGTCCACGTTAAAAAGGGTGGCCGCATTGGCCCACTTGTAGACTCCACCATGATGTATGTTTTACATCTATACCGTTCATTTAATAGGTCCCCTTGAATGGTGCGTTGACTCCAAAAAAATCATCCACAAACTGAACTCAGGTGGGCCATACCATCCAAATCATGTGAAGACATGCCTAAATCATATAAAAACACTTGGTGGGGCCTACCTGAATTTTTAATGTGGCTGAAATTTGGTGTGAACCCTCAAACAAGTGGGACACACGTAATGGACAGGTCGGATTGCAAATAAACACTTTGGTGGGTCCTGCATGGGACCCACTGTGGTATGTGTGGCTTACCACACCGTCAAAACAGTGGGTGGTGACACCCACTATGATGCAAGTGTTTCACTCACGCCTCAGATGTATGTATTGTGTCCACGCCGTCCATCACGTGGGCCCCTGGCCACGTGACGTTATGAACAGGTTTGGATGGCAATAAACATTACAGTGGGCCCTAGGCCATGTGATTCTATGAACAGTTTGGATGCAAATAAATAGTACAGTGGACCCAGGTTGGGTAGAAAATATATATTACGATGGGCCCTGGGTCTATATGACCTTATCAACAGGTTTGAATGGAAAATAAACATTTTGGTGGGCCCCTTGCTACATGGCCTTATCAACAGGTGGGATGTAAAATAAACATTTTGATGGGCCCCTTGCCACACGGCCTTAACAACAGGTTGGGTGGCAAATACGCATTTCAGTGGGCCCAGGATTGGATGAAAAATAAATGTCATAGTGGGCCCACATGGGAGTCTACCATGATGCATGAGTTTCATCCAAACCGTCTAACCATTTTGAGATCATTTTAAGGCCAATGTTGAGGCCCACTTTGTTATATATGGGCCCATGTGTGTAGGCCCATTTGATGTATTTGTGGCCTAATGTTGAGGCCCACTTTGGTATATATAAGGCTTATGTGATTAGGCCCATTTGATGCACATAAAGCTTATGTGATTGGGCTCATTTTAATGCATTTTAAGGCCCATGGGTGATGGCCCATTGCAAAGTACTTAAGGTCCATTGGTGAGGCCCATTGAGGTGGCCCACTTGATGAATATAAGGCCCATGAGATACGGCCCATTTGATGTATTTGAGGCCCAATGGGATGTACCTAAGGTACATTGTAATGTGTGATTCCGCCATGATTTATTTAATGATATTTAAGGTGAACCGAGCCTTGGGAGCAATGATGGTTTGACGTCCACACTGTAAGATTAATGTTGGTTAAATGTCCGCATTGTCACTCTCCCTAGGGCCTACTGATAGGCCTAACTCTTTGTGTATGAGGCCCATATGCAGGGCCCACCTGTGACGTATATTAGGCTCAGGTGTAGGGCCCACCCATTAAGTATTGGAGCCTGTGGATTGTGATGTATCTTCGGCCCAGATGGCAAGACCTGATGTTATGTATGAGAGACATAAGGGATGTGGCCCATTACGATGTGTTCGGGGCCTATGGATATGGTCCATTATACTGTACATGCGGCCTGTATATGGGGACCATTATAATGTTACATATGGCCTTATGTGAGGACTAATGTGGTACATGTCAGGCTTAGGTGATAAGGTCCACTTTGATATACTTGTGGCCCATTAGTGCGCCCCATTGATGCGACTCACTTAATGTGTATGAGGCCCATTAGTGCGGCTCGTTGATGCAGCCCACCAGTTGTGTACATGTAACCCTTGAGTAAGGCTCATTGTGTTGTATATTAGGCCCTTGTGTGAGGCCGTGGGCCCATTATATGTTTGGATCTGTGAGGGTCACTTCTTGGGGCAATGTTGGTTAGATGTCCACATTGTCGAGGTTGATTGTTGATGCCGGATATTGATACCAATTATGAGTATGTGACTGCATAACATCATGATCCATGCCCATACGCATCATCTGCATGTATGTTATGAGATATGATTGACCATTGCATATGTCATAGTGCTGGTTGTTACGAGACTCCCTGATAGGCAGAGATTGTCTCACATGAGCGCACGGTTTGCGTAGGATTGATGCATGATTGGATTGTATGACTCATGCATCTTGCATTGTGTGCTATGATTACTGTATGCCCTAGCGACATCAGGGTCGTAGCCTTCACAGGCATATCGTGGATGGCCAGATGGGACACCGAAAATCTGTTCTACATGGGGTGCTATAGATATCCCTGGGTGAAAGTCTCTAAACCCTCTTGGTTCCAGAGGATGCTCCAACATCTAGACCGAGTGGGTAGATGGGCGCCGAGTGTCGATTACCAGATGGTTGCGCTCTCCACTGTGTCGCGATCGGTTAGAAGGGGGTGTAACCTTACCTGCCTGAGAGGAGGGGGCAATGCTAGGCTGAGTCTGACCAGCTCAAGGAATGAGTCCGCTATTGACGAGCCGGGCCCGATATTGGCAGGCGGATAGTGAGGTCTCTTCCACTCACCTTGTTACGCGTGATGGGGCGGTAATCTGGTATGGAGTGTAATAGACCCCGGTGATTTTTCAGAGAGAAACCGTACTAATATGTGGACTTATTGAGTAGGAATTGCATGTTCATTCATTCATTCGTTCATTCACTATCCACTCGGGCTGGTGGTGCGTAATTAATTGTTGTGTACCTTCATTATGGCAAGAATTTCGGTTGGGCCCGTGACTAACCTGAGATCAGGAGTCTACCACGTTGAGTCTGACTATCCAAATTTAGGTATGCGACTGGTTTGGATAGAAGTCCTTGTGGTGGACCCCGTAGCCTGCGATACTACGTACTATCATCCCAACTTCACACTCCAGCATGTTCATTTCATTCGCATCGCATATTGCATTACATCCGCAGGCATATGGTATTTTGGGTTGCTATATTTCTGTACGTATATGGCCTAGACAGACTTAGCAGGATTTGTATATTGCATTACATCCTCGGCATCTGATATTTGACTCTTTATGACTTCTTAGTGCATATCTGTTTTATATTACGTTTTTGATAATTGACTGACTTATGAACTTGTCCATACTTTCGCTTACTCTGTCATTGTATGATTTATGATCTTGTCAGTATTTCAGGTTATTCCGATAATGTACGATTTATGAATTACCAGTAATTTCGGTATTGTATGATGATGGTATTGTATTGAACATTTGATACTTACCTTGTGCACACACTTACACCACCCTCTAAGCTTTCTATAAGCTTATGCATGATAGATGCGTGCAAGTGATGTTAGGTTGCAGCAGTGTTGAGCTTGGAGCGTGCAGTGGTCTTCTGGAGCTTGATTTTTCTTTATTTATGTATTCCCTTTCAGCATTGTACTCAAATGATTATATTAGTGGATATGTGATGATGATGTTTTCTTTATAATTTGGAGAAACTTGTGGTTATGCTTATTACAAGACAAGTGTACGTTCGAAAAATCCTCCTTATATGATCCCAGGATCGGAATCTGGCGTATGTTGCGCTGGGAGCCGAGAATGGGGTACTACGGAGGCTGTCGGCACCGGATTCGACGATCGAGATTCTTGTGAATCTGATTTCTGAGTTTGGGGCATGACAGCTATGGTCATGGTGACCACTAGCGCGTCATCGTGTGGATGCTGGATCCCACGCGCATCTTCTTCCGTGAAGGTCAGGCTGCACGGAGCGACTCGGAGTTCCTTGCTGGGACGTTCTGCTAAGTGGATGTGGTGTTCCAACTCGGACCTCCGAGAATGGGCTTTTCGAGCCCTGTTTGAGTCCCCTCCCCCAGCTGATCCTCTAAAGATGGTCCGAATTTCGGCGGGTTCCTCTGGGGGATTGTTCGGTTGCTCCCGCGGTCGCTCCTCTCTCCAAGCGGACTTTTCCTTCTTCATGTAGCGGTGCAAATGTCCTTTGCGGATGAGGGACTCAATCTCATCCTTCAGATCTATGCAATCGTCCGTGTTATAACCGTGGTCCCGGTGGAAACAGTAGTATTTCCGTTTGTCCCGATGCTCGGGATCGGCTCTCATACAGACTGGCCAATTGAGCAGTCTGTCTCCTCGGATATCCAGCAGAATTTGTTCAGCCGATGTGTTGAGCGGGGTATAGGAACGGAATTTCTCCTCCGGCCTGCGGCTCGGTCGACGATCGCGGGAAACGCGGTCATCGGTCCCTTTGTCGGCCGAGTGGGAGTCTTCGTTCCGAGGCCTCTTCCCTTTATTCGTAGAATCGGACACTTGCATACCCTTGCGGGCATTAATGAACTCCTCAGCGTTGGTATACTTTTGAGCTTTAGCCATAAAGTCCGCTGGCGTCTTCGGCGGATTCTTTCTGATGGAGAAGGTGAACTTTCCTTCCTTCAGTCCGCTCAGGATGGCTGCGAGGGCCATTTTATCATCGTAGTCCTCAACATGTAATGCTTCTTCATTGAAGTGAGCGACGTAGTCCTTCAGCGATTCTTTCGGTGTCTGCATAATGGTAAGTAGGTGAGTGTTGGGCTTCCGACTTCTCTTACCGCTTATGAACTGCGTAAGGAATAGTCGACTCAGTTCCGCGAATGAACTCACGAAACTAGGCTTCAGTTGACGATACCATATCCGAGCGGACCTTGTGAGGGTGATAGAGAACCCCCTACACATTATTGCATCTGTTGCTGTCTGGATCTGCATCCAGGATCGGTAGGACTCCAAGTGCTCGGATGGATCCCCCGATCCCGAATACTGGATGACAGGAAGCATCCGGAACCTCTGTGGCATCACTTCGACCATGATGGATGGAGTGAAGGGGGGCTTGGTTTCTTCCATCATCGCCTAGATCGTGGCCAGAACCGTTGATTACTCCTGCTTTTTCTCCAACGTCAGGAACTTATCTTTCAACTCCGCAAACTGCGCTTCCCATGGGTCTTTATTCTCCACGACGACCTCTGGAGCATGCTCGGCCTCTGCTGTCCTCCTTTCCCTCCTTCGCTCTAATTGATGACGGAGGTCCGTGGGGGGCAGGGCAGATGTGGCCGAGTGAACAGTAGTCGTAGCCCGAGCAGGCTCGTTCCGCGCGGATGCCTCGCCACGTGCCACAGGAAGATTTTGACCCGACTGCGGTACCCCCAAACATTGGGGAACTTTGGGTCTCACACTCCTCGACACGGAGCGAGTTTCCACAAACAGCCCCACCGGCTCGTGAACGGGTTATTCTTGAGCCGGGCGTAGTTCTAGCTCCCGCTGTTGTTTCATTTGGTTTATCTCGTCACGTAGGGCTTGGATCTCTCTTTGCATGGCACGGTACTTGCCCAACCGATTGCGCGATCGCTGGGAAGGCCCTGGTGCGGACTCGGTAAATGTTGATGCCAAAATCCGGTCAGCCCTCCCTCCACGTCGACCACCACGTATGATCCCTGGAACCTGCACCAGGAAAGCAGGCAAAGGTGACCCTGGCTAAGTCGGGGGACCCTCCGATGCCTAAGTCAGGACAAGGGAATCAGGGTCTGAGTAGATAGTAGAGGAGAGCTCGATTTTACGTACCTGTAGATATGGCATGATGTACTATTTATACTTGGCTGTCGAGTGGTCCGGATCCAATAATCTTGGCACGATCAGGAGGATTCCCGGATCGCGGAGATACCCTCCGCAATCTATCGATCATGTAGCGTATCTGGCTGATTATGCATATTTGCGAGCGAGGTTATCGGATACGTTTGGTTATAGCAGTTTCCACTTTCAGCGAGTGGGATATGCGCATCTGAACATGCATTCGGCTTAAAACGTTCGCTCTGTTCGGACTGTATGCTCGGCTCGGAACGCCGTTCGCCTCAGAATGTAGGCTAGGGCAGGGCGGCTATAGCGTAAACGATCATCCGATCGGATCATAATCCGGAGTCCGACCTCAACCAAGTCGGCTGCTCGGATGGGTCACATCTTGAAACAGGTCGGGAGGGTCGCGACTCGGCTCGGACTTGCCCTCGGATCAGCGTTGTATTGTGAGCTCAGATTTCCTATAACAGTATACATGCAAACAAGAGAGAGATGAGGAACTATTTCTATGATTGAAAACATACCTCACATGTTTTGTACTAGTATATATAGCAACAAACTGCCTCAACATACCCTCTCTCTCCTCAAGCCTTTAGAAAAATATCATATGAATTAAGTTTTGAAGTCGGACATACATAGTTAACAAACTTAATCCCATATATTTGAAATCTAAAAGACAGAAGGCCACCTTTGTTTTGGACCACATGATCTACCATACCAAAAATCATATCTCACTTTTCTCATTTGGTCTAATTTGATAGAAATTCTATCTGTTCCTACTTATGTGGCCCACTTGAGTCATGGATTGTCTCCCCCCAAAGCTTTTAAATGATACGTGGGACAAACAATCTTTATTTAAACCTCCACTCATTTATACAGCTAGGGGTAAGAAATTATGCAAAAATCATACCCATTGGATAATCATAAACATATGAAAAATATTAGAATTGAGCTCAGAAGGTTCCATCATTATTTTAAAACATTTATTGAATAGATTCCACTTTTGTATTGCTTATAATTTCGAATAAGCATTTTTGTTATATGATTATAAACATGCAATCCATCCATCACAAAAACACGAGCAGTTGTGACAAATTAGCCCCATTCAAAGAGTTTATAGATAATATCAGGCATGATTTTTACGCCGTGGCTTAATGGCAATTGTTGAGACTCAAATATTGTATAATTTTTTATATTTATCTCTTGATTTTATGAATATAAATCATCTTAATATTCTATTTTACTCATGCATGTGTTGCAAGGTAAATTTAAGTGTTTGGATTGAAAGGGTGCTAAAAAGTATAGATTTGATGCTCAAGATTTACCAAGAAAATGGATGAATTTTAGGAGACCAAGATTGAAGCATTCACATGTCAAATATTCAAGAAAATCAAGTGACGAATGGAGAGAATCGACGATTTAAAGTGAAGAATACTGAAATCGTCCTGAAAAAGTGTATTTTGAAGCTGTGAAGTTTATTTTGAAAAACTGTGCAACAGGAAGTCTGTTTTAAACGAACTAAGCAGCGAGAAGTTTATTTTAAAAAAATACGTATATTTGATGCGATTTATAGGATTTTCAACTTCGTGCGAAAATTAGAGTTCCCTACTTATAAATAGGGCCTCATAGGGCATTCAAAAAATCATTCAAGGCATCCCAAAGCAAAGTTTAGGATTTTTAAAGAGTTTTTTTAGTTTTATTAAAGCTTTTAAATTGTTCTTTTTATTTTAAATCTTTTCTATTTTGTATTTTTTTTCTTGTTGTTTTTTATTTCTGTAATTTAATTATGTTTTTCTAAGTTCCTTCTAACCCAAGCTAGAAGGGAAGCACATGGGTTTAATAGTTCTTTAAGATTATGATGATTGATTGTTTTAATGATGAGAAGAATGGTGTATGCATGTGACGCAGGGATGAACGTGATGAGGTCGATCACCGTCTTCCTCAAGGATAACTACTCCGAATCCACGGAGCTTCTCTGGACTCCTCACAGAGACTTCTCGAATCCACGAGGAAAGAAAGCAGAAAAATAGAAATAATTCTAATAAATTCGAAATTGATTGATGAATTATTAAAAACGAGTTTACACCCCTTTAAATAAGGGAACCAAGCAACATGAAAGAAATCAGACTCATACTACAACTAAAACTCCTAGAATTCGCAACTTACTATAAATAGTAAACTTACTATTTATAGACGGTCACGATGTCTACTAGTGCGCAAGGTTTTCGGCCAAAAATAGTAAGTGTCCTATTTGGCTTCAACAAACCGTTCTCCTAATTATCCTAAGCACTTTTCATGTTGGACACAACTCCTAAAGCCCAACGGATGAAAAGTTATACTCAAACTAAAACTTACTATTTTTGGTAAAAACAAAATTAAAACGAGGAAACGACCGTCGATCAGGGGGTTTTTCGCAAATCCGGGCTGCGCAACCCGGCGTAGCGGGGTTGGTTGGCTAAAGTAGCTCGTTCTACCCCAAAATCATATATTTTACGTCGGATAACTCATTCCGGATTGTGAGATACGCCCGATCTAAGGTCCGATGGTCCGGATCACTTCTGTCGCCGACCGTGCCTTTTCTGATCCATCTTAGCCATGAAATTGTCCGCGACCCGCTCTACATCAGTCCCCTCCACTTGAAAAGAACTCGTCCTCGAGTTCTCCTCCTGCGCTGGTTCATGATACTCGGTCAGGTCCGCAACGTTGAAAGTCCGTGAGATCGCCATGTCATCTGGAAGATCAACAACATAAGCATTGTCATTGATCTTTCGGATGATCGGTACCGGTCCAATCTTCTTATTCTTCAGCTTGTTGTACATCCCGGTCGGAAATCTTTCTTTTCGCAAGTGGACCATTACCTGGTCGCCCACCTCGAACACCTTTTGCCGACGATGCTTGTCTGCTTGTTCCTTATACTTTTCGTTCGAGGCATGTAGCTTAGTCTGCACCTCCGCATGAATACTCATGATCCTGTCTGCCATATGTTCTGCTGCAATACTCATGCCTGGGAGCTTGGGCAGAGGGACCAAGTCTAGTGTGTGGCGAGGTACTCGTCCGTAAATAACCTGGAACGGAGATTTCCCTGTCGAGCGGTTCACCATGTTGTTGAATGCAAACTCCGCTTGAGACAAGGCCAAATCCCACTGCTTCGGTTTCTCTCCTGAAATACATCGAAGGAGGTTTCCCAAAGTGCGATTCACAACTTCAGTCTGCCCATCAGTCTGTGGGTGGTAAGCACTGCTGAATTGAAGTCGTGTATCGAATCGAGCCCACAAAGTCCGCCAAAAGTGGCTAATGAACTTCGTGTCACGATCAGAAGTAATGGTCTTAGGGACCCCGTGTAGCCGTACGACCTCCCTGAAGAATAAATTCGCCACATGTGTTGCATCAAGGGTCTTCTTGCATGGGATAAAGTGCGCCATCTTGGAGAAACGATCTACCACTACGAACACCGAATCCATGCCGCGTTGTGTTCGTGGAAGACCAAGTACGAAGTCCATTGATAAATCCTCCCAAGGACCGTCAGGCACAGGTAACGGGGTGTAGAGGCCCGTATTCTGAGATTGCCCCTTGGAGGTCTGACAAGTATGACAACGTTGTACGGCTCTTCCCACATCACGTACTAATTGCGGCCAGTAATACCGCTCTTCCACAAGAGCTCGCGTCTTGTCTCGCCCAAGGTGTCCACCGAGGCCACCTCCATGTAGTTCCTGAATAATCTGCTCCCTTAGAGAACTTTGGGGGATGCACAATTGATTCCCTTTGAAGAGAAAACCATCCTGTATATGAAAGTCACTGGGGTGACCTTCTTGGCACTTCAACCAGGAATCTTTGAAGTCTTCATCCTCGGCATATAGTTCCTTGAGACAATCAAAGCCGACCACCTCATTGCTCACCGTAACAAGTAGTGACGCACGACGGCTAAGTGCATCAGCCACCTTATTCTGCTGACCTGACTTATGCTTCAGAACAAACGTAAATTCCTGTAAAAACGCAACCCATCTAGCATGCACACGATTCACGTTTGTCTGACTATTAATAAACTTTAATGCCTGATGGTCGGTGTACAGAACAAACTCCCTCTGAATCAGATAATGCCGCCAATGTCGCAGCGCCTGAACAACTGCGTATAACTCAAGCTCGTAAGTCGACCACTTCTTTCGGGCTTCACTGAGCTTCTCGCTATAGAAGGCTACCGGCCTGCCTTCCTGTGATAATACTCCTCCTATTCCGACATATGAAGCGTCACACTCCACCTCAAATAATTTATCAAAATTAGGAAGCACCAAGATCGGTGTTGTAGACAAACGATGCTTGATCTCATGAAAGCTCTTATCAGCTTTATCGGTCCACTGAAACGGCCCTTTTTTCATGCAGTCCGTTATTGGCGCGACTATGGTGCTAAAATCTCGCACAAATCGACGATAGAAAGTCGTCAATCCGTGAAAACTCCTCACCTCATGAATGTTTGTCGGGATCGGCCATTCCCTAATAGCTCGCACCTTTTCATCGTCCACCCGAATTCCTGTGGACGTTACAACAAATCCTAAAAACAACAGGCTGTTAGTTAAAAAACTACACTTTTTCAAGTTGAGGTACAACTTGTTATCTTGTAGGACCTGCAGCACCTGCCTGAGATGTTTCTTATGCTCCGCCTCATCCTGGCTATATATCAATATGTCATCAAAATATACTACCACAAATCGGCCAGTGAACGGTTTTAGAACTTGATTCATCAAACGCATAAAAGTACTTGGTGCGTTCGATAGGCCGAAAGGCATGACTAGCCACTCATATAACCCTTCCTTTGTCTTGAATGCCGTTTTCCATTCATCGCCGGGTCGAATACGAATCTGATGGTACCCACTCTTTAGATCGAGTTTAGAGAACACTTTAGCCCCTTCTAACATATCGAGCATGTCGTCCAACCGTGGTATTGGAAACCGATATTTAATAGTAATTTTGTTAATTGCTCGGCTGTCGACACACATGCGCCAGCTTCCATCTTTTTTTGGCGTTAATAATGCTGGTACAGCACATGGGCTCATGCTCTCTCTCAATAGACCCTTACGGATCAATTCCTCCACTTGCCCCTGAAGTATCTCACACTCCTTCGGACTCATCTGATAATGAGGGCGATTGGGCAGGCTAGCCCCAGGGACGAGGTCTATGTGATGTTGGATGTCTCTCATGGGGGGCAATCCATCAGGTAAATCTTCAGGCCAGACTTCTTTGAATTCGTTTAGTAACAGTCTTAAGCTTGGAGGGATGTTTGAGGGTTCCTCCTTCTCGCCCTTCACCACTACGGCATATACCTCGCCGGTTTCCTTGGACTCCTTTATGAAATCCCGAATGGTCAAGAGAGAACTCCCCTCCACTTTAGAGGCTTCAGGGTGGTTCTCTGGTGCCATAGGGGCAAGGATTATTTTTCGACTATCCTTGACGAATATATAGACATTGTCTCGCCCCCGATGGGTCGCATCACGGTCCGACTGCCAGGGTCGACCGAGTAGCATATGGCAGGCTTCCATGTCAACCACGTCACAAAGTATCTGATCCTTATAATGTTTACCAATTGAAAACGAGATAGTGCATTGTTCAGTTACCTTGGTCTCGTTCACTTTTTTTATCCAGCCAATTGAGTACGGGGAAGGATGTTTCGTCGTTGGTAGCTGCAACTTATCCACCATCACTCTTGAGACGATGTTCTCGCTGCTACCACTGTCTATGATCACATCACAGACCTTTCCGCTGACAGTGCACCGAGTACGAAATATATTGTGCCGCTGTGGATGTAATTCCTTTCGTGGGGTATACAGTAGTCGCCTCACAACGAGAGATTCGCCACGATCTTCGCCTGTCACTTCATCGCCACCTGCTATTTCTTCAGTGGTTTGTTCATATTCATCAAAGCCATGATCCTCTTCCACGGCCTCATCTTCAGTGCCCCCTTCGTTGATAGTCAAGTGCGCTGCCGGACGTTGAGGACAAGTGTTTGATAAGTAGCCTGGTTGGCCACAGCGGTAACAATTGTTCGGCCTTGGCCGAGCATAAGGATTCGGAATCCTACTCGGGCCCGCTGTTGTGGGTGCTGTCCGTTGAGGTCTAGATGTTCCGCTCCCCGTATCACGATTCGCGGGTGGAGGAGGTTGAGGACGTTCTCCTACCGGATCTTTTCCTCGAGCCAGCACTGGATCTTGTGTGGGACCTGTCATAGGGGGTCGATTTGAAGGATAGGGACGAGCAGGAGCTCTTGCAAGCTGTGTTTCTGCCCTTCCTGCCAATTGAACTGCTTCATCTACTATCCCGACTGGGTACATCTGAACTCGATCCTGAATTACCGGTCGCAACCCACCTATAAATCGTGCCACTTTCTGTGACTCAGATTCTGACAAATCGTTTCGTGTAGCCAACCGCTGGAATTCTTCAGTATAATCTGTAACAGTTCGATTTCCTTGTCGGCAATTCTGGTATTGCTGGAATAATATCTGCTCATAATCACTAGGGAGAAATCGTGAACGAAGAAGACGTCTCATTCGAGGCCATGATGCAATGGGCGCCTTGTTTTGGCGGGCTCGTGAGAGTTGCAATTGTTCCCACCATGCAGAAGCACCAGATTTTAATTTAAACGCTACCAACTTCACCCTTTTATGGTCTGGCACATCCATATAATCGAAATATCTCTCTACTTCGGCTAGCCAATCGAGAAAATCTTCGATACGTAATAAACCGTTAAAACTAGGAAGTTCAGCCTTACCTCGATAGTCTCTTTCAGCACGATCTAGACGATCGCCTCCATGGACTGGTCGTCGATCAAAACCCTCATTAATGTCTTCGTCGCTGGAACTAGAATCATCTGGTGTAGCCCTACGATTTACCGCTGGTGGTGTTCTGCGATAATCAGGGTCACGTCGTACAGCAACCACGGGTGGTGGCGCGACCATAGGTGGTGGAGCACCGCCTAGGGCTCGGGGCGGAAGTAGCGCATCCGCAAGACGGTCGAGGGTTGCCTGCAGCCCTTGCATGGTCAACTGACTCTCCCGATGGAAAGCTTCCATTCTTTCCGAAAGATAACGAATCCCTGGATCATCGTCCATAGGATTTTGATTCATACCTTCGTTGTTTGCCATCGGCCCGAGGGAAAACCTCGCTCTGATACCAAATTGACGCAGGGATGAACGTGATGAGGTCGATCACCGTCTTCCTCAAGGATAACTACTCCGAATCCACGGAGCTTCTCTGGACTCCTCACAGAGACTTCTCGAATCCACGAGGAAAGAAAGCAGAAAAATAGAAATAATTCTAATAAATTCGAAATTGATTGATGAATTATTAAAAACGAGTTTACACCCCTTTAAATAAGGGAACCAAGCAACATGAAAGAAATCAGACTCATACTACAACTAAAACTCCTAGAATTCGCAACTTACTATAAATAGTAAACTTACTATTTATAGACGGTCACGATGTCTACTAGTGCGCAAGGTTTTCGGCCAAAAATAGTAAGTGTCCTATTTGGCTTCAACAAACCGTTCTCCTAATTATCCTAAGCACTTTTCATGTTGGACACAACTCCTAAAGCCCAACGGATGAAAAGTTATACTCAAACTAAAACTTACTATTTTTGGTAAAAACAAAATTAAAACGAGGAAACGACCGTCGATCAGGGGGTTTTTCGCAAATCCGGGCTGCGCAACCCGGCGTAGCGGGGTTGGTTGGCTAAAGTAGCTCGTTCTACCCCAAAATCATATATTTTACGTCGGATAACTCATTCCGGATTGTGAGATACGCCCGATCTAAGGTCCGATGGTCCGGATCACTTCTGTCGCCGACCGTGCCTTTTCTGATCCATCTTAGCCATGAAATTGTCCACGACCCGCTCTACATCAGCATGTTGTCTATTATTTAGGTTTTATTTTTTTTATCCTTTTGTGAGATCCATATGTTTCCATCATATGAGATTCACATTAATGGATAGGATCAATCAGATTTCCTAGATAGGAGAGGTTCTCAACCTATTATATTTCTTTGATATTCATTATCTTATAGATCTTGAATACTTAGAATCACTGGCGCTTGAGAATATATGTCAATGATGCAGATCCATTATTTTTTAATATTTTATATCACTTTTTAATATTTAAACTGTCTTATTTTCCGACTAGGCTGACCATAGTGCTCAGATCCTAGTTGTGTTATCCAAGTCATCATGATTTTGGAACATTAACCTATGTGTGGAACTTTAAAGCTTAGGTGTTATTTTAATTCATTGAATTACATCCATTCAAAAATCTTAAAATCAAATCATTGGTTTAGTTTTTATTACTTAGTTTGTTTTGTATTTGATTTTTTTTCTTTTCACAATTCATCTTCCTGTGGGATCGACCCCGTATTCACGGGATACTACTTACGAACCTCTGTACTTGGAGGCAAGCAATCAATAATGATAATGATGAATGAACTATCCCAATTGATAATTGAGTATCCAAAGTATCATTTAAAAGCTTTGGGAATACTACAAATCTCTCCTTGAAGATGGGGACATTAGCATTTTTCTTTATTAAATTAGTAAATTCATGGGATCTAATGAGGAAACCTCTTGATCTATTTTTTGAAAATATTAAAGAAAAGCCCATTGAAAAGAGCACTAATCCTTTTAAAACATTTTTTTAAAAAAATATTTTTTTTCCAATTTTTCTCTAAATCTCTTTAAAAACCACAATAAAACGATGATTACAAAATAGGAAATATGGATCTATGCTTGGCAATAAGTTCTAAAAAAAAAGTTTTTAAAAAATAAAAAAGATAATTAATGTGGTTCCGAAGTTAAAAAATCATTTAAAAAAAAAAAAAACATCTTTGATTTACAAATATATTGTATTTTTCTTTGATTTGATGACAATGGAATCTCTTAGAGGGCGTTTGGCACCATGGATTTGAGGGGATTTCAAGTCCTTTGTGTGTTTGGCACCATAAAGTAATGGGGATTTAAATCCCCTCCTTGAGAGAGTTTGAAATTCAAGGTAGAAGCTATGATTACATATCAATCCCTTTTATCTCATAACCCAGGCATCATGTCTCATGGGTCAAAACCTTGGCTGAATTCTTCTCGTGAGCCGTAAATTACATGGTACTGCCTCACACGAGCCACCCGAATCACGCAAGGGGGGCCTGCCTATCACTAACTATCCGCCTCACACAGGCCGCCCGTATCCCCGCATCATACGGGCTACCCCACTCAAGCCCAATGTAAAAATGTCTCTGCATTAAGAAAGTTTCTAAATTCAAAGTATTTCAAATTTAAGAAAATTTTAAGTCAAAATATTTCAAATTTATGATGTCAAATGAGGCCTTAAATCATCCACTTGAATTGAAGCCCTAGCAAAAATTAAAAAAAACTTGGCCAAAAATCATTAAGAATAAAAAACTAACCAGGCATGCAATGTGTAAATCATAACGTCGGTGACCTCGGTCTGGTCCACTCCGATCGGACTCAGGACGTGGTCCTCAAACCATGAATTACACATGGCTTATGACACCATCTTAGAAGCCGTTGGAGAATCTAAACATCTCATCAGAACATGGCATAATCTCATATTTACATACATCATGGTGGGGTCCACAGACTTTTTAGGGGGTCACTACCAAATCCGAGTAGGTGATGAGTGGACCATCCTGATTTTGGGGCCAGACATGTTCATGGTGGCCCCCACGTAATTAGTGTCACTGGATTTAGTATGTGTCATGAGTGGTCCACATCTCTCCAACTTTTTATTAATCGGAGTAAGAAGGATAAAATCATCAACGATACATTTATCAATGTGATAACACTGTCATTAAAGCTCACACCAATGGATGGATGGGTCTATCATACAAAAGGACACCTGGGCTTTTTAGTAGGTTTTCTTCATTTCATTTATTAAAATCTACGTGTCATTTGTGAAAGAAAGAGGGGAGGGTGAGGGTTCCTTTTAGGGGTGGGCATCGAGCCGAGTCGAGTCGAGGTGGGCCAAGCTCAGCTCGGCTTGTCCATGATGTACTCGAGCTCGAGCTTGGCCTCGAGCTCAACATTAAAGCTTGGCTTGTTTGCCAAAGCTGTCAAGTCGAGTTCAAGTCGAGCTAGTGGTTCAAGTCGAGTCGAGTTTATCTCGAGTCGAACTCAAGCTTGTTGGGTGAGAGAATAATGGATTCTATTCTTGATCCTCATCTATTGATGAAAAATTTAAAAATCTTAAGAGAATCAAAGAAAAACCCAATGAAAAAACCAAACAAAGCTTTGAATCGGATGAAAAAACCTGGTGGTGGCGGTCTGGGCGGGCGTGCGGCTGGCAATGGGTAGAAAAAGAGAAGAAAGAGAAAGGGAAAGGGGGTGCGTGCGGTCGGATAAAGACTCTAGGGTTTGTTTTTTTTTAAAGTTAAAACTTAAAACTTATATTAATATAATATATATAATATATAATATTTAATATATTTATAAATCAAGCCGAGTCAAGCTCGAGTTTGAGCTTCGAGTCGAGTTCGAGTCGAGTTGAGATGCTCCCTGGTCGAACTTGGCCTGAACTCAACTCGAGCTTCAAATAATTAGCTTGGCTCAGCTTGAATCGGCCATTCAAGCCGAGACAATCCGAGCTGACTCAAGCCGAGTCGACCGAGTTTTTCGAGCTAGCTCAACTCGTGAACAGCCCTAGTTCCTTTACCGCTAACAAAAAGAGATTCTTTGATCCAAAAGAGAAATCATTTTCCTGCCAGCGTGTCACATGTTTAGAATATCCAAGCCTATCAAAGAGCTGGCCATATGTTGGATGGTCCAATAAAAAATCGGCATCTACATACATTGGATTTAGAGATGGCAATGGGTCAGGTTGAGTGGGATCAAGGTTAGCCCAACCTCAACCTCTCTGTCAAATGGGCAAAAAATTCCAGCCCAAGCCCAATCGGAGACCTGTTACCCTATGGCCTGACCCAACCCACTGAACTGTTATTGGGTTGGGCTAACTGACCCAGCCAAAGTAAGGTTCAAGAATTGAATATAGGACTAGGTATTCTAGCCCTGATAAAATTATGCTTATTTTCCATTATTGGTCAGGTCAGTTGGGCTAGCCCATTGATAACCCATACCGGCAGTTGGGTGGGTTCGTTTCAACTTGAGCCTAACCCGTCTACTTAAGTGGACCACATTTTAGTGGTAGCCAAACCCACCACTCATTTAGCTTGGCCCAACCCCACCTCCAAAATGATAGGGCCACCTGACCCACACAGCCACACGGCCCATTGTCATCTGGCCCATCTCTAATATTATTGATACACCAAGTTTCAGTGTATAAACTATATAGAAAACCATGGTCCTAAAGAAGATTTGAACCACAAAAGAAAGGAACATAAATAAGTCTTTAACCTTGAAAACCTATGCCATTTCCTTCCCTTTCAAAAAGGGTTTACAACCAAATAATTATTCCATCTCACATCAAATACAATGTGGGAGCTTTTCTAATCCTACATCCACCTCTTCATGCGCCATGTGCGAACCCGACACGCGAATTTCCAATCCGTGCACTCGTACACCCCACCTTGTCGATGATCTGGCCCGATAAACAGGCCACTCAACTCATTAGGTGGTCCAAGCACAACGGATGGTTTAAAAAAATAATAATAATAATAATAAAACAATTGCCAACTATCCACATTCCTTGTGCATACATTCGACCCGCCCCGTGAGTGGACCAGCCCGGTTTGTCGGCCGGGTCATCTACAGGTGGGGCCCATCCCTTTGATCAGAACTTTGGGAGGGAGCATTCTTTTGGAAGATTGTTTTGGAACCTCTGATTATCTAGGCAGTAATCATAGAGGAGGTAATACTTCCTGGCCCACTTGAATAGCCTTCTTTGAGCCCATGTTAGGGTGCTGTACCTGGGCTTATTCCACCAGTTTGTGGTACTTTCACCCCTACAGAACCTTGCATTCCCTCTCCAAATACAAGCATCAATCTTATAGTTCCTGCATGTTGCTATGAATGGGGCCTTGGTCCAGTCGATCTTGTCCTTCCCTCCTCGTGTGGCCCAGCTATCCCCATTCCATAAGCTGATCTTGAGGCTCATTGGCTGCCATCTGGGGAATGCAACACCTTTGTCTGCATGGTTTTTGTACACTCTAATAGGCACCCAATCTACCATAAATCTACAAGTAGATGTATATATAAGAACTTTCATTAGTCACATGATTGTCGCGTTTGGATGCAATTGCAATAAGGCAGAATCCACATTCATCGCAATAAAACGCGTTTCTTCTTCAAGTAGAAATGCTTTCTATGACATAAAATGGCCTAGTTTGGCATTTTCCACCATCCAAACACAATTTAAAATATAATGTACTATAATTTGGGATTGTGATTGCGTTTTATCGTGATAAGTGGGTCTGCCAAACGGGGTAACTTGTAATAGTATCAAATGAATGGGATTACATTGAATAGCTTAAACATGCTAAAGTGGCAGATCTGAGCCACTTATCAGGTGAGTCCCATCTACACCCTACAGTGTAGATGGCCTAATCCGAAAACGGGGTGCGCTGTGTGGCAGGAATGATGTATATATAACATCCAACCCGTCCATCAGATGCGTCACCTCAATAAACTATCTAGCACAAAAATCCGCTCCATCCGAAACTCAGGTGGGCCACAGAAGATGGAAATTTTGGGAGGGGATTCCCACTCTTGATTTTCACCCGGGCCCAGTTGAGTTGCAACACCTCCTGAGTTTTTGTGTGAACCTTCATCCAGGCCATATGAAGGGTCTGAACGACCTGGGCTCAATACACACAATATGGTGGGTCCCCCACCAAAATCAATAGTTGTGTTTCCTCCCAACTTGTTCCCTTTTCTGTGACCCACCTGAGTTTTGGATGGCTTAATTGAGGTTTGTTTAGGTGGGCCCCACATCAGCCTGAGTGTCCCCTTCTGAAAATAGGTCAGTATGCTCATCTGGTGGGCAATGCAAGTACCATGAATGTAGACACTGGTCAGTTTCTTTAATCATCCATTTTTTTAGTACATGTGTGGCCCACTTGATGATCAGATCAGTCTGATTTTTAATACAATGAACTATGGGCATCGGGGTCTTGCTCGGCACCAATGACTTATAGTGACATGTTTGGATGTTATCTAAATACTAATATGAAAGAAATTCACTCACACAATCTGATGAATGTTCCATAAGACTGAATAGGTATGGAAATCTTCTGTTGGATCAAACCATAGGTACATCCTCTCCTCTCGGTCGTCGGATCCGTCGGCAAATACATTCGTCTGTAGCATGTATGGCTGTCCACTTACATTGCCAAGGAATTCAAAGTCTAATTCGTCGCGTTTAGGTTGATCAGAACTTAGCTGCATTTTCAATTAGCTTATGTAAAGATAATCCATCTCCCAAAAGAGAATTTTCAAAACTAGAATTGGAATGAAGGCTCACATAGAAGGCGACCACTGTGCCTGCCGAGTGGCCCGGTACCAGTTTGATCTGCATGTCGATCTGCCCGAACAGGAACAGATCATTGGAAGCGAAACCAGAGCCTAGCAAACATTGAGAACACGATTCATGAGAATTTTAATCAGGCCAGGCTTGCCAGTTGGTTAGAATACTACACAAGGTATATATATTGG
This sequence comes from Magnolia kwangsiensis, assembly GCA_037074715.1. Classification (NCBI taxonomy): domain Eukaryota; kingdom Viridiplantae; phylum Streptophyta; class Magnoliopsida; order Magnoliales; family Magnoliaceae; genus Magnolia; species Magnolia kwangsiensis. Next base: position 91,238,026 of record CM073585.1, read on the forward strand.
CTCTGATAACATATGTGATATCTGGTGTACCCACCACGTATGTGCTTCGGGTTCCAAAATCAGCCATTTGAATCATTAGGTGGGACACACATACATGACAGAGATGTGGACAGGGAAATTAACCCCTGTAAAATCTAATTTACACAATTTATAGTTATTCGTCCATTAGGTTTAGAGTGTCAGTTTTCATGAAAATGTTAAAAGATCAACAGTTAAGCAATAAAAGTCATTTCTCGTGACTTTAAAAATATTTCGAAAATGATTTTAGTATTAAAAAAGTTATAAAATGAAAAATGATTTCACCATTCCTTTTAATTTATCAAATAAAGAAAACTATGCCATTTTTCTCTAGAGCTTTCCACCTTCCCACACGTTTATCTAACATGCCTAAAATTGGGCCATGGCCCAGGCCTCACTCAACGCAGCCTGTTGAGTTAGCAAGCCTTATTTTACTGACCCATCAGTACTATTAAAAGGTTTGAGGATTAAAGCTTTCCATTACTGGTTATAAATTTCTCATGACCTAGCACAAGATCTAACAAGTAAGACTCAAACCCAATAAAGAAGAAGCCCAACCTAGGTGGCCGATGGTCGAAACTAGGGGTGCACACAGGTCGGTTCGGTCCGGTTCTGGGGTGAAACTGGAACTGAACTATTCCTAATGGTTCAAAGATATTCGGAATCGAAATCAAACTATTAGCACCCTAGAACCAAACCGAAACCGGACCGTTAAAACTAGTTCGGTTCCACAGTTCTGGACTTTTTATGATTTCGTCCAATTGCATCTTTTATTTTATAATTTACCCCATGTCTATTCGTGTTGTTATTCATTTGATAAATAGTTTAGATATTGTATAAAGTGTACAAAAATACATTTATAGAAACAATCAAATAATGCATCGTAAACCATAAATCATTTGTCAAATATGGAAATAATCCAAGGATTCTTGATTCAATTCCAAGTTTGGTTCCACGGTTCGGTTCCGCGGTTTGGATCCACAGTTCGGTTCTACGGATCAGTTCACAGTTCGGTTCGATTCTACATACCCTCAAACCGAAAACCGAACCAATATAATCGGTTCTTTAATTTTTGGAATCAGAATCGAAATCGGTGCACTCTAGAACCGGACCGAACCAGACCGTTTGGTCGGTTCCGGTCCGGTTCCACGGTTCTACCGGTTCAATGTGCACCCCTAGGCGAAACTAACCGATCACCAGTGTGAGAAATATGCGTCGAGCCAACCGAACAATATGGCCTTTGTTTTAGGAAAATCTGTACTGTGGAAGGATTGAAAAGGTGATTTGCTAACAATGTGGCACACCAGTGTAACATCTAACCAATTCATCAGGTACGGTCCATTGTCAGTATGCCCTGACTCAAAAATGAGGCTGGCCCATAGACAGGTCATTTTTGGGCCAGTGCATGTTCTATGTGGTTCCCACCCAATTAACGGTCCACATATCATCCCCTTCAATATTTCCTTTAATGAATTACCTGATTCCAGATCAAGCTTAAGGCTCCGCTCGTGCCCGTCTTCGGAAGTGTTCACATGGCTAGGTGACCACGTCACGAAGAAATCCTTGTTGAAATCCCCAACAGATACAATCGAACCAAGTCCAATTCCGGCCAGACTCGCGCACAAAAGCCCCAAAAACACATGGTTTCCATGACTCGAGCCCATGATTTCTGTCGAGCAGTCCTTTGAAATTGCAAAGCATGCAATGTAGAAGCTATATATAGAGATTGCAGTGAAAATGAGATACGAAGCAAGGAAGGTTTGTTCAAGCAAGTATACCTTTTGTCTCAAGCAAAGGCATGTCGGGGCTTTGAAGACCTCATGACGGTTTCACACACGATTGATTGACTGAGAACCGAACTGAGTCAGATGACTCAGTTTGGAAGGTGGTTTGCTAACACAACGAGTCAAGTTCACCTTTCAACCCTTTAAAGCTTATGAGTTGCACTGAGTTGTAGTTTTATTATTTGGAGGGTCGGTCTTGTATGCTAGTTAGTCCATGCGTGTGAATGATCAGAACCATTCGTTAGGTAGGACCCACCGCGAACATGCATAAGGAAGTATGGTCATCCTCACCATTCAAGTGTGTCCAACGGCTAAGATCATCTTTATAGAAAAAGAAGATCACCCATGGTTAGTTCATGGTGGGCCATACCTCCTCAAATGGGACCCACACTAATCCTCGCCCACTTTGCTGTTCTGGTGTTTTTCAGATGTTTAAAATAAGCGAGTCAAGGAGAAATCATGACTCACAGAGTTGACTCGGACGAGTTCAATCACCCACCATGGTAGAAAGGAAAGGATCAAAGGCATAGGGGTCATAACTAATAAAAAGCATATCCGTTCCATTTCTATGCATAGAAAAGGCATGATATTCCTAGCTTTGGGCAGTCTTACTTGAGTTATTTTATTTATTTTTAGGTGTTGGAAAATACAAAACGTGGACGACTGACATGACCTGTCTTTTTTTTTTTTTATCATTTTCTTTTTTCAATAGGATTACTTGGCCTTTATGTTTCCTTACATCCCTTTTGTCTTTTTCTGGGACTTCCATTGATTCCTTACCTTTCTCCTGCCCTTCCATAAGGCTGCCCTAGGATCATCCAATAGGCTTTGGTGTCAGTCGCGTAGGTGATCTGAGCCGTGCATTACGAAGTCTCCCCCATGAAGAACACCTGGTGAAAAAATCAGAGCGGTCCACTCATTATGCATGTTGTCTTGTAGATCAGATCTGCCAATATAAGTGTGGCCCACGTGATCAGAGGATCAGCCTGATTTTTGTACAATGTGATCTTCAAGTCTGGGCACACATTATGGATGGGTAGGATGTAAGACAAATGCGACACATCTGCAACATGTGCGAGTATGGACCTTAACTTTGCATCCTAATGGGGTGTGTGTGATTGTTCTCCTATTATAGCCGCTGTGAAGCATGATTATATGGAAGTCTTCTTTAAGAGAATGTATATTTAATTTGGGGGTCCATAATTATTAAAAGACAACTGATCACATACAGTGGTTGCATGTGAACATTCACACAGCCATTTTCTTCACCGCTGATGTTTCACATGGGTAGAATGTTCCAACTGTACAAAAGGTGGGCCACACCGTGATAATTATATGGTATGAAAAGAAGGGCAATCCACTTATTAACTAGGCCACATAGGTACACGGCTGTCCATTGATTTTGGCATCGTCTCTGGCTGGACAGTGGACCATCTTGATTTTCTTACCAGCTGATCATTACAGTGTAGTGTGGTGGATCTTTTGGAGCTCGAAATAAATTTTGAGCCGAGTTCAAGCTTGCCCGAGCTCGACTCGACTCGGATCGAACCTCAACTTGAACCGACTCGGATCGAATTAGATCGGTGACTTGGTTATTTTGATATGGATGTTGCTCGCCGAGTGTTTGACGAAATGATTCAACAAAGTGTTGATGAAGAAAGAATGGATATGTTAAGTGTTTGATTTTGATGTTGCTTGCTGAGTGTTTGATTTTGATGCTACTTATTAGGTGTTTGATTTTGTTTGATTTTGATATTGTACGTTGAGTATTTGATTTCAATGTTGCACGCTAGGTGTTTGATGAAATATATGTAAAATGTCATAACTGCTTTGCTTTCTATGATAAATTTAAGATGCATTCTAGGTGTTTGATAAAATGTTGCATAGGCTTGAACTGGCCTGAGCTACTGACTGAACCAAGCCGAGTTGGCCAGACAAGCTCAAGGACTAAGTCAAGCTAAGTTCGAGTTGGGGTTAGCTACTGGCTAAGCCAAGCTGTGCCAAGCTCAACTCGGATCAACTCGTGTACAGCTCTATGGATCTTATGCATTGGGTTGGCTTAGCCAAGCTCAACTCGGATCAACTCGTGTACAGCTCTATGGATCTTATGCATTGGGTGTAAAGACCCTGATCAAAACACACCTTTGCCATTTGTTATCAACACTGAAGGTTGCAAGAGGAGGTGAGCAATGTTGGAATCTTCCTTGTCTTCCTCCCTCGTGGCAATGAAAACAACATGATTACAAACGGAAAAAGAGTTAAGAACTAGGGCTCACTTTTATGCTTGATTGGGTGGGCAATGAAAGCTACCCATCATTGACTTCCTACCGACTCCATCACTTGCATGCCTCTCTCCGGAGAGAGAAAACCCTTGTTTTGTATTTAACTTTAGGTGCTCTTAGTAATAAATTATCGACTTATACTTTTGTAGGCCCCACCTAATACTCATCAATGTTATCCAAACCATCTATTCTCTTACACAGGTAGCCAATGTTATATGTGGCCCATTCATTATTACATTTTCATACTTGGGTCACTCATAACATTAGCATATATGTATCATAAATTATAGATATCTAGTACATACTTTACAAGCCTGAAATCTTATTAACTATCTATAATAAATTATGAGCGGTACTTTGAATTATTTAATCCATTAATACCACTAATATGGAACCATGGTAGTTGTTGCTACATTTATAGAAGTTAGACAATGCATGATCACTGATATTAATACTCCAAAGTCATAGATCCTGATAGCTTAGGTACATAGTATGCAAATCTCATACCTAATCCACGATTTCATGTAAATTTTCAAGCAGTCCCACTGTCCCTTCAAGGAGATGCCTAACACACACACACACACACACACACACACACACACACACACACACATATTATGTTCACTTACTTTAATCATGCATATAAAAATTATACCTTAAGAAGTAGAAGTAATAATGTCATAAAATTGAATTGTCAACTATACTAGTCAGACCGAAATGTGAAGATAACCAGAATGTTTGTATTCTCATACTAATTAAACATATCTTTAATGCTAACCAATTATATACTATTTACTAACTCCTTTAATGACTTCAAAATGTAAGTCATAAAATATGGTATCAGGCTTCAAAATTTGAGACTCGAGTACAATGATCCCAATCCCAGTGTATAGGGTGTGAACTAATTTTTCATGCATTCATTCATTACATTTGCACTCAATTCATCACACATCTAAACCAAACGATTATTAAGTCATCTAAATCATAATAATTAAACTTAAAAACTTAACGTAAACTTTATGAATTCAAAATTCAACTCTTCTACTATTACAAATCCTCCCTCATAACTTTTCATTTTAAGTTTATTATACTTTTTAAAAATAAAAATGTCTAAATACTGAATACTAATGGAAATGGCTATCCAGGTATTCTTCTTTCACTACTCATTTTTCATCCTGTAAACATATAAGAGTTATCAAATATGGATGAACTAGAAACCTAATAGAATTATATCCACTACAGTTGAATTCCAAGAGACATACAATGTGGAATGAGTTGATGATAGACATGAATTGAATAAGATCTTAACCAAGTAATATTATAAATGAAATTCATACAATAATTTCATAAATGAACCATGATGCCATAATGCCGTAAATTCAATAGTGTAAACAATTGTATATTCCATCACAATTGAATTCAATATAACTGTTTTTTCACAAATTCGCATGGCTCTGACAATAATTGTTAGAATGTTGGATTTGTAAATCTGTATTTTGGAAAATTCATAATAAAAAAAATTATAAAACAAAATTAAAACAAGAAATAGAAATTCGAGATAGGATAAAAGTTACACGACTTGAAGTTGATTTGCCCTCCTTTGAATGATGTTCGTAGTACAACAGGAATACCGGACAATCAACCTCTAGAATACCCTTAAATGTTCTCTTATCATACTGGCACATTTGATGTATAAAGACCCGAACCACCACCATATATCTAACTCAAAGACAGAACCGAATGAACCAAAGAGGAAGCAATTTCATACTTGTAAAAATTTAGAGTACAAACAACTAAACGAATGCTATAACCAGAACCAAAGAAGTCCCTTTTATAGATTTCAAAGGTTGCCTCGAAAGGTTGTCTAAGCACCACTATCAACGGACATGGCTGTTGGGTTTTTGAATGAGATAACTTTTAGTTTTTTTAGCTCTATTCGAAAAAAATAAATAAAATTTGTTCTAGTCAAGTGTTGCAAAATTGGAATTTCAAAAGGTAACAAAACATTTTGGCTTTTGATAAGTATACTCGTGCGAGCACCACACCACACCACACCGCACTATGTTCATGGCCCGACGCGTGTGTAAGACCCATATCCTATATCGTACCATTCTGTATGCTTCTGCAGTCCTTCCGGTCGAATTCTGGCAACATTCGACCCATATCCGACGTTTGCGCGTGATCCTAAGCCGAGTCCCACATACCAAAATCGGTTCGACCCGAAACTTGTATCTTAGCGACCGCGCAGTCGCCGCAACTCGCACACCGATCCGACACCCATATCAGAAGATGTGGACCCGCGTTCATTTTGAAGAAACGCCGTGCATTACGAATTTCGAAGGAATCTCTATGACATGTCCCGTCAATCAATCAATCAATCAATGTCAAATACAAATCAAGTACACCCCATACCCAAGTATATCACCCACCCTCCCTTTTCACAAGTCAACTCTCTCTCCCTTAACCATCACTCTTTTTACAAAAAAAATCAAACTCACCCCTACCTCTCATCTCTTTTCCTTACACTCACCATTCCATCCATCCCTTTTTTATTATTTTCCTCTCTCTCATTTCTCAAACCTCCCAAGCTCCAACATCCAAGCTCTCTCCCATATACTAAGTGTGGCCCAGCCTCTCATCTCTCATCCTCACCATCAAAACTCCATCAACCTCCATCAAAGTTGAAGGCAAGGGGTATACAAGCCTAAGGGAGCAAGAAGGAGGCCAATAGGTGGGCACTTGATATTTGTATTGTATTTGGGAGGGCCCAATAGTGGCGGGGTCACTCCCCTTCTCGTGTCATCTTCTCTTTCTCTCTTTCTCTCTCTTTATCCTTCCCTTAGAATGAAGTGGGCCCCACCAATTCATGTTAAATCTACTTCATCCATCAAACGGTGTGACCCACCTTATTTTAGGTAAAATCCACCGTCCACTGTTGGGATGGTGGGAAGTCCCACATGCTGGGCTAAATGATATATAATATAATATCTTTATATTATATTAATATAATAATATGTGTATATATATATGCATGCATGGTGGGCCATATCCATGTGGGACCCACCATGATGCTGTGTTTATCCATGCCATCCAGCGTCCCTAGACGCTGGACGTGAGGCAGGGGGGTGGCTAACACAAAGTGCATGTACTGACATGGGTGTACTAACAGCTAACAAATATATATAAGCCTTGGGTGGACTACTCATGTAGGCCCCACTTTGATGTACAAGTCTAATCCACGCCGTTCATCCCATTCTCCTACCCATTTTAGACATTGAGCCGAAAAATGACGCCAATCCGACCTTCTGGCAGGCCATAACATAGAGAATAGTACTGTTACCATTGAAATACCCCATGATGTTTCTGTCCACCAAAACCCATCAAATATTGGGCTTGATAGGTCTGTCTTGAACAGTAAAAATCAATGGGTGGGGCGGATGGTGGATTTTGTTGATGTGGGCCCCACCTAATAGAAACCCCAAGATAACAATAAAAATAAAATATATATATATATATATATGGCTGGGACCCACAGCCGTAGGCACCAATAAACAGCAACGCTGCTGTTGCTGGTGTCAGCAGCAGCGTCCTGCTGCATTAGAGGTGGGCTGGGACCCATAGCTGGAGGCCCCACAATGGTGTGTGCAGAACATCAACACTGTGCATTGTTAGACCCCTTCCAGTTGTGGGCCACCCTAAGAAAATCAGTCGTAAGTGAAACTCAAGTGGCCCACGTCATAAGAAATAGTGAGGATGGAACGTCTACCTTTGGAACCTTTGCTTCCAGACGTCCTAAATCAACACAAAATTTTATTTATTTATTTATTTTTGTTGTTGTTATATGGGTCTGTGTGATCGTACAATAGGTAGGGGAAATAAACATTACAATAGGCCCCACGTGAGACGTACAATGATGTATGGTGGGCCCCACATGGGACCCTCTGACGTATGCATTCCACATGTGGCAAATAAACATTACAGTGGACCCCACGTGGGACCTACAATGAAGTTTTGGGTCATTATAAAATTTGTTTTTCCTCTTCATCTGGTCCACGTGACCTTATCAACAGATTGGTTAGAAAATGAAAATTATGGTGGGCCCAGGTCCGTGTGACCTCATCAATAGATTGGGTGGAAATTAAACATTATGGTGGCCCCAGGTCCATGTGACCTTATCCACAGGTTAGATGAAAAATAAACATAATGGTGAGCCCCGCATGGGACCCACTGATGTATGTATGTATTGTATCCACACCTTTCATCAATGTGGACCTCCACCATGAGGTATGTGTTTTATATATGTCGTCCACCCCTTTTGACTGGGCTGCTGGACGATTAGTGGACCACACCATGATGCATGTGTTGCATCCAAACCGTCCAACCATTTTGAAAACTCATTCTAAGGTTTGACACTGAAAATGAGACAGATCCATGGTTCAAGCAGACCCCACCATTTAGAAATAGGGGGGACAGTGACATTCATCGTTTAAAACTTCTTAAGGGCCACGGTAGTTCCGATCAAGCTAATGTTTTACTTTCACTTCATCTATCTCCATGTTAACGTATGAATAGGTAGAGTCCCAAAAGAAAAATATATAACGGTGGGCCCTATACAATTTATTTTTTTTAACAGTGCAAATCATTGTCGCCACAGTTATTTGGAGTGTGGTCTAGTTGATCTTTTGATATGATTCATGTATATATAAGGCCCATGTGATTAGAAGCCCATCTTGATATACTTGTGGCCCGTTGTTGAGGCCCACCTAGATATATATGAAACCAATGCGATGCGGCCCATTTGATGCAATTGGAGCCCTTGGGTCGAGATCCAACGGGATGTACATAAGGCCCATTGCAATGTGTAATTCCACCATGGTTTATGTAATAATGTTCATGACAGGCCACACCTTGGGAGCAATGATGATTTGATGCCCACATTGTAAGGATGATGTTGGTTAAATGTCCGCATTGTCACTCTCCCCAGGACCCATCGATAGACCCATACTTGTAGTGTGTAGGCCACCTAAGCCCATATTCATTATGAACAGAGTCCATCACTACATAACCTGTTTAGTATAGATCCGTGATTCATAATCATACGCATCATATGTATGCCTGATATGAGGAGTGATTGATCGTAGCATATGCCTTCGGACAGATTGTTTATGGGCTCCCTGATAGGCAGAGTTGCCCTACATGAGTGCGTGGTACGCACGAGATTGTTGCTTGTTTGGTAGAATGATTCATGCACTTGCATGTGTGTGATTATGATTATTGTATGCCCTAGTGACATCAGGGTCATAGCCTCCATAAACACATCGTGGATGGCTGGATTGGATACTAGAAATACTGATTTTAGCACCGGGGTGCCATAAATGTCCCTGGGTGAAAATTCTTAAACCCAATGGTACCAAAGGATGACTCCAATGTCGAGACCCAGTGGATATATGAGCGCACGAGGGCCGAATATCAGCAGGCCGCATCTCCGACTATGTCGTAGTCAGTTGGAAAGGGGTGTGGCCTTACTCACATGAGAGTAGGGGGAATTACTAGGCTAAGTTTGATCAGCTCGTGAATGAGTCTGTCATCGACCTGCCAGATAGATATTGGTAGACTATTGGCCAGGCGGATAGTAAGGTTTCTTACGCTCACTTGGACTGTGCAGTTGGGAGAGCGACAGTGCCATTTAAAGTGTATTAAATCCCGATGATTATCTAAAATGATAACTGTACTGATATTTGATGAGCTGTATGAGGATTTGGATGAGAATTGGCATGCTTGAGTTGCGTCTCGCATCACATGGTCTTAATATGACCGATAGCATTCATATCCTGCATCGCATAGCCTTGATACAGCTAATTACATTCATGTACTCATTAGCATGATTTCACATTTCTATGACCCTGCATTCTAAGCACGCTCTTATTGCGTACACACTTACACCGCCTTCTAAGCTTTCTATAAGCTTATACACGATTGATGCGTGCAAGTGATGCCAGGAAGCAACCGTAGCTTCGCCGCAGTTGGAGCGTGTAGCTAAGCTTTTTTTTGGAGTTTCTGTTATTATCATTATCTTGTATTTTCCTTTCATATGTATTGTACTCAAAGTTTTTTATCATCGTAAATTTTGTGATAGTGTTTTTGTGGTTATTGTTCATGGGTTATGCTTATGGTTATGCTCATTAAGAATCAAAATCAAATTGATATTAAAAATTCTCCTCGTAGGATCCTAGGATTGGAACCTGGTGTATGGGTACCGGGAGCCGAGAATGGGATACTACGGAGGCTGTCGGCGCCGAATTCGACAATCAGAAAATTGATAAGTCCGGTTTCCGAGTTTGGGATGTGACAACGCGTGTGGTTTATGGCATACTCCCCCCCCCCCCCCAAACAACAAAAACCAAATTCGTATAACTCAAAAAATTTTACTTGCCTATTTGATGTAGGATTAAACCGACAACATTACAAGACAAAAATCATTTGTTACTTTATAAAAAATTTTATAGGGAACTTTTTCATTTTAAAAGAAAATAATTAAAAAATATTTTGAAATAAAAATATAACATCAGTTATTTTTTGCAATCCTAACATCCTCACTTAACCAGTAGCAAGGCATGTACTTAAATTCAATTCAATTCTCGAGATCTTGCCAGCTCTGACATTAGGCACATTTTGCAATCCTTACATGCTCACATAAGTGGTTTAGCAATAATACTTACATGCACATAAATGATCAATCCCTACACACTCGCTAATTTAAAAAAGTGGTAAGATCTCAAACAACTCTGACATTAGGTACATTTGTAATCTTTATATGCTCAGTTAACCGATCTGGTGAAGTGGCAATCCTGAATGCATGTAGATGGGCAATCCTTACATACTTGTTAATCTGTCATCTAACCAAAATCTAATTCCATATATTCACAATTTTTAATTTCAAAATTTTAAATTAAATAACATGTATATCCATGATGATGCAAGTAAATCAATTCCCAAGCAATCATAAAACAAACAAGGATTCTAGTTCAAGCACGCCATAGCATGATCATGATGCACTTAATATGCATGAATAGCCAACTTAACAAATAATTCAAAAAAAATAAATTAATTAATAAAGCAACTGTAACATCTTGAATTTTCACTATTTTGAATTGCCAAAAATCCTTAATATATATATATATATATATATATATATATATATATATATATATATATATATATATATATATATATATATATATATATATATATATATATATAAAACTAACCCACGTTGTTATTTACTGACCCTTGATGCTCGAAGTGAGCCTATACGTAAGTGATACCAGTAAAGAACTGCCCAAATTCGATTAACCAACCGTATGAAGCTAACTAATCTGCCTGATCACTTAAACCTCAAGTCTAGCCTAGTAAATTGTTCATATAGGGCCCAAATCTAACTAACTCATCACTGACTAATCAAGACACCCGTAACTAAATTAAAGATTTACCCAAAGTCGAGCCAGCTATGGCCCGGATCTTAACTAATGAACCAAATTAACCCAATCACTCATTTAACCTAAAAACCAACGATCTAGAGTGATCATGACCAAATAACGCTTTTTGTTAATTTCAAATAGGCCACATTATGAACTTAGTTAATTCAGACCCTAACAACTGCGCTTAAGAAATCTCTCTACCCAATTCATGCGAAAGATGTCCTGATTATCCGAATGAGCTCTAGACTGCTCATTAGTAGGCCACTAGTTTCGAAATTATAAAATAATATTTGTCTCACTGGGCTTGACGTCCATTTCGAACAGTGGGCCCAAACGATGCCCCAAACCGCACAACTTGGATCGTAAAGGTAGAGCTTGAAAGGCACAACTCTTCGGGACTTGAAACCTAAAACTTAAGTGAGTTGACCCCACTACTAAAACGGTGAAGTTACAACTTTTCAACTGTTGAATTGCAATGGGCCAGGGGGCCACTGGAATGGTCCTATGGGCCAAGATCCAACCCACTAGGGGCACGCATGCTAGAAACAAAACTCATATGGGCCATAAAAATACAAATTTTAAACTATATAAGCATGAAAATCACACTCCCTCACTCTCATACGAATTTTTCTGTTGTAAGGGAGAGAGGGAGTAGAGAGACTAGAGGAAGGGAGCCTCCAAGTAACTGGATTCGGGAAAAAATTTCCTCCTATCACAGCTTGCATCGGAGCCCATGACTCCCCCACTGTAGAAGCGACCCACCGGCAATAGAGAGGTAATCAATCCGGCCCTTTTCCCAAATTTTAGCACATTAGGCCACTTACATGCACCCTAACATGCAAATTCTATCGACAAAGGGCTCCAACATACCAACCTGCGGGACCGACACCTTGAGAGCAGCTCCACAAATTGTCAAACCATTCCTAAGTGCGGACCATTAGCCAATTATCGAACCTAGGCAGAAATGAATGATTGTGTATGTAAATTTGTCGTGCATGCTAATTTATAAGAAGTTCATTGGTAGTTATTCCATTATAAATCTGCCTAAGTATATTTAGAATAATAAATGTTTGGCTTTCATGCTAGATTAGGCCAAGTTATTAAATTATTGTCATTTTCTTTATTTTCCCCTTAAGTTATGTAAAATTTGAAATTGATTTATCTCCAAACCTACAATGATTTGGGGGTAATGTGCCGCACGTTATCAATATGCTTAGATTGGGTCAAATGTGTATGGTTATTGACATGTATGCTTGAATTTTCCGCAACTAGGAGTAGTTCATGATATTCTGTATAATGTTAAATGATTAAATCCTTTTCTGGATTGGCCAGCGAAACTACAAGACCTGTACGGGCAGCCCCATCGGCTGGGCTGCCCAACGACCAATCCAAACAATTTAGGTCGAACACGAATAGCGGGCAGCTGTTGGACTACGTGGGATGCTTACACCCAATGTTTGGTGTTCCGCAGTTCGCCTAAATTGAACAAATTGGCCTACTAACTGACCAACCATATTTGTTAGCCATGTATGATCATGCCTGTTTGAATCTGAGGCACTCTACGCCCATGTAACACCCACTGGTAACAATTATAATGAGCTCCATAAGTCTCGGGAGCCGAACATGGTGGAATGAGACACTATGCTGGAGCTGTCGGCCTACGTTGGGGTGACGAGCCTCCCCGTAGTGACCGCAAGCAATGCATGGTACAAACTCGTCTCGTGAGCTGGGCATGGTGGAATAAGATACCATGCTTGAGCTGTCGGCCTACGCCGAGATGACGAGCCTCCCCGTAGTGACTGCGAGTGATTCAACTTAAAATTTACCTTCGTATGTGTTATCTGGGAGTGGCGAACACAAAAAGATCAAGGATTGTGGGCGTAAGGCTGTTGCGGATGCCTAGGCCCTATGATCGGGATAAGGCATTGACTCCATTAGGGTGTTCTAGTTTCCCTAAACTGCTGGATAAATGAACATAACTAAATACTTGGTTAACATATTTACATCGCATCGCATTACTTAGGTTGGTGACTCGGCAGTCGAGGTTGCATTGAGGGAGTGTTGGGCATTGCGAACGTAAGATGGTTTAGCTCAAGGGAGTGTTGGATGGCGAGTGCATGGATCATATCATAATAACATGCATATGCATTAAAAAGAGTAGCTAAGAACTTTATGTTTATATGCTTTTCATTAATTACTCATATGGAATTGATAACTTGTGTAACTTATTGTTAATGGAATCCATTTAATTGATCACTCACTCTCACTCTAGGACGATGTTTTAAAACACCAACCATAACCTATCTTAAATGCAGGGATTATGGAGCTCAATGCCCTTGATGGAGCGAGCGTGGACAAGGAGGAGGAGCTATCATATTTTCAGATCTTTGCCGGATCCCCATAGACTGCCTTAGGATTAGTGATGGGACTCGAGGCAAAGATTTATTCATTTTTGGATTATATATTTTGTAAGACACAGTCCCTTATGTTTATTTACATTATATCTTTGTTAGATATGAATTTCATATTAGTTGCACATGAGCTCACTATATTAGTCTTGATTTGTGTTGCATGGTCCACTATACTTCCTCATTGCTTATGAAACAATTAAGTTATACATAATGTAACTTCCCATTCGACCCACACAGTGTCCTAGGGCGTCCACGTGGGATTTGTTGAAGGACCATTAGTTTAAACCGTTCGTTGTGGAGTACCACAAGTTAATTAACCTATGTTTAGTCCGTTAGAGTAGATCAGTCAGGCCATGATAGGGCCTAGTCCAGGCTACTAAGTCAGCCGACTATTTATACTTAGTATCAGCCCGTACAGGCTATACCGCGATGCAAGAAGGTCGAAAAATTATAAAAATTTAGAGAACCTTATATCTCACTGGGCTTGTGGTCCATCGCGGACCACGAACTTATTAGGCACCCAGAAGTAATTATTCGAGCCGCTCCAACAGCCCATGTCAACTCGCCCAATGTTAGAATGGAAATCTGGCACTGTTAAATGAAACTGAGGCACCTGGCTTTCCAACCATCAGATTTCTTCAAAATTCACGGTGAAGGTCTAATGTGGTGTCCTTCACCCGTCCACAAAATCTGGGACCCGATCGTGGCGCGATGACCGTTGATCGCAAACCGGACCCGTATGACCAAACTCCATATCCGATCTTTTTCAAATTTTGCATGATCCTTCATTGAGCCATGGACCACCTACCCTATAAATTTCATGGACAGGGGACCACCAGAACCTCTCCAATCACCGGGATAGACCCCGCTGGGCCGCTTAGAGATCAGGACCGTTTGATCAAATCTCATATTCGTTTATCCGTTAGATCCCAAACTTTGCATGAACCCTTGTTAGTCTATGAGACACCTACACACCCAATTTGGTGGCCATAGGAGTGTTGGGGCCACCCCAACACCAATAGTTAGTCCTAAGAGGCTATTTTGGAAATTCATGGAAACTTAAGGCCAAAGGGCCCAACTCTAGGAAAATAAACCCTAGTATTTGTCTCATAACCCTCCCCTTCCTCCAACAACAACAAACTTCTCCCCCATATCTTTCTCCAATCTCCAACAACAACAAATCTCTCCCTCATAACTTCCTACACCCTCCAACCATTAAACTTTCTCCCTCATAAACCTCCACCCTCCACCCTCCACCCTCAACTAACCTCTCTTGTCTCATAACTCCCACCACAACTACCATTGATAGGGGAGTAAAGAGAGAGCTAGAAGGCTAGGAGAGAAGATTGAAGAGTGAGGAAGATCCAAGGTGGACCCTAGTTCGTAGTGGGCCCAAGGGAATCAACTTTTTCAACTCCTTACCCCTTTCTCCGAAGGGAACTCTCCACCGCAACCCCAAATTCGTCCGTGGGCCATTTAGGTAAGTTCTCTCACTCTTTTCCTCTTGAAACCCTTGTCATGAAGAAGAAATGACATGGATCCCTCACATACAAGATCTTATTTTAGGAATACCGGCTAGTCAACTCTTAAAACCCCCATTTCTAGGTCATTTCCAAGTCTCCATCGAATCCGAAGGTGTGGACTATTGCTCTTAGGTGGCTTAGTACCAATTCTTTTATGAGTTTAATGATTTTGATTGCTTGTATGTCATTTTGGAGAACCAAGAGAATCCCTAGGAATTGCATGCTTATTGAAAATTGTATGAAATGGTATATTTGAAGCTCATGACGTTGTTCCTTATTTTTCACATGATTTGGTGATTGAATGACTTATGCTTATGCCTTGTTGATTTTTCCATGAATTGCCGTTTCATAGTATGTATGATGCCATTATTATTATGTATGTAAATTCTTGAGATGGAGGAAGTCCTCTTCCTCACCCACACTCACACACACGCTCACATGCACTTATTTCTTGATATGGTTAGTCTAGCACGATATGAGAATATGAATTATATGTTGATATGTGTGAGAACATAAGTTTGTTTATGCTAGCAATACATTGTTTGTCGGCATGCTATGAATCACTATTCGTACCCTTAGGTTGGTCAGAATCATGAGGAGAGTGAAGGTGGTCCCGATGGTAGGACCGCCTCGAGACTAAACCTATGGATTTGGGCGTGTGTGTTCGGGTGGCTGTAGTTTGACTACATGGGTCTCTTGTGCCCGATGTCACTCGTCTCACGCTCGCCTAATTCATGCGGTTTAGTCTACTGTCTGATCAACTTTGAATGTTACCCACGTTTGCTCACATGTATATGGAACCTGGAACACCCTACAACCATAGTAGCCCATCGATAAAGAATTGAATATCGATCCACAGTCTCGTGAGCCGGGCATGGTGGAATGGGACACTGTGTCTGAGCTGTCGGCCTACGCTGGGGTGACGCGCCTCCCTGTAGTGACCGCGAGCGATCCCAGTTCTCAGCACTCCCCATGTGCTTGAAGTCGGGGATGGGGAACCTGACGGGATCAAGGATAGCGGGGTCTTGGCCTCACGCGTTGGGGGGTCCTGGCCTCGCAACTAGTTTAGGGCATTTGATATGTGGGGTGTATCAGATTTTTCAATCTACTGGATGAATGGACTTAATTAATAACTTGGCTAACACGACCGCATTGCATCGCATTAGTTAGGACTCGAAAGTCGAGGTCGCTCTGAGGGAGTGTTGACATACGCGATCATTAGATGGAGTCGCTCGAAGGAGTGTTTTGGTGAGGGCATGCATCATATCATTCCGCATACATGCATTTAAATAAGAGTTGATAGGAAATGATGATTGTTTGTATTTCATTAAATTCATATTATAATTGATGCCTATTATAACTTAAGACTAATAGCACCCACTGAGTTGATCACTCACTTCCACTCTGGAATGGTGTTTTAAAACACCAACCAGACCCGTACTTAGATGCAGGTGAAGTAGGGCAAGAGGAGCCTAGTGAGGCAAGCTACGACGAGGAGGACGAGCTATCTTATTTTCAGTTGATGGACGGCTCTTCATCAGCTTGATGGGCAGGATTGCATCGCCGAGCCCTATTCTTTTTGGACATGCTATTTTTTTGAGATTTTGTTGGGTATCGCCACGTGCGATCCCTTTATTCTTTTGGACATATATATATATATATTGGAACTCTTTCATTTCAGTGGGCTTGTTTGGTTGTACTTCATGTTCTAGAAAATTTCAGGTTGCGCACTTAAACTTGATTTAAGTGCATATTAATGAAAATCTGGTTATGAGTGATCCCCGGGAACTCGGGAGTCGAGTGTATACTAAACCCCGATTTTCAGGGCGTTACACATACCTAAAGGAACCCATAATACATAAGTGGCACCCAGGAATTCAAGAGTTATGTATTTACTCGGTCCACAAAATTTAGGGCGTTACAACAATGGATTAATATAATGAGAAAACACATAGTAGTGCAAGGAAATGTAGTTCAGAATTCAAGACATAAAGGAAAAACTAACTCCAAAGGATATAGAGTATATATACCATTTTTTGCTCATGTCCTAAAATGATCTTGTAAAGTTGATGGACAAAGTGGATGAAACATATACACCATTATAGGGCCCACAAGGCTTTTCTAATCTTTAGTGGTGGGTGTTTAATCACCATTGTTTCTTACGGTGTGGTCCACTTGAGATTTGAATTAACCTCATTTTTTGGCTCATGCTTGAAAACAATCTCGTAAAATGGATGGGCGAAGTGGATGAGACATAAATTATGGTGGAGCCTACATGGCTTTTCCAACATATACTCATGTCATCTTGGGTATTGGAGGGTACTGAAGCCCTCTTTCCGATCTCTCTCTTTCATCTCTCTGTCTTCCACCTAAGATATGTATCTACTTCATTTTTTAGACCATTCCCTAAAATAAGCTGGAAAAGCACAGCAACGACGTAGATATACAACATATACATCAAGGTGGGTCCCACAATTACAACATGATCGAACTTGGTGTTACTCATCTTAACTAAATCCACTCCCGCAGTGTAGGAGAAACTTGATAAAGTACGGCCTCTTCACCCCGTCCCATGTCAGGATCCATCATGTCTCACCACCCATTGTCCTACATGTTGAGTATTTAAATAATCAGAACCGTCCATGTTGTGGAACCAATGTTATATAGTCAACATCATGGGTATCAAATCATCATTATTTGTAGTACGGATGGACAGCGTGGATAAAATCAAATAGTTAAAATTATTTTCTCAAGTATGCTTTACATGGACCTATCTTTAATAGCGGCACCTAGCCCAACTAAATTCAAACGTTAATTGCTTATTTTCTCAAGGATGCATGTGTTTCTCATCCAGGTTATCCAATTTTTTTTTTCATATCATTTTAAGACACGAGCCCAAACAATGAGGTAATCCAAATCTCAAGTGGACCACACCATAAGAAAATAGTGGTGATTGAATGCATGCCATTAAAAACTTACTAGGGCCTATTATAATATTTATTAGCATCTAACTTGTCGATTAGCTCACACATATCTAGATGAAACAAAAACACAAATATCAGCTTCATACAAAACTTTTGTGGCTCATAATGGTGTGTATTCAATCACCATTGTTTTCCTATTTTGTGATCCACATGAGATATAGATCTATTATCTTTATATATATATATATATATATATTAAAATGATTTAGAAAATGAATTGATAGCATGAATAAAACACATACATCATAAAGGGGTGCACAGGGCGCCGACCACTGTTCAATGGCTAGTGGCTACCTACGTTGTTAATAGGCAATCCACCTCCACTGATTTCCACTACAATCACGGATGAGATCTGGTTAGGCCACACACTATCACGAGAGATTAGACAAGGTTGAACAAGCACTTGACAGAACAACTTTCAAAATATACTTTTGCATAGGCCATGGCCTAATCAAATCCCACTGCATTGTGTCACCAGGTGATAGGCAGCTAACTATGGGAAGCAAGGATGATAGCTTTGTTGGGCTACTGTGCTAATTTTGCACCATTTAAAAATAATGAGTATTATTAATGACAACACGTTCTCCTTTCAAGTGGAACTCATGTACCCTCACCCACCCCATCTATATTGCGGGTCATGTTACCAAAGAAAAAGGTCCAAATCGATGTTGATCAAATAGATACATTTAGTGAACATGAAATGAATAATTAGGAGTAAATTTATGGGTGGTCCAAAATTGGCAGGGAGTCTTTGATAGGTAATGCTATTTTGTAGCTAAATTTTTTTATCAAATTTAAGGCTGTACATGTACTAAGTTAGCTCAGTTATCTCGCACCATTTAACTCAGCTCAAAATTAAGTCCGAGTTGAATTGAGTTGATTTTTTGAGCTCGTAAAAATTTCAAGCTATAATTGAGCCAGACCGAGCTCCTCTCAAAACTTGACTTGAATTTGAATTGGTTTGAATTGATTTAACTTAGATTGGATTCACTTAATATAAATATTTTATAAATATTTATATATTTAAATAAATAATATATATATATATATATATATATATATATATATATAATATGTTGAGTTCAAGTTTAGGTTTTTACTCTTGACCTAGTGGTGAAATTCCAGCCTGAGGGCTTGTTTGGCTACGCAGATTAAAAGGAATTAGGAGGGATGGGATGATAAAATCCTGTGATATGCTAAACAAGTCAAATAGATCTGATGCACTTGTCCTAAAATATAATAAACTCATGGATCTTAAACCAGTCCACAGACGCCACCATCATTACCTTAAAATTGATCCCATCCCTCTTAATCCTGTTCAATTATGATTGAGGTATATTTGGTTGGACAAATTGAAAGGAATTGAAAGGTAAAATCTTGAGATATGCCAGGCATGCCAAACACACTCAATAAACTCGTCTCGGAATATATCAATCCATGGATCTTAAAACAATCCTATAACACCACCATCATTACCTTAAAATTCATCCCATCTCTCCTAATCCCATGAGATCCGTATGGCCAAACAGGCCCGGAGTGTGTGGGGGCGTGTACAAAATAAAATAAAACAAAACTAATCTAGCGTAGCTTTTTGATCCATGCCAAGCTTTACCTGGTTTGGCTTGTGCACATTTAATGGCCGTATAATGAACGGTTAATAATAAAACTGTGAGAGGTCCAAATATGGGGAATGAACGGTAGATTATTTTTTTTTAGTGCAAAATTTCGACCACGCTCCATTGACAGTTGGTCATTGGACCATAGTCATGCAAATCTGGACAGTCTAAATAGTGGGCCACATCGTGGATTGAATAGACGGATAATAATCCCTTCACAGATGGATAGGAAAAAAAAAAATGGCGACCGGACCGAATTCAACTAGGAAAAGAGATGGTTAGAAAGATCAGCCCTGTCTGATTTTCTCGATATTCACCATCCTGGAAAAAAAATAATTAATTAAAATAACCCGTCCCGATGTTTGTCACCAGTGCCACGCGTACGGATGGAGAGTCTCCATGATATAAGAAACTGATGATACGTGTGTAAAACGCACATTTTAGCTTAAACGTGTCTTTTGAAGATCTACCAAACCCTAACTTTACCCTTTATTTTGAAAATCTACCAAACACCATTCTCTCTCTCTCTCTCTCTCTCTCTCTCTCTCTCCCCCCTAAGTCCGCACGCTCTACGGCCAAAATGTCGTCGTCGACACGCAGCCGGAAGCCGAAGAAACTTCTAGAATCCTCTCCCGCGGCATCCATGGAATCTAAAACCGGCGAGGAATGTCAGATTCCGGCCGGATCGTCAGACGCAAAGAGATCGAAATCTTCGAACAAGACGAAGCGATTGGAGGGGGAAAAGGAGCAGACAACAGAGAAAGCTCCAGCTCTGAAGACGAAGGTCGAGTCCGAGTGCCAGTTCATCGGAGAAACCATTCCGGCGGAGGAAGCGAGGAAAAGATGGCCAGAAAGATATGTAAAGAAGGTGAGACTCCAGATGAGATAAATGACATTTAGGCCCTCTGTT
Source organism: Magnolia kwangsiensis (assembly GCA_037074715.1). Taxonomy (NCBI): domain Eukaryota; kingdom Viridiplantae; phylum Streptophyta; class Magnoliopsida; order Magnoliales; family Magnoliaceae; genus Magnolia; species Magnolia kwangsiensis. The sequence continues at coordinate 91,259,032 of CM073585.1, forward strand.
TTTTAAAGTGTGGACACCTTTTACTGCTTTTGGTATTAGAATGGTATGCAAAACACTTTCATTCTTACTAAAAATAGAGAAAAGGCTTTAGGAAAGGGAAGAGCTGACCGGGCTTGCAGGAGCAAACACAGCACACGTTTGTTAGATCTTAGCCGTTGTTTGGGTGGAGCCCGACTTAGGTCTTACTGGATAAAGGTGTTATTTATATAAAATCAAAATTAATTTTGATAGATTAAATAATAAAAAGAAATGACGTCCTCATAAATAAGAATATAGTTGCCTAATTATTAAAGAAATTGTAAAAGAAGAATCAATGCAGAAGAATGATAATAGAATTTGAAATGAATAGAAATAATCTGAAATTAAAATTAAAGAGCTGAGGCACATTAAAGAAATGCTGTCTAAAAGATAGATAAGCCCTATTACAGAAATGATGCATTGGGTCATAACTCTCTGCCTCTAGAATATAGCAGCCTTTTGGAGAATGATCAGCTCAGATCTGGTGCACAAATCATCTAAACCCTACCAATACAGCTTAAAATGTTGTCCCAAAAAACAAAAGGAAAAAAAAAATTCCAATAGACTACATTTCTATTTAATGAAAAGAACTCTTTAAAACAATAGTTGTTGTTTTTCCTAGGTCCTAAAAATCTAAGCACTTTGAGAGTTCTATAATTTAATTTGGTATAAGAAGGGAGGGAAAATTTTAACTTTAAATTTTAAAATTGTAAAAAAAAATGAGAGGCAACAGTTGAAAGACTTGGTCTAACTACAACACATCTTAAAATGTGTCAAAACTAATTGATTAACCTTGAAATTTTGAATTTAAAATTTAAATAAAAAATTTCAAACTAAAAAATTATATAGGCCTTAGACCACACTTATATTCACACTCTACATTCGCGGCCTAGCACTCGCACGTATTGTAAATAAATTAACCCAAACTCAACTCATAGTTCCCTCTAGAGTTGGGCAGAATCCGACCCGAATCGACGGATCTGACCCGATCGAATCGGTCAGATCCAATCCGACCCGATCGAATCGGTCAGATTTGATCCGACTCGAACCGAAAGTCAAGATCGGGTCGGATCGAGTAGGCCCACTCAGATCCGACCGCACAACAAGTCGAGTTTGAGTCAATAGCCAATCCGATCTGATCGGCGCCGCACCCATCTTCATCTGAATCCAGGCCACTCAACAACCCAGCAACCCATGTTCACCATTCATCCTCCATTCATCAGGTAGGTTCCATTTATTTTTTTTATTTTTATTTTTCTTTGTATTTTCGAGTGGTGGCCTACCTTGGCTCACTGGTGGACCACATTGGCTTAGGCGTAGCCATGTAGGCCGTCGGTGGCCCACCCTGGCTTGCTGGTGGTCAAGTCGAGGTTGGGACCCAGCTAGCTTGGCTGCAATGTCCCGTCCTGGGTCGCTGGTGGTCCGGCCAAGATATTCTAATCCTAAACCCTACCCTAATCCTAAACCTACCCCTAATCCTAAACCTAAATCCTAACCCAAACCCTACCCTAAACCTTAACCTTAACCCTAACCTTAACCCCGAACCCTAAACCTTAACCCTAACCCTTTACCCTAAACCTTAAACCTTAACCCTAACCCTAAACCCTAAACCCAAACCTTAAATCCTAACCCAAACCCCAACCTAAACCCTAAATCCTAACCTAAACCCTAAACCCTAAACCTTAACCCTAACCTAAACCCTGAACCCTAAACCTTGACCCTAACCCTTAAGCCTAAACCCTAAACCTTAAACTTTAAACCTAACCCTAAACCCCTAACCCTAAACCTAACCCTAACCCTAAACCCTAACCTCAATCACTAACCCTAAAGCCTAAACCTAATCCCTAAACCCTAATTCCTACATTGCAAAAGTGTTTAATTTATTTGAAATTTTGAATTAAACAATTAGTAGTTAATTTGTTAGAATTACCATTTACATTGCTTTTTGGTATTGCCATTTACACTGCTTACTGCTTACTGCTTAATATGTTTGTATAATTGTATTACGTTTCTTTTTTGCTTGTCTTATTTTTGTGCATTGTATAGTTAGCTTAATATATATTACGTTGCTTTTTTTGCTTAGCTTATTATTGTAAGGTGTGAGTTAGATAATTAGTTGTCCATTTGAAGATTTCTATGTGGTCATATATAGATATAATGTGTTTTTGGTGGCATAGAAATCGCTCAAATTGTCCTATTTTGGACAGTTCAAGGTTAGATGGATAGTATGCTTTCATATAACCTATTTAAATGTTCATGCCTGATCTGCGGTTCATCTTCCCATTTCTCTCTGGATATGTTTCTTCCTTTTTATTTCCAATGACAAATATCTTCATATTTCTTGGATATTTGGCATCGGAATGTAATGGAAGATCAACTTATCTGGAAAGACATGGGGAGGTGCTGCTGGATTTTTTGTGTGGGCATTTAAATGAGAATATGAAAGTATTACAATCTATCCAACCTTGGATGGGTAACTAATTTAGCTTAATATTGTGACTTGTGATTGTGAGTTAGATAATTAGTTATCCATTTGAGGATTTGTATGTGGCCATACATAGATATAGTGTGTTTTTGGTGGCATAGAAATCGCTCAAATTGTCCCATTTTGGACAGTTCAAGGTTAGATGGATAATATGCTTTCATATAACCTATTTAAATGTTCATGCTTGATCTGCAGTCCATCTCCTCATTTCTCTCTGGATATGTTTCTTCCTTTTTATTTTCAATGACAAATATCTTCACATTGCTTAGATATTTGGCCTTGGAATGTAACGGAAGATCAACTTATCTTGAGAGGCATAAAGAGATGCTGCCGGATTTTTGGCATGAGCGTTTAAATAAGAATATGAAAGTATTACAATCTATTCAACCTTGGATGAGTAACTAATTTAGCTTATTATTGTGACTTGTGATTGTGAGTTAGATAATTAGTTATCCATTTGAGGATTTCTATGTGGCCATACATAGATATAGTGTGTTTTTGGTGGCATAGAAATCGCTCGAATTGTCCCATTTTTGGACAGTTAAAGGTTAGATGGATAGTATGCTTTCATATAACCTATTTAAATGTTCATGTCTGATCTGCGGTCCATCTCCTCATTTCTCTCTGGATATGTTTCTTCCTTTTCATTTCCAATGACAAATTTCTTCACATTACTTAGATATTTGGCATCGGAATGTAACGAAAGATCAACTTATCTGGAGAGGCATGGGGAGATGCTGCCGGCTTTTCGGCATGAACGTTTAAATAAGAATATGAAAGTATTACAATCTATCCAACCTTGGATGGATAACTAATTTAGAATTTAGTATAACTCTTTTAGCATTAGATTACTAATGCTAATATATTTAGTATCTTTCAATTATTAGATGGCTGGTGAGGGTCTTTCCAATACCCCAGGCGGTTTGTCAGTTACATCGCCAATGATCCTGAAAGATGAAGGATTAGGTCTAGAAGATGAAGAGGCGCCCATTGGTACTAGTACCTCACAGTTACATATTGGGGGAAAAGCAAAAAAAAGATCGATAGTGTGGGACGATTTTGAAGAAGTAACCCTGAAGAACGGCACCGTGAAGATACAATGCAAGTACTGCATGGCTCAATATGCTAAACAAGCAGATGGGTCAACCACAACTCTGAAGAAACATAGTTTGAAGTGTCATAAAAAAGTGAGAACTCAGACCTTAAGGCAACAGGCACTTCCATTTACCCAATCTTTAGTTGGTCCATCGCAAGGTACATTGTCCAACTACAAGTATAACAAAGAGCAGGTAAATGAGTGGACGGCCAAATTTATTATTACTGAAGAAAGACCATTTCAGATTGTAGAGAATCCTGCTTTTATCGAATTAGCCAGATGCCTTAATCCTAGATACGAGAAGGTCTCCCGTACAACAATAAAGAGAGTGTGCATGAAGATGTATGAAAGCGAGAAGCTCAAGTTGAAAGGACAGCTAGAATTGATTTCTCGAATTAGCCTGACATCAGATTTGTGGACAGCATCCAATCAACGAAAGGGGTATATGTCATTAACTGCTCACTACATTGATGCCGAATGGAAGCTCTGCAAGAGAATCATAAACTTTCGTTATCTTGCTCCTCCTCGTACTGGATTGATGATTTCAGGCTGCATGTACAAATGTCTTCTGGAGTGGGGAATTGAGAAGAAAATCTCCACAATAACTTTAGACAATACCTCTGCAAATGATAGCATGATAACGAATTTGCTTAACCAGTTTAGGGCTACCGGTGACTTGTATTTTGGTGGAAAGATATTTCATGTTAGGTGTTGTGCCCACATCCTAAACTTGATTGTACAAGATGGCCTTAAAACAATTGAGCTAATGATCGAGAACATAAGAGAGAGTGTGAAGTACATACGAGGGTCACCTTCACGATTATGTACATGGAATGAGATAGTGAAGCAGTTGAATTTGTCAACTCAGAGAATGATAAAGCTGGATGTCATGACACGTTGGAATTCGACTTTTGAAATGTTGGATTCAGCGATAGCTTTCAGACATGTATTCTCTCACTATGCGGAGCGTGATAGTGCGTATCTTTGGTTGCCTTCTGAAGATGATTGGTCAAGAGCTGAATCAGTTCGTAAGTTCCTTTTAGTTTTTTACAACACAACGAAGAAATTTTCGGAAAGCAAGTATCCAACAACAAACATATTTCTGCCAGAACTTTGGAAGGTAAAAGATGCCTTGCACAAAAGCAGTAGTGGACCAGACTTTTTACAATTACTGACCATGGGTATGCAGGTAAAGTTTGATAAGTATTGGTCTGAGTGTAGTCTGGTAATGGCTGTTGCAGTCGTTCTTGATCCTCGATACAAGATGATCATGGTTGAATTCATATGTAGTAAGTTGTATGGTGCGATGAGTGCCCCTGAGGTTGATAAAATTCGTAATGCAGTCAATGATTTGTACAATTTTTATGTGTGCGCCGCAAAAGACAAATCTCCCCACGTGGGTTCTAGTTCTGCTATTGATGGACCGTCAGAAGAAACGGTAGATGATTTCATGTCTTACGTGGCACAGCGGACTCAAATGCAGACACCTGTATCAGAACTTGAAAACTATCTCAAAGAGCCACTTGTAAAATTCAAAGACGATGAATTTGATGTTTTGGACTGGTGGAAGATGAAATCTCGTGATTCACAATACCCTGTGCTCTCGTTAATGGCACGAGACATATTATCAATTCCAATTTCAACTGTGGCTTCAGAATATGCGTTTAGTACGAGGAGTAGGGTCGTAAACAAGTATCGAAGCTCACTTACACCAGAATCGGTTGAAGCACTCATTTGTACACAGGATTGGCTGCGTTCAATATGGGGGAAAGGGAACTCTGTTGATGAGGAGTTCGAAGAAGAGGAGAGTGACAAGCAAGATGAGACAGTACCTGCAGGATAAGACACCGCCTTCTATTTCTCTTGCATTTGCTTACAAGTTATATCAGGATATTTGTAATTATTTTTTTGATGGCTTAAATTGTAATATTTTATGAGTGGATGAATATTTATCTCTTTTCATTTGTACTATTCAATTAGTTAACGTTGCATCTCATATTGCATGGTTGGGTAATTGTGTTCATTCATCACTATAACTTTTTTTTTCGTTGCCTTAACTTAACCAGATATTTTTATTTTAAAATATACACCTGTATATATGTAATTGGAAGATGATGCATTGGCAGATATTGGGGATTATGGACTCCAAGTCTACTCCCAAGATGGAAAGATAAAGTTAAAATGTAAGTAGTGCAGAAAGCAATTTGGAAACAATAAATCGGCTGAAATTACATTTGGCTTGTCGGGGAGGAGACGCTGCACCATGTAACAAAGCTCCTCAAGGATATCGGGATTTATTTCGAGCCATTCTCGACTTAAATACAAAGACTTTCTACACCCCCCCCTACAATTACAACCAATACAACTAGCCACAGAATATATAGAAGTAGGCCTATTATAAACAAAGAAGGGTTAAGCAGAGGAACTGCCTCTGGTTCCAGGCCTTTCACAGTTAGTAGAGAAGAAAAACAAGAGGGAATTTTAGAGGAACAAGAAGAACACGATTATAAAGAGGCCGTAAAAGAAAGCTTGAAAATGACATACAGATCAAAGAATACCAGACAACATCATCCAACCCTTCTGAGACAACATGATGTTGAAGCAGGCGCGAGCACGAGTAAATCATCAAAGTTTCCTAAAAGTCTCGGAGCATTTTATAGGCGGTTAGGAATCTCATATAAATCGGATCATAAAAAGCGGCTAAAAAAACTTGTTCAATCTATGAATGAGGACGATGGGAAGACATCTCCACCATCCGATTGAACAGAGGTGAATGACCATCTTTTGGACACCTCTAGTTCAGAGTCGGCCTAAAGTTTTCCTACAGTTGAAGCCGTAAAAAGAGAATCAAAGGATAATTATAATGACGAAGGTGGAGGTGGAGGAGGGGGTTGCTATTATGGACAAGGTTCATCTGGTTACATGCCACAAAGACCTTCATCATATGGAGGTTATTGAATGTATGAAAGTTTTACCTAATCTATATGTGCATGTTAGGCTTATTTACTTTTGATTTTGGACAGAGTTTATTTACCTTGTTCGTTTTACTGATGTAGTTTATATACTTTGGAAGTTGGATCTGTGATATTTTAAGTTTTTAACAGTTGAATGACTTAGCTAAATGGTCTAACGTATTGATATCATGCACTGATGCACATATGCGACATATGCGATCTGAGACAAATGTGAATCGCATATGTTGCATATGCGATGTATGGACTGTTAATCTCTCTCGTATATTTTCACTCCAAGTGGTCTTAATCTCTCTTTTAATTGATTTTATTTCTCTCAAATATATTTTAAATATATGTAAAATTAGTTATTTAATAAGTTAGGAGAGTTACCCTTAATTTCTTTTTCTTTTTTCTTTCTTTTTTTTTTTTACAATTTTTTTTTGGAATTTTTTCATATTTTTTTATTTTTAAAAATAATTAAAACAGAAGACTCAATCCGAACTGTACCCAACCCGATCTGACATAGTTTTCCTGACCGAGTCGGACTCAGTTCGGGTCAGGCCAGCAGGGCATCGGATCGGATCGAGTCAGCCCTTCTAGACTCAGTCCCGGATCGGATCGAGTTCGGGTTAGTTACTTGAAAAATTCAGATTGAATCGAGTTGGACCCAATCCGGTTTGACTTGATGCCCACCTCTAGTGGAGCCCGACTTAGGTCTTGCTGGATAAAGGTGTTATTTATATAAAATCAAAACTAATTTTGATAGATTAAATAATAAAAAAGAAATGACCTCCTCATAAATAAGAATATGGTTTGTGTAACAATTAAACAAATTGCAAAAGAAGAAACAATGCAGAAGAATGATAATAGAATTTGAAATGAATAGAAAGAATCTGAAATTAAAATTAAAGAGCTGAGGCACATTACAGAAATGTTGTCTAAAAGACAGATAAGCCCCCACTAAAGATCATAGAATTTGAAATGAATAGAAATAATCTGAAATTAAAATTAAAGAGCAGAGGCCCATTACAGAAATGCTGTCTAAAAGATAGATAAGCCCCATTACAGAAATTATGTATTGGGTCATAACTCTCTGCCTCTAGAATATAGCAGCCTTTTGGAGAACAATCAGCTCAGATCTGGTGCACAAATCATCTAAACCCTACCAATACAGCTTAAGATGTTGTCCCAAAAAACAAAAGGAAAAAATAAATATATTCCAATAGACTACATTTCTTCTTATGAAAAAGAACTCTTTAAAGCAATAGTTGTTGTTTTTCCTATGTCCTAAAAATCTAAGCACTGAGAGTTCTGTAATTTAATTTCGGTATAAGATGGGAGGGGAAATTTTAACTTTAAATGTTAAAATTGAAAAAAATAAAAATGAGAGGCAACAGTTGAAAGACTTGGTCTAACTACAACAATCTTAAAGTGTGTCAAAACTAATTGATTAACCTTCAAAATTTAAATAAAAAATTTCAAACTAAAAAATTATATAGGCCTGAGACCACAATCATACTCACATGCTACATCCACGGCCTAGCACGCCCACGTATTGTAAATAAATTAACTCAAACTCAACTCCCAGTTCCCTCTAGTTGGTTTGCTTTACAAATTTAAGGGACTGTGATATTATCTTACAAGGACTTCTTTTTCCATACTCCCATTCAATGTGATATAGAAAAAGAAAAAGAAAAAGACTAAATCACATATGACAAAAGTATAAAAGACAAAAAAAATCATTAAAATTTATTTTCTAATTTAAAAATTCTTAATTTTTACTAACAGAAAGGTCCACTCAATAGACAGATCACGTGTTCATTGACGATGGTGATTGGTCATGTTACTTCATCATTGGCTATCATTTTCTCAAGCTTGTGGCCCACCTTTTTTGGTGATTGTCTTGATTTTTGGCTTGGGGCAGTTCCTAGATGCACCCTGTGTGATGAACGGTCTGGATCTTAAAAACATGTTTTTCGTTTGCAGGTGTTTTACATTGACTCTTCGTATTTGGGTAATACCTCTCCCATCCCTACCTAGTAATGGAGAGGGGCTCTAAAAAAATGAGGCAAGTCCAATGCTCAAGTGGACCAAACCCATTGAAAGGATGGGAGTGCTGTGAATTAGCACTCGGCCTATGTTATTGTATGTAAATATTTCACTAACTAATTTTGTGGAACAACTCTTTTAATACTTTTCCCCACTGCAGGAAATAATCGAGGAATTACAAGTGACTCAGGCACCCGAGTCCTCTCATAGTAGCAATGCTCAAAACAACATTTTATCCCAGCTATCGGGACCGAGCATCCCAATCAAATCTGCATGATGGGATTAGCTCCCACATCTTCCATATTATGGGGTGCGAGAGGCACCGTTCCCTAATCACAGAGGAAGACTCCAGAGTTACGGCGACAAATGAACGTGCGGGTGGACCAACTGGTGGAGCAAACGGTTGAGCAGCTAGTGCAGCAGATGAATGAGCGGCTAGCGCAGCAGATGAATGAGCGGGTGGAGCAACTGGTGGAGCAAATGGTTGAGCGGCTAGTGCAGCGGATGAATGAGCTAATGACGATGTGGATGAGAGACATTGTGACCTTACTGGCGGCGAGCAATGTCCTCAATGTGGAGACTATTCAACATGAATCTGCGGCTACATTTGTACAAGCCGCCTCAGTATCTAGTCATGAGGAGACACTCGAGGCTGAGGGACCCCAATAGAAAGAGGGAGAATAATCAATAGGTGGTTTACATCTTCTTATTTTCCTTTCACAATTGTATAGTCCGGGAGTAAATGTCAAGGTGGTCACATGGTCATGGAGGGACAAGCTTGAATAATCCCCATTTCAACAGACAAGCATCTACAAATCAAAGGTTAGGATGGTTCCATGCATTTATTTTTTGGGATTTGACTAGAGGATATTGAATTCCACAATTTCACTGAGGTAGATTTGAGTATAGCCCCAGTCGTGAGCTCGAAACAAATTGGGGCTCGAGGAGCTACCGTGTTGTATTATAGCTAGCAACATCTGATTAGTGAACTAACATGATTTTCTTCAGAACGGAAGATCAGCAAAGTGTCTCACGCTTGATGGACCATTAGTATCTTTTGCATGTTTTCACAAAGCTACATGCTTCCAAAATTTACACACCATCGGTTATTTATTTGCAGCACATCGATGGTGGTACTTGATAGAGTGGAATGGCCTAAAAGGATTCATATAGGTGATCTTAATTAGTTGGAATAAGGCTTAGATAATGATGATGATGACCATGATGACATGGACATTGGTAAGTTGGAAGTCCAGACACCAGAGGCACCACATGAGGTTTGCTAGAATATATCCAGACCCATTGCTATGGGATGGGTCAGTGACTATAGCTGTTGGATTTAGGTCATTTTTAGTTATGATATACAGAGAGCAGTGGCCTGCGAAACTAGCTGAGACAATGATCCATATTTAAAAGGAAAAGAGTTAAACGATTCCTTTGTTAAATATTTAAATACATTAGTTGCATTCATGGTTTTAAGACTCTTCCGAGTCAAGGGCGACTTGAGTTGGTTTGGCTCAGTTAGTTGGGCTAAGTCAGTCTTAACTCAGGCAAGTCGCAACTCGACCTAGGTTTAGGTAAGTAGATCAAAGTCTTCCAAGTCTTTTTAACCACAGTTTCATTAAGTAATCTATGACCTCAGCACCAAAGGCTGTAATTAGGGATGCGGATGGGGCACTATCCTGTCCCAAGCTCGGAACGGGCTGGGCTATGAGGGGCCACCATGATGTATGGATTTTATCCACACCATCCATCGATTTTTGCAATATCATTTTATGCTACAAGCCCAAAAATAAAGTAGATCCAAGGCTCAAGTGGACCACACCATAGGAAGCAGGGGAGCTAATAATGACCACAGTTGAAACCTTTCTAGCGTACACCATGATGTTTATTTGCCATCCAACCTATTCATAAGGTCATATAGACCTGGATATAGGGAAAACACAAGTATCAACTCGATCCAAAACTTTTGTGGCTCTAAATAAATTATCAACAATCGGTGTTTAATCTCCATTGTATGGTCCACTCGTATCTTGGATTGTTGGGGGTATTTTTAATCTTTTGGCCAAACAAACTAAAAGAACAGAATTTATTATTATAATAATAATTATTATTATTTAGAAGAGAGAATTCTAACAAGAAGAGAAAAAATGACTGTATCATAGCTTATGATACAGCCTCTACTACTGCCAAGCTTATATTCGTGACAATTTGATCAGAACGAAGTTATGTTTCTTGCCCACCGATGTAAAATTTACGTAGAACATCCTAGCCGTAGAAAACATGAATTGCACTCCAAAAATGACCTGGGTGAAAACCAGACCCGTCCACTCAATGGACAGCTACTGGTCTGACTCATTACAGAGTTGCCCACCTAATCAGTGGAATGATCATATTTTCTTTACAAATCCATCCTGGTCCACCTTTTGCGTGGATGAGATTTTCTACACAAGTGTATGGGAAAAAACAAAGCATACGTGGAAGTTCACATACAGCCCTGGATTTGAACATTTGTCATTGAAAAGACAAGGCAACATTCCAATAAAAGAAAAGGGTATTAGTTTGAACAAATGAGACCCTTGGATCGGTGAATATGCTTGCTAATGTGATGGACGAAAATCTAGATGGACCTTGCACCGAGAATACGACGGATCTAAAATCCTGACGGTAAGGGCCGTGAAAATTTACTACTACTACTAATAATAAAATATATTTTATTTTATATTTATTTTGTATTTATTTTAAATTAATCTTATCTACTATCTTATACCGTATACTTTAAATATATCTCTAACTCTTCCCGCATCTCTCAATATTTAAATACTCGGTCATAAAAGAGTATTTTGGAGTGCTTAGATTAGGTATGTATATTATCTTCCTTTTAGTATTTTTTATATATTTAATATAATTTGATTCGGTGTATGCAATGAACGATGTGGATTGGTCACACGTTCATTATATTGAATTATGGGTAGATGTCATTTAAAGGTGAGGGGAATCTAAATTTATATAATTATAGTTAGTGTGCATCTGATCAAATTAGATTAGATCTGTACGGATCATATGATCCCTAAGGCCAAAATATACAAGAGCCCTAATATTCAGATCAATCTAACCATCAGATAGGCTACATTAGTTAAATTTAAAAGTGTTTGATAAACGAATCTTAGATATTTTGTACAAATGTTAATATCACTTGGCGTATAAGGTCGAGATGGGCCATTGGTGTATATATGGTTAGATCCACACCATTCCTCCAATACATGAAGCAAAACATGACAAGACCTTAAGAATCTGAATGATCTGACCATCCGATGGACCACTCCAATCAAGTAATTTTCATTCAATTTTATAATCTTAAAAAAGAAATAAAAGATAAAATAGAAATTTTAATTATTTGATTATTTTGAATTTAGCTATCTAGGATGTTAATCAAAGATGGACTCCACCATGTAATACAAATAAATGAATAATAATATCGTTGATATAATTGATAGGACCTTGGAATTCAAATCAACCTAATTACATTGTAGAGTCAATACTATTAAATCAGGTAAGTAACCCAACTTGTCTCATAATTCATTAAAATTAAAATAAATCTTTTGTGATTGTTATATTGATTTACTGATTTGAGTATTTTGATATGATAATTGTATGCTAAATTCATAGGTGAATATTTTGATCAAGACAACTATGCCAAATATGAAAAATATGCATTTACATATCATCTATCGTTCATTTCATTTGCATAATGCATGGTTGATCGTAGGGGCCCTCCCTGTAAGAAATGTCGATCCTAGTAGAGCGTTACCAGATGCGAGCTATGCCCAAGCTTACCGAAAGGTGGAAGCCTACCCAACAGGTGGATGCGGGTTGACGACCTCTAACCCAAGCAGATGGACGATCATTTCATCTGATGCATTCACACACCATTTTACATTCATATCATTATACATGTATTTTTGTATTATTTTAATTGATATGCTTATGAACCATGTTGGGTTATATCCTTAAGCCTAGCCAGATTATATTTTTATTGATGAAAAAATCGTATAGAGGAGCTATTAGCAGATGATGTGGCATAAGAACTGGAAGGATCTACTGTACCTAAATACGACTCAATTGAAATATGGTCATACTTATCTAAAGAAGTACCAGCATTAGATAATTTTTTATTATATGTTTTATTTGTTAGCATAATTTAATTAACATATAATGTATATTAGTATTGATTTTGAGACTTTAAAAAATTATTTAGATCTATTTCTTTGAAACAATGTTCGCATGGAATAAACATCATTATAATATAATAATATAATAAACGAATGATTTTAAAATTTATTTTGTTTTAAGGGTCGTCAAGGTTTATATATGCTTGATTTATGTATGTGTAATTGAGATTATGGTGGATCTTATATTGAATGTAATTATCACATATGATTAAACCGATTAAAGAATTAAGTTAGTATACTTTTTATATGAGTTACTAACCGAAACTTAAGTCTGAGGGTGCACACTCTGTACCGGATTTTAGGGTGTGACACTGGCCATCCAACCATTGGTTTATTTCTTTTTCGGATTATCCATTTGTAGGTAACGGATGGAAGCGTTAGGAATTTCTATTGGAGTGTTTTTCTTGGTCCATTATGTGAACGACTTGGATCAATGAAGTGATTAAAACGTGGGCCCCACTTATACAAAACTGAAGATCCAGATCATTAAAATCCACACTGTTGATCACACCTAATATTGCGTTGGTGGACAAGAAATATGATCCCATGGAGCTGTTAGAACCGAATATGGTAGAGCTATCTCACAATTCACGTGGCAGGGTGATTTATCCATCAATTGCGACCGCTCAACCAGAGGTGCACACGTCTTCTTTTCCCTACTGATTTCCTTCTCTATGGTGCTTTTGAAGGCTATTGATTGGATGGCTAGGATCATTGCAGTTGTATATTTTAAACTGCTTCCATCAAGTAGGATTATCTAGATGGACGGTTCCAAATCCCAAGTGCAGTAGTTCTAGAACCCCAATAAGGTTACAAGGTAGACGCGGATCAGGTGGTGGAGCCAACACCACCTGCCGTGGTGATGTGGTGGGCGCTGTGGGGCCTATCATGATGTATATGTTTTATATCCACGCCGTCCATCCGTTTTTCCAGATCAGTTCAGGGAATTGATCCAAAACTGAAGTAGATTTGAAGCTCAAATATACCACACCGCTGGAAACAGTGGTGATTGAATGCCTACCATAAAAACTTGTCGGAGGCCACAAAAGTTTTGGATCAAGATGATATTTGTGCTTTCCTGTCATCCAGATCTTTGTGACCTTATCAACAGGTTGGATGGAAAATAAACATTTCAGTGGGCCCTAAGAAGGTTTCAACGGTGGGTGTTATTATCCCTACCGTTTCCTGTGGTGTGGTCGACATAAACTTCGGATCTGCTTCATTCTAAGATTGGTGCTCTAAAATGAGATGGGAAAACGGATGAACGGAATGGATATAAAATGAGATAGAAAAACAGTGCCCAACACTCACCAAACCACCTAATCTGTGTCGTTCAATGGTAGGCGTCCCATCCTAATTTTTACCTATGGTGTGGCCCACCAGAGTTTTGGATCGATCATTGGATCGCGTCTTAACATGATAGGACGAAAATGATGGACGGAATGGATGTCACACACATCATGGTGGCCCAGAGCTTTTCGTTGCACGTGTTCCACGCCTGCCGTAGGAAACTCAGGCCCCTTCTCGAACGCCATTCTGGCGTTCCTCTACTCGCTTCTAGAAAGAAAGAAGAAAAGGGCGCGTTTGCATGACCGACGGTCAAACCAAACACACCGTCCGCGATATTGGAGATTATATTAGAAAATATAGGATCCCCGTACCGAAGGCATGCCTAGTATACGGAGGCGGCTGTGGGGCCTACCTTGATGTATGTGATTTACATCCACCCCGTCCATCCGCTTTGAAAGATAATTTTAAGTCATGATGTGAAAAATTAAGTAGATCCAAATATCTGATGGACCACACCATGTGAAACAAATGTGATTGAATACCCACCATTAAAAGCTTATTGGGAGTAACCGGAATGTTTAGTTGCCATCCAAGCTGTTGATAAGGTCATAGAGACCTGGATAAAGTGACCACAAAAATATCAACTTCATCCAAAATTTTCTTGGAACACAAGAAGTTTTCAATGGCCAATTACCATCAAAACGGTTGGGCGGCCTGGATGTAAGGAACATGCATCACAGTGGCCCCGCAGTCAGGGATCCACCGAAGCCACGTCAGTGGATCCGGGGAACTACCAACCTCGGTGTATCCGTAACTATGGGATCCACCTTGATGCACATGTTTTATATCCCCTCCGTCTATCCTGCTTTTCAGCTGATTTCATGGCATGACCTAAAAAATGAAGGTCATCCAAATTTCAAATGGACCACACCATAGGAAATAGTGGTGATTGAATGCCCACCGTTGGAAAATTCTTAAGGTCTGTCGTAATGTTTATTTTTCATCCAACCTATTGATATGGTCATAAATACCTTTAAATAACATGAATATCAGCTAGATCCAAAACTTTTGTGGCCCCTAGAAAGTTTAAATGGTGGGCGTTCAATCACCACTATTTCCTGTGGTGTGGTCCACCTGAGATTTGGATCTGCTTATTTTCGGACACGTCCTAGAATGGGCTGTAAATGTATAGACAGCATGGATATGAAAAAATATGGTGGACCCCACAGTCACGGATCCACCGAGGTTGGAGGTTGGTGGTTCTCCGATCTACCGGATCCACTACTCGGGTCTTCCGAGAAGTGGGTCCCGCTGTCGGGTAAGTCAGACCATAGAATTTTCCGTTCCGCTGCGGATGGAACGTGTCCTACCTGGACAGGTCAATCAAAATCTCTTGATTCTAGATCGAGACGGTTAAAAAGAGAAGTGGGTCCCGTTGTCGGGATCCACTCTTGTAGATAGTAACAGATGAATGGTAGATAGTAACAGATGAATGGTATCAATTACATAAACATGGGTCCCACTCGTCAGAACTAGAAACCCGAGTATCATTTCCAAACCTCTGCTGGAGCATCCTATAATTTCGAAAAAGATACTAAATAGATTCGCGCGATAAGAGATGGAAGAGGTGATTCGCAGTACACGTGACAATGGTTGACACATGATTGAGATCTGGTCCACGTATCAGTTGAGGATCTATGCGAACGTTCCAGGTCCCAAAATTATATCGAATTTATTTGAAATATGGGCCACATGTGTATGTTGACTACAGACCATGGGCGATTTTCTTTCCAATCGTCCTCTTTCGTCATACATGATATAACTCTCTCCGATCTATATCGTCTTTAATTTTTGGGTTACCCGACTTTCACACTCACCCCCACCTAATGAATGGCCGGGATCTTGTAAACATGCCACATTCATCTCTTCCATCTCCTCGCGCGAATCTCCCCACAACTAGTGTTCCTTCCAGATTCCATTGGAACGGGGCCTCTGCTTCCGTGAGGGAGGCGCATTGCCTGGCCTACCACACACCACCGACCTGGCTGATGTGTTGACGTCACCAAGTTCTGTGGGCTCGGAATGTGTTATATCCAAACTGTCCGTCCATTTGGTGAGCTCTCCATAAGTATTTTACAAGAAAATAAGACAAATCCAAAGATCAAGTGGACCACACTGCAAAAAGAAGTGGGGGATTGAACGTCGACCATTGAAACCCTTTTGGGGTCACAGGAGCTTTCGATCAATATGATATTTGTTTTTCCACTTCATCCAGGTCTGTGTGACCTTACGAATAGATTGGATGGAATATAAACATTATGATGGGCCCTAAGAATGTTTTAACGGTGAGAATCATTGTCCCACTGCTATTTGTAGTGTGGTCCACTTGAGCTTTGGATATAATTCATTTTCAAGACCATGCTCTAAAATGATCTCTTCAAATGAATGAAGGGTGTGGATATAACAAATACATTATTGTGGGGCCCATGTAACTTTGATCTCCTTTGAACCGTTTGTATAACTCGCAGCTCGAGGAGTGTCAGCGCTCATCTTCGTAAGACACGTCCCCAGACCAGCCAGATCGGTGGTGTGTGGTACACCAGCCAATACGCTTCCTTTGGTAAGTCATCACACCCGCCAAATACGACTTCTTTCTCATCTCCTGAACAAAACATCAAACACCTTCCACGCAAAAAATTAAAAATAAAAACAGATAAAAATAAAATAAAAATAAAGAAGTGGAGGGTATATAATCTCTTCTATTGCGGAAATCTCTCTATTTCTCTCTAAAAAATGGCATCTTTGAATCCTCAAAGGTCTTCTGCAACAGCCCAAACAGCATCCAAAGGATTGGGAAAATCCTCTAAGAAGAAGAAGAAGAGCCGTTTCTTAAGAATTGGATGTTTCAAGATCTCATCCGATACCACCGTCGAAATCCCCGACGGATTCCATGCCCTCGAAATGGAATCCAATGTTGCAGCAGATCGTCGACTTCCGGCCCACCTCGTCGTCTTCGTGAACGGCATTATAGGCAGGTCAGTTTTCCGGCCAAAAAAAGAAAAATAAAAAAGAAAATTAAAAAAGAAGAAGAAGAAAGAAACTTCTTTTGTGTCGATGCCTAATCCAGCTAAAAAAATTCCACCTTTATATGTCATAATCGTGTCATTGAATCATTTGAGTGTTCCATGTCAAATTGCAAACTTTGGTAGATTGATTTCTTCAAAGTATAAATAGACCCGACGTCAAACATGGCATGTGTGGACGAGCCCTTGGCCATCAGATAGATCGGTCATTCCACGGATTATCCTAACCTTCTTAGTTGATGGCCTGCAAATGTGCACTTAGGGGTCGTTTGGATGCCTGTAAATGGTTTAAGTGCTAAATGATTTACATGTTTAAGTCATTTACAGCCTGTCCTGTTTGGCTGTAAGCTGTAAATGATTGTCTGTGTTTGGATAGGCCGTAAATTGTAGTCCTGTAAATCAAATGTGGCTGAAAGCTGTAATTTACAACCTGAAAATCATTTACAGGCAATTTTCAGCATCCAAACACAGACTTTAAATTATTTACCTGTAAATCATTTGCAGTTACCCCCATTTACAGGCATCCAAACAACCCCTTAGCTGTCCACATTCCACGGGAAAAATTTTCAATTCAGAAGTTTGGATTGTCCGGTTAGTGTGAATTTTTACCATCCACTATAGGACCCACTTGATGAACAGTCCGGATCTTATTTGCATTTGTCAAATTTACTGTTTTAGAGTGTCCAACACAAAAGCATGGGTCCACAGCAAACACGTGATGTTTTCTTTTGCTGGAATTGCTTTGAATGATTCCTTTCTTGCCATTAATGAGACGTTGGGTAGCTCAAGAATGTAGTTATAGCGTTTGTCGTTACATTGATAGATTGCATTGCAGGTAAGCATTATTTTGATAGATTGCATTGTAGGGAAGCATTCCTTACATCCAGTGGTTAAAGATATGACCGCTTTGACTTTGATTTTTGTGGTTAAGGATATCTTCCCTGTATAGGCCATTTGACAAGGTTTGCTAGCAAGTTCACACCTTAAGCAATCATTTTCTATCTCCATTACAAATGGATCAAGTCATCTTCACATATACATCATCTCCATGGTGATGGTGACTGTTAAGCCCAAACATGATGTGATTGGACTTAGTTACCATTAGTTGTCAGGAAAAGGACATCTGAAAAAGAAAAAGTTGGTTGAAGTACAATGGGCAAATATTGCATCGATCATATAGGAATAGCATCATCCAATCACAGCACTTGTTGAGCTATAGTTCATCCACAGGGTTTCCGAACTGACTAAAGCTCCCAATCACCTTAGAGGCGTGCCACATGTAGGAGATGGTAGGTAGGGAGAGAAAATGTTCACTTAAGGTGGAGTGCCATGCTTGTGTTTTCTATTTGTGATACATACTCTTTTCTACATCTTTGCCACCGGGAGAGCATATATCTTTTGATGAGTCTTAACATTGTAACCCACTTAGAAACAATGACAAATTATTCTTCTCACAACGAATTCCACCATTTCCCACATTTCATTCTCATGGAGACCATGGGTGGTGAATGGTCACTCTGGTCCTTGGTAACTTTCTTCCATCTTTTTTGAAATCTTTGTCATTGTGGGGAGTGGCTATTATTTGGTGGATGCTTTGATCTAGGGGTGAATCACCCTTGTAGTGGGTAGTCATTACCAGTTTCTTGATATAATTTTTTATTAAGATCCATCTTTACTTCTCATGAAGAAAAGGAGCATGGATTTATGGAGGCTTGTTCACCTCAATCATGATCTTTGAGTGTAGATTTTCTTCTGCAATTGAGGGTTCACATCTACTTGGAGTTACATGTAGGCTGTAAAGTTTTTTTGTCATTGTTCACTATGGACGCCACTTTAAAATGAGTTCATCTCATTTTAGCTCATATATTTACACATTAGAGATTATATTTTTTAGGGATTAAAAATATTCTCAATAACCAATATATAAACTGCAATCTCTAATGCTTAATACTATCAGCTAAAATGAGATGAACTCAATTTTAAGTGGCGTCCAAATAGGTGCGAACTTTTGTCATCAATGAGAAAGAAGTCATCCCCTTTTTTTTCATAGCTAAGCTGCACTCGAACCTGAGACCTCAATGTTGACACACCCTATCTTCTGTTGATCTTTGGGGGGCTCGGACCAGAAAAAATAAGTACTACCAAACGCACTTTGCACTGGAATCAGAAAATGCATCCCTAGTTCGTCTTTCTTTAACATTCTGAAAGTATTATTCTTGAACGTTTCCAGCCTTCTTGCCTATCACATTTAATATGGTTAACTTCTTTCTTTTTACTTTTCTTTCTTTTAACGTTTCTTTAATGCAGTGCTGGAAATTGGAAATTTGCTGCAAAACAGTTCATCAAGATATTTCCAGAAGATGTTATTGTGTATTGTGAGTTTTCTCATACTTCCATCGATTTTCTCTCAGCCTCATTTCCTCACAGTAAATGGGCTTCGTTGGGCAACTCTGTGTAGTTAAATACTGTTTTGCTTTTTTTTTTTTGAAGGGTAATACTGTTTTGCCATAGATGCTAATCTTAGATTTGGATTTCTTGATTGGCCAGCATTTGAATCCTTCACTTTATCTGGCTTTCTCCACAATACAGAATGCACTGCCAAAAAAATCTGAGCTGTTTGGAGAGAAATAAAAGTATTAGGAGGAACAAATTACAAGGGAAGAGAATACTTCACATAGCTTGAGAATGAGAAACCCAGAGAGAACTGCATCGCAGTCTTCTAATACTCAATGGTCAATTACCAGTGAGATTATTCTTTAAGCCTACATGGTCTTCTTGGTCTGGCTAGAAACTGCAACCACTGATTGTTATTCACATGCTATAAAGAAGTTAGTTGCATCGTCTACTAGTATGATTGTTATTGATGTTGTTCCTTTTCGGACAGAAAGCCAAAACATCTCATACTGGTACAAGAACCAGGTTGTTCTGGTATATGTTTCTGTCTGTTTTGGTCATTTCAGCCAAAATGTTTTTGCAACAAATTTTTTATCTTGATTTTTCTGTTTGTGGCCATTTTTGGCCTTGGTGTTTTGAGCCTTTAAGGGTACAGTAGTTAACAAATCCCTCCCAATCATGGTATTAAAAAACAGTTATGGAATGGTCATTACATAAATGGTAATGGTGGGACCCATTATGTGATACAGGGCTGTAAAACCGGTTCTAGAAAAAAATGGCTCTGTATTACTGGCCCTTTACAGGCCAATATGGGGCTGTAATGGTCTGATATGGAGTGATACATTTTCTTCCTTCAACAGAATTTTGATGCTTACAAGGCCATAATGGCCATTATGTCCCTTATCATAATGGCCATAAGGCTGTCTGTTACAGCCACCTCTACTATTACTGAATACCTTGCTCTTGCTCGCAATCAAATTGGAGGGTTCAAAATGTGCAAAACCTTTGAAGGAATCCTATTGCCTTCAATTTCTATATCTGTTTACTTAAAAAAAAAAAAACCTTTTTCAAATGAACTACCTAAATGAGCAGAACACAAAAATGATTCAGTAGGCAAAACATGCACGCCAGAATGGATGACAACCATAGTTAATATCTAAACTAGATTATTATGTCATTGAGGAAAAGGAGCTATGTTCTCATATTTTTCTTCTCTTTTCTTAATAACGATAGTAATTAGTAACCTAATTTGGCTCAATGTGGATTTACAGATCAGATATTTGCCAAACATATTGATTAACATACTCTAAAGTTTCTTCTGCTTTTCTGTCAGTTCTCTTCAGCATCTCCTTGGCATGTATCCTTCTCCTGCAACAAAAGTTCATAAATCTCCTGATTGTTACAAATGCTAGCATTAATTTTAAGGCAGAGCTTTGCTAAGCCCATATGCTTGTGCAATGGAGCTCATGTACACACCACATGTGTCAGCATGGCATGATAGGTCTGGGATCCAGTCCATCTCGGAACAGCATCACTATATTGATGCCCTAGGGAAAGAATCGGATTGATACACAGTTCAGGTGGGCCACAGTTTGTGAAATAAATATATGGCTCCAAATAAACTTGGCTGAACTTTTCTAGCCCATCCACGTGTTTCCAATATTGATGCCCACAGGCTGATTGGGCCAGATTCTATTTTTGGGAAAACATGTACAAGGTTAGACCAACCTGGTGGATGGATTATCTTTCACGTGTGCCATGCTGGCACGTGTGGTGTGTACATGAGCTTTATTGCACACGCATGTGCACATTGCAAAGCTCTTTAAGGCATATTTATATTTCTTGCTCAAGTGGTTTATTCCTAAATGTCAAGATCAAGGTGGTTTGATGAGACTGTTTTTCCTATTTATTGGTTATTGGAAAAATGCAACTTTCTGCCCTGCAGCCTGTGTTACATTATGTGATCTTCCAAAGCATGTCTGCCACCAATTATTTACATGAACTGCATTTCATTACCTTTCACCATGCAGGCAGTGAGTCTAATTGCTCTATGTTGACGCTTGATGGTGTTGATGTAATGGGAGAGAGATTAGCTGAAGAGGTGTGTTTAGTATTTCTCATCTTATGTCAATATTATTTTTGTCCGTGTTGTGTTAACTGCAACTACTTTTCCTGCATTGAAACCATTCATCTTCTGAGTGCTATGGATGGGCCACGGTCTTGTGATCATGCTGAATGGTGCCATTTTTCCCTACCGTTCATGTTCAAGCCCACCACTTGAGGGTCACAATCATCCATTCATCATAAATTTTTACTGTAGCACATCTGTTGCTATGCCTATCAGATGGACAGTTCTAATCATTGTTAATTTATACATGTGGGACCTATGGGCAATGATGCTGTACGAGGGCGAGTCATGATTGGCACAAAATGGACCTGTAGACCTTAACATTATCAGTCTCACTTATAGATTGGCCTTGAATGATTTCGTAATTCATCATGCACCTCAATCTAGCAATCAGAATGGTTTATGCTTGTACAAAAGCATTCCTTCGAATTTGAACTTCCATGTCAACTAGTGAGATTTCATATACTGCATTTCAGGTAATATCAGTTATTAAACGCAGGCCAGAACTTCAAAAGATATCCTTTGTAGGTCACTCGCTAGGTGGGTTGATAGCAAGATATGCCATTGGTAGGCTTTATGGACGAAACCCCAGGACAGAACCTATTGAAGAAAATGGAGACAGTAATGGGGTTGAATGTGGAACTGAACGCCCGGAAGAGAAATCAAATGGAAAAATTGCTGGACTGGAGCCCATGAATTTCATAACATTTGCAACACCTCATCTCGGTTCAAGAGGGCATAGACAGGTGGCTTCACTTAAAACTTGCAAAGACATTGAATTTTTAGTTTCGATAAATCTCTTTAGAGGGTTTCATCTATTTCTCTCTTGAGGGGGGTTTTGAGGGAACTTATTCTCTCGTTTTTTATGATAAAATGAACATTTGATTCTATGCATCTTTTGGACTGGTTAAAAACCTACACTGACTTTTTCAGACAATATTTTATTACTCTTCTTTTATTTTCCTTTTCTTTTCCAACGACTATCGCCTTCAATGGACCCTATCTCCAGTTCCCCCATTTTTCTCCCCATCTCTTCCTAGCACCTAGCATCCACTCCTCATTTTCTCATGAGGATGAAGCACGTAGCATCATCCACTTCTCATTTTCTAGTCCAGACTAAGTTCTTATATATCTTTGCAGGTCCCATTGTTTTGTGGCTTTCACATGTTGGAGAAAATGGCGTCTCATACTTCACGGATTATTGGGAGAACTGGGATACATCTCTTCCTCAATGACAATGATGAGGGAAGGCCTCCACTTCTGCTTCAGATGGTCAATGACAATGGAGATCTTCAATTCATGTAGGGTTCCATAAATACTGACCATAGAGGAACTAAAGTTTCTGTATCATTTTGAAATAAGTTTGTGAGCATACCATCTGACATTCGATTCCTCCTCTTTTCTTTTCTTTTTTTCCCCGCAGATCTGCTTTGCAATCTTTCAGGCGCCGTGTTGCATACTCGAATTCATGCTTTGACCGTATCCTGTTTAGAAATTAACATTATATATATATATATATATATATATATATATATATATATATATATATATATATATATATATATGTATGTATGTATAATTTTGACAGAGAAGAACCACTAGCATGCATAAAAAAAATTAACTCAGTTGAAAGATATTGTCGGGTGGAAGACATCATCAATCCGTCGTCAGCATGAGCTGCCAAAGGTGAAGTTCTCAACATAAATGTAATATTTTGAAGGCTTTGTTTCATTCATCTCATTATCTTTTCTTTTCCAGCTCCAACATCTTTCAAAGAATGACAAGTATCCACATATTGTAAATGTGGAGGCGCCGAAAGTTGACAGTCTTCAGCAGGAAGTCCTTTCAGAATCTGAAGTCAAGACTATTGACTTGGAAGGTTGGTTGTTGCCTTTTTGATCTGTACTCCCTTTTTGTACTTCTGATTGATCTTTCAAGGAATTTATTTCCACTTACTTTGCTCTTTTGACTTGAACATAGACAAGTGATGCTATAGGACTTCTGTAATAAAACTATGCTGGAATTATTGCCTTAATATCTGGTTGCGAAGTTTGTTATTAGTATGGGGTAGTGATGAGGCTTTATATATTCCTTTCATTATATTCTGAATGTCAAGATTTGAAAGCTCAATATGATATCTCAAAGACTGCTATATATAGTTTTAGTAGTATATGTTGTGTATTGATAGTTCTTTTAAACCTTTTGTTTCCATCATTATAGTCTTGGAAGTGTTCTCTTTGAATTGTTGAAGGGCAGAATTGAAAAGTTCATTCTTCATTCACACATTGTAACACACAAATATGTGAGTTTGTGTATGTGTTCACATGCGGTTGACTTTATGGGAGCTTCCCATGGGGTCAACCAAAGTTCTACCATGATATCTGTTCAAATACGGACATCCACCCTGTCCATGAATTGACCGGGCCAAGGCAAAAAAATAAAAAATAAAAATCCTCATCCATGATCCAGGTGGAACATACTAGAAGAAAAACTGGAGATTGAATACCTAAAATTGGGGCCATCAAATGTTTATATGCCATCCAACCCTGATTTTAGTAAGGACAGAATAATGATGCTGGATTTTTCTTCTTCTTCTTCTTTTTTAAAAGTATGTGGGGTTTAATATCATAAGAAAAAAGGAGAAAGTAGTAAGAAGGCATGAAGTAGAGTCTCTTTGCTTCGTTGGATATATTAGTTAGTCTCATCAACCAATGTCAGGAGTCACACCTTACTCAAGAACGTGTCATTCACTTCAAATCAGAATTGAATTATATTGACATAGAATCCACTGTTTATAGACTCGATAGAATCTTGTTACATAAATGTTAGAACCCTCTTTCATAAGTGCAAAACTTAATCCTCAACTTCCTAGGACTAACTCATAAATGATAGCAACTTCCAATACCTTCTTACATAAATACTAGGACCCACTTTCATAATGCAAAGACTTACGAAATTTAAATAACTTTCAACTTCCTAGGACTAACTCATAAATGATAAAAACTTCCAATGCCTTTGGACTTTCTAGAGCACTAATTAATGAAAAACAAGTTCCTATAGCACTCTAGGTCTTATTAAAGACCCACTAATACCTTGTTGTTGGGCTCATTTAATGGGTCTTGTGGACAACCATGGACTTTCTTGGGCATACAACTGTACACTTTGAAGCCCATGGGCCTCTTTTTGTCAATTCCTCCCAGCTTGAGAAAACTTGGCTCCGATGAGTGAATAGCCTGGTAATGCTCGTACAAATCAGAATTGATTCACAGAAAATACTCTGCAGTGATCCACGTATAATCTAAGGGCGATTCTTCCACTTAACTAAAAACTTACGATATCCACCATGCCTTGTGGAAACAATTTGATCATCAAGCACATTGCCACTTTCTTCTACATTTCCTTTAGGTGCTGGGGGAAGGGGGATAGTGCATTCTTTCATCTCCTCATAGTGTCCAAAATATGCTCTCAAGTCTTCAACATTAAAGATAAGACTAAATCAAACATCTGGTGGAAGCTCTAATAAATAAGCATTTTTTCCAAGTTGCTTCAAGATACAATAAGGTCCAAAATTCTTTGAATGAACCTTGTGATAGGTGCCAACTAAATATCTCTCAGGTCGTATGCGAGCAATCACCATATCACCCTCATTAAATTAGGAAGAATGTCAATGAAGATCAGCTTTATCATTATAACTTTCAGTACTAATTGCAGTCTTCCAGTGGACGTCATCATGGATTTCTTTGATATGTTGAGAGAATGCTTCAGCATCTTCACTAGTGCGAACAGACACTGGTAAAGGAATCAAATCAATGGACTGCCTAGGATTAATACCATTAGCAATCTCAAAAGGTGATCATTCTGTCGTTCGATTAGCACAGTTATTATATGAAAACTCTGCCTAAGCAAGAATAAGACTCAAGTTGTAACTTTGTCTCCAACCCTGCATCGTAATAAGGTTTCAATTCACTACTTCTGTCTGACCATCCGTCTGAGGATGATAAGCAATAGAGTACTCTAGTATGACGGTCATTGTGTAAAAATGTATAGTTATTGGTAAACCCATTATGTTGAACCTTCCGCTCATATAGCAATGGTCTTTCTAGCAAAATGTGGCTAACTTTCATTGAAATAACATCACATCAATGGGAGTCAAAATAATTTTGTCCCAAAGAAACATTAACTATGTATTGAGTTCTTACTAGGATCGATGTATCATCTACCCAACCAACTCGGTAAGGTTGCGGGTGCTTTTCCACCTTCAAATTCAACTTAATAATTAACTGGAAGCGACATTCATGCTACTTCTACTGTCAATGATTACCTTTCAAACTTTTCCTTCACATGCTACATGGGTGTGAAAATATTGGTATAATGCCAATCCTTTCTCCTCTTAGGGCTAGATTCTTCAAACTATGAGAATAGTCTTAGGGAAACCTTCCAGTCTTCAACATCTGATTCTCCTAATGATTCAACTTACTGGATCACCTTCAGTTTCTCCTTCATAGTAGTGAATGTTCTTTGTAAGCCACACAACAACATAATGCCCCATTCTGCCACACTTGTAGCATCTTGCTTCGCTATCTTGGTGTGATGTACTATTCACAGGAGCCTTGCCCTTATTGTTGCCATCAAAAGGCTTTTGTTTGTTGACTAAAGTAGGGTTTGAGACACTTACATTGTTACGAGGATCACTGGCAGCAGTTTGGAAAGTAAGGAATCCCCCTGCTATGACTCCACCACACTTCAGTGTCAGGTGGCTTAATTGGGCATCGATCTTTAAGGCCAACTTATAAGCTTCTTCAAGGCTGGTCAAGCATATAACCACATATTAATCTCCATCTTAATCCTATCCAATACCGAGATATAGCCTGTCATTCATCTTTGTTATTTGGCTCTGAATCATCAACTCGTTGAACTTCTCAGTGTATTTCCCTACACTAAAGCTCCTTGTCGAAGTAGAAATAACTCCTTGAAGATGCTTTCTTCATAATCAGGAGGAAGATACATCTCCTTAAACTTCAATTTCATTTCCTCCCAATCAGTATTGGTAGGTTGATCGAGTTTATAGAGTTTATAGGTAGATCGAGTTTTTCATCTTCACAAAACGAACCCACTGTTCTTCGGACATGTTGAACTAGTTGAAATAGTTCCAAAGGCATTAATTAGCCTTGGAAGGCATGTGGATCAAGCTTTTCGAATTAATCAACAACTTCTAATTTGACTTCCCTCAATCCATCATCAAGTCAACCCCTATAATCCGTACAGTTCCGCTCTGAAATTTGATGAAAATTGCCTGGTGGAATTATAGCTTCAACAAATGTGGAGGTTTTTGACGTACTGTGGGAGAATGCAGAGTTGATGCGAATCAGAGTACGAGTGGCTGATACTTTGGGCTAATTGTTGCTCATGCCTTCACCATTGTCATTCAGTTTCATGCTCTTGAAAGACTTCATCAAGGTTCATGTCACCATCTTTGAGTTCTTGATGAACTTCTTCTGGCTGCTCCGCAAATGTAGGGGACCAAGTAATGTCCGTACGTTGGGAGAGGTGTTGCTCTTGTTGTTGTAACTCCAAAAGAAGTTCTTCTCGCTGAGATTGTGGGAGTTTAGGAACATATGGTCGCCCACTCTGAGCAGACATCTTCCCACAAGAATTTTGAGAAATCAGAAACTTGCTTTGATGCCAAAATTGATGTACAACGGATGAAATAATGATGATGAATTTTTTGAAGGGATGCAGGGTTTAATATCATAAGCAAGAAAGAGGAAGGGGAAAGAAAGAAAAAGGTATGAAAGAAGAAGGGGAAGGAAAGAAGAATGTATGAAAGAAGGAGAAGGAAAGAAGAATGTATGAAAGAATGAGAAAGAAAGAAGACAAGAAGTAGAGTCTCTCTACTTCGTTGGATATCTTAATTAGAGTCTCACCAACCAATGCAAGGAATTACACCTTACTCAAGAACTTTTCATTCACTTCAAATCTGAATTGAATTACATTGACATAGGATCCACTATTGATCGACTCCATAGAACCTTCTTACGTAAATGCTAGAATCCTCTTTCATTAATGCAAAACTTAATCTTCAACTTCATAGCTCTTGTGGCCGTTTGGTGGTCTATATGGGAAGAAAGGCATGGGAGGTGCTTCAGGGATGTTTCCAATTTGGCGGAATTCCTAGTGTGCAAGGTCAACGGATGATGATAGAATGGGCTTCTAATGTAGATAATCTCAAGGGTTGTAACTTTCTTTTTATTGGAGTTTAGGTGGTTCGCTCTCTTAGCGGCGCTGCTCCCTTTGTATTTCCTCTCTTCTTTTAATATAATTCAGTGATCTTTCAAAAAAAAAAACTTAATCTTCAACTTCATAGGACTAACTCATAAATGCCAACTTCCAATACCTTCTTACATAAATGCTAGAACCCTCTTTCATAAATGCTGCAAAGGCTTGCGAAATTTAAATAACTTCTACTTCCTAGGACTAACGTATAAATGATAACAATTTCCAATGTCTTAGAACTTTCTGAAACTAATAGATGAAAACAAGTTCCCATTGTACTCTAGGTCTTACTAGAAGACCCTCTAATGCTTTGTTGTTGGGCGCATTTGATGGGTCTTATGAACAGCCATGAGCTTTCTTGGGCCTACAGTTGTACGCTTTGAGGCCCATGGGCCTGTCTTCATCATACTTGTTCATTATGTGCTGCCCAAATGGATGAAGGGACTAAAAAAAAAAAAACATTCCAAAGCTCAAGTGTGCCCCAAAACTTGATTTTAGAGGTCTTTGGCAAATTTCACATTGTTCCTTGTGGTGTGGCCCACCTGAGTTTTGGATCTAACTAATATTTGGTGTGGCCCATTTTCATGATGGCCAGAATCTGATGCACAGTTCAGATGCAAAACACACATCACGATGGAACCCACAACCACTCGAATGTACGGTACAATCAACCTTACTGAAATGCTTACCCTGCACACATCATAGCCTTATACCGGCTATTTAGGATTGGCTTGTTCAATTATATCTTGATGTATCTATAAAGTTAAGTCATATTCAAAGAGGGGTTTCTCTATAGAGGATCGCTATAGGAAAGAAGGCCAATCCAAGGATGGATTGCATCATCTGATCAATATGATTTTTGCTTGGTAGCTTATGAAATGTGTTCCAGACTTCAATTGTTTTGATTGATTGATTGGACTATCCAAGTGAACAAATGCAACTAGGAGCACTATAGCTCATAACGGTCTGAGTGCATTCGAGCACCCCCTCCTGCTCTCTCATAATATATATATATATATACACACACACATACATACACGGAAACGCTCACCTGCGAACCAGTTCGTACGTACTATGTACGAACTTTTTCGAGAACCCATCATACATGATGTGGATCCAAAATCTGAACCATTCATGTGAAGCAGCATCTCGTGAAACCCCCTGGGCCCAAGTTTTACTTTGATCTAAAACTTTTATGGGCCATGAAAAATGAAAACAGTTTCCTCCCTTGATTTGCATTTCTCTTTGCTATGGCCCACCAGAATTTTAGATCGGGGTAAAAAATTGTGTCATGGGGTTTCATGGGATTCCGCACCACATGGGCCGTTCAAATTAGACACCCATGGCACGTGTGCAAAGGTGCGCACGTGCGTAGGGGAGCATGACTCTCTCTCTCTCTCTCTCTCTCTCTCTCTCTCTCTCTCTCTCTCTCTCTCTCTCTCTCTCTCTCTCTCTCTCTATATATATATATATATATATATATATATATATATATATATATATAATTCTCTTCGGTGTACTTGCATTGTAGTTTATTTGAGTATGAGAATGCCCATATATTCAGTTAGTTGTCTTATGGTGCACCATATCCTTGGAGATAATGGTGCATATTTTAGATTTGATTTGCATTTATTTTAAGAGCAAGTAGAGGGAGAGAGATGAAGACAATATTCTCCTTTGTTCTCTCTTCTCTCTCTACATCTTCCACAATGTATTCTCTTGAGTATAACATGGTATTAAGAGTCATGACGCCTTCCTTCTTTCAAATATCTATTGTTTTTCTTTCCTACCTTTTCCTTTCTTAGAACCATGTCATGAAGTTTTAAAGGGCTTGTCCTCACTGACGATCAAATGGCCTATCTATAAATGTTCAAAAATAAAATGGGCCCCGTCATGTGTCAACAACTAGTGATAGTGCTGCCGGATTGTCTTCTAGCCACCGGAAGTGCTGCTAGCTCGTCACACAGCCATTGAAAGTGCTGCTAGAACATTCTAAAACCACCGGAAGTGCTCTCCGAACATTCTACAGCCACCGGATGTTTCCAGAATGTTATCCAGCCACTGGAAGTGTTGGCCATCGGGAGAGTGACAAGTCCTTTGACAGCCAAGATAAATGTCCATGACTCACATCTCAGCCACTAGTAGTGCCTACGATTCAAATCCAAACCACCACAGTCATCGAAAGTATTGCCACCTTCTCCTGCAGTCTCCAGAATCATCAGCAAGCTTGGCATGTATGATATACATGCTTCAGTTTGAGGGGAATGTTAGAATACACAATCTTTGGTGAATGCGCATTCTAGTGTATTTGTGTGAGAGTGCACATATATTCAGTTGTCTTGTGGTGGACCATATCCTTGGAGATAATGGTGTATCTTTTAGATTTGATTTGCATATGTTTTGAGCTTATCTTTTGTGACAAGTGGTCTTTAAATAAGAGCGAGTACGGGGAGAGATGAAGGAAAAAAAAAAAAAAAAAACTCTCTTTTCTTCCCCTTCATATCTTCCACAATGTAGTCTTTTGAGTTTAACATGCACACACACTTACAGGGTCCTGTGCCTGGGATTCTTTATATCATGGAAACACGCACGCGCGCGCACACACACACATACTTATGAGAGGAATTATAGGGTCTTGTGCTAAGGATTCTATGTATTGTGGACCATCATTTTGTGATCCAAACAATTTATCTTATGGGCAATGCGGCAGATAATGGATGTCCTGAAACTCTTGTAGAAAGGAAGATCCTATTCCTCCAATCCACACGCACAGAGATATGTATCAATTATGAGAGGAATTATAGGGTCCTGTGCCCAGGATTCTAGATATCATGGACCATCGTTTGGTGATCCAAACAATTAATCTGATGGGCTCCACTGTGGATAATTGATTACTCTGCTAGAAAGTAGGATCATATTCATCCAATTCTTCAACCATTTTCTGTTGAATGGGTGCATTGTTATATTTTCTCCTTAGCCATTTGTTTGTAGATGATGGATCAAAGGGCTAGGCTGTTCCAATTTGGAAGATTTTTTAGGCATCCCCCTTCATAGTGAAGCCCAACAGATCAACGGTTAGGATCATGAAACCCTGATACCACATGTATGGAATCCTATGGGTCACCAAATTGCATCTTTGCTGATGAGTCTGCCATTCCTCTTGGAAGAAATACAAGTGACTAGTACATATTATACCTTCACTAATACATATCTCAGTGTGTCTGCACAAAAACATGTCTAGGTGAAAATTACCTAAAAGAAAGTTAATATCATATCTATATTGTTTATCACAGTAGGCTGCTATGGAAAAATTGAAAAGTATGCTGAGTATCCATATGAGTAAAAATATGTATCGTTACCCTTCTATGTGTGAGATTATCATTGCTATGCATCATATTGAAATTACACTGAATGTCCATGCAAGAATACCAACGTAACTATTTCTCTCATTAATGGTGAGTGTTACTTGTAGTGTATCTAGAAGTTCTTGTTCATACATGATGCGGGCAAGTCCTTTATGATGGACCTTTGAGGATTCGGGCAATATCAAGTATAAATAGCTCTATAAGCTGCCACTGTTACATGAACAAGAGGGATTATGGTATCCTTGATCCAGGCGTTGTGCAGTATACTAAGGTTCTCAGTTTGTCAAATGAAGCTCATGTTGATCCAGACCATTGGTCTGTTGGGCCCTTTTATGACAGTCAGTCCTAACCTTTCAATGTGTGGCATACAAATAGATGACTAAGAAGATTAATGCAGCAATTGTCCAGACTCAAAAAAGGCCCAGGATTCAACACTGGGAACTACCCATTTTGGGAGGGATTTGAGGCATGATCCATCCATGTTTAGGCACAAGTACAGACTGATGGTTCAAAAAGCGATTCTTGAACCATGGCCCTCCACTTGTGAGTACTATAAACCAGAGTATACTGTGCAGAGCCTCAGAACAAGGATGCTATAATTCCAAGTGGTGCCCATGGTTCAGTTATCCAGACCGTTGGTCCAATGCATTGACCATAGATGGACCATCACCGAAGAATCTCCCAACAACCAATCTTGTCTCCTTTTCAGTTCAATATCCATTGCTGTGCTTCTCTTCTCAAATGTCAGGTTTCAAACCACAAATTGAAACATTAAGATTGCCCTACCTCATGTATCTTTTGGGGCATGGTGCATCAACACTACATTGGGGTGTAATAAATCAATGGTCTGGCTGTGTGAACCATGGGGTCCTCTTCTTCAACTGAAAACCCTAGTAGATCATGTCATATAATTCCTTGGTCTGAAGATACTCATTTCCATTAAACAAAATGCTGAATGATTTTCTTCCACTAATTTTTTGAACTCTCTTAAGTGGATAATCTCATGCTTTTCTCGTTGGCTTTTGATGATGTAGAGGCAATGATCAGAGGCCTCAATAAAGTGAGTTGGGAACGTGTAGATGTCAGCTTTCGCAAAAGTAAACAAAGATATTTTGCCCACAGTACCATTCAGGCAAGTTGGTGCTTCTCCTAAATCTCATCAAGTATGCCATGAGTATTATCTTCTTCTGCCATGACTTCATCTGTTGTTCTTCGGATCCTTTAATGAGGAATTATAGGGTCCTGCTCGTCTGCAAATGTACCATTTTCTGTTCCATAGGATTCCCCATCTTTGCAGCCTGTGATTCAGTAATCCAAACCATTATTTGATGGCCCTCCTTGTGGATAAGGGATGCCCTAGAAATCTCCCTGATTGAACAATCTCAACTTTTCCATGTTTGGCACTTCTTCCACTGATGTAAACTGTAATTGTACTTCTTCTCAACTATCTATTTGCTGACCACCGATAGAAGAGCTGTGACTGTATAATCTGGACTATTTCTGGGGAGCTCCTTATCCAGGAGTATACTATCTGGTCCATGATTTGGATCACTGAAACATGGACTGAAAATGCTGGGAAACCCGTCCATCAACAAACTGTACATTGGCTGATGAACAGGAGCTGCAGTCTCTTTGATTAGACGTGTCTTCGTAAACTTAGGTGTGGTAGTAGTTTCTTGTTCGATAGGTTAGCAAATGACCGATAATTTTGTCGCTTTGGTGCATAAATGTAAGATGCTACAAGCCATTGTTCCTTTTAAATGGACTGCCTGCATTTTGAGTCAAAAGCTATGGAAACAAATACCTTTTGCAGAATGATAGATTAACAGCATCTGACATCTTTATGTTGAGCATCTCCCCTTTTAGCTATGTTTGTGATTTTACATGCATCAAAAACTTCGGGGGTTTTTACTAGCTTTTGGCTGCACTTATAACAGAGTTTGGAACATCAGTTTAATCAAAAGAGGCAATGACTAAATATAATGTTGCTTCCTAGTATTCATTTTGAGGAAGTGGCATGGTTCAAAATATCATCCAATAAGACTAGGTTTCGCTCAAGACACATCGGTTTCAGTCCCCACTGGATCGAGTTGCAGGCCATGTGACATAAAACCACCAAACTCAGTCGAAGTCATACTGAGTCTTACCCATACCACCCAAGTCACAACTAGTTGCATAGTGTAACTCATTCAACAAGTTTAGAGGTTGGGTTCCATTGGAGATCCCATTTCTTTTGACATATTTCTTGGTTTAAAGCTAAGGGAGGAAAGAAAAAAAGTGACTTTGGGGATTCCGTTGCTTCGAAGAAACACAACTGGTTCTTCAAATTTGTGATATGAATCTTTTGGGAAAGGTCCTTTAGGGTTTATTAATGATTTTTATTATTATTATTAATATTAATTTTTATTTTTTTTTTGGGTGGGGGGGCGGCTTTTTCTGTTTTAAAACAAATTTAAATCACAGATCCTTGGATTTGTGTTTAGATTAATGGATCCACAATCCGTTTTTTTAATCATTTTTGTTTAAACTAATTCTGAATTTTTTATTTAAACTTATATAATTGTTCATTTAAACTCATCCTTTTTTTTTTTTTTTTTTTTCTTTTTTTTTTTTTTTTTTTCGATTTTCCTGTTTTTAATGATTTTAAACTTTTAAAATAATTCTTTAATATTTTTATGCCTTGGTTTAGCAATTTGTCCATGTATTGGTTTTGTCAATATAGTTGGGTTTTGCTGGTACAAGTACAACCACCATGATTCACACTCTGAAACTGAGTTTCTAATTTTTGGGCTAACGTCATAACATGAGCCGATGCAAGACACGTACCAAATATGTCACATAATTATCATGGTGGAGCCCATAGAGCCTTTGTCAGATAGTTTCCTTTATCAAATGCTTCATGCGGGGGCTACGCACATAGAAGAGGAGAGGTCGGAGTAGGCTAGATGGATTAAAAGAAGTAAAAAGCAGCAGCCCAGCCTGTGCCGTGCACGGTGCCTTTTTCGATAAATTTCTAAACCGTCCCTTGCCAAGCAGCTACAGTTTTAACGATAATTATAGCCTCTAAATCTAATCATGAAAGTTTCTAAGACTAATTGCTGGGGCAAAAATGACCAAAACTATTGATGTTATATATAGTATAGCTTGGATCCTTACTCTCGCTCGGGTGGTAGACTCTCAAGAGTTTCAACACCCGATCAAGGGTTCGAGTATCCATAGGTGGTGAAATTCCACTAGCATGAGTGCGTGGGGTGTGTGTGTGTGTGTGTGTGTGTGTATACAATATAGCTTGTGTTAAAGATCATATTTTTATATAAATAGTGGGTTATTAGAAAATTTTTAATCTCTATCAAAAAATTGATCCATATACGTGATTACTATTACAGTTTTTTATTTCAATTAGCCCCTCCCTGTTTTCTATAATACAGATAAACCCCTCCATTTTCCGTATTTGTGAATAACCCCTTGCATTTTTCAACGTTGCATCAAATGCCCCATTTCGTCACTTCGGAATTGAATCAAGTTAGTTTAGATAGGAAGTGGCCATTTGCCTCCACTTTAAATAACGTTCTTTAACCTCAAAACTCACAAAATTTCCCAAAATGAGGGTTGGTCAACGGCATTGCGTGGGGACAACCCTTAATATTAACTAAAATGAGATGAACTCATTTTAATGTGGATCATGGCTGTAGTTTCTTCTTAACTGCCTGTTTTTAGTGACAAATGAGAAGCCTAGGATTCTCCAATCGAGGAGGTTTGTGGGCACGGTCCATCTAACACTGGGCCCCCAACAAGCCAATGGTCTGGATCTAAAAACCCTAGCATGCTATGCATATCAGCAAGTGAAGGATCCTTCATGACTCTTCATTTCAAATTACACTATTGGAATGACTCATTCTCTTATCTCATTTTACACAGGTAAAGACTTACTGTATAAATTCGGATGGGGCCGATGTCATTTTCCACATGATTGACAATTTTTTACTGTAAGGAAGTTATTTCTTCAGCTTAAGAGGATGTGATGTTATTATTTTGCAAGCAGCCATCAGAAATGGCAAGGAGAAGCGTCCTCTTCTTCGTCATCTTCCTCTTCTTTTTTCCTTCCTAGAGTTGTCAAAATAGGCATAATAGGTGCTTTGCTGGTGTAATGTTAGATTATTATTATTATTTTTTCATTTCTTTGTTGTTGTAAGATAGATTGTAAATATTAGTTGTGATGACACATTTCCAATTGGAATATTATGATGGGTTTCAGGCTGCATCCTTGGGAGGGGGGGGGGGGGGGGGATGATCTTTCACTTCGTTTTAATAACTATATTGTGAGGTTGGATTGCACATTGGTAATCTATAAGGCTTTTCCTTGTAGACAAATCTTTAATGTAGAAGGCTAGCAAGTTGGCCATGCTGTGATGCTTTTGTTCCCATTACAAAGCAGGTCATGTACATGCCACACGTGTGCCAGCATGGCACATTGGTACTGGATGCAAATCCATTCATCATAGGCATACTGATGACACTATGTAGATGCTCTTGCCTAAGAATCAGGTTAGTCGACTAGTCAGGTGGGCCGCTGTATATGAAATGAATTTATGGATGAAAAAACCATGTCTTTGTTTTCTTGCCCATCAAACTGTTTCAATCATCACGGTCCACATGCCGAATGGACCAGGTTTATATTTGGTAAAGAACAACTACCTGATGGACAGCTTGGATATTGCACCTGTCGGAGCATCGGTGCGTGGGGTACATGACCTTGTACAAAAACGTTGGTAGGGATGTACGTCGAGTCGAGCTGGCCTCAGCTCAACTCGGCTCGGCCACTAGCTGACCTCAGCTTGAACTTGGCTCGGCTCGGTTTGGTCAGCAGTTTAGGCCGAGTTCGAGCCAAGATCAAGCTGAGTTTGTCATTGAGGCATTTTCACAAACAGCACCTTCAAAATCTCACTGTATTTGAGATAGCAGCAATACTTTACAGGTATTTCATCAAACACCTTTTAAGCAACATAAAAATCAAGAAAAAAAAGGGTATTAGTTTCATATATATACCTTCCTTGCCACCGGCCACACTTCTTTGAGTCATTTCATCAAACATTTGGTGAGCAACAACAATATCAAAGTAACTGAATCACCGAACTGGTTCGATCCTAGTTCAATTTGAGCTGGGTTCGATCCGAGTCGAGTCGAGCTGGGGCCAGCTCGAACTCAGCTATCAACCGAGTCGAATCAAGCTTTTTCGAGTTGAGTCGAGCAAGCTAACAGAGCTAGCTTGGTTCATGTATGCCCCTACGCGTCAGCTTAGCAAAGCTGGTTGTTCTTTTTTCAATTTTATTATTTTTTTTCTTTTTTAATCCACCATAGTTTTTCATAACAATATTTAAGGGTGTTGGTGAGCTTTGCCAATTCCATCATGAAGTGTTGTTTGAGAGAGCAAAACCCACATATCAGCCTAGATAGTGATAGCTTCTGCTACTATTACATTGTACTCACATGCTAAATATCTTACTTTATAATACTTGTAAGTAACTATTTTAAATATTCTTTATAATTACAAATACAATAATTTATATTTATTAAAATTGAATTTTGTTAGAGTTTTCTGGTTTTTAAACTATGACTGGCCATCAACTAAGTATACTAATTTATAATTACAATTACTCATTAACTTGTCACCAATTGAAGGATTAGAAGTTTAAAACTCTCCCAAATGGGGTTTTTTGGGCGCATGGGTCTCTATAGTAGGCCCATCAAATCAATGGCCTTGATCAATTGACCATGCATTGCACTTTTGCAGAATGAATACCAGGGAAGGAGATATTTCGTTGAACCTACGGTTATATGCTTCGTGTGGCAAAGCAATAGACTAGTAGAAAAGACAACCCGTCGGACGATCCTGACCATTAAGGCTTAGATTTTTTGGCCCAAGCCCATCCCTTGGGAAACTGGGAAGGCCAGGCCGTGGGCCCATTACCTACTCTATCTTTAATTGGACAGAAATCCTCTACAACACATGTTG
Organism: Magnolia kwangsiensis; assembly: GCA_037074715.1. NCBI lineage: Eukaryota > Viridiplantae > Streptophyta > Magnoliopsida > Magnoliales > Magnoliaceae > Magnolia > Magnolia kwangsiensis. Next base: position 91,296,412 of record CM073585.1, read on the forward strand.
TTTGCAACTGATCAAACGCCTAAGCTCTGTGATCCCGTACCATGTTGTGCATGTGAAATCCTCTCTATCTATCCGATGCGTCTCCTCATTCCCTCTGTATATATTTAAAACCAGCGCAAACCAAAACTCAAGCTAGCCAAACCACTGGCCATCATGCCGAAAACCTCAAGTTTAAGCAATGTGATGATATACATGCATGTTCTTGTGGTGTAGCCTACTTGAGTTGTAAATCCAGCTTTATCTCTAATATGGCGTCATCTCCTTGGGTTGTATAAGTTAAACTTTCTCTTACAGGCATATGCATGTCAATGGTATACCAACCACATTGGGAAGAAGATTTTTGTAAGGTGGAGAATACTACAATCTAGGAAATTCTCAATATATAAAAGATACATGATCCAAAATGAAAATAACTCATAAGTATTTGCATATCCTAAAATCTAATTAATATTAATATATACAAATATAATAAATACTAAGATCAAATCAAATATCAATTTAATTTACATAATCTAATAATTTTCTTACACAAATGATAACTTTAACGATTTTATCATTGATCTCATATTTGAAATATAATTATTTTATTGTGGGCTTTATATTTAACAAGTGCACATAAATATATTATTATTAAAGGGAATGCATGACAATAATAATTTTACCTGTTTGGGGAGGATTTGGTCCCCTGTCCACGAACACAGGTAACTGAAATTTTACATACTTTAAAATACATGCATGACTATGTGTGTAAAGGCAATGTACGGTGTCTCATCCATCACACACAAGAACATTAATCCAGACCGTCCAAAACACAAGGCTCTATATGGGTGGAGCATAGCCCGAAATTCACACTGATTGGACGGCCCTGATCATCAACTGATGGGTATCAAAAGGCAGCTAAAACTTAAATTGTCAGCGGGACAAATTAAGGGAGCAAAATCAGATGGTCACGATGTTGGCTCTATGCGCCATCCATCCACCAAAATGCAGCCTAATATATGGACGGGTACATTGGTGCCACGTATAAATCGGTCAGGAACGAACAGAGAATATTTTTTAGCTGGTTGATACTGCGTAAGAAATATGTAACGGTGCTCTCTCTCTCTCTCTCTCTCTCTCCCTTTTGAGTCATTGTATTTTCTATTTTACGGACAGCTACCTTCTGACACTACACAGATAGACCATCTTCCTTGGGAATCAAGATATTCCTTCCAAACGAGATCAACAGTGAGTGAGAGTTATCTGATCAGTGGATGATCTACCCACGTTCATCTTTTGCAATTTGGGTCCACAAGTCTTTAATCCAGACCATTGCTGTCGGGTCCTAAAGTATCTTGACAGTGCCCATAAAATTTCCCACAGTTAGAAGATCATAACCACCAACATTGTGTTTTTTTACAGATGAATCTAGACCGTTGCTGCATATCTTCTTAATGGAATATTAGTAGGCCACATATTGAAAGGTTAAGAAGTCTTTATTGGAGATTTTTCAGGCATGGTCCATCTATGTTGAAGCCCAACAGACAAACGGTATGGATCACTGAAACATGGGCCCCACACTCACAAATGGTAGACCCAAGAATACTATGTTTGTCCTTAGGTTGTGGGTGATGATAACTCCTTAGTCAATATCTCTACATCTATTTATATAAGTCTAATTAGCGTTGGACATTTTTGCCCTCTCAATACTTTTTACAGCATTGGAGAGGTAAATTTCTCTTAGAATATGTACTTGCTTGCCAGAAAATGGCTGAGATTTTACTGCAACGGACTGCATAGATTGCAAAAGCCTTTTTTTCAATTCTTTTTATGTGTACGGCCTGCACCCATCTCTCCTATTTCCTGAGCAAACGTACAAGCAACTTCAAAACCATACATTCTTTCATGTAGTAATGACCCACTTAGTATTTGAGTCCAGCCAACCAGCTGGGGCTTAGGTCCAACCATCAAGTGGGTCACTGTTATATAAAAGAATGGATGATTTGAAGACACGGGTGAGTGAGCCCATTCAGCACATGCATGTAGTTTAAAAATAATATTAACTTCGGATCATATTTTAATGATCTAAACTATTTATATGATGAGGATTCATCGCTAATGAAGAATTTCTACAAAATTTTCATAGATTCCAATGATTTCAAACTTTTGATTATGTTACTCTTTTCCTTATAAGGTTTGACCCTATAACACCTAAAGAGCTTAAGATCAAGGTTAAAACTAACCCTGACCTGACTCTAGCTCCACACATTGCCAACCCTAGTCATGGTCGTTAGCTTGTTTATATAACTGACAAGAATTCCTAAGAAGTGTTCACATCTTTGCATCTAATGATGGTAGGATCATTTTATTTTGTCCACCATCTTGGAATGGCCCAAATCATTGTTCACCTACTCTTGAATGGTCTAGATTGTTGTACACCATCTTCGAGATGCTACATATCATTATCCACGTACTCTTGAATACCAAAATAATTGGCCAACTACTTTTGATGGTCCAAGTCGCCAACCACCTAGTGTTGAACTGTCTAGATCATTATCCACAATCTTCGAGCAGTCCAAATCGCTGTCCATGTACTTTTGGCCGAATTGTTGTCCATAGGTACTAAATATAATGGCTATTTTCATCAGTTTCATAAATAGGCTAGTGGTTGTTACTAGGATTTGGCAAAAGTGGTAAAGTAAAAAAATCCTCAAAATGTAAGTAGTGAAATCTAAATAATAATTTTTTTTAAAAAAAAAGGAAGAGAATGATTTTGTCTAATTAGGCTAAAAAGTGGGTGGCATTTAGTGAAAACCCTTTAATATAATATACTTGAGTTATATATCTAATTTTAACACCCACTCTTTTTCATGAATGCAACAATATTTTCTATTTGGTTATGACACTAATATATTTCATTATTAGAAGTACTAGAGTTGCAAATCAAGCAGAATAAGTTACATTGATTATCAACTGAAGCTCAGCCTAACCCAATCCAACCTCAAGAGGAGTTTGGCTGAGGCCTAACCCAACCCAAGTTGAACTTGAGGTATTGATGCTCAAGTCTAATGTAAATATTGGAGTTTGCTCATGATTAGATCAGTAACATGCAACTCATAAACTAACATTTAAAATCAAATATCTAACTAGAGCCCATAAGGCAAAGAGCATCTAACATGAAAAATTTCTATCCTTATACCACGTGGTAGGTAGGTCTAGTTAACATAGGATAAAAAGAAGAAATCAACTTCTTCTTCTAAAGAATAGTTCTTGAATCGATAAGGAAATAAACTCTTCTAAATAAGAGATAAAATTGATATCATCAATGTAAAGTGTTGATTACTTATCTAAGTTTTTTTTTTTTTTTTAAAGCTCTAAATTTATAATTTGATTCAAAATAGTAAAAATATGTTTAATTCTATTAAAACTCACAAAAAATTCTTCATTAATTAAAATAAAGACTTTAGACTCCAGTTAGACTCTTAAAAGTCTAAAAATAGAAAAATAAAACATTACCAAAAATAGCAAGTTTTAACTTAAAACCATTATTTAATCCTCCAAATAATTTAATTTTGCAAGGTGGCTGCGTGCAACGATTTTGAAGCTAGCCATTGCGTCACCAGATTTGAAGCAGAAAAATGGCAGCAACTATATTGGCATTTGCTCCTTACTAAGCAAGACGCATTTTCCTTAATTCAGGCAAAGTAAGGTTGTTTGAAGGCCAATGAACTTTGGACAATTGACTAAAATATAAAGCTTATCGATAACTTTCCAACAATATATAATGCACATGAAACAAATAACTCATCACAAAATTATAGCCTTAAGAAGCTATAGCATGCGCTAACGCCATTTTCACCAATTAGGCCCCTCTCACCCAAATTTATGTAATCTTAGCCCTCCATGAATAGTCCTTTACTCGGCTTTCATTATGAATTCTACTCATGCATGGATAATTCTTGTTGTGAAACCAATATATATATTAGCATAGTCTATAGCATAGATGGCTCTAACCATAAATCATATTTTCCCTATGGGCCATAATTTTACATTTATACTAGTCAGAGGACAGATGCTTGCATCCGCGGAGTGTGACCCATTTGGGACGTTCACCTATAAATTATAAACTGCATACATGTATTCAAATTAGACTGTCCAAAATATGGGTCATTTGTAGATGTAATATGAACAAAAATAACACATACATGATTATAAAACTATTGAATGGATGGTTAAAAATGAAAAGTATTCAATGATTTTATTTCAATAAATTCTGTACACAAGTTGAAGGTTGATATAGTTCAAACAGTTTGATTTTGGGCTTGTGACTCAGAGACAGTGAGTTCCTTAGTTTGGCTGGTTTAATGCCAGCCAATGCATACAATTTATTAGTATTTGCATATCAAGTGCCTTGCTTTGCCAGAGTATCAAGTAACTTTCCTTTTGGGTGCTCGATAAGCATTTTTTTTTTTTCATAATACATCTAAGTTGGAGCCATAACAGTTTAATTCAACTTACTTGTATGTCACGTATGCAATTTAAGTGCGTGCGTCTCATCCATCACACTCTACCAGAGTATCAGAGTTTATGTTGGATGGTTACTCTAGTCCTTGTAGAATAAGTTTATTTTACTGGTGCTGCGCGTGGGGCCCACGTGGGTGTGATTATGGCATCCAACCTGTCCATTGTGGCTGCCCCACTATATAAGTTGGACACCCAAAAATCAGGTCGATCCAACCGTCATGTAAACCACTGGCAAATGTGGATGCTTGGGATGGTTGTCCGTCGTTTTCAAAGATAGGCACACCTAATGAATTTACAGGCCTGATTTTTTGGATGGCATATAAAAAACATGGAGATAACCACAATAGAAACAGACAACCGCCAGAATCACAGTGGTCCACATGACCGTTGGATTGGCCTGAATTTAGGGCATCCAACTTTCACGATAGATGCGAAACTGATGGACAGGTTAGATGTCATATGCACATACTGGTGGGCCCAACATGGGCGCCTGTACGGAAACGTATTGGCTACTCCCCCTGCCACCAGCCCCGTGGCTGATGGTCGGTGCTCTGTGGGGCCCCCCATGATGTATGTGTTTCATCCATTCGGTTCATCCATTTTTACAGATCATTTTATGGCTTGATCCCAAAAATGAGAGGACATAAATCTCAGGTGGACCACAGAAAATGAAAACAATAGCGATTGGATATCCACCATTAAAATCCTCCTAAGGCCCACTGTACTGTTTATTTGACATCCAATATGGTGATTAGGTCATACAGGTGCAGATGAAGGGGAAAAACAAAAATCAGCTTGATCCAAAACTTTTATGGCCCCCAAAATGTTTTTAATGGTCGACACTCATTCAAAACTGTTTTCTTTAATGTGGTCCACTCGATATTGGGATATACCTCATTTTTTATCCAATACCTTAAAATGATCTGTAAAAATAGATGGATGGCATAGATAAAACAAATACATCATGTTGGGGCCCACAGAGCACCGACCGCCAGCCATTGGCTGGTGTCAGGGGGAGTAGCCAATCCGTTTCCCGCCTGTACAAGCTTTTTCCACGAGGATATAAGAAGAGGCAGCCTCAAGCACCCTTACGGCCTAACCTAGTCTAATAGTCTACAACATCCTGTGGGACCCGCCATGTTTACATGTAATTCCACTCCGTCTATCAGGTGAGAACCATTATTGTAACCGTACATACAAATGATCAACACAATAAAAAACTTTGATGGGCCGCACCAATGGGGACAATGTAAAAGCTACATCTAAACCTCTAAATTCACACGGTGTGATCCGCTAATATTTGAATCAGGGTGAGATTTGTATTTTCACTTCATCTCGGTGAGTTACACCTGATTAACGTGTTTGATGAAAGATAAATACTCACACACAAACTTACCCATTATTTCCTATGGTGTGGCCCACCTGAATTGTAGATATCTCTGATTTTTGGTCCCAGAGCCTAGGATCAAGGATGGAAATTGATGGACGAAGTTAATTTTACATATATAATATAGTGGGCCCCACAAGCTTGTGTGCCTAGTTAGCTGCGTAAAACAATTGGCAAAAGACTACGGTTTTTTAAGTATCGAATTTTTTTTATCAAACATGCAGGGGTGTCATTCTCATGCAAGAGTCCTTAAAAAATCACTAGACAGGGTACGGATAAGATAGGACCCGACCCGAACCCGAGAGGCTGGCAAGCCCCTCCAAACGTGAGCACTGAGAAAAGCCAAATATTTGCTAGTTTTAGAAAGTGTACCATTGCAGCACCAAAGTAAAGAAAAAGAACCATGAAAAAAGAAAAACCAAAATATATATATAATGAATTAATGTGTACGTATGAAAAAAAATAAAAAAATAATAAGATATGAAGAGAGATATGGATTTATGAATGTGAATGGAATTCGATACTATCACATATATTCTTTCTGTACATGGCGTGTTGGATTGGGATTGTTCAGGCCAACTACCACAAAAAAACACACTGAAACAAGAGAGAGAAAGAGAGGAAGAGAGAGAGAGAGAGAGAGAGAGAGAGAAACCAGCTGTGATTACATGTCTCTTTGTGAGAATCCGCAGCTGGTTTGTGGGATCTTTCAGCCTTTTGCTGGTTTTGGGTCCTGTTGTACTCTCTCTCTCTCTCTCTCTCTCTCCTTGTTGCTGTCCTCAGCTCCAACCTTCGCCTACTTCTTGTTGTTTGGCTCATTCACCGATGCTGAAGGCCGTTCTGTTTTCGGCTTTTCTTTCTTTTGTGATGGGGCTGCTGTAACTGTAGTCCATTGATTTTCTATTGAGAGAGAGAGAGAGAGAGCCTGTATGGTTACGGTCGCATTCAATATCTGACCTTATAGGACACTGCTCTCTGATTGCCCCATCACCTCCAATTCCATCCTTCTATTTAATTCATCTCTCGCTCGCCCTCTCTCCCTCTCTCTCCCCCTCTCTCATTCCTAATGGGTTGTAGCTGTAATCCCATTTGCAATCACACACATCTCTACCTTCTCATATCATTTCTCCTCATTTCAAGCTCAACCCAAATGAGATTCATGGTTGATGGTAAGTTGCCTTCCTTTGAAATTTGTCATTCTTCCTTCAACTTTTTACAATTTTCAATCAACTTATATATTGAATTTCTTGGTGCAGGCCTTAAAATTCATAAGTTTCTCGAGGTTTCCAAGGTGAGATATCTCAATGCCTCTCTCTCTCTCTCTCTCTCTCTCTCTCTCTCTCTCTCTCTCTCTCATGCTTGTTTGATTGAATTTTTGAAATGGGATTTTGGGTTCGGTGGGAATTGAAGGTAGGAGAAGAAGAGAAGATGTTTCTGAGGGCGAGGATCGGATCAAGGCCACCGAGCTGCCAAAGAAGGTGTAGTTCATGTGGGCATTGTGAGGCAGTTCAGGTACCAGCAGTTCCACAAGAGAGAAGTGAAAGAAGGCATTCCACCAGAATCTCTACAATCAGCTCTAGTCGTGAAGACACTTCCAATTACAAGCCCATGAGTTGGAAATGCAAATGTGGAGATATGATTTTCAATCCCTGATTGAAAAATGAGTTATGAAGAAAAACCCATTTCAATTGTGGATAGGAATACTTGAAAAAATCAATCAGAATTCTTTTTTGTTCTTGTTTTCTTTCTGTTTTTGGAGAACTGAGAGGAGATGTATTTTTGTAGGACTTCTCTTTTTGTTCATTTCTCGTGTAATCTCTCTCCATCTTTTATTATCTTAAATGCTTCAGAAAATATACAAAACGGTAGCTGAGGGAGAGTGCATGTGGAACGTTGGATGTGTTGGGATGAGATGATCAGGTACTGCGTGTGCACCATATCTTACTGTACTGCGCCTTTTTTCCCGCCAATGCGTCTCAAAAGATCGGTGTCATCATCAAGATCAGCATAAATGGAAATTAGGTTAATTCCGCTAATCAGGTGGGCCATACCGAAAGTAATTAATGGACGGTTGTCGATCCGAGACGATCTTCATGATGAAATGGAACTTTTTGACGGCTCAGATTTACTACTCAGTTGACATGTTGTAGGGAAAGAAGGTCCAGTATGGGAGCGGATCAGGTGTTTCCCTGGCCGTGGGGCCCACCTTGATGTTTGTGTTTTATATCCACGTCGTTCATTAGTTTTTCTCGCTCATTTTAGGCATGATTCAAAAAAATGAAACAGTTACAAATCTCAAGTGGACCACACCACAGGAAAAGGTGATCATTGAACGCTCACCATTGAAAATTTCCAAGGGTCCAACCTGTTAATAATGTCACACCGACCTGAATGAAGGAAAAAGACAAGCATTAGCTTGATCAAAAACTTGTGGTCCTCCATAAGATTTTAATGGTCAATCACCACAGTTTCATGTGGTGTGGTCCACTTGAGATTTGGATCTGCTTCATTTTTGGGACCATGCTATAAAATAAGCTGGAAAACTGGACGGCGTGGATATACAACACATACATCAAGGTGGGCCCCACGGTCAGGGAAACACCCTTTAGGTGTTACCCTAGCTGACAACATTGCCTCATCATTTCTGTCTATTTTATTGTTCTAATCCATGCTTATTATCGGTAAAGAGAAATCCTACTATGCTCTCAAAGCACTACAAGTTATGGTACCCTTAGTTGCATCTGATAGGTTAGACAGTCCGATGGATTGATCTGAACCGTCTATTTATTACAGAGCAGATTTCATGGGCTAGTGGAACTGATAGGGTGATCTAATCAATATTGATTACGTGTTCTATTATATAGCCATCTGTACTCTAATCCATGGATGGGACAGTTACCATTGCCCAAAAAAAGCTATTTTTAATAAACATAATCAATCCAAGATGGTTCCTGAGATATGGATGGATCAAATTGTAGATTGGACTTACTTTTGTGCAAACGATCTTGTCCGTCCATATTAAAGGTTGTTGATCGAATTGTTAATATTTCTTTGATTGGTCTGATTTAGACCATGACTGTATGTTGGACCTAATGAGCAGTCTAGATCAATGGACCCGACAATATATCTGTCCCAATGTAACTGGGAGCACTGTAACTTACAGTGTTTCTAAGTGCACTGGAGCATTTCATATCACTGAAAAACAGAGAGAAAACAAAGTGCGACAAATTCAAGGAGTACGGATAAGGCTTGTGTGGGCCTTACCTTTCCAAATCCAAAACTACTTTGGACCCGTTCGGGCCCATTGGATGCCTAATGATTAATTGGACCCCGACCCATATGTGGATATGGGCTGGGATTGGGTGCCTCACCCAACAATCCCAGGTTGGTCCATCCCATATGTTCCTATTTCATCTGTTGATCACATTGGAAAAATGAAAACCAATGGTCTACCGTTGATCACGTGGGCCACACATGTACAAATAAATGGATATTTATATGGTAGAATAACCTGACCCAAGCTCAACTCGAAATTAATTAGTGGATACATGTCGGATCCAAAGCCTAGCCCACAAGCTAATCTAATAGGTCCAAGCTCTGTGCAAAGGTTGGATGGGTGGCCCACCAGCCCATTGCCAACCCTACTCATCCTTGATATGCTGGAAGGCCTGACAAGTCTACCTGGATTATCCGGACTCATGTAGCATTTGTCGGCTGAGAATTTGGATTATGGGTCTGGCCCTGCTCATCGGTTGGGTTGGGCCTGGAGTCTGGTCTGTTGGTGGGCTTCAATGTCTCTAGCCCAGCCCATCCATTTCGGATTAGGTGCGGCCCTGACCGTGAGGCCCACTTTGATATATGTATTGCATATCTACTCCGTCCATCTGTTTTGCCAATTCATTTTAGGATATTTGCTTTTTCCTTTCATCCTGTTCTATGTGACCATATCAACAGGTTGGATGGCAAATAAATTTAACGGTGGGCATTACTGTCCACGAGGCTTCAGATAGTTTTTAACCGTAGGTGTTCAATCACAACTGTTTCATGTGGTATGGTCCACCTGAGATTTGGGTCTGCCTCGATTTTGGGCTCATTCCCTAAAATGATATGGCAAAACGAATGAACGGTGTGGATATACAGTACATACATCAAGGTGGGCCCCACGGCTAGGACCTCACCTAATCCCCTACCACATAAGAGAAGCCTAATCCAACACAATCGTTCTCGCGGCACAAATTACTTAAATCCAGACCGTCGAATTGGTGTAGCCAGTGTAAATGTTACACAATCTCCAAATTCAGACGATGATGACCCATATTTTATGGGTTTTCATTTGTTGAAATCGGATCGCCGCTAGTGGGCCCCATTTTACACTCATAGAATGGGACCCGCTACTTATGGGTTGAATCAAATCTATGCCACGTGCACACTGACAGTCTGCACGTGTGTAGATCGTCACACTCTGCCGGAGTATGGTGCGCGTGTGTGCATGCGTCCGTAGTGTTAACGAGTCACGAGATGCGCGTATTTATTTGATTTTTTCACACGCATCCTCCCCATCCGTAATGTCATGTCAACGTAATCCGTATTTCCTCTGCAAGATATACTGTGCAATTATCCAACTCCTTTTCTACTCGACCGAGGAATTATACCATACTCTGCCAGAGTACGGCATATCATATGCATGCAGTAATGTACATACCCAATGTACACTTGGGATGCGTGCGCCACAATCCAAAACGTCCGCATCAGATTGCTTGGACGATTCTAACTGTTCGATCAACGGACAGAAAAGAAAGGTACATCCATGCGTGTTGCCTCGTGCAGAATGCACATAGCCGTGCAAGCATGGGCCCCACCTAGGATAGGTACAAACTACCAGAGTATAAACCCAATGTGCTGTGTATTAGTGGTCGTTTTCTTCTTTGAAACTGAACCGTTGATTGCAACGTTTGATGAGCATTGAAAAAAGAGATACGGATTGAACGGTGAACCTGCCATCACAGCCGTTTGTGGTGGGTCGATATGGTGAGATTGAAAAATGACTGTACCGTATGTCATCGTCTAACAACTTGCAAACCGATGCCTTTGATATGCTTAAACAGATGGACCGAAAATGAAGGATCCAGGACTCAAGTGGACCGCACTGAAGGGAAATGTGCGTTCATAGCATCATTCCTGATGAGATAAACTGAAAACACAAATATTATTTTGATTCAAAACTCATGTGGCCCGACTAATATTTAAACTGTGGACGTTCAATCCTCATGTTTTTGGCCGACTTAGGTACTTGATCTGGCTCATTTCTTGATTCATGTCTTAAAATGATCTCAAAAAATGTATGAACGGTGTGGATTTCGCACAAACATCATGGTAGGGCCCACCTAGAAGTTCCTGCGTTGGGATGCTAGGTGGCGGCCACAGTGATGTTTGTGAGAAATCCACACCGTCCATCCGTTTCGACAGCTCAGTTTAGGCTATGCCACCAAAAACGAGTTGGATCGAAGACCCATGTGGGCCGCACGAGAGGAAACAGAGGGGTTTCAGTGACCACCGTTTGAAACATTCGTATGGCCAGAAAGTTTCATATAAGGGCCAAGTTTTTTCAGTGTTTTCACTTCATACCAGTGAGAATAACCTTATAAACGATTTAGATGGCATATAAAGTTAAATCCCGGGAAGGTTTCAACGGCAGGAGTTTTGAATCCTCCTTGTTTAACGATCATACACGAGTTCTCAGTTCCGACGAGCAAGGTGCATTATTTGTTAATCCAGATCATTTATATAGTGGATTCATCAATGGATAGACTATATCGCAAAATTCTCCTTCTCAAGACAATCTGAACCTTTAGATTTTATGGCCTTGAGATTAAGGGTTCAGATCTACATTCGTTTCAAAAATGTCTTAATATTCATCGTCAGATCTTTTAATCTGGAAGATGTTTAGTAAATTCTCCATCCACTCTGTGATTAAACAGACCAATGGTCTGGATTACTGATAATGGCCCCACTTGTCAGACCTAAAAGGGCGTGTATTCTTTGCAAACACGCAGGCCACGTACCATACAATTCCTGATTACTAGGTATTTTAGTATGAAGGTATTTCTAACCATTTATGGAGCATTCTATGAAGGGGGTGAGGTTATTTGATACTCTGGCAGACGTGTATGCTTCATAAACGTGCAGTCATAAATTCTAAACGTAGCATTTGAATTCAAATCGAACCGACTAAATTGTGGGTCCCACACTAAGTGGGTCATTAACCCAAAACGGCATTGATTGAGTGATCCCAAAGTCTGATTAATAAACATTTCTTTGATGAATATCCTACGACTGTCCTTCACTAAACCACCATCAGATGTGTACCTATGGGCAATCTGGGACATCAAATTCCATGGAAAGTGAGTTACATGAACGTCCTACATAAAAGTTACATTTTCGTCACTCGTACATGTTAGGTGCGCGAGAGTATGAACTGTCGTTGTCTGCCAGAGTATTAAAACATTTCTATGAAAAGGTAATGATTAGGGTTTGCGTTTGCGTTTCATCAAACAATCTAATGATGGGATGTTTTTGGTGGGGGCAATCAAGGGCTTAGACGGAGATCTGATACTATTCATTGCCGAAAATGGTTATGTAAAACGTGAAATTACACGGCTGTGATGTAACGAAAGATACTAAACAATATATTCAATATTTGTGGTGTGACAACACGAGACAGCACTGCAGATCTTCTCGATTACTTGCCACGTGTCACAGTGGTGTGAGCGTGAGTTGGATAGAGAACTGAAGTTTCTCATCTCAGCCGTTGGAACTTGGATATGCTGAAGGCCCATTGCCCACTTTACCAACGCTATTGTAGGGCCCGGATTGCTTCTTAGATGAATATCTGAACCGTTCATTTTGTTGCAAGAATGATTGTGCATGAAGAAGAATTCGGAGAATTGAAAAGTAAGGTTTGAATGGTTTATATTCAAATCAAGGATCTTCAATCAAGCATGATTTTGAGGTCATAGCTTCTAAAAAGCATAATGAAAAAAATGAACGGTTCAGATCATTATCTAAGATGTCATCCGGGATTAAAACCTGCACCTGGGGTGCACTGTTCCCTATCAAAACCCAAAAGGATGGTAGTCTTCTGGACACGTGAATGGGATTGATTCTTTCAATAAAAGGGGACCGATCACTATCCAAAAAATGAATAGTAATCACATACGTGCATGGTAAAGTGGGGTCCATTCATGATGTTTATGCAAAATCCAAACCGTGAATCTGATGTATCTCGTCATATTCATTGCATGGACCAAAGATCATCAAGATCCAAAACTCAGGTTGAACACACTAAAATCCCGTATATCAACCTGATGCTGTTAGCCCCACCTTCCCAACATTTCTCTAGGCTGGTTAATTGCGGCCACGGTCCACACGGGTGGCCCAGACGTGACCCTTCTAGCCTATAAAGCACCATAACATTAGAATATCAACGGTCCACATTTGTGGCCTTCTAGTAGAGATGGAAATAGGCAGGGTAGGTAGCCGGGGTTCGGCCCCTAAACTTGGCCCGAGGACCGGCTAGGCTTGAAATCTAGGAGCAATGTGCAGGCCAGGGCCAATGATGAATGGCCCAGTCCAATCATCAAGTGGGCCACCATTATACTTTAACGGTGAATATGACGAGGTGCATCAGAGCATGTCATGTTTTGATTATCCAAACCGTTTATATGATGTGGCTCTATGTGAGTGGAGGATGCTGATTGATTTTCTTCATTTGCGATATTTCAAACCGTTGATCATTTAAATTGGAACTGTCAATTGTCAACATTAAGAACCAAAAAATGATGAAAAGTGATGGCTATGATCATTTGATGAGTATGATTCAGGTATGGAGGATCACAAGATGGACGGTCCCGATTTGCACATCACCATGCCACGTGTACGATAAGATATCTGTGGTCATCTTTAACTTTGGTGAACGATACACGTCAACAGCCCGGAGGATGTAAATGGGCCGGGCCTGGGTTTTTTGGGCCAGTTATTTAAACGGTTTGAGCCGGGCTTTCGGGGCTAACCTCTTCCAAGTTTTTATTCACCTCTAAAACATGGCAACGTAGCACACGTGAGGGGGAAACGGATTGGCTACTCCCCCTGCCAGCAGCCAATGGCCGGTGGTCGGTGCTCTGTGGGCCCCAATATGATGTATGTGTTTCATCCATGCCGTCCATCTATTATTCCAGATCATTTTATGATACGAGAATAAAAATGAACTATATCCCAGTCTCAAATGGACCACATTACAGGAAACAGTGTTGAATGAGCGTCGACCATTAAAAACCTTTTGGGGGCAATAAAAGTTTTGGATCAAGATGATATTTGTTTTTCCCCTTCATCTGGTTCTGTATGACCTAATCAACAGATTGGATTTCAAATAAACAGTACAGTGGGCCTTAGGAGTATTTTAATGGTGGATATCCAATCACTATTGTTTTCCTGTGGTGTGGTCTACCTGAGATTTATATCCCTCTCATTTTTGGGATCAAGCCCTACAATGATCTGTAAAAATGGATGAACGGAATGGATGAAACACATACATCATGGTGGGGCCCACAGAGCACCGACCATCAGCCACGAGGCTGTGGCAGGGGGAGTAGCCGATCCTTTTCCACGTGTGGGAGATCCGTGTTGGTCTAAAGTTGTACTCTATCATTTACATGCATTGTCTCCTTGAATGGGCCCCATTTGAACTGAAGAGACCCTGCAGCTTTGCACCACGAGGATTTTCTTCTCTGACAAGTGGGCCCCGTGTTCTGCAATCCACGCGTCTTTTGATCCTTGAAGGGCCTATTGATAGCCCAGAAGCGTATGCCACGTTTGCAGTATCAACCTCATGATCTTTGATGCTATATATCTGACGTTGTAGAAGTTCTATTGAGCCAGCTGGGCACATGGGTGCAAGATCCAAGCTGTCCATCAGGTGGTCCAACTATGTAGATAATCTGGCCCAAAAATCAGGATGGTCCAATCTGTTTACACTCATATTTAGCCCTCTTCTCTGACCAATGAGGTCGGCACCATGCGGCTAAGTGATGGACAATTTTACAAATGGCTTTTATCATTGTTTATCAAATGATTCAAAAGATATTATGTGGTAGCCATGTAATGTTTGGTGTAGATCAAAGGTAAGAGTTAGAGACATGCAAATTAGAGAATTTAAATGTCAAGATTTCGACTCTCTCTCATAATTAAATGCTAAAGCCAAATGCACAAGGCCACCGTCTCCCAAATGCCTATATAAGAAACAATCAAAGAAGAGCTCAAGGGTCTACAGCAAACACAATTATCTACCTTTTATTTATCTTTATTTAATTTAGCTTAACATTGGTAGTTACTGCATAGTTACTCTTGCTATAATATTTAAGAATATGAGTAAATATCCTCAAGATTAAGTTGTACAATAATGTTCAATTGACTAACAATTAAATTGTTCATGCCAATCTAGTTATATCTTGCTAACCACCTACCTCGATTGTCTGTTTGGATAAGTGAATCAGATACTTATTTTAGTTTAGTTTTACTTTCATTTATTTATCTGGTTGATTATTATTTTGTCCACATGTTCTAATATTAATAAGGTCAATATTCATTTAGCTTTATTTTGTTTATTCATATATTTTTGTTCATTTGAAAGATATACAAATATAAAGACTAGTAAAAGAAAATATCTTTTAAGGCTATAAATTCATATCTATTATTATTATAAAGTAAAAAAAAAATCGTTTAGAATAACAAACCCCTATCCTATCCTTTCACAAATCGCTCTGAATGGAGTGCAAATCAATGATTAGAACGATAACAGATCATAATTTAATTTTCAACGTCCTCTTGTTGCACTGAAATGAGCAATTCAATCAAAGCCTCTAAGCCAAAAAGAGACTCCGACTCTCTCTCGTATATCTTACTCTCACACGAGCAATCAATCCAAACATTTACTTACAAGTGTGGCCTAATTTAATTGAATTAACAGTGATATAATAGTCTGGTTTTCCATTGAGGATTCAACTATGGGAGAACAAGGATAGCAAATGTCTAATTTCCTTTTTACCGTCCAAATATTGGGTCTTTAACAGCGAACTGACCCCATGTTCTATCAAGTGCAGCTAAATAGTGTGGCCCACCTGATGAACATCTTGGATCTAATCACACGGTCGCCTGTAATGGCTGGCACGCATACGCTTGAGCGCTTAGCAATTTCCTATATGCAATCATGTGAAAATTTCAGTTGTATACCTAAACTTATGTGTAATCACATTTATGCATTTACAGCTATACGGAAATCGATTTGAATGTAACCGCCCACAAATTCCACTCAGAGTATGAATGTAACCATTTAAATTGGGCCTTGGAATTTGGATGCTCTACCTATTTTACATTTAACCATTCATCTGCCAAACATAAATTGAATGGTTAGGATTGCATGATTATTAATTTTGGAGACATGCTACGTCAACAAATGGGACGCGGATTGCTTAGATGGTGCTCTGTGGGCCCCACCACAATGTATGTGTTTTATCTACACCGTCCATCGATTTTGCCTCCTCGGGAAACAGTCGTGATTGAACATCCTGGTCTTTGTGACCTAGTCATCAGGTTAGATGGCTAATAAACATTACAGTGGACCTTAGTAAGTTTTTAATGGTGGACATTCGATCACCACTATTTTCCTGTGGTGTGGCCCACTTGAGATTTGATCTGCCTCAAGCCCAAAAATAATGATCCAAAATTGATGGACGGCATGGATGAAACACACAACATCATTGTGGGCCCACAGAGCACCATCCCAACAAATCCCTTTGGGCAACAGACAAAAAATAGGATTTTTCCATGATTTTTTTTAATAAATTAGATCCTGCCATATCCAATTCCATTTTTCACGTTTGGATCCGGGAAAACAGATTTTTAAAAAACTTGGGTGTTTGGCATTAAAACCCGAGTCCGTTAAAACTACTCTTATTTGAATTAATAAGAATTCAAAGCATTATCAGATCAACCACCACCCTTCTTTTCTACTCCTTCCCATTCCCACACCTTCCAATCTTCTCCTTCAGCCTTCTTCACTGGACTCCAGTCCAAACTACTCATTCATCAAGTAGGCAAACATTGAGATCCAAAGAAATCCCATTTCTTTTTCAACAAACCGGTTTTTTAAAACCAAACAGATTGGTTCAAAGAGCATTTACACAGGAGAACAATTTACAAACAGAAAACAACTTGCAACTGCAAATTTCAGGTCCAAGAAACGTATTGAACATACATACACTGCAAATATCCAACGAAACACCAATCAATGGCCCTTGTGCTTCTTCTCAAAAAGGCCATCAGGTCCTGGAAGACAAGAAAACAAGAACAGCATGTTAGAATATCAGATTGAAAGAGCAATCAATCAAAAGCCGCCTCTCTTTATTTGCATCTTCATTCAATAAAGTTAGTACAACTCTTTTATGACTCATGAGATGCAGCAACAACAACAATGCATATCACCACCTCAAATTAGTCGCAGATATTTGGGGTTTTCCTACAAGGGCAGTTGGTGTGAAGAACAGCAACTAAGCGCCCACTTTGAAGTCGATAGAAATCATTCCACAGAACCAAAATGTCTTGCATTTGGAGTTGGCTAGGGAAACAGGAACCCCATTAGTTGGGCCACATTTTCCCGTTTTTTCCACTCCAAATAGCAAATCAGATAAGAAGTCATTTTTAAAAAATAAAGCAGAACACTCTCCCATCCAAGGCATTCAAAATCGGTTATGTAACGGCCGTTGCAAACGGTAATGGTCATAACTGTTACATGTTACGGGGTCGAAATGGCCGTAACGGCCGTTACAGAAAAACACAGGCCGTAATGGTCCTGTAACAGTCTGTAACGGACAGTAACAGCCCTGTAACATTTTTTTCAAAAAACAAAAAAGGGCCGTAATGGCCACCACTGTAACATTTTTTTCAAAAAACAAAAAAGGGCCGTAATGGCCGATACGATGGTAATGGTGGTGGCCAGTATGGCCACTGTTACCTTTTTGGAACACCTCAATCCCATCCTCTGCCACGAGGGAACCTTCCAAACATGCCCCAAGTATCACATGGAATAGAGTGAATGTAAGTGTCACACCAAAAGTTTTATTGTTCAGTAAGCCCGGATGGCTCATGCTCCAGGACTACTTGATTGATTAATCTCTTAAGATTAAAACCCAACACAAACAAATGCCACTCGTAACAATAGAACCTTGTAAATTACTTACTTTCATATGACAAACTTCTAAGGTGTCGGCAGGATCAGATCCGACAAATGGAACAAGTTGTGTTCTATTTGGGTCATCTAGCACTGAAGTAGAATAAGCTAATGTAACACTTCAATATGAATTGCCCATGTTGCATCGATGCTACCGAAGGTGGCTTCAACAAGTCATTGATGTAGTTAATTGCTTAACACGCCAGAAGACGTGTAATTTTAGCCATGATGCATGTGATGCATAAAAGAGGGGGTGAGCCCTCCAATGCTAGGAGGATGGCCCACTAGCATACAATGCAGCCGCATCATAGGATTATATGAATAGAAGCTTCTAGTGAGCTGGAAAGGAAAAAAGAGTCAACAGGATGTGAGCAGTTTTAATAAAACAAGCAGAAAGTTTCAACTTCTAGACAATAAAACAACTTAAAAACAAGCAACGCAACCTCATGGTTGTACTCATGATCTCATCCTTATTAAATGAAGCATCCCCCATATTTGATGCAATTTCAGTCTTCTTCAAAAGTACTCTGAAGCAGGACAATTAACCACTTGCTCTAAAAGCTCGAACTATTAGAGCATGGCAAATTAATCCCTTTATCTCATAGCCCAGGCTCCACATCTCATCGGTTAGGACCTCAGCCGAACCCCGCTCGTGGGTCCCAAATCACATGGGTACCGCCCCACACGGGCCGCCCACCCCGTGTGTGTCCCCGCATCCCACAGGCTACCCCACTCGAGTCCAATGTGAAATGCACATTAATCACCCCCGGTGAGGAGTCTCGAACACAAGACATCCCCCATGGGCCCCGCCCACCCCAAGTGTGCCCCTGCATCCGACAGGCGACCCCACGTGAGCCCGGTGTGAAAATGCCTTTGTATTAATCACCCCTGGTGAGGAGTCTCAAACACGAGACCTCCCGCTCTAATACCAATTTAATGCAAGACAATTAATCACTTGCTCTAAAAGCTCGAACTATTAGAGCATGGCGAATTAATCCATTTATCTCATAGCCCAGGCTCCACATCTCATGAGTTAGGACCTCGGCCATACCCCCCTCGTGGGTCCCAAATCACATTGGTATCACCTCACATGGGCCGCTCACCCCGAGTGTGTCCCTGCATCCCACAGGCTACCCCACTCGAGCCCAGTGTGAAATGCGCATTAATCACCCCCGGTGAGGAGTATCGAACACAAGACATCCCCGTGGGCCCCACCAACCCTGAGTGTGCCCCTGCACCCCACAGGCAACCCTACTCGAGCCCGGTGTGAAAATACCCCTGCATTATACTCTTATCGGAAATGGGAAAGTCATGGCCAAAATACTGAAGCCATGATGAAGTAAAAAAGCAGATAGCTTGTAATATCTATACTAAGTGCAAGGCATGTATTATCCTTCAAACCCAAAGCTCTTCTCCTGGATGTTTTGAAACTAGTCAGCTCTCAAACTCTGTAAATACTGCTATTCAACATTCATTGAAGACAAGGGAAGGAGACAATGGAGAGAGAAAAACAATCAAACAGATTAAAAAACAGTTCATATTTGACTAGTATAAATATTCTGCTGGGTTTTTAGTGAACAGTGAGAGACATTTTGGGAAGAAAATCATTAATATACCAGGCATAAACAGCTATGTCACCTTTCGGCCTAATTCATCTGAATCACAATATATGTCCGATCATATTTTCTACAGAAGAATGTTCAATCAAAAAAATAAAACAAATGACATTCAAATTTTAAAAGGAGAATTTCTACAATTTTCATGCAAAACAGATGCTTCTCCATATGCCACAGACATCTACAACCCAGCAATAATGTAACATCCAGCACTGAATAATATTGAACAAACTCGCTACTCCATACCAACCGTTAAGATGTTCAGACACTTGAGAGGGAGGGCAAGAGGGAGAGAGAGGGAGACCATACCCCATGGAAATTCCTTGTTGCGAATGTGCAAATATGGGTATGGCTGCAAACATGGATAATAAAGGGAAAAAAATGTAAGTGAGAAAATTAGATAGAATTATGGTGCATTTTCATGATGGAAATGAAAGAAAACAGACAGTCCAACCTTCAGTTTCTAACTTGCAAGTTGCAAGGCTACAAACGAAACAAAAGAAATGCAAACAAATTCCATGTTGACGTACATGCATATGAAGCCAATCAAGAAAATATGAAAACAAAAAACATACAGGGGGATCTTCATGGTGGGGATGGCCCTTTGACAGGTTGTAAATCGTGAGAACAGTGCAGGTTGCGATGCCCAAATACGTTATCTTTTCCCATTTAGCCGTTTCATCTGATGGAAAAACACTGATACATCTATTATCTTCACTTGGGTCATTAGGTTGCAAAAGAAAGACATTGTAATTGAATCAATCATGAGATAATACAAATGAAAGAAAAATCAAACCCCAGGTAATACACACACTCATAGGACAAGGGGCAAAGGCCCTAGGAAGCTAAAGAAAACCATGGTGAAGAAACAACAGACTATCCAACAACAAGAAACGAATCAGGTTTTTTTCACAGAAAATCAAATTTTTACACGGTTGCAAAAACTTTTCAAAATAACAAATTGAAGGATGGGAAAACCTAAATCTAATTCAAAACGAAGCTTTCAGCAAATTGGCATGCCCCAACCAACCCAACAAAATCACGTAAACATGTGCACACACAATCTAATTTTCACTACACAATTTTGTAAGGTAAAAGCATAATTATTCATTACTAGAAAATTTTAAGAAGGCAAAATATAAAGGAATGAAACCCTAACTGGAAATGCAAGTTTCTGTAAATGAAATGGCTATGAGGAGAAAATCTGAATTACTTCCCCAGAAAATGATGCAATTAAATCAAATTCTTCAGGCAGGGAATTTGAAAATTGAAATTATGAAAAGTGGGGCCCGTGTTTGGTAATCGTGACTATTGATCAGTTAGAGGTGCTAGTCAGATTGATAGAATTCCTTATCCAACCCATATGATATCAGGTCTACATTTACACCTAGACCAAAGCCATGAATATCTAGGTTAGGTCTATGAGGGACAAAGAACAAGAAAGTGAGAGACAAAGTACTAGGGAGTAAGATGAAGGTAGATCTCAACAAAAGTCCAAAATATGAGTTTCCACTACAATGGAAATATTCTTCAATGCTCCAAAGATGCCGTCACCCCATTTATACAAAGACTCTATCACCAATTCAACCTTGATTACATCAACCTTTTACTCCTAAGACAACTTCCACCTACCCCATTAATATGCCACAATAATCTAGGTCAGGTCGGAGTCAAAATAAGCCAACCCATTAATTTGATGGATCGGGTCGGTATAAAAGGATCCAAACACAACTAATTTATCTAATGGGTTGCATTTGGGGAAGGTCTAGCATGGGTTTGGAGAGTGGACTTTTCAGAAAACAATGCACCAAATATACTGGTTGCATCTAGACAAAACAAATGAGCTCCAATAGCAAATGCTATTATGCCTCTTAGATAAAAGCATATAAGAATTTAAGCACAGATCCATGTATAAGTTCTTTTGATATCCTAATATGACGAGGATTCAAAAAATAAAAATTAAAAAAAAAAAAAAATCCATGAAGAATATACAGTCTAAGGACCTGTTTGGTTGCCACTTAAAAATGAGTTAGTCTCATTTTAGTTAACAACAACTATGTACACGAGATTTGGGTTAGAATTAAAAATAATCTCGATAACCAATAATTTATAAAACTATGATCTCTAATATAAAATTAATGCAACCTAAAATAAGATGAAATCAGTTTCCAAGTATATTGTAAATCAACAGACTCATGTATACATAAAACTCCCATCTCTAAACATAAGATGCCTAGCAATCCGTCTGGGGTGAATCAGTTTGGGTTGATTTTGATAGGTCCAGGATCCAACCCATTTAGTGAGGCCTGGGACCCAACTGACCCATTTACTAACTGGGGCAAACTTTCAGTCCTAGACCCAAGTCCAATAGGGTGACTTGGGTCCAAATTCCAATTCACATCCTTTTATCGTTGGGGTTGGGTCACCCCTTTGTGCCCCACCATGGCATGTCCCTAAATCTCCCAAATTGGAAGATCCTAACACCAGTTACGTACATGTCAATCCTTGAGACCGTTGATGTTTGAATAAGTTGAATAATGTTTGCTCTCATGTCCTTCCCTCCACCTTATCCCTCCTTTCCTAAACTGTTTAGGTACAAGAATATGTGGTTGCGGCATGACTCCTTCCAAAAGTTGGTGAAAGCCTCCTGGTGTTCTTCTGAGACAAGTCAGCACATACATATTCTTCTCAGCAAGCTGAAGAATACCAAGCAGGCCCTCAAATCTTGGAATAGGGACACACTTGGGAATTTGTTCCTAATTATCAAGAAAGCCAAAGATAAGCTTATCAAGACGGAAGAAACCTTTACACTTTCCCAAGACGCGGCAAATCAGGCCCGTCTCATGGCGATCGGAACACCAAATTTTTCCACAATGTAGCCGGCGAGAGAATCAGAAAAGCTTCAATCCATGTTATTCAGCTCGACAATGGGGAGAAGAACAAATATCCAGCTAAAATCCAAGAAGAGGTGATCAGATATTTCTCATCCTCGTTCAATTCAGAAGAAAGAGAGCCAGCAGGGGACTTTCTAGACTCTATTCCAGTGGCTGTTACATCAGAGGATTACATCTTCCTTTTGTCTAAGCCATCCTATGAGGCGGTGGAAAAGGTCATGGGTTTGAGTATCCATTGTGGTGTGTGTGAGGGTTTGTATTAAAAAAAAAAATAATTAATTAAAAAAAATTAAAAATAAAAATAAAAATGAAGATTACAGTTTTTAGCTGTAATCTGAAACATGGAACATTTTTTAAACTCTTTGATGTAGGGAGAATTGTGGCTCGGCTTCAGAATTCCCAACCCTTCCTTCCAACGGTTGGACCCATGGTTTAGTGACATATATCATTGTGCATTTATTAAATACAGCGCCCATTGTACATGTAAGCCATTGTATCCTCTGTGTATGGTCCACTAATGTTCAAGGAATTAATGGTCACGATTTATTGAGTTGGGTTTATACCAACAATCTATCTTAAATGAGACTTTATACGTCATTTGATAATTTTTAAAGGATTTACCATTCCAAGCTCTGTCGTGTGTGAATACTCAATTATAGATAGTAAACAATTCGCTGGTTATTCAAACACAAACAACTATTTATCGTGTAAACAGATTACAGCTAAAAGCCAAATAGGACAGACTGTGAACACTTTACGCCTGTAATCTGATTACCTGAAATCAGATTAATCAGATTACAACTTACAGGCATCCAAACGACCCCTAAACCCAAATCAGAAAACTAAAGCTCTTATCTCTCCGATCAAACGAAACCCAAAGAGACCCAACAAAGATCAACGATCGTGCAAGCATAAAAATCGATGTTTTGCATAAAAAGTACCGATTGAACATGGAAAAAAAAATGAATATACAATTTTAGGAAATTTTCAAAAAAAAAAAAAAAGAGTAGAAAAAATAAGGAAATGATATATGGAATTTCAAAAAATAGATATATTTAGAATCGACAGAAAGTGAAAAAAAAAAAAAAGAGGGGTAGTGGGGGAAGGAAGTAGAGTTTGTTTTACACTCATCGCCGTGGTGAGATGAGGAAGAGAAGTTCTTCTTGGAAGGAGAGCTCCGTGCGACCTTCCGAAGAGCGGATTGAAGGCCCGATCTCGCCATCGCCATTGGCTCTCTTACTTCTCTCTTACGCTTGAAATGGATTCAATCTACACAGTAGTAAGATCTAAGAAGGTGTTTCGAGAAGTTATTGAACGGAAAATACTATTAATACACAAATTTTTGTCAAATTTACATTTCAAGCTTCATTTTGTAAATTATCCATAAATAGCAAATTTTTTATCAACTAAATTTCTGTTTAATATTTCATTATTTACAATTGTATACTTGTTTATGCCAGTGTCTCGGTTCTACTTCTGCAACTTTTTTATCGGGCCAACCCCTGAGTTACTCAGTGGGGCCCACAAGTGGTGTATTTGTCTTATCGACGCCATCCATCCGTTTTGTCGGATGATGTTATGGTGTGAGCCCAAAATTGAAACATATCCAAAGCTCAAGAGGACCACGCCACAGGAAATAGTGGAGATTAAAGCATCCACTGTTGAAACCTTCCTCAGGGCCGTGATGTTTATCTATCATCCAACTTATTCATAAGCTACGGTAACATAAATGAAGGGAAAACACAAATATAAACTTGATCTAAAACTTTCAATCATTGGCTTTCAATTCCAATTGTTTCATGAGGTATGGTCCACTTAAGCTTTGGATATACTTCAATTTTGGGCTCATGCTCTAAATTGATCTCGAAAAGGGGATTAATGGCGTGGATAAGACACATACATCACAGTGGGCCGGATGGAGTTTAGTTGTATGCAATCAGCATCCGGTTCAGTCAGGTTGGGTTCAGGTTGGAAAATTCTTAACTTGATTTGAAATTCAGTTGGAATCGGGTTGAGCACATTTAATAGCATTTTCGTTGGGTTGGGTCGGAAATTTGATTTTTGGGTGATTTGTCTAAGTTTAGGACTACTAGTTTGGTCTCTTGATTATCAAACACTAAGGAATGAAAATGGAATATGGCACACGTGGGAGCTTGATTTGGTTATTGGAACATGTAAATTTTATGGTACGTCTATACATTAGTACAGTGTTGAATGTAGGGTGCCTGTAGATTTATGAATATGTGGAGCCATTGAACTTGGGCAGGGGATTATGTGTTACCTGCTGTGGGGCCCACCTCGATGATGTGCTGCCTATCCATGCCGTCCATCTGTTTTTTCATCCTATTTTAGGATTTGGTCCCAAAAATTAAGCACACCCAAATCTCAGATGGACCACACCACAGGAAACAGTGTTGATTGAACACCCACCATTAAAAACTTTTTAAGGCCAATGGTAATGTTTATTTTCCATCTAACCTGTTGATAAGGCTAAGAAGACCCGAATGAAGGGAAAATATAAAGATCAGCTTGATCCAAAACTTTCATAGCCCACAAATAGTTTTTAATGGTCATTCACCACGGTTTCCATTGATGTAGTCCACATGAGATTTAGATCTGCTTTTAAGTTTTGGGATCACGTCCTAAAATAAGCTTAAAAGAATGGATGGACGTCATGAATATACAACAAATCCTTAAGGTGGGACACACACAGTAAGGATAGCACCTGATCCGCTCCCCTAAGCCTGAATGATCTGCAGACGTGGCATTTTTAACAGATGTGACGCGTTCGTGTTTGCACACATCATACTTTCTTCACTTTATTAGAAAAGGTATTATATCCTGCCAAATTTTATTAGGGTTAGTTTGAATTTTTACACACGCTGCTGAGATTAACCTCTTCAATTCTATGATTGAGAATTAACATCTGAAGCTCTCTCAGTGAAACTATTTTCAAAATCCAGTACACAATCGTTGGGTGCTTCACAAATTCTCATGCATGCACATGCCACGTGTCATTCATTGGATGGTCCCTACGTGAACATTCCTTGGCCCGAAATGGACCATGCAGCAAAATGATGATCAAGGGTACAGATTAATTGTCCATGTATCGCCTGCCTAATGAATCAATCTGGCTGATTCCACACTCCTATTGCATTGGTTTGCCCAGGGTAATTGATTTGATGCTTGCAGATGGGCCATGGTTTTCCTGGAATTCCTACTTTCGCATTATTGCACTTGTACAGAGTTTTATATGCAGATTAGAAAATTACCAAGTTAAAAACTCCAGAACCCCAAATCACATGCTTCATTATAGACGGGCCATTACCTAAAAACTTGGATGTTTGTCCATCCCAGCTCCAGATTGTTCTCCATCAAATGGACGGTTAAAATGGGAGCAGCAGTCAGATTTTGTAAAGCATAAACAACCATCTGTCCATGTGACGCATAACCGTTCAAATGGACAGGTGGACACTAACAAAGAATGCAATGGATTGAATGACTGCAGATAAGATTCTTGGGCTACACATCCTTACTGGGACCCAATGTTCAAATGGTTTGGATTAATATAAACAAATGGCGTTTTAAACACAGATGGTTTCGGTGGATGGACGTCCACTGATCAAATGGTTAAGATTCTTAGGCCACACATCTATAGTGGGAACCACCATTCAAATGGTTTGGATTAAAATAGATAAATGACATGCGTACATGGCAACATGCATCTCCCAAACAAATTTCCTACACCCTGCTGTAGATGGAGAATACACATAAATGGGGATTAATAGAATGAAAAACAGAAAAAGACATAAGAGTTGAAGGAAATAGATTCAATATATAGACCCTCCATTGATGAAATGGCTAGGGTCCGTTGGTTACACAACTTCTTTGGTAGGACCCACTATCCGAACCATTTGGGTTATGATATAGATATGTGTAAATGGGAGCTTGCATCTCCTAAAACCATGACTTTGATGTCCATGCCTGAAGGTAATACACCAACACAGAGCATTCAAATAGTGGGCCCTGCTGTAGATGGAGAATTACCTCCAATTGGGACGGTTAAAATGAAAAATACAAATAAAAAAGATGCATCATATATACTCAATGGATAGACAACCAAAATAATTATGGCTAGTGGGCTAACTAGGCCACAACATCTTAGCCAGACCCACTATTCAAATGGTTTCATTAACCACCATGTCCATGCGGTGTATATTACAACCCAATGCATTCAAATTCAAATCTATAGACGGAGAAGCCCAATAATGAGATGAGTTCAGAGATTGAAACCATTCTATGGATGAATATTTATATATTGGATGGCAAACCCACTGCTTGAATGTTAGGATTGAAAAAATTTACATAGTAAATACTATATGAACAGTTAGGATTTTAGTAAATGCGATTTATGAATAAGCATTGCAAATAAGCAGTCTGCCATGGTATCAAATAAATTCTCTCGATGTAAAAATAAAATAAAATAACAAATTGGAGTGAAGTGTAAGAGTAATTGAGAATCTCCTCACAGGTATGAGAGGTGGGCCATCTCATTCACCTGATAGGTCCCAACGTTGCCCAAAATAAAGTTAGTCAAATGAGTAGGTGGGCCACGTCTGTGGAAACTGGATGGTTAGAAAATTATACCAACCCTTTATACATAGGGAAAACCCAATTGCTATAATTTTTTTATCTAACTGCACGGTTATCCCCAAACTGAAGGGCATGGTCCACTCCCATTTTACCAATCACAGCCATTAAAACAAAATTTTGGACAGCCAAATTCCATGGAAACTAGCATAGACTGGGTCACTTGAATGAGAACCAAAACAAGAAATGACCATATTGGTGCTGTGCATGTGCGGTCTATAACTCTAGCATCATATAATCATTAAAACAAAACTGTCGTTTCAAAAAGAAGCATATAAGATAACATCACCACAGTTCTCATGGGCAGTCAAGTGACCAAGATTCTAAATGCTTGGCCTACAACTCCAAACAAGGAAAAGGTCCATGGCATCTAACTGAACTAAAACTCAAAGTAGCCTTATATTGCCGTGAAACCCTTCTTACCGCCACCACCTGAAGAACCTGCCGGAATGACTTTCAACACGTTGAACCTCACCGTCTTGGACAATGGCCTGAAATGCATGTGTGGATATGGAGTCATGTCAACTTCAAATGATCTTGTATGGCATGCACAGGATGCAAGTGTATGTGAGAATGATCTTTAGAGGAATTGTAGGGTCATGAGTCTTGGCAAAAGTCTACATGTGGGCCTATCGCACTAGTGACCCAGGCGGGGATGCGCCAAAAATCTCGCAGATACAGAAGAGATCTTAGCCATCCA
This sequence comes from Magnolia kwangsiensis, assembly GCA_037074715.1. Classification (NCBI taxonomy): domain Eukaryota; kingdom Viridiplantae; phylum Streptophyta; class Magnoliopsida; order Magnoliales; family Magnoliaceae; genus Magnolia; species Magnolia kwangsiensis. Next base: position 91,324,442 of record CM073585.1, read on the forward strand.
ATCTTTGGTAATTTTCCCAACCATTACATTATTTTCTCAACTGTCTTTTTGCATGATCTTCCAATATGGGAGATTTTTGAGGCACGTCCAAAAATCTTCCACTACGGTAAGGCCCATCACATCAAATGATCTCAATCACCAGAATTTGTCAACATGCAAAGAGTACCAGGAAAAGGAGAGTGCATTTGGTCAAGAAGACTTGCCTACACTGGCCAATGATAACATGATCACCCTCCTTCACACGGAAGCATGGGGATACATGCGCTGGAATGTTCGAGTGCCGCTTTTCGTATCTGAATCAGTCAGACAACAGATATTAGAATCCACTCTCTTAGAAACAAGGGTAGGATTTAGATTTATCTATTGCTTGCCTCTGATATTTCTTCACATAGTGAAGGTAGTTGCGTCGAACGATGATGGTTCTCATCATCTTGGCGCTATGGCAAGTCCCAGCTAGGATACGGCCCCTGATGGAAACGGTACCAGTAAAGGGACATTTCTTATCAATATATGTCCCTGAAAACAAAAACAAAGAGTAGTGCATAAGAAAATGAATCATGTCTCACATTATAGAATACAAACCCATGCTGCTCACCATCTTACAAGGGTTGAACATGATGGGCCCACATCTTACTACAAGCGTTTAAATAGGGTGTCGTTCAAAAGTGGGCCCTGTTTGGACAGGGAGTGAATCCTGATTTTTTTAATTTTTTGTTCTTTTTTTCTTTCTTGGACTTTTACCAGGAAGGACGATGTTACGAAATATTCAGGTGTTTGCTTCATCTAAAGCTTCACACAGCAGGGAGTGCAAGTCATGTCAAGGGTTGCTTCGAGCAATTCCTCTTGGTGCCTTTCCCAAAACAGACCATCGCAATCAGATTCAATCAGAAACATCCCTTCCAAAACGGCCCTCAGGTAACACTGATAGTTCAGCTTAGAGACGGAATATAGGAACTGCAGAATGTCTCATCAATGACATCAATGCACTACGTTGAACAAAGAAAAACTGAAAAATAAAAGGATTGCATGGTCTAAGAAACGTTATGTGGATCGTGTCATCAGAATATGGTTATTTTATAACAATTACAGTTATGATGGCAACAGATATCATATGCTTGCAAGTGACACTATCTATCAGTATCGTTTAAATCTTTCCGGTGAATTCCTTCCAATCTCCTTATTTGATTATCTCATTGGCAATAAGCCTGAGTAGCCAGTGATAGCTGTTTGGATGACTCAACTTGCACATTTATCAACATGATTTTCAATTTGTATGTGTACCCACCCAATGAACGCGTCAACATGGGGTTTAACACTATTGGTTATCAAGTATATCCAACATTTGTTCACGTGGTACATATGAGCAAGATTTGAACCTTTATCAACATGATTTTCAATTTGTATGTGTACCCACCCAATGAACGCGTCAACATGGGGTTTAACACTATTGGTTATCAAGTATATCCAACATTTGTTCACGTGGTACATATGAGCAAGATTATGAGCAAGATTTGAACCTTTCATCAGTTGAACCCCACCGTTATGAAACATACCCAACCCAAGGAAGCTAAGATTATCTTTGGAGTATGATTGTTCCATTGATTGGTACAATTGAAAAACAGTATGGGATTTAATACATGGTAACATGCATGGTGTGCCGTAAAGGCCATTACGTAACGGTAGCAACCATTACATGTTACAGGTTCGAACAACCGTTGTAGAAAAAAAAAATGACCCGTAACAGCCGTTACAGCCTTGTAATGGCCCGTTACTCCCCCATAAAAGCTGTAATTGTCCATTACAGGACCGATACATGTTTTTCATTGTTTTTTTCAATTTAAAAAAATAATAATAAATGAATAAATTTAAAAAAAAAAAAACAGAGAGAACAGAGACACAGAGAGACCGCAATTGCCATTACAGCCCGTATTGTCAAGGTAGGGGTTGTGGTATGGCCACCATTAACACTAGGGATTCTTGAGTGCTACTGCATAGAAACTTGCCACGAACAGAATCAGGGGAAAAAAAAAAAAGGCAAGATGCATCTCTGTCTAGAGGCCAAGATCCCTATTTGGGGCGAACAGAGAACTTTCCCGGTGTAGCGTTGTGCACCAAGTTTGTGAATGTGAGGCCCACGATTAGCTAATCCAGACCGTTGATCTGATGGCCCACTTCAGGGATGAACCATGGCCAAGAAAATCTCTCAATTGATCAGCCTTAAGCTTTCCATTGGAATGCAAATTTGCAAATACATGGTTAAGAAATGAAGCACCAAGAGCCATCCAGTCCAGCCTATCAGATCAACGGTCTAGATGAACCAAACAATGGGTACCACTCCTACAAACTACGTATATGGATTGAAGCAATGCATCTATGGGCAAATTCAGTATTAGCAGTATATGATATATAAAAAGAAAAGATGTGAAATAGAGGATCGATGATAACCATCGATAGCGTCCCTGGGCGTCTTAAATCCCAATCCTACGCTCTTCCAGTAACGGTTTCCGCCCTTCCCAGGCCTCTTCCCCTTCCCTGTTTTCTTCGAGCTGCCACCGCACACGAAAATTCCCAAAAAAAAAGGAAATTTCAGGGGAAAATCTCGATATAAGAGAGAGAGAGAGAGAGAGAGAGAGAGGAGAAAGTGATTTTTTTATTACCTTAGAAAAACCTTCGGCTGCTTTAAGAACGCCTTCTCTGTCTGTACATTTCCAAGTAAAGATATTCAGAATAAATAAATAAAAATCTTTCTTTTACAAAGCAGCATTTCTACAGAAATCGGAAATCTTACAAAGAGAAGAACTAAAAAGAGCTGAAGGGACGAAAGATCTAACCTGTTCCGCCATGATGTGTGTGGGTGGGTGTGAAAGAGAGAGAGAGAGACAGAGAGAGAGAGCGAGGAAACCCTAGTATGCAGAGGGACAAAGGTTGTAAGTCCTTTGGCCTGGGAAAAGAAAAGCCCTAGTTAGGGTTTCTGAGGGACGCGGATTTCCTGCGCATGGATGCTGGGGGGGGTCCAGCGAGATGTTTGTGAAATATCCACTCCGTCCATCCGTGTTTCAGGATCATTCTAAGACATTAAACAAAAAATGAGATGGAACCAAAACTCAAGTGGACCACACGAGAGAAAACAATGTATATTCAGTGAGCACCGTTGAAAGATCTTAGCCATCCAATCTTTGAAACTTTTATTCTTTTTCCAAGCCGTCTATTTGCAACGATTGAGTGGACGGTGAGGATTGTCTCCTCGCCCGATCTATTGGGACACAGTTTGGGTACAACCCCCGTCCGTCGCTAGGAACAGAGAGGGGCTCTAGGGTCACCGTGATGTATGGGTTTTATCCTCACCGTCCACCTATTTTTCCATTTCAATTTTGGGTATAAAATAGGCTATTCAAAGGCTCAAGTGGACCACACTAGGGCACAGAAATTTTGGATCAAGATATTTGTATTATCCCTCGTCTAAATTCACGTGGCCCTATGAACAGGTTCAATGGCAACCCCCTCAAGGGTTCGAGAATCAGGGTCCTTACTCTTGCCAGGGTGGTAGACTCTTTTCCGAACCCTGAGAGTTTCCACTTACTCTCTCAGGGTTCGAGTACCCATAGGTTTCCACCAGTAAGGGTTCGAGTATCCATGGGTGATGAAATTCTACCAGCGTCTGCTTCCTGTGGTGTGGCCTATTTTAGCCTTAGAACTGCCTCATTTTTGAACTGGCATCCTAAAAGACGTGGCAAAATGAATGGCCGAAGTGGACAAATATATCACGGTGGCCCCTCAAAGCCTTTTTAGTTAGGAAAGGGCGGGGTAGTAGGATGATCCAATAGTCTGGATATCCTACTACCCATTTTTGCTTATGGATCATGACCCACAGACCCTAGGAGTGAAATCACAGCCATCTATTGTGGCCCATCTTTCAGAACTAATCAAGGAGTCGGGCTGTCATTGGGTGGGGCCTGGCTTCTACTGAAATACTGGCCCTGTGGACCTGGCCCTAAAATTGGAGCACGTTTATTAATCAAGCTGCAGCTGTCCCGATTATGCCGTTTCAAGGGTATTTTTCCATCAGCCAGCCTAGTTCTTGCTAAGGGGTGGCAATGAGTTGGGTTGGGTTGGGTTGGGTTTAGCCCAAGCCCTGGACTTTCACTAGATGAGTCGATAATTCTAGCCCCCCAATGATGCATGGATGAACGTGATGAGATCGATCACCATCTTCCTCAAGGATAACTACTCTGAATCCATAGAGTTTCTCTGGACTCTTCACAAAGACTTCTCAAATCCACGAGGAAAGAAAGCAGGAAAATAGAAATAAATTCTAATAAAATTTGAAATTAATTGATGAATGAATAAAAACAAGTACACAACCCTTTAAATAAAGGTACCAAGCAATAAGAAAGAAATCAGAATTAAACTATAACTAAAACTCTTAGAATCCGCGACTTACTATAAATAGTAAACTTATCATTTATAGACAGTCATGATGTCTACTAGTGCGCGAGGTTTTCGGCCAAAAATAGTAAGTGTCCTATTTGGCTTCACCAAACCATTCTTCTAATTATCCTAAGAACTTTTCATATTGGACACAACTCCTAAAGCCCAACGGATGAAGAGTTATAATAAAACTAAAACTTACTATTTATAGTAAAAACGAAAATAAAATAGGAAAACGACCATCAATCACGGAGTTTTTCGCAAATTCGGGCTGCTCGTTCTACCCCAAAATCATATATTTTACATCAGATAACTCATTCCGGACTGCGAAATACGCCCGATCTAAGGTTCAACGGTCCGAATCACTTCTGTCGTCGACCGGGCCTTTTCCAATCCATCTTGGCCATGAAACTGTCCGCAACCCGCTCTACATCACCCAACCCAACTCATGACTAGACTTGACCCACTTAAATTTTTTCAAGCTCGGCGTAACATGACCCAACCCATGTGAGTATAAATGGGATAGGCTCGACAGGCTCCACCAACCTACCATGACCACCCATGTTTTAAGAACGAAGCATGACACTAGAGCTATGTAAAGTAACGAGTCCATGCATGCATGCACGTGAACACACATATAACTTCTCTTTATTTTGTTTCGGGTTTAAGCTTTATGTCTTATATGGTCTAGTTGGGTAATTAACATTAAAGCCAACCCCACCCTAACTTTTTCACTTATGGTTCAATTTAAACTGGTGACTTGGTCATTTAACTTATTCAGTTATAGTTCAATTTTAACTCAAGACTGGGTCATTTAAATTGTTGATGCAAAAATCCGGTTCACCCTCTCCAAGCTCTGAGTACTTGGGTAAGCCTGCACAGGAGAAGGACAAAGGAGACCCTTGCTAGAGCAATGGACCCTCCGATGCCAAAGTCAGGCTAAGAATCTAAGTCTAAATAGTGTGAGAAGGTTTTGGGGTGAGAGATTTTGTGTACCTTTCAATGTAAATGAGACTCTTATTTATAGTGAAGATAGGATAATGTGGTCCATAATTTCAAGAACAATTTCATCCATTACACGAGATGTCAAAGAGTGATGGATGCCGGAAGTTATGCAAGAATCACGTTGTGGGCGGTTACTCTTATTGTGTGTTACTGGGAGAGAATCTCGTACCTAACTGATCTAGTCGAGTCTTCATAGTCGAGCAAAGACGTCCATAGCCGAGCTTATCTCAATCGAGCTCAACTCAACCGAGCTCTGTCAAACGACCGATGACTACTTGGACTAGGCTCACCATAACTGAGCTCTATTACTCGGTCATGGATGACTCGAATTGACCTAAGCACTACTAAATCACTCCGAGCTATGGCCTATTGGGGCCAAGCTGACCTGCTGAGGCCGAGCTAACCTGCCAAGGCCAAGCTGAGCAGTTGAGGGCGGGTAGACCTATTGAGGTTGAGATGAGCTGCCGAGGCCGAGTTGACCTATTTAGGCCAAGGTGGTTTTGGTTGACATCTCTTCCTCGGCCATTGAGGAGCTCATTAGTCATGATCGGTGCTGACCGACCTCATGTCCCACTGAAATGTCTGACCCTACCTCTTCTCTTTAGTCAGTCCATTTTTATTCATAACATAAATAATTGTAATTTTTATTTAAATTTTTTTCTCCAATATTTATGAAAGAATCAGAATAATTAAAAATTAAAAATTATATTTGAGTTCTATATTTTATTTTATTTTATTATTATTGCTCATTCTAAAAGAAAAGAGTTGGTGTTTTGGAATATATATATATATATATATATATATATATATATATATATATATATATATATATATATATATATATATATATATATATATATATAAGGAAGTCCTACATGATCACTCTTGTACTCCAAAACGGTTCGTTATCTTTTGAGAATGACGTCTCTTGTTCCGATGATATGAGGATGACCCTTGACAATCTAAGCATATCCTTTCATCTTAAAAATAGACGTTTTTTTCTATTTAAGGAGGTAACCTTTTTTATTTTAAAGAGATTCATTTTTTAGCAGAAAACTTTTGGAACTGCACGATTATATTTTTTAACTATTAGGGGGTGATAAAAAGTAACATAATCAATATATCCCTTTGGTTGGTTATGATTAAATCATCTATATATTTATGGGCTTCTATCCCTTCTATCCGACTCAATATTGAAACGGAATACACCGATCTCCATTCACACATTATGGTGAGTTGAGGGAAGTCACCATTGAGATTCATTTACCTCAATGGTGTAAGATACACCTTTTATTTTGTACAATATTTTATTTTTTTTGAATGTATTACGTCGAGATACCATAAATTTATATTATTTGTAAAATCTAATAATTGCTAACACAATTCTTTGGCCGAGCTTAACCCGCTATTCACTTAGCTTAGGTTGAACTTGCCTATTCATAACCCCAAGTGTAGGGTCGTGATATAGTAATAACTCGGTAAAATTGAGGTTGAATCCATAGGGTTTAAACTTGTACGTATTCTAAAAATAATTAGAACTAAAATAATAATAATAAAATCTAAATAATTAAGAGTAATGGTGAATAATGTTGATAAAAACTTATGAATTTAAAAGTGAAAACTAGGGTACCAAGGATCCACTTGTCACACCCCGAAATTCGGGTAATCAAATAAGGTCTTCGAGACTCGAATCCTAAAGTTCGTGAGTTATAATATAATGATATTTATTACAATCCACGTGATTTAATCAAATTCAATAAATATTCAACGTCATCTAAAAGAAAATAAAACTGAAATGTTTATTAAATTCAACTCTCTTAATAGTTTTTCTTTTCTACTTCGAAATTTGAACATAAACTTAACCTGAATAACTAAAAAAAAAAAAATTAATTGAATTAAAACTAAACAGAATTTTCTAGAAAATAAACTAATGTAGAGGCCCGCCTGCTCGTAGTATTTCAACTATGCACTTGTGCATTTTTTTAGTAGGATGTAGGGTTATTTCTTACTGAAAATTTAACATGTTTAGATAATATCAATTTTATAACAATGAAGGAAAATAGAATACAGATAATGAAATTTAACAACAGAATTGTGAAAATGCGATGCATGTGATATTTTCATGAATACTCATAACATTTATATCATTTCTTACAACACCATACCCAAGTGGATGGTCACGTTGTATTAACACCCATGCACTAGTACCTCATGATGATGGACCCATTTATACGTTAGCTGGTAAGACTATTGCTCCAGTTGTACCTCTAACGTATATCCACACACACAATTATACTCATATGCCGTACACAAAGGATACTCCAAATGATTTAGTGGGTTCTATGGTCTTTAACCCAAGGGACACAATTGCCCTACTTGCTAGCTTTAGGGTCTCTCACCCAAGGGAAACGATTGCCCTACTTGCTAGCTTTAATGTATTTCATCCAAGGAACACGATCGCCCTACTTGTTGATACAACTATATATTTTTTCTCATAATTAAATAATTAATAGAGAAGCATGAATAACATGAGCAATTTTAAAATTAACAAAAATAAATAAATAATAATTTAATAAATCAAATTTTTACACTATAATGCAGGTTCTATACAAGGTGTATAAATTCGATGCTATTAAAATTTAGTTTCTGAAATTGTTGATTTCTGTAATAGTGCTGGAAAATTTACAAGAACTCCTAAAAATGCTGAAATACCTATTTTTGTTTTAAAATTTGAATTTATTTACTTATTTGCAATGTAAATAATTAATTTTATTTGAAATTTAAATTTTTATTGATTAATTTATAAAAGTTTAGTTGTACCTTATATTTAAAATATTATTATTTTATTTTTATAACTTAAACTAGAGTTTAAATTAGAATAATAGTTAGAGGTTTGCATTAATTTCATATTAAATTTTGACTTAATTAATTTAAGAAACCATACAAGTCAGAGTTCATAATACTTATCAAATAATTAAAATTTTGAAATATAATTAATTATTTTTAAAGTCTTCAAAGTCCCCTTAAGTTTAGATTTACATTAATTTAATTCTTACAACAGTAACCACAATAATAATAATAATTTTTAATTCTCAATTAGTATAATTAATATTTATTCTCAAACTCTAGAAAATTAAAATTTTCATTTAACTGCTTGTTAACAATTTAATTGTAACCACTTTACTTTAAATTAAATTAACAAATTATTTTAATATCTGAAATTTCACTTGATTTAGATTAATTTAATTTAATTAATTATTAATTATTAATTATTAAATTAAGTACATATATTAAACAAGGCTTAAAATTTACAATTTAATTTAAGTTATTAATTCTATTTTTTTACTAAAAATAATTCTGAGTTAAATTCAACAATTCTGATATAAAATAATAAAATCTATTTGCATGTACTATATTACATTTGACTTAAAAATTTATAAATTTATAACTGAATTTGAACATATTCTATTTTTAATAATTTACCTTTATATAAATGAATTTTAAAATTTATGAATAACTCATTTTAATTTTAATATTAACAAATATTTTTTATATATAGAATTTCTAAATTAAAATATAAACTTAGATGAATTGTTTATTTTATTCTGTAAATTTATTTTATTTATTTATATAAATATATATATATATAAGTTATTTCAATATTAAATATCAGAAATATATAAAATAGAAATTCATAAATGAGTAGGATTCCCTACATAATAATCAACCGACAAAAATATTCTTATCAAAATTTTGAAATAAATAAGCATAATAATTAACTAAAAATGATAAACCTTAAGATAAGATCACCTACCTTAAAATTCTGATGATTCGGCCCCGCTTTAATCTCTCTCTTGATCTACAGAGCTCTCTCTCTCTATCCCCCTATCTATTTTTTATTTGATTGTTTCCTTTGTTTCTTTTTTTATATATATAAAGGGGTGTGTAATGGAATGGAAGAGTGGAGATTATGAGACAGTTTCATTTAGTGGGACGGTTGGGCACCCATTACCGTACGAAAAGGAATGAAGAATGAAGAAAGTGGTTTAGTCAGCATGCAGAAGATATAATTTTTATTTTTATTTTATTATTATTATATTAAGATATGGTGGGTCTCACTAACGATAATATAAATCTACTCCGTCCATCATCTTGGCCTGGCCACGAGAAGATATAAGGCCAAAAATGAAGTTGATCCAAAACTCAGGTGGGCCACATGCAAGCGGACGGTAGAGTTAGTTCTCACAAAAAAATGCGTTGTTACACCACTTGTAGCTATCAAGATACTACCTTGCTTGATTCAATAAATACAATCGGAATTATAGTCATATCTTATCCAATTGGAAGATAAAACAATTTAAATCAAATCTGAACTTTTCATTGACGTAATTCTCAATGGAGGAAAATTGTGAAGATTGGAAGGAATTTCATCACCCTACCATGCCCAGGAGATGATGGTGAACAACGAGAATTATCAATCTCACTATTTCAAAATAAGAAAAAAAGATATTCAAAGCTATTAATTTGAGTCACAATAAATCATAAAAAATTGAAAATATTCTCTTAATATCAAATTAAAAATCAATGAAGTTTAAAAAGAACAAGAATCAAAGAAAAATAAACATCCCAACACGCTACAAGCTTCACCTCTTAGTCCTAGATAAGTGGTTTAGCCAACCATAAACATGATTAAAACCAAATCTCTTAAACAAAGTATGAAAAATAAACTAGGAAAGAAGAAAAACTCTTTATCTGTTGCTCCACCCTTGTGTTATGCTTCTTGAGACCTTTTCAAACCCTAGAAGATGTTTTGGAACATCCTAAGGCGTCTTATTTATAATTGTAGATTTTCAACTTTTGTACTAAGTTGAAAAAATATAGAAACCACCTCAAATTTACACACTTTGTGTAGTTTTCCAAATTTATGCCTCGAAATGGACTCGGAGTTTCAAAATATATTTTTTTAAGATAATTTCAGGAATATGTTTGTTTTCAGGATAATTTTATAATTATTTTTCTTCACTTTAAATCTTTGATCCTCTCCATTCCTCACTTGATTTTTTTAGATCTTTGGCATGTGAATTCTTCATTAATTACTTTCAAATCTCCAAATATTCATTTAATAATCTTTTGGGCATAAATCTTCCTTTTGGCATCAATTTCACCATAAGCTCTCGAAATTACCACGCACATGAAAACATGAATAATTAAATCGATTAAGTACTATCATGTTTATAAAACCAATGTATAAATAGGAAAAAACATGCAATACTTCACACTCAACACTGCCTCAAAAGTAACTTGAGCCAATTGACCAACTAGCCAACACAACCCATTGCCTCCCCTAATTCTTGCACCTAAGTGGGCAACCAAGCTCAAGCTTGGGCATACTTACGTAGCTCTTATGAGCTTGGGTTGTGGCACAAACCTATGACTTACCATAAGAATTAGGTTTGTACGAATTATGTGCTGGCCTATTGACAAATCTATTAATAACATGCTAAAGATAAAGATTGTCGGTTCAACTACATTTATAGGCATGATGCATTGACGTCGTCTTGTAGAGAACAATTATTTAGATTAATGAACCATAGGCCTCACTACAACAAATTAATTTAGACGTCATCTCTTTAATTTTCATTGAAGAATGGTCCTATCTTTTTAATGTAGAAATATTCTTCTAAAACTCATACATGCTGCATAAAATAAACATTATTCATTCCCACAACATGGAGGCCCACCATTAAAAGTTCAGTGAAAGGTCCAACCGTCTACACAAGATCACAACCTAATCTAAAAAATTCAAGAACAATTGATGCATAAATAAAATAAAATAAGCTAGTTTTGATTTTTCTCAAGGTACAAGTATGATCTTACCTCCTGTCGCCTACACAATAGTGTTGACATGTGGCAACATCCTATTGGGCAACGTGGATTGTACCAAGACAAGTGTAAACACCATCTATTTTACTAACTCATTTTAGGGCACGAGCCTTTGAATATCGTCAGCGTGGAGGTATGTATGTGCACCCTTCCATTGATGTATTATTCTTAGTTAGATCAGGCTCATTTTTGTTTTCATGGTTGTGCAATTGCCCCATGGAGTATGATTTAGGAGTGAGGGATATATTCCAAATTTTGGGAGTAGCCACTGGTCAACAACGTTATTGAATCTATGGTTGACTATAAATGTAGAATCACTCATGAGCTAGGGAATCATAAAATTACCCGATTCAAGTTACTTTTGTGGTTTACTTATGAATGTAGATATTAGGTAAGGTTCATGGTGACAGAAGAGAAAAGGGTTAAGCATTCTTTTTTTGCCAACATAATGTTTGGTCTCTACTTTACTACGAGGATCATGATCTTACTTCACAAAGTCAAACGACTCCAGGTAGGCAAATATAATTTAAAAAAATAATACACAAAAAAATATAAATAAAAATGCAAGCTAATAATACAAGTATAATGGAAATGTGTTAAGTGAAATGTAATATAAGCTTGATTGAGATGTGAGAAAGAAAATGAGATATAAAATATCTTTCTTATTCAAAATGGATGGTTGGATATCTTTGACTCCAATTATACTCTTGACTTTATTGACTTTTTTAGCGGACTACCTTTTTCAAAATTGACCTCTTAAGTAAGGCAAGAGGTTAGTCAAGAATCTATAAGGTATTTCGAGAAGAAGACCCACCCCAATGTTTTTCTTAACCTCCCATTAATTCTCCCTCTCTCCCTTCGTACCTGGCCCCCAGAGATGGTAACTATTATGCTAGATTTATAAATGTAAATCATCGGCTTGTGAGCTGATGAATTGACATGTCCTCTATTTTTGAGAATTCGGTGACTGGGAACCTGAGACAGGATCTCCGTTAGGTAAAAAGCATGTTAGTTGATCGTCGGCATGCGGTGTGCTAATAGTATATTTCTCTTTTTTTTTACACATTTCTGGCCACGTACAAGGGTCGTGAACCTTTTGAGGGATTGGATTCTTTCCTCGATTGTGGCCTGCTTGGTTCGAGATCACTCGATTGAAATTGTTTGACGCCTTCAAGAAGCATCGGATTCCTGTTCATTCACTTTCGTTCAATATTTTAATATTTATCGGGATGTCTGAGTTCAATTGTATCAGAAAGATTTAGGTTTTTCGAGCAGACATATTACTAGGTAGGATTAAGGTTCCAAGAATAAGGATCCACATATTAGGTCTATTCGTTGTTCCCGTGACACACTAAGGGTCATGTCCGATGATTTTTAAATTGTCCAAAGATGATTTTATCGAAACTCTATCAAAGTTTTAAGAGTAGCTTTCTGTCATTTTAGGAGTGGTACCCCAGGATTAAAGCATATTGAAAGTTTAAATTAACCGTGCCATTGAAACAATGTGAAAGGAATGTTTACCTTTTAAAACTTCTTGAGGGCCACACAGATTTGAAATAAGTTGGTATTTGTATTTTTCTTTCATCTACGTTTGTAACAGGTTGGCTGACAAATAAAAATCGCTGTGCCTTAAGGAGGTTTCAATGGTGGATGGAATTATCCCTACTGTTTCCTGTGATGTAGTCAACTTAAGCTTTGGATATACTTCAATTTTTTCAATTTTTTGCCAATGCTTTAAAATAATGTGAGACCCGCATTCTAGCTATATCGTTCCGTAATTTCGACGACCCACGACGTGTAGATAGCATTGGCACATGCTCTTGAGTCACATCCTATAAATTCGAGCCGACTTAAACCGAGACCTATGTCATTACAACCGTGCCATCGCAGCGGTTCCGACGACGTATCTTGTGCGTCAATGTGACGCTCGGATTATGAGATCCGGCCCATGCATTATCTCGGTCGTTGATCGCTTGATTATGGGACCCACCTATTACCGTTGTTGTACTTTCCTAGAAACATAATTACTATGATGTCACCCTAGGGGTGACACCACCCTACCCTACCCCTAGCCCTAAATCCTTACAAGCAACCACCCATTCCCTTTTCCCCATGAGTCAACCCAAGCATTTATGGCCTTACATGAATTTATTACTCTCTCTCTCTCTCTCTCTCTCTCTCTCTCTCTCTCTCTCTCTCTCTCTTCTTCTTCTTCTTCTTCATTTTCTCCTATAACAAGAGAGAAACTAAAAACCTCCATGGCAACCCTCCCATTTCTACTCACATTCACCGTAGATCTCCTCCAATCCAACCATTAGAAGTCCATCTCCACCGTTGAAGGAGCATCATTGGAGCTTTAGAGCACTACAGAGGAAGAAAAGATGGAAGGTGGGTGCATCTTTAAGGTAGATTTCTCCATTTTTTTTAATGAGGTGGGCGCTTCTCCTTCTCTGTCTTTCTTTTATTTTATTTTATTTATTTTATTATTTCTTATTGTGTTGCTGATGACATGTGGCCCACCTTTATGGTGATCCATGTTGTCCGTGTGGGACCCACTTAGAATAAGTTTTATTCACACCGTCAGGTAACCAGACAGTGGGATGCACGTCTGGACGTTCCATGTGAAAACAAAAATATAAGCTTGGTTTGAAACTTTTGGATGGGCTGTTCATGTAGGCCCCACCTTGAAGTATGGGTGTAATCCACGCCGTCCATTCTTTTCCCCAGCTCATTTTAAGCGTTGAGTCAAAAATATGAGTCCATCCGATCTTCTAGGGGGCCATAATGTATGAAACAGTAGTTTCTACTGTTGGAAACCACACTGCCGTTTCTATACATCAAAAAAATCAGATTTTGGGCTTGTTTAGTTTATCTTGAACTATGGGAACCAGTGGGCGAGGTGGATTCGCCTGATGCGGGCCCCACGCGTGAAAAATCGCGAGATTTCCTGATTTTAAAAAAAGAAAAGAAAAAGGGGCATGCGGCTGCAGCAGGAGTTGCTGCTGTCAGCAGCGTGCGCAGGCGGGTGGATGGGCGGGCGGACGGATAGCAGGACCCACGGTCGGCCGTGGGCCCCACCATGATGTGTGTTTTATATATCCATATCGTCCAATTTGTAGGCCCTTAGGGCCGTGGGCCGCCCTCCAAATACCAGACCCATCTAAAGCTCAGGTGGCCCACATCATAGGAAATAATGGTGATTTAATGGGTGCCATTGAATCCATTTTAGGTGTCACAGAAGTTTTGTATCAATTTGAAATTTGTTTGTTTCTCTTTCATCCAGGTCCGTGAGACCTTATCAATAGTTTGGATGGCATACAAACATTATGGTGGGCCCTCACGTGGAGCCCACAGAGATGTATGTGTTTCATCCCACCGTCCAGGCGGACGGTGGGAACCCATCATAATGTATGTGTTTTAACATGCCGTTCAGCGGCTGGCGGGCGGACAGAGGCAAACCCACGGCTCCAACCGTGGGCCCCACCCTGATGTTTATTTCCCATCTAAACCGTCCATATGGTGGACCCCTTACTGAAGCAGGCCTCACCGAAAATTCAGGCCCATCCAAGACTCAGGTGGCCCACGTCAGAGGAAACAGTGGTGACTTAAGGCCTACCCTTGAAACCATTTTTGGGCCCATGGAAGTTTTGGATCAAGCTGAAATTTGTATTTTCTCTTCAGCCAGGTCTGCGTGACCTTATCAACGGGTCGGATGACATGTAAGCATTATAGTGGGCCCCACATGGGGTGCCCACAGTGATGTAGTGTTGTACTCCCACCGTCCCGGCAGATGATGGAGTCCACGGTGAGGTGTCTGTTATATCCCCACCACCCAGCGGACGGTGGAGCCCACTATGGTGTATGTGTTCATCCGCACTGTCCACTGTTTGGACAGTGGGACCCACCATGATTTATGTGTTCCATCCACTCTATTCACATGTGTGTGTGATGTGTGTGTGTGTGTGTATATATATATATATATTATATTATTATATATAATATTGTATATATTATATATATATTATATATGTATATATGTATGATGGTGGGCCTTTATGTGAGCCCCCACCATGATGCATGTGTTGCATCCAAACCGTCCATTTATTTTGCAAGCTCATATTATGGCTTGAGCTGAAAATGAGTCAAATCTATGGTTCAAGTGGGCCCACCTTGGTATGTGTATATGGCCCATGTTAACTTATTTGCGGCCATTCATTGAGGCCCACCTTTGTGTATATATAAGACCCATGGGATCGGGCCCATTTGACACATATAAACCCATGGATTGAGGCCCATCTTGATTCAATTGTGGCCGTCTATTGAGGCCCACCTTGGTATGTGTATGAGGCCCATTTTGATTTATTTGGGGCCGTTGTTGAGAACCACCTTGATATGAACGTAAGGCCCATGTTATGAGGCTCATCTTGATTTATTTTTGGTTATCCATTGAGACCCACCTTGATATATCTAGTTTATATCCACCGTCCAGTTGCCCAGGGTGGTGGGACCCTCTGGGTGCATTGTGTTTTATGCATGCCATCTGTCCAGTGTCCAGACCTTGGACGCTGGAGATTTCTTTCTAAAGAAAATAATAATAATAATTATATTATATATATATATATGTAGTGTGCCCATGTGGGACCCACCTGTGTGTGTGGATTCCACCCATAACGTCCGTCCATCTGGATGGGACCCACTGGATGTGTGGATAGCATCTATACCGTCCATCCCATTTAGTGAGCTCGTCCTAAGGCTTGAGAGAAATGAGGCAGCTCCAAAATTCAATGGTCCACACCGCGGGAAATAGTGGGCTGGCACCCACCGTTGAAACCCTTTGAGGGCCACCTGCTGTATGTGTAGGGCCCACCTTGTTGTATATACACACCACCCATCCATTTTACCGAAACATGGGCTGACTTGTGAGGCCCACTATGATGTATAAATGGGTTATCCATCCATTTTCTGGGCCATGGGCTACCCTATGATGGCCTGTTATGATGTATGTGTCACGCATATTGGCCCACCATGATATAGATGTTTTATCCTTGCCACCCATTCGAGAGGCCCACTTTGATATACTTGTAGCCTATCTATGAGACCCGCCTTGATATATTTTAAGGCCCATGAGTGAGGCCCAATATGTTGTATATGTGGCTCATTTAGTGAGGCCCATGTTATGTCTATGAGGCCCATGTGCAGGGCCCACCCGTTGTGTATATGAGGCCCATTAATGCGGTCCACTTGATGTATATTTGAGGCCCATGTGCAAGGCCCATTTATCATGTATTTCAGCCCAAATGATAAGGCCTATTGCGATGTATTTGCGGCCCATTTAGCAAAGCCCACCTGTGATGTATATTTGTGGTCATGGTGTTGTATATTAGGCTCTTGTGTGAGACCATGGGCCCACTATATGTTTGGTCCTATGAAGGCCACTCCTTGGGAGCAATGTTGGTTAAATGTTCACATTGATGGATAATGATGGTTAGATGTTCACATTGTGACCTTCCCTTAGGCCGATTGTCGATCCCAATTGTCATAGACCGATTACCGATTCTGATGACCAATTGCCGTCTATCGATCGAGGCCGATTATCGATTCTGATGGCCGATTGTCGTTTATTGATCGAGGCCGATTACCGATTCTGATGGTCGATTGCTGATTCTGATTATCGAGGCCAATTATCGTAGTCGATTGTCGATTCCGATTGTCGTGGCCGATTGCCGATTGCCGATTGTTAAGGCCCATTGTGTCACGTATTAGGCCCATGATGCATAACCCATCTGATGTATTGAAGACCCATGTGTAGGGCCCACATGTCATGTATTTGAGACCCATGGACAAGGCCAATTGTGATGCATTCATGGCCCATGGGTAAGGCTTATTATGAGGTATTCATGGCCTATGGGCAAGACCCATTGTGATATGTATTGGCCCATGAGCAAGGTCCACCTGTTGTGTATATGTGGCCTTTGAGTAAGGCCCATCGTGTTGTATATTAGGTCTTTGTATGAGATCATGGGGCCATTATATGTTTGGCTCTATGTGGCCATTCCTTGGGGACAATGTTGGTTAAATGTCCACATTGTCGATGCCGATTGTTGATGTCGGTTATTGGTACTGATTGTGAGTATGTGACAACATAACATCATGATACATACTCATACGCATCATTTGTATATTTATTATGAGATGTGATTGACCATTACATATGTCATAGTGCAGGTTATTCATGGGGCTCCTTGATAAGCGAAGTTGTCCCACATGAGCGCACGGTATGCGCATGATTGATGCATGATTGGATTGTGTGACTCATGCATCTCGCATTTGTGTGACATGACCACCATACTCCCTAACAACATCAGGGTCGTAGCCTCCACAGGTATTTTGTGGATGGCCAGATGGGACACCAAAAATCTGTTCTACATGGGGTGCTATTGATATCCTTAGGTGAAAGTCCTAGAACCCTCTTGGTTCCAGAGGTTGCTCCAACGTCTAGACCGAGTGGGTAGATGAGCGCCGAGTGTCGATTACCAAATGGTTACGCTCTCCACTGTGTCGTGGTCGGTTGGAAGGGGGTGCGGCCTTACCTGCCCGAGAGGAGAGGGCAATGCGGGGCTGAGTCTGACCAGCTAGAGGAATGAGTCCGCTATTGACGAGCCGGGCACGATATTGGCAGGTGGATAGTGAGGTCTCTTCCACTCACCTTGTTGTACGCGATGGGGCGACAATTTGGTTTGGAGTGTAATAGACCCCGGTGATTTCCCAGAGAGGAACCGTACTGATATGTGGACTTATCGAGTAGGAGTTGCATACTCATTCATTTATTCATTCACTATCCACTCGGGTTGGTGGTGCGTAACTAATTGTTGTGTACCTTCGTTATGGCAAGGATTTCTGTTGGGCGCGCGACCAACCTAAGATCAGGAGTTTATCACGTTGAGTCTGACTGTCCAAATTTAGGTAGGGGACTAGTTTGGATAGAAGTCCATTGTGGCGAGCCCCGTAGCCTGCGATACTACATACTATCATCCCGACTTCACACTCCAAGCATGGTCATTTCATTCGCAATGCATATTGCATTACATCCGCAGGCATATGACATTTTGGGTTACTATATTTTCGCACTTATATGGCCTAGACAGACTTAGCGGGATTTGTATATTGCATTGCATCTTTGACATTTGATATTTGGTTCCTTATGACTCATTATATTGCGTATTTTGATATTGATGGACTTATGAATTTGTCCATACTTCTGCTTGCTCTGATAATTCATGATCTTATTATTGTTTCTTTTTCTTATACAGACATTGTATGGTTTATGGATTACAGGCTTTCCGGTATTATATGATTATGACACTGTATTAAATACTTGATACTTACCTTGTGCACACACTTACACCACCCTCTAAGCTTTTTATAAGCTTATGCACGATAGATGCGTGCAGGTGATGTTAGGTTGCAGCAGTATTGAGCTTGGAGCATGCAGTGGTCTTCTGGAGCTTAATTTTTTATTTATGTATTTCCCTTTCAGTGTTGTACTCAAATGATTATATTAGTGGATATGTGATGATAATGTTACCTTTGTGAATTGGATAATCTTGTGGTTATGCTTATTACTAGTTAAATGTAAAAAAAAAATAATAATTCTCCTTGTAGGATCCCAGGATCTGAATCTGGCACATGAATGCTGAGAGCCGAGAATGGGATACTACGGAGGCTGTCGGCACCGGATTCGGTGATTGGAATTCCTATGAATCCGATTTCTAGGTTTGGGGCGTGACAAATAAGGTTGGTAAAACTGATGGACTGTGTTGATAAAATGGATACATCCACAATGGGCCCCACAAAATTGCTCCATATGCAATTGACTTCCACAATTTCACTGCGCTTTGCGTGTATAGCCCTACCATAACATCAAGCCAACCTGATAAACACGGCACGTGTATAGTGTAAGTGGATGTGGATTGCACGGGTGTGAGGATTCCGTGGGACCCACTATCATATGTGTGTTTTATATCAAGTATCCCTTCGTTTTGCCAACTCATTTTAGGGCATGATACCTGAATTGAAGAATATTTGTAGCGGAAGTGGTCCACACCACAGTAAATGGTGGGGATTGATTTAAAAACTTCTTGGGCCACAAAATTTTTCAATCAAGCTAATACTTACCTGTGCAGGTGTCACGCCCCAAACTCGAAAACCGGGCTCACAAAATTCCCGATCGCCGAATCCGGCGCTGACAGCCTCCGTAGAACCCCATTCTCGGCTCCTAGCTCCCATTCGCCAGGTTCCGATCCTGGGATGCTACGAGGAGGATTTTAAATATCAGTTTGATTCGTAATAAGCATAACCAAAGGCATAACCCACAAACAACAACCAAGAACTCCATCACATTTCCACTATGATTAAAAAACTTTACAAGTACAATGAGCATAAAAGGAAATACAATGGTAAATAACAGAAAACTCCAAAACGATCAGCAACGCACTCCTGCCTCAACGCTGCTGCGATCCAACGTCACCTGCACGCAACGGTCGTGCATAAGCTTACAGAAAGCTTAGAGGGTGGTGAAAGTGTGTGCACAAGGTAGAATATGAACATGCAATGTCAGTGTGAAGCGGAATATGCAAATGGAACCATGATATCATGAGCCGTACCAAGGCTATACAATGCCAGACATGAATGTATCGGCCACCACAAGGCCATGCGATGTACAATGCAACTCAAGCATACAGGTCCTCATCAGTGTCCACGTATCAGTACAGCTCAAAGTATGGAATATCACCGGGGTCTAGTACACTCTAAACCAGATTGCCGCCACATCGCGCGCAATAAGGTAAGTGTAAGAGACCTCACTATCCGTCTGCCAATATCGGGCGCGACTCGTCGATAGCGGACCCATTCCTCGAGCTGGTCAAACTCAGCCTAGCATTGCCCCCTACACTCGGGCGGGTAAGGCCGTACCCCCTTCCAACCGACCACGACACAGTGGAGAGCACAACCAACTGGTATTCGACACTCAGTGCTCATCTACCCACTCGGTCTAGACGTTGGAGCAACCTCTTGGTACCATAAGGGTTTAGGGACTTTCATCCAGGGATATCTATAGTACCCCATGTAAAACAAGATTTTCGGTATCCAATCCTGCCAACCACGATGCGTCTGTGGAGGCTACGGCCCTGATGTCGCTAGGGCGTGCAATAACCATGTCACCCAAATGCGGAATGCATGAATCACGCTATCCTGTCATGCAACCAATCCTGCGCATACCGTGCGCTCATGTAGGGCAACACCGCCTAACCGGGAGCCCATAAACAACCTGCCCGAAGGCAAATGCTATGATCAGTCAATACTCATATCAAACATACATATGATGCGTATGATCATGGGCCATGAAACTATACTAAACATGTTATAATAAAAGGAATTATCTTACGATGCAGATGGGCCTGGACGGTCAATACACAGCAAGTACGGCCTGGTGATGGGCCCTAAGGAGAGTCGTAATGTGGACATCCAACCAGCATTACGCTCGCAAAGTGGACGTCAAACCATCATTGCCCCCAAGGCACGTTCGTTGTGAACATCGTACTTAGTCTATAATGGATTTACACATTGCAATGGACCGTAGGTTGTCCCCATTGGATCTTACATATATATCAAATGGGCCATATCCTATGGGCTTTCATTCATCAGATGGGCCACATAAATGGGCCACACCAATGGGTCTTATGTACATTGCAATGGGTCAAAACCCGTGGGCCTTGGATTACATCAAATGCTTAGTCTCATGGGTCTTATATATGACCAATGGCCACACCAATTGGTCCCTATATGTAGATCGAGTGGGCCTCAGCCCATAGACCTAATCATAAATTCAAATGGGCCTAAACCCGTAGGCCTTACATGTACCAAATGGCCCACCTCCATGGGCTTTAAATTTCAACAAAAAGAGGAGTCTAATTACCTGGGCCTAGAAGTACATCAAATGAGCCTAGTCCCATGGACTTGAGACATATCAAGTGGGCCTAAACCCATAGACCTTTTTCAAAGCGAATGGGCCTAGCCCATAGGCTTTAAATAGTCCAAATGGGCCTAACCCATAGACCTTGCATGCATATCAAAGTGGGCCTAAACCCCTAGGCCTTAAATGAATCGAATGGGCCTAGCACGTAAGCTTTTCATAAATCAAGTGGGCCTAACTCATAGGCCTGTTACACATCAAATGGGCCTAACCCATAGGTACGTGGCCCACCCAATCTACACTCATGCCTACGACGCCTTTACCAAGTGGGTGGACGGTTTGGATTCATCACATGAACAAGGTGGGTCCCACTGTCCAGTGGACAGTGCGGATATCACACATACAATCTAAGGGCCCCACCGTCCGCTGGACGGTGGGAGTGCATATACCCAACAGTGGGTGCCACCGTCCACTGGACGGTGGACTTAGAGATACATGCATCAATCGTGGGTCCCATGTGGGGCCCACTCTGTAATGTTTATCTGCCATCCAACCCAATCATAAGGTCACTCAACCTGGATGAAGGGAAAACGTAAAATTTCAGCTTGATCCAACACTTCTGTGGGCCCCAAAGAGGTTTCTAATGGTAGGCATTCAGGTCCACTGTTTTCTATGGTGTGGGCTGCCAGAGCCTTGGATCGACCTGAAATTCGAAGGGGGCCCACCTGAGATGGGGACCCACCCAATGGACGGCTTGGATAGCGTACAAACATCAAGGTGGGGCCCACGGCTGGAGCCGTGGGTCCCTGCTGAACGCCCGCTCGCCCGGGCGCTGCACGCTGCCGCGTGCAGCGTGCTGCGGCTGTCAGTGGCAGACGTGCCACCCTCTCTCCCTTTCTTCAAAATTTCATTTTTCTGCTAAAAGTCATGTGTGGGGCCCGCTTCTTGAAAATCCATCCCATCCTTAGTGTTCTACAGCTCGCAACAGACAAAAAGAGTCCGGAGTTCGAATTTTTTTGAGGCCTAGAAACACCAGAAAAATTTTCAATGGTAACCGTCCATGTTTCCCATGCTGTGGCCCACAAGATATTCGGATCAGTCCCATTCTTTTTCTTGACGGTTGAATCGAAGTGAGTAAGGGGATGGACGGCTCGGATCAAACATATACATCAAGGTGGGGCCTACACTAAGGGACCACCCAAACCCTTCCTTTTCTTTCCTTTTTCTTCCTTCCGTAAAACGTCCAGCGTCTGGACGGTTTTAAGTTTATTTATTATATTTTTTTTTGAAAGTGGAGGGCCCTGATGAAGTGGGCTCCACTGATGGGTGGCATGGGAGTAACAGCCAAGGTGGGCCCCACTTGAATAAAATAAAATATCTCAAGGGGGATCCATTCAAGTGGGCCACACCCTCCCATTGCAATAACATATAATAAAATGAAATAAAATAAAATAAAATAAAAGAGAGAGAGAGAGAGAGAGAGAGAGAGAGAGAGAGATGGAGAGTGGGACACGGCTTGTGATGGAGGGACCCCGTCATTATGGGCCCTCCCTTGCAATGAAACATACAATAAATGGATCCCTTGCACATGGGACCATTAGAAATGTAGATCAACGGTGGAGATCCATTCTCCACTGATATGGACGGTCTAGATGACCTTTCTAAATGAAAATGGACATCATGATGGGGTCCATGGAGAATGGCCCCATCACGGAACGATCATGATGATCCAAGTGGTCCATCGGCCACAAATAAGGGTCCCAAGTGAGATCCACACCATGGATCGGTGGGCCTCACTTGGTCCACCATAAAAACAAGAAAATCTATCATATAGAAGCACCCACCGTCCGATCTTCTCGCTCCTAGGGGTTCCTTGGCACCTTGTCTTCAACTTCAATGGCTAAGATGAAGAATGGAGGGTTGAGATGGGAGATTTTGGGGTAGGAAGGTGGGCCACTTGAAGCTTAAGGAAGGTTGGAATTCTCATACGTATGGAACTCTTGGATTTCTCTTGTTGCTTGGAAATTTTGGAATGAGAAAGAGAGAAAGAGAGAGAGTGATGTAAAGGGAGAGAGAGTGAGTGATGGATGGATGGGTGAGTGATGGTTGTGTAAGAAAAGCTTGACTTTTGAGGCTTTGGTGTAAGAGAGGTATGGGTTGTGAAGACTTTTGAGGCTTTTTGTGTAAGAGAGGTATGGGATGTGAAGACTTTTGTGGTTGCTTGGAAAAATGGGTGAGAGTGATGTGTACTTGACATGTGATGGGTTGATGGGTGATTGATTGATGGGATTGATGTGATTGATGTGACACATCGTTGAGATTCCCTTAATTTTCGCAACACGCGGCGTTTTCTCGCACCGAACGTTGGCCCATAACTCTTGATCAGGGTATCGCCTCGGCGCACGAGTCGCGGTATCGGAACCGCAACGACGGCGCGGTCGCTATGGTATTGGTCTCGGGTTGAGTCGACTCGGGTTATCGGTACATGAATCCAGGTCGCGCGTCGATATTGTTTAAGGGTCGAAAGTTGCCGAAATTCGACCGGTACGACCGCGGGAGTGTACGAAAAGGTACGGACCAAGATACGGGTCTTACAGCAGGTCTTTGTGACCTTATGAATAGGTCGGATGATAAATAACATCAATGTGGGCCCTAGGAAGGTTTCAAAAGTGGACGTTATTATCCCCACTATTTCTTATGGCGTGGTCCACTTCAGTAATTTTAGGCTTAAACCTTAAGGGCTTGTTTGGCCGGGCAGATTGGTTGGGATTGGAAGATAGATCCCGGGATCGGCCAGGCGTGCCAAACAGACATGGGATCTTGATCCCGGGATATAGTAATCTCATGGATCTTAAGACAATCCCTTGACATCACCATCATTACCTTTAAATCCCATCCAATCCACCCTAATCTCTTCAAAATTGCCTACGGCGTGTTTGGTTCGAGGGATTGAAAGGGATCGAAAGGTTTAATCTCGGGATTGGCCGGGCGTGCCAAACAAACCCTATATAGCAATCCCATAGATCTTGCACCAATCCACTGACGCAGCTATCATTACCTTGAAATCCGTGCAATCCACTCTAATACCATCCAATCCCATCAAATCTGCCCGGCCATATAGGCCTTAAAATGAGCTAAAAAAAATAGATGGAAACATATACATTATGATGGGCATCACATAGTCCTGACGCCACGTAGCTACATGGTGTTGGGATCACTGAGCAATCAGCGTCCGATGCATGTAGGTTGCACGTAACTGGAAAAAATGATCATGGTCCAATGCTTCGTATGGTCTAGTGACCCAAACTTTTGATATAGAGATTGTAAGATCGTAACAATTCATTTGATTGCTCCCACAAATGAACAGTTAAGAGAAAGATATAGATCCGGTGTAGTGGAATGGCAAACTAACGGTGGTTTGCAATTTCCATCAAGGAGCATCTTCTACCCACAGAGCAGCCATCACATCCATCAAGACCTAGCTAGAGACGGACGGTCCGACAAAGAATCAGTGGGGCCCATCGTGATGTATGTGTTGTATCCATGTCGTCCATCCATTTGATCATTTTAGGTGATGAGGCCATAAAGTCGATAGATGGAAGGATCTACAATGGGGTTGAATGCCTATCATTGAAAACTTCTTGACTGCTACAGAATTCCATGTGACCTTATGAAAGTGGGCCTATGAAGGTTTTAATGGTGAGCATCATAGTTAATACTGCTTCTTGTGGTGTTGTCTACTTGAGCCTTGTGTCTGTCACTTTTTTGGACTCATCACTTGAGATGATCCATCAACATGCAACACGGAGCCCTGCCTGGACGGTCCATCTCTAGAGCTGGGCAAAACAGACCTGATCTGGTGGATCTGACTCGATTGGACCCAATCTGACCCGATTAGAACCGAACCGACGGTCTGGATCGGTGCGAATCTGGTATCCCCATCCAGATCTGAAATCTTTTCGGGTCGAGTTCGGATTGGCCTTGAACCGACTTGACCTGACCTAAAAACTTGTAAGACCCGTATCTTGGTCCGTACCTTTCCGTACACTTCCGCGGTCTTACCGGTCGAATTCCGGCAACTTTCGACCCTTGAACGATATCGACGCGCGACCCTGATTCATGTGCCGACAACCCGAGTCGACTCTTCCCGAGACCAATACCATAGCGACCGCACCGTCGTTGCGGTTTCGATACCGTGACTCGCGCGCCGAGGCGATACCCTGATCAAGAGATATGGGCCAACGTTCGGTGCGAGAAAACGCCGCGCGTTGCGAAAACCAAGGGAATCTCAACGATGTATCACATCAATCACATCAATCCCATCAATCAATCACACATCAAGCCATCACATGTCAAGTACACATCACTCTCACCCATTTTCCTAAGCAACTACAAAAATCTTCCTAACCCATACCTTTCTTACACAAAAGACCACAAAAGTCTTCACATCCCATACCTCTCTTACACAAAAGCCTCAAAAGTCAAGCTTTTCTTACACAACCATCACTCACCCATCCATTCATCACTCTCTCTCTCTCCCTTTACATCACTCTCTCTCTTTCTCTCTTTCTCATTTGTAAAATTCCAAGCAAAGGGAGCTCCATACGTATGGAATTTTTCAACTCTCCTAAGCTTCAAGTGGCCCACCTTCCTACCCCAAAATCTCTCATCTCAACCCTCCATTCTTCATCTTAACCGTTGAAGTTGAAGCCAAGGTGCCAAGGAACCTCTAGGAGCAAGAAGATCGGACGGTGGGTGCCTCTATAGGGTAGTTTTATTATTTTTATGGTGGACCAAGTGAGGCCCACCGATCCATGGTGTGGATCTCACTTGGGACCCTTATTTGTGGCCGATGGACCACTTGGATCATCATGATCATTCCATGATGGGACCATTCTCCATGGACCCCATCATGATGTTTATTTTCATTTGGAAAGGTCATCTAGACCATCCATATTGGTGGGGAAAGGATCTTCACCGTTGATCTTTAGTTTTGACGGTCACATGTGCAAAATGACCCATTTGATGTATGATTTCATGTATGGGAGGGCCCATAATGACGGGGTCCCTCCATCACAAGCCGTGTCCCACTCTCCATCTCTCTCTCTCTCTCTTTTATTTTATTTTATTTTATTTTATTTTATTTTTATTGCAATAGGATGGTGTGGCCCACTTGAATGGATCCCACTTTGAGATATTTTATTTTATTCAAGTGGGGCCCACCTTGGCCGTTACTCCCATG
This sequence comes from Magnolia kwangsiensis, assembly GCA_037074715.1. Taxonomy (NCBI): domain Eukaryota; kingdom Viridiplantae; phylum Streptophyta; class Magnoliopsida; order Magnoliales; family Magnoliaceae; genus Magnolia; species Magnolia kwangsiensis. The sequence goes on from CM073585.1 coordinate 91,350,970, forward strand.
CCACCCATCAGTGGGGGCCCACTTCATCAGGGCCCTCCATTTAAAAAAAAAAAAAAAAAAATTTTAAACCGTCCAGACGCTGGACGTTTTTAAGGGAATAAGAAAAAGGAAGAAAGAAGGAAAAAGGGGGGGCTTTTTGGTGGCCCACTTGCACAGGCCCCACCTTGATGTTTATGATCGATCCAAGCCATCCATCCTCTTACCCACGACATTTTAGCCGTTGGGTAGAAGTTTGGAGCTGATCCAATCACCTGGTGGGCCATAGCGTCAAAAGTCGCACCTTTACCATTCAAACATCATTTTCTTAATTTATTTCACTTCCAAGCATCAAAAAAATTCAAATTCTTGACTCATTTGGACGGCCTCGGGCCACTGATCGTAATGGCCGGAGCAGATGTCATTTTAGCGGGCCCCAAAGGTGAAAAACCGCAGGAAAACAGTATTTTCCAGATTTTCGAAAGAGGCTAGCCCTCTGCCTCCTGACAACGTGCAGCGGCGTCCAGCAGGTGGCCCACGGCCCTGCACGTGGGCCCCACAGTAATGTTTATTTGTCATCCGACTTGTTCATTAGGTGGGCCACCCCAGTGGTGGGCCCCCCTCCAAAAATAAGTCAGATCCAAAACTCAGGTGACCCACACCACGCGAAACAGTGTGAATTGAGTTCTACCGTTGAAAGGATTTTGGGGCCCACAGAAGTTTTGAATCAAGCTGAAATTTGAGTCGTCCCTTCATCCAGGTCCGAGTGACCTTATGAATGGGTGGGATGGTAAACAAATATTACAGAGTGGGCCCCACATGGGACCCACATTTATGTATGTGCCTTAATGCACCGTCCACAGCCGTGGACGGTGGACTCCCACCTGATGTTTGTGTGACCTCCACCGTCCAGACGACGGTGGGGCTCTGTGTGATGTATGTGTTATATCCGCACTGTCCACTGGACAGTGGGACCCACCATGATGCATGTGGTGCATCTAGACCGTCCATCCACCTAGTGAGATCATTTTAAAGCATAGGTTGTTAGTTGGGTGGGCCACTCACATATGGGCTAGGGCCATTTGATTTTGTAACAGGCCTATGGGCTAGGCCCATTTGATTTATGAAATGCTTATGGGCTAGGCCCATTTGTTTCATTTAAGACCTGTGAACTTGGGCCCATTTGATTTATAAAATGCTTATGGGCTAGGCCCATTTGATTCATTTTTGGCCTAAGAGCTCAGGCCCATTTGATGTACTTCAAGGCCCATGTAATTGGACCCCTTTTGTTGAAATTTAAAGCCCATGGAGGTAGGCCAATTGATATATGTAAGGCCTAGGGGTTTAGGCCCACTTTGACATACATACAAGCTCATGGATTAGGCCCATTTGAAATGCTTAAGGCCTAGGGATTTAGGCCCATTCGACTCATATAAGGCCTCTAGGTTGAGGCCCATTGGATATACATTTGGGGGTCCAATTGGTGTGGCCCATTTGATACATACTAGACTCGTGTGACTAGTTCCAATTGATGCAATCTAAGGCCCACGGGTTTGACCCATTGCAATGCACATAAGACCCATTGGTGGCCCATTTATGTGGCCCATCTGATGAATAAAAGCCCATAGGATATGGCCCACTTGATATATATATGTAAGGTCCAATGGGGACAACCTACGGTCCATTGCAATGAGTAAATCCATTACAGGCTAAGTACGATGTGTACAACGATCGTGCCTTGGGAGCAATGTTGGTTTGACGTCCACATTGCGAGCATAATGCTGGTTGGATGTCCACATTACGACTCTCCTTAGGGCCCATCACCAGGCCGTACTTGCTGTGTATAGACCGTCCAGGCCCATCTGCATTGTAAGACAATTCATTTTATTATAACATGTTTAGTATAGTTTCATGACCCATGATCATACGCATCATATGTATGCTTGATATGAGGATTGACTGATCATAGCATTTACCTTCGGACAGGTTGTTTATGGGCTCCCGGTTAGGCGGTGTTGCCCTACATGAGCGCACGATATGCGCAGAATTTGTTGCATGACTGGATAGCGTGAATCATGCATTTTGCATTTGTGTGATATGGTTATTATACGCCCTAGCGACATCAGGGCCGTAGCCTCCACAGACACATCGTGGTTGGCAGGATTGGATACCGAAAATCTTGTTCTACATGGGGTACTATAGATATCCCTGAGTGAAAGTCTCTAAACCCTTATGGTACCAAGAGGTTGCTCCAACGTCTAGACCGAGTGGGTAGATAAGCGCTGAGTGCCAAATACCAGTTGGCTGTGCTCTCCAATGTGTCGTGGTCGGTTGGAAGGGGGTGCAGCCTTACCCGCCCGAGTGTAGGGGGCAATGCTAGGTTGAGTTTGACCAGCTCGAGGAATGGGTCCGCTATTGATGAGTCGCGCCCGATATTGGCAGACGGATAGTGTGGTCTCTTCCACTTACCTTATTGCGCGCGATGTGGCGGCAATCTGGTTTAGAGTGTACTAGACCCCGGTGATATTCCATATTTGAGCTGTACTGATATGTGGACATTGATGAGGATCTGTATGCTTGAGTTTCATTGCACATTGCATGGCCTTGGGATGGCTGATACCATTCATGTCTTGCATCGCATAAGCCTTGGTACGGCTCATGATATTATAGTTCCATCCGCATATTCCGCATTACTTTGACATTGCATTCATATTACTACCTTGCGCACACACTTTCACCACCCTCTAAGCTTTCTGTAAGCTTATGCACGACCGTTGCGTGCAGGTGACGTTGGTCCGCAGTAGTGCTGAGGCAAGAGCACGTTGCTGAGCATTTTGGAGTTTTTGTACTTTACCATTGTATTTCCCTTTATGCTCATTGTACTTGTAAAGTTTTTTGATCATAATGGAAATGTAATGGAGTGCTTGGTTGTTGTTTGTGGGTTATGCCTTTGGTTATGCTTATTACGAATCAAACTGATGTTGAAAATCCTCCTCGTAGCATCCCAGGATCGGAACCTGGCGAATGGGAGCTAGGAGCCGAGAATGGGGTTCTACGGAGGCTGTCGGCGCCGGATTCGGCGATCGGGAATTTTGTGAGCCCGGTTTCCGAGTTTGGAGCGTGACAGAAACTTATCTGAATGGATCCGAACCGATCCGATCCTACCCGATCCGGAGTAATTCTTTTGATACTTCTACTTTTTCCTGTGGTATGGTCCGCTTGAGCTTTGGACATACATCAATTTTAAGTTCAACCACTAAAATGATCTGCAAAAACGAATGGACGGCGTGGATAAATCATATGCATTCAAGGTTGGCCCCAACAAAGTTTACTATGTACAATAGCAAAAGGATTTGCTGGTGTACCGCACATAGCTATGTAGCTGGCTTACACACTAGGTGTAGGTACGTGTCGTGCTAAGACGATGCTCCTCGAGCTGCGAGTTGTACGAACGGTTCAAAGGAGATCAAAGTTATATGGCCTCATAGTGATGTATTTATTATATCTATACCGTTCATATATATTTACAGATCATCTTAGAGCATTATCCAAAAAAATGGATCATATCCAAAGATCATTTAAACCACACCACAAATAGTAACTGAGAATGATTTTCACCTTTAAACAATTTGTAGGGCCTACCATAACGTTTATTTTCCATCCAATTTATTCATAAAGGTCACAAAGACCTCAATTAAGAGGAAAAACAAATTTGAAATCATCCAAAACTTCTGTCAGACTGTGACCCCAAAAAGGGTTTCAATGATAGACGTTCAATCTTCACTGCTTTTTTCAGTGTGGCCCACTTAATAGTTAGATCTATCTTATTTTTCATCTCAAGCCTTAAAACAAGCTCGCCAAATGGATGGACGGTTTTGATATAACACATGCACCATGATCAGATCCACCTAACTTGCTAACGTCAATACACTGTATACTACCAATGCGCACAGGACTTGACACTGATGCCATTCACAGCTGTAACTTTTAAAACCTCGAGCTCCAAGTTGTACGAACGGCTCAAGCGAGTTCAACATGGGCCCCACAATGATGTATTTATTATATCCATACTGTTTATCCATTTTCATGATCATTTCAGAGCATTTGGTAAAAAAAATGAATCATATTTAAAGCTCAAATGAACTACATCGAAAATGGCAATGAGGATAATGATTTTCACCACTAAAAAATCCAATTAGGATCGTACCTAATCTGATCCGACTTGGTTTTTCTAACTGAGTTAAACTCGGTTCGGGCCATGCCAACCGTGCATCGGATCGGTTCAACTCTAATGTCTTGGACTTGGTGCCGGATCGGATCTGGCCACGTAGATTTCGAACCGAATCAAGTTGGACCAAATTTGGTCCGACTCGATCTGTTGCCCAGCTATATCCATCTCTACCTAGCTCCTGGCAGGACGTGAATTTCCTACTAAAGCCTTTCGAGGAAGTTCCTGTGCTGGAAACCTAGGTGGGGCCCAACGTGATGTTTTTGAGAAATCCACCCCGTAGGAGCTCATTTTAAGATTAATTTGAGACCAAAAGTGAGAAGGATATAAGACTCAAGTGCGTCGTAATAGACTAAAAAGTGGGTAGGAAAATTCCTACCGTTTAAAACTGTCTACCTACTCGGATGAACTGAAAACACAAATATTAGCCTGATTCAAAACTTCTGTGGCCCCATGGATATTTCAACTGTATACGTTTAATACTCACGTTTTAGGCCCACTTGAGTATTGGATACGGCTCAATTTTGGCCAATTATCCTAAAATTATCTTGTAAAACGAAAGGCCGGGTTGGATTTCTCAAAAACATCACGTTGGGCACCACCCAGATTCCCAGTGCAGGAACTTGCTTTCGCAGGAAATCCGCCCTCCTGGCAGAGGTAGTACCCAGTACGTGTCTCAAATCAATGGTATGGATCAGCTAACCATCTATCATTCGTTGACACTCACCTTAGATGGACATGATTTAAAGATCTTCTTGATGTGATAGTAACAGTGAAATCCAACCGTGTATAATAAAGAACATCCTCCATTCGCGTATGACGACAATCCGCCATCAGTTTTACTGTGGGCCCATCCATTACATGCAGAGAGAAATATTTATTTTTCTTATTCGCATTCCTAAAATAATAATTTAAATCCACCTCAGAACAACCCACGCCCGAAACCGAAACTCCGTGTGATGACCGTTGGAGCCTCGACCATGAAAGGATCGACCACACCAACCGAATTCATAGCCAGGAACGCAGTTGAAGAAGACGCTTCCACCAACATCTCATCCGCCCGTTTACGCACCTTCTTCCTCAGTTCCTCCATCGACGCTCCAAATTGCTCCAGCTCATCCAATCTCATATTCTCGATCGGTGATTCCCACCAGAACAGATCCTGACCGTTCCTCACCACACAATCGAGCTTGTGCTTCTTCCTCTTCTCCTCTTCCACCTGAAAAGCTAGATCCGTATATTGACGGCTGAGATCACGCAACGATGACCCACCATAGGCCAAATTGTCGCGATAGACGAGCGCGGTGGACGGTTGATCGCGTGTGATGAACCGATCGATCACGGATTCAATGGACGGATGGCCAAATGAGAAGGCCTTGCCGGCTTGGGAGAAGATGATGATGGCGATCTCGGCTCCGCAGAGAATACAGAGCTCGCTCGCCTTCTTGAAGAGCCCGGATCGACGCTTCGAGAAGCAGACCTGGCGAGCATCTTCGTTCTGGATTCTTTTGATCTCGATCTTCTGACGGCCTCTGCTCTGTTTCTTCATTGCCATCTAGAAGAGGAGAATTCAAGAAAATAAGAGAGAGATTGAAGAGAATGAGTGGGATTTTGTAGGGTTTTCATGGCCAGCATCTAAAATCTTATTTCCATATATGTATTTTTTTTTAAATTTCCATATATATTTTTACATTTAGATGCGTTTAAGAAGCTAAAAATCCGGTTGCCTACGTGGCAGTGTTACATACCGTTGATCTTGTATTCATGTGTAATAACAGCGAAGGAACACGGTCAACGATATTTAATTCCGGATTTTTTGGAAGCGGATTGCGTCCTTCCCCGCCTGGACCATAATCCGTTCAGACAGTGCTCAAGTGGGACCCACATTAATGTTTTTGTTTTATCTACACCGTCCATCCATTTTTTCAGATCATTTTAGTATATGAACCCAAAAACGATGTAGATCCAAATATAAAGTGGACCACACATTTAGGATTGAACTTCCACCATTAAAAACTTCTTGTGAGCTGTAGAAGTTTTGGATCAATCAGATATTTCTATTTTCCCTTCATCAAGGTCTATATCACTTTATGAACAGGTTGGATGGAAAATAAAAATCACAGTGGCCCCTGGGAAGGTTTCAACGGTAAGTTTCATTATCGTTGCTGCTTCTTGTGGTGCGGTCCACTGGAGCATTTGACCTGCCTAATTTTTATTTTTATATACTTAAATGATCTTAAAAATTGGATGGACGGCGTGGATGAAACCCGTACATCACTTTGACCCCACAGATCCCGTGCCTGGACGCATTAGCGAGAACAGAAGGCAATCGGCTTCCCACTACCCGAATCCTAATCACCATAGCTTGTGGGACCCACCATGTTTTATGCGTAGAATCCATTCCGTCCATCAGGTTCTATTCCTAGTCCTATGGCTTGGGGAAAACATTAAATAGATACATAACTCATGTGGGGGCACAACACAGGGAATGATGGGAATGGGATGCATTTGTAGTTGGTGTGTGGAGCCAATATAGTTTGTATCTTTCATCTAAACCGTCGGTCAGGTGTAATATACCTTGATGAAAATAAAAATTAAGCTTCATCAAAATATCGGCTGGCCAGACCGTATCAATTTAGCCGTTTTTAGAGCAATTTTACATTGTTCCTATTTGTGTGGAAAATATTAGTTTTGAATCGGGATTTTCTCATGTTTCTAACGTGATGAACGGAGTGGATTTTAGATATACAACAAGGTGGATCCCAAAGCTTGCATGTTTTATGCGCTGCGTGAAAAATGTGCAGTGGGCGCTTCCGGTCTCATTCCGCTCGCGGATGCACGTGCCAGCCTGGCAAGTGCATGAGTCCATCTTTTAAATACACTTGCACGCAGCAGTTTGTGGGGGCGCACCGTGCTCTGTGTGTGATATCTGCTCCGTTCATCAGTTTAGCCTTCTCATTTTCATCGTGGAACGTAAAAAATCAGTGTAAAATCACTCCTAAAACCTCTAAGTTCACTTGATGTGGCACTCATAAGCTATGGATAAGGCTTATCTTTTCCATTACTGCTCATCATGGTGGAACACACCTGATTAACGGATTGGATGGAATATATACTCCATGGTACGCTCTCCACACAACCTCAGGCTGACGTCCTTCTCAATTTTACGTGTGGTGTGGCACACCTAAGTTGATGATCATGATGAATTTTGACCTTAGAGCCTAAAATCAAGGGACCTACTAGATGTACGGAGTGGATTTCAGACTCACAACACGACAGGCCCACTGAACTCAATTGCTGTACGCACTGCGTACAGTCGGTGTCGCATAAGATAGCGGAATATCGAGATCGCACTTGATGAGGCCCACCGAAATGTTTATTTCCATCCAACCTGTTCAGAAAATCACATCACCCTGGATGAAGGGAAAATAAAGATATCAGCTTGATTCAATACTTCTGTGATCCGAAAGAAGTTTTCAACGGTTGGCGTTCAATCTCCACTATATCCTGGGGCGTGGTCCACTTGAACTTTTGTTCCGACTCATTGAGCTGGCAAAAGGGGATGGACGGCATGGATAAAACATGGAGCTCACAGAGCTTTTCCAACAGCTAGCTGGCTGGTGTAGAGGTCACCAACCAATCTGTGTCCGCGCCAGTCCGTACAAGTGTGGCCTACAAAATGGATGCTCGAGACTAAACAACGGCAACGGTCCGCAGGAAAGGCAAACAAATGGATGACTAGGATATTCCCTGCCGGGTATTATTTGTGGCATCCTCCATCCACCAAGCAGCCCATCATATCAATGGTCAAGATCAACTAGAATGTCCTCCTAAGTACTAGGCTAGGTTGGCCCGTTGGGATTTCGAATTTGGCCCGTGATAGGCTGGGCTTGGGCTCAAGGTTGAGTTCCAGCTTAACCTTTAAGCCTGCTTTTAAATTGAACCGGGCTTTGGCCAATACATCCAAAAGCTAAAAAGCCTATGTGAGCCGTCTAGCTTTCAAATTTCATTAAAAAAATTTTAAAAGCAAATGGCGTTGAACTTCCCACCAGGTTGAGCTATGTTAGCCCGACGGTTGATAAATCATCTTGGAGCATTAATATAAAAGAAGTCAATTCACACCACATGAAGCAGTGGGTATTGAATTACTGAATTACTGCGGTTGAAAGCTTCTTAGGTGAGTTCTTAGGCTGACCGTGACGTTTATTTGCTGTCGAGCCTATTCGTAAAATCATGTAAACCTCTGTACAAGGAAAACATAGTATTTAAGTTTAGTCCAAAACTTCTTTCTTCTACGAAGTTTTCAATAGTAGGCGTTCTACCTTCATGTGTATGTTCCACTTAAGCCTACGATCTGCCTCCTTTTTTAATTATTTCTTTATTATTATTATTATGTCTTAAATTGATTTGTAAAAATGGATGTACAATGTACATATAGACCACCGAGCCCCACGGAACTAATGACAATACCGTCTGTCTGTCGCTATGTTATGGGGATGTATATTAGCTACTGTGGACCCCACTATAAAGTGTGTTGTATTCACGTACAAAGAATGATGAAGATCCAAAGCTTTAGTAGACCCACCGCATGAAACATTGGGAAGAGTGGTTCCCACAGTTGAAAGCTTTTGAAGGCGCACCATTATGTTTATTTGAAATCTAAAATGTTATCCAGTTAACATGGGCATGAAAGAATGGAGAACACAAGTATCTACTTGACTGAAAACTTTTATAGGCCTTAGAAGTTTTTAATGGTGGGCGTCACTCTCCCCATTATCTTTTGTGGTGTGGTCTATTGAAAATTTGGATTAGACTCATTTTTAACTATTTTTCTAAAATGACCTCTCCAAATGGATGAACAGTGTGGATACAAAACATACTGAAATTGCAGTAAAAACCGCTTTAGTTTAAGTTATAATATGTCAATATGTCCTAGAGGGGGGTGAATAGTACTTTTATAAAAAATTTATAGTTTATTTAAAATCCTATCAAATTTGTCCTGAATAAATATGCATGAATCAGGATTTCTCCAAGATAACTCTAATGGCTTCCAAGCCAATTAGAGGATCCAATCACAAAACTGACTTAATGATAAACATGATGCAATTCAGAGATTATGATGGATGTAACTGTATGTGAGGTGTGATCAGATATGAAAGCATTTAATGAAATCACACAAGTAATCAAAGATAATCACAAACACAGTCATTTTTATAGTGGTTCGACTACTTGTCTACTTCACACCTGGCAATGCACTCAACCTTTGAGTGTGCCGGATTTCATTAAGAAAGTTTCACACGGTTTACCTTAAACCTAAGGTTTTAAATCAGGTTCACATTTAACTAGCACAGCTTACACCTAGGCTCATAGTTTATGCTCCCACAAGTAAGGGTTAACACATAGCACCCGATTTTAGGCACACTGGCCAAGGATCCACACAAGGAACCTCTCCTGTTTATGCTCTCACGAGCAATGGTCAACACAAAGCACCAACTTTTAGGCACACTAACCAAATATCTTCCACAAAACCCTAACAGTTTATGCTCTCCACAGAGCAAGGGTCAACACAACGCATCCACTACGTAAACTCCCGCCGGAGGCTTCCTAGAGGACTTACAAGGGGTGAGAAACATCTTAGACCCAATCCTACAAAGGAATGATCACAAGAGTCCTCTGGACTCTGATAACTTACAGATAAGCGGATAAGTTTCTTTTAGCTCGTTGATGAAGATCTTCTCTTTTGTTGATGAAGAGTCTTCTGCTTCATTGAACCACAACTCAGAAAATATACCAATGCATAGCGACGGGTTGGGTCAAGGTTGTAGTGGAATTCTACTATATAAAAAGTTTTCCTATGAGGAAAATACAGTGATTACAATTATCTATGCATTCAAGGGATCTCAGCTTAATGATTTGTCATTAAGATGGTAGCTGGAGGATCCTTGAATGCGAAAGTTCATTCCTCAATCTACTCTATTGAATGTCAATGATGTGGGTGGATTGGAGGATAAACTTCCATGAGAGAAAGGGCTTTGGGTATATGATATAAGGTTAAACATTCAAGAATACTCTCTTTTTTCTCTACCAGCAACTAAAGACAAATTCTTTATATATAGGCAAAAAGTTCCAACGGATATAAAACGGTCACATTTACAACAGATTTCGATATCGTTGAGCGTATACTCTCGATTGTACCAACTGGCCGCTCAATGACACAAACTCAAATGTTATACACTTTTGAAACATTTTGCCAGTTAGTCGAAGAGATCGAAACCTGCGTCGATGTCATCGGATTTTGAACTCTGATTTCATCGACACGAGGATTGATTCCTTGACATTTGAAAATGAGAGAGACAATGTCTGTGAAATATTTCAGGTCAAGGATATGATCAAAGTGCACTCGATATCATCAGAATTTGAATGTCGATGATATCGATAGTCGTGTCGATGATCGATGAATCCAAAGGATTTTCCAATTAAGCTTACTGGATAGTTTATGTCATTTATCAATGCAATTAACCCAGCCTCGATATCATCGATATTTGAATATTAATTCATCGAGTGATCCTTGATCCAAGATAAAAATCACTTGAAAAATGTTGCTGGATAACTATGTTCAAGACCGATATCATCGATGATCTTCCGATATTATAGGTTTTTTAATTCTGAGGATATTGAGGAGTACATCGATATATCGAATGACTTTATGATTTTCCTTAGAAAAACAGAGACACAAACTCTCTGCTGTTGATTTTATCGAGTCAACTTCGATAGACTTGAGTTTCAAATTTTGATGACATCGATAGTGGTATCAATATATCGATAATTTTGTCCAGAAGAATATGTGGTTGTTGGACATCTTTTGTCATCATTTCGATAGTATCAATTGAGCATCGAGGACATCGACAACACTTCTCGATTATATTGATCAGTCTATCGATAAATTGACAGAGATAGAAAACTTAGAGATTTTCTGAAATTTTGAAAAAGTTTTATAACCCAAAAACCCTATGATATTCTAATCAATTTTAAGGGTTTTAAGTACCAGGTGTTTTGGGACATGGGATGTGAGGCTTAGATTTACCTGTGGCGAGTTTAGGCATACATCCGGTTGAGGCAGACGGTTGATTGATCTTCCTATGGAGCTTCTCTGTCTAATTGACTTAACAATCACACTAATTGACAAACCAGGACACTTTCACATACATCATCACGGGGCCACAGAACTATGTGACATCACTTCAGTAGCGAGTCTCGCTACTTAATAGCTAATCTGGTGGGTTCTGGTGGGATGGTAGTAGTACCAGTGGGATAGTACCCAATCCTCGCGCTGACAGTCGAACGCATTCTACAATTTACAGCGCAGAGGATACTAATACAATAGTTGAGGCTTTCAATTTGTATAGATAGGCAAATAGTGCAATGATCGAAAACGTTGATATGATGGGATTCACTACGGAGGGCCATGTAAATGAACTTCTATTTGAAAATCCTAGCCAAAGAATGCCTGCCATTTTATAGGTTGAGTGTGAATCGACTCTGTCTTTATTTCGTAACTCTTCTTTGGTTGTAAAAATGCCAAAATAAATGATATTCGATCATCCATTATGGGGCCCATAACATGGACGGTTGGTATCATTGTACAAACTACAAAATGTATTTCACAATCACTCCGAGAATCTATTTTATAAGCCTAATTGCATGTGGATTCGCTGGTATCCCCATATCTAAATTGTCCATTTGTCTGGTTTCCTTCATAGCCTGCCTTGATAAAAATCATACCGATTGGATGATCAAAACCATCCAATCATTAGCATTTGAAATTTGATGGATGAGATCGTTTGTATTTGCTGGATAACTCGAGTTGCGGATATTTAGAGACATTCTGTGATATTTTCCGCGTGGAAGGCGGGGATATGAGGCCATGAATCTTGCCAGTAGTCCCTGCTGGTTGGTGGTGGAAACACTCTTTCGGCCCACTATGATGTATGTGTTTTATCCATGCCGTCAGTACATTTTGTCAGCTCATTTTAAGATATGAAAGGAAGAGAGGTATATCAAAATCTTAGGTGGGCCACATCGGAATAAAACCCAGACATCACGGTGACCACCCAAATCTCCTGGTCGTTCCCAGCTTGAGAGGGGGTAGGACGCGGAAGGGAATTTACTACGAAAGCCTTTACCATGAAGTTGGCATTATGATGTTTGTTAGAAATTTATGAGTGAGATCATTTTAGTACATATGGCCAAGAATGAGCCTGATCCAATACTAAAGTGTGACGAAAGCGTGAGGATCAAACATCCATAGTTGAAATATTCATGGGCCATAGAAGTTTTGAATCATAGTAATATTTGTATCTTCAGTTCATCTTGGTAGCAATGATGTTATGAGTATAATTGGTGGCATATAAACATTACTATAGATCCTAACCACCTTTTCCTTTAATGAGGCCCACTTGAGTTTTGGATCCTGATCAATTTTGGTGTAAAATTTTAAAATGATCTCACAAAATGGATAGATGTATGATTTTCTCACAAAAATCACAATGCCCCCGCCTAGGTTTAGAATGCACAAACTTATTGTGTAAGGCTTATGTGGTATATTTGACTCCGAATGTGGATTTACTGCAAAAGGCTACATGTGAGACATTCATAAGTTTATTCATTTTTTGAGATTATTTTAAAACTTATAATAAAAAATAGTCTGATCCAATACTCGAGTGGGTTAAAAACGTGACTAGTGAACAGTATAGATGTCAGGTAAACATCACATGACCAGGGAGGTTTCCATAGTAGAAATTTCCTAACCCACCTTTTCTCAAGGTGGCCTACTCGAGTCTTGGATCTTGCTAACTTATGAGCTCAGGTCCAAAAATGATCTCAAAAAATGAATGAGCTAGGTGGATGACTAAAAAAGCATGATTGAGTCAGTGACTAAAAAAACATCACGGTAGCCCCACCTAGGTCCCAGGAACTTCGTGCGAAAGACGTTTACAGTAAATCTGCATCAATCTGCGTTCACGAGGTAGGAAACGGACTGGCTACTCCCCCTTACACGGACGCGGATTGCCTCCTACCTCGCCCGGACAGTAATCTGTCCAGGCAGGGCTCTCCGGACCCATCGTGATTGTAATAATTTTATCCATGCCGTTGATATTTTCTCTCAAATCATTTTAAGCTATGACATAAAAAAATAGCCACACAAAAAGCTTAAATGAACCACAAATTGGGAATTAAACGTTGACCATTAAAAACTTCTTAAGAGTTGAAGAAGTTTTGAATTAAACTGATATTTATGTTTTTGCTTCATTCACGTCTACGTGACCTCATGAATAGGTTGTATAGTGAAAAAATATTATGGTAGCCCTGAGAAATGTTTCAACGGTGAGTGTCATGTCACTGCAACTTCCTTTGGTGTAGTCCACTGAAGCTGTGAACCTACTTCATTTTTTACCTCATACCTTAAAATGATACGAGATAAAATATTAATGGCGTGTATAAAAAGCTTACACCACAGTGGCCCCAAAGAGCTCTGCCCGGATGGATTAGTTGAACGCAATCCGCGTCCCCCTGACACCATCCCAGTGGTTGGTGGTCGAAGCTCTGTGGGCCCCACCATGATGAATGTGTTTCATCCATTCATTTCATTCATTTTCAAAGATCCTTTTAAGGTTTAAGCCTAAAAATATAAAGGATATAAATGTTAAGTGGACCACACCACAGTAAAACAATAGTGATTGGATATCCATCATTTAAATCCTCCTAAGGCCCACTGTACTGTTTTTCTGACATCCAATATGTTGATTAGGTTACAAAGACCCAGATGAAGGGAAAAAAATAAATATCAGTTTGATCTAAAACTTTTATGGCCCTTAAAAAAATTTTAACGGTTGAAATTCATTCAACACTGTTTCTTGTAATGTGGTTCACTTGAGATTGGTATATATCTAGTTTTCTGTGTAATACCATAAAATGATCTATAAAAATAGATGGACAGCATGGATGAAACACATACATCAAGGTGGGGCCCACAGAGAACCGAACACCAGCCATTGGCTGGTGGCAGGGGAGTAGCCAATCCGTTTCCCACACGGTGTGACGTTCCCCGGACTACGATACCCCTGTGTTGGACTTAAAAAGACAAAAATACCCTCAACCAAGTAACCCGGACGCCGCTATAAAAGAGGTCGGGATTAGGGCTTTGTCTCTCAGCAGCCGCGCCTCCGAACTGCGCTTCTAAAACTAGGGTTTTTGAAGAGGGGGGAAAATGGGCCACACCAACGTCTGGAATTCTCATCCGAAGAACTACGGGCCTGGATCACGCACCTGGTAACTACCTCTTTCTCTTCCCAGTATTTTCGTTAAAACCCATCGATCTATTACTCTAAAAACGAGAAACGATCACACACAACCCTTTCTTTCCAGCTAACGTGTCACATTGTATGATATCTGGACCGTCCAAAAGGTGGCTCACACCATGGTGATCGCCTGGTGCGAAAATCAGCCCTATCCACTCATCGGGCAAGGCACGACGCCAAAATCAATGGACGGCCAATGGTATGACCCAGATCTATAATTGCGTCCCACCGAATGAATGGATGGCTGCGATCTTCATGGTGGTGCTCACCTAACGGAAGGATTGGATTTCCTTCAACTGATAGTTTACTTCTGGTCTTTTGGATTCATTGAAATTGGAAAGTGGAAAATTGATTTTCCTTGCCAATAATATTTCCAGGAGAATTAGTGGAAATGAAATATTATTTCTGCTGTTTGTTATTTAAAAGTTTTTGGGTGGAAATTCGTCTCAATTTCCATGAAAATTGGCCTCATCTACTCTCAAAGGGGATATATGCAATCATGTTCCAATGGTAATTTTTATTATTATCAGCTTTACTGGTTCGTGTGTCCTGGTGAACCCTACCATGAATTTTCTGAAGCTTAAAAACTAATACTGATTTGATGGCACTGATCATCCCATCACATTAACTTTTGGGTGGAAGAAAATGAGGATCTATGTGTGATTTGAAGATTAGGATTGTTGATTGGCTAACTGAATGGACTGGGATTCTAGGACATCCCTATCATATGTGCCAATCACCACAAGTGTCATCTTCCAATTGTACACATGTCATGCATCTATGCCAATCAATGCGGAACATAATATTGATTGAAAATCAAACTGATCGCCTGGGCATATTTTATATATATATATATATATATATATATATATATATATATATATATATATATATATATATATATATATATATATATATATATATTGAAAGATAACTTGTATTAAAAAAAAACAAGAAACACAAAAGAATGGGAACTGCTGAGACGGCAGACCCTTAAGACAGAAAAAAAGAGAGATCTACATTGGTCCCTTCCTTATAGGACACCCATTCAGCAATAAAGCATTTGACGACGGAGGAAACTAAGTGGGAAGGCTTTGCTACATTTTGAAAACATCTGTTGTTCCGTTCTAACCAAATAGCCCACCAAATCACCAAAATTCCTAACCGACAGATCCTGCATTTGAAGTTGCCTAGTCTGACCCCGTGCCAAGTTTTAAGGAGCGTATACACATCCTCAGGAAAACACCAACTAATTTTAAAACTAGAGAGAAGCAGACCAGACAGAATAGGCGAAGGAGCAGTCGATCAACAAGTGGTTCACCGATTCTTCAGCAGCCATGCAGCATAAGCAGATGTTCGGCAGGATCATTCCTTTTCTCCTAAGGTTATCCAGGGTGAGAATTTTATTATTCCCTACCAGCCAACCGAAAACCTGAAGTTTAGGAGGAGTAGCATATTTCCAAATGAAATGGGGATGATGATTGGGGCCGGTATTGTTTTTTGTTGATAAGATCTTGAAGAATGACCTCACCGTAAAAACGAAAGAATTATCAGCTTTCCACATGATGCTGTCGTTACGGGCGTGATTAGGGGAGGCGGTTTGGATGAGCTGCATCAATCTCACGTAATGTTCTATTTCCCAATCTTGAAGATTCCTTCGGCATTGGATATTCCAGATGACCTTGTCAGCTACCAGAGAATAATTTTCAGCTATGTAATTATTCTTCTTGCTCGCCACCCTATAAATGGTAGGGAATTTGTCCTTTAGAGGCATGTCCCCTATCCAGTTGTTGTGCCAGAACCGAATACTGTCTCCCCTGTCCACATCAAAACCAATCCTATTGGTAACCTCGTCTTTCAGCCGACTGATATCTCTCCATATCGTTGAGGCCCTGCATAGGGAGGAATCGATCGTCCACCAGCCTCCTTTTGATTTCCCATATTTTCCTTTAATAATAATATTCCGAAGACTATCCTTTTTAACACCAAGTCTCCAGATCCATTTACCTAAAAGTGCCCGATTCATCAGATTGAGATCTTTGATACCAGCTCCTTCTTTAAAGTGTTTACAAACATCCCTCCAATTCATCAGATTGAACTTATTCTTGTCTTCCCTACCACTCCAGAGAAAGTTGCGCCTGAGCTTGTCGATGGATTTGAGAACTGCAGCTGGACACCGAAAAAGGGACATGAAATAGGTGGGGAGGTTGGACATGACGGCTTTGATTAGCGTGAGTTTCCCACCAGTGAAAAGATGACGACTCTTCCACCCAGCTAACCGATGTCGAAATCTTTGGAGAACACTCTCCCATTGCTGTTTATGGGGCCAACCAATACCCAAGGGAAGGCCGACAAAGACAGTTGGGAGAGATCTTAGAGCACATCCCATAAGCTCAGCTAAAGCAGCAGACTCCTGATCGTCTAAATTGACCCCATAGATTTTCGATTTGGATAGATTCACCTTCATTCCTGCAATGGCTTCAAAACATCTTATTACTGTACGCAAATTGCCAACGGAATAAGGGGTGGCTTCAGAAAAGATTAAAATGTCGTTCGTGAATTGGACGTGGGAAATCGGTTCGTGCACACCTTTCATTTGGATTCCTTTGCATAGGTCTGCCGACTGAGCTTTCATAATCGTGACAGATAAAGCTTCGCCGATGATGAGAAAGAGGAAGGTGGAGAGGGGATCTCCTTGTCTGAGGCCGCGAGAACTTTTGCAAAATCCTTTCGGGGATCCATTTAAAATGATGGAAAAGAAGGCAGAACTGGTGCATTCCTCAATCCATTTACTCCATTGATCTCCAAAACCCATCCTCTTCCGCATGTAGAGAAGGAAATCCCAATCGACATGATCGTATGCCTTCTCCATTTCCAGATTACAGAGAATGTACTTCTTTTTCGATTGATAAGTAGAATGTAGGCATTCATTGGCGATAAGGGCAGCATCTGTGATTTGTCTTCCTGGAATGAACGCACATTGATTTGGGCTTATAACAGAACCAATTACTGTCTTCAATCTGTTGGCTAACACCTTAGCCAATATTTTGTACAAACTGCCTATGAGGTTGATGGGTCTATAATCCTTGAACTCAGCGGCTCCCGGGCGTTTCGGAATCAACGCAATAAAGGTGGCACCAATATTTTTGGATAATCTCCCTCTTTCGAAGAATTCAGAAAAGAAAGCCAGAACTTCCTCCTGGAGAAGATCCCAGAACACCTGAAAAAAGATAATTGGGAAGCCGTCTGGGCCATGAGATTTGTCGCCAGCCATCTCCTTCACGGCATTGTGGATTTCTTCCTTTGAGAACCGAGATTCTAGAAACCTTCCCTCTTCTTCACTGATGCTTTTGAATGGAAGATTGTCCAGACGAGGTCTGCCCAACACTCTTTCTGAAGAAGACTTTGAAAGAAAGATACTGCAGATGTACATATCGTGTCTCTATCATCAGTCCATTTCCCATCTAAAGTCATACAACTGATACGGTTAGCCTTTGCTTGAATAGAAGCGATGTGGTGAAAATATCTCGTATTCCTGTCCCCTTCCTTGATCCATTTCGCACGGGCTTTCTGCTTCCAGGAGATTTCCTGCTGATAAATTTTTGTTGATAGAGCTTGAGTTAACTGAATTCTGGTCGCCAGAGTTTGGGAAGTCATAGGGATGGATTCAACTTGAGTGTTGATCTTCTGGATTTCCATAAGAATCGAATCCATTTCCTATTCTGATCGGTGTTTTTCCTCTATTGACCATTGCTTGATTTTATCTTTCAGGAATTTTAATTTGCAGCATATTCTATGTCCCGCATAGCCTTGGAACTGAGCTTCTGTCCACCAATCAGCGACCATCGATTTGAATCCTGTCACATGAAGCCAAGCGATATTAAATCGAAAAGGCTTTGGGCCCCAGTCCGCCTCCTCAGCCGATAAAATCACAGGCCAGTGATCAGACGTTATCCTGGGAAGAATCGACTGGAAGGAGGAAGGCTCGAGGGTCAGCCATTCAGTAGAGATAATAAAACGATCCAATCTACATAATATAGGATTCAATCGCCCGTTCGTCCAAGTAAATCGAGAACTTAAGAGAGGGAGGTCTATTAGGCTATTGCTGTTGATCCAATCAAAGAAAGCCGCCATCTGGGAATAAGGGAAATTCCTAGAAGATTTCTCAGATGTGAATCTGATGGTGTTAAAATCCCCGGCAAAACAAATGGTGCCTTTGAAATTCTTGCGAATAGAAGAGAGTTCCTTCCAAAACTCACTCCTTAGATTGCTATTGGTGGGCCCATAAACTGGGCATATGAGATAATCGGATCCCAAAGAATTATTCCTGAGGATAGCTGAGAGAGAGAGAGAAAGAGCCCACCGACGCCTTGATCAGGGACCAGTATGCTGATCTCCAGGCTATGACAATGCCACTCGACACTCTCGAAGCTTCCTTCAATGCCCAATTAGCATCCGAAGCTTTCCAAATGGTCTTCATGAGCCTATCGTCCATTGCTTTCACTTTGGATTCCTGAAGGCAGATAATCTGAGGATTGCTCCTGTTGCAGGTTGCCTTGATTAGTCTCCTTTTTTGTTTAGACCCCAACCCCTGAACATTCCAGGATATTATCCTCATGGGATGACATCGCTTCCCTGCTGCCCACGATTCCTTTTTTCGTCAGAGTTATTTGAAATAGATTTTGTTCTGGTAGATTCCTGCTGCTCATCTCTTTTCCTTTCTGCCCCATAGGGCTTTTTTTTCCAAGAAGATCTATAGGAATCCAACGGTCGACCCCTGTTCTCGACACATTGAAAAAGGGCTAAGTAATCCTCGGGACAATCACTAAAGGAGAGACCCAACAATCGACCGATGTGACCCATGACGTCCCTAATCCATCGCTTTCTTTGAATTTTCTTACTCAGCGTGGCCCTCTGTTCTTCCTCTGTCGACCCCTGTTCTCGACACATTGAAAAAGGGCTAAGTAATCCTCGGGACAATCACTAAAGGAGAGACCCAACAATCGACCGATGTGACCCATGACGTCCCTAATCCATCGCTTTCTTTGAATTTTCTTACTCAGCGTGGCCCTCTGTTCTTCCTCTGTCGATCTGGCTTCTATACTGGCTGCTCTCGCCTAGAGAGGTTCCGCAATGACGATGTCTGTTCCTGATGGATACTGGAAGAGGGATAGGAGATTGAATTCAGCCCCCTCGAAAGGGAGTGGGAGATGCTCCGTTGTGGGGGATGCTAGTGAAGATTGGGATAACGAACAAATGGATAAGTCGTCTTCAAGGTATTGAGAGACTGGAGGGGTGTCGAACGGAATGAGTTGTAGCTGAGACCCTCTTTCTTCCGTCGACGCGAACCCAAAATGTTTGAATCTGTTGTCCTCTGTCTCCATACAGAAAGTCGAGTCTGAGGGAGCGGGTGAAGGGACGGACCGCGATGCGTGGGATATGTTTGGCGGAACAGGTGTTCGGTTGAGATCAAAGAGGTCCGATTGTTGATTTTCGCCACGTGGGCTGAGGGAAGAAACCACCGCCTTCTTGATTCGAGAGATGGGATTATGTGTTGGCGAAGTCGGGCAGGTGGCTACGTACCGTGGGAGCAAGTCTCTACTTGTGCCATGTGTAATAGGGTCAGAAGACCTGACCGAGAGCACTGCTCGAGGCGTAGAAACTTCAGAGCTTAAGCCACGTGGTGATGGAAGAGAACCCTTCGCTACAAGAGAAATAAAGTCTTCACGTACCCCTGGAGAAAGATCCGGTGCTCCGCGGTTGCTCTAAATTCGAATATCATCTTCTTCTCTAACTCGAACAGAGGGAGCCTCCGTCGGGCGTTGAGGGGTCCCGTTCCTCCGAAATTCGATGGATCTGTTGTCGGCAATAATCGAAATAGAGGAAGGGGCAATCCTTTCTTCCTCCGAATGCAAAAACGAATCACCCCCATCTCTACGCCTCTGTTGGTCTTCAAATCAAGTTCGACTAATGATCCCAGACACGATGCGACCTCATGAAAAAAATGATCATTTCAAAGCTCAAGGGATACCCCCCAAACAAGAATCCACATCTCCTCAAACCCGTACGCGGAGAACTCATTCCAGGGAATGACTCCCCTGACAAGTTCATCCCTGTGGATTGTCCCTGCAATCAGCAAAGGGTCCAAATTTACACCCGGTTCTCCTTTTACCCATACTTCATTGAAGCCTATGGGCTGAAGACTGAAGGAGCCTGCTCGGATATTGGTACAATCATCAATCCAATCATATAGTTGGTCGATGGTAGCGTTATTGTGACTGAGAATGACTACCGTATCCTTCAATGCCTCCTTAGCAGTCAGTAGGGCATCGGAATTGATACGAATGACATTAGGAAGTTCAGTGGTATCGCAGGGGAGGGTGGACTTTGTTGGGACGTTTGCTGAAGGCGACACATTTACTTGTTGCTGAGCAATAGATGGTGATGGTGGCTTTGTTGCCGTATGCTCGTGACCAGGGTATCGAAGAAGCACATCTCTAAAGGAAATAGATTTACGGGCCGGATTAGGATTAGGGACGGGAATGGCGTTGGAAGCTGATGGTGGATTGATGGTGTGCCTGTTGAGATTACATTCCGGTCCAAACCTTGCTCGTCACACTAACATCTTTTCTCCCTCAAAACTTCGACCATGCAGCATCTGAACTGCTCGAGCCAGCTCCGTTTCGGAGCTCATCCTGATAAGGGCGAATCCCCTATATTCACTGGTTATCTTGTTCCTAGGCATAATTACCTCCATGACAGCTCCCGCTCTCCCGAATACTCTTTCGAGATTCAGAGGAAACCAACCGCGCGGTTAGCCTTTGACAAATAAAGTAGGAAAGGAATCATACTTGCCTTTTCTGGTGGGTCTCACACGCGATCTTCCTTCCACCTTCGTCCATTTGTTTTCAACTTCCTCTGGTTCGCTTTCTTTCTGAAGAGTAAGCTGAGCGCCGTTGTTGATTAGGGCTTTTTCCAGGGGATCCGTTTGCTGAGCTCCGTCGTCCATCACCACTTTCTTTCAACTCTATTCATTCCCAGGGGATCCGTTTCCAGGGCATATTATTATATGAGTGGCTGTCAAATTGCCAAATAGGTAGATATGTTCGGTGGACTGGTATTAATGGCCCATATCAGATGGTTAGAATCGTTCCTTTGGTATGTTTTCAAGCTATGGACCACTGCATGTGACCCATGATTTGGATGGTTTTGATTGACTTGCATGCATTTCATGGATATGGTACATGAGTTGGCACTGTTTAGTGAGTGGCAGTTACTTTTACACCATAGTCAGTTCCCTTTATGGGTACAAGAATACTGAATTTACTAATTTCTTCATGGGATCCAACAAAATCTGTTAAGTTATTTCACATTTTTTACCACTTGCTCATTCATTTAAACTTGATTTTGTAAATTCTATTACTAAAATTTAAGGATAGTGTTGTAAAACCTCGACTAAAACCACCCACTAAAAAAATGACTCGATTTGCAAAAGGAAATATTTGAACTTATGCTCAACAGTTCCATATGCCTGGGTCATGTGGTTCGTCTGGTATAACCATCTGGCCAACTGGTCCAATGTTTATTTATTCATTTATCGACATCATGGTGTTGTCATATGTTAGGCTGGCAGTTGGACTAGTTTGTTCGGAGCTGCATGAAAATTAGTTGGGGTCTGCCCGGGGTTAGACCATAAGTTAGTACTGAGGAATTATTTCTAAACCAACACAGTAAAACACAAAAAACATTATCATCATGTCCTAGACTACTGAAATGAAAGAAAGTAACGAAACTACGTACATGGTATAAGGTCTTGGTTATTGAAATCTATGATTTAGGTAAAAGAAGCTGACGGTAAGGTTTTCCTTTCTTTTTCTTTTTTGGAATGGCAATGGAAACTTCATTGAAAGCCAAACAAAAGTGGAACAACACAACAAAAGTGGAAGTTGTCGATAAGCTTTTAACCACCTGCAGAAGGGAATGTAAAGTCAATGGTGTATTGTCAACAAATCACAAAATATCCTTTGGTTAATTCTTTAAATGGATCTCTTCTTTAAGTTGTCTGATGAAAGTAAACTCTATTGAATTCATCAGGAAAGAAATTCAAAAGCTGCAATGTGACTCATATTAGCTGACTATTCTCTTACCAAATCATTAATTCCAAAGAGTGAATTCGTCAGGGTTCTGTAGTCTGTAGCTTTTCAGTGTTCCTTATTCTCTCTGGACCTGTTTGGGTTTGTGGAAAGCATGGGGAAGGAAAAAATGTTTCTTGGGAAACCTTATTTGCAGGAGATTGCTGGAAAGGAAATGTTGTTTTCCCTGCTTGTTTTTAAATAAGATTTTCCTAGAAATTTGGGCCTGGTTCCAAACTTATTGTTTGGCAAACAAACAATTTTGTTGGGAAAATTTTCTTGGTAGTTACTGGCGTGTGCTGGATTAACATGTGACTTATATGGGACACTTGAAGATGGATGATGCCACATGTCGGTGCTTAAGCTTAATTGTGTCACACATATGGGGTGCTTGAAGTTGTATGGTGTCACATGTGACACATTAGCACATTGGACACATGTTGGCACTTGAAGTTAGATGGTGGCACATTGTCACATATAGTGCATATGGAGTAATTGAAGACGGACAATGGTACATGTGGCACAATTGGACCTGTGGGTGCAAGGATGGATGGATGGTAGCATGTGTGGTATAAATGGCACATATGCAGTCGCAATAGAAGATGGGCAATGGAATGTTGGCACACGCGGCACATGTCAGGTGCTGTGTACATGTGGAGCCCAAGTGAAGATGGTGGCACATGTGGCATGGTGGCATGTGTGTGGTACAAGAGAAGATGCACTGCATGACACATGTGAGACAATTACAGTTGGATGATCTCATGTGTATAACTATGAGAAATTCATTTTCCTTTGATTGTGGGAAAATGACTTTCTTAAGGGGGTGGTGGGAAAATAATTTTGTTGATTTTCCAAAAAAATGGGGAAGTCAGAAATGGTGTTTACCACAAAGAAAGGCCTCACCAACCATGGAAAATTAGTCTTGTAGGAAACTGTGTTTCCTTTCCATGAATCCAAGTTGGCCCTAAAATTCCTTTCATTTTTCTTCTGCTTAATGAGAATGACTATCAACAAATGGGGGTGATTTTGGCATCTTGGTCAAATCACACATAAAGTAGGAAGTTTGAGAAAAGAGAATGATGGTTTGGGGCCTTTGCAAAAAGAAGGAAGAAAGATCCTCAAGCCTCATCTTTGTTCCTTTTGTTGGCAGTTTCTTACATAGTTGATAGTCTGTAATTTCATTTATCACTTCTTTATTATCATGTGAACAACGTAAAGTTAATTCATGGTTTCTAGCTTTTCATTTTTTCCTGAGACCTTTTGTTTGTTCCAGCCGAGTTTGCGGAAATCCACATGGGTTGATCAGGAAGTATGGGCTTATGTGCTGCAGGCAGTGTTTCCGCAGCAACGCCAAGGAGATTGGCTTCATCAAGGTAACTCACCATGCTTAAAGTTGTTTAATAGTTTTGAACTTTGTACGGTTTTCATCCACCAGCTGAACTTGTAGATGGGGTGGTCAAATATATGCTTTGCTGTTTGAAATATTAATATAGACTGATAGAACCAGGTGTGATGTATTGTTTCGGTGTTCAAATACCTTATGACAATCAAAAGAAAAAGAAAAAAAAAAGACGTCTTATACATAGTCCATCACAATAAATCTCTGTTTGTGGAAACAGGATTCAATTCATAGAGCCAACCTCAAATGGCTGGGATAAGGCAATAATCAGGCTATGACATTGAAATGTCATCTCATAGATATGTGGCTGCTGTAATCTCTTTGCAGTCATGTATGATTCTCTTTCTTCTTTGAACCTTCTTATTTGGATTCATGACTACAAAATAGCTGCAGGTTACAATGGAGGTTCCTCTGGGAATTAGGAAGCCCTCCTTGAGGCCCTAACCTCTCCAGTTTCTCTCATAATACTTTATTTTTTATCAACACTTCTCTTATAATACTGCCCAATTTCCTTCTCTACCCTCCCCCTATAGATGCTTAATGTGCCTCAACACCAGTTGGCAGATTTAGATGGCCCCGAAATGCATATGCAGTCTTGCAATTTCTGTTTGCCATATGTTTTCATCTTTACTTGTTTTTCTTTTAACTGTCAGAATGGAATGATGGGGAATGTCAACTATGTATTTCCAATGCAAGGATACACTGTCTTGGCTACATAGATTCATCGGACCCCTATCAAAAAGCAACCCACTGGTGAATATTTTGTGTGATTGGATGTAACTCCAAATCTGAACATGTGCTTTTTCAGTGGTACCAATCTGCTATGTGGTTGGGGTGGTAGCTATAAAACAGTAACTGCACATGTGACTGTTCTTCTCCCACCGGTGATTTGAGCAGATTGAGATTTGAGCAGATTGCATCAATCTGCCCCCAAATGCGGCGGTGCTAAACTGACATGGCAAACAGCAGAGCGTCTAACAGCTGCTTTTTTGGTTGCAGTACCGCTAAGAAGACAAGTACTGGGTAGACGATTTTGGTAGATGGCATCCAGTCGAGGCAGAAAAGGCAAATATTTTTTAGTATCTGTTTAGCTGGGACTTGTTTTCTACAACATGGGTTGTTTGCATACCCCAAACATGCAGGAACTTGCATACTTTATCTGAGGATCTTATAGGTTGCTATCTCTAAATATTTAATGATGCCTCCACTGATTTAGAAACTCCATGGTTATCCATGTTCGTCTGCTGAACTTGTTTTGATCTCACAAATAAGCCATTGGAAGTGGCCTTAAACTGTGGTTGTGATGATCCGGAGCCAAGAATCTGCAAGGGAACCTCCAAATCTGCACCTGCTAAAGGTGTTTGTTATACGCAACTGCCAACCATTCCAGCATGCGTTTTCAGATGGGTCCCCCTTTTCATGTGCTCTGGCCCCAGATTTTGCCTATGCTTAATCTTAATCATGGTGTTGTGGCCGACCCTTTTCAACAACAATCAATTAAAATTTGTGAGAATGTGAGAGTACTGAGGAGTGAAATGGCCCGATTAAAGGATATGATAGTGCAAACCATCTGATGAACAGTCTGGGTCTGGCCATTGACACATGTTGCTGATGGGCTAGGTAGGTGCTCTTTTTGTTCATGTGAATGCTTCACCATAGTTATGCCCAAACCATGCATTTTGGGAGATGTTAGTGGGTTGCTTGACTTGTGAAAAGGCAAGTTTTTGTTTTGTCGTGGAAAAGCTGAAGTGGCATTTGGTTGTAATAGTTTGTGGGCCCAGAGATTTTTTTTTTCACTTGAGGGTGTGCTCGGGAGTGGATTAGGTGAGACCCCTGACTCACCCATGACAACCCAAGGCAGTGTGATGAGGGCCTTACTGTGGGGCCCACATAAAAAATGAAGCAGATCCAATTATCAGGACTATACCATAGGAAACAGTGGTGATTTGCAATCCTATCTATTGATAAGGTCACATAAGCCAGGATGGAAGGAAATAGCAAATATCAGGTTGAACCAAAACTTTTGTGGCCCATTAATCGTCAATCACCACTGTTTCCTAAGGTATGGTCCACCTGATAATTAGATCTGCTTCATTTTTTGGATAATGCCCCAAAATAATATGGAAAAATGGATGGAAAGCATGGATACAGAACATACATCAAGGTGGGCCCTAGCGTAAGTGCTGCACCGTCTTGTGCTAGTCCGAGGTGTTGCCAATCCCTACTGTTTTGGGTGCTAAGGTCCCCCTGGAAATTTAGATGTGCCTAGTTCTTAGACACGTCTTAAAGGAGCTGTTGGAACTAATGGCATGGACTAGATGTGGCATAGGGCATCACATGGGGTCTCCACAGCTTTTTGTTGCACGGGGCTTCCTAAGAATTTGGCTTCAAGAGAGAGAAGAAAAGGCTAAAAAAAGTTGTTTGCTACACCCGTATTGACTTCTTGCTGTCATGAAAGAGTTTGGCCTTTCTGGCAACCCTCTAGATTGCAAACTGTTCTACATTCAACCTACATGTGAGCCCACTGGATGAAGGGGTTTGGTTGAATCGAAGACTATTGGTATCGCTAATTAGGTTGGTTGAATAGGCATCATCTTGATAGGGATTAGGAATAGAGCCTGGCTAACAAACTATGGGGTCATACTGGGCAGTGTGGATTTAAAATCCTGTGGAATCATATATATTTTGAAACCGGTGAAATTGAGAGGATTTTGCAAATCAGACGAGTTGGGAATGCCAAAAGGGCTCTTTGGAGGTATTTTGAAGGAATCAAAATCTAAAAAACCTTCAAAATTCTTGCTACTGAGGATCCCACATAATCCACGCTGCTGCCAAACAACTCTTACAAAATGGAAATAGTCAAATGTTGAAATCTTTAATATCACCACCCAACAAACTTCTCATCTCCATCTGATTCGGGTCCAACTGTGATAGGAAGTTGATTCCCCCAATACAGCCTACCATCAGACCATTTATTTATGGAAAGGTAATGGAACCAAGGGGATTGAACCGTGGATCACTTACACTCACTACATTGTCTCTACCCACAGTGAAGAGAACTGACCCTTCATTATCGTGAGAAATTCACTCTCCACATAATGTCACCACTCTAGACAACTTCCATTTGTGCCAGGCATTCTCTATTTGCATTTGATTTTGATCTGAGCACTAAGGACAACAATCCAAGTAGAAATCACCTTTGGTTACAAGAACAGTTCAACCCCTCCCATTTAAAACAGTCAGTTTAGAAACTGAGGCACAAATAAAAATAGAAACAAAAATAAACAACAATGTAGAGATAAAATGGAGAGCAGTGCAATGAGAATTGCAATAGACTTAACAATCCAGGAAGATTACCTGGAGAAGGAACATGAGATTTGGATCCTGTGTGTGGAGATGATTAAAAATTTAAGGCAACCGTGCAAGAGAAATGAGAAGGACATTCATGTGAAGGCAGATTAAGGGGAAGATTACCATACACAAGTGCCAATAATGGCCATTCACTAGACGGGGTCGCCAAAAATCACACTGGTACGCGGTGCAAACCTGTATGAGGACAATGGGTGGTTCAGGAGGAGCAAAAGGCATGGTCCACCTGATGAGTGGACTGGCTTTATTTTATTTTTTTTAGCCAGGGCATATTCAAGACAGTTCCCACCTGATGAATGGCTCCAATCTTGCATTTCTCAATCAGCATTCACTCTCAAATCTCCTTGGCATTTCTCATCAAGCAAGCGTATTAACAGAAAGATAAAAAAAGGTTCTTTGTTATTGGACAAGCTTGTGTACATGATAAAGAAGCTTAGAAAGAGGTATGCCATGCCAGAAATAATTACAGCAGCAGCTACAGTACCTCTCTCAGCTGCAAGCACAGATCATACAAGTGTTTGTACATGGAATTCAAGGCATATATGGGTAAATCCCTCTTGGGGATTTAGAAGGTCAGTACGCTATTTGCAAGTCAAAAGTGCCTGCCACCGCACCTTCAGCTGTTATTCACAGGACGTCTTTTATACTTGCCTTGAACCAGGCTTAGGAGGAAGTCTGTAAATATGTGCTCGTATTCCGGCATCTTCCCATACCCTGAAAAAGTTTAAGAAGGCTCTTTCAGAACCAAACAGAATGTGTGCATGAGTCCGCACAATGCATGGGTACAGGTGAGACAGATGAGATAATGTGGACCCCAACTTTTCCTGCGAGAACAGTAGAAAATCAATGTAATGATAGTGCAGTAAAAAAGTGGGAATATTGTCTATACAGATGAGTGGATTACGTGAGCTGCTATTTACATTCATCACTCTTCATCTTTTGTACACAAGCGTCCAGATATGGGATTGACAATCTCTATTCAACCAAATATTTCCAACTCATTCTTCTTCTTCTGGGATAAGTACTAAAAGAATTACCATAGTAGGATAAGTTCAAATCAGCCACATCCTGGAGCATCGATTGGCAGTTGTGCACATGCTGTCTAGCATCTGGTGGGTTAAGGACTGTAACTTCAGGATGCTTTAGCCAGTAATCCTTTGAAACATAAAAAGAGGAAAAAGAACATTACGGATGCACTGATATTTCAGTTTTAATAGGAAAAAAAAAAACATTTAAGCCATAAATGATTAAGGGGAGGTGAAATTTCAGCTCCCTCAAGTCGGCTGAGCTTGACCTAACTAACATCTAGTTGGCCCACGATTCGCGCTTAAGATCGTGGAAACCAGCTCCGAATGGTAGCCCTAAAACCTCGACACTCAACTAGACCCAGATTCCTGACTTAGGCATCGGAGGGTCCCTCGCACAAGACAGGGTCTTCTTTGTTTGTTCTTTGTTTAGGTTCATGAGCCAGGGAGGGCTAACCAGATTTCTGCATCAGCAGAGCCCTAGAGTAAGAATGTTCTTGACATGGAAGAATAACTATAACAGAAATATTAATAATCTAATACTTAGATCTTTGGGTGCCGGCAACATATGCTAGAGGAATCCTAACCATAAGATGTTCATTCAAGAAGACCCATACATGAAAGGAGCATGCTTGAATAGCTAGAGTGAGAAAGGCTCGAGGAATTCTTGAAACTTGCCTGAGTTAATTCAAAGACATGAAATTTCAAGGTCTGCTAGAGATGACAACCACACTTGCTAACATCGATGCTTATAGACTTCCATTTTTCATTTTCTTTAATTGAAGCTACTTACTAGACTTTCTGAGATAAGCCTAAGAAGTTCAATGATCCTGAGAAGGAAATGAATTTCTTGAGTTGTCAAGAACCAATAACGCTACCGATGAATAATCAATGTCCTCTTGGATCCAATGGTATGTTGCAATTGAAGGCATGCATTCATACTCGCATGGAACTCTAGGGAATTATGATATAGCTTCATATGACCACATGAGAAAAAGACATACTGGGGTATGCACAGACAGAAAAAATGCTATTTTACAAGTCAATCAGCTTGTGAAATAGGATAGCATAGAGGTTGCATTTGGTAGCATTTCTATGAGACACTTGTAAGAATTCACATCACCACTTGAGTCTTGGATCCTTATCACTTTTGATCTCAAGTCCTAAAATGAGCTCAAAAAATGGATGGATGGGGTAGATTTGTCAAAAACATCACGGTGGGCCCACATTGTTTTTCAGCTCAGGAACTTCGTGTGAAAGGCTTTCTCCTGCGAAAGCCTCCCGTAGGATTTTCCTGCACAAGGATGCTGGGTGGGGCCCACCATCATGTTTTTGGAAAATATTTTCCGTTCATTTGTTTGGCGAGCTCATTATAAGAAAATCTTCATTTGGCAAGCTTATTATAAGAAAATCTACTAAAAATGAGGTAGATCCAAAACTAAAGTAAGCCACGAGAGAGGAAAAATTGGGGAAAGAAATACATACCATTGAAACCTTCTTGGGATCCATCTTGCATATGTTTATATGCCATCCAAACTGTTTATAAGGTGATTAACATAAGAATGAAGTGAAAATACAAAAAATTTAGCCTGAAACAAAGCTTATATGATCTTAAGAATGTCTCAACGGTTCTCACTAAATCCCTACTATTTTCTCTCGTGTGGCTCACTTACGGTCTTCGTTTTTTTGTTGCTTGTCCTGAAATTAGCAACGCCCTTGCGTCCATCCGCGTTACGAGGTGCGACGTTCCCCGGACTAAAATGGAAACGGATTCGCTGCTCCTCTCCACCAGCCGGACGGTGCTCTGTGGGCCCTATTATGATGTATGTGTTTAATCCATCCTCCTATCTATTTTTATAGATCATTTTAGAACATGAGACAAAAAATTATATATATTCAAATCTCAAGTGGACTACATTACAAGAAGAAGTGTTGAATGAACGTCAACCATTAAAAACTTTATTGGGGCAATAAAAGTTTTGGATTAAGCTTATATTTGTTTTTTTCCCTTTATCTGGGTCTGTATGACCTAATAAGCAGATTGGATGTCAAATAGACAGTACAGTGGGCCTTAGGATGATTTTAATGGTGAATATCCAATCACTATTGTTTTCCTGTGGTGTGTTCCACCTGAGAATTATATCCATTTAAATTTTTGGGACCAAGACTAAAATGATCTGTAAAAATGAATGAACGGAATGGATGAAACACATAAATCATGGTGGGGACCACAGAGAACCAACCATCAGCCACCAGCCACCGGGCTGATGGCAGGGGAGTAGCCAATCCGTTACCGACTAAAATACTACCCCTTTCTGAGTTAAAATACGTTTCCGACTAAAATACCCCTTGTATGAGTTAAAATAACAAATATACCCTGAACCCGGAAGCCGCTATAAAAGAGTTCGGGGGATTAGGGCTTTCTCTCAGCCGCCGCACTGCCGAACTACGATTTCAAAACTAGGGTTTTTGAAGAGAGGAAAATGGGCCACACCAACGTCTGGAATTCTCATCCGAAGATCTACGGGCCTGGATCACGCACATGGTAACTAACTCTTTCTCTTCCATGTATTTTCCTTAAAACCCATCGATCTATTACTCTAAAATGGTGAAACGATCACACACAGCCCTTTCTTTCCAGACAACGTGTCATATCTGTAGGATATCTGGACCGTCCAAAAGGTGGCCCACACCACGATCCCCTGATGCGAAAATCAGCCCTATCCACTCATCTGTCAAGGCAGGACGCCAAAATCAATGGACGGCCGATGGTATGACCCAAATCTTGCGTCCCACCGAATGAATGGATGGCTGCGATCTTCATGGTGGTGTTCACCTAACGCAAGGATTGGATTTCCTTCAACTGATAGTTTACTTCTGGGCTTTTAGATTCATTGAAATTGGAAAGTGGAAAATTGATTTTCCTTGCCAATAATATTTCCAGGACAATTAGTGGGAATGAAATATTATTTCTGCTGTTTGTTATTTAAAAGTTTTTTGGTGGAAATTCGTCTCAATTTTCATGAAAATTGGCCTCATCTACTCTCAAAGGGGATGTAGACAATCATTTTCCAATGGGAATTTTTATTATTATCAGCTTTAATGATTCATGTGCCGTGGTGGACCCCACCATGAATTTTCTGAAGCTGAAAACTAATACTGATTAGACGGCACTGATCATACCATCACATTAACTTTTGGTTGGAAGAAAATGAGCATCTGTGTGTGATTTGAAGGTTAGGATTGTTGATGGGCCGACTGACTAGACCCGGATTCTAGGACAGCCCTATCATATGTGCCAATCACCACAAGTGTCATCTTCCAATTGTACACTTGTCATGCATCTATGCCAATCAAGGCTGAGCATTATGTTGATTGAAAATCTTACTGATCGCCCAGGCATAATAGAGTACGAGTGGCTGTCAAATTGACGGATGGGTAGATATGTTTGGTGGTCTGGTATTAATGGCCCATATCAGATGGTTAGAATCCTTCGGTGTGATTTCAAGCTATGCACCACCGCATGTGACCCTTGATTTGGATGGTCTTGATTGACTTGCATGCATTTCATGGATATGGTACATGAGTAGGCACTGTTTAGTGAGTCACAGTTATTTTTACACTACAGTCAGTCCCCTTTATGGGTATAAGAAAACTGAATTTACTAATTTCTTCATTGGATCAGGTGAATTTTCTAAGTTATTTCACATTTTTTACTACTTGCTCATTCATTTAAACCTGATTTTGTAAACTCTATTGCTAAATTGTAAGGATTAGTGTTGTAAAACCTCGACCAAAACCACCCACCCAAATGGGTTGGGTCACTGGGTGACTCGATTTGCAAAAGGAAACATTTGAACTTGTGTTCAACAGGTCCATCTGTCTGGGTCATGTGGTTCGTCTGGTCTAACCATCCGGTCAACTGGTCCAATGTTTATTTATGCGTTTAATTCATTTATCGACATCATGGTGATGTCATATGTTAGGGTGGCAGTTGGACTAGTTTGTTCAGTGCTGCAGGAAAATTAGTTGGGGTCTGCCCGGGGCGTTAGACCATAAGTACTGAGGAATTATTTCTAAACCAACATAGTAAAACACCAAAACCATTATCATCATGTCCTAGACTACTGAAATGAAAGAAAGTTATGAAACTACTTACATGGTATAAGGTCTTGGTTTTTGAAATCTATGATTTAGCCATTTAGGTAAAAGAAGCTGACAGTAAGGTTTTTCTTCTCTTTTTTTGAATGGCAATGGAAACTTGATTGAAAGCCAAACAAAAGTGGAACAACACAAAACAAAAATGGAAGTTGTTGATAAGCTTTTAACCACCTGCATAAGGGAATGTATAGTCAACAGTGTATTGTCAGCAAATCACAAAATATCCTTTGGTCATTTTTTTTTTAAATTTTAATTTTTTTTTAAAATATTTTTTTACACACACACACACCCCACACACTCATGCCTTAGTGGGATTTCACCACATATGGATACTCGAACCCTTGACCAGGCGTTGAAACTCCTAAGAGTCTACCACCGGAGCAGGAGTAAGGATCCAGTCATGGTTTAATTGTTTAAATGGATCTCTTCTTTAAGTTGTTTGATGAAAGTAAACTCTATTGAATTCATCAGAAAAAAAATAAATCAAAAGCTGCAATGTGACTCATATTAGCTAACTATTCTCTTACCGAATCATTAATTCCAAAGAGTGAATTCATCAGGTTTCTGCAGTCTGTAACGTTTTAGTGTTCCTTATTCTCTCTGGACCTGTTTGGATTTGTGGAAAGCATGGGAAAGGTAAAAATGTTTCTTGGGAAACCTTATTTGCAGGAAATTGCTGGAAAGGAAGCGTTGTTTTCCCTGCTTGTTTTTAAATAAGATTTTCCTAGAAATTTGGGCCTGGTTCCAAACTTATTGTTCGGAAAAACAAACAATTTTGTAGGGAAATTTTTCTTGATAGTTACTGGTTTGTGCTGGATTAACATGTGACTCATATGGGACACTTGAAGATGAATGATGGCACATGCGGGTGCTAAAGCTTAATTGTGTCACACATATGGGGTGCTTGAAGTTGTATGGTGTCACATGCGGCACAATTAACACATTAGCACATTGGACAGATGTTGGCACTTGAAGTTAAATAGTGGCACATGTGCACATAGGCACATTGGCACATGTGGCACGTTGTCACATATAGTGCATATGGAGCAGTTGAAGACGGACAATGGCACATGGCACAATCGCACCTGCGGGTGCAAGCGAAGATGGATGGTAGCATGTGTGGTATAAACTGCACATATAAACTGCACATATGCAGTCACAATAGAAGATGGACAATGGAATGTTGGCACACATGGCACATGTCAGGTGCTGTGTACATGTGGAGCCCAAGTGAATATGGTGGCACATGTGGCATGGTGGCATGTGTGGTACAATAGAAGATGGACTGCGTGACACATGCGAAACAATTACAGATGGATGATCGCATGTGTCTAACTCTTGAGAATTTCATTTTCCTTCGATTGTGTGAAAATGTCTTTCTTAAGGGGGAGGTGGGAAAATAAATTTGTTGATTTTTCAATAAAAAGAGGAAGTCAGAAATGGTGTTTCCCACAAAGAAAGGCCTCACAAACAATGAAAAATTAGTTTCCTAAGAAATTGTGTTTCCTTTCCTATCCATGAATCCAAGTAGGCCCTTAAATTCATTTTATTTTTCTTTTACATCAACAAATGGGGTTGATTTTGCTCTCTTGGTAAAATCACGCATGAAGTAGGAAGCTTGAGAAAATAGAATGATGGTTGGGCCCTTTTGCAGAAAGAAGGGAGAAAGATCATCAAGCCTCAGCTTTGTTCCTTTCTTTGGCAGTTTCTTGAATAGTTGATAGTCCGCAATTTCATTTATCACTTTTTTATTATCATGTGAACAAGGTAAAGTTAAGTCATGGTTTCTAGCTTTTCATTTTTTCCTGAGACCTTTTCTTTGTTCCAGCCGAGTTTGCGGAAACCCACATGGGTTGATCAGGAAGTATGGGCTTATGTGCTGCAGGCAGTGTTTCCGCAGCAATGCCAAGGAGATTGGCTTCATCAAGGTAACCCACTATGCTTAAAGTTGATTAACAGTTTTGAACTTCATATGGTTTTCATTCACCGGCTGAACTTGTAGACAGGGTGGTGACAAGATATCTATTACTTATGGTTGTTATTGTTGAAATGGAGTATCATGTAGTAACGTATCAAGGACCAACCAATATATGCTTTGCTGTTTGAAATATTGATATAGGCTGATAGAACCAGGTGTGATGTATTGTTTCGGTGTTCAAATACCTTATAACCATTCAAAAGAAAAAGGTAAAAAAAGAAGAAGAAGAAGACATCTTATACATAGGCAATTACAACAAATCTTTGTTTGTGGAAACAGGATTCAATTCTTAGAGCCAACTTCAAATGGCTGGGATAAGTCAATAATAGGGCTATGACAGTGAAATGTCATCCTATAGATATGTGGCTGCAGTAATCTCTTTGCAGGCCTGTATGATTCTCTTTCTTCTTTGAACCTTCTTATTTGGATTCATGACTACAAAATAGCTGCAGTTTACAATGGAGGTTCCTCCGTCAATTAGGAAGCCCTCCTCGAGGCCCTTACCTCTCCAGTTTCTCTCATAATACTTCCTATTTTATCAACATTTCTCTTATGATACTGCCCAATTTCCTTCTCTACCTTCCCCTTATAAATGCTTAATGTGCCTCAACATCTGATGGGATTTCCAGCCCCAGTTGGCAGATTTAGATGGCTCTCAAATACATATTCAGTCTTGCAAATTCTGTTTGCCATATGTTCTCATCTTCACTGGTTTTTCTTTTAACTGTCAAAATGAAATGATGGGGAATGAGGAGACAGTCTTGGCTACATGGATTCATTGGACCTCTATCAAAATGCAACCCACTGATGAATATTTTGTGTGATTGGATGTACCTCGAAATCTGAACTTGTGCTTTTTCAGTGGTACCAATCTGCTATGCGGTTGGGGTGGTAGCTAGAAAACAGGAACTGTATTAGGTTCGGTAAAGGCTTCTGTTTTTGCTCCACCAGAGGTCACATGTGACTGTTCTTCTCCAACCGCTGATTTGAGCAGATTGCATCTCATCTGTTCCCAAATGCGGCAGCGCGAAACTTACATCTCCAGCAACAGAACGTCTAACAGCTGCTTTTTTGGCTTTTTGCAGTACCGCTGAGAAGACAAGTACTAGGTAGATGCGCATCCAATGGAGGCAGACAAGCAGATTTTTGTAGATGGCATCCAATGGAGGCAGAAAAGGCAAATATTTTTTTTAGTATCTGTTTAGTCGGGACTTGTTTTCTACAACATGCTTAAAAACTCTCTGGGTGGGGTTGTTTGCTTACCCCATGCTTAAAAACTTGCATACTTATCTGAGCCTCTTATAGGTTGCTTTCTCTAAATATTTTAATGATGCCTCTACTAATTTAGAAAGCCTGTGGTTATCCATAATCATCTGCTGAACTTGTTTTGATCTGGCGAATAAGCCATTGGAAGTGGCCTTAAACTGTGGTTGTGATGGTACGGAGCTGAGAATCTGCAAGGGAACCTCCAAATCTGCACCTTGCTAAAGGTGTTTGTTATGCGCATCTGCCACCAGTCCAGCATATGTTTTCAGATGGGTCCCACTTTTCATGTGCTCTGGCCCCAGATTTTGCCTATGCTTGCAGGTTGGCTATGCTTTATCTTAATCACGGTGTTGTGGCCAACCCTTTTCAACAACAATCAATTAAAACTTGTGAGCATGTGAGAGTACTGAGGGAGTGAAATGGCCCGATTAAAGGATATGATAGTGCAAACCATCTGATGAACAGTCTGGGTCTGGCCATTGACACATGTTGCTGATGGGCTAGGTAGGCGGTCTTTTTGTTCATGTGAAATGCTTCACCATATGGTTATGCTCAAACCGTGCATGTTGGGAGATGTTAGTAGGTTGCTTGACTTGTTAAAAGTCATGGTGTTTTTGTTTTGTTTTGTTTTGTTTTAGAAAAAGCTGAAATGGCATTTGGTTGTACAGCTTGTCTGTGGGCATGTACATGGGAAGAGGGGAGAGAGTAGGGTAGGTGGCCAACCATCAACAGAATGTCCAGAGATTTTATTTTTTCCCAACTGGAGGGTCCCCATCGCCAGCGGATTAAGTGAGAATGTATTCTGTATCCACGCCATCCACATTATTTTAGGGCATTAGGAGGCAGATTTCCTGTGAAGGCTAATGCCAGATTCTGCTGGAAGACTAGGTGGGGTGCACTGTGATGTTTGTGAGAAATTCATTCGTTTTGTGACTTCATTTTAGGACTTGAGACCAAAAGTGAGGAAAATCCAAGACTCAATTGGGCTGCACTAAAGGAAAAGGTGGATAGGGAAATTTCTACCATTGAAATCTCCCTGGGGTGAACGGTGATGTTTACATGCCACCCATACTGTTCATAACGTCATTCCTAGTGGGATGAACTGAAAACACAGATATTAGCCTGATTCAAAAGTTCTGTGGCCCCACGAATATTTCAACTGTGGATGTTCAATCCTCACGTTTAGGGCCCACTTGAGTATTAAATCTGGCTTATATTTGGCCAAAGCCCCACCTAGGTTCCCGGTGCAGGAACTTCCTGCGAAAGGCTTTTGCAGGAAATCTAACTCCATACCATTAAAAACTTGTTAGCGGGCAGCTTAATGTCGCCGTGGTGTTTGTTTGCCCCATCTGTTGATAAGGTCACATAAGCCTGGATGAAAGGAAATAATAAATATTAGCTTGATCCAAAACTTTTGTGGCCCATTAATGGTCAATCACTACTGTTTCCTACTGTATGATCCACCTGATAATTAGATCATCTTGATAGAGATTAGGAATGGAGCCCCGGCTAACAAACTCTGGGGTCATATTGGGCAGTGTGGATTTAAAATCCCGTGGAATCCTGTAGATCTTGAAACCGGTGAAATTGAGAGGATTTTGCAAATCAGACGAGTTGGGAATGCCAAAAGGGCTATGGAGAGATTTTGAAGGAATCAAAATGTACAAAATCTTCAAAATTCTTGCCACCGAGGATCCCACATAATCCACGCTGCTGCCAAACGACTCCTACAAAATGGCAATAGTCAAATGTTTTCTTAGGAAATCTTTAATATAACCATCCAACAAACTTCTCATCGTCATCTGATTCGTGTCCAACAGTGATAGTGCCATTGCATGCACTACCTTGTCTCTACCCACTCATCTAACAAATGGGACACAACTGGAACTCTTGACTATTTACAATGGGATTTCATGTAATTTTAATAGTGACATTGTAGAGGTATTTCATAACTTAAGGGCTGATATTTCTTACTAACACACTCTCATTCCCCTACTCTATTATATGGAGAGAACTTTCCCTTCATTATTGTGAGAAACTCACCCTCCACATAATTTCACCAATCTAGACAACTTCCATTTGTGCCAGCCATTCTCTATTTGCATTTGATTTTGATCTGAGCACTGTATAAGGACAACAATCCAAGTAAAAATCACCTTTGGTTACAAGAATAACCAAGAACAGTTCAATCCCTCCCATTTAAAAAAGTCACTGTAGAAACTGCGGCACAAATAAAAATAAACAACTATGTAGAGACAAAATGGTCAGCATTGCAATGAGAATTGCAATAGACTTAACAATATCCAGGAAGATTACCTGGAAAAGGAACATGAGATTGAGAAGATGAAAATTTTTGAGGTAACCGTGCAAGAGAAATGAGAAGGAGCTTCATGTGAAGGCAGGTTAAGGGGAAGATTACAGCACACCAGTGCCAATAATGGCCATTCACTAGAAATCACACTGGTACACTGAAGCGCGGTGCAAACCTGTATGAGGACAATGGGTGGTTCAGGAGGAGCAAAAGGCATGGTCCACCTGATGAGTGGACTGGCTTTATTTTTTATTTTTAGCCAGGGCATATTCAAGACAGTTCCTACCTGATGAATGGCTTCAATATTGCATTCACGCTCAAATCTCCTTGGCATTTCTCATCAAGCAAGCATATGAAAAGAAAGATAAAAAGTTTCTTTGTTATTGGACAAGCTTGTGTACATGATAAAGAAGCTTAGAAAGAGGCATGCCATGCCAGAAATAATTACAGCAGCAGCTACATTACCTCTCTCAGCTGCAAGCACAGATCATACAAGTGTTTGTACATGGAATTCAAGGCATATATGGGTAAAACCCTCTTTTGGGATTTAGAAGGTCAGCATGCTATTTGCGAGTCAAAAGTGCCTGCCATCGCACCTTCAGCTGTTATTCACAGGACGTCTCTTATACTTGCCTTGAACCAGGCTTAGGAGGAAGTCTGTAAATATGTGCTCGTATTCCGGCATCTTCCCATACCCTGAAATAGTTTAAGAAGGCTCTTTCAGAACCAAACAGAATGTGTGCATGAGTCCACACAATGCATGCGTACAAGTGAGACAGATGAGATAATGTGGAAATATCCAAAGCATATGAGTGTTGTGGTCTGATCATTTTTGAAAGGAGAACGTTTATTTATTTATTTATTTTTCCTAACACTGCAAATGTATATGCAATAGGGACCCCATACACAGATCACACGCTCTGTAACAAGCTCATAAACTCAATATGGTATCAAACAGGTTTTGATTGAAGCAACTAACCTATGAGATGGAAAAATTGCTTGGCTATTTTCAAACTTAGGGGTGTAGTTTCCACAAACAAAGGTGTATTGATAATATTATATAATTGAGAATTTCTCTGTCATCCTCACAAAAAGAAGGGCCCGTTTAGATGCACTTTCATGAAAAATGCCTACTTTTTTCTGTTGA
This sequence comes from Magnolia kwangsiensis, assembly GCA_037074715.1. Lineage (NCBI taxonomy): Eukaryota > Viridiplantae > Streptophyta > Magnoliopsida > Magnoliales > Magnoliaceae > Magnolia > Magnolia kwangsiensis. The sequence continues at coordinate 91,390,320 of CM073585.1, forward strand.
CTCGATAAAACCAATCGACGACTACATTTTCAGTCGACTTGATGATAACCAATCCAATTGGTTTTTGTTTAGTCCGCATTTTAGCACCTATTTTGCTGAGTAGTGGATGAAACAGGGTTTGTGAAAGTGCATCCAAATGCACAACACAAAGTGAAGTGTGGCTAAAAACACTGTTTAGGTGTCAAATGCCCTTTTTGAAGGTGCCTCAAGCGAGCCCTAAAAGAGTCTTTCATTTGAATGTAAGCAAACATGGACTTTTGTTTCCAATACTTAGGGCATGATGAGAAATGGATATGCACCATCCACTTTCAACATTTGAGTTACAAGACATACATTGCTGAATAAGATGGTAGGAATTTAATATTCTCAAATAGGGTTTCACTCACCAGGGAAGTAGTTGATGTCAATGACATAAAAACGGTCGCTGGTACCAAGCTCTCGGATTATATCGAGGTTGAACAGTCGTAGTCCCTACATATATCAAATAAACAATAAAGAAATTTGATTACATGAATGCTACAAAGCGTGAGAGGAATCGACACACGAATGCACCACAATGATGCGAGAATTCTAATAAACTTACCAGTTTACGACGTAGCTCCCTTGCAAGCCTCTCGAGCAAAGGTCGTGGTGGAAGCTCTGTTGCATAAAGCTTCAAAATAAGAACATATGATTTGGAAGCTGAAAGGACCCTAAACAGTCTACAAGCTTATCACAGGAAAATCTAACTACAATATGCTGCAACACAGTATGTCAATTTTCTAATGCATTAAGTGCCGTTTTCACACCTGCAACACTTGGGTCAAGATCTGCACCATCGGCACAAGCTGCTGCACAAGAAACCCTTGGAAATTGATAGACGCCTCCGTTATTCAAAAGTTCATGTTTATTGACATCAGGTAGGGAAAACCGTCGAACAACCTTTATAGCTTCGCCAACAATATAAACCTTAAACAGAAGACCACCTGAAATTGGACAAAATGAATCTTGATTATTAAAGATGCAAAGCACTGACATGATGAAATTGATGGCATATTTGGACTAGTCATAGTATACCATGATTAACAAACTCCTGTAGTACCAAGGGAGGATCGAGTTTTGATAGGGCAAACTGATCGTATGCAAGAGAGAGTGCATGTGATTTTGCGCTTCCATCCACAACCAATGGTTTTGCAACTGAAACAGAAGGGAGCTGATAAATACAGAAAAACTTCCTTGTAAAAAGCATCACAAGAAAAAAGAAAGAAGCCAATCAGGTTAGGATTCTGGACAGTGTTTGTGTTGCCAACTTATGTGCTTGGGCATTAAATTGGATTTGGAGGCTCCTGTAGTTACATTCACAAGATTTCAGGGGATTTCAGGCTTTCAAAGAATTTCAGCGCTTGGGTTTGGCCTACAGGATTAACACACTATAATAGGAAGACCAGACTTGCTCCTGAATTGTGATGTCGCCCAAAACAGTTATTTCTATACACATGAGCACACGTCTCCATGCATTTATCTTCAAATATAAAGCTTGTAGAACTCACTCTCTTAACAACAAGGTCACAAGAGCACACTGCAGCAAAACAGAAAGTATGCTTGCAAAGAAAAGGGGTCATCAACAAGACTATGCAAGAATACCCTTGCCTTCTTCAAGGAATCATCAGTGTGCCAGATGAATATATTTTTTTTCTTTTTCTTTTTTTTTTTCCTCATTGCTTGGAAACTTCCAAGGTGGTGAGGTTTACAAGGTAAGACAACCAGGGATCAAACCCTTGATCACTTGCAGACACTGCTGTCTCTACCAATGTGCCAGATGATTTGGACACTGATGCTTTCAGATTAAAAGGGGTCTAGTCCTTTTCCTGGGATAAGATGCAAAGTGTTACAACCTCAACATTCCAGCAACATGTGACAAAGATGGCCATCTTATAGGTATAAAACAGGTGTCGACTCAAGGCAACCCTTACCTCCCCATGTTTGAGAATCATTCATGGTATTCCAACTGACTTCATTCAAAATACACCTTTAAAAAAAAGAAAGATACAGACAATCTTGGAACAAATGACAACATTTACTAGTAATATGAACAATAGATCCAACAGATAAGCTTAGGCTGTGTTTGTATTCTAGATCAAATTGAATTGCAATAACACAATTTAACAAAGTGGCAATAACCCTAGTAGGTTAGCCTCGCTCCATTGATTATGAGAGATTAGCTTCCAACTAGCAATCTAGATTGCTCCAAGTCTAAATTGAAATGCATAGAATTGCAACTGAGAGCATGGTTTTAAGGCTTGTACCAGTCCAATTGATGCAGGGACATCTGATAACCTAATCCTAGATGCTTGTATAATTAGGTTAAATAATATTCAAATAAATACACCAATTAACTAACTATTTCCAAACAAAGGGATTAGATAAATCTCAATGCAAAGATGAGGTTATTCCGTCAGGATCATGCCCTTTACCATAAGATCACGTAAACAATAAAAAGGGAAGAACTCAGGATATGAGGATATCCTAGATCTAGCATAAGTTAGTCCACTAGTAAGCTTGGATCTGATTCTACTGACTAACCATCCATTTTTTCCATTTGAACTAGAAATGGGTATCCCGAGAGAAACGAAAGGGGTGAAGGATGAGGGGTTCGAGATGAAGAAAGTACAGGTCCTTTGTCGTCAAAAGAAAATGAGGAGGACGATTCTTACCTTGTCTTGCACCTCGAAGATTTTAGAAAGAGGAAAAACTGAAATCGGGGTGGAATCCTCAACACTCAAGGGTCAATCCTGGACCCCTAATCTCTTGAATAAAGAGGAAGAAAATAGACGAATTCTTATTCATTCAATAATAATGAAAATAAGGTTCCTCACAACGTATATATAAGTTATGTAAAAAGTAAAAGTGCACTAAAGTTCCTGAAAACAAGAAAAATAACAAAAAGAAGAACAATAAAAAAAGTTGCAATAAAGCCCTTGAAACAAGAAAATTAACATAAAAGTTCAAAACTAAAACATCCATGTGGTAAGGTGTGAAATCCGACCCATAGATCTATGGTCGGGGTGAACACCCATGTGGTAAGGTGTGAAATCCGACCCATGGATCTATGATTGAGGTGTGGTCATGCCGCTCCTGCAATCGTAGTGCGTCGGAAAGTGGGTCCGATGGACCCGTCGTCCATCCACATCAACTCCTCCGCTCTGATACTCTGTCAGTGACGCCTCCTCCTCTGGTACACTCTAAAGAGCGCACCACTGATGTCTACATCACCAATACAGCTTGTTTGAGTCGACTCATATTTGGTAGTACCCGATTTAGTTTGGTACCATGAGTCACACCCCCTTGCGACTTGACTCGGGCCAACAAGTTGATCAGTATCTAGGAATTGGTTGTCACTATTAATCAAAATGGTCCTCCTATTATTAATAGTTTCCCCATATTTGATTGAATTATTAGTCCAAGTGAGCATCCAAAAGCACCTTACCTAAGGGTAGTGTTAGCCCCGCTTTGGTCACCGCATCAGGAATAGATGATGGGTCTTTGGTGATGACAAGTTGCCTAGGAACACCAACTTTTCCTGCAAGAACAGTCAATAATCAATGTAATGATAGTGCAGTCAAAAAGTGGGATTGTCTATACAGGTGAGTGGAATAAGTGAGCCGCTATTTACATCCATCACTTGTCACCTTTTGTACACAAGTGTCTAGATATGGGATTGACAATCTCTACTCAGTGAAATATTTCCAACTCATTCTTTTTCTTCTGGGATAAGTACTACAAGAATTACCATAGCAGTCGGATAAGTTCAAATCAGCCACATCCTGGAGCATTGATTGGCGGTTGTGCACATGCTGTATAGCGTCTGGTGGGTCAAGGACTGTAACTTCAGGATGCTTTAGCCGGTAATCCTTTGAAACATAGAAAGAGAACATTACAGATGCACTGATATTTCTGTTTTAATAGGGGGGAAAAAAAACATAAAGAAATAAACGATTGAGGGGACGTGAAATTTCAGCTCCAAGTCAGGAGCCTGAGAGTAAGAATGTTCTTGACACAGAAGAATAGCTATAACAGAAATATTAATAATCTAATACTCAGATCTTTGGGTGCCGGCAACATATGCTAGAGGAATCTAAACCATAAGATGTTCATTCAAGAAGACCCAGACATGAAAGAAGCATGCTTGGATACCTAGTGTGAGAAAGGCTTGAGGACTTCTTGAAACTTCCCTGAGTTAATTCAAAGACATGAAATTTCAAGGTCTGCTAGAGATGACAACCACACTTGCCAACACGATGCTTATAGACTTCCATTTTTCATTTCCTTTAATTGAAGCTACTTACTAGACTTTCTGAGATAAGCCTAAGAAGTTCAATGTTCCTGAGAAGGAAATGAATTTCTTTAGTTGTCAAGAACCAATAAGGCTACCGGTGAATAATCAATGTCCTCCTAGACCCAATGGCATGTTGCAATTGAAGGCATGCATTCATGCTTTCATGGATCTCTAGGGAATTATGATCTAGCCTCCTATGACCCCATGAGAAAAGAAATACCGGACATAGACTGAGAAAAAGGCATATTTTACTAGTCAGTCAGTTTGTGAAATTGGATAGCACAAGCCATTGGAGGTTGCGTTTGGTAGCATTTTTAGTCGACACAACATTTAACAAAAAACTCATCAAAAAACAAGGAACCTATGCTAATAAAAAAGGAGGAGGAGGAGGAGGATCTACACGTGACCAGAATATAGGACTTAAGATTCAAGAGTCAGGAATACTGTGGCTACTTCTCTGGTGCAAATTCATAAACTCAGACAAATTGAAAGTAAAGCACCAAAGCATTGCATAACTTCAGGGTTTATTTGTAAAAGAAATCCCCCCAAAATCAGGATTACAACTTAATCTAATCTTGGCAGGCCCCATGTCTTGTTAAGAAGTGCTTTGCCCCAATTAATCACAACCTTGGAACATTTTACTTCTATTAGAATGTGCAGATGTTGTGATTAAGTGCTCCTATTAAAATGTTCACAAGTCGTGACTATGCGGGTGAAAGTGCTGTTTAACACACGTTAATCTGAAATCAAGGACATGAACACTTCCATAATTAGAATTTTAGGTGTTAATCCTGATATTGGGGGATTTCCTTTCCAATCAGAACCTTAACCACAACCTAGAACTAGAAATAAGAACCATCATTAGAGCCTTAACCACAACATAGATCTAAAAATAAGAACCATCACTGGTCCGTCTTGGCCATTCAACCAATACACACAAGTATACCAGAAAACCAACTTAAATACTACATGCACATGAAAACTATCAAAAACAAATCCTCATCCCTGCATACGCCGTGAAAGACGAAAATTAATGTGAAGGTAAAACCTCAGTCTGATAAACTACCTACCAACAATGTCAGAGCTACAGTAGCTCGTTACTGAAGGTAAAACGTCACTCATTGGAATTCTCAAGGCTTTGATCTAAAAAATCTGATCATGGTTCATAATGGAGGAAAGAGCAGCTCTCTGAAAATATGTTAAATGCAAATGAGTTTTGGACTCTAAAAGATCAATATACAATGAGTGCTTACACTTCATATTTCGTAGTCTGCAAGAAATGATAACATTGTAGCAACACAACGCAATATCTGCAGAACAGAGAATTTGAAATCCAGAGATGGGTCCTTGCTCTTGCTCCGGTGGTAGACTCTCAGGAGTTTCAACACCTGGTCAAGGGTTCGAGTACCCATAGGTGGTGAAATCCCACTATGGCATGAGTTTGTGGGGGTGTGTGTGCGTGTGTAATAAAAAATAAAAATAAAATCAAGAGGTCTATGCCAAGCATGCATGTGACTTAATCGTAAAGGTGTTCAGACTGACTAACCTCGAGAATCTGGCGCCACTCCTTTCCTGACAACTTGAGAAGGCAAAAAAATATAAAAATTATCAGATGAATTTTTTTTGGTAACCTATGGTTTCAATCAAGGATATGGTCCTTGATAGAGTAGAATGGCAGAACAGGATTTGCATAGCCAACTCCAAATAGTTGTGATAAGGCTTAGATGATGATGATGATGATGATATGGAATTTTAGAAAAGTTGATCAGTCAATTGCTCAACTGAGGTCTGAAACAACTTGCATTCTAGACCTCATCAAGTCCAAGTAAAGTTTCATAATATTGAATGTTGGAATTAAATAGGATAGGGAAAAAGCTGGGGTTTCTACTGACCTTATGTAAAACAATGTCGAAAGGACCTTGATCTGAAAGGGGCCTGTTGTGGTCGATCGCAACAAATAAGATCCCCTTCTTCCTACATGGATTTTTTGACAGTTGGTCATTAGTAGCTAGTAGAATCATCAAGCAGGAGCAGGAGAGAGTGTGGGAATTTTGACCGAGAGTAGAATAATTTAGTGTTCCCAGTGCCAAGAAATTAAAAGGCAGGACAGTGGGAGCTCTGCCACATGTAGAAAAGACTTGACCACATTCATTGCAATGACTCCCCCCCAACCCCCACCAAGACAATGCAGCTCTTTTATCAGCAAACAGTATATTTTAGCAACCAAACCAGTGCAAAGTAATAAAAACTCAAAAGCCAAGACAATCAGAGCCCAATCAGTCATCAAGAACTCTGTTAAAAAGGGTCGGGCGAAAACATCTATGCGGCATAGGACGGGACGTGCATCTAACACTACACATAGATGCCAACATTTTGACTTTAACAGTTACAGTTCAGAAATAAAAATAGTCAGGAACTAAAAATGCAATCTTCTTAAGAATAATATCCACATAGATGCAGAATCTTATTTTCTGGTGGACCTTCAGATGGTTGGCAGCGTTGGGGGTGGTTTTATGATAATGCACCCCAGTCAACTCTTGATATTTATGACTGACAATGAAATGTGAGGAATAAAGATAGATCCCCGCTAAGGATATTCTGTGCCAAGAAGACGGTGAAGCATCTTCAAGGCACATGTGCAAGTGTTTCACATGTGTGCGAGATAAGGCATGCCCATTAAGCAGGCCTGCCGAACCTGATAGAGGAAAAAAGAAAGGCTGGTCCACTCATAAGGTGGACTACCAGTGTACAATAAAATGAACACCAATCATCCACAATCAGCATACATGGCCCACCTGCAGAGGGGAATGACTTTTTCTTTTCTCTTATTTTCTTTTCTTTTGGTATGGTAAACTAGGATTGAGCTCAAGCCCTGAATGAACTGAATTTCCGAGCCAGAGCAGGTCCACAGTGGGGGCCTGCCTAACAAAAAGCCTGGATCTCATGTATGCGTACCACTCTCATCCATGCATAAATATCCTTCATGTCTCAGATCTCTCAAAAAGAGCAGAAAAAGTCATGTTTATGAAGACATTAGAAATCAAATCAATGTCCCTTTCAAGCGGACCCTTGTAAGCATAGGCCAATAGACCGTCTTGATGTTGTCGACACAAAATTTTAGAAATTTACAATTGTATCAGACCAAGAAAGACGTAAAACAAGTGAATTTTATTCCAAAACTAGATCCCAATGTCAATGTATAACATTTTTTCTTTCCTCACGGAACAAGGACGTCAAAAATTGATTTTTTTTAAAATTTCATGTCCAAGCACGAGGAAGAATATTCCAATTTTTGAAACACAAAGATCAAAAGATTCTTGACCCCAAAAATGATTCCATATACCAAAACAAGCATCTTGGAGAATTACATGAACTGCCGTTCCACATAGGCTAGGTGCAAGTCTGCCACTCCCATACAGTGGCAACCACCCATCATGTGGCACACATGCAGGCCAATCCAGACCATCCACATCAGGGGCCTTGTTGTGTATGGAGCATAGCCATAAAATATCACTGATTGGACCATCCTAATCATCCAACTCCTGATCATCAAATAGAATAGTTAAAAAAGAAAAGGGTCCACTATCCACATTCAACGGGTAAAATCAGATGATTATGATCATCAAATTGATGTTACTTGGGCTATAAATGCTCCATCCACAATTTGGCCCATTATTTGGATATTTTGGTTGAAATAAATACACAACACATGTTCGATGGACAATTTGCAAACTGCAAGCTTTTACATGATTAGTCAGCTGTTGAGAAAGTCATTATGTAAAAATGAAATCGACTGTGAAAAAAAAAGAAAAGAGCAGAGGATTCTTATTTCATGCCACAAGAAAATCTGAAAGACACCAAATTGAGCAGGACACAGCATATTTTGCCAAAATTTTGATTTTTCTTTCCACTAAAATTCCATTTTAACTGAAATTCCCATTTTCTGATGACTGTGTATGGTAAGCAAAAGAACAGGGTAAGACTGAGCTGGGCAGTTTGCACCATTTCTTAAACCATAGCAACTCAATCCACTGTACATGTGAATAAATGCAAGTCAATCCAGGCCATCCAAACCATCAGCCCCTTCTAGATGGAGCATATCTCGAAAATCACACTGATCGGACGGTCCTAACCATCTGATCTCCAGCCATCAAATGGACATTAGAAAGAAAACCGCCAGAGGTCCAAATCGGAAGAGTTCAAACCATCCCACCGGTCCAATTTTCAGGCTATGCTCCATCCAAGACAGGCCCAACAATCAGTCGCCTGATAAACAGAATCGGTAAGAGAAATTATGTTTAACCAGAAAATGCGGTCTTATCACTGCGATTTTCTACCCATAGCTTATCCGCAGGAACGTGCACTAGATCAACGGTCCTGATCACTAGAAATGCTTGCCACAGGCACCTTGAGGACCGAAACCCATGGAATTTCCATGCAGTGTCGCATTCCACTGAAAATAATACCAATCAGCAGACAATTAAAGAGTTTCTAATCATAATTAGAGAAAAAAATTGCATATTTTATTTTTGTTAAAGAAAATTTTCTTTACATACATACATACATACTTATAGAGCTTGAGAATTTCTTTAAATACATGCATGCATACATCTAGAGTTTGAGATTTTTGGAAATTACCGAGCCAATCCCTCGAGCTTAGGTTGCAAGAAGCTCTTCGCCTTCTTCGACGTCAGAGCGTATCCCACAACGAGCTTCTGCTGTGGCGGAAATCCTGCAGCAGAGATCGCATACAGTTGCTGCTGCTGAGGATTCCGATCGTTTTCCTTCTCTTCCTCATTTCTGAGCGAGATTTCTCCCTTCAATCTCATCAAAAAAATCTAGAAAATACAGAAAAAATTCGAAAATTTCGGTTTTAGATTGCAGTCGATTATGTGGTTTTTGCTGGTGTGGGATCTTGAGATCGAGTAGAGGGAGGAGAAAATGCTGCGAATTTGATATTTTGAGGATGAGATTTTTCAGATATGGAAGGAGAGAGAGAGAGAGAAAGAAAAAGGAAGGAATCAGTTAGCATCAGCGGTGAGAGAGATAGAGAGAGCGGAAGAAGGAGATGAGCGTACAGAAGTCTGTAATTGTAAGAGGGAGTCTCAATTTCTCGCGATATTTTGATATGTGAAATTCGGCCTGGTTTTTTGAAGAATTACTAGAATACCTGAAAATCACCTTGTTTGGTAGCGACATTGGATATCTATCCGCATGTACGTGACAAATCAGCACGAGCGTGCGAGATCCAGGCCACTCGTTTGATGGATCTCTGTTAAACTACTGGATCATAATTTATTGGTCGTCCTTTTCTGATTGTCCATTTTTCTCAGATACATGTGGCCCACCACCCAATGGTAGACCCACGTGCGTATGTTCAGGGCGGGATGTGTGGGGCCCACCTAATTACCCAACACGTGTAACAGATTGCGTTGTCGGTCTCTCTCAGGAATTTAGATAATATTTCTCATAAAAATGCTGGGCTGAGCTTGGCCGGGCTGACGGCCACCCATTTTCGGCTGTCAGTAGGGGCCCATGGGGTGGGACCCAGGGCTGTTTTGGTCAAGCAACTCATTGGGCCGGATGTAGATTGTATTCGGAAAAGACCCGACAAGTAGACCCGAAAACTAGTGCGCTGGGGCTTGGAATTGGGTCATTAGATCTGGGCTGGGATTGGACGGGCCTAGATGCAGGAGAGAGTTTGTTTTTAATGGTGGAGAGTTCAATCATCACTGTTTTCGGTAGTATGGTCCACTTGAGATTTGTAACTATTTCATTTTTGGGGTCATACCCTAAAATGATCTAAAGAAATGGATGGACGGCGTGGATATGGAATACATACATCAAGGTGGGCCCAAAGTAAGAGTCGCACAGTCTTTGGTGAGGCCGCGGCTGCACCTAATTGGCTCCCGCCCCGGTAAGGGAAGCGATTTGGCTAGTGTACCTCACACCAGCTGGTATCGCTGATGTATTGACGTAAGCAAGTTCTGTGGGGCTGATCATGATTTATATGTTATATCCAAACTGTCCATCCATTTGGTGAACTTGTAATAAAACTTTTGACAAAAAAGTAAGATAGCTCTAACTATCAAGTGGACCACACTGCAAAAAACAGTGGGGGATCAAATGTCTACCATTGAAACCTTTTTTGGGGTCACAGAAGTTTTGGATCGATATGAAATTTGTTTTTTCTCTTAATTCATATCTTTGTGATCTTAGGAATAGATGGGCTGGAATATAAACGTTACGGTGGGCCCTACGAATTGTTTAAAGGTATAAATCATTATCTTTGCTGGTATTTGTAGATATGATCATTGGATATGATTCAATTTTTGGATATTTTCTAAAATCATCTCTAAAAATAGATGAACGGTGTAGATATAATAAATACATCACCGTGGGGCCCATGTAACTTTAAACTCCTGTGAACCGTTCGTACAACTCGCGCTCGAGGAGCGTCAGTTCTCGTCTTCGCACGACACGTATCTACAACAGTTATATAGCTGGTGTGTGGTACACCGGCCAATCTGCTTCCCCCGGTAAGAGCCTCTACGGGATATATTTGGGTCAATCCTAACCATCCAAATCATGTCTAATCGTCCAATTTGTGGTATCAAATTGGAGCAAAAGAAACTGGTTGGCGGATGATTTCGATCATGCGACTGATATGATCTTCGGTCTAGGACCATTAGATAATCCAATCTGTCCTTTGTACAGTGATATGTTCGTTTCAGGGACCACTGGATGAATGGTTGAGATAACTTAGGTCTGAGCCCATGCATGATGGAATGGGAAGAGAGTCGGGCACTGACTAACATCACCACCTCGATAGGGTGCGCCGTGAAGCCCATCTAGATGCATGTGTTTTATAGCCACACCCTCCATCCGTTTTTACCGCTCATTTTAGGCTTGGGCCCAAAAATGAAACACATTTGGAAACTCAAGTGGACCACACCATAGGAAACAATGGGGATAACGACACTCACCCTTGAAACCTTCCCAAGGTCCACCTTAATGTTTATTTGTGATCCATTTTGATTAGGTGACACGACCCGGGGAAAACACACACGAGCTTGATTTATTTATTTTTTGTCCCCAAGAAGTTTTTATTGGTGGGTGTTCAATTACCATTGTTTCCTGTGATGGTCTGCTTGAGAGTTTGATCAGCTTTAGTTTTGGGATCATCTCCTAAGATGAGCTGAAAGAACAAATAGACATCTTGGATTTAAAAAAATACATAATGGTGGGCCCCACAGTGGGTGTGTTGGGTCACCGCCCAATCCGCTTCGGTGGAATGGGGCTGAAAAGAAGATCTTGAGAAGTGGATAGGCTACCATGGAAGCGGATCGGCTTTTGTACCTCACACTAGCTTTATAGTTGATGTGTTGATGCCGGCAAGTTCTGTGGGTTTATTTATGAGACATGTGTTGTATCTAAACCATCTATCCATTTGATGAGCTCGTCTTAAGGCATGAGATGAAAAATAAGATATATATATATATATATATATATATATATATATATATATATATATATATATATATATATATATATATATATATATATATATATATATATATAGGCACTAAAGGTCGGAGAAGGACAATCACTCATTTTTAAAATCAGCATTCTTAAGACCAAAGAGTTTAGTAGAAAAATAGGAAGAGCTCACCGTTCCTAGTTCTCCTGTAGCTGGATCCTTCGGAACCACAAGAATCCTTAGAATGAGATTCCAACTCATGAACAAATGAAGAAGACATACAGGGCATTGTAGGTCCCTTTCCCTGTTGGCTCGAATGCGGTTCCAACGGAGTTCATATAGACGAGTGCGGGTCTTTTTGCCTGTTTTAGTTAAGCTTACACCTTTCATCAGGAAACGATTCCTACCCGGGCAGCTCTTCCCGCTCTTGAAGTCATTCCTGCCGAAAGGTGTTTGGGGTCAGGCGTTGGTTCATATATATATATATATATATTTGGGTTAGCTTGTTAGTACACACCCATGTAAGTACATACACTCCAGGTTAGCCTCCCCCACTAGGGATTGATGCCAATTGAGTTATGGATTGGGTGTTTAAAATAAAAAAAATAATAACTATCAAGTGGACCATATTACAAAAAGTAGTGAGGAATTGAATGTATACCACTGAAATCCTTTTTGGGGTCGTAGAAGATTTGGATCAATATGAAATTTGTTTTTCCTCTTCGTTCGAGTCTTTGTGACCTTATAAATAGATTGGATGAAAAATAAATATTATAGTGAGCCTTACAAATTGTTTAACTGTGAAAATCTTTATCTCAGCTATTATTCATGGTGTGGGTAAGATGAACTTTCGGATATGATTCGTTTCGTGGATAATGCTTTAAAATGATGGCTAAAAATACATGAACAATATAAATATAATAAATACATCATCGTGAGGCACGTAACTTTGATATCCTTTGAACGGTTCGTACAACGTGGAGCTCAATGCGCGTCGGTGCTCGTCCACGCACGAGCGTGGACTGAAAGTGTTGTGTTTACTAACAAGCTAATAAAAAAAACTAATAATAACAAAAAGCTATATAGCTGGTGTGTGGTGCACCAGCTAATCCGCTTGCTTTCGTGTATCACACACCGGCGACCTAGATGGCGTGGGTACATGTCGTGTGAAGACAAACAGCTTTGAGAGTCCTAAGAACGGTTCAAAAGATAATAAAGTTATCATGCTCTCAAAATCATATATTTATTATATCCACACTGTTTATCCAAATTTCGGGATAATTTTAGACAATGGGGTAAAAAATGAATGATATCCAAATCTCAATTGGATCATACCACAAATAGCCGCAGGGAGAATGATTTTCACCGTTAAAACATTAGTTAGCCTTCTATAATGTTTATTTTTTGTTCATGAGTTTACAAAGGCATTGGTGAAATTGAAAATAAAAAATCATATTGATCCAGAACTTCTACCCCCTAAGGGCCTGTTTGGCCGGGCAGATTGGATGGTATTAGGGTAGATTGCATGGATTTCAAAATAATGATGCTGCGCCAGTAGATTGGTGCAAGATCTATGGGATTGCTATATCGGGACTGTTAGGCACACCTGGCCAATCCCGAGATTAAACCTTCCAATCCATTTCAATCCATTGAGTAAAACACGAGGCAAATTTGAACGGATTAGGGTGAATTGGATGGGATTTAAAGGTAATGATGGTGATGTCAGTGGATTGTCTTAAGATCAATGGGATTGCTATATCCCGGGATCACAATCCAGGTGTAGGTGTCTGTTTGGCACGCCTGGCCAATCTTGGCATCTATCTTCCAATCCCTTCCAATCCGATCCAATCCGTCCGGCTAAACAGGCCCTAAAGGGTTCTAAAGGATTTCAAAGGTAGACGTTCAATCCCACGCTGCTTTTTTCAGTGTGCTACTTGATCTTTATATATATCTTATTTTTCATCTCAAACCGTTCGACTAGCTCTCTAAATGGATGTATGGTTTGGATAAAATATACATCTCATGATGGGACCATAGTACTTGCTGAAGTCAATACACAAGCTAGATAGCTGGTGTGTGGTACACCAGCCAATCCGCTTCCAAGATTTTGGGCTCGGTTGGTACGGACGTCTCTTGAGTTACGAGTGAGTCTACCATTATCGAGGGGAATGACCACATCCGTTGGAACCTGTGGTAATTAGGCACATCCGACCTGTGTGGAGCCCATCTGTACATGAGGAATCCAGACCGTGAATCCAGTGCACTTCTTCATATTCACCGTACATAGCAAAAATCGTTCTACTCCAAAGCACAAGCAGGGCATACCAGAGGGAGCAACGTGAAAATCATGCCTAAAACACATACATTCATGTTTATAACATGACCCACCTGATTTTGTAATAATGGATTTATTTTATTATTAAAAAAAAAGAAGAAAATCCCACACCAATAAAACAAGGCAAAGAAAAAAAAATCTCACACACCATGGTGGGCCCCACAAGCTCAAATGGCACCAATTGTCATTGATTACATGCTCCCAAATAATCTCTTAGCAATCATCCTTTTCAAAGGTGCTAAGTAGAGTTGGGCACAAGACGACTCGACTCGATTTGACTAACTCGACTCAACTCGGACCAAGCTTAATCCAAGCCGAGTAGGCTTTGCCCAATCCAAATTCAAACTGAATCGAGTCCAAGTTAATCAATAATATTATCCGACTCGATCTGATTAGACTCAACTCAATTTTAAACCTGACTCGACTCGCCAGGTAAGTGTGTGTGTGTAACCCTAGTTTTTAAATATTTCTAAACCTGCTTGCCACATTTGATATATATATATATATATATAGAGAGAGAGAGAGAGAGAGAGAGAGAGAGAGAGAGAGAGAGAGAGTCATGCTCCCTTGCGCACCTACGCACGTGTGCACCTTTGCACACGTACTATGGGTGTCTAATCTGAACGGTCCATGTGATGTGGAATCCCATGAAAGCCTATGTGACAAATTTTCACCCCGATCTAAAATTCTGGTGGGCCATAGTAAAGAGAAATGCAAATCAAGGGAGGAAAATGTTTTCATTTTTCATGGCCCATCAAAGTAAAACTTGGGCTAAGGGGGTTTCACGAGGTGCTGCTTCACATGAACGGTTCAGATTTTGGATCCACATCACGTATGATGTGTTTTCAAAAAAGTTCGTACATAGTACATACAAACTAGTTTGCAGGTGAGCGTTTCCCTCCGCGCGCGTGTGTGTGTCTATATATATATATATATATATATATATATATATATATATAGAGAGAGAGAGAGAGAGAGAGAGAGAGAGAGAGAGAGAGAGAGAGAGAGAGAGAGAGAGAGAGAGAGTCATGCTCTCCTGCGCACCTACGCACGTGCGCACCTTTGCACACGTGCCATGGGTGTCTAATCTGAACGGTTCATGTGATGCGGAATTCCATGAAACCTCATGTGACAAATTTTCACCCCAATCTAAAATTCTGGTGGGCTAGAGCAAAGAGAAATGCAAATCAAGGGAGGAAACTGTTTTCATTTCTCATGGCCCATCAAGTTTTAGATCAAAGTAAAACTTCGGCCTAGGGGGTTTTACGAGGTGTTGTTTCACATGAACGGTTCAGATTTTGGATCCAAATTAGATATGATGGGTTTTCAAAAAAGTTCGTACGTAGTATATACGAATCAATTCGCAGGTGAGCATTCCGCTATATATATATATATATATATATATATATATATATATATATATATATATAATCCTAGTTTTTAAATATTTCTAAACCTGCTTGCGACATTCGACTTCAATCATAACCCAAACTTTCTCTCTCCCTCCCTCATCCTCCTCTTTCAAATCTGGCGCACCACCCAGTACCACCACCATCCTCCTCCTCTCTCTCTCCTCCCCACTCCCTCCCTCATCTCCCAATCCGACTCGGTGTCAACTCAACTTGGTTCTTTTGATGGGTTCAGACTCGGTCTAGATCAGTACAGGGCATTCCGGACTTGGATCGGTCAGGCATGCTGTACTTGGTACCGAGTAGGGTTGAGTTCGGGCCAGGTATATTTCGAAACCAGATCAGGCCGGGTCAGCCCTGCCATGGTCCCTGGACTCCACGCCTAGCTCTAGTGGTAAGGCTTATGATCGTTGAATTTTCTTATCATACTCAATCATTGATCCAACAGTGATAAGCTAGCTCATGTACGGCAAGTCTGGATATCTACACTTCCATCCAACTGCCAACACTGATGTGTGGGTCCCACTTATACTGCTGACGATAAACGATGATGAGATTCTTGTATGAGTAGTTGACCATACATCACGCATTACCCAAAACAACCATATATAGACAATCAAGACCGTACGATCAAATCATTCAAAGTGGACAGAAGGGTGCATTGGTCCAACCCATTTAGTTGGATGTCCTTATTTGAATAGTCTTATGACCGTCCATTGAAGGGTTGTGCAGAGGCCCACCAGAATAAAGAACCATGAATGGGTGGATACTAGTCATTTCTTAAGATTTATTAATTAATATAAAATAATAAATCAATTGAGGATATTAATTTAATAATATGCAGAAGAGCCAACATACAAAATGACACTGCTAACGACATATAAATGTGATGAAATGGTCCTTTCAAATGATGGAAACGTGGGCCCATACATCATTTTAGTCAACTAATAAAAACTGTCTGTCTATATCTTGTAAAACTAATGTTAAATGACCTTATAAAGGTGGACCGGCAAACCTTTGACAGTCTGGCAGAGCGTGATGAATAAGAAGGCACTCAGAAATTTTTTAGAAATTGCGTACTTTTTTAATATAAGAAATTAAGCTGTCCAGCTAATGGGTCTAATTTGGATTTATCATAGACCAAAAGTAACACTTATCTGATTATTAGACTATTGAATTTGGATATATTTAGGGTTGCTTAGTAACTTCAGAAATTTCGAAGTGACATTCAGGATTTGTAGAGGTGAGGTTATTTGACGGATTTCAAAATCTTGAACATCATCATTTCCAGAGTGGTTCAAAATTTATTTTTATTCTTTAAAAATCACCCTTTCTCGATTTTAAAGCTGAACCCGATCAAACAAAATCTAGAATTTGGGGGTCATCTTTAAATACCATAACTAGAGGTGAGCAGGATCCCATTCGATTCGCCGCATTCGACTCGACCGAACCGGTTGGATCCGACTTGACCCGAACCGAAAGCCAGGGTTGGGTCGGGTCAGATCGAATAGACCCACTTGGATGCGACACCCGACCGAGTCGAGTTTAGGTCACGTATCAACTCGATCCGATCTGTTCAAATTCAAATCAAAATTGAGTAGTATAAAGTCAATTTTTTAAAAAAAGAAAATTACCTTTACCCTTCATCTAACCAAACCTAACCCTACCCAAGCCGGTGCCGCACTGAACTCAATCAGAATGTAGGCCACTCAGCAGCCCAACACCCTATCTTCACTGGTCATCCTCATCCATTTATCAGGTAGGTTCCATATATATATATATATATATATATATATATATATATATATATATATATATATATATATAGTATTTTTGAGCTCACACCCTATCTCAGGACCTCGGGTGCAGCCGTGCAGGCCGCTGGTGGCCTGCCCTGGCTTAGGACCTCGGTCGTGGCCCGCCCTGGATTAGGACGAACTCAAATTAGCTACTTAACACGACGGTGGGTCCCACCCGGGCTTGCTGGTGGACCACACTCGGCCCTAACTTGCTGGTAGTCCAGCCAATTTCCAAGTGGTCTCTCTCTCTCTCTCTCTCTCTCTCTCTCTCTCTCCCCTACATGTCACGCCCTAAAATTCGGGTATAGAGTGTGCATCCTCAGACCCGAGTTTCAGTTTGTAACTCATACACAAAGTGTACTAATTTAATTTCTTAATAAGTTTAATTAGAGATGGTAATTATATTCAGTCTAAGTTCCACCATAATTTCAATAATACATACATAATACTTAGCACCAATCAACCAGGCATATATAAATCATGATAACCCTTAAAATAAAATAAACCTAAAAAAATCATTCATTTATTATATCATCATACTATAATTATGTTTATTCAATATTAAAATTGTATTAATGAAATAAATCTAAATAATTTATTAAAATATCAAAATCAATACCGATATGCATTTTATGTTAATTAAACTATGCTAACAAATAAATCATATAATCAGAAATTTGTTATAGATGTCTTAAATTTGAACGTTCACGACCGGTCGTGGGTCAGGTTTGATCGGTCGTGGGAGCGACTCGACTAGTTGTAGCCCGCTTGACTCAAAGTCAAACGAGCATAAAATTTTGGGGTCCGAGGTGCTCGACCAGTCGTGGTCCATGCTTGACCGGTCGTGGGTGGTGCTCGACCGATCGTGGTTACGCAGATTCGTTCCACGATTTTCTGCGGATTACAGATTTTGAGGAATACCTCGTGTGTAGATATTGATCAAGGATGTGATGGGCCAGATAAAACCAGAGAGCGTTCCCTACGCGTCTCTCCTCAAGTTTTCCTCAGGACATGTTCCAAAACAGATGAGAAAAAGTAGGATATCTTGTGAGCTTTATTCGAATGTGGTTGACAGTGTATGCCATGGTCTGGCTTAGACCGGTTATTTCACAAGCTATTAGTGTTGTGAGCAAATACCCCGGCAAGCAATATTGGGTAGCGGTAAGATGGAAAGAAGACTACGGATTTCTTTTTGAGAAAATAGGAGCAAAGGTGGTTGAGCATGTGGATTTTGATCCGGTAGACATGCTCACTGTTCACTCCCCTAGTGCAGGGTTGTGATGTAGTAATAAACTCGGTAAGACCGAGGTCGAATCCCAAGGGACTGATAATGGTACGTTATCTGAAACTAACTAAAAATAGAACTAGAATGAGATGAAATCTAAATTGAGTTGTAAATTGAGAAATAATAGAATTTAATGAAGAATTATGAAATAATTATCTAAAACTTAAGAGAATTCAAAGGAGAGAAACTAGGGATTCAGAGGATCCACTTGTAGAGATCAGGGAGATCTTATGCCTACTTAAAGAATCATGGAAATTAACTGAACTGTTGTTGATATAGCTTTTAAGAGATGAAGGGTATATGAATTAGAATGGATTCCATCACCAAACCATGCCCAGGAGACAAAGTAAACAAAAAAATTAAACTAATTACCAACCAATCACATGTATGAAGGTTAGGAAGGGTACCGACATCCAACCATGCCCAGGAGACTATGGTGAACAACAGGGCTTCCTGACGTCATAAACATAAAAGGGATGGAAATACTCAAAGTCATTGTAGACCCATTGTAATTTCAGTCACAATAGACCATTAAAGACTAAAAATATTCCATTAATAAAACCAAAATCAACGTCAATACAATCTAAACAAAAGGCACAAGCAAGTCACTTCCATCACGCTACAAGCTTCACCTCTTAGCCCTAGCTAAGAAGATTAGCCACACATAGGCATGATTCAGGCTAAATCTCCCAAAATTAATGAAAAAGGAAAAAAAGAAAGAAAAGAAAAACAAACAGAAAAAAAAAGTCTCCCTCACATCTGCTTCACATCCAAACCGGTTGGAATCCCCTCCTTCTCTCTTCTCTTCTCCTCTTATAACAGCAGGGAAGTCGGTTATGTGTAGATCCTCCTGGAGTCCGCGAACCAACCTTCTTTACTCAGTCTAATAGTCCGGTTCACAGCAAAAGACCTCCATTTCGAAATTTCTGTTACGCAGTTAAGAAGATCGCCCCGAAAACATCATTTTTCCATGCTCCTGTCCAAAAGAACACCGTCCCTTAGGACTGTTTGGGATGGTCTACATGATGAACGGATCAGATTCGTCATCTGATCACCGTTGAGATCCCGTAATGGCCTGCAAAAACCCGGCAGTGTCCGGCTGCGAAAACAGGGCTGCACTGATGCAATCGATGGGCCCCAAATCATTGTTATATGAAAAATCTAACCCGACCACCGGCTTCCCCTTGCGAAATCGGTCGGACATGGGTAATTTTGGATCTATTTCAGTGTGGCCCACGTGACTTCCTACTCTACTGTCTATTTGTGTTTGAATGGATGAGATCCCCAAGAATTTCACTGCTTCAAATTTTGTCAGCTAGGAATAGGTTGTGGCTGCCCCAAGGAATGAACGAACGGTCTGGATTGTCCTCTTGGACAATGGATGGGGCCCACAATAGAAACCAATGGACAGTGTGTGCGGACGCTGTTTTAAGAAAATGTAAATTTTCATTTTGTGAAGAAGTCTTGGTCAAACCGAGTTTTGAACAGCTTGAACGGTCTGGTGCACAGTCGGTATGCATGTGATGGTGTACACACCATCCGAGGTGGGGTCCACAGTGGTGTAGTGTGAGAAATCTGCTCCGTCCATAATCTCAGGCACTTTATTTAACACGTTAATACAAAAATTGAAACATATCCAGATATCAGGTGGGCCCCAATTCATAGATCTATGGGCTGATCTGTCCGTTGGACCACTTACAAAGAGATCCAATGGCTTAATTTTTTCGTGTACGGTTAATTTATGGCCCTCAAACCATGTATGAAGTTTCGAGTCGAATGGATGGTTGGAACCCCGTGATCTTGCATTCTAGATGATTTTCGAGCCACTTGAGCTTTAATTTCTCGATTTTCGCGGATCCTTGGCGTGTAATTTCATCGATTTTGGTCTCCTGGAGTCTGTACCCAACCTTGGTCTCTTCAGATTATTAAATCCATAATTTTAGCACCCTTTTCAGTCACATGCTCGTAAAATCAACCTGCAGCATAAACACGATTAAATCGGCCATTAAACAATATTATGTTCGTAAATTCAGATAATATCTGGGGTCTAATATGCAATATTTGACCCTCAACACTCACCTATATCGTTCCTACAGGGAAGTTTAAGTTTTGTGTAACTTCTCTGGGCTTGGCAATGACGTAAAAGAAAGACGGAGTGTGCACAAGAAGCTATGATGTGATACAGAAATAAGAGAAGAGGTCAAGAAGCTATACAGTTCAAGATTAAAGACATGGTAGATATTGTTATAGATGTCTTAAATTTGAACGTTCACGACAGTCGTGGGAGCGGCTCGACTAGTCGTAGCCCGCTTGACTCAAAGTCCAGCGAGCATAAAATTTTGGTGTCCGAGGTGCTCGACCGGTTGTGGGCCATGCTCGACCGGTTGTGTAGTTTGCTCGACCGGTCGTGGTTACGCAGATTCGTTCCACGATTGCAGATTTTGAGTCCTTTCACAACTGGGATGCGGAAGGGAAGTTGCCTAAACTATAAGTAGGTGTTCCTAGGGCTTTTCTATGGTATGAAAAATAATTCTAAGACTTTCTAAAGAGGTTTTAGGAAATTAAAGGGTGTAGAAAGGGTGAGATTCGAGGTTGTTCGAATCGGGTAAGTCTTCTCTCTTGTAATTTCTTTTCATAGTGATTTTCGTCGCTCTGTGTCGTGATTTTTTTTCGTAAGGGTTTTCCACGTTAAATCTGTGTGTTATCTTGTATGTGCTTAGTGCTATTGAATTGCTATCCTAAATTTAGATATGTATGATTCTGCTGGCCAAAATTCCCAACAAAATTGTTTAATGCCGCCACTTTATCTTCAGATAAGTATGGCCACGTTTCACATGGTTTGTTTTCTGGTACGGTAGATCTTTCTGGTTCTTGCTCCACATCATCTACTAATGGCTCATCTGTACGGTTTTTCCATCAATAAAAAGGTAAGCTGGGCAGGCTTAGTGAAATAACCCAGCATGGTTCATAATCATATCAATTAAAATAATATAAAAATGTATGCATAATGATATGGATGCAAATGGTGTATGAATGCATCAGATGGGATGATCATCCATCTGCTTGGGTTAGAGGTCGTCAACCCACATCCACCTATTGGGTAAGCTTCCACCTTTCGGTAGGATTGGGCATAGTCCGCATCTAACAAAGATCTACCGGGATCGACATTTCTTTCAGGGAGGGCCCCTAGGATCAACCATACATTATGTAAATGTAATGAATGATGAATGATATATAAATACATATTTTTTATATGTGGCATAATTATTTTGATTAGAATATTCACATATGAATTTAACGTATAATTATCATAACAAAATACTCAAATCAGTATATCAATCAATCAAACAATCACAAACAATTTATTTTAATTTTAATGAATTATGAGACAAGTTGGGTTACTCACCTGAGTCTGGTAGTATACAATCCACAAGGTAATTAAGTTAGTTTGAATTAAGAGATCCTATCAATTATATCAACAACATTATTATTCATCTAGTTATTTTATATGATGGTAATTAGGTTAGTTTGAATTAAGAGATCCTATCAATTATATCAACAACATTATTATTCATCTAGTTATTTTATATGATGGTAATTAGGTTAGTTTGAATTAAGAGATCCTATCAATTATATCAACAACATTATTATTCATCTAGTTATTTTATATGATGGGGCCCATCTTCATATATATCCTATGTGGCCAGATTTAAAATAATCAAATAATTAAAAATTTTATTTTATATTTCTATATTTTATTTCCTTTTTAAGATTATAAAAATGATTGAAAATTATGTGATAGGGGTGGCCCATCGGATAATCAGATCATTTAGATTCTTGAGATTTAGTTATGTTTTGCATCTACACATTAGATGAATGGTGTGGATCTAACCACAGATACACCAATGGCTCATCTCAACCTTCTACGCCAAGTGATACCAACACTTGCACAAAAATATAAGATTCTTTATTAAACATTTATAGATTTGACTAGTGTGGCCCATCTGATAGTCAGATTGATTCGAAAATTATGACCCTTGTATATTTTGGCCTTAGGGATCATATGATGCGTACAGATCTATCTTAGCACAATCAAATTTTATCCATTCAATATATTCCTAAAATATTATTAACTAGATCTGAAATTATAAAAACATCACTTTATTAAAATTGACTCTACACACCTATACGATGATGGTGTGGATCATCTACACCATCCATTGTATATATCAAAAAGAAATTAACAACATAATAAAAAATTAAAAAGATCTAAGTCTTTTACTTTAAAGCTTCCTATCTTATTTTTAAAAAAAAATGAAGAAACCTTGCGTATCCCTTTTTAAATAAAATTCTCATAAGATAAGATGAGCACATCCTCCCTTATCCTAATTTTTTTTTTAAAGACGTTTGATAAAAAAATATTATTAGTACTTCAAGAATTAATCCTTAAATCTCTCTCTCAACTAAGAATATCTCCACCAACTCAACTATTGACTTGTTTTTATTTTTTATTTAAAAATAAAATCTTTAAATATTTATTTTAATTTTTTAATGCACAAAAATTTAGGATTGTTACATTCTACCCCCCTTAAAATAAAATCTCATACTCGAAATTTAGAAACTAACATCTCAAAATTTTCTTATTTTAATAGTGTTAGTCATGCTTATGTTATAGATGGTTTTAGACACTAGATTGGTCTCTTAGTTTTTTTTTTCTAGTAGTGAATTTATAAGTATGTAAATTTTTGTCAAAAAATAAGGTCTATAGAAAATTCAAAAATTCAGATAATAAGGGTCGTTTAGAAATAAACGTTTTTTTTTTTTAAGTTAAAAATAAAACTAAATTTGATTAAATTTTTTTAAAAATTTATAGTTTCTTAATTATTTTCTTTTGAACTCGATTTATCAATCTACGATGTGGCCTTTGAATCACCTTAATTGGACTCGTACTTAATTAGTTATGAGTTTATCAAATCAAGTGATTTTCATTATTTAACAAAATATGAGGGGCAATTTTTTTTTATTTTTTTAATATTATAGAGTTGTAGGATGGGTTTTTAAGTTTCAAATATCATAACAATCAATGATCTTATGTATTGCATCTCTCAAAATAACCAATGAAATATTTTAAGTTTGGACTCACATAACAATGTTATTTACAGAATTTTAACATTTGAATAAAAAGTCAGAATGACTTGAAATTTGAAAAGTATGCCATTAATTATTTAGTGAAAAAAAGAAAAGAAAAATCAGATTAAAATTATTACTTTTAATAAGGTTTTCATCACTGCTAAGGTAGAAAAATCCTACTGTCCAACAGTCGTTTCTATCGTTTACAGTCTAGTGATTAAATGTTTGTAATTTCTTTACAACTCGAATCATTGTAAAATTTTATAGAGTTGTACAGGGGTATGTACATGGCTCAAAAAATTATTTTGAGAAATAGTTTTATCTGGTTTGATCAAGGATACTAAACTGGTACAGATTTTCACTGTATAATGTTGAAATTTATTAGAAAATTAAAAATAATTTTTTCATACCTTAAAATTTGGAGAAAATATTATCCTATACCTAAAAAAGGTTCTAGTGAGTTATATATATATATATATATATATATATATATATATATATATATATATATATATATATTTTAAGTAAAAATTTTCACTAAATATGGACTTATGATCCTATAAGAAGGAATTTTTAAAATTTAATAGAGATTATGATTTTATTTTATTTTATACTTAATATAATTTTTTCTTTAAATAAAGTACTTCAAATAAAATATTTATTTAACCAAAGGTAATTATCAAAATTAAAAATTCTGTTAATTAAATTTATAGAAAATCAGTGTGGGCAGATTGATTTTCAGTTCGATGACTATTATTTCTATCATATTTTATTATACTTTAAAATTTCATATTAGGTTCAAAAATTTTATAGATATCTTATTATATGTTTACTATATCTCTATAAAATCTTAGTTAAAAATTCCCGCAGTCAGTCCTGTACAGAATTTGATGATTTATGACTAGCCTGTACTAACTCACCAGATCAGTATAGTTACTATGAGATTCAAATATTATTATTATTTTTATCTTAATTTAAACTTGTTTATATTCGATCAGGCTTTCGAATCGCCTCAATCGGAATAGTACTTTTATAATTATGAATTTTACAAGTTAGGTAATTCTTGCTTCCCATTGCTGTCCAGCAGAATTTTGTGAATTAAAATATCTTTAAAATTTATTTTCGTTATATTAATCCATCTTAATCTAAATTATATTCAAATTAAAGTATAGAGAATCTAAATTTTTATTTCTACGTTGAACAAAAATTAATGGAAACTTAGTTTTAGGTTTCTAAATTCATCAATCCATACATCAATCAAGAGGGATATCCTAATGAAATGATTCTAATTTCAATGATTTACAATTTATGAAATCTAGTTAGGTACATAACCTACAGGTCACTAGTTTTAGGAAAGACCTCTTTCTGATACCATTCTGTCACGTCTCGAAATTCAGGTACAGAGTGTGCACCCTTAGACACGAGTTTCAGTGAGTAACTCGTACACAAAGTGTATTAATTTAATTTCTTAATTAATTTAATTAGAGATTGTTATTATATTCAGTCTAAGTTTCGCCATAATTTCAATCACACATACATAACACTTAGCACCAATCAACCAAATATATATAAATCTTGATAACCCTTAAAATAAAATAAACCTAAAAAAATTATTCATTTATTATATCATCGTAATATAATTATGTTTATTCAATACTAACATTGTATCAATGAAATAAATTTAAATAATTTCTTAAAATATCATAATCAATACTAATATGTATTTTACGTTAATCAAACTATGCTAACAAATAAATTACATAATCAGAAATTGTCTAATACTGTTACTTTATCTTTAAATAAGTATGGTCATGTTTCACATGGTTTGTGTTTAGGTACGGTAGATCCTTCTGGTTCTTGTGCCACATCATCTACTAATAGCTCATCTGTATAATTTTTTCATCAATAAAAAGGTAAGCTGGTCAGGCTTAGTGAAATAACTCAGCATGGTTCATAATCATATCAATTAAAATAATATAAAAATATATGTACAATGATATGTATGCAAATGGTGTATGAATGCATCAGATGGGATGATCATCCATCTGCTTGGGTTAGAGGTCGTCAACCTGCATCCACCCGTTAGGTAAGATTTCACCTTTCAGTAGGCTTGGGCATAACCCGTATCTGGTAACGCTCTACCAGGATCGACATTTCTTCCAGGGAGGGAACCTAGGATCGATCATACATTATGTAAATGTAATGAATGATGGATGATATATAAATGTATATTTTTAATATTTGGCATAGTTGTTTTAATTAGAATATTTACATATGAATTTAACGTATAATTATCATAACAAAATACTCAAATCAGTATATCAATCAATCAAACAATCACAAATGATTTATTTTAATTTTAATGAATTATGAGACAAGTTAGGTTACTCACCTAAGTCTGGTAGTGTAGAATCCACAAGGTAATTAGTTTGGTTTGAATTTAGAAATCCTATCAGTTATATCAACAACATTATTATTCATTTAGTTATTTTATATAGTGGGGCCCACCTTGATATATATCCTAAGTGGCTAGATCTAACTAATCAAATAATTAAAAATTTTATTTTATATTTCTATCTTTTATTTTCTTTTTAAGATTATAAAATTAATTGAAAATTATTTGATCGGGGTGACCCATCGGATAATCAGATCATTCAGATTCTTTAGGTTTAGTTATGTTTTGCCTCTATACATTGGATGAATGGTGTGGATCTAACCACACATACGCTAATGGCCCATCTCAACCTTCTACGCCAAGTGATACCAACACTTGCGCAAAAATCTATGATTTCTTATTAAACATTTATAGATTTGACTAGTGTGGCCTATCTGATAATCAAATTGATCTAAAAATTATGGCCCCTGTATATTTTGGCCTTATGGATCATATGATTCGTATAGATCTATCTTAGCGCAATCAGATTTCATTCATTCAATATATTCTTAAAATATTATTAACTAGATCTAAAATCATAAAAACATCACTTTATTAAAATTGACTCTACATACCTATATGATGATGGTGCGGATCATCCACACCATCCATTGTATAGATCAAGAAGAAATTAACAACATAATAAAAAATTAAAAAGATCTAACGATTAAAACTTATCGTCTTTTTAGAATTTTCTCTTCCTTTTACTTTAGGGTTTCCTTTCTTCTTCTTTTTTAAATGCTAAAATCTTCCGTATAGGATGAACACATCCTCCCTTATTTTAAATTTATTTTTTTTTAAAGACATTTGATAAAAAATTATTATTACTACTTCAAAAATTGATCCCTAAACGTCTCCCTCAACTAAGAACATCTCCACTAACTCAACTATTAACTTATTTTTATTTTTTATTTTAAAATAAAATTTTTAAATATTTATTTTAATTTTTTAATACACCAAAATTTAGGGTTGTTACACTACATTCCCTCTCTTCAAAGTTGAAATATCAATATTCGAGCACTTGTTATTTAATTCATTATTTAATTGATTTTATTTTTCTTAGATATATTTTAAATATATAAAATTAGTTATTTATTAACTTAAGAATGTGCCCTTAATTTTTTCTTTTTTCTTTTTCTTTTTTTTTTTTATAGTTTTTTGAAATTTTTTCATAAAATAAAAATTTTCAAAAAAAAATTAAAAACAAGACTCAATTCGAATCATAACTAATTCAATCTAACTCGGTTTCCCTGAACGAGTCAGACCCGGCTCAAGCTAGCAAGGTATCGGTTCTGATTGACGAGTGTCCATTTCGAGGAATGAGGTCTCCCAAATGTACGATCTTTGCTACAGTTCGGATCGAGTCACCCCTACTGGACTAGGTCTCAAATTAGATCGAGTTTAAGTCAAGTACTTGCAAAAACCAAATCGAGTCAAGTTTGACCTAATCCAGTCCGACTCGACTCGATGCCCACCTCTAACTATAACTATCATCTTTTTTTCTTTTTTCTTTAACGCATTTGCATTCATTTGCACTATTCTATTTTTTATTCCCCTAGCATTCACACCATGAGAACAAGATGCTATGAAAATTAATGTTATGCAATTATTATGTGACCCATATCATATAAAGGTTGACAATTATGAATATAAGATTTAGTTTCAAGTGTGAAATTAATAACCCTACATTTGTGGGCCACCAAAAGTTTATAATTACTTTATTTTTAGGCCAATGCTATAATATAATGGGCTTAATGTAATAATTGTCTTATGTTATACACACATGACATGTTTGAATATTCAAATGCTTGTTTGAAATTATTGAAATTTTGATAAATAATGATAAATGCATCATCATGACCTTAATAAGGTGTTTGAAAGATAACGAAGCCCTCCATATTTTCGAAACTTTTTCATTGACACCCCTATTATCTATCTACAATGGGCCTAAAATTAAGGATAGGATTCTTTTTATCTCAAAGATATTTCAATTGTGGTACATCCATGATGGGTCCAAATAGGCCAACCCTCTGAATTAAAAAACCATGGAGCCCAGTTGTACAAATTGAAAAGCCAAGCATATTGTATTTTTTATCCTCAGTCAAGGACCATATTATTACCTTTGGAAGTGGCCAACAAGTAAAGAAAATCAAAATTATTATGATTTTACTTCCCTTTACTTATATTTCACTCCAATCAAACAAGGTCTAAGAGTATTGAATTTAATACATTTATTATCATGTGAATATAATACAAAATAATTTTAAAAATTCTAAAGTTAAAATACAACTTGCCAAACATAATTTTTTAAATCAACAAAAAATAATTAAAATCTAAGATTAAAAATCCAAGATTTCAACACGATGCTCCCCAGTGACCCTTTATGAGACGATTAAACTAGAAATATTGGATGATTCTATTTTAGCAAACAAGCATCCACAAATTTGAGGTCAGATTATTCAACCAGTCTATTTTTTGTGTCTCACTTTACAACAAGAAGTTCTGCAATTTAGTGGACTTTAGGGTGGCCTAAATCCTCCACAAAAATAGTAGAATAAGTTTGTTTTACAACCATTGTTCAACTAGATATAAAGGTTATTCAAGTACTTTTGTGGAGCTAGCTATCTTCTATATGCCATCCAACCCCCACCCATCAAGGGGCGCCTACCATGACATTCAGATGCACAAAAATCATGCCTATTCAACAACTAGGTGGGCACACACCATAGGAAAAAATAACGGACAACCAACTAAAGACCTCAAAATTCAAGTGGTGACTTATATGACAATTGAATCGTTTTGATTTTTGGGATGTCCCACTTTCATAGTTAGATAACCCCTATAGATAAGTTAGATTATATGAACACACCATAATGGCTTCACTTGCAGTGTTTTAAAAAATAAGTTTTTTCTATGGAAGTCTTAGATAATCCAACATTCACTTTAAAGTATTGTATTCCATTGTCTAAGAGCACTCTATTTAGAAAGAGGAATAAAGGTAACACACCTTGTGGCACCGTACCATCTTTCCTGCTAATATGCAACTTTTGCTGGACACTAGTACCACTGAAATGATAGGAATCACTTAGATAAAAAAAAATCAAAGTGTTCAAATCATTAGGTGTGCTATATCTTTGGAATAGATAGATAACCAATGGTTAGACTCCACGTGCAGGTGTTGCCCACATATTGAGAGGATCGACCTGATTTTTTAGAGCAGTAATCTTCAGTGGGGCCTATTACACAAGTGGAATTTTGGAAGAAAATATTTATGGTACAAGTTGTCTACCCTTGCTTGTGTGCGATTACTAATATAATGCTTGTAATCATCATTGCTACTGGATTCAATGTAAGCACCATTTATCCAATTTTATCCCTGTAATTAGTCATGGGATAAGTTTAAACTGTTAAAATTTTAAATGTGTGGTATTTCAACGAAGGGTATTTTTCATTTCAGTTCATTCGTGCAGTAGTCGACTCATTATTTTCTCTTTGCACGTACTTTACACCGATTGTAATATCAAGGAAGCCTATGAAATAATATATATTTTTTTACGTAGAGCCTGTTGAGTGCTGAAATTTCATAATGTATGTGGAAGTAACCTCAAAACGAATCAAACAAGCAATAGAGAACGAAAAAGAACAACTAAACACAAATAACACATGAATTTTAATGTGGAAAACCATTGTGAGAAAAAATCACGATACAAAGCAATGATCAATCCACTATATCAGAAAAATTATAAGAGATGTAACAACTTACAAATGAAAAACCCTAAGTCCCTTTCAAAACCCTTTTCTCCATGCTTAGCTCTAATTGTTTTAACCTTAATTAAGATTATAAAGAGTAGTAATACACTTATGTACACAATTATAAACAAAATCCACACTTATACACCTCTATCGATTGAATTGATAAAGTTTTAAAATGTCCAACAAACAAACTGAAATTTTTAAAATTTTTTTGATCAAATTAACAACCTTGTTGATGGAATTGAAAACTTTATTTTTGAACTAAGATTAAAGGCAATCAATTACATTATCTAATCTTTAATAGTAATACAATCACCGCTGCTTCTCATGCACATTGTGTCTTAATTTCTTCTTTGACAACCCTAGAGAAGTCGAGCAAATCCTGAACTTCTTTGTATGAACAACTTTCGTAAGTATGTCTGCTAAATTGTCATTAATATGAATCTTCTCAAGAGTAATATCACATTCTTCTAGCATCTACTGGATAAAATGATAATGAACATCCATGTGTTTAGTTTGAAAATAATATGCAGATTTTTTTACTAAATTGATTGCGTTCTCGCTGTAACACTGCACATTCACAACTTCTTACCGAAGCCTCAAATAATTCATCATCCCTTTTAACCAAATGACTTTCATGAATGCTTCCATCACTGACATGTATTTAACTTCTACTATAGAAAGTACAACCACAGATCGAAGCTTCGACATCCAACTGATAGCTCCACTCGCTAAACAAATGAGTAACCGAAATTCGACCTTATATTGTCTATATTCTCTACATAATCCGCATCCACATATCATATAAGTTTCTCCTCTGATTTTTCAAATGTTAAGACATGATCCATCGCATCTCGTATGTAACAAAGTAATAATTTAATTGCTTTTCAATTTTAGTTGCTTGGGTTTGATATGTATTTGCTAATAACACTCACCCCGTATGAAATATCTAGTCTAGTACAGACCATGACATACATAAGACTATCAACCACGCTTGAGTAGGGCACATAGGACATATAACACTTTTTTTCACCTGATATAAAGCATTACTTCAAAAAAAGTAGAAATTGAGCAGCGTGAGGTGGGTTAACTAGTTTAGCCTTTTTTGGTTTAAACTTTTTCAAAAACTTTTCAAGATACTCATCCTAAGACAATTATAGACTACTCCTTTCCTTTTCTCTGTGTACATCAATGCTGAAAATCATCTTTTCAACCCTCAGATCTTTCATCTTAGATATCTTTGATAACTAAGCCTTTAATATGTTGATTTTAAATATACTATGGTTGGCAATAAGCATATTATTAATATACAACATCATAATAACGAATTCTTCATCATTTAGTAATTTAAAATATATATATATATATATATATATATATATATATATATATATATATAATGATTTGATTCGTTTATAATAAACTACTGACTCAATATGAAATGATAAAATTTATTGTACCACTGTCTAGGCAACTATTTTAGGCTATACAACAACTTCTTTAACATACAAATCATATTCTCTTTTCCCTGCACCTCGAACCATTTAGGTTACTTTGTGTAGATTTGCTCTTTCAATTCTCTATGTATAAACATAGTCTTCACATTTAACTGTTCCAGTTCTAGATTGTATTAGGTAACCAATGCCAATATAAATCTAATAGATACTTGCTTTACCATTGGAGTAAAAATCTTGTTAAAGTTGACACACTTATTTTAAGAATAACTCTTCACAACCAAGTTAACCTTGTACCTATCCAATTTCTTCCAATAAATTCACTTGTAACTGATAGCTTTTCACCTAACAGCCAACTCCACCAACTCTTAGGTTTTATTATTGTTCAGAGAGTCCATCTCATCATGCATCGATGCCATCCACTGCTTTACATCTCTGTCTTCTAGAGCTTCCTAAAAAGTAAACAGATCCCCCTCATTTGTAATGAAAGTAAATGCAATGTTTGAGTCATCCTGTATCTCATCAGTAACTTATGATTCCCCGGTGAATTTCTCCTAACAGGTGATACAACCACCTTTTCTTGTACCTCTATCTGCGTCTCAGGTTCTTCAAATGATTTACCTTTGTCTGTTTCAACATCAATTGCTAATTTTTTTATTTTCTTGTGTTCATCCTTTCTGAACATTGAACTTTCATCAAACTTGACATCCTAACTAAATATAATTTTTCATGAAACTCATCATACAATTTGTATCATTTTAACCCATCATCATAGCCGACTAAAATATACTTCTTAGACCTTTGGTCTTGCCTACTCTCTCAAGTGATGATACATGAGAGTAAGCATCATAATCAAATATCCATAGTCTCAAGTAATCAGCCACATGACCACTCCATACTTATTCTAAAATTTTACATTTAATAGTTGTATATGAAGCGATTAACTGAATAACAAGTAGTAGAGATGGTCTCAACCCATAGTTTCTTCCCCAACTCAGCATTACTAAACATAATTCGGGTCCTTTCTAAAAGAATCTGATTCATACATTCAGCCACAGCATTGTGCACTTGTGTGTCTTACCATGTTTTGCCTCACTATCCCCTCACTCTTACAGTATTGATTAAATTTTCTTAAAGTAAATCTTCTGTTGTTATTTTTTCTCAGAATTTTTACTTTTCGTATTATCTATTTTTCAGCCATTACCTTTTAGATCTTGAGAGTGACAAACACATCAGATTTTTATTTTAGAATATAAACTTAAACCTTTATAGAGAAGTTATTAATGAATGTAACAAAGAACGATGACCCTCCTTCAGAAACAACAAGTAACGACCCGCACACATCCAAATGTACATAATTTAGTTGACCTTTATTAACATACTTTTCACTTTTAAAGCTTAACATGATTATTTTCCATATATGCAATGATCACATATATTTAGATTAAAACTTTTTAAATGAGAAATTAAACATTAATCAAGAAGTACATTCATACAATACTCAATCATATTACCTAGGCGTATGCCACAAATGTGCAAAGGTGGACTCCGCTACAGATGTTGCAGCTCCATCTTTTATAGTATTTCCAATCAACTTATAAAGATTTCATCTCATTTATGCTTTCATAACTGTGAGTGCCCTTTTAAAAACTTCAGGACATCTTTATAACTGGCGAACTTGCACCCGAGTGCATGTAGAGCTTCTAAAGTGATCAAATTCTTCTTCAAATCTGAAATGTGTCTTACATCATTCAGAGTACGCTACACCCCATCAAACGTACTGATGTAGACCGAACTAATTCATATAATTTTAGAGGCATGATTATTGCTCATAAGAACCAGGCCACCATCATAGTCGATATATGTGGTGAACCAACTTCGATGAAGACACATATGATATGATGTCCCCATATCCAAGACCCACACTGTTGCGCAGCACGCCAACAACGCAGTGGGCCAAAATCCAATCTCAAGCCTCACCCACAAACGATAAACAGAAAGGAATATAAACTAAAAACAGATCAAAGCAATCCAAACAAACCACAAGACAAGATATACATGAAAAAATCCCAAACTATGGTAAAAAACTACGGATGCAAACTTCCACTATGAAGAAACAAAGATTACAAGGTAAAATATTAACCTCTCCCTTGGAAGAATAGAAAACCTAAGCCCACACCTTTAGAAATATTTTCCAATATTTCTCATTCCTTAGAATCACATGCATCCCCTAGAAAAACCCTAGGAACCCTTATTTATAGTTTAGGCAACTTTCCTTCCGCATCTCAGTTGCGAAAGGACTCAAATCCGCAGTTTCGCGGAACAAACTGCGTAACCTACGACCAGTCCTGGCTCCGCTACGACCGGTCGTAGACCCCTATGACCAGTTGTAGTTCTCCTACGACCAGTCCTAGGCCCTGGGAAAAAAACAGCACAACTCGCTGGACTTTGAGTCATACCAGGGCTCGAACCCACGACTGGTCGAGCGCCTCCCACGACCGGTCGTGTCTCCCCTACGACCGGTCGACCAAGCCCCATGACCGGTCGTAGCCGTCCTACGACCGGTCGAAGGCGGCCCCAATTGTGGCTCCATATTCTCAACAATCTCCCACTTGGAGACACATTGCCATAAACCTTCGTCTTCTTCATCTGGAGTGCACCACCTCCCCATCTTCAAGCTTGAAGACCAATTAAAGCTGAACAGAGCTTCAGCTTCTCCCTTGTGACCACCTTGATCAACATATCTGCAGGATTCTCACTTGTATGAATCTTCTCCAGAATAATCGATCCATCTTCCAGTAACGAACGTATGAAGTGATATCTGATGACAATATGCTTGGTCCTTGAATGAAAGGCTGAATTCTTAGCCAAGTGTATTGCACTCTGACTGTCACTGTATACCTTACAATCTACTTGCTTCTTACCCAACTCTTCCATAAAACTTTGCATCCACACCATCTCCTTACATGCTTCTGTAGCCGCAACGTATTCTGCTTCTGTCGTACTGATAGATACTATCTTCTGTAACTGAGAGACCCAACTGCCTGCAGTGTTGAGGGTCAAATATTGCATATTAGACCCTAGATATTATCTGGATTTACGAATATAATGCTGTCTAATGGCTCGTTTTCTCATTCTTGTGTTGCAAGGTGATTTTATGAGCATGGATGGAAAAAGGACGTTAAAGCATGAATTTAACGCTTTGATGACACCAGAAGTAAGGGATACACCCCTGGGGACCAAGATCAACGCCTGAGATCCACAAAAATCGAAGAATTGAAGCTCAAGTGGCCTGAAGGACGTCCAGAATGCAAGATCACGAGGTTCCCACCATCCATTCGGTTCGAAACTTCATACGTGGCCTGAGGACCATAAATTAACCGTACACGTCAAAAATCATCCATTGGATCATGGCGGAAGTGGCCTAACGGGCAGATCAGCCCATCAATCTTCAATTTAGGGCCCACCTGCTATCTGGATACGCTTCAAATTTGGTCCCTACGGTTAAAAGGAGATGGTGAAGATGATGGACGGAATGGATTTCACATAAACATCACAGTGGACTCCACGTGCAACGTGCGTGTACACAGCACGTCCGCACGCGAGCCGCACCGGACCAACCAATCGGTCAGCGCAAGCGCTGACCCGCCTCTCTCTCCCTCTCTGCGTAAAGAGTCCAGCAAACGGACGCTGGCTCCCGCTTTTTGTGTAGTGGGACCCACACATCATCTTTTCAGATGATCTGAACCGTCCATACTCTCAATAGGGGGAAAAAACCCTCACCTAGCTGTCCTTTTGATCCCATGCACAGGTACGGACGTAGATGGATGAAAAACGCAGGATAGACGGCTGGGTTATAGATTCTGTGGGCCACACCGAAAATGCTCCAAAAACACCCCTTCCTGGATGGTTTTTCGTCCTGAAGCCAATGGACGGTGTGAATTTTTCAAATTAAAGCTAAGTGGACCCCACCGATCATCACAGCGGAAGAAACTTCCATTTTCGCGTCCGCGTAATGCACAGCCGTTGGCCGTGTTGCGGAAGCTAGTGGGCCCTACACGTGCCCTGTAAGCTCAACCCGAACCATCCACCGTGTAGACAGCTGCGAGCACTACAAAACCATGTTTACACTTTTCATCCACGCAAGCACATGTGTGAGATACAGGGGCCACAAAAAGGCTGCCCTGTAGCGTTCAAATCTAGTCTTTTTGTGATTTCTTCTCTGAGTAGCGCCAATGGATGTTCAAAACTACCTATTCTTTACTGAAATTTCGTTCTGAATGCAATGGACGGGGTGGATTTTCCAGAAAATGCTTCTGTGGAGCCCACCGATCACAACAGCGAAATGGTGCGAAAGGTTTCGTACATCCGCGAAAACTGACTTTTCCAGGCGGTTTTGGCCCACCATCTTTGATCATATGGCAGATCTGAACCGTCTATCATGTAGAGGACCCAATAAAATCCTAAGGGATGGTGTTTCTTTGGAATTTGAGCGAGAAAAGTGACGTGTTTCGAGGCACCGAACTTGGCTGCGAAAATTACACTCCGTGTCCTGCTACAACTCTGTCACTGACTCCAGCCTTCCAGCAGCTATAAAATGAGGTTTTGGACGTGGGGAGCATTCATTCAGGTGTAGAAAGGAAGAAGAAAAGAGACGTGGAGGCTCGGGCAGGGACGTGAAGCAGAAGAAAAAAAAAAGAGTATTTTCTTTTTATTTTTTAGTTTATTTCAATTGTGGAGATTTAGCCCATCCATGTCTGGCTAAACCTCTTAGCTAGGGCTAAGAGGTGAAGCTTGTAGTGAGATGGAAGATTTGATTTTATTTTATTTTAATGCATGAATTGACGTTGATTTTAATTAATTATTATGGAAATGTTTTAGGTTTTTAATGGTCTGTTGTGACTGAAATAATGGGTCTGCAATGGCTTTGAATATTTTCATTCTCTTTAATGTTTATGATGTCAGGAAGCCCTCTTGTTCACCATAGTCTCCTGGGCATGGTTGGATGTCGGTACCCTTCTTAACTTGCATACATGTGATTGGGTGGTAATTAGTTTGATTTTGTTGTTTGCCATAGTCTTTGGACATGGTTTGGTGATGGAATCCATTCTAATTCATACACCTTTCATCTCTTTGAAAACTAGATCAACGGCAGTTCAGTAATTTCCATAATTTTTTATGGAAGCATAAGTTCTCCCTGATCTCTACAAGTGGATCCTCTGAATCCCTAGTTTCCTATCTCTGATTTGTTTCCTAAGTTTTAGATTAATTATTCTACAAGTATTCCACCATTGCTAATTGATTTATAATTCATCTTAGCCTAGTTCTAGTTCTAGTTAGTTTTAGATAACGTACAAGTTTCAGTCCCTTGGGATTCGACCTCGGTCTTACCGAGTTATTACTACATCATAACCCTGCACTGGGGGAGTGAACATGCAGCACTGCCCAGAGTAAAGACATAACCTGTAGTGCTTCTTCTGCTGTCGATATCTCCTACCAAATCTGAATCCACGTAGCCTTACAACTTGATTTTCGATCTACCATAACACAGCCCTACATCCGTAGTACCCACCAGGTATCTGAGGATCCACTTCACAGCTTCCCAATGTTCCTTCCCGGGGTTATTCATGAACCTGCTAACAACTCCCACTGCTTAAGCAATGTCTGGCCTCATGCTCACCATAGCATACATGAGACTCCCAATCGCTGACGCGTATGGGACTTTGGCCATGTAGTCTCGTTCCTCCTGCGTCTTTGCACCTTGCTCCTTAAATAGCTTGAAGTGGTTGGCTAATGGAGTGCTAACCGGCTTAGCACCTCCCATATTGAATCGATCAAGTACCTTGGCTATGTACTCTCCCTGTGACAAAACTAGTTTCTTATTTTTCCTGTCACGCTTTATCCTCATGCCTAGGATTTGTTTTGCAGCTCCTAAATCGTTCATGGCAAATTCTCTAGACAATTGTCTTTTGAGATCTGAGATGTCCTTCATACTTGAACCGGCCACAAGCATATCATCAACATACAGAAGAAGAATGATGTACGACATATCAAACTTCTTCAAATAACAATAGTGGTCTGCATGACATCTCCTAAAACCGTTTTTCGACATGAAACTATCGAACTTCTTGTACCACTGCCTCGGGGCCTGCTTCAGGCCATATAGACTTTTCTTTAGTCTACACACCTTGTTCTCATTACCTGGTGCCACGTATCCTATCGGCTGATGCATATATATTTCTTCTTTAAGGTCCCCATGAAAAAAGACTGTCTTAACATCTACCTGCTCTAGATGTAAATTCTCTGTAACCACTATACTCAAGACCATGCGAATCATAGACATTTTCACTACCGGTGAAAATATTTCAGTGAAATCGATACCTTCCTTCTGTTGAAACTCTTTTATAACCAGTCTCGCCTTGTACCATTTCGAACCATCATGCTCCTCCTTCAGTCTGTAAACTCACTTGTTATGAAGAGCTTTCTTACCCTTAGGTAGAGTGACTAGCTCCCATGTACGATTAGACTCAAGAGAGTCCATCTCCTCATCCATGGCTTGCTCCCACTTAACCCGTGTATCTGACTGTAATGCCTCTTCAAAACACTCTAGCTCACCATTATCTGTCAGCAGTAGATAATGTAAGGAGGGTGAGTATCGGACCGTGGGTCTCCTCTCCCGAGTAGACCTCCTCACAATCGGTGTCTGTGGCTCTGCCTCATGATGCTCCTGTGCATGATCATCCTGTGGCGTTGTAACACCCGTGTCCAGTAACTCTTCCAACTCTACGAATTTCTTTTTCTCGGCCTTATTTTCCTGCACACTGTCCTTATGCATCACTTTTTCATTGAAGACTAGTCCTTGCTTCTGATGATTTTTCTATTTTCTGCATCCCAAAACCTATACTCAAAATTATTCTGCCCGTAGCCTATAAACGTGCACCTCCTGGACTTCGCATCCAGCTTGTTTCTGTGCTCTGCATCAATGTGAACATGTGAAGTGCAACCGAACACTCTGAGATGTGTAAGGTTCACTTCTTTCCCAGTCCACGTTTCTTTCGGTAGCCCACCATCCAATGGTGCTGAGAGACTTCTATTGATAAGATATACGGCAGTATTCACAGCATCTGCCCAAAAGGTCTTGGGCAACCCTGCATGTAACCTCATGCTCCTGGCGCGCTCAAGGATGGTCCTGTTAATGCGCTCAGCCACACCATTCTGCTGTGGTGTCCCTGGAATCATTTTCTGATGTTTGATTCCACTTGTTTCACAATACTCCTTAAACCTCTTATCACAATATTCTCCCTCATTATCAGATCTGAGACACTTTACTGTTTTACCTGTCTCGTTTTCTAACATAACTTTCCACTTCTTAAACGCATCAAATACATCAGATTTATGCTTTAAGAAATAAACCCACAGTTTTCTACTAGCATCATCAACAAAGGAAAAAAAATAACGTGAGCCACCAAAAGATGATACCTGTGCCGGTCCCCACACGTCAGTGCGAACAAGCTCCAATAGATGCATCTTTGGAGCGCGTCATGTCTTCTTGAAGCTTATCCTCTTCTGCTTGTCATATATGCAGTCCTCGTAGAATTCCAAGTCAAGAGACTTCAGCCCTGGTAGCTTCCCTTTTGACAACAGCACTTTCATCCCTTTCTCACTCATATGTCCCAACCTCTGATGCCATAACTGCCCATTCACTCTAGTTGATGCGACTGAGAGTGAACCATACGATCCTGAAGTCACGTACAAAGTGCCTTCCTTTTTACCTCTAGATACCACCAAGGCACCTTTTGTAATCTTTCAGGAATCACTGGTGAATGTCGTCACATAACTGGTATCGGTCAACTGCCCCACTGAGATCAGATTTCTTTTCAAACTCGGTACATGTCTGACATCCTTCAGTTTCAAAACCGTTCCGTCTTTCTGATTGACGTGAACGTCCCCCTTTCCAACAATACTGCAGGGCTCATCATCACCAGGTAGACTCTCCCAAAGTCACCTGACATATAATCACGCAGAACTTCCTTACATGAAGTGGCATGAAACGAAGCACCCGAGTCTATAACCTAAGACTCATTTCTCGTATCAAGAGACAAGATTAGCGCTCTGTGTCGCTCTCCTTAGACAGATTCACTGAATCCTTCCCGCCTTGAGAGCTTCCTTCTTGTTTCTTGAGCGCCCTGCAATCACATTTCATGTGCCCCTTCTTGCCACAATGCCAACACCCATCTTTATCTTTCGGTCCCTTGAACTTCTTCCTTGACTTAGAACGACCGTGTTTATTGCTTCCTTTGTTCTGCGATCTTCCTCTTCCTTCAACGTTTAGAGCATTCCCTGAATCCCCTGAAACTCCTGATGCCTTCTTTCTAGATTCTTCGCTGAGAATTAGACCGGCCACATTATCAAATTTCAGCTTTGTCGACCCTGAAAAATTGCTCACAGCAATCACCAAACCATCCCAACTGTCTGGCAGACTAGATAAGATTAATAGTGCCCTGACTTCATCCTTAAAAATGATGCCAACGGATTCCAACTGGCTCGTGACTGTATTGAACTCATTTAGATGTTTAGCCACGCTCCCACCATCTGACATCTTCATGTTGAATAGCTGTTTCATAAGATGAACCTTGTTGGATGCTGAGAGCTTTTCATACATGGTGGCTAGGGCTTCCATTAATTCTTTTGTCGTTTTCATCTTGGATATATTAAAGGCGACACACTTTGACAAAGAGAGTCGGATCGTTCCTAAAGCCTTCCTATCCAGTAAAAACCATTCATCATCTGTCATCTTTTCTGGTTTCTTCTCTTTTCCTTCTAGAGGAATATAGAGGTCCTTCTGATACAGATAATCCTTCATCTGCATCTTCAAGAAGGCAAAGTTTGAACCATCAAACTTCTCAATTCTAGTTTTTCCATCTTCCACCATCGATCCCAATAGAACTAAACCAATAGCTCTGATACCAATTGTTGCGCAGCATGCCAACAACGCAGTGGGCCGAGATCCAATCTCAGGCCTCACCCACAAATGATAAACAGAAAGGAATATAAACTAGAAACAGATCAAAGCAATCCAAACAAAAAACAAGACAAGATATACGTGAAAAAACTCCAAACTAGGGTAAAAAATCACGGATGCAAACTTTCACTATGAAGAAACAAAGATTACAAGGCAAAATACTAACCTCTCCCTTGGAAGAATAGAAAACCCTAAGCCCACACCTTTAGAAATATTTTTCAATATTTCTCATTCCTTAGAATCACATGCATCCCCTAGAAAAATCCTAGGAACCCCTATTTATAGTTTAGGCAACTTTCCTTCCGCATCCCAGTTGCGAAAGGACTCAAATTCGTAGTTTCGCGGAACAAACTGCGTAACCTACGACCAGTCCTGGCTCCGCTACGACCAGTCGTAGACCCCTACGACCAGTCGTAGCTCTCATATGACCAGTCCTAGGCCCTGAAAAAAAAACAGCACAACTTGCTAGACTTTGAGTTGTGTCAGGGCTCGAACCCACGACCGGTCGAGCGCCTCCCACGACCGGTCATGTCTCCCCTACGACCGGTCGACCAAGCCC
Source organism: Magnolia kwangsiensis (assembly GCA_037074715.1). Lineage (NCBI taxonomy): Eukaryota > Viridiplantae > Streptophyta > Magnoliopsida > Magnoliales > Magnoliaceae > Magnolia > Magnolia kwangsiensis. Next base: position 91,431,295 of record CM073585.1, read on the forward strand.
CACGACCGGTCATAGCCGTCCTACGACCGGTCGAAGGCGGCCCCAATTGTGGCTCCATACTCTCAACACACACTTGATAGAAACAACCAAATTTGTACACTAACAATACAACACAACCATTCATTCCTTCACTCAATTTCACTGAAGTAGCCTCATTCAGTAAGTCATTTGATTTCTCCTCCTTTTAGGTTTGGGCATATGTGCAGTTATTCTTTATATATGTCACCATCTGACAATTACAATACTTCATCTCGCATTTACCTTTCGACTTGGATCTAAATTTTGACTTCCCCTTCTCTCACTTAGACGGTCTTCCTCGAGCAAACAATGAATCCGTAGAAGTACTTACACTTCTACTATTTCTTCTCATCTGCTTTGACTAAAGGGTTGAGATAACGATGTCGACGTTAAATGTATCCCTACCATAACATTGAGTATCAACCAGATACTCAAAAAACTTTGGGAGAGATATTAAGAAAATTAGGATTTTGTCATGTTTATCGATCTTTACCTCCACACTTATTAACTTACAAACCAATTTGTTGAAGACATTAATGTTTTTAGAGAGATCCGACCCTTCTACCATCTTCAAAGTATAAAATTGTCTCTTCAATTATAGACAATTGGTGAGCGACTTCGACATTTAGATGCTCTCCATCATCACCCATAAGCCTGTGGTGGTTATCTCATCAATGACATTATAAAGGACTTCATCAGCCAAGCACAATTGAATTGTGCTAATCACCCTTTGATCAACTTTATTCCAATCTTCATCATTCATAAATTTTAAACATTTTGCTTTCCCAATGAGTGCATGTTGTAACTCTTATTGAACTAAGAGAGCTTTCATCTTTAATTTTTATAGTTCAATATTATTTTACCTGTGAACTTCTTTGTCTCGAACTTCACATTCGATCCTATTGATGCCATGTTTCTATATTCAATCTGATAACTCAACCTACTCTCTGATACCATTTGTTGGGCGTTGAAACCCCTTAATAGGCACTGAAACCCCTTAATGAGTGCGTAAGAAACCTTTTAAAAAATTAAATAAGTAATGGAGAACAAAAAAGAGCAAGCAAACACAAAGAACATAGAGATTTTTATTTAAAAAAACTTTGTAGGAAAAAACTACAGCATAAAGTGACGATCAATCCACTATATCAGAAGAATTATAAGAGATTGAACAACTTACAAATATAAAAGCCTAGATCCCGTTCAAAACCCTTCTCTCCGTGCTTAGTTATAATCGTCTTAACCCTAATCATGATTACAAAGAGTACTTATATACTTCCGTACACAATTAAAAATAAAAACTACACTTACACAAAACTTACGTGCATTGTCGATCTGGCTGCCGATGGAGTTGACATGACTCAACAAACCATTGATTGAATCAACACCTAAATTGATCAAATTGATAACATCCAAAAATATCGAGCTAAAAAACTAAAAAATTTGGTAATGTTTTGATTGAATCGACAACCCTATTGATCGAATTAAAAACTTTGCTTTTGCACTAGGATTAAAGGCTGATAGTTACTTAATATTACATATTTATCCTTATTTTTGTATAGTTTTTTCATGCATAATGAAGGTAAATTGGTCCTCATTAGATGAATTTTTTCATTTTGCAGAAGAATGTAGAAATCTAAGATAATTTGAGTCATTCATGGAATATAGAAGCCCAAAAGAGACTATGATGGAGTGTTTGAAGTCTTGAAGAATCTAAATCTGGAAGATCAAGAGACTCAACTACTTTCATATGAAAGATCGTCAATCAAGCGCCTTCAATTCAAGAGAAGACAGAAAAATCAATTCAATTGTTAGGATGTTCGATTTGATCAATAGACCTCCGATTGATGTCAATTGCATCAATTCAATCAAGAAAATATCAAAATTTTGAATTAAGTTGTTAGACGCATTTTAACATCATCGATTCGATCATAGCATCTTTGATTCGATCGATGGTTCTTCAATTTCACTCGATTTAATCAAAAGTTCAATCAATGGTTTACATATAATTGAGTAAGTGCGAGATTTCTTTCTAAGTTGGTTATAGAACTATATTTAAAGGCGTTTTGGGTAAGATTAGGGTAGATTACAGATGAAAAGAGAGAGTGAGAGGCAGAGAATCTTCATCTTCTTCTTAGTTTTCTTCTTCATCTTCTTTTCTAGTTTTGATTTTCTATGTTTTTCTTCTTTAAGATTAGTTCTAATTAGATATGTTTGGCTAATCTTTTAGCTAAGGATAAGGGGTGAACATTTTAATGAATTGTTAATGTTTAATTTATTTTTTATTCACTATTAGAGACTTGATTGATGAATTCTAATTTATGTGATTGAATTACTAGTTTGGTGAAAGTATTGATCTTTAAAATCGCTTAACCTATTATTAACTAAGGTACAATAGATGCTTGAAATTTCATGCGATCAATTAGTTAGTTCTTCATGTGAGATTGATCAATTAAGATTCATGTCATTTTTTGGGAATTATAAATTCAGTTAATTGTTTCGTCTTCCAATTGGAACAAATCGTTATTCGATTGTAATTGAGTTAGTTGTTTTGTATTATTGCTTTTATGCACTTTAATTTGCTCATGCGAAAAAACTCAGATTTCTTCTTCCTTTCTAGTAGTGTTTTTATCCCTCTCGTGCATGTGGATCGACCTTGGATTCATTAAGTACTTTACTACCCATTACCTGCACTTGGGTATTCAATATCACAGTTGTAGAAAATGCACTTGATCAACAAAGCCTATAATGATGATCGTTGACATTCACTCCATACATATCTTACATAGCTTTATGCTAGGATGTCAACTAAAAAAGAGGTAGTATAAACCTTAAGTAGGCCGCTAATAGAAAAAGTGAAAATGTGTTGTGAAATATGTTGGAAATACCAAAAAATAAAAACAATTAAAGAAAAATTATTTCTTTTTTATCATCAAGCTGAAGAATTGCTTACTGGATAAGACAAGCCTATTTAGATCGTTGCTTCGAACCCATACATCTGACCATTCTCAGTAGCCCATAAAATCCAGGCTCATCTCACACCTTTCACACTGACACAATGCGCATGTGTGAAGTACAAAGTGCGCCAACTAGCGCCACTACGGCCACACTGCCCATGCCTGCACTCACATCGGGCATGCGTGTGTGCGTTCCAGTGTGTAACGCAACCCGATCATCTCAACCTTCAAGACTCTAAGTAAGAATACTACACACACCTTCACATATAAAGCACAAAACTTATTTTCTCATTTTCGATGTGGGACTAAAGAAAACCACACTTTTCTTTTAAAAATTTTCAACATCGTTTTGATGGCAGAATGAAAATTTTGAATATTTGAATTTTCAAAACCAAAATTTTAACAAAATGAGTCACACACTATTAAAACCATACTGACACTCTTCTCTCCCTCTCTATGCTTGTTAGTTGTAGCTCTCACACACTACCAGAACCATACTGGCACTCTTCTCTCTCTCCCTGTTAGTTGTAGCTCTCTCTCTTCCTCTCATCACACACTGTTAGAACATGTTGGCACCCTTCTCTCATTGTTAGTTGTAGCTCTCTCTCATTGCACACTATTAAAACCATACTGGCTCCTCTCTCTCTCTCTCTCTCTCTCTCTCTCTCTCTCTCTCTCTCTCTCTCTCTCTTCCCCTCTACCACTAGTACTATATAATATCATTTACTTAAAAAACACAGACATCCAAACATTTTTGTCACATAACACAACATATAGTCTTGATCGTTAGGACATTGTTTAAAATAATACATTCTACATATAAAAAATACAATTCCATATTTTAGAGGTTGGATAACCCCACATGTTTGTACATCCATGCTCATGTAAGCGCCACTAATGCTCGTAAGATCTGAGCTTTCCATGAGATGGGCCACCTTTCTTAGATCACCTGGTCCAACACACAGGGGTTCACTCCTCACGTTATGATAAAGTATTTGAAATAAACATATGTAAATGATTTTTTTCCTACCATCCATTTGTTTTGTACACTGCTCACATTTGGAGTGAACCTACCTAGTGTTTGTGCCAAATGATCTGAACGGTGAGGCACGGATCATGGAAAGCTCTGATCTTTCACACATGCCATATTAGCACGTGTTGGCGTCTACATGACCAAGTGGCTTAGAAAATCTTTGTATTTTGCTTTAGATTATTAGGAATAAACTCAAAACAGCATCAGCCCAATTCATTGAAGGTGACAAAAAGCTTGAGTGATGAGCCCTTAAGACCGTCCATTTAAATGCTCTAACACAGCTGGCAATAAAAAATTCAACCCATTTAGTTGGGATAAGGCTTGGATGATGATGATTATAGTCATGAGTAGAGCTTGGCATCAAGTCCAGTTGGATTGGGTTAGGGCTGACCTAACTCGATCCAATTTTGAAATAGGCTTGACCCAACTCAACCTGGCTCAGTACCGAGTCCAGCATGCCTGACCCGATCCGAGTCCAAGTCTGGCCTAGAGTCCTGGACTAATCCAGACCAAGTTTGACTCAGTCACAAGTTGATGTAGAGCAGGTCACGGACAATTTCATGGCCAAGATGGATCAGAAAAGGCACGGTCGACTACAGAAGTGATCCGAACCATCAGACCTTAGATCGGGCGTATCTCACAATCCGGAATGAGTTATCTGACATAAAATATATGATTTTAGGGTAGAACGAGCTACTTTAGCCAACCAACCCTACTACGCCAGGTTGCGCAGCCTGGATTTATGAGAAACCCCCTGATCGACAGTCGTTTCCCCATTTTAATTTCATTTTTACTATAAATAGTAAGTTTTAGTTTGCTTATACCTCTTCATCCATTGGGCTTTAGGAGTTGTGTCCAACATGAAAAGTGCTTAGGATAATTAGGAGGACGGTTTGGTGAAGCCAAATAGGACACTTACTATTTTTGGCCGAAAACCTTGCGCACTAGTAGACATCACGACCGTCTATAAATAGTAAGTTTACTATTTATAGTAAGTCGCAGATTCTAGGAGTTTTAGTTGTAGTTTTGAGTCTGATTTCTTTCCTATTACTTGGTTCCCTTATTTAAAGGGATGTAAATTCATTTTTATTCATTCATCAATTAATTTCGAATTTTAGTAGAATTTATTTCTATTTTCCTGCTTTCTTTTCTTGTGGATTCGAGAAGTCTCTGTGAGGAGTCCAGAGAAGCTCCGTGGATTCGGAGTAGTTATCCTTGAGGAAGACGGTGATCGACCTCATCACGTTCATCCCTGCGTCAATTTGGTATCAGAGTGAGGTTTTCCCTCGGGGCGATGTGTCACGCCCCAAACCCGAAAATCGGATTCATATGAATCTCGATCGCCGAATCCGGTGCCGACAGCCTCCGTAGTACCCCATTCTCGGCTCCTAGCATTCATATGCCAGGTTCCGATCCTGGGATCCTACAAGGAGGATTTATTTTTTTTTGAAATGTACATTTAACTAGTAATAAGCATAACCACAAGATTACCCAATTCACAACAGCAACATCGTCATTACATATTCACTAATATAATCATTTGAATACAATACTGAAAGGGAAATACATAAATAGAGAATCAAGCTCCAGAAGATCACCGCATGCTCCAAGCTCAACACTGCTGCAGCCTAACATCACCTGCACGCATCTATTGTGCATAAGCTTATAGAAAGCTTCGAAGGTGGTGTAAGTGTGTGCACGTCCCACCTGATGGACGGCTGGATCAAAGGTGGGTCCCTCTGTAAATGGATGGTGTATATAAACACAGACCCACAGAACTTCTGTAATCCCAACAAGTTTCAACGGTAGACATTCATTCTCCACTAATTTGCAGTGTGGCCCACCTGATAGGTTGATTAGTCCTTTTTTTTTTTTTTGGTTTCAAGCCTTAAAACGAATTCAAGAAGTGGCTGGACGGTTGGGATATAACATATATCTAATGATGGGCCACAGAACCATTGACGTCCATACACATGGACGATTAGATATAACACGTGCCCCACCGTGGGCTCCAAAACTTGCTGACGATAATGTAATCCAGCAGCTAAATTGCTGCTGGACGGTGGAGATCTATATGGATCAAAAATATATATATATACATTGATGGGTCCACACGTGTGGGACCCACCAGCTTACAGCAAGCTGATATTTGTGCTTTCATCGTCCTGGCCTGTCCAGATGGGCAGGCAGTAGGGTGGGGTCAAATGCGTGGACTGCATGGATTAAATGCATATTAAGGTGGGCCATCAAACATGGGGAAGAGAGAGAGAGAGAGAGAGAGAGAGAGAGAGAGAGAGAGGAGGGGCCTGCCACTATGGGCCCTCCCTATACATGCATATATTAAGATGGGTCCCACATGTGTGGGCCCTCAATTAACAAAATCAATAAATAAAAGCACCCACCTTTGATCTTTTTAGACTTTTTCTTCCATCAATGTATGCCAGAGATCCAATGGAGGCACTTCAACGGTTGAGATCAACTTAGGATGGTGGAGATGGGAGATAGGAAAGTGGGCCACATTTTCTCTCCATGAAAGCCATGGAAGTCCAAGCTCTCATGGTGCTTGGGAGAAATGGGAGAGAGAGAGAGAGAGAGAGAGAGGAGTGGTGATGGAGTAAAAAGGGATGGGTTCTTTTGACTTTTTGTAAGAAAAGAATGGGCTAAGCATGGGTTGCATTGACTTTGAGTAAGGAGAGGTAAGGATGAGTGATGGCTTGTGACGGGATGTACTTGACTTATGATTGATGTGATTGATGGGACATATCGTAGAGATTCTCTTGATACTTGCAACACGCGGTGTTTTCTTGAACTGAACGCGGGCCCACATCTCCTGGCCTGGGTATCGCCTCGGCGGGTGTAACACCCCGGATTTTGGCTAACCTGGGATTTGACGTCCTTAGGCAGTGGGTCAATTAAAACACCTGAAAAATCGTTCAGAACCCAATTCCATAGCCAAAGAAACCACTTAGGATAAATTTCTTTAGAAACTAAGCATAAGTTAGCTAGCGCAACGTTGGAGTGGCTGGGAAACAGTCCCTGATCACTTTAAATACGTTCTACAAGACCCAAATCGAGTAGAACCAATGACTCTAGAATACTCTATAACCTCGGATCAAACTCTAAGCGGGTTTGTCCTCTGGACCACATTGAATTTTTGTATTAGATTTAGACCGCGCGTCGAAGGTCTGATACCTCCTATCTTAGACCGTTAGAACCGCCCCGCTGGACTTGACAATCATCTCGAAAATCAAGTCAAACCGATAATCACAGAGTATTTCGTTGAACCCGGACTGAAGCGACCGCGAATAGGGACGAATTGGGAATTTCAAATTCAAATCTGGCACACGACTTGACGCGTCAGTATTAAGCGTTCTGACCGTCAGAATTCATCCAGATTACACCCTCGGATCAGGAAAAATATCTATTTATTATCATGGGACTTTCAGCCCTGATCTATGTGCGGTGACTGCTGAACTGAAATTGGTCCGCCACGTGCGATCTGCGAACCCTGCCAGACTGAAAACTTAATACGAGGTACATCTGGTACCCATGAGCTTAAGTCTGATCGCAATGGACCAGGGGACTACCAGAAATCAGTTTTTGGACCGAAACAGCCCCGAAATGGATAGGCATTAAGTAAACTTCGTCCCGGAGCCTATTTTCGGCGTTTCCAAGCTTATAAAAGGGGTTGAAACCCTCATTCCTTCCTTGCATCCGAATTTCACAAACCCTAGAAAAGAGAGAGAGAGAGAGTTTGAGAGAAAGGGAAGAGGAGATTTTTTCCGCATCCGAGCCCCTGACAGTGCTGCATCAGCACTTCCTTCCAATCACCTGGCTGGTGATTTCTACACTTTTTCAGGTATGAAATAATCCCAAAAACTTGCTGATTTAGGGTTTGCTTAGATGCACAACATGTTAGCTAACGTAATCCATAAATCAGTTTCTCTTACAGCCGTAGACGAAGCGTACACGCTCCGTTCAAAATCCCGCGACCGTAAGAGACTAGGTGAGGATTTTAGACGCTTTGATTGACGGTTTACAACGTTTTCAATGTCGTTTAATAGTAGATTATCGACGGCATCGCCGTTTGACATGTACAACATGCTCTCCGTTTCCTGTTTCGTAAATTAACGAAGAATATGAGATTTAGGGCATTTTAGTCATTTGTAGGAAGTACGGTCTCCATGCATATTTTGCTGACGTGATTGACATGATTTGTCGCCGCATTAGAGAGTTAGGAATGCTTGCATAATCAGTTTGGCGAAGAGATTCGCCAAGTTGCGCACTTTGGGTCGACATACTATATGTGGACTTAAGTGTGTAGTGTATGTGTTTGTATAAATGCTTGTATTAATATGTATTGAATTGAATGATGTTATGTAGTAGTTTGAGATTGATTTCATGATTTAATATGCTGACCTAAATGATTTCCTACATGCTTACCTTATGCATGATTACACTACATGCATAGAAAGTACGCCTTGAAGATTTGCTTAAGTTGAATATACATGGGAAGTATGCCTTGAAGATTTGCCTTAGTTGAATGTTATAACATGTGCTAACATGCTCACATGATGTGTTTCAATTCCAATACCCTGGTATATAGCGTTAATGTAATTCAATAGATGTGTGGGACTTGACTTAGTCCAGGCAGTCGGTAACCGAACGAATTCGTGGTTGACTGGTCATAGCCACGAACGACGCGTCGATGAATGTGATTCGTGTTGAGAGTTGGCGGCAGTGGTTAGGCCACGCGAAGTGTTTTACGCACTTCATGTCGTTCAATTCGAGATGCGATCGCGCTAGTCGAGCCCGTCAAGTAACCCGACTGGCCGATGTTTGTTCACCTTGTATGTATCATAACTGCTTGAACCTAGGGTACTGAACTTACCATTGTAAACCCTATTAACCGTGGTACCTTGATCCACGAAGACTCATGAGCCGGGCATGGTGGTATGGGACACCGTGGTCGAGCTGTCGGCCTACGCTGGGGCCACAAACCTCCCCGTAGTGACCAATGAGCACTTTGACTCGTGAGCAGATTATGGTGGTATGGGACACTATATTCTAGCTGTCGGCCTACACTGATCAGGCGACGAGCCCTTTGTAGTGACCGCGAGCGTATTCTGAGTCCACGGGAGGCGACGACCCTTCCGTGCAGTAGAGTACAGTAGGCCTGTATTGATAAGGTGATGGGGGAGCGGTGCAACGAGTGCGAGCAACAGCCCTGGCAGCCCTTGCAGTGACCTACGAAATATACATCGTATGAGATTACTAGGAGTGACGACCCTAGACAGGATCCGTATTGGGATTGATACAAGGGAAGTACCTTAGTTTCCCAATCCTGCTGTTTGAATGGACTAATAACAACTTGGTAATCATATCACCATAGCATTGCATGTGCCTGGAAGATGTGGAGCACTCTAGGGAGTGTGGCATGCCGCGGTCGTAAGATGTTGCCACATGAGGGTGATCGTCGGTGAGGGCATACATCACGTCATATCATCTTGCATTAACAACAGTATTAGGATTTGTCTGATTTACTGCTTTACTATTATCGCGTGATTGAATTGTGAACATGCTAATCTTTGCTCTATGATTCCACTGAGTTGATCACTCATTCCCACGTTACGGGATGGTGTTTGCAACACCCACCAGACCCTGTTGTAGCTGCAGGTGAGGACGAGATCCGGGAGGTGGAGCCGGAGATTGACGAGGACCAGGATGAGTTCTCGTATATGCAGTATCACGAAGGCTTCCCGTAGGTGACTTGGATCGAGGGGGACTTCAGTGGGACTATTTTGAACTTATTCTTTTGTTTATTTACATGTATATGAGACTCAGAGATGTAGTCATACTTTGGAGACAGCTGAGATTACTTTATTTTTTTCCATACAGTGATATATATATTGTTTAGTCTTCCGCTTGCTTTTATCACTGGATCTGAAGTATGAATTGCAGTTTTGGTATACTTTTACTCATGTGGATGCTTTAAATCAGACAACATTGAATCATAACCATTTTTGTTGCATAAGTGACGGTCTGGAACTCGGGAGTTGAGTTTATACACGACCCCCGATTTTCAGGGTGTTACAGCGGGTGAGATGCGGCATCGGAACCGCGGCGACAGCGCGGTCGCACTGGTACAAGTCTCGAGTCGAACTGACTCAGACCGACAGGATCCGTCTCAGGATTGTGCGTAACGCCGGTTGCAGATCGGGAGTCGCTGGAAATCGATCGGAATGACCGCGAAAGCCTTAGGAACAGTACGAATTAGGATACGAATTTTACACGATGGCAAACAACGAAGGTATGAATCAAAATCTTGTGAATGATGATACAGGGATTCGTTATCTTTCGAAAAGAATGAAAGCTTTCCATCGGGAGAGTCAGTTGACCATGCAAGGGCTGTAGGCAACCCTCGACCGTCTTGCAGATGCGCTGATTCCGCCCCAAGCCCTAGGTGGTGGAGAGCGGTGCTCCACTACCTATGGTCGCTCCACCACTCGTGATTACTGTACGACGTGACCCTGATTATCGCAAAGCACTACCAGTGGCAAACCGTAGGGCTACACCAGATGATTCTAGTTTCAGCGATGAGGACATTAAAGAGGATTTTTTCAGATGACCAATCCATGGAGGCGATCATCTAGATCGTGCTCAAAGAGATTATCGAGATAAGGCTGAACTTCCTAATTTTAACGATTTATTACATATTGAAGATTTTCTCAATTGGCTAGCCGAAGTAGAGAAATATTTCAATTATATGGACGTGTCAGATCATAAAAGGGTAAAATTGGTAGCGTTTAAATTAAAATCTGGTACTTCTGCATGGTGGGAACAATTACAACTCTCACGAGCCCCCCCAGAACAAGGCGCCCATCACATCATGGCCTCGGATGAGACGTCTTCTTCGATCACGATTTCTCCCCAGTGATTATGAGCAGATATTATTCCAACAATACCAGAATTGCCGACGAGGAAATCGAACTGTTACAGATTACACTAAAGAATTCCAGCGGTTGGCTACACAAAACGATCTGTCAGAATCTGAGTCACAGAAGGTGGCACGATTTATAGGTGGGTTGCGACCGGTAATTCAAGACCAAGTTCAGATGTACCCAGTCGGAACCGTGAATGAAGCAGTTCAATTGGTGGGGAGGGCAGAAATACAACTTGCAGGAGCTCCCGCCCGTCCCTATCCTTCAAATCGACCCCCCATGACGGGTCCCACATAGGATCCAATGCTGGCTCGAGAAAAAGATCTAGTAGGAGAACGTCCTCAACCTCTTCCACCCGCAAACCGTGATACGGGGAGCAGATCATCTAGACCTCAACGGGCAGCACCCACAACAGTGGGCCCGAGTAGGATTCCAAATCCTTATGCTCAGCCAAAGCCGAACAATTGTTACCCTTGTGGCCAACCAGACCACTTATCAAACACTTATCCTCAATGTCCCGCAACACACTTGACTATAAACGAAGGAGGCACTAAAGATGAGGTCGCAGAAGAAAATCATGTCTTTGATGAATATGAACAAACCACTGAAGAAATAGCAGGTGGTAATGAATTGACGAGCGAAGATCATGGCGAATCTCTAGTTGTGAGGCGACTACTGTATACCCCACGAACGGAATTACACCCACAGCGACACAATATATTTCATACTCGGTGCATTATCAGTGGAAAGGTCTGTGATGTGATCATAAACAGTGGTAGTAACGAGAATATCGTCTCAAGGGTGATGGTGGACAAGTTCCAGCTACCAATGACGAGGCATCCTTCCCCATACTCAATTGGCTGGATAAAAAAGGTGAATGAGACCAAGGTAACTGAACAATGCACTATCTCATTTTCAATTGGTAAACATTATAAGGATCAGATACTTTGTGATGTGGTCGATATGGAAGCTTGTCATATGCTACTCGGTCGACCCTAGCAGTCAGACCGTGATGCGGCTCATCGGGGACGAGACAACATTTACATATTCGTCGAGGATAGTTAAAAAATAATCCTTGCCCCTATGGCACCAAAGAATCACCCTAAACCCTCTAAAGTGGAGGGGAGTTCTCTCTTGACTATTAGGGATTTCATGGAGGAATCCAAGAAAACCGGTAAGGTATATGCCATAGTAGTGAAGGGCGAGGAAAAGGAACCCTCAAACATCCCTCCAAGTTTAAGACTGTTGTTAAATGAATTCAGAGAAGTCTGGCCTGAAGATTTTCCTGATGGATTGCCCCCCATGAGGGACATCCAACATCACATAGACCTCGTCCCTGGGGCTAGCCTGCTCAACCCCCTCATTATCAGATGAGTCCGAATGAGTGTGAGATACTTCAGGGGCAAGTGGAGGAATTGATCCGTGAGGATCTATTGAGAGAGAGCATGAGCCCATGTGCTGTACCAGCATTATTAACGTAAAAAAAAAATAGAAGCTGGCGCATGTATGTCGACATCCAAGCAATCAACAAAATTATCATCAAATATCGGTTCCTAATACCACGATTGGACGACATGCTCGATATGCTAGGAGGGGTCAAGGTGTTCTCTAAACTAAATCTAAAGAGTGGGTACCATCAGATTCGTATCCGACCTAGTGATGAGTGAAAAATGACAATCAAGACAAAGGAAGGATTATATGAGTGGCTGATCATGCCATTTGGCCTATCAAACGCACCAAATACTTTTATGCATTTAATGAATCAAGTTTTAAAACCGTTCACTGGCAGATTTGTGGTAGTATATTTTAATGACATATTGATATATAGTCAGGATGAGGCGGAGCACAAGAAACATCTCAGGCAGGTGCTGCAGGTCCTTCAAGATAACAAGTTGTACCTCAACTTGAAAAAATGTAGCTTTTTAACTGACAGCCTGTTGTTTTTAAGATTTGTTGTAATGTCCACAGGCATTCGGGTGGACGATGAAAAGATGCAAGCTATTAAGGAATAGTCGATCCCGATAAACATTCATGGGGTGAGGAGTTTTCACAGTTTGGCAACTTTCTATCTTCGATTTGTGTGAGATTTAAGCACCATAGTCGTGCCTATAACAGATTGCATAAAAAAGGGACCGTTCCAATGGACCGATAAAGCTGACAAGAGCTTTAACGAGATCAAGCATTGTTTGTCTATCACACCAGTCTTGGTGCTTCCAAATTTTGACAAATTGTTTGAGGTCGAGTGTGACGCTTCATACGTCAGAATTGGGTGAGTATTATCACAAGAAGGCAGGCCGGTAGCCTTCTATAGCGAGAAACTCAAAGAAGCCTGAAAGAAGTAGTCAACTTATAAGCTTGAATTGTACGCAGTTATTCAGACGCTGTGACATTGGCGACATTATCTGATTCAAAGGAAATTTGTTTTATACACTAACCATCAAGCATTAAAGTTTATTAATAGTCAGACTAACGTGAATCGTGTGCATGCCAGATGAGTTACGTTTTTACAGAAATTCACGTTCGTTTTGAAGCACAAGTCAAGTCAGCAGAACAAGGTAGTTGATGCACTTAGCTGTCGTGCATCACTACTTGTTACGATGAGCAACGAGGTGGTCGGCTTCGACTGTCTCAAGGAACTGTATGTCGAGGATAAAAACTTCAAAGATTCTTGGATGAAGTGCCAAGAAGGTCACCCTAGTGACTTTCATATACAGGACGATTTTCTCTTCAAAGGGAATCAATTGTGCATCCCCCAAAGTTCTCTGAGGGAGTAGATTATTCAGGAGCTACATGGAGGTGGTCTCGGTGGGCACCTTGGATGAGATAAGACGCGAACTCTTGTGGAAGAGCGGTATTACTGGCCGCAATTAATACGTGATGTGGGAAGAACCGTACAACGTTATTATATTTACCAGACCTCCAAGGGACAATCTCAGAATACGGGCCTCTACACCCCGTTACCTGTGCCAGACGGCCCTTGGGAGGATTTATAAATGGACTTCGTGCTTGGTCTCCCACGAACACAACGCGGCATGGATTTGGTGTTCATGGTGGTCGATCGTTTCTCCAAGATGGCACACTTTATCCCATGCAAGAAGACCCTCGACGCAACACACGTGGCGAATCTCTTCTTTAGGGAGGTCGTACGGCTACACGGGGTCCCCAAGACCATTACTTCTGATCGTGACACGAAATTCATTAGCCACTTTTGGCGGACTTTATGGACTCGATTCGATACACGACTTCAATTCAACAGTGCTTACCACCCGCAGACTAATGGACAGACCGAAGTTGGGAATCACATATTGGGGAACCTCCTTCGTAGTATTGCAGAAGAAAAGCTGAAGCAGTGGGACTTGACCTTGTCTTAAGCAGAGTTTGCATTCAACAACATGGTAATCGCTCGATAGGGAAATCGCCGTTCTAGACTATCTACGGACGAGTGCCTCGTCACACACTTGACTTGGTCCCTCTGCCCAAGCACCCAGGTACGAGCATTGCAGCAAAACATATGACAGATAAGATCATGACCATCCATGCGGAAGTGCAGGCCAAGCTACATGCCTTGAACGAGAAGTACAAGGAACAAGCGGACAAGCATCGGTGACAAAAGGTGTTCAAGATGGGCGATCGCGTTATGGTCCATCTTCATAAAGAGAGATTTTCGACCGGAACGTACAACAAGTTGAAAAATAAGAAGATTGGACCCGTCCCAATCATTCGAAAGATCAATAACAACGCTTATGTTGTTGATCTTCTAGATGACATGGCGATCTCACGGACTTTCAATGTCGCGGACCTGACCGAGTATCATGAACCAAATCAGGATGTGAACTTGAGGACGAGTTCTTTTGAAGTGGAGGAGACTGATGTAGAGCGAATCGCGGACAATTTCATGGCCAAGATGGATCAAAAAAGGCACGGTCGACGACAGAAATGATCCGGACCATCAGACCTTAGATCGGGCGTATCTCACAATCCGGAATGAGTTATCTAACAATCCGGAATGAGTTATCTAACGTAAAGTATATGATTTTTGGGTAGAACGAGCTACTTTAGCCAACCAACCCCGCTATGCCGGGTTGCATAGCCTGGATTTGCGAGAAACCCCTTGATTGACGGTCGTTTTCCCGTTTTAATTTCATTTTTACTATAAATAGTGAGTTTTAGTTCGCTTATAGCTCTTCATCCATTGGGCTTTTAGAGTTGTGTCCAACATGAAAAGTACTTAGGATAATTAGGAGGACGGTTTGGTGAAGCCAAATAGAACACTTACTATTTTTGGTCGAAAACCTTGCGCACTAGTAGACATCACGACCGTTTATAAATAGTAAGTTTACCATTTATAATAAGTCGTGGATTCTGGGAGTTTTAGTTGTAGTTTGAGTCTGATTTCTTTCCTATTGCTTGGTTCCCTTATTTAAAGGGATGTAAACTCGTTTTTATTCATTCATTAATTTATTTCGAATTTTATTAGAATTTATTTCTATTTTCCTGCTTTCTTTCCTCATTGATTCGAGAAGTCTCTGTGAGAAGTCCAGAGAAGCTCCGTGGATTCGGAGTAGTTATCCTTGAGGAAGACGGTGATCGACCTCATCACGTTCATCCCTACGTCACAAGTACTAAGTCGGGTTGGGTGTAGCGGGTATCCACGAGCTGAAATCACAATTCAAAACCTAGATTCATTTGTCAGAATTGCTACATCTCAATCAACTACGTGGCATCTCAAATCTGAAATATTATATCTGATTTTTATTTTTTTGGATATATATATATACCAGTCGAGTTTTGAATCAAGTCAAGTCAATACCGAGTTGGATTTCAGGTTGAATCGAATCGAGTTACCAGGTGACTCAAACTCTACCTTGATTGAGTTCGGATTAGATGAAGTAAACTCGATTCAAATCGACTCACCCACTTAGTTCAAATCAATTTGGATCCAAACGTGTTGGACAAGTTGAGTATACCGAGTCGAGTCATCCTGTGCCCAGCTCTAGTCATGAGCCATCTTTCCATGCGGGACCATCCATTTAAATGTCCTTTGTTGGTATGGCTAATGATTCAAAATAAACATAGATTGGATGATCCTAGTCCTTGGATCAGTGGATTTTGGATAGATGTCTTTATAAAGAAATTAACGGAGGATATTAATTGAAGAAAAGTGATGGCTAGGATGGTCACATAGGTGCAAATATTTTCCAAAGTCCGATCTCCTTAGGGTACCCCACGCTAGGTACCGTCCTTGGTTAACTTTCACTAATGTGGGAGAAACGACTTAACGTGCATGAAATCCATGGTGTGCATTAGATATATACATCCTTTTTTTCTTCTGTTTTTTATAACACCCGCACACACACCCCCACACACTCACGCTGGTGGAATTTCACCACCTATGGGTACTCGAACCCTTGACCGGGAGTTGAAACTCCTGAGAGTCTACCACCCGGGCAAGAGCAAGGCCCATTAGATATATACATCTCTTTATGGGCCTTGATCCCAAAAATTAAACTGATTGGACAATTCCTTATGCCACCAAACACGTGTGTGTGCATTTATTTATTTATGCGTTATGGCACCCCACCTGAATTGTGGAATACCGTTAACATCAGATGAATGCATTGGATGGTATATAATGGCATTCCATCCCAATTGATTCCTGTGGGATATATGGCCTAGCTGAGTTTTGGCTGATTATGATCTTTGGGTTCAAACCTAAGGCAGTGACCTGTTGGACGGGGCAGACCTCATGAAAGTTCTACCCACATAGCTCTCAGATGGACAGTTCAGATCTCATGCAAGTTCCACCCACATACCTATCTGTCCAAACTACTCCGCCAGTTTCCATGACGCACATGAATCTACACTAATAGTACTGATATGACAGCCTAACCTGACACAACTTATTTAAGGTTTTCAATTGAGGTAGTTAGGTACTGATAATAGACGAGGTGTCCTTGATTGGTCACTTAAGGGGAGTGGAGCTATGTATTCTTCATTCTTTTTGGGTTTAGGGTTTAGATTTAACATTTATATATCCAGATTAGTTGACCATAGGAAAATTATGAGACGCATTTATAACTTGTTTTTTGGTAATTAGACGTACGATCCACATTGCTGTCATAAAATACATGACCTGGTCCGTTTCTAATGAATGGTGGTTGGGATTTTCTAAAGATATTTATCAAATGCAGATTCAGGTGAGTTGGATTTGAGTCTATTTAGGTATGTGTTAGGTCTAACTCAACTCAATATAGTTTTTATAAGTACTTGACCTATATTTGATCTTATTCAGGACCGAGTTCAACAGGGCTGGCTCGATCCGAATCAATTTCTTACTGGTCTGACTCGAACTGAGTCTCGAGTCGGATCAAGTTGAGTCTGTTCAATTGATTTGGGCTGAATTGAGTCAAGCTGAGCCAGAGCCTTTGGTACAATGAAAAAAACAAAAGAAAAATTAAAAACAATAGGGATAAAAAGTAGAAGAAAGGTTTTTTTTTTTTTTTTTGAGTTAGCTTGTTAGTACACACCCATGTCAGTACACACACTCCATGTTAGCCTACCCCGCTAGGGATCGATACGAAGACCTTAAGTGTTGAAATGAGATATCTCTACTTAGTCTGCCAGTTGAGCTATGGAAGGCTGCCTTTGAGGCATGTGGGTTCAATCTCGAATCGAGGTGCAGGCCCAATGAATAAGGGGGCTCCACATAAAGGTGAAAAATGGGCCTGGATTGACTGATTTTAGCCATCAATGAAAAATCTGGACCTTTAAATGAATAGGGGTAGGTCACGACAAAAGGTTGCCTTTGGGTACTGAATCCTAAGTGTGTTTGGATTCCAGTTTATTTTTTTTTGTCACGGACATGCAAATGTGCCATATTTCAGTGATCTGAACCGTTCATCAAGCTTGGAATCATCGAAAAGCTAGTACGCTGAAGTTTCAAGCCCACTGGATAGCTGAATAGGCCATAATCCTGTTATTTGTATGCTTCAGTCAGCAAGCGCTTGCTGGGAGAAAAACGTGTTAATAGTCATTCTCAGTGGCACCCAAACACACGTAGGTACACCCACCCACGCATTTTTTAGGCTCAGACCCATATATCAGACAATCTAAGTAGATGGGTCTTCCAATTGGACGGCTGAGATGGTTTATACACTGAGTTTGGGATTATAGCTTATCCACATGATAGATGGTGGGTATTAAAATTATCTAATTTGTTTATGAAACACAACTTTCAGCTAATACACAAATCAAAGTACGGTTGTTTAATCCTTCCCACAATAACCAACTGCACAAGTCTATCTAGAAATTCATTTATTCCAACAGAAGTCTAGTAGTCCATGTGACATACCAAATTTGTGGACCCCAGCGTTGGTTAGATTGTCTAGTAGAGTACTGGTATGATACCAAATTTATTCCAACAGAACTCTAGTAGTCCACATGAGGTGAGAGGCAGTCCTTATGTGGACTACAAGAAAAGGATAGATGGTCCATTGGACCAGTACTCTCAAGGCCTCGACCGTACATGTGTACTCTACTCTATGATTGGAACAGATTAATCCATTGTACAGGAAAATCTCATGGACAGGATGGTGGTCCAGTGAGTCCAGGTGTTTCTAGAAAACAAACAATTAAAACTAAAAGATCAATGGTTCTTTCTCTACATGAGAAATCCTCATCAGATTGCCCCAATTAGATGACGACTTTTTAATGGTGGGCCATCCATGGGAAATTTCACCAGATGAATGGTTCTGATCACAAAGTTGGGCCCCATGTACAATGTTGGGACCTGAAGGATTACAAATTTGGTTTGTCACATGGACATACCTACTAGATTACTGGTCCAATGGACTTTCCATGATAGGATATCATACCATAAGGACTGCCTCTCACCTCACGTGGACCCCGGGGTTGTCTCCTTCGACCATAATAAGATCTTCTTTTCATACCCACTCCCACAACAGCTAAAGAATTCATGTTTGATTCATTCAACAATTGGTACAGATTAAAAATAGAAAAGAATCCCTGCTTTTGCACAAGAATCAATCTCCCATCATAAAAAAGCATAGATTTTCGGGATATATATCACCGCAAAGTCTCACATATATATATATATATATATATATATATATATATATATATATATATATATATGTGTGTGTGTGTGTGTGTGTGTGTGTGGGGGGGGGGGGGGGGGGGGGGGAATGGTATCATGCGGGAAGTGGTCAAGCTATGTGGGCCCCACCGTGATGCGTGTCAAATATCTACCCCATCAGTCAGATGCACCATTCCATGGTGGGCCATGGGATTAAAAATCAAGTCAATCCATAACTTGGGTGGGCCTCACCACATCAATAATTGATAGTTGAGACGGGTTACTCTCCCATTAAAACATTCGCAATCATTTCTTGGACCCACCGAGATGTGATTCACAAATCCAGCCCATCCTTTATGTGTGTCCCATTTGGATGAGGGGTCAGACCAAGTTTCAGCTGCATCCAAGACTCATGTGAGCCCCACCAAGTGCTTTTATATGTTTTAGGCACATCTTCACTTGGTTTTAAATGATATAGCCCACCTGAGTTAGTTCTGTATATGACTGATTTTTGAGGATATTCCATAACCTAAAAGGGACTCATATAATGCAAGCTATTGATGTTTGACACACATCACAGTGGGGCCTACACAGCTCACCCTCATGGAAACTTTTTTATATATATAATATTTATATTTACATTTATATTTATATTTGCAGGAGTTATATGATGTTTGGGTTAGGCATGGTACTTGATATGCAGGCACTTAGAAATTGTACACGTGGCATGTGCTAACTAAAATAAAACCAACCAAATTGTGCATCAAACTATTGTGAACCCGAGATTATATTGAGTGAAGAATCTTAACCTCTGATTTGTGGACACTTGTTTGTGGAAATAGAATATTTTGAGTAAATCTCCAACAATCCAATAGCTAGACAATCAAACAAGCTTCATGTCTGGTCCAAGATGTATCTATATTGATTAACTAATTTTTAAGGTTTAATTTGACTAATTTTATGCCACTTGTGCAATTGTTTAGTAATTTGTAAGCGCCTCCGTATCATCCATCGCACTCTGTCAGAGTAAAAAGTATTTCTCTATGTATTAATTAGGGTGAGGCACGTGGAGAGAGTAAGGGGGAGAGAAACAGAGCTTAGAGTGCCTACGGCCCAGCACTAAGCTCTATTGGCCCCACCGTAATGTACGTGTCATATCCATGCTGTCTATCTATTCCACTAGCTCATTTTAAGCCATGATGCCAAACATGAGGCAGATCCAAGGCTCAAGTGGAAAACACCACAGGGTCCTTACTCTTACTCAAGTGGTAGACTCGTAGGAGTTTCAACACCTGGTCGAGGGCTCGAGTGCCCATAGGTGGTGAAATCCCACCATGGCGTGAGTATGTGGTGGTGTGTGAAGAGAAAAAATAAAAAAATAAATAAATAAATAAATAAAAGTGGATCACACCATAAGAAACAGTGAGGATAATGTGGCCCAATGATAAAACCTTCCAAAGGTCCATAGTCATGGCTTTCTTTCTCATATAGATTTTGAGTGTTGGTGCTGTGGACACTGAAAAGCTAATGTTTACATTTTTAGGCCTTGTATTTATAAATTGCATCATTTGTTTTGTTAATGTGTGTAGGATTTTAAATAGGTGTTGATATGCATGAGTGTTAAAGAGGAGGTTTTCTAAGGTTGTCCTTGGGGAATATGAGTTCAGACTCAATGGTCATTTGCTAAAAAGAGGTGCATGCCATGGATCTTAGTATGCATAAGTCTATGACCATCACGTAAGTAGCAGGCTGAGTGAAGATACCTCGATTTCAACACTGTGGTCTTGTTATCGATTCCCTAGTAGGGGTGGCTAACATTGAAGTGTGAACTGAAAGTGGGTGTGCTAACAAGCTAACAAAAAAAAAAAAAAAGTAACATTAGGTAATTTGTGATTATTCGTTATGGTTATAGTGTGAGTGAATTGATGATTAGTTGAGCGTTTTAATAGTTGAATTTTAGTTTTGACTATTAATTTGTTTTTAACTACTCTTAATAGACATCAAATGGGTAAGATTTGTTAAAGAATTTCTTAGACTTATATTGAATATTTGGTTAAAGATGGTGACCATGTTTACTAGAGAAATTTGATTAATTTGAATATATGAATAGGTAGGATTACAAGATTAAACGTAGTAGGGTGTACTTAAGTTTGTAGGGAAGAGGTGAACTATATAAATATTTTCTTTAAACCTAACTTTTCCTTATAAATAAATCATATCTAAATGGTTTTGGAAGAAAAAGCTTGGATGTCCCACCCTTTGGACCTTTAAGAGGGAGAGAGAAGAAGAATCACCTCTCTCCCTTTTCTTCTTCCATCCATGCTCATGAGTATAGGATCAACCCTTAAATAATTCTTAGGTGCACACACCCAAAGACCATTGTGGGGGTTGTGCGAAAGCATCCCATGTCATCTCTCCTTTGGGATAAATTAGAGATAGACC
This sequence comes from Magnolia kwangsiensis, assembly GCA_037074715.1. Taxonomy (NCBI): domain Eukaryota; kingdom Viridiplantae; phylum Streptophyta; class Magnoliopsida; order Magnoliales; family Magnoliaceae; genus Magnolia; species Magnolia kwangsiensis. The sequence continues at coordinate 91,452,778 of CM073585.1, forward strand.
ACCTACTTTGTAACATTGTCCTTAGGCTTTTTCATTTAATATCTCGAGCATTGATCAGAGGTAAATCCTAGCCATAAGATTTTTTTATCCAATTATATCTTGATGGGTATCCTTAAATATATTAAAATCTAAATTTTTCAAAAAATAATTTATGCTGACCCTGTAAATTCTTAGGCTTTTTCATTTAATATCTCGAGCATTGATCAGAGGTAAATCCTAGCCATAAGATTTTTTTTATCCAATTATATCTTGATGGGTATCCTTAAATATATTAAAATCTAAATTTTTCAAAAAATAATTTATGCTGACCCTGTAAATTCCTTATAATTGGAAGTGATTTAAAGGGTGCCTCAAGAGCCATTTGTTTGTTGACATAAAACACGTCTTTTCATTTGAATCAGGGGCATTATTGCAATTTAATTACAAGCTATAACTAAATTAGTCAAGACCCTTCCACATCACCCTGCCTAACTGCCACCATGGAATTGTCATGTCATCCAACTTTACACAACTGCCACATGGGCTTCATGGTATATGATGGTGACATAGAGTCAATCACTTGATTAAGCCCTCTTCCCTAATCATATTGAACCATGGGTAGACCATGGTTTGGACATGGCTAGACCCAAATTAATGTAAGATTAACAATACCTTACGATTGATCAACTTCTAAGAGCCTGTTTGATGCATTGTAATAATTGGGATTAGTTGGTATGGAATTGCATTTGGTCTGATACAAATTCTATTTAGCTTTTGAAAATGACGGAGAGTAGGGATTAATCCCAGCATTATCTCATCCAAGCCAATGGTAAATATTACAGAATTTATGATAGATTTTGAAATCCACTATATGTGGGGCTCACATTAATGCATGTGTTTTATCCACATTGTCTTTACATATCTGTTCTTTATAAGTGACATTCAAGTTACACACGTGTACATGTGACATTGCGAAATGTATTCTGTTGATTACAATTTTATGGTCCACCAAATATAAGTTTCACTTAATATAATATATTTTCTAAAGGCAGAATTCAGTCATAATATGAAATTGGATGGTCAAAATTGCCTGGTATTTCCAAACATGTAATCATTATGCAATAATAATGTTAATTCCATCTAATGCAATTTCATACCATTTAATCCCGCGATTGAACCAAGCCCTAAGGCTCTTCTCAACAACCCGATCATGCAAAGTGCTAAAGGTGCCAAAAGCAACCCACCCCACCTGTGCACTTACATCACTTATAGCTCGAACATTTAATGTTGCAAAATTTAATTCCATCTCCTCCATCCATTATTTGTTAGTAGAAATAATATTTTCAAATCACAAAAGTAACTTTTTAGAATTTCAAATTTTCCATAGAAAAATGAAAAAAAATAATAAAATGATAATTTTTCAAACTTAAAAGGTATACCCATAACTTTGAAAAACAAGCAAAAATTATTTTTATTTTGTGAATAGCAAACACTAGATAAGTTGTGATCCAAAAGATTTAGATTAGTCAATCAATCCTCACCTTAAACAATTTTCACAGTTTTTCACTTCACTTAAACATGGGCGGTGGAAAATACCTTCTTTTTGTTTTATGAGATTGCAATTGCCTATCCTTCGTTTTGGATTATTATGTATACTTTCCCTCCATTTCAAAGATACGTATGCAGATTACCAAAGAAAAAGAAAAGGCATTAAAAAAATTAACAGTTTTAACCCTATCTATCTTACCCAATCCATTTAGCATGGTCACTCCGTAAAACTGTGACACACTAAAAATCATGCTGATCCAATTATTATAAGACTCATCACATAAATTTGGTGGATTTTCAATTGTTGTCAATTATTTTCTATGGTGTAGCTTACTTGATTAATAGTTTAACTTAACTTTGTAGGCATCTAATTTATGAACGCGGATTAAATGGTGCACCCGAAACTAATATAATCCAGTAGTTATGTGTGATGTACCAGGTGTGGCGGGGCCCACCATAATTTATGTGTTTTATATCCAGGATGTCCATCTGTTTTGCGAGCTCATTTTAAGGCGTAAGCCCAAAAATAAAGTCAGATATGAAGCTCATATACACCATACCATGGGAAATAGTGAGGACAATGACAACCACCGTTGGAACCTTACTAGGGCAACTGTAATGCTTATTTGACATCTAACCTAATGATAAGGCCACAATGACATGAATGAAGGGAAACGGAGAATATATTATTTTTTTTTTTTGTCCCCCCCTCCTCCACCCACCCACCCACCCCATACTCACACTATAGTGGGATTTCACCACCTATGAATACTTGAACCCTTGACCGTGTGTTGAAACTCCTAAGAGTCCGCCACTGGAGCAAGCGTAAGGATTCAGACTGAGAATATAGCTTAATCCAAAAGTTTTATATCCCTCCAGTTTTTAATGGTGGGCATTCGATTGCCACTATTATCAGTAGTGCAGTCCACTTGAACTTTGGATATACTTCATAGTTGAGTTCATGCCTTGAAATTATCTCCTAATAATGTAGATATAAAATGCATACATGAGTGTAGGCCCACAGCAGCCAGCTCATCACACACCATCCTATAGTGGTGATGTTCCAACACCACCTAATCCATCTGCTTCCCCAATTTCCACGGTGGAGAGACTATGTTGGACGGGTTTGATGTCATTGATACATAATGGTGGGTCCCACACGCATAAAAACCGAACTACTGAAATGAGAGTATTTCTGTCATTTAGTAAAGAGTCCTCTAACGTCCACATGCAATGATCCAAAACAGAGCAGAGGCAGTATGCTGGTTTTATTATTGAGCGGTTTCGACCGGGTCTGATAACATTCGGTTCGGTCAGGTCGTGACCCTGGACCCTACGTTTTTCGTATTTGTTATATATCTACGCAGTTCATAAGGAAATAGCGTTGATAGATCTGTTTCAATTTTTCTTCCTGACTTGAAATGAGCTAGCAAAACAGATGGACAGTGTGGATATTGTTCACTCCCCAAGTGCAGGGTTGTGATATAGTAATAACTCGGTAAGACCGAGGTCGAATCCCAAGGGACTGAAACTTGTACGTTATCTAAAACTAACCAGAACTAGAACTAGATTAAGATGAAATCTAAACTAAATGTAATTTGAGAAATAATGGTGAAATAATTATATAAACTTGAGAGAAATCAGAAGAAAGGAAACTAGGGATTCGGAGGATCCACTTGTAGAGATCAGGGAGAATTTATGCTTGCATCAAAAATCATGAAAATTACTGAACTGCCGTTGATCTAGTTTTCAAAGAGATGAAAGGTGTATGAATTAGAATGGATTTCATCACCAAACCATGCCCACAGACTATGGCAAACAACAGAATTAAACTAATTACCAACCAATCATATGTATGAAGGTTAAGAAGGGTACCGTCATCCAACCATGCCCAGGAGACTATGGTGAACAACAGGGCTTCCTAACGTCATAAACATTAAAGAGAATGGGAATATTAAAAGTCATTGCAGACCCATTGTAATTTCAGTCACAATAGACCATTAAAAACCTAAAATATTTCCATTAAAATCAAACTAAAACCAACTTCAATTCAAAAATTAAAATTAAATTAAAAGCATATAATCTCTCATCTCACTACAAGCTTCACCTCCTAGCCCTAGCTAGGAGGATTTAGCCTGCCATGGATGGGCTCAATCCAAATAAATAAAGAGAAAAAGAAAAGGAAAAGAAAAGGGAAAGAAAAAAAACCAAGCTCCTCTCTCTCTCCTCTGCCCACGTTGAAACCCAAGCTTAAACCCTCTGTTCTTCCTCCCCAGACTCTGAATGAATGCTCCCCACGTCCAAAAATCTCTTTTTATAGCTGCTGGAAGGCTGGAGTCAGTGACAGAGTTGTAGCAGGACACGGAGTGCAATTTTCGCAGCCAAGTTTGGTACCATGAAACACGCTACTTTCCTCGCTCAAATTCCAAAGAAACATCGTCCCTTAGTACTTTCTTGGGTCCTCTACATGATAGACGGTTCAGATCTGCCATATGATCAAAGATGGTGGGCCAAAACCGTCCGGAAAAGTCGGTTTTCGCGGATGTGCGAAACCTTTCGCACCATTTCGCTGTTGTGGTCGGTGGGCCCCACAGAAGCATTTTCTGGAAAATCCACCCCGTCCATTGGATTCAGAACGAAATTTCAGTTAAGAATGGGTGGTTTTGAACGTCCATTGACGTGTCCTAGAGAAGAAATCATAAAAGAATCAGTTTTGAACGCTACCGAGCAGCCCTTTTGTGGCCTCTGTATCTCACACGTGTGCATGCATGGGTACAAAAATTCAGCATGTTTTTGTAGTATTCGAGCCCCTCTACACGGTGAACAGATCAGATTAGCCATACGAGTAATGGGTGGGGCCCACTACCGTTCGCAAAAACGGCCGCGGCCGTGCGTCCGCTGCGATTTTTTTTTTTTTTTTTTTTTTTTTTTTTTTCGGTCAGAGACGGTCAAGCCGTCTCTGACACTTGCCATGCACGGTGAGTGCACCTGTGCACTGTACACGCTCATCTCATATGGGGTCTATTGCACTGTTTTGGAGAAATCTGCACCGTCCATCTGTTTTGACTCCTCATTTAAGGCGTCAATAATAATTTTGAGGCAGTTCCAGATATCAGGTGGGCCCAGAATCAACGGTTTATAGGCTGATCTGTCAGTTGGGGCACTTTTCGAGATCTTCAATGGCTGAAACTTTATATGTACGGTTAATTTATGGTCTTCAGGCAGCGTATGAAGTTTCGAGCCGAACGGATGATGGGAACCTCGTGATCTTGCATTCTGGACGTCCTTCAGGCCACTTGAGCTTCAATTTCTAACTTTTCTCAGATTTCTGACCTTGTATATTTGTCAATCTTGGTCCCCTGGAGTGTGTCTCTTGACTTTGGCGTCATCAGATCGTTAAATCTCAACTTTTAACGTTCTTTTTCCATCCATGCTCATAAAATCACTTTGCCACATAAGAATGAGAAAACGAGCCATTAGACAGCATTATATTCGTAAATCCAGACAATATCTGGGGTCTAATATGCAATATTTGACCCTCAACACAACCCCCAACCAGCATTTTGCTAGTCCCGAGCAAAGTATGCGAAAAATAAGTTGAGAATTATAGGAGAACTTTCTATGAAATCGAGTGAGATTTTGAACAAAATACGAGAAATTTAATATTCATGAATGTTAGAAATTGTATTCTCCTGAGCTCAAACGCACCGTAGACTTCATAATCAAGTGTAAAGCATTAATCCTTCAATTAGAAAAATTTTAAACATTGAGATCCATGGATGTATAGTGTAATCTCAGCTAATCATATTAAGATTGAATTTGTTATTTCAGGATCTCATTGGTAACCAGCAAGAGAATTCATGATAACCAAACTTGCCTCATAAATTTCATCTTTTGATCTTTTCAACTTTTTATTTTTTCATTAATAGTCATGCCAAAAAGAGGAATCAAATCCTTACCAATAGGGAGCAAACCTATGGCAAAAGACCAATTACCTAAAAAAAAATTTTTTTTTTTTTTTTTTTGAATGTTTAACCTTGGGGAATCAAACCTTCACCTGTAGGGAGCAAACCCATGGTGAAGATTAATTGCCCAGCCTGTTCAATTTTTATACCCTGATGGCAAGATATTTCAGACTGGTTCCCTTCGTGCTTAGTGATTACCAAGTTAATCCTTCGATATGGAACTGAAATCTTAATGTGTAAGCAAGACGTGTCCTGAAATCATGATTCAATCAATGTTTACAACTTCTAATCATGGATTAATAATTCACTTAACTATGAAATCTAACAGATACGGAATCCAAGAGTCATAAATCCACCATTATGTACCTTGAAAATTTAAATTAGGGATATCTGTCAAAATCACTTCGAATTCATAAAAATTTTCAGAAAAATTCAAAATTTTTTCACAATTGTTGCTCAAGACCAAGAAAATACTGATTAGGTTACATAATCCCCCACCCCCAACCTAAAATCTACATTGTCCTCAATGTAAAAGATATGAGCATGCAATGCACATGGGACAACGAAAGTAAATGAGAAGTGATGAGAAGATAGTACCTGAATAACGAATCAAGAGAGTTTCCAATAGATCACGGCATGGAAGCTTGTCAGCATGAGAGAGAAAGCAGAACAAAAATAACAAAAATAAAATCCTACCTATACCACTTTCGCAGGTGCTCTCGATTGCATTTAGCGTATGCAACAAGCCTTTAAACCCCTAGGTTACCCCTAGTGGACGAGTTGTAGTCTCGTGAGGGTTTGCAGTAATGTTACCCACAAACATTGAATCGATCACACCGCAAGGTTCTCCTTCCGGCCAATATCTTGATAAGTCTCTCAGTAAGCTCCTCAACAGGATCATCCAAAAGCCCTTTTTGCAATAGGCTTGGGCGCCCTGGAGCATGACTTTCCAGAAAGACTTATGTACCTCATAAGAAATCTTCCATTGAATTGCTGGAGGTATCCGTAATATATACGATTCACCTAAGACAGAAGAAGTTTCAACGTTAGTATTACATGGTGAATCAAAGACTACAAGTAAATAAAGTTTAGAAAACTTCTTAAAAAGTAATGTAGTCTCAACATATTCCGAAGTTCCAAACTTCGGGTTTAGATTCAGCTCCTCTTCCTTTACTAGTAGACGTTTAGGATCAGGGGAAGAGAGGGTTTCAGAATAAGGGTTCGTTTGGTCAGTGATGACTACCGAGATGTTGTCTCGTAAGGTATCCACTTTGTCTTTTAACATGAAATCGTTTGAAACCGCAAAGTGTGCCAAGCAATCCCACGAGTTGGGAAATTCAGATGAGTGTGACTCGTTTTTGTGGCTTGTGATGATCTGCGCAAAGAATCCCTCATCTTTGAAAGTGGATGGAGGTGCGCTCTCTTGCTCCAGTCCTGCACAAATAAATTGAAAATCAGTAAGTGAAGCATTGATGTGATCACTCTGTTCATTGAAATTACTCAATTGAGGCGCTGAATTCTCAATTGTTTGCAGCTCAGATGGTGACCTCAACTGAGTGGTTTCAAATTCCAGAGTCGTAGCGGGCAACTCCTCCTCCCGAATCATATCATCATTCAATTCAAGGGAGTGGTCTAAACATGCCTCACAAGAGTTAGAAGAGTCGGTTGTAAGAGGTTCATTCTCCACATTTAAATCAGGCATGTCAGATGAGTGGAGTAGATCTTCCTGACCGATCACTTCGTGCACGTCTTGATCGTTGACCTGGACCAGATTTGAGATTGATTCAGGGAGAATTTGGGCTGTACATTCATGACCATCATCCCAATACGCATCATTGTCTAGTCCAGTGCAGTGCACATTCGGGATGAGATCACTTTCCTCACATTCTACACCTAACATGGGTTGAGGTTTGCATAAACTAACTTCTTCCTCATCATTGAAATCTTGTGTGTCATGTAAGGAAACTGTGTCATCATCAATGTATTTAAAAGACACCCATGTATCTTCACCATTCTTTCGGACAGTCATCGAGATTGACTCATCGGAAAATTGAACCACATGCTCATTAACGGAATCCAACTCCTCATTCCAAATTCCAGATTCTTTTAAAAGTGAGTGCGGATCACTTTCTTCGCATTGTATTTTTAGATTAGGTCGTGGCTGGGATGACCGAGCCTCCTCTATCCTATCAAGACGCGCATCGAGTCCTTTAATTGTTTCCATTACTTTTCTCATTTCCACAAGACAGGCTGAAAGATTACGCTGATACGAATCCTCTTGGATCATTTCTGGATGGATTTCAAAGGTAGGGGATCCAAGAGAATAATCATTATAACATGTTATTGGTTCATCTTCACAGCTTTGATGTTTCCACTGGTTATAGTCATACTGATCATATATGGGAGAATATGATGGCTGATAATAATCCTCATTCCCATAATTACGATCGTATACAGCCCTATTAACCGATGGAAGATAACGTTCTAGTCGGTTCTCAATGTCTGTTTGTGATGGAGAAAAATCTTGAGGTATACGTTGAATTCCACAACCCTCGGGCATTCCCCAATATCTCCTATCCATCTCAGCGTATGCATGTACCCACGATTCCATGGTAGAACCCTGACTCTGAGTCTAATCCTAGAACAAAAGAAAAGTCCTATAGAAATATGGAAAGAAAGAGAAGAAGTTAGAAGGGTGTTACCAAGTAAGAAATTCCTATGTTAAGATCCTGCAGAAAAAAAAACAAAACAAGTTAGTTTCTAAAACAGTTAGTCTAAGATTATAAAATTTCTAAAAATCCTAATAGAAAAAAAATAAAGAAATTAGAAAAGATATCACCAAATAAGAAGTTTCTATCTCAGAATCCTACAAAATAGGAAAGACAAGTTAGTTAAAAAAAAAATAAAAAAATCTAAACCTAAAACTGAAGTTAGTAAAAATCATAATCTTAAACTAATCCTAAAACTAATTAATTTCAGAAAAACGTAGCCGACAGTCCCCGGCAACGGCGCCAAAAACTTGTTCACTCCCCAAGTGCAGGGTTGTGATGTAGTAATAACTCGGTAAGACCGAGGTCGAATCCCAAGGGACTGAAACTTGTACGTTATCTAAAACTAACCAGAACTAGAACTAGATTAAGATGAAATCTAAACTAAATGTAATTTGAGAAATAATGGTGAAATAATTATATAAACTTGAGAGAAATCAGAAGAAAGGAAACTAGGGATTCAGAGGATCCACTTGTAGAGATCAGGGAGAATTTATGCTTGCATCAAAAATCATGAAAATTACTGAACTGCCGTTGATCTAGTTTTCAAAGAGATGAAAGGTGTATGAATTAGAATGGATTTCATCACCAAACCATGCCCACAGACTATGGCAAACAACAGAATTAAACTAATTACCAACCAATCATATGTATGAAGGTTAAGAAGGGTACCGTCATCCAACCATGCCCAGGAGACTATGGTGAACAACAGGGCTTCCTAACGTCATAAACATTAAAGAGAATGGGAATATTAAAAGTCATTGCAGACCCATTGTAATTTCAGTCACAATAGACCATTAAAAACCTAAAATATTTCCATTAAAATCAAACTAAAACCAACTTCAATTCAAAAATTAAAATTAAATTAAAAGCATATAATCTCTCATCTCACTACAAGCTTCACCTCCTAGCCCTAGCTAGGAGGATTTAGCCTGCCATGGATGGGCTCAATCCAAATAAATAAAGAGAAAAAGAAAAGGAAAAGAAAAGGGAAAGAAAAAAAACCAAGCTCCTCTCTCTCTCCTCTGCCCACGTTGAAACCCAAGCTTAAACCCTCTGTTCTTCCTCCCCAGACTCTGAATGAATGCTCCCCACGTCCAAAAATCTCTTTTTATAGCTGCTGGAAGGCTGGAGTCAGTGACAGAGTTGTAGCAGGACACGGAGTGCAATTTTCGCAGCCAAGTTTGGTACCATGAAACACGCCACTTTCCTCGCTCAAATTCCAAAGAAACATCGTCCCTTAGTACTTTCTTGGGTCCTCTACATGATAGACGGTTCAGATTTGCCATATGATCAAAGATGGTGGGCCAAAACCGTCCGAAAAAGTCGGTTTTCGCGGATGTGCGAAACCTTTCGCACCATTTCGCTGTTGTGGTCGGTGGGCCCCACAGAAGCATTTTCTGGAAAATCCACCCCGTCCATTGGATTCAGAACGAAATTTCAGTCAAGAATGGGTGGTTTTGAACGTCCATTGACGTGTCCTAGAGAAGAAATCATAAAAGAATCAGTTTTGAATGCTACCGAGCAGCCCTTTTGTGGCCTCTGTATCTCACACGTGTGCACGCATGGGTACAAAAATTCAGCATGTTTTTGTAGTATTCGAGCCCCTCTACACGGTGAACGGATCAGATTAGCCATACGAGTAATGGGTGGGGCCCACTACCGTTCGCAAAAACGGCCGCGGCCGTGCGTCCGCTGCGATTTTTTTTTTTTTTTTTTTTTTTTTTTTTCGGTCGGAGACGGTAAAGCCGTCTCTGACGCTTGCCATGCACGGTGAGTGCACCTGTGCACTGTACACGCTCATCTCATATGGGGTCTATTGCACTGTTTTGGAGAAATCTGCACCGTCCATCTGTTTTGACTCCTCATTTAAGGCGTCAATAATAATTTTGAGGCAGTTCCAGATATCAGGTGGGCCCAGAATCAACGGTTTATGGGCTGATCTGTCAGTTGGGGCACTTTTCGAGATCTTCAATGGCTGAAACTTTATATGTACGGTTAATTTATGGTCCTCAGGCAGCGTATGAAGTTTCGAGCCAAACGGATGGTGGGAACCTCGTGATCTTGCATTCTGGACGTCCTTCAGGCCACTTGAGCTTCAATTTCTAACTTTTCTCAGATTTCTGACCTTGTATATTTGTCAATCTTGGTCCCCTGGAGTGTGTCTCTTGACTTTGGCGTCATCAGATCGTTAAATCTCAACTTTTAACGTTCTTTTTCCATCCATGCTCATAAAATCACTTTGCCACATAAGAATGAGAAAACGAGCCATTAGACAGCATTATATTCGTAAATCTAGACAATATCTGGGGTCTAATATGCAATATTTGACCCTCAACAGATATACGCACCTACATCAAGGTGAGCTCTACAGTCACGGCTTAACCGAACTCGGTGTTATAGGGACGGAAGCTGATGGGTACTACCTTGCCATGACCTAGCTACCGATTTATATACATGTCTTATTTTTTGTACATATGATTTTATTAATTATATATAAAGTTATTAGTAAAAAAATATTTTTTATAAACAAACAAACTAAAATATAGGTCAATTATTTCTTTAAAAGTTGTGTTGTGTAGCACACAATCTATTTGGAAGTGAGAAATCAAATGTATCTTGTTAGCTTGTGTCATTGGAAATAATGAGGACACATAAGACTGTGACTGTGTGGGGTGGAATTTGTTGTACCTTCGACACAAGCTTTGTTTTTTTTTTTTTTCTTTTGTTTTTTTGTTAGCTTATTAGCTCACACTTCACTGTTAGCCACCCCCTCCGGAAATCGATATCAAGACCTCCATGTTGAAAGGAGGTATCTTTCACTTAGTCTACCACTTGAGCTATGGATTTGGGTGTCCTTCAACATAAGCCATCTGCACTCTATTGTAATTTATAAGTAATTTATCCATCCAGCTTAGGTTAGGTCAAGCAACTCAAGACTTTAACCCGTGCCTGACCCAAGTTTTATGTGTTTGTATAACCCGTCTGAAATTGAACCCAATACATCCGGTTGGATCCCAACCCATTGTTGGGTCAGTTGGGTTGAACTCACCCGACTCTCGGCTCTTATATCAGCTTAACCGAAAACTTTTGTGGCCTTTAGAAGCTTTCAATAGTAGGCTTTCAGTCTCCGCCGCTTCCTCTAGTGTCTGCTTTCTTTTTGAGCTTATGCCTTAAAATAATCTACTAACCTGGACGGACAACATGCATAAAACATACATATCACAATGTGCCCATAGAGACCCTGATAGGACTGTCCCTTTCTAGCTAGGTGGTGGGGTTAGTATACTGATTCGCGTCCTACACGACCTGACCGAATCTACTCCCGTTTTATTGGAACTCAGTTTGCCTGATTGGGGCTTTTCACCAGGCCATAAATTAAGGACTTGGCCTGGCTTATGGAAGAAATTAATTCATTTGGAGCCGTTCATTAGGAATTTCTAAAAATAGGATGACTCATTTATTTGGTGGGCCAGATTCAGGCCTAAACTATTTGATGAGATTGAGATCAGGCCCACAAAATTAACTCATTTGAGTGTCTGCACATAAAAAGTTAGCCATGGTGCTGGCTTTATGTTATAATGGTGGAAAATGAACCCATGCATCTCGGGTGCAGATCATGACTTTACACCCCAGCAATTGGATTTTCATCTGAACCATCCAATTGAGGGCCCCATGGTCACAATAGCTGGCTCACAATTGGACAATCCAATCATCTGAATAAACGACTTTCGATCTGGACCATTGGTCCGTTGGGCCTCAGCATGGATGAATTACAACCCGAAATTGACCTTAATGGCACAATCTCAACCTTTCAATTTTGAATTAGTGGGTTGGATCTTTCAATCTGGGATAGTTTTTGGACTGTGATCCACACGCAGTGGGACACAACAGATTCATTGTACGGAAACACAAACCCGAGTAGTGTGCAAATTCTCGGACGAGGATCGGATAATAACTCTTTTTAAAATCTCCTCTAGGCCACTTACTTTTTTGGTGGACGTTCGTAATGTGGGGCCCACCACTTAAGTTCATGTGGCCCAGCAGATAAGGATAAGTCGTTGCCAACCGTATGAGTGCCAGCTCGACATCACTCCACATTGTGCCACGTTTGCCCGATGATTCCTCCTTACAGGCACGTGCGTCTAAGGCAAGATTTTTTAAGAGGAAATATAAATCCGTGCTGCATCTTCAAGCGCAAGATACATTGCACCGCACGTGCCAAATTTGCACACGCGTGAGGGATCCGTTACGTTCATCAGAGTGGCTAACACATCACGTTAGCGATTCTTAACGGTCGATTTTAGAATCTTTGATTGTCATTTTCCTAACCGTCTATTCACACGTAAATGCGTGGCCAAAACAATGAATTCAACGGCCAGATTTTTAGGTTGAAGAACCATTAACGTGGAGACGACATAATCAACGTCCTGGATCCTACACATTTGGGCTAGCTTATCACGTGCGGAGGTGCATTTGTATTTAACGGTTTGAGATGTGGAATCTGCGATCAGCTTTCTCGGACGCGGATTTCCTGGGAAAGCCATTCGCAGGAAGTTCCGCAAGGATGCTAGGTGGGGCCTACTGAAATGTATGTGAGAAATCCACCCCGTCCATCCGTTTTTGAGAGCTCATTTTAGGATGATAAACCAAAAATGAGGTGGATACAAGACTCATGTGGGTCACGCGAGAGGGAAAATTGGGGAAAGAAATTTCTGCCGTTGAAAACTTCCTGGGGTCCACCTTGATGTTTATATGCTGTCCAAACCCTTTATAAGGTCATTACCAACTATATTAAGAGAAAAAACCAGAAATATAGCTTGATACAAAACTTTTATGGCCATAAGAATGCTTCAACGGTTATCACCGAACTCCCACTGTTTCCTCTCACGTGGCCCACTTAAGTGTTGGATACACCCCATGTTTTTTGGTACGCTATAAAATGATCTCGAAAAACGGATGGACGGGTGGATTTCTCAAAAATATCTTTGTGGGCCCCACCCAGTATCCTTGCGCAGGAACCTCTTTAGCAGGAAATCCGCGTATAGCTTTCTCTTTAAAAAGCTCTACAGAAGGCCACGATACAAAAAGTAGCGTGTCAACGACACACGTTGTTAAACGTGCCAAAAAAGATCAAGCACGCGCCGTACATGTGTCGTAATGTGCAGAGAAAGTGCCATAGATGGAATATCGGATCTGCACGTGTCCTCCCTTGTTTTCATAAAATCAATCCTAGCCCTCAGATTGGATAAACGCGAGTAGGATGTAAATCCTTGATGAAAAGGGAATCGAAATTGCTGTACGATATAGCAACCACCGTACACGTGTCCCGATTTGGACTTTTCTCAGTCCCGATTTGGCATGGACCTAACATCAGATCACATAACGAATGGTCATGATGAATTTATTATAAGGTCCACCGTAACAATCATAAGAAATAAGAAATTGACTCCCCCGGTAGATTCCACGAAAATAATATATCACAAATGTGACTCACATTTGACACTTACGCCTAAAAGTAAATCAAACAGCAGAAAGGGATCAACTCGAATTTTAAAGAGTTTTTTCCCCTGCACGTCCCACTTTGAAGCCATGTTCTTTATTTCCATACTTAACTTCCCAAACTACTCCTCTGCTTTATCCATGCACATTTACTAAACTAAAATACTTTACTTTATTAGAAATGTCATTGTTAAGTTTCCTATGACTATGGATTATAACCGTAACCATTGAAATTGATCACGAAATCAATGAAATTGTTCGTGAAGTAAAAGAAATTCATCGCGAAATGAAGAAAATTCACTGTGAAATAAATGAAGTGAATGAAATTGACTGCGAAGTAAAGAAAATTCATCACAAAATGAAGGAAATTGATCGCGAAGTCAATGAAGTGAAGGAAATTCAACGCGAAGCGAATGGAATTGACCACGAAGTGAAGGAAATTCAACGCGAAGTGAATGGAATTGACCACGAAGTGAAGGAAATTAACCACGAAGTGAAGAAAATTCATCACGAAGTAAAGGAATTGACCATGAAGTGAAGGAAATTCAACGCGAAATGAATGGAATTGACCGCGAAGTAAAGAAAATTCACCGCGAAGTTAATGAATTGAATGGAATTCACTGCGAAGAGAAGAAAATTCACTGTGAATTGAAGGGAATTGACCACGAAGTGAAGTAAATTTGCCGTGAAGTAAAGGAATTTGACCGCGAAGTGAATGTAATTAATCACGAAGTAGATGAATTAAATGGAATTCACGGCGATGTGAAGGAAATTCACCGTAAATTGAAGAGAATTAACCTCGAAGTGAAGTAAATTTATCGTGAAGTGAAGAAATTTGACCGTAAAGTGAATGTAAGTAGATGAATTGAATGAAATTCACCATGAAATGAGTGAAATTCACGACGAGGTGAAGGAAATTCACCGCAAAGTGAATGTAATTCACCGCGAAGTGAAGGAAATTCACTGCAAAGTGAATGTAAATAACCGCGAAGTGAAGAAAATTCACCGCGAAATGAATAAAATTCATCCTGAAGTAAATGAATTGATTATAATTCATCGCGAAGTGAAGAAAATTTACCTTAAAGTGAATGTAATTGACCACGAAATGAAGGAAATTCACCGCGAAGTGAATAGAATTCACCACGAAGTAAAGGAAATTCACTGCGAAATGAATGAAATTATCTACGAACTGATTGAAATTAACTGCTAAGTGAATGAAATTCACCGCAAATTGATTGAAATTGACCGCGAAGTGAATGAAATTCACCACGAACTGATTGAAATTGATGAACAAAAATGTCCTATTAGCAGCTACTATATATCATTCGACTGATGCAACTTTTGGTATATGGGGCATCCATGATTGGACCCCACATAAAAACATTCTATATCTGTAGCTAGATGTAGCACTTAGCATTGGCTCCTCGCCCTTTGATTAATCCGTAAAAGACAAAAAAAAAGACTATACACTGAGGCACGATGATAAACATGGCAAGTTATGTGGGGCTTTGGCTTTTATAATTTGTTTTGGATTGGAGCATAGTCATAAATCATAGACTTGTTTAGTAAATGATAAGGTTTGGGTTGCCAGCGTAGTTCTAAAATTCGCTGACTCAACTTAAAACTTAGTTGAGTCAACTTGTTCAAATTTTGAGACAAGACAATGAGAAATATAAACTTGATCCCGACTCGATATGAATTAGGCCGAGTATCTCAGTGGAGCAACTTTTTAAATAAAAAGTAGGGTGTAGTGCATTGACCTCTACTAAGGAGGTAAAGAGCTTAAGCAGCACACAACGCATTACCAATATGCCTTTTAGTGCTATTTATAAGATACCTGCGAAGTGAATGAAATTGACCGCGGAGTGAATGAAATTCAACACAAAGTTAATGAAATTCACCACAAATTAAATGAAGTTGACTGCGAAGTGAATGAAATTCTCCGTGAACTGGTTGAAATTGACCGCGAAGTGAATAAGGTAAATGAAATTGACCACGAAGTGAATGAAATTCACCAATTCCTATATGGCTTAATTACTTTATTCTTCTAATTTTTCTAAGCACTTTTAATGTTGGACACAACTCCTAAAGTTCAAAGGATGAAGAGTTATAATCAAGCTAAAACTCACTATAAAGAGTAAAAACGGAAATAAAATGAATTTTCGATGATCGACTTGATGGAATCTTGAAAAATAACCAGGTTGGTTGGCTAAAGTAGCTTTTCCTACCCCAAAATCATATATAGTACGTCAAGTAACTCATTCTTATTTGAGAGATATGCTAGTTAAATGAATAAAGAATGAAATGAATAAAAAAAATAATAATATTTTTATATGCTTATATACATATATTTACATAACATGTATTGAGAAAATTGTGGGAAAAAAATCTCCTTAAAGAAAAAAATAAATAAATATCCGATGGCACAACCGCTCAACCGCGGCACTACTGCCCGCTTGACAGAGCACCATGGCCGGGGTAGTGCCACCCATGAAACAGGAAGTGGATTTGCTGGTGTACTAGTGTATAGACATTATCAAGTTCTGTAAGTCTTATCATGAGGTATGTTTTATATCCAAACCTTTCATCTATTTGGCGAGCTCATGTTTAAGACTTGAGACTAAAAATAACTCATATCTAACTATCAAGTGGACCGCACTGTAAAGAGCAGTAGGGTGTTGCAATTCTACTGTTGAAACCCTTTTAGGGGTCATAGAAGTTTTGGATCAATATGAAATTATTTTTTCCTCTTCATCCTGGTCTTTGTGAGCTTATAAATATACGGGATGGAAAATAAATGTTAGGGTGGGCTCTAGGAAATTTTTAACAGTGAAAATCAATATCACTGCTGTTATCTGTGGTGTGGTCTAATTAATCTTTGGATATGATTTTTTTTTTTTTTTGATAATGTTCTAAAATGATCTTGAAATGTGGATGAACGTTGTGGATATAATAAATATATAATGGTGAGGCTACATAACTTTGACCTCTTTTGAACCGTTCGTACAGCTCGGAGTTCAAGGAGCGTCAGCGCTCGTCTTCACCCACCGGCCAATTTACTTCCGAAAGGAGTGGCAGGTGTAATTTGGTCCGGTGAAAAGTTGCCTGCATACGAGGGGCTTAGTTTGGTATAATAAATTTAGACAATTGTAATAAAGTTGCTTTTCTAAACGTGAGGTATACAGTAGAAAAAACTCAATTTTTAAAAACAAAGCACGGAGGATCTCATTCCATGGGAAGCAGTGTTTAATGAACATCGACCATTGAAAACTTTCGTGGGAGTGTGAAAGTTTTGGAACAAGATGATCTTAGTTTTTTCTCATCATGTAGTTCTATATAACCTAATCAACAGACTGGACTTATATCCTCTCACTTTTGGGACTCCTTCGCTCTAGGCATTCCCCCATTAAATAAACCGTACAATGGGCCTTAGGAGGATTTTAACGGTGGATATTCAATTACTATTGTTTTCCTGTGGCGTGGTCCACCTGAGATTTATAACCCTCTCATTTTTGAGACTCCTTTGCTGTGGGCATTCCCCCTTAAACCGTACAGTGAGCCCTAGGAGGATTTTAACGGTGGGTATCCAGTCACTATTGTTATCCTGTGGTGTGTTCCACCTAAGATTTATATCCCTCTCATTTTTGGGACTCCTTCGCTGTGGCCATTCCCCCTATCAAATAAACCGTATAGTAAGCCTTAGGAGGATTTTAATGGTGGATATCCAATTACTATTGTTATCCTGTCTCCACCTGAGATTTATATCCCTCTCAATTTTCGGACTCCTCTGCTGTGGGCAGTCACCCCGCGCCACGGTGGGATTTCACCACCTATGGGTATCAAACCCTACACTTTGCTTTGAAATTCCTAAGAATCTACCACCGAGGCATTGGAAGATGAGACAATTGCTGGTAAAAGCCTTTCACAAGACTAAGTTGGGCCACTGCAATGTCTATGAGAAGTCCACATCATCTATCCATTTTTTTCGAGACATGTAACGACGTGAGGCCAAAAATGAGGTAAATCCAAAACTAAAGATTGAAAACAACTACAAATCAACTTTTACTATTTAAATACTAGTGGGTTCACACAAGTTATGAATGGTATGAATGGCATATAAACATCACGGCATATAAACATCACGATGGACCCTAGTGAGGCATCAACGGTAGGCATTTCCTTACCCAATTTTTATTATCATATGGCCCACTTGAGTTTTGAATCTCCCTCATTTTTGGGACCACACCCTAACATTATATGGAAAAATGGATGGATGAGGTAGTTTCTTATAAACATCATGGTGGGCCCCGCCATTGAAAACTTCTTGGGTACAAACGTTTTGGATCAAAGTTGATATTTATGTTTTCCCTGCATGCAAGTCTGTATGCGAAGCGGATTGCGTACTGAGTAACTCAGTACGGTAAGTGTACTGAGTAAACTCTGTGGGGTCCACCATGATTTGCATATTTTATCTACTCCATCCATTCATTTTAATAGATAATTATATGGCTTGACCCCAAAAATGAGATATATCCAAATCTCAAGTAGACCTCACCATGGGAAATAACGTAAATTGAAATTCTACCGTCGAAAATTTCTTGGGGCCCACAGAAGTTTTGGATGAAGCTGATATTTGTGTTTTCCCTTCATCCATGTCTGTGTAATCTTATTAACTGGTTGGATGACAAATAAACAACACTGTGGGCCCTAGCAAGGTTTCAACAGTGGAAGTCATTATTCGCATTGTTTCATTTAGTGTAGTCCACTTAAGCTTTGGGAATACTTCTATTTAGAATCGGCTCCTAAAATGATTTGGAAAAATGGATGGACGGTGTGGATAACTCACATACATCCATAGTAGGCCTAACTGAGTTTACTCAATACGATAATAGCGTACTGAGTAACTCAGTACCCAATCCTATTCCGTCTGTATGACCTTATGAACAGGTTGGATTGTAAATAAACACCATAGTGGCCCAAAGATGTTTTCAATGGTAAGAGTCCAATCCCATCACTTAATGTGGTGTGGTCCACTGGAGCCTTCAATATGCTTCTTTTTTAGGTTAATGCCCTAAAATGATCTATCAAAATAAATAGATGGCGTGGATCAACCATATAAATCACGATAGCCCCTGCAAAGATAGCTCTCACAAAGATAACTCTGTGGATAGCTACGTTGACGTCGTTGAGTGGGAAAGCGGATTGCCTCCTGCCCCTGGACGCTAATCCGTCTAGGCAACGCTCTGTGGGGCCCACCATGATGTATGGATTTTATCCATGCCGTCCATCTATTTTGGAAGATCATTTTAGGGTATGAACACAAAAAATGAGGCAGATCCAAGGCTCAAGTGGACCACAGAGTGGAGATTAAAGGCTCACCATTAAAATTTCCTTGGGAGCCATAAAAGTTTTAGATCAAGCTGATATTTATGATTTTCCTTCATCCAGGTCTATATGACTTTATCAACAGGTTGGATGACAAATAAACAACACAGTGGGCCATAAGATCTTTTTGTACTTATAGCCGTAGATAAATAACTTATTTGAGAGAGGTAAGTTTGAATTATGATCAATTATAAGTAGCTTTTTTATTTAAAATTAGTTATTCACTTCAGTTTAATAAGTAGAAATTAAGATAAGCTACTTAAGGCATAAGTAGCTTATCTGAAGTAACTTAAAGATCCAAACTCCCCCTTAGTAACTTAGCTCAAAATCTCTTTGAGTCAAGTTAGACTTGTATTACTCTCAAACCTGAATGGAGTTTTTACTAAAAGACCAAAATCAGACTAGCTTTACCAGAATGAGTTATTTATTTATTTATTTTCCCATTCATCAGATGGTTTAGCATAATCTCAATCAATAGAAATTTAGGTTATTGGCAAATCGATGTCGAGGGTCCTAAGGATGAATGGCTTGGATAATCACAAACATGTGCACAGAGAGAAATGGCATTGCATGGTAGCCAAAAAGCACCAATTATACCTCAAGATGCCATTACTTTTAGGAAGAACATACTTCCACATAATATCACAGTAAGCAGTTATGAGTCCAATGGGCGTGATTTTTAGGCCATGACCCTATATGATGAGGCCCGCCGGATGAATGCCTCACGCTTCTACGCTTCTGCCACTATTTCGATCAGAATTTTTGTGAAAAAGAAGAAGAAGAATGCAAATTAGATGGGTGTTTCTTCGAAAATGAAGAAACACCTCTTTTCCAGTTTTGCTGGACGCGGCCCACTAGATGACAACTCAGGCAATGAGTTGTTAGGGGGCCATATGTTTTCAAATGAGGAAGGAAAAAAAAAAAAACCATTACAAATGGTTTCTCAACCAAAGCAAGCCCAAAAGCAACCATGGTGCACAGGATCAGATGATTTTTTTTTTTTTTACCTAAAGTTGAAAATCCTCCACAGCACTTCAAATTATCATAGCATTTTCTTTAGAAGCATATGAAATGTTGAAACCCAGGAAAAACAAAAATCCATTTTGATAAATAGCAAGTACACACTATTACACCTTAAAGATCAAACTGCTCTGTGGAGATTTCATGACAAAAATCAAACACAAGTCCATCTCACCCTAGCAAACAGCCTAGACACCATACCCATACAGCTTGGGCACTGCTCTAATGCTAGAATCAAAATCTTGAACATGGATACATCAAGTACACGGCGAAATTAGGCAATGGTCCGCACCTGAATTGATTGGAAAGCATAAGGGGTTTCATGTGAAGAGGTGGTCATATCTGAGACCACCAAAATGACATCTCCGGTATTCACCATCCCTCTCGCCTTTATGAGGTCAAAGGTCTTCTCGATGTTGTCTTCCATGTCATTTGATAATTCAACTCCCAAGGGAATAACCCCCCACTGCAAGTTCAGACCCTTTCTAGTGCTGCTTTTGTTGGTGAATGCGAATATGGGAGGATTTGGACGGTTGCGCGACAGAAGTGAAGCCATTTTTCCATGCGTTGTGTACACAAAAATGGCATCGACACCAAGGTTGTTAGCTGCAAAATCGAATGCATAATAAGGAAAAATAAAAACCTGCTTTCCATATGAATTACATTATCATGTGTGCCACACACCTGGCAGTTCATGTGCATGTGTGTGTCAAGAGGGTATATTCATATTAAATGGAAATTTGGTTGTAGCTTTTTGAAAATTGTCATTCTGAGAAACAAGAGACAAATAGACAGTATACCTTTGTGTAGGTTGCATTCAGGAATACCTCCAAATGGATATTAGAGTGCGCATAGTTTCATTTTGATAAGTGCCACCAAAAACAAAACCCAACTATTCTTAGGTATTGGTTTTCTGCCCCAACATAATAACATCGCTTGCCTCAACAGCAAGTTGTAATGAGTGGAACGTAACTTTGTGCAAATTGATTCCATTCCATGATTCCAGGGTTACTTCCAAATGTATCCTTTATAAAAGCAACCCCAGAGAATTAAAGGAAACACAGACAAGGATAACAGGAACTCAAGTTATTGGCCACAACTCTCTTACCTACATCACGTAACATAACTCTTTTAAAAGATTATGCCGTACCTACATCACGTAACATACTACAGTATGGGTTCCCACCCATGGCTCAGTGGGAGACAGAGAGAGACTAAGTTTCAGCAATGAGGTCATGGGTTTGAGTGCCCATGTGGTGTGGGTGGGAGGGGGGGTGTGTGTGTACTGTGTAAGCGTGTGGATGTGTGTAAAAAAAAATACTACAAGATGATTCAGCTTTCTTTTTTTCACTAATTAAGCAAGCCAATTATGCAACACTAAGGGCATGTTCGGTTGCCACTTCTAAAATAAAATGTTTGGTTGCCACTTCAAAATGAGTTCATGTCATTTTAGTGGACATCAATTACGTATTAGAGATCATAGTTTATATAAATTGTTGATTATATTTTTAATTCGTGCAAAAAAAAAAAAGAACTCTAAGGCAATTATGCTTAAATAAAATGTCATTAACTTATTTTTTTAAGAGGCAACCAAAAAGGCTCTAATGGAATGTTTAGTAAACTTTGATATTTACTAACCTTTCCAGGTTAATGTATCACAAGGAATGCTAGTTGCAAAAGAGTTATCATGGGGACACATGGCAGGTGTATAGAAGATCCAGACAAAACATCCAATGGGCCCGGCCATATATGGGCCGTGGAAATCAGGCTAGTTGTACTATCCGAAGTGCTCCATTTGAGGGGGAGAAGATGACAATCACCCATTTTGGGCCTTGTAATAATCGAGCTGTTAGGATCATTCAATCCACCAAAGTTCTTGTCTTGGGATCATGTGCACTATCATGTTCAAATTCCTCATGGATCACATTGAACCGAATACCTATCATGTTCAAATGCCTCATGGATCACATTGAACCGAATACATTCTAGCATTCTTCTGGGGTATGTTAACTGAAATGTTCAGCGAATAGGAATATAAAAGAATTCTTCATGATATGCATCAGAATTTCAAGTAGGCTTATAAATTGCTGATGTAAGGATGGAATAGCACTATAAATTGCTGATGTGAGGATGGTATAGCACTATAAATTGCTGGTGTAAGGATGGTATAGCACTATAAATTGCTGATGTAAGGATGGTATAGCACCAATTGCTCTTTGTTACATGATCCAATCCGTTGAATTTCACAACGGAATCTCCTACTTGAAAAGCAAGAAAATTGGGGAGAAAAAGAAGGCACACCCATTTCAACGGCGCTGTCACAAATCTGCTCAGCTATCTGTTCAGGCAATGACACTGCAAGTTGACGCTGAGAGAGAAGACTTTGCTGGTTTTCCTCACGACTCCAAAGCTCCATCCGTCCACTAGCCATGCGCAAGACAGAAAGAGCCTTCTCTGCATATGATCCAATCGCGGACTCACCCGATAGCATCAAAGCATCAGCATACTGGCGAACAGCCTCAGAAACATCTGCGACCTTATTACAACGAAAGCAAATAGCCATTAAAAGATGGACAAAAAGAAGAGCCAAGATTTCTACATTAAAAGGTAGTGAAAACAACCACAAAGTAGGGAGATTATATTGAAATTTGGTTTTAGAGGTAAATACTGACACTTTCATTCTTCCCCATTTCACAAAATAAAATATCAATATCATGAGTTTGACTTCTTCTTCTTCTTCTTCTTGGGTTTTTTTTTTTTTTTTTTTGGCAAAATGGTAAGAGGAGTTTGCATGTTTTTCTGTGAAAGGGCTAGCACCACAGATACTGAAAAGAATTAGAACCACTTCCAAAAGGGAAAAGATTAACCTGTTTAAATCCCAAAGCCATTGTGTTGCTAAGTAACCTCCTAATACAAATATGCATGACTATGTAAAAATGTCTAATGACCTAATCTAATGGTATTTGAACAATTGGAAGTTCTCCTAGCTTCTTATCATTATCAGGAATTATTATAGAATTAAAAAAAGGCACATTGTGGAATGGACAGGCAAAATCACTGGTAGAAATCAGCAAAAAAGGGAGTCACCACTAGCCATGAATCTCAGAATCTACAGAAAGCTAGAATCTATTCACATAAACCCAAAGGTTAAGCTTGAATGATGTTGATTGAATAACCCAAATGGTCTAGTTTTCCAAAAGATTCCGAGCAAGGGTCATGTTTACAGAGAAAGATGTTAGGTGCCTCCTCCTTTGGACATACTACAGTCTCTACTCAACGGGATTCAAGATTCTTCGTATTAGAGTTCTAGGTGAAAGACCATTCACTTGAATGATAAAAAATAAGAAAATAAATGTGAGCAAGGGAGTGAAAGAGGGGAAATGTAGAAAGTGAAAAAGTAAAAGCTCCGTCTATAAGGATCCCATAGCGTTAATGAAGGGCTTCAGTTATAGAGTACTGAGAGGGAAACAAGAACTCTCTAATCCTCCTAGCAATGGTTTAGGATCCATTCCTCAAAACCTAAAGGTTGAGGCGCACATCCTCTACTGATTGCTCAGGAAAATTAAAAGGGTCCTAAATCCCTATCTCTGCTCTTTTCAAGATGTCTTGGTTGAAGAGAACCGAGAAGGAAGGAAGAACTCCCTAATCCTCATTCTAGAGATGGCTTGGGAACTGTACCTCAAAACCCAAATGTCAAGGCACACATCCCTCGCCAACTGCTTAGGAAGAATAAAGGGGTCATAATCCTTAGCTCTTTTCTCTTTCTTGATTCTTGAAAGCTCGCACTCTCCTATTTCACAAGGTTGAATCTCTAGAAAAAGTGGTTTCCTAAGTTATACTCCAGAGGCAAGGGGAGGAGGAGAGAGGAAGGGAATGTAGGGAATGTGTAGAGAGGCGTTAACCAAAGGCCCTTTTCTGAGAGAGAGAGAGAGAGAGGGCTCATTTATAGATGGAAGGGTGGCTATGGTAATTTGAGATGACTTGGAGAGCAAAAGACGCATGGCACAACTTCATTTGTTTTTGGATGCATGGTGCCACGCATTTTTTCATAGGATCTTCAAATAGGTTTGCATGGCAATTTTGGAGTCCTTTAAAAATAAAGGTATATGGGGATCACATGTCATTTTCTCATAAAAGGGACAGAAAAAATCAAATGGAAATTAACGGCTCAAAAGGCAAAAGAAACTTAGTTAAAAGAAAACACATAGGAAAAAAGTAAAATATTTAGAAATTTTCACTCAGATTGGGTTGTAGATATGTCTAGCCCAATCTAATGATTATGGTTCCTTGTTAAGTAGGAGATGGGGAGTAGGCCCTCCCAATCCGGTTCGATCAAGTAGTCTAAGGACTTCTAGCATTAGGCGCACGCGGTGTTTACACATATATATGTAAATAGGATTTGAGTTCTTAGGCATTATGGTGCATTTTCGTAACATAGTTTTTTGTAATACCTCAGCACGAGTTGGGGTTGGATATTCAACCATTGACTCAAGAAGCTGAGAAGCCACAATCACTGGCTTGTTCAATTGCCTACAGATATGTGTTATTTGCTCTTGTACAGCAGGGATTTGTTCGAGTGGAATTTGCACTCCAAGATCACCGCGTGCCACCATGACGCCATCAGAAGCCTCTATAATGTCTACCAAATTCTCAAGAGACTCCAAGCTTTCAATCTTTGCCAAAACTCTGATAGACCTGTGTCATGCAAGAATTTCTTGATTCAAACATGTCCAAAAACATTCATAAGTAGAAAAGAAAACCATCTAAATAAGGTACGAAGTACGATATGATAAACCCCAATTCTTCTCAAAATTTACACATTTTTTTGCTAATCTTAGAGACCATACCATTCAACCTATCTAGAGTCTAGAGTATGATAAAAATAAAAATAAAAAGCTGGTGTTCAGCAAGTAAATCTTCGTAAATTGAAAGAGAGAATTGCTCACCCTGTAAGTAAATGCATTACCATGTGCACGGATACTTCAGAAAGAATGATTAAGTATATAATGATGTTGTTTCAAGAACACATTTAGAAGTTAAATAATAAAACTAGCTTAAAAAATTAACACACTAATCCACTGGACAAGAATTAATAACCAACCAAAGGGCAGAAAACAGTGTGAAAAGACACAGATGAGTATTGAAGGAGAAAGAAAAAGAATACCTGAGGAAGCACAAAGAAGAGAAAGTAGACAACCTAAGGACTACAAGTGCTAGTCTTTTCTCCATGTCCAGAATGAGTTCAGTCCAAAAAGGACGCAAGCTCGTTTAAATGAGCTAGCCATGACAGCAACACATATCATTTAAAAAAAATATATATATATATAGTTGGGTGTTGTTGGTGCGGCTACAATTTTCATGGTTCATTAAAGGCTAAATCACATGTCAAACACATTCATAGTTCATTTTCATGCTCTCAATGGCATGTTATGTTTTGCATTTTCAACAGTACCTTTCATCTTGATTATCTTGAAGATAAGTAAACTGTAATGGATAAACTGTTGACAAGCCTCATAAAAGAATAAGGGGCTGATGGAACACCTAATGTTTTAGACTCCCCATTTATATGATTGGTAGAATTGCATACCAAATAAGGACTAACTTTTCTAACTGTTGACCCATCAAAAACATAATGCTAGGCAATCAAAACTTTTAAAATGCAAAAAAGATAACTATGCTGATCAGCAGCCTTTAAATTGGATACATGTCTTGCAAAAACTGTGCGTGAAAGTAATTGGATCAAAGAAATGCATGTAAAGAGATCCATATGAAAGACATAAAGTAGAGAGTCAATGACTTCACTAGATTGAATAACAAAGATGAATGAAAATTTGTCATGCAGTTAACATAAATAATATATGTTTAATATATGAATGAAAATTTGCAATTTGGAATGAGCTCCTTACTCGGATGATCTTGTGGACAGATAGTTCTTTAGGTCCTTAATATCATTAGCATCCTTAACAAGTGACACAGCAATAAAATCAACACCCTCTGATATTCCAAAGTCGATATCAGCCCAGTCCTACATATATCAAACAAGATAAGTTCAAAAACTGGCCCTGGGAAAACAAGGATATATACATTTAAATATCAAACAAACAAACAATTGGTGAAGATTCAGATGAGCAACAGTAACACAGTAGAACTGATAAAAGTTTGTGACTTCCTACAAAAGATCATTGACTTCTCAATGGATTGCCAACTGCCAATTAAAACCAAACACTAATCCAGAATTAGACAAAATACTATCTACATATAAATAAATAAACAAATATCTAAAAACATGGGTTTGGATGTGAGTACTTGGAATAAACAAGTAAAATGATTCTTGAAAGAGAATAAGTTGCTTAAACAAATAAGTACCAGCATGCTCCATCCATCTTCGAGAACTCAATTCTCGCACCACAACCCTTGACGAGGAAAGTAGTCATGCAATTTCATTCCAATTCTACCACTAACACGTATGCATCAGCATGCCAAACAATGGTCTTTGTTTGACAATGTTTTGAACTAGATATTAACAATGGTCTTTGTTTGTCAATGTTTTGAACTAGATATTAACAATGGTCTTTGTTTGTCAATGTTTTAAACTCTGGATATGGAAAAAACTTATCTTCCCTACAATTGCACTGACAAAGGCTACAATTCAGAACACAAATACAAAATCTAGGGCCGAAAAAAGAAAATCCAGAGGGCCATCAGCTATTTGACAAGAAACAGGTACAAATTCAGTTTCTCTATACATTAGAATAGAATATAAACCAAGAAAGATTTTCCTTTTAATGGGTACCATGACTTTGAACGAACAATTTATTCTACAATCCAATGGCCTCAGGGGAAACTTTTTAGGACCCCATGGACCTATAACCTATTAGAACCATGCCCTTTAGAATCAAAATCAATATCATACTAGGATCTTTTGATACATTGAGTTTCATAAAGTCATAGAGTAGTAGAAAGAAACATCAAAAAAGAAAAAGAGGGAGAGAGAAAGTTACATAATCTCTCAAGAAACAAAAATAAAGATTCTAAACCCATACACAAAAGCACACAAACCTGACCTTTGTTGATAGGGTTGGGAGCCCGAAATTCTTCCCAACGAGCTTCCCATCCCTCCAAAAGGTCAATTTTGCTCGAGGCAGAAGTAGACCAGGGTCTGTGCACCTGCAACTCAAATCATTACCGATTTTTTCAACAACTTCAAAGCTTGCCATTCCACCATCAATAACAAGTTCATCTCCCACTGCAATACCTGCCATACAATCAATTGAGTTATCTTTCCCATACCTATAAAGCAACCTATCTCATCTGAACTCACATTAGTTCCCATACCTTCAGCAAATCCTTCGTAGTTTGCTTGAACCATAAATGGACGTCGGCCCTCAAACTTTTGAGTTGTAAACAACCACATAGACCCATCCTAGGTTGTCGCGAGATAAAGATGAAACCGATCAAAATTCAAGCATTTCATGTAAAATCAATAGAAAGGGCATATAAAATATAAATGGGCAAGAAAAGTGTCTCCTCTCTCTACAACTAGTTCTTCATACTTTGCATTATAACCGTTAAGTGGTAAATAAACATACCTACCAATACAGGGCTTTCCATGGGCGAAGATAAGCTCTACGGTTTGAGTTTGCTACCATTAATGAAATGGTAGCAACTATGGTTTTAAGACTTGGCAACTCAGACCAACTCATCCGATCCCAAGTCGAGCTGTAACTCAGCTGGGTTGCACCAAGTCACACCCTGCCCCCCATTTTCAATTCTGACTCACGGTGTCAAACCAGATCAGCTCGGACTGATTCAAAATTGACTCTGAAAAGTCGCACAGGACCAGTCCAAGACTTGGAACCTTGGTAGCAACCCATCACTAATACTTGCGGCATGCACAGACACGAATCCAGACCATCCAAATTGGGCCCCTTTCTTATGGATTAAGGCCAAATATCACACTGACTGGATGACCCCCACTGTCCAATTGGTGCCTTCAAATGAAGGGTTAAAAACAAAATACCCAAAAGCCCAAATTCACCAGCTGAAATCAGATTGCTGAGATTGGCAACTATTTCGATTTTAAGCATATGTTACAACCACAATGGGGCACACTACTTGGACGGTCTGAATTGGTGTACAAACGGTCTGAATTGGTGTGGATGTACACAGTGTGCTGCGAGATGGGTTGCTACTGTTCTACAAATTGTATCCAATTCATATGTTATCAAACATCAACCATCAAATTTCAAACATTTTCTGTAGAATCTAACAATAGAGGTCTCATGTATCAGGTAATAGTGGCAAGTCAAGTAACGAAACAAAACTATTTATAATCCTGACAATTCTTAGAACAGTTCCTATTTTTTACCTCAGCTTTAACAGACGAAGCATCCCCCAAATCGACCATATGCATCTGACTCCCTTCCGTATCAATCATCAGCGAAATGCAAAACCCCTTTAACTCATTCAACCTCTTGACGTTCCGGATCACATCTTTATGCCACTCTCTAGTATTATGACACATGTTGAGCCTCGCAACGTTCATCCCTCCCGTCGCCAGCACTTCCAACTCCTCCAAAGAACTGCAGGCAGGGCCCACCGTACAGACGAGCTTAGTCTTCCTCAGCCCCAGAAACCCCTTCTTCTTCAACTCTGCCTCCGAGACCACGTCGAATTCAAAAGGTGGCAGAATCCCCACAGCCTTCAGATCAGTCGGGACAGCAGAGGACTGAGCTCTGATCCTGACACTACATTTTTTGAAATTGGGGGAGAATTTGTTAGAAGGAAGCGAAATTGCAGGGAAAGTATGGTTCTTTGATGGAAAGATCTGGCTTCTTGCGACGATCTGAGAAGATGGAAGTGAGTCGATGGTGATGGAGGCCATTGATGATAAGCTTGAAGAATCTAGATCTGCGAGAGAGAGGTTTTAAGAAGAGGATATTTAGGGTTTTTTGAAGATCCTGACGTGTTCAAGGTTGGAATGTCCGTCGCCTTTTTACTTTTTTTTCTTTTAAGAATCGGTGACGGTGTTTACAAAGAGAGAGTAACCCTAATTTCATCCCTCAACGACTCTCGCGGCATTTTAAATGTTTCAAACACGCTGCTAGTTGGGAGCAGTTCGTTTTTAACGGTCAACAGCGCATCGGTCGGGATACGATGCTCGGGCGGAGAGTGAGTGGAATTTTACAAAAACAGAATACATTCCGGTACCTATTTGAAAGAAGTTTTCAAAAAACTACCCCATAATCAACATAATTAGTCCCAAAAATATCCTCATCCTTATTCGGGTGGACCGTACGAATGAAACATTGTATAAGGCAACGATCACCTTCTAAATTGTTTCCTTTAATGTGGCCCACTAGATTAATAGATGGGCCTTAATTTATAGTCCTAAGGCATAAATTTTGTTATGGCATCTAAGGTTAGAGTGGATTTCATATCTTATCATATATGTGTGTGTGTGGGCCCTGTAAAAATCAACGGTGGGTGGCCTATCTCTATTCCAACTATTTTCTTTAATGGGCCCACCTTGATTATGGGTCATCCGTATTTTTTAGCTTTCGATCTAAATTGGAATCACACATCTAATATTCAGAGTGGATAGCATATGCATCATAGTGGGTCCCACCGGAAATAAAGTCATGGCATTACTTTCCAACTGTACGAAGAGATTACTTAGAAAAAAAATAATGTCACTTTGATTTTGACAGGCCACTGGTATATTTAGATAAAATCCACTCCGACCATTGTATATTTAGTTTTATATTGGGCTCAACCACAAAAATAAATCATAATAACTCAAGGGGCCCACATTAAAGGATGGGAGATGAACGTGCACCTTTAATTTCTACGAGGCTTACTATGATGATTATATAATTTCATTCTAGTCATTTGATTCCACTGAAAAAATTTAGTTTTATGAAGTAAAAATCATACTCAATTATAATCCACTTGAACCACACCAATGGAAAACAATTTGAAAGATGAGAGTTACCTCGTACACTATTTCCAACCGAGTGATTCATTTGAATCACATATGTAGCTGATTTTTAGCCCATTTCCCATCGAGTGATTCATTTGAATCACATATGTAGCTGATTTTTAGCCCATTTCCCAACATGGGTGGCACAACTAGTGATTGGAGTGGATTTTATAGTAATGGATATAGTAGTACGCAGGATAGCTCAATCTAGTTCGATTTAACTTAGCATGTGTCACACCCCAAACTTGAGAATCGAGCTCACAAAATTTCTAACTGTCGAATCCGGTGCCAACAGCCTCTATAATATCCTGTTCTCAGCTCCCGGCTCCCAGCTCGCATGCGTCAGGTTCTGATCATGGTATCATATAAGGAGGATTTTCGGGGTGAAATTTTTTATATTTTAAGGAGCATAATCACAAGTGTACCTAATCACCAAAACATCATCACCACATATCCACTAATATAATATTTGAGTACAGTACTGAGAAGGAAATACATCATATAACAAAATTTCAAAAGATCGGGCACATGCTCCTGCCTCGATGCTGTTGCAGTCTAGCATAACCTACACATAACGAATGTGCATAAGCTTATTACGAAGCTTACAGAGTGCGCGCGTTTGTGTATAATGCATGTGTGAAGCATACAAATGTTAGAGTAAGCGAAAATGATGGAAGGCTAAACTGACAAGTCTATAAATAATGTTAGTCATACCAAGACTATGCAATACAAGGCCCACATGGCCGAATATCATATGCTAGAGATTTAACGCAAGCATGTTAATCCTCAACTAGTCTGCATATCAGTACGGTTCATCGTTGTTACATCACCGGTGTCTAGTACACGCCAACACTAGCTATCGCCCTATCGCGCGCATGATCAGGTGAGTGGAAGAGACCTCACTATACACCTGGCCAGTGGTATGTTAATGCCCACCTGGCTTGTCGATCGCGGATCCATTTACGAGTTGGTCAAACTCAACCTAGTTTACAGCCCCCTACTCTCGGGCGAATAATATCACACCCCTTTTCAATCAACCACGACACTGTGGGAGATGCGGCCTACTGGTGTTCAACACTCAGATGCTCATATTATCCACTCGGTCTCGACTTTGAAGCATCTTACTGGTACCACAAGGGTTTAGAGACTTTCACCCAATGACATCCAATCTGGCCATTCACGATATGCTTGTGGAGGCCATAACCCCAATGTCGTTAAGGCATAAAGTAATCGTGACATACAAGACGAGAAATGAATGAGTCATACCATCCAAGTCATGCACCAAACTTGCGTGTACCACGTGATCATGTGGGACAACCCTATCTTATATGGGGTCCCCTAAATATCTCAACATAATGGCATATGGTATGATCAATGACCACCCACAACATGCAAATAAATGATGTGTATGGGCATATGTCTGGGCATGATGTCATTATACTAAACATGTTCTTAGTGTGTCCTACTAAGCCAAGTGCACTAGCATGTTATCAAACATATCAGACAATAATCGACCTTAATAGGCACATCATATATGGAGTGTGAGAACTGAACAACATGCCCCACTAGAAATATAGAAGTCTATGTGGTATGGCCCACGTTAGACTAACATTAGCTTCTCATGTATCCTACAAGGCATGAATAGAATATATTTAACAAGGCAGGGTCCACTAGGAGTGACCCGGATGGACACCCACATGTACAACACGTGTGTCACTAGGCTACTAATTCATTTGGGCACATGGCCCACTAATGATGTCCCAAAATAATCAGATTATCAATTAATGACATCACTAAAATTACTTTAGTAGAATGATCCGCACTGTCTAATCATTACTAATATAAATTGACAGTTACAGATCATCGGTTGGTCACCAGGATGTAATCATATGCTCATGGCCCATCTGAGTATTGGGATTTCATCAGTTCGAGCAAAGTATATGCTTAAATAGATTTAATAGAACAATAGTTTCAATATTCACACCCTAACTAATTTAAGGATTTGAATTCAAGATGCTAAATATAACCAAAGACCTAAAGGGTTTCGATTCTAGGGATTCCCAAGTTCTAGGGATTCAAAAAACTAGGGATTCCCGGGCCCAGGGGATCCCAAAACCAAGAAATCTCAAGTCCAAGAGGTTTCTACCCCCACATTACCTTATGGTACGACCCACTTGAGATCTGGATCAACCTGAGTTTTGGGCCCATGACCTAACATGATATGATAAGACAGATGAACGGAGTGGATATGATACATACATCATGTAGGATCCCACGTGTGGGGGCAGTAACCTAAGGTGACTTCCACCCTTGGGTCAAAGACACCTTCATTTTTCTTTATTTCTCTTTTTTTTTATACACTATCAATGCGGGTCCCACGTGAATTTTATACTCCATTCACCGCGTAGTCCATCTCGAGCGAGTCTAATGGACTCTGAATTGGATTGATTTGGACGAACAAAGATTTCATAGTGGGCCTTGGAAGATTTCAACAGCAATGGTTCGTTTCTCTCATTACGGCCCACTTGAGACCTGAATCTATCTCATATTTTGGCACAAGGCCTAAAATGATCTTGCAAAGATGGTGAATGGTGTGTATTCAATATAAACATCAGAACAGGATCCTACTTGTGAGACCCATAATTGGTCAGGTTAGTGCATGGCATTTATGTATTTTTAATGTTATTATCATATTTGTAGTATGTTTTACATACATTATTAATGTGAGCCCTAAGTGGATGTACTAATTTGTTCACCGTCTTATCCACCTCGAATGAGGTTAAATAGACTCTGACTAGGACTGGTCTGGATGATCAAAGATTCTAAATTGGGTTTTAGAAGGTTTCGACAGATGGGCATTGTTCCCCTTAGTATGGCCCACTCGAGAATCAGATTTGTCTCGAAATTTAGCACATGACCTAAAATTATATGGAGAAGATGGTGAACAGTGTGGATTAAACAAATTCATCATGGTAGGGTCCACGTGTGGGGCAGCCCAAATGGTCTTCCACCCTTTTTTGTTGTTTTTCTTTCCTCCTTTATATATATATATATATATATATATATATATTATTTTCTACTATGTGGGGTCCACTAGTAGATAATCTATTCCGTCCATTATATCGGTCAGCTCTTTGTGGACCAAAGGAGTCCAATGATGGATAGGTCTACCGCCTACACACACGACAATCGGCCTTGAAAAGTTCCAAAAGTGGGACTTTGTTTCTCTCGGTACGATCCACTAAGAACTCAGATTTATCTCATTTTTAGTCTCATAACCTAAAACGACATGAGAAAGGTGTTGGATAGCGTGGATTAAACAAATACATCAAGGTGGGGTCCATGGTTAGGACGCCTGCATGGTTGAGGGGTGCTCCCACTCCCACCATCTTTTGTGGTGTGGTCCACCTAATGGTTAGATCGGTTAGATTTTTGGGCTCCACAGCGAAAATGAGCCAGCATATGAATGGATGACGTAGATCTAAGAAATACATCAATATGGGTCCCACGAGTAAACACTCACTCCAAACCTCCCATGCAAAAAGTAAGAAATGAAGTGGATAACCCAACCCCTTAGCATTTGTGGTATGGCCCACCTGGGATTCAGATTAGGTTCATTTTTTAGATCAACGCCTAAAATGAGAAAGGAAATCAGATGTATGGTGCGGATGATATATATACATCATGATGGGGGCCACTAGAGAAGCCCACATGGTGGCTTTATAAGGTAAATAATGACAGAGACCTCTAGACACTTTTGTGTCCAGGAACACGGTGCCACTACCCCTCTCCCTCTTTTGTGTTTTAAGGGTGAGGTAGGACCCACCTAGGAAATTCACTCCATCCATTTGAATGTCCAACTCATGGTGGGGTCAAGAACCTTTGGATCACATCCATTTTTGGTGTATTTTTACCATCCAAGTGTGCTTACACAATCAATTGGTTTCAATAGAAAATAAATATCACAGTTGGCCACACAAGGTGGTCCATGCTATGATAGCGTGCGGGACACGGTTTCCAATAGGTGGCCCACTTGTGGGTCCCACAAATCCATGAGAATAAGAAAAGAAAGGGAAAGGAATGGAAATAGATCCGGCCATTGGGGTGGCTCCCCGCCACTATGGGGTCCATCACATATTCAATACATGATTAAGGTGGGTCCCACCCTTATGGGCCTGCCAAATAGAGAAATCATAAAGAATGGGAGGGTTTTAACCCTCCCATGCACTTACTTAGAAGGATGGACGGTTAGATTGTCTCGGATTGACGATCGGATGGCCCACCAAGCTCCTCTTCACCCCTATTCTTTTTAAATCTCACTTTTCTCTATTCTCTTAATCTTACTCTCTTGATCTTTCCTAATACTGTCACAAGCTTTCTTTCTTTTTTCTTTATATCTCTTTAATCTTTCTTTCTTCTCTCTTTCTCTCTTAATTTCTCCCTAATCTTTTTAATATCTCTCTCTCTCTCTCTCTCTCTCTCTCTCTCTCTCTCTCTCTCTCTCTCTC
Organism: Magnolia kwangsiensis; assembly: GCA_037074715.1. Lineage (NCBI taxonomy): Eukaryota > Viridiplantae > Streptophyta > Magnoliopsida > Magnoliales > Magnoliaceae > Magnolia > Magnolia kwangsiensis. Next base: position 91,487,435 of record CM073585.1, read on the forward strand.
TCTCTCTATCTAAATCCCTTTCCACTCTTGATAGGAAATGCTAAAAATGAGAGGGAGTTAGGGAGTTATTGTGGTAGAGATTTTAAGATAGGGAGGGAATGAGGGGAAGATGGAGGGGTACAATGGGGAAAAAAAAGAATAAGAGAATGATGGCTAGCATAAGTAAGGGTATGAGTTGCATAAGAATGACATAGGTTTGTTTGACTAACGGGGAGAGAGTGACATAAGTAATGAATGACTTGATTGATGGATGGGTTGATGGATTGATAGATTGATTGATTTGACAATATGAGGATTTGTGCCTACATGCATCGTGCGGCATATCTTGAATTGTGCTAGAATTGTAACTTCAAATCTAAAGGTCGAAATAGGGTGTGCCGCCTTGCGTTAGAATCGTAACGCCCGTGCGGTTGCTAAGGTATAAGTCTCAGAGTATCGCGGTACAAAAGTAAGGTAATGATCAAAAACTCGTCGATTTGATCCACTAAGAACATGTTGTTGTTTAAGTAGAAGTATACGAAATGCCTCATGAGCTTACGGGTCACATAGCTTGAACATCGACTCGATGCGAGCCAAGCTTCTCATGATGCAACTTATTTGAAAAGAAGCTGAGATGAGTAAAGTGGAGCTCAACTCGAAGCTCAAAGCTCGAGTCCAAGCTCGGTTCGCTTGAGCTCAACTCACTCGAGATCAGATCAACTTGAGCATAATTTCAAATAATATATATATTAAGACCCTAAAACAACCTGTACATCCATTTTTTCTTTACAAGCCCTAACCGCCCAGTCACGTCTGCTCTCTCTCTCTCTCTCTCTCTCTCTCTCTCTCTCTCTCTCCATTTCTGAGATTGACTCGACCAAGTTGCTCAACTCGACCTACCCAACTCAAAACTCATTCGTTTAGCCGTTCGAAGTCTGTCATCTTTCTTTCTCTCAACTCAACAACAAGGTATACCTCTTCTTCTATTTTTTCCTTTTTTTTATATATAATTGTTTAAAAAAAAGAAAACCCCAAATCCAAAATTGAAATTTAGAATTTTGATTTGCAAATTGAAAAGTTTAAGGTTGAGGTTGGGACTATGTTGTGCTTCTTTCGACTAGTATGCCACGGGTCGTATCTAAGCTAACTAAGTCATAGTGTTGTTAGGTCACCTTTTAGGAAACATAGACCCTAATTTAATTGGTTCGGGTATGCATAGGGAATCAAACTTTCTAGCTGGTTTGGGCAAAACATGGTACTCTACATACAATGTGAATCGCATATTAACAATTGTGGTAGGAACGTCGTTATTGGATCGGATTGATGTTAAAATGATTTTTTTAACGAAAACTTAAAAGAGAAAATATATGTGGAGCAACCTAAGGATTATAGAGAAAATATATGTAGAGCAACCTAAGGATTATATAATATCAGGTAAACAAAATAAAGTGTGTAGATTAATTAAGTTTTTATATGGTCTAAAACAAACTCCTAAACAGTGACGAAAAAATTTTGATGGTATTTTAAAATCTAATGATTCTTATATAAATGATGGAGATGGATGTGTAATAGTAATTTTTTCTTTTTAAATGACGGTGTTATTCTTTGTTTTTATATGTGCTGACGACATGCTTATTTTGAGAACCATAATATTAGTTATTCTATTAATAAATTCTTGTCATCTAAATTTGATATGAAAGACTTGAAAGAGGTTAGTATAATCTTAGATATTAAGGTAACCAAGAAATATGCTAGTCTTATATTATCACAATCTCATTATTTTAAAAAATTATTAAGCAAAATTTGACCATTTTGATTGTTTATCTATTAGTACAATATATGATTACCGTGTAACTCTCATGAAGAATATATGTAATAGTATATATCAATTGAAATATTTTAAGATAATTAGTAGCCTCGTATATATAATGAAATACACTAGACTAGACATAGCTTTGGGAATAAGAAGGCTACGTAGTTATACACATAACATGAAAAAATAGTATTAGAATATCTTATCTAGGATTATGAGATACTTGAAAAGCATTATAACTTGTCATTTACATTATAGTGGCTATCTTGCTATATTAAAAGGATGCGATGATACTACCTGAATATCTGATTTAAATTAAATAAAATTTACTAACGTCATTGTTTTACTTTGCTTACATTAATTGTATATGTTTTTTCACAATATTTTTTTTGTATAATATTTTTTTTTCTTGTTTTCTATTAGAACTTTTATTTTTTTTTTATAACTTGTCATTATCTTCGAATTCATTATGTTGATAAATGGTACACCTAAAAGTTTTTTCAAGAGCTCTTGGGGAATCCCTTGATCTCTCTGTTGACCGAGTGCCTTTGATCTTAGTGTAGAGGAGACCCTTTTTGGTTCGACTGGTTTCCCATTGGATCAACTGAATTGAAGGGTGAATTCTCAGATTGCACATTGTGAAATTTTGCACGTATTCGGTCCGATTGATGTGTGTAAGTCAGTTCACATCGATCTGACCGACGGAACACATAAGTGTAGATTTTATTTCCTAACTTTGTATGGGAGTGTATAAATACCCTTCTAGTTGTGATTAGGGTTGATGATAGAGCCTAGCATGAATACTTGAGGGTTTTAAGGGAAAAGTTAGGGTTTTCTATTTTAGTTGTTTCATCTCCTGTAACCTTCTTCTAATTATAATGGATTGATCATTATTTTGTGTTGTGGTTTTTTCCCACAAAGATTTTTCACGTTAAATCTTTTTTTTTTGGCTTGAATTTGTTGTTCTCTATTATTTGTTTGATTCAATATGAGATTGATTCCACCCCCGACAAGTAGTATCAAAGAGTAGGTTGGAGGATAAGTTTGAATATGAAAACATAGCATTAAGGGGATCGAATGTGACAAAGAAGTTCGCAGGTAAAAATAACTTTGAATTATGGAGGTTGAAGATGAAAGCCCTCCTAATTCAACAAGGGTTACAGCATGCACTAATTGGAAAAACGCATCGTCTGGAATCTATAGAGTAAGAGGATTGGGATGAACTTGATCAAAGTGATTAACACAATTTAATCATGCTTAGCCAATGAAGTCCTTTATAATGTCATTGATGAAACAACTACCGCAGCTTATGAGTAAAGTTGGAGAGCATCTATATAATGAAGACACTCACCAATTGTCTATATCCGAAGAGACAGTTTTACACTTTGAAAATGACAAAAGGGTCAAAGCTCTCTTAACACATTAACATTTTTAAAAAGTTGGTTGGTAAGTTGACAAGCATGAATGTAAAGATCAATAAAGAAAACAAACCCATTATTTTATTAACATATTTCTTAAAGTCCTATGAGTATCTGCTTGATCCTCTTCACTATGGTAGGGATACCTTAGACGTTGAGACTATTATCTCAACCTTTCGGTTGAAGTGGTTGGGAAAGAAGAGTAGAGACGAATGTACTTTTATGAATGCATTGTTTACTCAGGAAGACCGTTTGAGAGAGAGAATGGGAAGTAATGATCTAAATCTAAGTCGAAAGGTGAAGACGAGTTGAAGTGTTACAATTATCTGAGGATGTGACATATGAAGAATAACTGTAAATATTCCAAAACCCTGAAGGAGGAGATATCGGATGATTCGCAAAAGGAAGCTAATTCAACAAAATATAGTGAAAGATTAGATGGCTGTGATATGTTATCAATGTCCAAGATCGATCACTTCTATTATGAGTGTATTTTGGATAAAAGGACACGTATTGTACATGTCCCCATCGGAGTTGATTCACCACTTATAGTGAGTATGATAGTGGCCTAGTTCTTATGGGCAATGATCATGCTTGTACGATGGTTAAAATTGGTTTAGTTTATATCAGGACATTTTATAGGATGGAGCATACTCTGACCGATGTGAGGCACATTCCGGGTTTGAAGAAAATTCTAATATCTCTAGAAAGTTTAGATGCGTTTGGGTATAAGTTCGCTAGTAATGAAAGTGTCTTGAAGGTTTCAAAATGGGCACTTACAGTTATGAAAGCACAAAGAAGCGAAAATCTTTATAAGTTGATCGAGAATACTATATCAGCTGGAGCTGCAATATTTGTAGTAGAATCCACATCAGCATATTTATGGCATGCATACCCGGGTTATATGAATGAGTGAGGTGTGAATGTACTTCTCGATCATCATTAATTTTATAGTTTTAAAAGTTTTGATTTAGATATATGTTAGCACTGCATATAGATTAAGCTTTAAGATCGGGGAGCATGTTAGTAAAGATCAACTCTAATATATATGTTTTAATGTGTGAGGGTCGTCACTTATGATTTATGGAGGGGGGTCGTCATTCTTTATTATATTCATTGATAATTTTTATTGGAATGTTTGGATTAACTTTCTGAAATATAAATCCAATGTTTTCTCCACTTTCAAATTTGAAAAGCAATTATTAAAAATCATACAAAACGAAACTAAAAATTTCGAGGATAGATAATGGCGGTGAATTTACTTTAAAGAAATTTAACCAATACTGTTGAGGGTCAAATATTGCATGTTAGACCCCAGATATTGTCTGGATTTACGAATATAATGCTGTCTAATGGCTCGTTTTCTCATTCTTGTGTGGCAAAGTGATTTTATGAGCATGGATGGAAAAAAGACGTTAAAAGTTGAGATTTAACGATCTGATGACGCCAAAGGCAAGGGACACACTCCAGGGGACCAAGATTGACAAATATACACGGTCAGAAATCCGAGAAAAGTTAGAAATTGAAGCTCAAGTGGCCTGAAGGACGTCCAGAATGCAAGATCACGAGGTTCCCACCATCCGTTCGGCTCGAAACTTCATACGTCGCCTGAGGACCATAAATTAACCGTACATATAAAATTTCAGCCATTGAAGATCTCGGGAAGTGCCCCAACTGACAGATCAGCCTATAAACCATTGATTCTGGGCCCACCTGATATCTGGAACTGTCTCAAAATTATTATTGACGCCTTAAATGAGGAGTCAAAACAGATGGACGGTGCAGATTTCTCTAAAACATTGCAATGGACCCCATATTAGATGAGTGTGTACAGTGCACATGTGCACTCGCCGTACACCAGAATTTTCAACCGACGTTCCGTCTACAACTCAAAAAAAAAATAAAAAAATAAAAAATAAAAAAATTTTCGCAGCGGACGCACGGCCGCGGCCGTTTTTGCGAACGGTAGTGGGCCCCACCCATTGCTCGTATGGAGAATCTGATCCGTTCACCGTGTAGAGGGACTCGAATACTACAAAAACATGCTGAATTTTTGTACCCATGCGTGCACACGTGTGAGATACAGAGGCCACAAAAGGGCTGCTCGGTAGCGTTCAAAACTGATTCTTTTGTGATTTCTTCTCTGGGCCACGTCAATGGACGTTCAAAACCACTCATTCTTTACTGAAATTTCGTTCTGAATCCAATGGACGGGGTGGATTTTCCAGAAAATGTTTCTGTGGGGCCCACCGATCACAACAGCGAAATGGTGCGAAAGGTTTCGCACATCCGCGAAAACTGACTTTTCCGGACGGTTTTGGCCCACCATCTTTGATCATATGGCAGATCTGAACCGTCTATCATGTAGAGGACCCAATGAAATCCTAAGGGACGGTATTTCTTTGGAATTTGAGCAAGGAAAGTGGCGTGTTTCGAGGCACCGAACTTGGCTGCGAAAAAACTTTCAATGGGCATGCATAGCTTTCCAAATCCGATTCAAATCCGATTTTCACCACTCCAGCAGCTATATAAAGAGGTTTTGGACGTGGGGAGCATTCATTCAAGGTCTTGGGAGGAAGAACAGAGGGCTCGAGCTTGGGTTTCAACGTGGGCAAAGGAGAGAGAGAGGAGCTTGGTTTTTTCTTTCCCTTTTCTTTTCCGTTTCTTTTTCTCTTTATTTATTTGGATTGAGCCCATCCATGGCAGGCTAAATCCTCCTAGCTAGGGCTAGGAGGTGAAGCTTGTAGTGAGATGAGAGATTATATGCTTTTAATATAATTTTAATTTTTGAATTGAAGTTGGTTTTAGTTTGATTTTAATGAAAATATTTTTGGTCTTTAATGGTCTGTTGTGACTGAAATTACAATGGGTCTGCAATACTTTGAATATTTTCTTATCCCTTTTATGTTTATGACGTTAGGACGTCCCGTTGTTCACCATAGTCTCCTGGGCATGGTTGGATGACGGTACCCTTCTTAACCTTCATACATATGATTGGTTGGTAATTAGTTTAATTCTGTTGGTTGCCATAGTCTTTTTGGGCATGGTTTGGTGATGGAATCCATTCTAATTCATCTTCCTTTCATCTCTTTGAAAACTAGATCAACAGCAGTTCAGTTAATTTCATGATTTTTGAAACAGGCGTAAGATCTCCCTGATCTCTACAAGTGGATCCTCTGAATCCCTAGTTTCCTATCTCTGATTTGTTTCCTAAGTTTTAGATTAATTATTCTACAAATATTCCACCATTGCTAATTGATTTAGAATTCATCTTAGTCTAGTTCTAGTTCTAGTTAGTTTTAGATAACGTACAAGTTTCAGTCCCTTGGGATTCGACCTCGGTCTTACCGAGTTATTACTACGTCACAACCCTGCACTTGGGGAGTGAACAAGTTTTTGGCGCCGTTGTCGGGGACTGTTGGCTACGTTTTTCTAAAATTAATTAGTTTTGGGATTAGTTTAAGATTAGATTTTCTTTAGAATTTTTAATTCTAGGTTTAGAAGTAGTTATTTTCCTTGTTAGAAATTTTTCTTAACGTTAGAAACTTACTATTCTTCATTCTATCTGATTTTTTAGAACTAACCTAATTTTTGTCTGTTTTGTAGGAAACTTCTAATTTAGTAAGCTCTTTCTAATTTCTCTTTCTTTAGAATTTCTTCTTTTTTTTCTACAAATTAGTTTACTCTTAATTATGACTTTCTATTCTTAGAAACTAACTTATTTTGTTTTGTTTTGCAGATTCTTAACCTAGGACTCCAACTTTGGTAACCTCTTTCCATCTTTCCCCTTTATTTTCTAGATTTCTTCTTCTTTTTTTTTTAATTAGAATTTAAGGGCTGAGTGTGTTTTATGCCCCATTGGGCACGCGACAACACTCGACGTCTCGTGACTGAAGGAGGATTAGTTGAGGGGTTGACTGTCCATCGCAGGACTAGACACCACTTGGATTCTCCTGAGTTAGAAGACGTTATGGCTGAAAATCAACCTCAAGCACTACCCCAACCAGGGGTTGAGGAAGTACATGATGAGAATGAGGTGCATCAGGCACCCCCGCCTCGTACTTTACGAGATTATTTACAACCGGCGGGGGTGAGTACGCCCTCATGCATGATTTTTCCTGAGAATACAGGACATATGGACATCAAGCCAGGGGTTATCCAACTCCTTCCTAAGTTCCATGGGCTTGAGTCTGAAGAACCATACTTGCATCTGAAAGAGTTCGATGAAATCATAGGCACCTTATACTTTCCTAATGTATCTGAGGATACTATTAGGTTGAAACTCTTTCCATTTTCCTTGAAAGAAAAAGTCAAGACGTGGTTACATTCACTGCGTCCTAGATCCATTGGCACATGGAATGATATGCAAAGGGAATTTATAAAGAAATTTTTTCCACATCATAAGACAATTACCCTCAGGAGAGCGATCATGAACTTTGCCCAAAAGGAAGATGAAACATTCTTCCAATGTTGGGAAAGGTTCAAGGATCTGGTTAATGCATGCCCACAACATGGCTTTGAAATATGGCGCATTACAAATTTTTTCTATGATGGGCTAACATCTTCCATGCGCCAAATGGTCGAGACAATGTGTAACGGAGAATTCATAAATAAAAATGTCGACGAGGTATGGGATTACCTCGATAGTCTCGCTGAAAAAACACAATCATGGGACTATTACCCAAGGACGAACACTACGTCTAGGCCGACTCATTCAAGGGAAAAAGGAGGAATATATCTCCTGAAAGAGGATAATGATCTAAATGCTAAGGTGGCCAATCTCACCAGAAAATTTGAGGCCATGGAAGGAAGGAAGGAAAAGGTTAATGAAAGTGTTTGCGGCATCTGTGATTGCAACATTCATACTACTGAAAATTGTCCTTCAATACCTGCCTTTCGAGAAGTATTGAATGAACAATCTAATGCCGTAAATAACTATCAAAGACCTTTCAATGGACCACCCTCTAATACTTACAATCCTGGCTGGAAAAATCATCCGAATTTTAGTTGGAGGAACGGACAAACTGCTACCCCTCAAGGTTTCTTCAATCAAAATCCAAATCAGGGGAAACCTCAAGAAGAATCGGTTCAAATTTCCATACAAGAGCTGGCGCGGACAATGCAAGGAATTTCGCAAGGAATTTCAGATTTTATGCAAAAAATAGATTCACGTATGACGGCTATGGAAAAAGGGATGCTTCCTGCACAACCAATCCCTAATCCGAAACCGCAATACGAGACAGGTGATCCCAGCTCTTCAAATCAAATGGGGCACGCTAAATCCATCACCACTCTTAGGAATGGGAAGATTATTGATAAAACCCTTCCGGTTAGGCCCGAAAAGCCTCAAGAACCAGAAGAGGACAACAATGATGAATTTAGTGGCGCCCCACAAAAATTTGAACCGGAACCTCTAGAAAAGCCAGTCGCTCCGTTTCCCCAACGGTTGGTTGAACCAAAACGTCTATCTAACTCTCAGGATATCCTAGAGGTGTTAAAACAAGTGAAAGTCAACATTCCTTTGCTTGACGTTGTAAAACAGATTCCTTCATATGCTAAATTTCTAAAGGACTTATGCACTACCAAACGATGAAAAAGTGTTCAAAAGAAAATCTCCTTGACTGAGAAAGTGAGTGCCGTCCTAAAACAAGATGTGCCGCAAAAATTCAAAGATCCCGGTTGTCCAACCATATCATGTGTAATCGGGAACTATCGAATTGATCACGCACTTCTTGACTTAGGAGCGAGCGTCAATCTGATTCCCTATTCGGTATACCAACAGTTAGGTTTGGGTGAATTAAAACCCACTCGAACCACACTACAACTTGCTGATCGTTCTGTTCGTATACCAAGAGGGATCATCGAGGATGTGTTGGTCCAGGTTGATAGATTCTACTACCCTGTTGATTTTATCATCTTGGACACCGAACCCATCAATGACACGAGCACTCAGATTCCCGTCATCCTTGGTCGCCCATTCCTGTCCACTTCAAATGCAATTATCAATTGCAGGAATGGTGTTATGACTATGTCTTTTGGAAATTTGACATTGGAATCGAATATCTTTTTCAATAACGGCAGCAACTCAGAGGATGATGACGATTTCCACGATGTTAACATGATTGATTCTTTTGTGGAAGATAGAACACCTCTCACCTTATCCTCTGATCCTCTAGAGACGTGCCTTATCCACTCCCATGATCTTGATGATGATATAATTAGGGAGACGTGTGCCATGTTGGATACTGCACCAGTACTTGAAGTTAACCGGTGGAGGCCACAAATTGAAGAATTGCCCCAAACTGATGTAGTGCCTCTACCGTCTAACCTCAAGCCACCGAAGCTTGACCTAAAACCTTTGCCCTCTGATTTAAAATATGTCTATTTAGGTCAAGATGAGACATACCCGGTGGTGATCTCTGCCCACCTGGAGAAAGAACAGGAGAGTATGCTGATATCTACTCTCATTGAGCATAAGGGAGCTCTTGGATGGACGATAGCGGACCTCAAGGGAATTAACCCATCGATTTGTACTCACCGTATATATGTTGAGGACAATGCAAAGGCTGTTCGGCAATCACAACGTAGACTAAATCCAAACATGAAGGAAGTGGTTAAGGCCGAGGTTCTCAAACTATTGGAAGTGGGGATCATTTACCCCATATCCGATAGTCAATGGGTGAGTCCAACTCAGGTAGTTCCTAAGAAGTCCGGGATCACCATCGTAGCCAATGCCAATAATGAACTCGTGCCGACCAGAGTTACTACTGGTTGGAGAATGTGCATTGACTACAGAAAGCTGAATACCGTCACAAGGAAAGACCACTTTCCTTTGCCCTTCATTGATCAAATCCTAGAAAGGCTAGCTGGTCATTCCTATTATTGTTTCCTTGACGGGTATTCAGGTTATAATCAGATTGAAATCGCCCCTGAAGATCAGGAAAAGACCACATTTACATGTCCCTATGGCACCTTTGCTTATAGAAGGATGCCATTCGGGCTATGTAATGCCCCTGCCACCTTTCAGCGATGCATGACGAGTATCTTTTCTGACATGGTGGGGAAATATCTAGAGGTCTTCATGGACGATTTCTCTGTTTTTGGTTCATCTTTCAGCGAATGCTTAGCAAGTCTTAAATGTGTGCTGAAAAGATGTGAAGAAAAAAATTTGGTCCTTAACTGGGAGAAGTGTCATTTTATGGTTCAAAAGGGAATTGTCCTTGGGCATATCATCTCGTCCAAAGGAATCGAGGTAGATAAGGCAAAAATTGATCTTATCTCTAACCTACCTCCACCCAAGAATATCAGGGACGTGCGATCCTTCTTAGGACACGCAGGCTTTTACAGACGATTCATAAAGGACTTTAGTCTCCTCTCTCGTCCTTTATGTAATCTTCTTCAAAAGGATACACCATACGAGTGGACTGAGCAGTGCCAAGAAGCTTTCACTAAGCTTAAGGGCATGTTAACCACTGCACCTATCATGCAGCCACCTGACTGGAGTCTTCCTTTTGAACTTATGTGCGACGCCTCTGATTATGCTCTTGGAGCAGTTCTAGGCCAGAGAAAAGATAAGCGGCCTTACGTTATTCACTACGCAAGTAGGACTCTAAATCCTGCCCAAGTGAACTACTCGACTACGGAAAAAGAACTCTTAGCCGTAGTGTTCGCTTTGGACAAATTTAGATCTTACCTGATCGGATCTAAGATCATCATTTACACAGACCATGCGGCACTTAAGTATCTTCTTTCTAAGAATGCTTCTAAGCCCCGCTTGATACGATGGATCCTTCTACTCCAAGAATTTGACTTGGAAATCAAAGATAAAAAGGGAGTAGAGAACGTAGTGGCCGATCATCTTTCTCGCCTTAATACCTCTGATTCTCTTGAGGCGACCCATATCAATGACATGTTCCCTGATGAACAACTGTTTAGAGTCTCCCATTCACCTTGGTTCGCTGATATTGCTAATTATCTTGCTACAGGTGCCATACCGACACACTGGACGTCACAAGATAAGAAGAAATTCTTTACCAAGGTGCGTAACTTTTTCTGGGACGATCCATATTTGTTTAAATATTGCCCAGACCAAATCTTAAGGAGATGCGTACCAGACGATGAGCATCAGAGTGTCATCTCCTTCTGTCACTCACAGGCCTGTGGTGGTCACTTTTCTGCTAAAAAGACCACAGCCAAGATTTTACAGTGTGGCTTCTACTGGCCCACTATGTTCAGGGACACTCATGAGTTTTGCAAGGCTTGTGAGCGTTGTCAGAAATTGGGAGCATTGTCCCGTCGAAATATGATGCCCTTGAATCCCATCCTTATTATAGAAGCATTTGATTGTTGGGGCATTGATTTCATGGGACCATTCCCCCAATCATTTGAAAATCTGTATATTTTGCTCGCCGTAGACTATGTCACTAAATGGGTCGAAGCAATTCCGTGCCGCAAAAATGACCATCGCACGGTCATTAAATTTTTAAAAGAAAATATCCTGTCGCGGTTCGGAACGCCTCGAGCCATCATTAGTGACGGGGGCTCACACTTCTGCAATAGACCATTTGAGAGCTTAATGAAGAAATACGGTATCTCTCATAAGGTGAGCACCCCATACCATCCACAGACAAGTGGACAAGCTGAGATTTCTAATAGGGAGATCAAACATATCCTAGAGAAAACTGTTAACCCTGATCGTAAGGACTGGTCAATCCGATTGACCGATGCCTTATGGGCATACCGTACTGCTTTCAAAACTCCTATTGGAACATCTCCCTTTAGACTTGTCTATGGGAAAGCCTGTCACTTGCCTGTGAAATTGGAACATAAAGCATACTGGGCGATCAAAAATCTAAATTTCAATCTGGACAATGCTGGCTCGCTACGCAAACTTCAGTTAAATGAACTTGAAGAAATCCGGAACGATGCGTATGAGAACTCAAGAATTTACAAGGATAGGATGAAGGCGTTTCATGATCAACATATTCTACGGAAATCATTCACGCCAGGTCAGAAAGTCCTCTTGTATGACTCTCGACTACATCTCTTTCCGGGTAAGCTTCGATCTCGTTGGACCGGCCCTTACATTGTTGTTACTGCTTATCCTCATGGGGCCGTCGAGATAAGAGATCCCGACAATGGCAAGGAGTTTAAAGTAAATGGACATCGATTAAAGCCATTTGTTGAGACATTTGATTCAGAGGACATGTCCATGCCTCTGATTGCTCCTGTTTACCAGGACTGATCTCCTAGTCTGATGGAGGTATAGGTAGGTTTATCGCTTTCATAGGTTAGTTAGTTCAATGTTTGTGGGTAACATTACTGCAAACCCTCACGAGACTACAACTCGTCCACTAGGGGTAACCTAGGGGTTTAAAGGCTTGTTGCATACGCTAAATGTAATCGAGAGCACCTGCGAAAGTGGTATAGGTAGGATTTTATTTTTGTTATTTTTGTTCTGCTTTCTCTCTCATGCTGACAAGCTTCTATGCCGTGATCTATTGGAAACTCTCTTGATTCGTTATTCAGGTACTATCTTCCCATCACTTCTCATTTACTTTCGTTGTCCCATGTGCATTGCATGCTCATATCTTTTACATTGAGGACAATGTAGATTTTAGGTTGGGGGTGGGAGATTAGATTTCCTAATCAGTATTTTATTGGTCTTGAGCAACAATTGTGAAAAATTTTGAATTTTTCTGAAAATTTCAACAAATTCGAAGTGATTTTGACAGATATCCCTAATTTAGATTTTCAAGGTACATAATGGTGGATTTATGACTCTTGGATTCCGTATCTGTTAGATTTCATAGTTAAGTGAATTATTAATCCATGATTAGAAGTTGTAAACATTGATTGAATCATGATTTCCGGACACGTCTTGCTTACACATTAAGACTTCAGTCTGATATTGAAGGGTTAATTTGGTAATCACTAAGCACGAAAGGAACCAGCCTGAAATATCTTGCCATCATGGTATAAAAATTGGAAAGGTTGGATAATTAATCTTCACCATAGGTTTGCTCCCTATAGGTGTGGAGTTAATTCCCCATGAATGATATCTAAAAAGAGTCAGGTGTACGATCTTCACCATAGGTTTGCTCCCTATAGGTGAGGATTTGATTCCCCTTCCTTGGCATTACTTTGAATAGAAAAATCAAAAGTTAATAGGCTAATCTATGAGGCAAGTTTTGGATTAGGTTTTAGTTATCATGAATTTTCTTGTCGGTTACCAATGATTTCATGAAATTGACGATTGGATCTCTTAATGATGATAAGCCAAGATTAGACTATACATCCATGGATCTCAATGTTTAAAATTTTTCTAATTGATGGATTGATACTTTACACTTGATTATGACGTCTACCGTGCGCTTGAGTTCAGGAGAAAATAATGCCCAATATTCATGAATCGTAGAATTCTAATGACTGGATTATTTCTCAAAAATCATTCGGCTTTACAGAAATTTTCATATAAGTCTCAACTTATTTTTCGCATATTTTGCTCGGGACTAGCAAAATGCTGGTTGGGGGTTGTGTTGAGGGTCAAATATTGCATGTTAGACCCCAGATATTGTCTGGATTTACGAATATAATGCTGTCTAATGGCTCGTTTTCTCATTCTTGTGTGGCAAAGTGATTTTATGAGCATGGATGGAAAAAAGACGTTAAAAGTTGAGATTTAACGATCTGATGACGCCAAAGGCAAGGGACACACTCCAGGGGACCAAGATTGACAAATATACACGGTCAGAAATCCGAGAAAAGTTAGAAATTGAAGCTCAAGTGGCCTGAAGGACGTCCAGAATGCAAGATCACGAGGTTCCCACCATCCGTTCGGCTCGAAACTTCATACGTCGCCTGAGGACCATAAATTAACCGTACATATAAAATTTCAGCCATTGAAGATCTCGGGAAGTGCCCCAACTGACAGATCAGCCTATAAACCATTGATTCTGGGCCCACCTGATATCTGGAACTGTCTCAAAATTATTATTGACGCCTTAAATGAGGAGTCAAAACAGATGGACGGTGCAGATTTCTCTAAAACATTGCAATGGACCCCATATTAGATGAGTGTGTACAGTGCACATGTGCACTCGCCGTACACCAGAATTTTCAACCGACGTTCCGTCTACAACTCAAAAAAAAAATAAAAAAATAAAAAATAAAAAAATTTTCGCAGCGGACGCACGGCCGCGGCCGTTTTTGCGAACGGTAGTGGGCCCCACCCATTGCTCGTATGGAGAATCTGATCCGTTCACCGTGTAGAGGGACTCGAATACTACAAAAACATGCTGAATTTTTGTACCCATGCGTGCACACGTGTGAGATACAGAGGCCACAAAAGGGCTGCTCGGTAGCGTTCAAAACTGATTCTTTTGTGATTTCTTCTCTGGGCCACGTCAATGGACGTTCAAAACCACTCATTCTTTACTGAAATTTCGTTCTGAATCCAATGGACGGGGTGGATTTTCCAGAAAATGTTTCTGTGGGGCCCACCGATCACAACAGCGAAATGGTGCGAAAGGTTTCGCACATCCGCGAAAACTGACTTTTCCGGACGGTTTTGGCCCACCATCTTTGATCATATGGCAGATCTGAACCGTCTATCATGTAGAGGACCCAATGAAATCCTAAGGGACGGTATTTCTTTGGAATTTGAGCAAGGAAAGTGGCGTGTTTCGAGGCACCGAACTTGGCTGCGAAAAAACTTTCAATGGGCATGCATAGCTTTCCAAATCCGATTCAAATCCGATTTTCACCACTCCAGCAGCTATATAAAGAGGTTTTGGACGTGGGGAGCATTCATTCAAGGTCTTGGGAGGAAGAACAGAGGGCTCGAGCTTGGGTTTCAACGTGGGCAAAGGAGAGAGAGAGGAGCTTGGTTTTTTCTTTCCCTTTTCTTTTCCGTTTCTTTTTCTCTTTATTTATTTGGATTGAGCCCATCCATGGCAGGCTAAATCCTCCTAGCTAGGGCTAGGAGGTGAAGCTTGTAGTGAGATGAGAGATTATATGCTTTTAATATAATTTTAATTTTTGAATTGAAGTTGGTTTTAGTTTGATTTTAATGAAAATATTTTTGGTCTTTAATGGTCTGTTGTGACTGAAATTACAATGGGTCTGCAATACTTTGAATATTTTCTTATCCCTTTTATGTTTATGACGTTAAGACGTCCCGTTGTTCACCATAGTCTCCTGGGCATGGTTGGATGACGGTACCCTTCTTAACCTTCATACATATGATTGGTTGGTAATTAGTTTAATTCTGTTGGTTGCCATAGTCTTTTTGGGCATGGTTTGGTGATGGAATCCATTCTAATTCATCTTCCTTTCATCTCTTTGAAAACTAGATCAACAGCAGTTCAGTTAATTTCATGATTTTTGAAACAGGCGTAAGATCTCCCTGATCTCTACAAGTGGATCCTCTGAATCCCTAGTTTCCTATCTCTGATTTGTTTCCTAAGTTTTAGATTAATTATTCTACAAATATTCCACCATTGCTAATTGATTTAGAATTCATCTTAGTCTAGTTCTAGTTCTAGTTAGTTTTAGATAACGTACAAGTTTCAGTCCCTTGGGATTCGACCTCGGTCTTACCGAGTTATTACTACATCACAACCCTGCACTTGGGGAGTGAACAAATACTGTAAGAGTGAGTGGATAATATGACACAACACATTGATGCATACATCAGAGCATGATGAAGTGGTTGAATAGATGAACTAAACTTTTTTGGAAAGGGCCCAGAGTATGTTGAGTAATTATGGGTTGGGTACGGTGCTATGAGTTGAAGCCATCTCTACAACTTACTATTTGGTAAATCGATCTCCCTCTACGGCTATTGATTGTAAAATTTCAAAATAATTATAAAATGGTCAGATAGTTAATTACTTAGGGATGTGGATATTTGTATAATGCCCTGAAAATTGGGGGTCGAGCATAAACTCCACTCCCGAGTTCTAATGCATCACTTATGCAACATAGATAATGATGATTGAATGTTGTTCACATTAGTACATTAAACATGAGTGAGATTATACCAAAACAGCATATCATGCTCTAGAGACAGTTAAATTTTTACAAGTGAAAGACTGTGATAGATATATAAAATATATAAACTGTTGTAGGTCTCCAGAGTGTGAACATGTTACCAGGTTAAATATATACATGTATACTCCAAAATGAACAAAATAAATATACATGGATGTTCCCAACAATGCAAAATAACAAGTGTAATGGCGTCTAATCAACATCCCTGTAACCCCGTCGAACAAAACATGGTCTACAAAGACCCGCCTGATAACTGCATATAGGAGAAACCCTACTCATCATCATAAAAGTCCGGGTCCGCTTCGCAAGCATCGCCATTATCTGAAACTAAAACAGGGACTGATTGGTGTTGTAAACACCGTCCCATAATGTGGGAGTGAGTGATCAACTCAGTGGAATTATACAACAGAGGTTAACATGTTATCAATTCAATTAAGCAGTAATGATAAAGCAGTACAATCAAACACATCCTAAATACTTTTGTTAATGCAAGGATAAAATATTTTCATGATGCATGCCCTCGCCTACACTCCCTCGTACGACACCATCTTACGTACGTGGCATGTTTTCTTCCCTCTGTGCTCCTCAACCCGGGGCATATGCAGTAGGATGTTATGAACGTGATTACCGAGTTTATTATTAGTCCTTTTCATATAGCAGGATTGGGAAGCTGAGGTACCTCCCTTATATCATTACCTAAATAATGATCCATTCTAGGGTCGTCAGTCCTAGACAATCTCATACGATATTATAGTTCTAGATCATTGTAAAGGGCTCGTCACCAATCAATACAGGTCTAGTTATATCTTATATACTACAATAAGGCTCGTCGCCCCAATGCAGTCTCAGGATATACTCGAGGTCACTACAAAGGGCTCGTCACCAATCAGAGTAAGCCGACAACTCGAATATAGTGTCTCAAACCACCATAATCGGCTCACGAGTCTAGGTTGCTCACTGGTCACTACGGAGAGGCTCATCGCCCCAGCATAGGCTGACAGCTTTACCACAGTGTCCCATACCACCATGTCTAGCTCATGAGTCTTAGTGGATCGAGGTATCAAGGTTAGAGGGGCTTTTCACTTGTAAGTTTGGTACCTTAGGTTCATGCAGTAGCGTCCAAACATGGTGAACGTACTTCGGTCAATCGGGTTAGTTGATAAGCTTAACTAGGCCAAGTGCACATTGAGTTGATCGACATGGAATGCATCCTACTTATGGCAGAATAAGGTCCTAGGGCCATTCTATACTCCATTTTTGGCACTTCTAATTATTATATTATTTTAATTATTTTTTTAATAGTTCATCATCAAGTTTACCCCGTCTCCACCAAATTTCATGAGATTTTGTGTTGTAGAAAAATTCTAAAAATTTCAGAAGCAGTAGCTGTCCAACAAGTGAATTTCGGATAGTTGTCACAATGACCTACTTTAAACTATATTAAATATTTTATTATATTTTTATATAAAACTAGACTTATTTAGCTTTAATCTGGTTTTGAATCACCTAGATCGGAGTTATAACGAGGGAGATATGATTTTTCAAAGTTGGACAAAACGCGCAGAAAAAATGTAGAAATCGGGCCGCCTGACCGTTGTATGGACGAGGCCTCGCTAAACCGGCGAGCCCCTCGCTAGTCACTGGACTTTTTGACGAGGTCCTCCCCCCCCCCCCCCGAGGATGCCAAAAACATGTGGGACCCACCTCGAGTCCCCCCGAATGGAGTCGTTTGGGCCCACAAGTTCGTTGAGGCATTTATCGGGTCTCATTTACAAATTGGAATGAGTTATGCGATGTACAATATATGATTTTGGGGTAGGAGAAGCTAATCTATCCAAATAACTTATCTACATCGTGAGATTCTAAGAATTCAATAGTAGAAATCTCATTTTATTCATGTATTTACCATTTACAGTAAGTTTTAGTTTAAGTATAGTTCTTTACCATCTAAACATTAGGATTTATGTCTAATATGAAAGTACTTTGAGAAATTTGAAGAATGAGTTGGTGAAAGGTGAGATTTTGAAGAAAATGGGTTGAAAAGTAATTTTTAGACTTTGGAATTGAGCTTTGAGAGTGTTATGGTTAACCCATTACCTAAGGATGTCTAACTCCAGGTTGGCAAAATTTCAGGGTGTTACAATTTGGTTGCGATGCTTACTCTTATACACCATCAATTAAGAGAGATAAGTTAAACCAATAGGTTAAGAAGTGTACTTTTGTCAGTTATAGTAATAGGGTGAAATGTTACATATTGTATGATCAGAAGGTCGAGCACAAGGAAACGAAAAGAAAATAAATTATTAATGCATATAATAGTAGAATACTTAAAGGACTTGAGCTATAGATAGAAGTTTTTTAAAAAAAAAGAAGAAGAAAAAAAGAGGCGGAATAACCACATGTTAAGAGAAATCCACCAAGGGATCGTAGGTTATTGTTGAGACACAGGGATGATTCAAATGTTGCATTTATTTTCATTACAAATAAGAAGAATCCATCCACTTTTACGAAGCAATATAAAACAGATATGTAGAGAAGTTGATGATACCGATTCATGATGAGGAGGACTCTTTGTACAAAAATCAAACATGGGAGCCAGTAGAGCTGCTCACTAAGCGAAAAGTGATCGGTTGCAGATGAATTTACCACAAAAAAAATTAGATAGGTATATGGCTAGATTGATAGCAACCGGTTATGCTCAGAAAGAGGGTGTCGACTTCGATGAGATATTCACGCCAGTGATAAAGTGAGTATCCTATGAGATTTGCATTCTCCTTAGTTGACCAATATAATCTAAAATAGTAACAATTAGATGTGAAGACTGCGTTTCTAAATGAGGAACTAGAAGAACATATCTAGATGAAGCAATCAGAATGATTCGATGTGCAATGAAAGGAGAAATCATTTTCCAGGTTAAAGAGGTCATTGTGCAACCTGAAATAGTTGCCTAGGCAATGTTATAAGAAATTTAATTCTTTCATATTGAGTTGATGGTTATTGTAAGGCCCGTATCCTAGTTCGTACTATTCCGTCGACTCCTGCAATCCTTCCCGGCAAATTTCAGCAACTTGTGACCTATAATCGATATTTACGCGCGATCCTAAGTCGTATCCCGTAGATTTAAGTCGGCTTAATTCGATACTTATACCATTATGACCACACCGTCACCACAATTCCAACATCGTGACTCGCACACTGATCCGATACCCGAGCCAGGAGATGAGGGTCCGCGTTTATTTCGAAGAAACACCGCACATTTACAATCCTAAGAGAATCTCTACAACATGTCCCATCAATTAATTACTCAATCAAGTGCACATCAATCATCTCATGTCAAGTACAAGTCAGGTGCCACATCACTCAACCCATAACTCAACACATCACTCTACCCATCACAACCCATACCTCCCTTATACAAGCTACCCAAAAGGTCAACAATTTCTTACACCACCCATCCCTCTCTCCCATCCATCACATCCATCACCTCTCCTTTACAACAACTCCTTCTCTCTCTTTCTCTTCACAATTCCAAGCAAGCAAAGTAGTGGACGTTCAAACCTTTCTAAGAGAGAAAAGTGTGTTTTGTGTGGCCCACTTCCTCTCCCAAGATCCATCATCCTAATCATTCATTTCTCATCATCTTCCATCAAAGAGAGGCACAAAGAGAACGGCGTTCCATCAGACCAAGAAGATCAAATGGCGGGTGTTTTCATAAGCCTAGATTTTATTTTTTTGATGATGGGCCAAGTGAGGCCTATCAATTGATGGTATGAATCTCACTTTGGACCCTAGGTGTAGCTCATGGCCTACCTTAATTCTCATGATCATTCCATGATAGATTATTCTCCATGGACCCCATCATGATGTTTATTTTCCTTGCATGAATAGAAGTCATCTAGACCTTCTATTTTGGTGGAGAAGGCATCTGTACCGTTGATCTTTGATTTGGTGGGCCCACATGTATTGGGACCCACTTGATGTATGATTGAATGCAAGGGAGGGCTCATAGTGGCGAAGCCCTCCATCACACGTGTCCTTCTCTCTCTCTCTCTCTCTCTCTCTCTCTCTCTCTCTCTCTCTCTCTTTCATTTGTTTTTGTGTGTGATAATATGGTTGTGTGGCCCACTCGGATGGACCCCACCTTGATGTATGTCTTATCCACACCATCCAACCATTTGGTGGCCCACCTAGGCAGTACGCTTGTAGGTGGGACCCACCTTAGATATGTGTTGTTACCAAACCGTACATGGCTACACAATGGAGTGTGAACTGGGGTGTATTGACGCCCAACCTCCTAGGACACACGTTGGAGGTTGGGAAGGAAAAATAAAAATATCGGTTTAATTCTAAACTTTTTTGGTGGCCGCTCATGTATGCCCCACCTTGATATATAAATCAAATCTACACCGTCCATTCCATTCCCCAACTCATTTTAGACGTTGAGCTGAGAAATGAAGTTAATCCGATTATCTGGTGGGCCATTTTATAGAAAACATTGGTTCTTACTGTTAAAATTCACTCTGATTTTTCTACACGTCAAAACATACAGCATATTGGGCTTGTTTGATCTGTCTTGAGCCATGGAATGCAATGGTTGGAGTGGATCCACCTGATGCGGGCCCCACGTACAAAAACCGCGAAAATGCTACTTCTAAAAAAAAAAAAAAAAAATTTAGCATGTAGTGCCTGCTGCTGCTGACGCTGCAGCAGGACACTGCTACGTTTGAGGCAAGGACGTGGGTCACATGCTTAGGCCCCACCATGATGTGTGGGAACATCAACATCGTGCATTCTGATGGCCCCCTTAGGGCAGTGGGCCACCCCCAAAAATTAGCCGTAAGTGGAACTCAGGTGGTCCACACTACAAGAAACAGTGTTGATTAAACGTCTACCATTGGAAACCTTTTGTGGTCCAGAAGTTTTGGATCATTATGAAATTTCTTTTTCCTCTTCAATCTGGGTCTATGTGACCTTACCAACAGATTGGACGGTAAATAAATGTTACGATGGGCCCCATGTGGTACCGCACCTTGATGTTTATGGTTGGTCCTCGCCGTCTAGATAGTTGGACAGTGGGCTGTACCATGAAGTATGTGTTTCATCTGCCCCTGCTCCCCCTGTACGTGAGCTGCGTCCGTGCAGCGTGGGACCCACTTGATGTATTTGTTTTATCTACACCGTCCACACCACTGGATGATGGGACCCATCCAATGATGCATATATCCACGCCATCCACTATTAGGATGGTGGGGCCCACCATGATGCTTGTGTTGTATCCATGCGTCCAACCATTTTGAAAGCTCATCTTATGACTTGAGGCCAAAAGGAGACATCTATTTATCTGGTGGGCCACTGATAACAGTGGTGGGTTGAACGTCTACCATTGAAACTCCTTTAGCCCAGAGGTTTTGGATAAATATAAAATTTATTTATTTATTCTTATTAGGTTTGTGTGACCTTATCAGCTGTTGGATGGAAAAATAAACGGTATGGTAGGCCTTGAGAATTTTAATGGTGGAAATCATTATCACCACTGTTATTTGGAGTGCGGTCCAGATGATCTTTTGATACGATTCATTCCTTGTGAAATGCTCTAGAATGATCTTTACATGAATCATGACCCATTATAATGAATATAAGGTCGATTTGATTCAGCCCATTTGATAAGACCTAATGTGATATATGAGGCCCGTTGTTGAGGCCCACCTTGATGTGATATATGAGGCCCATTGTTGAGGCCCACCTTGATGTGATATATCAGGCCCGTTGTTAAGGCCCACCTTGATGTATATGAGGCCCATGTTATACGACCCATTTGATGCATTCGAGGCCCAATGGAATGTATATAAGGTCCATTGCAATGTGTGATTCCACCATGGTTTGTGTAATGATATTTATAGCGGACCGTGCCTTGGGAGCAATGATGGTTTGATAACCACATTATAAGTACAATGTTGGTTAAATGTCCACATTGTAACTCTCCTTAAGGCCCATTGATGGGCCCCTACTTGTTGTGTGTAGGCTATTTAGGAACATCTTTGTTGTAAGGATAGTTCACCACCGTATAACATGCTTAGTATAGTTCCATAATTCATGCCCATGCGCATCATATGTATGTTTGATATGAGGAATGTTTGATCATAGCATAAGCCATTGGGCTAAGACATTTACGGGACTTCTTATGAGACAGAGTGCCCCACATGAGCGCGTGGTATGCGTAGGATTGTTGCATGACTGGACAGTATGACTCATGTATCTCGCATATGTGTGACATGATCATTGTATGCCCTAATGACATCAGGGTCGTGGCCTCCATAGGCATATCGTGGATGACCGTATCGGATACCGAAAATACTTAGTTCTAGCACTGTGGGCATTCAGGATGTCCTTAGGTGAAAGTCTCAAAATCTTTTTGATACCAGGAGATGCTCCAACGTCTACACCGAGTGGATATACGAGCGCAAGAGTACTGAATACCGGTAGGCTACGTCTCTCACTGTGTCATGGTCGGTTGGAAGGGGGTGTGGCCTTGTCCGCCCGAGTAAGGGGGTTATAAGTTAGTTTGAGTTCGACCAACTCACAAATGAGTCCGCTATCGACGAGCCGGATAGGTATTGACAAACTACTGGTCAGGCAGATAGTGAGGTCTATTCCGCTCGTTGGGCTGAGAGGCTAGGGAGGCGGCAGTCAGTGTGGAGTGTAGTAGACCCTTGTGATATTCTAGAGAGAAACTGTATTAATATGTGTACTTAATGAGGACTGACATGCTTGTTTTACATCTCGCATATGACATTTGGCTACATAGGCCTCGTATCGCATGGTCTTGGTATGGCCGATAGCATTCATGTCTTGCATCACATAGCCTTGGTACGACTGATTGTATTCATGAACTTACCTGCATATTTCCACATTACTCTAATATTGTATACTTGGCACTTGCCTTGCGCACACACTTACACCTCCCTCTAAGCTTTTGTAAGCTTATGCACGACCGTTGCGTGCAGGTGTCGTTAGATCGCAGCAGTGCTGAGGCAGGAGCGCGTATCAGACTATTTTAGAGCCTTTTTATCACCATGTATTTTCCTTTCTGCATTGTACTCAAAGTTTTTGATATAGTGAATATATGGTAATGTTATTTTGTGACTTGGTTATGCTAATGGTTATGCTCCATTAAAAAAAATTATACTAAAAATTCTCCTTATAGGATCCCAGGATTGGAATATGGCATACGAATGCCGGGAGCCAAGAATGGAGCATTATGGAGGCGGTCAGCGCTGGATTCGGTGATCGAAAATTTTGCGAGCCCATTTTCTAAGTTTGGGGCGTGACATTATCATAAGTGAATTCAATCATTATATTTATTTTAAAGTATTAATTGATAATGAATTCATTATTTTGTAATATATGTTAATGATCTGCTTATCGCCAGCTATAACATATATGAAATTAATATGTTAAAGGCTTGGTTTTCTAGGACATTTGAGATTAAAAAAAACTGGGGGCTGCAAAGAAGATTTTTAGCATTACATACACAGACAGAAAAATGAGTTGGCTATGGTTATCTCAGAAGGAATATCTTGAAAATGTCTTAGTCAAGTTTGGACTGAAAAAGACTAAACCGGTTAGCACTCCCTACACTGCTCACTTTCAGCTTTATTCAAACTCATGTCCTACATCAGATGAAAAAAAACAGTATATGTCTCGTGTGCCCTACTTAAGCACGAATGACAGTTTTATGTATGTCATGGTTTATACTAGGCCAGATATTTCACATGTGGTTGGCGTTGTGAGCAGATATATGTCAATCCCGACAAACAATATTATGAAGTAATGAAATGGTTACTTTGCTACATACAGACTACCATGGACTATGACTTTGTAACGCCCCGACTTTTTAGGACTCGAGTATGCGACCCGTGCCCCAAAAACCCAGGTGTTAACTAAAGTTGTACACGAGTTGAGTCGAGTATCGCCCTACTCGTACTCGGATCTACTCGGCCAACGAGCATGGACTCGCTGCTCGTACTCTACTCGCCTGAGTACGAGTAGTAAATGAGTCCGAGTTTTCGAGGCGAGTTCGAGTACGAGCAGAAATCGAGTCGAGTAGAGTGCGAGTTTTCGAGACGAGTTCAAGTCAATTGAAATTCGAAGTTAAACTAAACAATAAAATATATAAAATGCACATAATTTATGTTAAAAAATTTTAATAATTACATTAGCATATGTACATTACATTGTTCACTTCAAAATGACAATTTATAACTGATAACTTCTATAAGTGGAGTGTCTTCCTGTATTGTCATCTGATCCATCGGAACTGCTATCTATTTTTTCATATATGAATTGGTTTACTTCCTCTGAGTCAGAAGGCGAAGAGATTTTTCCTTCATGCTCTTCTATACTTTGAACTAGATTTTTCAAACTTATTTTATGTGAAGAATTATATGTAGTACCCAATGCCCTATAAAATTCACCGAGACGAGTCAAGAATTTGAATTTGTTACTCTTTTTTTTATTCTTGTTTGTCGTACTCGAATAACTCGACCCTAATTCAACATCGTGTTGTCTTTAACTCAAATATCGCTGAAGTCTAGAAACATCTTCTATACTGCGTTTTAAGGCGAGTTGGAATTGTTCATGTTCCAAAGCTTTTAATCTAGCTTCTTCCTCTACATCTTCTGTGGATGTTATTCGTGTACTATATTTAAAAGCAGAAGGTTTGGATGGAGTGAAAGATTTTCTATTCGAATCTAACAGAGCTTGAAAAAGAATTTGGACATCCTTAGGGGCATTGGGGCATAGTTTTACATTAACACCTCGACATGACAAGTGTAAGTGAAAGCGATTAGTCTTATTTACAAACTTTGTGTCACACAAACCATACTTAATCTTTATTTTTCCAAACCTTGGTGGTGATTCAACTAAGGAAGCATAGTCACAAATATTTATCAATGGCTCAGATGACGACATATCTATATTTAATTTTTAATAAAAAAATCAGAATATTGATAAATAAATTAAACTTGATATAGGAACAAAAGAAAGCAATATAAATGTATCAAAAGTAAAAAATAAAAGCAAATGAACAGGCATATGTAAATAAATATCAAATATTAAAAGTCTTTCAAACCACATTCCAAAAGGACCAAAACTTTCGTGTTTGCAGTTGCAATGAAATAATATTATAGATCATTCAACATTCAACCAAAAAAAAAATAAAAAACTGAAAATAATTATTAATATGTAGGTAGAGACTCGTCACGAATCTCAATCTCATCTTCTTCATCATCATCATTATTCATATCTCTTCCCCATATTGGGCGGAACCAATCTTGCATACAAATCAACGCTTTAACTGTATTTGGCGAAAGTGAGCTTCGATACTTGCTCACAACCCTGCTCCCCGTGTTGAATGCGAATTCTGATTGAAATTGATATTGATAATATGTCCCATGCCATCATAGATAATGTAAGGTATTTTGATTGACTGACTCTCATCTTCCACCATTCCAACACATCAAATTCGGATTACACTACGATTGGCTCCTTGAGGTACATTTCTAACTCTGATTCTTTAGTATCAACTCCCATTTGTGCTTGTGCTAAGTATGATATGTATTCATTTAGCATATCCGAATTACCAGGTATACAAATATCCGCATCTCTACTTTCTTTAACACCCGCTGCAGGTAAAGTATTTACATACGATTTGTACAAATCTTCAAGGGCTTGACGAACCTTAGACGTCTCTTCTGTCACTCTTTCAGTAGGATAAAGCTTCATAAAAATAAAGCTAACCAACCCCATATTACAACGAGGATCAAGAACAACTGCCAAGGACATCAATAGATGACATTCATCTCAGTATTTATCGAACTTCGTCTTCATACCAACTATCATTTGGCGTATGAAATCTGGACCCACACTGACATTTTTCTATAGAGCATCATTAATCTTCCAAAGAGATGGAATAAACAGATTCGCGGTTGGATACTAATTCTCAGAAAAAATATTCGTGCACTCGTAGAAAACTTTGAGAAATATGTGAACTTGTTGTGCTTTGGCCCAATCATCTATGCTCGGTGACTAAGAATACGTTCTGTCACGCGCCGCGTATTCAGGAAATATAAGCTATAATTCCATTGTTGTATCTAACATTTTATAGGTCGAGTTCCAATGTGTATAGATATCCAACTTCAATACTTTTTTAGATGGCACATTCAAACGTTGCATGATGTCATTCCATACACTCAGTCTCGATGGCGACCCTCTTATATATTTCACACTTTCTCTTATATTCTCTATAGTGTTGTCAATTTCTTTCAGCCTTTCTTATACAATCAAATTTACAATATAAGCACAACATCTGACCTGAAATATTTTTTTTTTAAACAATATATTTCCTGTAGCCCTGAACTGGTTACGTAAGCATGAAATGACACTGTCATTTGCTGAAGCATTGTCTAAAGTTATTACTGAAATTTTCTTCTCAATGCCCCAGCCTTTTAGACAACCGTAGATGCAATTTGAAATAAGTAAACCAGTATGTGGAGGAGGAAAGTGTTTGAAGTTCAAAATTCTCTTGCATAGTTTCCAATCCTTATCAACAGTGAGCGGTTAATGAAATATATTATTTTCTTTGATTGGACGACGTCCATAAATCAGAAGTCAAAGTTATTCTGGTCACTAAAGCCCAAACTTCTTTCAGTTTTATCTTCTCGTTTGCGTACATCTTCATACTTTCTCTCTGCACTGTGACGCAGGAGACATTCTTGGCCCGAGGGTTAAGGAATAGACAGAAAGCCTTAAACTCTTTTACTTTCTATCATTCTGAAAAGGTTTTTCTTCCAAAATCACTAATCTAGTAAACCACTCATTCAGCTTTTCCTTGTCAAACTTATGAGTGGACACTATGCCTTGGGAGTCGTTCCCTTCTGACTTCGTAAATGATAGCGTTTGTTGGCCGAGAGGAGGGAGTCTTGCTTTCTTAGGACACGTCTTCAAATGTCTAATTAAATGTATCGAAGATCCTCCTGGAATCTTGTTGAATAACCCTTTTGCAGTGATTACACTTTATCTTCTGTACACCGTTAACTGTCACATCTTCTAAATCATCCCATACTGTTGATCTCTTCTTCTTCCCTTTGCATACAGTCGACGTGTCTGTGTCCTCTACGATTAGAGCAAATGTGGTTGATGCACCCATTCCAAGGGTATTTGGGCTTTCGTCTTGACTAGCCATATATAAAATAAAGTTCTCGATATGTTATACGACTATACCTAGGGTCCTAGTCTCCTAGACAGCTAGACTGCTACACGGGCATAATTACTTAACTGTCTAAATCAGCCACTCATTCAAAGTTAGATGGATTGTAATGCTTCATTTTTTAATTTAAATGCTACGCGAAAATTTTGGCAGCATCTCTCCTTATCTCTTCAGAATATATTAATTTTATATTTGATTCTCATGTCAATCATCAACACAAAGTGTGGACATTTGATGACGAAAATAAATACATGAAATATATCCAGAAAGAAAAAAGAGAGACAAAACCAGAACAAGCATATGCATTTAAATTGAAATAAATGAAGATATTACAATCTATCTAACCCTGAACTGTCCAAAAAAGGACAATTTGAGCAATTTCTATGCATCCAGGAACACACTGAATCTGTCTGGCAATATAAAAATCCTCAAATGGGTAACTGATTATCTTATGGTACAAGTCTATAACTAAAACAATACAAATAATTTATATCTATGCAAATAAAGGAGCATGCTGAAATTGACATTCATCATCTAGCTAATAGTAACTAAGTAAACTGTCATTTATAAAGTAAATTAAGAAACATGGAAAACATAACTATTCTATTAGGGCATACTTCTGATGGAAAACAAAACCATATACATACATACATACATATAAATAGAAAATCTGATGGAAAAATCAATGGTTATTATCATACTTCTCATATTGATTTTTGGGCATGTTCCGTCAACAATTGGGTGACTCGTTTGAACAGTCTAAATAGAAGTACATATGGGCCATGTGTATAGTTGAAGAGTCATCACGCCAGTCGCCGCCAATTTAAAAAGGTGATGAGACTATTACTAATGAAATGATAGTATACAATACCTTGCCTTCCCAAACTCGAAAGGAATAGAACTATGCAGTTCCTAGCCCCACCAAATGTAAAAGCTTGCTATTTTATTATTATGACTTAGAAGTAATAGAACTATGCAGTCCCTATACCTGGGATTTGAGATTATTATTATTATTATGATTTTTTTTTAATTTTTTTTCTTGGTTAGCCCATTAGATTAGTACACCCACTGTCAGCTCACACTTCATGGTTAGCCACCCCCTGCTCAAGCCTTTAGATCAAGTGGTGATTTAACAATTATTACTTCAAAGTTAGAAGTTTGAATGTTTAAAGAAGATTTGTAACAAAAAAATAAAAAAATCTTAGGCATTTTGAATTAAACATTTTTTCTAATATATATTTTATTCAGAAATATTTTAAAGTTAATCTAAAGATACAGAATAGTAATTATAAATTTATAATGTATTGATAGCAAAATGAGTCCAAACGAGCTAAACAAGTACTGTTCTTATTAATGTTGATCGGTGGATATCATGCAATGTGGGCCCACATGGTGCTCGCCTGCTCGGTAGGTAGTCATGTTCCTACACGAGCTAATCAAGTACTGTTCTTATTAATGTTTTAGTCATAGGCTCATAGCAAACCGAATATTTAGGGAAAACAAAAATATCAGGTTAATCCCAAAGTTATATTAAACAATTTCTATATTAACATATATTAAACAATTTCTAAAAATATAAAATAAAAATTCCACACATTACCGAGCGAGCTGGGCAGGAACGACCGGCAACTACGTGCAGGGCAGGGCGATGATGAGTGGCAGCCTGGCAAGGATGAGCTGCGGCACCAGACGACTGGCAGGGACGAGCTCCGTCACCGGACAGGGTCTAGCACCGCTGGACAGGGGACAGGGGCGAGTGAGAGAGAGAGGGGAGAGGGGGGGTTTTTTTTTTCAAACAGGCCGGAAGAAGGGTTTGGGCGCTCGCTGGTTGAAAATGACGGGTGGGTGAGGTAGAGTTTTTTTTAGGCACTCAGCTACTTGTTGGTTGAAAATGATGGGTGGGTGGGGTAGGGTTTTTTTGGAGCGAGCTTATATGTAAGGGTACCGAGTCGAGTACCGAGTCGAGTACCTCTAGACTCGTACTCCACTCGTAATGTAAACGAGTCGTGGAAACCCGCTCATGCTCGGCTCTAACTCAGATGAGTCGAGTACGAGTGAGTATTCCGAGTCGAGTCAAGCGAGTACTCGAGCCATAGTTTGCTCGTGTACAGCTCTAGTGTTAACCTTAAAGGATGATTAAATTCGAGTATATATATATATATTTCAACTATTAGAGTAAGCAGATGAGAGTAGAATGGACAAATCAACATAAGAAAAATTTTCAATTACATTTAGAGTATACAAGAGAGTGTCCATAATGACTTATACAAACCAGTGTCTTTACATTAACAATTACATGATTTGCATACATGAGAAATATAAATGAAATATATAACGAAAGACGCATCCTTGATAGGTACAACCACACATCATTGACCATTATAACGACTCCTCATCAGTCTAAACCTGCATATCACTTAAGCCACCCGTATTACCTGTACGGTTGTATATTTGATGGATGAGTGACCAACTCAGTGTGAATTTTTCTCAAGATTACACACCGTCGCATTAGGTAAGTGTAGTCATGAAAACATACAAGGCATACAAAATAATACATAATTCAGTCTTATTATATGCATGGATATATGAGTGCACATCAACTGGGGATATTCATCCAGTTAGCTTTTGGGCAAAACTCATGCAATGTGGCCGGTCACCAGTGAAAGTACATAGTACATGCGTAGTGCCAAACTCACCAAAAGTGGGTCGATAGTCAATGGTTTGAGAGTTAATGAAACGATACCTAGGGGTGTACACAGGTCGGGCTGAGTTGAACTGGCCTCAGCCCGTCCAGGCCCGTTCAACAGCCACACCAGGCTTGAACCCGACCGGGCCTGGTCATCGGGCCAACATCTCCAGCCCGAACCCGGCCCGGCAGCAATCGGGCGAGTTCGTGCTGAGCTTGAACTCGCTTCGACATCATGTGGTCTTGGAGGACATCGCTGATGTGTAGAAGCCTCTTTCATACTACGCTTTAAGGCGAATTGAAATTATTCTCCTTCCAATGCTAATAATTTAACTTCATTCTCTGCTTCAGAAAGTTTGGATTGGGGAGTGAAAGCTTTTTTGTTTGAATCAAGAACTGCTTGGAAAAGAACTTTGATTTTTTTTAGGATTTAAGACACGGTCTTGCATCTCCACCCCGACAGGATAAGTGTAATCTGAGCCAATTAGTTTTGTTAACAAACTTTGCTCCACACAAATTACACAAAATCTTGAACTTTCTACACTTTGGAAAATGAATTAAAGAACCATAGTCCCAAACGTTAACCAATAGTTCGCTTGAAGACATATCTACATATTGTGCTGAAAAAGTATTTTATGTTTTTTAACAATAATGAAATACCGACATAAGATAAAAGTAATTTATGGATTAAAAACTAATAAAAGTCAACATAACTGATAAATAAAAATAAAAGTCAGCAAACAAATGCAGAAATGCATTGCGCAGCTTGCATAACATCCATCAACATAACAGATAAACAAAAATAAAGGTCAAAAGAGTATTCATTACAACATTTGCAAATTCAATTAAACTAACAAGATCATAACATCCATCCCAAACATCCATCATATTGTTGTTGTTTCATATGTTACGGCTTCATTCATATTCTCCTCCTCTTCCTCATTAAGATCACCTCTTAGACTCGGACGTAACCAATCTTATGTACAAATTAATCCTTTCATTGTATCTGGTGCAAGAGAACTTATAGTCTTGCTCATGACCCTACTCCTTGTGCTAAACACAGATTCCAATACCACTGTTGAAATAGGAATTGATAAAATATCTCGTGTCATCGTCAATAGTGTAAGATATTTTTCTTCATTAACTCACAATTTTCACCACTCCAAAACATTGAACTCTGAATCATGTCGCAGTACGACCGACTCTTTAAGATATATGTCTAACTCTGATGCTTTCGTGTCTGTGTCTATATTTTCTTTTGCTAAGAAAGACATGAAATCAGCATCGTCGGAGCTTGAACAACCTGCAATATAACTTCGGAAGCACTTGGTGCGGACACTGTGGTTGTGTACACGTTGTACAATGCTTCGATTGCATGAGGTTTCAGTATTGCCTTTTCAGTAGGATAAATCCTCTGGAGATGTACTTAACATAACTCATCTTGCTCGGAGGATCAAAAACAACAGCTAAGGACATTATCAGATGACAATCATCCCAGTACTTATCAAACTTCATTTGCATACCACCTGTCATGATTTGGAGAAAAAATGAACCGTCATCAGCAACTTTCTTCAGGGCATCATTGATCTTCCACACAGATGGAAGAAACATATTTATTGTAGAAAACTTATTGCCAGAAAATATTTTCATACAGTCATAAAAAACCTTCAAAATTTTATGAACTTCTTTCGCTTTGCTCCAATCATCATCAGTAGGCAACCAAACATATGTTCTATCACGCACTGCATATTCTGGAAAGGCATGTTCCAATTTCAGGGCTGAATCCAACATCTTAAAAGTGAAATTCCAACGTGTGCATGCACCTAGCTTCAACATTTTTGGAGACGTCAAATTCAAACGTTGGACGATATCATTCCATATACTCAATCTTGACGGCGAGCCTCTTATGTACTTCACACACTCTCTCATATTTTTTATAGTTTGGTCAATTGATTTCAACCTTTCTTGTACAATTAAGTTGAGAATGTGTGCACAATACCGAACATGAAATATTTTTTTCTCAAAAAATAAGTCGTCGGTTGCCTTGAACTGATTACATAAGAATTGTATGACACTATCATTTGTCGAAACATTAGCTAGAGTTAATGAACTGACTTTTTTTTTCAATGCCCCAATCTCGTAGATAGTTGTACATGCAATCTGAAATAACTAAACAAGAATGAGGAGGTGGAAGGTGGCGAGAGTTCAATATTCTCTTGCAAAGTTTTCAATTTTCATCAACGTAGTGTGCAGTCAATGAAATGTAACCCTTTCTTTGATTTTATGCCATCCACATATCAGACGTCAAACTTACCTTTGAAACCGAATCTAAAACTGCTTTCAGCTTCATTTTCTTACTGGCATACATCTTCATGCACTCCCTCTTCACAGTAACACGAGAGACCTTCTCAAAGTGAGGATTAAGGTATTTACTATATCCTATAAATATTTCACTTTCTACCATCTTAAATGGCTGCTTATCAATGATAATAAGCTTTACAAATTACCTCTTTAACTTTTCTTTTTCAAATTTATGAATGGTAAGTGTACCTTCAAAAGCAGATCATTCGGACTTTATAAACGATAGCAATTGTTGGCCTGAACGTGGAAGTCTAGGCCTCCTTACACAACTTTGTCTATGTCTGTTTAAATGAGACGTCGATCCCCCGACACTTTTGATTTATAGACTTTTGCAGTGTATACATCTGATCTTGGAGACATTGTTAACTACTACTTCTTCAAAATCATTCCAAACAGCTGACCGTTTCTTTCCTTTGTTTGTAACTGAAGACCCCTCTCCCTCAACAACAAGCGGTGATGTGGCTGACGCACCGGCACCGCTACCAGGGGTAGCCGTAGGTAGGACTCCATCCTCACTAATCATATCTAAAGATATGAAACAATTTCATTTATCCTTGAACCTTAGTAAAGAATTTTCTAAGCGGATAAATCAGTTACTCATTCAATGTTGGATAGATAGTAATGCTTTTATTATTTAATTTAAATGTCACGCAAAAATTTCGGCAGCATCTCCCCTTATCTCTCCAGAATATATTAATCTTGGATTTGATTCACACGTCAACTATCTACAAAAAGTGTGGATATTTGATGAGGAAATAAATGTAAGAAATATATCCAGAGAGAATTATGAGAGACGAACCGAAACAGGTATGTGCATTTAAATCAGAATAAATAAAAACATTAATATCTATCCAACATTGAACTGTCCAAAAAGGGACAATTTGAGAATTTCTATGCATCCATGAACACACTCAATCTATGTCTGGCAACATAGAAATCCTCAAATGGGTAACCGATTATCCTATACTACAATAACAATATAAAAATAATTAAATCAGTTACTCATTCAATGTTGAATAGATAGTAATGCTTTCATTATTCAATTTAAATGTCACGCCAAAATTTCGGCAACATCTCCCCTTATCTCTCCATAATATATTAATCTTGGATTTGATTCACACGTCAACTATCCACACAAAGTGTGGATATTTGATGAGGAAGTAAATGCAAGAAATATATTCAGAGAGAATTAGGAGAGACGAACCGAAACAGACATGTGCATTTAAATTAGAATAAATGAAAACCTTACAGTCTATACATTGAACTGTCCAAAAAGGGACAATTTGAGAATTTTTATGCATCCATGAACACATTCAATTTATGCCAGGCAACATAGAAATCCTCAAATGGACAACTGATTATCCTATATCACGACAACAAGAAAAAAAATAAAAAATATATCTAATAGACAATTGGTATAAGCATAGTTAAGACTAACTAACAAAAACAAAAAATATTGTGTCTCTTTTATATATATATATATATATATATATATATATATATATATATATATATATATATATATATATATATATATATAATAAGTTGTTTATTGTCATTGTCAATCGCAAGTATCAATTATTATCAAACTAACTATTAACAACATTTACAAAAATATAAATAACTACTTAATATGCATTAAAAATATTAGAATGGAGTGGCAAGAAATCTAATAAATGAAAATTTAAAGGATGTGAATGTTGCCTATGGGACAGCTAAAATTCTTTAAAAATAAAAATAAAAAAATTATACTAGCCAGTAGGCTTTCTATATCCCCGAACGGCTAGTTTTCTCTCACCCTCTTCACAAATTCTCTTTCTTTTGTTGTTTGCACATGTCATACCCTCTTACATAATCGAATTTATTTCAGTCCCATATTACATGGGTTCAAAATATGTCATTTTGATTTCTAAAGTGAGATTACTAATATAATTCTATCTGATATGGTTTAATTCACTTCCCAAACACGCCTCGGTGAATTCACTCCCTCTAACCCAAATCTATTAAACTTGTTTTGTGACCCACCTTGTTAATTTGTCCACGAATCATTGTAAAAATGTTGTATTGTTTCAAACCTTAAAAAAGGTAATAAATGAATGCAATCAATCAAAACGTGGATGTTTATATCAAATTCCAATCACAGGTGTTTGCCCTGCACATACCTAGTCAAGAGCACATCCTAATATTGCACATGTGTAAGATCCTAGCTTTCCAACTGGTGGGCCACATAGTTCAATCCAGCCTAATAAAACTTCTACTGAAAGAAAATTAAATACACCAATCATCCACATTCAAATCAATAAGGGTCACAGATTTGATGAGCATGATTTTTAAATTTGGCGTCGTTTAGTGAATGGGCCATCCAAAAGTGTCACATCAGATCAATGGTCTGGATTTCTAAAGGATGGCACCACACATCTCGCAGAGATGAGGAATCATAGAGTCCTGATGCATTGGCGAGTAGGGCCCTGATGCGCTCATTCCGTGCAAGTGGGACTCCCGATTAATTGATCCAAGCTGTTGATTTTTCTGATCCACATCATATGGGGAATGACCTAAAATTTGAATTGAAAGATCCTAGCCACCAAATATTTACCTCATTCACTGCCTGTCAAAGTATATAGTATATGGATGCACGCATGTTTTTATGGACGGTTGATGTCTGTTTTGATCCACTGATCAGAGAGTAAGAAGAATCATTGGTGGAGATTTTTGAGGAATACCCCATCCACAGTAAATGCAATAATATCAACGGTCTGGATTATCCAACCATGGGCCCCATTTGTACATAAACGGTGCATCTTCATGTCCACTGCATAGGGACTTCACCACATGTATAAGAAAAATGGACGTCTAGATAAAAAAAAGGATGAATAATATTTTATATTCATCATACACTTGTGGCCCACCTGATAAGTGGACCTTACTGATTTTTGGTCCATGTTTTTTCATGGTGGGACCTACTGATGAGCGACCAGGACTCTGCACATGTGCACAAATTCAAGTGTGTTGTCTCGCTCATGTTTTCTACCATTGAGATTTACTCATCACGGCAATGCTTCATCAAAGACCAACCAACATGCATTTGCACCCCTCAGTTTGTGATCTAGATCGTCGATCTCATGGTCCCCATCATGGATGGGCTATGACAGATGCTCCAAATTTTCCCGAGATTGGAAATGTTCAAATTGAATATGGAAAAAAAAATCTCTAATCTATACGGATCTACTGAAAGAGGAATCATACACTAAAAGAGAGAGAGAGAGAGAGAGAGAGAGAGAGAGAGAGAGAGAGAAATCATACTAGTTGCGGTTGGACAGAGGGATGAATGAGCTCTGTTGGTTGGATGGCGAGACGATTAGCAGAGAGAGGCGGATGGCCTATGCTAGTCGGACGAGCAGAGAGAGGGAGGGGAGAGAGAGAGAGAGAGAGAGAGAGAGAGAGAGAGAGATTTGGTGAGGATCGTGGGGTCGGGCGTTTTCAGCAAAAGGGAAAGGGAAAAGTGATGTAGGGTTTAAAAAAAAAGGTATATATTCCTAAAGGCGGGCCGGGTTGGGTCAGGACGAGTCGGGTTTGGGACCGAGTCAGGCCGAACTGGGTCATAGCCGAACTCGACCTGAACTCACTTTCGGGCTGAGAAAATTGGCCCGTCCTGACCCGAACTCAGTTCCGGGTCAGGCCAAGTCGGGCTTTTTTGGGCCGGGGTCGAGCTAGCTCAGTTTGTGTACCCCCTAACGATACCCCAACTAAATCTTATTAGGCACGTGCTACAACATCGAGAATTAGCCACCCATCATCGCTCGAATGCTATGAATGCATGATTAATCCAATCGTTATTAATCCGTTTACAACCAACATGTTTAATAAGCTCAAAGGTCACTACGAGAAGCTCAGAGCCCAGCGTAGGCCAATAGCTCAGGCATAGTGTCCCATTCCACTATCCTTGGCTCATGAGGCTACCACCTTTGGATGTTTAATAGAACTCAATCGACTAATGGCCAATCACATTTAGTATATGGGGTTTACCATCGCATAATTGTACAAAATAAAACATTGAACCCATATAGGGATAATACTAAAACAAAGCCACATATGGCGATATTAAAACAAGCCACATCGGGCAAATTTTTAAAATGGGCTACATAAGGCAAGTATTGAAACCATGCGATAAAAGACCATCACTGAAAACCATTGGACACAACAACCTTATATGATAGGCCCATATTAATGGTTAATTTAAACCACCATTCAGTAATCACTAAGTTGAAGGTCCATTACAATCACAACCAGTCGGGTTACATCTGGAGTATGGGTGTACATTTATAGGTGGGGGTTCCCCACTGATGTACCAGTTTAAGTTCCATAAGCAATCCACAAATAATCCACAAGCATGAATAAATATGCAGGATAAACATTAAGCATGTAATGTAGCAATTTAATCCCAACACTTAGCACATGTGACTATAAGATAAAAAATATCGATTATTAACTGAAATATAAATAAAAACTATCACCTAAACTAATGGAAAAAGGGAAAGCTCAAGGGGAAGAATCATCACCTCATACTTTGAACCGCCTACCAATGTTGCTAGAGAATGCGTATTTTCTTATAATCAATCCCCATCATAAATTAGAAACTTGTACAATTAGATCTAAATTCTACACACTACCTAGGGTTTAAGATCATAGCATAAGGTTTTAATTACTTATATTTCAGTTTTTAGTGTAGAATTAGGGTTATATCGTAGAGTTTAGTTATAGGCTCTAGATTTTAGGATTTGAATCCTATATGACGTACCATCAATTACAACGTAAATTAATAATTAGAAAATAATTATCAGTATTAGTGTTATAATTCATATTACCTAATCATAATAATGGTAATCGTTATATTGATAATTAATATCATGATCTACTATCAATGATAATATTT
Organism: Magnolia kwangsiensis; assembly: GCA_037074715.1. Classification (NCBI taxonomy): domain Eukaryota; kingdom Viridiplantae; phylum Streptophyta; class Magnoliopsida; order Magnoliales; family Magnoliaceae; genus Magnolia; species Magnolia kwangsiensis. The sequence goes on from CM073585.1 coordinate 91,524,944, forward strand.
AAGGGTGACAAAGCAAAACACTAGTGTCTAATAATGATATTGTTTTATTTTATTTTATTTTTGTCTAACCTAACTAACATTAATATATATAATTTACTAATGGCAATTCTTACCTAATATTCATAGTAAAAGTATTAATTAGTCAATACTAATAATGATAATTCACAAGTTCATATTTAGATATTTCCACATTATCTAATATCCTTATAATGACTACAAAACAATTAAGTAATACAAGTAATAATGATAAAAAATTAATATAATAAGGACTAATACTAATAACCATATTAACAAGAGCTATACTAATCCCATGATAATATTTAAGGATAGTAGATAAAATGTAAGTGTCTAATAATTATAGTTTTGTTTATTATATTTAATATTAATATATGTAACATACTAATGGCTCTTCATGCTCAATATTCATGTTAGTTAGGGTCTTAACTATCTTATCTAATGAATTTCAACCTCGAATCTATCCTATAGTTAGGGTTTTGAGAAATACAGGTTTCATAGTTACAATCTCTAATTCAGTAATCAAATTTAAATTACACTTGAGAGGGTAGAGAGTTTATACCTCAGTAGTAGTTGAGTGTGGCCCAACACCCATTCCAATGAGTTAACTTGGTCCTGAGTCAACTCCTCGACTCGGTCGAGTCGAGCTAGTGCGGCTACGCTCCCACTCACTCGCTCTCTTCTTTCTTCCTTTTTCTTTCTTTTCTCACTTCCCACCCCCCCCCCCCCCCCCCTCCCCCCCCCCCCCCCCTTTTTTTCTTTTCTCCCTAAGCTAACCCAAATCAGACTAGGTCCAACCTGACCCAGCTGGAGTCGACCACAACTGAGTTGAATTAGTTCCAGCCGAGTCAACTCGGTCCAACACATTCACTCACTTTCTTCTTCTCCTTTTCTCCTTCTTTTCTCCTTTGTTGGGATGTCCAACAATACTCGAACCAGGCCCAACCTAGACCTGGCTCGGCAGACCACATCTCACCTATCTCCTCTCTCTCTCTCTCTACCTGATTATTCTCCTTCTATCTTCTCTTTCGTTTCTCTTCTTCCTGCTACCACCACTGGGAATGCCCAACAATAGCCTAGACCAAAACCAGAAGATCTGGTCCAACCAAACCGACGCAACAACGGCGCTTTCTGGCTGACGGCTTGGGTGGGCCGAGATTGGTGCAACACGCGCCATCTCCCCATCTCTCTCTCTCCGATTTCCTTTCTTTATTCTTTTTCTACTTTCCCTATCTTCTCCAGAGACATCCAGCGGCAGGACCGGTTGTAACTAAGTTCAGAAACAGTCTCCCTTGACGAAGATGGTGATGGCCATTAATGACGAATTTCGAACGAGAGCTTTTCCTTCCAATAGGCTTCTTCCAGATGGTCCGTAGGGACCCTGGGGAGCTTGTAGACGAGCTTTTTCAAAGCTTGGGGAACGCCTGGGTGGTGGGTTCAAGTGGAGCAGGTTTTGACCGTTTTTCTCTCGAACTGTTGTAGGAGGTGGAGAGCGACCGCATCTACTAGCTCCTTATTTATGGAGAACATTAGCTCTCTAGGGCCGTCAAATGAGAATAACCGGCCCAGATGCGTCTCGTGGATGAGAGGTATTTGCAAATCACGGCACAACAAAACTAGCTATGATTCGTGGTTTCCAATTTGCTAAGAAAACCCTAGGTAAGGTGAGACGCACGGCTGAGATGCTCCACATCCAACGGCCGAGGTTGTAAGTGTACAGCTTGCCAGCAAGGCAAATAGGAGGAATGAAAACTTTTCATTTCGAGGAGATGCTGCACGCACGCTGGATTTGGCTGGGGGCTCGTGCACAAGTGCATTCTTTCCATCACGTGAAAGCAGTTAGGTTATGGTCAGCTCCACTTCCTTGATCAAATGGACGCGCGGCTTGGATCGTGCCGATAGGTGTTGATGGTGGGCTACGATCATCGAAAACAGACGCCGTTCGTTTAAACTGGACTTGGGTAGGAGTCTAGTGAAGAGAAAGGAAAGAGGAAGTTTTCCTCTTCAAGACAGCGGGTCAAATGCCGCTTGACCGGCATGGTGGATTACAGGTGCGCACCCACTATGCTACACACACAGAGAAAATGTGGGGCCTATAGTGATGATCGTGAAAATCCACTCCATCCATTTGGTTCTAGGGGGTCTAAATGGGTCCCCTTACTAAAGATTAAGCATATCCAAGGTTTAGGTGGGTCGTACGATCTGATTCCTAGCTCTAACGCTGATTTTCCGTTGATCTAATGGTCGGATCATCCCGAGATTGAACGTCAATGATTAAAAGATCCTACTGTGCCATTTGTAAGGCTTTCATAATTTATTACTAACCAATACTAATATTAATATGGACTTCATTACTTTCATAAATTACTTATAATTAAAATCTCTCTCACACACACATATATATAAATATAATTTTAATATTAACTTACTACTAATTGCATGTTGTTATTCACACATTCATTAATATATATAATTCATAATATACAATATCAAATTTAATTAAAATTATATTTGTATTTAATAATATTGTTAAATAATATACAATTCCATTAAAGTGTCTAATGATTTTTTATGCATACTTATAAAAGATATTGTATGCTACATTATTATTTATAATTTGATTTTATGTTACGAATTTATTATTCATTATGTTTATTTAATATAACATTATTTTCATAATATCTTAATACATTAAATACATATAAAAATTTTAAATCTTTACAAAGTATATACATTTTATAGTGTATATATTTAGGTTGCACTATATATATATATATATATATATATATATATATATATATATATATATATATATATATATATATATATATATATATATATATATATATGTTTATATTAAATTAATTTACATGATAACACTCGAATACTAGAAAAGTATGGGATGTTATAGCCTTAACTTTTAGAAATTCTATAGAAAAACTCCTATATTATATGGATGCAGATTATGTAAAGAATGTGGATAATAGAAGGTTGACTTCTGGTTACTTGTTTGTGTTAGCAGGTAGAGCGATCTATTAGTTGGATGTCGAATATTCAATTTATAGTTGCAATTTTCGCAACTGAAGCTGAATACATGCATTGATGAAAGCATTCAAGGAAGTTATTTGGTTTAAAATGATGATGAATGAATTAGAGTTTCAATAGGAAGTCGTGCCTGTAATTGTGATAGTGAGAGTGCGGTCAATTTGACGGAGAACTCAGTGTATTGCTCCCAGACTAAGTACATTGATGTTTACCATTATTTTATCCGATAAATGCTAAAGGAAGGAGATGCCACTCTTAAGAAGATTCATACTATAGAAAATCTGGCAGACATGCTTACGAATATTGTCCCTATAGAGAAGTTTAAGTTTTGCTCGACTTCTTTAAGCTTGGCAAAGAAGAAATGAAGATGGAGTGAGCATGAAGCAATGATGACGTTATTTTAAAGATAATTATAAATGGTGGTAGTAACTTAGAACAGTGGAGTTGGAGGATTGAAGTCACGTTAGAGATTGTTGATTAAGTGCCTTTAATCCTAGTTCAAAGAAGACATTTTTTGGTTCGATTGGTTTCCCATTAGTTTAACCAAATTAGAGGGTGAATTCTTATATTGCACGCTATGATATTTTGCACTTCTTTGGTTTGACTGATGTGTATGAGTTGGTTCCTATCGGTTCGACCAATGGAATGCATGAGTGTGGGTTTTATTTCTTAATTCTGTACAAGAGTGTATAAATACCATTCTAATTATTCTAATTGTGATTAGGGTTAATGAGGAAAGCCTATCACAGATATTCAAGGGTTTTGAGGGGAAATGTAGGATTTCTACCATAAGTTGTTCCATTTCTTATAACTTTCTTCTAATTATAGTTGATTGATAGTTACTTTGTGATATGATTTTTTTTTGCCACTAGGGTTTTTCACTTTAAATCTTTAAAATTTAGGTGTCATTTGTGTCCGTTTGGATTTTTTGTTATTTATTGTTTGTTGGATTCAATCTTAAATTACTTTCATGCCCAACACTCTCGGCAGGTGAAGTTTTTGAGTTTTATTTATTTATTTATTTTTAAACAATGCCACCAACTATACCATGTAGATCAATGTGAATTGTGGACTATTAAAATAGGGTCAGGTGTGAACTTTTGTTAATCATACTTTCATCGCGAGAATAAACAATGCCTAAAGATTTTTTCTTTTCAAGACAAGCTACATGGGCACTCGAACCCACAACCTCAATGTTGAATTCATTCAGTATACTATTGAATCATGGGTTGTAATTTGAGAACATGTAAATATTATATTATATTTACTTTCGAAGGTTTGTAAATCATATGTCAGAGATAAGATGTACAAGGAACTAAGATGGCAATACGAAAACATTATTAGATTATTTCACTATTATTCCACCGTATGAAATGCACCAACAAGCCAGACAAATGCCTCATTCTCATTGGTAATCTTCTGAAATCCGCATTCTCTCTCTCTCTCTCTCTCTTTGAACTCCTCTTTAGTAATTTATTGGTGAAAGTTACGGTTTCTTTATAAATTTTAAAATGCGGTTGCAATGATTTTATTTACTAAAAAAAACCTTAAAAGGTTATCTCTTCAGGCATTTACATACAAGCTCAGCTTGTTTTAAAATGGGCTTGATTTTTAAACCCGAGGCTAACCATCGAGCTTGATTCTCAGGCCCAAGCCCATTACAAGGTTGGTTGGGCCTGGAGCCTGTGGCCTAATCCATCCCATTGACATTGATAATTAAGGGGGTACACTGAGTTGAACCGAGCCGAGCTGGCCTCGGCTCGACTCAGCTCGGCCACTAGCTGACCCCAACTCGAACTCGACTCAGTTCGGCTCGGTTCGATCATAGCTCGGGCCAATTCAAGCCGAGTTCAAGCCAAAATCAAGCCTCTGTGGCATTTTCACAAACACATGCAGTGCAGTTTCAATTTCTCAAGTAAAACAATAATAATTGTTTACAAGTATTTCATCAAACACCTTATAGGCAACATCAAAATTAAGAAAAAATGGTATTTGTTTCATATACATACCTTCTTTGCCATCAGCTGACACTTTATTGAGTCATTTCATCAAACATTTGGTGAGCAACATCAATATCAAAGTAACTGAATCATCGAACTAGTTCAATCCGAGTTTGATTCAAGTTAGAGTTCGATTCATGTCAAGGCGAGTCGAGCTTGGGCAAACTCGAACTTGGTTGAAATTTTTTCAAGCTCAAAAAATCAGCCAAACTCGGCTCAAACTTAGCTTCAAACCGAGTCGAATTGAGCTTTTTCAAGTCAAGTTGAGCAAGCTAACTCGGATCGTGTACACCCCTACTGATCATGGTACTTGGTAGGGCTGGCAATTGGTTGCGTTAGACATGGCCAGGCAAAATGAATAATAGGTTGGACTTGGGTTAGACATGGTCTGTATAAATAATGGGTTGGACTTGGATTGAACTCCGCCGAACCTGACCTACCGACATAGCTTGTTGATGTTCTAGACCAGATAATAGAACCACCTAAACCTTGGAAGAATTCATAGCCGATGAGTCATAGATACATCCATATGTTGTATGTATGCACATATCCACTAATTCGGCTGGCGTGGACATACCTTTAGCCCATGTTCTATTCTTAAATCCATGTTTTTGTATGGGGATCGGTCGGATCCATCAAGCTGATCACAATGTAGGGTCTATCGGGCCCGACCCGGTTTCAATTAAATGATTCGGGTCCGTTTAAGCATGTCCAAAAGGAAATGGGTTGTGCGTCGGGTTCAGGCTAGAATTATTTCTCCGTTTAATAAATAAGTTGGACGGGGCCGACCCGATTAGACCCGAACCCGACCCGAAATTTAAATTCCTTGTGCACTGCCGGAGACATGTTACCCGACCCAAACACGACCCGATGGTAGCCCTAGGCACATCCGCCTGCCAGCACGTGTGCCGCGAAAATCGCCTCTAAGTACCGTACAATACTAATTGCCCCACAATCGCAGCAGCTGGATTTTTCACTTGGCGCTCTCCCTCGCGAAAACCCTACTCTTTGCCCTTTTCCTTTTCCAACAACCCTTCCATCTCAGCAAATCTCTCCTTCTCAAATCCATTTCCTCTACAATCGCATTTTCTTGATTTACGAGTTTCATCATCAACGCATCTCCTTTCGATCTAGGTATGTACTTCTCTTCAGATTTTATTGTGGTTTGATGTAGGTCCCACCTTTTGGTGGTCGGTAGCCGTTGATCTCCCAGTCCTCAATCTACCCTAGATGCTGAATGCCACAAAACCTCACAGATTCGAAGATGTTTAGCTTTTAAACTTCTTTCAGCCTCTTTCTTCTAATTATCTTCATATGAATGATTAGTGCATTCTCTTACTACCCATTCATGTGTTACACACCGATTAGAGAGTTATATTTTCCATTCTGTAAGTTTTTATTGCGCAACCCCGCCTGTCGTGTTGCCAAACCATGGTCTCGATCTGTACATGACTAGTCATCTCAGAAAACTGCATTTTGCAATGTTCAGGACCCAAAAGTTCCTTGGACATTAGCTATCACATTTCGTCAGTTTCACCTATGGTGAGAGGCCACTGCAGGGGCTTATGTCTAGATTGCTACTGTTTTCATTGTGCAGGATTTTCTTGAAGAAGGAAAGTCTTTTCTTGCAGCAATGCGTGGAGTCTTAGTTTGCATTTTTCGTGTTTGTTTCTGATAATGCCATTTTCTTTTTCCTTATTTATTTTCTTCTCTGTTTTATTTTTATTTTTATTTTTATCTTATCTGAGAAAAAAGGCTTAATTGTGTAATTATAATTTAGTAGGCTATATCTTTTTTCTTTCCTTGTTTCCAATCTTTGTCAAAGGTGAAAAATGTCGAATATATTTAGTGCAGTAGAGCCTTCTTTATGTAGCTTTTATCTAGCTAATTCGGATATGATCATCCTTTTTCAGTACCATTGTCTCAGTCTGATTTTTTTATTTCTACCCTTTTCGGATTGTGTCATCATTTGGGTGATAGTTTTATTGCTTCGTCAGTTGTTATCTCAACACCTGTCTCTAGATTTTTGTGTGATAACTTGATCTGGTCCATGTATTTTTGAACACGTGTACTCCACTGTCATTTACAGTTACACGGGCATGTTGCAATGTGTGCTGTAAGCCGATATCATTTAACATTCAGAACCTGTGTCTAGATTTTATGTGGGTCATGACTTGCTTGGAGCCTAGAGGTGCATATTCGTAGATTTTTGAACAGGCACTAACTGGCATAGACCACCATCATTTATGCTTACATGAGTATGTTGCAACGTGTTTGATAAGCTATTGTATATTTGCACTCAACACCTGCAGGCATTGCATCAACTGACTGTGGTAAATGGTCCTGTGTAAATTTCCTAGATGAGGAACTAGGCTGTGCCAGTATGCTTATTTGACAGATGCTGTCTTGATTTGAATTGATCGTTATGGTGGTGTAGATGAGCCCTGGAACCCATCCATATCCCTTTTTGTTCTGGTACATGTTATCAGTAACTTCTGTTTCATTGGTAAGAATCTAAAAAACAGCTGATGACTTTAGCATTGATTATTATTTCGCAAGATACATTCCATCATATAGAGACTCTATGTGCGATGGGATAATTCTCTTTATTCATCCCGTGGCCATCCTTCATGGTTTAGCTGATTGGTATTTGGTCTGAAATAAGTGATGCTTAATGTGAATGAGTAACATCGGCCAAGTTATGCTGGCCAAGTTATGACACATCTCTCTAGATGCCAAGCAAGCAATGAAAATGAAGTATCGTTCATATGGGGGACTGAAGAAACTGCAGATTGTTTGTTTGAATGCTTTGTTGCTAACTTGCTATTTTACTTGAGAATGGCTATGGGGATCAAATGCCGTGAGGATTGGGTTGGGTCCCCTAAGCCTGAATTCTCAGGAATCGAGATACAGGTATGACTAGGATTGGTTACAAGGTCACGTTATTTAATTAACAATATGACAGGTTGGGTTCATATTGCAATTTGTACGATTCAATAAAAATTCTTAATAACTGTCATGTCTAGAGTTCAAGACACCAGTTGATCTGGAGTTTAGTTCTCGTTGAATGGGGTCCCCTTATCCTTGTCCTTATCTGTGTATTCAAGTACCTGACTCAAGCACTTCAATTTTCAGAAGATCCAAGTATCGCCGCTTTGTAAAACCTGATGAGGTTGACTCTTCAGTGGTGCATATATCCATTAACACATCATACATTGTTGTTTTATATTGATTAATGCCCTTGACTGTCCTATAACATTTCATTATGTTTGTCTCTAGCCTTCTAATTGCCTCTTTATTTTTTCTGTGCAGAGTCAAACCTCAAAGGTTCACTATAATCTTCCTGTGGACATGTCTTTTCCAATAACACCTTCTAAGAGACCCTATGATAGGAATCCTTCAGAGCTGAATGGAAGGGCAAAGTGGCAAAAGACTGCAGCTTTCAATCCACAGCTTCAACCACTGAAAATACCCCCTGGTTCCACTGCTTTTCGGGTACTTTGTCCTGCCTTGAAGTCGGGCAGTGTTATCGGTAAAGGTGGCACCGTTGTAAATAAGATACGCAAAGAAACTGGCGCAAAGATCAGAATTGAGGAAACTATCCCTGGGTGTGCTGAAAGAATTATTGTTATAGTGGGTTCTGATAAAGATGCAGAAACTAGCAATGACCAGAAGAAATCAGATGATGAATCTGATGATATTGCTAATGACTCTGACGATGCTGGGGAACAAGATGAGAGCAAGGATGATAAGGAAGTTGCTCCTATTGAGAGTCCACAATCTGAAAAGGCAAGTTCATCTGCACAAAAGGCTTTGTTGCGTGTTTTTGAGAGAATGGTTGAAGTAGATCCCGAGGTGGATGGGGAAGATGAAGCGAGTAAGAAGTCTTCCGCAGTTTATGTGAGATTGCTTGTGCTTTCTAGCCAAGTTGGTTGCATTCTGGGGAAGGGTGGAAGCGTAATTAAGCATATATCTGCAGAAAGTGGGGCGCAGATCCGGATCCTTCCTAGGGACAAGCTTCCTTCATGTGCTTTGCCCTTTGATGAACTGGTCCAGGTAACATAAAAGCCATTGGATCATGATATTTCTTCTTTTTCATGAGCGAAGAAACAGACTTTGAATGCCAACTGAGAAAAAAAGTTAATCGAATCAGCTCTGGATGGCAATGGGCAAAGTAACAAGCTCACTTGCCATTTGGGGCAATGGTCATTCTGTTCAATCCAAATGTAGCAATTACCAGACCATCCTGAATTGAAGCTGTTGGCAGCCCTGTTTCATTTATTACATCAGTTGTCCTTTATTTTTTCTGATCTTTAGCGTCATCTGCAATAACAATCTTGTGTGGTTTAGGGTTCAAGCTTCAAAAAAGTTTAACATTTAAGTTATTCTGTGGTTGTCACATTATGATTGCAGATAACAGGAGGGTTAGATGCAGTTAGGAAAGCTCTTCAACTAGTTTCTCAACAGCTTCTTGAGAACCCACCTCGTGACCGTGATTCATTTCCTGCAAGCAAGACTGCTGGGCCATCATCTCATCCGTTTACGCCTCTTCCTCAGCCAGAAATTTACCCACCTGCAATTCATCATTTCCCTGTTCAAGGGGCACCATATGCTGTCAGGCCTCATTCTAGCTCTGATTTTCATCCAAGCATCACCCCATCTATCCCTAAATTTCATGAAACCGAAAGTGTTATCTTTGGTCGAATGAGGACTTCTCAGGAAACACTCACATTCAGGTTGTTGTGTATGGATGATAAGATCGGAGGTGTGATAGGGAAAGGAGGGAGCATAATAAAAGCACTCCAACACGAAACGGGTTGTGATATCAAAATTCCTGATGCTGTTGCTGACTCAGATGACCGTGTCATAATTATATCCGGCCCTGCGGTAATGTTTCTTTTGTCCTGCCTTTTCTTTTCTGACGAGTCAACTGTTAATATCTGCTGGATTTCTAAAGTTATTTGTCGAACTTTAGGTTTTCCTCTTGATATTAATTAATGGCTACGATGCGCTGTGCATGAATATTGTCCTGATCTGCTCAGTTCATAGAGGTGGGATCAATGCTTTAATGATTGAATCATTGAATTGATGCGTCCTATCTTGTATATGGGGGTTGCCTGATTGGAAGATCCTAAACTGTCAATCAGTGAACTACAAATAGAGGTTAAAAAAAAATAGGTGTAAGGCTAGATGGCTAGGATTTTCCAGTATGGGAAAACTTTTGGGCAAGCCTATCCATGGTAGGTCCCATCAGATTGGTGGTTTGGTTCATGGAAAAAATGGATCCCACTTGTACAGTCTGGGAGCATTAGGATGCTGTTCAAATGTGATGCGTCTTCTTCTTATGCATAATATTTCATGATAGTCCATCTCCTTCCTGCAACTTTCTTGTTTCTTTTTAATGATTACTTCCATTGCTTCATGAGCACAACTTAAGATGACTCCATTAATCGAATAATTTAAATGGTGCAGCATCTGGATGATAGGATCTCTGCTGCACAGGATGCAGTCCTTCGAGTTCAGAGCAGGGTTTTGAGACCTGTATCTGATGGTAAAGAGAAAAGTATGTCATCTAGGCTTCTTGTTCCTTCTAATCAGATTGGTTGCCTTCTTGGCAAGGGCGGTGCCATAATAGCTGAAATGAGAAAGGCATCTGGTGCATACATACGTATTTTGGGGAAGGATCAGATCCCAAAATGTGCCTCGGAAAATGAAGAAGTAGTTCAGGTGTGTGTGTTTTACCTATTGAAATGTTGAAAGATACTAGGGATGCATCCCCATGAGCCCCACCTCATCTAGGTCATTCGTCGAAGGTCCACCGTAGATGGCCGGATGGGAAAAGATCTCACTAGCCTGTTCAGAGATCCTCAGATTATTGCCACATAGGCCATCAACAGTTGGACCTACTGGATGAATGGTCTAATTAACACATGGTGGGACAGAAAGGCGATCCTATCCAGCAAACGTCTTGATCATCCTCTCAGTGCCAACCTGATGTTTGAATCTCTCCTCTCCAGATAAATGGGGAATTTGAGGCAGTTCAGGAAGCGGTGTTGCAAATAACTTCAAGGTTGCGGCATCATCAATTCCGTGATAAGTTTCCTTCCATGAACCATCCACCACGTTCTGCTTTTCCCGATCAAGCACCTCCTTTTGTTCCCTACATGGGAAGGAGGGATCTTTCACCACCTGGAATGTATTCTAATTTGGGCCTCCCCTTTCACAAGTTTGATGGTGCTGGGGGCCTTCCTCATCATGATGAACGATCTGCTTTTGCTCATGGCATTCACAGACATGGCTTCCCCCCACATAGTTCTGAAAGACTACCATCCTCAGTGCCATGGGCAGCTCAGGTATTTGTCTGTTTTATCGTTCGTGAAAATCTTCATTTTGTTTTTATCAGTTATTCTACATTTAGTTCTGCCCCATTGTCATGAATATTGTCAGCACATCCTTTCAATCGATCTGCTCTGGTGTAGAAGGCTAAGGATAAGGGATTTCTTTTTGGGAAAAAAGCTATGACTGGAGTCTTGACATTCCTTGATGGGTGCTTTTTCATTACTCCTATGTGGATTGCAAACAAATGTTCCACAGAAACAATTGGGACCTGAACTTTAGCTGTCAATTGCTTTTTCTTTCCCGCTTGGCAGCTCTAAGTCATATACCAAAAATTACAAGGGGACCATTTTCCCACTTGATTCCCTTCCCTTTCAGTTATGTTCTTTACGACTTCTGTTATCACGTCTCTATGAAACCTTTGCACAAGTTATTGGATGTAATTTTTTACATGCTTTGTTCCACACCATTATATATTATTACTTAATCAGTGATATCGAAAAGATCGCAGAAATTTTTTGATTTTTTTTATATGCTTCCTTCTCAATTTGGTTTTATTCTGAATATAGGGCACACGGGATGGTGGTGGTCCAATTGGAATTTCAGATTACGCAGGAGCTCCCCAGCGAAGAATGGGTGGAGCTGGAGGGTTTGTGCATTTCTACTCTTTCAGTATTAATTTTTTTTCAGTAGTATTTTGAGGTGCTGAATTGTGTCCGTTAGTGACATTGCCTTGGATATCTGTTTGTCTATGCAGTGGAAGCCAGCCATCTTTTATCACAAGCACGACCGTAGAAGTTGTTGTTCCTCGATCACTTGTTGCTTCTATCTATGGAGAGGATGGAGGCTGTTTAAAACAGATACGCGAGGTTTATTCTGAGACATGATGGCTGTTGATGTTCCTGCATTCTTGATGCTTTGTTACTGACCAATAAATGCATTTCCAGATTTCTGGTGCTAAAATTACCATCACTGAAACTGCACCTGGGGCAACTGAGACTGTCATTATAATATCGGGAACACCCGAACAGACCCATGCTGCACAGAGCCTGCTTCAAGCATTTGTAATGAGCGGGACAGCCTCCCCCTGATTTGCCGTAGTAGACAGGTAACCTTCCTTGCATTCTTCCTGTTGTATCAGAACTTTGTCCATGTGTGTAATGAGTGGGACAGCCTCCCTCTGCTTTGCCACAGCAGACAGGTAACCTCGTTTGTGCTGTTGTATTTGGCCTTTGTCATTGAGCTTATTCAGCTAGTAAGAGGCACTCTGCTGCATTCCTCTGTTAACCATGGCTAGAAATTCTAGTGCTGCACTCACTTGCTATTTTAGGGCTAGACTGTGGTGTGCATTTCCAACCATGTTTTAAATGGCGATGACCCATTTCTGACAGGCATACATGCCTGCTAATCTAAACTGCGTGCATGACCCAAGATTCATTAACAATCCAATGATCTGACTATCCTATTTATGGCCTTAAATTGGATGGTAAAATAAAGGTATCTGCAGTTGAGATTCAATGGGGAAATCAGATGGTTGAGATCATCTGGGCAGTGCAATTTTCATGCCGTGCTCCATCTTCAATAGGGCCCACAATTTGGATGGCTTGGATTGCCAAAATGTAGGGCATGTTTACAGTGAGGAGGTCACCACCATGTAAAGAATGGTGGCAGGTGCACGTCATAGGGTAGCCCATTATTTTGTTGTTCTTCATTTAAAAAGGCAAGAGTGTCTCTAATGCTTCTTTATTTCACTTGTGTTGTTTGAATCTCAACATTGCTCATCGGCGGACATAGAAGCTTGAAGAATGCGAAAATTAATTTTGCAGTTTTGAGACAATCATGTTCAAACCTCTGTGGAACATTACTAGGGACACACTTCATAATTTTCAGAGCCAGCAGATCTTTCATGGAAAGCTTACCCATCCAATATCAACTGAAGATTTGTTTGGAGAAGTAAAAAATGTACCTTCGACGCTCAAAGAATGAGAGAAACAAAGAACCATTGAAATTCTCATGTTTGGGAAAATGATAGGAACACAATGCTATTGAACTTTTTCCTTGAGAACTACTTTGCACATGCTTCTTGCCTCTTTGAATAATATTTCTTTGAGACTAAACATTCATTTATAGCAGGTTTTATTTCATAATGAATTATGTTGCGGATAGAGATCAGTTGAGATCAGTTGGGCAGGTTTTATAATAACTAATGCATTTGATGCAAAATAAACATATAGAGATCAGTTTGGCATATTACCCACTTGGAACTTTTAAGAGAATCCCTTGGGTGGAGTTGTTAATTTACTCTCAGAAGCTTGTATTATTGACAGTTACTTTGGAAATGATTCTTTTCATCATGTTAAGGTGTCACAATATTGTTTTGATTCGGTCTCTTGCACTACTTGGTTACTTGAAAGGTGTAGACACCCCCACCAGGCATTAGAAGTTCCTAAAAACCATTCGGTTGGACCTGATTAGGGCTTAGGAGGGTCGGCCCCTTAACTTCTACCTCACAATGAATTGTATCCATTAAATTAGGACAGGCCTTCTAAGCCCAATTCGATCTAAAAGCCCAAAAATCTTTGACTTTTCCTTGTGCGCTCCCATTAACTTTTTGACCCTTTCTCCCTCGACTTGTTTACCTTATCCTTTGTATCTCACTTTGACTTTTGACTTTTGACTTTTTGATCCCTTTGACTCTTTGACTTTTATGTCTCGCTTTTACTTTTTGACTTTTTTGTCATGTGTCACCCTTTGTTTTGTTGAGACGTGTCACCCTTTTGTCTTTTTGTGCCATGTCCTCCTTTTTATCTTTTTGTGTACCGGGTCTCCTTTTTCTTTTGTGCTGTTAAGTCTTTTTTCTCTTTTTGTTTCCTCATGAGAAAATGACATTGGGGATCCATATACCTTTGCCCTAAAGATCTCCAAAAGTACCATACAAAACTTGCTTCAAGATCCTATGAGAGGGTGTCATGTGTCCCTACACACCTAAAGTCAAATGGATTTGTGTCATGTGTCCCCTACCTTGAAATCATTCTAAAAAAATACCAAAATGTCACCCACCTCATCTACAAATAAGCCATCTCTCTACAAGCAAATGGCCTTTGGTTCAAGTTCCCCTTACACATTCTCTACATTCTCTCCCTCTCTCCTCCCCCAATGTTCCTAGAGTTGAACTGAGGAAACCCCTTTTTTCCTGGAGATTTAACATTGTGAAGTAGGAGAGTGTGAGCTTCCAAGTATTCGAGAAAGAGAAAGGAGTCTGGTATTTAAGACCCATTGAAACTTATTTTTTCAATAGAAAAGGGTGTGCTCCTTGATCTCTTGGGTTTTTGAGAAATGGCTCCAGAAACATTGCTAAGTAGGAGGATTTGCGCCTTCTTTCTTCCTTGGTTCTCTACCACTAAGGTCTTTAGATTTTCTTCTCTTCTCTACACTCCTCCCTCTCTTCTCATCCTTCTAAGGAAACCTATTCCTCCTTGAACTCAACCTTGTGAAGGAGAAGAAGAGGAGCTACATACTACTAGAAAAGAGAAAGCGGTTAGGAATTTAAGACTCAAATCTTCGGTTAGTGCAATTGGCAAGTGTGTGCAAGGTGCAATTTAACCTCCGGGTTTCGAGAAGCTGCTCCCAAACCATTGTTAGGAAAAAAAAAGGATTTGAGAGTTCTTTAACACTCAGCTCTCTAACAACCAAAGCTCTCCATTAAATTTACAGAATACTTGTAGATGGAGTTTCTATATTTTACACTTGCTACATTTCCTTTATCTTACACCTTGCTCGCTTGCGTTTTATTTTCTTATGTCTATTGTTCAAGCAGAGGATCTTTCCTTGGAGCTCTAATCCTAAAAATCTTAGATCTTGTTAAATAGAGATGGTACATCATACGACCAGAGAAGGTGACTAATACCCTCCTCCATAATTGAGGCCATTGCTTAGAAACTTTTGGAAAGCTACACCGTTGGAGTTATTCAATCAACTCCCTTTGAGCTTATTAACCTTTGGGGTTATGTGGTCCTACGGATTATAGCCTTTTGTAGATTTGGGGAGTTTTAGATAGTGGCGACTCCTTATTTTTTGCTGAGTCCCTTCCACAGAAGGGCAACCTTTTTTGCAAGTCTTTTGGTTTTGTAGCAACTAAAAAGCTGTGGTCGTACATTGCTTTTTGTGATTTCAATTAATAATAAGTTATTGTATGAGTTATGCTCCTGCGTTTTAGATAGCTTATGCTATGTAGTGTGTAGCTTATGCTACATACCATAGCTTAGTCTTAATGCTACGTAGCTCATGAAAATAGCTTAAATCTGTAGCTGCCCTGCCCCACGATCCCTCTACGGTATATCGTCCTACTGCAGTCCACTCTCAGAAATCTGCAGTTCATTCGTTTAAAGAAGCCCTGCTGCTTGGCTCTCCTTCTCATTTTCCTAGTCTATCACTTGATGTTCCCGATGAGGAGAGGATGGAGATGGTCACAGACCGGAATCTTCCACCTCGTCATAGAGATTCTGATGAGGATCCTGAAGCTTCGATCTCTGTCGATCAGACAATTTTTGATAAAAATAGGGCCGATCTCGCCAATTCTATTGTCCTTATCACGAAGTAGGTAGTGTCCATATCGTCGATCAGAGAATGGATTTTTCATTAGTATGGGGTTAAATTTGGATTGTCCGATTTTAAACCGCTCGGGTCTAATTCTCTCTGGAACTGGGTTGGAGCGAGCCTCAACCCAGACAAGGTTTCTATGGAAGAAACGCTGGCTCCTTCTAGTCCGGTGGTCAGAATCATGCCATGGGAAGAATTTTCCATCTTCGGCAAAGAAAATATTTGGGTCCTCATTTGGGATGTCCCGCTAGAAT
Organism: Magnolia kwangsiensis; assembly: GCA_037074715.1. Lineage (NCBI taxonomy): Eukaryota > Viridiplantae > Streptophyta > Magnoliopsida > Magnoliales > Magnoliaceae > Magnolia > Magnolia kwangsiensis. Next base: position 91,541,193 of record CM073585.1, read on the forward strand.
GCTGGTATGATGAATTTCTAATAGCGGCTGCCTCTTCCCTGGGTTTTCTTTTGGAAATGGATTTTAAAATGAAGTTGGGCATTGAAGTAGGGGTCATCAGAGCCAGGATTAGGAGGAATAAGGGATCACCCCTTCCCGCTGTGGTGAAAGTCAAGGTAGATAATTGGACTATTCTTCTTCTAGTCCACCAATAAATCTCGGGCGCTTCCCAAGGTTGTTGGGGAGAAATTTGGAGTTCGAGAGACTCGGTGAACTCGGCTTTTATGGAAGAGACGAGCATAGAAGGTGTATTTCCTTCTGTCCACTGCGGACTACCAGGAGAAGGCGAGGCGGGAAACGGAGACGCTAGCCATCAACGTCTTATTAAAAGCCGCGAGACGCGTGGCTCTCTCTTCGTCGATACAACGATTCAGGGGTCAGATGAAATTTTTTGTTTCGCCACCTCGGGAACGAAATACAGGGAGTGCTTGACACGTGGCTTGAGTTTTGCATCCAAATCCTGTACGGAGAGATTTTCTTCGCCGCTAACGACTCCGGAGAGGCCATGTACTTGTTGCTCCCTTTCTTGCATTAATGACGGACGTGCGCCATCTGAGCCCACCCACGTGCTAATGGATACGGTAGCACCTCCCATCCTTACCGTCCACGTGTCCGATCGCCTACCCAATCAAAGGCCTCCTCAGCGTCTCAAGCACGGGTCTTCAGATACGGGTTCGGGTTCTACTCGTTTCAATCTCTTGGCAGATAGATGGGCCCCCCTCAAAATCATTGAATCAATCCCCTCCAACCCCTCCCCATCTCAAATGCCTTATCCCGCCATTCCCAATCTTCCAGACCCTCCTATTCGTGTTTTCCCTCCTGCGAAATGGGGAGACACTTCATCGGGGGGGGGGGGGGGGGGATTATGAAAGCCTGCTATCGGACAGCCAGCCTTCCAACCCACCTTCCCCTGTCCAGAACTCTGACTAGACCGAAATGGGCCCTCTTACCCTGTTTCAAGAGAATGTCTCCAGCGAAGTGCTAGACGCCGAACTGTTGCAGGTGTACCCCTATTGCCTATCGCAGCAGCAAGAAAATAACACCTCTTCCTCGATTCGTCGACAAAACCGCCTTGATGAAGGGAAGAGTAGAGAGGACTTATTTGAAGAAATCAGGAATAAGAAATGGATCCGAGATGCGGTAGGGCATGTAGGAAGATCCCTCGGTCTATCTTTCGGGAACAGGCCAGAAGACTACACAAGTCTTTTCTAGTTTATTGAAGATCGCGGGAGGCCTCTCCCTCCTCCTAGAACTCCTTCTAATCCATCTCCACGATCCTCCAACAGAGAATTGGTACGCCTTCAGATGAATTCCTATTCCATTTCTCCCTCGATGAGTAGGCGTGGCCGTAAGGAAGCACGGGGCAGCACAGTTTCCAAATGAATATAATCTCGTGGAATATTAGGGGGATGGGTTCTAAACAAAAAAGGGGGTTGAGTAGGGAATCCATTAGAAGTAAGAATCCGGAGATTGTTTGTCTCCAGGAAACCAAATTCCCTCTCTTCTCTGATAGGCTGATGTCTTTGATTTGGAGTGATAATAATGTTCATTGCATCACCATGAATGCCGAGGGATCGTCGGGTGGTATACTAGTTGCCTGGAAATCCTCCAAATGGGCTTTGCTCTCTTCCTTGATCGGAAATTTCTCTGTTTCTGTCATGCTTCTAGATAAGTCTTCTAATTTCTCTTGTTCTATTATTTCAATTTATGGCCCTAACGATGACTCTCTCAGGTCTTCTTTTTGGGATGAACTGACTTCGGCCAGACAGTGTTTTCCAGGTCCTTGTTGCATTGTCGGTGATTTTAATGTTACTCGTTTCCCAGAAGACCATTCTCATCTCAGGAGAACCTCCTCGGCCATGCAAAGTTTCTCCGCCTGGATCTAAGCTCATGAGTTAATTGATCTCTCTATGTCAGGTGCCTCTTACACTTGGTCCAACTGTCGCAGATCTCCCATTCTATCCAGACTGGACAGGTTTCTTCTCTCGATCGAGTGGATGGAGGCTTTTCCCTTGGCCCATCAGGTGGCCCTCCCCAGAACAAAATTTGATCATTGCCCGATCTTGCTTTCGATGGAGGAAGTTAACTGGGGCCCTAAACCTTTCAAATTTAATCCAGCTTGGCTCAAGGTTAAAGGCTTTCAGGAAAAAGTGGTGGAATGGTGGAGCTCTTTTCAGGCTACTGGCTACGCAGGTCTTAGACTTTCGTGTAAGCTCAGACTGCTCAAGGAAAAAATCAAGGATTGGAAGTTGCAAGAACTCAAAAAAAGGGAGAAGGAAATTGAGTCTCTCCTATCAGAACTTCAGCAGATTGATGCGGCTGTTATTGGCGACGAGATCCCGGTTGAAATTCTGACCAGAGGGATTCAAATCATCCAATCTTTATCTGCCCAAGCCATGGAAGATGAAATTAATTGGAAGATTAAATCTCGAGTGAAGTGGCTCAAAGAAGGCGATAGGAACACCAAATATTTTCACAACATCGCCAATATTAGGGCTCAGGGAAAAACAATCCGTAACATCATGGTTGATGGTTGGCAGATTGAAGATAAAAAGCTCATTGCGGAGTGTGCGATTGATCATTTTCGATCCATTCTCTCTTCTGAAGGATGGTCCAGACCGCGGCTCGATGGTATTGCTTTCTCGACTATTCAGAGATCGGAATCTAATTTCCTTGAAGCCCCCTTCTTGGTGGAAGAAGCTAAAGCAACGGTTTTTAATATGTCGGGTGATAAATCTCCAGGTCCAAATGGTTTTACTATGTCTTTCTTTTAGGTCTTCTGGGATATGCTCCAAACTGACATTATGGAATTCCCGCGTGAGTTTCATGAGAGGGGGAAGATCTCTAAAAGCTTAGGAGCTTCCATCATTTCCTTGATCCCTAAAGTCTCAGGAGCCTCCTCGCTTTTAGATTATAGGCCGATTAGCCTCATAGGAGGTCCCTATAAAATCCTGGCAAGAATCCAGTCTTCCAGGTTTGCTGCAGTTATGGGGAACCTCATTTCTAAAAATCAAAACGCGTTCATTAAAGGGAGACAGATTATCGATGGAGCGCTGATCGCCGACGAATGCTTGCACTCCTCTCACAAAGCTGGAAGGAAGACCATCTTTTACGAACTTGACATTGAAAAAGCTTATGATCATGTTGATTGGAACTTTCTCCATTACATGATGCTTCGTATGGGGTTTGGTGTTCGATGGCGAAGATGGATCAGATCGTGCGTGGCGTCTGCAAATTTCTCCATCCTGTTAAATGGTTCCCCAAAAGGTTTCTTTTTTAGAACGAGAGGATTACGCCAGTGTGACCCTCTATCCCCCCTTTTGTTCCTTCTCATCGGAGAGGCTTTATCACAAATGATCCTCAGAGGTCAGAGTGCTGGATTGTTGAGAGAAATTTTCCTCTCTGAAGCTGTTATTCCTCTCTCCCATATTCAGTTTGCTGACGATACCCCGATCATGATCGAAGCAGATGAAGTTTCGGTTATCAATCTTCATATGACTTTAAGAGGTTTTGAGGCGGTTTCGGGTCTGAAAATCAACATGGCCAAATCCCAACTTTATGGGGTCAACTTATCGGATCACGAGTTACAAGTTTTTGCTGAAACTTTGGGCTGTTCTCAGGCCTCTTTTCCTACGACATTCGTTGGTCTCCCGCTAGCGGTTGGCCCCCCTCTGAAAGCGATGTGGGACAAAATTGTAGCCAAAACCCAAAAAAAACTCGCAACTTGGCAATGTCGTTATTTATCGATTGGTGGTCGAATCACTTTAATTAAAGCAGCGCTGTCCAACCGTCCTCTGTACTGCATGTCTCTCTATAGATGTCCGTCCTCTGTTTTGAATCGTATAGATGCGCTCAGAAGGGAGTTCTTATGGACCGGAAAAGAAAACCACAAGAAATTTCATTTAATGGACTGGAAGGAAGTCTACCCACTTCGGTAAGGGGGGAGCTAACATAAAACATCTTAAGCTTATGAACTCGGCTCTTTTGGGTAAATGGACCTGGCGTCTGGGCAAGGAATCTGAAGCTTTGTGGAACATCATTGTTGAAGAGAAATATGGTTCATCTACTGGTGGCTTGTGGACTGGTGACACTTCATCCTACAGGGCCTCCTTCGTCTGAAAAGGCATCCTCCGTCATAAATCAACTGTGCTTTCCAATACAGGCTTTGTGCTGGGTAACGGTATGAGAATCAGGTTCTGGGAAGATCAATGGTTGGGTGATTCTACCCTCAGAAGTAGATTTCCAGCCATTTATCGTATCGCCGCCAATAAAAATAGCTTCATAGCTAGCAATTATTCCCAATCAGGTACCAGTGGAATCTGGGAAATCAACTGTCACAGAAATCTGCGAGATCGGGAAGTGGAAAAATATGTGGATCTGCTGTTATATCTATCCAGTCTCTCCAGATCCATCCTCTCTTGATAAATTAATTTGGAAGTGTCACAGATCCGACAATTTTTTGGTCAAATCGTTATACTCTATTCTTGCTCCCGCGCATGGAATGCAGATTGTTAATGTCTGTTGCTGCTGTATGTGTTGTGACGAGTCTGTTGACCATCTCTTGGTCCATTGTCCTTTTATATCTCAAATTTTGTGGGATTTTTGGTCTCGATTCAGTATCGTTGGCTGCATCCCAAATTCCCCAGCTTCTTTGCTTGCTGCTTGGCAGGGGCCTAAGCTTGGAAAAGTGAAAACTAAAATTTGGAGAATGGCAATTGTTGCCATGTGGTGGGCGGTCTGGAAAGAAAGGAATGAAAGATGCTTCAACAACTCTCAGGCTACTGCTACATCAGTGGGATCCTATGCCAAAAAGTTGATCTTCGAATGGGCGTCACATGTTTTGTGTCTAAAAGACTTTGATCTTTTTTTTTTAGGTCTTTAATTTTCCCTTGGGCTGCTATCTCAGCAGGCCTCTGTGTATGATTTTTTTCCTTTTAATATATTCCCCTGTTGCTTTCAAAAAAAAAAAAGAAAAAAAAGAAAAGCTTAAATCGTGTGTAGTGTATGCTACACGATAATTTGCATACACTACATGCTACATAGACCACATTACATGCTACATAGCTGATAGCTCATGTTGATAGTTATTTTTCACTACAACATTCAATTAATGTTTTCAATAATTGGTTACATATATTATTTTCAATAAAAACTAGTTAATCTTTTCAATGCTTTTAGTAAAATAATATAAGTAACAGTGTTAAATCAGTTTCGGTACTCTTTCTTTAGTTTTATACTTAATCATTGCCCTTTCCTATTTACTTTAGGCTGCGTTTCATTATTAATCAATCTAATTTTGTGCTAAATATCATGAAATTGGTGCAACCAAGCAACCTTGGTTAAAAATCTAGAACTGGTGTGTAGTTTACGCCTCATGCTTTAGAGGGGTGAATGCTATGCTACGTACTATGCACACATATAGTTTAGGTTTTCTAGTCTAGTTCTTATAAACTCCAATTGTGATGATCTAGTTGGTTGACATTGCATTATGCAATTGTCTAACAGCTTATTAAGTTGTCAACATATTGGAATCGTCTCGTATTAGATGGTCAACAATTTAGGAATGGATGTCTACTGCATCCATAATTTATGTGCATGCGCCCAACGCAAAAATGTGGGTAATCCATTCCCCAAAATGGAAAATGGGTATTGTGCAAATCAAAATTAATCACAAAAGCAACAAAATGGAATCATATTTTTTTGGATAATTATATTATTAAATTATCGAATATCTTTTATTTGATTGAAAATTTCTTAAAACACATTGACTAGATGTGAATTCATATCATTAAACGAGGGTAGCTTGTGGATGTCAGCATGTGCACTAGAGCCACGATGCGTGTGGAAATGTTATACCCTATTTGGCTTACAAAAGCACATTCCCTTGGTATTTTTGAAGCCTTCTAACTTGGGCAGCATCACGTTAATTTGTAGTAAGATTTGAATATCCAATAAAGTTCAACTTTGTTGTCATAAAAAACAAAAAAAATAATATTCCAACTAATTTCATCATCATCATAGCCTTGTCCCATCTATTCAGGTTGGCTTGATGATGATGATTGTTTTGCAAAATTTTGATGACCGGCTGCCGACCTAGCATCTCCAGCCTGCACAACTAGCGGAGTTTGAACTAACTTGTAATGTTAACATTGCACCTGTTATTTGCAACATCTTCTCTTTTTGCACTGTTGGCTAGTTGGCATTGTTGCAGACTTGCAGTGCATTTTGTTGATGCTTCCATTTCTATTTGGTTTTCACTTATTAGCGTATTCTTTGCTGGTCGAAAATGTTGCAGTTTAGCTTCCAAAAATTTATCTTTCGATGCATGTTTCTGTATCTGGCAGATTCTCTGGCTTTTCACGCCGCCGTTGAATAGCCTCAAAGGTGTACCTTCAGGTTTGTTTTGTGCTCAGAAGTACTAAATGAAATCTGAGGTGGAATTCTTCATATAATATTTTGATTTTCGCTTGATGGTGCATTGATATGGTTAATTAAATTGATTTGCAATAGTTCAATTCAATAATGCGTAAATGGGGGCCACTCTATCCCTGACATTCATAATGAAAGAATAGCCCCCACTTGAAGTCCAACTTGAAATGCATAGAATTCTGATAGGGGTTGAGTTGTCATTATGAATTCAAATGGCCCACCTCCACCTTATCTTCTATACTGAATTGGTTGAGTTGCAATTCAATTCAATTAAATATCCAAACTCAAGCAATTATTCCATCGTCATATTGGTGGATTGATCTATTGAAGTCTTTCTGTAGATTTGTGCCAATCAAGAAGACTGAATGGATGAATTTTTTTAAAAATGATTGGAAGAATTCAACAGTGATGAGGAATCCACCTTTCTGGCAAGTAATATTGAGCAGCTCCCAGAGAAAGTATTGAGGGAGGTGATCCATCAGATACAACTGTTGTATGTATGTTGTCATGATGGATCTCAGTTGGTTTGTGATACTGATGGCGATCATCGGCACTTTTAGATCAATGGTACTTGCACCAATCAGCTGGAAAAAGGTGGGGAGACCCTTCTATTTTGCATCTTGGTGCTTCTTTTAGCTTCGATTTTTTGGAGTGTATAATGGTTGCAAGAGGGAGATTAACTCACATAACTTTTGTAAAATAACCAACTTACCTTTTTATTCTAATTTTTTATTTTTATGATGAAAGCGTCCTCTTTATATCCTCATGGAATCATTTTTGGCTTAAAAAAGAAGTTTGGTAAGTGCAGCTATCTTTGGCAGCCCAGAAAAGTATTTGGTTGATTTTTTAATAATATTTTTTGATGGGTGGCTTATTTCTTCCCTTTATTTTATTTAGCTCTTGGATTGGCTGCATAACCCCAGCAGCATCCCTTCTCTGGTATCTGTGGACGACTTAATAGCAACATTTAATAAAAAAATATTTGTTATAATGCCAACTTATGATGGTGCCATCGTAACAGGAACGGTCACCCTACCTTAAAAAATAAAATAAAAATCCATGAATCAAATTTATTCAACAAAAACAAAGGTAAAAAGCAAAAAAACAAAACCACGGGCTACAAAAATACAGGCCAAATAACCTCTCAGCAAGCCCCAAAAGGGACAACAAGCGCTACCCACATATTTTCAAAAAGGATACAAGGGGCTCTCTCGCCTCTACGCAGAGCCCTGCCTAAAATGTCAGCTTTGGAATTTGTGGAAGGTTGCATGGTCAGCCTACTATGTAATGGGAGAAAAAAATAAAAAAAATCTGCTGACAGTGGCTGGTGCAGAGTGGAGATGCTGGGGACACTTGATTCTATGCCTGTTTGTTTGAAGATATTATATTTCTCCCGATTTTGTTTTATACCCCGAGTCCCTGTTCTCAGATGCCTGAAAATGAGTTCCTGTCATTTTTGTCGCCAGTAATTACGTAGTAGAGATCTTGATCTGTGATACATTATTATTGCTAAGATGATCCCATTATGCATTAGAGATGAAACTAAAATGAGATCCAACTCATTTTTAGGCATCTACCAAACAGGGCCAAGTATTAAGCGCTGTGGAGACCGTCATTTTTGAGTTCTAATTTGAAGCCTGCATCTAGGACAAACGTTTGATTTTCATGTAGGTAGAGAAGCAATCGAGATTGCCGGCATGCTGACTGTAGCTGAAAAAAAGGCTTGTTGGTAATGAATGTGTGGGGGGATTCCTATTTTCATCCCTCTCACGATGCATTTCCTTTGTTTAGATGTATCACAGAAGAAAAAAAAGGGGGAATGAGAAATGTTTAAATAGGCAGGATTGGTTCCTGTAAACTTTGAGAGGTGGGTTTTGCATCCCAAAATTGGATTGAATTAGTTGAAAAGCGTCCCCTTTTAAAGCAGGCATGCCTGTGTGAGAGATGCTTTTCATCAGGTATGGCCATGGTCCACAAGTCATAAGTCAGGCTTGTTTGATTATCACATGCGGCCATATGCATAAAGAAAGGGCAGTTGAAAAGATGAGAACAGGGCCTGTAAACATCATCAGGCAGGCTCTTTCTTTTCTGAGTGGGCAAAAATCATTTTCAGATGCTCTTCTTGATCCCCTACACCTAAAGTTCTTAGGGGAGCATTTTTTTAGTATTGCCAAGTGCCTGTGAGTCATCTATCACGCCTCCAGAATATCAACGTTTCTCTGTCGGGAGATTGCATGCTTGCACTGCACCTTTAGCTAATGAATGGCCTGGATCTGTCACACGTGCTTTCGCATAGATCTATGACATCTATTATGGCTGCTCATAAATATCAGGTAACCTCAGTCCTGAAATCCACCAAACCGGGTAAGTTGCCAATTTGGATGCTCTTGTGCAAGTGCCATTGAATGAAATGGCCATTAAAGTGTAGATGGGAACCACATTTTGCCTCTCCGTTTCAAGCGGGTCTCCAACAGATGGGCCTAAGCTATTATGGTTTTTCATCTGCCGAAATGGATAAACTGTACAGAGAATAGAATATAAACAAATAATTATTAGTGGTAAAACAAGAAGAGAGAGTAAACCATTGACTCCTGGAACTTGATCAGTAAGCAGGCGTACGAATCCTTTTTCAAATGACCACATAATGCCAATTACTAGTTATGGGGCGCTAAATCAAAATTTGGGAAACGTCAGCCAATGAAACTGACACAATTACAGAACTAAGAAAATTGTATCAGTGATAAGTCTGATGTCCCTAAATCAAAATCGATGAACCATTGATCCCAAAATACTACACCAGCGTTCTATTTGGTAGAGGCCTAAAAATGATTCACCTCATTCTACTTAAACATAATTCCATATTAGAGATCTTGATTGTTGGTTATCGATAACGATTTTAATCCTTCCCAAAATGAAGTATGATCTCTAATACATAATTATGATTAACTAAAATGAAATGAACTCATTTTTAAGCATATGCCAAATGGGCCCTAAATGTTTCACAATCAGTCTGAATTCAGATTGGTTAACCACCATCAACCAATATGAACAATCACTTGTTTTCAATTCAGTGCCTCATCATTCATATGGTCCTGAAATCAAATCTACTCATCGACATCATTAAAAAAAAATGGAGAACGCATTCTTCTCAATCTCAAGGACATCAATATGAAAACAAAATCTGAAAACTAGATTCGCGTTGATCACCATTTCCACACTAGTCTCTTTTTATCTGTAATTTCAGTTAAGTGTCAGAGTAACAAGTCTGCAGCTTAAAAAATCCCGGGCTAACTTCCTTCTCGTTAGAAAAGAAAGCTAACCCAAGCAAGCAGACGATTTCCTAAGTAGATGTAATTGATATATAACAATCGCTAACCTGCCAAGAAAAAAAATGCTAACCTGCCTATTTAGTAGAGTATTATATTGCATTACCACCTATTGGAGGTGACAGCTGAAGGATCCATTCCAAAGCCACCCTCGGCTTTGGCCTGACTCATTTCATCCGCTGCCGAACTAACATCCTCTTCCATCTCATCATCGTCTTTCCCTGACCCCACCATGTCCTCAGGCTCCTCCGAAGCATCCTGATTCACGAAGCTCCATCCGCTGAACAACTTCCCTCCTTGTCTTATGATATTGGCACCATCGTAGAAAGCATGCGACCTGATATCCTCGGATAAGATATTCGATTGCCACGCATGGTTCCCATTACTTGTCCCCGTCGCATCAGCTCCCTTGATATGCTGAGATGGGATGGAGAAGGCAGTCTTCCGGCATTCTACCTTGTCGTCCTGTCCTTTCATTTCCACAGCGGGAGTGAGACTGACTGGACTGATTTGGACTCTGGGACTGTAATGCACTTGATTTTGAGATGTTGGTATGGTTTGGACATCCGGAGAGAGCTTAAGCTTGCTTCCACAGAGCTCGGAGGGGCGGCCATTCACAAAAGTGTTTGAGATCTTTCCATCAGTTTCCCCTTGAAAAGATGCCGGGCCAATACCAAGCACTGGCTGACAGGCTTTTGCTCTATCTTCTTCCTTGTTTAAGCTTTCTTTCTCGGGAATCAACCCCTTAATCTCAGTTTCAACTTTACATGATGCGGGCTTTCTTCCGCGAGTTTTGGGTTGTAAATCATCAGTAAAGGGTAATGAACTGACTGAAGCAATGGGTCTCTTTGGTCTCCCTCTCTTTGATGTTTGTACAGCAGGAATGGCACCAGCCCCGGCAGATCCCTCTGCTGCAGAATCTCGCTGTGTTTTCAAGGATGAAACCTCAGCCTCCAGCTTTAGTAGCTTAGTCCGGTGTGTAGCCAGTTCTGCTTCCACGCGGCAAAGAGCAGTTCGAAGATGAACATTTTCAGCTGACTGCATCATCAACATCAGAGACTCCAATTTACTAAACATTGATGACCACATGATTCAAACATGGTCAATTCTACAGTTTGTGTTGCCCCATTTGACTCACCATTGTAGCATGCATTTACATCAATCAAGATTGTCTAAACACATGAGTCTGATTCTAGAGAAGGAACATCCTAAAAATTACACTAATCGATCATAACCATCCAATTTGTAGCCATAAAATGGATGTATAAGAATAAATTGGTATGTGGTCAAACACGACAGGCAAAATCAGGTAGTCTCAAGATCGTCCTATTAGTGCGATTTCTGGTTTGTTCTCCATCCACAATGTGGCCCATGATTTAGATGATCTCTTTGACTCTATGCATGCCATGTGTATAAATTTTGGATGAAATCGCCGCTGTTTTAAGAATGGTATCAAACACAGACCATATTCTGTTCTTTCAAACGAAAGGCCCATGACAACAGAAAAGGAAATAGCTTGATAAGAGCGTACTTGTGCTTCCCATATCCGCTGGTGTTTCTGAGAAAGTTTCGCTTGAAGCTGCATAATTCCTCTCTGATGTGGTTGTCCAAATGACAAACTTTCTGATGCTGGCGGTGGTACCACAAAGTGACCATATCCTCCAGTGCAAGCTGGATAATGCAGAGAATATGGAGGCTGTGGTTGCTGTGGTTGCCCCCACAAAGATGGAGGATACCAAGGACCTGCAAACAAGCTATGAGCATTGATTCAAAGATATCAATCATCCCAAGACCAAGAACATATAACACTTGCAGAAGTCCTGTTCTAGTATTTTACTTTACCTGGAAATCCCATTGGATAATAACCACCTTGATAGCCATATGTGGAAATAGATTCGTTTCCTGATGAAGCCCCAACTACTACCGGAGCTTGATAACTAGAATCTGTGGTTCCTGCAGGAGCCAAGGGCTGATAAGGAGTTAAGGCTGCTTGGAATCCAGGCCGTGGAGGCAGCCAATAGGCCCCAAGCGATGGAGTTACTTGCGATTGCCCGTGTTGGAGTTGATGGTTGATGGAATTCGGTTGCTGCTGTTGGGGGTTGAGGAACGGAGCTTGTCTTTGGTTTAAGATTGCTGGAGAGTTTTGTTGGGTGTTAAGCAACTGTCTACTAAGTGTGTGTTCTACAGTGGATGGCTGAGGCGTATATGGCCATTGAAGAGTCGGTATGTATTGCTGAGCTTGCGAAGATACAGTGTCATGTGGAGGGCTACCAACTTTGGAGTTCTTTCTAGGACGATCCACACCAGTTTGTTTCTGGCATTCAGTGGTCTGTTTTATCATTTATGATGATCATCACCACTAACAAATAAACAGAAAAGAAACAAACAAAAAAAGAAATCCAAGAACTTATTTTCCTATATCTAAAAAGAGCCACTAATAGAAATGAGAAATTTTTTTTTTTTTTTTAAAACAAGTACTTCAGTGGCTCTCTAAAACAACAGAAAAACAGTAAACGATACCGAAAGGTTTAATGTGCCATTCAGGTTTCCAGCTTGGACAAGATGGTGAAGTGGGGCCACATTTCCACAATCCAAACTTTTGACACCATGGACCCTGTTATGGATAGCCTAATGCCCAAAAAATGCCCCGGATTGGAATAGTCCTAACCCTTTAATAAATGGTCAATAGGTAGTGTCCAAGGCTCATGGCCCATGGTTCAGCAATCCAAATAATTGGTCTTATGGACCCTGCTGTGTAAGGTCCATGCACCAGAAATACCTCAGATTGAAAAAAATCCCAACACTTAAATAAGGTGGTCAAAAAATAGATGTTCAGAGAGAAGATAAGCCACAGTTTGCACTCAACCAAGAAAAAGGCCAAATGTTATATAGCTAGGATATTCCTATCTGGGGGATTTATGTGCATGGGCAATCCATGGCTAGGCCCTCTATATCAATGGTTTGGATCATTGAATCAGGGACCCAGTTATACAAACTGAAAACATGAACGAAGCCGTATAGCTCTCAGGCTCAAGCAATGTTAAAAACCTCAAACCTCAAAAAACCAGCTCTTTGTAAATTACCGACAATTTGAGAAGAGGCAGCAGGAAATAGAAACAGACCCAAATACCATATTTGATTATCTTTTTATGTGCATCCATAAGCAACAAGACTCATCTGCAAAACTCAGCAATATAGTCCAAGAAATGCTTCTATAGTTTTTCCATAAACCTCATACACCACTTTCAAAAGCTTCTTTTCACGCATAATAAAGAAAACTCATTTCCATAAATCGTCAACAGATTACAGGAAATGATTCTAAAACTCTCATGAGAAACCTGAACTATCACTTTCCATCACTTGCGGGTTTTTTCATGCATCCATAAACAAAACTGCATTTTGCATGAATCAGCATTACAGTCCAAGAACAGCTTCTGTCGCCCTCTAAAAATACCATTAAATGCAACTTTCCATCGCCAAAGAAAACAAAAGAAGCTACTGATTTCAGGCTCTTTCATGCATTTCTAAACCAAACATAGTTGCAGAAATCCAATATGCATCATATATATATATATATATATATATATATATATATATATATATATATATATATATATATATATATATAGTTGAATGGGAAATTGCAGAACAAATTACCAAATTGGTTGCTATTACATGAGAAGGCTCTATATAATGCTTGATCGCCGATGGTAGAGATGGCGCCCACCTTTTGATAATACAAGCCGTTGATCTGGTGGGACTTTCATCATTAGATGGGACATGCACAACGCCTCCAAAATCCTATCCCTCTGATGAAAATGAGAAATAACAACCAATGTATGAAATTTAACGAGGTTCCACTTAAACGGTTAGGAGGGTCCCAGCAGGACATATTTGAGATACCTCCCATCCATCATAGGACACACCATATGAACGGTTTGGATCACCAAAAAATCAACCCCATTTACAGAAATGTTCAACCAAACAGTGTAAGTGAAAAACAAAGAAAGATAAAAACAACCCATATGTAATCTTATTTGATTCTTTTTTTCTTTTTTTAACTTATTTTTCTTTTTGTATTTAGTTTTTCATCTCAAAAAAAAAAACAAATAACTAACTAAACCCAAGAAAACAACTCAAACAAAATCTCTCTAACTGCAAATGCTTTGAACACAAAATAACAAGCAACAACAATAACCAAACACCCAACAAAAATTTCAATGAGAAAGACCCAAAAGAGAATCAAAATAACAAAAAACCATTCTTTCAAAAAAGAAAAAACCAACAAGAGTTTTAAAAAACCCATTTCAATAAAAGTTAGAAAATATCAAAACTCACCAAATATTCATGTGATTCAATTTCCTGATTCTTCTGAGTGAGTTTCTCTTCCTTCTTTTCCATGGCCCCTCCCTTTTCTTTTCAGAAAAAAGACAAAAATGTAATTCTGGTATTGATTAATGGAAAAAAAGGGAAGTGGGTCGCTGCCATTAAAGTCAGTAAAAATAGCTTCAATGATCTCCTGCTACTGCTGACTCGAGAGAATGTGAGGAATTTGCAGCACCAGTTCCTGTTCTTATTTTCTCTCTGGTCGTTGGAGAATGAAATCAACTAAAATAGAGTGGTAAAATGCAGGTAGTCCTCGGACCACTGAAGTAAGCTCGTAGCGCGAGTCATGTGGGACACATTAGGAACTATGGTCCATGTTCAGTCTTTCATTTCCCTTTTAGGTGATCCTAGCCTTCGAAAAATGCTCTTTTAATTTAAATCGTTGATCTATGTATGATTTGTATCTTATTAGATTGAATGGACAGGATCCCTTATGGAAACATATTTTTTATTTTCGGTTTATTCATTTTGAGACCTAACATTTGAGCGGTTCCGATGATCCATAGCATTCTATGGATTCACTTCAGTACTCCGCGGACTACAACACCAGGACCCAAAATATAACAAAAGGGTGCGGTCCTCGGATCCACAGAGATCGGTGGATCCCTGACTGCGTGGTCCACGGTGATTTACATATATATTTTATCCACGCCGTCCATATGATTTTTCAGATCATTTTAGTACATGAGTGAAAAAATGGGGCAGATCCAAATCTCAGGTGGACCATAGCACATGAAACAGTGGTGATTGAAAGTCCACCATTAAAAAAGAATTTTGGGGGCCACCGGAATGTTTATTTGCCATCCATCCTATTGATAAGGTAACAAATACCTGGATGAAGGGACCATACAAATATCAGCTCGATCCAAATGTTTTGTGGCCCACAAAATGTTTTTAATGGTCAATCACCACTATTTCCTGTGGTGTGGTCCACCTGAGATTTGGATCTGCTAAACTTTTGGCTCATGCCCTAATATGATCCGGAGAAACTTAGTATAATATACATATACATACATCGTGGTGGGCCCCATAGGGATCCACATAAGCCCCGTCCTGATGTTTCTGAGAAATCCGCTCCGTCCATACGTTTTGCCTACTCGGGTTAGTATATGGCTCCAGAAATGAGGCAGATCCAAAACTAAGTGGGCCGCACTACAAAAAAAATATGGGCAGGGAAATACCTACCATTGAAACCTCCCTGGGGTCCGCCGTGATGTTTATATGTCATCCATACAGTTCATAAGGCCATTTCCATTGGGATGAACTGAAAAAACAAAAATATTAGCCATCCAAAGCTTCCGTGGCCCCACGAATGTTTGAACGGTGGAAATTCAATCCACATTGTTTCTTGTTGTGCGGTCCATTGAGTTTTGGATGTGCCTTATTTCTGGGTCCATGCCCTAACATGAGCTGGAAAAACGTATGGAGGGAGTGGATTTCTCACAAACATCACGGTGGGCCCCACCTCCTTCCTGTAGTAGCCAATCCGGAAAATCTAGAGGAGAAATTTTTAAGTGCAGTCGCTCACGTGTGAGATATTGGGGCAGCTCATCCGGCAGTCTAATTTGTGTATTTTATTCCAAAATTTAGGAGGTAACGATCATCAGTTGGATCACAGGCGCACAAAATAAATGAACGGTTAAGAACGCTCGCAAAACATTACTCGGGCCATGCTTCCGTGTACGATCAGATGCCTGATTTTTAAGAGAGAGCGCGTACAGATATCGAGGATGGGCTGATGAACGGCTCGTATATCAAAGCTTGGCCTGGCTGCTAGTTGCAAGTGCAAATAAGGCCAATCTATCAGGTGGGCCGCACCACAGGGAACAACTGTGATGGGACACCCACCATTAAAAACCTATGGGGTCGTAGGTGTCTTTTTTATGTGCCATCCAATAAAGTCAGAAGACGAACCCTACTCGGATGAAATGTACACCCTAAAAAATCAGGCCATATCAAACTCAGGTGGGCCACACCACTTGATCTTAGAAGTTTTAGGCACCATTTCACTTCGTGTGTTCCACCTGAGTGTTGGATGAGCCTGATTCTTAAATTCCCACGAGAACACCAAGAGCCTGTTTGGCCGGACCAATCCCACGGTATCAAGAAGGATGGAATTACAATATCCTAAGATATGCATGACGAGCTAAACAGATTAGGTGAACTTGTCCTAGGATATAAGCAATCCTATGGATCTTAAAACAATTCACTGACACCACCGTCATTATCTTGAAAATAATCTCATTCCTTCGTTGAACGGATTGGAAGGTGAAATCTCAAAATATGCTGTACATGCCAAACAGACCCGATGAACTTGTCCAGGATATATAGCAATTCCGTACATCTTAAACCAATATACTGGCACCACCATCGTTACTTTAGGGTCAGTTTGGGCGGCCGGATTAGAAGGGATTAGGTAGGATTAGATTCATCGGGTCGTGTGCCAGTTCCACTCCAAGGATGGAAATGTTTGAAATTACGTTAAATAGAATTGCACTGGGTCCTATGCTAATTTCACTCGATGTTTGGAAAGTTGTGCAGGTCTCAACATGACGTGTGGGCTATATCCATACCATCCACCCATTTATTAAGATTATTTTAGAGCATGGCTCAAAAAATTAGGTACATCTAAAGCTGAAGTGAACCTTACCATAGAAAGCAATAGGGATGGAGTACTTATCGGTGAAAACTCCGTAAGGACTACGAAAGTTTTGGATTTATCTTATTTTTAGGCACATACCATACAATGAGGTTACAAAATAAATAAGCGGTTTAAATAAAATACATGTGTTATTTTCAATAATTTCAAATGATAATAGGTATATTCATTCAATGTATCATCGTATTATCAACAAAAGCGTGCCAATAATTTTATTCCATGTGACAGCGGATGATCCCTGCCATAGTAATAATTATGTTTTTTGAATCCCAACCTACCTAATCCCTTCTAATCCCACCGCCCAAACTGACCCTTAAAATCCATCCCATGCCTCCTAATCTCGTGGAATTTGCTTGGCCTGACAGATTAGATGGGATTAGAAGGGATTGGGAGATAGATCTTGGCCAGGCAAGCCAAACTGAGACAGGATCCTGATCTCGGGATATCTTAAGACAATCAACTGACACCATCATCAGTACCTTTTAATCCCATCCGAAACCCAAAATTGCCTGGGACGTGTTTGGCTCAAGGGTTCCAAACGGATTGGAAGTTTTAATGCCGGGGTTGGCCGGGCGTGCCAAACAGACCGGGTATAGCAATCCCATGGATTTTGCACCAATCTACTGACGCAGCTATCGTTACTTTAAAACCCGTGCAATTCACTCTAATACCATCAATCCCATCCAATCTGCCCGGCCAAACAGGCCCCAGGGGTTACAAGTAAAGAACGGATGGGATGTCCTGGCTACATCACGGTGGTCCCCACACATCGCGTTGTATCTTAATCTTAACCTGCAAAGCATGGCATTGTAGTGTATCTGACCCATCTCGATGGAGGGAAAAGTAGAGTAAAAAGGTGTTTTAAAGTGTATGTTTGTAGCTGTTTTGGGAGGATCGGACGGCCATGGAATTGTCAAGAATGATCCTGAAATAAAGAAATTACGGGCGCGAGTACCATTATCTCACGGGCAAAAATATTGTTACTCTTGCAGACTTATATCCTCCATACGCATGCACATAGCCACCTTAGACTTAGCATGTACTCGCATCAACTTAAACCGTCCAAATCACTGGTCCCATTGCAAATGGGCCGCACCCCAAATTCAGGTAGATTGGACGATATAAACCTCCGATTAATGGAAATCTGTATGTTTAAATCGGACACTGGACATTTTTGAACTGTCTTTTTGATGAACAAAAATCCGACGGTTAGGATCACCCATTCGGTATAGTTCCGGGTTATTTTACAGTTTGAAATTGCCCTCATCACCTGAAAAGTAGAATTTATATGCTTCCACGTGTAAATTATTTGCATGCATGAGTATGGATTGTCGCAGTCGACTAGCATAAATCACTTTTCTTATATATGAGAACATACCGACAGGAAGCTGACTGCGTACTCAGTACGCTATACGGTACTGAGTAAACTCTGTGGACCCCACCGTGGATGTACGTGTCTTATCCACGCCGTCCATCCGTTTTTTCAGCGCACTTTAGGGGACGAAACCAAAAATGAAGTATATCCAAAGCTAATGTAGACCACACTACAGGAAACAGTGGGGATAATGACCTCTACCGTTGAAACCTTCCTAAGCCCCATAGTGATGTTTATTTGTCATCCAACGTAGTAATAGGGTGACACAGACATGGATGATGTAAAACTCAAATAATATCAGTTTGATCGAAAACTTCTGTGATTCCAAGAAGTTTTCAACGGTAGGTATTCATTTTCCATTGATTCCTGTGATGTGGTCCACTGGAGCTTTGGATATGCTTCAATTTTGGTTTCACTTCTTAAAATGATCTGATAAAACGGATGGACGGTGTCGATGAGACACATAAATCATGATGGACCCCACAAAGTATCCTACTCAGTACACATTCTTCTTCCATATCCATGCACGTATCCTCCATACACGTGGCACATATTCAATCCAACCATGCAGCCTTGACTTTACCTTCCTTTACCTTTGATTGTACGAAGATCTATCCTATTTTTTTACGCTACCAAAAAATCATTTTCCTCAAAATAAATAAATAAATAATCTTTTAATAATCATTGATTTCTAAGCCCGTTTAAGTAAAGCTATCATACAGATGGTATACAAGTACTACAATCCAAACTGTGGAGTTGGTGGGAACAACGCTAGATTGAGGATGCACCAATATCAGACGGATTGGACAAGCCTAACTACTATTAGACATTTGTAACCTCCTAATATGGTACATTTGTTTTCTACATGTACAGTCGTCCATCTTACCTCACGCATCAAGCATCTCCTCCTTGCTGTGGTGGTGGTGCTGCTCGTATGATCGACTTACTTCAGCGGAGATGCATGATATTATCATTTCATCTTGTCAATTCATTCATCTCAATATCATCATTTCAACTACTCTTATCTTATGTACATGATACTCTTTAACTATCCAAAAATCAATCCCATGAAGCATATCTTATCTTTTAAGTGTATATTCTATAAAAAATTTCATTTAGTTTTAGTACATAACTATTGCATATAACTTTAGTAGCACATCTCCATTTCTTCCAATTAACTTGAATTCTACGGGTAATATTTTTTTTCCATATCTCTGTTCTCATAAATTATTAACCCAATGAATCCCTTCGATTATGAAAATTAAAGCAATTGACTAAAATGTAAATTCTTGCTAAAGAATGCTCTTAGAGAAAATTTATGTTCAATGAGAATTAGATTTAGGCCAACTTAATTTAGATGTAAAGGGTTGGAATCTTAACCGGTTATTAAATGATTTGAGTCTGACCTGACCTGACTCCAAACTATTAAGCCAATGAGTCACAAGAACAACATGGATGATCACCCTAGAAATTTTCATACAAAACGATTTTGACCCTTTGATTTTTTTGCTTCATCTAATGTGGATTGTGGCTATGGTTTTCCCTCTTCTAATGGGTTATTAATCGTGGCACTTGGCACATTATGATCAAGGAGAGTTTAGAGCATCCATATTATCGTCAAGGGCTATTAGATCAATGATTTGATCACGGTAACAAGTGCCGTGATATGCAATGTTTTTACAAGTCAAAGAAATGCACATTTATTGATAAATAGGAACCTAATGTCGGGCCAAAAATGATTTTTTTTTTCAATAATAGTCCATTTCCATTTATTTGGCATTACCAAGATAATAACAACATTATAGGGGGTTTGTTTTTCTTAATATCTTGACTATATGTAACAAAAGCAACGTTTGTCTAATTTACCTTAGCAACTAATCATGGGAGGGGCATCAACTTTTCGAAAAGTAGGGTATGTGTAGCCATCAAACGATGGTCTTTTTGTTATTTCAATTCTTCCGTATTACCCCACTCTTAGTGTTTCTTTCTCTTTGCATCTAGCTCACACTCGCATTAATATTAAGGTATTATGTATGGGGCTCACCCATAATGAATGTGTTCATGCACTCTACAATGTCAGGAGGTTTAGCACAAACCAAGGTAAATTTAAAACTTTAATAGTAATAACATCGGAAAAGCAGTAAAATGGTTGCCCACCATTGAAAATATTTTGGTACCCTTCTCTCTCTCTCTCTCTCTCTCTCTCTCTCCTACTTTCTACACATGTATTGCATGTTCTATTTTGAAATAATATATTGGAACGAATACAAATATATTTGTGCATGTAGATGAGGGCCGACCACCCTTTACAACAATCTTATCAAAATCACATAGCAGTATCATTCCTCCTCAAGATGACATGCAATATTACCGATCATCTTATCTTTTAAATTTTAAAACGGAGACTGAATAACATAAAATAATATATTGAAACCGATAAAATTGAATTTCTATGCATCCAGGTAAGTACACGCTTCTATTTTATAGCTTATTTATATATTATAAAGACACAGATAGGAACACCTATGGTTACAACTACCAGGGTGCGGATTAGGTGTGCCCTGGCCTCATAGGAGACGTGACCATTAGTGTGGGTGTTATAAAAATTTATACAGATTTAGATAATATCTGTATAATATGCAAACCAAAAATCACTATGATCAGAACTTAAGGATAGGCTGAAGCACGTCTGAAAAAACGCTGTCCTTAAAGCGTTATTTGCCCCTGCTCAAGTGAATTGAGTATGCTGGTAGGTTACAGGCAAACAACTTGTAGGATACGACGAGCCTCGTGTGGGTCTGCGTTTAACAAACACGAAGGCCTACCAAATGGAACTCTATTACACACTTTTCTGGCAGTATTACAATGTAAGAGAAAAAATCCCAAAAGAAAGAAAAGAAAGAGAAAGAGTGGTTTCGACCACTGCACTGGTCAGTTCAAATCTTCAACCATTGGTTCAGTTGAACCATTCTATACCACACCGCTGGTCTGTTCTTCAAGCTAAGGTTCAAGTCTTACTATGTTGTTGGAAACATTAGAATATATGAGTGGAGAGGGGCTGACTATCTTAGTTCGCATGTTTTACTGGAGTGAGTTGAGATGTTTGGAAACCCATCCAGCCTCTCCTTTTATAGGCTAAGGTGGCTAGGGGGTTATGCTCCAGAGACTAAATTTTTATTAAGCCATTTCTGGCTGTTGAAAAACTAGCCGTTTTATGACCGTTTTTTACTGTTGTGCATAGGCCATTAATCTGCTGCATGCTGACTGTTGTGAGACATCAGCTAGCCATTTTCTAGCTATTGGGCTAGCCATGCAGTAGTTATAGCTGGACCCAGCACTTAATGGCTCAGCTATTACAGTTTCTGCTGCAACAACTCTATTCAGTTTATCTATATATACTGAGAGATCTCTTAGTCCTCTAGTCTCTCTGCCAACCAGTCACCCGCCATAGCCACTTAGTCGCACCGTGACTCGCACACGTCTCGCTCCGGTTCGTGAAGGGAACGACCCTTTACGACATGATGCGCACGAGCAAAGTGAAAAGTGCGCCACTAACGCTTCTACAGTCACACTACCTCACGTGCCCACGGCCTCGCATCGAGCCTGTGACCGAGACTGAGACCGAGACCGAGCCCGTGCCCGAGCCCGAGCCCGAGCCCGTGCCTGAGCCTGAGCGCGAGCGCGTGCGCATGCGCGTGTGCGTGTGTGGTGTTTTAGTGCTTCGCATTGGAATACGCAAGTCCCATAGTCCACGGACTAGGTAAGCAAATATTATAGTACTCCACCATTATCATTTAAACCACTTTTTTTTCTTCTCTTTTTTCAATGTGGGACTATTCTCAAAAACCCACAAAAAAGTATTTTTCAAACACTTTTGTTTATATATATTATATATTTTTTTATTTAAAATATTTTTTTATAAAATCAATATTTTTACAACAATCCCCCACTTAATTTTTATAAAAATATATTTTTCTCGGTTAAACATTTCTGCCAGAATAATCAGCTTATATGCATAAAGAAAGATATCTTTCGATTTTAATCTTCCCTTAGTGTAAGTATCTCAAAACTCTATCGAAATGACTGGTAGCCGTAGCTTTAAACCAGTTATTCCTAGATAACAGAGTTGGAGAAACCACATACATATTTGCTATGTGTTGTTAGAGTTTCCACAATCTTGCTCAGCACAATTAATGGCCATGTGCTTATCCTAATTCGTGAACGATCCCGAGAGAAAACTCCTAACTCTCATGAGAGACGACACCATCTCTACGTTCATATAGGGAAAATCCTTCCAGTGTCTCTTTTATTATAAGACACTTGTCTTAAAGACTGGATTTCATTAAGAGTTCTAAGACTTAACCCTCTTTCGTAACGCTCAACACTTATCTATTATGGATGAGATTATATAATTTAGTGCTGAAAAATTTTCACTTATCAGTGACTTGTTCTTACACATTAAATCCAAGATTAGAGATTTTCTGACTTTAGGTTGGGTTACCATTACTGATGAAACTTTGGTTGAAGAGTTTCAACCCCATCCCTCTAGATGTAGCCTTTACTACCTCTCTCAGTAGAGGTTTAGTGAAAGGATCTGCCAGGTTATTGCTTGATTTTATATAGGAAATAACAATGATTCCATCTTGAATCAATTGTCTGACATAATCATGTTGAAGACTGATATGTCTAGATTTACCATTATAAGTGCCGCTATAGGCTATAGCTAATGTGGCTTCACTATCACAATGTAGTGACACAGCCGATATAGGCTTTACACAAAAAAGAATTTCTAATAGAAGATCCCTTAGCCACTCAGCCTCTTTACCTGTTGCAGCCAGGGTTATGAATTCAGACTCCATAGTCGAGTGCGTTATATAAGTCTGTTTCTTGGATTCCCAAGATACAGTTGCACCTCTTAGGGTGAATTCCACCCTGTAGTAGACTTGTTGTCCCCTGCACTCGATATCTAGCTCGCATCGGTATATCCTTCCAATATGGTAGGAAACTCTGAATAAAATAGTTTTAAGTCTTTGGTTGCTTTTAAGTAACCAAAGACTCTACTGATTGCATTCCAGTGTTCAATACTGGGGTTACTAGTAAACCTACTAAGTTTACTCACAACATATGCGATATCAGGTCTAGTGCATTACATAACATACATAAGACTTCCTATAACACTCGTATATTCTAATTGTGCAACAGTTCTTCCAGTATTTTCTTTTAGTTTGATACTTGGATCAAATGAGGTTTTTACTTCTTTTATATTTAGATAGTTAAACTTATTTAGTATCTTCTCAATATAATGAGATTGACATAAAGCATGACCCCCACAACATTTTTTAACTTTGATACCTAATATGGTATCAACTTGTCCAAGATCTTTCATTTTAAATACGGAAGAAAGAAACCTCTTTGTTTCAGTCACACCTTCCATTTTATTACTTATTATTAACATGTCATCAATATACAGACAAATAATAACAATATAACTACCATCTACTTTAGAATATATGCATTTGTCAGCTACATTATGCATGAAACCATGAGATAGTATTTTGAAATCAAACTTCTCATGCTATTGTTTAGGTGCTTGTTTTAATCCATACAATGATTTAACTAATCTACATACTTTATTTTCATTTCCTGGTAGAACGAAACCTTCAGGTTGTTCCATGTATACCTCCTCATTGAAGTCACCATTCAGAAAAACAGTCTTTACATCAATTTGGTGGATGTAAATATGATGTATGAAAACTAACGCAAATAATATCCTAATGGATGTTATCCTAGTTACATGTGAGTATGTGTCAAAGTAATCTATTCCTTCTTTTTGTCTAAAACCCTTAGCTACTAGTCGAGGTTTAAAGGTTTGGATAGTCCCATTAGTGTGATATTTCTTCCTAAATACCCACTTACAACCTATGGGTCTAGAACCTGGAGGTAAGTTTACTAGTTCCCATGTTTGATTTGACATAATGGATTCCATTTCATCATTTATAGCTTCTTTCCAGAAAGCTGAGTCTCTAGACGATACAACCTTTATATGTTTTAGGATTATCTTATATAGTCATTACTATAAGTATTTGTCTTATAACATTTTCTCTATCTGCTTTTATCATATGAAAAATGATGCGTTGTGAGTCTATGTAGTCATCTCTTAGATTCTTCTCTGTTCTTGTTCTTTGACTCCTACGGGGTTCAATAGGAGCTTCCACTATATATGAAGCTGTGCTATCTAGTTCTTTACTAGGAGTTTGGATTTCATTATCCTTTGACTCCAAGGATAGTGAGTTCTCAAAGAATTCAACGTCTCTTGATTATATAATTGTATTAGACTCCATGTCTAGAAGACTATAAGCTTTACTATTTTGTGCATACCCTACAAAGGCGCACTTAATAGCTCTTGGTTCTAACTTAGTTCTTTTTGGATCAGGAGTTCTGCAATATGCAAGACACCCCTACACTTTAAGATATCCTAGGTTAAGTTTTCTACCTCTCCATGTTTCATATGGAGATATTTTATATTTTTTAGACGAAATTTTTTTTATTATATGACATACTGCAAGCAGTGCCTCACTCCATAGACTTAGTGGTAACTTTGCTCTTATTAGCATTGAGTTGACCATTTCTACTAATGTTATATTCTTTCTTTCAACTATTCCGTTTTGTTGAGGTGTGTATGTAGCTGCACATTGATATACCAGTCCATGTTCTTCACAGAAGTTATCGAATTCATTAGAGAAGTATTCTCCTCCTCTATCAGTACGGAGACTTTTTATCTTCTTACTTAGTTGATTCTCTACTTCTGTTTTATATATCTTAAACATGTTTAATGCTTCATCTTTACTCTTTAATAGATAAACATACACATATCTAGAGCAATCATTTATAAAGGTTATGAAGTACCGTTTACCTTCACGAGTAAGAATGCCGTTTAACTCACAGATATCACTGTGCACAAGATCCAGTATTTGAGACGATCTTTCAACACTAGGAAAAGATTTTTTCGTCATTTTGGATCGTATGCACACTTCACATTTATCGGTTTCATTATCTGTGTATGAGATTAAATCATTCTTAGCCATGAACTTCAAGGTACTATATCCTATATGGGCTAGTCTATCATGCCACAGTCTAGCAGATTCAACCACATACGCAGAAGTGCTACTTTTATTCAGAGAAAACTTAACCATTTCGTTACAAGCATATCGCTTTCCAACAAAATTCTCATTCTTGGATAGAATCAGTTTTCCTGACTCGTACACCACCCTTATACCTGGTTTTCCCAGAAGATCCCCAGAAACTAAGTTTCGCCTCATGTCTGGGATGTGTAGTACATTAGTCAGAATCACTTTCTTCCCAGAGGTGAATATCAGTTCGATAGTTCCTTTACCGACGACCTTCGATCGGACTTCATTACCCATTTGGACTTCTTGACCATCGGTCAATTCCTCATAAGTTTTGAAGGCGGATTTGTCGTAACACACATGTACTATAGCAACAGTATCATACCACCAGCCTAAAACTTTGCCTTGGATGGTATTCACCTTAGTGATCATAGCCACAATATCGCCCTCTTTTACTGCATTTGCCTCTTTTTTAGATTTGCGATATCGGCATACTCGAGCATAGTGCCCGATTTTTCCACAGACATGGCATGGGCCTTTGAACTTTCCGTTCTTCTTTTGCACGATTTTATTGAATTTTCCTTTATTGTGTTTAAAGGAATTGTCATTCTCAGGATTCTTGTTATTGGAGTTTTCTACTTCATGTACCTTGGACGAGACATTCCCATTATCATTCTTTTTGTCACGGTTACGAGATTCTTCCTCAATCCTTAGGTGTTTCTGGATTTGTTTCAATGTGTATTCCTCGATTTTATGCAGCAACTTCTTTCTATAGTCTTTCCACATCGATGACAATTTAGCAATTATAGCCCCGACTTGGAATGATTCAGGAAGATCGATTTTGATCGCTTTGATTTTGTTTACTATTAGCTGCAGTTCTTGGATTTGGGGCAGCAACGGTTTATTATCTACCATACTGAAGTCAAAATACCTGGCGATGAGAAATTTGTTGGTCCCTTCTTCTTCAGCCTTGTACTTGAACTCCAGTGCGGCCCAGATCTCTTTTGCTGATGATGTCTGTTGGTACAGATCGTACAGGCGGTCGGAGAGTGCGTTCAGAATGTGTCCATGACACAAGAGTTCGTCTTCGGCTCTTTTAGCGCGGGCAGCCACTTGCTCAGGTGTGTCGTTGTCGGTTACTTCAGGCAGTGCTTGCAGATTTGGATCTAGTATGTAGTAAATCTTCAGCGCCGTCAAGAGAAATTTCAACTTGTCTTGCCATCTTGTAAAATTGGTTCCATCGAACCGATCAAGACGTATCAAGTCCTGATTCATCAACTTAATAGATGAAACGCTGTCGGCTTCCATCTTAGAAAATAACGCTTTAAGATTGTTAGGAAAATTTATATAGATTTAGATAATATCTGTATAATGTGGAAACCAAAAATTACTATGATCAGAACTTAAGGACAGGCTGAAGCACGTTTGAAAAAAACACTGTCCTTAAAGCGTTATTTGCCCCTACTCAAGTGAATTGAGTATGCTGATAGGTTACAAGCAAACCATTTCTAGGTTACGACGAGCCTGATGTGGGTCTACGTTCAGCAAACACGAAGGCCCACAAAATGGAACTCTATTACACACTTTTCTAGCAGTATTACAATGTAAGAGAAAAAATTCCAAAAGAAAGAAAATAAAGAGAAATAGTGGTTTCGATCACTGCACTGGTCAGTTTAAATCTTCAGCCACTGGTTCAGTTGAACCATTCTAAACCACATCGCTGATCTGTTCTTCAAGCTAAGGTTCAAGCCTTGCTATGTTGCTAGAAACACTAGAATATATGAGTGAAGAGGGGCTGACTATCTTAGTTCGTATGTTTTGCTGGAGTGAGTTGAGATGGTTTGGAAACCCATCTAGGCTCTCCTTTTATAAGCTAAGGTGGCTAGGGGGTTATGGTCCAGAGACTTAATTTTTATTAAATCATTTCTAGCTGTTGGAAAACTAGCCGTTTTATGGCCGTTTTTGACTGTTGTGCATGGGCCATTAATCTGCTGCATGCTGACTATTGCGAGACAGCAGCTAGCCGTTTTCTAGCTGTTGGGCTAGCCATGCAGCAATTATAGCTGGACCCTACACTTAATGGCTCAGCTGTTACAGTTTCTGTTGCAACAGCTCTATTCGGTCTATCTATGTATACTGAGAGATCTCTCTCTTAGTCCTCTAGTCTCTCTGCCAACCAGTCACCCGCCATAGCTACTTAGTCGCACCACGACTCGCACACGTCTCGCTCCGGTTCGCGAAGGGAGCGACCCTTTGCGACACGATGCGCACGTGAGAAGTGCGCCACTAGCGCCTCCACAGCCACACTGCCTCACATGCCCACGCCCTCGCACTGAGCCCGTGCTCGAGCCCGAGCGCGTGCGCGTGCGCGGTGTTCCAGTGCGAACACTGGAACACGCAAGTCTCATAGTCTACGGACTAGGTAAGCAAATATTATAGTACTCCACCATTATCATTTAAACCACTTTTTCTTCTTCTCTTTTTCCAATGTGGGACTATTCTCAAAAACCCACAAAAAGGTGTTTTGCAAACATTTTATATATATATATATATATATATATATATTATATTTTTTTATTTAAAATATTTTTTTATAAAATCAATATTTTTACAACAGTGGGTCCCACATTAATGGATGTATTTTGCATCCACATCATCCATCCATTTTTTCCATATCATTTTAGGGCAGCTCAAAAATGAAGCAAATCCAAATCTTGAGTGGAACATATTTTTGGAAACAATGGTGATTGAACACCCCACCATTAGAATCTTCCTAAGCTAATTGTAATGTTTCCATAATGTTTATTTGCTATCCAACCTGTTGGTAAGGTGACACAAACATTGATGAAGTAAAAAAGAAGAAGCAAATATCAGCTTGATCCAAAACTTCCGTGGCTCGTAAAAAGTTTTTAATGGTCAATCATTGTTTCCCATGGCATGTTCCACCTGAGATTTGAATCTATTTCATTTTTTATTTTTATTTTCTGAAATATGCCTTAAAATGATCTAGAAAACTAGTTAGACAT
Source organism: Magnolia kwangsiensis (assembly GCA_037074715.1). Taxonomy (NCBI): domain Eukaryota; kingdom Viridiplantae; phylum Streptophyta; class Magnoliopsida; order Magnoliales; family Magnoliaceae; genus Magnolia; species Magnolia kwangsiensis. The sequence continues at coordinate 91,569,560 of CM073585.1, forward strand.
CATAGATATAGAATATATACATCAAGATTGGCCCCACGGTGAGGGTCGCATCGTCTCGGGTGAGGCCAGGCTACACCTAATCCCCTCCCAAATATCAATCTTTTACAGTAATCCTTTGAATGAAATATTTTTCTTTGAATTCAATATCTCGTATCATTATCACATACCCCTAGTTAGTGTATAAGGGGCCGACTTTCCCAAGGAATAAGCAACGTCTATTTTGTACATCAAATCTGCACATATAAGGCCCATGTTTGTTTTATCTACTCCGTTGATTTAATGGCACCCATCATGGATGGACCCTGCTCAAAAACTCCCAAATGATAAGATTATATTTTTCGTCTTTTCACTGTTGAATATGAAATACTGGTGCATTTCTTCTTAACTCCGTATTTGTGTGCTAACACTAGAAGGGGCATGGTCTATCCACAGTGGAGAGAATTATACTTGTTGCTCGAATATGGACAAGGACTATCCCTGTAGAGGTCGCTGTGGTCGCATGAGTACTTACAACCCTAACATGCAAAGGAAAACAAGGGTGCCAGTTATGGCAGGAGACCCCCCTATGCAAGTTAGGGGGGATTGAATAATAGAAACGGGATGTGTTGAAATTTTTATGCTTACTCCCTTTTAATGATCATGGGTATATTTATAGGGTGTTTATGAGGCTAAGTATCTAGCGTACCTTGAAGGGATATGTTGGACTTGCATTTCATAGATATGCTGAAAGATCCTTATTTGAATGGGGATCTTGTTTTCAAAAGTATTGCCGAGCTCACCTTGATCAGTATGATCTTCGTCTAAAATTTTATCAAATATATTTTTTTTTTTTATAAGGTAAGATTCTCTCCGGATATCTTGTCTCCTTAGATAGGTTTAATTGATCAGCTCGATAGGTGAATTATGTCACTTAGCTTTGCTCCTAAGCAGTTCAGCTTAGTATCAATCTTCAAGGTCAACTCAGTTGACGCCTTGATGGCTTAAAAGATTCTTCATGTAATTTTTAGCCGCCCTCAGATACTCCTTATATGAGTATTCGCATGTCTCGTATAGCTGGCGAGTTCAATTTTTCCCCATAACTATATTGTTAGCACATATGCCTACTTATCGTATCCGTACAATAAAATGGCAGCCGTTGATTAAAGTTTCAGTAGTAACACACAGAGGATGAGAATTTTTGTATATAGCCATTCGAGAAGTGGTGATTTGGTTATATGGGATCAGGATCGATGAGCTTGTGCCCTAATTGGACGGTTGAGATGGCTTATGCACCCATAATTTTTATAACAATATTGAAATCTAATTTTCGTACGTTTAAAATAATATAAATTATAACCATTTAAAAACCCTTGAGGTAGTGTTTCCGGATCAAGTCCCGGTGTGTTGCTTTGTACCAGTTCTGGTGTGCTTCAACGAAAAAGAGAAGCAACGCAAAAAAACTAAATAAAGGCTAGTGGCCCGCTTAGAGTAAAATGACTATTTTGACCCTTTAGTTTTCTCAATGCTGTGAGTATCTTGCCCATCTAGACTGAGAGGAGCCCAAAAATCTCAGTGAATGGATGATCCTGAGCACACAATCTGTGGCCATTTTTTTTAAAAATAAATAAATAAAAAATCAACGGTTCATATAAATTTCCTATGGATTTGCCAATTACGGTCACACACGGATCTCATCTTTGGAAGGTGGCCATATTAGAGGCGTGAAATATGTTGAATGGTCTGGATTGATGCACATGCAGGAATTGTGCGATGCACATGGGTTTATTATATACTTTTACATCTTGCTATTAGTCATCCTAAAGGGTGAATAAATATAAAATCTGAACCGTTGGATCAATAGGCCACCCCTCTATTGAAATACGAGTCAAAAATTACACCGATCAGATATTCCAAACAGTTCAATCAATTGCCTAACCTTCGACACTCACCAAGAGACCACAAAAAAGCCCATTGATGTGAACATAGAGACATCTAGTTAGCTCTAATTTTGGATGGGTTCTAATCCAAGAGGCGAGATTTGTGTTGGACGGTCCAGATGGACGAAAAGGCAATGTCTGTGAAACTTACCACATAAGTGCAAAAAATACCTATTCAAGCATGGGCAAATCTGTCATTTCATGGCGGTCCAATGGGACATTCTTGAATTACAATAAGATTGCAAGTAAAACGATGAAAAAATGCAGTATTATTTTTAATCTTGGATAGATAAAAAATAAATAAATAATTAATTAAAACAATAAAAATGTATTAATATAATAAGAGAAAGGAGAAGGTTGGAGGGGAGTAAGGGGGGCAACACTATAGAAAGGGATGTAGCTACATTGAAGACCACACCCCTTAGTCAAATTCCTTTTTTTTTTTTACGAATCACGTTCCAAAACAATTCATACATCCATGCTTGCTTCCACACGTGTATGTGCATGTACACGTGTATCTATAACAAACATGCAATGGTGTCAATGGGCTGGGAGAGCCCATTGGTCTCTCGTGGGCCTGATGGTCGTGCCGGGCCTAGGATATTCCTGCGAAAGCCTTTGGCAGGAAGTTCCTGCGCTGTGAACTTAGGTGGGGTCCACCGTGATGTTTGTGAGAAATCCACACCGTACATACGTTTTTTGAGGTCATTTAAGGACATTCGGAAAAAATTGAGCCGTATCCAATACTCGAGTGGGCATAAAACGTGAGGATTGAATATACACAGTTGAAATATTCGTGGGCCTACAGAAGTTCTAAAACAGGCTAATATTTGTGTTTTCAGTTCATCGCAGTAGGAATGACGCTATTAACGGTATGGATGTCATGTAAACATCACTTTCTACCCCAGAGAGGTTTCAACGGTAGGAATTTCTCTATCCACCTTTTCCTTTAGTTCGGCCCGCTTGAGTCTTGGATCCTGTTCAATTTTGGTCTGAAGTCCTAAAATGAGCTCATAAAACGGATGGACGGAGTAGATTTCTCAAAAACATCAATTTGGGCACCACCTAGGTTTCCAGGGCAGGAACTTCATGGGAAAGGCTTTTGAATACCCCATATCTTACTTGACAGAGGGTGAGCTGGCCAATCTTGGGATGGGCTTGGGCCTTTTTGTCTTGGCAGGCTAAGGGCTCAGAAAAATGACAGGCTAGATTTTACTTTGTGGGCTGGACATGGACTGACCTAACCAAAACATGGGTCCAGCCTCTCAACGGTCCTGATTTCGGTTCGTCTGATTTTTAACTGGTTCTAAAGCTTTGGAATGTGTGGGCCCATCATTCTCACTAATCTGGCCTAAGATTTCATGCCCAGGTTGGCCCATCTAAAGCCAGGCTGGGCATGTAGGCTTAATATTAAACACTTTAGGGTTACCCACCATCCATGGTGGGGTCCACAATACCATGGGCCCCAAATATGCAAAATGGACGGATAAGAACACTATTCATGTTTCTAACACATTAGGAGCCCCCCTTATTTTCTCTTGGGCTGGATTTCTCTATATCTGGATTAAATTAACGTTTTCTTCTGGCCATCCATTATTTAACATGTTGTGGCCCACCCAAGGTGTAAAATGCTTGTGCTTTGAGGTAGAAAATATTAAGTATGTGGCCCATTGAATGGAGAGCTCAAATTTCACCCCATTATTTTGGTATTAGTATGATATGCTAGCTTGTAAGACCCCTACATGCCACGTGGCAGCATACACGGAGTTATTTCTTTAGTATACTGTAGCTTTTTGATTTAACGGTGTCATTTTAAAAAAGTTATTTAAATTATAAATGGTACCAAATACCTAATGGATACAACACCTTAAAGGGTTCCCATAAAATTTCCTATTTAAGGCCCAACATAGTATAGGCATGGGTGCAGTTGAGCTAAATTGGGTATTTACCCCATCAAGACAGCTAGAGACGGAAGATCTATAGAGCCCATCGTGATATACGCCCACCCATTTTGATAGATCATTTTAAGAAACGAGCCTAAAAAGGAGGTAGATTGAACGCTTGAGTAGACCACACTATAAGGAACCCGGTGATAATGTCCCTCATTGTTAAAGCTTTCTTAGAGCTTACTGTGATGTTTTATTTGCAATCCAACTTGTTCATAAAGTCACATAAGCACAAATGAAGGATATATATATATATATATATATATAGTTAGCTTGTTAGTACACCCCATTGTTAGTTCACACTTTAGTGTTAGCCAACCCCATTAGGGAATTGATACCAAGACTTCGTTGAAACAAGATATTTTTCATTTAGTCTACCACTTGAGCTATGGATCAAGGTGTGAAAAACATAAACATTGCATGAAACAAAACTTCTTTAGCCCTGAAGAGATTTTCAGCAATAGGCATTTGATATACCTCATTGGCCCATGGCTTACAAGGATATGTTAAAATAGATGGATAACATGTATAAAACATATACATCTTTGTGGGCCTCCTGGAGGCCCTGGCAACTAGCACTTAACTTGAATCGCGGTGCAGTACCTATTAGTGGGTTTCAACATGGATACATCTCAATTCCATTGGAGCATTTGGTCTTATCTTTTCAGTCCACTCATGAATTATGGTGTGATTAAGCTAGACACTACGTATTTGAGATCCATAGCTCAACTGAAAGAGTGAGTGGAGATGCCTCATTTCAACACTTGAGGTCTTGGTATCCATCCCTCGCGGGGGTGGTTAACACGGAGTATGTGTACTGATATGGGTGTGTACTAACAAGCTAACCCAAACAAAAAAAGAAGAAAGCTAGAAACCACGTACTAGAGTGCTAATTCAGCGTGTGGTAGATACTTATGTATAAACACTATGGTCATGAGTTCAAGTCGCCATGTGGTGTGTGTGGGTGTGTATCAAATTTTAAAAAGTCATACAATGACATGTCATGTGGACAACCCAAAAGGGAGGAAGAAAGGAGGAATAATAACAATGGAATTATTTCCATTTCAAAAAAACAAGATTATTTCTCCATTTCACTTAGCCACTACCAGTATTATACTAAAAGGAGGTATGCTAATTGTGCACTTCTTATCACACACTTGTTGTAAACACCTGGCAAATATGTGCAAGATCCGGACCGTTGTCTGGCTATCCCACCGTAATTGGGTCATAGCCCATAGATCAGGTGAGTCGAATGATCCTAATGGATCCATCTGAAAATGGCCCAAAATGAGTTTTTATTCCTTTTTCTCACAAAAGAAGCCATTAGGATCATCCGATCAGCATGATTTCTTGGGCCATGGTCCATTAATGGCCAGATTGCCAGATGAACGATCTGGATCGTGTACACGTGATCCGGCTGTCTCCTTGGGAATAGGGTGTGTATCATGAGCTGTGTCCAACCAGCATTCCTCCCATGATAATATAACTACCTACATCCAATGGCACAGATGTAAATTACTCCAATCTAATGTGGGGTTTGGAAAGGCTTGTAGGCCACCACATGTTTCGCGAGCCCTTGAATAGACCCTGCCGCAGCAGCAACGGACACGATCAAGCAAACCCCACTCAAGACCTTCAACCACGTCCACGTGGCAGAAAACCTTTTGATCTTGTGGTGGGCCAGGTACATTTCAGTTGGGAAATACACCGTTAACGGCCAGAACCCGAACGCTCCCAGCAGGGCTACAAAGTCGTTGAAGAAAGGAAATATCATCGCTATAACGGCCGTTAAGATCACGAATCCCGTTCGCCAACCAAGACGGAAGACGTTGACGGAGACGCTGCGAAGTAAAGGAAAATTGACGGCGTGTTCAGCCGTTAGGAATCTGCTTTCGGGCCAACGATGGTGGGCCCTCATTTCGACGAATTGGAAAATGGGCTGGCAGAAAACCTACGGTCAGAGATTTTTGTGTCAGAGTACTTAAATTTGTGGGGTGGGCCACTTTGGTGATCAAAATCGATCATTAGGTGGGCCAAGGTGGGCCCGGTTTTGAAAATAGCCCGCCTCATAATTCAGATCAATTCACTCATCTTGTGGGCCAGGATCCTATGATGAAATTCAACGGTTTGAATGGGGCGTGGCTTTGGTGGATCCTGGACTATGGGGTCACTATGTTCCTTACATCCATGCCGTCCATTCGTTTCGATATATCATTTTAGGGTACAATCCCCAAAATAAATAAGATCTCAATCTCTGGTGGACCACACCATAGGAAACGGTGGTTATTGATAATTAAAAACTTATTGGATCAAGATGATATTTGTGTGGTACCTTCATCTAGGTCTTTGTGACTGGATCAAAAGAATGGATGGTAAATAAAAATTCCGGTGGCGCCCATGAAGTTTTTAATGGTTGGCATACAATCATGGCTGTTTCCTGTGGTGTGGTCCACCTGAGATTAATTTTCTTCATTTTTGTGCTTATAACTTAAAATGAGTTTTCAAAACGGATTGACGGTGTGGATGTAAGGAACATACATCACATGGTCCACATGAACTCAGCATGCGCGCACAGAGACCCATCTATGTATGAGCACGAATATCTCGCAAGCGTGCCACTTTTGGCACCCGTGGAGCAGTTCAACCGTTCAAATTCATCTTAGCGCGCGAATCGCTTCGGCTTTTCTCCTTGAGTGGGGTCCACCATACCTGGTATGCGCCGATTAGATGGATAGCGATGCACACGTTAGCCAAGTCCACGAGCCAGAAGGGTTCATAAAACCCGAACCCGGTTAGGAAATTGCCAGGAGCGTCGTTGCCGAAGGCTGCGTATCCCGCGCACCCACATAGCATGTAGAAAATGGTTGTGGTGGTCACGCCGATGAAGGTAGCCTTCTTCATCACTTTATTCTCCGGGGGAGTAGATTTTAGAGTGTCCTGCAATCCACATTTCACGTCAACAGTTATACACCTTGAATCGGGTAGCAATAGCGATGGGCCGTAGTATTTCTGGACCCGACCCATGAACTATGAATCACAGTCCAAGCTAAGCTAAACCCAGCCAAAGATATAAGTAAGCGGGCCAACCTATGCTAAACAAGACCCAGGGTCATCGGGCCCACCCGTTTAGTTCGTAATATGGGCCAGAGTCAACCCTGGGCCCACCTTTTTCCACATGTAGTCATTGTGATGAGCTCATCCAACAAAGATTATGTTAGAGTTGAGGCAGAAGTATAGAAAGTTAATCAATTAAAGATAGGCTTAAAGCACGTTACGACATCGCTATCTTTAAAGTGATAAAAAACTCAAAATATTATGTGGGCCCCTCTCTGCGAAGATGTCATAAAATCCATCCATAAATCTATTTTGATGGGAAGTCGGCCCAAACAACTCAAGTGGGCCACAAGATGGATCCACAGTTGCCAATCTTTTCTTTATCTTGTGGCCCATTTTTTTTTTCCTCCTTTTTCCTGCATCTACTGAGATGTGTGGGACCCCTGACTGTGGGGCCTACCTTGATGTATGTTACTACATCCACACCATCCATCTGTATTAAAAAGTCATTTTAGGGCATGATCTAGAAAATGAAGCAGATCCAAATCTCAGATGGACCACATTATAGGAAACAATAGTAATTAACTATTAAAAACTTCTCATGAGCCACAAAAGCTTTGGATGAAGATGATATTTGTGTGGTCTCTTGATATAGGTCTTTTTGACCTTATCAACAGGTTGGATGGCAAATAAGCATTCTGGCGGACTCCTATGAAGTTTTTAATGGTGGGGATTCAATCATGACTGTTTATCCACCTAAAAGATTTGTGCATGCTTCATTTTGGGGATCATGCCCTAAAATGATCTTTGAAAATGATTGGACGACGTGGATTTAAGGAAAATATATCAATGTGAGCCCCACAGTCAGTGTCCACCCACCTCGGTGGATCCGGGTCTCACCTAATCCGCTACCTTTTCGGTCTCCTCTCTTTTACTCTCTCCACGAGCGCTACATACATACCACTTCCCCAGTGTGTATGCATACACGACTCGCTTGGTGGTTCGTCCCTATTGTGAAAAGTGCTCATGACTCTGTCCTCTGACATCTGATACACGTATTATGACATCCAAACCGTCCAAATTACGGATCACATCGTCGATGGATCATGGCTAGAAAATCACACTTTTGAACAATTTTAACCATGTAACTGGTGACTACCAAATGGGCGGTTGAAAGCACATTGAGTTGTCAAAAGTAAAATGACAAAATCGATTATCTATAAGCGTATTTTTTTTTTTTTTAACTTATGCTCCATCCACAACTAGGTGAGCGATTTGGATGGTCCAGATTGCAGTATAACTGTACAAGTATGCCTTCTTTATGGTTGTGAATCACCACAAAATTTAAAATGGTGGTGAACTTTCGTAGAGTCTCGCTCCGCACGCATATGCATATAATCTCACAAGTGTATGATTTGCTGACCGCTTACCTTTAAGTCTCCTTCTAGATAGGACGACCCAAAAATCTCTTTATGTATGGGAAGATCCTAGCCCTTTGATCAGTGGCCTACGAATGAATTGCAAGGAAGAGAAATACAAGAATGGTCCACTCTAAAGGGAGAATCGGCCAATGATAGGAGAGTTACAATGATCTTACGTGGGACACTTCTGAGGCATTCACATTCACCGTGGTGTCCTTTGCATACGAGCAATGGCCGTACCGGCACGGACGCGGATTTGCTGGAAATCGGATTGTGTACTGAGTTACTCAGTACGCTCTGATCGTACTGGGTAAACTCAGTTGGGCCACCGCAAATGCATGTGGTTTATCCACGCCGTCCATTCTTTTTTCCAGATCATTTTATGGGTTCAACTCAAAATTGATGCATATACAAAGCTCAAGGGGGCCATACCACTGGAAAAAGTGGAACTACTGATTTCAATCGTTGAAAATTTTCTAAAGTGCTTAGTGATGTTTATTTGTCATCCAGCCTGTTCATAAGACCAGAAGGACATGGATGAAGGGAAAACACAAATATCAGCTTGATCTAAAATCTCTGTTGTCCCCAAGAATTTTTCAACGGTAGATGTTCAATTCACACAGTTTCTGGTGGTGTGGTCCATTTGAGGTTTGGATATAATCCATTTTTAGGGTAAAGTCTTAAAATTATGTGATAAAAGAGATGGACGGAGTGGATATAATGCATAAATGGCACAGGGCCCACAGAGTTTACTCAGTACGCATACCGTACTGAGTTACTCAGTACGCAATCCGCTTCCGATTCGCTGCTAAATCCTTTCACGTAAAGTTCCTGCGATGGAAACTTAGGTGGGCCCCGCCGTGATGTTAGTTAAATCCATTCCGTACATCCGTTTTGTGAGCTCATTTAAGGACATGAATCCAAAAATAATCTGGATCCAATACTAAGTGGACCGAAAACGTGAGAATTGAACGTCCACAGTTGAAATATTCAGAAGTCCATGGAAGCTTTCGGCCCACTTCAGTATTGGATCTGGCTTATTTTTAGCCTCATGTCCTAAAATGAGCTCACAAAATTGATGGACGGGATGGATTTATCACGGAAATCACGGTGGGCCCCACCTAGGTTCCCAACTTCCTACGGAAGGCTTTCGCAGGAATTCCGCGTCCGTACCCACACCTTAGCAAGCTACACGTGGGTGCAGAGAATTTTGTGGAGTACGGAAGAGGCGACTTGCGTCTAACGGGGTACACTGGTCCCCTGTAACCCAAAGGTCTGTAGACCCACCATGATGTTTGTATTACATCCGCTCCGTTCAACCGTTTCTTTGGATCATTTTAGAAGAGAATACTAGACATGAGGGGGATCCAAAACTCAAGTGACCCACACAAGTGAGGATTGAACGATCACCGTTGAAAACATAGTGAGTTTACAGGCTTAATCAGGGTTGTATTCGTGTTTTCCTTCATTTTGGTGGGAATCAGCTTATGAACGGGCTGGATGGTATCGAAACTTCACGGTGGGGCCAGAAGGTTTCAACAGTAACTGTCCTCATGCTCACTGTTTCCTTTGGCGTGGCCCACTTGAGCTTTGCATCTCTCTAGTTTTTGGATCATGTCTTAAAATGAGCTTGACGAAACAGATGGACGGAGTGGACATTACACAAACATCGTGGTGGCCCCCACAGAACTTTGGGTTACAGGGGACCGTGTAACCTCTGGTTAAAGGCCTGGATGCATGCATGCACCGTTTTTTGTCAGAACGGTTTGAATGAACGCGGATTGCGTCCTGCCTCCGCCTAGACGGATTACCGTCCAGCAGATCTATGGAGGGGCCCACTATAATGTATCTATTCATCAACGCCGTCCATACAGTTTTTCAGATCATTTTAAGTATATACACAGGAGTGTAGAAGATCAAAATCTCAAACGGACCACACCAAATTGGGCACTTGGGTTACATTAAATTCACCAGTGATTAAATGCAAGAGTCATCTTTGGTGTGGTCTAATGAGCGTTGTATCTGCGTCACTCTTTGGTCTTCTCTTAAAATAATCCAAGAAAATGAATGGACGGCGTGGATAAACAGATACATCATGGTGGGACCCTCCACAGATCTGCTGGACAGTAATCCGTCCATGCGACCGTCTATGCATGGGCAGGACGCAATCCGCGTTCGGTTCGAATTGCAATAGGTTCCACGTATGTGGCGTGACCTTATGTGCCATCCAACCCATCCATCAATCGCGCCCCCACGAGTTAGTCCCACACACACGAAAAAAAAAAAAAAAAAAAAAACCAGCCTAATCAAGAACTCAGGTGGGCCACAACAAAAGATCAACGAACAATGGGGAGGGAGTCGCCCACCACAGAAACTTGCAGATTATGTTTGGATCTCAACTTGCTGCATATATGCAAAATTGCTCCCCACTCCCCATACTTGTTCACAATGGCATGGTCCACCCAAGTAATGGATCTTACTGATTTTTGTTATGTACAATGAACATGAGGCGGCACACCTGATGAACGGTTTGGATTCAAAGCACAAATCACGATGGGCCCCATATAAGCTGCATCATATGGTAACTGATATACGTCTCAACCTATCTGTTCGTCCTTACTCTTACTCGGGTGGTAAACTGTCTGGAGTTTCAACTCCTGGTTAAGGGTTCGAGCGCGAAATTCCACTAACGTAGGTGTGCGGGGGCGGTATGTGTGTGTTAAAAAAGAAAACCTATCCGTTCGTCCCCAAAATTACCACGGTAAAAAAATATTTTACTCAAAATACCCCAGAATCCCCTTATCCCAAGCTCTGTTGTGCCCGCATGAAAACCTATCTGTTCGTCCCCAAAATTACTACGGTAAAAAAATATTTTACTCAAAATACCCCAGAATCCCCTTATCCCAAGCTCCGTTGCGCCCGCATGAAATTTATGTCATATCGACTCCGTCTTCATATCCTAAAACTAGCTGTAGAAACAGACGAACGGAGTGGATATGGCACAATAATCACGGTGGACCCCACAGAGCTTTAAGTCGAGTCACTCAAGAAAAAGCGTTTTATTAAAAAAAAAAAAAGAAGCAAGAGTAAAAATACAGTGCCTGTATCTCGATGAGGACAGTAGAGAAAGCATAGGCAAACGCAATATCTCCAAGCGCTTGGAAAGTCCTCCACACCTTCTCAGTACCCGACACATCTGCACCTGCTGGCACGCCTGTTAGGCTCGTCCTCACGTGACCTCCTCCTGCGGTTTCAGACCACCCACCCATTCTCATTCAATGCATGCAAAGATAGGAATACCATGTACGTTTTCCATAATTTCTTACATGGTCACCCATCCACCGTACACGTGGCATCATGTATAGAAATCTGGACCGCCTAAATTGTTGTCCTCATCATGGAAGTATACATTCAAAAAATTACACTAATAATATTATCATGACCATCTAAATGGTGGCAATTAAATTGAAAGCTGAAAATAAAAAAGGTCACTCGTCCATTCAATGACCTGTATGGCACGGTAAAAAAAATCGTTTGATCACTATGATTTTTGGGACGAGTTCGATGACGACTCCAATATCCGGTCTCATGATTTGGGCGGTCTAGATTGATGTACATGTACCTCAATCCAACGGTAGATGAATCACCACCATTTAAGAAACGGTGAAAACACACATGGTAGTCCTACCCTTAAAAGAGAAAAGGGCCAGAATATCAAACTTGTCTTTGTATGACTAACCTGCGACCTTGGCAATGGAAAGGCCGAGGCCAATGGAAGAATAAGCAAAAGACATGAGAGCTGCAATGATGGAAAGAAACCATATCTCGTGGAAGTTGGGTATTTGAGATAGAACAATTTGGATGCTTGCAAAGATCATCATAAAGGCATTGTTGGAGGCATAGCACTTTGCATCGTGACCGTTCCTATGGAAACAGTTGGACCGTTGAATAGCCCTGCATATATTAAAAGTAAATTAAAAAATAGCTCAGAAGTCATTATTTTATTTTTTTTATTTTTTTTACACACGTACATACACCCCCACACACTCACGCTAGTGGAATTTCACCATCTATGGGTACTCGAACCCTCAACCGGGTGTTGAAAGTCCTAAGAGTCTACCACCCGAGCAAGAATAAGTACAGGTGATAGACTCTCAAGAGTTTAAACACCGGGTCAAGGGTTCTGAATACCCATAGGTGGTGAAATTCCACTACGCGTGAGTGTGTGGGGGTGTGTGTGCGTGCTTTATAAAAAAACTAAAAAAAAAAAAAGAGAAAAAAGGGTAAGGGCCCAATCATTATAATACATATCTAAGGCCATTGAAATGAATCATGTGATCTTGTAGCATATGAGGCTTTGATAACTCACGCCATACTTATAGATGCTGTGATGGTGTAACCTATGGTAACACCTATGAGATTTCCATACTGAGCTATTCCACAAAGTTGGATTTTGATCCCTCCTGCAAAGAAAATGGGGGGTTTTAAGAAGAAAAAGTTGAATGAGGGGGGTTTTTGTAATAACCCACTATAGTTTGGGGTTTCTCTAGAAGAGAAATATTTCCATACAGCCTGGTCTTTCATGTCATCTGAGCCATTCAAAAGATGGGCCAGATCATCACCTTGTGCAAAAATCAGGCTGCCCTACTAATAGTATTGACTCTACCATCCAAATTAATGAATGAACAGCCGATGGCCAACCTCTAGAGGAATATTCCCATACAACCTGGTCTTTCCCATCATCCGAGCCATTCAAAAGATGGGACAGATCATGAAGATCACCTTGTACGAAAATCAGACTGACCCATTTACAGGATTGGCTGAACCATCGAAAATCAACAAACGGCCGGTGGGCCATTGAAGGAGTGGATTGGTCTGATTTTACTAGCAAGTAATCTTCATAGTCTTTCCCATCCCTTTCACGGCTCAGATGTCGTACACACGATACATTAGCAGGAAAAGATGGAACCATATGTAAAACTTTAAGTAGTTTTAGCTACAATAATGATGATGTCTTAGATAGATTAGAAAAATATTAAAAGTAGAATAATCTAATACACCCCCCCCCCCCCCCCCCAACAAAAAAAAAAAGAAAAAGAAAAAAAGAAGAAGCTATACCTCATAAAATAAGTGCTACATAAGTATCATTTTCCTTTGTAAATGCACTATATTAATTTATTTCATTACCTAAGTTAGCTCTCACAACCTCCATGTAAGTATAGTTCCTCTTTCCAGTAACGGGGTCAGGAGATCTATAACAATCTGCTAGTAGTGTGGACATAAACCAAGTGATTGTAGAGAAGATCATGAGAGCTAGTGGGCCAGCTATCCACCCCAACTGAGCTATTGCCCATGCAAGCGAAAGCACGCCGGATCCGATCACAGCCGTTATGATATGAGCACTTGCAGTCAGCAACGTACCTATATGAAAACAACCAAATTCAAACCAATCCAAACCATTCACAACTCTATCTAAAGATCAAGAAAGAGAAGTAAAACGTACCAGTCCGTTTTTCACGTCCATCGTCATCAAAGTTCTTACGACTATCGTTGCCGGATTCGATGGCATCCATGTTCCTGAAGATGGTAGCATTGCTTTGCAACTCTAGTGCCATCTCTCTCTCTCTCTCTCTCTCTCTCTCTCTCTCTCTCTCTGTGTGTGTGTGTGTGTGTGTGTGTGTGTTTTTTTTTCTCTCCCTCTCACTCTCTATTATATTAGTGTGGAAGGACCAGATGGGGAGAGAGATACTGAAAGATAGTGAAAGATAGGAAAGAAGATTGCGCTTTAAAGAGGGAGGGAAAAGTAGTGTAAACTTGGTGATTTTGAAGGGAATATTGCTCTAAACGTGGACAGTTGAATTCAATGCAAGATAGTGTATAAAGTGATACTGCATTAAAGTGGGCCTTTTTGTAACGGAACAGAAAAACTCTTATCCTTGGTTTGGGTTGTATTTAATGATTGAAAGTGCCTCGGCCCACATTTCATAGACTTCTCTTTGAAGACAGAGAGATAGAGAGTATATTTAGACGTGGAAAGCACTTGGGTGACTCTCATCCACACCGTCTACCAGGTATACCACCTCTTGTAGGGCGTCGATTCCAAAATCAGGCTGATTCAGCACTTCGTTGGGACACATATAAAACCCTCTAAATTCATGTGGTATGGCCCACCTGAATTTTTTAATAGTGTTATTTTTGGGTATTTTTTTCATCCTGATGAGACATATTAGATGAATGGATTGGATGGAGCATAAAAGCGAGTTATCTACCAAACTAATAGTTGGAGTTCCATTTCAACTGTTTCCTGTGGCGTGGCCTGCCTGAGATTTGAGTGATCATGATTTTTGGTTTTAATGGATAATATGAGGTGGCCTACCTGATGGATGAAGTGGATCTCATGAAAGTTTAGTCTACGTGGCTCTCGGGAAGGGGATCAGGTGAGACGTCGGATCCACCGAGGTGGGTAGGACCCCTGGCTGTGGGCTCTGTGTTCCTTAAATACACACCGTCCAACCGTTTTGAAAGCTTATTTTAGAGCATGATTCCAAAAATGAAGATGATGGAAATCCTGTGTGCACCATCCCACAGGAAACAATAATGATTGAATCCCCACCATTAAAAACTTCAGGGTGGTCGCCAGAATGTTTATTTTCCATCCAAACTTTTGATAAGGTGAAAAATCTCTGGATGAAGAGACAATACAAATATCAGCTTGATTCAAAACTTTTTTGGTCCATTATAAGTTTTTAATGGTCTATTACCACTGTTTCCCGTATTATGGTCCACCTGAGATTTGGATCTGCTTCATTTTTTTCATCATGCCCTAGGATGAGTTTTCAATACGGATGAACGGCGTTGATTTAGTCACATGCATCACAGTGGACCCCACAGTCGGGGTCCCACGTCCCTTGGTGGATCCGGGATCTCACCTAATCCGCTCCCGGAATGTACCTACCGCGGCTCTGTATACGCAGAGGGAAAGTTTGGTACTTCTGGCAGCACATATTTGTTGTCCACTCACGCTCTCACGAACGTTGTACACGTGGCATACATGTACCTTAGATCACTGTCCATGTAGTGGGCCCCACTACAGATGGGTTATAGCTCAAGTTTGGTACTGAGAGAATGAGCCCCACTGTCTGATTAGAGAAGATCTAATTGATGGTTAAAACCAAAATTGGTCAGTGGTCCAAATTCGATGCACAGATGTCCATTAATAAGAGGTCTGAATTGTCTGATGGATAAGATATTGTCTTGAACCCTTCAGTCCACTATTTGGACGGTTTGATTCGAATTACATATATGCCACATACAAGTTAAGAGCACATGGGTATGAAGCAGCACACTCAGCCGCGTAATCAAGAACATTTAATTTGTGTATACAAAGCCACAGGTATACAGATAGGGACACGGGTTACCTACTGACAAGTTGGGCAGCGAGGTTCGCCACTGAAGTGACGTTACCAAGTCCTGTGGGCCCTACAATGATGTATGTGTTGTATCCACACCGTCCATCCATTTGGATAGATCATTTTAGGGCATTTATCAAAGAATAAGGTAGATCTAGAGCTTGAATGGACCCCACCACAAAAAACAGTGGGAAGAGTGATAAGTTTTCTATGGTAGGGTCCATTCGAGCTTTGAATCTCATTCATTCTTTAGCTCATGACTGAAACGATCTCTCCAAATGGATGGATAGCGTGGATGCAACACATATATCATGGTGAGGCTCACATAACTTGGTGGCGTCACTTCAACAATAAATCTCGCTACTCAACCTTCGGAAGGGTGAAATGTAGGTGGGTATCGGGGGCGGATTGGATGCTGACGAGTCAGTAACGAAATTGCTACTTAAGTAACGTCACCAAGCTACGTGGACTCTACTATGATGCATGTGTTGTATCTATACCGTCAAACCATTTTTAGAGATCTTTTTATGGCATTACAAGGAGAATGAGATAGATCTAAAGTTCAAGTAGACCCCACCATGTAAAATAGTGGGAACAATGACATCCACCGTTCAAAACTTCTCAGGAGCTCACAGTACTTTCAGATGAAGATGGTATTTCTATTTTCACTTTATTTATCTCTATGTTAACTTATAAAATAGATAAATCTCTAAAATACATCACAGTAGGCCCTATAAATGTTTCAATAGTGGGTGTGACGGCTACCACGGTTTTTCATGGTGAGTTCACTGAACTTTAAATCTATCCCATTCTCTTTGTAATGCTATAACTATCTATACAAATAATTAGGCGTTATGAATACATCACATATATCATGGAGAAGTCTATAGAGCTTGGTGGCGCCACTTCATGAGCAATTTGGCTACTCACCTTGTCAGTATCCAATCCGAGCCCGTGCGAATCACCTCATGCATTACAAAATTTGAATTTCACGACCCATTCCAAACGTGTGCCAGAGTTCCAACCCACCATGGTGTGGCCCACCTCTGTTGCAGATCAGGCCTGGCACATCTGATGTATGGGGTTGGATGGCACTTACACATCACGGTGGGCCTCACACAACTCGAACGTATAGTACTTACACTGTTACACATCAGGGTGGGCCCCACACAGCTGGACCATATGTTATGATCATTTCTGATTTATACTCCAGAAATATTGTTTTGTAACGTAACATTTGTGGAAAGTGTATTTTCTTAATCTTAGGAATTAAGAGTTATAATGGTGATGATTATACCAACTTATGTAGTGGATTTAATAGTAATTTAGGATACTTTGGAGAGCATGGTAGACATACTCATGTATAAATCCACCGAACATGTGTTATACGTTTATCCAATCAGGACCCTCTGAATTCTCAGCCCCAAAGATCTAAGGGAACTAGCTCGAACATTAGTGTGATCAATGTACATTTGTCAGGGATTTGGGCCACTGGACATTTTTTCTAAGCCATCCATTTAATGGCCACTACTTGAATGGTTGTGATTGTATGGTAAATCTGATCCTTAGGATTTGAAACTTGGGTTAGGAATTTTCACAAATTAGTACCTCACTGACCGTGAATTTGCATCATGGGACTTTTTTAAAAAAAAATATTTTTTATAATGTTATTATTATTATTTTTCCTTTTACGTCCCGATACCTTCCATCCCAAATTTCAGACGTCTATTAGGCCTCTCTTGATTCATGGGAAGGAAAGGAAATATTATCCATGAATTAGATTTCCATTTTTTGTGAATCATTTGTGGGAAATCACAATTTCTCATTTATATTTTTTTATTAGAAAGTTAATAAATCCAATTTTCTACCTCCATTTTGAAGAAATGCACTTTTGTCGATGGCAACTTGGTTATTGTAATATGAACACTAACCTCAAGTTGAAGAGCAGAGAGCAAAGCCAAAGCACATCACTATTTTCATTACCCATGACTCTTTATTCAACTTTTGCATAAGAGTAAGAGTAAGCAACAATGGACTATTTCTTAGTCTTTCAAAATATGAGGCTCTCGCTGGTAAAAGAACAAAAACTTCGTAGTAAAATGTTGAGGCTCTCCCTGGTAAAAGATTAAAAACTTCGCCGCTGATGTTTATCAACAAGAGACTCGACATAATCAACATCATAATACGCTCCTATGTTGAGATGGTCACAAGTAGAGTGAGTAGGAACATGATAATCAAGGTCATTAATTTGTCATTTTATGGAATATCCACCCTAACTTGGTTTGAACCTAGCTTAGGTAGACCGCTACCCTGTAAAGTACAATATTCCTTTGTCAATGAATATGTCTAGCGCAATCTATGGACAACATATTTGAAAAATAGTGTGCATCCTTTGGTGATTTAAAGGGTCGCTAATTACCAAAATTTCAAACCATCCAATTATTAATGCAAATAAACCTTCTTGTATCTTTCAACCAAATATTTTCCAACAAATGATTTATTTAGGAACTTTTGTAGACACTATAATGTTGGTTAAATAATGTGAAGAGTACTGAATTTTAAATAAAAAGTTTGAAAAAAATTTCAAAGTCTAAGACTCTAATTACCGAACACGTAAAATTGAATTGATCTCATTTTAGTTAATATTAATTATATATTAAAAATCTTAATCTTTAATAAGTGGATGCTAACAATGATTATATAATAAATAATGGTAATGTATTAGAGATCAAGACCTTTAATACATAATTACTATCAACTTAAATAAGATGAACTCATTTTTAGATGTTTACCTAATAAGGATTAATTTTTTTCTTTTAAATTTATTTACACACCTTGATCCATATCTTGAGTGATAGAATGAGTGAGAGATGCTTCTTTCTTGGCATCAATCCCTAGTTAGGGTGGCTAACATTGATGTATGAATTGACAGCGGTGTGTACTAACAAGCTAACAAAAAAAATATATTTTTAAAAATTAATAAAATAAAGACGAATGCATAAAACATATATACAAGGAAAGATAAAAAATACTCCCATTCAACCATAACTAGAAACAAAATGATTCTAGCTAATTAAAATGGTTCAATGATTTGCTGCCAGAACTCAAGGCTGCCATAGCACAAAAGAGATATACTTTTAAGGTTCAAGTGCCAAAGAGTACAAGGAGAACCAAAAGGTAGGGCTTCGTAATTCTTAAAGCTGACCCATAAAGGGTGGACAGGACTATGTTAATTATGATGATCCATATATTTTAAGGCCATTCATTAAAGGGTAGGACCATCAATATATTTCATACTCTAGCATAGTGTGAGACAAGCATTTGTAGATGTGGCACGTATCTAACTCAATCGGTTATAAAAGTATAGAATAATATTAATTGGATAACTATCATATCTTATCTTATTAAGAGTTAAGACTATTCATTAAACTCGAATGTTTGATTATTTTTTATGTTGACTATCCATTAAATATCAACCAATCAAAGAGTTTAAGGCATTATACATTCATTGTCTTCTAATTAATATAAACTGGCCTACTATATGAACGGTTTATTTTGAGTTATATTTATGCCACATGTACAATTTTTTAGTGCTTGAGCATCATCCTGCATGCTCTGACAGAGTATCAAAGTTTTTCTAGGGAAAAATTATAATATTTTAATCAAAATCTTATCTAGAAATTTGGAAAAACCGACGGACTACTGACATATCTACTCCCGCGTATACACTGAAATCAAAGAGATACTCTCCGTCAACGAATGAGACATGGAAACGATGCGCCTACGTCGTTTCCTCTTATTATTATATGTATGTATAGTATCTCAGCTTTTCAAACAGGATTGCCCGGCATCTTTCTAGATATTTGGATAGAAGGAATGATTTAGTGGATCAGTGTCCACTGGCTTTCCATGCGAGATTACCTGCCACCGTACGTGTGGCAAGTGAGATGGTGGATTGAAACCGTCTATATAGTGGACCATGCCATGGATGGACCGTAGGAAAGAAATGGCATAGGTCAGATGATCCTGTACATTGATTTAACCAAGTCTCTTCTGTTGAATATTGGGCCTTGAGAAACTTTGATCTTACACCATTGACTTATGGATAATATGGGATGAATAGATGTTATTTCAGTATGGCTTTTTCCCAACCATCTACAAATGCATGGCCCACTGTCTGGATGTTTCTGATTCATCATCCAGAGAAGGATTTGCATAGAAGCTCAATGGAGATGGGTCCACTGAATTATTAGCATTTTGGTACATGGGCATGAAAGTGACACGGTCGGTGGCAAGTCTCCTCATGTGATACATCGAGTGGTCCTGTGCATAGGTTGCACAACAATGGTGTATAACCTATGGGAGATATTTTCACTAACACAGGAGAAAATATTTAAAGTGTGTAAAATCCACACCGTCCATCACTTGGATCACTACTTGTTGGGCCTTGATCCATAAAATCAGGTTGATATTTAACTTGTGCAAAATCCACACCGTCCATCACCTGCAACACCACTTGTTGGGCCTTGATCCATAAAATCAGGTTAATATTTAACTTGTGTAAAATCCACACCGTCTATCACGTGCATCACCACTTGTTGGGCCTTGATCCATAAAATCAGGTTGATTTAACATTCACGTAGGCCACCCCAAAAGTGTTATACCCAAGATTCTAAATTCACGTGGTTTGGCCCACCTAAGTTTTATATAAAATTATGTTACTTTTAACAAATTCTTTCAACCTGATGAGGAGCGTCAGATGAATGGATGGGGTGTCATATAAATACCACAGCAGCTTCCATGCAAAAGTAACGGTGGGAGTTTCATCCTAAAATATTTCATGTGGTGGGGCCTACCTAAGTTTTGGATAATCGTGATTTCTGTGTTTAATGGTTAGAATGAGGCAACGCATTACATCAGGACGGATCTCATGAAAGTTCCATCCACTATCCGTTCATGAAAGTAACCTCGGTGCACTTAGTGCAAGTTGTCCTAAGGAGCTTTATACACACCCAGATCCATAGCTCAGTGGCAGACCGAGTGAAAGATATTTCGTTTAAACATTAAGGTTTTGATATCGTTTCCCTAGTGGGGGCGGCTAACAGTGAAGTCTGAACTGCCAAGCTTTTAAAAAGAAAAAAAAAGAAAGTATAGCTTTATGCATATCATTTCCACGGCGGGAACGGATTGGCTACTCCCGCTGCCACCAGCCATTGGCTGGTGGTCGGTGCTCTATGGGCCCCACCATAATGTATGTGTTTCATCATACAGTCCATTTATTTCTATAGATCATTTTATAATATAAAATAAAAAATTAGATATTTCTCAATCTCAAGTGAACCACATTATAGTTTTGAACGAACGTTGACCATTAAAAATGTTTTGGGGCCATAAAAGTTTTGAATCAAGCTGTTATTTATTTATTTTCCTTCATCTGGGTCTCTAGGACCTAATTAACAGATTGAATGTCAAATAAACAGTACAGTGGGCCTTAGGAGGATTTTAATTGTGGATATCCGATCATTATTGTTTTCCTGTGGTGTGGTCAACCTAAGACTAATATCCCTATAAATTTTTGTATCAATCCCTAAAGTGATATGTAAAAATGGATGAATGGAATGGATGAAACACATACATCATGGTGGGTCCCATAGAGCATTGACCACCAGCCACAGGGCTGGTGTCAGGGGGAGTAGCCAATCCGTCTCCTTCTACAGCGAGTCAGCACTTGCTCCTTGATCTAGACAGTCCAACTAGCGAATGGATCACCTCTTAGATAGCCACATGATAGTTAGTGGATTTGACTGCATTGACTGGCATATGTTTTGGAAGCGAATTGGCTGATGTACCACACACCAGGTATATGGCTGATGTAGTGACGTAAGCAAGTTATGTGGGTCCTATCATAAGGTATGTGTTATATCCAAATTGTTCATCTATTTTTTGAGATTGTTGTAATGCTTGAGATGAAAAATTATACAAATATAACAATCAAGCAGAACACAATGCAAAAAACATTGGGGGATTGAATGTCTGCCATCGAAACCCTTTTGGGGTTCATAGAAGTTTTGGATTAATATGAAATTTGTTTTCCTCTTTATCCATATCTTTGTGACCTTAAAAACAGAATAGATGGAAAATAAACGTTATGGTAGGTCCTACGAAATTTTTAACGGTGAAAATCATTATCTACGCTTCTATTTTTGGTGTGGTCCATTTGATTTTGTATGTGATTCATTTTTGGGATAGTAGTCTAAAATTATCTCTAACAAGGGATGAACAGGTGTGGATATAATAAATACATCATTGTGGGGGCCATGTAACTCTGACCTACTTTGCACCGTTCGTACAACTCGGAGCTCGAGAAGCGTTAGCGCTCGTCTTCGCACGACACGTACCTCACCAGCTATATAACTGGTATGTGGTACACAGCCATCATTAAGTTCTGTGGGTCCCATCATGAGGTATGTGTTATATCCAAACCGTCCATCCATTTTTCTAGATAGTCTTAAGGCTTGAGACGAAAAATAAGACAAATCTAAAGATCAATTGGACCACACTGCAAAAAGCAGTGGTGAATTGAACGTCTACAATTGAAACCCTTCTGGGGTCACAGAAGTTTAGGATCAATATGAAATTTTTTTTTCCTCTTCATCAATATATTTGTGAACTTATTAACAGATTGGATGGAGAATAAACTTTTTGGTGGGCCCTATGATTTTTTACTGTAAAAATCATTATCCTCGTAATTTTTGGTGTGGTCCATTTGAGAGTTGGATATGATTCATTTTTTATCTAATGCTCTAAAATTATCTCTAACAATGGATGAACGGTGTGGATATAATAAATGCATCATTGTGGGAGCTATTTAACTTTCATGTCCTTTGAACAGTTCGTACAACTTGGAGCTTTGAGGAGCATTGGTGCTCGTCTTTGCACGATACATTTCTACACCAGTTATATAGTCGGTGTGTGGTACACCTATGGCTGTACACGAATAGAGTTAGCTCGGTTAGCTCGCTCTACTCAACTTAAAAAAGCTCGATCTGCTTAGTTTGAAATTGAGTTCAAGCTAACTCGAGCTAATTTTTTGAGCTTGAAAAAATTTCAAACTGAATTCGAGCTTGCTCGAGCTCAACTCAACTCGGATTGAACTCAACTCGAATCGAACTTAGATCGAACGAGTTTGATTACTCAGTTACTTTGATATTGCTGTTGCTTACCAAGTGTTTGATGAAATGACTCAATGAAGTGTGACCGGTGGCAAGGAAGGTATGTATAAGAAAAACTATCTTTTTTTTTTTTTTTTTATATTGTTTACAAAGAGTTTGATAAAATACTTGTAAAACCACTGCTGTTGTTTTACATACAGTGAGGTTTGAAGGTGCAGACCATGTGTTTGTGAAAATGCTACACAGGGAAACTCGGCTCGATCTTGCCTCGAACTAGCCCGAGTTGTTGATCAAACCAAGCTGAGCTGGCCAATCAAGCTCGAGGACTGAGCCAAGCCGAGTTCGAGCTGGGGTCAGCAAGTGGCCGAGCTGAGTCGAGTTGTGCCAAGCTCAACTCGGTTCAACTAATGTACTCCTTTAGGTACACCAGCCAATCCACTTTTGTTTTGTTTTATTCATGTTATCATGTTATCGGTTTTTTTTTTTTTTTAAATAATAATAAAAAATAAAAAATAAAAAAATCAGGTATGAGCCCAAAATTAAAGCAAAGCCAAATCTCAAGAAACCACATCACGTGAAATAGCCGTATTTTGAATGCCCATTGTTAGAAACTTTTTACGACTTATTGTAATGTTTATTTGCCATCTAAGCCATTGGTTAGTATACATGAACCTAGATGAAGAGAAAACATAAATATAAGAATGATGTAAAACTTTTGTTGCCCTAATAAAATTTTAATGGTGGGTATTTAATCATTGGTGTTTCCTGTGGTCCACCTAAGGTTTGAATTATAACACTTCAGTTTTCACCAATCGAATGCACTGCCTTTATAGTAGAAATACGAGTGTCACAAATAAGGAAGGATCACACGTGGGTAGGTTTTCCTAGGCATCCACATAGTTAAATTAAGTATACTAATTAGAGTAGCACAGATCAATAAACAAATCCAAAATATACAATTCAAATCCCCCCATTTGGGTACTTTACAAACCACAATATAACAAAGTGTGCAAGATGTAACACGGACACAAATGAAGAGCTGACCAACTACTGGTTGAGCTCACGGAGCTCAGCCACGTTATCAAGGGGTTGGCCATCTCCGAACTCAATCCTCATTCGGGTCATATGAGTATCCTTGAGAAGACTGATATCCAAAGCTACTTACGGGGCATCTGCATATGTTAAATGAAAGGCATCAATAACCAACATAATGAAGAAATATCCTTAAGATTATGCACACTAAATGTTATTAAAGTATTTAGGTAAAAGCAAGGTTTCACATAATTCATACGTGTCAACAATGATAATTACAAGAACTTACAAACATTCATACAAACTATTATTGTTTATTTTGTTTAGATGCACGAAATGCATTCGGTCTAGGGATGAACATCCAGTTGAAAAAGAACAGTCTATAGTCGACTAGCCAACTAGTAAAATACACTAAGGCACGACCCATACTGAATAACCATCTGGTAAAATCTATGTAGAAAAGGCAACCGATAGTAAATTGGTTACCCGATAAAATATACTATTATACGACCATAATAACCAGCCGCCCGATAAAATTCATGCGAAAGGACGACCCATAGTGGTCAATGGCATGTTTTAATAACTTAGAGTCACCTGGTAAAATACACTATAATACAACCCATAGTGACTCGAGAATCTCCATAAATTGTCTCGGCCAAACGATAAAGTTCGCATGCCATGTATGTATGATTAGCCCAATTGACGCAGGGATGAATGTGATGAGGTCGATCACCGCCTTCTTTAAGGGTAACTAGTTTGAATCCATGGAGCTTCTCTAAACTTATCACAGAGACTTCTCAAATCCACAAGAAAAAAAGAAGGAAAATAGAAATAAATTCTATAAAATTCGTAATTTGATTGATGAATGAAATAAATGAGTTCACAACCCTTTAAATAGGGATACTAAACCATAGAAGAAGTTTCGAAATCAAATTACAACTAAAACTCCTAGAATTTGCAACTTACTATTTATAAATGGCCTTGGTAATGTCTACTAGTGTGCAAGGTTTTCGGCCAAAAATAGTAAGCGTCCTATTTGGCTGAACCACGACGTTCTCCTAATTATTTTAAGCACCTTTTATGTTGGGCGCAATTCCTAAAGCCCAACGGATGAAGAGTTATACTGAAACTAAAATTAATATAAACAGTAAAAATGAAAATAAAACGGGAACTCGACTATTGATCTAGCGGTATTTCACAAATTCAATGTGTACAACCCAGCATAGTGAAGTTGGTGGCTAAATTAGCTCATCCTATCCCAAAATCACATACGATATGTCAAATAATTCATTCTAAATTGCAAGATACACCCGATTTAAGGTCTGACGGTTCGAATCACTTTTGTCGTCGACCAGGCCTTTTTTGATCCATCTTAGCCATGAAACTATCCGCGACCAGCTCTATATCACCAACCAATAAAGTCTACATACCAATATTAACCAACCAATAAAGTCTACATACCAATATTATTAATCTGGTTTATAAGCAATCTAATTCACAAACAAATTTACAAGTAATCCATTTATGATAAAATCTATCAATTGGTGGCCCTTCCAAATTTATAGCTACATAATAGGCCAACGATATTTTCCATCAAAAGTCTAATTATAGACATACAAAATGGTTCAACCCAAGAAAAGTCACTTAGAAAAGTCCAAATAAAGGACAAAAGAAAGGGTTCTTCCCAAAATCCTCATTTCGTACAATTATAGTAAAAGATGGAATTCATTAAACATACTTTTGTAACCTTCATAAGGAGAGGCCATTAGTCCAAGCACCAATTTATAAAAGTAGAAATCAACCTATATAGATGATTTATAAATGAAGCAATCAAGCTGCAGTCTTAAGCAAATTTCTACAATTCTAGTCATACTGACAACCTTACACATGAATTTGTAAGATAACATGTTAGAATTTATAAAAGAGAAATTTATATATGAATTTTCAGGTAATGAGGGTTTAGAGCTACATACAACTACTACATATTCAAAGGTAACAATTCAATTGCATTTATGGAAACTAATCCTAGACTAAGATGTCAGTGAAAGCTTAAAGGGTAAATCTTCACTTAAAAGTTGAAAATTCATCATTCA
This sequence comes from Magnolia kwangsiensis, assembly GCA_037074715.1. Taxonomy (NCBI): domain Eukaryota; kingdom Viridiplantae; phylum Streptophyta; class Magnoliopsida; order Magnoliales; family Magnoliaceae; genus Magnolia; species Magnolia kwangsiensis. The sequence goes on from CM073585.1 coordinate 91,595,603, forward strand.
ACCACGCACTAAGGGAAAGGATTTGAAGAGAAACTTGAAATTGCGGTATACATCTCTATAGTAGAAGTATGTAATAGATCAAATTGTCCTAGAGGGGGGTGAATATGACTTTATAAAATTTATGCCAATTTAAAATCCTACTTTTCTAATATTGATCTAACATGCAATTAATCAAGATACAATCATTTTAACTCTAAAGGCTTCCAAGCCAAGTAGAGGATCCAACAATAGACTATTTAAGTTGAATAAGTTAAACAACTAGTCTATGACGTATCGTGTATGTGGGTGTGTATGGGATGTGATTCTTATCAGTTTTAATTATTAAAATAATCATGTATCATTGTAAGCATTCAAGATAAACATAATCAAAAGAATGTGCAAATAGCAATCCCAAATATAATTATATATAGTGGTTTGGTTATGTGCCTACTCCACTCCTAGCGGACGCACTTAACCCTTGAGAGTATCGAATTTCACTAATGGAGGTTTTAAATCAAGTTCACCTCAAACCTTTACAACTTACACAAGGTTGACACTAGGACATACATAAGGTTCCTAAGTATGCCTACATAAGGCAAATGGTCCTACACAATGACTCAATAGTTTGTACCTTACACAAGAACAAAGGTCCTACACAAAGCACCTAGGCCACACAGGCTAAGGTCCCTCACAAGGGCCTAAGTTTAGGTCACACAGGCTACGATTTTACACAAAGAACATAGTTTTAGGCCACACAGGCCAAGGTCCCACACAAGGGTCTAAGTTTAGGCCTCAAAGGTCAAGATTCTACACAAAAAACCTAGTTTTAGGCCACACAGGCCAAGGTCCTACACAAGTGCCTAAGTTAAGGCCACACAGGTTAATGTTCTACATAAAGAACCTAGTTTTAGGCCATACAGGCCAAGGTTCTACACAAAGAACCTAAACGTACTCTTCTATTGGAGACCTCTACTGAGGGCTTGGTAAGTTTGAGATATAACCTGCGACCCAATCCTACACAAGGAATGATCAACAGGATCTCTAGACTCTAATGACTTACTTGTAGGTAGATGAGCCCCATTCTGCACTCGATGAAGATGCTCTCCCTTGATGGTGGAGATTCTTCAACTCTCTTGAACTACAACACTTGATGATGCTCCAATATAAGTCATCGGGGTTGGGTCGAGGTATATGTTGGAATCTACTCCAATGAATGTTAATCATTTAAGAGACAGAGAGATTCCAGAGTTTATGCATTTAAGGGATTCCAACTTAATGATATACCATTATGAAGGTAGCTGAAGGATCCTTGAATGGAGAAGTTCATTCACCAATCCACTGTATTGAATATCAATGATTAAGAGAGGATTAAACGATGAACTCTCATGAGAAAAAGGCAAAGGATGTTAGGTAAGCAACAACTCTCTCAGAGGTCTCTCTTTTTCTCAATATAGTAACCAGAACCAAGCTTCTCATTATAAAGGCAAAACGTCCAATGGTAACATAATAATCAGAATCTGATTGCATTCGATGTCATCAAGTGTAGACTTCGATGACATCGAGTGTCAGTTCAATGACACGGACTTTACTGATAAGGTTTGCTGGACACTTTTTACTGATAAGGTTTGTCATCAAAATTTGAATTACGACGTCATCGAATCTAGTTCGATTCCTCAAATTTACGCGTGATTTGTCACTAGAGCTTGCTAGACGATTTTATGTCCTTCTTCAATGTCATCGAGATTTGAATCTCGATGTTATCGAATCTAATTTGATTCATCGAACTTTTTAGTAGATTTTCTTTGAAAGCTCGCTAGAGGAATTCTGATGATATCGAGTCTAGTTCGATTCCTCGAATTTTCATAAGGTTTTCCTTTGGAAGCTCTCTAGAGATTTTCTTGTCCTTTTTTTATGTCATCGAACATGTTTCGATGTCATCGAAGTTCGAAACTCAATGACATAGAGTCTAGCTCGATTCCTCGAATTTTAGAGGATTTTTCTTTGGAGCTTGCTGGACACAAACTTGTCCATTTTCAATGTCATCAAAACTAGTTCAATGTCATCGGAGTTTGAATCTCGATGACATTGAGTCTAGCTCGATTAATTGAATTTTCAGAAGATTTTCCTTTAAAGCTTGCTGGACAAAAACTCTAAGTTCTTCGATCTTATCAAATCACCCTCGATATCATCAAATACACATGTTCGATGTCATCGAAGGTATGTTTGATGAATCGAATTTTCCGTCCAAATATACATGTGGTTGCTGGACATATGAGGGTCACTTTTCGATGTCATTGAACCAGGTTCGATGTCATTGAATAGGAGTGTTCGATGTCATCGATCTCTAAGTTCGATGACTCGAAGTGACATGCAGAAAACTTAAAAAGTTTACATATTTGTACCAAGTTTTGAAACATTGAATTCCTTTGTTATTCTAAGATTTTTAAAGGGAATTATATAGTTAGGGTGTTTTGGACATGGGGATGTGAGACTTAATTTACCTTTGACGTTCCTGAATCACTCATCCAGTTGAGGCAGCAGCTTGAATGTTCTTCATATGGGGCTCACTTGACTTACCGACTCAACCGTCACGCTAATTGACAAACAAGGGCACTTTCAAAACTGACACATATAACCAATTCCCATCTAATTTCATTCACCCTAGATTAATTTTTAATTTAGTCTCAATTAACAAGAGATTTGGGGATGAGCTCACCTAGACAATCGATTTACGACTATACTCAGTGCAACTCCGAGTTCTCACACAATTACACCCCTCACCTGGCTCCGAATGAAACTAGGTTGCTTCCGATGACCGTTAGAGCCCCCAAACCTGACATGCATGAACATCCTCATGTTAGAACTCCAAAACATGAAGAATCGATGAAGATTCCTCACCTAAATAACCTCAAATTTGAGGGGAAATGAGGAATACATGCATGCAAGGGCTAGAGAATCCCTTACCTAGCAAATTAGGGATTTCACTGGCTCACACATGCAAGGTTTGGTTGGAGAAGCCCAGGACAACTTCTCACGGCAGGATTTGGTGAAGATCAGGTCGTAGAATGGTAAGGTGAGTCCTCTCTCTCTCTCTCTCTCTCTCTCTCTCTCTCTCTCTCTCTCTCTCTCTCTCTCCGCTGTTGGCATGGGTGTTTGAAAAGAAAGAGAAAAGAAGTTGGCTTGCATAGCCTCACAACTCCGGAGGTAGATAGCTCGCGGGTGAACGGTTTGTGACTAAATGCTCCCTGTTGGTTAGACTAACGGCTTCTGTCGGTTGGACTGACAAAACACAATTTCTTTCTGTTTTCTTCCTACATGGGTCTGTCAAATCCACTGAACATTGATTTTGCTCAAAAATGAGATTTTTTGCTGTATTAAGGTCCTAGGGTCTAGTCACATGAGTTTTATTGGATAGCCTTTGACTTAAGGGTTTTACTTAGTATGTTCTAGCGTACATTCTTTCTATTTTAACATTAGGGTTTTACTTAGTATATACCATTGCATAGCCTTGGTATAGCTACCATCATTTATGAACTTGTCAGTTTAGCCTTCCATAATTTCCGTTTACTATAACATTTGCATGTTTGACACATGCATTACGCACACACACGCACTCTCTAAAGATCTACCGTGTACCGCCACTCATTGAGGCCCAGATGATGAGATGATCCGATGATTCCAACCGTCCATATCCTCTCTACTACCATAATCAAGCTATTTTCACAAAATAATTCTTCAGCAATGATCCTAACCTTTGATTTTTCTAGTTGAACATGGAATCATCAAAATATCACATAATCCAAAACATTGTCGGTTCAGATCATCGCACTACTAAACAAGTGGCGCTGGATCCTGAGTCATGACAGGGGCAAAACGAACTCATCAGTAAATCCATTGCATGAGTAGGAAATGACACTGATGAAGGATACAGCGTGTGACAGTTACACAAGCTCGGTTGAGTGGGCCCCACCATCTTCTAAAGACGTTTGGTGCCCACCCAAGAAGGTACGAATTCCAAGCAAGTAGTGGGCCCCACCCATCACCACCATCTGATGGTGATAGCATAAGGCATGCGCGTAAAGGTTTGCTCTGAGTCACATTAATAGATATGGAAGCTGTGAAAGTGGCTTTGTCGTTAGGATCATGCCATGAAATGGGCTGATGGGAGAAAGGGGACCTTATCGCCCCATCTAGCCACTAGAACAAGAAGAAAACAAAAATGGTGGGGCCCACCATCATGCATTACTGGCTAGAAATGCTAGCCGGCCCACCCACGAGAAACAAATCAGATGAGACTTTTTTTTCTTTTCAATCTTATGAGGTCCCGCTTAGTGGTCCACCACCGCCAGAGTATAAATCCAGATGCTTGCTAGCTAGTGTACAAATGACTACAAGTGCCAATGTGTAAAGTTACAAGTGGGCCCACCTTGTAGATTCCTTGAGGATGAAGAACCAAGCCAATCCACTTATTGGGTGGGCCACAAAAATTTCCTGATTTGGTAGTGGGGCTCACCTGATGAACGGATTGGATCTGGAATATTGCCACATCAGGTCAATTTCAGATCACTTAAAGTTAGTAATAAGAGAGTAAGATCTTTCTTGCTTTCCGACCAGAAAGGAAAAACAAATCACACTTGTTTTCATGTGGGGTCCACATGATTGGTGGGACGATCATGTTGCTTGCTCCATGTGGAGTTGAGGAGGACTACTGAATTATTTATCTAGCGGGCCACCATTCTTTTTTTTTCTTTCTCAGTGTGGTATCAACAGGACGCGGATTTTCTGCAGAGAAAATTATGAAAGTAAACGCTACCTTTTATCCAGCTGCTTTTCTGAACAATCCAAAACTTACCGTCGCAGCTTAGACCTTTTATGTATGGATAGAGCTTTTGAGGATGAAAATACCCCTGCTTTAACCGTACGCGGATTTCGTCCGGAAGATCCTGTCTGGGAATCCAGATGGGGCCTACCATGATGTTTGCGAGAAATCTTCTCCTTTCATCAGTTTTGTGAGTTCATTTCAAGGCATGATACCAAAAATGAAACATATCTAAAGCTCAAGTGGGCTATGCTAAAGGAAAATATGGTTAGGAAAATTTCTACCGTTGAAACCTATTTGGGTTCAACGGTGATGTTTACATACCATCTATACTGCTAATAACTTCATTACTAATGGAATGATCTAAAATCACAAATATTGGCATGATTCAAAATTTTTATGGCCCACGAATATTTCAATTGTTGACATTCAATTATCACATTTTGTGCCTATTTAAGCTTTGAAAACGGTTCATTTTTGGCATTATGTATTAAAATAAACTCAAAAAATGGATGGACGGGTAGAATTTCTTGCAAACATTACAATGGGCTGTATCTAGGTATGTATTGACATCAGCAAGTTCTGTGGGTCTGATCACGAGATATCTGTTATGTCCAAACCACCCATTCATTTGGTGAGTTCGTCTTAAGGATTAAGATGAAAAATAAGACAAATCTAATTATAAAGTGGGCCATGCTGCAAAAAGTAATGGGAGGAGTGAATGTCTACCATTGAACCTATTTTTGGGGTCACGGAACTTTTGGATTATTATGAAAAAAAATTTTTCCTCTTCATTTAGGTATTTGTGACCTTACGAATAAACCAGGTAATATATATTATGGTGGGCTCTACAAATGTTTTAAGTATGAAAATCATTATCTCCGCTTCTATTTATGGTGTGGTCTAGATGGTCATTGGATATGATTTATTTTTTTCATCATACTTTAAAATTATCTCTAAAAATAAATGAACAATGTAGATATAATACATACATTATTGTATGCCCATAAAACTTTGATTTCCTTTCAACCGTTCGTACAACTCAGGGATCGAGGAGCATCATATGGTTGGCGTGAGGTACACGAGCCAATCGGCTTCCGCTTTTCACTCCTGTTCAGGTGTATTTTCGTCCTCAAATGTCCTGTCCGTATGTGAAAGGCCTAGGCTAAGAAGGTCAGTTTTTGGAGTGTTGAGAAAATAAGTTGAATAAAAGGTGTCATTTACAGAGATAATTTTCTCTTTTCTGCGAAAGGATGGGATGCCAGGTGGGCCACTGTGATTTTTGTTAGAAATCCACCCCATACATCCGTTTTACGATCTTATTTTAAGATATTAGACGTAGAATTAGGTGGATTCAAAACTTTAGTGGTCAACACCAGAGAAAACAGCGGACATTCAGTGACCACCGTTGAAACATTTTGTTGGCCACAAAGTTTACCTATAAGATAAATTTTTCATGTTTTCACTTCATCTAATTGTAGATGAACTCATAAACGGTTTGGATGGTATATTAACATCAAGATGAAGCTCGGGAAGGTTTCAACGGTGGGAAACTATTTCCCTAGTTTTACCTGTCGTATAGCCCAATTGAGTTTCAGATCCGCCTCATTTTCGGTAGAATGTCCTGAAATTACCTTTCAAAACGGATGGACAGGGTGGATTTCTAAAAACCATCATGGTGGGCCCCACCTGGCATCCCGCACAGGAACTTGCTGTGAAAGGTTTTCCAAGAAATCCGCGTCCGTATCAACACAGGGCGCACGCGTTCCGTGTTGGGCGTGCGCCTCAAGGCAATGGCCGTTTCATGCGGGAACGGATTGGCTACTGCCCCTGACATCAGCCAATGGCCGATGGTCGGTGCTATGTGGGCCACACCATGTTGTATGTGTTCCATCCATGCTATCCATCTTGTTTTACAGATCATTTTAAGATATAATTTCAAAAATGAGATATATCCAAATCTCAAGTGGACCACATTATAAGAAATAGTGTTGAATGAGGGCCGAACATTATAAATATTTTGGGGGCATAAAAGTTTTCAAGCTGATATTTGTATTTTCTCTTCATCTGGGCCTGTATGACCTAATAAACAGATTGGATGTCAAATATAGTGGGTCATAGTAGGATTTAACGGTTGATATCTAATCACTAGTGTTTTCATGTGTTGTGATTCACCCGAGACTTATATCCTTCTCATTTTTGGTATAAAGTAATAAAATGATCTTTAAAAATGAATTAACGAAATGGATGAAACACATACATTATGATAGAGCCTACAAAGCAACGACCACCAGCCTCGAAACAGGTGTTAGCCAATCCGCTCCCGTTCATACGGAAACGGATTGGGTACTCCCTGCCACCATCCATTCGCTGATGGCCGGTGCTCTGTGGGCCCTACCATAATGTATTTGTTTCATCCATGCCGTCCATCTATTTTTATAGATCATTTAACCAAAAAACAGGTATATCCCAATCTCAAGTGGACCACGTTAGGGAAAACAGTATCAAATGAACGTTGACCATTGAAAACTTTTTAGGGGTCATAAAAGTTTTGGATCAAGTTTATATATATATTTTTTTCTCTTCATCTGGGTCTTTATGACCTAATCAACCTATTGGATGTCAAATAAACGGTACAATGGGCCTTATGAGCATTTAAATGGTGTATATCCAATCACTATTGTTTTCTTGTGGTGTGGTTTACCTGAGGTTTATATCCCTCTCATTTTTGGGATAAAGCCCTTAAATGAACTGTAAAAATGGATGAACGGAACGGATGAAATACATACAACATGGTGGGGTCTATATAGCACCGAACAGCAGCCACGCGCAGGTGGCAGGGGGAGTAGCCAATCCGTTTCCGTTTCCGTTTCCGTTTCATGCCATTTGCTAGCCTATGCGGAAGAAATATCAAGTACATGTAGGGCTTAGTGTGATACATGCATGAAATAGAGGCAAGCACTCTCTTAAGACTGGACCCGGCCTCACCAGTTTTCATGGACCACTCGGTCTACTTCTCGGACCATGTTGGCCCATTTGGGCCTGAGAAGGGCATGTTTGAATTCATTAAAATATAAATAAAAGAAATGTTATTTTCATAAAAATGTCATTTTCGTTAATTTATTGAAAACGCTACTCTCATATTAAAAAGATTTTTCTTTTTATCTTCTATGTAAACTCAAAATAATGTTTCTAAAAATTAAGTGAAATGAAAGGAAATGACTGTTCTTTTTGCAAAGTGACGCACATCATATTTATATATGTCACTGCTTATTTTCTTAATACTTAACAAGTGCAATTGATTATCCTCCGATGCAAGGTCTTACTCATGTCACGGTGGTAGACTTACAAGAATTTCAATAAAAGGTCATGAATTCAAGTACTCATTATGGTGAAATCTAATTGCAGAGTGTGTGTGTGTGTGTGAGTGTGAGTGCTTGTGTTTAAATCAGGTACCCCACATATGCAACATATGCAGCATGTAACTTGAACTATCACCATCTTTTGGTAGCCCATGTTTTAATGTGTTATGTGTAACATGTATCATTCTCATCTTTAAATACCTTACATACACCATATGACCACCATTCATCTTTAAGTACTTTACATGCAGGACATATGGAGATAAGCAACTTGTGCTACCAACTACCTTCAAGTTCTCCACGTGCAAACATTCATTCAAAAAGCTTTTGTTTAAAAATAAAATTGAAAAAAAAAAAATCAAAGAAAATAGCTTTTCACTTCCCAACATCTCCTAGAAATGGCATTTTCTGAAAAACAACACTTTTCTTATCCTTTTTTTTTTCCCCACAAATTCAAACGAGCTCTAAAGATATATTAAGAAATTCATTTCTACCTAATGTTTCCTCGATCATCAACCTCTACGTTTGCTGTTCCAAATCATTTAGTCGGAATTATGAGGCCATCCACTTGCATTTAATTGGGACAATGTCATTAGCATACCATCTTTGCCGTTGAATTAGAGAGTTTTTTGTTCTATCTTCTCATATGTAGTTGATTTGAGCCAGGCATTAGATTCCATGTTTCAGCTCTTCAACTTGGTCATGTAATTGCATAGCTCGATCCATACTAAGAATCATAAATATATATATTGCATCATGTTGTTCACCCAACAAAATAAGATATGATCAGAATGTTGATTTGAATCTTTATAAAATGTCAAAAAAATAAATAAAGAATATTTGTTTTTATACATAGTTACATAGAAAATGCTTTATATATATATATATATATATATATATATAGAGAGAGAGAGAGAGAGAGAGAGAGAGAGAGAGAGAGAGAGAGAGAGAGAGAGAGAGAGAGAGAGAGAGAGAGAGAGCTCCCCTCCACACCTTTTTACCTGAGCACCCGTGCGCACCTTTGCATACGTGTCTTAGACAAAATCAGAGCGATCAATGTGATGCGGCACCCCTTGAAACCTCACAAGCCCAACTTTCAGACCAATATAAAACTTTGGTAGGCAATGACAAAAGGAAACAATTTCCTCCCTTAATTTTCTTTTCTCTTTGCTATGACCTACTAGAGTTTTGGATCAGGATGAAAATTGGGCCCATAGAGTTTCAAGGGGTGCCACATCGTGTGGACTGTTCAAATTTTGTGCCCATGACACGTGTGCAAAGGTGCGCATAGTTGCTCACATAAGAAGCTGCCTAGGTGAGCAATCCTCTCTCTCTCTCTATAGTTTTATTTATTTATCGAGACAATAATGTATGTACGGTGTGTCCATTCTCATACTATATACGTACTTCACCTTCAGAAAACAGTGGCCCACCTGTTTGACTAAGATAATCTCACCCATTTTGATGGCTAATTACATTACCCTTGGGTGGTCTATTATTCTTCTTCTTTTATATTACCTTGAAAGAAAATTCCTAACCATATGGGGTAAAGTATCATTGAGGTAGTAGACAAGTACCTAACCTTTATTGTTTTTATGTGGCCATGAGGCCCACCTTGAGTCACCATGCAGGTGACCGTGCCACGGATCCTAAGACAAGCCCACCACTAGCCGGCCTGACATGCAAATTATTCAACGTACCTTGCAATTATTCGGAAATTGCCTTGTCCTGCCTTGGACTGTCGGCCCACCAGGCCTATTTAAAATTTTGATTTTGTCGTGCCAGGTATATGTTCATCCTTTTCCTGCTTTGATTTTGTCATGACTCAGTTATTTTGATATTAACGCTGCTCACTAAGTGTTCGATGAAATGACTTAATGAAATATTATTATGAGTGCATACATTCTCCACAGGGTTAGCCAATGGCAAGGAAAGTATGGATACGAAACAAATCACTACAAAAATAAATAAATAAAACTTTACATGATAAAATTACATCTTGATTTTGATGTTGCTTGCTGTCTGTTTGAAGAAATAGTTGTAAACTGTTGCTTTTGTTTTGCAACTTATGATAAATTGAAGGCGCATTCTATTTTTTTAAAAAAATGTCATGTGTTGCTTGCCGAGTTGCTTTTGTTCGAACTCGGCTTGAATTGGCCTGTGTTGCTAATTGAACCGAGCCGAGCTGACCAGCTATGCTCAGGGACCAAGCTGAGCTGAGTTCGAGCTAGGGTCTGCCACTGGCTGAGCTAAGTCGAGCTATGTCAAGTTTGACTTGATTTGACTCATGTAAAGTTCTGGTAAACACATAGTCATACGAGGCCATGACTATTCATTGACACGGATGGAAGACTTCGTGAGGATGAGAACCACCCGGTCCATCGGATGCAATATCAAACCAATTCAAAACATAGGAGGGTTACACCATGAGGAACAATTGAGATGCGAAATCTCACCATTAAATCATCCAAACATGCAACACTGGAATTAGGGGTCTCAATAGGTTGAATTGGCCTGTTGGGCTTTTGAGTCAGGCTTGGACTAGATAATCAGGCCCAATGGTGGACAATCAAGCCCATTTCTGAAACGGGCTGGGCTTGGGTATATATGTCTGAAAGCCTATAAGCCTGGCCCGGCCCATTAGGATTTGCAATTTTTTTTTTTTAATATATAGAAAACTCCTTCCCTCCCTTCTTCTCTCTCCATACATCCTTTTCCCGTAATGGCCGATTTGAAAATTGAGTAAAGACAATTTGAAATCCTTCTCTCTTCATACATCCCTCAATGGACGATTTGAAAATCGAGTAGGAAAAAGGCAATCTAAAATCCTTGGCCCTTTTTTTCTTAACAATCTCCCATCACGAGGAAAAATCACTTATTTTCCCGCCACTCTCCACCGAAAAGCTGGTTATCAACTCCTACCCGAACGGTTTGGATGGCATATAAACGTCACAGTCAACTCCAGGAGAGTTTCAACGGTGGAGGTTTCTTTTCCCACATTTTCGTTTGTGGTGGCCCAACTGAGTCTTGGATATGTCTGATTTTTAGAATCCTATCCTATTTTAGTCTTTATAAATAGATGGACGTAGTGGATTTGTCAAGGACATCTCAGTGGGACCCACACAGCCCTGGCACAGTTATATCTCTCTGCCCGCGGGTACATGCAATCCGCTCTCCCACTTACACGGCCCGCGTATCCGACAAAAATGAACGGTTATAAGAAGAAGGACCAGTCGTCCATATTCAGCGTACATGTCTGGTGGCCTGATCTTCGGGTCAGGGCACATCGACGGCTGGCGCAGTTGGCAAGTTTGTCCCGTCCTCTTCGATATATGTGAGGGGTTTTATCTTACTCGTGCCCACGAATCTCAACGTTCAACAATGTCAGATCTCTTGGAACTGTCCACGGCTCATCTGTCGGTCTGCTTACTGACCTGTCAGTAGCGACTGGTGCCCTTCGCATGGAAAAAAAAAAAAAGAAGAAAAAAAGCAAGATCAAAATCTCATTTTCTCAGTGATTGAGTATTTCCTGAGTTGTGGCCATGTCACATATGCTAACGACAAATATGATAGGTATTCGATCACCGTTGTTTTTCATGGTGTATTGATGCAGTTCTCTGATTGGCCCTTCTTTAGACCCATTAGTGCCGACGCTAGAGGGCAAAACAAGGAAGACTTCTGTCAGTGAATGGACCTTCCAATGCCTTTTCACGGTTAAAAATGCTTCTATTTATGGTTATAGAGAAGTAATAGCATAGGGGGAACTTCCACATTTAGTAAGATTTAATAGGTGCCTGTCATATGTGGATTAGGATGCATATCCTATGGGGAGTCTCTTGAGATCCTCAATGGAGATCTCGGGACCAGAGCTTATCATGGATTAGCTTCTGCTATCCTTGGAGAGGACAATGGGCCGTTCCCTTGGATAAGATCGGACTGTGAATGTGGAAAAGGTCGGATGGGCTCCTCCACAACTGTCGACTTGTTCTTCCAAGTAAGAAGAACATCCTTACGGAAAGTCTTTGTGATGTCCAATTTTTGTAACTTTCAATTTCTTCATTCGTCTTGATAGTTTCTTCAAGTCATTCCTCGAAGCATCCATTTTATGTCATGCCAACCATTAGGCCAATCATATTCATGCCGACCATTAGGTCAACCTTGGTTGAGCCGGCCTGGGTCATACCGACCATTAGGCTAACCTTAGTCGTACCGACCATTAGGCATCGGGGCATGCTAGGTCTCAACTTGACCTGCCTCCATGGGTGGGTCCATTTTTCCTATAATAGTGTGGTTTACCTCGGAGTTTATTTGCTTCATTTTTTAACCTCATGCCTAGGTAAAATGGACAAACAATGTGGATAAAATACATATGAATTGCTAATGGAGTATTAATAATATTATCCATGTTAATATGCAATCAGTTCCCCAATTCCTCTACAAAAGGAAGTGGATTGCATATAGAGTAATTAGTATGTTAAGCATAGAGTAAACTTTGTAAACTTTACCATGATTGATGTATTTTATTGACTTTATCCATCCCTTTTAATAGATAATTTTAAGACTTAAGTTAAAAAATAAAGCGTACACAAAGCTTAAGCAAGCCACACCATAGAAAATAATGAATGTTTATTATTGAAAATTTCTCATGACCTATAGAAGCTTTGCATATGCTGGTGTTTATGTTTTCTCTTCGTTTATGTTTGTGTAATCTTACTAACTATTGAATGACAGATAAACATTACCATGACCTTATAAAAGTTTCAACTATGGAAATCAATATTTACACTCTATATTGTGGTGCGGTCAACTTGAACTTTGGGTATACTTGATTTTGGTCTCCAACTCCTTGAATAAAATGCATGTGGAAGACAAAGGAGTGGAGTAGATAAAGCAAATGCATTCACTGGGACGATGGAGTTTATAGGGTACAATAAAAGTGTGACAAGTAGCTCAGTATGTAATACGATTTCTATACGATACTTGTTTTGTACAGCATGAAAGTGGGGAACACACAGTGGTGGGCTCCACATAGGTTTTAAAGGTGAGCATCTTATCCCAACTATTCCCATTGGTGTGGCCCATTTGTATCTTAAATCGTGATAATTTTTGGGAAACCCACATAAAATAGGTGTTTTTACATGATGGAAGGATTTGATCTAGGATCTACATCTTTGGGAGGCCATCAACGAAAACTTTGTAGAGAAAGCTTATCCTCGAACGCTGCAGGGGAACGGTCCGAACATGATTGATAATTTAGCACCATTTTATGGTGGTGACGTATTATACTCACAGGTGGCACTGTTTACAGCTATCGTGACCATCCAAATTCTGGGTCCCATAGTGATGTATACCTCTAAAATCAAACTGATCAAGAAATCCTAAACGTCCAATAAATGGATATAAATGGATGGCTAAAAGTAAAATAGCGAGTAGTGTCAACTTAGCTGGTTAATATTATTTTATCAGTACTAGTTTTTAACGATCCATACACGGTAAGGTCAGTGATTGACGGTCCAGATTGCGGTAACCTTCTCCAATGTGTTGGTGAAGAGTGGTCACCATTTTTTAAACAGTGGAAAACTAACACAGGAAGTAAAACTGGAACTATTGCCTCGCATGTGGCTTCACCAACATGCTTGGCCCTCTAGATGTTTGAATAATCGGAACCGTCCACCGTTTGGGCCTTAGTTTCAATTGGTCATGATACAATAATTACAGTGAAAGAACAATCTCAACCTTTGAATTTATTGTGTTGAATGTGAGCTTTCTAACTTATTTGTCAGTAATCCACATTCGTCTATAAATATCAATTTTCAAAATCATCCGTTCGGTATAAATTGTAGAATTATGGACCATCAGAATTATGGACCATCATGGCAGCTTCCATTGTATGAACGGCTTAGATCAGTGGTCCAAATGGCGCGAAAGATGACCGTTAGGTGAGGCAGGAGTAACGGCTCAGTGGGTGCGGCCCTGACCGTTGGGCCCACCTCGATGTATCTGTTGTATATCCACTCCGTGCATCTATTTTTTCAGATCATTTTAAGGCATGGGTCAAAAAAAGGGCAGATAAATTCTCAGGTGGACCACACCACAGGAAAATAGTAGTGATTGAACGCTCACCATTAAAAATTCCTAGGCCCACTGCAATGTTTATTTGCCGTCCAATCCGTTTATAAGCTTTCACAGACCCGGATGAACGGAAAAAACAAATAGAATCTTGACCCAAAACTTTTGTGGCCGCCAAGAAAGTTTTAATGGTGGGAATTCAATTTATACTGTGTGGTCCACCTAAGAGTTGGTTATGCTCATTTTTGGAAATATTATCTAAAATTATCTGCAAAAAACGGATGGACGGCGTGGATATACAACACATGCATCTATATGGCCCCATGGTCAGTTCTCACTCACTAAACTGTTACACCTGCCTCACCTAATCCGCGTCGGAATGAAGGCTGCGTCCAAATCAGCTTTCCCCATCGTTCACAGAGAAAAATATAATACTCTGCCAGACTGCAACCACTGATACACATGCATGAAGCAACTATATACGTATCAAAGAAATCTAAACCATAGAAATACTGGGACCCACTTTTCGTGGTGATAATCCAAAATAACTTTTCATAACTAAGCATTTGTGGACATACAATGAACGGTAGCAGAGAGAATTGAATGACAGTCGGAACAAAACAATCGCAAAAAATAAAAATAAAAATAAAAATAAAAATAAAAATAAAAATCCACTAAATTAATCCATTAATCTAATTACACTGAAACTCAATAACCGGGCAATTTGGAATCTGATGAATCTATGACACGTGTACAATAGTTGAATGCATGTGTATGGATCTTCATACTCTGCCAGAGTATCAAATAACTCATCCCTCCAAAACTCCTGGCCTGAACTCTCTCTCTGCAGAGAAGTATTAGCGATGGATTACTCTCTTCCAGACGATTCTCTTTTTCTTGGATTTGACTGTTCTACTCAGTAAGTTCTTTACATATCTCATATCTGTTGCCTTTTTATTTGATTGTATATTTGAAATTTTGTGAAAATGACAGGTACCAAGATTTCTGTTTTGGATGTTTGGTTTATTGAGAATTTTGAATTATTGGGGTTTTTTCGTTTTTGTTTGTTGAAGTGGAATTGGTTTTCTTTTGATTTATTGCTTGCTATTTCCACTTTTTTTTTTTTTTCGATATTTCTCTTTTTTATATTAAAAAATAGATACCCAATTTGAATATTTGGATCCTTATATAAGAATTTGGTTGTATGGGTCTTAATTAAATTGCATGATTTCATGAATGTCTGAAATTCAGTTTAGATGGAATTATACGACCCTCCCAGGGCTGTACATAGAGCCGAGTCGAGGTGGGCCAAGCTTGGCTTGACTCGTCCGTGCTCTCCTCGAGCTCACCTTCGAGCTCAGCATTGGAGCTTGACTTGACTCGTCCGTACTCCCCTTGAGCTCGAGCTCGCTCTCCAACTTACCATTTGAGCTCACCATTCTAGCTCCCAGCGTCAACCTAACCCAGCAAACCTTTTAATTTGCAAATCATAAATTCAAAACCCCAAATCTCATTTGGGATTTTGGGTTTTCCTATTTTCAAACAATTACATAAAAAATAATAATAATAATAATCAAAGATTAGATTTAAAGGCACTTTGCTGTTGAGAGAGATAGAAGGGAGCAGCTCCTAGCCTCAACTTGACCCAGCAAACATTTCAATTTTCAAATCATAAATTCAAAACCCCAAATCTCAATTTTTGGTTTTCCTATTTTCAAACAATTACATAAAAAATCAAATCAAATCAATTATTAGATTTAAAGGTACCTTGCTGTTAAGAAAGGGGGGAGGGGGGGTTGGGGGGAGATCGGGCGGGCGCGGCGGGTTGGGTTTGTAAAGGTAAAGGTAAAGGTAAATAAAGGGACCGGTAAGGTAGGCCTTTAGGATTTTATTTTGTTTATATATATAGCTGAGTTGAGCTTGAGCTAACCAAGTTTAAAATCAAGCTTCGAGCTTTAAGCCGAACCGACTCAAGCTCCACTCTGCTCGACCTCGGCTCGTTTTCAAACAAGTTGGGTCATTTGAAGCTTGGTTCGCCTTGAATTGCCGTTCAAGCCTAGATAGATCAAGCCAAGCTGAGCTACTTGGCTCGTGTACAACTCTAGACCCTCCATCTGCTGATGTGCACGTGTACTCAAATTTTCAGTTTCGACAAGTGGGGCCCATGGTTCAGTGATCAGGACTGTTGGTATGTTGGTTTGCAGTTTGGATGGACCATTCCTGAGAGTGAGTGAATACATACGTCATCTTTAGTGTATTGTTACCACCATTTTCAATCAAATCAATCAATCTTCATTTTTACTCTCCATTTCTTACTTGTTCTATTTTTTGTTTCCATTTCTTGCGTATTGGATCGGCATCAATATGCAGCCCTTGGTACCCTAAGAAGCACTATATCATACTCAAGTTTTCCCATTATATAGGTAATTGTCATTCCATTCGAGCACATTCTAAGTTATATTCTACAAGCTTTGTATTTGTGAGTTGAATGATTCCTCTCTTATTGGGTGAGTGATTCCTCAACCCTTAGGTGAGTAAATCCCCAAGCTATCTTTTGTTGGGTGAGTGATGGGTGACTGATTTCCCAACCCCTTGGGTGATTTAGTACCCAAGCTATCCCTTGTTGGTTAAGTGATTCCCTAAACTCTAGGGTGAGTGAGTCTCTAAGCTATCTCATTTTCTTATTCTCATTAGGTCTATGGACTCTTAATCTAAATTATAGCAACAAAGTTCTTCTTTTCTTTTCTTTATTGCATTTCTTTAGATTCTATATCGAGTGGTATCAAAGCAAGTTCGGTTCTTGGATTGAGCTTGATTTTCTATTGTAAGAGGAAGAGGAAATCGGGCCGAACGAAAACCTTCAATTCAAGATGTCCATCTCCCTGAAGAAATTGAAGAATTGAGGCATGCTAACAACAATCTACAACGGATAATGGAGGAGGTTTTTTTAAGACTTCCCTCATGAGCCTTCACAAGCATTTCAATTTATGATGTAGATGTCAATGAAGTGTTTAATGAAATGATCGAACCGACTGAAGGCAATGAAGACCATATGGAATTTGATGATGATGAGTTGATTTATGATGAAGATACCTATGGAGTGTTTGATGAAATGACCAAACCGAATGAATGTGGAGTGAACGAACGCCACATGGAATTTGATAATAATAAGCCGATTTATAATGAAGATGTCCATGAAGTGTTTGATGAAATGATTGAACCAAATGAAGGTGAAGTGAACAAGGCCATATGGAATTTAATGATGACGAGCTGACTTATGATAAACATGAAATGCGTGATGAAATGACTAGACTGAATGAAGGTGAAAGTCTTATTATTTATTAAGTTTTGCTTGTTCCTCAAGCACTCGACGACCATTTGCTACATGTTTTGCATGAAGAGAAGCTATTTGTCAACCTAAAAAGATATTCATGGTTGACAATGTAGTCCTTTTGGAGTATGTTGTCTCATCCCACGTCATCAAAGTAGATGAAGAGACTCAAAGCAAGTGTCAAATGACCAACCCCAAAATCAGTTATCGAAGTATGATGCTTCTATAGCCTAGCAACATTCTACCGACTGCCTGTGAGTACAAGACAAGATACCTATACTACATATCTCATTTGGTGGAAGAATAAACCCCGATATGAAGATACTAGCTTAGATGAATGATGAGGAGTTACGGAATCTCGACAGAAGAATGTGGGAAATAATTACCAAGCTGAACTCGAGGACGAGTTCTTTTTATGAGAAGGAGATTGCTGCAACCCTTGGTACACCAAGAAGCACTATATCATACTCAAAATTTCCCCTTACATAGGTAGCAGTCATTTCATAAGAGGGCATTCTACAGTTTTATTCTACAAGCTTTGTATTTGTGAGTTGAATGGTTCCTCTCTTGTTGGGTGAGTGATTCCCCAACCCTGGGGTGACTCTTGTTGGGTGAGTTCCCAAGCTATCCCTTGTTGGGTGAGTGATTCCCCAACCTCTTGGGTGAGTCCCCAAGCTATCTCAATTTCTTATTCTCATTCGGCCTATGTTCTTTTGATCCAAATTATAGCAACAAAGTTCTTCTTTCCTTTTCTTTATTGCATTTCTTTGGGTTCTACATCATTTAGCGTGTAGTCAGCTACTCTTGGACCCAACAGTGAAGCATGGCCTAACTGCAATCTCGAGCCATCTTTTTGTCAAATGTGGACTATTGACGTATTTCTTTGCTTGGCTGTTATTTGGAGGTCACAAATTTGAAAGGCGGGGATTATCGTATTGCGGTGTTTTTAATGTGTAGTCCATCCACTCCTGGACCCAACACTAAACCATGGGCCCCACTTTTACAGGCCGAAGACCTCATATGGTAGTGCTTATCGTCAGGTTGAGGATCATATACTTCCTCTTCTGTCTGGATTATTCATAAGAACTGAGAATTCATGGGTTCTCTAAACTTTTGTTTGGTGAAAGATAATAAGGGGATTTCTGATTTGTAATAACCTAATTATGGCCTGAAGAGAGTTTGATTAATATTATGTGAATTGTATTTGGTTTTGAGAAGTCCATTGCTTGCTTAGATCAAAGAGGAATTGTCTGATCCTACACTAGAGCACATCTATATATCCATACCTTAACCCAGTCTGTAAAAGTGGGCCATGTTTCAGTGATCGAGACCATTGACTTGATTGTCTCACTATGGATGGACCATGCCCCAAAGGTCTTCCTGATAGGACAATAGTAACCGTCAAGTTTCTTGGAAATAGATGGTTAACAAAAGATACAACTGTGGTCCAAGTTAGTGGGAACAAGGTTATAGATTGGATGCCGAGGATCTTCCAGTTTAGTATAAAGCTGGGGTCACAGTTCATATGTGGGCCCATCAGATCAACTGTCTGAATCACCAAACATGGTCTTTACTTCTATGAACTGGGTGTGGTGGACACTGTATATGTATCCTTTGGTGTTAAGTACTGGTAATTCCTCCAGAACTGACTTAGAAAGATTTTGAAACCCAATCTATTCATTCTTAATGGAAAAACTCTCACTGATGGAAATATTTTGTAATTCCATTTTCATTTTAATACTTCACAAGATCTCTCATAAGCTAGTAATTTGCATCAATAGGTACTTTTTGGTTTATCTTAAGTGTGCATTTTTTAAGAACTGTATAAATTGGGTATCAAATTTTTTACGATGAGTTAGAATCTGAAGAGAAGGTTTGCTAAATTTCAGGTCCCTAAAGGCAACTATTTTAGATGCCAACCTCAGCATCCTTGCTTCCGAGATAGTTCATTTCGATTCCGAATTGCCACATTATAAGACTAAGGATGGAATCTACAGAGACCCATCAGGAAATGGTAGAATTGTCTCCCCGACTTTAATGTGGGTGGAGGCTTTGGACCTCTTACTTGAAAAATTCGTGAAAGCAAAATTGGATTTTGTAAGGATCGCAGCTATTTCTGGTAGTGGACAGCAGCATAGTAGCGTCTATTGGAAGAAAGGAAGTTGTACCATATTGGCGTCTTTGGATCCTGAGAAGCGTTTAGTAGCCCAGTTCAGTGATGCTTTTTCTACAAAGGAATCACCAATTTGGATGGATAGTAGCACTACAGCACAGTGTAGAGAGATAGAGAGAGCGGTTGGAGGTGCATTGGAGTTATCCCAACTCACTGGGTCCCGTGCACATGAGAGGTTTACGGGACCACAAATCCGAAAGATATATGAGAAGCAGCCGGATGTATACCATGATACTGAGAGGATCTCCCTCGTAAGCTCCTTCATGGCATCCCTTCTTATTGGAGGTTATGCTAGTTTAGACAAAACGGATGGGTCGGGAATGAACTTGATGGATATCAAGCAGTGTGTCTGGTCTAAGATTGTTTTGGAGGTTCGTTAAAACTTTGAGTGAATGCTTTCTATATTTTGAATTTCATCTTGATGGTTGTAACTTTGTATTTAGGCTACAGCTCCAGGTTTAGAAGGAAAACTTGGAAAACTAGCACCAGCCCATGATGTTGCTGGTTTAATAGCCCCCTATTTTGTTGAGAGGTCAGTTCTACATTCCTCATGCTTGTGCTTTTGAAATTGTTATGCTTCTTTGTGTAAATATTCTTATTAAAATTTAAATTACTTCATTTGGGGCAGAGACTTTTGGCTAGCTTTTGGAACTACCCTCAAATAGCTCATTTTTTTTTTTAAATTTTTTTTTTGTTGGGTAAGCTGGACTTGAACTTGAGATTTCAATGTTGGAATGCAGGCTGTCTAGCATTGAGCTACAGGAACGAACCCTATTCAGAATAGGTCTTCTTGATTGTTTCCTCTATCGATTGGAACCTGACATGAATCTTTATCCATTTCCATTACAAATTACAATACATACAATGGTGCTTGGTGTTATGGATTTCTATAAATGTTATTGTTTTCATACTGGCTATTTATGGATTTCTATATACGGTTTTGGTTATGTACCAGCTAGGTTTTTAGAAGAACCCTGTTATGGTATGAAACTCAGATATGGAGTGACTATATTTGTGAGTCCAACACAGTTGGATTTGAGAGATCAAACTCATCAAAAAACCAACAAAATCAGTTGTTCTAACTGTACCTTTTTGAAGAGTTGTATCTCTTCAAATCCAATGGTGTTGGATTAGCAAAAGCAAACATGATTAATCTGTGTTTGTGTTTCATACCATAACAGGCTCCTCCTTAGAAACATGTCTCTTTTGGTTCTTAAATTTCATATGCTCTATGGAGTACTGAAGCGTGGACATTCCTCTGTGTGAAATATCAATAGTATATGCATACATGTAAGAAATGATTTTGGCTTCAATGCATGGAAGTGAATTTATATAACAATCAATGATTGAGTAATAAGGGTCACATATTTCTGAAACTTTATAGGGCCCAAATGTCTCTCGAAGACTGGGAGATACCACACGTTTGTATCATTGCTGTATACATGGCATACATGGCATACATGGACTAATCGAAACTGTTCATCTGACATGTCAAATAGTGGGTATGCCATAGTGCAAAACTCAAACTGTTTGGACAACCTGAACCCCTTAATCCGTGGCATAGAAATGGACACAAAAACACAAAAAACAATGGTTTACATTACTAGAAAAATCCATCTATTAGATTAGATGGCTAGGATGGTCCAATCAAAGCAACCTTTTATTAGTGGCCAATAAATGGTGGAGGTTGCTGGAGGCCCGATTTGGATCATCAATCATCAATCATCAAACACAAGTGCCATGTGTATGTATGTGATCTAGAGGCATGGAATTGACTTGCCTCCAAACGACTTGGATGGAGTTGGTGAACAAGGATATGAAGGCTTGTTCATTGATTGTAGATAGAGCCTCGGATAAGATGATTGGTGAGAATAGATTCATAAAGCCCACCCCAAATAACTTTTACAAGGCTATGAGGATGATGATCGGTTGTTAAAAGTTCAATGCTACATTTCCCTTTAAATTAGTCCATTCAAAAAATGGGAGCCGTTCCAAAATGCCTTTGAGGCATGGGAGCCATCATATATCCACATCGTTGACCGTCCACATGGTATATTTGGATGAGATTGGGACTTCTCATCCAGTGGGCTCCAACATTGATTGGCCACTATACAAAATTCTCTTTCTAATCATTCAACGTTAGCCATTGGAACTTTCTATCTTAATAATCCCATGAGTGAATGATTAGCATCGTCTGATCAATGTAATCATTTATGGCCCATTGAGATTGAACCTTCAAAATGATCAGTTCACATCTCATCCATGCATGGCACTGTGCTTCCAAGGGATTGGGTCAGCTCCGAAAAGACTGAATATGATTCAGCTGCACAACAGCTGAAAGAACTCATATTACTGAGATGATGAGCTTAGCAAATCCCACTAGAGTACAACTGTGTCCATTTGCTGCCTCAACTGTAGTGTTGAAATTCCATTTATTCAATCTTCTGTCTTTTAACCTCCACTTATGACAAAAGGTCTATGTGACTCGGGAACATGTAGGCTAATGTCTAATATACAATCAAGGCATTGGATACCATGGTTTTATATCACGGCTCGTTTCAGGACCCACCCTTTCGCCGCGTTCAGTCGACATGATACTTAGTGGGTTTGCTAAGCAAGTGAAGAAAGAGAGTCAAATAAAAATATTTTGTATCTCTTGATTTTGTGCATGTGGTCTTGTGTATTCTTGCATGTGGATGTCCCTGGTTTGTGTGTAAGATCTTTGCAGCAATCTGTTGTGTTGATCTTCTCTCTTGCAACTAATTTATTTTCTTTCTTTTCCCCCCTTTTTCCTTTTTCTTTTTTCTTTTTTAAAACCTAGTTTGCATTGATACAAATGCTTGACTGAGGAATATGGATGATTCTTTCCACTTTTCAGTTTGTAAAGTGAGGCCCCTGGTTCAGAGATTCTGTGAATTTTTCTTGTTTTTGTTTTTGTTTGTTTGTTTGTTTGTTTCGGTTTTTTTTTTTTTTTTTCTTTAAAAAATATGTAACTATTGATGTATTGTTTGGTAATCTGTTAGTGCTGTCCAAGCTTAATCTAGTAAAGACATATTGAGGGAATATATGATATGTAGCATATTCAGGTTTTCAGTTTCTACAACTGGGCCCCACGTTTTAGTTATCAAGACCAATGGCACCTTCATCCCCCATCATGCATGGACCATTGCTGAGAATCTTCTCCATATGGGAGATCCTAGCCATCAATCTTGGGTTGTTTTGGTTGAATGTAGGCTATTGCTGCAATTTTCTTTTTAGCCCTGTATTCGCAGGCCACAAATTCAAAGGTTCGGATTCTCCTGATGGAGGAGAGTTCAAGTCATTGTCCATCAGGATGGGGCCTAACTGACCAGTGGTCTAGATCATTGAACCATGGGTCCATATTGAACAAACCTAAAACCTGTGTATATTGTGCATATCCTCCAGTTAAGGATCTTGTATTCCTCGAGTGTTGCAAACCATTCTCTCTACTATATTGGATTCTAAGACTGATGAATGTAGCCTCCTTGAGCTGCTTTCAGGTTCCACTTTAGAAAGAGCTGTTTGGTTATTCAGTGGTCTGGAGACAACCCAAATAGCTTGGCAGGTACATAGTCATTCTCATCCAAACTTCTAATAATAATCATAATCATCATCATTGCTTAGACCCTGGCTCCTTGTCTAGGCTATCCAAACTTCAAATCCTACTTAATAAATATGCATGATCCAAGGCTATAAAGATTATTTATCTATCAAGTATTCAATATCCATCCATGCCGTAAATGTGTGCATGAGATCCAAAGCTTTTCTAGAGTGCATTATGGTGGATATTCTAGTGAATGCTATGGTTTGTTTCGATTATTAGCATTTTCCCTTAAAGGTGGGCCACATGTGGCACCTGTGTCTAGAAGGTGGGCTTGGATGGTTTGGATCCACATTACTAGTGGTCAGGGTCCACATAGATGTGGTTGTAAAGGAGAGTTCTTAGTTCCCAACTTTGCATGCAAGATCCACAAAGTAATGCTTAAGGGTATGGGGGAGGAGGAAGATCCAGAGATCATCAAGTCATCTTTTCCCCAAGCTTCAAGGTCCATCAATGGTGGAACACAAGCGTATGTGGGATTTTCAATTTCCCTGTGATTAGTGCACATGCGATCTTGGAAAACTATGGTTTACATAGATGTACCTAAAAAAGAGAGTGGAATGGAATGCAACCTCTTTGATGCACACCTTGTGGAAGGCAGAGCCATTTCGCCACATCATGAAAAATGCAGATGGCAAGATGAATGTGAATGTATAATGATAATAGATGGTGCCCATTGCCATCCCATTTGTGTTTGGGACACTGGTGCATACTCACATCTCCATTTGGAAGAGATTCCAAGTGAACCCTTTATGTCTGAGGTGGGAGTCAAAATAGTTTTAGCATATCACTAGTTTCATGCATTTTTAATTAAGACAATAACAATAGATCTCTCATCTTTTGTTCCTTTCCTGCTGAAGATGTACATGTTGGAATTTTTTGCACCCATCTAACTAATATTGACCCATGTACATATTTATTCGTCAAATTACGTTGAGATTTTCCGTGTTTGTGTTTATGTGTGGATATAATTTTTTTTCATGATAATGCATACACAGATATTCAGTTTGGCCATCATGACAACATTGACCAAAATTCATTGATTAAAAGGTTTGGTCTACTTCTTGCACAAATAAACCTTTGTGCTAATATATGCAATAGGAGTAATGCATATTGAGATGCATGTAGATATGAGATGTATGTACCGCCTGATTTATGAGATGCTCATGATGAGATCTCACAGAGATTGACATAATGGATTCCTTGCTTAGTCAAATCATGCAAGTTTGTGCATTATAGAGACAATAGATCATTGAATGATCAGATGGATCCCGTGATGATTGAGTAGACGGTGAACACTTGATCATTTATGATGTGTGAGTTGAGCCTGTTAGACAGGCTCACACACCTTGTATAGCTAGTATACCTTGTATAGTTCGTTTCTATAGATAGAGGATTCTGATTTTATTATTTTCTTTGTATAGATGACTGTAATCTCTATATATTCAACCCCTTTAAGTTGTCTCAAATATAGAAAGGCTTTCAGCTCCTCTTTGCTTTCATGGTATCAGAGCTTCACTGATCCAAAACCGGCACCACTTGTCAGATCCAATCATCCTTGCTTCTGATTACCACCCTTGTTGCTTCCGGCCCCCATCCCTGCTATGTCCAGCCACCATCCCTACTCATCCGACCCCCCCTGCATCGTCCGACCACCCCCACTGCGTCATCCGGCCACTCTACAGCGTCCCCCTTGCTCGTCCGACTGCCCTTCTGCTCGTCTAGTGCCCCTGCGTCATCCGGCCACCCCTATTACTTTAGATCAATGGACAAGGACTCATCATGTACAGAGGCCCCACATTGTAGTTTTGATGGTACCAACTATTCTCTCTAGGCCGTCCATTTTCAGAACTTCCTCAAGGGTCGTGGTTTGTGGGGATTAATTGATGGATCTGTTACTATCCCCACTTCCACAGATGCCGACAAATTAGCTGATTGGAAAATGCACAATGGACGGATTATTACCTGGATTCTCGATTCGGTCGATCGGTCCATTACTGTTGGCCTCACACCTCATCACACTGCTAAGGCAATGTGGGAGCATCTCCAGACAATTTATCAACAGAGTAATGTGTCCTGGTTATATTGCTTGGAACAGGATCTCGTTAACCTTATTTAGGGTGACGACAGTATTCAATCATTTTTCTTCAAAATTTTCATAATTTGGACAGAGATGACTATGATGGATCCAACATTTCCTCATGACTTTAAGATATTTCAAACTATGCTCGAGAGTGCGCAAGTTTGACAATTTCTTATGAAGCTGCGTCCGGAATTTGAGCATTGGCGGGCTGCTCTCTTGAACCGTAGCACTATTCCTTCATTGAACAACATTATTAATGATTTATTAGCTGAGGAACAACAACTGAAAGTTCTCTCTCTTCCTTCCTCAACTTCGGGATCATCTGATATGGTGCTTGCTGTGTCCGCTACTATACCAACACGTGGTTCCACTCCTTTGACTTGTTGCAGCTGTAACAATGTGGGTCATGTGGTCTCTCAATGCAAAGAATGGTGCACTTATTGTCGACGGACTGGTCATGGTATTCAGGACTGTCGTACACGTGCCTATGCATCTTCTTTTTGCCGTGGATGTGATGGTCGTGCTCTTTCTACTACTGCTGCAACTGTTTCTTCCAAGCCGTCTGTTAGTGATTCTGCATATACAGTTTCTGCTGAAAGTCTTTCATCACCTTTGACTCCTGCGATGCTCCAACAAGTCATTTAGGCCCTTTTTGCCGCCGGTATGTTAGGTATATCCCCATCTTCTACATGGTTTTTTGATTCGGGTGCTTCCAATCATATGACTAGTGCTGTATCTGATCTTCGTGACATTCGTCCTTACACCGGAAATTAGGCTATTTCTACTGTGGATGGTGCTAGATTACCTATTCAGTCCATTGAATTATTGACTTTCTCTCCTTCTGCTCATCGCCAGTTCACCCTTCGTGATGTGTTTCATGTCTCTAACCTCTTCTCCAATTTAATTTCAGTTGGTCAACTCATATCCAATAACTGCTTAGTCATATTTCTTCCCAACTGTTGTTTTGTGTAGGATCTGGCAACGGGGAAGGTACTTGGGATGGGTAGGCGGCATGGTCGTCTGTACGTGCTGGACTTTGATCCATTTGTCACTTTGGCTCGTTGTTTCTTTTCTTCATCCTCATCAGATATTTGTTCGGCAAATAAATTGTGGAAACTATGAGACTTTCGCCTGGGTCATCCACATTCTGATTGATTAATTCAGTTATTTTTTTCTGGCATGTTAGGGAACGTTTCTCTTAATAAAAATGATTAGGATTATTCTTGTTCATCTTGTTGTCTTTCAAAAAGTAAGTGTATTCCTTTTCCTCTAAGTACTACAAAATTATCTTCTATGTTTGAACTAGTGCATACAGATGTCTGGGGTCCTTCACCAATTATGTCTCTCTCTAGGTTACGATACTATGTTATATTGATTGATGATTTCACACGTTACACCTGGATTTATTTTCTGCACTCGAAGTCGTTGGTTTTTGAAAAATTTAAGATATTTCACTCTATGGTGGAGACTCAATTTTGGGTTCCAGTTCAAACTCTCCACTCTGACTCAAGGGGGAGAGGGGGGAATATCTCTCAACAGATTTTCGTACATTTCTTCAGGGTCATGGGATTATTCATCAGACCACCCATTCTGATACTTTACAATAGAACGAGGTGGCTGAACGAAAAAATCATTATATTGTTGAAACTGCCAACACGCTGATGACAGCTATGCGTATTTCTCGTTCTTTCCGGGCGGAAGCAATGTTACATTCAGTTTACTTGATTAACCGGATGCCAACCAATGTTCTGAACAGTAAATCTCCATACTTTGTTCTCAACGACTTACCTTCTGCATATTCCACATTTCGTGTTTTTGGTTGTATCTGTTATGTTCACCTGGTTTCACGTGAGCGTAACAAACTATCTCCAAAATCGATTAAATGTATGTACTTGGGATTTGAAGAAACTCAGAAGAGTTTTCGATGTTATGATCCGGTTTCTCATCGTGTTCGGGTTTCACGACATGTTGTTTTTCTTAAACATATTGCCTTTCATTCATCTCTTCCTCCTCCACATGCCCCAAAATCTCCTGGTCTAAGCACTTATCCTGATATTCCTTTTGCCTTGAGTACTCTCCCTCGTCTGTTACATGTTTACTCGCATCGACCACGTTACTCAACCTGAACTTATTGTACCTGTTGCAGATCCTGAACCTACCTCGATACGTTATTTCGATCGTGTACATCAAGCGCTTGATCGCTTGATATGCTCTATGTCTGCCATGAATGCTACTCTGGATACTGTTTCTATTCCTACTTCATACTCTCAGGCAGCCACTCATGATTGTTGGAAGAAGGCTATGGCAGAAAAACTTATGGCATTGAATGATAATCATACGTGGGACATTGTCACTCGACCCGCTGACCAACAGCTAATTGATAGCAAATGGATTTGTTCTGTCAAGCTCAAGTCTGATGGATCATTAGATCGATACAATGCTTGACTTGTCGCTCAAGGATACAAACATAAATATGGAATTGATTATGATGAGACCTTCGCTCCCGTAGCCAAGATGAAACTATTTGTACTCTTCTGGCAATATCTTCCGTTCGCTCATAGCCACTTGCTTGGATGTAAAAAATGCTTTTCTTCATGGAGACTTCCAAGAAACCGTATATTTGAAACCTCCTCCTGGCTATTTAATTCCTGAAAATAAGGTATGTCGCTTAAAGAAAGCTCTGTATGGCCTCAAGCAGGCACCTCGGGCATGGTTCCAACGCTTTCATGATATTATTATAGGTGTTGGCTTTACTCAAAGTAATCATGACCCATCGTTATTTTTGCACACCACTGCTCGTGGAATTGTCATTGTTCTCGTCTATGTTGATGACTTACTTTTGACTAATAGCGATGCTACTGGCATATCGGCTTTAAAGGAAGTTCTGCATTCATCCTTCAAGATGAAAGACCTCGACCATCTTACATACTTTCTTGGGCTTAAAATTTCACATTCTAACTATGGGATCCTGGTCAGCTAGCGTAAATATACCAAGGATCTTCTCGCCTTGGCATCATTGATGGATCAGAAGACAGTTCAGACTCCCTTAAAACTTAACGTTAAATATGGCCGTGACGATGGTGGTCTACTTGCATGGCCCGACTTATACCGCCATTTGGTTGGGAGTCTGGTTTACTTAACTATGACTCGCCCTGATATTGCCTACGCTGTCCAAGTCGTCAGTCAGTTTGTTTCTGCTCCTTAGACTCTTCATATGACTGCGGTGTTGCGGATCCTATGGTACCTATGTGGAACTCTAGATCGATTACTGTTCTTTTCCTCCACGACAACTTTTGACCTTCGTGCTTATTCGGATGTTGATTGGGCCGATCGCGCTCTCATACGAAGATCTACCACTGGCTACTGTATTTTTCTTGGCACTTCTCTCATCTCTTGGAAGTATAAGAAGCAGGCCACTGTTTCCAAATCAAGCATAGAAGCCGAGTATCGGGCGATGTCCGCTGCGTGTAGTAAGCTTGTCTGGTTACGTGGACTTCTTTCCGACTTGGGCATTCCTCTATAGAATCCTACACCACTCCATGTCTATAATCTAAGTGCCATTCAGATTGCCTCTAACCTGGTTTTTCATGAACGAACGAAGCATATTGAAGTTGACTGTCACTTTATCCGCGAGAAATTTCAGTTTGGGGTCATTTTTCTTCCACATGTTGCATCTCATGATCAGACTGCTGACATTCTCATTATGTCCCTCACTTTTGTATGTCACTCATTTCTAGTTGGCAAACTATTACATGTCGATGACCAACATTAGTTTGAGAGGGATGTTAGACAGGCTCACATACCTTGTATAGTTCGTTTCCATAGGTAGAGGATTCTGATTTTATTATTTTTCTTGTATAGATGACTGTAATCTATATATTCAACCCCTTTGGGTTGTCTCAAATAAAGAAAAGCTTTCAGCTCCTCTCTGCTTTCACGTGTTACAAGTTTAGACAGGCCGCATGGCCGCATGCTGTGTATAGTCACATGCCTTGTATAGCCACAATCTAATTTCCATAGATAGATGATTCTGTCTTTATCATTTACCTTGTATAGATGATTGTAAATCTCTATATATTCAACCCCTTTGGGTTGTCTCAAATACACAGAAAATTGAAGGAGTTGCTTTCATGGTATCAGAGATATATCGGTCCTGATCCGGCACCTCCTTCATCACCGGTACCATCTCCTGACAGATCCGGCCCCTCCTACGTTAGAAAACCCTTTTCCGAACCACCTCTGCACCCCGTCTTTGCTCCTGCTGCGTCAACAGCCCCGTCCGACCATCCCTAACCCCGTTCGATCATCCCCAACCCCCATCCGATCATCCCCGGGCCCGTCCGACCATCCCCAGGCCTGTCTAATCATCCCCAAGCCTGTCCGTACGAGTTGCGCACGCCCCTTCTACGCACGCACCTGCTACCTCCATCCGCATGCCCTTGCTGCGCACGCCCCTGTTGCATTTGATCACTCCTACTGCCTCCGTCCGTATCTGCTGCCTCCTGCTGTCTCTATCCAACCCCTTTTGCTGGTTGTTATTCTGTTCTGCTACCTGTTCTATGCATGTGTTGTTGTTGTTTTGTTGCCTGCAACCACTTCTCCTGCTGCAAGGTACCTTTTCCTTAGCATGGTTTATATCACTTCCTATCTATGGACAAAGACTCCCGTACAGAAGCCCCACGATGTAGTTTCGATGGTACCAACTACAATGTATGGGCCATCCACTTTCAGAGTTTTATCAAGGGTCATGGTTTGTGGGGACTAATTGATGGATCTGTTACTGTCCCCACTTCTACAGATGCCGACAAAGTGGCTAAGTGAGAAATGAAAAATGGACGGATTATTACCCAGATTCTCGATTCGGTCGATCGGTCAATTGCTTTTGGCCTCAAGCCACATCGCACTACTAAGGCTATGTGGGAGCATCTCCAGACTATTTATCAACAGAGTAATGTGGCTCGGTTATACCGCTTGAAACAAGATCTGGTTCACCTTACTCAGGGTGACAAAAGTATTCAAACATTTTACTCTACCATTGTTACAATTTGGACAGAGATGGCTATGATGGATCCAGAATTTCCTCATGACTTTACGATCTTCCAATCAATGCACAATAGTGCGCACGTTCGACAGTTTCTTATGAAGCTGCGTCTAGAATTTGAACATTGAAGGGTTGCTCTCCTGAACCGTAGCCAACTCCTTCATTGAATTCGGTTATTAATGATTTATTGGCTGAGGAACAACGTCTGAAAGTTCTCTCTCCCATGTCCCCAATTCAGGGACCATCTGATCTGGTATTCATTGCATCCACCTCTGCACCAAACTGTAGTTCCACTCATTTCACTTGTCGTGGTTGCAACAAAGTGGGACATGTTGTCGTTCAGTGTAAAGATTGGTGCGCTTATTGTCGACGGATTGGTCATGGTATTTAGGAGTGCTGTTCATGTGCCTACGCCTTCTCTTTCGGCTGTGGACGTGGTAGTAGAGGTCGTGGCCTTGGTCGTACTCTTTCTGCTACTTCTGCGACTTTTTCTTTCGAGCCTTCTGTTAGTGATACTGCATCTACTATTTCTGCTAAAGGACCTTCCTCATCTTTGACTCCTACAATGCTCCAGCAGATCGTGCAGGCCCTCTTTGCCACCGAAATGTCAGGTATCTCCGCATCTTCTACATGGTTCTTCGATTCGGTCGCTTCCAATCATATGACTAGTGACATATTCCATCTTCGCGACATTCGTCCCTACACTGGAAATCAGGTTATTTCTACTGCGGATGGCACTAGACTACCCATTCAATTCGTTGGATCATTGACTTTCTCTCCTTCTGTCCATCACCAGTTCACCCTTCGTGATATGTTTCATGTCCCTAACCTATCCTCCAATTTAATTTCTGTTGGTCAACTTACATCCAATAACTGCTTAGTCACATTTCTTCCAAACTGTTGTTTTGTATAGGATCTGGCAATGGGGAACGTACTTGGGAAGGGTATGCGGCATGATTGTCTGTACGTGTTGGACTTTGACCCGTTTGTCACTGCGGCTCGTGGTTTTTTTCTCCATCGTCATCGGATGTTTGTTTGGCAAATAAAATGTGAAAACTCTGACACTTTGGCCTGTGTCATCCACATTCAGATCGGTTAATTCAGTTATTTTCTTCTAGCATATTAGGGAATATTTCTCTTAATAAAAGTGATTTGGATTATTCTTGTTCTTCTTGTTATCTTTCAAAGAGTAAGTGTATTTCCTTTCCTCTAAGTACTATAAAATCATCATCTATGTTTGAACTAATGCATACGGATGTCTGAGGTCCTTCACCAATTATGTCACTCTCTGGGTTACGACATTATGTCATATTCATTGATAATTTCACACGTTACACCTGGATTTACTTTCTGCACTCTAAGTCACAGGTTTTTGAAAAATTTAAGTTATTTCACTCCACGGTGGACACTCAATTTCAGGTAACAGTTCAAACTCTTCACTCTGACTCAGGGAGAGAATATCTCTCAACAGATTTTCGAACATATCTTCAGGGTCATGAGATTATTCATCAAACCACCTGTTTTGATACTTTACAACAGAACGAGGTGGTTGAACTAAAAAATCACCATATTGTTGAAACTGCCAATACCCTGATGAAAGCTATGAGTGTTCCTCGTTCTTTCTGGGCTGAAGCAATGTTACATTCAGTCTACTTGATTAATCGAATGCCAACCAAAGTTCTGACTAGTTAAATCTCCCTACTTTGTTCTTACCAGCTTATCTCCTACATATTCCACATTTTATGTTTTTGGTTGTGTATGTTATGTTCACCTGGTATCACGTGAACGTAACAAACTATCTTCAAAATCAGTCAAATATATGTACTTGGGCTTTGAAAAAACTCAGAAGGGTTTTCGATCTTATGATCCGGTCTCTCATCGTGTTCAGGTATTACGATATGTTGTTTTTCTTGAGCATATTGTCTTTCATTCATCTGTTCCTCCTCCGCATGCACCAAACTCTCATGGTCTTACCACCTTTCCTGACATTTCTTTTGCCTCAAGTACTCTCCCTCGTCCATTACAGGTTTACTCATGACGGCCACGTACAGATCCTCCACCTATTACTCTCTCTATTGTACCTGTTGCCGATCCAGAACCCACCTTGATACGTCATTCCTCTCATGTACATTGACAACCTGATCGCTTGATATACTCTGTCTGCCGTGAATTCTACTTTGAATACTGTTTTATTCTTACTTCATACACTCAGGCAGCCACTTATGATTGTTGGAAGAGGGCTATGACAGAAGAACTTACAGCATTAGATGATAATCATACGTGGGACATTGTCTCTTGACCCATTGACCAACAATTAATTAGTAGTAAATGGATTTATTCGGTAAAGCTCAAGTCTGACGGATCATTGGATCGATACAAGGCTCGGCTTGTAGCTTAGGAATACAAATAGGAACACAGAATTGATTATGATGAGACATCCGCTCTTATGGCCAAGATGAAAACTGTTCGCACTCTTCTGGCAAAATCATTCGTTCGTTCTTGGCCACTCGCTCAGATGGATGTGAAAAATGCCTTTCTTTATAGAGACCTCCAAGAAACAGTATATTTGAAACCTTCTCCTGGCTCTTTAATCCCTACCAATGAGGTATGTCACCTAAAGAAAGCTTTGTACGGCCTCAAATAAGCACCTCGAGCATGTTTCCAACGCTTTCACGATATTATTGCGGGTGCTGGCTTTACTCAAAGTGGTCATGACCCATCCTTATTTCTGCACACCACTGATCGCGGAATTGTCATTGTTCTTGTATATGTTGATGACCTACTCATAATTGGTAGCGATGCTACTGGCATCTCAGCATTAAAGGAAGTTCTGAAATCATCCTTCAAGATGAAGAACGTTGGCCATCTAACATACTTTCTTGGGCTTGAATTTTCAAGTTCTCAACGTGGGATCCTGGTCAGCCAGCGTAAATATACCAAGGATCTTCTCGCTTTGGCTTCATTAATGAATCAGAAGACAGTTCAGACTCCCTTAGAACTTAACGTTCAATATGACTGTGACGATAGTGATTTTCTTGCACAGCCCACATTATACCGCTATTTGGTTGAGAGTCTGATTTACTTAACAATGACTTGCCTTGATATTGCCTATGCTGTCCAAGTTGTCAGCCAGTTTGTTTCTACTCCTCGGACTCTTCATATGACTGCGGTGTTGCGCATCCTATGGTACCTATGTGGAACTTTAAATCGATCACTATTTTCTCCTTCACGGCAATTCTAGACCTTCGTGCTTATCCGGATGCTGACTGGGCCGGTTACGCTCTCACACGAAGATCTACCACTGGCTACTGTGTTTTTCTCGGCACTTCTTTCATCTCTTAAAAATGTAAGAAACAGGTCACTGTTTCCAAATCAAGCATGGAGGCCGAGTATCGAGCGATGTCAGCTACTTGTAGTGAACTTGTCTGGCTACGTGGTCTTCTTTTTGACTTGGGCGTTCATCTACAAAATCCTACTCCACTACATGTAGATAATCTAAATGCCATTCATATTGCCTCTAACCTTGTTTTTTATGAACGGACAAAGCATATTGAAGGTGACTGTCACTTCATCCGAGAGAAGTTTCAGTCTGGGCTCATTTCTCTTCCACATGTTACATCTCATGATTAGATTGTAGACATTCTCACGAAGTCCCCTACTTCTACACGTCACTCATTTCTAATTCGCAAACTATTCCTTGTCGATGGCCAACATTAGTTTGAGGGGGGATGTTAGACAGGCCGCATGGCCACATGTTTTGTATAGCCACATGCCTTGTATAGCCACAAGTCTTGTATATCTAATTTCCGTAGATAGATGACTGTCTTTATCATTTACCTTGTATAGATGACTATAAATCTCTATATATTCAACCCCTTTGGGTTGTCTCAAATACACAGAAAACTAAAGGAGAATCGTTTCTCTTTGCTTTCATATTGTTTTCTCTTTGCTTTCAGCAAGACCAATTATGACGCAACGAATTGATTCCAATTGAATATGAATAGTTAATAAAGTTTTCCACATTGAATATGACATTAATACATGGTATGATATGAATAGTTATAAAGTTTTCCACATTGAGTATAACATTAATAACATGTTCCAAACATAAGTGGTCATCAAGATTCATGATCATGATAATCATTGGCTTTTCAGGGCACACAAGTCCTACAAGAAGCTCATATACAAAATGGAACACTCCTCTTGAATGATTTATATATAATTATTGTTGCTTTTCCTCATTATTCATTTTAGTAACTGGATTTTGAACTTGTACAGGTTTGACCCTCAATACTCTTGGGGATCTTGCCATCAGTTTGGGCACTAGTGACACCGTAAGTGAATAAACCATGGTTGTAACTGCTTGGTTAGCAAAATTCCATGCATGCGGACCATGGTTCAGATATCCAACTTGCTCATTTGATGAGCCTTGTTGTGGAAGGGGGGTGCTGACAAAGATCTCCCAGATTGGAAGATCCCAACCCTTCAATCAATTGCTGGCAAGTATTAAGGAGAATCCAACAGTTCCATATGTTCAATGGAAGATAGTTCACCAATCAAAAGGATAGGATCTTCCAATCTGGAATAATTTTTTAAGTATCCTCAATTCATGTTGCAACCGTTTGGATCTATGAGCGGTGGTTCCACGTGTATGGAACCTTGTGCATTACAAACTGTAAAGGTTTGCTGATGAGGAGGAATAATTCCTCTAATAGAGTACTCATCTTATTCTCATTTCAGGTCTTTGGGGTCGCCATTGAGCCTCAACCTAGCCTAGAAGGACATGTTTTACCGAATCCTGTTGACCCAACATGCTACATGGTAATGTTGGTCTATAAAAATGGGTCTCTAACTCGAGAAGGTAGTTCCTTAATTTTACTCAAGGATTTTATGTATTTCGGTGAAGGTTTTTTTGCAAGTGCCTCATGCTGAGTTTGTCATTATAATGTGGTGGTAGATATACGCAATCAGTGTGCGGAGAAATCTTGGGATGTTTTTAACAAGTTTCTGGAGAAAACGCCACCCTTAAATGGTTTGTTTTTTTTTTTCCTTTTATTTATTTATTTTGGGACTGTTTGGGTGCTCAATTGAACTAAATTGCAACTGTCCAATTCAAATATTGCAGAAACAACCTAAGTGGGGATGGCAGCATTTTATTCATAATTACAACCAAACCTCTAACTGCAATTCCATGTGCTTCAAGCTAGACTTGAAACCATCATAACTTCAATTTGAGCCGTGCCCCTCAATGTAAATGGAATTTGTCACTTGCACTTTACTGAATTGGATTATTACAATTTAATTCAAACGAACCACCAAACACACCATTTGTGTTATATGCCCTGATTCGAATAATTCTATGGTGATATAATATACATTATCAATCACTTTGCCTTGTCATTTCCTTGTTATCATATTATTCTCCGGTGAGCAGAATATATTTTGAGTGGAATCTGTTACTTTTCACAACGCATATTTTTGCATTTTCAAGGTTTCTGGTGCAACAGGTGGGAAATTAGGATTCTATTATAAAGAGAATGAAATCCTGCCTCCCCTACCAAGTAAAAACTCTTACTTCCAAATTATTATTTTTTTATCAATTTTATTTCAATGACCTTTGGAACTTGCTTTACAATTTTTAAAAAATACCACCAGAATTAATGCATCTATGCAGTTGGATTCCATAGATATGTTCTTGACAACTTAACAAATGGCTCTTTGGATGAGTTGAGAGAGCATGAAGTGGAGGAGTTTGATGCCCCTTCAGAGGTTGGTCAACATAGATTATGTTATGTTCGGAAATAGCCAATATATTAGCACTAAATATCTCATTACTGATTCAGTAGGGCTGTCAACGTGCTGGTGTTGGTTGGTTGATGCCAGAATTTTGTGCTGGTTGGCTAATTGTTGAGATGTATCTATTCAAAATTTTGGTTTTTCTTGGCCTGGGCCCATCTCATTGACAGCATTATGATTTGGAGTGGAAAAAAGCAGGAAAATGGAAGCTCTATTACTCCCTTTCCCTAAACACCAAGCCTACTTTGTTTGAAATCCTGCCAACTGCATTTCAGCAGTATATCCAAACCTCAGTTTAGTCATGTGCCTCACCACATGAGCATTTGCAAGCAAACCATTTTCTTAACACCCCCTTGTCAGAAGGCATATGAAGTGTCACTAATGGCCAATACGACTTTGAATGAAGGTGCGTGCAATAATTGAAGGCCAACTTCTCTCCATGCGAGCTCATGCAGAAAGGTCTGGAATGCCAACACCTCCCAAACGGATAATAGTAACTGGTGGAGCATCAGCAAATAAAAGCATTCTCAATGCAATTGCTTCCATTTTTGGTTGCGCTGTCTATACAGTACAGCGGCCTGGTATGTAACTGATATCATTTTATCATCTCTATTTTTTGGCACATACGTCGCTGTTTCTACCCCTACCTTATGTCAAGAATTTGAAGTCTGCATGAATTTTAGTTCTTCCATCAGACAACTATGGAACTTAATCAAACACAATATTGGAAGATCCTAAAAAAAATGTCCCTGATTGGAAGATCCTAACACATCAATCAATAGCCTACAAACACGGTCAAGGAAAAAATTATAGCGTCCACATTTAGTGAGAACTAGGTCAAAGATTGAATGTTGGGATCTTCAAATCAGGGAAATTTTTTGGGTTCTCCCGAACCCACTGTGGGGTCCATCTGATTGTGGATTACTGACCCAAAGTTCCCACATGTAATAATCCTATACCCCAGGGAAGCATATATTTTTAGGCCCAGGACTCTGTAATTCCTTCCCTTCTTCATGGTATGCGTCTTTTTAATGCATCTGACATACTGTCACAACAGACAACTATATACCATCTCTCTAATAGGTGGACAGATTGAAAATCCCGTCCTTTTCAACAACCAAATGGTGTTGAAATCATGATGCTGAATGTCGTATGCCCCTATTTTACAAAGTTACTTCAAGATCAATAATACGTATTCATCATTTCTGCATCCGATGCATCATTACCGACTGTAGGAGCCATAATCACACTTATAAGCCATGGGTGAGTCACCTATGCCATTGACTGTAATGGCTTCCAAGTCTATATCTGAATTTTGTTTTGGTATCTTTTGTTCTACGAGCATTCATTTACTAGATGTTGATAAACGGTTACTCTAGGGGGGTTATATAAATTGTCTGACTGCAGTTCATCATATCAAGCAACCAAAATTTAGTTCAGGTTGTAGGGATGGCAATGGATGGGACCGTCACATCGGACTTATGGTTGTAGCCCATCACTATCTAGGATCAGGCCTCACATATGCCACTGGGTTGGGGCAAGGCCTAATTTTAGTCCTGATAAATAAATGAACAGGTTCCATGTCTAGGTTGCTGCAACTTTTCTATAGAGGCCTGATCGAGCCTGAATCCATTGGCTGGGACTGGGCCTGAGTTTCAGCCCGATCAGTAAATAGGTGGACTTTCACTTACTATTACCATGCCTGAACCCAGCACATTGCCACCTCTAGCTGATTGTACGTGGAGCTCACACCAGGTGGATTATGGTTTAAAGTATGCTAACCCTTTCATTGTTCGCTAGAATCATATCACACCTGTATGCACAAGCCCATGTACAAGGTCTTTGGTTGCAGTTTTCAATGTTATGTAATCGGGATCACACTATGCATCATCCCCTTGGGATATGGAAACATTGTGGGAAACATCGGGGAATATTGCATGTATGCGTAATACATTGCAATGTTTTCTGTTTTTTTTTTTTTTTTTTCACATGATTTTCATGTTTATCGCTAGGTATTGATCAGTATAAACCTATTTATGTGACTGTCTTCTTGCCAAGATATTGTGATATTTTCAATATTGCGATGTATCAACATGTGTTGACATTACATTGTATTTTTGAGAATATAGGTGGATATCATATCGCCCAGGTGTAATATCAATATATTGGCTGATACCATCATAGATTGAAATTAGCAGTTTTCATGAAAAACAAAGTACAGAACGATTCAATGAATGAACCACAAATAACATAATAAGTGTAGCTGCAAATATACCACTCATGTTTTCTACCCTGATGACTTTGGTTGTTTATTTCTTTTAATTCCCACTTGAGTCAGTTGGAAAGTCTTGGTTCTCTGCCTTCTCGCAGATTCAGCTTCGTTGGGTGCGGCCTTAAGGGCAGCTCATGGGTGGTTATGCAACAGGGAACACTGCTTTGTACCCATCTCATGCATGTATGAAGACAAGATAGAGAAAACGTCTCTTGGTTGTAAGCTTTCAGTATCTGCAGGAGATACAGAACTCCTCTCCAAGTACACTTCATTAATGAAAAAGAGGATGGAAATTGAGGATCGTCTTGTTCGGAAGTTGGGGCGAAGATAAAAACATCACTTGAAGGATCTCATCAGAGACTCTACCAGTACACGATTAAGGAGGTTTGTTAGCACATTACCAGATGGAATGTATGTAGGACATCTGACATTGTATCAGGTGGGACCAACGATATAAATCATGGGACCAAAACTCACCAACTCAGGTAGGGCAAACACATTTGGAGATATGATTGGTGCTTGCATTTTTTTTCTGATCGCCCACTGTTACCGAAAATGTGCATCCTACGTGACAGTTGACCTGCCTGAGTTATTACATGGTGTGCCCCATCTGATACATTGGTTGGATTTCCTACATTCATGCCAGGTTGTCATGCAAATCCACCCGCATAGTTGCATGTGGATCTAGAAAACATCTGCCACATTTATTTACAATTTTTAGTAAATCATGCCAATTGGGCCACAAGCCCAAATGATGATATTGTGAGAGACTTAGTGCAAGTCTTTACATGATCATATTTATGATTCGTAACCATTCCTTGAGGTGCTTGAATCCTGGGAATTTGAACTTAGAGGAGCCGCACTACCCAATCCTTGTTGTGCTCAATACAAGCATTTGGTAACATGGAGACACAATGCAGCTGCTCAATACAAGCATTTGGTAACATGGAGACACAATGCAGCCTATGTAGTGTATAAGTTTATCAAGCATTCAATATCCATAGATGTTGCACTTGTTTATGAGATCTAGACCTTCCATTTATCTGTCCCTACAGCTGATAGGAGATATCACGCAAAACAGTGGACAGGTGATCCTAGCCATTGATTGAAGGACTTTTTAAGATGATTGGAGGAAACTAAAGGGTTGTAAATGGGGGGAGGGGTGTTAGGAAAAAAAAGTCCAACTAAGAGCTCATGTTCAATGGGCAAGAGTCCTCCAATTGACGGCGAGGATCATCTGACTGTTTGGTCTTGTTTGATGGCTATCCAGTATCCACTATAGCATACAATGAATACTGTCAGATCTTGTACACATGCTGCCACGTATACAGATATTGAGTGCTTGATAGCTGAGATAGTAGCATCCACTGTTGGATGATTTCTCTTCTATAATCTCAATTTTTATGAAAAAAAAAAGAGAAAAAAGGCTACTATGTTATATAATTTCCATGTATTGAGGCTTTTGCTTTTTTGGATTACATAGCAGTTCAGGCAGAGACCAAGATAGGTGCATCAATGGGACTTGAGCCAGGATCTCCCTTTGAGAAAAGAGATGCAAGACTTTGTTGTTGTTGTTGTTGTTGTTTTCATTATTTAGAAACACAACATTACTTGACTCAAAACTCAGTGAGTGTCAACTTGAAAACTCCGGTGAGTTTCTTGATTATCTCTTGAAATCTCTCATGAGTTTCTTTTGGCATTTTCAATAATATTTAATGTTTGAAAATTGTAAATAATATATAAATAATGTTGAGTTGTACTGCATTGAGCTGACCATTTATCTGAAGGAACCCGAAGTGGATGGGTGATGTTACTAATCAGAACTCCCTGATCAAGTGATTCTAACCATTGGATAGGTGGCCAATGAATGAACAGTTAGAGAGAACACAATAGCGGTAAGGCATAGAGGAGCTGGAAAAGACCATACAACCTGAAAGGTTTGGGGCATTATCCAT
The DNA here is from genome assembly GCA_037074715.1 of Magnolia kwangsiensis. Taxonomy (NCBI): domain Eukaryota; kingdom Viridiplantae; phylum Streptophyta; class Magnoliopsida; order Magnoliales; family Magnoliaceae; genus Magnolia; species Magnolia kwangsiensis. The sequence continues at coordinate 91,636,105 of CM073585.1, forward strand.
CCATGATGGGGCCCATCATATCACCGGTCTGAACGACTGAAAGGCGGTCTTCACTTGTACAAACAGATAATGCATCAAGTGGCCACCTTAGCATTCATCATGTAGCTATATTTTTCTGAAACATCATTACATGTATATGTAGTGTATGCCACACCCTGATCCATAGCTCAAGTGGTGGACTGAGTGAAAGATACCTCGTTTCAACACTGAGGTCTTGGTATCAATCCCTAGTGGTGGTGGCTAATAGTGAAGTGTGAACTGACAGTGGGGTGTACTAACAAGCTAACAATATATATATATATATATATATATATATATATATATATATATATATATATATATATATATATATATATATATATATAGTGTATGCCAACCTGAACCAGACCCCATGTAGCATATTACATATGGATGCTGATTCAGTGGATTTGGGGAACCACCAAGGTCGGTTGATCTGTGACTTTGGGGCCCACTGTGATGTATGTGTTTTACATTGATGTTGTCTATCTGTTTTTCCAGCTCATGTTATGGTGTGAGCCCAAAAATGAGGGACATCCAAATCTCGGGTGGACCACACCACTGGTAACAGTGGTGATTGAATTCCCACCATTGTTTCCTGTGGTGTGGTCCACCTGAGATTTGGATCTTCTTCATTTTTGGGCTCATGCCCTAAAATGAGCTGGCAAAACAGATGGACAACATTGATATAAAACACGCACATCATGGTGGGCCCATGGTCACAGATCCACTGACCTTGGTGGTTCCTCAAATCCACTGAATCCGGGTCCATTACATGTATGGTAAAAATGCAGTAGATCGGATGGTTTAATTTTAGTTTTAGTTACCAAATATACACATGGCGCGTAAGCATCTCAATCCAGACCATTTGCATTTTTGGCCACGTGGGTGGGGCTGTCAAGAATCTAACCAATACACCAAAAGCCCTATAGGACTGATGGAACGCGTCAAGCTAGGCTCTTCAAACCATTAGGATTGTAACATTCAACCATATTCTGCAGCCTATGTCCATGGTATCCCACTCCGTGGTGGTAGTCACTTTGGCCTCTTTTTCGGGTAACCCTTTTCCTCTAGCCTTTTTCCACTAGGCAGCTGCACTGGTTATCTAAGTAATACCCTCCACCCTAACACCGCATGGTGGCTGCACTTTGGTTGTCCAGATTGCTTTCACTCCATTGTTAAGAACCTAACCAATCCACCAAAAGCCCTAGGAATTGTTTCATGGCTGTTCTGGAGTACTCAAAACTAGAGAAAGAAAAACAACTTAGTGAAGCCCAGTACTACCATTTGGGCTCTGTTCTTAGCAGTCAAGGTTAGACTCTGGAAGAAAAGAAAGGTCCATTTGGGCTCTGTTCTTAGTAGTCAAGGTTAGACTCTGGTGGAAAAGAGAAGGTCCAGAAGTGTGCTGTTGAGATTGAGATCTGGTTTGGTACTCTGCCAGAGTACCAAATCAGTAATTCTGAGTTTCCTTATTGTTCAATTGGGTCCCATCTTCAGGTGGCTCTTTACTCCTACCAATGGCATCTCCACAGTGCAACTAATTCAGTGCTCCAGCAGTCATTTTTTATTGTTAATCATGAATTTGCAATCCATACACGGCTCACATAAAGTGGGATGGACCGAGCAGACAGTCCAGATCGATGATCAAAATGTCTAGATGTCCAAGTCAGTTGCACCACATTCTGGTGCAACTTGGTTGCACTGGATCATTTTCAGTAGAATGGCTTGTTATTATTTCTAGTAGAATGGCTGGTTATTCTAAGGTAGAATGTGATCATGGCGAAGAGTGGTGGATCCATTCAAGCTATTTTGATATTGTTTTGGATCTTGTTTCTTTCTAAGACCATCCAATTCAATATCTGCATTGGAAAATCCAACATGGGTTGTTTGGAAATGGAGAAAAAGGCGCTTGTTGAATTCAAGAATGGCCTCGTTGATCCTGCAAGAAGGCTTTCGTCTTGGTGGGATGGAGATTGTTGCACATGAGGAGTACGTTGCCACAACGAAACGGGGCATGTTATCAGGATTGACCTCCAGAATACTTACAGCAGCAGTAAAGGGAGTTTTCACGGCAACATTAGTCGTTCTTTGGTTCATTTAGGCCATGTTGTTTAGTTGGATCTCAGTTTGTATGATTTCCAAGGCATCCGTGTGCCGGATTTCATAGGCTTCATGGAGAGATTGAGTCATCTGAACTTGGGTAGAGCTGGGTTTGTGGGAACCATCCCTTGGCAGTTTGAAGACCTCTTGAACTTGCTTTATCTTAGACTTCCTTGCACGGTATCGTTGAATGGGCAGCACAAATTGAAAGTGGATGATCTTCAGTGGCTTACTCATCTCTCTTCTTTGGAACATCTCGAATTGGATAACGTCAACATGTCGAGTGTGAGCGAGACTTGGGTCGGAGTGCTCAATGAGCTCTGTTGTCTTTCGTACATGTCTCTCTCCTCCTGTTCCATTGAAAACATCCCTCCATATCTTCTCTAAAATTTCAATCTCTTGTTTTTCTTGACATTGGCAACAAGTACTTCAGTTCTGCAATACCCAATTGGCTGTTCAATGTTACTACTAGCCTTGTTGATCTCGGGCTTGGCTGAAATTAGTTCCACGGGTGTGTGCGTGAGGTTGTAGGCTAGCTTACAAAAGTACTCTCATTCTTTCTCACAACTGGCTTAGTGGGCCCATCCCTGTATCTCTAACACATTTGGTTTCATTGTGAACATTGTATCTTGATGATAACCAACTTGATGGGTCTGTTCCCAGTAGTTTAGGACAGCTTTCAAAGCTTGTCAAGTAGATCATAGCAGACAATTTCTTACAAGGCACCTTGTCCGAAACTCACTTCTCAAATCTTAAGACGCATGAAGCTACTGTCAACTCACCAGAATTCTTTGGCTTTGAAGGTGGGTTCTGATTGGGTAATTCCCTTTCAACTGGCATACCATGCCATGGGTGACTGCTATCTGGGTCCTCGGTTTCCTCCATGGATTCGGACTCAAAATGATCTCATGTACTTGAATTTAAGGAATGCAGGTATCTCTGATGTTATACCCAATTGGTTTGGAGAGATTTCATCACATCTTCACTCACTGAAACTCTCTTGATCGAATTTCTGGCCGACTCCTGAAGTCAATGAAGTTCCCCATGCAGACTATAGTCAAATTGAAATATAATCAGTTGGAGGGAACTTTTCCATTCTCATGTTTCAATTTTGGTTTCCTGGATCTTTCAAACAATCAGTTTTCTGGTCTCATCCTACAAAGCGTTGGAATAGCTGCCCTGTATCTACAATTCTTGTCTCTCTCAGGCAATCTTTTCAACGGTAGCATTCCTGTGCCTATTGGAAGATTGCAACAGTTGATAGTTTTTGAATTTTCGAGAAACCAATTCACCAGTAATATCCCAACAGGCTTGGGGAATTGTTTGGAATTGAAGACTCTTGATCTAGAAAGAAATCATCTATCTGGAGAAATTCCAACGTCATTCGGCCATTTAACCAATCTTCACACAATGCACTTGAGTGACAACAGTTTGTCAGGAGAATTCCCTTCTTTGATAAGTTGCCGCAATCTGGAGATACTTAATCTCGACAAGAATGAATAATCAGGGAATATCCCCACATGGGTAGGAGAGGGCTTATCATCTCTTTTAGTCCTTTGCCTACGATCAAACAACTTTACTGGGAGCATACCTCCACAGCTATCTTATCTAATTTCTCTTCAAATCTTGGACCTCGCAGATAACAACTTGTCAGGGCCCATTCCTCCAAGGTTCGATAATTTCACCAGCATGGCTGAAATTCATAAAACGAACCACAACCTTCAGCTCCAAACGGAAGTGGATTGTGCCATGAGCTACTGCCAGGAGATGGTATTGGTGGTAACTAGAGGGAACTCAAATACACCAGCACGCTTTCGCTTGTAACTACCATCTACATTTCAGGAAATAATTTATCTGGAGAAATACCCGAATCATTGATGACACTCTTGGGCTTACGAGTCCTAAGCTTATCAGCAAACCATCTAATCGGTAACATACCAAGGGCCTGTTTGGCCGGGCGAATCCCATGGGATTAGGAGGGATGGGATGGATTTTTAAGTTAATGATGGTGGTGTCAGTGGATTGGTTTAAGATCCATGGGATTGCTATATCCGGGACAAGTTCACTGGGTCTGTTTGGCACACCCAGCATATCCCTGGATTTTACCTTCCAATCCGTCCAACCAAGGGATGGGATCAATTTTAAGGTAATGATGGTGATGTCAGTGGATTGTTTTAAAATCCATGGGATTGCTTATACCCTGGGACAAGTTCACCGGGTCTGTTTGGCTTGTCGTGCATATCCTGGGATATCGCGATCCCATCCCTCCTAATACCGTGGGATCGGTCCGGCCAAACAGGCCCCAAAGAACATTGGAAGTTTGCATATTTTGGAATCTTTGGATATCTCAAACAATACTCTATTCAGTGAAATCCCTCTTAAGAATTGCAGACTTGTACTATTTAGTTGGATTGAATGTCTCTGACAACAATTTTTCCCAAATGATACCTTTTGGAAAGCAATTGCAGATGCTTACCGACCCTTCCATATACGCTTGTAATCTGTTCCTCTGTGGGTATCCTCTTCAAAAGAGCTATGAAGAAGGAACTCCGATCGCTCAGCCTGACGTCAATGAAGGTGAAGGTGGAGAGGGATTTTTGGTTTTATGCTAACATTGGTTGTGGATTTGTAACAGGGATTTTGGGCCTCTTTGCTGTTTTATCAATCAAGAAGCCTTGGATGGATATCTACCTCCAATTTCTTGATGAAATCATAGACAAAGTCACTAGCATTGCAAGTTGATATATGCGAAGTAATTCGGCAGCCGTTGAAATAGGTTTGCCATTGGATGCATGATTGAGCTAAATTGCAAAAAAAATTTAGTCCAATAAAGCGGAAATGGCCAAATTGCAATGACCTTCTCTGGTATTCATGTTGAGGCTAGCTCAAAATTGCAAATACATCGCTTCCTAGTTGAACGAGAAAGGAATGTGGCTACATGACCGCTATTTCCTCATTACAGATAAACAAGGTAATCACAACTTGGTCATTTCCTCTGACAAATTAATTATTGCAATCAAATTCAATATGCGATCCAAACACATCCTATGGTAAGGCAGACTTGTGTTAGGTTTTCTTTGTTTCTAGGATTTCAGATAGAGGATGAAGCATGGTGGGCCCCACTAGTGTTTCCTATGTAATAAGTGCTTGATCTTCTACCAGAATGTATGCAAGTTGTATTGATCTGATTTAGTGGAATGAATCTAGAGTCAGTGTGTTCTTAGATTAGTGGTCAGATGGGTGGTTGGGCTACTAACAAAATCATTCATTAGAGAAAGGAGAAGAATAAACGCCATCGTGCACTTGGAGAAAGCAAGTGGAGTTTTCCCATTGAAAAGTTGGTAACCCCATTTTAGAATTTTCTCATGGAAGTAGTTTAGTCCACTTTCAACCTTGTAAGTAGGTACACTAGGAAGATCCAGCAGTTAGAGGCAGAGTTCTGTTGTTTTGTTTTTTGCTCTTTTCAGTTGTTTGAAGCAGTGCATGTGAACTGATGTTTTAACTAGTGAATGTGACAGGAGTTGCAAAAGAAGATGAATGACAAATAATCTCAGTGTTCTCATACACAAGTCCAGGCAAGTGGGTCCCATGGTCAGGTCAGGTGATCCAAACCATTGATTGATCTCATGGGTGCAGCTGTGAATCCCTGATTGTGGGGCCCACAGTGAAGTATGTGTTTAATATCCACACAGTCCATCCGTTTTTCCAGCTTGTTTTATGGAATGAACCAAAAAATGAAGCATATCTAAATCTCAGGTGGACCACACCACAGGAACAGTGATGATTGAATGCATATTATTAAAAACTTCTCGGTGGAAATGCATATTGTTAATGTTTTTGATCAAGTGGATATTTGGGTTTTCCCTTCATCCAGGTCTTTGTGACCTTATCAATAAGTTGGATGGTGAATAAACATTACACCGGGCCTTAGAAAGTAATTTATTATTATTATTTTTTAATGTCAATCAACATTGTTTCCTATGGCGTGGTTCATCTGAGATTTGAACCTGCTTCATTTTTGGGCTGATGACATATAATGAGCTGGAAAAAACAATAACGACATGAATATAAAATGCATACATAATGGTGGGCCCCACGGTCACGGATCCATTGACCTCTGTGGTTCGGCAGATCCACTGAATCCATTACATGTACGGTGAAAATGCAGTTAATAGTAGATTGGACGGTTTAATTTTAATTACCAAATATGCACATGGCATGTGAGCATCTCAATCTAGACCATTCAAATCTTTGGGCACATGTAGGTGGGGCAGTCAAGAATCTAACCAATGTGCCAAAAGCCTCAGCACTGATGGAATGTGTCAATTTAAGCTATTTAAATCATTGGGATTATAGTGCTCCACCTCCACCGCACTCTTCAGATGACATCTGTGGTGACCCATTCTTTAGTAGGAATTACCCTGGCCTCTTTTCCAAGTAGCGTTTCCTAATAGCCCTTGTATTTGGAATGCCTTGGATTTGGAATTCTCTGGTTGTGGATTGAGAATCCCTTATCGTCCAAAAAATTGTCATGCACTTAATTATGTAGTATATTTATAGGAGTATGGATTTAATTACCGAATCAACCTTAATATCCCTAACTAATGTACATTTGTGATGTTTGACACATTAATTGTAATAAGCCCATTGAAATATACATACTTCGGCTAAAAATGATGAAATTCCAAGCCTTAAATGGGCCACGAGCATATGATCACGACCGAGTGACTAACCAACATTTTTTAATCATTGATTTACATGGTCAATGTTTAGACTGCTCAAATCATTATATTGATGTAATTTTAGTAATGTAGTTGATGATCTAATTGTTTTGAGATATCTTCAGTGGACCACGTATATAATAAATTAATAACCTAGTGACACATATGTAACACATGCAGCTCTCATGCCTTTAAAATTGCAAGAGAGAGAGAGAGAGGATTGGTAATCTCAATAAAAGGGTGGGATTACAAAACTCACCAAAAGTGATGATTTGAAATCTCTTAATACCCTCTAATCCACCCTACCAAATGACTGATGGGTTGGAAATACCTGCAAATCCCCCAAATCTACAGTGCCAAATGATCCCTAATTAGCACTTTTTACCCTATTGTGGCAACTCTCTCTATTATTAAGCACCTAACCAACATGCCAGAAGCCCCTTGACTCATTCATGGCTATTCTGTAAGCACCCAAAACTGGAGAAAGAAAAACAATTCAAGTAAAAGCCTAGTATTGCCATTTGGGCTCTGTTCTTAATAGTCAACGTTAGACTTCCAGATAAAAAGAAAAGGTCCTGAATTATATTGTAGAAATTGAGATTTGAATTGGTACTCTGCCAGAGTACCAAATCAAGTAACTCTCTGCGTTTCATTATTGTTCAAGTAGGTCCCATCTTCAGGTAGCACTTCATTTCCACCAGTGGCATCTCTACAGTGCAACTAATTCAGTGCTCCAGCAGACAATTTTTGTTGTCAATCATGAAATTGCAAGACATGAACGGCCCACATGAAGTGAGATGGACAGAATGGACAGTCCAGATTGATTGTCAAAATGTCCACATGTCCAAGTCAGTTGCACTTGTTCATTTTCAGTATACATCCAAGCAAACAAGCCAGCCGGCCTTGCAGTAGTGAAATTGCTTATTATTTATGGTAGAATGGCTGGTTATTCTGTAGTAGAATTGTTGAGGGTCAAATATTGCATATTAGACCCCAGATATTATCTGGATTTACGAATATAATGCTATCTAATGGCTTGTTTTCTTATTCTTGTATGGCAAAGTGATTTTATGAGCATGGATGGAAAAAGGACGTTAAAAGTTGAGATTTAACGATCTGATGACGCCAAAGGCAAGGGACACACTCCAAGGGGACCAAGATTGACAAATATACACGGTCAGAAATCCGAAAAAAGTTAGAAATTGAAGCTCAAGTGGCCTGAAGGACGTTCAGAATGCAAGATCACGAGGTTCCCACCATGCGTTCACCTCGAAACTTCATACGTCGCCTGAGGACCATAAATTAACCGTACATATAAAATTTCAGCCATTGAAAATCTCGGAAAATACCCCAACTGACAGATTAGCCCACAAACCGTTGATTCTGGGCCCACCTGATATCTGGAACTGTCTCAAAATTATTATTGACGCGTTAAATGAGGAGTCAAAACAGATGGACGGTGCAGATTTCTCCAAAACAGCGCAATGAATCCCATATGAGATGAGTGTGTACAGTGCACATGTACACTCACCGTGCATGGCAAGTGTCAAGATCTGACCGAAAGAAAAAAAAAAAAAAAAATATTCGCACGAACGGTAGTGGGCCCCACCTATTGCTCGTATGGCCAATCTGATCCGTCCACCGTGTAGAGGGCTTCGAGAACTAAAAAATCATGCTGACCTTTTGCACCCATGCGTGCACACGTGTGAGATACAGAGGCCACAAAAGGGCTGCCCGGTAGCGTTCAAATCTGATCTTTTTGTAATTTCTTCTCTGGGCCACGTCAATGGATGTTCAAAACCACTTATTCTTGACTGAAATTTCGTTCTGAATCCAATGGACGGGGTGGATTTTACAGAAAATGCTTCTGTGGGGCCCACCGACCACAACAGCGAAATGGTGCGAAAGGTTTCGCACATCCCGAAAACCGACTTTTCCGGACAGTTTTGGCCCACCATCTTTGATCATATGGCAGATCTGAACCGTCTATCATGTAGAGGACCCAATAAAATCCTAAGGAACAGTGTTTATTTGAAATTTGAGCGAGAAAAGTGGCGTGTTTCGAGGCACCAAACTTGGCTGCGAAAAAGCTTTCACTAGGCATGCATAGCTTTCCAAATCCGATTCAAATTCAATTTTCACCACTCCAGCAGCTATAAAAGGAGGTTTTGGACGTGGGGAGCATTCATTTAGGGTCTGGGGAGGAAAAACAGAGAGCTCGAGCTTGGGTTTCAACGTGGGCAGAGGAGAGAGAGAGGAGCTTGGTTTTTTTCTTTCCCTTTTCTTTTCCTTTTCTTTTTCTCTTTATTTATTTGGATTGAGCCCATCCATGGCAGGCTAAATCCTCCTAGCTAGGGCTAAGAGGTGAAGCTTGTAGTAAGATGAGAGATTTGATTTTATTTAAATTTTAATGCATGAATTGACGTTGATTTTAATTAATTAATATGGGAATGTTTTAGGTTTTTAATGGTCTGTTGTGACTGAAATTACAATGGGTCTGCAATGGCTTTGAATATTTCCGTTCTCTTTAATGTTTATGACGTTAGGAAGCCCCGTTGTTCATCATAGTCTCCTGGGCATGGTTGGATGTCGGTACCCTTCCTAACTTTCATACATGTGATTGGGTGGTAATTAGTTTGATTCTGTTGTTTGCCATAGTCTTTGGGCATGGTTTGGTGATGGAATCCATTCTAATTTATCTTCCTTTCATCTCTTTGAAAACTAGATCAACGGCAGTTCAGTAATTTTCATAATTTTTGATGCAAGCATAAATTCTCCCTGATCTCTACAACTGGATCTTCTGAATCCCTAGTTTCCTATCTCTGATTTGTTTCCAAAGTTTTAGATTAATTATTCTACAAATATTCCACCATTGCTAATTGATTTAAAATTCATCTTAGCCTAGTTCTAGTTCTAGATAATTTTAGATAACGTACAAGTTTCAGTCCCTTGGGATTCGACCTCGGTCTTACCGAGTTATTACTACATCACAACCCTGCACTTGGGGAGTGAACAAGAATGTGATCATGGCAACAAGTGGTGGATCCATTCAAGCTATTCTTCTATCATTTTGGATCCTGTTTCTTTCTAACACCATTCAATTCAATATCTGCAATGAAAAATCCAACATGGGTTGCTTGGAAATGGAGAAAAAAGCGCTGCTTGAATTCAAGAATGGCCTTGTAGATCCTGCAAGAAGGCTCTCCTCTTGGTTGGATGGTGACTGTTGCACGTGGGAAGGAGTACGTTGCAACAACAAAACGGGGCACGTTATTGTGATTGCTCTCCAGAATACTAACAACAGCCGTCAAGGGAGTTTGGGTGGCAACATTAGTCATTCTTTGGTTCAATTAGGCCATGTTGTTTACTTGGATCTCAGTTTGAATGATTTCCAAGGCATCCGTGTGCCGGGTTTCATAGGCTCCATGAAGAGATTGAGCCATCTGAACTTGGGCAGAGCTGGGTTTGTGGGAACTGTCCCTTGGCAGCTTGGAGAACTCACGAACTTGCGTTATCTTAGCCTTTCTTCTATGGTCTCGTCGAATGGGCAGGATTCATTGAAAGTGGATGATCTTCAGTGGCTTTCTCGTCGCTCTTCTTTGGAACATCTCGAATTGGATAACATCAACATGTCGAGCGTGGGCGAGACTTGGGTCGAAGTGCTCAATGACTTCCGCTCTCTTTCGTACGTGTCTCTCTCCTCCTGTTCCCTTGAAAACATTCCTCCATATCTTCCTTCTCTAAAATTTCCATCTCTTGTTTCTCTTGACATTAGTAACAATTACTTCAGTTCTACAATACCCAAATGGCTTTTCAATGTTACTAGCCTTGTCCATCTCATGCTTGGTGGAAATCAGTTCCAAGGGACTGTGCCTGAGGTTGTAGGCCAGCTTACAAATCTAAGTACTCTCAGTCTTTCTAACAACTCACTTTGCGGACCGATCCCCGTATCTCTAATGCATTTGGCTTCATTGCAAACATTGTTTCTTAATGATAACCAATTCAATGGGTCCGTCCCAAGTAGTTTAGGACAGCTTTCAAAGCTTGTCATTTTGGACATAGAAACCAATTTCTTACAAGGCGACTTGTCTGAAATTCACTTCTCAAACCTAAGACGCATGAAGCAGCTGATGTCTCGCCAGAATTCTTTGTTTTTGAAGGTGAGTTTCTGATTGGGTTCCTCCCTTTCAATTGTCACACCTTGGTTTGGGTGATTGCCATCTGGGTCCTCAGTTTCCTACATGGATTCGAACTCAAAAGAATCTTGTGTACTTGAATTTAACGAATGCAGGTATCTCTGATGTTATACCTGATTGGTTTGGAGAGGTTACATCAAATCTTGGTGGACTCAGGCTCGCTCATAATCTAATTTATGGCCGAGTCCCGAAGTCAATGAAGCTCCCCATGCGGGCCAAAGTCAATTTGAAATCTAATCAGTTGGAGGGAACTTTTCCATTCTCGTCTTTCAATTTTGGTTTACTAGATCTTTCTGACAATCGGTTTTCTGGTCCCATCCCACAAAGCATTGGAAAATCTGCCCAGTATCTACAATACTTGTCTCTCTCAGGCAATCTTTTCAAAGGTAGCATTCCTGTGTCTATTGGAAGATTACAAAGGTTGATAGTTCTTGATCTTTCGAGAGACCGATTAACCAGTAAAATTCCAACAAGCTTGGGGAATTGTTCGAACTTTTATAAGGTTCTTGATCTAGATAGCAATGATCTATCTGGAGAAATTCCAACTTCATTCAACCATTTAACCAATCTTCAGACAATGCACTTGAGCAACAACAGCTTGTCTGGAGAAGTCCCTTCTCTGATAAGTTGCCGCAATCTGCTAATGCTTAATCTTGGTGAAAATGAATTATCAGGGAATATCCCCACATGGGTAGGAGAGAGCTTATCATCTCTTATAGTCCTCCGCCTACGATCAAACAACTTCAGCGGGAGCATACCTCCACAGTTTATCATATCTAACTTTTCTTCAAATCTTGGACCTCACAGATAACAACTTGTCAGGGCCCATTCCTCTCAAGTTTCAATAATTTCACCAGCATGGCAGAAATCGATAAAATAAATCGCGACCTTCGTTTCCACGCAGTAGTGTATGGTGCAGCAAACTACTACGAGGAGAATGTGTTGCTGGTAACTAAAGGGATGGGACTCGAATACACCAGGACACTTTCGCTTGTAACTGCTATGGACATTTCAGGCAATAATTTATCTGGAGAAGTACCTGAATCATTGATGACACTCTCACGCTTACGAGTCCTAAACTTATCAGGAAACCATCTGACCGGTAACATACCAAAGAACATTGGAAGCTTGAGTACTTTGGAATCTTTGGACATCTCTAATAATAGGCTATTCAGTGATATCCCTCCTAGCATAGCCGACTTGTATCATTTGGCTGGATTGAATGTCTCCAACAACAATTTTTCCGGGATGATACCTTTTGGAAGGCAATTGCAGACGCTTACTGACCCTTCCATATACACTGGTAATCCATTCCTCTGTGGGTTTCCACTTCAAAAGAGCTGTGAAGAAGAAACTCCAACAGTTCAGCCTGATGTTGATGAAGATGAAGGTGGAGAGGGATTTTGGTTTTATGCTAATATTGGTTGTGGGTTTGTAACAGGGATTATGGGCCTCTTTACTGTTTTATCAATCAGGAAGCGTTGGATGGATGTCTATCTCCAATTTCTTGATGAAATCATTGACAAAGTCACTGCCATTGGCAAGTTGATATATGTGAAGGTATTCGGCGGCTGTTGAAACTAAGGGTTGTGATTGGATGCATGATTGAGCTGAATTGCAAAATTTGAGTTCAATAAAGTGGAAATGACAAAATTGCAATTACCTTCTCTTGTATTTGAGGCTAGCTTGAAATTACAAATACATTGCTTCCTAGTTGAACTAGAAAGGGATGTGGCTGCAATTTGATCGCTACTTGTTACAAATAAACAAGGTAATCACAATTTGGTCATCTCCTCTGACGAACTAATTATTGCAATCAAATTCAATAGGCTATCCAAACACATCCTATGGTTTGGCAGGCTTGTGTAAGATTTTCTTTGTTTCTAGATTTCAGATAGAGGATGAAGCATGGTGGGCCGCAGTAGTGTTTCTTATGTAATAAGTGCTTGATCTTCTACCAGAATGTATGCAAGTTGTATTGATCTGATTTAGTGGAATGAATCTAGAACCTGTGTTCTTAGATTATTGGCTGGATGGCTGGTTGGCCTAGTGACACACTCATTCATTAGAGAAAAAATGGCAGAATAATCCCCGTCGTGCAATTGGTAAAAGCAAGTGGGGTTTTGCTACTGGTTAACCTGCTCAAGCGGTAGTCCGGTTGGAAGGCAGGCCAGTGCAAGCACGAGAACTCGAGGTCAATCGGATTCTTTTCCTTCTGCGAAGGGAAGCTGTAAGGGAAGGTCAAATAATAAACCTTCTCTTGCAGTTGTGTTTGGAGGGCGTTCCGGCATCATAGTCAAAACTCCTGCTTTTGGCTTTCTCCTGCATTGCCAATTCAAGAAGAGTGAAACAAGGTGTTTCCTTTTTTATGAAGTTCTCAATTATGGAACACTTTATATTGCCAATGGCTTGCTTTAGTAGCTTTAGCAGTTGGCCATAGTAGGATTGTGTTAGTGGCATTCCCCCGCCAGGGGTTAGGAGGGTATGCGTACTACTCTCATCTCCCCTCTTGCTTCACAAACAAGAATGAAAATATAACATGTCTTTAAAGTGAGAACACCCTTCCTTCAGGCAGAATGACTACAGCTGTGCCAAGACCCAGGAAGAAGCCATGAGCCAAGGGACCTTCGAACTAAAAGACGGGAATAGTTTAGTTATGAAATTCAAAGCCAGGAAGGATTCAAAGGTGGCTTCATCCTTCCTTTTTTGTAAGAATGATGAATAAATAAATGCATCTTGAGAATTCCTTAGGTACTATTAAGCTAGTGAAGAGTAAAGGGACTCTTTCAAAAGAGGTTCATAACAGCCCCCCCAGGAGAGCCCTGGGGTAACACGTTCCTATCCTTCTCAAGCGGTGCTTAAGCAGAACTACATATAGTTTTGGTTGTCCACCACAATGTGAGACAAAATTCACGCTGCAGCATCAATGATCAAACTTCCATCACCATTGAAAAGATGATGGTCTTCAGCAGCCATCAAACCCAAGGTTTGTGATTGGATGCACAATTGAGGTGAATTGCAATGTTCAGTTCAATAAGGCAGATATGAACAAATTGCAATTACCCTCTGTTATTCATATTGGGGCTAGATTTTTAAATCGGAATTGCAATTACATCACTTCCAATTTGAAGGAGAACTGAATTTGACTAGAATTTTAGCGCCACTTGCTCGTCATGAATAAACAAAGGTAATCACAAATTGGTTTGTTCTCCTAACTTGTGCTGTGTTCAACAGGACTATCCACATCTTGATGCATTAGGAATTTAGGACTCAATAATCTAACACAATGAAGTGAGACAAGTCCTACAAACATTTTCAATCCTCTATGTTTTAAGCAGGGAATATTTCCCAATGCCATTCCAATGGGTGGTGGTGCTTAACAACCTTCTCATAATGTTCACTGGACATCCCTCCTATCACACAGCACATGTTAGAATGGACCGTTGCAAAATAAGACACCACCCTCCAAATTGATAACCTCTGAGCTGAACCAGCCCCAGTTTGTGAAAACATTCAGTAACTTCTCATTTTGCCCATTGATGCAGAGAGGATTGTTCCAATCTAGAGAGGGTGACAAGTATCACACTCTAAATTTAGGTCATTTTTGCCCATCCAAATATCAATCATATATACACACGGGAAAACCTCCACTGAATTGGGCCATTTGCCCATCCAGGGTCATCCCAACCACTGAGTTGTGGCATGGTACCAACTACCATCACTCAAAAATGTAAACATGTTTTTTACTAGATCCATCCTAACCATCCATGGGCCTGTTAGATGAATAGATAATATAACAAAACAACATATAGAACAATTAACAGCAAGAGCATTCACATAAGAGGGTGTGGATATAAAACCATAGAGGATAGCATATATCACCAGCAACAGAAGCATCAATAGGGATGATGCACAACTGAAAGTCTCCAAATTCAAAAGCACTACTTACCAACCAACATAAACCCTAATACAAAAGAAAAATAACAAGCAACAGAAAAGAAAGACAGCATCAAGATAAGAACCCCATCTTCACTCTTCTCAGTACTCATCTCCCTCATCACCATCCTCCCCTTCAGCAGACTCTGCCCCAACCTCCTCATAATCCTTCTCCAGCGCAGCCAGATCCTCACGTGCCTCTGAGAACTCTCCCTCCTCCATGCCCTCACCCACATACCAATGCACAAAGGCACGCTTCGCATACATGAGATCAAACTTATGATCAATGCGAGAGAACACCTCCGCAACACTCGTGGAGTTGGAGATCATGCAAACTGCCCTCTGCACCTTGGCCAGATCTCCACCTGGAACAACTGTGGGGGGCTGGTAGTTGATACCGCACTTGAATCCAGTCGGGCACCAATCAACGAACTGGATCGTTCGCTTTGTCTTGATGGTGGCCACAGCAGCATTGACATCCTTAGGCACAACATCACCACGATACATCAGGCAGCAAGCCATGTACTTGCCATGGCGTGGGTCGCACTTTGCCATCATGGACGATGGCTCAAATGCACTGTTGGTGATCTCAGCAACTGAGAGCTGCTCATGGTAAGCCTTCTCAGCCGAGATGACTGGGGCATACGACGACAACATGAAGTGGATTCTTGGGTATGGGACAAGGTTGGTCTGGAATTCTGTAACATCAACATTCAATGCACCATCAAACCTCAGGGAGGCAGTCAGCGATGAGATCACCTGAGAGACAAGACGGTTGAGATTGGTGTAGGTGGGCCGCTCAATGTCAAGCGAGCGCCTGCAGATATCGTAGATGGCCTCATTGTCAAGAAGCACAGCAACATCTGTGTGCTCAAGGAGGGAGTGGGTGGAGAGGACACTGTTGTAGGGCTCAACAACAGAGGTTGAGACCTGAGGAGAGGGGTAGACAGTGAAGCCGAGCTTTGACTTCTTTCCATAATCAACAGAGAGGCGCTCAAGGAGGAGCGAGCCAAGACCGGAACCGGTGCCACCACCAACAGCATTGAAAACAAGGAATCCCTGAAGACCAGTGCAGTTGTCGGCAAGTTTCCGGATGCGATCAAGGCAGAGATCGACAATCTCCTTCCCAATGGTGTAGTGACCACGGGCGAAATTGTTGGCAGCATCTTCCTTGCCGCTGATTAGCTGCTCAGGGTGGAAGAGCTGTCGGTAGGTCCCAGTCCTAACTTCATCAATGACAGTGGGTTCAAGATCGACAAAGACAGCACGGGGAACATGCTTTCCAGCTCCGGTTTCGCTGAAGAAGGTGTTGAATGCATCATCACCTCCTCCAACGGTCTTGTCACTTGGCATTTGGCCATCAGGCTGCAAAAGAAGAAACCCTAAGAAATCAAAAAACAGAAGCAGATCTGCCAGAGGTTACAATAATCTAGGAAAATCCATTAAATATTTTGGACGAGATCAGATCCGAGATTTCAAGAACCAAAGACATCAGATCTTAACAAAAATGCAGTAAGATCTCCATGCATTCATAGATCACATATAAAATCACCGGATCTGGTTAAAAAACGAAAGAAAATGCTGAAAAAACTCAAAACAGCGACAAATCACTTAGGAAATCATCAGATCTGTATGAAAATCCGTAGATCTGATAAAAATCAGATGAAATGCATAAGCAGATACAAATGCTAGCAGATCGATCCAAATCAGGCAAAGAAAACAACAGAAACGAACAGATCTAATGGCTTCTGATGTGAAAACCCTAGATCTATCAATTGCAACAACGCACACAGCATCATTGAAAACGTAAAAGCATTATTCAAACAAAAGCCTAGATCTGGCCAGAGATCAATAAAAAACACAGAAAAACAAGCAGATCTAAAGAAAAATTCCAAAAAATCGAAAGGAAAGGCAGATATTGAAAGGAAAGGCAGATATTGAAAGGAAAAGCAACAGATCTGAGGAAGATGACTGACCTGAATGCCGTGCTCGAGGCAGTAAAGTTCCCAGCAGGCATTGCCGACCTGAATACCGGCCTGACCGATGTGGATGGAAATGCACTCTCTCATTTTCGCAGGAAAGAGAGAAACGGAACTGCCGAAAGAATAGAAAGCGAAGAAAAAGCAACGAGAGATTGGGCGTGTATGAAGACGCCTTCGAATGCCCTCCGACGGCAATTTCGGTCTGATATTTATGGGAGGGGTGGGGAAAGATCTGGTCTTAACCGTGGTTAGTTAACTAGGGTTGGGGACGGCCATGCCAGCGAAGAACCCTAACCACCTCTAGTTAGGTAATGTGATTTTGCCGCCCGATTTCGATTTGATTTGGTAACGGGTCTCTCCTATTTTGAAAATGACGAAAATGCCACTCGGCGACGGAGCGGACTTTTCTACAACACGTTGCACGGAGCTTTGCAACTAAACAAGCTCTGTGGGGCCCACCTTGATATCTTTATGAAATCCAACCGTCCATTAGTTTCTCCGGTTTATTTTGTGAAGTTCTTAGATAAATCATTAAGATCCAATACTCATTTCGGACGCAACATGGAAAAATTGGATATGGGAATCCTCACCGTTGAAACATTTTTGGGATCACCAAATATTGTACCAAGCTGATATTTGCGTTTTCCATTCATCCACGAGGGAGTAACCTTATGAACGTGTCGGATGGCATCTAAACATGAAGGTAGACCCCATGAGGGTTTTCATGATGTGAGTCTCGATTTCCACTTTTTTTTCCTGTGTTTAACCCTGCTTGAGTTCTAGATCTACCTGATCTTGAGCATCGCATATTAACATGACCTCACTCAACTGATGGACGGAGTGGATGCAATATAGACATCGATTCGTGGGCCTCATACATCTTTTTGTCGCATCGTTTTATACAATCGTGTCGTAGGAAATTCAAATTCGAGTAACGGTCTCTATCCTCGGATGATGTTTGGTACGGTTTTGCACTTCATGCGTTGGCTATGTGCCTGGGATGCCAGGCTAGCACATCGGTATTGTGGGCCCAATTAATAAACGGCAGGATCTGTCCAGCTGAAGTAGAATCTGTCCCATCCACCACCCTTGATTGTGCACTACGTTTGAAAGATTGAATCCAGTGAATTGTATTTCTCGGCGAGAGGATACGTATATCGAGTGAATTGTATTTCTCGGCGAGAGGATATGTATGGTTTCCCCCCCGCTTTGATTTCGGACAGGTGAGCTGCTGATTCGGTAATAGAGCGGATTGGCTGTTACCCGAGTAACTAACCGTTTGGGGCCCACATTAATGTATTTTTTGTATATCCACACCGTCCATCTGTTTTTCCATATCATTTTAGGACTCGATCCAAAACCTTAAGAAGATCCAAATCTCAGGTGGACCATACCACTAGAAACAGTGATGAATAACCATTAAAAACGTTTTATAGTCCACAAAAGTTTTGGATCAAGCTGATTTTTGAAATTTTCCTTCATCGAGATATTCTTGACATTATCAACAGGTTGGATTGAAAATAAACATTATGAAAGCCTTACGATGGGCCCTTTGGAATTTTTAATGGTGAGGCACTCAATCAACACTGTTTCCTGTGGTGTGGTCCACATGATATTTGGATCTGCATACTTTTTGGATCAGGACCCTAAAATGGGCTGTAGAAACGTACAGACGGCATGGATATACAACAAATCATCAAGGTGGGCCCCACGATAAGGGTAACACCCACCCGGGTAAAAGCTAATCCGCTCCCATAAATTGCATGTCTAGGATATTCCAACATTACAGAACTTTGATTAGGCCCAGTTCTACGGTTCAAAATCAGCCAAAGCCAATTATCGATGGATGTGGGCCATGTGGCTGATGTTTCGATGGTCTGGATCGTTGATCTGATAATCCCATCATGGATCGGGTTGCCCCAGATTTTCCCCACTTTGGTAAAATACTGGCAATTGGATCTTTATCCCACCTTCCACTCAAAATGTGGACCACTTCCATCTGTTGGGATTAAAGAATCACAATCTTTCAATCTGGGAGACTTTAGTGGGACATCCATCCATACCTGAACACTAGATCACTGAAAAAAATGGGTCCCACATGTACATAATCTGGTGGTAAACAGATTGTAGAAAGAGTCTATCAATGGCTTAGATCTATTTTGTCAGGGCTCGGATTTTGACATGGCTGGGCTTTTTAGGAAACGGATTGGCTACTTCCCCTTGCACCAGCCCTGAGCTGGTGGTCGGTAATATGTGGCCTCACATGGTGTATGTGTTTCATCCATTTCCTTTGTTCATTTTAAAAAATCATTTTATATTTTTATTCCAAAAATGAGAGGAATATAAATCTCAAGTGGATCACACCACAGGAAAACAATAATAATTGGATATCTATAATTTAAATCCTCCTAAGGCCCGATGTACTGTTTATTTAACATCCAATCTGTTATTAAGTCATAAAGACCCAGATGAAGGGACAAAACAAATATCAACTTGATCCAATAATTCTATGACTCCCATAAAGTTTTTAACGGTCAAAGTTCATTCAACACTGTTTCCTGTAATGTGGTCAACTTGAGAGAGGATATACCTCATTTTTTGTGTATTAACATAAATTGATCTAGAAAAATAGATGGACGGAATGGATGAAACACACACATCATCGACCACCAGCTCCGGGGCTGGTGTCAGGGGGAGTAGCCAATCCGTTTCCGGCTTCTTGCCTAATTGCCAGCCGTGGCCCACACCCAGCCCACTGACAACCTTGTCTACATATGAAGTGACCATACACCTCAGATGCTTTGGATAGAAGGGACCCTAACATCCCAAATACCTCGCGAGCACGGAACTTTGGTGCACTATACACTTCCCATTGCCACGTGTATCACGATCTAAACCACGCATCCTGTGGGAACTATCGTTGATGAGTCCTATCTTAGCCATCTAATAAATGGAAATTGTCTACCTAAATATGAGCCATTGTAAACGTTGTCTTTTATTGTCCATCTGTATGCCACCGATTAAAAGGTTAAGATTGTTAAAACATTGTGATTTATGGACTGTGGCCCATCTACTACGTCATTTATCAAATGAATGGTTTAGATCTAGTCTAAGCATGTGGCATGTCCAGATGCACTGGGTACATTCGGTGCCTCGTGATGCACTACTTCGCTCATCATAAAACACCTGCCTTTATTTGGTGAAGCACATGTGTCATGTTTTCATGTGACCCTAATCATCTGACGCCATTATCGGTTTG
This sequence comes from Magnolia kwangsiensis, assembly GCA_037074715.1. Taxonomy (NCBI): domain Eukaryota; kingdom Viridiplantae; phylum Streptophyta; class Magnoliopsida; order Magnoliales; family Magnoliaceae; genus Magnolia; species Magnolia kwangsiensis. The sequence goes on from CM073585.1 coordinate 91,656,317, forward strand.
GCTTCACATGGCAGGATTCTACTCAAAAGGTGGGCCCAATACAAATTATTTTTTTCATGGGGCGCGGTTTCGGATGGATATCTGAATGTGGGGCGACCTTGATGCACATGCCTTACATCCACGCCGTCCATCCAATTTCACGGATCCTTTTAGGGCACGATAAAAGAAAAAAAATAAAGTATATCCAAATCTTAGGTGGACCATATCACATGAAGCCATGTTAATTTACCGTTAAAAACTTCTTGTGGAGAATGGAAACTTCTGATAAATTAAAGTTGCGGTCGTTTTACTCTTTCTTGACTGCCAATGAAGATGAAGATGGTAGAAGCTAAACTTGTGGCTTATTTTGACGAACTCTATTCGAGAATTAATTAGCTGCTCTAAAATGGGAGAATGTCTTTTAAGCACTTTTGAGTATCCGGAGATATATCTCGGCATTTCCTTCACTCATTTTGTCTGTGACTCGCATCTCTACCTATCTATTGCATAAACTTCGTGATTTGCTAAAGGAATGCAACAAAGTTGCTGGGTGTGCTGGAAAGATGTTCTTGCGTTAATGTCGACCACATACACATGATGTTGAGACGGCTCTTGCTGCTCCTCAACAACATTGGTCACGGAACTAATCATCTTCAATTTTGGCGGCATCTTTGAAGAAAATCCTATAGTGAATTCCAAGACCTTTACTATCATCAATACAGGGAGTACGATTGGGTTCTGAATGCATACCTCGATCGGCCATCGCATCGGCTGTCAGGGTGATTGAATTTGGTGATATGCCTATTGGTCTTATGCCTCTACCATACCTACGTTCGGTAGCAAGCTCTAATGGGAAGAGATTGTGCAGTGTAAAGCCCTATAGATTAGGTGACCAGACACATCTTTATATAAAATAGGCTGCTAGGAAATGCCACCGATGCTAGGATTCTTCGAAGCCCGTGTCTCCACAATCCGACCGCTAGATAGAAGCTATCATAACACAACTCTATTGAAAGTTGTTTATTGTACTTCACACCCATGAATCTTGTGTACACCTAATAACTGGACAGGTTTCATCCCAATGGTCACACAATTGATTTAATCCGATCATTGCATCGTCACATGGAATTTTGCCATGTGTGGCCCATAATTCCAATAATCTCATCTTGAATGAAAATACATATGTTATTGGATCCCACCGGACATGCCAAAAAGGAGGTGTTGCTGTCAATTCAGTCGGTTAAGGCCAGTTGTGTCTTCGAGGACCTAGATCGAAAGTGTGTGTGTGTGTAGGATTGTGCTAGAGTGCCAAAGTTTGCTCGACTAAAGGATATTAAATGAATTGGTCAATACCCCTACACCAACATAGACAAATTAGAGATTGGATTTGGACTTAGGGTCCTCTCATCCACCGATTGATTGATTTAATGTGCATTGTACTTTGGGGACTTGAGCAAGGGAAGGGGTTAGCCCTCGTGAACAAGTTCTTTTTTTCCTTGTTCTAATGATTACATGATCAGTTGGTTTAATGACTTTCTATTTTACCAGTACAATTTGCATATAACAGAATAAAGGCTAGCATAAACACCATCGATCTTTATTAATATATTAGCCATGACCATCAATCGAGGAAGATGGTCAACGGGATATGACCGAAGTATGAATAACTGAATCGGAACTCGGATGAACATAAGGATCTGGCAACTTAAGTTTGCAAATATTTAATGTACTCATAAAATAAATGTATTGCAATGAGAGTCCCTCGTTGGATATAAGTGAACTATACTAGGAAAAGTAAAATATGCATGAATATAAAGTACATATGTAGTAAATAGATGTGTTTGGTATGGGGTCATGAGCTCTTTTTCGAGTGTTCCTTTTATAGCTCTCTCTAGGTGGTGAAAGCTCATCCCTGGGGCTTCTGAATCCTTTATACAGACTTTCTGGATACGTATCCCTTCCTTAGCAAACCAGGGCTTGCCTTGGAAAGAAATGATTATAGACTTGCGAGCTTTTCAGATCTTATTTTCGTAGCCGATCATTTGTAAAGATCTTTGTGGCCTACTAAAGATCTAGCTTGGGACTGTTAAAGTTCCTCTGATAAAGACAACCAGGCCAAGTTACGAGGACCTCAAGTGTCATGCCCCAAACTCGAAAATCGGGCTCATAAAATTTTCAATCGCTGAATCCGATACCGACAGCCTCCGTAGACCTCATTCTTGGCTCCTAGCGTCCATACGCGAGATTCCAATCCTGGGATCGTATAAGGAAGATTTTTCAATGTACATTTTCTCGTAATAAGTATAACCACAAGTTTATCCAAATCACAAAGGCAACATCATCATCACATATCCACTAATATAAACATTTGAATACAATGCTGAAAGGAAAATACATATGTCAAAATCAAAGCTCCAGAAGTCATTTACATGCTCCAAGCTCCACGCTGTTGCAACCTGACATTACTTGCATACATATATCGTGCATAAGCTTATAGAAATCTTAAAGGGTGGTGTAAGTGTGTGAGCAGTATATATGTGCTCATAATGTAATATCAAAGAAAACGGAGATACTGATAAGTCCACAAGCCATACAATATCAGAGTAAATAGAAATAAATCAGAGTAAGAAGAAATGCTGTCAAGTCCATGAGTCATACAATATCAGAGTACACAATATAAATCAGCTATGCAAATGAGGAGTCAAAGTGAGTCAAATATCAGATGCCGAAGATACAATGCAATATGTAAATCATGCTAAGTCCGTCTGTGCCATATAAGTGCAGAAACATAGTAACCTAAAATGTCGTATGTCTATGGATGTAATGCAATATGAGATGCAAATGAAATGACCAAGCTGGAGTGTGAAGTTAAGATGATAGTACGTAATATTGTAGGCCATGGGGTCCATCACAATGGACTTCTATCCAAACCAGTCTCATACCTAAATTTGGATAGCCAGACTCAATGTAGTAGACTCTTAATCTCAGGTTAGTCGCACGCCCCAATCGAAATCATTATCATTACGAAGATACACAACAGTCAGTTACACACCACGTGCCCAAGTGAATAGTGAATGAATGAATGAATGAGTATGCAACCCTACTTAATAAGTCCACATGTCAGTACCGTACATCTCTAGGATCATCATCGGGGTCTAGTATACTCCAAGCTGGCTACTGCCCCAGCCGGCCGCATAGCCCAGTGAGTGGAAAAGACCTCACTACCCGCCTGCCAGTGTTATACCAATGCCTACCCAGCTCGTCGATAGTGGACCCATTCGGGAGCTAGTTAAACTCAGCCTATCTTATAGCCCCCTCACTTGGGCGAATAAGGCCACACCCCTTCCAACCCACCACGACACAGTGAGAGACGCAACTTACTGGTATTTGGCACTTGGGCGCTCATATATCCACTCGGTCTAGACGTTGTGGCGTCTCCTGACCTCGAAGATTTAGAGACTTTCACTCACGGACATCCAAAGTGTTCAGATGCTCGAACCAAATATTTTTGGTATCCCATCTGACCATCCACGACATGCTTGTGGAAGTCACAGCCCTAATGTCGTTAAGGCGTACAGTAATCACAATCACACAATTTAAGATGCATGAGTCATATAGTCCAATTATGTATCAATCTTGCGCATACTATGCGCTTGTGTGGTATAACTCCACCTATCAGGGAGTCCCATAAATTATCTGTACTATGGCATATACAATGGTCAATCACATCTCATAATAAACATGCAGATGATGTGTATGGGCATGTATTATGATGTTATGCTGTCAAATACTCATAATCGGTATCAATAACCGGCATCGACAATCGACCTCGACAATGTGGACATTTAACCAACATTGTCCCCAAGTAATGACCCACCTAGAGCCTAACATGTAGTGGACCCATGGCCTCACACAAGGGCCAAATATACAACACCATAGGCCTCACTCAAGAGCTTAATAAATATCACGATGAGCTTAACATACATCACAATGGGCTCCATTATTTAGCCCTCAAATGCATCACAATGGGCCTCATCACATAGGCCTCATATACATCACATTGGGCCTTAAACGCGGGCTGAATATACATCACAACAGGCCTCAAATATGGGCCACACATACATCACATTGGGCCTCGACAATCGGCTTCAACAATCAGAATAAGCCTCAATAATTGACCTTGACAATCGGCCTCAACAATCGGAATTGGTATCGATAATCGGAATCGGCCTTGACAATTGGAACTGGAATTAGAATCGGCCTCAACAATCAGCCTCAACAATCAGAATCAGCATCGATAATTGACCTCGACAATCGGAATTGGAATCGGCCTCAATAATTAACCTCGACAATAAGAATTAGAATCAGCTTCAACAATTGACATTGACAATCGAAATCAGAATTGACCTCAACAATCGGCCTCGACAATCAGAATCGGCCTCAACAATCGAAATCAGAATCGACCTCGACAATCGAAATCAGAATTGGCCTCGACAATCGAAATCAGAATCGGTTTCAACAATTGGAATCGACCTCGACAATTGGAATCAAAATTGGCTCGACAATTGGAATAGGAATCAGCCTCAACATCAGTTTCAACAATCGAAATTAGAATCGGCCTCAACAATCGGCCTCGATAATCGGAATTGGCCTCGACAATTGGAATCGAAATCGGAATCAGCCTCAACAATCGGCCTTGACAATCGGAATAGGAATCGGCCTCAACAATCGGATTCGACAATCGAAATCGGTCTCGACAATTAGAATCGGAATCGGCCTCAACAATCAGTCTCGACAATCAGAATAGGAATCGACCTCAACAATTGGCTTTTACAATCGAAATTAGAATCGACTTCAACAATCGGCCTCGACAATCGAAATCAAAATTAACCTCAACAATCGGCCTCGACAATCGAAATCAGAATCGGCTTCAACAATTGTCCTCGACAATCGGAATAGGAATTGGCCTCAATAATTAGAATCGGTCTTGATAATCGGCCTCGACAATCGAACTTCGAATCGGTGAGAATAGGCCTAAGGGAAGGTCATAGTGAGGACATTTAACCATCATTGTCCATCAATGTGGACATTTAACCAACATTGCTCCCAAGGAGTAGTCCATATAGAGTCAAACATCATAGTGGGCCTATGACCTCACACAAAGGCATAATATACATCGCAATGAGCCTCACTCAAGGGCCATAATACACCACATCGGGCTTCGCTAAATGGGCCACAAATACATTACAACGAGCTACATACTTAGGCTTATATACATCACAATGGGCCGCATCTTATGGGCTGAAAATGCATTACAATGAGCCTCAAATACATCACAATGGGCCACAACCCATGGGCTGGAAATACATCAAATGGGCCTTACCAAATGGGTTGGAAATACGTCTTATTGGGCCACGTCAATGGGCCGCATCAATGGGTCTCATATACATCAAGTCGGCCACATCAATGAGCCCCATGGATGGGCCATGAATACATCAAGGTGGGCCTCATGGATGGGCTACAAATATATCAAGTGGGCCTCATAGTTTATCACATTGAGCCTCATACAAGGGCCTCGTAGTAGGTGGGCCTTACATAACCAGCAGGTGGGCCTGCGCCTTCCAAATGGGCTATCAGATGAATAACATGGATGTGCAACACATCAATCAAGTGGGCCATAAGTCTAACGAACTGGACGGCATGGCTAAAACACATGAATCAAGGTGGTCCCGTCAGATGGAAGGTGTGAAAAAGGGACAGAGTGGGTATATAATACATACACCAAGGTTGGTCCCACCAGATTAGACCTTACCGCTGTCCAAACAAGTGGACGGCTTGGATACAAAAAAAAGAAGCAAATTGTGGTGATCCCCATCGCCCACTGCTACTGGACGGTGGAGATCAAATACATCCACGCATGTAGCCCACCAGAGATTTGAATCTACCTTATTTGGGGTGGAAGGTGTGAATCAAAACACCCATCATGATCAAGGCCCACAGAACTTATAGGCGTCGCAGTAGTGGGACCCACTAGCATTAATACAGCGGCTATGTTGTTGGGACCCACCATCCCTTGGACGGTCTGAATAAAACATTACATCACGGTGGGGTCCACAACAGCGTCCAAGCAATCCATCACCGTCCAGATGGTCTGGATAGTGTGGATGAAATACATGCATCACGGTGGTCACACACTAGCAAATAGGTGAACGGTGTTGATATAAGGCATACATCAAGGTGGAGGCCACACGTGGATGGTGTCGGTCCAAAACGTACATCAAGGTGTGCCCCACATCCCACCTATTGGATGGTGGTGGGGACACAACACATACAACAACGTGGACCCATGTTGTAACGCCCTGAAAATCAGGGGTCGTGCATACGTTCGACTCCCGAGTTCCCGAGTGTCACTTATCATCAATTTTATGATTTTATGATTAATCAAGTTTAAACGCATAGCCTAAAATTACTTGGAGCATGAAATGCAACCACAACTAGTCTACTGAAGTGAAAGAGATATATATATGTACAAGTCCAAAAGAATAAAAAGGGGTCGCCCAAGGCGTTGCCCAACAAAATTCATAAGAGAATCCTATGTCCAAAAGAATGGTGTGCTGAGCCCACGACTCAACACCCCAGAATCTCGTCTCCTAAGCCGATGGAGAACCGCTCATCAACTGGAAGTAGAAGAACTTGTCGTCCTCCTCGAGGCTCGTGTCACTAGTTCCCTCGTACCCTACATCACCTGTAATTACTGAAGAGACTGGTTGATATTTTAAAACACCGTTCCAGAGTGGGAGTGAGTGATCAACTCAGTGGGTGCTATTAGTCTTAAGTTTTAACATGCATCAATTATAATATGAACTTAATGAAAAATAGATAATCAACAATACCTAGCAACTCTTATTTAAAATGCATGCATGCAGAATGATATGATGCATGCCCATGCCACGACACTCCCTCGAGCGACTCCATCTAACGATCGCATATGTCAGCACTCCCTCAGAGAGACCTCGACTTTCGAGTCGCCACCCTAGCTAATGCGATGCAATGCGATCGTGTTAGCCGAGTTATTAATTAAGACCATTCATCCAGCAGGTTTGAAAAACTGATACACCCCACGTATCAAGCCTTAAACGGGTTGCGAGGCCAGGACCCCCTAATGCGTGAGGCTGAGACCTCGCGGTCCGTGATCCCGTCAGGTTCCTCCTCCCTGACTTCAAGCACATGAGGAGTGCCAAGAGAAAGGGATCGATCGCGGTCACTATGGGGAGGCGCGACACCCCAGCATAGGCCGACAGCTCAGAGACAGTGTCCCATTCCACCATGCCTGGCTCACGAGGCTGTGGACCAATTTCAAGTGAGTTATTAATAGGCTACAATGGTTGTAGGGTGGTTCAGGTTTCATACATATGTGAGCATATATGGTTAACAAACAGAGTCGGTCAGACAATAGGCTAGGCCACACGAATCTAGGCAAATACGTGACGGATCGGCATCGGGTGCAAGCAACCCATGTAGTCTAACTATTGTCGCCCACACGTGCTCGCCCAAATTCATGGGTTAGCCTCGAGGTGGTCCTACCGACGGAACCACCTTCGATCTCCTCATGTTCTTGACCGACCCAAGGGTACGAATAATGATTCATAGCATGCCGTCTACCAAGTATCATCTAGCCTAAGCAATTTCATATTCTTGTGCATCCCAACATATAATTTCAATTCTCATAACAAGCAAGCCCAACCATGTCATGAAACAAGTGCATGTGAGGTGTGTATGTGTGTGTGTGTGTGTGTTTGAGGAAGTTAAGCACTTCCTCCATCTCAAGAAATCACATGCTCAAGAGAAAGGTGATCATGCATACTATGAAGCAACAACATATGAAAAAATGAACAAGGCATGAACATGTAATCAATCATACACAAAATCATGTTAGAGGCAAGAACACATCATGAGAGAGTTAAACATACAATTCCATACCGACATACAATTCCTAGAGTTTCTCTAGATTCTCCAATCATATTATCCAAGCAATAAAAATCATTAAACTTATAATATAATTGGTGCTAGGCCACCTAAGAGCAATAGTCCGCACCTATGGATTGTTAGAGATTTGAAAAATGACTTAGGATTGAGGGCTTACGGTCGATCGGCCGGAATCCCTAGAACAAGCTCTTGCATGTTAGAATTTCAAGTCAATCTCTTCTTAATACATGAATTTTTAAGAAGAAGGGGTGAAAGATCTTACCTAGACAACCCATGGACAATTGTTGAGATTATGAAGGAGGGTTTTCTTTGGAGAAAGGATAGAGAATTGAAAGGGTTGATTCCCTTAGGCCCCACCTCGATCTAAGGTCCACCTTAGCTCTCCTTCACTCTCTCTTTCACTCTTTCTTCCTCTCTTTCTCTTTCTCTCTTTCTCTCTCTTTTTCTTTCTTTCTTTCTTTTTCTAGGGCAAAAATCGTATGGGGAGAGGGGTGTCCAAAAGAAGGCCTTTTTATAATGTCAAAATTGGTGTAAATGACCTTAAGGGCTAAGTTTTTACTATACTAGACTTATGTGAGGGTCTTTCTAAGATCTAAGGCCCACTATGGGGTGTACATATTGATATACACCACAGAATAGGTGCTCCATGGCCCGAGAAAGGGCCATGTAAAATTTGTGAATGATTGGATATCGGGTTTGACTATATGGTCCCGATCCTTGGAGTGGCCATATGGGGTCTATTCCGGTGATTGGAGAGGTTCTGGTGGTCCCCTGGCCATGAAAATTATAGGATAGGTGGACCATGACACGATGAAGGGACATGCAAAATTTAGGGACGATCGGATATTTGGTTTGATTGTACGGGTCCAATTTGTGATCAATGGTTACCGTGCCATGATTGGGTTCCAGATTCTGTGGACGGGTGAAGGACACCACATTAAACCTTCACCATGAATTTTGAAGAAATTCGACGGCTGAAAGGCCCGGTGTCTTGGTTTCATTATCCCATGTCAGAGTCCAACTATGGCCTTGGGTGAGTTGTTAAGTGCTGATGGAACAGCTCGGACAACTAACCTCTGGGTGCTCAATGAGTCTGTGGTCCGCGATGGACCACATGCCCAGTGAAATTTATGGTTTCCTAAAGTTTTATAATTTTTTGACCTTCCCATGTCGTTATAGGGCCCGCATGGGCTGTCGTCATGTGCAAACTACAATCTGGCTTGGAGGCCCACACCAGGTCCTATCATGGCCTATCTGGTTTACTCTAACGGGCTAATCATGGGTTAAATAACTTGTGATACCCCACTACGAGCAATTTAAACCAATGGTCCTATGGTAAATCCTACGTGGACGATCAGGACACTGTGTGTAAGACTCGTATCCTAGACCATATCGTTTGGTAGACTTTCACGGTCTTTCCGGTCGAATCCCGGTAACCTTGACCCTTAACCGGCATTTGTGCGCGACCCTGATTCACACGTCGTTAACCCGAGACTTGTACCTTAACGACCGCGTCGTCGCCGCGGTTCCGATGTCGCGTCTCGCGCGCCGAGGCGATACCAAGGCCAGGAGATGTGGGCCCGCGTTCAGTTCGAGAAAACGCCACGCATTTACAAATTCAAGACAATCTTTTAAATCAATCTCATCACATCACATCAATCAAGTACCACATCACATCTCATGTCAAAGTACAGCCCCATCCCCAAGTAACCCCAAAGTCAAACTCTCTTACACAAAGTACACCCACCACATCACTCACCCATCTCTCTCTTTCAATCTCTCTCTCTCTCTCACTCTCTCTCCCTCATTCTCTCTAAGCAACCATCCATGGTTTCCATGGGAGAGAAATTAGTGTGGCCCACCTTCCTACCTTCAATTTCCACTGTCCAAGTCCGATCTCAACCGTTGAAGTCCATCCATTCCAGCTCTAGATCGCATTGGTGAAAGAAGGAAGAAGAGATCTTGAGGTGGGTGCTTATTTCTTTCTTTATTTCTCTCTTTTTCTTTTGTTTTGTGGGTATTTTCTTAGATTTGATATTTTTGTAGAAAGGAAATCTTCACCTTTAATTTTGCTTATGGGCCCACACTTGGTTAGGACCCACCTTAATGTATGCATGCCCGTTTTTGGGTAGGCTTGGATGGCGGGGAAAACACCAATAGAGACTAGTTTTCTAACAGTGTAACACCCCGGATTTTTGCCAACCTAGAGTTAGACGTCCTTAGGCAATGGGTCAACCTTATCACTTTCAGAGCTCAATCCCAAAGCCAAAGAAATCACTTTTCAATTCATTTCCTTCAAAACTCACCTTTCACTACCTCATTCTTCAAATTTCTCTAAGTACTTTCATATTAGACACGACTCCTCAAGTTTAAATAGTAAAGAACACCAATCCTAGGGTATTAATGATGAAGAACAATACCGAAGCTAAAAATTATCATGAATAGTAAATAAATTGATAAAATGGGTTTCGACCCTTAACCTTTTAGAATCTAACAAAATAGATAGGTTAGTTGGATAGATTAGCGTCTCCTATCCCAAAATCATATGCTATACGCCATAGAAATTCATTCCAATTTAAAAAATGGCCCTGAAACGCCTCGAACGGAGTCATGGGCCCACCCACGCTAATCCACAATGATCCAAGGTGGGCCTCACATATTTTTGGGCACCTCAGGGCAGGAGGACCCAGCCCAGATGGCTGGACATCGCCGAAACCAAGTTCGGTCGGCGAGGCCTAGCCAGTCAACGGGCCATGCTGGGTCCGGGCTTCAGGCCGACGCAGTTTGGGGGGTAGGGTATCTCCTCTAGGCGTGGGCCGTCCCTTAAAACCTCCCCGATCAGGTACTTTCTTCATAAAGTGACCCTCCAAGCTCTCCTTTTTCACCAAAACGCCTGACTTTTGACAAAAACCACCCTTTCAAACTCTTCCCTCTTCCGTTTCCAAGCACCTTCACTCCACCCTTCAAATCTCATCTCAAATAAAAATCAATAAGAGCTACTTCCTTTAGAAATCTAACAAGAATCAACTAGCGCTGCGTTAGACGACCTGTGAAATTCTCACCAATCACTTCGAATACGATTTGCTAGAGTCAAAACGTATAGAATAGTTGACGCTACAATACCGTAAAATCTAGGATCAAACTCTATTCCCGATTGCTCTCGGGAGTACCTTGAAACTTTGTATCGGCTCTGAACCGCACGTAAGAAGTCCGATTACCCCAAACTTAGACAATCCTGACCGCCTAGTTGGACTTGACAATCACCTCAAAAATCAAGTCTAGATGATGTCCCACGACGATTTTCTTGAGTCCAGAGTGAAGAGTGTGAGAAATGTTAGAAATTAATATAAATTATGAAATCTGGCACGTGTCGCTTGCGCACCTTTTTCTAAGCGTTCTGACCGTCAGAATTCAATTAAATTTTACCCTCGGATCAAGATAGGTGGCCCTTACATGTCAACGCACTTGTGGCCCTGATCGAGTACCGGTAGCCGTTGAACTGAAACGGGTCCGCCACGTGCGATCTGGGAACACTACCGGATTGAAAACTTGATTTGAGCAGGATCCAGTATCCATGAGCTTAAGTCCGACCGCATTCGGCCAGGGGACCTCCAAAAATGCTCCGTTGAGACGGAACAGTCCGTATTTAGACATAAAATAAGTATACTTTGGCCCCAAGTCTATTTTCATTGCTTTTGGACTTATAAAAGAGCTTAAACCCTTACTCTTTCATTCTATATGAATTTGGAGAGAGAAGAGAGAAAAGAGAGAGAAAGGGAGGGAGATTTGGAGCTCTCTCCTAGGATTCTTCCCTGCTACTCCATGTTCCATAGTCGCCGCTTCTGCACCGTCATTCTGGTATTTTCAGCTTCATTCTTAGGTAAGAAATCCTAACCCTAACCTGTTTTAAGGCTCCTATGGGTATAAGCGGCTAAGTAGTTGACTCACCTTGTGTTGTAGGTTGCCAATCAGTCGTTGAAGACAACGTAGAGTCCCTATTCGATTCATTACGCTCCTACGACGTAAGGTGAGGATTTTAGATGCTTAAATTGACTGATTTCAAAGCTTTCAATGTCGTTTAATAGTAGATTATTGACGAGAACGATGTTTGACATGTAGAACATGCTGTCCGTTTTCCATTTCGACTGCGTACGGGAAATATGAGATTTAAGGTATTTTAGGTATTTGTAGGAAATACTATATACGTACATATTTTACCGATATGATTGCCATGGGTATTTTTCGTGTATTTATACTAGTTATGGATGTATGATCTGTTTGGCGAAGAGATTCGCCCTAATGCACATATTGGTCGACATATGTTATGTAGACTAATGTGTGTAGACTAAGTGTTTGTTGAAATGCCTAAATCAATATGATTTATACCTGCCATGTGTTTTAAATGTAAGAACATGATTGTGTGTACTAGACAACTCCTTGATATAAGGATCTGTCATATTATATATTGAAATCAACATACGTTAAGTACGTTGGAATTGTGTGGACTAAGTGTTTGTATAAATGTCTGTATTAGTAAATATTGAGTAAGTGGTGTTGTAGATTAGTATTAAGAATGGATTCTCAACCAATTTAATGATGCACATGATTTCCTCCATACTTGTTGTATTTGAATTGGTTACCTTATGAGTGAAATACTCGTGTTTGGTTAACTGCTTATGATGTACGTTACAACATGCTGATAACATGCTGAAATTTCTTGTATTTCAATTCTGCCTCTCTCATTTGATTACTGTTTCACATTACATGTGCTTGGGGCTATACTCTAGTCCAGGCAGTCGGTAACAGTTTAGAATTCGTGGTTGGATTATATTCGCCACGAAGGATGTGCATGACGAACCCAAGTCGTACTAGAGTCGTCGGCAGTGGTCAGGCCACATAAAGTGCTTGTGCACTTCATGTCGGTAGATTCAACGTGCGATCGTGCTAGTCGGACTAACCAAGTAACCCGACTGATCATTGTATGTTCACCTTGTATTCGTCATAACTGCTTGAACCTAGGGTACTGAACTTACCATTGAAAATCCTGTTAACCATGGTACCTTGATCCATAAAGACTCATGAGCCGGGCTTGGTGGTATGGGACACCGTGGTCGAGCTGTCGGCCTACGCTGGGGCCACAAACCTCCCCGTAGTGACCAGTGAGCACCCTACTCTGAGCAGATTATGGTGGTATGGGACACTATATTCTTACTGTCGACCTACACTGATTGGTGACGAGCCCTTTGTAGTGACCTTGAGTTTATCCTGACACCGCATGGAGGCGACGAGTCCTGATGCAGTCTTAAGGATATAAATAGGCCTGTATTGTTAAGGTGATGGGGGAGAGGAGCAACGAGTGCGTGCAACAGCCCTGACAACCCTTGTAGCGACCTATAAATATAACATCGTATGAGATTACTAGGAGTGACGACCCTGGACAGGATCTGTGTTGGGATTGATATAAGGAAGGTACCTTAGTTTCCCAATCCTGTTGTATGAAAATCACTAATAACAACCCGGTAATCATTATCCATATCGCACTGCATGTGCCTGGAAGATGTGGAGCACTGTGGGAAGAAAGCATGCCGCGGACGCAGATGGTGCCGCATGAGGGAGTATGTCGATGAGGGCATCCATCATGTCATTTAATGCATACATTAACAACAGTATCTAGGAATGTTTGATTGATTGCTTTGCTATTATCGCGTGATTGATTTGATAACATGCTAATCTTTGCTCTATTATTCCACTGAGTTGATCACTCACTCCCACGTTACGGGATGGTATTTACAACACCCACCAGACCCTGTCTTAGATGTAGGTGGCGATGCGATTCAGGACGCGGAGCCGGACTATGACGAGGACCAGGACGAGTTCTCGTATATGCAGTTCGCTGACGGCTTTGCGTAGGTGGCCTAGATCGGTGGGACATGTTAGTTGAACTATCACCTGACATTTATTTTTTCTTTATGACATGTGTATGAGACTCAGAGATGTATTCATACTTTGGAGACAGTTTGAGATTATTTTGTTTTCATACAGTGATATATATATATATATAATAGTCTTTCGCTTGCGTTTTATCACTGGATCTGGAGTATGAATTGCAATTTTGGTATAATCTTACTCATGTGAATGCTCTAACTCAGACAACATTGAATCATATTCATTTTGTTGCATAAGTGATGGTCTGAAACTCGGGAGTCGGGTTTCTACACGACCCCCGATTTTCAGGGTGTTACAAACAGTGTGGAACCCCCATCCGCGGACCCCACCTTAAGATGCGAGTTCTATATCCTAAACGGCCCATTTGCACGGCCCAGATCCGACATCTGGAGGCTGTACCATATCAGTAGCAGGGACGTGCAAGGCCTCTGCACCTCCAGACCCACTTGCTGGATGAAGAGGAAACACAAATATCAACTATCCAAGTCCCACACGTGTGGACCCATCCTGTATATATGTGTTATATAACATCCGTCCATTGGGGACGTGAACCCCACCAGCTAGATGTACAGGCCTTTTACACATTGTCCATTCATTTTGACGTGGCCCGCATGATATATGTGTGAGATCCACACCATTCGCTGCTGTACGCAATTCCACCATGATGTACGGGGTTTAAATCCACTCCATTCATCGACGTGGGACCTACCTTGAATGTATATCGAGGCCATCTGTCTGCTGCTTGTAGCAGATAACTGGATGGACGGCAGCAAGTTCTGCTGCTCGGATCATCCTGACCGTCCACTGAAGGATGTCCCGAGCTGGACGTTGTTATATATATTATATAATAATATTTATATATTGATATAAGCTAATATAAATTCGGTGGGCCACACGTGGGACCCACCAACATATGGGTTTTGTCCACCGTCCATCTGGACTAAAATGTATGTGTTTCTTCAACCGTCCCTCCATCTTGCAGCACATGGACGTGGGTCCCACCTACTGTAATTATTTCACCCATGTGGGTCTCACCTGCTGTATCTGCACCGTCCAACAAATTTGGACGGTGGGCCCTACCAAATGTATATGTGTTTTATACACTTCGACCATATTTCATGGACATGGATGCCACACGTGTGGGGGTGGGACCCACCTGATGAAGGCATTTTATATCCACGGCATCCGTCCATCAAAGACGTCCAGAGCCTAAATAGTTTGATAAAATATATTATTATTATATTATAATACTTGATAATATATATTGTTATATTATATTATATTTTTTTTATATATATATATATATATATATATATATATATATATATATATATACATACATGGTAATATATTATTATATTATAATATGCATGGCAGGCCCCACGTGGGACCCACCTTTGTTGCTGGTTGGCTGACCAACATACCTACAACAACTATATATATATATATATATATATATATATATATATATGCTGTATTATTATTGCTGTCAGCAAGTGAGGTGCTGTACGGCTCATGGTGTATTCCATCCTACCATTCATCTATTGTGGGCTACGCTCCTGGACCCCACTGTGATGCATGTGTTGTATCCCTACCGTCCATTTTTCAGCAGCATGGATGTCAAGTATAACCCACCATGACGTTTTCAATCTACACCGTCATGTAGTAACCCACTATGACGCAGGTGTTGTATTTACTGAAGTGAAAGAGATATATATATATATATATATATATATATATATATATATATATATATATATATATATATATATATATATATATATATATGTATGTATAAGTCCAAAAGAATAAAAAGGGGTCGCCCAAGGCGCTGCCCAACAAAATTCACAAGAGAATCCTATGTCGAAAAGAATGGTGCACTGAGCCCACGACTCAACATCCCAGAATTCCGTCTCCTAAGCCGATGGAGAACCGCCTATCAACTGGAAGTAGGAGAACTCGTCCTCTTCCTCGAGGTTCGTGTCACCAGTGCCCTCACACCCTACGTCACCTTCAATTACTGAAGAGGTTGGTTGGTGTTTTAAAACACCGTCCCAGAGTGAGAGTGAGTGATCAACTCAGTGGGTGCTATTAGTCTTAAGTTTTAACATGTATCAATTATAATATGAACTTAATGAAAAACAGATAATCAATAATACCTAGCAACTCTTATTTAAAATGCATGCATGCAGAATGATATGATGCATGCCCTCGCCACGACACTCCCTCGAGCGACTCCATCTAACGATCGCATATGTCAGCACTCCCTCAGAGAGATCTCGACTTTCGAGTCGCCACCCTAACTAATGCGATGCAATGTGATCGTGTCAGCCGAGTTATTAATTAAGACCATTCATCCAGCAGGTTTGGAAAATCGATACACCCCACGTATCAATGCCCTAAACGGGTTGCTAGGACAAGACCCCCTAATGCTTGAGGCCAAGACCTCGCGGTCCATGATCCCATCAGGTTCTTCCTCCCCGACTTCAAGCACATGAGGAGTGCCAAGAGAAAGGGATCGCTCGCGGTCACTACGGGGAGGTACGGCACCCCAGCGTAGGCCGACAACTCAGACACAGTGTCCCATTCCACCATGCCTGGCTCACGAGGTTGTGGACCAATTTCAAGTGAGTTATTAATGGGCTACAACGGTTGTAGGGTGGTTCAGGTTTCATACATATGTGAGCATATATGGTTAACAAACAGAGTCGGTCAGACAATAGGCTAGGCCGCATGAATCTAGGCAAGTACGTGACGGATCGGCATTGGGTGCAAGCAACCCATGTAGTCTAACTATTAAAGCCCACATGTGCTCGCCCAAATTCATGGGTTAGCCTTGAGGCGGTCCTACTGACGGAACCACCTTCGCTCTCCTCATGTTCTTGACCGATCCAAGGGTACGAATAATGATTCATAGCATGCCGTCTACCAAGTATCATCTAGCCTAAGCAATTCCATATTCTTATGCATCCCAACATACAATTTCAATTCTCATAACAAGCAAGCCCAACCATGTTATGAAACAAGTGCATGTGAGGTATGTGTGTGTGTGTATGAGGAAGTTAAGCACTTCCTCCATCTCAAGAAATCACATGCTCAAGAGTAAGGCGATCATGCATACTATGAAGCAACAACATATGAAAAAATGAACAAGGCATGAACATATAATCAATCATACATAAAATCATGTTAGAGGCAAGAACACATCATGAGAGAGTCAAACATACAATTCCATACCGACATACAATTTTTAGGGTTTCTCTAGACTCTCCAATCATAGCAACCAAGCAATAAAAATTATTAAACTCATAATAGAATTGGTGCTAGGCCACCTAAGAGTAATAGTCCGTACCTATAGATCATTGGAGATTCAAAAAATGACCTACGATTGAGGGCTTGCGGTCGATCAGCCGGAATCCCTAGAACAAGCTCTTGCATGTTAGAATTCCAAGCCAATCTCTTCTTAATACATGAATTTTCAAGAAGGGGTGAAAGATCTTACCTAGACGACCCATGGACGATTGTTGAGGTTATGGAGGAGGGTTTTCTTTGGAGAAAGGATAGGGAGTTGAAAGGGTTGATTCCCTTGGGCCCCACCTCGATCTAAGGTCCACCTTAGCTCTCCTTCACTCTCTCTTTTACTCTTTCTTCCTCTCTTTCTCTTTCTCTCTTTCTCTCTCTTTTTCTTTCTTTCTTTCTTTTCCTAGGGTAAAAATCATATGGGGAGAGAGGTGCCCAAAAGAAGGCCTTTTTATAATATCAAAATTGGTGTAAATGGCCCTAAGGGCTAAGTTTTTACTATACTAGACCTATGGGAGAGTCTTTCTAAGATCTAGGGCCCACTATGGGGTGTATATATTGATATACACCACAGGGTAGGTGCTCCATGGCCCGATGAAGGGTCATGCAAAATTTGGAAACGATCGGATATGAAGTTTGACCATATGGTCCCGATCCTTAAGTGGCCCTATGGGGTCTATTCCGGTAATTGGAGAGGTTCTGATGGTCACTTGGCCATGAAACTTATAGGATAGGTGGACCATGGCCTGATGAAGGGACATGCAAAATTTGGGGACGATCAGATATTTGGTTTGATAGTATGGGTCCGATTTGATATCAATGGTTACAGTGTTATGATCGGGTTCCAGATTATGTGGACAGGTGAAGGACACCACATTAGACCTTCACCATGAATTTTGAAGAAATTCGACGACTGGAAGGCCCGGTGTCTTAGTTTCATTATCCCATACTAGATTCCAACTATGGCCTTGGCTGGGTTGTTAAGTGCTGATGGAACGGCTCAGACAACTAACTTCTGGGCGCCTAATGAGTCTGTGGTCCGCGATGGACCATAAGCCCAGTGAGATTTATGGTTTCCTAAAGTTTTATAATTTTTTGACCTTCCCACATCGTTATAGGGCTCGCATGGGCTGTCGTCAAGTGCAAACTACAATCTGGCTTGGAGGCCCACACCAAGTCCTATCATGGCCTGTCTGGTTTACTCTAACGGGCTAATCATGGGTTAATTAACTTGTGATACCACACTACGAGCAATTTAAACCAATAGTCCTGTGGTAAATCCTACGTGGATAACCAGGACACTGTGCTGATTAGACGGGACGTTATAAGGGTTGATTTGATCTATTAGTTAAGATCCGGGCCTTATATGACTCGGCCTCAGTCAGATATTTAATTTAGTCATGATTGTCTTGATTAGTTAGCAATGGGTTGGTTAGATTTGGATCCTATGTGAGTAAATCATGGGGCTACACCTGATGTTCAAGCGATCAGGCGGATTCGTTGACTTTCTACTGTTGATTTATTGGACTTGTGCGGTTTTTTACTGGTACCACCCCTGTATAAACTAATATTGAGTGCTAATGGTCATTAAGTGATGTTATAAGTTAATTAATAAAAAAAATTAAGAAATTTTGAAAATCCAAAATAGCGAAAAATCCAGGATGTTACACATGTCCAGGCGTTGGACTACATAGCTAAAACACTTACATCAAGGTGGGTCCCTCATAGTCTGGATGGGATGGGTGAAATACATACATCAGGCCCACGTAGGTGGGCCATCCTACTTCCCTTTCTCTACATAATATATATATATATATATATATATATATATATATATAATTTATTAAAAAAATATATATACAAAGGCCAACGTCCAAGCCTCAACGTCTAGACTTGTTGGACAACAACCTATTTGTTGGGCTTGGCCGATCCTTAGGCCCACAGCTGGGGCGACCCACCGCATGGACGGTGGAGATAAAACCCATAAATCACAGTGGGGTCCATGTGGGTGGACCACACGCTTTTCGATCCGTTGATCTTTGTATTTCCATTTGTCTAGGCCCGTCCTCAATGGAAAGCTAGGTGGGCCCTGATGGACATGGTAGCAGTGCGGGCCCCGCAGGGTGGACGACTTGGATAACATACATGCATCATCGGGTGGCCACACATCAAAAAGAGCAAGAGAGAGAGAGAGAGGGAGAGAGATCGGTGAGAAGGAGGGACCCCGCCACTACAGGCCCCTCATATATAATGCATACATCAAAATGGGTCCCACCACGTGGGCCCTAAATCCATAAAATAAAATCACTTGCCATTCGATCTTCTTAGTTCGATGGAATCCTTAGCTCCTTGACTTCGACTTTGATGGAGGAAGATGAAGTTTGGAGGGTTAGGATGAAAGATGTGGGAGTAGGAAGATGGGCACACCAAGCTCTTCTCATGGAAAGCTTGGACGGTTGGGTTGTTTGAAGAAATGAGAAAGATGAGAGAGATAAGAGAGATGTGAGTGATGGGTGAGTGAGTGATAGGAGTACTTGTGTAAGAGAGAGAGTTGACTTTGGAGAGGGGTGGTTGTACTTGGGGATATGTGAGTGATGGGGTGTGATGTATACTTGATTGATGTGATTGATGTGATGTTCTCTTGAGTTTACAATTGCGCGGTATTTTTTCTCAAAATGAATGCGGGCCCACATCTCCTGGCCTGGGTATCGCCTCCGCGCACAAGACACGAAGTCGGAATAGCGGTGACGGCGCGATCACAAGGATACAAGTCTTGGGTTGAGCCGACTTTGGAATATGGGACACGATTCAGGATTGCGCGCGAATGCTGATAACAAATCGTGGGTCACCGGAATTCGACCGGGAGGACCGCGGAGGCCTACGGAACGGTACAAGCTAGGATACGGATCTCACATTAAGGGTCGATCTCTATCGAACATGGCCACTCAATGTTTTTTTATGGCCTACCTTGTCAACTTCCAGGAGTTGGATAGTCTGGATTAAATTACCTCCTTCATTTTATCACCTTAAACAGTGATGTCTGGAGTGTTGGCGAGATTTGACCCATGATATTGATCCATCATTTGGACATACCAAATCTCTCATTCTCTTTATTCTGATCATCGTGTAGAACATGACTTGATATATGTTTAACCACCCCTTTACGATTTGGGCCTGGGACTGTGTCCAGGTTGACTTGGATGTTAATTCATCCCATTGGTCTTCAAAATCTTCTGGATCATTATTGGTTCTTTGAACGTCTTTAGGAAAATCTTCTATTTTAGAAGGATTGTAAGAGACAGGCTCGTGGATGAGATCACATGTTAAGATTAGATATGCTCGTCTAGTGAGTCTTTTATAGTTGTGTCAGGTACGTCCCTCATTTAAAGGTCGCATTAATCTTAGCCACATGACATGTGGCAATTCGTTACTTTAGATAGCTTGATAAGAGTCTATATTATTATAAAAATGATATAATGTGTAACGCTGAAGGAAGATTAGATGCATATCTTTTCTGGGTACGAGTACGACTCTAATTGTCCCAAACACGTAATGTCCCCACATGGCATCCTCCCATTTGCTCACGTTAGGGAGTTGAAAATGGGTGTAAACCGTTTTGATGTGAATCTATTCAGTTTGGTGTGAAACACCTTTATGGGCTCCCTTTTAAAAGTAAAAGAGTCCCATAAGTAACCAAAGTGTCACGGGGCTACCAATCTTCCATATACATAGTACGCTTATGATACCTAGAAATAGTCATTGGTTGCATCACCAAAATCACATCAATAGATTAATCCAAACTATCCAAACGTTGGCCATTTATCAAGAGTAAGAATTTAATACTTTGATTTTCTTTGGGAATGCTTTTATGTCCCTCTCTACATAAGACACAGAACGCACAATTAAAAAGTACCAGCAAGTTGCTTTGTTTAGGATCCTTATGTTTGTGTCCCGCTTGGGGCTTGAAATTTCCTTTATTATTATTATTATTATTTTAACGAAAGAATATATTTCAATGGGTACTACAATCGTTATGTCAAATATACTCTTATTTAAAGTATTAAAGTTTATTTACTTAATTAAATTTAAATTACTGTATAAATGTATTATAGAATTCCAATATATTTCAACTACAGAATATTAAACATAGTTTTTTTTTTTTTCCATGGATTTCAATTACCAGCTGTCGCACAACCGAGGATTTCAATTCACATCCATCTTAAAGTAATTGTGATTAATTGCAATTCATACTAAATACAAGAACGAGTCCTAAGTGGGCCACTCTTTAGATTTAGCTGAAAAGTTGTAGTGTTCACTTATGAAGTGGACCACACCATGAAAAAACGACACATGGTAATAAAATATAAATCATCAAAATAGGTTTTTTTTTTTTACTTCTGGCCAACCTGGAAAATATCGGATGTCAGAATCGTATTGATGCTATCAGATCACCATCGGATTTGAAATGTCCACTAGAAGCAAGCCGCAGGCCAAATGGACCAAAAGGGCCATAAGTGTAGTCACATATAAAGCATGTATTAGTCGACATGTTTTCAGATCATAATCAGTTCAGTCGACACTCGAGCGGTACTAGTACCCCCGAGCTTATGGTGGTATTAGACAGATGTGAGGTCCAGATGACGTATGAAGACCATCCAACCCGTACATCAGATGCATCACCTCATATTAATCCTAGATGAGAAATATCAGCCCGATCCAACACTCAAGTGGGCCACAACATAGGGAACAGTATGAGAGGGGATACCCATCCTTGATTTACATAGGGGCCATCTGAATTTCAAAACAGGGTCTGAATGGCCTGGATTTCATATATACAATACGGTAGATCCTCCATGCAAATCCAGGATGGACATCCCCTTCTGAATTGTTCGCATGGGGTTTGGCCCACCTGATTCAGGCCTCATCAGCCTGATGTTGGGCCCCTGGGGTAACATTCACTGATACATATTATTAGAGGCGGCACGGGACAACTCGACTAGGCAAACTCGACCTGTACGAGTCGTTTAGACTTGACTCAATTCAAACCTTGTGGGTGAGTCGATACCAATTGAGTAAAATTCCTCTATTCCGAACTCAAATTGAGCCGAGTTCGGGTCACCAGTTCACCCAATAACTCGATTCGACTCAACCTAAAATTCAACTCAGTATTGACTCAATCCGAAATTCGACTCCTCTCTCTCTCTCTCTCTCTCTAGCTGATGGAAAGGCTGCAATTCTGACAAGTGCACCTAGGTTTTGAGCTGTGATTTCAGCATATGTATACCTGATGTATCCAACCGACTCAGTACTAATTCGGCCCAACTCGGTACTTGTGACTGGGTTAGACTTAGTCTAGATTAGTTCAGGCCAGACTTGGACTTGGATTGGGTTAGGCATGCTGGACTCCGTACTGAGTCAGGTGGGTTAGGTCTAATTTAAAATTGAATCAAGTTGGGTCAACCCTAACTCGGTCTAACTCAATGCCCCGCTCTACTTATGATAAATGGGTTGAATATTTTGCATGCATCAGGTGGGCCCCACATTAGCCCAGTACGAGTACCACTAGAGATCGCCTCAATCAGTTCAGTCCTATCTATCTAATTAGTAGATTTTTGTTTTCATAGGATAGTTGTTAGCTTAACTTCAATTTTAAGCCAAGGAAAATAATATTGGACCATTAAGGGATGGTCCGTTGGGTCTTTTGGCCTGGCCCATCACAGGTCTGGCTCAACCCTGTCAGATTGGATCGGGACTTCGGCCCAACAATAACTGGTCTGGGCTCAGTCAACCTGATTGATCTACCAGGTTGGGTTGGGCCAGGCCTAACCTTGAACATGATTTAAATGCTAATTAACCGTATATCGATGTAATCCATACCATTAAAATACATGTAGGGTGGGCCCGTTTCAGGATTGGATCGGCCTTGGCCCAATGCCTTCAACTTTTCAGTTTAGGTTAGAATGACATGGACTTAAATCCAGCCCTCGGACATCCTAGTGGGGCCATTAGGGGTATAAATGAGTAGGTAGGATCCTCTGCAAGGTTTATGGAATGAGCTTATACTACAGCTAGAGCTATAAATGGGTCAGGCCTAGGGTCAGCTTCGGCCTGGATTATGATTATACGGGCCGGGCCTAGTCAACTATTGATTAAGGCCCATTTACAGTCTTGCTTGTGGCCCCCACTGTGATGTTTTCAAGGAATCCAACCATCCATGGGGTAGTGATGCCGCACATACACTGTGGTGGCCCCACCTTCAAACGTTTGTAGAATATGCTTATGCTACAAACGTGGTAGAGGACTACGGTTGATCCAGGACGGATTTCCTGCCAAAGCCTTTCTTCCTGCTCAAGGATGCTGGGTGGGGCCCATCGACATGTTTGTGGAAAATCTACCCCGTTAATCCGTTTTTAGATCTCATTTTAGGACATGCGACCAAAATTAGGTTGGTCCAAATCTCAAGTGGGTCCCACAAGATGGAAAATTGGGGAAAGAAATACCCACGTTGAAACCTTTTTGGTATCTACCTATATGTTTATATGCCATCCAAACCGTTTATAAGATCATTTCCACTGGGAATGGGATGAAGTGAAAATATAAAAAATTTATCCTTACACAAAGCTTTTATGGCCACAAGAATGCTTCAACGGTTTTCACTGAATCCTCACTTTTTCCTATTGTGTGGCCCACTTTAGTTTTGAGTCAACCTAATTTTTGGTCAAATGTCCTAAAATGATCTCTCAAAACGGATGAATGGGGTAGATTTCCCACAAACATAACGGTGGGCCCCACCCTGCATCCTTGCGCAGGAACTTCTTGCAAAGGCTTTTGCAGGAAATCCGCGTCCGCTGATCCAGTGGTTTTGGAGGTATTGCATATTTCCATGACGTTGCAAAAAAAAAAAAAAAAAAACCTGGAAAATGACTAGAAGAGTGAAAAAAGGTGGCAGGTCTGGACCTTTTGGGATCAAGTTTAGAATATGGACGGTTCTGATCACTGGACCATCTCTAGATGTAGGTCCAATGGGGCAACACGTGCTGGGGATCGAAAACGAACTCATTGCACGCGAGGATAACTTGCAGCTGTACTGCCTACCACAAAACAGATGATGTGCCGTGAGTTTGTTCTAATTAAAGGGTTAGGATCGTTTAAACAATGGAATATTTTTAACCATGGACCACTCATTATGGATCTAATGAATGAACGGTTCTGATCTCATCTACGGTGGAATGCTATTTATTATACTACCTGGACGTACACGTTAGTGAGAAACCACACGGTAAGCCCGACCCTGGTTTTAAAACACGGACGAGTCCTTTACGACTTTTCTGAGTCGACTCAGGTACCTGATCCGGTTCAGTACTAAGTGTCGACCCGAATCACGAGTCTTTTAAATGAGACCGACTTCAACCCACCGGATCCACCACAGAGCTCTGCAAATTACGCTGAAACTACGATGTGATGTGTTGGCCCACCATGATGAGTGACTAGCATCCATTCCGTCCATCACATGCGGGCTTCATGCTCTCTCTGGCGATAAAATATCATGTGGATTTGAAATTCAGGTGGGTCACACTACAGAGAACAGTTGGGATTGGAACACCCTCCCTTGAAAATCTTTCATTGTGTGGGGTTCGGTAGATTTTATTTTTTCTTTTACCGTATGAATGGACAATCCACGTGAGTTTTGGATTGGCCTAATATAAGAGCAAAAGGAGAATGTGGGACCACACTGTTGTTAAAAAGGTGTCTTAAATCTTGGATGTCCAAGATTCTCGATCAGTCGAGGGACTGGCTCAACTAGTCGAGGGTTATGGAGATGGTGTGCGGTATATGCGTGGACTGCATAAATTTGATGCGGTTTCTAGGAATGTGTGTAAGCGTGATTTCTTCGTTTATAAATAGGAGTTTCTAGTCATTTTAAGATATGCTAAGGCATTCTAAAGGTATTTCAAGAGTTTCTAAAATGGTTATGAGGTTATCAAAGGGTATAGCAAGGGTGAGATTCGAGGTTGTTCGAATCGGGTAAGTCTTTTCTCTTGGTAATGTATACTTTCATGGTAGAATTATGTCGCTTTGTGCCGTTGTTTTTTCTAGAAAGGATTTTCCACGTTAAATCTTTGTGTTCTCTTATGTGTGCTTAATGCTCTTAGATTGTTATCCTAGATCCATCTCTGTGTGATTCCGCAGCACAAATCCTTACAATCTAATTAGTCCGGACAACCAAACACAAGGAAGATCCAAAACTACAAGGGAGTTTAATGTTAGTATACCAATCATTGAATAAATTTTGGGTGAAGCTAAATAACGTGGACTACACAAGTTATCAATGACATTGATTAAATGAGAAAATGGGCTCTAGTATATAGAGAGGACCTCACTACTTAAGAAGTAACCATAAAAATGAAGGAATCCACTATTTATTTATTTATCTATTTACATTTACTACTTATTTATTTCATACTAATTATCGGTACTGTAATGGGGAAATATAATCTGACCGTCCTTAGGGTCGGCTTGTACTAATGAGCATGCACTCCTGTGCTATCTCACCCAGAGAAGCTAGAGTTCACTTCCCCAAGCACAGCCTTTGGCGGCACACGTCCTCGAGCTTCCACATATGTACCTCACAAGGACTATCTTGAAGTGCACTAGTTAGTCTATCTCAACTTAGGACAGGCCCAAGGGGTTGATCGGCTCAGCAAAGTTGAGGAAGAGCTCATCAAGGACAGATAAGACCGATGAGAAGATAAGTCTAACCTTCAGCTCGAAAAAACCAATAACCTGGACAACCAATGCAGAATTTCTGAGCTCCTCAGTGTAGTGCTCGGCCCATCCGTGGTCAATCGACTGGGTTAACTTATCTTAATGTAGATCTGCTTCATCCAGTAAATCGATTGGATTAGCTTGGCCCTGACACAAATAAACGAAGATTCAGCTCAAATCTTTGTAGTGACCAATTTCTGCAGCATTTAACCTCTTCATGAGTCCTGATAACCTAATCGGATTATTCATATATGGATCCACCTTGGACAAGATAAGGGATCCATACCGTGCTGACCTACCTCCTCTGCTGGGTGAATGATCTTCCTCAACTATGCACGACTCCAGATAACCATTGACACCCATCACTTATGTAACTGTCCACCGCGTGATTCCAAGGTAACTGCCCACATTCACCACTCACACATATCTTGCCCTACGGCTAAGATCGTGCTTAAGATTATGGACTACCCCATCCTATGAACACTATAAATAAGGGGCCCATCTACATGAAAGGGTATACAAAATCTCTCACCTAGAATCCTTTTACACGACTAGATACCGATTCCTAGCCTGACTTTGGCATTGAAGGATCCCCTGCTCTATCCAGGGCCTCTTTGGTTCTTCTCCTCCGCAGGTGCTCGGAGGTTTGGAGAGGGTGGTCTAGATTCCTGCATCAACATGTACAATTTTATAATTTGAGGTAGAATAAATATATGAAAGAAATAAAATATCATGGTTAAGATGGTTATAGTTGCAAAAGTTATCGGAAATTTTATTTTATACACTAAAAGAATCTATTTTGCTATTAATAAACCTGGAGAGGGTAAAAGAATAACTAAAAGAAAAGAAATTGATTAATTATTCATTAAAACTTAATTTAATTCAATGACATGATTTAGATGAGGATATATAGCTTGGAGATGTCGAACAAAAATTTATTTATTTACGTCAACTTTTTAAGGAGCTCATTCTAAACTTGCTCGAGCTACTACCATAGAAATAGAAAGGAATGAAGTCACCCACTGTTGAAACATTCCTAAGGCCCGTTGAGATGTTTAGATTCCATCCAACCCGTTCATAAGGTGATTCCCACCTAGATGAAGGGAAAATACAAACATAACCTTGATCCAAACTTGTTGTGGTCCTCACTAAGGTTTCAACTGTGATTGTTTAATCCTCACTCATGTGGCCCACTTAAGTTTTTAATTTTCTCACGTTTGTCCTTATGTCCTAAAATGATCTCGAGAAAATTGATGGGTAGAGTGGATATAACACAAACATCATGGTGGGCCCATAAAGCTTTGGGTCAAGGGAGCCATGTAACCCTGAGTTGGGTCCTAGTGCAAGCCAATGATTAGATGCGTAACCCTGAGTTAGGTCCTAGTGCAAGCTAATGATTAGATGCATATAGGCAAATGCTTATTTTTGTTTTTATTTTTTTCCTTTCTATTATTTTATTAATCAAAGAAAGCTTTGTAACACCCTAATCTCCTTTAATAAACAAAGCCTTCTTATCCACCAAAACCTATAAAACTAAGGTTTCCTACTTCTAAGTGGATTCCATGGCACTATCTGTGGTGAATGAAGCTAGTGCTTACCCCTCCTTCCCTTCTCCTCTTTCAACAAAATCATCACACTCATAAAGAATTAGAAAGAGATGAAATTGGGGTTATGATGATACATCAAAGTGTGAATGGTGTCCTGATGTTTAGCTATTTACCATAGTTTAAAAACTTATCACAGTTGAGTGGAAAAGCAGTCGATCAACTAAACTCAATTAGATTTCTAATCCATTCAATGTGAAGCCTGTTACCATTGATTTCTTTTCATATAAAGGAAAAAAAAAATAAAATTGGACCAGATTGGGTTTTTGTGAGGGTTCACATTCCATTATGGGGAGGTTTCGAGTCCAACTGGTTGTACCATCATTTAAGGTCCACTCAGAAAATAACTTCCAACCTGACATGTTAGCTCAAAATCCAACCCTTCCAATATGTGTTTTTTCCACCATCAGTATCACCTTGTGGAAAAATCATCCCCATCCACTCATTAGGTAGGACACACTATCGAAAATAACTTTTAACTATTGATAAATAAAAAAATATAAGTGTGGCCCACTGGGAAAGTGGATATGGCTGATTTTTGCCAAAAATAATCCAAATAACTGGGGCAACTTATTTTGTGAGTTGGATGTGTGTATGCACATGAAAGATTGGCAATTATTTGTTGCGTAGACCATAAATTACGGTCGGACTAGTTGGACTTGAGACCTCTTTTATTAATCAATGCATCATATACTAGGCTTTTATATTTAAAATTAGAAGTAACTGTATGCTCCTCCCCTTATTTTTTGGACAATGATAAACCTTTCCTAGGTTTTCATTTTTGGGTTATTGCAAAAACCACCCTCCATTTGGATCCATTAGAGGCACTAGAGCAATCTATACCAAATGATGAAATGGTGTCATTTGATGAGCTCATTTTGCCCACATATGGAGTGGAATAATACAATCATCAAGTGGGCTACACCATAAACAATAATAGATAACCATCTAAAAATCTCCAAATTTATGGGTGGAGACCCTTGTGATTGGATCAGTTTGATTTTTGAGTCTCCCATTTTCATAATGGAGTGACCATGCTTAACAAATTCGATGACATATATGCAATAAGTGGCCCACACACATCTACGGCTAGTTGTGTATGAGATAAGGGTAAAATGGTCAATTGCTCAAGGCGAACTTAATTGGCCCAATCTAAAATTTTAGTTGGGCCGAGTTGGGTTGCATTGAGGCTAAGTTGGGCAAGGTTAGAGATCCTAACCCGACCTTAGACGAGGCCACGGTCAACCCTAACCATCTCGAACCCAACCATATATTACATATATAGTATCATAATCATCTAATCCCTGTCCTAACTAATTAGGGTTGGCTATATTACATATGTAGTATAAATTATTATAATTAATGTACATGCAGTATAACATACCAAAATTCTAATTTAGAGTGTTTTGCGTGGCTCAACCTGATATGGCGCATTGGGTTGGGTCAGGCCATGGGCTGACCCAATGTCATGCGAAGTTGGGTTTGGGTTAACCCTCAACCAAACCCGACCCACCAAGTTGCTTCCTTGTTTCCTTGCACCCTCAAATCTACAACAATCTTTGAAATAGAGGGAAGGTATTTGTAACGGTCTAAATGGAAGGAATGTATAGTTATCATATAAATGAAGGGAGGTAGATGTGAAACCTTACAAAAAAAAGTTATTTACTATAAAATTCCTCAAAAATTAAGATTTTACTAATTCATGCATGGAGGAATCAAAATTCCTAGATAGAGAATTATAAGGGAGGAATTACAAAAATGCCCTCATTATTTTTTCTTCTAAAAGTGGTAAAGAATTGTAGGGCCACGTGGCATGTGCATGACTTCAGCCCATCCAAGATATAAAACCAAACCCCCCCCCCCCCCCCCCCCACAAAAAAAAAAAAAAAAAAAAAAAAAAATCTAACTAAGAATTGTAGGGCCCATATGGTATGTGCATGACTTCAGCCCATCAAAGATATAAAACTCATAAAAATTCTAACTGATCAAAACATCAGATTGGCTACACATGAATTTGGATGCTCTTGAGTGGTGTTAGAGCTGTATACGAGTTAAGTTAGCTCAGTTAGCCCGCTCCATTCGACTCAGAAAAGCTTGACTTGTCTCGGCTCGAAATTGGATTCGGATTGAGTCGAGCTGGTTTCTGAGTTCGAGCTTGCCCAAGCTCGACTCGTTCGGATCGAACTGACTCGGATTGAATTAGCTGGTGACTTGGTTATTTTGATATGAATGTTGCTCGCCGAGTGCTTGATAAAACGACTCAACGAAGTGTTCGCGAGAAAGGAATGGATAGGTCGGCTATTTGATTTTGATGTTGCTCTCCCGGGTGTTTGATTTTGATACTGCTCTCTAGGTGTTTGATGAAATACTTGTAAAATGTTGTTACTGTTTTACTTTCCGTGAGAATTCGATGATGTATTATACCTGTTTGAGAAAATGCCGAACAAGCTCAAACTCGACCCAAACTGGCCCGAACTGTTGATCGAACCGAGTCAAGATAGCAAGACAGGCTTGAGGACCGAGCTGAGTCGAGTTTAAGCTAGGGTTAGCTATGAGCCGAGCCGAGCTATGCCAAGCTCGACTCATTCAACTCGTGTACAACTCCAAGTGGTGTATATTCTTTTTTTTTTTTTTTATGGTGTCCTACCTTATGATTAGATGGAATAGTTTTTTAGTTGGTCTGATCATCATGTTGTAATGCAGTTGTTCAATGGATTGGATGCCATATACATACCACATGGACTCTACAATTCTTTACCTCACTACCTTTTACAAAAGAAAATAAACCAAGATATTTGCTAAAAGTATTATTTGGCAAAATCTAAATTCTTATGAAATTCTCTAAATATAATCACAATCATGTTTTCTTTTGAGTTTTTAGATGAGTGATAGAGTACACCTGATATGATAGACTTCAAATCTGGCCATACATGGTTTTAGAACCATGGTGTACAAGTAGGTTCCATGATCTGATTTACGCAACAGTTCTATGGCCTGCATTAGTGTGCTTTTAGGAGAGGTTCTTTGGGATCCTCTGTAATCTATTGGTTTTATCTATACTTGTAACGCCTCGGGAAAAATTCTGTACTAAGACTCGAGTACCACCTCGATCAGAAATTACTTAGGACTAATTCTCATAGAAAATGAACCTAAGTTAACTAGCGCTATGCTAGATTAGCTGTGAAATTAGCACTGATCATTTTAAATACGTTCTGCAAGATCCAAAACTTGTGGAATCGTTAACGCTATAATATCCTGAAACCTAGGATCAAATTCTAAACCCGTTTGTTCTCTGGAACCCTTCGAAACTTTGTATTGGATCTAGACCTCGCGTCGAAAGCCCGATATCTATAATCTCAGACCATTGTGACCGCTTAGTTGGACTTGATAATCTTTTCAAAAATCAAGCCTAACTGATGTCCTGACGCTATTTTACTGAGTTCGGAGTGAAGAGAGTGAGAAAATAAAAAGATTTAGAAAAGAAATTCTAAATCTGGCACGTTCACTTGCGCATTATTTTTAAGCGTTCTGACCGTCAGAATTTAGTCAAATTTCATCCTCGGATCAGGAAAAAGTGGCTCTTTCATGTTATGAAACTTGTAGTCATGATTTAGGTTCGGTAACCGTTGAATTGAAACTGGTCTGCCACAGACCATCTGGAAGTCCGATCGGACTGAAAACTTAACTGATTAAAGATCCGATGCTAGTAAGCTTAAGTCCGACCGCAATTGATAACAGGACCTCCAGAAGTATCCTTTTGGATCGAAAAAAAACCCATTTTGGTTATAACCCAAGTATACCTTGGTTTAAGGTCTAAATAGGTGAGTTTCTAACCTATTTAAGGACCTTAAATGCTCTCATATCTCTCACCCACGAATTTGAGAAAAACCCTAAAAACAAAAGAGAGAAAAGAGAGATTGTGTGAGAGTTGTGAGGGAAAATCCCTGTCACTCTGTCTTGCTACAACACGTGCTTAGCCATCACAATCAAATCACTTTCTCGGTGATTCTAACTTCATTCTAAGTAAGAAAACCCTAACTTTAACCTGTTTTAGGCATTCTATCGATACAAGTAGCGAAGTAGCTGACTTATCTTATGATATAAGTCGTCATATCGACGTTGACGAAGCGTAAGGTTCTTACTCGATTCATTACACTCCTACGGCGTAAGGTGCGGATTCTAGATGCTTAGGTTATCTTTTTTCAAAACTTTCAATGTCGTTTAATAGTAGGTTAGTGACAAGGATGTTGTTTGACATGTAGAACATGCTGTCTGTTTTTAATTTCGAATACGTACGGAGAATACGAGACTAGGGTATTTTAGGTATTTGTAGAAAATACTGTATATGTACATATTTTGCTAAAATGATTGGCATGTGTATTTGTCGTGTACCTATGCTAGTTATGCGTGTATGATCTGTTCAGCGAAGAGATTCGCCCTAATGCACATTTTTGGCCGACATACTCCATGTAGGCTAATGTGTGTAGACTAAGTGTTTGTATAAAGTCTTGTATAAGTAAGTATTGAGATTGGATTCTCAACTAGTTAATGATGTACATGATTTCCTCCATATTTGTTGTGTTTGAATTGATTACCTTATGCAAGAAATACTCGTGTATGTTTAATTGCTTATGATGTGTGCTATAACATGCTAATATCATGCTAGAATTATGTGTATTTCAATCATGTCTCTCCTATGTGATTATTGATCTAGAGTACAAGTGCTTGAGGCTATACTCTAGTCCAGGCAGTAGGTAACAGATTTGAGATCGTGGTTGGATTCTCTTTGCCACAAAGGACGCATCGACGAACCCAAGTTGTGCTTGGGTTGACGGCAGTGGTTAGGTCACACGAGGTGCTTATGCACTTCATGTCGTTCAGCTTGAGGTGCGCTGAGACTAGTTGAGCTCGTCAAGTAACCCGACTGACCATTGTATGCTCACCTTGTACTGGTCATAACTGCTTGAACATAGGGTACTGAACTTACCAGTGAAAATCCTGATAACCATGGTACCTTGATCTATTAAGACTCATGAGCCGGGCATGGTGGTATGAGACACCGTGGTCGAGCTGTCTGCCTACGCTGGGGCCACAAACCTCCCCGTAGTGACCAGTGAGTACCTTAGACTCGTGAGACGATTGTGGTGGTATGGGACACTACATTCGAGCTGTCGGCCTACTCTGATTGGTGACGAGCCCTTTGTAGTGACCTCGAGTGTATTCTGAGTCTACGTGAGGCGATGACCCTTCCGTAGTAACAAAAGTACAGACTAGGCCTGTATTGATAAGGTGATGGGGGAGTGGTGCAACGAGTGCGAGCAACAGCCCTGACAGCCCTTGCAGCGACCTAGAAATATATCATCGTATGAGACTACTAGGAGTGACGATCCTAGACAGGATCTTTGTTGGGAATGATATAAGGGTAGTACCTTAGTTTCCCAATCCTACTGTTTGAAAGGACTAATAACAACTCGGTAATCATATCCATATCGCACTGCATGTGCCTGAAAGATGTGGAACACTGAGGGAAGAAAGTATGCCGCGAACGTAAGATGGTGTCGCGTGAGGGAGTATGTCGGTGAGGGCATGCATCATTACTGCATCTCATCCTTGCATTAATAACAGTATCTAAGAATGTCTGATTATTTGATTTATTATTATCGCGTGATTGATTTGATAACATGCTAATCTTTGGTCTATGATCCCACTGAGTTGATCACTCACTCCCACGTTACGGGACGATGCTTGCAACACCTACCAGACTCTGTCTTAGATGCAGATAGCGAGGCGATTCAGGATGTGGAGCCGGACTACTACGAGGACAAGGACGAGTTCTCGTACATGCAGTTTTTTGACGGCTTCGCATAGGTGGCCTGGATCAGCGGAATTTTGCTAGTTGGACCATATGACATTTTAATTTTGGTTTGTATATGTATATGTGACTCAGAGATGCATTCATACTTTGGAGACAGATCGAGATTGTTTTGATATCTTTTAGTCTTCCGCTTGCGTTTTATCACTGGACCTGGAGTATGAATTGCAGTTTTGGTATAATCTCACTCATGTTAATGCACTAACTCAGACTACATCTAAATCATAAGCATATTTGTTGCATAAGTGACGTTTTGGAACTCGGGAGTTGGGTTATACTCGACCCCCGATTTTCAGAGTGTTACAATACTGTCCATCCATTTTTTTCCCCTTCATTTTAGGGTATGAGTCCAAAAAATGAGTCAGATCAAAGGCTCAATTGAGCCACATCACAAAGAGGAGTGGTGATAATGACACCAACTATTGAAACCTTTCAAGAGCCCACCAACTTCCCATATGCACTTAGCCCACTAAGATCATTTCTCTTTATGGGACCCATTATATCAACAGTTTGAATGGCTAAAACCTAAGCACAATAGTGCAATTCTACAGCATGTCTTCTAATGCAATAGGTTCTCATAAATCCTCAAAAAGCGACATCAATTGTATTTGATCGTTGATTTCTGCGTTAGTTTTATCTAAAATTATAATGATGACATTTTTACATTATTTTTATGTTAAATCATCATTAAAATATTTTGAGATTATTACTGATGCTGTTGTTTAATTTAAGATTTTCACAATAATTAAATGAAAAAATATAAAGATTATAAATTTCCTTAGTAAGATGTGAAATGATACGACAATAATAAAATTACTACTCTCATAAGAGTCATGAGAAACTCTAATAGATTATGAAAATTCCATATGCATGCACTAATCCTCACCTACTTTTCTCATGGATGCACCTCGATACAAACCGTTCAAATCATCAGATCCTACTATGAGTGGAACATAGTCTAAAAAACAGATTGATTGATGATCTGTCACGCCCCAAACTCGGAAACTGGGCTCACAAAATTCCTGATCACCAAATCCGGCGCCGACAGCCTCCGTAGAACCCTATTCTCGGCTCCTAGCGCCCATTCACCAGGTTCCGATCCTAGGATGCTACGAGGAAGATTTTCAATGTCAGTTTGATTCGTAATAAGCATAACCAAATGCATAACCCACAAACAACAACCAAAAAATCCATTACATTTGCACTATGATCAAAAACTTTACAAGTACAATGAGCATAAAGGGAAATACAATGGTAAAGAACAAAAACTCCAAAACGCTCTGCAACGTGCTCCTGCCTCAGCGCTGTTGCGAACCAATGTCACCTGCACGCAACGGTCGTGCATAAACTTACAGAAAGCTTAGAGGGTGGTGAAAGTGTGTGCGCAAGGTAGTAATATGAACATGCAATGTCGGAGTAATGCGGAATATGCAGATGGAACCATGATATCATGAGCCATACCAAGGCTATGTAATGCAAGACATGAATGGTATCGGCCATCCCAAGGCCATGCGATGTACAATGCAACTCAAGCATACAGGTCCTCATCTATGTTCACACATCAATGCAGCTCAAATATGGAATATCACCGGGGTCTAGTACACTCTAAACCAGATTGTTGCCACATCGCGCGCAATAAGGTAAGTGGAAGAGACCACACTATCCGTCTGCCAATATCGGATGCGACTTGTCGATAGCGGACCCATTCCTCGAGCTGGTCAAACTCAGCCTAGCATTGCCCCCTACTCTCGGGCGGATAAGGCCGCACTCCCTTCCAAGCGACCACGACACAGTGGAGAGAGTAACCGTCTGGTAATCGGCACTCAACGCTCATCTACTCACTCGGTCTAGACGTTGGAGCAACCTCTTAGTACCATAAGGGTTTAGGAACTTTCACCCAGGGATATCAATAGCACCCCATGTAGAATAAGATTTTCGGTATCCAATCCTGCCAACCACGATTCCTCTGTGGAGGCTACGGCCCTGATGTCGCTAGGGCGTAAAATAACCATGTCACACAAGTGCGAAATGCATGATTCACGCTATCCAGTCATGCAACAATTCATGCGCATATTATGCACTCATGTAGGGCAATACTGCCTAACCAGGAGCCCATAAATAACCTGTCCGAAGAAAAATGCTATGCTCAGACAATTGTCACGTCAAGCATACATATGATACGTATGATCATGAGTCATGAACTGTACTAAACATGTTATAATAAAATGAACTATCTTACAATGCAGATGGACCTGGACGGCTTATACACGATAAGTACGACCTAGTAATGGACCCTAAGGAGAGTCGTAATGTGGACATCCAACCAATCATTACACTCGCAATGTGGACGTCAAACCAACATTGCTTCCAAGGCACGATCTTTGTAAACATCAGTACTTAGTCTGTAATGGATTTACACATTACAATGGACCGTAGGTTCTTCCCATTGGACCTTACATATATATCAAATGGGCCATATCTTATGGGCCTTCTATTCATCAGATGGGCTACATAAATGGGCCACACCAATGGGTCTTATGTGCATTGCAATGGGTCAAAATCAGTGGGCCTTGGGTTGCATCAAATGAGCTTAGTCTCATGAGTCTAATATGTGACCAATGGGTCACACCAATTGGGTCCCACATGTGGATCAAGTGGGCCTCAACCCATAGACCTAACATGAGTCAAATGGGCCTAAACCCCGAGGCCTTAATCAAATAAAATGGGCCTAACTCATGGGTCTCAAATAAATCCAATGGGCCTAATCCCATGGACCCTTTTTATAATCAAATGGGTTTAATTCTATGGGCCTTACAATATCAAATGGGCTTACTTCCATGGACCTTACAATATATTAAATGGGTTTACTTCCATGGGCTTTAAGAATGCAACAAATGGGTCCGATTTTATGGGCCTTGAAGTACATCAAATGGGCCTAGTCCCATGGACTTGAAACATATCAAGTGGGCCTAAACCCGTAGGCCTTAAATATTAAATGAGCCTAAGCCCATAAGCTTTACATATCAAGTGGGCCCAAGTTCTTAGGCCTTAAATGAATCAAATGGGCCTAGCCCATAGGCCTTTTATAATTCAAGTGGGCCTAACCCATAGGCCTTTTACAATCTAAATGGGCCTAACCCATAGGCCTAAAATGCTCTTATCAAGTGAATGGACGGTCTGATTTCATCATGGCAGGTCCCACTGTCCAGTGGACAGTTCGGATAGAGCACATACATCATAAGGGCCCCACCGTCCGTTGGAAGGTGGAGGCAACGCATACAGGAGGTGGGCGCCACCGTGGTGGGTGCCACCGTCCACCTGGACGGTGGACTTAACACATACTTCATATGTGGGGCCCACTGCACCCCCCAGATGCCATCCAACCCATTCATTAGGTCACTCGGACCTGGATGAAGGGAAAACATAAATTTCAGCTTGATCCAAT
The DNA here is from genome assembly GCA_037074715.1 of Magnolia kwangsiensis. Lineage (NCBI taxonomy): Eukaryota > Viridiplantae > Streptophyta > Magnoliopsida > Magnoliales > Magnoliaceae > Magnolia > Magnolia kwangsiensis. The sequence continues at coordinate 91,693,215 of CM073585.1, forward strand.
ACATCTGTGGGCCCCAAAAACTTTTCAATGGCAGAATTCAATTCACACTGTTTCACGTGGTGTGGGCCACCTGAGTTTTGGATCTGTCTCATTTTTGGAGGGGGGCCACTTTAGAGGGTGGCCCATCCGATGAACGGTTTAAATGGCATATAAACATCAAGGTGGGGCCCACGGCTGGAGCCGTGGGTCCCTTGCTGGACGCCACCGTCCGCCCTCACGCTGCACACAGTAGCGTGCAGCGGCAGCAGTGTCAGGAGGCAGAGGGTATGCCTCATTCAAAAAAATGGGAAAATTCATTTTTTGATGGTTTTTCGCACATGGGGCCCACTAAAATGAAATTCGCCCCGGCCATTGCATTCAGCGGCCCACAACAGTCGAAATGAGTCCGAAGTTTGAATTTTTTTGATGATAGAAAATGAATAAAATAAGAAAATAGATCCTTAAATGGTAATAGTACATTCTTTGATGCTATGGCCCACCAGGTCTTCCAATCAGCCCCAAACTTCTACCCAACGGCTAAAATATTGTAGGCAAGAGGATGGACGGCTTGGATTGTTCAAATACATCATGATGGGGCCTAAGCAAGTAGGCCACCAAAGGCTTCTATTCTTCTTTCCCTTTTCTCTTTTTTTCCTTTGAAACGTCCAGCGTCCCAGACGCTGGACGGCTTGCTTTCTTTAAAAAAATAGATTGTGATGGGCCCTGATGAAGTGGGCCACCACTGATGGGTGTACAACGCATATGGTGGGCCCCACTTGAATAAATCTTGAAGAAAAATAATGCCAAGGTGGGATCCATTCAAGTGGGCCACACAATCCTTTTGCATAAAAATAAAATAAAATAAAATAAAATAAAAGAAATAAAAGAGAGAGAGAGAGACATAGAGAGTGGGACACGCCTTGTGATGGAGGGACCCCGACATTATGGGCCCTCCCTTACAACGAATCATACATCAAGTGGGCCTTAAAGCATGAGGGACCATCAAACTTAAAATCAAAGGTGGGGATCCTTTTCCGACCAATATGGATGGTCTAGATGACCTTTTTGTAATGAAATAAACATCATGATGGGGTCCATGGAGAATGGCCCCATCATGGAGTGATCATGATGATCCAAATGGGCCATCGGCCACATTTTACGGTCCCAAGTGAGATCCACACCATTGATCGGTGGGCCTCACTTGGCACATCATAAAAACAAGAAAAACTAGAATGATCTAGCACCCACCGTCCGATCTTCTTTCTCCTAGAAGTTCCTTGGCACCTTAGCTTGGTTTTCAACGGTTAAGATGAGGAATGGAGGGTTGAGATGAGAGATTTTGGGATGAAGAGGTGGGCCACATTTGGAGTTTAGGAAGAGGGGGAGGATTCCATAAGTATGGAGTCTTGGAACTCTTTTGTTGCTTGAAAATTTGAAATGAGAAAGAGAGAAAGAGAGAGAGAGTGATGTAAGGGAGAGAGAGAGAGTGATGGATGAATGTGGTGAGTGATGGTTGTATAAGAAAAGCTTGACTTTTGAGGCTTTTGTGTAAGAGAGGTATGGGTGGTGAAGACTTTTGTGGCTTTTTGTGTAAGAGAGGTATGGGTGGTGAAGACTTTTGTGGTTGCTTGGGAAAAGAGATGAAAGTGATGTGTACTTGACATGTGATGGCTTGATGGATTAATTGATTGATGGGATTGATGTGATTGATGTGACACATCGTAGAGATTCCTTTGGGTTTCGCAACGTGCGGCGTTTTCTCGCACCGAACGTTGGCCTATATCTCTTAACCAGGGTATCGCCTCGGCGCGCGAGTTGCGGTATCGGAACCACAACGACGGCGCGGTCGCTATGGTATTGGTCTCGGGTTGAGTCGACTCGGGTTGTCGGCAGATGAATCAGGGTCGCGCGTCGATATCGGTTAAGGGTTGAAGGTCACCGGAATTCGACCGGTAAGACCGCGGAAGTCTACGGAAAGGTACGGACCAAGATACGGGTCTTACATGATCTTATTTCGTTATAGCGCTCTAAAAATTGGGGGTCAAGTAAGAGCCTAACTCCCGAGTTCCAACGTATCACTTATGCAACATAAATAATGATGATTTAATGTTGTTTGTATTAGTGCCTTAAACATGAGTGAGATTATACCAAACAGCATATCATACATCAGAGACAATTAATTACGCAAGCGGAAGACTGTAATAAGTATATAGAACATATAAGTGATTGTAAGTCTTCTAAGTATGATTATATTACTAGGTTAAATAGTTACATGAAAAATTTTAAAATATACAAAATGTGTAATGTCATCTAGTCAGTAACTCAATAATCCTCATCTATCAGAGTGGTCTACATAAACCTGCCTGACAACTGCATGTAGGAGAACTCCTCTTCATCATAATAGTCTGGATCTACCTCAAAAGCATCGCCATTATTTGCATCTACAATAGGGTCTGGTTGGTGTTTAAAGCACCGTCCTAGAACGTGGGAGTGAGTGATCAACTCAGTGGAACTATAAAGCAAAAGGTTAACATGTTATTAATTCAATCAAGCAGTAATGATAAAGTAGTACAACACTAATGTCCTAAGTGCTCTTGTTAATACAAGTATGATATGTTATAATGATGCATGCCCTTGCCTACACTCCCTCTTGCAACAACATCTAACAATCGCAGCATGCAACACTCCCGCTGTACTCTTCCATGCCAAAGGGACATGCAATGCGATGCATGAGCGTGATTATCAAGTTCTTATTAGACCTTTTCATACAGCAGGATTGAAAAGTTAAGGTACCTCCCTTATATCATTTCCCAAACAATGATCCATTCTAGGGTCGTCAGTTCTAACTGATCTCATATAATATTATGGTTCCAGGTTGCTACAAAGGGCTCATCACTACAATGTAGGCCTAACTTATACTCTAGTTGCTACGGAAAGGTTCGTCGCCTCAGCGCAGTCTCAGAGTATACTCGAGGTCACTACTAATGGCTCGTCACCAAGTTGTAAGCCGACAGCCTGAATACAGTGTCTCATACCACCGTATTTGGCTCACGAGCTTAGGTTACTCACTGGTCACTACGGGTGGGCTCGTCACCCAGGCGTAAGCCGACAGCTTAACTACGGTATCCCATACTACCATATCTAGCTCATGAGTCTTAGCGAATCAAGGTACTAAGGTTAAATGGGTTTTCGCTGGTGAGTTTGGTACCTTAGATTTAAGCAGTGGTATCCATACATGGTGAACATACATTAGACCAATCAGGTTGCTTGACAAACTCGACTCGTACGGGTGTACGTCGAGCCGATCGACATGGAGCCCGTAAGCACTCCGTGTAGCCTAACCACTGCTGACAAGCAGTGTACGACTCGGATTCATCGGGCGTGTCTTTCATGGCTAAACAGTTCGGTCACCGATCACATACCATTACCGATTGCCTGGACTACATCGTAGCCCCAAACACACTTCAAATAGAAATATATGCATATAGTAGTCAAAGATAGTATGTGAGAACTAAAATCAAACATAAATCTTACCTTAAGCAGTTCGATAAAACACCTACTGCACATGTACCGTACATAGGCATTTCATCCTAAATTCACATAGTAATGAAATAGGTTATATAAAGGATACTATATCCATGGATAGAGGAATTGAGAATCTCATCTCAACACCCTCATTACATGCATTTAAACAGGTATTTTCACATTCAAGCATTTTATCAAACACTTAGGCTACACATAACTAATACATGTAGTTAAGTAGTTATAATGGGTATTATAGTAAATCCCATTACAAAGGGTTCACCATACGTAAAACAATCATGTATTGTTAGTCAATGAACATGACAAGCATAAATCATAATTCAATACTCACTCAAACATTTTAACAAATACATGGAATGTATTAAAATCAACCTACTCCATGTATATACATAATATATGAAAAATGTCGTATCTACGCACGTGTACCAGCAATCAAGTCAGTCATAAATCAATACTGACATTGAAAGCCTTGAAAACCATAACCTAAACATTTACAATCCGCACCTTTCGCCAGTAGACTCGTAACGAACTCAGTTTAACTACTAAGTCCTCGTATACAGCGCAACGGGAACTTATAACATGTAATAGGTTAACTATTGCACCTTCTACTCTATTTTAATATCTAAAACAAATTAGGGTTTGAATTTCTTACTCAAGTATAGAGTCAAAATCGCTGAAATAGCGATTCAGAAATAGTGGTTAAGCACGTAGATCGGCAGGGATCAAATCCCAAGAGCAACCCCAACTCTCTCTCCCACTTTCTCTCTCTTTCCTTCTCTTTCTTTTCTTCTCTCCCTTACAGTTTTAGAAAATTTGTATAGCAAGGGAGAAAGAGGGTTTAAGGTTGTTATATAGGCCCAGAAGTGATGGGAATGATCCCAAGGCCAAGGTATACTTAGGTTATAGCCAAATACTGGCCATTTCGGTCCAACGGAGTTGTTCTGGAGGCCTCTTTTATACATACAGTCGGACCTAAGCTCCCTGCCAATAGATCTAGGTCAAGCTAAGTTTGCAGTCCGATCAGGTTTACAAATCGACCGCTTGGAACCAGTTTCAGTTCGACAGTCACTGGTACTCGATCAGGGCCACAAGTACTCTGACGTGTGTTGAAAATTTTTTCTAATCCGAGGGTGTAATTGGGTCAGATTCCGATAGTCCGAATCCTTAGATTTGGCCTGCAAGCGAACCAACTCAATTCACTTAAGTTTTAGTTTATTTCCTAAAGATATTTGCGTTTCTCAAACACTTCACTCTAGGCTCAAGTCGTGTGTTTCTAGGTACTATTAGGAGTTGATTTCCAAGATAGTTGTCAAGTCCAGTAAGGCAATCATAATCGTATAGTTTTGCGGTAATCGGACTTTCAACGTGCGGTTTAGGTCCGATACGGAGTTTCGTGATACTCCCGAGAGCAACTGAGTTTTGAAATGGATCATAAGTTTTTAGGTAATGTAGCATTAGCGATTCTGCAGATTTTAGGTCTTATATATCGTATTTAAAGTGATTAGGGCTAATTTCACAGGTAATCTAATTTAGCACCAGTTAATTCTCATTTAATTTCTAAAGGATTTGGTCCTTAGTGATTTTTGCCTGAGGTAATAATCGGGTCTTTGTACAGATTTTTCTAAGATGTTACATTCATAATCTCTGATTAACATGCATTTGCTTGTCCAACTTGGTCTGATGACTTTTGGCCATGTCCCATCTACCACGGATCCCATGGTTTGGACGGCTTAGATCAAGGTGTATGGATAAATCATTATACTCTACCAAAATATCAAGCAGCTGGAATGGAGACAAGAACACCACAGGAACCCCACTTAGGGTGGGCCCACCAGAATCCCACCGAACTTTTAAATTCAAAAATCAGGTATCCACCTCAATGCAAAAGAAACCCATTGCAAATCACAGCCTTCCATCCGTCTATTCTATCACTCTCATGAAAAAAAGACTAGAAAAGAAGAAAAAAGGAGAGCCAGAGATAGAATTCCCAAAAGAAAGAAGTACATATGCTGTGCGTGAGTCCAAAGCAGCTACATATATTCAGAGCTGAGTTCTAAAAAAGAATGGAAAAGAAAAGGATCGAATAGAGAGCTAGCATCTTTCAACTACTTTTCAAAAAAGAGCTAGACTAAGGTGTGTGTCTATGTCAATCAAGATCATTCGATCCATGGGCCCCATTCTCAGATCACAGTGCGTAAATCAAACTGATAAGATGATTTAACTGGTCGTTTGATGGCCACTGATGTTGCAATTTCAATCGCCAGATCAGTGCATTTTCTGGGCCACCTTCCATCCACGTTGGTTCCTGCAATTTGGACTCTGTATTGATATATTCATATGCTAGATGACCTGTTCAACAGTTTCCCAGTACTAAATGCAGAGACATACTGTTCATATGTTACTTATCCTAAAACCCCACAAAAACCTCATCATCTTATCACAGATCAGATGGGATTTTGGCATTAATGGTAGGTGATAATTCTTTGATTGTGTCCCACGATTTGAACTTGTCGAACCTGCTGGGGTCTGCCTCAATCAGCAGCTGGATGACTTCATGGTTGGGTGGAGAGTGGGCACTTGGATCATCTCGTCCTTGAACAGGGCGGATAATCTCTTGTCTAAGATGTCCATTGCCCCTTCTTTGGTCACAACTTTCTGCATTATCCGGAAAATGATGTGCTGGTTCTCGCCGAATTCTGCCTTGACCAGTTTTTAACTGCTTATAATCTCCATTAGCATGACTCCGTAGCTGTAGCCATTGCGTTTGGTTGTCGCATTGGATGAATATGAGTATTCTGTTGTGAAAATTTGGATGAAATCAATCGAATTTTAAATTGGTTAGATGGATTATACAACAATCCAATGAAATTTCGTCAACTGCAGAAATTTTACAAGTATTACTCTGTCATAAGCATTGAACTTTCATTGACATCACTATCATAAACAAACTAAATCAACATTCAATAGAAAATGGCCGAAACTAAGAAAGATCGATGTCAACCACTCTTGAATTTGAAAAAGAATTCAGATGGGCGAGATGCTTTTCCACTCAAATCGATATCCTGGTTTCACTAGGAACTAAAATATCTGTTCTGCTTGCGATTTGGGTCGCACCGAAACGTGCCTCAAATTTTGGACTGAGATCAATTGGGATTTGAAATGAAAGATACAGCATATAAAAGAATTTCAATTTGGTTATATCTTGGGAACTCTGAAAATAAAATCTGTTAAGCTCACCATTTGGGTCATGCCCAAACACGCCCCAAATTTGGGACTGATATTAAGTGGGATTTGAAATGAAAGATACAACATTCAAATAATATCAATTTGGTTGAATCATGGAAGGCCTGAAACTAAAATATCTATTCCTTTCACAGTTTGGGTCATGTCCAAAAACAACCAATTTGAGGACTGCAATTAAGGTTAGTCGGGAACTTAAACAAAAGATTCATCATTTAAAGAATATCAATTTGGTTGAATATTAGAAACTTTGAAATGAGAACTCATTCCAAAGACAATCAAGATTACCTACATGATATAGGAGAATGCATAAAAACCTCGACAAAACCAAATCCAAAAGAATGGTAATTTAAGTTCAAATTCAATCGAGTTGAGATTTTAATTACCAGGTGCCGAGTAGCCATATGTCCCAGCAATGGCAGTGGTTTTAGAATCCATTGGTCATGTTGCTTGCAAGACCTTAGCATCTCCAAATTCTGTAACCTTGGGCTGAAAATTCTCATCAAGGAGAATGTTAGTCGGTGGCAACAGATCATGGTGTAGGTAAGCTAGGCCTCTTGCAATCCCCAGCGTGATCATATGCCGAATGGGCCAATCAGGAAATCTCTCCCAACGATGAACCACATCCCATAGATTCCCATTTGGCATGTACTCATAAACCAACATATTCGAGTTTGATTTCGAGAAGTGACAGTAGAGCTTGAAAATATTCCTATGCTGGATAAACCCCAGCGTCTCGACCTCTGCCTTCAGCTCCCTTTCTACAGACAGATGATCTGGTGACTAGTCCTTTGTCTTTCTGGTTTCCAGCTTCTTCATGGCAATGGCTTGCCCATTGCTTAATGGATTATTGTAGATGGTTCCTGATCTTCCATGGCCCACCATGTTATTCTCATTGAGGGCCTCGACAATCTTGCTCTGGTCAAAGCTCTGCTTGTGGAAGCTTTGGACATAGTAGGAGGGCGAAGCAAAGGACAGTTCCTGCTTCATCACCTCTCTCCCTCTCTCTCTCTCTCTCTCTAAAAACCCCTCGCTCTCTCTCTACTGAATCAGCATTTTAAGAATGAAAAACCCAAGAATCCCGACCAGAGCAGAAACCACGACTGCCCAAATGCTGTTCTGTTTTTTTTTTTTTTTTTTTCCGGTCGTTAGGCGGTAGACAGAGAGAGAGAGAGAGGGGAATGAAGAGTTCAGATGGACCGGGACGCAAAGTCCCTGTTTGTCCCAGATGCTTTCTACTAATTGTTCTTTAATCAGCTTTATGTGGGGCCCACAACGATGTTTCTGTTATATCCACTCCGTCCATCAGTTTAATTAGCTCATTTTAGGACATGATCCCAAACACGATGGAGACCCAAAACTCAAGTGAGCGATACCACAGGAAACAGTGGAGATGGAGTTATCCACCGTTGAAAACTTCTGGGGCCCCACAGTGATGCTCAGGTTCCATCCAACCCTGTCATAAGGTGACCCACCTGGGTGAAGGGAAAATATAAATATAACCCTTTGTGATCCGACTATTGTTTCACAACGTTCAATCTTCACTCATGTGGCCCACTGAAGTTTTGAAATTCCCTCATGTTTTGGCTAATGTCCTGCAATAAACAGACAAAACGGATGGACGGAGTGGATATAGCACAAACATAATGGTGAGCCCACAGAGTTTTGGGTTAAGGAGAGCCGTCTAACCATCCGGTCCAAGTGCCAGCTAATGATGAGATGATGCATACAGACAAATGCTTATTATTTTTTTTAATGTTTTCTTTCCATTCTTTAATCAATCATAGAAACCTTTATCATATCCTAATCCCCTTCAATAAACAAAGCTTTTCTATCCAGCAAAACCTATAAAACTAAGGTTTCCTATTTCCAAGTGGATTCCATTGCACCTTATGTGGTGAATGAAGCTAGTGCTTACCCCTCCTTCCCCCTCTCCTCTTTCAACAAAATCATCACACTCATAAAGAATTAAAAAGAGGTGAAATTGAGGCTGTGATGATACATTGGAATGTGAATGGTGTCGTGATGTCTAGCTGTTTTACCAGTTTAAAAACTTGTCGCATTGACTTGAAGAGCAATTGAGTGAACTAAGATTACATTTCTAAGTCCATTCACTGGGAAGCATGTTATCATTGATTTCTTTTTGAATTTTCAAAAAAAAAGAAGAAAAAACACCAAATTGGGTTTTAATGAGTGTTTATATTTTATTAATTAATGCATTTTGTAGTAAGCTCTTATATTTGATTAGTTAATGCATTTTGTATTAAGCTTTTATATTTTATTAATTAACGCATTTTGTACTAAGGTTTTATATTTAAAATTAGGCGTAATTGTATTCCCCTCTCTTATTTTTTGTGACAATTGTAATTACCTCTCCTCCATTCAAGCTCTCAAACAGCAAGGCACTTAGAAGCTAGCTTCTCTCCTCGAGGGATGTTATACCGTGGGTTTACACCAATACAACCATGATGAAACGAAACCATCGACCGACGCAAAGTATGCTTGTTTAGTTATGAAAGGCTTCACATAACGATCATGAATTGATTATCATGTATGCTTGTTTAGTTATGAAAGGCTTCACATAACGATCATGAATTGATTATCATGATACATTCTTCCCTATTGTCAAGATTAACTCCATTGGAATTATTCTCTTTATTGTTGATCATTGATATTGACTGCTTCACTAGGCATATGTCAATAATGCATCTCTATAAAAACCTTCATGAAGAGATCTGTAGCTATCTCTCTCGAATTTCGCCTTCGGAGAGCTCTATGTCGGGAGGATTTGCAAATTCCTCCTCCTTGAAACTTTCCAAGGCCCGTCGTAGAAGCCCCGTTCTATTTTGATAATAGATAGGCTTGCCTTGACTGAGGAAAGCGACTCGCCTAGCTCTCGCATCGGGGCTGCTGGCCCGGTGCTATATGATAGAGATGTTCGCCTCTTGACTCTCCTCACTAACTTTGCTTGGGGTGGGGGTACCTATTATTCATCGACAGTCCAGCGCATGCAGGGCCTCGGTTTGCTGTGTGGACTCCCTATGCATTTCCTACAGAGTGGAACCCAGCTCAGCTCCGCCAAGCTAAAATGGAAGAACCGTTGGAGGTGGACAGTAGAGTGTAGCCAAGAGGCTTTCTTGTCAGTTCGCTTGAGTTGCTCAACCGCCCCGAGAAAAATGTTCGTCAAGTAAAGAAAGCATTCTATGGCCTCTGAGAACCTCCACGTGCTTGATTGGAGTGCTTTAGTGCATCTATCCTTCAAGTTAGATTTTAACGATGTTTGATGATCATTCTGTATTCATCACGAAAGGGGAGATGTGGTGGTTATTAGTTACCTAACTTGGACGTGATGTGTTTCATAGTATTTTAGTAAAATTTAGCCTCGTTACTCGGCGAAGTAATAAAGAAATTCTCCCAGACACTTCTAGGGATGTGATGGTTGGTAGTTTTCTAGCTAATGACATTTTTCTAATGTTGCCAAACAATACTGTAAACGTGTAATATGTGACAATATGGTAGTCACAGTTTCATAATTGATGATAGTTTTTCTAATGTGGTTGTGTTGGGGATTTGAGCTGCGGAATCACACAGATCTAAATTTAGGATAACAATCCAAGAGCAATAAGTAATCACAAGAGAACACAAAGATTTAACGTGAAAAACCCTTGCTGAAAAAAACTACAGCACAAAGCGACAAAACTCCACTATGAAATAGAAATTACAAGAGAGAGGACTTAACTGATTCGAACAACCTCGAATCTCACCCTTACTACACACTTTGATAACCTTAAAACCCTTTTAGGAATCCTTGAAAAACTTTTAGAAAGCCTTAGAATACTTTAAAATAGCCTCATGGACCCTTATTTATAGTTTAAGAAACTCCACTTACGCACCTCTTTTGAAAAAGTCCAGAAACCACCTCAAATTTGCGTAGTCCACCCAGGATCTGCGTAACCTCGACTAGTCGAAGGAGGGCCTCGACTAGTCGAGTAATCTGCTCGACCGGTCAAGCTTGACCCTCGATTGTTCAAGCATCATAAACACCCAAAAAATCGAGCTCGCTAGACTTTGAGTCGAGCGAGTCTTGACGGGTTGAGTGGACCCTCGACCGATCGAGCCATGCTCTCGACCAGTTAAACGTCCCAAAAAAAAGTCAAATTAAAGACATAGTTCTAACAACAATCTCCACTATGTCTTAAATCTTCAACCATGTAGCTGCTTGATCTCTTCTCTTATCTCTGCATTGTATCATAGTTTCAATCAACGCTTCTCGTGCATACTCCGTCCTTCTTTTACACCATCGCTAAGTACAGAGAAGTTGCACAGAACTTGAATTTCTCTATAGGAATAACCTTGGTGAGCATGTCTGATGGATTCATATTAGTATGAATCTTCTTTAGTGTTACACCTCCTTCTTCAAGCACCTATCGGATAAAGTGGTGACGAACATCAATGTGTTTAGTACGTGAGTGATAAACAGAATTTTTAGCTAAATTGATAGCACTCTCGCCATCACAGTTAACTGGTGTGGCCTCCTACTGATGTCTCAATTGATTTATCATGCCCCTAAGCCAAACACCTTCTTTAAACGCTTCCGTCATTACCATATATTCTGCTTCGATCGTGGAAAGAGTCACCATGGATTGAAGCTTCGACATCCAACTGATTGCTCCACTCGCTAGTACAAACGAGTATCCTGAAGTAGACTTTTTAGAATCTACACTGTCTGCGCAATCGGAATCCACATATCCTAACAACTTTGTTCCTGTTTTCTCAAAAGTTAAGACGTAGTCTTTCGTACCTCGAATGTATCGAAGTAGCCATTTCACTGCTGCCCAATGTTGCTTGCCAAGGTTTGACATATATCTGCTCACAACACCGACTGCCTGTGAAATATCTGGTCTCGTACAGACCATGGCATACATTAAACTGTCAACCGCATTTGAATAAAGCACATGAGACATAACTTGCTTTTCTTCATTTGATTTAGGACAGTGTTCTGAGAAAAGCTTGAAGTGAGCTACGTAGGGAATGCTCACCTGCTTTGCTTGGTCCATCCCATACTTGATCAACATCTTTTCAAGGTATTTTACCTGTGATAACCAAAGCCTGTTCTTTTTCCTATCTCTATGAATATCTATGCCGAGAACCCTCTTTGTAGCCCACAGATCTTTCATCTCAAATGTCCCCGATAACTGAGTCTTTAGTACGTTGATGTCAGATATATCATGACAAGTGATCAACATATCATCAACATACAATAGTTATCATTAACATACAGTACTAGGATGATGAATTTTTCATCACTTAATGCTTTGTAGTAGACATAGTGATCATAATCACTCCAAGTAAATTTCTGACTTACCATGAAAGAATCAAATTTTTTATACCACTTCCTAGGCGACTGTTTCAGGCCGTACAACGACCTCATTAACCTGCAGACCTTTTTCTCTGCTCATTTAATTTCGTAGCCCTCTAGTTGCTTCATGTAGATCTGTTCTTCCAATTCCCCGTGCAGGAATGCTGTCTTAACATCCATCTCTTCTAACTCGTGATCGTATTAGGCAACCAACGCCAACAAGAATCTGATAGACACCTACCTAATCACCGGTGTAAATATCTCTGTGAAGTCGATTCCTTCTCTCTGAGCATAACCCTTCGCTACCAACCTTGCTTTGTGTCTTCCTGTTTCCTTTTAAATAACCACTTGCATCCGATTGCTTTTCGGCCCAATGAAGATTCACCAGCTCCCATGTGTAATTTTTGTACAACAAGTCCATCTCATCGTCCATAACCGCCTTCCACTTTTTTGCATCAAGCTCTTTATAGGCCTCTTAAATAGAAAATGAGTCTTCATCATCTGTAATGAGGGCATATGCAATATTAGAGTCATCCCTATATCTTGCCGGTAACCTACGATCACGCGGTGAATTTCTCCTCACAGGTGGCTGCTCCACCTAATCCTGTACCTCTGTCTGCGCATCTGTCTTTGCCTGAGTATCATCTGAGTCAATCTGGACATCTGCGATCAACCTTTTTATTTCATCTTGCTCATTTTAATCATTCTTGTGGAATAGAAAGCTTTCATCGAATTTGACGTCACGGCTAGTAATGATCTTGCGTGTGATCTTGTCAAATAACCTGTAACCTTTCACACCAATGTCATAGCCAATAAAGATGTACTCTTTAGCTCTATGGTCTAGCTTATCTCTCTCAACTAACGGTGCATGAGAGTAAGCTTCACAACTAAATATGCGTAGATCTGAGTAGTCAATTTTCAAGCTACTCCATACTTCCTTTAAGATTTTACATTCAATTGTCGTTGAAGGATATCAGTTCATTAAATAACAAGCTGTGTTAACGGCCTCTATCCATAGGTCCTTGCCTAACGCAGCATTACTTAACTTGCATCTGGCCCTCTTTAGGAGAGTCTGATTCATTCGCTTAGCCACACCGTTTTGCTCGGGCATGCGGTGCACTGTATTGTGCCTGATAATCTATTCATCCTTGCAATACTCATTAAACTTAGTGGAAGTAAATTCTCCACCATTGTCAGTCTTTAAAACCTTTATTTTTCGCCCTGACTGTTTTTTCACCATTGTCTTCTAATGTTTGAATATGGTGAAAATTTCAGATTTACACTTCATGAAGTAAACCCAAACTTTCCTGAAGTAGTTGTCAATGAATGAAACAAACCATGATGACCCCCTAATGGAAACTTCTGGCGATAGTTCCCATATGTCAGAGTGCACATAATCAAGCACTCCCTTACAAACATGTTTTCTAGATTTAAAAGACAATCTAGATTATTTATCATATATACAATGCTCGCATATATCTAAATCAAAATTTTTAAAAGCTAGAATCAAATATCGATTAGAAAGTACCTTCATGCCCTGCTCGCTTATGTGGCCTAGACAAGCATGCCACATACATAGAAATGTGGAGTCTACAATAGCTACTGCCGCTCCACCTACTGAAGTGCTCACAATCAACCTATAAAGGTTTCCGTACCTCTGCGCTATCATAACCACGAGTGCCCCTTTTGAAACTTTAAAGACACCATCAATACCAGTGAACTTACACCCTATAGCCTCGAGTGCACCAAGAGAAATCAGACTTTTCTTCATATCAGGAACGTGCCTGACGTCGGTTGAGGTATGCTCCATCCCATCAAACATCTTGATGCTCACCGTACCAATAACCACAACATTATAGGTATTATCATTACCCATAAAAACCTGTCCATCATCACATTTCTTGTAACTGGTAAACCAACTCCGATAAGGAGTCATGTGATAAGATGCTCCTATGTCAAGTATCTACTTGTCTTTATGATTGTCGTGTAAGTGACCAATCATGGAAACAGACAGAACATCACCACCACTTGATTCTTCATCAGATGTCACCACATTGGCCTCATTGAAAGAAGCCGCTGAATTATTTATTTATCTATTTTTTTTTTAGAATTTCTACAATCCTTCTTCATGTGTCAAGACAACCCACAATTCCAACACTTTAATTTTCCTTTGCCCTTACCCTTGGATTTAGATCTAGGTTTTGAAGATACGTTACTTCGCTCAGAATCTCTGCCCTTTGTAATCAGTGCATCAGAAGATGTTCCCATGTCGCCGTTTAACTTTCTCATAGTCTTCCCTTAAAGGACTGAGATAACGGTGTCAACACTTGAGATTTTATTTGCGGTACATATTGTGTTCCTGAAAGACTCATATGATGTATGAAGAGAATTTAATAATATACATGTATGTTCCTCATCTTTAACTACTTCCTCCATATCCAATAATTTGTACATCAATTTATTAAAGTTGCTGATATGGACTTCTAGATCTCCACCCTCTACCATCTTGAAGGTATAACACTGTAGCTTCAAGTGTAGGCAATTTTTAGAGGACTTCTTTGCATAGATATTTTCTAACTTTGCCTACAAACTAACCGCAGTTTTCTCCCTCAAAACATTATAGAGAACCTTATCCGTGAGACATAAACGGATAGAGGTTAAAGCATTGCTATCAAGGTTTTCCCATTCATCATCTTTCATGGTAGATTTTTGCTCCTCAAGAGCCTTAATTTCGCCTTACTTGGTTAACAGACTAATCATCTTAACCTTCCATAATTCAAAATTATTTTTACATCTCGACCGGTCGAGCATCACAAACACCCAAAAAATCGAGCTCGCTGGACTTTGAGTCGAGTGGACTCTCAACCGGTTAAGCCATGCTCTCGACTAGTCGAGTGTCCCCAAGAAAAAGTCAGATTAAAGACATAGTTCTGACAACATGTTGAACATGTTGTACTTAATATTGTTGATGTCTTAAATCTATTTGTAATAGGGTCTATCAATGTCATTGACAGACCACTCGATCTCATCAAGTAGATGTCAATTCTATTGACAGTCTGCTCTATCCCATCGAGAAAATTCGAAAAAAACCCATTTGCTTGCTGCACTATTTTAAAGGTGTTACTCGATAGCATTAAAGGAGCTTTAATGTCATCGATGGGGCTTCGATATCTATTGATGCAATCAAAGGTCCCATCGAGCGCGTGTGCAAAATTGCGTATGTGTGAGATTTATTTTCTATTCTGGTTGGGTAGTATATATATCGAGTGTGATTGGGATTATGACATTCTTAACGTGTATTAGGGCTTTCTAAAACATTCCTAAGGTTCAAGAGAATAGATAGGGTTTGAAGGAGATTCGATGCTTGTTTGAATCAGTAAAATCGTTTATCTCTTGTAATTCTGTTCTATAGTGTATTACTTGTTGCTTTGTGTCGTGATTTTTTTTCACAATAATTTTTTTAAAACATAAAAATCGGATTGTTCTTGTTTGCGTTTGTTTGTGTGATTGTGTGTATTTTGCTTGATTCTGCTCTATATAATTCTATGGTTTCCAATACTTAAGTGCAGAATATTATTTTTTTTTACTTAATCTCTCTCTTTCTCTCTCCTCATTATATCAACAGTTTGGATGGCCAAAACATACAATTGGAACCAACACAATTATGCATTCTAACTTCTAATGCAACGAAACCTCATAAATCCTTAGGAATTGATTTTTGGGATGTATGGAAATAAGGAGTCTCACCTAATTAAAGAAAGGGATGCCAACCCTAAAGAACAAAGTTGGGCCCATAGAACCCAAGTATTCCCCGGTGACTTAAGAGTGTGTTTGGTTTTTCAATTACCATTTATGGATTACTTACACTAATAATTGCATGATGACATTATGCAATGATGAGTTTGCTATCATTATTTGTTTCTCCTAAACATTAATGTCAAAATGATAATTTTATAATGTAAAAATAGGATAGTTATAAATTTTAGATTTAAATATTTGAGCTCTTTAAATAACCACTTTAAAATTGTACTTTAAATAAGTACTTTAAAATCATAATAATGACACATTTACATTGCATTACATAGGAAATTAGGAAATTAGAAAAGAAACCATTACCAGGTTAAGGAATTATTTGAAACTTTAAGAGGGGTATTGAAATCCGTATGCATGCACTAATCCTTGCTAGATTATGTCATCCATATACCTCAATCCAAACCGTACAAGTGATTGGATCCTATTGTCGGTGTGACAGAGTCTAAATAACAGAGATTGGATAGTGTTATTCCCTATTCTCACATTAACATGCACTTGTTTATCAAACTTGCCTGATCACTCAGTCCAATCTTAACCCCAAAATCCCATGGCCATCTATCAGACAAAATCATCAGTCCAGTATGAAATTTTGGTTATGACCAATCTACCATGGATCCCATGGTTTGGACGGCTTGAATTGATGTGAATAGCTAAATCATCAACTCTGCCAAAATATCAAGCAGCTGGAATGGAGACAAAAGACTCCCAAGAACACTCCAGGAAAACCACTTGTAGTGGGCCCACCAGAATCCCACCTAACTTTAAAATTCAAAAATCAGGTATCCACCTCAATGCAAAAGATACCCGTTGCAAATCACACCGTCACACCCGTCTTTTTATCACTCTCATGAAAAAAGACGGAAAAAAAGGCATAAATATAATTCCCAAAAGCATGTGAATGATATGCTGGTGGGCCTCAGAAGTATATATGCTGCGCGTGAGTACAAAGCAGCTACAGCCATATTCTATCAAATTCATACAAGAGTTCTTTAAAAAGAAAAAAAAAAAGAAAAGAAACGAAAAGGATCGAATATATAGCTAGCATCTTTCAACTACTTTTCAAAAAAGAGCTATACTAAGGGGTACGTTTATGTCAATCCAGATCGTTCGAACCATGGGCCCCATTCTCTGATCATAGTGGGTAAATCAGACCGATAAGACGATCGATTTTACGGTTTAGATCACCTGATCAATGCATTTTCTAGGCCACATTGGTTCCCACAGTTTGGACAGTCTTGATTGATATATTCATATGCTAGAGGAGCTGTTTAACAGAATTTCCCAGTACTTAGTGTAGAAATATTCTGTTTATATGTTACTTATCCTAAAACCCCACAAAAACCTCATCATCTGCTCAAAGATCAGATGGGTTCTTGGCCTTAATGGCGGGTGATGATTCTTTGACCCTGTCCCACGATTTGAACGCGTCGAACCTGCTGGGGTCCGCCTCGATCAGCAGCTGGACTACTTCCTTCATGGTTGGGCGGAAAGCGGGCACGCTGCAAGTGCAACGGATTGCAATCCGGAGCACTTGGATCATCTCGTCCTTGAACAGGGCCGATAATCGCTTGTCTAAGACTTCCATTGCCCCTTCTTTGGTCGTGACCTTCTGAGATACCCAGAAAATGATGTTCTTGTTCTCGCCGAATTCTGCCTCAATGGGTTTTTTCCCGGTTATTAGCTCCATTAGCACGACTCCGTAGCTGTAGACATCGCATTTGGTTGTCGCCTTGGATGAATATGCATATTCTGTTGTGAAAATTTGCATGAAACCGATCGAATTTTAAATTGGTCAGATGGATTATACAACAATACAATGAAATTTCGTCAATTGCAGTGAAATTACAAGTATTACTCTGTCATAAGTATTAGACTTTCATTGACATCACTGTCATAAGTGAACTAAATCAACATTCAAATGAAAATGGCTAAAATTAAGAACCGTTCTGCTGGGGATTTGGGTCGGCCTGAAACGCGCCCCAAATTTCTGACTGAGATCAATTGGAATTTGAAATGAAAGATACAGCATATGAAGAATATTAATTTGGATATATCTCAGAACTCTGAAACTAAAATATTTGTTCATCTCACGATTTGTGTCACGCCCAAACGATTCGATTTGCGTCACGCCCAAACAATTTGAACTGAGATCAATCAAGATTTGAAATGAAAGATTTAAAGAATATCAATTTGATTGAACCATGGAAGCCATGAAAAATCTGCTAGGCTCACCATTTGGGTCATGCCCAAACGCACCCCAAATTTCGGATTGAGATTAAGTGGGATTTGAAGTAAAAGTTATCCAGTATGTAAGGAATATCACTTTGGTTGAATCATGGAAGGCCTGAAACTAAAATATCTGCTTCACTCACGATTTGGGTCATGTCCAAACGCACCCGAAATTTAGTACAGAGATTAAGATTATTTAGGAATTTAAATGAAAGATTCAGCATTTCAAGAATATCAATTTGGTTGAATCTTAGAAGCTTTGAAATGAGAATTCAGTCCAAAGATGATCAATATTACCTAAATGATATAGGAGATCTGCACAAAAATTTCAACCAAATCCAACCCAAATGAATTGCAATTTAAATTAAAATTTGATCGAGTCAAGATTTTAGTTACCAGGTGCCAAGTAGCCGTATGTCCCAGCGATGACAGTGGTTGTAGAATCCATTCTTCCTCTTCCTTGTAAGACCTTAGCAACTCCGAAATCTGCAACTTTGGGATGAAAATCCTCATCGAGGAGTATGTTGGTCGACTTGATATCCCGATGAATGATCGGTGGCAACAAATCGTGGTGTAGGTAAGCTAGGCCTTGTGCAATCCCAAGCGCGATCCTATGCCGAGTGGGCCAATCGAGAAATCCCTTCGCTTGATGAAGTGCATCCCATAGATTTCCATTTGGCATGTACTCATAAACCAACAGATTCGAGTCTGAATTTGAGAAGCAACAATAGAGCTTGACAATGTTCCTGTGACGGATATTCCCCAGCGTCTCGACCTCTGCCTTCAGCTCCCTGTCTACGGACAGGTGATCTGGTGACTGGTCCTTTGTCTTTCTAGTCCACAGCTTCTTCACAGCAACGGCTTGCCGATTGCTCAATTCAATCTTGTAGACAGTCCCTGATCTGCCATGGCCCACCTCATTGTTCTCATCCAAGGCCTTAATAATCTCATGCTGGTTGAAGCTCAGCTTGTGGAAGCTTTGGACGTCGTAGAAGACGGACGGCGAAGCAGAGGACAGTTTCTGCTCCATCCCCACTCTCTCCCTACCGAACCAGCGTTTTAAGAACAAGAGAAACCCAAGAATCACGACTGCAGCTGAAACAGCGACCGCCCAAATGCTGTTATGCTTTTTCTGGGTATTGGGCAGTCGACATGTGGGGAGAGATGGGAGTGACGAGTTCAAATCGACAAGGGTGCAGAGTCCTGGATTGCCCGAGATGCTTTCTGCTAATCCTTCTTTAATCAGCTGAATTGGGACGGGACCCGAAAGCTGATTGTTCGAGAAATCAAGCGAACTTGGAAGCAAGTTACAGATGCTCTCAGGGATTTTCCCAGTAAGGAGATTGTTTGAGAGATTGAGAACATTGAGAGATTTCAATGAAGAAAGAGATTCTGGAATGGATGAAGCTAGTCCATTACCTTGCAACAGTAATAGATTCAGCTTCCTTAAATTGCCAATTTCAGATGGAATTGGACCCGACAAAAGATTGTTACTGAGGTCAACTTTCACCAGATTGCTAGCCCATGAGATTTCAGGTGGTAAGGAACCCGTAAGCCAATTACTCTGTATATAAAGCTCGGATAAGTTCTTAGCATTTGCAATCGATTTTGGAACCGGTCCCACGAAACGATTGTAGCCCAGATCGATAATCGAAGCATGTGGTAGCCCCAAAATCCCATCGGGAATTGGACCGTCCAAACGGTTAGAACTAACTCGAAACCGAACCACAGAATTGCAATTTGTGTAATTCTCTGGCAGCCCACCAGAGAACTGATTGTCCAATAGAAGAAGATACTGCAATTTCCCACCCTTGCAAATCTCAGGCGGCAATCCACCCGAGAGATGGTTTTCTGATAAATCCAACCCAATAAAATCTGAGAATTTCCCAAGATTGGGTGGAACTATGCCAGTTAGTGAATTCTCATACAGAGATAGCAGATACAACGAAGTGGAATTACCGATCACCGGCGGAATTCCTCCGGTGAGACTGTTGTTGTACATCTGCAATGTTCCGAGTCTCGGAAGTGTACAAAGATTCTCCGGTATAGTACCAGTTAACCGATTGACGGAAATATCAACATCCTTCAGCTGTGTCAGATTTCCAAGCTCAATGGGGATTTCTCCAGAGAGACGGTTGTAGTAAAGCTCCAGAAATTGCAAGCTCTTCAGCTTCCCTATTTCCACTGGAATCTGACCTGTGAGAGAATTCCCACACAGTTCAAGATCAATGAGAGAGGTCATATTTCCGATCGAAGCTGGAATCGGGCCGTTCAGCGAGGAGGTGGATAGTATCAACTGCGTCAGCTTGGTCAGGCGATCAATCTCGGCTGGGAGCTGCCATGGAGAAAGCCCGATGTTCTCGTTTAAATTCAGCACCTCTAGGCCACTGAGGTTAGTTATGGACAACGGGAACTCTCCATGGAAGAGATTGTATGACAGATCAAGGAGTCGAAGGGACTTCAACTGCGGGAAATCGGGGAGAGTACCCATGAGATTGGAAGTGGTCATGTTGAGCTCTTCAAGTAGAGAGCAGTTGAGTAGGCTGGGCGGGAGCGGACCGTGGAAGTTGTTGTAGCCTAGACGGAGAATGCGGAGATTGGGAAGGTATGAGAAGATGTTGGAAGGGAGGCGGCCTACTAGCCGCCATGCTGAGATGTCAATTTCGACAACGTTGCCACTTCCATCGCAGGTGATGCCAGTGTAACTACAGTAAGGAGTTTGGGTGTGGGAGATTGAGTTCCAGTGGGATAAGGAAGGGCCAGAGAGGGAGGTTTTGATGAGAGTGAAGAAATGGGATTGGTTTTGGAGTGTGGGTGTTTGGAAAGAGAGAGTGAGGAGGGAGAGAAATGAGAGGAGGATTACAAGGAGAGCCATATGAGAGAGAGAGAGAGAGAGAGAGAGAGAGAGAGAGAGAGAGAGAGAGAGAGAGAGAGAGAGATGAAGAGAAGATGTGTGAGGGAGAGGAGTGAGGGAGAGGAGTGTGGAGGTGCATGGAGGGGTCGCATTATATATTTGGGAAAAGGGGCTTTTTTTTACGTGAGGATGTCAATGGACCCGGTTAGAGTTCATCGACCAGGATCTGATTAGGTTATGGTACTCATCGGGTACCCACCGGGTCTTCATACACAATTAGGGCATTGACATGATCAGTCCAAGCTATTGATCACACATACAGTTCAAGCTATTGATCTAGACTGTTCATTAGGTCCAACGATATTTCATGGGTAGCCATTAAAAGATCACACTAATCCGACAATTATTAACCGTTTAATCAATAATGTTAAATATTGACGGTTAGGATTATTACAAATAAAAAAGTCCAATCAACAATTTGATCTAGCTATTTGTTAGAGGCAATCATGGATTGCTTTTTTATTCACTTTTGTTAGGCAATCCAAACCATCCCATCTGCGGCTTAGAAAAGGGATGGCTGCGAAAAATAAGGCTAAATTAAGGATGGATTAGATCATCTGATCAGTGATAATTTTTTTGTAGTAGTGTATGAAATGTGTTCTGAACTTAATGGATGGTTCAGATCAATTGATTGGACTGTTCCAAGTGAACTGGTGCAACAAGGAGCACCATAACTTCTACCATCCATGGGTCCTGGTACGTCGAGCTTGATGTTTCATGGTTTAGAAATGTATACTGCTGTTGTTTGATTGTGATACGTGTGCATAATTCATCCGACTTTGATCAGAGCTGAGGCTAATTAATAATCGGGTCCGAACATTAGGATCCAACAGGACCCAACGGGACTTGCAGTGGGGGCCCCACCTCAGCTCGTGATGGACCAGGCCCAAAGACCAGATGGCCTCCTTTGACGTCACCCTATGATGAAAGGATGATTGGAACTGGTCCATGGGTTCGGGTCCAGTTGGATATTGACAATACCCATATGCCAACCCGAATAAAAGAACTCAGTTTCAGTCCCTCGAGCAAAGGACAAGAGTCCTATTCCGGAGGTACTGGATTCGAATGTGATTCGATTCGTATATGCAATCAGTCAAGGGTAAGATGTGAATGTGAACCGGTACTTGGAACGGTACGTATACGATGGACTCCACTTTTATTTAATAGAATAACCGGAACTTTGTGATTGAAAAAATTGATCTTCTATGACTTAAGTTATGAAAAGTTATGTAACTGGATAATATACGTACTGTACACTATCTTACTTGCTGTTGGTGTAGAAATCTAGGCATCCTCCTTAGACCACTTGAGACCTGCAAGAGAAGACAAAAATGAAGACTCTGATTGCAACAGGGGACCTTCCAATATTAAAGTTAGACAGGCAAACTACGTCTAATAGAATATAAAAAATTTTGGTGTAATGTATGCATACTTTTTACCATTGAAAATGCTCTTATTTATAGCTGAAAGGGGCGGTGGCATAGATGGCAATATCCCTATTTAGTAAGTGCGTTTTGTAGAGGAATTCGTATCCCAAGTGTGTCGTGGTGATCTTTTGAGATCTCCGGCTGAGATCTCGGATAGATCTCTTTAATAAGATCTTGAGAGGTCGAAATCGAAAGAAACGTGCAGTAGGAGGTTGAAGTCGAGAATTCGAGGTGGCCTACATAGCTATCCCAAGGAGTAGTTTGTCGACCTAAATCCTCTAGTGAGTCGTGGTTGAGTTTTTCCTACTGTGGAGCATATCACCGACCTGTCGACCTGCCATTAGGCATCATATCCGAGCATTGAGGTCGAACTCTCTTCCTTAGTAGAATATAGATGAAGTCAGGAATGACCATCCTTGATGCAAGGCTTCCCTGAGTGTAGTAGCTCAATGTCTTGCTTCGTACTAAGTCATACCTCGAAGGCTCTTACTGATGGATGATCAGAGCAACAACTCGAAATTGGATAAGACCGTGGAAGAGTTCGGTGTTCAATAAAATCGGAGACATTTCATCTTCTAATGGTTGAGCTCAAGGAATAGGCAAGTTTTCTAGCAGTGGATTACTGCTTTCTGATCGTTTAGGAGATCCTTGGTCATGACTAGCGCTGATTGATCAGGCGACGAGCATAGACGCCCGAGCCGGCCTCTTCTCCTTGGTCAATCTATTTTTAAACATAAGACTTATATATATATATATATATATATATTCTCTAACAAGTATATATCATGTCAATTTTATAAGATTTGTTTATTCGTCATAATCCACATGTGAAGCATATTGAAAATAATGTGATAAAAAACTTCGTTACAACAGTCATTAATACAAAGTATAAAACTAAATATGGTCGTAAAGTCCACATATATCTGAAAGAAATGAAGATAAAGTGACAATTGTGGCTAGATGATAGAAGTAGTACTGAAGTTTTACACAAAACTCTTTATAAATTGTCTCAACCGAAAAAGGAAATGATTTGTAAAACCTTGCATAATTTGAAAGTTACTATCGAGTATAATTTAAACTGAAAACATAATTTGAGCTTACAAGAACTTCAATTGAAAAACTTAAAGTTACATGATTATTATATATTGATGTAACAACTACTACCGTACTGCTAATACATGCTTTTAACTTAAGCAGAAGTCATTGCGTCTTGCTATTCGACCGAAAACTTTTGATATTTTTCACTATGTATTAAGAAGTCACCAACAAGGCTGTGGAAAATGAATCCAATACTTTGATTACAAAGCGGCTTACCTATGACCCCAATATTAATGTCATTTTATATAATGCTTATGCGGTTAATAAATATGTTTTCTATACATCAGAATTTAAGATGAATCCGTCGACACAAAACTCTAGGATCTTTATGAATGTTGTAATTAGTTTCAGGGTAAATGTTAGGGATGCCAATCTGGTGAATGAAAAAGTCACTTATTATGGAATTGTTAAATAAATACTTGAGTTGGACTACATTTACTTCAAAGAGATGGTCATGTATTGTGATTGGGTACGTATAGAAGACTTGAATTGGTATTTCGTTGATCCAGCGATGAATTTAATACATGTTAACATAGAGAGGTTAATGAGAAACAGTAAAAAAGATGACAAACCTTTTATTCTTGCATTGCAAGCAACTCATATCTTCTATTGGAAAGATCATAGTAAGCCTGTAATTGGTTGACATGTAGTTTAGAAGCTCCAAAAAAATTGAACTAGGATGTCGATGCTTACAAAGATCCATTAATTTTTGTGGTAATGGTGACTGCAAACCCTTTAATATCAACACTATGAGAAGATGTCACATAAGACAATAATGAAATGTAGTATATTGCATCAAAAGAGTTATAGAATTTAGATAAAAGAGGGATGGAAGAATGAAGATGAAATACAATAACCTAATCTTATCACGGTTATAAGTATGTTGGTAGCTCTCTTATTGGTTACGAAGAGTCCCATTAAAAAAAAAAAAAAAAAAAAAAAAAAAAAAACTTAGACCATTACCACTTGAATCATTATATTAATTCATGTATTATTGATATGAATACATGTCTTATCTACTTATTTTTATTATTTATACATAAAACGATTCTAAAGATTTTTTATTTTTATTTTTTTTTAAGAAAATTATTTGGAATGAGTGGCGTTAGAAAAAATAAACTTGAAGAAGCCGATGTTATTATTTTCTGCTCACTTTTGTTGCAACAACAATCCCAAATAGTAAGTTCAATTGTACTTGCAGAATATGAAATTTAAATATGATATGTAAGAATTCAAGCTTAGATCAAACTAATGTAGAACAATCATATAATAATTCCACGTCCCACACAAAAGTTTAAACATTCAAGTAAAAAAAAATTTGCACGGGTCCAGGCCTACACAAGCTAGGACTAGATTAATAAAAATTATGGATCAAATAATGCTCAAAGGAAAATAGAAATCAACCACATAAGCATAACAATCAGCCCTAACCCAAGGAATTTACTATTTCCAATTCATAGAACCCTAGAGTGAGAAAAGGGATAGAAATTAGAGATTTAGGATAACATAGGGTTAGGGTTTACGAAAAACAAGTATAAGAGTGTAAAAGAAGAAGAGAACCTGAACCAAAGGCAGCTTCTGCATGCGGACAGCAGCCCAGGGCCTGGCGCACGTGCACTGGTAGCCGGTTGCACGTGTGTGGGGCCCACATTCCCAAAAACAGCCTTCTTGGGGTTGATCATTTAGGCCTAGGTTGCAAAATCCTAAAGTGCGCGTCGATCCGAGCTGCGGCTGTGCATGGTGCTCCTCTGGAGTTTCAGCCCTCCTGCAGGGCTAGATATCTAGAACTGGCTGTAGTGAGACGAACAACTGCAAAACAAGAAAATTTGAAGCGAAGATAATCGTAAGATGGGGGGCGGGGTAGGATAAACGTGGATTCACACGACGGTAGTTAGCCCTTAAAAAGGAGAGGGCTTTGCACCTACTTTAATTTTTCACAACTCAGAAACTTAAAGAGTAGAAAAACATGCATGAATTTTTATTCAACTTCAATAAATCAAAAGAACTACAAAGGGTGCATATTTATAGGAACACCATATACTCCTAAAACTCACGCCTCATGCGCAACCAATTACTTGGTGATGAAGTAAACTAAAATAAAAATTAATGAAAGAAATCTAAAGCATTCATAATGTTCTAAATAACATAAATAAGCAAAATCTAAAATATGAACTTAATGCGACTAGTTAGTCACGATCCTGAGATCCCATGATGGACTTTTCTTGACTATCGAACCCACTTTTTTAAATTAAAACTTTATCTTCTAAATAGGAGGTCCTCCTTGGACATCGCCATGGAGCCAGATCCATGGTAGAGCCCTCCTTCTTCATACGTACATGCATAGGGGGTGGCGTGCGTGCACTTTGGGGTTTTACAGCCCAAGCCTAGCCGACCAACCCCAAGAAGGCGATTTTTAGGAACTAGGCCCCTACACATGTGCAGCCGACCACCAGCGCATGTGCACTAGGTCCTGGCCTGCTGTCCGCACGCTGAAGCTGCCTCTAGTTCAGGTTTTCTTCTTCTATTACTCTCTCGTACTTGTTTTTTATAAACCCTAATTCTATATTGTCCTAAAATTCTAATTTTTATCCCTTTTCTCACTCTAGGGTTCTCTGAATTGGAATGAGTGAATTCCTTGGGTTAGGGCTGATTGTTATGCTTGTGTGGTTGATTTCTATTTCCCTTTGAGCATTGTTTGGTCCATAATTTTTATTAATCCAGTCCTAGCCTGTGTAGGCCTGGACCCGTGCAGATTTCTCTTTACTTGAATATTTAAACTTTTGTATGGGATGTGGAATTATTATATGATTGTTCTGCATTAGCCTGATTGAAGCCTGAATTCTTGCATATCATATTTAAATTTCATGTCTCGCATCATCTTTATTACATGAAATTTTATATTTTCATGTTTAATATTATGATAATTCAAGCCATTAATAACATAATATGGTTGTTCATTGTCAGGGCTAGGAAGATCAGAAAATAATATATATAATTCGTTGTTGATTTTACTCAACCAGTCACTGAAGAATTACTTCATGACATCTTCGAGTCTATTGGACTTTGTCTAATGAATATTGACCTATACGAATGGACCAAAGATGCTTCAAAAAGAACACCATACACATGCGCCTTTAAGTCCGTGGAAGGAAAAAAAAAGTCTATCATAATTTTGATATGCTTTAAATATATTGTATTTTATTTGATTTGAAAAAGAAAAAAATAATGAATTATGGTGATTTTAGATTATATAAAATGTGTTTATCAAGTGTATGATAGATTATAGATTAATGATTTTGTGATTAGATACTTTTTCAATTTTTACTTTTTCTTTTACCAAATGTGTTTTTGAGTTTTAAGCCATCATTTCGAAGTCGGGTATAATGTATTTTGTTAATAAATGTATGGTTAATGATATTGATCATCTTCCACTAATGGCCTGAATGATATTAGTGCTTATCATTACTAGAAGGTGACCAATGTCACCACAAACTAAATCTGTTTTTAAAACGGCAATAAAAAAATCCATAGGAACATCTGAAAAAGAAAAAAATGAACTACAATATCCTAATTTTATCACGATGATAAGTATGTAGGAAACGCTCTCGTTGGTTATAGAGAGTTCGGTCAAAATAAAAAATAAAAACTTAAAAACCTTATTATGAACTAGTTACAATGAAATCGACAATCGTTTTAGTTGCATTTGGATGCATTATTTGAATTGAATTGCATTAATTAATTTATGAAATTGACTAAACTATAATTATTTAAGTATTCTCATTATTGGACTCTTTACATTTAGGGCTTGTTTGATTTTCTAATTACAATCGTAAATGATTTTAAATGGGTCATAATTATTTACTTTTGTAATTTGGTTGTCATATCACATGTAATTTGTGTTATATTTTATTTAATTTGAAAAGAAAAACAGTGAATTTAGATTGTATAAAATGTGTTTATTAGGTGTATGGTGAATTATTGTGATTATAGATAATATAAAATGTGTTTATCGAGTGTACGGGCATAATTATAGACTAAAGCTCCAAATTTTAGCTATTTTTTTCTATATCAAAATCAAATTAACCGCATTTTCCATTGAATGCATAAAAATCCGAGGCCAAAATGACAATTCCAAGTTGCTAAATAATTTTTCAGAATGACAAATCAGAACTGTCAAAAAATAATTGACATGTTGGTCAATGGTTCATATGCACCAAATTTATTTTTCGTCAAAATTCGTATTCGACTGCTTTATTGAACCAATGAAAAATAGAAGGCAATTTAGAACCATTGAATTTCATTTTCGACGGTTGTTTTTGACCCCAATGTCTGTCGATTTTTGATAAAATTGATGGTCTTGGTCCTTTTTCATGTAATACCCTGCCATTAGTTGATAAAAAAATTTCAAATTAAAAGAAAATTGATGTCAAATGATTTTCAACAAAGGGTATTTCTCTTTAATACCATGTCAAATAACTAGTTGCTCTAAAAGCTTGAGCCTTTAAAATAGTGTATCAATATATATCAAGGGACTTAACAATAGTGTCCTTTGCTTTTTCTCTCAGCATGTAGCTCGCACTTGCATTCGATTGCACCCCTGATGCAAGGAGTGACATGATAAGGTCGATCACCATCTTCCTTGGTGAATAACTACTCTGAATCCATGGAGCTCTCTGGACTCCTCATAGAGCTTCCTTAAATCCATGAGGGATAAAAGCAAAAATAATTCTTAATAAATTTGAAATAATTTGATTGATGATAAATAAATAAATAAATAAATACAACCCTTTAAATAATGAGCTCAAACCTATGACAAAATTTTAAACTTAAACTCCAACTCAAACACCCTAAAAGCATGACTTACTATAAATAGTAAACTTACTATTTATAAACAACCTCCATTCCTACTAAACTTCATGGTTTTCGGCCAAAAATAATAAGTCTCCAATTTGGCCTAATCATGTTATTCTCCGAACTTTTCTGTGCCCATTTCATGTTCGGCACCACTCCTGCAACTTAAATGATCAAAAGTTATAATCAAACTAAAACATATTAGTTATAGTAAAAATAAAATCAAATGGAACTTTTGACTGTCGATACAAATCCGGCATGGGCAACTCGGCAGAGCAAGGTTGGTAGCTTATTTCAGTTTGCAAGATTCAACTAATTTAAAGTCCGAACCATCTTTGCTATGAAAGTTTTGCCTAAAGACAATTATTATTATTATTATTTTCTTACACATGCACACACTCATGCCATAGTGGGATTTTACTACCTATGGATACTCGAACCCTTGACCGGGTGTTGAAACTTGAAACCCCTGGGAGTCTACCACCGGAGCAAGAGAAAGGTTCCAGCCTAAAGACAATTTAAGAGTTATAAACTGAGCCCAAAAAAGCCAAGGCTCAAGTCTTTTGGAGCCCTGTCTATGCAGCGCATGGCAAACCAAGCCAGAAAAGACTGGTTAGGGCTGGGACTCGACCTCACTCAAACCAAAAATAGGTCAAGAC
The DNA here is from genome assembly GCA_037074715.1 of Magnolia kwangsiensis. Classification (NCBI taxonomy): domain Eukaryota; kingdom Viridiplantae; phylum Streptophyta; class Magnoliopsida; order Magnoliales; family Magnoliaceae; genus Magnolia; species Magnolia kwangsiensis. The sequence goes on from CM073585.1 coordinate 91,722,327, forward strand.
ACTCTATTTGCCAGCAAGAACATTCCTAAGCCATTCCTTCGTCACATGGGCATGAAAAAAATAAAAAGACATTTTTAGACTATTGAAAATATAAAACCCAAAGGTTTATCAGCAAGATGCTGTGACTGATGAGTTGCCAAGTGATGATAGAATTGCCATATATGTAAAATAGAACATGTATGTGCTTGCCGGCACACAGCATCTGTTTCCAAACTGTCCAAATGGTGGGCCCCACTATTGATTATAAAGACAAAATTTGATTGATTGGACCCATCTGATCTCTGAATAATGGAAAATTTTGTTGAAACCCTACCGGTCACTGCTTTTCATTTTAACGATCAGTTTCATGACTGTAATCAGACAATTAGGCCATATTTACAGTCTGAATTCTTCAGTATAGCCCATCTACATTAGATTGAACGATTTGAACGGTTTGGATTGAGGTAATTCTACGAAATGTATATTTTTCTGGGTGCATGATGTGGAACTTCCATCCCCCACCGGTGTATCAATGTTTTGTTCGTTCCGTAGCCAATCAGGGCAGTTGGTACTCCGCGAGTGTACGAAATTCGAAATGGCACGTGACCATGGCGAGCTCTGCAGAGCACGGTTAATTGCACTCTCCTCACACGCGGAGACTGAAGCACACGTGTATAATCTCAGATCCACCATCAGTAAATTCCTGTTATTTCGTTACCTCATCTACAAAATCAGGAGAGCAGAATCATCAGGCAGGACACGTGTACAAAAATTGAACGGTCAATAGAAATTGATCAACGGTCCAAGTTTGATGCACATGGTGGCCCATACGATGATCGAAACCAGCCCAATATTTAACTTACAGTAGGAATTGCCTGATAAGCGGACCCGATGATACACATGTTTGCATTTCCTACACGTGTGAGTCGAGTGCACTCGAGCGAGTACACACGCCATTCCACTTCAAGTTCGAATAGCGTATCCTTGTTGTGCAAAGCAAGATGCCGAATAAAGTAACGGTGCTGATGGGGGTATTTTGGGAATTGGAAACTCGATGTGGTCGCTCCATCATCTTAGTGCCTTTTCTTTTTGATGGCCCACTTCCATTAATCATTAGATGCTAACAACGGTGGAAATCCTGTCATCAAGGACAAATCATCGTTACATAGGAAGGATCCTAATATAGTACTGCCATCTCTTGACACGTGTCAGGCTGATGCATTGGACAGATCAGAGCCATCCATATGTATCATGGATGGCCTATCTTTCAGTACTCCTATGCATCATTTTTCTTTTCAAATTTCCGAACTAAACGTTGACTGTAAGCTATTTTTGGTTTTCCACCGTTGATTTCAATGTCACTGATCAGATTGATGTGATTGTCTGATGGATGTTTGCTTTAAACCACTTTCCATGCACAGGATGGGAAGCTAGATGAACGGTCCTGATTAATATGTAACCCTGCCACGTTTTCTGTGGAGAGATGGCTCTGACATATTCTGATGCTATTCTTTTATTGATTAATCCTATTTTATGATGAGGAAATATTATTTAAGAAAAACTTTGATACTCTGATAAAGTGTGGTGGATGATATGCAGGCACTTAGAAAATAAGTAATTCAAATTAAACTGTCCAGATTACTAGTCCCAGTTTAGATGGTTCATTAACAAAACCTAATTTCTATTTGATGATCTGATTATCAGATTGGTGGGCAAACAAGTGTCGTCAATCAGTGGTTAGGATTGTTCCACAATTAAGTTAGTGCATTCCGAGTGTTCAATTTCGGAGTGCCTGTGTATTAAGGGTCGTGTTCTGCCAGAGTATCAAATAATTCCTTGTATGATAAATAGGTTGCCTTATGTGGGCCCACTGACGTGGAAATGGCGTGTGCCAATTTTCTAAATCTTTTTTAGTTATTCAAAAATGGGATTACGTGGGCCCCTAGCAAATTTATTGGTGAAAAGATACACTACATTAGAGGATCTGCTCATCAGCACATGCATTTTGCAAAAAGTGGGTTGCATGTTCGATAATCCAAACCATTCATTTGATATGCCAGACCATGGATGACGGCTGCCTTGACATGTCCCACATTGGAAGTTTCTAACCTTTATCAATTTCTCACTGAACGTGGAAGGTTGGGATTGTCCAATCTGGGAGACTTCTAGGATATCTCTTATCTTTGCAGTCAGATCGACGGTTCGGATCGGCAAACGATGGGGACTATATATCTTGGGCTGTATACTGAAGAAAGCAGGATTCCGTACATTTGGGGATATGATTCAGCGATCCGAACCGTTTAGATGATGGGCACTCGTCTCGAATTGGTTTATCTAGCCTAAGCCTAGTCTCGGGGCCTTCAGGTGGGACCCGAACTTGATTTTAGACCAGAAAAATAAACTCTGCTCGGGCTCTGACCCAGCTTTGTACCGAGCTTGGCCAATGTGCTGGGCTTGGGCTTGGGCTTGGCGTGCATGGCTCGATCAACATCTAGCCCAGGCTTAAGCTCTAGTCATTTTAGCCTGACCAGGTCTGGCCAAATATGCCCTTTTAGTCCCTAATTAAGTAATCCATTCATTTTGAATGTTGACAGTTGATTTTGTTACTCTGAAAGTCTCTATTTCTTTCTGCATGTGTTGCCTACTTGATAGATTGTGAAAATTCAAAAGTGAGAAATGGAAATTTTATTGATTTTTGGGCCTTGTTAAGCCTAACTAATTTTTGGGCTTGGTCTGGGCCTGATGTGCCAGGACCTGGATTAGTCCTTAGGCCTTATGTATGGGTTGAGCTAAACACACTGCCACCCTACTAGGGCTATACATCGAGCCGAGTCGAGTAGAGGTGGGCCAAGCTCAGCTTGACTCGTCCATGCTATACTCGAGCTTGAGCTCGCCCTCGACCTCAACATTGAAGCTTGGCTTGTTTACCAAAGCTTTTGAACCGAGTTTGAGTCGAGCTAGTGGTTTGAGTCGAGTCAAGTCGAGTATACCTCGGTAGGATAAGGAAAAGAAAACGAAGGAATGGGGACAGGTAAGGTTTTTTAGTAAAAACTTTTAGATTTTAACTTCTTTTTAAAAAACTTATATATATATATTATTAAAATATATTACTCGAGCTCGAGCTTCAAGTCGAGTCGAGTTAAAATACATCATAGTCGAACTTGGCTTGAACTCAACTCGAGCTTTAGTAAACAAGCTTGACTTGCCTTGACTAGGCCTTTGAAGTCGAGTCAATCCGAGCTAAGTCGAGCCGAGTCGAGAAAGATTTTCAAGCTAGCTTGACTTGTGTATAGCCCTACACCCTACAGGTTGACCAGTGTGTCAACTGGCCCAACCAACTTCTAAGGAAGGTCTAAGTCTAGCTAAATGGGTACAGTTCGGGCTAGAAGACCTGTCTCATTTAACCAAATGTGTAGGGCTTGGGTTCAACCCTACCTAACCTGACCCAACCATCTAGGTCATCAATAGGCTAAGACATGAACGGATGGATCTACCCTAAAAATTGAAACAAACCAATGGAAAACAAGCACATTGTTGTTGAATGCTTTAAATTAATTTAGTAATAGAGTCTGTTGATGCAAAAATCTAATACGCTCTCCTTAGTCTTCTCACCTGCACAAGAAGGAAACAAAGGAGACCCTGGCTAGAGTCAGGGACCCTCCGATGCTAAAGTCAGGAATAGGATCGTATAAGGGGGCTTTGGTAGGAGTGAATTTTTTATTTTATTTTATTTGTACCTTTTACCTTTGAGATCTCCTGTATTTATAGGAGGGGGATGATCTCATCTTGCTAGGATTCTTCTCTGATACCTCTGAGATTTGGTGTCAATCCATTTTTGGACTCCATCTGATCCGAAGATCTTCGGGATCAGAGATCCTTTTACTAGATTTTCGAAAAAGTGTTTTTATTTACACCGTTTCTACCTTGCTTGGATTGGGCCGAACTGACTCTACTGATGAGTGAGCCTCGGCTTGCTATGAGGGTAGAGCTGTTTGCCATCTATCGGATGAGACGGAAGCAATCCGTAATCAATATCCTCTCTTAATCTGATAATCGACTCTGTAACTGACCTAAATATGGGTCGATCTCATGGTCAATCGTGCGGCTTCTTAGCTTTGGGCCTTAGTCGGTCTCTTTGGATGTCAAGCCAACTTTATACATCTTATATACTTTGTCTTGTGGCTCCTGATTTCGTAAGTCTCGGTCGGGATTCATTTCCTACAATTCGAGCCAAGTCTCTTATTTGGGTATTTGGTATATTTGTCTCGGTCAGGCTTGCTACCTCGGAATCCTGGGCGATGTCAATAGAATTGGTCCATTTCATAGCCGAGTCCCTAAACTTGTCCTATTTTTCCTCAATAAAGTCTGTCGATACCATCAATAAACAAGTCGTACCATCGAGCACTGCTGGATGTCATCGATCAGCTGCTTTGTTTGATCCCATGAAGATCCCCCCAACATAGATGAGCTGGCTTGATTAGTTCATGGGCTGCGGGGAACATAGACTTAGGTCAGTGGTCAGGAGTTGGACTAGGAAATTATTTGTTCCTGCGGATTGGCCACTTGAACAATCAAGGCTAGAATCTCATTTAATTCTCACTTTTAAGTGTACCTCATAGCCTTTATTGCACGAATCGGAGATTGCGATTGTTTAAAGGCCCACCGCTTGCACTAATTTGATTCTTCATCCAAGCCCATTGATATTAGATCTGCACTGTACATTAGATAAATGGTCCCACTGTCACTTTAATGATATGGAAACGTGTAAATCAAAGGTGGTTCTCATTCCATCGTTTTTTGCCCCATTAATTCCAGTGCATCTGCTCATTGAGATTCTGCTGAAACCATGACATTCAAAGTCCTACCCATACAAGGAAGCGGATTGACTTAGTGGTGTTGGGCAACGTGGGGCCACCATGATGTATGTGTTTTATCCATGCAGTTCATCTATTTTTTTCACCTAGATTCAGGGCATGAGAAAAAAAGTGATAGAGATTAAAAGGCCAAGTGGATTACACCACAGGAAAAAGTCGAGATTGATTAAAAAGCACCAAGGACTATAAAAGTTTTAGATCAAACTGATATCGTATTTTCCCTTCATTCATGTTTGTTTTGTGTGTTGTTAGGACTACAAAAGTTTTGAATCAATGTGATGTTTGTGTTTTTCCTTGGTCCAAGTTTGGCTCAGGCTAGATGACAAAATAAACATTATGCGGGCCCGAGGAAGGTTTCCGGTGAATGTCATTATCTCTACCGTTTCATATGGTGTGGTGCACTTGGGATTTGGATCTGCTTCATTTTTTGAGCAGATGCGTTGAAATGAGCTAGAAAAGCATATGGATGGTGTGGGTATAAAACATGGATATAAAATCTAAACAGCCAACTAAACTAATTTGGCTGGTTGCAATTGCAGTGGGTGACATCATCAGCCGCTGCATTTAATGTAGCAGTCAATGCTACTAATGGCGTGGACCAATCAAGACGTAGGAAAACAGTCACAAGCAGAGGATCTGGATTCTGCTCATAATGTATGTGGGCCCATTTGATGAGTGGGCATGGGACATGACATGTTCATGATGTCCCACTTGCTGAATGGCCGAATTTTAGTACATGTACTTCTGAGGTTAGCTAATCTCAAACGTGTGCATAAGGCAGTCCATTTGCACGCAGCCACACGTATTAATGTTGCACGTGGGAGTAGGAACCAAGCCGTCCATCAGGTGCATCTGGTTCTCCTGATGTTTTAAAACGTGGGCCATGCTGTTCCGATCAGGCAGTTTAGGACATTAGCTGTCCCCACAGTGAAATGGACGGTTTGAATCGTTTAAGGTGGCATTCAGTGGGGTCCACAAAATGGTGGTGAGTATAGTCACCATTCATTCCAGAGTACTGTATCTCCCTCATAAGCAGTTGGGTATGAAATAGAAATAGAGCTTTGGTCCCTTTTAACTGATCCAACTCAGGCTACTTAAAAACCCCATCGAATGGACAGGGAGATGGAGCAGAAGACACGTTGATTATCTTCATCATCGCTGGCCCACTCAGGTACTTTATCTGACCCTTAGATCTTGCCCTTTGAATAGCAAATAGAGATTAGAAAAGAAAAACCTCGTTACATGGCACATGTTGGCCTTCTGGTGTACTGTTTTAAAAATCTGACAGTTGATTCATTCGACCAATTAGTCTAAAACCTATATCATGATAGTATTTGGCTAACCCAGTTGGACTAGTTGACGTCACCACCCCCGGTGGTAGAACAACATCGCCCTACCGCGGCCTTCCAATAGCACAACACTGCCCGACACCGGTCTAGTGGCATTGCCTTGACGCCATCGTCATTGTGGCCCCATAATAGCGTAAAGTCTCCCAGTGGCAAGTCTAATGGCAACCTTGTCGCTGCTCGACAATGGCACTCCACCACCGGTGGTGATCTAGCCACCACCTCATGGTAGTGCAGAATAGTCTGACAGGGATCAGATGATGGTCGCCTATAATAGCGTGGCGCTACCTAACGATGGTTTGGCCACGGCATCCCACGGTAGTACAACACCGCCCAATGGCAGTCTAGTGGTGGTCCAAGGTAGAGGTGTACTAGCTCACTCGACTCGACTCGAAAAAGCTCGATTCGACTCAGATCGAAGATGAGTTCGAGCCAAGTCGAGCTGATTTTTTAGATTGAAAATGAGTTTGAGCTGGCCCCAGCTCAACTCGACTTGGATCGAATCCGGCTCGAATTGAACTCGGATCAAACCAATTTGGAGACTTGGTTACTTTGCTATTAATGTTGCTCACCAAGTGTTTGATAAAATGACTCAACGAAGTGTAGTTGGTGGCAAAGAAGGTATGTTAATGAAACAAATATCCTTTTTTTCTTGGTTTTTATATTGCTTAGAACGCGTTTGTGGAAATGTTGCACAGGGGAACTCGGCTCGATCTTGGCTCGAACTGGTCTGAGCTGCTGACCGAACCGAGCTGAGTTGGCCAGTCAAGCTTGAGGACTGAGCCAAGCCAAGTTTGAGATGAGGTCAGCTAGTAGCCGAGTCGAGTCGAGCTGAGGCCAGCTCGACTCGGTTCAACTCCATGTACACCCCTAGTCCAAGGTTGGCTACTTCAACTTTTACAAATACTCTTAAGGGGTCTTCATTTCATTCAGCTAGAAGAAACCTCTCTAAGACCTTCAACTTCTACTCTCTCACTTTATATGCCCACTTGGGAACAGGTGTAGATAGATACGCGCTTATGCATGTGGGCATTGTTGAGACAACGCCCTCCATCGGTCTCCCAACAAAGCACAGATATGGGCTCACTTATCTAAATGAGCACTGTCAATATTGTTCTCACTAGCACTCTGGTACTACCTAGCACATGCTCAAATATTGTTTGGCAGTGTCATGCGCTAACCTCATTATCATATTACATAAACGCAACCATTGCTACTACGTACCCAAACGCGACTATTAGCTTCATGCATATACGAACTTAGCTCTAGGCTCCATAACTACCCAGATGTAATCCTGAGCTCCTTGTGTCACGCACAGTACAATACTACACTGCATATCTTGTACCTGTCATGGCCATATGCTGTCTGTCTCATACTTAGACAGTGCCCGGCACCGATCCTCTTCACTCTCATCTCCATATGACCCTCTGCTAATTCAAGTTTAGTCATATTTTCGATACATGATACTAGTTAGTCATAAGGGAAGTCATATGAACTTACCCTGCTCTACTTATTTAGATGACGATTTGACTCTTGTGTGCTCTTAGGAGACCCTAATGCTTGTTGTCAAGGCAGCATGCGTGCCTTTTATCCAACTACACGAGGCAAATGCTAAGGCTAGTCGTTCCTTGATGCTATGTGCCTCGACTAGTGATTCGGACACTCAAAATATGAAGGGTTTCCCATTAAGGCACATACATCCAATGCATTACTTTGCTTTCTTTATGTTGTGCAAGAAGTCTTTGCCTTAGAATTAAATGAAATTTCCTCATGAAATGTAATTAAGGGCTTGTGTTAGACTACAACCTAAAATATATATTTAAACTCGTATAAATAAAAGCATATTCAAAGGGACGTGCTTTCTTTCTTGTGTGTAACTTGGTAATGCTTAATAAATGCCTAGAAAAACCATCCCCAATTTTCCTGAAAAGTCTGTCAACATCGATCGTACGGATGTGTGGTTATCTTATGTTAGGGAATTGATTCGGATTAAGATTAAAGGTCTCCACCATCAGATGCCAAGTTAATGTCAATCGTGCCTCTGAACTCTCACCTATATAGGAGTATGAGTATGTCATGGATATGTAATCCTGATCTGGACCCTTGGACATTCACATTAATTGATTAAAGTTTAAGTCAATAATCTAGGAGCCCATTGGACTGGATTATGACTTTTTTTTATCAAGGACTCAATCACACTTTAATTTATTAATCCTTCAACCTAAGGACGTGTGGGGGACTTAATTAGATCTTAACTGGATGACTTTAGTTTACTTTATGAGACTACCTAAAGAACATAAAAGTACATAATGTCGGGTATGTCCATCAAAATTCATTGATTTACATGGGCAAATAAGCGATGCATTGAGTTTATCATGGTGCTTGTTTAAAGCAAAATCTAGATAGATTAGGAATTTATCAAGTGATTTTTCTATTGAGCCCAATATTTAACAGGTTTTAAATAACTTGTTAAAAGGTTTTTAATTGTTAAAACTACTTTGATCGCACTTCATGATAATCTGATGGTCCACTTCATGATCAGCATGAGATCTGGATTTATGTTAGCTAGCTCGAACAATAAAAGGATTAGACCATGAGTATGTGCATTACAGGGTAGATTAATAGACATCCTTCATAGCAAGATACACATACCACATTCCGTAAGGTTGTGGAGCACCATAAGTGGTAAACCAACCAAAACCCTAATCCCCCTTATATATAAAATATAATGCAGAGATAGAGCTTATACCCATTTATAGAGTTTGGACATCCTCACCTTAGGTATCGCCTTGTGGAGAGAAGAGAGTGTTTACCTTCTTTCATCTTCTCTTGATCTCCTTTACACGTGTGTGTGACATTCAACTCTGTGAACGATTTACTTCATCCTTAGCTTTTATTAGATAATGTTTCGGTTGCTCTCTTGGCTTCTTCATTCTACAATATATCAAGAAAAGACCTCTTGATTTAAAGGATCGACATCAAAATCTTCATCGTGGAAACAACGTCCATTAGTCATGTTCATACTTAGGCATGATCTAAACCATCCATTGGTTTAATCTTATATTCGAATATGATTTTATTGCACATGAGGTGGTCCTAAGATTGGATTTTTGAATGCACTAAATTTCTTTTGCATTTATATCCAAATGATTCAATGTGATCGGTATCAAATCTAGATCTATGGTAAATGCCCTAAATAATGGAAGGATTAGATTATGAGTGTGTGCATGTATAAGGTGGATCAATAGACATCCATCATAATAGGGTACGGAGAAGTCCGTAGGATGGTGGCGTACCTGTAGATACCTCACCCAGGCTAACATCTTGAGAAGGTTAAGACAATCCAGGAATCATGATCATATCCAAAACTAAACCCTAGTCCCAGCTTAAACCTAAAATCCTAACAAAAAATCCCGAACTTCCAATCTGCAACCAAAAATCGTAATCCAAACTGTTCAGTCCACATATAGCCCTTGCCTGTACCATATATCCTGACTAGAACCCTTCACCCAATCATAAGACCACCTATCCAAGCTGCAAAAACTCCAAAAGGAGACCATCGGACGAATCAGCACATCAAGCAAAGCCCACACGCCCGGGCACGGCCCGGGCGGTAGTTGGACTACTGCTTGCACTACTTCAATTACCACCGTAGCCCGCGTGTGGACAGTTGTCCCACCGTTCAAAAGTTAACTTTCTCCTTGATTTATCCCCCCCCCCTCAATCTTCACTATTTACAATTTTACTAGCCTCAAGAGCCAATGGGAGCGCGCCACGTGGCGCTCCTCTCTCCTTAGCCAATCAAAAGCCTCCATTACACCATTTTAACCCTTACCTACCCCTTATTTACTATAGAGCCATTAGAGAAGGCTATAAATAGCCCTCTCCTCTTCTCATTTCCACACTCCCAAACCACAACACAACACACCTTCTTATCCAAGAGAGAGAGAGAGGGGAAGAGAGTGAAGGAAAGGGAAGGAACTCCCAAGCTTCCAAAGTTCTGATCTTTTGGTCACCCCTTAGCCCTTCCTCTTGACCTGTCCAACCCACAAGTCTAGCTTAGAATGGTCATAGTTCGGTCCACGTCTTAGCCTACTCAAGATTAAGCTAAAGATTCATTCATTTTATATACCAGCATTCATCATGACATCTATTCCCTTCTCAACCCCCCTGATTCTCTAAATCTCTAGTGAACGTATACTCTGTGACTTGTCATACATCATATCTTGTCACATCAGAAATTTCTAAGTGATCTAGTCCACTTTTCTTTACCTTTTACATAAGCATCATTATATCCGCTCTCTAGACACATTATTGGACGTATGCTCTGTAGCTTGCCGAAATCTTGGATCTTGTCGCATCAGAAATCCTTGTGTGCCTAGTCCTACTTCGACCACCTCATTCATCCCTTGAGATTTCATTACCATACTAAGTAGAGACCATACATTTGTATGGGGAGAGAGGGTGCCTAACACCTTCCCTCTTTGTAACCGAGGTCCCTTACTCAGAATCCTGGATCGCAGACCAGGAGTCAACCTAAAGTAGGAGAGTTTTCGGATTTCTCTAACCTTACGTATTCCGCGGTTCTAGTTGATCGCGGGATTCTGAGATTATTTGGCTAGTGGCGACTCCAACATCCATAAATCAACTTATCACCCCACCACTAAAGCATATCATACAAATCAGTGTGGGCGTCGTTTTTCAGTGTCTATAGAATGATGACTCCACTGGGGACTTGCGAGTGAGGCCTGACTCGAAATTGTGTGGTACTTTAATCTCAGGGGACATCATCACTATATTCATACAAAAATAAAAAGAAAACATCTTTGGCTTGCATTTTCTAGGCACAGATTCGAACTATGACCACTCGATCCCACGCAGCCATGACCACCCAAGCTACTCATGAAGAAGAGCTGGTAGCTCAACTAGCTCTCGAAACATCGGCACCTGCACCTACACCAACACCCACGTTGCTACCAGTAGCTCTAACAGACCCACAGGCCAATACAACCACGCAAGAGCTACTACTTCGAACGATGCAAGAGCTACTACTTCACTTAGTGTCAAATGCCACACCGAATACACAGGCAACCCATCTTAGTGTACAAAACAATTCACTCCTTCAAACCCCTTTCGCCTTCTCCCTTATTCCTTCAGCAAATCCTGTGCTCTCTCTCTCAAAAGAGTTAGCACAAGATCAATAGCAACTAGCAAACGGGAGCAACCCTCCCGCATCTCTCTACTCAGTACATCATAACAATCAGGTTACAACATAAGTTCCCCCTAATGAGAACAATAGAAAAGAACTGGCGGATGCCCACGAAGGGGGGCCAGTTTCGAGTCCAACTCACTCCCCCTAACGGAGTAACATTCCGGAATTGGTAGATACCCTAGGCGGGAGCCACTTTCGAATATCACACCCTCCTCCGAAAGGGAGTGACGTTCAATTCCAGCTACCTCCCGCCATCGGGAGTCCATCGTCTTTCCAACAACTCCCTATTCTGGATCCATATGAAGAAAAAGTAACACAAGCCCTACAACAAAGGGCAAGATATCGGCCGTAAGTTAAGTCTGAAATTGAGGAATTACGAGAACAATTACAGATGGTGCAAAATCAACTCCAGAGGCAACAATGAATGGACCACCCATCCATCAAGTTTAGGGATCTTTGTCCCTTCCCAGATGCTCGGGTACCTCTGAACTTCGAGGTACCAAAATTCAAAAGGTATGACGATAGTGGGTGCCCCACAAAACACCTAAAAGCATTTATGGGGAACTCAATGTAATAACAGGGAATGATGGAGCCTTGATACGGCTCTTCCAAAAATCCCTTAAGGGTGACGCTTTGGATTGGTATACCTCACTGGACAACCATCAAATCAGAACTTGGGAAAAGCTTTCTCAGGCATTCATTGACAGGTTCTCATACAACCTGAATATGGCTCCAAGAAGGTCTGACCTGGCTGCCTTGAAACAAAAAAGGGATGAGTTCTTATCAGTATACGTAGGATGATGGCGAGCCATGACAGCTTCAATGAGAAACCTCATCGATGACGAAGAGCAGATATCTATGATCGTACATTCAACAAGTCCCAACATTTCGGGATATCTAATCTCCTATCCATTCGTAAATTTCTCCTAACTCATCAAAGCTGGAGAACAGGTGGAAGTTGGGATCAGAGCTGGAATCATTTCCCCATGGCCACACCAGGCCCCCTCAATTAAAAGAAACAGAGTCAAGGGAAACCCGTTGGATACGGGAATGGAAACAGCATTGCTTCCGTATAATGTACTACGGAGGTTAACAACATCGTCGCCAACACTCAAGGCAATTAGTATGCTCCACAGCCAGAGCCATAGCTAGACAGGCAGTACCAGCCACAGTCAAATAAGCAGTACCAACCACAGCAAGCCCAACAAGGATATCAGGCACAACCACCTCAACAACAATTGCAATAGCCTAGGGGGAATGCGTAAGGTCCATATAAGCAGGTAATGTTAGGAAGAAAGTTCACTCCTTTAACACAAACATACAGTCAGGTTTTGACAATGCTAATGTAAAAGTAACCGTTCCAACCGTGACTTCCACCTAACCATTTGACACCCGATTATAATGAAAATTAGTATTGCGCATATCACCAGGCTCCTGCCATCTAATGGACCGCTACTTCACTTTGAAACACGCAGTCCAAGATTTAATTGAAAGCCAGAAGATTGTGATCACCCCACAGGTTAATAATACGGTTCAAGCCAACATTCTCCAAAATCCTTTGCCATCACATCAGGCAGGATCTAGTACATCTAGCACCTCTGCCGTCAACCACATTCAAGGAGGGCAACCCACATACTCCTCTCCACATCATTTCATACAAGCAATCATGCCCGATACAGCAAATCGGACATGGGGATACCGACAGGCGCCATCGCATGGGCCACATGTATTCCTTGAAGCAGCACCTGTAACACAGCCTCTCGTAATCCTTGAAGTAACACCTAACAGGTCACTCCCTCAGCATCTCATCCCCTAAGGGACACACTCAACTCCATCCTCGGTACATCTAAAAAGGTCGAATTCTGAACCCGTCATTCTCCCAATAGGCCTCCCGGTTCTTGCTTCACTAACCTTACAAGGGGCACCCCTGGTTCAAGCACCAAGTTTCCTAATGCCTCACCAACTGGCTCATGCTTAGAAGATCCCTCCCACGCGTCAAAAGGAGGAAGAAAAACCCATGGCCAGAACCGGTCAGGACTTGGTAGCACCTCAAGAGAAATCGTCAAGCCTATCACAAACAGTTCCAACCACAATCTCTCAGCACCAAGAACCAATGATATACCTAAAAGGAAGAACAGTTCCCTCCTACAACCCAAAAGTAGTTCCATGGCAATACCCAGAATGCGTTGAAGTAGGCAACAACGAGAAGTATTTCAGGAGGGAAACCTAGAACCCAAAAGACACCTAGGGAACTTAGTCAGGAACCACCTACAAAGCTGAGGCTGCTTATGACATAGCAACCCAACTCAAATCCATTCCCGCACAAATATCCATCTGGGAACTCTTATACACATTAAGGTCGCATCGAGAAATCTTTACGAAAACACTAAATGATGCACATATCTCTCCCGATGTACCTCTTGAGATGGTGATAATTATGATCGGACAACTCCTCATGCCATGAGCCATCACTTTCTCTGACGATGATTTGTCACCTGAAGGGCGTAAACATGGACGGTCATTAAACATAGTTGCCCGTCACAAGAATTTCAAAGTCTCACTCATACTCATTGACAACGGATCTAGCCTTAACGTTTGCCCTCTGAGGATTGCTGAACCGTTGGGGATAGAACCGTCTTCCTTTAGACCCAGTACCAAGAGCGTCAGAGCTTTCGATAACTCCCAAAAGCAGGTTGAGGCGGAAATCGACATTGAGTTTCAAATTGGGCTAGACATGACCCTTGTCACATTTCAGGTCATCAACATTCCTGCCTCATTTAACCTTTTGTTGGGGTGGTCATGGCTCCATGCTGCGAGAGCCATCCCATCTACCCTCCATCAAAGGGTTAAATTCCCTTCAGGAAATTGAATCATTTCAGTATTGGCCGAGCCAGAAACCATCCTACCGGTGGCGGTCAATATCCCAGAAACCGACATCCCAGTGATTGACGTTTAACATGCAGAGGGTGACGTATTGTATCATAGTTTCGAAGTCAAAATTGTGAACTCAATCACTAATCCAAGCCCCCTCGCTGCAAAATATGTCATTCCCCCTACTGAACGATTAATCCTAAACTACCGTACCGAGTTCCATGAAAAAGGAATTGTAATAAAACCCGCACGAGCCAGCGTACAAAGACTGGGACTGGGATGTCGGCTGACACCAAAAGATCAAGCTGAAAGGCTAAGAAGGGGTCGACCGTTTAAGTGCACACCTATTGAGTTCGTCAAGGCTGAGACAATTTGTGGAGACACGATGATTTCCCTTGAGGACCACCTCTAGCGGCTCAAACTCTTAGAACATTCCAGCCTGGAGTCCATCTGGCCGCCGATAAGATGGGATAGGATCCTCACGGCATCAAAAGCACATCTGACACCAGGGGCATGGAAATAGGTCCACCCACAAAAGGCCCCAGAACCAAGGATGCCCCTTGCAGGAGATACAGGCAAGAACGAGGAGACACCCATCCCCACTCACAGTTAGAGAGGCATATCTCCGCCACCCGCTCAGCTACATAAGGGGGGAAAGCAGCCCATTCGTTGGATCGATAAAGGGAAGTGGCCTTCCCTTGATTGGACAGACATCAAGGTTCCATCACAAGGTGAACCTGGAGAGCTGGAAGAGCTCCAACTGCTGGGCGAAGAAATCGAATCAGATTCCGACTATGAGCTCAGTCTGGTAGACATCATGGTCATCAGAGCAGGTGACCTACATGAGCAAACAGGCCAGAATAATAAGATTGAAAGGAAGAAAGGAGCCAGGATGCTCAACCATCCCCTTAACGATTGAATCAACCAGTGAACCATTCATGGATGCCGGCCTAAAAAAAAAAAACAATGTAAATAGCGATTGGTACCCCGAATTAGGACAAGATCAATCATGATTCGCAACACCGTCTTGTTCGGGATCCCTTGGCAATACAAAAAAATTAGAAAATTGTCAAAACACAAAAACATAACATATTCCCAAAAATCCAAAAAAATCAAATATTTCTCAAAACCACAAAACATCAGAAAATTTTCAAAATACAAAAATAATAGAAAAACTTTCAAAAATCACTGTGCCAAACACTTCACACAGTGCAGGAATTTGAGGTCGACTTGTATGATTTTAATCTGGAGCTAAACTTCGAAATCATGGGTTTGGATGAAGCCTCAAATGAGGGAAATGATGATACAGTTCTCAAATTTAAGGATTCTCTTGAAAAGTTCGAAACAAAGGCCAATGTTGTAACAGACGACTTCGAGATTGTGAACTTGGGATCAGCGAAACTCCTCAGAGAGGTGTGCATCGAAAAATCGCTGTCTCCGGAACACAAGCAGAGGATGGTGGAGTTTCTGAAACCAAGACTGTCCAACTTTTCTTTCTCTTATCAGAACATGCCAGGGCTTGATGAAGATCTGGTGGTACACCATTTGCCAACAAAACCTGACATGAAGCTTATCAAGTAAAAACTACGGAGAATGAAGCCAAAATGGGCCCTGAAGATTCGTGACGAAGTCATCAAGCAATATAACACGAGATTCCTGGTAGTCTCCAATTATCCAGAATGGCTCGTAAACATCGTACCAATTCCAAAGAAGGATGAGAAAGTTAGGATGTGCATCGATTTTAGGGACCTCAACAAAGCAAGCCCTAAAGACGACTTCCCTCTGCCTCATATCGACACGCTGGTAGATAATACTGCTGGACATAAGATCTTCTCCTTCATGGATGGTTTCTCAGGCTACAATCAAATCAAGATGGCCATCAAAGATCGAGAGAAGACTTCTTTCATCACACCTTGGAAAACTTTCTCCTATCGGGTCATGCCCTTTGGGTTAAAAAATGCAGAAGCTACATATCAGCGAGCCATGACTGCCTTGTTCCATGACATGATAAACAATGAAATAAAAGTTTACGTGGATGACATGATCATCAAGTCTTGCATGATCGAATGACATTTTGAAGACCTCAAAAAGCTCTTTGACAGTCTAAAAAAGTTTAAGCTCCGCCTCAACCCACAAAAATGTGTCTTCGGTGCAACCCGAGGCAAGCTATTAGGCTTCATCGTCAGTGAAGATGGTATCCGGGCGGACGAAACTAAGATTAAGGCAATCATCGAAATGCCGCCGCCCAAAACTGAAAAGAAAATTCGGGGTTTCCTCGAACGAATCCAGTATATCAGCCGATTTATCGCACAGCTCACTCCGGTTTGTGAACCCATATTTAAGCTTCTGCGGAAGAACTCGCCAAAGGAATGGAATGATGATTGTCGAGCGGCCTTCGACAGGATCAAGAAGTAACTACTAAATCCTCCCATGCTCATGCCACCTGCTTTAGGTAGACCGTTGCTACTATATATCTTTGTCGCAGCCAAAGCAATTGGATGTGTCCTCGGCCAACATGACGATACAGGAAGAAAGGAGCAAGCAATTTACTACCTAAGCTAACGATTCACAAGCTATGAAGCCAAGTATTCCAGCTTAGAGAAAACGTGCCTCACCCTAGTTTGGGCAACACAACGGCTACGACAGTGCATGATCGCTCACTCAATCTTTCTGCTCGCTCGCATGGACCCATTGAAGTACTTGTTTGAAAAGCCGGTATTAACAAGCAGGATCGCAAAATGACAACTACTGCTTTCCGAGTTTGACATCACTTATGTCACCCAGAAGGTAATCAAGGGGCAAGCAGTGGCCGATCACCTAGTAGTATACTTTCTGCCTGATTACCAACCACTGAAGACCTTCTTCCCTGACGAAGATATCCTCCTGATTGAGGAAAAAGAAGAAAGAAAGGTAAGAGAGTAGACACTCTTCTTCGACGGAGCCGCAGACTCGAAAGAAAGTGGAGTAGGCGTCATACTCTACTTTCCTGAAGATGTCCCAATTCCCATATTCAGGAGGCTGGCATTCCAATGCACTAACAACCTAGCTGAGTATGAAGCATGTATTGTTGGTCTAAGAGGCCATAATCCTCAATGTGAAGAAGTTACGGGTCTTTGGGGACTCGCAACTCATCATCAATTAGACAAATGGCGACTGGAAGACCAAGGATGAAAAGCTGATCCCGTACCATGTCTACCTGAAAATTTTCACCGAGGAATTCGAAGAGATCATATTCTCCTATATGCCCCAAGCCAGGAACCAGTTCGCAGACGCTCTAGCTACCCTCGCCTCATTGCTAGAGATCCCAAAACGAGTTGCTGAATGGGAACTCACCGTCGAACTCCAGGAGGAGCCCGCATTCTGCCTACAGATCAACGAAACTGAAAATCCCTTGAATGATCGGCCATGGTACACAGACATCAAGGAATACCTCGAACATCAGAAATACCTGGAAGGAGCAACACTGACCGATCGTCGCACTATACAACGACTAGCAGCGCAATTCGTAATTACCGGGGGCATCCTCTACAAATAATCCTTCAACTAAGTCCTTCTTCACTGCGTAGATGAAACAGAAGCAACACAGATCATGTCAGAAATCCACGAAGGATTATGCGGCTCACATATGAATGGACATATGCTGGCAAAAAAGATCCTACGACTCAGCTACTACTGGCTTACAATGGAGAGAGATTGTTGCAAACACGTCAGGAAATGCTTTAAGTGTCAGGAGCATGCAAACCAGATCCATGCACCCGCTTCCGAACTCTACAACCTGACGGCACCATGGCCCTTCTCTGTATGGGGACTTAACATCATCGGCAAAATCAGCCCCAAAGCTTCGAACGGGCATGAATACATCTTAGTAGCGGTAGATTACTTCACTAAGTGGATAGAGGCAACATTATACACCACTATCGCAGCATCTCATGTGGTCAAGTTTATGAAGAACAACATCATTAGTCGCTATGGGGTTCCTTAGGCCATCATCACAGACAACAGAACTCCGTTCGTCAATAAAAGGATGAGCGATTTCCTCGACAAGTTTAAGATCCAACGTCATAGGTCAAGTCCCTACTATCCTCAAATGAATGGTGGGGTCGAAGCCGCAAACAAGACTATTATTCGCATACTGGAGAAAATGGTGGAAGATATATCGCGACTAGTTAGAAATGCTTCCTTACGCACTCTGGGCATATCGGACATCTGTACGGTTTGTTACAAGTGCAACTCTATATGAGCTTGCATACGGTATGGAAGCAGTGTTACCAGTCGAAATCGAAATCCCATCACTCCGGATACTGCTGGAAAGCCAAGTTGAGGAGGGCGAGTGGCAACAAGGTACGATCAATTGCATCTGGCAAACGAAAAGCGTATGCATGCGCTAAACCACTCCCAATGTTATCAAAGAAGGATCACACGAGCCTACAATAAGAGGGTCCGTAATAAGAGTTTCAAAGTCGGTGATATGGTCATAAAGCGCATCTTACCACCACATTTGCCAGATCCCAGAGGAAAGTTCAAACCCTCATGAGACGGACCGCTGATTGTTCGGGAAGTACTCCCAGGAGGCGCTCTTCGGCTCACCAATCTGAAAGGAGAAGATCTTCCTGAGCCCATCAACGCCGATAATGTGAAAATCTATCACGGGTAGCTATAGCTGACCCTGTCAATGATCACAATAGCAAAGCTGTACCCATCACTTTCCTACCAAAAAAAAAAAAAATCCGCTACCTCTTCCGTCAGAAACACTTGTCATTTTCTCCAAAAAAAAAGAAGAAAGAAAGAAAAAAAAAAGAAGAAGCAAAAAGAAAGAAAAGAAGAAAAAGACAGGAAATCTCAAAACGAAGACCCAGAAAGAGAAGAAAATAAGTCTATCCCACATCCCCAAATAAACCAATCAAAAACAGCTTACGCTTGTACTCAAAGACAAGGACATGAAGGTAACTAGTTGGCCGGCTATGAAGGAAGTCTTTCCAGCACTCCAAAAAAAAATAAAATGAATGAAAAAGAAAAAAGACATGTTTAAGCAAAAAAGGGCGAGGTGAAAACCCGAAAGAGTGCCTCGAGTAAAAACAGCAGATATGTAGCGGACTTGGTGAAAACCTGTAAAGACACTAAGGGTAAAAACAGCACAATTGTCAAGGAGCAGACAAGATCAAAAACCTAAGACGTAGTAAAAATTCGAAAGGACGCTATGGGCAAAAATGATGGGAAAAGCCGAACATAGTGAAAACCTGAAAGGGTGCTACGGGCAAAAAATGGCAAGAACAAAAAAAACAGAAGTGCAGGTACAGAAAAAGCTGAGGCAGCAAACACTACGACGAGATACAAGGAAAGATCAACTTCGGATCAGTACTCTATCAAACTGCTCAAATCTAAGAGACGATCTTGGATGCCCTCTCAGGGAACCGAGATCCCAAGTGCACAATCTAGACTACTGCATGCAATGTGGGTTGAGCCCAACATTCTGATCCCAATCATCCAAAGCATAAATCAAAACACAAGCAGGCACTAGCTAACTTGGCACAACTAAAAATTTTCTTAAAATCCTTTTTAAGTACACTGCTTTTAAAAAAAGATTCCCTTTATGCATACAGAACAAATGTTTGATCAACACTGGAAACTATAGGTAAGCTCCTATTTCTCGTACATCGATAATCTTTGCCTGAGCCTCTTTATCTCCATGCCAAGGTAAAAGGCCTCATCCCTATCTAGGCGATGTGCCAGAAGCATGCTCTCATCATACCGTCGTCCCACTGTCAGTCGACGAGCCATATCCTCACACATATGGCAGAGGACAGCAATCTCAGAGATTAGGTGACCATGTGTAGCCAGCAAGAAAGATGGATCGATGAAAGGTCGCTCCTCAAAAGCCTCGAATGAATCGTCAACACATAAAGAGGATGAAGCAGTATCATCCACCATATCTCGATCAGCAGCCTCGTCTGCCAGATGCCAGCTAGGAACCTGACGATAAAGTGATTGCTCTGCCACCCATCGCTAGTACGACACTGTAGCCAAAAGAGGAGCCCAAGACTCGAGCTCCAGAATCGTCGCATCTAGAGATCCCTGCCAGGAAATCCAAACTTGTCTATACAAAGCGGGCAAATCAGAAGGAAGAGGGGCATGCCCGAATCTAAAAAAAGTGAAGTCCGGAATATCCTGCCAAAAACTAAACTGATTAACGAATCGCACGGGATGGTAAGAGCAGTATCCTCGGAGGCCTAACAACAATAGAGGAGTGCGGGCGACACTACAAATCAACGGTGAGCGATAGAGCCAGGGAGCCTCCCAACTAATCTCCCACCCTCGCAACTGAGAGAGCATGTGGCAGTATAGCGACGTAGTGGCTTCAGCACCAAGGGGAAGACTATCAAGCAAAAAAGACATCACATCACCGCAACGGGAATCCGGCCATAAAAGCAGATGAGTCATATACAAGTGCTCCTACAACCATACCTGTAAGAAGGCACAGGTCAAGACCAAATTGCAAGCAGATAACAACGCAAAGCAAAGGAAGGAAAAGGGCGAAGAATACCTAAAGGAACGAGCAGCAGCCCCGGAGGATACGAGTGTGTTCGAGCGAACACTTGGTCAGCCCCAAAAAGATCTCCGCCAACACTATGGAAATGATACTGCTGTGGTACAGAACATGGCGGAATACGTCTAGTAAAACCGTCACTGATGACTGCCGCTAGCCTGAAAAAAGTAACTCAGTCAAGACACAGAATATCAGTGCATTCAAGCACTGAAACTGGCGATCTAACCTAGGACCTCCACAGGCAGTAGAACAACGGTCATACAAAAGCTCCAATGAGAGCTCATCTGCCCTACCCTCTGCAGTCGAAAAAGCGGCTGGAAAACCAAACCAGGAGACCAGATTGGCAGAATGAACATGCTCAGACGAGGGAACATAAGGCTCCCGGGTGAGAGGAAGACCAGACAAACGCGAAAACTCCTCCAGTGATGGACCCAGCTTCATATCATTGAAGGAAAACAGATTAGCGACGGAACCCAATCGTACAAAGCCGCACTCAATAGTCGCCAATCTAGGCAAACTCAGTAGAAGTAGAGGACCTCCTGGAAGCCCAAGGAACCCAACTCGAAGATCTCGGACTCAGTCAAGCTCTTGATCTAGATGTGTGGTCGCTCAGAATGGGTGACATGTGATTATAACCGACAAGTCCGGACAGGCACGCCCTCAACAATCTGGAACCCAAGGTCGGCAGGTGAATTGTCAAAGATGGGCATTCCCTCATCCAAAAGATCTATCTCATGGTGGCGGAAGAAACCAACCCCGCCCACGCATCCCACAAAGAATCCTGAAAAACTGCAACAGGTGGGCCCGAGTCGCCAACAATTGCCACATCAAGAGTAGTCTGAAACACACAAGCTCCAGGAACTGCAACGCCTAAAGTATCCTAGCAACTGACAAGATCTGCATCCTGGTCCCGACAACAGCTGACTGTCCCATCACGACCTCAAAATCCGTGCCAAAAATCTGACCCAGGCTATCTGCAAGAAGTCCATCACCTGCCAAATCCAAACCGCTCGAGCCGCCAAAGTGGGGCCCGCCACCCATCAGGATCCGATCCATCCCACCCACACCATCCACTATCACCATACTCTCATCTACGCCGGCTATAATGGTCGATCCACTGATTAAACCATCCGACACCATCATCACGCCATTCGCACCCTCAAATCCATCCATCCTCATCACATCAACATCCATGAACCCTGGTGGCCCATCTGGTGTAGAACCACCAAAATCTTCCATCCCATCCAACCCAACTTCACATCCTCCATTAAAGGTGATAGGAGCTAGGTCATAAATGGCATTGATCTCCCCAGAAGGGCCCATTACTTCCCCACCAACCTCTTCACTACCCATGAACCCATCAATACACTCATCATGGTCAGCCATAATAGCTCTAAAAAAGGGAAAGAAAAAGACAAAAGAAGAAGAGGACAAGGAAGAGGAGACAAGAAAAAGGGGGACGATCGGACGGTCTGAGGAAGAGGGAATAAATAAAAAGGGACTGGAGAAAGTGAACAGAGAAGAAGGGGATTTGTTGGAAGAAAACACGGACGGAGGCAGTAATCGGAGTATTGCTAGCGGAACTCGAAGTACTGTTGCAGGTACTGACATCTCTGAATCACTGCAGCACCTGACGGGGCAGGCAGAACAGGCAAAAGTCAGCGGGCGATAGTCCAACTACCGCCCAGGCCCACTTTCGACCGAAATCAGGGCAGGGTCCACCTTAGAAGGCCAAGACCATGGAACGTACATCCAAGTGCTCAAATGATATTGCAAAAATGATTAAGAAGCGATCCAAGAAAGTAACATTAAGCGACTGAAGTTTCATATAAACAGAGGATTACATAGCTAATGGTGCATGGTTACATGGTACAATGGAACTAATGGTCATCAGGGAGATAGGCATCCGTATCCTTATGACGAAAGTGAGGCCCTAAGATCCCTCCTCCAGTAAAATGTGCGTCGCCACCTGGAGCATAGTCAGGTTGTAAAATTGGACCAATACCGTGCTGCTCGCACCAAGAGCTGTACTCTCTCTCTGGGTCAATGAAGGCGCTGGCATCAAAACCCTCTAAAGCAACGACCAACTCCCGCTCAGGCACTGACCTCCAATCAGAAGGACCAGACGGCGGACTAAGTGGAACCAATGGGCTACTAGTCAGCTGCCAGAAGAGTCTCTCCAAGATACCACTTTGTCACGTGAGGATCCTTCAGAATGCGACGTCGCTGTGAGGCCTGAAAGGCTTCCTGAGCCCCAAGAGTAAGCGCTGCGTTCGATCGGAGATATGGCCCGGTTCGGAACTACAGAAAGGAAAGAGGTCAAGGGTGAAAAGATAAGCAGAAAGCAATGCATGGGCAACACAAGGCAAGACAATCACTCACATCATCAGGAACGAGGGCATCGATATTTGACCTCCATGCGAGATCAGAAAACATGCGTGTACGGTTACGATTATCCTTTTACCATAGTATCATGCGAGGAAGTGGAGGTGAATGATCGATCAAAGTAGGTGCTAGATGGGAAAAATGATAAAAAAAAGCAGACCTGCACAAGACCACAATCAGAGAAGGCACACCAGACCATCCCCAGTGAGAATAATGCAAAAGGGATAAGTGAAAAGTACCTCGATGACCGGATAGAAACCAGTCAAAGATCTACTAATGCAGCGGCTGGCTTTGTCTGGCCCTTCATATAAATGAACAAGGAGGGCCGTATTCCAATTGTATGGCGTGGGAAAGGTAATATCAACCACGAGTAATAACAAACAAGAACTCACTAGCTCATTCCCATGACAGAACATCAACGCTCTCATGGTGTACAAAATCAGAGCACGGGCCTTCACCACGACCGCAACCTCAGTCTCAGGGATGTGCCTGGAAAAGGTTTATGATAGCCAAAGCAGCTTAAATCGATGACCAAAAAAATCTGTGGCATTTGGCATCATCCATAACAACTCCATCCAGTCATCTTCGGAAGGTATCGACTGATCCTCCTCGAAAGGAACAGATCCTCCGTCGTATTGAAGACTCAGTTGCATGTATATGTCATAAGGAGTGATGCCCCACTCCCCAAAAGGCAACTGAAAGGTATGGGTATCGGGTGTCATCGTTCGGCCAAAGTGGATAAGAGGGACATGTTCGTCTTGCTCAGACGAATCCGAAATATGTGAGCAAATGGAGTACGCTCCAACACCTCAAAGAACAATGGCTGCAGATCATGGAACCAATCGGGCCAATGTGTCCTGACCCCCTGTCCCCTCAAGATCGAAGGCGCGCCACCCTCTCGAGCCATATTAGAAAGGTGTCGACCCTCTCGCGGCACATAGTACGGCTTGGCCGACTGGCGAGAAGGACTAGCCTCATTTCTACCACGAGGAGGCATCATAAATAAGGTCCACAAGTATCCTTCTCACCATAAAAGGACAGCGAGCTCCAGTCAAAAAATACAAGTCAACGGCCCAGGCCCATTTTCAAAAGCCCATAAGGCCCAAGCCTATGTCCAGGCCCATTTTCAAAAGCCCATAAGGCCCAAGCCCATGTCCAGACCCATTTTCAAAAGCCCATGTCTAGGCCCATTTTCAAAAACCCATAAAGCCCAAGCCCATTCCCAGGCCCATCTCAAGGTCCATTTCCAGGCCCTTTTCCGAGGCCCATCTTAAGAGCCCATCTCCAAGGCCCATTTTCAAAGATACATTTTCAAAGGCCCTTTCTGTTTCTTTCACATGTCCATAATTTAGGCCCACCTTCACAAATCCACTCGTGGGACCACATATTCAAATAATTGTATCTGGACATATTAAGATCATGATGTGGGGCCCACTTGAAAAATCTCATCCATCTATTGTCCACCAAAATGACCAAACGTCAAGGTCTATACCGCTAAAGCGTTCGAGTGGACCCGAAATCACCTATCCAATGGTCCAGATCATTCAAAAAAAAAAACCTAACAAAAATTTCAGATAAAGGTGGGGCTCCTTTCTTATCACACCCCACTCTAATAAAAACAAATAATAATAATAATAAATAAAAATTCAGCCAACAATTTGGCCCAAAATAGAAAATTCAACAAGATCCAACGGCTGAGATCTAATTAAAAGGGATCAACGGCCCTCCCAAGATCCAAGAGAAAATCCAACCCATCCATAGCTCCTCAAATAGTGGCCCAGTAAAATCCAGCAAGAGCCCATTGATCAAGATTACCTGAAAATGAGGAAAGAAGAAAATGCAAAAAATACAAGCTGAAAATCTACAAAAGAACACCACTTAGGAACTTCCAGGGACAGGTTCCTGGACGTCCAGAGGCTGATTTCAAATAGAGGAAGAGGAGCCACTGTCCAGACCGATGCACGCCACGAACCAGCGGTCCATCTGACGGACCGACGGTAATTGGACTGCCGCCGGTGGTAGTCCGACTGTCGCCCCCAACCAAAAAGCACATGGGACAGCGTGCTGTCCCCCATGGTGGTTTGAAACAACCGGTCCTTCCTTTGGACCATTGGACAAAGACCAAGAAAACAATAAAAAAAAAAGAAAAAAAATCAATAAAGTAAAGATTCTCTGGATTTCATTCCAAAATATCGCGAGAAATTCAAAATCTCATGATAAATTGAGAATTCAGGGATATACTAATTTAAAATTGCTGGAAAAATGTACAAAAATGCAAGGAAAATAAAAAAAATAAAAAATAAAAAATAAGATTATATATATATATATATATATATATATATATATATATATATATATATATATATATCTTTAAAACAAGATCCCCAAGGAGTCTAGCTCTAAAGAGGATGATTCTTCCAAAAAAATCTAAACCATTAGCCCCATTAATTTATTAGTGGAGACCATCTGACTTTTCTATAAATAAAAATCGAACGACAATGCCCACCCATGAGATCGAACGGATATTTTCTAAAATTCAAAAAATACTTTCGAATAAAATTCTCGAGGAGCCTAGTTCCAAAGGGAATAACTTTCAAACAAAACAAAAAGATAAAAATAAAAATAAAAAAACACACGCGGCGCGCAGTACACTGAGGAATCTTCCATATTATCCAGTTACAGTTAGTGCAAACAACTAAATAAGATTCGATCCCTTCTGGTTTCCCTGGAGGATGATTGGATCCATACATGATACAGGTACGATTGACCAGATCTCTATATCTGGACAGTCGTACGAATGCTAGTAGAAATGACTGGATTTATCTCTGGAAAGAATAATCAAACTCAAAGTGACAACAATCCATTGTAACCAAAGTATCAGAATCAGAAGATTGCATGGCAAAAGATTACCTGCACATACCTAGTCCGGGATATTTGCAAAATTGATTGAGTCCAAGTCGGCGTAGTGAGTTCCCCATAAGGCTGCACCAACACGCAGGGCAACTAACCACTTTGATGATCAAACAGAACGAATACTCCTAGGGTGATTACGTAGCAAAGAAACGATAGACCAAACAGTACAAGAATCCTCATAAAGCCGCACCAACACGCATAGACCCTACTTTTCAGACTTACCCTCCAATGCTATTAACAATTTGACGTGAAAGAGTTGTGATTGGTGACCCGTAAAGCCGTGACGAATGTGCAGGAGACAATCACAATATTTTTTTCAACCCTCGTGATATGTGCAAGTCATCTTTTTCCAAACGGTTAACTGACAATGATACAATGACAGGTAAAAAATTCGAATCACTATCCTTTCTAAGCAGAAGGGTAGGGTGTCCACTCGCTTTGGCCTTCGGTTGCTCGCAATCTCATCCAAAGAGGGGCATTTGTAGACACGCCACCCAGGGTAACATTTCGAGAAGGCTAAGATAATCTAGGAATCATGATCATATCTAAAACCAAACTCTAATCCCAGCTTAAACCTAAAATCCTGACCCAAAATCCCAAACTTCCAATCCGCAACCAAAAATCGTAATCCAAACCATTCAGTCCGTATATAGCCCTCGCCTATACCATATATCCTGACTAGAACCCTTCACCCAATGCTAAGATCACCTATCCGAGCCGTAAAAACTCCAAAAGGAGACCATCGGATGAATCAGCGCATCGGATGGCCCGGGCGGTAGTTTGACTACCGCCGATGGTAATCCAATTACCACCACTCGTGGCTCGCGTGTGGACAGTTGTCCCAGTGTCCGAAAGTCGACTTTCTCTTGGATTTACCCCCCCCCCCCCCCCCCCCCCCCATCTTCACTATTTACAGTTTTACCAGCCTCAAGAGCCAATGGGAGCGTGCCACGTGGCGCTCCTCTCTCCTTAGCCAATCACAAGCCTCCATTACACCATTTTAACCCTTACCTACCCCCTATTTAACATAGAGCTATTAGAGAAGGTTATAAATAGCCCTCTCCTCTTGTCATTTCCACACACCTAAACCATAACACAACACACCTTTTCATCCAAGAGAGAGAGAGAGAGAAGGAAAGGGAAGGAGCTCCCAAGCCTCTAAAGTTCTGATCTTTTGGCCACCCCTTAACCCTTCCTCTTGACCTATCCAACCCACAAGTCTAGCTTAGATTGGTCATAGTTCGGTCCATGTCTTAGCCTACTCAAGATTAAGCCAAAGATCCATTCATTTTACATACAAGCATTCATCATGACATCTATTCCCTTCTCAACCCCCTTGCTTCTTTAGATCTCTAGTAAATGTATACTCCGTGACTTACCATACATCGGATCCTGTCGCATCAGAAATTCCTAAGTGATCTAGTAAATTTTTTTTATCTTTTAAATAAACATCATTATATCCGCTCTCTAGACACGTTATTGGACGTATGCTCTGTGGCTTGCCAAAATCTTGGATCTTGCAGCATCAGAAATCCTTGTGTGCCTAGTCCTACTCCGACCACCTCATTCATCTCTTAAGATTTCATTACCACACTAAGTCGAGACCGTACATTTGTACGAGCAAAGAGAGTGCCTAACACCTTCCCTCTTTGTAACCGAGGTCCCTTATTCGATATCACGGATCGTAGATTAGCAGTCAACCTAAGGTAGGAGAGTTTTCGGATTTCTCCAACCTTACGTATTCTACGGTTCTAGCCAACCGCGGGATTATGAGATTATTAAGCTAGTGGCGACTCCAACATCCATAAATTAGCCTAATCACCCCCACCACCAAAGCATAACATACAAATCAGCTTGGGCACCGATTTTCAGTGTCTATAGTACCATACTAGTGCTACCGTTAAAACCGTAATCTCCTCCCTACTTAAAAAATATATTGAGAAGAGGAAAATAATAGAGAGAGAAAGAGAGCCCTTGGAGGTCCTCACTCCTGTTGAGGGTCAAATATTGCATATTAGACCCTAGTTATTACATGATATTATGAACACGATACTGTTTAACGGCCCATTTTAATCATGTTTATGATACAATATGTATTTAGGAGAGTGGATTGAAAAAGGGTATTAAAAGTATGGATTTAACGCTCATAAATCACCAAGGCAAGGGAAGGACCCCAAGAGATCGAGATCGAAGAATTTATATACCAGATATCCAAGAAAATGAATCCACTCATGTTAAACGGGCCTGAAAATCGTCCAGAATGCAAGATCACAAGATTCGCACCATTTGTTCGGCTTGAAACTTTATATTTGGCACGAGGACCTTAAATTAACTGTACATATAGAATTTCAGCCATTTGATCCTTGTGAAAGTGGCCTAACGGACATATCTGCCCTTAAATCATCAATCTAGGGCTCACCTGATATCCGGATTTACTTCAAATTTGGTCTCAATCCCTTAAATGAGATGAAAAAACAGATGGATGGAGCGGATTTCCCATGAACATCACGAAGGGCCCCACCTTGGGTTGCATGCGTACATAGTACATGGGAGTGCGATGTGCACCGAACCCATAAAATTGGTCAACAGCACGCGGACCAATTCTTTTTTAAAAACAAAAATTCAAAACGTCCAGCAAGGGACGTTTCACTGATTTTGGCTAGTGGGCCCCATTCATCATCCTGATGGTGATCTGAGCCGTCCAGTCTCTCTAGGGGGTGGCCACAACCTTAGATTTCCTAACATTTTTGGCTCATGCAAGCGATCACGCGATTCCCACCGTCAAACGTAGGATGAACAACAACTTGAGTTGATTTAGTGGGCCACGCCAAAACCTACTAAAACCACCCCTTCCCGACTGAATTTTTACAAGTAATCTAATGAACGGGGTGGATTTCTCCTTTACAAACGATCAGAGGCCCACCATGCATCTCAGCGTAAGATTTTAAGCAGGAAGACCATCCGCACGCTGCCGACTTCTGTGGCTCACTGTGTGATCTTGATTGTGGTCGGATTCACTATCTGGACCGTCCAAAATGTCCATAGGGAGGCCATAACCCTATTCAAGAAGTTCGTTTTGAGAGATCTTAATGGTTAACCTCTCACACTCGGCCCAAACGCAGGTATTTCTTGCGCATGCCTGTTGCTGCGTAAAGAGAAGCTTCGCAACTAACTTTCTTTTTCTCTCTCTAGCAAAACCAACCAACTCTCCCTGCCTATAAGAGAGAACGTGAGCTGGAGATCTTGGACGGGAAGAGAGAGAGAAGGCGTGGGAGGCCAGAGGCACTTTCTTTTCTCCTTGTTCTTTGGGTTTTTGTTGAGGGTCAAATAGTACATATTAGACCCCATTTATTACTTGGATTTACGAGCATAATATTGTTTAATGCCCAGTTTTAATCGTGTTTTGTTGCAGGGTGTGATTAGGAGAGTTGACTGAAAAAGGATGCCAAAAGCTTGGATTTAACGTTCTGATGATCACTAGGGCATGGGACGGACTTCAGAGGACCAAGATTGATGGATATACACGGTCAGAAATTCGAGAAAACTAAGAAACTGAAGCTCAAGTGGCTTGAAACGCATCCAGAATGCAAGATCACATGGTTCCCGACATCTGATCGGTTCGAAACTTTATACATGAGATAAGGGCCATAAATTAACCGTACATTTCAAATTTCAGCTCTTGGATCACTATAAAAGTGCTCCAACTGACCGATTAGCTTATAAATTGTCGATTCTGGGCCCACCTGATATCTGGAATTGCCTCAAATTTGGAGTCAACTCCTTAAATGAGGAGTCAAAACAGATGGACGGTGCAGATTTCTCCAAAACAGTGCAATGGACCCCATATGAGATGAGTGTGTATAGTGCATAAGTACACTAGCCGTGCATGGCAAGTGTCAGAGACGGTTTGACCGTCTCTGACCGAAAGAAAGAGAAAAAAATAAAAAATAAAAATTTCTTACGCACTAGCAGCGGACGCAAGGCCGCTGACCGTTTTTTCGGACGGTTGTGGGCCCTACCCATTGACTGTACGTCTGATCCAAGCCGTCCATCCTGTAGAGGGGTTCGAATACTACAAAAACATGCTGACCTTTTGTATCCATGCGTACACACGTGTGCGTTACAGAGGCCACAAAAGGGCTGTCCTAGGACGTTCAAAATTGATTTTATTGCGATTTATTCTCTGGAACACGTCAATGGATGTTCAAAACCACCTATTCTTGACTGAAATTTCGTGCTGAATCCAATGGACGGGGTGGATTTTTCAAAAAATGCTTCTGTGGGGCCCACCGATCACAATAGCGAAATGGTGCGAAAGGTTTCGCACATCCGCGAAAACTGACTTTTCTAGGCGGTTTTGGCCCACCATCTTTGATCATATGGCAGATCTAAACCGTCTATCATGTAGAGGACCCAATAAAATCTTAAGGGACGGTGTTTCGTTGGAATTTGAGCGAGGAAAGTGGCGTGTTTCGAGGCACCGAACTTGGCTGCCAAAAAGCTTTCACTAGGCATGCATAGCTTTTCAAATCCGATTCAAATTCGATTTTCACCACTCCAGCAGTTATATAAGGAGGTTTTGGACGTGGGGAGCATTCATTCAGGTCTTGGGAGGAAGATTCAGAGCTTGGAAGGAAAGCTCAGGTCGGACGTCTGCAAGAGAGAGAGTTGAGTTTGTTTATTTCTTTTATTTTTATTTTATTTTGTTTTGAGATATCTAGCCTATTCATGTTGGGCTAAACCTCCTAGCTAGGGCTAGGAGGTGAAGCTTGTAGTGAGATGGGAGAGTTTAATTTATGAATTTTTTATTTAATTTATGAATTGAATTAATGTTGATGCTAGTTTAATTAATGACATGTTTTAGTCCTTAATGGTCTGTTGTGACTAAAATTATAATGGGTCTGCAATGGCTTTGATCATGTCCTTATACTTTTATGTTTATGACGTCAGGACGTCCTGTTGTTCACCATAGTCTCCTGGGCATGGTTGGATGACGGTACCCTTCCTAACTTTCATACATGTGATTGGGTGGTAATTAGTTTAATTGTGTTGTTTGCCATAGTCTTTAGGGCATGGTTTGGTGATGGAATCCATTCTAATTCATACACCTTTCATCTCTTGAAAACTAGATCAATGACAGTTCAGTTAATTTTCATGAAACATGCATAAGATCTCCCTGATCTCTACAAGTGGATCCTCTGAATCCCTAGTTCCCTTTTCCTGATTTCTCTCAAGTTTAGATAATTATTTCACCAGTATTCCTTCAAATTCAATCAGATTAGATTTCATCTTAGCCTAGTTCTAGTTCTAGATAATTTTAGATAACGTACAAGTTTCAGTCCCTTGGGATTCGACCTCGGTCTTACTGAGTTATTACTACATCACAACCCTGCACTTGGGGAGTGAACAGTTTTCCTTACTTCTTTCATGTTTTCTTTAGCTTCATCATGATAGGTGAAACTTATAGAGTGATGGGAAGACTTTTTGTTTATGCATTTTGTTTAAACTGAACTAATTTTGATTCTAGTTTTATTATAAAGAATGCCTTTAGTTTTTAATGGTTTGTTGTGACTTAAATTACAATAGATTTGTGATAGCTTTGAGTATTTCCTTTTCATTATTATGATTATGAAAATAAGAAGCCATGTTGTTCACTATCGCCCCTTGGACATGGTTGGATGATGGAATTCTTCCTAACGTTCATATATCTCTCAGATTGGTTGTAAATTGGTTAAATTCTATTATTTTCTTTGTCTCATGGGCATGATTTTGTGATGGAATCGAGACTAATTTGCATCTCTCTCATCTCTTGAAAACTAGATCAAAGGAAGTTCAAATTTGAATTTTAATGTTATATCTTCCAACTAGATGCAGATAGGACTCTAATTTCAGTTGTGTTCATGAATAAGCATAAATCTCCCTGATCTCTAAAAGTAGATCCTTAGCACCCTAGTTTCATACCTTTGAATTTTACAAGTTTTTAGTTTAATCATTCACCATTATTCCCTTAAATTCCTCTGATTTAGATTACATCTTCGCCTAGTTCTAGTTTTAGTTACTTTCAGAATATGTATAAGGTTCAGTCCCTATGGATTCGACCTCGGTCTTACCAAGATTATTACTACATCACAATCCTATACTTGGGGTGTGAACAACTCCCCTTGGGAGCCACTTTGAAAATGAGAAAAGAGAGAGAGAGAGAGAGAGAGAGAGAGAGAGAGAGAGAGAGGGTGCTTCACCTCTCTTCTTCCATCATCACCACCCCTTCTCTTCTTCAAACATGTGAAGTCTTTGGTTCACCAGTGGATAGTATTAGAGTTGGGCAGAATCTGACCGATCTGACGGATCCAACCCAATCTAACGGATCTAACCTGATCCGATCTGAACCGAAGGGCAGGATCAGGTTGAATCGAGTTGGCTCACTCAGATCCAATCATACATCGAACCGAGTTCGGATCAGTGGTCAATCCGGACCAATCCAATTCGGGATCCGATCCAATCCGGTCGGGTGTATATAAGCGATCCAATCTGGTCAGGTGTATATAAGCGATTTTAAAGTTTTTTTCTTACTTTTTAACCTACCCTCACCCGAATGCCCTAACCCATCTCTTTCTCTACCCAAACGAGCAACACCACACGGCCCGCACCCACCTATCTGATCTCAATCCCTTCTCTTTTTCTTTCTCTAATGCCCGCCCTGGCTTACAACATGAATCCCTCGAGCCTCGGAAGTAGCCAAGAAATGGGGAGAGAGAGAGAGAGAGAGAGAGAGAGAGAGAGAGAGAGACCTTCTTTCTAGGGCCGTGTGTTTTAGCGCGCCATTTTTTTTCTTTCCAGGTTAAGGGAAGAAGAAAGTGGAATGTAGAGAGAGAGAGAGAGAGAGAGAGAGAGAGAGAGAGAGAGAGAGAGAGAGAGAGTGCTGATTCAAGGCCTCCTCCCTCTAATGAAGTCGATCATGGTTCCATTCCACATCAAAGACCTCCATGGTTGCTCTGTCACTGTAGATACCTATTCATGGCTCCACAAAGGTGCTTTATCTTACAACAAGGAGCTCTGCATGGGCTTCTCCACCTCTAAGTATTCTCACAAATCCTTATATTTTTTGTATACATTCCCTTCTTTATTTTCTTTTCCCCAATGGTTGGATTTCCTTTCCTACCTGCTTGCTTCCATTAGTTACAAGTAGCAGTGCATCAGTCTGAACTGTACCCAATATGATCCAACTCGGTTTCCTTGACCGAGTTAGACTCAGTTCAGATCAGGCTAGGAAAGCATCAGATCGGATCGAGTCAGATGACCCAGACTTGGTCCCGTATCAGATCAAGTTTGAGTCAGTCCATGGAAATTTCAGACCGAGTCTAGTTAGACCCAATCCGGTCCAGCTCGACTCGATGGCCAGCTCTATATAGTATGCATCTCCATTGGCCCCTAATAGAAGTGTAGACGATAGTTTTCTCAACTCCTTTCATTTGCGATAAATTGGGAAAAGAACTTTTCTATTAAAAAATCGGCATTAAAAAAATCTATGGAAAAACATCCCACAATTCAATCACATAAGGTAAGATATTTACCTTTTATTCTTGAATTTTTTATTATAAAAATACAATGTTATTGTAAGTGATGATTTTCGATATAATGCTAAATTGGATTATCATATTATGTTGAGTTTCCGCTGCATTTGAACCTAAAAATTCAACATTTGCCCTTCAACAAATATGATAGAAAATATTTAGAAGTCCGTGCAAGAATGAATATTTGGGGCCCACTATGATGTCTTTGTAATAACCATATCATCCATAATTTTCTTTATAAGT
Source organism: Magnolia kwangsiensis (assembly GCA_037074715.1). Classification (NCBI taxonomy): domain Eukaryota; kingdom Viridiplantae; phylum Streptophyta; class Magnoliopsida; order Magnoliales; family Magnoliaceae; genus Magnolia; species Magnolia kwangsiensis. Next base: position 91,756,265 of record CM073585.1, read on the forward strand.
GTTAGGATATATGCCCGTGAACATCGCGGGAAGCACACGCCCAACTACCTTTCATGTTAGATGATTATTTGGGCGAAATGAGGTATGATTTTGATCTAAATATTAAATGCGTTAGATTAGAGTAGCCACTGGCCAAATGAAACTGCAGAATCTTCAACCAACTAGAATTCGTAAAATCATTCATGAGTTGGGAGATTATTAGATTTTCCTTTCCATGTAACTCATGTGGTTGATCTGCATTGTAAATTCTGAGTAAGGACCTTGGTTATTGAAAAGAAATGGATTAGGCACCATTTTCTACTTACATGATATGCAGCCTCTACTTTATGGAAATTTATGATTTTTTTATTTGACGAAGTTTCAATTACCACATTAAGCCATACTTCGTAGGGTACTAAGACCTCGTGTATGTAAAATTCAATATAAAAAGAAGAGAGTAGAAGATTGAGAAGCACAATAATTGTGTGTGTGTGTGTTAATGTTGTAAATGTCATTGAAATGTGTGTAGTTGAGTATAGCTTGATTCGAGATGTGAGATGGAAAAGGAAAAACCAAACACCATTTTCAAACAAAAGGGATGGTCAGATGTTCTTGATTCCAACCCCACTCTTTTATTTCAGTAACTTATTTTGCTTTGATTATTCATGTTTTTTAGTTGGACAGAATGATAACATGATCAAGCCTTTTCCAAACTTGATGGAGGTCAAAGCGAATTCTAGCACATGCAGCCGCCACCTAGCCGCAGTGTGTTGACCTTGAATCACCCTAACTTATGCCTCAACTGTCTCGAATATGTCGCAATAGCTCCCTTACCTCTACTTCCTTCTCAACTACTACCCTCCGATGGCTCACTACTATTGTCCTTAAATGGACCTTAAACTAGCCCTTGATGGGCCAGTTGTAGGCTCATAGGTATTCTTTATATGCGCCAGGCTCTCTTTAGCTTAGGTTATCATACCCACCATTATAATTGTTGCTTTACTCAACTGGTGCTTCAAGGGCCTATTGTGAAGTTTGTCCATTTTTTGCACAACAGCGGGCATGTATAGGGCTCTGAGCTTTCCTAAGGGTTAAGATATGTGGCCTTGCTTTGTTGTTTGCTTGGTTTGGCATCGATTCGGTGACCATCTTCAGGTGTGAATGACCCTTTTAAATAGACTTTTCATGGAATTTTGGTACCATTGGAGTTTGGTAAATGCATTTTAATTGATTCGTAACTCCTCGACACCTCAAAAAATCGGTCGATATCTGATTTAAACAGGTTGTGGACCCGTCCATGCAATCCATTGATCATCTATAGTTTGCACCAAGTATCCTTTTGAGCTGCCCATCTAGATTTTTAAAGCCTTTTGAACCAGCTAAAGGTGGCCTCATTAGAATGATAAATGTTTCAAGTTCTCAGAGGATCTTAGCGATTTGGTCGAAATCGAATTGGTTGGTCCTTTGATCTGTCGATCTGGTCCGACAAGTATTCTAAGGACCTGCTTGAAGTGTTTCCTGCCCAACTCACATAGTCATTTGATGGGTGTTGACTTCTACGTAAGGCTGTACATCGAGTCAAACCGAGTCGAGCTGGCCTCAGCTTGACTCGGCTCGAACAATGGCTGGCCTCAGCTTGAACTCGGCTCGGCTCGGTCCTCAGGTCTGACTGGCTAGCTCGGCTCGGTTCGATCAACAACTCGGGCCGACTTCGAGCCAAGATTGAGCCAAGTTCGCCATTGAGGCATTTCCACAAATACCTTAATTGCAACTTCAAAATCCCACTATTTTACAAACATAGGGAATGGTTTTACAAGTATTTTCTCAAACACCTTCTAAATAACATAAAAACTAAAAAAAAAACAAAGAGAAAAAAGGTATTTGTTTCATGTACATACCTTTCTTGCCACCAGCCAAACCTTCCTTGCCACCTTGCCACTAGCCACATTTCGTTAAGTCATTTTATTAAACAGTTGGTGAGCAACATTAATGGCAAAGTAACCGAGTCACCGAACTAGTTCGATCTGAGTTTGATTCGAGCTGGATGGGGCCTACTCAAACTCATCTCGAACTCATTTTCGAGTTCAAAAAATAAGCTCGGCTCGGCTCGAACTTAGCTTCGAATCAAGTCGAATCGAGCTTTTTCGAGTCGGGTCGAGCGAGCTAACCGAGCTAGCTCGATTCCTGTACTCCCCTACTTCTACGGAGGCAATTTTATCAAAGCTTAATTGAAGTAAAAGAGGAGATAATCTTCTTTTTTTTTGGGTGAAGTGTCTACACTGCGAAGAGAGAGAGAGAGAGAGAGAGAGAGAGAGAGAGAGAGAGAGAGAGAGAGAGAGAGAGAGAGAGAGAGAGAGAGAGAGAGAGAGAGAGAGAGAGAGAGAGAGTATATCAAAGCACTAAAAATAGTGGGATGGGTGCCTAGTATTTAGGCCTCTCTTATATCATTTTCTCTCTTCATGTAGCCTACACCTAGCTGCACCCTCTCTTTCCCTCATCTATCTCTCCCAGCATGCTATACTCTATAGTTTTTATGTGCCTAGTTTTTAAAAAATAGTACACATACACAACATATACATATAGATTTTACCGGGGACAATAGCAAGCCATGGTACAAGAATTATGGGACAATAGCAACATCCCCAAATCATTTGAATGACAAGTGGGAAGCCCAATCATCGATGGGGATGTTTATTCAATAGTATTATTGGGAACAAGCCATGGTACAAGAATCAACTTGTTCAAATGACCCTAACCCTTTGATCGAGGTCAACTTGTTACTTCCACCCATTGTTTATGAGCCACAAATCACATGGTTGGAATTACCGAACCAAAGTACCACTTATGAATCATCAGCAATATAAAGTGAGATGTATTAAAATATGTTTCAAGATTACAATTGGACCTATTTTGTTTCTCGTTGAAATCTTAAGCATCCATAACTATTCTATGGATAGGAAATTTAAGATCATATGATTGGTGTAATTTTTGCACCATGGCTTTCCCCTAGCTGTATGGATGAAAGAATACTTCCAATCGATGATAGATCATCCCAAGTATCATTTAACAGATTTGGGGACGTTGCTAATGTCCCATGAAAGTGGGGACAATTGGCAAAACTCCACCTTTATGAGCCACATATCACATGGTTAGAATTACCAAACCAAAGTACCACTTATGAATCATAAGCAATATAAAGTGAGATGTATCAAAATATGTTTCAAGATGATAATTGGACCTATTTTGTTTCTTGATGAAACCTTAATCACCCATAACTATTCTATGGATCGGAAGTTTAAGATCATATGATTAGTATAATTTTTGCACCATGTTTTGCCCCTAGCTATATGGATGAAAGAATGCTTCCAATCGATGATAGATCATCCCAAGTATCATTTAATAGATTTGGGGGCGTTCTACTGTCCCACGAAGGTGGAGACGTTGGTAAAACCTTCTCTCTCTCTCTCTCTCTCTCTCTCTCTCTCTCTCTCTCTCTCTCTCTATTCGACAACTATTTTTGGGACTTTCCTGAAGCATATCTTGCCTAACTCGCATAGTCTTTTGATGGGTGTCAACTTCTACGGAGGCATTTTTATCAAAGCTTAACTGAAGTCGAAGTTATAATCTTCTTTTTTATGGGTGAAGAGTGTCTGCAATGCGAAAAAGGGCGAGAGAAGCTAGCGGGTCTAAAGCTCAAGTATATCAAAGCACTGAAAACAGTGGGCTGTGGATGCCTAGTATTTAAATCACTCCTATATCATTTTCTCTCTTCATGCAGCGCACACCTAGCTACACCCTCTCTCTCTCTCTCTCTCCTAGCATGCTATACTCCATAGTGTTTATGTGCCTAGTTTTAAAAAGAAAGAAAAAAAAGAGAGTACACATACAACACATACATATCGATTTAACCAGGGACAATACCAAGCCATGGTACAAGAATTATGGGACAATAGTAACATTCCCAAATCATTTGAATGACATATGGGAAGCCCAATCATTGATAGGGATAGTTATTCAATAGTATTATTGGGAGCAAGCTATGGTACAATAATCAACTTGCTCAGGCGACCTTAACCCTTTCACTAAGGCTAACTTGTTACTTCCACCCATTGTTTATGAACCATAAATCACGTGGTTAGAATTACCAAACCAAAGTATCACTTATGAATCAGAAGCAATCTAAAGTAAGATGTATCAAAATATGTTTCAAGATGACAATTGGACCTATTTTATTTCTCGTTGAAATCTTAATCACTATTCTATTGATCAGAAGTTTAAGATCAATGTAATTTTTGCACCATATCTTGCCTCTATGTGTATGGATGAAGGAATGCTTCCAAACGATGATAGATCATCTCAAGTATCATTTAATAGATTTGGAGACGTTGCTAATGTCCCATGAAGGTGGGGACGTTGGCAAAACCTTCTCTCTCTACAAAAAGTTGGGTTTAGGTCACTGATGTAGAGTGGGTCGCGGACAGTTTCATGGTTATGATGGATCAGACGAGGCTTGGTCGACGACAGAATTGATCCAGACCATCAGAACTTAAAATGGACATATCTCACAAACCAAAATGAGCTATTGGACCTACCATGTATGATTTTGGGGTAAGACGAGCTACTTTAGCCACCCAACCCCTCTGCCAGGTTGCCCACGCTGAATTTGCTAAATACCATCAGATCGACAATCGAAATCTTATTTTAATTTCATTTTTACTATTTATATCAAGTTTTAGTTTGAGTATAACTCTTCATCCGTTGGGCTTTAGGAGTTGCACCCAACATGAAAAATACTTAGAATAATTAGGAGACCAACATGGTGAAGCCAAATAGGACACTATTTTTGGCTGAAAACCATGCGCACTAGTAGGAATCACGACCATCTATAAATAGTAATTTTACTATTTATAGTAAGTCACGAATTCTAAGAGTTTTAGTTGTAGTTTAATTCCGAAACTTCTTCCATGGCTTACTACTCCTATTTAAAGGGGTGTAAACTCGTTTATTCAAATATCAATTAAATTACGAATTTTTTAGAATTTATTTCTATGATATTGTTTCTTTTCTCGTGGATTCGAGAAATCTCTATGAGTTCATAAGAACTCCATGGATTCAAACTAGTTATCCTAGATGAAGATGGTGCTTGACCTCTACACATCCTCCCCTGCGTCAATCACCTAGGCCTTAACCCGAACCCAACCCATCTTAGGCAACATAGCCTAAAGTTTAGGTTGTACCAATTAGGTTCTAGGTTCTAGTTGAGCCCAACCCAACCCATCTTAAAGTTTATTATGTTGGGCCAATCAAGTTTCGCAGACTTCTGCCATCCACTTCCCCATTTATAGTAGATTAGACATCAGAAGCAACCGATGTTGCAAAGAGATTCTTGGCCCATAGACGTGCATGCAGCTTTACAATAGCCATAAGCAATGTGACAACTATCGGTGAGACTTTGAAATTTTCAAAATAATATCACAAACTTAAAGATCTTGGCAGATTTTGAGATATTACAATGAAAAATAGTTTTAAAAATATTAAAAAAATAAAATTCCACATGCATATTTACATTTTATTAGAATATAAGATGTGTATATATAACTTTTACATATTATAAATATCTGTAAGGATTGTCCAATAACTAATTTCTCTAAAAGCTCTAGCCATTAGAGGATAGTGTATCAATGTATATTGAGGGACTCTTAAGAGTCTCCTCACATGCAGAGTGGGCTTGATTTCTCGGGTCCACAGACTAGCCTAGACTTTTCTGTCTCCTTTGGGGGGCGTTTGGTGCATGGTATTAGACGGGATTACGTTTGGTGCATGGGATTAGGTGTGATGGAATTGCATTTGGTCTCATGCCAATTCCACTCAATGTTTGGGAAGCCCGGAAAAGCATGGAATTAAATTAGATGGAATTGCATTGGTCCCGTGCCTATTTCACTCAATGTTAGCAAGTTGGGTAGGTCCACTACCGAAAAAATTGGGCAAAGCCGATGGACTTGTGGTGGGTTTACCTATAGCTAAAATTTGTTGATAATACCAACAGCTGAAATTCGTAGCGAAAGTTATTCAAGCCGTAGCTAAACAGTGTTTTTTAACAGTGGACGTCCAAACGCTACTTTAAGCCTGTGGTGTTAATCGAGAATTATTCAGGACTCGTTTTTTGTCATAATTCTTAAAACAATATTTAGAAATGGATGTACCGTATGGATGAAGCAAAAACATCATGGTGGGTCCCATAGAGCCCTACTAGATCCTACGTTGAAGGTACTTTTTTAACTGTCAATGTGCGTGAGTTTTGCATTTTCTGTAAAAATGTGGTGACTCGTTTATATCAATAGTGGTAATGATATAGGGTTATCCAAACCAACCAAATAATGGGTCTAGTTTTAGATGGGTAATACATATTTTTTATTATATAAAACTATCATAACCATCCAGTAAATGGTCCATTATATGTACGTCTTGTAATAATGTGTATGTTATAAATGATGGTAAACACACAATTAACGGATTTGAAAGTATCTCCTCATCTCAGATGAGGGATTTCCAAACACACGATTCTTCTTCATTCGAATGGGCGATCTTCCTTGCCAGAGCCCTTCCCTCTTTCGAAAGGCGCAATCTTCCTCGCCTGAGATCTGAATCTTTGAAGATTCATCTCAAATAGGTGAGTTTCTCTCGAAATCCGTTATTTTCCCCGCCGATTGTTCCTCTTCTTGCTGTTTTTATTCCAGAATCCCTTCTGTCATTGCTATTTTCTCTTTTTTTTCTTGGGTTTGGGTTGATGAAAGCATAGATCAGTATAAGCTTGAATGCTTGGGTTGACGAAAGCATAGATCAGAGGATCGGGCTTGCCAAAGGCCTGTCGGGACGTGTGGATTTCTCACAAACTCCAACGTGGGACCCACCCACCGTCCCTGAGCAAGAACTTCCTGCGAGAGTCTTTAGCAGGAAATCCAGACGTCCTAAAAAACCAATATGCTCTAGGTATTCTGCACGCTCAATATTTACTGTGTTCCGCCTACTCTGAAAGGGTGAGATTCTGCAAAAATGGAAAGCACATTCCACATTGGGTGGAACAGAGTCTTCCTGACAAGCCAACTCGAAATGGCATGTGAGCTGGGTGAGTGGCCATATCTTCCCACCTGTTTAAGGTTGAGTTTGGAAGAATGCTCCAATGGGATTCTTCCCAATATTTGTTGTTCCCGTATGCTCTGAAAAGGGTGGTGTTTGGCAAGAGTGGAAAGAGCATTACATTTCGGATTGGGTGGGAATGGAGTCTCTTTTGCGTTGGCCTGGAGTTTTCTTTGACAAGCCAACCAAGAATGACAAGTGATCTGGGTGAGTGACCCATTATCTCAGCAGTTTAAGGTTGCATTTGAAAGGGCATTCTGGCAAATATTTAGTGGAATGGAGTTCTGCCAACGAGCCAGCTGAAATTGCAAGTGGCAAAACCTGGTATATCTGAAAAGCTAGTAGTTTCTTCAATCCTTTGTATAATGAAGAGGTGGGGTAGCAAAGACCCAGATTACTTTCTTTCCACTTATCACTTTTTGAGGGAAAAAAAAAAAAAAACACTTTTATACTCTGGCAGATTGTGATGGGTGATACACAGGCACTAAGAAATTTCACACCTGCATACAACTAGTACTCAAATTAAACTCTCCAAATAATTGTACCCAATGTAAATATATCATGAATAAAATAAGCTTGTCCGATTATTGGATTATTGGATTGTATGGTTAAAAATGAAAAATATCCAACTGTCTTATTTCCACAAACAAGTGTCCATGAATCAGAAGTAGGATTGTGTCTCAGGGAAGGTGGGCTGCACTTTATACCCTGTTATTTGAGTTAATATATGCAACGTGTGAAATTTCTGAGTGCCCGTGTATCAAGGTTCATAGGCAATCTGAGTATTATATAACTCCTCTCGTTTATTTGGTCCGCGGTTTCACTCATTTTGTTAGGATGTAATCAAACCAGATTCAATGCACCTACAAACCACTGTAAAAAGTGCCATCATATACATCTTCTCTTTTTCTTGTTATTTCTTATCCTTCTTCTATCAATGTATGTTGATTATCCCATTTGATTTGAGGAGGAAGTTGTAGGTACATCTCATCACCATATGTACAGTTTGAAAAGGTTGTTAATGTCAGCGAATTTCTGTACATTCGAGATGATTTTCAGGTCGTTAATGTCAGCGAATTCTACAGGTACATGTTCAATCATTTGTATTTACTATCTATCTGTGTCAAACAGAAACTGTGCCTATTAGAACTGTAAACCGGCAATGCTCATCTGGACTCTAGGCAGTTGCTGATGTTGCTGCTGCCATTAAAGCTGGATTTTATGACATAGGTATGCATGCCTCCTATTGAGAGGCTTGATGGCCATGTTATGTTGTTTATGATCTCTGGATTTATCTTTATTATTATTGTTTTTTTTTTTTCCCTAAATCTTCTCAATACAGGGATTAGGGCTAGATTGGAGTCTATGACAGCAAATCCAATAGCTTGGGAAGGGTCAATAAATCCCAAGATATGTTCTCGTTGAACTCTACATCTTCTTTTAAGTTTTGCATGTTTTTTGCTTTAAGAAATGATGTTTCTTGCACTCAACAAAGATCTTTTATAATGTCACAGGTTTAGAGTTGCCAGCTCAAGACTGTCTTCTACCCATGGGTGTTACTTCTGAAAATGTTGCTCATCGTTATGGTGTAACATGCCAGGAGCAAGATCAGGCTGCTGTGATTTCTGTAGATGTAGAATTCATTCTTCGATGTTAGAATGCAGTTTCTATGTAATATCTAACTCCTTGAAATGCATCACCAAGATGCATATAACTCCAATCAGTTATGTGCCTCAAGATGGAGACATGCTAACCAAGATGCAGCTTAATGACTAAGTATATCCTTTGAATTCAGGTAGGCTACATTGTTGGGCTTGGAGATTGACATTCGAATAAAATTCTCATTGACCAAGCTACTGCAGAAGTAGTTCACATCGATCTCAGTGCTGCCTTTGAATGGGACCTGATAAAACACCAGAGGGCTCGTCTATATCTGACCACTGAATTTCCATTTCTCCTATCTTCCTGATTTATCTGAGGAAGAGAGGAGTTCACGCTGTGTGTTAATAAAGTCTCCAATAATTTATGTGATAGCTCTGCTGTCTTTGACAGGTTCCATTCCGGCTGACAAGAGACATCATAAATGGTATGGGAGTTACTGGAGTAGAGGGTGTTTTTAGAAGATGTTGTGAGGAAACCCTCTCTGTAATGAGAACAAATACGAGAGAAACTGAACAATTTGCGTTTCAAAAAAAAAAAAAGATTGGTGTATCTGATTTTTTTGGCTGGTCTCAGTTCTTCCAATTCCATCCTTTTGTTTTCTTGATTAAAAAATGCCTCCCTTGTAGGTACCTAACACCTCAAGGGTTAGCTGAGAGTTTATGTGGTTCACCATTATACATGGCTCTAGAGATCATTCAGAACCAAAAATATGATGCAAAGGCGTTATTACACAACTTGTTCCTCACATCAGTACTACCTATGGTAGAGTTTGTGCAGATATTTTTCTGTTCTTCAAGTTCATGAGTGCTCTGTGCAAGCTGACTTATGGAGTGTGGGAGCAATTCTGTTCCAGTTGGCGGTCACAGGGAAGCCACCCTTTGAAGGAAATTGCCAGTACCAGGTTCTTATTAAAACATACATGTATTGCGAATTTTTGTTTGAAAGATCTCTCTATGAGAATGGCTGTATTTGACCTTATCCTAAATCACCACTGTGTGCAGCTTTTCCACAATATTTTGGCATCTAATGAGCCACAGTTTCCACACGTTGTTTTGGAAGAACAGCATCCTGATTGTATAGATCTCTGTAGAAGCCTTTTACAGCGTAATCCAGGTAAAATGAACAGCTACAATAACTGATTGTTGAGCTTAAAATTTCTATAATCCACTATGGTCCTGAAGGTCGAATGCATAATGGATTCAAAATTCTGCTAATAGGAAAGCAGCATAAAAAGGTTTTCATTGCTATAGATAAGAAACGAGTAACAAGGATCTCTAATTTTTTGGTATCGATTGTAGTCATAGGTCCTTTATTGGATTCACTGCTAATTTTCATGCCATACTCTCTTTCTTAAATTTCCTGAGTATTACATAAAAGTTTGCTAATTCTACAAAGTGAGATCCCAGCCCCTCTAGACACTGCCACATGTACCAATGCGGCAGATTTGTGGGAGATTCGAGCCATCCATAAGGTGTTCCCATTGTGTATGTCCCTGGTCCAGTAATCGGGTCAGTCAATTCATCTGGTGGGATGCACATGTATGTTGAATGGGGACCATTGGCTAATTTTTCCTTGACCTCATTTTTTTTCATATACTTTGGTTCACTTATGATTGATCAGCCTGATTCTTGGGACAGGGCACATGCATGCAGTCCACCTAAGGAACGTCTTCAATCTTGTGTCTGTGCCATGTCGGCATGTGTGGCTATGTGTCTGGTTTGGGATGTACTCATTGTAGAATTAGCAAGCCTTGTATTACATATCCTTATAGGGAGGATTACTGTTGCATCTAATTGATGATGCAAATCCAACACAATTGTAGGACCACCATGTTGGATATGATGGCCTTAAGTGGTCATTGTTGAGTTCTCGGATCTGCCATCTCTGTTCATTCCGGGCATTGGCATCGCCTGTATCGGCCGATATTATATAGATATTCAAAATGATGCTAGATCTCCTACGTGTCATGCACGGAGATGATGTGCTTGATAACTTAAATATAAGCTTTTGGCACCAGATTCTTAACCCGTTAGGAATGTCAAGTGTTTTCCAGTGGATATTCATTGGGTAACTTAAGGAATCAAGATTCAATTAAATTGCATCTCTTTTTCCTATTGTACCTTAATGGCAATCGGCAAGTACAGCTGACTCAAGAAAGCAGTTCCTGTATGTTGAGCCCTTGTCAATTATTCCTGCAGTTGTGAGACTGACGTTTGAGTTCTTCAATCACAAGTTCATGGTTGAGCCGCCAAGGTTGATTTGAATCTTTGGACTTGAAGCTTTTTGTTTATTTGTTGGTTTGTCATGCTATAACTCAAGACTCATCCATAATGAAAACGAAACCACTTGCCATCATGAATTTCTTTACTTCTACATGTGTAGGCCGACAATGGGTGCTGGAGATAAGGAGGCACTACTTAAAATACTTCTATAAGGAGGCACCAACAATACTAACAAATAAGGAGGCACTACTTAAAATATCTACTTATGGACATCTCGTATTTCTTATATTCCCAAATCTCTCAAATTGGTCAGTTTTTCTAATACTTCTATAATATTGTGACTATTTTGCTGATTCAGTAAGAGGAAATTTAATTATCCAAACACTTTCTTCACATTTCTTATGACTACATATTCAAGATATTTTAGCATTCTCAAGTCAATATATTTTGTTGGAGTGTTATATGTTTGTTTTATTGATCATTTGTGTTCAATCAGGGCTTTTTCTTTCTTTCTTCTGTATTTTGTATGCTTTGCGAGTAAACATTTCCTTACCATAGGTTGTTCAGAAGGAAAGAGGAGACTTGCAGAATTATTGAAAGATCGGCTCAACCAATATGTGCAAGGAAACAAAGATGCCTTCATTAGTCAAACTGAAGCTGAAGTCTGAAGGCTCTCCAATGCGGGTAATATTTTGATCCTCATCTTGCTTTCGGCTTGTTTCTTTCTGAATCTTGCGTACTGTAGTCTGTTTGGGATAACTGGAGGCCAGAAGTAGCTAGACTAGACCCTTGTTTTAGTGAACAATATTTCTTCAAGTTCAGACATAAAAGTTAAAAAGTGGCTGCTTTATAGTAGATGCACCTTTTGTTGATTGGTTGCAAATCACATTACATGCTTGATACAGTTTCAGTTCAAGAGTTTGATGTAGGTCCACCTCTGTCCTATACAAACTGGTCCTCTATTTTTTTATCTCCATAAAAGAATCAATTGTGAAATATATGAAACAATCATTAAAATTGTTGCAAGACAACTTCATTAGGCTTTAAAATCATGTTGGATGCACATTTTTCTTTTAGTTCAAGTCTTTTTAACTAAAATGGAGCATAAGTTGATTAGAAGTCGGTACTTGCTGAATCTTTGGAGGATTGCAATCCTATCAGTCTGCAATTTTAGGTTGGAACTTACATTTACCAGAAGCAGGAGTTGGTGCAGTTGCAGCCGGCCACAAAAATTATAACATATAAACACGAGTTCTTTTGACGCCCAAAGTTTCTGAGGATCATGATATTTGAGATGGTGGGGGCAGGGCTATTTGGGATTGAATGATTCTGCTTTGCTCAAATTGAATCTTGAAATCCAAAACACAAATGACCATCTTGTAATTGCAACTTTTTTCTTTTTTGTGCATTTTACGCTGGCATTAAGTTTGTGCATAAAGTCATTTGTGGATTGCTTGCATTTAAGAGAGTGAATATGTTCTTACTCGTGGCATTTCTTGGAAAGTGTCCACTGGTTCTTGGCTGGCACATGCATTCATATGCCTGTATTGTGTGTTGTATTGGTGCAGGTTGTGTTTCCTAGCAACTTTTAGCTCGCAACCAGAACAAGCCTGGCTACCTCATTGACCAGGTTGCCTGGTTGTGATAATAGGTGATTAATTGGAATTCAAGCCATCAAATGGATGTGTTTGCAACATTTGAGCTTCCAAAAGATTTTCTCGTGACTATATGAAATGTGATATGTTTTATCTTGTCTGCAATTAGTAACATAATTACTTGGTGTATTTGTCCAATGAAATGCACTTAGAATGGTTAGATTATGTTTCTGTTGTGCTTTAGTTTATATTTTGTTGCTATTAGTACTATGCCTTTATGAATGCGTTTGGAATAGTTATGATCATCTAGTTTTGGATATGCGCGTTGATTAGGCAATTAATTATTATTATGAGAAACGCCGACGGCTAAAATCCGTCGGCAAGCATTGCCCTGATTTTTTTGTAGTGATTATCCCATCATTATGTGTGAGCTATATCCACACCGTCCACCCATTTTTTGAGATCATTTTAGAGCATGAGCCAACAAATCAGGTAGATCTAAAGCTCAAGTAGACCCCACCATCGAAAGCAACGAGGATTAAACACCTACCGTTGAAAACTTCTTTAGGGCCACACAAGTTTTGGAACTGCCTCATTTTAAGTCCATGCCATAAAATGAGGTTACAAATGAGATGAACGGTTTGGATAACATATATGTTATTCTCAATAGTTTCAAATGATGGTGGATATATCCATTCAATTTATCACCGTGTTACAAACATAGCATGGAATTAAGCTTATCTCATGGTAACAGGGACAATCCCCATATATAATAAATATGTTTTTTGAATCCCATCCCACTTAATCCTTCCTAATACCATGCGCCAGACACCCCTTTGGAAAATATATTACTAAGGCATATTTGCTGCTCAAGTCATTAGAAGGTGTATCAATGTTTATTAAGGGCCTTTAAACAAGGTTAGATTGATGTATATTAGTTAAAATCTATAAATCTAAATAATAAATTTTAAGTATTTTTATTAATTTTACTATAAATATTTTTATTTCAGCCAGCTTTCCTTAATAATATCCTCAAAAGAAACCTCAAAACTTTTCAACTTCAAAGAAATTTCCGGGTTGAGCAGCGAAACTTCCTGCTGAAGTGATGCTGCTAAAGTGACATCACCAAGTTTTGTGAACCCACCATGATATACGTGCTATATCCACACCGTTCATCCATTTGGAAATATCATTTTAGGCTATGATACAAAGAATGAGGCAGATCCAAATCTGGAGTGGTACCCACCATAGAAAACAGTGGGAAGAGTGATGTGCACTGTTGAAATCCTCCTAAGCTCCACCGTGATGTTTATTTGAAATCCAACCTATTCATGTGTTAATGAAGACATGAAAGAAGGGAAAACACAAATATCAGCTTGATAAAAAACTTGTGTGACCTTTAGAAGTTTTAAATGGTGGGCGTCACTCTCCCCACTGTTTTCTGTGGTGGGTCCACTTAAGCTTTGGATCTTACTCATTCTTTGGATCTTACGTAATATAATCTCTCCAATTGAATGAACGGCGTGGATACAAAACATACATCATGGTGGGGTCACAGAACTTGGTGGCATCACTGTAGTAGCCAGTCCGCTACTCAACCTATAGTTAATCTGCGTCCGAGATTTATCACTGTTGGGCGCAGATCGGCTACTGACGAGTTTAGAATAGCGAGACTGCCAAGTTCCGTGGGTCTACTAAAGCTTTCGTAGAACTTGGTGACATTACTTGGGTAGCTTTCGTAGAACTTGGTAACGTACTTCGGTAGCGAGTCCCGTTACTCAACCTGTCAGTATCCAATCCGCGTCCTATATTAGCTTTACTTTTCAACTTCCAAGAAATTTCTGAGTTGAGTAATTACTCGGAAGGAGATTTGTCACTGTAGCCATACATAGCTTTCGACGAGCAGAATGACAAAATTCAAACAATCAAATGGGTCATTTTAAGAGAGTTCCGTGCAAGAGACATCTTATTAATGAACTCATTTTGGCATTGTTCTTAAAAGTGATACTATTGGAGCTAGAGTTATTTAAGTGATCCTGGCCAGCCATTTTTGTGCAAGATCTAGTCTGTCCATTAAGTGTACCCCATCAAGACTGATATGTGGGGAAGATGACCCTAAACGGGCTGGTATGGGCCAACGGGCTCTCAGACCTGGCCGGCTCCATTTCGCTTTAAACATACTTAATTTTAGAACCAGGCCCAGAAGCTTGCTGGGACATCCCGGCCATTGACAACCCTAAGGATGGCTTTGCAAACATTTCTATGTCTAACCATGGGCCTGTGACGCAAGGATGAACGTGATGAGGTTGACTACCGGCTTCCTTAGGAATAACTACCTTTTTGGACTTCTCACATAGATTCCTTAAGAATATATATATATATATATATATATATATATATATATATATATATATTTGAAATTTAATTGATAGATAATAAAAATGAATTTACAACCTTTAAATAGTGGTACCAAACTTAGGAAGAAGTTTCATAATCAAACTCCAGCTTAAACTCCTTAAGGGTATGTTTGATTTTTTAAACCAATTGTAAATACACTGCAAATGAGAGTAATAATTATTTCTTTTGATAATTACGGCATTGTTATCTATGCTTGATTTGGCGGTTACTTTTTGAGCTAAAAAATAGAGGACACAACGAAATATATTTGGGGCCCACCTTGATGTATGTAGCTTATCCACACCGTCCATTTGTTATGCCGGTTAAATTTATGGCTTGACCAAAACAATGAGGCTGATACAAAGCTCAAGTGGACCACATCACAAGATTTAGAGAATTGAACATCTACCATTAAAAACTTATCAATGCCACTATTTCCTTTAGTGTGGGACATGAGTGTTGGATTAGCCTCATTTTTTAGCTTATGCTTTAAAATGTTATGTTAAAATGGATGTATGGCAAAAATATATCTTATATATTAGGATGAGACCCAAAAATTTAAACTAATCTTTTTGACTAAGTTTTCAAAACTAAAATGTAATTGTATTTTCAAACAGGGTGGAGAAGTAAGGATTTGGAAAATCAAACTGGCCCTAAAATTCGTAACCAAATATAAATAGTAAATTTACTAGTTATAGCGACTATCCTATTTCACTTAACCATGTTATTCTCCTAATTTTTTAAAGCACTTTTTATTTTGGGCACAACTCTTAAAGCTCAAGGGATGAAGAGTTATAATCAAACTAAAACATACTATAAATGGTAAAAATGGAAATAAAAGGATGGATTTCTTATTGTTGATATGATGGAATCTCGCAAATTGGACGTGGGCAAACCGGCATAGCTGGGTTGGTTGGCTAAAGTAGCTTCTCCTACCCAAAATCATACATGGTACATCAAGTAACTCATTCCAGCTTGTGAGATACGCCGGTTGTAAGCCCGTTGTAAGGTTCTGGCGGTCCGGATCACCTCCACCTCCAATCGGGCCTTCTCTCCATCCTTGACATGAAAGTGTCCACGACCGGCTCCACATCAGTCTGGCCTGGGCCTGGATTTTGAACTGGTTGGACTGTTCAAAATTCTGATTTTGCTAGGCCAGTAGTACCATTGCCAGCCTTAGATATTTTGGTTTACTCTATAATATGTGAAGCTTTTTTACTGTTTGTTTGTGGCCCACTTGCAATCTTCTAATAATAGTTTGTGCAATGTTTTATGAGAAGCAATGGACGGATTGATGGATCTCAATAGCAAAGAAGAAATATCAAAAAGGAAAATTAAACCCACGAAACATAGACCGTTTGATTTCGCTACATTGTCCATGCTACATGATACAGCTTTGAGGACGTTTTAAAACTAGAAAACTGTTTTATTTCCGAACCTATACTACTTTCTCACACGTGGATCTGATGTACACATTTCAGGTCTATCCATGGCCCACTAAAGTGGGCCCGGTCTGCTTCATGAACCTTGGATCTTCAACCCTACAACCATTATTTTGTATCGTCTAGCCGATATATATACACGATACACACTAAGGCTACTTGCCAGAGTAGGATTTCGAATCGAATCTTCCCTCCCCCACGTGTGAGCTACTCTGGCCGTTCATGAGGCTGGCCCAGTGTGTATATGACTAGCCTAGAAATTAGTCTAGTCGAGTCATCAGATGGGCCACTTGGGTTCAGAGAAAATGGGCAGTTAATAAGGCTCGACCACATTCATGACAGGGCCTTATTTTTGGGCCGTTGTTCATTCCTAATGGGGCCCATCAAATGAACAGCCCAGGTCGTCCTGCGTGGGATTCAAAATAAAACTCCCGCCATTAGCCTTAGCAGGCTTTACATACAAGCTACAGTTAAAGACACTAAAACCAACACATGAAAGGGGCCTATTGAGCTAATGGTACCAGCGGCCCACCGG
This sequence comes from Magnolia kwangsiensis, assembly GCA_037074715.1. Taxonomy (NCBI): domain Eukaryota; kingdom Viridiplantae; phylum Streptophyta; class Magnoliopsida; order Magnoliales; family Magnoliaceae; genus Magnolia; species Magnolia kwangsiensis. The sequence goes on from CM073585.1 coordinate 91,773,234, forward strand.
TGATCAAACGTGACATCGCCCCACCAATGAACTTTAGATTGATTAAAGGCTGGGATTGAACTTCTCTGTGTTGAACCCATCATTCCATCCCTTCTTCTCATCCTTTATACCAATGGCAATATACCTGCAAGGCTCTACATCCTCCAACAACTGCACCACAGTTCTCATCGTTGGCCTCAATGCCGGAAGGCGGGCAGTGCAGAGAATGGCAATCCGCAGCACCCGAATGGCATCTTCCTTCGATGCTTCCGGTATCCTCGTATCGACCAAGCCAATCACACTCTCCCTGCTCATCATCCGTGATGAAACCCAGTACACAATGTCCTTGTTGTTGCCGAATTCGGGTTCGATGGGCCGCTTTCCGGTCACTAGTTCCATCAGAACGACACCGAAGCTGTATACATCACTCTTCTCAGTCACGTTGCAAGTGTACGCGTATTCTTCAGCACAAAAAATTACAAGAAAAAACGTATCAGTTGATGCAGATATATATCAATCAATCTAAAATGTTCAATTGGTGGACCATACATAGCCCAAAACTGCAAGGATTGTATTTCCAATTGATAGTCTGCTTTTGGGTAGTCAGCAGAAGTCATCAGGACTGTGGTTAAATGGTTATGATATAGTTTGATTGTTGCAGTTTGTGTGTTCTGGTCCATTCAAGAAGTGAAATCTGTAACTGAATTCTCACCTGGGGCGATGTATCCGTGAGTCCCGGCGATCACATGCGTCGAATCCTTGGCCCCACTCACCTGCATGATCTTTGCAAGCCCAAAATCAGCAATCCGGGGCTTGAAGAACTCATCCAAGAGAATGTTGCTCGACTTCACATCGCGGTGTATGATTGGCCGGTCGCATCCATGGTGGAGATACTCTAGCCCCTTGGCAGACCCCACCGCGATATCGTACCGGGTCCCCCAATCAAGCTCCATCTTCTGGCATGTGTGGAGCCTGTCCCACAAGCTCCCATTAGGCAAGTACTCATACACCAAGAGGTTTGAATCCTCACTGGTGATGCTGCAATACAGCTTCACCACATTCACATGCCGGATCGAGCTCAGCGTCGCCACCTCAGCATCAAATTCTGGCGAAATTTCCAATCGTTTCTTCAGCATCGCCGAGCTGCTCCTCCGGCCGCTGCTGCCAGAATCTGAATTCCATATGTGCTTCACAGCAAGCTCTTTCCCATTATCTAAAGGGACCCGATACACGTTCCCCGACCCACCCTTCCCAATCAGATTATCCTGCTTGATCGAATCCAAGATCTCTTGCTCAGTGAAGCTGACAATCCGAAACGACTTCATGTCCCACGATTCTTTGATTGGACGGTCACGATCACATCTCCCTTTCTTCACAAAGAAATAACAGCCCAGAGCGACAATCAGGACAGACGCTCCGGCAAGGAAGCATGAAATCAGTGTTTTGAGTTTGCTGCTCTTATCATAATCAGACGAACATCGCCGGAAATTCTGAATGTTCTGACTACACAGGCCGGGATTTCCGATGAAGCTGGTGTGATAGGCCGCGATGGAAAGAGAGTCCGGTATGCGGCCTGTTAGTCTGTTTTCTGATAGGTCTAGAAGGCTAAGCTTCAAAGACGAGAAGCTCGCCGGAATCTGACCCACAAGTCTGTTTTCTGAGAGATTCAATGAATTGAGGGATTGCATGGACCCCAAGCTCGCTGGAATCTGACCCGAGAGTGAATTTCCGGCGAAGTTGATTACGTTGAGCGAATCACAAGAAGCTAATGAGTCCGGAATGTCCCCGGAAAATGCATTCCCCTGTAACAACAAGTTGTTTAGGTTCTTTAATTCCCCGATGCCGGACGGAATCTCGCCGGAGAATTCGTTGTAGCTAGCTTCAATTGAAACCAATGACGTGGCTTTCGAGATCTCCTGTGGCAATCCACTGGAGAATTTATTGTTCGAGATGAACAGCTGCCCGAGATTCCCAGCACTCGCGATGTCGGACGTCACGGGGCCATCGAAGCTGTTGAATTCGAGATCGATGATCTCTGCATTCGGTAGGCCCCACAGTCCAGAAGGTACTCTCCCTGAAAGCGAATTGTTGGGGACCCGGAAACGGATCATTGTCTTGCAGGCTGCATAGCTAGCCGGAATCTCGCCGGAGAGTCGGTTGTTTAAGATGAGGAGCTTCTTCATCTTGCCCTGCTTGCACATATCGGGTGGGATGGGGCCTTCCAAGAAGTTATCAGAGACGTCAATGAAATTGAATTCAGCCCAGCTTCCGAGCTCCGGTGGAAGCGGCCCCGATAGCTTATTCGAATACAGAGAAAGGTTAACAAGGCGCTTGAAATTCCCAAATTCTGCTGGAATTCCACCCTCAAATCCATTATCGAAGAGTTGTAGCGAGATGAGATTCGTCAGGAACTTCAATTCTCTGAGATCACCTTCGAGTTTGTTGTCGGATACATCAAAATATTCCAATTTGGAGAGATTTCCAAACCTGTCGGGAATCTTTCCGACGAGATTATTCTTCCACAATTGCAGCTGCCAGAGGTTGTTGAGTTTCACAATCTCTGACGGGATCACGCCGGTAAGATGATTGCAAGAGAGTTCAAGGTTGATGAGGCCCGTCAGGTTGCCGATCGACCGTGGGATTTCGCCATCGATGCTGCAATTCGATAGGTACAGCCATGAAAGCTTGCCAAGACTTAGAACTTCGGTTGGAAACGGACTGATATCGAATGTTGGATTGTCACCGAGGAGGAGCGAGATGAGATTCGAAAGATTCCGGAGCGAATTGGACGGAAACGGGCCGGAGAATTCGTTATAAGAGAGATTCAAGACCTGTAATTGGATGAGATTGGAGAAATCGGGTAGCGGCCCGGAGAAGTGATTGGAGGCCAGATCCAAGTACTGTAACTTGGTGCAATTACGGAGATCGGGTTTGATGGGACCCGATAGGGAATTCGACCCGATTGCGAGCTTTCGAAGCGATGGAAGGGTGCAGATCGAATCGAGGGGGAGCGGTCCGGAGAGATTTTGGCTGTTGAGGTCGATCTCGGCGACGGATCCGGTTGGATCGCAAGAGATGCCGGTGAAGTTGCAGAGGGGGAGGTTTGATTGCCAGGATTGGAGAGATGGAGGGTTGGAGAGCTGGGATTTGATGTTGAGGAGGATCTGGAGGTCGGTGTCGGATCGGACGGTGGAGATGGAGGCGAAGAGGAGGAGGAGATTGAGGAGTGTAGTGACGTGTCGGGGAGTATCGGGAGCCGACATTTCGAGTGTGAAATGTCAGAACGGAGTGGAGCGGATTTGCTTTGGATGGGTGATATTCGAAGCATAAGAAGATGGCTGGCGTTATAAGGCGGTTGTGGGGCCCACCGTTTTGCCTTCGTACTGAATGGGATTTCTGGCCGTTCGTACTCAGTGGAAGTTTCTGGCCGACTTCGTTGACTCTTGTTAAGTTTTTTTTGCTCTTTTGAAGCGACGATAACGGGCCAGACGGAGGGGACGCGGATTTTCTGCCGAAGCCTTTCACAGGAAGCTCCCGCACAAGGATTCTGGCTGGGGCCACTGTGATGTTTGTGACAAATCCAACCCGTTCATCCGTTTTTCGAGATCATTTTAGGACATGATACAAAAAATAATGAGAATCCAAACCTCAAATGGGCCACACGAGAAGAAACAGTTGGGATTTAGTGACCACCGTTGAAATATTTATATGGATACAAAAGTTTTGCATCGGTCTAAGTTTTTATTGTTTTCACTTCTCCCCAGTTAAAATGACATTATAAACGGTTTGGATGGCATATAAATATCGAGGTGGAGTCTAGGAATGTTTCAACTATAGGATTTCTTTTCCCCACTGTTTCCTCTCGTGTGGCCCATTTAATTTTTGGATCCTCATTATTTTTTTTTCTCATATCCCAAAATGATCTCGAAAGACAGATGGACGGGTTAGATTTATCACAAACATCACGGTAAGCCCAACCAGAGAGGCTTTGGCAGGAAATCCGCGTCCAGATAGAGAGCTATTAGAGATGGGGAACGTGGAAACGTGTTCTTATTGGAGCCCTTCATCGGGGGGGACCCACCGTTGAAATGACCTTCCCAAGAATCCGGACCATTCAGGTTATGAGGTGGGCCACACTTGAGCAAAAAGAACGGATGCGGATTGTTGGGCATGAGCCTAGAAACGAGACATATCCAAAGCTCAAGTGGACCATGGCATAGGAACAGTAGGAATTGAATGGCTACCGTTGAAAACTTCCTGGGCCACATAAGTTATGGATCAAGCTGATATTTGTGTTTTCCCTTTTTCCAGTTCAATGCGACCTTATGGACATGTCGGATGGCAGATAAACATCACTCTCGGACCCAGCAAGATTTCAACGGACGTCATTATCCCCACTGTTTTGGTGTGGTGTGGTCCACTTGAACTTTGAATCTGTCTCATTTTTTAGATTATGAACTAAAATGATCTCAAAAAACCGATGGATAGCATGGATAAAACACATACATTATGGTGGGCCCTGCACACAATCTCCGTCCAAAAGGAGCGGCTTGTTCCTGTCGATGAGAGGACGGGCTTGACTCCTTGGCAGTGTACACGAGTAGAACCGAGTTGAGCAGGGCAACGCTCGACTCGGTTGGCCACTTGTCGACACCAGCTTGAACTTGGCCCCGCTTAGTCCTCGAGCTTGACTGGCCAGCTAGGTTCAATACGATCAATAGCTTGGGTCAGTTGATGTAGAGCGGATCGCAGATAATTTCATGGCCAAGATGGATAAGAAAAGGCACGGTCGACAACATAAGTGATCCGGACCGTTAGACCTTAGATCGGGTGTATCTTGCAATCCGAAATGAGTAATCTGACGTAAAATATATGAATTTGGAGTAGAACGAGCTACTTTAGCCAATCAACCCAGCTACACTGGGTTGCGCAGCCCGAATTTGTGAGAAACCCCCTAATCGACAGTTATTTTTACGTTTTAATTTCGTTTTTACTATAAATAATAAGTTTTAGTTTGCTTATAGCTCTTCATCCGTTGGGCTTTAGGAGTTGTGTCCAACATGAAAAGTGATTAGGATAATTAAGAGGAAGGTTTGGTGAAGCCAAATAAGACACTTACTATTTTTGGCCAAAAACCTTGCGCACTAGTAGACATCATGATAGTCTATAAATAGTAAGTCGCGGTTTCTATGAGTTTTAGTTGTAGTTTGAGTCTTATTTCTTTCTTGTTTCTTGGTTCCCTTATTTAAAGGGGTGTAAACTCATTTTTATGCATTCATCAATTAATTTTGAATTTATTAGAATTTATTTCTATTTTCTTGCTTTCTTTCCTCGTGGATTCGAGAAGTCTCTTTGAGGAGTACAGAGAAGCTCCGTGGATTCGGAGTAGTTATCCTTGAGGAAGACGGTGATCGACCTCATCACGTTCATCCATACGTCAATTTGGTATCAAAGCGAGGTTTCCCCTCGGGCCGATGGCAAACAACGAAGGTATGAATAAAAATCCTGTGGACGGTGATTCAGGGATTCGTTATCTTTCGGAAAGAATGTAAGCTTTTCATCGGGAGAGTCAGTTGACCATGCAAGGGCTGCAGGTAACCCTCGACCGTCTGGCGGATGCGCTACTTCTGCCTCGAGCCCTAGGCGGTGCTCCATCACCTATAGTCGCTCCACCACCCGTGATTGTTGTACGACGTGACCTCGATTATCATAGAGAACTACCAGTGGCAAACCGTAGGGCTACACCAGATGATTCTAGTTCCAGCGACCAAAACATTAATAAGGATTTTGACCGACGACCAATCCATGAAGGCGATTGTCTAGATCGTGCTGAAAGGGACTATCGAGGTAAGGCTGAACTTTCTAGTTTTAACGGTTTATTATGTATCAAAGATTTCCTCGATCGGCTAGCCGAAGTAGAGAGATATTTCGATTATATAGATGTGACAGATCATAAAAGGGTGAAATTGGTAGCGTTTAAATTAAAATCTGATGCTTCTACATGGTGGGAACAATTACAACTCTGATGAGCCCGTCAAAATAAGGCGCTCATCGCATCATGGTCTCGGATGAGACGTCTTCTTCGATCACGATTTCTCCCCAGTGATTGAGCAGATATTATTCCAGCACTACCAGAATTACCAATAAGGAAATCGAACTATTACAGATTACACTGAAGAATTCCAGCGATTGGCTACACGAAACGATCTGTCAGAATCTGAGTCACATAAGGTGGCACGATTTATAGGTGGGTTGCGACCTACAATTCAGGATCGAGTTTAGATGTACCCAGTTGGGACCGTATATGAAGCAGTTCGATTGTCAGGAAGGGCAAAAACATAACTTGCAAGAGCTTCTGCTCGTCCCTATCCTTCAAATCGACCCCCTATGACGGGTCCGACACAAGATCCAGTGCTGGCTCGAGGAAAAGATCCGGTAGGAGAGCGTCATCAACTTCCTTTACCCGCAAACTGTGACACGGGGAGCGGACCATCTAAACCTCAACGGGCAGCACCCACAACAGCGAGCTCGAGTACGATTCCTAATCCTTATGCTCGGCCAAGGCCGAACAATTGTTACCGCTGTGGCCAACCAGGTCACTTATCAAACACTTGTCCTTAACGTCTGATAATACACTTGACTATAAACGAAGGGGGCACTGAAGATGAGGTCGCAAAAGAAGATCATGACTTTGATGAATATGAACAAACCACTGAAGAAATAGCATGTGGTGGTGAAGTGACAGGCGAGGATCGTGAAAAATCTCTCGTTGTGAGGTGACTACTGTATACCCCGCGAAAGGAATTACATTCACAGCGGCACAATATATTTCTTACTCGATGCACTGTCAGTGGAAAAGTCTGTAATGTGATCATAGACAGTGATAGCAGCGAGAACATCATCTCAAGAGTGATGGTGGACAAGTTGCAGTTACCAACAATGAGACATCTTTCCCCGTACTCAATTGACTGGATAAAAAAGGTAAATAAGACCAAGGTAACTGAATAATGCACTATCTTATTTTCAATTGGTAAATATTATAAGAATCAGATACTTTGTGACGTAGTTGACATGGAAGCCTGCCATGTGCTACTCGGTTGACCCTGGCAGTCGGACCTTGATGCGACCCATCGGGGATGAGACAATGTGTACATATTCGTCAAGGATAGTCGAAAAATAATCCTTACCCCTATGGCACCAAAGAACCACCCTGAAGCCTCTAAAGTGGAGGGGACTTCTTTCTTAACCATTCGAGATTTTATGGAGGAATTCAAGGAAACTGGCGAGGTATACGCAGTAGTGGTGAAGGGCGAGGAAGAGGAACCCTCAAACATCCCTGCAAGCTTAAAACTGTTGTTAAATGAATTTAAAGAAGTTTGGCCTGAAGATTTACCTGATAGATTGCCCCCCATGAGGGACATCCAACATCACATATACCTCGTCCCTAGGGCTAGCCTACCCAATCACCCTCATTATCGGATGAGTCTGAAGGAGTATTAGATACTTCAGGGGCAAGTGGAGGAATTGATCCGTAAGGGTCTATTAAGAGAGCATGAGCCCATGTGGTATACTAGCATTGTTAACGTCAAAAAAAGATGAAAGCTGGCGCATGTGTGTCGATAGCCGAGCAATCAACAAAATTACCATCAAATATCGGTTTTCAATACAACGGTTGGACGACATACTCGATATGCTTGGAGGGGCAAGGGTGTTCTCTAAACTAGATCTAAAGAGCAAGTACCATCAGATTCGTATTCGACCTGGTGATGAGTGGAAAATGGCATTTAAGACAAAAGAAAGATTGTATGAGTGGCTGGTCATGCCCTTCGGCCTATCGAACACACCAAGTACTTTTATGCGTTTGATGAATCAAGTTCTAAAACCGTTCACTGGCCGATTTGTAGTAGTATATTTTGATGACATATTAATATATAGCCAGGATGAGGCGGAGCACAAGAAACATCTCAGGCAAGTGCTGCAAGTCCTACAAGATAACAAGTCGTACCTCAACTTGAAAAAGTATAGCTTTTTAACTGACAGCATGTTGTTTCTAAGATTTGTTGTAACGTTCACAGGCATTCGAGTGGACGATGAAAAGGTGCGAGCTATTAATGAATGACCGATCCCGACAAACATCCATGAGGTGAGGAGTTTTCATGGTTTGACGACTTTCTATCGTCGATTTGTGCGAGATTTTAGCACCATAGTCGTGCTTATAACAGATTGCATGAAAAAGGGACCGTTCCAGTGGACCGATAAAGCTGACAAGAGCTTTAACGAGATCAAGCATCGTTTGTCTACAACACCGGTCTTGATGCTTCGTAATTTCGATAAATTATTTGAGGTTGAGTGTGACACTTCATACGTCGGAATTGAGGGAGTATTATCACAGGAAGGTAGGCCGGTAGCCTTCTACAGCGAGAAGCTCAGCGAAACACGAAAGAAGTGGTCGACTTATGAGCTTGAGTTGTACGCAGTTGTTTAGGCGCTGCGACATTGGTGGCATTATCTGATTCAAAGAGAGTTTATTCTGTACACTGACCATCAAGCATTAAAGTTTATTAATAGTCAGACTAACGTGAATCGTGTGCATGATAGATGGGTTGTGTTTTTACAAGAATTTACGTTCGTTCTGAAGCACAAGTCAGGACAGCAGAACAAGGTGGCTGATGTACTTAGCCGTCGTGCATCACTACTTGTTACGATGAGCAACGAGGTGGTCGGCTTCGACTGTCTCAAGGAACTATATGCCGAGGATGAGGATTTCAAGAATTCTTAGATAAAGTGCCAAGAAGGTCACCCCAGTGACCTTCATATACAGGACGGTTTTCTCTTCAAAGGGAATCGATTGTGCATCCCCCAAAATTTTATAAAGGAGCAGATTATTCAGGCGTTATATGGAGGTGGCCTCAGTGGACACCTTGGGCGAGACAAGACGCGAGCTCTTGTGGAAGAACGATATTACTGGCCGTAATTAATACGTGATGTGGGAAGAACCGTACAACGTTGTCATATTTGTCAAACTTTCAAGGGGCAATCTCAGAATACGGGACTCTACACTCCGTTACCTGTGCCTGATGGTCCTTGGGAGGATTTATCATTGGACTTCGTGCTTGGCCTTCCACGAACACAACGCGGCATGGATTCGGTGTTCGTGGTGGTCGATCGTTTCTTAAAGATGACGCACTTTATCCTATGCAAGAAGACCCTCGACGCAACACACGTGGCGATTCTCTTCTTTAGGGAGGTCGTACGACTACACGGGGTCCCTAAGACCATTACTTCTGATCGTGATACGAAGTTCATTAGCCACTTTTGGTGGACTTTGTGGACTCGATTCGATACACGACTTCAATTCAACAGTGCTTACCACCCACATACTGATGGGCAGACCGAAGTTGTGAATCGCACATTGGGAAACCTCCTTCGCAGTATTGCAGGAGAAAAGCTGAAGCAGTGGGACTTGGCCTTGTCTCAAGAAGAGTTTGTGTTCAACAACATGGTGGACCGCTCGACAGGGAAATCGTCGTTCCAGATTATCTACGGACGAGTGCTTCGCGACACACTTGACTTGGTCCCTTTGCCCAAGCACCCAGGCACAAGCGTTGGAGCAGAACATATGGCAGATAAGATCATGAGAATTCATGCAGAGGTGTAGGCCAAGCTACATGACTCGAACGAGAAGTACAAGGAACAAGCGGACAAGCACCAGCGACAAAAAGTGTTCGATGTGGGCGATTGCGTTATGGTCCATCTGCGTAAAGAGAGATTTTCGACCGGGACATATAACAAATTGAAAAATAAGAAGATTGGACCGGTACCGATCATCCGAAAGATCAATGACAATGCTTATGTTGTTGATCTTCTAGATGACCTAGCGATCTCATGGACTTTCAACGTCGCGGACCTGACCGAGTATCATGAACCAGCACAGGAGGAGAACTCGAGGACGAGTTCTTTTCAAGTGGAGGGGACTGATGTAGAGCGGGTCGCAGACAATTTCATGGCCAAGATGGATCAGAAAAGGCACGGTCGACAACATAAGTGATCCAGACCATTGGACCTTAGATTGGGCGTATCTTGCAATCCGGAACGAGTTATCTGACGTAAAATATATGAATTTGGGGTAGAACGAGCTACTTTAGCCAACCAACCTAGATACACCAAGTTGCGCAGCCCTAATTTGTGAGAAACCCCCTGATCGACGGTCGTTTCCCCGTTTTAATTTCGTTTTTACTATAAATAGTAAGTTTTAGTTTGCTTATAGCTCTTCCTCCGTTGGGCTTTAGGAATTGTGTCCAACATGAAAAGTTTTTAGGATAATTAGGAGGACGGTTTGGTGAAGCCAAATAGGACACTTACTATTTTTGGCTGAAAACCTTGCGCACTAGTAGACATCACGACTGTCTATAAATAGTAAGTTTACTATTTATAGTAAGTCACGGATTCTAGAAGTTTTATTTATAGTTTGAGTCTGATTTCTTTCCTGTTGCTTGGTTCCCTTATTTAAAGGGGTGTAAACTCGTTTTTATGCATTCATCAATTAATTTTGAATTTATTAGAATTTATTTCTATTTTCCTGCTTTCTTTCCTCGTGGATTCGAGAAGTCTTTGTGAGGAGTTCAGAGAAGCTCCGTGGACTCGGAGTAGTTATCCTTGAGGAAGACGGTGATCGACCTCATCACGTTCATCCCTGCGTCACCAGTTTAGGCCGAATTTGACCTGCGGCATTTTCATTAACACATGGGCTGCATCTCAAGTCCTTACTATTTATAAAACAGCGGCAGTAGTTTTTACAGGTATTTCATCAAATACCTTATAGGCAACATGAAAATTAAGAAAAAGAGGTATTTGTTTCACATACATACCTTCCTTGCCACTAGTCAACACTTGGTTGGGTCATTTCATCAAACAAGTGAGCAACATCAATTTTAAAGTAACTGTGTCACCGAACTGGTTCGATTCAAGTCTGATTCGAGGCGGGTTCAATCCAAGTCGAGTCGAGCTCGGCCAAGCTCAACCTCAGTTCAAAATTTTTTCGAGCTTAAAAAATCAGCTTGACTTGGCTTGAACTCAGTTTCGAATTGAGTCGAATCGAGCTTTTTCAAGTCGAGTCGATTTGAGCGAGCTAACCGAGCTAACTCTACTCGTGTAAAACCCTACTCCTTGGTTGTAGGGAGAGGCCTTCCCAAGAGTATGCCGCTTGATACACAACACTCTGAAATGGACTGAAATCGCCTACAACACTTGCTTCACAAGGGGCATAAAACACCCAACTATGGGGCCCATCATGTAATCTACTCGGTCTATTAGGTTTTATCTTCGCTTTTAGATTTAAATGCCAAAAATCAGCTAGATCAACAACTCTGACGGGCCATAATGCCAACCATGAGCTTGTGTGGTGAGGCCACCATGGTATCTTCATCAAACTGTTAATTAGGTGTAAGATACTAAGGGTGCACACGAGTTGGTTCGGTCCAATTTTTGGGGTGAAATTGGAACTGAACTGTTCCCAACAATTCTATGATTTTTGAACCAGAACTGGATCGTTAAAACCGGTTTGATTCTGAATCAGTTCCACGGTACAGATAGAGAGAGAGAGAGAGAGGACCAGCGAGAGAGATAGGAGCAGAGAGAGAGAGAGAGAGAGAGAGAGAGAGAGAGAGAGAGAGAGAGAGAGAGAGAGAGAGAGAGAGAGAGAGAGAGAGAGAGAGAGAGGAATGGCGAGAGAGGATCGAGAGAGATAGGAGAATGAGAGAGAGAGAGAGAGAGAGAGAGAGGAATGGTGAGAGAGGATAGAGAGAGATAGGAGAACGAGAGAGAGAGAGAGAGAGAGAGAGAGGATCGAGAGAGATAGGAGAACGAGAGAGAGAGAGAGAGAGAGAGAGAGAGAGAGGGCAACCGCAACAAGGTCGGGTCAGCGTGAACAAGGGTTAGGGACTTAAGGTGTAAGTTTTTATTTTTTAAAAAAATAAAAATTATAGGTTCTGTTCGAAGTTTAGTTCTACGATTCGGTTTCGCAATTCGGATCCACAGTTCGGTTCTATGGATCAGTTCACGGTTCAATACGGTTATACATACCCCCAAACTGAAAATCGAATTGAACTAAACTATTCTTCAATTTTTGGAACCGAAACTAGAACCAGTGCACTTTAGAACCAGACCGTTTGGTCGGTTCTGGTCCGGTTCCACGATTCTACCGGTTCGATGTGCACCCCTATAAGATACCATGACGAAAACAAGATACAAAAATCTACCTAATACAAAACTCATGCGGGGCCCCCGGTGTGAACTTAGGTGTTTTCATATAAACTTTACATTATTCCCATTGGTTTGGCCCATCCGATCTCGAGTGTTTCACGCGTTGCTTAGCACAGCTCTGTAAACGGCTAGGATCCCTATCAAATTGTACATGTGGCATATATCAATGTTCCTTGTTTTTAGAAGAGATACTTTTAAACCAACTAAATTGAATAATATATAGTTACTAGATCACCCCCCAAGAGTCAGATTGGTTTACCAATCAAAACATGTGATTTATAGATACTTCTTTGTGGAGTATAGGGCCATTAATGTCTATTTTTCTTAACCGTCTGATAAATTTCCACCAATTTAATAATTAATTTTTAATGCATGAATTATGCTGAATTATTTCATTAGGCTTGCCTAGCTTATTGTTTCATTAATGGTAAAACCGTACATATGAAAGGTTAGCTAATGAGTGATGCCGAGCCCGAGAACAATTCAGGTGAGATGTGATCCTATTTGTCCGAAGAGGAATTGACCACTTTGGACTGTCCATAATTATCCATTTTACTTAGAATTATTTCAATTGATATAAGTTGCGTGTGGGTATTGATTTTGCATTTATTTCTAAACATTGGAATTGGTTATCTTACTTGAATTTGACTTATGAAAAAGACCTGAAATGAGTGGGCTAAATTGATTGATAGATGGCGATTATGAAAGAAGTTGAGTGGCTTATGACTATTAAAAATGCATGAATGATGTTATTTAGTTATTTTGTGTGATTGATAATAGTTGTACTTATATGGAATTTAGAATGAAGGTAACCCTTGTTTCTTAATGAGTTGTACCATTGATTATATTAAATACACTTTGTGTATGAGTGTTAGTAACTTAAATACGAGGGTCCACATTCAGTACTCAGAATTTTGGGACCTGATTGTGGGGCCCACCAAAATGCTACGCCCTTTGATATTTGTGTTTTCTCTTCGTCGAGGCCTCCGAGACTTGCTCGATTGCATAGATTGCCTGTGCCGCTGAGCACCAGGTAGTTCATGCAGTCGGAAGCAAGTTATGTAGGCTCACAGAGATGCCCGTGATAAATCCAATCCGTCCATCAATTTTACAAGATCGCAGTACACAAGAATAAGAACATCAGGCAGATCTAGAACTCATGTGGGCCACACCATGCGAAAACAATGGAACAAAAATTCTCACCATGAAAACCTTTCAGGAGACTACCATGATATTTATATGCAATCTAAACCGTTCATAGGGTTACTAAAAATCAGATAAACCGTAAGCACAGATATCATCCTGAAACAAAATTTATGTGCCCCACAAATTTTCCAAGGGTAGGTGTTCAATCCCTGCTGTTTCCGTGTGGTGTGGCTCACATAAGTTATATATCTGCATGATTTTTACATTTCTAAACTATTTTGGTCTTCCAAAACTGATGGACGGAATGGATTTGTTACAGGCATCTCTGTGGGCCTCATATCCTCCAACTACATGAACTTGTTCCCATGCCCCAAGGCACCCTGTAAGATTTGGATCCGCCTCCTTTTTAGGCTCACGCCCTTAAATGAGCTGAGAAAATGATTTCGACAGCGTGGATAAAAAAAAATACACAGTCCAGATTCCTACTAAGGCTAGAGCTATGCACGAGTTGAACTAAGTCAAGCTCAGGGTTGGCTCGGTCCACCCTGACTGCCTGGCTCGACTGGGTTCATTCAGCTACTTGGGCCAATTTGAGCTAAGATCAAGCCTCTACGGTATTTTCTCAAATACATGGAGTGCACCTTCAATTTTTCATAATATATACAGCAACATGAGCACTTTACATGTATTTAATTAAACACTTAACAGGCAACACTAAAATCAAAATGCAAGGATATTTGTTTTATATCCATACTTTCCTTGTCACCGGCTCACACTTCCTTGAATCATTTCATCAAACACTCCATGCGCAACATGAATATTAAAATAACCGTGTTTTGGTTTGAGTTGGGGTTTGACATGGGTGGAATGGAGCTCGTGTAAGAGAAAAATATCACTGTAGACCTCACCTTTTATCCAACGTCTTTTACAAAATCCAGAACTTATTTCCCTAACTTAGACCTTGCATGTACGAACAGAGCATTTAAAGGCAAAAATACTACTCCTTTTCAAATTGATTTTTTGTTTATATAGACATATAGATACAGATATTATAACCATAGCCATAGGTAGCGTAAGCAGGGATACTTTCATCCTCAAATGCTCTTTACGGACGTGCAGTGTCTGCGTTGGTAAAGTAAGTTTTGGATTCTCATAAAGGATGCTCGATAAAAGGTGCAGTTACAGTAGTAATTTTCTGCTCGGGAAAACCCGAAGTCAACTCAAAATTTTTCCGTTTACCAAAAACAGCTCAACTCGAACTCAGCTTGGAACCGAGCATCGTCAAGCTTTTTCGAGTCGATTCGAGCGAGCTTACCTGGCTAACTCGGCTAGTGTAGAGCTCTAACTAAAGCTATCACCCGGGCCCACCTAATCGCTCCCGACGTCCGCAGGATCACCACGCAAGCCGCGTCCCACGGGCTTTGATCCGATCGAGACTGTCGTGTGCTTGAGGGATCTAGGTTCTCCTTGCACGTGTCGGAATGTCTGTATCAGTTAATATCTTTTAATTAATAAAATCTATGTATTTATCCTTATAATAAGAGAAATGCTCCGGTGCTCTCAGAGTACATATAGGTTATAGTACTGGTAGTTGTTTTCGAACACTTAAACTGTCCAGTCCATTGATCTAGACAGTTCATTTCTTCCAAAACACATTACATGTTACCATGAAAACAACAGATTGATCTTTCAAATATAACCATTCGATCAATAGACTTTAATTTAATATGGATGGTCAAGATCATTTATGAAAAAAATAGGTCCACTAATAAATTTGATCCGTCTATTTGTTAGGACCTATCATGGAGTGCTTATGATTATAAAGAATCACTTTTTTAAGGTAGTTGTAACCATCCCATAAATGGCTCGGAAAATGGATGGTTAGAGAAATAAGGCCAAATCAAGGATAGATTAGATCATCTGATCAGTACAATTTTTGCATAATTAAGCATGGATTATTTTCTGGACTTAATTAACGGTTCAGATTGATCGATTTACTGGCCAATTCAACCGATTCAACTAGGAGCACTACAACTTATTGTGCTCTGAGCGCACTGGAGCACTTCTCGATTAATAATAATAAAAATTTAAGCAGTTCCCGTTTTTACGAAGGAATACAATCTTAAGTTACCAACTTAGACTAGCACGTGCTGACAGCGACTTTGAGGACGAAACTAATACGCCTTTTCACCGCGAAGACGAGCGCTGACGCTCCTCTAACTGAGAGTTGTACGAACGGCTTAAGAGAGATCAAAGTTACATGGCCCGACAGCTATGTATTTATTATATCCACGACATTCATCCATATTTCGAAATAATTTTGGAGCATCATTCAGAAAAAAAAAAAATCATATCCAAAGATCAACCGGTCCACACCACAAAGAGCAGCAGGGAAATTGATTTTCACCGTTGAAAATTTTGTAGGGCCCACTGTAACATTTATTTTCCATCCAATCTATTCATAAGGTCACAAAGGCCTAGATGAAGAGGAAAAACAAATTTCATAATGATCCAAAACTTTTGTAACCCCTAAAAGGGTTTCAATGGTAGACGTTCAATTCCCTACTGCCTTTTACAGTGTGGTCCACTTGATAGCTGAATCTATCTTATTTTTTATTTCAAGCCTTAATATGAATTCTCTAAATAGTTGGACGGTTTGGATATAACACATACCTCATAATGGGACTCACAAAAATTGGTGGGGATTACACCAGGAAAAAAAAATAAAAAATAAAAACAAAAACAAAAGAAAGAAACTAGTGTGTTGGGATCGACCAAGTTGTGACCCGATCAACCGGAACAGAGCTGGGCATACAGCTACATATTATAACCGTGGCATAGTAACCATAGCATAATTTTAATGCTATGTAATTTTTTCTCTTTTTATTTTTATTTTTTACATAGAGAACTTTATCCTACCTACATTTTTTTCTAATACATATTTATATAAATATGTGTGTGTGTGTATATATATATAATTCTCTCTCTCTCTCTCTCTCTCTCTCTCTCTCTCTCTCTCTCTCTCTTTCATTTATTTCTTTATTCATTTAACAAGAATATCTTCTAGACTAAAATTAGTTACTTGACGTACCTCATATGATTTTGGGGAAGGAGAAGCTACTTTAGCCAACCAACCTAGTTATTTTTCAAGACTCTATCAGGTTGATGGCCGAAAATACATTTCATTTACTTCACGGTCAATTTCAATCACTTTGTAGTCAAATTAGAAATTGAATAAGGTAAACATGAAATTGAGTGGGCAAATTGAAAATTAAGCAGGGCAAGGTAGGAATTGAGCGAGGTAACCTAGAAATTGAGCGAGGCAATGTAGGAGTTCAGCAAGGGAATCTAGAAATTGAGCTAGGGAAGTTAGAAATTGAGCGAGGCAACCAAAAAATTGAGTGAGACAACGTAGAAATTGAGCGAAGAAACCTACGATTTGAGCTAGGCAACCTAGGAATTGAGCGAGGGAAGCTAGAAATTGAGTGAGGGAAGCTAGAATTTGAGCGAGGGAATATAGAAATTCAGCGAGGCAACCTAGGATTTGAGCGAGAGAAGCTACAAATTGTGCGAGGGAACTTAGAAATTAAGTGAGGCAACCTAAGATTTGAGTGAGGCAACATACGAATTGAGCGAGGGAACCTAGGAAATAAATAAGGCAACGTAGAAATTCAGTGAGGAATAATAAGAATTCAGCGAGGGAAGCTAGAAATTAAGCGAGGGAACCTAGAAATTCAGCGAGGCAACCTAGGATTTGAGCGAGGGAAGTTAGAAATTGAGCGAGAGAACTTAGAAATTGAGCGAAGCAAGGTAAAAATTCAGCGAGGAAACTTAGGATTTGAGTGAGGCAACCTAGGAATTGAGCGAGGCAAGTTAGAAATTGAGCAAGGGAACCTAGAAATTTAGCTAGACAACCTAGGATTTAAGCAAGGGAAGCTACAAATTGTGCGAGGGAACCTAGAAATTGAGCGAGGCAACCTACAATTTGAGCGAGGCAACGTAGGAATTGAGCGAGGGAACCAAGGAAATGAGCGAGGCAACATAGAAATTCAGTGAGGAATCCTAGGAATTGAGCGAGGGAAGCTAGAAATTAATCGAGGGAACCTATAAATTCAGCGAGACAACCTAGGATTTGAGCGATGGAAGCTAGAAATTGAGAGAGGGAACCTAGAAATTGAGCGAGGCAAGGTAGAAATTTAGTGAGGAAACCTAGGATTTGAGCGAGGAAACCTAGGAATTGAGCAAGGGAAGTTAGAAATTCAGCGAGGGAAGCTAGAATTTGAGTGAGGGAATCTAGAAATTCAGCGAGGCAACCTAGGAATTGAGTGAGGCAACCTAGAATTTGAGCAAGGAAACATAGGAATTTAGCGAGGCAACGTAAAATTTGAGCGAAGCAACCGAGGGAACCTAGGAATTGAGTGAGGAAAGCTACAAATTAAGCGAGGAAACTTAAAAATTGAGTAAGACAACCTATCAATTAAACGAGGTAACCTAGAAAATGAGCGAGGGAATCTAGAAATTGAGTGAGACAACGTAAAAATTGAGCGAGGAAACCTAGAAATTGAGCGAGGGAACCTAGAAATGCAGCGAGGAAACCTAGGATTCGAGCGAGGCAACCTACGAATTGAACGAGGGAAGTTAGAAATTGAGCGGGGGAACCTAGAAATTGAGCGAGAGAACCTAGAAATTCAGCAAGGCAACCTATAAATTGAGCGAGGCAACCTAGGAATTGAGCGAGACAATGTGGAATTCAGTAAGAAAACCTAGGAATTGAGCTAGGGAAACTAAAGGAAGCTAGAAATTAAGCGAGGAAAGCTAGAAATTGAGAGAGGGAACCTAGAAATTCAGTGAGACAATCTTTTTTTTTTTTTTTTCAAAAGAGGGTCTTGCCATAGAATTCATTCAATAAGATCATGTACAACCATTCGGGTGGGCCCATACAAAAAGCTTGGGACCACCTATCGTAAGCTACACAAACGAAAACTAGAAAGCTGAATGAAAATCTCAAACCCTAGCTAACAGACCGCCTAAGAAATCTGCACCGATCCGAGGCCAGTCTTGTTTAGAACCAACTCCCCGCGAGTGCGAAGAGGGAGGACTGAAGCAATAACAAAAACTTTGGATCGCTGGTTGGCGCTTGCCCAACGAGCAAGGCTGTCGGCTACCTTGTTAACCTCTCTCGGACAATAGGAAATTGATATCGAACCTGAGGAATGAAGCGATCTGAAAAGGCTTTTCCAATAATAAGTGATCCAGGGGCCGTCAACCGTGCTAGAAAGGACTTCCACCTCAGCACGAATCACTTTCCACATCTACAGAAGTAAGCCCTTTACTGGAACAAATTAGAAGCCCATCTATGATGGCTTTTACTTCGGCAAGAAAGCTGGAGCCCTGCCCATACGCCTTAGAGAAAGCGAATAAGAGCTCACCCTTTGCACCGCGACAAACCCCTCCGCCACCATCTGGGTTTGGATTACCTCTTGAAGATCCATCAACGTTGAGCTTCACTCTCCCCAGGGCAGGCGAAGACCACTTAAAAATAGATAGGGAGCGAGGGAGGAGGGAGGGCTCCCGAGAAGATGGAGGTTTAGTACAACATCTTTATCAGCCTAGTTTTTACACAGAGGGAGAGGAAACACTTTGAAGAGGAGGAACAACCAATTTCGGATGTGGAGCAGGGTCTGCTGAGGGTTGGAGGTGACACCGTTGAAGCACTGGGAGTTCCTAGACTTCCAGATCTTCCAAAGGATCAGAGCTGGGAGGATCCCTCTGATGATGCCCAGAGGCGAGGATCCATTGGCAAAGGCCCACCACTGAGAAACTCTTCCCCTGGTGGACTGGTTAGGGACAATAGAGACTAAGAGAATGAATGAAAAATGACCCTATATGGCTGAAGCGAAGTCTCCTTCCGCAAAAAGGTGATCAAGGGATTCCTCTCATTGATTTGGCGGCTTACAGTAGACACAAGAGGAGGCCATCTGAACCCCTTTGGATTTTACATATGAGTCGAAAGGGATCACATTGTTAATGATTTTCCAAACAAAAATTGTAATTTTTGGAGGAAGTTGGGGGAGCCACGTCCACTTTGCCCACTGACAGATCTGACTATGGGTGCGAGTAAGCTCCCTAGCTGATTTTATGGAGAAATGATCAGACTTCTCCTGGGTCTAGATCGTCCTATCATGCCCCTGGTTAAGGGCTAGGCCTTCCGACATAACTTGAAGCTGCACGGAGTCTGAGAGAAGTTGAGGCAGGGGGGCCGACAGACCCTCTGAAGGGGAGGGATGATACTTGAATCTAATTTTTTTAGGGGACCCAGCCTCGTCCCGTCTAGTTATCTTTCCAAAAATTACCATTTTCATCCCCCAAAAGTAAGCGAGAGTTTGCTAGCAGCATGTCATGCAAATCTGCCATCTTCTTCTACGCTGGGGAATCTGAGTGTTGCTATTTGGAGGCTGCACGAACGTCATTAATTCTGTATTTGGAGCAATGAAGGACCCCCGGATGCTACTCTCATGGCCAAAGAAAATGGACCAGGCCCGCTTCAGTCTCAAGGCTTCCGCAATATCCCTTAAGTAATTCCCAACCCTCCCTCTTTGGATGGAGAAGAGATTTTCCTCCAACTAATCCAATGGAGGTTTTTCTTGTCTTCAGAACACCCCCAGAAGAAGTCTGCAAAGGCAGATTCGAGAGCTTCCATGGTTCTCTTCGGGACTTCAATCGCTGCTAGAGTATGGATTGAGATGCTCGAAAGGACATGCTTGATGAGGATTGATCTAATGACCTAGTTTGGAAGGTTTGCACGCAGAAAGTTAGAAATGTTTGAAGTCAGTTGTGGGAGCAGAGAGCACGATCAAGCCTGGCCCATTTTCTGTTAGACCCGGAGCGGTTGTTACACCAGGTGAAAGTGCTTCCCGAGAAGCCCGCATCGATTAGGTTTGCTTGATTGATCGCCCCTATAAAATCTAAAGAGCTAGGACCAACCAAGTAGTTCCCTCCAATCCTCTTTGATTGAGCAGTGGCCGCATTGAAATCCCCACAAACCATCCAAGGATCAGTGAGGTTCCTAGATTGATTGACTAGGTCAGCCCATAAATCTCTCCTACGTACATACGCGCATTTAGCGTAAACACAAGTGAACAACAAAGGCTGAGCTAGATGAGACAACCTGGCCCTGAATGAGATGCATTGGTCGGTGGAGAATGGAGAATCTACCAAGTGTGTTGCATGGTGGAAAATCCAGATTTTACCTCCTATCGCTACATTGGAGGAGCAGTGGAAGCCAAACTTAAGGCCTGTCGATACCTTCCTTGAATCCGGTAACATGGGTTTTAAGAGAATAAGAATGGCTGGTTTATAAATGGAAATTAGATGCTTCATGTGCCTGACCGAGGGGGAATTACCTATTCCCCTCACATTCCAGAGGAGGACACTATCCATCAGAGATGTTTTTGGAGTTAATGGCCCTGTTTTAATTCTCTTCTTGCCTCGCCATGATTTAAGATTGCTATTCCGCAGCCTGCCTTCTGAGAAATCTGCAGTTTCATATTCTAATTCCCTGCCTGCCTTTGAGACTGTCTGATCAGCTAAAGCTGCTTGCACACTCAGAAGACTATCAGTTCCAGAATTTGGGTCTGACTGGTAGTCAATTTCATTGGGTGGGCTATTCTCTAAAGATTGGAGAGGGTTGCAAGTGGAGCTATTGTTGAAGTAAGGAAATAGATCGATGTGGATTTGGCCAGTGTTAGGAGGGAAGGATGTAGATATGAGCGGGGAAGGCAATCTATCATAAGGGACCTCTGGTGAAATGGAGTGGAGCTGTAAGACCCATATCCTAATTCTTACTATTCCGTCAACTCCCGCAATCCTTCTTGTCGAATTCCAGCAACCTGCGACTGATAATCGATGTTTACGTGCGAACCTTAGCCGTATCCTATAGAATTGAGTCGGCTTGATCCGAGACTTGTACCATTACGATCGCATAGTCGTCGCGGTTCCAACAGCATGACTCATGTACCGATCCGATACCCTGACTAAGAGATGTGAGCTGACGTTTATTTTAAGAAAACGCCGCGCGTTTGTAATCCCAAGAGAATCTCTACAACATGTCCCATCAATCCCATCAATCACCTCTCATGTCAAGTACCAAGCACCCATGCTTTCTTTCTCCACAAGTCAAGCAAACCCAAAGTCAACCAATCCATCACCTCACCCATCACTCACCTCACATCCATCACTTACATCTCTCTTACAACCACCACATCTCTCTCTTTTCCTTCACATTTCCCAACCATCCCCTAAGCAACAAGAGAGCTCACGTCCAAGCCCTTCTCAAGGGAGAAAAGAGTTTGTGTGGCTCACCTTCCCATCCCAAATCTCTCATCCTAGCCATCCATTCTTTATCTTCCACCATCAAAGTGAAGCGTAAGGAGAGAGGCGTTCCAATGGACCGAGAAGAACAAATGGTGGGTGCTTCTATACATGTAAATTTCTTGTTTTGATGATGGCCTAAGTGAGGCCTACCGATCAATGGTATGGATCTCATTTTGGACCCTAAATGTGGCCAATGGCCCACTTTGATTTCAAGATCAATCCATGATGGGGCCATTCTCCATGGACCCCATCATGATGTTTAATTTCTTTGAATAAATAGTCATTTAGACCGTCCATTTCTGTGGAGAAAGGATCTCCACCGTTGATTTTGACCAGTGGGCCCATATGAAATGAGACCCACTTAATGTATGTTGTAGACCATACAACGGAGGGCCCATAGTGCCGGGGTCCCTCCATCACACGTGTCCCTCTCAATCTCTCTCTCTCTCTTTCTCTATTTTATTTATTTATTTATTTATTCTGTATGTGATGATATGGCCGTGTGGCTCACTTGGATGGACCCCACCATGAAGCATGTATTTTATCCAAGTTATCTATAGGTGGGGCCCACTTTATACATGTATTGTTTCTGCACCATTCATCATTTGGTGGCTCACCTGAGCGGGGCACACCTTCCATACTTGGAATGCCCAAACCGTCCAGCGTCTGTCAATTGAAAACACAAATTTTGGCTTGGTTCAAGGCTTTTGGGAAGGGCCACTTGTGTAGGCCCCACCTTGATGTATAAATTAAATCCAAGCCATTCATCCAATTTCCCAGCTCATTTTAGGCGTTGAGCCGAAAAATGAAGTTAATCCGAATCCCAGGTGAGCCATACCACAAATGCTAAGGGATTGGGCTACCCACGTCATTTCTTACCTTTTTGCATGGGAGGTTTGAAGTGAGTTTTCACTCATGGGACCCATGTCAATATATTTTTTAGATCCACACCATACGTTCATTCTATAGAATAGTTTAGCCGTGGAGCCCAAAACTCTACTAGATCCAACCATCAGGTGGACCACACCACAACCGATGGTGGTTGTGGGAGCACTGCCTCACGTCAACCATGCGGATGTGGGTGGGGGCGTCCCAGCCATGGACCCCACCTTGATGTAATTGTTTAATCCATGCCGTCCACCACCTTCCTCATATAGTTTTAAGTTATTAGTCAAAAAATGAGACAAATCTTAGTTCTTAGTGGACTGCACCGAGGGAAACAAAGTCCCACTATTGGAACCTTATAATACCTACTATTGTGTGTATAAGTGGTGGACCTATTCATCATTAGACTCTTTTGCTATGTAGAAAGCTGGTTGATATAATAGACGGAATGGATTACCCACTAGTGGGCCCCATATAATTAAATAAAATTAAAAAAATAAAGGGAGAAAGAGAAGAAAAAAAAAAGAGTACGTCCCTGGACAAAAACAGGGACGGTGAGAGTGGAAGCGTTACTGGGCTGCCACCACACGTGGACCCCATCATGACGGATTTGTTTGATCCACACCGTCCACCATCTTCTTTGTATAATTTTAGGCTATGTGCCAAATTTTGAGGCAAATACGAATCTCGAGTGGGCCGTACTAAGGGTATAAATACCCATCTATTGAAACACTCTAGGGCCCTCTTTGGAGTCCCTTGTCATCCAAATCAGTCCTAGTAAGAGTCTATTTGACCTCATTCGAGGTGGCCAAGAAGGTGAACATATTAGATTATTCACTTGGGGTGTCCCACCATGAATTGTATTGTGAGGCCCAAAATAGTGTATGTGTTTTATTCACACCGTCCACATGACGGTAGAACCCACCATGGCATGTGTTTCATTCGTGTTGTCCATCATGAGGTGGAACCCACCACGATATATATGTGTTTTATCCACTCCATCCATTGATTTTAGGACGAAAAATCATCCAGAAAGGATTATTTTTGGAGTGAAATCTGTGCAGTCCATGGGTTTGTCTACTTCGTCATCCATCTTGTATTTAACAGCTAGGATGTTGCAACAACCCACATGGTTTCAGAATGCCACTTTGGAAAGGGTTAAATCTTCCTTCTGAACACAATGGACAGTACGGATCGATGATTTAAATGTGGAGTAGGCCGTACTAAAAATAAAATTTAAATGCACAGTGTGTTTACGTAAATGAGAAAATGTCATGCATGTATATACATGATGTGCATGGAATGTACATATAGGTTCATGGTGATGATCGTGAGAAATCTGCTCCGTCCATCCACATTATCAGCTCATTTAAAGCGTTGAGACTGAATTTGAAGCTTATCCAGATATCAGGCGGGCCCCAAATCATGATTTCAGGGGCTGATCTACTAGTTTAGCCATTTTCAGAAGGATTTAGGAGCTGAAATTTGACGTGTACGGCTAATTTGTGGTCCCAAGGTTACATATAAAGTTTTGAGCTGATTGAATGGTGGCAACCCTGTAATCTTATACTCTGGATGAGTTTTTAGGTCCGTTTAACAGGAGGCCTTAGAAATTTTAATGGTGAAAATCATTACCACTAATTATCTATTAGTGTGGCCCATTTGATACGCATATGGCCCATGTGATGTGGCCCACTTACCATGTTTAAGGCCCGATGTTGAGGCCCACCTTTGGTGTGTTGATGGCCCATGGGTTGAGGCCCATTGTAATGAATTTGGGGTCATGAGTTGAGGCCCATTGTGATGTATTAGGCCCATGGGTTAAGGCCCATTGTGATGCATTAGGGCCCATGGGTTGAGACCCATTGTGATGTATAAAGGCCCGTGGGTTGAGACTCACTGTGATGTGTATAGGGCCCATGGGTTGAGGCCCAGTGTGATGTATTTGGAACCCATGGGATGAGGCCCATTGTAGTATGATTCCACTTTGGGTTATGTAATGACATTTATGGCGGGCCATGCCTTGGGAGCAATGTTGGTTTGACATCCACATTGTAAGAATAATGTTGGTTAAATGTCCACATTATAACTCTCCCTAGGGCCCATTAATAGGCCCATTCTAGTTGTGTGTAGATCGTCCAAGCCCATCTGCATTGTAAAGATATTTCATCACTTTATAACATGCCTAGTATAACTCCATGATTCATGAACATACGCATCATATGTATGCTTGATATGAGTAGTGACTGATCATAGCATATGCCATTGGGCAGACCATTTGCGGGACTCGTTATGAGACGGAGTGCCCCACATCATCGTGCTGTATGTGCTGGATTGCTGTATGATTTGACGATGTGATTCATGCATCTCGCATTTGTATATCATGATCACTGCATGCCCTAGCGACATCAGGGCTATGACCTCCACAGGCACATCGTGGATAGCTAGATGGGACATCGAAAATATTTGGTTCTAGCACTATGGGGCACGTAGGATGTCCTTGGGTGAAAATCTCAGAACCTCCGAGGCCAGGAGTAGCCCCAACATCTAGACCGAGTGGAACATGAGCGCCCGAGTGCCGAATATCAGTAGGCCGCGTCTCCCACTGTGTTGTGGTCGGTTAGGAGGGAGTGTGGCCTTACCCGCCCAAGGGAGGAGGCTATAAGCTAGGCTGAGTATGACCAGCTCATAAATGGATCCGCTATCGACGAGCCGAGTAGGTATTGACAGACTACTGGCTAGGCGGATAGTGAAGTCTCTTCCACTCGCAGGGCTGTGCAGCCAGGGAAGAGGCAGTCGGTGTAGAGTGTAATAGACCCCAGTGATGATCCTAGAGAGTAACCGTATTGATACGTGGACTTGATATGAGGACTGACATGATAGTATAATACCCCATCACTGTTGCACATGTGGGCGGGCGCACGTGGGCCGACGCTGATGTGGGCGGGTGTGATGTGGACGAAGCTGAGGCCTAGGCGAGCTACCAACGGTTAACAGGCTACTGAGCAGGAGTTTTGCACTCATTCATTCATCCATTCACTATCCACTCGGGCTGGTGGTGCGTAACTATTTGTTACGTGTACCTTCGCATAGCCAGGATTTCGGTTGGGCGCGCGACTAACCTGAGATCAGGAGTTTATCATATTGTGTCTGACTATCCAAATTTAGGTATGAGACTGGTTTGGATAGAATTTTCTTGTGATAGACCCCATAGCTTGCAATACTTCGTACTATCATCCCGACTTCACATTTCAGCATAATCATTTTATTCGCATCGCATATTATATTATATTCGTAGTACTTAGTATTATGGGTTATGATGTTTTGCACTTATATGGCCTAGATGAGATTGATGATATTTATGGCTCTCCTGGATTTGCATATTGCATTTCATCCTCAGCATCTGTTATTGTCTTATAAGTTTTGCATTGCATGGCCTTGGTATGGCCAATAGCATTCATGCCTTGCATCACATAGCTTTGGTACAGCTGATTGTGTTCATGGACTCATCGTATATTTCTGCATCACTCTGATATCATATGAGTCATGATCTGCCCAGTATTTCCGCTTATTCTGATTTTGTATGATTTATCAGCTTTATGGTATACTTGGCACTTATCTTGTGCACACACTTTCATCACCCTCTAAGCTTTGTATAAGCTTATGCACGATAGATGCGTGCAGGTAGCGTTAGGTTGTAGCAGCGTTGAGCTTGGAGCGTGCAGCTGTCTTCTGAAGCTTTGATTTCGATATATGTATTTCTCTTTCAGCATTGTATTCAAATGATTATATTAGTGGATATGTGATGATGATGTTGCCTTTGTGAATTAGGTATACTTGCGGTCATGCTCCATTACAAAAAAAAATTTAAAAAAAAAATTCATACTGAAAATCCTCCTTGTAGGATCCCAGGATCGGAATCTGGCATGCGAGTGCCGGGATCCGAGAATGAGGCACTACGGAGGCTGTCGGCGCCAGATTCGGTGATCGGGATTCCTGTGAATCCGATTTTCGGGTTTGGGGTGTGACAGGAGCAATAGCACCCTCTGGCATTGAGAGACTCATCTTACAAGAGGGAGTTGCTCTAACTGAGACGTGGATGGGGAGGTGGGAGAGCTGATGGCAGTCTTTAACAAGGTCCAAGTGATGTTTAGCGAGGGAGACCTGCTGGACGGGCTGCCTGATTTGAACATGAGAGGGACTCTGGATGGAGGCCTCTGCTAATTGAGTTATGGGACTCTAGATGGCGGCCTCTGCTAATTGAGCTATGGGACTCTGCAAAGGATGATGACATTGGGAGAGGCAGACTTGCTGGGGTGGACTACAAATATCCTCAGTTTGCAAAACGTATATAGCTGAGAGGTTGGCTATCTAAGATGGTTGGTTGGTTTAGAAGGGAATGCAATAGCCAGAAGTTCTGTAGAAGCCGACGTGGCTAGTATGGCTGAGTCCTGGGAAGACTCTTCTGAATGAGCGCAGGTTCCTGGACTAGCCGAGTGGGGAGATGCTGGAACTGTCTGTGGGACATTTTGTAGAATAGGTGGAGCAGGTGGAGTGCAGTCAAGAGCTCTTCCCCTGTTTTGATGGAAGGATGTAAGAACCCACTCTTTAATGTGAAGAACAGTGTATGGTTGTTACTGAGGAGGGAGTTGGGAAAGGGAGGTGGAGGTGGAGGTGGAGGTGAAATCACCTCCTAGGACTTCCAGTTTGGCGAAAATTGGAAAGGCTTCCTGTCCCACTATCAAATTCACCACATAAAAGATGTCCCTCCCTGGCCTCAAGGTGATCTTGACCCTCACGAAAACTTGGAAAATGCCGAGTCTGGTCGTCGAATCCACCTGGATAACTTTTTCAAAGTGCTGAGCGATGTCGACGATTGTAGCTTCAAACCAGGCATGTATGCCATATAATATAACCTAAGTCCCCTCATAATCCATCACTGAGCTAGGATTCCAGGCCACTAGCCTCTCTAACCCCATAGATGAGTGCAGGGCTGAATCAAAAGAGAAGTCTTTCAACTCCTCCAAAGATTTAAACTGCAAGAGGAAAGAATTGGGGGATAACCTTGTGACATCGATTGCCGACACAACAAATCTGGAATTTCTAATGGATTTCTAGTGGAATCTGATGAGAAGCCCACTAGGGCTTTTTCTATTTTTTTTCACCAGATTGTTACAGTTGCTTCATCTGCGATGACCGTACATGCTTCGCTATCTGTATGTTGTGGAGGATGGGAGGGTGGGGTTCTCTTAAGCACGGAACTATATGCTTTGGGGTTTTGCGGTATCTTGGACTGGATCGATTGGTGGGTGGGGTTGGGCTGTCTTCTCGGATTAGAAATTGTAGTCTGGACTATAACTACCCCTGCCGTCGATCCGTTTCCCATTCAAGACCCCAATGGCTGCCCTAGCTTCTTCTTCATAAAGGAAGTAAACGAACACAAATCCCCTGGGTTTTACAGATCCTGGGAATTTCAGAATGGAGATGCTCTGCACTTTGACATATCTACTAAAGATCATTTCAATGTCAGAATGAGAGTAATCAAAGGGAAGATTACCTACGAACACAAAGAATCCTGGCGTGCTGTGGGATCCGGATGAATGTTGGTGTGGGAGGGAACCGCGTTCCCCCCTGCCTTCTCATCATCGATTTTCAAATCCTTAGAGGGCCGCTCAGAGGGAGATTCTTGAAGCTAATGATCCTCGATGGATGTTTCATGATCAAGATCCTAAGAAATGTGGACAAGATCAAAACTGATTATGCAGAGCATGATCCCATCTTCAGTCAGCATGGAAGGATTTGTAAGATGCCTCATATAAAGAGAGACATGGTGATGATTGAAAACCAACTACCTATTCTGATTTTGGAGAAGTTAATAGCTGTTGAACGTAACAATACACCGGTGAGACGATCTTCTCATTCAATCTCAATCTCTCTCTCTCTCTCTATCTCTCTATTATTATTATTTTTTCTCTGTGTGTGGTTATTGAGATGAGGAGAACACTTACCAGGGCTTCGACCGCTATGGGTGATGTGGAGCGAGGCAACCTATAAATTGAACGAGGCAACTTAGGAATTGAGCAAGGGAAGCTAGAAATTCAGCGAGGTAACTTAAAAATTGAGTGAGGGAACCTAGGAATTGAGCAAGGCAACATAGAAATTTAGCGTTGCAACCTAAGAATTGAGCGAGGGAAGCTAGAAATTGAGCGAGGGAACCTTGAAATTCAGCGAGGCAATGTAGAAATTCAGTGAGGCAACCAACAGATTGAGCGCTAGTTAAATCATCAACAAAGATGAGAACGAATTTTTTGAGAGACTATCTATCCTCTCATAAGATAGAGGAATAGATAGAACAGAGAAGATCTATATATTTTTCCTCATAGATATAATATAGAAGAGAGATCCCTCTCATTTTTTATCAGAAGAGAGATCTTTCTTCTCCGAGAGCTTTGGATTCAATGATTTTTAAGAGTAAGACAGAGAAAAGAAGCGTTGAGATAATACCTTTCATCCTAATCTCATCTACTGGAAAAGGGGGCCCTCTTGATCACCTATCACGGAGATTTGTAGGCAGAATTAGTATAATTATGACCACGATGATTGAGTTGCCAAATGAGATTATCCTCATTCCTCGGCTGGAGTTCTGGAAGATAAGATTTATGCAGTAAAAAAAAAGTCTTTTGAATTGAGCGAGGGAAACTAGAAATTGAGCGAGGCAACTTAGAAATTGAGCGAGGAAACCTAGGAATTAAGTAAGGCAATGTAGAAATCCAGCAAGGCAACCTAGAAATTGAGCAAAGGAAACATGAATTTGAGTGAGGCAAGCTTGAAATTTAGTGAGGCTAACATGTATTGGAATGAACTTTAAATTTAATTGACCTAGCCTAACAAATTGCTCTTTGGTGAATTTGACCAAGCAGTTAATGAAATTAACCGAGCATTACATGAAATTCTCTTCGATGAATTTGACCGAGCAATTAATGAAATTGACCAAACGGTTCATAAAATTTTTCATTACATTACATGAATCCTTGGAAGTTCCCCATCATATTTTTATGATATCTCCACCAAATTTATGAATTGCTCCATTACAATTTTTATGTTCCCTCGCTTAATTCCTATCTTCCCTCGCTCAATTTATACATTGCCTCGTTGGATTTCTAACTTCCCTTGCTCAATTCCTAGGTCTTTCCTCGCTCTATTCCTAGGTTGTCACACTCAATTCATAGGTTGCCTCGCTGAATATTTACGTTGCCTCGCTCAATTTTTAGGTTCCCTCACTCAATTTATATGTTGTCTTGCTCAATTTCTAGTTTCCCTCGCTCAATTGCTAGGTTTTCTCGCTCAATTCATAGGTTGTCTTGCTGAATTTCTATATTGCCTCGCTTAATGGCTAGGATGCCTCGCTCAATTCCTAGGTTCCTTTGCTGAATTTCTAGCTTCCCTCGCTCAATTCCTAGGTTACCTCGCTCAATTTCTAGCTTCCCTTTCTTAATTCCTAAGTTCCCTCCCTCAATTTCTAAGTTTTCTCGCTCAATTTTTAGGTTGCCTTGTTGAATTTCTAGCTTCCCTCGCTCAATTCCTAAGCTGTCTCGATCAATTCATAAGTTCCCTCGTTGAATTTCTAGCTTCCCTCGCTCAATTCGTAGGTTACCTCGGTGAATTTCTACATTGCCTCGCTCAATTCCTAGGTTCCTTCGCTCAATTTATATATTGCCTCATTGAATTTCTAGCTTCCCTCGATCAAATCCTAAGGTTGCCTCGCTGAATTTCTTGGTTCCCTCACTCAAATTGTAGTTTCCCTTGCTGAATTTCTAACTTCCCTCACTCAATTTCTAGGTTGTCTCGCTTAAATCCTAGGTTTCCTCGCTGAATTTTTATCTCGCCTCGCTCAATTTCTAGGTTCCCTTGCTCAATTTCTGGCTTCCCTCGCTCAAATCGTAAGTTTTCTTGCTGAATTTCTAGGTACCCCGCTTAATTTCTAGCTTCCCTTGCTCAATTCATAGGATTTCTCACTGAATTTCTACGTTGTCTAGCTCATTTTCTAAGTTCACTCGCTCAATTATTACGTTGCCTCCCTCAAATCTTAGGTTTTCTCGCTCAATTTCTAGGTTCCCTTGCACAATTTGTAACTTCCCTCGCTCAAATCCTAGGTTGCCTCACTGAATTTCTAGGTTCTCTCGCTCAAATTCTAGCTTATCTCATAAATTTATAATTTCTCTTGCTCAATTCCTAGGTTGCCTCGCTCAAATCCTAGGTTTCCTCGTTGAATTTGTAGGTTCCCTCGCTCAATTTCTACCTTGCCTCGCTTAATTCATAGGTCGCCTCACACAATTTTTAGGTTCCCTCACTTAATTCATAGGTTACCTCGCTCAATTTCTAGCTTCCCTTGCTGAATTTCTAGGTTCCCTCACTCAATTTTTAGGTTCCATCACTCAATTCCTACCTTGCCCTGCTCAATTTTTAATTTGTCTATTCGATTTCATGTTTGTCCCGCTCAATTTCTAGTTTGACCGCGAAGTGAATGAAATGGATTTTTGACCATCAAACCGATGGAATCTTAGAAAATAACTAGGTTGGTTGACTAAATTATCTTCTCCTACTCCAAAATTATATGTTATATGTAAGTAATTAATTAATTTTAATTTAGGAGATATGCTTATTAAATAAATAGATAAAGAAATGAATTAAAAGATAGAAAAATATTTTTATATACTTATATATACATATTCACATAATTATGTATTGAGAAAAATGTTTGTAAAAAAATAATAAAAAATAAAATAAAATCTGCTAGGCTCCCACGATAGCGCCATCCTTTTTTGTTTTTTTTTTTTTTTTTTTCTCTGTGTGCTTTTGTGTGTCCTATCATGAGGTCTATGTTATATCCAAACCATTCATCTATTTGGTGAGCTCATATTAATGCTTGAGATGAAAAATAAGATACATCTAGTTATCAAGTGGACCACATTATAAAAGGCAGTGGGGAATTCAACGTCTACCATTGAAACACTTTTAGGGGTTATAGAAGTTTTGGATCATTATGAAATTTGTTTTTCCTCTTCATCCAGGCCTTTGTGACCTTATGAATAGATTGGATGGAAAATAAATGTTACGGTGGGCCCTACAAAATTTTCAACGTTGAAAATCAATTTCCCTGCTGCTCTTTAAGGTGTGGAGTTGATCTTTGGATATGATTTTTTTTTTTTTGGATAATGCTCCGAAATGATCTCGAAATATGGATGAACGTTGTGGATATATAAATACATAGCTGTGGGGCCATGTAACTTTGATCTCTTTGAAGCCGTTCGTACGACTCTTAGTTGGAGAAGCGTCAGCGCTCGTCTACGCAGTGAAAAGGAGGGGTAGTTTCGTCCTCAAAGTCGCTGTCCGCACGTGCTAGTCCAAGTTGGTAACTTAAGCTCGCATTCCTTCATGAAAACCACTGGATAAAAGGTTCTGTCGACGGTGGTCATATTCTCCCAGCCAGAGCATCTCGCCTCGACTCTCGTGTTATCATTTGGAGTTGAGAACTGATCAGGTACAACCGCGAGGAGGCCAACCTTTTTGTCCAACCAAATTTTTTGGTCCAATATACAGTCTTTTAAGGAAATCTGAACAATTAAAAAAATAGGACCGACAATAAAGATCATTTCATGGGTTCAAAATTTCAGTTTACTCTATTCATTGATATGTGTATGCTGTTTCATAACAATGGTTGTTTATTGATTTACGGTGTATCTCACACGACAAATAATACAAAGAAATTTCATTTTAAATGATCTTCATGGTGGGGCCTACCTTTTACATGGCATGGATTTTCTATAGAGATGGCGTGTTAGCAGGAAGGACTGATTGGGGAACAAGTTAGCTTCCTTCCGGCTGTATTGGATCAGCTCTCTTTAAAGTCATGCTAAGTCCACACGCGTGTGTAAGAAGGGCCATCTACCAGGGACCAGAGTAGGTGCGGCCCTAACCATGGGCCCACCTTGATGTATCGATTTTCTATCCACGTACTCCATGGGTTTTTCTAGATCATTATAGTGCATGATACCAAAAATGAAGGAGATCTAAATTTCAGTGTGGACTTCTTATGGGCCACAAGAATTTTTCATCAGGTGATATTCTTTTTCCCCTACATCTAGGTTCATGTTATATCATTAACATGTTTGGAAGGCAACTAAACATTATGAAAACATTACAGTGGGCCCTTGGAAGTTTTTAATGGTGAAGCGCTCAATCAATACTGTTTCCTATAGTATGGTCCACCCGAGATTTTGATCTACTTCAATTTTGGTCTCATGTCATAAAATGATCTGGAAAAACGAATGGATGGAGTGGATGTAGAATTTATACATCAAGGTGGGCCCCACTGTAAGGACTGAACCGTATTGGGTGAGGCTGGGGCCGCAACTAATCCGCTCTCTATCTACACGGCACCACGTGTGGAATGATATCAAACGCAACCACCACGTGGGTCCCACGCATTACCTAGGCATTCATAAGGTGGAGGCCCGAGGGATATGAAAGCTGGGCCAAGCTTTTATAAGCCGCCTGCCTTTTTCTAACAATGTGACCTTTCTAATGAGCGGAATGTTCTGATTTTTGTATCAGGGCGTCTAAACAGTGGGGAACCTAGGTGGGACCTACCGTGATGTTTATGAGAAATCCATCACGTTCATTCGTTTTTTGAACTCATTTTAGTCGATGAGGCAAGAAATGAGCCGTATCCACTACTCAAGTGGGCTGAAAACGTGAGGATTGACCGTCCACAGTTAAAATATTTTTAGGACCACAGAAGTTAGTTTTGAATTAGGCTAATATTTATTTTTTTTTCAATTCATCCCAATAAGAATAACGCTATGAACGGTATAGATAACATGTAAACACCATCATCGGCCTAGAGAGGTTTCACCCTACCCACCTTTTCATTTAGTGAGCCAACTCGAGTGGATCCTGATCTATTTGGCTTCAAGTACTAGAAAAATATCACGAAACGGATAAACGAGGTGAGTTTCTGGAAAACACAGTCAGTACTTCATGCGAAAGGCTTATGCAGGTTTGGAGAGGACAACGATTTCTTTGCCCAAGCCTTTTTCGGAAGTTCCTGCACAAGGATGTTGGGTTGAGCATATCATCATATTTGTAGGAAATATGCTCCGTTTATCCATTTTGCAAGCTCATGTTAAAAAAAGTGACAAAAAATACGGTGGATCCAAAATTTAAGTGGGCCACAAGGGAGGAAACAAAGTGAGGATTCAGTGAAAACTGTTGAAGCATTCTTATGACAATAAAAGCTTTTTTTTCAGGTTAATTTTTTGTATTTTCACTTCACCAATGTAGTAATGACCTTATTAACGGTTTGGATGGTGGATCCAAAAAGGTTTTAAGAGTAGGTATTTCTTTTCCCAAAATTTCCCCGTGTAGCCTGCTTGAGTTTTGGATCCGCCTCATTTACTGTCCCTTGTACGAAAAGGGTTTTTCCAAACGGATGAAAAGAATACACTTCCTACAAACATGGCTATCGCCCCACCTATCATCCTTGCGCAGGAACTTCCTGCGAAACGCTTTAGCAGGATATCCGCGTCCCTCGTATTAATAATATTTGAAGGAAGCTTCTATTCCTACTTCAATGGACGCGGATTGCGTACTACCCCGCCAGTCCCTAGCTCTGAATGAGCAGTTCTGTGGGCAGGCTCACTGTGATGTATCTGTACATGTAAATCGTTTATCCCTTTTCTTAAATTATTTTAAGGCATCAAAACAAAATTAATGGCAGTTGGCAAGCCTGGGGGTTGAAATTAATGACATCCAATGGTCCAGATTATATGAATACTGCCTACTTATTCAATGGATAGGATCCCCCAAACAATCTGTTTTTGTTTATTTATTTATTCAATGTGAGGGGTGATTGGATGCAACCTCCACAGGACGTAGATAGAGGGTCCTGTCAGAGGAACTGTGGGCCCCAGCGTGATGTATGTGTTTTATCTCCGTTGTCCATCCATTTTACAAATTATTATAGGTGATGAACTCAAAAATGAGGCAGATCTAATGCAAATGGACCACATCATAAAAAATAGTGCGGTTTGAATGCCTACCACTGAAAACCTCTCAATGGCTGCAATTGGATTAGGCTGATATTTATGTTTTTCTTTTATTTAAGTCTATGTTACCTTATGAAGAGAATAGATGACAAATAAACATAATAGTGGACATTAGAAAGGTTTCAACGGCATGGGTCGTTGTCACCATTGCTTCCTACAGCGTAGTCCATTTGAGGCTTCAATGTGCCTTTTTTTCAGGATTTATGCCTTAAAATAATCTCAAGATGGATGGATGACTTAGATAAAACATATATACCACCGTAGGCCTCATAGATACTTGATAGGATTGTTCATCTTTAACTAGGTCTTAGTGGGGGTAGTACCCAATCTACACCCTATTATGTGTTTTTCTACTATGGGTCCCATGATTTGGATGGTGTAGACTCCCCATACATGTGGTGTAAATTTTGAAGTGAATGTGGTGGTAACATCACTGCATTTATACAGAGACTAGGGTAGCTCTATCATCTTCACACAAATGTGATAGACGCACCACTGTTTTCACTCGAAACTGACACACGGTCCATCGAAGGTGCTGTTTCATGTGCCTGACTCACTCATCCACTCGCTAGTCGACCTTACACGTTGGCTTGGCTCACACGAGACTTACACAAGCTTCACTTCCGTCCATTCATGACCCATCCATAACTCATGTGATGGCATGTTGGATAAAATGTTGAATTAAATAGACTATAAAAATCGAGAACCAAAAAAGGAAAATAAATTTAGAGAAAGAAAAACTTATTGAATTGAGTCGAGGCGTGACTGAGTCACTCGGCTTGAAATCGAATTTGCTCCCCTTGGACAGCGTCCCAAGTGCAACAGGTTTCCAGAGCAATCGACCTCCAGGATACAACGACTATGACCCGGTCCCAGCGGTGCACTCACTGTATACGGGCTCGAACCACTTGCAGTTTAATTCGAAAGTGCTGAGTTGACTCAGCAATGAACTCAGTAACAAAACCGTATCAGAGAGAGTTTTATAAGGCAGGGAATTTTTCGTATGTTGAAACTGGAATCGGAAGTCTTTATATAGACTTCGAAATGGTGCATAAGCACCCTTTACAAAAGGTTAGGTCCGTTGGGTTTAAACCCAACAGGGGCGACCAACCGGAAGGGAAGCATCTCTCTGGTTTAAAAATGAAAAGGCGCAAGTGCGAGTACACTCTCGCACATACAGTCCTGCGAGTACCCATACACACACACCCACGCGAGTACACTTACACCGCACACGCACCCGCACCCGCGCCCGCGCCCGCGCCCAGCCCAGCCCGTCCCGTCCCGTCCCGTCGCGTCGCGCACGCGGACGCGGACTCGGACTCGGCTCGGCACGGCACGGCTCGGATCGGCGCGCGCGCGCGTGTGTGGTTAATGGCATAGATTAGAGCTATTGGCATAGCCCCCCCACAAGACCAAATTCACATGCCCCCTGAAAGGGGCTCAAGCCCTAGGCAAAAAGTCTATCATATAAACAAGAGAATTTCTCTTGTCAAATCCGATGTGGGACAAAACCAACACCTCAAAAACACCAAAATTTAAATGTGGAGGGAAAACACCGAAATTTAAAAATTCAAATTTTTAATATTATTTTAAAACAAATACAACAATCCCTCACATGTTTTAAAATAAAATGCTTTCGGATTAAAGCGAAATAGTTGTGCAATGGTGCCGGTGTCACCATAGACTTGAACCGACATTAGAGTAAGCAAGACAGGTCTACAGGAATCAGGTGACACCATAGTCTTGAACCTGAATCCTTTTAATGTAGATCGCAAGTACATGCCACTCACACAACTCTTCCTCTGCAAGTGATTCTGTGGTTCGGTGCATTTCGACCATACACCATTACGTGGATTTCATGAGTGCTCTAGAGAATTCGCCTAGATTCTCATAGGAAGCGGCCTCCACCTCCACACCCATATAGGTGAATTCCATCAAGTGTATGCAGCAACTGTATACACTACCAAATATATGGCTATGGATCCATTAAGAGTTCTAAAAACTCATCTTTCTGCGTTGCTGCTCGCACTGTACACCATAGAAGGGGCTCATATAACTCAGTGCAATCGTCTACCTCGTGTCTTGTTGTTTACCCATTGAACCTATCTCATGGGATCTCCACTTGTATAGGTTGGGTTACCGACACTGGCATCTCATATATTAGGCTCAGCCATATTCCCTTCGATGTATCATTGACTAACTTTTTGGATAGTCCTTTAGTCAGAGGATCTGCTAGATTCTTTTCTGACCTCACAAAGTCAATAGATATGACTCCATCACGCAACATATATTTCACTATGTTGTGTCTGAGTCTAATATGCCTGCCTTTTCCATTATATATTTTACTTTTTTCTTTCGCTATAGCTGCTTGACAGTCACAATGAATAGATACGGCCGATACAGGCTTTGGTCACAATGGTATATCAGCTAAGAGATTTCTAAGCCATTCAGCTTCTGATCCAGCCTTTTCTAAGGCAATAAACTCGGATTCCATAGTCGACCGAGCAATACATGTCTGCTTGGTGGACTTCCAAGAGACTGCTCCTCCACCCAAAGTGAAGACATATCCACTAGTGGATTTTGTCTCATCTGAATCACTGATCCAGTTAGCATCAATATATCCTTCTAATACAGTAGGATAACCATTATAATGTAAACCATATGTCATATTACCTTTTAGGTATCGTAAAATTCTAGACAATGCATTCCAATGTTCTTTTCCAGGGTTATGTGTATATCTACTTAGCCTTCCTACTGCAAAGCTATGTCAGGTCTAGTACAGTTTGTTAGATACATGAGACTACCAATTATTCTGGAATATTCTAATTGAGACACACTATTTTCTGTATTCTTCATGAGAGTCACACTATAATCATAAGGAGTACTGACAGGTAAACAGTCAAAATGGTTAAACTTTCTCAATATCTTCTCAATGTAATGAGATTGTGATAATATAATAACACCATTTTTCCTAGTTACTTCAATACCCAATATTATACTTGCCTCTCCTAAGTCTTTCATGTCAAACTTAGATGACAAGAATTTCTTAGTTGCATTAACTAATTTAATATTAGTTCCAAAAATAAGCATGTCATCAACATAAAGACATATGATAACATAATCATTTCCAGAAATTTTACTATATACACATCTATCTACATCATTTATATGATAACCATTTGAATTTAAAACACCATCAAATTTTTCATGTCATTGTTTAGGAGCCTGTTTTAAACCATATAGTGATTTAATTAGTATACATACTTTATTTTCTTTACCTAATATCTTATAACCCTCAGGTTGCTCCATATATATTTCTTCTTCTAAGTCTCCATTTAGGAAAGCAGTCTTAACATCCATCTGGTGTACCACTAGTTTATATATGGAGGCTATCGCTATTAAGACTCTAATAGTTGTAATCCTAGTTACAGGGGAATATGTATCAAAATAATCTATTCCTTCCTTTTGTTTAAAGCCTTTCGCTACCAACCTAGCCTTAAACTTATCGATAGTTCCATCTGGTTTTAGTTTCTTTCTAAACACCCATTTGCAGCCTATTGGTTTGTTACCAGGTGGTAGGTCTACAAGTTCCCAAGTATTATTTGATATAATAGATTCTAACTCATCATTTATTGCTTCCTTCCAAAAGGTTGCATCTGGAGAGTTAATAGCTTCTATATAAGTTGTAGGATCATCTTCTACTAAGAATGTGAAAAAATCATCTCCTAGGTTAGTTTCTTTTCTAACTCTAATACTTTTTCTTGGTTGTATCTCTTCTACTACTTTCTCGTAAGCATTTTTACTAGTAGACGCAATATCTGATTCATTAACTTTTTCTATTCCTATAGATTTAGATTTCATAGGGAATACGTTCTCAAAGAACTCTGCATCCCTAGCTTCTATAATTGTATTGGAATCTAGAATATTATCCTTAGTTTTTAAAACTAGAAACCTATAGGCCGTACTGTGTTGTGCATACCCTATAAATACACAATCGGTCGTTTTAGGACCTAATTTTCTTTTCTTAGTTTCAGGCAATCCTACTTTAGCAAGACACCCCCACACTTTAATATATTTATAACTAGGAATATGATTCTTTCAAAGTTCATATGGTGTTTGTTCAGAAGATTTAGATGGAATCCTGTTTAGGATATAACAAGCAGACAGAATTGCTTCTCCCCACATATTTAAGGGTAAGCCTGAACTATTTAACATGGCATTCATCATTTCTTTTAGAGTTCTGTTCTTACGTTCTATTATTCCATTTAGTTCTGGTGTATAAGGAGCTGTAGTTTCGTGAATTATTCCATTCTTTTCACATAATTCTCTAAATTGAGAAGATTCATATTCACCTCCTCTATCTGTTCTAAGTCTTTTAATTTTTATATTTAATTGATTTTCAATTTCAATTTTGTATTTAGAAAAAGCATCTAAAGCTTCATCTTTGTTCCTTAATAGATATACTCTAGTGAACCTAGAGTAGTCATCTATAAAAGTTATAAAATATCTTTTTCCTCCTCTAGACATATGATTTCTAAAATCACCTAAATCACTTTGTATCAACTCTAATAGAACAGATGATCTTTCTATTTGTTTAAAGGGTTTTCTAATAAATTTTGATTATACACATGTTTCACATTTTTCAAACTCTTCATTAGATATATTAGGTAATAAACCTAATCTTTTCATTTTCTTTAAAGATGCCACATTCACATGACCTAATCTATTATGCCATAGATAAAAAGGTTCAACGATATAAACAGAACTAGATGTTTTCTTATTATCATTGGATACATTTACAATGAATAAACCATCGCTACAGTACCCCTTACCAACAAAGGTTCCATTTTTAGTCATTATAAGCTTATCTGAATCAAATACTAATTTGACACCAGCCTTATTGAGGAGCGAACCAGAGACCAAGTTTCTTCTAATGTCAGGCACATGGAGGACATCATTTAACATTAGAGTCTTTCCAGAAGTGAGTTTCAGAAGTACTTTCCCTTTCCCTACAACTGGAGACGTTCTAGCATTTCCCATGAACACCTGTTCATCATCTCCTGATACTTGGTAGGAGGTAAACATGCTACGATCCTTGCACACGTGTCTAGTTGCACCAGTATCTAGCACCCACTCCAAGTTGTTTACAAGGAAGACTTCTGATACCACAGCCACTACTATGTCAGACTCATTGCCTGTTTCTGTAAGATTAGCTTGCGGCTTATCTTTATTTTTCTTAAGCCTGCAGGTTTTAACATGATGCCCAGGCTTTCCACAGTTGTAGCAGTTTCCCTTTTTCTTGAATTGATTGTTTGCATTCTTCTTTTTGAGCCTGCATTCATTTGCATAATGTCCAGGTTTGCCACAGTTATGACAGTTGCCCTTTTTCTTATTATTTGTCCGACTTGATTCCACAAGATTCGCTTTTGAATCTATCTCATTTTTATTTCCTTTTTAGTCCCTGATTCTATTGGCCTCCTCTATTCGTATGTGTACGATAGTGGTTTCCAAAGAAACACTGTTCTTCTTATGTTTCATTCTATTTTTATATTCTTTCCAGGAGGGCGGTAACTTTTCTATTAACGCTCCTGACAGAAACACCTCATCCAACTTAATTCCTTCTGTCGATAGTTCGTGAATTAGACTTTGAAAGTCGTGAATCTGATTTGTGACAGATTTATCGTCTGTCATTTCATAGTGAAGGAAATTAGCAATTGCATGTTTCTTAGCGCCTGCATCTTCTAATATGTATTTCTTTTCTAAAGCAATCCATATATCTTTAGCAGAGGCGTAAGAAGCATACACATCATATAATTCATTGGATAAAGAGTTTAGAATATAATTTTTGTAATTATTTTCATCTGTTACTTCATTTTGATTTGCTGGATCTATAGTAAATGATTCAGATAAAATGTATGAAACTTTCAGGGTGGTAAGAGCGAACATCAATTTCTGTTTCCACCGTTTAAAGGATTGTCCAGCGAACGGTTCGATTTTGGCTAACTCAGTAGAAGCATTTACTATTACTGTAGCCATAGTCTATGTAATTCAACACAAATTTCGATTTCAAGATTGTTGGATAAAATGTTGAATTAAATAGACTA
This sequence comes from Magnolia kwangsiensis, assembly GCA_037074715.1. Taxonomy (NCBI): domain Eukaryota; kingdom Viridiplantae; phylum Streptophyta; class Magnoliopsida; order Magnoliales; family Magnoliaceae; genus Magnolia; species Magnolia kwangsiensis. The sequence goes on from CM073585.1 coordinate 91,814,089, forward strand.
TAAAAATCGAGAACCAAAAAAGGAAAATAAATTTAGAGAAAGAAAAACTTATTGAATTGAGTCGAGGCGTGACTGAGTCACTCGGCTTGAAATCGAATTTGCTCTCCTTGGACAGCGTCCCAAGTGCAACAGGTTTCCAGAGCAATCGACCTCCAGGATACAACGACTATGACCCGGTCCCAGCGGTGCACTCACTGTACACGGGCTCGAACCACTTGCAGTTTAATTCGAAAGTGCTGAGTTGACTCAGCAATGAACTCAGTAACAAAACCGTATCAGAGAGAGTTTTATAAGGCAGGGAATTTTTCGTATGTTGAAACTGGAATCGGAAGTCTTTATATAGACTTCGAAATGGTGCATAAGCACCCTTTACAAAAGGTTAGGTCCGTTGGGTTTAAACCCAACAGGGGCGACCAACCGGAAGGGAAGCATCTCTCTGGTTTAAAAACGAAAAGGCGCAAGTGCGAGTACACTCTCGCACATACAGTCCTGCGAGTACCCATACACACACACCCACGCGAGTACACTTGCACCGCACCCGCACCCGCACCTGCGCCCGCGCCCAGCCCAGCCCGTCCCGTCCCGTCCCGTCCTGTCGCGTCGCGCACGCGGACGCGGACTCGGACTCGGCTCGGCACGGCACGACTCGGCTCGGCGCGCGCGCGCGCGTGTGTGGTTAATGGCATAGATTAGAGCTATTGGCATAGCCCCCCACAGGACCAAATTCACATGCCCCCTGAAAGGGGCTCAAGCCCTAGGCAAAAAGTCTATCATATAAACAAGAGAATTTCTCTTGTCAAATCCGATGTGGGACAAAACCAACACCTCAAAAACACCAAAATTTAAATGTGGAGGGAAAACACCAAAATTTAAAAATTCAAATTTTTAATATTATTTTAAAACAAATACAACATGGCATAGCACTCACATGAACCTATATTTCAAACCAAACCTACCCTTTCGAATGCCTATAAAAAAAACGGGGCTCGCCTTCAGAAAAGGGGAGACCTTCATATGGAAAAGCAAAGTTTAGAGGTGGAGGGCCAGTAAACCAAGGGGAGCTAGAGAGAATTCTAAGACAGATATAGAGACCCTGACTCTCAGTTCTTTCAATCTCTTCCAGCCTTTGATATTTTCTATTTTATTCAAATTTCAAACTAGAAAAGTTCGATCCAAAGGCCTATGCCATTCTTGAAAATTTCAAAACCACAAACCCTAGGGCATTCAAAATCCCTAGGGAATTGCGTATTCAAAAATTCCTACACTTGAGAATAAGCAAAGGAAGAATGAGTTTTATGAATCATGACTGTCCAAAATTTGCCTTTCCTCATGTGTGAACTCGATCAGCACACAATTTTCTGCCTACGAGTCAAGTTGTCACATGATAACCACCATCAATACGCAAACATTAAGCCATATATCAAAGCTCAAATGCACCATAAAGATAATACACAGATTATTGCCTATCAAACCAACTCATGTTTTGCAACGACATTCTTTACGAGCAAAACTCTCAGACAGATTTTGTTACCATATGTGTCCGTAAAGAAGTATGCGATCTGCACATGAACAAGCACATGATGGCTAAAGGAGATCTTATGAAAACGATACCAACAAACGTCTATGGATTCAGATTACTGATTACTGCCAGCATGTCATGAATGCTTCAAATGTTGGGAGCATGTGAATCACATCCATGCTCTCACTTCTAAGCTTTACAACCTAAAGTGGTAGGAGCAACATCTCACACCACCATTACAACACATCTGAAAAGAAACGTCATCAACCCTCACAAAACCTTGCAAGTCATCACCGCGAAAAATAGGACACCCTTTATACACCAAAAGTCAAAGGACTTCTTCAAAGAAGAGAGCCTATTTACTACAATCGACTATATCAAGAAGATGAAAGTACGTACAAGTATCGTGTCACTCTTTAAGCTGCCAAAAAAGAATCGCAGGAAGCTTTAGAACAATGAGCATTGTACAAAAAGTGTCATGTCCCCTCACTTGCTCAATCTTGTGGATAAATTCAAACATTTAGGATGTTGTGAAAATCTAAAAAGGTGCCATGGGCAAAAAATGACGGACAAACTGGATGTGACGAAAACCAGAAATGGTGCTACGAGTAAAAATGGTAAGAAAAAGAATAAAAAATCTCAAATCTATGATGGTAAAGTTCAAGGCAAGGCAAACATGATAGTCACGATATTTCAAGATCCTTTAACCATGCTCAAACTTAGGATAGAGATTCTTTTAAACACCTTTTAGAGGCATTGCAACTCCCTAGGAATCAACTTGTCACGCCCCAAACTTGAAAATCGGGCTCATAAATTTTCGATCGCCAAATTTGGTGCTGACAACCTCCGTAATACCCCATTCTCGGCTCCCAGCATTTATACGCCAGATTCTGATCCTAGGATCCTATAAGGAGGATTTTTTTTCAATGTACATTTAACTCGCAATAAGCATAACCACAAGTCTACCCAAATCACAAAGGTAACATCATCATCATATATCCACTAATATAAACAGTTGAATAAAATGCTGAGAGGGAAATACATATATCGAAAATCAAAGCTCCAAAAGACCGCTACACGCTTCAAGCCCAATGCTGTTACAACCTAACATCACCTGCACGCATCTATCGTGCATAAGCTTATAGAAAGCTTAGAGGATGGTGTAAGTGTGTGTACAAGGTAAGTGTTAAGCATACAATGCAGGTCCATAAATCATACAATATCAGAAATACTGACAAGTTTATAAATCATATAATATCAGATTATACAATGCAGATTGATTATGCAATGGGGAGACATAGAGAACCAAATTTTAGATGCCGAAGATATAATACAATATGCAGTGCGAATGAAATAACTATGTAGGAGTGTGAAGTCGGGATGATAGTACGTAGTATCACAGGCTATGAGGTCCATCACAACGGATTTCTATCCAAATCAGTCTCATACTTAATTTGGATAGTCAGACTTAATGTGATAAACTCCTGATCTTAGGTTAGTCGCATGCTCCAATTAAAATCCTGACCATTGTAAAGGTACACATAATAAATAGTTGTGCACCACCAGCCCAAGTGGATAGTGAATGAATGAATGAATGAGTATGCAACTCCTGCTCGATAAGTCTATAGATCAGTACTGTACATATCTGGGATCATCACCGGGGTCTAGTACACTCCAAACCAGATCACCACCCCATCGCGCGTAACCAGGTGAGTGGAAGAGACCTCACTATCCACCTGGCCAATAGTAAGTCAATACTTACCCGACACGTCGATAGCGAACCCATTTATGAGCTGGTCAAACTCAGCTTAGTTTTACCTACTACGAATTAGGCGGATAAGGCTACACCCCCTTCCAATAGAACACGACACAATGAGAGATGCAGCCTACTAGTATTCGACACTCAGGCGCTCATGAAATCCACTCGATCTAGACGTTGGAGTGTCTCCTAGCCACGGAGGTTTAGAAACTTTCACCCATGGACATCAAAAGTGCCTAGATACTCGAATCAAATATTTTTAGTGTCTCATCTAGCCATCCACGACATGTCTATGAAGGCTACGGCCCTGATGTCGCTAGGGTGTACAATAATCACAACACATAACAAGATGCATAAATCATATTATTCAGTCATGTATTAATCCTGCGTATACTGTGCACTCATGTGAGATAATTTTTTTCTATCAGGGAGTCTCATAACAACTTGCCCAATAACATATGTAATGGTCAACCACATCTCATAATAAACATATAGATGATGCGTATGGGCATGTATCATGATGCTATGCTGTCACATACTCATAATCAGTATCGACAACCGATACCGATAATTGACATCGATATTTGGCCTTGATAATTAGAGTAGACCTCAACAATTAAAATCAGCCTCGATAATCGAAATTGACCTCGACAATTGCAATCGGTCTCGACAATCAAAATCGACCTTGACAATTGGAATCGAAATCAACTTCAACAATTGGCCTTGATAATTGGAATCGACTTCGACAATCGGAATCGACCTCGACAATCAAAATTGGCCTCAATAATCGGCCTCGATAATCGAAATCGAAATCGGCCTCGACAATTGAAATCGGTAATTGAAATCGGAATTGGCCTCAACAATCAACCTCGACAATCGGAATCGGCCTCTATAATCAGAATCGACTTAAAGGAGGGTCGCAATGTGGACATTTAACCATCATGGCTATGGCCGTACATGAACTGGGCTAGCCCGATTAACTCGTTCAACTTGGCCCGAAAAATCTTAACTCGGCCTGACCCAGAATTGAGTTTGGGCCGAGCTCAAACATGTCCCAGTTCGGCCCGATTCAGTCTGAAACTCGACTCGGCCGTTTTTATATATATATATATATATATATATATATATATATATATATATATATATCATAGATCCTTATCCCAATCATTTGAGATAGAGAAGTGAGAACACCGTCCATCCCTTTGTAAATGGAGCAGGCTCGAAATTGACCTGAACTCGCTCGATTGCTGACTGGGCCGAGTTCGAGCTGGACATGTTAGCTTGATGACCGGGCCGAGCTGGGTTCGGGCTGGGTGTGGTTTGTGACCGGGCCGGGCCGGGTTGAGCCTAGTTCAACTCGGATCGACTCATGTACACCCCTAATCATGGTGGGTCCCACCCACACGTGCAGGGGTGGGCCATGTCCTCCAGATGAATGGACGGTGTGGACATAACAATACATCATGGTGGCCTAACACTATCCAGCTAGTCCAGCACCGTCCAGATGGTCTGGACGGTGTGGATGAAATAAATACATCACGGTGGACCCTACACAACACCGTCCAAACAGATGGACAGTGCAGATGACACATAAATTAGGTGGGCTCCATGGATCTTGCTGACGTCAATTACACCAGCTGTTTGCTGGTGTGATGTACACTAGCCAATCCGTTGCCATAAACATCCTTGCATTACTTAAGCCAAGGATGTTTCTCTGAAGTGTTCAATCAACAATAACATCAACCCACTACCCTGGTAAGCATCTGTCCATCTATTCATTCCATTTCTATTTGTATGCATCAATCACACACATAATTTAATCTTGACTGTCAAATGCTCTAATCGAGGCATGTTAACATTGTATGATGGATTAAACTCACATATTGAACACACCTTATTTGATCTTAACCGTCAAAGGCTCTGATCAAGCCATTTTGATGTTGTATGATGGATTAGATTTGTATATCAATCACACTTCACGCATTGACACAGATGACAAATATCATGCATTCATACATATCATGCATATCATTTCATACATTTTTTTCGTCCCTGGTTGATCGTTGATCTTGATTATCCCACATACACTTGGAGCCCTTTGGATGTCAAAGGACAAATCAAATCAATTCCACTTCAAGCATTTTTCTTTTATTTCCCCACTGGAGATCTAATCTTGATCATCCTGCATCCACTTGGAGCACTTTGGATGTTAGATGATAGATTAGATCCATTCAATTTCTTTACATATATTTTATTTTCCCAATGGATATTTGGTACTTGTCCATCCAACATCCACTCAGAGCCTTTTAGACATCGGATGATGGATCATATCCATTCCATTTTATCATTTCATACATTGCATTTCATCATTCATTTGCATCCATCTTATTTCCATGCACCATTCAATAAGGGAACCTTGATTCCGACTATCCAAATTTATAAAAAAAGACATTTAGACATCGAGTGACAAATCAAGTTCACCCATTTCATCAAACATATCTGATCTTAATGGTCTAAAGCATTGATTGAAGCCATTAAACATCGTATGATGGATTAGATCCACATCATCCATACCGATCAAAACCTGATTTCGATCGTCCAAATTTTTCAAAAAAGACCTTTTGGACGGTAAGTGGCAAATCAAGTTCATTCCATTTTCATCTAACATCTCCAACCTTAACCACCTAATGCTATGATTGAGGCCATTAGATGCAATATGATAGATCAAAGCTACATATATTGATCACCCCATATTTTGATCGCCTAAAGTTCTGATCGTTACCTATTGGACGTTGTATAATAGATCAAATATATCATGAGTCATACCACAAGACCAAAACTCTGTACATGCAACATCAATGCGAACGCCAAAAGGTAGATATATTTGCTCAACACATTTTAAAAAAAAAAAAAAAAAGAAAGAAAGAAAAGAAAAAAGCAGATATAAAATGGCTAACTTAAACTCACGGCTTCAAATCGGTCATCCCATGAAAATGATAGATATAGAACACATTTGTTTTAATACCCGAATTAATGTAACCACACCACCACTTGCGAAAAGATGTTTTACGAACCACGGTGACAAAATCCAAAACTCAAATAGGTAAAAGCATAATCCAGAAAACTCTAGTCCAAGACACCTGCAAAACTATTACATTGTAATGTAGGAAATCTGTAAAGCCGCAAAAATGGACAGGCAACTGCCCATTACAAACAATACACTTGCAAGCGATCTTAAGGGATTGTGCATCATCGAAAAAACTATTCTTTCATATCCAACATGTGTTATCCTTATAAGGTCATGTGCGAGTAGGGGCTATAACCACTCAAACATCCAACCTAACATAGTTCTTCGATGCATATGTCAATCAACATCATGAGAGAGTTGCAATCATATATTGCAATGTTCTCCCCACCCTCGTGAATTATCTATGTTAAACTTCTAACCAAGTAAGCTTCTTAATCAAGATACTCTGACAAGTGAAAGTTTTAATCGCTTCTCCATCTAATCTAGGTGAGGTTTCCACTCGCTTTAGCATTCGGTTGTATCCCAACCTCTGCAAAAGAAGATCATCTGTAGACACTCCATACACGTGGCATAAGTTTTGAGCGAATGTGGTAATAACATCACCATCTTCGCACAAAACTAGCAAACGGTCCACCGGAGGCATTGTTTCATGTGCCTGACTCTCTCATCTGCTCGATGGCCGACCAATCAATCGTTTACACATTGTCTTGGCTCACATGAGCCTCACTTTCACCCATTCATGACCCATGTGATGGCATAATTCACACAAACCTATTTTTTAAACTAAACTTGTGGTTCATGAAGCCCGAACCTACCCTTTTAAATGCCTATAAAAAAGGGGGACTCTCCCTTTAGTGTGCGCGCGCACGGGGGGGGGGGGGGGGGGGGGAGACATAGTGTAATGCCCTAAAAATTGGGGGTCGAGCAGAAGCTTAACTCTCGAGTTCCAACGCATCATTTATGCAACATAGATAATGATAATTGACTGTTGTTTATAGTAGTACATTAAACATGAGTGAGATTATACCAAAAGAGCATATCATACTCCAGAGACTATTAAATTTTGCAAGCGGAAGACTGTGATAGATATATAAGATATATAAACTGTTGTAAGTCTTTAGAGTGTGAACATGTTACCAGGTTAAATATATACCTGTATACTCCAAAAAAGAATAAAATGAAGATACATGGATATTCTAAAGGTACAAAATAACAAGTATAATAACATCTAATCAGCATCCCTGCAACCCTGTTGATCAGAACGTGGTCTATATAGACTCGCCTGATAGCTGCATATAAGAGAAACCCTCCTCATCATCATAAAAGTTCGGCTCCACTTTGCAAGCATCGCTATCATCTGAAACTAAAACAGGGGCTGATTGGTGTTTAAAACATCGTCCTGTAATATGGGAGTGAGTGATAAACTCAGTGGAACAATAAAGCAAAGGTTAACATGTTATCAATTCAGTCAAGCAGTAATGATAACGTAATACAACAATCAGGTCCTAAGTACTCTTATTAATGCAAGAATAATATGTGATAATGATGCATGCCCTCACCTGCACTTCCTCAGCGTCTTCATCTTACGAAGCACATGGCAGCTACTCGAAAGTGTTCTTCTCGCCAAAGCACATGCAATGTGGTGCATGCTCATGTTAGCCAATAATTAATTAGGTTTATTCACACAGTAGTGTTGGAAAGCTAAGGTACCTCCCTTATATCAATTCTCAAACAATGATCCATTATAGGGTCGTCAGTCCTAGCAAATCTCATATAATGTTACGGTTATAGGTCACTACAAAGGGCTCGTCACCTTATCAGTGTAGGCCTAATTTGTACTCTAGTTGCTATGGAAAGACTTGTCGTCTCAACGCAATCTCAGAGTACACTCGAGGTCACTACCACCCACACCCTACCAACTGGTAAGGCTCGTCACCAACCTGACTAGGGACCACAGCCAGGCTGTGCAAGGGTAGGCCGACAGCTCGAATACAGTGTCTCATACCATCATATTCGACTCACGAGTTTGGTTTGCTCACTGGTCACTACGGGTGGACTCGTCACCCCGGCGTAGGCTGATAGTTCAACCACTGTATCTCATACCACCATGGCCGGCTCATAAGTCTTAGGGATCGAGGTACCAAGGTTAAAGGAACTTTTCACTGGTAAGTTTGGTACCTTAGGTTCAAGCAGTAGCGTCCATAATGGTGAATATACATTGGGCCAATTGGTTTACTGGATGAGTTCGACTAGTACGAGCGTACGCTGAATTAATCGATAAGGTATCTTGTCGACGATCCTCGTACGACTTGGATTCACCGAACTCATCAATTGTGGTGAGACTAGCTCGGTCATTCAAACAGGAATTGTTACCAATTGCCTGGACTATGTCGTAGTCTCAATCATATTCAAATGCAGCATATGGAGACGTGTGATAATCATATAGGCATTTGACAAACAATCCAAGTACGACACTCATTTAAGTATTTTATCAAACACGTAGGGCACATGTTAACATACAAAGGCATTTCATCTACAAATCACATAGTAGTAAGATAGGTTACATAAAGGGACCTGTAACTATAGGTAAGGGAGTTGAGAATCCTATCTCAATGCCCTCATTTCATACATAAAGACAAGCATTTTCTTATTCAGACATTTTATCAAACACTTAAACTACACATATTACATACTTGTAATAAATTAGTTAAACACATATCATGGTAAATCCTTCTACATAGGAGTTGCCATACGTACAACAATCATGTATTCCCACACATCACTCGTAACAAGCACAAATCATAATTTCATATTCATTCAAACATTTCAACAAACACATGAAATGCATTATATTCAACATAGTCACATATATATGTAATAAACAGAAATCTTTGCATCTAAGTACATGTGACAGCAATCAAGTCAGTCATAAATCATTAACTGACATTGAAAGCCTTGAAAACCATAATCTAAACATTTACAATTTGCACCTTTTGCCGATAGACTCGTAACGAACTCAGTTTCAACATTAAGTCTTCGTCTTCGGCACGACGACTACCTATAACATGAAATCGGTTAGCTATTTCATCACTTACACTATTTGAATATCTAAACCAAATTAGGGTTAGGATTTCTTACCCAATTTCGAAATCGGAATCGCCGAAATAATGATGCAGAAGTGGTAGCTAAGCACATGAAATAACAGGGATCGAATCTCAGGAGAAAACCCCAACTCTCTCTCTCACTTTCTCTCTCTTTCCCTCTCTCTTTGCTCTCTTCTCTCTCCTAGGTTTCCAAATTCGTATGGAATGAGAGAGAGAGGGTTTAAGCCCTTTATATAGGCTCAGAAATGATGGGAATGACCCCAGGGCTAAGATATACTTAGGTTACAGCCAAATAGCGCCTATTCCGATCCAACGGAACACTTTTGGAGGCTCCTTTGCTGAATGCGGTAGGAATTAAGCTCCCTGACTATGGATCTAGGTCAGGCTAAGTTTTCAGTCCAATCGAATTTACGGATCGCTCGTGGCGGACCAGTTTCAATTCGACGGTCACCAGTATTCGATCAGGGCCACAAGTGCACTGACATATATGGAAAAATTTTTCTAATCTGAGAGTGTAATTAGGTCAGATTCTGATGGTCTGAATCCTTATATTTGGCCCGCAAGCGACACGACTTAGTTTACTTAAGTTCAGATTTTATTTCTAAGGATATTCACGTTTCTCACTCACTTTGCTCCGTGCCCAAGTAAATAGTCCCAGGACACCACCTGTACTTGATTTTCGAGATGGTTGTCAAGTCCAGCTAGGCGGTTATAACCATATAGTTTCGAGGTAATTGGACTTTCGACGTGTGGTATAGGTCCGATACGAAGTTTTCAAATGCTCATGAGAGCAACTGGGTTTAGAGATTGCTCCTAGGTTTTAGTGTAATATAGCGTTGGCGATCCTACACGCTTTGAGTTTTATAGTTCGTATTTAAAATGGTTCAAGCTAAATCCATCGATTGTTTAGTTCAGTACTTAACTAAATTCTACCATAATTATGACAGAACAAGGTCCTAAGGCCATTCTATGTCCCTTTTGGCACTTCTAGTTAGTACATTATTTTAATTATTTTTTTAGTAGTTCATCATTAAATTTACTTCATCTCCACCAAATTTCATAAGATTTCGTGTTATAGAAAAAATCTAAAAAATTCCGGAAGCAGCAGTTATGCAACGAATGATTTTCAAATAGTAGTCACAATAACCTACTTTAAACTATATTAAATATTGTATTATATTTTTTAATTATTTTTATATGAAACTAGATTCATCAAGCTTCAATATGGAAATCACCTAAATTGGAGTTATAACGAGGGAGATATGACTTTTTGAAGTTGGGCAAAAAGTGTAAAAAAAAAATGACCGAAAACAGGCCGCCCGACTCGCTGCGGCCCGCCAGGCCCCGCGGAACTAGCGAGGTCCTCGCCGACCGCTAACCCTGGGGCGATGGGTCGCGCTAGAGGCAATGCCAGCACCCCCCGGGGGTGCTGAGAATGTGCGGGACCCATCTTGGGTCCTCCCGATTTGCATCGTTTGGGCCCCCGAGTGTATCTTTCAATTTAGAATGGGTTACGCGACGTGTAAGAGAAGCTAATCTATTCAAATAACTTATTTTTATCATGAGATTACCAAAGGTTAATGGTCAAAAATTCAATTTAGTTATATATTCAATATGTAGAGTAAATTTTAATTTTGTTATTATTCTTCATCATTTAAACTTTAGGATTAGTATCTAATATGAAATTACTCTGAAATTTTGAAGAATAGGGTGGTGAAAGGTGAGATTTTTGAAGGAAATATGAGATTTTGAAGGAAATGGGTTGAAAGGGGATTTGAGGCTTTAAGATTGAGTTCTGAGAAGTCAATTAAGGTGTTATAATCGACTCATTGCCTAAGGACGTCTAACTCCAAGTTGGCAAAAATCTAGGGTGTTACACATAGACCCTGACTCTTTGTTCTCTCGATCTTTTTTATTTTATTTCAACTTCAAAGCCAACGTTGTATTATCGATCCATACTTTTTCAGCATGTATATTCCAACCCCTTTGCTTTGAACATTAAGGTAGGGGACTCTGCACTAACATCACGTAAAATATGTTCTACAATTGTCTCTCTTAAAGATCTTCTGTATTATAAAAACGTGACTTAAAAGAGTAACCAAAAGTTCTGTGTTCTTTTTCTTTTCCTTATTCCCATTGAAAAACCCTTTCTGTCGTTAATATTTTGTTTTAAGTTTGCCTTTTGTAGTTAGACATTTAAAAATTAGTATTTTGCTGGAAGTTCTTTGAATCTCATTTGAAAGCGTACACTCTGATAAAGTAGAGGTTACGTTAAACATAGGCAGTAAAAGGATGTCTAACATCTTCATTTTCTATCACCAAAGCCCTTACCTAGAATCCACTATAAAAACCTATCCAAGAGTAATCTGAGCCATGAAGTCTTCAATTTTCTCGATCTTAGGGTGATTTCATGGATTTTAGCTAACCATAAATTCTCAAGCCTTTAATTTGGCTAGTGGTGACTTCGATGAATACATGGACACGAATATGTTACATGAGGTATTATAAATAGTGTGTGTGTGTATAATTATTAAGTTTTTTTTTCCTCAACCCCTCTGCAAGGTTCAAGCCTTAGCTATGGGTTTCACTGAATTTAGAAAGACTTTCAATATGGACATTCGCATGCTATTGCTAGTATCAACCAAGCACTTAAAAAAAATCGTATCTTCTTTTCTCAACCCCTCTTCAAGGCTCGGGTATGGAGATCTTAACTATGGCTTTCACTGGATATGGATAGACTTCGGATTAAAGTATTTACATGCTATTGCCCATATTAATTGAGCACACAATATGTTCTACATTTCCAAAAGATGTATGTTATGTGACTTTTCAGATATCTGAATCCTATCACATTAGAAATATAAGCAGACAGTTGAATATAAATGCCTAGAGGGCATCCCCGGTAGAAAACCTCCTCGCCAGCGTTCACAAATGTCTTAATTAATTTCAGTTATAAGTTAAACGTAAAAATTAATGAGTGCATTTAACCATCAAAATTCTTGAGTTCAATTATTTTCAATTTAAATAAGGTTATATTATATTAGAAAAAAAAAAAAAAAAAAAAAACTAAACAGTTGGACGACTGACCTGTCAAAGGTCTTTTATTTATATTAATTAAACTTGTATAGCCATGAAAAGGACACTATATATATTAGGAGGTTCCACGTGCAACTAGTTGGACCACTATCTTACAGTCCAGCAGATAATTGCCTATATATCATATGCATATGAAATCCACTCTTCCAACAATGTATCATGTGCATATGAATTCCACTCTTCCAACCGGTTGGATCCACTCATCGGGTGGGCCACATGTGTACTTTAGATCAAATCAATGGCTGTTTAAATGGATGAATGGCTTACTTTCACCTTTGGCTTTCTTTATGATATGCCAACCATTTCAATGGGTTTGATGTCATACATACATGACACTTTGTCTGTCACTCCCTCGTTAGACCGAAACTTATGGTCCAACTAGTTGGACGTAAGGCCTGCTAATCTTTGAAATAGTGTAAGTAACTTTTACCTTCTCGAAGAGGTGGACCGGACCAACGGTGCACTTTGAAATTCCTTAAAAAGTGTAAGGGTTTTACAAATCACTGCTTAAAAATAGAGTATTTGTAAGCTTGCAAATTGCCACGTGGTTAATTCATTATTATTTTAAATAACATATTCTGTTTTTTTTTTTTTTTTTTTTTTTTTTTTTTTAAAAAAAAAAAAAAAACGGATGTTATTCCTTTCGGGCCAGCTTAGTTTCATGTAATTATTGATAGATTAAGGTAAATAAATAATAGGTATTTACTTTTGTATTTTCTCCACTAAGATTGTATAAGTTCCACAAACTTTAATTGTACCATCTGAGCAAAACTCTATGGCCCACAATGATGTATGTGTTTTATTCACACCATTCATTCATTTTATAAGATTATTTTAGGATATGATCCTAAAATAGGATAGATTCACATCTTAAGTGGACCACACTAAAGGATGTTGTAGGAATTAAGAGGTCTATGGTTGAACTCACTATTTCCTGTGGTGTGGTCTACTCATACCTTGAAGTTTTTTCATTTTTTGACTCATACCCTAAAATGATATGGGAAAATAAATAAGTGAAATTTATATAACGAAAGGTTAAGTATTGCTCATAAAATTCAGCCAATGTTGCAACATTTATTATTCTACAGTTATCACAGTTTACTTATATTTATGCCTAACCAAACAAGCTTTTAACATATTTCGAAGAAAAGATGAAACTATATCTTAAAACTTCCATTTCTTTCTATAAATAGAATAAAAATTAAAATTAATTTTGTAATATGTTTTATAGGGTGAAAAAATAAAAATATGTATGCTCTTACTGCGAAGAATTTTATAGTATATTTCATATGGGTATTTTCATTATTTTTAATTGTTGCGATTAAAATTACATATAAAAATAAACTAAATATGAGCATTTGTAATAAAGATGAATTAACCATGTAGCTATTTTCAAACTATATGTTTTCATATGGTTATTTGCAAACATCATGTAATTGACGTAGGAATCTCTAAAAACTCCAAAATTTATATTAATTATGTATCATGAACTAAAGACAATAATTATTTGATCGTTAAAATGTTGGATTGATGGACGGGTAAAAATGAAAAATATCCCAATGACACTATACAAACTAACAAGCATCCAGGAATCAACGGTTAGGATTGTCTGATTAATCCAATTTTCAAAGGGTGACTTAGTGACAGCGGGTTCTACAATTTAAGCAGTTTAATTTAACTTATCATGACTGCCTGTGTATGAAGCATCTTATTCTCCCAGAGTATTAAATGATTGCCCTCATCTAGAAGAGGTGAATTGCACGGTACGATCACTTATAGAAGGAATTAACGTTGTCAGTACGTATAGCCGGAATCTACGGAAAAGGCAGCTAGCATATTTCTAAGGTAATAAGCCAGATTATATTTCTAATGAAAAATGCTAATTACACCCGCCTCACACGTGGAAATGAGTGACACGTGCGAGGTCGACCTACTCGTCAGTCAATCCTCACCATGTAAATTCCATGCATTGAAAATCAGGTAAATATGATAATCAGGTGGGACACACGTGCACACAAAAGTTTGACTAATGGCCAATTGATCCTGACCATTAATTTGTTATGTACGGGTAAGGCCATCTGATGATTGTGTTGGACTGGTTTTTCAGACATGGCATGTACATTTTCAGGATTATCTGACGGCCGGCTTTGATCGCCCACACGTGACTTGTTGCACGTGTGAGACGAGTGCGATTAGCATTCCTCGTTTCAAAATTGCTACTAATTCTGTAATTCCTCAATAAATTTCATTAGTTAACGTAGATTTACATGCATGGGACCCACCACGATATGTGAGTGTCATTGTTAGGAATTCAATTTTGAATACACCGAGATATTAAAGATAAAATAAAAAATAAAATAAAATTGATCGGCTGAATCACGTATAAAATACGCTGTCCTTAAAGCGTGATTCGCCCCCTTATAAACTGCTGATTGGTTACAGGCGAATTGCTTCCAGGATAAGACAAGCCTTATCTGAATCTAGCGTACAGCAATCACGATAGGTCCAGTGTGGAACAATTTTAACGCAATAGATCTCTTCTGGCAGACTTGGACGGTAGAGATGATAACAATATTCTAAAATGGAGATATTTCGTGTATTTGATCTGATAGGAGAGAGGGCTGTGTTCAGTTGATGATTTCGGACTGGAATGGTCCAATTTATATAGGCATTAGGTAGTGGACCGCTGCTAGGGTGCAATCAAAGGTGCAGAACGTTTGAAAACGTTTCTGTCCATTATCCATTAATCACAGACGTTTCTGGTCGTCGGATCAAAGGATCTGACCGTTGGATCATCATGATCCGTCCGTTTTCAGACCGTTTGGCTTTCAAGGCATAGAGCCGTTTTCTGAAACCGCTGAACGTTTCGGATTTAAGATCCGACCATTCTCAGTCATCTATAAAAGCCAAGGCTCATTTCAGATTTTCACTGCCCTAAGGCACTGACCAGACCCATCGCACCGTCTCGCACCGGTCCGCGTAAGGTCGCGAAGGAGCGACACGATGCGCACGTGTGAAGTGCAAAGTGCGCCATCTAGTGCCACTACAGCCACACTGCCCACACCCTCGCCTTCGCCCGTGCCCGTGCCCGAGCGAGAACGTGCGCACGCGCGTGCGTGCTTGCTTGCGTTACGCACTGGAACACGCAACCCGTGTATCTCCTTCTCCAAAAGCTTCAAGTAAGAATACTCTACACCACATCTCATATAAACCACAAAAGTTTCTCAACCATTTTCGATGTGGGACAAAGCACACATATCGCACTTTTAATTCAGAATATTTCAAAAAGCGTTTTGGCAGGAAAATTCTGAATTTTTGAAAAATTTAAATTTTCATTTTTATTTTTTCAAAAACCATTGATTTACAACAATCCCCCACTGATTTTTTAAAACATTAAAAATTCTGCTAGAATAACAGTTATTATGCATAAATAAAGATATCTTGCGATTTGAATCTTTCTTTAGTGTAAGTATTTTAAAGTTATTTTGAAATTTCTGATTGCCGCAGCATTAAACCAGTTATTCTTATATGATATAACCGAAAATACCACACACATAATAGCTCCTGCGTTAGATGTTCCTTTATAATCTCGCTTAGCACTTTTAATGGCCATATGCTTATCCTGTTTCATGAACGATCCCGAGATAACTTTAACTCTCATGAGAAGCGGGACCACTTCTACGTTCACATAGGTGAAATCCTTCCAGTGTTTCCGTTAAAACACTTTTCCTATTTGACTGGACTTCATTAAGAGTTTAATACTCATCCCTCTTTTATAACGGCCAGCACTATCATCCTGGATGATGTCATTATTTTCTTTAGTACTGAAACTTTTCACTTATCAGTGAATTGTTATTACTCATTAAACCCAATATTTACAGATTTTCTAATTTAGGGTTGGATTTCTTTCACTGGTAAAACTTAAGTAAAGAGTTTCAACCCCATCCCTCTAGATAGTGTCCTTACTACCTCTCTCGTTAGAGGTTTAGTAAAAGGATCAGCCAAGTTATTACTTGACTTCACATATGAGATTACAATGATTCCATCTTGAATCAATTGCCTTACATAGTCATGTCGCAAACTTATGTGTCTGGACTTTCCATTATACGTACCGCTATAAGCTCTCGCTAGAGTGGCTTCACTATCACAATGAAGTGAAACAGCCGGTATAGGCTTCGCATATAATGAGATTTCTAATAGAAGATCCCTTAACCACTCAGCCTCTTTACTTGTAGCAGCTAGAGCTATGAACTCAGATTCCATAGTTGAGTGCGTTATGCAAGTTTATTTCTTTGATCCCCAAGATACAGCTGCACCTCCTAAGGTAAATATCCACCCTGTAGTGGACTTGTTGTCCCCTGCACTCGATATCCAACTTGCATCGGTATATCCTTCCAATATTGCTGGAAATTCTGAGTAAAATAGCCTCAATTCTTTGGTTTCTTTAAGATAACCTAGAACTCTACTTATTGATTTCCAGTGTTCAACACTTGGATTACTCGTAAACCTGCTTAGTTTACTCACAGCGTATGCTATATCCGGTCTTGTGCATTGCATTGCATACATAAGATTGCCTATAGCACTAACATACTTTAGTTGTGCAACTGCTCTTCCACTATTTTCTTTTAACTTGATACTTGGATCAAACGAAGTTTTTGCCTCTTTAATTTTCAAGTGATTAAACTTATTTATTATTTTTTCAATATAATGAGACTGGCATAATGCAAAACCCTCACTATGTTTTTTAACTTTGATACCTAATATGGTATCCACTTGTCCAAGGTCCTTCATTTTGAAAACTGAAGAGAGAAACTTTTTTGTTTCAGTTACACTTTACATTTTGTTACTGATTATTAACATATCATCTACATACAAGCATATGATTACAATATAATCATTACATACTTTTGAATATATGCATTTATCAGCAATATTATGTTCAAAACCATAAGACAGAACTTTAGAATCAAATTTATCATGTCACTATTTTAGTGCTTGTTTTAATCCATACAAAGACTTAACAAGTCTACACACTTTTCGTTCATTTCCTGATAGAACAAACCCTTCTGGTTGTTCCATGTAGACCTCCTCATCGAGATCACCATTCAGGAATGCTGTTTCCACGTCCATTTGATGGATATGAAGATGATGTATGGATGCCAGAGCGAATAAGATCCTAATCGATGTTATTCGAGCTACTGGTGAATAAGTGTCAAAATAATCGATTCTTTCTTTTTGTCTGAAACCTTTAGCAACTAATCTTGCTTTAAAGGTTTGAATTGTACCATCTGTGTGATATTTCTTCTTAAATACTCATTTACAACCTATTGATTTAGAACCTGGAGGTAGATCTACCAATTCCCATGTTTGGTTAGACATTATATAATCCATTTCATCATTAACAGGTTCTTTTGAGAAAGCAGAGTGTCTTGAAGTTATAGCTTCACTAAAGGTTTTAGGTTCATCTTCTATAGTTAAGACCATAAGTATTTTAATAATCACCTTCTCTCTATCACCTTCAACCAGATGAAAGGAGAGATTCTGAGAGTCTATTTGATCAAGATTAAGACTCTTTTCTACTCTTGTTCTTTGACTCTTATGAGGTTCACTTGGTGTATTCTCTTTTATATGTGTTTCTTTTATCGTTTCATTAGGAGATTGAATCTCAACATTTTTTTTCTCCATGAATACGGAATTCTCAAAGAACTCTACATCTCTAGACTCTATAATTACATTGGAGTCTAAGTCTAGAAGTCTATATGCCTAACTATGTTGTGCATATCCTCCAAGGACGCACTTGATAGCCCTTGGACCTAACTTAGTTCTTTTAGGTTTTGCAGTTCTACAGTATGCAAGACACCCCCACACTCTAAGATACCATATGTTTGATTTTCTTCCTTTTCATATTTCGTATGGAGAGGTCTTGATTTCCTTAGATGGAACTCGGTTTAAAACATGACATGCAGCTAATAATGCTTCTCCCCATAAGTTTAATGGCAACTGTGCTTGTATTAGCATTGAGTTGACCATTTCTACTAATGTCCTATTTTTTCTCTCTGCTACACCATTTTGTTGTGGTGTATAAGGTGTTGTGCACTGATGTACTATGTCGTATTCTTCGCAATAGTTAGAAAATTCATTAGAAAAATATTCTCCTCCTCGATCACTCTGAAGGATTTTAATATGTTTATCTAACTGATTTTCTAGTTCAGATTTATAGATATTGAATGCATTAAATGCTTCATCTTTCGATTTTAACAGATATACATATACATATCTTGAACAATCATCTATAAATGTTATAAAGTACCTTTTACCTCCACGGGTAAGAATGTCATTTAGCTCACATATGTCAGTTTACACTAGGTCTAATATTTGAGATGATCTCTCAACACTAGGAAATGGTTTCTTGATTATTTTAGATCGTATGCATACTTCACATTTATCTTTATTACTATCATTATATGATATTAGGCCGTTCTTAGCCATGAGTTTTATGGTACTGTAGCCAATACGGGCTAGTCTACCATGCCATAGTATTACAGACTCAATTATGTAAGCAGAAGAATTATTTTCATTCAAAGATAATTTGATCATCCTATTACAAGCGTATCACTTACCCACAAAGTTTCCATTCTTAGACAAGATCAGCTTGCCTGATTCAAACACAACCCTAATCCCATGCTTGCTTAAGAGATCCCCTGAGACAAGATTCCTCCTTATGTCTGGGACATACAGTACGTTAGTCAGAATTACCTTCTTTCCAGTGGTAAAGAGTAATTCCACGGTTCCTCTGCCTACAACTTTCGATCGTCCCTCATTTCCCATTTGAACCTCCTAACCGTTGGTCTCGTCTTCATAGGTTTTGAAGGCAGATTGATCATTGCATACATGGACAGTGGCACGTGTATCATACCACCAACCAGGAATTTTCTCTTGAACTAGGTTCACTTCTGTGACCATGGCTACGATTTCATCATCTACTATATTAGCCTCTTTCTTAAGTTTTTTTCGGTCCCTATAGACTCTGGCGAAATGCCCGATCTTGCCACAGATATATCAGGCTCCCTTAGGTTTGTCGTTTTTCTTCTTTTAGGTTTTCTTGAATTTCTCTTGATCTTTGTTAGGTTTAAGGGAATCAGCTTTCTCATAGGTATTATTTTGGGATGTCTTTTCTACTGCGTTCACTTTAGATGAGGATGTACCATTTGTGTCATCCTTTTTGTCTCGGTTACGAGATTCTTCTTCAATACGAAGATGCTTCTGGATTTGTTCTAGTGTGAACTCTTCAGATTTATGCAGTAGTTTCTTTCTGTAATCTTTCCAGCTCGGAGGCAATTTTGCGATTATAGCTCCGACTTGAAAGGATTCAGGAAGCTCAATTTTTATAGCTTTTATTTTATTTACAATAAGCTGCAATTGTTGGATTTGGGCCAGCAGCGGTAGATTGTCTATCATTGTGAAGTCGAAGTACCTGGCAATTAGAAATTTCTGTGTACCTTCTTCTTCAGCCTTGTATTTGTATTCCAGTGCGCTCCAAATTTCTTTAGCTGATGTGGTCCCCGTGTACAAATCGTACAACCGATCAGAGAGGGCATTGAGGATGTGGCCATGACACAGCAGTTCATCTTCTTGTCGCTTGATCCTAACAGCGATCTGTTCTGGATTGTTTGTGTCCTTTGCTTCAGGCAGAGGTTGGAGAGTCGGGTCCAGGATGTAGAAGATCTTCAGAGCGGTTAGTAGGAATTTCAGCTTGTCCTGCCATCTAGTGAAATTTGAACCATCGAATCGGTCCAATCGGATCAGATCCTGGTTCATCAATTTAATTGATGCAACACTTTCGGTGTCCATCGAATTACGCTTTAAGATTGTTAGGAGTTCGATTTTGGATACACCGAGATATTAAAGATAAAATAAAAAATAAAATAAAATTGATCGACTGAATCACGTATAAAATACGCTATCCTTAAAGCGTGATTCACCCCCTTATAAACTGGTAATGGATTACAGGCGAATTGCTTCCAGGATAAGACAAGCCTTATCTGGATCTAGCGTGCAGCAATCACCATAAGTCCACTGTGGAACAATTTTAACGCAATAGATCTCTTCTGGCAGACTTGGACGGTAGAGATGATAACAATATTCTAAAATGGAGATATTTCGTGTATTTGATCTGATAGGAGAGAGGGGTGTGTTCAGTTGATGATTTCGGACTGGAATGGTCCAGTTTATATAGGCATCAGGTAGTGGACCGTTGCTAGGGTGCAATCAAAGGTCCAGAAAATTTGAAAACGTTTCTGTCCGTTGTCCATTAATTACAGACGTTTCTGGTCGTCGGATCAAAGGATCTGACCGTTGGATCATCATGAGCCGTCCGTTTTGGACCGTTTGGCTTTCAAGGCATAGAGCCGTTTTCTGAAACCGCTGAACGTTTCGGATTTAAGATCCGACCGTTCTCAGTCATCTATAAAAGCCCAGGATCATTTCAGATTTCCACCGCCCTAAGGCACTGACCAGACCCATTGCACCGTCTCGCGCCGGTCCGCGTAAGGTCGTGAAGAAGCGACACGATGCCCACGTGCAAAGTGCAAAGTGCAAAGTGCACCATCTAGCGCCACTACAGCCACACTGCCCACGCCCTCGCCCATGCCCGTGCCCGTGCCCGAGCGCGAGCGCGCGCGCGCGTGCATCCGTGCGTGTGTTCCAGTGCTATGTATCTCCTTCTCCAAAAGCTCCAAGTAAAAATACTCTACACCACATCTCATATAAACCACAAAAGTTTCTCAACCATTTTCGATGTGGGACAAAGCACACACACCGCACTTTTAATTCAAAATATTTCAAAAAGCGTTTTGGTGGGAAAATCCTGAAATTTTAAAAAATTTGAATTTTCATTTTTATTTTTTCAAAAACCATTGATTTACAACAATCCAAACCGTTCAATAGATGCAGCCCCACTATCGGACCTAGATCCGAACATTGATCCTAGTCCATAATTCATTGGGCCCCAACAAAGGGAACATTCAAGTACATTGGTGGGGACGCTCACCATAGAAACTTCCATATGGAATTCGGGGTCCATCTAGTTGTGTATTGTACGCCCTGTAGACATCGGGGCCGTAGCCTCCACAGATGCATCGTGGTTGACAGGATTAGATATCGAAAATATTGTTCTACATGGGGTGCTATAGATATCCCTGGGTGAAAGTCCTTAAACCCTTATGGTACCAAGAGATTGCTCCAACGTCTAGATCGAGTGGGTAGATGAGCGTTGAGTGCCAATTACCAAACGGTTGCGCTCTCCACTGTGTCGTGGTCGGTTGGAAGGGGGTGCGGCCTTACCCGCCCGAGTGTAGGGGGCAATGCTAGGCCGAGTCTGACCAGCTCGAGGAATGGGTCCGCTATCGACGAGTCGAGCCCGATATTGGCAAACGGATAGTGAGGTCTCTTCCACTTACCTTATTGCACGCGATGAGGCGGCGATCTGGTTTAGAGTGTACAAGACCCCAGTGATATCCTAGATTTGAGCTGTATTGATGTGTGGACATAGATGAGGATCTGAATGCTTGAGTTGCATTTCACATCGCATGGCCTTGGGATGGCCGATATCATACATGTCTTGCATCGCATAGCCTTGGTATAGCTCATGATATTATGGATCCATCTGCATATTCCGCATTACTCTGATACTGCATGATCATATTACTACCTTGCGCACACACTTTCACCACCCTCTAAGCTTTCTATAAGCTTATGCACGACCGTTGCGTGCAGGTGACGTTGGGGCGCAGCAGCGCTGAGGCAGGAGCATGTTGCAGATTATTTTAGAGTTTTTATTCTTTACCATTGTATTTCCCTTTATGCTCATTGTACTTGTAAAGTTTTTGATCATAGTGAAAATGTAATGGAGTTCTTGGTTGTTGTTTGTGGGTTATGCCTTTGGTTATGCTTATTACGAATCAAACTGACGTTGAAAATCCTCCTCGTAGCATCACAGGATCGGAACCTGGCGAATGGGAGCTAGGAGCCGAGAATGGAGTTCTACGGAGGTTGTCGGCGTCGGATTCGGCAATTGAAAATTTTGTGAGCCCGGTTTCCAAATTTGAAGCGTGACATATATGTATGCATGCAACCCAGTCACCAGGCAATTCCCATCAGGATGAAATTCATTACATACCAAAACTCAAGTCATTACTGTTTGATTTTTAATTCCTCAATGTAAATACACGGAATTACATGCTTATTACTCACTACGCCTGTTTGGTTATAGCTGGGAATTACGTTTTGAAGATTGTGCCATACAAATATTTTTATTACTGATTTGAATATTTAGGACCCACCATGATATATATGAGTTATCCACACCATCCATCCTTTTAAGAAATACATTTTAAGGCATGATCCCAAAAATGAGAAAAATCAAAAGATCAAGTGGACCACACCTTGGAAAATAAGGATCATTAAAATGTCAATGGTTGAAAGTTGTTTTCTCCCTAGGGCCCACAGTGATGTTTATTTGTCATCCAACCCGTTAATAAGGTCACACGGTAATGGATAAAGTGAAAAAAAAAAAAAAAAAATTGATCAAAAACTTCCAAGGTCTTCAAGAAGCTTTCAATGGTAGAAGTTTAATTCCCATTGTTTTTAGTAGTGTGGTCCACTTGATATTTGGATCTGCCTCTTTTTTTAGCTCATGCCCTAAAATGAGTTGGCTAACGGGATGGACGGTGTGGATAACACAAAAACATCAAGATGGGCCTCACAATTGGGCTTTTTTTCTCCTTAGGTGGCATGAGGAGTATTATAAATGAAAGGTGACAGTCAAATCACCTTGGAAATTCAACTGGAAATATAGGTGTAAATAATTATTACCCTTTTACATGGATTTACACCTGTAATTGGAAAATCAAACGGGCCCAAAGTCTTAGGGCGTGTTTGATTTTCTAATTGAGTGGGAAATACCCAGGTAAATAGTAATAATTATTTGCCTATGTAGTTGCCGCACTCTTCTCTGTAATTGATTTGACGGCCTACTTTTTGAAGATTAAAATGGCAAATACTGTAAAACATTTGTGGGTCCTATCATGATGCATATCATATATCCACACCGTTCATCCATTAGCTTAGATAAATCTATGATATAAGCTAAAAAACGAGGCATATCCAATGCTCAATTGGACCACATCATAGAAATATGTGAATTAAATACTTACCATTAAAAACTTCCTTTGGCCATTGTTTTTTTTGGTATGGGCTAGTTGGGTGTTGGATCTGATCATTTTTCTTGTAATATCTCAAAATGTTGTGATAAAATGAATGGACGGAAGAGATATATCATATATATCAAGATGAGGTCCTAAAATGGCCACTGCTACTTTTGGACCGGTTTCGAAGATGTGAAATCTCCGTAGATATTCAATGAAACGGTAATAATCACGCATTTATTGGGTATTCACCATTTACAGGTGAAACGATAAAAATCAAACAGGCCCTTAGGTGGGCTGAGTGATCTGACAGCAGGTGTACCAACAAGCTAACAAAAAAAAAAAAAGTCATAGGTGAGCCACAACAAATGAATATATATGTTAGACGCGTGAAGCAACAGATCCCTGGTTCTCTGTGTGTTATGTTTATCCTTGAGCTTTTGACAGGGGAAGCCCATTGCGTGCTGCCCCCACATGGACTTTAATCTGCCTAGGGAGGGCTCTGTGGGGCTCACTGTGATGTATAGGTTTCATCTATGCCATTCATCTTTTTTTTTGCAGATTATTTTAAGATGTGAAACAATAAATGAAGTAGATCCAATGCTCAAGTGGACCACATAGTAAGGATTGATTTTCCACCATTAAAAACTTCTTATTAATAGCAGCAGTTTTGGATCAGTCTGACACTATCGAGTCCGATATCCATGCTTTCCCTTCATCCAAGCCTATATGCAGGTTGTATGTCAAATTAACATCACGATGCGCCTTAGGAGTGGAATGATGAGTTTCTCTATCACTATTGTTTCTTGGTGCAGTTTATTTAAGCATTGGATGTGCCTAATTTGTAGACTCATACTGTGAAAATGTTGAAGACTGAAAAAGCACACAAAAATGAATTAAGTAAAGTAATTCAATTACACCAAGTATAACACAAATACTTTAAAATTTAATACAAAAAAATTATCACCCAAAAAAAAAAAACCACGGCATAAAGTGGCATATATTACTGTGAAAGTAGAAAAGTACAAGAGTAGAGAGATTACTTGATCTAAACAATCTTGAATTAACACAAACTACACCCTTGAAATCTTAGAACAAATTAAAAAGCCTTGGGTATCTCATGATCTTGATTACACCTAGATATAATAATAATAATTGAAATAGGAAATAAATTCTATAAAATCTCAGCTATGCAAAAATCTATGTAAAGTTGTGCATCAAAGTAATAACAAAACGATCTGGAGACAACATGTAAATTGAATTTTCTTCAACTGTATTAAGCAATTTTCGATGGCATCAAACTTATCTTTATATACGTCGGTGCTCCGTGAGCCCTACCATGATGTACGTGTTTCTATACCTCCCACGCATTCTTCCATTTCATTTTATGATATGAGTCCAAAAGTGAGTTTGATCCAAATCTCAAATAGACCGCACGGATGGCCCTAGGAGGTTCTTAATTATGGTGTAATCCAATCACTACTGTTTTCGCATGGTATGGTTATCTACCTTATTTTTAAGATCAAGCTCTAATATTATATTTCAAAATGTATGGATAGCATGGATAAAACACATATATCATGGTGCGATCCACAACACCGATCACTAGCCACACGGAACTCACAAAACAACAATAGAATTGCAGAAACCCTCGCTGATTCCAGGCAGCGGCTTCACAACCCGGGCGTGGATTAGATGCTGACAAGTTCGGTATCCAAATGGCTACTGACGTCATGTCACCAGGCCTCATGACCCCTATTATGATGCGTGTGTTATATCCATACCGTCCATCTATTTGGAGAGGTCATTTTATGGCATGATAAAAATAATGAAATAGATCTAAAGTCCAAGTGGACCCCACCATAGAAAAAAATAGGGACAGTGACATTCACTGTTCAAAACTTCTTAGGGGCCACAAAAGTTTCCGATCAAGCTTATATTTTTGTTTTCACTTCATCTGTCTCTATCTCTATGTTAATTTATAAATAGGTTGGATTTAAAAAATACATCATGGTGGGCCTTAAAAATGTTTCAACGGTGGGTGTGACTGATCGCATGGTTTTCTGTGATGGGTCCACTTGAACTTTAAATCTATATCATTCTTTTTCTAATGCTATAAAACGATCTCTACAAATGGTTGGACAGTATGGGTACAACACATGCATCATGGTGGGGTCCACATAGCTTAGTGCCGTTACTTCATTAGGGATTTGGCTACTGACGTTGCCAGTATCTAATCCGCGCGCTCACAACCCATGCCTCACGTGAGTCGCAGGGAGGACATTGCAACCATCATGAGTTATTAAAATCCACTCCCACCTAATCTCATTTAAACCCAAACGCCCAACCCCCCCTGAAGCTATTACCCGGGCCCACCTAATCCGCTCCCGACGTCCGCAGGATCACCACGCAAGCCGCGTCTCACGGGCTTTGATCCGATCGAGACTGTCGTGTGCCTGAGGGATCCAGGTTCTCCTTACACGTGTGGGAATGTCTGTATCAGTTACTATCTTTTAATTAATAAAATCTAAATATTTATCCTTATAATAATGAAATGCTCTGGTGCTCTCAGACTACATATGAGTTATAGTACTGGTAGTTGTTTTGGAACACTTAAAACTGTCCAGTCCATTGATCTAGACTGGTCATTTCGTCCAAAACACATTACATCTTACCATGAAAACAACAAATTGATCTTTCAATTATAACCATTCGATCAATAGACTTTAATTTAATATGGATGGTCAAGATCATTTACGAAAAAATAGGTCCACTAATAAATTTGATCCATCTATTTGTTAGGACCTATCATGGAGTGCTTATAATTCTAAAGAATAACTTTTTTAGGTAATTGTAATCATCCCATTAATGGCTCGAAAAATGAATGGTTATAGAAATAAGGCCAAATCAAGGATAGATGGGATCATCTGATTAGTATTATTTTTGCATCATTAAACATGAAGTATTTTATGGACTTAATGAACGGTTCAGATCAATCAATTTACTGTCTAAGTCAGCTGACACAACTAAGAGCACTATAAGTGATACTGCTATGAGAACACTAGAGCATTTCTGGATTAATAATAAAAAAGATTGGCATGGTAAACCGTCTGTACTATGCTTCTTTTTTTCGCCTCTTGAGAAGTATTTCACCGATTTGAATTTTTAAGGACCGAAGCTTCGTTTTTAGACAAAAGTACCTTACGTGTTAAGATAAAGTAGCTTAAAAGGGCCGGTGTATTATCGTCTTTTTAAATTCATCCTCACAAATAATAATCTACTCTAGTAATTAAGGTTTTCTTGAGTCCAATTCAAAAGCATACGTAGCATGTGGGGTCAATACTAAAAAAAGTACCCATAATAATCCTAGGCCCTGAAAGAGCATCTCGTCTCGCTTTTCGTGTAATCCTGTTGAGCTGAGAACTGATTACTGATTAGGTACAACCGAGAGGAGGCCAACCTTTTGTCCAACCAGAAATTATGGTCCAGTATACCATTTTTTAAGGAAATCTGAACCATTAAAACAATAGGAATGACGATGAAGATCATTTTATAGGTTCAAATTTTCAGTTTACTCAATTCGTTGATATGTGTATGCTGTTCACACCATTGGTTGTTGATTGATTTACGGTGTATCTCACACGATAAATAGATACAAAGAAATTTCATTTCAAATGATCTTCATGGTGGGACCTACCTTTTACATGGCATGGATTTTCTATAGGGATGGCGTGTTAGCAGGAAGGACTGATTGGGGGACAAGTTAGCTTCCTTCTGGCAGTATAGGATCGGTTTTCTTTAAAGTCATGCTAAGTCCACACGCGTGTGTGAGAAAGGCCATCTACACGGAAGCAGATTAGATGCGGTCCTGACTGTGGTCCCACCTTGATGTATGGATTCTATGTCCACGCAGTCCATGGGTTTTTCTAGGTCATTTTAGTGCATGGTACCAAAAATGAAGGAGATGGCCCTTGGAAGTTTTTAACGGTGGACCCCTCAATCAACACTGTTTCCTATAGTATGGTCCACCTGAGATTTTGGTCAACTTTAATTTTGTTCTCATGCCATAAAATGATCTGGAAAAACGAATGGACGGAGTGGATGTAGAATTCATAGATCAAGGTGGGCCCCACTGTAAGGACTGAATCGTCCTGGGTGGGGCCGGGGCCGCAACTAATCCACTCCCTATCTACACGGCACCACGTGTGGTGGGAATGAAATCCAACGCAACCACCACGTGGGTCCCACGCATTACATAGACATTCATAAGGTGGAGGGATAAGAAAGCTGGGCCAAGCTTTTCTAAGCCGTCTGCCTTTTTCTAACAATGTCACCTTTCTAATGAGCGGAATGTTCTGATTTTTGCACCAGGGCATCTACACAATGGGGAACCTAGGTGGGACCCACTGTGATGTTCATGAGAAATCCACTCCGTCCATCCGTTTTTTGAGCTCATTTTAGTCCATGAGGCAAGAAATGAGTGGTATCCACTACTCAAGTGGGCCGAAAACGTAAGAATTGACGGTCCACAATTGAAATACTCACGGAACCACATAAGTTAGTTTTGAATCAGGCTAATATTTATTTTTTTTCAATTCATCCCAGTAAGAAGAGTGACGTTACTTACGGTATTTATGGCATGTAAACATCATTATCGGGTCGCACCTGAGTCTTGGATCCTGATTTATTTTAGTTCCAATATTAAAAAATATCACAGAATGGATGAACGGGGTGAATTTCTCCCGAACATGGTAGGAAATTTAGGAAATCCACCTCTCTATAGCTAAAACGCGTGTTGACTTCGGTGGGGACACGGATATCTTGCGAAAGCCTTTCCTTGGAAGTTCCTAAGCAAGCATGCTGGGTGGGCCCACCATCATATTTGTAGGAAAATATACTCCGTTCATTCAGTTTGTGGGCTCATTTTAGGAAATGTGACCAAAAATACTGTGGATCCAAAATTCAAGTGGGCCACATGAGAGGAAACAGTGATGATTTAGTGAGAACCGTTGAACCATTCTTATGATCATCAAAGCTTTTTTTCAGTTTAATTTTTTGTATTTTCACTTCATCCATGTGGTAATGACCTTATAAATGGTCTGGATGGCATATAAACATCAAGGTAGTTTGTAGGAACGTTTCAACGGTAGTTATTTTTTTTCCCAATTTTTCCTATCGTGTAGCCCGCTTGAGTTTTGCATCCACTTGATTTTCCGTCCCTTGTCTGAAATGAGTTTTCCAAACGGATGAACGGAATATACTTCGTACAAACATAGTGGTGGGCCCCACCCGTCATCCTTGCGCAGGAACTTCCTGCCAAACGCTTGAGCAGGAAATCCGCGTCGCTCGTCGTATTAATAATATGCGAAGGAAGCTTCTATTCCTACTTCAATAGCTGGCAGTATCCTCGGGGTAACTCCGGGGGTTGAAATTAATGGCATCCAATGGTTCAAATTGTACGAACACTGTCTACTTATTCAACGGATAGGATCACCCAATCAATCTGTTTTTGTTTATTTATTTATTTATTCAATGTGAGGGCTGATTAGATACTACCTCCTCAGGACCTAGATAGAGACGGAGGGTCATATCAGGAGAACTGTGGGCCCCACCATGATATACATGTTTTATCCGCGTTGTCCATCCATTTTACAAATTATTGTGGGTGATGAACTCAAAGATTACACCCAAATCCATAGCTCAACTGGCAGAGTGAGTGGAGCTACTTCGTTTCAACACTCGAGGTCTTGGTATCAATCCCTAGCGGGGCGGCTAACATGGATGTGTACTTACGAGCTAACCAAAAAAAAAAATAAAAAATTCAAAGATGAGGTAGATCGAATGCAAGTGGACCACATCATAGAAAATGGTGGGGATTGCATGCCTACCACTAAAATCCTCTTGAAGGCTGCAATTGGATTAGGCTGATATTTATGTTTTCATTTCATCTAAGTCTCTATTACCTTATGAATAGAATAGATGGCAAATAAACATAATGGTGGACACTAGAAAGGTTTCAACCACTGCTTCAATGTGCCTTTTTTCCGGGGTTCATGCCCTAAAATAATCTAAAAATGGATGGATGGCTTAGATAAAACATATATATCATGGTAGGCCTCATGGATACTTGATAGGATTGTTCATCTCTAAGTCTTGGTGGGGTAGTACCCGATCTATACCCTATTATGTGTTATCTACTATGGGCCCCATGATTTGGATGGTGCAGACACCCCATGCACGTGGGGTAAATTTTGAAGTGAATGTATGTGGTGGTAACATCACTGCATTTATGCAGAGACTATGGTAGCTCCATCATCTTCACACAAATGTGATGGATGCACCACCGTTTTCACTCAAAACTGACACACGGTCCATCGAAGGTGTTGTTTCATGTGCCTGACTACGTTGGCTTGGCTCACACAAGACTTACACAAGCCTTACTTCCGCACATTCATGACCAATCCACAACTCATGTGATGGCACAGTACTCATTTGAACCTATCTTTCAAACCAAACGTATGATTCATGAAGCCCGAACCTACCCTTTCAAATGCCTATTAAAAAAAAGGGTCTCGCCTTAAAAAAAGGAGAGACCTTCATATGGAAAAGCAATGTTTAGAGGTTGAGAGCGAGGAAGCCAAGGGGAGCTGGAGAGAATTCTAAGACATATGAAGACCCTGGCTATCTGTTCTCTCAATCTCTTATAACCTTTGATATTTTCTATTCTATTCTAACTTCAAACTAAAAAAGTTCGATCTAAAGGCCTATGCCATTCTTGAAATCTTCAAAACCCCAAACCCTAGGGCATTCAAAATCCCTAGGGAATTGCGTATTAAAAAATTCCTACACCTGAGAATAAGCAAAGGAAGAATGAGTTCTTTGAACCGCGATTGTCCAAAATTTGCCTTTCCTCATGCATAAACTTGATCAACATGTAACTTTCTACCTACAAGTCAAGTTGTCACATGATAACCACCATCAATACGCAAACATTAAGCCATATACAAAAGCTCAAATGCACCATAAAGATAATACATAAAGATCATCGCCTATCAAACCAACTCATGTTTCGCAACGACATTCTGTACGAGCAAATCTCTCAAACAAATCTTGTTATTATATGTCCGTAAAGAAGTATGCGATCTGCACATGAACGGCACATGATGACTAAAGAAAATCTTATGAAAACGATACCAACAAACATCTATGGAGTCAGATTACTGCCAGCATGTCATGAATGCTTCAAATGCTAGGAGCGTGTGAATCACATCCATACGCTTACTTCTAAGCTTTACATATCAATATCCTGGCCATTCTCAAAATGAGGTATTGACATCATAGGCTAAAGTAAGCCCAAAAGCATTCAACAATCACAAATGCATCATCACGATAGCCTGTTACTTCACTAAAGGGGTGGGAGCAACATCTCACACCACCATAACAACATATCTGAAAAGCAATGTCACCAACCCTCACAAAACCTTGCAAGTCATCACCTCGAAAAATAGGACACCCTTTATACACCAAAAGTCAAAGGACTTCTTCGAAGGAAAGTGCCTACTTACTATAATTAACTATATCAAGCAGATGAAAGTACGTACGAGTATCGTGTCACTCTTTAAGCCGCTAAAAAAGAATCGTGGGAAGCTTTAGAATAGGAAGCATGGTACAAAAAAAGAGTCATATCCCTTCACCTGCTCAATCTTGTGGATAAATCCAAACATTTAGAACATTGTGAAAATCTAAAAAGGTGCCAAGCGCAAAAATAACGAATAAATTGGACATGGTGAAAACCCAAAATGGCGCTACGTGTAAAAATGGTAAGAAAAAGAAAAAGAAAATCTCAAATCCAGGAAGGTACAGTTCAAAGCAAGGCAAAATTGATAGTCATGATATTTCAAGATCCTTTAACCATGCTCAAACTTAGGGCATTCCTTTAAACACTTTCTAAAGGCATCGCAACTCCCTAGGAATCAACTCAAAAAAATCATCAAGTAATGCATGGCCGACTCAATATACCTAATCCCTAAAATACAGAGCACTAAAATCTAAACCCCAAATCGTATCTATAGGTTGGCACAAGAGCTTAGTCAGTTCGTTTTTTCCATTGATAGTTTTAATGGGATTTTTTCCCCGTGCTCGACCAGTCGTGAGCCTTGCTCGATCGGTCGTGGGCTAGTGTTTGACTAATCGTAGGTTCGAGTCATGACATGACTCAAAGTCCAGTGAGTTTGGACTGATTTTCTCCGGGGTGCTCGACCGATCGTGGGAGGTGCATGACAGGTCATAGATGGCGCTCGACCGGTCATGGGTGGCGCACGACCAGTCGTGGTTATGCAAATTCGTTCCGTGATTTTGCGCGGATTTCATGTCGCAAGTCCTTTCGCAACTGGGATGCGGAAGGGAGTTTCCTAAAACTATAAAAAGGAGTCCCTAAGATTTTTTTAGGGTATGATGGTGATAGAAAAATACAAGAGGGATATCAAAGGTGAGAGAGAGATAGAGAGAGGAAGCTTGTAGAAGGGAGGTTATGCTCGTGGTGGTGATGTACTGTGCAATCAACATCTTAGTGCTTCTACGTCCTCGTAATCGGTGAGATCTCTCAGTTTTTTTTGTTCTCTTACTGTTTATTCACTCCTGCATGAGTGATGAAGGTTTGATCATAGCAAGGTGTGCTTGTGATTGGTTGTAACATTATGATTTATAGTAGATTGTTGATCTGGACGAGGTCCCGTAGTTTTTACCTCTTTGAGGATTTTTCACGTAAAAATCTCTTGTGTGGTATGTAATTGTTGCTTTGATTGTCTTCATTGCTTTTATTATCCCATAATTCTGGTTTATTCGGGAGGCTAGATCCTGAAGTTTTATGCAAGGCACCCAACAAAGTGGTATTAGAGTTAAGTTCATTAAACGGGTAGGATTGGTTTGAATTATGGAAGGTGGCTCATCAAGGATTATCAGCCTCAATGGTTCTAACTGGACCATATGGAAGGCTAAGATGGAAGACTTTCTTTATTGCAAGGACCTATATTCTTCAATTTTAGGCATATCAGCAAAATCCAAGGATATGTCTAACGATGATTAGAAGAAGATGGACCGAAAGGCGGTGGAGTTTATTAGACAATGGTTGGATGATTCTGTGTTCCACCATGTGTCGACGGAAACCTCAGCCGTTAGCCTATGGGTGAAACTAGAAGGGTTGTATGAGAGGAAGACAGACGGTAATAAATTTTTCTGATAAGGCGACTTGTGAATCTCAAGTTTAAGGATAGTGGTTTTATGGCTGAGCAGATGAATGAGGTCAGCAATATAGTGAACCAACTCTCCTCTATGAAGATAGTCCTGGATGGTGAACTATAGGCTTTGCTATTGCTTAGTTCATTGCCTGACAGTTGGGAGACATTGATGGTATCTCTAAGTAACTCCGCGACAGATGGGAGGATATCCATAAAACAGGTGACTAGTTGTCTCTTCAATGAAAAAATAAAGAGGAAGTCTCAGGGGTCTACTCAGCAAGAGGCCCTTGTGACACAGGAACAAGGAAGAGGAAAGAACAGGAAGGGCGGGAAGGCCTGAGATAAATCAAGAGACAATTTGAGTAACAGAAAAGATGTTGAATGCTGAAATTGTGGCAAGAAGGGTCACTATAAGCATGAATGTCGTAAGGCTAAAAATAACAAGAAAGGAAAAAGAAAGGAGAAAGAAGATGAATCAGATTTCACTACGATTGCTTCAGATGGCGACGTTGTAGTTATTCTTTCTATAGATCATGATGTATCTCTCTTGGCTACGAGTCAGGACACTAACTGGATGATAGACTCGGGAGCCTCTTTTCATGCGACTCCACGCAGGGACTTCTTCACAAGCTACAAGTCAGGTGACTATGAGACTGTAAAGATGGAAAATTCGGGTGTATTGAAGATCGTATGGCTCGGTGATATTTATGTGAAGACCGATGTGAGCTGCACATTGGTTCTTAGGGATGTAAGGCATATCCTAGACCTTCGCCTCAACTTAATGTCGACGGAAAGGTTGGATGATGATGACTATGAAAGCCGGTTTGCTGGTGGGCGCTGAAAGCTCATCAAAGGTTCGTTGATCGCAGCCAGAGGAAAGAAGTGTTGCACCCTTTACAAGGCATATCTTATTATGTGTAAGGATGAGTTGAACACAGCGAAAGATTCAACTATTGATATGTAGCACAGGTGTCTAGGCCACATGAGTGAAAAAGAGCTTCAGCTACTAGCGAGGAAGTGACTCCTTCCAAACGTGACAAGTATGCTCTCAAAACCTGTCTTGATTGTTTATCAGGGAAACAGCATAGAGTTTCATTCGTTAAAACTACTTCTCATGTTAATAAAGTGTATGCATGAGGACAAAAATCTTGGATGGGGCATTATATTTTGTTACTTTTATAAATGATACATCTAGGAGGGTTTGAGTTTATACTTTGAAATCCAAGGACGAGGTCTTTGGTGTGTTTAAATTGTTTCATGTTATGGTCGAGAGAGAGACAGGTAGATCATTGAAGTGCATCCGCACTAACAATGGTAGTGAATACATTGACGACTTTCATCCCTGGGTATCTGACATGAACAGACGGTTTTCAAGACCCCCTATCATAATGGTGTAGCTGAGCGAATGAATCGCACCATTGTTGAGAGAATCAGATGCATGTTATCCCATGCGAAATTGCCCAAGACGTTTTGGGGAGAAGCAATGCACACGGTAGTGTATCTGATAAACAGGTCTCCATCAGCCCCGTTAAATGGAGAAGTACCTGAGAAGGTGTGGACTGGACAGGATCCATCGTATAATCATCTCAGGGTGTTTGGATGCAGGGCATCCATTCACGTATCAAAGGACGAGAGGTCTAAGCTCGATATGAAGATCAGAAAGTGTGTGTTCTTGGGGTACGGTGATGGAAAGTTCGGTTACAGATTGTGGGATTCGACCGAGAGGAAGCTCGTCAGGAGCAGAGATGTAGTTTTCTTTGAAGATCGGTGTATAGAAGACATTGATAAGCCAGAAAAAAATCAGCCTAGTTCAGGTGAGCTAGAGGACATGGATTCGATTATTTCTCTCGTGGTGCCTGATGACGGGGGAGTACAGTAAGGTATAGAAGACTAGGGAATTCCTACAGAAGATGGACCAGGGAAGAAGCCCCCACCTGATACACCTTTTAAGTCATAGGTGAGAAGGTCATCTAGGGACAGGTAGCCATCCAAGAGGTACTCGCCGCATCAGTACATTATACTGACTGATGGGAGAGAGCCAGAAGATTATTCTTGGGCCTTAGCAGACGAGCATAAGGGGGAGTAGTTGAAAGCTATGTAAGAGAAGATGGAATCCTTGCATAAGAACCATACCTATGATATGGTGAAACTGCCTAAGGGCAAGAAAGCTTTGAGCAACAAGTAGATGTTTAGAAAGAAGGTTGAGCAGAAGAATCACAGACGAGGTTCAAGGCTAGACTTGTGGTAAAAGGGTTCGATCAGAGGAAAGGTATAGACACCGAAGAGATATTCTTACCAGTGGTGAAGATAACATCCATAGAGGTGTTGCTTGGGTTGGCGGCTAGCATGGATCTGGAGATAAAGAAGTTGGACGTTAAAATTACTTTCCTCCATGGTGACTTGGAAGAAGAAATCTACATGCATCAACCAGAGGGGTTCGAAGTCAAGGCCAAAGAGCATATGGTGTGTAGGCTAAGGAAGAGCTTGTATGGGCTAAAACAAGTTCCATAGTAATGGTATAAGAAGTTTTATTCGTTTATGTTACAGTATGAGTATGATAGAATGGAGTTGAACCACTGTGTGTTCACGCGCAAGTTCTCAGATGGTGATTTCTTAGTTCTGTTGTTATACGTTGATGATATGCTCATCATGGGAAAAGATATCAAAAAGATCGACAGGCTAAAACAGGAGTTGGGTAAGTCTTTTACGATGAAAGACTTAGGTGCGGCTAAACAGATCCTTGGAATGGAGATAACCCGTGACAGAAGTTACAGGAAGCTTTGGCTATCACAAGAGCGGTATATTGAGAAAGTCTTATAGTGATTCAATATGAATGCAGCGAAGCCAGTCAATACTTCATTAGATGGTCACTTCAGATTGGACGACAGGCAGGGTCTCAAGACAAAGACAGAGGTGGAAGAGATGTAGAAAATACCCTACGAGTCAGCCGCAGGAAGTTTGATGTATGCTATGGTGTGTACATGCCCAGACATAGCATATGCGGTTGGTGTTGTCAGCCGGTATCTTGTCAATCCTGACAAAGAATATTGGGCAGCGGTGAAGTGGATATTGTGGTATCTAAGAGGCTCATCCAGGTTGAGCCTATGCTATGGTGACGGTAAACTTGTGCTAGAGGGCTACATAGATGCAGATATGACAGGTGACATAGACTCCAGGAAGTCTAAATCGGGGTTCATGTTCACGTTTACAGGTGGAGCAATTTCTTGGCAGAGCAAGCTACAGAGGGTCGTAGCATTGTCGATGACAGAGGCCGAATACATTACAGTGACAGAAGCATTAAAGAGATGCTTTAGATGAAAAGGTTTCTACAGGAACTTAGCCTGAAGCAAGAGCAGCATGTGGTCTATTACGATAGTCAGAGTGCTATGCACTTAAGCAAGAATCCAAGTCAGCATTACAAGTCGAAGCACATAGAGATTTAGTATCACTGGATCAGGGATACTTTGGAACAGAAGGTGTTACAGCTTGAAAAGGTTGTAACGCTTCTCTCTAAGGAGGGTAGATTATAACGCCTCATATTTTTCTTGGGCATTTTCATCTTTACACTAATGTCATGGTGGGAGTGGTCAAACAGATGGAGTGGATTTCACAAACAATTACTGTGGACCCCACTTTTGAATGGTGTGTATGTACAAATTGCATGCACATGCGGTGCACTGTATCTCTAGCTCACTCAATTCGACTGTAAGGAAATCTCCTTCTTCCTTTCCTGCGTTCCTGCCTAGTTCCGGTTTAAACGGAAGATTTTCATTTTAGTTCACCGTGACCCACCATCTTGGATCTCAGAAATGATCTGAACCGTTCGTTCGTTGCGAACAGGA
Organism: Magnolia kwangsiensis; assembly: GCA_037074715.1. Lineage (NCBI taxonomy): Eukaryota > Viridiplantae > Streptophyta > Magnoliopsida > Magnoliales > Magnoliaceae > Magnolia > Magnolia kwangsiensis. The sequence continues at coordinate 91,850,877 of CM073585.1, forward strand.
GTTTCAAACAAACCCCAAGTCATCTCGCACGTTAGCTTGCTGGTGCCTATGCACAATCTTAAGAGAAAGAGAGTATGCACGAGGAAAGAAGTTTTTTGAAAAAGAAAACTGTATTATTGTCTCGTTGGCAATCCAAATGGGAACTTTTCTCCTTCATTCTCGACCGTCCGATGTAAACGATCCTTGCCTTTCATTGAGGAGCACGAGAACCACCAGCTATTTGAAATCGTTAGTCGAATTTGTTAGTGGAGAGAGAGTACGAGTAGGAAATCTAGATTTAAATCCAAACCCTTCATTTTCTATCCAACGGCCTAGGATATTTACAACAATGCTATAAATGAGATTAAGATCGAATGCAATGGTTTTTGCTTTCATCTCTTACAAAAACTTCAAAATCTTGACCGTCATCTTCCATATCCAAACCCACCAATCAAAGGCACTTGGAACTTCGTTTCTTCCATTTCTCAAGCTCCTTGGAGATCATCCAAACCCGCCACAGAAGTTAGATCGAAGAAAGAAGCTAGGAGATTGGATCTGCCATTGATGGTTGAGTCATCTTCTCTGCCGTATTTATCGAGTTCTGGGCGAGTCATAACTAAGTCCAGAGTTATTCTGGTTCAAAGAGCAACTCATTTTCCTTCCATTCCTTCTCTCTCATTTAATCTTCTCTTCCTCATCTCCTCTCCTCCACAGATTTGCGTAGATTTGATACCTTCATCTGTGTCCAGCCACCACAGGGCATCCAACAACCGTAGATCAATGGCCTGCAACTTCAGATTCAATCACAACCAAGAAACCTCCCGATCAGGCCAACGTCCAAAGCAGATCTTCGTTTCTTCACTTTAGATCTTCAATGAATTCAGCAGTTGATCGTTCATCCAGCTGTTGATCTTCGATTTTCAGCTCCTGATTTCAATTTCTATTTGTTGATTCTCATCTTCCAATTCCAATCTTCAAAATCTAGCAGATATCCTCATCTTCCAGCCCCAATCTACATCATTCAAATTCTCCAACTTCAACCTCAGATCATCCAGTTACCATTCAGATTCTTCAACTTCATCAGAACTATTGGTAGCCATGAACAATCTCCTCTGTTTCACCTACTACTTCTTCTTCAATTCCTTTTTTTGATCTTCTTCTTCACCTTTTCAACCTAATCATGAACACATCAGGAGTTCTATTCATACTGGATCTCTAACTAGCAATCTATTAATAACAGATCGTGAACATCTTTATGCAGTCAATACTATCTAAGACCATCCACGGTCAATAATCAGTAGGGCCATCCTGCAAATGAGTTATAATCCGCATCCTACCCTTAGCCGTTAATCACATTGAGAACACAACAGCTGAACGTCCATCCTCCATCATATGTAAGTAACCCTCCATCCACATGGATTGCTGACCATCTGATGACGTGGACCTTTGGCCATCCCTTCATCCATGTACATCCATGACAACTGGTGTTCGTACCTAGAGCGCATCCACTTCATGCTAAGATCGGAAGGCGCTGGAAGGCTGGCCCATCACACGTGACAATTTTCCAAGGCACCCAATAGGTGAGGATTCACCCTTCAAGCTTATTTTCATTATAATAGTTAATTTAATGTTCTTTTGAATTAATTGTCTAATCATGTTAATGACTATTTTACATGTATGATCGAGTTATGAATTGTTGATTTTCATTTTAGGATGACTCACCTTTATATGTGCACATTCCTTTTTTTATTTAGCATGTGCATCTAAGTACATCCGTTGATTTGTAGAAATTAATGATCTAAATCTTATAAGGTTATGATTTATTTGAATGTGAAATTATTTTCTTTAGTTTAGTTTGGATGTTTACTTATATGTGTATTTGTTTGATAATGTATATGGAATTGATTGTAATTTAGTTTAACACTTGATTGTGTTAAGTTGTAATTAAAATTCAATATTATATATTAGTGAATATGTATATTAGAGTGTTCTTAAGCTAGTGGCTGATCGTGAATAAATTATATGTTATGTGATCATAGACTTACCATCTCATGGATTATTTGTGTTCATGTAGTTTGTGAATTATAATATTTGGTGGTGTCCTTGAAGGACTTGGTGCCAATCTGGATTATTAAAAGGACCCTTGTTATTGGGAGTATATTTGGACTTGTGATAGTTATGTTTATGTAACACCCTGAAAATCGGGGGTCGTGTATAAACTCAACTCCCGAGTTCCAGACCGTCACTTATGCAACAGAAATGGTTATGATTCAATGTTGTCTGATTTAAAGCATTCACATGAGTAAAAGTATACCAAAACTGCAATTCATACTTCAGATCCAGTGATAAAAGCAAGCGGAAGACTAAACAATGTATATGTCACTGTATAAAAACAAAGTAATCTCATCTGTCTCCAAAGTATGACTACATCTCTGAGTCTCATGTACATATACATATCAGAAGAATAATGTTCAAAAAGAAAGTCCCACTGATGCCCCCTCGATCCAAGTCACCTACGGGAAGCCGTCATGATACTGCATATACGAGAACTCATCCTGGTCCTCGTCAATCTCGGGCTCCACCTCCTGGATCTCGTCCTCACCTGCAACTACAACAGGGTCTGGTGGGTATTGCAAACACCATCCCGTAATGTGGGAATGAGTGATCAACTCAGTGGAATCATAGAGCAAAGATTAGCATGTTCACAATTCAATCACGCGATAATAGTAAAGCAGTAAATCAGACAATCCTAATACTGTTATTAATGCAAGATGATATGACGTGATGTATGCCCTCACCGACGATCACCCTCATGCGGCAACATCTTACGACCGCGGCATGCCACACTCCCTAGAGTGCTCCACATCTTCCAGGCACATGCAATGCTATGGTGAAATGATTACCAAGTTGTTATTAGTTCATTCAAACAGCAGGATTGGGAAACTAAGGTACTTCCCTTGTATCAATCCCAACACGGATCCTGTCTAGGGTCGTCACTCCTAGTAATCTCATACGATGTACATTTCGTAGGTCACTGCAAGGGCTGCCAGGGCTGTTGCTCGCACTCGTTGCACCGCTCCCCCATCACCTTATCAATACAGGCCTACTGTACTCTACTGCACGGAAGGGTCGTCGCCTCCCGTGGACTCAGAATACGCTCGCGGTCACTACAAAGGGCTCGTCGCCTGATCAGTGTAGGCCGACAGCTAGAATATAGTGTCCCATACCACCATAATCTGCTCACGAGTCAAGGTGCTCACTGGTCACTACGGGGAGGTTTGTGGCCCCAGCGTAGGCCGACAGCTCGACCACGGTGTCCCATACCACCATGCCCGGCTCATGAGTCTTCGTGGATCAAGGTACCACGATTAATAGGGTTTACAATGGTAAGTTCAGTACCCTAGGTTCAAGCAGTTATGATACATACAAGGTGAACAAACATCGGCCAGTCGGGTTACTTGACGGGCTCGACTAGTGCGATCGCATCTCAAGTTAAACGACATGAAGTGCGTAAAACACTTCGCGTGGCCTAACCACTGCCGCCAACTCTCAACACGAATCACGTTCATCGACGCGTCGTTCGTGGCTATGACCAGTCAGACACGAATTCGCTCGGTTACCGACTGCCTGGACTAAGTCTAGTCCCAAACACTTATGGAATCACATCAACAACCTATGTAAGAGCATTGGAATTGAAATACAATCATGTGAGCATGTTAACACATGTTATAACATTCAACTTAAGCAAATCCTCAAGCACATATATTCCATGCATGTAATGAAATCATGCATTTAGTCAATATGTAGAAAATCATTTAGGTCAGCATATTAATTGAGGAATCAATCATAAACTATTACATAACATCATTTAATTCAATACATACTAATACAAGCATTTGTACAAACACATACACTACACACTTAAGTCTACATATAGTATGTCGACCCAAAGTGCGCAACTAGGCGAATCTCTTCGCCAAAATAATTATGCACGCATTCCTAACTTCCTAATGCGACAACAAACCATGTCAATCACATCAGCAAAATATGAATGTAAACAGTACTTCCTACAAATGACTAAAATGCCCTAAATCTCATATTCTTCGTTAATTTACGAAACGGGAAACGGAGAGCATTTTGTACATGTCAAATGGCGATGCCGTCAAGAATCTACTATTAAACGACATTGAAAGCGTTGGGAACCGTCAATCAAAGCATCTAAAATCCTCACCTTATGTCTTGTAGACTCGGGAATTGAAACGGAGCGTATACGCTTCGTCTACGGCGAATAAGGAGCCTAATACACAAGTTCCATAAGCTACATCGCTATGGAAACAAGGGAAACTCAAATCAACAACTATTTAGAGTATTCACTTACTTAAGATCGCGGTGGAATTGCCAGGAAGGTGGTAGAGGTGTGTTGCTTAAGCACGTGCAACACGTAGCACAAGTGGCAGGAAGAACTCCCCCACTCACTCACAATCTCTCACTTCTTTTTCCCTCTCCCAAGCTAGGGCTTCTCTCAAATTCGGATGGGAGAGAGTAGTGAGGGTTTCAACCCCTTTTATAGCCTACAACATGCCCAAAATAGGCTTGGGAACAATGTTTACTTGGTGCCTAACCAAATCGGGGCCGTTTCGGTCCAAAAGGATATTTCTGAAGGTCCCCTGGCCAAATGCGGTCGGACTTAAGCTCATGCATACTGGATCTAGCACACATCCAGTTTTCAGACCGGTAGGGTTCCCAGATCGCACGTGGCGGTCCAGTTTCAGTTTAACGGTCATCGCACCAAGATCAGGCCTATAAGTCTCGTGATATATAATAGATATTTTTCCTGATCCAACGGTGTAATTTGGCTGTATTCTGACGGTCAGAACGCTCAATACTGATGCGTCAAATTGTGTGCCAGATTTGAATTTCAAATTCCAATTCTAACCCTATTCTCACTCTCTTCGGTCCGGGCTCAATGAAATAGCCTGTGATTATCGGTTTGACTTGATTTTTGGAATGAGTGTCAAGTCCAGCTAGACGGTTCTAACGGTCTAAGATGGGAGGTATCAGACTTTCGACGTGCGGTCTAGATCCAATACAAAGATTCAAAGTGGTCCAGAGAACAAACCTGCTTAGAGTTTGGTCCGAGGTTTTAGAGCATTATAGCACCATTGGTTCCACTCGCTTTGGGCCTTGTAGAACGTATTTAAAGTGATCAGGGACCATTTTCCAGCTATTCTAACGTTGCACTAGCTAACCTAGTCATATTTTCTAAAGGAATGAATTCTACGCAATATCGGGTCGAGTTGGTACTCGAGCCCAAGTATGGATTTTTCACGGGCGTTACAGTTTATAAGTCGAATCATGAGTGGCCACTAGTTGTTGAGATTTTTATAAATGAAATGTATTGAATTCTTTATTTTACAAATATTATTTATAATCATCTGAGTGTCTTAGAATCTTACTTGTTTGAGTCTCATGAGCCCGGATGGTGGAATGGGACACTATGCTCGAGCTGTTGGCCTATGTTGGGTTATGCGTGCCCCCCATAGTGACCTCTGAGCTTCTTCGATATTTTGTTTGTAAATTGGACTAATAATGGTTAGGTTAATCATTCATACATGACACATGGGCATTATCGGGTGCCTGGTCAACTGTTTGAAAGACTAATGTACTATTCGAACATCCTTTTTTGCATTTTGAATGGGTCGACTATTTGAAAGACCCGATATCTTGTATGAATGGGCCGACTGTTTGAAAGGTCCATTCATTTGTTCAGCTGGATGTGCATCCCCAGGCTGATTACATTCATGCATTCATTCATTAATCAAGATTAAGTTGGCGACTGAATTTATTTGTGAAATGGATTATATCTTCTCATATCATACATTAAACTGTAGTTTGGATGCTATAACTATTTGTGTTATATTTGTAAGAAATGAATTGTATCTCTACATATTATACTTTGAACTTCGTGTGGATAAGTAGTTGGTGTTATCCTTGTGAATTGTGAAATCTAACTTAGATTCTATAGTTCCTTGGATTGTACTTATAAATTACATTTTTTCCTTCTGTACATGTGGTATCATCCTATATGTCATGTGGTATCATCCTATATGTCACTTGGAAAACGTATAAATTGTATATTACTTATGAACATTACATTAGATATTGTATTCTCCTAAGTTATTTGAATTACATTTTTTACTATTGTGATGCTTAGTAATCTTGGAGGGTATGCCTCACTGGGATAGCCATTGACGCTATTAAACCGTATTCAATTGGCGTAGGTTATGTAAGTGACGTACATGTTAACTTTAATGTGGAGCATGAAGAACTGGTTAATCTCGCAACTTTTTATTCTAAAGTTCCCATTTTTTTTAGTCATTTCATTTGAATTTGAGTCATTGGTTTGTATAAGCCCTATGGGCAACCAATTGTATAAATTAAGATATATTTTGGACACTTTCTCCATGTGTGGTTTGTTTTTCTTTCGTTGAGATTGTTCACTTATACTTATAAAAGAAAAAAGAAAAAAAAAATTATTACTGTGAAATGTGGGCTATCCTTCAAAGTACACACTCGGGATTTCAAAAAATGAGTACTAAACTCGGGTTATGAAATCCAGGGCGTTACAAAGGTCCACACGGACACTAATGGGTCAGACATGATGACCAAGGCTTTGCTCAAGGGTAAGTTTGAGGTTTGTAGAAACTAGGCTGGCTTGAAGAAGGTGAATTCCTCCTAGGTCAAAAAGGGAGAGATTTGATGAGGTTTTTTTTCTCTTACTCGACCGCTCATGAGCCCTGCTCGACTGGTCGTGGGCTGGTGTTCGACCAATCGTAGGTTCGAGTCGTGACATGACTTAAAGTCCAGCGAGTTTGAACTGATTTTCTTCGGTGTGCTTGACCAGTCGTGGGAGGTGCACAACCGGTTGTAGGTGGCGCTCGACTGGTCGTGGGTGGCGCACGACCAGTCGTGGTTCTGCAGATTCATTCTGTAATTTTACATGGATTTCGTGTCGCAAGTTCTTTCGCAACTGGGATGCGGAAGAGAGTTTTCTAAAACTATAAAAAGGGGGTCCCTAGGGTTTTTCTAAGGTATGATGGTGATAGAAAAATACAAGAGGGATATCAAATGTGTGTGTGAGAGAGAAAGAGATCGAGAGAGGAAGCTTGTAGAAGGGAGGTTATGCTCATGGAGGTGATCTACTGTGCAATGAACATCTCAGTGCTTGTACGTCCTGACAATCGATGAGATCTCTCAGTTTTTCTTTGTTCTCTTAATGTTTATCCACTCCTGCATGAGTGATGAAGATTGGATCATAACAAGGTGTGCTTGTGATCGATTGTAACATTCTGCTTTATAATGGATTGTTGATCTGGACAAGGTCCCGTGGTTTTTACCACTTTGAGGGTTTTCCATGTAAAAATCTCTTGTGTGGTGTGTGATTGTTACTTTGATTATCTTTATTGCTTTTATTATCATATAATTCTGGTTTCTTCTGGAGGCTAGATCCTAAAGTTTTGTGCAAGGCACCCAACAAGTTTTTTGTGTTTTTTCAAAAAAAAAAAAGAGAGAAAAAAAATGGGTGCACATACATGTCTATAATCAAACACCCAACAAAAAAAAATCCTCTGTAAGTTGCATTACTTAAGCCAAGTATATTTCTCTGAAGTGTTCAATCAACAATAACCTCAACCCACTACCCTGGTAAGCATCTATCCATCTATCCATTCTATTTCTATTTGCATGCATCAATCACAGACATAATTCGATCTTGGCTGTCAAATGCTCTAATCGAGGCATGTTAACATTGTATGATGGATTAAACTCACACATTGATCATACCTTATTCAATCTTAACCTTCAAAGGCTCTGATCAAGGCATTTTGATGTTGTATGATGAATCAGATTTGTAAATCGATCACACATCACACATTCACACACATGAAAAATATCGTATTTTCATAAATATCATGCATTTTTTTCGTTCCTCGGTTGATTGTTGATCTTGATTGTCCCACATACACTTGGAGCACTTTGGACATCGAATGACAGATCAAATCAATTCCACTTCATGCATTTTTCTTTTATTTCCCCACTAAAGATCTGATCTTGATCGTCCTGCATCCACTTGGAGCACTTTGGATGTCGAATGACAGATTTTAGATTCATTCAATTTCATTACATACATTTTGTTTTACTTTTATTTTTTCAATGATATCTGATCTTGACCGTCTGTAAGACCCGTATCTAAGACCGTACCGTTCTATAGACTTCCGCGGTCTTTTCGTTCGAATTTCGGCAACCTTCGATCCTTAACCGGCATCTGTGCGTAACCCTGCATCACATGTCGTCAACCTGAGTCGAATCAAACCAAGACCTGTAGCCTAGCGACCGCGTCGACACAGCGGTTCCGATGCTGTAACTCGCGCGCCGATCCGATACCCTAGTCAGGAGATGTGGGCTAGCGTTCGGTGCGAGGAAAACGTCGCGTGTACAAATTTTAAAAAAATCTTTACGGCTTGTCACATCAATCAATCAATCAATTAATCCTATCATGTCAAGTACACATCACCTTTCACCCATTCCCAAGTAACCACAAAAGTTAAAAAGTTCTTACAAAGCTCATACCTTTCTTACACCAAAAATCCCAAAAGTCAAAAATCTCTTACACACCTATCACTCACCACATCCATCACTCCAACACCCATCACTCTCTCTCTCTCTCTCTCTCTTCCTTTACAAGTCTCTCTCTTTCTCATTTTAAAACTCATTCCCAAGCAAGAGAGAACACCCCATACGTCCAAGCTCTTCCACTCCAAGAGAGCCACAAGTGTGGCCCACCTTTCCTATCCTTTCATCTCCCATCTCAACCATCCAAACCTCATCTCCTCCGTTGGAATCGAAGCTAAGGAGCTAAGGAAGCCTGGGGTGCAAGGAGCGGTGGGTGATCTTTATTTTTTTATTTTGTGATTTAAGGGCCCACATTTGGTGGGGCCCATCTTGATGAATGCTTTGTATTGAGGGGCCCATAGTGGCGGGGCCTCTCCTCCACCCGATCTCTCTCTCTCTCTCTCACTCTCTTTCTCTCTCTATCTCTCATGTATTATGGACCCACTATGTTGTATGATCCACACCATCTTATCCATAGGGCCCACCTTGCTGACCACCTTTGGGTGGGCCTGGATGTAGGGGAAACACAAATAACAGCTTGATCCAAAAGTCAGGTGGGCCACGTCCCTGTGGGACCTACCATGGTGCGTGTGCACACCCACGTCCATAGCTCACGTGGTGGGCTGAGTGAAGGATACCTTGTTTCAACATGAGGTACCACTCCCTAATGAGGGTGGCTAACATGGAGTGTGGACTGACATCGAGCGTGTGAATTGATGGTGGGGTCAATAGGACCCACCTCCGTCCTCCACCCCTCCAAAGGGCCACACCAATGAGGTATGTGTTGTATCCGAACCGTCCACCACCTGGACAGTGGGACCATGTTCATTTGGGGCCCTCCTTGGCACATGAGATCCACACCCACACCCAGATCCCTAGCTCAACTGGTAGACGGGGTGAAGATACCTCGTTGTAACACTTGAGGTCTTGGTTTCGATCCCTAGCAGGGGTGCTAACGTACACCCAAATCCATAGCTCAAACTGGCAGTCTGAGTGGAGATACCTCCTTTCAACACTAAGGTCATGGGGTCCATGGGACCCATCCACGACCGCCCATCTAGTTTGGTGGGCCACACCATGATGTATGTGCCTTATCCAAACCATCCACCATTCTGGACGGTGGACCATGTCCCTGTGGGGCCCACTTCTACACCCTGACCCATAGCTCGCTGACGGACTGAGTGGGGGTCCTTGGTTTCAACGTGCGCCCCAGTTCACGTGGCAGATGGAGTGAAAGATACCTCATTTCAACGGAGGTCTTGGCATTGATTTCCAAGTGGGGGCGGCTGACAGTGAAGTATGACCTGACGGTGAGGTCAGTGGGACCCACCCAAGCCGTCCATTCCCTTTGATGGGTCACACCATGTTACGTGTGGGATCTCCACCGTCCGGGAACCACCCCACGTGTGGGGCCACCTTGTGTGTGTGTGTCCGTCCAAACCGTCGTGGATCTGGACATTGTGCGTATCATATATATTATATTATATATGATATGTATATTATATATTATATTATAATATATAATAATATCTTATAATAGGTGTGAGGTGGGCCCTACGTGGGACCCACCTCTGATGTCTTAAATGCAGAAAAGCTGCAATAGCAGCAGATTTAGATATTTTATATTATATATATATATATATGAGGTGGGCCCTACGTAGGACCCACCTCTACCCCTTAATAGCAGCAGATGCAGCATGTACAGTAGCTATGCAGTTGCCCTACTCGTCACCAAGGTTTATAGGACCTGTTGCACTCACGTGTGGGTGTAATCCACGCCGTCCACCTATGAGGACCCCACCGTTGGCTGTTGTACATACGGCAAGAAATCCCGTGGGTCCCACCTATTCCATCCACGCCTTCTATTTATGGGACCCACCATGATGCATGGGTTGCATCCAATTCGCCCGACCATCTTAGAAGCTCATTTCTTTAGCATAAGCTAAAGAATGAGTCAGATCTATAGTTCAAGTGGACCCCACTTTGGTATATGTATTAGGGGCCCATGGGTTAAGGCCCATTGAGATGTATTAGGGCCTATGAGTTGAGGCCCATTTGATGTACAATGGGGCCCAATTGGTGTGGCCCATTTGATACACATAAGACCCATGATCTTAGGCCCATTTGATGTATTCAAGACCCAACAGGTTATGGCCCATTGCAATGTACATAAGGCCCATTAATGTGGCCCACTTGATGAATATAAGGCCCATATGATATGGCTCATTTGATGTATTTAAGGCCCAACGGGATGTACCTAAGATCCATTGCAATGTGTGATCCCAACATGGTTTATGTGATAATGTTTACGGCGGGCTATGCATTGGGAGCAATGATGGTTTGACGTCCACATTGCAAGTATAATGTTGGTTAAATGTCCACATTACAACTCTCCCTAGTGCTCATTGATAGGCTCGTACTTGTTGTATGTAGGTCGTCTAGGCCATCTGCGTTGTAAGGATAGTGCATTACTTTATAACATGTGTAGTATAGTTCCATAACTCATGATCATACGCATCATATGTATGCTTGATATGAGAAGTGACTGATCATAGCATATGTCTTTGGGCAGATTGTTTAAGGGCCCCCGGGTAAGCGGTGTTTCCCTATATGAGCGCACGATACGTACAAGATTTCTGCATGATTGGATAGTGTGATTCATGCATTCGCATTGTGTGTCATGGTTACAGTATGCCCTACCGACATCAAGGTCGTAGCCTCCACAGGCATATCGTGGTTGAAAAGATTAGATACCAAAAATTTTATTCTATATGGGGTGCTATAGATATCCCTGGATGAAAGTTTCTAAACCCTTATGGTACCAGGAGGTTACTCCAACGTCTAGACCGAGTGGGTCATGAGCGCTGAGTGCCGATTACCAGACGGTCCCGCTTTTCACTGTGTCGTGGTCGGTTGGAAGGGGGTGCGCCCTTACCCGCCCGAGAGTAGGGGGTAAAGCTAGGTTGAGTCTGACCAACTCGAGGAATGAGTCCGCTATCGATATGTCGAGCCCGATATTGGCAGGTGGATAGTGAGGTCTCTTCCACTTACCTTATTGCCCGCGATGAGGCGGCGATCACATTTAGAGTGTACTAGACCCCGGTGATCTCCTAAATTTGAGTTGTATTGATATGTGGACTTAGATGAGGATTCGTATGCTTGATTTGCACCTCGCATTGTATGGACTTGGTATGACCAATAGTACTCATGGATCCATCAGCATATTCTGCATTACTCTGATATTGCATGATCATATTACTACCTTGCGCACACACTTTTACCGTCCTATGAGCTTTCTATAAGCTTATGCATGACCGTTGCGTTCAGGTGACGTTGGATCGCAGCAGCATTGAGGTAGGAGCGCATATCAGATTAGCTTGGAGCTTTTGTCTATCGTCATTGTATTTCCCTTTATGTTCACTTGTAAAGTTTTTTTATCATAGTGGAAATGTAATGGAGTTTTTGGTTGTTGTTTGTGGGTTATGCTTTTGGTTATGGTTATTACGAATCAAACTAATGTTAAAAATCCTCCTCATAGCTCGATCCCTCGCGTTTCTAGGGTGATCCAGACCAGACGGTAGCTGAGAGATGGCGCGCCGATGTGGAGAAGATATTTGATACAATGGGATATACAACCAAGCGACGAGTCTGATTAAGTATATTTCTTCTCCATGGTGAGGTTAAGCACTGGTAAACATAAGTCTCCCAAGCAGCAAGTGCTAATTTTGTGTGGACTTGGGAGGATTTTATGGATCGGTTTAACCGACAGTATTTTTCTGATCACATTCGACGACAGCAAGCGTTGGAGTTCGAGGCTTTAGTGCAGGGTGATATGACAGTGGCTCAGTATGCGGCTCGCTTTGTAACGCTGTCAAGATTTGCACCATATCTGGTTGATGACGAGGAGCGGAGAGCCCGCCGCTTCGAGGACGGCTTGGCTTATGGTCTTCGCGGCCGTGTTATTGGGCATGAGCTCCTGACATTCGAGGGGGTGGTACGGAAGGCCCAGATTTTTAGCCCGAGTGGGCCGGTTCTCAGTCTGATCGCGGTCAGCGGAGAGATCGAAAGAGGCGGGTTCCTTCCGATGACTCCCATCAACACCGACCACAACAGCAGAGGCGTACAAAATGCCCAGCCTTCCGAGGACCAGCACCACCTCTGAGACAGTTCACCGGTACCTGTTTTGGGTGTGGTGCGACGGGGCACCTTGTATAGGAGTGTCCTCGCCTTAGCAGCAACAGCAGCAGTAGAGAGGTCCACAGCAGCCTCCACCACCGTAGCAGTAGAGGCCCCCACAGTAGTAGCAACAGCAGTCCCCACCACTGAGGCCACCTTAGCAGCACCATCAGCATTATCCCTCAAAGCCGTAGCAGGAGAGGCAGCAGTTTCGACCTCCTCAATGACCCCAGCAGCAGCAGCACGCTCAGAGGGGACAAGCACCTCTCTAGCCGGCTCAGGATAGGTTCTATGCGGCTCAGTAGGACCCGCAGTCATCCGGATGAGTCGTCGAGGGTATACTTTTAGTCTCTGCATGCACTGCACATGTGTTGTTTGATTCTGGTGCATCACATTCTTTTGTGGCCGAGAGTTTCTACCGATCAACTAGCTTGCCATTGGAGTCTGCTCACGAGGGTCTGTCAGTATCAACTCCCTTGGGAAAGACTGCAGTGTTGGGCCAATTTTTCTCGTCTTGCCCCTTTTTAATCGGGGATACATTTTTTCCTGTCGATCTGTTTGCATTGCCGATGTCTGAGTTCAATGTCATCCTGGGCATGGATTGGCTTACCGAGTGCTATGCAATATTAGACTGCTCTGCAAGAACAGTCATGTTCTGTATACCCGGCGTACTGCAATTTCAGTTCATTGTAAATTCCAGAGGAGAGCCGTTGTCTTGTTTGATGTCGTGTGCCATAGAGGAGCCCATAATAGTGAGCATCGACCAGTTTCTTGTGGTGTGTGATTTTTTTGATGTGTTTCAGGAGATTTCAGGATTACTACCTCGCCGACTCATCAAGTTTCAGATTAATCTTGTGGCCAGTACCGCACTTATTTCGAAGGCCCTATATCGTATAGCACCGTTGGAGTTGCAGGAACTGTAGAAGAAGTTGAACAAGTTGTGCGAGTTAGGCTTTATTCGTACGAGCAGTTCACCCTGTGCAGCGTCGGTACTCTTCGTGAAGAAGGATGACTCGTTGAGGCTCTGCGTAGATTACCGCGAGCTCAACAAAGTCACGATTAAGAACAAGTACCCGCTCCCGAGGATTGATGATTTGTTTGATCAACTGCAAGGTGCACAGTTCTTTTCAAAGATCGACCTGCGTTCCGATTATCATCAGATTCGGGTCCAAGAGGAGAACATTCTGAAGACGGCATTTAGGACGCGTTACGGTCATTTTGAGTTTTAGGTCATGTCCTTCGTACTGACCAATGCACCTGCGGTCTTCATGAACTTGATGAACGAGGTCTTCCGCCCATATCTCAATTAGTTTGTTGTAGTCTTCATCGACGACATTCTGATCTATTCGAGGACCCGTGAGGAGCACGAGCAGCATTTGGAGACCACTATGTAGACCCTCCGTGCACACCAGCTGTATGTGAAACTGGAGAAGTGTAAGTTCTGGTAAGAGGAGGTGAAGTTCCTCGGTCACGTGGTGACGAGGGAGGGTGTTGCAGTGGACCCCTTGAAGGTTAAGACAGTACGTCAGTGGGGTCAGTCCACGACTGCGTCAGAGATCCACAGTTTCCTTAGTTTAGCGAGTTATTACTGACGTTTCATTGAGGGCTTCTCTCGTATTGTAGCCCCGCTGACCAGGTTGACTTGGAAGGGCGGAGAGTTTATTTGGAGTGATGCCTGCGAGCCAGTATTTATGGAGTTGAAGGACCGTCTGACGTCTGCTTCTGTCCTAACTCTTCCCTCTAGGAGTGACGAATTTATTATATTTACCGATGCCTCGCATATTGGTTTGGGTGTTGTCCTGATGCAGCACGGGAGACTAGTGGCCTTCGCATCTCGTCAACTCAAGGTCCATGAGTTGAATTACCCCACGCATGATTTAGAGCTGGCTGCAGTTATCTTTGCACTGATGGTGTGGAGGCACTATCTCTATGGGGTCAGGTTCGAGCTCTTCTCCGACTACAAGATCTTGAAGTACCTCTTCTCGCAGTCTGAGTTGAATATGAGGCAGAGGCATTGGATGGAGCCCGTAAAAGACTATGATTTCGATCTTCAGTACCACTCGGGTAAAGTGAACGTGGTGGCAGATGCCCTCAGCCGTCAGCCACGAGGCCTAATGGCGCATATGATGATTTAGGAGTGGCGGATGCTTGAGGATATCGCAAAGTATGATTTTGAGATTTGCCTGCAGTCTTCTATCATGCAGTTATCGAGCCTGTCGATTCAACTCTCTCTTATCGCGAGGGTGATCGAGGCTCAGCAGGTTGATGATTCGTTTCAGAGTTATATAGTTGAAGCTGCATCTGAGAGTCAGGCAGATTGACAGATTGGTATAGACGGTAGACTTCGCTTCAGAGGCCAATTATGTGTCCTGAATATTTCTGAGTTACGCAAAGACCTTATGACCGAGGCACATCGATCGTAATTTTCTATCCACCCTGGCTAGACGAAGATATACCGTGACATAAGGCGACAGTATTTTTGGGCGGGGATGAAACGTCAGATCGCCAGTTTTGTGGCCGAGTGTGACACATGTCAGCGTGTCAAGGCCGATCATGAGAAGCCCTGGTCTATTTCAGCCGTTGAGCGTCCCGATGTGGAAGTGGGAGCATGTGTCGACAGATTTCATTATGGGCTTGCCGAGGACTCAGCGCGGTCATGACGCCATTTGGGTTATTGTGAATCGTCTGACGAAGTCGACATATTTCCTTACAATGCGTGCGACTTAGTCTATGGATTGACTTGCGAGGTTATTTATCGAGGAGGTTGTGAGACTGCATGGCATTCCAGTCTCGATCGTTTTCGACCGAGACTCGAGGTTCATGTCTCAGTTTTTGAGGAGCTTTCAGGGAGCGATGGGGACTGATTTGTAGCTCAGCACCGCGTACCATCCGCAGACCGATGGCCAGACCGAGAGGGTCAACCAGATTCTTGAGGATATGCTTCGGGCCTGCGCGATTAATTTTGGGGGTAGCTGGGATGAGCATCTGTGATTGGCTGAGTTCACATACAACAACAGCTATCATGCGACCACCAACATGACTCCTTTTGAGGCACTATATGGCAGACCATGCAAATCACCAAGTTGTTGGACCGAGGTTGAAGAGGGCCGTCTCTTAGATCCTGAGCTTGTGCAAGAGACATCAGAGGCTATCGATATCATCAAGCAGAGGATGCGCACATATCAGAACCGATAGAAGAGCTTTGCTGATCATCGGCGTCGTCCCTTAGAGTTTGATGTAGGGGACCATGTGTATCTCAAGGTCTCGCCCATGAAGGGCGTAGTTCGATTTGGAGCGAAGGGCAAGCTTGCCCCGAGATTCATAAGACCTTTCAAGATCACTGGATGCGTTGGCGTCGTGGCCTATTAGTTTGTCTTGCCATCTCAGTTGTCTGGCGTCAACAACATTTTTCATGTCTCGATGTTGAGGAAGTGTGGGTCAAACATGGTTTCCGTTATTGATTGACAGCCACAGGAGGTTCGTGAGGACGCTTCTTACATCGAACAGCTAGTCCATATCCTTGATCAGAAGGAAAAGGTCCTCCGGACCAACGTCATTCTATTGGTAAAGGTTCAATGGGGTCACCATTCTGTTGAGGAGGCTTCTTGGGAGCGCGAGGCCGAGATTCAAGAGTGTTATCTCCACCTTTTTTATGATTGATTGTGTTATATTTTGTATGTTATCTTTAATTATATATGGCGATGTCATGTTTCTTCTTCCTCATGAGTTATGACTAGTTGCGATGATTGCGTAAATTTTGAGGATAAAATTTTTATTAGGAGGGGAGAGCTATAAGACCTGTATCCTAGACCGTACCATTTTATAGACTTCCACGGTCAAATTTTGACAACCTTTGACCCTTAACCGGCATCTGTACGTAACCCTGCATCACATGCTGTCAACTTGAGTCGACTCAACCCAAGACCTGTACTCTAGCGACCGCGCCGTGCCGCGGTTCCAATGTCGTGACTCGTGTGCCAGTGTTTGGTGCGAGAAAAACGTCGTGCGTATAAATTCTGAGAGAATCTTTATGGCTTGTCACATCAATCAATCAATCTCATCATGTCAAATACACATCACCTTTCACTCATTCCCAAACAACCATAAAAGTTAAAAAGTTCTTACAAAGCCCATACCTTTCTTACACCAAAAACCTCAAAAGTTAAAAATCTCTTATACACCCATCACTCACCACATCCATCACCCATCACTCACTCTCTCTCTCTCTCTCTCTCTCTCTCTCTCTCTCCCTTTACAAGTCTCTCATTTTCAAACTCATTCCCAAGCAAGAGAGAACACCCCATACGTCCAAGCTCTTCCACTCAAAGAGAGCCACAAGTGTGGCCCACCTTTCCTATATTTTCATCTCTCATCTCAACCATCCAAACCTCATCTCCTCCGTTGGAATCGAAGCTAAGGAGATAAGGAAGCCCAGGGTGCAAGGAGCGGTGAGTGATCTTTATTTTTTCTGTTTTGTGATTTAAGGGCCCAATTTGATGGGGCCCATCTTGATGAATGATTTGTATTGAGGGGCCCATAGTGGCGGGGCCTCTCCTCCATCCGATCTCTCTCTCTCTTTCTCTCTTTATCTCTCATGTATTATGGACCTCACTATGTCGTATGATCCACACCATCTTATCCGTAGGGCCCACCTTGCTAATCACATTTGGGTGGGCCTGGATGTTGGGGAAACACAAATAATAGCTTGATCTAAAAGTCAAGTGGGCCACGTCCCTATGGGACCCACCATGGTGAGTGTGCACACCCACGTCCATAGCTCACGTGGTGGGCTGAGTGAAGGATACCTTGTTTCAACGTGAGGTATCACTCCCTAGTGAGGGTGGCTAACATGGAGTGTGGACTGACATCGAGCGTGTGAATTGACGGTGGGATCAATAGGACCCACCTCCGTCCTCCACCCCTCAAAGGGCCACACCAATGAGGTATGTGTTATATCCGAACCCTCCACCACCTGGACGGTGGGACCATGTTCATTTGGGGCCCTCCTTGGCACGTGGGACCCACACCCACACCTAGATCCCTAGCTCAACTGGTAAACGGGGTGAAGATACCTCATTGCAACACTTGAGGTCTTGGTTTTGATCCCTAGCAGGGGTGCTGACATACACCCAAATCCATAGCTTAAACTGGCAATCTGAGTGGAGATACCTCCTTTCAACGCTAAGGTCATGGGGTCCATGGGACCCATCCACGACCGTCCGTCTAGTTTGGTGGGCCACACCATGATGTATGTGCCTTATCCAAACTGTCCACCATTCTGGATGGTGGACCATGACCCTGTGGGGCCCACTTCTACACCCTGACCCATAGCTCATTAACGGACTGAGTGGGGGTCCCTGGTTTCAACAGTGGGCCCCAGTTCATGTGGCAGATGGAGTGAAAGATACCTCATTTCAACAGAGGTCTTGGCATTGATTGCCTAGTGAGGGCGGCTGACAGTGAAATATGACCTGACGGTGGGGTCCGTGAGACCCACCCAAGCCGTCCATTCCCTTTGATGGGCCACACCGTGTTGCATGTGGGATCTCCACTGTCACCCCACATGTGGGGCCACCTTGTGTGTGTGTCCATCCAGACCGTCCTGGGTCTGGACGTTGTGCGTATTATATATATTATATTATATATGATATATATATATTATATATTATATTATAATATATAATAATATCTTATATTAGATGTGAGTGGGCCCTACGTGGGACCCACCTCTGCTCTCTTAAATACAGAAAAGCTGCAGTAGCAGCAAATTTAGATATTTTATATTATATATATATATATGTGTGTGTGTGTGTGTGTGTGTGTGTGTGTGTGAGGGTGGGCCCTACGTGGGACCCACCTCTACCTCTTAATAGCAGCAGATGTTGCACGTACAACAGCTATGCAGCTACCCTACTCGTCACCAAGGTCTGTAGGACCTGTTGCATTCACGTGTGGGTGTAATCCACGTCGTCCAGCTATGAGGACCCCACCGTTGGCTGCTATACATACGGCAGCAAATCCCATGGGTCCCACCTATTTCATTCATGCCTTCTATCTATGGGACCCACCATAATGCATGGGTTACATCCAATCCGCCCGACCATCTTAGAAGCTCATTTCTTTGGCATAAGCTAAAGAATGAGTCAAATCTATAGTTCAAGTGGACCCCACTTTGGTATATGTATTAGGGGCCCATGGGTTAAGGCCCATTGAGATGTATTAGTGCCTATGGGTTGAGGCCCATTTGATGTACATATGGGGCCCAATTGGTGTGGCCCATTTGATACACATAAGACCCATGTGCTTAGGCCCATTTGATGTATTTAAGACCCAACAGGTTATGGCCCATTGCAATGTACATAAGCCCCATTGGTGCGGCCCATTAATGTGGCCCACTTGATGAATATAAGGCCTATATGATATGGCTCATTTAATATATTTAAGGCCCAATGGGATATACCTAAGGTCCATTGCAATGTGTGATCATAACATGGTTTATGTGATGATGTTTACGACGGGCTATGCCTTGGGAGCAATGATGGTTTGACGTCCACATTGCAAGTATAATGTTGGTTAAATGTTCACATTACAACTCTCCCTAGGGCCATTGATAGGCCCTTACTTATTGTATATAGGCCGTCTAGGCCATCTGCGTTGTAAGGATAGTGCATTACTTTATAACATGTGTAGTATAGTTTCATAACTCATGATCATATGCATCATATGTATGCTTGATATGAGAAGTGACTGATCATAGCATATGCCTTCGGGCAAATTGTTTAAGGGCTCCTGGGTAAGGGTGTTGCCCAACATAAGCGCACGATACGTGCAGGATTTCTGCATGACTGGATAGTGTATTCATGCATTCACATTGTGTGTTATGGTTACCGTACGCCCTAGCGACATTAGGGTCGTAGCCTCTACAGGCCTATCATGGTTGGCAGAATTGGATACCAAAAATCTTGTTCTACATGGGGTGCTATAGATATCCCTGGGTGAAAGTTTCTAAACCCTTATGGTATCAGGAGGTTGCTCCAACGTTTAGACCGAGTGGATGCATGAGCGCCGAGTGCCGATTACCAAACAGTCTCACTTTTCACTGTGTCGTGGCTGGTTGGAAGGGGATGATGCCTTATCCATCCGAGAGTAGGGGCAAAGCTAGGCTGAGTCTGACTAGCTCGAGGAATGGGTCCGCTATCGACGAGTCGAGCCTGATATTGGCAGGCGGATAGTGAGGTTTCTTCTACTTACCTTATTATGCGCGATGGGGCGGCGATCAGGTTTAGAGTGTACTAGACCCCAGTGATATCCCAGATTAGAGCTGTATTGATATGTGGACTTAGATGAGGATTTGTATGCTTGATTTGCACCTCGCATTGCATGACCTTGGTACGAACAATAGTACTCATGGATCCATCAGCATTTCCGCATTAATCTGATATTGCATGATCATATTACTACCTTGCGCACACACTTTTACCGCCCTCTAAGCTTTCTATAAGCTTATGCATGAATGTTGCGTGCAGGTGACATTGGATCGCAGCCGCGCTGAGGCAGGACCGCATATCAGATTAGCTTGGAGCTTTTGTCTATCGTCATTGTATTTCCCTTTATGCTCATTGTACTCATAAAGTTTTTAATCATAGTGAAAATGTAATATAGTTTTTTGTTGTTATTTGTGGGTTATGCCTTTGGTTATGCTTATTACGAATCAAACTAATGTTGAAAATCCTCCTCGTAGCATCCCAGGATCAGAACCTGGCGAATGGGCGCTGGGAGCCGAGAATGGGATTCTACAGAGGCTGTCGGTGCCAGATTCGGTGATCTGAAATTTTGTGAGCCTAATTTTCAAGTTTGAGGTGTGACACCGTCCAACGTCTACTTAAAGCCTTTTAGACATCGGATGATGGATCATATCCATTCCATTTTATCATTTCAAATATTGCATTTCATCATATTACACATTTGCATCCATCTCATTTCCATGCACCATTCAATAAGGGAACCCTAATTTAGACTATCCAAATTTATAAAAAAGACATTTTAGACATCGAGTGACAAATCAAGTCCATCCCATTTCATCAAACATATCCGATCTTGACGGTCTAAAACGTTGATCCAGGCCATTGAATGCCATATGATGGATCAGATCCACATCATCCACATCGATCAGACCTTGATTTCGATTGTCCACATTTTCCAAAAAAGACCTTTTGGACGCTAAGTGGCAAATCAGGTCCATTCCATTTTCATCCAGCATCTCCGACCTTGACCGTCTAATGCTATGATCGAGGCCATTAGATGCAGTATGATGGATCAAAGCTACATATATTGATCACCCCAGATTCTGATCACCTAAAGTTCTGATTGTAACCTATTGGACGTTGTATGATGGATCAAATCTATCATGAGCCATACCACAAGACCAAAACTCTATACAGGCAACATCCATGTGAATGCCAAAAGGTAGATATATTTGCTTAACACATTATAAAAAAATAATTATTAAAAAAAAAAAAAAAAACCAGATATAAGATGGCTGACTTGAACTCACAACTTCAAGTCGGTCATCCCATGAAAATGATAGATCTATAATACATTTGTTTTAATATCTGAATTAATGTAACCACACCACCTCTTGCGAAAAGATGTTTTACGAACCACAGTGACAATATCCAAAACTCAAACAGGTAAAAGCACAATTCAGACTACTGTAGTCCAAGACACCTGCAAAGTTATTACATTGTGATGTGTGAGATCCGTAAATTCGCAAAAATGGACAGGCAACTACCCATTATAAACAATACACTTGCAAGCAATCTTAAGGGATTGTGCATCATTGAAAAAACTATTCTTCCATATTCAACATGTGTTATCCTCATAAGGTCGTGTTTGCGTAAGGGCTCTAACCATTCAAACATCCAACCAAGCATGTTTCTTCAATGCATATGTCAATCGAAGACATGAGAGAGTTGCAATCAAATATTGCAACGTTCTCCCCACCCTCGTGAATTGTCTATGTTAAACTTCTAACCAAGTAAGCTTCTCAATCACGATACTTTGACAAGTGAAAGTTTCAATCGCTTCTCCATCTAATCTAGGTGGGGTATCCACTCGCTTTGGCATTTGGTTGTATCCCAACCTCTGCCAAAGCCAAAGAGGGTCATCTGTAGACACTCCATACACGTGGCACAAGTTTTGAGCGAATGTGGTAGTAACACCACCTTATTTGCCCAAAACTAACGAACGATCCATCGGAGCATTGTTTCATGTGCCTGACTCGCTCATCTACTAGATGGCCGACCAATTGATCACTTACTCATTGTCTTGGCTCACATGAGCCTCACTTTTGCCCATCCATGACCCATGTGATGACATAGTTCACACGAACCTATTTTTTAAACCAAACTTGTGGTTTATGAAGCCCAGACCTCCCCTACTAAATGCCTATAAAAAGGGGGACTCACCTTTTTTTTTTCTTTTTTTTTTTTGCGGGGGGGGGGGGGGGGGGGGGCGGGCAGTGGGCTTTTAGATGTAAAAGCAGAGTCTAAAGGCCGAGAGCTAATAAGCCAGGGGGAGCTGGAGAGAATTTTGAGATAAAGACAGAGACCTGACGTTGTATAAATTATATATTTTTGTTCTCTCGATCTTTTTTTTTTTAATTTCAACTTCAAAGCCAACGTTGTATTCTCGATCTATCCTTTTCCAGCATGTATATTCCAACCCCTTTGCTTTGAACACTGGGGTAGTGAACTCTGCTCTAACATCACGTATAATATGCTCTACAATCGCCTCTCTTAAGGATCTTCTGTATTATAAAAACGTGACTTAAAAGAGTAACCAAAAGTTCTATGTTCTTTTTCTTTTCCGTATTCCCATTAAAAAATCCTTTCTACCGTTACTGTTTTATTTTTAGTTTGTCTTTTATAGTTAGACATTTAAAAATCAATATTTTACTGGAAGTTTTTTAAATCCCATTTGAAAGCATACATTCTGGTAAAGTAGAAGTTGTGTTTAAAACGCGTGGTAAAAGGATGTCTAACATCTTCATTTTCCATTATCGAAGCCCTTACCTGGAATCCACGATGGAAACCTATCCAAGAGTAATCTAAGTCGGGAATTCTTCAATTTTCTCGATCCTAGGGCAATATCATGGATTTTAGTCAACCATAGATTCTTAAGCCTTCAATTTGGCTAGTGGTGACTTCGATGAATATATGAACACCAATATTTTACATGAGGTATTATAAATAGTGTATATGTGTGTGTATAAAAAGTTTTTTTCTCAACCCCTTTGCGAGGTTCAAGCCTTAGTTATGGGTTTTGTTGATGCTAAAATCTAGACCACCCTCCACTCAATGTCATAAACCTTCAACGAACCCTGGTCCTGCACAAAGGAGTAAGCAAAGGAGACCCTGGCTCACCTGGGGGACCCTCCGATGCCTAAGTCAGGCTAGGGAATCTGGGTCTAAGTTGAATGTAGAGAGAGGGTGCGAGATCTTGTGTACCTTTAGCAATGGGGTCTTCGTGTATTTATACTTGCGTACTGGATGGTCTACGTCCGTTAATCTCAACACGATTCACTCAATTAATGGGATAGTGTGATCGTGGAGATTTTATTCGTAATCCAGGGATTGTGCAACGCATCGTGTCTTAAAAGAGCGTATCTGCGAGCGAGATATCCGATCGTACCCGTATAAGGCAGTTTCTTAGTTCAGCGTCCGGAATATATAATCTTGGCCTTGGTTTTAGGTTTCAAACTTTGGTACTCCCGACCCCAAGCCTCGAACCTTGACTAGTGTATAGATATGACTTCATTGAGTTATCGAAGATGGATCGCAACTACGAGTCAAGACTGGCTTCGGCCCCGGCCGAGGGTGGACTCAGCCCCACTTGTCAGTCATACACCTCCGAAGTCTCCCCTTCGAGCTCCGAGGTAGGTAGCGGATTTAACTCGTTGAATTGGATTTCCTCATAATAGGTTTCACTGAATTTAGAAAGACTTTCAATATGGACATTCACATGCTATTTACCTGTATCAACCAAGCACTTAAAAAAATCATATCTTCTTTTCTCAACCCTTCTTCAAGGTTCGAGTATGGAGATTTTAACTATGGTTTTCACTGGATATGGATAAACTTAGGATTCAAGTATTTACATGCTATTGCCCATATCAAGTGGGCATACAATATGTTCTGCATTTATGAAAGATGTATGTGTTGTATTTGTTTTAAAATAATATTAAAAAAATTAAATTTTTAAATTTCGGTGTTTTCCCTCCACATTTAAATTTTGGTATTTTTGAGGTGTTGGTTTTGTCCCACATCAAATTTGACAAAAGAAATTCTCTTGTTTATATGATAGGCTTTTTGCCTAGGGCTTGAGCCCCTTTCAGGGGGCATGTGAATTTGGTCCTGTGGGAGGGCTATGCCAATAGCTCTAATCTATGCAATTGATCACACGAGCGCGCGCGCCGAGCTGAGCCGTGTCGTGCCGAGCCGAGCCGAGTCCGAGTCCGTGTCCGCGTCCGCTTACGCGACGGGACGGGACGGGACGGGCTGGGCTGGGCGCGGGTGCAGGTGCGGTGTGAGTGTACTCGCATGGGTGTGTGTGTGTGGGTACTCACAGGACTGTATGTGCGAGAGTGTACTCGCACTTGCGCCTTTTCGTTTTAAACCAGAGAGATGCTTCCCTTCCGGTTGGTCGCCCCTGTTGGGTTTAAACTCAACGGACCTAACCTTTTGTAAAGGGTGCTTATGCACCATTTCGGAGTCTATATAAAGACTTCCGATTCCAGTTTCAAAATATGAAAATAATCTGTCTTATAAAACTCTCTCTAATACGGTTTTACCATTGTTACTGAGTTCATTGCTGAGTCAACTCAGCACTTTCGAATTAAACTGCAAGTGGTTCGAGCCCGTGTACAGTGAGTGCACCGCTGGGACCGGGTCATAGTCGTTGTATCCTGGAGGTCGATTGCTCTGGAAACCTATTGCACTTAGGACGCTGTCCAAGGGGAGCAAATTCGATTTCAAGCCGAGTGACTCAGTCACGCCTCGACTCAATTCAATAAGTTTTTCTTTCTCTAAATTTATTTTCCTTTTTTGGTTCTCGATTTTATAGTCTATTTAATTCAACATATTCTCCTGCAATCTTGAAATCGAATTTGTGTTGAATTACATAGACTATGGCTACAGTAACAGTAAATGCTTCTACTGAGTTAGCCAAAATCGAACCGTTCGCTGGACAATCCTTTAAACGGTGGAAACAGAAATTGATGTTCGCTCTTACCACCCTAAAAGTTTCATACATTTTATCTGAATCATTTATTATAGATCCAGCATATCAAAATGAAATAACAGATGAAAATAATTACAAAAATTATATTCTAAACTCTTTATCCAACGAATTATATGATGTGTATGCTTCTTACGCCTCTACAAAAGACATATGGATTGTTTTAGAAAAGAAATACATATTAGAAGATGCAGGCGCTAAGAAACATGCAATTGCTAATTTCCTTCACTATGAAATGACAGACGATAAATCTGTCACAAATCAGATTCACGACTTTCAAAGTCTAATTCACGAACTATCGACAGAAGGAATTAAGTTGGATGAGGTGTTTCTGTCAGGAGCGTTAAACAAAAGGAAGGAATAGATTACTTTGATACATATTTTCCTGTAACTAGGATTACAACTATTAAACTCTTAATAGCGATAGCCTCCATATATAAACTAGTGGTACACCAGGTGGATGTTAAGACGGCTTTCCTAAATGGAGACTTAGAAGAAGAAATATATATGGAGCAACCTGAGGGTTAGAAGATATTAGGTAAAGAAAATAAAGTATGTAGACTAATTAAATCACTATATGGTTTAAAACAAGCTCCTAAATAATGGCATGAAAAATTTGATGGTGTTTTAAAAACAAATGGTTATCATATAAATGATGTAGATAGATGTGTATATAGTAAAATTTCTGAAAATAATTATGTTATTATATACCTTTATGTTGATGACATGCTTATTTTTGGACCTAATATTAAATTAGTTAATGCAACTAAGAAATTCTTGTCATCTAAGTTTGACATGAAAGACTTAGGAGAGGCAAGTGTAATCTTGGGTATTGAAGTAACCAGGAAAAATGGTGTTATTATATTATCACAATCTCATTACATTGAGAAGATATTGAGAAAGTTTAACCATTTTGACTGTTTACCTGTCAGTACTCCTTATGATTATAGTGTGACTCTCATGAAGAATACAGAAAATAGTGTGTCTCAATTGGAATATTTCAGAATAATTGATAGCCTCATGTATCTAACAAACTACACTAGACCTGACATAGCTTTTGCAGTAGGAAGGCTAAGTAGATATACACATAACTCTGGAAAAGAGCATTGGAATGCATTGTCTAGAATTTTGCGATACCTAAAAGGCAATATGGCATATGGTTTACATTATAATTTTATCCTACTATATTAGAAGATATAGTGATGCTAACTGGATCAGTGATTCAGATGAGACAAAATTCACTAGTGGATATGTCTTCACTTTGGGTGGAGAAGCAGTCTCTTGGAAGTCTACCAAGCAGACATGTATTGCTCGGTCGACTATGGAATCCGAGTTTATTGCCTTAGAAAAGGCTGGATCAGAAGCTGAGTGGCTTAGAAATCTCTTAGCTGATATACCATTGTGGCCAAAGCCTGTATCGGCCGTGTCTATTCATTGTGACTGTCAAGCAGCTATAGCGAAAGCAAAAAGTAAAATATATAATGGAAAAAGCAGGCATATTAGACTCAGACATAACATAGTGAAACATATGTTGCGTGATGGAGTCATATCTATTGACTTTGTGAGGTCAGAAAAGAATCTAGCAGATCCTCTGACCAAAGGACTATCTAAAAAGTTAGTCAATGATACATCGAAGGGAATGGGGCTGAGCCTAATATATGAGCTGTCAATGTCGGTAACCCAACCTATACAAGTGAAGATCCCATGAGATAGGTTCAATGGGTAAACAACAAGACACGAGGTAGGCGATTGCACTGAGTTATATGAGCCCCTTCTATGGTGTACAGTGCGAGCAACAACGCAGAAGGATGAGTTTTTAAAACTCTTAATGGATCCATAACTATATATTTGGTGGTGTATACAGTTGTTGCATACACTTGATGGAATTCACCTATATGGGTGTGGAGGTGGAGGCCGCTTCTTATGAGAATCTAGGCGAATTCTCTAGAGCACTCATGAAATTCAGGTAATGGTGTATGGCCGAAACGCACCGAACCACAGAATCACTTGAAGAGGAAGAGTTATGTGAGTGGCATGTACTTGCGATCTACATTAAAAGGATTTAGGTTCAAGACTATGGTGTCACCTGATTCCTTTAGACCTGTCTTGCTTACTCTAATGTCCGTTCAAGTCTATGGTGACACCGACACCATTGCACAACTATTTCGCTTTAATCCGAAAGCATTTTATTTTAAAACATGTGGGGGATTGTTGTATTTGTTTTAAAATAATATTAAAAAATTTGAATTTTTAAATTTCGGTGTTTTCCCTCCACATTTAAATTTTGGTGTTTTTGAGGTGTTAGTTTTGTCCCACATCGGATTTGACAAAAGAAATTCTCTTATTTATATGATAGGCTTTTTGCCTAAGGCTTGAGCCCCTTTCAGGGGGCATGTGAATTTGGTCCTGTGGGGGGGTTATGCCAATAGTTCTAATCTATGCCATTGACCACACGCGCGCGCGCCGCGCCGAGCCGAGCCATACCGTGCCGAGCCGAGCCGAGTCCGAGTCCGTGTCCACGTCCGCGTACGCGACGGGACGGGATGGGCTGGGCTGGGCGCGGGTGCGGGTGTGGTGTGAGTGTACTCACGTGGGTGTGTGTGTATGGGTACTCGTAGGACTATATGTGCGAGAGTGTACTCGCACTTGCGCCTTTTCGTTTTAAACCAGAGAGATGCTTCCCTTCCGGTTGGTCGCCCCTGTTGGGTTTAAATCCAACGGACTTAACCTTTTGTAAAGGGTGCTTATGCACCATTTCGGAGTCTATATAAAGACTTCCGATTCCAGTTTCAAAATATGAAAATAATCTGTCTTATAAAACTCTCTCTGATACGGTTTTACCATTATTACTAAGTTCATTTCTGAGTCAACTCAGCACTTTCGAATTAAACTGCAAGTGGTTCGAGCCCGTGTACAATGAGTGCACCGCTGGGACCGGGTCATATTCGTTGTATCCTGGAGGTCGATTGCTCTGGAAACCTGTTGCACTTAGGACGTTGTCCAAGGGGAGCAAATTCGATTTCAAGCCGAGTGACTCAGTCACGCCTCGACTCAATTCAATAAGTTTTTCTTTCTCTAAATTTATTTTCCTTTTTTGGTTCTCAATTTTATAGTATATTTAATTCAACATATTATCCTACAATATGTACCGTGACTTTTCAAATATATGAATCTTATCACATTAGAAATATAAGCAGGCGGTCGAATATGGATCTCTAGAGGGCATCCTCGGGAGAAAACCTCCTCGTCAGCGTTCACAAATATCTTAATTAATTTTAGTTACAAGTTAAATACTAAAAATTAAAGAGTGCATGTAACCATCAAAATCTTGAGTTCAATTATTTTCAATTTAAATAAGGTTATATTATATTAGAAAAAAAAAACTAAACAGTTGGCGACTGACCTGTCAAAGGTCTTTAATTTATATTAATTAAACTTATATAGTTATGAAAAGGACACTATATATATGAGGAGGTTCCACGTGCAACTAGTTGGACCACTATTTTACAGTCCAGCAGATAATTGCTAATATATCATATGCATATGAAATCCACTCTTCCAACAATGTATCATGTGCATATGAAATCCACTCTTCCAACCGGTTGGATCCACTCATCGGGTGGGCCACATGTGTACTTTAGATCAAATCAATGGCTGTTTAAATGGATTAATGGCTTACTTTCACCTTTGGTTTTCTTTGTGGTATGCCAACCATTTCAATGGGTTTGATGTCATACATACATGACACTTTGACTCTCATTCCCTCATTAGACCGAAACTTATGGTCCAACTAGTTGGACGTAAGGCCTGCTCATCCATGAAAGAGTGTAATTTTTACCTTCTCGAAGAGGTAGACCGGACCATCGGTGCACTTTGAAATTCCTTAAAAAGTGCAAGGGTTTTACAAATTACTGCTTAAAAATACAGTATTTGTAAGCTTGCAAATTGCCACGTGGTTAATTCATTATTATTTTAAATATCATATTCTGTTTTTTTTTTTTAATAAAAAAAACGGATGTTATTCCTTTCGGGCCAGCTTGGTTTCTTGTAATTATTGATAGATTAAGGTAAATAAATAATAGGTATTTACTTTTGTATTTTCTCCACTAAGATTTTATAAGTACCACAAACTTTAATTGTACCGTCTTAGCAAAACTCTATGGCCCATATGATGTATGTGTTTTATCCACACCAATCATTCATTTTGTAGATTATTTTAGGACATGATCGTAAAATGAAACAGGTCCATATCTCAAGTGGACCACACTAAAGGATGCTGTGGGAATCACGAGGTCTACGGTTGAACTCACTATTTTCTATGGTGTGGTCAACTTATGCTGTGAAGTTTTCTCATTTTTTGACTCATATCCTAAAATAATATGGGAAAATAAATGAACAAAATTTATATTACAAAAGGTTTATGTATTGCTCATAAAATTCAGCCAATATTACAACATTTTTTATTATACGTTTGTCACAGTTTAGTTGTATTTATGCCTAACCAAACAAGCTTTTAACATATTTTGAAGAAAAGATGAAACTATATCTTAAAACTTCCATTTCTTTCTATAAATAGAAGAAAAATTAAAATTAATTTTGCAATATGTTTCATAGGGTGAAAAATAAAAATATTTATGTTCTTACTGTGAAGAATTTTATAGTATATTTCATATGGGTATTTTCATTATTTTTAATTATTGTGATTAAAATTACATATAAAAATAAACTAAATATGAGCATTTGTAATAAAGATGAATTAACCAGGTAGCTATTTTCAAACTATATATTTTCATATGGTTATTTGCAAACATCATGTAATTGATGTAGGAATCTATAAACTCCAAATTTTATATTAATTATGTATCATGAACTAAAGACAACAATTATTTGATCATTAGAATGTTGGATTGATGGACGGGTAAAAATAAAAAATATCCCAATGACACTCTACAAACAAACAAGCATCCAAGAATCAACGGTTAGGATTGTTTGATTAATCTAATTTTCAAAGGGTGACTTAGTGATAGCAAGTTCTACAATTTAAGCAGTTTAATTTAACTTATTATGACTGCCTGTGTATGAGGCATCTTATTCTCCCGGAGTATTAAATGATCGCCCATTTTAGCTGAATTGCACGGTACGATCATGCCTTAAAGGAATAAAGGCTTTCTGTACGTCTAGCAGGAATCTACGGAAAAGGTAGCTAGCATATATCTAATGAAAAATGCTAATTACACCCGCCTCACACGTGGAAATGAGTGACACGTGTGAGGTCCACCTACTCGTCAGTCAAACCTCACCATGTAAATTCCATGCATTGAAAATCAGGTAAATACGATCATCAGGTAGGCCACACGTGCATACAAAAGTTTGACTAATGGCCAATTGATCCTGACCATTAATTTGTTATGTACGGGTAAGGCCATCTGATGATTGTGTTGGACTGGTTTTTTATACATGGCAAGTACATTTTCAGGATTATCTGACGGCGGGCTTCGATCGCCCACACGTGACTTGTTCCACGTGTGAGACAGGTGCGATTAGCATTCCTCATTCCAAAATTGTTATTAATTCCTCGATAAATTTCATTAGTTAATGTAGATTTACATGCATGGGACCCACCATGATACGTGAGTGCCATCCAAACCGTTCAATAGATGCAGCCCCACTATTGGACCTAGATCCGAACATTGATCCTAGTCCATAACTCATTGGGCCCCACCAAAGGGAAAAATCGAGTACGTTGGTGGGGACGTTCACCATAGAAACTTCCATATGGAATTTGGGATCCAGCTAGTTGTGTATGTAGCATGCAACCCAGTCACCAGGCAATTCCCATCAGGATGAAATTCATTACACACCAAAACTCAAGTCATTAAAAGTCTTAGGTGGGCTAAGTGATCTGACAGTGGGTGTACTAACAAGCTAACATAAAACAATAAGTCTTAGGTGGACCCTAACAAATGAATATATATGTTAGATGCGTGATTCAACAGTTCTCTAGTTCTCCGTGTGTTATGTCTATCCTTGAGCTTTTGATAGGGGCAGCCGATTGCGTGCTGCCCCCCACTTGGACTTAATCTGCATAGGAGGGCTCCGCGGGGCTCACTGAGATGTATAGGCTTCATCTATGCCGTCCATCTATTTTTTTACAGATTATTTTAAGATGTAAAACAAAAAATGAAGTAGATTCAATGCTCAAGTGGACCACATAGTGGGGATTGAATTTCCACCGTTAAAAACTTCTCATGAGTGGCGGGAGTTTTGTATCAATCCGATGTCGTCGAGGCCGATATCTATGTTTTCCCTTCATCCAAGTCTATATGCCATTTGTATGGCAAATTAACATCACGATGGCCCTTAGGAGTGGAATGGTGAGTTTCTCTATCTCTATTGTTTCTTGGTGCAGTTTATTTGTGCATTGGATGTGCTTAATTTGTAGGCTCATGCTGTAAAAACGTTGAGGGACTAAAAAAGCACACAAAAATGAATTAAGTAATTCAATTATACTAAGTATAACACAATTACTTTAAAATTTAATATAAAAAAATTCGTACCCAAAAAAAAAAATAAACCATTGCATAAAGTAACATATATTATTATAAAAGCAAAAAAGTACAAGAGCAAGGGGATTACTTGATCTAACAATCTTGAATTAATGCAAACTACACCCTTGAAATCTTAGAACGAATAAAAAAGCCTAAGATACCTCACAATTTTAATTACATCTAAATATAAAAATCATAATTGAAATAGGAAATATATTCTGTAAAATCTCAACTCTGCAAAAATCTATGTAAAGCTATGCATCAAAGTAATAATAAACGATGGAGAGACAACATATAAATTAAATTTTCTTCAATTGCATTAAGCAATCTTCAATGGTATAAAGATGATATTCGATGTCATTGAACCATCTTTGATAGCATTAAAAAAAACACCTAATTAATCTAGCAACCAACCGAAAAAAATTCAAATAATTCCGATGGGATCGATCTGATTTTGATAGCATCCCAGGCTGCTTAATGATATTAAACCTGTCTCCGATATATTGGTGAATTTATATATTTAAAACATCTATACAACAAAAATGATATGAAAAAAATGGGTCGACTGCGTAGATAAAACCCATACATGGGGCTGGCAGGATGTAGTCCCATGCCATGACACACCAGATGTACGGTGCCATGCTAAGACATACCAGATGTACGGTTTAGATTCCACATAAACGTGTACAGGCTGGCCAGGTGTGGAACACGCCTTGCGAGGTTCACGATGAATGAGCCTCGTCCCATCTGATTCATAATTGGACGGTGATGGGATGTGGGCCCCACATCTCTTTAACATCCAGTCATGACAAGATCTGATATGGGTGTCTCCCATCATCGGTCATTCCACAGACACTTCTAATATCGCGTGGGCGCACAAGCTACATATGATTGTGACGTGTTTGTTTCCATGGGTATAGATAAATCAAGAGGCAGAACTGTGGGCCATTTTTCTTCTAGAAAGCGTAGACTTTTAAGGGTTAGTTTGACCGTATAAACAAATAATGCAACTAATATCTGATAATTGCCACTAAAAATTGGAATTTATATTGGAGAACTGATCAGATACGGCATCTGTATCAGACGTTCTTTTCCCGCCAATTTATCACATTTACAGAATATCCAAGCCGTGCAAAAGGTGGGCCACACCATCATGACAACCTGATTTGAAAATCAGGCTGATCCAATATTTCATTGGATGGGCCAGACAAGCATACTCATACTATCGGCTGTCCATTGATTTTGATGTTGTGCCTGCCATTGGGACTGAAAATGAAGCATTTCAGAAATGATTATACAAAGGCACTGTAATGTGAACTTTTACGTACATCCGGTTCTTTCCTGCTAATATTCCACGTGTGTAAGAAATCCGATCCATCCATAAGATGGGCCACATGGTGGGGATCCACCGGAATGAAAATTCATTTGGTTCATTCATGAAATGGACTACAGCCATACATTTGAGTCCAGCCATCCATAGGCTGTCGGTTTGATTTCGTCCGTTCATTAGGAGCACTACAGCTATACATCTGAGCTCGGTCAGTAGCTTTCAATTGATCCCAACCATTCATTAGGTGTATCATCACTGTACATTAGTCCATCCATCAGCTGTGAATTGATTTTGATATTATGGCCTGCCCCATAAGTGGGCCAGTCTGATTTTCACGCCATGTGATCTTCATCATGTTGTCCAACTTTTGCACGGTTCAGATTTCCCGCACATGTGACATAAGAGATGATGCATTATGCCTATGAAAGCATGACAAGGGATAACATTGATGTCCCTATCTTCTAGAAGAGTTGGATACATCCTCCTAGAGAAAATGCTTTACAAAGTACCAACCTTGATTAAATGTCAAAAAACAGATTAAAAGAATCCCCATCATATTCATCCAGAGGAGTCATATTCAAGTTAGCAGACCATGAAAATCCATAGTTATACACACAACCACCGTACACATACCACACATGTACCACAATCGAAACCGTCCAAACTGTCAGACCGAGTCTAGATGGGGCATGGACCCAAAGTCAGATTAGTCGGATAATCATAATCCTAATTAATGAGCATTTGTTAATTGAACTTGATCTGGTTACAAGTCCATTTGATGCCGCCCCACCAATCCACTGGACCTGATTTACAGTTACTGAGCCATTGACGGTGGAGTCAACAATTCCTATGGTTTGGATTTAGGAACATGCCGCCAGGTAATCAAATGTTTTTATCATTGATTAATGGGCCAGGAGCTCATGCCCCCAGATAAAAAAATAACCCAAGGTGGTAAATGACAAGGAGAGAAGGAGCAAAGACTACTTTATATGTATTGAAATAATAATAATAATAACCCATGCTTACTTCATTGGTGGTCCATTTTTAATGTGCCAGCTTTGGCCCCACGTAGAATAGACCCCGTCTCCAATATGTTGAGATCCGCCCAATTCTAAATATATTTATATTCATAAAATTATATGGTTTTAAGCACATACGAGTTAAGCCTTACCATGATAATAATTCATAACATGATGGTAATAATTCATAAACATGAAAAATCAACTTGACTCAGGTGAGTTGGTGGTGCAAGGATGGACATATGAGGTCGAGTATCATCTTCCTCAAGGGGTAAGTATATCCACAAATCTTGCATATATGTCTTAAATTCATGAAGAAATATAAAAAATAAAAATAAATTCTAATAAAATTTAAAATAATTTAATTGATTTTTAAAAAAATGAATTTATAATCCCGTAAATATTGAGATAAATTATAGGAAGAAGTTTCATAATCAAACTACAACTCAAACTCCTTGAAATTGTGACTTATCATAAATAGTAAACTTATTATTTATAGATGATTATAATTTTTACTAAACTTGAGGATTTTCGAATAAAAATAATTAGTGTCCTATTTGGCCTAAAAACTTTATTCTCCTAATATCTCTAAGCACTTTTTATATTGTACACAACTCCTAAAATTTATTGGATCAAAAGTTATGATCAACCTAAAACGTACTCTAAATGATAAAAACAGAAATAAAATAAAATTTCAATCAACATTACAATGGAATCTCGCAAATTCAGTCTAGGAAACCTGGCATAACAGGCTGATTAGCTAAAGTAGCATCTCCATCCCCAAAATCACATATGGTATGTCTAATAACATTTCACTTTGTAAGATATACATCTTTTAAAGTTTTGAGTCTGGATCACTTCCACTTCCGAACAGGTATTATCCGTTCCGTCTTAGCTATGAAATTGTGCGCCCATCTTAGGCATGAAATTGCCAGCGACCCACTCTACATCAGTTGGGTCAACTTAAAAAGTTTACTAAGACTTTGCTTAGCCTAACTCACTATTCAATATCACAAAGCCTTGCTGAGTCAACCAAGTTAGCTGATTTAATGAATCTTATGGACTTGTGACCGAGTTAGACTTTTATAAGTGATGGTCCTAATAACTCGACTTGAAATCTGGTTGAGTTGATTTGGTTGTGAGTTAAGATTGGCTAAGTTGACCTGACCCGAACCTGCACGGCAATCAAGCTGGACCTCATCCAAACCTGACTATCTACTAAATGGGTCGAGTCCCTAACCTTTTATAGAAAACCCAACTAATTAAATAAATGAAGTGGTTTATCTAACTTTGACCCGACTCAGGAATTAACTAGTTGGGCTCGACCCGATAATTAAATGGTTCGGGTATGCAATTCCATTGGACCCGACTAGACCGGACCACTTGGACCACTAACCCAACGACCTTTTTCTTCGAAAGCTCTTCCAATCGACTTTAATAAAGATAAGTGGAAAAGGTGAAAGCTTGTGACAGCAGTTGGTTGGACTCACGAGTCTGAAATCTTCTGGAATGATATATTCCCGGACCCGATGATAAGACTTGCATACGTAAGTTTTGGGTTCGCACAAGTGGGGTCCATGATTCAATGATCCATACCATTGATCTTTCAATCTGATGAAAATTGACTGTTCTGATCAATTAATTGTGGGGTCCACCTATGCAAACTCAAAACCAGAGTTTAATGTGCACATCCTGTGGTAGAAGAGCATGCAGATTACTTGTTGATCAACGGTGCAACAGTCAGTCAACTTCTTAAAGAGGAGGGCATTTGTGTCATTTGGAAAAAGTCGAAATCATTGGAGATGGTCTCTTTTCAAATGAAATGGACCTGGACCGGAATCCCCCACAGCATCCATCTATGCAGCAAAACACCCCAAGCTCTGTGGGCCCACCATGTTATCCACGTGAAATCCAATCCGTCCATCAGTTGAGGTCCCAAAATTCTAGACCCTATTAAAAAATATATCTAAACAGTCGGCTCATGTGTGTCACACCTCAGGCAACAATGGGAACGGGATGTTAACCATAGGTTTGTTAGCGGTCCACCTTGGTGTTTATATTTCATCAAAACCGTTCATCATGTGTGAATCATAGGGATAAATTTAATTAATAAAAATTTATTCTTGCTCCAAAATTCAAGTGGCCCACACCGCATGAACTTAGTGGTTTTATGCATGGTTTTACATTATTAACATTGGCGTGGCCCATTTGAGTTTTTTTCGTATATAAAATATTGTAATTACGGTGAAAGTAAATATTTTCATCTGATGGACGGAGTGGATTTACTATATACAATATATGGACCCCAGGTGTTGAGGACAATTCAGGTCCTGTTAAGTATTCAACTCTATAATTGAGTCAAGACCAGCCCAAGCCCATTGTAATGCCTTGTCCCAACTAGCCGTAGATTTTCTTGTCTCTTTGTTGAGTGGCCCATGGCCCATGTCCCATGTAGCTTTCATGGGATTCTCACAGATCTCTTCCTTTGTGACTTCTATGGGGATAATTTTAAAGTAGAATATATATATTTTTTAATTTATTTGATTGTGGAAGGGCCCAAATGGATTGTCTACATTGCTATGGACCGAGTAGGGCCGGCAGGAGAACAGGAGCTAGGTTTAGGTGTCGCTGAATGGGCATGAGTCCATGATTTGATATTAATTTCAACACGATTAATAATTCAATCGCGTGGAGGTATACCTGTTAAGGCGGCGACACTTTTTTGTTTTTTTTACATGTGCACACAACCCCACACACACACGCTGGTGGAATTTTACCACCTATGGATACTCGAACCCTTGACCGGGTGTTGAAACTCCTGAGAGTCTACCACCCGAGCAAGAGCAAGGATGTGACATGACACTTCAACGCACCAAGGATGCATCCACAACAATTTTATTTATTTATTTATTTTTAACACACGCACACACAACTCACACACTCACGCTGGTGGAATTTCACCACCTATGGGTACTCGAACCCTTGACTGGGAGTTGAAACTCCTGAGAGTCTACCACTTGAGCAAGAGCTAGACCCATATGTGGTGAAATTCCCCACAATTTTTACTTGTTTTTGTTCACATTCTCTCTTTTTCTTATGTTTGTGTAAACATTACTTGTGATATATATATATATATATATATATATATATATATATATATATAGAGAGAGAGAGAGAGAGAGAGAGAGAGAGAGAGAGAGAGAGAGAGAGAGAGAGAGAGAGAGAGAGAGAGAGAGAGGTGTATTTTCATATTTTTTTTTAAAAAAATTTAATGTTGAAATAGCGGAGGAAAGTATATCTTGAAAGATTTTAAAGATTTTAACAATGAGTATAGCATTGAGATTCACTACACAGTCCCTGTACTCAGACTTACTGGTCACAGACTAGTTACCAGAGTCATTCATACAAGGAGATTTTACGATCCTCCAACCTTGAGGCAAATATATAGACTCTAGTTGATTGCGGATAGCTGGATACACCTTGGCCTGATTGGTTTTCAGCGACTCTAGAAATTTATGTGTGCCATTTTCTAGCCGCCTTTGACAGGTAAAATAAAATTGAGGAACAATGGGTAGCCAAATTGAATTATAAGCACCTCGAACTATACCAAACAGTGGCGTGAGCGCGAACTTCCTCCCTCTCTCCTCATAATGGACTAGTTGGGATAAGGGTCGAGCCCTTAGGCGGCATTCACAATATTTATATACTTTAATTAGTTTTTAACTGATAAATATTAATTATTAATAATGATAGATGTTGGATCCTCTACTTCGTTTATAAAATACGTTTAGAGCTCTTCTCATGGAGCCCACCATATTTATTTATATCATTCAACTCGTCTCCAAGGATCATCTCATAATGAAAGTGATGTCCCAAAAATAACAATGATCAAACATCAAGTGAGCCACCATGATAATGAAAAGTTTTTAGGTGAATGTTCATTGTTTTCTATGTTGTGGTCTACTTAGGGCCTGCTTGGATCAAGAATTACATTGGTAGTGTAAAGTAAAAGCATAAAACTTGTAAATTATATTGTTTATCCGTTAAATGAATGCGAATTCAGCTTTTTAAAAAACATATTTGTTTAGCCTTTGTAATTGGTGGACTACATCCTTAATGTCTAAAATACATCAATTGGATAGATTTGTCTGAGCATATGTTTCATTAATGAGAAATACATGTAAAAATAATTAACATGCTTGATACCTATTCACTTGTGTGTAATCAAGTGAATAAGTATCAAGCATGTTAATTACTTTTACATGTGTTAATAACCTCTTACACACAGGTGAATGAGAGTTGTAGAGAGCTTGATTATGGAGGATCTAACTTCATATTGCTACATACTTTTTAATTCCCAAATTGGAAAAGAACAAGGCTCATCCATAAGGCATATGCTACAACGTTTTGCATGTGGGGCTCTATGTAGTGTGCATGTTGTCAGCAATGCTTGCTCCACACCTCTCATTTTAACAAAATCGCCCTATCATGAAAGTAGGACGCTCGAATGTAAATTACTATTATTTTTTAGGTTTATTTAATTTAAAAATATATTACCATACATTTTCTTCTAGTTTTTTAAACATAGTAGTATCTCTTTTTATTTTTTATTTTATCAATGCTATAAAATCTGATCATTTTAGTTAATTATTAGGGTGTTTTTATATTGCCATCAATATTTCATTTTTTCATTAGGTTCTATTTGGCGGGCCATGCCTTCCGTGTACGATTTGTCGCAATAATGCAGCACTCTTGGGCATAATAGATGCAATGAAGACAATTTTAGAAAAGATAAAATTTATGGAGGAAAGTGCTACTTTAGTGCGGTGAATTTCACGACTAAGGCATGGGGCCTGCCAAATTAAATTAGACTTGATCTTTTCTTTTTTCAAAGATCCTTTGATTAAGCCGGCCCTAAATCTACAACTAAGGAAAATAGTTCTTTTTTTGTTTTTTTAAGATGAGGCTAGTGAGATAGTGCTATATACTCTTAGGGCTTGTTTGGATCATAATTTACTTAAGATAAGTTATTTATATTGCAAGTAACTTATTTTAATTTCTCCTCTCTTTTATGTCTCCTATTTCTCTTTTCAGTAACTTTTAAAAAATAGTAAAGTTAAAAATAATAATGATTAATTAATTAAAGTGATTAAGTACTTTTAAGTAAAAAATTTATCTATAACTAAACATAAATCAAACTGTAAGTTAAAAATAAAAAATAAAATAAATAAAAAAAATAAAAAGAAAGAAAAACTTATTTGGTGGTATCCAAACGGGCCCTGACACTACCTACACATGCGCCATGTCTTCTAAAATCCAAACCAACGCATTTTATTAAAATTTCAGGCCCACGAGGAAATTTAGTAAGCCACAATCTTAAACTCAAAATCAGCCGATGGTAATTTGATATGATTTCGATAGGTGATAACACTGTTGTTAGTGCTTTTCAAGAGAAAATGTGTTGAAAATCATTCTCAATGGCAGCCAAACAGGCCACTACATTTTTTTTCTTAATTTTTAAATCATAAATGGGTATTCCAAATCCAAGTGGAAGCCTATCACCCTAATGAGTAGACTATGAGTGCCCATTTCAAACCCAACATGAGACGAGTATGATTATGGTACGGGTGCATGCATGTCCTTGCCTTGAGAAAATAAGTGGTTGGTGGGTCCCAATATCACCACCGTTTGATCTTTGGGTGGGCCCAATCATCGTCCCTGGTATATAGAAGTTACACTGGCTGGATGGTAAAACTGCCTGATTTTTATTGCTGGATGTGAACTTTTGACCGTTGCTTCTTCCTAAGGACCGTTAAGTCGTTGATCAGAGGATAAGATTATCCAGCCAATGCGATATTTACGCAACTGTGAGAACAATCAGATGGACGGTATAGATCATCTGTCTGTTCAAGTGAGTGGGTCCGATCATTGATTACCCAAGAATGGCCAAGCAACGGATCATCCATCATGGCATCTGAGTTGTATGCAATGTATGCACCTGAGACCATAGTGACAAATCTCCTCTTTGGCAATTTCTCAGCACGGAATTTTCTAGTGAGATTTTGAAATTTCGATGTTTTCTCTAGATATTATCAGGAAAATCTCACTAAAAATAGTAATATTTAAAAACTTTATTTTAAATTATTAAATAATTTAAAATATAAATATATAGTAACATCATGAAGTCCTTAATTTTTATTATTTTTTGAGTTAATATAGGGATAATTTTAATGCGATTGCATAATGTGTTTCTCGCGATGGTATTTTGAGATTTTTAAAATATCAGCCATATTTATGACTCTGGGTGTGGTTTCTTCCCTATTTGATTGGATCTTGGACCATTGATCAAGAAATTGATAATGGGCCATTCCTATTAGATGAAGCGCTGGGCTTGGGCTTCACCTGGCTCATTGTGTGAGACTCTGGCTCTACCCTACCAGCCACTAGCTAGATGGAGTAGGCTCAGGGATGGCAGTGGGCCGAGCCACTGGGTTCGACCATGCAACCCAACCTTGCAGATCCAAGGCCTGGGTCCCTAAACTTCACCCAAGGGCAGGGACTGGTCTTGAAATCTAAGCCCAGTCTCCAGGCCATACTGGGCCTCCACCAATGACGAATGGCCCATCTTGGTTTGTGGGCCCAGTAAAATCATAAGTAGGCCCCATTATATAAAGGAATGGACTGTTTAAAGACACTTGTTAATGGTTTAATTCAATTTGCATGTAGTTTAAATTGAATACAATCCACACCCTTCATATATGAGACCTGTTATCGATGGAGGAATAATTTCAAACCTTTAATCATTTGACTCTTTTTCTTATAGCCCCTGCTCTAGCCCAACCCTCCACAACCAATTCCTTTTCGACCCAATTACAGCCAGAGGGCCAACTCTCAATGGACCAGGGTTGGACCAGGGCAACCGCAACTCAACCCTAGCCCACCCCCCTTAGATAGGCCTGAAGCACCGACAAGTTAGCTATTAAGGCCTGGCTCAGGCCCATTTTATATTAAGGTTTGGCTCAGTAATGACATGGACCACATTCCAGGTTTCTAATTTTATAACTAAGGATATAAATGTTCCATTGAATTGGATTGAGATAAATTAATGAAATGATATAGAAATGATCAAACTTCAGAGTAGTCCAGCCCCCAAACTGCAATTACTACTGTTTCAAGCTCAACTTAAAATAGGCAGAATTTCAACTACAAATATGATTGTCTTCATAAAATAAATTGTGCACCCCACCTTGGCTCATTCTTGCATAATGAAATGTATGAATTGCAATTCATTTGAATTGACTATTCAGACTTTCCCTTACATGTAAATGATTGTGTTAGATCCTCTCTACACGCCTGTTTGGATACCACCAAATAAGTCACTTTTTCTACTTACAGCGGTAGATAAGTAACTTATTTGAAATAAGTAAATTTAATTTATAATCAATTATAACTGACTTTTTTTTACTTAAAATTACTTAATTACTATAACTTGATAAGTAGAAATCAAGAAAAATTACTTGAGGCATAAGTAACTTAAGTAACTCATGATTCAAACGCTTCTAAGAGTCGCCCGGCCCAACTACCCTTACCTAACTTTGAACCACCCATGGACTTAATATTACCTTGGCCAGTGGGTCCAACTAGGTCCTAGAATGCATGGCCTAATCAATTTTTGGACCCGTCATGTCCTATGGCCATTTAGATTGAATCCTTTGTTTTCCTTAAGCAGGGATTTCCCTTAGTAGGTGATGATGTGGTCCAATCACATTACAACAAATAAAAAATTTATATCTGTGACAAGTTGAGGATCAGGACTCGCCATTTTAATCCTCACAAGGACAACTCAACCTCACATATATACGTGGAATATCCCGTAGATACGTTATGTATTATTCTAATCCAATCTTTGATCAGGCGACCCATCCATCTTGAATGTAGACCATTGATTTCATTCATCTTAAGTGTCCAATTTTTTGTGTATGTGTGGCCCACTCGATCAACGGACAGATTAGGAAACATTCAAGTGGAAGTAGGGATTTCTTCAATTTTTGGGCTGGCACGGGTCGGGCCATGTGGGTTTGGGGCGGGCCAGTGTCCAACTAAATACTAGGCTTGGGCTGTGTTAGGCTATGCCGGGCCAGGTTAGGTCCTGGCCCATTGCCATTCCTAATCCTAGCCATTCATTGGTTACTGTGGGTGGACCGTACCAATCAAATCCATTTTTTGGACGATCCTAATTGCCAATTTCGGACTTTCGCCCATTTTGATCATCGATTGTTTCCTCTCTCTCTCTCTGTCTCTCTGGACAATCCATTAGGAACGTTGATCTTAAGATGCCCTCCTATCGATGGCTTGGATCGTTCAGCCAGTACGGTTTATTGTTAACAGTGTGAATGTTGTACATGGGTGACATACTGGCACGTGATCAAATGATTTAATTCAAATCCAAGCCGTTCATCCACAGCGGCCCACCATACGGATGGTTTGGTCATCAGCAAAAATTTTAAATGAAAATGAACAGATTGATCAAGTGATGAGGATTGACTGATGGAAGTGATTCTTATAGACCGACGAGAGATCTAAATTTGTATTTGGACCTTTTCCATTATGATTGATCTGGACCATTAAGTTGGCCATTGATCACACGGTTAAGGTCAAAGACCATTGAGAGATATGGCAATCAAAAGTGGGTCCATATATAATTGATAAAACTTTCTTATAATCAATATGAACCATTCATTTTTTCTGATCATCGATTCAGTCATTTGGATCGCTAGAGCCATGTGATCTTGAGAGACAAAATCTAAAGTGCGGTCCACAAAATGGACAGTCCAGATTAAGGATGGAAACTAATCAAGAGTTCATATCCACTAAACAAATTTCCTTTAATTAATTCGGACGGTCTGATTTGATTTACCATTTGCCACGCGTAGAGCATCAATGTGCATGACTATGGACTGTCATACTCTGCGAGCCTACCAAATAACTCCTCATCTTCACGCCAGAGGCTGTTAATCTGGGCCGTTCACATGGCGTCATCATGACATGAACCTTAACTGCCCTCGAAATTCGGAATAGATAATGGAGCAGATGAGAAAAATATTTATACTCCTGCATAGAATGAGCAGCCATACGCGTGCTATCCATCTAGCATGATATGTCTCAATCCAAACCGTCCAAATCATAGGCCCCGCGTTATATGGGTGTGTGTCCGAAATTGGATTGGTTGGATGATAATAATAAAAAAAAATCTTATTCATTGAAATTATATTTGTAGAGTTTGGACCTTTGACTATTTTTAGTTGTGACCGTCCACTTTATGGTCAGCAATGGACGGGACGATCATCATCCAGTGTAATTTTTTGGGATTATGCGACATCTACAAGGGGTCCCGAGACCTAAATAGTTTGGATTGGGGTAGATATGCAGATGTAATGTCGTTTAGGAACACTCACACCGTGGACATGTACCGCGTGTGTATATATATATATATATAGAGTACCTTTAGGACCGCTCACACCGTGGTCATGTACCGTGTGTGTATATATATATATACACACACGGTACATAACGACGGTGTGAGCTGTCCTAAAGGTACTATGCGCACGAGCTCACGATAAGCTTATCGTGAGGTTGAGTTGTGTGGGCCGCACCGTGATGCGTGTCAACCATCAACACCGTGTATTTGATGGTTTTCCTTTAAATAATGGGATATTTCAAAAATCAGCCGTATTCGGAACTCAGGTGGGTCATACCATCTAAAATCATGTAAATACACCGTTAAAACATATAAAAGCATTTGATAG
The DNA here is from genome assembly GCA_037074715.1 of Magnolia kwangsiensis. Classification (NCBI taxonomy): domain Eukaryota; kingdom Viridiplantae; phylum Streptophyta; class Magnoliopsida; order Magnoliales; family Magnoliaceae; genus Magnolia; species Magnolia kwangsiensis. Next base: position 91,894,702 of record CM073585.1, read on the forward strand.
GGCCCACCTGAGTTTTGAATGCTGTTGAAACTTGGTCTGAACCCTCATACAAGTGGGAGACACATAGTGGATGGGCTGGATTTGAAAACCACATCTTTTGTGGGCCCCAAAAATGATTATGAATGTTTTAATGGTTGCACGGCCCATCTCCACTTCTGCATGTGGTGTGGCCCACAAAAGTCACGGATTGACTTGATTTTTGAGACCTAGGTCCACGGTGGAATGGCGCATCTGACTGATGGGGTAGATGTTTGAAAGGCATCACGGTGGGGCCCACACAGCTCGACCGCATGGGATGAAGCCGTGAGGCCGAGCGCATTGTACCTCTTCCCTATATATATATATATATATATATATATATATATATATATATATATATATATATATATATATATATATATATATATATATATAGGGAAGAGGTACAATGCGCTCGAGCTCACGAGAAATCACGGCTTTGTCCCATGTGGTCGAGCTGTGTGGGCCCCCCATGATGCGTGTCGACCATCAACACTGTGCATTTGATGGGTCCCCTTTAAATTATGGGATATCCCAAAAATCAGCCGTAAGCGGAACTCAGGTGGGCCATACCATCTAAAATCATGTGAAGACACCGTTAAAACATATAAAAGCACTTGGTGGAGCCCACCTGAGCTTTGAATGTTGCTGAAACTTGGTATGACTCCTAATCCTAGTGGGACACACATAATGGATGGGCTGGATTTGCAAACCACATCTCGGTGGGACCCAAAAAATGATTATGAATGTTTTAATGGTGCACGGCCCCTCTCCAATTCTGTATGTGGTGTGGCCCACACAAGTCACGGATTGACTTGATTTTTTAGACCTAGGTCCACAATGGAATGGTGCATCTGACTGATGGGGTAGATGTTCGAAACACATCACGGTGGGGCCCACACAGCTGGACCGCATGGGACGGAGCCGTGAGCTCAAGCGCATAGTACCTTTTCCCATATATATATATATATATATATATATATATATATATATATATATATGGGAAAAGATACTATGCGCTCGAGCTCACAATAAGCTTATCGTGAGGTCGAGCTGTGTGGGCCCCACCGTGATGCATATCGACCATCAACACCATGCATTTGATATATATATATATATATATATATATATATATATATATATATATATATATATATATCGGTTATTTGAAAAGAAAATGATTTTAAAAAAAAAAGAAGAGAGAGAGAGAGATTAGTTATATATATATATATATATATATATATATATATATATATATATATATATATATATATATATATATTGGTTCTTTTTATTTCTTACAAGGATGAGATATTGTCTATCATGTGGACCACCTTCGATATCCACCGCCCATATGTGGAGCCCACTTTTGATGTGGATTATCCATCATATCATGTGGACCCTATCTTCAATACTAGTTGTCCATCCCGTATGAATCTTGGTTTTAATACTGCATGAATCATGGTTGTAACATTGTATGGATAATGGTTGTAACACTCAATAGAGAGTGATTATAATACTTCAATTTATACATAATGGTTTTAACATTGCATGAGAGGTGGTTGTAAGATTGCATGGATTGTAATTCTAATATTGCGTGCATCATGGTTGTAACACTACATGGATTATGGTTCTAAGGGGGTGTTTGGTGCATGAGATTATATGGGTTTAAGTGGGATGGAATTACGAAAATGCAATAATTACTTGGTGTCAGGGATTGCCGCTTGATCTCGTGGCTTGGCATATAGAATGAAAATGGATTGTTAAACCACTCCACCACTATTGGTTGGTGCTCTGTGGGCCCCACTGTGATGTATGTGTATCATCCATGCCGTCCACCCATTCTTCCAGATCATTTTATGGTAAGAGCCCAAAAATGAGTTTGATCCAAATCTCAAGTGGACCACACAGTGTTGATTGAATGGCCACCATTAAAAACTTTTTTAAGGCCACAAAAGTTTTCAATCAAGCTGATATATATTTTTTCCCTTCATCCAAGTCTTTATTACCTAATCAACCGGTTAGATGTCAAATAATCATTACAGTTGGCCTAAGAGGTTTTTAATGGTGGAATTCAATCACTACCGTTTTCTCATGGTGTGGTCCACTTGAGATTTATGTCTACCTCATTTTTGGGATTAAGTCTTAAAGTTATATTTCAAAATGGATGGACGGCGTGGATAAAACACATACATCATGGTGGGGTCCACATAACACCAACCAAAGTAAGAATGTAAAAATCCCCTACCTAGGTGTGGATTTCAAGAAGAGGCTTCACACGTCAGTCCCAAACACTACGTTGAGATGATCCATGGGATATTAAAACTCACTCCCACCTAATCCCCTTAAAACCCATGCCCCAAACACCACCTAACATTGTATAGATCTTAAGCTCGCTATAAGGATACATTCACTTCCGTTTCTAAAAGCATGTAGTGTTTTTATTTCTTTACAAAAGACTCATCTAAGCTGAATTTTTTGAAGAAAAAATAATAATTTTTTTAAAGTGATATTTTTATAATATGTTTTCATCTCATCTTCTCCCACATTATCCTTGAACAACCTCAAAATCTAATTTTCTAGTTTGAGAGTCTCTATTAAAGAGAGTAGTCAAAAAGCATAAAATACTGTCAAAGAGTAAGAAGTAAATAGAGAATAGTGATAAAAGAAGAAGGTCTAAAGATGAATATTAAGGATAATTTTCAACAACAAATATTAAAAAAAGGTGTTGTAGCTCTAAAAAAAGTAAGTATTTGAAAAGGAGTGTTTTTGGGGTCTTTTAGCATACATGGGTTTTACTTGGGAAAAAGCTCTAATTAAATAGATAAAATATAACAATGAGTTATTTGAAACTCTAAGCAGTGTACAACACTTGATACTTGACACTTAAAAATAGTTGGTATATTCTCTTCTTTCACTACACCCCGGGCATGATGCTTGTGCATGTAATATAACATGAGAGAGCCATCCTTCCACATAACACTTAGCATTAGAGGTGGGTATGGGATGACTCGATCCGACTAACTCAACTCGACCCAAACCGAATGGGTGAGTCGGTTTGAACCGAGTAGTCTTTGCCCAATCTGAACTTAAAACGAGTCGAGTTCGAGTTACCTCGTAACTTAACCCGACTCGACCTAAAACTCGATCCGGTTAGACTCGAACTCAATCTGAAACCCAACTCAACCCGACTTTATAACCCTACCCGCCACACCCTACCCCATCTCGATCTCAAACTCTATCTCTCCCTCCCTCTCTCATTCTCCTCCTCTTCCAAGCCCGACAACCACCTACAACCATTAGCCTCCTCCTCCTCCTCCTCCTCCTCTCCACTCCCTCCTTCCCTCATCCTCCTCCTCTTCCAAGCCCCGCAACCACCCACCACCATCACCCTCCTCCTCCTCTCTCTTCTCTCCACTCCCTCCTTCTCTTATCTCTCAATCCGACTCAATGCCAACTCGACTTGACTGGGTACTTTTGACCAGATCAGACTCGATCTGGATCAGTTTAGGCCAGACTAAACCCAGATTGAGTCAAGAATGCTCGACTCGGTATCGAGTCAGATTGAATTCGGGTCAGGCCTATTTCAAAAACGGATCGAGTCGAGTCAGCCCTAACTCAGTCCGACTTAACTCGATGCCGAGTTCTACTTGGCATGCTACTAATGTCGATTACGATGGTGTATAGGATAGGTTCCATAATGGAGGCCCATATTTCAAAAATTCATATCTATCGGATAAATTATATCCATTAATTTCCTTCACTTTCTCACCTCGAATTTTGACGACCAAAAGTTTTATTCTTGCAGCTAGCTTTAAGGTCTTTTGATTAGATGGATAGAATCATAAGATCTATGTACATTTTGAACCCTTTGTCATCTCCAGTAAGGGTAACGAGATGAACAGTTCTGATCGATAAATGAACCTGCATAGGGTAGAAAAATATCTTAGAGATCCAGTAAATGTAGAGCATTACACAAGTCGAGTTAGCTCCATCAGCTCGCTTGACTCGACTTGGAAAAGGTCACCTCGCCTTGAAATTGGATTTGGACCAACTCGAGCTACTTTTTGGAGCTCGAAAAAATTTCAAGTTGAGTTCGAGCTTGCTTGAGCTCGACTCGACTTGGATCAAACCTAAACTCGAATTGAATCAGCTCAGTAACTAGATTATTTTGATATTGATGTTGCTCACCAAGTGTTTGATGAAATAACTCAACGAAGTGTTGTTTTGGGTAAGTACGTTCTCCGAGAGATCGGCTGATGGTTAGGAAGGAATAAATACGAAATAAATCATTACAAATTTTATTTTATTTTTACATTATAAGACTACCCACATATCTTGATTTTGATGTTGCTTGCCTAGTGTTTGATGAAATAATTGTAAAGTGTTGTTACTATTTTGCATTCTATGAGAAATTGAAAATGCACTCTATATGTTTGAGAAAATGTCAGAGAGGCTAGAACTCAGCTAGAACTGACCCGAGCTACTGACCGAATCGAGCCAAGCTGGCCAATCAAGCTTGAGGACTAAGTTGAGCCAAGTTCAAGCTGAGGCTAGCTATTGGCCGAGTCAAGCCGAGCTGTGTTAAGCTCGACTCGATTCGATTCATGTACAACTATAAGTAAATGACACACAAGTTAGAGTTCATAGGTAGGGTTTCCAACCAGCTAGCGTGGGCTTTTACTAATGTAGGTATGCTCATTGCGCTAGAGTGGAAAAAATGGGTGATTAGAAAAAACCTATCTGGCTTGTCTAATTTCAACATGCAATTGTGGCTCATCTTACAACCATCCAATTTCAATGCACACTTGTAGCTTATCTTATAATTTGCTGCATAAGCTTACCACTCACCATGGAGCGCACTGCAATATTTATATTATCTAACCCATCCATTAGGGTCTCCCTACAATGAAAGAGACTCCACAAAAATCAGGATGATCCCACTAATAGGTGGGCCACTAGGAGGTTTCCGAGTGGTTGTCCATTTTTCATATGGTATGGCACACATACTAGTTAGATGGGTCTGATATTCAAGGTATCTTATTAGTGCAAAAGGATTACTTATGCTATGATTGGACATCATACACCTAGCATGATGTGTCCAAACATGATCATCATATATATGAGAAATGTATTCACTAAGCTTGTTATGTTTATAGAGGTTATTATTTTATTTTTCAGGCAATCACCGTTAAAGCGGTACACGAGTCGAACTTGGCATAACTCGACTCAGCGCAGCTAGTAGCCAACCCCAACTTAAAACTCAGCTCAGCTCTGTCATTGAGTCTGATTGGCCAACTCAGCTCGATTCGGGTACTAGCTTGGGCCCATTCGAGCCGAGTTCAAATATGACATTTTTTCAAACATATAAATTACGTTTTTAATTTTTCACGCTTCAAATGTAAATATGTAAAAGTGTTTTGCCGGCATTTCATCAAATACTCGACGAGTAGCATTAATATCAAGATTTGGGAGTAGTTGTACAATGTAAAGTTTTTTTTTTTTTTGAGATTTGTTTTTTCAATCTTCCCTCGAATACCCATTTCAATAATATATGTATGCGAGGTAGTTCAAGAAATAATACCTCATTGAAACATTTTATCAAACACTCGGCGATCAACATGAAAATTAAAATGACCGACTTACTGGGCTAAATCAATCCAAGCCAATTTAAGTTGAGTTCGAACTGAGGTCAACCAAACTTACCTCAAAATCTTTTTGTTCTCTAAAAACCAACCCGACCCGCTCTGAATTGAAATTTTAAGTTGAGACAAGTCTAGCTCTTCCCATTCTGAGCTGACCAAGCTAACTAGACTTTTTTTCACCGGACACACTAAAGATGTATTCGCTGAACTAGCTATTGTTATTGTAATTTTCTGTCCAAGGCAGGAGACTGGATTTGCAATATAATGAAAATTTTTATTTTCCTTATACGAAGATTAGGATATAATGGTTACATTTTTTGGAAATCATACAAAATGAAAATTTTTAATCCCATCCACTTCGGAACACAGCATGTATAACTTCTATGGGCAGGTGAATAAGTTTCAATGCAAGTGAATAAATCGGAGCGGTTAGAACATACACGTGGCCGTGCCTTTGCACACTGCACGAGGAAATAGTGGGGCCCACGTTTCAGTAATCCAAACCGTTGTTCTGTTGAGACCCACTGCCGAGGAATCATGTGCCAAAAATCTCCACCATTGGATCCGCAGAGCGACCAATCTTTGGAATTTCTTATAAAGGGCTCGCTGTACTTCTCTTGTCAACCGTCCATTTGCGGCCCAAAATTTTAAAGTCTTCACCTTAAGACGCATCAGATCAATTATCTTGATCACCGAAACATAATAGTTATCTTGATCTTCTTTCCATAAACAGACAAAACGTCAACAGATGTATTCGATCCTCACACATAAAAAGAGATCCACGTGTACATGTCTCGAATCAGCAGCCGCAAGTCTTCGATTGGAGAAACTAACAGACGGTTCAGGTTCAAAGTTTGGCCTTTCCTAGCTAATTATCGTATAGGATTATTTGGGACATTAGATGTAGATATTCAAACGTTTGTTTCGTATGATCAACGGTTCAGATATTACATAAGAAAATCTTGTTTCCATCTGTGGGGCGAGTTCGTTACAAAGCACACTCGCACGAGTGCACTTAACATTTCGAGCTAGATAAGGACCTCAGTTTCCACGTTTCCCAATATAGAAAGCATCACGTCACCCCTCGGAAGTGGCAATTGATCGTCCTCGACTCGTGGATTGCGTACGCGGACTGGGTCCTACCCACGCCCGTCTTTAGCCAGGAACGGACAGTTCTGCTTGCGGGCCCACCGTGATCTATCCGTTTATCCATGCTGTCCGTCCCTTCTATCATATCATTTTAAGGCATTTGCAGAAAAATGAAGCAGATCAAATGATCAAGTGGACCACACCAAATAACAAACTTGGATTGCATTAAATGCATGAAGCATTAAATGGAGGTTCAAGTCATGTACGGTTAATCGTTGGATCTGACTCTCAAGGGCTTGGATTGAATACTGACAGGATGAGTAGCGAGACTAGCTACTAATGTTTTGGACGCCGTAGATCCATGTGGGAAGATCATTATATCATAAGATGCAAAGAATGAGTTATATACGAATCTCCCCACTAAAGAAAACAGGGGAGGGAGTGACACCAGCGTTAAAACTTCCGAGCGCTACAAAAGTTTTCAACCAATCTAACGTGCGTTTTTCCTTCTTTTGAGTTGGTTAGGATTTCGAAAAAACTATTATGTCGAGCCATAGTTTCGACAATGGACATCAATCATCCTACCGTTTTTCATCCAGGGCCTGTTGTGGGATTAGAAAGGATTAGGTGGGATGTAATTCAAAAAACATAATTATTACCTTTAGTAGGGATGGTCCCCGGTTGCCATGTGATAAGATTAATGTCATGCTCCGGTGCTACATTGAATAGATATATATACCATTATTTGAAATTATTAAGAATAAAATATATGTGTTATATCTATGCTGTTCATTTATTTTGTATCCTCACTTTATAGCATGGGCATATAGATGAGATAGATCCAAAACTTATGTGGCCTCTAGATAGTTTTCAACAGTAAGTATTTAATTTCCATTGCTTTTTATGATTAGGTCCACTTGAACTTTAAATTTATCTGATTTTTTGGCCCATCCTTTAAAATAATCTCAATAAATGAGTAGACAGTGTGGATATAGCCCATACATTGGTGGGACCTACACAACTTAGAGTGAAATTGGCACATGACCAAATGCAACTCCATTTAATGTAATGCAAGCTTTTCCATACTTTTCAAATATGAAGTGGAATTTGCGATCCAAATGAATCCCATCCCGCCTAATCCTACTGCCCCGAGAGGCTCTTAATAGCTAATCTATGTCCTGGTACGAGAAAAAAGATAGACGTTGTGAATAAACAAACACATCAAGGTGCGCCCACCAACGGAATTGCCCACTCATGGCCAATTCCGTAGACAGGCCCACGTTTGAGTGTTTGCTTTATCCCCGCTGTCCATCCTTTTGTCAGATTTTTTTAATGAACGTGCACAAAAATTAACCGTGAGTAGATCCAACGTTGAAGTGGACCACATTGAATAATAAACTTTGGATTGCATTATATGCAAGTGTTATCTTTGGTGTGGTCTGCTTTGGCGTTGGATCTGCCTCATTTTTCCAACATACTTTCGAATGATTTAAGAAAAGGTATGTACGGCGTGAATTAGCCGATAAATCACAGTTGGCCTGTCGACAAAACTGCCCATGGGTTGCTAAAGACAGCCGGCGTTGGAAGCAATCCGCGTCCCCTCAAGCTCAGATTTCTCATTGAAGGGAGCCATAGCACCGTCAGCCAGACTTTCTTTCTATTGCATGGATCATGATCCGCTATTTTTCTATAGAAAAAAATCTACACTCCTTGATTTATGGCAAATATGTGTTAATGGTCCTTATATAATTAAAAAAAATCTAGAATTGAATGTTGAAGTCTTCTGTTTATTTATTTATTATTATTTTTTTGGTTCATCTTAAAGCACAAGCCCAAAAACAAAGCATATCAAAATTTCAGGTAAACCACGCCTCGGGAGAAAGTGATGATTGGATGCCCACCATTAAAAACTATCTCATCAGGTAAAAGTTTTTGATCAAGCTGATAAGTGTTTTACTTTTGGTAACTTATTAATTAAGTTGGATAGCTAAAAGGAATCATTTTCCAGTGGTGTGGACCACCTAAGGTATGAATCTGCCTAATTTTTTGAGTCATGCCTGGAAATAATGATTCAAAATAGATAAAACACATACATCATTATGGAGCTTATATAGCACCGTCCATCAGTCACGTTGCTATTAGCAGTGTCAGTACACAATCCAGACCTGCCCTACACAAAACGAACAGTGGATATCCCATCCCCACCGTTTTGTGATGGCGTGGCCTACCTGAGCTTTGGATTATCATGATGTTTCGGGGCAACCATGAAGCAGCATGCCCAATGGACCGAATGTATCTCATGAAAGTTGCTACTATCCCACAGAGTGGCAATGGGCTGGGCCAGGCCTAGCCTAACATTTAAGATTGGAGGCCAGAGCCCAGCCCAACCTCAATAGAGGTCCAGAACAATAGGTCCGACCAGAAAAATAATTAGACATGGGCCCAACTAAAAAATTAATAAAATTCCTATTTTCATTTAAATATTCTCAACCCATCAATTAATCAAGTGGACTGGACATGCATAGAAAAATAAACATTTTTAAAAGATGAAACCAACAGATTTGAGATGGATGGATAAACTAAGGAGGATTGGAATGGCATGTTGGTGGAATATAGACAAAGTGGGTTGGACCAGGTTGGCTGGGTCAGGTCAGGCTGAAATGACTCGGAACCCAAGCCCAGCCCGAAGATTTTCGAGCCATGCTTGGTAAGCCCAAGCTCGGTCTACCAATCAAGCTAGTGGGTCCAAACTCGGGCCGAAGCTTGTTGGGGCTGATCAAGTCAGATGGGCTAGCCAGCCCATCGCTTCCATTTCCATATGAGCCTGCTTGAGTGTTGTGTGCATCTTGCATCCATGGTCTCCATTGCCGAACCTTGTGCTGCACTTGTCAGAACTGAAAACCCGTGTATCAGGTGAAAATACGCGGCCATGTGTCATATTAGTTCCCTTCAGGTTTGCTCCGGCCAAAACACGCTCTCTCTCTCTCTCTCTCTCTCTCTCTAGATACTGAGGAAAATGCAGCCCACAGCTGAGATTAACCAACGAATTGCCAGGATTTCAGCTCATATCAACCCTCCCAATCTACAGGTTTTGATTACTCTTCCATACCCCTCTTTCTTGCTTTTTTTGCCTGTTTATGATTTGCTGAAGATGGCAGGTTATTATTATTATTTATTATTATTATTATTATTATTATTTTTAAATTTTCATCTTTCTTTATGACATTGGTTTTCTCCGGTTTCTGTAATGGTGGCGAGTTTCTATATAAATTATGTGTTTTTACTTTTTATTTGGGGTTTTCAGTTCTGGGTTTTGCTCCTCTGATGTTAAAATGGTGTTTTGGATTTGATTCTATTGAAAATTATGGTATTTATGGATTCTTTCCTTTGTTTTTCATCATGGTTTTTCTTTTTGTCTTTTAAATTTGATAGAAAGGTAGTTTGTTTGAGGCTGTGTTTGGCTCCGCTGTCGAATTGATTTCAATTTTAGTTCAGTATTGAGGAAATGCCCATATTGTAATTTCTGTTGTTGTCCACTCATAGTGTGGAAGTAGCCCTCAAATGGATGTTATATATCTGTTCAAGTCCAACTTGCAAACTATGCAATTGCATTTTGGAGCTTTGTCATTCCATATAGATACTTAGGAAGGTAATTACAATTTGGTAATTTCCACTTTATTGAACTAGTGATTGTGATTTGATAGGACGGTGTATCCTTGCATCCAAACATAGCTAATGGTTTCCGGTTCTGGGTTTTGTTTTTCTCATTTCGGTGATGGCATTTTGGATTTTATTCAGTTAGAAATTTTGGTATCTATGGATTCTTTCCTTTAAAAAAAATAAAATAAAATAAAATATTGAGGTTATTTTTTATAGAAAGGTTGTTTTTGGATGCACGATTGAATTGAATTTTAATATTGGTTCAATTGAGTGGTGGTTATAAATTGAAGGATGGACTTCAACTTTTTTATTTTTACTTTTTCCCCATTTCAGTTCTGAGTTTTCTGCTTTTGATGAAGGTGTTGCTGTGATTGATGAACTTTACTGACATTTTCTCATTCTTGTGATTGTAGTAACAAAATTTTCGATTTTCTAGGAGACATGAATTATTGATAAGTTCTCCAAAATTAAATTCTTGAATAGTCCATGAATTTTTCAGTAGTTCTAAAAAAGAAAAGAAAGGAACCCCCAAAACGACCGTTTTCTTTTCCCTACTTTAGATAAAGTGGTGATGGTTTAGTTCTTCGTTGGCCCCAAAACGACCTGATGCTGAACATGACATTAGAGTAGGGTTGGCAAAAAAAGAACAACAAGAATACAAAGAGAGAACTTTGGAGTTTTATGATCATTCTGATTTTCCCGATTAACTGCCTCACGAAAGTTTCCCAAACTCAAACATTGTGACATTCTTGTGATGGAGTTTTTCTAGTTTAGATATCGATAAATTGTGACATGGCATTAGAGTAGGGTTGGCAAAAAAAGAACAACAAGAATACAATGAGAGATCTTTTGGAGTTTTATGATCATTCTGATTTTCCTGATTAACCGCCTCATGGAAGTTTCCCAAACTCAAACATTGTGACATTCTTGTGATGGAGTTTTTCCAGTTTAGATAGTGCTCATACTCTTATTTCTTTCCTGTTATGGTTTTATGGGTTTGTAATGGGTGCTATAATGGTGTTGGTTATGAAAGCTGAAGCATTTTTTTTTTCTATAATATCTCAATCATTCCACTTGTTTCCATCATCATTGTATGATTAAAATGGTGTGAATTTTGGACTCGAAGATGGAGGGAAGCTCCAGGTTGAGGCCTGCTGTTTGTCGATCAAAAGGTGGGGCATCTGGATTCAAAGTTGCAATCTTGGGTGCTGCTGGGGGCATAGGCCAACCACTTGCATTGTTGATGAAGATGAATCCATTGGTTTCAGTTCTACATCTGTATGATGTTGTCAATTCTCCTGGTGTTACGGCAGACATCAGTCACATGGACACGGGTGCTGTGGTACTTCTCTCCTCCCCCCCCAAAATTTTGGCAAGGATTCACAATGTATAGTTGATTGTTGTTCTTTATGTCTACATTTATTGGTCAGGGTCTTTGGGCTTCCGGTTTTGTTTTTTTAGGAATCTAGTTTCTATGGTTTGAGATTTGCCAACTTGTCATGGTTTTGGTAAATGGCTTGCGTTTTGGGTTTGCTCCCCACAGACATGAGTTCGATTCCCCTTCCTGTGGATTACCCGATGCACGTGGTTGGTGGGTGATTGCCTGCATCTTCAGAGAATAGTCTTGCCTTAAAAAGAGGCGGGGGACACCCCGTCGTCTTCAAACAAAAAAAAAGGTTTGAGATTTGCTTCGTTTCCTATTCTACTGAAGCATAACAGGTGTGTTTTGGTTGAGGGATTATGTGGTTTCAGGCATGATGTCTTGGATCATAGGGTTCTGGGTTTATGTTCTTAATATTAAGTTTTTCATATCAGTCATATGGTTCTATGTTGATCTGTTTCTTAGCTAATTCTTTGAAAATTGGAAGTTCTACATTCATGATTAGGGCCACAATTTCTTATCTAGGGTTTATTTATTTATTTTACCACTCTCAGGTTTGCAGTGTTTGGATTCCAAACATTGGGTTTCCGTTCATAATATTGGGTTTCAGACAATAGTAAAAAGGAAAAAGAAAGAAAGAAAAAAGAAAAAGGAAAAATCATTGACCTAAGAATTAATCCACACTGACTCCATTTGGCCAGACTATGAGTAAGAGTCCAGCTACCAAGTTTATAGGACGTCAGCGAGTTGATGATCAACTCAGTCAATTTTACATAAAGGAAAAAGGGATGTTGAATTTCCATTAATGCTTCCAAATTGAGCATGGAATCAAAAGCTCAATTTCCAAGTAGAGTCCGAGCTTGTGCACACTGTTTTCAGATATCAGTCACATTTCTATTTCATTATAGTTCAACACCCTTATTCTTAAATTCCTTAAATTTGATACTCATGCATGATTTCCTCTATTGGGTTTTGATCCACACACTTGAATTTTGGCTTTTTGGTTTTTGTTTTCTAAGGTACGTGGATTCTTGGGGGCACCGCAATTAGAGAGCGCACTTACAGGAATGGACCTTGTTATCATTCCAGCTGGTGTTCCGAGGAAGCCAGGAATGACGAGGGATGACTTATTCAATATCAATGCTGGAATTGTTAAGACTCTTTGTGAAGGAGTCACTAAGTATTGCCCTCACGCAATTGTGAATGTGATCAGCAATCCAGTGAATTCTACTGTCCCAATTGCAGCGGAGGTTTTCAAGAAAGCTGGTATGTTTGATCCCAAACGGCTTTTGGGAGTGACGATGCTCGATGTAGTGAGAGCCAATACATTTGTGGTATGCAATCGGTTTCTTTTATTTATGATTCGGGAGTTGTGGAGCTTTCTTTCAAATCTGGTTGTTCAGATTCTTGTAGTTGTAATATAGAGAAGAGTTTTACTAAGCCTGCTCACATCACTACCCATATGGCTCCACATGCCATCCTGGCACATCTGTTGGTGTGCCTCACGGTGTATGTTGATTTTGCCAAAATATCATCCTGATCAACTCATCAGATGGGTGGTCACGCTCATAATTTATATGTGGACCAACATGATTTTCAGTCATATCGTCCACACAGTGGGGCTACCTGACGAACAGCTCAGATGTTCCTCTTATGTTCTGGGTGGCTGAGTGTTGGTTCAGCAAAGATACATGTGAATACCCACTTGAAATCTGTTTGTTGTCAGTGAATGGTGTTACGGATTTCTCGTTGATTCAATGTCTAGTATCATCAGTAGTCGATGGTGTCGATCTGTTTCAATGTTATGTTACTGTGACAGGCTGAGGTATTAGGAATTGATCCCCGGGGAGTTGATGTCCCAGTTGTTGGTGGCCACGCAGGGGTTACAATCTTGCCCCTTCTGTCTCAGGTTGGAAGAACTATCTCTGAATTTCAACATGTAACTCTTTTCTTTTACCCTGATAATGGTACTTGCATATGTGAACTGTTATAGCACTCATGCTACTCAATAGACATGAATATCGGGCCAGCCTGCTCAATAGGTGGCTGCTCATGTACCAAATAAATGGCCTGTTAAAAAGAATTGACCAAAGGTCCTTATTGGATACATATGTGTAACTCCCACCAGATGAGCAGATCAGACAGAATTCTGGACAGTGGGTCCCACCTGTTGAGCATATTGCATCTCGCATACGTCTGCCATGTTGATTCATGCCAGTGGTGAGTCCTGAGAAACTGTACTCATGCACACCACATTCATTTTCACATCATTTTTTTTCCCATTCTATTTCTGATTTGTGACGAGTTTTTGTTCCAATGATAACTTGGAGATCCATTTATGTAGGTTAAGCCTCCATGCTCCTTCACTGCAGAAGAAATTAATTACTTGACGGATCGGATCCAGAATGGTGGCACAGAAGTTGTTGAGGTAAATATTTCCATATTCATTCCTGAAATATGTATGGAAAACAATAATACATCTCTTGTATAATGGTACATACAACATGTTAGACTAGACCCTTCAAATCCTTCAGGTACCAGCTTTGGATTATATGACATGGAGATGGTTATGGGATCCATGGAGTCATAGCTGGATATTCATATTAAAAATTAATTATTGAAAACTATTTAATAATAGAAATTTATTTAATATTAAATATATAACTCTGTCCTTTGCTCTTGAGTTTTGTGGCTAGAGCAAGTCCAACACTTAAATCTCTAGTTGTACCCAAATAACACATTTTCTCCAAACCTGACAGTGCTTCAATAGAATGCATAATATGAGTTCTGTTAAGGTGCTAAGCATGCTCTGTGATTTAGGTAATATTTATACTTTAGGGTGTTAGGATGGAGGAAAACTAAAATGTGCATATGGATAAGTAACCTGGCATTCTCAGAAAACGAAAAATCATGGACTCTGATTTTCTGTACCATTGCTTGTTTCGGGTCTCAGTTTTACATGAATTCCATGTATGATTACCTTGAACATGTCAACTTGTGGATCTTCTCAGCTTTGGAAATTGATCTAACGTTGTTTTTGGGAGAAATGTGTGTTCACAGCTTTTGATAAAAAGCTGGGAAATGGATATCGATTTATAATGCTACTTTTTCCGCAAACAGAGGAAAAGTAGGTTTTCCATGGAAATAAAATTCATTTCTGGGGCTTTCTGTGTTCCCAAACACCCTCTTAAATTTGAAATGTCAGACACGAGTATAGGGTACTAAGAATTTGATGTAGCAAGCTAGTGGAACGTGTATATAAGATTTGGTGGGATTTGAATGGACAATGGATGAGACAGGAATGTCAAAATAGTCCACACTACAGAAGTTGTTTAGAATAAATAATATCTTATTTTCTGAGCTTGTATGGAAATGATTCATGGATAAAAGATAGAAGCTCGGAAACATTTATAATGTTTCACGGGGAAAAAATGTTTGCTTAGGAACTATATTAGTGGGTGTTTATCAGTAAATAGTTGTGGAATTTGGGGGCAGCTAGTTGTCATTTTACTTTAATTGTGTGTGTTTTGATGTAATTTCATATGATTCAATGGTAATTATTGAATAATAATACATTTTTGGGCATTAGTATATTGTAAATGAGATTTTATGGGTAGTTATATAAAGGGTCAAGCAAAAAAACAAATTTGATCATCCAATTCTCATTTTAAACAAGGTGTGTTTGTTAAGGTAAAATTGGTGTTTTAAATAGCGAATTGTGTGTAGTTTAGCGTTCATCCCTTCAAGGTGTGAGGTGTAAGCTACACTATACTTATAGATTTTTAATTAAGGTTGTGCTTCATGAACAATTTCATGAAATTTGGTGTAACCAAATGCAACCTAAAACAATAGGAGAGATATGACAAAGATTTAGTATAAAGATAAAGAAATAGGAATTGAATTAATTGTTTAATATTGAGTTATATTATGTTACTTAAAAAACATTAACTATTTTCTGTTGAAAAATGTAACAAATCATCGAAAACATTAACTGATTTTAGGCATTTAGTGTGCAGCTATGCATGTAGCATAAGCCACATGCTATGTACAATAAGCTATTTAAACCAATGGGTAGAACATTGCTTCTTTGTAATACACCTGTAATGGGTAATTATTTATAAAGTAAAATCTTTCTTCATTTTTGTTCTTGCAATTTTCTCTTTTTTTAGCATTAATTCTCCCTCTCTACTTGGACCTGTCAAATGCAAGACTGACCCTTTATTGAGACCTTAATCTTTAGAATGCCTGTCACAAGTGTTGTTCCTCGGCATTCTATTTGTCATATATCGAATCTTGTTTGAGTTCCACACACTTGGTTTTGATGAATTGAGATTCAATGGAAGCTTCCTTTTAATGTCGCTCAATCTCATCCAATGAATAGAGGTACACCCCTTAATTTCTCGTAACTCTTCTTTTCTTGCATCATCCTCCATAGAAAAGCCTCGGTCACGACCAAAAGTGTCTTGTTGCCACCATCACCAGAACTTGCATGTCGATGAAGCACCACCCAAGGAGTGACAACACAAGCTCTGATATCCAATGATGTGGAAAGAGGGAGAACCGATGATAAAACAAGAGAAAATTGGCATATCTATAAATAAGAGCTTATTAGCTTATTTCTTAAAAAATAAGTTTTAGATTGTTTAGTAAATCGTCTAATTATATAGCTTATTTATTTAGAAATTAGCAGATAAACTCTAATTTCATAAGCAATGGAGGGTTCACTTTTTCTTTGCGAGCTTAATTAGCTTAAGTGGGTAGAGGTTTTGGTTTTAATCATATTTTTTGATACCAAAATTACCCTCACATCTCTTTGCAATCTCCTTCCCTCCCACTCTCTAAAGTGGGCCCACATCATGAATGACCCATGGCCCTACATGATGAATGGTCCATATCATGTTGGGCCCACATAATGAACGGTTAACATCAAAAGTGGGCCCCACATGGTGGGTGACCCACATCAAAGTGTGACCCTGCATGATGCACGATGCACGTCAAGTGGGCCCCACTTGATGGACGATCCACATCAAAGCTGGGGCCCCATGATGGATGGTGGACTTTGAAGGTGGGCCCACATGATTGGAAGGTTGATATCAAAGGTGGCCACATGATGAATTGCCCATATTGAAGGTGGGGCCCCGCATGATGAATGATCAACATCAAGGTGGCCCCACATAATGCATGGTTCACATCAAAGGTAGCCTCAGATGATGGATGGCCCACATTAAAGCGTGGTCCCACATGATGGACAATCCAAGCCAAGTGGGCCTCGCATGATGGAAGGTTGACATCAACAGTGGGACGCACATGATGAAAGGTTGACATCAAAGGTGGGCTCACATGATGGAAGGTTGACATCAAAGGTGGATTCACATGATGAACTGCCCATATTGAAGGTAGGCCCCACATTCCACCTTTACCCAATCCTCTTGATTGGATGATTTTAGAGATGCAATCAATAGCCACATGATGGAAGGTTGACATCAAAGGTGGACCCACATGATGAACCGCCCATATTGAAGGTAGGCCCCACATTCCACTTTTACCCAATCCTCTGGATTGGATAATTTTAGAGATGCAATCAATAGCCATAAAAAATGAATAATCTGCATTGATCATAATGGAATTGTGATTTTTAAAAGTGATAGCAGCTGCTCATAAAAAAGCTCTTATTTGAATGTTTTACTAAACGTACTTATTTTAAATAAAAGCTTTTTTCAGTTATGAAAAAGTGATTTTACCAAACGAGCGTATTGTAAACCAAGAGTTAGAAGGGAAGGTCTTATTAGAGTAGCTCTTATTGGATTAGATCAGAGATGTCAAACGGGCCCTATGATGGAAGAAGAAAGATTTCACTTCATAGATAAATACTCATTATAAGGGCCATAATGAGGGAACAATGCTCTACTTAAAATACACACTTGTTAAAAATGAAGATTTAATGCTCACATTCGTTTTCTCCTGAACCTTTGTACAAAATTACCCGTAGAATCTCATTTACATCACTAATTTCCAAGAATGCATACCCATTCAATAGCTACCCTGGGATCATATGAGAATACATCATAACTACACAAAATTAAAGTAAAATAATACTAGTTACCCACAAATTCAACTACTTATTGATAAACATATACTAATAGATTACCTAAGCAAACACCATTCCCCATGAAATTTTGGAGCTTCTTTCTTTTTTCTTTTTCCAAAGAACCACGTCTCATGCATGCTTAAGAAATTGGATATAATTTATTGTCATTCCAAACTCAACAAACAAATCTCCCTTAACCAGAGGTCAGTATTGTCCGATTAATTTTGCTTTGGGGACATGACCAATCTAGAGCAGGTCCACTATTTTGGCAGGTTAGGATTTCAGTCATGTGCACCTCCTGGATAGTAAGAGCTACCCCAATGCCATTGTGATGGTATAATTCCCAAAACCTTGTCATTCTCCCAAGTACCCTGTATGGGACTCATTTGTAAGTGTTCGCATAACACCGAAAGTATGTGTCAGTGTCTTGCAATTATTCCAAGGACATGTGAAGGGTTTTAGGTAAGAAAAGGGTATTTTTTTTAAGTATCCAAAATGACTCCAGTTATCTGCTTAACAACATGTGATTTTGCTCACTTCCCATGAAAGGGGGGCGATGCAGATTTTACCAGCTCCCTTAAACAGCTGATATCCGTGTACTGCATCATGTCTTATAGGAAGCGAGTGCAACACCCGAGCTTTGTGGGGTGGAACATGTTATTTGTGTGACAAACACTCCGTCCATCAGATGCCTTCCCACATGTTCACTATACATACCAAGACATAATCTGATCTAAAACTCGGGTGAGCCACAATACAAGGAAAAATTTCAAAGTACATGCAAAACCTCTAAGTTCATGCAGTGTGTCCATTGAGTTTTAGATTGCTCTGATTTTTTAAGAATCTCTTCATCTGGATGAGTCTTATCCAGTGTTGTCAAAGTCCTACAATTTACGATTTGAGTCAAATCTTAAGCAAAACGATTTGAATCCCACCTTTGAATCCTTTTTTATAAGAATCTTACGATTTTATGAGTTGAATCCCACAATTTATGATTTGAATTATACTTGTTCTCTTCTATTTTAAGCTTCACTTGCTTTCATTTTATGTTTTTGAATTGGTGGGGGATTTAAGAATCATGTAGAAAAAAAACTTAAAAAAGAATAAGAAAAAAGGAATCATTTAGAAAAGGCAAATTATTTTATTTTGTTCTTTATAAGATGTTAAATGATATATATTCTCTTCAACATTAAATCATAGAGCCGTTTTTTTTTAATGGTTTCTTACTTCTTAACTGGTTAAGACACCCAATTGATGTTTGACTTACTTGGAATGTTTTTATGAATGGCTAGGATCATGTTGACTTATATGTATTGTGGAATAATGGTTAGAAATCAAAATATCTTTTTTCGTTGGTCACCATAATCGAATGCCACCTTTGCAACATGATTCTACATTCAAGAAATTAACAAAAACATATTAAAGGATTCTTGTATGTTTTGAACGAAAATTTCTTGAAAGACATAAAGATAAGAATCCTTTAACACTATCATGACATGGCATTACTTGGTGCATATTGATGGCAAATGGGTGATTGTTGAATTTTTAATTTTTTTTCTTCTAATTTATGTTTTTCATATTTTTAAGCACATAAAAAAATCTTACGATATACAATAATTTGTGATTTGATACGATTCAACCCCTATCACGATTTGTGATAAGATAGTGATTTTGACAACATTGGTCTTATAAGTGGATTTGGTAGAATATTAACAGTATTTTGGGCCCCACACATAAACCCAAGATTGGTTTCCATTCCATTTTTTTCCCAGTGGTATGGCCCAACTGAGTTGTGGATATTTTTCCCCAAGGCCTAATATTGAGGAACACACATGATGGACAAAGTGGGTGTCACATACATGCACAAAAGTGGGCCCCTCATAGCTCGAGTGTTGTACCTGCTGGATGCAAAAAGGTCTTGGAGGATTCTGGTCCTTTGAATTCCTTTAATTCACATGCCAAGTTTGTAGCTCGCACTTTCTACAACCGTTTCTCCTTCCCTCTCCTGCAACTTCTTCCTCTCTTTTCACGTGCCATGTGCACTGGTACATATAACTGCCGTAATTAACAATGGACTCACAGATTTCACAAAATACCAAAGCATTCTCCTTTTTTATGAAATATTATTGACTGATGAATTACCGAGTACTCTTTAAATTGTTGTTTCTGGAATATCTCCATCTGTAAACCTTAGTCTATTATTGTGGCATCAGTTTCTGTCAATCCCTGATTTTTCTGTTGGCTTTTCTTTGCAAAAGAGATCTATTGCTTTTCTTGTGTCATGTCACTTGCTGGGCAACTTTTTACTGCTTGTAAGAAAATTTACAGAAGTAAGATATACAAGAACAACTAGGCTAGACCGTATAATGGTTGGCTGCAGAAAGCGGGGCAGATGTTATCTGAAACAGACAAGAACCTAATAAGAACATAGCAGACACAAGAGGGCATGCGTTATCAGAGGTCTGTAAGGGCTGGAGATCAGTCTCAGAGCATGGCTTGCTCCTGGCCAAAACTGAACTAAAACCCAAGTGGAGCTGCCAGAACTGAATCGTATTGGATGAAATGGAAAACAAGTAGATATGGTCTGAGTGAGTTTTGATTCCATGCCGATGTAGAACAGGCAGCAGATGACTTCATGAATTGCTAGGATCGAAAGAAACTGGTTTGGAAAGCTTGATCTAGGGCAAAAATGGCCTAAACACACTATAGCTTCGATGGCCATAACCTTGCAAGTGCTTATCCGTTTCATGTGTACAATATGTCGTTGGAAAGCTATCAACACGCCCTACATTGTGCCAACCACGTAACATTCATTGTCTCCTAAATGGCCTCACAAAATTTAATCATTTCAGGGGTCAAATTTGGGGTTTTAAGAGTCCAGGTCAAGTCCAACATCTGTCTTAGTCATCTAAGATTTTATGAGTTTGGGTAGGATTAGACGTCTTTTACTATTTCGGGAAAGCCTTCTAGTTTCAGTCGGATTAAAAGTCTAAGGTCTACTTTGCTTATATAAGGCCATCAAGTATGTTGTAGACATAATTTCTCATCAATAATATTTACTTTATTTCTTTTTTCTTTTTTATAGATACTCTTCTCTCCTTGTGGATTCAAAGATTATCCTTTGGAAGAATACGACGGTCTCTTCTGACGGTCTCTTCTGTTTAATCTCTGCACTCTCCATACCACACGCTCCTTAAAGAATGTGTGCCTCTAACAAAAACTAGGATGATAATTCCTCTAGGCAGTGTTCGAAATATTGGTATTGCATTATGGATCGCACCCTTGGGATACATATACGTATTGGTTATCGCCCGGGATATATTGTTTATATCGGGTAATTTGTCGCACTTTTTGGGAAACATGGGGAAACACTGGGAAAATGGTTGAATTTTTCAATGAAACTTCAGGGATTGTTAAAAAAGACCTCAATACACACTTTTAAATAATAGCATCTCAAAAAAGAAGTGCACATAATAGTTTTCCTTTGTATAGGGTCCAAAGCTATGTGTTGTCTGACTAAATTAATGCAACTATATTCAAATTGAATGTATAACATTTAGAGTGTATGTGATGATCATTTCATCAAACACTCCTAAATACTTTGAAATTACTCTTAATTGATAGTTGGTTGAAGGAAAGTTTTGAAAAAAAAGGAGAACATGAAGAACTAATGGATATCGAAATCAAAGCTCCAACTCCATGATTTTTCATGCAAAACATGAAAAACCAATAATTTTCTAACCATTTGACACCGATTTAACATAATTTCAACAAAAAAGTGATCGGAAATTGAAAATGCTCACCGATCGAACATGTGGGATATATCAGTGCTACGTGTGTTTCATATCGCATAGGTGGGATACAAGATTTATCGTGGGATATATCAGCTGATATCATTGATATTTAAAACATCGCCTCTAGAAAGAATTTGACAGGGGACAAACTTATGTTCATAAAGCAGTGACAGGAGCCTCTTGTAGATGCGTTTGACGCCATCATCCTTCATTTGAGATGGTTTCACAGATTTCTTTGTAATGAAGAGAATGCACCTCGAAGTCATAGCAACTCTAATCGGCCTCAACTTCCATGTGGTACTAGTATTTTATGGAGAAGCATGGTATCTTTGGTCGTCAGTTTGTAAAATGCTGCCCATGTTTTTGTGACAACTGATCCAATTGAACTGCTATCATGAATGAGCCATCGTACAAAAATCTTCCATATTGGAAGATCTGGGCCATCCAATATTTGGCCTTTTTTCAGCTGAAATGTGGATTACTGCTATATTGCTTTTCTTAATAGTCTATTCGCAGGCCACCCATGTAACAGTTAAGATCGTTCCACTGCCTCTCCTCAGTGTGTTCCATCAGATACATGGCCTTGAACATCAAACCATGGGCTCCACTAGTAGAAACTAAGGACCTGAGGATACAATCATATAACTAGTTCTTGGATAGATTCCTGCATGCATCTAGCAAGGTTGGAACGTTTCACATTCTTTTGCTCAATCAGACACCATTCGAAATATGATTTTCTTCCTGCCAAACAGTTCACAGAACTGAATCTTATGTATCCTTTGCAGGCGAAAGCAGGGGCTGGTTCCGCAACACTATCGATGGTCAGTCCCTTTTACATAGTCATTTGCTCCATTTATTTTCTACATCACAAAATCAGATTCTTAGATGAATAGAAAAACTACAGGCATATGCTGCAGCTAAATTTGCAGATGCATGTTTGCGCGGCTTGCGAGGTGATGCCGGGATTGTTGAATGTTCATTTGTGGCTTCTCAGGTCTACTTCACTAGTGTTGGATCTTATTTGTGTTTTCTGCTCTAACTTCTTGTTCTACTATTCCTACTACTGCTGCTAGCATTATTACTACCATCTACTCTCACTTCTTGTTTAGGTGTCATGTAAAAGCATCTTTTTTGTAACAGGTGACGGAGCTTCCTTTCTTTGCATCCAAAGTACGACTAGGCCGCAATGGAGCAGAGGAGATCTACCCTCTAGGGCCACTGAACGAATATGAGAGGTTTGTAAACATAATTCAAGTGCTCTGATATTATTAGCATTGTTATTGTCATCATTGTCGACATCTTCATCATCATCATCATTTAAGCATGGGTATCAAGGGTTCTAACACAGAGACTCGGGCCAATTTGTCTGGTCTCGAGTTGGATCAAGATTGGCCCAAGTCAGAGGGGTGAATTGGCCTGACTCTCCTTAGCCAGGGACTAAGGGTTGACTTGCCATCTTGAACGGATCTGACTTGTCCTTAGTTGGCTTGTGAATCCACAATGTGTGTGGATGTTGTCATGTTGATCCTAACATGTGGGTGTGGGTAGGTAGAGAAGCCAGCATCCAAAACTGAGTAAGGGTTGCATCTACGTGTTTATTCTTTATCAATCCTTCTATTAGGTTCACGAAGTTCTCAGAGGAATTATATGAACCTTGAGCCCTGAGTTTGGGACTAGTGGTGCCTATGGATTGGTGATCCAGGCTCTACATGTGATGGGTCCCATTATTGATGGGCGAAGCCAAAAATCCTAACCCTCCAGTCTGTGAATCGATGGTTAGGAGCAAAATATATCAACAGTCAACATCTGACTGGAAAAAAAGAAAAAAAGAAAAAAAAAAGAACAAATATAGGATGTCTATATGAGCTTTTAGTCTGGGAGGTTTTTGAGGGATAGATTATCCATGCTGGGCCCATCAGATCAACAGTTTAGATCACCGAGCTACGGGGTCCACTCAGTCTAAGGTCAAGGCTCGAGGATACCATGCATATCCTTTGCTCAAGGTTCATATAATTCCTCAAGTTCTAATAGGCCGCCGACAATAATTCATCAAAAGAGCTCATCTCCAAAAAGTATCAGAAGCAGAAAATAATGTATGCAGAAGTGCAGGCCTGTTTGGATTGCTGAAACATAAATTGAGGAAACGCCATTTGCACAGAACCATTTCGTGAAAAAATGCCCCTTTTTTCATTTTGTTGTCAATGCTTAATAAACACAATTTCCATGAATTTGAGGAAAAGAAGAAAACAGCTCATTTCTCTGCCAAGTGCCCCACATGTTCCCCGAACCATCTTCAAGTGTTCCCCGCATGTGCCATCGTCCATTTTCAAGCGCCTCACATGTGCCTTTGTCCATCTTCAATTGCCCTACATGTGCCACTATCCATCTTTAGGCATGTCACATGTGCCAATGTGCCTCCATTCATCTTCAAGCACCTCACATATGCTAATCTGCCAGTGTCCATCTTCAAGCGCCTCATGCGTGCCAATGTGCTACTTGTGCAACATGTGACACCACCATCTTAAAGCGCCATATGTGCTAATGTGCCAGCCTAGGTGTCAATGTGCCACGTGCAAATCTACCATTGTCATCTTCAAGTGCGCCAAATGTTCCACGTGCCACAATTGATTATCCATCTTCATTCTTCAAGCTCCCCACATCTCGTGCTAGGTCTCTCCATTCATCTTCAAACTCCTCACATGTGCCATGTCCATCTATTCATCTTTGAACAGCCCACATGACCACATATGCCACATGCCCCGCTACACATCTTCAACACCTCACATGCAAAAGTGCGACTAGTCCCACCATTCATCTTCAAGCGCCCCAAATGCCCACGTGTGAATTGCCACATGTGCCACTGTCTATCTTCAAGTGCCCCACATGTGCTACACGTGCTAGTATGAAATGTGTGACTCTCCATCTTCAAGCACCACACTTTCCAATGTCCCACATGTGCGATATGTGCCACATGATGTGTGCATGTGATGATGTGACAAATGTGCCACAATCCATCTTATAAATGCCACACGTGCCACCTTCCATCTTTGATTGAATTTCCATAACAAATTCCATTTTTCCAAGCAACATATTTGGAAATAGAGGAAAAATTTTCAAGAACGTCTTGTTGAAAAACAATCAAGGTAGCGACTTTTCCTTTACTACGGTTTCTTGAAAACTCTGGTTATTTCCACAAATCGAACAGGCCCAAGAAATTTGAAGATTGGCGATCGGTCAGCATTCAGAGGTCCATTTGCTATTTTGCAGCTAGTGGGCACACCACCAAGGAAACAGCATGTAATGGCTTGGACAAGAGTGCTCCATTTAAAAAGCCAGGACAGGAATGCAAAGGCTACTAGCTCACATGTGGTACACGTGTGAGATCGTGGCTGTTCATCACACAAAGCCCACTGTGCCCGGCCCGAATCCAAGCTTATTGGCTCACCAGGTTGGCAATGCTTGCATGTTGAGCATGGAGCACTGGTCAATCTTTTCAAACCTGCATGATGGGGGACCTGTTTGTTGCACAGCAAGGTTCTCACATGCACCATGTGGTCTGTTGGAACATCTGGCCACAAGTAGCCCTTGTATTTCTCTTATGGGTATATTCTCTTATGGGTATAATATAGATGATGACTGGGATACAGAATTTATAAGCTTTGTTGTGTTTTTCATTCTGGCAGATCCGGCTTGGCAAAGGCAAAGAAAGAGTTAGCAGCAAGCATTGAGAAAGGAATATCTTTTATTAGGAAATGATCAATGGAGAGAGATGGTTGATGGGTCGCCTCCTAGGCCCCACCATACATTTACTTCGCAGGCCTCAACTATAGGAAAACCACTAATCACATGTTCTGGTGCTTCATCTGGCTGATCAGCTGCAGTGGAGAGTAATGAGAATAAATCCTGTCATGGGTCATGGGTCATGTAGGATGTATTGTCTGTTTGGTCTTGACTGAAATTTCTTCTTTCAAAATAAAGATAGCTCATGATGGATGGCTTCGGCCCTGTGTTTTGCACTTCTGGACGTTGAAGGCTGGCGTTGATTGTTTGTGGTTATGATCTTGGCATGACACCGGTGAACCCTATTGTTGCCCTGTGAATCTCCTCTCTTCCATTAGCATTGGATGGTGATGGGAAGAGGCCCCCCCCCCCCCCCCTGAAAGTCAAATTACAGTCCCACTACCTAGTACAAGTTGAATCTTTGATCTAAGTTTGTTATGAGTGGCGCTAGACGATTTCCCTTGTTCATAGTAAATGTAGCCTGAGGGTTCTGATGTTGCTGATTGAAAGAAAATAGCCCTCAACCAATGACCACTGTGGTTGTCAGCCATTCTTTTCTTACAGTGGTGGGGTCATCACCTATCTACTTGATTGACAACATCCCTAGATGGGGATGGAAGATGATAAAAAAGAGTGAATACTGTTTCACAAATGGGGATTCAAACAAACAAAATTGAATTGGATTCTTAGGCAAAAAGAGGGAAAGAAAATGAATGCATTGTAATATCATATTCCCATTTCAGGGGGCTGGAGCCCTCATACTACACTTGCTTTACTAATGGGCTGGAGATATTGAAATCAACTTTTACTTTGAAATATTTCAAGGGTAAGATGCTAATAAAAATGAGTCATTAGATAAGTTAGCCTGCACCCAGTCATCGGTGATCATCTCTGTGAACAGGAATGGTGTTTGTCATGCATATATTCATCCTTGTGGTGCTTCAATTGGACATGATTTTCCCAAGTAAAAGGCTCTAAAACCTTCCCATCAGCGGCGGTTGAAAAGAAGAAGAAGAAGACAGGGCAAGGAAGAAGAAGCAGAAAACAAACAAAAACTAGGTTCCAATATAATCAAAAACAGAACCAATCCAAACAGGTTCAAAGGAGCCGAGAATCAAAACAATCAAGGAGGGAGAAATCCAACTTGGTAGATAAGGCTTTTGTGAGCTTTGTTCCTTTTTAACGCCAAGAACATATCCTGTCCACATGATTTTGTAGTATGGATATATACAAGCAACAAGCATTCATTAGATATATATGGGGTAACGCCATAAAGATTCAAATGATGATAATAGCTCACAATCCTTCTGAGCCATTATATCGATTACCTTTTGTATAAACAAAACCAACGTATATAATTCAGTACAAGTCACCAATTTCATTGGTGAAAACCCAAAAGAAAAAGAAAAATATATTTTTATTATCTGCATCTCTTTTGAAAAAATGGGACACCCTTTATATATCACAAGGTGAAGTATTTTGGAGCAGGGTGCACGATTGGAATGGTGGACATGCTCACATTCCCCGTGAGCACATTAGGCGCTATACTATCCTCCAACTCAACAGGGTCCTTGACCTGCACAACCCTCTCTGGCACCACTTTCTCCCCATCCACCTTCGCTAGCACTTCAAAATGCATACGCACCTTCTCTGGCCTTGTCCGCCACTCTGGGAATTGACTCCAATCTACATCTCCTTCCTTTAAACCTTTTTCCACTCCAAACCCAATTTTCACAAACGTTTGTGCAGACACTGTTGCCTTCATCAGCCGAAAGGATCCTTCCTGGTGGGCCTTCTCTCCAAGAATGGATGTGAGCAGCTCTTCAAACCCCTGTAGGTTGGCATTCGAGCCATTAACAGAGGCTAGTGGCCACAGGGTGGTGAAGCGCTCTGGGGTCAGGAGAGGGAGGGTTTCTTCAACTTGGGGTCTGGCTCTGGACGAGAGTTCAATGAGGCCTGGTGCGAGGCGCTTGAGCTTGAGCTTGTTGTTGTTGCTGTTGTCGGAGGAGGTGAGGGAGGTAGGGCCCACTATGCGGAGGGAGAGGAGGGGTAGGTTGTCTTGCTGGGAGATGGAAGATAGGCGAAGGTGTTCAGCTAGGGTCAGGAGGCCAGAGGCAAAGCCACCTTTTTGGGTAGTGGTGCGGTTTAAAGGGAGGGGTAGGTCGAGGGGGTGGCGCAGGCTAACAGACCGGGCACCCTTTATGGTCACCATGGCACCATCAGCTAATACCACTTTCTTCAGCACACCAGCATCTACGTCGTGCTGCAAAATGGGGTGAAAAAAGCTCTCATCAGTCATAACTATACATTCCCATGATGTAACACAGGTCATCTAAATTTTGGCTGGCAGAACCTCTACCAAATCATGGGGGTGTAAGCCCACCTTGGATAGACTAGGATGAAAAAACAGACAACAATCAGAAAATCCTGCTCATCAGACTAATGTTCTTTATTATTATTATTTTTATTTTATTGACGTATGACAGATGAATTTTTGCTTGCTAAATATAGACCATTAGCCTTTCTAGCCTACACCATCAGATTAGTAAGTGCACATCTGATCACCTAAATAGGTGAGATTTTTCTCACCAGCAACCATAGACGTTGAGGCCTGTGAGATGAATAGTTCATCTCTGCTAACGATTTGGGGTAGTCCTGCAAGTTTCCAGTTCATAGCACCCATTTGTAATGGGCCCAGCCATGGTATTGCATGTAGTCATTCCATGGGCCTCAGCGAGAATGGAACACTGCAATAAGACTACACCAATCAGGCAATCTTGTGCATACACTTTCACAAGTTGAACATGGAAACTTGGACATATCAGTTCATCAGTCCATTTGCAGCCTAACAGATTACACATCCATCCAGTGGAAGTTTTTTCATGGCAGGCTGACCTACTGGATGTACTGTTCCTATCACCTTGGTAGACCTCACAAGTAGTCTAAGTCATGTCGGCATTACAGTGTGTCCCATCGGATGAACAGTTAGTATCATCGAGAGCAGGGCTTTGGCACCATGAACAACAAACATGACCTCCATTCAATGTATACTATAACTGAGGCTCGGGGTTGCGACTTTCAAGGAAAAGCCCAAAATTACATTCCAACTTCTCTGTAACACTTCACAGAATTGCCCTTCCTGCTGATTCATAAGAGGTATTTCAGTCAGTCTCGAAACATCAGGACAGCCTGATTGTCGATCTGCACAATATAATCTAGCTCTGGGAGAGGAATTCAAGAAGGGGACATGTGGCTAACTCAAATTAAACTACTAATTTGTGGAACCCATCATCACCAAATCATGATTCCAAAATCAGATTGGTTGAGCAATCCTGATATCTGTTCATGGTTCGTTGAAGTAGGACTATTGGATATTTTTCATTTCTAACCATCCACTGACAGTCAGATAATCAAATAATTGCAACTTTTGGTTCATGATGGATCAATCCAGAGGGCGTAATTTGCACATTTTAACTTGAATAACTTGTTTTCAACATATGCAATTTCTAAGTGCCTGTGTATCATCCGTTACGTTGTGCCAGAGTATCAAAGTTTTTCTCATTCAAAATTCCTTAGATGGCATGCATGGGATTACACATGCCAATCTAAAATTCTCCATGTCTATAATTCCTAAAGGTGGGACAAGGAAAAATAGAAACCACTGGGCTCCATTTCAAGTGGGACCCACTTCATGGTCATCCAGACCATTGATCTGATGCACCAAAAGCCTTCCAGCCTTGAAGAACACACGGCCAATATTTGGCCTTTTCAACAGAACAATTCCTAACCGCCTGTTTCAATGTCACCAATCAAAGACTTGAAAACTTCCAATATGGAATATACTTTGGAGCATCCCCAGTCCACATATGGTCCATCAGCTCAACGATCCAGATCAATGAATCATAGGCCCCCGCCTCTATGCCCACACACATCATGACACAACACACGTCCACATGACTCAGGAAAACCAACAATTTTCACAAGAACACATCACAATCTCAACAAGAAGCAAATCACCAACCCTAATCCAAAGCAAAATCGGAAGAATGAAAAGAAAAGTCATTACCGGAAGTGAAAGCCTCATATCATCCCCATCCTGAATCCAAAGCTCCATGGGCCCCGCCAACTGAAACGGGGCCAAAACCGGCAAGACACTCCCTTTCTTTGTCGATCTTTCCACCAATCCCGTCGGTTCCTCCCCCTCCATCTCCTCGTCCGCTCGAAAGATCGGCAAATCTACGAATTCCCACCGGTTAACATCTTCCAAAAGCCTGAAAGGGAGGACTTGATTCCCGATCTCGATGTCAAATTCGTAAGCGACCGACTGGCCCACCAGCGCGTCCCGCATATCGAAACCAGAGATCTTCAAATCATCGGCCTGGAACCCTAATCCCTTCACAATCGCTTCCTTCAGATCCTGAGATGAGACAAAAAAAGGGTATCAATTAGGGTTTTCAATATCGGATTTTCGGGAAATCTGCAACGACCGTCGCAAGGATTAAGGTTTTAGGGGACAATTGAGATTGGCGATGCGATTTTTCCTTACCGAGAGCGCTTTCGAATGAGATGATGATGGATTTGTTGGAGAAGCTTTGGAGGGAATCAGAGCCGTTGATCGTCCCATCAAGAGGAAGATGAGGAATAGAGAGAGAGATCGGAGTCGGAGCGCCATCTGATGACGAGAAGAATCGTAAGAAAAACGAGATTTTTACTTTTCCTGTTTTGGAATTGGAATTCAGATTTGAGAGGGAGGGAGAGAGAGAGAGAGAAGAGAACCGAGGGCTTGGTTGGTTTTGAAGAATGGAGAAGCTTCCGGATTCGCGGTTGAGCTGAGAGCGATGCTGACGTGGATAGAAATAACCAATGGTAACGACGCGAGTGATGCAACGAGGATTTTGATTGGTTGAGATCGAACGCCGTTTGAGGCGGTTTTTGTGTGGGAAGTTATTTGATACACTGATCCAGTACGACAATCAATACACATGCACACTGACTCTCTTTTGTATTACGTTAGAAAAAAATCATCGGGACCGTCTAAATTGTTTGGATCATTATCTCTTGGCTTTTTTATTAAAATTTCTCTGAAATGTTGATAATCACCTTCATATTGATATTAAGTGGGATTTGGATTATCCATTTAATTTTGGCCTCTTGTTACATTTTGCCTACCATGAGGGTTTTGAATTGAGATACATGCATGCCACATGTAATGTGGATATATAGGCGTACGGATCTTCGTATGTACGAATGTAAAGTTTTTATTTTGCTTCGGTACACCGCGCGTACATGTGGACTTTTGTCCGTAATCTTATGATGGTGTGGGGCCTACCTGTAACATGCATGTAGAATCCAAACCGTGCATCTGGCACGGCTCCTCATGTAAACTGAATATGCCAAGAATCATCGCCATTAAAAACCCAAGTGGAACACACCAAAGAGAACAATATATAATAACGCTTGAAACTTGGCCACCTAAAATTTCGATTGGCTTTTGCTCTGTGTTCCTCATTCCTGCGGACTCGGATTGCGTAATGTACAGGAAAAGCTCTGTGGGCCCACCATGATGTATGCCGTCCATACATTTTGCCAGCTCAGTTTAAAGCATGAGCCTAATAATTAGGGAGATTTAAATCTCAGCTGGACCACACCACATGAAAAAGTGGTGATTGAATGCCTACCATTTAAAACTTCCTGGGTGTGGTACACCTGAGATTTGGATCTGCCTTATTTTTTTGGTATTACGAATGGACGGAGTGGATAAACCAAGCTGATTGCGTGATGTGCTGAGCACGGTGGTGTGTTTAAGTCACCAAGTTTTGTGGGCCTCACTAGGATGTATGTGTTAGATCCAAACCTTCCATCCATTTTACGAGATCATTTTAGGGCAGATTTGGAGTCCAAGTGAACGACGCTACAGAAAGTAGTGGGGTTGAAATCCTACCATTGAAAACTTCTTGGAGGCCACGGAAGTTCTAGATCAAGCTGTTATTTGTGTTTTCACTCATTTAGGTATGT
Source organism: Magnolia kwangsiensis (assembly GCA_037074715.1). NCBI lineage: Eukaryota > Viridiplantae > Streptophyta > Magnoliopsida > Magnoliales > Magnoliaceae > Magnolia > Magnolia kwangsiensis. Next base: position 91,926,172 of record CM073585.1, read on the forward strand.
GTGACCTTAGGGATCAGTTGGATGGCAAATAAGAAGGTTTCAACGGTAGGTAGGGCCTGAAAGTTGGGTGGGTTCAACTCGGCCCACTCGTGACCAACCTCACACTGGGTTGGGTTTGGGCAGAATGTATTGGGTGTGATCTCAGGCTTGGGCCATACAAACACCAACCCGATAAAACTTGGGTTGGGCTCAGGTCGAGGTCTTGGGTTGTCCGACTCAACCCGATCTCGATTAATATATAAGTTCTTTATAAATTAATTATAATTGACTGTGGATCATTTATGTTGAAGGCACCGAAAATTTCAATGTTGTCGGGTTTCATCTGTACATGTCATTTCCGATGACTCAAGCTAACAAGGTACACTAGATTTCTTGATACACAATATGAATTTTAAAGGAGTAGTAGCCTTATATTTTAGCTTGTTTGTTTAGAAAAAAAATGAACTTTTTTATCATAAATAACTCCATATATAATTAATAAAATTATAGTTATAAAAAATAAGACGTGCATTGAAAATATAATACACTAATGTAATAATGAAAATATTAGCATATATCTACCCAACTAACCTGGTCAACTCGGCCGAGCCCCCTTGAGTTGGGCTTGGGTTGAGAACTCCCAACCCAAGGTTAGGTTGGGTTAAGGTTGAGGTATAGGAACTTGAGTTGAGCTAGGGTGGAGCACCAACCAGAGCCACAACCTACCCAACTTTCATCCCTAACGGTAGGCATTTTATGTAGTGTGATCCACGTGAACTCTGTATCCAAGTGGGTCCTCAATCTTACTTCGGTGGGAGACTCTCAGGAGTTTCAACACCTGGTTGAGGGTTTGAGTACCCATGGGAGGTGAAATTCTACCACGGCATACCACCGAGGTGGCACACCACGCAATCCACTTCCCTTCACAACGTTCATAATTTTTTTTTTTTAAAAGTACAAATGTTATGAAATTTATACAGAATTATAATATTTTCTGTATAATGTGGAAATCGAAAAATCATAAAATAATCTGAAATTTGGACAAGCTGAAGCATGTCTGAAACGCTGTCCTTAAAGCGTTATTTGCCCCTACTCAAGTGAATTGAGTATGCTGATATGTTACAGGCAAACCACTTCTAAGATATGACGAGCCTAATGTGGGTCTGTGTTCATTAAACACGAAGACCCACTAAATGGAACTCTATTATACAATTTCTGGTAGAAGTACAATATAAGAGAAAAATCCCAAAAGAAAGAAAAGAAGAAATGTTTTAGAACACTGCACTGGTCAAGTTTTCAGCCACTGGTTCAATTGAAGCGTTCTAGATCACATCGCTGGTCTGTTCTTCAAGCTAAGGTTCAAGCCTTGTTATGTTGTTGTTGGAATTTTTGGAGTGTATGAGTGGAGTGAGGCTAGCTGTCTTAGTTAGAATGGGTTTGCTAGAGTGGATTGAGATGGTTTGGAAACCCATCCAGACCCTCTATTTATAAGCTAAGGTGGCTAGGGGGTTATGGTCTAGAGACTTAATTTTCGCGAAGGGAGCGACCCTTTACTACACGTGCGAAGTGTAAAGTGCGCCACTAGCGCCTCTACAGTCACACTGCCTCACATGCCCACGCCCTCGCACCGAGACCAAGACCAAGCCTGAGCCCGAGCGCGTGCGTAGTGTTCCAGTGCTTCGCACTGAAATACGCAAGTCCCATGGTCCATGGACTATGAGACCAAATATTAAGGTACTCCACTATTTTCATATAAATACCTTTTTCTTCTCTTCCCTTTCCCATGTGGAACTATTCCCAAAAAAACTCACAAAAAGTATTTTTCAAACAACTTTTTATATATTATATATTATTTTTATTAAAAATATATTTTATTTAAAATCAATATTTTACAACAACAAATACGTTGGACGGTTGGTCAAGCTAGCCATGTGCACCGCAGTGGATCCATCTCGGGATCGGATTAAGTCCTAGGATCCACGAAGGTGGGTATGTGCCTTAAATCCACACCGTTCAACCATTTTAAAAGCTCATCTTAGGTTATGATTCCAAAAATAAAGCTGGCTCAAATCTTAAGTGGACCACACTACAGGAAGTAGTTCATGATTTAATCCACTATTAAAAACTTCATAGATTCCACCGGAATGTTTATTTGCCATCTAACCCATTGGCAAGGTCACAAGCACTTAGATGAAGAGACCAAACAATTATTATTTTGTTCAAAAGCTTTTGTGACCCACAAGAAGTTTTTAATAGTTTCCTACACTATGGTCCATCTGAGATTTGGAACTACTTCATTTTTTTAGATCATGCCCTGAAATGACCTTTCAGTACTGATGATGGACGGCGTGGATGTAATCACATAGATCACAGCCCCACAGTCAGGGGTCTCACCTCATCCGCTCCCCTGCCGACATGGCATACACTTATGTGAGCCCAGACCGAGTATCAGGTGGGCTACACTTTTTGGATGACCAGCTACGTAAGCCCCACATGTAAAAAAGGATGCTTAAGAAATAAACCAAGGGTCAGGATCCAATGTACATGTGGGGCACACCAGATGAGTAGAAACCATGGAATAAATGGGTCAGGCACAGGTTAAACCGTATCAATGGGTTGGACCAGATGACCAGACCCAATTCAATCCAATGCCCGATTTAAAATGAAGATCATGAGTATAATACACACATGTAGCCCACGTATAAGGCTAAGATAATAATGATGACGTGTCATGTATCTAACCACTAGTTGATGTGTGTATGCATGTATATAACTGCTCGTTAGGTTGGGTGGGCCACCAGTTGGGGTGGTTAGGATAGTTTGATGGGGGAAGATTGGGCCCATCACATGATGACTTGGCATTACCTGAACGTAGGAGTGTCAACGGGCTGGGTTAGGTTCGGGCCAATCTCTGTTTAAGCCCAGCCCATACTGTTAAATGTAAGTCCCAAATAGTCTACCAGAGCCTCACCCAGAAAGTGTCCAAGCCCGGCCCGTTTAGAAATAGGCTTGAATTTTTAGTCCGAGCCCGCCCTTTAGGCCGGATGCTCCACCAGCCCAGATGGGCTAGGCGCGAAAGCTCAACGTGCCAACCTGGGCCATTTACAAATGTTAAACTTCAACTCGACTCTTTATAAATAAATAAATAAATATAATTTAATTATTTATCTCTATCAAATGTTGTATTTATTATACTCTATATATTTTTAATTTATATATTAAAAATTATCTAGTACAGTCAACTTAATACTCAGTTCCACATCAAGCTGAGTCGAGTTTCAGTGTAGTTGAATTATTATACCACACTCCAAATCATCCAATTAGAGGATTTTTTAGGGAAAGATGAAGGTTTAAAAGTTCAATCATGAGTTGTCATGTGCAAGGTCTTATGTCTAAAGACTAGATTAGTTGAAAGCAGTGGTAGCTACGGCTGCAGTCTACCCATTTTGGGATATGACTAAGGGGCTGTTTGGATACTCTTTCCAAGTTGTCTTGAATAGATAACCTGCACCTGATTTATTAAGGTCCTTTAAAAAAAAAATGAAAAATAAGAAAAATGAGTAGGTAATATTCCATTTAAGGATAGTCTATCCACTTAAAAGGTAAAATGGACTATAAATGCTAAAAGCCTTGTAAGCTCTGCTTTAAAATTACTGAGCGCGCTAGCGCGCAATGGCTTTTCAACACCCATTGCTTGCTGGCTGTAAAGCATATTAGTAAAACATGCATGCGGAGATGGAGCCTCCGATACGACAGGGCAAGCCAAGCCCGGCAGCACCATAATGTTACTAGCTATCTTTACGCTCCCAAACTCGCATTGATTTTTCGACGTGGGCACTATAGTTTAGGTATTTCTCAAAAGTAATAGATGAAGAAATCTTTTATAATTCTTAAATTTTTCTTGGTGATTTTCAATATGGGAAAAAAGGGCTAGGCAATGAGAAAGAGAGCTCTCAAAAAAAAAATAAAATTAATTCACCATTTTGCAAAGCACACAAGTATTATTTTGAAATAACTAAAACTAATGATCATATAATCACTAAATACAAGCAAATTTATTTGTTAGGGCTCAAATATTAAGAGTACATCATCTTTAATAAGCTCAATGTTTAATATCTTAATATTAGGATCGATGATGGTCCATACATGATATGTACTGTACATCTTCACTTCAAACAAGTGAGACTCAACTTCCTGGGGATAGGAATGGGTGGCCTGGCCCTGTAGGGTAGGGCTTTGGCTTCTAAGCTTAGCCCAAGACCCAGGCCAGGCTTGAATCTAGGCCGGGCGGGCAAATTAATGATGAATGGGATTATCTAATCATCAAGTAGGGCACTGTTATAATACAATGGACAATTTAAGGACATTTATCAAAGTTTCTCATTCAACATAAATGTGAAGTTTAAGCACTCTTAGATCTAGGGTCATGTTCCGAACCATTTGTAATTATGTCACTTGAAATTCTTTTTATGTGCAAAGTGTTTACATTTTTTATTTTAAGCTATAAAATATTTATAATTAAACAATTATTAGTATTTGGGTAACGTATAAGGTATTTACAAGTTAGAGAGCAGACATTCACACCAGAAATAGCATGGAGAGAAAATGAGATAAAATCCTCCAAAATATTCAAAATGCATGATGTGTGTCACGTAGCACCGCCATCTTTGCATATAATATTTTTTGGGCCTTGGGTATGATTGTAAAAAAGAATTTAGATATTAGATACATTTCACAAAGATCCTATATAAAAATATTTAGTTTTTAAAAAGAATTTAACTTACCTAAATAAATTCACCCTAAACCACTTATTTTACAGTTATACAATTATGTTCATTGTCTCAACCAAAGCCATTTTTATTCAATGCAGTCTTATTTAGGTTGAAGTATTTCCACAAAGTACATAAACAGTTCCTGCAGTTGTTCATATCCACAAGGACATGAACTTCTCTATAAAATAAAATAAAATACTAAACACTGAAAAAAAAAAAAAAAAAAAACAGAAACTGCAAAAGTAATCACCGATGGTGCACAAAGGCCTAACTGCTGAAGAGAGAGAAAGAGAGAGAGAGAGAGAGAGAGAGAGAGAGAGAGAGAGAGAGAGAGTAGCTAGCTGTAATTGTTGGAAAAAATAGATTTAAATAATAAACAAAAAATCAAGTTTTTATTTGATTTTCTTTTGTAGTGGTTTTCATCCCACGTCGGATAGAAAGAGGGATGAAAAAGCCTTTATATCAAGTCTCTTTTTTAGTAGTTTGTATTTGAAACTAAGAGAATGTTGGACATAGGCTAGTATGATCCACTGATGAGGAATCACTAGTGGGTGGGTTCCATATGTTTAGGTTTCTTATGGCCTTTGCCTTTGTGTTGAAATTTCAAATTCAATTTTGAATTTGATTTTGGACAGGAGATTAGGAAAAGACCGGATAATCTCATCTCATCTCATCTCCTTCCTTTCCTATAAAAAGGGATGAGCTTTTCTCTCGAAAATAGGGATCAATCATAAGAAATAACGAGAGTATATAGAAAAATATAGTGTGCACAGTAATCTGTCCATTTTGACTTGTCCTTGGACTGACCTTAACTATACTGGGGTTGATATTTTAAATGTACGGTTTCAATAAAGGTAATCACTAGATGGACCGTGTGGATTTACATATTCAACTTGGTTGGCCCCACAGTCCTTGAAAGGGAAGTGGTTAGGGGCACTGACAGTCCATCCAATGCTGCTGATGTGTTAAGGGGCACTGACAGTCCTTTACAACTCAATATCTACCCCATGGAATTGACCTGTGAATAACCGATCACTCTTCATACTCTATTTTGATTGGTGGGTATGAAATGTATGTTAGACCAACTGAGCATTCCAGATGCATTGATTGAACACAAGAAATATTGTAAATCAAGAATAGAATTTGCAGTAGATGTGCACGAATGCCACACTTGTGAGAGATCTGATATGGGCATTTCACTGTTAAAGCACCGACCTAAAAGTCGTGCTGGGCCATTGATTGAACCAAATGTTGGACATAGGCTTATGGGGCCCACCTTGATATATTTGTTTCATCCACGCCATCCATCGGTTCTTTCACTGGCTCATTTTAGGAGATGAAAGCCTACTATTGAAAAGTTTTAGATCATGCTAGTATGTGTTTTCCCTTCATCCAACTGGTTGGACGATGAATAAATATCATTGTGGGTCCTAGGCAGGTTTTAATGGTGAATGCCATGTGTGGTCCGCTCAAGCTTATTATATACTTCCATCTTGGGCTAATGCCTATAATGAGCTAGCAAAATGGATGGATGGTGTAGATAAAATCTACTTTGAGAATTAGTGATCTAGAGATAGGGCTGTACATCGAGCCGAGTTGAGTCGAGGTGGGCCAAGCTCGGCTTGACTCATTCATGCTATACTCGAGTTCGAGCTCACCCTCGAGCTCAACATTGAAGCTTGACTTGTTTGCCAAAGCTTTCGAGTTGAGTTCGAGTCGAGCAAATGGTTCGAATCAAGTCGAGTTTATCTCGAGTCGAGTCGAGTCGAGTTTACCTCGATAGGGTAATGGAAAGAAAAAGAGGGAATGGGGGCGGGTATGGTCGGGTAGGGTTTTTTAGTAAAAACTTTTAAGTTTTAACTTCTTTTTTTAACTTAAATAAATAAATAAATATATATATATTATATTTAATATTAATATAATATATATATATAATATATTATTAAAATATATTACTCGAGCCGAGTCGAACTCGAGCTCGAGCTTCGAGTCAAGTCGAGTTCAAGTCGAAGTACACCATGGTCGAACTTGGCTTGAACTCAACTCGAGCTTTAATAAACAAGCTTGACTCGCCTTGAATCGGACTTTCAAGACGAGTCAATCTGAGCTGAGTCGAGTGAGCTTTTCGAGCTACCTTGACTCGTGTACAGCCCTATCTAGAGATCATTAGTGATCAAAACGATAATCAACCATAGTGATCAATGTTGATGAAAGGATCTATCATCAATAATGATCATTAATGGTATGATTGGATCTATCGCTAATGAACATGATCACCAGTGAAAATAGAACCCTCTTCATATCTTAGTACTTTTTTTTATGATGATGATGTTTACATGTGTGATATAATTTGGCTTGATGTGATTAGATTTAAGCCCATTTTTCATTAGCAAATAGAAAAATTAGTGCTAGAATGCTCCCTACACATATAAATAGGTTGTGCATAACTTGAGTGAGAGTTAATTCTTCTCCACCAAATGATGCATGCAACCTTTAATGGAAGGTTGCACGTTATACAAATATAATTTTATAAAAGCATCAATTTCATCTTAAAAAAAGAATTTGATTATTCTACACCGCCCATTTGGGTATGTGGACTTTTAAATTTTATTAAGATGTGTTGACTACTTTTATACTTTGAAAATTTATATAACACATAGAAATACTGATGATTAGTGTCAATACCTTTAATCATAGGTAAGAAGTGATACTTGATGCGATGTAGAAATGGCCGTCAAAACGTTAATCGCTGAACGACTTAAAGGACAACAATTTGATGGTAACAACTATGAATACTAGTCTCGCGTGGTGCGAAGCCTTGTGGATGAGGATGACATATCTCACACACTTGATGAGGTTCAAGAGGAACCTATATTGGCTGAAAATGAGAATTTACAAGAACATAGGGTTGCGATGAGTCGGTACAATAAGTGACGAAAACAGAATCGTTCAGCTCGTAATATCCTTCTTAGCACTATGCACAAAGAACTCATACCTACGTACGAAGTGTATGACACTGCTAAGAAAATCTAAGAAGCACTGACAAATGCCTATGCATAGAAGTTAGATGCGAAAGTTCGGGCTATGAAATTTGAATTCCAAGAGTATAGGATGTCAATCAGCTGCCCCATCAAAGATCATATCTGTAAGATGGAGCAAATGATAGGTGCCTTTAGGAATGTTTGGTGTAAATTGACTGAAAATTAAAAGATAATAGCCATGTATCGTTCCTTGCCTGAATCTTGGACCCCAATCAAAAAAATTTTGAATCATACTGATTTTATCACTATGTTCAGAGACTTTTGTGGTCACTTGGTACATGAGGTTAAAATGAATGTAATTCAGTCAGGTTCAGCCAAGGCCTTTGTAGTAGAGACCCATAAACGAAAAGCTAAAAAGAAACGGTTCAAAGCTGGCAAGAAGGCGAAAAAGAATAATCAAGAACAGAAGACCATAACACCTTCTCCAAATCTCAAGAAAGAGAATGGAAAGAAGAAGCAAAAAAAGATAAATTTAGTTTGCTTTGTCTGCGAAAATTCTGACCATTATGCTCAGCAGTGTGCCCATAAAAAGACGGTAATTCCTAAGTCACTAGATACTTTGTATATAAGCGTTTATTCTAAAATCCTTTCTATTGATACTATATCTAACGATTGGATTTTAGATTCAAGTGTAACAAAGCACTTGACACGGAGTCATCGATGACTCGAGGAATTTTGACCTATAGCCGTAAGAAGTTACAAGGTGTATATGTGCAATAATGCTGTTGAAGATGTACTAGGGATTGGGGTTTACCATCTCTATATGCACATAGGGCGAACAATAATCCTCCGTGATACTCTTTATGCACCGGGCATGCGTCGAAATTTAATTTCTGTTTATAGGTTATTACATAATAGTTTTGATATTCGATTTTTCGGAAAAGAGTTTCTTTGAGACTAAATAACCGCGTCTTTGCTTGAGGAAATTTAATTTCAGATTTATTTATTCTGGACGTAGATACTGATCATACACATCTTGCTTTATCTGCTATATCGAATGAAACTCTAGTATCTGAATCTCAAAAATAACACGCAAGGTTAAGTCACATCGAAAAGGATCGCATGATAAGACTAGTACGTTTTGGTCTGTTAGACTCCTTATCAAAAGTTGATTTGTCATTTTGTGAACATTATGTATTCGGAAAGACTTCGAAAAAACCATTTCCTAAAGCAGCTAGGTCCAAGGGCACACTAGAGATAATCCATTCAGATATCTATGGACCCTTCAATGTATTACAAGAAATGGATGTCAATACTTTGTCACTTTTATTAATGATTACTAGCACTATGCATATGTGTATCTCATCTCACATAAATCTGAGACTTTTGATTGTTTTCTTACATATAAAGATGAGATGGAAAATTAGCTTGAGAAAAAGATTAAAATCCTTTGATCTGATAGAGGTGGCGAGTATACATCTGAAACATTTAAATCATATTGTGAAAACGTTGGTATTATTTGGCAGTACATAATGACTTACACTTCACAACAAAATGGTGTTACAGAGAGAAGAATAAGACACTATTGGACATAGTTAGATCTATGATGGCACAAGTCAATCTCTCTACCACATTCTGGGGAGACGCACTGTTAAAAACCATCTATGTCCTTAATAAAGTCTCATCCAAATCCACTCCTAAGACCCCATATAGGATGTGGTCTGGGAGGATTCCTTCTCTAGCCAACCTACGCTTTTAGGGATCTTTGGGATATGTTTTGGTACCTACTCTGCATAGAGGTAAACTTGATAGTAAAACCATTGAATGTGTGTTCATAAGGTACCCTATGCATTCAAAGGGATACATTCTAGTTTATAAGGACCATGTACAATAGATTAATATAGAATCTCGGGTGTGACCTTCGTCAAAGATACATACCCCAACCGAATGAAGCAAAATGTTTCAATAGAACTCTTTGAAATACCCTATGTATCTCAGGAAAGTGAGAGTTTTTCTTCTTAAAATGATGATGCTCCTATAGATCATCAGGACAGTATGAGGACATCTCAGTAGGCTCCTAAATTACATAGAAGCAAAAGAAGATTGAATCCCCGAAGATACTTTGATATTAAGGGGCAAGCACTCTCTTGCATTGCGGTTGATGATGATGAACCTGATTCGTATCAGGATGCATGATTATCATCTAACTCGGCTAATTGGGTGAATGTTATGGATAAAGAGATTGCTTCCATGGAAAAGAATAAAGTCTGAGAACTTGTCGATCTGCCTTCCAATCGCAAAGCTATAGGTAATAAGTGAGTACTAAAGATCAAAAGAAAGGAAGATGATACCATGGATAAGTATAAAGCAAGATTAGTTGTTAAATATTTTATATAAAAAGAAGGCATTGATTACGAGGAGACATTTTCACCTGTTGTTAAGTTCTCCTCAATCTGCATGATCTTGTCCATTGTCACAAGTTTAAATTTAGAGTTATATCAAATGGATGTAAAGATCGCATTCTTAAATGGTGACTTGGACGAAGAGATATACATGCAATAACTCATGGGTTATGTAGACAAAAAGTATCCAAAGAAAGTCTTCAAGTTGTTAAAATCTATCTATGGGCTGAAGCAATCTTCAAGACAGTGGTACAGGAGGTTTAACTTAGCCATCACCACTTTTGGATTCACAATGAGTGAAGAAGATCATTGTATATACATGAAATGGTCTGAAAGATCTTTTCTGATATTATCTCTATATGTAGACGATATCCTGTTAGCCGGTAATGACATGCAATTATTGATATTGACTAAAGATTTGATATTTTTGAACTTTGAGATGAAAGACCTCGGTGAAGCCAACTTTATTCTTAGGATAAAAATCATTAGGGATCGCCCTAAGAAATTTTTAGGCTTGTCTCAAGTCACCTATATACAAAAAATATTAAAACCGTTTAGGATAAAAAATTCAAAAGTTGTTAAAACGCATATGGATAAAACTAACAAGCTATACAAAAAATCGTGTCCTTAGAATGAAGTTGAGAAATTAGTTATATCCTCAGTACCTTATGCAAGCGCAATAGGGAGCTTAATGTATGCTATGAGTTGGCATAGTCAACTGCTATCAGAGTAACTCGGGATAGTCTCATTGGCAAACCGTCAAATGTATATTCCGCTATCTCAAAGAAATAATAGACCTAATATTGTGTTATGAAGGCACAAGCCTCGAGCTCAAAGAATATTTTGATGCTACTTGGGATAATGACTCCGACGAGGGAAAGTCTACTTTAGGATATGTATTCTTACTCGGAGGAGGAGTTATCTCATTGTCAAGTAAGAAACAAACATCCACAACACTTTCATCTATGGAGGCCCAGTACATTGCATGTTGTGCTACAGTTCAGGAGTATATATGAGTTCACAGATTTCTATTGAGTCTGGGTGTTGTACCGTGTGTTCGTCAGCCTATATCGCTGAACATAGACAATACTTCTGCCATTGACTTGGTGAAGGATCCTAAATACCACAAAAAATCTAAGCACATTAAGATCAAATATCATTACGTCCATGATCAAGTGAAAGATAAGAAGGTCACCCTATACATTCCTACTAAGGAAATGATGGTTGATCCCATAACGAAACCTATAGCTAGAGATCTATTTTAGGTTCACGTCAGACAGATGAAATTGAGGAAAGCTTGAGTGATGTATTTATTTTGTATTACCTTTGATCTTTCATTAATGAATAACACATTCCATTTATTTAGTATTGAACACTAATATAAACTAGGTAAGTAGATCATTAGCATTTACCTTGAGATCATGTAAGATTTCTATTTTTATTGACAGACCGATCACCCACTCGCACAGGTTGACCAACCTTGAATGTATAAGAGAGGTATATTTAAGGCCATGTTCATACACTGAGTATGAACTTCTCTTTATTGTGGATAGTAAAGGATGAGAATATGAGTGAGTCGTATCCACCTACAATCTTTTAAGATTGAAGATGAAAGTGATAAAGTCGAATAACATAATTGTACCATTCATTTTTCATGCGATTAATATTATGGCCTGAATTTTTAGCATGTTATGAGGTTATGAGATAAATCGTACCTCATGTAGAATGACCTGCGTATTGTAGACCCAACATTCGCCTAGGATTGTCTACTTTACGACGTAGATTGTAGCCATGTGCTGAGACCTTTTACCTACAAATTGCTTTGATTCGATTTAATCATTACAACGTGCGAGTAGCCAGTCCTGTAATGCCCCGTGTTTTCATGACCCGTGTCTTAAAAACCCGAGTGTTAACCTTAAAGGATGGTCTAACTCGAGTATATATATTTTTTTCTTTCATCAGAGTAAGCAGATGAACGTATAATGAACAAGCATAAAGAAAAATTTTAAATTCTGTTTAGAATATACAAGTGGTTGTCCATAATGACTTATACAACCCAATGTCTCCACAATAACAAATACAAGATCACACACATGAGAAATTTAAAAGCATATGAAACGCAAACTAAAGCCGCAAGATCACGTAGCTCCCTTGATAGGTACAATCACATGTCCTTGACCACTATAATGGCTCTTCATCAATCTGAACCTGCATATCACTTAAGCCACCTGTGCTACCTGTACGGTTATATTTTTGATGGATGAGTGGCCAACTCAGTGTGATCTCCCATCAAGATTACACACCGCCGCCCCAGATAAGAATAGCATAAAACACACATAGAATCCAAAACATAGTAAATAAAGTCTTATTAAGTGCATGAATGTATGAAATGCATTCACACCCCGGGGATGCTCATCCGTGCGGACAAGGCCGCTTCCCATGCAATGCATTCACGCCCCGGAGATGCTCATCCGTGCGGATAGGGCCACTGCCCATGCAAATATTCAATCAACGTCCCGGGATCAACCGTGCGGAATGCGAATCACGACCTGAGAAAAATATCCAGTCGAACAGAGGCTAGTCGTCAGTGAAAGCATACTAAGTGCGGCGTAACGACTACCTAGTGATATACGCTGGTCTGTGCTATGTATGTATGATTAGCCAATCCATTTATTAGTCCGATTTCAATCAGCCATTTCAAGTAAGCTCAAGGTCACTATGAGAGTTTTAACACCAGCGTAAGCCGACAACTCTGGCATAGGTCTCATACCACCATCCCCGGCTCATGAGGCTAACGCCTTAGGGTGCGTATAGAACTCATCAACACGTGGTCAATCAAATTTCAAGTCAGGAGACTACCACCGTATGCTGACTAGGAATGAATTTTACAAATCATTAAATTCATCGGTCAAGTAAGGCGGTATGTATGGATTAAAGCGAGTAAATCGTGGTGGGAAAAACATAGTGTGGTACATCCCGTAGCCAGATAGGTGGGATCGATCCATAGATAGTGGTTCCCGTAATTCAGTTTTCACGTGTCATAACTCCTATGTTGAGGGTCTATCCTTGTCACAAGCAATCTTATTACACCCTAAGCACACACTCACTTTAAATAGGAATTTCCGTAGAGAGATTTTGATAATGCGTGTTTTACATCCAACACAATCCCATAAGCAATCAGACATGCTTTAATATGCGAAGTAATCTCAGGTGTACAACTTGTGCAACATCATATATTTTGAAGTGAGTTTCTTCAAGTAAGCAAAAAAATACTTTAGAAAGCCTAAATCATGTTCCTAAGCAATTTTGTAAAAATTAAGGCATATAGTAAAGCAGGCAGCTCAAACATTTGATCTCATGGCATGTATGTAACATTATTAGATTTCATAAGCAGGTGGAACATGTAACCTAACCCAGCATTTGGAATGATTATCCATTCCTAAAAAGACCACTCTTAATCTAGTTTAGTAATGGAAGCTCAAGGGGAAGGGAATCATCACCAGTTATATCGTAGACTGCAAGTTTCTCTTGAGGACGTGGTGAGTTTACACTGCTCCCATATCTACCTGATCAATTCCATTCATAATAGATAGTGAGCCGCAAGGTCAAATATTTGGGGTTAGGTGGAGGTTTGGACAATCCTCAATCAAGGTTGTCTTGGGCTGTAATTGAGGGTGACCAAGCTCAAACATGAGTCCATATTTTAATCTAACTAGTCTAGTCGGGGCCACTTGATCACCAGACCTTGCCTATTTTCTCCTCAAGCTCCAAGGATGAGTCCCACATGAGCATGGGTGTTTGAATCCGAACGGTTCATAGGATGTGGAACCCCTAGAAACCTTAGGGGGTGAATTTTCATCTTGATCTAAGATTCCAGTGGGCCTTAGCAAAGATAAATACAATTTCAAGGGAAGAAACTGTTTGCATCAATCACGGCCCACTGAAGTTTTGGTTCAAAGTAAAAATTGGAACCAGTGGGTTTCCTGATGTTCTGCTCTATGTGGACCATTCAGATTTTCCAGACTCATCATATCTGATGAGATCTCCACTTTTTTCGTGGTTCACGTGGACTGGAAGGTGATCGTCCAGCAGGGTGTATGCATGCACCGCTTTTCTTTTCTCTTCTCAGGTGGGTTTTCAAATATGTGGGTCCCACGTGAGCCTGGGTGTCGAATCCGAACGGTCCATAAGATGGAGAATCCCAGGAAGCCTTAGGGAGTGAACTGTCATCCTGATTTAAGATTCTGGTGGGCTATAACAAAGATATATTCAAATGAAAGGAAGAAACTGTTTGCATTTCTCATGGCCCACCGAAGTTTCGGTTTAAAGTAAAATTTGGCACCAGGGGGTTTCATAAGGTTCTTCTCCCAGTGGACCATTCAGATCTTTAAGGCTCATCCGACATTAGGAGATCTCAACTTTTTTTTTTCTTGGCATAGGATTCATGCCAGCAATGCCATCTGAAGTTTTGGTTCAACCAGTGGGTTTCTGATGTTCTGCTCTACGTGGATCATTCAAATTTTCCAGACTCATCAGATCTCCACTTTTTTCGTGGTTCACGTGGACTGGAAGGTGATCGTCCAGCAGGGTGTATGCATGCACCGCTTTTCTTTTCTCTTCCCAGGTGGGTTTTCAAATATGTGGGTCCCACGTGAGCCTGGGTGTCGAATCCGAACGGTCCATAAGATGGAGAATCCCAGGAAGCCCTAGGGAGTGAACTGTCATCCTGATTTAAGATTCTGGTGGGCTATAACATAGATATATTCAAATGAAAGGAAGAAACTGTTTGCATTTCTCATGGCCCACCGAAGTTTCGGTTTAAAGTAAAATTTGGCACCAGGGGGTTTCATAAGGTTCTTCTCCCAGTGGACCATTCAGATCTTTAAGGCTCATCCAACATTAGGAGATCTCAACTTTTTTTTTTCTTGGCATAGGATTCATGCCAGCAATGCCATCTGAAGTTTTGGTTCAAAGTAAAAATTGGAACCAGTGATGTTCTGCTCTATGTGAACCATTCAGATTTTCCAGACTCATCATATCTGATGAGATCTCCACTTTTTTCGTGGTTCACGTGGACTGGAAGGTGATCGTCCAGCAGGGTGTATGCATGCACCGCTTTTCTTTTCTCTTCCCAGGTGGGTTTTCAAATATGTGGGTCCCACGTGAGCCTGGGTGTCGAATCCGAACGGTCCATAAGATGGAGAATCCCAGGAAGCCCTATGGAGTGAACTGTCATCCTGATTTAAGATTCTGGTGGGCTATAACAAAGATATATTCAAATGAAAGGAAGAAACTGTTTGCATTTCTCATGGCCCACCGAAGTTTCGGTTTAAAGTAAAATTTGGCACCAGGGGGTTTCATAAGGTTCTTCTCCCAGTGGACCATTCAGATCTTTAAGGCTCATCCGACATTAGGAGATCTCAACTTTTTTTTTTCTTGGCATAGGATTCATGTGAAGTGATTGGCAGGCCAGCAATGCCATCTGATCCAACGTTCTGGTGCATATTCATACGCTCATTCACTTCCCAGGTGGGTCCCATGTGGGGCCACCATGTATCTATGTATACTATTAGGTATTTATTCCTATACGTATGTGTGTGTGTATATATATATATATATATATATATATATATATATATATTCATATAAATATATAAGACAAAGAAAGAAAGAAACAAGAGAGAACTGCCCAGATCTGGACGCCCGACCCAGGGCCCTTTTTTGGATGAAATGTCCTTAATGGACGGTCCAAACTTAAATGGCCCATGGTGACCCGGCACTAGAGTAACCCACAACCATTTGGTGGGGCCCACTGACGATGCAGGGCTCACATTCAGGGTTGGTCCACTGACGTTGTGCGAGGCCCACCTGCATTTTGGCAGAGCCCACAAGCGGCCCAACCTCAATTGCTGGCTGCCTGACATGAAACCGCCATCGTTGTAGGCTGTTTTGGGGGCCGATCTCGGACCTGTTTGGCGGCACAACCATGGCTTTTCTTTGGTCGTTCTCTCGACCCTTATTAGTGCTCAACCAACAGCATGGTGGCTGCCACCTTCCTCAACCAAAACAAACCGGAATAGGGTCGTTTTCCACCCATACTTTCGGACTGATATCAGTTCGCTGCTGCAGCTTGACGGGGCTGGTTTGGGAGCTGCAACTACACTGGATTCCAATCACTATCTGAGGCCATTTTCATGTCATTGCCTGGCCCCCAAACAGGGCCATACTTAGGCTGATTCGGTCCTGAAATAACGCCTAATCGTATAGTCATTGTTGATGGATGCTTTGCATAGGTGTGGTGAAGTGTGATGGAGTTTTAATATGAGTTTATTTTAAGGTCACTTTAAAGCAGTGGAAAAAGAAAATGGAGGGGAAGGTCTTACCTTCCACAGTTGCACGCACCCACCACTCTCTTCTCTCCTTACCTATCCCTCTCCTTTCTTCCTCTCTTTTCTCTCCTACACAAGGGGTGTTGCTGTGGACTCTCACTGACTCGGATCGGTCCATTTCTCACGGACTGTGTCACGCCCCAAACTTGAAAATCGGATTCACATGAATCTCGATTGCCGAATCCGGTGCCGACAGCCTCCGTAGTGCCCCATTCTCAGCTCCTGATAATCAAATGCTAAATTCTGATCCTGGGATCCTATAAGGAGGATTTTCAGAATGAATTTTTTTTTTATAATGGAGCATAACCATAAGCATAACCAAGTCACAAAACAACATCACCACATATCCATTATATCAAAAACTTTAAGTACAATGCGGAAAGGAAAATACAAGGTGATCAAAAAGCTCCAAAAGGTCCTAATACACACTCCTACCTCAGCGCTGTTGCTGTCCAACACTACTTGCACGCAACTATCATACATAAGCTTATAAAAGCTTAGAGGATGGTGTAAGTGTGTGCGTAAGGCAAACGCCAAGTGTATAGTATCAGGTAATGCGGAAGTATGCGGTAAGTCCATGAATAAAATCAACCATGCCAAGGCTATGTAATGCAAGACATGAATGCTATCGGCCATACCAAGGCCATGTGATGCGAGATATGAATGTCATCAGTCACACCGATGCAATGCAAGGCCTACATAGCCGAATGTCATATGCGAAATGCAATCCAAGCAAGTCAGTACTCATCAAGTATACATATCAGTACAGTTCCTCTCTGAATATCACTGGGGTTTAATACACTTCGCAGTGACTGCCACCTCCCTAGCTACACAGTCAAGCAAGCAGAATAGACCTCACTATCCGCCTGACCAGTAGTTTGCCAATATCTACCCGGCTCGTCGATAGCGGACTTATTTACGAGCTGGTTAAACTCAGCCTAGCTTATAGCTCCCTCACTTAGGCGGATAAGGCCACACCCCCTTCCAACCGACCACGACACAGTGGGAGACACGGCCTACTAGTATTCGGCACTCTGGCGCTCGTGTATCCACTCGGTCTAAACGTTGGAGCATCTCCTGGTACTAAAAAGGTTCTGAGACTTTCACTCGAGGACATCCTAAGTGCCCACAGTGATAGAACCAAGTATTTTTGGTATCCGATACAGCCATATACGATGTACCTGTGGAGCCACGACCTTGATGTCGCTAGGACATGCAGTGATCGGGTCACACATATGCGAGATGCATGAATCACATCGTCAAATCATGTAGCAATCCAGCGCGTACTGCGCGATCATGTGGGCACTCAATCTCATAATGAGTCCCGTAAATGGTCTGTGTAACACCCCAAATTTTTTTCAACCTGAGGTTAGACGTCCTTAGGCAATGGGTCAACCATATCACTCTCAGAACTCAATTCCAAAGCCAAAGAAATCATTTAGAACCTAATTCTTTATAAATTTAACGTGAATTAGCCAGCGCTACACTAGATTTCCTACAAAATTAGCACCAACTACTTTAAATACGATCTGAAAGACCCAAAACCTATAGAATCGTTGACGCTACGTTATCCTAAAACTTAGGATCAAACTCTAAACCTGTTTGTTCTCAGGAACACTTTGAAACTTTGTATTGGATCTATACCGCACGTCGAAAGTTCGATATTTTCAATCTCAGATCATTATGACCGCTTAGTTGGACTTGAAAATCATTTCAAAAATCAAGCCCAACCGATATCCTGAGACCATTTTACTGAGTCCGGAGTGAAGAGAGTGAGAAAAGAAAAATATTTAGAAAATTAATTCAATTTTTAATAAATCTGGCACGTGTCGCTTGCGCGACATTTTTAAGCATTCAGACCATTGGAATCTGACCCAAATACACCCTCGGATCAGGAAACATTTTCCACTCATGTCAGTGTGCTTGGAATCTCTGATCGAGTCTTAATGACCGCTGAACTGAAACTGGTCCGCCACGTGCGATCTGGAAACCCTATCGAACCGAAAACTTAATGTGATCAGGATCCGACATCCATGAGCTTAAGTCCGATCGCATTCAGTCAGGGGACCTCCAGAAATGTTCTTTTGGATCGAAAAAGACCCGATTTGGCTATAACCCAAGTATACCTTGACTTGGAGTCTGTTTTGGTTATGTTTGGGCTTATAAAAGGGCCTTAAACCCTTAACTTTCTAACCCATATGAATTTGGGGAAAACCCTAGGAGAGAGAAGAGAGAAAAGAGATAGAAAGTGAGAGAGAGTTGGAGTTCTCTCCTGGAATTCTTCCCTGCTGCTCTACGTGCCAAAGCCATCCACCTGCATCGCTATTCTGGCGATTCTAACTTCGTTCTAGGTAAGAAAAGCCTAGCCCTAACTTGTTTTAGGGTTTCCATTGATGCTAGTAGCTAGATAGCTAACCTAGCTTGTATTACAGGATGATATTCTACGTATACGAAGACTTAGAGATTTCATCGACTTCTGTACGCTCCTACGGCGTAAGGTGCGGATTTTAGATGCTTAGATTACCTGTTTTCAAAGCTTTCAATGCCGTTTAATGGTAGATTGTTGACAAGGATGCTGTTTGACATATAGAACATGCTGTCCGTTTTTCATTTCGAATACGTACGAAGAATATGAGATTTATGGTATTTTAGGTATTTATAGGAAATATTGTATGTGTACATATTTTGCTGATATGATTACCATGAGTATTTACCATGTACCTATACTAGTTATACGTGTATGATCTGTTTGGCGAAGAGATTCGTCCTAATGCACATATTGGCCGACATATGCTATGTAGACTAATGTGTGTAGACTAAGTGTTTGTTGAAATTCCTAAATCAATATGATTTATGCCTGCCATATGTTTTGAATATAAGAACATGATTGTTGTGTATTAGACATCTCCTTGATATAAGGATTTGTCATATTATATGCGGAAATCAACATACGTCAAGTACGTTGGAGTTGTGTAGTCTAAGTGTTTGTGTAAATGTATGTATTAGTAACTATTGAGTAAATGGTGTTGTAGATTAGCGTTGAGACTGGATTCTCAACTAATTTGATGATGTACATGATTTCCTCCATGCTTGTTGTATTTCAATTGATTAACTTATGTGTGAAGTACTTGTGTATGGTTAAATTGCTTCTGTTGTATCTTATAACATGTTGCTAACACGCTTGAATTAATTGTTATTTCAATTTTGTTATCTCATATGATTACCGATTCACATTACAAGTGTTTGGGGCTATACTCTAGTCCAGGCAGTCGGTAACAGATCTGAATTCGTGGTTGGATTCTATTCGCCACGAAGGATGTATATGACGAACCCGAGTCGTACTAGAGTTGTCGGCAGTGGTTAGGCCACACGAAGTGCTTGTGCACTTCATGCCGGTCGATTCAACGTGCGCTCGCGCTAGTCAGACTCATCAAGTAACCCGATTGACCGTTGTATGTTCACCTTGTATTCGTCATAACTGCTTGAACCTAGGGTACTAAACTTACCAGTGATAACCCTGATAACCGTGGTACCTTGATCCACTAAGACTCATGAGCCGGGCATAGTGGTATGAGACACCGTGGTCGAGCTGTAGGCCTACGCTGGGGCCACAAACCTCTCCGTAGTGACCAGTGAGCAACCCAAACTCATGAGCAGATTATGGTGGTATGAGACACTATATTCTTGCTGTCGGCCTACACTGATAAGGTGATGGGGGAGCGGTGCAACGAGTGCGAGCGTACTCTGAGTCTATGTGAGGCGACGACCCTTCCGTAGCAACAAGAGTGCAACTATGCCTGTATTGATAAGGTGATGGGGGAGCGGAGCAACGAGTGCGTGCAACAGCCCTGACAGCCTTTGCAGCGACCTAGAAATATATCATCATATGAGAATACTAGGAGTGACGACCCTAGACAGGATCCTTGTTGGGAATGATATAAGGGAAGTACCCTAGTTTTCCAATCTTGCTGTATGAAAAGGACTAATAATAACTCGGTAATCATATTCATATCGTACTGCATGTGCTTGGAAGATGTGGAGCACTGAGGGAAGAAAGCATGCCGCGGACGTAAGATGTGTCGCATGAGGGAGTATGTCAGTGAGGGCATCCATTATGTCATTTCATTCTTACATTAATCACAGTATTTAGGAATGTTTGAATTGCTTGCTTTATCATTATCGCTTGATTGATTTGATAACATGCTAATCTTTGCTCTATGATTCCACTGAGTTAGCTACTCACTCCCACGTTACGAGATGGTGTTGCGCACACCAACCAGTCTCTATTTTAGTTTCAGATGATGGCGATGCTTACGAAGCAGAGCCGAACTTGATGATGATGAGGAGGATCCCTCCTATATGCAGGTTCTGATCGACGGGTTTACAGGGTTACTGATTAGATGCCAATACACTTGGTATTTTGCCTTTTATTTCTACACCCATGTATATTCTTTTCTTTCTATTTTGGAGTATACATGTATTTAGTTAACCTGGTAACATGTTCATACTCTAAAGACTTATAAGCATTTATATATTTTATATATCTATCACATTCTTTCGCTTGCTAATTTAATTTTCTTTGGAGTATGATATGCTGTTTTGGCTTAATCCACTTCATGTTTTATGCACTATCACAGCCGACATTCATACATCATTGAAAATGTTACATAAGTGATGTTCTGGAACTCAGGAGTGGAGTTTACGCTCGACCCCCGATTTTCGGGATGTTACTCTGCCTAACGGCGTATGCTATGATCAGTCACTACTTATATCAAGCATACATATGATGCATATGGGCATGAGTCATGGGATTATACTAAGCATGTTATAAAGCGATAAATATTAACGAGTATGGGCCTATCAATGGGCCCTAAGGAGAGTTACAATGTGGACATTTAACCAACATTGTACATACAATGTGGACGTCAAACCATCATTGTTCCCTAGGCACGGCCCGCCATAAATATCATTACATGAACCATGGAGAAACGCACATTACAATGGACCCTAAGGACATCCCATTGGGCCTCGACCCATGGGCCTTAGATACATCAAATGGGCCGTATCATATAGGCCTTACATTCATCAAATGGGTTGCATTAATGGGCCTCACCAATGAGCCTTATGTACATTACAATGGTCCATGACCCATGGGCCTTGAAATACATCAAAGTGGACCTCAAAACTTGGGCCTTATATGTATCAAATGAGCTTAATCTTATGGCCTTATCGAATGAGCCTAATCCCATAGGCCTTATATATGTCAAATGGGCCCGATCCTATGGCCTTATACATGTCAAATGGGCTTAGTCCCATAGGCCTTATACATGCCAAATGGGCTTAATCCTATAGGCCTTATACATGCCAAATGGGCTTAGTCCCATAGGCCTTATACGTGCCAAATGAGCTTAATCCCATGGGCATTAGATATATACCAAGATAGGCCTCAATGAATGGTCACAGTTAAATCAATAAGAGCCCTATACACATGCCAAGGTGGACCCACTTGAACCATAGATTTGACTCATTTTTAGCTCTCAAAATGGATGGACGGTTAGGATACAACTCATGCATCATGGTGGGGGTCCACTAACCGTCTAGCAGCCAGAGAAATGGCTGGACGGTGTGGAAATACATATAATGCAGTGGGCTCCACCGTCCCGACGGATGGTGGAATTAAGGCACATACATCATTGTGGGTCCCACGTGGGGAGGGGGGGGGGGGGGGGGGGGGCATCCAACCCGTTGATAAGGTCACAGAGACCTAGGTGAAGAAAAAATATAAATTTCAGCTTGATTCAAAACTTCTGTGGACCCACAAAGGGTTTCAATGGTAGGGCTCAATCACCGCTATTTCTTATGGTGTGGGCCGCCTGAGATCTGGATCGAGCTGATTTTTGGGTGGGGCCTACTTAAGGTAGGGACCCACCATATGGACGGATTGGATTGACAAATAAACATCAAAGTGGGGCCCACATGTGGGCAGTGGGCTGCCTTGCGTCCGCCCGCCAGCTGCTGGAACAGCCAGCGTTTCTGACACAGCAGCAGCTTGCTGCTGCTGTTTTAATTTTTAATTTTTTTTTGAAAATCCATTTTTCTGGAGTTTTTAGTATGTACGCCCCACTCCAAGTAAATCCACTCCATCCATTGTATTCCCAAGCCCAAAACAAATCTATCAAGACCAATATCGGCCCCTTTTCAACATGTAAAAAAAATCTAGATAGATTTCAATGGTAATGGTACAGTTTTTGATGCTATGGCCCACTAGATACTCTGATCAACCTCATTTTTCGGCTCAACGCCTAAAATGAGTCAGGGAGTGAGGTGGATGGGTTGGATTAGAAACATACATAAAGGCGGGGCCTATGTAAGCGGCCCCTTTCCAAAGGCTTTGAAACAAGCCAATATTTGTATTTTCCTTCCACGTCTGGCGTCTAGACGCTGGACGTTCCTTTTCTTCTCTCTCTTTTTTTTGTTTAGGTGAGCTACCACAAAATGGATGGTGCATCTAAGATGGGCCTCACTCATGGACGACTTGAAAAAAAATCCATATTCATGGTGGGGCTCATTCAAGTGGACCACATGGCCACATCAACATACAAGAAAAATAAATAAAAAGGAGAGGGAGAGAGAGAGAGAGTAAAGAGTGGGACATGCGTGATGGAGGGACCCTGGCACTATGGGCCCTCCATTTCAACCATCCAATCCTACATCAATGGGTCCCATTGCATATGGGCCTTCCAAATAAAAGATCAACGGTGGAGATCCCTCTCCATCCAAAATGAACGGTCTATATGACCTCTTTAATGCAAGAAAGTAAACATCATGATGGGGTCCATGGAGAATGACACCATCATGGAATGATTTTGATGATCAAGATGTGCCATTGGCCACATCTTAGGATTCCAAGTGAGATCCAAACCATTGATCGGTTGGCCTCACTTGACCCATCTTAAAAACATGAAAAAATAGTCTATGGAAACACCCACCACTTGATCTTCTTGGTCCGTTGGAAAGCTACTCTCTTAGAGCTTCACTTTGATAGTGGAGATGGGAAATGGATGGCTAGGATTAGAGCTTTTAGGATGGGAAGTGGGCCACCAAAATCACATTTTCTCTCATGGGAAGAGCTTGGACGTGGGTTCTCTTTTGCTTATGATTTGTTGCTTGAACAATGAGGGAGAGAGAGAGGGTTGTAAGGAGATATGAAAGATGGGTGATGGATGTGAGTGATGGGTGAGGTGATGGTGTACTTGACATGAGAGTTGACTTGGTGGTTGCTTGACTTATGGAGAAAGAAAGCATGAGTGCTTTGTACTTGACATGAGAGGTGATTGATGAGATTGATTTAACATGTTGTAGAGATTCTCTTGAAATTGCCAACATGCGACATTTTCTCAAAATAAACGTTAGCTCACATCTCTTAGTCAAGGTATCAGATCGGTACATGAGTCGCGGCGTTGGAACCACGGCGACTGTGCGGTTGCAATGTTACAAGTCTCAAATTAAGCTGACTCAAATGTATAGGATACGTCTTACGGTCGTGCGCAACGTCGATTACAGGTCACGGATTGCCAAAATTTGACGGGAAGGATCGCAGGAGTTGACAGAACAGTACGGACTAGGATACGGGTCTTACAAACTGAGTGGAGGCAGTGCGCTCAAAGCTCACCAGCGACGTAAACCTTTCTCTCCCTAATTTCCTCCTCTCTACTCTTTTTGTTTCCTTTCCTTTGTCACCTTTCTTTTGTGTGGATTTCGTGAGAGCTGGGCTCCCCATGTATAGGTAGGGAGGGAGAGTATCCAGCGGCTGAGATTGCTCCGTAAATCTTCAGGCGATGGTCATCAATGGCCGTCCCTGCTTCTTTCTCAAAACAGCAAAACGCGGCTGTGATTTTTCCTAGTTTGGTCATTTATGGTTTGGAGGGAGAGGGCTGGCATCTGTACGTCAGGAGTCCGCTGGTTAAACCGACGCAGCTCACCCCTCCAACCGGCGGTCCAATCGGATCTTGCTTATCCAGGGTAAAATGGACGGTCAATGTCGATCTTCTCTATTTATTTTCGGGGAGCCCCATCCCTATACGATTTTGTTGGGGTGGACCCCACCGATGAAATTAACGGTTCGGATTGTCCGGAAAGTGGCCAGAATGGTCCACCTAGGAGCTTGAATATCTCCACTTTTGAATCGTTCAAAATGGCGGGAACGATCTGAAACTTTGTATTTTGGGTTCGGTCAACCATGTTTTGACTAGGAATGGCCGTCCAGTGCTAGTCGTGTACTAGAGTTTGGGGTGTACATGCACTGTGTATAGGCCCACTGTGTACAAGGTCTCCTTAGATCCATTCCGTTCAAATGCTTTGGAGGCCTTGTCTGGAGGTACTGGCCCACTTTGGGCCATTGATGAGGCCAATCTAAGGCCTAGGTGGGGCCCACAATTTGATTTGGGTCATATTAGTGGGTATTGCGGTCACTGGTTAGATTATACGCTACTGTTGTGATGTGAATTGGTCTGATGGTGGCTCTCGATGATCCGGTACCTAAGACTAATAACACATGGTTCATTATGTCTGATAGGGTAGGGTTTGGACTCTCATTGCCCTTGGGGTTTGGCGACACAACGTTCTTGCCAACTTTTTGGTTAGATTTAGACTAAAATGCATGTGATTGTTTGTTTAGCTAGAGTTGCATTTGGTTATACGGTAACACCCGAGTACTGAAAAGTACGGGGTGTTACAAGTCCCATAGGTGACTCTTTGTGTCCTTAACTACCCTCCACTTGTGTATATGAGGATGAGATTGAGTGTCGTTACTTTAGTATACTATGATGAAAGGTCCTTGATTGGCTAGACTCAGTTACGTTAGGAAAGCGGCTTGATTAATTCTAAATTACACATCTTTGTGGGGAAGATTCCGTGACAGCTACACCAAGTTTCTAGAATTATAAATACGCACTTGAAGACTTATCCGCCAGCAATATCGAGTTATTTTTAATAGATTTTTACAAATAATATTTTTTCTTAAAGGCATATATATAAGTATTGCTTTAAATCGATTTTAGTCGAAGATTGTGAAAAATTAAGTTTTCTGAATAACTCGATAAGTTGAATAAGTCCGTATGTTGGCCGAGTACTCCAAATCGGGAGTTAACTCCATCCGGTGTGGTCATGCGAACTAGGACAACATTGCAAAGCTTGAGTTATTGAGAATTAGTTAGGTGGTCACTTAGTAATTAAGCACCCGTGAGAAGATTACAGTGATCCAGCTGGTCCCACACCTCTGATTCTTTTCATCGCGATGTTTGGTCTTTGATTGTTATTAGACAATTTAGATGGACAAATTTTGTGCCTATCCCGTAATGTGATTGAGTGGAAGATTTTGGACGTAGGTCAGTGGGGCTTACTGGTGAGCAATCACTAGTGGGTGGGTCTCATATGTTTAGGCTTCTTCCAACCTTTTGCTTTCAATTAAAATTTCAAGTTCAATTTTGAATTTGATTTTGGATAGGAGATTAGGAGAAGATCGGATAATCTGGTCTCATCCTATCTCCTTCCTTTCCTATAAAAGGGGATCAGCTTTTCTCTCGAAAACGGGGATCAATCATAAGAAATACTGAGAGCATACAGAAAAATATAGTGTGTACAGTAATCTATCCATTTTGGCTTGTCCTTGGGATGATCTAATCCATAGATTGTGATATAGGGTCACCTATACTTTAGGATCAAAGGTGTGAATAAATTCATTTGCTTCAGTAGTAGATAGGCGGGCCGTTGGAATATTAATCTTCTACTTTGTGAGGGTTTCAAAACTCGTGTAGACCGTCAGATCTTGAGGGCTTACACTTTCGCACTTCCCAACAGAGAATGCCTTGAGAGCATCTTTGCCTGCCCGTGTGCACACCATGTCGGGTCACAGTCGGGACGAGATACAGTGTGGTGTGGTGTGCTACCATTGTCTTGAGCATGGGTTTATTTTCTCTCTTTTGGATGACGTCAGTTATGTGTTGAAAGTTGCAATAACATGTCAATGTAGACCACGTATGTTGAGTTATCTCCTTTGCCATCTTTTAAAAAGGGGTTTTCATTTTCATTTCAAAAATATAGCAACAAACATTTTTCTATCTCCTTTTGTTGTTTTTCTCAATGTGGGTGAATAGAGAGATATCTCAAGCTTCAAGTGGCTTTGATCAAGTGTATACTTAATCTAGGCCATCCACCATTAAGGAGAGCTGTTGCATCCTTAGGATAGTGGTGTTGAAACCCAATGCATTAGGGATTCAACCATTGTGGAATAAATTTATCTTTACGACAGCAATTGTAATGCAGATGAGCTCTCCCAATTTCAATTCTCTTTTAATATGTCTTTGAATTTTTATTTTCTGCTATATTTCTATTATTTTAAAGCAACGATTATGACATTATAGGTAATGTGAGACACAACCCTTTGGAAGGAGGCACTACTCCCACTAAGACCTAGCTAGAGATGGATAATCCTGATAGGGGTTCTATGGGGCCCACCATGATGCATGTATTTTATCCACACCATCCATTTTAATAGATTATTTTAGGCAATGAGCGCAAAATGAGTCAAATCAAAGGCTCAAGTGCACCACACCACACCATAGGAAGTAATGGAGACAATAAGGACCACCATTGAAACCTTCCTAGGACTCATTGTGATGTTTATTTACCATCCAACCTGTTCATAAAGTCACATAGACATGGACGAAGGGAAAACATAAATATCAGCTTGATCCAAAACTTCTGTGACCCCAAGAGGGTTTTAATGGTAGATGTTTAATTCTCACTGTTTCTTATAGTGTGGTCCACTTGAGCCTTCGATCTCCCTTGAAATCATTAAAAAAATGATGTGTCAAAATAGATGGACAGTGTGAATAAAACACATATATCATAGTGAGCCCACAGTGCCATGCCAGGACCGTCCATCTCTAGTAGGTCATGGTAGGAGCAGTACCCAATTCGAATCCCTTTGCTCGTCTTCATGTTGGTCCTCTTTCCTATAAAGTCTTTACGGTCCATAAAGAGAATACGGCTGATTTAAGACATTCAAACATCCCTTATAAGTAGATGACCTGAAAACTCTTCACAATGGACGAAGGACTTTATACTTTCAACAATTTATCAAGGAGGACTAATTTTAAACATTTGACCATTTTTAAACTAGGGCTAGAGCTAAGGCCTTTTTTAGCACAATTAGAACTATGACAGGGTTAAGGCTAAGGGGACTAGGACCTTGGTCGGACCCTAGCTCAGCCCATCGCCACTCTACATCTAGGGCTCTCAATGGGTTGAATCTGGATGGGATCTAGTTGGATCCGACATAAATCTCAAAATCCATAGCCGGATTCGAATATGACTTTGATCCAAATGGTGATATCTATATCCGATCCACTTATAAATGGTCAGATTCATTTATGGTCCAAAAATACATATAGCCATTGAATTTGGGTCAGATCTAGGTTTGAATCCACTACATCACAAATCTAAAAAATATATAAGATAATATATTTAATTTAGCAACGAAATGGTGCAATTTGAATATTTTCATTTTAAATTATGTAGGAGTATTGAAATTTGTAGAGCAGAAGTCAAACAGCCATATAGAACTTACTACTGTGAAAGTTGAAACGGTTGAAAGCTTGAAGCATGCAATAGTGAGGATCCGATCGGATCTTACTACTAGATCCGAATCTAACCCTAAAATAATTTGGGTTAGTTTTGTGAACCTGAATCCAATTCCTTTAATTAATCAGACATATTTTAAGATCCAACTCTGCATTATACGAGTTCAAAGCAAATCGGATCTCAGATATAACTTGCTCTATTAAGAGCCCTACATTTTCCTCTAATCCATGCCACTAGCTTGTTGAATCCCACCTTAGATAATGGCCCAAAAGGTTCCTCCTATTGGAAAGTTAGCGCGGTCAAAATTTACATGACTAGGTTGACTCATTAGGGCAACACCGAGTCTTTATTCACTACTGACTTGAGTCTAAGTTCAGTTCATGGGTCGAGATACCCTAGTTGAATCCCAAAATCTTACTAGGTATTACTCGGGCCAAAAAATTGGATCCATGTCCCGTAGTGTGGTCCGTTTGGGCTTTGAATATGCTTCAATTTTGAGTTCATGCACTAAAATGAGCTGGAAAAATGGATTGAAGGTGTGGATAAGACACATACATCACAGTGGCCCCCAAAGAGTTTACTCAGTACACAATCCACGTCCATGTCCGATGGAGTATTCAAGCCAGGTCAGACTTGAGCCCCGACTCATTTGTACCCTTGGCTGGGTGGGAATCAACACATATTCTAAAATTTTATTTTCAAAATCACATTTTTAGGATACATATTTGACACAGGGAAGGACATGATGAGGTTGATCACCTTCTACCTCAGAAATAACTACTCTGAACCCACATCTCTTTGGATTCCTTAAAGAGTTTTCTCAAATCCACAAGGAATAAAATAGAAATAATATCTATATCTAATAAATTCAAAATTAAATTGATTGTTGATGAAAATAAAATTACAATTCTTTAAATAATAAGTTCAAACCTATGATAGAATTTTAGAGTCAAACTCCCTAAAAACATGGGTCCTTACTCTTACTCCAGTGGTAGACTGTTAAGAGTTTCAACACCTGGTTAAGGGCTCGAGTACCCATAAGTGGTGAAATCCCACCGCGGCTTGAGTGTGTGGTGTGTGTGTGTGTTATAAAAATAAAATAAAAAATAAAAATAAAAAAATCTCCCTAAAAACATGACTTGGTATAAACTTACTATTTATAGGCTTCATAGTTTTCAGCAAAAAACAGCAAGTGTCTAATTTAGCCTGACCACATTATTTTTCTAATTTTTTAAAACCCTTTTTATGTTTGCCACAACTCTTACTACTCATATGATCAAAAGTTATGATTAAATTAAAACTTATTATCTACAGTAAAAATAAAAATAAAGTGAACTTTTTACTATTAATCTGTGAAATCTCACAAATCCAAAGTAACGGCTTGTCAAAAACTTATTCCAGTTCGTGAGATAGGACCTTTTCAAGGTTATGATAATTTCCGCGTCCGATAATTTCTGCACCTTATCACGCCTTGTGTATCCATCTTTGCCGTGAAAGTGTCCCCTATGCATCATTAATATTAGACCCGTAAACCTTATTTGGACGGTGAAAGATGTGTGCGCACCGACTCTTCAATGCTGAGTGTAAACGTGTGCACCAATGTTAGGCTCCACAGAAAGTTCCAAAAGAATGTCCCACTCTCAACTGCTCTCGTAACTCTGTTGAAAATGGCGGGAAAATGACGTATTACATCTTTCAGCAGCTTCCCTTTCGCTAGCCCCACACGCACCCCTCCCCAGTCACCTCTACACGCACCTGCACGTGCAAACCTGACACACGTGTAAGACATCCGCGTCGTGTATCTGGTTCAACCCACCTTATAGACGATCCAAAGAAAAGATTTATGCTGTCCAATTCTAGAGTACGCGACACGTGTTCGGATAAAAAGGACGACCCAAAAAAAATAAAACTTGCAAGCTTTTTTAGACCGTACGTCCGTTATTTTCGTTCATGCGTGGCCCGCCTGAGTTTTGAACAGATGATCTAATCCGTTGGTCCACCTCACAAACGCTTGGATGTGATATATGCATGATTATAGCTGCATGTGGAGGTGAGAGTAGAGTTGGAAAACTTCAGACTTTAGACGGAGAGGGTTACATCAATCATCATCACAAAAGAGTACAGATTCCCTAGTTGAAAAGGCATCTCCACCGTTCAACCTACAGTGTAACGTGTGTTTACCAGCCTGACCTTTTAGATCAAACTTTCTTTCTTAATGTCAAACCTACTTTCAGTGCATTGAAATTCAAGCCAACCATGGCCGATCACCGACCGAAAGCGAGGCCCACCTGAGCAACATTCGTACACTGGCGGAGCACAATGATCCATGCACGTGCACACTTCAATGGTACAGCAATACGTATTCCTTCAAAGCTTAAAAATCATGGGTTCGGTTGTAGGTGGGCCATACCACTGAAAGAATATCGCAGTTCGATGTCTTAAACTCTTATGACGAACGTCCACTTATCAAACCCGGACATTTGTCTATTTTACGTTCTAGCCATACATTTGATGACAGCAAACGGATGCTTAGGGTCATCTGTGCATTGTGACTTGTGGGTTGTGTCCCATCGAGAGATTTGGACGGTTTGAAACGAGGCACGTGTGCATGAGTATGGATCTTTGCACTCAGCATGTATCAAATAACACCCGGTCCAACATGTCAATGAAAACGGTAAAAGTTGGGTTTTCAAAATCCCGATCGAGATGACACGTGTAATTTTGGATTTGACTTAATGAAACAAACTTCACTTTTAAAATCCTATTAGGAGGGACGCGGATTAAAAAGTCGGCTACTGAAGTGTCGCTACCAAGATCCGTAGGCACCATGACGTATGTGTTATATCTATACTGTCTGATCATTTATCCATTTTTAGATTTCATTTTAGAGTATGAATAAGGAATGAAACAAATAAAACTCCGTAGTGTACGCCCCAAAAAAAGGCAGTGGTGAGAGTAAATCTCACTGTTGAAACTATCCTAAAGCTCAACATAATACTTATTTGAAATTCGAACTCCTTGAAATTTAAAAAAAATATGAAATAAGGAAAACATAGATGTCAACTTGATATAAAATTTTTATAGCCTTTAAAAGTTATAAACAGTATCCTTCACTGTCCCACTGTTTTCCGTGCTGAGGTTCACTGGAGCTTTAGATTTAACTCGCGATTTGAATATTGCCTTAAACTGAACTCACTGGATGAGTGGAAGGTGTGGATACAAAACATGATCATGGGTTTAGGGAACTTGCTAACGCCACTTTAGTAGCTAGTCTCGCTACTCGACCTGTCAGTAGTTAATCCGCGCCCTAATAGGAGGGATTTGATGTGCCTTTGAGCCTCGGGAACTTGACCAAAGTTGGACTTAAAACCACTAGGCGGATTTGATACATACTTATGCACTCAGAAATTGTACACTTGCAACACGTGTAACTCATCCAAACGGTTGAAATGGTAGAAAATACCAACTACAAAAAGACCATAACTCCAAAATCTGATTGAGTGCAAGATCCTGGCCGTTCATAATTGATACTGAATAAGGCCCGTTGGCTAGTTTTTATTTTAGCCATTGGATTTTTTTCAATCGGCTAGTTAAAACATTCATCCAGTGCCATTTTTCGTTTTGGACACATCTGAAATGTGCCCCACAATTTGGACGGTTTAGTTTGACTTTCATGCCTACGAACTATCTTACTCTACCAAGGTATGAAAGGTTCTTCTAGATAGCATTAAATCCTTTCAACGCCGCTTGCTTATCGTCATTGGTCGGTATACGTCATTGACCACAGATGAAGGCAAATAAGGAGAAAATGACCACTGTAGACAAAACCTTTTACCCAGCGGTTTTTATCGCGGAATACAAACTTAAGTTACCAACTTAGACCGACTTTGAGGACGAAACTACCCCTCCTTTTCACTGCGAAGACGAGAGCTGACGCTCCTCCAACTGAGAGTTGTACGAACGGCTTAGGAGAGATCAAAGTTACAACGCCCCACAGCTATGTATTTATCATATCCACAACGTTCATCCATATTTCAAAATCATTTCGGAGCATTATCCAAAAAAAAATAAATCATATCCATAAATCAATGGACCACACCACAAAGAGCAGTGGGGAAATTGATTTTCACCCTTAAAAATTTTTGTAAGGCCCATCATAACATTTATTTTCCATCCAATCTATTCATAAGGTCACAAAAGGCCTGGATGAAGAGGAAAAACAAATTCCATGATGATCCAAAACTTCTGCAACCCCTAAAAGGGTTTCAATGGTAGACATTCAATTCCCCATTACCTTTTACTGTGTGGTCCACTTGATAGTTAGATCTGTCTTATTTTTCATCTCAAGCCTTAATACGAGTTCACCGAATAGATGGACGGTTTGGATATAACATATATCTCATAATGGGACCCACAAAAATCAGTGGGAATTACAACTGGGAAAGGGGAAAAAAAATAAAATGAAAAAGGAGACAGCAAGTTGGGGTCGAACGGGTCAACCCGGTCAACTGGCCTATGGCTACGGATTATAACCGTAGCCATAACTACAATACTAAGCACTTTTTTTTCTTTTTTATTTTTATTTTTTACATGGAGAACTTTATTATACCTACATTTTTCTTTAATACATGTTTATATAAATAAGTGTGTGTGTGTGTGTGTGTGTGTGTGTGTGTGTGTGTATATACATATATTTTCTCTTCTTTTTTTTTTCATTTCTTTCTTTATTCATTTAACAAGAATATCTTCTAAACTAAAATTAGTTATTTGACGTACCACATATGATTTTGGGATAGGAGAAGCTATTTTAGCCAACCAACCTAGTTATTTTTCAAGATTCCATCAGGTCAATAGTCGAAAATACATTTCATTCACTTCACGATCAATTTCAATTACTTCATGGTCAAATTAAAAATTGAACGAGACAAATATGAAATTGAGTGAGTAAATTGAAAATTGAGCAGGACAAGGTATGAATTGAGTGAGGGAAGCTAGAAATTGAGCGAGGTAACATAGGAGTTCAGCGAGGCAATTTAGAAATTGAGCGAGGAAACTTAGGATTTGATTGAGGAAAGCTAGAAATTGAGCGAGGGAACCTAGAAATTGAGCGAGGTTTAGGCTACGTTGAAATTGAGCGAGGGAATCTCGCTCAAATCCTAAGTTGCCTCGCTGAATTTTTACGTTGCATCGCTCAATTGCTAGGTTGTCTCGCTCAATTCCTAGGTTCCTTCGCTCAATTTATATATTGTCTCACTGGATTTCTAGCTTCCCTCGTACAATTCGTAGGCTGTCTCGCTCAATTCATATATTTTTCCAGATCATTTTATGGTATGAGACCAAAAATGTGATATATCCAGTTCTCAAGTGTACCACATTACAGGAAATACTGTTGAATGAGCGTCAACCATTAAAAACCTTTAGGGGGCCCACTGTGATATTTGTGAGAAATCCTCCTCGTCTAAGTTCATTCATAGGGTCAAAAAGACCTGGATGAAGAGGGAAAAAAATTTCATAATGATCCAAAACTTCTACATCCCCTAAAAGGGTTTCAATGGTAGACGTTTGATTTCCCATTGCCTTTTATAGTGTGGTCCACTTGATAGTTGGATCTATTTTATTTTTCATCTCAAGCCTTAATATGAGCTCGTAAAATATATGGACTGTTTGGATATAACACATACATCATGATGGGACCCACAAAAGTAACATAGCAAAAAAAAAAAAAAAAAAAAAATCAGTTTGCTCCGCTCAATTTTCAGTTTGCCCCGCTCAATTAGAAATTGAGCGGGGCAAATTGAATTTTTTTTTCTTTTGTGGGTCCCATCATGACGTATGTGTTATATCCAAACCGTCCATATATGAGCGGGGCAAACTGAAAATTGAGTGGGGCAAACTAAAAATTTGGTTATATGTTTTGGTTTAAGTTTAGGTTATAGGTTCTAGGTTATAGGTTAAAGCTTTAGGGAATTGAGAATAGGTTAAGGTTTAGGTTTAGGGAATCGGGTTCAGGTTTGAGATCGGGTTTAGTTTAGGTTTTTAAGTTTAGGTTTAGGTTAAGGAGTTGAGATTAGGATTAAGTGTAGGTTTAGGTTTAAGGATTTGAGAATACATTTAGGTTTTAGGTTTAGGTTTAGGTTTTAGGTTTAGGTTAAGGTTATAGGTTTAGGTTAGGTTTAGGTGTAGGTTATAGGTAATAGCTTTAGGGAATTGAGAATAGGTTAAAGTTTAGGTTTAGGAAATCAGGTTCGGGTTCGGGATTGGGTTTAGGTTTGGGTTTTCAAGTTTAGGTTTAGGTTTAGATTATAGGTTTTGGGATTTGTAAATAGTTTTAGGTTATAAGTATAAGTTTAGGTTATGTTATAGGTTAAGGTTTAGGGATTTGAGTTTAGGTTATAGGATTAGGTTTAGGTTTAGGTTTAGAGATTTGAGTTTAGGTTATAGATTTAGGTTTTGGGATTTGAGAATGGATTCGGGTTTAGGTTATAGGTTTTGGTTTCAGTTTAGGTTATAGGTTTTGGGATTTGATAATAGGTTCCGGTTTAGGTTATAGGTTTTGGTTTTGGTTTTGGCTATAGGTTTTGATTTAGGTTTAGGTTATAGGTTTATGTTAAGGTTTAGGTTTAGGTTATAAGTTTTTGGATTTGAGAATGGGTTCGACTTTAGGTTATAGGTTTTGGTTTAGGTTATAGGTTTTGGGATTTGATAATGGGTTGCGGTTTAGGTTATAGGTTTTGGTTTTGGTTTAGGTTATAGGTTTTTATTTAGGTTTAGGTTATAGGTTTTGGTTTTGGTTATAGGTTATAGGTTATAGGTTTATGTTAAGGTTTAGGTTTATGTTATAGGTTTTTGGATTTGAGAATGGGTTCGAGTTTAGGTTATAGGTTTTGGTTTTGGTTTAGGTTATAGGTTTTGAGATTTAATAATGGGTTCGGGTTTAGATTTAAGTTTAGGTTTAGGTTATAGGTTTTGGGATTTGGGAATAGTTTTAGGCTATAACTATAGGTTTAGATTAGGTTATAGGTTAAGGTTTTGGGATTTGAGAATGGGTTCGGGTTAAGGTTATAGGTTTTGGTTTTGGTTTAGGTTATAGGTTTTGGTATTGGTTTTGGGATTTGAGAATGGGTTCGGGTTTAGGTTATAGGTTTTGGATAAGGTTATAGGTTATAGGTTTAAGTTTAGGTTAAGGTTAGGTTTAGGTTATAGGTTTTGGGATTTGATAATGGGTTCAGGTTTAGGTTATAGGTTTTGGTTTTGGTTTAAGTTATAGGTTATAGGTTTTGGAATTTGAGAATGGGTTCGGGTTTAGGGTATAGGTTTTGGGATTTGAGAATGGGTTCGGGTTTAGGGTATAGGTTTTAGTTAAGGCTATAGGTTATATGTGTAGGTTTAGGTTAAGGTTAGGTTTAGGTTATAGGTTTTGGGATTTGATAATGGGTTCAGGTTTAGGTTATAGGTTTTCGTTTTGGTTTAGGTTATAGGTTATAGGTTGAAGATAAGATTTAGGTTTAGGTTTAGGTTATAGGTTTTAGGATTTGAGAATGGGTTCGGGTTTAGGTTATAGGTTTTGGTATTGGTTTAGGTTATAGGTTTTGGTTAAGGTTATAGGTTATAGGTTTAGGTTATAAGTTCTAGAATTTAATAATGGGTTCGGGTTTAGGTTATAGGTTCTGGTTTTGGTTTAGGTTATAAGTTATAGGTTTAGGAAAAGGTTTAGGTTTAGGTTTAGGTTATAGGTTTTGAGATTTGAGAATGGGTTTGGGTTTAGGTCATAGGTTTTGGTTTTAGTTTACGTTATAGGTTTAGGTCAATTTCATGTTTGTCCCGCTCAATTTTTAGTTTGCCCCACTCAATTTTTAATTTGCCCCACTTTAGGAAATTGAGTTTAGGTTATAGGTTTAGGAAAAGGTTAGGTTTAGGTTATAGGTTTTGGGATTTGGGAATAGTTTTAAGTTATAAGTATAGGTTTAGGTTAGGTTATAGGTTTAGGTTAGGTTATAGGTTTAGGTTAGGTTATAAGTTAATGTTTAGGGATAGGTTATAGGTTTTGGTATTCGAGAATGGGTTCAGGTTTAGGTTATAGGTTTTGATTTTGGTTTAGGTTATAAGTTATAGGTTTAGGATAAGGTTTAAGTTTAGGTTATAGGTTTTTGGATTTGAGAATGGGTTCGGGTTTAGGTTATAGGTTTTGGTTATGGTTTTGGTTTAGGTTATAGGTTTTAGGATTTGAGAATCGGTTCGGGTTTAGGTTATAGGTTTTGGTTTTGGTTTTGGTTTAGGTTATAGGTTTTGGGATTTTAGAATGGGTTCGGGTTTAGGTTATAGGTTTAGGTTTAGGTTTAGGTTATAGGTTTTGGGATTTGAGAATGGGTTCGGGTTTAGGTTATAGTTTTAGGTTTAGGTTTAGGTTATAGGTTTTGGGATTTGAGAATGGGTTCGGGTTTAGGATATAGGTTTTGGTTATAGGTTTTAGGATTTGAGAATGGGTTCGGATTTAGTTTATAGGTTTTGGTTTTGGTTTAGGTTATAGGTTTTGGTTTAGGTTATAGGTTATAGGTTTAGGTTATAGGTTTAGGATAAGGTTATAGGTTTTGGGATTTGGGAATAGTTTTAAGTTATTAGTATAGGTTTAGGTTAGGTTATAGGTTTTGGGATTTGCGAATGGGTTCGGGTTTAGGTTATAGGTTTTGGGATTTTAGAATGGGTTCGGGTTTAGGTTATAGGTTTAGGTTTAGGTTTAGGTTATAGGTTTTAGGATTTGAGAATGGGTTCGGGTTTAGTTCATAAGTTTTGGTTTTGGTTTAGGTTATAGGTTTTGGGATTTGAGAATCGGTTCGGGTTTAGGTCATAGGTTTTAGTTTTGGTTTAGGTTATAGGTTTTGGTTTTGGTTTTGCTTTAAGTTATAGGTTTTGGGGTTTGAGAATCGGTTCGTGTATAGGTTAAGGGTATGGTACCTACAAATACAAATATAAACATGGCCTGTCCAAATTATCAGGCCCTTCCAATGCCGTCCATAGGAAATAGACAGCTTTATCATGGTCATAACAGCGGTTCCCACCTTCCAGGGACTCCCGCTCTTCTGGATAGCTCCGACGCATATCCGGGTCCGCTCCATTAATTTCGAGCAAATACATAAACACGGCCTGTCTAAATGGCCAGGCCCCTCCAATGCTGTCCATAGAAAATGGACAACTTCATCATGGTCATAATAACAGTTCTCACCTTCCAGGGACCCTCGCTCTTCCGGATAGCTCTGACGCACATCCGAGTCTGCTCCATCAATTTTGAGCAAATACATAAACACGGTCTGTCCAAATGACCAGACCATTTCAATCATGTGCATTCTTGAGTCAAGAGACGTACCAGATGCTTGAATCTGAAATATATATTTAAACATAAAATGGCATTAGGAATTGCTTCTCAAAACCGCAGACTGTTTTCTTTTGAAACTCGTTCATCTCACCTGAAAACCTGTCACATAATGAATAACTATAACCGCAATGATAACTACACATGTGCATTCTTGACAAGAGACTTACCAAGTGTTGTGTCGTGTTATAATGGGGAACATGGAACTTGTTCATCTTGAATCTGAATAATTTCAGCCCAGCAGTGAAAACTTTGATTGCGGCATAGTAGATAATCTTCAAAACCCAAAGCATTACATAATATAGAAAACTTATATGAATATGCACATATATCCAGAATATATTCAGAATATGCCACAAGTGAAAACCACAACTGGCGTTAAAATGTTGGCTGCTAGAAAAAATGCAACAGAAATGTTCCATTTTGTTATAGTGACTTGGATATTTGGCCATGGGGCCAACTATAAACAAGATATCAAAGATGAAAATCATGGAACAGTAAACCATATATACATTTATATATGCCAGAGTACTTGCATAATGAATGTTGGTGCATGCCTTATTCATTAGTCACCAAGAAAAAAGTGCAAGATGCCTTCTCTACTTGGGAGGTTTCAATATATGGCAATGAGGTTCTAAAGGTCTATGGTAAATGGAAGAGCCCTTATAGATGTAGTGATGTAAATATAGGCAAAAGTATGACGGAGAGAGCCAGACATTTAAAAAAATCAAAGACACAATCGCTCAACAGTTTTTCTTACCAATTTTGTGCAATCATGTGGTTCAGTAGATAAGCTAGGATCCGGCCCATGATCTTAAGGTTGAGACACATAGTGTCAGTCCAATCAAGTTACAGGTGTCATCATAGTTTTAGTAAGAAGTGTTTCAAAATACAAAGAAAGAAATAGCTATTATAAGAGGCATCACTATAAAAATTGAAACTTGCTCAATCTTGATAAACTTTTTTCCACACACCTAAGATCAAGGATTAGTCAGATCATAGCCTAATGATAGTAGTGCTATCTTCTCATTCCTTCTTGAGCCATTTCATCAAACAATTAGCATGCACGAAATATAAGAGGGAGATTGTATTATAAATATCAGCTACATCGACACAAAACACTCCTTGTTGAGCCATTTTATCAAATAGTTAGCATGCATAAAATACAGGAGGGAGATTGTATTATAAATATCAGCAACATCCACACAAAACACCCCTCTTGAAGTTGTAAAGCTTGCAAAAATGGCATTGAAATCTTCTTTTCCCCTACTCTTAAGATATTGTCCTTCAAATCTATTATACATAGCACAAAGTTAAGTCATTAGAAGACCATTTTCATATGTAATTGCAAACTAGAAATCAGGTCTGTTAACCAAGTTACACAGGAACGACTAAATCTCCAACCGCATTCGAGCAGTCTCACCTCATGGTGAATTTTGAAAGAAGTTATAGCTGAAACTAGAAAGTATAGAAACAGGAATAGATCCCGATTGTAACTTTGCAACTGAAAATGATTATTAACATTAAGTAGATAAACCAGATGCAACTGATAACTATTATAGTTTCATTCATACAGCCTAGATCACACAATGTTCCTAATATCGAAGCTCCATTCCAAATAAAATCTTTGAAACAATCATTGTAATGACAAAAAGAATAAACAAAATTTATAATAGAATCAAAGGAAATAAGCACTACTAAATGATAGAGCAAAGGTTGGTGCATTATCAAACTGATTCAATTTAGAGAGCAATTGAATGAATGGGATTGCGAATAGTAAATTGGAAAGATTGGATTGGAAGATTTTAAATTGGGAAGATTGAATACCTATTCAAATGCAAATATGAAATTATTAAACCCAGCTAAACAGATAGTAAAGAACTGAATTTTTAAGAAAATTCAAACTCTCACAATCTTTAAAATCACAAATAAAACATATGATAATAGTCTCAAATTGAATGCACAACCTCAAGGTAGCAGCAAGGCTCCATTCAATTGAGTTGTAAAATATATGATTCTTACAAAATTTACAAAAAGAAGAATATTCAAAAAGCAATACTCCATAACAATGAGAAAGTGACAATAAAAACAAGGAAAAAGGCAAGCAAAACTCCCATAATGATACTTTCTTTACCTTAAAAATCTGAGAAGGATAATAGACAAGCTCCTGATATATACTAACCTGAACAAAGAAAATAAGCGTTGCACATGAATGAATTTGTCTCATGACTTGAACTCATTTAACCTAGAGAGCATCCAAGAACGAAGGTCCACAAGTCATATTATTTTGACATACATCAGGATCCATAATTACATATCAAGTTCAATATTGTGCTAAAAGTGAAATCGATCAATTTCTAGACAAAACTAACAGTAAATTTTTTTTTTTTAAAAGATCACTCGATCTTTCTTTAATAAATGAGACATTTAATATTGTTGCAGCATTTTCTTAATGATCTGTTTGCAGCTAGCACATCTGTAGCTGGCTCAGATTAACAGCCTAGCTCACCAAACCAAGGACTGTTCTTGCATCTTTTTCCTAATCAACTGTTTTCTTAACTGATGGTTCGCAAACAGACGGTTAAAAAAAAGCTGAAACAACAATCGAAATTTGATAGAAAAAAGACAAAGATTGGACCTATTTACAATAGTCACTTGTCCATCAGTTGGGTCAGCTTAGCATCAAATTCCTTCTTCAGTTCCACTTCTTCTTCCAAATACCTCCACTTCAGCTCTGTCTTCTTATCTTCATGCAATCGTATCAGCCTCTCTCTCTCTCTGCTTCAAACTCTTTAATCTAATTTGACTGGCTATCAATGAATGGAGCAATCTCTTCAAGCCTACTTTAAGGACTGTTTGGATTTGTGGATTTTTTCTTTTTTATTTTTGAAGAAAATGGAGTTTTTTGGAAAACTCCAAATCTAGAAAACAGTCGGAAATGAAAATTTGTTTCCCACGATTGTCTTTCAGCAAGATTTTCATGAAAAAATTTCTTCATTTACAAATCTATATTCATGGAAAATTTGTTGCCAGTCTAGGCAAGGAAACTAAAAGAGGGCATTTTTCAGGAAATGAGAAAAATGAAAATGACATTTTCAAGAAATTTACAAAAACAAACAAAAAATGAAGTCCATCCGATCAATTCCTAGGTTCCTTCGCTCAATTGCTAGGTTGTCTCGCTCAATTCCTAGGTTCCTTCGCTCAATTTATAGATTGCCTCACTGAATTTCTAACTTCCCTCGCACAATTCATAGGCTGTCTCGCTCAATTCATATATTTTTTCAGATCATTTTATGGTATGAGACCAAAAATGAGATATATCCAGTTCTCAAGTGTACCACATTACAGGAAATAGTGTTGAATGAGCGTCAACCATTAGAAACCTTTAGGGGGCCCACTGTGATGTTTGTGAGAAATCCTCCTCGTCTAAGTTCATTCATAGCGTCAAAAAGACCTGGATGAAGAGGAAAGAAATTTTATAATGATCCAAAACTTCTGTAACCCCTAAAAGAGTTTCAATGGTAGACATTCAATTTCCCATTGCCTTTTACAATGTGGTCCACTTG
This sequence comes from Magnolia kwangsiensis, assembly GCA_037074715.1. Taxonomy (NCBI): domain Eukaryota; kingdom Viridiplantae; phylum Streptophyta; class Magnoliopsida; order Magnoliales; family Magnoliaceae; genus Magnolia; species Magnolia kwangsiensis. The sequence goes on from CM073585.1 coordinate 91,967,271, forward strand.
ATAGTTAGATCTATCTTATTTTTCGTCTCAAGCCTTAATATGAGCTCGTAAAATATATGGACGGTTTGGATATAACACATACATCATGATGGGACCCACAAAAGTAACATAGTAAAAATAAAAATAAAAAAATTCAGTTTGCCGCGCTCAATTCCAGTTTGCCCCGCTCAATTTTCAATTTGCCGAGCTCAATTTCCAGTTTACCCCGCTCAATTTTCAGTTTACCCCGCTCAATTTTTAGTTTGCCCCGCTCAATTTTTAGTTTGCCCCACTCAATTTTCAGTTTGCCCTGCTCAATTTCTAGTTTGCCCCGCTTAATTTTCAGTTTGCCCCGCTCAATTTCCAGTTTACCCCGCTCAATTTCCAGTTTGCCTCACTCAATTTCTAGTTTGCCCCGCTCAATTTTCAGTTTGCCCCGCTCAATTTCTAGTTTGTCCCGCTCAATTTTCAGTTTGCCCCGCTCAATTTCCAGTTTGCCCCACTCAACTGAAAATTGAGCGGGGCAAACTGGGACAAACTAGAAATTGAGCGGGGAAAACTGAAAATTGAGCGGGGTAAACTTGAAATTGAGCGGGGCAAACTAGAAATTGAGAGGGATAAACTGAAAATTGAGCAAGACAAACATGAAATTGACCTAAACCTATAACCTAAACTAAAACCAAAACCTATGACCTAACCCGAACCCATTTTCAAATCCCAAAACCTATAACCTAAACCTAAACCTAAACCTTATCCTAAACCTATAACCTATAACCTAAACTAAAACCAAAACCTATAACCTAAACCTGAACCCATTCTCGAATACCAAAACCTATAACCTATCCCTAAACCTTAACCTATAACCTAACCTAAACCTATACTTATAACTTAAAACTATTCCCAAATCCCAAAACCTATAACCTAAGCCTAACCTTTTCCTAAACCTATAACCTAAACTCAATTTCCTAAAGTGAAACCTACACCTAATTCTAATCTCAACTCCCTAACATAAATGTAAACCTAAACTTAAAAACTCAAACTTAAACCCAATCCCGAACCTGAACCCTACTTCCTAAACCTAAACCATAACCCATTCTCAAATCCAAAAACCTATAACCTAAACCTAAACCAAAACCAAAACCAAAACCAAAACCAAAACCTATAACTAAAACCCGAACCCATTCTCAAATCCCAAAACCTATAACCTAAACCTGAACCCATTCTCAAATTCAAAAACCTATAACCTAAACTGAAACCTATAACCTAAACCTGAACCCATTCTCAAATCTAAAAACCTATAACCTTAACCTAAACCTATAACCTATAACCTAAATCAAAATCAAAACTAAAACCTATAACCTACCCATTCTCAAATTCAAAAATTATATCGACACAATTATAGCTACTGTTATAATCCGTAGCTAAAGTGTATCAAAAATTGTTATCCCTAAACCTAAACTTACACCCTAAACCTAAATTTTCAAATCCTTTAACCTAAAATTACACCCTAAACCTAAATTTTCAGTTTGCCCCGCTTAATTTTCAATTTGCCCGGCTCAATTTCCAGTTTGCCCCGCTCATATATGGACGGTTTGGATATAAGACATACATCATGATGGGACCTACAAAAGCAAAAAAAAAAAAAAAAATTCGGTTTACCCCGCTCAATTTCTAGTTTTCCTCGCTCAATTTTCAGTTTGCCCCGCTCAATTTAGCGGGGCAAACTAGAAATTGAGCGGGGCAAACTGAATTTATTTATTTTTTTGCTATGTTACTTTTGTGCGAGAGAACCTAGAAATCCATTGAGGCAATATATAAATTGAGCGAAGGAACCTAGGAATTGAGCGAGGCAACCTAAAAATTGAGCGAGGGAACCTAGAAATTGAGCGAGGTAACGTAGGAATTGAGATAGGAATCCTAGGATTTGAGCAAGGGAAGCTAGAAATTGAGCGAGGCAACCTATGATTTAAGCAAGGTAACCTAGGATTTGAGCGAGGAAAGCTAGAAATTGAGCGAGGGAACCTAGAAATTGAGCTAGGCAACCTAGGAATTGAGTGAGGTAATGTAGGAATTCAGTAAGGTAACCTAGGATTTGAGCGAGGGAAGCTAGAAATTGAGCGAGGCAACCTAGCATTTGAGCAAGGAAACCTAGGATTTGAGCAAGGAAAGCTAGAAATTAAGCGAGGGAACCTAGAAATTGAGTGAGGCAACCTAGGAATTGAGCGAGGCAACGTAGGAATTGAGGGAGGAATGCTAGGATTTTAGCGAGGGAAGCTAGAAATTGAGCGAGGGAACCTGGGATTTGAGCGATGCGACCTAGAAATTGAGCGAGGCAACGTAGGGATTGAGCGAAAGAAGCTAGGAATTGAGCGAGGTAACGTAAAAGTTCAGCAAGAAATTCTAGTTATTGAGCAAGGGAACTAAGAAATTCAGTAAGACAACATAGGATTTGAGCGAGGCGAGGGAAGCTACAAATTGTGCGACGAAACCTAGAAATTGAGCGAGACAACCTACAAATTGAGCGAAGAAGCTAGAAATTAAGTGAGGCAACCTAGGATTTGAGCGAGGGAACATCGAAATTGGAGCGAGGCAACTTAGGAATTGATCGAGGGAAGCTAGAAATTGAGTGAGGAAAGCTAGAAATTGAGCGAGGCAAGCAAGGCGACGTAGAAATTGGAGCGAGGATTGAGCAAGGGAACCTAGAAATTGAGTGAGGGAACCTAGGAGTTGAGCAAGGCAACGAAAAAATTCAACGAGACAACCGAGAAATTGAGCAAGGGAAACATCAATTTGAGCGAGGCAAGCTTGAAATTGGGTGAGGCTAACATGAATTGGAATGAACTTTAAATGTAATTGACCTAGCCTAACAATTTGCTTTGTTGAATTTGACCGATCAGTTAATGAAATTGACCGAGATTTACATGAAATTCTCTTCGTTGAATTTGAACGAGCAATTAATGAAATTGACCGAGCGGTTCATAAAATTTTCAGTACGCACTTATAGTGTTGAGCTAACTAAGTTGGGCACACCCAGATCCATAGCTCAATTGGCAGACTGAGTAGAGATACCTCATGTCAACACTTGAGGTCCTGGTATCGATTCCTAGCGGGCGTGTCTAACATGGAGTGTGTGTATTGACATGGGTGTGTACTAACAAGCTAACCTCAAAAAAAAAAAATTTTAAAATTAATAGTAAAATATTAAAAAAATTAAAAAATTAAAAATATTGAGTTGGGCTCACCTTGACTGTATGTGGACTATCCATGACGTTCATCCATTTTTCCATCTAAAGTAAGGGTTTCAGCCCAAAATGGTGGCATATTGAAATATCAAGTGGATCACACCACAGGAAACAGTGTTTCCACCGTGGAAACCTTGTTATGCCCCTACAATGATATTTTACTTGTAATCCATCATGTTCATAGGATGATTTTCGCATGGATGAACCGAAAACCAAGATGGGAGCTTCATTTGGCATTTCAATGGCCCACAAAAAATTTATGCCGTTTAGGTAAATGTATATCATACCTGTCATGTGTACTGTCTTCCGTGGAGGGAACATTTTTAGGAAAAACGAGATAATGTTGATTAGGGGTGTACATCGAGTCAAACCGAGTAAAGCTGGCCTCATGTCGACTTGGCTCGGCCACTGGCTAACCTCAGCTCGAACTCGGCTCGGCTCGGTCCTTGAGCCTGACTGGCCATCTCAGCTTGGTTTAGTCAACAGCTCAAGCCGAGTTCGCCACTGAGGCATTTTCACAAACACCTGAGTTGCAACTTCAAAATCCCACTATTTTACAAACAAATGCAATTGTTTTATAGATATTTTATCAAATACCTTCTAAGCAACATAAAAACCAAGAAAAACAAAGAGAAAAAAGGTATTTGTTTCATGTACATACTTTCCTTGCCACCGGCCACATTTCGTCGAGTCATTTTATCAGACAGTTGGTGAGCAACATCAATGGCAGAGTAACCGATTCATTGAACTGGTCCGATTCGAGCTGGATTCTGTCCAAGTTGAGTCGAGCTGAGGCTGGCTCGAACTCATTTTCGAGCTCAAAAAATCAGCTCAACTCAGCTTGATCTTAGCTTTGAACCGAGTTGAATCAAGCCTTTTCAACTCGAGTCGAGTGAGCTAACCGATCTAGCTCGGTTCGTGTTTTATAAGTATTTTATCAAATACCTTCTAAGAAACATAAAAACCAAGAAAAACAAAGAGAAAAAAGGTATTTGTTTCATGTACATACTTTCCTTGCCACTGGCCACATTTCGTCGAGTCATTTTATCAGACAGTTGGTGAGCAACATCAATGGCATAGTAACCGATTCAATGAACTGGTCCGATTTGAGCTGGATTCTGGCCAAGTTGAGTCGAGCTGAGGCTGGCTCGAACTCATTTTCGAGCTCAAAAAATCAGCTCAACTCAGCTTGAACTTAGCTTTGAACCGAGTTGAATCAAGCCTTTTCAACTCGAGTCGAGCGAGCTAACCGACCTAGCTCGGTTCGTGTACACCCCTAATGTTGATGAATAGAGAGGGTGGGATCCAGCTAGAGCGTGGTGCGATCCAAGCAACAGATGTAGCGGTGGAGTTTTCGTCCTTTTTATAAAAAAAAATGGAGCGAGAGAAGGGAGGGAGAGGAAAAGCAACGGCAGTAAAAAGGAGGGGTAGTTCCGTCCTCAAAGTCGCTGTCCGCACCTGCTAGTCTAAGTTGGTAACTTAAGTTTGTATTCGGCGAGAAAAACCGCTGGGTAAAAGGTTTTGTCTACAGTGGTCATTTTTTCGAAAATAAGACATGCTTGGACTGTTTGCGGAGTTTCTAGGATCCAGTGAAGAAAGAGATGTTCGATGGTCCATAAACGTACACGTGGCATGCAAATTTAAACCGTTTAAATTGTGGGACCCATTATAGATGGAGAATATATAATTCGATTGTGCGGATCTCAGATCAATGGACGTTTGTTGTTTGTTGAGATTGATCCGTTGAGGTTTTCCATTTTAACCGTCCATTAGATATCCACCCATCAGCTAGTTTTGATCATATTTCTAGTGGATTTTTAGGTTTTGATGACCCATCATTAGTGGGGCCCATGTGTTCGGCCTCTTATCTTGAGGCTGGAGTATTGCACGTGTAAAATTTCTGTGTGCATGCTTATGGAACTCGACTGTCTACCAGAGCATCAAAGTTATTATCCATTGTTGTGTATTTTGACAGTCTGGTGAGCGTGATGGATGATACGCAGGCTCGGAATTTTATACACGTAGCATGTGTAAATAAAATTGAACCCTCTATGACTGGGCCCCACTTTAGATGGTTTATAAAATAACGATTACATCAAAATGATGCCTTAACTGGTCAATTAGTTCATATCTAATGAATGGTTAATGCGGAAAACAATCAACGGTTCTTAAACTAACAAACAAAATCTCATATGTAAGAGACTAAAATCATCTAAATAGTGTTATTTTAGACAGTTTAATTGAGTTACAGTTATGCCACGTATACAAATGAAAGTAACTGATTATCATCAGTTACACACTGCCAGAGTATCAAATAGCTTCTCTTGTCTTACAAGGCTACAAGGTCCACGTTGTAACTTGTGCTTTTTTTCTTTTGTTTTTTATGTTTTACACACGCACACGCACGCCGTGGGATTTCACCACTGGTGGGTACTTGAACCCTTGACCCGGTGTTGAAACTCTTGGGAGTCTACCACCCGGGTAAGAGTAAGGACCCGGTCCACGTAGTAACTTGAGCTGAAGAATGGATAAACACCCATCATCGATGTTTGGACAAAGGTGGGCCACACAATCTTTTGTGAAGAACCAAAACGAGATTGTGTCTGACTAATAATTCTCCTTAAACTAATCAATTAGATAGACAACATGATAAGCTCCTCAACCATAATAATCATTCCCATCCAACATAAAAACCCTACATAGATGACCTGTCACCATCTCACATGTCATGCCCCACCCACCCATTCATCCAATAAAAATTAAAACACATGCAACACCTGAGAGCCTTCGATCAAGGGACCAGACTGGGTAGATTACATGCCTCGAAATTCAGGTTGGTGTGATTAGTCATGGTGACAAATATCGCCCGTATTTTGAAAATCTCACAATAATACTCTATACCAAAACATCAGTTGATTTTAAAAATATGAGTAGAAGATTAATAAAACCTCAGGGAGTTGGATTTTTCCAAATAGTGCCTCCTGTTAACCATATTTCCCAGCTGTGCTTTTTAAGAAGAAAAGTTATATTATTGCAATCTGTTAACTTCTTCTTCTTCATTTTTTTAGCAGCATAGTGGAATATATGAAGTTGTGGGGCCCATGTGGTATGTAATTTCTCACAACTAACCTGTCCAATATGTGCAAATCAATATTATTAAAGAAACAAAACTTCTCACGGATTTAATGTTAAGGTAGTTATTTTATAAAAATAATGTACACCATTCAAAACATCATAATTCAAGTATAGCCCATATGGTGATCTAATTGACCTGATGTTTTGTTTATGTTATCATCTTGGTGTGGTGCATATGTTTAATGGGTGTAAGTTATACACATATCATATGGCTCCACAAGGCTTAAGTGTTATTACTTTTTAAAGAAAAGAATTAAATGAGGGCACTTTTATCCTCAAAATGTACCTCTAGGTTATTTCTAATTTTGGAGGCATTATTTAGTAAAATATAGTTTTTAAGAGATTTTAATTTCAACATTATTTAATAAAATATAAATTCTTTGCTGAAAGTTTATGCTTGTGGAGCCCATGTGGTATGTATTTAACATCCAAGCCATATAACATATATAGCTCATCATGGTGGTCACAAGAATAAAAAATTAGGCTAATCAAATTACCAAATGGGCTACACTTGAACCAAGCTCTGCAAAAGCTCCGTCACTAATTTTGGATTATCTACTTAGTGAAAGTCCAAGCCTATGGGCCTACGTGGTACGTGTATAACATCCAAGTTATGTAACACACATACCACACCATGGTGATTGCATGAACAAAAAATCAGAAAAATCAAATCACTATATGAGCTACACTTGAATTTGGATGTTTTGAGTGGTGTATGGTATTTTTTAATAAATTGGCCCACCTTGTGATTAGATTTTCAATATTTTTTATTTGCCTAATAATCAAGTTGATGTGCACTTGTTTGATGGGTTAGATGTCAGCGACACACATGGGCCCAACATGTTTTAGATTATCATGAAAAAGAAAAAGAGGACAGTAATATAATTTCTCCTTTGCAAAAGCTCTGCAGGAGATATGGGCTCTTGGGAGCACTATTTGGTAAAATTTGAATCACAGAGGCATTTTACAATAAAAATCTCTAAATTAAAACTTTAAATATATATCTATATAAAATGATTTGTTTACCATAAAATCCCTCCATGATTCCAATTTTACCAAATAGTACCCCCAAGGAGACCATATTTCCTTGACAATGTTTTTTCAAAGGATAAATTACATTACCACCCTCTCTTTTTTCTTTATGAAGAGGATGATTCAGAATTGTGGGGCACATGGTATGTGTCTGCCATCCCACTCATCCAACAGTTGCCCACCAACATGGTTATATGGTGAACCAAAGGTACTGAGAATCTAATCATAAGTTGGCAATCCACACACACACACATCGTTCGTGCAATCACTATAATAGGGTGCATACGCTGGATGGCTTGGATTTTATTTGTATATCCGTGGGTCTTATGAGGCGTAATAATTTTCAAAGAAAAAAATTTGAAGGAGAGCATTTTTATAATTTCGTTTCTCAAAAAGTACCTTGATGTACTTTCTAATTGCTGAGCATTATTTGGTAAAATGTTGATTCCATGATAGTTTTGCATAAAAATCAATTTAATTAATTTATTAATTAATAAATATTTTAAAGTATTTTTTTCATGAGATTTTCAGGATAAATCTAGGAGAAAACCTCAATTTTGGAAAATCTCTAGAGAAATTTCAGGTTTGGGAAATTGAAGAGAATGACATTTGTCACCATAATCATCATATGGACCACATATGTCAGAAAAATTAACGGATGATCCAAATTCTGTGCACGTGTGATCAAAGTGATCATCCGATCGGTCTCATTTCAAGACATGGCATCTAAACATTACTGATCACATGATGAGTGGCTCCGATCTTGAACACGTACGTGTACCTTATTTCCATATGCCAGGCGGGTGCATCTATCATTCCTCATATCATATACCATCCAACATAAGTCTATTTTTCAAAATAACAAAAAGAGGCCTCGTATCATGTACCAGTCAACATTATTTTATTTAATCAAATCGACTACAAAGTTATCATTACAACATATCACATCAGCCCAAAAATAAAAAGACAGGGCCCAAAAGCCCAAAATAAAATTTACCAAATTTCTAAAAAAAAAAAAAGGCCCTCTTCATCTCCAAATATTTATAAAAGAAAAAAAGACCATTTTTTTTTTGTGTGTGTGTATCACTCCATCGAGCTATTAGGGCTGCAAACGATGCAAAAGGGGCCACCCCTTTTGAAAAAAGCCCAAATCAACCGCTAGTTTTTTGTAAAAAAAAAAAAATTTCAACAGGGTGGTGAGAAAACATGGTCAACGAGTCAACCATGCAAAAAAGGAGAAAAAACCACCCTGCAAAAACAAACCTCGCGGCAAACAAGAGAAGATGGACGGTCTTAAAAGAGGGAGATTTTCCGGGCCTTGTATTTTTCAGAAAGGAAAAAAAGTGGGGTCAAAAAAACAAATGAAAGGAGTGTAACGGACAATGCGCCACCATTATTTCTACTCTTTTGGCAGGCTTCTATGAAGCGATGGGAGAGCTGAAGAGGGATTTTGATGATTTGGGTGTTGATTTTCACATGAACTTTCTGAAAGCTGAGCGTAGATTCTTCACAAGATCCATCACTGTCATGCAGAATTCTTCCTCCATCTGAATAAGACAAAAAAGAAGAAGATTTTCATAAGCTAAAGGTCTCTAATAAATGTAATTAGAGCTACATCCACTACTACTACTGTTATTATCCATCTAAGCCTTATCCCTATCATCCAGCCAAAATTTCAAGTTGTTAAAATGCACTTCGCTTTATTTTAAATTTCTCCAATATCCTTTGAATATGCAAGGTTTATGTGCTCTATGAAATCTAATTAAGAAGGAAAAATTGTCCCCAACTAACTCTTATTATACATAGTATAAATTGTTGTTGTTGTTGTTATAGGTACAAAGTTGTAGTATTGAATCAGTAAAGTAGAAGAAAATGGGTATTACCAGTAAGGGTTGGTGCAGAAATCAATTTCTTGTTGTCTTGTTTTTTGGAGACTCATTTAGAAAACCTTACATTTTTCTATGATAAACCCGTTTGTTGACACATACCCAATTTCCTCTCTCTCTCTCTCTCTCTCTCTCTCTCTCTCTCTCTCTCTCTCTTGCCAGAGAAAGTATAAAACAAGAAAGGGGTGCATGGATAAAAAAAAATGGGGGGCATATATTGAGGATAGAACCCAAAAAATATGAGTAAACACAAACATAAAACCTAATATAAATTTCATGCATGAAATTAACTAGGAGATGAACCAATGGCCAAATTTTTAGTACTTATTCTATACAATTTTTGAAAATTACAATATTTTTAATGTTATAAAAACTAAATAAAATGAAGATTTCAGTACAAATTTTTATTGTTATAAAAATATGAGATAACACATTAGATATGCACTTCTTTTTTTATACACATAATCTAAGATTGCAATTTGAAAATTTTCACAAAGCTTACAGATGTGCACTTGATTTTTCTCTTTCTTTGTTTACATAAAAGATAGAAAGAAAAAAGAAAAAGAAAAAAAGACATGTTCTAATTTGGCGGAAATTACCTGCGCAATCACCGTTATGTCTAGGGCAGAATTCGAGAATGGCATGACACTGGTATTGGTGACGGATAGATGGAGCTTCTCTATTTCTGCCAGAGTTTTCACCAGCGTTCCTTTGCGTTTCTCGCAGTGTATTCTTATTAGAATGTTCTTCTCAGAGACTCTTGCTTCGATTTCAGGGAAAGCCTCATCGGAGTGCCCATCGAAACTATCATCTGAGGAGGAGAGATCGCCATCAATGGAGAGCTGTGATTTCTTTACAAAGACCACTGACTCCACAGTTTTCTTCACGGTCTGATCCTCCAATGTCTTCACCCGGTCTTGTAGTTGTTTCAAGTATTTGATAGCATCGCCAAGAACCGAAGCCTTATCCGTCTGCCACAGGGTTGAAAATGTAGTTTTTACAAATTGATACACATTATAGTAATTTAGTACTCAATATCATATGATCAATTAGATAAGAAATTTCCAGAGTTTTGAAATACCCAACTGACATTTTCTTCGATAGATCGATGACAGATCATGTTAGGTATGCGATCACTCAACTCAGTCCCTCACCTTGGTAATCCATCAACCAACCAACAGCGGTTTACACCACTAGAATAAACCATAGATCATCTAAGATGCCGACAGTTGCACCGATATTGTTGGCAATCCACTGTTCTACATGCCCACCTTTGCATGCCAAGGTACAAAATCAAGGGATTCACACGCACCGATCGACCTAAGTGCACCACATGGCTAGCCATGGGTGCACCAAGGTCCCATGTAAAAGTGCAAGGTGAGAGCCACATTTGAATTCTCTGTCCAATTGGGCTAGCATAGATATGTAAAAGGTCGCCGATCTTCTCCTATTGCTAGAACTTTTCTAATACGTGTTTTCCTTGATTTATTGGATCAGATGCATCTATTTCTGGTGAGATTTAATTCCTATATTAGTGTCAATTTTGTTAGGTTTTTTCATGATCTTGGTCATTGTAAATAAAGTCCTACTAATATTGATATTTGGTGAAGCATATATGAAATCACAAATCATAATCTATAAAAATAAAATCAACATTAGAAAGAGTCATTATGTGAAAGAAAGTTTAGAAGCATACCTTTTTTAGGCCAGGAACGATTGCTGACAGCGCTATGAACTTTTGGCTGAGCTTCTCTCTCCGCTTCCTCTCCGCCATTATATGATCTTGAGTATGCGAAGGTGGCCTAGTAGTCGCCGTGCTACCCCTTTTTGTTCCCTGGCCTGCTTTTGATACATAGCTTTGATTCATTAAAGAACCTTGAGAGATCAAGATCTCCGGTGGGATGGTCGATGTTCTTGGAGACGCGGTCTCATCCTTGGGCTTCATGGGCCCATCGACGAAATTACCGTAGAACTGTTGATGCTGGTTGACTGAGTTCTGATTGGAGAAGGAGAGCATGTTTGGAGGAGAAGTAGTGTCGGGGATGGTCGAGATGTGCTCGGTGGTGCAGGAATTCCAGCTGTTGGTTCTGGGATGCTTGGCGGACCGCTCGATGATGCCGGTGTGAGAAGCTTCCATGGATGAGCAGCTGTAGGTGGTGGTGGTGTTGCTTCTTGGGTTGAAGGATGGGTAGGAGTAGCAGCTCTCTGAAGAGAGAGAGTTCTGGAAATCCTCTCCAAGTGCAGCTGCTATTTGTTGTGTGGTGAAATCATCTAGTGAGTTCATCTCACATTGATGTATAAATGTGGGGTCTTCCATTCCCTGTAGTTTTCACTAAAGACTATTAATTCTATCTTCATAAAGACATACATACATACACACATCCATATAAAATTAACATGCATGCATACATGTACACCTTATAGACATAAATAATGCACACACACCTTACAAGTTGTAGTGTCGTATAATGATAGATAGATACAAACATACATGTATGTGAATGCATGCATACATACATGCATGTGTCATGAAGATATATGGGGTTTGATCATAACCATATTATTCATACCATTTCGGATAACCATCTGACAGATGAAATTTCCATTAATGCAGTATCTTCCTTGAGAAACGCTTGTTGTCTAGGCACTCAAACCTGGCATTAAACAGTTAAAAAACAAGGACCTCTTTAAGTCAATAAGGTGAAAAACACTCCACTTGGGTAGATCTATTACATGGCAATAAAAGGAAAATTACTGCAGATCCTATGATTTTTAGGCACAAAAAAAAAAAAAAAAACCTAAGGAATTCCCGAGAGAGAGAGAGAGAGGCTGTGTTTGGTCATTACAGGTAAAATGAAAAAATAAAAAAGTATAATGAAATTTCATGATATTAGTTGCAACCAAAGACAACCAAAAAGACCCACATGTGTCTAAAAAGAACAAGATACGAAAACATAAATCCAAACATTTTGGCCCAAAAAGAAGTGAAACAACACCATAATCTTGAATACTTTCAAATTCCCCTATCTAAAAAAGAAGACAAACATGCAAATGATTCGATTGAAACCATTTCAAGGACTGAAGGAATTTCATGGAGAGAGAGAGATTCCACACCAAAAAACGAAAGGAACTAGTGTAGAAATACCAAAATATTGTGGAAATTAAAAGGCCTTGGTCTAAAAAGAAGAAGAAATTACTACAGAAACCCAAGCATTTTGGCCCAAAAAAAGAAGAGAAACGACACCAAAATCATTTCAAGGACCAAACAAGCAAATGATTCAATTCAAATCATTTCAATGACCAAAATCAAAGCTAGACAATTGAAGAAACTCAAAAACCTCAACACCCATTTCATCTCCATCCATCAAAAACCCAAAAAGAGACTCAAAAATACCTCGGTTTTGAATGCCCAAAAAAATACCAAAGATCTTATGCTAGAGGAAAAGAAGAAGAGCTGTCTCTCTCACCTGGAAATGAAAACTGCAAGGCTTTTCTCTTTCTAAATCAACAACAGAATCCCTTCTCCACCCAGTTTTATAGTCAACGAGGCAGATCCCTCCTTCCCACGTGTGAAAAGTAATGTGCACGTGTGAAAAGTCCCTTCTCTCCTCCTGTTACTATTCTGATGATGGCTGGAAAAAGATCCTCCTATTTTTTAAGCCTCTCCATCTCGAAGCTACGCGGATTCCCTGGTAAACCTGCCACCAGGGATATCCCTGATGGCAGGTGCTTTAGGCCCCACCTTGATTTTTTTTGTTTTATATCCACGCCGTCCATCCGTTTTTTCAGCTCATTTTAGCTGTCATCTCGAAAATTAAACAGATCAAAATCTCAAATGGACCACACCACATGAAACAGTGGTTAATGACACCCACCGTTGAAATCTTGCTATGGCCCACCGTGATGTTTATTTTCCATCTAACTTATTCATAAAGTTACACAGACCTGAGCAAGGGTAAAACAGAAATATAATCCTGATCCAAAACTATTGTGGGCCCCAAGAAGTTTTTAATGGTGGGTGTTCAATGACCACTATTTCCTGTAGTTTGGTCCATTTGATGTGCAGATCTAATTCATTTTTTGGATTATTCACTAAAATGAGTTTTAAAAACTTATGGACGGCGTGGATAAAACAAAAACATCACAGTGTACCTCACAGAAACTGCCATCAGGGATATCCCGATGACAGGGTCACCAGACAACTTCCATCTCGAAGTTCCTCGACGCTGATTAGGTGATGTTGCCAACACCGACCAAGAGGTGGTGTTGATGTTCTGGTCGCTATTTCGCCCAACATGATGCATTTATTTCATATCCACTCCATCCATCATTTTTATCAGATCATTTTACAGTAAAAAGCAAAAATTTAAATAGTTATAAAGCTCAAGTGGACCACACCATAGTAAAAAGTGAGGATGATGAAATCCACCGTTGAAACCTTTCTAGGGCTCACTGTAATGTATATTTGTCATCCAACATGTTGATAAGGTTAATCAGATCTGGATGAATGGAAAACACAAACATCGGCCTGATCCAAAACTTTTGTGGGCCTGAAGAACTTTTTAATGGTGAGTGCTCACTACCACTATTTCTTGTCGTGTGGTCCATTTCAGCCACATATATGCCTCGTTTTTGTTTTCATGGCCTACAATTAGTGGGGGAAACAGATGGACTGCGTGGATTTGAAATATATTGATTAACTTGGGCCCCACAGCACCCTTGATGTCGACACACCACCGGTGGGAGTGGCGTTGGCAGCATCACCTGATCCGCGTCCTCTTCCTCTCCTCACGACGAGGACTATTCGGATTGTTCACCACATTTTACTAAATGGTGGTGACTCACCGCTGTACCCATGCAAAGTTATAAGGAAATCGAGACCGTCCGAATAGTTGAAATGGATTACAAGAATTACAACATGATGTTAACCATCCAATTATTATCCTCGTATTTGGACCAATAACTATTTTACTTTTACACGCCCACTTGACAGGCACCGATTGAATGGTTGAGATTGGTCAATCGATATAAGTTTTGATTCATGATCCATCGAAAATGTGTCCCATAATTTCGACGGTCTGGATAGCGGTACATCCTGCCACATCTAAGGAGAGCGAATCACTACCCTTTTGAAAAATCGTACGAACTAACCACCGTATTTTGTCGTTTTCTATCCCTTTATTGCTCTTACACGGATTGATGACGCATTGATGACATTAGATAAATGGCAACCTGTTTTTATTTTCTTTCTTCTTAAAAAAAAGGAAGCTAGGGATGGCTAATTCAATGCACTACATATTCAAGCGCAGACACACCACACGTGCTAACACGTAATATGTGTGTGTGATCCTAGACGTTAACAAGGTGGTCCCCACAGTTGTTTTTCCTTAGCCGAGAAATCATGCTGCTCCATTTCTAGGTGGGCTACACTTGTATGACGTAATGGACGGTTGGGAAAATGATAAAAAGAAATAAAATTTTGATAGAGATGTTCAGACACTTTCTGACTGAACCGCTACAGGAAACATATAATGGGTAGATGTACCATCAGATGAACGGCTTAGATGAACACACTTTTGAGAATGTTGGACGAGTGGTGCGCGTGTGTGTTACGCGCTTGTAGATATTAAATTGGAAATTAGCATTCATCAAAAGCGCAGGATGATAGAGTTCGTGATCCGTCAACGATAGGCTAAGATTGACGTTGTAGGGACGATATTTACACCCTTATGCATAAAGTCTTGCTTTTTCGCATCCTAGTGATACAAAAATATACTATTTTACTACCCAAATTAGAAAATAAAGGACTGGTTTATCAAATTGAAGGGTATAACTACGGGCTGCATTTGAATGGGACGCGAATTTCGCACCAGATTGGTGCAGGAAGCCCGTGCGACAATACCTGTTGAGCCCACCATGACATGTATAACATCTGCTCCGTCCATCGTTTGCTACAGCTCATGTCAGGATTCGAGCCCAAGATCCAGACCGATGAAGAACTCAAGTGGGCCACACCACAGAGAAAAGTGGGGATGGAGAGCCCGTATGACCTGTGTGACATCTGTTCGGTGCATCTTTTGCACCACAGAGAAAAGTGGGGATGGAGAGCCCGTGTGACCTGTGTGACATCTGTTCGGTGTATCTTTTGCACCAGTTCATGTTAGCATGTGAGCCCAAAATCCAGGCCGATCCAGAACTCAAGTGAGCCACACATTGAGACTGAATCATTGTCACTCTTACCTGTTGTGGGGAGCACTTGAGTTTCAGATCAGCTTGATTTTTTGCACTTATCTCAAACACTAGCTGTCACAAATAATGGACGGAGTAGATGCCACACAGACATCAGCAGTGGGCCCCACAAATTTCTTGTTGCACAGGCTCCATACGACAACTGTTGTTTGATCCAGGGTGGCCAAAAAAAAGAAAAAAAAGAAATGATATATACTGGACGTCAATGTACAGAAGAATAACCGTTTTCCAATCATGATCCGGTGGCGATCGGTGATCGGATGGTGGGGCCATCACCCAGCTGGAGGTGTGGGACCCACTAACAAAGTCATATCAGGATGTACTGTATATCATGATCCATTTTATATATTTTCACGCCTTGACGGTTAGGAAACCTTGAAGTCCAAATAAACGGTGGTTTAAACACAATGTATTCTCAGAGTGTTGTAAGTTACAGTGCTCCTAGTTGTATTGGGACAGTTAAATGGTCCAATGAATTGATCTAAACGGTTCATTATATCCAGCACACATTACATGAGCTACTACTGAAATCTTACACTAATATGAAAAGTATTAGTCATTTGATCAATGTACTTAAATATGAACAGCCGAGATCATTTACACAAAGATAGGTCTGAGAAAAAATCTGATCCATCCATTTGTTAGGGACCGTTATGTACTGCTTACGATTCTAAAGAATTATTTTTTTCAGGCAATCATAACCATTGTATCCATGGCTTGGAAAAAATGATGGCTACAGGAAATAAAGCCAAATCGAGGATGGATTGGACCATAAGATCAGTGTGATTTTGTCACGATAGCCTATGAATTGTTTTTTGAACTTAATGGACAGTTAATATCGATTGATTGGACTGCCCAAATGAACCAATACAACAAGGAGCACTATCACTTGTACTTCTCTAGAAGCACCGGAGCATTTCTCATACTTAAACGGTCTTTTATTTTTACTTCTTTGAATAAAAGGCAAATACCAATCATAATTGTTTCCCGGATTACTCACCACCTTTTCTTATTTTCATATGCTCCCTATCTCAAATTTGCTAATTAATCATATCTACCCTACTCAAGCACTAGGGACCTTCAATTTTTATTTATTTATTTCTGTTGTATTATCTTATATTAGTTGTCTTAAACTAATCTTATTACACAAATGTTGCAGATGGGGCCCACCTATATGTGTAAATAAGATACAACCTTCCTTCAAGGTAAGCTCCCTATGAAATTTGAATGCCTCAAAAATCACGCCAATCCAACCATCACATAGGATAGCTTGAATGGCTTCTTTGTTTTTTCTTCCCTGGGGGTATAATCCCACGTGTACATGCCATATAACCCGTGCATTATGTAAATCCCACCATGACAATAGGATGTAAGAAAATCAGGCCTACACAATTATTAGGTGGGCCACATCAATATAAACAACCGACAAACATAAAAGAAAAAAGTTTAAATTCACGGGGTGGAACATATGATGATTGGATAAGTATAAGATTTGGCTTGTTGGGCATGTTGGATTTCATAGACACGGTAAATGGGGCCATATATGCGTAGTACTGCACTTGGGTTAGGTACTGTCTAAATGCTTGTTTTATGCAGCATGAAAAATCTCCAAGCTTTATGGGTCTACCATGTTGCAAGTATTAAATTCACTTCGTCTGTTTAGTAAGAACCATTATTTTATCGTACATATAAAAGATAAGCTTGATTAGAAATTAACATGGGCCACATAATGGGAAAATAATGTAAAATTGCTCCTAGAACCACTAACTTCACATAATGTGCCCCACCTAAGGCTTTAATTAGGTTGATTTTTCTCCTCTTCATCATTATCACCTATATAAACTATGCCACAATAACATAACTAATGTGTGAAAATAATTTATGTTGTGTCATTTGAAATTAAGTGCTCAATTTCAAAATTCATTAATGATTCTTATTATTTTGTGGAATCATATATATTCAAAACACTTCTTCGTCTTCAAATGAATTATTATTGTTAATAAAGGTTTTTTCGAAACCCTTTGAATAGAATGTTTGATCATGCAAATTAGGTTTAGAAAATTTTTTATTTGCTTTCCCAAGTTTATAAATTTCACACAAGTAATCTTTTTTGCAATTTCAAAACTTCCTTATCTTGTATCTTTTCGACTTGGATTTCGTTTGATCTTTTCAACTATTACATTTCTCAGTAGATTTTCCTTTCATCATCATAGCATCACTTAAAGATTCTCAATATTTGTGTTTTTTCATGAGCTCTTAGGTAAGTAATGTGGACACAATTAATTTCATATTAAGATTTAAAGTATTATTGAGATTCATAATCAAATTATCTCATGAATATAACATTAACTAAACCATAAGTGTAGCTTTTTCTTCCTCATTTATCTTTACATTGATTGCCACAAATATACTAATTGGGATTTTAAATCCATTCACGTGTTCTTGCAAAGATGACCATTTATTCATTTTCAATTCCTAGAGGTGTCATCAAAGAAAATTCATGTTTAGCATTAATTTTCCTTTATACATGTTCCATAATATTTTTTGTAAAACTTTAATAATGATTTGATTCGGCACATTAACAAATCTAAAATATCTAGTGCAAGATAAAGATCTATTATAGCTAACTGACCTCCTCTTTAAAAACTTTATCTTTCATCTCCATGTCCTTCTTTATTTTCTTTCTATCACAATTGTATGGCCTTCTTTTATCAACATTGCAATCATCTTCAATTTCTGATGTAGAGCGGGTCGCGGACAATTTCATGGCCAAGATGGATCAGAAAAGGCATGGTCGGCGACAGAAGTGATCCGGACCATCGGACCTTAGATCGGGCGTATCTCACAATCCGGAATGAGTTATCCGACGTAAAATATATGATTTTGGGGTAGAACGAGCTACTTTAGCCAACCAACCCTGCTATGCAGGGTTACGCAGCCCGGATTTGCGAAAAACCCCCTGATCGACGGTCGTTTCCTCGTTTTAATTTTGTTTTTACTATAAATAGTAAGTTTTAGTTTGAGTATAACTTTTCATTCGTTGGGCTTTAGGAGTTGTGTCCAACATGAAAAGTGCTTAGGATAATTAGGAGAACGGTTTGGTGAAGCCAAATAGGACACTTACTATTTTTGGCCGAAAACCTTGCGCACTAGTAGACATCATGACCGTCTATAAATAGTAAGTTTACTATTTATAGTAAGTTGCGAATTCTAGGAGTTTTAGTTGTAGTATGAGTCTGATTTCTTTCATGTTGCTTGGTTCCCTTATTTAAAGGGGTGTAAACTCGTTTTTATTTTTACATCAATTAATTTTGAATTTATTAGAGTTTATTCCTATTCTCTTGCTTTCTTTCCTCGTGGATTCGAGAAGTCTCTGTGAGGAGTCCAGAGAAGCTCCGTGGATTCGGAGTAGTTATCCTTGAGGAAGACGGTATTCGACCTCATCACGTTCATCCCTGCGTCAATTTGGTATCAGAGCGAGGTTTTTCCTCGGGCCGATGGCAAACAACGAAGGTATGAATCAAAATCCTGTGGACGGTGATCCAGGGATTCGTTATCTTTCGGAAAGAATGGAAGCTTTCCATCGGGAGAGTCAGTTGACCATGCAAGGGCTGCAGGCAACCCTCGACCGTCTTGCGGATGCGCTACTTCCGCCCCGAGCCCTAGGCGGTGCTCCACCACCTATGGTCGCCCCACCACCCGTGGTTGCTGTACAACGTGACCCTGATTATCGCAGAGCACTACCAGCGGTAAATCGTAGGGCTACACCAGATGATTCTAGTTCCAGCGACGAGGACATTAATGAGGGTTTTGATCGACGATCAATCCATGGAGGCGATCGTCTAGATCGTGCTGAAAGAGACTATCGAGGTAAGACTGAACTTCCTAGTTTTAACGGTTTATTACGTATCGAAGATTTTCTTGATTGGCTAGCCAAAGTAGAGAGATATTTCGATTATATGGATGTGTCAGATCATAAAAGGGTGAAATTGGTAGCGTTTAAATTGAAATCTGGTGCTTCTGCATGGTGGGAATAATTGCAACTCTCACGAGCCCGCCAGAATAAGGCGTCCATCGCATCATGGCCTCGGATGAGACGTCTTTTTCGTTCACGATTTCTCCCCAGTGATTATGAGCAGATATTATTCCAACAATACCAGAATTACCGACAAGGAAATCGAACTGTTACAGATTACACTGAAGAATTCCAGCGGTTGGCTACACGAAACGATTTGTCAGAATCTGAGTCACAGAAAGTGGCACGATTTATAGGTGGGTTGCGACCGGTAATTCAGGATCGAGTTCAGATGTACCCAGTCGGGACCGTAGATGAAGCAGTTCAATTGGCAGGAAGGGCTGAAACGCAGCTTGCAAGAGCTCCCGCTCGTCCTTATCCTTCAAATCGACCCCCTATGACAGGTCCCACACAGGATCCAGTGCTGGCTCGAGGAAAAGATCCGGTAGGAGAACGTCCTCAACCTCCTCCACCCGCGAACCGTGATACGGGGAGCGGACCATCCAGACCTCAACGGGTAGCACCCAAAACAGCAGGCCCTATTAGGATTCCGAATCCTTATGCTCGGCCAAGGCCGAACAATTGTTACCGCTGTGGCCGACCAGGCCACTTATCAAACACTTGTCCTCAACGTCCGGCAGCGCACTTGACTATAAACGAAGGGGGTACTGAAGATGAGGCCGTGGAAGAGGATCATGGCTTTGATGAATATGAACAAACCACTGAAGAAATAGCAGGTGGCGATGAAGTGACAGGCGAAGATCGTGGAGAATCTCTCGTTGTGAGGCGACTACTGTATACCCCACGAAAGGAATTACATCCACAGCGGCACAATATATTTCGTACTCGGTGCACTGTCAGCGGAAAGGTCTGTGATGTGATCATAGACAGTGGTAGCAGCGAGAACATCGTCTCAAGAGTGATGGTGGATAAGTTGCAGCTACCAACGACGAAACATCCTTCCCCGTACTCAATTGGCTGGATAAAAAAAGTGAACGAGACCAAGGTAACTGAACAATGCACTATCTCATTTTCAATTGGTAAACATTATAAGGATCAGATACTTTGTGACGTGGTTGACATGGAAGCCTGTCATATGCTACTCGGTCGACCCTGGCAGTCAGACCGTGATGCGACCCATCGAGGGCGAGACAATATCTACATATTCGTCAAGGATAGTCGAAAAATAATCCTTGCCCCTATGGCACCAGAAAACTACCCTAAAGCCTCTAAAGTGGAGGGGAGTTCTCTCTTGACCATTCGGGATTTCATGGAGGAGTCCAAGGAAACCGGCGAGATATATGCCGTAGTGGTGAAGGGCGAAAAAGAGGAACCCTCAAACATCCCTCCAAGCTAAGACTGTTACTAAACGAATTCAAAGAAGTCTGGCCTGAAGATTTACCTGATTGATTACCCCCCATGAGAGACATCCAACATCACATAAACCTCGTCCCTGGGGCTAGCCTGTCCAATTGCCCTCATTATCGGATGAGTCCGAAGGAGTGTGAGATACTTCAAGGGCAAGTGGAGGAATTGATCCGTAAGGGTCTATTGAGAGAGAGCGTGAGCCCATGTGCTGTACCAGCATTATTAACGCCAAAAAAAGATGGAAGCTAGCGCATGTGTGTCGACAGCCGAGCAATTAACAAAATTACTATTAAGTATCGGTTTTCAATACCACGGTTGGACGACATGCTCGATATGTTAGGAGGGGCTAAAGTGTTCTCTAAACTCGATCTAAAGAGCGGGTACCATCAGATTCGTATTCGACCCGATGATGAATGAAAAACGGCATTCAAGACAAAGGAAGGGTTGTATGAGTGGCTGGTCATGCCTTTCGGCCTATCGAACGCACCAAGTACTTTTATGCGTTTGATGAATCAAGTTCTAAAATCGTTCACTAGCCGATTTTTGGTAGTATATTTTGATGACATATTGATATATAGCCAGGATGAGGTGGAGCACAAGAAACATCTCAGGCAGGTGCTGCAGGTCCTACAAGATAACAAGCTGTACCTCAACTTGAAAAAGTGTAGCTTTTTAACTGACAGCCTGTTGTTTTTAGGATTTGTTGTAACGTCCACAGGCATTCGGGTGGACGATGAAAAGGTGCGAGCTATTAGGGAATGACCGATCCCGACAAACATTCATGAGGTGAGGAGTTTTCACGGATTAACGACTTTCTATCGTCGATTTGTGTGAGATTTTAGCACCATAGTCGCGCCAATAACAGACTGCATGAAAAAGGGGTCATTCCAGTGGACCGATAAAACTGACAAGAGCTTTCATGAGATCAAGCATCGTTTGTCTACAACACCGGTCTTGGTGCTTCCTAATTTCGATAAATTGTTTGAGGTGGAGTGTGACGCTTCATATGTCGGAATAGGAGGAGTATTATCACAGGAAGGCAGGCCGGTAGCCTTCTATAGCGAGAAGCTCAGTGAAGCCCGAAAGAAGTAGTCGACTTACGAGCTTGAGTTGTATGCAGTTGTTCAGACGTTGCGACATTGACGGCATTATCTAATTCAAAGGGAGTTTGTTCTATACACCGACCATCAGGGATTAAAGTTTATTAATAGTCAGACTAACGTGAATCGTGTGTATGCTAGATGGGTTGCGTTTTTATAGGAATTTACATTTGTTCTGAAGCATAAGTCAGGTCAGCAGAATAAGGTGGCTGATGCACTTAGCCGTCGTGCGTCACTACTTATTACGGTGAGCAATGAGGTGGTCGGCTTTGACTGTCTCAAGGAGCTATATGCCGAGGATGAAGACTTCAAAGATTCTTGGTTGAAGTGCCAAGAAGGTCACCCCAGTGACTTTCATAAACATGATGGTTTTCTCTTCAAAGGGAATCGATTGTGCATCCCCCAAAGTTCTCTAAGGGAGTAGATTATTCAGGAACTACATGGAGGTGGCCTCGGTGGACACCTTGGGCGAGACAAGACGCGAGCTCTTGTGGAAGAGCGGTATTATTGGCCGCAATTAGTACGTGATGTGGGAAGAGCCGTACAACGTTGTCATATTTGTCAGACCTCCAAGGGACAATCTCAGAATACGGGCCTCTACACCCCGTTACCTGTGCCTGACGGTCCTTGGGAGGATTTATCAATGGACTTCGTGCTTGGTCTTCCACGAACACAACGCGGCATAGATTCGGTGTTCGTAGTGGTCGATCGTTTCTCCAAGATGACGTACTTTATCCCATGCAAGAAGACCCTTGATGCAACACATGTGGCGAATTTATTCTTCAGGGAGGTCGTACGGCTACACGGGGTCCCTAAGACCATTACTTCTGATCATGACACGAAGTTCATTAGCCACTTTTGGCGGACTTTGTGGACTCGATTCGATACACGACTTCAATTCAGCAGTGCTTACCACCCACAAACTGATGGGCAGACCGAAGTTGTGAATCGCACTTTGGGAAACCTCCTTCGATGTATTTCAGGAGAGAAACCGAAGCAGTGGGATTTGGCCTTGTCTCAAGCGGAGTTTGCATTCAACAACATGGTGAACCGCTCGACAGGAAAGTCTCCGTTCCAAGTTATTTACGGACGAGTACCTCACCATACACTAGACTTGGTCCCTCTGCCCAAGCTCCCAAGCATGAGTATTGCAGCAGAACATATGGCAGACAGGATCATGGGTATTCATGCAGAGGTGTAGACTAAGCTACATGCCTCGAACGAAAAGTACAAAGAACAAGCAGACAAGCATCGTCGACAAAAGGTGTTCGAGGTAGGTGACCAGGTAATGGTCCATTTGCGAAAAGAAAGATTTTCGACCGGGACGTACAACAAGCTGAAGAATAAGAAGATTGGACCGGTACCGATCATCCGCAAGATCAATGACAATGTTTATGTTGTTGATCTTCCAGATGACATGGCGATCTCACGGACTTTCAACGTTGCGGACCTGACCGAGTATCATGAACCAGTGCAGGACGAGAACTTGAGGACGAGTTCTTTTCAAGTGGAGGGGACTGATGTAGAGTGGGTCGCGGACAATTTCATGGCCAAGATGGATCAGAAAAGGCACGGTCGGCGACAGAAGTGATCCGGACCATCGGACCTTAGATCGGACGTATCTAACAATCCGGAATGAGTTATCCGACGTAAAATATATGATTTTGGGGTAGAACGAGCTACTTTAGCCAACCAACCCTGCTACGCCGGGTTGCGCAGCCCGGATTTGTGAAAAACTCCCTGATCGACGGTCGTTTCCGCATTTTAATTTTGTTTTTACTATAAATGGTAAGTTTTAGTTTGAGTATAACTTTTCATCCGTTGGACTTTAGGAGTTGTGTCCAACATGAAAAGTGCTTAGGATAATTAGGAGAACGGTTTGGTGAAGCCAAATAGGACACTTACTATTTTTGGCCGAAAACCTTGTGCACTAGTAGACATCATGACCGTCTATAAATAGTAAGTTTACTATTTATAATAAGTTGCGAATTCTAGGAGTTTTAGATGTAGTATGAGTCTGATTTCTTTCATGTTGCTTGGTTCCCTTATTTAAAGGGGTGTAAACTCGTTTTTATTTTTTCATCAATTAATTTTGAATTTATTAGAGTTTATTCCTATTCTCTTGCTTTCTTTCCTCGTGGATTCGAGAAGTCTCTATGAGGAGTCCAGAGAAGCTCCGTGGATTCGGAGTAGTTATCCTTGAGGAAGACGGTGTTCGACCTCATCACGTTCATCCCTGCGTCAATTTCCACATTGTGTAATTGTATTTGTGAAATTTTGGCACTCAAATATGGTAAAACCCAATATGGATATTATGTTGAAATGCTTCTCAACCTTTGAGCCTAAATTGTTAAGGAAATTAAAAATACATGCATATGGTTAATGCTGACAATGCAAAAGCATAAAAGAAAAGACCCAAATTAAAACATAAAAGCTAAAGGAAAAAAATAAATAAATAAATAAAAATAAAAGATACAAATATTTATGGCCTTCCGCTTTAATATCTCGTCAAACAATTAATTTCTTTAAAAGCTCGAGGTATCAAATGATAGTGTATCAATTTATATTAATGGACTAAGAGAAATGATAGAATTTTTCTAACATGGAGACGTCTATGACATCCACTGCCTCAACAGTTAATCAAGATGATTAAAAGCACTTCTAATATATACTATTATTTTGTTTTTAAAGTTGATTTTCAACCATTCAAATGAAAGTGTTAATCTGGATTCTCATTTCTAAAGCATCATGAAGTGTTTCTCATTGGGTATTGAAGATCCGAATGTTAGAATGGCCTTTATACTGTTAATAAGTACTTTGAAGAGAGAAAATACATCAGGCAAGAAAATAAAATAAAATAAAATTTACACGCTCACACCCCGACACACTACAATGGGTACCCTTGAACCCATGACCTCTCTGTTGAATCTCTTGTGAGTCTAACACTGAGCCATTAGTAGAGACCGGATACATCTGGCAATTTGTCCTCAATCCCATTGGACACAAGGTAAAGACCATCGGCGCAGATTAGGTGTTACTAGAGAAATAGATTAGTGGGTGTTACCCTTACAGTAGGGTTCCCCATGATCATATATTTTATATTTTATGTCCACTCCGTCCATCTGTTTTTACAGCGTATTTTAGGACACAGTCCAAAAACTCAAGCATATCCTAATCTCAGGTGGATCACACCACAAACAATAATGATGAGTAAATGCTCACCATTAAAAATTTCCAAGGCCCACTCTAAGCAGAGCCATTATGCTTATTTGACATCTTACTTGTTGATAAGGTCAAGAAAAACTGTATGAAGGCAAAATACAGCGAATAGCATGATCCAAAGCTTTTGTGGCCTAAAAAAAGCTTTTAATGGTCATTCACCACTTTTCCAGTGGTGTGGTCCACCAGATATTTTGATTTGCTTAAGTTAAATGATAACGTCCTTAAATGAGCTGAAAAAAATGGATGAACGGCGTGGATATGAAACATATTCATCAAGGTAGGCCCACACGGTAAGGTAACACCCACTTACTAGTCAGACAAATCCTGTCACGAAGAAATTTAGTTGTTTGTCAAGTTATCTTAACCGTTGTTCTTTTGTGCACGTGAGGCCCATCTTATGATCATATACATTGTTAGATTTGGCATCTACATTGGTGGAATCACTTAATGAATGGCTCTGATCTTAAACACGTGTACCTTATTTCTGTATGTGAGGCGAGTCCACTTTCACGTGCAACTAAACTAAGAACGTTCCCTGGTAACAATTTCCTTTGCGCGCTCCAGTGGTACCCGTACCACCGTTAGCTATGGTAGAACCGGGAAGATGTGGGGCCCACCTGATGTATTAAAAGAATCCGATCAATCCATCAGATTTACCGCCTCACGTTACTTTCAGGTAGTAAAACTCAGATCAGATGGAAACTCACGTGAGCCACAGTTCGGCTGACAAGCTGATAGGCGATCCCTACCGTTGATGCATGGGTGCCCACCATGTTTTTTATACGGAATCCAGGCCGCCCATACCGTTCATATATTATGGATAAATCATCAGGACAAAAATCATGCTGTTCTGCATCTCAAGTGGCACCGGTGAAAATGAAGGGACCAACTTGTTCCTTGTGCTATGGCTCACCAGAGTTTGGATTGAATTAATTTTTGACACTTGGGGTTAAATTGAGGAGATGCATCTGATGGACGGTTTGGATTTAATATATACACCAATTGGGCCCTACTTCTTCCAGTACCACCTTAAACTGGGCAGCCTTTGTTAACGTTCACCAGCATGATGTTTTCAACAATCTGGACCGTCCATTACATAGCACGCCTCTTGGATTAGAGCAAATACAAATTTCATAATAACTATATTTTTTTGGGCCTTTGTTGAACGTCAACCTCTTCGTGGGACACCTTCCAAAATGACATTAGTTTGGACACTTGTTCATGATGATAAAAGATTAGGAAACAGATTGAGTGGTTAGGATCACTTGTTCGGTGAGAGATTTGGATTGATCCAATCTGAAAGGTGTCCCGTCTCCTGAACGGTCCAGATGAGCAAGAATGCTCACAGATTTTTCTCAAGTGGGCCATCCAGGTGGTGCACATCAGGAAAGCCTTGGAAACAAACTTCACTCTCTTTTCTGCTCTGTTTGGGCAGTTATTTGATGCGACGGACTGAGTGTGACAGCTTAAGGAAAGTAACAAAAGTTAGATGGTCTGTAAATTAAAAATCAGATTGACTTAAGTTCATAACGCTGATTGATTGACATTGGTTTATTGAATTTGGACCGTTGACAGCATTTTCATCTCATTGTGGAATAAATGTTCACCAATAGTCCAGTTTGGAGATCATCAGCTCCCTGTAATTTTGGTTATGTCCGTCTTCGGAAGTGCCCACGATTTGGATGGTTTGATTTGAATTCAAGCACTCGCACATGTACAATTTCAAGATAGCGGGTGGGATGAATCACACGTGTCCATTAAAGTTTTCTTCCAACTATTTTTAATCGTCTTTTTTTTTTATACCCATCCAATGGTTCCGATGGTTTGATCAGTGCAACTTCCTGTTGTGGCCCATTCAAGACGGCCCCCATATTTCCACCTGAACATGTCAAGAGGACGCGGTTTGCCTAGTGACCCCAGCCAGCCAGCTTTTTATGTTAAAGCTCTATGAGCCCTACTATGATGTATTTGTTTTATCTAATCCGTCCATCCATTTTTCCAGCTCATTTTAGTCTCGAGACAAAAAATATGCAAAATCAAAATCTCATGTGAACCACATCATAGGAAACAGTGGGGATTGAACACTTACTGTGAAAAACCTTTTTGAGGGCCACAGAAGTTTTCAAATCACTCTAATATTTATGATTTCACTTCATCCAGTTCTGAATGACCTTATTTACATGTTGGATGGCAAATAAATATTACAGTTGGCCCTAGGAAGTTTTTATCCATAGAAGTTCAATATTGACTGTTTTCCTGTGGTGTGTTCCATCTGAGATTTTTATATGACTAATTTTTGAGTTTCTGTTCTAAAATGAGCTGAAAAAATGGATAGACGGCGTGGATAAAATACATACATCAAGGTGGGGCCTACATAACTTTGACACCAGATAGCTGGATAATGTTGGGGTCACTAGCCAAACCGCGACCCTCTATCTCCCTTGTGGCATGAAACACGTGAGCCGTGAAAGTCAATTAAAACATTTGAAATTAGCAATTACGGCTCCCAAACGATGTCTGCTTCCAATTCACACGTTTGGTCAAATCATTTTGGTCTTTGGATTACTAAACGCGAGTTTTGCCAAACCCACACGTGTGTAGAGGTCGGCTAATGCACACGCCACCACATATGCCCGCGTACCACACGGGTGAAATATCCAGGCCATCTATCTTATGAAATTCACCATGAAAATACTAATTCAAAAGGATAAGGATGGTCCACTAAGTAACCGTTCCATGATATTAAAATAATTGGACGGTTATAAACTTCATCTGATTTTTCCACAGCAGGGAATTTCGTCAGTTAATTGTGGCACAAAAATAGTGGACGAAATTAATCCTTGGTATGGGTAATCAAAATACCGATACTCTTCTGATGGATGGCTTGGATTTCGTACATGTCCGCTACGCTGGCATATATTGTGGCGTGTGCAATAGGTGACTTGTACGCGCGTGTGGGTTTAGCATAGCTCAGTAGATTCTTTCATTAGTTCAAAAGCTTCTGGTATCATTTTCCTTTTTTCATTCGCTATTTGAAGAGGCGATCCGCGTCACACGTGTCAAAATCTGGGGCCATTTTGGTGGGGCCCGCCGTGATCATGGTTTCATCCAAAATCCAGACCGTTATGGTCATCAAAGGGGGTGACACATGCACATTGAAGGTAGACCGTGGGCCATTTTCTCTGACCGTCCACTTTCCTCACACGTGTAAGCCCAGCTAGTGAGTGGACCGGCTCCAAGTTTTTGGCAGTCCATGCTTTTACATTGTACCCCACCCGATGACTAGCGTTGATCTTGCACAGGTGTAACAGGTAGCAATTTTATGGCTATGGAAATCTTCTATTTCTTTTCAGATTTTCTGCACGACAGGAATATCTTTCCGTATCTCTTTCTGCTTTGAAAACTACAATACAATAGAACGTAGATCATTGGATTATCCACAGATAGAAATGATTCTGAGCCGTTTACAAGTATTATAGTAAAAACTATTGTAAGAATAGGCAATAATCACATTGAGTCAAGCTCTGTGGGGCCCACCATGATGTGTGCATGCGTCCAAACGCAGAGCCAGGTGCGCCCTCTTTTGTTTGGCCATGAGCGGCAGTGTAGGAATATTATAAATTTGTGCTCAAAACCGAAGTTTTCATATGGTGTGACCCGCCTGAGTTTTGGATTGGCCTGATTTTTTGGTTGTCTCTTCATCTTTGTTCTATTCACCTAATGAACGGGTTGGATGGAATATACAAACCATGGTGGCCCACAAACAATTTAGAATGTTTGTATGGTGAGAACATTCTAAATTGTTTGTAGCTTACCTCAGTCTTGGTTGACCTGATTTTTGGGTTATCCCTTCATCCATAGTTTGAAGAACCAGATGAACAGGTTGGATTGCATATAAACTATGGTGGGGCCCAACACACAATGTAGAATGTTTGTATCGTAGACATTGTTCTTGTGACGTGGCCTACCTGACTTTTGAATTTGTCTGATTTTTGGAGTGTCCATTCATCTTTGGTTGAGCATCTGATAAATGAGTTGGATGGCATATAAACTGTAATATCCCTCATACACAATTTAGAATGTTGGTATGGTAAGCATTAGAGTTGGACATCAAGTCGAGCCAGACCGAGTTAGGGTTGACCTAATTTAATTGATTTGATTTTGAAATATGCCCGACCCTAACTCGACTTGACTTGGTATCGAGTCCAATATGCCTGAATCAATTCAAGTCCATGTCTAGTCTAGACTAATCTGGATCGAGTTCAATTCAATTAAAAGTACCAAGTCAGTTAAAGTTAGCACCGATTCAGATCGAGAAATAAGGGAGGGAGAAAGTGCAGAAGAGAGAGAAGAGGGTGGTGATGGTGGTAGATGGTTGCCGAGTTTGGAAGAAGATGAAGGGGGGAGAGAGAGAGTTTGGAATCGAGTCAGAGTCGCAATCAGGTGCAGCATATATTGTTAAAAATACCTAAAAACTAAGGTTTTTAATATATATACACACACACGAATTCAAATCTCGATCCGAGTCGAGTGGGGTCGAGTGACTGAGTAACTCAAACTCGACTCAATTTGAGTTTAGATTGGGCAAATCTTACTCGATTCAGACCGACTTACCCATTCAGTTTAATTCGGTACGATTCAAATCAATCCAAACAGGTAGAGGAGTTGAGTTAGGCAAGGCGAGCCATCCCGTGCCCAACTCTACTAAGCACCATCCTAACCATTATCCTTATGTGGTGGTGCACTTGAGTTTTAGATTGGCCTTATTTTTAAAGTATCCTTTCATCTTGGGTTTTCCCACTTGAAGAACAGCTTCGATAGCATGCACAAGCCATGAAGGCCACACACACATTGTCAAGGCCATCCTATCCCTCAAATCCATTGTTCCTTGTTGCAAGGC
This sequence comes from Magnolia kwangsiensis, assembly GCA_037074715.1. NCBI lineage: Eukaryota > Viridiplantae > Streptophyta > Magnoliopsida > Magnoliales > Magnoliaceae > Magnolia > Magnolia kwangsiensis. The sequence goes on from CM073585.1 coordinate 91,997,399, forward strand.
CAACCTGGGTTTTGGATCATCTTGTGTAAGTACGTGACTTCCTTGAGATGATTCACAGGATTCATCAGCCAGGAAGGGGAGAGAGATTATATATATTATGTGTGTGTGTGTGTTGGGTGTGTGTGGTATTATCATCATGTTTATACGTAGATTATTGTAAGGCATCTTTACATGTCCGGACAAGCAACATCGGATTAATCTCTAAGAAATTCTACGAATCAGCTGTCACTCGTATAAATAAAGATTTCAACATGTGGGCCGAGAGTTCTGTGCGCATTGTGTACACCGAAGTCCGTGCACCCTGTCTCCGGTCGTGAAAACACGGTGAGTTTGAGAATCGTCCTGTATTTTTAAACGTGGGGGATTTTGGAATTGTTTTTACATATGCGGGGTTCCCATCGAGTGGACGGTGGGGAAAAGGTGTGCACCGACGCTTGATGCGCACCCCGTGCTGCTGACTCTTTCTAGAACCGCTTGACTACGCGCAGTCATACCGGGAGTGCCTCGTTGGGGGATAATGGCCATGAGATCCACGCCATCCATATGGACGCGGCCTCGTTTTCGGAAACAGATTGCGTACTACACCGGCAGTAGCCACTTTGCGAATGGACGTTGCTATGTGGGCCCCCAAAATGATGAATGTGTTTTATCCACCCGTACGTTTATTTTGGATCATTATTTTAGGGCATGAGCACAAAAAATAAGAAAATTGCACATTTTAAGTGGAACACACCACAGCAAAACAGTGGTCATGAATGTCCACCGTTAAAAATTTCACTGTAATGTTTATTTGCCATCCAACTTGTGAATTGGATCACAAGAACACAAATATCATTTTGATGCAAAACTTAAGTGGGCCCTAAGACGTTTTTAATGGTGGGAGTTCAATCACCGTTGTTTCATATGGTGTGGTTCACTTGAGACTTTGATCTGGCTCGTGCCCTAATATTATGAGATGGCAAAATGGATGGACGGCATGGATAAAACACATACATCATGGTGGGCCCCACAGAGCACCGTCCAGTAGCGAGTCGTTACTGGTATGTCAGTAGGCAATCTGCGTCCGGAAGAAAGACTAAACATGGTGGGGCACCTGATGGACGGAGTGGATCTCATCCACGTAAAGTTTTCCATCCACGTCAGCAAAAAGTCCTGCTCCTATGTAATATAAACCATTAATCAATTAAGCCTTTTCGTTTTCTATGTAAATACGCACGTGTTACATCTTTTGATAATGTGAATAACACGTGTACAAATCTCTCTCTTATCCTTCGTATGTGACGCAGGGAAGGAAATGAGGTCGAGCACCGTCTTCCTCAAGATGATAAATATTTTGAATCCAAGGAACTTTTCTGAACTCCTCACAGAGACTTCTCGAATCCACGAGGAAAGGAAGTAGAAAATAAGAATAATTTTTAATAAATTCAAAATTGATGAATGAAATCTTAAAATCGAGTTCACAACCCTTTAAATAAGGGAAGCAAGCAATAAAAAAGAAATCAGACTCAAACTACAACTAAAACTCCTAGAATTCGCAACTTACTATAAATAGTGAACTTACTATTTATAGACGGTGGTGATGTCTACTAGTGCGCAAGGTTTTCGGCCAAAAATAGTAAGTGTCCTATTTGGCTTCACCAAACCGTTCTCCTAATTATCCTAAGAATTTTTCATGTTAGACACAACTCCTAAAGCTCAACGGATGAAAAGTTATACTCAAACTAAAACTTACTATTTATAGTAAAAACAAAATTAAAATGAGGAAACGACCGTTGATCAGGGGGTTTCTCGCAAATCCAGGCTGCACAACCCGGCGTAGCGGGTTGGTTGGCTAAAGTAGCTCGTTCTACTCCAAATTCATATATTTTACGTCAGATAACTCATTCCGGATTGTGAGATACGCCCGATCTAAGGTCCGATGGTCCGGATCACTTCCGTCGCCAACCGTGCCTTTTCTGATCCATCGTGGCCATGAAATTGTCCACGACCCGCTCTACATCAGTACGTGTCATTAATTCACAGCTATCTAAACTACTGTGAATTGTTGGTCCTGAAGAAATCCTAGCCACTCAATTAATGTCTAAGAAATTGATGGTTAAAAGTATAATAGTAAATGGTCTAAATTCGAAAGGAAAATCAGGTTGATATTTAATTCTCAGTGCAATTTTTAACATATGCTGCATCAACAGTTATGTCATTGATCTGGACGGTCTAGATTGTTGTACAACTATTCAGTGTGTGCATTTGAAGAGTCGCCACCATCTATTAACGGTGCATAGCTAATGTAAGTAGGGGCCACCATGAGCCAAGTTTAGTGCCAGGCTCGTCTGAGCTCAGGCTTGGTCCAACACGTAAGGTCCGAGGCTCAAGCTCAGCCCAAGCTCAGAAAAAAAAAAGAAAAAGAAAAGAGGTGGGCCCCCATCATGAGCCCTACCCTACAAATCCCTACTTCCCACTTAGATGCTCCTTGTATATCCATTGATCTAGCATGAATAAAGAATTAAACATTCAGAGCAATACAATCAACTATCTATACTTCAGATGATGAAGTTCTTGGTCAAAGCTTAAAATGTGATGCTTACATTTTGGTTCCTATGAATTAGTGTGAAATGAAATAGATAATATACAAAAAGTGGGCTAATGTCTTGTTCTTTGGAGCTTGACTTTCGACTCGTTGTCCTTATATGCTTCAAGTTTATATACACGCTTTTCAATTTAACCTTTAGGTTTTATCGACTTTCATATTATTAGTGTACCAATTTATGTATTTTGTTCATCAATTACGTGAGTCCGTGTGTTATATATGTAGTCAGTTGAGCCTTTAGAAGTTGAAGACTGAAAATATAAGAGAATATGAACATCAAGAAGCAAAGAACAGATAAATGAGGTAGGTGCCTTGGTGACCCTAATTTATGTATTTTGTTCATCAATTACGTGAGTCCGTGTGTTATATATGTAGTCAGTTGAGCCTTTAGAAGTTGAAGACTGAAAATATAAGAGAATATGAACATCAAGAAGCAAAGAACAGATAAATGAGGTAGGTGCCTTGGTGACCCTAACCATTGACCCAAAACAACCTTTGAACATATACATGATTATAGCTTAATAGATAAACTTTATCGATCATTCCTTAGCCTTAGGAGCCTAATTGGAATATAATAACTTAGGTTATAAGAGGTACAAAGCCACATTCAAATCATATGCCAAAAACAGTAATTTTTGAATGGTTTTTGGCATCAATAGGCTGTCGATGAGACTTGATCCAATTGAAGGTACACTCGATTAGATCGAAGAATGAGTCAAGCAACCATATAGATAAATTATATATTTTCTCAATGGAATCGACAAAGAGATCAATCTTATCGAATGACATTTCGATCATATTGACAGAGTCGTTGACTAGCCGTTTTATATCGATTGCAAATCAATTTCTTATAAAAGGGTATTCGATTCTTAGGCATTTAAAAAAATATTTTGTGCAATAAAAGCCTAAATAATTCTATATTTATATCACTCATCATAAGTCTTTAAACCTTTGAGTTCTAAGTCATCTTCTTTGATATTAACATTAATAAAAATTTCAATCTTTATCTTGAAGATGAGCTAGAAATCCAACATTTATTAGAAATTAAAGATAATTATATTGGTATACCCTTTTGTAACGCCTTGAAAATCGGGAGTCGAGCAGAAACTTAGCTCCCGAGTTCCAACGCATCACTTATGCAACATAGATAATGATGATTGAATGTTGTTCATATTAATGCATTAAACATGAGTGAGATTATACCAAAACAGCATATCATACTCCAGAGACAGTTAAAATTTTTACAAGCGGAAGACTTTGATAGATATATAAAATATATAAACTGTTGTAGATCTTCAGAGTATGAACATATTACCAGGTTAAATATATACATGTATACTCAAAAATGAACAAGATGAATATACATGAGTGTTCCAAAGGTGCAAACTAACAATTGTAATGGCATTTAATCAGCATCCCTGTAACCCCGTCGATCAGAACATGGTCTACAAAGATCCGCTTGATAACTGCATATAGGAAAAATCCTCCTCATCATCATAAAAGTCTGGCTCCACTTCGCAAGCATCGCCATCATCTGAAACTAAAACAGGATCTGCTTGGTGTTGTAAACACTGTCCCGTAACGTGGGAGTGAGTGATCAAATCAGTGGAACAATAAAGCAAAGGTTAACATATTATCAATTCAGTCAAGCAGTAATGATAACGTAATACAACAATCAGGTCCTAAGTACTCTTGTTAATGCAAGAATGATATACGATAATGATACATGCCCTCGCCTGCACTCCCTCTTGCGACAATATCTAACGATCGCGGCATGAATCACTATCACTGTACTCTACACTAACGCCAACGGCACATGCAGTGCGATGTTATGAGCATGATTACCAAATTCTTATTAGTCTCTTTCATACAGCAGGATTGGAAAGCTAAGGTACCTCCCTTATATCATTTTCCAAACAATGATCCATTCTAGGATCGTCAATTTTAGTAAATCTCATACGATGTTATAGTTTTAAGTCGCTGTAAAGGGCTTGTCACCAATCAATATAGGCCTAGTTATACCCCAGTTACTACAAAAAGGCTCGTCGCCCCTATGTAGTTTCAAGGTATGCTTGAGGTCACTACAAAGGGCTCATCACCAATCAGAGTAGGCCGACAGCACGAATACAGTGTCTCATACCACCATATTTGGATCATGAGTCTGAGTTGCTCACTGATCACTACGGGGAGGCTCGTCGCCCCAATGTAGGCCGACAGCTCGACCACGGTCTCCCATATCACCATGTCCGTCTCATGAGTCTTAGGGGATCGAGGTACCAAGGTTAAAGGGTTTTACTAGTAAGTTTGGTACCTTAGATTCAAGCAGTAATGTCCAAACATGGTGAACATACATCGGGCCAATCGGGTTACTTGACGAGCTCGATTAAGACGAACGCACGTTGAGTTGACCGACATGAAGTGCATAAGCACTCCGTGTGGCCTAACCACGTGCAATTACAATAAGCATATGAGATTGTCAAAGCAGTAATGAATAAATAAGTCCATCCTACAATCATTTGAGCATACTATGGAAACATGAATATACAGTACATGGAGGAAATCATACACAGCTAAACATGAATCATATACAGTACATGGATGAAATCATACACACAGCTAAGGTAGTTGAGATTCATATCTCAACTCCCTAATAAATCACAATTTACTAACTACTAACTCATTCAGACATTTTTACAAATATTTAGACTACACCTTCCAACATACATCACGTATATTGGTTATATTACGTATTAGGGAAAATCCTCTTACCAAGGAGTTGTCGCATATATAACAAGCATGTACCTACGACATTTAATCATGACAATCACAAATCCTGATTCCAAATACATACAAACATTTCAACAAACCCGTATTAAACATGTTATCATACTTAGGTAATTCACCCATAAATCACATAGTAGTAAGATAGGTTACATAGGAGAAACTGTAACTATGCATGAGGGGATTTAGGATCGCATCTCAACATCCTCATTAAATACACTACAACATGCATTTTCTCATTCAGGCATTTTATCAAACACTTAAGCTATACATTTTCACATACATGTAATAGCTTAGTTAAACACATATTACAGCAATTCCTTTCACATAGGAGTTGCTACACATACACTAATCATGTATTTCTAAGCATCAATCATAACAAGTGTAAACCATAATTTCATATTTATTCAGGCAATTCAACAAACAAATGGAATGCATTTAAAATTCAACAGAGTATATATATTTATGTAATATACGGAAGACATCATATCTAGCATGTGTGATAGCAATCAAGTCAGACATAAATCATTCCTGACATTGAAAGCCTTGAAAACCATAACCTAAACGTTTATAGTCTGCACCTTACGCCAATAGACAAGTAACGAATTCAGTTTAAACTATAAGTTTTATTTACAGCACAACGGCAACCTATAGCATAAAATAGGTTAGCTATTTCACCCTACACTCTATTCAAATCCCTAAAACCAATTAGAGTTAGGATTCCTTAGCCGAAAATGAATGTAGAATTGTTGAAACGGCAACATGGTAGCGTGGATTCGGCACTTAGAACAACAGGGAGGAATCCCTGTAGCAACACCCTAAATTCCCTCACTTTTCTCTCTATTTTCTTCTCTTTCTTTTCTTTTCTCTCTCCCTAGGGTTTTTCAAATTCGTATGGGATGAGAGAGTGAGGGTTTAAGGCCCTTATATAGGCCCAGAACTGATGGAAATGGTCTCAGGGCCAAGGTATACTTAGATTATAGCCAAAACTCATCCATTTCGACTCAACGGAGCATTTTTGGAGGCCCCTTTACTGAATGCGATCGGACTTAAGCTCCCTAATATTGGATCTTGATCAAGCTAAATTTTCAATTCGATCGGGTTTACAGATCAACCGTGACGGACCAGTTTTAGTTCAATGGTCACCGACACTCGATCAGGGCCACAAGTATATTGGCATGTGTGGGACATTTCTCCTGATCTGAGGATGTATTTGGGTCAGATTTTGATAGTCTAAATGCTTATAATTGGCCCGCAAGCGACACGACTCAGATTACTTAAATTTGTATTTAATTTCTAAAAACACTCACGTTTCTCACACACTTCGTTCTAGACTCAAGAAAATCGTCACGGGATACCATCTGGACTTGATTTTCGAAGTGGTCATCAAGTCTATCAAGACGGTCATATTTGTCTAAGTTCGTCGCTATCGGACATTCGACGTGCGGTCCAAGTCCGATACGAAGTTTCACAATGCTCCCAAGAGCAACTGGGTTTAGAGATTGATCATAGGTTTCTAGGTAACTTAGAATTAGCAGTCCTAATCATTTTGAGTCTTGTAGTTCATATTTAAAGTAGTTCAAGCTAATTCTACTGAATATTCAGTTTAGTACTTAACCAAATTCTACCTTAATTATGGCAGAATACGGTCCTAGGGCCATTCTATGCCCCGTTCTTGGCACTTGTAGTTATTATATTATTTTAATTATTTTTTTAAGAGTTCATCATCAATTTTACCCCGTCTCCACCAAATTTCATGAGATTTACTGTAGAAAAATTCTAAAAATTTCAGAAGCAGCAGTTGTCCAACAAGTGATTTTTGTATAGTTGTCAAAAAGACCTACTTTAAACTATATTAAATATTTTATTATATTTTTTACATATTTTTATATAAAACTAGACTCATTTAAATTTAATCTAGTTTTTGAATTACTTAAATAGGAGTTATAACGAGAGAGATATGATTTTTCAAAGTTGAATAAAATATGAAGAAAAATGCAAAAAAGGGCTGCCTAATCCGCTGTACGGACGAGGTCTCGCCAAACAGGCGAGCCCCTCACCGGTCACTGGACAGTTGGGTGAGGGCTCACCTCATGGGCGATGTTCAGTCCCCCGGGGTGCCGAAAATATGCGAGACCCACCCCGGTTCCTCCCAAATTGAGTCGTTTGGGCCCACGAGTCCGTTGAGGCATTATCAAGTCTCATTTGCAAATCAGAATGAGTTATGCGATGTACAATATATGATTTTGGGGTAAGAGAAGCTAATCTATCCAAATAAACTATCTATATCATGAGACTTCAAAAATTCAATAGTCGAAATCTCATTTTATTCATGTATTCACCATTTACAGTAAGTTTTAGTTTAAGTATAGTTCTTCACCATTTAAACTGTAGGATTTGTGTCTAATATGAAAGTATTTGGAGAAATTTGAAGAATGAGGTGGTGAAATGTGAGATTTTAAAGGAAATGGGTTGAAAAACAACTTTTTTAGACTTTGGGATTGAGTTTTGATAGTGTTATGGTTGATCCATTGCCTAAGGACGTCTAACTCTAGGTTAGCAAAAATCCGAGGTGTTACACCTTTGTCTAAATCCTATAGAAGACTCATCTAGGTGAATACCGTAGGAGTTACAACATTCCATTAATTGTACGAGATTCACCCAACCTCTGATCACCTTGGTCACCTCAAAAGAGCATCATATGCAAGGTGTCTAATCTTGGAGCTGAAGCATTGCAAACACATCGGCATCATGATCGGAAAAGTATTTGAAGAGTGAATTCAAGCATAGGAAAGCTTTGAAGAAGCAACTCAAGATTGACATTACAAAAGAGGCTCAATGCGATAAGTAAGTTGTCAAATTATAAGAATCCAAGTATACTCATTCCTTACATAGGATCGAGTATAAGAGTTTGATTGCTAAACTTTATTAGATTCTTATATAGGACTTCAGTTTTTATATAGAACATAAATCAAGTTCTTGTGCAAGCCATCGAACACGGGAGTGTATGTGTTAGTCTCCATGGGTGTAACATCCCTTTTTTTTTTCAATGGCAGGTATCCAAAACCCCATTGTTTCTTACAGTGTAGCCCACTTGAGCTTTGGATCAATCTCATTTTTAGGTCCATGCCATATCATGGGTGGAAATACTGATGGACAGAGTAGATTTTTCACGACATCTCTGTAGGTCCCACCCAATTTCAACAAAAAAAAAAATTGACATGAAAACCAATCTGATTTTCTCTCTCCTCTTCTTATTTTCCATGATATAACTGCAAACTTGAACCCATCTTTGGCCATCAACCCATCGTTCAAATGGGATTGGCCAACCAATCTGAACCGTCTGTTAAGAAGATCTCCACCATCCAAATATAAACAACCTCGTCGGTAATTGCATTTGGACCGCCAACAACCGAAACCTTTGTAATCTTCATCTTCTCCAAGAAAGATCTCAAAAGCTCCTAAAATATGTGGGACCCACCATTAGCTCCAACATCAGACTTCAACCGAAGATAACGCCGACTCTTCTCCACACTTGACGAGAGATGTGCAACATCTGAAAGCTTCCAACCACAATACCCCCTAACTAAATTCATTGAAGCTTCAAAATCCATCTTCCCTCAGCCCGTGGGACTCATCTGAGCCATCCAGAACAAACGGTACTTTAAGATCTATCTTATACAAGAATCCGTCATTGAGACCGCGACATCTCCTTTATCAAGTAGCGACTACATGATCTGCATGGAGCATTATTTTAAATTCAAGTAAGAAGTCATCTGGGCCTTTCAAGCAGTGTATGAATACTAAATCTGAGCCAAGATCAACACCAACGTGTAGAGTTTGAGATCAGAATGAAACCGACACTCAAACGATCGCATTGGTGCCAACTTTTCTTGTGTCACAGAAACTCGAGAACTATGTTTTCTAAAGATGTGTACATCCATTGAGCCTTCAGATAGCCTCCATCACGAGAAAGATATCAAAGATAGAAATAAAAAGAAAAATGAAATAAAACAAATCATTGAGAGGAAGAGATAGTCAAGCATTCCAAGTCGGTTGACTTGTTGTTCTATCCCATCTGAATTGTTGTTCCAGCACATTTTGGACAAGATCAGAAGAATGAATTAGAAGAAAAGACTAAAGGAAATGAGAAGAAAAGAAAAAAGGAAGAAAAAGAAGCAGGTAGTTTCATCAAGTTAACTCGGCGAGTCAACCCGATGACCCGCTGGCCCAATCATCTGAACTGATTCCAAATTCCAACTTCGAGCCATTTATTATCTAAGTTTCTATCTTCATCATTTGATTTTATACGTTAGAGTAGCCTTGATTCGAGTCGACTCACCAAGTCAACTTAGTGATTTAATGTGTCATATTTCTTATATTTTAAATATTAGATAATTAAAAACCTTAGTGTAGGTCTTAATAAATTAGCATGTATGATTTGTGTAAGGACGCAATTGTTTTAAGTTGAAAACATTTACCGAGTGCTAATGATTTAAATGTGTCGAATTGAGTTCATGAGAAATCGGATTCACACCATCTACATGTAAAATTCATCATCACATCAAATTTATCACTCTAATTGCAGGTAGGTGATCTTCCTTATTGAAAATTTTATGTTAACATATATATTGATTTGATTGTTATGTATTCGATTTATTTGATTATTGTCATTAGTTGCACATTATTTTATTTGATTCTTAATTGAATATTATAGAGGTAATTTATTTGAATTATTAATTGACTTCAATTAACTATCGGTATGTGCTTAAATTGTAATTATTTTCTTATTATTACATAATGTATAATGTATTTGAATTTACGAGTGCTCTTCCCCAAAAGGATCATCATGTTATTTTTATGAGGTGCTTAGCAGCAAAAGGATCACCATGTTATTTTTATGAAGTGCTCTGCCCAGGGTCATTCCCGAAAGGATCGACACGGTATGGGTGCTATGTACAGGGTCATTCTCGAAAGGATAGACATGGGTGCTTTACCCTGTGTGATTTCTTAAAAGATATGCACACATGGGTACTTTGCACTAGGTATTTATCCTAAAATTTTATTCACCAGATGCTCTGCTCAGGGTCATTCCCTAAAAGGATTAACATCGGTGCTCTGCCAAGGGTCATTCCCTAAAAGGATCAACACACACGGGTGTTCTGCCTTGGATTAAACCAAAAAAGATTTTAGATGACTGTATTATCTTATTTTGATATTATAAAAAATAAATTGTTATTCTTGTCATATAAAATGTCGATTCAATACTCGTAATTGATCTTATTTATTTTATTGTGTTGTATTGGTATTAAAGTGAAATTTTCAATTTTGGGAATGATGTGACCTTACGAGTCATCATGCTTACACCCTAATAGATTGTTTTATATGGTCTGTGTATGAAGAGCCAATTGGACAAGATTGAAGACTTTTCATTTTGTTTATTTGAAGATTTCTTAAAATTCAATACATTTTGTTATTTTATTAGTTTTTATCAATGTAATTAAAGATTCAAGGATTGATTAGCAAACGTTGTTTAATGACAATGATTATTATCATTTTAATTGCTCTGATCGCCTTGAAAATGTATGAAATTAATGTGGGTTGCGATGTATATTTTGTTTAAATACAACTCACTGTCTTGAAATTCGGGTTCGAGCCTGGCCAACTCGGGTACCGAATTTCGGAGCGTGACAATGGGAGCCTCCGGCCACAGTAAACATAGGTCCTTAAACTAAGACCGACGCTTGTGGTGAGCATATAAAAAACCACGTAAGTTTTCAAGGAAGTTAATTAGTCCTTGTGTGGGATTGTAAATGTTAAAAGTAAACCTAACTTAAAATCTCTGATAGTGAAATTCGATACACTCATGGGTTGAATATGTCTGTTGGGAGTGGAGTAGGAAAACTGAACCATTACACATGCTTGCGTTTGGCACTTGCTTAATTATGCTTATATGATTAATTGATAAATTATATGTATGCGTGATTAGATAAATGTTAGTATTTGATAGTTAACACATTTCACACACACATGTATATTATCATATTTATAAAATAGTTGCTTCATATAAATATGATTTTTAATATATGTGATTAGACCCAGAAAGCCTTAATATTAAATTGTTTTACTTAACTTGAATACATATTAGTTTAAGTTAAGCAATTGTGTTTAAAATGCATAATTTTATTTAGTCCTAGTCAACCCCCCTTTAGGACATAGCCTTCATTCTGTAGCTTTGTCAAGCCTTGCGCAATTTTTTTAAAAAATAGATTTTTGGTAATTTTTTTAAATTATTTTATTTGACTGTGAATTGATATAAATTTATGGTAAATAAAAAAGATAGCTTCATTTTTAACTATAGGAGAGTCACGTGAATAACAAAGGTGTCATTAGGCTACTAAACTATCGTATAAGTGGCACTCTGATGATACCTCTAAACAATCTAATTATTAACTACGTCACTAAAATCACGCTAATATAATGATCTAAATTATTTAAATGTTGACTAAGTAATAGACGATTAAAAAATATTGACTAGTCACATTGTCACGCCCCGAACCCGAAAATCAGATTCACATGAATCCCGATTGTCAAACGTAGTGCCCCATTCTCGGCTCCTGACAATTATATGTCAGATTCCGATCCTAGGATCCTACAAGGAGGATTTTCAGAATTTTTTTTTTTTTTTTATAATGGAGTATAACCACAAGCATAACTAAGTCACAAAACAACATCACCACATATCCACTATATCAAAAATTTTAAGTACAATGCGGAAAGAGAAATACAAGACGATCAAAAAGCTCCAAAATGGCCTGATACGCGCTCCTGCCTCAGCGCTGCTGATGTCCAATACTACCTGCACGCAATGGTCGTGTATAAGCTTACAAAAGCTTAAAGGGTGGTGTAAGTGTGTGCGCAAGGCAAACGCCAAGTGTACAATATCAAAGTGATGTGGAAGTATGCGGTAAGTCTATGAATACAATCAACCATACCAAGGCTATGTAATGCAAGGCATGAATGCTATTAGCCATACTAAGGCCATGCGATGCGAGACATGAATGCCATCGGCCACACCGATGCAATGCGAGGCCTACATAGTCGAATGTCATATGCGAAATGCAATCCAAGAAAGTCGGTACTCATCAAGTACACATATCGGTACAGTTCCTCTCTGGATATCACCAGAGTCTAATGCACTTCGCAATGACTGCCACCTCCCTAACTGCACAGTCAATCAAGCGGAATAGACCTCACTATCTGCCTGACCAGTAGTCTGTCAATACCTACCTGGCTCGTTGATAGCGGACTTATTTACGAGCTGGTCAAACTCAACCTAGCTTTTAGCCCCCTCACTCAGGCGGATAAGGCTACACCCCCTTCCAACAGACCACGACATAGTGAGAGACGCGGCCTACTAATATTCGACACTCGGGCGCTCACGTATCCACTTGGTCTAGACGTTGGAGCATCTCCTGGTACCAAAAAGGTTCTGAAACTTTCACCCAAGGACATCCTAAGTGCCCACAGTGCTAGAACTAAGTATTTTCAGTATCCTATACGGTCATTCACGATGTACCTGTGGAGCCACGACCCTGATGTCGCTAAGGCGTGCAGTGATCAAGTCACACATATGCGAGATGTATGAATCACACCGTCAAATCATGCAGCAATCCAGTGCGTACTGCGCGATCATGTGAGGCACTCGGTCTCATAACGAGTCCCGTAAATGGTCTGCCCAATGGCGTATGCTATGATCAGTCACTACTCATATCAAGCATACATATGATGCGTATGCGCATGAGTCATGGGATTATACTAAGCATGTTATAAAGTGATGAATATTAACGAGTATGGGCCTATCAATGGGCCCTAAGGAAAGTTACAATGCGGACATTTAACCAACATTGTACTTACAATATGGACGTCAAACCATCATTGCTCCAAAGGCACGGCCCGCCATAATTATCATTACATGAATCATGGGGAAACGCACATTTTAATGGACCCTAAGGACATCCCGTTGGCCTCGACCCATGGGCCTTAGATACATCAAATGGGTCGTATCACATGGGCCTTACATTCATCAAATGGGTTGCATTAATGGGACTCACCAATGAGCCTTATGTACATTGCAATGGTCATTAACCTGCGGGCTTAGAGTACATCACAATGGGTTTTAACCAACGGCCTTGGAATACATCAAAATGGGCCTAATCCCATGGGTGTTACATTCATCAAATGGGCTGCATTAATGGGCCTCACCAATGAGCCTTATGTACATTGCAATGGTCATTAACCTGCGGCCTTAGAGTACATCACAATGGGCTTTAACCCACGGCCTTGGAATACATCAAAATGGGCCTAATCCCATGGGCGTTATGTATGTCAAATGGGTCTAATCCCATGGGTCTTATATATGTCAAATGGGCTTAATCTCATGGGCGTTATGTATGTCAAATGGGCCTAATCCCATAGGCGTTATGTATGTCAAATGGGCTTAATCCCATGGGTATTATGTATGTCAAATGGGCCTAATCCCATGGGCATTATATATGTCAAATGGGCTTAATCCCATGGGCCTTATAAGTGCCAAATGGGCTTAATCTCATGGGCCTTATATGTACACCAAGGTGGGCCTCAATGAATGGCCATAAATAAGTTAACATGGGTCCTATACACATACCAAGGTGGGCCCACTTGAACCATAAATCTAACTCATTTTTTTTAGCTCAAGCCATAAAATGACCTTATAAAATAAATGGACAGTTTGGAAGCAACACATGCATCATGGGGGGGGCAATACCCGTCCAGCAGTCAGCCATATGGCTGAACGGCATTAGTATAACACATACATTACGGTGGGTTCCACCGCCCACGGTAGTGGACGATGTCAATAAAACGCATACATCCTTATGGGTCCCACGTGGGGCCCACCATAAAGCTTGTTTTCCATCCAACCTGTTAATAAGGTCGCACGGACCTGGACAGCGTAAAAAAAATTAGAAAAAAATAAAAACAAAAAGATAAAATGAAAATAAATTTCATATGGAGAGGGGCTCAATGGCAGCCGTGCAATCACCACTGTTTCCAATGGTGTGGGCCACTTGAGCGTTAGATCATCCTGATTTTTGTAGGGGGGCCACGTCAGGGGGTGGCCCACCTAATGAACGGTGTGGATACCCAACATACATCATGGTGGGGCTGTCCGACCACCCGCCGTAGGCAGTAGGCGTTGCCTGCAGCAGCAACCCTGCTGCTTCCGTTTCATATATTATTATTTTTTGAAAATGTGATTTCTCACAGATTTTCATGCGTGGAGCCCGCATCCGATGAATCCACTCTAACCATTGGATTCCACAGCCTATAACAATCTTATCAAGACCAATATTGGGCCTCTTTCAGCGTGTAAGAAAGATCTGTGTAGATTTCAATGGTAATTATACTGTTTTTAAAACTATGGCCCACCAGATACTCGGATCATCCTTATTTTTCAGCTCAACGCCTAAAATGTGTTGGGGAAGAGGATGGACGGCTTGGATTGAATACACACATCAAGGTATATCCTATACAAGAGGCCCTTCTCCAATGCTTGCTTAACTAAGCTCATATTTGTGTTTTCCTTCCAGCGACGTCCAGACGCTGGACGTTTTCTGTTTTTCTTTTTTTTAGGCTTATCAAACATATTTAAGGTGGCCCTATTTAGGTGAGCCACCACATGATAGATGATGTAAGAACAATACTTATA
Source organism: Magnolia kwangsiensis (assembly GCA_037074715.1). Classification (NCBI taxonomy): domain Eukaryota; kingdom Viridiplantae; phylum Streptophyta; class Magnoliopsida; order Magnoliales; family Magnoliaceae; genus Magnolia; species Magnolia kwangsiensis. The sequence continues at coordinate 92,012,512 of CM073585.1, forward strand.
AGATGGGGCCCACTCTTGGAGGGCTTGGATAAAATACTCACGTCATGGTGGGGTCCATTCAAGTGGACCACACAACCTCATCATCATCACACAAAAATATAAAAAAGAGAGGGAGAGAGAGAAAAAGAGTGGGAGTGCGACACGCGTGATGGAGGGACCCCGGCACTATGGGCCCTCCCTTCCATGATCTACAACATACAACAAGTGGGTCCCATTACATGTGGGCCCATAAAGTCAAAGATCTACGGTGGAAATCCTTTCTCCACCCAAATAAAATGGTCTAGATGACCTCTTTCAAACTAGTATTAAACATCATGATGGGGTCCATGGAGAATGGCCCCATCATGGAATGATATTGATGATCAAGATGGGCCATTGGCCACATCCTAGGGTCCAAAGTAAGATCCATACCATTGATCGGTAGACGATCTCACTTGGCCCATCTTAAAAATATGAAAAACTAAGCTATGGAAGCACCCGCCACTTGATCTTCTTAGTCCGTTAGAAAACCACTCTCCTTATGCTTCACTTTGATGGTGGAAGATGAAGAATGGATGGCTAGGATGAGAGATTTGAAATGGGAAGTGGGCCTCACAAATGCACTTTTCTCTCCATGGGAAGAGGTTGGACGTGGGTTCTCACTTGCTTGGGATTTGTTTCTTAGGAAATGAGGGAGAGAGAGAGAGGGTTGTAAGGAGATGTGAGAGATGGGTGATGGATGTGAGTGATGGGTGAGGTGATGGTGTATTTGACATGAGAGTTGACTTGGTGGTTGCTTGACTTATGGAAAAAGAAAGTATGGGTGCTTTGTACTTGACATGAGAGGTGATTGATGGGATTAATTTGACATATTGTAGAGATTCTCTTGGCAGTACAATGCGCGGTATTTTTTCTCGAACTGAACGTGGGTCCACATCACCTCGTCTGGGTATCAGATCGGTACGTGAGTCGCGGCGTTGGAACCGCTGCGACGGTGCGGTCGCAATGATACAAGTCTCGGATTAAGCCAACTAAAATATATAGGATACGACTTACGGTCGTGCGCAAACGTCGATTACAGGTCGTGGATTGTCGGAATTTGACGGAAAGGATCGCGGGAGTCAACGGAACAGTACAGATTAAGATACGGGTCTTACACACATTGTCTAAAATCCTTACTTTTTTAGCCCACTGGAGGCTTGAAATTTCTTTATTTTTTGCCAAAGTATATATTTTAATGGTGTTTTACAATCATTCTGTCGAATGTCACATATGTACATTAATTTAGAGTATCAAAACTGATTTACTTAATCAAATTCAACTTTATGTGAATATATTATAGAATTCTAATACATTCTAATTACAAGCTACCAAACATAAATTTTGTATTTAAGTAGATTTCAATTCACATGACAATTTTGATTTAGATTCTAATTCACTCTTGTCAAACAACTCAATAGTGTTAAAGCATGTACATAGGAAGTAATGTTAGTTTAAGCCCGAGCTCAATTAGAAAATCAGTTCGGATCCTCCTTTCGTGTGAAACAAGAATTTTTTATTCCTTGCAATGTGATTGGGCCATGTCATCGTAGTCTGCACTTAATGCAATAATGATGATGTCATTAGTGATGACATGGCCTAATCAAAATGCAGGGAACTAGAAATTCTTGTTTCACACAGGATCCAAACTCTTAGAAATCTTATCAGGGCATGTATGTCAAATCAAGCTAGCCCATGGCCAACCTAATATATCCAAACCTAGTCCAAAGCCAGATCAGGCTTTCAATGTTGGGTGGGCTACATGGCCATTACCACTTAATGTAGAGCAGGCCACAAACGTATTTTTTTTTTTGCATAACTACACCGAAAGAAGCTTAAGTAAAAGCAGTAGTCCATCATATCAATTTGTGCCTAGTCTTGCATAAAGCATGATGTAATTAGGCCCCATGTCCCAATCGAAGAAATTCACTCTACCTGGTATGAAATTGCTATTCAAAGTTTAAACTGTCAATTAGGCATAACTTTTGATCCAGGTATCATCATAGGATGCACAACCTATTGATTTTTATATAGCGGGCCATCCGGGGTCAACTAACCACATAGTGGCTCGCGTATGCTCATTCCACGAGAAAATACATCCTTCCAAATTAAAATTATGATTTTAAGAACAACTTATTATTTTTAATCATTTAAAAAAACAAGATAAATTTAGACACTTTTATTTTTGACATAATTTATTATTTCGAAAATAATCAAATTAGAACTTATGTAAAGGTTTGATTTTTTCTTTATAAATGGTGTAATCTGAAGTATAAGCATCATATCTCAATACAATTTTTCTTTTTCTTTTTCTTTTTTATATTTTTTATTCCTCTTGGAATCAAAATTTGTCTCGTGCATTCAAGTTTTTTATATTTTTTATTCCTCTTGGATTCAAAATTTGTCTTGTGCATTCAAGGTTTAGCTTACTTGAGAAAGACAATAATCTTCTCCTCGTTATCTCATCCCCTCCCCTCCCCTCCATCACCACCCTTATATTAATACAACAGCCCTATTCCTCCTGTATGATCCCCACAAGCATGACCAAAATACATCTTCAATAAGGCATGATTGGTCATAATAACAGTTATTAATAAACACAAAATGTATTTTGAAAATATTTAAATTATTCATTATTCATTATATTTTGTTGCAAGTGTTTGTCAGAAGTGGACCGCACTGAAAAAGGACAAAAACCATCTATTTTAGGAGATGAGAATATTTGCTTAAGGTGGCGGACGCCACTTGGCAAGGCAGGCATTTTTGCAAGGAGAGCTTTCATTTGGTAGGGACCATCATGATCGCAACGGTCCAAAAATTATATTTAGTATTTGGATGTGGACACGTGTAAACTACGTACGGTTCTATCCTCTTATACAGGCTAATTTTGAATTTTTCAATGCAGTGATCATTAACGAAATTACACGCAAGGACACGTAGTAATTAAAATAAAAATGGACCATGCCCCGAAAATCTTTCATAGTACAATCAGAGCCTTCCGATTTTTACGAATGGACGGCTAAGAAGACATACAATAACGACCGTCCACATTCAACTAAGAGAAAGTCTCAATATTAATGGCCAGAATATTCCAATCTGGCGTATTTCTGGATTACAGTCCATCCACCTGAATACAACAGACGAATGGTTGGATTGGATTGCCAAAACAAGGACCCCACCTATCAGATTCGGAAATCAGGGTGTAATTTACGAAAACTCCGACCACTTGCCGTACTATTCGACCCGAGTAGATGGCCTTTGTCTTAATCTATATGCGTTAAGTAGGTTGTCTTTGTCTTACATGGACAGGATCTACTCACATGTTGCATGTTAGATATATTGACCATGACCTGGTCCAGTCAGATTAGATAGCCAAAAATACGGGGTGGTGACGCCAACATCACCCAGCTATAGGTGGTGTTGGCGTTGTGGGGCCCACAGAAATGTATGGTTTCATCTCTGCCGTCCATCCGTTTGCCAGCTCATTTAGGGAATGACCCAAAAATCAAGCAGATCAAAATCTCAAGGGGACCACACAGCTGGAAGAAGTGGTGATGGAACGCCTACCATTAAAAGCTTTTTGGGCACAAAAGTTTTGTATCAAGCTTACATATGTTTTTCCTTTGATCTAGGTTGTGTGAACTTATGAACAAGTTGGATAGCAATAAACATTATGGTGGGCCATAGAAAAGTTTTAACGGTGGATGTCATTATCCCCTCTGTTTCCTGTGGTGTGGCCCACTTAAGCTTCGGATTTACTTTATTTTTAGGCTCATGGCTTAAAATGAGTTGGCAAAATAGATGGATGTCGTGGATATAAAATGAATACATCACGGTCGGCCAACTGGGAGGTGTTGGGTCACCACCCAAACTACTTCCAAAAATACATGTTGATCAACACATTTCAAAGCCACCCAAGTGACCCACTTGACCTTCACTTATAAGAACAAGTTTCAGATGCATGTAAATTTGAGGTGGTCCTCACTAAGTGCTTTTATATATTTTAACGGTGTCTTCACATGATTTTAGATGGTATGGCCCACCTAAGTTCCTTATACGATTGATTTTTGGAATATCCCATCATTTAAAGGGAACCCATCAAATGCACAGTGTTAATGGTCAACACGCATCACGGTGGGGCCCACACAGCTCAACCTCACGGGAGCTTATCGTGAGGTCGAGCGCATAATACCTTTTCCATATATATATATATATATATATATATATATATATATATATATATATATGCCACGCACGAACGGTGTTATCCACATTGATCACCGGAACCCCTTGGACAGCTGCTATCTCAGTTTTTAAGTTTTCCGAGTATTTAATAAAGGATCAACAATTATGAAATAATCTGATAGAGTACGAAGATCTATACACATGCACCCAGCGACTTAATGAATGGCATTCATACGGCTTTGATCCTGACGGTCCAAATCATGGGACATGATCTAGATAAGCGATGACCCAAATATCAAGATGACCCAAGTCGAATATGTCCAGTTATCAGTGGTGGATTGGATCATCCAATCAATCAAATTTTCATGCTATGACCCATCCATACTAGGGCCCATGATTTAGACGTTTCCAATTGAGATACAGTTTGCAACTTCTAACAGAGCAATCCATGGCGCATCCGAGTCGGATTGGACTCGTCCGACTCGACTCGGACTCGGTCGTTGTGATCCAACAGCTATCTATTGCATACACGAATTAATCTGGAACACTATATATTCGATCGTTCTTTAATGTATTTTACCTATATGATCTGCCATAATCCAACGGATGACACACTAGGGATTTAATAGATAATCTGCATTTCGAAAGTGGATCCCACAAGCCCTAATCATGTTATTAAGAAGCAATAAGTATGATTAGATAATGACTATTTCTTCCTAACACAAATAAATAAGTTACTTGTTCATGTGCTTTGGGTGTCTTTCCCATAAACGACAAAAAAAAAAAGAGGTTGCAAGCTATCTATGACCTGGTCAGAGAGATACGGGCCGATTCTGGGCCAACCGTACTGCGTGCATGAATTGTACTCCATCCATTATGTGTGTCCCATCATGTTACGTACATCCCAAAAATCATCCCTATAAAATTCTCAAGTTGATCACACATCGTGCCTGAAACCTTTAAATTCAGGCAATGTGACCCACCTGAGTTTTGGGTCAGGCTCAATTTCACAATATCCCTTCCTCCTGGTGAGGCCCACCTGATGAAAGGTTTGGATGTTATATAAAGTCTTTGGTGGACCCTGCACAGCATCTGGAATTTTTCCAATGGGTCACCTCATTCCTATTTTTCTCTGTGGTGTGGCCCACCTGAGTTATGGATGAGGCCGAGTTTTGATGAAAGAATGTATCATCAAGGAACCAACTTGATGGACGGAGTGGATGTCACACATACGACATGGTGGGGATTCCTATCCCGATCCTAGAGAGAGATAATGGGAAATGTCGTGAACATTAATTAATGGATCTTGTCTTAGATTGATGGTAGCATTTGTATTCATTTTTATTAGAAACCCTAGTTGTTGGGAGGATTATATTGCTTCTTAAACCCCACCAAGTTTACACTTAGGTGATTCGCATGAGGAGGAGATTGAATGGGACATTTGCACACGTGCCAATATACATGCGAGAACCAGCCGTTCATCAGGTGGGGTCCATTGTGTACATTCCCTACCTAAAAAATCAGCACGATCCACTCAACAGGTGGCCCACATGTGGAAGAATGGATGATTAGGGAATAAGAATTACCCGTTGATTATGTTCTATCTACAACATTAGTCCACCTGATGAGTGGCCCGTTCCTCACACTAGTACTGTATGATGAGTGGCCCAGATCTCACAGAAGCGTGTGAATCGCTTTCTAAACTTTCTAAAGGTCCTCTCATCCCAACTGGCCACTTTCAATTAATAAATCACTACGTCAGTGTATAATGTCTCCTATGTTAGTCTTGCACCATTTTAAAAAGAGGTCACAAGTCTAACAAGTTGGACCCAGTAGTTATGGTCCACCCAATGGATAACTTTCAACCCTTTATGTGAGTGCAACATCCAACCCATCTAATAGGTTGGCCCCACCACAAGGATTACATAATGCGAAAATCAACCACATCCACCCATTGAGTGGACCCCACTTGTATTTTTCTATTTATGAGTGGTTAGAATTTGTATATATGGCTGATTTTTGTACCAAGTGGTCCTCATGGTGGGATCTATCTACTGAAAGGGTTGAACATCTTATTCACTTTAAAGCTAGGAAGTTAGCTGGTGGGTGGAACATAACTTGTTGGGTTGGACTTGAGACCACCTCTTTTTAAAATAGTGGCAACTCTTCATAGCTGTATGACAATCTGGACTGTCCAATTGCTGATCTGATGGATGAAGCGCAACCTCGAAGTTGCACTGAGAAAATCGTAGATCTCTCTCTTTAAATTTGGACCACTCACTATTTTACTCTTAATCATCTATTTTATAGCCCATTAATTGGATGGTTAGGATTGATTGATCAGTGTGACTTTGGAGGTATGCTCCTTCACGATTTGGGACTCTTAATTTGAAAGCTCTTGATAGCTTTACGTCAGTGCCACATGTGAACGCGACTAGTCACCACCATTTTGAAATTAGCACTAAACTAACATATAAGTCTGTCCCTATATCCTGATTCCTGACTTTGGAGCCTAACATTGTATTATTCATTGTCTAAAAGTTCAAAGCATAGGGTGTCGTGTAACAGTGCATTAGCTGTACGACATGTACGAAATGTCTTACTTATCAGGTATCAGGGATTCAGGATCTTCATTTTCACGTTTTATCACTATTTTGTAAGGTTAGTTATTTTATACTCGTATGACTTTGATTCACAGGCACTAAGGTGCGTATGTGGCATTCATTAACTCAAAGTAAATTGTGGAGCCCATTATTGCTAAATCATGATTCAAATTCAGATTAGTTGAGAATCCCAAACTCAAATTCATGGATACTTGTTTGTTAAAATAGGTCCATTTGATTAATTGTCCAATAACCATTCACAAATCAGCTTAGATAATCAAAGCACTGTCTTTATCTTCAATTCTTGAGTTGGGCTGGGATGAATAATCAAAGGACATCTTTTTTCTTTCCACTACCATGTTTGGATGAAATTTTCATTTCGGATTAAATCGCATGTGCCTGCAAAGCTAGAATCAGTAGTTATAGCAGTTCAATTGACTACTTGAGAAATTATATACACACACAGACACTATGAGGTCGACTTCCTATGAGGTCAAGCTGTGTGGGCCTACCGTGATGTGTGTTGAACATCAATACATTGCATTTGATGGGTCCCCTTAAGGTCATGGGATATCCCAAAAATCAGTTTTATATGGCACTCATGTGGGTTATACCATTTAAAATCATGTGAAGACAGCGTAAAACATATAAAAGTACTTGGTGGGGCTCACCCGTGTTTTGGATACAGCTAAAACTTTGTCTGAACCGTCATCCAAGTGGGACACACACAATGGATGGTTTAGATTTGTGAACCACATCTTGGTGGGCCCAATAAATGATTATAAATATTTTAATGGGAGGGTAATCCCTCTCAACTATTGTATGTGGTATGGTCCACCACGTCATGAATTGACTTGATTTTTAAGCCCGTGGCCCACCATGGAATGGTGCATCAGTCTAATAGTATTGATGTTCAACACACATCATGATGGGGCCCACACCGCTCGACCTCATGGGAAGTTCCGTGAGGTTGACCTCACACGTGTGTGTATCTACAATAAATGTGAGTGATGCAAAGCTAAAATTATCAAGGAATATCTTCAAAGAATGTAATATTTCTTACAAGTTGCTATAAGTAATTATTAACCATGTATACTTTTTAGAATATAATGTATGTAGTGGACTACAATAAAGTCAGCAATGGTGTGTGCCATCCAACCCATCCAACATGGTCACCCATCCAGAAAATGGGACACCCAAAAATCAGGCTGACCAATATGAATTCAAGAAAAAAAAAATGAGTTTAGGGGCTTTTTAATTGGTTGGTGGATATACTATAAGGTATGTCCTAGCCAATGATTCAGCTGGCTGGACTTTTGGGCTGGATTATTTTGACCAGGTATTTACTTATTGGACAGGTTGGATGTCATATGTACATCATGGTGGACCCCACATGAATCTCTATCACAGTAATTTATGTTGTAGGTAGAATGTTTTCTCAATTTACAATGGGCTTATGCTATGGATATATTAAAATGTCGGTGATAAATGAATAACAATCTCTTTTGTTAAGAAGTTGTGAAAAGCATCATTTAGCTGACTTTTTTAGGATTTGGCTGACTAATAAGAAGTAAAGCTAACTAATCTTAAGAAGCATATAAATATATAAAAATGTGACCATAACTAATATTCTTATAAATTGTTGGACTTTTGTAGCCCATCTGACTGTTTATTGGCACATTATCGACGCTAAAATTTTGCTAATCTCAATCAGCGAAAACCATCATTGGCCAACACAGCACGATCTGCACTCATATCCATGCAATCGTCGATCCATCTTGTGACACCCGGCACTAATGAATGGTCAAGACCATTGCGGCACCATCATTGATATTCTGCACTAACTGATTATAGCCATTGCTGACCTTTCAATATGCTAGCTAGGCTCTAATGGTGAATGCTAGGTTGGTCCTCGGGTTTTCAGTCCACACTCATTATCCAAGAATAGCGCAGATTTTAGAGAAATCAAAGTCCAGTCTTCTTGATGTCTAGGATAGTGTGAATGAATAATAAAGTTTCTTTAGCAGAAATCCAATTTATGCCAAAATCCAAGGTCAATGTAGAACAACATTTCATACTAATTAGCATGTGCTAATGGAAAATACTCCTAATTGTCTAATGGCGTGTCGACATGTTTTCATAATTGCCTAACAACCTTTTTCGGTGAGAAATAACCATGCAACCACCATGTAGCTCGGAATTAATCGTCTCCCCTTACTATAAATATCCCTTTTGGTCTTCATTTCTGCACTTCATGCTATTTTAGTTCCTGAGATTGCGTAAGTTTTCCTTGGATCCTTTGTGAATCTCTCTCTTCCCTCCTGAGTTGCTTCTGGAATAATGTGAGAATAAGAGTCTCAAGCAGTCAAAAAACATCACTTTGCAGCTCCGCACCAATTATCTAATTGCTAGCAGTAAAGCTTCTTCCAGGCTGTCTAAGATGCCTAAGCAGGGCCTAGTGTTAACTACTTTTCTAGGCTCTTATGGTGAATCAACACTAACCTTCCAAAACCCCAAGCAATGGCTCCATACTGACTGTTTAGACTAATTAAAAAAAATAAATAAATAAAAACTCCCAAGTAACCCCATGCTAACTATTAACATAATCCCTACTAACCCTTGATTTCTCTAATGGAATGGCCCAATGCTATATTTATCTAAGGTCTTTGGAACTTTTTCAAAGCCAATGTGTTTGCACTGGAAATAGGTAATTATTATGATTTACTGTGTTTGAAAATTCATAGGTATTTGTGCCATTAAAAGTAGTTTAAAAGAGATTATTTTAATTTTTAGATGGTACGGTAATGTATATAATATATCCGTTCCATCCATCTATTTTACTACAATATTTTAAAGCATAAAATAAAAAATGAAGCAGATACAACACTCAAGTGACCCACACCAAAAGAAACAGTAGCCCCATAAAGTTTTTAACGGTATGTATTTGGTTCCCTTTTTCGTAAGGTAAGTATTTAAGTTTTGGATATACCTCATTTTTTTGCTCATACTATAAATTCAAATGGGATAATGAATGAACGGTGTGGATAAGCGAAATGCATCACAGTAGGACTTATATATATTTTGTAATGTTTTCGGTTTCCGTGTTAAAAAAGTAAATAGTCAAATCAAGTATGTTGTAAATACACAAGGAAATAATTATTACTCTTTTACCTGGTATTTACCGGTGCACTGAAAAATCAAATAGCCCTTATGGACAGAAATTTTAAATTTCCAAGAGTTAATTCAAGACAAAACCACTAAGGCTATTTGAGTCCTTGAAGCACCAAAATACTTCACCTAATCAATGATTCGAATGATGATTATAGATTAAGACTTGCATGCATCATTTGCATTTATCTACTTTATACCATGTAATAGATTTATTTATTTATTTATTTTTATTTTTTTTAATTTTTACCTTTTAATCAAGCATTTTTTTCAATGAATGCAATAAAGGGTCTATGTTAGATCAAAGCCTAGAATATGAGGTGTACACAAACCGAGCTAACTTGGTTAGCTTGCTCGACTCAACTCAAAAATGTTCGATTCAACTTGGTTCGAAGTTGAGTTCGAGTCGAGTCGAGCTGATTTTTTGAGCTCGAAAATGAGTTCGAGGCGAGTTTGAGCTGGCCCCAACTTAACTCAACTCGGATCAAACTCAGCTCGAATCGTACTTGGATCGAACCAGTTCGGTGACTCGGTTACTTTGATATTGATGTTGCTTACCAAGTATTTGATGAAATGACTCAAAGAAGTGTGGATATATATGAAACCAACGCCCTTTTTTTCTTGATTTTTATGTTGCTTAGAAGGTGTTTAATAAAATACCTGTAAAACCATTGGTGTCGTCTCAAATACAGTGAGATTTTGAAGGTGCAATCCAGGTGTTTATGAAAATGCTGCAATAGCAAACTTGGCTCAATCTTAACTTGAACCGGCCCAAGGTGTTGACCGAACCGAGCTGAGCTGGCCAGTCAGGCTTGAGGACCGAGTCGAGTTTGAGCTAAGGTCTGCTAATGGACAAGCTGAGGTCTGCTAATGGCCGAGCCGAGTCGAGCAGGCCAGCTCGACTTGATGTACACCCCTACCTAGAATGTATTTATGTTTCTCATATCAATAAGAGCCTCTTGACAATATATGTTTGGGTGTGTATCTTTGTGATGGAGTTAATCATCAAACTAATATCAAAATAAACATTTGTAATGAGAACACATGTACATATTTATATATTGGATTATATTGAATTTTTTTAATGTTTGAGTTTATCTATATAGATGTGATCATTTCGTGGTGAAGTTTATATATATAGATATTCAAATTGCCCTCACAATGAGGTGTGACCAACATTCATTGATTAAAAGTCTGATTCACTTGTCGCAAGTCGTAGACCATTGTGCGGGTATGCACAATAGGAGTGATGCAAATTGAGATACATCTATATATAAAATGTATAATTTACGTTGATTTATGAGATGGTTAGGATGAGACTTTATACAAATTGGCTTATGCCTAGTCAAATCGTGCAACCCTATATATGAGATAAATCATTGATTGATTGATAGATCTTGATCATTGGTTGATCGGATAGATCCCACATTATGATCCGCAGACAAACGCTTGATCATTAATGATGTGTGAATTGAGCCATATATGTTGCAAGACTAATTAGTTTACAGTGATATATTGATTCTAATCTAGTTATTGTGTGAATATGCTAGTCACATTCATAATTCTTGTTTCCTTATTACTCTATGCAGTGTCACAATAAGGTCACGTTATTTTGGTGTTCATTGTAAAGCCATGCACACATATTTGATTAGGTCAGATGCATGCTAGAAAAATGACGAAATCAATATCAAGCCATGAATATGTATAAAAGAAATATCATAAATAATCGCAAGGTGATAATGATACATATGATACTTATCTAAGGTGTTGGATTGAATGGATTGTCAAATTTTATTACGAATTATGTTTTTAAATATTTATATAGTATTAATATCTTCAATGAATTCTTATCAATCAAGTTTAAAAAAATAAATTTCATTGCATCTCAAAAGTAAATAAGTGTGTGTTACGATCGGAGCATTGGAATTTATATGCTTACATACCTGGAATCAAACATTCTAGGACAAGCAGTTAGAGATTAAGACGGAGGTCCACTTGTGGATTTAATGTGAGGGAATTATAGTTTCAGAGGTCTCACACCCTAATTAGAGGATGTGGATTATGTTCTCTTATTAGAAGAGATATAAGAGTTAGTCTCTAATTGGGATTTCTCTAGATGGAGATTATAAATATAAGTGTATGGCTTTAGTTTGAAATACTTATCCCACTTCTCAAGCCCTAAGCAATCTCTTCCATCCTAAAAACCCTAGTCCATTGAATACAAAAATCTCATAATATACAGTGTTCTCCTCCCTCCTATGGTTAAGAATCAACGTCTCTGGTAGGTTTTCCTCATCTCCATCTGTTTGTCCATATAATGAAAAGACAGTCATGCATGGTTACACATTCGATGTAATTCCCTTTGAAGAAATTTTAAAATTAGTGTATTTTCAGCATTTTCACTTACATAGACAACTATTTGTTATAGAAATATAATAAAAGATAGAGAAAATTTTGCATATACTTGTTGAAAGCAAGAATCCGTTTAAACAAATCTCCCACCATCCATTGGTGGTGAACCATTTTCCATTTTTTAAATCTCTCTCTCTCTCTCTCTCTCTCTCTCTCTCTCTCTCTCTCTCTCTCATACTTATCTTTTGTCTCATTGGATGACTAGAGTAAACCCAAATTGGAAGATTTTAATGTGATCGTGGTAAATATATGACGGGAGTAATAAAAAATTCTCCTAAATCCCCTTTAATAAAATTGGATTCCAAGAATTAAACATTTTATATTAAACACTTATTTTACAATGAGAAGTTGGTGTATACCGACCTTGCACCATGTATGAACGGTAGGTAACCTGATTGACTTAAGACTTTGTAAGTGAATATGTCAATATTACTTACAAGGAACATTTTCAAAGAATGTAAAATTTCAATCTAGATGTTTTTAACATTCAACGGGCTGAAAGAAAAGAAAAAACACTTCATTGGTCTCTACTATTATAACAACTTCCAGCAGTTTTGCATCAACCCTCATTTGGCCTCAATCCCAAAAATAAGGTTGATTCAGCATTCTGGTGGGCCAACCCTTAAAAATTATACCTTAAAACCTCTACATTCACATGGCATGGCCCACCTAAGTTTTGAAATAATGTGAATTTTGAGTAATTCTTTCATCCTAATGAGGAACATCAGATTAATGGATTGATGGCAGATAAACACCAGATTGGACTCTTTACACAATCAATGGTGGCATATGTGAGCTCTGAATGGCTATGATTTTTTGGTTCCAAAGGTGAACACGAGGCAGCACGCCTGATGGACGGAGTGAATTTTTTGAAAGTTACACCTGCATGGTTCTTAATGTGCAAGGTTACAAAAACCAAAAAATAAAAAAACGATGTTTCACCTTATTAGGGATTCGTTAATTTGTAAGAATAACACTATCCAACTTAAAGAAGCTAAAATGAGAAGATGAAAATAGCACTTTAAATAAGAGAGATGAAATGTTGGGCTGAAGAGCATAGGAACCTTCCCATGCACATATTTGCATTTGTAATCATTGGCATCCACATCATGTCTCTCGACGGTTCATCAAGTCAAGACCACTCTTCATCGGCTGTCCTGATAAAATTATACTAATGGAATGATCCAAACCATCCAGTCTGTGGCATGAAAAAAATGAATGGTCAAGATCATTCATAGATTATAGGTCCAGCAAAGGCTATTTAGGCCTCCAAAATTTTATATATATATATATATATATATATATATATATATATATATATATATATATATATAGAGGGAGAGAGACAGGAATGCTCAACTGCGCACCAGTTCACATGAGAACCAGTGAGAACTTTTTGAGAACTCATCTCCTGTTATGTAAGTGCAAGATCTGAACCGTCCACGTGAAACCTCCAGGGCCCAACTTACAGTACCCAGCGAAAGAAAGCTCATTTGATTATCTAACTAGTACCCAGCGAAAGAAAGCTCATTTGATTATCTAACTATTGGGTTGCTGGACATTTATTGGACGGTTAAAAAAATCAATGCTCCTGTTTCCGCAAACAAGTGTCCATGAATCAGAGGTTAGGATCGTTCAACTGATCTGATCTTGGGATAGTGACACCACGACAGTGGGCCCCGTGTTCAATTTATGAGTGCTGTGCAGCCTGAATATCATATAACTTACACTGTGGGAACTCTTTTTTTTTTTTTTTTTTTCAAACGGAAGAATTATAGAAGTTGGTGCACCTCGACCTAAAGCCGGAATCTCATCCCATTGGATGATGTTGAAAATGCCATTACCCAATCGGTCCTGTGACAAGATCATGCCAGATGATTACATATAGAATGGTAGAGAAACCAATCCCTTCACATCAATGGACAACTATCAGATCAGACGATCAGGATTGTCCAAATGGCTGAGATTTCGACCGCATGGCTCTTGTTTTCCATCTTCTAGTAACTTCAATGATCATTGCCGGCACCCACATCCTTATGGACAAAAATCAATCACTACATCGATAGGAATTCGATCCATCGGTCTACTTGAAACGATGGAGGGAAAGAGATTTTAAAATAACTTGAGACAATGACTTCATATTGAGAAGCTCAAACGGTCGTATAAAGGAAAGAAAGAAAACCACATTGTAGCATTTTCAATAGGGAAGAAAGGAGAAATTGCAAGGAAGAGTCTGCAGGTTAAAATGCAACCTACCTTTTCCTCCTACATGGAAACAAGATGGCTGGTGCAAATGAAGGATACCAAAATGAAAACATGGGCAATACCATGAAATATGCCATATAAGTACATTTGCAAATGGTATGTTTGGGGAGTAGTAAATGGTACAGATTCATCATCCACAGCTGGTAATGTGATTATTCTGAATGGGATCTGATCACAGCGGTACGCATGCAGACCAGCTTCCCCTGTATGATATGTGAATCAGATGATAAGAGTTCCAATCCATTGATGTTTTCCACAGGTGCTTTGCCAGTGAAAGCAGGAGGCCTGTTCTGCCATTCACAATCCAGTTCACCTGAGCATCTAAACACAGCTTATTGAATTCTCAGGACAATGAATGGGTACATTAGTCAATCCATCTTTCAGTATATGAATCAGATACCACAGATTTTCAGTTCATCACATCAAGACCTCCCGTGGCGTGCGTGATAATTCAGACAATGCTCTACACTACCCCTGCAGGACATCAAGTCCCCTCTTGTAAGGGGGGTTTCTTTGGAATTACAGCAAAAGTGTTATTGGTGTAGATACCATTCAATAGTCTGATCATGATCAAACAATATCAGATGTATATGAAGCATTTCTTCAAAAGACAATACATGTTCAAATAGGGACCACACCTATGTAGCAACTTTTAGAAAAAATTTATAACAACACAAGTAAAATGTAAAAACAAAATGCATATCTGAGCTACAATTTAGTATGCCTTTTGAAAGTAAGCATAATTTTGATTGTTTATTTTCAGATTTTCATAACATTTGTTTAGCGTCCTTTCTTCTTTGTTTGAGAACAGACCCAGGTCGAGTCCCTCATGGCAACAAGGCAATGCAGTAAACCAGATGAAAACTGGTCTGCAGTAAAACTAGGTCTTGAAACCCAGTCGACAACAAAAGATTCACACAAATGGCTTTTGGATTAAACCCAATTGCCAGTTCTGGTTGAATGGCCCATTGGCAGGATCGTAGGCCTATCATGCAGTATAATAATTGTCGAGCAGTACAGATGAGGCAACATCTCAAAATGTTAAAACTTAAAAAAGTAGCAGAAGTCATACGGCCCACTTGCTGATTACCATCCCACACCTACACTTCTTCAGAAGAGTGAGTGAGAGAAAGTTAACAAAAATCAGAAGCATTACTTGAATGTCCCTACAGTCTGTCTAAGACATGCTTCTTCATGTAAGAAATTTCCAGAGTGCAAAAAGCTTGAAAGATTGAAGAGAAGTACCAAGCAGACTGACCACATTGCAAAGGCGAGAAGTGTTCCCGGCAAAACAAATCAGTCTGTGTCCTGAACCCAGATCTTCACCGTCTTGTCATTGCCCAGCGCACCTGATGCAATCTTGTTCTCAGTAGGATGACATGAAACAGAGATGACGGTATCAGTGTGACCTTCCAACTTCTGCACTATTTTTCTGCTCTGAAGGTCCCACAAGTAGACACAGTTATCCTCCGAACCACTCGCAATATATTTCCCGTTTGTTATTGAAAATGTAGATGAAATGCAGTATTTCGAATTAACATGACCAGTGTATGTCTTCAAAAACTTCCCAGTTGAGAAGTTCCATAGCCTCTGCAAATATCATAATAAACCATTCGTTGTAACTTGTAAGATCATTGCATGTTTGATGATAATCTGGGGACACTATAATTTACTATTTGTAAGAGGAATTATAGGGCCCTGATGAATCACGGCATGTAAGAGGAATTAATGTCACCATGCACCCTGATGAATCATGGCATGCAAGAGGAATTAACGTCACCATGCACCCTGATGAATCACGGCATGTAAGAGGAATTAACGCCACCATGTACCCAGTCCTTACAAGTGGGGCCCACAGTTCAATTATCAAGATCAATAATCTGATGGGCCCCACCGTGCATGCAGGACGGCCCAAACTATCACAGATTGGAAGATCCCAACCCCTTAATCAATGGTTTCCAGAGAAATAAGGCCAAAGGTTGGCTAGGATCTTCCAATCTGGAGGACTTTTTGAGGCATCTTCTTCCGTCCACAACAATGAGGGCAAAAAGATAAAAAATCTGGATCACTGAACCATGGGGCTGGCATTCATGATACATGCCCTGATGCATCAGGAATACATGCTTCAATGCATCACAATCCAACAATTCCTTTATCCGAAAACCAGCACGATCAACATAGGATGAAATTACTTTGTTAGTAGTTAAGTTAGAAACCAGATTAATACTCTCATCTGACGTTGGAAGTAATAGACCAACATAGAGAGAATTGCAGATTGGTATGGACGTAGCAAATTTAACTTCCCTCATCTAAAGTTAGCATGTATACCCCAACATTTCAAAAGTTCACTACTTGTATGCAAAGCATCTATTATTCATACATTTGAATATGGTTCCCATATTGTCTAACTCCCATCAATATCATCATCATCTAAGCCTTACCCAACCAATCGGGCTCGCTACATGAATCCTGTTCTGGCAGTAAACTATATCAACAACCATATCTCAGTTTAACCATTTCTTACTATCTCCACTCATGTCCTTTTGAGCCTTCACCTTGCCATCTTAGAGCCTTCAACTTGACCCACTCACTCCTAACCGGGTGCAGTTCTTGGTCTCCATTGTAATGGCGGAATCATTAGCCCAGTTACCCTCATGACCTGTTGGTGCTACTCCCAAGTTCCCTCGAATGCATTCATTTCTAATTCTATCATTCCTCATCTTGCCATTTATCTATCTCAACATCCGCATTTCAGCTATACTCATCATATGAACATGTTATTCCTTGATTGCCCAACATTGTCCAATAAAGCACAGTTGATTTTATAACCATCCTATAAAATCTCCCCAGTTTGATTGATATGCAATGATCACATAAAACCCCAACGGCACATCTCCACCTCATCCACTCAGCTCCAGTTCCATTGAGCAACATCCTTCTCATCTCTCTAGTCTCATGAATTATCAACCAAAGATATCAAAAAGGTCTTTTGAGTACTTCTCGGTCAACCATCTTAATTAAGTTATTGTTTTCACTCCTATTGTTACTAAGTTGCATTCCATATACCATTTTTCAGTTCAATTGATTAAAAACTTTTAGATTCTAAAGACTCCCTCCTTAGTTCTAGCCCCCTCCCTCATTGCATCAATCCAAACCATGTAACTTGCAAACAATATACATCACAGGAACTCTTCCTATAAATGCTTTGTTAACTCACTAATAACCAATGCAACAGATATGGACTCAATGCTGAGTTGTCGACCCTGGCGAAAGCCTACAATGACGGGAAACTCACCTCTCTCCATGAGTGGTCCTCACATTTGTTAACACTCCCTCAGACAAATCCATAATCATGTCAATATATCCTCTTAAAACTCTTTTCTTTCCCTACAACAAGCAAAGTATCTCTCTAGGGACCCTATCATATGCTTTCTCTTAAGTCAATAAAGAACATGCGAAGATCCTTCCTCCTCTCCCTATATTTTCCACTAGTTGTTTATGCAGAAAAATTACCTCGATGGTTGAGCTTCCTAGCATAAATCTAAAATGATTTTCTAATACATTTGTCTGATGCCTAAATCTTTGCTCAATCATTCTCTCCCAAAGTTTCATAGTATGACCACAATAGTTGATGCAACTCTGTACGTCTCCTTTATTCGTGTAATAAATACCAATGTACCTTTCCTCCATTCATTTGGCATTTAGTTCCATCTTACAATCTTATTGAACATCTTTGTCAAACAAAATAAACCAATGTCTCCCACACGTTTCCAAATGTCTATAACTATACCATTTGGTCTGATGGCCTTCCATGTCTTGATCTTTCCCTAAGCTTCCTTTACTTCAATTTACAATCCTATGAAAGTATTTATGGTTTTCGGCCTCATTTGAGTTTGTAATTCCTTCCATGTCTAAGCTCTCATAATGCTCGTCATTTAGCAAGTTCTGGAAATAGCTTCCCCATCCTTCATTAATCTCATCATCCTTAACCAATACCCTTGCTCTTAATGCACTTGAATCTCTCTCATTTTTGCGTGTGAAGACATCTTTTGCACCTTCTCTTGTCTCCAACAATTGTACAAATCATCATATGCCTTATGTCTAGCCTCACTACTTTCTTAACCTTCTTTTTAGTGGTTCTATGTTTTTCTAAATTGTCCTCATTTCCAGTCCCTTGCTACGCCTTGAAACACGAACATTTCTCACTAATAGGACTTTGGACCTCATCATTCCACCACCAAAGTTCCTTATATGAGTGGCTTTTTCACTCTAAATACTCCCAAATTTTCTCTCACCACCTTTCCAATGGACTCGGCATCACAGCCATCTCCTTTCACATAACATTAACTTCTTCATCAACATTACACTTACCTTCTTCCATCAATTTATTACTAAAAATTAATCTCTTACCTTCTTCCATCAATTTATTACTAAATAATAATCTCTCCTTTAAATTCCACCACTTCGCTTTTTTCGCCTATTAATTTCACTCTCTTTTCCATCTCTTAATGTAAACATCCATTACCATTAACCTAAGTTGTGTCGTCACTCTCCCTTGGCGTAACCTTACAGTCTTCGCATATTTGATCTTTTTGTCTTCCCAAGTAAAAAGAAGTCTATTTGACTTGTATGTGATCCACTTTGAACGTTATTAAATATTCATCTCTATTTTTAAAGTATGTGTTTGCTAGACCTAGATTTAAAAATAAAAATAATTTAAAAAAAAAAAAAAAAAAAGTTGCTAAAACTGTAAATTTCAGTAATGCATGTATCATTCACTTAAGAATATCTTACTGGTTAAACTAATGCCAACAACTCAAAGATGGATTTTAATTTATTTATTTTAGATGGTTGTTAATGGAAGGGATGCAAAGCTTGAATTCACTCCATGTCAAGGGTTCAAATAGAATCGCATCACATGAGTAGAAGTGCCTCTCTTATGGTATTTCCAGACACAGGAAATGGGAGAAACAATGAAAGAAACGCACGCACGCATGCACACGAAACTCAAAACCCTCAAGCTTCTACAAAATCTATACACTAATAACTTTCCCCAAGAAAAACGATAAGCAGATAAGCTATCCCTCAAGTTCCCTATGATTCTAGGAAACGAATGGTAACACACTTAGGACTAAAGTACACCACACACTTTTGAAACAAGTAATGAGATTTCATTAAAAGAAGAGAGGGAGGACCTTATCTATCAGTGGTAAGAGTTCCCACAATACAATGATTCTCTCGACATGCCCTCCTCCACTAAACATTCGACGAGGACATTGGCTTCTCTAGGTACAAGGTTAAAAGAAAGCAAAAAAGAAGACATTACAAGGAATTGACTCCTCCATGGAACCATCTTAGACCCAAAAACCCAAGCAATAGCACTTTCTGAGTCGTCCTCTATGATGATTTGGGTTATCTGCCTTCTTTTTTATAAGATTTAGAACTGTCTTCATGACTTCCAACTCCACTTGATTAGAGTTGCCTACTTGGAGAGGCCTGAGAAGACCAAAGCAGCCACCATCCCATTCAATATCCACTAACCCGTTGGAGGTGGAGACCATAAAGTATTTTTCAGCGTCGGTCGATTGTAGTCATTCATACCCTCCTTCCAACACCTTAGTATAATCGAAATAGCAACTCCCTCGAAAGCATTTGCTCTTTGGTAAGAAATAATTTAATTTTCTCAACAATCCTTAAGGGCAAGCACTTCTCTTCAAATATTCTTTTATATCTCTCCTTCCAAATGCCCCATAAAATAGCGTGAGGAAGCATTCTCCATGACATTGTACCACAACTTCTGAAAAGGCCAGCTCCCCAACCATGACCGGGTCTTCCACACACCTTGGCATTGTCCAATAAATATACCAATGAGGTCTAAGACTGTGTGCCGTATGCTTTGAGCCAACTTGCAATGCATGAAGAGGTGGTCAACGGTCTCTTTGACATTCTTGCTGAGAATGCATATGTTCAAGAGCACCCAATTTCCTTTATTCAATTTTTCTAAAGATAAAATTTTATTTGTCAAGGAAATTTCCTTTATTCAATTTTTCTAAAACCAAAATTTTATTTGACAAGGCCATCCAACAAAAGGCTTCAACTCTAGGAGGGTCAGGATTTTTTGGATGAAGTGATTAAAGAAAGTCCCACTTGTTGAGTGGGCCAGATCCACTTGCTAGGCTTGTTTATTAAAAGAAACACCCTGTCGATAACAAGTACCTGAAGCATCCAGATTTCCTGGTCCCACAAGTACCTTCTAAACAAGATAGACGAGGAAGCCCCACTTGTTGAGTGGGTCCAAATCCACTTGTCAAGCTTGTTTATTGAAAGAAACACCTTGTTGATAACAACTACAAGTACTTGAGGCATTCGGATTTCCTGGTCCCACAAGTTCCTTCTGAATCTCGACAATCAAAACAGCTTGCTTCCCAAGATTTCATAGTTCAGGCCACTCAGTCTTCATAAATTTGGTGGTAAGCACGTATAAATGAGGAAATCTTTGAGCTAGTGAGATTTCCCCCAGGACATGTTAAGGGTCAAATATTGCATATTAGACCTCAATTATTACCTGATTTTACGAACATGATACTATTTAACGGCTTATTTTAATCGTGTTTGTGTTGTAAGGTGACTTTAGGAGCCTGGACTGAAAAAGGGTGCTAAAAGCATGGATTTAACGCTCATAAATCACCAAGGCAAGAGATGGACCTCAAGGGACCGAGATCGAAGAATTTACATGCCAAAGATCCGAGAAAATCAAGTGATTGGGTTTAAACGAGCCTGAAAGTCGTGCAGAATGCAAGATCACAGGGTTTCCACCATCCATTCTGCTCAAAACTTTATATCTAGCCTAAGGACTATAAATTAACCGTACACGTCAAATTTCAGCCATTGGATCCGTGTGGAAGTAGCTCAACGGAGAGATCAGAGGGCGCTAGCCATTAAAGAGCATTTTGGTAATCCATAAGTGATCAAGGCTCAAACTTAGGCGGTAGAAAGAGCGTGAAAAATAACAAGTACTGGTGAAATTTCGTCTCATTTGCACGGTGTAGTCAAGAGATACAGACGGCAGAAGTTATAACAAAAGAGGAGCAAATTTGTAAATAAATGTACCATGCATGGCACCAAGCAGACGTGAAGCAGATTGTGTTTTCAACGATGAATGTTGTCCGCATATCAGTTGAGCGTGTGGCTTACAGATCGGATCCATTTGATACTTGAGGCCATGGGCCAACACGACATACAGGAGCCGATGAACGGAGTGGATTTCCCATAAGGTCATCACAAGATGACTCCATACAAAAAGGAAAAAAAAAAGGCTTTAGGCGGTTTATGTAACCACGTCTCGCTACGTAAATGATTTTTCACCAACGGCTAATGTAGTCCTCATGTTGGCTGATGGTGTGGCCCACTCAAAGCTCAGAAAAACTTCAAATTTGGAGTCGTGCATTAATATGACCCGACCCAACTAATGAACGGAACAGACTTTCACAATAACATCGGGGTGGGACCCACCTAACTTTACTGCCAATTACGTCTTTGAAACAACGTGCAGAGGTTTTATGTTAAACCTCCTCTCCCACGTCCCTACAACTTGTGGCCCACCTAGGACCTGGATTCACCCCATATCTTGACCCATGGCCTAGCACCATCACTTAAAGAAGATGAACGATGAGGATCTTCCAAAAGACTGCCAAAAGTGGGCCCCACCAAACTCCAACGAAGAACCAAACAAGGTTACGCTTCGCAACTGCCTTTGGTGCGTAAAGTCCCAGCCGACCTATGTCTCATCTATAAAAGGAGAAGTGGAGAGAGAAAAAGGATCATCTTTGGATCCTGGGACATGCAGCCGTGAACGTGAGCAGCCGTGGAGGCACATTGGATCCTTGCACATGTGAAGAAAGAGAGAAATCTGGGCCTGTGACTAGGGAGCTCCTTCCCTTCTTCTTGAGTTTTCTCTTCCTTTTCTTTATGGTTTTGTTTAGATCTTTCCTTTAAGAGAACTTAGTTGATCATGAGTCTGGTTAGCTAAACCTCTTAGATAGGGCTAAGAGGTGAAGCTTGTAGCGTGATGGGTGGTCTTTTATTGCTTTGATTTATGTTACATTGAACTCTCTTTGATTATAGTTTGATATTAAGGAATGCTTTCAGTTTTTAATGGTTTGTTGTGACTTAAATTACAACGGATCTGCGATAGCTTTGAGCATGTTCTTAGCATTATAGGATTTGTGAATTTGGGAACCCTGTTGTTCACCATCGCCTCCTGTGGCATGGTTGGATGACAGAATCTTTCCTAACATTCATATATCTCTTAGATTGGATGTGTATTGGCTAAATTCTATTGTTTGTTTTGTCTCATGGGCATGGTTTCGTGATGGAATCAATTCTAATTCTCATACCTATCTTCTCTTGAAAACTTGATCAAAGGAAGTTCAGATTTGGATTTTAATGGAATATTTTCCAACTGGATGAAGATGGAACTCTGAATCCAATTGCGCTTAGGAATCAAGCATAGATTTCCCTGATCTCTACAAGTGGATCCTGGGCACACTAGTTTTCCACCTCTGAATTTTATATATAGTTTTAGTTTAATTTTTCACAATTATTCCTTTCCTTTTACCTGATTTAGATTACATCTTTGCCTAGTTCTAGTTAGAGTTATTTTAGATAACGTACAAAGTTCAGTCCCTGTGGATTCGACCTCGGTCTTACTGAGTTTATTACTACATCACAACCCTATACTTGGGGTGTGAACAGGACCCCCACCCATTTGTCCTCCCAAAGCCTTAATTCTTTCTCCATTGCCCGCAAGTAAATGTGATGCCTTCCATGGCCTTGTCAATATAGTTCAAAAAGCCACCAAAATTTTGAGATTCTTTCACTGAAATTCCATATTTACTAGCAATAACATTCCTCCATAAAGCCCTTGTTCATGCCCAAACCGTTGCCACCACTTGAAAAGGAGCCCAATATTTTTTGTGGCCTTGTCAATATAGTTCAAAAAGCCACCAAAATTTTGAGATTCTTTCCCTGAAATTCCATATTTACTAGCAATACTATTCCTCCATAAAGCCCTTATTCATGCCCAAACCGTTGCCACCACTTGAAAAGGAGCCCAATATTTTTTGTGAATTTTGTCGATGCTAATACTGCCTTCAGCTTTGCATTTTGGACCTCGTCCCAACTGATATGGTGGAACTTGCCGCTTCTCTCCCTTCCCAAAGTGGAAGTCTCTTTGGAACCTTTAAAATCAGTTGATTTTGAAACGGGAGTTTCCCAGCTAAATTCGCCTTACAAAACTTGAACCCAAATGCTAACTGGTGAATGAAGCAGTTAATGCACTAATGGATATACATGTGGTTTGGGGCCTTGTGAAATAGTACAAGAAGGCTTAATCATTGATTTATTTTCATTGTTTCTCTCTTTTTTTACTTTTTCTGTCTTTCTTCCTTTCTTTTTTTCTCTTCTTTTATTTTTTTCATGTTTGTTTCGTTTTTTTAATGTGAGAAAGAGGCCTAGTAGATACTAAATGATGCTTGTGGCAATAATAACATGTGAAAAAGATGGTCCAAAGACCTCTTATATGATTTTCTTTTTATAGATTAGAAGTCTCTTATTTGCTTACAAAACAAATAAAAAGATAATGACGTAATTAGCAAAAGGGGTACATAAAAATTAAGACATCAGGAAAAGTAGTCTATAAACCTCTGTCACCCAAGAATGGGCAGAGTATCAAGCGTGGCAAAGGATTGGGAATGGTGAATCCTCATATATCCAGATTTTTAGGATACGGGAACAGTAAGCATAGGTTACAGCTCACATATAGATTATCGAGGCTCTACTCCCTTGCCAGGTGCAATACTCTTATCAAAGACAGTATCAAAGTGTGGCATTCTCTTTATAAGAGAAATTATAGTCTCCCAAATATTTACAATTCGTGTCAGAAGGAAGATGAATGTAACACCCCGTACTTTTTAGTACTCGAGTGTTACCTGGTAACCGAATTTAGAATAAGTACAAATCTAATTCATCTAAACGTTTACACATTCTAGTCCAAATCTGACCATTAGGAGAAATAGTCAACTCTAGAACAAGTTATACATTCATTGATTTTTGAGACGGATCACTACATCAAGTCACCCTATTTTTAGGATTTCAATAACCTTGATAGACCAATTGCTTTAATGGATAAATCAGACAATCCAATATGAATTGTAGAAGGCCCTAATCTTGGATCATCTTAAAGATTGGAACCCGAATAGTCAAGTGATACCCATTTAGGCACATAAACTAAGCACTGTAGCCGCTAGGACATTAGATCCGCCTCATCTTTGGCCTAATGACACAATAGTTGTGTCCAAGACGAGTGGATGGAGCAAATTCCATTAAACAATTTTGGGACCCAATTCATCAGGTTCACAGTTCAACAAGCCCACGACATTCAAATTCACAACTCACTACGTGATCATCATGATCCCAACTTCTGGTAGTTGAACCTACCATAGAAATTCACTTAAATAGGCCTATAGACCTTTAGAAATCCGATGATTGAATGGAGAGACAATCTGACCATTAGATTGTTGATAATCAGCACGTAAAGAATAATGGTAATAATAATAATAATAATACGTAGTAGCAAAAAACACTAAACCGTAAGTTCAAACCACCTAACAACATCAATTTGACAAACCCTTCATGACAAAAATACTTGAACTAGCCCTGCTTGAGATCTGACGGTGCAGATCTCTTAGATCATCAGATGGGCCCCACTTTTTAACCACGCATGTACACAAAAATGTGTACACCCGCTGATCACGGGATCAAATATCGGGTCAAACAGAGTTTGACCCAATGAAAACTCAAAAAATTAGGGATCCACTCGAATTCTCGCCGCATGTGTATTCAAATGCAACTGTCTGTTTGTCATCACGAAACGGCCCACCATCAAGGACCGTTTCCATGATCGTGACCGTCCATCGTGATCGGTGGGGCCCACCGACCCTATCCACGTCAGATTTGCACACTGTAATACCCACTCACGTGTGCAAAAGTCCACTCCAGTCAGCACAGTGTCTCGGTCTCTCTTCGAATACAGAAATCCACCTCAGCAACGCCCGCTGGCAAAATCCGATCGTTCGGTTGCATGTGTCACCGTCCACGCAACACCCAAAGTCCTCGTCAGCCCTACGATTTCCATAAACGCCCCCCTACCCGACGAAAGTCAGAAAGAATCTTTCTTTAATAAGGAAAGATGTATCCCGTCCGTTCATGGACGCCTAGAAGCTTCTCCCAACCAAATCCTGAGCATCGAGATTAGGGCTCTGTGAGCTTACCCTAGCAAACGAGATTTAGGCGAGATTTTGGAGTGGCGGTGATTCCCTTGTGAAGTGGCTGGCTTAATCAACAGCCCTCCTTGCACCATGAGATGGACCCCACATTACTGTTAGGACATATCAGGACCATCCAAACGGCCCTGATCTGTGGATAAACCGTCTCACGTGAAAACGCCATTAACAGTCTATCATCTTCTCCAATCTGGCCATTGGACCCACATCCCATAAAGCTATTCCTTTCACACATCCAGACCGTTTATCATGTGGCCCACCACACTTAAAGCCCATCAGGATCGGTCTTATAGACCCATGTATACGATCAGAGTCTTATGAGAACCCTGATGATGGATTTCTCAACGCTTCTTTGATTAATTCCATGCTAATCCCTTCGATTAGTTGCGGATGTTTCCAGAAACGGAAGGGCTATAAATAGCCGCGTGTTAGGGCAGATCCCAGGGAAAGAAAAGGAGAGAAATAGTAAGAGAGAGTGAGAGATCGCTAGGGCGCCGCTGGAGAAAGTTGCAGGCTTAGTAGCAACTCGACCCAGTTCGAGTCGTTTCGTTGCCGAGAAAAGACCGTGAGAAGAGAGTGAGAAGGAGAAAGCCCCTTCGACCAACAGCTAGTCCGATCCAAGGATCAATTCGACTCCATTGCAATGGGACCGAACCAACTCTATTGCAGACGCAACGATTCTCCGCCCAACTGTCCGCCCAACGCAACTAACCAAGTTCAATCCGAGTTGCTAAGGTTAACTCAGTTGTTTAGTTGAGTCACGGAGCCAACTTCTTGTCACAGTTATCAGGTATTAAACCAACTCTATTCACCCAACAGTTTACACTAAACTAGCAGATTAACTTGGTTCGCACTCTGCTGAGTCAGATCCGCACACAACCAAGAGGCCAAGTCTGAGTCAGAGCTGCACGCCCCCTGAATTCAACAAACTCGGAGCAGAGTACCTCGCCCAAACCCCCTCAGCTAATCAGGAAAATCACTGATCAGGTAAGACCCTACAACCCGTACTTTAAAGCTCTATCAATTCGATAAAGATAGTAGACTGGCTGGTTTCTCCCGACCAAGTTGGATTTAAAATTACCCTCAAACGGATGGCAAGTACTACCACAAGAGAGTTTGAGAAACCTCGCCAACCCGAGGACCCAACTACTACTTCTACTATAGGTGTTTTCCCTAAACCCCACACTCAAATGGATGGTTAATTGAGAATTCCCACCGAGTCAACTCGGTACTGACTCACTGGGATTCTATAATGTCTTATTCAAGGGCTGTTTGCAACTGATATATTTGAAAGACACTTTCCTTCAATCAATCTCAAATCAAGAGCTCATAGACTCACCTCATAGGAAGGTTCAAATCAAGAGGAACTCTCAATCGAGGTGAAAGATATCCCACTTGGCTTCCTCATTCCAACAAATTCTAAGATAATTTAAGCCTAAGACATTGTAATTGTGAAAATATTGATTGTGGTTCCCTTAGTCTTGAATTGATGTTGATAAGCATGTAGGAATGTCTCAAATTATGTTACCCTAACATATCTTATGAGAATTTCTTTAAGATCACCATGCCATAATTGGAATTGCTTATGTACATGCATGTTTCTACTAGTTGCACTAGGAAGTGATAATCTTGTTTCCATGATGGGTTTACTCTATTAACTCCTTGTTTATGCTAGATAGTTATAAATTGAATCTAATGAAGTCTTAGAATGTTACAAATAAGAACGTGGTCTTCTAGTTCCTATTTGGATGTGGTGAACATGAGCTATTTCGTTAACTTATTCAAGCCCTATGATTAATAACTAACTATGATTTAGAATTGCATCCTTTATGTCATCCTAGTACTTGCTCAATTTTGTACATAAAAGAATCATTACGCCTATAATCCTTCTACCTCATAAGGTGTACAATGAATACTAGGAGTGGGATATCTCTTTTCTTAAGATGTGTAGAAATCCTGTTACTATCCTAATATGTTTGAAATGTCATATTTGGACCCTCCTTTAGACCTTGGGAAAGTAAATGAATTTGTATTGAGCTCATATTTAAATGTTATATATCCTACTAAAAGACCGCAAGTCTTGAACATGCTTATGAAAGAAATTTTGTTAATGCTATGGAATGTGCATGAGTATCATGGTACATGACATTCACGCATGACATATGATCTTTTCCGAGTGCTCAATGTAAGCCACACTCTATTCGATTTACTGAAAGTTCTAACACTTTAGTTTAACTCACGGAACCTGTGCATTTGGGTCACTTTGGGCGCTTTTCTCCACATGAGGCTTTTCTAGGATTAGACACTCCTCGAGCGTACCCCATGTATTTTTCCAAGAGATATCCTTGGATGCACTCACCTGCATGGTCTTTTCCGGGTGGCTAGTTCTCTTTAAGCGTACCTATGAGTATTTTTCCGAGTGACTAGTTCTCCTTGAGCAACCCTTTATTTTGACAGCTGGACGTGCATCCCTAGACTGCGACTTGAGCATACATTCATACCTCCATACATTATATATAAGTTCATGTTCTTCTCATTATGATTTAATATATTGGTTTAAACTATGTTGGAATAACTTGATATGCACAAATCCTTGCGGGAAATTCCCATTGAGTTTCCACTCACCCAATCGTGCGGTTGCGCCAAATAAATACAGGGATGATGACAGGTGGAGACCCCTATGTCGAGATTCCAGGGATGACGGAGTAGGAGTTCGGCAAACAGGACCTTTACACCGATGTATTTGAGCCGTTGGAACTCAAATGATATCTTAAGATTTTACTTACTATCGTATCTTAGACTTTAAGTGTTGTTTGAGTTGTAATAACAATTCCCCTACTAAGGGATTTCATTTGCTTCTATTTACTTGTATTAAACTTCCTCGTTATTACTCTAGATATCTTTAGTTTATGCAATGTTGCCTTACTTCATGTTATGAAATTTGCTGTTATTTAGATGTATGTTAGTCCACTTCATAACGTAATACTCGAGTTCTCAATGAGGAGCGACTATCCTCGGGTTTTGAGAACTAGGGTGTTACAATGAATCATTGAACCACATATTCAATCATCGCAATATGGCTTGGAGGATATGGGCCGACCTTTTTCATTCTTCGTAAAATTGATAGGGCTTCACTGGGCTGCCTAAAACTAGACTGGAGATGCGTGTGTTTTTTATTTGATCGGCAATAGTGCCCATGGACCTCTTTATATAAGGGACTCCCTAGCCATTGCATTATGGATTTTGTATCCTTCTTTTTGTTTTTAATAAATTATTGCCAATAAAGAAACTACTGGTTACAACTCACAAGTCTAATTATATTTAAAATAGTTTTATGAAAAAAGGCATAAGTTTTTCCGCTCAAAAACAAAAATATTTGTAAGGTTTGGCTTGTAGCCCAAACAGTACCATTCGGTCTAAGTTCAACTTAATTCATTGGTCTCGAGTTCGAAACCCCAAAGAAGAAAGATTTCAAACACTAGAGAAGAGGAATACCCCATCCTTGCTCTGATTTGAGTACCCTATTATCAGTCTTGGGTAGTTTAGTTTTGTGCAGGATCCAACTATCATGATAAAACTAAAAGTTTAAGAAGTTGAGCCTCAACTAAGGCTGTAAATGGATTGGATACAAATTGGATATGGGAATTGCCATATCCTACCCGCTTAGAAGTTGAGCAATCAGGTAACCAGGTAATCCAGTAAAAAAAAATTAATTGGGTAAGAGATCATCCAATACGGTTGGATACAGGTAATCAGGTAATGGAAATCAATTGCCCCGCCACCGCACCCCCCCCCCCCCCCCCCCCCCCCCCCCCTCCAATATGGAACCTTCGGCCCTATCATTGTATCATTTGTCTGTTTGATTTACACGAGTGGAATGTGGACCATAGCTCCACATTTTGTAGCCACTAGGTGGATAATTAGAACAATCCTATCAATGTGATTTTAGGACTCCATCCAAAATCCAAGAACTTCGAGGGTCTTGGCATGCACAGTTGCCACATAGTTTGTTGCCCCTAGAGGCCTTATGAGGTCCTAATGCACCATGGCCTAATACATCCATTTTATACAAGTGTTACCCGGGATTCCAAGACCTATAGCATGTGATCTAGACTTGACATGATGGGCCTTCCTGTAGATGTAGTATTGGCCAAACCCTTTCTAGGTTGGATGATTCTATCCATCTGATCTATCACTATTATTATTTAATATTTTAGTTAAAAATATTAATATTTCGAAAATTATGAAAATGTCCTCAAGTAATCAAGTTAGCACCTTAGCAGAATGGATATGATAATATCCATATCTGACCAACTTAGAAGTTGAGTAATCAGGTAATCAAGTAAAAAATTTGAATCGGAAGAAAAAAAAATCTCATATTCCAATTCGATTTTCTCGGGTTGGATATGTCAGGTAAATGGGTAAACGGATATCCATGACTAGCCCTAGCCTCAACTCGGACAAGAATATATCTCTAAGTAGTTCAAGTTGATCAAGGCTTGAGTCAATATGGGCAAAGTTTCTTTCGGTTGTTTTAAACAAAATCTCAAGGGAGCCTTTCAAGTCTTTCAGAACTAAAATAGCCATAAAATTGAAAAAAGTAAGTAGACTAAACTGAGTTTTCATTACTCACCTGAACCTTTTGAGTGCTTCACCAAGTATTTCTAAGCCTAGTTGAAACCAAGCTGCAGGCAAAACTTAATTCTGGACATAGTGGAGTTGACTCAACAAATTTTGGAAGTGTGGCTTTCATGTAGAACACTGTGGGTGACCGGCATTGATGTACAAGAAAGCTTGCTTGGTGATACATTGAGTTGATCCAACACAAGGTCGTGCACATGAGAACCATGCAACTCAAGAAACTAACACTACAATAATACCAAACTGGAAGTTTGTATTTAACCCAGTAAGAGATTTCTTAAGTTCCTTCACTCAATCTTTCCTCTTGCCCTTACTACTTTGTAGTTGCTGCTACTGCAACTCTGTCTATGTTTTAGCTCGAGTCTTCCCCTCCTTAGCAACTTAAAAGATTTGTTATTGCGATACCTTTTTAACCTAGAAGAAAGCACCGCGAGATGGTGGTTGGATTATCAGAATCACTGAAACACAGTGAGCAAATGTTACACTAACAAACTCCAACATGAGCTAATCAAAAGTAGGAGGCTTCCAAGCACCAACAACAAATCTAACTATGATTATGTGACTGCTCAATTTCAACTGAAAATAAGGATATACAAATATCTTTTATGTAGACTCTTTTAGAGCAATAGAATGGGCATCAAGGAAATGTTAGTTCCACATTGATCTGCTAATATCATTGGGGAATCTGGGGATTTAGATCGAGATCTTGATATATATTTTCACTATAATCCTCAGGAGGTTAAAGTGATAGAGATAGTCTTGTGAATTTAGGTATTTCTAGACTTCCAGTTTATATCTCTTATTTAATGCTCTCTCCCTTCTCAGTAAATTGCACGACTCATCAGAAAACATTATGATACCTTAGTCAGATAGGGGGATTGGCTAACTAGGGTATCACAAAGGTGCCTGTACCAATCATTCCATATAAAAGCATGGCAGTAATGCTTGTAGCACGTACTACATCTGTGTGTGCATTGCCATAAATATTCATTTATTGACTTCATGTCAATTCTTCAAAAACTCACAATCTACCCAAAGTATAATTCATTTAAAATCATGTAAGTAGGACATTAGCAAGGTAGTTATGCTAGGCATGTCATGTAAAATCATGGAAGCAACAGTTGGCAAAACATATGCTAAATATGCAAATCATGCATCTACACAAGCTATAATCATTTAGTAACTCCATAATAAAGACATCACAAGTTCATTTTAGTAAAATTCCTTAAATGCTTGTATTTGTATTATCTGCAATTTGAAGTGCATTAAGGCTTGATCCCATTTGTTTATTAGATATGGAGTCTGATGATGAAGGAAACACAGAGAAAGAGGGCCATGCCGTTCCACAAGGCAATACATGAATGAATTTGGGTGAATGCCCGTGGAGCCATAAAAGATGATAAAGGGGTCGGGACTACACAATTACAAGATAAGCAACATGGTAGAATGTGTAGTAATTTAATTTCGGTAAATTTATGAGATCATAAGACAACAATTATCTTGTATTGTAGGTCATAGAAGCTTCCCATGAGAAGCAGAGATAAGGGTAAAAGCAAGGAGAGGAACTCCAAGAGGAAGAAGAATTTGGTTCATCTGATTCTCTAGACGAAGAAGAAGAAGAAAATATTGCAAATCAGGATGCCAGTAATAATGACAATGTTGCAGCACCATAAATTACAAGAGGGAGGCGAGGATGCATGAAGACTGATGAAGGGATACGTTTTTGTGCTTTTTTTTTTCTTTTTGAAATTACACTAAAAATGTATAGAAATGGGAATGAGTGGAATGGTTTAAACTTTTATAGGTTCTCAATTGATAATGTCAGCATATGATACTTCCGTTTTTGTATATTAAAGGAAACTGGATCATTGATGTGTTTTCTTTTTTTCTGATTTATTTATAATTTTTCCAGTTTTTTTTTTCATTTCTTTAAGAAAATATATCAGGTTTTTTATGATACAATTTGCAATTCAATATGATTCAACCCCTATTATGATTAGCAATATGATGACTATTATAACATGGGTCATGTCATGTAAAACCATAGCAGTAACAGTTGGCAATATGCTAAATATGCAGATCATGCATCCATAGAAGTTGTATTCCTTTACCAATTTCATATTCAAATTGTAAGAACTTCACAAGTTAATTTTATCAATATAACATTCATTAAAACTAGTTATTATTTCAAAATAAGATATAGACAAAGAAAAGGTAAACAGGATGCTGCAAGAAATGGAGAAATGCAATATCATCATCATCAAAGACTTTCCCCAACTATCTGGGAACATCAATTCACAGGTCAACCCTCCCTCCCTCCCACTGTTTTTCTTTCTTCTTTTTTTTTTTCCAGCAGTAGTAAAGCTTTCATATCTCTTCTCGCCACTTCAATCCCAGACCTTTTTGGTCTTTCACATCCCTTCCTATTAGTCCTTACTAGGCTGTCATTGAAAACAATAAACAATGGCCACTTTCTTTTGTTTCGTCTAACAACATCATTACCACAGTTCAGAAAGAGAGGTAGAGAGAGAGACAGAGAGAGAGAGAGAGAGAGAGTTCCAAAACCCTGGTAACTCCAAATTTTCTCATGGGATCGCTACTACATGGCAACTGTTCAAATAATAATTTCCCCGCCGTTGAAATCAATTAAACTAACTCATAAGCCATTTATGCTTGAATATTCCTTGTATTCTTCTAGAATTGAATGTATTTATATGCACTAACAAATGCTGTATCTCTTCTTCACTTATTGAAAATTTGCAATCATTCCCTGCTATTTATGACTTTTCTTTTTCTTTTTGAGAGAGAACTGAAATTTTATTTGAAGACTCGCACAAGTGAGGAAAGAATACAGCCCCTGTTATTGTATGATTTTTCATACTTCATACAAAGAGAATAGGTTCATGTGAAATGACGGACACAACTTAGATAACCCATAGGCAATATGAGCATCCTTCTAAGGAAAAAAAAAAACCCAACCCCTAATGCAAAAACCTCATATCAACATACAGAAAAACATGCGTGGAACACAACCAATCTGCTCGCTAGTGTAGTAGTGATGCGAGTAAATGGACACTATGACTTTCCAGAGGGTATAGCTGCCATTGACTATTACCCTGTTAATGAGTCCAGGGATGAACCATCTAGCAGGACCTGTTTGACTGTTTCACATAAATGCACCATCTTGATATTTCTTTTGAAAGTTGTTAATGATGGGGTGATTGGTGGATAGGTGTTCCATATTTTCTCATGGGTAGTTTATGTAAGTGAAGTGTGTAGCCATTTTAGGATTTGTCTTGTAATTTTCATCTAAGCAGTTTTAGTAGGTTTGGCATCATTATAAATGTTTCCTTCAAGAAGATTGTAAAGAGACTATTGAGCTAGCATATTGAGTTTTCCGGTGTAAAACATAGCAAGGAGAGATTTTTCCAGTAACAAGAGTGTTTCAGCTAAACATGACTTGGCATGAGCCTTGAAGTGCTACGAAGACCAGATTTGAAGTTTCCATTTTAACCGTGACACCAATCATTGAGTTGCAACATAGTGGGAATCAATGAGCACAACGTTTTAAATTTTTCAATTAGAGAGGTTATTTTTTCTTGATATCCTTCCTTTTTGTCTCTTTTTTTTTCTTTTTTTATTTTTATTTTTTTAAGTTCGGCCCACAATGAAACCTGATCGCAGCATACAACTGGCTGTTCACTCCAAATAAAGTCCAACTATCAAATCTTTCAAAGTTTCTATTGGTTGCAACTCAACTACCACAATCTAAGTTAACGGTACATCCAAACTTGGCCTACAATTACCTAACAGTGTAAAGGTTCATAGCGTCAACTGTAAAATAGACACTGGTAGTATCACACTCCACCAATTCATGGTGTTTTTGGATGCTCAATTGAACTTCATTGTAATAATTTAATTAAAATATAAAGGAGACAACTAGTTTGGAGATGGTATTAATTTAATTCATAATGACAAACAACCCCTATTTGAAATTCCATGAATTTCAACTTCAAATTGGAAAAAAAAAAATATCAGAATTAATCTTCTGTGGCTAAACCCCATTTAGTCTTTCCACTTAACTGATTTATTGTGATTCAGTTCAATTGAGAATCCAAACACAGCCTACAGCAACAAAACCCAATCAAAATTCTTTATTGTGTAACAGGAATGAGAAGCTAAGAAGAACTACACATACCAACGTATTGTCCAATGTCCCAGCAAGAATGAACTTCCCATTCGGCGAGAACTTCACGAACGAGACAGGCGGGTTCTCATCGTCTATCAGCGTCTTCATGCAGTGCCCCGTGGATGCGTCCCAGATCCGGCAGAGCCCATCATAGGAGCTGGAGACAATGAGGGAGCCGTCACGGTTGAAGTCGACTGCAGTGACGGGGTCGGAGTGAGCTGGAAGGACCTTGAGGCACTTGCCGGACTTGACATCCCAGATGCGGACGGTCTCGTCGAAGGAGCCGGAGACAATCATGTTAGACTGGGGGTTGAAATTGACACAGAAGACGTAGTTGGTGTGGCCGTGGAGGGTCTTGACATGGGCCCCACCAGCTTGAACGTCCCAGATGCGGAGGGTCTTGTCATCGGAGGCGGAGCAGACGTAGCGGGAGTCGGAGGAGAAGGCGAAGTCGGAGACGCCTTCGGTGTGGCCGTGGAGGTCGGCGAGGAGGGAAGGGGCGTCGGAGGAGGAGGAAGAGGAGGTGGAGGAGTAGATGCGGAGGGTCTTGTCCGCCGAGGAGGATGCCAGGAGGGAGCCGTTGGGGGAGAATTTCACGGCTGAGATTGCGCGCTTGTGGCCAGTGAGGGTGTGATGGACGGTGTACGGTGGGATCGGGTCTGTGGCCATTGTGTTGGGGTTTTTGGAGGGCCCTCTCTCTCTCTCTCTCTCTCACAGTTGGGGTTTTTGGAGGGAATTTCTCTCTCCCATTCTATCCTCACGTAACCTCTCTCTCTCTCGGTTATATTCATGGGAGCAGCTGGACACGGACTCAACCGAGTCGAGCTTGGCCCAACTCGGATCGACTCGGCCATGGCCAGCACCCAACTCCAGCTCGAGTTTGGCTTAGCTCGTTGATCGATTTGTCAGCTTAACTCAGCTCGAACAGTAGCTTGGGTTAGATTGAGCTCAGTTTGAGTTCGAACTTCCGAGCTGTATTTGAGTTTAAGTTTTCGAACCTAATTTGAGTTTGAGGTCAAGCATTTGAGTTTAATATTACACGCAACATTTAATAAATATAAAAATTAAAAATAATGTAATGAAAATTAAAAATATTACAATTACAAACTTACAATAATATTATGTGTTTCTTTCTTTCATTATTTATTATAAGAGAACAGATTTGTTTATCGAACTCGAAATACTATTCAATTTTTCATATACGTGATCATTTGCCTCTCTTGAATCAAAAAGTGAAGAGAGTTTTTAATTGTGTTCTTATATTGTTTGAATTATATTATTCAAAATTTATTTGTAAGTAGATTTATATATAGTTTATGTGAGATATAATCTATGTGCGAAATAAGTCCACGGATCTGTCTGTGCATGCGACATGGCGATCAGGGGTTGGATAGCTTACCTAGCTGAGATGCCGCCATATAAGCCAGATAAGAAAACCAGATATTTATGTAGAGCTTAGGATCTTCCTCTCATTCCACCATTTTTACAAAACTATAAATGAGACTAGACTTCTGCCGTGTGGTGGTGGATCGGGGACCCAGCTCTCTTTTATAGAGACTGTGGAGAGAGAGTTTGAAACCCATCAAAACTCTCCCTCCCCTGCTCCACATTGTAGTATCCCATTTCAATTCAAACTGTTGTCTGCGTAAGACAGCTATAGCATTCCAGCCCTAGTACACAGAGCTGCGCAGATAGACTGCGCAGCGCATCACCTGAAGTGGGGCCCACTGGTCTACTCAATCATCCATCCAACTGTTTTGACAATCTAGACAATTGATCAGTGATGCCCACTAAATAGAGTTCTTACATTCTCCCACTTGGGCCTCATTGAGCAATGTCAAAGATAGTCATATATAATTATTTTGAAAACAAGTTTTGATCTTTTAAGAAAATATCCAAATGGTTAACCAATAAAAATAGTTGGACAATATGAGTAATGCTATTCAATCTGGTCCATCAAGACAGTCAGTATCGAAACGCGGTAGTCATCACAACATTTAATTTAGGCGAAGTGAGTCTAAGCGCGATCACAAATACTTTCAATCTTAACGATATATATCACGAACTAGAAAATGTGGTATAAGAATTACACATTTTAGTGTGATGATATGTGTCTATCCTTAAGAGGTCCTGAAGCTTTTACATATCTCCAACGAGACACTACTGTAGTTCTACTTACTCAAAATTTGCGCATATATATAGAGAAGCAGAAATAAATCTTTATATCAAAATCATCCAAAATAAATTGCATAAAATGAGATCTCTAAGTGTCTGCGAAAATCAAAATACGCTCAACTCCCACTAACTGAAAACATCTGTGGGATCAATGACTCCCATGGATATCACATGCTCCTGAAATGGAGTGATA
This sequence comes from Magnolia kwangsiensis, assembly GCA_037074715.1. Taxonomy (NCBI): domain Eukaryota; kingdom Viridiplantae; phylum Streptophyta; class Magnoliopsida; order Magnoliales; family Magnoliaceae; genus Magnolia; species Magnolia kwangsiensis. The sequence goes on from CM073585.1 coordinate 92,049,703, forward strand.
GGGAGCCCCTTAGTGAGCGGATCTGCAATCATCTGCTTAGTGCTGATGAATTTCACGGACACTTGATGATTCTGAACCCTTTCCTTTACAACAAGGTACTTAATGTCGATATGCCTCGACCTTGACGAATGCTTGTTGTTACTAGAGAAGGAAATAGCAACCGAATTATCACAAAATATTCTCAATGGTTTCGGGATATGTTCCAGTACCCGCAAACCTGAGAAGAAACTCTACAACCATAGTGCCTGATTAGATGCCTCATGACAAGCAATAAATTTAGCTTTCATAGTGGATGAGGCTGTGGTAGACTGTTTCATGTTTTTCCATGACACAGCTCCTCCCATCATCATGAAGATGTATCCTGAAGTAGACTTCTTAGTATCAACGCATCCTGCGAAATCTGCGTCTGAATATCCGACCAACTCCAACTGATCAGATCTTCTGTATGTGAGTCCGAAGTCTTTTGTTTTCTGAAGATACCGTAACACTTTCTTCGCAGCTATCCAATGTTGCATTCCTGGATTAGATAGATATCTTCTCAACATTCCAGTGACAAAGGAAATGTCCAGTCGCGTACAGACTTGAGCATACATGATGCTCCCCACTACTGATGCGTACGGAAATTCCTTCATTCGATTCTTTTCTAAATCATTCTTTGGACACTGAAATAGACCAAATTTGTCGTCCTTTACAATGGACGACTTTCCTGAAGCACAATTTTGCATGTCATATCTTTCGAGTATCATAGTAATATGGGCTCTTTATGACAGGCTGAGCAGTCCAAGTGTTCTGTCATGGCGAATCTCAATGCCGATGACGTAAGAAGCTTCACTAAGGTCTTTCATTTCAAACCTTTGAGATAAGAATTTCTTAGTGTCACTCAACATCCTGGTATCACTGCTAGCCAACAGAATGTCATCAACATACAAAATCATCATAACGAACTTACTCCCACTGGTTTTAATGTAGATGCATTCATCTGCAGTATTTTCTACAAATCCATATGAGGAAATTACTTCATGAAACTGAAGGTACCATGGTCGCGATGCCTATTTCAACCCATAGATGGACTTCTTAAGTTTGCAAACCAAATGTTCTGAGCCAGTAGCTACAAAACCTTCGGGTTGCAACATGTATACATTCTCATTTAAATCCCCATTGAGAAATGTAGTCTTTACATCCATCTGATGTAACTCTAAATCCATATGAGCTACAAGAGCCATTATAATCCTGAATGAGTCTTTCTTGGATACTGGAGAGAAAGTCTCCTTAAAGTCAATGCCCTCATGTTGATTAAAACCCTTAGCAACAAGTCGAGCTTTATATCTTTCGACATTACCCTTGGAATCCCTTTCGGTTTTAAATATCCATTTAGAACCAATCGGCCTAATTCCAGTAGGTAACTCTACAAGATCTCATACTTTATTGTCATGCATGGATTTCAACTCATCTTTCATGGCATCAAACTAACGAGAAGGATCAACACTTTGTTTGACTTGTGTAAAGGATTCAGGATCTTTTTCCACCCCTATGTCAAAGTCATGCTCCTGTAAGTATACGATATAATCGTCTCGATTTACAGGCCTTTTCTCTCTTTCGGATCTTCTTAATGGTTCAGTTTGTTGGGTTTGATCTTGATTTTTCTCATCAGTGGTTTGTATATGAGGTTCTACGTGGAGCTCTGTAGTGACTGCAGAATCAACTGCATCATTAATGTCCATGTGATCTAGATTGACTATGACAGGAGTCACAGTCCTTTGTTCCTCAAATATAAAAAATTTTATGTTCGTGCTCCTACTATTTTCAGTGTCCTCAATGAATCTGGCATTTCCAGTCTCAACAATCCTGATAGAGTGGGAAGGACAGTAGAATCGATAGCCTTTTGATCTTTCTGGGTATCTAATGAAGAAACAACTTACGGTTCTATAATCAAGCTTCTTTTCATGCGAGTTATAAACTTTGGCCTCAGCAGGGCAACCCCAAACATGTAGATATCGGAGGCTTAGTTTTCTCTCATTCCACAACTCAAAATGAGTTTTGCTTACTGCTTTGCTGGGAACCCTGTTTAGTATATGAACTGCGGTTTTGATCGCATCGCCCCACAAAGATTCTGGCAATGTCGAATTGCTGACCATGCTTCGCGCCATATTCATAAGGGTACGATTACGTCTCTCAGCCACACCATTCTGCTCTGGACTACCAGGCATAGTGTATTGAGCGGTAATGCCACAATCTTGTAGGTATTTAGTGAATGGCCTGGATTACGTCCTGACTCGTCATATCTGCCATAGTATTCACCACCACGGTCAGATCTGACAATTTTAATTCTCTTATCGAGTTGATTTTCAACCTCGGCCTTATAGATTTTAAAAGCATCCAAGGCATCTGATTTCTCACTGATAAGGTATAGGTACCCGAAGTGAGAGTAGTCATCTATGAAGGTAATGAAATATTTGTGGCCACTCCATGAGGCTGTAGGGAATGGTCCACAGATATATGTATGTATAACCTCTAATAGACCTACACTCCTGATTGTACCTTTCTTTCTCGTTCTAGTCTGTTTTTCTTTTATGCAATCAATGCATACTTTATAGTCAGAGAAGTCTAAAGAATGTAAAATTCCTTCTCGCACAAGCCTGTCTAATCTCTCACGAGGTATATGGCATAGCCGCCTATGCCACAACATGGAGGAATTCTCATAATCTAGTCTTCGCTTGGATCCCACTTTATTTCCATGCAAGGTATTAATATTATAGACGTGAGAGGCAATCAAGTCTAACTGGTATAAGTTATTTACTAAAGAGCCTGTTCCTACTTTAATCGAATTAAAGTAAATACCAAAACTTTTATTTTCAAAGTGGAATGAATATCCCAACTTATCCAAACAGGAAATTGAAACTAAATTGCGCCTTATAGATGGCACACAGAATGTATCTACTAAATCCAAACAATGACCATACTTCAACTTAAGCCTATAGACTCCTATTGCCTCCACGTCAACTTTGACACCATTGCCTACGTATACTGAGCGCTCCGCATCAGTTGGTAGCCTGGCCTGTAGTAATTCCTACATAAAAGTGCATATGCGAATAGTAGTTCCTGAATCTATCCACCAGGAATCCGTTGACACATCAATTAGATTAGATTCAAAATAGACAAGAACAAAATGATTACTTTTCTTTATGAGCCAATTCTTAAAGCCTTCGCAGTCTTTCTTGAAATGACCCATCTTATTGCAAAAGAAGCACGGTTTTCCTTTGACCCGTTTGCGTTTAGATCCATTTTCAGATTGATTCTTCTGGTTTCCAGATGGAGGACCAGAGAATCCATTATTATAACCTTGTTTCCTCTTCCTTTTACCTTTATTCCCTTGTCCTTGCCCATGACCTGAGGTCACCATATTAACATTTTGAACTTTAACCGTCTGTCTGATTCTGTCTTCTTCTTGGACACACTGAGTGATAAGTTCATCCAATGTTCACATGTCCTTTAGAGTGTTATAGTTCACCAGGAACGTTCCGAATTGGGGAGGTTAGTTATTCATGATCAAATGAACCAGCTGATCATCAATGAGTACAAGCTCTAGAGCACGAATCTTAGAAACAACCTCGATCTGCTCTATAATGTATTCACGGATGTTGCCTTTTCCATCGTAGGACGAGCGAGTCAACTTATTCAGAAGAATGCCCACCTCAGACTTATCAGATTTCTTGAACCTTTTTTCCATTTCAGTTAGGAAAACTTTGGCCTTATCTGTTTCAGGCATGACGCCTTTCATAGATTCAGAAATCGAATACTTAATGACTTTCAGGCATGTATCATTTGACCTAAACCATGCAACCCATCGACTATAATCAGCTTCAGTAGCATTATCAGACGGTTCTGGAGGTTCTGGTGTTATCAAGGCAAGATCTAATTGTAGACATCCCAATACAACTTCAATGGCGTTCTTCCATTGAGCATAGTTAGACCCATTTAGGGCAGGGACTTGATGTGTATTAGTGGGAATTAAGACTGAAATATAAGAGACACATATACTCACATTAGTTCATTATTTCACAAAACAATTTCGTGATTATAAACAAAGAATATTAGGCAAATTAAATCAATTCAGTTGTTAAGGGAGGCATCAACTGAATCATCCAGGATGAAGATGGGCCCAACCATCATATCCTGGTAAGAATCTGTTACATCATTATTATTCCTCCTGTGGGTGGAAATAATAACATGGTAGTGATCCTCCTAAACATGAAGCTAAGTGATGTTAGTGATATAAATCTGAGACACCCAACACCTGTGGGTGAGATGAGTCTTTCAAATTTACATTACCTACACCATTTACTCCATCCGTTCACGTGTATGCCAAACGGTAAATATCTGTGTTTTCGTTACCGTACGCATGAAAATGTGAACGCAACTGTATGCAATCCTCCTTATCCCAATATTACAAGTTTGTGCTTGCAAAATTTTCATCGATTGAGGTCACTATGGTGGCTAACATAACCGAATCTAACACTACAAAGACAGACTCAGGATTGCGATTATAATCCTGCCTCTCAATGAATTATATCTTAATTAGTCTGATGCGGTCCATAAGTTAGTTGATACTGACCCTTTTAGAAATAAAGGAACTTTAAAGTGAAACAAATGGAAAGGTTTCACATCGTATATTCCAATGGTCCATATCAACTCTTAAGCATGGGTGATGGGCCAATAATAGGGTCGAATCAGTACTCTGAGTGATTTGGATATCATTAATGAGTATCATGGACCAGCTTAAGCTTCATCATTCACACGATAGACAGATAGAATGGACTATACAATTTTGACTTGTAAAGACTTTCATGGGTGTCCATAGGTTGATCTGATGAGTTGAAGGTCTTAATACCAGATGGAAGTTCATGATTAAATAGACAGCCTGGGTCAAATAAACGGTCCATGTCCTCTTGAATGATTAAGATTATATTTTTGATATTGAACTAATAAAGGGCCCATATCAAAATAAAACAGAGCATTACTGAGTGGACCAGATTATGAGATCAATGGGCCTAGAATGAGATCAGGGCCCACTAATCAAAATTCTGCATCCAAATCGATCCACTTCGGGTCCTGAATTGCAGATGTGAGTGCAGGTTCGAACGACTAGCAATCGGGTCTACAACAGCAGATCCGAATGATCAGCAATCGGGTCCTGAAGCCTAGTAACAAAGGAAGGCAGGGATAATCCCAACCTCATATCTGTTCGAAAAAACCAGCAGCCGCTGCAAGCCCTAGCTCTGTAATATTTCAAAAATGAGTTTTGTGCTACTCCTTCTGGGAGGCGAACTGTAATCGCGGCCAGAATCTAGTGGCTAAATCCATAAGCCGCAGGAGTATCACCGTTGTCTGAGAAGATCAGATCTAGGAAGGTGGTCGTGATCAAGGCAGCAGCACCCAGCCGCTGAATAAAGGTTCAGACGGCCACAAGACACGATGTTGATGGCTAACGGAGATAGGACGAGACCATCAAGAGCCTTGGATGAAATGGTCATGATCAGAATCTCCGGCATCCATCGGGCGTTGCTGTCAAGCATGGCTATCGCCATGGATGATACAGGTAAGGGTTGAAAAACAAAACCCTAACAGCTGGTTTGGGTATCAAAATCCCAAACTGTTTGTCTAGATTTGGGGTTTGGATCCAAAATCCCTAATTAAAACTGGATTTAGGGTAATGGTACTGAAATCCCCAATATGGGAATTGGGGTTCGAAATCCCTATTTATTTGATTTCTGAATTCAGGGAAAAATCCCTAATTCTCTGATTTGGGGATTCAAAATCGAAAAGCCCTAATTTCAAAATTTTGGGGATTCCGAATTAAAAATCCCTAATTGAAATCTGAATTTAGGGATTCGAATTCGAAATCCCTAATTCTGGTTGTGGGAATTGAAATTCCTAATTCGAATAGTTGTCTTTAGGATTTTTTCGAAAATCAAATCCCTGATCTTAATATTTATGGATTCAGGAATTCGAAAATCCCTGATATGATCAGATATAGTTGGATGTGATCATCCATACCTATGCACAGATGGCTCTGATACCAAGTGTGGGATATAATCTATATGCGGAATAAGCCCACAGATCTGTCTGTGCATGAGACATGGCGATCAGGGGTCGAATAACTTACCTAGCTAAGATGCCGCCATGTAAGCTGGATAAGAAAACCAGATATTTCTGTAGAGCTTAGGATCTTCCTCTCCTTCCACCCTTTCTGCAAAACTATAGATGGGACTAGACTTCTGCCATGTGGTGGTGGATCGGGGACCTAGCTCTCTTTTATAGAGACTGTGGAGAGAGAGTTTGAAACCCATCAAAACTCTCCCTCCCCTGCTCCACATTGTAGTATCCCAGTTCAACTCAAATTGTTGTCTGCGTAAGATAGCTATAGCATTCCAGTCCTAGTATGCAGGGCTACGCAGATAGACTGCGCAGCGCATCACCTGAAGTGGGGCCCACTGGTCTACTCAATCATCCATCCAACTGTTTGACAATCCAGACTATTGATCAGTGATGCCCACTAAATAGAGTTCTTACAGTTTAAACACCTTGTAAAATACACAAAGACTAAAGAAAAACTTAAATGATTTGTTACTATTTTTCTTTTTGTTAGAGCAACTTGATCCTGCTTTAGTATCACGGTGTCTTGTATGACATCATTGATATTTGGAAGCCTCTTACATAATATGTTTTAAGGCAAGTTGTAATGTTATTCTTTCAATGCGAATAATTTACCTTCTTCATCTACCATAAAAAGTTTGAATGAGGTGAAAGGTTTTTTGTTCGAATCAATAAGGGCCTAAAAAAGAAGTCGGACCTCCTTTGTGACTTTAGGACACAGTTTTGTATTTTCATCTTGACAAGATAAATATAACCTGAACCGATTAAATTTGTTAACAAATTTGACCCCATATAAATGACACAAAATCTTCAAATTTTAAAACTTTCGAGAGTGAACTAGGGAATTGTAGTCCCAAACGATGGTCAATGGTTCAGTTGACGACATATCTAAACTATATGTATTGGAGAAATTAGTATTTTAATAATAATGAAATATATATATAAAAAAAAAATGAAATATAATCAGAATTATAACATAAACGAAAGTATAATATGAAAATGAAATACAAGTCATTGCTATTTTATACGTATAACATTTATCAACATTATATCCAAGTACACATAATACATATTAATTTTAAGTTTCAACAAATTAACAATAATTCTTAACATAACTTCATTCGCATTATTATTGCATGTGCAATCTTATCTTAAGAGTCATTCTCATCTTCATCCTTCTCCAAATATTCATAAAATGCAAGTTCCAATTACACGGTTGAATCTAACATTTTAAAAGTCAAAGTATAATGTGTGCATACATCTAATTTCAATATTTTTTTAGTCTTTACATTCAAACGTTAGATTATATCACTCCATATACTAAATCTTGAAAGTGAATCATTTATATATTTTATACTCCCTCTTATATCCTCCATAGTATAGCCAATTGTTTTTGGGCCTTTTTTATAAAATTAGGTTTAGTATGTGTGCACAATACATAACTTGAAATATTTTCTCCTCAAAAAATAAATTCTCGATTGCCTTGAACTGGTTATGTGAGAATGAAATTACATTGTTATTTATTGAAATATTATCTAAAGTTATTAAAAAAATTTATTTTCAACATCCCCAATCCTTTAGATAGTTATAGATGTAATATGAAATAAACAGACTAGTATAAGAATGAAGAAGATGGCAGAATTTCAAACTTATATTACAAAGTTTCAATCTTTATTAATATAATGTGCGGTAAATGAAATGTATTCATTTCTTCGATCAGATGTGTCCACAAATCATAAGTCAAACTTATTCTTGAGACTAATATTAAAATTATTTTCAGTTTTATTTTCTCATTTGTATATACATATTCATGCACTATCTCTTCACAGTGACGTGGGAGGTCCTCTCGACCCGATGATTAAGGAATTTGTTGTATCCTATGAAAACTTCGCTCTCTATCATTTTAAATAGTTTTTCTTTAACGATCACAAGTTTTACATACTACTTTTTCTATTTTTCGTTGTTAATTGTATGAGTGGAAAGTTTACCATGATATTTGTCTCATTCAAACTTACTAAATGAAAGCAACTATTGACCTGAAATTTGAATTTTTTTTATCTTTTTGAATAATTTTACCTGTGTCTATTTAAATGAGTAGTTTACCCCATAGGATTATTATTGTATAATGATTTGTAGCGCATACATCTAATTTTCATAACTCCATAAACCATAATTTTTACAAAGTCATCTCACACAGTTAATTTTTTCTTTCATTTGGTTGCAACTAAAGACCATTTTTCGTCCACAATAAAAGGAGGTGTGATCGACAAACCAGCACCGGGGGTAGTTGGGATTTCCTCACTGGCTATTTATAAATATAAATATAGGAAACTAATTTTTAAGCACTTATCAACACTAAAGTGGCATCAACTTAAAGGCTTTTATAAAAAAAAAAAAAAATTTCTAAGTGTCTAAATCGGTCACTCATTTAAGATTGAATATATTATAAATTTATAATGCTTTCATTTTTCAATTTAAACATTACGCTAAAATTTTGTCAAGATCTTCCCTTATCATTTTAGATATATTAATAATATATTCGATTCTCACGTCAACTATCCATACAAAGTATGGATATTTGATGACGAAAATAAATGGAAGAAATATATCTAAATAGAAGAGGAGAGACAAATCGGAACAAGCATGTGCATTTAAATTAGAATAAATAAAAGTACTTTTATCTATCCAACCTTAAATTGTTAAAAAATAAAATACTTTGAGAATTTTTATGCCTCCAAAAACATATTAAATCTATGCATAGGAACATATAAATACTCAAATGGACAATTGATTATCATATGCTATAACAATAAAATTGTAACACCCTGAAATTCGGGGGTCGAGTAGAAACCCAACTCCCGAGTTTCAATACATCACTTATGCAACACAATTTATAGTGATTGTATGTTGTCCGTATTAGTGCATAAAACATGAATGAGATTAATCTAAAACAACAAAACACAATTGAGGGACAGTTGAGATACGCAAGCGGAAGACTGTAATGAAAATATAGAAAGTATAAACCAAAGTAGGTCCCCGAAGTATGTGTGCATTGTCAGGTCAATAATTATAAGTATTGTTTCAAAATACAAAATGTTAAGGTCCACTATAAGTATAAGCCTTGAAGCACCGTCGATCAGAACGATCTATAGAAACCTGCCTGAATACTGCATATATGAGAATGCCTCCTCATCATCACAAAAGTCAGGCTTTGCCTCGTGGGTCGCATCATCATCTGCAACTAAGACAGAGTCTGGTTGGTATTTAAAACATCATCTCAGAACGTGGGAGTGAGTGATCAACTCAGTGGAGCTATACAACAAAGGTTAATATGTTATCAATTTAGTTAAGCAGTAATGATAAAGCAGTATAACAAACAAGTCTTAAGTACTCTGGTTAATGCAAGAATGATATGAAATAATGATGCATGCCCTCACCTACTCTCCCTCAGTGACTTCATCTTACAATCGCGGCATGCAACCCTTCCTCAATGCTTGACCTGCTACGCTAAAGGCACACGTAATACGGTGCATGCATGTGATTAGTCAGGTTTCTTACTTAGGTTTATTCATATATTAGGATTGAGAAGCTAAGGTACCTCCCTTATATCAATTTCCAAACAATGATCCATTCTAGGGTCGTCAGTCTTAGCAAATCTCATACGATGTTGTGGTTCTAGGTCACTATAAAGGGCTCGTCACCTGATCAGTATAAGCTTAGTTTACACTCTAGTTGCAACGGAAAGGCTCGTTGCATCAATGCATCCTCAGAGTATACTCGAGGTAACTACAAATGGCTCGTCACCTGATTAGTGTAGGTCGATAACTCGAATACAGTGTCTCATACCACCATATTTGACTCACGAGTCTGAGTTACTCACTGGTCACTACGGGTGGGCTTGTCGCCTTGGCGTAGGCCGACAGCTCGACCACGGTATCCCATACTACCATATCCGAATCATGACTCTCAGGGGATCGAGGTACCAAGGTTAACGGGGTTTCTATTGGTGAGTTTGGTACCTTAGGTTCAAGCAGCAGCGTCCATATATGGTGAACATACATCGGGTTAATCCGGTTACTTGACGAGCTCGACTAGCACGAGCGCACATCGGGTTGATTGACATGAAGTGCGTGAGCACTCCATGTGGCCTAACCACTGTCGACAATCGAAGTACGGCTCGGATTCATCGAACACGTCATGTGTGGTGAAACAAGCTCAACCACCAGATCAGGGCATGTTACCGATTGCCTGGACTATAACATAGTCCCAACTATATTCAATTACAACAAGTAATCATATGAGATAATTAAAGCAATAGCGAATAAATAATTCAAATCCTACAATCATTTGAGCATATTATGGAGTACAACTTACACATGAATTTATACGTATGCATTCCATAACTAAAACAGACACTAAAATATACGGTACATGAAGGAAATCATATACATAGTTAAGGTAGTTGGGAATTATATCTCAACACTCATATAAATTACAATTTAGTAACTACTTACTCATTCAGACATTTTTACAAACACTTAGACTACACATTCCAACATGCATGACATATATTGGTTATATTATGTATTAGGGAAAATCCTTTCCCCGAGGAGTTGTCGCATATACGATAAGCACATAACCACGACAGATAATCATGGCAAGTACAAATCCAAATTTCATAATAATATAAACATTTCAACATCCACATGAAGTACACTATACTCAACATAGTTCATATATATACATAAAGCGAAACAGACATCGCATTTGGCATGTGAAATGACACCCATGATAGTTATAAATCATTAACTGGCATTGAAAGCCTTGAAAACCATAACCTAAACATATATAGTCCGCACCTTTTACCAGTAAACATGTAACGGATTCAGTTTAGACACTAAGTCTTCGTCAAGCATAGATTGACAACATATAGCATGAATTAGGTTAGATATTTCATAACTTACACTATTTGAAACCCTAAAATAGATTAGGGTTAGGTTTTCTTACCTAAGAACGGATCTAGAATCGCCGGTGCATCGATACAGATGTGGTAGTGGAGTGCATGGAGTGCGTGGAGTGGCGGGATTGAATCCCAGGAACAAACGCCGACTCTATCTCTCTCTCTCACACTCTCTCTCTCTTTCCTTCTATTTTCTTTTTTCTCTCTCTTAGGGTTTTCCAAATTCATATGGAATGAGGGTGTAACACCTTAGATTTTTGCCAACCTGAGATTAGACGTCCTTAGGCAATGGGTCAACCAAAACACCATGGTAACCTCTCAGAACCCAATTCCAAAGCCAAAGAAATCACTTAGGATTAATTCCTTTAGAAATTAAGAGTAAGTTAGCTAGCGCTACGCTATAGTAGCCGTGAAATTGTCCCTAATCGCTTTAAATACGTTCTACAAGACCCAAAACGTGTAGAATCGTTGATGCTACGTTACCCTAAAATTCATGATCAAACTCTAAACCGGATTGCTCTCAGTAACCCTTTGAAACTTTATATTGGATCTATACTGCGGGTCGAAAGTTCGATATCTACCATCTTAGACCGTTATGACCACTTGGCTGGACTTGACAATCGTTTCGAAAATCAAGGCCAACCGACGTTCAGAGGCTATTTCATTGAACCAGGAGTGAAGAGAGTGAGAAAAGGGTTAGATTTGGAAATTTAAAATTCAAATCTGCCACATGACTTGGCGCGTTATTATTAAGCGTTCTTACTTTCAGAATTCAGCCAAATTACACCCTCGGATCAGAAAAAATTTCTCTTTCATATCATGAGACTTATAGACCTGATTTAGGTACAATGACCGCTGAACTGAAACTGGACCACCACGTGCGATCTGCGAACTCTACCAGTCTGAAAACTGGGTGTGAGTAACATCCAGTGACCATGAGCTTAAGTCCGACCGCATTCGGCTAGGGGACCTCCCAAAACGCTCTTTTGGATCGAAACAGCTCCGATTTGGTTATACCTCAAGTGAACTTTGTTCCCAAGCCTAATTTGGAAAGGTTTTAGCTTATATAAGGGTTTGAAACCCTCACTTATCTCACCCATCCGAATTTGCTACAAACCCTAGCTAAAGAGAGAGAAAAAGTGAGAGATTGTGAGAGAGTGTGGGAGAGATCTTCCCGCCACTTGCTGCAGCTGTTGCACGTGGTAAAGCAACGCATCCCAATCACTTTGTCGGTGATTTCAATGCATTTCTAGGTAAGAAAAAATCCTAAACACTTGCTGATTTAGCATTCCGTCGCTTCCAATAGCGAAGTGGCTTATACATCTTATGTTTTAGGTCGCCTGTTCGCCGTAGACGAAGCGTATACGCTCCGTTCGGAACGATGCACATCTAGGGTAAAAAGGTACGGATTTTAGACGCTTTGATTGACTGATTTCAAAGCTTTCAATATCGTTTAATAGTAGATTATCGACGGCAACGCCGTTTGACATGTACAACATGCTGTCCGTTTTCCATTTCGTATACGTACGGAAAATATGAGATTTAGGGCATTTTGGGTATTTGTAGGAAATACAGTATACGTCCGTATTTTGCTGAAATAATTGTCATGGATAATTGTCATGCTATGATATTAGGAATGTGTGCATGATCTGTTTGGCGAAGAGATTCGCCCTAATGCGCACTTTGGGTCGACATACGCTATGTAGACTAAAGTGTGTAGACTAAGTGTTTGTATAAATGTTTGTATTAGTATGTATTGAGTAAATGGTGTTGTGTATGAGTTTTGAGATTGAATTCTCAAGTAATATGCTGATGTAAATGATTTCCGTCTATATGTATTGATTTCATTATATACATGAAATGCATGTGTGGGATGATTTGCTTAAGTGGTATGTCATAACATGTGTCAACATGCTTACAATGTTGTACTTCATTTCTGTTACTCACCTATGCTTATCGATATTGATGCAAAAATGCTTGGGGCTATGACCTAGTCCAGGCAGTCGGTAATGGATCGAATTCGTGGTTGGTTTCTATGTACCACAGAGGACGCGTCGATGAACGCGAGTCGTGTTTTGGGTTGACGGCAGTGGTTAGGCCACACGAAGTGTTTCATGCACTTCATGTCGTTCAGCTTGAGATGCGCTCGTGCTAGTCGAGCCCGTCAAGTAACCCGACTGACCATTGTATGTTCACCATGTATGAGTCATAACTGCTTGAACCTAGGGTACTGAACTTACCATTGAAAATTCTGTCAACCATGGTACCTTGATCCACAAAGACTCATGAGCCGGACATAGTGGCATGGGACACCGTGGTCGAGCTATCGGCCTACGCTGGGGCCACAAACCTCCCCGTAGTGACCAGTGAGCACCCTACTCTAAGCAGATTATGGTGGTATGGGACACTATATTCTTGTTGTCGGCCTACACTGATTGGTGACGAGCCCTTTGTAGTGACCTTGAGTTTATCCTGACACCGCATGGGGGCGACGAGTCCTGATGCAGTCTTAAGAATAATTAGGCCTGTATTGATAAGGTGATGGGGGAGCGGTGCAACGAGTGCGAGCAACAGTCCTGACAGCCCTTGCAGCGACCTACAAATGTAACATCGTATGTGATTTCTAGGAGTGACGACCCTAGACAGGATCTGTGTTGGGATTGATATAAGTAAAGTACCTTAGTTTTCCAATATTGCTGTATGAAAAGGACTAATAATAACTCGGTAATCATATCAACATCACATTGCATGTGCCTGGAAGATGTGGAGCACTGAGCGGTACGCAAGCATGCCGTGGACGCAGATGGTGTCGTATGAGGGAGAATCTCGGTGAGGGCATCTATCATGTCATGTCATATTGCATTAACAACAGTATCTAGGAATGTTTGATTAATTGCTTTACTATTATCGCATGATTGATTTGAGAACATGCTAATCTTTGTTATATGATTCCACTGAGTTAATTACTCACTCCCACGTTACGGGACGGTGTTGTGCACACCAAACAGTTTCTATCTTAATTGCAGATGATGGAGATGCTTGCGAAGCAGAGCCGGACTTGATGATGATGAGGAGGATCCCTCCTATATGCAGGTTCTAATTGACGGGGTTAAAGGGTTACTAATTAGATGCCAATATACTTGGTATTTTGCCTTTTCTTACACACCCATGTATATTCTTTTTATCATTTTGGAGTATATATGTATATGTTTAACCTGGTAACATGTTTACACTCTAGAGACCCACAACAGTTCATATACTTTATATATCTATTACATTCTTCCGCTTGCTAATTAAACTGTCTCTGGAGTATGATATGTTGTTTTGGTCTAATCCCACTCATATTTTCTGTACTAATATGAACAACATTCATCCATCATTGAAAATGTTGCATAAATGATGTTCTGAAACTCGAGAGTGAATTTTTTGCTCGACCCCCGATTTTCAAGATGTTACAGTTGGTATCAGAGCATGATTGAGATTAAACTGGACCTGGGTTATGGCCACGTGACATACGCTGTCGCTCCTTTGACTTAGGTGGGTGCGAGAAGGATCCAGAAACACTCGTATAACTTCAGTTTCGCCAATAGGCGAAGTCTACTCAAATCGATCGTTTGATCGAGTCCGTAACGCATTTAGGGTCACGTGAAGCGACCTAAGTAGCACCTGGGTTGTACATTGACGGGTTTGAGATGATTCTAGGAAATTTTCAAGCCCAAAAAATGTATGTCTTTGGGTCGTGGGGCAACCACAACCCTTACACTCAATCGCTAGGGCTTAAAAATCCCGTTTCACCCAATTTCTTCAGAATCCTTCCTCTTATCACCCCATTCTTCATTTTTTCTTAGTATTTTCATATTAGGCATAAATCGTAATGTGTAAATGACATAAAATCATACTTAGCCAAAACTTTACTATAAATAGTAAATATAGGTGAAAATTGGCCTTTTAGCCATTCCAATTTTGAAATATTTCGTAACAGATGGGTTAGTTGGATGGATTAGTTCCTCCTACCCCAAAATCATATGTTACATGATGTATAATTTTATTCTGGTTTATAGACTGGCCCTGGAACACCCCAAATAGAGTTTTGGGCCTCTCTAGGCCAAACCACAATAAACTGAGGTGGGGCCCATATATATCTAGGGTCCCTAGGGCATGGGGGACCCAACCCATGTGGCCTGACCGGTCGGATTGGTGGCCGACCGGTCATGGCATCACCGATCCGGCGATGCATCGTCGTACATCGGGCCCCACGTGAGCCGTGCGTCGGGCGCACGCCCTAAATGGGGTAGGGCACCCCTCCTAGGTAGGGTTTGTCCGTTAAAACCCCTCTAAAAGCATACCCCCTTCACAAAAAATGCTCCCACGCCCTCCCTTTTACGTTTTTCTTGTTGCCACATCTCAACACTCAGCTCCAAACTACTCCCAATCCTGTTTTCTGTTAAAAATGATCCCCCTCCATCATCCACAGCAGCGGAAAGTCCTCTCCCTCTTCAATCTCGTCCGTTGGAGCTCCTACAACCCCCAAAATGTGGCTGAAATCGGGTGGAGTTCTAAACCCTCTTATTCTTCCCTTTTCTTTTAAAAATCCAGCCCTTGGAAGCTTGAAGCATCCCTCTACAACGCCTAGATTCACTTCAGTCCATTTGGGCAACCATTTCTCCCCATTTTCCTCATTTTCCATGGCTTTCATTGAAGCCATTTTGGCTCTTTTCTCTTTCTCCACCATTCTCTCTTTGATGGGGAAGAGGAAGACTGCCACAGACGAGGCTGGGCCTAGTCGCCCTGCACAATCGAGAAGGCCGAGAGGTGCCACCGCCAGCTCGAGCGCCACCGCAAGTCCGAGCACAGCTCGTGAGTTTCATACAAAACGGGATTTAGATCCCCATGCTCACATAGGGCGAGTGCCGTTAGCAGAGATGCCTCATGGTGATTATACTGACCGTAAGGTACTGTTTGAAGCCCATGTGGATGAGCGGCTCTTCAGTGAATTTCTGTTGTTTGAGCGTATTGAAGCTGCACACTGGGGTCAGCTCTTTGAAGCACAGTGCCGAGAAAACATGATCACCGTTCGTGCCTTCTATGCTCGTATCCGGGATCCTACGTTGGAGCCATTACAGTTCAAGATTTCCTTTGATAGAGACCGGATGGCTACAATCGATGTTCGGTTGATAGATCGCATTCTGAAGGTGCCTCTTGGTGAAGTTCATCCCAGTGCTAAGAATCTGAAGAGTAGGCGTGAGCGAGATCGCCGTACTAGATTCCTATGTGGTAGTCTGGTTCCATGGCAGCCTAACAATAGCCTCTTGGCATCTCATATGTCAGATGATTTGCGCCTGCTGCACCACATTTGTACGTTCAACGTATATCCCAGGTCAACCAACCGCTGTGAATGTACACGCCTCATGGTCGATTTCTTGTATCAAGTGAGCCAGGGTGAAAATGTGTGCATGGCCACGTTTATATTGCGACAGATCATCCTCATAGCAAAGTTGAGAAGAACGTCAGAGTCGCTTCCTTTTGGCCGGCTCATATGCAAGATCGCGCTTGAGTTTGCGTACAGACTTGGGCCGGAGTTACCAGTACCGATTCACCACATTGACGAGTCTACTATGGACAAGATGAAGATCGGGCCTAGGCAGCGTGAGGCTCAGCTTGATGAGGATAGCGAGGGAAATTATGATAGCGAAAAGGATGTAAGTGAAGAAGAGGCTGGGGCAGAAATAGAGGAAGAAGCCTAAGAAGAAGAAGAAAATAAGGCTCAGAATACTGATGAGAGCCCTCCAGCGACTCGGGCTACTAAAGATGCTCATATTGCCCGACTCGAGGAGAATCAGGTTGCCTTGCGACAGGAAGTCCAGGAACTTCGGACCGAAGTTGAGGATACTAAGGCCGTCATGAAGAGAAAATTTGGTAAGGTGATCGCACCTTGAAGGCGATCCTGTGTTGCTTGCAGGATAAGGGTGCTCCTCCTCCATCGCCCGACTCGGACTAGTGATCTAGATCCAGATATCGCGGGTTGTAGTTAGTTGTTTCCTGCTTTATGTGTGTAAGCCTGATAAGGCTAGTAGTTTGCTTATGTTGCTGCAGTAGCTGACTGGCTTAGCTCCCATGCATTTTTTGTCATGGTACATGTAAGAATATATCTCCTGTATTGTGAAAATTTTTGATTTAATGAAATGCATGGCGTTTTTTGGCTTGTTATGTGAATGTTTGTGTAGTGGTTTGGGCTTTATATAGCCGAATTTTGTTAGATGGAGTGCATACCGTTTAGGTCGCTGTAAGGTATTGTCCCTAGAAAGGGTGTATCCTATGGCTTCCACGACCATGTTGTAAATTTCGGTATTAAACCTATGAAATTAATTTTTATCACAACCCACCCTCCTACCAAGCATACCACTTCTAATCCAGACATGGGATTAGGAATGCAGTTCCATTTAACACAACTTAATGCTACTGGCCATATAGGCCCTTGGCGTTTTGGACCTAGTGTTAGCACTCCTAGATTTGAAGGATCTGACGATATAAGAAATCCAATTCCATTTAGATAATCTTGACCCTAAGCGATAGAACAATTTCATGTATTAGAAATGGTATGAAACCATTTATCGTATAAGCTTAGGCTATAGATTACAGACTAGTCTACTAGTACCTTGAGTAGTGTAAAGCCTGTATATGCTAAGGAATAGTAGGTTAGATTTGGTTGGAATGGGACTCCCTTCCTTGGGTAGATCCTCATAACATTCATAGGCTCCTTTAGTAACTCTCAGGAAGCTTGTTTAACTTAGAACCATTCACTCTCAGGGAAAACTTATAAATCCCTCAAAATGAACTTAGAATAAACCAGCACGCCCCTTTGAATTACCTTTCCCAAGGGCTTAGTGTATTCGGGGACACGGAGTAAAGGAACGGTATGTAAGCGATGTATTTGCGGTTTGAATCGACTTCTTAATCCTAGTGGTTACCAATAAATTCAATGCTCTGATCAAACAGAAGATCGGCATCGACTCGGATTAAGAATTGATATAACGAGTTTTCTGTCCTGATTAGATAGAAGGTTCAACGTATCCGGTCAGACCCATTACACAACTTTTCTTCCGTGTTGGCTCGACCACATACAATCAAAAGTTATTGCTTTGCCTTTGGAAAATGTTGAGGACATCTAGCCAATAGAGAGTAGGCTTATTTCTACAACCATAGGTACCAATGCCATAAAACGCAACACTAACAAAGGACGACCAATGTGGAGAGAGTTATTTCCCATTTCATGTCAAGGATAGGTCCCAAGTAACACCTCGTTCCGATATGCGGAGCGATGCATAGATTCTTGAACTTAAAGTAGAACCAAGTTTTAAGGGGGGTAGAACATTTTGAGTCCAATCTAGTTAGGTCAGCCAATGCAACCGTTAGATCAGAGTGGCGCAGCGGAAGCGTGGTTAGCCTCTTCCCCACTGGCCCAGGATCGAAACAGCTGAGTTAGGTTCTACGTAAGGTTAGGTCATTAAATAGGATTTGATCATTCCTTAAAAAAAGTACTCACTACCCTTAGCCAATTTCGGGGATGAAATTTTATTTTAAGGGGGGTAGATTGTAACATCCCGAATTTTTGTCAACCTGGGATTAGACGTCCTTAGGCAATGGGTCAACCAAAACACATTGGTAACCTCTCAGAACCCAATTCTAAAGCCAAAGAAATCACTTAGGATTAATTCCTTTAGAAATTAAGAGTAAATTAGCTAGCGCTACGCTAGAGTAGCTGTGAAATTGTCCCTGATCGCTTTAAATACGTTCTACAAGACCCAAAACGTGTAGAATCGTTGATGCCACGTTACCCTAAAATTCAGGATCAAACTCTAAACCGGATTGCTCTCAGGAACCTTTTGAAACTTTGTATTGGATCTAAACTGCGCGTCGAAAGTTTGATGTCTACCATCTTATACCGTTATGACCGCTTAGCTGCACTTGACAATCGTTTCGAAAATCAAGGCCAACCGACGTTCAGAGGCTATTTCATTGAGCCAGGAGTGAAGAGAGTGAGAAAAGGGTTAGATTTGAAAATTTGAAATTCAAATCTGGCACATGACTTGGCGCGTTATTATTAAGCGTTCTGACCGTCAGAATTCAGCCAAATTACACCCTCGAATCAAGAAAAATTTTTCTTTCATATCATGAGACTTGTAGACCTGATCTAGGTACGATGACCGCTGAACTGAAACTGGACCGCCACGTGCGATCTGCGAACTCTACCGGTCTGAAAACTGGGTGTGAGTAACATCCAGTGACCATGAGCTTAAGTCCGACCGCGTTCGGCCAGGGGACCTCCCGAAATGCTCTTTTGGATCGAAACAGCTCTGATTTGGTTATACCTCAAGTGAACTTTGTTCCCAAGCCTAATTTGGGAAGGTTTTAGCTTATATAAGGGTTTGAAACCCTCACTTATCTCACCCATCCGAATTTGCTACAAACCCTAGCTAGAGAGAGAGAAAAAGTGAGAGATTGTGAGAGAGTGTGGGAGAGATCTTCCCGCCACTTGCTGCAGCTGTTGCACGTGGTAAAGCAACGCATCCCAATTACTTTACCGGTGATTCTAACGCATTTCTAGGTAAGAAAAAACCCTAAACGCTTGCTGATTTAGCATTCCGTCGCTTCCAATAGCGAAGTGGCTTATACATCTTGTGTTTTAGGTCGCCTGTTCGCCGTAGACGAAGCGTATATGCTCCGTTCGAAACGATGCACATCTAGGGTAAAAAGGTACGGATTTTAGACGCTTTGATTGACTGATTTCAAAGCTTTCAATGTCGTTTAATAGTAGATTATCGACGGCAACGCCGTTTGACATGTACAACATGCTGTCCGTTTTCCATTTCGTATACGTACGGGAAATATGAGATTTAGGGCATTTTGGGTATTTGTAGGAAATACAGTATACGTCCGTATTTTGCTGAAATAATTACCATGGCTAATTGTCGTGCTATGATATTAGGAATGTGTGCATGATCTGTTTGGCGAAGAGATTCGCCCTAATGCGCACTTTGGGTCGACATACGCTATGTAGACTAAAGTGTGTAGACTAAGTGTTTGTATAAATGTTTGTATTAGTATGTATTGAGTAAATGGTGTTGTGTATGAGTTTTGAGATTGAATTCTCAAGTAATATGTTGATGTAAATGATTTTCGTCACGTTGGCTATATGTATTGATTTCATTATATACATGAAATGCATGTGTGGGATGATTTGCTTAAGTGGTATGTCATAACATGTGTCAACATGCTTACAATGTTGTACTTCATTTATGTTACTCACCTATATTGATGTTGATGCAAAAATGCTTGGGGCTATGACCTAGTCCAGGCAGTCGGTAATGGATCGAATTCGTGGTTGATTTCTATGTACCACAGAGGACGCGTCGATGAACGCGAGTCGTGTTTTGGGTTGGCGGCAGTGGTTAGGCCACACGAAGTGTTTCATGCACTTCATGTCGTTCAGCTTGAGATGCGCTCGTGCTAGTCGAGCCCGTCAAGTAACCCGACTGACCATTGTATGTTCACCATGTATGAGTCATAGCTGCTTGAACCTAGGGTACTGAACTTACCATTGAAAATCCTGTCAACCATGGTACCTTGATCCACAAAGACTCATGAGCCGGACATAGTGGCATGGGACACCGTGGTCGAGCTATCGGCCTACGCTGAGGCCACAAACCTACCCGTAGTGACCAGTGAGCACCCTACTCTAAGCAGATTATGGTGGTATGGGACACTATATTCTTGTTGTCGGCCTACACTGATTGGTGACGAGCCCTTTGTAGTGACCTTAAGTTTATCCTGACACCGCATGGGGGCGACGAGTCTTGATGCAGTCTTAAGGATAATTAGGCCTGTATTGATAAGATGATGGGGGAGCGGTGCAACGAGTGCGAGCAACAGCCTTGGCAGCCCTTGCAGCGACCTATAAATGTAACATCGTATGTGATTTCTAGGAGTGACGACCCTAGACAGGATCTGTGTTAGGATTGATATAAGCAAAGTACCTTAGTTTCCCAATATTGTTATATGAAAAGGACTAATAATAACTCGGTAATCATATCAACATCACATTGCATGTGCCTGGAAGATGTGGAGCACTGAGCAGTACGCAAGCATGTCGCGGACGCAGATGGTGTCGTATGAGGGAGAATGTCGATGAGGGCATCCATCATATCATGTCATATTGCTTTAACAATAGTATATAGGAATGTTTGATTAATTGCTTTAATATTATCGCATGATTGATTTGAGAACATGCTAATCTTTGCTCTATGATTCCACTGAGTTAATTACTCACTCCCACGTTACAGGATGGTGTTGTGCACACCAAACAGTTCCTATCTTAATTGCAGATGATGGCGATGCTTGCGAAGCAGAGCCGGACTTGATGATGATGAGGAGGATCCCTCCTATATGCAGGTTCTGATTGACAGGGTTAATGGGTTACTAATTAGATGCTAATATACTTGGCATTTTACCTTTTCTTACATATCAATGTATATTCTTTTTATCATTTTGGAGTATACATGCATATGTTTAACCTAGTAACATGTTCACACTCTGGAGACCCACAACAGTTCATATACTTTATATATCTATTACAATCTTTCGCTTGTTAATTTAACTGTCTCTGGAGTATGATATGTTGTTTTGGTCTAATTCCACTCATGTTTTCTGCACTAATATGAACAACATTCATCCATCATTGAAAATGTTGCATAAATGATGTTCTGGAACTCGGGAGTGGAGTTTTTGCTCGACTCCCAATTTTATGGATGTTACAGAGGGAGAGAGGGTTTAAGGGGCTTATACAGGCCCATAACTGATGCGAATGGCCTCAGGGCCATGGTATAATTAGGTTATAGCCAAATAGGGGTTGTTCTGACTCAATGGAGCACTTCTGGAGGCTCCTTTTCTACGTGCGGTCATACTTAAGCTCTCTGACATTGGATATAGGTCAAGCTAAGTTTTCGGTCCGATCAGATTTACAGATCGACCGCGGCGGACCAGTTTCAGTTTAACGGTCACCAGAACTCGATCAAGGCCACAAGCATGCTGCCATGTGTTGGAAAATTTCTCTAATCCGAGGGTATAATTATGTCAGTTTCTGACAGTCTGAATTCTTAGATTTGGCCTTCAAGTAAACCGACTCAGTTTACTTAAGTTTCAGGTCATTTCCTAAAGATATTCACATTTCTCACACACTTCGCTTCGGGCTCAAACAAATAGCTTCGGGATACTATATGGACTTGATTTCCAAGGTGGTCGTCAGGTCCAACAAGACGGTCATATTCGTATAGCTTTGGGGAAATCAAACACTCGATGCACGGTCCAGATCCGATACGGAGTTTCAAGGTGGTCTCGAGAGCAATCGGGTTTAGAGATTGATTATAGATTTCAGGGTAAAGTAGCGTTAACGATTTTACAAGTTTTGGGTCTTACAGATCATATTTAAAGTCATTAGTGCCAATTTTACAAGTAATCAAGTATAACACTAGTTAATTCTCGTTTAAATTCTAAAGGATTTGGTCCTTAGAGATTTTTGCTTGAGGTGGTACTTGGGTCTTCATACAAATTTTTTGGAGTCATTACAAAAATAGAAAAAAAATCTAATTGATTGAACAATGACAAATTGTTAATAACAATAACATCAATTTAACATTAACATTAATATTAATAATCCAACTTTGACGTTAACAAAAATTAAAATAAAAACTTAACATTAATTTAATAATATAACATTAACAATTTAATATTTAAAATCACATAATTGATAACTAATAATAACATTATAATAATATGTCAACAACAATAACATTAAGTTATTAACAATCTAAATTCTAGCATTAACATTCGCATATGACATAACTAACATTAGCAATATAGCATTAATATATATATAATGTCATGCCCCAAACTCGAAAACCGGGCTCACAAAATTCTCGATCGCCGAATCTGGTGCCGACAGCTTCCGTAGTACCACATTCTCGGCTCTCAGCACCTATACGCCAGATTCCGATCCTAGGATCCTACAAAAAAAATTTTCTAACTTACATTTATCTCGTAAAAAATATAACCATAAGTTTACCCAAATTACAAAGGCAACATCATCATCACATATCCACTAATATAAACCGTTGATTACAATGCTAAAATGATATATATATATATATATATATATATATATATATATATATATATATATATATATATATATATATATATATAAATCGAAGCTCCAGAAGATAGCTGCACGCTCCAAGCTCAACGCTGCTGTGACCTAATATCATTTGCATGCATCTATCGTGCATAAGCCTTAAAGGGTGGTTTATGTGTGTGTGTAACGTAAGTACCAAGTATGCAATATCAGAGCAATGCAAAAACATGCCGGTAAGTCCATAAATACCATCAACCTTATCCAGGCTATGCAATGCAAAAACATCATAAGTCAATATCATATGCTGAAGAAGAAATGTAAATCAGTTATGTAATGCGAAGACATAGTAAACCAAATATCATATACTGAGAATACAATGCAATATGCAAATCTTAACGGGTCCACGAATACCATCAACCTTATTTGGGCCATATAAATGCAGAAGCATAGCAACCCAAAATGTCATATGCCGCAAATGTAATGCAATATGTGGGGCGAATAAAGTGACCAAGTTGAAGTGTGAAGTCAGGATGATATTACGTAATATCGTAGACTATAGGGTCCATCACAAGGGACTTCTATCCAAATTGGTCTCATACCTAAATTTGAATAGTCAGACTCAATGTGGTAAACTTTCAATCTCAAGTTGGTCACGTGTCCTAACTGAAATCCTAGTCATTGTAAAGGTACACATAACAATTAGTTACACACCACCAGCCCAAGTGGATAGTAAATGAATGAATAAAATGACGAGTATACAACTCCTGCTCAATAAGTCCACATATCAGTACCGTATATTTCTAGGATCATCACTGGGGTCTATTACATTCGACGCCAGCTTACCGCCCCTATCTGAGCACACAACTAAGTGGAAGAGACCTCACTATCCGCTTGCCAATATTGGGCCCGACTCGTCGATAGTGGACCTATTTATGAGCTGGTCAGACTCAGCCTAACATTACCTACTGCCTCAAGCGGGTAAGGTCACACCCCCTTCCAACCAACCACGATATAGTGGGAGACACGGCCTACTAATATACATCTCTCATGCGCTCATATATATCCACTCGGTCTCGACGTTGGGGCATTTTCTGGTACCAAGAGGGTTTAGGGACTTTCACCTATGGACATCTATGACACCCTATGTAGAAAAATATTTCTGGTGTCCCATCTGGCTATCCACAACATGTATGTGGAGGCTATGACCCTGATGTCACTAGGGCGTATGCTGGTAATATCATAAAATTCAAGATACATGAGTCATACCATCCACTCATGCATCAAACCTACGTGCACCACACACTCATGTGTGGCAACTTCATCTCTCAGGGAGTCCCATAATAATCTGCCCAATAACATGTATTATGATCAATCACTCCCAATATCAAGTATACATATGATGCACATGGGCATTGTAACGCCCTGAACATTTCAATACCCAAGTATTGAAAGTTCTCGAGTGTTACTTAGAAATTAAAATGTGCGACACCGACCTAGTTACACCTAACCTTACATCGAATCCCAAATATGAATTAGATCATTGAGGATGATCTCCACCCATGGGACAAACCATCTGACTGTTGATTTTAATGACTAGACCCTCAATCATGAGACTTGACTCATGTACTTCCCTTAATTAAATTAGCGAATAGCCAACTATCCGTAACGATGTAGATGAAAGTTCAATTATAAGATATAGTGCATACAAGCCTATAGAACCATGGGACTTCACAGAACTCTATGATCAGCAATAATTATGAAAAATGCCACCAACCTAGACCCTGGAACCCTAGTTCACTTAGTTCCCACGATCCGTTTAGCATGAAACTTGATAACACCCTTAATTAGCTTGAAACAACCATACGAATCAAGTGTTAGCTCTCATATCATCATAAAAGTGGCCAAATCGAGGAAAAGGCCTATAATTGTTGAGTTGGGACACTTGATCTTTGGATATACTTCAATCTTGGGCTCAATGCCTTAAAGGATATGGGAAAACGAATGGATGGACTGGATTTCGTGAAGCATATCACTGTGGGCCCTACACGAGTGCTGTGCATGCACCATAGGGGTGCACTCGCGGTGCACCGTACGTGAGGTTGGGTCAAATGGCGTTTGACCCGATAGGAAACCGAATTTGGGAGGGAATCTACCTCCTCTCTCGCACCATGCGGACGATCGTCCATTGGAATGTGGAGTGGGCCCTACCCATCGTCCGTACATAAGATCAGGACCGTTCATCATCAAGTTGAGGAAAATTCGATCAAACCCTAGGTCGTTCCGTATGTAGAAGTGTGTCCACACCCCCACAAACTAAGCCACGTTCGGACCAAT
This sequence comes from Magnolia kwangsiensis, assembly GCA_037074715.1. Taxonomy (NCBI): domain Eukaryota; kingdom Viridiplantae; phylum Streptophyta; class Magnoliopsida; order Magnoliales; family Magnoliaceae; genus Magnolia; species Magnolia kwangsiensis. The sequence continues at coordinate 92,075,337 of CM073585.1, forward strand.
TGCGGCTCCTCTTCCACTTTCTTCGTTCTGCAACCAAGATTTGAATCTGACTGCCACAAGGACGCGCTGTGGGACCCATCATCATGAAGTAATGAACAAATCCAAACCATTCATCACCACTCGTTGCCCATCATCCCGAACTATAACGCGATCAGATGTTCTGCATTATCGTGGCCACAAGAACCGACAACCAAATCAAAACTTTCCCTTCTATTCACGCCACTAATCTAGCTGATCCAGACCATCCAAACCCATATTTAGGGGATTTTGAATCTCGCCAAGGAGGCCGAATCAGAAGATACCTCACACCTGGATCGCTGACTGATCCGATCTCCAAATGTATTCCGCAACCGATTGCCTTACGCAGAAAATAGGGGTTGTGTAAACATCGGCTAATCACCTTGCTATGTAAACCCACTTATGCATAGAAGTTTACAGATGCGGACTGGCTATAAATAGGCATTGCTATCGTCCCATGAGAAAAAAAAAAGAAGAAAGAAAGGAGAAAATGTGCAAAGAGAGAGGGAGAGGGTAAACCGTTAGCCTCGCTGGTGTCCCACGGCTGGAAGATGGAGCATCGGCCAGCCCTTTGCTATCGTCCAGCAGTGGAGGAAGAAAGAAAGGAAAGAGAAAGGAAAGAAAAGAAAAGAAAAGAGAGAGAGAGAGAGAGAAGGAAAGAAAGAAAGAAAGTAAGGAAAAGAAAAGAAGAAGAAATAAGAGAAAGAGATAGAGCTCAAGTCGTGGCTGAGTCAACTCAACGTCGTTGGATTTGAGTTATCAGGATGACATCTAAGGATTTAATAAGGTAAGTTGTCCATGCATATAATAACCTAGTCCTACTTTTCAAATTAAACCACTAAATTATATGATCCTAGGTCTATAATACAGATCCAACCCTAGTCGTTAATTTTAGTTATATGAACCATGTGTTATTATATTCTAACAATACGAAGTGTGTTAATCATGATTAGATCTCGATCTTAAAGTATGAATACATCAACCGTAGCAATCAAAAAATGATTTATCTTAAGAGGTGAGGGTTTTATCCTTTAAGCCTATAGTAATTTAAATTATTATATTTATCCAGCCTTTCCAGGCTTTTAAAGATGTGAATTATCCTACCTTTCATACCTTTAATAATGTGAATTATCGTGTCTTTCTATACCTTTAATGATGTAAATCATCCTGCCTCTCATGTTTATATTTTGTGAAAATTATCCTATCAATTGATTCAGTTATTAAGAGGTGAGGGTTTTATCCTTTAAGCCTATAGTAATTTAAATTATTATATTTATCCTGCCTTTCCAGGCTTTTAAATATGTGAATTATCCTACCTTTTCATACCTTTAATAATGCGAATTATCATGTCTTTCTAAACCTTTAATGATGTAAATCATCCTGCCTCTCATGTTCATATTTTCTGAAAATTATCCTATCAATTGATTCAGTTATTATCATTACCATTATTCGCCCTACACGGATCATGACATCATGTCAAATACAATTAATTTTTCTAAATTTATGTGAGGTTATGGATACAAGTCTTTCCCTTGCCTCATTTCTTTATTTGAGTTGGCCCTGCCACTCGTCTCTATATTGAGTTGGCCATTGTCACTCTCCTTATTATTGAGTTGACCATTGTCACTCTTCTCTTATTATGTTGGCCATTGCTACTTTTGTTGAGTTGACCATTATCAATCTTTTCTTTATTATATTGGCCTCGTGCCGCCTATCTCTACGGCTTGAACATGTGTCTTGTCATTTCAAAACCTCCATAATTTAATTGATATTCTTTATTTGGATTCAGTTATATTTATTATTATTCAGTTTATATTCTCTGTAAATGAAAGTGATGTGTAAGATGTAGTAATTCAAATATTCTATCATGTACATAATGCGCTCTGGGTAGAGACTCTCTTAGGGCACATAAATCCTTGAGCCTTTGGGTAGTGGTGCACAAATCGATGTGTGTAATTTACAAATGCAGTGTCACATCACTCCGAGATTAGATGTCATAAATAGTCACTCCATGAACAATCGTGTCACGTAATTCACTTAGCTCATGTTGTTGTGTGCTCTGAGGTCCCCTCGTAAATCCACGGTAGCGTTGGACATGCCGGCGAATATCCGTAGTTATGGGATACGGGTCGAGCCGGTTATCTATAAATCGTATTTCATGAGGTGATAATCACTAGTATGATGAGCCCACATACTTGGCTAGGCATGCATTTCATGTAGGTTGTTTGTGCATGCTGATACCTCGTGTTAGTGGAGCACGAGACGTATCAGACCTTTACTTTACCTGTTTGGTATCTCTTGAATTACCGTTAATCTTAAAGGATAACCTTCACTATGAGTAGGGTATTGACCATCTCCCAACTGTACAGATGATGCAGGTGACGTACAGATTGAAGACTTAGATAACTACTTCCCTATATAAGATTTTCTTGAAAGATTAAGAAGACAATTTAACTATTTAGTTTTATACTTCCGCTGTGAACTCTGATGTTGTAATAAACCTTCCATTATGAGGCCTTTGATTATTCCTTTTACTCTAATGATATATAATCAATACAGTTGATTTTATTCCTGTGAATGTTACTTTCATGGATGTATTTGGATGTAAACAAACGAGAAAAAAAAGAGTGCGATTTCAGAGCATCCAGTTGTAGATTATTAACATTTGGTTTCCTCGGGCACGAGTACATACTCTGGTCGTGAAAATTTGGGATGTTACAGGCATGGTCGTGGAGTTATACAAGCATGTCATATGATGATGATGATGTACTCTCCTCATGTCAAGGATGGGCCTAGACGACCTACTTATATCAAGAATGGGCCTAACGAGACCTAAGGGAAGGTCACAATATGGATATTTAACCATCATTGACCATCAATGTAGACATTCGACTAACATTGCTCCCAAGGAGTGACTCTCATAACTAAACATATAGTGGGCTCATGGCCTCACACAAGGGCCTCATACATAACATAATGGGCCGCATGCAATCTCAATGGGCCTCATATAATCATAATGGGCCTTATACAATCACAACGAACCTCTTACAACCATAATGGTTGTCACGCCCCAAACTCAGTAACCGGACTCACAAGAAACCCGATGGCCGGTTCTGACTGCAACAGCCTCCGTGGTACCCCATTCTCGGCTCATGAGGCAGGTTCCGATCCTGAGATCCTATAAGGAGGATTTTCATAACAATATAATCATTTTCAATACGAGTATACCCAAGATCACAACAAGTAAATCCGAGAATAACAAATGCATACATCACAAAATTCACTATGAATTTGAAGTTTTACAAGTTTGTATAAGGTCCAAAAGGACATACATAAGATAACAGAAGAAAGAAGGAAGATGATCTGCAACACTGGGTCCTCGGCTCGCACACCTATCCAAGCTCCGCTGCTAAGACGCCAACTTAGGATCTCCTGCATGCATCAATCGTGCATAAGCTTATAGAAAGCTTAGAAGGTGGTGAAAGTGTGTGACAATGGTACTCAGAAGAAGATAGAGAATGCAGAAGAGAGTCATGATCAATACTAATACAACTAGCCTTACCAAGGCTATCATGAACACAAGAAGCTATACCAAGGCAGTATGATAATGTAGGAAGCCATACCAAGGCTATATAGTGCAATGAGTAATGTAATGTCAAGGCGATGCATTATAAGGCTTACATAGCTGATGCAAATACAATGCGAAGTAATACCAGTGCTCATATCCAATCCACATATCAAGTACATTTCTATCATAAGAAAATCACCAGGGTCCATTACACTGCTAGATGACTACCGCTGTACAGACCCCGCACAGTTAAACAAGCGTAAGAGACCTCACTACCCGCCTGTGGACAGCCAATCACCAGCAAGGCCTGAAGGTAGCGGACCCATTCACGAGCTGGTCAGACTCATCCTAACAATGCCCTCTTACATCAGGCGAGTAAGGCCACACCCCTATCCAACCGACTACACAACAGTGGGAGTTGTGGCCTAACGGTATAAGGCCCTCGTGTGCTCATATATTCCACCCGGTCATGGCGCTGGAGCAGATCCTTGGTACCATGGAAGTTTTACGAATTACACCCATGGGCATCCTATGCACCTAGTATGCTCAAGTAATATTTTCGGTGTCCAAACATGGCCATCCACGATGTATCTTTGGAAGCTACAGCCCTGATAAAGTAAGGGCGATAATGCTCATATGCTATGCAATGCCAGATGCATGAATCACACAATCAACCATGCATCAATATCAAGTATCCAATGTGCTCAAGAGGGGATACTACGTCCCTCGAGGAAAGTATTATGCAATGCCCAATGACATAATATGACCACACACACAGTGTCAACCAAGTATACAATAATGTACATGGGCCATGAAGATGGGTCTAGACGCATTATGCGGTGATATACAAAGTAGTACACTCCTCCTATCCAAGAAGGGACCAAGACTAGGTATTTAGACAATATCCATAAGGAATCTCACCTCTAGTGGAGGCCCATTTACCTGGGGTAACTCATGAGACTAAATATATAAATTATGGGTCTAAGTGATATATAAATGAGCCTAGCAAGAGTCTAAGATGATCATCTAATCACTCTTAAATACAACCGAGCCTAGAAGGGTCCATAATGGGGACATTTAACCACCATTCTCCAAAAAGGCATATCTACCATGAATGATGTGGATAGAAGGCTCAAGGCTTATATTTAAAATAAAAATAAAGGTAATCATAGACATATATATTCCTCATAATAGGTCATAAAAAGATAAAATACCACTTTTAACAACATGGGCTCCAAGAGGAGAATTAAGGCCCAAGGCTCAATTCTCAATGGCCATAAAATTCATGCATTGAGTTGGACTTGGTGGACAACCCGCGTACATAATATACGACTAAATAAGTTTAAGTTTGGATGAAATGGGCCCAACTACATCAGCCCAATAACTTAACAATTTAAGTGGGCAACCAAGGGCCCAATACTATCATTCTCTTAGCCCACGAGTCTATCAAAATGGTAGAAGTCGGCCCAATATATGGTTGGGCCAATATGGGATGACCCCGCCCACTCTGGACCCACGGGATGACCCAAAAAAATCTGATCTAAGATGGGGTCCTCATCTAATCACTAAAGGTGACCCAAAAAAAATACACTCATTAAGCCCAAAGATAATAAGAAAACATAAGCATGTAACACGTACATAAGTTCTCAATATGGTGGACCCCACAGCCGAATAAAATTTTAACCATAAAATTATACATTTAAGGCCCGTAATAAACTTTTGGCCCGTTTAACTTCCTGAATTTGTTAAGGTGCAGAAATTAGTTAACTATGTGAAAATAATCTCATGAAGACCAACTATGCTCACTGGGGGACCCCACTAATGGAGAGTGCGTATATATCATGAAAAGATCAAGTGAACCTGTTACTAGATTGTGAGTCCAGCAGTAACCCAAGGCAGAGAGTGCATCCATAATTGGACGATACAAGGCTTGGATGGCCTGGACCAAACATGCGTTAAGGTAGGTTCCACATACATACACATTAAGCCCTAAACAAATGGCCTAGGGTCTATGGTGGGCCTTTAACCATTCATAGAGAAACTCATGGGCCTACCTTAGGATCACCCAAGAGGACATTCAACCTCAACTGACTTCTAAAAGGTAGCCTACCACTACTCATATGATATAAGATCTAAAGCCCAAGCAATGCATGGCCTAATGGGCCATACACCAAGCCCAACTTATAGGCCAGATACTGGACCCTCAAGTAAGGTTTGAGCCCAACCACAAATGTCATAATTTCACATATTGTGGTGAGCTTCATGGGCAGCCCAGTAATTCATTTACATGGGCAAGTTTTACATTTAACACAAGTGAGTTGGGCCTCACTTTTGGCCCAAGTACAGGGTCAATTTAGTGGGTAGCCAAGAGCCCAACTTCTTGTATATTATTGCCCTTAAGCCTATTACAATAAATGGGAGAGTATAACCCAAGATCAATGAGCCTATCCAAAAGAACCAAGTCTAAAAGGCCTAATCACTATCACAAAAGGGGCGACCATGCATATACTATATTACATAATAGGCCCTAAGGAAATGGCCAAAACGAAAGTTATCCAATTCATACATTATTGTGGACCTGAGGTCAGCCCATAGGCCTAAGAATACACATGGGTAAGGCTTATACTAACAGAGTGGGGCTTGCCACATCAGTCCAAAGACTTAGCAAGGCCCTCCACAATATACATTTATGTGGGCCTTGCAAGTCAGCCCACAATTAAGCATTTTATGAGGGCATCAAGGCTAATAAATACATATGATTAGATTTTAGACAGCCCATTGGGCCCGTAAAATAATAAGGTCAACCCCTGCACAGTCTTAGGCTCAAGGAATAGGTTTCCAGCCCAAATGTCCCATAAAACTACCAAAAATCTGGTTAAGGCTAACCCTTAAGAGGCACTAATTATACCCAAAAATGTCTAAGGAAGGAAAGCAAGGAGTGTGTGCAACACTCTCTCAAATTTTATGTGCCACAATAGTTCCTAAACAATCAACCATGTAGCAAATTTTGGGCCCCTTGATAGAATTCCAGCCCACCCATTTCCTGGGCCTGCTGGAGTCTAAAAATTTATTTAATTTAGATGAGTTACTGACCCATGGTGATCCACATATATCATAGTGAGCCCCACCAGATAAAGAGGGAGATATACAACACTTACTTCAAGTGGGCCATGCTATTAGAATGCAGGCCCAGCAACCCAAGGTAGGGGCGTCCCATGGTGGTTAGTCCTACGGGCCTGGGTATTTGGCCCAAAACTGATCCAAATTACAGGTCACACCACATCGGCACAGAGACCCAATGGCCCTGAAAATTTTCAGGGTGGTCCCTCAATGGGAGGGCCACACCCTTACAAAATTTTAGAATGTTTGGACATCTATAAATATTTTAATTAATTTGAATAAACAATCTGTCCAGAAAATCGAACTAGCCTAGACGTCCCAACATGGTTGGCCAGTCCAGCCCTTGTCACGGTGTGCATAGGAGCCCATTAGCTCCAAACCTTTGTAGGTGGGTCGTACCATGGGTCAGCTACACCCCCACAAAATTTTAGAATTTTTAGACATAGAGAAATATTTTAATTTATTTAAATAAATCAATCTGTCCTGAAAATAGGACTGATCTGGACACCACATTATAGTGGGCCGGTCGAGCCACCATCATGGTGCGTACAGGTGTCCATTGGCCCCAAATTTTGGTAGGTAAGTCCTAGCATAGGTTGGCCACCTCCCTGTAAATTTTTAAAATTTTTAGGCACCCAAAATTATTTTAATAAATTTTAAAATTCCAACCTGTACAGGGTGAAATGTTGCTGGAAAAGTGCAGAAAATCCAGACTGTCCACCTCACTTGGACCACACCTTTGGGACTCCTAAGAATGTCAGATGGGGCTGAAATTTGGTATGATTGTAGGTGGGTCATGAGGCTACAAGAATTGTATATTATTTTATTTCAGTATTCCCACCAAAGACCCAGAAATCAGGCCTCAAGCTGGCCCAAAAATCTATCCAGGCAGATTTAGACAGCAGCATGTTGTTGTCCAAATCACCCCAAAAGATAATTAAAAGGAAAATAAATCATCATTTCCTCAGGGTAGGGTCCACCTAGATGAGTCACACAACTCTCAGACCCAAGCCCCTTCCAAGATCATCCATAAAATCAAGCCCAAAGGCTGTCCAAAACATGCCAATAATATAGGGCAACAAGGTGGGCCTGGATGTCTAACCACTTGAGCTTAGTTGTATGGCACATCAAGTGGGCCACACATACATCAAATTTACTATAAAGATAGAAAAGAAAAGATGGAGAAGGAACACAATCCGGCCATAGGGTAGGGCCCCGCCACTAATGGGCCCTCCCAAGAATGAATCATACCCATGCAACTACATTAATTGTACATGCAACATAAAATCACTACATACATGATCTATAATTGCTATGGATGGTTGGGATGTCATCCTAACATGATCCTTAAGATCTAGATGACTTTGATATGGAGTGAATCATTAAATACATCATGATGAGGTCCATGAAGAATAACCCCATCATGGATCATGACATGCATGTAGGATGGGCCAAAGGGCCACATCCATGGGATTAAATGGGATCCCTACCATAGATTGGTGGGTCTCATGTGATCCATCCATGAATAAATAATGAGATTAAAGAAAGAAAGGAATTCAACAAAAGAATAGTCACCCACCTTAAGATCTCTATCAAAACTCCACTCCAAACTTCTAAGGGTCCAAGGAAGCAAGATGAAGGGTTGAGATGTGATTTCAAGGGTTGTGTCATGCCCCAAACTCGGAAACCGGGCTCACAAAATTCTCGATTGTTGAATCTGGCGCCGACAGCCTCCGTAGTACCCTATTCTCGGCTCCCGATACCCATATACAAGGTTCCGATCCTGGGATACTATAAGGAGGATTCCTAATATCCATTTAATTCGTAATGAGCATAACATAAGCATAACCCACAAACAATAACCACAAGAACACCACCACAAAATCCACTATGATAAAAAAACTTTTAAGTATAATGCGTAGGAAAGGGAAATACAAAATAATGACAATAACAAAACTCCGGAAGCTCGACTGCACGCTCCAATAGTGGCGAGACTAAGGCTGCGTCCTGCTGTCACCTGCACACATCAATCGTGCATGAGCTTATAAAAAGCTTAGAGGGCAGTGTAAGTGTGTGCGCAATATGAGCATGCTCAGAATGCAAGGTCAGAATAATGCTGTAATGTGCTGATGAATACATGAATACAATCAGCCGTACCAAGGCTATGCGGTGCAAAATATGAATGCGATCGGCCACATCCAGGCCGTGCGATGCAGAATGCAAGTCAAGCATATCAATTCTCATCATATATCAGTACAGTTCTCAATCTGGATGATCATCGGGGTCTAGTACACTCTACGCCAGCTTGTCGTCCCTATTCGAACGCACAACTAGGAGAGCGAAATAGACCTCACTATCCACCTGCTAATATCAGGCCCGGCTGGTCGATAGCGGACCAATTTCTCAAGCTGGTCAAACTCAACCTAGAAGTTGCCCCCTCACTCAGGCGGATAAGGTCACACCCCTTTCCAACCGACCACGACACAGTGGGAGACGCGGCCTACTGGTATACAGCCCTGGACACTCGTGTTTCCACTCGGTCTCGACGTTGGAGTCATCCTCTGGTACCATCGAGTTTAGAGATTTTCACCCAGGGACATCTATGGCGCCCGTATGCTAGAACTAAATATTTTCGGTATCCAATCTAGCCACCCACGATGCATCTGTGGAGACTATGGCCCTGATGTCGCTAGGGCATATGATAGGGCATACAATAATCACAATCATATAAATGTAAGTGCATGAGTCACACTACCAGTCATGCAACAGTCATATGTGTACCATGCACTCATGTAGGGCAACTCCGCCTATCAGGGAGTCCATAAACAGTTCGCCCGAAGGCATATGCTATGATCAGTCACTCCTCACATTAGTCATACATATGATGCGTATGATAATGAATCGTGAATTTATACTGAACATGTATATAGAGATGGGCTCTGCATATAACTGAAAATGGGCCGAGACAGCCTACTTACTACAAGTATGGGCCTATTAGTGGGCCTTAGGAAGGGTGACAATGCGGACATTTAACCAACGTCATCCTAACAATGTGGGCATCTAACCATCATTGTTCCTAAGGCATTACTTGCTATAAACATCATCATATGTCATGGGGGGATCACGCATTGCAAAGGACCTAGTTGCCCCCAATTGGGCCTTAAGTACATCAACTGGGCCGTATCATATGGGCCTTACATTCATCAAGTGGATCACCTCAATGAGCCTCACCAATGGGCCTTAGGTACTTTGCAATGGGCCATCACCCATGGGCCTTGGAATGCATTAAAATGAGCCCAATCACATGAACTTCGTATGCATCAAATGGGCCTAATTACATAGGCCTTATTTATACCAAAGTAAGCCTCAACATTGAGCCTATATATATGCGGAGGTGGGCCTAAATAAATGGGCCCATATGCATCCAAGTGGGCCTCAATAATAGATCTGAAAATACATCAAGATGGGCTTAAATATATGGGCCCACATTTATCGAAGTGAGCCTCATGTGAGGCCCGTCATAATGCTTATTTTTCCACTCAATCTGTTGAAAACACCACATAGATAGGGGCCCACCAAAAATGTTTATTTTACATCCAACCTATTGATAAGGCCATGTGGCAAGGGGCCCACCAAAATATTTATTTTACAACCCACCTGTTGATAAGGTTACATGACCATGGGGCCCCATCATGATATTTATTTCCATCCAATTTATTCATAAAGTCAAGTGGACCATGGGCCCACTGAAATATTTATTTGCAATCCAATTTATCCATAAGGTCACGTGGACCAGGGTAGGGCCCACTGTAATATTTATTTGCCACCCAATATATTCATAAGGTCACCTGGACCTTGGGCCCATTATGATATTTATTTATCATCCAACCTGTTTGTATGGCCGCACGGACTAGGAAGCCCACTGTACTGCTTATTAGCCATCCAAACCTGTCCATGAGATCACGTGGGACCAGGGGCCACTGAAATGGACGGCATGGACACAATATATACATCCAGGTGGGGCCGTGCACACACGTCACGGTGGGACCGCACACACGGCACGGTGAGGCCGTGCACGCCCATTACGGTGGGGCCGTCACATGGGCCCATTATAATATTTGTTTGCCAACCTGTTCATAAGATTACGTGGGCCAGGGGGCCCACAGTGATGTAGTTCACAAATCCAGTCCGCCCATTATATGTGTCCCACCTGGCTGAGGGTCCAGACCAAGTTTCAGCCACATCCAAAATTCAGGTAGGCCCCACCAAGCATTTTTGTATGTTTTAGGCATGTCTTCACATGATTTAGACGGTGTGGCCCACCTGAGTTCCGTATACGGCTGATTTTTGGGTGAACCATGGCCAGAGGGGAGGCCCACCCATTGCACGGGTTGATTTTCGAAACGCATCACGGTAGGGCCCATGACTAGGGTCGTGTGGCCTGTCTCGTCCGCCCGCCCACGCAGCCTGCGTCTGTGTCAAAGCAGCAGTAGCAGCTGCTCCTTTGTTTTGTTTTGTTTTTTTTTTAAAATCAAAGCTCCTGCAATTTTTCCCCTTTGGGGCCCGCATCTGAGAAATCCAACCCGTCCATTGGATTCTATGGCTCCGGACCAGCCAAACAAGGCTAATATGAGAGGTATTTCTGATGTATAGAAGAATCTAAATGGTTTTTAATGGCAATACCTCCATTACCTATGGTACGGCCCGCTTATTTATCAGATCAGCCTCATCTTTCGGCTCAACGCCTAAAATGAGCTGAGAATTGGAATGAACGGCATGGATTATATACATACATCATGGTGGGGCCTGCATGAGCAGCCCACCCCAAGCCCCCTTTCTCTTAACGTGGTGACACTGCCAGTCCAGCATCCAGAGACGTTAGACGGCGTGCATCGACAAATACATCTCGGTGGGTCGCACAGGTACATGCATCAGGGTGGGTCCCACCTACATTAGCCACCTCAACTAGGGATAGATACCAGGACCTCATCGTTGAAACGAAGTATCTTTCACTCAATCTACCACTTGAGCTATGGATAAGGGTGTGTCACATGGTGGGTCCCACCATTCATGATAAATGGTATGAATGGGACAATAAATGATAGGACCCACTACATCAAATGGATAAAACAAAGAGAGAAGGAGAGAGAGAGAGGGAGGAACGGTGATAGAGGGGAGGTGTAAGCCCCGTATCCTAGACCGTACCTGTAACGCCCGTGAAAAATCCGTACTTGGGCTCGAGTACCAACTCGACCCGAAATCACGTAGAATTAATTTCCATGAAAATTAAGCGTAAGTTAGCTAGCGCAACGCTAGAGTAGCTGGGAAATAGTCCCTGATCACTTTAAATACGTTCTACAAGACCCAAATCGATTAGAACAAACGACTCTACAACACTCTATAACCTCGGATCAAACTCTAAGCAGGTCTGTTCTCTGGACCATATTGAATTCTTGAATTGGATCTAGACCGCGCGTCGAAGGTCCGATACCTCCTATCTTAGACCGTTAGAACCGTCCAGCTGGACTTGACAATCATCTCGAAAATCAAGTCAAACCGATAATCACAGACTATTTCATTGAACCCGGACTGAAGCGACCGCGAATAGGGACAGAATTGGAATTTCAAATTCAAATCTGGCACATGACTTGACGCGTCAGTATTAAGCGTTCTGACCGTCAGAATTCATCCAGATTACACCCTCGGATCAGGAAAAATTTCTATTTATTATCATGAGACTTTCAGCCCTGATCTACGTGCGGTGACCGCTGAACTAAAACTAGTCCGCCACGTGCGATCTGCGAATCCTGCCAGACTGAAAACTTAATACGTGCTACATCTGGTACGCATGAGCTTAAGTCCGATCGCAATCGACCAGGGGACCACCAGAAAGCAGCTTTTGGACCGAAACAGCCCCGAAATGGATAGGCACCAAGTAAACTTCGTTCCGGAGCCTATTTCCGGCATTTTTAAGCTTATAAAAGGGGTTGAAACCCTCATTTCCCTCTCCCATCCGAAAATTCCAAACCCTAGAGAAAAGGAGAGAGAGTTTGAGAGAAAGAGAAGAAGGAATTTTTCCCGCTTCCGGGCCACCGATTGCTGCTGCTTCAGCACCTCTTCCCAATCACCTAGCTGGTGATTTCTCCATTCTTTCAGGTACAAAACAACCCTAGAACTTGCTGATTTAGGGTTTATCCAGATTTAGGGCGTGTTAGCTAACGTATTTCATAAATCAGGTTGTCCTACTGCCGTAGACGAAGCGTACACGCTCCGTTCAAAATCCAGCATCCGTAAGAGACTAGGTGAGGATTTTAGACGCTTTGATTGACGGTTTACAATGCTTTCAATGTCGTGTAATAGTAGATTATCGACAGCACCGCCGTTTGACATGTACAACATGCTCTCCGTTTCCTGTTTCGTAAATTAACGAAGAATATGAGATTTAGGGCATTTTAGTCATTTGTAGGAAGTACGGTCTACATGCATATTTTGCTGACGTGATTGACATGGTTTGTTGTCGCATTAGGGAGTTAGGAATGCTTGCATAATCAGTTCGGCGAAGAGATTTGCCTAGTTGCGCACTTTGGGTCGACATACTATATGTAGACTTAAGTGTGTAGTGTATGTGTTTGTATAAATGCTTGTATTTGTATGTATTGAATTAAATGATGTTATGTAGTAGTTTGAGATTGATTTCATGGTTAATATGCTGACCTAAATGATTTCCTACATGTCGACCATATGCATGATTCTATTACATGCGCGGAATGTATGTCTTGAAGATTTGCTTAAGTTGAATGTTATAACATGTGTTAACATGCTCATATGATTATATTTCAATTCCAATACCTTTGCATATATTGCTAATGTGATTCCATAGATGTGTGGAACTTGACTTAGTCCAGGCAGTCGGTAACCGAGCGAATTCGTGGCTGACTGGTCATAGCCACGAACGACGCGTCGATGAACGTGATTCGTGTTTAGAGTTGGCGGCAGTGGTTAGGCCACGCGAAGTGTTTTACGCACTTCATGTCGTTCGACTTGAGATGCGATCGCGCTAGTCGAGCTCGTCAAGTAACCCGACTGGACGATGTATGTTCACCTTGTATGTGTCATAACTGCTTGAACCTAGGGTACTGAACTTACCATTGTAAACCCTGTTGACCATGGTACCTTGATCCACTAAGACTCATGAGTCGGGCATGGTGGTATGGGACACCGTGGTCGAGCTGTCGGCCTACGCTGGGGCCACAAACCTCCCCGTAGTGACCAGTGAGCACCTAGACTCGTGATCAGATTATGGTGGTATGGGACACTATATTCTAGCTGTCGGCCTACACTGATCAGGCGACGAGCCCTTTGTAGTGACCGCGAGCGTATTCTGAGCCCACGGGAGGCGACGACCCTTCCGTTGCAGTAGAGTACAGTAAGCCTGTATCGATAAGGTGATGGGGGAGCGGTGCAACGAGTGCGAGCAACAGCCCTGGCAGCCCTTGCAGTGACCTACGAAATATACATCGTATGAGATTACTAGGAGTGACGACCCTAGACAGGATCTGTATTGGGATTGATACAAGGGAAGTACCTTAGTTTTCCAATCCTGTTGTTTGAATGGACTAATAACAACTTGGAATTCATATCACCATAGCATTGCATGTGCCTGGAAGATGTGGAGCACTCTAGGGAGTATGGCATGCCGCGGTCGTAAGATGTTGCCGCATGAGGGTGATCGTCGGTGAGGGCATACATCACGTCATATCATCTTGCATTAACAACAGTATTAGGATTGTCTGATTTACTGCTTTACTATTATCGCGTGATTGAATTGTGAACATGCTAATCTTTGCTCTATGATTCCACTGAGTTGATCACTCATTTCCACGTTACGGGATGGTGTTTGCAACACCCACCAGACCCTGTTGTAGATGCAGGTGAGGCCGAGATCCAGGAGGTGGAGCCAGAGATCGACGAGGACCAGGACGAGTTCTCGTATATGCAGTATCACGACGGCTTCCCGTAGGCGACCTGGATCGAGGGGACATCAGTGGGACTATTTTGAACATTATTTTTTTATTTATGCATATGTATATGAGACTCAGAGATGTAGTCATACTTTGGAGACAGATGAGATTTACTTTATTTTTTCCATACAGTGATATATATATTGTTTAGTCTTCCGCTTGCTTTTATCACTGGATCTGAAGTATGAATTGCAGTTTTGGTATAATTTTACTCATGTGAATGCTTTAAATCAGACAACAATGAATCATAACCATTTTTGTTGCATAAGTGACGGTCTGGAACTCGGGAGTTGAGTTTATACACGACCCTCGATTTTCAGGGTGTTACAAGTTGGTATCAGAGCATGAATAAGAGTATACTGGGCCTGGGTTATGGTCTCGCGACGTACGCTGTCGCTTCCTTTGACTTAGGTGGGTGCGAGAAGGGTCTAGAAACACGTCTAGGATCGCAGATTCGTCGATAGGCGAAGTCTATTAGAATCGATCGCAAGATCGAGTCTGTAACGCATCTCGGGTCGCGTAAGGCAACCCGAATCGCTTCTAAGCTGTAGGAAGTCAGGTTGAGATGACCTATGAGCGGTTTTAAACCGTAAAAGTGAATCCTTGGGCCGTGGGATGACCACGACTCCTGTAATCAATCGCCAGGGCTTAAAAACCCCGTTTCGCCAAAAATTCTCAAAATTCCTCCTCTAAACACTCTGACCTTCATTTCTTTCTTATCCATTTCATGTTAGGCATCAAACGTAATATGAAAATAACACAAATTAGTACGTTCATAAAATTTTACAGTGAATAGTAAAATTTCATGAAAAATGGCCATAAGGCCATTCTAACTTTACTTTCTTTAGCAACTAAGGATCTAGATAGAGGTACTGGCTCCTTCTACCCCAAATTCATATGCTGCATCATATGGTTTGGTATTCGGGATTACGATGTGGTCCTGGAAAGTCCCGAACACATATTTGGGCTCATACAGATCAAAATACGATGAACTAGGGGGTGGGCCATATATTTCTGGAACCCCTGGACCATGGGGGACCAGACCCATATGGTCCCACCGGCCAACTTGGAAGTTGGCCGGCGATGCCATCGCCGACCGGTGGCGCCCATTTGGCATGAAAGTTGGGTGCACGCCCTTAAATGGGTTGTACATCATCCCCATGTAGCTCCCATCTCACGAAAACCCCTAAATCATACCCCTCCTTCACAAACAGCCCTCCCCATAGCCCTATTTTTGATTTTCAGCAACCACCTCCAAACTCCGGCGTCCCAAATCACTCCTAGGTCCTTCCTTGGCCAAAACCGACCACCACCCATCACTTATTGAGAGTTGGCAGCCCCTCTTCTTGAAGATCTCACCATTTGGAGCTCCAAAAATCCCCAAATAGAGCTGAAATCGTGAGGTGCTTCATTCTACCTTTTTGTTTGTATTTCTCCTTGAAATTATAGCCTTGGGAAGCTTGGAGCATCCCTCTACGATGTCTAGATTTCTTTTTTTCAGATTGGGCAGCCACTTCTTCGCATTTTCACCGTTTTCCATGGCTTTCGTGGAAGCCATTTTAGGCCTTTTATCACTCTCATCCATCATATCTTTGATGGGTAAGAGAAAAACCGCAACATACGAGGCTGGGCCGAGTCTCCCTGCTCGATCGAGAAGACCGCGGGGTGGTGCCGCAAGTTCAAGCGCCGCCGCAGGTCCAGCTCCAGTCCTGGAGTGCCGTACAAAGCGGGATTTGGATCCCCATGCACACCTTGGGCGAACAATTCTTTCGGAGATGCCTCATGGCTAATACACTGATCGCAAAGTGTTATTTGAGGCGGACGTAGATGGACGATTGTTCGGCGAGTATCTGTTGTTCGAACGCATTGAAGCTGCGCATTGGGGTCCGATCTTTGAAGCTCGCGCTCGTGCTAATGTGAGCACCGTTCGTGCCTTCTACGCAAGTATCCAGAATCCTACCTTGGAGCCTTTGCAGTTCAAAATCCCTTTTGGTAGAGATCGGATGGCTACGATCGACGTTCGGTTGATTGCGCGACTTCTCAACGTGCCTCTAGGTGATGTGTATCCTAGTGAGAAGAATCTGAAGACTAGACGTGAACGAGATCGCCGCACCAGGTTTCTGTGCGGTAAGTTGGTTCCATGGCAGCCTAATAATAGCCTCAAGGCGACGTACATGTCTGAGGATTTGCGCCTGCTGTACCATATCTGCACGTTCAATGTTTATCCCAGGTCGACGAACCGCATTTAATGTACAAGTCTTATGGTCGATTTCTTATTTCTGGTGGCCCAGGGAGAGAACGTATGTATGGTCACTTTCATCTTACGGTAGATAGTTCTCATAACTAGGTCAAGAAGAACATCCGAATAGCTTCCCTTTGGCCGACTTATTTGTAAGATTGCGCTTGAGTTTGCCTATAACTTGGGCCGGAATTGCCGGTATCGATTCACACCATCGATGAGTCGACAATGGTCAAGATGAAGATTGGGTCACAATACCGTGAAAATCAACTTGAAAGGGATAGTGGGGATGACTTTGATGATGAGGAAGATCAAAGCGAAGAAGAACTAGAGCAGAGGTTCAGGAAGAAGCTCAGGAAGAAGCAGAAGAGGAGGCTCAGGATACTGATGAGAGCCCTCCTCCTTCTGCGCAGGCTACTATCGACGATCGCCTTACTCGGATGGAGGAGAGTCAGACCGCTTTGCGAAGGGAAGTCCAAGAACTTCGCGCAGAAGTCGCTGATGCCAAGGCCGTTACAAAGAAGAAATTTGGCAAGGTGACTTGCACCTTGAAGGCGATCCTGTGTTGCTTACAGGATAAGGGTGCTCCTCCTCTGTCACCAGACTCCGACTAGCGATGCGATCTTTGATATTATTATCAGTAGTTAGTCATTTCCTGCTTTATGTGTGTAAGCCTGTTAGGGCTAGTGCTTTGTTCATGTTGCTGTTGTTTAACTGTCTTAATTTCCATGTAATTCTCGTCATGATGCTTGTAAGGATATATCCCTTGTATTGTGACAATTTTGATTAATTGAAATGCATGGAATACCTTTGACTCTTTATATGGATGATTGTGGTGTATTTGTGCAAATGAGACTGACAAGGTTACGCCCTATTTTGAATATAGGGAATGCCACCTAAGACTACGCGGAGCACGGCTCGTCTTGCGCTGACTGAGCATATGGATCAGACTCCCTCTCAGTCTGGTACCCATTCGGACCCTGCTGTGGGCCCGATTCCTGAGGCGGTTCGATTGTCTCAGCCTACCGCTGGTCCTACAGATGGACCACCGCCATTTACGCCATCAGTCAGAGAGTCACATCGCGCATCTACTTCCACACCGCATCCGCCACAGCCTGCTCCATCCCCTGACAGATTCGAGCAGATGATGGCTATGATGCTGCAGCAGCAGCAGCTTCTGACCACCATAGTGGGGACATTAGCCCAGGGTGGGGGTGCGACTACATCTACTCCACCTGCACCACCTGCGCATCCAGTTGAGGATGCCTATACATACGCCAAGGATGAGGGCATGGCTCATCCTGCGCTGCCTGCTTTCCCTGCGGGGAATCCTGCCGACACACGGGGCCTATTGGAGCGATTTCAGCGCTTGCGGCCTCCTACTTTCACGGGTTCTCACAGACCCGAGGAGGCTGAGTACTGGCTCGACCGGGTGTTGAAGATCTTGCAGATGTTGCACTGCACCGAGGCCGAGCAGGTAGAGCTGGCTACCTTCCTGTTTGAGAGAGAGGCTAGCATGTGGTGGGATAGCGTACTGCGGACCGTTGCCGCAGACTTTGTATGGACGTGGGCAGCATTTGAGTTCCGCTTCCATGAGAAGTATTATCCCCAGACCTATAGGCACGACAGGGAGAATGAGTTTCTCCGTCTCAGACAGGCAGCGATGATAGTTACCGAGTATGAGCATCGGTTCACGGAGTTGGGCAGGTACGTCCCGACGATTCTAGCTGATGAGCAGATGCGCATACGGCGCTTTTTGGAGGGTTTACGACTGGATATTCGGTCGAAGATGTGCTGTGTTAGCATTTCCTCCTATGCGGAGTTGATTCACATGTCCATGCGGGCAGAGCAGGACGTATATCGACTTGCGCGATCTTGTGGCCCGACTGCTTCTAGGCCACGACCAGATTTGCCAGACAGGCCCTTCGCGGGCAAGAGGCCTCGCATTGATCCTCCTACTAGGACTACGGCGCCTGTACCACCGTTTCGGCGCCCTGATTTGACATCTACATACTGTGGGAGGACGGGCCACTTGGCGCAGAGCTGCTTTTCGAGGATGCGGGACAGTGGGTTCTCGCCGCCGCAGAAGATTGACTGTGTACGTCCACAGGCGATATCAGCACCGCCTATACGGTCAGCTCCTGCGCATCCTTCTTTCAGACCTACGGTATCGCAGATCCGACAGCCTCCACGGCCCTTGACACAGCGGCCGAACCGGCCACAGCAGGCTCGAGTTCATGCATTGACAGCTGAGGCAGCTGCGGCGCCGACTTTCCAGCATTCATCCTTCGAGGTCATGGCCCATATCGGAGGTACTCCCGTTCTTGTCATGGTGGACACTGGTTCCACGATTTCTTTGATATCGCGTGCTGTAGTCAGACGTCTTGGGTTACAGACTATCACTATGGATAGCGTGCGAGTCTTTGCAGCTCATGGGGATTATTTGGATGTCACCCAGATGTGTGAGGGTTGTTTGGTTTATCTGGGAGGCAGGACGATGACTCTTGATCTGGTCGTCGATCCCTCGCTCATTTATCTCGACGTCATTCTTGGCATGGATTGGTTGACTGCAGCGAGAGCCGAGATTGACTGCGAGGCTCATATGGTGACGGTGTACGAGCCTGAGGGCACGCCTTTCACGTTTTCAGTGCGGATAAATCTTCCTTTCCGCATACTTAGCTACGCCACTCTATTGCGCGACGCTGGTGCCCAGGTACTTGAGCAGACGCCAGTTGTTTTCGAGTTCGGGGATCTGTTCAGGAAGATCCCTGGTTTGCCGCCCCGACGTGAGATCGATTTCACTATCGATCTGGTTCCTGGTTCTACACCCGTCTCACTGCCGACGTATCGCATGGCACCATGTGAGATGGAGGAGTTGAGGACGCAGATTGATGGTCTGCTAGAGCTTGGCCTTATACGGCCTAGCGTGTCTCCTTGGGGAGCACCGGTCTTGTTCGTGAGGAAGAAGGATGGTTCGATGCGATTGTGTATTGATTATCGCAGGCTGAACCAGCTCACGGTGAAGAACAAGTACCCTTTGCCCAGGATCGATGACTTGTTTGATCAGTTGAGAGGAGCGCAGTACTTCTCGAAGATTGATCTTCAGTCAGGTTATCATCAGCTGCGCGTCAGGGATGAGGACGTACAGAAGACAGCATTCAGGACCAGTTTTGGCCACTACGAGTTCCTCGTGATGTCGTTCGGTCTTACGAACGCACCGGCCGTGTTCATGGATCTGATGAACCGGGTATTTCGGCCTTTCCTCTATCGATTCGTCGTTGTCTTCATTGACGACATTTTGGTGTACTCTAGGAGTCGAGAGGAGCATGAGGAGCACTTGCGTTTGGTCCTTGATACGCTCAGACGGCATCAGTTGTTCGCACAGTACAAGAAGTGCGACTTCTGGAAGCAGGAGGTGAAGTTTCTGGGACACGTGGTGTCCAAGGATGGCATGGCAGTTGACCTGTCTAAGGTAGCTGCGGTGCAGGACTGGGAGCAGCCTGGTTCTGTCACTAAGGTGAGGAGCTTCTTGGGTCTCGCTGGCTACTATCGGCGCTTCATTCAAGACTTCTCGAAGATCGCGAGACCCTTATCTCAGTTGACACGGAAGGACATGAAGTTCGCCTGGAATGATAAGGCGGAGTCATCTTTTCAGGAGCTGAAGGACAGACTTACGTCCGCCCCTGTGCTAGTATTGCCAGAGCAAGGGGTTAGATACACTATATACATTGACGCGTCTAGCGTTGGTTTGGGTTGTGTCCTTATGCAGAGGGACAGGGTAATTTCGTATGCCTCGAGACAATTAAGGAAGCACGAGGAGAATTACCCTACACACGACCTAGAATTGGCAACCGTTATATTCGCACTGAGACTCTGGAGACATTACCTCTACGGAGAGGAGTTCGAGCTCTTTTGCGACCACAAGAGCCTCAAGTACATATTCACGCAGCGAGACTTGAATATGAGGCAACGGCGATGGATGGAGACGCTGAAGGACTTCAAGTTTGAAGTCTCTTACCATCCTGGGAAGGCGAACCTTGTGGCTGATGCATTGAGCCGCAAGAAGGCGATAGAGTTTGCGGTTCCGCTGATGGTTGCCGAGTGGGATATGGTTGACTTTTTGCGAGACTTTGAGCAGAAACTCATCGTCGATGAGCCATTTGAGTTCATCGCACATGTACAGGTGCGATCTCAGATCGATGACCGAGTCATCGAGGCGCAGAGGGACGATGCGCATCTTACTGAGCTTCGAGAGTAGGTCAGTGATGATGTTGACGCCGACTGGCGAGTTGGTATGGATGGGGGCTTACGTTACCGTGGCCGCCTATGCGTCCCAGATGTCCCTGACTTGAGACGAGAGATTCTCGAGGCTGCGCATTCTACTAGACTCGCGATGCATCCGGGCAGTACAAAGATGTATCGTGACGTGAAGAGGACGTATTGGTGGGAAGGTATGAAGACCCACATAGCTGAGTTCGTGTCCCGTTGTCTCACTTGTCAGCAGGTGAAGGCAGAGCATCGCCGACCACCTGAACTTTTGCAGCCTATGCCGATTGCAGAATGGAAGTGGGATTTCATTTCCATGGACTTCATTTCTGGGTTGCCGAAGACGAGGAAGGGACATGATTCCATTTGGGTGATCGTCGACCGATTGACGAAGTCGGCGCACTTCCTACCGATCAGAGTTACAAACTCTGCAGGCGAGCTGGCTAGATTGTACATCAGAGAGATTGTGCGTCTGCATGGAGTTCCGTTGGAGATCGTGTCGGACAGAGACACGCGGTTCACTTCTATTTTCTGGACTCGCATTCAGGAGGCTATGGGTGTGAAGTTGAAGTTCAGTACTGCCTTCCACCCACAGACGGACGGACAGACGGAGCGAGTGAACCAGATCCTGGAGGACATGTTGCGAGCTTGCGCATTGGACTTCAAGGACAGTTGGGATGACTGTCTTGCATATGCGGAGTTTGCGTACAACAATAGCTTCCAGGGGAGTATCGGTATGGCACCTTATGAGGCGCTGTATGGGCGACCTTGTCGCGCACCGCATTGCTGGTTAGAGGTCGGTGAGCGTAGTTTGATTGGCTCAGAGTTGGTGCAGGCGACGTCAGAGAAGATTGATATTATTCGACGTCGGCTTCTTACAGCGCAGAGTAGACAGAAGAGCTACACCGATACGAGACGACGGCCACTAGAGTTCACAGTCGGGGATCACGTGTTTTTGCGAGTTTCCCTTATGAAGGGAGTCCTTCGGTTCGGGAAGAAGGGGAAGCTGGCACCGCGATTCATTGGTCCATTCCAGATCCTCGATCGTGTGGGAGCAGTGGCTTACCGATTGGCTTTACCCACGCCCCTCGCGAGCGTCCACAACGTATTTCATGTTTCTATGCTGAAGAAGTACGTTGTTGATCCTTCCCATATCATCAGATGGGAGCAGGTGCAGTTAGGAGAGGATGTTACTTATATCCTGCGACCGACACGCATCCTAGACAGGAAGGAGCAGGTACTGCGTAGCAAGGTGATTCCCCTTGTGAAGGTACTATGGACGCATCACTCTGAGGAGGAGGCTACTTGGGAGACGGAAGCCAAGATTAAAAAGAACTACCCACAGCTTCTCGAGGAGTACGAACAGGTACAAATTTTGAGGACGAAATTATTTGTTAAGGGGGGTAGATTGTAACGCCCGTGAAAAATCCGTACTTGGGCTCGAGTACCAACTCGACCCGAAATCGCGTAGAATTAATTTTCATGGAAATTAAGCGTAAGTTAGCTAGCGCAACGCTAGAGTAGCTGGGAAATAGTCCCTGATCACTTTAAATACGTTCTACAAGACCCAAATCGATTAGAACAAACGACTCTACAACACTTTATAACCTCGGATCAAACTCTAAGCAGGTCTGTTCTCTGGACCATATTGAATTCTTGAATTGGATCTAGACCGCGCGTCGAAGGTCCGATACCTCCTATCTTAGACCGTTAGAACCGCCCAGCTGGACTTGACAATCATCTCTAAAATCAAGTCAAACCGATAATCACAGACTATTTCATTGAACCCGGACTGAAGCGACCGCGAATAGGGACAGAATTGAAATTTCAAATTCAAATCTGGCACACGACTTGACGCGTCAGTATTAAGCGTTCTGACCTTCAGAATTCATCCAGATTACACCCTCGGATCAGGAAAAATTTCTATTTATTATCATGAGACTTTCAGCCCTGATCTACGTGCGGTGACCGCTGAACTAAAACTAGTCCGCCACGTGCGATCTGCGAACCCTGCCAGACTGAAAACTTAATACGTGCTACATCTGGTACGCATGAGCTTAAGTCCGATCGCAATCGACCAGGGGACCACCAGAAAGCAGCTTTTGGACTGAAACAGCCCCGAAATGGATAGGCACCAAGTAAACTTCGTTCCGGAGCCTATTTTCGGCGTTTTTAAGCTTATAAAAGGGGTTGAAACCCTCATTTCCCTCTTCCATCCGAAAATTCCAAACCCTAGAGAAAAGGAGAGAGAGTTTGAGAGAAAGAGAAGAAGGGATTTTTCCCGCTTCCGGGCCACCGATTGCTGCTGCTTCAGCACCTCTTCCCAATCACCTAGCTGGTGATTTCTCCGTTCTTTCAGGTACAAAACAACCCTAGAACTTGCTGATTTAGGGTTTATCCAGATTTAGGGCGTGTTAGCTAACGTATTTCGTAAATCAGGTTGTCCTACTGCCGTAGACGAAGCGTACATGCTCCGTTCAAAATCCAGCATCCGTAAGAGACTAGGTGAGGATTTTAGACGCTTTGATTGACGGTTTACAATGCTTTCAATGTCGTGTAATAGTAGATTATCGACAGCACCGCCGTTTGACATGTACAACATGCTCTCCGTTTCCTGTTTCGTAAATTAACGAAGAATATGAGATTTAGGGCATTTTAGTCATTTGTAGGAAGTACGGTCTACATGCATATTTTGCTGACGTGATTGACATGGTTTGTTGTCGCATTAGGGAGTTAGGAATGCTTGCATAATCAGTTCGGCGAAGAGATTCGCCTAGTTGCGCACTTTGGGTCGACATACTATATGTAGACTTAAGTGTGTAGTGTATGTGTTTGTATAAATGCTTGTATTAGTATGTATTGAATTAAATGATGTTATGTAGTAGTTTGAGATTGATTTCATGGTTAATATGCTGACCTAAATGATTTCCTACATGTCGACCATATGCATGATTCTATTACATGCGCGGAATGTATGTCTTGAAGATTTGCTTAAGTTGAATGTTATAACATGTGTTAACATGCTCATATGATTATATTTCAATTCCAATACCTTTGCATATATTGCTAATGTGATTCCATAGATGTGTGGAACTTGACTTAGTCCAGGCAGTCGGTAACCGAGCGAATTCGTGGCTGACTGGTCATAGCCACGAACGACGCGTCGATGAACATGATTCGTGTTTAGAGTTGGCGGCAGTGGTTAGGCCACGCGAAGTGTTTTACGCACTTCATGTCGTTCGACTTGAGATGCGATCGCGCTAGTCGAGCTCGTCAAGTAACCCGACTGGCCGATGTATGTTCACCTTGTATGTGTCATAACTGCTTGAACCTAGGGTACTGAACTTACCATTGTAAACCCTGTTAACTATGGTACCTTGATCCACTAAGACTCATGAGTCGGGCATGGTGGTATGGGACACCGTGGTCGAGCTGTCGGCCTACGCTGGGGCCACAAACCTCCCCGTAGTGACCAGTGAGCACCTAGACTCGTGAGCAGATTATGGTGGTATGGGATACTATATTCTAGCTGTCGGCCTACACTGATCAGGCGACGAGCCCTTTGTAGTGACCGCGAGCGTATTCTGAGCCCACGGGAGGCGACGACCCTTCCGTTGCAGTAGAGTACAGTAGGCCTGTATTGATAAGGTGATGGGGGAGCGGTGCAACGAGTGCGAGCAACAGCCCTGGCAGCCCTTGCAGTGACCTACGAAATATACATCGTATGAGATTACTAGGAGTGACGACCCTAGACAGGATCTGTGTTGGGATTGATACAAGGGAAGTACCTTAGTTTCCCAATCCTGCTGTTTGAATGGACTAATAACAACTTGAAATTCATATCACCATAGCATTGCATGTGCCTGGAAGATGTGGAGCACTCTAGGGAGTGTGGCATGCCGCGGTCGTAAGATGTTGCCGCATGAGGGTGATCGTCGGTGAGGGCATACATCACGTCATATCATCTTGCATTAACAACAGTATTAGGATTGTCTGATTTACTGCTTTACTATTATCGCGTGATTGAATTGTGAACATGCTAATCTTTGCTCTATGATTCCACTGAGTTGATCACTCATTTCCACGTTACGGGATGGTGTTTGCAACACCCACCAGACCCTGTTGTAGATGCAGGTGAGGCCGAGATCCAGGAGGTGGAGCCAGAGATCGACGAGGACCAGGACGAGTTCTCGTATATGCAGTATCACGACGGCTTCCCGTAGGCGACCTGGATCGAGGGGACATCAGTGGGACTATTTTGAACATTATTTTTTTGTTTATGCATATGTATATGAGACTCAGAGATGTAGTCATACTTTGGAGACAGATGAGATTTACTTTGTTTTTTCCATACAGTGATATATATATTGTTTAGTCTTCTGCTTGCTTTTATCACTGGATCTGAAGTATGAATTGCAGTTTTGGTATAATTTTACTCATGTGAATGCTTTAAATCAGACAACAATGAATCATAACCATTTTTGTTGCATAAGTGACGGTCTGGAACTCGGGAGTTGAGTTTATACACGACCCCCGATTTTCAGGGTGTTACAGTACCATTTCATAGACTTCCGTGGTCTTTCCAGTCGAATTTCGGCAACCTTCGACCCTTAACCGATATTTGCACACGATCCTGATTCGTACGCCGTCAACCCGAGTCGACTCAATCCAAGACCATTACCATAGCGATCGCGTCATCGCTGCGGTTCCGATGCCGTGACTTGCGCGCCGAGGCGATACCCTGGTTAAGAGATGTGGGCCAACGTTCGGTGCGAGAAAAACGCCGCGTGTTGCGAAACCCAAGAGAATCTCTACGAGGTGTCACATCAATCCCATCAATCAATCAAACCTTATCACATCACATGTCAAGTACACATCACCTTTCACCCATACCCAAGCAACCACAAAAGTCAAAAAGGTCTAACAAGCCCTTGCCTTTCTTACACAAAAGGCCACCAAAGTCAATAAAGTCTTACACACCCATCTCTCTCCCATCCATCACTCCACCCATCACTCTCTCTCCCTTTACAAATCTTTCTCTCTTTCTCATTTTTAAAGATATCTCCAAGAAAAAAAACCCCATACGTATGAGCCTCTCCCTCTCTTCCAAAAACTCCAAGTGTGGCCCACCTCTCCATCCCAAGATCTCCCACCCTAACCATCCATTTCTCATCTCCTCCGTTGGAATCAAAGCTAAGGAGCAAAGGAAGCCTAGGGAGCAAGAAGGAACGGTGGGTGATCTTTATTTTCTATTTTGTGATTTAAGGGCCCACATTTGGTGGGGCCCATCTTGGTGAATACTTTGTATTGAGGGGCCCATAGTGGCGGGGCCTCTCCTCCACCCAATCTCTCTCTCTCTCTCTCTCTCTCTCTCTCTCTCTCTCTCTCTATCTCTCATGTATTATGGACCCCACTATGTCGTATGATCCACACCGTCTTATCCGAAGGGCCCACCTTGCTGACCACCTTGGGTGGGCCTGGATGTAAGGAAAACACAAATAACGGCTTGATACAAAATTCAGGTGGGCCACGTCTCTATGGGACCCACCACGATGTTATGTGTTACACCCACACTGTCCAGCGTCCCTGGACGCTGGACGTGTGCTGGAAGTGATGGTGGGCTGCTAGGAGGTGGCTAACAGTGATGTACGGTGGGGTCCATGGGATCCACTCCTGTCCTCCACCCCTCTAATGGGCCACACCATGATGTTTGTGCCTTATCCAAACCATTCACCATTCTGGAAGGTGGACCATGTCCATGTGGGGCCCACTTTCATTTTCACGCCCAAGCCCTTAGTTCGCTGGCAGACTGAGTGGAAATACCTTGTTTTAACGGTGGGCCCTAAAGCTCACCTGACAGACTGAGTGGAGATGTCTCGTTTCAATACTTGAGGTCTTGGCAGCGATCCCTAGCGTGGTGGTTGACAGTGTAGCGTGGACTGGCGGTGTGGTCCTTGGGACCCACTACAGCGTCCATTCATCATGGTGGGCCACCCCACGTGTGATCCAGACCGTCTGAACGGTGGGCCCCCCATGGCTCAAGTGGTAGACTGTGTGAAAGATACCTCATTTATACACTGAGGTCTTGGTTTCCCCAGTGGGGTGGCTTACGGTGAGGTGAAGTGGCCGTGGGACCCACCCACGCTGTCCACTGATTTTGATGGCCCCGCCATCATGTAGGTGCCATGTATGGGGCCCTCCCTGATGGATACCCGGTCCAGGCCGTCGAGGGCCTGGACGTTATTTTTTTTTATAAATATATATATTATGCTCCCCTGCGCAACTACGCACGTGTGCACCTTTGCACACGTGCCATGGGTGTCTAATCTGAATGGTTCATGTGATGCGGAATTCCATGAAACCCCATGTAACAAATTTTCACCCCAATCTAAAATTCTGGTGGGCCAGAGTAAAGAGAAATGCAAATTAAGGGAGGAAACTGTTTTCATTTTTCATGGCCCATCAAGTTTCAGATCAAAGTAAAACTTTGGCCTGGGGGGTTTCACGAGGTGTTGTTTCACATGAACAGTTCAGATTTTGGATCCAAATCACCTATGATGGGTTTTCAAAAAAAATCGTACATAGTACGTACGAACTAGTTCGCAGGTGAGCGTTCTACTATATATATATATACGTGATATGTGTGTGCGCAGTGTGCTGGTGGGCCCTACATGAGACCCACCTCTCCCTTGACAAGGCAGCAACGCTACACGAGCTGCGTGTATGCAGCTGTGCCCTCTGACGTTAGTAAGGGGCTGGTCCCACATGAGGTATGTGATTTTACCCAACTGCCCATCCACCGTGGAGGTGGGACCACCTTGATGATGTGCTGCATCCCAGCCATGATGTGTGTGTTTGACACATGCCGCTCATCTGTTTTTGATGGTGGGACCCACTGCCACCTCACAATAGTAAGTTTTGTGGGTCCCACTT
The DNA here is from genome assembly GCA_037074715.1 of Magnolia kwangsiensis. Classification (NCBI taxonomy): domain Eukaryota; kingdom Viridiplantae; phylum Streptophyta; class Magnoliopsida; order Magnoliales; family Magnoliaceae; genus Magnolia; species Magnolia kwangsiensis. The sequence continues at coordinate 92,103,502 of CM073585.1, forward strand.
CTAAGGCGCTATTTATATTATAAATTATATATTATAGTATATATTTTATCATATATTATATGTTATATATTATATATAGTATATACTTGGTGGTGGGCCCTACGTGGGGCCCACCTTGCCCTCCTAGTGCAGCCAGCTGCCCGTACAGCAGCTACCTAGCTGCTCCTTGTTGGAAGCAAGCCCGCAGGCCGATATTGGTATATGTGTCATATCGATACCGTTCACTATGCTGAACGATGGGGCCCACCATGTAGCATTTGTTGTATCCATGTCATCCAACCATTTGTGAGAACATTTTATAGTATGGGAGAATGGATGAATCAGATCTAAAGTTCAAGTGGCCCCACCATTTAAATAGTGGATAGTGACATCCACCGTTCAAACTTCTAAGGGCTGTGGTAATTTTCCATTTAAGCTGGTAGTGTTTTCACTTCATTTATCTCTATGTCAACCTATGAGTAGGTCGGATCTCAATTATACATAAGGTTGGGCCCAATTTGATATAAATGAGGCCCATCGGTATGCCCTATTTGATGAACATGAAGCCCGTTGGTGGGCCCATGTAGTGTGGCCTACGTGAATCTGGCCCGCTTGACATAAGAAGCCCATTGTGATTTATTTGGGGCCCCGGTGTGAGGCCCACCTGATGTGTATTTGAGACCCGATGCTATGTATATGAGGCCCATGTAAATAGGCCCATCTTGATGTATTTGTGGCCCGTCCATTGAGGCCTACCTGTTGTATATATTGAGGCCCATGTGTAGGGCCCACCTATTGTATATTTAAAGTCCATGGGTTGTAGCCTATAGTGATGTATATTAGGCCCACGTGATGTAGCCCATAGTGATGTGTATTGGGCCCAGGTATGTGGCCCACCTGTGAAGTATATTTGAGGCCCACTTGCAAGGTATTCGAGGCCCATGAATGAGGTCCAATGAGATGTATGTGTGGCCATTACGTTATTTATGAATCTCTCATGTAGGCCACTCCTTGGGAGCAATGTTGGTTAGATGTCCACATTGAGGGGCAATGATGGTTAGACGTCCTCATCGTGACTTCCTTTAGGCCTTACTAGGCCCATTCTCTTCATGGATTAACCCAAATAAGTGGGCCCCATTCACTGTATATGAATGACTTCATAACGACGGCCAACGCTGATTATCGACCCTGATTATCGGTGCCGATTACTGATGCTGATTATCGGTGATGATTATCGACCCTGATTATTGGTGCTGATTACCGATGCTGATTATCGGTGCCGATTATCATGACCATTGCTGATTTCTGATTTTCGATTGACGTGACCGGTGTGCCGATTAGGATTGTCGTGACCGATTGCTAATTAGCGATCGAGGCTGTTTATCATGACCGATTGCCGATTCTGATTGACGTGACCGATTTGCCGATTCCGATTATCGATCGATTTCGATTGTCGTGACCGACTTGCTGATTTCGCTTGTCGTGGCTGAATTGCCGATTCCGATTGAATTAATCTAGTTGTCGATTCTGATTGTCAAGGCCGATGGTATAGGCCAATTTCGATTGTCGAGGCCAAGTATTGAGGCCGATTCCGATTGCACGAGGCCCATGGGACGTAGCCCATTGTGATATATTTTCGGCCCATATGATGAGGCCCGACTTGTTGTACATTAGGCCCTTGTGTAAGGCCACGGGTCCACTATATGATAGGCTTTATGCAGGCCATTCCGTGGAGGCAATGATGGTTAAATGTCCACATTGTCGAGGCCAATTGTTGATGTCGATTATTAATACCGATTATGAGTATATGACAGTATAGCATCATGATACATGCCCATGCGCATCATCTGCATGATTGTTATGAGACGTGATTGACCATTGCATATGTCATTAGGTAGGTTATTATGAGACTCCCTGATAGGGGGAGGTTATCTCACATAAGCACATGGTATGCGCAGGATTGATGCATGACTGGATTGTATGACTCATGCATCTTACATTGTGTGTTGTGATTATTGTACTCCCGAGTGACATCAGGGCCGTGGCCTCCACAGGCATATCGTGGATGGTTAGACGGGACACCGAAAATCTGTTCGAGCATCGGGCTTCCATAGATGGTCGTGGGTGAAAATCCCTAAACACGCTTTTGGTACCAGAGGACGCCCCAACGTCGAGACCGAGTGGATACATGAGCGCCCGAGTGCCGAATACCAGAAGGCCGCGTCTCCCACTTGTTCACTCTCCAAGTGTAGGGTTGTGATGTAGTAATAAACTCGGTAAGACTGAGGTCGAATCCCAAAGGACTGAAACTTGTACGTAATCTAAAACTAACTAGAACTAGAACTAGAATGAGATGAAATCTAAATCAACTAGAATTTAAAGAAGATCTGTGAAATTATTATCTAAAACTTAAGGAAATTCAGAGGAAGGAAAACTAGGGATTCAGAGGATCCACTTGTAGAGATTAGGGAGATCTTATGCCTATTTCATGAATTATGGAAATTAAATGAACTGTCATTGATCTAGTTTTCAAGAGATGAAAGGTATATGAATTAGAATGGATTCCATCACCAAACCATGCCCAGGAGACTATGGCAAACAACAAAATTAAACTAATTACCAACCAATCAACATGCTATGAAGGTTAGGAAGGGTACCGACATCCGACCATGCCCAGGAGACGATGGTGAACAACAGGGCTTCCTGACGTCATAAACGTAAAAGGGATAAGAAAATATTCAAAGCATTGCAGACCCATTGTAATTTCAGTCACAACAGACCATTAAAGATCAAAAATATTTTCATTAAAATCAAACTAAAACCAACTTCAATTCAAAAATTAAAATTAAATTAAAAGCATATAATCTCTTATCTCACTACAAGCTTCACCTCCTAGCCCTAGCTAGGAGGATTTAGCCTGCCATGGATGGGCTCAATCCAAATAAATAAAGAGAAAAAGGAAAGGAAAAGAAAAGGGAAAGAAAAGAAAACAAAGCTCCTCTCTCTCTCTCTCTCTCTCTCTCTCTCTCTCTCTCTCTCTCTCTCTCTCTTCACGTTCCAACTCCAAGCTCCCACGGCTGCCTCCTCCCGGTTGAATATTGAATTCCTGCTCATCCCTTTCTCTCTCTTTTATAGTAGCAGGGACGGTGGCTGGAAAGCTTCGAGCGCAAGTTCTCTTTACGCACAACAAAAGGAGTTTTCAATTTCGAAACAATTTCGTAGTTACTTTTACTTGTACACGAACTCAACCCGCATTTGGCGTAGGTTTCTGACCAATCCAATCAGTCTGACCTCTTGGCTGTGCTTTTGGATACCCGTTAAAGCCTGTGAACGGTCTGGATCATGGATTTGGATGTCCCCTCGATCGCAGAATGACCCCAAAGTGGCGGTTTTCCCCGGACTGTGTAAACGGCGCATGTGATTGCACTGAACTCTCGGTGGGACCCACTTTCTATGGCATTTATGAAATCCACACCGTCCATCGTCTTGTCCTCGAAGTTTTGATCGGGTATGGATGGTTCTAATCATCTTTTAATGTGGTCCACTGAAACAATCAGGCTGTAACGGCCATTGAACGGTCATTTTACGAATGCTGTAGCGATCGTGTACATGTGCATGGCCTCCAAAAAATCAGCATGATTCAACTGGATTTCCTCCCTCTGCCTGATGGACAGCTCAGATCAAACCCCTGCAGTACAATGGTGGCCCACTAAGCTTCGTCCGCAGGCTCTGTTGCGAAACAGAGCCTGCGTATTTGGCTCCGCAATAGCTGGTGTGCCCATGGGCGATGTCAGTGAGGATATCCATAGCGTCCATTGAGATCTACGCGAAAAATCGGGTGGGAATAACCGGTTTCGAATCAAATAAGGTGTGGCCCATGGGTAATTTCGTTGCACCGTCGATCTTCTATTTTGACGGCTGAAATCATCTCTCTGTTGTATCCCGGAATTCCGCCACCTAGGCTTTGGTAACATGGGCCTTGGGAATATGACGGACGGGTTGGATTGTCTATTGGGACAATGGGTGGACCCCACAATAGCAATCGAGCGTCAGCGTGCATGCTGACGCTGTTTAAAAACAGCGATTTCCTTTTGCTGGAGGAGTCGGTCTACATCGACTTTGACCGAAGGCCTCGGTCCAGTGCACAGATGGTGCATGTTTACACTGTGCACACTCAGTGCATAGGTAGGGTCCATCATGATGTATGCACAAGATCCGCTCCGTCCATCCATCCTGCTATATCATTTAAGCCATTGAGTCTAATTTTGAAGCATTTACAGGTACCAGGCGGGCCCAAAATCAAGATTTTCGGGGCTGATCTGTATGTTGAGCCACTTTTAGAGAGATCCATCGGCTGAAATTTGACTTGTACGGTTAATTTCTTGTCCTCAGGCCACGTATGAAGTTTTGAACCGAACGGATAGTGGGAAACATGTGATCTTGCATTCTGGATGAGTTTTAGGACATTTGAGCTTCAGTTTTTTGATTTTTGCTGATCCCTGGCCTTGACCTTGGTCCCCTGGAGTCCGTATCTTGCCTTGGTGTCATCAGGGTGTTAAATCCATGCTGTAAACATCCTTTTCAGTCCCCGCTTGTAAATCCACCTTGCAGCACAAACATGATTAAACCAGGCCGTTAAACAGTATCATATACGTAAAATCAGGTAATTACTAAGGTCTAATATGCAATATTTGACCCTCAACACCACTGTTCCGTGGTCGGTTGGGAGGGGGTGTGGCCTTACCCGCCCGAGCACAGGGGGTATTACTAGGCTGAGTTTGACCAGCTCTAGGAATGGGTTTGCTATCGACATGCCGGATAGGTATTGGCAGACTATTGGCCAGGCGAATAGTGAGGTTTCTTACGCTCACTTGGACCGTGCAGCTAGGGAGAGCGGCAGTACCATTTGGAGTGTAATAAACTCCGGTAATTTCTCCAGAGAGTAACCGTACTGATATGTGGACTTATTGAGCAGGAATTACATATTCATTCATTCATTCATTCACTATCCACTCGGGCTTATGGTGCGCAACTAATTGTTGTGTACCCTCATTATGGCAAGAATTTCGGTTGGGCGCGCGACCAACCTGAGATCAGGAGCTTACCACATCGAGTCTGACTATCCAAATTTAGGTATGAGACTAGTTTGGATAGAAGTCCCTTGTGATGGACCCCATAGCCTGCGATACTATGTACTATCATCCCAACTTCACACTTCAGCATGGTCATTCCATTCGCACCGCATATTGCATTACATTCGCAGCATATAACATTTTGGGTTACTGTGTTCCTGCATTTATATGGTCTAGATACGGCTGATGCTATTCGTGAACTCTTCAGGAATTACGTACTGCATCGCATCTTCGGCATCTGACATTTGGCTCTTTATGACTCCTCATTTGCATAGCTATTATATAATGCGTATTCTGATATTGATTAACTTCTAGGCTTGTCTGTATTTTCGCTTACTTTGTTGTCATATGATTTATGATCTTGTCAATATTCTGTTTACTATGATAATTCATGCTCTTGTCAGTATTTCTGCTTATTCCGACATTATACCATTCATGACTTACCAGTGTTTCTGGTATTGTATGATTATGGCTTTGTATTGAATACTTGACACTTACCTTGTGCACACACTTACACCACCCTCTAAGCTTTTTTATAAGCTTATGCACGATTGATGCGTGCAGGTGATGTTAGGTTGCAGAAGCATTGAGCTTGGAGCGTGCAGCTGTTTTCTGGAGCTTTGATTTTGACATATGTATTTTCCTTTCAGCATTATATTCAAATGATTATATTAGTGGATATGTGATGATGATGTTGCCTTTATGATTTGGGTAAACTTGTGGTTATGCTTCTTACGAGATAAATATACATTGAAAAATCCTCCTTATAGGATCCCAGGATCGAAATTTGGCGTATAGGAGCTAGGAGCCGAGAATGGGGTACTAAGGAGGCTGTCGGCACCGGATTCGGCGATCGGGATTCCTGTGAGCCCGATCTCTGAATTTGGGGTGTGACAGGAGGGTCCCCGCCATTATGGGCCCTCCATAGTTACAATACAAACATTAAGTGGGTTCCACGATAAGTGGGCCCTAAAAAAATTAAAATGAAGGACGATCACCCACCTCTTGGCTTCCTTCTTGCTCCCCTAGCCTCCTTAGCTCATTGCCTTCACTTTAGATGGTGGATAATGGACCTTTGATGGTGTGGATGAGAGATGAGAGGTGTAGATGGAAGATGAGAAGGTGGGCCACACTTGGGATTTGGGAGAAGGAGCTTGTACATGTGATTTTTTTTTTTGCTTGGGAGTTGTTTGGAGAAATGAGAGAGAAAGAGTGAGGGGATGGGTTAAAGGGATGGGTAATAGATGTGAAGTGTACTTAACATGGTATAGGTGTGTAAGAAAGTGATGGGTGATGGGAGAAAGAGTTGACTTTGAACTTGCTTGTATAAGAGAAATGTATGGGTTATTGTACTTGACTTGATGTATGATGTGTACTTGATTGATCGGATTGATTGATTGATTGATGGGACATCTCGTAGAGATTCCCTCGTAATCCACAACGTGTGGTGTTTCTTTGAATCGAACGCGAGCCTATATCTTCCACCCTGGGTATCGGGTCGGTGCGCGAGTCGCGGCGTTAAAACCGCGGCGACGGCGCGGTCGCTAAGGTACAGGTTTCGGGTCGAGTCGACTCTGATATACGGGACTCGACTTAGATTCGAGCGTAAACGTCGAATACAGGTCGAAGGTCAAAATTTGACCGGAAGGACCGCAAAAGAATAGAAATGGTACGGTCTAGGACACGGGTCTTACAGGTTGGATTTGAGGGGTTTTGGGGTTTTAGGGGCTGGAGAATTTGGAGATTTTTAGAGGATGGTTGCTAGCTATGGAGGGAAGAAATGAGAAGGAGGGAGAGATAAGGAGAAAGAGAGAGACCATGATGGTTTTGTAAGAGACTTCATCATTACTATAGGGAAGAGTTTACAAAGTTGTAGGTTAGATTAGGTCTCTTAGTGGTGTTTGTGGTTGGTGGTGTTAGTTATGAATTTTTGTGTAGTATGTGGGTAGTGTACCTTGGAACTTGTGCCAAGAGTGATGGTGGTCCACATGCATTCCACCTAAGTGGGCCACATGATCTATGGTCATATAATAAATGTACATAACTTTTGGTCCATAGGTCGGATGGACACACAAGGCACGTCGTTGGAACGACAACGACGATGCGAACATGATGACATAGGTCTCGAGTCAATCTGAGTCGCGTCAACTTGACCAGACTCAAGGTTGACCGCAAACACAATCTAAGGGTCACAGGTCACCGGGATTCAACCGGTAAGACCGTGAGACCAAAATGGACGGAATGCATACTCACACACACACATACACACATGCGAACTTGGGTTGAGTCTCACAATGGGTCATATACAATCTTAATGGGCCTCATACAATCATAATGGGCCTGATATACATCAAATGGGCCGTATCACATGGGCTTCATATACAATACATCGGGCCTCACCACTTGGGCCTCATATACCTCACAATGAGCCTTATACACGGGCCGCATATACATCACAATGGGCCTTATTACATGAGCCGCATATACATCACATCGGGCCTCGAACATGGGTCGCATATTCATCACAATTGGCCACATCCATGGGCCTCAAATACATCACAATGGGCCTCATAACTAGGCCTCAAATACATCATAATGGGCCCTCATATATATCATAATGGGCCTCATATATGGGTCATATATACATCACATCAGTCCTTATCATATGGGCTTCATATGCATCACAATGGGCCCCATTACTTGGGCCTAATATACATCACAATGGGCCCCATCACTTGCGGCCACAACGGGCTCCGCATACGGCCATAATGGGCCTCACATACGGCCACAATGGCCTCACATACATCAAGTGGGCCCTGCATACAGCAGGTGGGCCCAATGTACACAGTAGGTGGGCCTTGCAGGTGAACAACATAGATATACATGCATCAAGGAGGGTTCCCACAATCCAGAGGCTGGATGGTGGGAATATGCAACACGGAGATCATGGTAGCCTCAAGTGGGACCCATGGATGCACGGAGTGGATACAACACTGCATCAAGGTGGGCTTGCATGTATAGCAATGGACAGACGGTGTGGATTTAAAACACGTACATCGTAGTGGTTCCCACTGTCCAGACCACTGGACGATGGGAATCCACAATACATACACCGAGTGGGGGCCCACTTCCATGTGTGGATGGTGTGGGTGACACACATACATCACATACAGCCCCACAGATGGCTCTATGCTTACAACACATGAGGTGGGTCCCACCTTTTGGATGAATGGTGTAGATAAAACACTACATCACGGTAGGCCCCACAAAGCTCACTAATGTCAACCAGCAAGGGACCCACCGTCCTAACTTTGGACAGTGAGGATTTAGAACTCATACATCAAGGTAGGCCCACCCCACACGTGTGGCACGTGCGGGTGGGTCCCACATTCTAAAAGGATGGGCGGTCTGGGTATAACCATACCTCATGGTGTGACCACAGAACTTGCTGACGCCAGAACTTGAGTGGGCTGTTGGCCCACAGAACTTGCTAACGCTAGACAACAGCTACTGTTGCTAGCCGTCCAGCGGATGGACGACCCAGATATAATGTATGCATGAGGTGGGTCCATATGTGTGGGACCCACTAGGGGCTTTGAATGAAGTTAATATTTATGTTTTCCTCTCCATCTGGGCCTGCTGCTGGACAGTCGGACAAGGTGGGTCCAATGTATGGACGACATGGATATAATACATACTTCATGGAGGGGTCCATCCGGGTGGGTCACACGGCCTCTTCATCACCATAAAAATGAAAGAAAGGGAGAGAGAGAGAGAGAGAGAGAGAGAGAGAGAGAGAGAGAGAGATGGGAGGAGCTTCGCTACTATGACCTCCTGCATGGGTATGCATGCATTAAGATGGGCCCCAAAAATCATGTGGACCTTAAATTACAACCAAGATCTAGCGTCATGAACACCCACCAATTTTGTTCCTTCTTGACTCCTTGGAATGCTAAGCTCCTCGACTTCCTCTTTGATGATGGGAGATGAAAATTAAAGTGTGAAGATGAGAGTTGAGGGGGTAGGAAGTGGGCCACACCTAGGCTCTCTCTTTGGGAAGCTTGGACGCCCACTCTCTCTTGGTGCTTGAAAAAATGGTGGAGAAAATAAGAGAGAGAGGAGATGTAAGAAGAGAGGGATGTGTTGCTGTAAAGAAGGGATGAGTTATTATAAGGAATGATTGACTTTGGGGATAAGAGAGAGAGGGATGTCATGCTTTGTTGGTAAGAGAGGGATGAGTTGTACTTGATTGATGTGATTGATTTGAAAGATTAGGTAGAGATTCTCTCGAGATTCGCAAATGCACGGTGTTTCTTAGAGATAAACACGAGCCCATAACTCCTGTCTTGGGTATCGCATCGACGTGCGAGACGCGGTATTAGAACTGTGGCAACGGCGCAGTCGCAAGGGTACAAGTTTCGGGTCGAGTCGACTCGAGTTAATAGGGTGCAACTCAGGGTCATGCACAAATGCCGATTATAGGTCGCGGTTTACCGGAATTGATAGAGAAGATCGCGGGAGTTTACGGAATTGTACGGACTAAGATACGAGACTTACGTATAATAATATTAATATATTATAATATATTTCTTATACAATTTATATAATTCAAATTATGCAATCATCTCATACATCCAACCATCCCTCTCATCCATCCAATCATACTTCCCATCCATATTATATATAAATATAATTGGGCAGACAACCATGGGCAACGTCGGACCATCCACCAAAAAACCATGATTCCATGAAACATGAAAAGGGGGTTCGGTTTTGGTTGTTTACTAGACAGATGGGCAGGGTAGTGACAGACAGGGTGAGCATGACAGTGATGGACGACTAGACGGGTGCAAGCAGGGCAATGACAGATGGACAAGGGTGAGCTGGGTAGTGATAAATGGGCACGGGCTTGAAAGTCGGACTCTAACCATAGGTTGGGTCTTAGGATGGGTGGACGAGTGGCTCGAGCATAGAGAGAGAGAGAGAGAGAGAGAGAGAGAGGTGGGTGATCATTCAGGTTGAGAAGAGAAATAGAGGTAGGTTTTTTTTTTTTAATTTTTTAATTTTTAAGTTGATATGTATATCAGCTGGTCGAGTGAGTTGAGTTAGACTGATCCAAGTCGAATTTGAGTTGTAGACCAATTCGAGTTGAGCCGAGCTTGGCTCAAAAATTTTCCAATCTTAAATATTTAGCTTGATTTGGTCGAACCTAGTTTCAAGTGAGTCGAGTCGAGTTTTTTCGAGCTAAATTGAGCAAGTTTAACCGATTTAGCTGGGTTTGTGTCCAACTTTGATGGAAAGAGTTGCTTAGCTTTAGTGGACCAAACCACTGGAAACAGTGGAAATTGAATGCCTTGAAAACTTCTTGAGGGGCCAGAAGTTTTGCATAAAGATATTCATTTTTTCCCTTCATCCTCGTCTGTGTTACCTTACAAACGGATTGGATAACAAATAAACATCACCGCAAGCCCTGGGAAGGTTTCAACCGTAGATGTCATTATCCCTGCTATTATCTATGGCGTGGTCCACTTCAGCTTTGGACATGCTTCCAATTTGGGCTCATGACATAAGATGAGCTGATAAAATGAATGGACGGTGTGGATAAGACACATATATCAGGTTGAGTCCCACAGAGTTTACCTGGTATACGCAATCCACGTCCGATGGAAACGTGGGTAAGTAAAGGAATTCACCTCTGATTTGATTTCTTAACTGGATGTTTGGTGGACACTTGATGGATGGTGGACATGAAAAGTAGTAGCTTGTTCGTATTTAATCAGACATTTGGATTCATTCAATCAATCTGATTTTTGGGTGATAACCTATCTACAGTGAATCCTAGATCAACATGGCCCTGTACTAGAGAATCAAGTAACTCCATGCCAAGCTCTGGATGGGGTGACATTTGGGGAATGATCACATGCATTTCGAGCTGTGTGGGGCCAAGTGGTGATGTGTATATGGAATCTGAACCGTGCATCTTGTGCGCCTCATGGGAGCCGTACATGTCAATGATCATCATCCTTATTAAAAAACTAAGGTAGGACACACCACAGGGAAAAATGTAAATTCACAACTATAACCTATATATATATATATATATATATATATATATATATATATATATATATATATATATATATATATATATATATATATATTATCTTCTTATGGCCCACCTAAACTTTAGAATAACTTAAATTTTTGTGTGTAGATTTATCCTTATGAAGTGCACCTGCTAGAAGTTTCTGTGGTGGGTGTCCTTCATAATGTCCCATTATTCCTTTTGTGTGACCCACCTCAGTTATGATTCAGATGCATTGTGAGAGCTATACCTAATGCTGGGGCTCATCTATTGGACGGTTTGGATTCCACATACACACTACGTGTGAGCTCCACACAGCTCAAGCGTATGAAAGTTACTAGGTTCGGACGCAAATGAAATTCGCAAAGATTTATGTGAGCGGAATAGGTGTGGGCTCGGCCTCACCCAAAACGGCGTGCATATCATGGGCCCACCTTGATTTATGGATTCCATATCTAAGTCGTTCATCTGTTTTTCTACATCATTTTATGACAAGAACCCAAAAATAAAGAAGACCCAAATCTCAAGTTGACCATGCTATAGGAAACAATGATAATCGCATGCCCTACCATTAAAGACTTCCCGGGACCCACCATATGGTTTCCATAATGTTTATTTGCCATCAACCTGTTGATAAGGTCGTATAAACCTAGATGAAAGGGTAGAACAAATATCAGCTTGATCCAAAGCTTTTGTGGCCCATTAATGGTCAATCACCTGTTTCCTATGATATGGTCCACCTGAGAATTAGATCTTCTTCATTTTTTGTGTTCACGCCTTAAAATATCTGGAAAAACGGATGGACGGTCTAGATATAGAATATATAAATCAAGGTGGGCCCCAAGATAAGGCAATCCGAGGCTTTTGCACGATACACGTTGTTTTTCACTTATGACAAACGGGGCCATTATGAGGTAATCCAGATGGTTGGTCCGTTGAGTCTGGATACCACTTTCCTACAACACCCATGAAAAGGGTTCACCTTTGATGTGTGGGGTCCACTCCATCCATCGTTTGCGCTAGCTGAGGATGTAAGCTGCCGATCCAAAACTCAGCCACACCATAGGGAAAACTAGCGATGGCGACTACCTTTTTGGGCCCGCGTGATAATTATATCCCATCCAATCCGTTCATAATTACATAAGCCCCCTTAGAGACCTTGAGCACTTCACCTAGTCCCAATAAATTAATTTTAATTTAACTCAAAGAATGAAGTCAAACGTTTCTTTAATTTTGAAAAATATTTCACTTTTTAAAATTTTATAGTTATTTCATTCAATAGCCACAATGCAATTAAGCCAACTCTAACCTTTATGCTAGTTGAGTTATTCTCCATCAATACCAAGACATACTAGGTTTGTATGTGCTAAAAGATACATGCGATGAGTTATACAACTATTAAGTATCCAATTCTAGTAAGTGTGGCATGATCGCTTGCTATCAATACCTTAAGTGAATTCTAGTGATGACTCTCCTACTTAATTAACTTGATTCCTGGGCCAGCAACTTGCATCTAGGTATTTGAATTGTTACTATTGATACAGTTTTCTAGTTGTCTTGACTAGGCCTTTGAATCTCTGTACAAGTAAAACGATAATGGGAACTCTGGTTAAGCCAAGGGGCCCTCTGGTGCCAAAGTTAGACAGGGAATTCGGGTTAAGGTGTATTAGAGTTTTAGTGCATCCCTTTTTCTGTAGATTGTGGGCCCTATTTATAGCCCTAGTGCAGGTTACATAGATGAAAAATTCTCTATAGGATAGCCTCCCATTACAGATGCCTTCTGAGATCCTAGGTTGAGATCTCGAAACGACCTTTATGATAAGGTTAAAAGGTTGAGATCTGAGAATACATGAGTAGGTTGTTGGACGTAGGCCAATGGGACCCACTGGTGAGCAATCACTAGTGAGTGGGTCCCACAAATTTAGGCTTCTTACGGCCTTTTTCTTTTTCTATTATATTGCAAATTCAACTTCGAATTTGATTTATGATAGGAGATAAGGATAAGAACGGATAATATGGTCTTATCCAATCTCTATAAGATAACTTCTCATTACAGATGCCTTCTGAGATCCTAGGTTGAGATCTCGGAACGACCTTTATGATAAGGTTAAGAGGTTGAGATCCGAGAATACATGAGTAGGTTGTTGGACGTAGGCCAATGGGGCTCACTAGTAAGCAATCACTAGTGAGTAGGTCCCCCAAGTTTAGGCTTCTTACGGCCTTTTTCTTTTTCTGTTATATTTCAAATTCAACTTTGAATTTGATTTATGATAGGAGATAGGGATAAGAACGGATAATATGGTCTTATCCAATCTCATGCGATCTCTCATTCCTTTCCTATATAAAGGATGAGACTCTCTCTTTTGTGGGACATCATAAGCAATACCGAGAGTATATAGAGAGAGATATAGTGTGCACAGTAGTCTGTCCATTTTGGCTTGTCTTTAGGACAATCTAATCCATATATCGCAATCCGGGACCACTTTATACCGTAGGATCAGGGGTGTGAATAGATCCATCTACTCTAGTAGTAGATAAGCGGGTCATGGGAGCGTCAATCTTCTGCTTTGTGGGGGTTCCAAAACTCGTGTAGACCGTCAGATCTTAAGGGCTCACCTTCCACATTTTCCAACAGTGGTATTAGAGAGAAGGATTTTAATCTTTTTCTTAAGCTGATTTTTCACATCAGCTTTATATTTAAGAAAATAGTCAAAAGCCTCAGATTTGTGTGAGATGAGATACATATCCATAGTGTGAGTAATCGTCAATGAAAGTGACAAAGTACTGACATCTGTTTCTGACATGTACATTAAAGGATCCACAGATATCTAAATGGATTATCTCTAGTGTGCCCTTGGACCTAGCAGCTTTGGAAAATGGTTTCTTCGAAGTCTTCCCGGACACATAATGCTCACGAGATGACAAATTAACTTTGGATAAGGAGTCTAATAGATTAGAACGTACTAGTCTTATCATACGATCTTTTCCGTTGTAACCTAACCTCGCGTGCCATTTTTGAGATTCAGATACTAAAGTTTTATTCGACATAGCAGATAAAGCAAGAGAGACATTATCACAATCTACGTCTAAAATAAATAAATCAGAAATTAAATTTCTCCATTCAAAGATGAGGTTATTTAGTCTCAAAGAAACTCATGTCTCGAAAAATCGAATATCAAAACCATCAAATAATAATTTAAAAATAAAAATTAAATTTTGACGCATCCCCAGTGCATAAAGAGTATTACGGAGGATTATTGTTTGCCCTATGCACGTACGGAGATGGAGAACCTCGATCCCTAGTACGTCTTCAACAACATTATTGCCCATGTATAGCTTGTAACTTCCATTGGCTACAGGCCGAAAATCCTCGAGTCCTCAATGACTCTTCGTCACGGGCTTTGTTGCGCCTGAATCCAAAATCCACTCATTAGTATGGTATCAACGGAAAGAATTTCACAACAAACGCATACGTACAAAGTATTTAATGACTGAGAAATTACTGTCTTTTTATGGGCACACTACCGAGCATAATGACCGAAATTTTTACAGACAAAACAGACTATATTTGTCTTTTTCTGCTTCTTCTTTCCATTCCCCTTCTTGAGATTTGGAGGAGGTGTTGTGGTTACTTACAGATTGCTTTGATTTGATCTAATCATTGGAACGTGTGAGTAGCCAGTCCCGTAGGTGACTCTTTATATCCTTAGCTACTCTCCTCTTGTGTATATGAGAATGAGATTGAGTGTTGATACTTTAGTGTACTATGACGAAAAGTCCTTGATTGGCCAGACTCGGTTACGCTAGGGAAACAGCTTGATTGATTCCAAATTACACATCTACGTGGGAAAGATCCTGTGACAGCTATACTAAGTTTTTAGAACTTTAAATATGCACTTGAAGACTTATTCGTTGACAGTATCAAGTTGTTTTTTAATAAACTTTTTCAAACAATATTTTTTCTTAAAAGCATATATATATATGTATTGCTTTAAATCGATTTTAGTTGAAGTTTGTGAAAAATCAAGTTTTCAAAATAACTTGATAAGTTAGATAAGTGCGTATGTTGACCGAGTACTCCAGATCGAGAGTTAACTCCATCCGGTGTGGTCATGTGGACTGGGACAAACATTACAAAGCTTGGGTTATTGAGTACTAGTTATGTGGTCAGTTAGTACTTAAACACCTATAAGAAGATTATGATGATCCAGTTGGCCCCACGCCTCTGATTCTTTTGATCGCGATGTTTGGTCTTTGATTGTTATTAGGCGAGTTAGATGGACAAATATTGTGCCTATCCCACGATGTGATTGAGTGAGAGATGTTGGAAGTAGGCCAGTGGGGCCCACTGGTGAGCAATCAGTAGTGGGTGGGTCTCACAAGTTTAGGCTTCTTCCAGCCTTTTTCCTTTTCTGTTATATTTCAAATTCAACTTTGAATTTGATTTATGATAGGAGATAGGGATAAGACCGGATGATACAATCTCATCCAATCTCATGCAATCTCTCATTCCTTTCATAAATAAAGGATGAGACTTTTTCTCCCGTGAGACATCATAAGCAATATCAAGAGTGTACGGAGAGAGATATAGTGTGCACAGTAGTCTGTCCATTTTCACCTGTCCTTAGGACGATCTAATCCATATATCGCAATCCGGGACCACTTTATACCATACGATCAGGAGTGTGAATAGATTCATTTGCTCCAGTAGTAAATAGGTGAGCCATTCGAGTGTCAATCTTCTACTTTGTGGGGATTTCAAAACTCGTGTAGATCGTTAGATCTTGAGGGCTCACCTTCCGCATTTCCCAACATAGGTAACTCAGCTCGACTAGTTGAGGCCAAGCTCTCAATTTGTAGGCTGATGCCGTCGTGAGGTCCGCCCTGCTTTTGATGTGTAGGTCGAATTGATTCATATAGAGAAGTTCTAAATAAACTTTTTTATATACACTTATAGAGTAGTTATTTAAACCCAATTTACGGTCAAGGAACAAAGAAAAACTAAGGAAAATTATCGAAAATTTGAATTATCATGGCATCAAAGCCACACATATGAACCATCGATCCTTTAGTCCTTTGTTATCACGGTCCTTAACATCGCCGCTGGTCCAGAGGTGGCTCGTGGTCGTGCCCACATCGCTTTTGCCCTTTCGTTGCAACAACCCCATCTTCCCACGCCTAAATCGATCAGCCTTCATCATCAGCATCAAACCCCAGCTCCGCCATCCACTTACTTGTGTCGAATGGCAGCTGGTTGTCTTGATAGCTGTGCCTAAAACTCCCTGTTGCGCACATCTTCCCCGACCCTCCACCTGCAAAACCCTGTCACGCCCATCATATTACCCATCCAGCACGGATCACTGCCCGCCTCGATCGTCCAACGGTCCCCTTTTAGAGCCGTTCAAGATTCGGCATCCCTGCTGCCACTGCTTCTCTGTTCAGATCCGGTGTCGCTGCTGTTCCGATCCGGCGTCACTTTTCCTGCTGCTGCTACAGGTGTACCTGTCGCCGGCAACCTCCTAATCCTCTATCGTTTCCTTTCAATCATCTGCAACAAGAAATTTCAACAACTCATATACACAATATTCTTACACATGTATGCTATTTGTTTGTTGTGGGTTGGCCATTGGTTGTACGCCCATTCTACTCCTATTATATGGACATGATTTTTTCGTGAGGTGCCATATGTCGGTAATAAATATGCCTTCTTTGCACGAACGTAAATAATGCACTGTGAAACTCAACCAACTTGGCGTAGTTGTTACTTTGCTCAAGCATTTTTGGCCATGGGGCTTCTATATGATGCCAAGGTGCATATGCCTACATCATTTGTTGCAATCGTATTTCGGTTGAAACCCAACTTCAGTCATGAGGCTGCTATGATGATTAGCTAGCTTCACCATGTAAGGTGCATATGCCTACATCATTTGTTGCAATCGTATTTCAGTTGAAACCCAACTTCAGTCATGAGGCCGCTATGATGATTAGTTGGCTTCACCATGTAAGTGGGATATGCGACATGTGTATCATCATTATAGTCAATTGGGCTTATCCCTTTTGGGACACTCATGACTTTATGGATTCTGATTTTCTTTGGTTGTCCATTAAGACAACCAAAGAAATCTTCGCACATCTCTTGTTGAGATTTCGCTGCTACGTAGCATCATCTGACTTGTTGAATTTGATGTAGTTAGATCCGGCGTAAACACATTTTAGATGGGTCATTAAGTTAAGCACATCTCACTAAAGCCCAAGGTTGATCCATACGCTAAACTAAGCATTAAGAGGCCTACAAAAGTGGGCCAACTAATTCAAATGCTGTTTTATGAGGAGAAACTACAAAATATTAAGAGTTAACTATAAACTACCATAAAATAAATAGCCATTAAAAGTTTAAAAAATAATTCTTCATTAATCAACATACAAAACAACTCTTAAAAAACATGTTTAGAAAAAAAATTACAATGGAATATTCTTTTCCAGCCATAGCACATAAATTGAACATGCGGCATATGTTAACTCAAATAAAACAAGCTAAATTGTGGAACCCACAGTCGTTGAGTCACAAAATTAAAATGGTTGAACAATCCTAACCTCTAATTCTTGCACACTTGTTTGGTGAAATAAGACCATTGGATACATTTTTAACTATCAAATAAATATGCCGTGAATCTTTCATCAAACCCATTCATTAGGTGCGACTCACTCGAAAAGTAGCCTGATTCAAAACTCCGGTGGGCCACCCTTCAGAGATTTTAGAGGCAATTTGACATTGTTCACATTGTTGTAGCCCATATGATTTCCCTGTGTATGGTGAATACAAGGGTTCCCACTTGATAGATGGATAGGATTTCACATATTCAATATCAGCTAACCAATCTATGTGAATCCTCATTGTTCGTATGGGATCCGGTCTTTAAAAAGATAGGAAAAAAAGTTGGCAATGTGGAAGAGTGGTTATCACGATTCACACTTATTAAATCGATATTAGCCAATCTACCAATCTATTATCTCTCCTCACTCAAAATCCCAACAACGATCGCAGAGAAAAATTTCCATTACTTATCAGGAGCTGCTTTTGTGGCGTTTGGATGCCTGTAAGTTGTGTAAAATGTATGAAAGTTACAGATGGTGTTTGGGAGAGGAAAGTTGTAACTTTGTTTCAACCTGTAACATTCTTACAGGCAAAAGATGCAAAGATATCACAGGGCATGAGCCCAAAAATGAGGAAGATACGTATCTCAGGTACACCACAAAAAACAATGGTGATTTAATGCTTACAATTAAAAACTTCCCAGGCTCCACTGTAATGTTTATTTGCCATCTAACCTATTGATAAGGTCATACAGACCTGGACGAAGGGAAAACACAATTATCAGCTTGATCCAAATCTAAGGGCTGAAATACGAAGCCGATCCAAATCTCAGGCGGACCACACCACATGAAACATTTTTGACTGAATGCTGATAATTAAAAAATTCTTTTGGGTCACAGAAATTTTGGATCAGGCTGATATTTTGTATTTTCCCTTCCATTCCTGCAATACAGAAATCAAAATGGGCTCATGGTTTTGTGACTAGGATTTTGTATATTCATATGCTTTTTGCTGGTTATATGATCATAGTCCTAAAAGAATTTTGAAGTATGAGGAAATGGTAGACCTCTCAGCTCTGTTAAGGATGCTGAATGGGGTTCTTCTCTTGCCTTCATTAGCATATGAAAGAATATGGAAATGGGAGAAGTCTGGAAAATTTTCAGTGAAATCCTTACTTTCTCTGTTCATACAATGAAGCTAAATCCCACCATGCTGCCCATTTGTGGAATTCATCTGCCATTCTGAGAGTCTCAGTGTTCATGCAGACAGTGATCTAGCAAAAAAAAATTTGACGGTTGATAATCTGCAAGAGTGTGGTCTGCCTTCTTCCAAACCAATGTTTTAGGTGTAAAATCTGATGTAGAGCAGGTCGCGGACACTTTCATGGCAAACAAGGACCAGAGAAGGCCCCATCGGAGGCGGAGATGATCAAGATCGTCTAAACCTTAAAACAGTCGTATCTCGCAAACCGGAATGAGTTTTTGGACATATTATATATGATTTTGGGTCGGAGAAGCTACTTTAGCAAAACCAACCTGCTACGCTGGGTTGCCCATGCTGGATTTGAGAGATTCCATCAGATTGGCAGTTGAAAGTCCATCTTATTTTTGTTTTTACTATAAATAGTAAGTTTTAGTTCGATCATAACTTTTGATACTTTTGAGTTGTAGGAGTCGTGTCCAACATGAAAGGGGCTTAGAAAAATTAGGAGAATAATGTGGCTAGGCCAAATTAGACACTTACCATTTTTGGCTGAAAACCATGAAGTCTAGTAGGAATGGTGACAATCTATGAATAGTAAGTTTACTATTTATATTAAGTCGCGTTTTTAAGGGAGTCCAGAGAGCTCCGTGGATTTGGATTAGTTATTCCCTGAGGAAGATGGTGGTCGATCTCATCATGTCCATCCCTGCATCAAAGCCTATACAGACTCCTTGTGTTCACTTGCTTTTTCATTATGCAACGGTGGAATTGGTATGGAATTTCTTAGGGAGTTTAAAACTCCCTGGGTCAGAAGTGTGTCCCTGGTTGAGGATTTATTAGTGGTGAGCAGTCCAGTCCATGGCAAGTGCAAGATTCTGTGGAGTTTGGAGTCGTTTGCTGGCAAGAAAGGAACAATAGGATATTTATAAAGGACATCCACATTTCCACATAAGCTCTGATTGAGAAAACTAGATCCTGCAGGAATTTCTAACAGTATAGGGTCGAGCCAATATTTTAATACGACCTAACCCTTTTCTCAATGGCATAGGGTCGAGCCAATATTTTAATACGACCTAACCCTTTTCTCAATGGCGTGGGGTCAAGTCATTGTTTTTAACCAACCTAACTCATGTTTTAATGGCATAGGGTTGAGCCATGTTTGAATACGATTGAACCCCATGTTTGAATACGATTGAACCCCATGTTTGAATACGATCGAACCCCATGTTTGAATATGATCTGAACCATGTTTTTGATGGCACAGGGTCAACCTGATCTTTTAAATACGATCCAAACCCATGTTTTTTATGACCTGATGTTTGAACTGATTTCTTAATATGATCCAAATGCATGTTTTTTATGGTATAGGATAGAGCTGATATTTGTATACAATCCAAACCCATTTTTAATAGCATAGGGTTGAGTCGGCATTTTACTATGACCTAACCAAATTACCTGCGTATGGTTGATCTGATGTTTTAACATGACTAAAATCTATAACAACATGCGCTTATGTGATCAAGTCACCTGCCTTTGTCAAATCTTTTTCTACATGAGTAGCATTTGTAGACCCACATGCTTTTATATCCCAGCAGTCACATTTTTACCTGAGTCTACTTGAATGAAGATATCAGCTCACCAGAGTCATGCACTAAGTTTGATGATGTTCCAATGGAAGATTAAGCCAGATCAAGTTAATGTAGCCATTCATCCACATGCATCAGGAGTGCTCCAGGAAACATACTGGAATGAAGATCTAGATGTGTGAAGGGCATCCATGAAATTTGAAAGGCAATCCAATTTCAAAATCATGAGAAAAAGAATCGATGGAGATTACACATCATGAGGTGGCCCAGTGGGCCCCACTTGTTAGATTGATCCAAAGAAGCTCCAAAGTCATTAATGTGCTAGAGCTACATTGTTGGAAAGCTAATTCGATAAGCTCTCCAATTAGACCAACTTCATGAAAATTTGATGTTGTTTAATCCTTGTAACTGTGGATACAATGTGAGGGATAGTAGGGATCCAGATGTTTGCAGCCTGCCATGACCTGGTTTTGATGTGGTCCATGTAGCTGCAATGTGGTTTCTTCTTCCTCTGGGAGTTGAGGAGAATGTGACTACGTTCTCCACCATTTTTTTAATGCCACCACCACCACCATTACACTTCAAGATCTACAGGAGGACAAAAATCAAAGCAAAAGGCGGAACTTAATGTTCAAGAAAGTGTGCAAAGAGAGAGTGAGTTCAAGAGAAGCCCCATATTGCTATTCGAGATCACCAAACACCGAGGAAGATAGCTTGGAGAGGACTAATGTCCTGATTTCCCCTTGTTGCATTCTCTCTTTTTCCTCTTATTTTGTTTTATTTATTTATTTTCGGCCATTAAATAGTTAAATGTAAGGTCAGTGCAGGATTGAGCAATAGGGTTGAAACGGATTCTTGTAAGAACCCACTTCAACTAATCAAACCAGGGTGTTTGTTTCACCAAAGTGTGATTCCTCCCTTGGAACTGTAATGGGTTCCCTAAATTTCTTGGAGCCCACAAGACCTAAATGCTTATATATGAAACATTTAAATTTCTTGGAGCCCACTTTTTAAGTAAAGGAACTTAAATGCCTATCTTAAGGCATGTGGCGCACTTGTAAGGTTAAAGTGGCATGTAAAGGCACCTAATGTGTATCCCTATGGGATTTAGACCACTTTTCAAATTAAAACTACAAGTAAAGGCATTTCAATCTATCCTTAGGGCAGTTAGCACACTTTTCATGTTGAAACTGTTATGAAGGCACCTAAATGCCAATCCTAAATGCATTTAGCTGACTCTTAAAGCTAAAACTCTAGGTAAAGGCACCTAAATGCCTTAAGGCCACTTTTCTAACTCAAACTCTATGTATAGGTACCTAAATGGCTATCCTTAAGCCTTTTAGCCCACTTTTCATATGAAAACTCTAGTAAAGGCACTTCAATGCCTATCCTCAAGGCATTTATTCCACATTTCAATTTATAGCTGTTGTATAGGTAGGAACATAACTGCCATTCTAAAGGCATTTAGCCAATTTTTCAATTAAAACTCCAAGTAAAGGCACCTAATGTTTAATCCATGAGGCATTTCGCCCACTTTTCATGTCACTGGATGCCAATCTTTTCACTGGATTGCATCGCCATCATGAATGATGGATCCATTCTCTACCCTAAGATTGTCCACCTCCTATGAAATCAGAAATATCGTTCTACCCTTCAGATCTGCTATGAAGAATCTCCTCAAGTCAAGGAAATTCCACTTTCAAACGCGGGCACTCCCTATTGTGATCAACCCGTTGTTGGAACCACACAAAATGCTCCAATCCTGCACGTCTTGCTGTTGAATTTTGGACCCTGCCAGATGATCATGGGCCAGCATTACTACATTAACGTTCTCCTCATTTTCTACAGTCTTTGAAGTGACATGGAGATGCATTATATCATCTCCTATAGAATCTTGGCCTGTTTGGTCATGTAATCTGGAAGCAAAGCCATGAAAGTCTGTCGAGATTATGTTTGTGGTTTGTTGATTTGATGATCCACTCATCGTTGCAGGGAATGAAGGTCATCAGTTGATTGAGTTGAAGTAGGTGCAGCCATGAGTGACAATAGTGTTTATTGTGGTTGTTGCCGAAGACGTTCCAATTGAGAACAGGTTGACACTTACCTCATGGTGATGCTCTTATGACAACTTGATAGAACCCTTCTAACAATGGAATCAAGAACAAAATAATTGAAAAGAAAAGAGAGAAGGAGAAGAAAATAGTTGGGCCAGTTTGAGAAACCTTAGCCTTCAGCCAAAAAATCTATTACTATTTTCTCATTCATCCCATACTTATTGACATATCAAAAACCTACAATTTAGCCCATATTTTAGTCTAAAATTACCTCCAACAATTCATCCCCAAAATACCCTCTCTAATTTATCCTAATTCCTTAAATTAGGTCTTAGAGTCCTAACATTTTATGAATTTGGCATTGATTGTTAGGAGACCTTTTGCCCCTATAGCAAAGATAAACTTCATTCACACTTCGTAATCATCTCCTTTTTCTTGTGTGAGAACATCTTTGTTCGTCACGATGAAATAACCATGACTGCCATAACAATGATGTGTTTGTTTCTACATCATCTAATGGTTGGAGCATTATGTTGTTTTATGTGGATGGTTAGTTTCTATAGGGGATGTTTGGCTATCATCCCTGTATGCTGTGAGAAAGCGCACTCACAAGGATTACATCAAGCATCAGCTGATGATTTTCTCTTCTAGTAAACACAAAAAAGATGATAGCATTTGTTAGTCCATGATTTCGTTTTAATAAATACCTAAAGGATCACATCAAGCATTGTTTTTCATGGTTTTCGTAGAAAACAAAAATACTGGAAAGAAGCATCATTTTGTTCCTACATCTAAAGAATCAAAGCCATCAAGAATCCAATAGCGAGTTCAGTTTTCACCAATCATAATATGGGCCACGTCCTTCGCTTCATCGATCCTGCAATGAGTGGTCAGCACATCAACATTCCAAATCACCATCACCTCTCTGGAAACATTAACCGCACCAATTCAATTCCACCATCCTTCTTGATTTGCCCTTCTCACATTTAATGCATATCCGAACATCTCAACAGCCTAACAGTTTCTAATTGATTCACATCTTGTTTTTACATTCTTCAAGTCCTGCTGGCAGTAAGTTAATTCTGTTCTCTTGTTCTTATCTGTAACTGACTTCCACTTTCAATGGCTATGCTTGCATCTTTTCCAATATTTTCTTGCAGATTTTGTGTTGTGTTCTGTATACTGTGATTTTGATTTTGCAGTCTTTAGGACTTGGGTGGTGAGTATTTCTCAGTTGTTTCATTTTAATCTTCTGTTTGATGATATTCATTTTTCGATTAAGAAGGAACGATGTTTTTTACTTTTCCGGTGTGGATGAGAGATGGTCACATCCGTTCGTATGCAGATGATCTTGCTCCTTAAAAAAGAAAATCTTATATGTAACCAAGCTGCTTGTTTCTATTTCTTGTTTGTGTAATATCAAGGTACATTTTAGTCTTCCTGCTCCCAAGGCAGAGAGGATGAAGAACATCCAAACCACAAATTAAACAGAATGGCCTTCCTGTTCTTATCTTGTGATTTGAGGCAGAAAAAGTGGGTAAACAGAAACCCACAGAATTCAGGTCCCATTTTCTGCACCTCCCCAAACACCAAGCGTACTAACGCTCCCAAAGAAGACTCGCTATCATTTGGTGGCACACCCAAATGCTCCCTAAACAGTGTAGCTGCTTAATTCTAGAGGAAATCAGGAAATCCATGATTTCATTTTGGTTATTAACATAGTAGCAAAGCTAAAAAAACACTTAAACCGTTTCCAAAAATCATAAGCAATAAGCCATTGGAAAAAATTAGATAGGTGACGCAAGACAACTAACCACTTGATCTAAAAGCTTGAACTGATAGAGCATGGCGAATCAATCCCTTTATCTCATAGCCTAGGCCCCACATCCCATGGGTTAGGACTTCGTTTGAAATACCCTCGCAGGCCCCACATCAAATGGGTTCTGCCTCACATGAGCCACATGCCTCACACGGATGGGGCCTGCTTCACACAGGCCACCCATCCCAAGTGTGCCCCTGCATCCACAGGCCAACCCACTCGAGCCTGGTGTGAAAATGCCCCTGCATTAATATAGGATTCTTCTTTGAGTCACTCATTTTTTTCCTAGGCATCATCCTGTTGATTTCTTGTGCAGTTTTCCTTTTGTATCCTTTTTGCAATTACTAAAGATGCCCACTTGAGAGAATTTCCTCGAACAAAAGAAATGTGCATAGCATATGAATCTCTTAGAGTAGAACTTCAGTATATTTCACTATCATAGATGCCTTTGTAGGTTTTTTATTTTTTTTGAAAGTCCTTGTGGAAGGATTTTCTGTGATCTGCACAACTCTATTTAGTGGGCTTTCATTTTTTGGTCTTAGTTGCTAATTTTCTGGTTTTTCAAAGCTAGTACCTTTTCATTGATAAGTGCATAATAAATCAATGGTGGGTTCCATATTGGACGTTCCCGATGCTACTAATATTAGTGTTTGTGATATATCATCATGGCCTACATGCGACTACCCAGTATGGGTACCAGGAGTCTCCTTTTGGGACTTTGTAGTACCCATTTTGCAATGCATTGTCTAAATAAATGCAGGATACACGTCCTACTTACAGATAGGGTTTTAAATGGTCCAGGTTCGTTTCGATCAGGTTTGGCCTGGGCCCAAGCCATTTATTAGATACACCAAGAATTCAAACCGAAGGCCGACCTGCAAGCAATGATGAACTGTGCCCTGAGCCCAACTTGTTTACTGAACATGTCTCAAATTCAATCCACCATAAACAATTAATTAGGCCAAGGCCCAATCCACTTGCTCGGGCTTGTGGACTGGCCGCACAAAGATTCCAAAAATTAGGAGACTGTTTCCTATTATCTTGTGCCTTTTTTTTAAAGGATTTTCGCATAGGATCTAAAGTTTGTAGCACATTTTTTTAAAGAAGATACTCTAAAATTTGATTAAACTAAAGGGGATGGAACTAATTCAAACTTTATTAAGAAGATGTGCTTAGGAAATACTAGACCAGTTTGATTATTCTATAATGTTTGTTCAAGATGTGAATCAGTCATGGCTGTTTGAGACAATAGATCTCATAATAATATGATGCTGCAAATTCTCACTTACTGTTATTATGCATTCGTTGTATGATTCTTTTAGTGGTAAGCATCTACGTATTGTTTTTTTCCTTGTAATTTAGGCCTTAGGAGTAAATTTACTATCTGAAACTGTTTCCTCATTGTGACCGCTTTGGAATTCATATGAGACTTGTACCCATTTCTTGCTTCTGGTAATTATGATCTAAACACTCAAGACGTTAAAGAGAACAGAAAGGAAATTTTTATACTTGGATTGAATGATTGACTAATGCTAGATATCTAGCACTTCAGGTGATGGAATTTGTTGTTTGAGATCAGGCTACAGTGTCCCAGGGAAGTGGACCATGGATTAGCCACTTGGGTCCAGAACTTCATCATAGCCATCCTTGGCCCTTGATCATACGTCGAGAAGCCAAGGTGCCACCTTTGAGATCCAACATAAACTAAAAGGTGAGGAAAGGAAAATGTCACATCTGAAGAAAACTATGGAAAAGAAAAATGTTTCCCTTGCTTTAGGTCTGAGAGAAAAGGAAATTGCTCGTTGTAGAGGAAATTTGAAGAAAGGAAATCAATTTCCTCAATCCTCTTTTTACACGAATGAGGGAAACTGTCGGAAATCGCATTTCCTTGGTAATTTTTTTTTATATATATAAAATTCCTCCAATCCAAACAGCCCAAATTTTCTTCTAGGTGGCAAGGGTTGCATTTGGATGCACTATCAAAAATTGAATTGCAATCATGATTTGAATAAAGTGGAAATGACCAAATCATAACTTCCCTGGCAATGTACATGTCAGACTGCCTGAATTCCAAATTGCAATCATGTTAGTTTCAACTTTCAAGTCGTACCTAAAGAAACATAACTGCTACCTTACAGATGCCAGGAAACATCTGTATATTTTATCATTTCCTCTTCAATTAAACATTATGATCGCAATTCAATTCACTTGCGCATCCAAACGGCAGCCTAAGTATATGTTTGGGTTCTATTTGCAAAACCACGTCAAACATGGGAAGAAAATAAAATGATATATATCCATTGGTTGAAAAAGAGAAATCAAGAAGAACAGTATCATATCTCAGGCAACCACAGACATTAATCGACATTGAGGGAGATAAAGAGTAGATTTATCTGCATCAGTCAATGTCAGAACTGTTGAATTCTACAAGAAAACAATTCTCCCAGTAAATCATAAGCCAATGAAGTCTATGTGAGGTAGAAGACTCAGATGGTTTAGACTCTTTGGTTCACAACTTCCACCAGAACAGTCTCTATATATACACAACAGTGTCATCATTCTAAGGTTCCATGACTATGATGGAAAGCTGTTGGAAGTTACGTTAGACATTGGAACATGGAATTTATAGAAGATGGAACATTCCAATCCCCCACAAAGGCCACTTTATGGCTAATCATATGGAATAGCAGGTGCAACCTGTAATGATTCGACGATGATGACCGCCCAAATAGAATTTCCTCGCATAAATCAGCACCCAACTGTATGAGCTTTGGAATGACATGTGACAACCAATACCAACAAAGATAACCCATATCATATTTGCATCTAATCAATGTTTTTTCTTTCTTCTTTTTTCTGAGAACACTCACGTCTAATCAATATCTTTTCTACAGTTTTATTCTCTTGTAAGGATTTTCAGGTAGGCGTGATTTACACACCGTTCTTTCTTCGTTGATTCCAGTTGCGGGTTCGATGGTTACGTGCAGAATATCAACTGTGATGGTGCATCTCGTGGGTGGATGGATTGAGTGGTGGGTGGCCAACATATAAATGGATTATGTAGACGGATGCCTTGATAGGGACATGTCTTATAATGCTTTGGTTGCTGAGATTGATGTTTATGGGTTTCCCTTTATTGTTCTTCTTGCATCAGAATATTGGAATAAATTCCTGTATTTATGGCCACCATCAGTATCTGAGAATGTCTGATTTCTTCCACTGCCCATGCATGGCACCTTAACCTCTTGCTATTAAAGCTCCCTTTCTCTGCCTTTTCAACTATACTCTGCCTTTATACTAATGCTGCTGCTGCTGCTACTACTATTACTAATAGTACTAATAATAATAATAGGAGGCGGATTTTTGTATTTGTCTCAGTTTGTAGATTTTGGGGCCATGGTTGGTCTATCCAAGCCATTGATATGATGGCCCACATCATGAATAGGAAATCTCCTCATAATAATTTGTTATTATTCAAAATTAAATAGTTAAAGAGGAAACTTTCAGTAAATATTTTTCATGCTTTGAAATGCACATTTACAATCTTCTAAATTTTATTTTTTATTTTTTATTTTTTGAAAAACATGAACACCATCTACAGTGTATTAGGTGAGACCCCGGAACATGGGTGGGACCCCTGACCGCGGGGCTCACAGTGATGTACGTGCCTTAAATCCACACTGTCCAACCATTTTCAGAGCTAATTTTAGGGCATCATCCCAAAAATGAACCATGCCCAAATCTTAGGTGGACCACACCACAAGAAACAGTCTGATTGAATCCGTACCATTAAAAACTTCATGGAGTCCGTCCACCTGTTGATAAGGTCACAAAGACCTATATGAAGAGGCCGCACAAATATCATCTTGATCCAAAGCTTTTGTGGCCCACAAGAAAATTTTAATGGTCAATTACTACTGTTTCATTTCATGTACTATGGTCCATTTAAGATTTGGATCTACTTCATTTTTTTGGATCATGCCCTAAAATGAGTTTTCAATACGGATGGATGGCGTGGATGTCGTCACATAATCAAGGTAGGTCCCGCAGTCAGGGGTCCACGCACTTAAATGGATCCGGGGATCCATTGAAGCTGCGCTTGATCACATGAGATCATGATGTGTAGGTGGGCCCACCGCTTCCGTACAAGGTATTTGGTCCCACCAACCGATCGGCAGCAAATGAGGATCTCGTGATTACCCAGTGTATAATTATTATATTTGTTTTGAATACTGTGAATAGGAGTACAATGCACGCATTCATGGGTGCATGCACGTATAAGGCCTCTACTTATCAGGCTTATTGATTATTTCCGTTGCAATTACTCATGGCCAGACACAAAACATTTGAATGTCATCAACATTATATATATATATATATATATATATATATATATATATATATATATATATATATAAAAGGTTCTATGAGGTCGAGTTGTATGGGCCCCACCGTGATGCATGTTGACCATCAACACCGTGCATTTGGTGGGTCCCCTTTAAATTATGGGATACCCCAAAAATCAGCTGTATACGGAACTTAGGTGGGCCATACCATCTAAAATCATGTGAAGACATGCCTAAAACATATAAAACCACTTGGTGGGGCCCACCTGAAATTTATATGCGTCTGAAACTTGCTCTGACCCCTCATCTGAGTGGGACATACATAATGGATGGGCTGGATTTGTGAACCATATCTCGGTGGGCCCAAAAAATGATTATGAATGTTTTAATGGATAATAACTTCTCTTAATTTTTGTATGTGGTGTGGCACACACAAGTCACGGATTGACTTGATTTTTAAGACCCAGGCCCACCATAGAATGTTGCATCTGACTGATGTGGTAGATGTTCAAAACACACATCAGGTGGCGCCCACACAACTTGACCTCATGTGAACTTCCTATGAGGTCGAGCTATGTGGCCCACCTTAATGTGTATAGAACGTCTACCCCATCAGCCAGGTGCATCATTCCATGGTGGGCAACGAGCTTAAAAATGAAGTCAATACATGACTTGGGTGGGCCACACCACATAGGGGTTATCCTCCCATCAAAACATTCATAATAATTTATTGGGCCCAATAAGATGTTATTTACAAATCTATACCTTCCATTGTGTGTGTCCCACTTGGATGAGGGGTTAGAATAAGTTTGAGTTGCATCCAACACTCATGTGACCCCACCAAATACTTTTATATGTTTTAAGCATGTCTTCACATGGCTTTAGATGGTATGACCCACCTGAATACCCTGTACGGCTATTTTTGAGATACACGGTGACCCAAAGTGAACCCATCAAATGCACACCGTTGATGTTTAACACATATCATGAGAAGCTCCAACACAGCTCTACCTCATGAGAAACTCGATAAGGTTGGACTCATGGTGCCATTTCCCAGAGGTGTGTTATATATATATATATATATATATATATATATATATATATATATAATTCACACCTGGATTTGGTGGGTCCCTCTAGGTTACAAGATATTTAAAAAATCAGCCATATCCGGACCTCAGGTGGGCCACACCATCTGAAACCGATATGAAATCATTAAGCCACCTATTGAATCCCACTTGAGTTTTGGATACAGCTTAAGCTTGGTATGACCCCTCATTCAAGTGGGAGATACAATGGATAGCCTGTATTTCTAAGCCACATATCAGTGGGCTTATAAGTTACCATGAAAATTTCAATGGGTGAATATCCACTCTCAATTGTTGTCTATATGGTTTGGCCTACCTAAGTCGTGGATGCTTGATTTTTAGGCCCTGATCCATCATAAAAAGATGTATCTGATTGATGAAGTGGATATATCTATCACATATCACTGTGGGGCTACACAGCTTGACCTCATGGAAGCTTCTTTAATTTTCACGAATCAGTGGCTTTTACTGTTTACTAAACTCACAGCGAATTAAAAAAATAAAATTGATGATTCTTTTTCCAGAAGGTTAAAAGAAAAAATGATGATGCGTAGAAGTTTTACAGAGCCCGTAGTATATACTGGTTGTGCCGTTCGATTTGTGTACATTCCCATTGATCTGCACCGTCCAATTGATGGGTCATATTATTCACACTAATTGGGCAATCCCAACCATCAGATTGATTGATTTCTTTTTGTGAGCCTTGATAGAGTGGAATGGTGGGAAATGATTCATGTGGCGGACCCCAATTAGTTGGGATAAGGCTTAGATGACGAGGATGATGATGATTGTGGGCCTCATTTCTGAAAATAGCCTGTTAATTGGATGCATAGGAACATAAGTGCGGTTTGTTTCCTCGTTTAGAAGGTGGCCCACCAATTAGAAAATGGAAAGATGGGAGTTGTATACACCGAGCTCTGGTGTGTAGCCTATACACAGTAATGATTTTGCTTTGCCCCAAAAGAGGAATAAAAAAAGAGTTTCCTGTAAATCTCTCAATTCCCATTGGGATTGATACGGACACTGGAGCGGAGGATCTGCACAGTATCCTCGACCCTTGAGTTTGTACAGGTGGGGTCCATTTCTTCATGATCAAACCATTGATCTAATAAAATCCCCCAAGAATTTGCTAGATGGAGCAATCATAACCCTTCAATCAGCGTACTGCAAATAGTGTTAATAAGAAAATAGAATAACGGTCCCTCCTATTCAGCAGAAAAAGAATAAAAATTGAACGTCTCTGATCTACCAATTGGGAAATTTCTCAAGGAACCCCACATCCACACCACAATATCTCAAACTGACGGTCCAGATCACTGATCCACGCCCTCGCTAGTGAGAACTCAAGGGCGGAGGATAGTGTACACATATCTCAGAGAGGATCAGATGGTCTATCCATCCTGCTGGGACACGTGCATTCTGACATGTTGGTGGATTTCCATAATGATAATTTTCCTATACGCATAGAAACAAAAGGGGGAATGGATTTTTGTAAAGATGGCCCACTAGACTGTGATGGACAGTGCAGAGGTGGGGAGATTGGGAATTGGAAAGGCAAAAGAGTCTGGCAACTTGTTGGTGGGGCTTCTGTTCACAGCCACTGACCCCTTTTTTTACAATGTTGTGTGGAAAGGGTTACAAAAATCCAATGGCTGCAATTGATGCACGTATGTCTTTTAGTGTTCCCTCTCGTCCAACTGCCGGTTCTACACACTACCACTAACTCCACCTCATTTAAGATATGGTACCGTACAGCCACCCACTCCACAAAATCCAATCTCGACACTTTAAACCCAACGCAAAACATTCCTATTTTTGACAGTTCATACCCTTGCAAAAATACCCAATTCATGTGGGAGGGGGTTTGTCAAGAAAAATCCAATTTTGACACTTTAAACCTTACACAATATCCAGTATTGACACTTTAAACCCTACACAATATCCAATCTTGACACTTTAAACCCTCCACAAAACATCCATATTTTTTACGGTTCATACTACTGCAAAAATACCTAATTCATGTGGGAGGGGGTTTGTCAAGAAAAATAAAATAAAATCAATTTTGACACTTTAAACCCTACACAATAGCCAATTTTGACACTTTAAACCCCACATAATATCTAGTCTTGACACTTTAAACCCTGCAGAAAATAAAATGTTTGTTTTTGGCACTTTAAGCCCTTGTGAAAATACCCAATTCATATTGGGGGTGGTTTGTTGGGGGGATTAAAAAAATCCAATCTTGACACTTTAAACCCTAGATAAAAGTATGCAAACTTGACACTTTAGACAATACAGAAAAGTATCCAGTCTTGACACTTTAAACCCTACACAAAATATATATATATATATATATATATATATATATATATATATATATATATATATATATATATATATATATATATATATTTTTTTTTTTTTTTAAATTGCTTGTTTTGTTAAACCCTTGCAAAAACACCCATTTCATAAGAGGAGGTTGCAGAGGAAAACTAATTTTGACGATTTAAACCTTACATAAAGAATGCTTGTTTTTGACACTTAAAAACTTTTGCAAAAATGCCGAGTTCATATGAGAGGGGCTAGTAGAGAAAAATCCAATATTGACACTTTAAACCCTACACAAGAAAAGCTTGTTTTTTGATACTTTAAACCCTTCCAAAATTAATACTCAATTCATGAAGGGAAGTAGTAGAGGAAAACCCTATCTGGAAACTTTTAACCCTGCATAAAAATATCCAATCTTGACACTTTCAACAGCAGGAAAAATTGCTTGTTTTTGACACCTTAAACCCTTACAAAAACTACCCAATTCACATGAGGTGGGCCCATAGAGAAATACATGACTTTTGTGACACGATAAACACTGATGACATGGGGTCAAAAACCCACATGAGCAAAGATGTAGCTTGAGAACTAAAACTCTTTCCAAATCAGATTGCATTATGTAAGGACTGAAAAGCCAAGCTTTTGAAAATGAAGAGGAAATGACAAGGTGGAAGCTAAAGGAAGAGTAGGCCCACCAAACCTTGCAAAAACCCCACCAAAGAGAGGCTATGAAAACGTGGGTGTTGTAGCCATTTAGATATGATAACACAACCCCTTGATGGAGCACCAATCAGCCTCCTTTTGACTTAAAAAAATAAAAAGAAATGGCCCACCATAGAGAGCCCCATGAGACCATTTTGTGGCAATCCAGGAAAAAACAAAAGAGGGCTAGATGGGGCCTAAAACAAGATTATCTACCTGTGGGGCCCACCCTATAATGCCCGCTGAAGCCGTCTTTGGATCCCTTACGGATCTATACACAAATGGGCCTGACATCATGAATTGTAAGCTACATACTTTTAGGCATGAGAACATGCTTGCGCGTGGGCGGGCTGGTATGGTAGACACCCACATTGACAAGTTCACTGTGACAGGTTCATTCCACAAGGTCGAATTACCGTATGCGCCATCAAAATCCAGGCGGCGAGCCAGGTGGTCATGACCATGGATTTGATTTTTTGATTACTATAGGAATGTGGGCCAAACTGATCATCAACGGCTAGAAACGACTTCCGGGCTGCCCTATTACTATCCCATTCCCATTTTGGGCCCATTCCACCATCCACATTCCTGCAGGGACATGCTAAACGCGTCCGACGCGATTTCATTCCATATCATTCTCAAATTGGGGAGCATCCAAACAAGCTCTGAAGACAAGGGTCGCTCAAGAGAAGTGCCCCAAAAGACCAACATGATCCTCCCAAGACAAAAATGGTTTTTGGCAGCTAAAAACATTAAAGCCCGCCAATCATGCAAGGAGTTTTTTTCACATGCCTTATCAGATAAGGATCTGAGAGCTTCACTAGCACAGCTGATGCCCTTTCTTTTTAGGGTCATCAATGCCACAAAACCTGTCCAAATCTATCCATGTCTCTGACAGTCGGGTTGAACAAAGAAGGAGAATCAAAGATGGGCAAGCTAAACATATGGGAGAGAGAGAGTGGGGCCCACAAGGGCAAGCAACGCATTAGCCCACTTTTGTATACATGCAGTACTCCTTGGGTTTTTGACACCTGTTTCAACAAAAGGGACCCTATCTCTCCTTATATATATAGAGGCTCCTTCCCTACCCTTCCTACATTGAAAGAAAAACAAGGTAAAAAGACCCAAACACATACCCAAAACAAGGACACTTTCAAGCTTATGAAAATTCAAGTTTAGTTAGTAGTAGCAGACATGTGCAACCCAACACCATCTTCCTCCCCTTTCCTCCCTCTGAATAAAACTCACATCCTAAATTCTAACAAGACCATGGATCATGACCCCCATGAGCTCCATAGATGGCCCACTCCCTCTGAGGTAAATACCATGCATGCATGCATGCACGCACGCATACATCACCCAAATAGCCATAATCCAAGAACATACACTGTGGATATGTATAGTCACTCAATTGCCTTTGCTTTAGCTTTTTCTTTAGTTTCATCTCTCATTGGTATATTGTCTTTGCATTCAGGTCATTGAGGAAATAAGAGCCATTGGTAAGATCTCTGGCCCCACAGCTCTAACTGGCCTACTTATATATTCAAGGGCCATGATCTCCATGCTCTTCCTCGGGTACCTTGGCGAGCTCGAGCTGGCAGGTGGGTCGCTCTCAATCGGCTTCGCCAACATTACCGGATATTCCGTCATCTCCGGCCTGGCGATGGGGATGGAACCCATATGCGGTCAGGCATTCGGCGCAAAGCAGTGGAAGCTCCTTGGCCTAACACTACAAAGAACAGTGCTTCTTCTACTGTCTGCTTCAGTGCCTATATCAATCATGTGGCTCAACATGAAGAGAATTCTCACATGGTGTGGCCAAGATGAGCAGATCTTGTCGGTGGCCCAC
Organism: Magnolia kwangsiensis; assembly: GCA_037074715.1. Classification (NCBI taxonomy): domain Eukaryota; kingdom Viridiplantae; phylum Streptophyta; class Magnoliopsida; order Magnoliales; family Magnoliaceae; genus Magnolia; species Magnolia kwangsiensis. Next base: position 92,138,268 of record CM073585.1, read on the forward strand.
GTGTTCATCATGTTTTCCATCCCCGACTTGTTATTCTTATCGCTCCTCCATCCGCTACGGATCTATCTAAGGACCCAAAACATAACATTGCCAGTGACATACTGCTCGGCGGTCTCGGTGGTCTTCCATGTCCCACTGAATTTCCTCCTGGTGGTGCATTTCAAGATGGGAATTGCCGGTGTGGCCATTGCAATGGTGTGGACTAACCTCAATCTAGTCCTATGCTTGTTCATATTTGTGTACTTCTCCGGCGTGTACAAGCAATCATGGGTGTCGCCGAGCATGGAATGCCTCAGAGGGTGGTCGTCTTTGCTTGGGCTTGCTGTGCCAACATGTGTGTCTGTGTGCTTAGAATGGTGGTGGTATGAATTCATGATAATGTTGTGTGGCCTACTTGCGAATCCAAAGGCCACAATCGCTTCGATGGGAATCTTGATCCAAACAACTTCACTTGTCTACGTCTTCCCATCGGCCTTGAGCTTGGGCGTGTCAACAAGGGTCGGCAATGAGCTGGGTGCAAACCGCCCCGCTAAGGCCCGCATTGCTACGATTGTATCCATCGCCTGTGCCATTGCGCTGGGCCTGGTTGCAATGTCGTTCGCTGTGCTGATGCGGCACAGGTGGGGACGGTTTTTCACGACGGACTCTGAGATACTGGAGCTCACGGCTGTGGCGCTGCCCATCGTGGGGCTCTGCGAGCTAGGGAACTGCCCACAGACGACAGGCTGCGGAGTGCTGCGTGGCAGCGCACGGCCCACCATAGGAGCCAACATCAATTTGGGATCATTTTACTTGGTGGGAATGCCTGTGGCGATTCTCACAGGCTTCATCGCTAGAATGGGCTTTGCTGGGCTGTGGTTGGGTCTACTTGCAGCCCAGGCATCGTGCGCCATCCTCATGTTGTATGTGCTAGGCCAGACAGATTGGATGGCCCAAGTAGAGAGAGCTAAAGAACTTACACAAACTTCAAATGGTTCTTCTACTCCTAAGGAAGCTAACAAGGTAGCTAATTTGGAGGAGGTTTTGTGCATTAATGATGGATCAGTGAAGCCAATTTCACTAGAAACAGATCCCTTAATTCCATCTCCTATTGTAAATGAATGACATTATTCTCTCTTTCTTTCTTTCTTCCTTTCTTCTATTTAAAAGAGCTGATGTTAATATACTATTAATTGGACTCCATGAGTTGTATTGACGGGAGTTGTCTTACTTTGTTTTTTCCTTCTTCTTTTGCTTTGTTTCATGATATTAAAAAGATAGTAACAATATATCTATTTAGTTCTCTTTGTATTACTTTTTTGGTTTTCTTTTCTAATATTGTGTGTGTGTGTGTGTGTATGTGAGAGAGAGAGAGAGAGAGAGAGAGAGAGAGAGAGGTCGCTTATATTCTTGTTTCATGATATTAAAAGATAGTGTATTCGCTATAGGTAATTATCTAATTCAGTTCACTTTATGTTGGTTGTTTGGTATTCTTTTCTTTTTTAACGAGGGAGAGAGAGAGAAGAAAGAAGAATATGAAAGAAATTGCAATTCTGGATTGTTTAATGAGTGGAGAGGGGATCTTCCATGTATGCTTGTATTCTTGTTGTTCTTTTCTTTTTTAGCCCATTGCACTACAGTGCCTACAAAGGGAAAATTAACATAATACCCATCACTTTGAAATATGGGAGAGCGCACATCAAATAATAATAATAATATAATAATAATTATTCTCCTTCCACTGTTTTTGTTCAGGATCCCACCATCGGAACCGTCAAAGGATATTTGAACTCGGTCGGTCCCGGAAGGTTTCTATTCCGTAATGTTTCTACTTAGAAACCTAAAGAGTGTGATTCTATCCCAAGTCTTCTTTGGGTCCCACAACCCCAAGTCGTCAACCGAGTTGTATGCCTCCATTTTAATATTTTCTATCCACAAAATGCCAAGGGCTTTCTTGTTTCACCAAATTTATCAGTAATGTTAGAGAAATAAATCATTATTATTATGTCAGCATAGCTAACCCAAGCATGAGAATCATCAATTAAATGACGATATATTAAATGAAGTAAAGACTTTTGTAATCATTGCATTTTTTTATATAATTACAATAAAAAATAAGTATATTTTGGTGGTACTTTAGCATCAAAGTAATGTAGAAATACCATTATTATGATTTTACTATTGATAAACTAACACAAGAATTACTAATGTAATGTAGACATTGTTAAGAGATAAATAATTTATAATCATTACACATTTCTTTTATATTATAATGGTAATTGGTGAAACAAACAAACCTTAAGGGTGTATTTAGTTAGCCATCAAATTCATAAATTTGGGCCATGTTTGGATGGTTGAATTCCATGGTAATATGATGTAAAACTCATCATTATTCCTTATTCCTTTAGGGCTCGTTTGGCCGGGTGGATTGGAAGGGATTAGATGGTATTGGAAGTTAAATCTCAGGATTGGCCGGGCGTGCCAAATAGACTGGGTGATCTGATCCCGAATCCCATGTATCTTAAGACAATCCACTGACAACACCATCATTACCTTTAAATACCATCCAATCCACCCTAGTCCGTTTAAATTTTCCAGGGACATGTTTGGTTTGAGGGATTCGAAGGGATGGGAAGGTTTAATCCTGAATTGGTTGGGTGTGCCAAACAAACTTGATATAGCAATCCTGAGATATAGCAATCCCATGGATCTTAAGACAAGCCACTGACAACACCATTATTATTTTGAAATCCATTCCATCCACCCTAATACCATTCAATCCCTTCCAATCCACCCGGCCAAATGGGGCCTTAGTCGATTGGATAAATTAAGCTGTCAAATCATAGTCATCCGTCGGACACGGAATTGGACAGGCGAATGTGCGTTGAGGTGGCATAGTTCATTGGCCCCACCATGATGTATGTGTTACATCCACACTTCCCATTCATCTTATGAGATCATTTTATGGAAAGAGACAAAAAATGAGGCACATCCAAAACGAAAATTAACCACACCACAAAAAGCAGTTAGGATTAATGCTTGCCATTAAAAACTTCATGTGACCCACAAAAGTGTTGGATGAAGCTAATATTTAGGGTCATGCCCTTAAATGAAATTGCAAAATGAATGGATGGTGTGGATGTAATACACATTAGGCAAGTTATATCCATATGTATGTAATCACGTGAGTACATTACATGTATGAAAAAAAAATTGTAGTTGCAATAGTAGTATTGAATTACATACAACTTTACTTCGGATTACTGTGATAGTGAAAATAATTACCCGTTTACATAATATTATGGTGGAATCTAGCCCTCCAAACACGCCCTTAGCAAATTTCGTAATTTCCAAATTAATGATTTTTTTAAAAAGCAAGGGAGGCACGACTCTCTTATCACAAACCTAGGGTAGAAGTCCGAAAAAGTACAACAAAAGGGGGCAAGCCCCAAAGGGGAGAGAGAGAGAGAGAGAGAGAGAGAGAGAGAGAGAGAGAGAGAGAGAGAGAGAGAGCCCACACCCAAGATCAAGGGGAGGGAAGGAAAAAGAGAAGAAAACAAAAGAAAAAAGAAAGAAAAAAAAGAAATCATCCCTATGAGAGGCAGGGGAACCCAACTCATACCAGGCTTCACAACAAGTAGCTAGCTCAAGACCTAATATAATGCGGTGGGTAAAGTCGAGAGGAGCCACAACCAGCTTAGACATAGCTAGACTGCTTAAGATGGTTAGAAATAACACTAACATGACTACTAGAATGAGTAAAGAAGGCATGAGCTCCACGGGAAAAATACAAGGAGGATCCAATAAGGCTCCGAGGCTCTCTCCGCTGTGGACATAGATGCTAATACCTATAAGATTAGCAGAGAAAAGTTTAGAGGTACCTTAATAGGGATTAAAGGCATTTATCTGGAGGCCCAATCCTTCCAGTGCCTGAGACTATATCCCATAACGGTCGAAGGGTTGCAAAGGAGGCCAACTTTAGAATCAGTTATTTCCACACAGACTAGGATCCAATGCATTCCAAATTAACGAATTTATAACTAGTTAGTTTGCTTAGCTTTAATTCTATTATTTGTTCAATTAAGAAAATGGCATCAATCATCATCTACTCAATTAAAAAAGAGTTAAAATTCCTCCATTCATGAAGTTAGGAAATCAAGGGTCACTCAAAGTTAGAGATGGGCATTGGATGAATCGACTCGGAAGACTCGACCCAACAGATTCAACTTGTCCGACTCGACCTGAACTAAGTAGACTTCGCCCAATATGAACTCAAATTATAAGTCTGGGTTACCTAGTAACTTGATTCAACTCGACCCAAAATTCGACTCGATACTGACTCGGTTTGATCCAAAACTCAACTCAACTCGAGTTCAGGTTGTGTGTGTGTGTGTGTGTGTGTGTGTGTGTGTGTGTGTGTAACCTAAATCTAATCTAACCTACCTGTCACATCTGACCCGACCTCTCTCCCTCCCTCCTCCTCTTCTCTCATACCCGACAACTACCCTCCCCCCCCCCCCCCCCCCCTTCTCTCTCTCTCTCTCTCTCTCTCTCTCTCTCTCTCTCTCTCTCTCCTTCATTCCCTCCCTCATCTCCCGCACCAGATGGTCTTGACCTGACAGCTACCAGCTCGGTTGCTCGTCTTGACTAAGCAACTTGTTTGCACCCATTTGGCCCACCTGCTCACCGCCAACTCTCAATAGCCACCCAATTTTTCAAATCAACTAATTAAGGTACTTTTTTGTTCGAGAAGACTTCTATTTTATCATTTTCATCTATTCTTGTGACATGCTAAGGTATTATAATCTGAGAGTTTTGTGAAATTAGGGTCAGATATGGTTGAATGGACAAATTGGAGTGAATTGGGTGCTTGTATTTGGTCTGAGCTGACTCGGGTGCAGCTAGTATGGCTTGGGTTGAGCCATTTATAAACCCTAAATCCTTACCCTAAAACCTAAACCCTAAACCTTAAACCCAAACCCTAAACTCTAAACCCTAAACCTTAAACCTAACCCTTAACCATAAACCCTATACAGCTAACCCTAACCCTAAACCTAAACCATAAACCCTATTATGGATTACATTGCTTAGACAGTTAGCCTATTACGGATTACATTGCATAGCTTTGACAGTTAGACTATTATAGTTTACACTGCTTAACTTATTGTGCATTAGACAATTAATGGTTTATTTTTGTGAATTATGAATTATATTGTTTATTACTTAGCTTATTATTATGCATTGGATAATTAACCTAATATGGTTTATTTTTGTAAATTATACAATTAGTGGTTTATTTTTTTGAATTATTAATTACATTACTTAATATTACTTAGCTTATTATCGTGCATTAGATACAAATAGCTTAATGTGGTTTATTTTTGTAAATTAGACAATTAGTTGTCCATATGAAGATTTATATGTAACTACGCATAGATATAGTATATTTTTGGTGGCATAAAAATCGCTTAAATTGTTTCATTTTCAACAATTTAATGTTAGATAGATAGTATACTTTTATATAACCTATTTAAATATTCATGCCTGTTATGCGCTCTATCTTTCCATTTCTCTAGATACATTTCTTCCTTTTTGTTTCTCAAGTTAAATATTTTCACATTGCTTATATATTTGACATCTGAATGAATTAGAATATCAACTTATCTTAAGAGACCTGAGGAGATGTTATCAGAATTGTAGCTTTGGTGTTTAAATAGCAATATGAAAGTTTTAAAATCTATTAAACTTTTAATGGATGATTTAATATATACTTTTAAAGCATTATAGTACTAGTCATTATTTAGTATCTTTCAATTAATAAATGACTAGTGAGGAAATTCCTAGTACTCCGTTGGTTTGTTATTTACTTCGCTGATGATCTTGGGTGAATGATTATATCTATAAGATGAAGAGGTATCCATTGAGATTAGTACCTCCCGAAGTTCGGTAAAAGGAAAAAAAAGAAGATCAATATTGTGAGAAGATTTTGCAGAAGTAATCATAAAAAATGGGATGGTGAATATACAATGCAATTACTGCAAGGCTCAATATGCTAAATAAGTAGACAGGTCAACCACAACTCTAAAGAAACACCTAGATATTAAATAAATGAATGGTTTGTATGTGCAACTCTATATACGATTCTGAACATACTTTTAAGTTTTGACAATATTTATTCATTTTTTCTATTGCAAATTATTTTTAACAATGTTTATTTTAAATAACTCAACTTAAGTACACTATTAAATTAGGATATAAACATGAAAAAAAAGTCAACATGACTTTTTTAGGTGCTGACTAGACCTGACTCAGTCCCTATGACTGGGTCGGACTTGGTCCAGGTTAGTCTAGGACGGACCCAAACTTGAATCAGGTCCGCCATGCTAGACCGATACCAAATAAGGTCGAGTTCAGGTTAATTCTATTTCAAAACCGAGTCAGGTCGGATTAGCCCTAACTCATCCAACTCGACTTGATGCCTAGCTCTACTTCAAGTAAAAGTCAAGAGGAGATGGCTCCCCCCAGTCGCAATGCATCTATTGTATAATCATTTAATCAAGTGATTTTAAGAGAGATGGGGAATTAAAGGTGGCTCCCTCATGATAGATAATGATTAGACCTTTTTCCGGTATGAGAAATATATATCAGCATTTAATAGATGTTGATTAGATGGATTAGATGGTTAGGATTGTCTAAACAAAGTCATGTTTGTGAGGGGTTGATAATGAAAGGTGAATCTCAAGTGATGGGGTGTCAAAGATCAGTCATAGGACCTTTTCTAGTATATTAACTATGGTTTTTCATTTTTTATTAATTTGATTGAATGGTTAGGATCGAGTGATATTTGGAGGGGATGGGAAATCAAAGGTTAAATTAAGAAAAGGGGTATTAATCTTAGAGGAATCCATTAAAAAAGAGTTAAAATCCCTCAATTCATGAAGTTGGAAAACCAAGGGTCACTCAAAGTGAAGAGGAGAAGGTTCCCTGGCCGCAATACATCTATTGTGGGATCATTTAATCAAGTTACTTTTAAGAGAGACGGGAAATTAAAGGTGGATCCCTAGTGATAGATAATATTGATTAGATCTTTTTCTAGAATATATATATATATATATATATATATATATATATATATATATATATATATATATATATATATATATATATAGATGTTGACTAGATGGATTAGGTGGTTAGGATCATCTGATCAAAGCTAGTTTTGTGAGGGGTACTTGACAACAAGAGGTGAGCTCCACGTGATGGAGGATCAACTATCACTTATAGGACTTTATCTAGTGTTCCTATCAATTGATTGAATGGTTAGGATCATCATCCAGTGATATTTGGAGAGGATGGACAATCAAAGGTGGACCCCACACCATGAATGATCCATATCAATAACTAGACCTCTATCATGGAGCGTTTCCTCGCCATTCATCAGATGGTGAGGATCATCCAATCAAATTATGATGATTTTATTACTTGTTGTACTTCTCACCTCGAGTGATCCAAATTGGATTGCTCATGTTCCCATAATCGTGATAAAATGATCGGAACCATCCGATTAAGGGCCTGGAAAATGAACAATAAAAGTGGATCAGGTGCTACTTGGGTAACACCTTAGTGGGGTCAGGCTCGATGGCTCCATGGTAGATAGAATTTGTTTCAACGTGAGATCATGGGATGCGAGTGCCCATGAGGTGTGGGTGAACGTATGTGGTGTGGATGTGTGTAAAAATAAAAAAAAGGATAATATATGTTAGTGGGTGACCCATGCCATCCATTTCTTTTCCGATTCATTTTAGGGCATGGTCCAAAAAATTAAAGTAGATCCAAATCTCAAGTGAACCATATGGTAGGGATTGAATGCCCAATATTAAAAACTTTTTAAGGTCTACAAAAGTTTTGGATCAAGCTGATATTTGTGTTTTCCTTTCATCCAAGTCTATGTGACCTTATTGACCAATTAAATGGCAAATAAACATTATGGTGGCCCTTAGGAAATTTTTAATGGTGGGCATTCAATCACCACTGTTTCATGTGGTGTAATCTACTTTGGATTTGAATATGCTTCATTTGTGGTACCATATCCTAAGATAATCTAGAAAAATAGATGAACTGCGTAGATATACAGTACATACATGAAGGTTTGCCCCACATGGTTTGGCTACATCCACTGATGTGTTACTTGGGTAACATCTAATCTGCTCCCTGTGTGGGGACTATGGAGCACAAGAACACTCAAATCCAATGCCATCGAGGATTATAGGCAGGTCCACATTGGCCCCACACTTAGTGTGGAAATTAGGCAATAAGAAATCGTGAGGGACAATTACTCTACTTTTGTCTATCATTCTTCGCCACTACTTAGTTCTTGAAAAAGACCATTAACTTTAAAAAAAAAAAAAAAGAAAAAAAAAAAGTCAAGAAAAAGACAAGAAAAAAAAAAACATAGAGACCTTTCAAATAAACAATACTAAAATTAAGAGCATAAGCATTTCTCTCTCCCTCTCTTTTTCTCTCTCTTTCCATATATATATAGAAAGAGAGAGAGAGAAGAATGCACGGCTGCACAATAATACTTAATACTTATGAGAACTTGTGAGAACTTTTTGATAACTCATCTCACATGGTAGAACCCAAAAATGGTCCATGTGATGCAGCACCTCATGGAACCCTAGGGCCCAACCTTTATCCAAATTCAAAACTTTAGTACGTCATGAAAAAAAAAATAATAATTTCCTCCCTTAATTTACCTCTCTCTTTCTTGCCATAACCTATCAGAGTTTTGGATCAAAGTAAAGTTAGGCCCTTCAGGCTTTATATGGTACCATTATGTGGACCATTCAAATTGTGCACTTATACCAAAGAAACGAGTTCCTCATGAGAACGGGTGCACGGGTAAGCATTCCTCTCTCTCTCTCTCTCTCTCTCTCTCTGTGTGTGTGTATGCTCACCAATGCACCTTTTTACCTTAGCACCCATGCTCACCTTTTCACATGTGTCATGGGTACAAAATTTGAACAGTCAACATGATGCGGCACTCCTTAAAACCTCACGAGCCCAACTTTTAGCCCTATATAAAACTCTAGTGGGCCATGGCAAAAGGAAACAGTTTCCTCCCCTCATTTATATTTTTCTTTGTTATGGCCCACTAAAGATTTGGATCAAGCTGAAAATTGTCTCCATAGAGTTTCAAAGGATGCCGCATAATGTGAACCATTTAGATTTTGTGCCCATGACACATGTGTAAAGGTGCACATTGGTGCTCACGCGCGCGCGCACACACACACACACACATATATATATATATATATATATATATAGAGAGAGAGAGAGAGAGAGAGAGAGAGAGAGAGAGAGAGAGAGAGTCATGCTCCCCTGTGCACCTACGCACATGCGTACCTTTGCACATGTGCCATGGGTGTCTAATCTGAATGGTCCATGTGATGCGGAATCCCATGAAACCCCATATGAAAAATTTTCACCTCGATCTAAAATTCTGGTGGGCCATAGCAAAGAGAAATGCAAATCAAGGAAGGAAATTGTTTTCATTTTTTATGACCCATCAAAGTTGTAGATCAAAGTAAAACATGGGCCCAGGGGGTTTCACGAGGTGCTGCTTCACATGAATGGTTCAGATTTTGGATCCACATCACGTATGATGGGTTCTCAAAAAAGTTTGTATGTAATACCTACCAACTTGCTCGCAGGTGAGCATTTTATATATATATATATATATATATATATATATATATATATACACACACACTCCAAAGATCCATGTTATATTTTTACTTCATTTCTTAATATCTTGTTCTTTTTTCTCTCGTTGGGTTGTCATGCATTCAAAACAGCTGTTTTGTCCTCTAGCTAGCTAGCTAGTGTGTGAGAGAGAAAGAGAGCTGCCGTCTATTCTAACAGTAGGGAATGATAATGGGTCATGCAGCAGCAAGAGAAAAGGGTCGAGAGAGAGTCATTGAGAGATAAAGAGGGAGGGGTCCCCTGCCGTAGGTACAAAATCCTGCTATTATTGCCTCTGTCGACTTCTCATATTACAAAACTTGGAGCAGTGCTGCAGGCACAAAATTTTAAAAAATACTACCACTATTTTTTTATATGCTGCTACATTACAATACTATACACATGCAATAATCCATCTTATAAATCTCACATATATACCTCAATCCAAACCGTCCAAACACTTCAGAAAATCTACAATAACCACAACCCCTTTGTTTTGAAATGATATTCATCTGTTGAATTCAGACTATTGATTGTTTCCTTTCTTCAACCGTTCACTAACTGTACATAAAACTGTCCAGCTAGGATTATCCTTGCGTAAAATAGGTCTCAAGAATTGGAAAATTGAATCTAAGTTATATAGGAGCCACGTGTAAAGCATATGTGCTTGCAGAAGTACGGATTACCATACCCTGCCACAGTGTCAGTTTTTTTTCGTAAAAACGAAAAAAGGGTACTTGACAATCCCTTCGGTCCCTTGTTTTCCACTGCTTTTTTTTCCTCACACAAACCAGCAAATGGACAAAGAAAGCACACGTAAACACGATGAAATAAACAGTAGAATGGAAGGAAAGTACTCCACCCACCTCTCCTTCTCTGTCTTTTCTGTATTTTACTGAAAAATTCTTCAAAAATACTGATTTTTACTAAACATTTTTTATTTTTGTTTAATTTCCAAAATATATTTTTTGAAAGTTGAAAATGACTAAAACATTTCTTTCTGGAGTTTGGGTGTTCTGCACTAACTTGACATGTGTATGACATCCAGAACCATCCAATAAATGATATCTTCCAAAAGGATGAGATGTATCAAAATTCAAGCTGATCTAATAATTAGAAGGGCCACATATGGAATTGCAGGTTTTTGGGCGTAGTTGGTTTGTTTTTATTTTTAAATGGTGTCTCTCAGCGGATGATCACATCAACTATTATGGCACAGTGGATCCCTCAGTGTGGAGCCTAACATGATGTATTTGTTTATATCGATGTTGTTCATCCATATCTCAGCTCATTTTAAAGCATGAATTGAAAAACATAGTAGTTCATGTCTCAAGTGTTAGACAACCATTCACTCTAAAAGCTCAAGCTCTCAGAGTGTGGTGGATTTGATTTTTTCTGACCCCCCGTGAGAAAATAATATATTAGCGAGGCATATTTGTTGCTCTCAATATTCGAACATACGACCTTCCGCTTTGATACCATGTCAAACAACCATTCACTCTAAAAGCTCAAGCTGTCAAAGTGTAGTGTATCAATGTATATCAATGGACTTTATTACTTTAACATCAAGTTGACCATATCATGAAAAACAATGGTGATTGAATGCTCACTATTAGAAACTTCATATGTAATAATTAGAATTTTTATTTTCTATCCAACCCGTTGATAAGGCCACAATTACCTAGTTGGACCACACAAACATCAACTTAATCCTAAATTTTATGGCTCGCAGGAAGTTTTTAATGGTCAATCACCATTGCTTCTTGTGATGTGGTCCACTTGAGATTTGGATATACTACATTTTTTTAACTCTGCCTAAAATGAACTAGCGAAATAGATAAATAACTTAGATATAAACAGTTAGTGGATCCGGTGGACACCAAAGCCGGGTCCCCTTTGAAAGGGTAGAAAATCATGAAACACCAACGTGGGTCCCAAAATGATGCAGTCCGTTTCTTTAGGAAAAGGTATGTGAGGAGGATAGGTCGTCATTTTATCTTTAAGAAGAACTTTTCAAACGTCAAGGCATTGTTTTGTAAAATTAATATTTTCCGGGTTTCCAGGTAAAAACCTTCCCAAGCCCATTTTGATGAGAGGAATTTCGTGGATTATAATCCTGGACCGTGAATATTAATAGTGTCCTCGGGTTTCACTTTGTGCAAGAGGGAGGTGATGGTTCAGTCATCCAGACAGTTGGGTCGATGGGACCTTACGTGGATTGTCCATGCCCCAAAATATCCTTAATACAACAATCCTAACCCTTCAAATTTTCTCCTTCAAACAGGCTGCCAGGAAAGGGGAAAAAAGGGCCAGATCTGTACGGATAGGATCTTTCAGGTGAGAAGATTTTTGGGTCATGGTCTATCCACTGAGGGTTCATCAAAGAGCGCCGTTGATCAATGAACCAAGGGCCCACTTGTACATGCTGAAAACCTGAGGACAGTATTCATATACTCTGGTGACGATTATACATACATTTTTTTTATTTTTTTTTTCTTTGTATCTTTCCTTTTCTCCTATTCCTGGCTCGTGTTTGGTCCCTTCCTCCCATTTTTATTTTTATTTTCTCCATGTCTATCTCTATCTTTATCTCCTATCTATAGCTTTGCAAGTATTGTGACCGTTCATTAGTTGTAGCCTTTTTTCGCGTGAGGAAAACAAAGGTTGGTAGTTATCTCTATTTATAGTTTTTTTTTTTTTTTTTTCTGGAATAACTTATCTAGATTTCTCTTATATATGGAGAAATGCTGCCCATAGGGCTCCTAGTTAAGTTTAGGTACTTAGACAGTTTAATCCATTGATCTAGATTATTTATTAGGTTTGTAGTACATTTCATGAGATACCATGTAAACATCAATTAATTTAAAATTGTTAACTATTTGATTAATGGGTTTTAATATAGATGACCTAGACTATTTATGAAAAAACAGGTCCGATCAACAATTTGATTCATCCATTCGCTAGGATCCATGATGAATTTGTTATAATTCTAAAGAAGCACTTTTGTTATGCAATAGCAACCGTTCTGTTCATGGCTTGGAAAAAAGATGGTGAGAGAAAATAAGAAGAAATCAAGTTGAGATTCAATCATCCAGTCTATGTAAATTTTGCATTATAGCCCAAGAAAAGTGTGCAAGATTAGATTGACTGTTTTGATTGGTTACTCAAACTAAGTGTCCCAATGCAACTAAGAGCACTAGGGTCATTTGGTAACATGAATTTAAGTGTATTTGAGTATATTTTTTAAATTAAAAAATAGTATGTGTGACAACGTGGAATCAAAATTACAAATGAAATGCCTTTTTTTATATATATATAAAGATTAGAGAGTTACATGTGCAACAAAATACTAAATTACATTTCTTTCAAATGGGATTGCAATTCCATGGTACAGGAGAAGCTTGATGTACTCTTAAAGACTACCTTAAATGGCTCTCTCCAACCCACCTTAAGTGGCCCCAAAACTCAAATGGACCCGAACCACCTTAAATGACAAGGGACTAACATGTGGAGGTCAACTCCGGCTTTATAGGAGGCTGGGGCTCAGTTCACGTAAAATACCTTACATTATCAGATCCTAGATAATAATACCTAGCTAGAACACCATTAATCCCTTGCATCTATAACAGGGGTGCTAATGGTCTATTGGATTAATAGGCCAGTGGCATTGATGGAGTTTTTTTTTTTAAAATCAAAAAAGAAAAAGAAAAACAATTTAATTATCAACTACATCGCTAAAATGATTTATACCGTCCAAACATTAGTAATGTAAATCGACATTTAAACATTAGTAGTGAGTTGCTTGTTTGTGATATTAGAATTTTATCATTTTTTTGCAAAAGTATTGAAGCTATGGTGTTTCATTGTCATACAAGTGGCATACATATGTGACAATCCAAACCATCCAAATCATGGTCCCATTGTGTATCGAGCTGACCCACAATTTACTATCTGAATTGGTTCATAGAATCCTGACCGTTGAGCATTTTAATCTCTGCAGTTCATCTTACAGCCACAGATTGGATAGTTAGGATCGTTCTGTAAGTCTGGTTTTGCGGCGTCGCTCCATCCACAGTGGGTCCTGCAAGTTGGACCGTCGTGGGTGGGGTGCCTGTACGCTGGGGAATATGGCAAAGGGAGGTATTTGATACTCTCGCAGCATATGACAATTGATATACAGGCACTAAGAAATTGTACACGTGGTGTACATTAACTCAATAAATTAAGTTGTGGAACCGACTTCCCATGAGTCACACTCACAGTACCAAAATCATATTAGTTGAAGAGGGGTCGTGGACACTTGTTTGTTAAAATACGAACATTGGATATTTTCATTTTTAACCGTTGGATAAGTGTCCACCATTCGGATAGTAAGATAATCATGTAATTCTTTTATTCATCATGCATCCAAAATGGGATATATAATTTAGACAGTTTAATTGAACTACTTGAAGGTCATATATGATATTTCTAAGTGCCTGTGCATCATCCATCACACTCTGCCAGAGTATGAATTTTTTATATTAAAAAAAAAAACCAAAAAAGGGAAAAGAATAATTTGATAAGACAATACATTTTTCTTTCAGAATAAACACTCTTATTTTCTTCTGCCCTTTGCTATTTTTGATGGGATTCTTTGATTGCGAGAGTTATATTCTTGCTGTGTGTACGGCAATGAACAAAAGCCGTTGATCCAACACTACCCATTTCTCAAATAAAAAAAAAATAGAAAAGGTTGTATTATCCTTCAATCCTGTCTGTAGAATTTATTTATATGGGTCGGTGGATTCTTACTAAGAAACTGGCATCTAAAAAGGTTTTTATTTATTTATTTATTATTATTTTTTAGTACAAAATCTTCCGTTTTTGCGTGTGGCGTATGAGGTTTCCTAATCCCACAGGCACCTCCATGCACGTGCCACACCGACTTGTATATGTGAGATCCTATCCATTCACGTCGGACTCCACCACACATGTAATCCACGTGGAGGTCCTTGGATCCTTGTGGGGCTCACTTTGATGTATGTGTCTTATATCCACGCCGTCCACTCATTTTTCTAGATCATTTTAGTGTATGAGCCCAAAACTGCAGCACAGTCAATACTTAAGTATACCACACAACAGGAAATAGTGGTAATTGACTGTTAAAAACTTCTTGGGGGCCACAAAAGTTTTGGATCAAGCTGATATTTGTTTGGTCCTTTCATTCAGGTCTTTGTGATCTTATCAACAGGTTGGATGGCAAATAAACATTCTGGTGGCCGTTTAGAAGTTTTTAATGGTGATCATTCAATCAGTACTGTTTTCCGTGGTGTGGTCCACTTGAAATTTTGATTTTCTGTGATTTTGGTTTCATATCATAAAATGATGTTTCAAGACAGATGAACGGCGTGGATATAAGACACACACATCAAGGTGGGCCTCACAGTCAGGGATCCACCGAAGCCACATCCATATAATATAATCCAGATGCTCGGTGGGGTTCCATTCATCGGTCATGACACTTGGCAGTTCATTTCAGACCACCATTCAAAACCTAGCACGGGCGTACACACGTGGGGAGGTGCGTGTGGGCATAGGAAAGCTTTGATTTCCCTTTACCAAGCAAACAGTAAAAAAATGCTACTTTCCTCACAAGATGAGATTAAGCTACAGTTGTAACATATTAATAATACATTCCCACCTCCCATTTGGAAATAGAATCGAATAAAATGATGCCACGTGTCACCCGCCGACAGCTTAGTCTTTTTTAAATTCGATCAAGTGGGAGATGTACATGTTGAGAAAGTGACACGTGTCATACATCCAATGTCACTTTCTCAACACCAAGTAGGCCATGTAACATTTTTTTATTAGTGACCCAATAAAATATTATCCTCGAACCGCCCCATTGGCCAAAGTGGTGGCTAAAATGGGCCATGAGACATAAGAAAAAGAGTCCTAAAAGGAGGAAAACATGGAAAAGAGTCCTATTTTTCTCTAGACTCTTGCCATGAAACATACCTGAAATTGCAAAGGTTTTGTTCTCTTCATCAGCTATCATGTCTTTTCAAGGTTTATAGAGTAATGAATGAGTGCTCCTTATCTTTCCACCTCAAAACCAATGCCACCCCCAAAAATAAATAATAAATAAAAACCTCTCTAAGTGAATGGAGGGTGGCCACTACAACTACCTTCCGTAAGGAAGGGAATGACATCTGTTTTCAACCCTTGAGGGGATTCTCCACTGCCCCCTTTTTTATATGCTTAAAAAGAGCCATTGATCATCAACCACCTTGGTATGGCCCACATTGATGCCTATACCTACCAAGGTGTGGGGTCCACTGGACCCATGTTTTAGAATGTAAAAAAAAAGCCCATGTGTCATGCCAGAGTTGTGCCATACTGTTTTTTTTTTTGCTTCTCTTTTCGGTCTCTGTCTAAGTTTAATTTGTGTGGACGATTTGAATGAACCACATGGGCCACACCTGACTCATTGACTAGTCTTAATTAGAGTCCCACATAGGCTTTAGGTGCATAGTTTAAAAACTCGAAAAGACTCAGCTTGAATGATTTGAGTGAGACTAAGGTCAAGAAAAACTTGATTTAGTTGTGATTAAATCAAAACTCAAAAAAACTTAGCAAAACTCGACAAAACTTGGGAAAAAATGACACAACTCTACCAACTTGGCACAAATCAATATTACTTTTATGTTATTTATACTTTTAAATATTTAATAATGTTGAAAAAAAAAAGCACATGTTGTGCGCCCTATACCAAGCCTTGTGTTTTTTTTTTTTTTTTTCTCTCTTTTTCCTTTCTTTCTTTATTAAATTTGTGTGCACCGACCAGCGGCACTGAATTTGGTAATATATGACATGAGGCACTATTTGAGTGAGCCACATGGGCCACACCTAACTCATTGACTGGCCTTGATTAGAGTCCCACATAGGCTTTATGAGCATAGTTTAAAAACTCGAAAAGACCCGGCATGAATGATTTGAGTGAGACTAAGCTCAAGAAAAACTCATTTTATCTCAATGAGACTCAAGAGAAACTTGATTTAGACGTGATTAAATCAAAACCCAAAAAACCTTAGCAAAACTCAACAAAACTTCCGAAAAAATGACACAACTCTACCAACAGGGCACAAATCAATGTTATTTGAAAATTAAAAAAAGCACGTGTTGTGTGCCCTATACCATGCCATGTGTTTTTTGTTTTTTCTCTCCTTTTCCTTTCTTTCTTTATTAAATTTGTGTAGACCGACCAGCGGCACTGAATTTGGTAATCTATGACATGTGGCACTATTTGAGTGAGCCACATGGGCCACACCTGACTCATTGACTGGTCATTATTAGAGTCCCCCACAGGCTTTATGTACATAGTTTAAAAAGTTGAAAAGACTCAACTTGACTTGTTTTAAATTAAGAAAAACTTAATTTAGCCATGATTAAGTCAAAACTTGAAAAAACTTAGCAAAACTCAACAAAACTCAGGAAACAATTGATACAACTCTACCAACTCGGTATAAGTCATCATTATTTTTATATTATTTATACTTTTCAATATTTAATAATATTAAAAGAAAAGGCCCATGTGTTACCCTCCATTCCGTGCCATGTATTTTTTTTTTTTTTTTTTTAATAAATTATTTTATTATTTTATTCTTTGTCAAATTTGTGTGGATCGACACAGGCAGGGCCGAATTTGATGATAGTACAATAACATGTCGCATTATTTGAATGAGCCACGTGGGCCACCCTCGACTCATTGACAGGTCCTAATTGGAGACCCCCACAGCCCCTAGGTGCGCAGATTTAAAACTCGGGCTGATTTTCATGGGACACAAGTAAAACTCAATTTGGTCATGGCTAAGTCAAAACTCAAGAAAATTCAACAAAACTCGAAAAAAATACTGACACAACTCTCCCAATTCGGCACAAATCTACATTGTTTTTATATTATTTATACTTTTAAATATTTAATAATACTAATAAATTAGGAGTTGACTCAACTAGGTTTCAAGTCGCTTGAGTTTTCATGTTTCTAAACTATGATTAGTGGGATTATCGCCCCGCATTGGTCAATTTAATTATCGACCACTTGATGTGGGTCTTCGCATCCGTAACCTTGGTGGGGCCGCCTTCATCGGTGGCCCGGGCGACGGGTGACGCGAATCGTGTCGTTGGTGGGTAGCCATGGTGTCCATCCGATTGGGGAGGCCATGGATGCCACTTTGGGATAATGGGTGTCACATTTTAGGGAAATGGTAGTCGCTTTTGTAGCCAAAGGTTGTATTGTGTCTGACTAAATAAGAACCGACCTTTCAATACAAGGAAAATGCTCCAATACTCATCTTACTCTATCATGAGGCTCATGGCCCACCTCTCCCCCACTCAAATTTCCTCTTATATAAGTCAATTTTGTACGGCCAGGAGCTCCTGTTGGGGTGGGCCTTCCCACTATGGTGGAAACATGAAAATGATAATCTATTGTAAAAGGAGAAAAGAGAAAACAGTGGAGATTTTGTATTTTTTTGCCAAAGGCTCAGCCAATGGGATTGGGAAGTCGGCTAATTGAGACTTAGGAAAACTTCATTGCAAGTATCTTTGTTCCTTCAAGTGAAAGAGAGAATCAAAGCCCAAAGACCCTTTAAAAAAATAATCAAAGCCTAATGGTTGACTTTTGGGCTAGTGTTTGACTTTTTGTTGTTTAGTGGGTTGACTTTTGTCTATGAAGGTCTTGGGGAGCTTTGGGATTGTTGGTCATGCGTGGTTTTGACTTTTGAGATTATGTCTAGACTCTGTGTTAGTTTAGCACCATTTTGAAAATGTCAGTGAGTCGTCTTCCTCGCATGTGGCACCAATGTACAATTATCTAGACCATCGGATTGTAGGTCACATTGTGGCCGGGACACTTTTCTAAAATCACACTGATCAAGCAATCATAACCATCCAATTGATTGTCATCAAATGGACAGTTGGAAGTAAAATAGCAAGTAGTCCACATTTGAATTGAAAAATCAGATGGTTAGTATTATCTTCTCAGAGCATATTTTCTGTTGTGCTCTATCTATAATTAAGTCAGTGATTTGGATGGTCTAGATCCCCATACAACTATGCTGACGGTATTGTCGAAGAGTCACTGCCATGTTTTAAATGGTGAAAAACTTAGACAGGAGTCTAGCCAATGATATTTTAGTCAATCTCACTCTCATTGGATTGGAAATATTCCACTTAGTTGAAGTGAATTGAGATTTAAATCTTATATTCTATGTTTCTTTCAAGCATCTTATGTTGTTGTTTATTATAGTTTTTATGATTTGATTATGTTTAACTGAGTAGGCCTTTGAAATTTGTTTCTCCCTCTCCACATTGGATTTGGATTTGTATCAATTTAATTGGATCTTACCAAACCAACTAAGAAGAAAAGAAAGCATCCACTGGCTGTGCAGTTGTGGGTCCCACACCATCAAACTGAGGATGGGCCCACTGCTTTCGACCAATGAGAAATGCTTATACCTACTTCCACGTACCAATCTTTTTTTTTTTTCTAACACAAGAAAAAAAAACAAAAACCCATAAATTCAATGAGATTAAGAGGCATACATTGCATTGCTTGATGTGTCATACGTGTGCAAATGCACGTCGAGTGTAAACGAGTCGGTGTTTCTCCGACCATCCATTTCTTTGCAATGTGCAGCCTGATCGATAAATAGACCTGCAGAGTTTTTGTGCTTAGGAACATTCACCATGGCCCAATGCTATTATAGTCTTGGTTTGGTTTTAGCCACCAATGAAACCATTAAGGCCTGTTTGGCAGGCCTAAAAATGAGTTCATCCCATTTTAGTTTTATTTATTTATTTATTTATTTTGGTTAGCTTGTTAGCACACTCACTGTAAGATCACACTTCACTGTTAGCCACCCCCACCAGGGAATAGATGCCAGCGTTGAAACGAGGTATCTTTCACTCAGTCTACCATTTTAGTCAGAGAAAAGATCCAGTGAGCTAAATGCATGGTAACATTTGCAGCATCTAGTTGCATTTGCACTTGTTGGCATCCACATCACCTATCTGGACTGTCTGTTAGATCCAGTCGACTGTTGATGGGCTGCCTTGAGAAAAACATACTGATCTGATTATTCAAATCAACAAGTCAGTGGTATGCAAAAAATGGATGGACAAGATCATTTTCCGAAGATTGGTCCAGTTAAGGATGTTACGGCCATTGACTGCTGTGGTTTTTTTCATTGTATGAGACTGAACCTAACAGACTGTTCAAATAGGTGATGAGGATACCAAACGTGTTCAAATGCAACTAGCTGAATGGAGAGGTTTATATACACTGGGCCCACTAGATAATCTCTTTCAGGTGAATCATAACTATGTATTAGAGATCATGATTGTTGGAGATCATGATGAGAAATGTTCAAATGAAATGAGCTGTTTTTAGACGTCTGTGAAAGGGCATTAAGATGTTGGTGGGCCATAATGAATTGAACAGACAATAGCATTTTCTCATGTGCCGTACAGCGGAGGTGCGAGCCCAACCCAAGCCACACAAGCTCACATGGGCCAGATGATAAGTCACTCAGCAATGGACGCGGATTGCATGGTGACCCTGCCACCACGGACGATGTGTTGGGATTTGATTGGGCCACATATTGATAGAGATGTGTCCCCGATGTGATGGGATTTGACTGGGTCACTTGCCATTGCTTAGAGATGTGATCCAATTTAGTGAAATTTGATTGGACAACGTAACATTGTCAGAGACGTGTCCTAATGTGTTGGATTTGATGGGGCCACATGCAGTTGTCAGGACATCCCAATGTCATGGAATTTGATTAGGCCAATGTCGCTGTCAGAGACTGGACTGGCCAAGAACTCTGACCAAACAACTTTTAAACATATGTGAGTCCCATCTTAGAAAGTAGCATATGACCCAATCAAATTCTTCCACATCGGGTCAAAACATCCTCCCACATCAGGTCAGCACAGATGCAATCAGCGTCCGTAATGATCGCCACAGACATCCATGGTCGCAGGGTCAAAGACGTGCCCGTAGAGTACTCTGACCGAATAAATTTTAAACATGCTTTATGTGAACTCCTCCCAGATCCTCTAAGACAGCCACACATGACTCAATCAAATCCATACGGGTCACCACGGCAGTCCATAGTGGCAGGTGGTCACGATGCAATCAGCGTCAATCATAATTCGTAAGGGAACCGCACGCAACGATGACATTAAGGGCACCCAATGGGGTCGAAACAGACTGGAAGATCACAGCCAATAGCAGTAAATATTCGTCCATCCAAACTGTCGAAATCACTGGCGTCAGAGTCAATCGACCATGTCCCCGAAATCATATTGATGGGACGATCCTAACTTTTGACCAATGGACATTTCATTCATTGAATTTGGATGGTTTCTACTTGACTATTTCAACGCTAAAATAAATTATTTTTTTTAAAAAAAAACCTTTCGTTTTAATTGCCAACCATCAGATAAAGATCCTCTCACCGTAACTCTTGTTTCCTCTTTTTCCTTAAAGTTGTTAATGGCCCATCTATAATGGGCCACACCGTTTGAACGGTTTGTAATGGACCTTAGATGAATGCTACCCATGCCCTGTTAAGGGGACTGGTTGCCTCACTTGTGTGAGATCCAGGCCATTCATAAGGTGGGAACTGCCATAAACATGGCCTGGCCCACAAATCCACCCATCAGGTCTGCAACAGGTGTTGAATATAGGCAACTACAAGAATACGACTAGAAGACCTTAGAGCCCACCTTGTGAGCGGACCATCCTTATTTTTTGGACGAGGAAATGTATTGCGGGCCCACCTGATGAATGGCCTGAATCTCACATCACATGCACCAAGTCCGTTTATGTCTCTTGGACCTACTTCCAGCATTTCATTTTCCTCTTTAAGAAACGCCTCAATTGGAATCCCCAGAGCATCAAACGGTACTGGAGAATATACAACTTTTGTACTCTTAACAATAACATCAATCATACTCAACCCAAATGACTCGGGACTCATTTTGGTTTTTGTGCTCTTTAACAATAACATCAATCATACTCAGCCCAAATGACTCGGACTCATTTTGGCTTTTGTACTCTTTAACAACAACATCATACTCAGCCCACATGACTCAAGACTCATTTTGGTTTTTTTACTCTTAATAACAACATCAATCATACTCAGCCCAAATGACTCGGACTCATTTTTGTTTTTGTACTGTTTAACAATAACATCAATCATACTCAGCCCAAATGACTTGGACTCATTTTGGTTTTTGTACTCTTTAACAATAACACCAATCATACTCGGCCCAAATGACTCGGACTCATTTTGGTTTTTAATGAAGATTTAAACCCCATGAGACTACGTGTTCGAATTAACAGACTCCCGAGTCTCGATCCATTTCCCGGTTTTCAAATATTCCACCATCTTAGGGCGTCACCAGCATCTGAAGAAGAGATTGATACCACCGCAAGATCCATTTGCTAATATGAGAAATGTCCACATCCAATGCCGGACTTTCTTTCCCACCATCATTTCACAATCGTGCATAACATCTGATCGGTACAAAAGGTGGTTGATCCATGAATCGACCTGACCCGAACATCGAACCAGCTACACTGGAAATCAATGGAAAGTCAATGGTCTGATTTGATGTACAGGTGCGGCACCCCTAATGAGTGAATTGATCCAATTCCTGCTCCGATGATCTTAGATGGTGCGTCCTCCCTTTTGCATGGATTGAATGTTCTACACAAAGTACATGTTGGCAGGATAGAAAGTATTGTACGTGATAAGTTCACATACAACATTATATGTGGACATGTCACTTTCAATATCATTTTCAATTTTGGTAGAAGCATGAGCAGTGGCAGGATCAATCCAAAATAATTGGGTGCATCTGTCCAATTATTGGACTTCTTTTTCATTTTTTCTTTTCAAACGTTCTCACCATGACAAGAGAAGACCAGTATTTTGGCGTCTTTTTATGAAAGAGAAAAGGAGGTTTGGATGATGTTCTTCTTTAGATGAGCCAAACCCATTTTGAGAGTTTTGCCAAACTAGAAATATAGAAATATTTGATACAAGCAACTTGACCGATAACCTACGGAAATCAATAAAATTCCATAGGAACAAAATCCAGTAACCTCATGAGAGAAGAACTAAACCACATGCATACCATTTCATGAATCCTCATCACCAGTTTCTGCTAGTTCTTCTATTTCATCCACATCATCGAGAGCAATATGTTCAGGGTCATCATCACTAACCCCATCACTTGGATCTGCCAAAGTTGGAAAAATTAGCTAAGAGCAGAAACCATATCCAAAGAGGAAAAAGGATCCATGAAGAAACTTATCTGAAATGAGAAAGAGAGAATTCGCAGTTGACTCAAGGACAATATGTATACATGGATTAGATGCCGAGTAAATTGGTGAATTTCTGCATGTGCTTTGACTTTGTATGTGCATTCTTATCTGTGCATCGCATGCATTTGTATAGGGAATTGGGTGTATGTGGGTGTTCATATGGTGTTTGCGAGTATGTCTGCTATATGCATGCGACTGTATGGTTATCCACGTGCATGTGTGCATCTGTGCCATTTGTAGGCAACAGGGTTCTCATGTCTGCGGCATGCTCGTGTGCATGTGCTAGTGCGTGGATGCAATCAAAAGATAGTGTTCAAGACTGCATGCACCCACGCATGTGTATGCATCTGTATAGGTTTTGCTAAACCTTCACGGGGACATTTGCAACATCCACAAATATTTTAATTGACACATGGCAAACCCAGTCATCTATCAGGACAGTTCATTCAATAGTACCATTGAGCACAAGCAATGGTGCAAGAATCACACGGGATGTTTATAACCAAATATATAAGCCAATTTGTTCCAACTGGCTGTTTTTCACAAGACAAATCACAATCATCAATATTTCAGAAAAAAAAAAGGTTTGGAACACTACAGTGAGATGTGCAAGGTGGGTCTTCAAATCAGGACTATAGATGAGAATATCGTCAAAAAAACACCAATACAAATTGCTGAAGGAAGGGCCGAAAGACTTCATTCATAAGGCTCTGGAAGGTTGCCAGCGCATTAGAGAGGCCAAATGGCATAAAGAGAAACTTGTAATGGCCTTCGTGTGTTCGAAAGGCTATCTTCGGGATATTGGCTTCAGTGACTCTTATTTGATGATAACCAGACTGCAGGTCCATTTTTGAGAAAATGGAGGCTCCATGTAACTCATCTAAGAGCTCATCGATAACTGGAATTGGATCTGTCTTTTATTGTGATATTATTAAGAGCATGGTAGTTGACAAACATGCGCCAAGTCCCATCCTTCTTTTAAACCAAAAGAACAGGTGAAGAAACTGGGCTTGTGCTAGGTCAAATGATGCCAGCATCGCGCATTTCCTTTACCAATTCCTCAATTTCATTTTTTCGGAAATGGCCAAATGGGGATACCTGTAAGGCCTAACATTTGTAGGGGAACTATCAGGTTGCAGTGGAATTCGATGGTCCTGAAGTCAGTAAGGAGGTAACCCACTTGGCTCACCAAATATATCAGAAAATTGCTGCAGTAATAAGATAACTAACAGGTCCAGCATCGGCTCCTTAGTTGGCAGAGAATGCAAGAGGCATATGTACAGTCATTGCCCTTGTTGCAAGAGCAGATGATGAAATTCCCCATCGTCAGCCATTGTTTCAAATAAGAAACACCTTTTAGTATGAGTTGGTGTTGATCATGTTTGAACCTCATTATTAGTTGGCCAAAATCCCAATTAATGGCTCCAAGGGATCGCAGCCATTTGGCACCAAGAAAAACTTCATAACCGCACACAGGTAATAGGAAAAAAAAAAATAATCTGAAATGAATGTGTCCTTGGAGTGATAAATTCACGTTGTTGCAACAACCCAGACTTTGTACCTTGCAACCATTAGCCACTGCAACACTAATTGGATTGAAGAGGGTTATGGATAGCCCACATTGCTTGGCGATTCTTGGGTGGAGGAAATTTTGTGTCGATTTGGAATCAATCAGTATAGTTACCGGTTCCTTTTTATACACCCCAGAAGTACATGGTTCCAGACCGTTGTGTACTGACTATGGCGTTGAGGGAGACTTCCATAGTAGGGGTGTCAGCAATCTCTACCTCTGGTTCAACAGTAAAGTTGTTGCCTTCCTCCATCTCGAGAAGTAGCAGTTGTGGGTGCTTGCAACGATGACCGGGGCAAAATTGCTCATCACAGTTGAAACAAAGCCCCTTGAGCCTATGCTCCCACTGTTCAACCACACTCAATCTTCATACACCCAGTGGTAAATTACTAGTAGGTGGTGGGGTTGTTGTAACATGTCATGTCCACTTCACAGGTGGGTTAGGTAAAGCTGGGGTTGATGAAGTTGGTAATTGAGGCAAAAGACATGCCATACGGATGGGTTGTTGTCTTGATATTGTAGAGACAATTGTATTGGTTGTTTCTTCTTGTTGTATGGCTATAGCATATGCCTGAGTTGAAGTCATGCGATTGAGCAGTTTAATGCCTGGGCAGATGTCATCATTAAGGCCAGATATGAAGCATCTTATTAGAAATGTTTCATGCAATATCAAGCTACAGTTTGCTAGCCACTCAAATTTTGACTGATAATCACGTACAATTGTAATTTGGCACAGTTTCGCTAATGAACCTTCAAGATTTGCATCGTCAATTGTCCCAAAGTGTGTGCACAGGGCTCGGTGAATAAAACCCATGTAAGGTGTCCAACTGTACTTGCCAGCCATTGGTACCATGGAATGGCTTCACTTAATATAGGTTGCTGCCACGTCCACCATCTGGTTGACAGGCACTCCATTAAGCTGTTGGACTTGTTGTGCCTGAAAAACCCACCCTTCTAGATCATTCCCATCAAAGGTAGGGAAGTCCAAACAAATGGGTTGTCCTTGGTATCACCTAAAGGGGCAATTGGTGGTGGGCGAACGTCTGGAAGCTGATGAGGAATGTGGACAGGGTTTGTGGGATTGGTTTCATCAACGTGTGGTAGTGGAGGAAGTAGGGTATTGATGGAAGCTGCAAATTCAACATAGCCTCTATGAGCTCAACGATTTTAGACGATAATTTGTTGACGTTTTGGCTGGTGGAGGAGAGCTCCATTCGTATATTGTCAACATGTGACCTATTGTCACACCTCCAATAGGCCACATGTCATCTCCTGCCACATAGGCTGATAGAGTCAATAAACCGTTTCGGTCAAGTAACTTCCATATGTAATATATGCAAGATGGTGCATATCTCATGTAAGGAGAGAGTGGTTATCCTTTTATTTAAATTTATTGTTAGTCAGTTCCTATTTCTTAGGAGAGAATCTCTAGGGCAGTTATGTCAGATTCTCTAAAAGATTGTAATCAGTTGGAAGGGAAAACAAGAAAAAACACTTCCTTAGTTATTAGTTATTTAATTTTTCAAGATATTCTATCAGAGATAGCTAGAGAGAGAGAGAGAGAGAGAGAGAGAGAGAGAGAGAGAGAGAGTCATACTGATGCATGGTTTGGTTGAAGGTAACTGCTCATGCGTGTGTCACAGAGTTCTAGTGAGAACCACCATTAACAGAACAAACCCAGAAATTGAAAGGCTTCCCCACTGATGAAGGAGCTGAGCAACAAATACAGCCCTGAAACCTACTAATCACTTCAGGGCAGGTTCGCAACTTAGGAAAATGAATGAGTTTGAGAGGACACTACCATCTCAAATTCATCTAAAGCTTAAGGGTTGAATTTTCTAGATTTCAAGTGTGCAACTGTTATCGCACTGCTCAGAATTGAAGTGTAATTCTGGCATAATTCTTGCCTGTAGACAAAGGACTTTGGGATCTTCATTCCTTAGTAGCAGGGGAAGTAAGGAGCAGATTCAGGTTCTGTAGCAAGGTAAGGAAAATAAATAATAAGAAAAAGCCTACAAAGTGGGAACACGGATACAAGGCAGGAGCCAAACCCTGGTAGAAGGTTTCTACAATTAAGTTTCATCTACTTGTAGGAATTGCACAAACTAAAACCCTTTATTCATTCCCCAAGCTGTACAACCCTAAAAACACCCATTAATCAAAACCTGGAATCTATTTTCTGCACTGAAAGGAAAAACAGATCCTAAATAACCCTCACTAGGGTCGAGACATCTCAGTTATAAGCCTTCCCCAAAACCAACTTCACAACTGTTCATTAAAAGGTGATATATGAGCCAAGTCAAAAAAAAAAAAGTTTATTTCACTGGCACTAACAGTGAATTCTCAGGAACATTTAGGGGATAATATGCTATGATTGCATGAAAGTTAATAAGATAAAAACATCAACAGAAACACAAAATTTTATTTATCATGAACTATGCAAAGGATGACAACATTTACCTCTCCGGTGTAATGTAGGACTCTGTGCTATCATTCTTGATTCTGATGTGCTATCAAGAAGATAAGGGAGTTCTAGAAACTGCAGTAGGGATTCCGTCTGAGGGTTTCGACAATGTCCTAAACAAAATAAATTAAATGAAAAACTGTCAATATGTCAGTGCGCATGTTGCAGTCTTGCAGATTCTAATTTGTCCTTGAACTATCCCTCCAAAAAAAAAAGTCCTTGAACTATCAATGGGAAATTGTACGCAGTACCTTAAAAAGCAGGAAATCACACATACTACCTTCCCATAAAAAGGCAATTATTGTATGATCACATTAGACAAGATATAGTGACAGCTTTACTCTGATGGTATCACAGAATTGAGGGCCAATTAAAGGACAATAATATGAGGGAGCTGAAAGCAATAACTACTAGCATACATCTGTTTTCTAACATCCAAAACAAGATATCTCAAATCTAAAAATGATGCCTCCTAACAAGCCTAGTCTGGAAATTTTTGTATGGGTCATATCAGCAACCTGGAGAGAGCATTCATATTTCCCAGGGTGCAATATTTGCCAGAGAAAAAATCGTGGTTTTTTTTTTTTTTGTATTTACTTGGACAGGAGTTCAGGCATGAAAGGTGGGGTTGCCGTTTGTATTTATGTCCAAACCTGTGTAGAAAACCCCAATATACAATGTGCATGTATATACGGATTGAGGAGTGATACGGATACCATATGACGGGTCTTATACAATGTACCTTGACATGCCTTGTGATGGAACAACCTGCCTCTATCAGCATGCTCCAAATATTTCATCTAATGAACCCCGCTGTGGATTAACCACAGTTTACATTACACTCATCTGATGATCCAAACCATCTGTCTGATCAGTGGCAAGTGGACACTCAGAAAAAACTGAACAACAGCCCATGTTTTATTACTTGGTAATCAATTATATTGTTACCACAGATGCAGTTTGGCAAAATGAAGTAGAAAACAGTAAATGAATTAGAATTCTTCTGAATTTTAACAGTTTCCTTTTTATGCTAGGTAAGCTGGGTCGAATTCAAGACCTCTCAATGTTGAAACATTACCTGTCTACCACTGAGATATGGGCTCGAAACCTAGTTATGGAATTTATTAAAAAGGGAGCCAGAAAGGCTAAAAATACATCAGCAAGCATAAATTCTGCTGTCTGTACCTTGTACATCCAAAAAAAATAAAAATTAAAATTTTAAAAATTAAAATTAAAATAAATAAATAGAAGGAGAAGAAGAAGAAGAAGAAGAAAACTGTCCATTCCCAATAGCAATCTTCTGTCTTACAGACCACGAACTCATTGAGAGCCAACATGCAAGATATCATCCTGCCCCTGCACCCTCTATGACCTGACTGACAAAAACCAATTTGTTTGGAATGTCCTATTGTTGCATTCCTACTAACTGTTCCATATTCCTGCAAGAGAGCACATCCCCACAGAATCTGCCCCTTTATTCCCTCAAACCTGAAGTTATATGTGACAAAAAGCTGAGAGAGCAATTGAGGCAATGTCCAATCCAAGGTTACCTGGATCATGGGCCGCTTTGATAAGTGGTACAGGAACAGGAACATGGTACGCTGCTTCCTCCAATACGCGGTACACTAGGGGTAGGATCATGTGCATCATTCCAATGCATACACTGCGTATGCAGTATAGTTTTATATATGAACTCATATTGCAATTTATATGTGAAATGATGAATGCTGTTCTTGTTTTAGATCTCATATAGCTAGTGTTATAATATAACTAAATAAATAAAGGTATATTTATCTACCTTAAGAACAAAGAGCAACAATTTAGGTTGCTAAAAATAGCAATATGGATCGCAAATGACCCATAATCCGAAATGCTCGATCCGGAACGAGAATCATGGGGGTTTCATGTTTTGGGTAACATACTCCAATCTAGACGAAATGGGTAAAGGCACCACGTCGGCACCTCTGAAACTTATTTTATTTTATTTTATTTTTTTTAATAGTGCATAAATCATATATGAAAATGAATTACAAATAATATCTTATCAAGGAATGAAGTTTCGCATTGATTTGTTGATCCTTCTAACTAGGTGTAACTCCCACTTTGAATTGCATTTCAAACTCACACTCCCGCTCCCACTTCCTAGCCTTTTATACTCGATAACATTTTAAAACAGATGCTTCCTCACACCCGCACCCAAATCTGTTGCTAACGCGCTTAACACTTTGTGAAACTTTAACAACTATAATTTACAAGGGAAAAAATCTTTAAAAAGAAGTGTGAAGCATCTTTGTTGTATTATAATTAAAGAAAAAGGTTCCTAATCCATCAAGGTATCCCATTGCAGTAACGGTGTAACGGTGCCCAGCATTACTGATAAGCTGAATAAACGTAACGGCCAAAATGGGGGAGTGTAACTGTAACACCCCGAACTATTCTGGCCTTACATCCTTGCCCTAACACAAACTTAACCGTTGGTAGTTACCTCCATTCAATAGATTCAACCATTTGACAGTTGATTTCAAGACGTGACTATCCATCACGTGATTTAACGTAAGTATCTTCCCATGAATCATACGACGAATAA
This sequence comes from Magnolia kwangsiensis, assembly GCA_037074715.1. Lineage (NCBI taxonomy): Eukaryota > Viridiplantae > Streptophyta > Magnoliopsida > Magnoliales > Magnoliaceae > Magnolia > Magnolia kwangsiensis. The sequence goes on from CM073585.1 coordinate 92,167,999, forward strand.
CTCTCTATCCGTAATGATTTAGATATATATTCTTTTGTAAGTACTTCTTACAAACGTGCCTATAACCATGTAGAGCAATTGGATTTTTCAAAACTCACACATCAGCAATAATTATGAAAATGCCATTGACCTAGGTCCCTGAATTCCAATTCATACGGTACGCATGATCCGTTTCATGTGAAATTTTATACCAGGCCTAATTATCATAAATTAACCGTACACATCAAATTTCAGCCCTTAGATCATAGTAAATCAGCTACTTGACCTCTACATTCATTCGTACACTTATCAGATCAAGATTCTGATCCGTCTACCTTGTTCACCCCATAAGAATATGTTTAGCCCACCATTAGAATTACAATCCGAGAAACTTATACATGTGAATAAGTCACTCAAATCTAACGGTATAAATGTCCTACCCTTAATCACTATAGAAACTCATTTTATGTCCATCCAATTACAAAATTGACCGTACATCCACCTATATACATGGTCAAAGTGCTAACAGTAAAGTTTCTTTACTTTTAACAAGTCATCTGACTATCCATCAGGTTTGGATCCGCCAAATGGGTCATCTGAATATTAGGGTAAATTAGTCATTATGAAGATCTTCGGACTTAAGTTTATACTACCGAATTGTTCGTCAATTAAATATGTATAAATGTTATTTTGACTTTGGGAAAGACTTAGCCATCAAAAAAGCATCTTGGACATTCTCCAAAGATTGGAGCCCAAACTGCGGCGAATGAAAGAGCACGGAAAATAACAAACAACGGTGAAGTTTCATATTATTTAGGCGGTGCAGTTGGGAGTTACATATGATAGATGGTATAACCATGAACAAGCGCAAAATTGTAAATTATAAATGAAAACTCATATATACAGCAGCCTCTCTTGCTTCACATAGGTTTGGCGTGGAAATTTCACTCACTCGCTTCCCGCAAACGTGTGGCTCACCTTGGATTACAATCTGCCTTATATTTTGGCCCTAGGCCAAACATGATCTTTTAAAGCTAGTGGACGGAGTGGATTTTTCTAACAAACATCACTGTGGGCCCCACCTGATTTTTCCCAAACCGTGCATGCAAGTCTAGATTTTACGTGAATCAATGCACGTAAATGAATTCCTGGAGCACAGTCCCACGTTGATTAAAGGGTGGCCCACCTGTGTTGCAAATCGACCCCTATAACACGCCCGAACACACCTTAGGATCATTAGAAACCTTTTGACCATCAACGATTAATTTCGAGGTGATCCAACCATCAAACTAACTAGAATATACAATTAGAGCTAAAAACAAGTGGAAATGTGGTGTATGGCCCACCCGGACCTTGGATTTGCCATACCTTTGGTAAAAGGCTATGGTAGGAACCACTAAATAGAATGGACGATGTAGATTTTACCCAAACATCATGACAGACCCCACACATGAGTGGAATGTGCACCAGGGGTGGTGCACTCGCGGTGCATGGAACCTTGCAAGCTGGCTTAACTAGCGCCGACCCGCGTCTTCTTGGAAAAGAAAGAATCTCTCTCTCTCTCTCTCTCTCTCTCTCTCTCTCTCATCAGCAAATGGACTGACGTCCATCTCATTGCTCGGTGGCCCACCAAAACCGTCCATCTGGGAAATCCAAACCATCCATCATGACTAGGGCTTGGGCCCTGCTAAAAACCAACCTCCACAATAGATTTTCATGCATGTGTGGACGCACAATCTCTGCTTTAAACCAGCCCTACAAACACTTGTTTTCATAAATGGAGGTTGTTCCCCATGCGAGCACGCTGGCAATCTGCGTGCTCTACCTTCCCTGTATCTCAGCCATTCTTTTAGGACTACCCTAACCGTCCATTTCAAAACCACATTGAAGTTTTCTACCCAAGAGTAACAAGAAAACCACAGACGGTTTGGTTCCGCCAGCTGTATTTGGAAACCGCTGTAAACCAACTCAATCCTGGCCGTTTATTTTTCATCTGACGGCTTGGATGGGTAAGGGAAAGGTGTGGAAGAGAGGAGATTCAGCTACAGCGTCCTCCCATCTTGTTAGTGCAGTCGCCCGAGAGTGTTGGGCTGAGAGCTTCCAAGTTCGAACCCACTAGCCAAACCTCTCCCAAGCTTCAAAACCTTCATTCCATAAGCTCCCTGACAAGCGTACAGACCTTCTCTAGCTAATGGATTAGAGAAAGAGGCAATGCATGACGATCTGCCATTAATGGCAGCTCATCTTCCTCATTGGAGCTGTCAGGCCTCTAAAACAGCAGGTCGAGCCATGGCTCTATCGGGCCTCTAAAACAGTAGAAAAGAAAGGAAAGAAAGAAAGAAGTAAAGGAAGAAAGAGAGAGAGAGAGAGAGAGAGAGAGAGGGTGTGTGGCTGCGCCGAACCGAGCCAAGTTGGGTCCGATTTAGGCCAGAAATGGGGCCTGTTCGAGACTGACTCGAGTGTTGTTGGTTGCTACAGCAGAGTGGAGAAGAGAGAAGGTAGAGAGTGGGAGCAAGGAGGAGAAATGAGAGAGGAAAGAGAGAAGGATGCAACTGTGCTGCTGCACCGGGCCAGGCCTGGTGATCGTCGGATCTGGACTGAGTCCAAACCGAGTGGGGTACATCTGGTCCCATCCAGACACCATCTAGACCAGATCTCATGCTGGGATTCCAACAGAAAAAGAAAGTAAAAAAAGGAGAAGGAAGAAAAAGGAGATTGGTGAGAGAGAGGGTGAGTGGGCAAGTGCAAGTTGCACTCGCTGCCGAGCTGAGTGTACTCGACTCACTGAGGCGCTGTAATACTTAGCTGAGTTGACCTAGCTGATGACCCAAGACCAGGGCAGGTGCTCGGCTGATAGACTTGTCATTCATAGAAGGAAAGGGAGTAGAGAGAAGAAGAGAGAGGCGAGCAATGGTGAGTCAAGTCGACTCAACTGAGTCGACTAGGTGCGTTCTTCTACCTCTCATTGAAATTCCAGTTTGTAGCTCAGTTGGTTAATAGATTTCCTAATCTCAACTAAGATATAAGTCAGCCTTCCCTCCTAAAGTAAATCGATTGATTTAGTACTATAATAGGTGTTGCCTTAATAATAGATCATAATATTTATTATTATCATAATAATCATTATCACCATGTTAGCTAACATTAATTATAACATTAAGGTTAATAGTCATTTTTCTAATCATTAAATTAACATTTTTATTTATCAACTACAATGTAGAACCTAGAACCTAAGTCTAAGGCTAAAGTCCAGGATGAAAACCTAGCTCTACATCAACACACTGTTTGCGCTAATGCTAGTCATTATAAGCAAGTTACCATTAACGATGTTAGTATAGTATGCATCACCCAAGAATATTATCATTAAAAATAAATTACACTGTTACATTGTAATACTTAGTATTACCATGGTCACAAATATTAGTCATATCATTAACGTTAAAACTGTAACTAACCATATTATTACATTGTGTTTAAGCTACACCTACACCCTAGTTCAACTCCTATAACTAAAACCCCAAGATGAAGTCCTAATTCCATATTAAAACCCTAAAAGAAATCTAAACCCTAGGTTGTATAAATCTTGACCATAGACGTTTGACAGAACATTGATCTCATGTGCAAATTTCACAATTCATGGTAGGATCTGATTTTAAGGGCACGTGCTTCCTAACAATGCTGGTAGGTGATGCAAACATAAGGTGATGACTTTCCCCTTGAGCTTTCCATCTTCTCATTAGCTTAAGTTATAGTTTTTATTTAAATTCATACTTGATATCTCCCTTTATAATCACATGTGTTAGCTGGTGGAAATTGAATTGTTGTATTACATGCTTTATGATTATCCTGTATAATTGTTCGTGCTTGTGGAATTCTCATTGTGGATTGCTTATGGAACTTAAACTGGTATATTAGTGGGAAATTCCCACCTATAAATGTACACCCATACTTGGGATGTAACTTGATTGATGGTGATTACAATGGACCTTCGATCTAGTGGTTATTGATTTTTGGTTTAGATGGATCATCGATGTGGGCCTACCATCCAGTGTTGTTGTGTCAAATATTTTTTAAGGATGATCTTTATCGTATGGTTTGATATTTACCCTATGTGGCATATTTTGATACTCGCCTTACGTGGTTTGTTTTGATGTTTTCTCAATATGGGTTCGATGTTTTTATCATGCAACCATGCGATGGTAAGCCCCATATACTGTAATATGACTGGCCACTAGTCGATGAGTTTCCATTAAACATCCTAAGATGGAAGCCTCATGGGCTGGGGATGGTGGTATGCGACACTATGCCCGAGCCGTCGGCCTACGCTGGGCTCTGAGCTCCCCGTAGTGACCTTGAGCTTACCTAAATTGGCTGATTGTAACTGAACTAATAACGGTTTGACCAATCATGCATCCATAGCATGTTGGCGATGACGGGTGGCTAATTCTGGATGCTGTAGCACGTGCCCTTAGGATCTTCGGGGTATCGTTTCGCTAGCTCCCAGACCACCGACTATCGACCCCTGTCCGACTGGATGATTTTTCCAGGTCGATGATTGCATGGGCGACGAGCCCAAGTCCGGCTGGATGTGCATCCCCAGGCCGATGTGCATTCATGCATGTAAAAAGACTGCATCATGTATTGTTTTAATTGCTTTGTCGTTTTATAACTATGCTTACCTAATGCGGCGGTGTGTAATCTTGAGGGGAATTCACACTGAGCTGGCCACTCATCCATCAGATATATAACTGTACAGGTAGAACAGGTGGCCCAGATGATGTATATGATCAAACTTGACAAGGAGCTGTGTAGGTGCCATGCATGCACGACTGTATTACTAAGAGGAACTACGTGGTCATGCGGCTTACATTTATATGCTTTCTGTATGCAAATCTTGTAATCGTTAATGTTGGGACATTGGTTTATATAAGTCATTATGGACAACCACTTGTATATTCTAAATGAAATGAAAATTTTCTTTTATGTTGATTTGTCCATTCTACGCTCATAAGCTTACTCTGATAAAGGAAAGGAAAAAAAAAATACACTTGAATTTGTTTAAGGTTAGCACTCGGGTTTTTAGGAAACGATTCATATACTCGGGTCCTGAAAACACGGGTCCTTATAGTAACGGCCGATCCGCCCCTGTATCGGTCGAATTTATTTATTTTTTGCTCAAAAACATCTGGAAAAAAATGTAGAAAATTGTAAATATTCCAAATATGCATTCATTTCTAATTTTGAACATGTTTAAGGTAGTGTAACGGTCCAATCTTTAGTGAGAGTGTTGTATCGGGCTGTCTGATAAATTATGAACTTGAAAACTTGGAATTAATTGCAAATCTTTTATATTTAATTATTTAACTATATAATATCAATATAAATTTATTAGAATAAATGTAATACCAAAACATCTCATATTTGTAGGTTTTATTATTATTTATAGTATTGGTGTATTACATACGCGACTCTCATACATTTCATTTCAACATAGAGGTTAGGGACTTTTGATATCATTTTTCCCAATTTTAAGTAACTGTTGATATATTAAAAGGAAAAGGAAGAAAAACAGGAAAAAGAAAGAAAGAAAAGGGAACAGGCTGCTGAGAAAGCAGCGAGCGCCTAAACTCCCAAAAACGAAAAATCAAACCCTTTTAAAGCTTTTACATTTATAGCCCATTCAATCACCCATTTTTTTTCCTTAGCCCCAACCATCCTAGCTGAAGACGAACGGTCATTGAAACACTTATCGTTCCTTTCTTCCCAGACAACCCACCATACGGCAAGGATGGCCTTTCGAAGCTTGAAACCATGCCAATCAGACAACAAGTTGACCGCTGAATCTGGGGCGCACCAAGACACCGAAAATTGCTGACAGAAATCATTGAGAATAGAGGTGATGAAGGAGCAGTGGATAAAAAGATGATCAACAGATTCGGCTTGACGCATGCAGCAAGAGCAGATGTTGACGAGATGCATGCCTCTCTTGATCAGATATCATTTTTCCCAATAGATCTTAATAAAAAATGAAACTAAATTCAAGTGAATAATGTTGTTGATTTGGGGCTGATTTGGCGGACCATTCAATGTCCCAAATCAGCCTTAATTTCATGCAATCTATTGGTGCTTATCCCACAAATGGATTGGTGGACATTTATCGGACAGTGAAGAATGAAAAAAATATCAAATGGTCCTATTTCAAAAAACAAGTCTACAAATTAACAATGAAAATCATTCAAATAATTTAATTTTTGGATTGTGACTTAGCAACAACGGTCCATAATTTGATTAATCAATTTTAAGTTAATATATCCTCATGTACGATTTTTTAGGGCCATGTACATGGGCCTACCTCGATGTATGTAGTATATATCCATGTCGTTCATCCGTTTTGCCAACTCATTTTACGACATGGCAGATCCAGGTCTCAGATGGACCACTAGTAGGTAAGGCCCTGAATGCAAGGCCCATCTCAATGTATTCTTATAAGTCGTTAATTTGTTTTACCAACTCATTTTAAGGCATGGTCCCAAAAATCAGACGAATCTAAATCTCGGGTGGACCATAGTGAGTGATGCCTTGAATGTGGAGCCACCTCAACACATTTGTTGTATATCCATGTCGTCCATCCTTTTTGCTAACCTATTTTAGGGCATGATACCGAAAATGAGGCAGATCCAAATCTCAGGTGGACTGGATGGTAGGGATTAAATTTCGACCATTAAAAACTTCTTGGGCCAAAAGATCTTTTTGGATCAAGCTGTCGTTTGTGTTTTCCCTTAATCTAGGTCTACGTGACCTTATCAACAAGTTTGATGGAAAATAAACATTACAATGGGCCATAGGAAGTTTTTAACTGTGAGCATTCAATCCCTAGTGTGTGGTCCACTTGAGATTTAGAATTGTTTCATTTTAGGGACCATGGCATGAAATGAATTGAAAAAAACTGATGGACAACATGGATATACAACACATAAATCAAGGTGGACCCCATGCACCAAAACAGTGCATGTGCATGTGCACTAAGCGGCGTATGCCGCAAAGTACTAAATAATAATTAAAAAAAAAAAACTTAAGTGCTTCCGAGAGAGAGAGTAAGTGCTTCCGAGAGAGAGAGAGAGAGAGAGAGAGGGGTCCATACCATGGGAAAGAGGAGAAGAAGAAGCAACAGCAACCACAGCAGCCGCAATAACCCCGCAGTAGTGTTGCACCGGCAGGGGTGTTAATGGGCCGGGCTCGGGCCTGAAAAATCAAAATTTTGAATAGACCCGGCCCAACGGCCCAGCCCAAAACATTCAAAATCCGGGCCGAGACCTACCCCAGGCTCGGCCCGTTGACAGCCCTACACACCAATAGATGATGATGAAGAAGAAGAAGAAGATCAGGTGTGTTTTCTTTTTTCTTTTTTACATTTTCTTTTAGGTTACCGTGTGATGTAGGACAATTAACCACTTGCTTGAAAAGCTCGAACTGTTAGAGTATGGCGAATTAATCCCTTTATCTCATACCGCAGGCCCCGCATCTCATGGGTTAAGACCTCAGCCGAACCCTCCTCGTGGGCTCCAAATCACATGGGTACTGCCTCACACGGGTCGCCCACCCTGAGTGTGTCCCCACATCCCACGGGCTACCCCACTCGAGCCTGGTGTGAAATGCGCATTAATCACCCCCGGTGAGGAATCTCGAACACGAGACCTCCCCCATGGGCCCTGCCCACCCGAGTATGCCCCTGCATCCCATAGGCGACCCCACTCGAGCCCGGTGTGAAAATGCCACTGCATTACCATGCGTAATGATTGTTACGGGGACCATAACAACCGTTTTGGCCTGTAACAACTGTTACGACCCCGTAACAGCCATTTCGATTCTCTTTTTTTGGACCCCGCCATTTCAGCCCAGTATCATGTAACGACAAATGCCGTTACTGTTAGGTATCAGCCATTATGGCTGATACATAACAGATTTGGGACACCTTGCAATCCACACAACCATTCTTCACAAATGCAATATTTTGACGCAAAAAGACTAAATACAAAGTACACAGTAGAAAATCTGGCAGCTTCTTCAATAAACCTTCTATCTATTTGCCTAAGGTGTAAAGTTTTCATCGAACATGAGAAATTAAAATATGTAGAGAACATTACCTGATGATGAATTATTAAAGCCTGACTGAAAAGGATCGTAGGATGGGACTGTCCTTGAAAAATCAAAAGGCTTGGCCCCTCTAGCTTTTAGCTTATTCCTAACCCATTGTCGGTAATCTTGGTTGTCAAGGTGCTGAGCGCTGCATCACATCGCAAAGGATTGTAGATTAGCAATACTTCTTATATTGCAACTGATTTAACAAAAAATAAAAATATTTAAATTTCACACAAAGCAAACCATAGAGACACACACCCGAACTGCATAGGTCTTCTAGTCAAAGGGAAGATAAAATTGAATTTCCGTGTTATAGCAAGCCACTCTTCGTCATACTGAATTTCGTAAGGTTCCGGGCCGGATTCAATTTCAAGAATCTAGAGAATAAACAACAGCAAAACAAACTGAATTAGCTTCTAGATAATGGCAATCGTGAAGTGCATAAAGAGAGTACCTGTAAAAATTTGCGCCCTGGAAGGCACTTATCAAGTGCCAGGAACTTTGTAATGGGACCACCTTCCCCATGTTGAACAATAGCTGGGAATTTGCAGTGGAGATGAGCCGAAAACCAGTATGGTGGTTTCAGTTTGTCCAGCAATTCTGCAGCAGCTTTACTTCCCAGAGTTCTTTCCTGAATCTGACAATGATTTATGTAAAAGATATATGGTGTTAAATAAACAACAGCAATAGAAAGCCCAGCCAAACGACTAAAACAATTAAGCTTACTCTATTAACTACCCTCTATTTAAAATTTCCACTATATTCATTAACTGAAATCATGTGAGGCCTCTTACTCAACTATTAAAGAGAAGACATGCTAAAGCATTTGGGATGTCACAACGATCAACATCATCATTATCTAAGGTTTATCCCAACTAATTGGGGTCAGTTACATGAATCCTGTTCCGCCATTCCACAAGGACCATATCCTTAGTTAGACCATAGTGGGGATGTCACACCAATACCACAATCAATCAAAGATTTAGATGAGATCAACAACATTGCCATCAGATATATGGAAAATAAAAAATAAAAAAAAATCACTGGCACTACAGAAATTTTATTTAAATGAAAGGATCATTGAACATCAACTATCCAACTTAATAGCTTCAACCAGGGACTCTATGAGAATGTGCTATTTTATATTTACAAAGCAGTCTAAAAAGTGTGACCCTTACATGACACTACCTCTTCCTTGAGAAAAAAACAAGTTTCTTCTGGTTTCCATTTCCGTAGTGATACCAACAAGGTTAATATGTGAAATGAATATATAATTGCTTCCTCAAAAGCGATTCTATGCATCTAATAACACCAATCATATAGAAACCAAGTTTCGGTATCTCTAATGTGCCCTCTTGTAGTGGCCTGCTCATAAAATCCCTACCATAGTTTTTATTGCCCAAGTGCTATAGAACTGTAGAACCCTCCCTCCATAAAGTGTTTCAAGTGATATGTGGGATTTCCAATCATCAATCCGGATGATTCATTCAATAGTACCATTGGGAGCAAGCCATGGTGCAAGAATCACAACAATCGGATGATCCGGGCCAATTTGTGACAACCATCTATTGTTTATGAGACAGATCACACAGGTAGAATCATCAAACCAAAGTGCTACTTTGGAATCATAAGCCATACAAAGCGGGATCTATAAATAGATGTTGTTTCAAGATGATGATTTGACCTATTTTGTTTCTACGTTCAATCTTGGCTGTGCATTTTACATGCTATTGATCGGATGTTTAGGATAATCTGATTGATGTGATTTTTGCAACATGGCTTGATCCAAGTAGAATGAATGAATGAATGAATGAACAGTTCAAATCAATGACAGCTCACACCAAATATCATTCAAAAGCTCTAGGGACGTTGCTAACATCCCCATGAAGGTAAGGACATTAGCAAAACCACAGTGCGGGCACGCACGCATGCATACAAAGCATGCTCAATGTTAAAAAAGAGAAATGTAGCATTTGAAGTTTTAACTATAATGCTGGCTTTTTTCTTTTCTTTTTTCATAGTTAAAGGTTGTGATCAAATAGGTCTATTCCTCACAATAAGATGCAGATATGGGTGGGATAAATAGAGACACTTGGATCCGAAAATTATGAGTAACTAGTAAGTTGCTAAAAGATTTGTTCTTGCTCTATTGCACAATCCTCCATTGGGAGTTTCCATTACATTCATCAAGTACGTGTTGCTCCTAAGTTGAGGCAGCTAAAGGGAAGGAATGAAAATGTGTGTGAAATACATAAAATCAAGCCTATTTGAGACCATACCATCAAGAACTCTATAGTTATTATGGCACATTTGCTTCAAATGAGATGCACCTTAAACATCGGGTATGACAAAAGAATGATAGTATTTCCAACTAGCTTGATTGAGAAATTCATTTCATAAGATCACAATTTTGTATTGATGTGCTCTAGAAATGTGATCACAGTCTGACATAATTACCTCTTTCTCGAAAAAGGGTTTTTGACGAACAAGTTCCTTCCAGTTTCCATAGTCAGTGATGCCAACAGGCCAATCATGCGAAATGAAAATATCGATTGGTTCCTCAACTTGCATGAGCTTGTGTACATCGTACTCACGTACGTGATATATAGACCGAATATCACTCTCGTTATAAGGAGCCCTCTCAAAATGTCCTGCTCATGAAACACTGAAAAAATTTTGGATACACCAAGGGTAGTAGAATCACATGATAAGTACCATGTAACTAATACAACAATCCATATGCATCTTGAATGTAAATAGGGCAGTGCAACATTCAAAGACTTTAATTATCAATCCCTTTTTTCACTATAATACATACATGGATGAGACAAGAGTTATGAAATGCAGGGATGATTTTAAAAGAGGGTGTAAAGGCCTTTAGTAACAAAATAAAAGATGAAAGAGAAACCATGTGAATGATAAGATTAACTTGCCTAGAGAGTAGTGCCGTGCATTATAGATTCCGGATAGCCCACCAATGCGGATGTTGTCAAACTTGATAACTCCAGCAAAGCCCAAGAAATATATGTTAGGTGCTGCCCATCCTCCATAGTACCTACAAAGGCAGCCAATGAGTTGAGTGCATTACAACATAACCCCAGAAAAATCTAACAAATCCAAAACTTGAATGAAACCAGATAAATTCTGTCATCTATAGAGAAATACACTCCAACAGAATTTGTACTTCTTTTTTTTTGAAAGATAGACAGAATTCATACCATAAACATAAACCAGTCAGAAGACACAGACCCATTAGGCACATGCCAAATCAACATTATAGTAAAATCAGGAGACTTTACAGTAAAGTAAGAAACTGAAAGATAATGGCCACTTGCACAAAAAGCAATAAAAAGGAAAAAATAAACCAACTAAACAAGATCGATGACAAACAATACCAAAATACAAAATTTATAGCTTACGATGATGGTTTAAGCAATCATCATCAACAAAGTGGGGCTGCCTACATGAATCATGTTCTGCATTCGACTCTATCACAGGCCATAAGGGGGGCCCTAGCCACCTTTGCCCATGTCTCACTGCACCCAGGTTCCGATGCAGCGTGTTACTTATAGGGAATGCCCTAGGCATCTAAGTGTGGTGATTAAAGCACAAAGAGTTGACTGCCAATAGCACAAAATTTAAGCATATGCATTTCTGATTGTTACAGACATGGATTTGAACTTTAACATACTTCACTAAATTCACTCCAATACATAGACAGTGCATAGAGTTTACAGTCACCATATCCGTATGACCCATATTGTAACGGTAATGGTGGTAGCTGTTACGGCCTACATTACTGTTACGGAATACCATGAACTTGCTATATAATAAAAATTAGAAGACAAGACAAAAGCGTACAATCTAAACCTTCATAGCTTTTGGTTTGTGTGTATTCATGGTGCAAGCGTTTGAGAATAATCCACCAGAAATTTGTGGGTAAGTAGGGAAACTGAAGAGAAAACCAAATGAGATCTGAATGATTGTAAATGGTACTTTCTATGTTTCAGAGTTAAATAAAAAGGACAGAGTTGCTTCAGACTTGCTTGTAGCTAGTTGCTATTGTACTCAAGGCGCCTATGAGGTATGGTGCCCTCCTTGTAGGAGGGACTTATCTGATGAGGAGGCGAATGAGTATGTCAGACTGTTGGAGCACTTGCAGCATTTTCGCCAATCTTTGTCTTCATCGGATGCCCCGGTTTAGAGTGCCTATCCATTGGGTAAATTTTCAGTTTGAACTTTCTATAACTTGACCCACAGAGCTTCATCATTTCCAAATCAGGATTTCCTTCACGGCCTCTGGTTTTATGGTACTCCATCTAAGGTGGCGACTTTCGCTTGGTTGGTGGGAAGTGAGAATATTAACCATAGATAATTTTTAGAAACATTTGATGATACTTCCCAATGTTTGCCTCATGTATATGAATGAGGCGGAGATGATAGATCATATTTTTCTTCATTGCCCACTAACGAGGCAAATTTGGTCTGGGTTTTCGGTATTGTTTGAAGTTGCATGGGTTATGCCTCTTACAGTCACCGCATAATTTTGGGCCTGGCAAGATGGGTTTCTTGGTAAGGTCGAGTTATCCATATGGCTCTTGGTCTTGCTAGAAGTGTTATAGAACACTTACGAAGTGCTTCCTCAATAGGAAAGGCCCCTGGGAGGAGGTCTTTTGGATGTCCAGAAGAGATGTTCTAGATTGGGTATCCGGAGTTAAGGATGTTAATGATTGTATAATTGTCTTTGCTTAAGTTGTAATTTGGGATTGTATTCTTTCCCTTAGGCTCGTTTGGTTTTTTTGGCTTTTTAATAGTATTGCAGTACTCTTCAAAAACCAAAAATAAAAATAAAAAGGACATAAGGGGAGAAAATACAAAGGTTTAAAAAGAAAAAGAAAAAAAAAAGAAAAGAAACAACAGCCCATATTGATGTGTTTTGAGTTGGATTGTGAAACTTTCGACAGGGATCAATGTAAAAAGAAGCATCAAGAGCTAGTTTGAAGGATTGGCCATGTTTCATGACTGTGTATGACGGCTTCAAGGCAGCACAACTAGATTCATTGCCTTTTTTTTCTTGAAGAGCTGAATTCATTTATTCTATCCCCCACAAAAAACGATAGCACATCCCACTCAAAACTCAAACCATCACTAGCATCCTAACCTTGTCAGTTGCCACGGCTATTTGTGGTCAACACAACGCATCCTGATTCGCCAATGATTCCTAAGGCTCTATTGTTAGTAATCTCATTACCTTGATCCAAGTCCATAGTCAAATCCAGCAAATTCCCAGTAACCGATCAAATCATTCAAAGAAAACCAAACTAAAATGATACATGTTAAAACTCACAGTTCCCACAAGTAATTCGATGCCTCGTGATTCCCACCAATGAATACAGTGGGAATAGGAGCTACTTCTTGTCCAGAGTAGTACTTCCAGAACGAGTTCATACTGCGGTACTTGGGTTTGACATTTAAGCTCTCCAAATCATTTTCATTCCGAACAGCCTGCTCAAAATAACAATACTCAGCCAATGGTTGCTCCATGTACAACTAACCAAATGATGAATTCTCGACAAAGAATTACAGGGTCCCGATCATCCATCAGGAACATGTGTACTGTCCATACTAATGCATCCAATCTGTGTAAGTGGGCCAATGGTTCAGTAATCCATGTTGTTTAATTGATGGGCCCCATTTTGGTAGAGGACTACTCCAATTATCTTCTAGATTGGAAGATTGCAACCCCTTGGTCAGTAGCCTACAAGTAGATAGTTGAGGAAAAAGCAAAGCAATGGTCTGGTGGAAAGGGCCAAACATCGGATGATGACCATCAGACAAATGGCCTGGATCAACAAACGATGGGCCTCAACTGTACAGACTAGGAACATCAGTGCACTGTACATGTCCCAGTACACCAGGGCCCCACAACCTTACTCAATACTCATGCAGAGTATGAAAATTTACAGAAATGCACGCAACAATTGTACGAGTTGATCCGTACAGTCCAAACCATGGGCCCCACTGTTGATAGTTCATGTGCCAGAAACAGCATCGCCCACGCATTATTGGCAAACATTTCAGAATTCAACAAGTGAATGCCCACTACAGCTCTCCAAGCCAATGCCTCCATCTACAGCAGGCCCCACAGCTTGAACGGTGAGGATTGAACTACAGCACAATTGCACAGTGACCATGCATACCTCACCCCCTACATTCCAATCGTTCTGGGGCAAATCGGGTCGGTACAATTCTGGGGCAACGATAGGTGTACAACGGGACTTGCGCAGATTGGATGGTGTGGATTGAGGCAGATGTGTGCCACGTGTAAATGAACTAGTATAAAAGAGAAAAGGAAGGGTAGGGACCTGGAAGTCGCCACAGCAAAGGAGGAGATCGATCTTTGTATTCTCCACCTTCTCGAGATGTAGGAGAGTTGAATATACGTCATCCAGCTCTCCGTGCATGCATCCTTCTACTGCTATCTTTTTTTCACAGAAAGAGATGAAACGAATGAAATGAAAATACTTCCAAGGAGAGAGAGAGACGAATGAAATGAAAATACTTCCAAGGAGAGAGAGAGAGAGAGAGGTTAGGGGATTTTACTTACTCTCATGCTTTTCGTTCCTGTTGCTTCTGCTGCTGTTGGAGTGGAGGTGGGATTGGCAGAAGAAACCCTAGAACGTTGGAGAAGAGGAAATGAAGAAGAGAAAATGACCACTGTAGACGAAACCTTTTACCCAGCGGTTTTTATGAAGGATTACAAACTTAAGTTACCAACTTAGACTAGCACGTGCGGACAGCGACTTTGAAGACGAAACTACCCCTCCTTTTTACTGCAGCTGCGTTTCGTCTCTTTCCCTTCCCTTGCTCATTAAAAAAAAGCAAGAGAGAAAAAATCAAATCTGTACCACGGAGTTGCTTGGACTACCCTTTAGCTGGATCCCACTCACTCTATTCACCGGTATTATTTTGCTTTTATGAAAAGAGACCCTCCACGGAAGAAAGCACACACTACAAGTATAATATAGTATATTTATCTAAACGGTGTAAATTTTTTATGGGCCATTGAACTACTAGATGATGCTCGCATCTTGATTTTCGATTAATCCATGCAAAAATCATTCTATGAACATGATGGATTACAAATAAAACAACATTGTAGGGACATAACAAGTTTTTTATGATGGAACCACTGTTTCCTATAGTATGACCCACTTGATATTTCGATATGCCACCATTTTGGGTTGAAACCCTTACTTTAGATGGAAAAATGGATGACCGTCGTGGATAGTCCACATACATTCAAGGCGGGCCCAACTTAGTTCTGTTTTTTTTTTTTTTTTTTGGTTTAGCTTGTTAGTACACACCCATGTCAGTACACACACTCCATGTTAGCCACCCTTGCTATGGATCGATACCAAGACCTCAAGTGTTGACACAAGGTATCTCCACTCAGCCTACCAATTGAGCTATGGATCTGAGTGTGCCCAACTCAGTTAACTTAGCTCTATAAGAACGTACTGAGCAAACTATAAATCCAATTTACGACAGGTTTTGGTTGCCTTGCTGAATTCTTACCTTGCCTCACTCAATTTCTAGATACCCTCGCTCAATTTCTAGCTTCTCTCGCTCAAATACTTGGTTGTCTCGCTTAATTTCTAGCTTCCCTTGCTCAATTTTTAGGATTCATAGCTCAATTCTTAGGTTCCCTTGCTGAATTCCTATGTTGTCTCACTCAAATTGTAGGTTGCCTTGTTGAATTTATATGAACCCTCGCTCAATTTCTAGCTTCCCTCGCTCAAATCTTTGGTTGCCTCGGTGAATTTCTAGGTTCACTTGCTTAATTTCTAGCTTCCCTCGCTCAAATCCTAAGTTTTCTCACTCAATTTCTAGCTTCCCTCACTTAATTTCTATGTTACCTTGCTCAATTCATGGATTCTCTCGCTCAATTCCTACGTTGCCTCGCTCAAATCCTAGGCTTCCTTGCTCAATTTCTAGCTTATCTTGCTCAATTCCTAGATTTCCTCGATGAATTCCTACCTTGGCTCGCTCAATTTCTAGATATCGTCGATTAATTTATAGCTTCCCTCGCTCAAATCATTGGTTGCCTCGCTGAATTTCTAGGTACCCTCGCTCAATTTCTAGTTTTCCTCGCTCAAATCCTAGGTTTCCTCGCCCAATTTGTAGCTTCCCTCGCTCAATTTATAGGTTCTCTCGCTCAATTCCTACGTTGTCTCGCTCAAATCCTAGGTTTCTTTGTTCGATTTAGCTTCTCTCGCTCAATTTCCAGGTTGCCTCAATGAATTCCTACCTTGGCTTGCTCAATTTCTAGATACCCTCGCTTTATTTCTAGCTTCCCTCACTCAAATCCTTGGTTGCCTCGCTGAATTTCTAGCATCCCTCACTCAAATCCTTGGTTGCCTCGCTGAATTTCAAGGGTTCCCTTGCTCAATTCTTATGTTGCTTCGCTCAAATCCTAGGTTTCCTTGCTCAATTTGTAGCTTCTCTCGCTCAATTCCTAGGTTGCATTGATGAATTTCTACCTTGGCTCGCTCAATTTCTAGATACCCTCACTTAATTTATAGCTTCCCTCGCTCAAATCCTTGGTTTCCTCGTTAAATTTCAAGGTTCCCTCGCTTAATTTCTAGCTTCCCTCGCTCAAATCCCAGGTTTCCTCGCTCAATTTTTAGCTTACCTCGCTTAATTTCAACATTGCCTTGCTCAATTTCAAGGTTCCCTTGCTTAATTCCTACATTGCCTCACTCAAATCCTAAGAATCATTGCTCAATTTCTAGCTTCTCTCGCTTAATTTCTAAGTTGCATCGATGAATTCCTACATTGGCTCACTCAATTTCTAGATACCCTACTTAATTTATAGCTTCCCTTGCTCAAATCCTTAGTTTCCTCGCTTAATTTCTAGCTTCCCTCGCTCAAATCCAACGTGTAACGCCCTGAAAATCGGGGGTCGAGCATAACTCAGCTCCCGAGTTCCAAAACATCACTTATGCAACATGCATGAGTATGGTTAAGTTATTGCCTGTGTTAGTGCTATAAACATGCGTGGGATTAAACCAAAGCAGTAAATCATACTCCAGAAACAGTGTGCAATGCAAGTGGAAGACTGTGACATGTACATATCTATATAAGATGTGTAAACACTGATAGTCGACAGAGTATGAGTACAGTACTGAGTCGAATGTATTCAAATACAAACAAAAATTTAAAGTGTCAAAACCAAGGTCCCAACTACATGTTATAGATCCTATAACCCTCGTCTATCAGGACGGCCTAAAAGAATCTGCCCGAGAATTGCATATACGAGAATGCATCCTCGTCATCGTAAAGACCAGGCTCCGTCTCCTACGTCGCATCACTATCTGTAACTAAGATAGAGTCTGGTTAGTGTTTAAACACCATCCCAAAAGGTGGGAGTGAGTGATCAACTCAGTGGAGCTATACAGCAAAGGTTAATATATTATCAATTCAATCAAGCAGTAATGATAAAGCAATACATCAAACAAGTCCTAAATACTCTGATTAATGCAAGAATGAAATGAAGTAATGATGCATGCCCTCGCCTGCACTCCCTCAGCGTCTTCATCTTACGACGCGCATGACAACCACCCGAAAGTGCTCTTCCACACCAAAGAATATGCAATGCGGTGCATGAGCGTGATTATCAAGTTCATATTAGTCCTTTTCATACAGCAGGATTGAGAAACTAAGGTACCTCCCTTATATCAATTCTCAATCAAGGATTCATTCTAGGGTCGTCAGTCTTATAAATCTCATACAATGTTATGGTTCTAGGTCGTTGTAAAGGGCTCGTCACCAATCAATACAGGCCTAGTCATACCCTAGATACTACGATAAGGCTCATCGCCTCAATCCAGTTTCAGGGTATGCTCGTAGTCACTACAAAGGGCTCGTCACCAATCATTGTAGGCCGACAGCATGAATACAGTGTCTCATACCATGGTATTCGGTGCACGAGTTTGGGTTGCTCACTGGTCACTACGAGAATGCTCGTCGCCCCAGCGTAGGCCGACAGCTTGACCACGGTGTCCCATACCACCATGTCCGACTCATGAGTCTTAGCGAATCGAGGTACCAAGGTTAATAGGTTTCACTGGTGAGTTTGGTACCTTAGATTCAAACAGTAGCGTCCAAACACAGTGAACATACATCGGGTCAATTGAGTTAATCGATGAGCTCGACTAGGACGAGTGCACGTTGAGTTGATTGACATGAAATGCATAAGCACTCCGTGTGGCCTAACCACTGCCGACACCCCAAGTACGACTCGAATTCATCGAACACATCCTATATGGTGAAAACAAACTCAGCCACTAGAACAAGGCCCATTACCGATTACCTAGACTATGACATATTCCCAACAATGTACAATCATAATAAATAAGCATTGAGATATTTCAAGCAGTAATGAATACTTAAGTCAAATCCTACAATCATGTGAGCATGTTATAGAATATAACTTCAACGTAAATATATAGTACATAGAGGAAATCATATACACAGTTAAACATGAATAAGTAAGCTATATAGTACATGGAGAAAATCATACACATAGTTAAGGCAGTTGGGATTTATATCTCAATTCCCTTAAAAATCACACTTTACTAATTCCTAACTCCTTCAGGCATTTTCACAAACACTTAGACTACACCTTTCAACATACATTACATATGTTGATCATAATACGTATTAGGGCAAATCCCTTTGCCAAGGAGTTGTCGCATACATAACAATCACGTACCTACGACAGTTAATCATGGCAATCACAAATTCGGATTTTAAATGTACACAAACATTTCAACAAACACATGAATTTTCCTATATACCATATAGTTCATATCTATTTGAATTACGAAACAAATATTGCATTTGACATGTGAAATAGCATCCATGTCAGTAATAAAACATTAACTGACATTGAAAACCTTGAAAATCGTAACCTATACGTATATAGTCCGCACCTTAAACCGATAAACGCGTAACGGATATGATTTGGACATTTAGTCTTTGTAAATGGCGGTTTAACAACCTAAAAACATGAAGTAGGTTAATTACATCAACACTTAGACTATACTAAGCCCTAAAACAGGTTAGGGTTTGGTTTTCTTACCCAAGTATGGAATTAGAATCGCCAGAATAGTGATTTGGTCGCGATGGATAAGCACGTGGAGAGGCAGGGTAGAATCCCTGAGTGAATCTCCAACTCACTCACTCTCTTTCTCTCTCTTTTCTTCACCTTTCTTAGCTAAGGTTTTAGAATTCATATGGACTATGAGAGAGAGTGTTTAAAGCCCTTATATAGGCCCAGAATTGACGGAAACAGTCCCAGGGCCATGGTATACTTAGGTTATAACCAAATCGGGCTTGTTCCGATCCAACGGAGTATTTCTGGAGGTCCCTTTACTGAATGCGGTCGGACTTAAGCTCACTAATATTGGATCTTGATCAAGCTAAGTTTTCAGTCCGATCGGGTTTACAGATCGACCGTGACAGTCCAGTTTCAGTTCAACGGTCACCGATACTCGATCAGGGCAACAAGCACATTGGCATGTGTGGGACATTTCTCTTGATCCGAAGGTAAATTTGGGTCAAATTCTGACGGTCTGAATGCTTATAATTGGTTCACAAGCGACACGACTCATATTACTTAAATTTGTATTTAATTTCTAAAAACCTTCACTTTTCTCACACACTTCGCTCCGGACTCAATTAAATCGTCGTGGGATACTGTCTGGACTTAATTTTTGAGGTGGCTGACAAGTCCAACAAGGCGGCCATATTTGTCTAAGTTCGTTGCTATCGGACTTTCGACGTGTGGTTTAGGTCCGATATGGAGTTTCTGAATGCTTCCGAGAGTAACTGGGTTTAGAGATTGCTTCTAGATTTTAGGGTAGTGTAGCGTTAAAAATTCTATATGTTTTGGGTCTTCCAGATCGTATGTAAAGTGATTGGTGCATATTTCATAGGTAATCTAGGTTAACACTAGTTAATTTTCGTATAATTTCTAAAGGATTCAGTCTTTAGTGATTTCTGTTAGAGGTGGTACTCGGGTCGTTGTACGGATTTTTTCAGGACGTTACACAACGTTTCCTTGCTCAATTCCTAGGTTCCCCTATTCAATTCTTGTGTTGCCTCGCTCAAATCCTAAGTTTCTTTGCTCAATTTCTAGCTTCTTTCGCTCAATTCCTAGGTTGCATCGATGAATTCCTACCTTAGCTCGCTCAATTTCTAGATACCCTCGCTTAATTTTTAGCTTCCCTCGCTCAAATCTTTGGTTGCCTTGTTGAATTTCTAGGTTCCCTTGCTTAATTTTTAGCTTCCCTCGCTCAAATCCTTGGTTGCCTCATTGAATTTGTAGGTTGCCTCACTTAATTTCTAGCTTCCCTCGCTCAAATCCTAGGTTTTCTCGCTCAATTTTTAGGTTCCCTTGTTAAATTCCTACGTTGCCTCGCTCAAATCCTAGGTTTCCTTACCCAATTTCTAGGTTCTCTTGCTCAATTCCTAGGTTACATCGATGAATTCCTACCTTAGCTCGCTCAATTTCTAGCTTTTCTCGCTCAAACCTCACTTAATTTCTAGCTTTCCTTGCTCAAATCCTTGGTTTCCTCGTTGAATTTCTAGGTTCCCTCGCTTAATTTCTAACTTTCCTCGCTCAAATCCTAAGTTTTCTCGCTTAATTTCTAGCTTCCCTCGCTCAATTTCAACGTTGCCTCACTTAATTCCAAGGTTCTCTTGCTCAATTCCTACATTGCCTGGCTCAAATCCTAAGTTTCCTTGCTCAATTCTTAAGTCACATCGATGAATTCCTACCTTAGATCGCTCAATTTCTAGATACCCTCGCTTAATTTCTAGCTTCTCTCGCTCAAATCCTTGGTTTCCCCATTGAATTTTTGGGTTCCCTCGCTTAATTTCTAGCTTCCCTCACTCAAATCCTAGGTTTCCTTGCTCAATTTCTAGCTTCCCTCACTCAATTTCAACGTTGCCTCGCTCAATTCTAAGGTTCTTTTACTCCATTTCTAGCTTCCCTCTCTCAATTCCAAGGTTTCCTCGCTCAATTTCTAGCTTCCCTCTCTCAAATCCTTAGTTTCCTCGTTGAATTTCTAGGTTCATTAGCTTAATTTCTAGCTTCCCTTGCTCAATTCTAAGGTTCCCTTGCTCAATTCCTAGGTTCCCTCACTCAATTCCAAGGTTTCCTCGCTCAATTCCTAGGTTCCCTCGCTTAATTTCTAGCTTCCCTTGCTCAAATCCTAGGTTGCATTGATGAATTGCTACCTTGGCTCGCTCAATTCCTAGGTTGCATTGATGAATTGCTACCTTTCTCTCGCTCAATTTCTATCTTTCCTCGCTTAATTCTTAGGTTGTCTCGCTCATTGTCTCGTTGCGCTCGCTGAATTTCTTGGTTGCCTCGCTTAATTTCTAGGTTTTCCGCTCTATTTCACCTTGCCTCGCTCAATTTATTAGGTTGTCTCGCTCAATTTCATCTTGCCTTGCTGAATTTTATTTGCCTTGCTGAATTTCATGTTTCTCTCACTCATTGTCTAATTTGTCTCACTCAATTTTTAATTTGCTTCGCTCGATTTCAGCTATGTTTAATTTTTTGCGTTATGATTCTTTAAGTAGTGAAATTTACTTTTAATATATTTTTCATTACATGTTTGTAGGTGACGATTCTTATTATCAATTCTCAAACACATCTTCTAAGTGTTCATTGAGATGGTGGTTCAGCACGGTGAAGGGTGAATTAGAGAAGCATGATTCTCGACTAAGTCTATTCAAGCAATCCCCATTTTCCTTTTTATTGCACCTCTCATCCTTTCGATTTATAGGGGCCCTATTTCAAATTCTTATTGAAAGATATAAAGGTGATCTTATATTTGAGATACGGGGGACACGGTTGCAATTCACGGAGAAGGACTTTGCCCTCATAATAGGGCTTAAGTCGGGGGAGCTTTCAATACCAAAAACACGGCCCATCAAGAGTACATTAATGGAAAAATACTTAAAAGAATATCTAGTTTTTAAGAAGCATTTATTAGATGTGTTTAATAAATTAGTTGACACTAATAAGCACGAGGATGTTGTGAAGGTTGCTGTACTTATGTGTGTAGAGTGTTTTGTTAAGGAAACCGAATCGAAAACTATGTGTAACATGGATTATATGTACCTAGTAGACTCCATAGAGGATTTCTATAGCTATCCTTGGGATAGTTTGGCCTACAATACAATGTCGCAAGGAGTCGCAGCTGTTGTGAAGGCATCAAGTGCGGTTTGATATAACCTTGGGATAGTTTGGCCTACAATACAATGTCGCAAGGAGTCGCAGCTGTTGTGAAGGCATCAAGTGCGGTTTGATATAATGTATATGGTTGTGTCTTTCCTTTGTAGGTAAGAACTCTTTCTTTATTCTATATGATTGTATTCAATTGTGAATTTTTATCCTCATGCAATTTCTTCAGAACAGATATGGGCTATAGAGAGATTGCCGGTCCTACGAGACTGTGTTATTTCGTTTGTCCCTTCACAAATTCCATGCTTCGTTCAATATCGAGGCTGGAAGGGTTAGAGGTACAAGAAAATACATGCAATTTTTGAGAGTGAAGCTGCAAGTATATGTATTTCTCCACACGTTCACTTTGCTTGATTTGACACTTACTCTGTATATTAACATCAGTCTGGGTTCTTTTGCAGACTATCTTAATAAAGAACTTGAAACCCACCTACGAGAATGGGAAACGGATGCCGTTCTCTTACTTCGTGATAGTTTTCAGGTGAGATATTATAAACGTTTAATTAAAATGGAATGTTGTTTCATTCACCATTCACCATTAAAAGTTTTCCGACTCTTATATGTGCATTGATACATTTTGTAGGTCATCGAGACCTAGGGATTGAGCGATGAGGGTAACGAGAATGATAACAGGGGTGAGGAGGGATCAATAGAAAGTGATGAAAATGGCTTATAGGGAAATGGATCGGGGGGGGGGGGGGGGGGGGGGAGAATATCGTGAAAACATCTCTTTTGATAAATGAATTTAGGGTTGAGATAAATGAGTTGAAAAATGAGAGAGAGGAGTTGAAGAAGGAGAGGGATGAGCTGAGGAAAGAGAAGGAAGCACTAAGAAAGAGAGAAGAGAGGCTCGATGAGAGGGAGACGTTGTTGAAAGAGAAGGAATTGTGGGAGATGGAGAGAGAAGATCTAATGAAAGAGAAGGAATTGTTTTTCGGGTTGAAAGAGGACTTGAATAGGCGAATGTGTGAGTTGTTGAGAGAAACTGAAAACTTAGCGAAAGAGAGGGAGGCCTTGAAGAAGGAGAAGGAATATTTCTATATACAGAAGGGACAGTTTGTGAGGGATGAGGACGAGGAGTTGAAGAAGAAAGTGGAGGTTGAGGATACGGATGAAAAAGAAAGGGAAAATGTGGAGTTGGAGGTGCAATCATATGGTAAGGTAGAGCGTAATCTATTGGATGAAGCACCCGTTTCTCTTCTTGTTTTTGTAAGGAGAACTAAAAGGGTAATGAAGACATCCCATTATATGGTTTCTCCATTCTTGTCCCTGTCTTCGATCGATATAACCCCAAACGTGGTGAGGCGACCTGAGGAAGCTGTAAACTTTCCTACATCTCCGATACCATTTCATCTACAGATGGATCCATTCAGGATGCTATCGATGGATGAACTCAAAGAGGTAGAAAACTACTATGAATCAAATAAGGATAACATAGAGGCTTCATGGTTCAAGTCCATATGGGTAGATGACGCGCGGATTGATAGCGTTGTAAGCATTCGTATGAGAGTGTCTATATACATTGACTTTTATATAGTTATATCTTTTAATCGATTATTGGAGGATTTGTAAAGAAGAATTTGAGAAAATTGAATAAAGTAGGGGTGGGTTTTGGGGTTTTAGGATGGTGGAAGAAGAGATGGGTTTGGCTCTTCATAAAAGAAATGGGAGAGGATAAAAAGGGTGATCGACCGCGCCGACCGGGTGCATGCGTATGAGGCTGTTTCTAGCGTCTCGGGGTTGATCGGGTAAGTTAAACAACGTGTCGGGGTTGACCGGGTAAGTTAAACAGCGTGTCGGGGTCGACCGGGTCAGGCTTGATGCTTTCCTTGGCCCTACAATATAATGCGAGTCTTTCATTTGTAAAAAAACGGCACAAAAAAATACCAGGCTTGACAAAATCAATCAAAGTGCTTTTTTAATTTTTTGCCATGTAAACCAAAATGATATGAAAATATCATCTTAAAAAGTACATTCAAACGCACTTCATAAACTGATGTTTGGCTCAAAATGGAATTTAACATCTGAAGGCTTGTTTTGACAATGTATCTAAATCAGCCATAGTTGCCTCAGCCACCTTAAAGTATAGGTTCAACTCCACGTGACATTAGAACATCAATGATCTTTTCATCATAGCTCCATGTCAACATGGATGTACAGATGCATGCTTCTCAGGCAAATGAGGATGATCCTCAACGGTTACCTGTATTTGACAATAAAATAATGCAATCAGCTATAAATTCTTAACTAAACAAAAAAAAAGAAAGAAAAATTAAGGTATGGATAACAGGACAATACAAAAAAAAAAAAAAAAAAAAAAAAAAAAAAAAAAAAAAAAAAAAAACCGTATCAGCCCTGTAATGGGTCTATTACAGGGCGGTAATGGTTGTTACAGCCCGTTTTTCTCCATAACGGCCATTTTGACCCTGAAATGTGTAATGGTTCCCGCCATTATTGTTACGTAACGACCGTTACATCACCCCTTGCAAGTCATATGAAGGTTCATGTATCCACAACAACAGCTTACCACCAAAAAAAAAGAAAAGAAAAAATAGCAGCATTGAATGCGGTAGATGCAAAGTTTTATGATAGAGAAATCTACGTGATACTATGACAAATTAGCTGATGTGAATACCTTTTATGGGTTAATTTCACAATCAGTCGACCCAGAATGGGTGATCAAAATCTACAAGAAAAAGGGAATGTGAACTTCAAACTTCTATATCCATGACCAAAAAAAGAAAAGAAAATAAATCCTTTAC
This sequence comes from Magnolia kwangsiensis, assembly GCA_037074715.1. Lineage (NCBI taxonomy): Eukaryota > Viridiplantae > Streptophyta > Magnoliopsida > Magnoliales > Magnoliaceae > Magnolia > Magnolia kwangsiensis. The sequence goes on from CM073585.1 coordinate 92,193,202, forward strand.
TCCCAAAAAATTATATTTTTTCAAGAGTTTCCAAAATTTGTTTTCTTTTTCTTTCTTTGTTTTCTTTTTTGCTTTAAAAATAAAAAAATAATTAAAAAAAAACCTTGTTTTGAAATGCTTCCCAATTGAATATCTACCTAATTTAAATCAACATGGTTTTTTTCTTTTCTTTTCTTTTCCTTCCTTTTTTTTTTTTTTTTTGAAAGACAATGAAAATTTATTAAGAAAAAAGTGCTAAAAGCACCAAAACAACAAACAGAGCCCACCCTATTGCAAATGACATCCCAGCCCCTTTACAAAAGACAGTCAGCCAGAGTATTTAGATCACGGGCCCACTCAATTTTAAATATGACATAGCCCTCCTTAATAATAAAGAAGCCGAGACACTCTTATTCCTGAAACAACAATTATTTCTTTAGCCTGAAATAGACCACAAAAGCCTTGTTAGAATAGCTCTTTCTATCTTTGAATGGACAAGTTTCTTCATTGGCAATGGTTTGAGAGTAAGGTTTTGGGTTGACCCCTGGTTTGGAGATCATCCTCTCATCTCCTCCCAAAGTTGTAACTTTTGCATGGCTCATTGGAAGAATCAGGTGCTCATGATTGACAATATTTGCAAAAAGGGAATGATCCTTCCCAATGTCTGCCTTTCGTGCAATATGGGTTCACTTGAAACTGCATTTGTAGTCAAAACAAGCCGTTAATTCTCTGAAGGAGATCCCCAATCATCACTGTGATATCTTTTCCACGAAGAGATCGGAGGGGAATTTTGTAAGGATTTCACTAACAAAATTGGAAGTTTGAAACAGCTAAACCTCCCAAATCAAACTAAGTATTTAGCTTTCCACCTGAACATACCAATCTAGACCTTACCTCTCATAAAAGTGCAGGTTGGTGGAAATCATCAGCAAATATATAATGAGATAATGAAAAAGAAAAGCTTAGCGCAAAATGGAAATTGATATCTATTTCCATTACATTGATAAATTGAAAAATCTAATAAAAATAAATTTTGAAACCACTTTTCTATAACAAGAGTCACCCCATATGCAAGCAACTAGCCAGTTTAAGGACATCATCGTTTTGTGTGCATGGTCTTGACTGACATCTTCGAGAACGAGCTCTGGTTGTAAAAGCATCCTTGACTGCACAGAAAACCAAAAGGACTTCAATAAGAGCTGTATGCTTGAACAAGTCAAACAAGCATATCTATTGATAATCCTCCCATGAAGTAATACCAACCCAGAGAACTTTCGCTCAGTTATCAATAAAGATGAGGAGAAATGATTTTTGCTAAAAAAGACCCCTAATCATGCCGCTTGACCAAAACTTCAATCAAGGCACCGGAAATCCCCATATTTTACAATAAGAGAACTACCCCTTGTTTTTCTTAGATTTCCATATGACAAGAAATCAGTTGTTGTAATGTACTACAGACAATTTTAGTGATTTCTAGAAACCAGTGAGTAATTTTTGTAAAGATAGCAGCAGCAACATGTTGATTTTTTATTTTTTTAAAAAAGGATGGTAATGAATCCAATCTCTACAAGCTTGGATCTTCCTGATAATTATACTAAAATTTCGTAAATCAAACTCTAACAAAACAGACTTCGACCAAAGCCAAAATACTCGCAGGAGAAATGTAAGAACGAACAACAAACTTTAGAAAGCCAAATTACAAAGAATGACATAACAATGAAATCTTTGGAATGTGTTTTCTTTCCATACAAACTTGGGGATGGTGCATCTCATGCCCAAAGATCGGGTGTAGTTGGCCTTGGCCATGCAATTTGACAAGGTAATCTATTGATTCCGTTCACAGTAATTTGGAAGGAATCTGCACATGTAATGCTAGTAAACTAAAAGAACATAGGAATTTCAAAAGGTGGCACCATCTGAAAACAAATCATTATATTACTTCTAATGAAAGATGAAAATAAATGGAAAAACATAATTAAGCTGGAACCACAGAGCTACCTCATCGTATCTAGTAAGCCACACATGACGAGTTTGATAATATTTGTCATACCTGAGAAAGAAGCACTACGTCAGTCCTTTTGGTAAGCACAAGAATTTCAGTAATGTTAAAAGAAAACTAAAGCTGTCTCAAAACCTAGGTACATTCTGACTTTCAGAAAATCATTGTGCATGTTAAAATACCAGACAAAGTTGGGGCCTGTTTGATTTTTGGGCTCAACTGTAATTACCATGTAAATGGGTAATAATTATTTAAATAGGTATTTACTACATATTTCCCAATGCAGATGTGAGAACTTACTTTTTTAACACTTAAATTGAGAAATTTACAAAATCGATGTAGGGCCCACTGTGATGTATGTGACGTATCCACACCGTTCATTTTTTATGCTAGTTGAATTTAGGGCATGAACAAAAAAATGGGGTAGATCCAAAGCTCAAGTGGACCACATCATAGAAAGCAACGTGAATTGAACACATATCATTAAAAACATAATGGTCCGGTGAATCAGTCGGATGCGAGCCTTAAGGGCAGTTTTCAGCGTTTCGAGGTCGAGGTGGACCGGGTCCGCTGTCCAGCGTGTCAGGGTCGACCCCGTACACCCGGTTGACCGGGTCAGGCTTAATGATCAGCCAGCTTTAATGCAGTCCTATTAATTGAAAACCAATCAAGGCAGGAGTGAATATCCAAAAACAAACCAAAACTCGATTGCATAGGACTCTAGGATAGTATATGGGATATGTCAGAAGTTAACCAATCACAATATCCTAGAGGAGTCTAAATCCTCTGAAGTTCTTGCCCCTTTTGATCCATTAGTTTGATTTAACTATGTTCCGTTCATAGTGGGTCCAATGTTGAGTAACATCTAAATTCAAACTAGCATGTGTTTATGCCACGTATACGATGGATGAGTATAGCCAACGCAGAAGGTACCTAGACTTAATATAGAAGGTTGATATACATGTCTAATGTTGTGTACGCTTTTTTCTGGCATTTGCATGAAGAAGAAGAAGACCAACATCCATACAAGAAATTGGATTTACCTGTACTGTCAATCCATATGAATTCCTTGGATCATTTTTCATTTTCTTCTCAAAGAAATTGATTGCTTCTTGTTCTTTGCCTCTCTAAGATTGTTATTTTACAGGAATGATTGTTCAATACGTGTTTAGATTCATAGGTGAATGATTTTGTAATGAAATTTGCCCCATTGTATTTGATGCCCAAATGTAAGACGAATGCATCATGATGCATGATTTTGAATGAAAAGATTCGCAAATTCATGTTGTTTTCATCTTGCATTAGAAAAATGCTATTCAAATCGCAACTGCCACTTTTCATATTGCAATAGAAAAATGGAATGAACTTGATGGTTATAATGTGGGAATTCATGTTGTTGCAATCCAAACAAATAACATCAATCCAACTGACTGAAGTACATGTGATTGTACCAACCTCACCTAACCTGTCCAGAATTCCTGCTGTGTTGTGATTGTTGAAGTTGTAACTTGCTCATTGTCAAATTGCCCTAGGTTTACTTCTAAATTCAAAGCATCCATTTGAAACTAGTGAGGTACTAACAACAAATAGGTTTGCTGAGTTGTAGTCAATGAGTAATAGACAGTGTATTCATTGAGTACAGTGCCAATATTATTGGATGCAGCTCTACATGCAGTTGTTGAGGAGCATGTTGATCAGTTACCTCACTAACTTGAGTGAGGGAACCTAGTAATTTAGTAAGGCAACCTAGAAATTGAGTGAGAGAACTTAAAAATTAAGCGAGGGAACCTAGGAATTCAGCAAGGGAATGTAGTAATTAAGCGAGGCAACCTAGAAAATGAGCGAGGAAACCGAGGAATTGAGCAAGGGAGCCTAGAAAATGAGCGAGGAGACCTAGGAATTTAGCGAGGGAACCTGAAAATTGAGCGAGAGAACCGATCAATTGAGCGAGGCAACCTAGAAATTGAGCGAGGGAACTTAGAAATTCAGTGAGGGAACTTACGAATCGAGCGAAGCAACCTAGAAATTGAGAGAGGAACCTAGTAATTGAGCGAGGGAACAGAGGAATTAAGCGAGACAACCTACGAATTGAGTGAAGCAAAGTAGAAATTAAGTGAGGCAGCATAAGAAATTCAGTACAACAAACTGAAAATGAGCGAGGCAACCAAAAGATTATTGCATGAGAGGAAATATATTACAACATATATCATACAAAACACTAAATAAATTATAAAGTATGCTATACATCAAGTATAAGAAACTTGTACATCCGGCGATTATGGCCGATTTGTTTACATCGACTACACTTTAATGTTTTCGATTCCACACTTTAATGTTTTCGATTCTTCTCCACATGAGGGAATTCTTAACTTTTTTGGTCTTCCAGATGACCTCTTCTGTCCCGGAGGTTTAATTTTCATACAATACTCCTTGAAGCCATCTGTAATCTCCCATTCGCTCTTGTCACGTATTGGGTACACCGATTCGTTATACGTGCTCAAGTAATTTTACACTGTGTAGAATGGGGAGCAGTATGAGTAATGATGAAGATTGTAGTTTATACATGCTGACAGGACATGCATGCAAGGGTACCCCTTCACGTTAAACTCGCGACATGTACATGAAAGCGAGCTGAGCTTGACTGTATCATTATAATCTCCCACAACGTAGTACTCATATCGAGAAATCGGATGATAGTGAACATCTCGCGACTTCTGTACAAGGTCCTTTAACTGTTACTCTGCCCATGGTGTCAACGGACCTACAAATGAGGCTGCGGATTCTCTTCTCTTGTAAAAAAATTCTTGTATCTTACATCTCACCGCTTCTATCAATTTAATAACAGGGTATTCCCATGCTTCTTTGAAGAGGGTGTTAACACACTCGGATATGTTTGTGGTGACTAAGTTGAATCTTTTACCTGAAAAGTGTGAAGATGTCCATCTTTCGTAGCCGATTTCTGTCAGGCATGCATGTACTGGGGGGTTGGCCATTTCAATATCATGCATTAATTTTTCAAATTCAGCCCTCCTACAAGTATTTACTGCCCGCCAGTAGTATATCTCCAATGACTTGTATTTAAAGGTGTCCACCAAGTTTCTATAAATATGGTACGCACGGTATCCATGAATTGCATGTGAGAATACTTGGGAAACCTCTTTCATTAAACCTTTATGTCAATCGAAAATAATCACAAGACCCTCCAGATACCCTAACGCATCGTTAAGGTAGGTACGAAACCAATTCCAACTCATGCTGTTCTTCGATTCCCTGATGCCAAACGCAATTGGACATATATGATTGTCCCCATCTAAGGTCATGGCGATGAATAGAACACCCTTGTATTTACCCTTTAAGTGTATCCCGTCAATAGCCAATACCCTCCGTATAGAATTCTGAAAACTTCGAACGCATTGTCCAAGCGCTACAAAACACCTCTCAAACCTCAAAGTCTCTTGGTTAACAAGCACGGCAGTCACCGTCCCCGGGTTGACCATTCTCAACTCATGCAAATACAAGAGAAGTTGATTGTAAGAGTCTTCGTAAGACCCCATCACCTGATTAATTGTAAGCTCCTTAGCTTTCCATGCCTTCCTATAACTGATAAGAATATTATATTTCTCTTACATAGTGAAGATAATATCACGTGGTCTCAAACCTAGCCGTTGCTCAATGTGGCTAACAATCAGATCACACGCTAACTTACTGCTTGCTTGTTGGTGATCACTCTTCATCCACGACATACCGCACGTGTGTTCTGAAGTATAATTATGCATCTTGAATATCCCAGTATCATTCATCCAAGTTGCATGAACACTCCAGTCGCATTTATCTTTAAAGCACACCACGCTAAATCTCCTAGAATTTGAGTATAGTACCCTATACTGAAATTTATTGCAAATTACAAATTGGCTTAGAACATACTGGCATCGACTCTTGTCCTTAAATGTTTATCCAATAGCTATATCGATTGGTTCAATCAACGAATCTGTATATTCCAGCAGTGCTGCATTGGTGAATGCAACATCATCAAATGGCACGAGAACTTGACGAGTGATGAAGTTTTCGCTTTCAGCAAGGTCTGGAAGTAGAATGTCGCTTACACGTATAGCTCGGGTTGTGGATGATGATGGCAGATTTGTTGTTGTTGCTAAAGGCGGTACCTTGTACTCATAAGTGAGGTTAAGGTCACGTGCCCAGCTGACTTGGCTACTCACAAAGTTTGATGTTTGAGGCAGCTTGGGCAGTTGATCGTTGCTCACTACCACTTGTAATGGAGATGCCTTGTATTGAAATTCCATGCCATGCTCTTTAGGAAAACTATCTATGTGTGTTGTCCTATTAATGTGTTGCGTTGTCTTAATGACTAAGGGAATGAATTTATCTGAATGCTCCAACTGTGTTGTCAAGAACTCTCGCACGTCATCGTCGTCTGCGATTATGGTTGGAGGGATTGATTCATTTGTGCAAGGATACATTACTTTCATCCTAATATCACAATCTGTTGGTTGACTCTTAATAATCCTGTAAATTCTAGATAAAAGCTCCTCATACGGAGTCTCGACAAGTAGCAAAAAAGTTTTCGAATCCCCACCAGTGTGCGAGTATCGCTTGTTTTCATATTCAATCTCCCTACCATAGCAGCAGATGATTCTTATAGACATTATCTGAAAACCAATATAATGATATTATATTAGTGAATCATTAAGCAATGGAAGCTTGTCATAAGATAAAACTCGATTAAATAATAAAGGAGCGAGTACTCACGTTCCATAATAGATGACGATGATACATAGCTTAAGGAAATAAAATGTAAGCAATGCGTTAATTTTTTTTTAAAAAAATAAATAAGAAGAGCTTATATGGATTACAAATTCAGAGATAGGAATGATTTCATGTGGTGCTTGTTAAATTCAGTGATGCTATCTATCATGGAATATCCATATAGTCTTCTATTTTAACAAGGGACAATTCTATGATGGCCTAGTACACTTTAAAAAAAATAAATACGAACCTAACATTTCTACATAAGGATTTGGGTTTAAAATATGTTAAACTTAAATAGATTTTCAAAGCTAGTCTCAACAAGCAGAGCGTAAGGTTGAAATTTCACCTAAATTTTCACTATTAATTATTTCTAATTGTTGGAACATACGAGGGATATTGTTTCTGATCAACGAGATATATTTGGGGATTCGAAATACAAAATCCTTGTCTCAATATGCTCCATTTAGAGCTGAATTTTTTTTTTCAAACCTTTATACATTCACTTCTAGTTAGTGCTAATTGCTAAAAATTACAAAAAATATCATTTCTAACTAATGAGATTTCTTAGTGAATTTTTATTTTTAACTCCTAGTCCGGGTTTTCAGTGTAAGGAGTGCTTAAATTTGATCTAATGTACAATGTAATGGGTAAGGAACTGTTTACAATGCCTAAACTCGTTTCACCTACTGTCTATTGAGTGTCTTTGCAATGTCATTTCAACTAAGGAAAGTTATGGTAAAATTCAAATCCTAAGTTGCTAAGAAGTTGATTGGAGGTCAAGTTCAAGGAACATTCTCGTTCAGTTTAATATACATCATAGTAGTTTGTTTGTTCTCCCATAATTCCTAAGTTTAGTTATAAATTCAAACGATCATTATAAAAGTTTTTAATGGGGACCTAGGTTAGGTTTCATGGTTATGCAGGCAAACTCCTAGAGAACTTAAAATATTGAGTCTCTATCTTCTCAAATGTCATAATTCCAAAGTGATTCCAACCAAGTTTGAATGGCTATTCTAATGATTTCAAGGGAATCTAAGTTTCATTTCTACATTCAAACAACTAAATCTGAAATTTCCTAAGGGTCCTAAACTTTTAGGTCTCTAAGTTCACAATTTTCCTTCTTCTGAGGAAATTCTATATAGGTTCAATTAGCTATTCTGGTAACTAGAGTAGCATGTGGCTTACATTGAGCACCCGGTAAAACTTGTATGTCATGGGTGGATGTTATGCATCATGGCATCATGATACCCATGTACATCCCTTAAATTTTGACCAGATTGATCTTTAAATTGTACATATTATCATATCATGATATTAAACATCAACGCATGAATTTAACATGGATTCTTATAATTCCTCTAAGCTCAAATGACGGCTCACAAACGTGTCATATCAATTTCAACTATGGTAAAGCAATTTGGAATATTTAAAAGTTCATTCAGCATTCAACAAATATTCCACATTATATGGTTTATATGACAAAATAAAATGTAATTTGACGGTTCATGTCATATCTATTAGAAATATACCTATATTTAAGCAATCACAAATGTACCATAAGGGGATACAAGGCTAAATTCTCTACACATAGTTAATTAGAATTAGAATAATAGGAATTTAAGCATTACTTCATATACGTTAATACTAAATATCAAGCACTTGATAAATTTGAGCGAGCTTTGGAAAAAATGGAATAAACCTCAACTAAAATTAAGCACGACAAATATGGAAATGATTAAGGCAAACACGAAAATTCAGCAACGCAACCTATACATTGAACGAGACAAACTAGAAATTCAGCGATGCAACCTATAAATTGAACGAGGCAAACTAGATATTTAAAGAGGGAAAAACGAAAGTTCAGCGAGACAGGCTAAAAATTGGGCGAGACAAACTAGAAATCGATCAAGGGAAAAATGAAATCGATCAAGGGAAGTTCGAATTTGAGTGACGCAAAAGAAATAATTGAACAAGAGAAGCTTGAAAATTTAGCTACGCAACCTAGATTTTGAACAAGGCAAACTAGAAATTTAGCTAGGTAAAGTACATATTGAGCAAGGAAAACTTACATTTGAGCGAGGAAAGCTGAAATTGAGCATGACAAATTGAAAATTGAGTGTGGCAAACTAGAGATTGAGCAATACAAACATGAAATTGAGTGAGACAAGAATGAAATTCATTGAGGCAAACATGAAATTTATCAATGCAAACATTAAATTGAGCAAGCCTAGCTTGAGATTGTGTTGGGCAAACATTAAATTGAGCAATTCTACTATAAAATTGAATTCGGCGAACATTGAATTGAGTGAGCCTAGCATGAAATTGAGTTGACCAAACATTGAATTGAGCGAGCCTACCATGAAATTGAGATGGGCAAACATTGAATTGAGTAAACCTAGCATTAAATTGAGCTGGGAAAATAAGAAATTGAGTGACCTTAAAATCAAATTAAGTGAACCCTAAAATGAAATTGAGTGAGTTTCAAATGGAATTAAACGAGTTTCACATGAATTAAACGATCAACGTATAAAATTAACTATGCCTAACATATGAAATTATAAGTGCCTGACATGAAATTCACCGAACTTCACATAAAATTCGACGAGTAGTCGATCAATTATCGTTGAATTCCGCTTGTCTCAAATTCGGTGAGTTCTTTCTTCAAATTAAAGTGTGCAATGGCTAAGTTTGACCAAGCACCTTTGTTGAATTTCCACAAGTACTTAGTTAATCGTTGTTCAATACTACAAAGGAAAGTATTTATAAACCACACTAAGGTTTTTTTTTTTTAATATCTATATCTCCAGCAATTGTAGCCTCGCTCAATGCAAGTTGAGGACGGATGCTTTCAAGTGAAGGATTAATTTAAACCCTTTCAAAAATTGGAAGTGCAACCACTTTGGAGGATTCCACGTAACCCTCACTAAGATGGAAAATGCCTAATATAGAATGATAATTTGGAAATGATAAAGTTTGAATTTTAGCAAGAAAAATAGTAAGAAAAACGGCCGTGCGTCGGTTTTCCGTTGCAATGGAACCTAATTGAAAAAAAGCGCGTGTTTTTTGTTAAAGGGAGAAGAAGAGCAACGGCAGTAAAAAGTAAAAAGCAGGGGTAGTTTCGTCCTCAAAGTCACTGTCCACACGTGCTAGTCTAAGTTGGTAACTTAAGTTTGTAGTGCCTCATAAAAACTGCTGGGTAAAAGGTTTTGTCTACAGTGGTCATTTTCTCAATGAAGAATGGCGCGTTTCGAGCCGTTAACGGCCAGGTTCATTCGGGTCTCATAGCACCAAACCCGAATTAACCTGCCTTAGCGGGTCCGGGTCCTTTCGGCCGCGGGTCACGTCCTTGAAGAGCCGTACTATACTCTGCTCCCCATGGTCCACCCAACGAATAATTTCCAACCTGTTAAGTGCATATGAAATCCAACCCTTTCGATAAGTGGTCCACATCACAAGGACAATAAAACAAAAATCAGCTCTATCTACTCATCAGGTGGGCCACGCCATGAAAATAATGTGCAGTAGCTATTGATAAATAATGCGGAACAGTCAATGAGTATATATGGCAGATTTTTTCACAAGATGATCCTCGTGATGGGCAACCAATCGAAGGGGTTGGATGTCGCAGACACATGAAAGCGATTGGACTTGAGACCCTCGAATTACTATAGATAATAATGCTAATCTAACTACCCCCACATGGTTTGATCCGATCCGACCAGATTTTAACCAGGGTCCATATTAATGGGCCTAACCCGACCATGCTAGACCCCTAATTTTCAACACTGCTGAGACCTAAACGCCACCCGATTTTGGCATTAGGCCTATTAAAAATGGGTCCAGCCCATCAGGCCAGGTATCTTGGAAGTTGAAACTGGGGTGGAAATGGGCTGGGCTGGGTTGGGCTGGGACAAAGGATGTAATCATGGATATCATCTACGGCTGAAAGTTGGGATGGTTCAAACCAACCCACTTGTGACCGACCCAATATTGGATTGGGCTCGGGCATGATGTATCGAGTCCAATTTCAGGCTTGGGCTATACAAACACCAATCCGATAAAACTTGGGTCAGGCTCAGGTTGAGGCCTCAGGTTACCCAATCCAACCCAAACCCGATTAATACATAAGTTACTTATAAATTATAATTGAGTGTGGATCATTTCCTCGATAGATTGTGTGCTACACAACATGACTTTTAAAGGAGTAGTTGTCTTCTATTTTAGCTTGTTTGTTTTAAAAAATAAAGTTCTTTACTATAAATAATAATATATATAATTAATAAAATCACATATACAAAAAATAAAACATGTATTGAAATAATAAAAAAATAATGTAATAACAAAAACATTAGTATGTATCCACCCAACCAACTCAGCCAAGCCCACTTGGGTTGGGCTTGGGTCAAGAATTCCCAACCGGATGTTGGGTTGGGTTGGGTTTGGGTTGAGGTATATGAACCTTGTGTTGGGCTAGGGTTGAACACCAACCCCTCCCAACCCGCCGGACTTTCTGCCCTAATATCATCCTAAGCCATGAGCTAGAGGATATGGCTTTAAGGCCCAACTCAGCTAGTGAGCTAAACTGAGCTGGACTGTATAGGCCTACAGAATAAAACTTAATTAGCCCACCAATGCTAAATTAGCCGGCCGAGTCCTTATTTTGAATACTTGGACAATTGCAAGTTTATGTCTGGGCAATTAGTTATATGGCCTAAAATTCTGCAGTTATCCCACTTCTAGTTATTGGCGCAGATTCAGCCTCGTATTGGATAGATTCAGGCCCATCCAGCAATAACATCCAAGTTTTAAGTCAAAACCAGGAGAGTGGGAATGGGTCTGGTGGCCTGGCCTGGTAAGCCTTGGGCCCTATATCGGCAGGGCCAGGCCATTGATGAATGCTTCAGGGAGACATGCCGTGCAGCACACAAGTGTAGATCTTGTCCATGTTGCACACAAAGTATGAGATTTAGTCTATCCATCCTAAGGCTCGTTGTGCAAATGCCTTGGATCATAAAACTTATGCTTATCCACTCTATTAACACTCATTTTCGGTGCCCTGACTAGGAACAATGTATGGCCACCATTTGTGGACGGCAATGAGTTGGTACTAGCAGAAATCATAATCACACATTTGTGGACGGCAATGAGTTGGTACTAGCAGAAATCATAATCACACCTAGGAGTATCTTTAGTTGGTATTCCTTTAGTGTTACATGTTTCATTAATAATACAGAGGTACACACTTATGCACATGTCCTTAAGAGAACAAATTGATGGATGCCACATGGCTATGATTTAATATGCGCCAGCATGTCTATAAAAGACTTATCAAGAGGATGGATCTTATCATGCATCGGACAATAATAAGCCTAACAAGACTGTTTTTCACAATCATTTCAAAATGAAAGAGTTTTTGACTTTGGGAGAGACTAATATTCTAGAAGGTTCCAAACATTAGAAGATTGGATTGACACCTGAGTAAATCCAGCTATGAATTGGTCTAAATTAGGAAAGACAAACACTTCAGCTAGATTGGGTCCTAATTTCATACATTAATTGGAATTTTTTTTAAAATATGAGAGCCCGATGGCTCGATCCAATGGTCGTGGTTCTATAAAGCTTTTTAAATTGATAATCCATTAAAAAATATAAATTAATAGGCTTTAAAGTTGGAAGTAAATTTCGATCAAAGAGTACATTTAATCATTTCTTGCTCATGTGACCTAACCGCGTGTGTTTGCGTGTATTAGATTGTAACAAAATCTATTATGACATTACCAATAATAGTATTACTAACCACAATATCTCTAATTAAATTATATAAGCTGCCCATTAAATTTCCTTCAGTCACTACCATTGCCCATTTAACAATCTTCAATCGACTCTTTTCACTAGAAAATGTATAGCCATCTTCACGGGACTCTTTTAATGATAGAAGGCTCTTTCGCAGGTTTAGTATGTGCCACACACTAGAAATTGTAAGTGTGATATTATCAAACATAGTAATTTTAATATATTCAATCTCCATAATTTCACATGTGTTATTATTATTTATGTAAACTATAATACCATTACATAACTGATGTGTAGAAATAATCTCTGTCTTGAGGTATATGGAACAAATCGCCTGGATCTATGATTCATTGATGTCTCAGGTTCTCTAGTGGAATTATTAGAGATAACGCTTAGTCAAGCCAAATCAATTATCGCGTCTAAAACGGGGTCCAGGACCAATCCACTAGCCTTGATGATGAGCCCAAGACAGAGGATCCTTGCTCTTGCTTGGGTGGTGGACTCTCAAAAGTTTTAACACTCGGTCATGGGTTCGAGTAGCCACAGGTGGTGAAATTCCACTAGCGAGAGTGTGTGGGGTGTCTGTGCGTGTGTTTTAAATTAAAAAAAAGTCCAAGACAGACTGGAATCTGAAAGCAGAATACTAGATTTTAGGGCCGGGTCCGGGCCAAAACCTTAAGCCCGCTTATTTTGGACACAGTGCCCGGCGCCTGGCCCCAGCTTTCGTGGGCATTCATGTCATTTAGATCTTGCATAGAAGTCGGTAGCTGGAGTCGGCCCAGGGCATGCATAAATATCCATCCCGGGCCCAGGCCTAGGTTTTATTTTTAAACCCATGAAAGCATCCAGCTAATTTAGGGTGCCTTTGGTTAACATGAAAATTGCCATTTCACTAGCACAGCTTGTTGGTCCACCAGATGAATGGCCCAGATCAATGAAAGGTGGACACAACAACTGCACACATGATTGGATGGATGGCAAGCTCCGGTTAAAATATGTGTTGTATCCACTCCGTTCATCAGTTTCGCCAGCCCATTTAAGGTAAAAGGCCCAATCATGAGGAAAACCGAAGATCAAGTGGACCACACTACTGCAAACAATGGGGATTGAACGCCCGCTGTTAAAAACTTTCTACCGGCCCAGAAGTTCTAGATCAAGCTGATATTTGTGTTTTGCCTTCATCCAAGTTACCTTAACGGATTGGATGACAAATAAACATCATGGTGGGCTCTAGCAACGTTTTAACGGTGGGGTCAATATCCCACCTGTTCCTTGTGGTGTGGTCCACTTCAGATTTGGATCTGCCTCATGTTTGGGTTCATGCCCCTACTTGAGCTGGAGGAAAAAAATGGACAGCGCAGATATAACACATACATTAGACATTAGCGTGGCCCACAGAGGTTAGTGCTGCAGGAATCTTACAGCAGCCGGGTGCTGCCGGCAATCAACGGTCCGATGCAATCTGCAGTTGGGCGCTGCGAGAACAACATTCTAGCTACACCGTCCGATGCATGCAACGTGTAGTACATTGTGCCAAACGTACGCCGTAGTGTCCGAATAGTTCTGAGACGTGATGTGTGGACCCCGCATCAATGGTGATGAAATGCAATAAGAAATGCGAGGCATACCGCGTGAGGATTGAATGAACGGTCCATCCGCGTTACTCGTGTGAGAGATCCAGGCTGTTTATTTCCCACTACAGACCATGAACATGGCCTCGCCCAGAAATCATGCGAGTTAATTCATTAAGTGGGCCACATACACATGAGGAAACTGGGCGCTCGGGATTAAAAAATCTGACTACCGGTCTATACTCAACTTATCGGTGTGGCCCACTTAATAAACATACCAGCCTGATTTTTTAGTCAAGTCATGAACACGCTGGGATCAAGCTCATGGATGACCCAGATCGAGCAAAAACGTGCCACCCTCACACACGCACGCGGATCCCTTTTACATCTCCCCTCGCGCGAATCGTTACGGTAACTAGAACTGAGAAAAATGAAACGCGTGTATGAAATTTCATCCTACAATACATGCATACATACATATACTTAGATACATAGATATACACATTCTTGCATATACACGGAAACATCGGTGTATTCACAGAGACCAGCAGCTGAGTTCGAGGGCTTTTTGGAACCTGTTCTCCAACGAAGAAGAATCATCGCTGCCTTTGGATTCGAGAGCAGTTTCGACACGTCGACGGAGACCAGAAAACCACTCATGGAAAAACCATTTTCCGGATATGCTGACGTGGCATGTGGCTTGGGGTGGGGTTTGAGGTTTCCAACGGTACCAAAGGAGGAGCATCGCAGCTGTTGGAGCCATTGGTAGAAAGATATAGAGCGATATGAGTCGTTGATGAGAGCGATGGTTACTGATGCCTGATGTTACCTATGTAAAGAGAGAGGAGGTTTTGGATATGCTTGAGGAGTATAAATTTTTGTACGCACGCATACACCAAATCTATGTGTGGATTAGATGTGCGTCAATCTAAACCGTCCAAATTGTGAAAAGCTTTGTGGATTGGACATAACAGGAAAATATTATTGATTGATGATATAAAATTCCCACGATGGACAACAAATGGACGGTCACAAAGAAAGATCAAGGGGTAAGATATTAGTGAACAGGTGTGCATTTATATGTGATGGAATTCGGCTAATCATTCTCATTTTTGGCCTGTGTCCCACATTGAGTGGGACCCAATTGGACAGTTTGGATCGAGCATGCGCATGCGTGTGGATGATCATACTTAGCCAGAGTATCGATGGTTTTACTCGCATAGATAAGCGTCGCGTAACAGAGAGATCTGACTTCTGACAGAGAAACTGTGGGTAGTGGAGATGGCAAGAAAGAGCACTAGCATACACCTCAGGAGCATACTAAAATCGTGTTCCACAGAATATTATAAGGAACTATCATGATGAGGACCGTTCAAGAGGTATCCATAGAAAATGAGCCAAAATTCAGGTCCTTTGGACCATCCAACCTATTGAAGCAAAATGAATGATTAAAATAAAAAGCCATAGTTCACATTTAACTTGCAAAAGTACATTAATTGAAATATTAACGTAATCCGTACGATGTAACTATTGATTTTTATCCTACCCATAGTTTGGATCATCTATCGACTATTACCAAGTATCATAGAAGCGGCTAAGATCTCATGGATCATAAACTCTTGGTGCTCCCGAGATGTACCCGTCTTTTTTCCGGTGTGAAAATGCCAAAACGGGTAAGAGCGGTAGCTGGTCACTGCTTACTAGTAAGACTCTATGGGCGGTACGCGAATTTCCTGTGCCCCTCCCAGGCGGAAACTACGTGGGACCTACCGTGATACCCAAGCGACATCCGTACCGTCCATCAGTTTTTCCATACGACTCTAGGACATAAGGCCAAAAATAAGGAAGATCTATAACACGAATGGGCCACATGACAAGAAAGTGAAGATATAATCATCCACCATTGAAACCTTCCTGGGCCACAGAATTTTTAGATCAGGTTGATTTTTGCTTTCAAGTTCATCTCAATGGAAATATCCTTATGAGCAGTTTGGATGGCATTTAAACATCAAGCTGGGCCCCAGGTAACTTTCAACGGTTGGGTTTCCATCCCCGCTTTTTCCTAACGTGTGTACCAGTTTAGCTATTTATCTTAATTTCTGATTCAAAATCCGGGCAAAATCCACACCGTCCAAACGTGTGGCCCAATAAAGGTTTCAATGGTAGGCGTTCCATCCCCACCGTTTCCTGTAGTGTGGTCCACTCGAGCTTTGGATCTGCATCGATTATTTGGGATTATACCCTGACATGAACTGGATAAACTGATGGACGGTGTGGATTTCTCACAGACATCTCAATGGGCCGCACGTAGCTTCCGACCACAGAAATTCCGTGGGTGGGGGCCACAGGCAACTCGCGTCCGAAAAACAGCCACCCCACAACAACGTCCGCCCATAGGGAGGCGAATGGTCAATGCCGCCGGCCAGCAGGAAGTTCCTGTAGCAGAAGCTACGTGGAACCCACGGATATGTCTGTGTGAAATCCACACCGTCCATGAGTTTCGCCAGCTCAAAATCCGGCCCAAATAGTTCAAAATCCGGGCAAAAGCCAAACCCAGCCCGGCCCGTTGACAACCTTGTAGGGGACGGGTTTCATACTATGGCAGTCGTATGAGGCTCCATACACATGCACTAATATATTGTACACGTGTCATATATCAACACAATTTGAACAGAACAAATAGTGAGATCTACTAAGTCACAGTCCAAAAATCAGAATAGTTTAGCAATCTTAACCTGTGATTTTTGTGGACACATTTTTGTTAAAGCAGAACCGTTAGATATTTTTCATTCTCAATCGTCCATAAATATCCACCAATATGATACCAAATGATCAAATAATTTTAATTTCTGATTCATGATACACCTAGATTTGGATGCTTAACTTGGATAGTTAAATTACATTACTTACATGGCATGTATGCCATTTCTATGTGCCTGCGTATCATCCCCCTCTCCATAGTATAATTTCTTTCTTTTGTAAAACAAGCGTTCATTGGCGAAATGCAAAGGAGAGCGAGGGCACCAACAGACCGCCACGACCTAGCTAGCCACCGAGGGTCCTCGCAGGGGCTCCGTGGGGGGCTCACATTGATGTATGTGTTATATCCATGCGTTTCCGGGGTTCCGTGGGGTTCACCTTGATGGATGTGTTTTATCCATACGTTTCTGCTATTTTCACGTGTCATTTTAATGCATTAGCCTAAAAATGAGATAGATTTAGGGTCTGTTTGGCCGGACAGATTGGATGGTATTAGAGTGGATTGCACAGATTTTAAGATAATGATAGCTGTATCAATGGATTGGTGCAAGATTTATAGGATTGCTATATCGGGTCTATGTGGCACGCTCGGCCAATCCCTTGATTAAACCTTTCAATCTCTTTCAAGCCATCGGACCAAACACATCCCATGCAATTTTGAAAGGATTATAGCTTGTTTGGCCGGGCAAATCTCATGGGATTAGGAGGGATTAGATGGATTTTAAGGTAATGATGGTGGTGTCAGTGGATTGGTTTAAGATCCACCGAATTGTTATATCCTGGGATAAGTTCATTGAGTTTGTTTGGCATGCCAGGCATATCCCGGGATTTTACCATCCAATCCATCCAACCAAGGGATGGGTTCAATTTTAAAGTAATGATGGTGATGCCAGTGGATTGTTTTAAGATCCATGGGATTGCTTATATCTCAGGACGAGTTCACTGGGTCTGTTTGGCTCGTCATGCATATCCTGGGATATCGCGATCCCATCCCTCCTAATATTGTGGGATCGGTCCGGCCTAACAGGCCCTCAGAGTGGACTGGATGGGATTTAAAGGTAATGATGGTGATGTCAGTGGATTGTCTTAAGATCCATGGGATTGCTATATCTCGGGATCAGGATCCCGTGTCTGTTTGGCACGCCTGGCCAATCTCAAGATATATCTTCCAATCCCTTCCAATTCCATCCAATCTGCCTTAGGGCTTGTTTGGCCGGGTAAATCCCATGGGAGTAAGAGGGATGGGATGAATTTTAAGTTAATGATGGTGGTGTCCGTGGATTGGTTTAAGATCCATGGGATTGCGATATCCCGGGACAAGTTCACTGGGTCCGTTTGGCACACCGGGCATATCTCAGGATTTTACCTTCCAATCTGTCTAACCAATGGATGGGATCAATTTTAAGGTAATAATGATGATGTCAGTGGATTGTTTTAAGATCCATGGGATTGCTTATATCCCGGACAAGTCCACCAGGTCTGTTTGGCTCATCATGCATATCCCGGGATGTTGCGATCCCATCCCTCCTAATACCATGGGAACGGTCTGGCCAAACAGGCCCTTGATGCTTAAGTGGACTAGGCCACAGGAAAACGGGGGATGGAGTGCCAACCCTTGAAAATTTCTTAGGCCATAGGATGCGGATTCCGTCCTACCTCAACTGTCTCTATCCGAGAAAACGGGCAGTCCCGTGGGTAAGCCCACCTTGATGTATCTGTTGTCCATTCCTTTCCTCAGTATCATTTCAATGTATTAATGTTTTGTGCATTCAACTCAAGTTTACGCTGACTCTTGCATAAATGTGGTCTACTCGAGTGTTGGATCTACTTCATTTATGTACACATACCTTAAAATGGTACCATCGGAAGAGATGGACATACAAATACATAACAGTGGGCACTAGAGTTGGGTGGGGTAGGATGCAATTGGCGTCTCATTTATGTTTTCTCTTCATCCATATTTGTCTAACCTCATGAGCAAGTTGGGCTGATAATAAACATCACTGTGGTTATCGTTGTCAACGGTGATGTATCCTTTATCTTTATATTCCACTAAAAAAGGATCGTTCTTCTGCAGTGATCCAATTAAGTTTAAAATAAAAAATACAATGTTCTTCAACTGAAAAAAAAAAAAACATATTTAAGGGCTTATTTGGTAGCAACTTAAAATGAGTTCATCTCATTTGAGTTAATTGTAATTATGTATTAGGGATTATATAAATCATTGGTTATCAGGATTGTTTCCAATCGCTGCCAAAAAAATTGATCTCTAATACTAATTACGGTTCAATTTCATTAAAATGTTAAGTGGCTGCCAAACATGCCCCAAGATGATTTTACTAATTCGATTAGCGTGTACACCTCAGCCCCTCTCTACACAATCAGTGATAACGGGAGGATGGAGCCACAAGATGGAGATCGACCGGAGATGGTGGTGCGTCGAGGTGGGTTCAACCGGAGCTCGAACGGAAAAGAGAATGCGGTTGAGGCTGGGCACTAGGGCTCCGAGATTTAGACGTGCAACAGACTGGTGGCAGGGAGATGGGTTTTAGGGCTGCTGTTTTAGGACTAGAGTTGGTGTCGAGCAAGGATGCCAGCGACATGAGTCGACAATGAGGACCGCAACAGTTGGTAGTGATGAGCTGAAACAACGGTTGTTTAGATAGATGGGCTCATTGATTGATGGCCTGCTCTAATACGATGGTAATATTGGAGATGTAAGCAGGAATTTATGTTATGGAAATGTTTTGATTAAAAAATATTTTCAATAAAAATTATATAAATATGTATAAAAGAAATTTGCAAAAAATCTAATAATTAAGGAGAAGAAATTTGTCTTAATAAGTAGGGTGTTGAGTACCGCACGTGCACGGGCACAGATACGGTCACGATCTTCGTCACAGTCACTGGTGTGAGACAAATGCGAGTCGCGGTGCAACAATAATTATGGGTGAAGTGGCCGGAGTGTTGTGGATAAGAGGTTTGAGAGAGACCTGTCTACCTTATGTAAGGGTTAAAATTAGCCATTTAGGATACATGGTGTAATTGCTCATGTAGTTATAAACTAGACGATGCAAAAATTGTTGTATATGACTACCCTAACAATTATAAATAGATAGCCATTGAGTCTAAATGGCTATCATGCAGCTGGTTTTTGTACGTGCAAAATGGTTAGAAACTATTAAATAATGGCTAGTTTCTTATCAACAATTAGAAACGTTCATTTGGAGTTATGATCATGGACCAAAACATTGAACTACTCTAGCTTATATAAACAGAGCTTGGATGGTTCATTTTACCATCACGAACCACTTAAATCACTCTCTCATATGAACCAGTAAAACTCAAGAGTTTTCTAATCAAGCTAGCGAGGTTCAATATGAATTTTAGCCAACAAGTCCTTAAGAAACAAACCAGTGTAGTAGTTTAAGCCAACAATTTCTTTTCTAAATTTCTCTCCGATTCATATTTTTAAAAAAAAAAGTTTTTTAATCTACTAGCAAACTGTGTACACGAAATTCCATTAGTTGTTTTTTTGTGCTTGCTGAACATAGAATCATACACAGGTTCGTCATATCCTTGAAGCTATTAGCCTGCAACTTGTTAGTAGCCTCGATTACTTTGAGGGGCGAATAACGCTATAAGGATAGCATGATCACGTATGCTTTAGCCTGTCATTGATATTTTCAATTTTTTTCCTTATTTCAAAGAAATTACAAATCTGTAATTTAAGAATAACAGGTTTTTAACAATTTAGAGAATTATTCTATTGTTTTCTCTACCTAGCTTTATTCAAATAAGGTTTACACAGAAGAATACAACGGCCACACAGGATAACTAACAGACAAACATGAAAGAAAATAAAAATCAAAATACATTAAAGGTGATAAAGATTGTCTAATCTACCTTAGCTAGACATGGAAAGAATCCATGAATTAATGTAGCTATCAGTCAGATGTTGCAAGCTGGCACCTGCTTGAGCAATGAAGCTGTCCATCAGATGGGTCCCACTGTGCAGATATTCTAGCTCAAAAAGCAGGCCAGTTGATTTCATCAGATGGCTGACTGATCACAGCTCATAGAACTAGTGGATAGGTACCCGACGTTTTTTCTACCTGCACATTTGTGGACCACCTGATTCTGAGGCAGGGGTTAAGACAATCACCCCAGTCTTCTACGTTGGCAGATGTAGCAGCATGTCGATGGCTGGGATTGATGCACACGTGGAATTAGCAAAAATCTTATAAATATACATGACAAAGCAGCACTGCACAGAGAAAATAAAATAAATTCTTTCAAGAGGAACCGTACGATTTGATCAAAAAATAACATGTGAGGATGAAGTCTTTCAAAATCTTCGTGTGTTATACTGTGAATTTTCTGCGATTCTACAGTTATTTTAAGCTGCCATCATTCAAGGTTATTGCAACTGGAGCAACTCCATACATGATTGCCTTGAGCTGCATTTGGACATGAGATCATGGTCTATAATGCAGAGAAACTGAATGAAATAAGCATGAAACTACCAAAGAGGAATTATATGATCCTTGAACCAAAACCCTGCAAATCAGACTCGGGTTGTCAGTTCTTATGAGCGGCGCCACGGTCTGGAAATCAAGAAAGTTGGCCTGTTTCGCTCCACCGGAGACAGATGATGCCTGGAAAATCTTTACGATGAGAAAATTATAACCCTGTAATTCCAGTGTATGTCAAATCACCACTTTCTCTAAAAGCTGAGCCGTTAGATAGTGACATATCAATGTATATCAAGGGACTCTAATGTTAGGAATTAATAATTGGATACACCGAAAATATAAAAAATAAATCGAAAATTTATTTCACTAGGCTGAATCACGTATAAAATATGTTGTCCTTAAAGCGTGATTTGCCCCCTTATCAACTACTGATGGGTTACAAGCGAATTGCTTCCAGGATAAGACAAGCTTGAATATAGATCTAGCGTGTAACAATCACGATAGGTCCACTATGGAATAGTTGTAACGCAGCAAATCTCTCCGTCCGTTTTCGGACCGTTTGGCTTTCAAGGCAGAGAGCTGTTTTCGAATCGAAGTCACACCGTATCATGTAAGGTCGCGAGAGAGTGACCACTCTGCGACACGTGCAAAGTGCGCTATATAGCGCCACTATAGCCACATTGCCTGTGCCCTAGCCTGAGCACGCACATGCAACTAGAGTATCACCTCCTCCAAATACTCTAAGTAAGAATACTCTTCACAACGTCTCATATAAACCACACAACCTTTCTTTGCATTTTTGATGTGGGACAAAGCACACACACTACACCTTTTAATTCAAAAAATTCAAAAAACGTTTTGGCAGAAAAATCTTAAAATTTTAAAAAAATTCAAATTTTCGTTTTATTATTTTTAAAAACCACTGATTTTTAACATCTAACACTTGCTTTGACAGGAACATATTGATAAAAGTAGAGGGACACTCACATATCAAGGGACTTCAACACCGCCGCATAGGAATATACTAACAAGGGTGGAGTGACACACACCATAGATACGTCGGGCTTGATTTCCCAATCCTAGTCTAGACTTGATTTTCCTGACTCTCTTTGGAAAAATATAGTACCTAAGTGACGCAGGGATGAACGTGATGAGGTCGATCACCGTCTTCCTCAAGGATAACTACTCCGAATCCACGGAGCTTCTCTGGACTCCTCACAGAGACTTCTCGAATCCACGAGGAAAGAAAGCAGGAAAATAGAAATAATTCTAATAAATTCGAAATTGATTGATGAATTATTAAAAACGAGTTTACACCCCTTTAAATAAGGGAACCAAGCAACATGAAAGAAATCAGACTCATACTACAACTAAAACTCCTAGAATTCGCAACTTACTATAAATAGTAAACTTACTATTTATAGACGGTCACGATGTCTACTAGTGCGCAAGGTTTTCGGCCAAAAATAGTAAGTGTCCTATTTGGCTTCAACAAACCGTTCTCCTAATTATCCTAAGCACTTTTCATGTTGGACACAACTCCTAAAGCCCAACGGATGAAAAGTTATACTCAAACTAAAACTTACTATTTATAGTAAAAACAAAATTAAAACGAGGAAACGACCGTCGATCAGGGGGTTTTTCGCAAATCCGGGCTGCGCAACCCGGCGTAGCGGGTTGGTTGGCTAAAGTAGCTCGTTCTACCCCAAAATCATATATTTTACGTCGGATAACTCATTCCGGATTGTGAGATACGCCCGATCTAAGGTCCGATGGTCCGGATCACTTCTGTCGCCGACCGTGCCTTTTCTGATCCATCTTAGCCATGAAATTGTCCGCGACCCGCTCTACATCAGTCCCCTCCACTTGAAAAGAACTCGTCCTCGAGTTCTCCTCCTGCGCTGGTTCATGATACTCGGTCAGGTCCGCAACGTTGAAAGTCCGTGAGATCGCCATGTCATCTGGAAGATCAACAACATAAGCATTGTCATTGATCTTTCGGATGATCGGTACCGGTCCAATCTTCTTATTCTTCAGCTTGTTGTACATCCCGGTCGGAAATCTTTCTTTTCGCAAATGGACCATTACCTGGTCGCCCACCTCGAACACCTTTTGTCGACGATGCTTATCCGCTTGTTCCTTATATTTTTCGTTCGAGGCATGTAGCTTAGTCTGCACCTCCGCATGAATACCCATGATCCTGTCTGCCATATGTTCTGCTGCAATACTCATGCCTGGGATCTTGGGCAGAGGGACCAAGTCTAGTGTGTGGCGAGGTACTCGTCCGTAAATAACCTGGAACGGAGATTTCCCTGTCGAGCGGTTCACCATGTTGTTGAATGCAAACTCCGCTTGAGACAAGGCCAAATCCCACTGCTTCGGTTTCTGTCCTGAAATACATCGAAGGAGGTTTCCCAAAGTGCGATTCACAACTTCGGTCTGCCCATCAGTCTGTGGGTGGTAAGCACTGCTGAATTGAAGTCGTGTATCGAATCGAGCCCACAAAGTCCGCCAAAAGTGGCTAATGAACTTCGTGTCACGATCAGAAGTAATGGTCTTAGGGACCCCGTGTAGCCGTACGACCTCCCTGAAGAATAAATTCGCCACATGTGTTGCATCAAGGGTCTTCTTGCATGGGATAAAGTGCGCCATCTTGGAGAAACGATCTACCACTACGAACACCGAATCCATGCCGCGTTGTGTTCGTGGAAGACCAAGTACGAAGTCCATTGATAAATCCTCCCAAGGACCGTCAGGCACAGGTAACGGGGTGTAGAGGCCCGTATTCTGAGATTGTCCCTTGGAGGTCTGACAAGTATGACAACGTTGTACGGCTCTTCCCACATCACGTACTAATTGCGGCCAGTAATACCGCTCTTCCACAAGAGCTCGTGTCTTGTCTCGCCCAAGGTGTCCACCGAGGCCACCTCCATGTAGTTCCTGAATAATCTGCTCCCTTAGAGAACTTTGGGGGATGCACAATCGATTCCCTTTGAAGAGAAAACCATCCTGTATATGAAAGTCACTGGGGTGACCTTCTTGGCACTTCAACCAGGAATCTTTGAAGTCTTCATCCTCGGCATATAGCTCCTTGAGACAGTCAAAGCCGACCACCTCATTGCTCACCGTAACAAGTAGTGACGCACGACGGCTAAGTGCATCAGCCACCTTATTCTGCTGACCTGACTTATGCTTCAGAACAAACGTAAATTCCTGTAAAAACGCAACCCATCTAGCATGCACACGATTCACGTTTGTCTGACTATTAATAAACTTTAATGCATGATGGTCGGTGTACAGAACAAACTCCCTCTGAATCAGATAATGCCGCCAATGTCGCAGCGCCTGAACAACTGCGTATAACTCAAGCTCGTAAGTCGACCACTTCTTTCGGGCTTCACTGAGCTTCTCGCTATAGAAGGCTACCGGCCTGCCTTCCTGTGATAATACTCCTCCTATTCCGACATATGAAGCGTCACACTCCACCTCAAATAATTTATCAAAATTAGGAAGCACCAAGATCGGTGTTGTAGACAAACGATGCTTGATCTCATGAAAGCTCTTATCAGCTTTATCGGTCCACTGGAACGGCCCTTTTTTCATGCAGTCCGTTATTGGCGCGACTATGGTGCTAAAATCTCGCACAAATCGACGATAGAAAGTCGCCAATCCGTGAAAACTCCTCACCTCATGAATGTTTGTCGGGATCGGCCATTCCCTAATAGCTCGCACCTTTTCATCGTCCACCCGAATTCCTGTGGATGTTACAACAAATCCTAAAAACAACAGGCTGTTAGTTAAAAAACTACACTTTTTCAAGTTGAGGTACAACTTGTTATCTTGTAGGACCTGCAGCACCTGCCTGAGATGTTTCTTATGCTCCGCCTCATCCTGGCTATATATCAATATGTCATCAAAATATACTACCACAAATCGGCCAGTGAACGGTTTTAGAACTTGATTCATCAAACGCATAAAAGTACTTGGTGCGTTCGATAGGCCGAAAGGCATGACTAGCCACTCATATAACCCTTCCTTTGTCTTGAATGCCGTTTTCCATTCATCGCCGGGTCGAATACGAATCTGATGGTACCCACTCTTTAGATCGAGTTTAGAGAACACTTTAGCCCCTTCTAACATATCGAGCATGTCGTCCAACCGTGGTATTGGAAACCGATATTTAATAGTAATTTTGTTAATTGCTCGGCTGTCGACACACATGCGCCAGCTTCCATCTTTTTTTGGCGTTAATAATGCTGGTACAGCACATGGGCTCATGCTCTCTCTCAATAGACCCTTACGGATCAATTCCTCCACTTGCCCCTGAAGTATCTCACACTCCTTCGGACTCATCCGATAATGAGGGCGATTGGGCAGGCTAGCCCCAGGGACGAGGTCTATGTGATGTTGGATGTCTCTCATGGGGGGCAATCCATCAGGTAAATCTTCAGGCCAGACTTCTTTGAATTCGTTTAGTAACAGTCTTAAGCTTGGAGGGATGTTTGAGGGTTCCTCCTTCTCGCCCTTCACCACTACGGCATATACCTCGCCGGTTTCCTTGGACTCCTCTATGAAATCCCGAATGGTCAAGAGAGAACTCCCCTCCACTTTAGAGGCTTCAGGGTGGTTCTCTGGTGCCATAGGGGCAAGGATTATTTTTCGACTATCCTTGACGAATATATAGACATTGTCTCGCCCACGATGGGTCGCATCACGGTCCGACTGCCAGGGTCGACCGAGTAGCATATGGCAGGCTTCTATGTCAACCACGTCACAAAGTATCTGATCCTTATAATGTTTACCAATTGAAAACGAGATAGTGCATTGTTCAGTTACCTTGGTCTCGTTCACTTTTTTTATCCAGCCAATTGAGTACGGGGAAGGATGTTTCATCGTTGGTAGCTGCAACTTATCCACCATCACTCTTGAGACGATGTTCTCGCTGCTACCACTGTCTATGATCACATCACAGACCTTTCCGCTGACAGTGCACCGAGTACGAAATATATTGTGCCGCTGTGGATGTAATTCCTTTCGTGGGGTATACAGTAGTCGCCTCACAACGAGAGATTCGCCACGATCTTCGCCTGTCACTTCATCGCCACCTGCTATTTCTTCAGTGGTTTGTTCATATTCATCAAAGCCATGATCCTCTTCCACGGCCTCATCTTCAGTGCCCCCTTCGTTTATAGTCAAGTGCGCTGCCGGACGTTGAGGACAAGTGTTTGATAAGTGGCCTGGTTGGCCACAGCGGTAACAATTGTTCGGCCTTGGCCGAGCATAAGGATTCGGAATCCTACTCGGGCCCGCTGTTGTGGGTGCTGCCCGTTGAGGTCTGGATGGTCCGCTCCCCGTATCACGGTTCGCGGGTGGAGGAGGTTGAGGACGTTCTCCTACCGGATCTTTTCCTCGAACCAGCACTGGATCCTGTGTGGGACCTGTCATAGGGGGTCGATTTGAAGGATAGGGACGAGCAGGAGCTCTTGCAAGCTGTGTTTCTGCCCTTCCTGCCAATTGAACTGCTTCATCTACTGTCCCGACTGGGTACATCTGAACTCGATCCTGAATTACCGGTCACAACCCACCTATAAATCGTGCCACTTTCTGTGACTCAGATTCTGACAAATCGTTTCGTGTAGCCAACCGCTGGAATTCTTCAGTGTAATCTGTAACAGTTCGATTTCCTTGTCGGCAATTCTGGTATTGCTGGAATAATATCTGCTCATAATCACTAGGGAGAAATCGTGAACGAAGAAGACGTCTCATTCGAGGCCATGATGCGATGGGCGCCTTGTTTTGGCGGGCTCGTGAGAGTTGCAATTGTTCCCACCATGCAGAAGCACCAGATTTTAATTTAAACGCTACCAACTTCACCCTTTTATGGTCTGGCACATCCATATAATCGAAATATCTCTCTACTTCGGCTAGCCAATCGAGAAAATCTTCGATACGTAATAAACCGTTAAAACTAGGAAGTTCAGCCTTACCTCGATAGTCTCTTTTAGCACGATCTAGACGATCGCCTCCATGGATTGGTCGTCGATCAAAACCCTCATTAATGTCCTCATCGCTGGAACTAGAATCATCTGGTGTAGCCCTACGATTTACCGCTGGTAGTGCTCTGCGATAATCAGGGTCACGTCGTACAGCAACCACAGGTGGTGGAGCGACCATAGGTGGTGGAGCACCGCCTAGGGCTCGGGGCGGAAGTAGCGCATCCGCAAGACGGTCGAGGGTTGCCTGCAGCCCTTGCATGGTCAACTGACTCTCCCGATGGAAAGCTTCCATTCTTTCCGAAAGATAACGAATCCCTGGATCATCGTCCACAGGATTTTGAGTCATACCTTCATTGTTTGCCATCGGCCCGAGGGAAAACCTCGCTCTGATACCAAATTGACGCAGGGATGAACGTGATGAGGTCGATCACCGTCTTCCTCAAGGATAACTACTCCGAATCCACGGAGCTTCTCTGGACTCCTCACAGAGACTTCTCGAATCCACGAGGAAAGAAAGCAGGAAAATAGAAATAATTCTAATAAATTCGAAATTGATTGATGAATTATTAAAAACGAGTTTACACCCCTTTAAATAAGGGAACCAAGCAACATGAAAGAAATCAGACTCATACTACAACTAAAACTCCTAGAATTCGCAACTTACTATAAATAGTAAACTTACTATTTATAGACGGTCACGATGTCTACTAGTGCGCAAGGTTTTCGGCCAAAAATAGTAAGTGTCCTATTTGGCTTCAACAAACCGTTCTCCTAATTATCCTAAGCACTTTTCATGTTGGACACAACTCCTAAAGCCCAACGGATGAAAAGTTATACTCAAACTAAAACTTACTATTTATAGTAAAAACAAAATTAAAACGAGGAAACGACCGTCGATCAGGGGGTTTTTCGCAAATCCGGGCTGCGCAACCCGGCGTAGCGGGTTGGTTGGCTAAAGTAGCTCGTTCTACCCCAAAATCATATATTTTACGTCGGATAACTCATTCCGGATTGTGAGATACGCCCGATCTAAGGTCCGATGGTCCGGATCACTTCTGTCGCCGACCGTGCCTTTTCTGATCCATCTTAGCCATGAAATTGTCCGCGACCCGCTCTACATCACTAAGTATATTTGTTTCCTCTCAGGATTCAAACACTCTAGCCTACAAATTAGACAACTTAGTAGAGAAATATAGGTTCACATTCATCTTAAATCAAACTCCAAAGATTAGTAGACGGCATGTTCCAATCTAAGATGTTTTTTTTTATTATTATTTTCCCTTTTGGCGTGACCCACAGATTATGCTGCACAATATACCAACGGTCTGGATAATCGTACCATGGTCCTAATTATATTTGTTTATAAATCTTACACTTTCATCCTGTACAAGAAACGGACAAAATTCATCAAGTTACAAACAAACATAAAATAAAAGCTTGTTGCACTATAAATATCTTTATTTTACAGTGATACCAAGCTTGTTGGTAAAAACCATCTCTAATAATTAGTGGTGAATTTTCTGATCATAGAGACAAGATACTTAACAGCTTATTCTTGAAAACGCTTTTATTTTTACTTTTGAAGAAAGGCCCAAACTATCTATTATTTTATGGGATTTTTTCGTATAACCACCTACTTTTTAGGCCATTTTTAGATAAAGCCCTCTTTCATATGGACTAACGCCAAGTCGCCAAGGGAAAGAAACACGCTGTTAGCTTGTCTAAATAACGGATTTACCCAACACTTTTTATTTTTTACTGTTATTGCTTGCAAGGGGTAGTCCTGCGTAGGATTCTTTGAGGCCCAACTTTATGTATGTATGTGATCGACTCTGTCCATCCATTTTGTGATCACATTTCAGGTCATGAGCCCAAAAATTGGCCAGATCTGAAGCTCAGGTGGATCCCATCATCGAAACACTTGTGATGGAACGCCTACCATTAAAAACGAAAGTTCCGATCGACCAAGCTAATTTTGAGACTTTCCTTTGGCCTTATCAACAGCTTGGATGGACCTGATAAACATCAGGTTGGGCCCTATGAAGTTACCAATGGTGGGTGTAAAAACGGAAGCGGATTGGCTGGTGTACCTCACACCAACTAAGCTGGTGTATTAACGCCAGCAAGTTATGTGGGTCTGATCATAAGGTATGTATTACATCCAAACTATCCGTCCATTTGATGAGCTAGTTTAAGGCTTAAAATGAAAAATATGATAGATCTAACTATCAAGTGGACCACACTACATAAAGGAGTGGGGGATTGAACGTCTACAATTGAAACCCTTTTTGGGGTCACAGGAGTTTTGAATCAATATGAAATTTGTTTTCCCGATTCATTTAGTTCTTTTTGACCCTATGAATAGATGGGATGGAAAGTAAACGTTGTGTTGGGCCCTATGAATTGTTTAAGGGTAAAAATCATTACACCCGCTGTTATTTGTGTTGTGGTCCAGATGATTTTTGGATATGATTTATTTTTTGGATAACACTCTAAAATGATTTCTAAAAATAAATGAATGGTATAGATGTAATAAATACATCACAGTGGGGCCATGTAACTTTGATCCCCTTTGAACAACTAGGAGCTCCAGTAGCGTGATGCTCGTCTTTGCATGGCACGTGCCTATCAGCTAGACCACACCACAAATAGCAGTGGAGATAATGATTTTCACCGTTAAAAAATTTATAATGCCCACCATCACTTTTATTTTCTATCTAATCTGTCCATGAAGTAAAAAATACCTGGACCAAGAGGAAAAATAAATTTTATATTGATCTAAAACTTTTGTGACCCCGAAAAAGGTTTCAATGGTAGACGTCCAGTCTCCCGTTACTTTTTGTCGTGTGGTTCACTAAATAGTCAAATCTACCTTATTTTTCTTCTCAAGCCTTAAGACAAGCTAACCAAATAAATGGACATTTGGAATATAACAACTCATGATAAGACAAAACTTGCTGACATCAATGCATCAGCTATACAATAGCTGATGTGAGGTACACCAGCCAATCCGCTTCCTTTTGCAAGAGTTATGTGGAAGCAAGGTGGTCCTACCTTGATTTATTTTTGAGAAATCAACTTTGTCCGATCATGATAGGACATGGGATCAACGTTGAGGCGGATCCAAAACTCAAAGTGTGCCAGAGAAACACGAGAAAAGAAATACCAATTGTTGGAACCTTCCTTGGCCTCACCTGTGTTAATATGATACCGCAACCCTTTATAAGGTCATTCTCACTGTGATGAGCTGAAAACACAAAAAACCTTAGTCTAATACAAAACTTTTATGGCTATACTAATGTTTCAACAATGGTCACTTGAGTTTAGGATCTGCCTCATTTTTAGCCTCATGTCCTAAAATGGTATAAAAAACTAGATTGGGATGAATTTCTCACAATTATTAAGGCCTGTTGTTAAATCTGAAATCTAAAAGCCTGAATCCGAAATCTGAAGCCTGATAAGGCTGAACCTGATATCTGAAGTCAAAAAACTGGTTTACCTTTTGGTAGAAGTCTGAAAATTAAGTATCAAATTTAAAATAACAAGTTTGTTAACAAACATTTGAAATGTCTTAAATGTGTTAATTTGATGCATTTGCCCTCATAGACACTCTACTCAGGCTACATCTTGAGAAGGTTAAGACCATCCGAAAACCATGATCATACCTTGAACCAGAATCGCAGCTCAAACCGAACCTTGACCCAAAAGTCCCCAATCCGCAACTCAAAACTACGATCCAAATCATTCAGCACACACGCAACCCTGCCTATACCCTATATCCTAACCAGGACCCTCTTTTACCTAAATCCACTTTTCTGAGCCAAAAAACCCCAAAAGGAGACTTCTGGACGAACCCGCATAACATACAAAGCCCACACGCCCGAACCTGGCCCGAACTGAGCCCGGGCGGTAGTCTGACTGCCGCGGGTGGTAGTCTGACTACCGCCTGCAGTACTTCAAGTGCCGCGGCTCGCGGCTCGCGTACGGACAACTGTCCTAACATCCAAAAGTTAACTTTCCCCTAGATTTACCCTCCTAATATTCACTATTTATCGTTTTACCAGCCTCATAAGCTAATGAGAGTGTGCCACATGGCGCTTCTCTCTCCTTAACCAATCACAAGCCTCCATTCCAACATTTTAACCCTTACTTACCATCTATTTACCATTCAACCATTGGAGATATAAATAGCCCTCTCCTCTTCTCATTTCAACAAGCTTCAACACCCCAACAACCAAGAAACCCCCTCCCAAGCTTAAGAGAGAGTGAGAGAAGAGAGTGAAGGAATGGGAAGGAGCTCCCAAGCCTTCAAGTCCAGATTTTCTTAGCTACCCTCTAGCCTTCCTCTCAACCGCTCCAACTCATAAGCCTAGTCCGAATTGGTCATGTTTTGGTCCATGTCCTAGTCTACTCAAGATCGAGCCAAAGATTCATTCATTTTATATACAAGCATTCATCATGACATCTATTCCCTTCTCAACCCCCCTGCTTCTCTAGATCTCTAGTGAACGTATGCTATGTGATTTGCTGTATATCGGATCCTATCACATCAGGAATTCCTAGTGATCTAGTTCATTTTTCTTACTTCTTTGCATAAGCATCATCACATCTGCCCTCTAGACATGCCGTTGGACGCATGCTCTATGGCTTGCCGAAATCTCGAATCTTACCGCATCAGAAATCCACGTGTGTGCCTAGTCTCATCTCGGCCACAACATTCATTATCCCTTGAGATTGTTTTACCACACCGAGTAGAGATCGTACATTTGTACGGGCAGAGAGGGTGCCTAACACCTTCCCTCTTTGTAACTGAGGTCCCTTGCCTAGATACTCGGATTGTAGACCAGTAGTCAATCTAAGGTAGGGAAGTCTCCGAATTTTCCTCACCTTGCGTATTTCGTGGTTCTAGCCGACCGTGGAATTTCAAGATTTTTCGGCTAGTGGCAACTCCAACATCCACAATCAGCCTATCACCCCTAATCAACCCATTACAAATACAAATCAGCGTGGACGCCGATTTTTCAGTGTCTACAAAATGACGACTCCACTGGGGACATGCTAGCTCGCACTAGCTGAGACTCGACTCGAAAGTGTGTGGTACTTTAATCTCAAGGGACATCATCATTGCATTCATACAAAAAAAAAAAAAATCTTTGGCCTACACTTGTCTGAGCATCAATCTTAGCCACGACTACTCGATCCCATGCAGCTATGACTACCTATGAAAAAGAGCCGGCAGCTCTGTCAGCTCCTGAAGCATCAACACAGGTACCGACATCATCACCGACGCCCACGTTGCTACCAGTAGCTCCAACAGACCCACATGCCAATACAACCACACAAGAACTACTACTTCAAACGATGCAAGAGCTACTACTTCGCTTAGTGCCAAATGCCACACTGAATACACAAGCAACCCAGCCTAGTGTACAAAACAGTTCACTCTCATAAACTCTTTTTGTTTTCTCCCTCATTCCTCCAATAAATCATGTTCTCCCTCTTCTTGCAGAATCAGCCCAACATACAAACGTGCGCAACCCTGCCACACATCTTCCTCCTAATAAGAAATCCAATCAATTCCAATAGGCAAAACCTCTCTCGACCAGTCCCTCTGAAATTGAAGAGCTACGAGGGCAATTGCAAGATATGCAAACGAAATTACGGAAGCAGCAGGGGGTGGATCTCCCATCCATCAAGTTTAGGGATCTTTGTCCCTTCCCTGATGCATTGGTATCTCAAAACTTTGAGATACCAAAATTCAAAAGTTATGATGGTACGGGGTGTACTATGGACTATTTAAGAGCATTTTGTGGGGAGCTTAATACTCTGGCAGGTAATAACGGAGCATTGATCCGTTTGTTTCAAAAATTCTTGAAAGGTGATGCGTTAGATTGGTACATATCATTAGACTACCATCGAATTAAGACTTGGGAATAACTTTTTCAAGTATTCATTGATCGTTTTGTGTACAATCTTAATGTAGCACCCAAAAGGGCGGATCTTGCTGCCTTAAGGTAGAGAAATGATGACTCATTTTCAGCTTATGTTGGACGATGGAGGGCCATGGCTGCCAGAATGAAAACACCCATTGATGATGAGGAGTAAATCTACATGATCATCCACTCAGCAAACCCGAGTATCTTTGGATACCTCGTATCGTATCCATATGCCAACTTCACCCAACTCATCCATGCTGGGAAACGAGTCGAAGTCGGAATAATGGCTGGAACGATCTCTCCTTGGTGGCCTCATCAGGCCTCCCCAGTGCAACGGACAGTGGAAGGAAGGCCTACTGGATACGAGAATTGTAATAGAAGTATTCTTGACCTCCATCCAACAGAAGAAGACAATTCCGTCAACTCTACCCAAGGTGCTCAATCTACTCCTTAAGAAGGACAATGGCAACAACAACAGTAAATGGAGATTCCTCAGTACCCCAATCATGGCCAGCAGATGAGGATGACCCGGGAACCTAGGTAGTTTACACCGATAGCCCAAACTTACAGTGAGGTATTAGTCATGCTAGTCCAAAGGCAAATACTTACACCACTACTGCCTAGGCTCCCCCCGAACCCTCTGCCACCAAATTATAATGAGAATGAGTACTGTGCATACCACCAATCCCGAGGCCACACAACGGACCATTGTTTCGCCCTGAAACATGTGATCCAAGATCTGATTGACAACCAAACGATTGTGATTACTTCTCTTGCTGTTGCCACCACCAATTACACTCTTCAGAATTTCCTGCCATCGTATCAAGTATGCCTTAGTTCATCAAGAACCCCTACTAACAATATCAATCAAGGAAAGTCACCCTTGGTCAATCCAGTCCAATGCATCCATTCAATCACAACCAGCCCAACGACAATACCCTAAAATCTACAAGGGGCATACCCTACCAGTCCAATCTCTTCGCTCTCAAATATGCAAGGGGCATCTCCAGTAGGTCCAGTCTCCATGCCTCCGAGTCTACAAGGGGCACACCTTGCCAGTCCAATCTCTTAACTCTCAAATATGTAAGGGGCATCTCCAGCTGGTCCAGTCTCCATTCCTCCAAGTCTACAGGAGTCACCACCGATCAATCCAGTCCATGCATCCTTTATCTCACAAGGGGCACCACTTGCCTATTCAGCCCCTACTCCAACCTTTGTGATCCAAGAAAATGCTCCTTCCCTAATCAACATATCCCATGCCTTAGCAAAATCAGGGCCCAACTTTAATCATGTGGTAACTTTCCAAGAAGGACATTCAGCTACTCAAAGGGTTTTGCTTAGCTCTACTCAGTCTTCAATCCTTCAAGAGAAGAGTCTGGGGTGAGTGGTTCCCATCTTTAGGAGAAAGGTTTAGGAAGAGATTAAAGCCGAGATCATGATTAGCCCCAAAGCATCAACCATCACTTTTCAGGTCTTTGACATCACAGCTTCATTTCATCTCTTCCCCGATCGGTCTTGGATCCATAGAGTCAAGGCTCTCTCTTTGGCTCTTCACCAAAAGGCTAAATACATTTTTAGAAATAAGGCACCGACCATTTTGGATGATCCCGAACAAATCTTTCCGATTGAAGCAGTCAACCGTTGAGAGCTAGATATCCCGATCACAGACATATAATGCTTCGATGAAGATATCCCATACCATAGTCTTGAGTTCGAGACGTGAATTGCATACCTCTTGCATGTCCCATCGGATCAAACTATGTCTTCCCTCCAGTCGAGCACCGACATTTTTATTATCAGCTCGAATATCAAGAGAATGCAGGCATGACAGGACTGGAATATCAGCCTCCTAAGGATGAGATAGCAAAACACAAATGTATCGGAGGAGAGCAAACTCGGCAAGAGGAGGATGATCCATTCATCTACACATCAATCAAATCTATCAGAGAAGGGATCATCTATCTGGTTGGCAGGCCGAGATCCACTATGGAGGATCAAGTGAGCAGAATGAGTCTAACTGGACTGTTTGGAAATGACTCGGGCAAGGGACAAGAATTTCCTCTAATTGACTGGACCACAATCTGCGTCCCACCTGAGCAGGAAGAATGCAAAGACTCACAATGCATCGGGGATGAGCTGAGGACAGTGACATCTAATACCAACTCAGAGCCCAATCCCAAACTTATCACGACATTTGGGTATAACAATGAGGGCCCACCTACTGATCTGTCTGGCCCTGCCTCCTAAGGGGAGGGAGTGCAGGGCAATAACTGGTTCGCAGTCCCCAAGATGGCACAATAAAAGCAACGTTTGGCTCCTCAAAGCTGAATCAAGCAATCCCTGGTTCACATCGCCGTCATTCTAAAAAAAAAATTTAGAAAATTTTAAAAAACTAAAAACATTAGATATTTTTAAAATGCCAAAAAAATTTTAAATACTTATCAAAATGCCAAAAAATCATATATTTGCCAAAATTCAAAAAATAATAGAAATTTCTCAAAACACAAAAATAATAGAAAATCTTCCAAAACTCACAAGCAATAATGTACCAAATGCGTCTGTTACAAAGTTTGAAGTCAACTCATATGATTTCGATCTAGAGTTAGACTTCAAACTCATGAATTTGGATAAAGCCCAGGATGGGAAAAATGATGATCTGACTCTCGAGCTAAAGGATTCCCTCTGAAAGCTCGAAATAAAGGCCAATGTCGTCACAGTTGTTTTTGAAATTATGAACTTGGGATCCCTTGAGCTCCATAGAACGGTACGCATCAAGAGATCCTCGCCTCCTGAATGCAAGCAGACAATGACAAAATTCCTGAGACTCGGGGCTATCTAACTTTGGGTTCTCCTATGGAAGCTTTACCCAGATCGAATGAAGAACCAATCATATACCATCTGCTATGAAGCCTGAAGTCAAGCCTATCAAGCAAAGCTGTCAAGATCATATCTGAAGTCCACAACGAAATCCTACTGATAAATGAAGAAGATACGTCATTGCAGCATAATCAGGAAGTGCTTCAAGTATCTAAAGCTTGTACAAAAAATCCATATGCATGCTTTGAGTCTTTATAACCTGGCAAGACCTTAACCCTTTTTCAAGATGGGGTGTGGACATCATCGAAAGAATGAACCCAAAGGCATCCAATGGTCATGAGTGCATTCTCGTGGCATACAAAAGCGAGCACCGACAACATCCTACATCATCAGTACAAATGAAAAAAGATAAGTCAAGGAAAATGATTGGTGGTAATCTTGATGCAATTAACTACATCTTGCAGACGTAAAGTACACAACAATCACTAGGACCAATGACAAACAAGTCTGAAAGAAAGGTTAGCAACATGGTAACAATGCACATTTTATCATTGCGCATACTAAATCCAGGGGGTAACTCCAGGCCATCCTGAGATGGTCCGTTGATCATTCGCGAGGATTCTTCCGGAAGGTGCCCTTCGTCTCACCATCATTAGGGGCAAAGATCTTTCAGAGCCCATCAATGCCGACAATATGGGTAATCTTACCTGACTATGTCAACAACCATAATCGTAAAGCTAAAGTCAAATGACAAAAAGTTAGCATTCTGAGGTACATTCCATCATCATTCATTTCCTCTAATAAGTGTTTTAAAAAATAAAGGGTTCAAAAAAAAAGAAAAAAAAAGATGAAGAAAAAAAAAGGACAGAAAGCGTGCAGTCAAAAAAAAGAAAAAAGAAAAAAAAAGAAAAAGAAAAGAAGAGTCGAACCCAATGAGTAAGAACACAAGTTACCAACCCATTTCCCCTCAGGATAGTTTAACTCAAAGTCAACGGCTTCACGATCGTGATTGAAAATAAAGTCAGGTAGCTCACCAATCGGTCGGCAATGAATGGAGTCTAGCCTCCCACCTTTGTATAAGAAAAAGTAAAATCAAAAGAAAAGTAATGTGCCTAAGCAAAATGGGCGAGGTGAAAACCCGAAAGGGCGCCTCGAGTAAAAATAGCGGGCATGTAGCAGACGTGGTGAAAACCTGAAAAGGCACCAAGAGTAAAAAGAGCACAGCTGCCAAGGGGCAGGTAAGAGTAAAAACTCAGGATATGGTGAAATTTTGAAAGGATGCCATGGGCAAAAATGACGAGAAAGTCGGTCGTGGTGAAAACCTGAAAAGACGTTACGGACAAAAATGACTAAAAAAAAAAAAGAAAATAAAAGTACAGGAATAAGAGAAGCCAAGGCAACAAGCAAAGTGAAGAAGTACAAGAAAAAAATAAGTCCCGAATCAGAATTCTGTCAGACTCTACCCAAATCTAAGGGGGCATAATCCTAGTATGCGCTACTCTCAGGAAACCAAGATCCCTAGTAAACAACTCACAATACCGAATTCGACGTGGGCTAAGTTCAATATTCTGATTCCACCATCCAAAGCACAAATCTAAACACAAGTAAACGCCAATAAATTTGGCACAAACAAAAATTTTCATTCCTTTCAAAAAAGTCTTTTTAGACATTGCTTTCCGTTCTTTACAAAAAAATAAAAAAAAAAGCATTTATGCATATACAGGACAAGCAGCCAACAAAGTCAGGGATCCACAAAGTTAAAGTTTAAATCCCACAAAGCTCACAAGTTCAAAGCCTCAGAGGCCCACATTTTAAAACCCACAAGGCCCACAAGTTCAAAGTCCACAAGGCCCACATGTCGAAAGCCCACCAAGCCCTTTGTTCAAAGACCCATTTCACAAGCCCAATTTTGAGGCCCACGGTCCTTGGTCCACATGTCCAAATCAGGCTTATGTTCCTTAATTGCCCCATTAATTTATCAGTGGAGGCCATCTGACTATTCGATACAGACCGTACAATAAAAACTGGACGATCACGACCATCCGTGAGATGGGACAAATCTTTCAAAAATCTAAAAATATTTCAAACCATTAGTTCCATTAATTTATTAGTAGAGGCCATCTGACTTTTCTATAATAAAAAATGGATGACGACGCCCTCCCGCGAGATCGGACGAATCTTTCAAAAAAATCTAAAAATATATCTTCAAATAAAATCTCCAAGGAGTCTAGCTCCAAAGGGAATAACTTTTAAACAAAGTTTTCTCTCTGCACGCTGCGCGCAGTAAACTGAGGAATCTTCCATATTCTCCAGTTGCGGTCAGTGCAAATAACTAAATAAGATTTGATCTCTTCTGGTTTCCCCGAAGGACGATCAAATCCGTACATGATACATATACGATTGGCTCGATCTTTATATCTAGACAATCGTACAAATGCTAGTAAAATGAGTGGATCCATCTCTGAAAAAAACCATCAAACTGAAAGTGGCAACAATCCATTGTAACCAGAGTATCAGAATCAGCAGACTGCATGGCAAAAGAGTACTCGCACATACCTAGTCTGGGATATTAGAAAATTTTTATTGAGTCCAAGTTGGTATAGTGAGTTTCCCATAAGGCCACACCAACACGCAGGGCAGCTAACCACTTTGACAATCAAACAGACTGAATACTCCTAGGGTGATTACATAGCAAAGGAACGACAAACCAAATAGTACGGGAATCCTCGTAAAGCCGCGATGAATGTGCAGAGGCCCTTACTTTTCAAACTTACCCTTTAATGCAATCAACAATCAGACGTGAAAAGGTTATGATTGGTGATCCGTAAAGCCGCGACGAATGCGCAGGAGGCAATCACAATATTTTCCTTAATCCTCGTGATATGTGTAAGTCATCTCTTTTCCAAATAGTCGATTGACAATGATACAATGACAGGTAATAGATTCGAATCACTATCCTTTCTTACTAGAAGGGTGGGGTGTCCACTTGCTTTGACCTTCGGTTGCTCGCAAACTCGGTCAAAGAGGGGCATCTGTAGACACCCCACCCATGCTACGTCTTGAGAAGGCTAAGACCATTTGGGAACCATGATCATACCTTGAACCAGAATCGCAACTCAAACCAAACCCTGACCCAAAAGTTCCCAATCCGCAAACCAAAACTACGATCCAAACCATTCAGTGCACACACAACCCCGCCTATACCCTATACCCTGACTAGGATCCCCTTTTACCTAAGACTAAATTCACTCTTCTGAGCCAAAAACTCCAAAAGGATACTTCTGGATGAACCCGCACAACAAACAAAGCCCGCACGCGCGAACCCGGCTAGAACTGAGCTCGGGTGGTAATCTGATTGCCGCGGGTAGTAGTCTGACTACCGCCTGTAGTTCTTCAAGTGCCACCACTCGCTGTTAGCATGCGGACAGCTGTCCCATCGTCCAAAAGTTAACTTTTTTCTGGATTTACCCTCCCCATCTTTACTATTTACCATTTTACCAGCCTCATAAGCCAATGAGAGTGTGTCATGTGGTGCTCCTCTCTCCCTAACTAATCACAAGCCTCCATTCCAACATTTTAACCCTTACTTACCACCTATTTACCATTCAACCATTGGAGAAGGCTATAAATAGCCCTCTCGTCTTCTCATTTCAACAAGCCTCAACACCCCAACAACTAAGAAACCCCCTCCCAAGCTTAAGAGAGAGTGAAGGAATGGGAATGAGCTCCTAAGCCTTCAAGTCCATATTTTCTTAGCTACCCTCTAGCCTTCCTCTCAACCTCTCCAATCCATAAGCCTAGCTCGGATTGGTCATGTTTTGGTCCATGTCCTAGTCTACTCAAGATCGAGCCAAAGATTCATTCATTTTACATACAAGCATTCATCATGACATCTATTCCCTTCTCAACTTCCCTGTTTCTCTAGATCTCTAGTGAACGTATGCTCTGTGACTTGCTGTATATCGGATCCTGACACATCAAAAATTCCTAGTGATCTAGTCTATTTTTCTTAACTCTTTACATAAGCATCATCACATCCGCCCTCTGGACACGCCATTGGATGTATGCTCTATGGCTTGCCAAAATCTCGAATCTTGTCGCATTAAAAATCCACGTGTGTGCCTAGTCACATCTCGGCCACAACATCCATCATCCCTTGAGATTGTTTTACCACACTGAGTAGAGATCGTACATTTGTAAGGGCAGAGAGGGTGCCTAACACCTTCCCTCTTTGTAACTGAGGTCCCTTTCTCGAAATCTCGGATCGCAGACCAGGAGTCAATCTAAGGTAGGGAAGTCTTCAGATTTTCCTCACCTTACGTATTTCGTGGTTCTAGCGGACCGCGGAATTTCAAGATTTTTCGGCTAGTGGCGACTCCAACATCCACAATCATCCTAGCACCCCCTAATCACCATCACAAATACAAATCAGCGTGGGCGCCGATTTTTCAGTGTCTACAGCCCCTATCTCCAGTTTGGAAATGTTTTATATTATAAAGAAATTATTTTTTTATTAAATGAAAATAAAATTATTGTATTTAATTCAAATAAACTAATTAATTAAGAGAAAATTAAAATATCGTTATTCATAAAAAAAATAGATAAATTCCTTATGTTGACCCACAAATATTTCAAATCAGGACATTCAATCCTCACGTTTTGTGCCCACTTGGTTATTGGATCCACCTCAGTTTCAGTCCCATGTCTTAAAAGAAACTCATAAAACTAATGGGCATGGTGGATTTCTCACAAATATGAAGGTGGGCCCCACCTATGTTTTCAGCACAGGGAATGCTGCAAAGAGGCTTTAGCGGTAAATTCGACATATGGACAAACATGGATTTCCTAGCAAAAGCCTTTCGCATGAAGTTCTAGCAGAAGGATTTTAGGTGGGGCTCACTATGATGTTTGTGAGAAATCTAACACATCCATCCGTTTTCGAGTTCATTTTAGGACATTCAACCAAAATGCGGAGTATTCAAAACTCAAGTAGGCCATACAAGATGAAACAGTGGGGAAAGGAATGCCCACTTTTGAAACCTCCTAGACTCTACCTTAATGTTTATATTCCATCCAAACTATTTATAAGGTCATTTTGACTGAGATGAAGTGAAAACATCGTGAACTTGAGTCGATACGAAACTTTTGTGGCCATATAAATGTTTCAATGTTGATAAAAAAAATTACCACTATTTCCTATCATGTGGCCCATTTAAGTTTTGGATACATCTTATTTTCGGCCGCATGTTCTAAAACGAGCGGACTCAAGGCGGATTAGATAATTACAAGTTGTATAGCGAGACTCACTGTTGAAGTGATGTCACCAAGTTCCGTGGAACCCCTCATGATGTATGTGTTGTATCCACACCATCCATCCATTTGGAGATATCATTTTAGGGCATTAGACAGAGAGTTACTCAAATCAAAATATGGAGTGGACCCCACCACAGAAAACAGTGGGAAGCGTGACGCCGACCACCGATGAAACCTTCCTAAGATCTACTATGATGTTTATCTTAGATCCAACATGCTCATAAATTAAGACAGACATGAAAGAAGGTAAAAATACAAATTTTAGCTTGATCGAAAACTTTTATAACCCTTAGAAATTTTTAATGGTGGACGACACTCTCCACTATTTTCTATTGTGGGGTCCACTCGAGCTTTGGATTTGACTTGTTATTTTCTTCATACACTAAATTTATATCACCAAATGGGGTCCACTCGAGCTTTGGATTTGACTCAAGGAAGTTACTGCGCAAGGATGCTTGGTGGGGCCCACCATCGTATTTGTAGGAAATATACTCTGTTTAATGAGCTCATTTTAGGACAAGCGACCAAAAAAGAGGTGGATACAAGACTCAAGTGGGCCACATGACAGAAAACAATGGAGATTTAGTGAGAACCGTTGAAACATTCTTATGACCATAAAGCTTTGTTTCAGGCTATTTTTTTCCTACTCCGTGTCCTTCGCGGGAAATTTACGTTATCGGACGGATGTGGATTGGCTGGTGTACCACACATCAACTATGTAGTTGATGTGTTGATCACGTCAGTAAGTTCTGTGGGTCACATCATGAAGTATGTGTTATGTTGTAACGTCCCGTGTTTTCAAGACTCGAGTATATGACCCGTTTTCTAAAAACC
The DNA here is from genome assembly GCA_037074715.1 of Magnolia kwangsiensis. Taxonomy (NCBI): domain Eukaryota; kingdom Viridiplantae; phylum Streptophyta; class Magnoliopsida; order Magnoliales; family Magnoliaceae; genus Magnolia; species Magnolia kwangsiensis. Next base: position 92,235,442 of record CM073585.1, read on the forward strand.
CGAGTGTTAACCTTAAAGGATGGTTAAATTCGAGTATATATTTTTTTTTTCTCATTTATCAGAGTAAACAGATGAGCGTAGAATGGACAAGTAAGAATAAAGAAAAAATTGCAACTACATTTAGAACATACAAAGGTTGCCCATAATGACTTATACAAACCAATGTCTCCATAATAATAAATACAAGATTACATACATGAGAAATTTAAATGCATATAAAACACAAATGAAAGCCGCAATATCGCGTAGTTTCCTTGACAGGTACAACCACGTGTCCTTGACCACCATAACGACTCCTCATCAGTCTGAACCTGCATATCACTTAAGCCACCTGTGCTACCTGTACGGTTACATTTTTTACGGATGAGTGGCCAACTCAGTGGGAATTCTTCTCAAAATTACGCACTGCTGCATTAGGTAAGTATAGTTATAAAATAACAAGGTAATCAAAACAACACATGATGCAGTTTTTTTAAATGTATGGATGCATGAATGCACATCGTCCCAAGGATGCACATCCGTGTGGAAGTTGGGCTCGTCACCCATGCAATCATCGACCTAGAAAAATCATCCAGTAGAAACAATAGATCGATAGTCGGTGGTCTGGGAGCTAGCGAAACAATGCCCCGATGATCCTAACGGCACATACTATAGCATCCAGAATTAGCCATCCGTCATCGGCAATATGTCATGGATACATGATTAGCCAAACCATTATTAGTCCAGTTATAATCAGCCAATTTAAATAAGCTCAAGGTCACTAGGGAGCTCATCACCAGTATAGACCGACAGCTCGGGCATAGGTCTCATACCACCATCCTGGCTCATGAGGCTACTATCTTAGGATATTTAATGAACCCATAAACTAGTGGCTAATCATATTACAGCATATGGGACTTACCATTGTAGGGTTGTATGATAAAAATATCGAACCCATATAGGAAAAATATCAGAATAAAGCCTCATAGGGCGATACCAAAACAAGCCATGTAGGGCAATTATCAAAATAGGCCTCATAAAACGAGTATAAAAAATCATGCGATAAAAGACCATCCTTAAAAGTCACTCAGACACAACAACCCTAGATGGTGGCCCACATCAATGGTCAATTTAAACCACCATTCAATAACCACTAAGCCGAAGGTCCATTTTAGTCACAACCAGTCAGGTTACATCCCAAGTATGAGTGTACATGTATAAGTGGGGGTTTTCCACTGATGTACCAGTCTAAGTTTCATAAGCAATCCACAGATAATCCGCAGGCATGAATAAATACGCAGGATAAACATTAGGCATGTAATGTAGCAATTTAATTCCAATAATTAACACATGTGACTATGAAATGGAGATTCAACTATAAATTAAAATAAAAACTATAATTAACTAATAGCAAAATGAAAAGCTCAAGGGGAAGAATCATCACCTCATGTATCGAATCGCCAACTGACGTTGCTAGGAAGTGCGTGCACCCTTAGGATTAAATCCTACCATGGATTGTGAAGTTGTATGTGAGATCAGGTTTCAACAAAGTATTTATGGTCAAGGTTAATATGACCCAGGGTTTGGATTACTTGTTTTGAAGATTCTGATGTAGGACTAAGGGTTTTATTCTAGAGTTTAGTCCAAGACTTAGATTTTTAGGATTTGATCCCTAGTCGATGTGCAATTAATATTAATGTTAATTTAGTAATTATAAAGTGTTTATTAACATTAGTGTCATGTTTTATATTAGCTCACATTTTAATAATGATGGTGCACGAGTCCATAAATATACCGATATTTTCTATTATTCTTATAATGAGTAATAATCTCCTAAATGATGCAAGTAACAGTAATAAGATAATATAATGAGGATTAACAAGGATTATATTAATCACATAATGAAAATGATAATATTTTCTAATGATAATGATAATAATAGCTTCCATTAATGAATCTAGTCATGATAGTATATACTATGATCTATCTTTAAGAATAATATTTAAGAGAGTTACATGAAATTCTACTTATTTGATAACTACAATTTTGTTTATAATACCCAGGTTAAGCACAATTTATTTACTAATGGCTAACCATGTCTAATGTTATCAATTCTCACAAGGCAGAGATAACAATGGTACTAACACATTAAAATACGTCTAGCATGGGAAAGGAGTGTTAACTCACCTTCTAATGTTGTGAGGAATATACAAGTCCTCATTCATTAATTACCCTAGCCATCTAGGCTCATTTGAAATGGGATCATACCACCATGATTATGATAAAAATCCTATAGCTTTAGTCTTTTATTTGAGGGACCTATGAAAACTCACTCAGCCAGTTGGACGTTCCTTACTCTGCAAGACTCGACCCAACCCAATCTTGGCAACGCCGGGTCCAGGCCCCACGCACTACCCGGTCCAGCTGGACCCGGTTCAACCGAGTTGACTCGATAACCATCTACGACCCATCTCTCTCTCTCTCACTCACTCATTCCTCCCTCTCTATCACCCACCTTTCTGTTGAAAACCTATCAGCACCGTGTGGATGCGATTCAGCTCACCTAGCATAGTGAATTAGTCCCAACTCCATGGCCAACAGGCCCACTCAGCTAAGGCGGAACCCGGTCAGAACCTGACTCGGTTTGCCCAGTGACTCACCCCATAACTCTCTCTCTTTTCTTGTCTTTCCTTCCTCTTTCTCTTCTCTCCTTCTGGCCAATAGCAGCAGGACTACACCCAGGCCCAACTCAGTGGTCTCGGCAGCGGGTCAGGCTGGCTCGGTTTGAGATAGTGCAGCCAAACCATCCCCACTCTTCCTCTCTCTTTCTTCTTCTCTCTTTTCTCTACCCTTCGCAGAGCCCGGACACAACTCAGACATGGCCCGAACCCAGCAGGCTCTGTCTGACTCAGCCTGGACTTGGCTTAGACTCATCCTGAACTCGGACGAGTCGGGTTGCGTTGGTGCGATGCAATAGCCGCACCACTTACTCTCCTTCTTTCTTCTTTCTTTCTTCCTCCTTCCATTTCCTTTATCATTTGTTTCTTTCTTTCAATCCTGGCCAACAACAGCTCTAGCCCGCCCCGAACTCGCCCTGACTTGAGACGAACCGGGCAGTGGAATGGCGAGGAAGAAGATGGCTGCCACCAACGGCGTTTTCGACAGCGCTGCTCCTGCCTCCGATCTACTCCTTACAAACGGTCCTGAGGGACCCTAGGAAGCTTGTAGATAAGTTTCATTGAAGCTTTGAGGAGATTGGGTTGGTGGGTTCGTGAGTTTGAAGATGGCGGTCGATTTTTGTTTGCAGTCACAGGAAACGGATGAGAAGTCTCTTTTTCTCAACCCTATCATCCTTTAAAAAAAAAAACCCCCAGCTCTCCCTGGAGCGGTTGGATCGGTAATACACAGTTTGGATTTGTTCCAGATAAAGCTGTCTCCAAATCCGATGGGTGGGAGCCAAAACTAGACGTGGTTTGCATAGGAAGCCCTAAGCAAATGGATGGCTGAGATGCTTTGCATCTGATGGTTGCAAATGAAAGAGATCAACTCGCTTAGATTGCCAGTTGGGCAACAGCAAGATAAGGTTTCCACTTTTGGAAAAATCTACACACACACAGCTTTGTTATGCCCATCATTGTGCCCTCATACGCGTGTTCTATCGTGTGAAACAACATGGGTCTTGGTATTTCGAGGCCTCTCCATCAGATGAACGGTTTGGATCTTCCATCATGGAAGAAATGGTGGCCCACACATTGATCAAACGGATGAGGAGAAAACCAGCCGTTTCAAACGGCCGTAGGCAGGAAACCCTCCTACTCTTGGAAAAGAGAAATTTCCAACTGTACGACCAGTATATGGCCCATTCCCGAGACGAAGCCCACCAAATTTTACCATCCAAGATTACTCCGTGTATGGACGCTTTGTAAAAGGTCGAAAACGCCCCTGCTTTTTCGTTCAAGCGGATCGGCTGGTGCTCGAGGACGATCGCTGATGCCCCTCGAACTCTGAGTTGTACGAACGGTTCAAAGGAGATCAACGTTACATGAGCCCAGCAATTATATATTTATTATATCCACAGCATTCATCCATAGTTTGAGATCGTTTTAGAGCATTATCTAAAAAAAAAAAATCATATCCAAAGATCAGCTGGACCACACCACAAAGAGCAGCAAAAAATTGATTTTCACCGTTGAAACTTTTGTAGGGCCCACCATAACATTTATTTTCCATCCAATCTATTCATAAGGTCACAAAGACTTAGATGAAGAGGAAAAATAAATTTCATAATGATCCAAAACTTCCGTGACCCCGAAAGGGTTTCAACGGTATACCTTCAATTCTCAATTGCCTTTTACAGTGTGATCCACTTGATAGTTAGATCTATCTTATTTTTCATCCCAAGCCTTAATATGAGCTCTCTAAATAGATGGAAGGTTTGGATATAACACAGACCTCATGATGGGACCCATAAAAATTTTTTAAAAAAACAAAAAAAAAAACCACAGACTACCGCAACACTACTGCCAGTTCGGCGGCAGAGCCGCGGCAGCCTGGCAGATTTTTTTTTTTAATGGGGAGAACTTTTTCTCCCTTACATTTTTCTCAAATACATAATTATGTAAATATGTATATATAAGTATATAAAAAATATTTTTCTATCTCTTAATTCATTCCTTTATCTATTTATATAACAAATATATCTCCTAAACTAGAATGAGTGTTCATTCACGGTGAAGTGAAGTGAAATGAGTTTAGGTTAATTCATTCCTTTCTCAAATACTTCACCGTCATTTCCATGCATTTCACGGTCATTTTTAACGATTCCGTGTTCATTCACGGTCAATTCGACGCACTTCACTGTCAATTCACTTCACTTCACAACCATTTGCACGCACTTCACGGTCATTTCACTTCACTTCACTGTCATTTCCAAGCATTTTACGATCATTCCTAGCGATTCCGTGTTCATTCACGTCAATTCGACGCACTTCACGGTCAATTCACTTCACTTCACGGCCATTTCCACGCACTTCACGGTCATTTCACTTCACTTCATCGTCATTTCCATGCATTTCATGGTCATTCCAAGCGATTCCGTGTTCGTTCACAGTCAATTCGACGCACTTCACGGTCAATTCACTTCACTTCACGACCATTTCCATGCACTTCGTGGTCATTTTACTTCACTTCACCGTTATTTCCATGCATTTCACGGTCATTCCTAGCAATTTTATGTTCATTCATGGTCAATTTGATGCACTTCATGGTCAATTCACTTCACTTCACGGCCATTTCCATGCACTTCATGGTTAATTCACTTCACTTCACCGTCATTTCCATGCATTTCACGGTCATTCCTGGCGATTCCGTGTTCATTCATGTTCAATTCACTTCACTTCACGACCATTTCCACACACTTCGCGGTCAATTCACTTAACTTCACCTTCATTTCGATGCATTTCACGGTCATTCCCGCTGATTTCATGTTCATTCACGATCAATTTGACGCACTTCACGGTCAATTCACTTCACTTCACAGCCATTTCCACGCACTTCGCGGTCATTTCACTTCACTTCACCATTATTTCCATGCATTTCACGGTCATTCCTAGCGGTTCCGGATTCATTCACGGTCAATTCACTGCACTTCACGGTCAATTCACTTCACTTCACGGCCATTTCCTGTAACACCCCAAAAATCGGGGGTCGGGTAGAAACCCAACTCCCGAGTTCCAGAACGTCACTTATGCAACATAGATAATAATAAATGCATGTTGTCTATAAAATGGCATTAAACAAGATTGAGACTAAGCCAAAACAGCATATCATACTCCAGAGACAGTTAAATTAGCAAGCGGAAGACTGTGATAAATACATAATATATATAATTGATTGTAAGTCTCCAGAGTGTGAACATTTACCAGGTTAATTAAATACATGTATACTCCAAAAATGAACAAAAAGAATATACATGAGTGCTCTAAAAACATAAAATGACAAGTGTCATGGCGTCTAATCAACCTCCCTGTAATCCCGTCGATCAGAACACGCATAAAGGAGGAATCCTCCTCATCATCATCAAGTCTAGCTCCGCCTCATAGGCCGCGCCATCATCTGCAATTACAAAAGGGTCTGGTGGGTGTCCAGAACACCGTCCCGTAACGTGGGAGTGAGTAATTAACTCAGTGGAATCATAGAGCAAAGATTAACATGTTATCAAATCAATCACGCGTTAATAGTAAAACAAACAATCAAACATTCCTAGATACTGTTGTTAATGCAAGCATGAGATGACATGATGGATGCCCTCACCGACATTTTCCCTTATACGACACCATCTTACGCCCGCGGCATGCTTGCGTTCCTCTCAGTGCTCCAAATCTTCCAGGCATATGCAATGTGATGTGGATATGATTACCAAGTTGTTATTATTCCTTTTCATATAATGGTATTGAAAAACTAAGGTACTTTGCTTATATCAATCCCAACACAGTTCCTGTCTAGGGTCGTTACTCCTAGTAATCTCATACGATGTTAAATTTCTAGGTCACTGCAAGGGCTACCAGGGCTGTTGCACGCACTCGTTGCTCCTCTCCCCCATCACCTTATCAATACAGGCCTAGTTATATCCTTAGGACTGCATCAGGACTCGTCGCCCCCATGCGGTATCAGGATAAACTCAAGGTCACTACAAAGGGCTCGTCACCTGATCAGTGTAGGCCGACAACAAGAATGTAGTGTCTCATACCATCATAATCTGCTCAGAGTAGGGTGCTCACTGGTCACTACGGGGAGGTTTGTGGCCCCAGCGTAGGCCGACAGCTCTACCACGGTGTCCCATACCACCATGTCCGGCTCATGAGTCTTTATGGATTAAGGTACCATGGTTGACAGGGTTTTCAATGGTAAGTTCAGTATCCTAAGTTCAAGCAGTTATGACTCATACATGGTGAACATACAATGGCCAGTCGGGTTACTTAACGGGCTCGACTACTACGAGCTCATCTCAAGCGGAGCGACATGAAGTGCATAAAATACTTCGTGTGGCCTAACCACTGCCGCCAACCCAAAACATGACTCGTGTTCATCGACGCGTCCTTCGTGGCAAATATAAGCCAACCACAAATTCAATCCATTACCGACTGCCTGGACTAACGTATAGCCCCAAGCATTTGTGCACAACATCAGTAATCATATGTGAGTAACAGAAATGAAATACAACAATACAAGCATGTTGACAACGTGTTATAACATACCATGTAAGTAAATCAACCAACACATGTATTCCATACATATAATGAAATCAATTCATATAGGCAACATGGTGGAAATCATATTTATCATTATATTGATTGAGAATTCGATCTCAAAACTAATTTACAACACCATTTACTCAATACATACTAATACAAACATTTATACAAACACTTAGTCTACACACTTTAGTTTACATAGCGTATGTCGACCCAAAGTGCGCATTAGGAAGAATCTCTTCGCCAAACAGATTATACACGCATTTATAATATCATAACACGATAAATTTATATGTCAAGCATTTCAGCAAAATACGGACGTATACAGTATTTTCTATAAATGTCTAAAATACCCTAAATCTAATAATTACCGTACGTTTACGAAACGGAAAACGGACAGCATGTTCTACATGTCAAACGGCATGCTCGTCGATAATCTACTATTAAACGACATTAAAAGCTTTAAAATCAGTCAATCAAAGCATCTAAAATCCGCACATTTTGCCGTAAACGTGTATTGTTTCGATCGGAACGTATACGCTTTGTCAACAGCATAGCGGCGACCTAATGCACAATATGTATAAGCTACTTTGCTATTTGAATCGACGGAATCCCAAAACAGCAAGTGGTTAGGGTTTTTCTTACCTAGAAGTGCATTGGAATCACCGGGAGGATGATGCAGCACGTGGAGCAGCAGGGAAGACTCCCAGGAGAGCTCCAAATCTCCCTCCCTTTCTCTCTCTTTTCTCTCTTCTCTCCCTAAATTCATATGGAATGAAAGAGCAAGGGTTTAAGCCTTTTTATAAGCCCAAACATGACCAAAATAAACTTGGGGCCAAGGTAGACTTATTTTATAACCAAAGTGGGCTTGTTCTGATCCAACGGAGTACTTCTGGAGGTCCTATGACTGAATGCGGTCGGACTTAAACTCCCTGACATTGGATCTAGGTCAGGCAGAGTTTTTAGTCCGAGCAGATATCCAGATTGACCGTGGCGGACCAGTTTCAGTTCAACGGTTACGGAAACTCGATCAAGGATTCCAAGTATACTGACTTGAGTGAAAAATATTCCCTGATCCGAGTGTGTATTTGGATCAGATTCTGACGGTTAGAATTTTTAGAAAGAGCGCGCAAGCGGACGTGCCAGATTTCATAAATTATATTTATTTCTCACACTTTTCACTTCGAATCCAGTAAAATAGCGTCAGGACATCAGTTGGACTTGATTTTCGAGATGAACGTCGCGGTCAGGATTGTCTAAGTTCGGGGTAATCGGACTTCCGATGTGCGGTCTAGAGCCGATACAAAGTTTTCAAGGTGCTCCAGAGAGCAATCGGGAATAAAGTTTGATCCCAGGCTTTACGGTATTGTAGCGTCACCTATCCTATACATTTTGGCTCTAGCGGATCGTATTGAAAATGATTGGTGCGAATTTCACAGGTCATTTAGTGCAGCACTAGGTGATTCTCTTTAGATTTCTAAAGGAAGTAGCCGATAATGATCTTTTTTTGAGATGAAATTCGAAGGGTGGATTGAGGGTATTTGAAAACGAAATAAGGAAGAGTTTGGAGGGGTGGTTTTTACTAAAACTCGAACGTTTGGAGCAAAAGGAGAGCTTGAAGGGTCACTTTGTGAAGGAAGTATTTGAATAGGGTGTTTTTAACGAACAGCCCGCATACCAGGGGGCTACCTTAACCCCCAAACACCTCCAGCCCAAAGCCCGGACCCAACCGATGATTTTGACCGGCGATGCATCGCGGAACCGGCGATGCCATCGCCGACCAAACTCATAACTGGCGACTGCCGCCCTATGGGGCTGGTTCCCCCTGCCCCCAGGGTCCTAAAAAAGTATGGTTCCCACCTAGGTTCATTGTACATTGGCCTGGATAGGCCCACGACTCTGTCCGAGGTGTTTCGGGGCCAGTTTGCAAACCGAAATGAATTTCTATGGCATATAGCATATGATTTTGGGATAGGAGACACTAATCTATCCAACTAACCTAATCTATCCAACTAACCTATCTATTTTGTTAGATTCTAAAAGGTTAAGGATAAAAGTCCATTTTACCCAGTTATTTACTATTCACGGTAAGTTTTAGCTTCGGTATTGTTCTTCATCATGAAGACCTTAGGATTAGTGGCCTTTACTATTTAGACTTAAGAATTTGTGGCTAAGATGGAAGTACTTAGAGAAATTCGAAGAATGAGGTGGTGAAGGGTGAGATTTGAAGGAAATAGGGAAAATTTAATTTTTAAACCTTGGGATTGATCATTGAGAGTGAAATAGTTGACCCATTGTCCAAGGACGTCTAATTCCAGGTTGGCAAAAATCTGGAGTGTTACATTTCCACACACTTTGGGGTCAATTCACTTAACTTCACCATCATTTCCATGCATTTCACGGTCATTCCTTGCGATTCCATATTCATTCATGGTCAATTCAACGCACTTCGCGGTCAATTCACTTCACTTCACGGCCATTTCCACACACTTCGTTGTCATTTCACTTCACTTCACTGTCATTTCCATGCATTTCACGGTCATTCCTAGCGATTCCGTGTTCATTTCACGGTTTGGATTTTGGGATTTGAGAATGGGTTCGGGTTTAGGTTATAGGTTTTGGTTTTGGTTTAGGTTATAGGTTTTGAGATTTGAGAATGGATTCGAGTTTAGGTTATAGGTTTTGGTTTTGGTTTAGGTTATAGGTTTTCGTTTCGGTTTAGGTTATAGGTTTTGAGATTTGAGAATGGCTTCGGGTTTAGGTTATAAGTTTTAGTTTTGGTTTAAGTTATAGGTTTTGAGATTTGAGAATGGGTTCAGGTTTAGGTTATCGATTTTAGTTTTGGTTTAGGTTATAGGTTTTGGGATTTGAGAATGGGTTCGGGTTTAGATTATAGGTTTTGGTTTTGGTTTAGGTTATAGGTTTTGGGATTTGAGAATGGGTTCGGGTTTAGGTTATAGGTTTTGGTTTTGGTTTTGGTTTAGGTTATAGGTTTTGGTTTTAGTTTAGGTTATAGGTTTTGGGATTTGAGAATGAGTTCGGGTTTAGGTCATAGGTTTTAGATTTGGTTTAGGTTTAGGTTATAGGTTTTTGGATTTAAGAATGGGTTATGGTTTAGGTTTAGGAAATCGAGTTCAGGTTCGGGATTGGATTTAAGTTTGGGTTTTCAAGTTTACGTTTAGGTTTAGGTTAGGGAGTTGAGATTAGGATTAGGTGTAGGTTTAGCTTTAGGAAATTGAGTTTAGGTTATAGGTTTAGGGAAAGGTTAGGTTTAGGTTATTGGTTTTGGGATTTGGGAATAGTTTTATGTTATAAGTATAGGTTTAGGTTAGGTTATAGGTTAAGGTTTAAGGATTTGAGTTTAGGTTTAGGCTAAGGTTTAGGTCTAGGTTTAGGTTTAGGGAATTGAGTTTAGGATATAGGTTTAGGGAAATGTTAGGTTTAAGTTATAGGTTTTGAGATTTGAGAATAGTTTTATGTTATAAGTATTGGTTTAGGTTAGGTTATATATTAAGGTTTAAGGATTTGAGTTTAGGTTATAGGATTGGGTTTAGGTTTAGGTTTAGGGATTTGAGTTTAGGTTATAGGTTTAGGTTTAGGTTTTAGGTTTTATGTTTAGGTTTAGGTTTGGGTTTGGGTTTTCGGATTTGAGAATGGGTTCGGGTTTAGGTTATAGGTTTTGGTTTCAGTTTAGGTTATAGGTTTTGGGATTTGAGAATGGGTTTGGGTTTAGGTTATAGGTTTTGGTTTTAGTTTAGGTTATAGGTTTTGGGATTTGAGAATGGGTTTGGGTTTAGGTTATAGGTTTTGGTTTTGGTTTAGGTTATAGGTTTTGGAATTTAAGAATGGGTTCGGGTTTAGGTTATAGGTTTTTGGATTTAAGAATGGTTTATGGTTTAGGTTTAGGAAATTGGGTTCAGGTTCGGGATTGGGTTTAAGTTTGGGTTTTCAAGTTTAGGTTTAGGTTTAGGTTAGGGAGTTAAGATTAGGATTAGGTGTAGGTTTAATTTAGGGAATTGAGTTTAGGTTATAGGTTTAGGGAAAGGTTAGGTTTAGGTTATAGGTTTTGGGATTTGGGAATAGTTTTAGGTTATAAGTATAGGTTTAGGTTAGGTTATAGGTTAAGGTTTAGGGATTTGAGTTTAGGTTTAGGCTAAGGTTTAGGTCTAGGTTTAGGTTTACGGAATTGAGTTTAGGTTATAGGTTTAGGAAAATGTTAGGTTTAAGTTATAGGTTTTGGGATTTGAGAATAGTTTTAGGTTAAGTATAGGCTTAGGTTAGGTTATATGTTAAGGTTTAGGGATTTGAGTTTAGGTTATAGGATTAGGTTTAGGTTTAGGGATTTGAGTTTAGGTTATAGGTTTATGTTCACTCCCCCATTCTAGAAACATCGGTCATCCGTTTCTCCCTACTGCACCGTCTAAAAGAAATGATTTGGTAAATATCCACTGTTTTTCATGCTCTTTCATTCGGTCCGATTTGTGTCCCGATCTCCCAACGATGTCCAAGTACTTTCTCAATGGTTATTGTCTGATCTTGTCCATCGGGTCACTTACACACTGATCTAAGGGCTGAATTTTGACGTGTACGATTAATTTATGATCCTCAGGCCGGATGTAAAGTTTCAAGACAAACGGATGGTGGAAACCCTGTGAACTTGCATTCTGGACAACTTTTACGCCTCCTTATCCCAAATGGCTTAATTTTCTTGGATCCCTGAGTGTAAATTCTTCAGTCTTGATCCCATAGAGTCCCGTCCTTTGCCTTAGTTACTTCAGAACGTCAAATCCATGATTTTAGTACCCTTTTTAAGTCCACGCTCGTAAATACACCTTGCATCACAAACACGATTAAAATAGGGTATTAAATAGTACCATGTTCGTAAATCCAGACAATAAATGGGGTTTGATATGCAATATTTGACCCTCAACAGTTTCAGTTTAAGTTTTAGGTTTTACGTTTAGGTTTAGGTTTGGGTTTAGGTTTTGGAATTTGAGAATGGGTTCGGGTTTAGGTTATAGGTTTTGGTTTCAGTTTAGGTTATTGGTTTTAGGATTTGATAATGGGTTTGGGTTTAGGTTATAGGTTTTGGTTTTGGTTTAGGTTATACGTTTTGATTTAGGTTATAGGTTAACGATTTAGGTTTAGGTTATAGGTTTTTAGATTTGAGAATGGGTTCGGGTTTATGCTATAGGTTTTGGTTTTGGTTTAGGTTATAGGTTTTGAGATTTGAGAATGGGTTCAGGTTTAGGTTATAGGTTTTGGTTTTGGTTTAGGTTATAGGTTTTGGTTTAGGTTATAGGTTATAGGTTTAGGTTAAGGTTTTGGTTTAGGTTTAGGTTATAGGTTTTGGTTTTCGTTTAGGTTATAGGTTGTGGAAATGGCCATGAAGTGAAGTGAATTGACCGTGAAGTGCATCGAATTGACCGTGAATGAACACGGAATCGCTAGGAATGACCGTGAAATGCATGGAAATGATGATGAAGTGAAGTGAAATGACTGCGAAGTGCGTGAAAATGGCTGTGAAGTGAAGTGAATTGACCATGAAGTGCATCGAATTGATCATGAATGAACACGGCATCGCCGGGAATGACCGTGAAATGTATGGAAATGACGGTGAAGTTAAGTGAATTGACCGCAAAGTGCGTGGAAATGGCCGTGAAGTGAAGTGAATTGACCGTGAACTGCCTTGAATTGACCGTGAATTAACACGGAATCGTCGGGAATGACCGTGAAATGCATGGAAATGACGGTGAAGTGAAGTGAAGTGAATTGACCGTGAAGTGCATGCAAATGGCCGTGAAGTGAAGTGAATAGACCGTGAAGTGGATTTTTAACCATCGACCCGATGGAATCTCGTAAAATTACTATGTTGGTTGGCTAAATTAGCTTCTCTTACCCCAAAATCATATATGATACGTTATATAACTCATTCTAGTTTAAGAGATATGCTTGTTAAATAAATGGACAAAGAAATGAATTAAGAGATAGAAAAATATTTTTATATACTTATATATACATATTTACATAATTATGTATTTGAGAAAAATGTAACAGAGAAAATGTTCTCCCCATTATAAAATAATAATAATAATAACAATCTATCGGATTGCCGTGGCACTGCCGCCGGTAGTCTGTGGTTTTTTTTATTTTTGTGGGTCCCATCAAGAGGTCTGTGTTATATCCAAACCGTCCATCTATTTGGAGAGCTCATATTAAGGCTTGGGATGAAAAATAAGATAGATCTAACTATCAAGTGGACCACACTGTAAAAGGCAGTTGAGAATTGAACGTATACCGTTGAAACCCTTTCAGGTGTCACAGAAGTTTTGAATCATTACGAAATTTGTTTTTCCTCTTCATCCAAGTCTTTGTGACCTTATGAATAGATTGGATGGAAAATAAATGTTATGGTGGGGCCTACAAAAGTTTCAACAGTGAAAATCAATTTTCTTCTGCTCTTTATGGTGTGGTCCAGTTGATCTTTGGATATGATTTTTTTTTTTTGGATAATGCTCCGAAATGATCTAAAAATATGGATGAATGCTGTGGATATAATAAATACATAACTGTTGGGCCCATGTACGTTGATCTCCTTTGAACCGTTCGTACAACTCAGAGTTCGAGGAGCGTCAGCGCTCGTCCTCGAGCACCAGCCGATTCGCTTGAAGGAAAAAGCAGGGGCATTTTTGACCTTTTGCAAGGCGTCCGTACACCTGGGGAGTATTTTTGGAAAGTAAAATGGGGTGGGCTTCGTCTCGGGAATGGGCCATATACTGGTCGTACAGTTGGAAATTTCTCTTTCAACGATGTAGAATTTAGAGAAATTTCCAACTGTATGACCAGTATATGGCCCATTCCCGAGACGAAGCCCACCCCATTTTACTTTCCAAGAATACTCCCTAGGTGTACGGATGCCTTCCCAAAGGTCAAAAATGCCCCTACTTTTTCCTTCAAGCGGATCGGCCACTGCTCGAAGACAAGTGCTGACGCTCTTCGAACTCCGAGTTATACGAACGGTTCAAAAGAGATCAACGTTGCATGGGCCCCACAGTTATGTATTTATTATATCCACAACGTTCATCCATATTTCGAGATCATTTCGGAGCATTATCCCCAAAAAAAAATCATATCTAAAGATCAACTGGACCACACCACAAAGAGCAGCAGAAAATTGATTTTCACCGTTGAAGCTTTTGTAGGGCCCACCATAACATTTATTTTCCATCCAATCTATTCATGAGGTCACAAAGACCTGGATGAATAGGAAAAACAAATTTTGTAATGATCTAAAACTTTCGTGACCCCTAAAAGGGTTTCAACGGTAGACGTTTAAAGCAGAATGACAATGTCATTTGCTACAGTCAGATCTATAGCTACGGATTATAATCGTAGCCATAGATACCATAATCTGTAATAATAGAGTTTATCTGGGGTGGGCGCGCCGAACTAGTGACCCCTTGCTCGCCTGTTCGGCGCGGCCACGCCGATCTGGCGGGGCCATGCCCATAGGGTGGTCCTTATGGCTACGGATAATAACCGTAGCTAAAATCCATAGCAATAGGTTTTTTTTTTTGTGAATTTTTTTTTTTTATATACATGGAGAACTTTATTCTACCTATAATTTTCTCTAACACATATTTATATAAATATGTATACATAAGCATATAAAAATTTTTTCTCTTTTTTTCCATTTCTTTCTTTATTCATTTAACAAGAATATCTTCTAAACTAAAATTAGTTACTTGATGTACCCTATATGATTTTGGGGTAGGAGATGCTACTTTAACCAACCAATTTGGTTATTTTTCAAGATTTCATCAGCTCGATGATCGAAAATCCATTTCATTCACTTAACAGTCAATTTCGCTCATTTCATTTGCATGCATTTCACGGTCATATCGCTTCAATTCATGATCACTTCCATGCATTTCATGATCATATCGCTTCAATTCATGATCACTTCCATGCATTTCACGGTCATCCGAAACATTTTCATGTTGATTCACGGTCATTTTGAGGCATTTCATGTCAAACTCCTTCACTTCACATTCATTTGCATGCATTTCATGGTCATTTCGCTTCAATTCATGATCACTTCCATGCATTTCATGGTTATCCAAAACATTTTTGTGTTGATTCACGTCATTTTAAGGCATTTCATGGTCAAACTCCACTTCACGGTCATTTGCATGCATTTCACGGTCATTTCGCTTCAATTCATGATCACTTCCATGCATTTCACAGTCATCTGAAACAATTTTGTGTTGATTCACGGTCATTTCGAGGCATTTCACGATCAAACTCCTTCACTTCAAGGTCATTCGCATGCATTTCATGGTCAATTCGCTTCAATTCATGATCACTTCCATGTATTTTACTGTCATTCGAAACAATTCCGTGTTGATTCACGGTCATTTCGAGGCATTTTACGGTCAAAATCCTTCACTTCACGGTCATTTGCATGCATTTAACGGTCAATTCGCTTCAATTCATGATCACTTCCATGCATTTCACGGTCATCTGAAACATTTTTGTGTTGATTCACGGTCATTTCGAGGCATTTCACGGTCAAACTCCTTCTCTTCACAGTCATTTGCATGCATTTCACGGTCAATTCGCTTCAATTCATGATCACTTCCATGCATTTCACGGTCATCCAAAACAATTTCGTGTTGATTCACGGTTATTTCGAGGGGCATTTCACGGTCAAACTCCTTCACTTCACGGTCATTTGCATGCGTTTCACAGTCATTACGCTTCAATTCATGATCACTTCCATGCATTTCACGGTCATCCGAAACAATTTCGTGTTGATTCACAGTCATTTCGAGGCATTTCACGGTCAAACTCCTTCACTTCACGGTCATTTGCATGCATTTCATGGTCATTTTGCTTCAATTCTTCATCACTTTCATGCATTTCACGGTGATCCGAAACAATTCCATGTTGATTCACGGTCATTTTGAGGCATTTCACGGTCAAACTCCTTCACTTCACGGTCATTTGCATGCATTTCATGGTCATTTCGCTTCAATTCATCATCACTTCCATGCATTTCACGGTCATCCAAAATAATTTCGTGTTGATTCACGGTCATTTCGAGGCATTTCATAGTCAAACTCCTTCACTTCATGGTCATTTGCATGCATTTCATGGTCATTTTGCTTCAATTCATCATCACTTCCATGCATTTCACGGTCATCCGAAACAATTCCGTGTTAATTCATGGTCATTTTGAGGCATTTCACGGTCAAACTCCTTTACTTCACGGTCATTTGCATGCATTTCACAGTCATTTCGCTTCAATTCATGATCACTTTCATGCATTTCATGGTCATCCGACACAATTCCGTGTTGATTCACGGTCATTTCGAGGCATTTCATGGTCAAACTCCTTCACTTCACGGTCATTTGCATGCATTTCACGGTCATTTCGCTTCAATTCATGATCACTTTCATGCATTTCACGGTCGTCCGAAACAATTCCGTGTTGATTCACTGTCATTTCGAGGCATTTCACGGTCAAACTCCTTCACTTCATGGTCATTTTCATGCATTTCACGGTCATTTCGCTTCAATTCAGGATCACTTCCATGCATTTCACGGTCGTCCGAAACAATTTCGTGTTAATTCACGGTCATTTCGAGGCATTTCACCGTCAAACTCCTTCACTTCACGGCCATTTGCATGCTTTTCACGGTTGTTTCGCTTCAATTCATGATCATTTGCATGCATTTCATGGTCATTTTCATGCATTTCACGGTCATTTTCATGCATTTTGGGTCCAATCGCTTCACTTCACGGTCATTTCCATGCATTTCACGATCATTCCCGGCAATTTCGTGTTGATTCACGGTCATTTCCCTAAACCTTAACCTACACCCTAACCTAAACCTATACTTATAACCAAAACCCATTGTCAAATCCCAATACCTATAACTTAAACCTAAACCTAAACCTTAACGTAAACCTATAACTTATAGCAAATGACCTTAACCTACACCCTAACCTTAACTTATAACTATAACCTAAAGCTAATCTTAAATCCCAAAGGTTATAGGTTATAGGTTTAGGTTTAGGTTTTGGGATTTGAGAATGGGTTTGGGTTTAGGTTATAAGTTTTGATTTTGGTTTAGGTTATAGGTTAACGGTTTACGTTAAGGTTTAGGTTTAGGTTATAGGTTTTTGGATTTGAGAATGGGTTTGGGTTTAGGCTATAGGTTTTGGTTTTAGTTTAGGTTATAGGTTTTGATTTAGGTTATAGGTTTTGGGATTTGAGAATGGGTTCGGGTTTAGGCTTTAGGTTTTAGTTTTGGTTTAGGTTATAGGTTTTGGTTTAGGTTATAGCTTTTGGGATTTGAGAATGGGTTCAGGTTTAGGTTATAAGTATAGGTTTAGGTTAGGTTATAAGTTAAGGTTTAGGGATTTGAGTTTAGGTTTAGGCTAAGGTTTAGGTTTAGGGAATTGAGTTTAGGTTATAGGTTTAGGGAAAAGTTAGGTTTAAGTTATAAGTTTTGAGATATGAGAATAGTTTTAGGTTATAAGTATAAGTTTATGTTAGGTTATATGTTAAGGTTTAGGGATTTGAGTTTAGGTTATAAGATTAGGTTTAGGTTTAGGTTTAGGGATTTGAGTTTAGGTTATAGGCTTAGGTTTAGGTTTTAGGTTTTATGTTTAGGTTTAGGTTTGGGTTTGGGTTTTGGGATTTGAGAATGGGTTCGGGTTTAGGTTATAGGTTTTGGTTTCGGTTTAGATTGTTTTGGGATTTAATAATGGGTTCAGGTTTAGGTTATAGGTTTTGGGATTTGATAATGGGTTTGGATTTAGGTTATAGGTTTTAATTTTGGTTTAGGTTATACATTTTGATTTATGTTATAGGTTAATGGTTTAGGTTTAGGTTATAGGTTTTTAGATTTGAGAATGGGTTCGGGTTTAGGCTATAGGTTTTGGTTTTGGTTTAGGTTATATGTTTTGGGATTTAAGAATGGCTTCGGGTTTAGGTTATAGGTTTTGGTTTACGTTATAGGTTATAGGTTTAGGTTAAGGTTTTGGTTTAGGTTTAGGTTATAGGTTTTAGTTTTCGTTTAGGTTATAGGTTGTGAAATGACCGTGAAGTGAAGTGAATTGACTGTGAAGTGCGTTGAATTGACAGTGAATGAACATGGAACCGCTAGGAATGACTGTGAAATGCATGGAAATGACGGTGAAGTGAAGTGAAATGACCGCGAAGTGCGTGGAAATGGCCGTGAAGTGAAGTGAATTGACCGTGAAGTGCGTCGAATTGACCGTGAATCAACACGAAATTGCTAGGAATGACCGTGAAATGCATGAAAATGGGCGTGAAGTGAAGTGAATTGACCACGAAGTGCATGGAAATGGCTGTGAGGTGAAGTGAATTGACCGTGAAGTGCATTGAATTGACCATGAATGAACACAGAATCACTAGGAATGACTGTGAAATGCATGGAAATGATGGTGAAGTGAAGTGAAATGACCTCGAAGTGCGTGGCTGTGAAGTGAAGTGAATTGATCGTGAAGTGCGTCGAATTGACCGTGAATCAACACGGAATCGCTGGGAATGACCATGAAATGCATGGAAATGGGCGTGAAGTGAAGTGAATTGAGTGCGAAGTGCGTGGAAATGGCCGTGAAGTGAAGTGAATTGACAGTGAAGTGCGTCGAATGACCGTGAAATGCATGGAAATGACGGTGAAGTGAAGTATATTGACCGCGAAGTGTGTGAAAATGGCCGTGAAGTAAAGTGAATTGGTCGTGAAGTTCGTCGAATTGACTGTGAATCAACACGGAATCACCGGGAATGACCGTGAAATACATGAAAATGATGGTAAAGTTAATTGAAATGACCACGAAGTGCGTGGAAATGACCATGAAGTGAAGTGAATTGACCGTGAAGTGCGTCGAATTGACCGTGAATCAACACGAAATTGTCAGAAATGACTGTGTAATGCATGGAAATGGGTGTGAAGTGAAGTGAATTGACCACGAAGTGCATGAAAATGGCCGTGAGGTGAAGTGAATTGACCGTGATGTGCATTTCACGGTCATTCCCGGTGATTTCGTGTTGATTCACGGTCAATTCACTTCACTTCACGGCCATTTCCACGCACTTCGCGGTCATTTCTCTTCACTTCACCGTCATTTCCATGCATTTCATGGTCATTCTCGACGATTTCGTGTTCATTCACGGTTAATTCGACGCACTTCACGGTCAATTCAATTCACCTCATGACCATTTTCACGCACTTTACGGTCAATTCGCTTCACTTCACACCCATTTCCATGCATTTCACGGTCATTCCCGGCAATTCCATGTTGATTCACGGTCAATTCGACGCACTTCACGATCATTTTCACGCACTTCGCGGTTATTTCAATTAACTTCACCGTCATTTCTATGCATTTCATGATCATTCCCGGCGATTCTGTGTTGATTCACGGTCAATTTGATGCACTTCACAGTCAATTCACTTCACTTCACCGTCATTTCCAAGCATTTCACGGTCAATTCCCTTCACTTCACGGTCATTTTCACGCATTTCACGGTCAATTTGCTTCACTTCACCGTCATTTTCATGCATTTCACGGTCATTTTCAGTGATTCCATTTAGATTAATGGCCATTTCGATGCACTTCACGGTCAATTTTCTTCACTTCACGGTCATTTCCACACATTTCATGGTCAATTCGCTTCACTTCACGGTCATTTCCATGCATTTCACGGTCATTCCCGCCTATTCCGTGTTGATTCACGATCATTTCGGCGCATTTCACGATTATGCCCCTTCATTTTACGGTCATTTCTGTGCATTTCGCGGTCCAATCGCTACACTTCACTGTGAAATGCGTCGAAATGACTGTGAATCAACACAGAATAGGCGAGAATGACCGTGAAATGCATGGAAATGACCGTGAAGTGAAGCAAATTGACCGTGAAATGCATGAAAATTACTGTGAAGTGAAGGGAATTGACCGTGAAATGCATGGAAATGACCGTGAATCAAAACGGAATCGCTGGGATTAACCGTGAAATGCATGAAATGACCATGAAGTGAAGCGAATTGACCGTGAAATGCATGGAAATGATCGTGAAGTGAAGGGAATTGTCGTGAAATGCATGAAAATGACCTTGAAGTGAAGCGAATTGACCGTGAAATGCATGAAAATGACCTTGAAGTGAAGCGAATTGACCGTGAAATGCATGAAAATGACCTTGAAGTGAAGGGAATTAACCGTGAAATGCATGGAAATGACTGTGAATCAAAACGAAATCGCCGGGATTGACCGTGAAATGCATGGAATTGATCGCGAAGTAAATGAAATGAGTGAAATTGACCGCAAACTAATTGAAATTGACCATGAAGTGAATGAAATGGATTTTTGAGCATCGACCTGATGGAATCTTGAAATATAACTAAGTTGGTTGGCTAAAGTAGCTTCTCCTACCCCAAAATCATATAGGGTACGTCAAGTAACTAATTTTGGTTTAGAAGATATTCTTGTTAAATGAAAAAAGAAAGAAATGAAAAAAAAAAAAAAAAAGGAGAGAGAAAAAATTTTATATGCTTATATATACATATTTATATAAATATATATTAGAGAAAATTGTAAGTAAAATGAAGTTCTCCATGTAAAAAAATAAAAAAAAATATAAAAAAAAATTCATAGAGCGGCACAGACTACAGTTATAACTACGGTTGTAATCCGTAGCTTAGGAGTTGCCAGGTGGACGTGGCCCTGCCAGATCGGCGCGCCCCCACCGGATATGTCAATGAGTGGCGCGGGCGCGCCCACCCAGCATAGGCACCTTTGGCTACGGATTTTTCTGGATATAGCTACGGTTATAATCCATAGCAAATCACTTTGTATCTAATAAAATAAAAATCTGTTTTTTTTTTTTTAAATGTCGAATCTTTATTTTTTTAGGTCCCATCATGAGGTCCATGTTATATCCAAACTGTACATCTATTTGGCGAGCTCATATTAAGGCTTGGGACGGAAAATAAGACAGATCTAACTATCAAGTGGACCACACTTTAAAAGGCAGTGGGGAATTGAACGTCTACCATCGAAACCCTTTTAGGGGTTACAGAAGTTTTAGATCATTATGAAATTTGTTTTTCCTCTTCATCCAGGTCTTTGTGACCTTATGAATAGATTGGATAGAAAATAAATGTTATGGTGGGCCCTACAAAAGTTTCAACGGTGAAAATCAATTTTCTGCTGCTTTTTGTGGTGTGGTCCAGTAGATCTTTGGATATGATTTTTTTTTTGGATAATGCTCCGAAATGATCTCGAAATATGGATGAAAATTGTGGATATAATAAATACATAACTCTGGGCCCCAATCTTAAACCCAAACCCAAACCTAAACTTGAAAACCCAAACTTCCAATCCCGAACCTGAACCCGATTTCCTAAACCTAAACCATAACCCATTCTTAAATCCGAAAACCTATAACCTAAACCTAAAACAAAACCAAAACCTATAACCTAAACCCGAACCCATTCTCAAATCCCAAAACCTATAACTAAACCAAAACCAAAACCAATAACCTAAACCCGAACCCATTCTCAAATCCCAAAACCTCTAACCTAAACCTAAACCTTAACCTAAAGCAAAACCAAAACCTATAACCTAACCCGAACCCATTCTCAAATCTCAAAACCTATAACCTAAACTAAAACCAAAACCTTAACCTCTAACCTAAACTAAAACCAAAACCTATAACCTAAACCCGAACCCATTCTCAAATCCCAAAACCGATAACCTAAACCTAAACCAAAACCTATAACCTAAACCTGAACCCATTCTCAAATCCCAAAAACTCTAACCTAAACATAAACCAAAACCTATAACTTAACCCGATCCCATTCTCAAATCTCAAAACCTATAACCTAAACCTAAACCAAAACCTTAACCTAAACTTATAACCTATAACCTAAACCAAAACCAAAACCTATAACCTAAACCTGAACCCATTCTCAAATCCCAAAACCTATAACCTAAACCTAAACCAAAACCTTAACCTAAACTTATAACCTATAACCTAAACTAAAACCAAAACCTATAACCTAAACCCGAACCCATTCTCAAATCCCAAAACCTATAACCTAAACCTAAACCTAAACCAAAACCTTAACCTAAACCTATAACCTATAACCTAAACCAAAACCTATAACCTAAACTTAAACCTTAACCTAAACCAAAACCTTTAACCTAAACCAAAACCTATAACCTAAACCCGAACCAATTCTCAAATCTCAAAACCTATAACCAAAACCTTAACCTAAACGTATAACCTATAACCTAAACCAAAACCAAAACCTATAACTTAAACCCGAACTCATTCTCAAATCCCAAAACCTATAACCTAAACTTAAACCAAAACCTTAACCTAAACCTATAACCTATAACCAAAACCAAAACCTATAACTTAAACCAAAACCAAAACCTATAACCTAAACCCGAACCCATTCTCAAATCCCAAAACCTATAACCTAAACTAAAACCTATAACCTAAACTAAAACCAAAACCTATAGCCTAAACCCGAACCCATTCTCAAATCCAAAAACCTATAACCTAAACCTAAACCTTAACCTAAACCGTTAACCATTAACCTAAACCGAAACCAAAACTTATAACCTAAACCCGAACCCATTCTTAAATCCCAAAACCTAAACCTAAACCTTAACCTAAACCTAGAACCTATAACCTAAACCAAAACCTATAACCAAAACCAAAACCAAAACTTATAACCTAAACCCGAACCCATTCTCAAATCCCAAAACCTATAACTTAAACCAAAACCTATAACCTAAACTAAAACCAAAACCTATAGCCTAAACCCGAACCCATTCTCAAAACCAAAACCTATAACCTAAACCCAAACCCATTCTCAAATCCCAAAAGTTAAGCCTAAACTTATAACCTATAACCAAAACCAAAACCTATAACCAAAAACAAAACCAAAACCTATAACCTAAACCCGAACCCATTCTCAAATCCCAAAACCTATAACCTAAACCCGAACCCATTCTCAAATCCCAAAACCTATAACCTAAACCAAAACCTATAACCTAAACTAAAACCAAAACCTATAGCCTAAACCCGAACCCATTCTCAAAACCAAAACCTATAACCTAAACCTGAACCCATTCTTAAATCCGAAAACCTATAACCTAACCCAAAACCTATAACCTAAACTAAAACCAAAACCTATAGCCTAAACCCGAACCCATTCTCAAATCCAAAAACCTATAACCTTAACCTAAACCGTTAACCTATAACCTAAACCAAAACCAAAACTTATAACCTAAACTCGAACCCATTCTCAAATCCTAAAACCTAAACCTAAACCTTAACCTAAACCTATAACCTAAACCAAAACCTATAATGTAAACCAAAACCAAAACCTATAACCTAAACCCGAACCCATTCTCAAATCTCAAAACCTATAACCTAAACCAAAACCAAAACTAAAACCTATAGCCTAAACCTGAACCCATTCTCAAATCCAAAAACCTATAACTTAAACCTAAACCGTTAACCTATAACCTAAACCGAAACTAAAACCTATAACCTAAACCTGAACCCATTCTCAAATCCTAAAACCTAAACCGTGAAATGAACACGGAATCGATAGGAATGACCGTGAAATGCATGGAAATGACAGTGAAGTGAAATGACCACGAAGTGCGTGGAAATGGCCGTGAAGTGAAGTGAATTGACCGTGAAGTGCGTCGAATTAACCGTGAATGAACACAGAATCACAGGGAATGACCGTTAAATGCATAGAAATGAAGGTGAAGTTAAGTGAATTGACCGCAAAGTGCTTGAAAATGGCAGTGAAGTGAAGTGAATTGACCGTGAAGTGCATCAAATTGATCGTGAATGAACACGGAATCGCCAGGAATGACTGTGAAATGCATGGAAATGACGGTGAAGTGAAGTGAAATGACCGCGAAGTGCGTGGAAATGGCCATAAAGTGAAGTGAATTGACCGTGAAGTGCGTCGAATTGACCATGAATGAACACGAAACACTAGGAATGACCGTGAAATGCATGAAAATGATGGTGAAGTGAAGTGAATTGACTGCAAAGTGCATGGAAATGGCTGTGAAGTGAAGTGAATTGACCATGAAGTGCGTCGAATTGACCATGAATGAACACGAAATCGCTAGGAATGACCGTGAAATGCATGGAAATGATGGTGAAGTGAAGTGAATTGACCGCGAAGTGCGTGGAAATGGCCGTGAAGTGAAGTGAATTAACCGTGAAGTGCGTCGAATTGACCGTGAATGAACACAGAATCGCTAGGAATGACCATGAAATTCCTGGAAATGACTGTGAAGTGAAGTGAAATGACCGTGAAGTGCGTGGAAATGGCCATGAAGTGAAGTGAATTGATCGTGAAGTACGTCGAATTGATCGTGAATGAACATGGAATCGCTAGGAATGACCGTGAAATGCATGGAAATGACGGTGAAGTGAAGTGAAATGACCGCGAAGTGCGTGGAAATGGCCGTGAAGTGAAGTGAATCGACCGTGAAGTGCGTCGAATTGACCGTGAATCAACACGAAATTGCCAAGAATGACCGTGAAATGCATGGAAATGGGCGTGAAGTGAAGTGAATTGACCACGAAGTGCGTGGAAATGGCTGTGAGGTGAAGTGAATTGACTGTGAAGTGCGTTGAATTGACCATGAATGAACACGGAATCACTAGGAATGACCGTGAAATGCATGGAAATGATGGTGAAGTGAAGTGAATTGACCGTCAAGTGCGTAGAAATGGCCGTGAAGTGAAGTGAATTAACTGTGAAGTGCGTCGAATTGACCGTGAATAAACATGGAATCGTCGAGAATGACCGTGAATGAACACGAAATCGCCGGGAATGACCGTGAAATGCATAGAAATGACGGTGAAGTTAAGTGAATTGACCGCGAAGTGCATGGAAATGGCCGTGAAGTGAAGTGAATTGACCGTGAAGTGCGTCGAATTGACCGTGAATGAACACAAAATAGCTAGAAATGACCGTGAAATACATGGAAATGATGGTGAAGTGAAGTGAAATGACCACAAAGTGCGTGAAAATGGCCGTGAAGTGAAGTGAATTGACCGTGAAGTGCGTCGAATTGACCGTGAATGAACACGAAATCGCCGGGAATGACCGTGAAATGCATGGAAATGATCGCAAAGTGTATGGAAATGGTCGTGAAGTGAAGTGAATTGACCGTAAAGTGTATCAAATTGACCGTGAATAAATATGGAATCACCGGGAATGACCGTGAAATGCATGGAAATGATGGTGAAGTTAAGTGAATTGACCGCAAAGTGCGTAGAAATGGCTGTGAAGTGAAGTGAATAGATCGTGAAGTGCGTCAAATTGATCGTGAATCAACACGGAATCACTGGGAATGATCATGAAATGCATGGAAATCACAGTGAAGTGAAGTGAATTGACTGCGAAGTGTATGAAAATGGCTGTGAAGTGAAGTGAATTGACCATGAAGTGGATTTTTAACCATCAACCCAATGAAATCTCAGAAAATTAATATGTTGGTTGGCTAAATTAGCTTCTCCTACCCCAAAATCATATATGGTACGTTATGTAACTCATTTTAGTTTAGGAGATATGCTTGTTAAATGAATAGACAAAGAAATGAATTAAGAGATAGAAAAATATTTTTATATACTTATATATACATATTTACCTAATTATGTATTTGTGAAAAATGTAATTTTCTAGTCTATATTTTTATTTTATTTTTGTGGGTCCCATCATTAGGTCAGTGTTATATCTAAACTGTCCATCTATTTTGAGAGCTCATATTAAGGCTTAGGACAAAAAATAAGATAGATCTAACTATCAAGTGGACCACACTGTAAAAAGCAGTTGGGAATTGAAGGTATACTATTGAAACCCTTTTATGGGCCACAGAAGTTTTGGATCATTATGAAATTTGTTTTTCCTCTTCATCCAGGTCTTTGTGACCTTATGAATAGATTGGATTGAAAATAAATATTATGGTGGGCCCTACAAAAGTTTCAACGGTGAAAATCAATTTTCTGCTGCTCTTTGTGGTGTGGTCTAGTTGATCTTTGGATATGATATTTTTTTTGGATAATGCTCTGAAATGATCTCAAAATATGGATGAACGTTGTGGATATAACAAATATATAACTACTGGGCCCTTGTAACGTTGATCTCCTTTGAACCGTTCGTACAACTGGGAGTTCGAGGAGCGTTATCGCTTAAAGGAAAAAGCAGGGGCATTTTCAACCTTTTGCAAGGCGTCCGTACACCCAGGGAGTGTTCTTGGAAAGTCAAATGGGGTGGGCTTCGTCTCAGGAATGGCCCATATACTGGTCGTACAGTTGGAAATTTCTCTTTGGAAAATGTCAGGTCAAACGTCTCTGATCGGGTTCTCTGGTTCTATGCACCGCGAGTGCGTACGTGTCCCATGCACATGTGGAATGATCGTGGGGCCTATTGAGATGTTTGGATGAAATCAACTCCGTCTATTATTCTATATGTGTCATCTTAGGACTCTTGGCCAAATATGAGGTGGATCCGAAGCTTTGGTGGGCCGTACTAATTGAATCAATGTCCTTAGGTGTTGATTACGTCGACCCGACGGTCAGATCACCCTGAAATTGACCGTCAACGGTTGGAAAGGTCCAAGGGACAAGTTTAGTTATAAATAAATGGCTATCTTATGCATCATATGACCTATTATGCTCTTATAATCTTAAATATTATGTTATAATGTTTTTAATAATGTCATTTGTTATTATTATTACTATTATTATTATTATTTATTTTGTCATGTTATGGGACACTTAAGCAGGGATGGGACATATCTAAACCACAGGTGGGCCATGCAACAAGGACTTTAGTGCTTAGCTGATGGCCACGGAAAATTCAACAGTCAATTTTTAGGATCAGATGGTTTGAGCATTACCTATTTACTCCTTCATGGTCCTAGGTATCGTTTGAGTGATTGAGACCCTTTATGGTCTGCCATGGGTGGTCAGATGGTCAAACTTGTGATCAAGTAGGCCTATAATCCAAACCATTGGATGACCTCAAGACTCAATAACTGATTTTAAGGTTCAAATTATCTATCAACGGCCTTGGATCGGTTCATACAATTAACTACTTGACGATATTGGCCCCAAGGTGGATCTTGTGGATAAGTGGGCCATAAATGATTCTAGTTTTAATCCTTAGTAGTTGATTATAAGTTTTGGAATTCCACGGTCCCATAGATTTCAATTTGCTAATCCACACTAACCCCATGGTTGGATAACTTTTCACTGTTAGTTACGGATTAGTTAATTAGTAGATTTATGGGTTTGGTCCGATTCTGGTGAGTTGCATCCTAACTTAGGTACGGCATGATGGTCTACCCTAAGAGTCAATGGTCAGATGACTTGATATTAAAATGAGTTGTACCAGATGGTCGAGATGGGTAGATTGAGGACCACTAGATGACCGATGTGTAAGGTAAGTTATGTATGTTCCCACACACATTTTATTAAATCTATTTCTTCTTGACACTCGCCCGAGTACTAAAAGTACGGGGTGTTACATATATCCAAGTCGTCCATCCATTTTTTGAGTTCGTCTCAAGGCTTGAGCCGAACAATAGGGCAGATCTAAAGATCAAGTGTACCACACTGCAAAAAGCAGTTGGGGATTAAATGTCTACCATTGAAATCCTTTTTGGGGTCATAGAAGTTTCGAATCAATATGAGTTTTATTTTTTTCCCGCTTCATCTAAGTATTTGTGACCTTATGAACAGATTGGATGGAAAATAAATATTATGGTGGGCCATATAAATTTTTTAACGATGAAAATCATTATCCCTGCTGCTATTTTTTGGTGCTATCCATTTGAGCTTTGGATATGATTCATTTTTTGGCTAATGCTGTAAAATGATCTCGAAAAATGGATGAATGGTGTGGATATAATAATACATCACTGTGGGCCCATGTAACTTTGATCTCCTTTGAACAGTTCGCACAACTTGGAGCTTGAGGAGCGTAGGCACTCGTCTTCCTACCACACGTATCTGCCCTGCCACCAACCCCATGGCTGGTGGTCGGGGCTATGTGGTCCCCATCATGATGTATGTGTTTCATCCATTCCGTTCATCCATTTTTACTATTCATTTTAAGGCTTCACAAAAAAAATAATAAAATAAAAATGAGAGGGATATAAATCTCAGGTAGATCACACCACAAGAAAACAATGGTAATTGGATTTCACCATAAAAATTCTCCTAAGGCCCACTGTACTATTTATTTGACATGCAATCTGTTGATTTGGTCATACTGGCCAGACGAAGGGAAAAAAAACAAAGATCATCTTGATCCAAAACTTTTATGCCCCCGAAAAGTTTTTAATGGTCGACTTGAGTTTTATTCAATTTCCATTGGTTTTTGTAACACTCCAGATTTTTGTCAACCTAGAGTTAGACGTCCTTAGGCAATGGGTCAACCATAACACTCTCAAAGCTCAATCCCAAAGTCTAAAAATTATTTTTCAACCCATTTCCTTCAAAATTTCACCTTTCACCACCTCATTCTTCAAATTTCTCCAAGTACTTTCATATTAGATATAAATCCTAAAGTTTAAATGGTGAAAAATATACTTAAACTAAAACTTACTGTAAATGGTAAATACATGAATAAAATAGAATTTTGACTATTGATTTTTTGGAGTCTCATGAAATATATAGTTTATTTGGATAGATTATCCTCTCCTACCCCAAAATCATATATTGTACGTATCGTAATTTATTCCAGTTTACAAATGAGACCCGATAATGCCTCGACGGACTCGTGGGCCTAAACGACTCGATTCGTGGGGACCCGGGGTGGGTCCTACATGTTTTCGGCAACCCCGCGGGGGGGGGGGGGGGGGAGGACATCGCCCCTGGAGTGAGCCGTCACCCAAATGTCCAATGACGGGCGGGGACTCGCCGATTTGGCAAGGCCTCATCCGTACAGCGGATTGGGCAGCCCGTTTTCTGCATATTTTCTACGCGTTTTGTCTAAATTTGAAAAATCATATCTCCCTTGTTATAACTCTGATTTAGGTGATTTAAAAATAATATTGAAGATAAATGAGTCTAGTTTTATATAAAAATATGTAAAAAATATAATAAAATATTTTTAAAGTAGGTCAGTGTGACAACTGTACGAAAATCACTTGTTGGACAGTTATTGCTTCAGGAATTTTTAAAATTTTTCTACAACACAAAATCTAATGAAATTTGGTGGAATGGGGTAAACTTGATAATGAACTAATAAAAAATAATTAAAAAAATATAATAACTAGAAGTACCAAAAACGGGGCATAGAATGGCCCTAAGACCGTATTCTACCATAATTAGGATAGAATTTGGTTAAGTACTAAACTAAATACTCAGTAAAATTAGCTTGAACCACTTTAAATATGAACTACAAGACTCAAAATGAGTAGGTCATCTAATGCTACGTTACCTAGAAACCTAGGATCAATCTCTAAACCCAGTTGCTCTTGGGAGCATAGTGAAACTTCGTATCGGACCTGGACCGCACGTCGAATATCTGATACCGATGAACTTAGACAAATATGACCATCATATTGGACTTGATGACCACCTCAGAAATCAAGTCCATATGGTATCCCGTGACAGTTTTCTTGAGTCCGGAGTGAAGTGTGTGAGAAACATGAGTGTTTTTAGAAATTAAATACAAATTCAAGTAATCAGAGTCGTGTCGCTTGTGGGCCGATTATAAGCATTCAGACCATCAGAATCTAACCCAAATAAACCCTTGGATTTGGTGAAATGTCTCACACATGCTAATATACTTGTGGCCCTGATCGAGTGTCGGTGACCGTTAAACTGAAACTAGTCCGCCATAGTCGATCTGTAAAACCGATCGAACTGAAAACTTAGCTTGATCAAGATCAAATATCAAGGAACTTAAGTCCAACCGCATTCAGGAAAGGGGCCTCCAGAAATGCTCCGTTGAGCCGAAACAGATGAGTTTTGGCTATAATCTAAGTATACCTTGGCCGTGGGGCCATTTCCATCAGTCCTGGGCCTATATAAAGGACTAAACCCACCCCATATCTTTTTCATACAATTTTGCAACCATAGGAGAGAGAAGAGAGAAAAAAGAAAAGGAAAGAGTGAAAGTGAGAGAGAGTTGGAGAGAGTTCTTGAGATTCGATCCCATCACTCCATGGGCTAAATTACCACTTCTGCATTGCTATTCCGCGATTCCAATTCTGAAATTGGGTAAGAAAACCTAACCCTAATCTGTTTTAGGGTTTCAAATAGTGTAAGTGCTGGAATAGCTAACCTATTCCCTGTTATAGGTGGTTGTTATGCCGTGGATGAAGGAATAGGGTTCGAACCGAGTTCATTACGAGTCTACCAGCGAAAGGTGCGGACTATAAACGTTTAGGTTATGGTTTTTAAGGCTTTCAATGTCAGGAATGATTTATGTTTGACTTGATTGCTATCACACATGCTAGATACGATGTCTTCCGTATATTACATAAATATACATACTCTGTTGATTTTTAAATGCATTCCATGTGTTTATTGAATTGCCTGAATGAATATGGAATTATGGTTTGCACTTGTTATGATTGATGCTTAGAAATACATGATTAGTGTATGTGTAGCAACTCCTATGTGGAAGGAATTACTGAAATATGTGTTTAACTAAGCTATTATATGTATGTGAATATGTGTAGCCTAAGTGTTTGATAAAATGCCTGAATGAGAAAATGCATGTTGTAGTGTATTTAATGAGGATGTTGAGATGCAATCTTCAATCCCCTCATGCATAGTTACAGTTTTCTCTATGTAACCTATCTTACTACTATGTGATTTATGGGCGAATTACCTATGTATGATAACATGTTTAATACGTGTTTGTTGAAATGTTTGTATGCATTTGGAATATTGATTTGTGATTGCCATGATTAATTGTCGTAGGTACATGGTTGTTATGTATGCGATAACTCCTTGGCAAGAGGATTTGCCCTAATACATATTATGACTAACATACGTGATGTATGTTGAAAAGTACAGTCTAAGTATTTGTTAAATTGTCTGAATGAGTTAGTAGTTAGTAAAGTGTGATTTATAAGGGAGTTGAGATATGAATCCCAACTAGCTTAGATGTGTGTATAATTTCCTCCATGTACTGTATAGCCTGCTTATTCTTATTTAACTGTGTGTATGATTTCCTCCATGTACTATATATTCATGTTTAAGTTATATTTCATAACACGCTCACATGATTGTAGGATTTGACTTAAGTATTCCTTACTGCTTACTTACCTCATATGCTTATTTGTTGTGATTGCACGCAGTTAGGACTATAACGTAGTCCAAGCAATTGGTAATAGGCCTTGTTTTGATGGCTGAAGTTATTTTCGCTACGTAGGATGTGTTCGATGAATCCGAGCCATACTTAGGGTGTCGGCAGTAGTTAGGCTACACGAAGTGCTTATGCACTTCATGTCAATCAGCTCAACGTGCGCTCGTCCTAGTCGAGCTCGTCAATTAACCCGATTACCCGATGTATGTTTACCATGTTTGGACGCTACTGCTTGAATCTAAGGTACCAAACTTACCAATGAAACCCTGTTAACCTTGGTACCTCGATCCGCTAAGACTCATGAGCTGGGCATGGTGGTATGAGACACCGTGGTCGAGCTGTCAGCATATGCTGAGGCGACGAGCCTCCCTGTAGTGACCAGTGGAGACTCAGACTCGTGAGCCGAATATGGTGGTATGGGACACTATATTCGTGCTGTCGGCCTACTCTAATTGGTGGTAAGCCCTTTGTAGTGACCTCGAGCATACTTTAAAACTGTATGGGGACGACGAGCCTTTTTGTAGTAACTGGGGTATAACTAGGCCTGTATTGATTGGTGACGAGCCCTTTACATCGACCTAGAATAATAACATCGTATGATATTTACTAGGATTGATGACCATAGAATGGATCATTGTTTGAGAATTGATATAAGAGAGGTACCTTAGCTTTTCAATTCTGCCGTATGAATAGGACTAATAAGAACTTGATAATCACGTTCATGCACCGCATTGCATGTGCTTTGGCGAGGAAGAGCACTTTCAGGTGGTTGTCATGCGCGTCATAAGATGAAGACACTAAGGGAGTGCAGGCGAGGGCATGCATCATTATCGCATATCATTCTTGCATTAACAAGAGTACTTAAGACCTGATTGTTGTATTGCGTTATCATTACTGCTTGACTGAATTGATAGCATGTTAACCTTTGATTTATTATTCTACTGAGTTGACCACTCACTCCCACGTTACGGGACAGTGTTTGCAACACCAACCAGTCCCTGTTTTAGTTTCAGATGATGGCGATGCTTGAGAAGCGGAGCCAGACTTTTATGCTGAAGAGGAGGGTTTCACCTATATGCAGCTATCAGGCAGGTCTATGTAAACCATTTCTGATCGACGGGGTCACAGGGATGTTGATTAGACGCCATTACACTTGTTATTTTGTACCGTTGAGAACACCCATGTATATTCATTTTGTTCATTTTGAGTATACATGTATATATTTAACCTGGAAACATGTTCACACTTTGAAGACCTACAACAGTTTATATATTTTATATATCTATCACAGTCTTCTGCTTGCGAAATTAAACTGTCTTTGGAGTATGATATGTTGTTTTGGTCTAATCCCACTCATGTTTAATATACTAATATGAACAACATTCAATCATCATTATCTATGTTTCATAAGCGATCCGTTAGAACTCGGGAGTGGAGTTTATGCTCGACTCCCGATTTTCAAGGTGTTACAAGATGGTATCAGAGCATGATTTGGATTAAACTGGACCTGGGTTATGGTAACACCACATACACTGACACACTCTGATTTAGGAAGGGGGCGATGGAATCTTAAGACAACATTAGGATCCCAAGTTTCGCCGACCGACGAGATTAACTACCGTAGTATAGCCCATACATAACCGAGACCATATAAAATAATCTCACATCCCCACTTCTATTCACTCAAGCTTCCGTCTTCTTCTACATCTTACACTCATCCACCACCATTACCCAAAAACTACTCTGTATAACTCTCCACCTTCCTTATACCCCTCACTTGGGCACAAAACCCACATTTTTGTGTCACATAACCTGCACAACCTCCAAATGAGGGGACATTTAGGGCCCGTTCGACCAACTTCATTAGATGAGATTAGGGTAGATGGAATTGTAAAAGTATCAATAAATATATGAGTAAGGTATTGTCCCTAGATTGAGTTTATCCTATGGTTTCTAATACCATGTTTGGAATGTAGGCAATTAAAAGTAAATCCTGGGATTTCCTTTCAAATTATACTTGGAAATTCACCATCATGAGATTTGAAAATCCCATCTCACACCCTCCAACACAAGGCCCATTTTCCAAAGCCTATAAAATTAATTTTAATCACATCTCACCCTCCTTCCAAATATGTCATTCCTAAATCTCGAGGTGGGATTAGCAACGTAATTAGTAGGTATGGTCCTATGTGTAGTGCTCGAGCACAATCACATTTAAGTCTGGGCAACTTAAATTCTATCTAGCATATAAACATAGATTATAAAATACAACTAGTGGATTACCACTACTCATAAGTTAAGACTAGGCTACTAGTTATACTAAGGAATGTAAAAGACTAATTATGCTAAGGTAATTAAATGATAGATTTATTAGTCGGCTCGATTAGCTTGGAGTGGGGCCTCATTCTTTCAATGAATTCCCTTGATACTTAGGGAAGTTGTTTTGATTTAGAAACTATTCATGCATAGAGAAACTTATATATCCCTCGGATTGAACGTTAGGTCAAATCAACAAACCCTTTAGACTTACCTTCTTAAAAACTTGTTATAATCGGGAACACGGAATAAAAAAAAACTATATATAAGCGATGTATTCGGGGTTTGAATTGCATTCTCAATCCTAGTAGTTACCAATGAATTTTATGCTCTGATCAAGCTGAAGATCGGGATCAACTAGGATTAAGAACTGATACAACAAATTTTCTGTCCTAGCTAGGCAGAAGGTCTATGTATCTGGCTCAGACCCACTACACAACTTTTCTTCCGTGTTGGGTCGACTACCTACAACCAAAAGTTTATTACTTCGGCTTTGAGAAGTGTTAAGAACCTATAGCCAATATAGATTTTTCTTTTTAGGCCCAAGAAATGTCTCGAATGGGCAATAGACAGTTAGGAATTAGGTCCCGAATCATAAACTATTCTGACATAAATATTGTGCATATGAACTTAGAAAGATAGTACTAATAATGTATAGATTATATTACGGTATTAAACTAGACATGATTAAAGAGGGTAAGTCAGGACCGTAGTAAGAGTCCTTCTTTGGTAGAATTAGGCATCTTGCCACCAACTCACACCCGTCCCTTAAATCAACCACAATAGAGATTAGGCTCATTTTTATAACCATAGGTACCAATGTCATAGTACACATCATCAATGAAAGGAAGACCAATGTATTGGGAGATCGTATCACATTCCATGTCAAGGATAGGTCCTAAATTATACCTTGTTCCGACATACGGATCAGGACATAGATTCTTGAGCCTTGAGAGTAGAAATAAGTTTTTAAGGGGCGTAGAACATTATGAGCCCAATCTAGTTAGGTCAGCTAATACAACCGTTGGATCAGAGTGGCGCAGCGAAAGCGTGATTGGCCCCTTTTCTACTGGTTCAGGATCGAAGGAAATTGATTCAGGTTATACATAAGATTAGGTCATTAAATAGGGTCTGAATCTTCCTTAGAATGTCGATAGTGAAGTCTTTGAAGGGAAACAATTAGGGCTTAAGTTTTAAACCCATTCATATTAAATCATATACTTAACAATGGGAACGAGCGAAGGTCAGTATATCTACAAATCTACTCATTAAATACGAACATAATAGAAGCCTTGGCCAACTCTATACGATTAGAAATCCTTTTAGGATGATCTATTAAGGTGCTTATTAACCCCTACCTTGGACATATATTCAGACGAGGACTCTCCTAGACTAAGACCCAAAGGGCAACCTTATAAATAAAAAATTTGAACCTTTCAGTGATGGGCATTCCCTAAGATTTTAAAGTGATTGGACTACGAAAAAATTGAAATATACAACTGCGAGGCATTCGCGGTTTGACCCAATTCTCAATCCTGAGCGACTACCAATGGACTCACTGCTTTGACCGAGCAAAAGACCAGGATCTACCAGGACTAGGAAGGGATACGATGAGCCTTCTACCCTAATCAGGTAGATGATCGAAGTATCGGGATCAAGCCCACTACAACCATCTCTCCGTATTGGTCTACCATTGAAAATATATATCTTACTCTAAGTAGATGGGAATCGCCGTCAAGACTCCAAATAGATAAAGAAATAAATTGTAGCAAACCATCGGGATATAAGCAAGAGATAAAGAGTAAATTTTTAAGGAGGATAGATAAAAATGCGCCAGACTAGTATAGATGTATATACCCCACCAAGCATATAAACTTGAAATCAGTAAAACTTAGGTGAAAGGAATAATAGAATCTCTACTCATTACCCTTAATAAATTTTGGGGAAGAAATTATTTTTAAGGGGTGTAGATTGAACACTCCAGATTTTTTCCAACCTAGAGTTAGATGTCCTTAGGGAATGGGTCAACCATAATACTCTCAAAGCTCAATTTCAAAGTCTAAAAATCATTTTTCAACCTATTTCCTTCAAAATTTTACCTTTCACCACCTCATTCTTCAAATTTCTCCAAGTACTTTCATATTAGACACAAATCCTAAAGTTTAAATGGTGAAAAACTATACTTAAACTAAAACTTACTATAAATGGTAAATACATGAATAAAATGGAATTTTGATAATTTATTTTTTAGACTCTTATGATATAGATAGTTTATTTGGATAGATTAGATTTTCCTACCCTAAAATCATATATTGTACATCGCGTAATTCATTTCGGTTTACAAATGAGACCAGATAATGCCTCGACGAACTCGTGGGCCTAAACGACTCAATTGGGGGGACCCGGGGTGGGTCCCATATGTTTTCGGCAACCCCGAGGGGAGGGAGAGGGAGGACATCTCCCCTGGGGTGAGCCCTCGCCCAAATGTCCAGTGACCGGCGAGCCTCGTCTGTATAGCAGATTGGGCAGCCCGTTTTCTGCATATTTTCTACACATTTTATCCAAATTTGAAAAATTATATCTCCCTCGTTATAAATCTGATTTAGGTGATTTAAAACTATATTGAAGATAAATGAGTCTAGTTTTATATAAAAATAAGTAAAAAATATAATAAAATATTTAATATAGTTTAAAGTAGGTTGTTGTGACAACTATATGAAAATCACTTGTTGGACAGATGCTGCTTTTAGAATTTTTAAAATTTTTCTACAAGACTAAATCTCATGAAATTTGGTGGAGACGGGGTAAACTTGATGATGAACTAATAAAAAATAATTAAAATAATATAATAACTAGAAGTGTCAAAAATAGGGCATAGAATGGTCCTAGGACCGTATTCTGCCATAATTAGGGTAGAATTTGGTTAAGTACTAAACTGAATACTCAGTAGAATTAGCTTGAACCACTTTAAATATGAACTACAAGACCCAAAATGAGTAGGACCACTAATGCTACGTTACCTAAAAACCTAAGATCAATCTCTAAACCCAGTTGCTCTTGGGAGTATCGTCAAACTTTGTATCGGACCTGGACCGCACGTCGAATGTCCGATAACGACGAACTTAGACGAATATGACCATCTTGTTGGACTTGACAACCACCTCAGAAATCAAGTCCAGATGGTATCTCATGACGATTTGCTTGAGTCCGGAGCAAAGTGTGTAAGAAACGTGAGTGTTTTTAGAAATTAAATACAAATTTAAGTAATTTGAGTTGTGTTGCTTGCGAGCCAATTATAAGCATTCAGACCATCAGAATCTGACCCAAATACACCCTCGGATCAGGAGAAATGTCCTTCACATGCCAATATACTTGTGGCCTTGATTGAGTGTTGGTGACCGTTGAACTGAAACTAGTCTGCCACGGTCGATCTGTAAACCCGATCGGACTGAAAACTTAGCTTGATAAAGATTCAATATCAGGGAGCTTAAGTCCGACCACAAAGAGGCCTCCAGAAATATTTTGTTGAGTCAAAACAGATGAGTTTTGGCTATAATCTAAGTATACCTTGGCCCTGAGGTCATTTCTATCAGTCCTGGGCCTATATAAAAGCCTAAACCCACCCCATTTCTATTCCATATGATTTTGCAATCCTAGGAGAGAGAAGAGAGCAAAAAGAGAAAGTGAGAGAGAGAGTGGGAGAGAGTTCCTAGGATTCGATCCCATCGCTCCATGGGCTAAATTACCACTTTTACATTGCTATTTCGGCGATTCTGATTCTGAAATTAGGTAAGAAAACCTAACCCTAATTTGTTTTAGGGTTTCAAATAGTGTAAGTACTGGAATAGCTAACCTCTTCCCTGTTATAAGTGGTTGTTATGCCATAGATGAAGGAATAGTGTTCGAATCAAGTTCATTACGAGTCTACCGGCGAAAGGTGCGGACTATAAACGTTTAGGTTATGGTTTTCAAAGCTTTTAATGTCAGGAATGATTTATGTTTGACTTGATTGCTATCACACATGCTAGATACGATGTCTTCCATATATTACATAAATATATATACTCTGTTGATTTTTAAATGCATTCCATGTGTTTATTGAATTGCTTGAATGAATATGGAATTATAGTTTGCACTTGTTATGATTGATGCTTAAAAATACATGATTAGTGTATGTGTGGCAACTCCTATGTGGAAGGAATCGTTGTAATATGTGTTTAACTAAGCTATTACATGTATGTGAATATGTGTAGCCTAAGTGTTAGATAAAATGTTTAAATGAGAAAATGAATGTTGTAGTGTATTTAATGAGGATGTTGAGATGCGATCCTCAATCCCCTCATGCATAGTTACAGTTTCCTCTATGTAACCTATCTTACTACTATGTGATTTATGGGCGAATTACCTATGTATGATAACATATTTAATATGTGTTTGTTGAAATGTTTGTATGCATTTGAAATTTGAATTTGTGATTGCCATGATTAACTGTCGTAGGTACATGGTTACTGTGTATGCGACAACTCCTTGGCAAGAGCATTTGCCCTAATACATATTATGACCAACATACGTGATGTATGTTGAAAAGTGTAGTCCAAGTGTTTGTTAAATTGTCTGAATGAGTTAATAGTTAGTAAAGTGTGATTTATAAGGGAGTTGATATATGAATCTCAACTACCTTAGCTGTGTGTATGATTTCCTAAATGTACTGTATAGCCTGCTTATTCATGTTTAACTGTGTATATGATTTCCTCCATGTACTGTATATTCATGTTTAAGTTATATTTCATAACACGCTCACATGATTATATGATTTGACTTAAGTATTCCTTACTGCTTACTTACCTCATATGCTTATTTGTTGTGATTGCACGCGGTTTGGACTATAACGTAGTCCAGGCAAGCGGTAATAGGCTTTGTTTTGATGGCTGAAGTTATTTTCGCCACGCAAGATATGTTCGATGAATCCGAGCCGTACTTGGGGTGTCGGCAGTAGTTAGGCCACATGGAGTGCTTATGCACTTCATGTTGATCACCTCAACATGCGCTCATCCTAGTCGAGCTCGTCAATTAACCCGATTGACCCGATGTATGTTCACCATATTTGGACGTTACTGATTGAATCTAAGGTACCAAACTCACCAGTGAAACCCTATTAACCTTGATACCTCGATCCGCTAAGACTCATGAGCCGGGCATGGTGGTATGGGACACCGTGGTCAAGCTGTCGGCCTACGCTGGGCCGACGAGCCTCCCCGTAGTGACCAATGAGCAACCTAGACTCGTGAGCCGAATATGGTGGTATGGAACACTGTATTTGTGCTGTTGGCCTACTTTGATTGGTGACAAGCCCTTTGTATTGACCTCGAGCATACCTTCAAATTGCATGGGGGTGACGAGCCTTTTTGTAGTAACTGGGGTATAACTAGGCCTGTATTGATTAGTGACGAGCCCCCTACAACAACCTAGAACCATAACATCGTATGAGATTTACTAGGATTGACGACCCTAGAATGGATCATTGTTTGAGAATTGATATAAGGGATGTACCTTAGCTTCTCAATCCTGCTTTATGAAAAGGACTTGTAAGAACTTGGTAATCACGTTCATGCACCGCATTGCATGTACTTTGACGAGGAAGAGCACTTTCAGGTGGTTGTCATGCGCGTCATAAGATGAAGATGTTAAAGGAGTGTAGGCGAGGGCATGCATCATTATCGCATATCATTCTTGCATTAACAAGAGTACTTAAGACCTGATTGTTATATTGCGTTATCATTACTGCTTAACTGAATTGATAGCATGTTAACCTTTGATTTATTGTTCCATTGAGTTGATCACTCACTCCCACGTTACGGGACAGTGTTTGCAACACCAACCAATTCCTGTTTTAGTTTCAGATGATGGCGATGCTTGAGAAGCGGAGCCAGACTTTTATGCTGAAGAGGAGGGTTTCTCCTATATGCTGTGTTCACTCTCCAAGTGCAGGGTTGTGATGTAGTAATAAACTCGGTAAGACCAAGGTCGAATTTTAAGGAACCGAAACCTGTACGTAATCTGAAATTAAGTAGAACTAGAACTAGATTAAGATGAAATCTAAATCAACTGTAATTTGAGGAATAATTGTGAAATAATTATCTAAAACTTAAAGAATTCAGAAATATGAAACTAGGGATTCAGAGGATCCACTAGTACAGATCAGAGAGATCTTATGCCGGCATAAAAAGACTCAACTGGACTTAGAGTCTCATCTTCATCTAGTTGAAGAGTGTAACCGTGAAAATCAACGAACTTCCTTTGATATAATTTTCAAGAGATGAAAGGTGTATGAATTAGAATGGATTCCATCACCAAACCATTCCTAAGAGACAAAGTAAACAACAGAATTAAACTAATTATCAACCAATCAACAGTGTATGAAGGTTAGGAAGGGTACTGTCATCCGACCATTCCTAGAAGACGATGGTGAACAACAGGGCTTCCTGACGTTATAAACATAAAAAGAAAAAAGAAATACTCAAAGCCATCACAGACCTATTATAATTTCATTCACAACAGACCATTAAAAACTAAAAATATTCCCATAATAAAATTAAATCAAAATTCATTCAGTCTAAACAAAAGGCACAAGCATAAATTCTCCCATCACGCTACAAGCTTCACCTCTTAGCCCTAGCTAAGAGGTTTAGCCTGACCTAAACATGATTAGGCTGAATCTCTCAAAAATCATAACAAAAAGACATAAAAATAATGA
This sequence comes from Magnolia kwangsiensis, assembly GCA_037074715.1. Lineage (NCBI taxonomy): Eukaryota > Viridiplantae > Streptophyta > Magnoliopsida > Magnoliales > Magnoliaceae > Magnolia > Magnolia kwangsiensis. The sequence continues at coordinate 92,276,163 of CM073585.1, forward strand.
AAAAAAAACTATAAAACTACTCTTAGCTCTCTGACGATCTCAAACTTCAAGCGCTGACTTCCTGGATCCCTTTTCACGTCCCAACCCTCTCCCTTTTATAGACAAAAGGGTCGGTTTGGGAGCTGCTGTGATAGTATCATAGATGAAGTCGGCTGCGAAAGAATTCTGCACTCCCTGCGGAACTAAAACATAACCCGACTTGCGTTTGAATTTTATCTTGGTGAAGGAGAACCAGATGCATGATCCAACCGGTTAGGCTTCTTGACCTTGGTCGGTTGTCCCCTGGAAGAAACTTTCACAGTCTTGATCGCACCAGAAAGTGGCCCACTGATCACAGAACAACCAAGATCCTCCAGTTAAAGAAAAGAATCGGTTTCCCTTGTGATTGAGCCTGTGCACGCTGCATCATGCATGAATTCTCCAAAACTTGCATTTTTATATTAACATAGGCCCCGAATAAGATAGACAGTCCGGATCAGCCACTTGAGACCTTAATAGTGACCCACCAGGCTCGTCCGCAGACTCTGTTTGCAAACAGAGCTTCCGGTGTTGTGCTGTGATGGTCGATGGACCATTGATTGATGTCGTCTGCGAAATCCACTCCGTCCATTGGCTTCAAGACGAAAAATCATTCGGGAAGGAGTGTTTTTAGAGCAGTTTCGGTGTGGCCCATAAGAATCTTCATTCCGCAGTCTATCTTCCTTTTAATGGCTAGGATCTTGCAATCACCTGCATGGAACTAAAAGGACAGCTGGGCGTTGGTTTTGGCCCTCTCCCGAGACAAATGAACGGTTCAGATCATCGAACCGAATGATTAGTGGGGCCCACAATGCAAAAATGGACCAACAACATCCGTCCGCTGTTCCTGGCGTGAAACAGTCGGGTCAGCACCCGTGTTAACCGGTCTCCAAGTTCGGTGTGGCGCGCTTGTACGTGCACTATATGCACGTCCACCCTCACGTGGGGTCCACTGTGATGCGGGTGAGAAATCCGTTCCGTCCATTTGTTCTGTCATCTCATTAAATGAGTGAGACCACAATTGAAGCATATCTGGATATCAGGTGGGCCTAAAATCAATGGTTTATGGGCTAATACATAGATTGGGCCACTTCTATAGGGATCCGAGGGTTGAAATTTGAAGCGTACGGTTAATTTATGGTCCCTTGGCCATGTACGAAGTTTCAAGCCGAACGGATAGTGGGAACCCTGTGATCTTATATTCTGAACCAATTTCGGACCACTTGAGCTTCAGTTTCTTAATTTTCTTGAATCTCTGGCGTGAAAATCTGTCAATCCTGGTCTCCTAGGGTCCGTCCCATGATTTGGTGAATTTTAAGCATTAAATGTCAGCTTTTAGCACCCTGTTTCGGTCCAAGCTCATAAATATACCTTACATCACAAACACGATTAAATCAGACCATTAAGCAGTATCATGTTCGTAAATCTAGTTAGTAATTAGGGTCTAATATGCAATATTTGACCATCAACATGCAGCTATCAGGCGGGTCTATGTAGACCATGTTCTGATCGACAGGGTCACAGGGATGTTGATTAGACGCCATTATACTTGTTATTTTGCACCGTTGGGAACACCCATGTATATTCATTTTGTTCATTTTGAGTATATATGTATATAGTTAACCTGATAACATGTTCACACTCTGGAGACTTACAACAGTTTATATATTTTATATATCTATCACAGTCTTCCGCTTGCGAAATTAAACTATCTCTGTAGTATGATATATTGTTTTGGTCTAATCTCACTCATGTTTAATGTACTAATTTGAACAACATTCAACCATCATTATCTATGTTGCTTAAGTGATGCGTTGGAACTCGGGAGTAGAGTTTATGCTCGACTTTCGATTTTTTGGGCGTTACGGTTTTTATGGTGTGGCCCACTTGAGTTTTAAATATACCTCATTTTTGGGCGCATGCTCAAGAATGATATGAAAAAGTTGATGGACGGTGTGGATCAAACACATAAATCTTAATGGGGCATAAATAAATTTCACATGTTAAAAGTCAGGCAAACAATTTAAAAGAGAAAAAATATCCGTAGTAAGGGTTATTTTAGAAGCAATTTTTTTTTAATAGAAAAATTAACAAAGGCATTCGGCATTCACCATTAAGCTAGACTCTGCGAAAGAATTCAGCAAAATATTGCAAAAAATCACTTAGCATTTTTCTGATTTCAATGTTAACAAACAACTTTTATTACCAAGTCTTAATTTTAAGAGTTAACAAACAGGCACTAAGTAAGCCTCACCTAGCTTTCCAGGACATCCGCGTCCCCATTGATGCACTAGTAGCCATGTTGATACTGCAGTAGTTTATTGCCCCCTTCATATGATATATTTTTATCCGCACCTTTCATCCATTTTTCAGGATCATTTTAAAGCATGAGCACAAAAATGAGCGAGATCAACGTCTCTAGTGAACCATGCACATCATAGAAAATCAATGGTGATTGAACACCCACCATTAAAAACTTCATGAGGCCTAATGTAATGCTTATTTGCCGGTTGACAAAGACTTGAATGAAGGGCAAACACAACTACCAACTTGATTCGAAACTTTTGTGGCTTTCAAAAAATTTTTAACAGCGGGCATTCAATGACAAAGTTTAATATGATGCGGCAAACTTGAGATTGGATGGAAAGATGAAAGGCTACAGTGAACCACACCACCACATGGAGTAGCGGTGACAATGACCACCACTGGAACCTTCCTAAATCCCACCGTGATGTTTATTTACCATTGGATTGTTCTTGTTCTTGGGTTCATAGTGTAAAATGATTTGCCCCATATATATATATATATATATATATATATATATATATATATATATATATATATATATATATATATATATATATATATATATATATATATATGAGAAATGCTCACAGACAATCGGAGCGTAAGTTTTGGTCCAACTAGCTGGGCATTTAATGCGGTGTTTGTTTCACGCGAGCCTTTTAAGAGGTCTTTTGAAAATGACCTCTGACTTGGGTGGGCTCTATTGTGCTGTTAATGTAAAATCTAGCCCGACCATCACGTGTGTCACAGCATATTAAACTTATGGACTGAAAATAAATCCCATTGTTAGCTTGGATGGAACACATAATTAGAAATAATATGCCAAAAAAGCTCACCCTCCAAAATGATTGTTTGATGAGGCCCACTTAAATCACTTATGGATATGATTTTCAAGTCCCGCACCTAGTCTTTACTTTCACATCTAATGGTTGGAGCTGATTTTACATGCTCATGATTGGGGTCCGGTAAAAATCAAAGGTGGATGTCTTTCCTTCAAATATTCCATTGGTGTAGCTCACTTGAATTACAAATCTGCCTTATATTTTCTCTTTAGACTTACAATGAGATTGCACATGTAATGGTCGGAGTGGATCTTACCTACATGATAAGGTGGGCCATATAAAAAATGGAGGTAAGCTTTGTGTCCTGCCGTTAAACTTCTTTGTATTCCCCGAGAGAAAAGGTGCTTGTTTCCAAAAAAGTGGGAGTACATTGGGTGCAGCCTGTACATATGTGGTTCCGTGCATCCCTCATCCTGGGCCTACCTTGATAAAGGTATTATATATCCATTCTTTACATCTATATTTTTAGCTAATGATAAGAAAGGATTCCAAAAACGAAATGGATACATATTTCAGGTGGATCACACCACAGAAATAGTGGTGATTGGACATTAAAAACTTCTTGTGGGCCAAAAGTTTTGGATTAAGCTGAAATTTATTTTTAATTTTATTTTCCTTCATCAAGGTCTTTATGACATTATCAATAAGTTGGGTGGCATGTAAAAAATCACGGTGGGCCCTAGGAAAATTTAATGGTAAAAGTTCAATTTTTCACTATTTTATATTTAGTGTGGACCACTCGAGATTTATAATTGGTTCGTTTTTTTATCAATGTTCTAAAATGAGGCTAAAAAACCAATGGACCGCATGGATATATACTACATACATGAAGGTGGGTGACATGGTCAAAGACAAACTGTGTTGCATAAACAATGGACTGCACTTAATCCACTCTTGATATTTTTCTTAACATAGCTCTGTTTTTTCCTTATAAGGAAGCTGGAAGAAGGCTAACGGTGGAAGAGGAATGTCTAACCTTATTTTTGTTAGGCCCACCATGATGTCTTGATGTGCATGTTAGATCCACTACGATCATTAAGTGTGTGATTCTACATCTAGAGACAAAATATTTGGATGACTTTTGATTTAGGTAAGACACACCAATAGAAGAGGTAGAGGGAGAGACATCTACCTTTGATCTTTACAATACCCACGATCATGAGTAAGTGAAATCCATTCCAACCATTAAATGTCACATCAAAAGCTAGGCATTGAACTCAAAAATCAGGCCCATACTAGATTTAAGTGTGCCTCATGAAAGGAGTTATTTTAAAAGATGAGCTTTTTTTTAACACTATTTTCAATTGTGTGGTCGAATGGAACCATGGATGGAGTTGATTTTCTATTCTTAAATCTAACATGGGGTGACACACGTGATGGTCAAGGCGGATTTTACATTAACAGCACAGTGGGGCTCACCCAAGTCAGAGATCATTAACTGAGATTTTACATTAACTTGTAGCAAATGCCCGTCTCTCTAGTTGACCAAAACTCATATATATATATATATAGAAATGCTCTCACACAACTAGTTGGACTGTGAGTTTTGGTCCAACTAGCCGGGCATTTAATGAAAAAACATTCCCCATTGTATAAATGCATGTACCTATATTAAGTGATTTTAGAATGCATGTCATAGTTATGTAAAGTGGCATATTTGTTAAGATCTAAGTCATTCATCAATTAGGATCCACTAAGGAGAACTTATATAGGGATAAAATTCAGTCCATTCATGTTTAAAGTAGCTCGTGCCAACGTTAAGTAGTTTTGAAGGTGAACTTTTCTTTATCAACTATTTCCTGTTTTGTGGTCCACCCGAAGCATGGATGGGCCTGAAATTTGAGCCCTAGGTGTAAAGTGAGGTGACCCATCAGATGTTCAGGGTAGATTTAAAATTAACGCCATAGTCGGCCTACCCTAAAGGGCCACTCTTTTTCAAAGGATCGGCATTAAGAGGATTAATTACCAAAACAACGGACCCGGATTTCATGCAAAAGCCTTTCACAGGAAGTTCCTGCGCAAGAATGCTGGGTGGGCCCCACTGATATGTTTGTGTGAAATCTATCCTATCCATCCTTTTTGAAAAATAATTTTAGAATGTGCAACGAAAAAATAGATGTATCAAGCACTCAACTGGGCCACACGAGAGGAAATAATTGTTATTCAGTGAGCACCATTGAAACATTTTTATGGCTATAAAATTTCTGTATCAGGTTATATTTTTAGTGTTTTCACTTCATCCAATTTGGAATGACCTGATAAAGGGTTTGGATTGCATATAAACATCAAGGTGGGGTCAAGGAAGGTTCCAACGGTGGGAATTTCTTTCCCCAATTTCCCCTCTTGTGTGACCCTTTTGAGTCTTGTATCCACCTCAATTTTGGTATAACGTCCTAAAATGTGCTCGCAAAATGGATAGACGGAATAAATTTCTCACATACATTACACTGGGCCCCACCCGGCATCGTTGCGCAGGAACTCCTTGCAAAAGGCTTTCGCAGGAAATCCTTGTCCACAACGCCACCTCTATGCCAGTATTGCTAGCATTAATTACGTCAAATGGTAGTATTTTGGGAATAGGTACCATACGCACTCCCACCTCAGATTTTTTTTTTTTTACGGGCACACTCTTAAATGTATGTAAGATCCACTCTGACCATTAAACATATAATCTAGTGATAGGCTCAAAGCAAAGAAATTAGGCTAATCAGTGGTTCAGATGGGCTACACCAATAGAAACGATTAGGAGAGAGACATCCGCTCTTGATTTTTTTCAGGGCCCACTGCAAAGAAACTATGAAATCCATTCCAGCTATTAGATATCACACCAAAATTAAGCCTGATTCCCAAAAGTGAAGTCCATATATGATTCATGTGAGCCACACTGATGGACATAGTTTAGAAGGTGAACCTTTCCATATACACTGTTTCTAATCATGTGATTCACCTGAACTAAGGATGAGAATGAAATTTGAGACCTTGATCTAACATAGGGTGACATACCTAATGGACCGGGTTTGATTTTACATTAACGCAATGATGGGCCCACTCAAGCTATGGCCCTTACCATGGAAGCATTTACTTACATTAATTACGAGAGTTTTTTTTTTTTCCATTAAATGTAGAATGGACTACACACTTATTATAGATTTGGACCATCCAACTAAAAATCATATTTGTACATTAGATAAATTACATTATCAACTTGTAAGGGGCAAAAAAAAAAAACATGATGATCTTATGATCAAACATGTCAAATACTTATGAAAATAATGGGTTATTAATAAAATAGTCCAATGATCTAGATTTAACATGCACACTTGTACTTTTCTCAAAAGTGTAGTTTCTTAGTTTTTAGCATTTAAGTTCTCCTTGGTGGATCCTAATTGATGAATGGCTTAGATCTTAACACATATGTCACTTTACATAATTATCATGACATGCATTCTAAAATTTCTCAATATAGTTGCATGCATTGTATAGAAGGAGAATTTTTTCACTAAATGCCCAGATAGTTGGACCAAAACTTACAGTCCAACTAGTTGTGTGTGAGCATTGCTCATATATATATATATATATATATATATATATATATATATATATATATATATATATATATATAACATACATCACTAAAGCCCCACAAAGCCCCTAAAATGAGACTCGGATTGTGTCCTACCTTTACCTGGATGCTAACCAGTGCTCATCGTGATGTAAGTATTTTATCCATATTGTTAATCATTTTTATATGATCATTTTAAGATATGAGCCAAAAATTGTGTTGTTTCAAGGCTTAAGTAGACCACAAAGTGAGGATTGAACATCCACCGTTAAAAACTTCTTGGAAGCTGGAGAAGTCCGGATCAAGTTAAAATTTGTATTTTCACTTCATCCAAGTCTGCATAACCTTATTAATAGGTTGGGTGGTAAAAACAGAGACGGTGGCCCCTGAAAAGGTTTCAATGGTGGTTGTCATTATCATTGCAGCTTCCTTTGATGTGTCCAGTGGAGCTGTGTATCTACTCTAAATTTTGGCTCATATATTAAAATATCATATAAAAACAATTAACGGTATGGAAAAAATACTTACACTACGATGGGCAACACAGAGCTCTGCCCGGACGGATTAGCGTCCGGGCGGAGGTAGGACGCAATCCGCGTCCGCTGACATGACCGTCCGTCTTTAGCTAGGTCCCCGCTTTCACGGTAAATACCATAGGGCCCACTCATGCACTGGATACACGTCCCACACAGGTGCCACATGGCACGTGTGCTGGGTTGACGTGCGCTAGAGCTAACGTGCGCGAATGGTCTTCCAAACTTCGCTATCATTACTCTTCTAAGCCGCCGGCCTGTCTCTTATTCGGTGAAATACCGTCGGATCAGTCATTCTCCGAACCTGATCTGTTTAAGGTCCCCTTCCATCCACCCAAAAACTCCCACCACAGATCTCTCTCTCTCTCTCTCTCTCTCTCTCTCTCTCTCTCTCTCTCTCTTCAATTTCACTCAAGAAAAGCCATGAACTGGGTCTTGCAGAGAATCAGGTCAGCAATTAGCACTGCACGCCTAAAATTACGTAGGATGATGGTCAGAGAGCACAGGGCTCACTGAGTGCCGTGCGCCCATTATCTCCCCATCTTAAGCGTTGGCGGGAATCTAGTAGCATTTCAAAGTTTGGAATTTTCAAAAATCCATTTTGGAATCAGTAGTGTTGAGATCCCCAGCCATCGTTTATGGATTGGGAGAGATATATGGGTTGTCGGAAGGCCATACACATGGCCAATCAGGTTGCCGGGATCTTCACTTCCTTATCTCTCTTTATAGAAGAGACGATGGGATTGAGCTTCTGTAAGTGGTGGTGTTGGATTAAGAACCCGCTCCATAATTTATACTTGTGAGGGCAGAGGAGTTTGAAATCCATCAAAACTCCTCCCTGAAATGCTCCACACCAGAATCGGAAATCCCAGTTCCTTTAAGATAGTGCCACCGGAATTGAAAATCCAGTTCCTTTAATACAGTGCGTATCACAGTAGTAGCACGCAGCCCCTGCACGAATTTCTGGATGTATCACAACTTAGTGGGGCCCACTGGTGCACCCAATCACACTATCCAACCATCAGGATAATCTAGACCCTTGATTAATAAGGCCCACATGACAGAATTCTTACAAGCCGTTGATCTTATGGGGTGACATGTGAATGGACGGTATCGTAGTGATCGGGACTAAGATTGTAATCTGATCCACTGCTATCCATGGTACTTTGTTTTTTTGTTTTGTTTTGTTTTGTTTTTTAATTCTTACATTGCTACAATCTTGATGTAGAGCGGTTCTCGAACACTTTCATGTCCAAGATGGACCAGAGAAGACCCGATCTGAGGTGGAAGTGATCATGACCGTCAGGACCCTAAAGGATCTGAGTCTCCCCGGATTTCGAGTGCGATTTACTCATACAACGATGTAGTTGTGGCCGCTGCAACGAAAATGTCAAGCTTTGGGCTGGTTTCTTCCCAGACGATCAGTATTTCTTAACAGCGACGCTCTTTGACAAGAACTTCACAAGAAAATACATTGCAGAGAACTGCAAGAGGCTTAAAGAAAGAAGTGAAATGCTTGCATCAGGCATGCAAAGGGAATTGGATGCTCGAAGAGCAATGCCGGTTTGTTTTGTTGAGTAGAGATTAGACATCTTTTAAGCTCTAAAACATTCAAAAGGAGAGATGGAATAGTGGAAGAAAATACTGTATGAGGTTGGCTTGAACATATATCCAGGTTCCTCTTGCACGAGAGATACTTGAAACTGCAATGCAATAACTCAGTGCCTTTGTTGATTCAATCCAACATAGCCGAAGCAAGCGCAGATCGATCAGAAATTTGAAGAAAATGTCATTCCCAAATGGGTTTTCTGATTATCAGCTGGGGAACACGATCTGGAGCGTTGATCTAGAGTAAGGATGGGCATTTCCCTCTTTCTAATTAGTTTTATGTTTTTCTGGTTTTTGCTTGCTTAGGGTAGAAGTAGCACTTAATCCATGTGGATTTGAAGAATGTGGATTCGGTGAGGCTGTGATGGTGGGGCCCACCTTGATGCATGAGCCCAAAAATGAAGCAGATCCAAATCTCAGGTGGACCACACCACAGGAAACAATGGTGATTGAATGCCCACCATTAGAAATCTCAGTTTGCTTGCCAACTGATATTTGTGTTTTCCCTTAATCTAGGTCTTTCTACACTAAGCAATTTACTCATCCAAATCAAGAAGGTGCTTAGTCATTGCATTGCAGTTTCAAATTTCCCTCCTGACATGTTAGCAAAGCACATGTGTAACCAATCTGCAGGCTCGGTGCAGTGGCAAGAGGAACCTGGAAAGATATTCAAGCCAACCTCATACAGTATTTTCTTCCACAATTCCATCTCTTCTTTGAATGTTTTAGAGCTTAAAAGGTGTCTCATCTCTACCCAACAAAACAAACTGGCATTGCTCTTCAATCATCCGATTCCTGCCCTTTGCATGCCCAATGCAAGCATTTCACTTCCTCTTGCAGTTCTCTACATTGTAGTTTCTTGTGAAGTTCGGATAGCGTTGCCGCTAGGAGATACTGAGTCTGGGAAGAAACTAGTCCAAAGCTCAACATTTTCATTGCAGCGGCCACAACTACATCGTTGTATGAGTAAATTGCACCGACTCGAAATCTGGGGAGATCGACCAAGATCCTTCAATCAATCTGAACTTGGTTTTGAAGATTTTCATAATCTTCCATCTCCAATATTACAGCTTCCACAATGCTAACAAAGCCCGGTGTCGTGTCAAAGACCATGCTTGAATAGATCTCGTCGCTTACCAGATGGATTCTGTCTGCCACAAGAAATCAAAGGAGCATGTTGAGCTCAGTTCGGCTTGCCGTTGTGCCTAATGGGTTTGAGGGATTGGGTATCAAGAACCCTTTAACTCTCATGTTATGCTTCTGGGCACGGGTGTTTGTGGGGTAAGTTTTATGGGAGAAAAGGAAGAGTTACAAATTTGAGAAGGTTTTTCTTGCACCCATGATGAGATGGTTAAAAAGGGGTTCTTGAAGGTATAAGATTCAAGAGTTTCAATGCTTTTTTAAGAGATGCCCAATTATACTTGAGGTTTTTCTCAAAGTACTCAAAGTGAAAATGTTTATTACTACCCTATGCAATAGTAAAGTGGATTTTCTTTTTTCTTTTTTCTTTCTTCAGCTGGGTTTCAAAAGAAGTTAATTTGTTGTGCTCTTGAAAAAGTTACTTCATGCTTATTTTTTGTAATCTCCACTTGCTGTAGTGGATTATTTCTTTGTCGGGATGAATCACGATTGTCTTGTAATTTTTTTTTTGCGGTTTGTGGACTTTTCTCTACTATCTTTTTTCTATTCATTGTACACGATTCTTACATGTGCCATGGAAATCAAATAGCATTTGATTTTGGAGGTGAATTATTTGGGTGGTGTTTCCAGTTGCATTATCGATCATGAACCATTTTTCCTATCATTGAGAATTGGTTTCCAATAACTTTAGTTCTTGAAAGCAGGCATGCAATGATAATCTTGAAATAGCCCAATTTCTTCTAATACTGACATGTTTTCTCATTTGAACATGATCGCAACACGGCTGCCTGCAGCCACGACTTAGTGAGATCAAAAGAGAGTTGAAAGAAAATAACGATGCAGGATTTTTCTTTGGTTCTTAAGTAATGGTTTTAGATGAATCAATAGCTGTAGAAATCTCAGATGCAAAGAACTTATTTGCATGCATGATGCATGCTTTAACGATTTTGCACCAAAACATCCCTACCACACTCATGGGATTTACGGTATTGTGATCAGATGAGAACCACTGTTTGGTGGGTCGTCAAGTGCATAGGCCGGATTCAATGGAACCAATTACCACAATCACATGGTTATGATCTTCCTATCACTACAAACTTTTGATGCTGCCCATTCACATGGGCCCCACAAGATCAATGGCCCCGATCACCAACTTTTGATGATGCACATTCACTTGATGCCCCACAAGATCAATGGCCTCAATCACCATAAACATTCGCCATGTGTATGAGCACACCGTATGCTCACACTGAGAATCCCAGGACGCATCTCTCACAATCAATAAACGGTAGGTGGGTATCTCAATCTAGCGATATAATTGTTGAGAGTCGTGGAAGCAAACCCAAAGTAGAATCAAACGAGCTAAAGTTAAACACAAATAAAGCAACAGAGAAAACACATAATTTTATGTGAGAAAAATATTATAGGAAAAAACTGCAGTACAAAGCAACGAACAATCCAATGTGATAATGAAAGTATAAGATATTAGATGAACTTACAGATGCGAAAAATCTTAGTTTCCTCCTTTCCAAACCCTAAAAATGATTTTGCTCTCCTTGTTCTCTACCATAATCCATACACCCATATATATAGTATTACACTCGGGAAACAAATCGTGCAGTTACGCAAAACCATGTATGCCATTAATCAATTCGTCGATCTAAGCTTCGATTGATCAACACTGATCGAGCACCCCTCGATCGATCGAGCCTCCATGTTTGATCAATCGAATATAATCAAAAGTGTCCAATGGGCAAACTAGAAAATTTGGAGAATTTTGATCAATCGATCAGTTTAGTCGATCGATCAATGATCCCTGTTATAGCATAAATTAAAGGCACCCGATTTCAATAATCTCCATTGTGGCTTTAATCTCCATGCTCCACTGCTCAAAGCTTCATCATCTATCTCTAATTGTCTCCATCATAGTATCAACATCATCATAATTTTTCGTGCACAATGTATTTTCATCAAACCTTTGCAAAAGCCTAGAGAAGTTGAACAGAATTTGAACTTCTCTGTAGGAACCACCTTTGTAAGCATATCCGTCGGATTCATGCTCATGTAAATCTTCTCAAGACTAATATTGCACTCTTCTAACACATGTCGGATAAAATGATGATGAACATCAATATGCTTAACACGATGATGATATACTAAATTATTTTCCAAATTGATCGTATTTTTCCTGTCACAATTATTCAATACGACCTCCTGCTGAAGCCTAAGTTTATTCATCATTCCTTTAAACCAAACACTTTTTTTAAATGCCTTTGTCACTACCATATATTCAGCTTTGGTTGGTAAAAGGGCAACTACAAACTAAAGCTTCGATATCCAAGTGATTGTTATACCTGCTAGCACAAACGAATAACAAGAAGTCGATCTTCTTTTTGTTGCGCAGCACGCCAACAACGCAGTGGGCCGAGATCCAATCTCAGGCCTCACCCACAAACGATAACCAAAAAGGAATATAAACTAGAAACAGATCAAAGCAATCCGAACAAAACCACAAGACAAGATATACGTGAAAAAATCTCAAACTAGGGTAAAAAACCACGAATGCAAACTTTCACTATGAATAAACAAAGATTACAGGGCAAAATACAAACCTCTCCCTTGAAAGAATATATAAAACCCTTAGCCCATACCTTTAGAAATATTTCTCAATATTCCTCATCTACCTAGAAAAGCCCTAGGAACCCCTATTTATAGTTTAGGTAACTTCCCTTTCGCATCCCAATTGCGAAAGGACTCAAATCCGCAGTTTCGCGCAAAATCGCGAAACAAACTGCGTAACCTACGACCGGTCCTAGTTCCCCTACAACCGGTCCTAGCTCTCCTACGACTGGTCCTAGGCCCCTAAGACTAGTCCTGAAAATTTCAGGACTGGTCCTAGACGGGAAAAAAAAAACAGCACAACTCGTTGGACTTCGAGTCGTGCTAGGGCTCGAACCTACGACCGGTCGAAGACGTCCTACAACCGGTCGAAGGCGGCCCAATGTAGCTCCACATTCTCAACAATCTCCCACTTGGAGACACATTGTCATAAATCTTCGTCTTCTTCATCCAAAGTGCACCACCTCCCCGTCTTCAATCTTGAAGACCAATCAAAGCTGAACAGAGCTTCAGCTTCTCCCTTGTGACTGCCTTAGTTAACATATCTGCAGGATTCTCACTTATATGAATCTTCTCCAGAACAATCGATCCATCTTCCAGTAACGAACGTATGAAGTGATATCTGATGACAATATGCTTGGTCCTTGAATGAAATGTTGAATTCTTAGCCAAGTGTATTGCACTCTGACTATCACTGTACAGCTTGCAATCTACTTGCTTCTTACCCAACTCTTCCATAAAACCTTGCATCCACACCATCTCCTTGCATACTTCTTTAGTCGCAACATATTCTGCTTCTGTCGTACTAATAGATACTATCTTCTGTAACTGAGAGACTCAACTGACTGCAGTACTACCCAGAGTAAACACATAACCTGTAATGCTTCTTCTGCTGTCGATATCTCCTGCCAAATTTGAATCTACGTATCCTTGCAGCCTGATTTCCGATCCACCATAACATAGCCCTACATCCTTAGTACCCACCAGGTATCTGAGGATCCACTTCACAGTTTCCCAATGTTCCTTCTCGGGGTTGTTCATGAACCTGCTAACAACTCCCACTGCTTGAGCAATGTCTGGTCTCATGCTTACCATAGCATACATGAGACTCCCAATCGCTGACGCATATAAGACTTTGGCCATGTAGTCTCGTTCCTCCTGCGTCTTTGCACCTTGCTCCTTAGATAGCTTGAAGTATTTGGCTAATAGAGTGTTAACCGGCTTAGCACCTCCCATATTGAATCAATCAAGTACCTTGGCTATGTACTCTACCTGTGACAAAATCAGTTTCTTATTTTTCCTGTCACGCTTTATCCTCATGCCTAGGATTTATTTTGCAGTTCCTAAATCCTTCATGGCAAATTCTCTAGACAGTTGTCTTTTGAGATCTGAGATGTCCTTCATGCTTGAACCAGCCACAAGCATATCATCAACGTACAGAAGAAGGATGATGTATGACGTATCAAACTTCTTCAAGTTACAACAGTGGTCTGCATGACATCTCCTAAAACCGTTTCCCGACATGAAATTATCGAACTTCTTGTACCACTGACTCGGGGCCTGCTTCAGGTCATATAGACTTTTCTTCAGTTTGCACACCTTGTTCTCATTACCTGGTGCCACGTATCCTGTCGGCTGATGCATATATATTTCTTCTTCAAGATCCCCATGAAGAAAGGCTGTCTTAACATCTAGCTGCTCTAGATGTAAGTTCTCTATAGCCACTATACTCAAGACCATGCGAATCGTAGACATTTTCACTACCGGTGAAAATATTTCAGTGAAATCGATACCTGCCTTCTGTTGAAAACCTTTTACAACCAGTCTCACTTTGTACCATTTCGAACCATCGTGCTCCTCCTTCAGTTTGTAAATCCACTTGTTATGAAGAGCTTTCTTACCCTTAGGTAAAATGACTAGCTTCCAAGTACGATTAGAATCAAGAGAGTCCATCTCCTCATCCATGGCCTACTCCCACTTAACCCGTGTATCTGACTGTAATGCCTCTTCAAAACACTCTGACTCACCATTATCTGTCAGCAGTAGATAATGTAAGGAGGGTGAGTATCGGACCGTGGGTCTCCTCTCTCGAGTAGACCTCCTCACAACCGGTGTCTATGGCTCTGCCTCATAATGCTCCTGTGCACGATCATCTTGTGGCGCTGTAACACCCATGTCCGGTAACTCTTCTAACTCTACGAATTCCTTTTCCTCAGCCTTATTTTCTTGCACACTGTCCTTATGCATCACTTTTTCATTAAATATTACGTCCTTGCTTCTGATGATTTTCTTATTTTCTGCATTCCAAAACCTGTAACCAAAATCATCCTGCCCATAGCCTATAAACGTGCACCTCCTGGACTTCGCATCCAGCTTGTTTCTGTGCTCTACATCAATGTGAACATATGAAGTGCAACCGAACACTCTGAGATGTGTAAGGTTCACTTCTTTCTTAGTCCATGTTTCTTCTGGTAGCCCACCATCCAATGGTGCTGAGGGACTTCTATTGATAAGATATACGGCAGTATTTACAGCATCTGCCCAAAAGGTCTTGGGCAACCCTGCATGTAACCTCATGCTCCTGGCGCGCTCAAGGATGGTCCTGTTAATGCGCTCAGCCACACCATTCTGCTGCGGTGTCCCTGGAATCATTTTCTGATGTTTGATTTTACTTGCTGCACATACTCCTCAAACCTCTTATCACAATACTCTCCCCCATTATCAGATCTGAGATATTTTACTGTTTTACCTGTCTTATTTTCTACCATAATTTTTCACTTCTCAAACGCATCAAATACATCAGATTTATGCTTTAAGAAATAAACTCACAGTTTTCTACTAGCATCATCAATAAAGAAAATAAAATAACGTGAGTCACCAAGCAATGATACCTGTGCCGGTCCCCACACGTCAGTGTGTACAAGTTCCAATAGATGCATCTTTGGAGCGCGTCCTGTCTTCTTGAAGCTTACCCTCTTCTGCTTGTCATATATGCAGTCCTCGCAGAATTCCAAGTCAAGAGACTTCAGCCCTGGTAGCTTTTCTTTTGACAACAACACTTTCATCCCTTTCTCACTCATATGTCTCAACCTCTGATGCCATAACTGCCCATTCACTCCAGTTGATGCGACTGAGAGTGAACCATACGATCCTGAAGTCACGTACAAAGTGTCTTCCTTTTTGCCTCGAGATATCACCAAGGCACCTTTTGTGATCTTTCAGGAATCACTTGTAAATGTCATCACATAACCAGTATTGGCCAACTGCCCCACTGAGATCAGATTCCTTCTCAAACTCGGTACATGTCTGACATCCTTCAGTTTCAAAACCGTTCCGTCTTTCTGATTGACCTAAACGTCCCCCTTTCCAACAATACTGAATGGCTCATCATCACCTAGGTAGCTCTCCCAAAGTCACCTAACACATAATCACGAAGAACTTCCTTACATGAAGTGGCATGAAACGAAGCACCTAAGTTTATAACCCATGACTCATTCCTTGTATCAAGAGACAAGATCAACGCCTCTGTGTCGCTCTCCTCAGACAGATTCATTGAATCCTTCCCACCTTGAGAGCTTCCTTCTTGTTTCTTGAGCGCCCTGCAATCACGTTTCATGTGCCCCTTCTTGCCGCAATGCCAACACCCATCTTTGTCTTTCGGTCCCTTGGACTTCTTCCTTGACTTAGAACGCCCGTGTTTATTGCCTCTTCTGTTCTACGATCTTCCTCTTCCTTCAACGTTTAGAGTATTCCCTGAATCCCCTAAGACTCCTGATGCCTTCCTTCTAGATTCTTCGCTGAGAATGAGACCGGACACATCATCAAATTTCAGCTTTGTCGACCCTGAAGAATTGCTCACAGCAATCACCAAACCATCCCAATTATCTGGCAGACTGGATAAGATCAATAGTTCCCTGACCTCATCCTTAAAAATGATGCCAACGGATTCCAACTGGTTCGTGACTGTATTGAACTCGTTTAGATGTTCAGCCACGCTCCCACCATCTGACATCTTCATGTTGAATAGTTATTTCATAAGATGAACCTTGTTGGATGCTGAGGGTTTTTCATACATGGTGGCTAGGGCTTCCATTAATTCTTTTGTCGTTTTCATCTTGGATATGTTGAAGGCGACGCTCTTAGATAAAGAGAGTCGGATCGTTCCTAAAGCCTTCCTATCCAGTAAAAACCATTCATCATCTGTCATCTTTTCTGGTTTCTTCTCTTTTCCTTCTAGAGGAATGTAGAGGTCCTTCTGATACAGATAATCTTCCATCTGCATCTTCCAGAAGGTAAAGTTTGAACCATCAAACTTCTCAATTCTAGTTTTTTCATCTCCGCCATCGCTCTCAATAGAACTAAACCAATAGCTCTGATACCAGTTGTTGCGCAGCACGCCAACAACGCAGTGGGCCGAGATCTAATCTCAGGCCTCACCCACAAACGACAAACAGAAAGGAATATAAACTAGAAATAGATCAAAGCAATCCAAACAAAACCACAAGACAAGATATACGTGGAAAAACTCCAAACTAGGGTAAAAAACCATGGATGCAAACTTTCACTATGAAGAAACAAAGATTACAAAGTAAAATACTAACCTCTCCCTTGGAAGAATATAGAAAACCCTTAGCCCACACCTTTAGAAATATTTTCTAATATTTCTCATCTACGTAGAAAAGCCCTAGGAACCCCTATTTATAGTTTAGGTAACTTCCCTTCCGCATCCCAATTGCGAAAGGACTCAAATCCGCAGTTTCACGCAAAATCACGGAACAAACTACGTAACCTACGATCGGTCCTAGCTCCCCTACGACCGGTCCTAGCTCTCCTACGACTGGTCCTAGGCCCCTAAGACTGGTCCTGAAAATTTCAGGACTGGTCCTAGACGGGAAAAAAAAATAGCACAACTCGCTGGACTTCGAGTCGTGTTAGGGCTCGAACCTACAACCGGTCGAAGACGTCCTACGACCAGTCGAATGCGGCCCAATGTGGCTCCACATTCTCAACACTTTTGTCCACGTTTCCAGTGTAATCCGAATCCATATAGACTATAAGTTTATCCTCTGATTTTCGAATGTCAATAGATAGTCCTTCATACCTTGTAGTCAATGTTGCTTGTTGGGGTTTGACATGTATCTACTCACAACACCAATTGCATGTGAAATATTCGGTCTCGTAGATACCATGGTATACATCAAACTATCAACAGTGCTTGATAAGGGCATACGAGGCATAAATACATTTTCTTCATTTGTAGTGGGACATTGCTTTGAAGAAAATCGAAAGTGATAGCAAGTTTGGCTTTGTCCATCTCAAACTTGACCAACATTTCTCTAAAGAATTCTGTCTAAGACAATTGTAACCTGCTCCTCTCCCTGTCTCTGTGTATATCAATGTTGAAAATCCTCTTTCCAACCCTCAAATCTTTCATCTCGAATGTCCTTGATAACTGAGTCTTCAATATATTAGTGTCAAATATGCCATGGTTGGTGATAAGCAAGTCATCAACATATAATACCAGTACAATGAATTTTCTATTAATTAGTGCTTTGAAGTACATATAATAATCATATTCACTTATGGTAAACTGTTAACTCACCAGGAAAGAATCAAATCTCTTATACAACTACCTAAGCGACTGTTTCAGTCCATATAATGACCTCCTTAACTTGCAAACCTTATTCCCTGAATCATGTATTTTGAACACTTCTGATTGAATCATGTAGATCTGCATTTTCAATTCCCCGTGTATGAAAGTAGTCTTTGCATTAATTTGTTCAAGTTTCAAATTAAATGAGGCAACCAATGCTAACACAAATTTGATAGATACTTGCTTAATCACATGTGCAAAAATATCGTTAAAGTCAACACTCTCCTTCTAGACATAACCTTCGCTACCAATCTGGCCTTGTACTTATCATGTTTCTTCCGATAGATTCACTTACATCCGATCACTTTACACCTAATAGGAAGATCCACCAACTCCCGCATGTCATTCTTATATAAGGAGTCTATCTCGTCTTACATTACCGCCATCTACTTCTCAGCATCTATGTCATCCGATGTTTTATTGGACATAGACGAGTTCCCGTCATCTATAATGAGAGCAAATGCGACATTCAAGTTATCTCTGTATCTTGCCGGTAATTTGCAATCTCTAGGTGAATTTCTCATCATAGGTAGTTGCTCCACCTGCTTCTATATTTCTTCCTACGACTCAGCTTCTATTTGTGTCTCACCTTTTTCGATTTCAACATCAATTGTTGTTGACTTTTTCATTTTCTTATGTTCAACCTTGCGAAACAAGGAATCCTCATCCAACCTGACGTTACGACTAATCTTGATCTTCCGTGTGACCCGCTCATATAACATGTATCTTTTCACACCATCACCATAGCTCACAAGGAAACATTTTTTCATCATTTGGTCTAACTTATCTCTCTCAATAGATGGTACATGAGTGTAAGAATTACAACTAAATACCCGCAGCCCTGAGAAATCTACATTATGACCACTCTACACTTCTGATAGAATTTTACAATTTATGGGCAGAGACAGGAACCGATGCACGAAATAATAAGCTTATTGGCGACCTCAATCCATAACTTCTTACCCAATGTAACTTTGTTCAACATGCTTCGGGCACTCTCCAAGAGAGTCTTATTTATTCGTTTTGTCATCACATTCTACTATGGTGTATGTCTTACTGTATTGTGTCTAACAATCCCTCCATCTTCAAAAGCTGATTGAATTCTTTCGAAGTGAATTCTCCATCATTATCTATTATCAACTTTTGCCATTATCGTTTTTTCACTATTGTCCTCCATATCTTGAAAGTGACGAAAACATTAAATTTATTTTTCAGAAAGTAAACCCACACCTTTCTTGAGAAATCATCAATGAATGTGACAAAAAATAACAATCCTCTCCCAGAAACCACAGGCGATGGCCCCCATACATCCGAATGTAAATAATCAAGTATACATTTACTTATATGTTTTCTAGACTTAAAAGACACCTGTGATTGTTTACTAGATATGCAGTATTTACATGTATTAATATTAACACTTTTAAATGTAAGAATTAAATAACGATAAGAAAGTACCTTCATATCGCGCTCTAGGCATGTATGCCACAAATGTGCAGACATGGATTTCGCTACTGGTGCCATAGTTCCACTCAATATGATATTCTCAGTCAGCTTGTAAAGGTTACCAGTCCACTATACTTTTATAAAAATGAGTGTCTCCTTTGAAACTTTTAAAACACAATTAAATCTGGTAAACTTGCATCCAAGTGCCTCTAGAGCTCCTAGAGATATCAAATTCTTCATTAGATTAGGAATGTATATCACATCTATCGAGATACTCTCAATTTCATTAAACATCTTAATGCGCACCAATCCGATACCAATAACCTTACAGGCAATGTCATTGCTCATAAACACTTGTTCGCCATCATATTCATTTTAATTGGTGAACCAACTCCAATGAGAAGACATGTGATATGAAGCCACTTAATTTAAAACTCACCCGTTGCTGAGATACTCGGATTTAGATGTGATCAATATGTCACAACCACTCGCCTCCTCATTAGATTCCATTGTGTTGGCCTCCCTCAGCGAGTCCTCTGACTTCTCTCCCTTTTGGACTTTAGGATTCCAAAAATCCTTCTTCATGTGCCCCAACTTTCCACGTTTCCAGTACTTCATTTTCCCTTTATCTTTCAACTTGGACTCTCATAATTGGAAGTTCTTCCCCTAGCAACCAACACATCTGTAGAAGAACTCCATCACTGTCATTTTTTCTCTACTGCTTCGAATGAAGGACTGAAATAATAATTTCGACATCAATGATCTCCTTATCGTGGGACATAGTGTCTACGAGACTCTCGTACGACCCTAGAAAAGAATAACAGGATTAAAGCTTGGTTTTCTTCGTCGATTCTCACCTTCACACTCATCAACTTGCAAAGTAATTGATTAAACGTGCTAATATGTTCATTAAGATCTGACCCTTTCGTCATTTTTAGATTATAAAATTGTTTCTGAAGATACAGACTATTATTGAGAGATTTCGTCATGTGCAAACTTTCTAATTTCATTCAATACCCTGCGGTGGTCTTCTGATCAAGGACATTATAAAGGACATCATCCGCTAAATATAATTGGATCGAAGTAATCACATTTTAGTCAAGTTCTTCCCACTCTTCATCACTAATAGTTGCAAGAAGCCTCGTTATACTAATGAGTGATTGTTGCAATCCTTATTAAAGTAGAATGCCTTTAATATTCGCCTTACATAGTTCAAAGTGCTTTTTTCCAGTAAACTTCTATGTCTCATACTTCATATTTGATCGCTTCATTGCCATGTCTCGGATTCAAACTCAAATCCCAATGTATAGATCTGATACCACTTGTTGGGAATCGCGAAAGCAAACCCCGAATAAAATAAAGCAAGCGAAAAATAACACAAACAAAATAACACAGAGAGCACAATTTTACGTGGAAAAACTCTTGTGGAAAAAAATCACAGCATAAAGCGACAAACAATCTACTATGAAAATAAAAATACAAGAGATTAGATGAACTTACATATGCGAAAATCTTAGTTTCCTCCCTTCCAAATCTTATAAATGATTTTGTTCTTCCTGTTCCCTACCATAATCCTGTATTACACCCATATATATAGTATTACACTTGGAATAGAAAATAAATTGTGCAATTATGCAAAACTATGTGTGTCGTTGGTCTAAGCTTCAATCAATCGATCGAGCCTCCATGTTTGACCAATGTAACATGTTCAAAAATGTCTAGCAAGAAAATTTAAAATTTTAAAACTTTTCGATCAATCAATCAATCTAGTCAATCAATGACTCTTATTTCAACATTGTTTAACACACCCAATTTCAACAAGGGTGCAAAAGTCTCGTTGAGACTTAAGCAACTGGTAAAGCCCCATTTGGACAAAAGGATAGAGCGCTGGACAAAACACATTCATCATGATGGCCCCATGGAACTATAGAACTTTTTCTAGCACAACTCAAGGAAACAGATTGGCCTGCCACTGGCCCATGGGCCATGGCTAGTGGTCGGTTCTCTGTTGGCCGCACAATGATGTATGTGTTGTTGTGTTTTTTAGTATAAAAATAAATTTTAAAAATAAAAATTATTTTTAAAAAGTAAATAAATATATTAATTATTTAAACTTTTCATAAATAGTGCATATAGCCAGTCGGTAAGAGAAAGGGTTTTTGCTTATGCAACCAGGGTTCAAATCTCCTCAAGGACAGTGCAAAGTACCGTTCGCGCGTGGCGTGGGCTATAGGGCTACTTGGGCACTTTTTGCTGCTTTATTAGGCACACTTTGTACTTCGCATGTGTGCATCCTCGTAGTCTTTTTGGCACTCAGTTCAAACTTTTCAAGCCATGGTACAACTAGAATTGAACTAGAGTTTACCCTAATGCTTTATTACATTTTTGTTGATTGAGAGTAATTGTGATATGATTGTACATGTGGCACCTATGCCACGTGTCGCTTATGGTACAACTAGAATTGAACTAGGGTTTACCCTAATGTTTTATTACATTTTTGTTGATTGAGAGTAATTGTAATATGATTGTACATGTGGCACCTATGCCACGTGTCGCTTATGTGGAAATAATTTTTACTATTGGATAACTATTTCTGTCTGAATGAGTGCAGAAATAACTGTCATAAGACAGAGTCATGTCCTTTTATGAAAGGCTATTGTTTGCTATGAATAAGTATGGATTTCTTGAAAAGGCACATTAGCATCTCTTTACGAAGAAATCTATAACCTTTCAATTGATATAAATCCTGTATACTATAATTCAGAATAGAACACTCTTAATTCTTAAGATTATATCATCTTCTATGCAATTACTCTCGATCTAACATCTTACTAAGTTTCTTCTGAACGTCTTAAAAGCATATCGGTGTCAAAACTAGAGATCTATACAACACTTAAATGTGTAAATTTTTCGTATTGAAATTTGGATCGAGAGTTCCTTGTATTCTGAAGACAATTTGCAAAATTTCTTCATTTGCACTTGCTGAAACTTTCAGAAAAAGGATAGCAAATCTGTCTTGAGAATTTGACTATTCAAGTCGAGCCTTGAGCCTGATAAATCCGATTATCTCGTTATCTTTTTCTTCTATCCTCTGTTGTATATAAGAAACACTTAATTTTCTAACATGTGCTTCATCAATGCCATACATCTGTTTTTGCATATCATTTTATAGTGTGAAATAAAAAATTAGGTAAATTCAAATCTCGAGTAGACTATATAGTGTTGATTGAGCGACCATCATTAAAAACTTCTTAGGCCACTAAGGTTTTGGATCAATCTGATATTTTTTTTATTTATCTTCGTCTAGTTCTATATGACCTAACCAACAAGTTAGATATCAAATGAACATTACAGTGGATCTGAGGAGGTTTTTCACTGTAGACATTATATCACTACTGTGTATATTCAATCCCCTTTCCTGTTGGGTGGACCATTTGATTTTTGGATCTGCTTCATTTTTAGGCTCATATCCTAACATCAGCATACAAAATAAATGAATCTTGTGAAATTCTCACAAACATCATGGTGGCCCACCTAACTTCTGTGCGTAGGAAAATTCCTTAGACTTGCATGATTCCCTCCTGGAATCATGACGTGGTACATGGTTTCTTTCATATGCTTGAAAGCATGATTCCCACTCGCACGTGTTTCTGCTCAACATAAATTGCCACTTCATTGTCTTAGAATGATAGGTGGATGGATAGACAGAGAGGATCTTACACGGCGGAACGAGTGATGCCGTTGGTTAGTTAGAGATTTGCCACTTAGAAAACTATGGTAGTAATGTTTAGTAGCCCCATACATCACTGACATGAGACACCTGGGTACGACATTTGACCACTGCCCCCCCCCCCCCCCCCCCCCCCCACCTATTCTCAAACTTTAAATGGGTAGGACAGCCCTCAGATCTCATAATCTAGGGGGCACTGAAAGTCAATTCATTAATATATTTTCTAACTTTAAATAAGCAGGACGGCAGGTACGTGAGATGAGCCGGCCCTTTGAAATCGAGGGCTTCAAGTGGGCATTTATTTATTTTTATTTTTCCTCTACAAACTATAAAACCTTGCTTGGTTGTCCGGCTTCTAAAACACCCAAGCATTTTGGGGCCTACCATGTTGTTTGTTAGGAATCTACTCCATTCATCAGATTCACTTCTCAATGATCGGCCATGTAGCCATAAATCAACCAGATAGGTGGGCCACATCATAGAGAATAATGTGAATAGGACATCAACCATAGGCCTGTTTGCTGGGCGACAATGGGAAGATAAGAACATCAGACTCAAATGGACCACACCACCTGTTCATTTACCTATTTATCTGGCTATATATACTTATGTGGGGCATACCATATTGTATGTATTCCATCCAACCCATGCATTGAGTCCTATCGTGAGTATGGGTTGCTCCAAAAATCAAGACTATCAAGTTATTAGGTGGACGACGTGATTGAAAACAACCAGCGAATATCAAAAAAACCTCTAAATTCACGTGGTGGGCCATATGCAGCTGGAATGGTCCAACTTTTAGGGCACAAAACTTTCATAGTGGAGCGATCCTTCTGGACATGTGGGATGCCATACATATTGAAGGTGACCTAGCATGTGATGCTTGTAGAATAAGCATATTTTGCCAGGACAGGTTGGATGGTGAGGACTTCACCATCCACCTTGGTGGTGAAGTGATGTGGGGAGATACAATTGGCAGGGCCGTATGATTCGAAACTCAGGACGGTAACACCACAGGAAGCAGTTGGGGTGGGAGAGCCACCATTGAAACCTTGTTGGGGCTACTCAAGTTTTGGATCAGAAACATATTTGTGTTTATTGTGGTCACCTTATGAACAGATTTCAATGGTGGCATTAAACATCATGGTGACCTCGGAAAAGTTCAATGGTAGGTATCCTCATCGCAATTGTTTCCTGTGGTGTGGCCCACTTGGTTCTTAGATCAGGCTCATTTTTTATCACTTCCTAACATTACTTGGCCAAATTGATGTACAGACATATCAGTGGGTCCACTTTTTTTCTTCTTTTTTTTCTTTTTTTTTTTTATGGCCTATTTGTATCAAGTGAAATCCATTCCACCCAGGTAAGAGCCCTTATGTAACTTGTCACTGTAGATACACGGACCATTCCATTAAAGAACTTAGATGAGCAACATTAATGGAAACAGTGTAAAATGAATGCTAAAACCTCTCAAGTTTAAGAAAATGGTCTGTTAGACATGTTCATATCAGCGATCCAAAGCATCCAAAACCATTGCCCAAATACAAATGCTATGGGGACCACCTTTTAAGAACAATGCTAACAGAGTCTCTCTTGGACCACATGCAGTACTGTGACATGTAAGTATTTTAGTATATTTTATATTTACCTCATGAAACCAAACCTTTACTAAATACTTTTAATAAATTATGAGATGCACTCTAAATAATTTGATCCATTGAGACTATTGATATGAAAACATAACAGTGATTGCTATATTGATCAAAGTTTGACCAGGCATTATCACGGATACAAGAACCAGCGTTATCACATTATCACATATATAAGAACTTCCACTGACATAAGTCCAGTCGCATAAACATGTGGTATGAAAATTACATGCCAAGTTTGGTAAAATATGCTATTTTACACCTTAAATAAATGCCAACCTCATATATTCATTCACTTATGCATGTATAATAAATAAAAACAATGAAGATTAAAATAATAATAATAATAATAAGTCCATAACATCAGAATAATAATTTTCATAAATCAAAATGTACACAACTGTGATATTTATACTTATAAACATTTACTAACCAAACATCTCAAAAGGAGATACTGTCTTGGTTCTTGGGTTCATAAAAATCCACAGAGACCAACACCAGAATTCTAAAGAAAGTGCTATTTGACTTAAATACACCCTTATTATTTAAAGGTTATATATATAGAGACACGCCATTGCGCCTAACACCTGTCAAATATGAAGTCTTCCAGTAGTTACAAACAAGGACTCAAACCTTCTCTATGCTCTACCGCGCCTCATCTTTAATGACACTCATCTTTTTCAAAGAAAAATGAAATTATTTTGCAATTTCCGAAATTTCTCTATGAGGTTGGGGGTGGTGAGTCCGGTGACTCATCCACCGCACAAGTGGCATGCATGTGAATCACTCCATACCATTCACATCATGGCTACCACTTAGGGTGAGGCACATGTCAAAAATCACACTGATTGCACGAAATCGACCATATGATGTTTATCTGTTGATGAATTAGTGTTGGGGAACTGTGGAAATACCCGTAGACAAATCAAGCAAAGTGCTCCCGACCGCAAATCCAAATCCAACAAGAACAATCCAAATTTTACATGAAAAAATCCTTGCCGTAAAAAAATTAATAAATAAATAAAAATAAAAATAAAAATAAATTATGACATAAAGCGACAAATAATGCACTATGAAAGCAGAAATTACAAGAGATAGTGTTACCGATTCGAACAAGCCTCAATCCACTTCACAAGTACTAACTATGCCCTTGAAACCCTTAGGAACGAATTCGAAAGCCCTAAAACACCTCTATACCCAAATCCCGATTACACCTCATATATAAAGTATCACAACCGGAATAGGAAACAAATCCCGCACTCACGCAATTCTGTGCGCACTCGATGGGACCTTCAATGACATTGAGTAGCAACACCAAAACATTCCAGCAACCAACATGAATTTTTTAGATTTTTCCGATGATGTCAACCTCCGTTCACTGGCATCAAGTGGTCTATTGATGGCATCAACAGACCTGTTACTTGCAGATTTAAGACATCAACAACAGTTAGCGTTGATGAACACTTGTTTTTAGCTGCCCACTTAGGGGAGCCAACGGGCAGCTAAGATTTTCCTTGTGGCAACATATTCAGGCTATGCTGTCTGTCCGCTAATCAGTAGAACCACAGTTTGTGAAAGCAGGGGATGGCTAAAAATATTTTGACATGTTCCTCTACACCTTTCTTTTGTTTCTAGCATCATGTACGGTTCGAACAGTGGAATGCCCTGACTTTTATCTGTAGCATCACAACAATGGGACCCACCTGATGCAATGTTTGGATCTCACATAATTGTCCTACATGGGGAGATGGGACTCTGTGATACATAAATGTCAGATTGGCAATCTGAGGTCTACTGCCTCTACCAATCGGGTGCCCCCCTGCTTCCATTTGTTGGACTCTCTGATACATAAATGTCAGCTTGGCAATCTGAGGTCTACTGCCTCAACCAATCGGGTGCCCCCCTGCTTCCATTTGTTGGACCACCCATAGATCTACTTGTATGAATGGCTTCCCGGTGGGGCCCATCAAATCGCCACCATCAGGTGAAATTCTAAAAAATTTAAGTTATCTGTGTACAGTCTCTACCATAATAAATACATATGTACATATATGTATACTCCATAATACGCATGCAGCGCAGATGTTCATATGCCAGCTTCATAAGTTCTTTATTGATGCGTAAGCTTCCGAATGTATGTCATAGCACTCTGCATCCCATGAGAAATCTTTCAACATCGCATCCTTTATCTTCAGATTCCACTGAGTAGGGTCATTCTTCTGCAGAGACCCGGTTAAGTTCAAACTTAAAAAATTCAATACTCCTAACTGGAAAAAAATAAAAATAAAAATCCTACTTGAGGGCCTGTTTGGTAGCAGCTTAGAATGAATTCATCTCATTTTAATTAACTGTAATTATGTATTAGAGTATATAAATCATCCATTACGAGGATTGTTTCCAATTGCTGGCAAAAAAAAAATGATCTCTAATACATACGATTAACTAAAATGTGATGAACTCATTTTAAGTGGTTGTCAAACAACAAGACGATTTTCCTAATTTCATTAGCATGTACACCTCAGCCTCTCTAGACCACCAGATGTTCCAAGCTGGCACGTACAGTGATCAACGAAGCTGTCCATTAGGTAGGCCCCACTGTGCAGATACTCTGGCTCAAAAAGCAGGCCAGTTCATTCATCAGATGGCTGGCTGATCACAGCTTATAGAACTAGTGAAGAGGTACCTAACTTTTTACTACCTGCACATTTGTGGACCCCCTGATTCTGGGGGAGGGGCACATACACAGTGGGACACACCCTGACTGATGGGTAAGATAATCGCATCCCTCTGCCATGTTGGCAGATGTGCCGGCATGTCGAGGACCGGGATATACACGCATGTGGAATTAGCAAAAATCTTATAAATAAATGTCAAAGCAGCACCAAGAAAAGAAAACTAAAATGAACTCTTTTAGGAGGAGCCATACGATTTGATCAAGAGCTTGGCTAAGGGACATATTTGCAAAGGTAGAGAGGAGATACAGTGACATGTTTGTGCTCCCAAAATCATGGTTCTCTGAATGCCTATGAAGAAATCACATGTGAGGATCAAGTCTTTCAAATCTTCGTGTTTGTTACAGTGAATTTTCTGTGATTCCATAGTTACCTTAAGGTGTAATCATTCAAGGTTATTGCAACTGGAGCAGCTCCATACTTGATTGCCTTGAGCTGAATTTGGAGAATTACATGAGATCAATGGTCTCTAATGTAGATAAAAGGAATGAAATAAGCATTAATGATTTTTCTAGGAAACTACCAAAGAGGAATTATAGGATCTTTGAACAAAAACTCGCAAACCAAAGTCGGGTTTACAGTTCTGATGAGCGGGGCCCATGGTCTGAAGATAAAGGTCTGTTTCGCTCCACCATAGATGGATGATGCCTGAAAAATCTCCCAGACAAGACAATCGTAACCTTGCCATTTTCGGCCTACAAATTAGATGCTTAAAAGAGAAACACAAAAGTGTTCACATTCGATGGAAAACAAAGTCCAAAGATTGGTGGATGGGATGTTCCAATCTGAGTCTTTTTTTCTTTTTTTTTGTGGCCTAACCCATCCATGATGGTGCACAATAGACCAATGGTCTGGTTAATCGTACCACGGGCCCTACTTATAAGCATTTAAAGCTTTGGGTCAAAGATCATATAATTTCTCACTACCAAAATGCCCAACTGGAATCTTAGACATAACTGCCAGAGCGAACTTTTGAAACCTAAATATGTACAGGGTAATGTTGATTTCCCGAAGAGAAAAAAAAAAACTAGTATTTGGTATGTAGCTAAGCTCCTGTTTGGAGTTCAATATGTGATTTTGCTCAACGTACTGGGACTTGTAGCACTGGATCATGAAAGGATTGGCACAAGATGATGTCGGATCCGGCAAGGACTAGGTGTGATACACCTTCATTGTATTTGTTTATAAATCGTACATTTTCATCCTGCTCAAGAAACAGATACCAAAAATCATCAGGTTACAAACAAACATAAAACAAAAGCTCATTGCACTGTAAATCTGTATTTTACAGTGACGGCAAGCTTGTCGGTAAAAGCCATCTCTAATCATTGGTGTAGATTTTTCTGATCGCAGAGACTGAACACTTTCAAAAGACCCAAAGAAGATAATGAACCCATTCTTGACATTTTACCTTGAGTTCTTCTTGAAATGATTCCAATTCAGCATTAATGCTTGGTGTTTTGCTAGCCCCCATGAAGACAAACTGATGATGTTATTGAAAAAATCAGGGTCCAAATATGAAAAGAAAACCCTTTTTTTTTTGCAAAACTCATTTTTTGATTGACCATGGTGCTAAAAAATAACCTGAGCCCCCTTCCTCCTAGCAAGCAAAACAGCTGCCTTCAGATTCTCCAAGTCAACATCTGAAACTTGGGAATAGATGCATCCGACCTGATAGATAATGTCAACATCAAAACTAGTAGCCTGCTAGAAGTATGGAAAGCAGAGATGAAATGAATAGAACAGTAGTCATGAGAATGCTATCAAAGAAAAATAACTGAAAGGGTACAGCAATAAGAAACAGATGTAATCAAACCGAGTGTAGAGCGCTGGAACTGCAGGAAACCATGGATGGCAGCATCAGATTTATCAAAAAAATTAAGTGAATACGACAATGAGAAAGTTGAGAAGCCACCAATATAGAAAAGTCCTAACTGAAATCAATGAAGAGATTTTATTCATGATCAGGCCTCAAAAAGACACCTTGAGAAATTTTACATAGAAATGATTTTGGGGGAATTTTAGACATTCTTACAAAGTCTAAGGATATCTATGCTTAATGCTTTCAAGATGTTTGAAAAGATTCAATGTTTTTTTTTTTTTTTTTTTTTTTTTTTTTTTGGGGGGGGGGGGGGGGGGCAGAAGGATAGGAAAATGATAAACGTGCTTGGCAGGTTATTTGGAATTTCGAATGGGGGCCAATAGACTGCTGATCGAAGTGGAATTTTGAGGGGGGAAAAAAAAATTTAACATTTTTAATTAAAAAAATTCTAAAGAATCCCCAAATTACCAAGAATCACTAGATCAGGTTATATACATGTTGATTTTGTGTTTGGACACCAGATTGCAACTGATTTGCAAAAAATTGGTAACTTTTAAATTTTTTCCTAATTTTCCATAGCTCAGCCATCTCCTCCAAATCCATGTTTTTTCATGCCAAACATGAACAATCATAGATTTGTAACCATTTCACACTAATTTAACATGATTTACAGGGAAAAAAAAAAAACATGGATCAAAAATCGAAAATGCTCACCGGATCAAACATCTAGGTATTATCGACACTACCTATGTGTTTTGTATCGCACAAGTGGGGTACAAGATATATCATGGGATATATCAGCTGATACCGTCATACTGAAAACATTGGTTATTACACCTGGTTGAATACTTGCATTGGAGGATCACTTCATGTCTCTGAATTGAAAGACCATCATATTCAGCCATATTGACCGTGTACTGGTTTTGACTAATCCATAGACTTGAGGTCGTGTTGGAATTTCATAGTCCTAGTGTTGTGTGCTTTGGCTCACCCTATGAGCTTAAATTAGTGACTAACGTATGGGTGTCATTGGGTGCATTTATTAGGATATGGTACAACAAATACATGCTCCAACATGGGATCCAGTTGTTACCTCGAGGAACTTATTTGTGGGTTAATTAGCGATTAGACCATCCATCAAGTGGTTTTCTAGCTGAGCCAGACGATTAAAAGGTTTTTCATATTTAATAGAAGGTTTTTAACTGTTGATCTTTTGTTTTAACTGGAAAACTGGTTTATCATGCTTGATGAGCATCTTATGGTTAAAATCTTGTGGCCCACCTCTTATGCCAGCATGTGAGTCCAATTAAGAGTGGATGACACTGGAGAACAGAGCGAGTTGGTTAGTTTGGGTGCATAGATAAAGCAGGCATATTATTTTTTTATGGTGACATGCACCATAACCGGTGTTCCCTTTAAAACCATAACTCCGCCTTATGGGGGTGGCAAGACTCGGAGAGCCTTGGTCAGATGGCATAAATCAAGGGTATGATTTTTTGAAACCTGAAGAGGAACCTCATTAAGTTCTTTTGAAACCTGAAATTTTTCAAATTCTTATGCTTCCATGTTTTTCAAAAAATCACTGACAACAAGAAGTTCCCCAAAAAAGTTCATTTTATTGCTTACCCTGCACATATAGATACAGTGAAGTGTTTCCAAGCATATGCTATACTATTGTTTGATTCTCTTAAGCAACCTGTAAAAATGACATCAATATTCCTCTAACCATTCAGAAAATATAAGACATGTACTGTTTTTCTTTTCTTTTTTCCTTTCCTTTTCTTATTTATTTATTTTTACGATAGCTATTGCTGCAGCATAAACATTGGCAACATCTTTCTCCATTATATCACCATTGGAATCAAATGCATACTTGTTATGCAAAAGGCACATAATTTACCATACATAAAAATGTTATTATGCACTGCTTACGATCACAGAAGACGTATGTCCAGAGAACCCAAGGCGCTGCTTCAATGCAATTTTGCAAACAGATTTTCCTTTCATATCATCTGCAGAATACTTTGCTGGAAGAAATTTGTCTTTGGAAGGATCCCAGATGGTATCATCAAATCCATAAGGGGAAACCAACAACTTCTCCCTAGAACAAATGAAAAGGAGAAAAAACAAACAAGGAGGCACCCAATAATAACAATCATAACAGTGAGGAGACCCATAGAAATTTTGAAATAATTTATCTAGGAACTTCCTAGAAACCCATGTGCAGAATAGCGAATGTCACCCACTTGTGGATGGCTAATGTGGATTCCAATCCATGGCTCAAATTGCGAATGATTCTATCTTTTGAGTGAATGGATGACGCCACCACTACTTTATTGGAGTAGACAATTCCACCCTGCAGATGTAAAACATGATAAAGATATAATATGATATTGAAGATTGTCAATCATTTTGCTTTGTGATGGGCACAGAAATGTTTAAAGCACATGTAAAAAAATGAAAAAATTGGGACAGCAGTTTCAATCCATGTCTATGTACATGAGAAAATATTCATAAAACAAAAAGAAGTGGGAGCAGTATTTAGTGAAGTAAGCAATTGAATCATGAATCAAAGAAACACAAAACAGTTGAGCTGCAGCAAATCACCAAATGGGTGACTTTTATAACATGTACAACTCTTAAGCCATGGCGTAGTAACTATTGAATCCTTGATGAACCATGATGGATGGCTATGATTATGTGTGCCCCAACTTACATGAAGATGATGGTTATGAGTGGTCACATAGGCTTTTCCCTCTTTAGCTCTTAGTCATTCTGTGTTATAGCTGAAGTTTTTAATTAATATGCATGGCTTTGTAAAAAAAAGTAAAGATTGTAAGATAATAAAAAAAACAATGTCAGACGAAAGGAGGAAAAGTACAATGTTACCTATTTATAAGAACAAAGGAGACATAGAGGCTGCAGTAACTATTGTGGGATTAAACTTAAGAGCCATATAATGATTCTTTGGGAGAGAGTGATAGAGAAAAGACTAAAGCATGATCTGAATGTATCAAAAAATCAGTTTGGTTTCATGCCTAGAGAGGTCTACCACCAAAGCTATTTTCATACTTAACCAGTTGAAGGAGAAATACAGGGAAAGAAGGATCTCCATAGTCTTTGTTGACTTAAGGAAAGCATTCGATAGGGTCCCTAGAGAGTTAATCTAGTAGGTGTTGGGAAATATAGGAGTCTCAAGAGGATATATTGACATTGTTACGGATGTATGAAGAAGCAATGACAAATGTGAGGACCTCTAATGGAGAGACAAGTGAGTTCCCAATTACTGTAGGCTTACACCAAGGGTCATCATTGAGCCCATACCCATGTGCATTAGTATGGATGAGAGAACATGGCATTTGCAAGAGATCTCATGATGCATGGACATGTGATGACCTAACCCAAGATGCATGTATTATCAGGTTAAAGAATATTCAAATAAATACACCAATTAACTAACTGTTTCCAATCAAAGGGGTTAGGTAAATCTAAACACAAAGATGAGGTTATTCCGTTAGGATCATGCCCATTAGCAGAAGATCACGTAAACAGTAAAAAAGGAGGACCTCAGAATATGAAGATATCCCAGATCTAGCATAAGTCAGTCCACGATTAAGCTTGGATTTGATTCTACTAACTAACCATTCCTCTTTTCCGTTCAAACTAGAAAGGAGATATTCAAAGAGGAACGAAAGGGGTGAAAGATAAGAGGTTCAAGATGAAGAAGGTATTGGTCCTTTTGTCGTCAAAAGAAAAGGAGGATGATTTTTACCTTTTCCTGCACCTCGAAGATTTTAGAAAGAGGGAACCTGAAATCGGGGTGGAATCCTCAACACCCAAGGGCCAATCCTGAAACCCTGATCTCTTGAATAAAGAGGAAGAAAAGAGATAAATTTCTATTCATTCAATAATAATGAAAATAGGGTTTCTCACAACATGTATATAAGATATGTAAAAAGTAAAAGAACACTAAAGTCCCTGAAAATAAGAAAATAATAAAAAAATGAAAAGTAAAGAAAGTGCAATAAATCCCCTGAAATAAGGAAAAGAAAAAAAAAAAAAAAAAAGGCCTAAAACTAAAACACTTGTGGTAGGGTGTGAAATCCAACCCATGGATCTATGGTCAAGGTGCAGTCATGCCGCCCCTGCACTCGTATCGTGTCAAAAAATGGGTCCGATGGACCTAACGTCCATCCACATCAACTCCTCCGCTCCGGTGCTTTGTCGGCGATGCCTCCTCCTCTGGTACACTCTAAATGGTGCGCCACTGATGTCCGCATCATCCCATGATGTATGTTGTTTGCAAATGACAGTTTTTATTAACAAGATAAGAGAGGGCGTAAACAAAAAACTAGATTTGGGGAGGTATGCTCCAAAATCTAAAGTATTTAAAATTAGTCAAACTAAGCAAAGTATATGTGGTGCAATTTTAGTAATAATAGGAGTGAAAATGAGAATTTTCCAAAATGACCACTTTCGATACCTCGGGTCAATAATTCATGAGACTGGAGAAATTCAAAAGGATGTTGCCCATAGAATTCAAGCTGGGCGGAAAAAATGGAGTTTTATGTCATCATTGTCTACCACTCAAACTAAAAGGGATTTTTTTTTAAGGATAGTTATATGACCAGCCATGCGTTATGGGAAGAATGTTGGGTAGTTCACAAACTACATGTTCACAGGATGGCAAGACAAGGATAGAATTAGAAAGGAATGCATTCAAGGGAACGTAGGAGTAGCACCGATAAGTAATAAGATGAGGGAAAGTAGAATTAGATGGTTTGGTCATGTGAGACCAAGAACTCCGCCAATTGGAAGGAGTGAGTTGGTACAAGTTGAAGGCTCTAAAAGGACAAGAAGAATGCCCAAAAAGACATGGGTGGAGGTAGGAAATACTTGATGACTTGTGGTCTAACTGAAGGTTTGGTCCTTGATAGAGTGGAATAGCATAAACGAATTCATGTATCCAACCCCAATAAGTTGGGATAAAGCTTAAATGTTGATGATGATGATGAGCTTTATGTAACTTACGCAAAGGGGTGTTTTATCATTTCACAAACATTACAAAAACCCTGATAAAATGAGAGAGTAGAGTGGACGTCCCTAATCCTTGAGCCCTCACTTTCTTTTGTTCTTTACTTATCTTCTCTTTCTCCCAACCTTTTCACAGAACAATAACAAAGCCAGATCTTGTTTGAGCTAACATTAGTTATTATTCCACAAAACTCTTCTTTGGAGAGCTTCTAACTTCATGATGATTTTCACTGGAGACTGAAGACAGGTGATGAAGGAAGGCTTGACAACACAGCTTTGCTGAAAATAATCCTACCTCCTAGGGAAAGCTCTCCAAGATGTGTGTCTAAACTGGAACCTCTCTACCACCCCGTTCTTACTATTGGGATTCCCAAATGATTTAGATTATCAACAGCTACCTTACATCCGATATCATTTGTTATTTCAGATAGACATGTAGATCTGTTAGATGCGCTACTTCCGCCCTGAGCCCTAGGCGATGCTCCACCACTGGGATATGTATCCTAATATTCTTCTTTGGGCCACTAGGGGTGTGTGTGCGCATGCGTGCGTCCGCGTGAGCGTGTTTGCGTGTGGTCCACACTTATGCTTTTGGTAATAGGATAGTACAAAAGCAAAATGTAGGGAAAAAAAGGTCCATCCATTGTAGGCATGTGTTTGTTGTGTCTTTTCAAACTCGATTAAATACTGTGGATTGAGCAATTAAATAATATAGATAAGAAGAAAAATAGAAGACAACCATAATGTGTGGGACAATCAAGCTTGGGGGGCATTCTTCTTGAAATAATGAGTTTTTTAATTATGAGGTGCATCCTTCTTGCATTAAGAAACATTGCATATGCAGCAGACAACCCAAAGCAGCAGCTTTGGACTTCCTTTGCAGTATCCAATCCGATTCTATTGTAATAAGAGTGAATTGGACAGTGTAGACCTCAGGTCTCAATTTGAGCAGCGTGATTGTAAATTCCTGCAGGTGAATTAGCCAGAACTGCAATTACAACATTTTGGTTGAGACTAAAAACTGCTGTTGTTAAGTCATTCATCACTGGTAGCCTTTTCCGTCCATGACAAGTTGTCCTCGGTTTCTGAAGAATACCAGTAAATTTACCTGCTGGAAGAATTTTAAATTAACATCTTCTGGTTGAATCCATACAGACGTCAGCATTTTCTTGAGATCTTTTCCAAATCAAAATCCTTATCCTATATTGTTGAGAAGTGACGTTAAAAGGGCTTTCTTGTAAAACTAGCTCTATAAGGTCTTTTTTTGCAATGTAAGTACTAGTAGGGTGTTATTAGTATTTTTTTCAAAGTTGCTTATATAAATAATAGGGGGTTGATGCACATGGGGTTAAGCTCTCCAAAACTCTCTTTTTCTCCTTTTCTTCCTCTGTTCTCTTCTTTTCTTCTGTCCTTTTTCATCTCTCTTGCTAGTTCTCTTCCTTTTATTTCTTCTCGGTATCAAAGCACCTGCATTTTTCTATGTTGATTGAAGGTTTCTTGGATGGGACCGACTGCTGACATCATCATGCCATACAGGTGATGTCAGCAATACACCCTAAGATGGTCCCATGAAGAAGAAAAGTATGGGATTTTGAAGAGAATGATTTAAGAAGAATTATGGTAATTTTTTTTCAGGAACTTTGAATAAGTATTTGGTGGTATTTTACTTGAAATAGATAAGTCTCAAAAAAGAGAGCCAACTCAGTTTTGTGCGTGCCTTTTTCCTAAGAGATTTTTTGTGGAACTTTTCCACATTGATTTGATACGGTTGACCTGTTGCCACCTCTAGAAATCATCTCATTCCGTTGAGATTTGAGAGATTTATGATGATATTTGTGAAGGAATGGTGTCATACAACCCTTTTCTGTCAAACTGTTTATCTATCTTTTTTGTTGAGCCTCTTTGAAATTCTACATGGTACTTTCACTATACTTTGGAGAATATGAGTTGTTTTAAATGAAATACACTGGCTGGACATAAAGGAAGAAGGGGGAGGGGGGAAGGGTATTTTCTGAAGAAGATAGGTAAAGGCATATCTCAATGTAGGTAGTCTATAAGTTTCAAAAGGAAGAAGAAATAAAGTGCAGACAAAGATCAAGGGCACCGTGGCTTTAAAAGGGTGACTAAAATAAACGCTTCTTCCATACTAGCATTGCTAGTGCAAGAGCACGCACCAATTGGATTAGCAGTTTGATGATCACAGGGTTAGAGAGGAGGATACAATTTGTTCGTCAATTGTTCATTTCTACTCGAAGTTACTAGCTTGCAAAGAGAGGAGGCCTTTGTTGGATAACTTGTCATTCTGGTCTTTCCCTCCTGTGGACAGGGATTCACTAGAAAGACCAGTTTCAGAAGAAGAAATCAAAGCTGCTATTGACTCCTTGGGTAGAGATAAGGCCCCAAGACTGGATAACTATCCAATGGCCTCATGAAGTTTTTTGGGAGGTTCTTAAGAAAGATGTGATGGAATTTGTGAAAGAGTTCTTCGATACAGGCAGGCTTGCAAAAGGGATGAGAGCCTCTTTCATCGCAATCATCCCCAAGAAAGAGGGAGCTAAGACTCTTTAAATATTTTCATCCAAGCAGTTTAATAGGTAGCCCATACAAGATTTTAGCTAAAAATTTTGCCTCCATATCCAAGTCGGTGATAGCTTCGGTCATATCAGAGAGTCAAGGAGCATTTGTTGCAAATAGACAGATATTAGATAGCGCCTTACTTGCACATGAATGCATTAATTCAAGACACAAAGGAAGAAACCTGACATAGAGAAGGCCTATGATAACATGGACTAGAGGTTTCTTGAATACATGTTAAAAAGGATTGGTTGGGGAAACAAATGGATTCTACGTATTCGTGAATGCTTCTCACTTCTTTTTCACTCTTGGTTAATGGTTCACCAAAAGGTTTTTTCAAGGCCTCAAGGGGTTTAAGGCAAGGAAACCTGCTCTCTCATCTTCAATTCATAGTGGTAGCGGAAGCTTTAAGTAAAATGCTAGAGAAAGGACAAGAAGTGGGACTTATAGATGGGTTTAAAGTAACAAAAGGTCAAGGAAACATCTCTCATTTACAATTTGCGGACGATACTATTCTCTTTTGCGAGGCAGAGATTGCAATGGTGGATAACCTAAGAAAAATTTTGGGGTGCTTTGAAGAGGTGTTAGGCTTAAAGATCAATGTGAAAAAGAGTGAAATGCTAGGCACTGGGATTTCTAAAGAAGAGGTATAGGCCTTTGCAAGCGTGTTCGGATGTGGGGTTGGGGTTTTTCCATCGTTGTACGTGGGCCTTCCATTATGCATAGGAAAAGTGGCCAAACATTTGTGGAGTAAGGTGATAGAAAGGTTTGAAAGAAAGTTATCCATGTGGAAGAGTCGCCATTTATCTCTAGCAGGTCACATTATGCTTATCAAAACGGCACTTTCCAATCTCCCACTTTACTTTATGTCTCTTGTTAAATGCCCGAAGACAGTTCTGGACAAGTTAGAAATTTTGAGATGTGACTTCCTATGGCAAGGGGCAAAGAAGAAGCATAAATTTTCACTTGCTTAAGTGGGAAGAGGTATGTAAACCTTTGTCTAAAGGCAAAGCAGGCATTAGAATATTGGAAGACGTGAATCCGACACTTCTAGGAAATGGTAATGGAGATCTAGATTGAAAGAGGGCAAGTTGTGGAGAGAAGTCCTTGTTTCTAAATATGGTGTTGAAGAAAGGGGATTGTAAAAATATTGTGTATATGACTACCATGGGTTATCATTAGTTGTAATATACTATGTATAGAGAAGCTGTAAATAGCTTTCCTCCTTTAGACTTGTAGAGTGGTTATTTAAACCCAACTTTGGGTTGAAGCAATATAGAAAAATATCAAGGAGAATTTTCCAAAATCTTGTTCTATTATGGTATCAAAGCTAGGTTTCTAAGAGCGTTGTTGTGATCTTCATCATCGCCGCTGGCCAAAGATCATCGTCGCAATCCAGCCATCTGTAGCCTGCCCATCTCTGCAATCGAGTACCACTAGATCTACACTGTCATCCAATTGCTGGCAAAATCTATCGTCAACGCCAAGACCCACCACCGTTTCCAGCACCGACCCATCATTTCCATTGATTCTGACAGCTTCCTCTGTAAAATCTGCTACAATATCTGCTGCAACCAAATCTGCTGATATTCCTCGTCACCGTACCATCATCAGGGCTGCCATTATTAGCTCTAGTCAGTCACGTCGGAGCACGACCCCCTGTAGCGAAAACCCATCTCTGCTCCCCTGCCATCCCATCTTTACCATTTGGCACCATCTCCAACACGCCCTTGCCGCTGTTCGCAGAGATATCCGAAGTTCATCTCAGATCCCTATATTGTTGTTCACACATTGTGGGCCATTTGATTACTATCCACCGCATCTGCCATCCTTGGGTAGGGTTTGTGACGGACCTCTCCTCCGCAAGTGTTATCTTTGTCACGCATAGAGGCATCATTGGCACTTGCCAAATCCGGTCCAGCATCCATCTTTGCATTACCAGAAATCATCGGTACACTTCATCTTCGTGTTATTTTATTTTTTTTATTTTTTTTTATTTTTTGCATCCATGAATCCCTCCGATAAGATTGAAACTATCCGTGTTAAGTTGGATGGGAAAAAATTTTCCCCATGGCAATTTCAATTCAAGCATTTTCTAGCAAGAAAGAGTCTCTACGACTATGTGGATGGTTCTATAGACAAACCAAATGATGAAAAGGAACTCCTACCTTGGACCACCAATAATTTGAAGATGGTCACATGGATCCTTAACAGTTTTAAGAGCAACACTGCAATTAACCTCACATAATTCGAGACAGCATCCGAAATATGGACTTACTTGAAAATGTAGTATCAACAATCAAATCATGCTCGTCGCTATCAGGTAGATTATGAGTTGTCGAACAAGGAACTCTTAGTATACAAGATTTATATTCTAAACTTACCTCCCTTTAGCATGAGATTCAACTTATGGATCTAGTTATTCCCGCTGTGGCAGTAGAGACGGTGAAGATGCTTTGCGACATAAGTAAATTGATGCAATTTCTATATAAACTCCGTCCAGAGTTTGAACCAACTCAGGCCAACCAGACTCAACTTCCATCTCCTGAGGCAACTCTATCTAATTTGATGGCAAAAGAGACATGTTTGAAAACCTTTGCTTCCATGAGAGAGATTGTTCATGATGCTGCCCTCATCACTCGCAATTTTTCAAAAAAGTCATGAGACATGTCGAAAATTAAATGTTTAAAGTGCAATGGATTTGGTCATGTGGCTACTCGTTGTCTCAACAAGAAAGCAACTCTAAATTCCTCTGGACCAAGTATTCTGTTTTGTCGATACTACAAACAAGAAGGACATAATATAGCCAATTGCCTGACTCACCCGCCTCTACTCCCTCACTACCAGCGACGTAGACGTGCATTTCTGGCCTCCTTTGCTAAGAAGCCTGACTCATTATCCATGGCCCTATCGGTGCAACCTAATCTACTTTCCCCCGAACAAATTTAGCAAATCCTTCAAGTGACGGGTTCTTCAGGTTCAATAGATAATATTGATCCTAGAAATCATTGGTATATTGACTCAAGGGCATCTAATCATATGACTCGAGACCTTTCTTATCTGATTGATTGTGTCCCATATAGAGGAGTGGGTTCCATCTACACTACGGATGGAAACCATTTATCTATCTCTCATATCGGGTCCTTGAAAGTCTCACCTTCATCATCTCGAAATTTCTTCCTTCGCAAAGTGTTTTATGTTCCTAAATTATCTGCCAGCTTGGTTTCGGTTGCTCAACTAGTGAAAAATAACTATTTGGTTTTGTTTTCTCGATCTGGTTGTTTCATACAGGATCTGGAAACTGGGAAGTTGATTGGGAAGGGCCATAAGAGAGGAAAGTTGTTCACTTTGGAGTTCGATCCCGAAGTCGTCTCATCTAGTTGTTTTTTTCTTCCATCTTCTCATGATATTTCTTTTGCTAATAAATGCTAGAAACTTTGGCATGGTCGTTTAGGGCATCTAAATTCTAAGAACATGCTTTTCTTATTTAGATATAGTCTTTTGAATGATGAAATAAATATTAGGCCCATTTCCTATGATATGAACTATGTTAGTTGCAATGTATGTAAATCTACTACATTACACTTTTCATTGAGTAACTCTCGTACTCAAAATCTATTTGATCTCTCTCATACTAATGTTTGGGTTCCATCTCCCATCATGGCTCCTGGTGGTTCGTTGTATTACATCGTCTTTGTGGATAATTTTTCAAGGCACACTTGGATTTATTTCATGAATCATAAGTCTGAAGCATTTAGACAATTTTCATCATACGTGGAGACCCAATTTGTAAAGAAAATTAAAGTTCTACGGTCTGACTCTGGGGGAGAGCATATGTCTTCCGAGTTTGAGACTTTTTTAAGTTTGAATGGTATTATACATCAACGAACGTATCCTCACACACCG
The DNA here is from genome assembly GCA_037074715.1 of Magnolia kwangsiensis. Lineage (NCBI taxonomy): Eukaryota > Viridiplantae > Streptophyta > Magnoliopsida > Magnoliales > Magnoliaceae > Magnolia > Magnolia kwangsiensis. The sequence goes on from CM073585.1 coordinate 92,317,335, forward strand.
GAACAAAATGGAGTAGCAGAACGCAACAATCGGCACGTTATTGAGGTTGCAACCACCATGATGGAATATGCATGTCCTAAAATTTCTTTAGACCAAAGCAAAATCAACATTTATGTATCTGATCAATTGATTACCTTCCAGTGTTTTGGCCAACCAAAAAACTCACACGTTCTTTCTTCATGACAAAGATCCAAATTATAGCTGGTTAAGAGTGTTTGGATGCATTGCTTTTGTTCATCTTCCAGAGCGAGAACGGGATAAGCTCAGCCCTAGAGCGGTTAAATGTGTATTTCTTGGATATAGGGGGCATCAGAAAGGGTATCATTGCTATGATCCATGTGCTCGTCATGTTCGTATGTCTAGACATGTCACATTCTTTGAAAATTTACTATATTATAAAGTTGTCTATTCATCTCCATCAATTACCATTGTTCCATCTTCCATTTCTCATATGTCCTCTTTTGAAGAAAATCATTATATGCCTCATTCTTCTCTCCTCCTCTACAGGTCTACCAACGTCATGTGAAGCCCATCTCTCTTAGGTCCTCTCCCACAGCTGCTCCTGCTTTCGATCAGGTGTCCTCTTCTCCTATAGCGCAGGTAACTGTCCCGCTTTCCACTGAGATCCAATTACGTCATTCCAAGCGTCCGTCTGTTACTTCCTGTCAATTAAATCTTTTTGCCTCTCATCATGCCTCATTTTCTAGATTAGATTCCGTGGTTGTCCCTAATTCTTATTCTCAAGCATATACACAACCGTGTTGGGTAAAGGCCATGGATGATGAGATTCAGGCACTCGAGGAGAATGCTACTTGGACACTGGTTCTTTTACCTGAGAGGAAGTAAGTGATAGGTAGCAAATGGGCATATACTATGAAATTAAAATCTGATGGGAGCTTATATCGATACAAAGCTCGACTAGTGGCCCAGGGCTATAAACAAGAGTATGGAGTTGATTATGATGAGACATTCGCTCCAGTGGGAAAAATGAAAACAGTTCTCTCCTTGATCGCTATAAGTTCTTCTAAAGGTTGGCAACTCAGTCAACTCAATGTCAAGAATGTTTTTCTCCATGGGAATCTCAAAGAAGAAGTTTACTTGAAGCAACCTCCCGGTTATAAGTCCAAGGATCCACGCTTAGTTTGCAAGCTATCAAAAGCTTTATATGGGTTGAAACAAGAACCAAGAGCATGGTTTGAAAATTTCCATAGGGTGTTAACCTCAGCGGGCTATTCTCAAAGCCAATATGACTCATCATTGTTTCTTCTCAAGTCCGATTCAGGTCTTGTTGCTTTATTGGTCTATGTTGATGATATTCTCATCACAGGCGGTGACGTTCAAGGTATTGTCGATCTTAAATCATTACTTCACTACTCATTTCTTATGAATGATATGGGGCCATTAACATATTTTTTGGGTCTGGAAATTTCTCGTAATACTAGAGGTTATCTCATGAGTCAACGGAAGTATACTTGTGAATTGATCAAGCAAGCAAACCTTATGGATAACAAGACCTATGAAACTCATCTGGAATTAAATATCAAGTATGGAAAAGATGAGGGAGACCTTCTCTCGAATGTTACATCCTATAGGCAGCTAGTGGGGAGCTTAGTCTATCTCATTATGTCTCGTCCTAATATCTCATATGCACTTCATGTTGTTAGTCAGTTTGTTGAGGCACCTTGCACATTGCATATGACGGCAGTTCATCACATATTCGATACCTTCGAGGTACCCTCAATCAGGTGATTCTCTTTCCATCATCGCATGATCTACAATTATCTGCTTACTCTGACGCAAACTGGGCAAGTTGTCCCATTTCACAACGGTCCACTACTGACTATTGTATTTTCTTGAGATAATCATTGGTTAGCTAGAAGTATAATAAGCAAACCACTGTATCTAGATCCAGCATAGAAGTCGAATACCGTGCAATGCCAGAGGCATGTCGTGAAATTACTTGATTCAGGGGATTGTTGACAGATCTTGGGATTTATTTGTCTTTGCCAACTCCATTACATGCTGACAACCTCAATGCTATTCAGTTGGCTTCCAATCCAGTATTTCACAAGCACACTAAACACATTGAAGTTTACTACCACTTTGTGAGAGACAAATACATAGCTAGAATCATTTCTCTTCCTCACGTGACATCAGAACTACAACTTATTGATTTCTTTACCAAAACTATGACCTCATCCCGTCATAGGTTTCTCCGTGGCAAACCGATGTTGGTTCATTATCCCACATCAGTTTGAAGGGGGGGGGGGGGGGGGGTATGAGAATATTGTGTATATGACTGTCATGGGTTATCATTAGTTGTAACATACTATGTATAGAGAAGCTCTAAATAGGTTTCTTTGTTTATACTTGTAGAGTAGTTATTTAAACCCAACATTAGGTTGAAGCAATATAGAAAAATATCAAGGAGAATTTTCCAAAATCTTGTTCTATCAGGGAGATCAAGACATCCTCATATTATGGAGCTTCAGGTATTTGGAAAGCCATTAATTCAATTGCTCCTTTGTTCAATCATGGTGTGGTCTTCTCTCTCAAGAATGGGTCGCGTATTCGCTTTTGGGCGTAGTCTTGGTGTGGAGAAAGGCCATTGATGGTAAACTTTCCATCCTTGGCAAGGTTAGCACCCATGAGGAATATCTCAATTGTCAATTGTTTCTCCCATACAAATGGTGGAGAAACATGGTGTTCCCCATGTCGAAGAGCCTTAACAGACGATAAGGCAACAGATCTAGCAATTCTTCTGGGGCTGCTCCACAACATTCATCCTTCTCCAGCTATTCAAGATCGATGGGTATCTAAGAGATCATTGAATGGAAGATTTTCAATCGGGTTCTACATGATGCTTAGGAAACCGTCAACTTCGAGCTCACCAAAAAATTTTCATGCATTCTGGTTCTATGAGGCACCCCCTATGGTGGCATTTTTTGCTTGGCTAGTCAATCGAAACAGAATCTTAACTATAGATAATCACCAGAAAAGATTAATGGTCCTTCCCAACATTTGTCTATTGTGTATGAGCGATGCAGAGTCTATAGATCACATCCTTTTCATTGCTCATTTATGCAACATGTATGGAACATGTTCCTACAAGCATTTGGTTCTCAGTGGGCCATGCCTCAATCAGGCACTGAGTTATTTTGGGTGGGGCATGGAAGTCCAATGCCACAGGTTTTGCTTCTGACATGGCGTCTCGTCTCACTAGCAGTCCTGTGGAATATTTGGAGATAACACAATAATCGATGTTTCTGTAATAAACGTCGATTGTGGGAAGAGATAATGTGGCAATCAAAAGTCTATGTTTGGGTTGTGATTCTAGGTTGTAATCTGATTAACTATTTGGGATGTATTTTTTCTGCTTTGTCATTTGTCAGTGTAGCTTCTCAATAAAAAACAGTTACTATTATCCTTCAAAAAAAAAAAAAAAATGAGTTGTTTTCTGTGGAAAATGTTGACTACAAGTGGTTCAGAGGTTACTTTTAATGTTTCTGGGACCACAAGTTCCATAGCAACCATCGGTGTTTATGGTAACAATCCTTGTGTGCAGATCACAACTGTGAAATTGAATGGCACTAATTTCCATGAATGGTCTTAATCCACCAAAATGTGTATTGGCAGGCGAGGAAAACTAGGGTATGTGAACGGCCAGGAGAAGGAACCAGCTACTAATGATTTTTCATATGATAAGTGGGAGCAAGAGAACTTGATGGTGATGTCTTGGTTACTTAACTCCATGCAACCTCATATTAGCAAAGGATTATTGCTCATGTGGACAGCCAAAGAAGACTGGGATAAAGTTACTAGAACTTATCGCAGTGGCAAAATATTGCTCATATCTATCAGCAACACTATGAAATTGCTATTATTCATCAAGGGGAGAAGAACTTAGTTACTTATTATTCCAATATTCAAAGTCTATGGCAAGAGTTGGAACATTATCAATTGTTACAATGGGATACTAATGCTAATAGGGACAGACATAAAAAACAGGTCGAACAGATTAGAACATTTGATTTCTTAGCTGGTTTGAATTCTAAGCAAGAGTAGACAATGTATAGATTTTGGCAAAGATGAGCTTCCGTTATTGGACCAACTTTATTCCCTGGTTTAGAGTGAGGAATAGTAGAAGAAAGGCATGCAGCCAATTTCTTCCAACAGCAATCGTTCAGCTCTTGTAGTCTCCTCTAGCTCCTCTTGAGGGTGCAAAAGGATCCAATCAAAAGAATAGAGCACCTAATAAGAAGGATAAGATGAGATGCAACCATTATGGGAAAACTCATCATACATGGGAGACTTATTAGCCATGGTAGGCTAGTGAAATTCAACCATCCTAGACAGCCCCCCTTCCCCCTCTTTGAAAAGTATAAAGCCAAACTTATCACTAAGGGGTACCCACCTGATGACTACAAGGAAACGTTTGCAGTTATAGCCAAGATGAATTTTATATAGGTTATACTCTCTTGTTATACTCTCTTACAGCTAATTTTTCTAGGCCGCTATATCAACTAGATGTGAAGAATTCGTTTCTCCATGGAGACTTGAAGGAGGAAGTGTAAATGCCTCCCTCACCTGGTTTCATATTCCCCAACAATGAAGGACAAGTTTGTAGGTTGAAGAAGTCCTTTTATGAACTTAAACAATCTTGCCAAGCTTGATTTGAGAGGTTCAATTAGGCAGTGAAGAAGAGTGGATATTCCCAGAGTCAGGCCAACCATACACCTTTTGTGAAGCGATGGGGACAGTCAATTATGGTTTTGATTATTTATATGGATGATTTTGTGATGATAGGAAATGATTTCAGAAGATCCAAAAATTAAATGATGTTTTGGCAAAAGAATTTGAGAATAAGGATCTAGGACATATGAAATATTTTTGGATATAGAGATCACAGTTATGAACGTTAATATTAAATTGCATTGAATAGTCCACCACAGCACGTGAAAGCTTGGCGAAGCTATAGAATGAATGGCTAGGCTCTATAGGGGAGAGGAGGGGTAAATAGGACCAATTAAAAATTGTGTAAATTAAAACACAATTACGTAACTTAAACTAATTTACCAATTAAACTAAGTAAGGCAATTTATATTGAGGCCTTCCAAGCCAATAGTAGGTCCAATCACATATAGTACAATAGATACGCAAATTCTAGCAACTAGTCTATAAATGATAGTATGCTTGTATGTGCTTTATAAGTGCCTAACATATAATCTGATTCAAGCATTCATATGATTTAACTAATGAACACATAAGCAAGAATAGAATTGCAAACATTATTTCCAAACATAAGCATATATAGTGGTTCGGTTTCTCTACTCCACTCTCGGTAGACGCACTCTCCATGAGTGTACCCGTATTCATTGACGGAGGTTTTAAATCAGGTTCACCTCTAACCTTTACAGCCCTACACAAGGACACGGGTCCTACACAAGAACCTAACATACACTCCCGTAAGAGGCTTTAGTTGGTTTTTTATCGGCTAACAAAAAATCTCGGTCCTAGTCCAAGGACCTACATTTACTCCCGCTGGAGGCTCTCACGGAGACTAATACGTACGCACTCGTGTCCAGTGAATTCTGCCATACACGAGAGCCTAGATCCTACGTAAGAACCTATCGACTTTGGGTTACAAACTCTTATTATCAATCCTACATAAGGAAAGAGAGTATATATACTCACTAATTGATAGTGATCAAATTGAGCCCCTTTAACGCATCGTGTTTGAGTCGCTTCTTCAAAGCTCTCCCATGTTTGAACCTGCACCTCAATTGCTCCACCAATCGTTGATGTCGATGCTTGCCAGTGCTTCAACTCTAAGATCAAACGGCTTGCATGCGATGCTCCATTTGAGGTAACCGAGGTGATGAGAAGGTAGTAAAATCTCCTACAACTAATGGGATTATTGAAATCCTAGGGGATTCACCTATAAGAGGCTTTTAGAGGATTTAGACAAAAGATATGTCAATAAGATTGGGTCTAAACTCTAGAAAATAGTGGAGCTAAAGATCATCTTCAAGGTGGAGGTTGAAATCCTCATTAGAGTGAAAATCTCAAGGAAGATGACTTAGAACTCACGGGATTAGAGGTCTAGGATGTGTGGTTTGAGTGAAAAAACACCTAATCTTTTATTGCACAGAAACCCCATCGAAAAGCCCAAATACCAAATGCCCTATATGTAGCAACCAAGTTCCAACGGTAAAAAAAGAGCAGAAATCGACCGGATTGATCGATGCCTTCGATCGATCGAACTCCCATTCAATCGATTAGGTGATGCATCAATTAATCGCTCTAAATCTAGCATTTAGTGAGTTTATTGCTGGACAATTTGGGCCATGTTCGATCACTCGAGCCCGATCAATCGACTTATTGATCGGAGTCGATCGATGACACTTATGGGTCTGCTGTTTTTGGGCAATTTGGTTTAACAACTCCTCAAGACCTCTACAGCCTATCTAAGTATGTTCAAATGATGCTTCTAAGGCTTACCTATTAGGCCATGATCATATGCAGGTTCGAGGGTTGTTTTGAGTCAAGGTTAGGGTCACCAAGGCACCTCATATATTTAATCTTTGCTCCCCGATGCTTCATATCCTCTTGTATCTTTGGTCTTCAACTTCCAAGGGCTCAACCGACTCCCTGACACAAGGACTCACATGATTGACAAACAAGGTGTACAAATAAGTGCACTAAGAAGTATCAGTCGACATACCAGCCTGACGAAAATATGATATGACACAACGTCGCGTATCAATATCGGGGCCATATCAACCCATATCAGTCAAGATTTTTTCTTAAAGCCAAAGAATTAAGAAAAATATCATGAAAAAAAGAGAATGATAAGATATTCAATAATCAATTATTTTTTGTATTTTGGACAAGCATATGATGGTGTATCGAACCATTTTGATGAGAATATTGTCTGTCAATTTGACTTGTTAAAGGCTAACTAAATGGGCCCTAATTGAACACAAATCAAGCATGATTTGGTGAACTGGGGCCCATTACATTGAAATACAACAAAAATAAGATGAAAATATCAAAAAGAAAGTGAACGTTTACCCTTGTTTCTGATTTTTCTCATTATGGTCCACTTTGCTTTGATTTGTCGAATCCCAGTCAAATCATTTGTTTTAATCCCAAAATAGGTCTCGATCTAGCCTAAAATGAGTTTTTTTTTTTTTAAAAAAAAAAAAGCGAGAAGACGAGTGCAATTTTCAAGAAGAAAAAATACAAAATTAGACTTTAATGAGCATATTGGCTTTTATCGGCCATATCGGTGCTGATACGCCCTGTATCGGCTGTATTAGGTCAATTTTTTCATATCGGGCCAATATGACCCTGTATTGCGTATTGTCTTGCATCAATATGTATAATGACATGGCCGTATCGGCGAATACGATACCGATATTCATATCCATAGGAGAGACTGCTCGATCAAAGAAATGTATTTTTATATCTCAAAGAAACTACACCTTAGACTAACTAAAGGAGATTGGTAAGCTAGGCTTCCGACCAACAGACGCTCCTATTGATCATAATCATAAGCTATGCCGAAGTGAGGGGAATTGTTACTGAATAAAGAGATGTATCTGAGGTTGGTTACCCAACTGCTCTTATCTCTCTCACCAAATCTGATATAACATATGCAATAAGTGTGGTGGTAGGTTTATGCAGGCTCCACGGGTTCCCAACTTGGAGGTGGTTGATAGAATCTTGAGATATTTGAAGACATCTCCTAGGAAGGGTCTTTTGTTTATAGATATGGCCATCTATGCATAAAGAGCTACATAGAGGCAGATTGAGCTGGTGGTAGATGATAGAAAGCTGACTACAGGATATTGCACTTTTGTGGGAGGAAATTGATCACTTGGAGAAGCAAGAAACCAATGTGGTGCCTAACTCTAGCGTTGAAGCAGAGTACATGCCTATGGAAAATGGTGTAGTAGAGTTATTATGGCTGAAAATTCTGTTGTGTGACTTGGGAGTCAAGGCAGATGCTCCTATGAAGTTGTTTTGTCAGAACAAGGCAACCATTAGGATAGACAAAATCCGATTTAGCATGATCATACCAAGCATATTGAAGTTGATAGGCCCTCCATTTGTGAGCAAGTTATCTCCCAAGATCTTTGTTTACCATTTATACCAACTTGAGAATCAACTCGTTGGCATTCTCACTAAGGGAACCATTAAGACAGCATTAGAATCTGTTCTTAGACAAAATCCAGTTTAGCATGATCATACCAAGCATTTTGAAGTTCATAGGCACTTCATTTGTGAGCAAGTTATCCCTCAAGATCTTGTTTACCATTTATACCAACTGAGAATCAACTGGTTGACATTCTCACTAAGGGAGCTATTAAGACAACATCAGAATATGTTCTTAGCAAGCTAAGCATGATAGATATCTATGCTCAACTTGAAGGGAAGTGTTGAGAAATGAGGTTAGAATGGCTTTTTTTGTAACAGTAGTACTAATAAGTTGTTTTTGGTCAGGCGAGTACTAGGAGGGTGTTATTTGTAATCTTTTCCAAAGTTTCCTATAAAAATAATAAGGGGGCTGACACATCTAGGGTTAAGCTCTCCAAAACTTCTCCTTTTTTCCTTCTTTTCTTCTCTTCTCTTTCATCTCTCTTGCTAGTTCTTTTCCTTTTATTTCTTCTTATATCATTTTGAATTTGGCCAAGGCAATTGGCAATTGATTTCATTGAAAAAATAAAATGTGGTATATGCACAATATGTCCAAAGGCAATATGACCAAAAATATTCTTGTCCCTCCAGAGTGCAATAATGAGTCAACTAATATATTGTGATACATTGAATCTAGAAAATTTCACCTTTACTCTTGCGGAACTTGGATATTTCTACCCTCCCATATCTATAAATCATAGAAATCGTCATTATTATGGACACGTCAAACATTCGGTTTCCACATTTACATACAACATTGAACATGACGAATTCTGTTTTCTCGAATACATGAATACACACAGACTTGCAAAAATCAAGATTGTGCAGATTCTAAAAAGAGACAGCTGTGTAATCTCTTCATAATGATGATCTTGCTTTCTTTCTTTTTCATGAATAATGAACAAAGGTTGACCAAGTTGCATTAGGCCCTGATAATATAGTGGAATTACATGCTTATAATTGTAACTTATTCTCTGGTAAAAACAGTAAGCTCTTAAAAGGAAGTACAATTATTTACCTTCAAAATGTTAACAAGATGCGTCTTGATATTATCTTGCAGACGGTCAGGGCGGTGAAGTCGAGAAGGATCAAGGCCACATAGTGCTAACTTATCCGGCTTCTCCAAACACTAATACAGTAGGAATCTCGTCAGTCATAAGTCGTAACCTCCACATAACAAAAGCAACTCTTAATGACGAGATCAAAAAAACACCTCCACATAACAAAATCTTCTTTTCATGTCGACATAAAAAACCAAGCAAATCAACAGTTACTTGCCTGAGAATTGAAGTCATGACATGTGAATAGTATTCTAGTGCTTCCAAGTCCCTATAGGAGATGAGCAAGTTGTAAGGCATAAATTCTTTTTCAAATGTACAACGAGAACATTCACAAGATATTGAAATTTCAGTCCGTACATATGTACAAAAGCAGCATCTGCTACCAAATCAGGCTGAAATTAGTTAGTTGTCTAAACCTAAATAATCAATAAAGTTCACGAAAGTCAACTACAAAAAAAAAAAAAAAAAAAACACGCAATCAAGGCATCCGAGAAATATAGCAACCATAAATAATAAAAATCCATCTAAGGCTAAGTAGTCGATGCTTGCCTTGCAGAATAGATGCACATATTTTCTTAAAAGAATTTTCATGTGTATAGGATCTCTTCGTAACCAATGTGACGATCACTAGTGGACAGACAAGTGAGTTTCCAATTACAATAGGCTTATACCATGAGTCAGAAATGAGTTTGCATAATTTTACATTGGTTACGGGAAGAGTTAACTACGCGTTCACAGGAAGATGTCTCATGATGTATGTTATTTGCAGATGAACAAGTTTTGATTAAGGAGACAAGGGGGCAAATGCAATGATAGAACTACAAATGATACTTTAGAATCTAAAGGTTTTAAAATTAGCCGGACAAGAACGGAGTATTAGCAATACAATTTTAGTAACAATAGGAGTGGAAATAAGAAATTATTTGAGATTGATGGCCAAGTACCCCAAAATGACCACTTCCGATATCTTAGGTTGATAATTCAGGAAGTCAGAGGGATTGAGAAGGAGATGCCTAATTGCTCATAAAATAAGCATAGGGTGGATGAAGTGGAGATGTGCAGCTGGAGTTTTATGTGACCACAACATACAACTACAACCAAACAAAAGAAGAGATTTTATCAAAGAGCACTATAAGACCAGTCCTACTTTATGAGAGAGAATGTTGGGCAGTCAAGGAACAACACATTCACAAAATGAAACTAAACTAAGATGATGAGGACATCACTTCACGTACACCTTTGTGTACGTCTTAAAGGAAGCGGGCCACACCGATTTCTCTATGGCTAGGCGAGTACCCGTGATCGTGTTAAAGACCCCATGTGCATGTGCCAGCATCTGGAAGACCCCACACTGGGAAGATGCACATGGGCTGCTTTATGGAGTAATTTGGACCATTGGATTGGAGGTACGTGACGATCGGGCCGTTGGATCGCATGATCGGGCCGTTCACCGTGGATTGTCCACACTATTTTTTCTTGAATTTTATCATCTTATAGGATTTAGTTTTGTTTATGTTATGTTTGGACACCATTATGAGTGTTTTTAGTTGATTTTAGTTAGACTAGGTCTATTTTCGTCAAAATTCACAAAACATGGTGTTTATTGTAATTTTTGAACCTTCTTGGAGCTATAAAAGAGGGGCGTGTGACCCTCTTCCTCATTGGATTTTGTGACATAAAGAGAGAGAGAGAGAGAGAGAGTTCTTGCTTTCTTCTTCCATCTTCGTGAGATTTGAAGATACTTCCATGTGATTTGGAAGAAAGATTGGTGCAAGGTCAATCTTCATCAACGGATGTACGAGGTCTCCGTCTCCATCTATGCCCACACCATCATATCTTTTCCCCTCCATTAAGATATTTTCTTCAAGTTCTTCAATTTTATCATCCTAACCCCTCATCTTCTCATAAACTCATCTTTCTTTTACCCATCTACAATCCCAAACCCTAACTCGCCAAAACCCATCCATCCCACGCCACACGTGTGAATCCTTTGGGTTGGCCGTACGGCCACACCTTGCCTCTTTTGGTTTTCCATCATCTTTATATTAAATCCTTTTTCTTTCATTCCTGAAACCCTAACCCTAAATCTAAAATCTCTTACTTTCCTACTTTTCCCAATTACCCAAACCATAATTTTTACCTTAGGTTGTATCAGGTTCTTTACTTTGACATAGACTATATCATATGCTACTTGGATGTCCCTACATCCATTAGATCCCAGTTTCCTTTTATTTAATGATCTCGTGTGACGATGTTAGTAACTTAGGCTAGGATTATGCATGATGTTCTTTTGGTTTTCATGGTATTCGTGATGATCATGGCAACATTTGTGGGTTTTTTTTTTTTTTTTTTTTGGTTAATTGTCTTAATTTTGTTACTTCATCCCACATGTTATTTGGTTCATGCATCGGTCCGGCATCATAAGACATTGAAATGGATGAGTGACATAACAATGATAGAATTAGAAATGAATGCATTTAAAGTAACTTACAAGCAACCCAAATAAGTAATAAGATGAGGGAAAGTAGATTTTGATGATTTGGACATGTGTATTGGAGACCAAGAACTATTGAGGAATGGAAAGGGAAAGGGGAAGGCCCTAAAGGATGTGGGTGGAGGTATTAATAAAAGATTTGATGACCTATGGTTTACTTGAGGATATGGTCCCTGATAGAAAGGAATGGCAGAAAGGATTCATGTAGCCGACCCCAATTAGCCAGGGCAAGGTTTAGATGATGACGATGACAGTATCTCCTCTATAGTCGATGACAAAACTTTGAACTAGTAATTTGGAAATAATATAACAAGTCTAATAAGTGTATCTTCCCCTAATTGAATAATAGTTCAACCATTTTCATTTTTTTAAGTTCTACAATTTCACTACTATGAACTAGCAAGAGGTAGTCACCTTAGTGCCGTTGACTTCTACACCTAAAGAATTTTAGATGCAAACTACCTCACACTTATGTTGACAATACAAAACAGCTAAACATGAGTAACATGTTCTTTATGAAAGAATAAAGTAGAATTTTTCTGATCAATTAAAGCTTTATAAGTTTTCCAGTACCAGATCCCCATTCCACAAAACAAACAGAGAAATTTAATCCAGCATGGTGTATAAAATATTATATCAAATGATGTAATAGCTGGAAGGGGAGAACTGTGTTTTACCTGGTTAACAAAGATATCCCAAAAAAGTGTCCCAATAATAGCTGTTTCCCAATTATGTATATGCAAAACGTCAGGTTGCTTTCCTGATTTCACCAAGTAATCCAGGGATGCACGGGAGAAATAGGTAAATCTGAAAGGATCTGAGCAAGCTTCTATCAGAAAAATGTGAACAAGATATTCATTTTTTGTGGAATTATGAGAACGTTCATGTGGTTAACAAAGTACTCTGGAATTAGGTATACACATCAAGGACTTGAGTACCCTTCTTAAATGACAAAACTAAGTTACCAAGTGGTATTTAGAGGTCCAAACTCAAAATCATCACGCCAAAAACTTGCATTTACAGAATTAAGGAAACATTCAGTTTAGTGGTGAAGATACATGCACGAAATGTCCCATTGAAATGTCCCATTATCTGTCACTGTCATATGTGTTTTTATCATACAGAGTTTAATCCCAAATCAGTTTCCTTCTTCCCCAGAGGCTCCCTCCATATAAAATAGGGTAAACTCCTGTCAAGCTATCATGGAAACATTAAATCAGATTACATCAAGGTATTGAATGATAGAAATGGTGACTGTAACGGCCAGCCTTATGGCCATTATGATACAGGCCATTACGAACTTGTAACAAGCGCTTATTTTTTCAAGGAAAAAAGGTATCGGCCCCATAACTTCCCTGTATCGGCCTCTTACAGGCCATTTTTTTCAATTAATATTACTGTTTTTTGATACCATGGATTATATGGTTCCAAGGTTCACACATTTTCCACAAAATCTACCCAAAATTGCTAGGATACATTTTTTTTCCACATTTGAATCATATTGGTTAAACAGTAGATCAAGCTAGGTGAAACCAGACGATTTTTATTTGGCTAACCAAATGAGCATGATTTAGTCCAATGCAACTGCTAAGCCCTTGTTTGATGAAAAATAGATTTGAGCGAGTTTGACTGAGTTTGAATGGATAAAGGACATTGCATAGAGAGTAAGTTGATGGATCCCTTCAGGGCATTACGACATTCACTATTTGCTGATATTTATGTAAAAAGGAAGAGTTTCTAAGGGAGAGGGAGTAAAGGGAAGATGCTCTCAAGTTGGAGGATGGTATTTGATTTTATGGACCCAGTGCCTCTTCAAGGAACCTTTTTGTCTTAAAAAGACGCCTCAGAACCTTTTGTCTTTAAGTCCATGCCTTTTGCCATTTGAATCCTCTTAACTGTTTCATTCCATTTCTTTTGTTTGAATTCAAAGGAGAGACAGATGTCAACCAATAGCCAAGGGCTATAAGGCAACCCACACATCACATGTCCATGTGCTTGCCACATGATGCACACATGCCATCCACATGTGCACCAAGTGGCTCAGAATCAAAGGTGTCAAAATGCATTTAAAGATACTTGAACTCTAGTCTTTCGTATGAAAACTGAGCCTGATCACTAAGGCAACGACCCATTTAAAATATTAAAATAATTTTTATAAAAGACAATATTTTGAAAGTAGATTTATTTTGAAACCCTTTTCAAAATCCAATATTAGCTAGGAGAAGGCTATTATGATCATGTAACACCCCGTACTTTTCAGTACTCGGGTGTTACCGTATAACCAAGCTTAGTATAAATACAAACCTAGCTAAAGCAAACACTCATGTTCATTGTAGTCTAAATCCGACTGTCGGAAGCAATCTTCATCTAGGGTTAAACCATCTATTGTAGACCATGGAATGTCTTGATCATTCTCGTGATCATAAATGAACACCCACTAGCCTCAGAGTACGTTTAAGGTTAATATGGATCATCTAATCCACTGTTCAGTAGTCCATGATGTCTAGTCAGGCGAAATCCCCACTCATATGTGCTGGATTGGCCATTCAATTCTAGATTAACTACTAGACTCTGTATGATCGCCCTTAGAACCCTATATCATCGAGTAATTAGTTGTGTGAAATGATCTAAGGCCATTAATCGACAATTTACAATGAGTCAGCTGTTGGACCTTAAAGTCGTCCATTAAACCTTAAGAGTAGCTGTTGGTTTAGATCACGAACCTATTCAACTGCGAGTTTGGCCATCTAATCTTCCATTATGGGCCATAGAGCGTCCTGATCACTCGAACAAGTTCCTAGGACTGTTAACGATTGAAAATTCAACCGTTGAATCATTTGAATCATTAGGATGACGAGAACTGATGAGTGGACGTTCACTTACAAATTAAAAAAAATAAAATCCTACTTATCAACGCCCTATAGGCGGTTAATCAAGTGAATGAATGGCGTTGGTCAAGATGCAAATGCAATAAACAACTTAGAAAATAATTTTAATAATAATAATTAGGTGTTTAATAATATAAAGTCATGGGATGAATTAGTCCTAATAGCCTACACAGTGGGTACCACAACATGGCTAAAATGCATGCATACGTGGGGGAAATAATAATAGTGAATATAATAATAATAATAATAATAATAATAGTAAATAATATCATTAAAATTAGTATAACATAATATTTAGTGTTATAAATAAGCTGACCATCGAGTCTTAGCTTAAATAGTCCCTTAGACCATTTTAACCGTTGACGTTCAATTTCGGGCTGATCCGACCAACAAATTAGCGGGAAATCCGTAAACGAGACCCAAAGCAAGTCATGGGGCCCACCTAGGCTTTGGATTTGACCGATCTTCGGTCAAAGGCCTTTAGTGGGGCCTCTAAAGGGAATGGACGGAGTGGATTTATCACAATCATCATGGTGGAGCCCATCTCAGAGGATGAGTGCACGGCAGGGATGTGCACTCACGGTGCACCATTCCAAGAAGGCCTGGTCAGCTGGCACTAACCCGAAAATTCCAAAAAAAGAGAGACACCTCTGTCTCTCTTCTTTTCCACCAGCAGACGAACACCGTCTGTTTGTGACATGTTGTGGCTCACCTTAAGGGACCATCTCAACGATCCAGACCATCCATCATGCGCGCGGCATGGACCTGACCGGAACCACCTTGTTTTTGCAAATTCAGGCACACGCGTGTGCACACAGCACCAGGTACAAGGAGAGTTCGTGCAATTCAGAGTTTCCGAAAATGGAAATTGACGCTGATCATTTTGCTGCCGAACTGGCAACCCTCACAACTGGCTTCTTTCAATCTCAGCCTCTGGAATGAACCCATCTTAGCCATCCATTCCCCTTGAGGTTTAGGGTTCCCTAACAAAGCAAAACCGGGGGCTGGTTTCGGTTTCTACCCGCGGTTTTGAGGGACGATTTCGGGCAGATTAAATCCTGACCGATCAACATCCATCCGACGGTTGTTGGTGCTAGGACGAATGGATAAAAGAGAAAGGCAAGGGAGAGAAGAGAGAGGAATGAGGGAGAGAAATAAGGAGGGAATGAGGGAGAGAAAACAGGGGAGAATGCGGGGGATGCGGCTATCGCTCGACCCGCTAACGAGTGGAGGCCGGGGACACCTCAGGCTGGATCGGGGTTTTGCTTTGTCAAGGAACCCTAAACTGGGGGCCGATCAACGTCCATCCGACGGTTGTTGGTGCTAGGACGAATGGATAAAAGAGAAAGGCAAGGGAGAGAAGAGAGAGGAATGAGGGAGAGAAATCAGGAGGGAATGAGGGATGCAGCTGCTGTTGCGGCTATTGCTCGACCCGCTGACGAGTGGAGGCCGGGGACACCTCAGGCTGGATCGGACCAAGACCTGTCCAAGCTGGGAGGCGTTGTTGGATATTCCCAGTAGTAAGAAGAGAGAAGAAAGAAGAAAGGGAAGAAGGAGAAGAAAAGGAAAGAGAAAACAGGGAAGGAAGAAGAAACAGAGGATGAGAACTGGTGCGTTGCTGCACCAACTCAAACCGAGCCCAGTTCGAGTCCGAGATGGGCCGAGTCTGTCGTGATGGGCCACCCCTGCAATGGGTCCAGCCACGTCTAGACTATCCAGAAGCAGAAAAGAATGAGAAAAGAGAAGCAGGAATAGAGAAGAAGGAAGAAGGGGCTGTGGATTGGCGCTGCTGTATGCATGACGAGCCGCACCTGAGAAGGAGCTTAGTGGGCCGCACCATGAACTGCAGGTGGGCCGCACTTTAGCAGCTAGAGGGCTGCCGAGTTGGGCTGAACAGGGCCCAATGCAAACCCACTTCTGGGCCTTCTATTTCCTGGGCTAGAGGCAACCTAAGCCAACCCCATTAGGGCATATATTCGGACCCAATAACTGGGCTAAAACAGGCCCAGTTCGGCCCTTAGTTGGGGGTGATTTTGGGCCCCATTTGGACCCTTGTTGGACACAAAAATCGGTTGGGCCTAGTCACTTTAATGCAGGCCCAGTACAAGCTTTAGCCATGGATAATTCCAAGCCCAAACTGGCCATTTTTTGGGACAAATGGGTTGGGGCCAATCCTCGTCACTTCAAAACTCAACTGGACCAGTTTCAATGAAGGGCCCGACCCATTCAACTCAGATAAGTCAACTTCCAATTCTTTCATTTACTTGGATTGTTAAAATGGAATCATCATTAAAAATTATTGTTAGATACTATTAACTATAATACTCGATTTTTATCATGAGATATCAACATCTATAATTATTAATGTTGTTCTTATGCCGTCACTAGTGGATTAATTATTATAAGATTAGTGTTGATAGTATTAAATAACAATTATTACTTATCATTACTTCATTTCTAACATTATCATAAATTTATTTTTATGAACTAGATCTCTTAACCCTAAACCAAAGCCCAATAGTAGAATAGTGGATGGAACTCTAAGTAATCCAAACCATTAGTAAATGATATGTAGTTATCGTAGACAAGAAAATAAAATAATATCGTTACTAATTACTAGTGTATTGTTTTTATAATGGTAGACCATAATATTAATTATCATCATGATAACTATTATTAACGTGTTACGCTAATGTTAGTTACTATAAATGAAACTCCCATTAATGACGTTAGCATGGTATCCATCACTTGAAAATACTATCTCTAATAATAGATTATACTATTTTATTATGATTATAATACTAATTATTACCATGTTTAGCTAATATTAATACTATTGTCAATGTTAATAATTAGGTTATGGTTACTATTAGCATGGTAATTAATTTTACATTAATTAAAGTTCAAATCCTAAAAATATAAGCCTAGAACTAAACTCTAGGATGAAAATCCTAATTTTACATCAAAACCCTCAAAACCCTAAGATAAGTAAATTCAAAACCCTAGGCCATGATCTTAAACCTAGGTAGTACATAGAACTTGGATCTAATGGTATAAGTTCATGAATTGTGTTAGGATTCAATTCTAAAGGCGCAAGCACTTTGCGACACTTGTAGGCGATTCCAAGTATAAGGTGATGATTCTTCCCCTTAAACTTTCCATTTCCAAACTAGTTTGAGCAATAGTCTTTATTAGAATCACTGATTTTATCTCATAACATGCGATCTTTTATAAATTCTTAAGGCATGGCCTATACATGAATTATATTTGATAGTCGTGAACATGATTCCATACAATAACTGCTTACATGATGGTTTCCATTTAAATTTAAATTAATAGTTCTCATCATGGCTTATTGCAATTATCATGAATTAACTTATGTCTGGCATGCCATAATTATATGTTTTATTGTGGATTGTTGTGAGTCGCTTATGGATCTCTATTCACTACACTTAATGGTGGGTGATCCCCCTTGTGTACGTGAACCCATACTTAGGATGTAACAAGATGGGTTGGTGAGGAATGGGCCCTCGATTTAGAGTTTATATGGGACATGGAACATAAATGTGGGATTTACAATCCATAGGGCATACGACTTAAATGGCTTGAAATGACCTCTTTAATCGCTCTGATTTAATCTTACATGACCCTTGTCGTCTCGATTAGTATTCCGAGCATTCTTTTACCACTGCGATTTAACACGTCCCATGTTTTGATGATTTCCTTGTGTCTTTGGTGGCCTATACCATGCGATGGAAATCCCTACTTGTTGAATTTGATTGGTCACTGATCGATGGGTTTCATTAAGCATCCTAAGGTGGGGGAATCTCATGAGCCGGGGATGGTGGTCATGGGTCAGTATGCCCGAGCTATCGGCCTACGTGGGTGACAAGCCCCCCGTAGTGACCATTGAGTTATTTAAATTAGCTGATTGTAACTGGATTAATAACGGTTGGCTAATCATGCATTCATAGCATATGGGCGATGACGGGTGGCTAATTCTGAATGCTGTAGCACGTGCTCAGAGTTGTTAGGGTATCGTTTCGCTAACTCTCAGACCACCAACTATCGACCCATTGTTTCGATTGGATGATCATTCTCAGGTCGATGATTGCATGGGTGACGAGCCCAAGTCCAACTGGATGCGCATCCCCAGGTCGATGTGCATTCACGCATCCATGCATATAAAAAGACTGCATCATGTATTGTTTTGATTGCCTTGTCGTTTTAACTACTTGGTTAAGGCGGCGGTGTGTAATCTTGAAGGGAATTCACACTGAGTTGATCACTCATCCATCAAATATATAACCGTACAGGTAGCACAGGTGGCTTAAGTAATATGCAGGTTCAAACTGATGAGGAGCCATCTTGGTAGTCAAGGATTCCTAGTTGTACCTACCAAGGAAGTTGCACGATCTTACGGCTTTTGTTTATATACTTTTATATATTTCTCATGTATGTAAATCTTGTAATGTTAACGTGGAGACATTGGTTTGTATAAGTCATTATTGGCAAACTCTTATATACTCTAAATGTAAATGAAAAATTTTCCTTTACGCTGACGTGTCCATTCTACGTTTATCTGTTTACTCTGATGAAAGAAAAAAAAAATATATATATATAAAAAAAAAAAAAATATATATATATATATATATATATATATATATATATATATATATATATATATATATATGTGAACTTTTAACTCCTTATAAGTTAACACTCGGGTTCTTGGGAAACGGGTCATATATTCGGGTCCTGAAAACTCGGGGCATTATAGATCAAACCATTCAATGATGGAAACCATTACCATACGAACCATTATGGCCATTATTTTTTAAAACTTTAACGGCCCCATATCAGACCGTACGGGCCAATTTTTTTTCTAAAATGGCCGTTAACACCCCCCATATGCGTACTGGTCCCCACTAAGGTATTCCATAATGGTAATGGTAGCCATAACGGCTACCGTTGTTACCAATATGATATGGGCTGTAACAGCCACTATAGCCCTTGTAAAGGTTGTTACAGATTTCTTTTTTTTCTTTTTTTAAGAAACCTATTTCAGCCCTGTAATACTGTTACGGGGCCGTTACAACCTTACAGGTCAATTTTTTCATAAATATCGTTATGACCCCGTAATGCATAACAGTTACCACCGTTACCAATACCTTGGTCCCCCACAATTACCATTACGTAATGACAGTTACCATTCCCTTTTTGCATACCTTGTTTATGATGATGATGGTGATTTTTTTTAATGATGATGATGGTATCACTTATGTATAACTATATTTGTTATGATTTTTAAATTATTTTCTTTTCAGATATAAATTACATCATGCATTGTTTTTATTGAAGCAAGCCATACAGATATGTCCAGGTTTCAAGTTTTCTTAGTTGGTTTTGCATGTCTATGCCAAAGTTACATAGGGTCGAAGATGTAAAGCGTCTGCTAACCCTGTTTTGAAAATTCTCTTTGTGATCATTCACAGATCATATTTAATCTTTTATCATTAAGGATGATCTAGCTGGGAACACTATGAAAGATCATAAGTTCTCACACACAGCTATGAACTCGAAGGACTTGTGAAACCTTAGTTTACCACCAAAAACTGTGCAATAACATCCTTGCCAAACATTTTGCACTAGCAGTTCATAGTAATAACAAATACACATTCAGCTGCCTGGAATCCAAATAGTCACTCACTAGTGACCTGCATGTTCCCCAAATGCAATGCACATTTCTTTTAGAATGGCAAGGAAAATGTCTGTGAGAATCTATCTGAGAATGATTTTCCATGAATTCCAATAAATTATGAACTGCGAGTTAAAGAGAATTGATAGCTAATTAGTTCCAACTTCCAAGATAAATGCCCTACCGTTCAAAGTCATCTGAGTAGCCATATATCTTGTCCCGGTTGAAAAACGAAGAATGATATAGAGGTTCAATAAATGTAACTCCAATGCCATAGATAACCCTAAACACAAAACATTAAATGATTCAGTGGCAAAAAAAAAACAAAAAAACAAAAACAAAAAAGGTTTACATAGAAATAGAGAGCAATTGAATTAAAGCAAGAATTACAACATTGTGGTATGCAAGATTTGACGTCTACATTGGTGATGGCCAAACAACTCATGAAGAGGAGCATTAACAGGCTGACAATGCTCTGAAGTTCAAGTTTGCCAATCACTCTAACAGGTTGATAGTGAGGGAGAGGGGAAGTTCAAAAAGGAGAAAAAGGATTTCAAAAGGCTACAAAATGGTAATGGCAAGCCCAAGATTAAGGACAAGCACTCAAATTGCTTTATCTGTGACAGTGATTTATGAAAGGGAGTGCTCACAACAGAAAGCAATGAACTCGGTCCAAGTCATTGAGGATGACGAACCAAAGATTGGGGCAATAAGGCTGCTTAACACATCAGAAAAGCGAGTGGGGAAGCCAAACCACTTAAACACAGGTTGATGCACATGGATGTACACATATGCGAAGCCCACTCGATCCACCTGAAAACCAAACTGTTCAGGCAACAATAGCTTTCTGATTCCCTGAGTCAAATTTAGACAGCTGACCACTTCCTAACCACCCATTTGATGGTCACCAACTGAACAATTAGATCATATGATCACTGGCCCAACATTCGGACAATCCAGATTGGCATGCATGCATGCCACATGTGCAGTGGGCTAATCGCTGCACATGAGTGAGGTTTTACTTTTTCTCTCAGTTGATGGTTTTTTTTTTTTTTTTTTATGTCAAACTTGCAGTAAGTGGTCATCTAGTATGAGTTTGTGCTCTTAGTTTGTCATTATGTTCTAATCAAGAGGAAGACAGTAGTGACAAATAAAAAATCAACAAAAGCCCAGACAACAAGAAGGAGATAGTGCTGAGAAAGAGCCCAAATTATGCTTCATGCTGCACAAAGAAAAACCATTTCTCACCCAGTCCAAATTCTGTTTCCATGCCAGCGACCACCAAAGTAAGAACGAACCTCAGCTTCAACTTTCCGAAATCCCTGTACTTCCTCTAGGTCCAGGCTTGAATACCTGTTAAAAGGGGTGACCCCTTCAAGTCAGTAGCTCGGGAACTTCATCTCAAAGAAATCCATAAACAGTAATCTTGATGAGCCCAAGAATAATTTAATATAATTATGTTAGTTGACACAGATTAGGAGAATAATCAGTAATACAGTTGGTTGGCAATTGCTTTGGCTTGGGTCTCTAGTAAGGGGATGTGAAGAGAACCTGACCCATGCTCCTTCGTCCGTCCATTATCTGGAGGATGGCTGACCATAAAATACAACTTCTAGCATGTAGAGTTGCAAAAACACAACAAACCATGGCTCAAGTTTTAAAAGAGGAAATTTCCGGGAAGAAGATACAGCAAAGTTCAATCAGAAAAAAATAGTTGTAGCATCAAGAGTTGCAGAAACACGCAACTAAAGTTAATTGAGGAAATTTTGGGAAGATATAGTAAAATTTTGTTGCATTGCACCATGAGGTTTCTGGTTAGATCCCAACTAACCTCCCAAATGCGTGTGTACACATACACGTATATAGTGCAAAATGATCTATTGTCAGTTTGGTCGAGCAAACTGTGTATTGGCCAACATGAAAAACTCACACGGATTGGATTCCATATGTTGACCCTT
Organism: Magnolia kwangsiensis; assembly: GCA_037074715.1. NCBI lineage: Eukaryota > Viridiplantae > Streptophyta > Magnoliopsida > Magnoliales > Magnoliaceae > Magnolia > Magnolia kwangsiensis. Next base: position 92,339,636 of record CM073585.1, read on the forward strand.
TTATATAGCCATCCATTCTCCCAAAAAAAAAAAAAAATAGTATCATCTGGCAATGTGATTCTCTAAAAATATAAGCAGCCCATGTGGGGCCCACCACATGGATGGTACAGATTGACGACTGGGACTACTTTTATTTGAGTGATCTTGATGTTCCATTTTAAATGCTATTGATCAGATGGGAAGGATCACCCAATCACGTGGTTTTTTTCATGGCTGCCTATGAAGAGGGCTGAACCAAATTCTATCGTGTTAAGGACAAGCCCATCAACATGCCTGGCGGAATTTAAAGAAATCCCTACATAACCCCTACATCACTTCATGTTATGTCAAATAATAATTCCAAAAGTACTCAGCTCCAATGTAGACAAAGAAAAAGCTTGATCCATCATTTGTGCATTCTTTTCTCACATCATACCATTGTGCATAGTTAGATGATAAGAACTTCACCAATGAATAACTATAAATAAGCCAAAAGAAATCAAGGGTAAAAGAGTGCAAGTTCTTGGCATACTTGGGTAAAATAACTTCCACCAAGTTGCCCTTTCTTTGCAGCGCGCAAGATATGCCTGTCACATATGATGCCAAAGATCCAACAGAACCTATAGGTGCCATTTCAGTACAGATGTGCACAATGTGAAAACCTATTCTGCATTTCAGGAAAGAGAGAACATGAGTGTCATATATTGGTCTCAAAACATGACAATACGAGCATGATGGACAACATTAACAAAGAACTATGATTTATTTTTTTAAAAGATATTAACAAAAAACTACGATTAAAAATGAGGAAAGAAAATTAAGGCAGAATTGAACATCTCAAATCTGCCGATGGTGCCTGCACGATTCCAAATTGCACACGTTTTTAAGAAATTGTGTATGCACCATCTGCAGGTTTGAGATAGAATGGTAATGTAAGGTAATGTAAGTGAGGCTGATAAAAAGGTAATCTGAGCAAGGATGATACCCAGAAGAGATTTATGAAGATGTTGACTCCAAAGGCCGAAATTGTGGGTTGTACGACCTATCGGAAGGGCCCCATGTGTGCTACACACGTATTTTGACCTTCAATCAAACAGATTTTAGGACTTCTTTTAGTTTTTATTTCAGTGATAGGTATTTCTTTCAGTCATTGGGAGGCCTACGAATGTTTTTATAAAATACAACATCCACATAAAAGGGGACCTCTTCTCTTGGCTCAGTGGTAGACACTACGTCTCATATCTAAGGTCAACAGTTCGAGAACCCATGCGTGCGTGGGGTGGTAGTGTGTGTGTGACCTTTCAGGGGAAAAAAAAAAAAAAAAAACATCCACATAAAAGGATTAAGCTATAATAGTGCAACTGTATGCACTACAGTAGCCACTCAACTAATGTTAAAATGCATTTGTTTTTTTAAGGCTAATCAAGGGCTGATATTCACAAAGATCAGTAGCTGAGATTAAATCTACATTAAGGAAACTTACGCATAAAAGATGACCCCCACGTGAATGTATACTTATTGTTCATTGTGTGTGAGAGCAGTTCCATTGTTTGCCCTTTTGAGAACTTTGTAAAATACTCCCTAAGGAGTTGAAGACCTTGGCAATGGTGCATGCTGGGAAATTTAAAGGTTTTGATTTTAAGTCATGAAGATCCAATCTGCTGGAGATGTATACAAATCACCATGGTATGTCTAATTTGATCTGCATCTATTTAGGCTACATGATGTTGGACTCTTTCATGCATTTTATAGGAACACTACTCCTTTTTTGAGGTGTCTCAAGTTTACTGCTCTTTAGCCAATAACAACTGTGACAGCAGCAAACATATTTACTAAAAGCAACTAAAGTTATCATGGGCTAGACTAAATGGTAGTGACTCATAGTGTCCATGTGGCATATATGTAGGGCAATTTGTTTGTCAATTTTAACTACTAAAATCCTTAGCCCCATTATTGATGGAGAATATCCCAAAAATCACACCAATTGGATTATCCTAACCATCCAATTCATGGCCATCATGACCATCAAATAGGCAGTTAAAATGAAAATGGCCAGCTGTTCATAATCAACACTGAGCTTAGAATGGTTAATTAGTGTGAATTTCAGTAAATGTTCCATTCACAACAGGGCCCATGGTTTGGATGGTCTAGATTGATTTACATGCTTGACATGTCTATGGTAGATGAGTCACTACCATTCAGGTACTGATGGAATACATGCATACTGCTTTACTTCAAGTGTTCACATATATTATTTATCAGTACGGAAAACATAGTGCCTGCAGAAACTATATTTTAGAGGCACATTAGCTTTTGAGCATTACATTATTCAGTCAATTGATGAGATGGCATACCGTTTGCTTTTGTCCGAAAAGTGGCGAAGTTCTGTCAGCAGTTCTGTATCTGCTTTCTGCTGGATGTTACAGAAAGCATCACCTAAACTAACTTTGTTTTCCATGACCATCCTTCGGAGATCAGATGCTTCCTCTGTGCCCATTAGACCAGAAAGGACCATTGAATCCATTCGAAGCAGCAACTCGCAGCAAACTGATTGATTGTCTGTTTTAACTGTGGAACCTAACAAAGAAGATACCAACATGAATAACATCTTAGCATAGTAATAAGATCCTTAGTTTCTGCTGGAAGTTTTTGTGTGTGCGCGTGTGTGTGTGTGCACGCGCGTGTGTGTGTGTGTGTGAGAGAGAGAGAGAGAGATTATCATCATCATTGTAGCCATGTCCCAGACAATTTTTTTTTGAAAGATGCCATGTCCCGGATTTTTTATTTTTTTTTGGAAAGATGCCATGCCCCAGATAATTGAGGGTCAGCTTTTATGAATCCTGTTTTGCAAAGATTTTAAACACAAATTTTCACGATTGCCGGGGAAAGGTTCAATAACCAGTTCCCCAGCCTAACATCAACCCTCCTCTTTTACCTGGGCTAGTTACCAGTTAGTGCGCAGCACCAGAAGTTAATCTGTTGAGTCAATATCCAGAAGAGAATGAACTTAGAAGTACACTTTCGGAAAAAAAAAAAAAATTGAAAGAGATACCTCAGGAATAGTTGAGTGCATGTGCAAATTACAGTGCTGGGCTGGCAAAGGGTTATCAGAAAAGGAAAGCATCCACTGCTAAATGCTTACATATCAACAGTATATGTGGAAAACGTGTCTGAGATCTAGAATGATAATCTGTTGGGACATACCATGGATGGGTGGTAAAACCAAAGTCAAACCTAAAGGGGTGATCATAAGTTCTCTCCTGAATGGAAATGATTTGATGGACTTCTTTCAACGGCATTTTTTTTATAAGATGACATTTCATTAAAGTATAATATGTATACTATGTTCAGGCGGCGGCGTTTGACACATGATTCAGTTTTGTTTAACATGCCCAATCAAACCATTGCTAAATGTTTTTGGGATAAATTGTAAAACTTGTACAAAGGGAAATCAATGTGAAACAAGATTTTTCTCCAATGGCAGTTGTACTTGTACAACTTGAAGATGAAGGGTCCTCTTTACAAGAACAATTGAATAATTTAATGCCCTGATTAGCACATTCGCAGTGGCCAATGTGAAAATTGACGATGAAGAAAAGGTTGCATTTCTGCTTTGTACGATGCCATATTCGTAGGATGGTTTAATTATGAATTCCAGCAACAGTCAAGATCTAGATATGAAGTCCATCTTATCCACGTTGCTCACCCAAGAGTCCTGTAGAAAAGCACTTGAGGAATCTTCTAGTGATGCTAAGATAGTTAGAGGAAGATAGATTGAGAGAGGTACCAGTGGGAGATATCAAAAAATATCCAAGTCAAAAGGGAATAAAACAGGAAGGGTGTTAGAATTACGGGAAGAATGACCACTTGCACAAAAATTATAAACTCAAGAAGGAAAATCAAGAAAATTCCACACCTAATTCGGATGATCAAGCATCATAGGGAAAGGTTTCCCAAGGAAACCTAGTTGAGAAAGGCAATTATTCTAAGGATAGGGAAGTGTTGTCATATGTGATTCCACAAGAGTATTTGAACCACTAATGGATTTTGGACTCGAGTGCTTCATTTTATATGATACCACACAGGGATTGTTTTTCCACATATAGGTTATGTGATGGCAGCACAATTTACATGGGTGATGATAACACATGTAAAATTGTAAGAATTGGAAATGTTAGAATCACCACGTTTGATTGTATTACAAGAACCATTTGAAGTGTGTGGTCAAGTCTCCTATCATTAAAAAAAAAATAGTCAAGATGGTCATTTTTCTAGTGAAAATGGTCAATTGAAATTGTAGAGGACAATGGTTGTTGCAAACAAAGAGTTTACGGGCGGTCTATGTCAATTGATCGGAGGTACCGTGGTTGTCAATGCTATTATAGCCAATCCCATGATAAAGTCAGCCACTATCTAGCATACGCAGGTGGGCCACATGAGCAATCAAGGGTTAAAGGTACTTGATTAAAATTTATTTCCTGGCATAAAATCTATTAATTTCCATTTTTGTGACGTTTGCCCATTTGGAAAGCTCCATAGACCGTTAACGTGTAACAATTGCCACCGTTACTATTACGTAATGGTCGTTATGGCACACCATGATTACCATTCAAATCTAATTTGAGTTGATCAAGGGACTTCTCTAAAGTTCTTTTGAATTCTATAGGTACATTATAGATTTTTAGTAGACTAGTTATACTTTTTTTTTTTTACACACGCACCCAACACACACACCCATGCACACCGTAGTGGGATTTCGCCACCTATGGGTCTCGAACCTAAGACCTTGTGTTGAAACTCATCATCATCATTTAAGCCTTGTCCCAATTAATTGAGGTTAGCTACATGAATTCCTTGAAAAATAAAGATATATTCAAAAAAAAAAAACTTTGCACCATATAGAAATTACATATTCCGTATTATATATATATATATATATATATATATATATATATATATATATATATATATATATATATATATATATATTCATGTCTAGGCATTACCTTTTACCACACTCTGATTTTGTGCCTCCAAATGTTCTATTCTATCAAGCAGCAGTTGCTTTTCTCTCTGGGTCTTGCTGAGCTCCCCTAAGGCCATTAGTCGTTGTTTATTAAGGTGTAGAATATCTAAACAATAATAACAAAATGCATCAGATATACATCATAAGCATATTTCTGCATATACCACTGCATAAATAATTTCAGTGCAATTATATGTGAGCACTCTAGTGAAAACCTGATAACATAAAATGATTATCAATATCATACTACAAAAACATTTCAACTCTAGATTGATGACTTTGACGAAGTTGCACAAGATTCAGTAAACAACCATTGAATCGCGATCAATGCTTCCAGGGAGCACTTGGAGTTGGAACTATAGTTGCCAACAGAATAACGGATGCAGGAAGTGATGTGAAATTTTTCTTAATTCACAAATTGTTAAAGCAGTCACCCAAATGCATGAACAGATGCATGAAAGTGGAACCAAGAGATGTAGATACTTGTGATGTAAAACAGGGTCTGCACTGCTCTATGCCTGGAACAAAGTGCAACTAGGATCTACACTACTTGGGCTTTGCACAGAGATGGACCCATTTGGAAATGATGTTACATGCAGATTACTTGAACTATGTGCTGGCGTGAATGTAAATTTGAGCTATAATGGATAGAAAATGATAAACAGACCCTCCACAGTCTATACACAGGAGAGAACACGCACTAATGTTTCAGAAAGGACTAATATGGAATGCATTACTCCAAACCCCATGCAGAGAGATAAAACCTTTAAAGAATCTTCTCCAGGGCCTTACTCCTCTGAGCATCATTGAAAAGTTTCCAAATGTCATCATGGTTCGTTTCTAATCCGCTACTGGTAGATACAACGGACTCCTGAGAAAACATATATCATGTAAGTGAAAAAAGAAATGCTCGATGAACGGAAAAGACATAACAAATGGGACATTGCATACCTGAATCGTGTCCGGGTTATGCACCTCCAACCTGGGCCACATATCAAATGTAGAAGCCATCAGTCACTGCTGAAGAAGTGACCAAGAGATCACAAATCTAAAAACGAATCATACTCACTCCATCTGTGAAGGTTCCGTAAAAGAGCTTGTGCCATTCTCATCCTTCCTAAAAGGATAAATAAAGCAGTCAACAGGGGCAAATGAACTCCAAAAGCAAAGGAATTTGAAACAAGCGAGACTCCTAAGCATGCAGCTTCACCACCCAAACCCATGTACTAAGGGCCTGTTTGATTTTTCGGCTCAACTGTAATTACCATGTAAATGGGTAATAATTATTTACCTAGGTAATTACCGCATCTTTTCCAATACAGATGTGGCAACTTACTTTTTTAATACTTAAATCGAGAAATTTACAAAATCAATGTGGGGCCCATCGTGATGTAAGTGACTTATCCACACCGCTCATTTGTTATGCCAGCTGAATTTAGGGCATGACCAAAAAAAAGAGACAAATCCAAAGCTCAAGTGGACCACACCACAGGAAATAGTGGGAATCGAATGCCTACTATTAAAAACTTATTGGGGCCCTTAAAAGTTTAGAATCAAGCTAATATTTGTGTTTTCCCCTTATCCATGTCTGTGTGACCCTATGAACGGGTTAGATGATGAAAAAACCTCAACATGGGCTCAGTGAAGGAAACAACTTTCAACGGTGGACGAATTAATGCCATTGTTTCCTTTCGTGTGAGCCATTTGAGTGTTGGATCTGCCTCATTTTTCGGCTCATGCCCCAAAATGTTCTAATAAAATAGATGGGCAGTGCGGATATATCATATACATTACGGTGGAATCCACAGATTTAAGTCAACACTTTTGTATCGATTTTCGAGGTGGAATTACTCTCACATTTTCAAACTAGGAGAACAGGTAATAATTACTTATTTACCAGAATTTACCTGTACCATGTAAAATCAAACAGACCCTAAGGGGAAGCAGAAGAATATTCAGACGAAAAGCAAGGAAGCATTCGTTTCAAAATGCTAATGCTTAGGCAGCAGAAGCAGTACAGCAAGTTCAAAGCACACACTTGAAATGGATCAACACCTGAGTAAAAGATTCTTTAATCCATCCAAGACCACGCACTACCAATCGAAGGATTTATCCTGGGCATACAAGCTAGCCAACTGAATCATTGAACATCATGTCCATCCAAGGGGTCCTGATAAAAAAGCCGACACATCCAACCGTCTAGATTAAGCTTCAGTCCACATGAATGGTCTAGAATGACCTAATTGGGGATCCGAACCAAGCCAAAGGCATGATGATGTGTTGGACCCAAAGCAATGGTCTGATTGGACTGTGGGGGCTGCATGTCCATATGACTTATGGTTTAATTAGTTTTTGTTGTAAACAGATGTCTTAAATCTGATTTCTGGGCTGCTCGACCAATCGAGAGCATGGCTCGACGAGTCGAGCGTCCACTCGACTGGTCGAGGCCCGCTCGACTTGAAGTCCAGCGAGCGTTGTTCTTTAGGTGTCCGCATTGCTCGACCAGTCGAGGGTCAGGCTCGACCAGTCAAGGGTGTCCTTCGACCAGTCGAAGCCCTGGCTCGACTAGTTGAGGGTTACGCAGATTCTGCGCGGATTTTGTGCGGACTGCATAAATTTAAGGCGGTTTCAAAGAGTTGCGTAAGTGGAGTTTCCTAAACTATAAATAGGGGTCCCTAAGGCTATTCTAGGGTATTCTAAGGCTTTCTAAAAGTTTTTCAAGAGTTCCTAACAGGGTTTTAGGGTTTCTAAAGGGTGTAGCAAAGGTGAGATTCGAGGTTGTTCGAATCGGGTAAGTCCTCTCTCTTTGTAATTTATGCTTTCATAGTGGAATTCTTTGTACCGTGGTTTTTTTCCGATAGGGTTTTCCACGTTAAATCTTTGTATTCTCTTGTGATTGCTTGGTGTCATTGGATTGTTATCCTAAATCTGGATCTGTGTGATTCCACAGCACAAATCCCCAACAGTTTTTAGGATTGAGTTAGTCATGATTTGTCGAACAAGCTTCCCTTCAGTATTACTATTTTCATCAGTCATTTTGTGGGAGACCTTTCAGGTGTCAGATGATGTCTGAAAGACATGAAATTCATCCCATTTTAAAAACGTATTAAGTCGGTTTTCAAACAAGCTGAAGATTGTCCCCTTCAAGTCCCATTCATATTTATTTTTGCATACGATCCTATCTACACAAACTCTTCGAGAGCTGCTATTTACACTTCCCTTAATTCATAGACACACCCATCTTTCCTACTTTTGGGAATAAAACATTATAAAGTTTGATGCAGGATAACAAACCATTTGCTCTAAAAGCTCGAATTGATAGAGCATGGCGAATTAATCCCTTTATCTCATAGCTCAGCCCCACATCGCATCGGTTAGGACCTCGGCCGAACCCCCATCGTGCACCCCACATCACATAAGTACCGCCTCACACAAGCCACCCACCTCACACGGGCCGCCCACCCCGAGTGTGCCCCTACATCTCATAGGTCACTCCACTCGAACCCAGTGTGAAAATGCCCCTGCATTATAGTTATACTAGTTGTTGTACCAAAAGTTGAAAAGAAAGAGCGCACCTTAGAAATTGCATACATGGAATGCAAATCATTCAAATTAAAGAGTCCAAATTCTTGGGTCCTAATCTAGACTATTTAATTAGCTGACTGTCCGATTGGCAAACATTTAGGGCCTGTTTGGATACCACCAAATAAATTACTTTTTTTCTACTTACAGCAGTAGATAAGTAACTTAAGTTTGGTTTATGATTAGTTATAAATAACTTTTTTACTTAAAAGTACTTAATAACTTCAATTAATTTTTTTAGCTTTTTCTACTTTTCATAAGTTGTTGAAGAAAGGCATAGGAGAGACGAAATAGAGGAGAAGCTGATAAGTAGGTTCTTTACCAAACATACTTATCTTCTTAATAACTAGAAACTAAGATAAGTTCTTGTGGCATAAGTAACTTATCTTAAGCAACTTACGATCCAAACAGGCCTTTATTGGGTGAAATGAAAATATCCATTGGCCCTATTTCAATAAACATTTGTCCACGAATCAAAGGTTGTGATTGTTCAACTAAAATCCGATTTTGGGACTTACTCAGGGGGCATTTGGATTGTAAGTTACTTAAGATAAGCTACTTATGACTGAAGTAACTCATCTTGGTTTCTACTTATTAAGCTAAAGTGATTAGGTAACTTTAAGTAATAAAAGTTACTTATAATTGATCTTAAACCAAACTTACTTATCTGAAATAAGTTACTTACCTATTGCTGTAAGTAGAAAAAGTAACTAATTTGGTGGTATCTAAACGGGCCCTTAGCGACAGTAGGTCAAATAATTTAGCCGATTTAATTTGAGTTAATGTATGCCTCATGTACGATTTCAGAGATCCTGCGTATCAAGCACCATACACAGCTAGAGTATCAAATAGGTCTAGTCCTCTGCGAAAAATCCACCATCATTTCAATCTCCGTGATCGTCGGATGACACGACTCACAACTTCAAGGCAATAAAATTCTTCCCACATCCCTTATTTTCCAGAAGTGTGGTGTCCACGACGAGTACATTGTCAGCATTTCAATCCAAACAATGAAGAGTCTCCAACGCACCATCAAAGACTCAGTCGGATCGAAAAGATTATATTACGATTTCCTTACGACGGAATTCAAAGGAATCTTCGAAAGAATAAAAAAACGAAAGGATTCCAAAATCAAAAGCTTCATGTGGAAAATAAAATGAAAATTTCTACTAAAAAGACGGAACAGGTAAGAGAGAGGTTTTCTGCTACCTGAGGCAGCGAAGTGTTCGAGCTTTAAGCGGAAGCCTGGAACCATTGCTAGGGTTGATTTGGAAGAAGGGAGAAGAGACTGCAGCATTTGCCAGAGCTTCCATTAACGCTCGAGCAACTTCCAGTACTACCCGAAAACGAGTCCGTGATGGAGATGAAGCCTGAAGACGAGTCCGCTATATTTCATATTTTCTTATGTTACAGTTGTACACGCGTTTCCACTTCTGAAAAGTGGAGCCCAGATTCCAGAAATCCATACCGTTAATCTATTGTGTCCAAAGATTGATGGATCCTCTGTAGAATCCTGTAATGTTCGATTTTTTATATTTTGGAGATTTTTAATAAGGCAAATGCAGCAATGGTATACTCTCAACTGAAAACGTTACTAACGTTGGTCCCTTGGATAATTAGATCGAAGAAATTTTGCTCCATACACCGTGGGGTACAACAAACCAATGGTCTGGATTCGCGTAAGGTTCACTTTGTTTGGAAAGTTTAAAACAGGTGTGTACAGTGAAAGGTGCGGTCCAACGTATCACAGCATTCTCCGTTTACGAGGAAGTGAACTTGTAACCCGTGATTCGTTGGGAAAGGGAAAAATTAGCACTGCAGACGCTTACTTTTTATGCATTTTTTTTTTTGAAACGGTTGAAAATTTATATTACAATATGAAAATAAGGTTTTGAATAAAAAATACGGCTGATTTTTACGTAAAAGCAGCTGAAAAAATATGACTGTAAAAATAGAGATCTAGATTGATAAACTAAGTTTTACTCGATTAAAAAAAGTGAATGGAAGGTCACACCTACCCTAAAAATTACTCTGATTTGTATAGTGAATAACTCGGTACGTTAAAACAAACATATTGAGTAGACTCTTTGTGGCTTACCTAGAATGTCTGTCTTATCCATGCCGTCCATCCATTTTTTCAGATTATTTTATTGTATGATTAAAAAATTGAACCATATATAACTCTCAAATAGACCACACCATATAAAACAGTAGGGATAATGATGTCCACCATTGAAACCTCCCTAAAGCCCACAGTAATGTTTATTTGTCATCCAAGCAGATCATAAGGCCATACAGACATGGATGAAAAGAAAACACAAATATCAGCTTGATTTAAAAATGTCTGTGTCACTAAAATAAGTTTTCAACAATAGACATTCAATTCACCATATTTCTTATGGTATGGCTTACTTGAGTTTTAGATATATTTCAATTTTGAAATCATCCGGCTGAAATAAGTTGGTAAAATGGATGGATGGAGTGGATAAGACACATACATCACGGTTGGCCTCAAAGTGTTTACTGGGTGCGCCAAAGCGTAATGAGAAAGTGGAGTTGCCAAGTGTTTGTCTCATGACGAGCGAGTGAAATCAAGCTAGTGCAGTTGCGAAGTGTTCTCGCGTGAGTGGAGACACACGAGTGAGGGAGCCGAGCCGCTGTGAATCCTCTGATCATTAGGTGGGGCATAAGCGTGCAAGATTAATGAATAATTAAAGAGAGATTCACCCACGGCTGTGTGGCCCACTTGATGATCAAATCAACCTGAATTTTGCATGTCCACAACAAAGGCCCTCTTTTGAGCTGTTTCGGCACATTCCTCAGATGACGCAAGTGTACTTGCAAAATGCAGATTTTTATTTTTATTTTTTCTTTTTTGGGTTAGCTTGTTAGCGCACACCCCATTGTTAGCACACACCCATAGGACTTCTCTAGATGGGTGCCTGGGACCACTCAACTTGTATTATCAATCCTGGGGCTTCGGAGCACTAGAGCTGGGCAGGGACGACTCGACTTGGCAGACTTCGACTTATCTGACTCGTTCAGACCCAACTCAACTGAACCGGGTGGGTGAATCCATCCAATCCGAGTAGACTTTGTCCAATCCAAACTCAAATCGAGCAGAGTTCAGGTCACCCAGTAACTCAACTCAACTTGACTCAAAATCCGAGTTGGTACTGACTCTGACACGATTGGAAACCCAACTCTATATATATATATATATATATATATATATATATATTAAATTTTGATATTTCGGATCTGAGATGCCATGTAGCTGATGGAAAGGCTGCAATTCCAGCAGGTGCACCTAGGTTCTAAGCTGTGAGTTTAGCCTGCGGATACCCGCTGCACCCAACCCAACTCGATGTTGACTCGACCCAATTCCAGCCACGTCGGACTCAATCCGAGTTTGTCCAGGCCAAACCTGGATTCGGATCATGCTGGACTCGTTACTGAGTCAAGTCGAGTTCAGGTTTGGTCTATTTCAAACCTAGGTCAAGTCGGGTCAGCACTAACTCGGTCCAACTTAACTCGATGCCCAACTCTAATGACCTATGAACTCACGTTTATTAACAAACAAAGTACACATGCATTCTACATCTTTGTGATGCCAGTACGGTCAAAATCCCGATTATCTTTCCAGCTGACATGATACTTGTGTAGGTTATCCATACCTTGGAAAAGGTGGGCCCCACAATGAAGTAAACAGTCCCAATCGTCCAGTCAATTGCTGTCCACAGACAATTGGCTGCAGCTTGTATTCATAACATGCGTGGCGCCAGTACTGAGAGCACAGACCTATTCTTTTTTTCTTTTTCTTTTTATACACACGAGTACTCGAACCCATGAGTCTATTGGGACGGGAAAAGCAAACCCATCAGATGGCTAGGATTGCCCTGAGGAAATTCCCCAGACTATATGCCACATTCCATTAATTACAGATCGCCCTATAAATTGCCAACGGCTATGATTTTCAACTAATCAAGACCTAGGAAATTCATTCTCAAAATTACAGGTTACACGCCCAACCAAACACATGTTCTTATTAAACATGCTCTTAGATTGGAACAGAGAATCAAAGAAATTTATAAAAAAAAAAAAAAATAAAAAAAAAAAAAAAAGGCGCAGAACTACCCCCTTTAATCAATCTATGGATACAGCTATGGTACAATCCTTTGCGCCGCAGCAGGATGAAGAACCCTATTCTCAATCATCGATTCATCATCCCAAATTCCATCCGTCGATGGAAATTTAATGGAATCCCTGCATCTCGTGGGGCACCAATTGTTGGCGCTTTAGCAGAGGAAACCATGGGTTGGGGGACCCACACTTGAAGGTGCTCTGTTAAGTATGGATTTTTCACGTCTCTGTTGTCACGTTAGGGTCGCACCATGAACAGAAGAACTTGTGTCTGAAGTATGCAACACAGTAGGCAAATATGATCGCTGTGTCTGTGATTCATTTACGAGGCCAAGGACCACCAGTGTTGATCTGCATTGGTAATGGCATGTTAGATGTTACAAAGGATGCAAATGCAGTATTCTGAATGCATGAGTAGATTTTCCCAGAGAAGGATGCATGTTTTAACACTGTCAGTTGGCCCACCAGTAATAAATCACCACGAAACAAATTTAAATAAAATTGCCACTTTACATGCCATACAGGGGTTTCATGTTCCCAACAGGCACAATCTGTCCCCAATGCTTTAAAAAAAAAAAAAATCTAAATCCTTTGGATGGGAGGGATAGCAGAAAAGAAAAATGACATTTGTTATTGTTGCTTAGTTCTGGATTCCGGCATTGAGAGAGAGAGAGAGAAATAAAAATTGCATATGTTGTTGTTATTGCTGCTTAGCTCCAAATTCCAGCACTGAGCACAAATGCCTTCAAAAAGATTCACGGAACGTAAACACCCTAGAGCTTATTCTTAGTAAAGCAAGCATCTGGGAGTGTCAATGTTTGCTGGGTTTGTTGGGTAGTCAAAGATGTGTCAAGAAAATACCTTGGCAAAGTAGTTCTTATGTTAGGTTGGTTAGCATGGGCAGTAAGAGGACCTCTGAGGTTGGCGTATTTATTCAGAGCACTCTCTAGTTGCGCAGGAGGTAACTGCAAGCAAATAAATGGCCATCAGGGCAAACCGAAATAATCCAACAGTGTCAAGGAAAGCAAAGTTATCTGATGGACGGCCCATATCAATACCTTTAACAGCACATGAAATGAGTGAGGCTTTGTCTGAGAAGCACATTTCAAGAACCCCACCCACAATTTTGGCATCTTCCATATCTGCAGATAAAATTCCACGAAAAGTCAGTACACCTGACCCGCAAGGCACAAAATAAGAACCCAATACGGTTTTAGATTCCAAATGTTAGTCAATGAAAGAATGGAAGCCACTTTGCATAAGCTTTAAACAACATAGCAGCTTAGAGGAATAATATGATCCTCAACCCAAAGATACTGTAGTGTCCTCAGGTCAGTTTCTACATGCATGGACCACGCAGTTCAGTGATCCCAACCCCTGATCTGATGGGACCCAGTGAATGGACTAGGAGTCTAGGTCCCAAAAAAAAAAAAAAACTCCCTGATTGTTACGACCCTTTCGTGCTTTTTCTTTCCTCAACTGACAATTTGCAGGCAACAAGCCAAAGTTAGGATCATCCTATCAGGAAGATATTTAGGACATGGTCTATCAATGGTGGGGTGGGGCTTATCAGATCAACAGGTCTGGATAACCAAGTGTGGCTCTGCTTTTGTGAACTGACAGTCCTACCTAGTTAAGCTATACTCAGAACAGATAAAATCTGATATAGGCACAAGTCACAAAGGAACATAAGCAAATGATAAACATATGACAGCAATAGCATCTAAAAGACAGGAATAGTGTCTAAAGGAAATGTTTGGAGATGTACAGCTTGAGTATGCATTAACCATGAGAAATGTGTACCCAGAGAATCTTAATAAATTACCTGCTTACTCACAAGTTTGGCGAGTATTTCCATAACAAAATCAACCTGAAAAATGTGTAAACAAGCATGTTAAGATTGCTCCCGCCTAAAGAAGGTGGTTAAAACATGATTAACTCAAAGAAAACAAATAGAGCCAAAAGAACCTCTAAGACATCTTGATGCACCGTCCCTTAGCCAATTCAAGATGACAGTCCAACCCATGAATCAGGCCCAAGCCTGGGTATCTGGCCCATTATTTCCAGCCTAAGTGCATTTATTCAAGGGACTCATGATGCATGGATTTGGGACCATGTCACATGCATGGGAAAAGAATTTTATTTTATTTTTTTTGAAATTTCATTTCTTGGGAAGGTCTTTTGCATGGTCTTGATAGTTGTATTTTCTTTTGGAAATGTAGCATGCATTGAGAATCATGGTTGTTGTTAAGTAGAGTTAAAGAGGGGTTGGTGCAATAGATCTACATAAGCAACTATTTTGCAATGAGAAAATCATTTCATTATGAGTTCAAAAGCATGTATAGTTTTCCTGCAAATTTCCAGCCGAAGAAAGAGTCGTGAGTGATTCCAACCAACACCAGTTAAGTGATTCCCAGTCCATCAGCACTATCTTTCTGCTTGCAGAAATTTTCACTTCCGACAGCTCTATTGCTTGCAACGTTTTTGCCATTTCTAATTTGTGAATGATTTTTATAATTTTTCTGATAAATTCTCGTCAAGTCTACTTTCATCCTACAAAAGTTCAGTCCATTCCAATTTTCAGAGAAATTATTAAATTTATTGAAAGCTGTCTAAAACTGACGATCCCATCAGGTTCACTTTGGCTTTTGAATAAACCGCCGAGTTGTATTCAAAGAGAGAGCACTTTGAAGTCAGTGTATTTAAGCTTCCATTGTGAACTGGGGCAAAATCTGTGACCATGAATAAGAATCAACATGGCTGAATGCAAAAACTGCATTATGGAAAACACTACCAAAGGTCCAAAACACAAAGCAATGACCCCACTCTGCATTGATGCCTTTCAATTCCACCCTCCAGCATCTTGTCCGAACTCAATTAATTGACCACTGAAATGCAGGTTGCATAAACCCCAATGGAAACCCCGTCATATTCTTGAAATTTCCTACATTTTAATCCTTGGCAAGCTGGTTGTTAGCATGTTTTGGACATAAGTTGTATACAGCATTTCATCACCTTATGGTTGAAGGAACATCAAATTCTTCCCCACAATGTTGTCAATTGTCAAGTCAAATTCTCTAAGTGGGCATAGTAGAGGGCTGTTTGGATACAACGAATCTATGGGAAAAAAAACGGTTTTCCCTTGATTTGATGTTTATGGATGTTTGGATTGACAAGAAAACCATGGATTCCACGTAGTAATCATTACTTTATTCACAATTGGTGCAAGATACAAGGTAACCATTGTCTTATGAGAAATTGGATTTCTACTGTCTATCCAAACAGACCACCCCTTTGGGAATCCACCGGTGAATTGTCCCGAAGATAATAATAGTTACAGTTTTCCACATCCACACCATGGATTTGTCATCATCAAACAGGCCCCTAGTCACTTTGTGTGGTCATCCAAATGACCGGCAATCAAAATGGGGACAAAATTAGGTAACATATGTACAGTCTTCTGCACTCGGTGGTAACCTGTGACATGGAAATAAGAAGCAAAACTGGAGTTGCTTGATCCTACAGGGTGGTTAAATATCATGTCATGGCTCATATAGCCTGCATGATTATATGATTTGGCACACAGATTAATAATGTGACAGAGAAGACATGATAATCAAGCTGATATTCAATTGCAGCAAATCCAGCACTTCAACAGCAAGAAGGCAGATAAACGTGGACTTAGTTTATCAGAACAAGGGTTGCTTCCGAGGAGATCAGGAAATATGTGAAGTTTCAAGACCAACTTGCTGATGTTAACACTATCCTAGTAGGGCAATGCTTCAGTCATTTTAGCCAAGGCATATCTATACACCAATTTGAGGCAGAGCATTGAATGATACACTTTCATAGGAGCACCTCATTTCGTGTTTAGATGATAGGCTGGTGGTCCTCAGGGGCATTTATATAACCTGGAACCCTAGTTTAATTAAAATGTGTAGTGAAACATAGCACACACCAAATAGCTGGAACTGTGATAAGGACGACACCGACGATGATGCAAGATGTATCTACATGCAACTTCATCTTAGTACCATATGCATCATGCCAGCACCTCAAACTTACCAGGAAGTTTGGGCTCTGAGGATTCCATGCGATGAAACAAAAATAAAATAGGAAATGCCCTACGGAGACACATGAACATGTCTAACAGATACACAGACTATAGTTGCATGACGTGTGAAGCAAAGCAGAAACATATTCACGTACAGGACCAGGGAAGCGTCCAGTTCAAGATGTTAACAAGTATAAATGGCTAGGGAAGCAAAAGCAGGATGGCCAGGACAAGTCTATGATCATGATACTGAGTTGATGATGTATATAGGCAAAAGATGTAATGCACAAGGTCATTTCCTTTAGGGCGGAAAAATAAAAAGGAACCATGTAAGTAATGATCATTACATCTTTTGCCTCAAGGAACCGACCTCAATGCATCATCTTTCACCTAATGCTTTCCATATTGTTATCACGTAATGTATCGCACGCTTGGGATACGGATACATATCGGTTATCACATGGGATATATCAGTTGTATCGTGAAATTTATCGCTACTGTTGGAAAACATCGGGAAACATTGGGAAATTGGTTGAATTTTTCAATGAAACTAAAGGGATTATTAAAAAAGACACCAATACACACTTAGAAATATATATATATATATATATATATATATATATATATATATATATATTCCTTTGTATAGGTTCTTAATGCATGCATTGTCAAACTGAACTGATGCAACTACATTCAAAGTTGATTCATAAAATTTATAAATGTAAGAAGATATGTATAGAAACACAAGCATTATATTCAAAAGCAAAAGAAGTAGAAAACTAGGAATATACTTGTGTATCAATGTTGTTGAAACTGTCATCGTATCACAAATTGTAATGTGGGTTGCATCGTATCGAATCATAAATCGTAAGTTTTTTATGATTTTCTCAAAAATATGAAAAATATAAATAAATCAGAAAAAATAAAACAAAACTTGCCAATCATCCTTTTTCATCAATTGCACCCAGTAATACCCTGTCATGATAGTGTTAAAGGATTCTTATCTTTAAGTCTTTCAAAAAAATGTCTTTAAAGCATACAGGATCCTTTAATAATTTATGTTCTCGTTAGACGTTTTTCAATGTAGAATTGCGTTGGAAAAGCAACATTTGATTATGTAGACCAACAAAAAAGGATATTTGATTTCTAACCATCATTCCACAATACATATAAAAGTCAGCATGATCGTGACCATCAATAAAAACATTCCAGATAAGTCATACATCAATTTGGTGTTTTGACCAGTTAAGAAATAAGAAATTTAGAAAAAAAAAAAAAAAAAAACTCTACAATTTAATGTTGACGAGAATATATATCATTTAATCTCTTATAGAACAAAAAAAAATAATTTACCTTTTCTAAACGATTCTTTCTTTTTCTTTTTTTGAAAGGTTCTAAATGATTCTTAAAGCCATAACCAATTCAAAAACATAAAATGAAAACCAAGTAAAGCTTTAAATAGAAGAGAAAAATTACAATTTGAATCGTAAATGGTAGGATTCAAATCATGAAATCATAAGATTCATATTAAAAAGGATTCAAAGGTGGGATTCATCCTTTTGCTTAAGAATCGACTCAAATCTTAAGATTTTGACAACGTTGTTGTGGATTTTAATATATTTATATATAAACATTTTTTAAATATTTTTAATTAAAAAATTAATTTTTCTGAAAAATCTCCAAATTGGAATGAATGTGTAGATCAGGTTATATATGTTTGATTTCATGTTTGGGCACTAAGATTGCAATCGATTTAAGAAAAATTGAGGAAATTTCGATTTTTCTCCAAGTTTTTGCAACTTGGCGAATCTCCCCCAAATCTCAAAATAAAAGGCTCCAAATCCATAATTTTTTTTTAATCATTTGACACTATTTACAACATATAAAAATGGGGAAAAAAATTAAAAAAAAAAAAATCAAAACTAAAAAATGCACACCTTCTAGAATCCGGCCACAAGAAGCTTTCAATCGAGATTTTCTTCCAACAAACTAGAGTGGATTGGTCGAAATCACCTTATAATGTACTAGGAAGAAGTTTTTTTTGCAAATAAAAATAAAAATAATAAAATAAAAATAAAAATAAAAATGAATTTTTTAGGATTTTCCATACAAAACAGCATCAGTTTTCTTTTATCCCTTTCTGTATCAATATATCGCATGATGCATTAAGAATTGTAAAAGTGGGAGTGTGGATATATTGCACGATATCGCAATATCCACAACATATCACGATATCATGCGATATATTACATGATGCCATGAAAAATGGATATTAAAGCTAAGTTTCATATCGCCCAGCTGGAATAACGGATATCTTGTGGGATATATCAATGATATCACAAGATACTGAAAACACTGCTTTCGCCTAAAGGAAGAGCTTCCTGCATCACGTCTTTCACCCAAAGGAATACCTTTATACATTACATCTTTCACCTAAGGGGAATATTTGTTGTCCTCAAAGCTTCCACTTCTTACTCGTCATGGTCTAGATCCACATCTTAATTTATGCCTAGCATTCACCTTGTGATCAAAGTAGAATCTTCGAAGGAGGTCATGTTGTCTATAATCTTGTCATCCACCAAAGCCCACTAGTGTAGAGAAGCATTGACATTGCAAAAATACAAGTGGCGCCCATTTGCCAGAACCATCCTAAGAATTGTAGAATATTTGCGTACTAAGCTTGTGACTTTTTTCTATGAATGAGATCTGCCACTTCTTCTAGCTTCTCACAACCAGTATCGGAAGTATCGGTATCATTACAAGTTTTGTTGGTTAGGGATACGGAAACAATATCGATATCGCCAATAATATTGCCAATAACCGGAAATGCAGGAAAACATCAGGGACACATAGGGAAAGCAATGGAATTTTTCAACCAAACTTCGGGAGATGCTAAAATACACATTTGCATATTTAGGAATCAAAAAATTGCAAAAAGAATACATACATAATAAGCTTCTATTTAATGGGGGCCTACAAGCATGTGTTGTCATAAGAAATCAGTCTAACAATCCAACCTTTTATCCAAACATCCATTGATATTTTAGAATATTGACAGCGCACATCAACAACTGGAAAGGAAACAAAAGATTGTGGTCTCGATATCGGCCTTATTGTAATAACGATAATATTGAGATCTTATCGTCGACAAATTGAACACTGCATACAACCATGCACCCATTAAAAGAAAAAATGAAATGGAATTTTTTTAATAAACAGATTTTTGGCAATAGCGATACGATGATGATATTATTGAAATATCACCGATTCATTCCCAATACAAGAGACAACCAGAATCTATATAGTAAAAAATATTGGCGATACATTAGCGATATCGATACACTAGCAATACAAGCGACGCCTGAAATTTACACAGTCGAAAATATTAGCGATATCGATACATTGGCGATACTTAATGATACATGGCCAATACCTGAAATTTCCAATACTGCCAGTGTTATCGGTTTCGCAACCAGCATTATCGATATTGCCACCAGTGTTATCGGTATCACTGAGCTGGAGATAATATCGGGGATATTTCGATAATATCAGGGATACTTCAAACAATGCTCACAACCAATGTTTGGTAGCACTACATACTTTCTTGGAATAAGCCAGTGGCAATCAAACCAGATATCAAAAATTTACATCAGTGCAATAAGAAATTGTCCTTTCCCCTTTATCTACTATTACTTAATTTTACAAAGCATCTATCACTCATCTGATCTATGGTTTAACTGAAGATACGGTCCTTCATAAAGTGGAATGGCGAAACAGCATTCATATTAGCTGACCCCAATTAATTGGGAAAAGGCTTAGATGATGATGATGATCTATCATTCATCTCACTGGAGAAACTTTTAAATGGGTCTTCTTGATTCTCAATCCATCCAGTCGAGCTGTCTGATGTGCTGACAGCTTCAAACCATGAACTTTACTATGTCACAAGGCATTCTGAGTAACCCATCTCAGCATGACAGGTCTTCTAAACAAGGCAAGCAAATGAAAAGCAAAGAACACGAGAAAGAAATTTACCAGAGAAGGAAAAGCGTCAATAGCTTGAATAACTGTTCTCATGAAAAGCAAAGGTAGAGGAGTTTGTTCAACCTGAAAAGGTATTTGTTCAAGTAATCAATGTTGCTATAAATAACTCCGAATTAACCTTCGGAAAAAATAAATAACTCCAAATTAGCATAGAACAGCATTTACATACCAGCTGGTTCAAAGCTTTTACTAAGACGTGCTGAGTAAAAACTGTGCGTTGCTCAAAACAAGCTGTGCAAGCATCCGTTATCTGGAAACATATCACAGTTTCACCAACATCTGACATAAATAACTACAAAATTAAGAACAAATGACATGATGTTCAAAAAACATGCCTTCTTAAGTGCAATCCCATCCTTCTCAGGATTAATGTCATGAATAGCAACCAACACTTCTGCAGGTGTTAATGCAGGACCTGTATGAGCTGAACCCTGCCACGCAACATTCCAGTACATTCAGAATACATTTAGACAGAATTTTGTTTATGAATGACTGGATTTAAGTAAAAGAGAGAACAAGGAAACTAGTAACAAAGGCTGAGATCAAGGTATTCCATAACGGTAACGGTGGTTGTAACAGGCACTGCCATCACCCATTATGATACGGGCCATTACAGCCCTCGCAACAGCCATTAAGCTTTTTTATACCTATTTTGGCCCCATAACGGACCATTACGAGGCCGTTATAGGCTGTTATGAGTCATATTTTCTGTAACGACCGTTATGACCTCGTAACGTGTAACAGTTACCACCGTCGCCATTACATAACCGTTTTGGAATACCTGGGCTGAGATAGAGGGAGCAAGCTCCGAACTACGAGTAACCATCTTAACAGTCCATCTCCCACAGGGGAGGTGGCTACCTCATTGGCCTCTATAAATACATGAGTAGAAGAAACAATCCAAAAAAGGCAAGATTTTTGGATTAAAAAAATAATAATAAAGGAAGATGTATTTATAGTGAATTGGTTCTAAAACTTCATATGAATATCTATACTGTCTTCGATAGTTGCTAATAATCCATCTTATTTGGATTTGATCCAATTTGACATTATGACCAATGTTTTAGATATCTTTATCGCGTAAAGTATCGCAGCCTAGGGATACAAATAAATATCGGTTATAGCATGGGATATATCGGTTGTATCACATAATGTATCGTTGTTGTTGGGAAACATGGGAACATTGGGAAATTGGTCAAATTTTTCAATGAAACTTCAGCAATGATTGAAAAAGACATCAATATACACTTCGAAATCAAAACATTACAAAAAAAGAACACATAATAGGGGTTTCCTTTGCGTGGGATCCTAATATGTGTGCTTTCTAACTGAACTGATGCAAGTATATTCAAAGTCTATTCATATAGTTTATAAAAGTAAGAAGACATGTATGGAAACACAAGCAATACATTCAAAAACAAAAGAAGGATCACTAGATCAGGTTACATACATGTTTAATTTTGTTTTTGGATACAAAAATTGCAACTGATTTGCGAGAAATTGAGAAATTTTAATATTTCTCAATTTTCCGCAACTTGACCCATCTCCTCCAAATCTCGAAATCGAAGTTCCAAATCCATGATTTTTCATGGAAAACATGAAGAATCATAAATTTGTAACCATTCGACACTGGTTTAACATGATTTGCATTGAAAACATGAATCAAAAATTGAAAATGCTCACTGGATCGAATAGGTGAGATATAACGGCACTACCTGTGCGTTTCATATCGCACAAGTGAGATACAAGATATATCGTGGGATATATCGGCTGATATCATCGATATTTAAAACATTGATTATGACTTCAATTGTATTACCTTAAACTGAAATTAGGTTGATCCAAATGTACACAGGAAGTTCAGTGATTGATCCAAAAGAGAACAAGAAGTCGGAACTACTTTCAACTTCTACCCAGAAAGGCTCCAGGAGACTTTCGAGTTATTCCCTCAAACATGAAAAAACAATATAAAGTAAAGATCCATACCCGGAGAATGTGATCAAGTGCTGACTGGAACTTTTCTAATGGAAGATCAACAAGCCGAGGAAAAATAGGCAAAACCTGATATTGTCAGAACAGAAAATTTTGTGAGGCACCATTAATCAAATATTAGTGAAAAGAACCTTGAAACATAGGAATTGTTTTCTCTATTGAATGGACAGAATAAAAGCAAAATCTCTCTCCAAATAGTTACAAAGGTATGACATTTATAGACTTCCCAAGTCTATCTAGGAAGATTTTTACCTAGAGTTATCATAACCATGCAGTGAACATGGAGAGAGGAAGTTAAATGCTAGAAGGGGGAAGGATCATATACATTCAACGTCATGGTAGTGTGAGCCCACTGGGACTTGTAAGTGCCATGTGACCCGTCCATTACATGTGCATCCCAATATTATGCCTATATCCCAAAACCCATCTTGATCCGTGACTTAGTTGGCCCACACCAAACGGAACAATGTGGAACATTTGGGAGGGTAATGCCCTATGTCATACAACCATTCATCAGGTCCACAGCAAGATGAAGGAACAGTCCAAAAAGCAAGCCATTGAAAAACACAAATAGGCCAAACCATGTGAATAAATAGCTTTTAGGAGTGACTTTACATTTCTCCTTGTGATGTGTCCCACATTAGTTTTGGATCATGATTATTATTTGGATGTACTGTGAATATGAGAAGGCACAACCAATTCACAGTTTCAAATCTACCTCAACTCGTACATACAACAATTACCACACTTTACCAGTATATTGAATGTTTTTCAGAGGAAGAGACATCAAACAGCCAAATGGCCATACGGCTCTACAAAATTACATTAGTGCCCAATCTTTTTATCTAAAACCCTCTCACTTAATAGCCCAATGTTTTAGCTATTCCTAAAAATAATTGCTGAAAATTTTTGCCCCTCACTGATCACGTTATATGTTGTAGAGATATCAGCCAACTGTTGAGAAGAAGGAACAAACATGGTGTAAGAAACTTCTTCACAAACAAAATGATAGTCAAGCTCGACCTTTTATAAGCATGCATGAAAGACCGGATTTGTTGCCAAATATGTAGCATTAGCATTATCATGGTAAGAATAGAAGGGCCAAGAAATGAAATATGAAGATCCTGGATCCAAATATGCAACTGTGTCTGGGGCGTAGAAACCATAGCCATGTACAGAACTTTAGCCCTAGAATGAGAAACAATAGGTTGTTTCTTGGCACACCAAGTGACAAAAGTGCAGCCAGGAAATACATAGTAACTAGAGGTAGATTGTTGGTTGTCCAGTGATCGAGCCCAATCTGCATCGAAGTATGCAGTTCATAAAAGAGAGGCTGAATAAATGTAAAGGCCATATGAAAGAGTGCCTTTCACAGACCAAAGAATATTCTTTACAATATGGAAATGGGATGTAACAGACCTATGTATAAAATGACAAGATCACAAAGTAAACCGAAGTCAGGTCGAGTGAAATCAAGATACTGTAAGGCCCAACCTATCCTAGATACTCAGATGGGTGAAGGAGAGGGTCACTATGATAAAGGGAAGGCTTGGAAGAATGGCAAAAGGAGTACGGAGTTTGCAATCAACCATGCTAGAGTAAGAGAAGATCCCAAACATATCCAACCCCAAGAAAGCAGTGGTAGCCTCTCTACCTATAAGATAGTGAAGAAAACCTAATCCCTTCATTGCAAAAGGATCGTAGAAAGTTAAACGAGGCAAAGAAGAGAGGATGCAGAGGAATAAGTAACAATATGTCACCAACATGTGTAGAAAAATGATAAGACCAAAAGAAGAATAACAAACAGATGAGTCTGCAAGGCTACATTTGAAACCAGCTCAAGAAAAGCACTGTTGAACTGATCAAATGAAGCACAAAGAGCATGATTAAGTACACACATGGCCTAACACAAATAATAAACATGATCGGAGCAAGAGGAAGCACAAAAGCCTTGAGCTGTTCCACGTAAACCTCTTCATGAAGATTGTCAAAAGAAAGGCATTCTTGACATCATGTTGTCAAATGACCAAAAAAAAAACAGTGGCATCTCGACGCAGTTCCATTGCGTAAGCTTCTTGACCATATCCTGGTATTGAAAAACTTCATGCTACCTGGAACAGTTTCAAGATTTGTTAAGCTTTCAATATCAAATAATAGTATATCAGCCAACCAGTGGTAGCTTATGTTTCTTTTACATATCCAATATGCAGATTCTATCCACCAAAGTCATGGACGTGGTCTCTAAATTCTTCATTTAGGCAACCCTCAAAAGCAGTAGGGGTTTTCCACAAGAAATTAACCCTAAAAGGATATATGAAAAACTAAAACACCACACGTGAGCGCGAAAGAGGACCCGGGAGAGGGGGGGAGGGGGGCTTATCTTAGGGAAGCAGAAATAAGCGAATGTAAAAAGATGCATAACTCAATGAATGCACACAAATAAGAAAAACAGGTGTAAATAGGAAAGAACCTCATCTTTGGACAGAGAAGATAACATTGGAATAAGAATAGCTGCACCCTGGAAAGGAAGAGGAGTCATCGTAAGTACAATGCAGCAGCAAGTTGAGGCTGTTCAGAAATCAGAAACTGTGAAAGCCCTCTGAAAGATACGACTAAGAACCTTTAGTTTGGTCTCATATAAATGTTTAACAGTGGCAATCAGATCCGCTGAAGGCGTTGTCTCTTCCGCCAAAATTTGCAGCACCTTGCAAGGTAAGGGTATCAGAGTTACCATCATCATGCGTAATAATCAAAAAGGCAAATGTAAAGGAAGCTGTTAAAAGCAAACACCTAAATATAAATAAGTTACCAGCATTAAAAGATTTTCACTTCCTTCCGGTGGATCAGAAATTATGCACAACAATTCAGAATATGATGACCCTATGGTCCTCACAAGAATAGGTACATGCCGATGGATAGCCTGCATCAACTCAATAGTAATACATTGAAGAATCATGAAAACTTTTAACAGAAAATCAGCACAGAAATTAACACCCGTAACAATAATGGAACTTCCCTTCTGCTTTTCTTTTCTTTTTAACTTTTGAAGAGAAACGTTTCTTTGCAATTATAAAAGGAAAATTGGATAAATGAAGAAAGTACCTGCTTGACGGCCTTAGGAGCCCGTCCATAAATATCAAAAACAAGTTGAAGTAGTCTAGGTTTCTGCTAAGAAACAGACAGGATCAGCATAACCAGAATATGTTAATGCAAATGTTTACACTGTGGCTCTGCAAATTTCCAGCTAGACGCAAAAAAGGAGCAAAATAACATTAGAAAATGCAAACCTTGGTACATAAGGCAAAGAAAAGGGACATTTTGCGTTGAGCTTGAGACAAAAACATAGTTGGAGCACTCTGCGAAGCCGGTTGAACACCCTTCATAGAGTCACTTTCAGAAGCTCCAGGCTCTGAATTTTGTGAACCACTAACAGATGTTTCCTGATTTCCAACCTGCAAAATAACAAAGAATCAATATAAATGGCAAAAACTGATTGCCCCCAAGAGAGAGAGAGAGAGAGAGAGAGAGAGAGTTCATTTTAACTAAATGAGCAATTATTCCTAGAAATAAGCTGTTCAAATGACAGAAGCCCACAGATTCCTAAAAGGAACTACTGACGATGTCAGAGACACAGTGATTACAGTTATAATTTTACCAATATTCTTTTTGTTTTTTTGTTTGTTTTTTTCCTGGATAAACTTTGCCAATATTCATTTTGTTGGAAGGATTCATCAAATTTATCCGACACTCTGATTGGTATTTGGGCATGCTTGTTTTGCGCATTTCACACTTCTAAAAAAATTCATGTACAGACAACGAGATTAGAACCCTCAGGGTTCCACCCATGCAGTGAATCAACCGTCATTCTAAAGAACAAAGATATACTGGTGATTTATACAACCAGTATGACGACTAGTCCATGATTATTAGATTCCTTTCTTCACATATCTAACCCAAACTTTATAGAAATAGTACATCTCCCTGGAGCATTTGTTTATACCCTCTGAATCATAAAAAGCCATAAACATATTAATGAAGTAGACAATGATATCCAAGGCATGTTCATTATAAGCACCATTATGTAAGGATGGCAACAATGAACTTGTACCTAATTGAGTCATCAATCTACATAGTCAATGGGAAATAAGAACAATACAAGGGAAGACATTGAGCACGATGATACAGCTAAAGGTATTTATACTAGCACAACCACCATCCAACAGTATAGACAGGCACTATAAACACAATTTTATGTTTGGCAAATTCAATTATTGGCACCAATGCAAATGGAAACAAAATGTCTTCATGGAAATTGACTGAAGAAGGTGCATGGAACAACCTCCAGTTTTGAAATGGAAGATCAAACCCTGTATGTTATCAAAAGTGCATGGAACAACCTCCAGTTTTGAAATGGAAGATCAAACCCTGTATCTTATCAAATTTCAAGAAGGCAGCGATTGGACATTGTAGGGCCTCTACTTATTTGGGTGTGGAGTCCAAAAGATTTTGGCCTTGGAATGATCAAAAGCATTGTCAATCCTTTCTTACTAGTAACAAAACATTCTGTTATCAGTTCCTCTCCAAATTGCAAAGGATAGCTAGCAGCCAGAGATCATAGAGAATGGGGCCTACGACGTTCCAAACCCCGTAACTCCAAGCTTCCATAGACAGTCACTAGAACTCAGGAAAGTCCAGAACAATTACAGACATGTAAAGCTGTGCATGTAATAAAAACATTTGAAGGCACAAGTCATTACTGGACTCATCAAATGCAATTAACACACCATCATTTTAAAACAACCATTGTATTCAATAGTTTTCAAGCTTGCTAAAGTTAGAACTCACAAACACAAACAAAGATGCATCACGGTACTTCATTCTAATTTACAGTTTTGTTTTTGTTATGATCCATTGAAAGTACATTTTTGGTGATTAACTAACCGCAAGTTACCAAGTTATAAAATTTCCTTTTTGAACAGTACAAGTTATAAAATAAAAACAAATGGAAGAGGAAACCCCTTAAGAAACAAATAGAGAAGGAAACTTCCATACATATGCTTCCGAACTTAGCTCATTAGAGCCCGCATGTGTTTTCTCTACATCAGGAACTTGCTGATCAACAACTGACAACAACATATTTGTTGCAAACTGTTCAATATTTTCCGCCAAATAAGAAAGCGGATAAAGTTTGTTTGCTACCTGCACAACAAAAAAGAAAATCAACAAGACAACATAAACTAGCATCCCAAGAATATCCAGTACAAGGAGCACAATTAGGGTCATCAGAAGGCTGTTAAAAACATTTGATTGAAAAATTAATGCCAAGTCACCAGGTAAAGCAAATCGTAACCCCATTTAGTGAAATCACAGACATTGAAGAAGTGCAAGAAGTATACAAGGGCTTTTTTTTCCTAGACCACATACCAGTCGAATAGCCTTGGATCGAACTTCATCTTGTGAATGAACAGCACACTGACATTCAAAACACAAATAAGTTTGTTTTAACTACGGATAATGCGTCATTTAGAAATCTTGCTAGAGATTAAGAAATAATGGTAAAGAAACCAAGAAGCAGTTTATCATCATCATATTCTCATCATTATCAAAATCTTGTCCCAGTTATTTGGGGAGAAACCAACAGGCAGATGGAATGACCAAATACATCTGTTGGGATGTAATTTCTGTGGGTTCCCCTTTTGTATTCTTTTCCCATCTTGCTTTTGCTTGCAGGTCTTTTAATAGAATTTCCATTACCCTTCAAAAAAAGTTGTAATGAACAAATACAGGATGCAAAGCAACAAAAATAGAGCCACCTTGCACATAAAACATTTGAATGTTGCGGATGAGTCAGTTAAGAATCTAAGTTACTAAGTTTACAACGGCTCAGTCAGCAAATCCAGGGACCTACCAACATCAAAGCAACATAGATATGCTCTTTCAATGGAAGGCAGAGTTTTCAACTGGGGACTAGTTGGCACAAATAAATAATAGTTGCCAAGGCAATTGACATGCTAGAGGTCTAATTGGTAGCAAAAGAACATTACCTTCAAAGCTATATTCAAGCAGGCTTGCCGATTGGGTGCGCGCCCCAAAATCAAGCTCCATACAGCACCAAGCCCCTGAGTGACACGATCACCATCACGTACATCTTTCTCATGCTTATCAAAGCCCTCGGAGTAACAAAGTTCCTCAAGAAGTTTCAGAACAGATTCGGGCAAAAGTGGAACTTCCCCAAGAAGCCTACTAAATGACTTATCTGAGGCTGGTAAAGAGTCCCGCAAAGACTTTGCCTGAAAAACAAGGTTTTAAAAAAAAAAAAAAAAAATCCTCATAGCTTCAAATACCTGAGAATTTAATCGCAACAAAAGCTGAGTTGTGAAATACTTACCACAGCTAGGAGAAACTTTTCATAAACAGTGGCAGCAACTGAGCAAGTATGTTCTTCTGATTCAGAGATCATGGCAGCATGCAAGTGGTATAAGACATGCATTGCAAGCTCGTGTCCCTGTAAAAGAACCATTTGGCATCAGAGAAGATTCTTTTTATCTTTACCAATGATTCCGTGCTAATAGTCCTCTCCTTGGTTCATGGAAAATAAGGTTCCTCCAAACTGGCAATGACTGAAACTGTTGTCAAGGTGAATTCGTTTTTCTGCAGTTTTATGGGGAATATGGCATGAGCAAAACACAAGATTCTTCACCCTTTTTTCTTTTTCTTTTTTGAAAATCACAGGCATGTTGATGAAGATTAATGATGGATTCATCCATGAGAGGCCAACTCCAGCTAAAAATAGGGAACTGGAAGGCATGTGCTATTTGCCTCAGATTAGACCACCAAATGTGAGAAAACCTAGGATGGTGAAATTGAATTTTAGAATTGAAAGGGAAGGAAGCCCAGAGCAATCAACATTAGGGACTGTTTACTTGAACAGAGGAGTCTGTTGGGTGCACAATGCTACAGAAGCAGATTAAACTTTAAAGCCCATTAGATTGGAAACTGATCTGCTAAACTACTGGAGTTGCAGCTATAACTCTATTGATTGAGGAGAATTGCTCGTAACTTCTCACTGGTAGAAGGGAGCCCTTGCATCCTAAGTTTTTCTTCCCAAGTTCAAGTAAAGGCTCCACCTATTACTGGAACGCATTCAACACATTAGTGGAAAGAACTAATACTAGTTTTGATCTGAATTGCTTTGTGTTTGGATTTTGATTGTGTACTTCCTAATTTATCCTATTTATATAATTGTCTTTCAATTGAACAAAAATAAATAAAAACAGGAAATTAGATCTTTGATCTGAGACGACGATACCTTCTTGTGCTGGTAATCCAAAATAATATGTTTTTGCAGCATTGCTACAATGTCATCATCAGCATCAGTCTGCCAGATAAATAAAGTCTGCTGAATTCAGTGCATAAAGCTGTTATAAATAAAAATCAATTTTTACATTATATATTAAAGTGCATAAAATGACTATATATATACATATAAATATATATATATATATGTGTGTGTGTGTGTGTGTGTGTGTGTGTATTTTTAGTGCACCAACAAACTAAAATACACTGGACAGGTAGACGATATGCCATAGCATTGCAAATTAAACAGATACTCAACACAGCCCATTAAACCTCATAGTTACAAAGCAAATCAGAACTACGTGGTAAAGTTGATAATTAACAAATCCTTGCAGAAATTGAGCTGCTAATGCAGAACCAGTAATAGCTGGGCTTTTCAAAGGACGGAAGCATATACTGATAAACACTTTTTTTTAAAGGAATAGAACCAGAAATCACTAGAATCTCTATTTTAAAGTACCAGCACCCAATGATGACTAGAATCTCCACAACCAAACCCATATCATTTGTAACTCACAAAGCTATTTTGGTAATTCCAAATTCAGTCATCCAAATTTGTTTTTTATTCCTCATACTATAAATTAAAATCAGATCCCACCGCTACAGGTATATTCTATTCCCAAAGAACCCATAATCCACTTTGGGGAAAATGAATACTGTCTATTTTTCATCGGAGTGTGAATAGTCCTCTCACACCTCTAAAACTATCATTTATATCCACTCGATCCTAAACACAAACCTTTTTTTACACACGCACTCACACATCTAAAACTATCATTTATATCCACTCAATCCTAAACACCAACCTTTTTTTTAACAAACGCACTCACACCTCTAAAACTATCATTTATATCCACTCAATCCTAAACACCAACCTTTTTTTTAACAAACGCACTCACACCTCTAAAACTATCATTTATATCACTCAATCCTAAACACCAACATTTTTTTTTCACACGCACTCACACCACAGTGGATTTTCACCACAATGGGTACTCGAACCCATGACCTCGTGTTGAAACTCCTAAACACCAACCTACTGAGGTAAATCGCAGCAGGAAAAACATGAAACGAGTTCCATCTTAAAAATAATCTACTACACATAGTAGACTTTCATCAATTAGAATTAAGAAAACATTCACAATGACCCAGTACATGGAAGTGCATGTCTAATAGATTTAACCCGTCGATCTTCACTTGATTATAGGAACCCCTTTACAGTGGAGATCTCTTGGTTGACTGCCAAGGCATCCCACCACGCTGTCACTGCGTCACCTAAATTATGCAAACAAAGCGCACGGGCATTAGCCATTCAACCTGGCATATGATCACCGTGCTACTATTAAAATTCTAATATTGATTCATATAGTGGAATGTGTTCAACCCAGTCAAATTTACTGGAGCATGAAGAACCTATTCCCAAGATTGAGGAAAACCATCAATCATGACTCCGATGTGGTCTTCACATAGCATAAACACAATAAAATGAACATTCCCGGTTCATCTACAGGGTTATCCGTATCTCCAGCTCAGTGATACCAATAACACTGGTAGCGATACCGAGAGCATTGGTAGTATCAGAAATTTCAAGTATCGACGATGTATTGCCAAGTATCAACGATGTATCACTAAGTATCACCAATGTATTGATATCAACAATATTTTCAACTGTGTAAATTCCAGTTGTTGCTTGTATCGCCAATATTTTCAACTGTGTAAATTCCAAGTGTCACTTGTATTGCCAGTGTATGGGCGCCAAAATTCTGTTTATTAAAAAAATTTCCATTTCAATTTTTTTTTTATGTGTGCATGATTGTATGTAGTGTTCAAATTGTCAATGCTAATAGCAATAATATTGTGATATTATCGTTATCGCAACATGGGTAATATTGAGACCAATCTTTCATTTCCTTTTCGATGGTTGATGATTTCTCAGTGAAATATCATGTGTTGTCGATATTCTGAAATATCGATGGATGTTTGGATGGAAGGTTGGATGGATGATTGGATGGATGAGATTGATTGCATGGTTGGACTGATTTATTACGACAGCACAAGCTCTTAAGCCCCCATTGAATGGAAACTTATTGTGTATACATTCTTTTACAATTTTTTCATTCCTAAATATACAAATATGCGTATTTTAGCATCTCCTAAAGTTTCACTAAAAAATTCCACTGTTTTTCCCATGCTTCCCCAATATTTTCCCGCATTTCCAGTTATCAGTGATATCAATATTGTTTCTGTATATCCTGCCAGCGAAACTTGTGGTAATACCGATACTTCGAACATTGATAATAACCAATTATTCCTTTAAGCAAAAGAAAATTGTTTAACTCAATGGGAATAATATTTGTAACATTACAAGTCATGCATAGTGGCTTACTAGGGCACAACCCAACACAATTTAACTCCATAACATAATAGAATTTACTCTTATCAGTATCAATACTAATCATTTGACAATATTTGTAAGGCGTTACATATATATCAACTTGTAAACGTGAGAACTTTACCCTGAATGAAAAATAGAAACGATGGAAAGAAATTCAACATAATTGAAGAGAAATGTGAGCGAAGATCTACTGACTGCATAGGAATTGTACAAGATCATTTTTGAATCATTAGTATGTAAAATCATGCAACAATTTCATATTGAACCAGAAAACTTTTTATGAGAGAAGTGTTTACAAAGCTTGAGTTTGTTAAAATTATAATAGATGCTTCAGTTACCTCGACCGGTATGAAGTTAACAGGCATTTGCAATTAGAAAAACAGAAATTTATATATATATATATATATATATATATATATATATATATATATATATATATATATATATAAGAAGAAGAAGAAGAAGAAGAAGAAGAAGCAATATATACATGTGGAGGAATTCAGGATTTGGACAGTATTCAACATGCAACAAAGAAACAGCTAGATAAGAAAATATGTAAACTGTCAAAGAATGATATGGCAGACAATCATTCATAAAACTGCATCTAGCTTTCAAAGTCATTCATTTTGTTGCAGCAGAGAAGTTGGAAAATATATTTGAATGAAGATGGAAATTATGCAAGCCAATAATCAATTCAAAGGACCTAAAATTACAATGTTTGACCATTGCTAAATAGAGAAAAGAACCAGCTAGAGCATATGCCATCAGTACCTGTGCAACCAACCGAGCAAGTAACACCAGGCATGCATCACTACAGCCTGTAGCTTGGTTTTTCCCATGAGCTTCAATAATTCGGGCAACTGCAAATTTGCTCAAAGATTGTTGTTCTTCATTCGTTAACTCAATGTAAAGTGGAAGCAATGGCAGATCGTGAGAGATCTCTTCAAATGCTCTTGAGACAGCTGAAGAATACTGATCAGACTCCAGCATACAAGTATCAACACCATCCATCAATGTAACATCCGATGATGTTGATGCGACCAGGTCCTGGTCAGCAACCCGAACAGGAGAAAGGGTTGGTTCAGAAGGTGTATGAACCTCCAGAGCTGCAACTGCTTCATTCGCTTCATTCGGAACCTCTAAATTTTCTTTAGAGGTTGACATGTCAATAATGGGAGCTGCTGAATTTTCTGAAAGCTCCATATCACTTTTGGGCATCAAAGATACTGCCGTGTGCTCAACCTTTGTCGCCACAGGAACCGAAATAGGTCTACTGATGGAACTGGAATCATCACACCCAGATTGTGTATCACTGGTATCCTCCAATTTTGCAGATGATGGTTGTACTCCAACAGGTTCCGGTGCACGCCGTGGATCAAGACGACGAGGGTCCTAAAAATGCTGACAGTTATTTATTTAACTAACAACAACTTCAGAGACACAATTTTCAGCAGTGAATATAAAAATCACAGAATAAGTAAGCCAGTAGCAGTTACAGTAGGTACATATTTCTTAACAGTTATAAATTGATATAGTTTACCCTTCGTGGATCACGCTTCATGTCAGAAGGAAGATTAGGCGTCGTTGAAGCATCAGATGTTGATAGACTGATTCCAGTTGTAGAAGACAAAGGTGAGACGACTTGTGATGTAAAACCTGAAGGTTGTGCAGAGCCTGTTGCAGCAGCTTGTGGCACCACTGGAGTTGAGGTACCGGACAAACTTGTCTGTGAATTTACTGGCAAGTTTCCAAGCCTGCTGGATAAGGGTGGGGGACTCTTGGGTAGATGTTTCATATTGGCTATGACTATATCAGCCATCAGGTCGGGATGAATTTTTGATATTAAAATTTCAAGTGACTCAGCACCCCTTTCACCTTCTGCCAGCAGAGCACCAATCATAGTAATCATCTGTTCAACAGGGGTTAGAACATTGTCCAGCAATGGCGCCTTAGAAGAAATGTCATTCGCTGCAATGTCATCCTGTGCAGAATCGCTTGACATGTGAGCAGGCTGAGCTGAACTGATAGCAGGACTATACCGAATCCGCTTCGCAGGCATGTCATCAGAATTAGGAACTTCATTATCCTGAGCCATGGATTTCTTTCTAGTCAGATCCACAGAAACAGGTATTTGAGTTGACGGCAGGTCCTCCTGATAACCACAAGCAAGAATTGAAGAAAAACCTTTGAGACATGGATATGTCGAGACATCTAAGGATGGAAATGACTTCCGTCGGATGATCTTTGTGCTGAGCATATGTAATTACCTTGGTAAACCGGGAATCACGCGCAGCACGCTCAGTATTTTTCAGCATTTTATCAACTTGCCGAATAACTTGGTCAGCTGCATCCCCAGC
The DNA here is from genome assembly GCA_037074715.1 of Magnolia kwangsiensis. Lineage (NCBI taxonomy): Eukaryota > Viridiplantae > Streptophyta > Magnoliopsida > Magnoliales > Magnoliaceae > Magnolia > Magnolia kwangsiensis. Next base: position 92,374,564 of record CM073585.1, read on the forward strand.
ATTCATTGCTCGTAGGGCCCTAAGCAACCTGTCACGTGACTGACCAAAAAAAAATTTTGCATGACGTGTCAGGAACGAACATTCTACTGTGCGAATATGCTCAAAAACATGATACATGTAATATTTGTAGTAGATAATGCAAGCTTATCTGCTTGCAGTAAAAAATAAATTTAAAAAATGCATGTAGCAGTAAGTACACATAGCTGGGGAAGCACTGGCAGGAAATAATAGAAACGATGAGAAGAGGTAGATTAAAACCCACACAATTCAAGGTAGAAAAAAATGTTTTCATTGCTAAAGAGCCTGCAAGCAGAATTTCCTAAAGAAAGCCACTGAGATAAGAATTACAACAGTTCTAGAAGTGGGCCATCTGATAGGAAGCAAATCTGTCCGAAAGAGAGAAAACTAATTAAAACCCACAAAATTCAGACATGGTTCATGAAGAAAATGCTAGATGAATGTTTTGGCCATGCGGATGAAAGATTGGAGATCAGAACGACAGAAGTAAGAATGGTTCTCAGAAAATTATAGGTCAGTTATTTCTCATGCCACTGGATGATCTGCTAAACCATATCAAATCAGCAGTTAGTGAAGATAATCTGATTCCAAAAGCAATACAATGGCTAGGGGCCACAATGTAAGCCTCAACCAAAAAGGCAGGCAAAAATTCCATCTCAAGTCCAAGAAGAATTATCAGGTCCTGGATCTCCTGATCCATCAATTCTGTACAAGTGGGGCCCATGGTTCAGTCATCCATACCATTAACCTGATGTGGGGCATGGTAAATCATAAATGGAAGATGCCGAAAAAGACCTCCCAAATTTGAGGGTCCTCACTCTGTATTCAGTGACCTACAAATAGATGCTGAAGAAAAACATTCATAAATGGTCCAGAAAAGGACCAAAAATGATTGCCAGGACAGGAGTACCAATCTAGAATGTTTTAGGAGATCAACACTAGAACACCATCAGTTGGCCTCACTAGTAAGGAATGGCCTCATAAGGACATTATCCATGCCCTGATACATGAGGATCTGGCAAGTCATGTAGTCGTAAAGGGACAAAAAAGTCACCATACATATAACCAACACAAGAAATCTATTTTTTTATACGAACACAAGAAATCTATTCACTGAAATAGGTGGAAGAAAAAAAAAAACAGTGCAAAGATATTCCACGACTCACCTATACAGACCAAATGCAATTTCTATCAAGAAAGTTCATCTTCAGTGTTAAAATTATGTGCAAAATAAACATATATGATGTAAGCCCAACTTAGGAATCATTGAACTAGAATTGAATAGATTGAATTCATAAACCTTGAAGATGACCCAATCCTTGATTGATGATCACTCTTATTGCAGCAGAAAATAAATTTAAGAAAAAAAGATGGATTATGTGGAGTCACACCAAAGGGATCTAGTCTCTAGAGGCATCGCACCAGCAGATTCTAAAAGAACAACTCTCCTACAATAGAGTCGCACTGCAGGAAACTAAAAAATAACTTTCATTCAATCAATATTCTAAGTATCAAGTATCATGGCTCCATACAAATGGCCTATTGTGTCATCATCATCATCTAAGCCTTATAACCAACTAATTGGGTTCGGCTACATGAATCCTCTTCTACCATTCCACTCTATCAAGGGTCATAACTTCAGTCAGACCATAGGTCATCAAGTCCTTTTCATGACGGCTTATTCTGTATAGGCTACAACCTTATTTTATTTTTTGAAAGATGAGAACTTTATTGAAAGCAAACGAGGGACAGAAAGCACAACCTAAAAACAAATTACAGAAAGCAACTCCTTAGCAGCTGGAAACCCCAAAAAAGAGGAGCTAGGGAGCCCATTCTCTAAACATTACCAAAACCCTCGAAAACACCCTTGCCATGGAGACACTACAAGTAGCAGTTATTTCTTTCCACCCAAAGAACAGCCATAAGGATAATTATCCACAACTTTTTTTCCTAAAGCTCCTCCAACGTCCTCGTGCCAGGCACAAAACATATCGTCCATAGACCCAATTGATCCCTGCCAACCTCAGGACACTCCACCAAATATCAGTAGTTAAGGGACAATGCAAGAAAAGATGATACAACGTTTCCTCCGCATTAAGGGATAAAAGGCAGACATTTGGGAGTTGCATTCCTCTTTTCCTAAGGCTATTGATTGTCAGGACTCTATTCCTTCCTAGGAGCCAACCGAACACTGCAAGGACTCTATTCCTTCCTAGGAGCCAACCGAACACCGCAACTTTTGGCGGCACTCCGTAATGCCAAATGGAACCAGTAAGACAGCAAGAAGAGAGAGGATTCTGAAAGAGGCTAAAGAAAATTTTCTGGATTATCCTAGAAAGCATTCTCTAACTTCCTTTGTTGCATACATCTCATTGAACCACTTATAATTGTCTAATCGTACTCAACTTGCAATAAACGAGAATACATAAAAACAAAAAGCAAACTAAAACAAAGATTTCAAAACTCACTAAACTTATATACAAATTATGTAAGCTGAACCTCACTGAACTTCTCTATTTACCAATCCAATAGACTATTTTGGGTTCTTCGATCTATATGAACCACCCAAATAGTCTATAAAATTTGTATATAGGTACAAGGTTGTACAGTTGGACTAGCGAACCCCACGGTCCAAGTGCTCACCGATCAGGCCATCCAATCTAGACAAACTAATATAAGGGCCCGTTTTAGTATAGGACTCCACAAAATTGGTGGCAGGCCCCATGCCCCCATCAAATTAATAAGGGCAGCCCAGTGCTTTTTCCTGCTTCATCACAATTTACGAACTTGTTAGTTTTTCAAAAACTTCGCATAATTGTGATAAAGCAGGGAAAAATCCACTTTGGATAATTGGGAGGGCTGATTCTCCCTTCATCTTTTTCTCTCTTTTTTCCGAAGTACTGTTCAGGGCAGGTGCTGCTGTAAGTAGCTGAAATTTATTGCTCCACATGTGGGGTGTTTGCCAGCAGTCTTTGTTGATGTAATCTCTGGTGGTGCGTTTAGTTTTTCAATAAAGTTTAATTGCCCATCCTTATAATTAAATTAAATTTATAAAATTTAAATAATAATAATAATAAAAAAAAACAACTCCCCTTTTGCACAATGAAATCCATCAAACAGGGTAAGGGGGCTGCCGAATTAGGGATTAAAGGATAATCCCAATTTTGGCAAGCCTGATTATTGAACTAACATTTAAGAAAAGAACAAGCACTCATCCTCATCTGAGTTCAAATGGGAATTTCAACACAAATGGAAACACCCGTCGAATGGGAATTTCACCACGAAATCTATGATGCATGTCCACTCATCTGAGGTCAGAATGCATTCTATGTGAGCAAAGGTGTGGCAGGCCCTAAACCCACTGAGACCCGAGAGTACAAATTTTCACATGGATCACTACGGCAAAGAAGATGCTTAGTGTGGACAACTTGAATAAGAGCCAGATGACCTCGCCAAACCTTCTTCTTTTGTTTGTGAACAGAAACATTAGAATTTTATCAAAATCAAGCAAAATGAGGAGATACAAGTGAGCAGCAGAATGGTGAGAGAGCAACCCGGCACAGCCCCACCTCAGCAAAACATGTGTTTATGTGCCAGAATCACGAAGAGGGTGTGGACAATCACTTTCTCCACTGTGATTTGGCAAGTGAAATGTGGAGTCATTTTTTCCACCAGTTTGGACATGCTACCTTCAATGCTCCTCTTAGGTTGAGTGCCGGTCCATTCAAAGCAGAAAAATTGTATTCTCTGGAAAATGCTCCCATATGGTATATCGTGAGGTTTGCCGGGGGAGAGGAATAGGAGAATGTCTGAAGATAAATCAAACTCAGATGACTCAATCAAAGGGTGCCTCTTCTCCATGATCACAGGCCGAGCGCTTTCTAGGCTTGTAACTTAGAGGATACTCTTTTGAGGTCATCTGCAGGAATGGAGCGGGAGGGTCCTAATCAGGATGTTGTTATTGTTTTGGGTTTCTTCAGCGCAGCCAGTAATTGCATTTTTCAGGTAGCAATGACAGGTTTACATGCGACTGGTGTGCTTCTAATAATTTCCCTTTTTCTTTTGTTTCACAAAACTTTCATCACAATTACAAAAAAAAAAAAAAAACAAAGAGAGAGAGAGAGAGAGAGAGAGAGAGCAATCACATGGCTTCTATTAAGCAGTAAATAAGACTGTGAAGGCCTCAATTTGGATGAAACCTCTCGTTTAAAAAGTGAACAAAATTCCAACCTAAAACATACTACCAATGATGCCATCAGGGGCTGTACAATGTTTAATCAGCAATTCCATTTTCCATCTTCATGGATCAGGTAACTTTGAAGCTTCAGGTTACAATGGAAGCAACAAACCAACAGCATAAAACATTTTTGCACAGGGAGATGAAAATTTTTACCTCTATTATGGATGGATGAGTACACCTCAAGAATCCCAAAAATGCAGTCCTCAAAGCATACTGGATGCTCGCAGCATGACCTCCCTTTAGAGTCTCAAAATTAGGATCAAAACCAAGAAGCGCAGAAAGAATGCTGCTAAAGTGGAGAGGCCTTTTCCTCGCAATGGCTGCAAGACTGACCACCACAAAAGCAACATCAAAATCAATTATAAATTAGGAATACAGTCACATGCATCCTGTATATATTCATAAGAATGAATGATACAGACAAAACCATGCAGCAATAACTACAAGGCCATATTCACAAAAATCACCGCTATCAAACTTAACTAACAGATAATGATATGAATGCTGAGAATATGTTACACGACAGTAGTTGGAACTGATGAGTTGGTCAATCCAAGTTCTTGGCTACTCCCCTATCACCTAAGAAAACCAGTATTTTGCAAAGTCCCCACAAATTAGCTTTGACTGGATCAGAAATATACACTTTCTATTTTAATTTCACTAAGCATTCAGCCAACTTTGAATTGGGAGAGAAGCAAACCACACCTCAGTCAGCCAGGGAAAGCTAGTTTTACTCAGACACTACCAACTAGGCTATGCAAACATAACTTCACAACACTTGAACAAAGCAAACACTTCAGTTCAGGGCCCTTTTAAATTGAATTCCTCACGGATGTTGCAGGAGTCAATGGATATTCAAGCAGTGTACGATGATACATATGCAATAGTGTTCCAAATATCAGTGATATTATTGGTATCGCCAGGTTAACAATACCGAAACTGCTAGAAGTGTAAAAATTCTCAAGCATCGCCGATATTTTCGATAATATCGGCAATACTTGGCGATATTATCAATATTAGTGATACTTTGAGAAGAATCCCTTATAAAAGTTCCCTAGTATTGGCGATACAATCAATAATATCCCCGATAAAAAGGAAACATCCATAAATAGACGAAAATTGATAGAAAGAGGTGGAAATTTCCAAAAACCCGAAAAAATCTCCATTTTTTTGGATTTTTCATTATGAAATTTTGTTCTTTAGGTGATTTTGATTACTCTTGGTTTTTATTGAATCAAAGTTTGGATTTGCAGAGAAATCTCAACTCGAAACGAAGACAGGACGGAACTCAAAGGTGACAAAAAATCCACAAAAACTTCAAATGTTAGCATGGATTGCAATGGGAATCCATGTCTATGCATGATCTACATGCATTGACATGAATTTGTGGTGAAAACGTTGACATTTAAGTGAAAAATGAGGGAAAATAGGGAATCCAAAATTTTCCATTTTTATATTGAAGAATGTCTTCTTCACTATTAACTAATGTGGACATTTTACAAATTAATGAGTGTTGGCCAATCTATTGATTGGCTACAAATTTTTATATTTATTTTATACTAATTTTTTTTACAAAATATGGATTATTATTATTTTGAAAGATATTTAAAAATATATATATTATTATGGTTAGGCCCCTATAAAATGAAAACTTATTATGCATAGTTGGCTTTTCCAATATTCCGATTCCTATATGTATAAACATGTGTCTTTTTTTAAAGGTAACATTACCAGGGATTGAACCTTGGATCACTCACACACACTACATTGTCTCTACCAGCTCTTCTAATGGCCGGGAGACAATGTTTCATTGAAAAATTCCACCTCTTTCCAACGTTCCCCAATGTTTCCCTCAGACACTGATATTTTTCCTAGTATCGGAAATACCAATACATGCTTCCATATCCCCGATCATCGATACATGTAATGATATCAATACTCTGAACATTAGGTACATGTCAATGTAACAGAACCCAAACTGTCCAAATTATCGACCTCATAGTGGATTGTGCAAAATTCAAAAATAACAATAAACAGATTATCCATCAAATGGGTAATTAGCAGTCAATGGTCCAAATTCACCAAAAAATGTGCATTAACAGAGGTTAGGATAACATAGATAAGCCCCATCGGAAGAACCACAAGATTTGGATGGTTTGGATGGAGATGCACGTGTGCGAAGGTGGTTGGATGAAACCTATGGATCATCATGCCATAGAGTATTAAACTATCAATATTTTTTTCCTACTCCAGTATATGTCACTGTCATTTGTTCGTTTAATTAAATTTTCCAATCACTCGACTAGATTCCAGTTCTAAAGGGATTCCTTGTAATTTTTCCTCCTTTATCTTTCACTAAGCATTTAATGTTTTTAACTTCTGTATGGGTGTGCCCACATTTCCATACTTTCCCATGTCTAACCACCCATCTAAGTCAACACATGCCAACCATGTATCCCAAGAAACTGGTACACGAGTAAAGTGAAAACTCAAACCAGCAAAGACTAACATATTATAAAACTAAGAATTAGCAAAGGAATACCAAAGATCCTCTCATTGTCCTTGATGAAATTTCAAGGGACAGATCAAGTGCATTCAACAATTGGACTACTAAATACATCCATGGCATATGAACAGCAACAAAAACACCTACACACACATACATATATATACACACATACATAAATATGCGTGTTGAATCCATCTAGTAACTCTAATACGAAAAAGATATTACATACTGGAACAACCGATTTTTTTTAAAGACAATGCACTTTATTGGGGCCCAAGTCCTAAAAACAGAACAACAAAAGCAAAAACAACACAAAAGAAGAGAATACCAAAAACAACGCAACAACAAAACAAAGCAGGAAAAAAAAACAACCCAAACAGACCAAACCCCCAAATACAGACATATACAAGAACATCCAATTACAGACCCCCACTGCAGAGCTACTCTGATACAATTTGATACAAAAAGGCCCACAATATAAAGGCATAAAGCAACTAATCGACTAAAGGTAGAACAATTTTCCAGCACATCACAAATAAATGTTGTAGTTGAACACCGAAGGCAGGGTTCAATCAAAACCACTACATGCCAATGATGAAATACAAAAACCGACAATTTTGTTAAAGATAAAATGAAGAATCAAAAACTTCTTTCCAATAAAGCATCTGCAGCATGCCTATGCTGTTCAACTGCTCAATACTAGAAAGTGTAGGCCAAGTAGATGACAAAGAAAAGCAATGAAGGACATAGGAATGTTTAAAGTTCTTGCCAGTACCAGGATGTTTACAAAATACTTCAATGGATATGTCAAATATATGAACACAACCAAGGGCCCTAGACACCCATGCCAGCATCGATCCTATCTAAAAACTTGTCATTGTTTCTTTAACCAACGTAAAAATGTCAGAAAAACACGTCCAACAAGCAACAGGTATCACCAATCACCACTCATACCTCTTGTATAGTTACACCAAGTGTGAAGAGTGTAAAAATCATGACCGAGATAATGTGAAAAGAGAAGACGAGAAGAAGACGAAAAGAAGGTTGTAATCCCAAACCCCCTCTCTTATATTTTCATTAAGACTGTCACCCTACCATTGAAATATAAACATGGCTTTACATAGAAATATGATATGCTTGCCTATCCTACGGCATGACCTGTTTTTACCAACAACTTTGGTAAGGATCAGCTACTTGAAGTCTGATGAAACATAAGGCATAGAAATGAGCTTTGTAGCAACCTTTTCCCCAATGAAGTGACAATCTACTTATACGTGTTTCATTCTCTCATGATAGGCTGGATTATTAGCGATGTGAATGGCATTCTGATTATCACAATACAGAGCAATAGAAGAAATCATTTTAATTCCCAGTTCAATTAGAAGTGTCCTTGGCCACATTAATTCCCAGGCGCAATGTGTCATAGCCCAATGCTCTGCCTCAATGCTTGATCTTGCCACCACAAATTGCTTCTTGCACTTCCATGTGGCGAGCTTCCCACAAACAAAGGTGTAGTGCTCTATAGTGGATCGTCTGGCGGTTTTTGACCCTACCCAATCTCCATCAATGCATCCTTCCATGCTGCTCACGATTTGAGTGCACGATACCTTTTTCCACGAGCTGACTTCAGGTATTTCAGAATTTGATAAACCGCTGCCATATGAGATGGTCTACGAGCATGCATGAATTGACTGACAATGCTAACCTCATATGAAATATCCGATCTGGTTATCGTTGAATAAATAAGCTTGCCTACTAGCCTCTTCCAACACCCTGGATTACCAATAAATAACCTCTTCCTGATTGTCATGAAGTCCACGATTTTATTTCATCGGTGTATCAAATGGCCTTGCCCCAACACACCTATCTCCTTTGATAATTCTAGCATATACTTTCTCTGGAATACAAATATCCCTTGTTTTAAATGGGCAACCTCAATCACCAAGAAGCATTTTAATGACCCCAAACCTTTAAAATCAAATTCCTGATGCAAATATTTCTTCAGCCTCTCAATCTAACTGTGTCATCGCCTGTAAGCCTGTAACTACAATATCATCAACATACACAATCAAAATAGCAGCTTTCACTTCCGTTATCCGTACAAACAGGTTATGATCTGCCGAGCTCCTTTTCTAGCCTATCTCGATACCATGGACAGATCATGGTAGGGAGGATGGGAAAATAGTATGCGATAAGAAGAGGAAAACAAGGTTGTAGAATCTGCTCCCCCTCTCCTATATTTCTATTAAGATCCTAACCCTAACACAAAAACGTATGGTACACCTAAGGACCATTGAAATTAATCACAGCTTTACATAGATATCCCAACATAGAGATGGGGCAATAGATTCAGGTGTGGGAGTGGAGAAGCACCTTTTTGAAAACGTTCTCGAGTATAAATAATTAGGAAGGAACAGCAGGAGTCCAAAGTGCAATTTGAAGCAGGAATGATGTTTGTAAAGAAGGATCATGCAACTAAGCCCCATTGCATTTGTTACAGTATAATTAGCCAAATCCACTATCCCTAGTATTGTTTCACACCCAAAGATGAGCTTAAAAACTGCATATTTAGAACTCAAAGGAACTTAGTTAAAGACCACAATGGAGTCCTAACACTGGAAAGCAAAGTCGAGGACCAGGAACAGTACTGTGTACCATGAATACAAGGACACCTGTGGCAAACATGCAGTTAAATCGATCGATATAAATCCCGATCCATGTGATGGATACTAGTAACTTAGAAGAATTGACCCATACAACCAGCAAAAGACTTGAGTGTAGCTCTTCAGACTTCACATCCTTTAGAGAGATGACTAAAGCAGCCATCTCCTCTATACATAAAAGAAAATGCAATTTTCTCCATATTCATGACCAACCAAACTCATGCAATAAGTGGAACTTACACTCAATGGCATATGGTGAATTCGCAATTCATCATATTGCACTCAAATCTGCCGAATGTAAAATGAATGTTCTAAACCGCAAATCAAACCTTAATCACAAGGAAACAAGGTTCCTATATCAAAGCATGATTCTTATAAATTAATATCAGAGCAATTAAGATACGACCAGACACAGAAACAACACACATGACCCGTAACATTTTTTATTAACACATTTGTAGCACCAGCCCTCAAACTCCAATAACTTCTTTTCAGCTGGGAAACTCGCAAAACAGAATTTAGTGATTGTTCTTATGTTCAGAATTTTATTTCAACACAAAGACATAAGAAGTATGCAGCCTGCCACTGCCTTCCACACACACTTCTATAAATCTTTTCACTGTCAATGACTTAAGAGGAAGAAGGATTGGAAGAAATTGCCGTACATGTGCTATACATGAAAACGCATTGGAAGACATTGTCGTTCATGTGCAATACGTGACCATTATATTTAACACAAATGTGTTGTTATCTAAGATTTCTGAAATAAAAGAAATGACGAATGAATTAATAAGATCACCACATCAATGGCATCTAAAGTGGCTGCAAATTGACCCAAAAGACACAGAAGAACTATGACTTTATTTCTTTCATTATTTACTGTTGCGGGATGTTTAGATGAACACAGTTGTTTTCATTTTAAGGATTTAGATTTTATTTAGAGTTAAGTTATTTTGGATTCTTCTTTAGATCAAGGGTTGAGATTACATTAGCATTTTAGGTTAACTATATTTACTTTCTTGATGGATCATTGCTTGATCTTTTTCAATGAAGGTAAATAGATCTAGAGAGACGGGTGACAGACAAAAATGTCTCCTCCCTAGTCCATTTTTTTTCTAAAAATTTAAACGTTGATTGAAACTATCTGCCACTTCCGTGCATCGGATGAAATAAAGGAGGTATTAACCTACAATTTCCTGGAGATTCAAGAGATTTTAGGCCAACAAGTAAATCAATCAAACAGCTGTGAGTGCCATGCCAACCAGCCGATTGAGCAGCCACAGTTACCATTCAATCAACTAATCATCGCGGAAATAGTAGCCCCCAATCATCTACATGAAGACCCAAACTTCCAAAGGCCATAATTTTGTGCTCAGGTCTCTTTTTTCAAAGATGTGATTTTTTTTTCAATGTGACTTCAATTTCAATTGGTTTAATCAAATTCCATCAACTCAAACCTCAACTTGTAGCACAGAAGTGTGTGCGCTACAAGTTGAGGTTTGAGTTGGAATTTGATAAATCCAATTGAAGATCTTTCAAAAAAAAAAAAAAACTTGTAGCACAAAAGTTGGGACAAGATTAATGCCAAGCTGTTTGTGATTTGCAGGGTGTATGTTTTGTATAATTTTACAGAAGTTCAACCCAGGAGCGTGGGAATGCAATTCAGGTTGGGAGAGAACGAACTAGCAGCAGGTCAGATGAAGCATGGAATCATTCATGGAGAAGATTTTACACCAGAGGAGTGTGGGCATGCGACTCAGATTAGAAGAGAATAAGCTAACAACAGGCTAGTTGAAGCACGCGTGGAATCATTCATGGAAAATGCACACCAGCAGCACACTGCATAATCTCCAACAACAGGCTGCACGATTTGCACAGAACTCCAACTTCCCACATTGTGGCAAGATCAAGGAGATTCAGAAACCAGGAACAATGCACAAAAATCATTAAAAAATAAAAATAAAAATAAAACAGAGAACCTATGGTGAGAAGATGGAAGCATCCATGCCCCTGTGCTAGACAGCAATTAAGGAGATATAGTGCAAATCCAGGGAAATGTATGCCCGTGTATATCCCGAAGAATTTCTCAACTGACTCAATGCAAAGTTTTGTAAAGATTAAAGAACAAAATTCAAATTTGTCATAAAAACTTGAATGAAACCCTATAATATGATACCAACAAGTGCAAGAAACAACCATCAAAAAAGGGAAAGAGCTGAATCACATTTGCTAGAAAACGCCATCAAGGCTCACTGGCTCAAAGACGAGTTCATTCCACCCAAAACCAAAATGACGTTGTACAGCAAGTTGCAAAATTTGCATTGAAGGGACAAGCATATACAAATCTTAGTTGCACAAAGACTGGAAGAGAGCAAAAAAGGACTCATGTGTGGGAGTATGTAAGCAACTCGTTTGAATTGTTTGCGAGCATAAACACTCGGGAAGTGGAAGCATCAGTCTGAAATGAGAGCAGCAACTTTGGCTACAATGGTCTTGCAACTAAGGAATGAGTACACTGATTTCTACCAACATCCATCTGCAACACATTGGAGACACAAGAAGAAAAGACTACAAGGTATGTTTGATGGGCTGAATCTTTCAATTCAAGAAGAAATTAGCATGCATGGTATGTGACATGCATCAGTGAGGATTTAGACAGAACACAGAATTTTACCAATGTGACAAGCTGTAAAACCATTAGAAACTTTTGCTCATCCGAAGTTCATATCCTATCAAATAAAACCCAAAATTATGTAATCTACAATATGCGAAGGTCCTTGAAAACAAGGGGGAATGGAATGAAGAACACACTCAAAAGAGTTCAGTTCTCTACAATCAGGAGAGTACAATGCAGAAGCGCATTGACACTTTATTCAATGGTTGGAGAAATCAGGATTCATAACTCAGCTTGGTCTGGTATTTTGCTCGGGCATGGCAACTCCTTGCAAATGAGTTCCGTTATTTTTTACCAGGAACGTAAGAAGCCAACCCGAATAGCAGGAGTGAGGCAATGATGATGATGATGTATAACTAAAAATAGGTACCGATAAGAAATTTCAAAATAAGGTGTATACAGGAAATGTCGGTGTGATATAATGTTAAAAGGGAAATTACAATATTTAATTGATGATAATGGCAGATAATTAACATTATTTTATTCAAATCAAGAAGACATCCCACAAAATTTATCTCCATCACTCTGAATTTAATGTTATCCTACAATGCAAATAGGAACTTCTTTCTCATCCACCCTACATCATCCAACAATTTGACAAGCTGGATTGACAAGCACATATGCGATGAGTACTGTAGATGCGACAATGCAACTCAAAAAAGCTATCATATACTGGAAGGATGACAAAATATTGCAAATTGAACACAACCACAAGGATTAAAATCCCTAACAAAAAATTGCAACACAGCCACCCTTTAAATGTACAAATACTTCCTCAACTCTAAAGACTTCTTGTTTGCTCACTTGAGCCTTTTTAAGACTTCATATAAAGGCCTTTTTTTTCTTTCCATTGTATCAGAAAGGAGATGCCAAAGTGGAACTTTGTAGGAAGAGAGGAATCGTAGTGAATTAGGAGTTCCTTTTTATTAGGATTAAAAAAGAATCAGATTCTAAAGATGCAATAAAGAATTCGAATTGACCAAAATGACTCTCAAGGGAGAACACAGGAAAGTATGGTAATACAAGATTCGGCCAAGTTTGGTCACTCAGCCAATCCACCATATCACTGAAAAAGTTTGCTGATATTGCAGCAAAAGAGGCGATTCATGTACGGTCCAATCCATACAGAGACTCAACCAGTTTTTCTGCTGATCTGAGCTAAATTGGCCAATTCCCAAGTCTACTCAGACTCATCAACTTTTCCAACCAAGCTTTATTCATTTAATCATTTTTCTGTGTGGGTTCTTCAGTTGAAGTCAATTTTACTTGAGTAGAAATTAGGATTTGATTGGTGTTCAATTTATTTGGAAACTTAATTTAGATCAGCAGTCCATCTATTAGGGCTTTAGGGTAAGTATATGTACTTTCTCGATGGATTACTGTTTGGTCCTTTTTATTCAACTTGTTCATTTACAAAGAATTTTAAGCGAGACCAAAAGATCTTTTGGTATAGACAATTCTCCTCTCTTCTATGTTTCAAGCATTGCCATAACTATCGCTTCCTTGCATCAAATAGACAAAGTATAGCTTCATTGTGGTTTTAGATATAGCACGGCTGGCATACGCGTCCCTTATTAACCCTTAATTGATTTCAATGGGTAAATGCAAAACATTGTGCAGCTGAACTTGGTTAAGAAGCCCCTCTTGAGTAACAGGGAAGTCCTTAACACTGATTTTTCAAATACTCTGTTTCATCAACACAGTGACATTGATGCATAGCCATAATGAGGTAAATTTAAATTATATTGTGATTATGATGCTCTCTTCATGCAGATATTGGCTATTGTGATGTATGTAACTCATGGCATTTATAGTTGAAAGGCATTCTGTCACCCTCCAAAACTGATGTGCCACACAAGTACAGACGATCGTTGAATTACAAATTGGATGGGGGAAATGAAAACTTTTTTATCCCGCTGGCTGAAGAAGCAATGATATAAATAATGCCTTGAGTTGAGGCAAATTGTCAAAGCATAATTTCCGCCATGGAGTTTCTGCCACCATGTGTCATGCAATAGAGCTGACAACAGATTCTTGAATACTGTATTAAACAGATCCCACATTCCATGATAGAGGAACAACACGGAAATAAAGAAAAAACCATCTGTATTTAGGAAACATAAAAGGAATTGTCAGGTGATACCCAATCAGAAAAGAAGTATTTATTACTGTATAAGTTAAATGTGTATCAAAATGTTAAAAATATATATTACAATTGCAAATCACTGGCTATATCCAACACATGGCAGGAGTATTCTCCCACAAATAGCACAGGAGATGGGCGCTGAAGCAGTTTACAAAGCATAAACTGCATTACATGATCACTGAACTCTTTTCAGTAAATGGGCAGGTAAATCTCATCCTTCCATTCTTGACTCCCACAACCAGCCAACGATGTTGGCATCAGCTAGGCCGCAATGGTAAGCCACATGCGGAGTGCAGTTTTAAACTGTCTATCCTGGTTTCTCTCATTATTTGAGCCATGGATGCAGCAGCTTCAAGCACAAATCCTATCTGTTATCAGCATACTGCCTTTTAACTCCACAAAAGACAACCAGTAAGCATGCTGCGACAATGCCACAAAAGGGAGTTGAACTACAACCTGTTTCCAAACTTCAGTCAACCGCCAAAAAGTTCAAACAGAAAAGTTGTGACAAAAAAGGTAACAGAGAAAATTTATGAGATAAACATGCATAAGGCCCTCATCCTTCACAAGAGAATAGCAATATCATCAGAATATTAAAATTTTTAAAAAAGTATATATCGCTTAACCAATATATATATATGAAACTGAAATGGAAAATTTATAGCTGTAAGACCAGCCATGCTTTATGGGACAGAATGTTGGGTAGTTAAGGAACAACATGTTCATAGGATGAGTGCATCTGAGATGAGGATGTTGAGATAGACGAGTGGCAAGACAAGGATAGAATTAGAAATGAATGCATTCGATGGAACTTAGGAGTAGCAGCACCAATGGGTAATAAGAAGGGGGAAAGTAGACTTAGCTTGGTTATGAGCAACGGAGACCAAGAACTGTGCCAATTAAAAGGAGTTTACAAGTTCAAGGCTCTACAAGGGCAAGGGGAAGGCCCAAAAGGATGTGAGTGGAGGTAGTAAGAAAAGAGTTGATGACCTATGGTCTAACCGAAGTTGTGGCCCTTGATAGAGTGGAATGGCGGAAAAGGATTCATGTAGCCAACCCCAGTTAGTAGGGATAAGGCTTATTAGATGGTGATGGTGGTGGTGGTGGTGGTGGTGGTGATATATCACATAACCATGATTCATTTGCATGCTGCAGACTACTAGAAATGGGCACCATCTTGCATGCATCACAATGAGCCAAGCAACACAAGATTCAAGAATCAATGACACCATAGGGTTATGAAATGTATATGAAAATGGCACATAAGAACTTTCCAACTAAAATTCCTGGACCGAGGCTGAAGATGAAGAATCAGAGAACACAATAAAAATGAGTGATACACAGCAAAAGAGTATCATAGTCAGATGCAGATTTTCCTCCTAGCAACATGGCCTCAGTGTTATGGGACTTGCGCGCAAGTACATCCAAAAGCACATACCAAAAAAAAAAAGCATCATCAATAAATATAGAGATAAGTTGCGTACAGAGCAAAAATGGACTAACCTAAGCCAATATTGCAATTCATCTTTGTGAAATAGTAACAGAAATTCAGAAATATATATATTAGAAATCTTGTCTTACACGGCAGCTCTAACATGTCACCTTCAGGCATCTTTCCAAATAGGGCTGGCAAAAGACCAGGCTAGCTCAATAGGCTTTTGGTCCCAGCCCACCACAAGCGGGCCTTTGACAAACAATCAGACCCCAGTTCTGAAATTCTAGCTTATAGCGTCCCACATGCAATTAGGAATTAAGACAAACAACCCAAGTTTTCTCATTACTATTTACTATCAGATATTAGGGGCAGTTTTAATGGAAATACGCAGCAGAAAGCAGAGGTTTTTTTAACGTTCTCCTCTCTTCTTCTCCCCAACCCACCGCCTTCTTCTCCGAAGCCTCCAACAGGAGGCTCTTCTCCTTTTTGTAATCCATGCAAAAGTACCAGAAATATATCCTCTGTGACAATGGTGCTCAAATTTTCCACCTGAACTCTGAAAATTCGAAATAAATTGGAACTCTCAATAAAGTTCTTGGCTTCCTCCATACAAATGCATGTGCTGTAAACAGATTGGGCTGGCCAATTGGGCACTAATTTCCGTTGTATCAGGCATGGGCTTGATTTGTTGGCCAAATATGAGATGGGCCATGCTCAGGCTTGAATTTCTGCCCTGATTAATAGAAGAGCAAGGCTTCAATATACCCAAACCCAGACCATTGCCAGCCCTATGTCACGGGCTTGGGGGTTCAACCATGGACTTACCCATTTTTGGGTTACCATATGCCATGGTATGCCAAATGGTTGCGTAACAGTATTGGTTAAAACCATTATGCGTTACAAGGCCAAAACGACCGTTACAGAAAAAATGGCCCATAACAGTTCCAAAACAGTTTTTTTGGTAATGGAATGTTCTGCAGTATTCTAAGAGAGACTTGTAGCTACACTTATGTAGAATTGTCTAGACACTTTCTAGAAGTTTCTTGACTGTTGGATGAATGCCACATGGCACCATCCTAACCATTTATGTGAAGTAGCTAAAAGATGATTGTGCCTATATAAGGGGGGAGGGCTCCTTATTTAAGACTCACTCCTCAGAGTTGCAATCTTCTCCTCATAGTGCAATGCAAGTTTTCCCATTCACTCTCGTGTTCTCTCACATTCTCAGGAAGACCTTGGGTTCTAGTGTACTTGGCGCAAGTGGGCCAATTCAAGTAGCATTGGGACATTAAACCAGTGTTGCACAGGCAACACTACTAAGGAAGGAGTTAGCAAGTCCGTGCCAGCTAGCACCAAATCTTATTAAAATAATATATTTATTAACCATTTAAAAAAAAAATTTAAAAGAGAGAGAGATCATTAACAACATCATTAGCCCCTCCCCTGGCATGGACAAACAAATACAGAAAACAAAAATCTCTTCCAAGACTCAGCACACACGTCAGAGGCCCACCTCCTTTCACCCCTCTCCGAGGGCAAGAGCTCCACATCATTTCCTTCAATCAGGACAACTAGACCAAAGAAAGCCATGTGAACCCTATTATCTCCAAGGACACCACTAATACCACAGGAGCCCAGGTTCCCTTTAGATGAGCAATGAGGTTAGGCTTACAATAATTGATAGCTGGACAGAGCCACTTGAACTTCTTATAGCCTTGAAGCTATCTAGCCAGAAGCATGGACCAAATTATGACAAATATTCATAGCTACCCTAGACCATCATCATAGCCTCATCCCCATCTATATGGGGTCACTTTACAAAACCATTTTGCCAAAAGTTAGTAATCTAGCCCAGTAAGTGGAAAGCCTCAATGTCCCTTCTTGCTTGAGTTGTACGCGAGTTGAGCTAGCTCGAAAAGCTCGCGCAACTTGACTCGATTTAGCTCGAATCGCCTGGGCCCGAAAGGGGGGTTCAGGACGGGCCGAGGCCTATTTGATTCAACTCGTTAAAAAACAAGCCGTGGTCAAGCAGCAGGTAGCTTGGCTCAACTCGACTCAAACCTCGACCCAGCTCACTCTGCGTGTGTGTGAAATTTTCGCCCACGCATGTCTTGCGTGCCATTTGCACTCGTTTGCCAAGAATCGTTAGATTGAAAGGATTAAGAACGGGTCATATTAACTCATGCTCCCGCTCGAGTAGAGCTCTCTCTCTCTCTCTCTCTCTCTCTCTCTCTCTCTCTCTCTCTCTCTCTCGGATTTAATGTTCTTTAAATTACATGTATCGTTCATATCTTATTTTGTGGCTTTTACCTATTACTAAAGATCAGGGTGTGTCAAAACCGTAACGGCCACCACCGTTTCAACCCCGTAACATGTAACGGTTATGACCGTTGCCGTTACGGCCATTATGTAACCGATTTTTAAAGATAGCTCGGCTCGGCTCGGCTTGCCTTGACTCAACCAACTCATTTGCCTCAACTCGGCTCGAATCATTGGGTCGAGGCAAGCTAGCATGTTAAGCTCAAGCGGGTCTGAGCTGAGCTTGGCACGGCTCAATGTACAGCTCTACTTCTCACCACCTCTATCCAAATCATTTGCGGTCTTCTTCTTGTCCTCCTTCCTTGCCCATTAAACCTAATCAAAGTTCCTTTCCTCACTAAGCCATCTCTAGCAGCACATTCACTAGCAAGGTATTCAAAATTGGTTACGTAACGTCCGTAACGGTAACAATCATAACTATTACGCATTACGAGGTCAACACGGCCGTTATAGAAAAACAGGCCATAATGTCCGTGTAACAAACCGTAACGGTCTCGTAACGGCCCTATAACAGTTTTTTTTTATAAAAAAAAGGTTGTAACGGCCGATAGGGCTGTATCATAACAGTAACGGTGGTGGCCATTACGGCCACCATTACCGTTTTGGAATACCTTGTTCACTAGATATTTCTTACAACTTGGCATTTCCATTCGAGTCGAGGAAAAAATGTAAGGGTTACAAAAAAATTATTCCAAGAATCCAAAAGATAAAGCTGGATGACCAGCGGTATATTGAATTCAACTCACAGAAAATTTAAATTATTAATTTATGGTTAACATCAAATAGGGTTTAAATTTTTGTTTAAAGCTGAAGTCATAGAGCTTTTATCTATAAACTGAAGTGGTTAGATGCAAATATATATATATATATATATTGCATACTCACAAAGACATTATGAGGTTACAAGACCTCAACCATCCACAAAGAAGAGAAAAATTTGTGTGAACCACAAAACGCAGGTGAACCGTGAATGATAGACTTCACCACTGGCACTTCACCACTGGCAAGACCATCACTTGTGCTCAGAGAAATTGTGTAAACATGGTAAAATCCTTAGTCACACAAAGCATGAGGGAAGCAGCAGCATATGCAGGAGCTATAGTGGTGAAGCATATATTTCAGACAATTGGCTTGCGTAAAAAAACTGAGTGAGGGAGTGCAAGTGATTGCATCTAAGGTAAAGCCAACTCAAAATTCAGAACTTCCAAGTCAGCTAAAACCTAACACAAAAAAGAGATTCCGCCATGATTAATCAAGATAAGGAGAAAGAGTTCCTGTACTAGACTCCATACGAGGTTTAAAATGAAGAAGTTCATGAAGTGTTGCCCTCATCTCCCAGTTACACATTGATGAGTACTTGGAAGTGATAAACTGATAGGAGAAAACACCAACTAAAAGCTGAAGAACTAAATCTAGAATGGTAGATGAAGAAAAGGATTAATTTGGTGGATTAAGTAGGATGGGGTGCACAAGAAGCATGTGATTCAAGGATTAATTTGGTAAGTGAAAGAAAATGGGAGTATATGGAAACCTTGTCAAGGATGCAAACTTGCACATTGTACAACCACAAATACAATTAAATTTTCATAATTTGCACTAATCCATGCGATTAAGGGTTAATCTCAAACCAGCATTGGTAGGAAAGTTGGAAACCAGACTGTGATAGGTACGCAGGTCATGTTGCTGCTTTCCCAAAGAAATAGGGATGGACTGGAGTAGGATTGGTATTTTACCCCAGCTAAAATAGATTTTTACATTACAAATGTTCTTTGAACATGCTCAAAGAATTCTTGTCTCAAATCTCGATGACTGGTGAAACAGGATTTGTAAAGCCAACCCCACAGATTGGACAATGCTACAAGGATGATGGATGATGCATGCATGCTCAACAAACATGGGTTGTCAGGTTCATGGTAAACAGAAAACAGGGTACTTTTGAACTGTTTGTGGCTTCTAGGTCTAAGGCATCTATGTTCCCCTTAACACTGTTTGGAAGCTGAATACCTCTGATTATTTTTACACCAGCACTGTACTTGTTGTATTATGGAACAACTTAAAAAGGCTAACCAAAATTACTCAACTATATGATGATATAAGTCAAGAAGAAGAAACTGCCACCTAATAATTTATATGGATACATAGATTTGTGAAATAGAAATTCAAAACTCACCAGTTGATAATAACTACTATCAAAGAACCACGAAGCGATTTAGCAGATTGCAATTGATCCAGTAAAAGGCCAACACCCTTGTTCGCTTCCAACGTCAGAACAGATGGATCCAAAATTGGATGGCCTCCAACTAACCATGAGACGTTAAAATTCCGTCCCTTTCCTGTTGGAGTGAAAATTGATAAGAGCAAGTATGAAGGAGAATCTACTTCTGACATATCAAGGCAAAACCAGCATAAAATACTGAACACAAAACAGTCAATAGAACAGAAATATACATAGGGCATGAATCAACCACAGCTGAAATTAATTCCCAAAAGTCAGAATGCAATACCTTCTCTGAAAGGTGCTTCAGAATCATTGGCATCAGATGTAAAAAGTAAAACATAAATTTCCAAAAATTTCACAGCCAGCAACTTTGATCCGGCATTACCGGGCTGCAACATAAATTTCAAGTGGAAGTCCATGTTAGTCAATAACTAGAATTTTGAATGTAAGACCAACACACATTTAGTTTCAAGGACTCCCATGAAATGAACTGGCTTCTTAAGTAACCAAAATGTGAAAAGAAAAGGTCGGAACCCAAGTGCACAAGCATGAAAAATCCTCCTGATCAAATAAAAGAATAACGAAAACACTCCCAAATTATGACAGTTTTTACTGCCAATTTACTTTGCCATCTCCTATGAAAAGCCAACTAAAGCTACGGCTTTTGCTTTTTCAATCAAGTAAAATTTTTAATAAATATATATATACACACACACACACACACCACTTTAGCATATTAAAGGTCCGGATATCTCACTGGTTGCGACTAAATAAAGTACAATTGACTACATACCAGTTGAAGGGGAATGGGTTAGTATGGAGAGAAGGCAATTAGCAGAAAAGAGGTCCAGTTATACAAATTGGTATAGAAATGGAATATGGAAAATCTCGAAACATATAAAAACAAAAAATCAGCAGGAAAGATAGCAGTTAGGCATAAACTAGCAAAATTGAGGGAGATGAAAAGTAGAGACATAAACCATATTAGATTAATCAACGTTGGGGAACAGAGATCAGGGAGAGATGTACTTTTCAAGGTTGTTGATTGAAGATGTATGTGTGGTGATAGGACTGGTGGATGGTACTAGAAGGGGCATTGGACCTTGGGAATTTGGGAGGGTATAACATGTACTTCTCGTAGAATTTGGGTAAGGGAAGTAAAGTTAGCCCTAGTAAAGATGAAGAAAGACAAGGTAAACACGCCAGATGATACACCTATGAAGTTACGGAAGAATCATATTAGTTTCATTAATTCATCTTTCCAAGAATCTTTTGAAGAAGCAAAATACAGGATGAGTGGAGGAGAAGCACCATGATACCTATTTACAAGAACAAAAGAAACGTACAGAAATGCACCAGCTGTCAAAGAATCAAGCCTACAAGTCACACTATGAAGAGATAAAATGATGGAGAGTAAAATGAGATGGTCTAGTCATGTATAGCAAACACTGAAAATGCCCTTGTAACAAGGGGAACATTGATTACGACCAAAAATCCTGAAAAGAGAAGAGTATGATAGCAGAGAAGAGCATGCCTCAATCTTATTCGATACTGGCCTAATGGCCATCAATACTATGAACCCACTTCCAGCATTGAATTTTGCTGAATAGTTGCAGTGTTAGGTTTCTTTTTTCTTTTCTTTTTATTTTCTTTTTCTTTTTCTTTTTGAACATTTTCAGTGTTAGGTTTCTCACCTACCTTTCATCTGCAAAGCTCATGTCTGGCATTGTTCTGAAGGAGGAGAGAACCAGATGAAAAAGGTCAGTGAGAAACCTAACACTGCAACAGTTCAGCAAATTCGATAAACCTAAATAGTTGCATTGTTTGGTTTCCAGAAATTATATATCTATTCAAACCCATTGTCTTTCCTGACTAGCAAGCCTAATAAAAATGAGAATTTAGCTATTTTGTTGAGACAGGTAAAGAAGATCTGATCATCTCAATGAAATTCCTACTCAGGGGAAGACTTGCCTAAATGAGCAAAGCAAAAGGAGAGCGAGAGAGAGAGAGAGAGAGAGAGAGAGAGAGACTCAAACATAGGGTTGTCATCAGTATTAGAGGTGATTAGAGTAATCTTCCTAAATTAGGGTATTTCTATATTTGTTGCGTAGCTACTAGGATCTCTCCACAAATCTCTCACCTCTTTTATATATTCATGCTATTCTCAAATAAATAAACAAGTTACAGTTCCCACAATGTAGCCTCTCTTGTGGTTTAACATGGTATTAGGGCTACGGTTTGTAAAACCCTCACCCTACGTCCCTCCCCTCTTTCTTCTCCCATTCTCCTCCTTGCTTGCTTTCATTGTTGCCTCCGCTCCTCGTCGCTGCAACAGCGGCAAAGAGCGACCATTGTAGCTACAGCCATCAAGCACCATCACAACAGCAGCCAACCACCAAAACACATCAACAACTCTCCACCCTGCAACAAATTCCACCAAAACTAGTCGTCGGTCTCAAACCCCATCAACAGTGCCATCCCAACCATACCAATCTCAACATGCACAACTTGTCTTCTTCATATTCGAACCGATCTGCACCAGCTACAACCCATCGCTGCAGATGTTACATCCAAAGGCCACCCAGATCATTGCCCTTATCGTTGTTGTCCACTATTATCATCCGCAATTGTCTTCTTCCCTATCACTACTCACTAGCAGTAGTTCTGCAACCTGTCCAGCAACAGAACCAGCATCTACAACTCCAGTGAACACAGGCAGTATCAACCAGTGTTTTAAATAGCTACACTATGTAGCATGTAGCTTAGCCCTAACGTTACGTAACTCATGAAAATAGCTTTAAGTCACGTGCAGCCTATGCTACATTATAATTTGCATATGCCACACGCTACATAGACTACGCTACACACCACGTGGCTCACATTACAAGTTATTTTTCACTACAACATTAAAAAATGTTTTCAATGCTTTGTTACATTTTTTCTATTTTCTATAAAAATTAGTTAATCTTTTCAATGCTTTTAGTAAAATAATATAAGTAACAGTATTAAATTAGTTTTCATTGCTCTTTCTTTACCTTTATACTTAATCATTGTCATTTCCCATTACTTTAGGTTGCATTTGGTTGCACCAAATATCATCATTTTTTGTTAAAATTCATTGTTAATCAGTTTAATTTGGTGTAGAATATCATGGTTGGTGCAAGAAGCGCAACCTTCATTAAAAATCTAAAAGTAGCATGTAGTTTACACCTCGCAATTCAGAGGAATGAACGGTATGCTACACATTATTCTCCATTTAAAACATTGCTATCAACTATGTTGGATAACATTGTTGACACCCAAATCCATCATTGTTTCTAGTGTTGTCATCAACCAAATCCACAACAACAACTACGCCGACTATCTCGACTCCAAAATCAACTCCCACTCATTTGTCCCTTCTCCAATGGCCGTCGGTTCTCCTCTAGCTCCATGTGATCTCCCTCTCTGCCATCTCCGAGATTCAGCACTGTTCTCAAATCTAACATCCATAGTTCACTGTCGTCTTCCCTGCCTTCTCGGAACCATACCATCACCCTCTCAAAACCGATTGCTTTCTTCCCCATCGCCATTGAAACCCATCCACCACCATCAACGAATCTGCAAGCATCAGAATCATCTTCGGTCAAGTTCCTTGCCCCTATTGAACGATCCCATCATCATTGCCACCAAGCACTGGCCCAACCCATCTTCTCCAGCGCCATCCTGTCTCTCGCGAGATATAGAAGTCCTGATGGCCGAATCTATGTCTGTTTATCCAACCTTCTTGTTCCGCCATACCTTGTCACATACTCTATTCTGATGATGATTTCTAGAGTTTCTTTTAGAGCTTTCGCGATGATCGCCCTCATCTTCGGCATCGTTTTTCTTGCAATTCAAGCGCAAAGCCTTGCTCCACCTCCTACGTCTGCCAATGATGGGACATCGGTTGATCAAGTGGGGTGGCTTACCAACTAATGTTGGTGGCCCTGGCTCTCACATACCTCATCCACCCATTTGATGCCTCCTCGTGCAGGCTCTTTTAATTTGAATGTGTGATGGTTGTTTATTGAGAGGGAGAGGCGTACCCATGGTTATGAATATCGGTATTGGGCAGTGCATCAGCCTAGCCAAAAAACAATATGATACGGGCATCGTGTATCGATATCGATCCGTATCAAACAATATCGGCCCGTATCAATCAAAAAATTTTAAGCCAAAGAATTAAGAAAAATATCAGGAAAAAAAGAATAATGTGTATTCAAGAATCAATCATTTTTTGTATTTTGGGCATGCGAATGATGGTGTATTGGACCAATTTTTATATGAGAATGTTGTCTGTCGGTTTGACTTGTTGAAGGTCAACTATATGGGCCATAATTGAACACAAATCAAGTATGATTTGGTGAACTAGGGCACATTACATTGAAATAAAACAAAAAGAAGTTGAAATTATCAAAAAGAAAGTGAAGGTTTATCCTTCTTTCGATTTTCCCCAAAATAGCCCAATCCGCTTCAATCTGTCAAATTCCATTCAACTCATTTGTTTAGATCCCAAAATAGGTCTAGATCTAGCCTAAAATGAGTTTTTAAGCTTCTTTCAAGGTTCAATGAAAAATAATAATAATAATAATAATAATAATAATAATAATAATAATAAGAGGATACATGAGTGAAATTTTGGTGAAAAAAAAATTCAAAATTGGGCTTTCATGGGCATATTGGCCTGTATAATATAGATATTCATATCTATGGGCAAACGGTAAATAATCTTTTGACTATATGGTTGTTGATGTTTGATTTGGTGATTCAAATTTTGGTTGGGGTGTACCCATTGAGAGGTGGGGCCACTTTAAGAAGCTTATAGCCCCTGGCCCAAATTTCCTCAACCCATTCCTTGGCCAATGGATCATTGTCATCCTCTCAACTATCGATCATCTCTTTCATACACCTTCGACGAAGTAGCTTTCCCGTACCTAAGCCTTTTAACAAAATATGTTTTTCTTTTGTGTCAGGCATATGGTCAGACTTGTGTTTGTGCCGCGCTTTTTGACCAGCCTTTTGTGCTAGGTTTTTTTACCGGACTTGTTTATGCTTGGTGTTTGGACCAGACTCATTGCTTTGATTGGCCTTGTGGCCGAACTTGTTTTTTCTTTGTTGTCGAAATATTTAAAGCCAACAAAAGAGCAAATGTTAAACTCCCAACCCAGAAAGTGTGTATCCCCCAAAAGAGCAATGAATGAAATCCCCACCACCGAAAGAGCCACTATATCAGTCTTCAGTCATTGGAAGTGCCAATGGTTCACATTCCCAAAGTCATCAAAAGTGTTTGCCCGCCTCATGTTACTCGCCGTTTCATCGTCTCATGTTATCATTGCATTTTTTTAATATTTGAAAAATGCTTATTATACCTTTCAAAGCACCTTGAGTTTGAGGGGGGGATGTTAAGGTAAATTGGGGTAATCTACATATATTAGAGTATTTCTATATTTGCCAACTCTTCTATATATTCATGTTATTCTCAGAGAAACAAATGAATTACAGTTTCCACAATATAGTCTCTTGTGGTTTGGTTTAACAAAAAGGTCAGGTCCTACAATTCCAGAACTGGGTTGATTGGGTTTAGGTCTTCTCAAGTGGGTCTTTTTTATTCCAGATCCGTTTTTTGAATCCGGATCAAGTCATTTTCAGGTACATGTCAGGCCTTTTGGACCTTGGTTTCTAGAGGGGTCCGAGTCAGTCCACATCAAATTTACATGGTTGAGCCCACATGAGATTTATGGACTTGTTCACTCACATGTGTGCTGCTTGGACACATTCGTGGTGTATATGGGCTATATTACATGCCTACAGCTTAACAAACCTCATTCCCTTGTTAGAATGATTAACATATGTGATATTACTATTAAAATCAGTGTTTTCAGTAGCGTGTGTAGCATAGCGGTAGCGTACGCTACATAGCGTAGCATAGCAAAATCGCTACGTAGCGTAGCAGGTAGCGTATATCCCCTGTAACGTGCGCTACAAGGGTCATAGCGTACACTACGGCTTCGTAGCGTGCAGCGCAGGTAGCGTGCGCTACCTGTAATTTTGGGGAGAGCATCGTAAATGTCAAAAAATAAAATATAAAATATAAAAAAAATTGTAAGAAGGTGATTTCGGTACCTGTAGAAGAGGTACGGCTGATCGAAAGAAGAATTCGGTGGGCCTTGATCGACAACAGTTGAGGTTTGGTCTTCCGCAGGTACGAAAAAACCTCCCCTTTTTCTTTTTTTCTTCGAATGGAGGGAAGTTTTCAAAATCAACTAGAATTCCGGTGAATAATCTGCGATCTCTCGGGAATTTTGGTTCGATTCAGAGATTTGGGTTCGAAATGGAAACCCTCATATTGGGATTTGGGTTCCAAATAGAAACGGGAAACCCTATTCCCCTTTCGAAAATGGCATCGGACCCTTTTTTTCAAGCGCGTATTAGCTACTGACAGGTTTAGTAGCTAGACTCGCTACTGGAGTGACGTCACCAAGTTCCGTGGGCCCCACCATGATGTATGTTTTGTATCCACACCTTCCATCCATTTGTAGATATCATTTTAGGACAATATCCAAAGAATGAGTTAAATCCAAAGGTTCAGTGGACCCCAACACAAAAAACAGTAGAGACAGTGACGCCCACCATTAAAAACTTCTAAAGGCCACAAAAGTTTTAGATCAACTGATATTTGTATTTTCCCTTATTTTGTGTTTTTTGGAACATTTGAACAGGTTGGATTTCAAGTAAACATTATGGTGGGCCTTAGGATAGTTTCAGCGGTGGGAATCACTTTCCCTCCTGTTTTTAGTGGTGGGGTCCACTACAACTTTTTATCTGCCTCATTCTTTGGTTCATGCCCTAAAATGATATCTCAAAATGGATGGACAGTGTGGATACAACACATACATCATGATGGGGCCCACGAAACTTGGTGACATCACTTCAGTAGCCCACTCGCCACTCAACCTGTCAATATCTGATCCGCGTCCTTTATTTTGGGGACGCTGCTCATGTTACAGTCGTGAGTCGCAGCGTCATGGGCCCCATTATGATGTAACGTATTTTATCTGCTCCGTCCATCTATTTTGGACACTCAATTTATGGAATGAGCTAAAAAAATTAGTTAGATCCACATTTCAGGTGGACCACACCACGGGAAACAATGTGATTGAACGTTTGCCATTAAATTTTTTTTAAGGCCCATTGTTCCTTTTTTTTTTGAATTTTTTTCAATGTAGAGATAAAATAACTTGGTATTTTCAGTTTTTTCCTGATTTTTTCCCTTTAAAAATGCCGGTTACTGTCGGTTTTATGTTCTTTATACTTGTATTGTACTTAATGCTCTTAACTTTGGGATTTTTATTTTGAAGAATGTGACATTTATATATTTTGCTTTTTTCTTACTATTTAATATTTATCATATATATATATATATATATATATATATATATATATATATATATATATATATATATATATATAAAAAAAAAATTAAAAAATAGAAGTATTGTGTAGCTTACGCTACACGCTACGGTATTTCGCTACACGCTACGGAGGGTTGAATGCTACGCAACACGCTACCGCTATTTAAAACACTGATTAAAATTAACTTGACCTGACACGACCTGATTCTAACCATATCCAAGATGGTAGACCCAACCCAAGCATGAGTAGATCTGTAATTGGAATGGTGGACATAAACTTGACCCAATTTCTAAACGGGTCTAAGAAATTGGCCCCAGTCCCATTAAAATTGGGTTGGGTTCATAGGGTGCCAATGGTTCCAAGTACTCGTTGACAGCCCTACCTAAAAGGACTTGGATTGAGGTGGTGAGAAGGGATACAAAGGCTTCTTTTGTTGATGAGGATATGGCCTTAGGAATGATTGGCAAAGTATAAAACTGAACCCATATAGCCAGGAGAAGACTACAATGATGATGAAGAATCTACACTAACGATTTTACTTAAATAAAATAAAATAAATTTTAAAATAAATAAATAAAAACATTTTTGAAGAATACCATTTTGCTTTTTTTAAAAAAAAAACATTTTTGAAGAATACCGTTTTGCTAAAATTTCCATCTGCTTTTTTGTGAATGTGGGAGATTCTTCCAAGGAGAGGCGAGGTACATTGATGCACACGCACATGCACTCACATGGTTTGCTTCACTTATAAGTAATCAAGATAGAATCAACACATAAACACAAAGTATGCTCTCCATCTATAAGTATTTAGGAAAGAACCACCACATTGGACTTAGGGTTTAGCAATACCAACACAAGCAAAATTTTAATCGTCTGCTTAAGGCCCAAGGAGCATCCCTCATATCGATGTAGTGGTCCAAACCTATGTTATTGTCTCTAATAGGACTAGCAATGGGTTGGGTAAATCCACGGGCTAACCAACCCCACCCGCTTAAAATAAGGGTTTGGGTTGAGCTTATCGAGTTTTAAGTCAAGCTCAGGTCAAAAAAATGTGGTCCACTTAAATAAACAGGTCGGGCTTGAATCAGACAGTGCAGTCCACTTAAGTAGATGGGTGACAATTGAGTTAACCTGGGCCCAACCTAACTCACCAAAAATAGTGTGCATATAAATATAAGCAATGTTCAACAACTATTGTAACTTGTTTTAGAGATAGAAATGTGTGGAATCTTGCAAAATGTTTTTCGAGCCTTTGTGGAGTAGCGATATAGTTATTTTACAAGTGATTTAGGCCAAGCATAGGGATAAGAAGCAGCTTGTGGGTCAGGCATGGTAGTCTCATCTTAGGTCACAGGACCTTGACCCAACCCGAATGCAACCCCACTCACCAAAAACTCCATAGTACATTTCCATTTTAAGTACATAGCGAACATGGTGCGCTCGTGTCATATCATAGAAAACATTTTTCTTCACTCTAAAGCATATGTATAAGCTTTAAATATTTCAATATACTTAAATTTACCAGAATATACATTTGTTTATTGATACTTTTATGATATATGTATTAAATTGTAAGATATAACTTAGTCATGTTAAATGGAGTACCCGGGCCCAACGATGACATGTAAACTGTTCATTCTTTCATTTTACATGATCTAGTCTAAATCAAAAAAATGTACAAATAAGCATTTGTAGTCTGTAGAAGATAAAAGAAGGTGCACATATAGCTACAGTAAAGAGGACTTAACAGTTTTTTTAGGACTTAACAGTTATATATGTGAAGGTACTAATCCATGTAGCCACTTAGGAAAATGGTAGCATTCAATGTCTGATCACAAGGTAACGGATGCTATCAAGGATGAAAAAAATTATCTCACTGGCCTTCAGCTGTAAAGTGATGAGTTCATCTTGGAAAATTCATGAAGTATTAGTAATTCTTTGAAAAGAGAGGTGAAATCAAAGCCTACCTCCAAACCAATGCCAAAAACAGCATCCTTGAACTTAACCATCCATGGCCACAATTCCTCAAGCCATCTCTCAACTTTGCCAGATTGACGAAACTAAGATTTTCAGAAGAAAGTATATCAGCTTGATAAAAGATCTGAAAAAAAGGCTCAGATTTTAACACAATAAAGCAAGTATTGATGAAAATGCATGTGAATGTGCACCAAATAAAGTGATTATGGCAGCTTAGGTCAAAATAACAAATGAAAAAAAGACTATGAGGACCTGTATTGCCATCTCTTCCAGGACGCGGCAAAAGAAATTTGTGCCACTAACAATAGTTTGCCTAACTACGACAGGTGAATCATCTTTTAGAAGTGCCAATAATACAGGCATCAATATATATGACTGTTCTATTGCCTTCAAACCGAGCTCTTCCATCAACCTGCAGAAATAGAGAAGCACATGAGAAATACAGGTACATTTGGTAGTGCCTTGAAAGTGAGCAGGTAGAATGCTTTTTACAATGAAATAACAAGCAAATTATCATTTTAGGGGCAGAAAAAGCAGGAAAATCATAAACCGCCCATTCTGTTAAGTCCTCCAGACAGCACCAAACTCTCAGTCAGTTAAAAATGAAGCCACACTCCCAACAGTTTCACCCAAAAGTCAATTTGGTGGTATTTCCAACGCTGCCTGAAGTTCATAGCATGGTTGGACAGTAAAAGAAATCAGGCTTGAGCCGCTTGATGTGAAACTTGAGAAAATTTTCTAAATTGTATTTGTTTATATGTGCATATGTGGCTGTGTATGTATACGAGACAATAAGTATGCAAAGAAGATATTACATTGCTATATAGAGTTATCGTCCGGTGCAAATTCTCCTTATTATACAAATTCCCATGTGGGCCCATGTATGATGAACAAAGACCATTAGATGGGGTTACGCTGAAGGCCACACATGACCCAAAAATATCAATGATTGGATAACCAAGCCATATGATTGAGGGCATGCAAAACGGACAGAAAGGCTAAGATTGGTCTTAAGATCCATTTTTTTAGGTCCTTATTAGAATAGTAGTGATCATTGGTCAGCAAGTTATCGGGGCCATGTGCAATCCACGGTGGACCCCTCCTATCCAGCAGTTCACTGCGATCATCTGCCTTCCCACTTGGGCCCCAAATATAAATTTGGGGTAGTAATAAGGTAGGAAGAATTCATACTGGATCATTGCTTGTATTACGTTTTCATGCTTTCTTTTCATTCTTTCTTTTTTTTAAACAAGGGAACCACTATCTACTCTGAGACTGATTTATTGACATACTCCCATTTTGATTACCCATAATAAAAATGGGTGAATGCAATTTAAATACGGTAAGTGTAAATATCAAATCAAATTTCAAAATTTTACCTTTACAAGTGTATTTGGAGCACATTTCTTAAAAGAAAAATATATACACATAAAAAAGAGATTTTGATGAACTGAAAGTTATTCGAAATAATTGCGCCACATTGTATCGATGTGTAAAGCCCTAACCCTAGAACAGAGCACCCTCTGTTCAAAGAATACAATCTCAATAACACAAAAATAACAATAAGATAAAATAATTAAAAAAATAACCTAATTATGTATGAATATAGATTTTAGAGAGAGAGAGAGACAGAGATTATCCTAAAATGCATGAAATATTTTAAAAAATAATAATAAGCTGAAATACAATGAAAGCCCTCAGAATTGCAGACGAAGACAAATTCGCCCCCTGTAAGAATCTTTTTTGACTGCAATTTGGATAGAGGTGAGAAGAAAGAGACAGAAATCGAACTCACTCAACGAGCCATTTCCTCACAAGGCTTTCAGGTGACGACTGGAGCTCGGCGATGTTCGGGAACAGGTCGGCTGCGAGGGACGGATCGACGGAGAGCAGAATATCCTTGACTTGTTTAAGGGAGGAGATTTTCACAGCCAAATCGCTATGGTTCTTCGCGGCGGATAGAAGAGAGATTGCCTGCTCGCGAGAAGCAAACGCCATGACGACCTTTTTTATTCCCTCCTTTCTTGTTTAGGGTTTTGAAATGTTTCGTCTTCGCTTTCTTCTGTGAAAGCGGGTTTTTTGTAAAGATTTTGAAGGAAAGGGGGTTTGGAGGGACTACCCTTTTTTCCCTCTTTTCGCCCTCGTCTCTGGAAGAGGTCGAATTGGCGTTCCCGAACGGGGGCTTTTGAGATGGCGATGGATTAGTTACAGGGGAGCAATGCTCTGATGGTGTATGGCACTTGATACTCTGTCACTCGAGAATTATATACAAAGTATACCTTAGATCAATCTAAACTGATGAAATAATGAAACCCAATTTGCATAATTCACCATCCCAAAATCAGATTGGTGTAACAATCCTAACCTCTTATTCATTGACACCTGTTTGTTCAAGTAGGACCGTCAATAATTTTTCATTTTTATCTTCCAATAAATGTCAACCAATCCAATAGCCAGATGATCGAATATGCTCAATATTTTGTTTATGATGCATCTAAGCTGGAAACCATGATTCGGACGGTTTATTTTGAATTGTTTTTTTCATTCCATGCGATTTCTAAGTAGTCAGTTCCCGCGTATCATACAACGCACCCTGACAGAGTCGAGTTTCACGGATGAGGCGGAACCGAGCTGCGCCTCTTGTGCCCAATCTTGGGATGATCTCGACCGCTAATCTACGTAGCCCTACTATAGATGGGCAGCCATCCGTAAAAGTCGTAATAGCCGTGTTGCCATGTTCTGATAAACATCTAGGACGTGGATTTCCTGCGTAAGCCTTCCGCAGGAACTTCCTTCGCTCTTATACAAGGCGGGGTCCACCGTGGTGTTTATGAGAAATCAAACCCGTCCATTTATTTTTTGAGCTCATTTTATTACATTCTTAAAAAATAAGAAGTATTCAGAACTAAAATGGGTCATACAAGATGAAACCGTGGGACAAGGAATTCCTACCGTTGAAACTTTCTTAGGCTCCACCTTAAGCTTTAATTGCCATCCAAACCGTTTATAAGGTCATTTTCACTGGGATGAAGTGAAAACATCAAAAAAGCTAGATGGATACAACATCTCAGTGGCTCTACCCGTGAGGAAGGACATGGTGTGAAAGGATTTAGCAGGAAATCCGTATCCAGACATCTATGAAAGAACGGTGTTGATCATCGTGAGTGGCAAGGCTTGATTGGCCCGGCCGTTTGCATTATTTTTGGACGGCGGATAGGGATGTCATCGGGCGGGCTCCAGGGATGCCGATTGCTTACTGAGTAAACTCTGTGAGGCCCACCATGATTTACATATGTTATCCACTCTGTCCATCGGTTTTAAGAGATAATTTGAGGGGTCTAGATCAAAAAAGAAGTATATCCAAATCTTAAGTAGACCTCACCATGGGAACAGTATAAATTGAAATTCTACCATCCAAAATTTCTCAGGCCCTCATAAGTTTTGAATCAATTGGGTATTTGTGTTTTCCCTTCATCCATGTCTGCGCATCTTATAAACAGGTTGGTTGACAAATAAACATTACTGTGGCCCTACCAAGGTTTCAACTGTGGAGGTCTTTATTGTTACCGTTTCTTGTGGTGCGACACACTTGAGTTGTGAGCATTCTTTAATTTTTGTCCCAACCATTAAAATGAGCTGTCTTGGAGCAGGGTATTAGTGGGCTTGGTACCGTGTCATATTTGTATCTGTACTTATATTGAATTATTTAATTGAGCATCCGCTATCTATTTAAGATTTGCAATTAAAAATAAAAATATACATGCATGATTAACTTTGAAATTTTGTTTGGTAGATGCTTAAAAGTGAGTTAACCTTATTCTTATTGAAATTGATTATATAATAGAGATCTCTCTGAGACAGTTATTGTTAGTATTAACTTATCATGTATTAGAAACAAGGATCTCCAATAATAATTAGTTTTAAATAAAATGAGATGAATTCATTTTTAAGTGTTCAATAGAGAAGGCATGAAGATTAAATCTTATTATAGAAGTTATAAAAAAAAAAATCATAATTATTTTTCAAAAAATAAAAAGAATAAGATTATGTTTTTTGGGACCACAGAGATTTAAAAGACAGCACTTTTTTATGTTGTTTTCAATCAATTGGGTAATTAAAGTATAAAAGCTATCATGGTGATATCGCATACTTAGTGACAAGTATTTTAAATAGCCTTTTCCTAACTTTGAGCAAACCATATTGCAAAAATCAAGCCAATTTTGGAATCTCATGCTTTAGATTAACGACATGAAAACAATATTTGAGATTGGCCAAGAAGAAAAATTAAATAGGTCCAATCACCAACTTGAAACATCTAAAGACAAAATCTATTGTATTTCTTGTGATTTTAAAGTAATGCTTTAATTTGACGATTCTAGCCATGCTCTTTTCAACGGGTTAGGATCATCCTACTGGCATTTTTTTTATACCAAGTTTTGCTTCTAGTTATACGAATGAATGAATGGTTTGGTTCATCAATAGGTCACCTTGTGTGCTATTTTAAAGGTTTGGGAATGTTAGCAATATCCCTTAAAGGCAGGTATGTTAGAAAAACACGTTAGAATATAAATTGTCCAAATTCAAGAACTGAAATTACATGCAAAATGAACCATAAGTTAAGCTTGTTTGATTATTTGTTTATTAGATTGACGAACATTTTTTAAGATATTTAAAAATGAAAAATATATAATTATCCTATTTCGACAAACTAATGCCTACACATGAAGGTTAGGATAGTTAAACAAATATGATTTTGGAATAGTTACATAGGGGCAGTGAAATTTCACGGTTTACTTTATTTTAATTAATATATCATGTGGCACATATATGATCTTCAAGTGTTCATGCATCAAGCATCATATACAATAAAAGTAAAAAAGTACACCTAATTTCATTACCATTATTGATTTGCCATGTAAATTCTTTACAAGACTTGATTCCGTATATAAATTCAATACGAGTCCTACATGGCGGCACTTGCACCATAAGCCATTTTGTGCCTTGAGTGGGTTACATGTCCATGACAAAATAAATAGTTGAAAGGTTTAATCGAGACAATCAATATTTGGATACATGGAATTGCTGTTGTTCAATTCGAAAATGTGATCGCACTTATAATGAATGATTCAATTTCAATTAAAGGCGTGCAATTAGGTTAGGTGTCATGCGTGCCATATCATGTTCTAAGCACTTGTGACCCCAAGCGCCGAATAACTGGATCTATGAAGATTAGTCCGATTATTCAACCACCGATTGTTACAGTGATCAAATAATTTGAAAATGAGGTGGTAGGCTTTCTCTGATTTAACGTTGAACGGATCATATCGACGTAAATAATAATTTATTATTACATTTTAAATTTATTAGTACTTTTATTTTGATTACAAATCAATCATCAATATTCAATTTATGAATTAACATGTAAAAGAGGAATAAAAATAAAATAAAAATTTAAGGATTAATAGTGTTTATCCTGTTTATTTATTTTTTCTGTCTTAGGCAGAGTTGTACATAAGAAGAGTTAGCTGGTAACTCGCTCGACTCGGCTCGAAAAAGCTCGACTCAACTCGTATTGAAACTTTATTCGAACCGAGTCGAGCCTTTTTTTGGGGAGCTCGGAATATTTCGAGTCGAGTCTGAGATGGACCTAGCTCGACTTGGTATTGAGCTCGATTCGCTCGGACTCGACTCGAATCAAGTTTTGAGTGAATATATAACGGTTTTTTTTTTAAAAAAAAAAAAACCCCTCATCCGCTTGACCCTACTCGCCCAACCCAGCAACCCTAACCCATTTCTCCCTCCCTTTCGCCCAAATCACTCGACTCTAACCCATTTCATCCAAATTGGTCGTTCGTTCGCCCAATACGCTCGCCATTCTCAACCGCCCAGCGACATTCTTTCTTCCAGCGTCTGTTTAGATGATCTCCTCTTCCAAAGTGAGTCCTCTCCTCTACTCTCTCCATTTTTATGGTGAGTAGCATCCACCCGAGTAACAGAACACATCCAAAAACTCATATCGAATTGGACCAATCTACTAGCCAAGCCAAGCATGAGCTGAGACTCGAGCTGTCCAAGTCGAGCACAAGCTGGGCAAAGCTCGACTCGGCTCAACTTGTGTACACCTCTACTCTTATGTATAGAAAATGAAAAAAATATATATAATATTATTATTAGATCATTTGCAAAGACCATTTTATTAAGATATTGTGAATTTGAATAATAAAGATTTTCGAGACTTTATCATTTAGATTAATGTCAATAAATATAAATTGAAAAGACTTTGTTAAAGCCCCAATAAAAACATAAATGAGAAAAAATCGAGATATTTTTTTAAACGTTATATCGAAATGGATTTTGGGAATGAAAATAAATAGGAGAGAATGATTGTGGCCCTCACGAAGAGAGATGAACGGAAACTTTTTCAAGCATCGAATCAGATTTGGCACGCGACACCACTACAAAGAGAGGCAACAATCATTACTGCCGCCACTGTAAGCAAAGACAGCAGCTACTTCGTAGGCCATTATCTCTTGCTCTCTCTCTCTCTTTTCCTCCCTTATGCTCTTTTCTTTGCCGCCTAACGATAGTTGTAGTGACAACCATGGTTGACGCCATCTGCATTAGTTGCATCAACCTAGAGGGCCCATGCCCCTCTCTTTACCCTCACTCACACACACACACGTGTACGTATATATCTCATCCTTGCAGAGCCACAACTGCAGTTGCGACAACAGTAACAATGGCTATCGCAACCATCAGCAGCAACTGTAGTCCATTTGAAACAAATAATAATAATAATAATAAAGGGATTGAGAATCCGATAATGTAATTCGAAAATTGCATCCATGGGCCATGGCCACCTCGTGAGATGGGTTTCTTCAAACCCTATAGAAAGAATAAGGTTTTTTAAGAATGAGTCTGATTTCAAGCTTAGATGTTAGCTAGTGGGCCTGATTTGCATGGCTTGTTTTGAGCTTATAAATCTAAGTGAGCTTTCAACCCATTACATAACACATTTGTTTCAACTCTAGGTAGGACTCTAATCGATATATCCGTATCTGGGACTTAAAAAAGGTGAGTTTGTAACCCTTATCTGGCCCAATATTATAACTAATTATGGGCCACACTTACTGAAATATGCAAACAACATTAATCATTGTCTGTATTCCATTAAAAAGTAGGCTCAAATCTAAACAAATTCCCGTTACTCTTCGTTCAGTTGATTTTATTGTTTTTAGTGATACAATTTCTTATTTATCATTTGTGCCAAATTTTTTGGACCATCCTATGCTATCTACAAAAGGTTGGATAGCCTTGATGGGCCTTATGTTTATGCATAAATCTAAACGGGCTGAATTAAAAGTCTAAATCACTTCACTTCAAGAAAGTATATCTTGTTAAGGACTTTTTATTCGTCATCTGTGAGCTGATTTTAGGTAAAGTGTTGGGAAGTGACTTAAATTTTTCGGTAAGATCTAATTGATGGCATGGTCTGTTTTGTTTATTAACGGTTAAGATATTTCGTTGTGGTGATGATCGATATAAGCATTAAAATAAAATGACAAAATTTTGAATATTCATAATCTTCACTGTGATGTATTAATCTTCATTGTGAATGTAATTACATTAGGTGAGCCACACATATTGGAACACAATAATTGAAACGTGTAACCCCACGTGTCCCTTGATTATAAAATGCACGCACGTGGATGTAAATCCCTCCCTATATCCATCAAACTATTATTGATCATGGGTTCGCTTGAAAGCAAACCTATCATCAACCGTGATCATCAATGTTGATAAGAAGATCCATCATCAATAGTGATCATCCACAGTGATGATTAGATTCATCTCGAATGGACACAATCGGTGGTAGTGATCGAATTTTTCTTTCATATCAGCACTTGTTTTCTTTAAATCTTATTATAAGGTTAATGTGTGTGCGACAATATACCTTGATATGATTAAATCAATGTCCCATTTTCATTAGATAATTAAAAACTTATGCTAGGATAATCCTTGTATATAAAGATTATGCATGACTTGAGTGAGAGTCAGTCTCCTCTACCAGATTGATGTATACAACCTGTAATATGAGGTTGCATGTTATATAAATATATTATCATAAAAGAGTCATATTCATCTTGAATTAGAAAACTTAATTGATCCGAATCATCCATTCGGGTATGTGGACTCACATATCTCATATAAGATGTATAGATCACTTTTATAACTTGAAATTCTAAATAACACGTTAAAATGCCAGTGATTGGTGCTAATATCTTAAATCATAGTTAAGTTGTGATACTTGATGCAATGTGTAAATGACCAGTAAAGCATTAGTCGTCGAGTTGAACAACTCGGGGGTCAAGAATTCGATAACAAAAATTATGAAAATTAGTCCTGCATAGTGTGAAAACTTTTGGACAATGATGACATTTCACATACTTTGGATGTGGTTTGAAAGGAACCTATAATGGTTATGGGTGAATATTTAAGAGAACATGAGGGAATGAACTATCACAACAAGTGGCATAAACAAAATCATTATGTCTGTAATATCTTAATTAGCATTAGGATTTTACTAGGCTCGTTTGTCAGTCATAATTTTGAATATATTAGAAATCAAATCACAATTTCACTATAAATTAGATTATTTTGAAAATCGTAGTCATGTTTAACAACATGTAATTGAGATATTGAGAAATCCTTTTTTTTTTTTGAAAAATATATAAATCTATTATATATATCATAGCCACGTGAATTTGACAAATTAGCTCGTCTTTAATAAGTTAATATAACACACAAGTGTGATGTGTTAGATAATCATTATAATATACCCATTAAAAATACACATTGGCTAAAAATGAAGCTGTTTCGCACCTCGGGGCCCACACAAGTAAGCGTACTATTTTTACAGTGGAGGCAAAATATATTATGTTCGCGATAGTCAAAACTATTTATTCAAATGTATATATCATGTATTAAACCCATACCCTATATGAATTACATTATAGAAAAGCACAAAAAAAATTTTTATTGCAATTATTCACGTGGAGTCCATTAATCATTCTCTTATAGCATGAATTGATATGACGCACCACGAGTCCACTAATTATACCCTTCTAGCATGCAAGACGAATTGACCAGAAGTTGTGATGGGCACGTAAAAACATTACTAGGCATGTATTAAAAAATTCCATACATGCATCATGAAACACTACAAGTTCACAAGAAATTGTTGGGTAAATTACATAAGAAATTGTTGGGTAAGTAGTTGTACCAATGTTAAGGACCAAGAACAATATGGTTTTGACACATGGGCTTAACATCCAAATTTTTAGTTCGAATCATGTTTTCGATCACATGGATGGTAGTAATAAATGACCGTTACCTTTCCTAAGCTGCATATGATGGGATTTCAAGTAGAGGCAACATTATACCATAAATTTGGTTCTAAATCCATTAGAGTATTAAATACGAGTATTATATGAGGAGGTTTGCAAAGCCTACACTCATTTATAAAGTTGTGTACTTATACACACACAAAAGCGCACATTTAGACATGACACCCACGATGAGATTTGAGCTTTTCATCATGTGGGTCACCATTCATATATAATGGCATTAAAATTATGTTAATTTACCATCAAGCGGGTCAAAGTTAACAAAATAAATGGACAAGTATAAAAGAAGTATTGTACCCGAACTTTTAACTCTTACATCGGTTCACTCGAGAATTAAAACGACATTATTTAAGGGGTCTAACTTTGTTGGATCCCTAATTGTAGAGTTGTACACGAACTGAGTTAGCTCGGTTAACTCGCTCGACTCGACTCGAAAAAAGCTTGGTTCAGCTTGATTCGAAATTGAATTTGAATCGAGTCAAGCTTATTTGTTGAGCTAAAAAAAATTTTGAGCTGAGTTTGAGCTTGCCCGAGCTCGACTCGACTCAGATCGAACCTCAACTCGAATCGACTTGGATTGAATCAGCTCGGTAACTCGGTTATTTGATATTGATGTTGCTCGCCAAGTGTTTGATGAAATGACTAAATGAATTGTTATTCTGGGTGTATGCATTCTCCGCAGGATCGGCTAAAGGAGAAGAAGAAATGGATATAAAACAAATCACTACAAAAAAAAATATAAATTACATTATAAAACTGCCTTCAAATCATGATTTTGATGTTGCCCACCCAATGCTATTACTGTTTTACATTCCGTGAAAATTTGAAGATGCCCTCTATTTGTTTGAGAAAATATCGCATAGGCTCGAACTCGGCTCAAACTGGCCCAAGCTACTGACCGAATTGAGTCAAGCCAGGCTTGAGGACTGAGCTGAGCCAAGTTGTGCCAAGCTCGACTCAGTTTGGTTCATTTCAGCTCTAACTAGTCATGGGGGCCACCTTGATGTATGTGCCTTACATCCATGGTGCAAGTCCATTTGAAAACTCATTTTAGAGCATGATAATTTTTTTTTGACCTATATACAAATCTTAGATGGACCGCACCATGGAAAATGGTTTTGATAAAATACCCACCATTAAAAACTTATTCGGCAGATGAATGTTTATTTTTCATCCAACTTGTTGATACTGTCACAAAGACTTTGACGAAGGGACCACATAAATATCAGCTTGGTCAATAGCCACTATTTTCTTATAATGTGGTCACCTGAAATTTTAAATATGCTTCATTTTTAGGATAATGACATAAAAGAAGCTATCGAAATGGGTAGATGGCATGGATGGAAAACACATATATTATGGTGAGCCCTATAGTCAGGACTTAGGGATTTACCTACCTCGATGGATCCAGGACATCACATCCTTATTCAATGAAGATAGTTGCGTCTTTTGTGACTCGGTACAATATAACATACACATTAAACTTTTTGGATTTGAGAATGGGTTCGGGTTTAGGTTATAGGTTTTGGTTTAGGTTATAAGTTTTGGGATTTGATAATGGGTTCTGATTTAGGTTATAGGTTTTGGTTTTGGTTTAGGTTATAGGTTTTTATTTAGGTTTAGGTTATAGGTTATAGGTTATAGGTTTATGTTAAGGTTTAAGTTTATGTTATAGGTTTTTGGATTTGAGAATGGGTTCGGGTTTAGGTTATAGGTTTTGGTTTTGGTTTATGTTATATGTTTTGGAATTTAATAATGAATTCGGGTTTAGGTTATAGGTTCTGGTTTTGGTTTAGGTTATAAGTTATAGGTTTAGGATAAGGTTTAGGTTTAAGTTTAGGTTATAGGTTTTGGAATTTGAGAATGGGTTCAGGTTTAGGTCATAGGTTTTGGTTTTAGTTTAGGTTATAGGTTTAGGTCAATTTCATGTTTGTCCCGCTCAATTTTCAGTTTGCCCCGCTCAATTTCTAGTTTGCCCCGCTTAATTTTCAGTTTGCCCCGCTCAATTTCTAGTTTGCCCCGCTCAATTTTCAGTTTACTCCGCTCAATTGAGCGGGGCAAACTAGAAATTGAGCAGGGCAAACTGATTTTTTTTTTCTTTTGTGGGTCCCATCATGATGTATGTGTTATATCCAAATTGGAAATTGAGCGGGGCAAACTGGAAATTGAGCGGGGAAAACTGATTTTTTTTTTCTTTTATGGGTCCCATCATGATGTATGTGTTATATCCAAACTGTCCTTATATGAGCGAGGCAAATTGGAAATTGAGCGGGGCAAACTGAAAATTAAGCGGGGCGAACTAGAAATTGAGCGGGGCAAACTAAAAATTTGGTTATATGTTTTGGTTTAGGTTTAGGTTAAGGTTTAGGTTTAGGTTTAGATTTAGGTTATAAGTTCTATGTTATAGATTAAAACTTTAGGGAATTGAGAATAGGTTAAGGTTTGAGATCGGGTTCAGTTTGCATTTTCAAGTTTAGGTTTAGGTTAAGGATTTGAGATTAGGATTAGGTGTAGGTTTAGGTTTAAGGATTTGAGAATACATTTAAGTTTTAGGTTTAGGTTTAGGTTTTAGGTTTAAGTTAAGATTATAGGTTTAGGTTAGGTTTAGGTGTAGGTTATAGGTAATAGCTTTAGGTAATATCGTAGATATTATCGACATAAGTTGTAGATATTATCTACAAATCATCGATATATCGACGTAAGTTGTAAATATTATCTACATATCATCAATATATCGACGTTAGTTATAGATAACAATTTTTGATACACTTTAGCTACGGATTATAACCGCAGCTATAATTGCGTTGATATAATTTTTGGATTTGAGAATGGGTAGGTTATAGGTTTTGGTTTTGATTTTGATTTAGGTTATAGGTTATAGGTTTAGGTTAAGGTTATAGGTTTTTGGATCTGAGAATGAGTTCAGGTTTAGGTTAGAGGTTTCAGTTTAGGTTATAGGTTTTTGAATTTAAGAATGAGTTCGGGTTTAGGTTATAGGTTTTGGGATTTGAGAATGGGTTCGGGTTTTGGTTATAGGTTTTGATTTTGGTTTTGGTTTAGGTTATAGGTTTTTGGATTTGAGAATGGGTTATGGTTTAGGTTTAGGAAATCGGGTTCAGGTCCGGGATTGAGTTTAAGTTTGGGTTTTTAAGTTTAGGTTTACATTTATGTTAGAGAGTTGAGATTAGGATTAGGTGTAGGTTTCACTTTAGGGAATTGAGTTTAGGTTATAGGTTTTGAGATTTGGGAATAGTTTTAAGTTATAAGTATAGATTTAGGTCAGGTTATAGGTTTAGGTTTAGATATAGGTTATAGGTTTTGGTATTCGAGAATGGGTTCGGGTTTAGGATATAGGTTTTGATTTTGGTTTAGGTTATAGGTTATAGGTTTAGGATAAGGTTTAGGTTATAGGTTTTGGAATTTGAGAATGGGTTTGGTTTTAGGTCATAGGTTTTGGTTTTAGTTTAGGTTATAGGTTTAGGTCAATTTTATGTTTGTCCCGCTCAATTTTCAGTTTTTCCTGCTCAATTTCTAGTTTGCCCCGCTTAATTTTCAGTTTACCCCGCTCAATTTTCAGTTTGCCCCATTCAATTTCTAGTTTGCCTCGCTTAATTTCCAGTTTGCCCTGCTCAATTTCCAGTTTGTCCCGCTCAATTTCTAGTTTGCCCCGCTCAATTGAGCGGGGCAAACTGGAAATTGAGCGGGGCAAGCTGAAAATTGAGCGGGGCAAACTAATTTTATTTTATTTTTGCTTTTGTGGGTCCCATCATGATGTATGTGTTATATCCAAACCGTCCATATATGAGCGGGGCAAACTGAAAATTGACGGGGCAAATTAGAAATTGAGCGGGGCAAACTGAAAATTGAGCAGGGCAAACATGAAAGCCCTGAAATAAAAGGTGGGCAAACTAGATATTGACAGTGGGGTCAATTTCATGTTTGCCCCGCTCAATTTTCAATTTGCCCCGCTTAATTTTCAGTTTGTCCCGCTCAATTTTCAGTTTGCCCCGTTCATATATGGACGGTTTGGATATAAGACATATATCATGATGGGACCTACAAAAGTAAAAAAAAATATATTTCAGTTTACCCCGCTCAACATTATGATGGGACCTACAAAAGCAAAAATATATATATTTCAGTTTACCCCGCTCAATTGAGCGGGGCAAACTAAAAATTGAGCGGGGCAAATTGATTTTTTTTTTTTTACTGTGTTGCTTTTGTGCGAGGGAAGCTAGAAATCCAGTGAGGCAATATATACCTTGTCCTGTTCAATTTTCAGTTTGCTCACTCAATTTCATATTTGCCTCGCTCAATTTTCTAGTTTGACCATGAAGTGATTGGAATTGACCGTGAAGTGAATGAAATGTATTTTCGACCATCGACCTGATGGAATCTTGGAAAATAACTAGGTTGGTTGGCTAAAATAGCTTCTCCTACCCCAAAATCATATGTGGTACGTCAAGTAATTAATTTTAGTTTAGAAGATATTCTTGTTAAATGAATAAAGAAAGAAATGAAAAAAAAGAAGAAAAATTTATATTTATATACACACACACACACACACACACACATACATATTTATATAAACATGTATTAAAGAAAAATATAGGTACAATAAAGTTCTCCATTTAAAAAATAAAAAAAAAAATAATAAATAAATAAAGTGCAGAGCATTATAGTTATGGCTACGGTTATAATCCCCAACTCGCTGGCTTCTTTTTCAATTATTTTTTTTTCCTTTTCCCTGTTGTAATCCCCACTGATTTTTGGGTTTTGGGATTTAAGAATGGATTCGGGTTTAGGTTACAGGTTTTGGAA
The DNA here is from genome assembly GCA_037074715.1 of Magnolia kwangsiensis. Taxonomy (NCBI): domain Eukaryota; kingdom Viridiplantae; phylum Streptophyta; class Magnoliopsida; order Magnoliales; family Magnoliaceae; genus Magnolia; species Magnolia kwangsiensis. The sequence goes on from CM073585.1 coordinate 92,418,425, forward strand.
TTTGAAAATGGGTTCGGGTTTAGGTTATAGGTTTTAGTTTTGGTTTAGGTTAGGTTTTGAGATTTGAGAATGGGTTCGGGTTTAGGTTATAGGTTTTAGTTTTGGTTTAGGTTATAGGTTTTGGTTTAGGTTTTAGGTTTAGGTTTATGTTTGGGTTTGGGTTTTGAGATTTGAAAATGGGTTCGGGTTTAGGTTATAGGTTTTGATTTTGGTTTAGGTTTTAGGTTTTGGGATTTGAGAATGGGTTCGGATTTATGTTATAGGTTTTAGTTATAGGTTTTGGTTTAGGGATTTGAGTTTAGGTTTAGGTTTTAGGTTTTGGTTTAGGTTTGGGTTTGGGTTTTGGGATTTGAGAATGGGTTCGGGTTTAGGTTATAGGTTTTAGAATTTGAGAATGGGTTCGGGTTTAGGTTATAGGTTTTAGTTTTGGTTTATGTTATAGGTTTTGGGATTTGAGAATGGGTTCGGGTTTAGGTTATAGGTTTTAGTTTTGATTTAGGTTACAGGTTTTGGTTTAGGTTTTAGGTTTAGGTTTAGGTTTGGGTTTGGGTTTTGGGATTTGAGAATGGGTTCGAGTTTAGGTTATAGGTTTTGGTTTTGGATTAGTTTTAGGTTTTGGGATTTGAGAATGGGTTCGAATTTAGGTTATAGGTTTTGATTTTGGTTTGGGTTATAGGTTTTGGTTTAGGGATTTGAGTTTAGGTTTAGGTTTAGGTTTGGGTTTGGGTTTTGAGATTTGAGAATGAGTCCAGGTTTAGGTTACAGGTTTTAGAATTTGAGAATGGGTTCGGGTTTAGGTTATAGGTTTTAGTTTTGGTTTAGGTTATAGGTTTTGGGATTTGAGAATGGGTTTGGGTTTAGGTTATAGGTTTTAGAATTTGAGAATAGATTCGGGTTTAGGTCTTAGGTTTTGGTTTTGGTTTTGGTTTAGGTTATAGGTTATAGGTTTAGGATAAGGTTTAGGTTTAGGTTATAGGTTTTTGGATTTGATAATGGGTTCGGGTTTAAGTTATAGGTTTTGGTTATGGTTTTGGTTTAGGTTATAGGTTTTAGGATTTGAGAATCGGTTCGGGTTTAGGTTATAGGTTTTGGTTTTGGTTTAGGTTATAGGTTTTGGGATTTGAGAATGGGTTCGAGTTTAGGTTATAGGTTTTAGTTTTGGTCTAGGTTATAGGTTTTGGGATTTGAGAATGGGTTTGAGTTTAAGTTATAGGTTTTGGTTATGGTTTTGGTTTGGGTTATAGGTTTTAGGATTTGAGAATGGGTTCGGGTTTAGGTCTTAGGTTTTGGTTTTGGTTTTGGTTTAGGTTATAGGTTATAGGTTTAGGATAAGGTTTAACTTTAGGTAATAGGTTTTTGGATTTGAGAATGGGTTCGGGTTTAGGTTATAGGTTTTGGTTTAGGTTATAGGTTTTAGGATTTGAGAATGGGTTCGGGCTTAGGTTATAGGTTTTGGTTTTGGTTTAGGTTATATGTTTTGGATTTTAGAATGGGTTCGGGTTTAGGTTATAGGTTTAGGTTTAGGTTTAGGTTATAGGTTTTGAGATTTAAGAATGGATTCGGGTTTAGGTCATAGGTTTAGGTTTTGGTTTTGGTTATAGGTTTTGGGATTTGAGAATGGGTTCGGGTTTAGGTTATAGGTCTTGGTTATGGTTTTGGTTATGGTTATAGGTTTTAGGATTTGAGAATCGGTTCGGGTTTAGGTTATAGGTTTTGGTTTTGGTTTTGGTTTTAATTATAGGTTTTGGGATTGGTTTAGGTTTAGGTTATAGGTTTTGGATTTTAGAATGGGTTCGGGTTTAGGTTATAGGTTTAGGTTTAGGTTTAGGTTATAGGTTTTGGGATTTGAGAATGGGTTCGGGTTTAGGTCATAGGTTTTGGTTTTGATTTAGGTTATAGGTTTTGGGATTTGAGAATGGGTTCGGGTTTAGGTCATAGGTTTTGGGATTTGAGAGTGGGTTTGGGTTTAGGTCATAGGTTTTGGTTTCGGTTTAAGTTATAGGTTTTGGGATTGGAGAATGGGTCAGGTTTAGGTCTTAGGTTTTGGTTTTGGTTTTGGTTTTGGTTTAGGTTATAGGTTATAGGTTTAGGATAAGGTTTAAGTTTATGTTATAGGTTTTTGGATTTGAGAATAGGTTCGGGTTTAGGTTATAGGTTTTGGTTATGGTTTTGGTTTAGGTTATAGGTTTTAAGATTTGAGAATGGGTTCGAGTTTAGGTTATAGGTTTTGGTTATACTTTTGGTTTAAGTTATAGGTTATAGGTTTAGGATAAGGTTTAGGTTTAGGTTTTAGGTTTTAGAATTTGAGAATGGGTTCGGGTTTAGGTTATAGGTTTTGGTTATGGTTTTAATTTAGGTGATAGGTTTTGGGATTTGAGAATGGGTTCGGGTTTAGGACATAGGTTTTGGTTATGGTTTTAATTTAGGTAATAGGTTTTGGAATTTGAGAATGGGTTCAGGTTTAGGTCATAGGTTTTGGTTTTGGTTTAGGTTATAGGTTTTGGGATTTGACAATGGATTTGGATTTAGGTTATAGGTTTTGGTTTTGGTTATAGGTTTTTGGGTTTAAGAATCGGTTCGGGTTTAGGTTATGGGTATGGTACCTGCAAATACAAATATAAACATGGCCTGTCCAAATGGCCAGGCCCTTCCAATGCCGTCCATAGTAAATGGATAGCTTCATCATGGTCATAACAGCGGTTCCCACCTTGTAGGGACCCCCGCTCTTCCGGATAGCTCCGACGCACATCCGGGTCTGCTCCATTAATTTCGAGCAAATACATAAACACGGCCTGTCCAAATGGCCAGGCCCTTCCAATGCTGTCCATAGAAAATGAACAATTTCATCATGGTCATAACAGCGGTTTCCATCTTCCAGGGACCCCCGCTCTTCCGGATAGCTCTGACGCACATCCAGTTCTGCTCCATTAATTTCGAGCAAATACATAAACACGGCCTGTCCAAATGGCCAGGGCCTTCCAATGCTGTCCATAGAAAATGGACAGCTTCATCATGGTCATAACAGCGGTTCCCACCTTCCAAGGACCCCCGCTCTTCCGGATAGCTTCGACGCATCTCCGGGTTTGCTCCATAAATTTCGAGCAAATAATAAACATGGTCTGTCCAAATGGCCAGACCACTCCAATCATGTGCATTCTTGAGTCAAGAGACGTACCGGATGCTTAAATCTAAAATATGCATTTAAACATAAAATGGCATTGGGAATCGCTTCTCAAAACCGCAAACTGTTTTCTTTTGAAACTCGTTCATCTCACCTGAAAACCTGTCACATAATGAATAACTATAACCACAATGATAAATACACATGTGCATTCTTGACAAGAGACGTACCAGATGCTTGAATCTGAAATATGCAGCTCTAATCCTCCCACATGCAACATCCACCTGAAATTCCAATGGTATGGACTTCAACAAAATGTTCAGTTCAAGCTACAGTCCGCATTCCAGTTCAAGTTCAGTTCACAAATGAGTTCCAGTTCACAGATTTGTCTGGAGTTTAGTCTATGAATCAGTTGACAAATTAGATTAGGATCTGCTGCAATCACATGATATAATCCAGTTCACATGAGTGCATGAATCAGTTTACAAATGAGTGTAAGAAAGAAATGCAAGCATTGATTTGGAAAAAAAACCATTAATGTGCATCACTTCACAAAAACCTACAATCCATCACTGCAATCACAGAACAGGTCAATGAATCACTTCACAACCATCCATTGATCTACATCACTTCACAAGCATGTGCATTAGTTACAAAAGTCTAGGATCTGTTGCGATAAAGAAAAGTCAATCAGTTACACAAATGAGTTGATGAATCAAGCTATAAATGAGTGCATGAAGCCCAAGTACTACTCCTACATGTGGTGACAGGTCTGCATCAATGACTATCAGTTTAGAAATGAGTGCACAAAAGGAAAGTAAATGATTGATTTGAAAAAAAAAAAAAAAAAACCATTGATACAAACCACTTCACAAAACCTGCATTGAGCGAGGCAACCTAGGATTTGAGCGAGGCAACCTAGCATTTAAGCGAGGAAAGCTAGAAATTGAGCGAGGAAACCTAGAAATTGATCGAGGCAACCTAGGAATTGAGCGAGGCAACCTAAGAATTGAGCGAGGAAAACTAAAAATTGAGCGAGACAACCTAGGATTTGAGCGAGGCAACCTAGAAATTGAGCGAGGGAACCTAAAAATTGAGCGAGGCAACTAGGAATTGAGCGAGGCAACCTAGGATTTAAGCTAGGAAACCTAGAAATTGAGTGAGGGAACCTAGAAATTGAGCGAGGCAACCTAGGAATTGAGTAAGGTAACGTAAGAATTGAGCTAGGAATCCTAGGATTTGAGCAAGGGAAGTTAGAAATTGAGCGAGACAACCTAGGATTTGAGCGAGGTAACCTAGGATTTGAGCGAGGAAAGCTAAAAATTGAGCGAGGGAACCTAGATTTTGAGCGAGGCAACCTAGGAATTGAGTGAGACAATGTAGGAATTTAGCAAGGTAACATAGGAATTGAGCGAGGGAAGCTAGAAATTAAGCGAGACAACCTAGCATTTGAGCAAGGCAACATAGGAATTGAGCGAGGAAAGCTAGAAATTGAGCAAGAGAACCTAGAAATTGAGTGAGGCAACCTAGGAATTGAGCGAGGCAACGTATGAATTGAACGAGGAATCCTAGGATTTTAGTGAGGGAAGCTAGAAATTGAGCGAGAGAACCTAGGATTTGAGCGATGCAACCTAGAAATTGAGCGAGGTAACGTAGGGATTAAGCGAAAGAAGCTAGGAATTGAGCGAGGCAACGTAGAAATTCAGAAAGGAATTCTAGTTATTGAGCAAGAGAACTAAGAAATTCAGTAAGGCAACCTAGGATTTGAGCGAGGCGAGGGAAGGTACAAATTGTGTGAGGAAACCTAGAAATTGAGTGAGACAACCTACAAATTGAGCGAAGAAGCTAGAAATTGAGTGAGGCAATCTAGGATTTGAGCGAGGGAATATCGAAATTGGAGCGAGGGAAGCTAGAAATTGAGCGAGGCGACGTAGAAATTGGAGCGAGGATTGAGCGAGGGAACCTATGAGTTGAGCAAGGTAACGAAAAAATTCAACGAGGCAACCGCGAAATTGAGCAAGGGAAACATCAATTTGAGCGAGGCAAGCTTGAAATTGGGTGAGGCTAACATGAATTGGAATGAACTTTAAATGTAATTGACCTAGCCTAACAATTTGTTTTGTTGAATTTGACCGATCAGTTAATGAAATTGACCGAGATTTACATGAAATTCTCTTCGGTGAATTTGATCGAGCAATTAATGAAATTGACCGAGCGGTTCATAAAATTTTCAGTACGCACTTATAGTGCTGAGTTAACTAAGTTGGGCACACCCAGATCCATAGCTCAATTGGCAGACTGAGTAGAGATACCTCATGTCAACACTTGAGGTCCTGGTATCGATTCCTAGCGGGGGTGGCTAACATGGAGTGTGTGTATTAACAAGCTAACCTAAAAAAACTTTTTTAAAAAAATTAATAGTAAAATATTAAAAAAATTAAAAATATTGAGTTGGGCCCACCTTGAATGTATGTGGACTATCCATGACGTTCATCCATTTTTCTATCTAAAGCAAGGGTTTCAGCCCAAAATGGTGGCATATTGAAATATCAAGTGGATCATACCACAGGAAACAGTGTTTCCACCGTGGAAACCTTGTTATGCCCCTACAATGATGTTTTACTTGTAATCCATCATGTTCATAGGATGATTTTCGCATGGATGAACCGAAAACCAAGATGAGAGCTTCATTCGGCATTTCAATGGCCCACAAAAAATTTACGCCGTTTAGGTAAATGTATATCATACCTGTCATGCGTACTGTCTTCCGTGGAAGGAACATTTTCAGGAAAAACGAGATAATGTTGATTAGGGGTGTACATCGAGTCAAACCGAGTAAAGCTGGCCTCATGTCGACTTGGCTCGGCCACTGGCTGACCTCAACTCGAACTCGGCTCGGCTCGGTCCTTGAGCCTGACTGGCCATCTCAGTTTGGTTTAGTCAGCAGCTCGAGCCGAGTTCGCCTTTGAGGCATTTTCACAAACACATGAGTTGCAACTTCAAAATCCCACTATTTTACAAACAAATGCAATTGTTTTATAGGTATTTTATCAAATACCTTCTAAGCAACATAAAAACTAAGAAAAACAAAGAGAAAAAATGTATTTGTTTCATGTACATGCTTTCCTTGCCACCAGCTACATTTCGTTGAGTCATTTTTTCAGACAATTGGTGAGCAACATCAATGGCAGAGTAACCGATTCATTGAACTGGCCTGATTCGAGCTGGATTCTGTCCAAGTTTAGTCGAGCTGAGGCTTGCTCGAACTCATTTTCGAGCTAAAAAAATCAGCTCAACTTAGCTTAAACTTAGCTTTGAACCGAGTTGAATCAAGCTTTTTCAACTCGAGTTGAACGAGCTAACCGACCTAGCTCGGTTCGTGTACACCCCTAATGTTGATAAATAGAGAGGGTGGGATCCAGCTAGAGCGTGGTGCGATCCAAGCAACAGATGTAGCGGTGGAGTTTTCGTCCTTTTTGTTTTAAAAAATGGAGCGAGAGATGTGAGGGAGAGGAAAAGCAACGGCAGTAAAAAGGATGGGTAGTTCCGTCTTCAAAGTCGGTGTCCGCACGTGCTACTCTAAGTTGGTAACTTGAGTTTGTACTCCTCGATAAAGCGGCTGGGTAAAAGGTTTTGTCTACAGTGGTCATTTTTTTTTCCTTTTCCAGTTGTCATCTTCACTAATTTTTATGGGTCCCATTATGAGGTATATGTTATATCCAAACCGTCCATCTATTCGGTGAACTCGTATTAAGGCTTGAGATGAAAAATAAGACAGATCTAGCTATCAAGTGGACCACACAGTAAAAGGTAATGGGGAATTGAATGTCTACCATTAAAATCCTTTTAAGGGATGCAGAAGTTTTGGATCATCATGAAATTTGTTTTTCCTCTTCATCTAGGCCTTTGTGACCTCATGAAATTTGTTTTTCCTCTTCATCCAGGCCTTTGTGACCTTATGAATAGGTTGGATGGAAAATAAATGTTATGATGAGTCTTACAAAAAATTTTAACGATGAAAATCAATTCCCCCGCTGCTCTTTGTGGTGTGGTCCATGGATTTATGGATATGATTTTTTTTTCTGGATAATGCGCCGAAATGATTTTGAAATTTGGATGAACGTCGTGGATATAATAAATACAGGGCTACGTAACTTTGATGTCTCCTAAGCCGTTCGTACAACTCTCAGTTGCAGGAGCGTCAGCTCTCGTCTTCGCGGTGAAAAGGAGGCGTAGTTTCGTCCCCAAAGTCGCTGTCCGCACGTGCTAGTCTAAGTTGGTAACTTAAGTTTGTTTTCTGCGATAAAAACCGCTGGTTAAAAGGTTTTGCCTACCGTGGTCATTTTCTCCTTTTGTGGCCCGCCGTAAATTTTCAACGTTGGACTTCAAATCTCACTGACCCCGCTGGTGTGGTCCACTCGAGGTTTGGATATACTTTAATTTTGGCGCACGTATATGACTTTGGGCCCCACACAGTTTACTTAGTATGTTATACTCAGCGTTCAATCCACCCTCCAGCTGGGATAACTGGTTCCGTGTTCAAGTTGTTTGTCTGTTGGGCCCCGCCAGTGTAGGGACCATGTTTCAAAATCCTCTCAGATAAGACAATCCCAGCCATTAATTTAGGAAAGCTTGTATTTTTCCTCTCAGCCATCCAATCTTCGGGGAAAGGAAGGGATGGGATTGCACGTGCCTCATCTTGGCGAAATCCTGCTGTAGCGTGAGTGCGTGGTTGTACGTGGAGTTTGAGTGTGTTTTTATTTTTTATTTTATTTATTGGATTAGGTCGTTAGTACACACCCAACTCCACCGTTAGCCAACCCACTGGGGAATCGATACCAAAATCTCAGTGTTGAAACGAGGATATCTTCACACAGTGGGTGGGTGTATTCAAAGAACGAAGACAGAAAAAGCAAACGATGGACGTGTATCAGGCATTACACTCCGCCAGCGTATCAAATAACTTGCGCATTGGAGCGCCCGCGGATCAACCGTTATACTCTGCCGTAGTATCAAATAACTCTTTAGGAGGGGGCGCTTGCATCGTCAGCAGGGTTTTCGGTGCGTGGCGGAAGGAGAGAAGGGATTCCGGCGACGGGGAGAGAAGTGCCGAGAGAGACTTCGGGGCAGGTACGTAAAGAGATTTCCGGCGAGCTGCGCAGTTACGGGAGCTTCGAGATTTCCCGCGACGGGAGAGAGAGAAATGCGTCGGAGCACGGACGAATGCTCTGGATTCCGGCGATTTTGGAAGCGAGATGCTGTTGAGCGGGCGAGAGTACCCTTTTTGAAGAAAACCCCACCACAGTAAAAAGTAAAAGCTGTTGGAGAGGATTCCAATTGCTGCTTTATCTGGTTTGTGAGTTTTGAAGAGGATTTCAAAAAGCCATCTGTTTGAGGATTCCAATTACCTCCAATTCGAAGCTCTCACATGCCCTTTATTCCCCAACTGCTCTCAATTACTTCCAATTCCAAGCTTCCTAACAACTCTCTGCCACAGAATTTATTCATTCATCCAGGGTTCAGGTTCCGTCGACGGTCTTTGCTTTTCCGGGACTTTGCAAGCAATCCCCTGTCTGCGATTTTCGAGTTCCCAAAGCAAACACCACACCTGTGCTCTGTTTTTTTTTTTCCCCCCCTTCAAGAACCTCTTGTTCTTACGTGCACTGCTGGGTAAACGTGCTTATTGTGTGCCCCTCATGCGTTGCAGCAGTTAAATCCATTTCTGGTCGTGGGATGGACAGCGAGGCGAATACAAAGTTAACTGAATTGGCTGACAAGGCTTCTCAAATTTTCTTGGATTTCATGACACGGTAAATCCTAATCCTGTTGCGAATTCTCGACTGTCTGTCTATATCTATTGCAGGATTGAATTGATTGTCAGTCCATTGTAATCCTGTCTCACATTGTATTGTTACAAACAATTTCGGGAATGTGGTCACTACACGCATATGATTGATATGTATACCCGCACTCGTTGTTAGCAACTTAACCATTTCTGCACCATTTCGATTTCAAAAGTGGGACTTGTTGGCACTCAACACCGCATCTGCTTTTGTATGGTGTGGCCTTCCCGATGAATGGACAGGTGTGACTTTTCATCTCTGTGCTTTGTGATCTTCACGGTGAGCCCACCTCATGTATGGTCAAATGTCCCACATGCGACACATTGGCATGGGAGGTGGTTCCACATGATCCTTCCTCAGCCCTCACACGTCACACACACATATGGTGCTCTGAGTGACAGTACTATTGAATTTCTGGGAAGGGAAACTGGTAGCGGTTGTTGTTTGGATTATTGGAAAGCACAAAAGCTAATATAAACATTCGTATCAGCTTCGTCCAAACGAAATGATCACCTCAATGATATAGGGCTGAAACGGGACCGAGTCAGGGTGAATCTTATCGGTTTCAGTCCCTGGGCGAGCTGCACTCTGAAACCAAAACATAAAATCCATGGGATTTGACCTAAAGATTCACTAACCATGTGAGCACAGGCGTGGAACATAGAATTTTGGATTACCATTTCGTCTGACCTGACGCCAGTGAATTCACATGGCTGAGGTAGCGGCCCCTATCACTGGACCATAGTCTCTTAATTTTGGTAAATCTAAACAATGGGAATTGCGACACACTGCAGGAAGCTTGAAATGGCAAATAATTAGATTTCTAGCATATACATTGCATGGGAGGGTTAGCAGCATATCCATGCTGTTGGATTCACACAAGTCAAGCCAGACTGTACAAATTGTGGGCCTTACTACTGGAACAACTTAACTACCAGTTTGCACGCTGAATTTAGATGGCCGATCGCTAACTTTTCAACCGTCTAATTGATGGCCACCAATTAGGCGTGGAGGATGTATGATCAGTTTATGTTTGGGCTATGCTCCATCCACAGTGGGAACTATAATTTGGATGGTCTGGATTGAAATACATCTATGCCTTGGGCAACAAGCCTTGGCTGTAGTCTAGCCTTGAATCACATCATCTATCTTTTCCATCCTAGCCAACAATTGATCCTGTATCTGTAGTGCTTTGGTATTGTTTAAATGTCCTCCCAGTTCAAAACTGTCATTATATTATGGCCCATTTGGATGGTTGGACTCCCTAGTCCTAGGGAAAGTTGAGAATCCTTGGATTGGTGACTCCTGGATCAACCAATCACTCGTTTGGCTTATCTTGGACTGGGAGCCACAAATCCTGAAGTTTGTAACTCTGTTGATTGTTGACAGATTTATAAGAAAGTGGAATACTCTTGGTAGGAGACTATTTATAAATGAAAAGAAAAATTGGTACATATGGTGGTCCATGGATTCTACATCCCACATGCATAAGATACAAGGGTTGTTTTTAAAAGCAATCAACTGTGCCAGGTTTGAACATCTATTTGTTAGATTGGAAACTTTTGTTGATGAGATTAGTCAGATACAAGTTGATATTTGCTTTGCGATTTTGGGTTCTTTTGGACATATCTGTGATGCATAAACTATTTCCATTTGCAGTGTTTTTGTTTTTTTTTGGTTTTCTTCTTAATGTTAAGCAATCATGTCATTTGTTTCTTGAATGCCGTGAGTAAGAAAATGCCCTTCTATCATAGGATTACAAAATTCGAGGAGCTGGTGGCATTGGGAAGTAGGTTGCTTGTTGGGTCTCACCAAGAGCTAGGTGAGTTCCATTCGTCTTATGGTTTTTCTCTTGCTGCATTTTCTAGTTTTAAGTGTCATCACTAATTGATTATACATGTGACATACACATCTGGCAATCTAGAGATTGTCCAAATCTTGGGTGGTTGGCCCTATTGTTGATGGAGTTGTCCTAAATATCACACTAATTATTTGATCTTAAACATCTAACTTGCCTATTGATGGCTACCAATGATTTTTATCCACCCATTCGATGGACACCATTTCAGTGGTTATGATGTTCGATTAGCATAGTTTTGAAATATTCTCAATCCATGGTGGGTCATGTAATTTAAATGGTCTAGATTGATTCACATGTATATTACACATACAATGATGAATCTACTCCAATTAAAAAATGTATACGATGATGAATCTACTCCAATTAAAAAAATGGCAGTGGATGGAAACCGATCTTGTCCTCATTGTGAGGTTGCTATGAGCATTATATATTCATTTGATATATATATATATATATATATATATATATATATATATATATATTATAGTTCTCAATCTACTCTGAAATTATTTGTAATTTTTTTTAAAATTTATGTGGCTTTTGGAAAAGGTCATAAATGGGCAGTTATGCCTTTTTTACATGAACTATAAATTGAAATCAAAACTTCTTTTGGAAAGTACGGAGACCCCATTCTTGGCTTGGCATAGTTTAGAAAGTTTGTCAAACTGGTTCCAAAGTGAGAGTGAGTTCATTTCTTTGGATGGAATAAACAGGAGGAGTGGCCATTGGGCTGAAGGTCATTTTGCTCACTACAAATATAGTAACTCCCAAATGACCCTCGAACATTCGATAAGGTTTGCCTATTGAAGTTGTGCACCATAAAACCAATGTGAATATTATCTATTGATGACATGGATGGTATCCAATGATTTTGATGATCTTGACCGTAGAACATGGATAATTTGCCACTGTTAATTAACATGTGGGTGTATCATAAATATACTTGACATTGGTTGAAGGAGAGGAATTCCTCTAATTGTCCTTGAGAACTTTAGAGTGGACACAATGGTTACTAACCAAGGGAGATTTGTGAGCCATGGATCTTAGTACCGTGTTGTACCATGACCACTTAAAAGATTGTAGGATAAATGTTACTCTATATATGGTCATCGTATGTGAGGGGACTCATGATGAGTTGGGATGGAGGGTCTCCACAATCAGGCATGATGACGAATCGGTGTGCCTTTGCCTTACCTCACATGGGAGTGTGAGTTTGCCATGGATAGGCTCTTGGTTTGGACATGTTGGGCACTTGCATTGGTGGATTGAGTTAAAAGTCTCTAGATCAGGAGGCTCCTCATACTTGGATTGTGATCAACTTGAGGATGTAATAATTCTGATTAATCCTTAGGCATGAGGACATGTAATAAATGGAGGTCCTGGTTACATGTTCTTTGGCTCGCTTTACGAGGTCATCATGTTAGCGGAAGTACCTGTAGTTGGGTGCATCCATCAAGGTCCATTAGACTCACATGGGCCAAATGATGGATCCATTGGTTTTAAGGAAGTCATGGCTCAGATCTTGGAGATCAAATGTTCATTAAGTAGTTTTTTCACTAGGCCCAATGCTCAAAAACATTTTATAAATGTTTTTAACCGTTGAACTTTTGTTTTAATTGTTAAAATGGTTTTGATCACTCATAATGATGATTTGATGGTTTAGATATGGGGATCCACCACTTGAACTGAATGGGCATTGGGTTATGGTGGACGACCATGACGGTAGAAGGATTGGGTCATGTATGGGTTCATGGGAGAAGGTAGGTAATGTAAAGGCATTTTGATGGGGACATCAGAGGACCTACTCGAATGTACTAGAGATGGAGATGACCACTCACATTAACGCAATTTTCTTTATGGATGAAAGACGAGTTCCAGATGGGGCTCGCCGGGCTATTTTGAGGACCAACATGCATTGGAAGTGCATCAGGAAGACCTCACCTTGGGATGATGCATGTGGGCTACTTAGGAGACTATTTTAGTCATAGGATTTATATTTCGTGTTGATCTGACCGTTGAATCTTGTCGATTAGGCCATCGGGCCACCAAATCTTGTAGATCTAGCCCCCTGGACTCTGATATTGTTTTCTTTATGGTTTTTGGTATTTTTAGGAGTTATTTGATGGTTGAGATTGATAATATTTGTTTTAGTTTTCTTATTTTGGATGATGGACTACTTAAGTGAGTGGCATAGTTGTAATTATGTTGGATTTTAATTCCGAATTTTTTATTATAAAACCATAAGGGGAGTGGAGTTTCAACCCTAATGGTGTTATTAAGATGAAAAAGAAGAAGAGTGGAGCTCTCTTGTGTGAAGGAATTTTTCTGCTTATTTTCTAGAGTTTTTTTTATTAAAAAAACTCTCTCTTCCAATTAAATTGTGGAAGGGTAGAAACTTGTTTGGTGGTGGATTCCAAGGTACATCCTCTTCCTCTTCTTCAAAAGGCATTCTTCGTCTTACATCCTTCCTCTCTCCTCTTCGAAAGGTATTCTCTTCTTCTCTCGTATTTCTATTTTCATTCCTATTACAACCTTCTAAACCCTAGATCTTAAATTTCTTATTTTCTCCAATTTCTAAGAACCTTAATTCCAAAATCCCCAATTTTCATGAACCCTAATTTTTGAAATTTCAGATTTTTTCCTTCTTAACCTTAATCATAAAACCTACTAATCATCCCCTTTAGTGTGGAACATGCCTATGCTAAATTGAAAGTTCTATTCTTCCATCGATCCTAGTTTTAATTGATTTATGTGATTTCTTGGCATGCAGGCATGTGATTTAGGTTAAATCAGATTTTATTTATTATTGTTTACTCTTAATTACTTGGTGGATTAGCATCTTTTGTTAATTGCATGTTGCATGCTAGCATTAAATCATGTGTCTTGCATCACGTTTTCACACTGGGCTCGAGCGAGATTGCCTGTGGGATGCGGGGGCACACTTGGGGTGGGGGCTTGTGTGAGGTGGTACCCATGCGATGTGGGGCCCACGAGGGGGGTTTAACCGAGGTCATAACCCATGCAATGTGGGGCCTGGGCTATGAGATAAAGGGATTAATTTGCCATGCTCTATCAGTTTGAGCTTTTAGAGCAAGTGGTTAATTGTCCTGCGTCAAAGCGGTATCAGGGAGGGAGGTCTCATGTTCGAGACTCGTCACCGAGGGTGATTAATGCAGTGGTCCTTTCACACCGGGCTCTAGTGGGGTTGCCTGTGGGATGCAGAGGCACACTCGGGGTGGGCGGCCCGTGTGAGGCGGTACCCATGTGATGTAGGGCCCACGAGGGGGGTTCGACTGAGGTCCTAACCCATGCAATGTGGGGCCTGGGCTATGAGATAAATGGATTAATTCGCCATGCTTTATCAGTTCGAGCTTTTAAAGCAAGTGGTTAATTGTCTTGCATTAGTAGGATTGTAGACTTCCAATGTAGTGGAGCATATAGGAGATTGTACGGTGGTAGAGTATCAAAACCGGTCTTTTTTAGACCTCAATTTCTCTTTATATATAGATTCAATTCTAGAAGGAGAGGAGCCCTGATAGGAAGAGAGCCTTGTATGTCCCCCTTCCCCTTTGGGTGTCACTTGTAGAGAGAGAGAGAGAGAGAGAGAGAGAGAGAGAGAGATTCTCATCTATCGTAGCGTCTTCTTTGGCCCTACAGAGAGAGAGAAAGAGATTCTCATCTATTGTAGCGTCTTCTTTGGCCCTACTGTTAGGGGTTGCTAGTGGATCTCATCCTCTAATTCCGGTAGCTCTAGCCGAAGGATTTGAGTTTTTTTTTTTCCCCAACATTGCCTGCCTTGAATCCTAATTGTGTTGCATGGACAATTGAGCCAATGTTACCTAAAACGCCAAACCCCCAAGTTTTCCATTCCTGATTGATCAATCTCGATCATGGGTCATTTATGATCCATATCACTATTTTTAGTGACGCAAAATTTTGGCTCTATCTTATTATTGACTAAGTTAATGAATTCATTAATTGTAATCAACCTATGTGTAGACTTTTAGATGGTGCTTGAATTTAATAAACTCTGTAATTGTCTATTGCATTGCCCCTATGGGAGTTTTATGCTTTCATTGCCAGTTCCCAGCCTGGATAAAGGAGGGCTGCATTATGTTGGCAGCCGGCGTCAAATGTATACCATAATTTCCAACAACTGATTAAGTTAATTCAGATTTATATTTACAATGTAGAGATTTATGCTTTTATCTACCTACCCCGGGTTTGGGCGAATGGCTACATTGTGGGTTTGCTCCCCACAGATGTGAGTACAATTCCCCTCACCATGCTTTACCTGATGCACGTGGTTTGCTGGTGATTGCGTGCATCTGCAAGGAATAGTCTCACCTTAATGGGGGCGGGGACACCCTGTCGCCATCAAAAAAATAAAAATAAAAATTTATACTCTTATCTATTTAATTATAATATGATGCTAAGCATGTGGGGTCTGTAATAGTAACATTTATCACTTCACATATAAATTGCAATATGAGTTCAAGTATAAAGCTATATTGTATACACAAAATGTATGTATTGGAGTGACGCACATGATACTACCCCTAGCCTTTCAAGGAGGCAGTGTACCGCATACCATATACCCACAATCAAGAGCTGTTTGTCATTTTCTTATCAGTGTGGCTTTTTGTATGCTAGGCCTGCTGAGATTTTCCAGTTGAAGCTCGATATATCTATTAGACACTTGATACTGTTTTCTTCTTGAATTCGAGTCCTTTTAATGTTTCTAACCTGCAAAAATGGTCGTTACTTTCTTTAGCAATGTATGGCAGAAAGTGAAAGCTAAAATTTCCCTTTTGAGCTTGTTGTTCTAGGGTTTATTTCTCTTCACAGAATGAATGTTATGAGCTGACAACCATTCAAAGAAAAAGAAAAAGAAAAAATCAGCTGACAAGGTTGTTTTTGAAACAGAGTGTTTTCGAAGGCCTCCACTACATGAGACATCTAAAGTGGCTGGCAGTATTATTGAAGCCAATCACACTGAAAGGTTGAAGGCCTATGTTGAAGCTGGATGTAGACATGCTCCTGTTGCTATACAAAATACAATCAAGTGTAAGGATTGCTTTCTAATTCTCTGTTTCATGTTATTTGCTTGGTGACATCGATATGGGTTTTGAAAAGACATGGATGTTCCAAGGAAGCCATTTCCTCTGACCGAGTAACTCATTTCAAAATATGTGACATGTTGAACATACAAAACTATGTACAGGTAATACAACAAAGGGAAAAATCAAATTCCCTAAAGGACACTATTGAACCTCAAAATGTTTAATCTTGTGCATAGATATGTTTTTTGAGCTATCTAGGTGGCACATGGACGCCCCTTACTCATTGACCATCCTATGTGAAGTTCATAACACTGTTTAGACTTATCATCGAAATTAAACAACTGATAGGGCCGTTTCTAATATTGCCAAAATAATTGGCTTGCTTTTGTAACGTTTGTTTTTTCTGGAAATGTGTGTTGTTTTAAAATGTTCTTTGGATCATTGCTATTTTTTTTTTTTTTTTTGCAAAGTTCTCTAAGAAGTTTGTTATTTTGATGAAGTTTTCTCTGTTTCATTAATGTGTGGTATGCCTATGAGATGCATGGCCATTGATGGGTATCTGGATCATTGGGTATTTGAATTATCTCATTTAATTTGATCGGATTTGGATCTATTTTTCGAGCCCAACTAAATATCGTGTCCATAGATTTGTATCTGATTAGAAATTGGTTCGAGTTAGATACCTGACTTGGGGTTGTAGTGAGAAATGGGCTAAGATTGGCTAGGGCGTCCCCCAAAAGCAATGCACCACAACAACGCTTGGTTGCTGTGAGAGGTTGATGAGGATGCGGACAACCAAATGCTGACGAATCAGGCTGATGTACTTGTTAAGGAGTTTTGGGATGGATTAGAGCGTGAAAAGGGGCCGAATATCTTCCACAATAGGCCGAATTTGTAGACTTATCAATGGACCATGTATTGTGGCACCTGTGGTACACTTTTGGGTCCATAAAAGGGTCTTTTGGTGGCATTTAGCTTAAGTTATGAATTTATCTTATTTTTGGATGGATTTTGATTTTGATTTTTTTTGTTTATGTCTCGCTTAAGTAGAGAAGAGTGTTTTAGCCATTTTCCTTTAAATTAAGATTGTAGGGCTGAGATTATAATATCTATCCCATAGTTTATGCCTGATGTAAAGTTTAGATTAGTGCTAGGGTTTCTCATTTGTTTTTCTTCATGTAAGAACTCAAAAAAGAAAAAATGTCCGGCAATTTTTGTGACTTTTTTTTAAAATAAAAATAAAAATACAAGGTTTGAGTGTTAACCCTTCTCTAGGGTTTGTACAAGTGCATGTTTTCATAAATGGGGCGTGTGATCTGAGTCATTAAAATTGGCGAGAGCTTTGATTATTGCATTGTTTTTTTTTTTTTTTTTTTTTTTTTTTTTTTTTTTTAATAAATAAAAAAAATAAAAAAATTAAGTGGAAGAATTTCTATTCTTAGATTGAGTGTGTGTGGGTATAATTTGGTTATAGGATTTGATGTAACTACGTGCGATTGATGAATCTCATTCATTAGCTACACTAACTTTGGAATCAGAGCTTGGGTTAATCTTGTATAGTTAATGAGTGAGATTCATCAACAATAGGTGGTTATATCAAACCTTAAAACCAAATCATATCCAAACACACCCAATTCAAGAATAAAGATTCTTTTACTTGAAAAGAAAGGGAAAACAATGTAATAACTAGCGAATAATTAAAACTCTCTCTAGTTTTGATGGCCCAGATCACACGACCCACTTATAAAAATATGCACTTGCACAAACATTAAAGAATGGTTGACGCCCAAGGTTTGTAGAAAAGAAAAATGTCCAAAAAGCTGTTTTTTTTTTCTTTATTGAGTTTTATATGAAGGAAAACAAAAGAGAGAAGCCTTAAAACTAATCTAAGCTTTGCATCAAGCATAAATTACAGGCTAGATGTTATAATTTCAAATTTATAATATTAATTAAAGGAAAATGACTAAAACACCTCCCTTTTTACTTAAGTGAGACAACTAAAATTAAAAAGAAAAAATAAATCCAAAAATAAGATAAAATTCGTAACTTTAGGTAAATACCACCAAAATACTCATTTATAGACCTAAAAGTGTACTACGGTTGCCACAATGTGTGGTCCATTGATGGGTCTATGGATTTGACGTACTATGGAAGATATTTGAGCCCCTTTCTACGCTTTAATAATCCCAAATCTCCTTAGCAAGTACATCTGCTTGATCCATCAATAATTGGTTGCCCACATCCTCATCAGAAGTAGGCATGAGCTCCTGCGCAATTCTAAACGTACACGGGTAAAGAAGCTAGTCTAGGAGAACTATGTTTTGTTACATGGAATATGCTAGATACGATGAAATGAAGCAAAGTTAACATTCAGGAGACCAAGTGGAAAGGGGGCCAAAAGTAGATAAATTAATGGATATAAATTTTGGTATATAGGAAAGGATGATGATAGAGATGTGGTGGGGATAGTGGTAGATAAAGATTTAAAGGATACGTTGTAGATATTAGGAGAGTAAATAATAGGATTTTATTAATAGATCTTGCGTTAGGAGAGGAGATAATCAAGTTATAAGTGCATGTGCTGCAGGTTGGGCTAGAGGATAGGATCAAGAGACAAATTTGGGAGGATATGGATGGACAAATGCAAGGAATTTGAATGGAGGGAGGATATTTGTAAGAGGAGACTTAAATGTTTATATGGGAAAAGAAAGTAGAGGATATGAGAGCATATATGGAGGATATGGTTTCGTTATCCTTGATTTTTCTATGGCATTCAATCTAGCTCTGGCAAACACATACTTTAAAAAGAATGATGGACATTTGATAACTATCAAAAGTAGATCATATACAAGCCAAATAGATTTCTTTATACTTAAGAAAACAAAATGATCAATATGTAATGATTGCAAGGTTATATCAGGAGAGAGTCTAACTGTGCAACATATGTCGATGGTTATCGGTGTTTTCATTAAGAGATGGAAGAAAAGGGGGTGAAATTTATAGTGTCCAAACACTAAGTGTTGGGATTTAAAAGGAGAGAATGATGTTATTTAAAAATAAATTGATGGAAGAAGGAAAGTGGAATATCGCTGAAGAAGTAAATGTTATGTGGAATGAGATGGTTGTGTGCATTAGGAAAGTGATAAAAGATGTTTTAGGAGTATTTAAAGGAAAAGTCAATCATATAAGTAAACTCGGTGTTAGAATGATGATGCATATAAAGTTATTCATGAGAAACATGCATGCTTCAAAGCCTGGCTAGGGACCAGAGATGATGAAAATTTTGAATAGTTTAGAAATGCCAAAAAGATTGCTAAGTAGCAAATGAGGCTAAACTTACAAAAATGAGAAAGATGGCTTTAAACTTTTGATGATCTTTACTGTAGATTGGGGCGATAAAGTGAGAAAGATGGCTTCAAACTTACAAAAATGAGAGAGGAAGGGTATGGAGTAGATCATGTTAGGTGCATTAAGAGCGATAACTAAAGGGTACTAGTAAAAGACAAATAGACAAGCGAATGGTCTTCACCATAGGTTTGCTCCCTATAGGTGAGGGTTCGATTCCCCTCCTTGTCTTTATTTGATACACGTGTGTGATTGCATGTATTTGCAGGGATTAGTCTCACTTCAAAAAAGAGGTGGGAACACCCTGTGTCTTCAAAAAAAAAAGAAAAAAAAAGACAAATAGACAATGAGATCAATGATAGGTGAAGCTATTTTCAGAATTTGTTAAGTGATAACCACTCTGAGAGCATAGGGATAATAGGAACCATAAACTTAAATAAAATCAGAGACTATAGATACTTTGTAGAATTATGATATCAGAAGTGAAAGAAGCTTTGAGAGAGATGAAAATAGGAAAAAAAGACCTTCAACTGGATGTTATACCAATAGAGGTTTAGAAGTGCGGGAGATACTAGGTTATTTTGGTTGACAAAGTTGTTCAGCAACATTGTAAGATCAAAGAAATGCTAAACAAATGGAGGAAAAGTACCATGGTACCTATTTATAAGAATAAAGGAGACATGCAAAGTTGCACTAATTGTCGTGGGATTAAACTTGAGCCATACTATGAAACTTTAGGAGAGAGTGATTGAACAAAGACTAAAGCATGAGATGAATGTATCAGAAAATCAGTTTGGTTTCATGCCTAGGAGGTCTATCACTAAAGCTATTTTCCTACTTGGGTAATTGATGGAGAAATATAGGGAGAAGAGGATCTCCACATGGTCTTTATTGACTTAGACAAAGCATGCGATAGGGTGCTTAAAGAGTTAATCTGGTGGGTGTTGGGAAAGAAAGGAGCCTTAAGAGGATATATTGACATGATTAAGGCTATGTATGAGGGAGCAATAACAAATGGGAGGACCATTAGTGGAGAGACAAGTGAGTTCTTAATTACTGTCGGTTTCCTCCAGGGGTTAGCATTGAGACCCTACCTTTCTGCATTAGTTGCGGATGAATTAACGAGGCATTTGAAGGAAGAGATCCCACAGTGTATGTTGTTTGCAAATGACATAGTTTTGATTGACAAGACGAGGGAGGGTGTAAACATAAAGCTAGATTTATAGAGGGATGCTTTAGAATCAAAGGATTTAAAATTAGTTGGACTAAAACAGAGTATTTAGAGTGCAATTTAAGTAATAACAGGAGCGAAAACGATGAATTAGTTCAGATTGTTGACCAAGAAGTTTCTCCAAATACCACTTACAATACCTTGGTTCAATAATTCATGAGAGTGGAGAGATTGAGTGAGAAGTATGTTGCCCAAGGAATTCAAGCTGGGTGGAAGAAATGGAGGTCTGCCTTTGGAGTATTATGTGATTGTGTGTACCACTCAAACTAAAGGGAAGTTTTATAAAATAGCTATTAGACCAAGCATGCCGTATGGGACAAAATGTTGGGCAGTTAAAGAACGCGTTCATAGGATGAGTGTGGTTGAAATGAGGATGTTGAGATGGATGAGTGGAACACCATGATAGAATTAGAAATGAATGCATTTGAGGGAACTTAGGAGCAGCACGAATAGGTAACAAGATGAGGGAAAGTAAACTTAGATGGTTTAATCATGTGCAATGGAGATTAAGAGATTGCTTTGATTAGGAGTGAGTTGGTACAAATGGAAGGCCCTTGAAGGGCAAGGGGAAGGCCCCTAAGGATGTGGATGTAGTAAGAAAAGACTCGATGACCTATGGTCTAATTGAAGGTCTGGCCTTGATGGAGTGGAATGGCGGAACATGACTCTTGTAGCTGATCCCAATTAATTGGGATAAGGCTTAGACGGTGATGATCCTTTATTTAATTATATTTATTATTTAAAAACCATACGGAAGGCATGTTTCTAATAGGGATCAGAATTTGGAGTCCAGCTTGAACTTGAGTCTGGAATTTATTCTAGATCCCATTCTGCATCCAACCCCCATTGCAGAACCTAATTTTTGCTTGAAATTAGATCCAACAGGATCCGATCAGATTCCTGAGTCGTATCAGATTTGGATCTTGTGCCTCATATATGGCACTTCTATCTGAACTTTGCTGGGTCTAGATACAAGTACACTAGTATCCGATCAAACCCTATGCTTTTCTTTTGAGCTTTTCCTGTCAAGTGTTTAAGGATAAAGGTTTTCATTATGTGAGATGGTGGAGGGGGCATTATGTGAGATGGTGGAGGGGGCATTATGTTTACAATTTGGATCTACAAAGCATGGGCCCCAATTGTACAGAGTACTAGGCTTCAGCAAACCAAACATATATATATATATATATATATATATATATATATATATATATATATATATATATATATATATATATATATATATATATATTGAAGTGCAAGACCCCACTATTCTTCTGAGAAGGTCATAAATTTACACCATCCATGGTTGAAACAGTATCACAACCATATCAATAGTTTCCAATTTGTCCAGCACTAGATGATGAAGAAGATCTTGCATCATGTTTTGATGTTGTCCAACTTCTCTTTTGAGAGCTATGGTGTCTTGCTTATTTGGTTTGCTTTTGTATTGATTTATGTCCAGTAGGTTCTTTTGATTTTTGATTTTTATTTTTTTAAAAAATACAATCTTAGCTTAGTTTTTCTTTCTTATTCTTCTTTTGCCAGATGAATCTATATAATAATTGCCTTTCTCCTATTTATGTTTTCATAAACATGCATACAGAAGTACAGGCATTCCAACATGGACTTCAAGACCACATAGCCAAAGGTAATCTAAAAGGTCTTTCCTAGTAGGACTTGTATAGTATCGATAGACATTTCTGCACTGCTTTAACTTCCATCTGCATCTTTTGATGTCTGCATGTAACAGTTTGTGCTTTGACCATTTTCATTCTTTTGGATTTTGTATGGATTCCATAAAAAAGAGGTCATGAGCATGAATACTGATGCATGCCGAACAAAATGAAACAAGTGAAACCTGGACAAGTTGGTCCTACCATCCTGCTGTCCATAACTATTTGCTACTGTTTGAACTTGCCTAGTATATCTTTTGCATGCGTTAAACAAACTTTCTTGTATTTCATTCACCTGGGTTTTTTGTGGGCAGCTAGTTATTAGGATTAGTTGTGACCTGTTAAGTGATGAACGTGAGAAGTGCTAAAACTTGATCTTGTAAATGGAAGCTTTCACAGAAGTATTCTTCAGGTTTCCCTCCAATGATCATCTACTTGATTTGGAACCGCAAAAAAACCAGTCATGCATGTAACTCACAGGCTTTACTGTGGAGGGGCACATACAAGCACTGGATGGGTTAAAAATAACCATATGCCCCTCAGATCATAGGACATGGCGATAAAAGTGGAGGTAATGAACAATTGCTGGGCAGAGATTTTGTATTGTAATGTTCAGGTTTTCAGTTTGTACTAGGGGGATCCATTGTCCAGTGATCCTAGCTGTTGATATGATTTGCCAAACCAGTCACCATGGATGGCCCATGCTCTAAAATCCTCGCACGAGGGGATTCTAGCTATAGAATATTTGGTCTTTCTTCAGTTGAATGAGAACTGTTGCTGTATTTTCTTTCATTACCCTCTATTCCTTGCGCACCTATTGAGGGTTAAGGTTTTTCCACCTGGGAGCCACAATCAATACCTTGTCCACAATCAATACCTTCTTATCAATGGGTTTGGGTCATTGAACCATGGGTCCTACTTGTACAAACAGAAAGCCCACATAGTACTGTACAAACATCCAGCCTGAGCATTGTATAAATCCTCATGAGAGCATTGGGAGTAGGGAAACTAGCAGGGAAAGTATCTGGAATAGCAAAACCAGGGCTACCATTTATGATAGAAGTTGGGTGGGTGCCCATCAGTACAGCTAAATTTCTTTTTAATTGGGGGAAAATGAATTTCTACCTCTTGGCATCCTTTAATTCATGTAGAAACTTCTAATCTCTCATATCAGCAGTGAATCGATGTTATGGTGGGCTTCAGCCATCTAACACATCTTTACTATGTTATACAAAAAAGTCAATTTGGTGGCCTGGGGGAAGGCATATGGAAGCAAAGTCAATGGTTTTGTTTCAGAAGGTTGACAGACATCTAATATATCCATTTTGTTCTGCAATGGTGGTAAATTTTATAAGGATGTGATGATCTCTTGGTTAGAATTGTCAAGTATGATACATGAAATGGATCTCCGCTCGGTAGCGACATGCCAGCAGGTCCCAAGCCCAGGAAGGGCCAGTTTAGTGGCCAAAATAGATGATGCCCACATCCGATGAAATCCATTGTGTTACTGCTTTTCTCCTTTTTCTTGAATAAAAGAGTGACATTTTTCAAAGTAGTTTGGCCTGACAAATTTATGTGAAGTTCACAAAAAATTTCTTGCTGACATGGCTGTACAGCCCGACAACCGGCGGCACATGTTTATATGGTTACATGTCATTTCCCTTGTTTAACACTCATCCTAAAGTTTGGAGTTGAGGTCAGGTGGGCATCCGATTGGCAAACTTGTGGCGAGCAAATGATAGGAATTCTTATAGTTTTGATAGGCGAAATAGGATTTGCAAGACTGACCACAAATCCTAAGACAAGACTGTGTTGATGATAGAAACTATTTCTGACTTATCCTGTTGGTACCTTTAAGATCTAATGTGTTGCAGCTTCATGTAACCGATTTTTCTTTATTCCCACTGTTATCCTCAATTTAGTAAAATTTCCCTTGTACTTTTCTCCAATGAAAAGAAAAAGGAACCTATTCTAATCCTGAGGATTGCATTGGTTCTCATCCCAACCATCCATTGATATAATATTGACAAGGAGTGAAATCGTGCTTCCTGCTTAGTGGTTTGCTTGGAGCTGCCCCTCCATGACCTTGCTCTGCTCGCTTGCTCTTTGGGGCATGCATGTAATAGGTGGGCTGAGATTTGTTACCGGGTAGGACCATATTGGCATATAGTGGTGTCAATCTGAGCATCTGCCATCGCCGGTTCCAAAACTCGGGCAAAAGAGGTGTGTTGATAGTTGGTGGCCACTCGATTATGGAACTTCTGCCACTCTACCATTTAAAGCTAACCCAAATTTATTGGGGAAAGGCTAAGATAATGATGATGATCCTCGAGTTTGCATCTGGCTTCTTGTGTGGGCTGGTTATTGAAGGCTCTTACTTCGGGGAAGACTTGGGATAAGTCTTGATGATGCGTGATGTACTGGCTTTACTCGTCTGAACCAACTATGATGTAATACAGAAAAGAAAAAAAGAAGAAAAGAAAAAGAAAGAGAGGAAGAAAGGAAGAAAGAAAAAAGAAAAAAGAAAAAGAATGATGACTATCGTTGAGTGATCTTTTTCCTGTTGTCTTTGCAGCGAAAGTGGTTCTAGATGAACTTGAACGCCTCACGGAGGATGTGATTGGTATCATGGAGGCTGCCAACGGAAATATTCTAGATATTGTGGGTAACCTTTCTGGCGATGGCTTGGTACATCACACAACTTGTTTTGAAAAGGTTAAGAGGGTTCAGCTCTATATGTTTCTTTTCTCTGCCTCTGCTTATTGTTTTCAGTATTGCTTGTTCATTTCTTGCTTTTGATCACTTGGGCTGTGTTTGGATGCACAAGAGATTTGAATTGTTGACTTTCAGTTAAATGACAAAAGCTAACATGTTTTGCTCACTAACTGCAATTATGTTTCTGTAAGTACCACTTGAAAGTAATGTAATTGCATTTTGGATTGAGAGACTTGACTTGCCGCGAGGAAACTACAATTTTGTTGTTCTTGCATTATTAGACTGGTAACTGCAATTCAGTTTGACTGTGCATCCAAACACACCCTTAGGCTGCATTGGATGCTGATTGAATTGAATTGCACTAATTCAATTGAATAAAGTTGGAATGGTTGAAATGCGGCTCGCCCAACTCCAATCTTAACGAGGGCTTAGCTCCTAAATAGCAATCTGCTTTGCTTCAAGTCCAACTTGAAGTGCATTTAGTCATTGTCATCATCACTATCATCTAAGCATTATCCCAACTAATGGGGTTAGCTATGTGAATTGTGTTTCGCCATTCGATTTTTTAAATATCACATTTTAGGATTCATGAAAAAAGTTGTGGCAAAAGTTTCACGCTGGATGCCAGCCTAATGCAACTCTCCTCCATCCAGGCTTAGGACTGACAACGAGAGCACAAAGCTCCCATTGCCGTTATTTGTTGTGGCATATGAGTGCCAATGATGATCCTCCAACGTAAGGGGTCTCTCCCTAATCCATCCTAAATAAAGGAGACTTAAAAAGTCAACACACACACCCTAGAATAGGGCAAGGGTGTGTAAAAGGAGAGACATCTAATTGGAGGAGAGAAATGTTGTTAGGTTTTTCGAAATGCATCGGAAAGTAGAAGTTTTAGATATTACGACTGCATGGATTCCAACTCAGATATTCTCGAAAAAGAAAAATGCAAATTTAATGGTTAGGATTTACTTGATCAATGCCACCAATGAATCATGGATTTTGTTGATGCCATTCCTTCAACTAGAAGGTCTCTCGTCGATCTATCCCAAATGAAGAAGAGGGTAGAGAGCTAACATGTGAACCTTGGAGCAAGGCCAAGGAGATGCTTTGAGCCATTTGCGTAGGTGGACTCCACACGTGTGGAATGTGTGATGGATGGAAGGAGGGAGAGATGGAATCTCTCTCTCTCTCTCTCTCTCTCTCTCGGCAGGTGATGCCCAGGGGGTGCGGATGTCCAAGGCTTTGTCTGTTTTTCTCCCTTTGAGATATGATCTATATCAAGAGTCAAGGTTTCAGGGAGACATCGATTATGGTACTCCTACAACCTTCCATATGCCCTACTATATTTGAAGTTTGTGATCCTGCCTTAATCATGTCCTTATGTGGTCAAATTTCTCCATTGTTATGGCCACCCACCATTGACCCAATACCCATGCAAATCAAGTTCACAAGTTCTTAGGAAACCAGTGGATCCCTTGTTGGCCTATGTGAGCTTCAATTGGACCTTGATGGATGCGCTCAGCTACACTCACTTTTGTCGACCATACGATGACCTCGTAAAGCGAGTCAAAGCACAAGTGATCAAGTCCTCTTCTTTTTTTTTTTTGTATTTTTATACACATGCACACACACCCCCACACACTCACGCCGTAGTGGGATTTCACCAACTATGGATACTTGAACCCTTGACTGGGTGTTGAAACTCCTGAGAGTCTACCACCGAAGCAAGAGTAAGGATCCTTGGGTGTAAGGATCAATCAAATCTAGTGTATTCTTAAGTCAATCCAGTTATGATGGGCCTTTCAATCTAAGTAGTTGAACTTGATCCACCAATGTAAGCGTTCAACATGTCTAACACCATGAGCATATTCCCATGGCGCGTGCGTGCACACACACACTCCTATGTGGGTGTCACGCCCCGAAATTTGGTACCCGTGTTGGCCAGACCCGACTCCGAATCCCAGATTATGATTAAATTTTTAAATATTCTCAACCATAAATTAAATAAAAACTACATCAAATATTCATCAAATACAACGTTTAAACTTACTTTTGAGTTTTTCACTGTACATTTTTATTTTAAACACAAATATAAAAGATCACAATGACTAGACAAGTGGTTAGATCGTCGCTCCACTTCGCCCCTGACTAATCTGTGTGCCCTGAAACACTGTTAATCTGGGTGTGAGCATAACAACTCGTGGGATAATATCCAACCCAAGTATGAAATTTGTATAGTTATACAAAATGTACAAATAATGAAAATAATTTGTTTAAAGCTTAAAACATGAATTAAAGTATTGAATGTTAAAAGATGAGATGAATGCAATAATGGAATCGAAATGATGCTCCGAATGTCAAACTTTCCATGAATTATATAAATAATAAAATTAAATAACCATCATCTTTTACAACACTGTACCCAAGTAGATGACCACGTCGCATTAACGCCCACGTACTAGTACCTCGAGGTGAGGGACCCGTTTATACGTTAGCTAGTCCGACTACTGCTCAGTTGTACCCTGGCGTATGTCCGCGCACACAATTGTACTCATACGTTGTACACAAAAGACACTCCAAAGGATCCAGTGGGTTTTAGGGTCTTTCACCCAAGGGTCACAATTGTCCTACTTGCTCGCTTTAGGGTCTTCCACCCAAGGGACATAATTGCCCTACTTGCCGGCTTTAGGGACATTCACCCAATGAGACCCAATCACCCTATCTGCTTATGCCTTTTAGGGACATCCTCAGGGCAGCGCACTTGCATTCCAACATTCGTTCTTAATTAAAAATAAATATGCACAAAATATGAGTAATCAACATCGATTCAAATCAAATTGATTAAATATACAACTTACCGCAGGTTACATACAAACTACATATCTACATCACATATTCTTCGTTATTCTCAAATTATGCATAAAAGTCGTTATAAGGTTCAATAGCTATTAAATCAGTAATTATTTTAATTAAATAATTAAAATCCTCGATTATAAATTGAGAATAAATTTTTTTTTATGTAACTTAATAATTAATTTATCAACTTAATAATTAATTTATCAAAAATACAATTTTATTTAAATTCAAATTAAAATTTCTTTATGAAATTGTAAATCAGTGAAGTGCAGAAACTCCTAAAATTAACCATGTTAAATCCCAAATTAAATCAAATAATTTAATGTATGATTTAGATTTAGTAATTTTAATTTAATTAATTTAGTAATATATGAATAAAATATGAATATTTTATAATAATTCTTTACTTATAATAAATTAAGGGAAACTATCTTCTAAAGATATTAATCAGATTCAAACCCTTCTAGTTAAATCTAAGAAAGATATTAATAAATATTAATTCAATCTCATCTATTAGTACACTTTCATCTATTAGGATTCGGTAAGTACATATATTGAAAATCTATGCTAACAAATAATTTTCAAGATTTAAAATTCGGTTGATTAAATTTGAATTTATTAAAATTAGAATAAATAATTATCTGTCTTGTTTATTTAGAATTAATTTTAGAATTTAATTTTTTTCAATCGAAATTAATTATATAATCTCTAAAATTCAAAAGCAAACTCGAAAGTTCATAATCTAATTAAATTACTAATAATCAAAATAAAGTAGATTTAAGTTTAAATTAGTTAATCATATATTAATATTCCTAAACTGAAATTTTACTTGATTTATGTTTAACTAAAGCTAAATAAGATATTTAAAATTATTAAATTTAGACTTTAATTATTATTAAAATTTGCCTAATATTATAAATATCATCATTTTTAATTAGTATGAATTATTTTGATATATTATTTCTAATTAGTCTTGAATAATAATAAAAATTTCTAAAATTTATAATTTAAGTCAATGTACATAATTATGTCAACAAAATTAATTTAAAATATAACCAAAGTAGGATTCAGAATAATTTCAAATTTAATTCCTACACAATTCAAATAATTTAAAAATTATTATTTTTATTAAATTTAGTAATTTAGAATTCTAATTTACACACACACACACACACACACACACACACACATGCACTCTAATCTTATTGAACATTTTTTTTCTACGACTACAATTATTCCAAGAATAAAAATATCAATAATAAACGATAATTTGTTGTAAAATTCAATTTAAATAAAATTAACTATAATGATAAAAATAATAATTTAATAACAAAAATTATAAAAATTTCAGACTAGAGATGGATCACCCACCTTGATAAAATCTTGATGAAGATTTTTTTTTTTCTCATTTTTAAAAAAAAAATATTTTTCCTTACACTTTCCCTTTTCATATGCCTACACCACTCTATTTATATTAGAGGGTCCCATCATATGTAAAACACACATGTGGGAAAAACATAAAAATAAAATAAAACGTTAACTTTACGTGGCATCACATGGAAGTGAAACACCCACAATTTAGTGATGGGGACATCACACGCACATGCACGCCCCCTATGCACGTACGTAAGGAGGCTCCCACCATCGCCCGGATCAATGACGGCGGCCAGGGAGGGCCTACTAGTTAGAGGACTGCGTTTTGGTTCGTTGGAGTGGACCCGATAGCCTTGTAAAGCCCACCATGGGCTATCATGATCGTGGCCCACTATCCTAATTAATCTCGTATTTTAGGTTTTGCTTATTATTGTTATTACAAGTATCATGGACGGGTCCTTGCTCTTGCTCCGGTGGTAGACTCTTAGGAGTTTCAACACTTGGTCAAGGGTTTGAGTACCCATAGGTAGTGAAATCCCACCACGACGTGAGTGTGTTAAAAAAAAAAAAAAACAAGTGTCATGGACGGTTTAGATTACTTTGATTAGTTATTATTTTTTATTACTTCATCACCAAGTAATAGGTTGCGCACATGGTGGGAGTTTTGGAGTATAGGGTTTTATTATAAATAGGCACCCCTTGTAGTATTTTTGATTGATTGAATATTAATAAAAATTCATGCATTTTTTCTGCTCCTCTGAGCTTCTGAGTTGTGAAAATCCAATTGGGTGTGAAACCCTCCTTTCCTCGAAGGGTTGACTACCGTAGTGCGAAGCTACATTTATCCCGATTCGCCCCCACCTTTTACCATCCACAAATCTCTTCTCCTACAACCATCTATGCCCCAAATCTCTCCTCTATTGCTGCAGTTTTTCTCTCTACAGCAGAATCTCAGAATCTAGCCCTGCAGGAGGGCTGAAACTTCGGCGGAGTACCACGCACATACCGTACATAAGATCAGCCTGATGATTGGAGGTTTTGGAGCTCACCCTTGGCCGACCAGACCCTTGAAGTCGGTTTCCGGGTTTGGAGCCCACATGCACGTGCGGCTAGGCCCCTGCTCACGTGCGTTAGGTCTGGCCCACTGTCCACACACGTGGATTGTCGATAGGTTCCATTATTTTTCTCTCATTCCTCTCTTGCTTATTTTCCGTAACCCTAACCCTAGATTGCATTAATCCCAATTTATTTACCCCTTTTCCTAACCTTAGGGTTCCCTGGAAGTGGAACCTGTGAATCCTTTGGATTGGGGACATATTTATATGCATGTGTGGATGAATATACCTCCCTTTGAGCATTGTTCGGTCCATAATTTTTTTTGAGATCCAGCCCTAACATTTGTAGGCCTGGACCGGCGTAGATTCCCCTTGCTTGAATGTTTGAACTTTCATGTCCTGCATCATTTAGTTTTATTTATTATGAAAAAATACATCACGTGTGTATAGGAAGTCATGCATGTATTGCGTGGTTGTGCATGTGGTGCATGGTTATACATGTGCATGGTTGTGCATGTGGGAGTAGTGTATACATGGGCATACATGTAGAATCACTAATGTATAATGGATGGTTGATCAGGTGGGTGGGTTGATGGGTCAAATAGATGGATGAATTTAGGTGGTGAATGACTAATTGAGAAGTTCTTTGGATGGTGTTGATTTATGTATGAATTTAATGATTTTATTTTGTTGGTTTAAGTTAACAAATGAGTGGTCGACTGATCTTATAATAAAACTTGGATGATTTGAAATTATTGGTTTGGTCATTGTGATGGGTGGTCTAGATTAGTGACTCCTGACGATAGTCACATTATGTTTTCTAGATCCAACACTCACGTGCTAGTAACTTTACTATGAATTAATATATTTATATTTTATTAAAAATTAATAATATTTAAAACATACTATTAATACTTTAAAATGTTAGAATTTAAATAGGCATGCTACACATGTTTATAATATACTACTACATTAGAGAGTTATACCGTACATAGATGGACGGTTGAGATGTTTTGAAAATAAGATCTAGGTGGACCATGTGATACTTCAATTAGCAGAGAGGTCGATGTACAGTTGATTTTATGAATTGGTTACCCGATCATGAGATATGAGGCGTTGGATTTACAATTGTACGTATAGATGTATAGATAGTTTTCTCCTCTTCTAAAATTATGAGTTTACCACCAAAATATGTCTTGTAGACCTCTAAAACATGTTAAACTATATTCCAATGTAAGAAGTATTTAAGTAAATTTGTCGAGAGAAATATGAGAATCTTCACAGTGATTTTTGTTTGATTTCTGGGTGGCCCAATTGACAGATCCATGTATGATGTATGGTTGAATGATAAAATATATGTGAAATAATCAAATGATTAAGAATCTAATCCTTTATACAAGTTAATGTACGGTTACTTTCATATTTAGATGGGTGCAAGATGGGTTTTTAGTTGATTAGATGGATCGCCGAATAAACAACTTATATGATTAAACTACAATCCTGAAAATGGATGGATGAGTGGGTGACCACATACCCTATATGACATATGAACGATTGGATTTAGTGCATATTTCATAGTTAGATTTGAGCTAATGAATGAACCGTTGATCTTAGGTATATGAGTAAATAGTGTATGTACACACATATACACACACGCATACGCGCACACACACTAAAACCATACAAATGATCAATCACAGTAAATTAATCAATCACATATATCACAACTTGCATACTTTATGTGCACATGCATGCATAAATGCATGAATGAATGGAAGGATTATGCATGGATGTTTAGATGCATACAAATGTGCATGTATGCATATGCATGCAAGTGCACCAAAATCTCAGGTCATTACAGTGGGGTAAGGCAAAAGCACATCGATTCATTGTCATACTTTATGGTGGAGACCTTATGCCCTGATAGTAACCATTGGTCTATCCAACAACCTGCAAAGTGGTCATGGCATGATAAGGTACTGAGATCCATGTCCCAAAAGTCCCGTGGCCAGTACCATTTTGTCCAATCTCAAGTTCCCAAAGACAATTAGAGGAATCCCTCTCCTTTAACCCATGTTCCATATGTTTAAGGTATTTTCATATATTTACTATGTCATTATAACTTGTCCATCTAGGACCAATGGTCATTATGATCTACGGACAAGATCGCCAACATTACATCCATGCCATCAATGGATCGGTTTCACATTGGTTTTGTAGGGCACTACAATGCTATCAATGGATTGGATTCACATTGGTTTTCTAAGGCACTAAAATAGATGTACTATTCTTCTCCTCCTCCTCCTCCTCCTCCTCCTCCTCTCCCCCGTCCTCGTCGTCTTCCTCCCCTCTAATGCAAGTGTCCAAAGGTTCTAATGACAAGATCCTATATCCATGAACACCTACTCTTGGGTTAGGGTGTGACGTAGGGCAAAGCCACCAACTTGTCTTGGATCTTGACCTTCCATCCGAACTCATCATCAATCCTCTCACACATGATGATTACATAAGAATAACAATAGGCTCGTCCTAGAAGCTGCTAGGTGGTCATAGACATAAGGGGTACTGAGATCCATGGAACACAACTCTCCCTTTGCTGATGGCTGTTGCACCCAAACTCATGTTCCCAAGGACAACAGAGGAAACCCTCTCCCTTAACCCATGAATACATGTAGGATTAAAGGTAAACCTACATATTAATTATGACATTAATAACATGTCCACAAAGGACCCATGGTTCTCATGATCAACATTGGCTTTCTAGGGCACATGACACGGACAAACTCCCAGTTGCCCCAAAGCCAACCACACTCAAGTGTAACCTCTACCCAAATGCTAAAGAGGACTCCACATGGCAGCAACAGCATGAAGGATCATTACTGGTAAGACGCGAGTATATATGTTCTCGCGTGGAAGTCCATAGAAATGCTCTTATGGTAATTAACAGTCTGCATGTACAATCCATTCATGGTATAGGATTCTACAGAATGTCTGCAGTTTCATCATCATGACTTTAAATGGCCACGACTACATTTTGGTCATTTCCTCTACAATTAATTAATTTTTTTTTCTCTACAATTAATTGATTTATTGTGATTCCATCCAACTAAGCATCCAAACAAACTCTTAGTCATTCATGCACATTCAAATTCACTTCATTTATCTATCCTTAACACCGTGGCTGTATAAATTTATGTTAATTTAGAAAATGACCAGATGAGACTGCTGCTAATACTACAAATGATGTTTTCTCAGGGGGAGACCGAAACAGGCTGCCGTCAGGGCTTACGAATTTCAGAGTATGCAATCACAATGAGAATAGTTTACAACATGATGAAGCTTGACTGTGAAATGCAGGTATGGTGGGGTCCTTCCTTTAAGGTGTGTTTGGGATCATATTAAATTCCCACGGTCAGAATGGCCATTGTGCTGGTTCCTACGAGGAATGCGCTCAGTTGCCATTTGGGCTGTTTGAATTGAGAAAGCCCATTCCGCTCGATGCCATATGATCTTTTTGCAGTTCCCAATTGCCACGTGCGCCACAAGCCACCTAAGGCCTATTCAAGTGCTTTCCAAACACGCTGTTGTTTCCCACATCTGAAGCTTTCTAATCTAACTAAATCTAACATGCAATGCAGGAAAAAATTGTTACATCTCTCGATTATAGCTCATCATCTGAACACCTGGAAAGCTACTGCCTGATGTGGGATTTGCGGCCGTTCATAGATGATGACATCATGCATCAAGCTTGGGGATATATTCCATGAGTGCAACTGGTCATAAGAAGCAATTCAATTTTTGTAAGAAAAGGTGATGCCTGCTGTTGTTCCATTAAGGCACAAAGCTGGATTAAATCGTGATAAATTCAAATTGCGATCAGAAACTAATTTGACCAGGATTGCAATTTGACAATGGACATTTTGCGTCCACTGCATCATGAAACTTGTTCTCTGACCACCGTATTCGGTGTGGGAACCTATGGTCCTGCCCTAGTGTATGTTGTGTTTGACTGTGTTTGGTTCCAGATTCATGCTCTTTTATTTTTTTATGCCACTTTCACAACATGGGCAGGAATATGATTCCATCTTATTCTATTTGCATCCACATGCTGCCTAAAAGATACATGTTCTCCAAATGCAAATTATTGAAGTGAATGTGGTCACGGAGTGTGATTCCGACCACTCGTTAGTTGATTTGAGCACATGGTTCTTACATGTCGTTGGCGTGTGGTCATGCAATTTTAGGGCTGTGTTTGGGCAGTGGGATTAGAAGGGATTTGGTGGGATGGAATTGCATATGGTCCTGTGCCAATTCCACTCCATGTTTGAGAAGAACGGAAAAGCTTGGAATTAGATTAGATGGAATTGCATTGGTCCGTGCCAATTTCACTCAATAGTAGCAAGTTTTGGATTGAATACTTACAACGGGGAGTTTTGGTGGGATTGAATGCTTACTGTTGAAAACTTCTTTGGGGCCACATCAGTTTTGGATCTGCCTCATTTTTAGGCTCATGCCATGAAATGAGGTTACAAAACAAATAAATGGTTTAGATATAACAAGTGTGTTATTCTCAGTAATTTCAAATGATGGTGGGTATATCCATTCAATGTACCACTATATTACCAACAAAGCATGTAATTAATCGTATATCTTATCCCAGGGCAACAGGGGACAATCCCTGCCGTGGGTAATAATTAACAGAAAAGGTTGTTGCGGTGCGTCTGCTATGAGCGGTCTGGATTATCGTACTCGACGCCATTATACATTGAAGGTGGGCTGGGCATTGTACATTGCTTGTCTGATGGATCCAATACACGATTGGGATTGTGCCGTTCAAGGGCTGTGCATCATGCAATTTGATTGTTGCAATTTTTGGCGCATTGCCAATAGAGGGTGGGGCCCATTAGACGAATTCTTTAAATTTGCTCTATATGCCGCATCTGTACGGATGCGAATGCAAACATGCTATCATCCTATCGTTCTCCTCTGAATGCTCCGGTGAGTCGAGTGTATGATACACGTCCGCAAATCAGGCAGGTTCAACTTGGATAACTAAACAAAGGGCGGTTGGAGGAAAAAAAGGTCCAATGGTAAAAACTCAACATAGGTGTGTGGATCATTTGATAAGCATGCTACCCTGATTTTTGAGATATGACATGCTCGTAGTGCACCCTACTTGATGAACGGCGTAGATCACTGAATCACGACTGGTTTTCACTCGGAAGGATGACAAAATACTTCTGGCAGTGTGATGGGGCAATACTCATACATTAACTTGCGTACAAGGCATACATGCACGTCAATGCAAGTGCCCAAAATTTGGACAGCTTATAATTACTTTATCAAACCTCCCGTTTGTATACTTAAATAGATCCAGGTTATGGAGACAATGAACACTGTAGACAACACCTTTTACCCAACGGTTTTTATCGAGGAAAACAAACTTAAGTTACCAAGTTAGACTAGCACGTGCGGACAGCGACTTTGAGGACGGAACTACCCCTCCTTTTTACTGCCGTTGCTTTTCTTCTCCCTCTCTTCTCTCGCTCTATTTTTAAAAAAAAAACAATGACGAAAACTCCACCGCTACATCTGTTGCTTGGATCGCACCACGCTCTAGCTGGATCCCACCCTCTCTGTTCATCAACATTATCTCATTTTTTTTTAAAATGGTCCCTTCATGAAAGAAAGTACGCATAACAGGTATGATATACATTTACCTAAACGGCATAAATTTTTTGTGGGCCATTGAAATGCCGAATGAAGCTCGCATCTTGATTTTCGGTTGATCCATGCGAAAATCATCCTATGAACATGATGGATTACAAGTAAAACATCATTGTAGGGGCATAACAAGGTTTCTACGGTGGAAACACTGTTTCCTGTGCTGTGATCCACTTGATATTTCAATATGCCACTATTTTGGGCTGAAACCCTTGCTTTAGATGGAAAAATGGTTGAACGTCATGGATAGTCCACATACATTCAAGGCGGGTCCAATTCAATATTTTTTTATTTTTTTATATTTTACTATTAATTTTTTTTTTTTTAGTTTTTTTAGGTTAGCTTGTTAGTACACACCATGTCAATACACACACTCCATGTTAGCCACCCCCGCTAGG
Organism: Magnolia kwangsiensis; assembly: GCA_037074715.1. Classification (NCBI taxonomy): domain Eukaryota; kingdom Viridiplantae; phylum Streptophyta; class Magnoliopsida; order Magnoliales; family Magnoliaceae; genus Magnolia; species Magnolia kwangsiensis. The sequence continues at coordinate 92,454,687 of CM073585.1, forward strand.
AATCGATACTAGGACCTCAAGTGTTGACATGAGGTATCTCTACTCAGTCTGCTAATTGAGCTATGGATCTGGGTGTGCCCAAGTTAGTTAACTCAGCACTATAAGTGCGTACTAAAAATTTTATGAACTGCTCGGTCAATTTTATTAATTGCTCGATCAAATTTACCGAAGAGAATTTCATGTAAATCTTGGTCAATTTCATTAACTGATCGGTCAAATTCAACAAAGCAAATTGTTAGGCTATGTCAATTACATTTAAAGTTCATTCCAATTCATGTTAGCCTCACCCAATTTCAAGCTTGCCTCGCTCAAATTGATGTTTCCCTTGCTCAATTTCGCGGTTGCCTCGTTGAATTTTTTTCGTTGCCTTGCTCAACTCCTAGGTTCCTTCGCTCAATTTCTAGGTTCCCTTGCTCAATCGTCGCTCCAATTTCTACGTTGCCTCGCTCGCCTTGCTCAATTTCTAACTTCTCTCGATCTATTTTTAGCTTCCCTCGCTCAATTTCTAGGTTCCCTCGCTCAATTTCTAAGTTGCCTCACTCCAATTTCGATGTTCCCTCGATCAAATCATAGGTTGCCTCGCTCAATTTCTAGCTTCTTCACTCAATTCGTAAGTTGCCTCGCTCAATTTCTAGGTTCCCTCGCACAATTTGTAGCTTCCCTCGCCTCGATCAAATCCTAGGTTGCCTTGCTGAATTTCTTAGTTCCCTTGCTTAATTTCCAAAACTTCTTGCTGATTTTCTACGTTGCCTCACTCAATTCCTAGCTTCTTTCGCTCAATTCCTATGTTGCCTTCGCATCGCTCAATTTCTAGCTTTTCTCGCTCAAATCTTAAGATTCTTCGCTCAATTCCTAGCATTCCTTGCTCAAATCCTAGGTTGCCTCGATCAAATCCTAGCTTCCCTCGCTCAATTCCTAGGTTACCTCGTTGAATTCGTACGTTGCCTTGCTCAATTCCTAGGTTGCCTCGCTCAATTCCTACGTTGCCTCGCTCAATTTCTAGCTTTCCTCGCTCAAATCCTAGGTTGTCTCGCTCAATTCCTAGCTTCCCTCGCTCAATTCTTAGGTTATTTCGCTAAATTCGTACGTTGCCTCGCTCAATTCCTAAGTTACCTCTCTCAATTTCTAGGTTCCCTCGCTCAATTTCTAGCTTTCCTCGCTCAAATCTTAGGTTGCCTCGCTCAAATGCTAGGTTGCTTCGCTCAATTTCTAGCTTCCTTCGCTCAATTCCTAAGTTACCTTGCTGAATTCCTACGTTGCCTCACTCAATTTCTAGGTTGCCTCGCTCAATTTCTAGCTTTCCTCGCTTAAATCCTAGGTTGATTCGCTTAAATCCTAGGTTGCCTCACTCAATTTCTAGCTTCCCTCGCTCAAATCATAGGATTCCTCGCTCAATTCCTACGTCGCCTTGCTCAATTCCTAGGTTCCCTCGCTCAATTTCTAGCATTCCTCGCTCAAATCCTAAGTTGCCTCGCTCAAATCCTAACTTCCCTCGCTCAATTCCTAGGTTACCTCGTTGAATTCCTACGTTGCGTCGCTCAATTCCTAGGTTGCCTCGCTCAATTCCTACGTTGCCTCGCTCAATTTCTATGTTCCCTCGCTCAATTCCAAGGTTGCCTCGCTCAAATTGTAGGTTGTCTCGCTCAATTTCTAGCTTCCCTCGCTCAATTCTTAGGTTACCTCGCTAGATTCCTACGTTGCCTCACTCAATTTCTAGGTTCCCTCGCTCAATTTCTAGCTTTCCTCGCTCAAATCCTAAGTTGCCTCAATTTCTAGCTTCCCTCGCTCAATTCCTAGGTTACCTTTCTGAATTCCTACGTTACCTCACTCAATTCCTAGGTTGCCTCGCTCAATTTCTAGCTTTCCTCGATCAAATCCTAGGTTACCTCACTCTAATCTTAGGTTGGCTCGCTCAATTTCTAGCTTCCCTCGCTCAAATCCTAGGATTCCTCGCTCAAATCCTAGGTTGCCTCGCTCAATTTCTAGGTTTCCTCGCTCAATTTCTGGCATTCCTTGCTCAAATCCTAGGTTGCCTCTCTCAATTCCTAGGTTGTCTCGCTCAATTCCTAGCTTTTCTCGCTCGAATCCTAGATTGCTTCGCTCAAATTCTAAGTTGTCTCGCTCAATTTTTAGCTTCCCTCGCTCAATTCTTAGGTTACCTCGCTAAATTCCTACGTTGCCTCGCTCAATTCCTAGGTTGCCTCGCTCAATTTCTAGGTTCCCTCGCTTAATTTCTAGCTTTCCTCGCTCAATTCCTAGGTTGCCTTACTCAAATGCTAGGTTGTCTTGCTCAATTTCTAACTTCCCTCGCTCAATTCCTAAGTTACCCAGCTGAATTCCTATATTGCCTCACTCAATTCGTAGGTTGTCTAGCTCAATTTCTAGGTTCCCTCGCTCAATTTCTAGCTTTCCTCGCTCAAATCCTAGGTTACCTCGATCAATTTCTAGGTTCCCTCGCTCAAATCCTAAGATTCCTCGCTCAATTCCTACGTTGCCTCGCTCAATTCCTAGGTTGTCTCGCTCAATTTCTAGCATTCCTCGCTCAAATCCTAGCTTCCCTCGCTCAATTCCTAGGTTGCCTCACTCAATTCCTACGTTACCTTGCTCAATTTCTAGGTTCCCTCACTCAATTTCTAGCATTCCTCGCTCAAATCCTAGGTTTCCTCGCTCAAATCCTAGTTTCTCTCGCTCAATTCCTAGGTTACCTCGTTAAATTCCTATGTTGCCTCACTTAATTCCTAGGTTGCCTCGCTCAATTCCTACGTTGCCACGCTCAATTTCTAGCATTCCTTGCTCAAATCCTAGATTGCCTCGCTCAAATCCTAGGTTGTCTCACTCAATTTCTAGCTTCCCCCGCTCAATTCTTAGGTTACCTCGCTAAATTCCCACGTTGCCTCGCTCAATTCCTAGGTTGCCTCGATCAATTTCTAGGTTCCCTCGCTCAATTTATAGCTTTTCTCGTTCAAATCCTAGGTTACCTCGCTCAAATCTTAGGTTGCTTCGCTCAATTTCTAGCTTCCCTCGCTCAAATCCTCAGTTGCCTCGCTCAAATCCTAGCTTCTCTCGCTCAATTCTTAGGTTACCTCGTTAAATTCCTATGCTGCCTCGCTTAATTCTTAGGTTGTCTCGCTCAATTTCTACGTTGCCTCGCTCAATTTCTAGATTCCCTCGCTCAATTTCTAGCATTCCTCACTCAAATCCTAGTTTGCCTCGCTCAAATCCTAGGTTGTCTCGCTCAATTTTTAGCTTCCCTCGCTCAATTCTTAGGTTGCCTCGCTCAATTTCTAGGTTCCCTCGCTCAATTTCTAGCTTCCCTCGCTCAAATCCTAGGTTACCTCACTCAAATCCTAAGTTGCCTCGCTCAATTTCTAGCTTCCCTCGTTCAATTTCTAGGTCGCCTCGCTCAATTTTTATGTTCTCTCGCTCAATTTCTAGCATTCCTCGCTCAAATCCTAGGTTGCCTCGCTCAAATCCTAGCTTCCCTCGCTCAATTCCTAGGTTACCTCGTTGAATTCATACGTTGCCTCACTCAATTCCTAGGTTGCCTCGCTCAATTCCTACGTTGCTTCGCTCAATTTCTAAGTTCCCTCGCTCAATTTCTAGCTTCCCTCGCTCACTTCTTAGGTTACCTCGCTAAATTCATACGTTGCCTCGCTCAATTCCTAGGTTGCCTCGATCAATTTTTAGGTTCCTTCGCTCAATTTCTAGCTTTCCTTTGCTTAAATCCTAGGTTACCTCGCTCAAATCTTAGGTAGCTTCGCTCAATTTCTTGCTTCTCTCACTCAAATCCTAGGATTCCTCACTCAATTCTTACATTACCTCGATCAATTCCTACGTTGCCTCGCTTAATTTCTAGGTTCCCTCGGTCAATTTCTAGCATTCCTCTCTCAAATCCTAGGTTGCCTCGCTCAAATCCTAGGTTACCTCGATGAATTCCTACGTTGCCTCACTCAATTTCTAGGTTCCCTCGCTCAATTTCTAGCTTTCCTCGCTCAAATCCTAGGTTGCCTCACTCAAATCCTAGGTTGCCTCACTTAATTTCTAGCTTCCCTCGCTCAATTCCTACGTTGCTTCGTTCAATTTCTAGGTTCCCTTGCTCAATTTCTAGCATTCCTGGCTCAAATCCTAGCTTCCCTTGCTCAATTCCTAGGTTACCTCGCTCTATTCCTACGTTGCCACGCTTAATTTCTAGGTTGCCTTGCTCAATTCCTATGTTGCCTCGCTCAATTTCTAGGTTCCCTCGCTCAATTTCTAGCTTTCCTCGCTCAAATCCTAGGTTGCCTCGCTCAAATCCTAGGTTGTCTCATTCAATTTCTAGCTTCCCTCGTTCAATTCTTAGGTTACCTTGCTAAATTTTTACGTTGCCTCGCTCAATTTCTAAGTTCCCTTGCTCAATTTTTAGGTTTCCTCGTTCAAATCCTACGTTGCCTCGCTCAAATCCTAGGTTATTTTTAGCCACACCTCCTACACCACCCCCTTTTTATAGATCCTAAAAGACAATGCCCATGAAGATATAATGAAGATCTCCTAACTATTGTATTGATTTCAGATCAATCTAGTTTATTTAAGATAATAACAATCTCCAAAGATTTAGCCTAAAATCGAAAAATGCACCAAACATCCCAAAATCTTCAATAATGTTTTCCAACAGCCCATAATTCAGCTAATGGTGTTGCTTGCTTTCCTCACTCTATTCTTGATCATTTGGAAATTGTGGATCAAAGAGGTTGTGGAATGGTGCAATGGAAACTTCACTTTGTTGTTAGTGCTTGAAATCATAGAAGATGTCCTGTGTTCTACCATACAATTGGCTGCTTCATAGTTGGTTTTCTCCTCCAAATGGGCCTGTGTAGACTAGCAATGCAACACTTGCTCATTTGGGCCATGTATCAGTGAACTGAACCGTTGGAATACTTTCCAGATACATTTAAATGTTTTATGGATGTGTTAGTGAAATACATGATTTCTTATTAAGCACAGTAAGCACTGTTACCTTCATCAATTAACTTCTCCTGTCACTGACAAGGTCATGGTGCAGTTCCTGTATTAATTACTCAAGCATGACGGTTATGCACATTCTTTCAGGTGGATGTTGCATGTCGAAGGATTGGAGCTGCATATTTCAGATTCAAACATCTGGTACGTCTCTTGTCAAGAATACACATGATTGAATTGGCCTGAGCATTTGGACAGGCCGTATTTATGTATTTGCTCGAAATTGATGGAGCAGACCCGGATGTGCGTCGAAGCTATCCAGAAAAGCGGGGATCCCTGAAAGATGAGAACCGCTGTTATGACCATGATGAAGCTGTCCATTTCTTATGGATGACATTGAAGGGGCCTGACCATTTGGACAGGCCGTGTTTATGTATTTGCTCGAAATTAATGGAGCAGACCCGGATGTGCGTCGGAGCTATCCGGATGAGTGGGGGTCCCTAGAAGGTGGGAACCGCTATTATGACCATGATGAAGCTGTCCATTTCCTATGGACGGCATTGGAAGCGCTTGACCATTTGGACAGGCCATGTTTATATTTGTATTTGCAGGTACCATACCTTTAATCTAAACCCGAACCGATTCTCAAACCCAAAAACCTATAACCTAAACCAAAACCAAAACCAAAACCTATAACCTAAACCCAAACCCATTCTCAAATCCCAAAACCTATAACCTAAACCAAAACCAAAACCTATGACCTAAACCCGAACCCATTCTCAAATCCCAAAACCTATCACCTAAATTAAAACCATAACTAAAACCTATAACCTAAACCCGAACCCATTCTCAAATCCTAAAACCTAAAACCTAAACCTAAACCTTATCCTAAATCTATAACCTATAACCTAAACCAAAACCATAACGAAAACCTATTTCCTAAACCCGAACCCATTCTCGAATCCTAAAACCTATAACCAAAACCAAAACCATAACCAAAACCTATAACCTAAACCCGAACCCATTCTCAAATTCAAAAACCTGTAACATAAACCTAAACCTTATCCTAAACCTATAACCTATAACCTAAACAAAAACCTATAACTTAAACCAAAACCTAAGACCTAAACCCGACCCATTCTCCAATCCCAAAACCTATAACCTAAACCGAAACCAAAACCTATGACCTAAACCCAAACCCATTCTCAAATCCCAAAACCTATGCCCTAAACCCGAACCCATTCTCAAATCCCAAAACCTATAACCTAAACCAAAACCAAAACCTGAACCCATTCTCAAATCCCAAAACCTCTAACCTAAACCTAAACCTAAACCTATAACCTAAACCCGAACCCATTCTAAAATCCAAAACCTATAACCTAAACCCAAACCCATTCTCAAATCCCAAAACCTGTAACCTAAACCCAAACCCATTCTTAAATCCTAAAACCTATAACCTAAACCAAAACCATAACCAAAACCTATAGCCTAAACCCGAACCCATTCTCAAATCCAAAAACCTATAACCTAAACTTAAACCTTATTCTAAACCAAAATCTATAACCTAAACCAAAATCAAAATCAAAACCTAAGACCTAAATCCGAACCGATTCTCAAATCCTAAAACCTATAACCTAAACCAAAACCTATAACCTAAACCCGAACCCATTCTCAAATCCAAAAACCTATAACCTAAACCTAAACCTATCCTAAACCTATAACCTATAACCTAAACCAAAACCTATAACCAAAACCAAAACCAAAATCAAAACCAAAACCTAAGACTTAAACCCTGTCACGCCCCAAACTCGAAAACCGGGCTCACAAAATTCCCGATCACCGAATCCGGCGCCGACAACCTCCGTAGAACCCCATTCTCGGCTCCTAGCTCCCATTCGCCAGGTTCCGATCCTGGGATGCTACGAGGAGGATTTCAAATACCAGTTTGTTTCGTAATAAGCATAACCAAAGGCATAACCCACAAACAACAACCAAGAACTCCATTACATTTCCACTATGATCAAAAATTTTACAAGTACAATGAGCATAAAGGGAAATACAATGACAAATAACAAAAACTCCAAAATGATCAGCAACGTGCTCCTGCCTCAGCGCTGCTGCAGTCCAACGTCACCTGCACGCAACGGTCGTGCATAAGCTTACAGAAAGCTTAGAGGGTGGTGAAAGTGTGTGCGCAAGGTAGTAATATGAATGCAATGTCAGAGTAATGCGGAATATGCAGATGGAACCAAAACGTCATGAGCCGTACCAAGGCTATGCAATGCAAGACATGAATGGTATCGGCCATCCCAAGGCCATGCAATGTACAATGCAACTCAAGCACACAGATACTCATCAATGTCCACACGTCAATACAGCTCAAAGTATGGAATATCACCGGGGTCTAGTACACTCTAAACCAGATTGCCGCCACATCGCGCGCAATAAGGTAAGTGGAAGAGACCTCACTATCCGTCTGCCAATATCGGGCGCGACTCGTCGATAGCGGACCCATTCCTCGAGCTGGTCAAACTCAGCCTAGCATTGCCCCTTACACTCGGGCGGGTAAGGCCGCACCCCCTTCCAACCGACCACGACACAGTGGAGAGCACAGCCAACTGGTATTCGGCACTCAGTGCTCATCTACCCACTCGGTTTAGACGTTGGAGCAACCTCTTGGTACCATAAGGGTTTAGGGACTTTCACCCAGGGATATCTATAGTACCCCATGTAAGTCAAGATTTCCGGTATCCAATCCTGCCAACCATGATGCGTCTGTGGAGGCTACGGCCCTGATGTCGCTAGGGCGTACAACAACCATGTCACACTAATGCGGAATGCATGAATCACGCCATCCAGTCATGCAACCAATCCTGCGCATACCGTGCGCTCATGTAGGGCAGCACCGCCTAATCGGGAGCCCATAAACAACCTGCCCGAAGGCAAATGCTATGATCAGTCAATCCTCATAACAAGCATACGTATGATGCGTATGATCATGAATCATGAAACTGTATTAGACATGGTATAATAAAATGAACTATCTTAATATGCAGATGGTCCTGGACGGCCTAAATATGATAAGTACGGCCCAGCAATGGACCCAAGGAGAGTCGTAATGTGGACATCCAACCAACATTAGACTCGCAATGTGGACGTCAAACCAACATTGTTTCTCAGGTACGATCTTCTTAAAACACCGCTACATAATCGGTATTGGGTTTACACATTGCAATGGACCTTATGTTCCTCCCACTGGGCCTTACATATATATCAAATGGGCCATAGCTTATGGGCTCTTATTCATCAGATGGGCCACAGAAATGGGCCAAACCAATGGGCCTTAAGTGCATTGCAATGGGTTAAACCCGTGGGCCTTGGATTGCACCAATTGGACCTAGTCACATGAGTCTAATATGTATCAAATGGGCCACACCAATTGGACCCCCAAATGTATATCCAATGGGCCTCAATCCAGAGGCCTTATATGAGTCGAATGGGCCCAAATCCCTAGGCCTTAAGCAATTCAAATGGGCCTAATCCATGAGCTTGCACGTATGTCGAAGTGGGCCTAAACCCCTAGGCCTTACATATATCAATTGGCCTACCTCCATGGGCTTTAATTTCAACAAAAAGGGTCCAATTACATGGGCCTTGAAGTACATCAAATGGGCCTAGTCCCAAGGACTTGCAACACATCAAATGGGCCTAGATCTAGGCCTTAAATGAATCCAATGGGCCTAGCCCATAAACATTCCATAAACCAAATAAGCCTAGCCCATAGCCCTTTCTAAATTCAATTGGGCCTAACCCATAGGCTAAAAATGATCATTTCAAGTGGATGGATAGTCTGGATGCATCGTCTGTGACAATGGTGGGGCCCACAAGGAGGTGAACTATCGTATATATTATATAATATATAAACTACATATAATATGATATATACAGTATTATATGTAATATATATATATAATATAATTTATATATACACACACATGCGGCACCCAGCACCCACACGTGGGCGTGGGCCCCACCGTTCAGTGGGGACGGTGTGGATTCAGCAAAAATCACCGTGGGCATCACCGTCCACGGACCGTGGACGGTGTGAATAAAATACATAAATCACTATGGGTCCCATGTATGTGGCCCACCGTAATGTTTATTTGAAATCCAACCCGTTCATAAGGTCACTCAACCTGGATGAAGGGAAAACATAAAATTTCAGCTTGATCCAACACTTCTGTGGACCCCAGGAAGAGTTTCAATGGTGGATGCTCATTCACGCTGTTTCTTGTGATGTGGCCCACCTGGAGTTTGGATTGACCTGAAATTTGGAGGGGGCCCACCTGAGAAGGGGACCCACCTAATGGACGGTGTAGATAAAACATATACATCACGTGGGGCCCACGGCAGCAGCCGTGGGTGGCTGCACGGCAGCCCGCCCGCCGTGGGACGGGTGCACGCTGCAGCGTGCAGCGCTGCCACCAAAAAAAAGGACAGAGGCTCTGCCTCTTAGGAATTTTGGAAAAATCACATTTTCCGTAGTTTTTCGCATGTGGGGCCCGCTAAAGCGAAATCCGTCCCAGCCATTGCGATCAGTGGCCCGAGACCGTCCAAATAAGTCCAGAGTTTGAATTTTTTTGACGCCAGAAAATGAATAAAATGATAAAATGGATCCTTGAATGGTCGAGGTGCATTATTTGATACTATGGCCCACCAGGTCTTCAAATCAACCCCAAACTTCTACCCAACGGTTAAAACTCTGTAAGTAAGAGGGTGGACGGCTCGGATTGAACGTAAACATCAGGGTGGGGCCTATGCAAGGGAGCCACCCAAAAATTCCCTTTTCTTCTTTCCTTTATTCTTCTTACATTGAAACGTCCAGCGTCTGGACGCTGGACGGTTTTAACTTTTATTTATTTATTTTTTTTTCTTCTTTTTTTTTTTTTGAAGATGGTGGGCCCTGATGAAGTGGGCCATCACATGATGGGTGGCATGGGAGTAACATCTAAGGTGGGCCCCACTTGAATAAAATAAATACTACATCAAGATGGGATCCATTCAAGTGGGCCAAACCATCCTTTTGCAATAAAATAAAATAAAATAAAATAGAGAGAGAGGCATGGAGAGTGGGACACGGCTTGTGATGGAGGGTCCCCGTCATTATGGGCCCTCCCTTGCAATGAAACATACAATAAATGGATCTCTTGCACATGGGACCATTAGAAATGTAAATCAACGGTGGAGATCCATTCTCCACCGATATGGACGGTCTAGATGACCTTTCTAAGTGAAAATAAACATCATGATGGGGTCCATGGAGATTGGCCCCATCATGGAACGATCGTGAAGATCCAAGTGGTCCATCGGCCACATAGTAGGGTCCCAAGTGAGATCCACACCATTGATCGGTGGGCCTCACTTGGTCCACCATAAAAATAAGGAAAACTATCCTATAGATGCACCCACCGTCCGATCTTCTCGCTCCTAGGGGTTCCTTGGCACCTTGTCTTCAACTTCAATGGCTAAGATGAAGAATGGAGGGTTGAGATGGGAGATTTTGGGGTAGGAAGGTGGGCCACTTGGAGCTTAAGGAAGGTTGGAATTCTCATACGTATGGGGCTCTTGGAGTTGCTTGAAAATCTTGAAATGAGAAAGAGAGAAAGAGAGAGTGATGTAAAGGGAGAGAGAGAGAGTGATGGATGGATGGGTGAGTGATGGTGGTGTAAGAGAAATTTGACTTTTGTGGCTTTTTGTGTAAGAAAGGTATGGGTTGAGAAGACTTTGTTGGCTTTTGTTTAAGAGAGGTATGGGTTTGGGAGACTTTTGTGGTTGCTTGGAAAAAGGGATGGAAGTGATGTGTACTTGACATGTGATGGCTTGATGGGTGATTGATTGATGGGATTGATGTGATTGATGTGACACATCGTTGAGATTCCCTTGGTTTTCGCAACGCGCGGCGTTTTCTCGCACCGAACGTTGGCTCATATCTCTTGATCAGGGTATCGCCTTGGCGCGCGAGTCGCGGTATCGGAACCGCAACGACGGCGCGGTCGCTATGGTATAGGTCTCGGGTTGAGTCGACTCGGGTTGTCGGTACATGAATTCAGGTCGCGCGTCGATATTGTTTAAGGGTCGAAAGTTGCCGGAATTCGACCGGTACGACCGCGGGAGTGTACGGAAAGGTACGGACCAAGATACGGGTCTTACAAACCCGAACCCATTCTCAAATCCTAAAACCTATAACCTAAACCAAAACCATAACCAAAACCTATAACCTAAACCCGAACCCATTCTCAAATATTCCAAAAACCTATAACCTAAACCTAAAACCTTAGCTTAAACCTCTAACCTATAACCTAAACCAAAACCAAAACCTAAGACCTAAACCCGAACCCATTCTCAAATCCTAAAACCTATAACCTAAACCAAAACCTATAACCTAAACCTGAACCCATTCTCAAATCCTAAAATAACCTTATCCTAAACCTATACTAATAACCTAAAACTATTCCCAAAACCTATAACCTTATCCTAAACCTATAACCTAAACTTAAACCTATAACCTATAACCTATAACCTAAACCCAAACCCATTCTCAAATCCTAAAACCTAAACCTAAACCTTATCCTAAACCTATAACCTATAACCTAAACCAAAACCATAACCAAAACCTATTTCCTAAACCCGAACCCATTCTCAAATCCTAAAACCTATAACCTAAACCAAAACTATAACCAAAACCTATAACCTAAACCCGAACCCATTCTCAAATTCAAAAACCTGTAACATAAACCTAAACCTTATCCTAAACCTATAACCTATAACCTAAACCAAAACCTATAACCTAAACCTAAACCAAAACCAAAACCAAAACCAAAACCTAAGACCTAAACCCGACCCATTCTCTAATCCCAAAACCTATAACCTAAGCTGAAACCAAAACCTATGACATAAACCCAAACTCATTCTCAAATCCCAAAACCTATAACCTAAACCCGAACCCATTCACAAATACCAAAACCCAAACCCAAACCTAAACCTAAACCTAAACCTATAACCTAAACTCAAATCCCTAAACCAAAACCAAAACCAAAACCTATAACCTAAACCCGAATCCATTCTCAAATCTCAGAACCTATAACCAAAACCAAAACATATAACCTAAACCCGAACCCATTCTCAAATCCCAAAACCTATAACCTAACCTAAATCTATACTAATTACCTAAAACTATTTCCAAATCCCAAAACCTATAACCTTATCCTAAACCTATAACCTAAACCTAAACCTATAACCTATAACCTTAACCAAAACCTATAACCTAAACCAAAACCAAAACCTATAACCTAAATCCGAATCCATTCTCAAATCCCAAAACTTATAACCTAAACCAAAACCAAAAGCTATAACCTAAACCCGAACCCATTCTCAAATCCCAAAACCCAAACCCAAACCTAAACCTAAACCTAAAACCTTAACCAAAACCTATAACCTAAACAAAAACTAAAACCTATAACCTAAACCCGAACCCATTATCAAATCCCAAAACCTATAACCAAAACCAAAATCAAAATCAAAACCTATAACCTAAACCCGAACCCATTATCAAATCTCAAAACCTATAATCTAAACCTAAACCTTAACATAAACCTATAACCTATAACCTATAATCTAAACCAAAATTAAAACGTATAACCAAAATCAAAACCTATAACCTAAACCAAAACTAAAACCTATAACCTAAACCCGAACCCATTCTCAAATCCAAAAACCTATAACCTAAACCTAAACCTAAACCTTAACATAAACTTATAACCTATAACCTAAACCAAAACCTACAACCTAAACCTAAATCAAAATCTAAATCAAAACCAAAACCTATAACCTAAATCCGAACCCATTCTCAAATCCCAAAACCTATAACCTAACCTAAATCTATACTAATAACCTAAAACTATTTCCAAATCCCAAAACCTATAACCTTATCCTAAACCTATAACCTAAACCTAAACGTATAACCTATAACCAAAAACAAAACCAAAAGCTATAACCTAAACCCGAATCCATTCTCAAATCCCAAAACCTATAACCTAAACCAAAACTAAAACTTATAACCTAAACCCGAACCCATTATCAAATCCCAAAACCTATAACCTAAACCAAAATCAAAACCTATAACTTAAACCCGAACCCATTATCAAATCCCAAAACCTATAACCTAAACCAAAATCAAAACCTATAACCTAAATCCGAACCCATTATCAAATCTCAAAACCTATAACCTAAACCTAAACCTTAACATAAACCTATAACCTATAACCTATAACCTAAACCAAAATCAAAACGTATAACCAAAATCAAAACCTATAACCTAAACCAAAACTAAAACCTATAACCTAAATCCGAACCCATTCTCAAATCCAAAAACCTATAACCTAAACCTAAACCTAAACCTTAACATAAACCTATAACCTATAACCTAAACCAAAACCTACAACCTAAACCTAAATCAAAACCTATAACCTAAGCCAAAACCAAAACCTATAACCTAAACCCGAACCCCTTATTAAATCTCAAAACCTATAACTTAAACCAAAACCAAAACCTATAACCTAAACCCAAACCCAAACCCATTCTCAAATCCAAAAACCTATAAGCTAAACCTAAACCTTAACATAAAACTATAACCTATAACCTAAACCAAAACCTACAACCTAAACCTAAATCAAAACCTATAACCTAAACCAAAACCAAAACCTATAACCTAAACCCGAACCCATTATTAAATCTCAAAACCTATAACCAAAACCAAAACCAAAACCTATAACCTAAACCCAAACCCATTCTCAAATCCGAAAACCTATAACCTAAACCTAAACCTTAACATAAATTTATAACCTATAGCCTAAACCAAAACCTATAACATAAACCTAAATTAAAACCTATAACCTAAACCTAAATAAAAACGTATAACCTAAATCAAAATCAAAACCCATAACCTAAACCCGAACCCATTATCAAATCCCAAAACCTATAACCTAAACCAAAACCAAAACCTATAACCTAAACCAAAACCAAAACCTATAACCTAAACCGGAACCCATTATCAAATCCCAAAACCTATAACCTAAACCGAAACTAAAACCTATAACATAAACCCGAACCCATTCTCAAATCCCAAAACCTAAACCTATAACCTAAACTCAAATCCCTAAACCTAAACCTAAACCTAATCCTATAACCTAAACTCAAATCCCTAAACCTTAACCTATAACCTAACCTAAACCTATACTTATAACCTAAAACTATTCTCAAATCCTAAAACCTATAACCTAAACCTAACCTTTCCCTAAATCTATAACCTTAACTCAATTCCCTAAAGCTAAATCTACACTTAATCCTAATCTCAACTCCCTAACCTAAACCTAAACCTAAACTTGAAAATCGATGGGGATTACATCAGGAAAAAAAAGAAAAGAAAAGAAAAGAAAAAAAGAACCAGTGTGTTAGGGTCGACCGGGTCAGAGCTGTGTCTATGGCTACGGATTATAACTGTAGCAAAATCCGTAGCAATAGGCCCAACTCTGACCCAACTGACCGGGTCACAACCCGGTCGACCCCAAAACGCTGGTTTTTTATTTTTATATTTTACGTGAAGAACTTTATTCTACCTACATTTTTCTCTAATAATATTTATATAAATATATATATATATATATATATATATATATATATATATATATATATATATATATATATATATATATATATATAAATTTCTCACTTTTTTTTTTCATTTCTTTCTTTATTCATTTAACAAGAATATCTTCTAAACTAAAATTAGTTACTTGATGTACCACATATAATTTTGGTGTAGGAGAAGCTACTTTAGCCAACCAACCTAATTATTTTCCAAGATTCCATCAAGTCGATGGTCGAGAATACATTTCATTCACTTCGCGGTCAATTTTAATCACTTCGCCGTCAAACTAGAAATTGAGCAGGGCAAACATGAAATTGAGTGGGCAAATTGAAAATTAAGCGGAGGCAAGGTAGGAATTAAGCGAGGGAACCTAGAAATTGAGCGAGGCAAAGTAGGAGTTCAGCGAGGGAATCTAGAAATTGAGCGAGGCAACCTAGAAATTGAGCGAGGCAACGTAGAAAATGAGCGAGGGAACCTATCAATTGAGCGAGAGAACCTATGATTTGAGCTAGACAACCTAGGAATTGAGCGAGGGAAGTTAGAAATTGAGCGAGGGAAGCTAGAATTTGAGCGAGGGAACCTAGAAATTCAGCGAGGCAACCTAGGATTTGAGCGAAGGAAGCTACAAATTGTGCAAGGGAACCTAGAAATTGAGCGAGGCAACCTAGGATTTGAGTGAGGCAATATAGGAATTGAATGAGGGAACCTAGGAAATAAGCGAGGCAACGTAAAAATTCAGCGAGGAATCCTATGAATTGAGTGAGGAAAACTAGAAATTAAGCGAGGGAACTTAGAAATTCAGCGAGGCAACCTACGATTTAAGCGAGAGAAGCTAGAAATTGAGCGAGGGAATCTAGAAATTGAGCGAGGCAAGATAGAAATTCAGCAAGGAAACTTAGGATTTGAGCGAGGCAACATAGGAATTGAGCAAGGGAAGTTAGAAATTCGGAGAGGGAAGCTAGAATTTGAGCGAGAGAACCTAGAAATTCAGCGAGGCAACATATGATTTGATCGAGGGAAGCTAAAAATTGTGCGAGGGAAGCTAGAAATTCAGTGAGGCAATATATAAATTGAGCGAAGGAACCTACGAATTGAGCGAGACAACCTAGCAATTGAGCGATGCAATGTAGAAATTCAGCGAGGTAACCTACGAATTGAGTGAGGGAAGCTAGAAATTTAGGGAGGGAACCTATGAATTGAGCGAGACAG
Organism: Magnolia kwangsiensis; assembly: GCA_037074715.1. Taxonomy (NCBI): domain Eukaryota; kingdom Viridiplantae; phylum Streptophyta; class Magnoliopsida; order Magnoliales; family Magnoliaceae; genus Magnolia; species Magnolia kwangsiensis. Next base: position 92,470,537 of record CM073585.1, read on the forward strand.
CCTAAGAATTGAGCGAGGGAAGCTAGAAATTCAGCGAGACAATCTAAAAATTGAGCGAAAAACCTAGGAATTGAGCGAGGAAACCTAGGAATTGAGCAAGGGAAGCTAGAAATTGAACAAGGTAACCTAGGAATTGAGTGAGGGAAGCTAAAAATTCAGCGAAGGAATCTAGAAATTGAGGGAGGCAACCTAGCAATTGAGCAAGGCAACGTAGAAATTCAGCGAGACAACCTACGAATTGAGCGAGACAACCTAGGAATTGAGCGAGGAAAACTAGAAATTGAGCGAGGCAACTTAGGATTTGAGTGAGGGAAGCTAGAAATTGAACGAGGGAACCTAGAAATTAAGCGAGGCAAGGTAGAAATTCAGCGAGAAAACTTAGGATTTGAGCAAGACAACCTAGGAATTGAGCGAGGAAAGTTAGAAATTGAGTGAGGGAAGCTAGAATTTGAGCGAAGGAACCCAGAAATTCAGCGAGACAACCTAGGATTTGAGCAATGGAAGCTACAAATTGTGCAAGGGAACCTATAAATTGAGCGATGCAACCTAGGATTTGAGTGAGGCAACATAGGAATTGAGCAAGGGAACCTAGAAAATGAGCGAGGCAACGTAGAAATTCAGCTAGGAATCCTAAGATTTGAGCGAGGCAACCTATGAATTAAGCGAAAGAAGTTAGGAATTGAGCGAGGGAAGCTAGAAATTAAGCGAGGGAACCTAGAAATTCAGCGAAGGAATTAAGAAATTAAGCAAGGCAACCTATAAATTGAGCGAGAGAACTTAAAAATTTCTAGGTTCCCTCACTTAATTTCTAGCTTCCCTCGCTCAATTCCTAGGATTCCTCGCTGAATTTCTACGTTGCCTCGCTCATTTCTTAGGTTCCCTCGCTCAATTCCTACGTTGCCTCGCTCAAATCATAGGTTGTCTCGCTCAATTTCAAGGTTCCCTCGCACAATTTGTAGCTTTCCTCTCTCAAATCCTAGGTTGCCTCGCTGAATTTCTAGGTTCCCTCGCTCAAATTTTAGCTTCCCTCGCTGAATTTCTAACTTCTCTCGCTCAATTCCTACGTTGCCTCACTCAAATCCTAGGTTTTCTCGTTGAATTTCTACCTTGTCTCGTTCAATTTTTAGGTTCCTTCGCTCAATTTCTAGCTTTCCTCGCTCAAATTCTAGGTTGCGTTGTTGAATTTCTAGGTTCCCTCGCTCAATTCCTACGTTATCTCGCTCAAATCATATGTTTCCTCGCTTAATTTCTAGGTTCCCTCGCACAATTTGTAGCTTCCCTCGCTCAAATCGTAGGTTGCCTCGCTGAATTTCTAAGTTCCCTCGCTCAAATTCTAGCTTCCCTCGCTCAATTTCTAACTTCCCTCGCTCAATTCCTAGGTTGCCTTGCTCAAATCTTAGGTTTCCTCGCTGAATTTCTACGTTGCCTCGCTCATTTCCTAGGTTCCCTCGCTCAATTTCTAGGTTGCCTCGCTCAATTTCTAGGTTTCCTCGCTTAATTTTCAGCTTCCCTCACTCAATTACTAAAATTCCTCACTGAATTTCTACGTTGCCTCGCTCATTTCTTAGGTTGCCTCACTCAATTCCTATGTTGCCTCGTTCAAATCATAGGTTGCCTCACTCAATTTCTAGGTTTCCTCGCACAATTTGTAACTTCCCTCGCTCAAATCCTAAGTTGTCTCGTTGAATTTCTAGGTTCCCTTGCTTAAATTCTAGCTTCCCTCGCTCAATTTCTAAATTTCCTCGCTCAATTCTTAAGTTGCCTATATCAAATTGTAGGTTCTCTCGCTCAATTTCTAGGTTCTCTCGCTCAATTTCTACGTTGCCTCGCTCAATTTCTAGCTTCCCTCGCTCAATTTCTAGATTCCCTCGCTGAACTCCTACGTTGCATCGCTCAATTTCTAGGTTCCCTCGCTCAATTCATACCTTGTCCTGCTCAATTTTCAATTTGCTCACTCAATTTCATGTTTGCCCCGCTCAATTTCTAGTTTGACCGCGAAGTAATTAAAATTGACCGCGAAGTGAATGAAATGTGTTTTCGATCATCGACTTGATGGAATCTTGAAAAATAACTAGGTTGGTTGGCTAAAGTAGCTTCTCCTACCCCAAAATCATATGTGGTACATTAAGTAACTAATTTTAGTTTAAAAGATATTCTTGTTAAATGAATAAAGAAAGAAAAGAAAAGAAAAAAAAAGAGAGAAAATTTTATATTTATATATATATATACACTCATACACAAATTTACATAAACATGTATTAGAGAAAAATGTAGGTACAATAAAGTTCTCCATGTAAAAAATAAAATTTTTAAAAAATAAAATAAAAAAGAGAAAAATGTGCATAGCATTATAGTTATGGCTACGAATATAATCCGTAGCCATAGGCCTAGCTCTGACCCAGACTCGGTCGACCCCAACTCGTTGGCTTTTTTTTTTTTTTTTTTTTGCTCTTTTTCCCGTTTTAATCCCCTCCGATTTTTGTGGGTCCCATTATGAGGTATGTGTTATATCCAAACCGTCCATCTATTCGGCGAACTTGTATTAAGGCTTGAAATGAAAAATAAGACAGATCTAGCTATCAAGTGGACCACACAATAAAAAGTAATGAGAATTGAACGTCTACCATTAAAACCCTTTTAGGGGTTACAGAAGTTTTGAATCATTATGAAATTTATTTTTTCTCTTCATCCAGGCCTTTGTGACCTTATGAATAGATTAGATGGAAAATAAATTGTATGATGGGCCTTACAAAATTTTTAACGGTGAAAATCAATTTCCCCGCAGCTCTTTCTGATGTGGTCCATTGATCTATGTATATGATTTTTTTTTTTTTTGGATAATGCTCCCAAATGATTTCGAAATATGGATGAACGTTGTGGATATAATAAATATATAGCTGTGGGGCCCTGTAACTTTGATCTCTCCTAAGCCGTTCGTACAACTCTCAGTTGGTGGAGCGTCAGCGCTCGTCTTCGCATTGAAAAGGAGGGGTAGTTTCGTCCTCAAAGTCGCTGTCCTCAAAGTCGCTGTCCGCACGTGCTAGTCTAAGTTGGTAACTTAAGTTTGTATTCCTGGATGAAAACCGCTGGACAAAAGGTTTTGTCTACAGTGGTAATTTTCTCCAGGTTATGTGAATATCATTTCTCGACCGGTAACCTGTGTGGGTCCGCATATCTGTAATCCAAGCCGTTCAACTGGTGTGGCCCAATGATTTGTGGACAACCACCGCCGTCTCCCAAGCCCTAACATCTAGATCTTTTACCTGGCCATTTATTTCAACGACCAATTACAATGGCACACGGTGACTCCCGTGTAAATCGTAATGAGCGGACCATCATATTTTTGTCTCCCTGGTGGGACAATCTAATAAAAGCTCGATCCCCGCACACGTGTGGCACGGAGGCATGTGAATCGCGGTATCCGTTCCAACGCGGACCACGTTATCCATCCTTGGTGATTTTATTTCTGACAGCCGGGGTTCCTCAGGGAAGCGAATGTTCGTCATACGCCCCACATGGTGACGGCCACGGATCCTGTACACGCGTGCCAAAAGTTTAGCACGTGTGGCGTGATTCTCCTTCAATCTACCCGCGCGTGAGAATAACGTCAGCGCCCGTCTCCGGTACTGAGCAAGAGAGAAGCGAAGCAGCGGCCGAAAGAGAGGGGGAGAGAGATTTTAGGGTTAGGGTTTCCATCCCTTGTGATTCCATCTATCGTTGTGTAGAAATGGAGGGCTGGGATCCGAACACGAAGTCGACTCTGACTCAGATCCCGTTGCTCTCCACCAGAGCTGGCCCACGAGATGGGCCGGCGTGGACTCAGCGTCTCAAAGAGGAGTACAAATCCCTCATCGCGTACACCTCCATGAACAAATCCAACGATAACGATTGGTTTCGGATATCGGCCGCCAATCCCGAGGGCACGCGGTGGACCGGCAGGTGCTGGTACGTCCACAACCTCCTTAAATACGAATTCGACCTCCAATTCGACATCCCTGTCACGTACCCGGCAACCGCCCCCGAGATCGAGCTACCCCAGCTTGATGGAAAGACCCACAAGGTCAATTTGGTCATTTTTCACCTATCGCTTCCTCTCACCTTATTCTGATATGTTTATTTGATTTATTGTGTTTTTTTTTTTTTTTTTTCTTCTAAATTTTGGATTTTTGTTTTTGGAGGCTTGCAGATGTATAGAGGAGGGAAGATTTGCTTGACGGTGCATTTCAAGCCATTGTGGGCGAAGAATTGGTATGCTATTCTTGGTCTTTGGGTTTAAGGTTTTTAGGGTTTTGTACTTTTTTTTTAGGAATCTTAGTGTTTGTGCTTTTTTCTTTGGATTTGAATTGGGTTTTGTGCTATACATGTTCTGGGGGTTGTAGAAAATGTAAATTTCGGTTTGCATGCAGTTGATCCAATCAAAGCGGATCTTATTAGCCCAATCCATTTCGTTTTGAGTGGAAGGAAAGGGATTGGAGAATGTACTGCTTTTTAATGTCTCTCGATTATTTTGGTTCAAATCTTTATCGAGATTCTATCCAGGCAAAAGAAAAAAAAGACACCGGGGTTCAACTCCTTTCCAAACAGACCCTCTATTCATATATCCAGGTTTGTCTTTTAGAGTTTGAGAATCTGGAGTCTGTTAATTTCATTGATTAAAATTTTCCTGATAATTAAGTATTTCAAAGATTTAGGGTTTTCTTAGAAGAGATGCTCAGTTGTTTTCTCTCTCCATAATTTCATTCTTTGCAGCAATCTCCATGACAAATGAGGTCCACCATTTGTGTGTGTGTGTGTGTGTGGTCCTGCGGCCCTTACTATGTTTTGCAAATGGACTGTCAAATGTTTCAATTGTCTATTTGGCTGCATCTGATGAATATTAGATGTGTCTATAGATAAAGTTAGATGAAATAGTGTGCCAATCTCTTGATGGAAAATAAGCTATTTATCGAACTGGTGGTTTGACTCAAGCTACATGATGCATAGTTAGTGAAATGCCATATGGTAAAAAAAGATGGGTAGTTAGTACACAGCTATATTTCCGGAATTTAAAGCAATCCCTATTCATGCTATTGTAGCTGAGTGAATTGCTGGTTCAATGTATCACATCTTGATGCAACTATGGGCAAAAAAAAGTGAGCACAACCATTCATCAGGCCTTTGGAGAGATTCAAATTAATTCTGATTGATTCTACTGTAGGTCTCTAGCTAATGCATCACATCTGTCGATCGTGCAGGCTGTGGGGTCCTCTTTTACCCCATTTTTTGGATTAGATCTTAATGCAAATCCTGAAAGGGGAAGCAAATAGATTAATAAGAAAAGAAAGATTGCGGGAAATACCCAACAATCATTTAGCCGAATGCTAGAGATCACAAATGCAAGATTGTGAGCAAGCTCAACAATCCTCTAATCTTGACCTAGAGATTTGAAATAAAAATATGAAAGAAAGAGGAAATTTCCTAATCTAGAGATTTGAAATAAAAGGAAAGTAGTGATAGGCTAAAAAGGGAAAGCGTTCATTTTCTTGTACACGCGTGGAGCGTGCATGCGTGAGATGCATGCCTTTTCTTCAAATCTTGATCAGTCGGCTTGTGTGCCTATTCGGTTACATCAATTTCACCCGGCTTCAAAAACAACTCGTCCTTGAGTTTAAATTGAGTCATAATCTCCTGCGAAGATCCTCATTTGTAGCACATCTTCTTCGGCTTTGCTGGCAGTTGATGGTGGAGACCTACATGCCTAACAAGTAGCTGGTGCTTAATACGGTATTGAAACATGAACCATCTTTTCGAAGGCTTCTTGTTGGTCCTCCACATTCTAGTTGTTGATTGTGGCCTCTTCGTCATAGTCCGCTTTCGATTTACATACCTTCACTAATGTTGAGATGGTACTATTGTGTTGACCTCTATGGAGTTTGCTAATATGATTTTAGCACTATCCATCTCTCTGACTATCGGATCGTCCATATCTATTAAACTTTCAGTCTCTTCAATTAGATCATCCATCAAATGATCTTTTGGTTTTACTTGAATTTCCTCTGATCTGACCATTGATCCATCAACCAATCCAAAGGAGGATTCTTTTTGGGTTGCCACATTATCTATAATCACATCATTCCTTGGAACGCTAAATAAAATGGATTGAAGCACATAAAGTTTTTCCCGTTCAATTAAGGGCTCAAAGTAAGCTCTCACACACTCCTTGATTCCTTGAAGTCATCTGCAATATCTTCCTTGAATGCTTTAATCTCATTCTTGGCCTGCAAGTTCTCCTTAGACATCTTTTGAATATTCTTAGGCTTCAATGATATTTATGTGCAATGAGATGCTTTTGAGTAGCCAAAATGTAGTCATCATTGCTCATAACATTTGGAGGGCCATTGAAAAGAATCTCTAGAAGATCCATATGAAGTTGGGTGAGATTCGAGATGATAGGGGTGATAATCGTGATGGTCAGAAGGAGTCGGATAAGAATAATGAGAAAGATATGGAGGGTAGGAAAGTCTAGATGGGGATAATTGTACGAGGCGTATGGACATCTTCCTATCCATGATATCTCCAAACAAGAACATGGGCTGGCTATAGGCTTGGATTCTAGATTTAAGGTTGTGGTTTTTTTTTTTTTTTTGGCAAGGAAAAGAGAAAGGGCAAGGAATTGATGGGCGTGGGATAGGGTATAGGTTGTTTACTAGTGGAATTTGGGACAAAGATAAGGTGACAATTTAGGTGAGATGGATGTCGAGACAAAAATTGAGAAAAGAAGAAGATGGAGAAAAGTGAAAGAGAAAAGAGAAAAGAAATCCCAAGAGCAGAACTTTGATATCAATTTAATGCAAACCTCGAAAGTGGTAGCAAATAAATCAATAAGAAAAGAAAGAAATTGCGGGAAAGACCCAACAATCCTCTAGCCGAATGCTAGAGATCACAAATGCAAGACCGAGCAATCTCAACAGTCCTCTAGTCTTGAACTAGAGATTACTTTCCCTCCCTTCAACAGCTACCGTAAAGAAAGAAAAAGAAGAAGAGAGAATTTCATAAAGAGAATGTCATCCAACTTGTCTTATTCCATAGGTCTTATATATAATTAAACCTTACAATCTGTAATAAAAGCTATGGAATCTAAAGATAGAATTCCTAACTAGCCAATATATGAGAAAATAGGAAATCAACTAAATAACAAAGCGCCTAAATAAGAAGTTACTTAAATAAGAAAAATAAAAAATTACTCATTGCCTAATATAAAGATATGAAAGAAAGAGAAAATTTCGTAATCTAGAGATTACAAAGAAAAGGAAAGTAGTGATGGGCTAAAAAGGGAAAGTGATCCTTGTACACATGCGGAGCGTGCACGTGTGAGATTGGGGCCTTTTCTTCAAATCTTGATCAATTGGCTTGTGTGGCCATTTGGTTACATCAGATTTGGTCCTACATCACTTTGTTAATTAGTCTCTTAAATTCTCGAGGTACAAGTGCATCATTACTTCCAATCCAATGCTCTCATAAGGATGGGTGGAGAGGATGGAGCTTGAGTGGCTTGCTCACACAATATATCCAACTGAAACAAGATATGCTAATTACCTTAAACTAAGTTCAAGGCTATCAAATACAATCTTCCAACTTTCCACATATCCGTGCTTTCCTTGTCTAGTTATATATGGAAGTTGGTCTCTCGCTTCATATGTTATTTCAAGGTTTAAGAAGCATTGTTCGTCTTTGGTTTTTCCATTTCTTGTTTGATTTGAGTTCAAGTTGGGGTTTTTCCCCCCATATTTTTATTTTTCGATTCATACTTTGTATTTTTTCAGTGATTTTCCTTAATTATTTTAATTTTTCGCTTGTGAATGCATAGATTCAAGTCATAGGGTAGGAAGAAAGATCTACAAGCTTGACATGGAGACGGTGTGCGACCACGTTGACGTGAAGTTTCTCAATTATATGCTGGATGGGATGGGATGTTGTGCAGTTTGGAGATGGATCTAGGAATTTGTTAGTTCAGCTAGATATTCTTTGTGGGTGAATGGATCCGGGGGCTGCAGAAACTCTTAGGAGGTTGCTATAGAAAGCGGGAGTAATGGGCTTGATTTGCAGTTTTAAGGTGGAAAGTGTGAGATTTCAGTTTTCCTATCACTAGTTTGCTGATGACACCTTGTTATTCTGTGATGCTAAAGAGTTGCAAGTGGACAAGCCAAGGAACTCTTTTTGTTTGAGGTGGTTTCTGGTCCGAACATCAACATCCATAAGAGTAAGATTGTGGTAGTTAGGTTGGAACCTGTGGAGGTGGATTGATTTTCCATGGCATTTAGCTGCAAGCCGGTTTGTCTTCCTTCTTACTAGGGCCTTCTGCTATGAATCGTCAAGCCAACGAAACACTTGTGGGACAATTATTGAGAGAATCGAATTAAAGCTCTCCAGTTGGAAGTGGAGATACTTGTCATTGGGTGGCAGAATCACACTTATTAAGGCAGCCATGCCCAATATGCCACCGTTGTACATGCCATTATTCCAGTCTATGCCACTGTTCTGCATGTCATTTATCCAGTGTCCAGCTTCAATCCTAGCAGGTTGGCAAAAGCTTCGTAGAAATTCTTTGGAAAGGGACAGGATGAGCATAGAGTTCACCTTGTGAATTGGAGTATGCAGGCCCACAGTGAAGGAGGGGCAAGTATTGGGGAGTTGAAATCTATGAATGCAGGTCCACCAATGCATTGGGAAAGTGGTTATGGTCCTTCTGGATCTTTGGAATGAAAGATGACAGTTTATAGAAGCAGATTATTTCCTGTAAATAAGGGTTAGAGAGGGGAGGGTGGTTCACTGAAGCCTCTTTAGTACCCAAAAGGCCATCTTCAGAGTTGTGGATATGTTCAAGAAAGAAACTTCATATACAGTTGGTAATGGAACCCACATCTGGTTTTGGGAGGATGTTTGGTGTGCTGATAGGCTCACAATGGTGGTGGCTGAAAAGGAGATGGTAAGCTCTTCGATTTATTATGCGGTCATGTGGTTTAGGCTTCACCTTGTCACAGGAATCCTGATGAGTTTAGAGTTGGAGAAATGGTGGGTTTTCTGACGTTATTGCAGCTGTTCCCCCGCCACGCTTGAAAGGGATAGATGAGTTCGGAGATTGGAAATCTCAGGCAGATTCTTGTTCCTCTCCGCAGGGTTCTTCTGTGCCAATGGAGTTCATTGGGTCTTTCCTAGTGTAGACAATTGGAAAGTTAAATGGTGATCAAATGCATGCATTTTTTATGTCTTTGGGATGCTGAATCGGAGGATAATCTCTTTACACTTTCCCCTTTTCGAGAGCTGTCAGAGGGCTTCTTCAACCTATTTCACTGTCACTGGGTGGTGCCATAGTCGATTAGGTCTTTTTTCTCCCCATGCCATGGGGAGGTGTGGGCCCCAAAGGGAGAAATCTTGCAAGCTTGTGGTCAATTTGGGTAGAGCGTAATAATTGATGTTTTAGAAACTGATCCTGAAACCCTGATGAGTTTAGGAAGGCAAAGGTGGAAGTAGTTTCTTGGGCAGTTTGCTGTTGTATTTTTTGAGAATGTCAATTCCTTTCAGTTAGTTTCCAGCTGTTTCCTTTTAGTCTGTAGAGCTTTGATTTCTCATCTCCGCTCTTCTGCTTCTAATAATATTTTCAGTTCCTATTTCATTTTCTTTCTGCCAGAATCAAATACAATTTTTGTGTGCAAGCAACTTAATTTTATCGGAACTAAAACAAACCAATACAAAAGCTAAGACAGACCCCAGCACTAGCAATATTTGCCTAAACAATACCAGCTCTGCCTAGCGACTAAACGAATAGTTTAATCAAGAAGCAGAGAACTGAAGAAAAAGCAGCTGGCTATATATAAATAAATTTCAAAAAAAAAAAAGGGAAAGAAAGAAAGAGAGAGAAAGAAAACAACCATAGGATGGCACCCCAGTGTCACATAGCCGCCAGGATCAGACTCCAATCCTTGCTGATCTCTGCTACCAATTCCCCACTGCAAACCTTGTGATTCGTTGCCAGAATCAAATACATGGTATGGCATCACATGTTTCACACAATAGTAATGCAGGTACGGATGTTTGTGGGGCAGAATGATGTTGGCAAGTTTTGATTTTTGTTATCCTTTAGGATTATCATTATTCTTAATTATGGTTTGCTTTGGTTTATGCAGCCCCAGATTCGGAATTGCCCATGCTCTTTGCTTGGGTCTTGCTCCATGGCTAGCTGCAGAGGTGCCTATTCTTGTAGATTCAGGCATGGTGAAACACAAAGATGATGCAACCTCATCAGTTGAATCTTAGTACAGTTTTTTTTTTTTTTTATTTAAAATAATTGTAAGACCATTTACTAATGTCTTGTAATTTTAGGACTTCGAATGGACAAATAAATTTGAGAGGCATTGAACGGTTATTTTTCTTTCAACTGTACCATACAGTCTGAAATGCATGTTATTTTGAAAGTCTGTGGAACCTTGAAGTTGTGTTGCTGAGGTTTGGCATGGATATGATACATTAAAAAAAATCTCTCTCAGAAAAGAAAAAAGGAAAAAAAAGAAGAAGAGATGCCATACAAAAAAATTTGTCATCATTGGTGTAGTTGTGATGTCTGGGAGGCAGGCCCGGCAATACAGTGTCCAACGTCATTGCTTCAGTTCACCATGTTTTAGTATATTTTTCTTTTCGAAGCCATATTTACAACTGCTGTTTTGATTCCTGTTTGTTTGACATTGACTTTTGTCAAAGAGACAAGGGGTGCAATCATCAGCTCAAATGAATGCTGCGCTTGGCACGTCAAGCTCTTAAGATGCTTATCAAAGCAATAGGTAGTAAAATTCCAGAGGCATGCTGCTGACGCTACATGTTTCCATGTGCCAAGCCAGCATGTGTTAAACATCTGAGCTACACACGCTATATGTACGCCCCACCCTGTGATTTGACCTGGCCCAAAAATAAGGCCATACACTCATCAGCTCCCAGCATCTGTGCAATAATTTGATGGCTATAATAGCTTTGTTTCTTTTAACCCTCCATTCGTTTTTCTTTAAAACCATGGTCCGCATGAAGAGTAGACCAGATTGATTATTGGACCAGCGGCACTTAACTCTGGCCCAAGCTATCTACATACGACTTGGATGACCAACACACACCAGCTTGCATCTCCTGAGGGGAATGCCTGGGAGTACAAAAGTAACTGATGGGCCTCTCGATGGTAAGCCCCGGGCCAACAATCAGCAAGATCCACAACTCAGGCGGGCTGCATCATAGGAAACAATAGGAATGGGGACACACACCATGGAAACTTCCCAATCTTGTGTGGGACATATCATATACTTTATGTGCCATCCAATCCGTTCATCAGGTGCGTCTCACTTGGTTGAAGAGACATAGAAGAGGAATTGGTTCTGATAAAAACTGAGGTGGGCCACACCGTTTCGTTAGATGTTATAGTAGTGATTTTACATTTTCACCTAACATATTCAATTGGGATGATTATTAGGATATACCGTTAACATCATGGATCTCACCTGATGGACGGATTAGATGTCAAAAAAAGTGTGGGCCCCAGAGAGTTGGGTTCTGTGGCCGTTGGCTCCAACACATATTGTAGAGAATTCCTTTCCAGCTCAGAATCTAGGATTTTTCTTTTTTCAGGAATCCCATTCACAATTCAGAAAATAAGATCGACGCTCCTGATGACTGGACCATCGCCGCCTATGTACATCAGGACACTATCCCTCTCTGATGCATTAGAACCTCACAACTCCTCCTGACTACACACCGAACGGAATCGTCTTCAATACCTGTTTCACGCAGTGTGGAAAAACATCCTGTGGGGGCCACCATGTTGTGCATTTGAAATCCACTCCGTCCATCAGGTTCTCTCCTTGATGCTAGTTCCTGGGCCAAAAATCAGTTATATCCACACACTCATGTCGACGGCGCCACAGGGAACAATGGGATACGATGCCAACCATTGATTTGTGTGTGGATCCACCATTGCGTGTATATTTCATCAAAACCGTTCATCAGGTGTGACTCACTTACTCTGGCTAGCGATACGGATGGACGGAGTGGATATAACAAAAACATCGCAGCGAGCCCCAGAGAGCTTCGGGTTAAAGGGTCGCAGCTTGGGTGGATATTCGTATTCGGATCCATCAAGGTTGGTGAATCCCTCACTGTGAGGCCTACCGTGATGTATTTTCCTTAAATCCACGCCGTCCATAAGTTTTGAAAACTCATGATAGAGCATGATAAAAAAAATGAAGCATATCGAACTCCCAGGTGGACCACACCAGAGGAAATAGTGGTGATTGACACGTCTTGTGGACTACAAAAGCTTTTGATCAAGCTGATATTTGTGGCCCTTCATCCAGTTCTTTGTGACCTTATCAACAGCTAGAATTGCAAAAAAACGTTCCGGTGGCCCCAACAAGTTTTTAATCGCGGGTATTCAATCAGTATTGTTTGTGTGGTGTGGTCCACCTGAAATTTGAATATGATTCGTTTTTGGAATCATGCCCTAAAACGAGTTATCAAAACGGATGACGGCCTGGATGTAAGGCACATAAATCACGGTGGGCCCACAAGCTAGGTGGATCAGGAAATCCACCCAAGCCGTGTCCGGGGTGAAGGGTTAGAGGGGCGGATTAGGTGAGGCACGATCGCAGCTTAGCAATGGGCGAGGCCCTCACCATGGGCCCACATCTATATATGTGTTGTATGTCCACGCCATCCAACCTGTCGATAAGGTCACAAAGACCTATTTGAAGGGACCACACAAATATCAGCTTGATCTCAAACTTTTGTAGCCCATAAGGAGTTTTTAATGGTAATCGCCAATATTTCCTGTGGTGTGGTCCCCCTAAGATCTTTATCTTCTTAATTTTTAGGTTTTTGACTTAAAGTAATCTTTAAAAACGGATGGACGGCGTAGATGTAAAGAACATACATCAAAGTGGCTCCAAAGTCAGGGATCGACAGATCCACCGAAGCCTTGCCCGTTACACGCAAGTCTGCGTTGGACTCGGATTCGGCAGTGATTCCTCCATCGCTCAAATTGGTACTGGAAAAATTCCGTGGGTATTAATACGATGTATATATTTTATCCACACCGTCCATCCATTTTTTCAGCTCATTTTAGCACATGAGAAAAAAAACGAGGAAGATACAAATCTCAATTGGACCACACAAATAGGAAACAATGGTGATTGCACGTCCACTCTTTCCTTTGGTATGGTCCACCTTAGATTTGAAGTTGTCATGGTTTTGGAAACATACCCTACAATGAGTTGGAAAAATGTATGAACGGCGTGGATAAAGCATGTACACCATGGTGGGGCCCGCATATCACCGACTGTATGGGTTACTAGTTGCTACTGGAGTGAGTTGCCTGTTGCACCCACCACAGGGGTTACCTCTGTGCGGCCGTTGTCACATATTTGTTTTATCCACGCCATACATTCGTTTTTCCAGATCATTTTAGGACATTACGTAAAAAATTATGTAGATCCAATTCTAAAGTGGACCACAACACAGAAAACAATGGAGTTTGAACGCCACTGATGAAAGCTTCCTGGGGGCCTCTGAAAGTTTTGGATGAAGCTTATATTTGATTTTCTTCTTCATCCAGGTCTGTTCTTACCTTATTAACAGGTTGGATGGCAAATAAAACATCACCGTAGCCCTATGAAAATTTCAACGGTGGGCTTTCAATCCACACTATTTTCTGTGGTGTGGTCCACCTGAACTTTGGATATGCGTAATTTTTTAATCAGCAACTAAAATTATATGGAAAAACTAATGGATGGCATGGATAAAACAAATACATCGCAGTGGGTCCCACAGAGCTTGGCCCACATTTTGCCACAGACATCCCTGTGGCGCTGTGCAAGAGGCAATCCGCTTCCGGTCACCACCCAAGACGAGTTCCCCTACTTAATACTCTCTCTCTCTCTCTCTCTCTCTCTCTTCTTGTAGAAAAAAGCCCGAGTCCCTCAAAGCCTCTCTCTCTCTCTCTCTCTCTCTTCTTGTAGAAAAAAGCCCGAGTCCCTCAAAGCCTCTCTCTCTCTCCCCTTTCTTCTTATTCTTCTTCTTCTTTCTCTCCTTCCGCAGGAAAAAGATGCAGATATTCGTGAAAACCCTAACGGGGAAAACCATAACTCTCGAAGTCGAGAGCAGCGACACCATCGACAACGTCAAGGCTAAAATCCAGGTTCCTCTCTTTCTCTTTCTCTCTCTCTTTCCTCTTCTTCCTCTTCTCCTTCTTCTTCTTCTCTCATTGATATTCTGCAGGACAAGGAAGGAATCCCACCAGATCAGCAGAGGTTGATTTTTGCTGGGAAGCAGCTGGAAGATGGCCGAACCCTCGCAGATTACAACATCCAGAAGGAGTCTACTCTTCACCTTGTCTTGAGGCTTAGGGGTGGAACGATGATCAAGGTTAAGACTCTCACTGGGAAGGAGATCGAAATTGACATCGAGCCTACTGACACCATCGATCGGATTAAGGAGCGCGTTGAGGAGAAGGAAGGGATTCCTCCTGTGCAGCAAAGGCATGCCTCTTCTCTCCCTTGTTGTCGTTTCATGATTCACAACATCGAGTCCTCTCTGATGGATTTTGCTTTCCCTTTCTTGTTTTTCTTTTCCATCCTTATTCGTTGGGCTTGCACAACCGAATTGACAATTCTCGTTCTTGGCATGGGAATTTCTCATCTGGTTTTCGGATTATGATGTTTTTCTCATGGTAATTATTTTATCGGGAAAATCTCACCGAGAATAAAAGATTAGAAAAGAGGATTAATTTAAACTTAGAAAGTTGTAAAATTTAAGATATAGGTAAAAATGGATTAGTTTAAACTTCTATCTATTTCTCTAAAATCAGGAAAAATTAAAATCTGCCTAGATTTTGAGAATCTTGTGATACTATCTTTTGATGAATTTTCTGTGCAAATACAGAGGGATTTTCAATATCTCAGTGACATTGCTCACAATGCGAGTGATGTTCTGAAAATCGAATTGGATCATAAAATTGTAAGAGGGTCTGAATCATAAATCTTAAAATCATAAGATATTTGCAATTTTCCATAAAATCATAGAAAAATGTAAATAAATATGCAAGAATTATAAAAAATTGAAAATGATTAAATCTACACTTTTTATTGATTGTAGGGTGAATTAACTCTTTCCCCTCTGTTCCTACGCATAATTTTTTTTTATACCATCCCATGTGCGTAGATAAAGTTTGCTATTGCTAGTCTTCTTGATCGCATTGGCTTCAACTTCCCTCTTTATTTTTCCAAATGTTCTAGTATCAAATTGATGTAGTCTGCCATGCATGAGGCCTAAACCTTGCTTTTCTCCTTTCTATTAATAATCTGTCGGTCTTCACGTAGGAGCTCATGTTATCTCTGATCGCCTGTATACCATTCTCTTCTCCAACTTAAATTACAACTAAATCTAGCATTAACAAAAATTGTTGGCATTCTTAACAATTACCTGATTGGTCAATGCTTGTTAAAAATACTGTGCAACAGTGCTAGATTGACTACTTACTAGAAAATTAGTAATTTAATGGTTCTTTCCATCAATCCAACCATCAAACACAATGGTGTGACCCTCCTACCCATTCTTCTCTTACTGTTTCTATATTTTCAAGCATCTGCTAAAAATTTTGCACGTCTCCATCTTCAAAAAAGTATTTCTTACCTCATGGTAAGACATTAACTTTAGTGCTTGACCAAACCCCACATTCGATTAGCATGTTGGTGCAAGAAAGGTCTTCTTACTAAATTGAAAGGGAGAGCATTTGCATGAAAGAATTTTGCAATGTCCAAGCATAATTTTTCTTTACTTCCATCCAGACAACATTTAATGTCGCTTGCTTCCCATCTTCACAATATTTCATCGTATGCTCATCTGTGTGGCCCTTTTCCTTTGATTAGCGCTTCTTTCTATTCTCCTCGTCCTCTTCTACTAGGGCCTTGTCATGAACCACCACCCACTTTATATAGAGAGCTTCATTCTTTCCCTTTCTGCATCAATATTCATCTCGAAATAGTTAGAAATTTGACTTGGATTTTGTGTTCTGCATGCGTGTTGCAACATTTATTCTTGTTCGAGTGAGGTTGTTCTTCATACGGAAGACACCATCATGGTATTGCTGCAATAGATACATTGCAAATGTTGCTTATAATTTGGGTTCACAGTTGTACGATATTTCCATGTTTCATCCTCATCATTGCTTTTACCACTGCGGTGGTTTAGTTCTACACATTCACTGTCATCACAGACGAAAGGCATCCATCACTTACCAATCGCCAATCACCATATTAATTAACAATCCAGAAAAAAAGGTTCACCAATCACCAACAAATTCATTAAACTCATTCACGATGAAGAAATCACATCCACTATGTAATCCATCCCATCCACATCCACCACAAAGAAATCATATCCACCATTTAATCCATCCATCCACCAATCATCCATCCACCATAAGACCACCCATCTATCATAGAAAATTAGAAATACACACATTTCATCACATAGCAACAAAGCAAAGAAGAAGAAGAAGAAGAAATGAAATCAATACAAATATCAAAGCAATAAAATAAAATAAATTAACTTGGGAGGAAAGGATGTTTTATAGAAACACTTCAGAAAAAAAACAGAAATTGATTTGGATTAGTGGTTGAAAAGTAAGGGGGGGTGGGGGGTGAGAAGATTCCTTCATGGAAACACTCCAGATAAAAAAGGGAACTTGATTTGGATTAGTGGTTGGAAAGTAATTCCAATTTTTGTCTTCATTTTTTTTTTTTTTTTTTTTGTGTTCTAAAACCCAAACCCCTAATTTCTTTTGTTCTATAAGTTTAAAATGCATAAAATAGACTTAAAATGGGAGGGCTTACACATAAAAACACATGGGAGGGGTTTTCTTTTCAAAAAATTTAAAAAAAAAGAAGGAAAAAAAAAGAAAAGAAAAAAAAAGAAAGAAAAGAAAAGAAGAATTGAATAAAAAAGAAAAAATCACCGGAAGCACTTGCTGTATTAATGGTTTTATTACCATCCAATAGGATCGTAAAATTATGATTTTGATCACATAATTCAATCCCAAATGCTATTCATTAAGTGATTTGAATTGTTTTTCATACGATTCAAGTCCTGAATTGTATGATTTTAACAACATTGGGCATGTGGTACATGGGATTCTTCTGTATCTAATTTTGACATGCTTCTTTTTACTATTATTTTCTTTTTGACATTTTTGTACTCACAATCATGATTTATATGCTATGGGCTAGTTGAGATTTCTGTGAAAAGTGCCACTTCACTTCCTCTTGTTGAGATACAATAATAGATGATCCTTGTTCTTTATATTTTTGTTGCAATTGATTGGCTTTTTTATGAGGCTATATATATATATATATATATATATATATATATATCCTCATAAAAAAAAAAGATAATACTTTTTTTAGTGTCTATGAGAACTTATTCATCTATGCATGCTGTAGCCTAGACATATAAATACTGGTTTTGCTTTCTTTTGTAAGTCATTGTTGGAACATTTTCACCCATACTAACATTTGAGAGCTGCACTTTTCCTTCGGAAAATTTTGATTAGAACTTTTTATCCATTATGATGTTTACTGTCATATCTTTACTTGTGTAAAGCATTCTTCCATCAGTTTCTGTTAGAGCTGCTTGGTTGTCATCTCCTTCTATGTCTTTAAGGAAAAGAACTAAAATGTTTGGATGAGAAAAAAAGAGTTGCAAGAAAATGAAAAATCTCTCTAGTGTATGGAGTAAAATGCTATAAATTAACAAGGCTGTAGGTTTTTTCCTCTAGGAGTTAAAAATCAGCAAAATGCACTAAAAAAAAAACCACTTAATGCTTTCCCTGTGATTGCTATAGGAACATGCATACAAAGATTGGGTGTTTTTGGCTTCTTCTTTTTCTTCCTTTTTTAATGAATAGGAACAAAGCAATTTATTTTTCTTTTTATTTTATATGAGGAGGAATACAAAGTTGCTGAAAGTAAAATTTAAAAAAACAGCAGATGCTGCAAAAAATATCACGTCCAGACCATAGTATGCGTAGAGCATAAATATCACAGAATGTCAGAAGGAAACCAGGGACCACTCACAACTGCTGCAACCCCAACTAACTGAAGTCTGATCCAAAAATCTAGTCGCGACGCACCCTCGGCAAAATTGTCAGCGCGATTGCCCACCAAACACTTCCAACTCAAAGACTTCAATGACATCTTCCAAAGCATTTTACCCCCTGGGCCCCCGTCTCCTACCTTCCACTTGGTGCAGAGCCCTGAAACCGATGATGGCATCACCCACTAGATTTTTATTTTTTTGAAGGTTAACTGGTATTCCATTAATAAGCTACCGAGGCAAATGCCAAGGTAGAGAGAATACAATCCTAAATTTACATCCCAAAAAGGAACTTGAGCTTACAAGCATTCACTGTTTGCAGACCAGAAGCTCACTCTGCCACTTCCCTCTTGAAAACAACACCTATTCCTCTCCCCACATATATTGCTCTCTCCTCCTTTCTTATCCTTTCTCCGTGCCATGCCCATAGCAGTTCTTTAACGGTCTTTGTCATCACCCAACTGTTATTAAAAATCCATAGGGATTCCTCCCATACCTTAACAGTGAATAAGAAGATGATTGATCATTCCTTCATCTTTCATGCCCATAGCACAGTTATTCGGTATAATCCTAGATCTCTTTTGGAGGTTCTCTATGGTGAGGATTTTCTCTCTTCCTGCCAGCCATAAGAAAACCACTGTCTTCTGCCAAAATAAATAAGCATGCTCCAAGCCCGTCTCTGATAGTGATTGTCGCATCCTAGAGTAGGAAGACTGCACCAAAAAAATGTCCTGATGGGTGGATATTCCATACCATTGAGTCTTGTGTTAGACTAGGTGGTAATGCTGCAAATGCTCTAGTAATCTGGTGATGTCATCTACTTCCTCCTCCAGTAAGGCCTTGTGACAAGGACACCATGCTCAACCATCTCCACATTGCGAATAACAGCAAGCCACTGTTATGTTCTTGTCCATAGCCAACAATGCTGCTCTCAATGGTCCATCCGTGCACCACACATCCTTCCTGAATCTAATGCGATTTCCATCCCCAAGCTAAAATGATACCCCCTCCTTAAACTTAGGAGCTAAGGAGATTTGCGTTCCACATTCCTGATGCCCTATAACTGACACAATAACCCCCCAACCATGATAGTCTTGGAAACTCCGCTTTCAATGGTCCATCCCTGCATCATACATCCTCCCTGAATCTAATGCGATTTCCATCCCCAAGCCAAAATTACACCTCCTTAAACTTGGGAGCCAAGGAGATGATTGCCTTCTACATACTTGATGCCCCCCCCCCCCCCCCCCCCCCCCCCGAATACGTCCTCCCACTTCAGTAGGTGAAACTAGTGCCTATTCTCAGCTCCCCTCCATAAGAAATCTTGCCTCAACTTCCCCAATTTATCCAAAACAGATTTCGGACATCCCATATTTTCACAGTGAATGAAGAGGTGAGCAACATCTTTTGCAGCTACTTGCACATAAAACATCTGTTAGAGATCATCAACCACCTCTAGTACAAGATCCACCATTGAAATATTATGTAAACAAACCAGACAATGAAAGGTTTTTACCTTCATTGGAGCATCATTGTCCCAGATCACCGTAGCCCACCCAATGCAATTTCCAGTACAAAGTTGTCCAAGCCTTCTGAAGTTTTTGGTTGTGAATAAGCCATCCGCCTCAGGAACATAGATGCTACAGTTACCTGTGTGAGCAAAGTAGCTCACAAACTGGGGGATCTCGTCTTTCAAATTACGTCCAAAGGTTGGAACCCAAACATCATCCCTACTCGATCTCCGAACAAATCGATCAACTGTACCATCTACGCATGGTCTGAAACAGTGGCTGAAACATGAACTGGAGAGGGATTTCTGATCACCAAACATCTTTCCAAAAATGAGTCATTGCCCCAGTCCCAGCCCTACATCTGGCATTCTTCCAGAAAACCTGGTAAATGTTAGAGATGGCTTTCTACTGACCCCCTATCCTTGTAGCCTGCCCTGACATCCCACCCTTTTTTTTTTTTACTAGGCTATGTTTGCATTCCAGGATAACTTTCACCATGGAAGGGTTCCTGCAACTGAACCTCCATTTTGCTGGGAGGGCCATGTTAAGATCCCATGTCGAAATTATCCCTGAACCCCCAAGTTCGATCGGCTTGCAGGCCCTGACGAAGCCACCAAAAGGAATTTGTGATTTCCCCTCCATTTATCATAGGAATCTCCTTTGGATAGCTTCCAACTTGGCTACAACTTTCTTTGAGCATGTGAACAGGGACAGCATGTACACCAGCTGTTATTGGACTTGCAGTCCTTTGTGAATTCGAGCTTTGTTTTCCTTTGGTCAAACAATTTGAACAACATGCCCCTTATTTAGGAATTCATATCCAGGGGTTTTCAGTTGGTTTATCCTTTTCATTATGAATATTTTTCCAAAGATTAAAAAAAGCTGAGTACATTCTCATTATAAATCTTTCAGTGTGTCTGGATGGATCCCAAACTGCAAGCATTTTGCATAACCCACTCACGACCTCACTTGCATTAAAGATGTGTACCATTAATTCCAGCCGTTTGGATAACCCACTCATGGCACCACTTGCACAAACTAGCGCATCAGGACAGGTGTTTTGATGCGTTAGGTCCTTATAATTTATCAGAATTAGGGTGGAAAAGAAGGTGAATTGTTTTTTACAGGATTCAAACTCTTAGATATTTTGCTGCTGCTACTCATGTGGACCAATAATGTTCGATAGCAACAGATAGTTAAATAATTATTTTAACCATTGATTTTTAAGTCATGTTCTCCTGACCATCTGAATTTTAGGCCACCCCATATTACACAAGTATAAGAAGCTCTAGGAAGAATATTATAAATACTGAAAATTAACTGAAGATTATTATATTTTGGGTCGTTTCAATAGCTTTAACTTTGTAATGTTCCAAATGATCAACGATATCAAGATGTTATTCAATATTTTTACTTAAATTTTAAGTCATACTGATGCAATATTTTAAAATTATTGATGTTTATAATTAAATGTATAAAAACGCTATGTTTCCCTTGTATTTACTTTTTTTATAATCAAATTTATAAAAAAATTATATTCCTCATCCATTTGCATGCGCGCGCACGCGCGCACACACACACAAAAAAAAAAAAGAAAAAAGAAAAAAGAAGAACAGAAATAAAATTTTAATGGGGTATGCAAATGGGCCCATCTTTATGAGTACTTGAGCAAATGTCTCCAAATCTTTTAAATGGCACATGGAAAGTCTAATCACCAAACCAGACAGATTCCTTCATAGCATTGGGGGCAAGCCATGGTGAAAAATCATGCTGTTCAGATAATAATAACCCTTTGAATGTGGGCTATTTTGTTACAACCGTATGTTTTGAAATTTTATTTATTTATTTATTTATTATGGGCCATAGGTTGGATGGTTAGGATCATAGGCAATCCATGCTCAGGGCTATAGAATAGATGTTTCAATATGATGATTGGACCTCCACTCGATGTTTACTGCTCATTTTTCATGCTATTGATGGGTTTGATTTTTTTCACCAGGGCTTGCTATAGAATAGATAGTGGCTTTTATTTCACTTGTGTAACCATCTAAGTTAACCTTCTCTCACCGAGGGTGCGTCATTGCTGATTTCTGTCTTTTATGTCGACCTATATCCCACTGTTTATAGGGTTAGGACTGTTTAAACCTTGTCATTTTTGCAGTATGGTCCATTCACATTTTGACCTATAAAATGAATGGTTTCTATCCGGTCCATGGCTGCGGCATGAAGCAATGACATGGAGGCAGGACACCTCCCATGCAATCTAGAGCGAGCTGGATCCAGTCTTGAATGTATATATCTTCGAGGCTGGATCATATTTGCATGGTGTTTGACATTATTATTTTGCCACTTCCACAGGCTCATTTACGCAGGCAAGCAGCTCGCCGATGACAAGACTGCTCGTGACTACAACATTGAGGGTGGTTCCGTTCTTCATCTTGTCCTTGCACTGAGGGGTGGCTGTTAGTGAAAGGTTCTTTTGTCTGAACTGTCTGGTGTGCAGGAGGCTGCCTGTTCTGGTGAAGTTTCTTGTGCACTTTACATATGTAGGAGATAAAAAAGACATGCACATAATATCATTACTTTATTGAATGGTGGAGCTTGCCAACATTGACCAGTGATTGGAAAACACCTTCTGATGACACTCTTTTTAATTTTATCTGGTATCTTAACATATGCTTTCATGTTTCGTTTCTGCTGTGAGCAGTAGTATGTTTGTGCCAATATGACACAGGTGCAAGATCTGAGCTTTTCATCACATGGGCCATATTAGAAGAGGAGGAGAGTAAAAAAAGAAGAAAGAAGAAAAAATAGCGAATAAAGTGAATACATGTATTTGCTCATGTTGACATAGTACACTATGGCCTACCTGATGGAAAGCTTGGCATCTAAACTTGGATATTGCAAAAGTGTTGATAGGTGAAGAAAGAAAGAAAGAAAAGGCGAATAAAGTAGGTGCACTTGTGCTTACTGTATTTGCACATGCTGATTTTGTACACTATAGCCCGCCTGATAGAAAGCTTGGATCTAATCAGAGTCGTTCGCCTGATGGACAGCTTGGATCTTGCACAAGTGTGCCATATTTGCGTGTGCTTGTGTATGGATGGCAGCAAACCTCATGTTCTCATTGGATGTTTTTAGATTCTGAAAATGCCACCTCTACTTTCCTACGATAAATGCTAGGCTATTCACACCTGGGTGGATTGATGAGACTGTTTTTGACACCAAGATGATGGGCCCTTGTGCGGCCCATGTGCAGGATCTGGGCCAATCATCTGGTCGAGGCCTATGTCAGCATGCACTGGCCCAGAAAACAGGCTGGTTCACTAATCAGGTGGTGCCTGACATGACGCTGAATATAGAATTGATCTTCTTTTCCGTGACCATCCGTTTGGCTCGTGTCTCTGTTGCCCGCTTGATGAGTGGATTAGACTTTTTTTTATTCCCTTGTTGACCAAGGTGTGTTCAAGTGCCCCCCCGCCTGATGACTGTTTCAGATCTCACTATGTCCTGCCCAGTTAGTCAAACTGGATGTGGTTGTGACTTAGCCTTTGAAAAATGCTGAGTTGGTTACTTTGTAGTTGGACTGGTATTTTAATTGAACTCGTTGTTTGGTTGCATTATTGGATTGATTTCCAAATATTTTTCTGAGAAAGCGGAATCGCAAATGCTTTAAATACCTCTGTTTGCATCTGCATTCCTATTGAGAGAATAAGCCCCCAGATGTTGGAAAGAATGCAATTGCAATTTGAGGGTTAGATCCTTGTCTTTGCACCAGTCCCAAAACCCAGAAACTCCACTAGACTGACTCTGTATCTAGACAGGTTGGTTCTAATTGGCCCGTCTCACACTTGATTGTGCATGCCCTAAAAGACCATTGCTTTGGAATACCCAACTGTAGGCCCCACTGGTCGGAATTGAATCCTCTCCTGCCAAGGCTCAACGTTTGAAAATTAAGTTTCGTGGGGTGGGGAGTGAATCCACCGAAATTTTATTCATTTTAAAAAGGTTTTTAATGTTCTCAAACAATATCATCTTCTGGGCACCCACATGTGAAAGCTGAACTCCACAAAAAGGAAATAACGCTGGATTCGTAAGAGGTGTTTATGTTTGGATGGCCTTATTTCTAGATTACCACCACATAATCACCTGGGACACACTCCTGTTGAGTGCTTGGACAACACAAGCCAAGCATGCGTGTGTGAGATTTTAGTATCTAAAAAGGTTGCGGATACGTGGAGCGCCCAGCTACAGCACCGCAGCTAAAAAGTTACACTATCAGCACATTGATTGCTCCGGATAAGCATTTGGGTTGGGTCATACTACCTATATGGACAAATCAAAGTCCGTATAGGCTTCCTATGGGGAGTGGACTAGGTGAGACCCCGGACTCACCCAAGACGGTGCGGCCCTTACTGTGGGGCTCACCTTGATACATGTATTCTATATCCATCTGTTTTTCCATATCATTTTAGGGCATTATCCCCAAGCAGATCCAATCATTAGTTCTATACACACGCAGTCCATCCGTTTTTCCAGATCATTTTAGGGCAATATCAATGAAGCATATCCAATTATCAGGTGGACCATAACATAAGAAACAGTGGTGATTGACCATTAATGGGTTACAAAAGTTTTGGATCAAGCTGATATTTGGTTTTTCCCTTCATACAGGCTTATGTGATCTTACCAACAGATTCGATGGAAAAAATGGATGGACAACATGGATACAGAATATATACATCAAAGTGGCCCCACAATCAGGGCCCCACCATCTCATGAACTTGGAACCACCAATGTTGGTGAGACCCTGACCGCAGCGCCCACCTTAGACTTGGATCTGCCTAATTTTTTGGAACCCGTCCTAAAATGGGATGGATAAACGGGATAAACGGATACATGGCATAGATATATAAAAGGCATCAACAAGATGGGGCCTACGGAAAGGGTAACACCCACCAAGGTGTTAGGTGTTACCGGGCAACAGCTAATCCGCGCTCTGATGTGAAGGGCTCCCATTGATCCAACGGTCCAATTCAGAACAACTTGCCTATCTCGGTCGGCCATGTGTGGCCAAATCAAATCTCACCAAGTCAGGCCTAACGGAACTTTGGTGTTTCCTGGCATCACCGAGTCTGTGGAGGAATCGGATTCGGTGAGGCTGAGGAAATACCCAATTCGTCTAGGCCTATGGGGATTTGATTGGTCCAGCCTAGCGTGTGAGTTAATTGGATCGACTGTGTCACGCAAGAATGTGGCCATAAGTGAAGCAAGGTAGGGCCCACCACGACATTTGTGAGAAATCCACTGTCCATCCATTTTGCCAGCTCATGTTAGGACTTGGGACAAAAAATGAGTAGCATCCAAAACTCAAGTGGGCCACACGAGTGCAAAAAGTGGGGAAAGAAAAGCTTACCATTAAAACTTTCTTGAGTCCACCTTGACGTTTATAACTTCATATGCCATCCAAACCCTTCATAAAGTTACACCCACTAGGATGAACTGAAAACACAAAAAATTAGCCAGATGCAAAACTTCTGTGGTCCTATGAATTGCTGGGCTTGGCACAACAAGCTCTAAGATGCTTATCAAAGCAAGATGTTGAATGTGCTGGGCTTGTTGAACATGTGAACCATCCATCATATGTACGCCCCACCATGTTGATGTAACCTGGCCCAAAAATAAAGCCAGTATATTCATCAGTTCCTAACATATGTGCAATAGTTTGATGGCCATGATAGCTTCAATTCTTTTCACCCTCCATTTGTTTTTCTTTAAACCATGGTCCACCATAAGAAAAGACCGGCTTGATTCTTGGGCCAGCAGCACTTACAGCTTGGATGACCAACACGTACCAGCTTGCACGTGAGGGGATGCCTGAAGAGTACAAAGGCAACTTGAATCACACGCAATAATTGATTAGTTTTGCATATTTTGCATGGCTTGAGTTGCAGCAGGTGCATCATCAACATTAGCAACATCATATAAGTCTAATTCGAACTAATTGGCATTGGCTACACAATTCCAGTTCTGCCATTCCATTCTAACAAGGACCCAATACTTAAACAATACGTCTTTCAATTCATTCTATCTTCTTCCACTGCTTTTCGGGACTTCTTGCCCTTTAAGGTTGCAGCAAGGGCAATGTTCATAAAATCACATGCTTTTCTTTACCTCTATTTTCCCTTCGCTCTCCGCCAGTGGATGCAAATTGAGCATCCAATCTTCATGGGGTACTCTGTTCCATGGACTCCCACCCATCTTTTAAATGCTGTAACTCCACTGAGGAATTTGCAGCAGCACCACCATCATCATCTAAGCCTTATCCCAAATAATTAGGGTTGGCAACATGAATCCTGTTTCACCATTCCACTCTATCCAGCGCCATACCTTCAGTTAGACATGGAGATTTGCACAAGAGGGATTTGCAGCAACATCCCTGAGCCTAATCTTCCGCCAAAAGTGTAATTTAATCAAAATTGCTTGAGCCGTAGGTAGTATATCAATACAGAACTTTGTAGACCTTTGCCTTTCCTAGCTTTTGGGGGACAATTTCCTGCATATCATGTATGTTAGACTTAGACTTGATGATGAAGATATCCAAGTATTTAAGGCCCTTCAATTGCCGTTATACAAGGCATTGTCTCATCAAGCATATCTTTCCCATCTTGATCATCCTTGTTTCCATTTGAGAAACCATTCTCCGAATCCAATTCGCAGTATGTAACCCCTTTTCCACATTCCACATCTTCGGCTTGTTGGATTGAATTCCCATTTCTTGATTGATCTACTTGTTGTAGAGCATCAGACAGCTGATTCTCTTCAGATGTCGAGACATAAAGCATCACTGGGAGGTCAGGTTTTTGGGGTGGTTCTTTATCAAGGGAAATTGGAGCCTTACCTGGCCTGTCCCCCGCCAAGTCAGCCACCCTTACCTGGTTCAGTTGTGTAATGTTTTATTAGAGATGCAACTGCTTAACTTTTTCATGCCATCAAATTGAAATAGAGGGCATGCTATGCCACTACCTGTAATGGCTTCATAACCACATAATCTTGCTCTTCAGCTCTATTCATTGAATCTTTGGCCTGAAGCTCCATGGATTCTCTTACAAGCTGGCTCAAGAAATTTACATCGTCGGACATGACACCCAGCCCTTTCAACAGCTTCGAGCCAAGCTGTAAACTAGTCTGCATTTACACCACGATGACGACAACAACCAAGCAACAATAACAACAACATAAGAGTTATGTGACAATGTAGTATGCTCAGAAATTCCACAAGAAAGAAAGTTATAGGAAATAGAGAATGACAGACAAAGTTAAAATGACATTTTTGGTTCACATATACAGGGGGAGCCATCATTTCTGTGACTCAGATAGATAGTCCCATGAGCCCATCATGAACAGAACATGCCCCATATGTATCTTCCATAGAAAAATATTTCCCATCTGTTCATATATATATATATATATATATATATATCATTTAATGGCATCCTTGGCTGAACCATCCACTCACAGTTGACTGACTGCATAGTTAACATTGTCCCATGCCAGTGTTTTTTGGCATGGCCTGTCCATAATAAGGCTCGTCATATGACCGGAATGGACCACAGAAGGGTGGGCCCCACACAATTAATGGGCCAAAAAAGTATATCTGTTTGGTTTGGTCAAGCACAACATAATTCCTCAGAGATTTGCCAACCATGAGAAGCAAAAGAAAAAAGGGGAGCCTTTTCCAAGGTACCTCTGCATTTTCGAGTATAGCATCCGTTGCCCCTGCTTTCTTCAGCTCCAAAAGATGCACAATGTCCTGAGCTCTGGCATATATGGGGATCTGCCAAACAGGTTTTGATGTAGCATTTTGGTTGATCAATTGTTCAATAGAAATTCTACAACATCAAAGTGCAATTTGATTGTGTGTTAACATAAAGCTTACAGTCCACAAATTTGATGTCCACAATACATTGCAGGCTAATTCCTTCAATACCAATCCCATCTGCAGTTCTTTTTACTAAGGCTATTCCAATAGTCTTTTCTGTTCGCGAAATTCATTCAGATGGGACATGGTTAAGATTTATTTCCCATGATTTACATGAACACCACATAGAAGGTGTTTGGTCATCACATGCTTGTACCTGTTAGATGAGGTCCTATGTTGACAGGTCCTCCCTTGGAGTAATGCTGTTTTGTTAAGAAGCTTGACCATCTAGTTCACAAGACAGTGAAGTTCTACTGATAATCATCATGCCACAGACTTCTAGATTTTGTTCGTGTTTGAAGTTTGGATTTGCATTGGGTATTGTTTTTGCACTACTCTCCTCCATGTTCAAATTTTGGAACTAAAAAAAAGAGAAGTTTACAAAAATGCAATCCTAATTTGTATAGGTAACTCCTGGGATTCTTGAACAGCATCATGAGGAACTCATTGCACCCAAAAAATGGCAAAGCTGTAGCATTAAACTGACTTCAGTTAGGAAGTGTTTGGATTCAAAGAATCAAAACTGCAGATGTGGAAAGCCCCCTAGAAATCGAACAAAGTGAAAAACATTGGAAATGTTGAGAGTTCAATGGTCAATATATGTTATTTGTTTTGCATGGTTGATTTCCATGGAAATGTTGAAAAGTCAATCTTCAATGGTGAAAGGTGTTTCCTGTTACCATGGAAATGCCCATGGATTAGCATTTTGGAAGAAATCAATTAACTCATTTTTTGAGGAAAAGTGTAATGATGATAGTCAATTTCCACAATTACTCATTTGATGCAGGTCATGACCTACCTAGGCCCATTGGCCCAAGAAGACGTAGGCCATAGCCCATAGTAGGGCCAACATGTGCTAATTTTTGGACTGTTTATTTACAGATTTTATTTATTTATTTATATATATATATATATATATATATATATATATATATATATATATATTTTGGGAAGGATTAAATCAAAGATTGTAATTTACTATTTTTGGGAGATAAGTGGGGCTGATTTAAAGATGCGATTGAAGATACGAAGGAGATGTGATTGATATGATTGAAGATATGTGGCTGATTTAGAGATATAATTACTTTCTATGTTTGCTTTTTCTTATTAGGCTTTTATCATATTAAGAAAAATTGGAATAGTTTAAAATAAATTATAATTGATTTAAAATCAATATCTTAGTTCGGGGGATTTTAATTAAAAGATACATTTATTAGGATTTATAAAAGGGGCTGGTGGTGTAGGAGTTAGTCATTTTAATATTTTTCCAAGTGTGTGAGTTTTATTTATTATTATTTATTTATCTATTTTTAATTAATTTTTTTGTAAGAGAAGAAGGTAGATATCAATAAAGTTCTTTCCCTCTATTCCATTGTTCCTGTGGGTATGCTTCTTTTTTTTTTTGCAATTTGGGTATTGAGATCTCATTGACTCGATAATCGGGTTGCACCGTTATTACAATACAAACGAAAAAAAAAAAAAAACATCATAACTATGGAAATCGGTGTAATTTCCAACCATTTCCAGCTTCCCAAACAGGTTCTTCCTGTAGTTTTATGCAAGGAAGAGAAGGAAGAAAAAGTGGGAGAACAGAGGAGAGAGAGAATGGTGTTGGGCATCCCTGCCTCTTTGCTTTATATACTTTTTTAACAAAGCCAAAAAATGACGAAATTGCCAATCAATTAATTACAATGAGACATGTACAAAACGAGAGCATACCACATAAGACTAGGGCTACATAATCAAGGAGGGCTAGGTTGGCGGTACAACCGAGCAGCCCTCATCACAAACATTCTAGGTCGTACAGTCCACATTCATCACCATCAACACTTTCAACTGGGCAGGTGAGGGTCCTGCCCCACCAAACATAGTCGTGAATTTTATAAACTTTGGTTGGCTTGCAATACTTTGCTACCTTTCTAAATTGATTCACTTTCATCTACTTGAGTTTTTGTTTTTTTTTTAACTTTTCTTTTGTTATTTATTTATTGGCATTCAGAATTATTATTAAAAGAAAAAGGGAAAATGGAACTATTACAGGCACAGGCTCACTGCAAGAGCCAAAAACACACTGAAACCAACCAAGGCAGCAAAGGAAATGCCAAGGAGACGCAATGGAAATGACAGCTTTCTCACACATTCTGCTCCTTTTGGTGTGTGGCTTTGTTATGTGGCCTCCAAGAAATGAGGTTAGAAAGAACCAAAACATAAAGAGTAGCAGAACAATTCACATGAGCGCCATTACCGCAGGGAATGCAAGCCGAATCCTTTGAACTGCCTCGGTTGTCCTTTCTTTCCCTGCATACATGACCATGACAGCTTTTGGAGAAGAAATGCCAGCAGATTGCAGAACGGCTGGACGTGAACCATCTCCATAGAGGATTGGAAAGCCCAGTTTCCGAGCTGCCTGATTCAGTCATGGAAAGCTGATTATGCAGAAAGTCTTGAAACCACCAGCGAGAAGCGAAAAAACTTTTTGACTGCTCATGCTGCATACAAAACGATTCTAAAAATTTGAAGGGCCAATTTGGAAGCTGCCAAGTATGAATTGAGCAGAATCCTACATTGGGTTTTGTGGCAGCATGGAAGATGGTAACTACAGAAGTAGCATCAGCTTTCCTGCTTTTTCCACCTCTCAATTGAGATTTGGGATGGAGTGGTTGCAATTTGCTGCTGAAAGAGGAACTTCCAAACACACCATATGGCTGAGTTGCAGGAAAAAAATTCACTCACCTTTACAACCCCTGGATCAAGATCAAAAGCTGCATAAGGCCACCCGGCAAAGTCACCATCTAGTCCAGAGGCCAATGGAGTTGATAGGAAATTGGCTAGGACCTGTAACTAGGAAGACTTAAACACCTCGAACATATAGATAACTCAATCAAAACTGATATCAAGATAATCACGAGCTAATACCCCACCTGACCCATTTGTCCGAATCCAAGAATGACAACTGGATCAGTTGCATCGAAATTCACAGTGTCAGCAACTTTCTGCAAAGACATCTTAGGATCCACCTACATGCCGTTTTATGTAAATGAAGAACGGTAAACAACTCAATACTCGTTAACTAATAGATGTAGAGTTTAGATACATACGTCCTTCCCCTCAAACTTCTCATCA
This sequence comes from Magnolia kwangsiensis, assembly GCA_037074715.1. NCBI lineage: Eukaryota > Viridiplantae > Streptophyta > Magnoliopsida > Magnoliales > Magnoliaceae > Magnolia > Magnolia kwangsiensis. Next base: position 92,501,311 of record CM073585.1, read on the forward strand.
ATGATCTCGGCAGCTTTCCTTCCAACTTCATTGAGGAATGGGGTCAATGCCATTGACAACACAACAACGATTATAAGCAGCTTGTTCAGCTCAAGTGGCAGTACTCCAAGCCTGCTCACAAAAGAGAATCGTGACACAGCATATTTGGAAATGATCAATAATCAGGTACACTGTCATGGAGATATATGGTGACTGACCTGTTTGCTAGTGAAAATACTACAAAACCAAACTCGCCTCCTTGTGATAGAAGTAGTCCAATTCGTACACTTTCTTGAAGTGTTAATCCAACACGGGGACCTATCGCAGTTATTATAAGTGTCTTGATGACAATTAGACCTGCCAAGAGTGAAAGTACATTTGGCCATTCTCGGAGAAGGAGCTGCATAGCAAAGAGCATAAGTTGTATAGAGAAAGCCTTGGGAGCAAATTGTAGCAAAATTTCTGCTACACACACATAAAAAGCACTTGATGCTATGCTCGTTATGCTACAAAATGCAAATTTCATTGTTCTTATATGGTATTTCTCCCTATGTGAAAAACATCAATTTTAGAAGCAGGAAGAATCCATCGAGTTCACTTAATCTTCAGTAAAAATTATTGTTCATTTGGTGGTAACGTCTTACAAAATAAATAAAAATGTTGAGAATGATACCTGAAAATCCCTTTTATCTAAACAATCTTTACATGCACGCACAGACTGGTGAACTCTAGAAGCATATGGCTACAAGATCATGTTATATTGACATTCTACTTTTAAGTAGTGTATCATGTACATTTAAATATGCATATTGGCATGCAAACACGTACCTATTTACACAAAATGGGGCTGTTCTAAAATGTACCTATATTTGCTTATTTGTACAGTATAAAATATTTGTAATACTGCTTGATTGCAAGAATTAACCATATTAACGATAGAACAAATTAACTATATTGGCTTTCCAATAAATAACAATATTAGCTGATATTTATTATGGATTTTGCCAAGAGTATTCTATAAAAAAATGTTTAACTTCTGCTTAAAGGTAAGAGGTACTTGCTAAATGCTGGTAGATAGTAGACATCAAGATCATTGAATCACCCATCTAAACCAAATGCTCCAAAATCCCAGACTAACAAATCTTCATGTTCAAATTGGTGCAATTGACCCATGATACATTAGAGACTGGAAAAAGTGACCGCACACATGAAAGCATGTACCACGTTCACATTGGAACTCACACATGCAGTTGATGATAGACGCCTATGAGAATAATGTATCATATAACAAGAAAATTGTGAAATATTTTGACCTAGCTTTCCTTTGAAATAGTGGTTTAAATTATCCTAAGATGGCCTGCATTCAGGTGTTCATGATACAGATAGTTAAATTCTGGCTCCTTTGTAGTGCTATCAACAGGTGGTATTCAAGACTGAGAGTTGTATGCTATCATACCCATAAATGAATCTAAGGGAATTGATTCAGATCCTGTAGGATTCCGTATGGAAAATGTACATGAGGTACCGGATCTGAATCCAATTGACCCTAGATCCAACCTGATTAGTAATGGGCCTGATATCTGGACCCTGATCCAATTAAATTGGACCAGATACTTCGTTATCCACAGAATAGGGTACCCATTGACAGCCCTGCTCCTCTGACTGCAACATTTGAATAGAACAAAAATATGATCACACGCCCATGCATATTTAAAGTCAAATGCATGCAAGGACAGCCTAAAAGGTAGCTTAAATCCAAAATATAGGAATTCATGTGCAAGCAAACGGTGGAGTGCATGATTAAATTTGTAATATAACCCATGATCTGGAATACAAGAAAAAAGAAAAGAAAAAAGTTTCAGAACTTCTACATATATTGCCCAGTAAGAGTAAAAGCAGCATCTCACATAATAAGAATTGTGAACCTACATTCTTAAAATACCTGCATGTCGATGGATGTTCCTGTAGTTACAAAAAATAACCCAAGAAGCAAGCCTCGAAAGGGCCTTATGTCGGCTTCAATCTGTGTCCGGAAATTGGTTTCTGCTAGAAGTGCCCCAGCCAGAAATGCACCAAGCTATGCAACAATAACAGATTCATTAAATACATTAACTAGGAAAACTAAGGATTTTAGCCGGTTTACAACTTTCAGACAAATTATCAAACCGTGTCACTGAAGCCCAAGTATTGGGTCATGAGTGAAGTCCCTGCAACTGTAAGCAAACAGAGAGCAACAAAAGCTTCTGAGCTCCTTGATTCTGCAACAACCTGCATTTTAATGTAATTGGCCTCAAAAAATCTCTTTTCTCATGCACCATGAAAACGTTAAATATGACAGATGGAGATTTGAGTTATCATTAGGAATCTGATACCAACTTCAAAGATACGTCTGAGTAGGTATTTTCCTCCAAGGGAAAGCAGGCCAAGTCCACCTAGAGCCTTCAAACTTTCTGTAGCTAGCATTGGCCAAATGCTTTCCTCCACTAGGTTCTGCAAGAAGGGACCAAATAAATTATAACCATATTTGGTTTGAACTGATTGATAGATGCACTTGACAGGCTGAAACATGCACTGTATATAAAGTTATAGTGCCAAACAATATGAACCTCTGTGGAGAGGTCTTGAAAGTTTTTTCCGCAGTAACACAAAATTGGAGTTTGATTAGAAACCTCATAGATGGTATCATCATAACGTAAAGTGGACGAAGCTGGATATAAGAGGTTTAGACTTAAGAAGCATGCTGAATTACTAAACAATTTCATTAAAAAAATGTGCAGAAATTGTCACTGGTAGCAAGGAAACATCAGAGCATCTGAACTAAAGAACACAGGTTTCTTTTATGCCATGAGATTTCAAATTCCGATGTGGATTTGAGGAAATGGGATGGATGAATGATGAAAAGCTGTAACAGCAACTCAACTGGATTTCTCGTACAGATCAATTATTGCATAGTTTGCATGTGTGAAAGTTGATAAGATCACGGTAGAAGAAATGAGAAAACAACCAAACTATATCACCGGTTTATGAATGAAGGACATGGACAAAGCTAGTGGGACTGAAAACAGGCCAAAGCACACAGCTGCATGGAAAATCAAAGCTGGACTACACATACAACATTGTAATTTCATTTTGATGATGAAGTGATTAACCCCAGGTCGTCCGTCTTTATATTGGACAAGAAAAAGGCATAAGCAAACTGTGGAGTACTTTAAGACGGAAAAAACAAGTTAAATAATATAGATAGGGGAGCCACTATTTACGCTGATACACTTGCTCTTTTTTATAGATACTATTGTATTATCAAGAGAGGCAAAAGGGTGTGTTCAGGCTGAATTGGGCTGGGTTCGGGCTTAGGCCTACTTAGCATCTTGTGTTGGCTGGGCTTAGGCCCCCTTCTCCTGTAACAGGCTGGAGATAGGTCCTTTCATAATAGCCAGTGGCAGGCTTGGGCTGGAGTTAGGCCTATTGTCCTAGTCTTTCAGGCTGGACATGGACAAGCCCTGGCATGGGCCATACTGGCTCAATTAACAAGAGGGGAATTTTTATTTTTATTTTTCAAAATTAACATCTGAGAAAAGAAGCAAATAACTCCACTTATGTACATCCTAACTGAATGCATGACCTCATTGCAGTAGCCCAAGCATCATGCAATGATAACCAAAACAACCTGTTGTGATTGCACAAGAATGACAACAGCTAAATTGGGGAGAACTAAGGTCCCATTTGGTGAGTGGCATGTTGCAACATGGTAGCACCCTAGGAAGGACTTACCACAGGAAACAAGGGCAAGTTGAAGGAAAAAACACTACTTAGTGTAATGCAGGGGCGTTTTCACACCGGGCTTGAGTGGGGTTGCTTGTGGGATGCAAGGGCACACTCGAGGTGGACAGCCCGTGTGAGACGGGCCACACCTGTGTGAGGCGGTGGCTTGTGTGAGGCGGTACCCATGTGATTTGGGGCCCACAAGGGGGCTCGGCCGAGGTCCTAACCCATGAGATGTGGGGCCTGGGCTATGAGATAAAAGGATTGATTCGCCATGCTCTATCAGTACGAGCTTTTAGAGCAAGTGGTTAATTGTCCTGCATCAAATTGGTATCAGAGCGGGAGGTCTTGTGTTCGAGAATCTTCACCGGGGGTGATTAATGCAGGGGCATTTTCACATCAAGCTCGAGTGGGGTTGCTTGTGGGATGCAGGGGCACACTCGGGGTGGACGGCCCGTGTGAGGTGGTGGTACCCATGTGATTTGGGGCCCACGAGGGGGGTTTGGCCGAGGTCCTAATCCATGAGATGTGGGGCCTAGGCTATGAAATAAAGGGATTGATTCACCATGCTCTATCAATTCGAGCTTTTAGAGCAAGTGGTTAATTGTCCTGCATTAGAGTGAAGTTGAAAGTGGTAGAAATTAGTGGGTAAAAGTCGAGATGTCCCAAAAGACCATCTCAAGGGAATTCAAATTCACATTGGTTCCCATGCAACACCAGCAGAGCAGCAAACAACATCCTTAAACCTAGAGATTCAATCATGTATATATAGAAAAACATGAAAAGTGACAGCATAAGGATATAATTCATGTGACCACACAAGTAATTGAAGTCTGTCTGATTTCCCCACCAAAAATTTCCAAACGGAACAAATATACTTTGCAAAATCAATTTCAAGGCCAGGAAGTACCACAGATGCAATGCAGTATTTCTTCTATGGTAAATTCAGTTGGACAATTTCAGTGCTAGTATACATGTAAACTTTTTGCATACCTGACTCTCTAGCACTGGAAGTATGACTAAGAGGGGGACAACAGCTATGTCCTGCAGATATCAACCAGTGGGGATCAAAGTAGTTATCGACTTGATATTTTTTGTTGTGCATTGTGCATGACTGCACTAATCCAAAATCAAAAGCACAAAATGGAGGCAACAGAGTTGCATCATTCGTGACTGTATAGAAAATAGACAAAGAAATAAAGTGCAAAAAAAAATAAAAATAAAAAAATGGTGAGAACCTGTAGCAGAAGAATCCCCAGAGTTGCTGAACCCAATCTTGTCGGGAGCTCTCCCTTCTCTGCAAGAAGCTACAAAGTACACTTGGTAAGCTCTCAATTAGCATATCAGATACTATCATCATTACTTCATATTCCAATGCAGGGGTAGCTGTAATTCATGTACACATTACATCAACCAAAGGATAATGGTCAGTCAGAAGCATACTTGTTTCAGACTTGGATCATCTTTAATGTTAAATAATGAACAAGATTAAAATTACGTCCATTTAGATCTATTCCAAGTTTAACCAGGATAGTGGTCAGTCAGAAGCAAGGACCATGGAATTCCACTTCCACCAAAATTTTAGACGAAAACTGTTGAAATATATTGAGCTAGTTGTCCTTAATCCAAAAATTTGGAGGAGCAATGCTGCCCATCTTGTGCCAAAACACAAGGGAAAACAATCAAATCCTTACAATGCAGGACTATCCATATTGAAGCTTTATATCAAAACTGATATAAGTAATGCAGAACCAAAAATAAAAAGAACACTATTGAATGTAAAAAATATAAAAATAAAAATACCAATCTATTGTTCACACCATGATAGTTTTAGCAGCATCCCAACTGCATACAAAGCATCACATCTTTGTATGAGCATAGCATCATACTATTCTTCTATTGAGCACATACCCAATAGGTTTGGAGGAATCAGTCCATAAAGCAAGAGAACATCTCCATGCATAAAAACTTCAATTCTTCGTTTCACTACTCATGAAAAGGGTCTTTGCATGTTCATACACTTTTAGCAAAGCAAAAGAAACCCTATAATAATGCTGATCAATAATCATCCATTACTAGTAATCCCAAACATCTGTTAATAAAAAACAAACAATGACGACAATATCCCTAAACCCAATCACAAGCATAGAAGCCTTCTGTGGGTATGTACTCACTCACTTCACATTAGAATCACATGATCTTTGGCATGTATGAATGCTAATTCAAAGGATTTTGAACAGGACCAATTTTATCCATTCAGATAGGTGCCCAAAAGTGGTCTGCAAATAATTGTTGGAAGTACCTAACTTGAACCTGAAGTAACTAAATTGGGTAGAACTGGATGTTATTTACGAATTAAGACTGCCAACTAAGAAACCTCTGAATAATGTGGACCCACAAAATGATCGGTCAGATTGTGAACCCACAAACTATCAAACAATCTGATCATCAGGTCACCTTGTTCAACAGATAGATTATGGAATGATTTCATGTGTTGAATGGACAGATGATGGGACCTCTTCATCATCGCTGGTTCACCTTTGGATATGCATCACCTTATCATTTAGGTAAAATGCCCCCAAAAGCATGTGTATGCCAAGTGGCTTGACAACTGAGAAGCCCTTTCATGATGACATCCAATTCTTAGATGGGATGGGACCACCAAAAACAATTTCTAAACACAGTAGAATGGTGAATCTACGAACTTTCCAAAATCCAAATAACCAAAACACACTAGCAGAGACCTTAGCATATCTTACACACAATATGCCCTACAAGACCAAGGAGAACAACTTAGCCACATGCACTTTGTGCAGGGTCATTTGTTCCATATGAAAGACAGAACTAACAATCAAATCCAGATAGACATTAAATAGAATCACATAGAAGTGATGCACCTAATCTGCCTGCGGATATGGATGAAAATATGCATATGCAAAACTATTTATTTTTAATTCATTAGAAAATGTGTAAGTAGCTATCCCTTTTACCTTTTTCATTTAAGTGAACATATCACCAGTGACAAATTAATCTTCTGCAGTGAACCATTTATTGGCTAATATCCTTGATGAGGGCTTTGAATCACACATATGAGCCATTAGGCAAAGAAAAGAAAAGCATATCAGTGTAAGGGTTCTCTATTAGATTTCTGGTCGAGTTTCCAATGAAGAATACACAGGAAATCAGATTTATCATATGTGGAGGAAGATTCAAGGGCAGAAAAGTTCAAGAGATGCAGGGTCTGTAAAATGGAGAAAGTATCAGAGACAAGCTTTCTAGTGTGACATTTAGATGTTGAAGATTCTAGGACTTTTAGAAAGCTCATAAAAAAGGAAAAACTCAAGAAAGTGCAAGACAATGATATTCATAAAATTGCTAGCAACAATGATATTCATAAAATTGCTAGCATTTTGGGGGACGTCTTGCCATCATTGCAACCCAAAAGGGAAGAGTATACACCTTGTTCACCTATACACCATGTATAATTCTTTTGAAATGCAGAAAGCAAAGTGACAACGCTAAGATCAGATCACTAGATGCTAGGATCCAAATGGAACCTTAATGACATTATCCAAAACCTTCCATGAATAGAAGACAAGCTGGAAGAGTCGAAGTAGGTGGCTGATATTTTGGTTCAGGGTGTTTATAGAGTGTCTCTTTCTATTGGGGATTCTCCCTCTTCCTTGATGTAGCTCACTTAGAAAAAAAAAAAAAAATCTTCAAAAAAGAGAAGAAAAAAGAAAGAAACAAAGGAAATAAAACAACAACAACAGCAAGAAGCATTGCCAGCCAAAGAAAGACACTCACTCCTCAAGCTATCAGTACCATCAACATAGATAGTTGTCTTAGTAGAGTAATGCCAAACTCTCACACACTCTACTTTGATTGCCTTCTCATACTAGCAACCATCTTCCACAAACTTACACCACATTTTTCCAATATTTGATCTTTCACACCCTAATTGCCAATTTACCATTAGAAGCTCCAACACTTGTGTTAGTTTGGAAAAGATAAATAGGTATATATTTATGGCAATATGCAAGGTAGAGATATTCCAGTTAATAGAGTTTTACATCCAACCACTTGAATAAAAAGAGGGCTTAGGGTCCTCTTCATTAGTAAACCTACGACTTGCTGGCACTGCTGACAAACAGGATTCCCAGCATGAGAGGCTCGTATCTTGGTGTTCCAAACCATTGATTTGATGGCTAACACTGTTGATGAAGGTTGACCGAGAAGCCTCCTAGATTGGATGATCCTAAACCTTCTATTGGTTGTGGACAAATAGATAGTTAAGAGAGTACAGAAATGGTCAACATTCCAAGGAGAAACGTACCGAAGGGTGGTCATCCAATCTGGGAGATTGCCAAGGCATCTCTCATCCAGAGCGAGGGCCATCGATCAACAGTTGAATCACTAAACCATAGGCCCCATATTCAGGGAACCCTGTGTGTGGGAAACTGTTTACTGCCGAGTGAGATCCTATGATTCCTCATGAAGAAAACCTTTTCGCAAATTCCAGAATCTAGAACATGACTGCTCAAAATGCCATCCACATCAGTCTTGTTTCCCTTTCACATGTGCACTGTTGAGATATAAGTTTCTAAGAGCCTCTTTGTAATAAAATGAATGAGGGCTTATTTGTAATTTCATTATAAGCTTTTTTTCATAAAAGAATGAGAATAGGGCAGCCAGCCCTAACTTCTTTCTCGTTTCATTCTTCTTGTCTCTTCTCTCTTCCTCTCTTCTTCCTTCCCTCTTCCAATCTATCAGTCCTATCACTGACCCTCATCTTCTACTTGGTATCAGAGCAAGTCCTTTGGGTGGGACCCACTGCTAACGTCATCACTCCATGTGGGAGGCATCAACAGTGTACCTTTGGTTAGGTCCCTTGATGGAGAAATGTATGGCATTCAAAAGATGGTGGTTTTAGAAGATTTTGGTAATTTTTTCAACATTTATTGGATTATTTTGTGGGAAGATGTTTGTTTCTGAAGACTCAAGTTCCATTTCTACAATAGGTATCTATGGTGACAAACCCAATGAGCCAATCACAACTGTGAAGTTGGATGGTACGAATTTCTAGAATGGTCTTAATCCATCAAGATGTGTATTGGCAGGTGAGGGAAACTAGGGTATGTGAATAGTCAGATTAGAGAACCAGTTATGGACAATTCCTCATACGATAAGTAGGAATAAGAAATTTTGATGGTGATGTCTTGGCTTCTTAATTCTATGCAACCTCATATTACTAAAGGTTTTTTGTTCCAATAGACAACCAAAGAACTATGGAGATAAAGTTACCAAAACTTCAAGTGACAAAATATTGCTCATGTCTATCAATCGTGTTGGCAGATTGCTACTATCCATCAGGGGGAGAAAAGTTTTGCTACATATTACTCCACTCTACAGGGTTTGTAGGAAGAGTTTGATCATTATCATTTATTACAATGTTATACTAATGTTGATGAGGAGAAACAAACAAACAAGTCGAACATAACGGAATATTTGATTTTTTGGCTGGGTTGAATTTTGAATGTGAGTTTATCCATGTGCAAATTTTGGGGAGACATGGACTTTTGTTATTAGACCAAGTTTATTCTTTAGTACAAAATGAAGAAAGCAGGAAGAAGGCCATGCAACCAATTCCTTCTAACAGTAACCATTTGGCCGTTTGAAACTCTTCCGGTCCCCTTAGAGGGGGAAAATGACTCAATTGGGAGCTCAGTGAGAGGAAAGAGAGACATCTTCCTCTAGTTTGTCCTCTTCTTGTTCCTGACCCCGTTCCTTGCAGTCCGTTGACTGATGTCCCAGTTAATCTAGGGCGTACTACTACTAATATAGTGAAGGAACTACGAGTATATTTGAGACACCAGAAAGTGATGATCACTGAGACACATCCACTCATTGATTCTAATTCCTTGGAACCAAGTATTGTTTTTCTTTTGTTAGTTCATAATTTTTTTCTAAGGATAATCCTCCCTTTGCTATACAAAAAGGGAAGCGTCAGTGTACTTCACATCTTATATCTAAGTTTGTCTTATATGACCTTGTCCCCTTCCTATCATTCTTTCTTTTCTTTAACTTCCTTTTGTGTCTTTACCTTCAAGATTTCAAGAGGCAATGATGCAGGACAATTAACCACTTGCTCTAAAAGCTCGAACTGTTAGAATATGGCAAATTAATCCCTTTATCTCATAGCCTAGGCCTCACATCTCATGGGTAAGGACCTCGGCCGAACCCCCCTCATGGGCCCCAAATCACACAGGCCGCCCACCCCGAGTGTGTCCCCGCATCCCACAGGCTACCCCACTCGAGCCCGGTGTGATATGCGCATTAATTACCCCCGGTGAGGAATCTCGAACACGAGACCACCCCCATGGGCCCTGCCCACCCCGAGTGTGCCCCTGCATCTCACAGGCGACCCCTCGAGCCCGATCTGAAAATGCCCCTGCATTAATCACCCCTGGTGAGGAGTCTCGAATACGAGACCTCCGGCTCTGATACCAATTTGATGCAGGACAATTAACCACTTACTCTAAAAGCTTGAATTGTTACAGTATGGCGAATTAATCCCTTTTATCACATAGCCCAGGCCTCACATCTCATGGGTTAGGACCTCAGCCGAACCCCCCTCATGGGCCCCAATTCATATGGGTCACCCACCCTGAGTGTGTCCCCGCATCCCACAGGCTACCCCACTCGAGCTCGGTATGAAATGCGCATTAATCACCCCTAGTGAGGAGTCTCGAACACGAGATCTCCCCCGTGGGCCCCAAATCACGTGTCACCCACCCCGAGTGTGTCCTCGCATCCCACAGGCTACCCCACTTGAGCACGGTGTGAAATTCCCCTGTATTAGGCAATCTCTAATCCAAAGTAGTGTGAGGCTATGATGGAAGAGATGAGAGCATTGATTAAAAAAAAAGGCATGTTGAAACTGATAGACTTGCCTAAAGGAGCTAGTAGGTTACAAATGGGTCTTCATAGTGAAAGACAAGGAAAATGAGTCCATTGAAAAGTACAAAGCTAGACTTGTTGTTAAGGGGTACACTCAAACATAATGGAATTGACTACAAGGAAACATTTGTGCCCATAGTCAAGATGAACTCCATACAGTTCTTGCTGTCACCTGCAATGAATTTTTCGTAGCTATTGTATCAGGTAGATGTGAAGAATGCGTTTCTCCATGGAGACTTAAAGGAGAAAGTGTATGTGGCTCCGCCACTTGGTTTCAGGTTCCCCAACAATGAAGGAAATGTTTGCCGGTTAAGGAAGCCTATTTATGGTCTCGAACAATCTCCCAGGCTCTGTTAGAGAGGTTCAACCAGGCAGTGTTCGAATTATCTCTGATATTATCGAAATATCTCCGACATTAGCTCAACGATACCGATAACGCTGGTAATATAAAAAATTCCAAGTATTAGCAATGTATCGCTAAGTATCGCTAATGTATTAATATCACTAATATAATCGCTAATATTTTCAACTATGTAAATTCTAGGCGTCACTTGTATTGCCAATGCATCAATATCGCGCCAATGTATTGCCCGTATTTTCGACTATGTAAATTTTAAGTAATGCTTGTATCATAAGTGTATTAGACGATATTTCAATGATATTGCCAACGTATTGATATTATCAAAATTTTATTTATTAGAAAAAAAATTATTTCAATTTTTTTCATGGGAACATGGTTGTATCGTGTTCAATTTGTCATTGATAATATCTCGATCTTATCAATATTGCAACATGCGCGATATTGAGACCACAATCTTTCATTTTCTTTCCAATTGTTGATGGATTTCTTGGTGAAATATCATGTGTTGTTGATATTTTGCAATATCGATGCATGTTTGGATGGAAGGTTGGATGGTTAAATAGGTAGGATGGGATGGTTGGACTGATTTCTTACAAGTGTGCATGCTTTTAAGGCCCCATTAAATGGAAACTTGTTATGTATGTATTTTTTTTTTAAATTTCTAAATATACAAATATGTACATTTTAACATCTCCTGAAGTTTCACTGAAAATTCCACCGTTTTCCCCACGTTTTCCTGCATTTCCAGTTATCAACGATATTATCGGCGATATCGATATTATTTCCGTATCCTTGGCCAATGAAACTTGTAGTGATACTGATATTTTGAACACTGCAACCAGGTAGTGAAGAGGATTGTTATTCCCAGAGTCACGCCAATTATACTCTCTTTGTAAAGCGATGAGGACTTTGGGAAGAGATATATCAGAGATTGGTTGGCTGATTACTTCATCTATCTCTCACTCAACCTAATATAACATATGTAGTGTGGTAAGTCAGTTTATGTAGGCACCACAAGTTCCTCACTTGGAAGCTATTGAAAGAATCCCAGGGTATTTGAAGACACCTCCTGGGAAGGGCCTCTTATTTGTGATCATGGTCATCTCCACATAGAAGCCTATATCGATGCAAATTAGGCCATTGATGTAGATGGCCAAAAGTCAACTACAAGATATTGTACTCTTGTGAGAGGAAACTTGGTTATGTGGATAAGCAAGAAACAAATTGTAGTGGCTAAGTCTAGTGCAAAAGCAGAGACTAGGGCTATATGGCTCATGGTGTAGCAGAGTTACTTTGGTTGAAAATTCTGTTACGTGATTTGAGAATCATGGCATATTCTCCTATGAAGTTGTTTTGTGATAGCAAGGCAACCATCGACATTGCACAAAACCAGTTCAGCACGACCGTACCAAGCACATTGAAATTGACAGGAACTTCATTAGTGAGCAAGTTATCTATTAAGAACTTTTCTTACCTTTTGAAACGACTGAGAATTAGCTTATTCTTAAGACAAAGTTAGAATCTCTTCTTAGCAAGCGTGGCATGATAGACATTTATGCCTAGCTTGAGAGGGAATGTTGAGATATAAAGTTTGTAAGGGCCTCTTTGTAATAAAAGGAATGTGAGGGGCTTATTTGTAAGTTTTTTATAAGCTTTTTATAGAAAAAAAATGAGAATAGTAAAGCAGGCACTAACTTCTCTCCCCATTTTTCATTCTTTTTCTCTTGTCTTTCTCTTCCTCATTTGTTCCTTTCCCTCTTCGAATCTTTCAATCCTAGCACCTACCCTCATCTTCCACTTGCACCATATGACAGAATAAGCAAGCATGATAAGCTGATATCATTTATGGTAAACTGTAAACGAGACTAATCAAAATAGCCCCAAAAAGATTGAATTCTTTATATATTTTGCAGAATGCTCTTTCTGTCCCTTCAATTTCATATTTCTGCATGTTATAAGGGCATTATCACGTACCATAAATGGAATTAATGACCTCTTACATATGATGGTTATTAACTTTTGCATCAATGTGGCAGAAAAGCACTTCTGAAACAAAATATTCTTCAAGTATACGCAGCAACCAAGACATTCAGATTAAGCATATGGCTGGTAATCCACAATGATTATTTCAGTGTGACATTAATTTGTTAGTGTTCAGAACTTTAATGAGTTTGTCATATGAATGTATTTCCAAATGCCCATTCCGGTCCACAAGAAAACAACTTCACTTACTTAAAAATCAATTTTTAATCAAGAATTGTTCAATAAATCGTCAATCTCAGTACGCAATATGTGCATACCTGTAAAACAAAAGCTGAAGATGACAATGACAGAGCAGCACCAATCACTACAGCCTCATCAATACTTCTAATGTTGACCTGCATTTCACTTAAACCAGATAGCATTAAAAATACTATAGACAATGTCCAAAAATATGGAAATGGAATTATTAGTTAAATGAATACAAGTAATTTCAAAGTAAAATACATTCAAATTAATTTCAAATGTCATAGACAACTTCGAACAACTCACATAAATATAATCTCAGAGAATGGAGGACTTCAAAACAATCCTGTATTGCATTTCAGAAGGAAAAAGAAAAGAAAAGAAAAGAAAAGAATAATCTTTTCACGTGAACACGTGAAATAGGAAACATCAAACACCCAAGACCATAAACATTTTAGCAGGAAAAACTGGTTCCTAACCAGATCAGAGCATGGTGGCTCCAAAACAATCCTGCATTGCATTTCATAAGGAAGCAGCAAACAAAAGAAGAAGAAAAAGGAAGGAAACAAAATCCAGACATGACTGTTAAATGAAATCCTCCAACTTTGATGTCAATAAAGTTAGATTAGTATAGTTCTTACCAGATCAGGCCTTGAGTGGAAAAGGAACTCCAAAATCTTTGTTCCAATGGCCCCATTTGGTGGAAGCTCAAATGCCGTAAAAGCAAGGGTAGACAAAACAACCTTCAAGAATAATAATAAATTAAAAAAACGTAATGAATTCCTCACCCATCTAGCATGCACGGAATAACTAACTACTGCATTAGAAACAGCATAGCAAAACTAGTCATCATAGAAGAACTAGCAGCACAGGCTTAAACATGTAAGATCACAATGGAAACATGTTTCAAAATCAAATTTTAAATCCATTCCCCCAGAACTCCTCCAGATGATATCCCTTGCAAGGCCCTTTGTAAAAGGACCACCAAATTTTCTTTTAACTGGACAAAATTAATATTCACTAATCACTACTCCATCTCCGAGTAGCTGTCTAATGTAACTATGCCTCAAACTCATGCGTCTGGGTTTCCCACTTTAAGTTTGGTTATAAGATAGTGACAATGTTTGCCCACTATCATAATGTAAAGATATAACAAGTATTAGCTTTGGATCATAAAGGAATCTCTAATAACAACTCCATTAGCCATTCTGCTTCTTTGCCAGCTGCAATCAATGCAATTAACTTTAATTTCATTGTGGAATGAGTTGTGCATTTTAATTATTGGATGCCCAAGACACAATGGCTCCATCAAGTGTAAAGACCCACCCATCGACTTGTTATAATCTGTTATCCAGCTTGCATTGGTGTACTGCTTCAAGTAAAGTTGGATATCTTGGAAGTCTAATCCATAATCCATCGTCTTCTTTAATTATCTAAAATTCCTACATACAACATTTCAGTGTATATGACTAAGATTATTTGTAAACCTACTTAGTACTTCCATAGCAAAGGCTGCATCAGGTCCAGACGCCCAGTACATTGCAACTACCAATCACACTAGCATATTGTAGTTGAGATATGCATCTATCTTCTTTTTTTTTTTTTTTCTATATTTTATGCTAGAATCTAAAGGTGTAGTGCAGATTTAGATTCTTTACATCCGCAAATTGTGATTATCTTTTCTATATGGTGAGATTAAGTTCAGGTTATACTTAGTCTATCATCAACTTCATTCCTGAGATTACATTTGCACCACTCCTGTCTTTCATATCAAAACATGATGATAATAACTTCTTTGCTTTTAAAATAAATATTAACATATGATTGACTTACAAACATATTATAATACTTCTGGTTTTTGATAATTTTAAGTATACACACTTGCCAGCCTTATTTACTCTAAAGCCATGAGAAATTATAACCTGATCACATTTCTCATGCCACTGTTTAGGTTGTTGTTTTAAATCATAGTAATTTAATGAGTCTATAATAAACCCTGTGCTCTTGATTATGCATATAAAACCTTCGGGTTGCACCATGAATGTTTTCTCATTTAAATTATCATTTAAGATATATTTTTTTTCATTTGACAAATGACAAATCTATGAATAATGCTAGAGCTATTAGTATTATGATTGTGGTTATTTTAGCTACAAGGGCATATGTGTCAAAGTAGCCTACGCCTTTCTTTTGCCTAAATCCTTGGGCTACATGCCTAGCATGAAGCTTTTCTACGAATAGATCTACTTATAGTTTCCTTTCGAATATCAATTTACATCCAATTGGCTTACACCCAAGGGGTAAGTCTCCTAGTTTCCACATGTTATTAGCCCATTATGGAAGGCAAAAGATTATGATAAAAGCACAGTGTCTCTTTAAGACAAAAAGGTGCCTTGGAAAGGCAATCCCACTTCATAAATAGAAGGTTTGGATCCATAAAACCCATCCCTTACATTCCAGAGACCATCTCCCTCATTCCAGAAAACTATCTCCTCCATATTACTCCCTCATTATAGAGGCTTTCTCCCTCTTATGGACTCATTTGGATTGTGGTAACAGAACAGAAAAAAAAAAGATAACTCAAGAGTTTTCCATTGTTTGGACCATTGGGTTGTTTGGATAACAAAGGAAATAGAGAGGTTGGAAATAGAAATCATTAGCCTTATCCACGGTCAAATTCTCATGCACAAGACCCCCAGAAATGGAATCCATGGGAATCCATCATTGGATAATCATTGAACTTTACTTTACTTTTCTCACAATCCAAACAGGCCCTAAGAGTCTACCCTCACTTGGAGAGGATAATTGAATAGAAAAGAAGTGTGGGCAAATGTGGAGAATCCATAGATTCCTTACATTCTACATACATTCCAAAAACTATCTCCCTCAGTGTAGAAATAAAAAATAAAAAATTATATATATATATATATATATATATATATATATATATATATATCCATACAATCCTTACATTCTAAATACATTCCAAAGACAATCTCCTGCATTATGAAAAGATATATTGATGGGGACATTAGAGGACGTACTTGGGTGTACCAAAGACAAAGATGACCACCCACGTCAGCGCAACTTTCTTTGTGGATGGGAGACGAGTTTCAGATGGGGCCCGCCAGGCCATTTTGAAGACCTCACATGCATTGGACGTGCATCAGGAAGACCCAACCTTGGGATAATGTATGTGGGCTGAGGAGATCATTGTAGTCATAGGATTTCTATTTCGTGTCGATTCGACCGTTGGATCTTATTGATCAGGCCATCAGGCCACTAGATCTTTTAGATTTGGGCCCCTTGGACTCTGATCTTGTTTTCATTATGTTTTTTGTTATTTTTAGGAGTTATTTGATGGTTGAGATTGATAATATATATTTTATTTTTCTTATTTTGAATAATGTGTCACTTTACTTAAGTGAGTGACATAGTTCTAATTATGTTGAATTTTAATTTCAATTTTTTTAATTATAAAACCACAAGGGAAGTGGAGTTCCAACCCTAGTGGACATTTGAGAAGGAAAAAAAAAAAGAGAGAGAGAGAAACTCTCTTGTATGAAGGAATTTTTCTCATTGTTTTCTAGGGTTTTTTTTTTTTTTTTTTAAGGAAATCTTCTCATGCACCAAACAAGAGAAGGAAAAAAAAAAAACCCTTCCTTCCAATTAAATTATGGAAGGGTAGAAACTTGTTTGGTGGTGGATTCCCCAAGGTACATCCTTCCTCTTCTTCTTCTTCGAAAGGTAGTCTTCTTCTTACATTCTTCCCCTCTTCTTCGAAAGATATTCTTCTTATTATTCTTCTTCTCTTATCTTCCTCTTTTTCTTCCCATTACAACCTTCTAAACCCTAGACCTTCAATTTCTTATTTTCTCCAATTTCTAAAAACCCTAATTCTAAAATCCTCAATTCCCATGAACCCAAATTTTTCAAATTTCAGATTTTTCCCTTCTTAACCCTAATTATAAAACCTACTAGTCATCTCCTTTAGTGTGGAACGTGCCTATGCTAATTTGGAAGTTCTATCCTTCCATCGATCCCAGTTTTAATTGATTTATCTGATTTCTTGGAATGCGAGCATGTGATTTAAGTAAAATCAGATTTTATTTCCTATTGTTTACTCTTAATTACTTGGTGGATTAGCATCTCTTGTTAATTGAATTACTTTATGGAATCTTTTATAATCTTTACGTTGCATGCTAGCATTAAATCATGTGTCCTGCATCATATATCCCCCATACTACTCCTTGATTTTAAAGGCTTTCTCTCTTAGTACGGAGAATATACCCTCACTCCATCAGTATAATAGAGTAGGAAAGAAGTGTGAGTAGAATACCAGGAAAGCATAATTGCATTCCTTTTAGCACATCTCTTCTTTAAGGTGTTTAGGGTTGTTCTTCAGTGATGCAAAAATTGTGCAACAATAATCATTGATTGGGCTTGAATTATCCTGGAGGCAGACTTGTTAGAACCTTTTTTTTAGCAATTCAGGCTAGCAATTCAGGCAAGCATAATGTCTCCTCTTGTCTACTTTCACCAACATTGCATATTATGCCTTCCATGGTGCATAGATGCTAAGGCCCGCAACACATGACAATATTCTTCAATATGGGTCATCTATGTATGATTCATAATGGTGTAGCTAAGAGGGAGTGACTGTGGTCTGTTGGCATGCATGTTTCGTGCCTGAGCAAGGTATTCTATATTGGTAACGATCATAGATATGAGTTTTGGCATCATATCAGCCGAAACGACCATATCGTATCCGTATCGATATGAGACTATACGCGATACAACCCATATGGGGTTGTATCGATCCGATAAGACAAAAACTGACCTGTATCGGCTAATAAGGGGTGTATTGGCATCGAAACGAGGCTAATATAGTCGATACAGAGCAATACGACCGTAAAAGCCATTTTTTTCTCTTTTTTTTTTCTTTATTCAAAATTTCACTCATCTCCCCTTTTTTTTAAAAATAAAAAATAAAAATAAATTTAAACCATGGTAGAAGCTTAAAAACTCACTTTAAGCTAGATCTAGACCTATTTTGGGATCAAAACAAATGATTTGAATGAGATTCAACAAATTAAAGCGAAGTGGATCATTATGGGGAAAATCGGAAAGAATGGTAAACCTTCACTTTCTTTTTGATATTTTCATATCCTTTTTATTGTATTTCAATGTAATGGGCCCTAGTTCACCAAATCATGCTTTATTTGTGTTCAATTCGGGCCCATTTAGTTGACCTTCAACAATTCCAACCGACAGACAACATTCTCATGAATGGTCCGATGCCCCATCATATGCATGTCCAAAATACCAAAAAAAAAAAAAGAAAAAAAAAAAGAAGAAGAAGAAGAAGAAGAAGAAAAAAAGAAAAAAGAAAAGATTCTTCAATATTTTATTATTCTATTTTTTTTCCTATTATTTTCCTTATTTCTTTGGCGTATTTTTTTTTTTTTTTTTCCGATTAAGACCGATATTGTCTGATATCGAAACACGAGCTTCTATTCACCCAAATTGCTTCAATCGACGATTTTAATCCTAAAAATTATAGTAAGAATGGTCGAAATCTGTTGTATAATGATCTAGGAAAGTTTTTTGAAATTAGAAAAGTGGGAAAATGAGGAGAAAAATATAATTATATATAAAAAAGTGGTCGTTTTTTGACCGTTATAAGGGTAATGGTCGTTATGCCCCGTAACGGCCGATACAATCCCAAAAAAATCAACTGCCTTGTTAAACCCCCGTATCGTGTAATAGTCACAAGTGTTACCGATACATATCAGCCTTATCATAACAGATACAGAACACCTTGTGCCTAAGACTAGAGGTTGATTGGATATGGACTTTGACAACAACACTTAGGGCAACTTGGTTTGGTTGGCTTTGGTGAGAGTATGTTCTCGAAAATCGATTATAATATAGTCGTGACGTAAGTACGTAATTGTATCGACCACCCTCATGATGCGACAAGGGATGAACCATCATCATCGTCATCATCATGATCTAAGCCTTTTCCCAATTAACTATCGCTAGCTACATGAATCATGTTCTGCCATTCCACTTTATGAAGGACCATACCTTCAATTAGACCACAAGTCATTAAGGGGGCGTTTGGATTGTAACTGTAGATAAGCTACTTATGCCTCAAGTAGCTTATCTTGGTTTCTACTTATTCAGCAGATAAACATGTTTGGTAAACAACATACTTGTAAACGAAAAGGTAGAAAAGCATGTATCGTTTCCAACATCACATAAGTATTTATCCCTCAAGTTGATTTAGTCCACCCTCATATTCACCATCTATCATGTGGGGCCAACCTTTGATGTGGACCGTTCATTGTAGCCCCACCTTTGATGTGGGCCACCCATCATGCAGGGCCCACCATCAATGTTATTGTCCATCATGTGGGGCTCACCTTTAATATCCATTGCCCATCTTGTGGACTCCACCTTTGATATGGACCATCCATCATGTAGGATCTACCTCCAATGTGGGTCGTCCATCATGCGGGGCTCGCCTTGCATGTGGGCCACTCATCATTAGGGCCAACCTTTGATGTGGACCATCGATCATGTAGGGCGGCCCACCTTCATTATCAGTTCCCCATCTTGTGCAGCCCACTTTTGATGTGGACCCATGTGGGCCCCACCTTCAATGTGGGTCTGCAGCCTTGCCTTGGATGTGGGTCATTCATCACTAAGGGCTGACCTTTGATGTAGACTGTTCATCATGTGGGGCCCAGCTTCAATGTCCACTACCCATCATGTGGAGCCCACCTTTGATGTGGACCATCCATCGTGTAAGCCCCACCTCTAAAGTGGGTCGTCCATCATATCAGCCTGGTTTGGATGTGGGCTATTTATCATTATGGGCCAACCTTTGATGTGGACCATCCATTATGTGGGTCCACGTTAAATGGGGTCATCCATCACATGGGGCCTACCTTTGATGTAGACCGTCCATCGTGTGGGCCCCACCTTTGATGTGGATAGTCTATCATGTGGGGCCTCCTTTGATATGGACTATAAGAGAAAGCATCCTTTGATATGGAGAGAGAGAGAGAGAGAGAGAGAGAGAGAGAGAGAGAGAGAGATAGAAAAGTAACAAGTAAAAAGCTATAAAAAAAAAACTTATTGAGAGATAAGTAGCTTTCAACACATAAGTTACTTTTACAATGATGCTTACCAAACTAAATTAAGTGAAAAAGGTAACTTATGACTTCACATAAGTTAAAAAGTAAGTTATTTGGTGGTATCCAAACATGCCCTAAGTTCTTCTTACCACCTCCATCATGATATGGACCATAGCCCACAATACAAGTTGACACGGTCCATCCACAAAAATGGGCAATATTAACCTATATTAGTCAATGTAGGCCGATACACCCCATATCCACAACAATATGATACAACCATAAAGGGCCCATTTGGAGGGGGGCAGAATAAACCTATCTTTGATTTCTTCACTTGTTTCTTAATTTCAGCCAAAAGGGAAGCTTAGAAACTCATTTTATACTAGATCTAAGTTTAATTTGGGGGATCAAAATATATGATTTAAGTGATATTCGATCAATTGAAGTGGAATGAACCATTACGGGAAAAATTAAAGGGGAAACACTATCTTCATTTTTTTTCTCTGTCATATTTCAATGTAATGGGCTCTCATCCATAAAACAATGCTTGATTAGTGTTCAACTAGGGCCTATTTGGATTTGGTTGATTTTTAGCAAATCAAGGCGACATACGATATTCTTCTCAAAGAATGAATTGATACACCCAATGTTCCAATATCAGGGATATTGTCAATGATAAGACCCAGTGTTCCAAATATCCGCCATATTGTCGATGATATCACCGATATTATCGCCTTATTGGTATTGACGGGCCAATGATACTAAAACCCCAAGTATGGAAAATTCCAAATATCACCAATAATATTATTTGGCAATGCCAGAGATATTTTGGCCCCTGGACAATATAAAAGTTCCTCGGTATCGTCAATACCAATGATAATATCAGCAATGCCCGGGACACTTTCATAAAATGCTGGAAATTCACGAGAAAATCCAGAAAATAGAAAAAATGGAAAAAATAAAAAATAAAAAAATGGCTTATCTTGTGGTTATTATTATTATTATTTATTTTTTTCGAATTTTGCTCATTAGGTGATTTCCACAACTCACTTTGGTTTTCGTTGAATCGAATCTTGGATTTATAGGAGAAATCTCGACTGGAAGCATAGATAGGTGGGAACTCAAAGGTGACAAAAAATCCATAGAGACTTCATTTTTTTCATGCATTGGCATGGATTTGTGGTGAATGAATCAACATTTGAGTTGGTGAATGGGGAAAATGGGGAAATCCTGATTTCCTTCATTTTTACCCCTCAAATTGAGAAGCAATGATTTATTCCTTACAGTATATGATATTTGAATGATATGAACTCATTATAGATATAATTGCACTACTTTTTTTGGACAACACATAGTTTAGGCCCCTATAAAATGGAGACTTACTAATTTTGATTCCTCAATGTGCGAACATGTGTCTTTTAACATTCACTAAAATTTTGTTGAAAAACTCCACCTTTTTTCCCACTGTTTGCCTCAGTCAGCGATGTCAATACATCTTTCCACATCCTCATTCATTTGATACATGTAACATATCAATGCTTTAAACACTGGATACATGATTGGATACATGTTTCAAAACATTAAAAATGATAGACTCCAGTGTTTTACAATTTTTCCTATTTTCTTGGTATTTTTTTTATTTTTTTTTTAAAAAGGGGCAAATAAATATTTTCGGCTGATAGAAGTCCAACAGGTCCCATATTGTATCGTTTTTGGGCCCAACCAAAACGCTGGCCGATACTATTATGTAAAACCTGGGTGACAATATTTTCCAAATAGGAAGGGGTGCTGCATTTTCCTTTGTTGGGCCAATTGGCACATACAAATGTGTCTAAGAATGAGGTGGTGACATTGTTTTCAAATCCTGAGGTTCATGATTCAAATCATACAATTCAATTGACTATCAAAAGATGTCAATCATAGTTTAGCTTCAGTCCGATTGGACAAAAATCGTATGACTCACTAAAAATAGAATGCCATGCTGTTTATTGACTGTTTTGGGTGTGTGGTTAGTTATAGTATGGATTGAAGGGATATTAAATGGAATCACGGATAACATACTAAGACTTGTACCTTTTGAAGACTGATTGATCAGATGTATTCGCTGCTCGAAAGAAGTGCCATGAAATGTTATAACTTGACAGAAGTTTGATGTGGAATGTTTGAATGGCCTTGTACTTGTTTAGAACTGTTATAATTTTAATAATTTTCTAAAAGACTAAAGAGAATCTTTCAATTTGTTTAAGAAGTTCAGGTCCAAGTTGCTACAAAATTTAGTAGACTACAGGTGACTTCTAATCAAACACTCGTAACAGAGAAAGCCTCGCTGAAGATTAGCAGATGGTTTGATGATACTCATCTCCTTTTGATGGCTTTTGCCTTAACATTGGGAAAATAAATCAATTGGATAGATTTCTCATAGAACACTACTGAGAAAGACTCACTGCACACTATTAGATGGTTTGACAATATTCATTTCCTCTTTGGTGGCTTTTACCGTAAGTCCTTAACATCAGGAGTTGATAGATTTCTCGCATTTTGAGGAAGCAAGTGCGTTTTCAGAACAAATTAGAAAATTTGGAGACAAATATCCTAAATTGGATGACATGGGATGCATGCCAAACTTCAACATATGTTTGACTACAGTGAAAGAGAATTCAACAAAGGCCACATGAATAAGCACGTCTAGATTTGCATCTGTAACATGCATTTTGTAAGCACAGCTGTTCCCGTAAACTATGAAAAGTGAGTTTCTGTCAATAACAAACCTGGGTCAAACCCATGCCAAAGGCAAACTTCGCAAGAGCTTTCAGTCGAGCCAGTGAGAGCTCTAAACCCATCTCAAACAACTGTGGAAGAGGAGAACTTATTCGATCAGAAATCACTTGCTTTGTTCTAGTACAAGGTACATCAAGATCAAGGACCTTATGTAAGGACATTGTGCATTTAAACTATGAAGTACTGTTACATCATTCATTGTGGGGGGAATAGAAATCATATGTTATGACCTGTGCAAAAGGGAATGTCAAGCATATGTATAAATATGCCAGTGGACTAAAAATCTTACCTCTAGTGTACTCACAATATAGGACATGAGTTTTTTTCTACCTGATACTAACTTTTGAAAGTATAACTAAATAAAAGAAACATACAAAGATGCATGACATACTGTAAAAGAAGTGGAAACAGGAACACATGAAAAATATTACATACTAGTAAACAACTAAGACACTTACATATTAGATGATCCTCACTACATCTTGAGGAACCTTGGATAATAAACAAGATGATTGAATCTCCATTACGTAGATAAAAGTCTTAACTTTCAAAAAGTAATAACGTTAAGTATACCCACATCATAAACATGTATAAATGCATAAACAGCCTAAAGTGAAAAATCCTTGATATCTCTAGCAAAGTAAATTATAAGAACAGCTTAAAAGCAGCCTAAATATAGACTACCTAAAACAAAAGATACCAGGATAGCTCAGCAAAAGGCTAAAAGGATAGAATCCCAAATCGATATGGATGATCTTCAGTGACTCCACAATGGAAGGCCATAACTTACACAAAAGGGAGAATCATCTTAGGCCAGCGAATAAATTCAGTAACACTTTGATGAGGACATCATTTCATGTACACCTTTGCATACGTATCAAAGGAGGAGGTGGGCTGTACCGATTTCCCTATGGCTAGGCGAGTACCCATAATCGTGATGAAGACCCCATGTGCATGTGCGAGCATCTGCAAGACCCCACACTGGGAAGATGCACATGGACCGCATATAGGAGCTTGATGGATACATCGGACCGTTGGATTGGGTGGACACGATGATCAGACCATTGGATCATCATTGAACATCTTGATTGTGGACCCCATGGGCCACGAAATAGTTTAGTTTTTTTAGATTATTTACATGCCTCGTTATTTTTAGTATTCCTTATATTTGTGTTGAGATTAGAGAGTTAAGAAAAACTTTTAATTTATTAAATGTCTCTATGTTGAAAATCTTATTTGAGAGTCTTTTTGTAAAAGGTCTTTTCTGAAACTATAAAAGAGAAAGATGGGTGTGTGAAGCCCTAATGCTATTAGATTTTGAGAATAAAAAAAGAAGGAGAAGAAAAAGCTCCCTTGCTTTTATTCTTCTTCTATCTTCATGTGATTTGAAGATATCTTTCATGTGATTGGAAGAGAGGTTAGTGTGACGCCGATCTTCATCAACGGAGGTGCGAGGTCTCCATCTATCATCACGTCCTCATCCATTCATCCACCATCAAGATATTTTGTTTGAAATTCTTCGATCTTCCCATCCCAAACCTTCACCTTTCTTCTAATCCCCATTACCCATATCCTTCCACAAGCTAAACCCTAAAACCCTACAAATCTAGCCACAAGTGTGACCTCTCGGGTTGGCCGTATGAACATCCATTTGTCTCCTTTGGTTTCCCATTACCTTTAAAACAAAACCCTCTTCTTCCTTTTTCTAAACCCTAACCTAAACCTAGAAATCTCCAACTTTCCTATTTTCCCAAACCCTAACTTCTCCCATTCTTCAATTCACCCAAAATCCTTACACCCCTTCTATCCAAAACCTCAATCCCATATACTAACACCTAAATCCTTTAACCCCTTCTCCCAATTTGATCCCATAAACCCTAATTCCTAGTTTCTCCCAATTTCCCTAACCTTAATTTTACCCTAGGTAGTATTAGATCTCCTACTTTGAAATAAACTTTTCCCTATGTTAATTGGATGTCCCTACATCCATGAGATCCTAGTTTCCTTTATTTAATGATCGTGTACGACGATGTCTGGTAACCTAGGCTAGGATTATGCATGATATTCTTTTGGTTTTCTTGGTATTTGTGATGATAATGGCAAGTTCTATATTTTTTGTTAATTACCTCAATTTTGACACTTGATCTCACATCATATTTGGTTCATGCATCGGTCCTACATCACATTTTTAGGCCCTCTAAGAGAGCCTTTGCTTCGACCTCATTTGAATCTTCAATTCCAATAGGCCTATCAAAAATGATTCCCCATCTTCCCAGATATCAAGGCCCAAGAAAGATGAAAAGATGCAGCAGTGGAATGGCTACAACATCGCATCCAACCCATTCTGAGTCTAAATATGAAGTCAACTCAAGTGCAGATGTAGCTGAACGAAATGGTCGACAGCCAGATGCTCCTTTATCCGAAGGCATGATGAACTGCTGCTATATAGATGACACAGAGCAACGGCAAACTAGCAATATAAAGTGCAAACACCGAGTCTAGATAAGTCGCTCACAGTTTTGAATATCAGTTACATTACAGCTGATCAGCCATTACATAACCGCATTGGTCATCCCTGTTATGCATTATGGGGGTGAACTGGTCTGTTAAGGGGGAAAAAAAGGACGTATCTGCCCATATCAACTGATAAAGGCTGATACGCTCTGTATCGGCACCAATACAGGGCTGTTATGGTCGACGCAGGCTAATACAGCTATAAAGGCCAGTTTGAAAATTTTATTTTCTAGATTTCTCTCATTTTCCTACTTATTCTCCATTTCAACCATAAAGGAAGCTTAGAAACTAATTTTAGACTAGACCTAGGGCTATTTTTAGGATCAAAACATAATATTTGAGTGGGATTTGACAAATCATAGAGAAATGGTTCAAATGGACCATTTTGAGAAATATGGGAAAAAGAGGTAAACCATCACTTCGTTTTTTGTCATCTTCTTCTTTTTCTTCTTGAATTCACATGTAATGGGCCCTAATCCACCAAAATAAAGCTTCATCTGTGTTCGGTTAGGACTCATTTGGTTGATTTTTGACAGGTCAAGCTGGCAGACAACATTCTTATCAGAGAATGGTCTGATACACCCTTGAATACATGTAAAAAACACAAGAAAAAAGGATACATTATGATGTTTTACATTTTATTTTTTTTTCTTTTTGATAAATCTTTTGGTGTTCGTTCAGTATAGGCCCGTATTGTCCGAGTCGGTCTGATACACCCCATATCATACCATTCTTGGGCCCGACTGACACACTCACTGATACTGTTATTCAAAACATTGGAGTCACCATAAGATCCCAACCAACTTTTGGTAAGATGAAGCATCAAAAGAAGGATCTCTCTCATGTGAGGAAAACTTCACATTAAGTTCCAATTGTATGTTTAATACTCAATTATATGCTAACAAAGCCTGAGAAAATCCAATGCTCCATTAACTGTTAACTGAGTGAGAAACTAATTCCAAAGCATACTTGCTTTGGCTTAAATGTAACAAGTAGAGCTTCTCATAGAGCCTCGATCACCTAGAAATATCATGAGCCAGGTTCAAAATATCATCCAAGATGATATGTGTGCTTGGTATGCATCTGTTTTTGGCTAATCATTATTGCTTCACTCAAGGCAATGAAAACCATGATTGAGATGATGACTATGTTGAGCTCCTCAACTCTTCCATCAAAACTCGAGGCAGGAATATAGCAGTTGAAGTTGAAGTTTTTTATACTTCTGATCACATTTGTAGATGTAGCATGGTAACGTGCTTAATCCATGCTTTACACATAACTTGTGGACAGTCTCTCCGCCACTGTATATCATCGGACCAACAGACTAATAAGAGTCACTGATAACAACTCTATCAATTTGTTTGTCAGTGCATAGAAGAGTTGGACAATGTACAGCAGCGAATTCTTAAAACCTAACAGACTGCACACTTTCAGGCTTTCTATTGTATCAGATAATGGTAGATGACAGCTACATTAGTCAATTTACATAACAGTAACCCATTGTGATAAATTTATGTTACATATAATGAGCAAACATTATATATTTGTATTTTTTACTCCCTTTTCTCATTTTTAGGTTTAGTTTTGGTATTTGGAAATCAAGAGTTACAACAACAACAAAAAAAAATAAAAAATCATGACTCATTGGAGGAAACATCTTGGTCGGAGATAATAATACATGCTGCCACACAGATTTTAATTATTTGTTTGACAGGTAAGCCTGGCTCGAACCTGAGAACTTCGAGAACTCAATGTTGAAACATGCCCTATCTACCATTGTGCTATGGGCTTGAACCCAAACAGATTTTAATACTTAATCTCAAGCCTGTCAAATCTTTTGTTTGAGCAGTTATTTTATTTGATTCTTGACTGGTGATGCCCCAGAGATGCCATCACCATTCACCAGTAATCAGGATATCATTAGTGGATGCTACAGGGATAACAAT
The DNA here is from genome assembly GCA_037074715.1 of Magnolia kwangsiensis. NCBI lineage: Eukaryota > Viridiplantae > Streptophyta > Magnoliopsida > Magnoliales > Magnoliaceae > Magnolia > Magnolia kwangsiensis. The sequence continues at coordinate 92,528,982 of CM073585.1, forward strand.
ACCTGATGAAGTACATAAAGTTACAATGATTGTCCATGATTTTGTGCATCAACATGCACCATACACCACCAAAATTGGATATGACCACCCAGGTCACAATTTATGACTAGAGAAGTGATTAATGATTAAGCTGAAAGTAGCCTGGATATCTCCTACTGCAACACAGCAATGATATTAAGTTCAACAAACTATAAATTGACACCCACTATTATATTATGAAATCGGCATAAACACTTTTTGACTAATTAGTTTTCACAAAGCTGAGAAAACATAATGAAAGCCTAGTGGTGGCAATGGGTCGGGCTGGGGTTGGCCCTGCCCTACCCCGAATGTAGTCCCCTAAGCCCTAGCCTGGCCCTAACCATAATCTGGCTGAAAAGGCCCTAGCACTATATGGCTGGGCTATGCCAAGGCTGGCCCCGCAATGAAAAGATTTAAATGATCAAAGGCTTGGAATAAGTTCAAACTAAGAAATTGTGTGGGTATCTTCCATCTACGATGAGCCCCATCATATCAACAATTTGAATCATTGTAGCATGTCCTAGATCCAATGAGTGTCTTAAAACTATACATGTATGGCAAATTGGAACACTCACAAGTGCCTTTAAACTGTCAATTCTTTTTGTACAATGATGGACCATGTAATGTTTGGATCGAGCCAACGCACCAGGCTGGGCCATCCATCACTGGTCCTGGCCCGGCCCTCATGCCTAGATCTCAAGCCGGACTTAGCCCCTGGGACATGTTTAGGGGCCCAAGCCCTGGACCTTGAAGGTTGGGCCGCATAGCCCGTTGCCACCCTATGGAAGCCCAACCATTTTTTCAACGATAATGGAAGTACTCAAACTTTTTTGGAGCTTCTTACAAGAAGAAGAGGAAGAAGAAGAAGAAGAAGAAGAAGAAGAAAAAGAAAACAGAAATCAGGTCAAATTTGTCCAAAGCATATCATATTGTAGCTGAGCAAGGTCATTGAAATCCATGCCTCCTCAGGAAGTAGGAGACAAATATGAACCAAGCAATTTTGATGACTGAATGGCAATAATCCAAGTCACAAGTAAATTAGGTTCTTTGTGCAGCAAAACCAAGCTGATTGATGCCCCCAGCAAAAACCTTAAGTTTCATGATGAGGGAACAAATGGTCTTCCTTTACGAACTTTCCCTGATATACTCCAAGCTTAAATCTTCAACCAATTCTAAAATATGCATGTCACAGGATAGAAAATGTCTAGAGATCCTTCACAACACAATCCTTATCAAATGCACTAGCATAAACTAAAACTGTTGACATTATCTATTTGGCATTCACAAAAGGTTGGAAAAGTATAAAATGTGGAGATTCTGTTGGCGGATAGGGTTGGTCACAAGAAATTAATAAAAATGAAAATGAAAAACAAACACCAAACACCAAACTAAGAACAAAGAAAAAGGCAACAGAGAATTGAACTCACCAAGAAAAGGATTCCCCATTCTGAGAGAATTTTAACATCTGTGATGTTTCTAATCAGGCCAAACTGGTTTAGTACAACTCCACCAAAAAAGAAACCCAGTATCTGCAACCAAGGGGGGAATCTCAATTATCACCGTAATAGAATGAGAGTGAAATCAATAGGACACATCAAGCTACTTAGTTCGCAGATAAACCATCTAAGGTTACATTTTTTGCAAATGATTCATAGAGTAACAAAGAGAAATAAAACTAAAATATTAGGACCAAGACACACTCAAACTAAATATGATGGCCATTAGACATATATGCTAAAGAATCACAGACAACTTAAAGAGAACTATTAAAAGGTAGGTAAGGCAGTTCCATCAGAATTTTAAACAATTATTAAACAATGGGGCTAAGTAAAATGGTAATGGTAAGAATCATCAAAAAGAAGGCAATGGTGAGATGTTCATTGCAATTTTTATTTTTTTTTAAAGAAACCTTTCACAAGAACATGGAATCAAGCAGGATCTGAAAAATATTGGCAACAATTTTATTGTAGTAAAGACTAAAGTAAAATTCTGTGCCTCAACACTGTTTTCAAACTCTTTAGAACCCAGTCTACATAGCATTGCAAAATGTCAGCCTATTGCAAATTAATAATTCAGAAACCCTGTTCAATATTTTGTTTATTTTTATAAATGAAAAATGCTTTAAAGAATCCTTGGTATGAGCTAGCCAAACTAAAATGTAAAATAAAAGGCAGGATGCAAGAACAATGATCAATCTTGACCAATTGGAAGTATCAGTCTAACAAAATCAATCAACTTTGAACTAGCCAGAAAAGGAGTGTGCAGTTACAAGAAGCATCCCCCCCCAACTAATTTCTCCCTTGACATGGCAACATTCACCTGATCCTCATCAAATTGCGTAGTTTTCTGCACATACAAAAGACAAGCTCCACACCTCTTGTTCCTATTAATTCGCACCACACAATAGTGTCATCATAAATCCAACTCTCATTACTCAGGATTCTCGCATCAGATTTAGGGTAAGCATGGCAGATTACATGCAATCAAGATGCAGACAAGGGAATAGAACAAGGAGGGGCTTCAGATCCTAAGAGGTGGGATTGTATGTGTATCATTATGGAATTTGGGTAGGGGAACAAAAGATATTTTTAACAAGGATGAGGAAAGGAAAGGCTGTGGATCTTTACTCTCTACTTTCTCCCCTTTCAATAATGCATCTTTACTCTCTCTTCTTTTGTTCTCATATATAGTTTCCAATGAAAGCTTTCCTCTCTATCTTTGTAAACAGGAGTCGTATACATTACCTTGATGGACCTTGCCTCCTTTGTCTCCTCCCTACTGGATCATTTTAATAAATTTTTTTGTCATTGATAAAATATCTTCCTCTCTATTTCGCATCTCTATCCTCTCTTCCTTCTCGCTCAACTTCTTTTTTGTCCATTCTTCACCTCTTCTTTTTGTTGTCACAACCTTCTTTCACATCACTTTCACAACTACACCTGCACCTCATTCACAATCAATCTCCCATGCATGTCCATGTCACCATTTTGTCTGCCCTAGCCGTAAAACTGATAAAGGATGAAATTGTTTACCCCATTCCTTATTGAGATGGTAGCGTTAAGAATACTTGTTCCCCCATTGTCTGGAGCTTGCTAGTTCCAACACATTCACCACATTCATACCAAACCTTAATCTTTCTATGCTCTTCGTTATTCGTTACCTATTTTCTTCTCTTCTTAAAATGGCATTAAATTATAGTACCTACTTCAACCTTCAAACTGGGATCCTAAATGTTGCAGCAATGAGCATTTCCAATTGAGGTATGGGCCTAATGATGCACGATTCTCGGATCATCCACAGTGGACCCCACTGCTAGTGGTGGAAGATCAGGACAAGATCCATTATATGCTTGGACTATGAGACCTACAAATCTGATCAGATGGTTATAACAGTGAACAGATACGAATGTGGAACTGACAAATTCAGTTAATTGTTTTATAATGCCTATATACAAGCCGAATAAGAGGAAGGGGTTTGTACAAACTTAGAGCCCCTGCGGCCATATGGTTTTTATAGAGAAGTACTTCAGAGTGGTATTTGGAATCTCTAGGGTAGTTTCCTTTCCTTCCTTCTATTACAATTTATAGATGAGGAAATTTAGGTAACAATTTGAGCCAATGGGCTTTAAGCCTTGGATTCTTTTATTTTAAGTAACATTTTTGTATCTACATACATAACCATATGTATGGATGAATATAGTTTATTTGATATTTTTGACTAAATGAAATTCTTTCTTTTTGTTTCTGGAGGCTAGAAACATCTATATAGAAGTAAGTGTCTTCTAACCCAGGACTAGGAGTGAGATTCATCTAGATTCTCTTTGCAATGAGATTCCACATACCTTATTTTCTAAGTGTTTTATTGATTTACTCCTGCCATTAAAGTGATTAAGGAGTGGATGAAAGTTTTGAGGCATCAAGGTGGAAAATTTTCTTCAAATTTGTATGTCCTATTGTTCTTCAAGTAGATATGATGCAGGACAATTAACCACTTACTCTAAAAGCTCGAAATGATAGAACGGGGCGAATTAATCCCTTTATCTCATAGCCCAGGCCCCAAATCCATGGGTTAGGTCCTCGGTTGACCCTCCTCGTGGGCCCCAAATCCATGGGTTCCGTGGGCTACCCACCTCGAGTGTACCCCTACATCCTACAAGCCACCCCACTCGAGCCCTATGTGAAGATGCCCCCACATTAAGATACAATTCCATCTTGATTGCTTCTTCACTTAAACCCCTTGCAACAATCAAACTTGATGGCTCTAACTGTGTTGAAACAAAAATTTGCGTCACTAACTCAAGATCTAATGGGTCATTTGGATCCATTGATGGAAAGAAATCCCACACTTCATGGAAACAAATTGCAGCTTCAGGAAAATTATAAACACCTGCCTACATGTAGAGCTGGGCATCGGTCCTGTTCGGATCGGATTAGGTTCAACTCGACCAGATCCGAAATTTCACAGGCTTTACCCAAATTCGATCAGATCCGTGCCCGGATCTGGGCCGCATGATTCGGACAGATCCTATGTATGGTTTCTGTGACTCGAACAGTGTCCGACTCGGTTAGTAAAACTGAGTCAGATCCGGTTGGATAGAATTCGGATGTATAAATTTAATTAAATTGTTTCATGTGGTGTGGTCTATTTTAACCTTTAATATACCTACTTTTTGTACTCAATGGTTAAAATAAAATGTAAAAATTGATGAACGGTTTAGATAAAACATACACATCAAGGTGGGCCCCACATGGCTATGAGAAAACTTTCAATGTATGTGTGCAGTGTTTAATATTGAATATAATATTTAACATGCACTAGTGTTTAATATTGAATATAATATTTAACGTGCAGTGCACGAAATAAAGAACTTACCTTTCACGCAAGCAAAGTTCGATAGGTTCTTTCTTAATCCAAGTGAGTAGGTTTATAGTTCTAATCATAGAGTATGTGTTATATCAAAACCGTTCATCTATTTTCCAAGCTCGTCTTAAGGCTTGCAACGAAAAATAAGATGGATCTAACTATCGAGTGGACCACACGAATAGTTTATCAATGAAAATCATTCTATGCTGCTATTTGTGGTGTGGGCCACATGATCTTTGGATATTATTCATTTTTCGAATAATACTCTATAATTATCTCTAAAATTATATGAACGGTGTAGATATGATAAATACATCACTGTGGGGCCATAACTTTGATCTCCTTTGAACCGTCCGTACAGCACGGAGCTCGAGGAGCGCCTGCAGCTTGAGCGGGCAGACGAGTACAGCTGTACTCTAAAGGAAACGGACTGGCTACTCCCCCTTCCCACCGGACGACGCGGACGTCCATGCTCAGTGGGCCCCACCATGATATATGTGTTTCATCCATGCCCTCCATCTATTTTTATAGATTATTTTAAGTCATTAGAAAAAAAATGAAGTATATTGAAATCTCAAGTGGACCACATTATAGAAAACAATATTGAATGAATTTTGACCATTAAAAACGTTATGTAAGGCCATAAAAGTTTTCGATCAAGCTGATATTTATTTTTTCCCTCCATCTGGGTCCTCATGACTTGATCAACATACTTTATGCAATTTATGTATTTTATCCACACCGTCCATCCATTTTTAGGAAAAATAGGGTAAAAAATAAAGAATATATTTTATACTACCCGCCCACCTATCGGTCCAGGTCTGTTCGGTGCGGTTCGGGTCCCATCGGTTCGGGTATTCGGGTCGAGTCTGTCCGGATAGAGGTCCATCCGAACCTGACCGAAAAAAATCGGATCTGGAAACCACAACCCGATCAGACCCGATCTTGACCGTCGGTTCTGTTCGGATCGGGTCGGATCCGCCGGATCGGGTCACAAATGCACACCTCTACCTACATGGGAAGGGAAAAAAAAAAAAAAAACCTAGGAGATAATGACATTTATTTCTCTATGTCCAAAGAGATCCCCATTGCCTCAATAAATTCAACGTTGCAGAAAAAATCTCCATTACCTAAAGAAAAAGTCAGAAAGTCATGGAGTCCTTTTTTTTAATGTGCAAACCATTTTCATTTTGTTGACAATGCAGCAACCCATCAATGAAAAACATAAGTATGTGGAAGTTCTGGTATCGCTGGACTGGGTGCTCCCCAGGCAAATCACAAGTGTGATAAGAATGGCTATTTTCTTCTCCAACAAAATCTCAGATGGGATAGAATGGCCATTCTTGTCCCACTTGAGATTTGGAGCAGAAAAATTGGGGAAGCAGGAGCCCACCTTGAACGGTTCCAGGTTTCCTCTCTGCCAATTCAAGGTGGATTGGTTCTGTTGGAAAGGGGGTACTGATCCCAATTTGGCCAGACTTCTAAACCATCCCTAAAGTGATTCATTTGCTCGAATGACTTGGAAATGATTGTGAACCATTCCCAAATCATCATGGCCAGTAAATCTCTTCAAAAGTTCATCATGCTAGATTGCTTCCAATGTTTCAAGATGAATTCTGAGTTTAAAAATACTTCTATGCACATACCCAAAAATATTCACCTACAAGGTGAAAATAGAATTTCAGTCTTCATTGAATGTTTTAATGGAAGATGACTTGCAACTTAAAAATACTTTGGCACTGAGAAGACCAACAAATTACCAGATGCAGCTATCTTTATTTAACACACACACACACACACACACACACACACACCACAAAAAAGAAGAAGAAGAAGAAGAAGAAAGAAAGAAAGAAAGAAAGACCAAGATGAATATAGAAATTAAACAGTACCAATAATAAAATAAAAACTCAAAGTTTGCCAATGGTCCTCTGCATTAAACAAGGAAGAATTCGATTTCCCCAAAAAGACTACAAAAGACAGATGATCAGTATCTATCACAAGGAAATTGAAACATAGAAGGCTTACAGGGCTAGCTTTGAAGATTCTGAATGCAGGAACAACCACAACGGTCACAGCTAAAAATGTCAGAGTATCAAATCCTAAATCATTGATGACATCAACTGCTGTGGCAACATCAATCTGGGCATATATCTGAAATCTTCCCGTGCGAGACTTTTGACGCCCGCAAACATGATTCCCTTTCCATCCAAATTTTGTAGGAGTAAACAAAGGCATGCAGAAGCCTTTGAAGCTACTCTTTGCAACAAGTGAACAGTGACTTATTCTACGGCATGCAGAGCCTGATATTAAATCCACTTGCTCATTATGGAAAGAGGATACGTGAAAATAATGCTTCTTCAGACCTGAATTTGCGCAAGGATAGGCCCTTATAGGGCTCCTCTGATATACGATGGTATGTCCCTGCAAAGTAACCATATTTTGTTGCTCAGCTGTCCAGAACGTGACCTTTAATACAAAACTGAGCAACAATACACTCAAAGCACATGAAAGTTCCACTACTTGAAAAACACAATAAATCAGAGAACGATGAGCATTACTGTGATAATTGCAAATGGTTTGGGGTGGGACGTTTGAACCATGGTTCCTATACACAGTTATTAAACCAAATATAAAAACTTAAGCAAAACCCTAAAGGAGAGAAGTATAATGGATAAACTTCTGTAACATTCTTTTCTATAAATATATGTATTAGTCCCTTACTAACAAAAGAGAGAAAACTCTATTTCCATTTTAGAGGTTCTCCTAAGGGTGTGAGGTAGGGAATATCAAGATTCCCGTTAGCTACATCGAGGCATTGGGAATGTCTTTCTAATCAGGTATACTTTAAGGTTATGACATTGAATCTCCATTATTGATGTATAAACGATCTGCCAATTCTGCAATATAGATCTAACAAAAAGATCCTTTGAGAGGCTAACCAATGGACCACAATTTTGAGGACGTTGGGCCAGCTGATGACTCAAATGCCTGATTTTCAAACAAGTTGCATGCCTTCTTGATTGAACCACTTATTTTACTTTAATATTTCCCTAATGAACCACTTGGATCTAACTTCATCGTCCGGATGTGTATTGTACAGATATTCTCTTCCCCACCTGTCGATTACTTGTCATTGTTGTAATTGTTGGAATATGTAGTTTGGAAAACTATTTAAAGCAAATAAATTTAAATTAAGAATAAAAGAAAATTTATCGATTCATATAAGTCGAGACGTGACGTGAGTCATTCGACTTGAAATCGAATTTTCTCCCCTTGGACAGCGTCCCAAGTGCAACAGGCTTCCAGAGCAATCGACCTCCAGGATACAACGACTATGACCTGGTCCCAGCCTTATTGATCAATGGTCTGGATTATCTTATGGGTTGGACTGTATGATTGGATAAACCAGTGGACCCTACTTCATTGTGAGTTGCACAGTGTATCTGGGCAAGTATGCGTTTGGGGTGGAATGCTATAAATACGCTACGCAATGGTTGTTTGAAGACTACTAGGATGCTAAAATGTGGAACCGTGGGGAGAGAGTTGTGATGGAATTCAAACTCACCCCTAGCCAATCTATAAAAGAAAAGAAAAAAGATATCAAAGACTGCAAGCTGTTTGTTAGCAACTGAGAATTATGAACGGTTAATTACAGATTAGGCCCCAACTAAATTTCCAGGAAGCATTGACAAATAAAATGTTTTCTTTTTTCTAGATAAATAAAAGTATGCATAGAATATTGTGGGCAATGGTCACTGCCAGGTTACTACAAGAATCCTTTGGAGAAACCAAATGAAATAGGATAAGCAAAATGCTGTTTAGATTGCCACCGAGGACTTGGCAAATAGATTAGACAAATGCAAAACCATATCCAGACTAATCAAGAATCCGCCAACTCCTTCTGTATGTTGTTTTTGTTTTTCACAACATCAAACTCAAATTGCATACTACAGAGTTTATGAATTGAAAGCAGCAATATCCTAACCATAGCCAAGTTATTGCTCAGATGTGCCTGCTTATAGCTATAAAATCCATGATAAGGGTACTAGCACGGTTGCATGCCATCACGGTATGTGTTGTGATTCCAAGCATCAGGCAGATGGTCCAAAAGTATACCTAAAAAGGACTTGAAAAAAAAAAAAAAAGAAGAAGAAGAAGAAGAAGAAGACTGATGGTAAGCATTCAATGTACAGGCTTCACCGGCCTGATTAATTGGGCCACCACACATAAGTGGCGCATGCTAGCCGATGAATGGCCCTGTTCTCAAACACGTGTGCCACCCCGGCAATTTCACACGAATGCCCATCAGTACCCACGGCATCCCTATTGCAGTCAAGATATCGATAAGTGGCACCCACGATAAAAGTATTTGGTGCCGCCAAGTGCCGTTTGCAATTCCATCACAATAATAATATAAGAATCCATCTAAACTCGCAATTTTTGAAAATTCAAGGACCAGCAGAATTCAGAGTGGATACTATCATCCAGCCTTTCAGCTAATAAAAACAGAATCAAAAGCTCTCACTTCAAACAACATAAAAATAACTAAATAAAAACCTCTTTTCCCGCCATTTGAAGCAGAATCAAGCAACCAAAATGCATATATACCTTGAAACTGTTGCAATTCGCCATCGGTTAGGACACAAAACGAGCTCCGGAGAAATGAGAAAATATCCAGTCCAAATGCCAAGGTTGGAAGTGTAACGAGAGAGGAAATGCTGATTCAGATGCGTGGAATCGAGATTTCATGTTCTTGGAAGAAATTCCGCAGCATCTGCTCTCTTCTCTCTTCAAAGAAGAAGAAAAACCCTAGAAGTAAAGAGAGAGATTTTATATGAATAAAATGAATTTATTTTGATTGGATTTGAATTTTATAGTAGTTATTTTCGTTATTATTTCTGAATGCGGAAGAATACACGTTTTGATTTTCCTTTTCCTTTTATGCATTTTCTGGGGTGGAAAGGAAGGAGACGTATGGAGAGGAGTTTTCTTTTGGATATGGCGCGAGTCAGATGCGGTCCGGAAGAGGATTGCCTGCGACGAGCGACCACAAAAGTTCTGCGGTCGGAAGCTGAGTGGGGCCCACTGTGATGTTCGGGAGAAATCTACTCCGTCCATCCGTTTTCAAGAGCGGATTAGGTGAGGCCGAGAAACACCGGGCCCAACTCTATATATTTGTTGTATATCCACGCAGACCATCCGTTTTTCGAGATCATTTCATGGTATGAACCAAAAAAATGAAGGAGATTCAATTCTCAGGTGGACCACACCACAGGAAACATTTGTCATTTAATTCCCACCGTTAAAACCTCTTGCGTGCCAAGGTTTTGGTCCTTCTGGATATATTTGGGAGTGGATTGATATATTTGAATTTTCGCCACATCAGGTCTGCGTAACCTTATCATCCGGTGGAGTCGTTGTGGTGACTTCGAGCGAGTACGGACTTTGGTATTTTGACTCTTGCATGTGAGAAATTTGCATAGGTGTGGAAGATCCTACCTGCTTATCGCGTGTACTGAGCGGGATAAGTACTTTTTTCGGGCTCATTTGATAATCACACGTGCCGCGTGAGTTCTTTGAATTTAGGATGTTGGTGACTTTTACTTGACTTTTGGTTTATTTTGACATTGGTGTTATTTAAATTTTTTAGTAGATCATCTATAAATATGGGCCTTGTCTGATGAACGGTTTGGATTGTTCATTCGTGCCACGTATATGCATTTTCCATGTCTGAGAGGCTAGTGCTAAGTAAGTGCACTCGCTCTAGTTCCCTCACCTCGGAAGATTCTGTACGCATGTGGCTCACGTGCAGAGAGGGTGGGTGGGTTTTGACCACGTGGGTGGAATTTTCACGAGATCCCATGCGTTCATCAGGGGAGCGGATTTAGTAAGGCCCGTGAACAGCGAGTTCCGTGAAGCCCTGACGTGGCGAGATTTGACTGTTTCAGGTAAGTGGCGGGGAACGGATTGGCTACTCCCTCCTGCCACTAGCCCCGTGGCTGGTGGTCGGTGCTCTATTGGCCCAACCATGATGTTTGTGATTCGTCCATTTTCATAGATTTATACAAAAAATTATAGGAATATAAATCTCAGGTGGACAACACCGCAGAAAAACAATAGTGATTAGATATCCACCGTTAAAATCCTCCTTTATTTGACCTTCAATCTGTTGGTTAGCATACAAACTCAGATGAAAGAAAAAAAAAAAACAAAGATAAGCTTGATCCAAAACTTTTATAGCCCTCAAAAAGCTTTTAATGGTTGAAACTCATTTAACACTGTTTCGTATAATGTGATCCACTTGAGACTGAGATATACCTCAGTTTTGGTCTCATCCAATAAAATGATGTAAAAAATAGATGGACGGCATGGATGAAACACACACATCATGGTGGAGCCCACGTAGCACCGACCACCAGCCATTTGCTGGTGGCAAGGGGAGTAGCCGATCCGTTTCCGTGGCGGTGTGCTGTGGGGCGATCGTGACGTGATCTATGTTTTTTTTTTTTTTTTTGTGATATCCCCGCAGTCCCTCCTTTTGCAGCCGACTGAGCTCAAAATTCGAGTTGATTGGAAGCTGAGGTGGACTACACCACGAGAAACAGCGGTCCAGCGGAGATAAGACGACAACCGTTGAAATCTTCCTGAGGCGCATCGTAATATTTATTTTCCATCCAACCTTTTGGTAGGGTTACATAGGCTTGATAAAGGGAAATCACTGACATCAGCTTCATTCAAAACTTTTGTATTCCCCGATAAATTTTTAATAGTGAGTATTTAATTGCCGTTATTTTCTGTGATGTGGTCCAATATAGCTTTTGATTTTATTTTTTTTTGGACTCATGATCTGAAATGAGCTGGTATAACGGATGGATAGTGTTGATAAATTGGCCTCACAGCATTGAATGGTGTTTGCGTCACTACCTAATCCGCTCGCTTCCTACTCAAACTCAGCCGATTAGGTAAGCATAACTTCATGGGAATGTTTGGATGCTACTGCTGCCTCATTCTCAACCTCCTAGCAAAGGGTGGCAATTGGGCTCGCCTGAGTTTTGGATTGCGTACCTAGTTACTCACTAGGCTTTTATGGACTGAGTAAACTCAATTGGGCCTATCGTGAATGTATTTGTCTTATACACTTTGTCCATCCATTTTTTTGGATCATTTTAGTAGTTGAGCCCAAATTTAAGGTATATCTAAAGCTCAAGTGGACCATATTACAAAAAACCCTGGGAAAAATGATTTCCACTGTTCAAAGCTTTCTATGGCCCATATTGATGTTTATTTGTCATCCAACCTGTTCATAATATCACAAACATATGGATGAAGTGAAACCACAAATATCAAATTGATCTAAAACTTCTATGGCCCCCACAAAATTTTCAATGGTAGATGTTCAATTCACACTATTTCTAGTGGTGTGGTTCATTTGAGGCTTTCATATGCTTCATTTTTGGACTAACAACCTAAACTTATTGGCTGAAATGTATAAACGAAGTTGATAAAATGCATGAATAACTGTGGAACCCACAGAGTTTACTCATAAGTAGGGTTGTACATCAAGCTGAGTCGAGTCGAAGTGGACCAAGCTTGGCTTGTTTGCCAAAGCTTTCGAGTCGAGTTCGAGCTCAAGCTCCAGCTCGCCCCTGAGCTCAACATTGAAGCTTAGCTTGTTTGCCAAAGCTTTTGAGTCGAGTTCGAGTCAAGCTAGTGGTTCGAGTCAAGTCGAGTTTATCTCGAGTCGAGTCGAGTTTATCTCGGTAAGATAAGGGAAAGAAAAAGAGGAAATGGGGAGGAGTAGGGTTAGGTAGGATTTTTTAGTAAAAATTTTTAAGTTTTAACTTCTTTTTTAAAACTTATATATATATAATATTAATATATATTATTAAAATATATTACTCGAGCCGAGTCAAGCTCAAGCTCGAGCTTCAAGCCGAGTCGAGTTGAAATACACCATGATCGAACTTGGCTTGAACTGAACTCGAGCTTTAGTAAACAAGCTTGACTTGCCTTGAGTTGGTCTTTCAAGCCAAGTCAATCCAAGTTGAGTCGAGTCAAGTCAAGCGCACTTTTCGAGCTATCTTGACTTGTGTACAGCCCTAATCGTAAGCTAAGCATACTGAGTTACTCAGTATGCAATCCACTTTATGAAGTGGGCTTTGCTTGGAATAGCTAAAACGACTTGAACCCAAGGACTAAGCAAATAGGTCCAAGCCCAATCAAAGCCGTCCAGGGCTCATTAGGCTGGGCGAGCTGCCACCCTAGGAGGAAGTTTGGCTAGTGACCCTAACAATTACCAACTAGTTAATGTCAAAGCTATGTAGGCCCCATTATGACGTATGTATTTTATCCAGGCCATGCATCCATTTTGACATCACCTTTTAGGGCATTGACTAAAAACGAGGCAAATCCAAATCTCAAGTGAACCACACCACAGGAAACGGTGGGCATCAAACGCTAGCCGTTGAAGATGTTTTCGGGGTGACAAAAGGTTAGCTGCCATTTGTGTTTTCCCTTCATTCAGGGCTCATTGACATTATCAATAAGTTGGATGGAAAGTGAGGGGTTGTTTGGATCTTAAGTTGCACGTGATAAGTTACTTATACCACAAGTGGCTTATCTTAGTTTCTACTTGCTAAAGAGAGAAATGTTTTGTAAAGAACATACTTTTCAAATCTCTCTCTCTCTCTCTCTCTCTCTCTCTCTCTCTCTCTCTTATGAAAAATATAAGGCTAAAAAAATTAACTAAAGTGATTAAGTATTTTTAAGTAAAAAAAAGTTACTTATAACTAATCATAAACCAAAACCTACTTATCTGAAATAAGTTACTTATCAACTATTATAAGTAGAAAAAGTAGCTAATTTGGGAGAGGAAAATTCTGGCACTGGGATGCTAGGTGTGGTTCACTGTAATGTTTGTGAGAAATCCACTCTGTCCATCCGTTTTTCCGGATCATATTAGTTTAAGAGACCAAAAATTAGGTGGATCCAAAACTCAAGGCGGCCACACTAGAGGAAACAATGGGCATTCAGTAACCACCATTAAAACATTTGTATGGCTACAAAAGTTTCATATTAAGCTAAGTATTTGGTGTTTTCACTTCTTCCTAGAGGAAATAACCTTATAAACGGTTTGGATGGCATATAAACATCAAGGTGGAGCTAGGAAGATGTCAACAGTAGGCAACTCTTTCCCTAGCTTTCCCTCTGTATGGCCGCCTTGAGTTTTGAATCCACCAGATTTTTGGTCTCATGTCCTAAAATGATCCAGAAAAATAAATGGGTGGAGTGAATTTCTCACAAACATCATGGTAGCCCCACCTAGCATCCCAGAACAGAAAATCCACGTTAAACCACTTATTTGGAGCTCTAACCGTTACAATGGGACCTGCGAAGTTTTTAATTGTGGACATTCAATCAACACTGTTTCCTGTGGTGTGGTCCACCTGAAATTTGAATTTGCCTTATTTTTTGGATCATGTAATAAATGATGAACCGGCAGCATCCATGAAACACATACATCATGGTGGTAACCATGGATCTTTGACACCATCTAGCTGGCTGGTGTTGGGATCACTAAGCCATGCCACGTCCCCACCCTACTTTTGGCCATTTATCCCATTTTTTATGTTCTGCCCACCATCACGTATCCCTAAGAGTGCAACTCAGGTAGTTGGGTTAGGTTAGGTTGGGTTGGATTGGGTTGAGGTTCAAACCCACCCAACCTCAAGAGGAGTTGGTTGGCCTGACGTCTGACTCAACCCAACCCAACCCAACGCTAACCTAACTTGAGCTGGTTTGTCTGGTTGTATTGGATTAGCTAAGCACTCTTGTGGGAGTAGTTGGTGGTTATTTTTACTCCTGGCTGCTTGTGTTACATAAATAGATACACGTTATGCATGATAAAGACAGGGCTGCGACTTCCAAGAACTCAACCCAAGCTCAGCCCAATTAGAGTTAGATCGGGGGGTTTCTAGCTCGAGCCCAATCTGCCCTAGACCCAACCCAAGTTGCACCCTTAAGCGTGCCAAATGGGCAAACTTTTGAAAGATCTCATGTTCAGGTGGGTCATAACAGGACGATTAATCCCAATCGTTCATCTCGAATGGGACAAGCACTAACAGTTGCAATAGTCACCTTGTGGACTAGAAAAATGAGTTCAAGGCATTTTTAAGTGGCACCCAAACATGCCCTAAAGATCATTCTTCATGTAAAATGGTAAAATTGCACAAACGGATATTATAAAATGATTGAGAACCAGTCAAATATACAGAATAACAAGCATCTCTCTCTCTCTCTCTCTCTCTCTCTCTCTCTCTCTCTCTCTCTCTCTCAGAAGACAGGACCAGCTGCAAGAATTTCCTCAGTGAGCTTGTTGTCCTTGCCAATCTTGTAATTCACAAAGCCTTCGAAGTTCTTCTTGAACAGTCCACCCAACTTCAACAGAGTGTCCTTGTAGGCCTTCTTGTCTGCCCACTGTCCACATCAACCATCATTAATTCATTACATATCTTATTATCACATGAGAAAAATAAATACTAATGGGCCACCACCATCGGACAGTAGTAGGCGGCCACCGTCATGCTGCCTGAAATGATGGGACCCACCATGTTCATACTTGTATGCAAGTGGATCCCACTTTATTCTAACTAGTCCTGTGCTTTTGTGGGTTTCTAAATTAGCTATCAAACATTGTGTCCATACATGTATCACTGATGATTGAGCCAGTGATGAATCATCCGAGTTGATATTTTCAATGCTGACTCATGGGCTGAATTGGATTAGACTTAGTTGAGTCCGAGTCGACTCGGACAGTTGACAATCCATGGATGGCACCCACATTGTTCACAAAACTAACAACTGGGTCACACCAATTCCACCAATGGGACAATGTGGGCCATTCATGACTTAATTAATGTGGTATAATCCCCATTGAGATATCATTACATGACTTAATTATAGAAGAGAGAAGAAGAAATGAAGGAAGAATCAACTAACAGTGTTCATTGGATCTAAGATCTCCGAAGGTACGCCCTCGACTTCCCTTGGGATATCCAGGCCAAAAACTTCCGTCTTGGTGTAATTTGCATTCAAAAGACTACCAGAGTGTATGGCGTCAATGATTCGTCGCGTGTATGGCAACTTAATTCGGTTGCCCGAACCATACCTACAAAACATAACATGTATACCAATGTTAATGTACTTCTCCATTGAAGTATTTTGGACCTGAACTGAACAAGAATGTCCTGACATTCTAGAGAGAAACGGTCTACTGGTCCACTGAGAAATGCCCACATGAATTATCACCATGTGATTTTCAAAGCCCTTCAATGGATTCTCCCCATACAGGACAGCCATCCAATCAAAGATGGAATGGCTATGAAAATACCTCACATTGTTGCAAGTGTTAGCACATTGTGACCATTTGTATCAGGAGGGTAAGGGCCTGTTTGGATGCCAGTTCAGATTGAAGGTATCTTGTTTTAGTTAATCATAATTATGTATTAGAGAGTATCTTTTTGGAAATGATCACCTACAGGCGCCTTTACCTCTTATTTGAGATGCAGAGCATTTTCAATGAAATTGCAAAAACACCCTGTACTGCAAGTAGTACAAGCGCCTGCAGGTGATTAGTTCAAAAAAGAAAACAAGAAAGAAGATCTCTAATACATAATTACAGTCAACTAAAACGAGTAACTCATTTTTTAAGTGGCACCCAAACAGGCTCTGATGCAATTTCAGAAAATGTATTTTTTGCTTGTTTACCTTCCGCCAGACCATCCGGTGTTGACTAGCCATCCGGTGGCCCCGTGCTTCTGCATCTTCTCAGCCAGCATCGCTGCATACTTTGTGGGGTGAAGCATTATAAAGGCAGCCCCAAAGCAGGCCGAGAACGTCGCCTGTGGCTCCTTCACGCCTTCCTCCGTGCCAGCAACCTGGTTCGTCAATAACAATCCATCACCAAATTGCTGATATTTACTTACATGTAATAGGTGCACATGATCTTATCATGTCCGCAATACTTAACAAAAAATGCCATAGATGTATTTATATACCAGAGCAGTGTAGCCACTAATGAAGTGGTACATGGTCTGTGCCAGGCTCAGCTTGCTCACAGGCGGAAGGACACCGAACGCATCACAAGCTAGAAGGATGACATTCTTCGGGTGTGGTCCAACGCATGGTATCTTCGCATTCGGGATGTACTCGATCGGGTAAGAAGCCCGCGTGTTTTCTGCAACAACAATAACACAGACTCAACCATCTAAATAATCCAAGAAATTACAGGTGTGTTAGCCTCAGACTGCCAGAAAAATAATTCACAATTTCTGGGATTTCTACTCTGTATAAATTTCAAAGAAATTCTACTAAGAGTACAATACCAAAATTTTAAAAATTTAAAAAAATGAATGTATTTTAATGGATTCGTGTGACGGAATCTAAGCAGATAATTCCACTAAATGAGAATTGAGTAAAATTAAATCAAATACAAAACTTTGTGTATGTACAAGGAGCATATAAGTGTGCTCAAGTGCCTGAAACTAGGTATAAGTGCATTTGGATAAACACACTTAAAGACTGCTTAAATGCATTTAGATGCACTTAGCTTTGCTTACATGCATTTAAAGACTGTAAGCTTAATTTACAAACCTTTGCATTGGATCCAGCTTCTGTTTTTTTAGTTTTATAGCCTCTATTATAGTTCAATGGGTATCCAATGTGGGCCTGTCTTGACTGAGTGTGACTGTCGTAAATTTAGAGGAATGATTTAGTGCAATCACTCATGCCGAATTATTTGGATCGGCAATTATCGAGACCTCCCATGTGAGGACCACCAAACTGATCAGGCACAGACGTGTTGGCCCCGTTGCAATGGGCCCCACATTTGCCAATGATTTGATGTTCAAATCACTTTTCCAATCAAGAAATTGCATCGAAGTAGTTGGTTGTACCTGTTACAGACTTGTCTGAATAATCCACCCCTCGAGTGTGCTCATCAAACACCACATTTTCAAGCACTGCACCCATTAAAATCATTCATAAAATGTTAGAAGATAATATTAATTTAGATTAAATATTTTAATTAAAGAGATAATCAGATGAGATTATTACCTGTGCCGAATTTGATGGCATTCCAAATATCAGGCTCTTTCTCCCTCGATAAATCGATGCACTTTGCATAGCAACCCCCTTCAATGTTTGACACGCCATTCTCACTCCAGCAGTGCTCATCGTCGCCGATCAGAAGCCGGTTGTGATCAGTGGACAGAGTCGTCTTCCCCGTGCCTAAATAAACATAATTAAAATCCATTAACAACACATCTATTAAGCTGTACAAGACACACTGGCATCGCACATTTGTAGCATCTGATCCATTCATTGGGTGGGGCCCAGAAATGAATGTGGTCCACATTCAGTGTCAATGTGTGGCCCACCAAGTGCCATGATCGACCTTTTCCATAGTGGGTCATTCTTGATGAGCAGCTTGGATCTCTCACAAGCGTGCCAAATTAGCACGTATGATCAACATTTCGCCTAAAACGGTCCGCCTTTTCCAAACGGTAGGAGATGAAATGGATCGCAGCGGTCCAACAGTACCTGACAATCCGAAGAATAGCGCGACATCACCATCTTTCCCCATGTTGCAGCCTGAATGTAAGGACAGGATCTGTCGCTTCGGCATGAGGTAATGCATTACACTGAAAAGGCCCTTCTTCATCTCCCCAGCATACTGCGTGCCGAGAATGACCATTTCCCTTCTAGCAAGGTTAAGATCTATGCTTGTCGACGAAGTCATGTAATGTGTGTAACGGTTGCATGGGAACTTCCCGGCATTGTATATGGTGAAATCTGGCGTACCAAAATCCTCCAGCTCTTCAGGTGTAGGACGTATGCACCTGCCATGAAAGCAGATATTGTATGTTCTTGAGCAAATAATATCTTATGGTGCGTTTGGGTGCTCAATTGAGATAGATTGCAATAATTCCGTCGCATATAAAGGAAATGACCAAAATGCAATCCAATTGAACTGGTCAGAGTCTGTTAAGTCGGACTGAGTGGCACCTGACTCAGCCAAGTCATCAATCCATTATGGGAGAGAGTTTTATTTATTTATTCTAAAATCATATACTTACATGTTGTGCATGAACAAGGAATGGTAAGCTCTGGCGGATACGATCCGGACTTTGATCCGATGTTGTGGGTCCCAGTTCAAGAACTGATCGTTCACGAAGACCTGTGTAGTCGCCCACCATAAAACAGATCAATCTGAGATTTTATTTTATTTTTGTCTCTGAAAATGCAAGAAAATAGAAATGAAAACCTAGAGGCTAGAGCTATGCATGGGACGACTCAACTCGTTCGGACCAAACTCGACCCGAATCAAGAGGGTGAGTTGATCCGAACCAAATAGACTTCGTTCAATCCGAATCCGAACTCAAACGGAGTCGAGTTCGGGTCACCCAGTAAATCGACCTGATTCATCTAAAAATCCGACCTGGTATTGACTTGACTCAATCCAAAACCCAACTCATACGTATATAAAAATCCAGATTGGACATTTCAGATCTGAGATGCCATGTAGCTAATGGAGAGGCTGCAATTTCATCAGTTGCAATTTCAGCCCATGGATACCTATCACACCTGACCTGAATTGGCGCTGACTTGAGCCGACTAGGTACCTGTGACTGGGTTGGACTTGGTCTGGGTTAGTCCAGGCTGGACCCGGACTCGGATCGTGCCAGGCATGCTGGACTCTGTACCAAGTTGGGTCGAGTTGGGCCAGGCATGCTGGACTCAGGTCTATGAAAACCTACTATTTGGGTGGGCCCACAACTTGCATCATGTGATGTCCCACTCATCACTAGCCCTGATTGTCATGAGATGGAGGAAGATAAGAAGTACTCATCCTGAGTATCATAAGCTGGGCGGGCCCACAACTTGGGTCATGTAGTGGCCCACTCATCTCCCACTTGAATTTTGCATAATCGTATTCTTGTATGGCTGGTGTAATAGATGTACGGAGTGGATATAACACATGCACCATGGTTGGATACTTCTTAACCGTCTACATTTGTAGGGAGTGAAATGAAAGGTAAGGATTATCCTACGGATGATATATTTAAGGCATGGGCCATCTATGGTGAGGCCCAGCTCATAAATAATCTGAATTATACTGAAACATGGGCCATGTATGCTGATTTAAATTTAATTTATTGGAGAGAGATTAAGACGCGTGACAGCTTTTACACGCGTGATTAAATTAGGTGGTCGGCGCAGTCAAAGAGCTACCGACACGTAAGATTAAAATTCCTCACATGGACGAGTGGTCATCTGCAACCGGTTTGCATCTGCATGGGGTGAACATGTGAAAATCACGTGCAAGGCATCCCTAAGGTGGTCGCGACCATGAAGGTCACATGGTGCAAGAGCCAGGAGGGGAGTGGGCCAGCCTGATTCTCAAGGTGGTCTTCTTGTGGGGCCTACTTTAATGCATCTCCCTATGTCCTACTCACGTGACACGCGTTGGCACGTGAGAGGAGTTGCGGCGAACTGGAATCATGTGGCACAAAAGGAATAGCTGGTGCAGTGGACTACCAATTTACTGTGGCCTGCTGCTCTTAGCCACCGGTGGGTCCCACTGAACTGAGGAGAGGGAGGAAAGTCGCCAGGAGGAAGGGACGTTCAACGAAATCGGTGGCCGATGACTCGATAAAATGACAAAATATTGAGGTTAATAAAGTCATTTCCGAAAAAAAGAAGGAACAAGCTATACCCAAACACCGGAAACAAGAAAGCTTAGGACCCAATACAAGCAACTACCCAAACGCATTTTACGAAAACGCTAGCTTAAACTCCACGTAGGTATACGGGACGTGCCTAACGCTGACGTATGGGGATGGATTTACGTGCATGAGATCCACCCCATCCATTAGATGGGGCACCTCTTGTTTGACATAGATCCAAACATTCAGTCCGATCTGAAACTTAGGTGGGCTAAACCGTAAGAAACAGTGTAAAATCATGTCTGAAACCTCC
The DNA here is from genome assembly GCA_037074715.1 of Magnolia kwangsiensis. NCBI lineage: Eukaryota > Viridiplantae > Streptophyta > Magnoliopsida > Magnoliales > Magnoliaceae > Magnolia > Magnolia kwangsiensis. Next base: position 92,549,907 of record CM073585.1, read on the forward strand.
AAATTCACTTGATTGTGGCTCACCTGAGATTTTGGATATCGGTATTTTTGGGGAGTCTCTTAATCCTGGAGAGGCGCTTAAGATGAATAGATTAGATGAAATATAAATACCACAGTGGGCTCCACATACAAATAAACACCGCAGTGGGCCCCATCCCAAGTGTTCAGGCTATCTGAGCCTTCTATCGGCCTGATTTTTGGATTCCACGGTGATAATGAGGAACCTCACCTGATGGACAGTGTGGATCTCATGCACGTTCCTATGACACTCGGTTAGCGGTAGGCAATCTCTCGTGTACCTAGGCGAGCTACGCTAGCGCGATTCCTACGTTTGGGAACAGCGTGACATAAAAAGATCCTCACCTTCCGTAAAATTACAAAAGGATGCAAGGCCTTAGCCCAAAGAAAGGAAAACGCATTTTAGAGAAACGAATGCATTCTAAAAATGCAGATTAGGAAGCAGAAAAACTCGCTGAAGATTTACTAAAAAATCCAGGTGGTGGGACATTTCTAATAAATGACTGACGTTCAAAGTACAAATACACTACCCATGGAATATAAACAGGATCTTATTTTAAATAATCATTTTCATAATAACAGGCTAGGTTCCAAGAACCCATGGACCTTAGGGTGACCCACCATCAAAACATGCATCCTCTAAGGTGATACACCATTTCATATATGTGGACCACTCATCATATTCTGATAAACATATTAGAGACCACCCTTTAGATTTCTTTCTCATGGCAAAAGATTAGCATTGCCATCAAATAAAGGAAATGTTATATATATTTTTTAATAGAAGAAAAAAAAATTAAGATATTTTTATCATGAAAATTTAATTTTCTATTTTTCTATTTTTATACAAAAATTTTGAGTATTAGTAAAAGGCAGGGTGATGTGGAAGTGGGTATTGACTTGTTTAGTTGACTGTTGTAATTACAACTACCATCTAAGGCCTCTCTTAATACCCACACACACACACACACACACACACACACACACACACACACACATATATATATATGATTTGGGGAGCATCAAAAGAAATACATTTCTTCTGTTAATACTCTCTCTCTCTCCAATTCTCTTTCCTTTAATTTTCTAGATTGCTTTAAAAAAGGTGTTCAAATCATGCAATAGTTTTATATCCATAGTGTAATAATAATTTCAAAGTTCTAGACTTTGATAGATTTGATTTGGTCAAAGTTCTCGTGTGATTAAACAATTATGCTATGAATGTTGCTTAAAGTTAAATAATGTATAAGAATTTTCTTTAAAAAGTTTCTCTATGATAAGAAGAGCTTAGTGTCAAAAGTTTACAAGCCTATAAATATACAAGAATAGTTTAGAAAGCATTATGGAGTTCTACGATTAGAAACATTTCATGCACATGCATGGAATAGAAACTCTAAGGTGGTCGGTTTTTTTTAGAGAGAGAGAGTGGGTTGCCAATTGTCTTTCACCGTCCATAAAATAAACAATTCCACAAAGCATCCATGATTGGTCCTCATAACCAGATGATTGAAATATTAATTGAACTTTTTTTTTTTACACACTCACACCAATGGGCACTCAAACCTATCTAAGACTATGTGTTGAGACTCTTATGAGTCTACGGCTAACCCATAAAAATCTAATTGGACTTTAAAAGAAAAAAATGAACTTTAACCCCCATTTTACAAGCTATTGATTGGATTGTTGGAATGTGGCAATTGGTGTGATAGATTGTAGCTATGAAAAAAGGATGATAAATGCAATGCATGGTCTAATTTGGTCGATTAGACAGTGCAAACATTCCGATGCAACTGAGTGTATTACAACTTACATTACTCCAAGAGAACTATATCACTTTCCTTTCCAAGAGTTACAGACGTCCAAGCAAAGAGAAAAAAGACGGCTACAATGAAAAATACCTTGTCCAATGAATTCAAATAATCGACTGCCCTTTCTCTATTCACCAAAAAAGTGTGCTCATCCATTTCAATGTTGGGTGAGCCCCTGAATGTTTTTCCAAAAAATAAAAATTAATTTAAAAAATTATGCAACCAAGATTAAAAGGGTTTATTTTGAAAGGGAATGAAAGACTCACTTTCCCCACCAAAGATCGTCTTCCGTGGTCTCATCTCTAACAACACGTTTATCCCTTGGAGAACGGCCTGTCTTAGCTCCCGATAGTGTGGCTAATGCACCACTCGATGTTATAAATGAGCCGTGCTCGTATTTTATAGCTTGCTCATAGAGCTCTGCAAAAAAAAGAAGAATTTAACCAAAGGCAAGGATTACAAAGAAGTTCTTACAGAGACACTCCAATCTGCTATGAGCACTATATATAATCACAATCAATGAATATGTAATCATCATTTGGCTATGTGAATGGTTCTTTCAGGACTTGTTATCAAAAGTGGACTCTCAAATGGTCCATTTATAGGGAACCTTGTTTGGTCTAAACTATCATTTTTTATGTATAGAAAAGTTGCTTTCATTAGTGTAGGTTTTTGTTGTGATCCAAGGAATGTAGGTAAAACCTAAGGACTTTCTTTCTCAGCCCAACCCTTTGTGTTATAACTTCAGTAATCGCAGTTGATCAGACATCTATCCATTACGAAAACTCATTCTAATGGCATATCCGATTTGATCATTCAGTGGGAGTGAAATCGGAGCAATCATTGTGAGCCATGCATGCAACATGTCAACAAAGTAATATTCTATTAGGTTAAACATTTTATGGGAGTTGAGTGGCCGCGACAACGCTCAAACATGAAAACAAGAGGTTGATTTTTCAATTTCCAATAAAATATGAAGTAAATGAATTATTATTATCATTTTGAGGTATTTGTTTAATAAGAAATCATGGCTCATAAATTAATATTGAAATATACTTGCAAAAGGAGGAAATAAAGTAAAATATAATTATTACATTTTTATTTTATAAAATAATTATTTTTAGAATAATTTTAATGTGAAATAAATAATGTAATAAAATTATTATTATAATCGAATATATATAATATGACAACCAAATTACAGAAATAAATAGTCATGATTCATTTATAATCATTTACCAAATCATTCATCGTTGTAATTGAAAACAATAAAAAGACCGTAATTAACCATTCAAATCATTGATTTGACCATCACTGAATATTCAATTGTGAAATGCTTACACATTCCACGTTCCTGTAACTTCGTTTATATATAATGTATTAAAGTGCATGCAACTAGTTTTCAATAGATTTCAATTTACCAGACGTATACTCCATATAAGATTGAAGCTGCCCCGACAGGAACACGTGAATGACCAAAATACACTCAGCCTTTTCTAGGAATCTAGAAGGCCGAGCGGACGGGGAACTTACCAGCAGGAGAGAGGTTGTAGAGGATGTGGGTGAACTTTAAGGCGCTGTCGCTTATGTTGAGAGTCGGAGTGAAGTGATGATGGCTAACGTGCGCGACCTTGGACGGTTCGGATTTCTTTGCTGGGTCCCCCTTCACGACCTTTGGGCCCGTCTCCCTCGTTAGCGATGCCAAAGACGCACTGCCAAAAAAGTCACCAGGAGCAGAACGTAAGTTTTCTATAAATACCCATGAGTGATGGACTTGTATGGGAATAAACAAAGGGTCAATTTTGTAAATAGCCAATTGAAATGAAGATAAATGGTGGTCCGCGCCAATTCCAGCGATCTAAACCGTTGGATCATACAGTTCTACATCTAAATGGACCAACTTGACCGGTGGCTCATCACCCACTGGTGTAATCGCCTTTACTGCGTATGGTAAATGGCTCAAAGGTCTACATGGATCCGATGATCCTAGCCATCTGATCTTTAGCCTTCAATAAAACGGTAGATAAAGAAGGCCAACGGTAGAGAATGCAGATTCGGTGAGGCCATAACCGTGGGGGCCATCTTGATATATGTGTTGTATATCCACACCGTCCATCCATTTTAGGGCATTGGCCCAAAAATGATACTGATTCAAATCCTAGGTGGACCACACCACATGAAAAAGTGGTGATTGAATGCTCGAATGAGATTTGGATCTGCTTCATTTTATCTTTCATCAAGCCCATTCATCACGTGTGACTCACCATGATGAAGGGCAGATATAAAATCCGGCCGCAAGGCTTTAATCTGAAGGTTTTAGGTCTAATTTTACATTGCTGCGATTGGTGTGGCCCATAAGAGTTTTTTTAACGGTTCAGATCTTTTGAATGTGCCGGGTCACCGTCAAATGAACGGAGCGAAGATGGTGGGCCCCAAAGAGCTTGTATAGACTATGCCCGTCCCTCCCAACTGATACATCTCAGAATGTCCCAAGTTCAGAGAGGGCTACCGATTCAGGTAGTCCGAAGGACTACCAAAGCTAATCTTCGGTTTTCTCCCTTTGGTCGAAATGTGGTATTTTGCTTCAAGTATGGGCATTTCAGTAATTTCCACTTTTTAAATCTTCGTTACATATACCTGATGGACTGCAGCTGCTGCTTTTGGCGATCCGCTTCCGAAATGGAAGCGAAAGCCCCTTGCGCTCCGTTAATCGGCGTAGTCGGTGCCGATTTCTTCTTCTGCAGCGAATGCAGCTCGTCGATTGTCTGGGCCTTCACGGGCGGAGCGCTGTCGTCGTGACAAATCCCGTTCTGTTTCTTATGCGTCTGGATCTTCGCCAGACCGTTGCTTCCAACGCTCCCATTCGAGAAACTGAATCCGCTCCCGTTCCCCGCCATTTTCCTCTCTCTATCTCTTTCCTTTAAAAAAAAGAGAGAAAGGGCATATCCGTAAATATAGAGACAGATGAAGGGTATAAAAGTCTCTGTGATCTTAAAAACAAACACTTGTGGAATCGAAGCGATCCGAAAAAAGGGAGTGCTTCCACCGACTTTCATTCAACAATGTCGTAACGGAAAATCTCATCTCCGAAACTTATCCAAATGCTTACTAAACGAATCAAATGAAGGGCTAATTCGTAAATAAGTAGAAATTAAAGGGTAGAAGTTAATAAAGCCAAAGCTCAGAGAAAGAAAAGTGCCCGAAGCTTATACGAAATCTACTAAAATGACGGATATTAGAATCTCCATCAAAACAGATTTTATAGAATGCCTTCCAAAACTACCGAAATCCCTCCATCCAATCCAAAAATTCAAAACACACATGAAAATCCTCAATTCCAATAAAATGAAGTTAGAAAATTCAATAAAATCTCTCCAAGCATAAAAACACAAAACAAAAATCTTCCACTAAAAGAGCAAAAATCTCAAAAATCCAAGCGAAATCCACCCATGCAAGAGATTCATCGAAACTACACAAGAACAGAGCGTGGAAGAAAGAGAAAAAAACAGAGCATGAAAGAAGATAGAAGAATATAGAAATGAACCGCACCAGAGATTGAAATCTCGAAATGACCAAGAAAAAAAGAGGATTGAAAAATCAGAAGACTCTACGGTACTATTTTTTCCCTTTTTTATTTTTTCAGTGAAGGCTTGTAAGAGAAAGATGCGAGAAACGGAGTCCCCGACCCTTCCTTTTTAAAGGCTCTGTCTTAACCCGAGTTTAACCCAAGTGGGTTAACCATGGTTAAAACTCTACCAACGTGGTTTAGCCCGGGAAGGAGAAAAATCCAAGCGAGATAGATAAAGTCATTTTATGCAGATTCGCGCGAGTATGTATGAAAGAGGGTATTCACTCTGCGCAAGTGATCCTGGCCACTCAATAAATTGGACTCAAAATTCCCAGGCAGAAAAAACATTCATCGGCGTTGGTATTTGCAAATTTCGTATCTACCATAAATTTGTTGGCCACCTGTTTTGTGTATTGGACTGAATTTTCATCCATGAGATATACATAACATGATACTCATGATGAATGGTCCGGATTTTTCATACGTATAAAATTCAGGAACGTGTTCCGTGAATCTTCCTTTCTCTTTTTCTCGCGCGAATCCTTCGTTGTACTTTTCTAATAAGTGAATAGATAGATTTTAGTTCCATCTTTCGCGTCTTCAAGCGCTAGAAACAAAATTACACACATGCTGACGCGTCACATGTGTGAGGGATCCGGGACATTCATGCAGAGTCATGATGCTGAATATTAGCTAGTAACCAAATCTGGCCATCCATTTACAACATAGGGGATGCATGAACAAAGAACTTGACTAATAGAAAAATCACAACCAACGGTTTATATTAATAATTCATCTGCTGCTTGCTTTATATGTAGGCAAGCCTAAATTCTAACATAAATACAAGCACTTTGGGCTCGTCCGATGAACGTCTCGGATCACTCACACATATGATAATAAGGTACTTTTCTTATATTTATATCCGGCGCTTGAACATTTAGAATCTGGAATTGGAATCTGTTTTCAGTTACAGTTTAATGGCCTAGTGCAATACACGGCCCATCTCCATGTCACAACGTGTTCAAGTGTCACACGTGTGATATATTCAAACAGCGCATCAGTGGTTTCCACCGTTTGGATACCGTTGCCCAAAAATCTGCGAGTCCCACCACCAACATGCGAAGCACAGTTCTACGCGCACGTAGAAAGAGCTGAAGAAATCTGCCAGCTTTTTTCAGCTATCCATTGATTTTCTAAACCGTAGCTAGCATCCGTGTCATCCATCTGTCAGAGTGGACCGCGTGATTTGTTTGACAGAGTCATTTGCATGTATGCAGTACCCAATCAACGGTTTGATGCCGCACCGTCTGCTGTGTTGGCATATGGTGACCGGTGTATCAGGTATGCCAGTAATTTCTTTCTAACCGTCAATTAGTTGTCTGCAAATCTCAGTGCAGGGACTGTTTAGCACTGAAGTGGATTGCCACGGAAAATCGACCTAAAAAGTGTATTGATGCCACCAAATTCTGTGGGGCCCATCATGTTTTATTGTGTTATATCTAAACCGTTCATCTATTTTGCAAGATCATTTTATAGCATGGCCCAAAAAAATGAGGCAGATCCATATCTCAAGTGGACTACACCGAAAGCAATGGGGGCGATGATGGCCACCATGGAAACCTTCGTAGGCCCACGATGTTTATTTTCCATCCAAACTGTTCATAAGGTCATAAAGACCTGGACAGAGGGAAAATAAAAATATCAACATGATCCAAAACTTCTGTGGCCCATATTATGTTTTCGATAGTAACAGTTCAATGTCCACTACTTTCAATGGTGTGGTCCACTTGAGATTTGAATATGCTTCAATTTTAGGCCAATGATTAAAAATGATCTCACAAAATGGATGAATGGTGTGGATATAATACATACCTCATAGTGGGCCCACATAAGTTGGTGATGTCAACACACCACCAGGGTGGGTGGTGTGTGTCACACCACACAATCCGCTTCCCTTTAGCGCTGTTTCTATTAACTGCATAATTCATTCTCGCTAAACAATTTAAATTTATTTCTTGAGAATGATTTTTGCATAATTAATTACCACTAAATAATTTAAAATTATTTCCTTGAAAAATATTTTCATGATTTCTGAACATATAAGTCTTGGATCTATCTCGTTTAAAGTTAGAAAAGCAATTTTTAAAATTAAATTCACAATTAAAAAAAATAAAAAATACACTTCTCCTAGTGAAGCCAAACGGGCCTAAGTGCTTGCCCAAATGGCAAAAGTTTTGGGATGAAAGCGGTTGGTAAGGTTGAACCCTAGTAAAAATGATTCTGCAATAAATCTGAGCCGTGAAAGAGGTGGGTCCTGTCAGTGGATAGTCCTCCTTTGAAAATCAATCCCAATAGACTATCCTACCCGTGGTACAGTCAGTGGCCTTGAGATGAGCGGTGGGAATAACAAAATCTGACGGTGGATTTCTGACCTGGAAAACTGGTAGAGAGCGTCTTAGCTTTCGAGTTGTTTTCTATAATTGAGCATGGCAAGGAACAACATGAGTGGTTTGGCCCACATTGCACGTGTCAACATTAGGCGATGAATGGTCCACCGATTCCAGCTCGCTGGATTAGAATTGACTTTTTAACACGGTTACGTAGACAGGGGTGTATCAAATGTGTATTTTTTCCGGAGTCTGCAAATCGTAGCCCTTCATCCACTATACACGTGGCACATATATACACCGATCCAAAGGTTCAAATGATGGACGGAGCGTAGACTCAAATTCAGCTTATGGGAGCAGACAAAATTGCCTGAGTTTTCCTGTCCAAGGCTCCAGGATATCATATTTTAACCGTCCAGATGATCTCCAATTGGACGGTTGGCATCATCTGATCTGAGTGGTTTTCAGGCCATGATCCATCTAGAGTGGGTCCCGCACGTGGATTGGATGAGCTGCCACATTTCGAGTTGTTTAAATGGAGCCGCATCGCATACATGTACATCAATATCAACCATACAAACTGGCTGGCCCACTTTATAATGCAGCACGTCCCGAAATCACAGTGGTCAGATGATCCTAATCATCCAAGTAGTGCCAGTCTCATGGATAGCCTAAAAGGGACGCAGACTGCATGGTGAACCCCAAAATCAAGTAGCTACGTGATGTCAGAATTCTGTGGAGCCTACCGTGATGTATGTGCTTTATCCAAACTGTCCGTCCGTTTTTCCAGATCATTTTAGGGCATTGGCTTCAAATTGAAGAAAATCCAAATATCAAGAGCAGCACACCACAGCAAATAATGAGAACATTGATGTCTACCGTTGAACCCTTCATAGGGTGCACAGTAATGGTTATTTGTCATCCAACCTTTTGGTACGGTCATACGAAAATAGATGAAGTAAAAATATAAATATTGGCTTCATCTAAAACTTCCGTGGCCCTACCATGGTGTATGTGTTTCATATACTTTTAAAGACCATTTCAGGCAAAAATTAGAGGTACATAGATCTCATGTGGTCAACACCACAGGAAAGCAATATGATTGGATATCCACCCTTAAAATCTTAAGGTTTACTGTATTATTTATTTGACATCCAATCTGTTGATTTAATCATACAGCCCCAGATGAAGGGAAAAAACAAAAATCAGTTTGATCTAAAGCTTTTATGGCTATCAAAAATTTTTTAATGGTCGACGCTCATTCAAAACTGTTTCCTGTAACGTGGTCCACTTGAGATTAGGAGTATCTCATTTTTGGTCTTATATTATAAAGTATTCTGTAAAAATAGATGGACGGCATGGATGATACATCTTGGAGGGGCCCACGGAGCACCGACCACCAGCCATTGGCTGGTGTGAGGGGGCGTAGCCAATCCGTTCCCCCAAAATACGGGAGCGGATAAACGAGAATTTAAAATATCCGTTTCCAGCGCAGGTGGTGGCTTCTATCAATGTAGCCATATCTGTACAATGCCAAAACAAAAGCGCCTTACACGTGCAAAATATTTACACATGTCAAAGATCCTGAATGTTCATATCTGGAACCCAAGCGAAAATGTGATGTAACACCAAAAATATTATACATCCAATTATATGAAGGTCACATAGATGCATCGAATCTGATCAATGGATCAATTGTAACTATCTATTCAATATTATATTTACGCATAAAGAGATTTTCTTCTAGTATACAAAGAGATCCACATATGATGAACGGTTTAGATCATTCACGTATCTCTTCCTTTGGCAAACATGGGGCTCTTATCTTTGGACGTGCAGATGCGCGGGTGTAAGAAGCATTCGCTTTTGGTCCAGATTGGCGCCGTTGGGCTAGCTCAGGGCCACGTCATCGTTTATCGCGTGGACGGCATAATATGTACGGCTGCCTCCCCACAGAGCCACGTCAACCATCGCTTCTAGGAAGGTTTACGAGGTTTAAGCACCATGGGCATGCCGCAGATAACGGCAGTGATGTCATCACCGCTACGTGTCCCACAAAAGATAACGGCCACGTTACCTCGCGCTCATACGACACCACTTCCATCCTAATGGATGGTCCAAATGGGACAATATACCCAGGTGAACCGATGGGTCGATGATCAAGACCGTCTATCGGATCAGATTAGAAGATCTGATCTTTCACTCGGGGGATTAAAAAATGAACAGTTCGAAAATCAATAAAAATTCAATTCTTGTAAGCTTTTAAATAATCCCCTCACCATGAAGTTTCACATCGGATCAACGCCTGGATCACGCCCACTTGTACGGAATACGCTCACCAGGTTTTTTCACGTCCTTATGGGACGCGGATTGCGTCCTACCCCCGCCCGGACGAATTCCGGAAGCTAATCCGTCTGGATAGGGCTCTATGGGGCCCACCGTGATGTAAGTGTTTTATCCATGCCGTTCATCGTTTTTATCAGATTATTTTAAAGTTTGATCTTAAAAATGAAGCAGGTCCACAGCTCCATGGACCACACCAAAGGAAGCTGCAGTGATAATGATATCCACCGTTGAAACCTTTCTAAGGGCCACCGTGATGTTTTTTTGCCATCCAACCTATTCATTAGGTCATGTAGACGTGGATGAAGTGAAAAAATATATATATAAGCTTGATCCGAAACTTCTCCAGCTCCCAAGAAATTTTTAATGGTGGACATTCAATCCCCACCTCGTGGTCCACTTAATCCCTTGACCTACCTCAATTTTATAATAATATCTTAAAATGATCTGAGAAAAACGACAAACGGCGTGGATAAAACACTTACATCTCTGTGGGGCCCACATATACCCGCCCGGACGGATTACCGTCCGGGCGGGGGTAGGACGCAATCCGCGTCCGTCCTAATTAATCTAGACGCTAGAAAAAGGGAACGGATTAGGTGCGGCCACGGCGTCACCCAAGACGGTGCAGCCCTTGGTGTGGGGCCCACCTTGATGTATATATTATATATCCACTCCGTCTATCTTTTGTTTTCGGATCATTTTATGGCAGGAGCCCAAAAATAAAGTAGATCCAATTCTCAAGTGGATCATACTGTAGGAAACCGTGATGATTGACAATTAATAGTCAGAAAGTTTTGGACAGCCGATATTTGTTTTATCCCTCCATCCAGGTTTATGTGACATTATCAACAGGTTGGATGGAAAGAAAAAAAATAAATTAAAGAAGCCTTACGAGTGGCCCTTAGTTTTAATGGTAGGACGTTCAATCACCATTGTTTCCAATAGTATGGTCCATCTGCTATTCGTATCTTCTTATTTTTTGAGATCAAGACCTAAAATGATCCGAAAAAACAGATGGACGGCGTGGATATAGAATATATACATCAAGATGGGCCCAATGGTAAAGGCCGCATCTAAACCGCTTTCCTAGGAAGAGCGATCGAGACACGTGGTAAGAATGTATTTACTCCAGCAAATCCTGCGGGCACACCACCCAACGCTGACGGTATTTCGGGAATAACACGGTTCTTGTTTCCGATAAACTTGTTGTGGGGAATTTCTCGTTAGCAAGACCACTCACAAAAAGTCGGGTCCAGCCTCCAAAGTGCATACGGGAGACTCTTGGCCTGGTTCATGAATCGGCAATCCAGACCGTTGATACGATGGATCGAGTGAATACGGTTTATACAGTTAGGGAGATGAGTAATGTGTGGTCCACCCAAACGAATTCATTAGATCAATGGTCTGGATCTTCTTCCATGGACACAGTTTTACATGCACAAGGTTAAGTTTTACCATCCAGAATCTGACACACGGTGAGAATGATTCCTCAATTTGAATTAATATTTTGAAATTATTGGCTGAGATGAGAATTTAAAGGGTGCTCTCCAAGAAATTTCGCCATCCAATTATGAGAAGGAATTTAATATTGGCCAGTACAACCACTGCTTCACCCTTCTACAAATGCTCCAGTGCTCTCATCGTGACAGTGCTCCAACCTGGATTGGACACTTGAACAGTCCAATCAATTCATCCGGACTGTTCACCAAGCTCCTACGCACATTTCACGGGCTACCGTGCAAGAATCAGACTAATCTTACGAAATTAACCATTTCATCAACGTCCTTTAATATGAACGGTCAAAATTGCCTACGTAGAAAAGTACAATTTGTCGGCACTCGGCTTTTCGCCGAGCGTGGTGCGGGGCAGGTGTGACAGAGATGACTGTGCCACACGATTTAAACTGAGTAACTTTTATACTAAGCATCGAGATAAGCAAATGCGTAATCGTGTATGACCAAGATTGGGAAAATTGGTTGTTCGTTCAGCTACTCATAAGTAGATTGTTATAAAATGATGAGGTGGTTGTTAGAAAGTGGAATTTTTCTTCCAATGATGAGTTGAACATTACTCTCCATATGATATGATTTTAATACAGTAGTGTAATTGGAAAAAAATAAAAATCAAACAAAAATAAATACTTATAGCCAATCATAGATCACAACAATAGATAGGGTTTTTCAAAATAATTGCTTATAATGTAAATGAAAATAGTCTAACATAAGAGCATAGACTTAGATTACAACTAAAAATTATTGTTATTCTTAGAATAGAGCTAATGTATTGTAATGTTTTGAATTTGTGCTATTTGAATTTTTTAAATTATTGAAAATTTTCGTTATAATTAGCTTATGTAATTATTTATTGACTTTTAACACTTAATGTTAGTCTATACACGAGTATTACCTGTAAAGAATCACATAAATCTAGTTAATTAACCATATGAAGCTAATGAATCTAACTGATCATTTAAACATCTAATTTAACATCATGATTTATTCATATGGAGCCTCAAATTGAGCCGATCTATCATTGACTAATCAAGACAGTCGTAATTATATAAAGACCTACCTAAATCCAAGGCAACTAAGGGTCATCATAAATAACAAATCAAACTAACTCAGTTACTCATTTAGCTTAAGAATCAATGGTGTATAATGATTAGCATTAGATCATTATTTTCATTAGTTGCGAATAGACTACACTATGAACTTAGTTAATCCAAATCATAATCAGCACACATAATAAATCTCGCTATCCAATTCACTACAGAAATGTCTCAAATTTTTTTTAAAAGCTCTATACCATTTGATAATGGGCCAATAAATCCGATACTATAGAAAAATGTTTGACTTAGCAGGTTTGACGTTCATCACAAGACATCGAGACAAGATCGTGCCTTGAATTGTTCAACTTGGACTCACAATGTCAGTGCATAAAATGTGTGAATATTTCTGAAATTAATCATAAACTTAAGTTATTTGTCCGCGTTCAGTTTTTACCTAAGCTATAGCTTTCAGGTTGTTAGATCACTATCAAATTTAGGGTAATAACGTAGAGTAATGTCATATACAATTTCGTATAGTCATGGGCCCGATCGATGGTCGATAACCGTCAAACTAACTTTTTATCATACTCATCGATCAACAAATCAAATGGTGGGCCGATCATGTCCATGCGTAGATCATTACTAGGGTCAACTATCCTACGATTGGTGTCGACCTCTATGTCCCATAGTGGCCCCTAAAGGTTGAAAACACCCTCTCATGTGGCTAGTATAATAAATACTCAGCCCTAAGGCTATTTACACTAAATCTGGTACTAAAAATAATAATTTTGGGTGCATTCCTTGCCCCTTGTGATTTTTTCCCTAGAAGAAGAGAAAAGGAGAGAAAGAGGAGAAAGGAGAAGAGAGAGAGAGAGAGAGGGAGAGAGAGAGAGAGAGAGAGGGTGGGGTATGAGGATGGGTGTACCTCTACCCTCTCATCCCCTTTATAGCCGCCTCGGCATAATCGGAACCATCGTTAGAGCTTTCTCAGCAATGATTCAAAATAAATGTTGAATCTCACTTGTAATTTAAGATTTCAATAGTCGTTTGTTCTTAATTTCACAAGTTTGTATACTTATTTAGGTATTTCAATGATTTTCTTTAAAACCCTAACCCTGTGAGCATTGTGAATCGGGTAAATCATCATAAGGTGTGGACTAATATTTTGGGTTTCATTTTATCAACTCTTAATAATGATATATAATGATTTTGGTTGCTTATAATATACATGTGCTATTTATGCTTAAATTACTTAATTGTTATAACTTTAATGTTACGTGTTATTCGTAATCAACATGTTCGAAAAAATGCCTGAGCAATATGAAATTCCTACTGTTACGACTTTTTATCTTATTTGATAAATATTATTAATATATGTGGTTTTGCATCAATATTTATTCGTAAGTCCCAATTCACACATTTGTTTAATTGATACATCTTGTTGTAGTATTAAGTGTTTGCATGATTTGTTTATGTATTTGATAATCTGATTTGTAGTCGTGTGATCAAGACATGCAAAATGTCAAGTGAATGATCCACTTTGGGTTGGCTATCCCGAGCTTATACAGTCGATCAAGGTTGAACATGGACGACCGACAGTAGTTGGAGTTACATACGATGCTTCACGCCCAATGCCAGTTTTGCTCGGGTTCCTCTATTGTCGATCGTACAAGTCTAATGCAAGGCTTAATCATTCTTATGCTTATTGATTGTATAACATTCAATGGAATCTAAGACACAACTATTACTGTTGATTTAAGTCTAGTCATAACCATTAGTACGTTACGATCCTAAAAAGACTTGAGAGTCGAGCATGGTGGTAAGTGATACCATGTCCAAGCCGTTGGCATACGTCGGGGTGACATGCCTGCTACATAGGCAAAATATTGGGTGACGAGCTCATCATGTTAGTGAAATATTGGGTGGCGAGCCTCCCCGTAGTAATCATCGAGCACCAATGAATGTTGTGACTCTACCATGTTTGGCATTCCTTCTCACATTCAGGGTGTGAGTGAGGACCTTCACCCTAGATGCGATTGTCCTTAGGTAATAAGCCTCAATGTTAATCCGATTGAGTTGTATAGACTATTGGATAATAAACCCAAATTTGGATCAAGGAACACTGGTGAAGGGATGCCACGACTTACGTGAATCCATTTAGCGACAATTAATAAAATAGAGGTATCCTAGCTTCGTCAACTTACTGTTTGAATATGAAATAATAACTACTTAGCTAATTATGCATATCATTACATTGTTGGGTTGTACTGCAAGCCAACCATTGCACGTATGTTGACGTCTTCGTTAGTAATAGTGTTGATATAATTGTATATTGGTATCGTTGATCTCAGGCATTCATCATGTTAAAAACTATTGGGTTGTACTGTGAGTCAACTATTGTGTATATCATCAAATTATCAATGCATTTAAATAATTAACTTAGCATTTGTTTATCTACTACAGTGACACATGGGGACTATACAAGCCACAATAACCATTCTACAAAATGACTAAAGGAGTACAGCCAGCTGGGGACTCCTAATATACAGATCATCAAAATGTATAAAAATAATAAAGGTGAGGCACTTCGCTCAAGCATGCTCATATGTCAACTGAAAGTATAAGCGCTATCAATGTAGTCCACCATATCTCATCTAATGTATTGGTATCGATGGTACCTGCATCAATAAATTATTTAGTTGATGTTTTAAAACACCGTACCAAGTAACAGTGAATTATTTAAATACATTTAAATAGTTAGATTATCAATCACAGCAGCACACTTCCACAATAGACCACACCTAATGAATGGTCTAGATCTGGCACATGTATACCACGGTGACACATCTGCTCCTAACATTCCTCCCTTTTAATAACAATGTGGCCCATTGGACCATCTTGATTATTGTGCCAAGACGCATGCAAGGTGGGCCCTACTTGATGGATTGTAAAGTTGGGTCTCTCCCATGTGCGCCTTTGCACACACACACCGACATCAAAATCCAATGAGCAATGCATATGATAGCGGAAAATAATAGCACCTGAGTAATCCTAACCATCCAATAAACGAATATTTGCTAGCCCAAATTGAACGGTCAAAATTTTTTTCCTTGACTGTCGAAGTGATAGCCACCAATCAGACGGTTAGGATTGTCAGATTAGCATAATATCAATTCACGATGGGCCCACAATTTGGATTGTTGGAACTGACGTACGTATAAACCACGTGGACGGTGGTGTATGGAGGGACCTTCTATGATTCCTTTACATAATGCTGAAAGTGAGTTCTAAACTGTTTGATTGGTGGGGCCCAATACTGCAATCTGTCAATATCCTGCATGTGTCGGCCGATATTTTAAGATCTGGTAACCGGACAAGTCATCTCATAGAATTATATGGCCCTCGAGAAGAACACTGATATTCAAGATATACTCGGGTTTCTCTACGAATAAATAAGGTCCTGGTAAGTGATCTAGACCGTTAGTTTGATAAGGAGTTCACTAAAAGATCTAGAAACCGAAATTGGTACCTTTTAGGTTGAATGTGGACCGTTGCTTTATTTATCTTCTCAACGATTTAATTCCAGGCAACATATTGGACGGCTACAGAAGTCCTATCCTGGAGATTTTTGGCACATAGACCATCCACAGTGGTTAGTACCTAACCAACAGTCCGATCATTAAACAATGAGATGCAGTTGTAGAAACAAATACCCGAGTGTACTGTTAATATCCTATGGTCAAGATCATGTAGTTCGTCTCTTTTTCGCTACTGCGTTTCATCTCACGAGATCTCACACCTATTTATCATGCATCTCGTGACAAATTCCAAAAGGGCAGGGAATGACAAATTCCATTTCTCTACGAGACTCTATTTTACTAGAAACAGTGAAGTTGGGTGCACTGACAAAGGAGTGGAGCAATGATCTGGACGGTATACTTGGAAGGGTGATGTTCCTATCGTTTCCCTTCCTATGCTGGATAATTATATGGATGATTTATATTTCGTGTATTAAATATATAAGATAATTCCATCGGTTACTTTTCCTCAATGAACTCCATTGATGATTTGACTGTCAAATAATTATATTTTCTATCAGATTTGAAACCCACATAATAGACGGTCAGGATTATAAAATATATTTTATTTTTAATAAATTAACCATCCATACTGGTCCCGAGTATATGTATAGACCTGATTGATACATCACTCTGCCACATGTTCTGTACAGAGATGGTTCTGCTACATTCATGTAAGGTGATACCGCATTACTTTCCAACGTGATCCCCAGGTATTTAGGGTACCTTTTTTAGTATAGACAACGTACTTTGTTTGGTTCCATCTGAAAAAACTTAAATTATTAAACTAGAGTACTGTTTGTACAAATAAATTTAAACTAGAGTACCGTTTGCATGAATAAATTTAAAAAGATAAATATATAAATATATATATACAGCGGCTTTATATATCTTATTAAGTAAAGATATTTTCATTAAAAATCAAATTTCGTATTTTAAAATTCTACTTTCATGGAATAGATTTTTTGGCGGCAAAAAAAGGAGAATAATACGAAATCACCTGCAAGGCTAAGTTTTTTCAGGAAATTGGGAGTTATTTGATACTCTTGCCAAGGCACTGGGAGACTTACTCAAATTAAGCTGACTAACCTGCAGAGGCCACTGTTGATAAGCGAAAGGATCAAAATCCGATTGTTTGAGCAATCCTAACCTCTAATTTATGGATAATTGTTTGTTGAAGTAGGACCGTTGAGTTTTTTGTCTTAACTGTCCAAAAGATGTCCACTAACCCGATATTAGATGATGAAATAAGTGTAATCTGCTGCCCATAATTTGGACTGTTTAATCCGAATATATATTTTCTTTTGCGAAAATTGCATTTTGTAATTGATTTTAGGCGCCTGTGTATCATCAATCACACTCTAAAGAGTACGAAGGGTTTTTATTTGTGGATGTAGGGTCAGGAGGTGCAGTATCTGTATTCCATACGAGACTCGTATGTTAGTTTCGCACCACTTAAGAAAGTGGAGAATTTTCAACTGTTCAGATAGCATGGTTGTATGGCAATCTCGACTGTCCAAATCGTTGATCAACTGTAAATCGTAACCTAGAAATTGCAGTGTGAACATAATATTAGCCATCCGATTTTTTCTCTTGGAATTTGGACCACTCTCCATTTTCGTATTAACCATCCATTTTATAGTAATTAATTGGATAGTTAAGATTTCTTGATGGTGTAATTTTAGATATATGCCCCTTCCAGAAATGGACCCACAATGTGGATGTTCTGGATAGCCGTACATCAGTACCACGTGTTAGGAGGATGAGTCACCACCATTTTTTTAAGTTGTGCAAAACTAACACCTGACTCTATGAAGATGCCAACCAGGGAGGCTAAATGTGGCAGGAATGCTCCTCAAGCTGGCATCCCCAGCAGCCCACATGCGGCGAAGCTGCACACGTGTCTGAAATCGTGGCTGTTAATCAGCCCTGCCCAACGGTGAATATTCCTATCCCAAAGATTCAGCATTCCCACTCACTAGAAAATCACACGCCACATACCATCCAGAAAGAAGTAACCAACGGTCCACATTCAACACGAGCTTATGGCGCAACTGAAGAGTTGAAGCATCCTGATTTTATTCTAGACTACATTTTATAATGGGCCCACTGGACGAACGCACCAGATCTTCAACACATGTGCCGAATGGCACACGTGGGGCTTAGCCATTTGCACCATCTGCATGCGCGGGTTCAGGTAGCATTCGTAAAGCCCTATTGAAGGTGACCACACATGTGCATTTGGTCGTATGAGGAGGACGTTGGAGGGAAGTGGACCATGGCATGCATGGATTGGGTATGGTCTGGATTTGTATGATTGGGAGGTGGAGATGTCGAGATAATGAGCTGATTGGTGGGGCCAGTTCCAAGCTTGGAGGACAGTTGTCCACTTCCCAAAGGCCATGTGGGAAAACGATACCTAGACAATGACATTAGCGTTTGTCTCTCTTGAGGTGGTGGGATGAATGATCACATCCAACCGTTCCATACGTTTGAGTGCTTTGGCCATATCATTTTGTGGGTGTCGAATCTAAACCGTGCATCAGGTGCATCGTCTCTTATTCACCGTACATAAGGAAAAGTAGGCGGATCCAAATTTCTATGGGCATACCAAAGAGAACCATGCAATGGATTGATTTACGGGATGTCCTGGTTCTCATTTTTGATTATGCTAATTTTGGGGGTTTAGATCTAACATGGTGAGGCTCATCTAACGGGCGGTTTGGATGAGACGTACACATTCATGTGGGCCCACACAGCTCCCACGTATGGCCCGCAGGGGTGGGGCCTCTGTGTGTGAATTATGAAAATTTTAAAAATAGTAATAATAAAAAGATAGAATCACGGGGCTTTCTCAATGGAGATGAACGTGTATAATCCTAATCGGACTGATCCGTACGAGTGGGGCTGGTATCTCTGCTATCAGGACCATCGATCTGATCGGTTCCACCATGGATGGGGGGCTGACCCAAAAACCTTCCAGATTGGAAGATGGGAACCATCACATTGAAGGCCTTAGAATAGATGGTTAAAAAATGATGATAAAGATTGGACGGCTATGATCTTTCGATTTGGGATATTTTTGAACATTGAGACAACCCACTTGATGAAGTGGTCATCAGCGCTATTGTTTTGGTGGCCATCATGGACCGCAGGTTCGTGGATTGAACGCCTCATGACAGTATACTGAGGGGCCAAGAGTTATCCTTGCATATTTTTCTTCTTAAAATAAGGACGGGCGCGGATTAGATACTGACAATGTTTACCAAGTTCTGTGGACTTACCATGATGCATGTGTTGTATCCGTACCGTCCAACCATTTTTAGAGATCGTTTTATGGCGTGACTGAGAAAAGACAGAATGAAATAAATCTAAATTTCAAGTGGACCCACCACGAGAAAACCATGGGAGCAGTCACACCCACCGTTGAAACATTTATAGGCCCACCATGATGTATTTTTGAGATCCAACCTATTCATAAGTTAACATGGAGATAGATAAAGTGAAAACAAAAATATCAACTTGATTGAAAACTACTGTAGTCCCTAAGGGCCTGTTTGGCCCGACAAATTGGATGGGATTAGAAGGGATTGGAAGATAGATCCCAGAATTGGCCAAGCGTGCCAAATAGACATAGGATCTTGATCCCGGGATATAATAATCCCATGGATCTTAAGACAATCCATTGACATCACCATCATTATCTTTAAATCTCATTCAATCCACCCTAATCCTTTCAAAATTGCCTGGGACGTGTTTGGTTGGAGGGATTAAAAAGGATTGAAAGGTTCAATCCTGGGATTGGCCAAAGTGTCGAACAGACCCGAGATAGCAATCCCAGGATATAGTAATCTCATGGATCTTTCACCAAGCCATTGATGCAGGCATCATTACCTTGAAATCCGTGCAATCCACTCTAATACCATCCAATCCCATCCAATCTGCCCGGCCAAACAGGCCCTAAGAAGTTTTGAACGGTGGATGTCATTGTCCCCACTATTTTCTATGGTGGCTAAGCTTGAACTTTAGATCCATCTCATTCTCTTTGTAATGCCATAAAACAATTTCTAAAAATGATTGGACGGTATGGATACAACACAAGCATCTTAGTGGGGTCCATAGAGCCTGGTGATGTTACTTCAATAACGATTTAGCTACTGACCTTGTTCGTATCCAATCCGCGCCCAATAAACACACCTTTGTGTTGTTGTTTTGATAAGTTAGTACATATGTAGAGTATATATAGTGATTTTTACGGTGATGGGAGTAAAAATGAAGAATCGGCTTAGACAGTTGATGAAGAAGTTTTTTCAAATGACCTTTTTAGCTTATTTGGTCAATCCAATACAAGGGAGAGAATGAGAGAGAACAAGAGAGAAAGATGGGGATGTGCTTTAAAAGTTTTGATGTGATTTTCTTGCACCACTCAAAATAAAAGGTAGGATGAGGATGTTAAGGTAGATGAGTGGTAAGATATGAAAGGATAAAATTAAAAATAAATACTTTAGAGAGAACTAAAAAATAATAAAAAAAAAAAGTAGTAATAATAGACAATAAGGTAAGAGAATATAGATTTGAATGATTTAGTCATGTGCAACGTAAGCTATTAACTAAGTTGATTAAAAAGAGAGAGTTAGTATAACTTGAAGACTTAATTTATCAAAAGTAAGGGAGAAGGCCCAAAAAAGATATAAATAAAGGTAGTAAGTGTAACTATAAGGTGGGTGTACATGTGTGCACCATCCATTAGGAGATAGAGAGATGGGATGTGGCGATTACAGGATAACCGATTGTCCATTACTCTTGCAGTTTTGTTACGCCTCGAAAATCGACACTCGAGTACATTTATCTCGATTTCAAGTTCCTGTGTGTGAACCAAATGAAACGTAGTATAACCTCATTTAAATTCACATTTATTTCAAACGTGGATAATCAAATTAGCAGAATTTAACTTAGCGGATTCAAAGCGAGGTAGAGATTATATATATAGTGCTAATGGTAAAAGTATCATTCCAATAGTGTTGTACGCTCAAATAGGGTTATACAATTTATAATATACATACTCAAAATGATTAAAGTGTAAAGTTTTCAATTTTGAAATCTCGATAGTACTTGCATCGATAATATTGTATGGTTGGTGTTTTAAGACACTGTTATAGGTATGAGTGAGTAACTAACTTAATAGTTTAATTTTTTAAATTACACATATTATCAATACAATCAAGTATAGGCAATGATAGCAGTACAAAGTAAATAATTGCTAAGTTAATTATTTAAATGCATGGATGACATGATGATATGTACAATGGTTGGCCCGCAACACAACTTAACAGACTTTAACAGGATTAATGCCCGAGATCAACGATGCTAATATAGAACTACATCAACGATATTGCTAACAAAGACGTTAACATATGCATAATGGTTGGCCCGCAATACAACCCAACAATATAATGATATACATGATTAATCAAGTAGCTATTATTTTTGGTTTAAATAGCAGATTGACGAAGTTAGGATACATCTATTCTATTAATTGTTGTTAAATGGATTCATGTCGTAGCTCATGGTGCCATGTATCGACCCCTCACCGATGATCATTAATTTAAATTTAGGTTCATCACTCAAAAGTCCATATAATTAAATCGGGTTAATATTAGTGCTTGTCGCCCAAGGACAATCACAACTGGGATGAAGGTCGTCACCTAAACTCTAATTGTGGAGAAGGCACACCTCCTAAACCCTAATTGATCACTGCAATGTGATTCATCATCCAATGTTTTATCAACATGGCGGCCTTATCACCCACTGTTTTACTTATGTGACAGAGACGTTATCTCAGTGTAGGCAGACAATTCAAACAAGATGTCATATACCACTGTCTCCGGCTCACAAGTTTTCGTATGATCGTATCGCACTAACAGTTATAAATGAACTTGATTCAATAGTAATAGTGGTATCCTAAATTCCTTTGAATATCATACAACCACCAAACATAAGAATGATTGGGTCATGCATTAAACTGATCAGATCGACAATGGAAAATTCTAAGTAAAACTGACATTGGGTGCGAAGCATCCTGTGTAGCTCCAAATACTATTGGTCGTCCATGTTCAACCTCAATCGACCGTATAAGTCTGTAATAGTCAATCCAAAGTGGGCCATTCACTTAACATTTTGCATGACTTGATCAACACAACTGCAAATTATATTATCAAACACGTAAACATAATCGCGAAACAAGTTAATAATACAACACAGTGCATCAACCGAACGTATGTACGAATAAATACGATTCAATATATATCATTATAATCAATATATATTAACACCACTTATCAATTTATATACAAGAGTTCTAATAATAAATGTTTCTTGATACATTTCATCAAACATACTAACTTGTATCAACAAGTAATATTAAGATCACAAAAATAAAACAATTTAAACACAAATAATATATGATATCTTATAATCAACCAAAAATTATTATCTAACACTATTAAAGGTTATTAGAATAAAATTTCGAAGAATGGTCCGCACCTTCAAGGGTTTCACGCAATCTTATCATGTTTAAGGTTAGAATTTTTGAAAAAAAAAAAAAACACTAATCCTAAACCAAGATTTAAAAAACAACACTAATAATTAAAAATCTACATTAAATTGTAAAATCAAAAGGTTAGATAAGACTCTCACCTTCGATCATCCGCAGAAGAGAATCCACGGTAACTTCCTATACATGTCCCACGTACGGAAGAGAAACGCTGGTGTAAGCTGAACCCACGCGTATTCAGAAAGCATGCATCAGGTTTTTCTTTTCGGTCCTCTGATCACGTGGGCCACATGAATATCAGAAAAGTGGACTGATATAATAAATAGTCAATAGTCCCGTGTGGCCCACTTGTTGAGTAGAACCCCAACAAATGTGCTGATATGGTACATTTGTACTGGATGCTGGGTATTCATCAGGTGGGGATGAACATGCCCTGGTCTAAATTCAGTTGGGTCCACTCATCTAGTGGGCCACCCATGCAAGTTGGGCATAGACTGTTGGTCATTTTCTTAACGGTCCACTTTTTATCATACACGTGTAATGCCTGATGAGCGGAATGAGTTACTTTTCAGGAAACGTTACATCATGAATGGCCCAGATCTTGCACATACGTACCATACGTACCACCTTGGCACATGTGCTGCAAATCATCTGTTCCATCACTTATAAACGTAGTTCTAGCTACCCAAGAATGGGTGATCTTACACACCCAGTTGTTGGCCTTCGAATCAACGGTGATAAATAAAGTTTATCGATTGTCGACAGGTGGACGGTCAGGACCCAAAATCACCCGGCATACTAATGGGCCGGGTTTGGGCCTACAAAATCGAAATTTTGAATAGGCCAGCCCGAAACAGTTCAGAATCCGGGCCACCAACCCCAGCCCTACCACAGGCATATGCTCCTCAAAAAGTGATGAGAGTAGGTCTCACACACGTGCCAATACGGCATGCTCGTGAATGATCCAGTCCGATCATCACGTGGGTCCCACCGCACATGCTCTGCAACGCTAAGGTAAGGCAGCTAAGGTCATCATATAGGCCTCACGTACAATGTTATTCGTGCGCCGTTGGTATTTGTTGTTCACGGTAGACAACCTACAAGTGTGGCCCACGATCTGGTGATCCAGATCACTGATAAAGTGGGACCCGGCGTGGATGAACCATTCTCTACATTGATCTCAATGACCGTGGCTTGATGACAGGTAGCATGCGAGTAGAAAACATCAGCCATCCAAAATCAGCCAACTTTGGAATACGATCCGCTTTGTGTGGTGAGAGTCATATCAATGGTCTGGATAATAGAACCATGGGCCCCACTGCTATGGGTTGAAGGTCAGAGAATACCGTATATTTCCTCAGCCGAGCCAGAGAATACCGTACACATCCAGAGGCCGTGATCGTTCGCTTCGCTCCTGTCCACACCTTTTATAAAAGGAAGCCATTTAAAAGGTGCGGTAGAAAGAGCCGGTGAAATCCAGCGGATTAGGTGTTCCCCGGGTAACACCTTTGTGGCTGTTAACCTTACCGTGGGGCCCACCTTGATAATGTGTTGTATATCCACGCCGTCCATCCGTTTTTACAGCCTATTTTAGGACGTGGTCCAATAAATTAATCATATCCAAATTTCATATGGATCACACCACAGGAAACAGTGGTGATTAAACATCCACCATTAAAACATCACAAGGCACACCGTAACAGATTATTAATGTTTATTTTACATCCAAACCGTTGATAAGGTCAACTAGACCTGGATGAAGGGAAATACAAATATCACCTTGATTTGAAACTTTTTTGGCGTAAGAAAAAGCTTTTATTAGTCGTTTACCACGTTTTCTATTGGCGTGATCCAATAGAGGTTTGTATGTGCTTACGTTTTGTTATGACATACTAAAATAAGCTGGAAAAACGGATGGGCGGCGTGGATATAAAAACAATTCATCAAAAGTGGGCCCCCCACGGTAAGGGTAACACCCACTAAGGTGGTACCCGGGACCACTCCCAAAATCCTGAGAGATGTTCATCACAAGCAACGAATCAATGGATTGGATTGACAACCTATTTATCTCTCTTTTCTCTTTGAAAAAAGAAAAAAAAAAAAAAAACCTCTTTTGTCTTTTCCTATTTACGATTCGGGGACAGATCACATGCGTTTCCTGTGTGGGCCCCACGTGATGTGTATGAAGAATCCAAACCGTGCATTTGGTGCGTCTCCTGGTGCTCACCGTTCATCCCAAGAATCATTCCGATAGAAGAACTCAGGTGGGATACCCCAAAGAGAGCAATGTAAAACCACGCACATATATTCACTTTTTGTGGCCACCATAAATTTTGAAATCGCTTGATTTTAGGTTCGTTGCTTCATCCTGGTGGGCCGCACCTAACATATAAACAACACTGTGAACCCCACGTTCCGTCAGAAAGTTTCTGTAGTGGGTATCCCCCTCCTCAATGTCCAACCTTTGGTGTGGCCCACTGAGCTATGGATCAGGAATGACTTTGGGATATAGCTTAAATTTTGGGAGTGTTCATCTGATGGACGGGTTGGATGGGACCCACAGATTATTATAGACCCACATGGCTCATAAGTACGAATGCATGTGATCATTCCCCTATGTTTGCTTCTAGGAAGGGACCCATTTGGAGTACGATAGGGTATCACAAGAGCCAGTGCACACGCATCTCCCATAGTTGGAAGACGGGCCTTGAGTTCATTCTACTAGTGGGGTCCATCTTCTGGTGATCGAGACCATTGATTTGATGGAGCCCACTGTGGATGGACCTGATCCAAATTCATGGATTGCGAGATCAATGTGAACTTAGACAATAAAATACATCAATTGCAGGGGAAGGATACTGTGGCTAAACACTCAATCAAGGTACAGGTGGGCTGGAATATGACATTCATGTCAGGGCTGTCAATGGGCCGGGCCTAGGGTTGGTCTTGGCACGGATTTTAAACTATTTCAGGCCGGGCCATCAGGCCGGACCTATTCAAATTCTAATTTTGTAGGGTTTAGCCCGGCCCATTGACCCCTAATTCATATGTTGGGCCTCTCCCTCAGGACGGGATGCGGATTAGCTACTGAAACGTTGAGCAGCGAGACTTCCTGCTGAGGGACGTCACCAAGTTATGTGAGGCCACATTTGTAAATGGAGAGAATGAGGTAGATCCAAAGTTGGAATGGACCCTACCACATGAAACAGTGGGAAGAGTGATGCCAACCTTTGAAACCTTGATCGTGAGTTGATACAGACATTAAAGAAGGAAAAACACTATTATCACCTTAGATTGAAAACTTTTATAGCCTTTGGAAGTTTTTAATTTTGGGTATGAATCTTTTCACTGTTTTCTTTGGTGGGGTATTTGGATCTCTGATTCATTCTTTGGTTCATGCTATGATATGATCCTCCGAATAGATGGACAAAGTGGTTACAAAACATACGTCAGGGACACCCGGATCTACTGGATGGAGATACTTCGTTTCAACCCTTGAGGTCCTGGTATCGATCCCTAGCAGGGGTGGCTAACATGAGCGGATTAGCTCTAACTATCAATTGAGCGGGGTAAACTAGAAATTGAGCGGGGCAAACTGATTTTTTTTTTCTTTTGTGAGTCCCATCATGATGTATGTGTTATATTCAAACCGTCCATATATGAGTGGGGCAAACTGAAAATTGAGTGGGGCAAACTGAAAATTAAGCGGGGCAAACTAGAAATTGAGCGGGGCAAACTAAAAATTTGGTTATATATTTTGGTTTAGGTTTAGGTTTAGGTTTAGGTTATAGGTTCTAGGTTACAGGTTAAAGCTTTAGGGAATTGAGAATAAGTTAAGGTTTAGGTTTAGGGAATCGGGTTCAGGTTTGAGATCGGGTTTAGTTTGGGTTTTCAAGTTTAGGTTTAGGTTAAGGATTTGAAATTATGATTAGGTGTAAGTTTAGGTTTAAGGATTTGAGAATACATTTAGGTTTTAGATTTATGTTAAGGTTATAGGTTTAGGTGTAAGTTATAGGTAATAGTTTTAGGTAATATCGTAGATATTATCGACATAAGTTGTAGATATTATCTACATATCATCGATATATCGACATAAGTTGTAAATATTATATACATATCATCGATATATCGACGTTAGTTATAGATAACAATTTTTGATACACTTTAGCTACGGATTATAACCGTAGTTATAATTACATCGATATAATTTTTGTATTTGAGAATGAGTAGGTTATAGGTTTTGGATTTGGTTTTGATTTAGGTTATAGGTTATAGGTTTAAGGTTTAGGTTAAGGTTATAGGTTTTTGGATTTGAGAATGGGTTCAGGTTTAGGTTATAGGTTTCAGTTTAGGTTATAGGTTTTTAGATTTGAGAATGGGTTCGGGTTTTGGTTATAGGTTTTGGTTATGGTTTTGGTTTAGGTTATAGGTTTTAGGATTTGAGAATCGGTTTGGGTTTAGGTCATAGGTTTTGGGATTTGAGATTGGGTTCGGGTTTAGGTCATAGGTTTTGGGATTTGAGAATGGGTTCGGGTTTAGGTCATAGGTTTTGGGATTTGAAAATGGGTTCGGGTTTAGGTCATAGGTTTTGGTTTCGGTTTAGGTTATAGGTTTTGGGATTGGTGAATGGGTTTAGGTTTAGGTCTTAGGTTTTGGTTTTGGTTTTGGTTTTGGTTTTGGTTATAGGTTTTGGTTTTGGTTATAGGTTATAGGTTTAGGATAAGGTTTAGGTTTAGGTTATAGGTTTTTGGATTTGAGAATGGGTTCGGGTTTAGGTTATTGGTTTTGGTTATGGTTTTGGTTTAGGTTTTAGGTTTTAGGATTTGAGAATCGGTTCGGGTTTAGGTTATAGGTTTTGGTTATGGTTATAGGCTATAGGTTTAGGATAAGGTTTAGATTTAGGTTATAGGTTTTAGGATTTGAGAATGGGTTCGGGTTTAGGTTATAGGTTTTGGTTATGGTTTTAGTTTAGGTTATAGGTTTTGGGATTTGAGAATGGGTTCGGGTTTAGGTCATAGGTTTTGGTTTTAGTTTAGGTTATAGGTTTTGGGATTTGAGAATGGGTTTGGGTTTAGGTTATAAGTTTTGGTTTTAGTTTTGGTTTTGGTTTAGGTTATAGGTTTTTGGGTTTGAGAATCGGTTCGGGTTTAGATTAAGGGTATGGTACCTGCAAATACAAATATAAACATGGCCTGTCCAAATGGCAAGACCCTTCCAATGCCGTCCATAGTAAATGGACAGCTTCATCATGGTCATAACAGCGGTTCCCACCTTCCAGGGACCCCCGCTCTTGCGGATAGCTCCGACGCACATCCGGGTCTGCTCCATTAATTTCGAGCAAATACATAAACACGGCCTGTCCAAATGGTCAGGCCCTTCCAATGCTGTCCATAGAAAATAGACAGCTTCATCATGGTCATAACAGCGGTTCCCACCTTCTAGGGACCCCCACTCTTCCGAATAGCTCCGACGCACATCCAAGTCTGCTCCATCAATTTCGAGCAAATACATAAACACGGTCTGTCCAAATGGCCAGACCACTCCAATCATGTGCATTCTTGAGTCAAGAGACGTACCAGATGCTTAAATTTGAAATATGCATTTAAACATAAAATGGCATTGGGAATCGCTTCTCAAAATCACAGACTGTTTTCTTTTGAAACTCGTTCATTTCACCTAAAAACCTGTCACATAATGAATAACTATAACCACAATGATAACTACACATGTGCATTCTTGACAAGAGATGTACCGGATGCTTGAATCTAAAATATGCAGCTCCAATCCTCCCACATGCAACATCCACTTGAAAGAATGCGTATAACCGTCATGCTTGAATAATCAATACAGGAATCTACAAATAAAACTATAAAACCAGAGATACTCACTGCATTTGCAGAATCTCTTATTGAGCAACCTAAACCCCGCATTTGCCCTCTACTGTCAGAACCAACCAACTATAAAACATTATAAATCAAGTTATTAGGATATTCATAATTACCATAAAACTTAAGTAATTTTTTAATTTTATTAGTACCTCTGTAAGGGCATCATCCACACCAATCATCCTAGAAGCAGGATGGCTACTATAGAGCTCATCTAGTTTTTCCTGTGAAAAATATAATGAATGTAATATAATTTAAAGTTATACATAGGCTTTTTATAAGGGTACTAGTTAGTGGTACATGTTCACTCCCCAAGTGAAGGGTTGTGATGCAGTAATAACTCGGTAAGACCGAGGTCGAATCCCAAGGGACTGAAACTTGTACGTTATCTAAAATTAACTAGAAATAGAACTAGAATGAGATGAATTCTAAATCAAATAGAAATTATGGAATGATTGTGAAATAATTAATCTAAAGCTTAAGAAAATTCAGAGACAGGAAAACTAGGGATTCAGAGGATCCACTTGTAGAGATCAGGGAGTTCTTTTGCTTGCTTAAAAAAAATCATGGAAATTAACTGAACTACCATTGATCTAGTTTTCAAAGAGATGAAAGGTATATGAATTAGAATGGATTCCATCACCAAACCATGCCCAAGAGACTATAGCAAACAAAAGAATTAAACTAATTACCAACCAATCACATGTATGAAGGTTAGGAAGGGTACCGACATCCGACCATGCCCAGGAGACGATGGTGAACAACAGGGCTTCCTGACGTCATAAACATTAAAAGGAAAAGGAAATATTCAAAGCCATCTCAGACCCATTGTAATTTCAGTCACAACAGACCATTAAAGACTAGAAATATTCTCTTAATTAAACTATAATCAATCATCAGTTAATCTAGACAAAAGGCACAAGCATGGAGCTCTCCCATCACACTACAAGCTTCACCTCTTAGCCCTAGCTAAGAGGTTTAGCCCGTCATGAACGGGTTAAACATCTCAAAATAAATAAAAACAACAGTTAAATAATCTCTCCCTGCTGTGCTTCTCCACAGATCTGGATTCACTCCCGGCTCAAGCCTTCCTTCCCCAAGATATCCACAGTTGCTTCCAACGTCCCTACTTGCTGTCCAAACCGTGTATCCTCCAGATGAGAGAGAACTTTTTCATCCATCTCTCCATCCTTCTTATAGGCAGCCAGTCGGTGGCTCCTTACGCAGCTACGTTGTGTGTATAATATCAGCGGAAACAAAAGTTTCTTTTTTCGATGTGGCTGAAGTCGGTGGGGTCCACTTCAGTTGGTATGTAGGAAATCCACTCCGTCTATTGTGTTTGCAGCGAGATTTTAGCTAGAAATAACCGGATTTGGAATGTTTTTGACGCAGCCATAGGTAGAAATTACAATGCAATCAGTGCAGGCTGTCCGTTTGTAACCGTTAAAACTGGCACGTGTGCAAGCGTGAATGCACAAGGTCAACATGGACTTGACTAAATCGAGGCCCTCTGCACGATGGACGGTGCTGATTGACCATACAGATAGTGAGTGGGGCCCATAGTGCTTCTTCCGATGCTCTGTTGCGAACAAAATTTTTGCTCTGTGTGACAGAGCCTCCGCTGTGACTTGGAGGGGCCCACTTCTTTTGGCGTCTGCAAAATCCATACCGTCCATTGTAATCACGACGAAAATCCATTTGGGAAAGGGTATGATTGGAGTAAAATTAGTGTGGCCTGCGAGCTGATTTACTCCACCGTCCATTTTATATTTAACGGTCAGGATCTTGAATTAGATTTCATGGTGTCAAAAGGACATCTAGGCAAGGCTAGTACCCTCCTCTAGAGACAAGTGAACGGTTCAGATCACTCAATAGAGTAGTGAGCGGACCCCACAACACAAAAACTCCCAACGCAGTGAAACGCCATTGGAGTTTTTGATTTGGAGAAGGAGACGTCGGTCAGCGCCGACAGACATTGGAAAATCCCGTGCACGGCTCGTGCACCTGTACTCTATGTACATGCGACACACATGCAGGCTCTATCATGATGCTCGTGAGAAATCTACTCCGTTCATCCGCATTGTCAGCTCATTTAATACGTTGGGACCAAATCTGAAGCATATCCAAATGATATACGGGCCCCAAATCATGATTTCAGGGGCTGATATATCCATTGAGCCACTTCTACAGCGATCCAATGGCTGATTTTTGACATGTATGGTTAATTTCTTGTCCTCAGGACACGTATGAAGTTTCGAGCCAAACTGATGGTGGGAACCCTATGATCTTGCATTCTGAGCCAATTTCGAGCCACTTGAACCTCAGTTTCTCAATTTTCTCGAATTTCTTGCGTGTGCATTCGTCGATCATCGTCCCCTGGAGTGTGTCCCATGCTTTGGTGAATTTTGAGCACTAAATCTCAGCTTTAAGCATCCTTTTTCAGTCCGAACTTGTAATTACACTCTGCATCACAAACACGGTTAAAGTGGGTCATTAAATGGTATTATGTTCATAAATTCAGATAATTAATGGGGTCTAATATGCAATATTTGACCCTCAACAGTACGAGGGATGCACTTATAGTAAGGTCAGGATATTGAACAACTTTGTCATTTCTTGTATGGGCTCTTAAGAAGACTTCACATCTACCTATCTCGGTACAAGACTGAAATGTTGTTATTGCAGTGTAAAAGCTAAAAATAGCTTAAAACTAGGGAATAAGAAAAACTTACCTTAACAATGGCGGTCATGTAATTGTTTGTTTCCCAAGATCAATCTACACAGAGATACTGGCTTATGACAGATCTATACTTAAGCCCTCCAATGCCTTGTTAAAATAATCAATAACCTGCTCCAAATCATGTAATTGGATTGTAAGTTTGAAGTTCAAATAAGATATCAAAGAAAGGCTCAAAAAGTGCCATTGATAAAAGAAAATTCAGAAGCCAAATCATCCAAATTTTGCAGACCAACCAAAGGGAATTATAGATCCAAATTTCAATTGCATCAAAGTAATGAGTTTAAGAAGTTGACAACTATAACAGAGCTTCATCTTTGACCTTTTGAGCGCTCAAAATTTGTATGATTTTTAAGGAGAGCCGAGTCAACAAAATCAGTAAGATAGCTCTATGAACTTATATGATGGGAGCTACTAGCATTCCTCCAGTTCTATTTGGAAATGGGCATTCAGCAATGTAGAAACATGCTTTGCATGAGAAAAAGAGGCCGACAGAGAATGAGTGAGTGGTTTATAAATGAACTTTCTTCTCATGAGATTTTTAATTTAATTAATTTTTTTTTAATTACAAAAGATTAGTTATCCCTATGAGAAATTACTTTTGCACTTTTGGCTTTCCATCTGTTTAAAAAGAGTATAAAGTGTGTTAACTTTTATTAGGCTAATCTCATAGTTAGTATGATTATAAGAAAACTAATGATATAGTTAGGCCAGCCAAACAACTCAACAATACTAAAATAAACTCACAAGCAAACACACCCTCAACTATAGTCCTTGCTCAAGTTAAAATAAGTAAACAAATAAAAACTTTTTTTTCACACAAATACACATAATATAGTTCTGTAGTTATTTGAAAAATCTACTTCAACTTGAGTTCAACCTTCTGATAGTATAACCTAAAGATTCTCCTAGGGTCTCCAAAAAAAAAAAAAAATGTATCCTAAAGCAAGGCACGTGGTATGGCTTCTTGCAAGAGTTCTTGATGAGGTTTTTACTCTTCTGGTCATCTCATTTCTGTTTCACTTGCTAGATATATAAGATTCCCTATAGAAAACAACAAGTTTCACCAGTCTCCAATTTTTAAAAAACTACACAATGCCCGATTGAGCAACAAAATGAAAATAAATTCAAATATGAAACTATTTGAATTTCCAAAACAGAAATAATAGAAGAGCTTCACAATAGATAGAATCTTTGGCGACATTCCTAGGGCCCATTTAAATACCCAAATGATAAATAAAAATGCTCTTGAAGGACCATAAAAAATAAGAGAAGCCTAAACCTCACCAGTCAACTAAAGCATACCTCAACTGGGTCATGTCCCTCATATGGTAATTCGCTTGCAGGGACCATCAGCAACTCACATTCTACAACCTGCAACACAAACTATAGTTAACAAAGATGAAATTGGAGTAATTTAAATAATTCTTATACTTCCCACACCTGGGGACGATATAACAAACTTCTCCCATGATGCATGAGTCCAAGCCATATGTTGTTTGCACAAGACAATGGTTTTATTAGCAATAGCATGTCGAGAGGCAAGCAACTGCTCTGGAGCAGAAAAATCAAGAAAAAAAAATTAAGTAGAACACTAACCTTTGAGGCAGCAAATTTGAGTCATCCTACATCATCATATGCTGACCATCATTATCGTGAAACCATGAATGTGGCTGCACTTGTTGTTCACCACCCATTACTAACGGTACATGCATCCCATTATGAAACTACAAAATCATGATGGTATCAATCACTATTTTTTTTAGAAAAATAAGACATTTGTATTATCCATGCCCATGATCAATGCCATCTTGTGAATTTTCAAATGTCGCAGGAATGCGATTTTTGCACAATAGCAACAGTCACAGAAGGAGAGTAACTTTTGCACAATACAAAAAGCATAATTTTGGGCAGCAAAAAGCTCAGTTCATAGGAATTTGCAGTGTTCTGTAGTTTAGAAATGCATGTTCTCAGTTGGAGTTGCAACTGAGTTTAGCTCGATCCATAGTCCACGGGAAAATTTAGTTTTTTTTTTCAAAAATCTAGATTTCATTGATGATCTAAGATTCTTACAAATGAGCAACAGACTCAGGCCAATGGACTCTCTGGGGAAAATTTAGTTCAATAGCAATGAATTTAACAATGCATTTCAGTTCACAGAAATTCCAATGGTATGGACTTCAACAAAATGTTCAGTTCAAGCTACAGTTCGCATTCCAGTTCAAGTTCAGTTCACAAATGAGTTCCAGTTCACAGATTTGTCTGGAGTTTAGTCTATGAATCAGTTGACAAATTAGATTAGGATCTGCTGCAATCACATGATACAATCCAGTTCACATGAGTGCATGAATCAGTTTACAAATGAGTGCAAGAAAGAAAAGTAACCATTGATTTGGAAAAAAAACCATTAATGTGCATCACTTCACAAAAACCTACAACCCATCACTGCAATCACAGAACAAGTCAATGAATCACTTCACAACCATCCATCAATCTGCATCACTTCACAAGCATGTGCATTAGTTACAAAAGTCTAGGATCCGTTGCAATAAGGAAAAGTCAATCAGTTACACAAATGAGTTGATGAATCAGGCTATAAATGAGTGCATGAAGCCCAAGTACTACTCCTACATGTGGTGACAGGTCTGCATCAATGGCTATCAGTTTAGAAATGAGTACACAAAAGGAAAATAAATGATTGATTTGAAAAAAAAAGAAGCCATTGATACAAACCACTTCACAAAGCCTGCAACCAAACTCAGCAATCACAAAAAAGGTTAAAAAAATATATTCCAATGGACCTCATGTATCCCCTTAAGCACCATTTATATTTAATATGCTTTAGGTGGGGAGATATGCTTTAGCGACAGTGCACTTGGGCTATAGCTATGGATTACATCCATAGCTATATTACTACGGATTAAATCCATAGCTAAAAGCTTTCAACCTCCATAGCCATTGCTCCATTTTTTGATAGTGTAGATTGATCTGAAATCAATGCAATAGTTGGGAGATCTTCATTATATCTTCATGGGCATTGTCTTTTAGGATCTATAAAAAGGGGGTGGTGCAGGAGGTGTGGCCAAAAACAACGTAGGATTTGAGAGAGGTAACGTAGAAATTGAGCGAGGGAACCTATAAATTGAGCAAGGCAACCTAGGAATTGAGTGAGGCAATGTAGGAATTCAGCAAGGTAACCTAGAAATTGAGCGAGGGAAGCTAGAAATTGAGCGAGACAACCTAGCATTTGAGCGAGGCAACGTATGATTTGAGCGAAGAAAGCTAGAAATTGAGCGAGGGAACCTAGAAATTGAGCGAGGGAACCTAAGAATTGAGCGAGGGAAGCTAGAAATTGAGCGAGACAACCTAGGATTTGAGCGAGGCAACCTAGGATTTGAGTGGGGGAACCTAGAAATTGAGCGAGGCAACGTATGAATTGAGCGAGGCAACTTAGGAATTGAGCAAGGCAACGTAGGAATTCAACGAGGTAACCTAGAAATTGAGCGAGTGAAGCTAGGATTTGAGCGAGGCAACCTAGGATTTGAGCTAGGAAACCTAGAAATTGAGCGAGGCAACCTAGAAATTGAGCGAGGCAACCTAGGAATTGAGCGAGGCAACGTAGGAATTGAGCTAGGAATCCTAGGATTTGAGCGAGACAACCTAAGATTTGAGTGAGGTAACCTAGGATTTGAACAAGGAAAGCTAGAAATTGAGCAAGGAAACCTAGAAATTGAGCGAGACAACCTAGGAATTGAGTGAGGCAATGTAGGAATTCATCAAGGTAACCTAGGAATTGAGCGAGGGAAGCTAGAAATTGAGCTAGACATCCTAGCATTTGAGCAAGGCAACCTAGGATTTGAGTGAAGAAAGCTAGAAATTGAGCGAGGGAACCTAGAAATTGAGTGAGGCAACCTAAGAATTGAGCGAGGCAACGTAGGAATTGAGCGAGGAATCATAGGATTTGAGCGAGGGAAGCTATAAATTGAGCGAGAGAACCTAGTATTTTAGCGATGCGACCTAGAAATTGAGCGAGACAACGTAGGGATTGAGCTAAAGAAGCTAGGAATTGAGCGAGGCAACGTAGAAATTCAGAAAGAAATTCTAGTTATTGAGCAAGAGAACTAAGAAATTCAGTAAGGCAACCTAGGATTTGAGCGAGGCGAGGGAAGTTACAAATTATGCGAGAGAACCTAGAAATTGAGCGAGGCAACCTACGAATTGAGCGAATAAGCTAGAAATTGAGCGAGGCAACCTAGGATTTGAGTGAGGGAACATCGGAATTGGAGCGAGGCAACTTGGGAATTGAGCGAGGGAAGCTAGAAATTGAGCTAGGGAAGCTAGAGATTGAGCGAAGCGACGTACAAATTGGAGTGAGGATTGAGCAAGGGAACCTAGAAATTGAGCGAGGGAACTTAGGAGTTGAGCAATGCAACAAAAAAATTTAACAAGGCAACCGAGAAATTGAGCAAGGGAAACATCAATTTGAGCGAGGCAAGCTCGAAATTGGGTGAGGTTAACATAAATTGAAATGAACTTTAAATGTAATTGACCTAGCCTAACAATTTGCTTTGTTGAATTTGATCGATCAGTTAATGAAATTGACCGAGATTTACATGAAATTCTCTTCAGTAAATTTGATCGAGCAATTAATGAAATTGACCGAGCATTTCATAAAATTTTCAGTACGCACTTATAGTGCTGAGTTAACTAAGTTGGGCACACACAGATCCATAGCTCAATTGGCAGATTGAGTAGAGATACCTCATGTCAACACTTATAGTGTTTCCACCGTGGAAACCTTGTTATGCCCCTACAATGATGTTTTACTTGTAATCCATTATGTTCATATGATAATTTTCGCATGGATGAACCGAAAACCAAGATGGGAGCTTCATTCGGCATTTCAATGGCCCACAAAAAATTTACGCCGTTTAGATAAATGTATATCATACCTGTCATGCCTACTTTCTTCCATGGAAGGACCATTTTCAGGAAAACGAGATAATGTTGATGAATAGAGAGGTGGGATTCAGCTAGAGCGTGGTGCGATCCAAGCAACAGATGTAGCGGTGGAGTTTTCGTCCTTGTTTTTTTTTTAAAATGGAGCGAGAGAAGAGAGGGAGAAGAAAAGCAACGGCAGTAAAAAGGAGGGGTAGTTCTGTCCTCAAAGTCGCTGTCCACACGTGCTAGTCTAAGTTGGTAGTTTAAGTTTGTATTCCTCAAAAAAAACGTTGGGTAAAAGGTTTTGTCTACAGTGGTCATTATGTCATCATTTTTTGTTACGGGAGAAAAAATGATACACAAATCTCAAGTGGAACACGTTACAGGAAACAGTGTTGAATGAACAGTGACCATTGAAAACGTTCCGGGGGCTATAAAAGTTTTGGATCAAGCTGATCTTTATTATTTCCCTTCATCTGTGTCTCTCTGTCCCAATCAAAAGATTGGATGTAAAATAAACAGTACCATGGACCTTAGGAGGATTTTAATGATGGATATCGAATCATTATTGTTTTCCTATGGTGTGGTCCACATGAGATTTATATCCCTATCATTTTTTGTATTAAACTATAAAATGATCCAAAAAAATGGATGAACAGAATGGATGAAACAAATACATCATAGTGAGGCCCACAGATCACCGGCCATCAGCCACCGGGCTGGTGTCAAGGGAGTAGCCAATCCGTCTCCGCAAGACTCTACCCTGTGAAGCAAGAGTTGCTACCGGAGTGGCATCACCAAGACTCTATCATGATGTATGTTTTATATACACACCCTCTGTCCATTCAGAGAGATCATATTAGGGCATGATCCAAATAATGAGTCAAATCTAAAGCTCAAGTGGACCCCACACAGAAAATGGTGGAGAGATTGACGCTCACCCTTAAAAACTACTAAGGGCCGTAAAATTTTCCAATGAAGCTTATATTTGTGTTTTTCCTTCTTTTATGCCTGAGTTAACATAACAGGTTGGATCTCAAATAAACATCATGGTGGACCTCAGGCAGGTCTCAACGGTGGGCCTCACTCTCCCCACCATTTTCTATGGTGGGTCTGCCTCATTCTCTGGATCACACCATAAAATGATATCTTCAAATGGACGGAGGGTGTGGATACAACACATACATTATGATGCCCCACATGGTGGTCAGCAGTGGGAGTCTTGCTACCCAGGTGATAGACTCCCTGGAGTTTCAACACCAGGTCAAGGGTTCGAGTATCCATTCACCACCGTGTGCGTGTGTGGGTGTGCATGCGTGTGTAAAGATTAAAAAAAATAAAGTGTCACTTCAGCAGAGAGAGTCTCGCTACTCAACGTGTCATTACCTAGTCCGCGTTTCCCAAGGTGGTTTCTCCCGTGAGACCTTTGACTGGCAATGGTAAAATCTGGGCCTCCAAGGGGGCCACCATGATGTATGGGTTTTATCTACACCATTCATTCATTTTGTAAAATCATTTTACTACATGAGCTTAAAAAAACAACGAACCAAAGACACTAGTGTACCACACCAAGGGAGGTAGAGGAGATAAGGCCATGCACAGTTGAAACCATCTCAGGCCACCATGATGCTTATTTGCCATCTAAAGGTTATATGGAACTAGATGAAGGCAAAAGACAAATATATGCTTGGACCAAAACCTCTGCAGCCCTGAGAAATTTACAACGACAAGCATTTAATCTCCGCCGTGAGATCCACGGGAGCTTTGGATTTACCTCATTTTTAGGTTTATACAATGATCACACATAAAGGACGGACGGTGTAGATAAAGATGGGTATGGACAGCATGTTTGAAAGTTGTTAGTAGTCCTGTACTTAGAACCTCATTTATGGGGTTGCCCGTTACCCAGTCAAAAATAGCATGAAAAAATATAGAAGCAATTCCTACTTAAAAATTAAGACAAAAAACATTATATTGTTATGGATAGATATATAGCTGATATGTATCCTCTCATGAGATTTTTTATTTTCTTCAAGATCATTTAGCTTTGTATGTATATATCATGACAATTCCCAATGAAATAAATACAATATAATTCTACAATATATGCTTGTAAATAGCTTGGTATTAGAGCAATGCTCTTGGGCTAGACTTGTTTTTCTTACGTGCCTGTGGAAGAGTAATATATTAGTGAAGCATATTTGCTACTCTTGATATTTAAATATTAGGTCTTCTGTTCTAATATCATGTTAAGCAATCATTTACTCTAAAAACTTAAATTATTAGAGTACGGTGTATCAATATATATCAAGGAACTTTATCACTCCAACAGTGATGACATCCCACTTGTTAGTTCTAATAGCATCAAATCAGCTGTAAAAATATATTATAGGTAAGCATACAGAAGGATACGTGTTTCCAGTAAGCATATTGATGGGTAAGTGTTATCATCTAAGATCACATATTCTAGCCGTTCTCAAAGTAATGAATAAAATACAATTTCTATCAAGTCTTCTGTGAATGACAATTCCATAATATTCTTCTAGATAAAATAAAGAGCCTTTCTAGCCTAAATCACAAATATGCAGGCGAATCTATCGGTAACTTGGACTGTATTATTGATGTTGATTGTTGCAGTTGGGCGATTCAAAAGCTCATCTAGTTTCTTTGGCCATCAACTCCACTAGCCAAGTATGATGAACGGATGAAAACAGAGTTAAGAGTTGATTTAAGAGACATTCTCAAAACTGAAATGGGCCACACCAAACTTTTAAAATAAAATAAAATTACATTACTCACTTTAGCAAGCAACCCACAAAGGTCCCACAAAGTGGGACCCTTGATGGACCACATCTAATAATGTGATCGACTACAACAGCAATTAATGGTGGATCGAACTCCACGGAATTGTACGTATCTTATCAATACCGTGGCTTGATCATATGGAATTTTCCTCATCAAACATGGGGTGGATGAATGGTGATGACCATTGCATGAGAAAGGACCGTAGCATTTTAGATGTTACCTGAAATACTTGAAAGTTGCAAGTAGAAGGATTGACAAAAGTTGAAAGTACACTTGTAAGTGGGCCAGGATGGACACTTGGAGGGCTGGAAATAGGTCTGTGGGGATGAGCCCATGGCTAAATTTAAGCCTGTTTATTAATTGAACCAAGCTTGGGCTGCATCTAAAAGCCTATAGGCCTGGCCTGGCCTGTTAAGGATTTCGAGAAAGCCTTTATATCTTTCATTCACGGTGGGGCACACATGATGAACGGCCCAGATCTTGAACAAAAGTGAGTGGATGGACTTGGGCTCAAGCGTGTTTGTTTATACCGTCAGTTCCTTGGGTTGGGCCACTTGATTGTAATATGCATGTTGGCTGGACATACCTGGGCTCGGCCTTTTGATAGTATTATCTGGATGGGCTTTCATACAGTTGTATTGGTATTCCTAGTTGAGTTGGGACACTTAGACAGTCCAATAATTCATCAGGACCGTTCATCATATTGAAAACACATTTCATGGGTAACCATATAAACATCACACCAATCTGAGCTATATATATCTATATAAGAAATGAATTGGGCGTAAATGACCGGGATCGATCGGTAGTGACCCCTCCTACTTCAGGGTCGGTATGGTCGGTGTTCTGTGGGCCCCACCATGATGCATGTGTTTTGTCTACGTCCATCTATTTTCTGGAACGAAAACAAAAATGAGGCAGGTCCAAAACTCAGGTGGACCACAATGCAGGAAACAACGGTGATTGAACGGCCACCATTTAAAACATCATAAGACCCATTGTAATGTTTATTTTCCGTCCAATAAGGTGGATTAGGTCATACAGACGGACGCGGATTGCATCCTACCCCCGCCCGTCCGGGCAGGTCTATGTGGGGCCACGTTAATGTAAATGTCTTATCCACGCCGTTCATCGTTTTTTTCAGATCATTTCAAAATTATGATTTTAAAAATTAGAAAGGTCCAAATCTCCAGTGGACCACACCAAAGGAACCTGCAGTGATAATGACACCACCGTTGAAACCTTTTAAGTGCCACCGTGATGTTTTTTTACAATCCAACCTATTCATGAGGTCATGTAGACGTGGATGAAGTGAAAACACAAATATCAGCTTGATCTAAGACTCCTACGGCTTCCAAGAAGTTTTTAATGGTGGACGTTCAATCCCCACTTTGTGGTCGACTTAAGCCTTTTACCTGCCTCATTTAAAATGATCTGATAAAAACGATGAACAGTGTGGATAAAACGCTTACATCACAGTGGACCCCACAGAGGGGTAGGACGCGTCCCATACAGACCCGGATGAAGGTAAAACACAAATACCATCTTGATCCAAAATTTTTGTGGGCCCCATTAAGTTTTGAATGATGCCGTTCAATCACCACTATTTCCTATGGTGCGGTCCACCTGAGATTTGGATTTGCCTAAGTTTTATTACATGCCCTAAAATAAGCTGAAAAAGTGGATGGACGGCGTGGATATAACACACGCATGGTGGTAGAGCCCACGGAGCACCGACCAACATCAACCAGTACTACCTCCATGGTGGAGCCCACATATCACCGACCAGTACGACGTCGGTACTGGAGGGTCACTACGGAATCTCCCACCTGATGTGAAGCACATATGGAGGGGCTATCTCATCTCATTAAGGAGATTTGTGGCATACGTATGTGACATCCGCACCGTTCATCAGCAGACTGGAATCCACCTCAACACCTGTCTTGCGTAGAACACTCAAGCTCATTTTGAATCACCATACTGCACATGTAAAATCCCCTCCATTCATCAGGTCATAATATATATTTCTATGATATGCATCGTAAATCAGCCGAATTAAAAACTCAGATGGGCTAGAACAATGGGTATGATGCAACATTGTGCCCAAAACCTCTAAGTTCGTGCATTGTCGCCCTCCTGAGTTTTGGATCAGGCTGATTGCTATATTTTCCCTTCATCCTGGCAAGTCACAGCTGACGAACGGGTTTGATGAGAGAGAAAGACCATGATGGCCCCACACACAAATCTATGGTTGGCATTCCATCCCCGTCGTTCCCTATGGTGTGGCCCAGATGAGTTATGGATCTGCATGACTTTTGACACAAGAACCTAGCAGAACGCACCGCATGGACGGAGTGGATTTCGCATGCAGGACAGGGTGAGCCCCAAAGAGCTCGGGAGGCTTGCGTTGAACGGGAGTGGATTAGGTGCGGCCCAGCCTCACCCAAGACGGTGCGGCCCTGACCGTGAGGCCCTCCTTGATGTATGCATTGTATATCCACGCCGTTAATACGTTTTTCAGATCATTTTAGGGCATGATTCCAAAAAGAAAGAAAAGAAAGAAAGGAGATCATGATTTTAGGTGGACCACACCATCGGAAAAAAAGCGGTGTTCTACCTTTAAAAACTAATTGTGGGCCACGAAAGTTTTGGATCAATCTTATATTTATTTATTTTTCCCTTCATCCATGTTTACGTAACTTTATCAAAAGGTTGGATGGCAAATAGACATTACACTGGCCCGAAGAGGTTTTTAACGGTGAATGTTTAATGACAACTGTTTCCTATGGTATGGTCCACCTGATACTTTGGTCTGCTTTAACTTTGGGTTCATATGAGCTGGAAAAACAGATGGACGGCGTAGATATACAAAATATACGTCAAGGTGGGCCCCACAGTCAAGGCCGCACCTAATCCGTTCTCCCAATTAATATGCTCCTCATCCAAAAATCAGTCTCGCCCATTCATCTGGTGGCCCACAATCGGATTAACCATTTTATTTCTAACCGTTTTCTTCTCTCATGCTCATGAGGTTTACCAGTGAGTGGACCGACCAGATCTTGATCAATGGCCCTGATCTGACTCACGTGGCACACGTGGGGTAGAAGAGAGGAAGTCCAAGCGGCCGGCGGAAAAGCGTGTGTTGAAGACGGCAATCCGAGAAATCAAAATCCGAAATAATCCTACGTGTCTGTAATTGCCGCGGTCAACTGTTTCCCACCAAACGCCACCTTCTGACTTCTTAAATGCCAAATCCCAGCATCTCTCTCTCGCTCG
Source organism: Magnolia kwangsiensis (assembly GCA_037074715.1). Lineage (NCBI taxonomy): Eukaryota > Viridiplantae > Streptophyta > Magnoliopsida > Magnoliales > Magnoliaceae > Magnolia > Magnolia kwangsiensis. The sequence continues at coordinate 92,592,356 of CM073585.1, forward strand.
CCTTCTTCTTTCTAGGGTTAGGGTTTTCCTCTGAAGCTCCGTAGCTGCTCCAATGGCAGCTGCTGCTAGTGGACTCGTCACCTCGTTTCCAGGGGCAAAATTGGAATCTCTCCTCTTCAGATCCTCCTCCATGCCTTCTCCTCAATTCAAGATCGCTTCCTTCCCAAACGCTAGAAATCAGAGAAGGGTTGTTGAGAGAAGGGCTGTTTCGAAACCCAGATGCGACTTCGGATCGGAAGATGAGAAGAAGATTGAATTGAGGACATCGAGCGTGTCTGCTCTCGAGCAGCTCAAGACGTCTGCCGCAGAGAGTAAGTCAATTTTCAATTTATTTTGTTTATTTTTATATTATTTTTTTAAATATGTGATTGTGAATTTGCAAATTCGCAAAACGGTATTGGGTTTATGGTTTTTGTTGGATGGGATGGTTGGAATTGATGATTTTGATATAGTCTGTGAAGAGACGGGAAAATGCGCTTTATTTTTTTTTTGGAAATTTTTAGTTTTGCTTTTATCATTGGTATTGTAGCAAATTTGGATAACGGAATTGGGGAATTAATTGAGAATTCAATTTCAGGAATTGGATTCCCTGGGAATTGGACTCTGTCAGATATGTTTGGCAACCTGGATTTGATTCTGGTGATGGGGCTGATGCAATCTGATATCAGTGCACACACGCGACGTGACCCAAAGTCGGGCTTTCATGATGGCACGTGTGGCCACTTTGCTCCTATGAATCGAAAGGGGTTCCGTTTGGATTGATGGAAAAGAAAAGAAAACTCAAAAGTTTTTTATTTCTTCCATTTTTGGACCTTTTGCATTGCTTGGATAGCAAAGGAAATAGCGAGATTGGAAATAACGATCATTAAACTTTTCCATAATCAGATTATCACACTCAAGATATGAGCTGACCATTGTGAGCAGAACATGAGATTGTCACTTTCTATCCAAACATAACCCCCCTAAAAATAGGAATCCATGGGAATGGAGGGTCCTTTTTTTTTTTTTTAACCACTGAATTTGTTTAATGGGATTTTGATATTTCGATAGCCAATTAAGGCTTTGATAGTCTTTGTAGATGTCATAAAGAAATGGAGAAATGGACTTTTTCTTTGGGGAATTTTAAGTGCAGTTTTCTTGTGGATAATCTAGTTTTTGTTTTCAAATTTTAGTAATGGTTTTTATTTCTTACCTCACGATCTAGAGAAGATATTGGATTTGTTGTTTTCATTCAATTTGATTGATGGGCTTTTGATATTCCCATAGACCATTGAGGATATTGGCTGCTCCAGTAAATGCCATTTAGACAAGAAATACACTTGTCTTCTCTTCAAAAGTTTATTTATTTATTTATTTTTTTTTTTGAAAAATCAAGTTTTAATTATGGGGTTCATAAATCGGGATGCATTAGCGAGAATCTAAATCCTTGTGAGATAACTGGTGAGAAAAACTCAAACATCTATTAATTTTTTGCGAGATTATGATTCCATGCAGTTTCTTTATTTTTCTTCTTTGGGAAAAAGAAGTCACTGATTTGTACATTTATTTGAATTAGATCATTGGTTTACAGCTTTACACAATTTAACATACCTAAGCATGAATCAGGTGGAGAATCAGAATGAAAAATCAGGAATTCCTTTCCTCTTTTTTTTTTGTTTTTTTGTTTTTGGAGGTTGTATTTTAATGCAAATTGTTGGAAAAATGTCACTAGAATCATAGTTTTTGTTGAATTTTGTTGATGGGCTATTCTTCAGTTCAAGGTGAGCAGTTAAGGATTTTAAAACTGTCAATTGCAATAGCAAAAAAGGGAAAATGGCCATTGTTTTGTGGAAAACTCCTGTGATCATCAGGCGTATGAGGGCTTCATTAATTTTGTTGTTGAATGTTCTTATTGGGCATACGAATTGGAGAATCTTGATGGTAAAAAAATAATCATGGATTTATTGAGCGAGATGGAAAATTATGTGAATCACTGATGAAGTGTTACAGCACAAGATGCTTCTTTTGGCATTTCTTTATAAATTTTTTGTTGGAATTTAGATATGATTTTTAACTTATTCCCAGAGCTTCTTTTTTTTCCCCAGATACATGATCCGTCCATGTGAGAGTCATTTGTATGGTTTTTGGAAGGGTATGAGTGGCACCAAGCAATTTGCCTAGATTTGTGTGGTTACCCATCCATCATCCGATGGAATGATTTATTGTGCATGCAGCCTATTTCTGGTCTGAGTGTTCCCATTGTGTAATTTCCTTAACCCAAAAATATTACTGTATTTGTGCATTCTCATTTCTTTGACCCAAAAATATTAATGTGCATGCAGCATATTTGTGCGTTCCGAATCTGTGAAATTTTTTGGTCCGTGTGTTTCTTTCTGGAAAATTTTGGAACTTCAATCTCAGATGTAGTGGCAATGAGCTCTACTTAACTTGCAGTAGGAAAACTTGCATGAAAGCAACCACATGGCTTTTAAATAATCATATTCTTGTAATTCTCTACCAGGATATATGAAGGAAAGGAGCAGCATTGTGGTTGTAGGGCTTAGTGTTCATACAGCACCGGTGGAGATGCGTGAAAAGCTTGCTATTCCTGAAGCTGAGTGGCCACGTGCCATTGGAGAGCTCTGTGGCTTGAATCATATAGAGGAAGCTGCTGTTCTTAGCACCTGCAACAGAATGGAAATATATGTAGTTGCTCTATCTTGGCACCGGGGAATTCGAGAAGTTACTGAATGGATGGCAAAGGTATTCACCACTGATTCAATTTATTCCAAGCAACTACATGACATATCTTCATCCATGACATATCTTCATGACATATCTTCAGGCAGATTGAGTCAGTAGAATTTTGAATCATAGATCTATTTGCACATACATGACATATCTTCATCCAGATTGAGCCCTTCTGTGCATAGGTTTTGCCTGGAAAGTTGAGCCAGTTTGGTTATTGGTGAGTATCACGTGTCCCAAAAAAATGGGTGGCTAAAAAGGTTTCACCAATGGTCCACATCAAGCACATGTTTATGTGGGACACACTAGATGAATGTGCTGGATTGCTTTTGGGCCATGGCATGTGTAGACTGTCACACCTGATGAACAGCTCAAATTATGCACAAGTGTGGCAAGAATAGGATATCTTGCACACATTTGGGAAGAGTAGGATTCAAAATCTGACTCATTTGCATTTGGGTTCAACTCTCGCTGCAAATCTTGCTCTTTTGCAGATAATTGATACATGATCGTAAATGGAGGTTGATGTACGAATTGATATAATATCTTTTAACTGTTGTTATTTTTTTTTTTTCCTTTATTTTCCTTGGCAGACGAGTGGAATTCCTGTTTCAGAGCTTCGTCAGCACTTGTTTTTGTTGCGTGATAATGACGTTACCCGGCATCTATTTGAAGTATCTTCTGGGCTTGACTCGCTTGTTCTAGGAGAAGGACAGATCCTTGCGCAAGTTAAACACGTTGTGAAAGTTGGGGAAAACGTCGCTGGTTTTGGAAGGAACATCAGTGGGCTGTTCAAGCATGCAATTACAGCGGGGAAACGGGTCCGGACGGAAACCAATATTGCAGCTGGGGCAGTTTCTGTTAGTTCTGCTGCTGTTGAGTTGGCTCTGATGAAGCTTCTGAAATCCGAGTCTCCCTCTGCCAGAATGTTAGTGTTTGGGGCGGGCAAAATGGGGAAACTTGTGATCAAACATCTGGTTGCCAAAGGGTGCACTACAATGGTCGTTGTAAACAGATCAGAGGAAAGAGTTGCTGCAATCCGTGAGGAACTGAAAGATGTTGAAATAATCTACAAACCCATGTCAGAAATGCTCTCCTGTGCTGCTGAAGCTGATGTCATATTCACTACCACAGCATCTGAAACACCATTGTTCTTGAAAGAGCATGTTGAAACCCTTCCACCCGTGAGTCAGGAGATTGGGGGCTTGAGGCTTTTTGTTGACATTTCCGTTCCTAGGAATGTCGGGTCCTGTGTTTCCACCGTTGAGTCCGCACGAGTATACAATGTTGACGATCTTACAGAAGTAGTTGAAGCTAATAAGGAAGACCGCCACAGAAAAGCAATGGAAGCTCAGTCGATCATCAATGAAGAATCAAAACATTTTGAGGCTTGGAGGGACTCTCTGGAGACTGTTCCTACTATCAAGAAACTAAGATCTTATGCAGAGAGAATTCGGATTTCAGAGGTGGAGAAATGCTTGTCGAAGTTGGGTGATGATATCCCAAAGAAAACAAGGCGGGCCGTGGACGATCTTGGCAGGGGCATTGTGAACAAGCTCCTTCATGGGCCCATGCAGCACTTGAGGTGTGATGGTAACGATAGCCGAACTCTGAATGAGATCCTTGAAAATATGCATGCACTTAACAGAATTTTCAGTCTTGAAACTGAGATGGCTGTTTTGGAGCAGAAAATCCGTGCCAAGGTGGAGCAAACCCAAAAATAATTGCATAATTGGAACTGCCACACATTCATCTTCGTCTCTGAAAACTCCATCCATGTCCAATTCTCAGACACGTTTTCTTCAACAAGAGGAAAAATTCCCTCAGCTTGTCTAGAACAAGGGATTATAGAGGCCAACTCTTGTATGGGTTTCCATCCAGCGATGGAATTGTACTTGAAATGGCTATTTTGGCTCTCGGTAGGAAACAATGAGGACTTTTGGGGTGAGCTTTCTCCCTGTATTGTGGGAGATGTTCCATGAACTGCCATTCTTTGTAAGATTCTTGTGAGTATTGATTATTTCAGGTTGGAGTTGGGTTATGTTCCAAGCATGAAGTTGTGGATTTTTGAATTATTCTGTGTGCAAACAAGTGTTGGTTTACTGTAGAGGTCCCTTGTGTAATCCTGTGATTGTAATCCATTCATCTGGTCAGCCTTGTAACGTGATGGGCCCTGCCTTGTTATCTCTCATATCAGGTTATTTCTGGCACCCCCAATTGGTGGCTTGCAAACGGATGATTCAGCGAATGTTGAGGATGTTGGGGTATCTCAAGTCCATGGTGTGGCCCTCTTCATGAATGGCTTGAACAGTTCTTAACATTTATGAGAAAATTCCCACAATCAAACATGGCTAAAAATGCCCATTTTCTAAGATTTTTAAGAAACATTTATGAGAACATTCCCACTTTTTAAGATTTTCTGGGTAAAAATTCCATGTATGATACTTTTACATAATTTAAGAACTGATACTGACTCTTCAACATAATATAGTTTTGGGGCAATCCAGACTATCCAAATTGTGGATCCAACAGTCGATGGATCATTAACGAAAATTTTGCACTGTCATATTATTTTGCCTTTGAATTCAGACCACTTGTTCTTTCACTTTTAACCATCCATTTGATATTCATTAATTAGATGGTCAGCATTGCTTGATGGGCAACTATAGAACTCACAATTTGGATGTTTGGATAGCCGTACATTACTGCCCCCATGTGATAAGCAGGGATGCACACATTTCGGTTTGGCCGAGTTCTTGGGTGAAATCAGAACTTAACTGTCCCTTAACCATCCCCAACGGTTTCAGGAAAACCAAAACTAGAATCGGAACGTTTGCACCCTATAACTGATCATAAAAAAAACCAATTCAGTTCCGGTTCAGATTTACGGTTCTCGGCTTTTTATAATCCAATCCAATTGTATGGTTTATTTTTATAATCCAGCCCAATTGCATAGTTTTTTAATAATCTAGATCAATCACATGGTTTTTGTGTGTGTGAGAGAGAGGGAGAATAGGATTTTTTGCTTTTTATGTTAAAAAAAGATTAAAATTAAATATTTATTGATTAAGTGGTCCAGTCCAAGGTTGGGATCCAAGGTTTGGTTTTACAGTCCCGTTCAACTCTACGTAACCTCAAACAGAGAATCGAACTGAACCAATAAAATATTTTTTTTTTTTTAAATTTTAAGAAACTGAACCAGAGCGGTGCGCTTCTTTTTTTTTTTTTTTTTTAAGAAACTGGTTAGAAAATGAACCAGAGCGGTGCGCTTCAGAAGGAGACCAAACCGTGCAGTATGGTTGTTTCCGGTCCGATATACCGGTTCCACCGGTCCAGTGTGCACAAATAATGATAAGAATGAGTCACCACCATTGTCTAAAATTTAAAAACTAACATAGAAGTCATACTGCCGTCAGAATATGACTCTTTCTCGCTCCCGAACTGGTCATTTACGAGTATGACTTTCTCTCTCTCGCGAATTGGTCATTTATTACGGTAAGCTTGACTTCCTCTCTCTGTCTCTCTCTCATGCATTGGTCGTTGGTCAATGATCACAGGGCCCCACTGGAATGGTCCATGTATAAACTTCGCATGCATGTGCCTCAATCCAAATCGTCCAAATAATGGAACAAACAGTCGATAGTAAATCAACCCCAAATCTCATCAATCGGATGATCTAAACATCCAATTTATGTACATTTGCGATCTGAAGTCCACCCTCTTAACTGATCTTTCCTTTGAACCATCAGATGATGGTAAAAAGGATCAGAAGGACGGGATCATCTTTATATCCATCCTAGATGTGGCCCACAGTTTGAACGGTCTGAAAATAAGATAAATGCATGCTCACGGTAGAATAGGCATGTCGATGCGTTTGACATTTCGTACTCAGGCGGTGTATGGTATTAATTCCTCAATCCAAGAAATGAGAGCCACTTTCCTGCGGAGTCGTTCTATATCTGCATTCTTTAGACGTTTACTTCCCCCGCCATGATTCTCTGCTACTGTGCGCGTGGTTGCGTTGTGCGCGTCCTCTCTTCCACATTTATTTCTTCTCAGGTCCAAAACGGAGCTTCTCTCAATCTACTCCCATTTTTCATTTCTAATTCTCTAGCGGACACAGATTTCCTGCAGCCCTAGGTTCTGAGGGCCCCACCGTTATGTATGTGCCTATCCACTCCGTCCAGCCGTTTTGCCAGATCATTTTATGACGTGAGCCCAAACATAAGTCAGATCCAAATCTAAAGTGGACCACACCATAGGAAACAGTGGGGATAAAGATGCCTGCCATTAAAAACTTGGTGGGGGCCACAGGATTTTTGGATCAAGCTGATATTTGTATGTTCCCTTCATCAAGGTTCGAGTCACCTTATGAACGGGTTGGATGGGTTATAAACATTACGGTGTGCTCTAGGAAGGTTTCAACGGTGGACGTCTTTATCCCCACTGATTCCTGTGGTGTGGTCCACTTGAGCTTTTCGTCTGCCTCATTTCCTAGAATGAGCTCGACAAACGGATGCACGGAATGGATATAACACATTCATCACGGTGGGTCCCACAGAGCCTAGGGCTGCAGGACTCTCCTGCAGCACCCGGCTGAGGCAATCCGCGTCCTTCTTTATTTCCTTTCAAGTGATTGATTGCTTTGCCTTTGCCCTTGTTAGATCTGAGATTTTACAGCACTGCCATTTTCGTTGAATTTTTTTTTTTTCTTAATCTTTACAGATCTCTCTCTCTCTCTCTCTCTCTTTCTCTCTCTCTCATATTAATCTTTTTCTTATTTTTTCAGAGCACACTGATTCATATTAGTTTTGGAGCCATCTCATACAGGCACCAATACTGATATTCGAACCATGATTGTAATTTTCAACCATGTTCTATGAAAGCCAGAGATGGCCAAATAAGATGATGAACCTTGATTGGGGATGAAGGGCCTAAAAGGGCTTTGGCTCAAGGTGGTTAGGAGAGAGATAAAGGCACGCAAACTTACCAAGGGGCCGTTCCGATGCCTGTAAAATCTTTAAGTTGTAAAGGAATTACACACATAAAGTGTTTACAGCCTGTTCTGTTTGGTTTTAAGCTGTAAGTTGTTTACAAATAAATAATTGATTGTGTTTGGATACTTGTAAATTGTTTACTACCTGTAATTGGGTATTCACACCCGACAGAGCTTGGGGAGGTAGGTTCCTATAAAATTTTCAAATGACATACAAGGGCATTATTTAAGATGGATAAAACTCAGGGCGGATCCTTTTGCTAAACCAAGCATTAAGTGGGCCACTAATTCAAATTCCAATTTACTAGGAGAAACTACTAAATATAAATAATTAACCATAAAACACATTGTAAAAAAACACAATTAACCATATGTTTTCAGTAATCCAGATGCAACACAAAACTAAAAAACCGCATTTAGAAAAAATCTATTATGGAATGTTCTTGTCTAGCCACATATGTCTAAGATTAGGCTCAATGTTAAGAAGAAACTTGGATAATTTTGCGGACGATATTTTCATCTTTTCCGAAGCTAATACTGAAAAGATTCAGAATCTGCGTACAGTCATTCAATGTTTTGAGGTTGTATCGGGCCTCAAAATCAATCTGGTCAAATCCAAAATGTTCGGAGTGAATCTGGAGAAGTAGGAAGCTTCAGTTTACGCAAATATGCTCAGTTGCTCCTCAGGATCTTTCCCATCAACATATGTTGGCCTCCCGCTTTGCATCGGTTTTCCTCCAAAAGTTCAATGGGAAAAGGTTGTAAACCGATTTGAAAAATACTTAGCAGCCTGGAAATGTAGGTTCCTATCTTTAGGAGGCCGTCTGACGCTTATAAAGGCAGCCCTTTCCAACTTGCCTGTATATTTCATGTCCTTATTCAAGTGCCCATTTTCTATTTTAGATTCTATAGAGAAGCTAAGACTAAATTTCCTTTGGAAAGGTAAGGGGGAGAGGAGGTGGTTTCACCTAGTGGAATGGATGCAAGTGTGTAAGCACTTTAAAGATGGTGGAGCGGGCATAAAGGATCTACAATCTATGAATCAAGCTCTTCTTGGCAAATGGATCTGGAGATTGGGCTTGGAAGATAACAGTTTATGGAATTCTTTAATCAAGTGCAAGTGCGGCAGATCAAAAGGGGAGTGGTGGACGAAAGACTCGTCATTATATAGATCCTCGGCTATCTGGAAAGGCATTCTTCAGATGAAATCAAAGACCATTCAAGGTATTAACTTTGAGTTAGGAAAGGGTGACAGAATTTTGTTCTGGTTCGACAAGTGGCTGGGTGAACCCTTGCTGAAAGATCAGTTCCCAAATATGTTTTGGGTGGCCCCTAACCAGGAAGTATGGGTGGCTGATTGTTACTCGATTCTTAATGGCAAGACGGTGTGGAATCTTCAATGTAGAAGGAATCTCCAAGACTGGGAGATTGAGGAATACGTGAATCTGCTTACCTGTGTTTATGAGTCTTCTCCAAACCAATTGAAGGAAGACAGAATTATATGGAGAGCGGAAAAATCGGTTCAATTTACAGTCAAATCCTTTTACAAGATGCTTCTCTTCAGCCTTAACTCTCCAGCTGATCAGATCTCTCACCAGGTTTGGTCCTACCATGCTCCTTCGAAAATTCTGGTTTTTGGATGGCTGGTTGGGAAAAGAAAAATTCTTACAGTGGACAATTTGAGAAAAAGAGGGATGATCTTACCTAATGTTTTCCTGTGCTGCATGGGAGAAGCAGAATCGACTGATCATCTTTTGTTCCACTGCCCTTATATAGCTTCAATATGGGCAGATTTTCTGAAGTGCTTTAATGTCAGCTGGTGTTTTTCGGAGTCGATGGACCTTCTCTTAAAAGCCTGGCATGGAATCAGAATAGGAAAGAGAGAGACTAGATTGTGAAGGATGGCTATCCTAGCAATCTGGTGGGCTGTTTGGGCAGAGAGGAATAGCAAATGTTTTGAGAATTTGTTTAATTCGGCCGAAGTTGTGATAGTCAAAGCTAAACGGCTGTTGATCGAATGGGCTTCTCAAGTAGATATGTTTAGGGATTTTGATTTTCTTTTCCTTGAGGTGTAGCTTGTTTCTGCTTTCTCAGCAGTCTCTCACTTCTCTTTTGTTTCTTTTTGCTTCCTTTTATTATAAATCGTTATCTTTCAAAAAGAAAAAGAAAAAAAGAGACTTGGATAAATTTGGTCGCCTCGCAAGGTAGCTGGAGGACTTATATATTATAATCATCGTCAATGGGTGCAAGATTTTTTAAACTTCTCCCAAACCTTTCTCGACAATTCCATTTTTTTTAATTTTTTTTTCATTATATATGTTGATTGTGTCAAAGAGGTGGCCCAATCCTTACATCACAACCCCATAGGAGGTCGGTTTCTTTTTTGGTCCGTCTCAGAGCTGATGTTCCTACATTTAGAGGAGAACTTCACCTGACTTGTTTAGCTTGCGGATATGTCTCATTTTTCCTTTCTTTTCCTGTCTAGTACCTTCTTGATGGTCGGTTCGGATCTCACACCCATTTACCACGTGTACTAAAAGTGATCACTTGATAACTTAAGCAAAAAAATCGAAAAGAATTCTAGCTTTCCCTATGTTAAAATCAGTTAATACGAATAAGATGAACAAACAAAAAGCCTTTATCCATTCCAGAATACAAGCTTGCACCCATTTTGCGGGCTGACTGATTGAATTTCAGAAAAAAATAATTTCTGAATCATGTTACACATGAGGCCAAATGGTACAACTATGTGTTTAATGCTAAAAATATATACAATTTTTTTTTTTTTTTTTTTTTTTGTGGTATTCTCTATGCTTGGATACAAATATGGCCATTGTGTTAGAGATCTAGGCCATTCATCATGTAGATACATTGTGAACATGCCATGGGCTAAAAATGAAGTTGGTTCACTAATTAGGTAGGTCAGACTTGTATAGGAAAAATGGGTTGTTAGAGAAAAACTTCAATAATCTAGATTTAGTGTACATGTGTGGCTCACTTAATGAGTGCATATCATGAGTTCGGGTATATGACATGTTCACAATATGAGCTATTTGATGAATAGCCTTGATATATGGAATGCATGTTATATGAATGGATTTTTAATGTGTTTCGCCCCTAACATGTGGTTTTGCTCATTTAGCACGGGAAACGTCTTCAAATCCCTTTTGAAAGAAAAAAAAAACAATTTTAATTTTTTGTTAATTGCTTTTGAATGAGCAATTAATGGCCACATCTAATCAAAATCAAAATTATGTCATTTGCAAACAACATACACCATGGGGTTTCGGAGTTTCTTAGTTGCATTGAGGAATTATTGCTACCCTTCGAAAGGATATCGAGTGTTTAGAACTTTGTTACACATAAACACGAATGCTTACACATCATGCACTCAAAGAAAGTTAGGCTGAGTGGCTTTCATTAATATTTGGAGTCATTACATTCCAAGTTGTGGTTTGGCACAAGCCTCAAGTACATCCCTAGAGGAAAACCCTTGATTAGATGGTAAAATAGGAGTGGGAGTCCTGTTGCATGGCGTAGGACATGTTTTGGTCTTTGATTTTTCGTCTTCAGTGTCTAGAACCAACAGATTCATGATGGCCTTGGCATACACGAGTGGTTGTCTCAATAATGTCATGGGGGCTCATATGCCAAAGATGAATAAGAGACCCCATTCTCTAGCTCTCACCATGAGGTAATGAGGCTCTTTGCGCCTAGCATCGACTGTGAGGGGAGGGCATGTGTCTAATTGGGGCATCACTTTATGAGAGGTTTATCATGGGTTGTTTTCTCCCGTAGCCGTCATGTAGGCTAAAGGAGAACTATGTGCCTATACGCAGATGTTGCTAATGGGTATGTGCTAGGGCACATAAATCGATCTCTTTATGTAACGCCTTGAAAATCGGGGGTCGAGCAGAAGCTCAACTCTCGAGTTCCAACGCATCACTTATGCAGCATAGATAATGATGTTTAAATGTTGTCCATATTAATGCATTAAACATGAGTGAGATTATACTAAAACAATATATCATAACATAAGTGAGATTATACTAAAACAACATATCATACTCTAGAGATGATTAAATTAAGCTAGCGGAAGACTAATAGATATATGAGGTATGTAAGTGGTTATAAACCCCCAGAGTATAATCATGTCACCAGGCTGAATATATACATGCTCGTTCCAAAATATACAAAATGACTAAATGTAATGTCCAACTAATTTGTATCCCTGTGATCTCGTCGATCAGTACATGGTTTACATAGACCTGCCTGATAACTGAACATAGGAGAATTCCTCCTCCTCGTCTATGAAATTCAAATCAGCGGTGTAGACATCGTCGCCAGCTGCATCTACAATAGAGTCTGGTTAGTGTTTTAAAACACCATCCCAGGTGGGAATGAGTAGCTAATTTAGTGGAACCATAAGGAAAAGGTTAACATGTTATCAATTTAGTCAAACAATAATGATAAAGTAGTACATCAAACAATCCTAACTACTCTTTTTAATGCAGGAATGATATGTATTAATGATGCATGCCTTCGCCTGCACTCCCTCAACGACATCATCTCATGGTCGCCCATGCTAAACTCCCACTGTGCTTAACTCCCACGCTAAAGGCACATGCAATGCGGTGCATGGTTGTGTTAGCCAAGTTCTTGATTAGAGCTATTCATACAGGAGATTCGGGAAGCTAAGGTACCTCCCTTTATATCATTTACCCAAACAAAGATCCATCTAGGGTCATCAATCCTAGTTAATCACATACGATAGGCAAGTTCGAGGGTTTACACTCTAGGTCGCTACGAAGAGGCTCGTCACCGTTAACGTAGGCCTATTCTGTATTCGAGGTCATACCACCAAGGCCCTACCAACTGACAGTCTATTTTCGAAGGCTTGTCACCAACTTGACTGGGGACCACAGCCAGGTTGCGCCAGTGTAGGCCGACAGCTTGAATACAGTTTTCTATACCACCGTATTCGGCTCACGAGTTTGGGTTGCTCACTGGTCACTACGGGGAGGCTCGTTATCCCAGCGTAGGTTGACAACTCAACCACGGTGTCCCATACCACCATGCCCGGCTCATGAGTCTTAGTGGATCGTGGTACCATGGTTGAAGCGGGTTTTACATTGGTAAGTGGTACCTTAGATTTAAGCAGTAGCGTCCATACATGGTAAACACACAATAGGCCAACCGGTTTATTAGATAAGTTCGATTAGTATGAGCGTACACTGAATTAATCGACATGGTACCACTGTCAACAATCATCGTACGACTCAGATTCACCAAACGCATAAAATGTGGCGAGACTAATTGAGCCACTCAAGCAGGAATTGTTAACAATTGCCTGGACTACGTAGTAGTCCCAATCATACTCAAATGCAGCATGTGGAGACATGTAATAATCATATAGGCATTTTAACAAACAATCCAAGTGCAACACTTATTTGAGCATTTTATCACCATATTGAACATGCTGCCGAACATTTCAATTCATCCATAAATTGTATAGTTGAAATTAAGATTACGTAAAAGAAATTATACATATAGATAAGGTAATTGAGAATTATATCTCAACACCCTTATTAGATACAATTCATCAAACAATATCTCATTTAGGCATTTTATCAAACAGTTAGCCTACACATTTTCAAATACATAGATTAGATTAGTTATGACGTGAACTATAGCAATTTTCTACTCAACATAGGCTATAACGCATATAACAAACATGGATCTTAGATTAGAAATCATGACAAGCACAATTCACCATTTCGTGTTCAGTCAAACATTTCAACAAACACATGGAATACATTTTGAATTATATATAGACTAAATTAGTTACAACATATATTATGGCAAATCCTGTCACAAAGGGATTGTCATACATACAACAAACATGAATCCTAGGTTACTAGTCATGTCAAGCTCAAATCGTGATTTCATATTCATTCAAACATTTCAACAAACACATGAAATGCATTTTGTATACAACTTAGTTTACACATATATGATATATTGAAAACGTCGTAACTAAGATCATATGTCAACAATCAAGTCATACATAAATGCTGACATTGAAAGCCTTGAAAACTATAATCTAAAAGTTTATAGTCTGCACCTTTCGCTGATACGCCGATTACGAACTCGGTTTGTACACTACGCCTTCGTCTACGGTACAACGGCTACCTAAACCATAAAATGGGTTAGCTATTTCATCAATTCCTTCATTTGAATTCCTAAAAAAGATTAGGGTTAGGATTTCTTACCCAAAAATGGATTCGGATTCGACGGTGTAGCGATACAGGAAGGATGATTCGGCACGTGGAGTGGTGGGAACGAATCCCAACAAGTATCTCTCACTCTCTCTCCCTTCTCCTCACTTTTTCCTTCTCTTTTCTCTCTTCTCTCTCCTAGGGTTAGGAAATTCGTATGGAATAAGAGAGGGGTGGGTTAAGACCCTTATATAGGCCCAGAATTGGTCTCAATGGCCTCAGAGCCATGGTATACTTAGGTTCCATCCAAAAGTTGTCTGTTTCGGGCCAACAGAGCTCATCCGAAGGTCTATATCCTGCATACGGTCCAGAGAAAGTTCCCTGATAATGGATTTACGTCAGGTTAAGATTTCGATCCAATCGGATTAGTGGATCGACCGTGGAGGACCCGTTTCAGTTCAATGGTCATCGTCACCCGATCAAGGCCACAAGTACACTGATATGCGTAGGAAAATTTTCCTGATCCAACGGCCTAAATCACTTAAATTTGAGTTCATTTTCTAAAGATATTCGCGTTTCTCACACACTTCGCTTCGGGCTCAAGTTGTGCGTTTCTGGATACTATTTGGACTTGTTTCCCGTAATAGTTGTTAAGCCTAGTAAGGCGGTCATAATCGTATAGTTTGTGGTAATCGGATTTTTGACGCGCGGTGCAGGTCTGATACGGAGTTTCAATGTGCTCCCGATAGCATCTGGGTTTTGAGATTTATCCTAGGTTTTTAGGTAATGTAAAGTTAGCGATTCTACTGATTTTGGGTCTTACAGTTTGTATAGAAAGCGGTTCAAGCTAATCTACTATTCAATTCAGTTTAGTACTTAAATTAATTTTCGTCTAATTTCTAAAGAATTCGATCCCTGGTGATTTCTGCCTGAGGTGATACTCGGGTCTTTGTACAGATTTTTCTGAGACGTTACACTTTAGCTCTTGGCACTTGACATCAAGTCTAACATTACAAGGTCTCAGTGCATGGCAGAAGGCCTCTCCCCTTACCGGGGTCCCTAGTGCATGGTGTAGGGGCATCCTAGTAAAGGAGGCGGAGGGTTCAGGCAAGACTCTTTGCCTATACACAAATGTTGCTAATGGGTCCGCGCTTGGGCACAAATCTCGATCCCTTAGCACTTGGCATCAGGGCTCATGTTGCAAGGTTCTAGCGCATGGAGCAAGGCCTCTTCCCTCACTAGGGTCCCTAGTGCATGGCACAAAGGCATCCCAGTAAAGGTGGTAGAAGGTTTGAGCAAGTGAGGCTCACCTTATGAGTGTCTGTGCCTGAAGGTTCCAAAGTCCAAGGCCTACTTAAGTCTCTCTCTTATGTCAATCTTGGTCTATTATATGTATATTGTCTCTCTTTGTAGAGCGTCGAGAGTATTTTTAGACATGTGGGCACGATTTTTCTGGTGCTTGCAGGGGTGGGTCTTTGCTCTTATCTTGGCAGTTTGCGGTGCAGAGCCTTATGTTAGTTTCCCGCTTCCTCTTGATGACATGATGACATCATCATTTGGCACATAGTTGTTGGAGCGGGGTCAGTGTGGCACAATAGTGCTATCAGATGCGTTGGCGCCCATTTTGGCCTAGTACCAAAATTCATGTGTCAATAGGCACCACATACTTTGTCGGAGGAAAACTGTTCCTCCATTCCTCTAGCGTTTTCTTTGGTTTTACAATATAGTTGAATGACTTTGTTAACCAAAATAACTCAATATCTCACCTCTATTGGTATACCATCATGTTTGAGGGGCATTTCTGTTTTCATCTTTCTTAAAGCTTCTTTCACTTCAGATATCCTAATCGCATGAAAGTGTCCATGGTCTCTGGCATCATTTGAGTTTACGTTCCTTCTATCTCCACGCTTTCGGTGTGGTTGTCATTTAACAAGATCTAAAGATAGCTTCTCCACATTTCATTGATCTCATTGTCCTCTACTAGTACATTCTAGTTATCGTTGTCAATGCATCTAACATGATCTTTGTCCCTACCCTTCATCTTTCTCAATTTTGCAAGTTTGAAGACATCTTTCTCACCTTCTTTTGTACCCAATCTATTGTAAAGATCATCACATGCCTCAAGTTTAGCCTCACTTGCCACCTGGTAATCTTTTAGGCATTTCTAAAATTTTCAAAATTTTCATTGTTTCTAGTCCCGTCTAGGCTTCGAAGAAACATGAAAATTTCCATGAATAGCTTTTTGTACATCGTCATTGCACCACCAAGTTTCCTTATATGATTGGCTTTCACTTTAGATACTCCTAAAACATCTTTTGTCACTTTCCTAATGCACTCAAGCCATCTCATTTCACATAAATTTACTTCTTGAATATTCCACTTTCCTTCTTCCGTTAATTTATTTTTGAGTAACATTATTTTCTTTCCTTCTAAATTCCACCACCTAATTTTTGGACTCCTATTAGTTTCACTTCATTTCTTCCATCTCTTAATGTAAACATCCATAACTAGTAACCTATGTTGAGCAATTAGAGCGACTCTCTCTTAGTATAACCTTTTAATATCTAAATATTGATTATTCTGTTTGCCTAAGTAGAAAGAAGTCTATTTGGCTTCTATATGAATCACTTTTGAAAGTTATTAAATGTTCATCTCTCTTTTTAAAGTATGTGTTTGCTAGAGTTAGATTGTATGCTATAGCAAAATCAAATATAGCATCCCCCATCTCCTTGCTTTTCTAAAAATCATATCCTCCATGTATGCGTTCATATCTTCTACTTTCTTTTCCTACATGATTATTTAAGTCTCCTCCTCTAAATACTCTTTGTTCAAAATTTCATTGCATTATTCCATCCATATCCTTTGAGAATTCTCTTGATTCTATCATCTAACCGTACTTGTGGCGCATATGCAATAATAACGTTGATTATGTCCTCTCCTAACACAAGTTCTAGTAAGAGAATCTTAACACTTGCTCTTCTAACATCTGCAACTTTATCCTTTACATCTTTATAGACCACTATCCTTACCCCATTTCTATTATTGTCCTATCCTATATGCCAAAGTTTATTTCTATCAATTTCTCTAATTTTGACTCCTTTTCACTTCTTCTCCTGAACGCAAGCTATGTTATCTCTCCTTCATTTCATCATATTTACTGTCTCCATTCTCTTATCCGTCAAGGTTTCTACATTGCATGTGGCAAGATGAATCCTATTCTACTGGACTATTGTCTGAGATATCATTAAGAAGAAATAATCCAAAGGTCAATACTATTGCTAGTTGACCAAGATGATACTGTTTGTGGCCAAAACTTCCACCTTGATGGAATAAATTCTTCTAAACCAGAGTAGGTCATTTTGACCATTCGTTCTCATCTCCAAGCATATCCCCTACCTTGAGTGGGCCTAGTTTTCCAAGTGAAGACTAGGAGCCCTTTAATCTTCTCTCCTACGCAAGAACTTCAAGCCTAGTTCCAAGTGAAGACTTGGATTCCTTGGATCTTCTTTCCCTTACATAAGAACTTTCTTCTCCTTTGAGTTTGGTACACTCTCTTGGCCTCACAATTCACACTCAAATGTAATAATCACTGGTGCCTTGTTCCTATATTTGTTTATCAGTATCTTTCACCCAAAAAGAAGAAGAAAAGTTTGTCAGTCAGTTGCTCTACGTTTTTGGCCTCCTAGGGAAGAAAATGCTTTGTCAAAGTGGGGCCTATGGCTGGGGCTATCAATGGGTACCTGAATCCATGGGTATCTAAGATATTCAACCCAATTTTAATGTATTTGGATCCTAACCTTGTGCTGTCTAATAATGAGGTCAGGTTCAAGTCCATAGGTCTAGGCTTGTTCAATAATCAAGCCGGGTAGTGTATCTAATTGGGTGTCTATTGGGTAATCGAGAGTATGCATTAATAACCTTCTTCTTCTTCATCTTATGCCTCAGAATTTGATCATGAGGCTTGAATCCTCCATTATATTCCCAATACACAACAGGTACCTGAACCTGATCAGATTTGGTTCCATGTGTCTCCTCCTCCTTATCAGGATGGCATTTAGACTGCGAAACCATCACACGTCAGACTAGATGTTAACATGGAGAAACCTAGAATGCTTTCACTTTCTTCTCCTTGAGGGATTTTTATGAAAGAATTCTTCAAAAGATCACTGAGAAATTGAAAAAAATCCTTGCATGTTGTAATTTATGAGAGTGGCATCTTGGTGTATGGAAGGTAGGGCACATGATGAACTTCCAAAATTCTTAGAAGAAAATTGGATTCACCTTTCTTTATTTGAAAATAGTTTTTTTTTTTTTTTTTTTGGGTAATCCTCTTGGCACTGAAACAATTTTCGTTTTTTCCAAAAGCAACGGCACCCATTTTTAAGTGATGGGTTAATGAGGTGTTGAAAAGGATAAATTAGAGAAGTGCAACATCGATTTGCAAGATTTGTCGAATTTTGGTCCCAATTTTGTTGAATTTTGATACCTCCGTTAAGTAATTGACTTGAGAAATGGTTGAGGTGTTTTGCACGAGTGAGTTTGAAAAGCAATTTGTGGCATGTGAACCAACTTGCATATCGAGATCTGTGCCACTCATCATGTGGGTCCCACGAGAAGCATTCTTTAACACAAAAATTAGATGGATCGGTTACCATACATACCAGATGTATATGTTTTAACTGTCCATTTCTCTCACACACATTTTAACCATTACTACAGGCCATAGCACTTCTCAAATTTATCCATCTTGTTATCTCAATAATACATCACTAAAAGGACTGAGAGTTAAGTGTTACTATGAAAAAATTCAAAATCCTTTGGTTCCAAAAGGATTAAGAAAAAAGGTACCAGGTTTTGAAGAAATTATCTTTGGTACTGAAAGGCTTCCCACAACCTAGGTCTGTCAATGCCAAACTTTGGATAGGCCCAGCTAGAGCAGTTCAATATCTGTGCCTAAGACAACCCTATGCTCGGCCCATCGACAACCCTACCAACCCTACCATAAGTAGAAACCTTTCAACACGAAGGTTTTGGGAAAAGATAAACTGGTGAACGTTTTTTTTATTTGAAAGATAATAAACTGCTGAAATGTTTCCCACAGGCAACAACCAAAAAAGTCCTTACTGTAATAAAAGGTGAATCCATTTTGTAAGAAAGATGGACAGAGAGCAAATCCATCGTTTGTCCACACATCTGAATGCAGAGTATGTGCCATCTTCATAAATTACAACAGCTGTGGATTTTTCTCAAAATTTCACTTAATTTTTATTGAGGATTTTTATTTTATTTTATTTTATTTTTTCCATAAAAACCATTTTCTTAACTTATCAGTGACAGTCTTTTTAAACCTGGCGTATATGTACAGATCCAAACCAGTCTTCATGTGGGCCCAAACTTGCACAGGATTATCAGATTGGTGTGGATTCTGCGTATGGCAATCCAAGTTATAGCCCACCTGATGATCGGTTCAGACCTATTTTTATGAAAGGCAACTCTCATAAATTGACAGAAGAAAGTGACAAACACCATAGTCTGACATGATTGCAGTTATGACTCTGGCAATGATGGCTGATGGTTGTCGTAATTCAGGTGAAGAATCATGGTGGCCTTACAAATTGCTAGAACATGGATCTCAGTGCCATTAAAGATGCATCTGATTGTGTTCCCGAGCACCAAAGGTTCCCTTCCTTCAAAACCGAAGAAATGATTGATCAAACAGGCTGAAAATCAAATCCGCATTTTGTGAAAATGCAGTTGATGAGGACATAACCTCTCCTGCAGACCCGAAAATCATTCTCACAGAACTTAACGGAAAGCTGAACAAGTTGGGCTAAATAAATCAGCTCAAGGGCCTGCAGAAGGAGCTGAGTGCTGTGCTGAGCAAGTGTGTGAAGCTCCTTGATTAAGTCCTATCCCAACATATCCAAGGCAGGTTGACTTCGACATCATCACTCAGTCAACCAGATCATCGGGGGCCACTTCTACAGGAAAAGACTGTTCAATCTCGGTGACTGCTTCGCAAATGAGACCCATGAACTGGAGCACATGAAGTCTCTGTTCCTTGAGATGCATTGGATACTTGATGCAATTAGGAATACGAACCTGGGACCTGCAGTGGAATGGTTGGCCACCAATAGGACCAGGTCTTGCAGAATGGCTCGACCCTTGACCTGGGTGCAGTTTGCGGAGATACTGGAAAGGAAGCAAGGTGATGTACTCAACTATGCTATGACTTGCCTGGCCCATTTGCTGAATTACACATGACTGATCCAGAAGCTCATAGCCTGTCTATTGTGGGTGGGGCAGCTAGAACATTCCACATAAAGCAGAACTTCTTTCTCCAGCCCACTGGGAAAGGTGTTGCGGTCCCTACTGAAGTTGGTGACTTTTATGGTGGCTAACAAGCAAGAATGGCGCATTGTGTAGCAGTTATCTGTGCCATTGGATCTGGGGAGTGAGTTCCAATTCAGTACAATTTTTGTCTGCCTGGTTTCTCGTGATCAAGTGAGTGAAGAGAACCTGCCCATGCTGCTGCCCTGCAGCATGTGCTGTGCAAGCAGTTGATCTTGAAGCTGTTGAAGAGCAGTGTGAGTATGTTCAATGTAGGCAGCTCTACTTCTGATGCTTCCCAGTCTCACATGTTTGTGTAATGTTAGGATTCTCTCTCCCCCCATGATCTGACAGAAGGTTGTGTTGTGCATTTAAGCCATGGGGGTTATGGAGTGACATGGGGGACATGTTCCGGTATATGTGCAGGCATGCATGCATCTATTTGCTGTGAATAGACATTCTTTAAGGATTCATGTGGGAGCTGACCCATTTATTGCCATAAAACAGCAAACCCAATTCGCCATTATTGCATTTTTGCACTTTCCTTGGCAGCCTTCAGGTCCCACCATGAAACATGATAATTGAAGTGAGAGAGTCTTGGGGTAAGTCAAATCTCAAAGATCAAATGATACTTTATTGCATCATTAAAGCTCCAATAGCAGATAACTAAATTTTTATACTCTTTCAGGTTTGATCTATGCATCGAGCTACTCATGAACATGGCTCACTGAACTTCAAGTGATGATTATAGTGGAGATCAAAACCACTAAGTTGGACAGCCAAGAATCTTGTGGAGAGCAGGGCTGGTTACTAGACTGGCCCTAGATGATGCAGGTTCACATACGCACACACAGCAGTATGAGACTGGCCCTAGATGATGCAGGTTGCTCGGTGGTCATTAAACAACCAGGTACATGTGGGTCCCATTTGTTTGGCCACTTAACAGTTGTGAGCTAAGCTTTCACATGTACTGGGTTGTTTCAGTTTACCTGAAAAACAGACTTTCAAATTGACCAAGAAAGTTAGTATTGTCTTTTGTGAATATATATATATATATATATATATATATATATATATATTTCCTTTCAATAATTGTCAATTTTTTATGATTAATATATTTTAACAATGCTTTGAAAAAAGTAAATGTAGGAAATTTTACTACAAATTTAATTCCTAAATAGTAATATTGCATGGATATGATGTAAGTATGAGTTTACATATGAAATTGAAATATACAGGACATGACACCGACATTTTCCCTATTTTGAAGTTGTGTACTGAGTACAAAAAGCCCAAACAAATCTAAAAAACTCCAATTTCCTTCACCTTCCTCTTTATATATATATATATATATATATATATATATAAATTTTTTTATATATATAGATCCCAAAATAAGAAAAAATAACGTAAAATAGTAGGGAAAATTCAAGGGAAGATGAGCTCAAAAAGTTCCATTGTCCTTTTCCTTGCATTTTTGTTTTTTATGTGTCTCTCAGTAGAAAGGCAGAATGTAGTAACAGCAATCACTGTTCGCAGTTTCCACATGTATCACTGGCTGGGGATTCAGAAACATGTATCGATATCACCAACACCCGGAAATATATCTTTGACTAAGGGAAACATGGCGAAAATGGTAGAATTTCTCAACGAAACTTCAGGAGATGTTAAAATATACATATTTGCATATTTAAGAATTAAATCATTTAAAAAAAGATACATAATAAGTACTCCTTAAATTGGGGCCTAAAAGCATGTAATGCTGACTCGGGAAAACATTGGGGAAGCATGGGGAAAATGATAGAATTTGGCAATGATACTTCAACAAATGCTAAAATACATTGCATATTTAGGAACCAAATAATAGAAAGAAGAAGAAGAAGAAGAAGAAGAAGAAAAGATGTGTACATAACAAGTTTCCCTTTAATGGTGGCCTAAATGCATGTATCGCTGACTCAGGAAACATGGGGAAAATAGTGGATCTATCCGTCCAACCATCCATCAATGCATGAATGCACATACATCTATACGCACATGCATATCCATCCATGAATACATTCATTCACAAATACACACATGCACAAATGCATACATTCACACATACATCAATCCATGATGCAGGACATGAAAATTAACTATGATATGCAAGATCTCAGGCTTTAGATCAAACTAATTCAGAAACATTCACATAAAATTTTCACCTCCCATACAAAAGTTCAAACATACAAGCAAGGGGAATCTGTGCGGGTCCAGGGCTACACATGTTAGGGCTGGATCAATAAAAATTATGAGCCAAACGGTACTCAAAGGAAATTAAAACTCATCCACACATGCACAACAACCAGTCCCTAATCCAAGAGATTCACCAATTTCAGCTCAGAGAACCCTAGGATTAAAAAAGGGGCAAATAAATTGAAAGTAATGCAATCTAGGGTTAGAGTTAGAAAAAATAGGTATGTGGGAAGTAAAATAGGTAGAAAATTTGAACCTGGAAATAGTTCCCACGCACGGACAGTAGGCCAGGCCTGTCGCATGTGAGCAGGGGCCTGGCCGCATGTGCGAGGGGGCGACAAATGCAGAAAGCGCCTCCTTGGCTCTGGTCGGCCAGGGGAGGGCTTCAAAATTCTCGAGTTTTCTGTCAATCGGATGCGTGGCCTGTGCGTGGTGTTCCGCCGAAGTTTCAGCTCTCCTGCAGGGTAAGATTCTGAAAATCAGCTGTAGGGAAAAGAACTGTTGCAAAAGCTGATGGATTCGAAGCTAGAATGGGTGCAGAAGGTGAGAAGTATGGATGATAGAAGATAGGGGCGGATCGAGATAGATGTGGCTTCGCACCACGGTAGTTAGCCCTTCGATGAAGGGAGGGCTTCGCACCCAATTGGAATTTTCACAACTCAAGAACTCAGAGGAATAGAAAAAATGCATGATTTTTTTTTATTAAACTTCAATGAATCAAAAAAACTATAAGGGGTGCCTATTTATAAGAAAATCCTATACATCAAAACTCGCACTCTGTGCGTAATCTATTACTTGGGGATGAAGAAAAAAAAAACTAATCAAAGAAATCTAAACCGTCCATGATATTCTAAATAACATTAATAAACAAAACCTAAAATATGAGATTTATTAGACTAGTGGGCCACGATCATGAGATCCCATGATGGGCTTTACTTGACTATCGGGCCCGCTCTAACGAACTAAAACTCCGTCTTCTAACTAGGAGGCCCTCCTCGGACATCGTCATCGATCTAGATCGACGGTGGGGCCCTCCTTCTCCTTGCGTACGTGCGTAGAGGGGGCGGCGTGTGTGTGTACATGCGTGATGTCCCCATCAACTCTCCCCAGCTGCGAAAATTTTGCCACTGGCGAAACAAAACTCCCGAACCGCTCCAAGATGTCAGTATCAAGTCTCTGAAGCTCCTTAGTGAGCCACGTGCTGTCTGAAGTTGGTCGTGACTTCTATTTAATCAGGTACTTCTGAAACCCGCCATCCGACGTTGAAACTATCTGATGGTGTAGAATATCCTCTATTTTCTCTCTGGGTGTGTGAAGGTTAGGTATGGGAGGTAGAGGTTGGCAAGAAAAGTTGGAAAGAGGCCATGTAGCAAGGGATAGATCTGGGAAATTAGGATGGGTGGGTCGCCCACCCCGAGTGTCCCCACATCCAACGGGCTACCCCACTCAAGCCCCGTGTGAATTGGGCATTAATCACCCCTGGTAAGGAGTCTCAAACACGAGACCTCCTCTGTGGGCCCCAAATTGCATGGGTCACTCAGTCCGAGTGTGCCCCTGCATCCCATAGGCGACCCCACTCAAGCCCCGTGTGAAAATACCCCTGCATTAATCACCCCTGGTGAGGAGTCTCGAACATGAGACTTCCTGCTCTGATAACAATTTGATGTAGGACAATTAACCACTTGCTCTAAAAGCTCGAACTGTTAGAGTATGACGAATTAATCCCTTTATCTCATAGCCCAGGCCTCACATCTCATGGGTTAGGACCTCGGCTGAACCCCCTTCGTAGGCCCTAAATCACATGTGCCGCCCACCCAATCACATGTGCCGCTCACCCCGAGTGTGGCCCAGCATCCTACGAGCTACCCCACTCGAGCCCGATGTGAATGCGCATTAATCACCCCTGTTAAAGAGTATCGAATACGAGATCTCCCCCGTGGGTCCCAAATCACATGGGTCACCCACTCCGAGTGTGCCCCTGCATCCCACAAGCGACCCCACTCGAGCCCAGTGTGAAAATGCCCCTGCATTAATCCAACCATTTGTCCATGCATGCATACATCCATCCATCCTTCCATCCTTCAATTCATGCATTCGTACATACACACATACATGCATTTCATCATACAACCATATGCACCCACAAAAAATTTGAAATGGATTTTTTTTTTTTTTAATAAATAGATTTTTGGCAATTGATATTGCCGATACATTGGCAATACAAGCAACATTTGGAATTTATATAGTCGAAAATATCACAATACATTAGCGATATCAATGCATTAGCAATACTTTACAATATATCAGCGATATATCATCAATATTTAGAACTATGATACCACTAATGTTGCTAGTATTACCGAGCTGGTGATATTGATAATAGCGGCGATATTATCGATAATATCACTGATACTTGGAACAATGGCAACAGCGATGTGTGTGTGTGTGTGTGTGTGTGTGGGTGACTCGGCACGTCTTGTCCAACACTCACCAACCACCCGATTGATGAAGAGAAACAACATTTATTGTGTCAACACTCACCAACCACGATCTTTCTAACAAAATGTAACATGCATTCATGGGGACCACATCGCACCACACCTTATCCTTTTATTTAGATCCAATAGAGAAGGAAATTATGCACCTGATGTTAACAAAAATTTCTTCCCCTTTCTTGAACCAATGAATCCTGTATGGATGTGTACGTTTTTTGAGTTTTAATTTATTCACTATTTCTTATGAGACAATATTCTCATTGCTCTCCTGTCTATTAAAATCATACATATCATTTACTAGAAGTGCAAGTGGTGGTGCAGAATATATTGTGTAGCAACCATTACCCATCATCAATCTCTTGATGTGTCGATAGCATGGTTCATTGGATAACTAATGACTCGCCCTTATCACCATACAAATCTGCTACACCTTCCCCAATGTGCACACTATCCTCATGCACATGTTCTTCATATTCAATGTCATCCTTGTCTTTCAGATATAGGGATTGTCTTCAACGTATTCTCCTTCTTCGAGTAAATTCATTTCAACTGTGGATTGATGTTTAGGATGTTGAAAAACCAATGTCCTGACTACCTATACTTAAAGCATGCGAAAGGAGTGTTGTTTTGTTCCGTCTTGAGTGCACTATCATCTCTGTGGGTTGGAGTTTAGCTTCATTGTTGGATGTTGGCTCATTTTCCCTCAACCTATGGGAAGTCCTATGGGCATCTTACATGAGCAGTTGACATTGTGCCCTATGGTTGATGACAATATTGGTGGCACTCTGAATCGTTTTCCAAGTCCCAGTTAATTATCTTCTCGGCTTCTAATGCAAGTCTGTATGCATCAGACATCTTAAATACATCTTTGAAAGCCAATTCATTTCTTATATCAAGTTAAACCATTAAGATATCTTGAATTTTTTTGGTCTTTATACTCATAAAACTTCGCCTACGATATTATGGATGAAATTCCTTGGTGTATTTGGTCAATAATTTATTCCGTTGACATAGATTGTATCATCTTTGATAGAGGTCATAAGTATAAGACGTGGGTAGAAACTTCCATTTTAATTTCTTTTTCATATTTTTCCAAGAATTTACGTTCTCTTTAACTGGAAGGATTCATTCGACATGGAGATTGTTCCACCATGTTATCGCTGACCAGAAAACTTCATTGCTACTAATCTAATCTTCCGATACCCCTGTGTCCTCATGTTCAAACTTCTGTCTTCAGATTCCCTCCATATCGGAGCTCTTCCACATGAATAGTTAGATGCCTATTGTATCATTAGTTGACCTACTTGCTCAATTAGTGCGCAGATTAATCGGGTTATGCAAACTATTCTTGTGTAACTTCTTTTGAAGCCATTAGAAGATGATGCAGAGTTGAAAATTCTCTAATGATCACCCCACTCTGATACCAAAAATGGTGCAACCTGGTTATCAAATCAATGAGATCTTACCTGAATTACAAAGAAATGGACAAGAGTACACACAAGAATATTTGAGTAGAGATAGAGAAGTAACTTTATTGATATTCAAACTTCTTTTTTTTTACAAATACACAAGATAAAATTCCTACAAGTCTATAATTAAAATCCCCTCAACTATTAGACTGATTTTCAAATAAACCCTAATTGATTTCAAATCAATCTAATTTACCTAAGATAGCAACAAGATAATAATAGTAAAAGCAAATCTAGGAAATAATCTTCAATCACGTTTTCAAAATCAGCCCCCACATCTTCCACACTAGTAAATTACAATTCCTGACTTTTAGGCCCTAAATCTAGCAATAAACAATCCAAAATTGAGCATATGTTGGGCTCCCGTGGTGGGCCTTGGGCCTACATCATGACAATAGGATCTGGACACTTAAAAACTTTTTTTCCCCTGCAAATGATATGGAGATCTCAACTTTATTGGATGTAGATTGTTCAGCATTGCCACTGAGCCATAAAGAACCTCGGGTCCTGTTTAGGAATTGTTCAAAACTTGGGAAAAGAAAATGATTTCCATGGATATCTACTTTTTCCTTGTTTGGTAAAAGAAAAGAAAAAGTAGCTACGGAATTTGTTTTTCTGTTTCCAAGCTCTTCGTATGAAAAAAAAAAAAAAGAAGAAAAGAAAGAAGAAGAAGAAGAAGAGGGGATAGTGATTTCTTTCAAGGTGGTGTTTTGTTGGAGGAGAACTAAAATGTAGATAAGGAAATGAACCCTAAAATCCTCATGAAATTGGAAACCATGGATTTTGATATTCCATCCATAACTTGTTATGGGCTCCATTTTTGCATGGATTACATGTCTAGTCACCTAGTTTGTCTTCTCTACCTTGAAGACTGATTAAATGTTTATTTTGGGAGAGATGAATGTCCATAGTTTCTGAGGAAAAGCTGCAAAATGGAATCAATTTCTCAAGTTTTTTTTTTCTCAAGCAAGGGAACAATGGGTTTCCATAGAAATTTATTTAATTTCCAGAGATTTTCAGTCCCCAACACTACACGCATGCACATACAAAAAATGCCAAATATAAATTTCCAGAGTTACAAGAAAACTCTTACATTTCGATTGTTGAACATTTAACATTTCCTGAAAAATTGCACTGTGAACTAAACAATGGAATACTTCAATCCACACTTTTCCATTTCCTGAAGATTTCATGTTGGTTTTCCATGTCCATGTTTTGGTGTCTTTCTATCCAAAGAGCATCGGAAATCCTTTATTCCGGTAGTTTCATCCCCGATCAATGTTTTGGGATTTTAGGGAGTAAGGAATCAGGTTTTGATGGGATATGTTGCCACTTTACCAAGGTAGTGTATGCGGTGGGTTTACACATCCAGATTGCACCTTTAGATGATGATCCAAATTGTTCACATTTTCTTTATTACCATATAGAAGCTATGATCTTATAATATTCATGATCCTGACCTCAGCCTCTTGGCTTTGAATGGGCCATTCAAAACTTCTTAATATTTTGAATTTGTCTGCATACACATCAGTTCAAAAAATGTTTCTTAGGATAGCCCTTGTAGCATAGAATTCAGAACATGAACTGTTCAATCATCATCTAAGATGAAATTTAGGGGTCTATCAATCCAAAGGGACCGCCTGACTAAAGTGGTATGTCATGTTCATGGAAGTTTCTAACCTTGGAATTTTGTATTTTATCAGCTCATAGTTCAGTTTTGTCAATGCTCTATTAGTTATCTAATTATGTAGTTGTTGTTGATGTCTCAAACATCAAACTTGGCATGTGTTTGGATACAGGGAAATGGAAAATGTTGTCAATTGATATGATCTTTCATGTTGTTTGGATAACAAAGAAGATGGTAGATTCAGTGTTGTCATATGTTCGCATATGCCATTCGGACATCATATACTGTATTTGCTATTTTGACAGCATATACCACATATGCCATATAGGCATATGCAGTTTTATGACTGTGCTCGCGCCTCTGGATTTTTCTTACTCTCTCATTCTAATACACTTGCTTTCTGGCTCTAACATCTCACTCATACTCTCATTCCAATACTCTCTTTCCTAAGACCGACTTAAGTAGATAAGGTTGCATTTGAATCAGCACCTGCAGAAAGTTCGTCAAAGGCCAAGAAGATGGGCGAGGCCGCCTGGTGGCAGTCGAGGCCTAGAAGAAGACGAAATTGAGGTTATACAGGAAGAGAAGAACAACCATTAGATGTAGATGAACAACTAGTTAGTACCGATGACGACGAAATGCAATAAGGGGAAGTAACATTGAAGAAAGCGATGACTATGATGATAATGGTAGTGATGATGATGCCAATGATGGTGGAGATGTGCCATAATGGATTACGGATCAATGTGTATCGCCAATTTTAAATTTTTAATATTTGAATTTGTATAATGTATTTCTACTTTGAATTATCTTTATTCAAAATTATATCAACACATGCACCCATTTTTTTGTGTATGTATTCATTTGAGTACTTGTTAACTTGTTATAGTCTGTTAGTCTATAAGATATAATAAATATAATAAAAATTGGTAATAAAATTATATTAAAAAAACCCCTCATCTGCATTATTTTTTCATTTTTTTTTCTTATTTAAAAATAAAATAAAATTGGGGCTATGTCAATTGATATGAAATTGGGTCACATACTATTGCGTTCGTCATTTAACAGCATTGGGTGGATTCCACCCAATGCTGAAGAGATGTACGGTTTTGAAAAACTCAGCTGAAGTTATCTGAACTAACCTGTGGATTTATTTCCAATATCATGGCACACCTACCGAAAGGACTGTCATTTACTACTGGCAGTAATCCCTACACAGCGAGCCCCACCTGATGAATGGCTTGGATATTTCACCAATCTTCATGTCGGTGTACACTGTGACCAAACATACTGCCATGTCTGAATTTGAATACTTTCATGATATTGAACAACTTCTCAATGAAAAATGATTTCATATGGAAACTCCTCAACTCAAAAGTGATGCAGGGGCTGCAGTAGCTGTCGAATCTTTCATTGATTCACCCACAACTCCATGCATTTACTGACTCCTAAATAGCCATGAAGGATGATGCTACCACATCGAGCCTGTTGGTGGGTAGGAAAATTAATATATTTTATGTAACTTAGGTTGTGTTTGGTTGCATCAAATATCATGATTTTTTATTATAAATCAGTCTAATTTGCCACATTGAGCCTGTTCACGTGTATGAAAATTAATATATTTTACGAAACCTAGGGTGTGTCTGGTTGCATCAAATATCTTGATATTTCATGATCAATCAGTCTAATTTACCACATCAAGCCTAATTGATTACATTGACAGCTGTATGAAAGGCTTCTACCTATAGTCCAGCTGCAATTTTGCTGTGAAACATCATAGTTAGCCCCGTTTCTGTAATGTGATGATGTTTCCTTTTGAAATTCCGTTTTGCTTTGCTGTGGTGTGTGAGGGAATGACATCCGTGAGTAGAAAATTTAATAGATTTGATGTAGCTTGGGGTGTGTTTGGTTGCATCAAATATCATAATATCTCATGATCAATCAATCTAATTTACTACATTGAGCCTGTTGGTGGGTCGGAAAATTAATACATTTTATGTAGCTTTGAGTGCCTTTGGTTGCATCAAATATCATGATATTTCATGATCAATTAGTATAGTTTACCACATCGAGCCTGTTGGTGGGTCGGAAAATTAATATATTTTATGTAGCTTAGAGATCGTTTGGTTGCATCAAATGTCATGATATTAAAGGATCAACCAGTCTAGTTTACCACATTGACTCCATTTGTTTGTAGGAAAATTAATATATTTTATGTAGCTTAGAGTGCATTTGGTTGCATCAAATATCATGATATTTCATAATCAATCTGTCAAATTTACCACCGACTATTGGTGGTTTGGAAAATTAATATATTTTATGTAGCTTAGAGTGGGTTTGGTTGCATCAAATATCACGATATTTCACAATCAATCAGTCTAATGTACCACATTGAGCCTATTGGTAGGTTGGAAAATTAATATATTTTATGTAGCTTAGAGTACATTTGGCTGCATCAAATACCATGGTATTTCAAGATCAACCAGTCTAGTTTACCACATTGAGCCAGTTGGTGGGTTGGAAAATTAATAAATTTTCTGTAGCTTGGGTGTGTTTGGTTGCATCAAATATCACAATATTTCATGATAAATGAGTCTAATTTAGTTGAAAGTTTCATGATATTTCATGATAGTCCCTTACCTTAATGAGTGTTATTATTAGCTCTTCTACTAAGCCTTTTGTAACTCTTCACAGCGCTTTTTACAACCTGACACAGATTGCCAGTTGTGTCGTGTAGCCCTCATAAATTCACGGGGGCATAGTACATGGATATTTTCTCAGGCTGCTGGAATCTTCCTTCAGCTCTGAGTTGTATGGGGCCCACGTTGATGTACGTTTTACTTTTAAGCTGTTCATCTGTTTCGCCAGCTTGTTTGGAAACGGATCGGCTACTCACCCTGCCACTACCCAATGGCTAGTGTTCGGTGCTGTGTGGGCCCCACCATGATGTATGTGTTTCATCCATGCCGTCCACTCATTCTTCCAGATCATTGAATGGTATGAGCCTAAAAATGAGGTTGATTCAAATCTCAAGTGGACCGCACGGTGTTGATTGAATGCCAACCATTAAAAACTTCTTGAGGGCCACAAAAGTTTTGGATCAGGCTGATATATATTTTTTCCCTTCAATTAAGTCTGTATGACCTAATCAACAGGTTAGATGTCAAATAACCATTACAGTGGGCCCTGGGAGGTTTTTAATGGTGGACATTCATCACTACTGTTTTCCCATGGTGTGGTCCGCCTGAGATTTAGATCTACCTCATTTTTAAGATCAATCTTCTAAATTATCTTTCAAAATGGATGAACGGCGTGGATAAAACACATACATAATAGTGGGGTCCACATAACACCGACCATTAGCGACCTGGCTGGTGGCAGCGTCACTGGCCAAACCGTCCCCAGCTTATTTCGTAGCATGAGGTAGATCTAAATAGCAAGTGGAGCACATCAATGGAAACAGTGGGGAAAACGACGCCTACTGAAGAAGTTTCTAACGGTGGGTGGTCGATCCCCACTGTTTCCTGTGGTGTGGTCCATATGAGCTTTGGATCTGCCTCATGTTTGGGCTCATACCCTAAAATGACCAGGCGAAATGGATGAATGGAGTGGATAAAAAAAATACATTATGGTGGGCCCCGTTGCAGGCAATCTATGTCCGTTTTCCTCGTGTTGATGTCCCATTTCGGTTACCTATTACAGGAGCGTTATGTGCCGTGATAGCACATGGGTGCAAGATCCGACCTGTTCGTAAAGTGCATCTTACTATGAAGATGTCGTTACCAAAAATCACGCCCGATCATTCAGGTGGGCCACATTGCTGGAAAAAAAAAAAAACATGGCAAAGCTTTGGCTAGGTAATCAGTCTGTTTCTAACAGTGTGGTCCACTTGAAAAATAAGAAGGCCTGAATTTTGGAACAGATCACCTAAATGGTCAGATCCATCTAATGGATGGCTCAGATCTCATGACAGTATGCCAAAGTGGTACATGCAGTGGGATGTAAATGGGATGCCTTGTACACGTGCGTGGGCTTCGCATACCTCCCGACGGCTACCATACAGCTACAGCCGCTGCAGGTTTGCGGGCAGAGCCACGAGGGCGCGGCTTCGGTAGATCCCCACATCCACCAATGTGGGTGGATCCCTGACTTTGTTGCCTACCTTGATGTATATTCCTTACATCCACGCCGTCCATCCGTTTTGAAATATTGTTTTAGGGAAAGATCCGCAAAATGAAGCAGATCTAAATCTTAGGTGGACCACCGCACAGGAAACGGTGGTGATTAAATACCCATCATTAAAATACTTGGGGTCCACAGGAATGGTTATTTTCCATCCAAACTGTTGATAAGGTCACAAATACCTTGATGAAGGAATCACAAAAAAATCAGCTTGATCCGATACTTTTGTGGCCCCACAAGAGGTTTTTAATAGTCAATCACCATTGTTTCCTATGGTGTGTTACACCTGAGATTTGGATCTGCTTAATTTTCCGGGAACAGACCCTAAAATGATCTGTAAAAACGGATGGACTGTGTGGATGTAAGGCATATACATCAAGGTGGGCCCAGAGTCATGGATCCACCCACTTTTGTGGAGTCGGGGATCCATCGAAGGCGCGCCCCAACCACAATTAAGAGAGCATATACGAAAAGCAAGCTGGTGCACTCATTAGGTGGGCCTTTCCTGTACTAAAAAAGAGTGGACCATTCAAAAGCTACGTACCAACGGTCTGAATTCAATGTACGCATCCTCCTGATGAATTGACTTTCTGGATTCTTGTGTATCCTCATCTTCGCGGGACCATTTTTACCCATAACATTGGATATGTTACAATTTTGGGCTCATGCCCTAACATTAACCAATAAAAAGGATGGACGGCGTGGATACGACACATAAACCACGGTGGGCCCACCAAGTTTACTCCGTACGCTCCCTGCCATCTGAGACTGCCCAGATGTTCCATGCACTTTCCAAGTCGGCACGTGCGCTGCACGAAAAGTTACGTGTGGATTAGCAAAAACTCCTTTTTTGTAACGCTTATCCTACACAACGGTGATAGCTTAGCTCCGAATCGCCCTTTCGTAGTGCGTTTCCTACTACCTTTTTGAGGTTCCCTTTCTATTTCCTGCGTGTATAAAGTTCCTGAAACGTGACTTTGTATGATTTTACAATACATCCCTTGACGTATTGCTGCTGAATACGTGATCTGGACTCATCTTCCAATCATCCAAACCGTTAATATGATGGGACTCAACTTGGATGGTTCATGAAAGAGAGACTTCATAGATTGGACTGTTTTAATCGTTTGATCTCTTGACTCCTTTCCGTTGACTACGGACGTTCTCATTAACCCTTAAATACCGATAGTGTTCATTGCATATTGATTGACACTGCATGTAGTGACGTCTACTAGACGGTGGTCTGTGGGCCCCACTATGATGTACGTATTTTATCCATGCCGTCCATCCTTTTTGGATCATTATTTTCTAGCACGAGCCCAAAAAACTAAGTAGATCCCATTCTCAGGGGGCCTACACGACAGGAAAACAGTAGTTATTGAATGCCTACTGTTAAAAACTTCCTAGGGTCCACTTTAATGTTTATTTGAAATCCAACCTGTTGATTAGGTCACACGGATATAGATTAAGGGAAAATGCAAATATCAGCTTGATCCAAGACTTTTTTCTGCACCAAGAAGTTTTTAATGGTGTGCGTTCAATCACCCACTGTTACCCGTGGTGTGGTCCACCTGAGACATGATTCTGTCTCATTTTTGGGTTCATAATCTAGGATGAGCTAGAAAAATGGATGAACGGTGTGGATAAAACAAATACATAATGGTAGGGCCCACAGAGCACTAATCAGTAGCGACGTACGTATGGCAGGGTCAGTATGCAATCCACGACCCTTTTTGGGTATCATCTATCCACGATGAGGCCCACCACATAAACGGTCCAAACCGTTAGAAGACCCAAGATTTCCTGAGGTGGGCCTCATTCTCGGAACCACATGGGTGGCTAGAAAAAAAATAAAATTTCGACCATCCATTTAGTCTCTAGATCATGGCCCACCTGAATGAAACTACTCGATTTTGGAAACTTCTGATTTATCACATTATCCTGTGGGACCCACTAAATTAATGAATGGAATCTCCACGTGGTTGGCAAGAAGGGGCCAGCTTCACCAGCAAACATCTTCAGAAAGCTTGATATCTATACCCACTCTGTGTATCTACACACCTACTTTTGTACTTTTAGTTGTGCAACAGTACAAGTTTTAAAAGAAAGGGTGTACCTAAAAATGCAAAGGAGGCATACACGTGGCAAACATGTTCCCATAACGAAATTATCCACTTACTGGGGCCCACTTAGATGGGACAGCGCTGAAAAATCAGGTCGATTATTGGATTCTAACCAGTTATTAATGGACATTGCTATTTTCAATTTCAACCGTCCATATTTCCATATATAATCATCCATTCAGTGTGATATTTGGGATATGGATCGTTTACAGGTTGTCCCACTATTTGAACGGTTTAGATTGGACTAGAGACGTGCTAGGAATGCGTGGCCGTGGGCGCGTGGATTATCGCGAGGGCATCAATGCATTTCTCGAATCTTCGAGTGCGCATTTTAAGGAAATCATCACATCTAAAAGTGCGTAGGTTAACTTTTTCCTCTACACGTCCAACCCCCGCTCTGCAAAAGCCTGCTTACTTTTGTTCCCTTTTCTCAAGCGTGTTGCTAAAGTTACGCTAACGTAGAGTCCCTTTATCCTGCGCACCCTCAGGTAAGCTCCAAGCCTCCAACGGATATCAAAACGTAACGGCCGAAACGTAACCCAATACGCAGAGTATCGGGTATCTAAGTAAAAGTTCCATCGGGACTGGGTCGAATCATCATGTACTAACCCTAGATTGCTATTGGTGGACATAAAAGTGTAGGATAAAGGAAAGTGATCGGAGCCAAGTTAAAGTCATGAGTTCCAATGGGGACACGTGGGGTATATGTATGAGAGATCTGGATGGTTCATTCGGTGGATCTCACCATGGATGTACCATAGACAAAATGTAAGGCTGACATGATCATTAGGTGGGCCACATCAAATGTGCAAAATAAATTGATGGTTAGAGAAAATCGACCAATGGATCAGATTCCCTTTTTTCACATGGTCAGTCTGATGATGGAATCAGAGGACATGAGAGATGTCCAACTTTCTCACACGCGCGGGTGTGCTCCAAAAAGGAAAAAAAATCAAATTTGGCACGATTCCCGACGTATTTTGTGTTGTACATGCTATGATGCGAAAAGAGACGAGAAAATAGAAATTTTGATGAGAGGGACGTACCATACAGTGATAGAGTATAGACCTGAGAATACTGGCAGTTTGCTCTGGTTCGGGAGCACAGGTTGGGTGATCTGAACCGTTGATAATGATGGGCTTTCTTTTTTTTTTTTTTTTTTTAGGTTAGCTTGTTGCTACACACCCATGTCATTACACACACTCAATGTTCGTCACCCCGACTAGGGATCGATACGAAGACCTCAAGTGTTGAAACGAGGTATCTCCACTCGGTCTGCCAGTTGCGCTATGTAAAGTGGGTAATGGCTTAAAGTGGATGGTACAATATTAAAAATATCTCACATTTGGAAATCCTAGCGGTTGACCATTGCTGCAATTTGCTTCTCAACAGTATTTTTTAGTGGATACAATTTAAAGGGTTGGGATTTTCACATGGGGAAGTTTTTGGGTGCATGGACCGACGCATGGCTGTGCAATCAGAAGACCCAAGCACACGGGTCAACCTATGTGGGTGAGCCAAGCCGTGGATGGGCTGCGCCAGATCCACCTGCCAAAATATCATATGGTTGGTGTTATCGCCTGAAGATTCCAAGTTTAATTGCGGAGATGTGCTCAGCGTTTACCAGAAAATTAAAAAAGAAAAGAAAACAAAAAAGAAGATATAAATAATGAGGGAGGCAATGATAGTCGTGAATTATGTGATGTTTAAGTTATGTAGGTAGAGTCGGATTAAAAATTTTAACTTGAATTTATTCATTAATCTCCTTTCAATTATAATAACTTACAGTATTTGTGTTGTTTCAAGGTAGGTGAATTTTTATAGGATCCCCCTGATTCACAATAAGGCTTTTATTTAGATGAGAATTTACCCTCGAAAGTATCTTAGTTGACGTGACCTTCAAATAAAATTATTCTAATCTTTTCTTTTTGGATATGAGGCGAGATTTTCTCTGAATTTTCCATCTAGCCTCTAGCCGTGGTCGATCTAATTAGCTTGGAAGGTTGGGGAGCTCATCACCTAAGCTTCTTACCTTATGGGTTTTATGCTTTAAGCATGAGCAACCGTCCTCTTAGAAGGGTTTAGAGTCGTCCTTCGGCTGTCCCAAAGGCACCAGAGAGGATGGTTTGGACGGAATCCTGGGTTTGGAACTGAAACTTCCTTGGTCCAATTCGTCCTTAAATGCGTATACTTCGCGTCCTTCACCCAACATATCGGACATATTGAGCAGTAAAAAGGAAAAAATGAAAAGAAAATGGACAGAAGGGAAGTGGAGGATGACTGAAGAAGAAGAAAAGAACTCACCGAAAATCGACTACTCCGTTAAATTCAAAGCAGCAATGAGAGGAGAAATCGTAAATTGTCGAACTACCTAGGACTACTTTCCCGTTTTATAGGTCTCCTCAGCTGCAAATAATGATGGCTCGCATTTAATGCTGCAACCAAAGAATCGTGCCAGCACCTACCATTTTCCACATGGGAGTTTGTTGTTTGTCGTCCCGACCTGACTCCCCAAGCAACGTCAAGTGCTTGTGCCCCATAGATCAAAAGCTTAAAGGGCTGCCGAGCCAGCATACGACGCCTCAAACATAGCAAGCCATCATTGCAAAATCTCATTGATCTTCACACCCGTATCTCCTTGGCCTTCAAGACTAGTCGACTTGACCTCCCGACCTCGTTTCACCGCCTTACTTTCTCAGCCCGCTTCGCAGTCTAAGAAGTAAGGGGGCTACTGTTAAGGGTGAAAATGAACTATCCAAATGCGAGGTTGGCTCAAGCACTTGAGAGCGCGGATGAAAGAACGAGTGAGCAAGTTCAGGTTAGTCACTCCCAAGGAGCTCCCAAATAAATTTACGGCTCTATTCACTTCGGAACTCTTGTCGAATTCTAGCCATGACTCCCCGGGAACTGTCCAGACCAAGAATTATATGCCTAATTGCTCAGCCTAAGGTCAACCATGTATAACAAGTTAAAGGGAACAAAAAATAAAGTCCCTACTTAGGAAAAGGCCCCCGATCTTGTGTTCAGTGCCCGGATGCGGGCTGATCTATGGCTCATTCAAGACAACCAGTGTTGCTCCCCCCATGCTAGTTGTTGGGATCAGCTCGACAGATCGGCCTCAACAGATCGACCTCGGCTTGGCCATGGCCTTTTACTAAAATGACTTCGAATCTTAAACGCTTGATCTTTGCCAAAAATCTCGTGTAACGGCTAAGAAGCATATGCAATTATTGCGCATACAATTGATAAATGCCTCTCTTTATGTAACTAACTCCAAGAGGCTATAAATAGGAGCCACTCCATTTGTGAAGAATACACACAACTTCTACTGTCACGCCCCAAACCAGAAAATCGGATTCACATGAATTCCGATTGCCGAATTCGGTGCCGACAGCCTCCGTAGTGCCCCATTCTCGGCTCCTGGTAATCAAATGCCAGATTCCGATCCTGAGATCCTACAAGGAGGATTTTTCAGAATAAATTTTTTTTTTTGTAATGGAGCATAACCACAAGCATAACCAAGTCACAAAACAACATCACCACATATCCACTATATCAAAAACTTTAAGTACAATGCGGAAAGGGAAATACAAGGTGATCAAAAGCTCCAAAAGGTCCTGATATGCACTCCTGCCTCAGCGCTGATGCTGTCCAACGCTACCTGCACGCAACTGTCGTGGATAAGCTTACAAAAGCTTAGAGGGTGGTGTAAGTGTGTGCGGAGGGCAAACGCCGAGTGTGCAAGATTAGGTAATGCGGAAGTATGCGGTAAGTCCATGAATATACCAAGGCTATATAATGCAAGGCATGATGCGAGATATGAATGCCATCGGCCACACCGATGCAATGCAAGGCCTACATAGCCGAATGTCATATGCGAAATGCAATCAAAGCAAGTCGGTACTCATCATGTACACATATCAGTACAGTTCCTCTCTTGATATCACTGGAGTCTAATACACTTTGCAGTGACTGCCACCTCCCTAGCTGCACAGTTAAGAAAGCGGAAAAGACCTCGCTATCCGCCTGACCAGTAGTATGCCAATACCTACCCGACTCGTCGATAACGGACTCATTTGTGAGCTAGTCAAACTCAGCCTAGCTTATAGCTCCCTCACTCAGGCGGATAAGGCCACACTCCCTTCCAACCGACCACGACACAGTGGGAGACGCGGCCTACTGGTATTCGGCACTCGGGTGCTCGTGTATCCACTCGGTCTAGATGTTGGAGCATCTCCTAATACCAAAAAGGTTCTGGGACTCTCATCCAAGGACATCCTAAGTACCCACAGTGCTGAAATAAGTATTTTCAGTATCCAATATGGCTATCCACGATGTACCTGTGGAGCCATGGCCCTGATATCGCTAGGGCGTGCAGTGATCAAGTCACACGTATGCGAGATGCATGAATCACGCGTCAAATCATGCAGAAATTCAGCGCGTACTGCGCGATCATATGGGACACTCTGTCTCATAACGGGTCCCATAAGTGGTCTGTCCAATGACATATGATATGATCAGTCACTACTCAAATCAAGCATACATATGATGCGTATGGGCATGAGTCATGGAATTATACTAAGCATATTATAAAGTGATGAATAGTAACGAGTATGGGCCTATCAATGGGCCCTAAAGAGAGTTACAATGCGGACATTTAACCAACATTGTACATACAATGTGGACGTCAAACCAACATTGTTCCCTAAGCACGACCCGCCATAAATATCATTACATGAACCACGAGAAACGTACATTGCAATGGACCCTAAGGACATCCGTTGGCCTCGATCCATGGGCCATAGATACATCAAATGGGCCGAATTACTTGAGCCTTTCATTCATTAAATGGCTGCATTAATGGGCCTCACCAATGAGCCTTATGTACATTACAATGGTCTATGACCCATGGGCCATGAAATACATCAAAGTGGGCCTACACACATGAGCTTACATATATCAAATGGGCCACTCCATTTACGCCCCATGCACATCAAATGGGCTTGAATCCCGTGGGCCCTATATATAGAATAAATGGGCTGGATCCCATGGGCATTGCATATGTCAAATGGGCCCAAACCCAAGGGCATTACATATGCCAAATGGGCTTAATCTGATGGCTTATCAAATGGGCCTAATCTCATAGGCCTTATATATGTCAAATGGGCTTAGTCCCATAGGCCTTATACATGCCAAATGGGCTTAATCCCATGGCCCTTATACATGCCAAATGGGCTTAATCCCATAGGCATTAGATGTATACCAAGATAGGCCTCAATAAATGGCCACCGCTAAATCAATATGGGCCCTATACACATGCCAAGGTGGACCCTACTTGAATCATAGATCTGACTCATTTAATAGCTCAAACATGAATTCACAAAATAAATGGATGGTTTGGATATAACACATGCATCATGGTGGGTCCCACTGTCCAAACAATGGACAGTGTGGTAAAACACATAAATCAAGGGGGGGGGGGGGGGGGGGGGGGGGGGGGGGGGGGTTCCACCGTCCACAACAGTGGATGGTGTGGTTAAACACATACACCATGCTGGGCTCCCACCGTCCAGGGGACGGTGTATATAAAACACATATCATTGTGGGTCCTATGTGGGGCCCACCATAACATTTATTTTCCATCCAACACGTTGATAAGGTCACTCAGACCTGAATGAATAGGAAAAATAAATTTCAGCTTGATCCAAAACTTGTGTGGACCCCAAAAGGGTTTCAATGGTAGAATTCAATTCACACTATTTCAGCTGGTGTGGGCCACCTGAGGCTAAGATCAACCTGATATTTTTATGGGGCCCACCTCAGGGGGTGACCCACCTAATGAACGGATTGGATGGAACATAAACATCAAAGTGGGGCCCACACGAGGAGCAGTGGGCCCCTGGCGTCCGTCCGTCCGCCCATGGCGCAGGACGCCTGGGCGTCCTCTCTCCTGACACAGCAGCAGCAATGCTGCTGTGATGTTTTTTTTTTAAAAAAAAAAAAATCATTTTTTTGTGGTTTTTCAGGTGTGGGGCCCGCATATGATGGATCCACTCCATCCATTGAATTCTATGGCCTAATACAATTCAAACAAGTCCAATAAACGGTATTTTTTTTTACTCAAGGTGGGCCCTAGCCGATTTTTAACGGTAAAGACGATGTTTGCTATGCTATGGCCCGCCTGAACATCAGATCGACACCATTTTTCAGCTCAACGCCTAAAATGGGTCGGGAAAGAGGATGGACTGCATGGATTAGAAACATACATCTAGGTGGGGCCTATACCAGTGGTCCCTTCCAAAGGCTTTTAACAAGCCAATATTTGTGTTTTCATTCCAGTGACGTCCAGACGTCACTGGACTCTTTTGGGCTAAAAAATATATTTTAAGTGGCCTTGCCTAGGTGGGCCACCACATAATAGGTGGTGTGGGTACAATGCATATAAGGTGGGCCCACTCATGGATGACTTGGATAAAATACTTACTTCAAGGTGGGGTCCATCCAAGTGGGCCATACGGCCATTTCATCACATACAAGGAAATAAAAAAAATAAATGGAAAGAGAGGGAGAGAGAGATAGAGTGAGACACGCGTGATGGAGGGACCCCGGCACTATGGACCCTCCGTTTCAATCATCCAATCATACATCAAAGGGCCCATTGCATATGGACCATCAAACAAAAGATCAACGGTGGAGATCCCACTCCACTAGAAATGGACAGTCTAGATGGCCTCTTTAATACAAGAAAAGTAAACATTATGATGGGGTCCATGGAGAATGGCCCCATTATGGAATGATCTTGATGATCAAGATGAGCCATTGGCCACATCTTAGGGTCCTAAGTGAGATCCACACCATTGATCGGTGGGCCTCACTTAGTCCATCGTAAAAATAAATAAACTACTCTATCAAAGCACCCACCACTTGATCTTCTTGGTCCGTTGGGATGCCAGTCTCCTAGAGCTTCACTTTGATGGTGGAGATGAGAAATGGATGGCTAGGATGATGGGATTTGGAGATGGAAAGTGGGCCACCAAAATGCACATTTCTCTCATGGGAAGCCTTGGACGTGGGAGGCTCTTGCTTGTTTGGAATTGTGATGAGAAGTGAGAGAGAGAGGTGTGATGTAATGAGAGATGGAGTGATGTGAAGTGAGTGATGGATGAGGTGAGTGATGGGTAAAGTGAGAGGTTAGTTGACTTTGGTGGTTGCTTGACTTGTGGAGAAAGGAAGCATGGGTGCTTGTACTTGACATGAGAGGTGATTGATGTGATTAATTTGACACTTTGTAGAGATTCTCTTGGAATTTGCAACGTACGGTGTTTTTTCTCGAACTGAACGCGGGTTTGCATCTCATCGTCTGGGTATCGGATCGGTGTGTGAGTTACGGCGTTGGAACTGCGGCGACGGTACGGTCGCAATGATACAAGTCTCGGATTAAGCCGGCTCAAACGTATAGGATACGACTTACGGTCGTGCGCAAAGTCGATTACCGGTCGCAGGTCACCGGAATTTGACGAGAAGGATCGCGGGAAGCAACGGAACAGTACGGATTAGGATACGGGTCTTACATCTACGCACCTTTTTTTTCGAAAATCTTATACACACCTTAAACCCAATTGTAACGCCTTAAAAATCAGAGATCGAACAGAAGCTCAACTCCCGAGTTCCAACGCATCACTTATGCAACATAGATAATGACGTGTAAATATTGTCCATATTAGTGCATTAAATATAAGTAAGATTATAATAAAACAACATATCATACTCTAGAGATAATTAAGTTAAGCAAGCGGGAGACTCAGATAAGTATATAATGTATAATAGTGTTTCTCAATCTCCAGAGTATGAGTTTCTATTGAACTCAGTTTTCCTAGTTCTTACTTAGGCATCGAAGAGTCTCCCTGTTATAGCTAGAGTCTCCTCTGTTTTCTCGTGTGTGAGTATTCAAATGTCTAGCAGTCTGACAAGAGTGAAACCAAAAACTGCATCAAAACCTGCATTTGTAGACAGACACACTCGGTGAGGTAGTTCTCCTTAATCCGAGCTATGGGTCAGTTCGAGACTTATTTCTTCATTGGGAGAATCACTTGCCCTACCTTCCGAGCTCTCTCCGTGAGTTTAAGACGGATTCATATCCTAGTTCTCTACCCACTATAGTTTCAAGATACTTCTCTTGTATTGGTTGTACTTCCAATATGGTAGATCAGTTCAGTTTTACCCATATTAATTGATACGATAGTGGGGCCCACACGAAATGACGCGGGAAAAAACATTCTAACCGTACGTGAATTTGAGCTAATGCCACCTACCTTCCTAAGCATACTAATCAATAGATGGTTGGTATACAAGTGGGGCCCGCAATTTCCATGGAAGCACATGCAGGGCACGTGTACGGCAGGTGTGTACACTGGCAAGAGTATTATGATACCACCCCAGCTGTAATACTACTGTCGCTAAATTTTACTAATTCCACGCGCGTGTATAAATATCAAAAAATTTCACTCACTCAGGTGGGCCATAATTTACAAAGTAATTTAACGGTTAAAAATCTCTATTAGCTAACCATTTATTTTAAAGGGTAGCAATGGTCTTGAGTAGCCCGCTCGGCCCTCACATGCATATATAGCTTGGGTTAGTGTCATTTTAGCCTGATTGGACTAATCCTATTTTGGTCAACTCAATTTTTTATATATGTGTTATATTTTACAAATATGCCATTTTTAATTTTTATGCAACTATCTACCTTAAATGCATACTACTGATTTCTATTCTATAATGTTTATTTTTCTTACCGATGTGTAGGCAAGTATCAGATGTGTGGATGACTAAATAAATAAATAGATTAGGAAATTCAAAAGAGAAAATAGAGGCTTTATTAATTTTCAGGTGTTTGGTGTGGGGGCGGGTTAGATTAGTATGCGCTTAGGCCCAATCTATTTATTATTATTATTATTATTTAATTTTAAATATGATCAATATAGAATTGTGCCCTTTGATGGACCTGCAAAGAACATGAAAGATATGAACAATGGGTGCCAATGGCTAGCCAAGGACCCTCTGATGCCTAAGTTAGGCTTGTAGGTGACAATCTCAATGGTATAGATTAAGGTTTAAAATCTCACATCCTTCCCCCTTTTAGTATAGGAGAGTTGTATATATAGAGTTTTGGGGGTGGTTTTGAAATTGTCGTTTGTTAATGTGATACGATGGAGACTCCATGTTCTAATGGAAAACTGCGTCCGAAGATGTCGTCGTGCCTACATTTGTCGACGTAATCTTCGGCTAAGATTATGTCAGGTTTTCTTTTGGTTTGGGCCAAGATTCCCTCCGGATTCCTCGTACCACCTTTGACGGTTGTTGACCTGATTAGCTTAAGGTGTTGAGGAGCTTAAGGCTCAAACTCTACATTATAGACATTCCTGGTGAGATGAATCTTTTTCGCTAAACTCTTTTTTTAGATAACTCAGTTCAACAACTCATTTTTAAACATGAGAAACTGCTCGTACTTATGTCGATAGTCCTTGTTATGGGGAAATATGGTCCAACCGCCCTTAGGGTCGGCTCAAGGTGACGAGTATACACTCATGCGCTACCTCATCCAGAGAAGCTAGATATCCCCAAGCATAGTCTTCGGCAGCGTATGTTTTTGAGCTTTTAGATATGTACCTTACAAGGATTGTCCTAAAGTCCTCGATCAAAAAAGGCCCAAGGGATTGATCAACTCGGTGAAGTTGAGGAAGAGCTCATTAAGGATAGATAGGGCTGACGAGAAGATAAGTCCAACTCTTCGCTCGAAAAAATCAATAGCCCAGACGACCAATG
The DNA here is from genome assembly GCA_037074715.1 of Magnolia kwangsiensis. Classification (NCBI taxonomy): domain Eukaryota; kingdom Viridiplantae; phylum Streptophyta; class Magnoliopsida; order Magnoliales; family Magnoliaceae; genus Magnolia; species Magnolia kwangsiensis. The sequence continues at coordinate 92,636,580 of CM073585.1, forward strand.
TAGAACTCCCGAGCTCCTTATAGCAATACATGGCTGGTTAATCGATTGGTTTAGCTCCATCCCCAGTTAATCGATTGGTTTAGCTCCTTCCCCGGTCAATTGATCGGTTTAGCTCAGCTTAGTTCAGGTCGGCTCCATCCAGTTAATCAATTGGTTTAGCTCGACTCCGATACAAATAAATGAAGATTCAGTTCAGGTCTTTATGATGTTCAATTTCTATAGCTTTTAACTTCTTCATGAGTTTTGATAGACTCCTCGGATCACTTATATATGGGTTCATCTCGGGAAAAATAAAAAGCCCAAACTATACCGACCCTAGATTACTCCGTGCCAACCTATTATACTCAATGCCGACCTATGATGCTCCGATTAGAGCAGTGCTAACCTACCTTGGGTATGTGTGACTCCAAGGTAACCGTCGGCATCCATCACTTGTGCGTAACCCTCCAGCGCGTAATTCTAGGGTAACTGCTTACATACTAGGATAACTACTCACATCTCGCTGAACAGTTAAGATCATACCTGAAATTGCGGATTATCCTGTCCTACATATAAAATAAATAAAGGATATATCTCACCAAAACCCTTCAATACAGGTGCCCGGAGGTCTGAAGTGGGTGATTCTTGCATCAACAGTCCTTATGCGTAAAATGTGGTTAGTAATTTCAGCTTGAGGTTTATCTCGAATCGAAGACAACAATTCTGATTCTAGATAACATTACTCTTTCCATGCTAGAGAAGAGCTCCATTTTCTCCGCATTATGGTACGTGTCACTATGTGGGGATGTTTATCCTTACACGCGTGTGGAATTAGCAACCTGCAGTGGAAAAGACGTGCCATTAACTGCATTGTAAATTCCAGGGAAAGCATACGTAGCTTTCAATACGATACAGGCATTGCCGAATATACAGAGATTTGCTCGAATACATCAGTTGTATTACAATACCATACATTCGGGCCTTAACCTTTGAATGTGGGTCATCTTCCAATGATCCAGACCGTTAACATGATGACTATCACTTTGTACGGTTTAAAAAGCTCTCAATGGAATTATTTCAGCACTTCGAAATAATTTGACTCTTTTGCTTTGAACATGAACTTGAAATAATTCGGTTCTTTTGCTTTGAAAATGATCACGGTAACCTTTGTTTAATCTAACGGCTGTAATATTGAATCAGAGATTTTCGGTATTCCCATCAACGGCAGCCCCATCAAACAAATGGTCTGCATCATCCAAAAAAAAAAAAAAATAATTCAAACGGCTAGAATCTCATCATCATCAGCTTTCCTCTTTCACACTTGAGAGATGCAATTTGCCCTGGCTCCACGAGCTGCTGATCAAGAAATCGGAGCCGCTCATCAGGCGATCCCCATCCATATGACACCCCCCAAAAGTCCAACCAATCAGATCATAAAATTTGGACCATTGATCAATCCCATTCAACCGTTCATTTATTTTGTCCCACCGAACGACCGAAAGTGAGCTGAACTTCGAGAGAAATTTAATATGAGGCTCCTACATAACACATTTACACGTGTAAGGTCCAGATGATTGTATTAAGCATATGTATTTCAAAACAAGGAAATTATTCATATCACAAAGCCCAAATGCAGAACATGATAAAGCCAAACAGGCCTTTTAAAAAAAAAAAAAAAGAAAAAAAAAGAAGACAACAGCAAAGACTACCCGTGAAAACACCACCACCACCCTCATCATCATCATACATGCATGTACATCATCAAATCCATTATCACAACAAAATAAAATCAAAATAAAAATATATCACGATATCATTGTACATATTTTTATCTTATAGCATTTTTTTTCTCCTCCTTTTAATCCTAAAAAACAGTCTCTTTTCCTTTTTATAATAATATCTTTAAAAATAATTCCTGGACAAGAGACAAATTAGAAACCCCTTCAATCAATTCAACTGGGTTTTCTACTCTCTCTCTCTCTCTCTCTTTTCTTTTTTTTTTTTTTTTTGATTTTTGGTGGAAAGGGCCGGGGCGTCGGGTACTGCTTGTCGCTATTGTGCGCCAGGGGGTTTGTTTGTTTAGAATCTGGCGTTCTCGAACCCATGCAAGTCGCTGACTCGATTCAACGATTTTCTCATTATGGCCACCTTCGCGAGCTGCTCCGCGGCTCGCCAAGCCGATGTAGGGGTTAGTGGCTCGCTGCTCTCGTTCGTTGTTGGATCGGGGATTCTCCGCCGTTGGATCTGCTGCTGCTGACGTCGGTGGTGGAGCTCGGCGAGCTCGGCTTCCAAGGCGAGGAGATTCTGGTCGGCTGAGATGGAGGTAGACTGGAGTAGCAGCGCGCGTGCTGAGGATAGGAGGTGGGTCGCGCTGGCTAACTCGTTGCGTTCGGCTTGGCGGCGAGCCTCGGCTATGGATTTGGTCGTTATGAAGAGGTTCCTCAGCCGTTCGATCTTTGGGGCGGATGATCGGACGGCGTGCGGGCGAGGCACGAGTAACGCTTGCTCCTTGCACTGGACGAGATCTTGTGTGGCTGGGTCCCTGTACGAGTATCTGACGGACATAACGTGGTGGGCCCCAGCAGCTGACGACGGCACCCTCAGTTCAACGAGCAGCTCCCTCTCCTCCTCCGCGTAAAGGTCGCCGAGCCGGAACGAACCCGCCCCAACGAAAGCGGGCCGTCCGCTACATGAATAGACGGCCGAGATCTCGGCGGGAGCGGAGCCGGACGCGAAGCCCAGCTGGATCCGCACATCCTGTACGACCACGCTCAGCAGCCCGCCCACGCATTTCGTGAACGCATCCTCGGCCGGCTCGTGTGCCGGCTGCCGGTTCCCGAAGCCGGACGCGTGGACGGGGATCTCGAGGTGGGTGAAGCGTGTGGATTGCACGTGCTGAGGCCGACGACGTCGACTGGTGGCATTCTGCGGGGCCCTTTCATCCTGGCCGTCCGATAGCAGCATGATGCTCGCTACTGGATTGCGCTCGCGTCTGTCCTCGAGTACCTTCGTGGCCTTGCGCAGGGCCTCGCCCACGCACGTGCCCTGCCCGCAAGCGAGCCGGTCGACAATCCGGCGCGCCGTGCGCTGCCCGGTAGCCGACATCCTGCTCAGCGGCATGAGCCGCTTTGCGTGGCCAGAGAAGGCGACGATGGAGAGCCGGTCGGCCGAGCCTAGCGAGGCGATGACGAGCCGCATGGCGCGCTTGAGCATTTGCAGCTTGGCTCCGGTCATGCTGCCGCTGACGTCGAGCACCGTCACGAGATCGACGGGGGCGCGGCGAGGCGGATTGAGTAGCGACGCGGCGTTGCTATCCTGCGCCGTAGGCGGAGCTTTCACCTTCAGCACCACAGCGTAGCTCTCGTGGCTCCTCCCTACAGAAACAACGGCTGCCTCCGGCATGAGTCCGGCATCGACCCTCTTCAAATCTCGGCCGTTCATTGCCTCCGCTCTCGACGGCTTGGATGGATTGACGAAGAAACCTTGGAATTCTTCAATCTCTTCATCGTCTTCGTCAGCTTCCGGGATAGGATGGAACCGGGGCCCAGTCGGGGAAACCAACGGCTCATCGTCGTCGTAGGCTCTGGTATCGAGCGCACCCTTCTTATCTCGAATTGCGGCAGGCTCTCCTTTCTCTCCTTCAGTGCTTTTCTCTTCTCCACCTTTATCAGGAAGGTGTTTGTGTATGGCGAGCAGAGGCACCTCCTTCCAGCGAGCATTGCAGACCGGGCAGAAGAGGCTGCCCTCCTTTCGAACATGCGCGGCGATGCACGGGAAGTGAAATGCATGTGAGCACTCCGCCGTGAAAATGGCCGTCCCCTGCCCTGTTTTCACGTTCTGCAAGCAAATCCCGCAGCTGCTCTGCACGGAAACCAGAAAAGGAAAAATGCCCAGAAGTCAAAACCCTTAATCATTCCTGCAATCCATCCCAATCCAATCCACACGAGCTCTAACCTACACCCCTGTGCGTACGATAAAACAAAAACCCAGAAAAACAAGAAAAAAGAAAAAGAAGAAGTCTTTCTGGATGCTTACTCTCGAGGATCGCAAGCTGGTTCTGAAGAGTGAGAAACGAGAAGGCGATTTGGGCGAAGATGGATTTGAACCCAGAAGCGGTCTGGGGCTCTTCGTCTTGCAGAGCAGCCTCGGGCTATCATGCGCCGGAGGCGCAGCAGCTGGAGGGGTCGTCCGACACCTCAACCTGGGGCTCGAAACGGGTTGGGATTGCAATCGAGGGGTAGACTGGTTAGACCCGGTCGAGAAGAACCCAGTACAGCTCTTCGGGCTCTGCTTCTCAGATTCCGGGTCTCGAAGAATCGACGTGCAGAAAGCTCTCCTCCAACCAGTTCCCATTTTTCAATCGACAAAGAAAAATCTTCTGTATGGGTTTTCGGAGAGACGGAGAGATAGCTTTTGTTGTTTTGCTTGCGCGATTGAAGACAAAAGGGTAGGATTGAAAGGGAGAAATGGGGATTTGGGGAAAAGGTAAGAAAGATTAGATGAAGGATCGATCCTTCTCTCTCTCTCTCTCTCTCTCTCTCTCTCTCTCCTCTGTTTTTATCTTTATTTCTATCTTCTTGTGTTTTTTCCTTTGGGTTTGTATTGAAAGCCCCCAAAAGATCTCTGCAACGAAAGGTCTGCTACAAGCCTACAATGTATTTTTTAAAAGATAGAGAGAGAAGATCGTAATCTCTATGTACTGCTGCTACTACTATAACGACGAATTCACATTTCTGAGATAGAGATGGAAGCGATTTCGTTGTTTTTATATTTGAAAGATGCTCTGGTGCTTTCAGAGTACTGTAAGTTACAGTGCTTCTAGTTGGATTGGGACACTTAAACATCTCAATCCGTTGATCTAGACTGTTCATCAGGTACAGATCGTATTTCATCTGCGACGGTGGAAAAACCACATCGATCTAGCGAATATTAACCATTTGATTAATGGGATTTGATGTGAACGGTCAAGATTATTTACGCTAAATAGGTCTAATTAATAGTTTGGTCCGTCTATTCGTTAGGACCTGGCATGGATTGGTTATGATTCGGAAGAATTACTTTTGCTAGGGAATTGAAAACATCTCATCAAGGGATTGGGAAAAGGATGGCTGTAGGAAATAACACAAATTATGGATGGTTTGGATCATCCGATCAGTGCGAATTTTACATGGGAGCCTATTAAATTGGTTCTTCAGTTAATGGACCGTTCAGATCGATTAATTGGACTGTCCAAGCAATTTTCGGACCGGTGATGGGGGATCGACTGTGTTGTATGCTGTCAGAATGGTGGGCCACGTCGGCCAAAAGACGATCTTGGTCATTTGATTTGGCCTTTGGATGGAGAGGATAAACCAATTGAATGGTTAGGATGGCTGCCCATGACCCTGTCTGCTTGGGCTGGCAATTTGGCATGTATACATTTGTAGTGTTGATGAGACGGCAGGAATTCATACTCTCGTGGCTAACCTCTTTAATGAACGAGGTATGCATGCAAGATGATCCGAACTGTCCAAGCTGTGGCCGCACTCCAAAATCGATTGATCGGATGGTCATGATTGGAAAAATGGGTGGTCGTCAATGGACGGTCAGAAAGACAAAAGGTCAAGCATAAAGTTCATGTGCTAAATCAAACGGCTAGGATGAGTCTAATCAACTAGATTCTTTTCTTCTTCTTTTTTTTTTTTTTTTTTTTTTCACTAAATAGGATGAGGAATTATAGTTTTAATTTGAGCTAATTTCTAATAGATCCAGACGGTTGATCTCATGGGACCCGTAGACGATGGTGGATTATCAAAAAAAAATTGGATTGGAAAATCCTAGCCAAGAAATATTTCTGGTCTTGTCTTAAGAACCATCTACTTGAGGCCACCTTATCCAAGAGTTAGAAAGCACATACATTAAAGATTCTTCATGAATCTACCATCCAAAGTATGGACCATAAGATCAACGGTCTGGATCCGATGACCACTGCCCCATTTGTGGATAATGGCATTCATATGCATCAGAAATTCAAACTCCAGAATCCGCCTACTTTTAACATTCGATGTAATCGCCAAAATCACAAAAACTTTGATACTCTGGCCGACTACGATAGATGATACCCAGTCACTCACAAATTTCTCAAAACTTGCTTAAACGTCGTACAATTCATTAAAAAAAAACCATCCACATTATGGGTCCCATGTTGGATACATCACGACCCAAAAATCATGCTTATTTCGTCATCTCACTGTCAGATTGGTGTAAATTTAATGAACGGCTGTAAATGAGAAATATCCAAAGTTCTCGCTTCAGCAAACACGTGTCCCAGCGCACGAGTATCAAAGTAGTTTCCCACCAAAATTACCCTTTGAAGAACCACTAACAACTTTAGGCGGTGAAAGCATCTATCTCAGGTATAAGTAAGTGGAGAATTTAGAGGCCAAAACCGGCATCTGCCGGTTGCTGATCACCGAAGCATGTCAACGGTCAGTATTGCTTCTGAGAGTGTCCACGTTATTCATCCACGTTATGGCACCGACCCTGCAACAAAAACGCCTGCTTCTCTTCTCTCCCTCCTTATCTAATCCAAAGATAGCTTTTCTTCATGCGTCGCTAGCCCTATCACTTCCTTCCTAATTTTCTCTTGAAATCTGGCTTCATCTCGCTTGCCTCTCTGGTATCTCTTACCCTTCTGTCTTTCTCTTTTAAATGACTACTCTACCCTTGTACTTTGTACCGTGTCTGTTTACCCTAGCAAGGTTAAAAGAGTCATTTAGTTTTCGTTTCCACCGCTCCAATCTCAGTTCCTTTTCTGTCCGTCGCGAGTCACAAGATACATTCTGTACCGCTGCCTACTGGGCTCACAAGTTTATTTTATGATGATCTAAACCGTCCATTTTATGTAATTTATGTCATAAGATCTGATATAATAAGCATGATGAATATATTTGGATGAACTGAGAACAATCTACGTAAAATTTTTAATGGATGAAATTCAATTATTAAAATCAAAGGCGAGGATTATCGAGGAAAAGAGATTATGAGCTGGAAGCCTAGTTATTTTGGTAGAAAGAATATGAACGGTTCAAGGCGTTGGGCCATCTCAATATGTGCGCCCCAGTGGTGGCAACACGCGCTGTTCTTAGTCGCAACGGACGCAAAACGAACTCTCGCAGAATCGAAATATCGTATTTATCATATTGTATATCGTATCGCGATAAAGATGGTATCGTATGGCAATGTATCTGGAAGTATCGTTTGTTTGGTGTCGTATGGTCGATTTATTCCGATACAAACGCATCAAAATATCAATAGCACGGGCTTGTATCGGATTGCGGTGGGTTCATATCGCGAAACGATACGTTCTATGGTTCGAAAATTCTTTTCAGATCTCGAGCTTATGAGTATTATAAAATCCTCGCATCACCATCCACGTGCACTTTTTACACGCAAAACATGCAGCAAACTGACCAGTGACCGGACATCTAAGACGTGAAAAACGTGGGCCCCACATAGGGAATGAACATATGTAGAAAACAGAATGGACAGTTTATGAAGAGAGCCACAAGCATACAAGGATTTGGACTGCTGGAAAGTTTGATCTGAGCGTCCATTATTTTAATGTATTAATGGCCCACATGTTAGACGTATCAGCGTAAGCTTTTTTTTATGGCCATGTATATCGTGATACCACCTTATGAACGGCTCAGATTTCCTAAAACCCTGCTCAGTTGGCAACTGTCTGCATGTGAATAGGGGGTGTTGTAGGGCTAGTAAACTTCGAACACGTGTCATGCATGTACTCAAAGTTAGATCTTTTAATAGTGAGACCCACTTTAGATGGTTAAAAACCAAATTACAAAGAAGTATTTTTCTAGTTATCTGATTTAATAATAGATGGTTAAAATGGAAAGTAGCCAACGGTTTTAATCTAATAAGAAAATTTCTTTTAGTCTGAGGTCTGTATTAGATTTGAGATTGTGTTGTAACCAATCGATTGTGAGACCCACAAATTTAACGGTTTGATTGAGTTTAATATATCTCGCGTGTACAGTTGTGAGTGAGTGTGTACAGACCATCATAATCTACCAGAGTATCAAACTACTCACCTCAAAAATTACGTGCGCCCCAGGAAACTTCCGTTCTGTGTCCGTTTTGCCTGTGTCGCGAGTGACAATAACTAGCATGTGTCGTCCTAGTGGGACCCGATGGTCTGATGATCGGATCCATCCATATTATTGAAGCTATTCTATACGGTCCATGTATTAACAGGAATGGATAATTCTGACTATGAAATTGTTTAGGTGAATGTTCGACACTAAATGAACATTTTCAATGGTTCACATTCAAATTCTAAAATCAAAGGTCAGTATAAATTTTGAAGAGTAATCACTTTCATATAGATATATATTTTTTTGGGTACTTAGAAGTTGGACGGTTCTTATTATTGAACCATCTCTGTATTTGGACCCGACGGGGCGACATTATGTGTCAATCCTTAATCGCGATGTAGGGAAAGAGGAGTTATTTGATACAACGGCGGAATGAGATGGGTGATACGCAGGCACTTTGAGCTTGCATTTATACACCTAGCATGCATGTAAATCAAATTAGACCGTCTAGATCATCGAACCAACTCCATATAGGTTATCAAAGGTAAAAAAATTACTGACTAGAAGATTCTAATCACTCATTTATTTATATTTATTTGTTGAATTCCAGCCGTTGCTTATAATCATGTTGACCGTCCATTAGATATCAACCAATTAATAGACCATCCAACTCATCATTTCAGTATAACATATATTTTCTAGGCCATCTAAAGTGGGCCCCACTATATACACGGTTTAATATGAATTACACATGTGCCATGTATAAATAAATTTTCTGAGTGCTTAAATATCCCTGACCACCCAAAACTACTGTAGAAAAAAGATATACCGCGGTCTGAGGCAACGGCCGGTAGTTTCTCAAGATTCGGATTGCGTACTACCCCCGCTCGTCCCCAGCTCCGAACGGGCAGTTCTGTGGGCGTGCCCAATGTGATGTATCTGTAAATCCAAGCCGTCAATCCATTTTCTCAGATTATTTAAAGGCATGAGCACAAAAATGAGACAGATCCAACGGTCAAGTTGACCACACCAAATAATAAGCTTGGTTACATTAAAATGCACAAAGCATTAAATGTCAGTTGCATTAAATGCAAGAATCATCTGTGGTGTGGTCCATTTGACGGTTGGATCTGCTTCATTTTTGTGTTGATGCGAAAAGGGATTGACGGTTTAGATATACAGACACATCACGGTGGGCCCACCCACAGAACTGCCCGTTCTGTACATCACGGTCCGCGTCCGATTGCGTACCGTCGGTACTGTGTGCTGGTCGCGGATTGCGCAACGAGTAACTCGGTACGCTGTGGGGCCCACTTTAATGTATATGAAATTATCCACACCATCCATCCGTTTTCTCAGATCATTTTAAGGCATAATCCCAAAATTGAAACATATCAAAAGCTCAAGTGGAACACACCACAGGAAACAGTAGGGACGTCCACCGTTGAAACCTTCCTAGGGCCCACATTGATGTTAATTTTCATCCAACCTGTTCATAAGGCAACACAGACATGGATGAAGTTAAAACACAAATATCGGTCTGATCTGAAACTTCCTTGGCCCCCAAGAAAATTTAATCATTAGGCGTTCAATTTCCTTCCCGAGGTGTGGTCCACTTTAGTTTTGTATATGCTTCAATTCTGTTCTCAACATCTAAAATAAGTTGGAAAAACAGATGGACGGTGTGGATGATTCACATACATCACATCGGACCCCACAGAGTTTACTCAGTCTCAGTATTGGCATCCGGTGTGCTGCTAGAAAAGCTACGTGGGCCCACCATTATGCATGTATTTTATACACGCGTCCATACATTTTGAAAGCTAAGGCATGAGCCCAAAAATGATGCATGTCCAGATCTAAGGTGGATCACACCACATGAAAAAGCCTTGTCTGAACTCCCACCGTTAAAAACTTCAGAAGGCCCACTGTAATGTCACAAAGGTACGCTTCAATGAAGAAAAGACATAAATATTAACTTGATCCAAAATTTTTATAATCATCAAAAAGTTCCTAATGGTGGGTATTCAATCATCAAACTTTTGCGTGGTTCAGGTTTCACTTGAAATTTGAATGTCTCATTTTTAGGCTCATGCTCTAGATTAAGATTATGTCAAAATGGATATACGGCATGGATAAAATACACATCATAGTGGGGTTAGAGTACCAACGCTAATGCTATGTGCTATGCTACGTAACTGAAAGTCCAATATTATATTAACCCAAAATTTTATGTGCATGAGTATTATATGGGTGTTCATTTATCACTGTATCATTATTAATAAATTTTATTGAAATTAAGAGAAAAATATGTATAAATGTATGCATGTATGCACATAATTATATGTATGTAGATATCCCACCCAGGCTAATATCTTAAGAAAACTAAGACAATTCGAAAACCATGATCATATTTTAAACCAAACTCTAATCTCAACTTAAACCCTAATCCAAATTGTAAACTAAAAAATCAGTGTAACCCTAACTCAAACCTCAGCCTAAACCCTAAACCTTAAACCCAGCCTAACTCCAGCTTGAACCCTAATCTTAACATGAGCCATCACGAGCCATCACTCAAGCCAAAGCATACTCAAACCTTCAACCACAGTCAATCCATGTTTTGAGCGACTTTAGGTCATAATCGTGCCAAGTTTGAACTATTTCAAGCCAAATATTAAAACGAACTTTGTTGTGCTCTTAGGACCCAAAAAAAGGGCCCACCAGTCAAAATTCGGGAGAAACTATACCCGAACGGTAATTCGACTACTACCTACTCTAAAAAATTTACGTGGCTCTAGTTGGACGAGCTTCGTACCAAACCTAACTTGGGTGGTAGTCTGACTATCACCGACGGTAATCCAATTACCTCCGTGCACGAGACATGTGTGTCCTCTGAACAACAGCTGTCTTTCATCCCAAAGTCAACTTTCTTATAGATTTACCCCTTCAACCTACCTTATTTACCATCTTACCAACCTCCAAGAGCTAATAAGAGTAAGCCATGTGGCATTCTTCTCCCTTAAACTAATCCCAAGTTGTCATGTCAGCATTTACTCCTCTCAAACTGTAATACCCCGAATTTTTGCCAACCTGGAGTTAGACGTCCTTAGGCAATGGGTCAACCATAACACTTTCAGAACTCAATCCCGAAGCCAAAGAAATCACTTTTCAAACCATTTCCTTCAAAACTCACCTTTCATCACCTCATTCTTCAACTTTTTCTAAGTACTTTCATATTAAACACGATGCCTCAAGTTTAAATAGTAAAGAACACCAACCCTAGAGTATTAATGATGAAAAACAATACCGAAGCTAAAAATTACCGTGAATAGTAAATAAATGAGTAAAATGGGTTTCGACCCTTAACCTTTTGGAATCTAACAAGATAGATAGGTTAGTTGGATAGATTAGCATCTCCTACCCCAAAATCATATGCTATACGCAGCAGAAATTTATTTCGGGAACCCAGCCCATATGGTCGGCCTCGCCGAAGATGATTTTCATCGACAATGGCATCGCCGATTCCGCGATGCATCGCCGATCAAATTTCTCGGTTGGGTCCGGGCTTCGGGCTGGTGGTGTTTGGGGGCTAGGGTAGCCCCCTGGTTGGTGGGGCGTTCGTTAAAATCCCTTGAAAATAGTACTTCCTTCACAAAAATGCCCTCCAAGCTCTCCTTTCTCACCAAAATGCCTGATTTTTGGCAAAAATCACCCCTCCAAACTCTTCATTCTTCCGTTTCCAAACACCCTCACTCCACCCTCCAAATCTCATCTCAAACAAAAACCAATAAAAGGCTACTTCCTTTAGAAATCCAACGAGAATCATCTAGCGCTGCACTAGATGGCCTATGAAATTCTCACCAATCACTTTCAATACGATCTGCTAGAGTCAAAATGTATAGGATAGGTGACGCTATAATACCGTAAAACCTAGGATCAAACTCTATTCCCGATTGCCCTCGGGAGCACCTTGAAACTTTGTATCGGCTCTGGACCGCACGTCGGAAGTTCGATTACCCCAAACTTAGACGAATATGACCGCCTAGTTGTACTTGACAATCACCTCGAAAATCAAGTCCAGATGATGTCCCACGACGATTTCCTTGAGTCCAGAGTGAAGAGTGTGAGAAATAAATATAATTTATGAAATCTGGCATGTTCGCTTGTGCGCTTTTTCTAAGCGTTCTGACCGTCAGAATTCAATCAAATTTCACCCTCGGATCAGGAAAAATTTTCCTTATATGTCATAGTACTTGTAGCTCCGATCGAGTTACCATAACCGTTGAACTGAAATTAGTCCGCCACGGGCGATCTGGAAATCCGATCGGACTGAAAACTCTGCTTGACCTAGATCCAATGTCAGGGAGCTTAAGTCCGACTGCATTCAGTCACAGGACCTCCAGAAGTACTCCGTTGGATCAGAACAAGCCCACTTTGGTTATAAAATAAGTCTACCTTGGCCCCAAGTCTATTTTGGTCATGTTTGGGCTTATAAAAAGGGCTTAAACCCTTGCTCTTTCATTCCATACGAATTTGGGGAGAGAAGAGAGAAAAGAGAGAAAAAGGGAGGGAGATTTGGAGCTCTCTCCTGGGAGTCTTCCCTGCTGCTCCACGTGCCACATCCACCTGCCTGCATCACCCTCCCGGTGATTCCAACGCACTTCTAGGTAAGAAAAACCCTAACCACTTGCTGTTTTGGGATTCAGTCGATTCAAATAGCAAAGTTAATTATACATCTTGTGCATTAGGTTGCCGCTACGCTGTTGACGAAGCGTATACGTTCCGTTCAAAACAATACACGTCTACGGCAAAAGGTGAGGATTTTAGACGCTTTGATTGACTGATTTCAAAGCTTTCAATGTCGTTTAATAGTTGATTATCGACGACAACGCCGTTTGACATGTACAACATGCTGTCCGTTTTTCGTTTCGTAAACGTACGGTAAATATGAGATTTAGGGTATTTTAGGCATTTATAGAAAATACTGTATACGTCCGTATTTTGCTGAAATGCTTGACATGTAAATTCATCGTGTTATGATATTATGTATGCGTGTATAATCTGTTTGGCAAAGAGATTCGCCCTAATGCACACTTTGGGTCGACATACGCTATGTGGACTAAAGTGTGTAGACTAAGTGTTTGTATAAATGTTTGTATTAGTATATATTGAGTAAAATGGTGTTGTGAATTAGTTTTGAGATTGAATTCTCAATTTATATGCTGATGTATATAAATTCCATCATGATGCCTATATGTATTGATTTCATTATATATATGAAATGCATGTGTTGGAGGATTTGCTTATGTGGTATGTTATAACCTGTAACAACATGCTCGTATTGTTTATATGCATTCTTGTTACTCTCATGTGTTTACTGACGTTGGTTTACAAATGCTTGGGGCTATACGTTAGTCCAGGCATTCGGTAATGGATTGAATTTGTGGTTAGCTCCTAATTACTACGAAGGACGCGTCGATGAACGCGAGTCGTGTTTTGAGTTGGCAGCAGTGGTTAGGCTACACGAAGTGTTTCATGCACTTCATGTCATTCGACTTGAGATGCGCTCGTACTAGTCGAGCCCGTCAAATAACCCGACTGACCATTGTATGTTCACCTTGTATGAGTCATAACTGCTTGAACCTAGGGTACTAAACTTACCATTGGAAACCCTGTTAACCATGGTACCTTGATCCTAAAGACTCATGAGCCGGGCATGGTGGTATGGGATACCGTGGTCGAGCTGTCGGCCTACGTTGGGGCCACAAACCTCCTCGTAGTGACCAGTGAGCACCTACGACTCGTGAGCAGATTATGGTGGTATAGGACACTATATTCTTACTGTCGGCTACACTGATTAGGTGACAAGCCCTTTGTAGTGACCGCGAGCGTATTCTGAGTCTACAGGAGGCGACGACCCTTCCGTAGCGACGAGAGTACATTAGGCCTGTATTGATAAGGTGATGGGGGAGCGGTGCAACGAGTGCGAGCAACAGCCCTGACAGCCCTTGCAGCGACCTACAAATATAATATCGTATGAGATTACTAGGAGTGACGACCCTAGACAGGATCTGTGTTGGGATTAATATAAGCAAGGTACCCTAGTTTCCCAATCCTGCTGTATGAAAAGGACTAATAACAACCCGGTAATCATTATCCATATTGCATTGCATGTGCCTGAAAGATGTGGAGCACCGCGGGAAGAAAGCATGCCGCAAACACAGATGGTGCCGCATGAGGGAGAATGTCGGTGAGGGCATTCATCATGTCATTTCATGCATGCATAAACAAAAGTATCTAGGAATGTTTGATTGTTTGCTTTACTATTAACGCGTGATTGATTTGATAACATTCTAATCTTTGCTCTATTATTCCACTGAGTTAGCTACTCACTCCCACGTTATGGGATGGTGTTCTGGACACCCACCAGTACCTATTTTAGTTGCAGATGATGGCACTGCTTGTAAAGCGGAGCTGGACTTGTATGATGATGTGGAGGACTTCTCCTCCGTGTTTTGATCGACGAGATTACATGGAGGTTGATTAGATGCCTTGACTCTTGTCATTTTATATTTTGGAGCACTGATGTATATTCTTTCTTTCCATTTTTGGAGTATACATGTATTTAATTAACCTGGTAACATGTTCACACTCTGGAGACTTACAATCAATTATATATTTGATGTATTTATCAGTCTTCGGCTACTAATTTAACTGTCTCTGGAGTATGATATGCTGTTTTGGCTTAATTTCAATCTTGTTTAATGTCATTATACAGACAACATACATTTATCATTATCTATGTTACATAAGTGACGTTCTGGAACTCGGGAGTTGGGTTTCTACCCGATCCCTAATTTTCGGGATGTTACAGATGGTATCAGAGCATGATTTGGATTAAACCGGACCTGGGTTATGTTCACACACCGCACACTGATGCACTCTGACTTAGAAGGGGGCGATGGAATCTAGAAATCACATTAGAATCCCAAGTTTCGCTGACGGGCGAGATTAACTACCGTAGAATAACCCATGCGTAACCGGGACCATGTGAAATAATCTCATATCCCTACTATTCTTTACAACTCTTCACCTTCTTTATACCGCCCTCATTTGGGCACAGAACCACACCTTTGAGTCCCATAACTTTCTCAACCTCCGAATGTTGGGACATGTAGGGCCCGTTTGACCAACTTCAATAGGTAGGATTAGGGCCAATGGAATTGTAAAAGTAACAAGAAATGCATGTGTACGGTATTGTCCCTAGATTGGGTGTATCCCATGATCTCTAAAATTATGCTCAGGATGTAGGTAATTAGAAGTAAATCCCGGTATCTCCTTTCAAATTACACTTGAAAATTTTTCATTATGGGACTTGAAAATCCCATCTCCTACTTCCCAACACAAGACTCATTTTCCAAAGCCTATGAATCGATTTTAATCCCTTCCTACCCTCCTACCAAATATGTCATTCCTAATCCTGAGGTATGATTAGCAACGCTATCCATTTAATACAACTTCATACCACTAGCCCAAACTGGCCCTTAGAATTTTGGACCTATAGTTGGTATTCCTATATTTAGAAAGATCTGACAATATAGAAAATCCAATTTTAATTAGACAATCTTGACCCTAAGTGATAGAACAATTCCCTATAGTGGTAATGGTATGAAACCATTTAGCATATAAGCTTAGGCTTTAGATTACAGACTAGTCTACTAGTTATCTTAAGTAGTGTAAATCCTGTATATGCTAAGGAATAGTAGGTCAGATTTGGTTGGAGTAGAATCTCATTCCTTCGATAGATCCCCTTAATACTTATAGACTTCTGTTATGACCCTTAGAAAAGTTGTTTTAACTTAGAACCATTCACTCTCAGGGAAAACTTATAAATCCCTCAGGTCGAACTTAGAATAAACCAGCACGCCCCTTAGAATTCCTCTTAGAATTGTCTTCCCAAGGATTTATTGCAATCGGGAACACGGAGTAAAGGAACTGTATATATAAGCGAAGTATTCGTGGTTTGAACTGAATTTTTAATCCTAGTGGTTACCAATAAATCCAATGCTCTGATCAAGCAGAAAATCGGCATCGACTCGGATTAAGAATTGATACAACAAATTTTCTGTCATAGTCTAGGTAGAAAGTCTATGTATCCGGCTCAGACCCACTACACAACTTTTCTTCCGTGTTGGCCCGACCACATACAACCAAAAGTTATAACTTTTCCTTTGGGAAGCGTTGAGGACATATGGCCATTATAGATTAGATATCTTGCCGGAAAGCTTACACTTGTCCCTGAAATCAACCACAACACTCATCATTTCAGTTCTTTTCTACAATCATAGGTGTCAATGCCATAAAACGCATCATTAGCAAAGGAAGACCCATGTAATGAGATGTTATTTCCCATTTCATATTAAAGATAGGCCCTAAGTTACACCTCGTTCCGATATACGGATCGAGACATAGATTCTTGAACCTTAAGTAGAACTAAGTTTTAAGGGGAGTAGAACGTATCGAGCCCAATCTAGTTAGGATTAGCTAGTATAACAGTTGGATCAGAATAGCGCAGTGGAAGCGTGGTTGACCTTTTTCCCACTGGCGCAGGATCGAAACAGTTGATTTAGGTTATACGTAAGGTTAGATCATTAAATAGGATTTGAACTTTCCTTAGAATGTCAGTACTAAAGTTTCTCTAGAGATTCATTACCCTTAGCCAATTTTGAGGACGAAATTGTGTTTTAAAGGGGGTAGATTGTAATACCCTGAATATTTGCCAACCTAGAGTTAGAAGTCCTTAGGCAATGGGTCAACCATAACACTTTCAGAGCTCAATCTCGAAGCCAAAGAAATCGCTTTTCAACCCATTTCCTTCAAAACTCACCTTTCACCACCTCATTCTTCAACTTTTTCCAAGTACTTTCATATTAAACACGATGCCTCAAGTTTAAATAGTAAAGAACACCAACCCTAGAGTATTAATGATGAAAAACAATACCGAAGCTAAAAATTATCGTGAATAGTAAATAAATGAGTAAAATGGGTTTCGACCCTTAACCTTTTGGAATCTAATAAGATAGATAGGTTAGTTGGATAGATTAGCATCTCCTACCCCAAAATCATATGCTATACGCCGCAGAAATTTATTTCGATTTGTAAACTAGCCCCGAAATGCCTCGAATGGAGTCGTGGGCCCACCCTCGCTAATCCACCATGATCCAACGTGGGTCCCACATATTTTTGGGACCTAGGGGGCAAGGGGAACCCAGCCCATATGGTCGGCCTCGCCGAAGATGATTTTCATCGACGATGGCATCGTCGATTCCGCGATGCATCGCCGATCAAATTTCTCGGTTGGGTCCGGGCTTCTGGCTGGTGGTGTTTGGGAGCTAGGGTATCCCCCTAGTTGGTAGGGCGTTCGTTAAAATCCCTCCAAAATAGTACTTCCTTCACAAAAATGCCCTCCATGCTCTCCTTTCTCACCAAAACGCCTGATTTTTGGCAAAAACCACCCCTCCAAACTCTTCCTTCTTCTGTTTCCAAACACCCTCGCTCCACCCTTCAAATCTCATCTCAAACAAAAACCAATAAAGGCTACTTCCTTTAGAAATTCAAAGAGAATCAGCTAGCGCTGCACTAGATGGCCTATGAAATTCTCACCAATCACTTTCAATACGATCTGCTAGAGTCAAAACGTATAGGATAGGTGACGATACAATACCGTAAAACCTAGGATTAAACTTTATTCCCGATTGCCCTCGGGAGCACCTTGAAACTTTGTATCGGCTCTGGACCGCACGTCGGAAGTCCGATTATGTAACATCCCGAAAATCGGGGGGTCGAGCAAAAACCCAACTCCCGAGTTCCAAAATGTTATTTATGCAACATAGATATGTATGATTGAATGTTGTCTGTGATAATGTATTAAACATGAGTGAAATTAAGCCAGAACAGCATATCCTACTCCAGAGACAGTTAAATTAACCAGCGGAAGTCTGTAATAGTATGTATAACATATATAAACTGTTGTATGTCTCCAGAGTGTGAACATGTTACCAGGTTATATACATACATGTATACTCCAAAAGTAACCAAAAGAATATACATGAGTGCTCTAAAAATATAAAATGACAAGTGTCAAGGTATTTAAGCAACCTCCCTGTAATCCCGTCAATCAGAACACGCATAAAGGAGGGATCCTCCTCATCATCATCAAGTCCAGCTCCGCCTCATAGGCCGCGCCATCATCTGCAATCACAAAAAGGTCTGGTGGGTGTCCGGAACACCGTCCCGTAACGTGGGAGTGAGTAGCTAACTCAGTGGAATAATAGAGCAAAGATTAACATGTTATCAACTCAATCATGCGATAATAGTAACGCAGTAAATCAAACAATCCTAATACTGTTGTTAATGCAATTATGATATGACGTGATGTATGCCCTCACCGACGATCACCCTCATACGGCAACATCTTACGACCGCGGCATGCCACACTCCCTAGAGTGCTCCACATCTTCCAGGCACATGCAATGCTATGGTGATATGATTACCAAGTTGTTATTAATCCATTCAAACAGCAGGATTGGGAAACTAAGGTACTTCCCTTGTATCAATCCCAACACGGATCCTGTCTAGGGTCGTCACTCCTAGTAATCTCATACGATGTATATTTTGTAGGTCGCTGCAAGGGCTGCCAGGGCTGTTGCACGCACTCGTTGCTCCGCTCCCCCATCACCTTATCAATACAGGCCTACTGTACTCTACTGCTACGGAAGGGTCGTCGCCTCCCGTAGACTCAGAATACGCTCGCGGTCACTACAAAGGGCTGCCAGGGCTGTTGCTCGCACTCGTTGCACCGCTCCCCCATCACCTTATCAGTGTAGGCCGACAGCAAGAATATAGTGTCCCATACCACCATAATCTGCTCACGAGTCATAGGTGCTCACTGGTCACTACGGGGAGGTTTGTGGCCCCAGCGTAGGCCGACAGCTCGACCACGGTGTCCCATACCACCATGCCCGGCTCATGAGTCTTCGTGGATCAAGGTACCATGGTTAACAGGGTTTACAATGGTAAGTTCAGTACCCTAGGTTCAAGCAGTTATGATACATACAAGGTGAACAAACATTGGCCAGTCGGGTTACTTGACGGGCTCGACTAGCGCGATCGCATCTCGAATTGAACGACATGAAGTGCGTAAAACACTTCGCGTGGCCTAACCACTGCCGCCAACTCTCAACACGAATCACATTCATCGACGCGTCGTTCGTGGCTATGACCAGTCAGCCACGAATTCGCTCGGTTACCGACTGCCTGGACTAAGTCAAGTCCCACACATCTATGGAATTACATTAACACTATAAAAAGGTATTGGAATTGAAATACATCATGTGAGCATGTTAGCACATGTTATAACATTCAACTTAAGCAAATCTTCAAGGCATACTTCCCATGCATATTCAACTTAAGCAAATCCTCAAGCACATACATTCCATGCATGTAATGAAATCATGCCTTTTGTCAACATGTAGAAAATCATTTAGGTCAGCATAATAATCGAAAAATCAATCACAAACTATCAAATAACATCATTAAATTCAATACATACTAATACAAGCATTTATACAAACACATACACTACACACTTAAGTCTACAAATAGTATGTCGACCCAAAGTGCGCAACTAGGCGAATCTCTTCGCCAAACTAATTATGCACGCATTCCTAACTTCCTAATGCGACAACAAACCATGTCAATCACATCAGCAAAATATGAATGTAAACAGTACTTCCTACAAATGACTAAAATGCCCTAAATCTCATATTCTTCGTTAGCTTACGAAACGGGAAACGGAGAGCATTTTGTACATGTCAAACGGCGATGCCGTCAAGAATCTACTATTAAACGACATTGAAAGCGTTGGAAACAGTCAATCAAAGCGTCTAATATCCGCACCTTATGTCTTGTAGACTCGAAAATTGAAACGGAGCGTATACGCTTCGTCTACGGCGAATAGAGAACCTGATTTACGAGATCCATAAGCTACATCGCTATGGAAACAAGGGAAACTCAAATCAACAACTATTTAGGGTATTTACTTACCTAGAAAAGCGGAGAAATCACCGGCAACGTGATTGAGTTGCGTTGCTTAGGCACTTGCAACAGGTAGCACAAGCGGCAAGGAATTCTCCTCCAATCTCCCTCACAAACTCTCACCTTTTCTCTCTCCCAATCTAGGGATTTTTGCAAATTCGGATGGGAGAGAGGAGTGAGGGTTTCAACCCCTTTTATAAGCCTAAACATGCCCAAAATAGGCTCCAAGTCAAGGTATACTTAAAGTATATCCAAATCGGGGCTGTTTCGGTCCAAAAGAGCATTTCTGGAGGTCCCCTGGCCAAATGCGGTCGGACTTAAGCTCGTGCATACTGGATCTAGCACACATCCAGTTTTCAGACCGGTTGGGTTCCCAGATCGCACGTGGCGGCCCAGTTTCAGTTTAACGGTCACCGCATCAAGATCAGGCCTATAAGTCTCGTGATATATAATAGATATTTTTCCTGATCCAAGGGTGTAATTTGGCTGTATTCTGATGGTCAGAATGCTTAATACTGATGCGTCAAATTTGTGTGCCAGATTTGAATTTGAAATTCCAACTATGTCCCTATTCACACTCTCTTCGGTCCGGGCTCAATGAAATAGCCTGTGATTATCGGTTTGACTTGATTTTCGGAATGAGTGTCAAGTCCAGCTAGACGGTTCTAACGGTCTAAGATAGGAGGTATCGGACTTTCGACGCGCGGTCTAGATCCAATACAAAGTTTCAAGGAGGTCCCGAGAACAAACCGGCTTAGAGTTTGATCCGAGGCTTTAGAGCATTATAGCACCCTTGGTTCCACTCACTTTGGGCCTTGTAGAACGTATTTAAAGCGATCAGGGACCATTTCCCAGCTATTCTAACGTTGCACTAGCTAACTTAGTCATATTTTCTAAAGGAATTGATTCTAAGTGGTTTCTTTGGCTATGGAATTGGGTTCTAAGCAATTTTCCAGGTGTTTCAATTGACCCATTGCCTAAGGACGTCAAATCTCAGATTGGCCAAAATCCGGGGTGTTACAATCTACCCCCCTTAAAACACAATGTCGTCCCCGACATTGGCGAAGGACAAGGAGTACTTTCTCTAAGGAAGGTTCAAATCCTATTTAATAACCTAATCGTACATACACCCTAACTCAAATGTTTCGATCCTGGGCCAGTGGGAAAGAGGCCAACCGCTCTTCCGCTGCGCCACTTTGATCGAACGGTAGCGTTAACTAATCTAACTGGATTGGACTTAATTCCTTCTACCCCCCTTAAAACTTGGTTTTACTTAAGGTTGAAGAATATTTGCATCGATCAGTATATCGGAACGAGGCGCAACTTAGGGGCTATCCTTAACCTAAAATGGAAACAGCCTTTCTCTATATGGTCTTCCTTGCTAATGATGCGTTCTATGGCATTGGTATCTATGATCATAGAGATGAGCCTAATATCTATTGTGGTTAAGGTCAGGGGCAGGTATGAGTTGGTGGCAAGATGCCTAATTCTCTACTGGCTTTAAGTCCTCGCCATTTCCCAAAAGGCAATGTGATCCCGTTTGGTTGTAGGTGGTTGGGCCATCACAGAATAAAGGTTATGTAGTAGGTCTGAGCCGGATACATAGACTTTCTGTCTAGCTAGAACAGAAGATTTATTGTATCAATTCTTAATCCGAGTCGATGCCGATCTTCTGCTTGATCAGAGCATTGGATTTATTGGGAACCACTAGGATTAAGAAGTCGATTCGAACCGCGAATACATCGCGTACATGCAGTTCCTTTACTCTGCGTTCCCGAATGCAATAAACCCTTGGGGATGGCAATTCTAAGGGGCGTGCTAGTCCATTCTAAGTTCAATCTGAGGGATTTATAAATGTTCCCTGAGAGTGAATGGTTCCTTCCTATGGGCAACAACAGTAGTCTATAAGTCATAAGGGGATCTGTCGAAGGAATAAGGTTCTACTTCAACCAAATCTAACCTACAAGTCCTTAGCATATACAGGCTGTACACTACTTAAGGTAACTAGTAGGCTAGTCTGTATTTCATTCGCTATAATTCAAGACCTAAGCCTATACACTAGACGGTTTCATACCATCTCTAATACAGGGAATTGCTCTATCGCTTAGGATCAAAATTGTCTAAATGGAATTGGATTTCTTATGTCGTCAGACCCTTCAAATCTAGGAGTGCTAACACTAGAACCAAAACACCTAGAGCCTATGTGGCCGGTAGCGCTTAGTGGTATTAAATGGAACTGCATTCCTAGTCCCATGGCAGGATTGGATGTGGTATGCTTGGTAGGAGGGTGGGTGGGGATAAAAATTAATTTGTAGGCTGGATCTCAGGGAGTTATAATACTCCCAATCTAGGGACAATATTTTATAGCGAAATGAAACAACATGCATTCCATTCGACAAATTTTGGCTATATTATGCCCAAACCACAACACAAACACATTTTTCTACCTAACAACAAAACAACACAGAAATTTCAACAGTAGTCAAACAAGCTAAAGGGCAACGACATAGATGCCTAATTCTACCAAAGGACTTCTACCAGGGTCCCGACTGACCTTCTTGAATACTATCAAGTTCAATACTGTCAGTTGCCCATTAGAGCTCTATCGGCCATGTGTTTTCAATACTTCTCAAACGGAGAAAGTTGAGAAATGGGATTTGAGGTTAGCATGATTCTGAGACCCAAAAAGAGGGTAAAGGCTCAAATAAAAGGGACATGAGAGAGAGAACGATGGAAAGGGAGGAAAAAGGCTGAAACAGCCTTAACAATAGCCATGGAAAATGGAGGAAATGCGAAGAAATGGTCGCCCAAAGGGACAGAATGAAATCTAGGCGTTGTAGAGGGATGCTTCAAGCTTCCCTAGGATGTATTTTCAGAAAGAAATGAAAATGAAAAAGGGGAATGGAGCACCTCACGATTTCAGCTCGATTTTGGGGTTTTAGGAGCTCCAACGGATGAAATCTTCAAGAGGGAGGGCTGCCAACTTCAAAGGAATGACGGAGGGTGGTCGTTTTTGGCAGGGAATGGATCTAGGGTGGTTTGGAATCATGAATTTTTGGGATAGGGCAGCTGAAAACGAAAATGGGGCTAGGGGAGGGGCTGTTTGTGAAGGAAGTACCCATATTTGGGGTTTTCTTGGGGTGGGAGGTGCATAGGGGTGATGTGGACCCTGTTTAAGGGGGTGCGCCCGAAGGACGGCCCCATCGGAGCTCGCCGGCCGGCGATGCATCGCCGAACCGGCGATGGCATCGCCGGTGAAGTTGCAAACTGGCTTCTGAGGCCATATGGGATGGATTCCTCTTGCCCTAGGGATTCCAAAAAGGTATGGTGCACACTCTAGTTCATTGTAGATTGCCCTAGGGAGGCCAATACATTTTTAACATCCATTCGAGGATTTTTGGGTCCAATCTTCAATCCCGAATACAAAACCCTATCATGCAGCATATGATTTTGGGGTAGAAGGATCTAGTACATCCATCTAAACCATTAGTTGCTAAAGAAAGTGAAGTTAGAATGGCCTTATGGCCATTTTTCATGAAATTTTACTATTCACTGTAAAATTTTGTGAAAGTAAGATTTTATGTTATTTTCACATTAGTATTGATGCCTAATATAAAATGGATAAGAAATAATTGAAGATTGGGGTGGTGAGAGGAAGAATTTCGAAGATTTTCGGTGAAACGGGGGTTTTTAAGCCCTGGCGATTGAACACAGGGGTCGTGGTTGTCCCATGGCCCAAGGATTCACTTTTACGGGTTTAGAATTGTTCAAAGAACATCTCAACCCACTTACCTACAACCTAGGAGCTATTCGGGTTGCTTTACGCGACCCTAGATGCGCTACGGACTCGATCACGCGATCGAAATGAATAGACTTCGCCTATTGGCGAATCTGGGATCCTAGAAGTATTTCTAGACCCTTCTCGTACCCACCTAAGTCAAAGAAAGCGACAGCGTACGTCGCGTGACCATAACCCAGGCCCGGTTTAATCCAAATCATGCTCTGATACCATCTGTAACATCCCGAAAATCGGGGGGTCGAGCAAAAACCCAACTCCCGAGTTCCAAAATGTTATTTATGCAACATAGATATGTATGATTGAATGTTGTCTGTGATAATGTATTAAACATGAGTGAAATTAAGCCAGAACAGCATATCCTACTCCAGAGACAGTTAAATTAACCAGCGGAAGTCTGTAATAGTATGTATAACATATATAAACTGTTGTATGTCTCCAGAGTGTGAACATGTTACCAGGTTATATACATACATGTATACTCCAAAAGTAACCAAAAGAATATACATGAGTGCTCTAAAAATATAAAATGACAAGTGTCAAGGTATTTAAGCAACCTCCCTGTAATCCCGTCAATCAGAACACGCATAAAGGAGGGATCCTCCTCATCATCATCAAGTCCAGCTCCGCCTCATAGGCCGCGCCATCATCTGCAATCACAAAAAGGTCTGGTGGGTGTCCGGAACACCGTCCCGTAACGTGGGAGTGAGTAGCTAACTCAGTGGAATAATAGAGCAAAGATTAACATGTTATCAACTCAATCATGCGATAATAGTAACGCAGTAAATCAAACAATCCTAATACTGTTGTTAATGCAATTATGATATGACGTGATGTATGCCCTCACCGACGATCACCCTCATACGGCAACATCTTACGACCGCGGCATGCCACACTCCCTAGAGTGCTCCACATCTTCCAGGCACATGCAATGCTATGGTGATATGATTACCAAGTTGTTATTAATCCATTCAAACAGCAGGATTGGGAAACTAAGGTACTTCCCTTGTATCAATCCCAACACGGATCCTGTCTAGGGTCGTCACTCCTAGTAATCTCATACGATGTATATTTTGTAGGTCGCTGCAAGGGCTGCCAGGGCTGTTGCACGCACTCGTTGCTCCGCTCCCCCATCACCTTATCAATACAGGCCTACTGTACTCTACTGCTACGGAAGGGTCGTCGCCTCCCGTAGACTCAGAATACGCTCGCGGTCACTACAAAGGGCTGCCAGGGCTGTTGCTCGCACTCGTTGCACCGCTCCCCCATCACCTTATCAGTGTAGGCCGACAGCAAGAATATAGTGTCCCATACCACCATAATCTGCTCACGAGTCATAGGTGCTCACTGGTCACTACGGGGAGGTTTGTGGCCCCAGCGTAGGCCGACAGCTCGACCACGGTGTCCCATACCACCATGCCCGGCTCATGAGTCTTCGTGGATCAAGGTACCATGGTTAACAGGGTTTACAATGGTAAGTTCAGTACCCTAGGTTCAAGCAGTTATGATACATACAAGGTGAACAAACATTGGCCAGTCGGGTTACTTGACGGGCTCGACTAGCGCGATCGCATCTCGAATTGAACGACATGAAGTGCGTAAAACACTTCGCGTGGCCTAACCACTGCCGCCAACTCTCAACACGAATCACATTCATCGACGCGTCGTTCGTGGCTATGACCAGTCAGCCACGAATTCGCTCGGTTACCGACTGCCTGGACTAAGTCAAGTCCCACACATCTATGGAATTACATTAACACTATAAAAAGGTATTGGAATTGAAATACATCATGTGAGCATGTTAGCACATGTTATAACATTCAACTTAAGCAAATCTTCAAGGCATACTTCCCATGCATATTCAACTTAAGCAAATCCTCAAGCACATACATTCCATGCATGTAATGAAATCATGCCTTTTGTCAACATGTAGAAAATCATTTAGGTCAGCATAATAATCGAAAAATCAATCACAAACTATCAAATAACATCATTAAATTCAATACATACTAATACAAGCATTTATACAAACACATACACTACACACTTAAGTCTACAAATAGTATGTCGACCCAAAGTGCGCAACTAGGCGAATCTCTTCGCCAAACTAATTATGCACGCATTCCTAACTTCCTAATGCGACAACAAACCATGTCAATCACATCAGCAAAATATGAATGTAAACAGTACTTCCTACAAATGACTAAAATGCCCTAAATCTCATATTCTTCGTTAGCTTACGAAACGGGAAACGGAGAGCATTTTGTACATGTCAAACGGCGATGCCGTCAAGAATCTACTATTAAACGACATTGAAAGCGTTGGAAACAGTCAATCAAAGCGTCTAATATCCGCACCTTATGTCTTGTAGACTCGAAAATTGAAACGGAGCGTATACGCTTCGTCTACGGCGAATAGAGAACCTGATTTACGAGATCCATAAGCTACATCGCTATGGAAACAAGGGAAACTCAAATCAACAACTATTTAGGGTATTTACTTACCTAGAAAAGCGGAGAAATCACCGGCAACGTGATTGAGTTGCGTTGCTTAGGCACTTGCAACAGGTAGCACAAGCGGCAAGGAATTCTCCTCCAATCTCCCTCACAAACTCTCACCTTTTCTCTCTCCCAATCTAGGGATTTTTGCAAATTCGGATGGGAGAGAGGAGTGAGGGTTTCAACCCCTTTTATAAGCCTAAACATGCCCAAAATAGGCTCCAAGTCAAGGTATACTTAAAGTATATCCAAATCGGGGCTGTTTCGGTCCAAAAGAGCATTTCTGGAGGTCCCCTGGCCAAATGCGGTCGGACTTAAGCTCGTGCATACTGGATCTAGCACACATCCAGTTTTCAGACCGGTTGGGTTCCCAGATCGCACGTGGCGGCCCAGTTTCAGTTTAACGGTCACCGCATCAAGATCAGGCCTATAAGTCTCGTGATATATAATAGATATTTTTCCTGATCCAAGGGTGTAATTTGGCTGTATTCTGATGGTCAGAATGCTTAATACTGATGCGTCAAATTTGTGTGCCAGATTTGAATTTGAAATTCCAACTATGTCCCTATTCACACTCTCTTCGGTCCGGGCTCAATGAAATAGCCTGTGATTATCGGTTTGACTTGATTTTCGGAATGAGTGTCAAGTCCAGCTAGACGGTTCTAACGGTCTAAGATAGGAGGTATCGGACTTTCGACGCGCGGTCTAGATCCAATACAAAGTTTCAAGGAGGTCCCGAGAACAAACCGGCTTAGAGTTTGATCCGAGGCTTTAGAGCATTATAGCACCCTTGGTTCCACTCACTTTGGGCCTTGTAGAACGTATTTAAAGCGATCAGGGACCATTTCCCAGCTATTCTAACGTTGCACTAGCTAACTTAGTCATATTTTCTAAAGGAATTGATTCTAAGTGGTTTCTTTGGCTATGGAATTGGGTTCTAAGCAATTTTCCAGGTGTTTCAATTGACCCATTGCCTAAGGACGTCAAATCTCAGATTGGCCAAAATCCGGGGTGTTACAGATTACCCCAGACTTAGACGAATATGACCGCCTAGTTGGACTTGACAATCACCTCGAAAATTAAGTCCAGATGATGTCCCACGACGATTTCCTTGAGTCTAGAGTGAAGAGTGTGAGAAATAAATATAATTTATGAAATCTGACATGTTCGTTTGTGCGCCTTTTCTAAGCATTCTGACCGTCAGAATTCAATCAAATTTCACCCTCGGATCAGGAAAAATTTTCCTTACATGTCATAGTACTTGTAGCTCCGATCGAGTTCCCATAACCGTTGAACTGAGACTGGTCCGCCACGGGCGATCTGGAAATCCGATCGGACTGAAAACTCTGCCTGACCTAGATCTAATGTCAGGGAGCTTAAGTCCGACTGCATTCAGTCACAGGACCTCCAGAAGTACTCCGTTGGATCAGAACAAGCCCACTTTGGTTATAAAATAAGTCTACCTTGGCCCCAAGTCTATTTTGGTCATGTTTGGACTTATAAAAAGGGCTTAAACCCTTGCTCTTTCATTCCATACGAATTTTGGGAGAGAAGAGAGAAAAGAGAGAGAAAGGAAGGGAGATTTGGAGCTCTCTCCTGGGAGTCTTCCCTGTTGCTCCACGTGCCACATCCACCTGCCTGCATCACCCTCCCGGTGATTCCAACGCACTTCTAGGTAAGAAAAACCCTAACCACTTGCTGTTTTGGGATTCAGTCGATTCAAATAGCAAAGTTAATTATACATCTTGTGCATTAGGTCGCCGCTACGCTGTTGACGAAGCGTATACATTCCGTTCGAAACAATACACGTCTACGACAAAAGGTGAGGATTTTAGACGTTTTGATTGACTGATTTCAAAGCTTTCAATGTCGTTTAATAGTAGATTATCGACGGCAACGCCGTTTGACATGTACAACATGCTGTCCGTTTTCCGTTTCGTAAACGTACGGTAAATATGAGATTTAGGGTATTTTAGGCATTTATAGAAAATACTGTATACGTCCGTATTTTGCTGAAATGCTTGACATGTAAATTCATCGTGTTATGATATTATGTATGCGTGTATAATCTGTTTGGCAAAGAGATTCGCCCTAATGCGCACTTTGGGTCGACATACGCTATGTGGACTAAAGTGTGTAGACTAAGTGTTTGTATAAATGTTTGTATTAGTATGTATTGAGTAAAATGGTGTTGTGAATTAGTTTTGAGATTGAATTCTCAATTTATATGCTGATGTATATAAATTCCATCATGATGCCTATATGTATTGATTTCATTATATATATGAAATGCATGTGTTGGAGGATTTGCTTATGTGGTATGTTATAACCTGTAACAACATGCTTGTATTGTTTATATGCATTCTTGTTACTCTCATGTGTTTACTGACGTTGGTTTACAAATGCTTGGGGCTATACGTTAGTCCAAGCAGTCGGTAATGGATTGAATTCGTGGTTAGCTCTTAATTACCACGAAGGACGCGTTGATGAACGCGAGTCGTGTTTTGAGTTGGCGGCAGTGGTTAGGCCACACGAAGTGTTTCATGCACTTCATGTCGTTCGACTTGAGATGCGCTCATACTAGTCGAGTCCGTCAAATAACCCGACTGGCCATTGTATGTTCATCCTGTATGAGTCATAACTGCTTGAACCTAGGGTACGAAACTTACCATTGAAAACTCTGTTAACCATGGTACCTTGATCTATAAAGACTCATGAGCCGGGCATGGTGGTATGGGATACCGTGGTCGAGCTATCGGCCTACGGTGGGGCCACAAACCTCTCCGTAGTGACCAGTGAGCACCTATGACTCGTAAGCAGATTATGGTGGTATGGGACACTATATTCTTACTGTCAGCCTACACTGGTCAGGTGACGAACCCTTTATAGTGACCGCGAGCGTATTCTGAGTTTACAGGAGGCGACGACCCTTCCGTAGCGACGAGAGTACATTAGGCCTGTATTGATAAGGTGATGGGGGAGCGGTGCAACAAGTGCGAGCAACAGCCCTGACAGCCCTTGCAGCGACCTACAAATATAATATCATATGAGATTACTAGGAGTGACGACCTTAGACAGGATCTGTGTTGGGATTGATATAAGTAAGGTACCCTAGTTTCCCAATCCTGCTGTATGAAAATGACTAATAACAATCCGGTAATCATTATCCATATCGCATTGCATGTGCCTGGAAGATGTGGAGCACTGCGGGAAGAAAGCATGTCGCGGACGCAGATGGTGCCGCATGAGGGAGAATGTTGGTGAGAGCATTCATCATGTTATTTCATGCATGCATTAACAACAGTTCTAAGAATGTTTGATTGTTTGCTTTACTATTAACGCGTGATTGATTTGATAACATGCTAATCTTTGCTCTATTATTCTACTGAGTTAGTTACTCACTCCCACGTTACGGGATGATGTTCTGTACACCCACCAGTCTCTATTTTAGTTGCAGATGATGGCGCTGCTTGTGAAGCGGAGCTGGACTTGTATGATGATGTGGAGGACTTCTCCTCCGTGTTTTGATCGACGGAATTACAGGGAAGTTGATTAGATGCCTTGACTCTTGTCATTTTATATTTTGGAGCACTGATGTATATTCTTTCTTTCCATTTTTGGAGTATACATGTATTTAATTAACCTGGTAACATGTTCACACTCTGGAGACTTACAATCAATTATATATTTTATATATTTATCAGTCTTTCGATTGCTAATTTAACTGTCTCTGGAGTATGTTATGCTGTTTTGGCTTAGTCTCAATCTTGCTTAATGTCATTATACAGACAACATGCATTTATCATTATCTATGTTACATAAGTGACGTTCTGAAACTCGGGAGTTGGGTTTCTACCCGACCCCCGATTTTCGGGATGTTACACAAACCCAATAATAACCACATTGTCATTGGAGAATGCTATAAATAACTCTCTCCTTTTCACATTTGGGACAACCACTTCTCATTTCCATAACCCAAGTGTGTGTGAGAGAGAATGAGCTCTCAAGCCTCAAAGTTTAGATTTTTCAGCCACCCCTTAACCTCCTCCCAACCTCCTCAACCCCAAGTCTAGTCCAGATTGATCATGGTGCAACCCATGTCTTAGCATACTCAAGATCAAGTTAGAGATATTTTTATTTACATACAAGCATTCATTATGACATTCATTTCCTTCTCAACCCCCTGTTTCTCTAAATCTTTAGTGAATGTATACTCTATGACTTGTCGTACACCAGATCCTGTCACATCATAAATTCCTAGTGGTGTAGTCTACTTTTCTTTACCTTTTTATATAAGCATCATCACATCCACTCTCTAAATGCATTGTTGGACGTATGCTCTGTGGTTTGCCTAAATTTCAGATCTTGTTACATCAGAAATTCACATGTGCCTAGTCTTATTTCAATTACATCATTCAACCATTAAGATTTTCTTACCACACTGAGTAGAGACCGTACATTTGTACAAGCAGAGAGGGTGCCTAATACCTTCCCTCTTTATAACCGAGGTTCTTTACGTAGAATCTTGGATAACAGATCAGGAGTCAATCTAAGGTAAGAGAGTCTTCAAATTTCTCAACCTTAAGTATTCTGCAGATTTTAGCCGACTGCGGGATTCTAAGATTTATTGGCTAGTGGCGACTCTAACATCCACAAATCAACCTAGTCACCCCCACCATTAAAACAGAACATATAAATCAGCGTGGGTGCCGATTTCCATCGTCCACAATATAATTATACACCATAATAGTATTCATATCCTCACATATCTTAATCCACTGAGATCTTCTTTAATTTTTGTATGTCATTAAGTTGTTGCATATGATATAACTTTTAAAACTCAACTATGGTGAGTATGATTTCATTGGACTTCTAGCTCACACAATGTGATAACTCTTTTAAGCTTAAGAGTCTAGGAAGGAATTGTAAAAGTGGAGTACCTGGATAATTATTTCTATTAGAAATTCAATTTTTTTTTTTTTTTTTCGACAATTATAAAAAAGATAAAGTACATATTATGAGTGAAAGATGGCAGTAGTAGCTAAGTGATATATATATATATATATATATATATATATATATATATATATATATATATATATATATATATATATATATATATATATATATATATATATATATATATATCTTAAATTTTAAGTTTGGATATTATAGTTTGGATGACTTGATAGTTGTTTGATTTGGATAGCTGATTATTTGAATGTAAATGCGTTGAATAAACACATAATTTAGTTCACACCATAGAATTTTGGATCAAGGTCATCATACATGGGTTTCAAATTTTAAGGCGTGACGAATATAATACTAGGCATTTGATGTTTGCTTGTTGGGTACTGTTAGGCTCAAATATGAGAAACTGCATTCTTGAACACTCACAAAAATCAATATAAATAACACTAGTAAATGGGTCACTCAGATTAGTTGAGGGTCTAAAGATATAAGTGGAGATGAAAGAACATCGACACTCCTTTTAAGGTAAAGTGTTTAAAGCTCTTAGATCCCTAACTTCACTTTGCAAAATCTTCAATCACAAGATGACAGGCCATATCAGATATGAGATATGAGACCGAGAAGGAAGAACACTAACAACCCTTGATGGAAAAGATGACAAGAGCACTCTGATCCGTGCCTTAATGACAAGAGCACTCTGATCCGTGCCTTACTCGTAGGACCTTCTTATATCGAGCGTGGTGGATGGTAGTCTTAGAGAGAGGGAAATATTTCATTATTTTCTCTAAGACATTCGCACCTAGGCTTCGCAATTTCCTGGTTGTTTTGGTGTTGTTGTGTGTTAGAAATAAGAGGAGAGGTGAGTATTTAAACTTAGAAGTGATGGCATTTTAGTTGTTAATAGGTAGATGAGGGGTAAAATACCATGTGGCATATTGTGATTGGATCTTGAAAGCCAACACATGACAGTTTCTCATTGGTTAGGGTTGTTGGTTTGGTAATTTGAGTGAAGTTTAGGAGTAAAGATGTAAAGTGATTTTCTTTTAAAAGTTTTTTATAATAAATTTTGAAAATGATTTATTATAAGGAAGAATGATAGAAAATTTGGAAAAAAAAGAAGAAGAGAAAATAATGTCTTAATTGCATCATCATTAAAGCGAAAATTTAATTTTTGCTTTAATATATTTGGACAAATCTCGACATTTGACCGATTGATTATTGATTGCAGGAACTTTTGACAGTTATTGTAATGGAAAAAGGTGGTAGTGGATTTTGAATTTTTCTATACCAAATGATCAGTTTGGCCTCATTTCAAAGCTTAATTAGCTTGAATCAGTTTCTAGGCCGGTTCATATTAGATTGGAGGTGGTTTAGATGGACTTATACTAACTTATACGAACTTGGATAGGAGTGTGTAGTTTAGGTTTCCATGTGAAAATTAAGATAATCTTCTTATTGGGTGCAATTGATTATTCCATTATAATTAGGTGGGGTGTCTAGAGAGGCATAAAGGCCATAAGAAGCCCTTGCTTGGACATCTTGAAATGAGATTTTAGCCATTGATCATGCACGTAATGTATATGGGTGATGTGAGATGCATGATGTAGGGGTTGTTTCCATACACCATTATGGAATGAAAAGTGAAATGAGTCTCTCTAGCTAATATTTTAAGAAAAAAGTTTTAAAAATTGGTTAATTTTTTTAATTCCATAATAGTACTTTTTCTTTTAAATCACTCTTACATTTCTCTCCCTCCCCCTTAAATACATAAGTAGGGGTGATGGTGGGTTTGGCTCATGCCAGTCCTGCCCTAACTTGATGCTTAAGGCCTTACGCCCCAAGCTTTCATTCAAGCCTTAGTCAAACTTTATCCTAAGCAATCTCTTACGAGACACCCTTCTAATTATTCTAATATCAAAGTCTTTACACCCTTCTAATTATTCTAATATTAAAGTCTTTGGTTGTGTACGCTATGTTTGCGATAAGCTTGTTTGGAGGGCAATTACATTTGTCGGTTAAGGCAATCATTTATCAGCCACCTTCTACCATCGATTCATTAAGGTCATAACCTTCCACCCATATAATAGATGTATCCACCATTTTCTTTGCTTTGCTTTTCTCTATTAGATAAGCCTTACAATTATAGGACATCCTAAAGAAAACTGCAATTTAGGGTCGAGTATAGGTTTGGGTTTAGTTAGGTGAGTTAATTAGGTATACTCGCTATATAGGCTGACTCAGCAAGTTGACCCGATGAGTTGATTAGTTTTGCTTAGGTTTTTTCAAGGGTTGGTTTTAGGTTTTATGTTTTTGTGGGGCTTACTTGACTAGATTGATTGGGTGTATGGTTGGTTCCTAGGTTTTAGGCCTTTAGGGCCTATTTGGACGGGCACGCTGGATGGGATTAGGTGGGATTGGAAGATAGATCCCAGGGATTGGCAAGGCATGCCCAAACTGACATGGGATCGTGATATCAGGATATAGGAATCCCATGGATCTTAAGACAATCCACTGACATCACCATCATTACCTTAAATCCCATCTAATCCATCCTAATCCCTTCAAAATTGTGGGATTAAAAGGGATCAGAAGGTTTAATCTCGAATTTGGCTGGGCGTGCCCAAACAGACCGGGTATAGCAATCCCGGGATATTGCAATCCCATGGATCTTAAAGACAATTGTAACACCCCGAATTTTTGCTGATCTGGGATTAGACGTCCTTAGGTAATGGGTCAACTAAAATACCTGGAAAATCGCTCAGAACCTAATTCCATAGCCAAAGAAATCACTTAGGATTAATTCCTTTAGAAACTAAGCATAAGTTAGCTAGCGCAACGCTAGAGTAGCTGAGAAATAGTCCCTGATCACTTTAAATACGTTTTACAAGACCCAAAACTTGTAGAATCAATAGTGCTATAATACCCTGAAACCTCAGATCAAACTCTAAACCGGTTTGTTCTCTGGACCTCTTTGAAACTTTGTATTGGATCTAGACCGCGCGTCGAAAGTCCGATACCTACAATCTTAGACCGTTAGAACCGCCTAGTTGGACCTGACAATCATTTCAAAAATCAAGTCCAACCGACATTCACAGGCTATTCCATTGAGTCTGGACTGAAGAGAGTAAGAATAGGGTTAGATTTGGAATTTGAAATTCAAATCTGGCACACGACTTGATGCGTCAGTATTCAGTGTTCTGACCGTTAGAATTTAGCCAAATTACACCCTTGGATCAGGAAAAATTTCTATTTCATATCACAAGACTTGTAGACCTGATCTAGGTGCGATGACCACTGAACTGAAACTGGACCGCCACATGCGATCTGGGAACACTACTGGTCTGAAAATGGGTTGTATGCGACATCCAACATGTATGAACTTAAGTCCGATTACGTTCGGCCAGGGGACCACCAGAAATATCTTTTTGGATCGAAACAGCCCCGATTTGGTTAGGCACCAAGTAAACATTGTTTTGCAAACCTGTTTTGGACATGTTTGGGCTTATAAAAGGGGGCTTAAACCCTCTCATATCTCTCCCATCCGAATTTAAAAAAATCCCTAGGTTGAGTGAGAGAGAAAGTGAGAGATTGTGAGAGAAGGTGGGAGAGTATTTCCTGCTGTTTGTGCTACCTGTTACACGTGCTTAAGCAACACACCTCAATCACTTTCCCGGTGATTTCACCACGTTTCTAGGTAAGAAAATACCCTAAACACTTGCTGATTTGTTGTTCCGTCATTTCCATAGCATGTTAGCTGATGCATCTTGTGTATTAGGTTGCCTATTCGCCGTAGATGAAGCATATACGCTCCGTTCGAATTGATACGCTTCTAGGAGAAAAGGTGCGGATTTTAGACGCTTTGATTGGCTGTTTTTAACGCTTTCAATGTCGTTTAATAGTAGATTATCAACGGCAACGCCGTTTGACATGTACAACATGCTGTCCGTTTTCTGTTTCGTAAGCAGACGAAGAATATGAGATTTAAGGCATTTTAGTCATTTGTAGGAAATACTGTTTTCATCCATAATTTGCTGATGTGATTGACATGGCTTCTTGTCGCATTAGGATACTAGGAATGCGTGCATAATTAGTTTGGAGAAGAGATTCGCCTAAATGCGCACTTTGAGTCGACATACTATATGTAGACTTAAGTGTGTAGTTTAAGTGTTTGTATTAGTATGTATTGAATTAAATGGTGTTATGAATTAGTTTGAGATTGAATTCTCAAATAATATGCTGATGTAAATGATTTTCTACATGTTGGCTATATGCATGATTTCATTATATGTATGCAATGCATGCGTTGGATGATTTACTTAAGTTGTATGTTATAACATGTGTTAACATGCTCACATGGTTGTATTTCATTTTCATTACTTTTACATGATTGCTGATGTGAATTCATAAATGTTTGGGACTATACTTAGTCTAGGCGGTCGATAACTGAGTAAATTAGTGGTTGGCTTATCTTTGCCACGAACGACGTGTCGATGAACGCGAGTCGTGTTTTAGAGTTGGCGGCAGTGGTTTGGCCACACGAGGTGTCTTATACACTTCATGTCGTTCGACTTGAGATCCTCTCGTGCTAGTTGAGCCCGTCAAGTAACCTGACTGGTCGTTGTATGTTTACCCTGTATGAGTCATAACTGCTTGAACCTAGGGTACTGAACTTACCATTGTAAACCCTGTCAACCATGGTACCTTGATCCACAAAGACTCATGAGCCGGGCATACTGGTGTGGGACACCGTGGTCGAGCTGTCGGCCTACGCTGGGGCTACAAACCTCCCCGTAGTGACCAGTGAGCACTTATGACTCGTGAGCAGATTATAGTGGTATGGGACACTATATTCTTGCTGTCGGCCTACACTGATCAGGCGACGAGTCCTTTGTAGTGACCGCGAGCGTATTCTGAGTCTACGGGAGGCGACGACCCTTCCGTAGCAGTGAGAGTACAGTAGGCCTGTATTGATAAGGTGATGTGGGAGCGGCGCAATGAGTGCGAGCAAAAGCCCTGGCAGCCCTTGCAGTGACCTACAAAATATACATCATATGAGATTACTAGGAGTGACGACCCTAGACAGGATCTGTGTTGGGATTGATATGAGGGAAGTACCTTAGTTTTTCAATATTGCTGTATGAAAAGGACTAATAATAACTCGATAATCATATCACCATTACATTGCATGTGCCTGAAAGATGTGGAGCACTGTGGGATGATTGCATGCCGCGGGCGTAAGATGGTGCCGTATGAGGGAGATCGTCGGTGAGGGCATCCATCATATCATGTCATATTGCATTAACAACAGTATTAGGATTGTTTGATTTACTGCTTTACTATTATCGCATGATTGATTTGATAACATGCTAATCTCTGCTCTCTTATCCCACTGAGTTGATCACTCACTCCCACGTTACGGGATGGTATTTTCGGACACCCACCAATCCCTATTGTGATTGCAGATGATGGTGCGGCCTGCGAGGCGGAGCTGAACTTGATGATGAGGAGGAGGATCTCTCCTTTATGCGTGTTCTGATTGACGGAATTACAGGGAGGTTGATTAGATGCCTTGACACTTGTCATTTTATATTTTTAGCGTACTCATGTATATTCGTTTTGTTTACTTTTGGAGTATACATGTATGTATATAACCTGGTAACATGTTCACACTCTGGAGATATACAACAGTTTATATATGTTATACCTACTATCACAGTCTTCCGCTTGCTAATTTAACGGTCTCTAGAGTATGATATGATGTTTTGGATTAATCCCACTCATGTTTAATACATTAACACAGACAACATTCAATCATACACATTTATGTTGCATAAGTGATGTTCTGGAACTCGGGAGTGGAGTTTTTACTCGACCCCCCGATTTTCGGGATGTTACAACAATCCACTGACATCACCATCATTACCTTGAAATCCGTACAATCCAGTCTAATCCCATCTTATCCCATCTAGCGTGCCCGTCCAAACAGGCCCTTAGAGTTTAGGGCTTGATTTGAATTAGGGTCCAAGACTTGGATTAGGGTTTAAGATTCAGATAATGTTTTGTTTGGATTAAAATTTAGGGCTTGAATTAGTGTTTAAATTGGATTAGGGTTTAAGGTTTGACTGAATATTTGGATTTGAGTTCAGTCCAGTTTTGATCAACCTAACAGCGTGGTGTGGGAACGTGGATTGCATCCTACCCCCACCCGGACGGATTACTATCCAGGCAGGGTTCTGTGGGGCCCACTATGATATAAATTTTTTATCTAGGTTGTTCATCATTTTTCTCATATCATTTTACGTTATGTTGCTAGAAATGAAGCAGGTCCATAGATCCACTCGACCACACCAAAGGAAACTGCCGTGATAATGAAACCCACCGTTGAAACCTTTCTAAGGGCCACCGTTATATTTTTTTTATTTTTATTTTACCACCTAAACTATTCATAAGGTCATGTAGACGTGAATGAAGTGTAAAAATAAATATCAGCTTGATCCAAAAACTTCTCCAACTCTCAAGAAGTTTTAAATGGTGGAAGTTCAATTTTCACTTTGTAGTCCACTTAAGCCCTGTACCTGCCTCATTATTTGGCAAATATATTAAAATGATATGAGAAAAATAATAAACGGTGTAGATAAAGCACTTACATCATGGTGGGCCCCACGGAGCCCTGGGCGGGGGTAGGACGCAATCCGCGTCCATGGTATGGGGGTATCATCAGCCACAGCAGGGAAGTGGGTGGGAACGCAAGCCATTAAAACCTTTTTAGGGCCCATTTAAATATTGGGTCAGTCTGATACTTGGGTTCTCTCTTCATCTGATAGGATGTACCATTATGAACGGTTTGGATGGCTAATCACGTCCGGCAGGGAAATGTTTCAACGATGAGCATTCCATGCCTACTGTTTCCAATGGTGCTGCCTACACAAGTCGGCAATCCATCTGATTTCTTGACTCACACCCTAACATAAGATAGTCCAAACGATGGACGGAGTGGATGTCACATTCACATCACGGTGGCCCCACAGAGCCACTTGTTGCCCGGCCAGCCGCTAATAAGTGGAAGGGCACGAATCTACAGGCGCTGAATTTGGCGGGCATCCGGCTAGATTTAGAGGAGGGAGTGGGACCCATGGTCTCTAAAGGGTGGGGCTGGTACCTTCCCGAAAAGCGTTTAAGGACAGTCTGATATGACGGTGTGAACAGTGTTCACAGTCAATAATTCCGACAGTCACGTGCCCTTCAGAAGGCTAACGCCGTTAACTCACTGCTGACGTCTTCTCTCACTGGGTAACCGTGCCTGAGTCAACTCTCCTCCTTTTATTATTTAATTATTTATTAGTAATAATCCATCGTCTACAACACCTGCGTAAAACACTCAATGTCCATGGGACCCACCATGATTTATATGTAAAATCTAGTCCGTCTATCTGGTGATAACCATTATTTTAACCGTACGTTATAAAATATCGGTCCATTAGAAGACTCTGAGGACTACACCAATGGGAAAAATGTAAAACTGCACTTAGAACCTTTAATTTAACACAGTTAGGTACTGATACTTGGGTCAGCATTATTTTTATATTTTTCACGTTATCCTGACGAATTAGACGTTATTAAAGGTTTTGATGAAAGATAGATGGGATGGTGGTCCCACACAAAAACCTATGGTTGACATCTCATCACCATTGTTCCCCGTGCGATCTTGGTGATTTTTGCCCCCATGATCTAAAAACAAAGATGGAAAATGATGGGCGATGTAGATTTTATATATGTAAGATGCTGGGCCTAGAAGCTTGCATGTGTACCGAGGAATCTGGTCCATTCATTATCTTTCCCTTTTATAGAGGATGGACAGAATAGGGCTAGGTTAAATTGTACACCGCGTTTCTACCATATGCAGTGTACTTTCCCGTCATGTCAGTGGCTTCTAAAACATCTCATTAGGAACATTTTTCAACGGGGAGTTATTTTATACTCTGGCTGCGCATGGTGCTCCATATACTGTCACTTACAAGTGGTGAGGGTGGCATATATCAACTCAACATTGATGGAATTGAATTGCATTAGGTGGACCTAACATCTTTATTAAATAATAATTATATGTCTAAAAATATTATGATATTTTAACCATGCAATCTCACCCTTGGGATCAAATTCTACTGGAGGCAAAAGGTTATATTAAGTGAAACCAAAGTTTGGTAGATTATAGAATTATAATCTACGACTTAGATTTCATAACTAATGCGAGTCACTTCCGTACATATAGAACTTGAGTGTCACGTGTAAAGATACATATGGATGGACATTATTGGTAAAACATACATATTAATGTGAGCTTATAGATGTAATGGATTTCAAAATCCATAATATGTTCCGCCATATCTCCTAATAGAATAGGATAATATGATATTTGATTTAATCTAATTATTTCCATTTTTTACAAACACTAGATGGAAGTTATACCTACCAAATGCAATTCAATACGAACTAATCTCAGGTTTCAAACTAGGCCTCCTTTCTTTCACCAATTATCCAGAGCATGAAGAAAATGTGTCATCAAATGTGAGTTAATGTGGGTTAAATACATATGTATCTAGAAAATAAATCAATGGAGTAATTATTTTACTTTTTCATTACATTATTATACAAAATTTAAATACTAAAACAAGCTTTAAACTATTTGAATGATGATTTGACATTAATGAAAAAATATCATGTTACAATTTTAAAGTTAATAAAATAAATATGAGAATTGTTATGGGAAAACATGATCCGACCACCTATTGGCTTGGCTCGGCATACTCGTGGTTGTAAATGGCCAACCCCAGCAATGGTCAAAGTCAGCTCAGCTAGACAAGTGGATATTCAGGAAACAGTTAAAGGAAATCACTAAATAAAATCCAAACCACGATGCAAAATGGGGGGAGCTCGGGTGGATCTGTCCAAAACATCCGAAGATGCACAATTGCGCGATGGCTCGGCGGTTCCGATTTTGGCCTCCCTCAACCGACATTGCATAGCCTAGGCTCGGCTCAGGCAAGTATCAGCTTGGTTCGTTTCTGGTCGGCGCGTCAAGTTTTATCGGTCGAGCCGAGTTGAATCCAGTAACGCACGATGACATTAACCACTCAACCATAATCACAGAGTAACGGACAACATCATCACGTACGTGCCTCACGCCTAAGGGCTAAGCTCGTGCCGAGATTAATGGACAACCACTCCAACCAAATGGTATAAATAGGAGCCTAGCCTAATGAAACAGTGTGAGACCCGTATCTTGGTCCGTACCTTTCCGTACACTTCCGCGGTCGTACCGGTCGAATTCCGGCAACTTTCGACCCTTAAACAATATCGACGCGCGACCTGGATTCATGTACCGACAACCCGTGTCGACTCAACCCGAGACCAATACCATAGCGACCGCACCGTCGCCGCGGTTCCGATACCGCGACCCGCGCGCCAAGGCGATACCCTGATCAAGAGTTATGGGCCAACGTTCGGTGCGAGAAAACGCTGCGCGTTGCGAAAACTAAGGGAATCTCAACGATGTGTCACATCAATCACATCAATCCCATCAATCAATCACCCATCAACCCATCACATGTCAAGTACACATCACCTCCATCCCTTTTCCCAAGCAACCACAAAAGTCTTCACACCTCATACCTCTCTTACACAAAAAGCCACAAAAGTCTTCTTAAACCATACTTCTCTTACACAAAAGCCACAAAAGTCAAGTTTCTCTTACACCACCATCACTCACCCATCCATCCATCACTCTCTCTCTCTCCCTTTACATCACTCTCTCTCTTACTCTCTTTCTCATTCCAAAACTTCCAAGCAACAAGAAATCCAAGAGTTCCATACGTATGGAATTTTCCCAAAGTTCCTAAGCTCCAAGTGGCCCACCTTCCTACCCCAAAATCCCCCATCTCAACCCTCCATTCTTCATCTTAGCCATTGAAGTTGAAGATAAGGTGCCAAGAAACCCCTAGGAGCGAGAAGATCGGACGGTGGGTGCTTCTATAGGGTAGATTATCTTATTTTTATGGTGGACCAAGTGAGGCCCACCGATCAATGGTGTGGATCTCACTTGGGATCCTAATATGTGGCCGATGGACCACTTGGATCATCATGATCGGTCCATGATGGGGCCATTCTCCATGGACCCCATCATGATGTTTATTTTCATTTAGAAAGGTCATCTAGACCGTCCATATCGGTGGAGAATGGATCTCCACCGTTGATTTACATTTTTAACGGTCCCATGTGCAAGGGACCCATTTCTTGTATGTTTCATTGCAAGGGAGGGCCCATAATGACGGGGTCCCTCCATCACAAGCCGTGTCCCACTCTCCATCTCTCTCTCTCTCTTTCATTCATTTTATTTTATTTTATTTTATTTTATTTTATTTTAATGGAATAGGATGGTGTGGCCCACTTGAATGGATCACATCTTGATGCATTTATTTTATTCAAGCGGGGCCCACCTTAGACGATATTCCCATGCCGCCCATCATGTGGTGGCCCACTTCATCAGGGCCCACCTATCAAAAAAAAAAATAATAAAAAATGTAAAAGGAGCCGTCCAGCGTCTGGGACGCTGGACGTTGTAAAGGGAAGAAGGAAAAAGAAAAAAGAAGAAAAGAAGTGTTTGGGGGTGGTCCCCTCGTATAGGCCCCACCCTGATGTTTACATTAAATCCACGCCATCCACCACTTTTCCTGGGATATTTTAGGCGTTGAGCCAAGGAATGATCTCAATCCAATGATCAGGCGGGCCGTACCAGAGACAATGATACTTTTACACTTCCAAGTCTGCTAATACCCATTTTTGTCGTTTCTATACTCCAAATCAGTTCTAGAGATGAGGTTTGTGTGGCCTGTTTGGGGCCTAGGATCAAGTGGGCGGAGCGGATCCCTCATCAGCGGACCCCACCTGTGTTTTTTTCAAACACACAAAAAAAAAAAAAAAAAAAAACTTACCGTCCAGCGTCTGGGACGCTGGACGTCCCTACCCAAAGAAGAAAAAAAAAAAAAAAAGGTTTTGGTGGGCCGGCTTATGCAGGCCCCACCTTGATACATATGTTCAATCCAAGTCGTCCATCCGCTCACTCATATCAGTTTAGGCGTTGAAAAAAAATGGGAAGCTGATCTGACCTGCTGGTGGGCCATACCTTAGAAAATAGCGATCTCTACCGTTTAAAGTCCCCTAGATTTCTCCTACGCACCGAATTAAGCCCAAGTTTGGACTCTGTTTGTCGGTATCGAGCCGGTGGAGCCAATGGATGGGTTGGATTTCCTGATGGTGGGCCCTACTCGTGAAAATCCTCAGATTTTCTTTTTTTCAAAAAAAAAAAAACTCAAAGAATGAGGCAGTGCCTCTGCCTTGACCGTGCACGGCAGCAGCAGGCGCTGCGTGCACGGTCGGCCGTGCAGTCACCCACGGCTGCTGCCGTGGGCCCCACATGATGTATATGCTTTATCTACACCGTCCATTAGGTGGGTCCCCTTCTCAGGTGGGCCCCCTCTAAATTTCAGGTCAATCCAAACTTCAGGTGGGCTACATCACATGAGACAGTGAGGTTGAGCATCTAACATTGAAATCTTTCTGGGGCCCTGTTACATGTGATCTACGCACGCCGTCCATCTGATTCTAATGCTGGGCCCACTGCCAGCTGCCCTAATAATTTTTGTGGGACCCACCATTATATACATTTATGTATGTTATATAGTTTATAGTATATAGTTTATAATATGAATATTGTAGTGGGCCCTACTCCATGTGTCTCTTTGACTAGTTTGGATGGAAAGAAGTATTTTATAAGGCCCATGAGTTGGGACCCATCTGAATTTAAAAAAGGCATGGGCTAGGCCCATTGGATTTATAAAATGCTTATGGGCTAAGCCCATTTAATTCATGTAAGGCCTAGATCTAGGCCCATTTGATATGTTCCAAATCCATGGGACTAGGCCCATTTGATGTACTTCAAGGCTCATGAAATTGGACCCATTGTTGCATTCTTAAAACCCATGGAAGGAGGACATTTGATATATGTAAGGCCTAGGGGTTAGGCCCAATTTGATATGTATACAAGGCCTACAGATTTAGGCCATTTAATGAACCATAAGGCCTAGGGGTTAGGCCCATTTGAACCATGTTTAGGTCTATGGGTTGAGGCCACTTGATCTACTTATAGGGTCCAATTTGTGTGGCCCATTGGTCAGATATAAGACCCATGTGACTAAGCTCATTTGATGTAATTTAAGGCCCACGGGTTTGACCCATTGCAATGCACATAAGACCCATTGGTGTGGCCCATTTATGTGGCCCATCTGATGAATAAAAGCCCATGGAATATGGCTCATTTGATATATATGTAAGGTCCAATGGGGACAACCTACGGTCCATTGCAATGTGTAAATCCATTATAGATTAAGTACGATGTTCACAACGATCGTGCCTTGGGAGCAATGTTGGTTTGACGTCCACATTGCGAGCGTAATGCTGGTTGGATGTCCACATTACGACTCTCCTTAGGGCCCATCACCAGGCCGTACTTGCCGTGTATAGGCCGTCCAGGCCCATCTGCATCGTAAGATAATTCCTTTATTTATAACATGTTTAGTATAGTTTCATGACCCATGATCATACGCATCATATGTATGCTTGATATGAGGATTGACTGATCATAGCATTTGCCTTCGGGCAGGTTGTTTATGGGCTCCCGGTTAGGCGGTGTTGCCCTACATGAGCGCACGGTATGCGCAGGA
Source organism: Magnolia kwangsiensis (assembly GCA_037074715.1). Taxonomy (NCBI): domain Eukaryota; kingdom Viridiplantae; phylum Streptophyta; class Magnoliopsida; order Magnoliales; family Magnoliaceae; genus Magnolia; species Magnolia kwangsiensis. The sequence goes on from CM073585.1 coordinate 92,680,789, forward strand.
TTGGTTGCATGACTGGATAGCGTGATTCATGCATTCCGCATTAGTGTGACATGGTTGTTGTACGCCCTAGCGACATCAGGGCCGTAGCCTCCACAGACGCATCGTGGTTGGCAGGATTGGATACCGGAAATCTTGACTTACATGGGGTACTATAGATATCCCTGGGTGAAAGTCCCTAAACCCTTATGGTACCAAGAGGTTGCTCCAACGTCTAGACCGAGTGGGTAGATGAGCGTTGAGTGCCGATTACCAGACGGTTACGCTCTCCACTGTGTCGTGGTCGGTTGGAAGGGGGTACGGCCTTACCCGCCCGAGTGTAGGGGGCAATGCTAGGCTGAGTTTGACCAGCTCGAGGAATGGGTCCGCTATCGACGAGTCGCGCCCGATATTGGCAGACGGATAGTGAGGTCTCTTCCACTTACCTTATTGCGCGCGATGTGGCGGCAATCTGGTTTAGAGTGTACTAGACCCCGGTGATATTCCATATTTTGAGCTATATTGACGTGTGGACATTGATGAGTATCTGTATGCTTGAGTTGTATTGTATATTGCATGGCCTTGGGATGGCCGATACCATTCATGTCTTGCATTGCATAGCCTTGGTACGGCTCATGACGTTTTGGTTCCATCTGCATATTCCGCATTACTCTGACATTGCATTCATATTACTACCTTGCGCACACACTTTCACCACCCTCTAAGCTTTCTGTAAGCTTATGCACGACCGTTGCTTGCAGGTGACGTTGGACTGCAGCAGCGCTGAGGCAGGAGCAGGTTGCTGATCATTTTGGAGTCTTCGTTATTTGCCATTGTATTTCCCTTTATGCTCATTGTACTTGTAAAGTTTTTGATCATAGTGGAAATGTGATGGAGTTCCTGGTTGTTGTTTGTGGGTTATGCCTTTGGTTATGCTTATTACGAAACAAACTGGTATTTGAAATCCTCCTCGTAGCATCCCAGGATCGGAACCTGGCGAGTGGGAGCTAGGAGCCGAGAATGGGGTTCTACGGAGGCTGTCGGCGCCGGATTCGGCGATCGGGAATTTTGTGAGCCCGGTTTCCGAGTTTGGGGCGTGACAAACAGGTACACAAAATCTCCGACCCTAAACCTTATCTACACAACTTAAACCTAGATTCCAAGCCTCATTTTGGCATCAGAGGATCGCTTACTCTAGCCAGAGTCTTCACTGTCGTTCATTTGTGCAGGTGATCGGATCTAGGAGTTCATCGAGGGTGAACCAAATTTTTGCATCAACAAGAATCATCGACTGGACACAAATAAAATCATTTGTAATCATTGTATATTTCCACTATGCTAGGGCGGTGATTGATGAAACAAACTAACCCTAAGTTGTAAGGTTAATAGTAACTTAGAGCAATGGATATTTTTTCATTTTTAATTGTCCAATAAATTTTTACAAATCTAATAATCATATAATTAAATAAGTTTTATTTTTGGTTTATGATACATATGATATGAATTAATACACATAACTTGAACGATTTAATTTAAATTTACTTGGGTATCATCAATGGCAGTGTACTTGCGTATTATTGATTTTTCCCCTTTTCATCTTTTATCTGGAAGTGGAATGGTTGGTGTACCACACACTAACTATACAGCTGGTGGAGATACGTGTCATGTGAAGACGAGCGCTGATGCTCCTCCGGCTTCGAGTTGTACGAACGGTTCAAAGAAGATCAAAGTTACATGGCCCCACAATGATGTATTTATTATATCTACACTGTTCATCTATTTTTTGAGATCATTATAGAGCATTAAACAAAAAATGAATCATATCCAAAGATCAAATGGACAACACCAAAAATAACGTCAAAGACAATGATTTTCACCGTTAAAAAATTCGAAGGGCCCACCCTAAAGTTTATTTTCTATCCAATCTGTTAATAAGGTCATAAATACGGACGCGGATTGTATCCTACCCCCACCTGGACGGTAATCCGTCCGGGCAGGGATCTGTGGGGCCCACTGTGATGTAAGTATGTTATCCACACTGTTAATAATTTTTATATGGTCATTTTAAGGTATGATCCAAAAATAGAGATAGTTTCAGGCTTAAGTGGACCACAAAGTGGGGATTGAACGTCCACCATTAAAAGCTTCTTCAGAGCTGGAGAAGTGTCAAATCAAGTTAAAATTTGTGTTTTCACTTCATCCAAGTCTATCCAAGTCTGCATGACCTTATTAATAGGTTGGGTGGTAAAAAAAATATCACGGTGGCCCTTAGAAAGGTTTCAACGGTGGGTTTCATTATCACTACATCTTCCTTTGATGTGGTCTACTTAAGCTCTAAAACTACTTCTATTTTTGGATTATACCTTAAAATGATCATATAAAAATTATTAACGGTGTGGATAACATGCTTACATCACGGTGGGCCTCACAAAGCCCTACCTGGACGGATTACCATCCGGGCGAGGGTAGGATGCAATCCGCATCCCACAAATACATGGATGAAGAGGAAAAACAAATTTCATATTGTTTCAATGGTAGACGTTCAATCCCTCACTGCCCTTTGTAGTGTGGTGTACTTGATCTTTAGATTTGTCTTATTTTTTTAGTTCAAGCCTTAAGATAAGCTCGCTAAATGGATGGACGGTTTGAATATAACACATACCTCATGATGAGACCCATGGAACTTGCTTACATCAATACATGAGCTATATATTTGGTATATGGTACACCAACCAATCCACTTCCCTTCTATATTAGTCAAGTACCACTGATCTGGGTCCTCACTCTTACCCGGGTAGTAGACTCCTTAGAGTTTCAACAGCCGGTCAAGGGTTCGAGTACCCATGGTGGTGAAATCCCACTGTGTGCGTGTGTGGGGTGTGTGTGCGTGCGGCGAGAGTGCGTGGGGGTGTGTAAAAAAAGAAAAAGTACCACCGATCTGATGAGCTCAACATCGTATCATCATTCAAAATCTCCTAAGATTGGATTGGTTGATCCATCTGATGTGTACCTCTTTGACTTATATTTTCTTAATCTCACTTTTGCTAGGAGAAGAGAAAGGTTTGTTTCATCGGTCGGGTTCCTAAGATTTAGGGCCCACCGGATAAACGGTAGCTAACAAACCAATGGTCCTACTTGAAACCAACATGCATAGATACTTTGAGTGTGTGTAACTACCCATGTACATGCACAAAGCCTATTCACACGTGCGATATATGTACTTTAATCCAAACAAAATAGTGGGGCCCAAAATTAAATTGATCGTTCGATGCAAACCTCCAATTAATTGACATTTCTTTGAAGAATTTGGACTATTGATTATGAGTTATGGCAATCAAATATTTGATAAAAGACAAACGGTCACTAGTCGAATATTTGGATTGTCCAATCAATCATGGTTTGTTCTATAACTATAAACAAAGAGGCCCATAATTTAAAACGTGTGGATTGACTCACACGTATGCCACGAGGACAGATTCAATGTGCACGTGCATGGAATGGTCATCCCTGCAGGTGTATTGGTTTTGGTCTTAAAGATATGGATATATGGGCAGGATATCAAATGATTTGATATTTTGATTCTCTCTACGTCCCGGTTTGACTCTGTTTCATCCGGGCTGGAGACTGGGTAACCGGCCAAACCAGTCGTCTTTGTTCCAACGTGGATTACTATTTTTACTTGCGAGACACTCTGCTCGCTTCTCGAGCAGCATTTAATGCACGTCAGAGCGTCAGTTTTCAATACCGAGGGAGCCGGTTCCCATGCCGTAGTTACCGGTTCAGCCCGTCCTTGTCAACGTGGCGAGACATGCGACGTGGTCGTGGTCCCACGTCCATGTGTGCAACGCTCGGACAAGATATGCGGTTGGTTGACTGACCGTTTTGAAGAAAGAACGGCGGGGAATGCTTGGTGCACTCGCGCGACTGCATTTCGTGCGTGAGCGATCCAAGCGGTTAATCTGATGAGTTCTACCTAATAGAAGAAATATACCGTAGGATTATCGGTTGAGGAGGTGGATACAGATGTACGTTGAAATGTGGGCCGTTAGTTTAAGATGATGATTTGATTGTCCGGATTTTCAGAAAGTCATCTACATATAGGGGCCCATATGATGGATGGCTTCGATCTCTTACACGCATTGCATTCTGCCACATGTGTTTTTGTTCGGGGAGAAGCACACATGCTCGAGTAGGGAGCGGATTAGGTGCGGCCCACGTCACCCAGGATGGTGCGGCCTTTATTGGGGGCCATCTTAATATATGTATTCAATATCTACACCGTACATCTGTTTTGCTGGATCATTTTAGTACATGATCCAAAAAATGAAGCATATCCAATTCTTAAGTGGGCCATACCATACGAAACAGTGGTGATTGACCATTTATGGGACACAAGTTTTGGGTAAAGCTGATATTTGATTTTTTTTCTTTAAGTCCAGGTTCACGTGAACCTTATCAATAGTTTGATTAAAATATAAACATTATGGTGGGTCTTGGAAAGTTTCCAACAACGATCAGGTGTTTAATCACCGTTGCTTCCTATAGTTTGGTCCACTTTTACCTGCTTACTTTTAAGCCCATACTTTAAAATGATCTACAAAATTGGATGGACAACATGGACACATAGTAAATACATCAAGGTAGGCCCGCATAATGTACAACACGTGTTGGGGAAGGTTAGGGCCGTGCATAATCTCTTAGGACCTGTTTGGCCTGGCAGATCCCACGGTATTAGGGGAGATGGGATCGGCAATATCCTTGGATAGGCATGACGAGCAGGTTGGGTGAACTTGACCTGGGATATAAGCCATTCCATAGATCTTAAGACAATCTACTGGCATTACCATCATTACCTTAAAATTGATCCTATCCCTTGGTTGAATGGATTGGAAGGTAAAATCCCGGAATATGGGGGGCGTACCAAACAGACCCAGTGAACTTGTCCCGGGATATAAGCAATCCCATGAATCTTAAGACAATCCACTGACACCACCATCATTACTTTAAAATTGATTTTATCCCTCTTAATACCGTGAGATCTGCCTGACCAAACAGGCCTTTAGGAGTTTCAACACGTCAAGGATCCAAGTACCCATAGGAGGTGAAATTCCACTATGGCGTGAGTGTTTGGGGGGTATATGTGCGTGTGTAAAATTAAAAGAAATGGTTAGGGCCACGCGTAATCTCTTCCACTCTAGCCTAAATGAAGCACGTTAAAATCTCATGTGAACTATGCTATAGAGATTAGATTGCAAGCGGATCATACTTACAGGTGCCTTTTAAAGACTTTTGTGATGTTTTTGTTGCTTGATATATGGTATATTTGACATAGAGTTTTCAGTAGCCAATCATTTTGTAACGCCCGTGAAAAATCCGTACTTGGGCTCGAGTACCAACTCGACCCGAAATCGCGTAGAAATAATTTCCATAGAAATTAAGCGTAAGTTAGCTAGCGCAACGCTAGAGTAGCTGGGAAATAGTCCCTGATCACTTTAAATACGTTCTACAAGACCCAAATCGACTAGAACAGACAACTCTACAATACTCTATAACCTTGGATCAAACTCTAAGCAGGTTTGTCCTCTGGACCACATTGAACTTTTGTATTGGATTTAGACCGCGCGTCGAAGGTCCGATACCTCCTATCTTAGACCGTTAGAACCGCCCAGCTGGACTTGACAATCATCTCGAAAATCAAGTCAAACCGATAATCACAGACTGTTTCGTTGAACCCGGACTGAAGCGACCGCGAATAGGGACGAATTTGGAATTTCAAATTCAAATCTGGCACACGACTTGACGCGTCAGTATTGAGCATTCTAACCGTCAGAATTCATCCAGATTACACCCTCGGATCAGGAAAAATTTTTATTTATTATCATGAGACTTTCAGCCCTGATCTACGTGCGGTGACCGCTGAACTGAAACTGGTCCGCCACGTGCGATCTGCGAACCCTGCCAGACTGAAAACTTAATACGAGGTACATCTGGTACACATGAGCTTAAGTCTGATCGCAATCGACCAGGGGACCACCAGAAAGTAGTTTTTGAACCGAAACAGCCCCGAAATGGATAGGCACCAAGTAAACTTCGTTCCGGAGCCTATTTCCGGCGATTTCAAGCTTATAAAAGGGGTTGAAACCCTCATTTCTCCCTTCCATCCGAAAATCACAAACCCTAGGAGAAAAAGAGAGAGAGTTTGAGAGAAAGAGAAGAAGAGAATTTCCCGCTTCCGAGCCCCTGAAAGTTGCTGCTTCAGCACTTCCTTCCAATCACCTGGCTGGTGATTTCTCCACTTTTTCAGGTATAAAATAACCCCAAAAACTTGCTGATTTAGGATTTACTTAGATGCATAACATGTTAGCTAACGTATTCCATAAATCAGGCTCTCCTACTGCCGTAGACGAAGCGTACACGCTCCGTTCAAAATCCCGCAACCGTAAGAGACTAGGTGAGGATTTTAGACGCTTTGATTGACGGTTTACAACGCTTTCAATGTCGTTTAATAGTAGATTATCGACGGCATCGCCGTTTGACATGTACAACATGCTCTCCGTTTCCTGTTTCGTAAATTAACGAAGAATATGAGATTTAGGGCATTTTAGTCATTTGTAGGAAGTACAGTCTACATGCATATTTTGCTGACGTGATTGACATGGTTTGTCGCCGCATTAGGGAGTTAGGAATGCTTGCACAATCGGTTTGGCGAAGAGATTCGCCAAGTTGCGCATTTTGGGTCGACATACTATATGTGGACTTAAGTGTGTAGTGTATGTGTTTGTATAAATGCTTGTATTAGTATGTACTGAATTAAATGATGTTATGTAGTAGTTTGAGATTGATTTCTTGATTAAAATGCTAACCTAAATGATTTTCTACAAGTTGACCTTATGCATGATTGCATTACATGCATAGAAAGTATGCCTTAAAGATTTGCTTAAGTTGAATGTTATAACATGTGTTAACATGCTCACATGATGTATTTCAATTTCAATACCTTTGCATATCGTGTTAATATGATTCCATAGATGTGTGGGACTAGACTTAGTCCAGGCAGTCGGTAATCGAGCGAATTCGTGGCTGACTGGTCATAGCCACGAACGACGCGTCGATGAACGTGATTCGTGTTTAGAGTTGGCGGCAGTGGTTAGGCCACGTGAAGTGTTTTACGCACTTCATATTGTTTGACTTGAGATGCGATCGAGCTAGTCGAGCCCGTCAAGTAACCCGACTGACCGATGTATGTTCACCTTGTATGTGTTATAACTGCTTGAACCTAGGGTACTGAACTTACCATTGTAAACCCTGTTAACCATGGTACCTTGATCCATGAAGACTCATGAGCCGGGCATGGTGGTATGGGACACCGTGGTCGAGCTGTCGGCCTACGCTGGGGCCACAAACCTCCCCGTAGTGACCAGTGAGCACCTAAACTCGTGAGCAGATTATGGTGGTATGAGACACTATATTCTAGCTGTCGGCCTACACTGATCAGGCGACGAGCCCTTTGTAGTGACCGCGAGCGTATTCTGAGTCCACGGGAGGCGACGACCCTTCCGTTGCAGTAGAGTACGGTAGGCCTGTATTGATAAGGTGATGGGGGAGCGGTGCAACGAGTGCGAGCAACAGCCCTGGCAGCCCTTGCAGTGACCTACGAAATATACATCGTATGAGATTACTAGGAGTGACGACCCTAGACAGGATCTGTGTTGGGATTGATATAAGGGAAGTACCTTAGTTTCCCAATCCTGCTATTTGAATGGACTAATAACAACTTGGAAATCATATCACCATAGCATTGCATGTGCCTGGAAGATGTGGAGCACTCTAGGGAGTGTGGCATGCCGCGGTCGTAAGATGTTGCCGCATGAGGGTGACCGTCGGTGAGGGCATACATCACGTCATATCATCTTGTATTAACAACAGTATTAGGATTGTCTGATTTACTGCTTTACTATTATCGCGTGATTGAATTGTGAACATGCTAATCTTTGCTCTATGATTCCACTGAGTTGATTACTTATTCCCACGTTACGGGATGGTGTTTGCAACACCCACCAGACCCTGTTGTAGTTGCAGGTGAGGACGAGATCCAGGAGGTGGAGCCAGATATTGACGAGGACCAGGATGAGTTCTCGTATATGCAGTACCACGACGGCTTCCCGTAGGCGACCTGGATCGAGGGGACATTAGTGGGACTTTCTTTTGAACATTATTCTTTTGTTATGTATATGTAAATGAGACTCAGAGATGTAGTCATACTTTGGAGACAGATGAGATTACTTTGTTTTTCCATACAGTGATATATACATTGTTTAGTCTTCCGCTTGCTTTTATCACTGGATCTGAAGTATGAATTGCAGTTTTGGTATACTTTTACTCATGTGAATGCTTTAAATCAGACAACATTGAATCATAACCATTTTTGTTGCATAAGTGACGGTCTGGAACTCGGGAGTTGAGTTTATACACGACCCCCGATTTTCAGGGTGTTACACATTTAGATTTTCACGGTTGGCTAGACCCTATAGAAATTTCAGGAAATTGAATCAGATGATTCATTATTCTAAAATGACTCATGAGATCGAAAATTCTAAATAAGGGACTATGGCTATTAATAAAGAATGTGTTGAGCACCATTTTTTCTGGTACAAATGTATGGTTTCTACTTCATAAGACTAAACAAAGTATCATGGATAGGATTAACTTTTGCATACATATGATGTAAGTGTCCATGGAATACAACGTGGCGAAGCGATGCCTACAACAAGTGATGGCCCGGTTAGACAAGTCTACCCTGACCGATCACCCACTTGTTGAAGTAGTTAAAGCCGAGTTAGTTCAAGTTTTTTATGGGTAAGATCCAGTATACTGACAAGCCATAGAGCATGCACTTGGACAAATTAGATTAACAAGTTGGTTGGAGTATGCACGATGCTAATGCATGCATGATTAAGCTTAATCAAAGCCGGATGAGTGGGTGGATGAGTTTGTCGTAAGGATTGGCTTGAATGGACTAGATTGGGCTTTCGATGACTTAGGTGGCTAAGGTTAGGGCCTAACTAGGCTTACCTAAGGTTCGATGGGATTTCTCTCTTACACTCTTTCACTCATTGGTGATGGATGAGCTTATTGTAACACCCGTACCTTTTCTTTAATGGTGGATACTTGATACCACTGTTCCCTATGATGTGGCCCATTTGAGCATTGAATTGCTCTCATTTTTGGGCCCTCGCCCTAACTTAACCCGACAAGACTGATAAACGGTGTGGATTTGTCACATCATTCTTGTGGGGCCCATTCTTTAAAAAAAGAAAAATAAAAAGAAAAGCTTCTTTTGCAGTGACGTGCAAAAGCACGTCACCTCTCCCCACTCCTTGTTGGACTCTCTCTCTTCCTTCTCCTTCGGCAAACGTGGTGGGTCCTACACCCACCTTGATTCAAACTGCCCGCTTCTTTCTCCATCATTCTCACATCACAACATCCAGACTGTTCAAAATTTATTGGGATTATCCTCAACACCATAAAATACTCCAAGAAGATGATGTCGATAGCTTGTGACATATGGAACTTTTAGACCAAGAACCCACTGGACATACATTGTCATGCACTTACAAGCTTTCATACACCAATCTACATCGTCCATCAACCTCGGAACGAAAGAAAACTCATTGGTTGCAAATCCGCCATTGATGACCCTTATATTCTTTACGGCACCAAAAATCAGTCATTCCATCAATAAAAGAAAGATGATCGAGAGAGTAACATTGAGAGAAATTAGAGAAGAGAAGAAAAGAGTTATAAAAGGAAGAAAAGAGAAAGATAAAAGGAAGAAAGAGAAACATGAAGTTTCATCGAGTTAACTTAGCGAGTCAACCCAATAACCCGCTAGTCTGATCATTCGAACTGATTCGAGATTTTGACTTAGAGCTGATTCGAGATTTTGACTTACGTTAGAGTAGCCTTGATTCGAGTCGACTCATTGAGTCAACTTAATGATTTAACGTGTTGTTTTCTTATATTTTAATATTAAAGAATCAGAAACCTTTGTGTAGGTCTTAATAAATCAGCATGTATGATTTGTGTAGGGATGACATCATTTCTAATAAAAATATTTACCAAGTGCTACTAGTTCAAGTGGCGTTGTGTTGAATTAAGTTGAACTAAATCTAACTGGGCCAAATGGACCACATTTGTATCGATCTTAGATCTTCTCGCCTAATCTAGCCATACATGGATATGTCACACTAAATCAGATAGGTGATCTTTCATGTTGAAAATTTTAGGTCAATATATATATTGATTTGATTATTTGTTATGTGTTCAATTTATTTGATTATTATTATTAGTTGTATATTATTTTATTTGATTCTTAATTGTATAGTATAAATGTAATTTATTTGAGTTATTAATTGATTTCAATTAATTATCGTTATGTGCTCAAATTACAATTAATTCCTTATTATTACATGATGAATAATGTATTTGAATTTATGGGTGCTCTGCCCGAAAAGGATCATTATATTTTTATGGGTGCTCTGCCCAGGGTCATTCTTGAAATGATCGGCACAGTACGGGTGCTCTGCCCAGGGTCATGCCCGAAAGGATCGGCACGGGTGCTCTGCCCTGGACGATTTCCTAAATGGATCAACACACACGGATGCTCTGCTCCGAGTATTTACCCTAAAAGTTTATTCACCAGGTGCTCTGCCGAGGATCATTCCCTAAAAGGATCAACACTGGTACTCTGCCGAGGGTCATTTTCTAAAAGGGTCAACACACACGGGTGTTCTGCCCTGGATTGAACAAAAAAGAATTTTAAATGACTGTATTATCTTATTTTGTTATTATGAAATACAAATTGTTATTATTCTCATATAAAATGTCGATTTAATACTCGTAATTGATCTTATTTATTTTATTGAGTTATATTGGTGTTAACATAGAGTTTTCAATTTTGGGAAGGATGTGACCCTACGAGCCATCGTGCTTATACCTGTATAGATTGTTTTACAGGATTTGTATATGAAGAATCAGTTGGACAACAATGAAGACTTTTATCCTTATTAATTAAAATTCAATGTATGTTGTCATTATTTATTTTTTTGTGTCAATGTAATTAAAGATTCAAGGATTAATTAATGGACAATATTTAATGACAATGATTAATATCATTTTAGTTACTCTGATTGCCTTAAAAATGCATGAATAATGTGGGTTGTGATGTATATTTATTTAAATATAACTCAATCTTGAAATTTGGGTTCAGGCCTGGCTAACTCGGGTCCCGATTTTCGGGGCATGACAGATTGGTATCAGAGCCTAGGTTGTGTTTTAAATTAGTGACTCAAACATAAAGTCATTTGCTTTTATGATAGGAAAAATAAAAATATATATTTAGGAACCATTTACATATATGTTAAAATCAAATATGATCTTATTTAGGCTTGACATTGAACTAATAACCTAAAAATGGACCTTAAGGAATTTTAAAGAATTTTTAGCTTACTATGATAAGTTGGACAATAATAGTAAGTAGAAAACACATGAATTATAAAAATCATAACTAATTAATTATAACTCCGTTTAAGGCAATTCAAAATCTCAGTAGTAGATTAATTAAGTATAGTTTTATAGAAAAATAATACAAAAATATAATTCTATGTTTCTCCTATAGCGATTTTAATTTAGGTGTATACTAGTCAGAAATCGCCTACTTCTGTGTAGAAATACATTTTTGAATTTTAGAATTTTTTTTTATAAATTTTGTATTAATATGAAATTTTATAAAGTTATAATAGACTAATAGATGCATCGTTATAAAAAGTTTTAGACCAATCCGATACTTGTAAATACCAGAAATATTAGTAGGAACAATATCCTCATAATCTAATTTTTATTTTTTACACTACATCCTTGGTACATATCACAGCTTTTATTCTCTTGATTTTCTTTTAGACCATCTAATCTTCCTTGCAATCTTATAAATTCTTCAACATACTAATTTAAAAAATATATATAATAAAATAAAATAAAATTAGATCAATCCAATGTTTGAAACTATCCAATGCATTAAATGGAACAGTGCCTACAACATTATAAATTTTTGCACTTCAACTTCAATATATATCTTAGCACCGACCTTGTTAAACCATCACGTATACCAACTCCAGCCACCAAATCCTTCCTTGGAAATCTAATAAATATTTTGTGAAGCATAGTTTCAATCGACCATAAATTGTACTTGTAAACAATTTAAGTCATGTCACTCTATCATAAACGCTTGAACCTGATGCCATTAGATTGGATCACTTGCAAATAGAGTAGCTAGGATCTAAAGTATTTTTAGGTTGCTTTGGTTATACTGACCATGATCACACTTCTACATCCCTACTGTTAAAATCCTACTACAATTGTGGATATGAAGATTATGTTGCATGTTTATGCACGACCCCTTCCTCTTCGCCAACCGTAAAATTCAGGGACCACCCAAGTAAGTTTAAAGGCCACCTCTACAAAATGGGTTGTCATCTATGCACCAACAATCTCCACTTTACTCTTCAGCACAACCATTCATTGAGCTCATTCCGTCGTACCCACAAGGATTGCCACAACAATTTCGACAATCCTCCATCGTGGTTACAATAGCAAGGGCCACCCATAGGATATTTTAGGACCACTTCAGCAGCCACATCAATAAGTTAAACCACTTGGCATAAATAGACATGTCTACACTTGGCATAAATAGACATGTCTAAGGAGCCATGCGCCATGACCTCAAACCCATGTATACACCTGGCCATGACACCACTCTCAAACAATATAATTCAACTTTACGAGAATACATTACCACGTCGACAATCTCAACAACTACATTAACAATGACAATAGTGGCAACATCATAGGTCTTCATGACGCTCACGTCAACCCAAAGATACATTATCACACCACCAAAGGAAGAGCAAATTTCAACACTTGGGTATGTCAATCACCATTTGAGAGAATGACAAAACTAGAAGAAACACCAACGCAAGCACCACTAATTGCATACAATCTATGAGATTCGATGACAAACATTAGTCTAGTAAAATTCGGGGATAAAATTTTGTTAAGGGGAGTAGAATGTAATACCCGTACTTTTTCTTTAATGGTGGATACTTGATCTCACTGTTCTCTATGATGTGGCCCACTTGAGCATTGGATTGCCCTCATTTTTGGGCCCTTGCCCTAACTTGACCCGACAAGACTGATGAACGGTGTGGATTTGTCACATCATTCCTATGGGGCCCATTCTCTAAAAAAAGAAAAAGAAAAAGAAAAGCTTCTTTTGCAGTGATGTGCAAAAGCACGTCACCTCTCCCCACTCCCTGTTAGACTCTCTCTCTTCCTTCTCCTTCGGCAAACGTGGTGGGTCCTACACCCACCTTGATTCAAACTGCCCACTTCTTTCTCCATCATTCTCACATTACAACATCCAGACTGTTCAAAATTCATTGAGATTATCCTCAACACCATAAAATACTCCAAGAAGATCATGTTGATAGCTTGTGACATATGAAACTTTTAGACCAAGAACCCACTAGACCTACATTGTCATGCACTTACAAGCTTTCATACACTGATCTACATCGTCCATCAACCTCGGAACGAAAGAAAACTCACTGGCTGCAAATCCCCCATTGACGACCCTTGTCTTCTTTACAGCGCCAAAAATCAGTCATTCCATCAACAAGAGAAAGACGATTGAGAGAGTGACATTGAGAGAGATCAGAGAAGAGAAGGAAAAAGTTATAAAAGGAAGAAAAGAGAAAGATAAAAGGAAGAAAGAGAAACATACAGTTTTATCGAGTTAACTCAGCGAGTTAACCTGATGACCCGTTGGTTCGATCATCTGAATTGATTCGAGATTTTTGACTTAGAGCCATTTATGAGCTAAGTTTCTATTCTTCATCCTTTGACCTCATACGTTAGAGTAGCCTTGATTCGAGTCAACTCACTGAGTCAACTTAGTGATTTAACGTGTTATTTTCTTATATTTTAATATTAAAGATCCTCGTGACATGTACGGGAGCCAAATCCTAATACAATACACCCCTGCTAAATAAAGAGATCTCCTCTACACCACCACCTCTCCTCTCCTATAAATAAGAATCCTTCCAATGGTGAAAGGTACGCACAATCTCTGGTCTAAAACCCTGTTTACGACCAAACTCAGATCCCTTATCTGACTTAGGCATCGAAGGGTCTCCTATACTAGCTAGGGCTTCCTTTGTTCGTCCCTTATGCAGGTACACGAAGGTCCAAGGAAGGCTAACTAGAAAACTGCATTAACATGACCCATCTTTTGCAGGGGTCCCCTCTAGGGGCTACTTTTTTCCTCTAGTCTACTAAATTTGTCTTATTATGGTCTTAAGTGCTAATATGCTTGGTTTGGGCTTGAATTAGGCTTGGACGGGGCTTAGATAATGGAGTTCTATGAGAGTTCCACAATAAAGTTCACCATAATATTTTCTTAATATTTATTTACCATCGAACTTGTTGATAAGGTCAAATAAATCTAGATGAATGGAAAATAAACACGAATATCAACCTTATCCAAATCTTTTGTGGTCCATTATAAGTTATCACCACAGTTCCCTATGGTATGGTCCACTTGAGATTTGGATCTGCTTCATTTTTGTCTCATGCCCTAAAAGATTTATAAAAACAAATGAATAATGTGGATATAAAATACATCCATTAATGTGGGCCCCACAATAAGGGCACACCTATTACACTCTCCCTCGACTGCACTTGGGTACTTTTGACAAAAGGATCTATTTAGTTGTCCGTGGGGCTATTTGAAGCTCACATTCGAAAATTCATAATAGAGTATATTTTGTCGCCCACATGCTGAGATGGTTCGATGATCATAACCATCCATGATTTGGATGCTACTTATACTGAACACACTGCTATAAGAAACTTACAATGAATGGATGATACCGTTGACACTTTAAATTAAATTTTGTCACATGTAGTGTGCACGGGCATGCCAAAAACCATATAGCAGCTCGATCAAAACCGATCAACTTTGACCCCAAGCGCCGAAATAAATAGATACGTCTAATATGAACGTATATGTAACACCCCGAATTTTTACAAACCTAGAGTTAGACATCCTTAGGCAATGTGTAAGACCCGTATCTTAGTCCGTACCTCTCCATAGACTTCCGCGGTCTTACCGGTCAAATTTCGACAACCAACCCTTAACCGATAGTCACACGCGACCCTGATTCTTTCACCGTCAACCCGAGTTGACTCAACCCGAGACTAATACCATAGCGACCATGACGTCGTTGCGATTTCAATGCCGCGACACACGCGCTGAGGAGATACCCTGGTCAAGAGATGTGGGCCAACGTTCGGTGCGAGGAAAACGGCGCGCGTTGCGAAATCTAAGAGAATCTCTACGATGTGTCACATCAATCACATCAATCCCATCAATCAATTATCCATCAATCCATCACATGTCAAGTACACATCACTCTCACCCCTTTTCCTAAGCAAGCCACAAAAGTCTTCTATGCCCATACCTTTCTTACACAAAAGGGTCACAAAAGTCAAAAAGTCTTACACACCCATCACCACCACATCCATCACTCCATCACCCATCACTCTCTCTCCCTTTCATTTCTCAAAGCCTCAATTCCAAGCAACAAAGCCCCATACGTATGAGCATTCTCCAAGCCTCTCCCTCCCTTTCCAAAACTCCAAGGTGGCCCACTTTCCTACCCCACCATCTCCCATCTCAACCCTCCATTCCTCATCTCATTCATTGAAGTTGAAGCTAAGGTGCCAAGGAACCCCTAGGAGCAAGAAGATCGGACAGTGGGTGCTAGATTTTGGTAGTTTTTTATATTTTTGAGATGGACCAAGTGAGGCCAACCGATCAATGGTTTGGATCTCACTTGGGACCCTAAGTTATGGTCGATGGACCACTTTGATCATCATGATCATCCATGGTGGGGCCATTCTCCATGGAACCCATCATGATGTTTATTCCATTGCAATTAAAGGTCATCTAGACCGTTCATATCGGTGGAAAACGGATCTCCACCGTTTATTGTCAATTTCAGTGATCCCATACATAGAGGGATCCATTGATGTATGATTTCATATAAGAGAGGGCTCATAGTGACAGAGCCCTCCATCGCAAAGCATGTCCCACTCTATCTCTCTCACTCTCTTTTCTTTTAATTATTTATTTTGTGTGATGAAATGGCCTTATGGCCTACTTGGATGGACCCCACTATGGAGCATGTATTGAATTCAAACCATCTAAAGGAGGGGCCCACTTTACACATGTATTACAACCTCACCACATTACCATCTGGTGGCCCACCTAAACAAGGCCCACCCTAAATGTATTTGATAAGGCCATTACAAAAAAAAGAAAAAAAGAAAAAGGGAAAACGTACAGGGACGTTGCTGGATGCTGGAAGAAAAGATAAATAAAGGGGAGCCTTTTTAGGAGGACCACTAGTATAGGCCCCCACCTTAAGATAAGCATTCAATCTAAGCCGTCCATCCTCTCGCCCATATCATTTTAGGCGTTGAGCTAAAATGTGAAGCTGATCTGACTTTCAGGCGGGCCATACCTTAGAAAACAGTGATCTCTACCGTGTAAAGTCCCATAGATTTCTTCCACGTGCCGAAACAGGCCCAAGTTTGGACTCTGTTTGTCGGTATCGGGCCGGTGAATGCTATGAACGGGGTGGATCCAGTTGATACGGGCCCCAAATGCCTAAAACCCCAGAAAATCGGGTTTTCCCAATTTTTACAAAGAGGCGCTGCCTCCTCTCTAACAGCAGTGCAGTAGCTGCACGCTGTTGCGTGCAGCGTCAGCGGGCGGGCGGTCGCATGCAACGCCCGGGTGGCGTCCAGCAAGGGACCCACGGCTCCAGCCGTGGGCCCCACCATAATGTTTGTTTGTCATCCAACCTATTCATGAGGTGGGTCCCATCCTCACGTGGGCCCCCTTCAAGTTTCAGCTGGATCCAGAACTCAGGTGGCCCACACCGCATGAAACAGTGTGAATGAACATCTACCACTGAAACCCATTCTGGGTCCATTGGAGTTTCAGATCAAGCTGAAATTTTATTTTTCCCTTTCACTCAGGACCGTGTGACCTTATGAGCAGTCTAGATGGCATAATAAACATTTAGGTGGGCCCCACGTGGAGCCCACAGTGATGAATGTATTTTTACCCATCGTCCAAGCGAACGGTGGTACCCACCCTGATGTGTGGGGCCCGCTATGGTGCATGGGTGCATGCGTGTGGGTGTGTGTATGTGTGGGATTGCACATGTGTGTGCATATATATATATATATATATATATATATTATATTGTATATATATATGTATATAATATTGTATACACTATATATATATATATATTATATTATATTATATTATATTATATTATATTATGTAATGTACATGATGGTGGGCCTTCATGTGGGCCCCTACCATTAACGCAGGTGCTGCATCTAATCCGTCCATCCATTTGGAAAGCCATTTTATGGCATGGGAGTAAAGAATGAGTTAGATCCATAGCCTAAGTGGACCCCACCTTGGCATGTTTGAGTCTCATCTTAAGGTGTTTGTGGTAGTCCATTAGGGCCCACTTTGATGGATCTTAGGCCCATGCAATGTGGCCATTTGATGTATTCCAAGGCCCATAGGATTGGACCTGTTTGATGCATTTTTAAAGCCCATGGAAGTAGGCCCATTGGATTCGTATAAGGCCTATGGGTTAGGCCCATTTGATTATATAAGGCCTATGGGTTAGGCCCATTTGATATATACAAGGCCTAGGGGTTTAAGCCCACTTTGATATGCATGCAAGGCCTAAGGGTTAAGGCCCATTTGACGTACATATGGGGTTCAATTGGTGTGGCCCATTCGTTACCTTTAAGACCCATGAGTTAAGCTCATTTGATGCAATCCAAGGCCCACGGGTTTTGACCCATTGCAATGCACATAAGACCCATTGGTGTGGCCCATTTATGTGGCCCATCTGATGAATAAAAGGCCCATAAGATATGGCCCATTTGATATATATATATATATATATATATATATATATATATATATATATATATGTAAGGCCCAATGGGATGAACCTAAGGTCCATTGCAATGTGTAATCCCAATACAGACTAAGTAGCGATGTTTACAAAGATCATGCCTTGGGAGAAATGTTGGTTTGACGTCCACATTGTGAGTGTAATGTTGGTTGGATGTCCACATTACGACTCTCCTTAGGGCCCATTGCTGGGTCGTACTTGCTGTGTATAGGCCGTCCAGGCCCATATGTATTGTAAGGATAGTTCATATCATTATTACATGTTTAGTATAGTTCCATGACTCATGATCATATGCATCATATGTATGCTTGATATGAGAGTGACTGATCATAGCATGTGCCTTCGGGTAGATTGTTTATGGGACCCCGATTAGGCGGTGTTGTCCTGCATGAGCGCACGATACGTGCAAGGGTTTGCTGTATGATTGGATAGTGTGATTCATGCATCTCGCATCGTGTGATATGGTTACTGTACGCCCTAGCAACATCGGGGTCGTAGCCACCACAGACGCATCGTGGTTGGCAGGATTGGATACCGAAAATCTTGTTCTACATGGGGTGCTATAGATATCCCTGGGTGAAAGTTCCTAAACCCTTATGGTACCAAGAGGTTGCTCCAAAGTTTAGACCGAGTGGGTAGATGAGCGTTGAGTGCCGATTACCAGACGATTGCGCTATCCACTGTGTCGTAGTCGGTTGGAAGGGGGTGAAGCCTTACCCACCCGATAGTAGGGGGCAATACTAGGCTGAGTCTGACCAACTCGAGGAATGGGTCCGCTATCGACTAGTCGCGTCCGATATTGGCAGACGGATAGTGAGGTCTCTTCTACTTACCTTATTGCGCGTGATGTGGCGGCAATCTAATGTAGAGTGTACTAGACCCCGGTGATATCCCATATTTGAGCTGTATTGATGTGTGGACATAGATGAGGATCTGTATGCTTGAGTTGTATTGCACATCACATGGCCTTGGGATGACCGATACCATTCATGTCTTGCATTACATAGCCTTGGTACGGCTCATGATATTATGGATCCATCTGCATATTTTGCATTACTCTGACATTGTATGTTCATATTACTACCTTGCGCACATACTTTCACCACCCTCTAAACTTTCTATAAGCTTATGCACGACTGTTGCATGCAGGTGATGTTGGTTCGCAGCAGCGCTGAGGCAGGAGTACGTTGCAGATCGTTTTGGAGTTTTTTTATCCTTTACCATTGTATTTCCCTTTATGCTCATTGTACTTGTAAAGTTTTTGATCATAGTGGAAATGTAATGGAGTTCTTGGTTGTTGTTTGTGGATTATGCCTTTGGTTATGCTTATTACGAATCAAACTGACGTTGAAAATCCTCCTCGTAGCATTCCAGGATCGGAACCTGGCGAATGGGCGTTAGGAGCCGAGAATGGAGTTTTACGGAGGCTGTCGGCGCCGGATTTGGTGATCGAAAATTTTATGAGCCCAGCTTCCGAGTTTGGGGCGTGACACAATGGGTCAACCATATCACTCTTAAAGCTCAATTCCAAAGCCAAAGAAATCATTTAGAACTAAATTCCTTAGAAATTTAACGTGAATTAACTAGCGCTACACTAGATTACCTGCGAAAGTAACACCAACCACTTTAAATACGATATGTAAAACCTAAAACCTATAGAATTGTTAACGATATGTTACCCAAAAATCTAGAATCCAACTTTAAACCCAGTTGCTCTCGGGAGCACTTTGAAACTCCGTATCGGACTTGTACCGTACGTCGAAAGTCTGATAGCGATAAACTTAGAAGATATTGACCGCGTAGTTGGACTTAATAAGTACCGTGAAAATCACATCCAAACGATGCTCTGAGACGATTTCCTTGAGTCCGGAGTGAAGAGTGTGAGAAAATGAAGATTTTTAAGAAATTAAATATAATTTTAAGAAATCTGAGACGCGTCGCTTGTGTGTTATTTCTAAGCGTTCTGACCGTTGAATTTTGACCCAAATTTACCCTTGGATCAGGATAGGTGGCCCTTACATGTCATAGTACTTGTGGCTCTGATCGACTTCCTATAACCGTTGAACTGAAACTGATCTGCCATGGTCGATCTGAAAATCCGATCGGACTGAAAACTTAACTTGATCAAGATCCAGCATTTATGAGCTTAAGTCCGACCGCACGCAGTAACAGGACCTCCAGAAATGCTCCGTTGGATCGGAATAAAGTTGATTTGGTTATAACCTAAGTATACCTTAGCCATAAGGCTATTTCTGTCGATTTAGAGCCTATATAAGAGGCTTAAAGCCCCTCTCTCATATCCCATACGAATTTCCTAAACCTAAGGGAGAAAGAAGAAAGAAAGAAGAGGAAAGAGAGAGAGAAAGTGAGGGAGAGTGTGAGGATTGTTCTTGGCAGTTGTTCATGCCATTCTTCGTGCACATTTACCATATTTGGATCTTTATGCCAACGATTCTGGCGTCGTTCTTAGGTAAGGAAACCTAACCCTAATCTATTTTAGGGTTTCGATAGTTGCAAGTAGCGAAATAGCTGACTTACCTCGTGTTATAGGTCTTCATATCAACGTTGACGAAGACTTAGAGATTCCATCGACTTCTTTACCCTTCTACGACATAAGGTACGGACTTTAGACGTTTAAGTTGTCATTTTTCAAAGCTTTCAATGTCGGATAATGATAGATTCCTGACGTGGATGCTATTTCACATGCATAAAGTGCTGTCCGTTTCGTTTTTCAGTTATACGTTAATTATGTTGAATATACTGTATTCCTCGTATTTATAGAAAATACCGTATACGTATAAAATTCAGATTTGTGCTTGCCATGATTAATTGTTGTCTATGTATGCTAGATGCATGTGTATCAACTTCTGGGTGAATGGATTTACCTAATACATGTTATATTAACATACATCGTGTATGTTACAATGCGTAGCCTAAGTGTTTGTAAAAACGACTAAATCAGTATAAACCTTGGATTAGTGTACGCCATGACTAACCATCGTGGCTATGTGATTGTTGTGTAGGTGACAATCCTTTGACGAAAGGACTTGCCCTAACACGTATATTAAGCAATACCTATCATGTATGATATAATGTGTATGCTAAGTGTTTGTAAATACGTCTGTATGAATAAATACTTGTAAACTGTTCTTTAGATGAGTGTTGAGATAGGATTCTCAGCCACTCTAATGATGTGTATGATTTTCTCCATATACTTTGTTTCATACTCATTGCTTTTACTTAGAAATGCATAAGTGTGGATTCATGTTTATGTTGTACTTCATAACATGCTCAATTGATTGTATGATTTGAATCATTGCTCGCTCAATTGATTGTATGATTTGAATCATTGCTCCATTACTGCTTTGACTATCTCATAGGACATCATGTTGTAATTGAATGTGTTTGGGGCTATCGAATAGTCCAGGCAATCGGTAACCAGACTTGAGATCGTGGCTGAGTTGTAATCGCCAGGCAGAACGTGTTTGACGAACCCGAGCCGTGCATTGCTTGTCGACAGTGGTTAGGCCACACGAGGTGCTTATGCACTTCATGTCGATCAACTCAATGGGCGCTCGTACTAGTCGAACTCGTCAAGTAACCCGATTAGCGCGATGTATGTTAACCGTGTATGGACGCTACTGCTTGAATCTAAAGTACCAAACTTACCAGTGGAAATCCCGTTAACCATGGTACCTTGATCCGCTAAGACTCATGAGCCGGGCATGGTGGTATGGGACACCGTGGTTGAGCTTTCGGCCTACGCTGGAGCCACAAGCCTCCCCATAGTGACCAGTGAGCAACCAGAGCTCGTGAACCGAATACGGTGGTATGGGACGCTGTATTCGAGCTGTCGGCCTACATTGATAAGGTGATAGGAGAGTGATGTAACGAGTACATGTAACAACCCTGACAGCCCTTTGTAGTAACCTCGAGCGTACTCTGAGTCTACGTGGAAGCGACGACCCTTCCGTAGTAACAAGAGTACAAACTAGGCCTGTATTGATAAGGTGATAGGGGAGTGGTGTAACGAGCGCGTGTAACAGCCCTACAGCCCTTGCAGCGACCTAGAACCGCACTTCGTATGAGATATGTTAGGACTTATGACCCTAGACTGGATCATTATTGGAGAATGATATAAGGGAGGTACGTTAGCTTCCCAACCCTACTGTATGAAAAAGGATTAATAACAACTCGGTAATCATGTTCATATCACACTGCATGTGCCTGGAAGATGTGGAGCACTGAGGGAAGAAAGCATGCTGCGAACGTAAGATGGTGTCGCATGAGGGAGTATGTTGGCGAGGGCATTCATCATGTCATTTCATCCTTACATTAACTACAGTATTTAAAAATGTTTGCTACGTTTGCTTTATCATTATCGCTTGACTGATTTGATAACATGTTAACCTTTACTCTATTGTTCCACTAAGTTAGCTACTCACTCCCACGTTACGGAACGGTGTTTGCAACACCAACCAGTCTCTGTTTTAGTTTCAGATGATGGCGTTGCTTGCGAAGCAGAGCCGAACTTTATGAAGATGAGGAGGATTTCTCCTATATGCAGGTTCTGATCGACGGGGTTACAAGGTTACTGATTAGATGTCATTACACTTGTTATCTTGCACTTTTAAGATACCCATGTATATTCCTTTTGTTCATTTTTGAAATATACATGTATATAGTCAACCTGGTAACATGTTCACACTCCGGTGACTTACAATAAATTATACAATTTATATATTTATCACAGTCTTTCGCTTGCGAAATTTAACTGTCTCTGGATTATGATATGCTGTTTTGGCTTAATCCACTTCATGTTTTATGCACTACTACAGCTGACTTTCATCCATCATTGAAAATGTTGCATAAGTGATGTTCTGGAACTCGGGAGTAGAGTTTATGCTCGACCCCCGATTTTCAGGATGTTACAGTATATGACCAGATTCTGAAAACATCAATTGCTCACTCAATCACTTGCAAATTTTGATAATGATTAAGCGATAGTCAGAATGTGGGATGATTCCTTTGAAGATGGGTTACTTTGTACCTTTTTCAAAAAAAGACTTTCAAAATATCAATACAATTAAACAAAAGGAAAAACTCAAAATTGATCACTAGAGCAACTACAAGAATGCATCTCTCGAAAGAATTAATGCATGATATAGGATAAAGATTAATATACCATATAAGCATATATTTGGATTACGACTAATGATTATAGTTAACACTTACCTTTACTAGATTATCGTTACTCATAAGATAAGCTGAGATAAAAGATAAATTGATATATTTGATTTGATAGTTGTTGTGTTGATTTTATAGATGTTCTGTTCTATAGAATTAATTTGCTATTTATAGAGTTTTATTACATCTTGTTCTTCTAAATCCTTAATTTATTATTGCAATGGTTACAACAGTTAAAAAGTCTTTCTAGATCCTTTTCCTATTTAGATTATTATTTTTTAATTACATTTCTTTTTACGATGGATTATCATCTGTCAGTTAAGACTTTGTTCCTTTTATTCGATTTTGTACTCAAACAACTAGATTACATTTCTCTCTTCACTCATAACTCAATAACAATGCTTCAAATATTTTAAAGAACTTTTCATCCGCTTCTAATTCCTCATGTGATGCCATACATTGCCATCCTATTAATTTTGCCAAAAATGGCCAGGAACAAAGTACAACACATTAACCAATCACTGTGTATAAATGAATGTGGAACCTTTTTATAAAAAAATTTTAACACACACTCACACCGTGTACCACCTATTGGTGCTCAAACCCTTGACCAGGTGTTAAAACTCCCCAAGTCTACCACTGGAGCAAGAGTAAAGACTAGGAGGTGATACTTTCAATGACTCACGTTCAATTACAAATCCACGGTTAAGAGCAGTTTTAGGATGAAGGTCAACCATAACTCACTTATGATAGCATTGAAAAGATACACGGTTCTAATTTCAGGATCATAGCTGGATGTGGGCCCCACCATAGTGTGGGAAGTTGTTTGCATCTGTTCTGGTAGGGGCTCTGTTGGAGCCACTGTAATTTAATCATTTTATCCAAGCCGTCCAACCATTTTGCCACATCATTTTAAGTTATGATCTTAAATAACAAGACGGATCCAAGGCTTAACTAGACCACACAGATGTTTTGATGGCGCTGATATTTGTGTTTTCCCTTAAACATCACGGTGGGCCTAGGAAGATTTCAACGGTGGGGGCTAATTATCACCACTCCTTCCCGTGGTGTACTCCACCTTAGCCTTGGATCTGCCTCCTTTTAAGGCTCATGCTCCGAAATGACTTCTCCAAAATGGATGAAATACGGGCCCCACATCTTCAATAATCGAGTTGGCTTTGTGGTCTCATCATGATATATTTGTTTTACCCAAGCTGTCCAGTTATTTTAGTATATAAGCTTAGAAAATGAGGCCGATTCAAAAGCTCAAGTGGACAATACAGTAGGGATTGAACGCCCACCATTAATTTATTTTTTTTTTGGGACCGTAGAAATTTTGATCAAGCTTATATTTGTGTTTTCCCTTCATGTAGGAATAGGCGCCCTTACGAAAAGGTTAGATGGAAAATAAACATCCAGTGTGCCCTAGGAAGGTTTCAACGGTGGGCATATTATCCACACCGTTTCTTTGGTGTGGTCCACTTGAGCCTTGGATCTGCCTCGTTTTTTGGGATTATCCTTCAAATGATAAGTAACAATGGATGGACGGCGTGGATAAAACACATACATCATAGAGGGCCACACAGAACCCATTGGCAGGACTGAGTCCGTCCTATACGTTATCCGCGTCCAAGAATTATGTCTTATTATAACCCAACTGGCGAATTATTGGACGCTGCCTAATAGACTAATGAACCGGATTCGTGCCCCTCGAGACATTGGAGGTACTGTGCCTCTCTATACCATTTCAATCATTTCTGTACACGTGGCATACATTAACTACATCAAGCCCATTCATTTAGTGGGCCAAAAGGAGAATATGCAAATAATCTAATGTCGAGAACATTTAGATAATCTCAACTCATTAATCCATTGCACAAAAGAACTGTCACTAGCTCGGCTTCAATGAGTAAAGGCCCATTTGATCGACGGTTAGGATTAGTCCAATCGAAGTAATTTTTCGAGCAACGGCCAACCAACGGCGGATACCACAGGCCGCCTTGTTCAGACTGGCACGCATGTGCGACATACGTGGTACGTAGCCAAGTACAGTAATAATAAGTCCTTTTGCTTTAAACGCCCATATGAAAACAGCTGGTGGGCCCCACCGGCCGTCCTGCAGGTGTATAGTTATGGGAGGAGAAACCGTCCACGTTGCACCGTATGAAGTGGGCCGCATGTCCTGTAAAAGCCACGTGGCCTACGATTTTGACACTATTGAGAAACTGTCTCTTTCTCTACCGAAACAAAGCATCTCTTGGATCCATGAGGAGTACAGTAAAAGGTAGTCCGCGGAGTACTGAAACGGCCATCAAAGAGCTCTGTTTTCTATTAAAGAAGCTTCCAATAAAAGAGCCACTTCATTGCTTTATTATTTAATTATTATTTTATAATTTCTTTTTGTTTTGTGGTTTTAATGATGAGGAGTTATTCGATACGTAGGCAGAGTATGAGAACCGTAGGTATGCAATTGGAGGCCGTACACGTGGCACATATTCAACTGAATTCAGACAGGACAGATGATGGGCTCACCGTCAGATAGCGCATATAATTTTTTACACTATCTGGTTTTCTGATCTTTCGGACGTCTGTTGCTTGAATTATGACCGTTAATTAAGGATTTCTCATTTCCACCGTCCAGTGGATGTCGTCCAACTTTAAAGTTATGATCGTACGGTCTGTGTAAGTTTTTGCTTGTGAACCAACAATCTGTAGTGGGCCCCACTATCCAGAACGTTTGGCTTGATGTACCTGTACGACACGTGTACAATTTCAGTATTCAGACTTCTACCAAACCCTTCTCTGGGTGACGCGGTCGCCATCCGACCCTGTATGCCTGACCACGTGGGACCCACATCGTGACGTCACGTGCGGAGCCTAACACTAGGGGTGGGCCCCACATCCCCTCTCTATCTAATTCTTATCGTTTTGTGGGCTAGATGTTAAGGCTTATAATACATAAAATGACACATGCATCTGCCGTTGATCACACTCCATGGGCAGTACAACTACTGCAAGCCTTCCAAAAATAATAATAATCCCAAGATTAGTATTTTTATGATCTGATGATATATAATAATTCCAGCGTGACCAAACACTACCACCCCTTTTGACTAATGATGTATTTTATTCCATTGATGGGCCCCACCATATGTACGGTTGTTGAGTGATTTGAGACACAAGCATCCACATGCGATGCACACATCTAACCTACACGCGGCATACGTGGAGATCAATCCAAATAGTTCAAATGGTGGGGCCCACTTCACATGGAAAGTTTATATTCCGTCCATCAAATGAAATTATTAGAACGAAGACTATTCAAGGGTCCAGATTCGACAGACGAGTGTTCATTTGTGAAGGGTAAGGTCAAAACTGGGGCCCACGATTTGGGTGGTTCGATCTGAGTAGGTTCATGCCACGTGTACATGTGTATTTAGACTCCTACATTGCTAGAGCACCAATGTTTCAATTTATGTACATGGGGAGCCCATGGTTGTGATCAGGACCGTTGATAATGAAGCGTGTGCATATGTATTTAGATTCCCACATTCATGGGGAGCCTATGGTTGAGATCAGGACCGTTGATAATGCCGATTCACATGGATGGCCCATCAGCAAAAAATCACATACTCTCTCAGCTCTTCAATCGACGGCCCAAAAATAGACAAAGAAACAAGAATACAATAGCCGGTCACATTCAACCAAAAATGGCCAAAGATATAAGATTCTATGGCTGCAACGGTCCAATCTAAGTGATTTTTAGTGCATGGGGACCACGAAATAAAAAAAAAAAGAGGTACATATCCTTAGGTGGACCATTGTATAATAAATACTATAATAGACACCCATTGACTAATATTTTCATAAGGAAATGAATTGAAAAATGGAATAGCATCTGATAGGATCAAGCACTTTGTTTATTAAATACAGGATTATTGGGGAAATGCCATTTAAAAAACCCTTGATTGCACATGAAATAATGGTACATCCCCATTTAAAAAACACCCAAGATTAGTTTTTTCAACTCCAATTTTATAGGCCATGATATTTTGGGTCATGTTCAGATAAACCTTAGTTAGATCTAAGAATTAAAAATAAAAATAAATAAATTGTAAGTTCATGGGCTTGGTCTACGGATGTTGGTGGTGCACGTTTTCACGTTTCGGCCACGTTGTAATCCCAGGAGATTGCTCTGGGCAGTGTGCCAAGATGTAGAATATTGGAATGATCGGTTTGGATTAATGGGATAGTGGCTGTTTTTAAGTGGGGTTAGTGAGATTTGGTAGTAAGTTGAAATAGAATAAAAGACATTCTCCATTTAGTTGGGCTGGCATTGCATGGGTTAGCCATGGGCTCGAATCTTCTTCTCATGGGTTAGCCTTTTTTAGTTGCTTCGCAGTGGCGAATCTAACTAACTTCTCATACAGCTAGGAGCCATACATATCCACATGCAATGCATGTGAAAGATCTGAGCTTTCCATCAGGTGGGATACATTGTT
This sequence comes from Magnolia kwangsiensis, assembly GCA_037074715.1. Taxonomy (NCBI): domain Eukaryota; kingdom Viridiplantae; phylum Streptophyta; class Magnoliopsida; order Magnoliales; family Magnoliaceae; genus Magnolia; species Magnolia kwangsiensis. Next base: position 92,708,585 of record CM073585.1, read on the forward strand.
TAGATCTTTTGGCATAAAAATCAGGCCATTTCATGTGTCAGGTTGGTAATACGTGTCAAAACAAATGAACGGCTACAAAAAGGTCTAAAAGGCAATTTACTTCATTGTGGCCCAGGTCATAAGTGAAATTATCTGATTTTTTTAGTAGAATATCTGAGCATGGTTTCTAACCTTATAGAAAGCTCGGATTTCACACGTGTTTTATATTTGCACGTGTGCTTGCGCCTGGAGTTTACAAACCTTCTAACTAAAATATGAGAGATAGAGAGAGTTGGTCTATTCATCCGGTGGGGACCACCAAAACATGCCCTGGCACAAAATTCAAGCCCGCCCACTCATCAGGTTGGCGGCATATGTACCCAAAAGATACGGGCATCTAGAAGAAAATGACATCTTCTAAAGGGACCATCCAAAAAATCTTCACCATGGGCCCCACCTGATGAACGGTCCGGATCTCGCACCCATATGCCAGGTTGGCACATATCCTGCGAATCACATTTTCAATCTTCTATCGCTTATTATCTCTTTAGAAAAACAAAAATAAAAATAAAAATAAATAATAAAATAGCACGTGATCTCAACCGTTGGATGCGTTATTAGCCGTTGGTGATGGGGCATATTCTGTTCAAACTGTTATTAAGATTAGGAGAGTAGGTGTGGTCACATGCAGATAGGAATGATTTGTCTACAATATCTAATTTAAGAAGACTTCCAGGGGATTGAAAATGAGACATTTCCATCCAAAATGGTGGTTGGGATGTACCGTCCATTAGTGGGCCACATGCCTTGAAGTAATAACTGTTATAATCCCTAACAACCATAATCATTAATACACATATTTATAAGATAAATTGTTCACGTCGACTTTCATACACTACCCTTTCTCTCTGGCCAACCTGTCACTGGTGTAGAAAATCGAAGCCGTGCAAAAGGTGGGTCGCACCGTAGAGATCAACTTGGATGAAAATGAGAACCGTCCGTGCATCTGGGAGAACGCACTGTAGGAAGCAATGAGGAGCTGACGGTATGATTTAATCTAAGTGTGTGGCCCAGATAATGAGTTTATTTGCTCAAGTTCTGCTCCGGATAATCTTTATGGTGGGGTCCACCTTTTTCACGGATGCGATTTCCTAACATGTGATGAATTGGCAGGAAGAGAGGTGTTGTATGTGAAGATTTCTTTACGCTGGCCATCCGTATGCAAGCACACTTACCGATACGACGCTCGTGTGGTAGATCTGAGCCTTCCATCGAGTGGGTCACACTTTTCAGATTTCCTGGCTTAAAAATCAGGCTGTTTTACTCAGACGGGGTGCAATGTCCAGAACGCTAAAAAGGGAAAGTTTTGGCTGTCCATTTATTTTTTTAACATTACCTAACTGTGACGTGGCCTGATTTTAAGCAGGCGGATTCAGTGGATCCAGGGAACCACTATCCGTGATTGTGGACGCCCATCTTGATGTACGTGTCTTATATCCACGCCGTCCATTAGTCAGGCAAGCTCATTTTAGGGCTTGAGCCCAAAAAAGGAAAGGAGATTTGGATCTTAGGTGGACCACACCACAAGAAAGAGTAGTGAGTGAACGCCCACTATTAAAAACTTCCTAAAGCCACCCATAATGTTTATTTTCCATACGACACCCCATAATGTATATTCACCATAAAAAACATAATTATTAGCTTGATCCAAAACTTTTGTGGGCCCAAGAGGTTTTTAATGGTGGGCGTTCACTCACCACTCTTTCCTGTGGTGTGGTCCACCTGATACTTGGATATGCTTCATTTTTGGATTTATACCCTAAAATAAGCTGGTAAAATGGATGGACGGCGTGGATATAAAATATAATCATCACCATGGACCCCACAATCATGGATCCACCGAGATGAATAGTTCCTAGGATCCGCCCATTCCAAGTTCGATATTAAGCCAGCAAACGCAAGAGCATTTCCATCATGATGAAAGGATAGGATCTCGCACATGCATTCCATATTGGCACGTGTGCTTGGGCATGGATGGGGAGCCGCGGCGTAGATGCGCAGGCCCAAAACACAGGCCAGCCCAGTCACCGTGTGGGACGCGGATTTCCTGCCAAAGCCTTTGGGAGGAAGTTCCTGCGCAAGGATGCTAGGTAGGGCCCACTGCCATGGTTATGGGAATCTACTCCGTTCATCCGTTTGGTGAGATCATTTTATCGAAATATGCCAAAAATGACGTGGATCCAAAATTCAAGTTGTCCACACGAGAGTAAAAATTGGGGAAATAAATACTTACGGTTGAAACCTTCCTGCACTCCACCTTGATGTTTATATGCCATCCAAACCATTTACAAGGTCATTACCACTAGGATGCAGTGAAAATACAAAAAAAAAAAAAAAAAAAAAAAAAAAAAAAATTGGCCTAAAAGAAACCTTTTATGGCCAGAAGAATGTTTCAACGGTTCTCACTGAATGCCCACTGTTTCCTCTCGTGTGGCCCACTTGAGTTTTGGATCCAACTATTTTATAATCTAATCATGTAAAATGAGCTCGCAAAACGGATCAACGGAATAGATTGCTCACTAACATGGCGGTGGGAGCCACACAGCATCCTTGCGCGTGTGGGCGGCACGTGTACAAACAATAGACAGTTAAAATGGTGGGCCTCATTCCCCATAAGACTTCCATATTTGGCTTGGTGTTCATACCATCATTACTATATAAACGACGGCTGTGATTTTAATATGAGATGGTGACCATAGGCCAGATGAGGGGCCACCATCCACATAGATGTTTGACATGAGCATTGATGGTGGGCCAAGGCAAGCTGTGGATTAAGACGACTGAAAAACGAAGTGACAATGAGTAGAAGTAGGGCTACTTTGAAGACTGTTTGATTAAAGGAGCCTCAATGACAAGTAGCTAAACTTGAAAAGAGGATAGAGATCTCATCCATTGATGATATTTAAGATGACAAAACCTTGATAATGAAAGGTCAGTGTAAGAGAATTGATAGATTGGCAGGCATGTGAGAATTGTTTTTTTCTTTTTTCAAGGGCATAATGATACATTGGACGGTTATATAAAACAAGCCGTCTAAAATACCTTTTTCCTTAAGATGCAATGTTTGAAAATCCTTTCATGTCATTGTTAAGATTTTAGAAATAATAAATCAATAACAAAAAAAATGTAAGAATGCCTTGGTGTGATTTTAACAGCAGTAAATCAAACACAAGAACTGACGGTCAAATATAAATATTAATACAGGCAAGTAATTTATAATCATTGTGTATTTCTTTTATGTTATTGTTGTAATTGATAAAACAAGCATGTAATAAATAATGTTATGTCTGAGGCATTTAAGGTTGCAGGCAAAGTCAATACTTTAAATATATGTCCCTATCATTTCAAAATCTGATTATGAAACAATCCTACACCATTATGCTTAGGGGTGGGAATGGGGGAATAAGTCAATGCTTTAAATAGGCATGGCCCACTAATGCTTAGGAGTAACCTTATAAGCCAAGGCCTATGTTGGAGTCAGTGTCTTAGAATACTATCTATGCCATAATTCACTAGCCATATGGATATAATTGGGCAGATCTCATTCGTTGATTATAGTGACCATGAGTATTAAATTGGATATAAAATGTTTTAGATAGATTTAGTGTTATTCTCATCTTATAATCATTTACTTTGATGAAAAGTGATTACTCTAATAGTCATTAGGAACTTGAGATTTAACATGACGATCATTGACCTAGGAGAGTCATGGTTAATGGATCTCAGTACCATGCTAAACCATGATTATTACAAGTGCGTGGGACACACCCGTCGACATCAATTCATGATATATATGGTTATCTTGTGTGAAAGTATTGACTTGGGTTAGGATTGGTAGTCTCCAGCATCGGAAGCATACTTTGTGTTGGTTTATGCCTTGCCCTTACCTTGCATAAGGAAGTCATTTACATGAGTCAACTTAAACGACTCGAGGAGCTTGGTAAGAAAGGTCATGTGTGCAAGCTAAAAAATTCATTGCATGGGCTTAAGAAGTATCTAGGGAAGTGGTATAAGGGCGTGTTTGGATTAGAGTAAAGGATTGTAGAGTATCGTATTAAGGGGCTAGATGGGACATGTCCCTCGTTTGGAAATGAGCGGTCAGGAGACGTATTCGATGCGCGCGAATACAGCGCGTAACCAGTTGGCTGATTGATTGCATTGTACGAGCAGACGACTATTCAGGCACAAGTCCCGTTTCAACAGTGTATTGCATTGAAGCGTCTTTAAGTTGGTTTCTACTCTTTTTTCATCTGCTATTTGAGAGAACGTATGCCACATATACGTCGTTTCCAAACATTGATCTGTACCACAAATTGTATACATGGAAGGACAATACATCATATCCAAACATTGCATTTGACACCTTTTTGGTGGATGTATTCTGAAAATCACCCAACGTATACGTAAACAGTACCAGAATACAATACAATACAATCAAAACGTGCATCCAAACACATCTTAAGCTATTCGATTCCTATAGGATGGATATTGTGTATTATAGGTGTGAGTACGATTGCTGTGTTTAATACATGATACTTGAGGCTGTGTCCTATGTTTTACTAATGCTTTATGTAGATGATATGCTGATTACTGCAAAGAAAAAGAATGAAATATTTTTGCTTAAGTATCTGTTAAGTAAAGAGTTTGACATAAAGGATATAGGTGCTGCGAAGAAGATCATAGGCATTGAGATAAACAAAGATAAAAAGTATAAGAAGTTGTGGCTTTTTCAAAAGGAATATGTATAAAAAGTGCTAAAGAGGCTCCACATGAAATGTTTTAAGCTTATTAGCACACCTCTGACAAGTCATTGGCGGCACAAGCATGCCCATGTACAGTCCACGAGCTACGACTTTAAATCCATGTACAGTCTTACCTAAATCTTAATTGGGCTAGGCCAACTCCTACCATCAAAATACAAAGCCCACTAATACTATGGGTGTGTTTAGTTATACTAAATATCATGAAATCTTATTATGTTTTGCATCAAAGTAGACTGATTAATCATAAATTTTCATGATATTTGATGTAACCAAATGCATCATAAATTTCATCATTTGTCTTACCACCATGAAATCGGTAGACCCTATTGTTATCACTCTCATTATAGCATATATCATCATGTCAGGCAGATGAGAATGACATCACACACTTTTTATCTTATAATCTCCCCAATGCAAACTCAGCTACCATCGAAGCTGTCTCTTGAGGCCCCTTACCATCTCTGACACACTTGACAACGGCCTTAGCCATCTTATGGCAATACAATGATGTCCTTGCCTTGACAAAAACCTCAAATACTTGATCTGAAATTTCACAGATGATTGTTGATCCAATGGGTCACCGCATAAATGTGGTATAGGCACAGTGTTTGAAGTATTGATAAGTTTCGTTAGTTGGAGATATAGAAACATATTAATAGTGTTGATAATATCATTGATAGCTGGAAATGCGGGGAAGCACTGGAAAAATAATAGAATTTTTCAGTGAAATTAAGGAGATGCTAAAATGCACATATTTTCATATTTAGGAATAAAAAAATATATATAAAGAATGCATACATAATAAATTTTCATTTAATAGGGGACTAAAAGTATGTGCTATCATAAGAAATTAGTTCAATCATACCATCTATTTCATTTATTTATCAAACCATCTAAACATCCATCTATATTTCAGAATACCGACAACACGATATTTCTCCAAAAAATCATCGACAACCGGAAAAAAAATGAAAAATTGTAGTCTCAATATCGTCCATGTAACAATAACAATAATAATGTAAAATTATCATCGACAAATTAAACACTTCATACAACCACGAGCTCATAAAAATAATTTAAAATGAAAACTCTTTTTAAAAAAATGAATTTTAGGTGATATTGATATGTTGACAATATTATCGAAATATTGTTAATACACCGATGATACGAATGAACTTGAAATTTAGATAATTGAAAATATCGACGATATCAATACATTGGCAATACAAGCACCACTTGGAATTTATATAGTAAAAAATATTGGCGATATCAATACATTGGCGATACTTAGTACATTGGCGATACTTAGTGATACATTAATGATACTTTGAATTTATGACCTACTAGTGTTATTGGTATCACCGAGCTAGAGATAAAGACAATATATATCATGGATATTTCAATAATATCAAGGATAATTCGAATAAGACAAGCTATAGTTAATAGTGTTAGAGTCATCAACAACTCTCATCATTTGATTATTTTGAGTTTTTACTTATTGATGGTTGCCAATTTTTTAGTTAACTTTTGGTTGGTAGCTAATAAATTGAATGACTACTGGGGGAGCCTCCATACTAGATAGAAATTGAAGTACCGTGGATGTATAATATAGTCCAAGTGCATCGATTACGACTATAGTGGGCCCACTAGTATGCTCAATTTAAATAGATGTATTACAAAATAGCCCATCACCATGGTGTCCCACCAAATCAACTATCTTGATCCACATCACAATTGCAATGTGTGCAATTGATATGGCTCATGATCACTTTATTGGGAGGACATGGTTATTCTACAATGTTTGTAGAGTAAACTCATTTGATAAAGTGATTTGTGGGGCTACCGTGGTATATCATATGTCAAATCAGTATATCATATGAAACCCATTATTTTTCATCTAAGAGCCCAACAATTTGGCCTATCCAAGTTTTGCGGGGGAGGGGGGTGGCATGTACCATGTAAAATTACATGCGTAAAACCTGTACGGTATAATCAAGAGGTTTATTGGATCAAACAAAATATTATGCATTAACAATTTGTTCTTATACGCTAATGATGCGCTACATGTGTAATGTTATGTTAAATGACAAGCCGTAGTTTTGACTGGATAAATTTGCCTAGACTACCCTCTTGCCAAAGCAATCTACTGATCAACCCAAAGTTCTGATGGGCATAGCAAGCCGTAGAGCATACATTTGAATAGATCGGGTGCAGAGTGCAATGTATGAAAGGTAATGCTTAAGGAATTGTATGTGATGCTATATGTGTGATGCGGTGTTGAATATAACACATACGACAAGCTATAATTTTGATTGGTTAAATCAACCTCGATAAGCAGGGGGGTGAGAATGGAGTAGAAGTTGCACAATGCTAATATATATTTGAATGAATCTGATTAAGTTTAGGCGAAGGGGTGGATGGATTTGTCGTGAAGATAAACTTGAGTAGTTGGGTTGATGTTTTGGTGGCTCAGTAATGTAGAACATGTCACAGATTCGTTTCTAGCATGGTTGGGCTAAAAGAAGGTGGGTCGTAAATTGACCGTAACTTTTGATTCGAGTATTGTTACGGGGCGCACAACCTATCAATCTTTACTGAAACGGGCCATTCGAAGTGAATCGACCCACTATGTGGGTCGCGTTTATCCGTTTCATCAAAAAATACGCGCTTTCAGCTCAAAAATGAATTTTAAAAAAAAATTACTATTTTTAGTAATTTTAATTTTTTAATATTTTTAGAGTTTTAGATTTTCTTTCATTTTAGAAATAACTTTTAGTTATACTAAGACTCTTCTAAAGAAAGTTTATTTGCAATTTTTATTTTTAGAAGTTAGGCTTTAGAAGAGTTTTATTAGAATTAGGATTTGTCTTAGAGTTAGAATTGTGCTATTTTTGGTAATTACGAATTTTAGTTTATTTTTTTCTATATTAATAGTGTAAGGAGACACATTAGACAATTATCAATCATTCATCGATTAATTTCAAATTTTATTAGAATTTATTTCTATTCTCTCGCTTTCTTTCCTTGTGGATTCGAGAAGTCTTTATGAGGAGTCCAGAGAAGCTCCGTGGATTCGGAGTAGTTATCCTTGAGGAAGACTGTGATCGACCTCATCACGTTCATCCCTGCGTCAATTGGTATCAGAGCGAGGATTTTTCTTGGGCCGATGACAAATAATGAAGGTATGAATCAAAATCTTATGGATAGTGATCTAGGGATTCGTTATCTTTTGAAAAGGATGGAAGCTTTCCACCGGGAGAGTCAGTTGACCATGCAAGGGTAGCAGGCAACCCTCAACCGTATTGTGGATACACTAATTCTGCCCCAATCTCAAAGTGATGCTCAACCGCTTGTGGCCGCTGTACGACACAATCGCAATTTCTACAAAGCACCATCAGATGATGGTAAATCATAAGCCACCACTTCGATTATGAGGGAGCCGTTATAAATGCCAAAGCTAGAAATAGAATTACAGCGAGACAACATCTTTCGAATAAGGTGCACTGCATACAAAAAAGTCTGCAATGTGATCATCGATGTCAAGAGCGATGAGAATTTCATGTCGAAAATAATGGTGAAAAAGCTATAACTGAAAACAGAAAGACACTTATCTCCATACACGATTGGATGGATCAAGGAGGTCAACAAAATAGAGATAATTGAACAATGTCGTATATCTTTTTCCATTGGTAACTATTATAAGGATGAAGTAATGTGTGACGTGGTCGATATGGAAGCTTGTTACATGTTACTTGGTTAACCTTGGCAAAATAATATTCATGCTACACATAGGGATCGAGATAACCTATTTATCTTTATTAAAGATGGTAAAAAGATCATCCTTATGCCTATGGGAAGGGAGAACCAACTCAAGACTTCTAAAGTTGAGGAAACATCTCTCACAACTAAACAGGCTTTTGTTAAATAATTTGAGGAAACAAGAGATGTATATCCATTAGTTGAAAAGAAAGAATATATTAAGTCTGTAAATATCCCAGAAGATTTGAAGCCAATGTTACAGGAGTTCAAGGAGATTGTGCTCGATGAACCCCCCAATAAATTGCCTCCCATACGAGATATACAAAATCACGTTGATCATGTCTCAGGGGCAAGTCCGCCTAATTGCCTACATTATCAGAAAAAATATGAGATCTTAAAGACAGATGTGAAAGAACTGATCAATATTAGTCAAGTAAAGGAAAGCATGAGTACATGTATTGTGTCAGCTCAAGAGCTTAATACCAAGTACAAAAAAATGGCTAATGAACATTGGCATCAGAAGTTATCTCAGACTCATGTGTCTCTTGGGTAACTCGAGGACGAGTTTTTTTTCAAGTGGAGGGGTTTGATGTAGAACGTGTCATAGATCCGTTCCTAGCATGGTTGGGCCAAAAGAAGGTGGGTCGTAAATTGGCCGTAACTTTTGATTCGGGTATTGTTACGGGGTGCACAACCTATCAATCTTTACTGAAACGGGCCATTCGAGGTAAATTGACCCACTATGTGGGTCGCATCTATCCATTTTGTCAGAAAACATGCGCTTTTAGCTCAAAAACGATTTTTTTTTTTAAATTACTATTTTTAGTAATTCTGATTTTTTAATATTTTTAGAGTTTTAGTTTTTTTTTTTTTTCTTTTAGAAATAACTTTCAGTTATACTAGGACTCTTCTAAATAAAATTTATTTGCAATTTTTATTTTAAGAAGTTAGGCCTTAGAAGAGTTTTATTAGAATTAGAATTTGTATTAGAGTTAGAATTGTGCTATTTTTGGTAATTACGAATTTTAGTTTATTTTTTTTTAATATTAATGGTGTAAGGAGACACATTAGACAATTATCAATTATTCATTAATCAATTTTAAATTTTATTAGAATTTATTTCTATTCTCTTGCTTGCTTTCCTCGTGGATTCGAAAAGTCTCTGTGAGGAGTCTAGAGAAACTCTGTGGATTCGGAGTAGTTATCCTTGAGGAAGACGGTGATCGACCTCATCACGTTCATCCCTGCATCACTTAGGTAGTTAAAGGTGGGCTTGGCTAGGCTAACATGGGTTGGACTCCTTTCCTTATACTCTTCTTCTCCTTGGTGGGCAGATGAAATGAGAGATGGATGGGAAGATGGTAGAGGCTTGGTGGAGATGTGTTGTATGTTAGGGGATGGATTGAAATGAGAGAGGAATAGGCTACTTGTAGTATTTTGGGTTGGGTTTTTAGTAATTTTGGAGAAGCTCGGGGGTAGGTAAAGGTTCGATGGTTGGGATTTGAGATTGACACATGGTGGAATGTGAGTGGTTGGATCAATGGCATGGATTGTAATTTAGGAAAGATGGGGAGAACTACGCGGTCTTTTTCCTTTACCACACGTTTTTGGGCAAATTGGAGTAACCCCGCTTGATGTGCACCCTTTCCTGCCAAAGTAGGAGAGGTGCCACAACATGAAACCAAGCCAAAATTTACATGGGTGACGTCATTACCCCACCTAACCTCCCTATAGAATTTGGAAGGTTTCATGTAGTAAGTGGCACATTGAGTGTCACTCAGAGCATGACTCAGCTCCAAATTTTGAAGGGGGTGCTCCTAGAGTTTGGTGTGTTACTTTTTGTTCATCCGAATTTGCTTTATTGTGGTCCTAAATGTTAATGAGACTAGGTTTGGGCTTAAAACTGGGCCTAATTTTGAGTTGATTAGGTTGACCAAATTGACTAGATTGACTAGGTTTGCTAGGTTTGATTAAGTTAATTGAGTGGATTGGATGGAGTTTAAATGGGTGATCTGATAAGCTTATTACCCAAGGGTGGGGGGTCTACATGACCACAATGCATATTTGTCATCCAACCTATTGATAAGGTCATACATAACTGAATGAAGGGAAAATACAAATATCAGCTTGATCCAAAACTTCTGTGGCCCAAAAGAAGTTTTTAATGGTGGGAGCTCAATCACCACTGTTTCCTATGGTGTGGTCCACTTGAGCTTCCGATCTACTTAATTTTTGGGTTCACACCCTAAAATCAGCTGGAAAATGGATGGATGGTATGGATATAAATCACATACATCATGGCAGCCCCAGAGTGTCCACCATGTGATCCACATACCTATTTCTAATCGTGGGGCCCACCTTGATCTATGTGTCCTATATCCACACCGGCCAACATTTTCTCTACATCATTTTAGGGCATAAACCTAAAAAATGAAGCAAATCCAAATCTCAAGTAAACCATGCTGCGAGAAAAAAGTGGTGATTGAACACCCACCATTAGAACTTCTTGGCAGCCAAAAAAGTTCTTGATCAAGCCGATATTTCCGTGGACCCTTCATTCATCTTTGTGACCTAGGTTGGAAGAAAAATAAACATTCAAATAGCCCCTAAAAAGTTTTTAATGGTGACAATTCAATCTCCATTATTTCATAAGGTGTGGGGATATTATTCATTTTTGGGATGTTATCCTAAATTGAGCCGTCAAGACCAATGGCCAGAATGGACACAATTTACATACATCACAATTGCCCTGCAGTGAGGGATTCAAGGATCCATTTGGTGTCTATCCTATCTTGCCCACATTCATATTAGCCTAAGCATGACCAGATAAGATTTGATTGGACAACAAGCTATTGTTAAAAATCAGACGACACAAAGCATGTGTGAAAGTTGTTTGATTAGGCAAGTAGGTCCACCTTTGACAATACTCTATAACCTAATTAGGGCTGTCAATGACCCGATAGTCTTGAAGGGCCTCCGGGCTTGGGCTGTATTGGGCTGTGTTTAGGGTGGTGTATCACGCCCGACAGTTGTGCTTGGGCTTAAATCAGGAGCCCAATTGCAAATCAGGCTGGACTGGGCTTAACACCCCAGAGCCCATAACCCAGCCCAGCCCATTAAAACTTTTCTAAACCTAACTTTCCCCTTTCTTTCTTTCTCTTTGTCTGTCTCACACATGAGGAATACCAAAATAATATCATTCATCGACTAAGATATTCAGGGCTCGGGCTCGGGCTCGGGCGGACTTTGGGTAAATCTCCTAGGCTGGATTTGGGCTGGACTATTTAAGTCCATTCCAAGCCGGGCTGGATTTGAGCTTAGGCCGGTTTTGGACAGAGTTCAGCCTGCCCTAACTCGGCCCATTAACAGCCCTACACCTGATCAAATCCTTTCCCATTTCCCATGTGCTTGTGCAGAGTTCATAAGCAGCACAAGTCTCAGTTTTAATAGCAATTTAACATTGTTTCCAACAATTTGAGCCCTTAAAGGTTTTAGATCATGGCATATGGCATATGATGTGACCCACCTAATGGATGGCTTCCATTCTACCACGTGTGCCATGTTTACACCTGAGTTAGTGCATAGATATGCTCCCTTGTATAACTCCCCACAATCATTTTGATCCCTTGATCCTTGCCATCCAATCAATGGCTTAGAAAATGGACAGTTTATATTAATTATACTACAGATAACTTGTGGTTGAAATTACTCCACGTGCATTGCACATTCATTTTTTTATTAGTGTCCCAAAAAACAAGAATGTGGCCAACATACTTTTTATCCCTTTCGTTTTTTTCAGAGGGCCCAATTCATCATACGACGGTCTGGGAGATATTGGCCTATCGTAATGTGTGGGCCACCTGACCTCACCTTCTTCATAACAACTCTAGCATGGGCTGGACCCAAATTCCCCAAATGACCTTTCACTTCCCTCAAAAGCCACTCCAACGGTTCAATTTATCTTGCTTTCCTATTTTGGGATGAGATTGTGTATCCCCTGGGGCTTGAGCATATTGATCAAGAAATCCTAACCATTCATTTATACCGTTAACAAATGGATGGGTAAACGTAAAATTGTGAGTGGTCCAAAATATAAAGAAAAAATCATATGGTTATTGTTATGGGAAAATGCAGTCCGGCCACTTTCGAAGACAGCTTGGCTCGAAGAACACCCGACCCGTTCCCACGTTACATTGTGAAGGGAAGTTGGCATCCATTCCCATGGGTGTCTTCGGCATAGCATGATCCTAAGTTTCCGTCCGCTTGCGCCCACCAACGATTGGATAACTCAATAAAGTCAAAGGACCATCGAGAATAGATAGACCCGGCGAAGGATTAGTTCTGAACTAGAGTTGAATTGATTTAGTCCTGATCAGCTCAGCTCAGGTCGTCTTCAGTCAATCAGTAGAGCTCAACTTAGATTATCTCCTGTCAATCGGCAAAACTCGGCTTAAATCAGCTCAGCTCAGGGTTCCCCCAAGTAGCACATGATTCGAAAATAACTGTCAGCACCCACCTCTCGCGTGACTATCCTTTGCATGATCCAAAGGTAACTGCCTGTATTCATCACTCGTGCAGGTTCCACCCAATGGCTAAGATTGTACCTAAATTGGCGGACCACCTGACCTTATATACACTATAATAAGTCAACAGGAGGAGGTATGCAAATCTATCACCCTAACACATCCCAACACAACTATTTTTAGATTCTTAGCCTGATTTTGGCATTGGAGGGTCTCCTGCTCTAGCTAGGTTTCTTTTATCTACTTCCTATTGCATGTGCTTGAAGGTCGGAGGAGGGTGGTCCAGATTCTTACATCAACCTTTATTATTAATTCTTGAAAGTTTTTTATTATGCTCCATCCACCCTTGGGTCATGAATTTGGGCGGTCTGGACTGCCCATGTGTATGGTTGAAAAGTCACCACCATTTTTAAAATTGTGCTCAACTACCACAGCAGTCTAGAGCTTGACTGAAGTGTCCGTTCGATGATCGAGGGAAGCTGCAGTTTGCTCCATTCCGATGGACTGGAAACCTCTGCAACCCTTGTTTGATGAGACACGAAAAACAACCAAGTTTGTGGGGCCACCATCTTGTATATGGTTGATCCACTCCATCTATCAGGTTCTGTTCTTAGATGTTAGGCCTTAAGGCCAATGATTACCACGATGGTGGCCCCACATACAAATTTACGGCTGGCATCTCATCTCCATTGTTTCATGTGGTGTGGCTCATATGAGTTGTTGATCTTTGGCCTAAGGACTAACATCTAAGGATAGAACCGGATAGATGGAGTGGATTTAAGATATAAAACAAGGTGGCCCCCGAGATTTCGTTATTTTATGCCCACTGCCTGTACCCCAATGGGACGGTGACGTATGTAAGTTGAGGTCATAGGTCAAATGAACCAGATCGTGGTCCACTAGCAGTCGTCAGATGGATAAGATGGAAAGAAAAAATAAAAAGAAGATATATATTAGAAATACTGTGGTGTACTCGTGAGCACTGGAAGTTATAGTGCTTATAGTGCTAACGGTACCATCAGTTCACTTGGACAGTCCAACCTAACGATCTGAACCGTCTATTAAATCCAGAACATATTTCATAGACCAATATTCAAAAAATTTCACTGATCGGATCATCCAATCCATCCTTGATTTTTATATACTTTCTATAGCTATTTCATTTCCAAGCAATTGATCGGATGGTTATGATTGCCTAAAAAACGTGAACCTTTAGAATCATGAGTAATTGAGACAAGATCTATATATGGATCAGATTGTTGATTCGAACTATGTTTTTTACAAACAATCTTGACTACCCATCTTAAAGGATATTGATCAAACGGTTAATATTCTTCAGATTGATGTGACGTTGCTATGGTAGCCCACGAATTGTGCTTTGGACCTAATGAACGGTCTTGATAATCCAGTTGGACCGTATAAGTGTCCTAATACAACTAGGAGTACTATAACTTGTAGTGCTCTCAGAACACCAAAGCATTTCCATATATGTTAATATAAAATAAAAACCACCAAACCCACTCATTCGTTTGAGCGTCAGCTGGGCCAACCTGTTATCTTATATTCCACTTGGATTGAGTACTGCCTCTGTCTGAGCTCGAACTGAGTACTTTCATTTTCTATTTTATCACCTGTATGATATAACATGACAGAATTTAATTGACAATAGATTACTATTACAAAGTAAATATTTAACCGAATAACTTTCGTACATGCTTTATATAAGTTACATTTATAACAACGGCTTACTACCAAATCAAATATAACCACATGTGGTTGAGACAGGTGTCTCATGGGCCTGACTGCACGCATTGTCATGCTTACTACACACACACACACACACACACACACACACACACACATATATATATATATATATATATATATATATATATATATATTCACCATTGAAAGAGCACCATCTGTGGACCACTAATCATGTGGACAACATATCAAATCTTGCTACATTGCTTGGTGGGCCAGAAGTAAATGTCACAAAGTTATTGGCACGTAAAAAGGTGGGACCCAGCTCTGAATAAAAAGCCATTACGTACTTGGAAGTGGGCCAAAAGGGGCATTACAAAATTTATGTGGGCCCAGAGATTTATGAGCCTTTTAGGGTTTTTCTTTTTATGGTTCTCCTTCAAATGGGGTTGTATGGGTCGTGGCTATTGTGGGCCTAGTCCACTTTGTGCGCGTTTCGACCAAGCCCAAAGGGTTGTGTTCTCGGCCTGATGAGTACGGACCTGGGCTGACATCTTCAAAACTATTGGGGTAGAGTTCTTAGACAGTAGGCCAGGCCCATGTGTGTAATCAATAGTCTTGTCTAGGTCCAGTCTCTTGATGGACAAATCTCATTATGGCCCACTTGCATACCTTCAGGTAAGAGGATAAGACTAAGTGACCAGGATAAGATGTGGCAAGCACATGGATGGTGGGCCACTTCCTGCACAGATGAAGTGGAGAGAGAGAGAGAGAGAGAGAGAGAGAGAGAGAGAGAGAGAGAGAGAGAGAGAGAGAGAGAGAGAGAGAGAGAGAGAGAGAGAGAGAGAGAGAGAGAGAGAGACATGCTGCACATCTAGACCGTTCATTAAACGGGACACCTCTTGGATTAGAGATAGCCCAAAAATCTGAGTGGATATTCGTAAGCACCCAACTCCTTTCTTATTTGTTTTTTTTGTCATCATACATTTGGCGCAACGTACAGTAACGCGGTTCAACGCATCCTGCTATTACTCACTCCAAAAGGAATGGACATCAAATCTGGACCATCCAATTGATAGGCCACCTCTTGAATGGACCATATATGGTATCCACTATGCTTAGGTTGTCCTAACAAATTGATTAATTGCCCAACTTTTGGAAGGTTGACAAGCGTCCAAAGCAACCCTTTGATCAAAAGGTTAGGAAAACCCAATTGTTTTTGGATGAACTCTAATCCAACAGGTAATCTATAAGATGGACGTTTGTGATGTATGAAGTTGTCTTGATCGAGACTGTTAATATGGTGGGCCACCACATAGATGGTTGGTCTAATCTAACTGCTGATATCTTTTTCCTATTACCCATCCACGTGGTGGCCCACCAGATCAACAGTCCCGATCACTATAGTATGGTGTTACGTACCACTTTCATACGCTACGTAGGGTTAAAACACAGGTAGGTTGGTCAACCTAGCCTAACCTGACCTCAAGAAGACCCAACCCAAACTGTTTCCAACCAGAATTTCAACCCAGGTTTTCAATCCAAAACCTAACTCCATTAGACCCAACGCTAGCTTCTGTTTCCTTCACTGATAGTGTTCTGGTACACGTGTTTGCCATCCAAACAGGCAACCTGGTGGGGCCCATTATAGATTGTCAAAGCCCAAAGATCAGATTAATCTGAATTGTTCATACTAACCGTATCGAAGAAGCACTTTGAAACTCACAACTGGACGGTTGGAAAGTAAAAGAAAGTTAGAAAAGATTCAACACCATTGATAATCAACGGTGGTTAGTCTAGATTTGAATTGAGTATTTTTCCCTTGACATGGACTCCCCACCTTAACATGATGTGGTGGAATTTGATTGGGTGACACCATCTATCAGAGCTTCTGATTAAAACTTATTTAAATACGTTGGTGAAGTTTCATATATGATAAGTGCACGTTAGAATAAAAATAGATGGTGACAAGGTGATACAAATCTATATAAATAAGAATTTCCTGTAACGCGGGAAATGGATTGGCTACTCCCCAGCCACTACTGGCCAATGATCGGTGGTGGGTGCTCTATGGGCCCACCATGATGTATGTGCTTCATCCATGCCGTCCATCTATTTTTCTAGAACATTTTATAAGAAGAAATTGAAAACGAGGTATATCCAAATCTCAAGTGGGCCACATTAAAGGAAACAGTATTGAATGAATGTGGACTATTAAAAACTTTTTGGGGGACATAAAAGTTATAGATCAAGATGATCTATGTTTTTTACTTTCATCTGGTTTTGTATGACCTAATCAACAGATTGGATGTCAAATAAACAGTACAGTGGACCTTAGGAAGATTTTAATGGTGGGTATCCATTCATTATTGTTTTCCTGTGGTGTGGTCCACTGAGATTTATATTCTTTTCATTTTTTGAATCAAGTACTAAAATGATCTGTAAAAATGGATGAAAGGAATGGATAAAGCACATACATCATAGTGGGGCCCACAGAGCACCGACCACCAGCCACGGGGCTGGTGGGAGGGGGAGTAGCCAATCGGTTCTCGTCCTGTGAAGTTAGGTGGGCTCCATATGTTAGTTTGTGAGAAATCAATCTCATCCATCCGTTTTGTCAGATCATGGCCCAAGATAGATGAAACAAATTCGATACTTAACTGGCCTTATGACAAGAATAGTGAGGAGTGAAACCGTTAAAACGTTACCAAAGCCTATCTAAACCGTTCATAAGTTCATTTCCACTTGGATGAAGTGAAAACATAGAAATATTATAGATGAAGTGAAAACATAAAAATACTAGGGGGCGTTTGGCGCATGGTATTAGATAGGATTCGGTGGGATGGAATTGTATTTCGTCCTGTGCCGATTCTACTCAATTTTAGCAAGTTGTGTAGGTCCCATCATGATGTGTGGTCCATATCCACACCGTCCACCCATTTTTTGAGATCATTTTAGAACATGGGCCAAACAATCAGGTAGATATAAATCTCAAATGGACTCCACCATAGAAAGCAGTTGGGATTAAATACTTACCGTTGGAAACTTCTTTGGGGCCACATAAGTTTTCAATCTTTCTCATTTTTAGGCCCATGCCATAAAATGAGGTTACAAAATAGATGAACGGTTTGGATATAACACATATGTGTTATTCTCAATAATTTCAAATGACACTAGGTATATTCATGCAATGTACCACCGCGTTACAAACATAGAATAGAATGAAATTATGTTTTTTTTAATCCCATCCCAACAACCCTTCCCCATGCCATCCGCCAAACACCCCCCTAATATTATCGCATCGTTACAATCCCTTCCATATATAATTATTACGGTTTGTTTTTAATCCCATCCCACCTGATCCTTCCCAATAACATGCGCCAAACACCCCCTTAGCATGATGTAAGTCTTCTGTGGGCCAGGAATGTTTCAACGGTGGGCATTTCTTTACTTTTTCTGGGTTACGGCTAAATTGAGTTTTGGATTTGGTTTTTTTTTTTTTTTTGGGCTCGTGTCCTAACAAGAACTGATGAAACAGATGGACGGGGGATTTCTCACAAACATCACGAGTTGGGCCCACCTAGCTTTGCAGGGAATCCGCGTCCAATCGACGTCCGGTAGGTCCACCGTCACGTAGTTACAACTGTCATCTTCACAAGACTTTTGGGTATGGTACGTTTTTACGGATGGTCCACCAACAGTCGGCAATGACGTTTGCCACGTGTACGGTAGAGAAGCTGTCATAACAAAAGGCCATACCGCAAAGCGCGGATTTTCTGTACAGCTGAAGCGCATTCACATTCGACATCCCACGTTTGTGTTGCTTAACAAATGCTACGCGATTCGCGCGAGAGACAGAAGAAACAGTTTATAATACACGTGCCAACGTGTTACACGTATGCAAAATCCAGAACGCTCTTCAAAGCGCATCACGAAGTGAAATTTAGTACCGTCAGCTAATCTCATGGGCCATGTATATACGTGCAGTATGGACCGTCGGTCATCGGTCATCTCTCCTCCAACAATCCTGGATGAATTCATCAGCCTCACACGTGCCAACTAGGCACATGCGTGTAAGATCGACCCCACGCTTCAAATGGGGCCCAACGAGAAGTGATGTTGGTAAGGGTCGTTCATCAGGTGGCCGGGCCATTCAAGCACATTGAACGTAGACTGTCGGTCTTCTTTTCTCGAACTGTCCGTCTACAGGATTATCCACCGGCCTCATTTTTACCGGGAGCGTGCGGCCCCGATCTCACCCACACCGGTGCGGCCCTTGTCACGGGGCCCACCTTGGTGTATTTATTCTATATCCATGCCGTCCATCCGTTTTTACAGATATTTTTAGGGAATTAACAGAAAAATGAAGAAGATCAGAGTCTCAGATGGACCATAGTAGTGGAAACAGTGGTAATTGAATGACCTACCATTAAAAACTTCCTAGGGTCTACTGTAATGTTTATTTGCCATCAACCTGTTCATAAGGTTGCATAAACTACGATGAAGAGAAAAAACAAGTATCAGGTTGATCTAAAACTTATGTGGCCCATTAATGGTCAGTCACCACTGCTTCTTAGAGCATGGTCCGTATGAGCATAGATCAACTTCATTTTTGGGTTCGTAACTTAAAATAATCTGGAAAAACGTATGGACGGAGTGGATATAGAATAAATATATCAATATGGGCTTCAAAGTAAGGGCCATACCGTCTTGGGTGACGCCGGGGCCGCACCTAATCAGCTCCCCATTTTACCCCAAGGTAGGTCCGCGTGCGGGTGCGTCGCCGTCAGATAGACAGGGAATTGCCTGCTCGGTATATCCTCGCACAAGAGTTATTTTTGCATCTGTCGCGACTCAGGTGCAGCCGCCCATTGGGGCCCACATACTGTATAGTCTGATGATCAGAACCGTTCATGTTCTGGAGTCTATCCTATTATTATCATAACAAGAAAATTACTCTCAATGAATGATAATCACCATAACTATTTTCTATGAATTTAGACAAACAGAAAAAACTTTTCGATCGCTGGCATTTAACTTTAAAAATCAAAGGTTAGAATGATTCCTAAAGTATTATGTTAGAATAATAGTTTATATATTATATTAATGAGAATATGTACCGTTCAAATAATCGAGGCATCTCAGATGTGGGCCCTAGAAGGTGGCGACACACGAAAGTTTATTCGTCGCGACATAGCCAAAAAGAAATCCACCGTACAAATCTACAAGCGGTCCTCACGTTACTTTTCCTTACTTTTTCGTCGTTTCCTCTCCCCCCACACTCAATTCATGATCTCGCCGTGCAGGTGGGCCCCACACAAGGTAACCCGTACGGTCACCGAGTACGGCACTTGCGTACCTTTACACCTACGCACCCTCGGCGCTCCCCAATAAATCCAACTCCTAAGCGAACGCCTGGGGTTACAGAACGCACCCTCGCCGGATGAGAGGAGAAGGAAAGAGGGAGAGAAATGGACGGCCAGAATCTCACCATACGCCACGTGGACACGTCTCGCCCGTCTCTTGGATTCCCTCTAGGGACGGCTCTTCTCCTCATAACCATCTTCTGCTTGAGCGGGATCTTCTCGTGCTGCTATCACTGGGACAAGCTTCGATCCCTCTGTCGTTCTTTCTCGCGCGGCTCGAATCCAGACGCAGATGACATCGAAGCGCCATCCAAATCCACACCTGCACACGTGGTAAATATTTCTTCGCTTGTTATTTGTTAATTTCTTCACTCAGTAGATTCATACGCGCCGAAGTGGACACGTGTGTGAGATCTGGGCAATTCATCAGGTGGGTGCATCCAAGAACGGTCCACTGACCAGTTGGGCTGGGCCGCACTTGTACGACAGAAAGGACAGTCTGGAAAGAAAAGAGACCAACGGTCTATATTTAGCTTTTATGTGTGGCTGCTCTGATAAGTGGGCCCATTGATTTTGGGTCAGGGAAATGTTCAAGTTGGTCCTCATCTGATGAGTGGCCCCGATCGTATACTCGTGTTCCAAGTTGGCACGTGCATCCCCGCGCAAAAATGAGGTTTGCTAATCCCACGAGCGTACGCGCTCGCACGTGCAAATATGGAAATCGTGTAAGTAATCAGATCCTAACATCAGGTTGTCATTACACACCTCGAGTGGGCCACAGCACACAAGAAAACTGGAAGTCTGGATGACAGTGTTTTAACCGTTGATTTACCTTGTACATGATGGCCCACCTAAGGAGTGAAACTGCCCTTTTTCGAGGGCTTCGTTCTTGGAAAAATCACATCTAACACACGTTTTCTAAATTCGCACGCGTACCTAAGCGTATGGATGGTGTAATCCTCCCGTTTTTCTCGTTCCTATTGGCTTCCAAATCAAGCGTTCTGGACAGAAGCACAGGTGGGTCGTATCAGTTTTCAGGCGGATCCCATGCTTTATACCAATGGCAAGATCTGGACCCTAGTTCCCGCGAGCAAAAAATCTGATCCGTTAAAATAAAATTACATGCTTGTTATTAAGTATTATTTGTATTAGCGAAGGTTATATTTATGAAATGCTCCAGTGCTCTCGGAGCACTTTAAATTATGGTGCTCCTACTTGCACTGGGACATTTAGAGAGTCCAATCCATCGATCTAGACTGTTCATTAGGTCCACCGCACAAATCATGGCCTACTAAGAAAATATCACACTAACCTGATAAATATTAACCGTTTGACCAATGTCTTTAAAAATGGACGGTGAAGATCATTTACAAGAAAAAGCTCTAACAAAAAAAATCTGGGAAACGGATTGGTTACCCCCCCTGCCACCAGCCCCTGCCACAAGAAAAAGCTCTAACAAAAAATCTGGGAAACGGATTGGGTACTCCCTCGGCCACCAGCCAATGGCTGGTGGTTGGTTCTATGTGGACCCCACCATGATGTATGTGTTTCATCCATGCCGTTCATCCATTTTAAAGATCATTTTAGAGTTTGATGCCGAAAATGAGAGGGATGTAAATCTCACGTGGACCACACCACAGGAAAACAATAGTGATTGGATATCTACCATTAAAATCCCTCTAAGGCCCACTATACTGTTTATTTGATATCCAATCTGTTGATTAGGTCATACAAGACCTAGATGAAGGGAAAAAACAAAGATCAGCTTGATCGAAAACTTTTATGGGCCCCAAAAAGTTTTTAATGGTCGACGATCATTCAACACTGTTTCCTGTAATGTGGTCCAGTCGAGATTGGTATGTACCTCAATTTTGGTCTCTTACCCTAAAGTGATCAAGAAAAATAGATGGACGGCATGGATGAAACACATACATCATGGTGGGGTCCACAGAGAACCGACCACCAGCCATTGGCTGGTGGCCGAGGGAGTACCCAATCCGTTTCCAAAAATCTGATCCATCTACTTGTTAGGGACCGTCATGGATCGCTTATGAGTCTAAAGAATCACCTTTCTCAGACAAGCATAGTTATCCCATCCACTGCTTGATAAGGCCAAATCAAGGATGGATTTCATCGCTCTGATCAGCATGATCTTTACATGGTAACTCATGAAATGTATTCTGAACTCATTGGACGGTTCAGATCGATGAATTTTACTGTTGGACTGTCCAACTGAACCATTACAACTAAGAGTGCTATTCCACCATTTCTCATTATATATTCATTTGTCTATGGTTGCGTTTGGCTGTACCATTTTTGGTAATTCCTACTAACTTTTCATTTATCATTTTTATTTTCAGGATTTGAAGCAGAATCAAAACCAGAGCTTGCCGGTTCTAATGCCAGGAGATAGCATTCCCAAGTATATAGCTTGGCCTTGCCCATCTGCCCCTTAACCACTTGTCTCATAGTTTTAATTACTTGCAGCCCATTTGCATGTATATTATGGAAGATGAATTAAAAATGCTCCTTTTTTGTATCATTCATTTGTTTGGACGACCGGAATCCAAAACATGGATGTGAGAAAAATCTTCAGTTGCATGATTTATAGTATTATTTTTTATGGAAATGTTAAAAATTCAATGGTCAAATAATAATCACCAAATAGAATTTATGATCTTGTTACTTTTGTAAGGCCGAGACAGAGAAATGGATATCTTTTTCCCACCAAGTAAGAAAAATATAAATCCTTAAAAATGGTGGCTCATCGCATATATGTGATCTGATTAGAGGTGTACACAAGTCGAACTGAGTTGAGCTTGGCATAGCTTGACTCAGTTCAGCCACTAGTTGACCCAGCTCGAATTTGTTTCGACTCAGTCCTTGAACTTAACCAGCTAGCTTGGCTCAGTTCGATCAGCAACTTGGGCCAATTTGAGTCAAGATTGAGCCTCTGCAACATTTTCACAAACACATGGAGTGTACATTCAATTTCTCACGGAATGTAAAATAGCATCATCGATATATAGGTATTTTAACAAGCACTTAGTAGGCAACATAAAAATCAAGATATAATGTTATTTGTTTTATATTTATACCTTCCTCGCCACCATTTGACACTTCATTGAGTTATTTCATCAAACAATTGCAGAGCAATATCATTATCGAAATAACTGAGTCATCGAACTGGTTCGATACGTCGGGGTTCCAGCTCGAACTTAGTTTCAAATCTAGTCAAATCAAGCTTTTTTGAGTTAAGTCAAGCGAACTTACCAAGCTATCGAGCTTTTTCGAGTTTGGGTCGAGCGAACTTACCAAGCTATCTCGGTTCGTATACAGCCCTAGGTCCAATCATCCTAACACGTTTTATTTATGAAAATGCTGGTAAAGAGGGGCATGGCTTTCATTGACATGTTGATGGAATGACTTTGATTAGATATAACTGTCTATCAGATGGGTCACTTTGTGTGTTTGGACCATGACTAAAAAATTAGGCTTATTTAACAATCAGGCAACCATTAAAATCATCTAAATTGTGTTGGGGCCCACCCATCTAATGCATAAGGATGAATGGATTTTAAAAAAATCTTGACATTTCAAGACTCATGTGGGCCACACCATGTTAATTTATAAGTTTAAGACGTGATTTTACATCATTCCCTATGGTGTGGCCCATTTAATCTTGAGTTAAACTGAATTTTAGAATTCATGGTGAAAATGTGGCAGGGTACTTGATAAATGGAGTGGATTTGAGATACGTTAGTCCCACGTAGCACTCACTTAACACTAGTTGTACTATCAGTATCACAATGCCAAAAGCAAAAGAAGGGTGTGTACTACAAAATGGGTGGGTGTAAATGTCAATTTCTTCTTTTTTGAGCTTCAATTAATTGTTGTGGTTCCTTCTAAGTGTCCGTTTTTCATTAAAGTTCAAGCTATCCAAACTGCTGAATCAACTTTAGATGGACGACAACTGAAAAATTGTAAATGAGAAAATAATAATAACCATCTATTTTTCCTTTTGGATTTGGACCACTCTCTATAATTTTTAATATCCTAATTAATTGCCATTTATATTATCATAATCTCAACCTTATCTCAACAACTTAGAGGAGGGCTACATGGATCCTGTTCCACCCATCTATTACAATGAGAAGATAATAATAATAACCATCTATTTTTCCTTTTGGATTTGGACCACTCTCTATAAATGTTAATATCCCAATTAATTGCCATTTATATTATAATAATCTAAACCTTATCTCAACAACTGGAGGGCTACATGGATCCTGTTCCACTAATCTATTCGATCCCACTCATCTATTCCATCGAAGATCAAATCTTCAATTAAATCATAGGTTATTAAGTCTTTTTTAGCTTCTTTTTTTTCATGTAAATATGTATTTCATCTTTTTTGACTTTATAAATTGTAGTGGTCCCTTCTAAAGGTACGTTTTTGCACGAACCCTAAACCATCTAAATTGCTGACTCAGCTTTAGATGGACTCAATTGCAGAAATTGTATATGAGTAAATAATAATAACCATCTATTTTCTCTCACCCACTATTTTATTTTTAATAACCCAACTGCTAACCATACACGTGGATCATGATCTAAACCCTATCCCATCAACCTGATTCTTTTGAAGACTATATTTTCAGTTAGATTATAGGTCATTGAGTTTTTTTTTTTAACACGTCTCCCTTTTGACTGTAAATATCAATTTCATCTTTTTAGCTTTATTAAGTTGTCTCATCTAAATGTATGTTTTTGCACAGAATTTCGGACCATCCAAACTGTTGACTCAGCTTTAGATGGACTCAACTGTAGTTGGACCACAACATAAAAATTGTAATTGAGCCGATAATTATACTTAGCTATTTTTTTTTCCTTTTGATTTGGACCACTCACCGTTTTGTTTTTACATCCCCATGGATAGCCATTTACATGATCATCATCTTCTAAATCCCTCTAATCTCATAAAATATCAACCCAAAATATAAAATAAAAAATCTTCTAAATCCCTCTAATCTCATAAAATATCAACCCAAAATATAAAATAAAAATGGTCATCTATGTAAAACCTTTTAACTACGAAGATTTAGCGACGAAACTTTTCGTCGGTAAAAGTGGGTTTTCTTTTAGACAAATGACCCGTAATTTGGACTGTCTATATAGCTGCACATTAGTACCATATGGCTGATACATTAATGGAAGTCCAATTATCAAACTGATACATGTTTTATTTATGAAAATGCTAGAAAGGGACTTTCATTGATATATGGATGGAATGACATATTGTAGATGTGATCCATCCGTCCATCAAATGGGCCACCCTGTGTTTGGATTAGGGCCCAAAAAATTAGGCTTATTCAGCACTCAATTAGGCTGCTCGTGGGAAGGGTTGAGGTGGGAAGTCCCACCATTAAAATAGTCCAAATCATGTTGAGTCCACCATGGTATGTATATGCCATCCACTCCACTAATGTAACACACTCCACTAAAGTGAATGACTTTCCCAAAGCACCGTGTTAATTTAAAGGTTTTAGGCATAATTTTACATTGCTCCCTATGATATAGCTCACCAGAATGGGTGGTATAAAAATCAATTTCCTTTGTAAATTGTAGTGGTCTACAAATGTAAGTTTTTTGCATCTACGTCAGGACTATACAAATTGCTGACTCAAACCGTAGATGGACCACAACTGAAAAATAGTAAGTGAGAGAATAATAATAAACATGAAAATTCTCCCTTCGGATTTGAACCACTCACTGTTTTGTTTTTAATATTCCATTTATAGCTGCTAAATGAACGGTTGCATAATCAGTATGATTTTAGAGATATGATTCTTCCACAATCGTCATTATTATTTAAACCTTATCTTAACAAACTTGAGGTCAGCTACATGAATCCTATTCCACTAGCTTGGTCGATTGAGGAACATATCATTTAAACCTTATTTCATTGACTCTCATTCTTTGATAACTTCCAATTTGGATATATTTACTCTTTATTATATATTTCTTAATCTCTGTTACACATGACCATATTAACTAAGTCTACTTTTCCTCATTTGATTACTTATTAGTTGTATTCTTAAGCTGCTGTGAATGCATATTACACATCGTATGAACATGTTGGTCTTTAACTGGGCAATATTCCATCTTATAGAGTGTGGACGGTCTTATAGCTATTATTTGATATTCCTATTCGGCCTTGTTTGAATTTTATGAGTAACATCCTTCTCACGATCGGTGTCTATCATTATCAACATCATCTTCTCAATCCATCTAATCTCGTAAATCATCAGTCCAAAATTTCGAACAAAGCCGATAATCTTAACTGATGCCTGGTTTCAACTTCTATTGTGTTATAAAAATTACATTCCTCATACCATTCTGAGATCATGATCAATCTACAATGGGACCCATAATTTGGATGGCCTGTATAGCTGCACATTAGCACCGCATGCAAGAAGGATGAGACACCACTGTTTAAAAAAAGCATGCGAAATTAACACGGCAGTGTAGCCCATCAATCAATGTCATGGACACTTGCTTGAATTGCTTGGTAAGACTAACCTACCTACTTCCCAACCACTTGGCTGCTAACATGTTTGTCCTTATACTGTTATTATTTAAAAATACTAATGTATATTTCTACATAATATCATTATCCACCTCCACATTCGAGTCTTAAATTATGGAGCTTGCAAAGCTCAAGTGGGTCCCATGAGAATTATTCATTTAACGGTAACATGCAACTTGTGGAGAACATTCAAACCATAAAAAAAGTTAAATTTTTTTTTTTTTTTCAAACGCACTCACATCATAATGGAATTTCACTGCAATGGGTACTTATCTCCGTTGAAACTCCTGTAAGTTTATCACAAATGCATGAATAAGTACCTGGTTTTTAGATCATCTTGTAGGTTATATTTCTAATGTGAATCAGGGCCATTTTGCTTATTAATTGATTTATGTTTTATGAAAAATTCGGTGGGTAGGAAATAACTCAGATAAGGTTTTCTAAGCCGTTGGTCCACTTCTAACGTGGCCCACTTTATGAGTGGTCTGGCTTTTGTTTTTGGGCTTAGCAGACCTCCACAATATAAAGCTTACTTTTCTAACAAGTACTCCACTTCGTAGCCTAAGATGAAAGTGAAACACGTACCTAACATAACTAAAGGAGGATTTCAATCCTCCTATCATCGCTCATTGTGAGAATCTACTTTTAAAGAGAAACCATCTTTATGTATTTGCACCGAAATTCCGTGTACGAACGTGCATACCTTGTAATTGGTGGGCAAGTTCTTCCATCTAGGCCATCCAATAAATGGACGACATCACAAAATCACACTAATTGAATAATCATAGCCGCCTAACACAAAAGCAAGGTACTGGTAAGGAGAAAAGTTAGGAAAGTTAAAACATTTTTCCTTTTTTAATCTCTCAAACAGTCACATCCTGAAAACTTTTATATTATTTTGCAAGGTTTGCTTTCTAAACAATCACGCCTTCCAAATTTATTTTTCCAAGAAGTAATGATAGATTGTAAGGTGCTTCACTAAGACATGCAATTCGAGATCCAGACCGTTCAACTGGTGTGGCCCACCATGAGAATGCTTTATCCCCAAAATCAAGTTGGTTAACTCATTAAAATGAGTGGGTGGTACACATACTTTGAATATCGACCGTAGATCTTTCATACCACACCTTTCATTTTACCCATACACAGTGGCCCCAGCCAGATCTTTAGATTGGAGAACATGTCCACAATTCCATCTGATAAGTGGCTCAGATCTGTCTGGCAAGGAAAGATACTTACCATGCAGCCGGCTGCAGGTGAACAGCTTTCAAAAAGTAGAAAAAGAAAAAAAAAAGGAGATCGACGTTATCCTACAGTATTCTAGAGAAACAATGGCACTATGAAATATGCATGTTATGTTGTCATGCAGCAAAAGGTGGGGCCCATCTTACATGGAAAGAAAGTGAGTGGGGCCCACCCTTGATAAGAGAAAGGTACCCTTTTACTATTGAAAGGAAAGTGAAGAGAAGGTGAGGACTGCAACGTACGGTTGATAAGCAACAAATCTTAGGTCTCCCAAAAGAACAAAATGGAAAAAAAGACAGCTTGTGTTGAGGACAAAGCATAGTGTGTTCCTACAAGGCTTTTCTCAACGGTGTATCCGATTCGAGTTTAGTGGCTGAGATTAAATTCTTAATCAGGGTGTTATAAATTTGCAATAGGGGTCCACCAGTGATATCCAGCCGTTGGATGATCGTGATATTCTGATCAATGGATTAGATCAATCATTGCTAAAAAAAATTACCACCCATTTACTGTCTATTGATAAGATATTTAAAATCCTGAGTTCAAGGCATTCTCATGATGGGACCAAGTTGGATGAACTTCTGAATTAGGATGATATCACGTGGGTGGGCCCAGTTTGGAGTCTTTAATGAGTGTTTTTCATGGATGGATCTATCTATGAGAGTATCTCCAAAAGATTTTCATGTGATTAGTTAATTGAAAGAGGGCAATGGAAAGCATCATGGATTCCCAGTCTAAGAGATTGTAGGGCATAGGCATGTAAGAACAAATGAACCATCCATTACCCCATTGAATGCAATCTTATATTATAAACATTAATGAAGACTTTATGGGAGCCATGGTGCAAAAACTCGACACTCGGGCTCGATTTGATGGTCCACTAAGACGAGTCAACTCAAAAACTCGATCAAGTCTTCAAGTGACTCAGTAAATCAAGATTCAGTCAGTATTGTTCTATCATAGAGAATTTTGAGGCTTAGAAAATCCAGTGTGCTGAAATACCAACGGTCTAGATTACCGAATCATGGTCCCTACTTGTCAGAATTGAAAATCAACAGCTGTGTTGCAAGGAGAGGAAAGGAATAGCCTAAGGGTATGTAAAATCAACGGTCTAGATTACCGAATCATGGTCCCTAATTGTTGTGTATGTAAAATTCACTTTATTTATCAGGTTTTATCTCTGATGTTTGGCACATAGGTAAAAACTCAGATTCATAACTCATATGAGATGTAGTGGATTTAAATATAAGACATGATGGACCCAGTAGAAGTTGGGTGTTTTCGGTGTCACCTAAAATAGGTGGACAGTTCTAATCCGATGTGAGCCGAGTATTAAATAATTCATCTCCAAGTCCTTGTAAAATAAGCTTCTTCTACGGGTCTTCCACGTACGTGGGGGCTACCTAAGTGTGTGTGCCATCCAACCGCCCATTATGCTTACTCCCATGCGAAAGTTAAATATCCAAAAATTAGGTTTGTCCAACAATCTCGAAAGACCCTTGCCTTGGTCCTAAACTCCCAAGAGTTTCAACAAGAGGCCTGGGTTAGTACCCAGGGGTGGTGAAATCTCACTACGGTGTGACTGCGGCATGTAAAATGCAGGAGTTTCAAGATGAGGTTTGGGTTCGAGTACTCATAAGTGTTGAAATCTCACTATGGTGTGAGTGCGCTTAAAGTGGAGGAGTTTCAACATGAGGTATGGGTTCGAGTACCCATAGGTGGTGAAATCTCACAATGGTGTGAGTGCAGCATATAGAGAGTAGAGTGCAGGAGTTTTAATACGAGATCTGGGTTCAAATACCCATAGGTGGTGAAATCTTACTATGGTGTGAGTGCGGCATGTAGAGTGTAGGAGTCCAAACATGAGGTCTGGGTTCGAGTACTCATAGGTGGTGAAATCTCACTATAGTGTGAGTGTAGCGTGTAGAGTGGAGGAGTTTCAACATGAAGGTCTGGGTTGGAGTACCCATAGGTGGTGAAATCTCACTATGGTGTGAGTACTGCAGCATGTATAGTAGAGTGCAGGAGTTTTAACACGATGTGTGGGTCCGAGTACCCATAGGTGGTGAAATTTCACTATGGTGTGAGTGTGGCATGTAAAGTGCTCGAGTTTCAACACGAGGTTTGGGTTCAAGTACTCATATGTGGTGAAATCTCACTATGGTGTGAGTGCGGCATGTGGAGGAGTTTCAACACGAGGTTTGGGTTTAAGAACCAATAGGTGGTGAACTCTTACTATGGTACGAGTGTAGCATGTAGAGTAGAGTGCAGGAGTTTCAACACAAGGTCTGGGTTTGAGTGCTCATAGGTGGTGAATTTTTTATTTTTTATTTTTTATGTTTTTTGAGCAAGCTTGTTAGTATACACCCATGTTAGTACACACTCTCCATGTTAGCCACCCCTGCTAGGGACGATACCAAGACCTCAAGTGTTGAAACGAGGTATATATCTCCACTCGGTCTACTAGTTGAGCTATGGATCTGGGTGTATATATAGGTGGTGAAATCTCACTATGGTGTGAGTGTGGCATGTGGAGTGCACGAGTTCCAACACAAGGTCTGGGTTTGAGTACCCATAGGCGGTAAAATATCACTATGGTGTGAGCGTGGCATGTAGAGTGCAGGAATTTCAACACGAGGTCTAGGTTTGAGTGCCCATTAGTGGTGAAATCTTACTATGGTGTGAGTGCGGCATGTAAAGTCCGGGAATTTCAACATGAGGTCTAGGTTCAAGTACCCATGGGTGGTGAAACCTCACAATGGAGAATTCTTTTGTCCGTGAGTTCCAAGCCATCGCGGAAACTCTCTCTCTACTTAAGGACTTGTCGGAGGTTTTGACCAAGTTCCAAGACATTGCAGAAACTGATGCTATACTGAAAGACTTGCTAGAGGTTCTGACCAAGTTCCAGCATATCGGCAATACCTATTTCATTTCTTTAAAAAATTCTTGAGATACTAGGCCATTCACAAGGAGTGAAATATATTTTCTGATCAATATGACGCGGCTTGGAATGATCATCTCGATTGGAATTGGTAGCATCATTTCAATAAAGTAATGGTGCGAGTTCTCCAAATTCAGCGCAAGGAATTATACGATGATATCCATGAACCTGAATATCCCAACCCTAATAGAGACTCCTACTCCTAGACTCTTTTAAATTTCATTATCTCTCAGTTTGAAATCTATCAAGCTCGGTTGCTTGAAAGTAGTGAACAGAAGAAAGATGAAGAAGACAAGGCCAACATAGTCGGCCATCATATTGATCAAGTTCTGTGCTTACTCGATCATGTAATAGAAAGTAGTGAATCCTGAATGGCTCAAAAGCATACGACCAAAGTCATGAAGAACCACACCTTTAAGGAATATGAAGAAATAAAGGTAGCTTATGCTTAAACCGCACCTAGGTCGGGCTTTTTTCTTTTTTCTTTTCTTTTCTATACTTGGTTTGCCCCATTTTTTTTAATTTATATGTAATCCGGCCGACCTTGATCTGTCTTCCCTTACAGCTAGCTAGTAATGAAATTTATATTTCCTTACATTTATATTTGATTCGGGACTTAATTTCCATTTTTGGGCTAGGTGTAAAAATTAAGTGCTGACCTGATGGAGGGGTTGGATCTCATACTCAAAAGTCATTCCCCTACGTTACGACAAGTCAACCACCCACATGCCTTGGTGCGTCGCAGCCAGCTTTTTGTCTTATCATACGCCCCAAAACGTATTTACTGAAGCGACGTTCCTCGTAGTCAGCCAAACCGACGGCAATACGGCACACGCTCTGAGACTCAAGCTACTCATTGGTCGGATGCAACGAAAGAGATGTGCTATCCCAGCAATAAGGTTGATCTGATCGTGAGCTGGGCCACACGTGTGTTGAAACTAGATTCGTGCTCATTTTCTCGTAACCATCCATTTCTACACATATGACCACCTAATAATCACACGGTCCTGATTTAAAGCAAGGCATTTGCATAATCAGGTCCACCGAACGAGCAGCTTGGATCTTTTAAATGCACGAGAGGGACTGCCAAGGAAATGTTCTCACTCTCCTGGAATGTCACCCGTTTGAAATATCTACAAGTGCGAATATGTGGAGGTGAGGTGCCGTTGGAGCCGGCCACACTGTGTATGGGTATGCATTTGACTTGAATTTTAAAGAATCCGGATCTTCGGCTTCTCACAAACAGAAAAATTTTATTTTTCTGTATTGTGATTGGTCTACATCAGTAACGACTGCTACATCAAATGGTGTGTGATGATGTAGCCCAATCAAATTGTAATAAACAAAAATTTTCTATTTGCTCAATTCAATTTTAAATGGTTATGATTTAGACCCATTTAGACCGGGTTCAAACCTAGCAATAGAAAAAAACAAACTCATAAGATTTTACATGATACCACATGTTTAAAGATAAGGTTCATGCACATGACACTATCAATCCACATATCTAGAACTTTCCCGGTATGAGCATGTGTGTAAGATCCGACCAGTCTATCAGGTGGGCTCCACTGTTACGTGTGAAAATTCTACTCTACTTTATATGCCTGACCTAAACCCAACTTAGGATGAACTCAAATCTGTCCATAATTTTGAATAAGCAGAGTCTAGAGCCAAAATACAAACCAGATTATTAAATGTCTTGTTAAAAAGATTAAATAAAGGTGAGGATAGCTAATTAAGAATACTGTGCAAATGAAAAACAATATTCTATGTAGCGGTATACACAAACCGAGCTAGCTCGGTTAGCCCACTCGACTTGACTCGAAAAAGCTCGACTCAATTCGGTTCGAAGCTGAGTTCGAGCCGAGTCGAGCTGATTTTTTGAGCTCGAAAATGAGTTTGAGCAGCACCAACTCGACTCGACTCGGATCAAATCCCACTCGAATCCAACTCAGGTCGAACCGGTTCAGTGACTAGGTTACTTTGCCATTAATGTTGCTCAACAAGTGTTTGATAAAATGACTCAACCAAGTGTGGCCAGTGGTAGGGAAGGTATGTACATGAAACAAATACCCTTTTTTTTTTCTTGGTTTGTCTTAGTTTTTATGTTAATTAGAAGGTGTTTGACAAAATACTTGTAAAATCATTGCTTTTATTTCACATACAGAGGGGTGTAGTCCAAGTGTTTGTGAAAATGCATCAATGGCAAACTTGGCTTGATCTTGGCTCAAACTCGACCCAAGCTGGCCTGAACTGCTGACCGAACCGAGTCAAGCCAAGCTGGCTAGTCAAGCTCGAGGACCGAGCCGAGTTCTAGCTGAGGTGAACTAGTGGCCGAGTTGAGTCGAGCTAAGGCCAGCTCAACTCGGTTCGACTCAATGTACACCCCTAATTCTATGCACATGTATCACATTTGTACCGAGGAATAAAATGTTCGGTATACATAAAACCATGTGTTAAATGTGTAATATGTACAACATTCCACGTGTGCCACTATCAATCTTTAGACTAGTTACATGTATGTGTCACTTGTATGAAAGTACACATGCATGATAATGTTACATGTGTTATCAACCTTAAGCTCCTCACATGTGTTACTTGTGTGAAGGTACACATATAGAATAATACTAAATGTGTTACGTCCCTTAGGCTCTCCTCTTACTTTTTATTTCAATGATTCAGCGAATGCATAATAGACCAACTAGTTCAAGACAACAAAACTTAAATAGATAAGATGATGTAGATAACTTATGTGAAGTATAATTTGCTTACATTCAAGGAACCCGAACCCTAACCCTATCCAGAAGGGATGACTTAGATAACTTGTGGAAAATATAATTTGCTTACAACCAACAAACACCAAAATATTATCATTCATGCACTGAAAATTGTTCACCTGCATAGCTCAAACTATCAAAATTATGATGTCCCACACAATTAATTTTTAGATAAGGTAAAGCTTTCATTTAAAGGAAATGAGAGGGTTTCCACATAAAAGAAAGAGTGTTAAAGGAATCTAGGAATATATGATTTGAAAGTGAAGAAGCATATGGAAGAGGTTGAAAATAAAAATACATGATTTAAAGATAAGCTTAAGGCGCGTAATAAGATCATTATCTTTAAGGCTATCTTCGTACCCTACTGAAGTATAAATTGGTTTGTAAGAAGGCCTCTTCTTCCGAATCAAGGAAATATAGGCTTTGGGTTGCAAAATAAAAAATTTCACTCTTAAACACAAATTTGCAATGTACACTCTTGACTTTTTCTTTTTTTTTAAAAGCAATCTACACTATTGCTGCTTTATATTTTGAATTTACATCTCTAATTTTTTTAATTTGTGCATATTTTTCAAAATGACTAAAAACATAAAACTGATGGAGAGAGGAAACTGTTGATTGTAGAATGACCCAAAGTTAGAATTTATAAACATAGAAGAGATTTAGAGTCTATTTCATGTAAAGACATTGCCCTTCTATAAATTTATTTATTTTTCATTTAATTGCAACCTTCTTTCACAACTTGAATTTAAATCTCATGGAAATGCATGATAGTCATTCATAATTTAGAGTCACTAACAATCACAATCAAAAGAAAATTAAAAATAAATATATAAATCAAAAATAAAAAGACATGATATAACTAATCAATTAAATGCTTGAGTCCTCGCCTCTGGTAAAATAAGATGGTTGATACATGGGCACTAAGAAATTGCACACAAGAAAGACAATGAACTAAATTAAACACTATAAATCAAGGGCTTAGATTCATATGGATTTTCATTAAACAAAAATATTAAATTTATTTTTTAACTAGTTTTGATAGGCCAAAATTGATAAATAAATGCTTATTAATTAAAATTAGACACATTAAATTAATTTGAAATTTGAAAACCCTCTTAGCTATAAAACCATCCAATAACTTCCTTTTACAATGAACCTAAATTTGGTAGTCAGCCCGCACTACCTTCAACGACGGTGTCGTAATGTAGCAAGATGTGATTGGTGGGACTCTACGCTGTTAAAGATCGGCCAAATACATGTACTAGGCCGAAAATGTTAAAAAAGACCGACATCCATCTCTAGCAGCATAGCATACGGCCCCACCAAATCACATCTCCGTATTACCACACCACTGTTGAAGATGGTGCGGCCTGACTACTTAATCTGCGTCCTTTTACAGCCTTTTCTCACATATCTTGGAAACATCCATCTTATTTCATGAACATTCACATTCACATTCCACGCCCACTAGTAATTAAAAAGACTTGCACTAGACTTATGTCCGGTCGTTCCCCTTGCAAGACAAAAAAACTGAGGTGGAATTCATAAACGAATGTCCATGAATAGGAGCTAATGATGATGGTTTAAACAATATGATTATGTGGGTGGTAACAAATCCAATAGTGGGTCCCACCATTTGGACAGTTTAGATTAAGTGGAATGTGTGAGCTGATGATTAAATGACTCAGTGACTTGGATTGACTCATCTCGAGTCACGACTGAGTCAGGAGTGAGTCATGTGGTGACTTGGAGTTCATGGTTTTAAGACTCGGATGAGTCTCTAACTCAGTTGGGTCCACAGGGATAATTGAGGTGACCCCACTCTGTGGGGCCCACCGTGATGTGTGTGTCTTATCTAGGCCCTCCAACCACTTTTCTAGCTCATTTTAGGGCATGATTCAAAAACTAAGTAGATCCAAAGCAAGAGTTAACCAGGAACAATGAGGTCCACCTTGAAACTTTCTTGGGGCCATCATGATATTTATTTACCATCCAAACTGTTCATGAGATCACAAACACATGGGTGAAGGGAATATAAAATCAGCTATATACGAAACTTAGGTGGCCCATACCATCTAAAATCATGTGAAGACATGTCTAAAACATATAAAAGTACTTGATGGGGCCCACTTGAAATTTGAATGCCTCTGAAACTTAGTCTGACCCCTCATCCAAGTGAGACACACATAATGGATGGGCTGGCTTTGTGAAACACATCTTGGCGGGCCCAACAAATGATTATGAATGTTTTAATGGAGGGAAACCCCTCTCAACTTTTGTATGTGGTGTGGCTCACACAAGTCAGGGATTGACTTGATTTTTAAGCTCTAGGCCCACCATGGAATGTTGCATCTCACTGATGGGGTAGATGTTTGACACGCATCACGGTGTGCCCCACACAACTCAACCTCATGGGAAGTTCCCATGAGCTCGATCGCATAGAACCCTCTCTCTCTCTCTCTCTCTCTCTCTCTCTCTCTCTCTCTCTCTCTCTCTCTATATATATATATATATATATATATATATATATATATAATCCCACTGTTTCTTATGGTGGGAAGTGGATTGGCTTGTAGAGCTGAGCATCGAACCGAGTTGGATTGGATTGGGCCTAACTCAACTCAGTTCGAAATCTACATGGCCTAACCCAAACTTGATCTGATCCGGGACTGAGTCTGGGACATCTGACTCGAACTAATTCGATGCACAGCTGGCTTGATTGGATCTAAGTCCGACTCAATTAGGAAAACCGAGTCGGATCGGGTTGGGCATGATTCAAATAGGTCCATAAGACCTTCTCCAAGCTTTTCTGCCATTAGAGGAATGAAATCCTTGAAAGCTACTGCATTTTTTGCCACCTTTTTCCACCCCTCCTACACTCATCCTCACCTCCATCATCATCCTGTTCCTCTCCTTCGTCATCCTCATCATCATCCTTATTTTCAGGGGTAGCAACTATGGGTTTGCTTCTGCTGATGATAGCTAGAACATCCTTTTCGTTTAAGTCAGCTGCTGTTGGCAAAACAACCATTTTATTTGATAGCAAGCTCATCACCAAGAGCAACAAAATCAGAGATTTCTCAGCAGCAGCCAAAACAGCTTCTACTACAACAGATTCCATTGCAGAGCAGAGCATTCTCTCCAAAGCAACCAAATCCCCACTGTCATCTGACTTGCATGCTGTGCATGTATCTATTTAGATTGGGTCGAATCGGATCAAATCGGATCCATTCGGATCGAGTTTCGGATCGGATCGAATCAGATTGACAACGATCCAAACTTGTTCCCAAAAATTGTCGGATCTTGATGGCCCTACTTAATCTACACCAATTCAGGCCATCAGTTCAGTTCGGATCGACTTGAATCCACTAGATCGGGTCAGACATGTCCAACTCTATTGGCTTGTGTACCGACCTAGCTGGTGTTATGAGTTCCCAAGTTTTGTGGGCCTTATCATGAGGTAAGTTTTAAATTCAAACCATCTGTGTATTTAGCAAGCTTGTTGTAAGTCTTGAGCTAAAAAATAAGACTGATCCAAAGATTAGTGTATCACACTGCAAAAAGCGGTAAGAGATTGAACGTCTACCATTAAAACCCTTTTGAGGTAACAAAAGTTTTGGATCAATATGATATTTGTTTTTCCCCTTCATCCAGATCTACATGACCTTATGAACAAATTGGATAGAAAATAAACATTATAGTGGGCCCTAGGAACGTTTTAATAGTGAGAATAATTGTGTCACTGTTATTTTTGGTGTGGTCCACTTGAAATTTAGATATGATTCACTTTTTAGAACATGCTCTAAAATGATCTCTTCAAATGGATGAACGGTGTGGACATAGGATGCAGATTTCTTGCAAAAGCCTGGGTGGGGCCACCGCCATGTTTGTGAGAAATCTATCTTGTTTATCTGTTTTACCATATCATTTTAGTATATTTGACCAAAAATAAAAATAAGGTGGATCTAAAAATCAAGTGGGCCATATGAGAGAAAATTATGGAGATTCAGTGAGAGCCGTTGAAATATTATTGTGGCCATACAAGCTTTGCGTAAGGCTAAATTATGTGTATTTTCACTTCATCCCAATGGTAATGGCCTTATAAAAGTTCTCGGTGGCTTATAAACATCTACGTGGAGCCCCGGAAAGTTTCAAAGGTAGGTATTTCTTTCCCCAATTTTTCCTCTGGTGTGACCCACTTGAGTTTTGGATCCACCTGATATTTTCACTATTGTCCTAAAATGAGCTCCCCAAACAGATGAACGGGTAGATTTCCCAAAAACATTGCGGTGGGCCCCACCCAACATCCTTTCGCAGTAACTTACTGCCGAAGTCTTCCACAGGAAATCCGCGTCCATAGAAGAGCGTCAGCGCTCGCCTTCGTACGCCACGTGCCCACACCAGCCAGGTCGGTGGTATGTGGTACATCATTGTGGGGGCCATATAACTTAGATCTGCCTTATTTTTTGATTCATGCCCTGTAATGAGCTTGCAAAACTGATGAACGGCTTGGATGAAACATATACATAGCCCACACAGATTACGTCCGTCCCCATTCAACGGACAGGTAAAGATGTAGGCTCCATGCTGTCTGAATGACACGTGTCAATCAAAGACATCAGTATCCGTGACATATTCTGTATGTTGCCGTGAAGCACGAAATTTTCGGATTTTTCATGATTTGACGGTTGAAATGAACGGCCCTGGTGCGATCAGTCAATGTCATGCACTTATCTGCTTTCAACGTCGTTTTCTAGTGTTATTAAATGATACGGCATCTCTGAACAGAACGGACATGTTTTTCAATCCGATAAGTGGGCCACTCTCTTCCTACAATATACTTATACATGTAATGATCAAACCAAGACCCACTTTCTATTAATCTTTTTAATAGGGCTTTACTTATCAGTGGCCGTTTGGCACCTCAAAAAATTCTAAATTTTGGATGATTGGAAATTGTAATATTGAATTTGTAAAGATGAGGTCACTTTGGCATATGAAAATCTTGAATTTCAATTCTCAGGATGGAGGAAAATCCAGGACTTTTCACAATTTATTCAGTTTCAAGAAAAAGTTTATGCCTTTGAAATTTATAATTTTTGGGGTCATTTTCAACTGATACTGCTACCCATACAATCTTAAGGTAGTCATATTCATTTTATAATAAGACGTTATTACTTGCATTTGCATTCACATGCTGGAAGCGAGACCCGAAGGGCAAGCTTACTACGGTTAGCTCCTAGTCTATAGGCACATCACGTAAAAGAAATTGGCAATTATCTAACAAAACCTATAGAATTTAATTTTAAATATGAGATTAATAGGCTCACTTTTATTAGCCACCAAATGTTTGAAATTACTTCCTTTGTAGGATAAGATGATTTTATAATGGGCTCAGTGTAATGATTAGAGGTGTACACGAGTCGAGCTGTGCCAAGCTCGACTCAGCTCGGCTACTAGTTGACCCTAGCTCGAACTCAGCTTGACTTGGTCCTCAAGCTTGACCAGCCAGCTCGGCTCAGTTCGGTCAGCAGCTCGGGCCAGTTTAAGGCAAGATTGAACCGAGTTTGCATGTGCAGCATTTTAGCAAACACATGGTTTGCACCTTCAAATTCCTACTATATGTAAAATGGTGACAGTAGTTTTATAGGTATTTCATCAAACATCTTGTAGACAACATTAAAATCAAGAAAAAATGTCCTTATTTTATATACATACCTTCACTGCCACCAGCAGACAATTCGTTGACTCATTTCATCAAACACTTGGTGGGCAACATCAATATCAAAGTAACCGAGTCACCAAATTGGTTTAATCCGATTTCGATTTGAGTTGGGGTTCAATCCGAGTCGAGTCAAGCTTGGGCAAGCTCGAACTTGGTTCAAAAAATTTTCAAGCTCAAGAAATCAACTCGACTTAGCTCGAACTTAGTTTTGAACCGAGTCGAATAGGGCTTTTTCAAGTCGAGCGAGCTAACTCGGTTCGTGTTCATCCCTAGTAATGATTGTCTTATGCTATACACATTATTGTATTTAAAATAATTGAAAACATTTAATTCATCGAATTCATTATCCTAAAAATATATTATGAAAAAAATTTAGAAATTCAAAAGTCTAAATTTAGCTATAGAACACAATTTTTGAAAATCCATGTTGTTAAACAAAATATAAAAATTTAGTATTTCAAATCCACAATTATGAATCCAAGATTTGAATTTGATGCTCTAAAATGAGCCCATGTTTAGGATCAAGAAAACGATAATGTGGGTTAGGTGTTGGGGGCCTTCCACAAAACCTTAGGATCTAGCCCTCCAGAACAAACCAGAATTATGGGATAATAAAAGTAATGAAGTAAATCAAAGCATCAATCACACAAAATCAGGGATTTTTACGTGAAAAACTTCAAAGAGGTAAAAATCACGGGACCTCGTCCAGATCAACAATCCACTATAAAGCAGAACATTACAACCGATCACAAGCACACACCGCTTGGATCAAACCTTCTTTACTCACGCAGGAGCGGATAAATAGTAAGAGAAACAAAGAAAACGGAGAGATCTCACCGATTATGAGGACGTGAAAGCGCTGAGATATGACAGATCACCTCTACGAGCATACCCTCCCTTCCACAAGCTTCTTCTCTCTCTTTCTCTTTCTCTCACAACCCTAAGCCCTTTAGCAAACCCTTACAAAGCTTTAGGAAACCCTAGAATACCCTGGAATACACCCCAATCCCGAATACACCCATTTATATAAGAATAGAAAGAGGTAGAACCCAAATAGGAAACAAAATCCGTAAAATCTGCGTTTCCGTAATTGCACCTGCGAAAATCTTCGATCATATCGACGATCTCTCGATAACAGCGTCGATGCCATCTGAAAGTCGCTCGATCATATCGAGACAGGACCAAAACTGTCCAGCAACTAGAGATAAAATTCCATCAATTATCGATGCCATCGAGACACTCTCGATACATCCTCGATAACATCGGCAGGTCACTCGATCATATCGACAGGACAAAAAACAGTCCAGCGACCAGGATTAAAAAATCTTTTAATTATCGATGATATCGAAACCCATTCGATTTCATCGATTCCACCAATGAGGAGAAAATCCCCATCAAATCTCTCCCTTTTCGACTCAAGAGGAATTCACCTTCTTCAAGCCAGTCCGGTTTCTACAAACCTCAAACTTGCCCTTGAGCAAAGCCTTGGTCATCATGTCTAACCCATTATCGTCCGTGTAGACCTTCTCAAGCTGTAACACCTTCTGTTCCAAAGTATCCCTTATCCAGTGATACCGAACCTCTATGTGCTTCGACTTGGAGTGCTGACTTAGATTCTTGCTCAAGTCTATAGCACTTTGGCTATCGCAATAGATAACGTGCTGCTCTTGCTTCAGGATAAGTTCCTGTAGGAACCTTTTCATCCAAAGCATCTCTTTACATGCCTCAGTGACTGCAATGTACTCGGCCTCTGTCGTTGACAATGCTACGACCTTCTGTAGCTTGCTCTGCCAAGAAACTGCTCCCCCCTGCAAACGTGAACATGAACCCCAATGTAGACTTCCTGGAGTCTATGTCGCCTGCCATATCTGCATCTGTGTAGCTCTCTAACACAGGTTTCCCGTCACTATAGCATAGGCTCAACCTGGATGAGCCTCTTAGATACCGTAGTATCCACTTCACCGCTGCACAATGCTCTTTGCCAGGATTGGCAAGATACCGGCTGACCACACCAACCGCATATGCTATGTCTGGGCATGTACACACCATAGCATACATCAAACTTCCTACGGCTGATGCGTAAGGTATCTTCTGCATCTCTTCCACCTCTGTCTTCGTCTTGGGACACTGTTTATCGCTCGATCTGAAGTGACCATCCAGTGGAGTACTGACCGGCTTCGCTGCATTCATATTGAACAGCTCTAGGACTTTCTCAATATTCGCTCTTGTGACAGCCAAACCTTTTTGCTACTTCTGTCACGGGTTATCTCCATTCCTAGGATCTATTTAGCCGGGCCCAAGTCTTTCATCGCAAAAAACTTGCCCAACTCCTGTTTCAGCCTTTCGATCTTTTTGATGTTTTTTCCCATGATGAGCATGTCATCAACGTATAAGATCAGAACTAAGAAATCACCATCTGAGAACTTGTGCATGAACATACAGTGGTCCGACTCCGTTTTGTCATACCCATGTTGTAACATGAACGAGTCGAACTTCTTGTACCATTATCGTGGAGCTTGTTTCAGCCCATACAAGCTCTTTCTCAGCCTACACATCATATGTTCCTTACCCTTGACTTCGAACCCTTTTGGTTGGTGCATGTAGATCTCTTCTTCCAGGTCACCATGGAGAAAAGTAGTTTTAACATCTAACTGCTCTATCTCCAGATCCATGCTAGCCGCCAACCCAAGCAACACCCGTATGGATGTCATCTTCACCACTGGTGAGAATATCTCTTCGAAGTCTATGCCTTTCCTCTGACCGAACCCTTTTACCACAAGTCTGGCCTTGAACTTCGTCTGTAATTCTTCTGCTCAACCTTCTTTCTCAATACCCACTTGTTGCTCAAAGCTTTCTTACCCTTAGGCAGTTTCACCATGTCATAGGTGTGGTTCTTATACAAGGATTCCATCTCCTCTTGCATAGCTTTCAACCACTCCTCCTTATGCTCGTCGGCTAGGGCCTCAAAATAGTCTTTCGGCTCTCCCCCATCAGTCAGCATAATATACTCATGCGGCGAGTACCTCTTGGACGACTGTCTGTCCTTAGATGACCTTCTCACTTGTGGCTCAACAGGTGGATCAAGTGGGGGCTGCTCCCCCGGTCCATCTTCTGTAGGAACTCCCTCGTCCTCTGCACTTTGCTGTACTCCCCTGTCATTAGGCACCACAGGAGGAATAACCGAATTCATGTCCTCTAACTCACTTAAACTAGGCTGGTTCTTCTCTGGCTTACCAATGTCTTCTATACACTGATCTTCAAAGAAAACCACATCTCTGCTCCTGACGAGCTTCCTCTCGGTCGGATCCCACAATCTATAACCGAACTTTTCATCACCGTACCCCAAGAACAAAACTGTCTGATCTTCATATCGAGCTTGGACCTCTCGTCCTTTGGTACGTGAACGGATGCCCTGCATCCAAACACCCTGAGATGACTGTATAATGGATCATATCCAGTCCACACCTTCTCAGGTACTTCTCCATTCAATGGGGCTGATGGAGACCTGTTTATCAAATACACCGCTGTGTGCATTACTTCTCCCCATAACGTCTTGGGTAACTTCGCATGGGATAACATGCATCTGATTCTCTCAACAATGGTGCGATTCATTCGCTCAGCTACACCATTATGCTGGGGGGTCTTCGGAACCGTCTGTTCATGCCGTATACCTAAGGACTTGCGGTACTCATGAAAGTTGCCAATGTATTCACCACCATTGTCAGTGCGGATGCACTTCAATGATCTACATGTCTCTCTCTCGACCATAGTATGAAACAACTTAAACACACCAAAGACCTCGTCCTTGGATTTCAAAGCATAAACCCAAACCCTCCTATATGCATCATCTATAAAAGTGACAAAATACAATGCCCCACCCAAGGTTTTTGTCCTCATAGGACCACACACATCAGAATAAACCAAATATAATGCATGCACTTTATTAACATGAGAAGCAGTTTTAACGAATAAAATTCTATGTTATTTTCCTGATAAACAATCAAGACAGGTTTTGAGAGGTATACCTGTCACGTCTGGAAGGAGCCGCTTCCTCGCTAGTAGTTGAAGCCCTTTTTCACTCATGTGGCCTAGACGCCTGTGACACATGTCAATAGTTGAATCTTTCGCTGTGTTCAACCCACCCTTGCATACACTGACACTTGCCTTGTACAGGGTGCAACACTTCTTTTCTCTGGCTGCGATCAACGAACCCTTGATGAGCTTCCTTTCATAGCCATCATCATCTAACCTTCCCGTCGACATCAAGTTGAGGCGAAGGTCTGGGATATGCCTCACATCTTTGAGAACCAATGTACACCCCACATCAGTCTTCATACAAATATCACCGACCCCTACGATCTTCGATACGCCAGAATTTCTCATCTTCACGGTCCCATAGTCACCTGACTTGTAGCTTGTAAAGAAGTCCCTGCGTGGAGTCGAATGAAAAGAAGCTCCTGAGTCAATCACCCAATCGGTGTCCTGACCCGTAGCTGTGAGACAAACATCATGATCTGTGGAAAGAATAATAACAATGTCGTCATCTGAAATAACCGCAGTAGAATCTGATTCATCTTCCTTCTCATTTCCTTTTTCTTTCTTGTCGTTCTTATTCTTACGACATTCATGCTTGTAGTGGCCCTTCTTGCCACAGTTCTAGTATTCAATATCCTTTTTGTTACTCGACTTGCCTCTTGATTTATCTCGGGCCTTCCCGCCCTTCCTGTTCTTTCTTCTCCCC
The DNA here is from genome assembly GCA_037074715.1 of Magnolia kwangsiensis. Taxonomy (NCBI): domain Eukaryota; kingdom Viridiplantae; phylum Streptophyta; class Magnoliopsida; order Magnoliales; family Magnoliaceae; genus Magnolia; species Magnolia kwangsiensis. The sequence goes on from CM073585.1 coordinate 92,752,760, forward strand.
TGTTCCTGTGTCACAAGGGCCTCTTGATGAGTAGACCCCTGAGACTTCCTCCTTGTCTCTTCATTGAAGAGACAGCTAGTAACCTGTTCCATGAATATCTTTCTGTCTGGCGCGGAGTTACTTAGAGACACCACTAATGTCTTCCAACTGTCAGACAGTGAACTAAGCAATAGTAAAGCCTGCAATTCATCATCCAGGACCATCTTCATAGCGGAGAGCTAGTTCACTATATTGCTGACCTCATTCATGTGCTCGGTCACAGAACCACCATCCTTGAACTTGAGATTCACAAGTCGCCTTATCAGAAAAATTTTATTACCGGCTGTCTTCCTCTCATACAGCCCTTGTAGTTTCAACCATAAGCTAGCGGCTGAGGTTTCCGTAGATACATGGTGGAACACAGAATCATCTAGCCATTGTCTAATAAACCCCACTGCATTTCGGTCCAACTTCTTCCAATCATTATCAGTCATATCCTTAGATTTTGCTGATATACTTAAAATTGGAGAATATAGGTCATTGTAATAAAGTAAGTCCTCCATCTTAGCCTTCCATATGGTCCAGTTAGAACCATTGAGGCTAATCATCCTTGATGAGCCACCTTCCATAATTCCAAACCGATCCTACCCGTTCAATGAACTTAGCTCTGATACCACTTTATTGGGGGCCTTGCACAAAACCTTAGGATCTAGCCCTCCAGAACAAACCAGAATTATGGGATAATAAAACCAATGAAGTAAATCAAAGCATCAATCACACAAAACCAGGGATTTTTACGTGAAAAATCCTCAAAGAGGTAAAAACCACGGGACCTCGTCCAGATCAACAATCCATTATAAAGTAGAACGTTACAACCGATCACAAGCACACACCGCTTGGATCAAACCTTCTTCACTCATGCAGGAGCGGATAAACAGTAAGAGAAACAAAGAAGACGGAGAGATCTCACTGATTACGAGGACGTGAAAGCGCTGAGATATGGTAGATCACCTCTACGAGCATAGCCTCCCTTCCACAAGCTTCCTCTCTCTCTTTCTCTTTCTCTCACAACCCTAAGCCCTTTAGCAAACCCTTGCAAAGCTTTAGGAAACCCTAGCAGACCTTGGAATACACCCCAATCCCGAATACACCCATTTATATAAAAATAGAAAGAGGTATAACCCAAATAGGAAATAAAATCCGTAAAATCTGCGTTTCTGCAATCGCACCTGCGGAAATCTTCGATCATATCGACGGTCTCTCGATAACAGCGTCGATGCCATCTGAAAGTCGCTCGATTATATCGAGACAGGACCAAAACTGTCCAGCAACCAGGGATAAAATTTCATCAATTATCGATGCCATCGAGACACTCTCGATACATCCTCGATATGATCGGCAGGTCACTCGATCATATCGACAGGACAAAAAATAGTCCAGCGACCAAGAAATCCTATAATTATCGATGATATCGAAACCCATTCGATTTCATCGATTCCACCAATGAGGAGAAAATCCCCATCATTAGGTAAATTCATAAGCTTGTCATATTAATGGAGTTGCGTTAGATTTAAATATGGATTCGATAAATTCTTAAGTCATGTTCATAATGAAATTACAAATTCATATATTTGAGCATTTATTAAAAAGAAATTTATTTCTATTTTTATCTTTTATAAGAGTCTCTCAATTTTAGGTTTTGAGAAGTCTTTAGCTTTCATGGGGACTTAATTTTGCACTTGAGCAATCTAGGGATTTGAGAAAAACAAAGAAGAAGAAGAAGGAGGAGGAGGAGGAGATTCCAAGTCCATATATTTCACAAATTCCTTCTCCAAATCCCTCACCCGAGATAGTTTGTAAGGGCTCGAGAGGATAAAACACTACTTGAACCCCTTACAGCTAGCCCAACTCGATGTTCTCGTGGGATCCATTCCGTCCACCAGGTAATGCTTCTAATTCTTGTTGTACATCTGAAAATCAGCCAAATACAAAATTCAAGCGGGCCATTCCATGGCGAGCAATGTAAAATCACACTTAAAACTTCTAAAATTTGAACCTAGTTAATTTTTTAAGACGATGGATTCTGGTGAGGTCGTCGTTGTAAACGATTCTAATGGAAAACCATGGCAAGCCCTACAAACAAATATATGGTTGGCATCCCATTGTCGATGGTCTCTATGGTGTGGCCCACAAGTAATTTTGGCCATTAGCACCTAATGGATGGAGTGGATATCATAACCACAACCTCATGGCCCCATGGAAGGTGCTTTACCAGCAGAGTTGTAGCCTGTAAATGAGTTCATCTCATTTTTGAGATCATAGAGCTTTGCTAAGCCCATATGCCTTGTACAAGTCAGATAATGGACAAACCATATGTACATCTCAAAAATCAACTAAACAAATGTATGGTTGTGAAAAAATAAAAAATAAAAATCTGAGGAAGTAATTTTTTAAACTGGTCTACTTATTTCTAATATCATGCATGCCTATTGAGTGGACCAGCTTTATCTTTTTGCAGCAGTATTTTCATGGTGAGGTCATATGGTGGATGGCTCGGATATTTCACTTGCCTGAGAGTGAGAGAGGGAGAGCATTATCATTTAGATAATTGAGTGCACCAGGTGTTGTATAGCTCGAATAAGAAATTAAGCTTCTCTACCAAAGAAGAAAAAGTAAAAGCAATTATCGTTTGTTGTAAAACTGCGTTGATGAAGAAAGAGACTTGATTTTTGGGTTTGTGTTATCTGGTACTTTAGCTGTTGCCTGTCTAAAAGAAGGAAAAAAAAATTGCTTTTGTTTAAAAAGAAAAAAGGAAAAAGAAAAGCCTAAAGGGAAGTGTTCTTTTGGATGCCCGATTAAATTGAATTGCAAACCATCTAATTAATTATGATCAAAATGGTTAAAGTGAGTGTGGCATAGTTTCAGTTAATGATGAAACTGAAACCCCTATGTTGGAATTCTAATATAATAGCCAAACATGCAGCCCGGTGTGAAAATGCCCACTCAACTCACACAGGCCATCAAGCCAATCACCTCACATGAGGTACTCGAGTGTGCTCCTGCATCCCACAAGTGACCCACTTTAACACAGTACAACTAACCACTTGATCTAAAAGCTCGAATTGATAAAGTATAACAAATTAATCTCTTTATTTCATAGCCTAAGCCACACATTTAATGGGTTAGGTTCTTAGTTGACCCCCCTTATGGGCCCACATTACATGAGTTCCGCATCACATGAGCCGCCTACCACAAGTGTGCTCCGCATCCCACAGGCCATCCCGTGTGGGTATACTTATGGATCACGATCTAGACAACAAAAATCTACCTTTATTTGATTATCTGACAATTGGGGTGGTGGACATTTATTAGATGGTAAAACATGAAAATTATCCTTTGATTAAAACATGTCTTAATCAGCTATTAGGTCTGATAAACTAATTTGAGTTTTAGACTAATCAAAGGCCATGACCACTCGACTAATCTAAGTTTCCAACTGTGATTTAGTAACAGTGGTCACTATTTAGTTTGAATTCATCCATGCCCAATATACAATATGTGAGTGCTTGCATATCAAGCATTCACTACAAGAGCACCAAATAATTCTACTAGACTTGTCTATGTTGGGGATTTTGACTGTGGAATCACATAGATTTAGATCTAGGATAGCAATTCAGTGGCACTAAGCACATATAAGAGAACACACAGATTTAACTTAGAAAATTCTTTCGAAAAAAAAATCACGGCACAAAGCGACAAATTTCCACTATGAAAATAGAAATTACAAAGAGAGAGGACCTACTCGATTCGAACAACCTTGAATCTCACCCTTGCTACACCCTTTGATTTCCCTAGAACCCCTTTAGAAAGCCTTAGAATTATTTCTCATATCCTAGAAAAATCCTAGGAACCCCTATTTATAGTTTTAGAAAACTCTTTTCCGCATCTTTGTTGTGAAAGGAATCAAAATCCGTAATCTGTACAAAATCACGGAACGAATCTGCATAACCACGACCGGTCGAGCGTACTGCATGACCGGTCGAGCGCCACCCACGACCGGTTGAGCGTGTCCCACGACCGATCGAGCACCTCGAACTCTAAAAATTTATGCTTGCTAGACTTTGAGTCGAGCGGGCTACGACTAGTTAAGCCGCTCCCACGATCGGTCGAACCTGACCCACGACCGATCGAACCTGACCCACAACCGGTCGAACCTGACCCACGACCGGTCGTGCACATTTAGATTTAAGACATCTGTCAACAATATCCACCATGTCTTCAATCTTGAACTGTGTAGCTTCTTAACCTCTTCTCTTATTTCTGAATTACATCATAGCTTATTGTACACACTTCGTCCTTCTTTTACGCCATCACCAAGCTCAGAGAAGTTACACAAAACTTAAATTTTTCTGCAAGAATGGTCTATGTGAGCATGTCTACCAGATCAAAATCCACAAGCTCAACCACCTTTATTCCTGTTTTTTCAAAATAAAAGATGTAGTATTCTTATCATCTCACCGCTACCTAATATTGTTTGCTAGGATACTTGCTCATAACATTGATAGCCTATAAAATAACCGGTCTAATCCAGACCATGACATACATTATCAAGCACATTCGAATAAGGCTTATGAGATATCCCGCTTTTGCTCATCTGTTTTGGGATATGTCATGAGGAAAACTTGAGGAGAGACGCGTAGGGAACGCTCTCAGGCTTTACCTGGCCCATCACATCCTTGATCAATACCTACACACAAGGTATTCCTCCTGTGATTACCAAAGCCTACTCCTCCTTCAATCTCAATGCCAAGAACCATCTTCGCAGCCCCCGATCCTTCATTTATGAAGAAATCAAACCACTGCCTAGGCGATAGGTCAAATCACGACTTCCTACAAAGTCTTTTCTCAGCCCCTTTAACTTCGAACCACTCTGATTGCTTCATGTAGATCTGTCATTCACTTTCCCTTATAGAAGTGCAGACTCCACATCCATCTTTTCAACTCAAGATCACATTGGCCAACCAGCGCCAATCACGGATCTAATACACCTGCTATACCGTCGGCACGACTATCTCTGAGAAGTCAATCCCTTCTCTTTAAGCATAAGCCTTTACTACCAACCTTGCCATATATCTATGTTGTATCCTCCTGAAGATCCAGCTGCATCTAACCGCTTTTCGGCCCACTGGAAGCTTCATCAGCTTCCATATGTTGGTCTGGTACAATGAATCCATCCCATCGTCCATAGTCACCTTTCACTTCTCAGCACTAGGCTCACTTAGAGCCATCTGAATAGAAGATGAATCTCCTGCGATATTGGAGTCGTCTATGTATCTTGCCGATATCCTACGATCATGCTGTGTGATTCTTCTCACAGGTGACTGCTTCACCTGCTCTGTATCCCTGCCCGCACATCTCAGCCTTCCTACCCTGCCCACTCATGTGGCCATGCCCAACATGCCACACACATCCAGAGGTAGAATCCGCAACATCCACTGCAGCTCCACCTTTTGAAGTGCTTCCGATCAACCTATACATGTTATCGAGTCATTACGCTTTTATGATTATCCGTGCCCCCTTAGATACTTTAAGAGCATCATCAATACCTGTGTACTTACATCCTTTTACCTCAAGTGCACCAAGTGAAATTAGATTCTGCTTCAAATCAGGAATGTGCCTGACATCAATCAAGGTACACTCCACCCCATCAAACATCTTGATGCGCACAGAACCAACAGCCACAACGTTACAGGCAAAGCCATTGCCCATAAATGCCTGTCCACCATCGCACTCCCTGTAGCTGGTGAACCAAATCTAATGAGGAGTCATGTGAAATGATGTCATTATGTCTAACATCCACTCATCCTTACGATCATCGTATGGTCGTCTGAGCGAAGACACAGATAAAACATCATCATCACATTCATCCGACGTGGCAGCATTGGCCTCCCTGCATGAAGCCTCAGAATCTTCCTTCTTTGGTTTAGGATTTTCACAATCCTTCTTCACATGTCCTTCCTTCCCATAGTTCCAGCACTTTACCTTTCCTTTGTCCTTGCCCTTAGATTTGGATCTAAAACCTGAAGAACCTATACCTTGTCTGGAATTTCTACCCACTATAAACAGTGCATCAGAAGATGTCCCGATGTCGTTGTTTAGCTATCTCATAGCCTTCCCTTGAAGGGCTGAAATAACTGTGTCGACACTAAGGGTTTTATTCATGCTGCACATAGTGTCCTTGAATGACTCATACGACACCGGAAGAGAATTCAGCAACATATATGCTTGTTCTTCATCTTTCATTACTTCATCCATATCCAACAATTTGTAAACTAATTTATTAAAGTTTCTGATGTGAGCCTCCATATCTCCACCCTCTGCCATCTTGAAGTTATACCACTGCCGCTTCAAGTGCAGGTGATTTTCAGAGAATTTTTTCACATAGACATCCTCTAACTTCGCCCATAACTTAGCTGCAATTTTCTCCCTCATGACATTGTAGAGAACCTCATCCGTGAGATATAGAAGAATTGATGATAAAGCCTTCTTTTCAAGAGCATTTCACTCGTCATCAGTCATAGTAGACTTCCGCTCTTCAAGAGCACCATCTTCGCCTTACTTAATTAAGGAACTCATAATCTTGATTTTTCATAACTCAAAATTATTTTTTCCCAAGTACTTCTTAATCTCATACCTGGTGCTCGCCATTATTACTAATCCCTCAGATTCAGATCTGTGCTCCAACGATAGCTTTGATACCACTTGTTAGGGATTTTGACTGCGGAATCACACATATCTAGATCTAGGATAGCAATTCAATGACACCAAGCTCATACAAGAGAACACACAGATTTAACGTGAAAAACCTTTTTGAGAAAAAAACTATGGCACAAAGCGATAAATCTCCACTATGAAAATAAAAATTATAAAGAGAGAGGACTTACCCGATTTGAACAACCTCGAATCTCACCCTTGCTATACTCTTTGATTTCCATAGAACCCCTTTAGAAAGTCGTAAAATTATTTCTCATACCCTAGGAACTCCTATTTATAGTTTTAGGAAACTTCTTTCCGCATCCTTATTGCGAAAGGGGACTCAAAATCCACAATCCGCACAAAATCGCGGAACAAATCTGCGTAACCACGAGCAGACTGCATGACCGGTCGAGCGCCACCCACGACCGGTCGAGTATGTCCCACGACCAGTTAAGCACCTCGGACCCCAAAAATTTATGCTCGCTGGACTTTGAGTCAAGTGGGCTACGACTAGCGAGCCGCTCCCACAACCGGTCGTGCACGTTCAGATTTAAGACATCTGTCAACAGTCTACCGAACTCAAAATTTAGGAAGTTTCTTGGAAACTCATACCAGTTCTTTTAAGTTTTATCATTATTGAGCAAGGGATGTGTGACACATATAGAGAAAGGAGCCAACAAACATAGAGCGTGGAGAGAATTTGGAGAAGCATGGGTTAGGTGTGAGCTACACGTAGAAAGAGAGAGCAGCTAAAGTAATCTTAATAGTGAGTATTTTTGTGATGGTATTTTCGTTGGTCTGAACCACATGATAGACTACAAACATCACGGTGGGCCACATGCAATTGACAATCCATACCAAAGGTGGCTCTACATGATGGACGGCTCACATTGAAGGCAGAGCCTACATGATAGACAGTCCACATCAAAGGGGTGCTCCACATGATGGGTGGTGGACATTGAAGGTGAGCCCCACATAATGAACTATTAACATCGATGATGAGCCTCACATGATGGATGGCCCATATTATAGTGGGCCCCACATCATAGATGGTTCACATTAAAGGTCGGCCTTAATGATGAAAGACCGACATTCAAGGTGGGCCTGGCATAAATTTGGATCGTCCACATTAAAGATGGGCTCTGAATGATGGATGATCCACATCTAATGTTGGGCACGATGGATGGCTAACATCCAAGGTGGGCACCAAATGATGGATGGAGAGCCCACACTGAAGGTAGGATGGTCCACAATGAAGGTAGGGCCTACACAATGAAAGGTTCACATGGAAGATAGGGACGAGGTGGTCCAACATAATGAATAGTCTATACCAAAGGTTGCCTCGAGCATGATGGACAATGGATATTAAAAGTCAGACTTTTAGGTATGCCAAGTGGAATTTTGACTAAGTCTTTTGCTAGATCGAGTATTTCTAGAGTTTTGATGAAATCTGGCTGAGTTGAATCAACTCAAGGGAGTCCAGTTCAGTTTATTTGAGTTTTTAAACTATGGTGGGAGATGGCCCTATCACATTCTAGTTCATCCTCCACCTTATCATCTCACTCACCTCACTCTTCATTCATTCCAGAGCTCATGGCAATCAAATTCCATATGTGGAGTTTGGATTTCTCACCCATTTCTAGGGCTGCAACATGGGTTTAGGTCAACCTTAACCCAATTGACCCAATTTGAGTTTGGGTCAAGCTCGGGTTAGAAAACACCAACTTGATTTGAAATCAGGTTGGGTTTTACATTAAGAAAATCCAGATCGGGTTAGGTCAAGTACAAAATTAAAGATGTTGGGCTTTCCATGTTGAAATTTGGGCGGGACCTCTCTATCCCATGTCTGGCCTGCGGCACAAGATTACATTGAATCAAGTTGGTGAAATATGATTTAATCAAATTCCATGGAAATGATTTTCATGTACATCCAAACACACCCCACAGGTATTTTAAAATGCAAAATTTTCTAGAGTCTAGCAACCAATCACCTGAAATGGTCAAAGGTTGTAAAATGAGAAGTTTCCTACATTCGGTTTTCATTCAAGCAACTTTGGTCCTCATGATCAGTGGTCAATGCTGATATATGAATGGTTTCAATTGTCTGACCCATAGCTCTAAGGCTTTGACCAGGGTTGTTGATGGGCTTGGGTTGCCCATGGACTTCTAGTCTTGGCCCACTTCAAATGGGCTTGGACTGGAATATTTTAAGAGCCCTTCAGCCCAGCCCCACCTGACCCTTGTAAGAATTTCAAGGCCACTTTAGTCACTTGTCATGCATGAAGGGAGCCCTTAATGAACAGCTAGATGTTGCACAGAAGTGGGCTGTGGGCTGGGCTCGAGCTATGCATAATCATCATGGGTTGGGCTTTGGGCTGTTTGTTTTGGTCCGTCAACAGCCCAAGCCATCTGGGCTTGGCTGGAGCTCCGCCTAGTACTGATTGCAATATTAAGTTAGTCTCTATTTGACTTAACAAATGCAAGATTACAAAGTAGGGGTGCACATGGTTCGGTTCGGTTCGGTTTGGTTTTAGGGTGAAATCTGAACCAAATCATTCCCAATGGTTTTAGGAAAACTAGAACCGGAACCGGACTTTTTGTACCCTAGAACGGAATTGGAACCGGACCATAAAAACCGGTTTGATTCCGGTTCAATTCTACGGTTCTGGACTTTTTATAATCCAACCCAATTGCATAGTTTGTTTTTATAATCAAGCCAAATTGCATGATTTATTTATTTTTTAATAATCCAACCCAAGTTCCACTATTGAAAATTTGCACATAGAGAAATTTTGTCATGATTTGTTTTTATGACGCTTTCATGTTCCTAAAATGATTTTGCTGCTAGTGTCTATTCGTGTTGTGATCCATTTGATAAATGATTTAGTTTTTTATGTTTTAAAAAATAAATTTTAAATATTTATTGACCGAAGGGTCAAAGGGTCTAGTTCCAAGTTCGATTATACGGTCCAATTCATGGTTTGATTCAGTTCTACATATCATGAAGAAGGTTTACAGCCAGTTTGGAATGGATGGAAATGTTTGGATTAGTTAGGTACTCAACCTTTTAGTCTCAAAGAAAGATAATTGAAATCCAAATCCACTATTTGTGGAACCATGTTGATGCATGTGTTCTATCCACATGTCCTTTACATGCGTCACATGAATTGCATATGAATATAGGCAACCGGCATCAATTGTGAGTTTTGATTTGTTGATTACAAATTTAGCGTCCACCAAATACTAATTTCACATTAAATGGTATTATTTTCGAAAGAAAGAATTCAATCCAATATATGAGATTGGATGGCCAAAATACTAAAGTATTTTAGTCGCCATAATTCCATCTAATGAAATTCAATACTCCCTTAACCCTTAATCCAAACATGCATGTCTTGGTAAACTTGAATTATCTCGAAGAAGTACCGGTACTCCAACATTAATATACATGGAAAGAATTTCTTGCCATGGTTTTAAATTACATTTGGAACTGAGTTGACTAGGTCAAATCAGAGTTACTGTGTATTTAATAAAAGAAGATTAAGAGCAATGATCCGATGGACTACTCAAAGAACAACTATGAAAGCAGATTTTAGTGCCTGTGTAGGTTAAGAGCGTGGTCCATAGAGAGAGGATTATCTATTGCCTGGGTAATAGCTTAGTGGCTGTTAACCGTACCATGTGAAGCCCACCTTGATAAATGTTTTGTATATCTATGTCGTTCATCTGTTTTATCAGCCAATCTTATAAAGTGATTCCAAAACTTATGAAGATTCAAATGTTAGGTGAACCTAGAGGTGTACATGAATGGAGCTAGCTTGGTTAGCTTGCTCAACTCGACTTGAAAAAGCACGGTTCGACTCAGTTTGAAACTGAGTTTGAGCCGAGTTGAGCTGATTTTTTAGCTCGAAAATGAGTTCGAGCTAGCCCTAGCTTGACTTGACTCGAATCGAACCCAACTTGAATCGAACTCGAATTGAACTGGTTCGATGACTCGGTTACTGTGATTTTTTATTTTTTTTTACACACACACACACCCCACACACTCCTGCTAGTGGAATTTCACCGCCTATGGTTACTTTGATATTGATGTTGTTCTCCAAATGTTTGATGAAATAACTTAACGAAGTGTGGCCGGTGGCAAGGAAGGTATCTATATGAAACTAATATCCTTTTTTTCTTGATTTTTATGTTGCTTAGATTGATAAAATACATGTAAAACCATTGATACGGGCTTAAATATATTTAGATTTTAAAGGTGCAATTCAAGTGTTTGTGAAAATGCTGCACACCGAACTTAGCTCGAACTCGGCTCGAACTGCCCAAGTTGCTGACCGAACCGAGCTGAGCCGAGCCGAGCTGGCCAGTCAAGCTCGAGGACCAAGCTGAGTTCGAGTTGAGGCCAGCTCAACACGGTTTGACTCGATGTACACACCATTGGAAACAGTTGTGAATAACCAATTAAAGGTTTTTGTGGGCTACGGAAAGTTTTTTTATCAAGCTGGTTTTTATATTTTTCCTTCATTCAGGTCTTTTTGACCTTATCAACGGGTTGGATGGAAGAAAAACTAACGGAGGGCATTAATGTGGCCATAGGAAAAACGGATGGACGGAGTGGATATACAACAAATTAATAAGGTGGTCCCATGGTAAGTGTAACACCTAATCCACTCCCCACATATTCAAACTACTTTCTATATTTACACGTGTTGCACACACATCAATATGATACACATCTGAGGTGAATGCTGACGTCATATCTGGCCCTACTTGACTTTTCGGGTAATGCATGTTAAGATCTGGTCCACGTGCTAAACGGCTTGGATCTTACACAAACTTTCTACAGTTGGCACCAATTGCTACCAAAAGAAACAAGTCATGTGACTAGTCTACAATAAGGGTGCGTTTGGATGTTCAATCAAAATGAATTGCAATTTCAATTAAACAAAGAGTTATTCACCAAATTGCAATTGGGTATTTGGCTGTCATTATGAAATTAAATTTCACTTTTGTTACAAGATTTTGAGTCAATAGGTGTAGTTGATCGTGAATGTATATCCACTGATGGACCTACAAAGACTAGGGAGACGTAGACAACGAGGGTACTAGTAATTGGCTATGGACCCTCCGATGATTAAATTAAGTTGATAAACTTGGATCAAGGACTACATAGTTTTGAGCGTACCTCTTCTCGTTTGGCATAGTTGTATTTATAGAGGACTTGTGCAGTTCCGAAACCATCATGTCATAATGAGAAATGATAAATAGTCGCTATTTACTATTTAGGTAGGAAACTTCTCCCATTAATATCAATGAACCCACCTCAGCCGGTGTGATCTTTGGCTGAGAATATGTCAGACCCTCTTTTTCTAAATTTGAGGTGTGATTTCCTCTGGGTTTCTTGTGCTGTCTTGGCAGTGATCAGTTAGGTCAGCTCGAAAGGCGGGGAGAGCCTGGATCTTGAGTTCCTTGCCTCAAGAGTCCTTTGCTTATGTAACAGACATTCTTGATCAAACGGAACTCTTCTTGCTGATTTCTATAGTCAAACAACATGGGGGCTCATTCCTCCATCAGAAAAGTTGCTCATTCTATCTCCGAACCATGTGCTCTGAGCAACTAGGCTCGGAAACCCATCCTAGCCCTCAAATACGTCCGAGATCATTCTTCCTACATGAGAAAACAGTTCAATTTTCCCAATAGCATTGACCATATACTTCCCGATGAATTGAATTTAATTATGATTAATTGAAAAAAAACAAGAAAAAAAACAAAAATACAAAACAAAACAAAACATCCAAACGCAATCCAAATGTTCCCACCAGATTGGGTGGCAATTTCTGTCATTTATCGAAGATCTTGCTCTCCTAGCCAATGATTGCCGACTCGGCTGAGCTATACCTGACTTGTCCAACTTGGCTCAGGTTGGTACCATGAGTCACCCCCGACTCGAGCGATTCACGAGTCACACTCAAAGCCAAACGGTCAGGATTCTCTCTAATAAAAAAATCCATGCTCCATCCGTAATGCCCTCCTTCCAATCTAAAGCTTTAGAAGGTATGGCCCACCTGACTCAACTAGGTGGGCCATGTCTGATTGGCTGCTGGGAGTCCGCAGATTAGCTGCCCATGTTGCACCTGGCACAAAGGTTAGAGTGTTTATGGGTCAGGGCCGTTTCAATCTTTGAACGGCCCAATTTCTACTGGGCCTAAAAGTCCATTAGTAATTGGGCCTTCAATTTCAGGTCCAAGACTTTTCAGGCCCAAGGTTTCAATGGTAGGCGTCTCCATTCCACTTTTTCTTGTGGTGTGGCCCACCTGAGATTTTGCTCACCCTAAATTTAGGGTTCGTATCTTAGCATGAGCTGTCGCAAATGATGGACGGAGAGGATGTCACTTACATCCCGGTGGGCCCTACAGACTTTTTGTTGCACGGGTTCTGCAACACTACTGTTGTACGATATTCGGGTCCCATGCAACACTGTAACGCATTACTGTTTGAACGAAGTCAGAATCAAAATTCGCAATCATTCCTCTCGTAAAAGTGGAAGTAACCAAATTGCAATTTTCATTCTCAGTCCGGTTCATCTACTACTGTAGAATAGCTTAAACTACAATGTTGTATGTGGGGCCCACCATGATGTAGGAATTCACATCCACTCCGTCCATAAGGTGTGCCCCTTCAATTTGGTCCCGTGTTGGAAATTTCAATCTGATCAAAATCACAGGTGGGCACACTGCAGTGAACAATTGGGATGTGATGGCTACCATTAAAATTTCCAGATGGTATGCGGGTCCTATGTGATTTTTATATACCATCCAATCCATTCATAAGACTCTCCATACTAGAATGAATGGACACCTCAAATATCAAGACATTCTGAATGTCATGCAGGCCACACCACATGATTTTATATGTTTTAGGCATGATTTTACATGCTGTGGCCCACCTGGATCATGATATGCCTGATTGTTCAAATGTGAAAAGAATATGAGAGGAATCACATGATGGACGGATTTTATGTCATGTACATGTCATAGCGAACGTTGTAGAACATTTTACGATTCAATCCACTTGTGCATCCAAACGCAGCCCAATTAGTTTCAAGGCATTTTGGTCTCATTTATCTCAACATTCCCCACTCATAGCTGGGTACTACTATAGACTGCAGCTGTTTGCTTCATATTAGCATTCTTCATAATACAACATCCAAAAAGGTCCATGAAATCCACCTGATCGACCGTTGTTGAGCAATTGAACGGCTAGGATTACTTTGGCGATGATGATGGCGATGGTCCTTGAAAAATCTCGGTCAGATTTGATTTGTTTTGTAGCCATTGAAAAGTTGATGTCGTTGACGTGTATCTTGTACTAATAGGCCAAGATCCTGCGGCCGTGATTGGCTATCCCGGTCTGGTGGGCCCTATGTCTGCCATTAAGCCCATTTCAAGGACAAAAGGTGACATTTGATTCTTAGATGTAAAGTCCACGTACATGCAATGCCTGTTCACCAAACAATAATGGCTTTGATTTTGGTTGAATATTCGAATACATAGGCTTTTATTTTTGGGCCATTCATCAAGTGGGGCCCATCACCCTGTACATTGATTGTGGATCGTTGGACAGTCACTTTTTTTTTTCATATATGGATAGCCCACCTGACTAGTTGTTTGGGACTGGTTTTTGGGGCCCACCTAATGCATGGCCAGGATTTCACATCATGGATCTTTTATTCTCATGTCCCCAAGTCATTTTTAAGACTTTTTGGTAGCCCACCTGACTAGTTGTTTGGGACTGGTTTTTGGGGCCCACCTAATGAATGGCCAGGATTTCACATCATGGATCTCTTTTTCTCATGTCCCCAAGTCATTTTTAAGACTTTTTGGGACATGGCCCAATTGCAAATGAGTAAATTTCTTAAAAATAAAATGTGTTTTTATTAAATTTCTAAAATGGATGGCCCACCTGACTAGTTGGGTGGGATTGGTTTTTGCAGCCCACCTAATGAATGGTCAGGATTTCAAACGGTTGTAAAAGGGAAAAAAATTTTGGTAGGCCATGTTCTTATCATTCTATTGGATTCATGGGTTATCCCTGAGTCATTTTCTAGCCTTTTTGGAACATGACTCAATGGCAAATGAGTAAATTTCTTAAAAGTAAGATGTCTATTTTTATTCAATTTCTCAAATGGTAGGCCACCTGACTAGTTGTCTGGTAGTACTTTTTGGGCCCACCTAATGAATGGCTAGGATTTCATACGGTCATAAAAGGGAAAAATAAAAATGGTGGGCCCATATTCTTATCATTTTATTGGTTTCATGGGTCTCTAATTCTCATGTCCCCAAGTCAGTTTTTGAACTTTTTGGGACGTGACCCAATTGCAAATGAGTAAATTTCTTTAAAATAAGATGCTTTTTTATTAAATTTCTAAAATGGATAGCTCACCTGACTAGTTGGGTGAGATTAGTTTTTGGGGCCCACGTAATGAATGGCCTAGATTTTATATGATCATAAAAGGGAAATTTTAAAATGGTGGGCCCATGTTCTTATCATTTAATTGGATTCATGGGACTCTTGTCCTCGTGTCCCAAAGTTATTTTTTGGGACTTTTTGCGACATAACCCAATTGCAAATGAGTAAATTTCTTAAAAATAAAATTTTTTATATTAAATTTCTAAAATGGATAGCCCTAGTTGGGTGGGATTGGTTTTCAGGGCCCATGTAATGAAAGGCCAGAATTTCACATGGTTATAAAAGGGAAAAATAAAAATGATGGGCCCATGTTCTTATCATTTTATTGGATTCATAAGTCTCTTATTCTCATGTCCCTAAGTCATTTTCTAGACTTTTTGGGACATAACCTAATAGCAAATGAGTAAATTTTTTTAAAATAAGATGCTTTTTTAATTACAATTTTAAAACAGATAGCCCACCGAACTAGTTGGGTGGGATTGGTTTTATGTGCCCACCTAATGAATGGCCCTGATTTCAAATGGTCATAAAAGGAAAAAGATAAAAATAGTGGCCATGTTCTTATCATTTTATTTGATTCATGGGTCTCTTATTTTCGTATCCCTAAGTCATTTTCTGAATATCTTGGGTACTCAATTGCGAATGAGTAAATTTCTTGAAAGTAAGATGCTTTTTTATTAAATTTCTAAAATGGGTAGCCCACTTGCTTAGTTGGCTGAGAGTGGTTTTTGAGGCCCACCTAATGAATGGCCAGGTTTTCACACGGTAAAAAAAGGGAGAATTTAAAATAATCAGCCATGTTCTTATCATGTTATTGGATCCGTGAATCTCTTATTCTCCTTAAGTCATTCTAGGGACTTTTTTGGGACATGACCTAATTGCAAATCAGTAAATTTCTTAAAAATAAGATACCTTTTTATTAAATTTCTAAATTTGATAGCCCACCCGACTAGTTGGGTGGGATTATTTTTGAGGCCCACCTAATGTAGTCCTGGATTTCATGCGGTGATAAAAGGGAAAAATAAAAATAGTGGGCCGTCTTATCATTTTATTGGATTCGTGGGTCTCTTGTTGTCATGTCCCCGTGAGTCATTTTCTAAACTTTATGGGAGATGACCCAGTGGCAAATGAGTAAATTTCTTAAAAATCAAATGTTTTTATTAAATTTCTAAACATGAATTGTATTTCGTGATCGGATTGATTAAAGCTAGTGAATGATTGATTGCCGTGAGATAATTTTTAGATTCACACGTAAACTCATGTGATAGTTCACCACCATTTTAAAAAAATGGCCATGATTCATCCACCACCGTACAAATGGCATAGTTGTGGTTAATCTAGATCGTCCAAATTAGTCGTCGACGGTGGAAACCCAAAATCACACTGAGAAGTTATTTTATTATTACTAACAATCTAGTTTCACCCAATGAATTTGGGCCACTCACTATTTTACCTTTAACCACCATGTATCAGGGTTCTTTTCAACCTAGGTCCAATCTACAATATGGCCCACAATGTCAACGGTCTTGATGGCTGTAGATTTGTGCCACGCGTAAGAAGATCACTCACAACCATTTTTAAAATGTGAACTATCACGGGGAGTCTTGTCGTCAGATGATGCATGCAGCTTTTCCTTCAATAAAATTTGGGCCCATTTGAATGACGCCTGGAAATGATTTCGGCTCATTTCTGCAGAAATTCAGGACGATGTCTCCTTTTTTTCAAAGGAGTTTTCGGGAAGGCATTTTTTAAATAAGAAATGAGTTGGGTGAAGCATACATTTTCCATCAGAGCGCCCACAGGCCATTCTATCATGCATGGGAACAATCCAAACCGTCCATTTGACCAGTCACAAAAAGACAATTCTTAAAGTAAAAAAGGCTAGGCCAGTTGGCTCTTTAAGTGGGCCACAAAAGGGGTGTTTCTATTCAACCAAAGTCCCGTGTGACGAACTATTTCAAGATACGTAGGTTGTTTGCGACTTGTCATATATATATATATCTATATATATATATATATATAGAGAGAGAGAGAGAGAGAGAGAGAGAGAGAGAGTATTAACAAGAGTTACCCATGGAATGATTTGTATTAAATTTCCTATTTGATAAATAGATAATTATGACATATGCTAAGGTAAGCGCTATATGTACATGACGTCCATTCAATTTTTAGATTATTTTATGGCATGAGCAGAAAAGTGAGGCATGTACAAAGTTGGAATGGACCACACAATAGAAATAGTGGAGATTGACCACCTACGGTTAAAAACTTCTTGGTGCTTAACAAAAGTTTTAGATTTGCCTCATTTTTTAGCGCATGCCCTCATATGCATTTACAAATAAGTATATAGCGGTGGGCTTATGAAATTTATTTGTGGATCATTTTTATATTATTTGTGTATAATAACTATTTGTCAAAGTAAGTCATCGTTACTTATTTACCAACATTTAATGTTTAATATACATACATCACATGTGCCAAATGTGTTGCATGTATGACAGTTGAAATTCATGCATGTTCACATGCAACCAATAGCACATGAAACATATGTCCATGTGCGCATGCATCGTAAATGCTGCACATGCCACCGTTCACTTGGAACTCTTCACATGTGTTATAGAGCATTATTACTTATTTCAGACTGTTTAATAGAAAATTAACTGGAAAAATATTGTCGGCAATTCACCTTATATACCAAAATGTTCTTTTGTGACATTTGTGTTGTCCATCAATTGCATTAGCTTGTATTATAACATGAACCCAAAACTAAGGTCAATGTAAGAATCATATGATCTAAACCACAGGAAATAATAGGAATGTAGATGCCCACCATTGAAACCTTGTTAGGCCTACCCTGATGTTTGTAGGCTATCCATTATTCCCTATGTTGTCACTGATTTGAGTTTTGGACTGGTTTGACTTTTGGGATCACAACTCAACCTGATCTTTAGCAAATGATGGATGGAGTGGATGTCATATACATGTGTGAGTGTCTATGTATACACACACTTTAAATCATTTAAGAAATTTGTTATAACATTATTTGGTACGGAATAACTAGTTCAGACAGCATGACTGGATTTCTTGTTACCTGAGGGCCTGTTTGACCGAGCGAATCCCATGGGATTAGGAGGGATGGATTTTAAGGTAACAATGGTGGTGTCAGTGGATTGGTTTAAGATCCCAAGTTCACTTCGTCTGTTTGGCACGCCCTGCATATCCCAGGATTTTACCTTCCAATCCGTCCAAGCAAGAGATGAGATCAATTTTGTAATGATGGTGATGTCAATGGATTGTTTTAAGATTGATGGGATTGCTTATATCCCGGGACAAGTTCACCGGGTCTATTTGGCTTCCCGGGATATCGCAATCCCATCCCTCCTAATACTGTGGGAACCGTCGGGCCAAACAGGCCCTAAAAAGCTAGTGTTCGTTCATGCTCGTGTCCGAATGGCGCCAAACTCAACTATTGAGATATCAACTTAGGTTGGTTTTAAATGGTTTTTGTGCCACCCAAACGGGGCAAGAACATACTATCATCCATAAATTGACAGAGCAGCTCAAATCAAAACAAAAATTACACAGATTAACTGAGGCAGTTTGGGTGATTGGCTCAAATCATATTACCAACCCCATTATTTTGAGACATTGGTACAACTATATGCCTCGAAGTGTCCTAAATCCCTAACCTGCAACGTTCCTAAAAAATACTGAAACTGAATTGAGATTCATAAGCCTTGTGATGGCCAAACAGTCCCTTTTTATTTTCTTCACTTCTACATGCATCTCCCTCCATAGCCTGCATTTCTGAATAGTGCTTGCTTTATCTCTTCAGAGTTCACCACTGGTCTCTGCTCCAGATCCTGGCCAAATGAAATAAATATTATTATCAGGTTATTGGACGAATCACGAACGGAGAAAAGATGAATGGCCCACAGCATCGGATGGGAGATTCTAATGTATCTCCCATCAGATTGATCCTAGTCATTCAAGAATGGACAGTTAGGATCATATGATGGGGGAGCTTCCTGGTATCTCCATCCACTTTAGAACACCATATGAACGGTTCAGATCACCAAGATGTGAAGCCCACATCATTTAAAGGGTCCTTCGAATCCTAGCCATCCACTGAGAATGGACACTCAGGATCATATGATGGAGGAGATTTTGGGTATATCCAATCCGCTTTAGCCACTATATGAATGATTTTCATCAAAAATATGTGGGGATCACATCATCGGATGGGCCCTTCCAATATATTCCCCATCAAATGATCCTAGCCATCCGGTGAGAATGGATAAATGGGGTCATATGATGGGGGGAGATTTTGGGTGTTCCCCATTCACATTAGACCACCATGTGAACAGTTCGGTTCACCGATGTGTGGGCCCCACATGCACATCTCATTGGGTCACTCCCAGTTAGCATTTTACCTCAGCGCAGGAAGCTTGCATTCCAAAATCATTGAAGCAGCTGATAACACATTGCTGAATCTCAAGGCCTAGAGCTTCTAAAGTAGCTATGGTTGACAGCAGCAATCCGGGCTTCGTCGCGCAGCAAATATCAATCCGTGTGTCTGCATTCCTTCGTTCCACATCGAACTGCAAAAATCATTCCAAAAAATTCAATTTAGAATCGAATTTCATTGAGTATGCACTATTTTCAATTACAACGGCCCATGTTTGATGAATCTTGGCCGTTGGAATTATGGGTCCCGCGGGATCGGATGCCCCAACATTCTTCCAGATTGGAAGATCCTCAACTTTTATCAAATGTCTGGAAAAAAGGCCAAAAATTGGATGGCTGGGATGATTCTGATCGGAATGATTTTTGGGTCATCCTCATTATGGGCTGTTTTAGCTTAACGGTCACCGGACCATGGACCACACTAGTATGGAATGATCATAAAACACTGGCGTCTTGATGCATCATCAGGGCCGTAGAATTACAATTTTAATTAGTAGCCTTCAAATAGTACATCAATGGTCTGGAAGAAAAAAGGCCAAAGATCGGATGGCTAGCATGATTCCGATCTGGATAACTTTTGGGTCATCACCATTACTAGCCTGCAGCTCAATGGTCACCTAAAGATGGGCCATACTATCATGGAATGATCATATATATCTTGATGCATCATCTCGACCGTAGGATGACAATTTAGGTAGAAAGCATTTACCTTTGGAGTGTTCCTGACCAGGATTTCATTCGATGTTAGCTCCTTGAAAATGCTCAGTAGATTCAGCTGATTGGAACCCCCTTGGATTTCTTCTTGCAGCTTCTTGATTCGATCCAGCAGCTCTTTCATGTAATCAATCGTATCGCCGAGTATTGATGTTCGATCCATCTGTTCATTACCATTTCTATTGATTACTTACCACATCCAACAGTTTAGATGAAAATTTAAACAGCATTTTGCCCATTTCCAAGAGAATCAAGCTTCCATGATTTAGATCATTCACAGCTACTCATTACTGTTAAAAAAAAAAAAAGAACCGTTGTATGATCTTGGTTTTCAATTTCTACTTTAGATAGATGAACCTCCAACATACTCCCAGATTTGAAAGGTTAAGATGATCTCATTGAGGAGATTCTTGGGGCATGATCAATTCAATGATGTGAATGATTGAACGGTGTGGATGATTGAACCATGGGCCCCATCATATAATCACCACCATAGAATGACTTGAAAAGAGAAAATGAAGAAATGCAAGTGATTAAAAATGCGAATGTTACAATCCATCCATCCATGATCAGGACATGAATAAAAAGGAATTACCTTACTGATCTTGGGGACCACTGATCGGAGCATTGAAAGGCGATCGTTCAATCGCTTCCGTCGACGCCTCTCGGCCATCAGATTCTTGGACGGCTGGCCTTCGACCTTCTTCACACGGCTCTTCCTGCCTAAACAGGAACCAACGTCGAATACTGGAATTTCAGCAGACTGGGACATTTCCACCTTGCAAATCCTCTGTTTATCATCTGAATTACGAAGATTTTCGGAGGCAAGAAGGCCTAGATCGTCGTCTTCGATGATGGAGGGGCAATCTTCTTGAGTGGGAAATGGGATGGGGTCATGGAATTCAGGTGATGGATCGATCTGGGTCGATGAAATTGTATCAACATATGGACAGTAGACTTCATTCAGGGAAGAATCGAATGTGGGGTGGGTTGATGTGGAGAATCCAAAACTGTCACAAGAAGAATATGGGAAAACTAGATTTGGGTTGTCTTGGAAAGAATCAAAGCTACCTCCATGATCGAAAATATCACTCATTTCTATTGGGAAGCCTTCCCATGTATCTCTTCTTAGAGCAAGGAGCTCTTCTAAGAATCCATGTTCATCTAGTTCCATTTCAACTCTCTCTCTCTCTCTCTCTCTCTCTCTCTCTCTCTCTCTCTCTCTCTCTCTCTCTCTCCCTCTCTCTCTCTCTCTCTCTCTCTCTCTCTCTCTCTCTCTCTCCCTCTCTCTCTCTCTCTCTCTCTCACACACACACACACACACAAACAATTGAGAGGATGTTACTACAATCAAGAAAACTCTCTCTCTCACTCTAGAACACCTGAGAGGATGTTACTACAAGCAAGAAAACTCTCTCTCTCACTCTAGAACACCTGAGAGAATGTTAACAGAAGCAAGAAACCCCCCTCCTCTCCGAAACATTGAGAGAATGAAAAAACAAGCAAGAAAAATCTCTCTCTCTCTCTCCCAAACACCCGAGAGAATGAAAATACAAGCAAGAAAACTCTCTCCCCCCAAACACCTGAGAGAAAGAAAATACAAGCAAGAAAACTCTCTCCCCCCAAACACCTGAGAGAATGAAAATACAAGCAAGAAAACTCTCTCCCCCCAAACACCTGAGAGAATATAAATACCAGCAAGAAAACTCTCTCCCCCTCTCTAACACCTGAGAGAATGTCAATACAAGCAAGAAAACTCTCTCTCTCTCTCTCTCTCTCTCTCTCTCTCTCTCCTAAAAGGTAATACTAATAGAAAAACAAGGACACTCGTTAACATGAAGTTGCACCAAGTTGAAGGAATATATAGAAGCCCACAAAAAAACACACTTTAGTTCCATTCATTTAACAAATCTTTTTATTATTATTATTATACTCACACTTTAGTTCCATTCATTTAACAAATCTTTTTATTATTATTATTATACTCTCTAATATTATTATTCTATCTTCCAATTAATAAATTGTAATATTAGGTCCCCCTCTCTAGCCCCTTAGATAGAAATGGAATCTCCTTTTTCCTCTCTCTCTCTCTCCCTCAAAGAGAGAGAAGTTGATTTCATGTCTTTTTCACCGAAATCTGCAATCCAACTGACTTGATATTTAATTCCCCTCCCTCTGAATACTTTGACCCACACATCTGTCGCAACCGAAAATGATGGACTTAGCATCATAGACCTTGTCAGGTTCTTTGTATTTCTTTTTTTTTTTATTAAAACTCTCTAACTTGTCACCTTTCACCCTCTCTCATCTCTTTGGCTATTTTTCATCTTTGAGATAACCCATCGATCATGTGGTCATCCCCATTTTCCCCATGTGGGTCCCACCCTTCCTCTCCTCTATTTACTCAGATCAACATTTTCAAATGGGTTGGTGGCTTCTTTTGTTCCCTTCCTCATCTCTTCTCATTCCTAATCATACAATTATTTCATAAACCTGTTTGTTTCTAATCATCTGATCCACTTACCCATCTCCCACATGTGGATGAGATCCGCCCTGTACATCATCTCGGCCCCACCTTTGATTGACAGCTGACCGGCTCTGTCCATCATCTAGTCCATCCAATTTTTTTCTACCCGTCACTGCCAATCCAACGTTTGGGATCGTCTGATCGGGGAAATTTTCCATTTGTGGCCCGCTCGCGATCATCTTGCTGAATGCACGGTTTTGATCTCATCTAAGCATGCCAGGTATACAGTAAATGGTGTGGGGACACTGCAAGTTTGGTGTCCCGAGGGGCATTGGAACAGCTCTAATTTCTAATTATGCTAATTAGTCTTCTAGCTTTTATTTGTTATTTTTCTTATTATTTGGGATTAGTGAAAGATCCCCAACCAAGGATTAAAATAGATGAGAAATAATAATAATAATAATAATAAAACTTTGATACTCCGGCCGAACGTGATAGATGATACGCAAGCACTTAGAAATTGCATAAGCGACATATAATTTAATTCAAATTAAACTGTCCAAATTATGAACCGACATTGGATGCATCATGGAAAAAAATTGCACTTATTTTATTATCACACCATTATAATGGTGGACATTTATTGGACGATTAAGAATGAAAATTATCCAATAATCCTATTTTCACAAATAAGTGTCCATACACACAATCTAATCTCGGCACCATGACTTACAGATAGTAGCTTCCACAATTTAGTCAGTTTAAGATGGGTCGATGTATGTCATTTGTACAATTTTTTAGTGCCTGCATTTCAATTGTCATACGCAACACGAGTATCATATGACCCTTACAACAAAATATATTTAAAAAAAAAAAAAGAAAAAAAAAAGAAAAAGAAAAAACCTTGCCTCTCATGGGTGTTTATAATATGTATACATGCATATATGAGTATTCCAATCCACCGATATAGTAATGTTACACTGTTTCATAAGTGGCATTTTGGCGGATGCGGTCGGCCGATACCCATTGGCCACAGCGATGCGGGTTGATTATACTAAGATAACTAATCAGCCGTGATTATTGATTATGCTTATCATAGATATTATGTTATTGTCATATATTTTTATATTTTGGCACGTAATCGTAACCTAGGGGCTTGACATGCGGCGTCATGGTTACCAGATGGCACCTTTGACTTAATTGAACCATGGGCTTGACCCATTATCACCGAAAGAAATGATCCCACTTTATGGCTAATTGTGATGATATTTAATTGTTATTATTGCTGTTGCTATTATTATTATTTTCTTTTAGGGCATGTTTGGACGGGCTCAGTCCATGGGATTGGACTATATTAGGGTGGATGGCAGCCATTTCAAGGTAATGATGGTTGCCTCAGTGGATTACTATATCCAAGGATTTCACCACCGAGTCGGTTTGGCATGCTTGGCCAATCTTGGGATCATGCCCGGTCAATCCCTTCCAATCCGTCCAACCCGACACGTCCCAGGCAAAATAGACGGAATTAGGAGGGATTGAGTGGATTTCAAGGTAATCATGATGATGTCAGGGGAGTGCAATCCCATGAGATTCTTATATCCAGGTAGAAGTTCAACGTGTCTGTTTAGCACGCCCAACTAATCTCGGGATTACTCCTTCTAATCCCTTCCAATACAATCCAATCCCTTCCAATCCCCCTGTGTTTGCCCTTATAGTCATCCTATAAAGTGAATATTTTTATTTTTATTTTTTATTATTGTTATTAAAATGACTAATTAACGAAATTATCACGTCCCCATATAAAGTCATTAGCTACCATACATTCGAGTTGTAACGGCCACCCTATGATGTTTGTGTGCAATCAAATTGTAAATCTAGTCAACTCCTCATGTTCACCATACATAGCTAGCAATGTACAATTCTACCAGAAAACCTACATGTTTACGTGGTAGCATGCATGTGAGTTTTGGAATGGCCATAGCTTTGGTGAATAATGACAGGATTGGGTAGAATACACAACCAGGGGGACCCCACATTCCCTCTAGAAGCACATGAGAGCATGCGTCATCCTCCCTAATGCCCCCATGCCATTCCCTTTGGAGTGGCCCACTTGAGTCATGGATCAAGTTGGATGGTGGGATCGGATTTTTGGCATTTACTATGCATATATTGAACGTATGTGATCAGTTCCATTGTTATCATTAACGATTTTTGGCATTTACCATGCATTGAACGTATCTGTTGCTCTACCATGGCTTGTATGGCACATTTACGTAGAATTTTGATATGGTCTGCTCTGAGATGGTCCACTCACCGACAATCTTGAGGATTGGAAGATTCTAGTCATAGAATAGTTGGTCTTTTAATGGTTAGGCTGGAAGTCTTTAACATTTTCTTTCTTGACCGTTATTCTAGACCATTTACAAGTGGGGCCCCCATAATATCAACGGATTGTGGATACACTGAGCAATGGGACGCATTTGTACAAACTGATCAGGGCCCGAATGATACTGTACAATGTGGAAAATTAAATAAGGTGTTATTGTTACTGGGGCAGTTATGGTCCACCATATTTGGATGATGGAGATACGAGTGTACATTGTGCATTAAGCATGTAGTCCCATCATCATCATATTATTTACAGTAGAGCAGCCTTGATGAAGGAAAATACACCAAAAATTTTGTGTATATGCTCTTCTCGAATCTTGGATAGTGCTGAAGCGATGTTAATGATGGGAAACTGTGGAAGTAAACCCTAAATTCAAATCACATGGTAATAATAAAATGCAAGCAAAACATATATAAGAAGACATGATTTTACGTGAAAAATTTTTGCGAGAAAAAATTACGATACAAAGCCAAAAGCAAATCTACTATGGAAATAAATTATAAAAGATTAAATGAACTTATATAAACAAAACCCTTGTTTTCTTCATTCCAAACTTTAGAATTAATTTACTCTTCTTCATTCTACTCTAATCCTGCAATTATACCTATATATATTGTTACACTCGGAATAGGAAATAAATTGTATAAGTATGCAAAATTTCACACACCGTTGATCTAAACATTGATTGAGCAACCCTCGATCAATCGAGCCCCAACATGTTCGATTAATGGAGCATACTTAAAAAATGTCTAGAGAATTTATATGAACTTTTAAATCGTATCAATCGATCGTTCAAACCTTCTAGGTCGATTGACTAAACTTGTTCAAAAGTGTTCAGAGACTAATATATCTAATTCGAAATTCACTCGATTAATCGAGAAGTCTGTTCAATAGCTTGAACTCCCTTGTCTCTACATAGATTGAAGACGTATAGACAACAAATTCCATAATAGCTCCAATCATCATGAGTCATAACTCCAAGCTTCATCTCTAATCATCTTTGTCATAGTAATAACATCGTCGTCACTTCTTGTACACACTCCATCTTTATCAAATCTTCACCACACCTAGAGAAGTTGAATAAAAATTGAACTTCTTCATGGGAATCACCTTAGTAAGCATATTTGTCACATTCACGCTCGTGTGGATTTTCTCAAATGTGGCACCGCCTTCCTCAAACACCTATTGGATAAAAATGATAACTAACATCAATATGTTTAAAACAAGAATGATATATTAAATTTTTTGTTAAATTGATTGCGCTTTTACTATCATAATTAACCAGCACGACCTCCTGTTAAAGTCAAATCTCTGTCATAATTAATCATCATTCCTCTCAACAAAACATATTCTTTAAATGCTTCCATCACTATCATGTATTCAGCTTTGGTCGTAGAAAGATCAACCATAGGCTAAAGCTTCGATATCCAATTGATCATTACACTCGTTAGCATAAACGAGTTATCGGAACTCGACCTTCTGTTGTCCACGTTCTCTGTGTAGTTTGAATCAATATAGTATATAAGTTTTTCCTTTAATTTCTCAAATGTTAAGATGTAGTCCATTGTACCTCGTAGATAATGAAGTAATCATTTCATTGCCTCCCAATATTCATTACCAAAGTTTGACATGTATATGCTCACAACACTAATTGCATGTGAAATATTCAATCTCGTAGAGACTATAATATACATCAAACTGCCAATTTCGTTTGAATAGGGCACATGGAATATAAACAACTTTTATTCATTTATAATGGAACATTACTATGAAGAAAGCTGAAAATGAGTAACATAGTGTGTTCTAATCGGTTAGCCTTGTTCATCCCAAACTTCACTAATACCTTCTCAAAGTATTCAGTCTGAGACAATCGTAACACGCTCATTTTTTCTATCTCTATATATATCAATGTTGAGAATTCTCTTTATAGTTCTCAAATTTTTCATTTCGAATATCCTCGATAATTGAGTATTCAATATATTGATCTCAAATATGTTATAGCTAGCAATAAGCATATCATCAACATATAATATAAGTACAATAAATTTTTCATCACTTAATATCTTGAAGTAAATATAATGATTAAATTCACTTCTAATAAACTATTAAATTACATTTATCTAATTAGGAGTTTACTTGATTAATTAAGCCGTGACTCTTCAAACTCTTCTGTTTTTTCCTTTTTTTCTTTTTTCTTTTTTCGTGCACAATTTAGAGAAATCAAGGCAACAGTCAGTGAGGTGAGCCCCACCTCTCTCCTCAAGCATGCATTTAGTGGAGCTCGCAGGACATCTTCCAACAAATGATGGGGCCCACCTATCATCTCATCTTGGAACGTTGGGAACATATTTGCACGGTGTATCCATGGGTACGCAAAGATAGATTACCGTGTTAGTTTCATGCCCTTTGAAAATGGTGGCTACCCATCCTCCTCACACATGGCAATAATGTACAGCTATCCAAACAATATCTCAACAACCACCGTTCAATCCTAACCATCCAATTAATGGCAATTAAATGGACAGTTAAAACCAACAAAGTGCGAGGTCCAAATTGGAAAGGGGAAAATCAAAGATCAGCCGTTTGGACATTCTGGATTGGAATCCAACCGAGCCATGTGTACGGTTGAAGACCAACCACCATTTTTTAAGCGGTGAAAAACTGACATAGGATCAAGTACATTTATAACCGTCCATTGCCCATACACTGTACAGTCCTTATGTTACGATATTTTGGACACTGATACGTGAAGAAGGACGACAAGAGTAGAGTAATAGCTGTGTAGATGAGTAGATAGACTGGTAGCTGTGGATAATGTTATTGTTATATACACTCATAAAACAAATGTATTTTGTCATATTAGTGGACAGCTAATCCTCGCCATAGAAAAATATAAAGAAAAAAAATAATCAGAAACTTATGAAAATATGTACACAAGAATATGACATTAATGCCATGATACCATTCATTTTACAATCCAATTGATTAGTCCCATCATGAGGATCACGATAAACCGAGACACTCATCAGGTAGGCCACACCATAGTAATTAAACAAAGCATTGCCTAACAAAATTCAAGTGTGGTCCATATAATGAATGAATTGTGCTGATTTTTGGAAGGGGTGACCATCATGATGGGGCTAATCTATTGGACGGTTTGGATTTTTTACGCATTTGAAAGGTTATAACATATACACTGGTGACTCGAGACCTTCATAGGTGGAAATAGACGTTGGAAGCTGCTAGGCCCATATGCAGGTGCCAACCTGGCAAGCTTGTGGGACATCTGGACAGTTTAAAAAGGGGACCCCACCATGAGGATGACCCCACAAAAATAGGGAGGTATTCAACTCATCAGATTCGCCGCCTACCCTAGGAAGAAAATGGATGGTTCATTTTAAATTGACAGCAGTGTATATTCTACGTACTTAGGCTTGTCACCTCTGCGACGACCGGACCTCCGTGATTTTTGGTAAACCTCTGAAAAATCTAGACCGTCCATCTATTCATTGCGGCTGAGCCACAGATCATTTGTTCTTGAGAACATCGTGGCCGTTTACTTTACTACAAAATCAAAACGAATGTGCTTTATCCGGTCTGTTCCAATTTACTAAATCATGGCAATTCATTTAACGAGGGCACACGTGTATGCTTGTGGACCATATTGCGCGTAGAGCACTGGCCAAAAATCAGACTGACTGGGCGATGTCAGCCGTCTGATTGAAACTATGTCAACCAATGGAATGGATGATCTCCCCATCAGCCAATACCAAAATTCGGACGGTCTGGATTGCTCTACATGACGTACGGATGTGTATCGGACTTTCAGCCGCCTCGATAGAATATGTTGTGACCAACCCATTTCCAACTGTACGCGGTAAGACCAGCCGGCTAGCTGGTGTCAAATTTATATGGGCCCCACCATGATGTATGTGTTCTATCCACGCCTTCCATCCATTTTTCCAACTCATTTTATGGCATTAGGCAAAAAATGAGGGAGATCCAAATATCAGGTGGACCACACCACACGAAAAAAGGGTTAACTAAATGTCCACCATTAAAAACTTTCTAGGGCTCACTATAATGTTTATTTGCCATTCTACCTGTTCTCCCAAAGTTTTAAACGGTGACCACTCAATCTCCACTATTTCCTGTGGTGTGGTCCAACTGAGATTGGGATTAGCCTCATTTTTTGGGCTTATGGCCTAAAAGGATCTGTAAAAATGAATGGACGGCGTTGATAACACACATACATCATGATGGGCCCACAGCTTTGACATCAGGTAGCTGGCTAGTGTTGGGGTCACTAGATAAACCGCGTCCTTTCGAAATAGAGGAAATAGCTTATATTTTCGAACGGGCGCCTACGAAGTTGCAAGCCGTTGATCTGATGATCCAACATGAATGGGAAGATCGAGAATATCCAATCGTTGGATCTTTTCGTGGCCCACATTTCGAATGGTTGTGGCTATCCTTGAGTTTCTTGGGAGTCTCCTAACCAAGGTGGGGACCACTGCATCAGCATTACGAAGCCATGGCCCCACCTGTACAAACTCAAATCTCGAGGACACTATGCATAAATACATTCATTCAACACTCGTGGGTGGTGTGCTCGCTTGGGTAAGATGCTGTGAAAAATGAAGGAATGGGCACTGTGGCACACACATGTATGAGATCCGTACCGTTCATCAGGTAGTAAGCACTGTCTCAAAATTCTCGGCTTAAAACTCATCACGGTCTACTCATTGGACCGAATACAGATCATCACTCTAACCATCCATCTTTGTCCTATAAATGTGTCCGGAAGTCTACCGCACCTGATCAATGGACCAGATCTCGTAAAAGTATGCCATCTATGACACGTGTGCTGAAAAACCTCCATCCATCACACGCGCGCTAGT
Source organism: Magnolia kwangsiensis (assembly GCA_037074715.1). NCBI lineage: Eukaryota > Viridiplantae > Streptophyta > Magnoliopsida > Magnoliales > Magnoliaceae > Magnolia > Magnolia kwangsiensis. Next base: position 92,782,902 of record CM073585.1, read on the forward strand.
AACCTCCACGCTCCTCATATTCGAAATAATTGCAGGTCCGATTGATGGCCAAACAGTGGAAAAGATGAGAGAATTTACAAAAAGGAGAAAAACTTTGATACTCGGCAGGGTATGCTGGATGATAAGCAGGCACTTAAAAATTGCATAGAAATTGTACACCTGGCGTACAATTAATCAAATTAACCGTCCAAATTATGGTATCTACTGTAGATGATCATGAACCAAAAATGAAGCTTATTTGATTATCTCTATCGGATTGGTGGTCATTTATTGGACGGTTAGAAGTTAAAAAATCCAATTTCTTCAGACAAGTGTCAATGAATCAGAGGTCAGGATTGTTCAGCCAATTTGAGTTTGAGATTGTGACTAGATGACAATAGATCCACAATCTAGTAGGTTTTCTTTAAGCTAATATATGCCACGTGTACAATTTCTGAGTGCCTGTGTATCAAGCATCATAAGCAGCCTGAGTAACATATAACTTCTCTTTCCAAAAGAGCCAGCATTTTAGTGGGACCCACCATTTCCACCAATGGTATGATAGTGGGCCCACAGATTCGCCAGCCCTGACCACTATGAATGTGAACTGGTGGGCCCCGCTACTAAAACGAGAAGCACTGCTAATACAGGAAAAAGGCTGCAAGAATGACAAAAGAAACAGAAGACCGAACATTGCACGAATTCGGGATGCATCATCCACTTCCGACCAAACCCAAACACGTGAACGTTCTCCTTCCCTGCCACGTGTCCCAACAAAAGTCTTCCACGTTGGAATCGTTTGATACTCTGTCAGACCCAGATGATTCGTGTGGCATACGTGGCACAGCCGTCGCAATCTTAACCTGTAATTACCGGACCGGGTTTGTTGATCTGAACTGTTGGGCTATTTTTCATTTCAACCGTCTGATAGATGTCTACCAGTTGGGTGTGGTTGGAGTGCCCATTCTATATATAATTTATTTAGTAATACATCTAGAGCATAACCTACCATTTGGACGGATTAGATTGAAGAAATATGTTACACGTTTACAATTCCTGAGTGGATGCATATGAACCTGCATATTCTCCCAGAGCACCAAAGCTTTTGTCTTGACACAATTCATGCACTGTCCACGTGGCACGCACGTATATCCGTCTGATCTTTGAAATCGTGGCCCCGTTATGATAGAACATAGCCGGGAATCTAGATTGTCTAATGATTCATGTTGAATCTTGGACGGCTGCCTCTTTCCTCTTTAACCATCCATTTGATGCCACCGTACAAAAATGGGCCGCTGAATTTGGATGGTCACGATCAACATATATGATGTACGAGGAACCTCGATCTGAGTGAACTTTTAATCCATGTCAGTGCTAGAAAAGCTCATGGTCAGTGCTAGAAAAGCTCAGTGGGCCCCACGATAATATATGTGTTTTATCCATGCTGTCCATCTATTTTTCCAGTTTATTTTAGTGCATGGTACCAAAAATGAGGCAGATCCAAATCTCAGTGGACCACACCGTAGGAAACAGTGGTGATTGAACGCCCGCCATTAAAAACTTCCTGGGGGCTAAGCTGATATTTGTATTTTCCCTTCATCCAGTTCATCCAGGTCTGTGTTACCTGATCAACGGGTTGGATGGTTAATAAACATTACAGTAGACCCTAGAAAGCTCGTAACGGTGACGCACGTGCGTACATATCGAAGAGAGGACATGCAGCACGCGCGCCAACGTCACAAACGTATGCATGTAGGACACTTTCCAGGTATCGGCCATCCAAAAAGATAACTTGGTGCAAAAATCAAGGTCTGGTCGTCAAGCTGACGAGTCGACCGTGAGAAAAATGTACGGTTAGGAAAGAGATGACCAGCAGTCGGTCCAACGATACACGTGCTGCTCGTCAGACGATGATTGTATCTTTTTATTTTGTAGGCCCGGGCATGTTACGGACCCAACCTGATGAGTGGTCTAGATCCTGATTGCCACACTAGCATGTGCCACGAATCCTCTTCAATCTCGCATGACGCCAGACTGCAGCTCGCGCGAGTGAGAAGGAAGGTGGTCATCGCGGCACACATGCTAACTCGTGCACACGTGTTGGATCTGTGCAATAGATACATCAGTTAGGGCATTAGTCTCCGTACATCTGACAAAATTTGGCCTGCTAACTCAATTGGTAGGCCACACACGTACGTTGAATATGATCCGTTCGTAACTTTTATCCATGCGGTGAGATTTGATACGCTGTAAGAGAATGATGCTTGATACGCAGGCATTAAGAAATTATACACGTGGCATGATTTCACTCAAATTAAACCGACTAAATTATAAAACCATATCTCTAAATCAGAGTGTTTGAACAATCTTAATCTTTGATTCGTGGACACTTGTTTGCTGACATGTAACCATTGGATATTTGTATTTTCAACCGTCCAATAGATGTCAAGCAATCCAATTCTAAGATAACCAAATGAGCGAGATTTTTTGTTCATGGTGCATCTAAATTGGGACCCATTTTTTTGACGGTTTACTTTGAATTACTATATGTCACGTGTGCAATTTCTAAGAGCCTGTGTATCATCCATCCGACTCTGCATAATATCAAGGTTTTCTATTCGTTCAAGTTCTACCAGTCGATTTTTTTTTAAAGAATAGCGTGGCCGCCTGCCGGAGTCATCGCTCTGCCCTAATCCTTTTTTTTTTTTTGTTACACACGCACACGCACCCCACACACTCACGCTAGCTAGAATCCTGTATGTGCGTTTCATGTTGCTCGTGTGACAGCATGTCCGTTCATCTTGCGCCAGCGACTACAAGAATGAGAGTAGCATTCCTTGTCCACCTTTACACGTGTGCGAAGCTGCAAGCATACATGGGAAACAAACCGTACATCCACTGATCACTGGCGATAGATGGTCACCAACGGTCCGTCTGCCACAAAGTACTCAGTAGTTGCAATCATGCACGGGCGAGCATCTCATGCACGCATGCCTCTCCAAGTTTAACCTCAGTTCGAGCCAACATCGGTTCAAGTTTGAGCTAACATCAAGCCAATTTGCCCGTATAGCATTTTCACAAATAAATAGATTATATCTTCAAATTCTTAGTGTATGTAAAATATTTATAGTAGTTTCATGGGTATTTTCATCAAACACTTTATAGGCAATATCAAAATCAAAAAAAAATTGGTATTTGTTGATTAAACATACCTTCTTTGCCACCTGCTGACACTTCATTGAGTCATTTCATCAAACACTTGGCAAGCAATATCAATGTCAAAGTGACCAAGTCACTAAATCAGTTCAATTTGAGTTGGGTTCGATCCAAGTCAAGTTGAGCTCGAGCAAACTCTAACTTGGTTCGAAATTTTTTCAAGCTCAAAAAATCAACTTTACTCAACTTGAACTCAATTTCGAACCGAGTCTAGTCGAGCGAGCTAACACGACCAGTAGTTGAGTTTGAGCCAAGAGTAAGCCGAGTTCACTTGTGCATTATTTTCACAAACACACGGACTATACCTTCAAATTTTTACTTATGTAAAACACTAGTAATGGTTTTATAGGTATTTCATTAAACACCTTGTAGGCAACATTAAAATTAAGAAAAAAAAAAAGTATTTATTTGATGAAACATACATTCCTTGCCACCAGCCAACACTTCGTTGAGTCATTTCATCAACACTTGGTGATCAACATCAATATCAAAGTAAACGAGTCACTGAACTGGTTTGATCCAAGTTCGGTTCGATCCGAGTCAAGTCAAGCTCGTGCAAGCTTGAACTCAGTTCAAAACTTTTTCTAGCTCAAAAAATCCACTTAACTTAGTTTCGAACCGAGTTGAGTTGAGCAAGTTAACTGAGCTAACTAAGTTCATGTACAGCCCTACATGCCTGGATGCCAATCTAGGCAGAGTCTAGGCTAATTGAAGCTATTTGCAGTGTACGTGTGCAATATCCAAATTGCACTTTTGGTGGAACCAGATAACTGAGTAAACTCTGTGAAGCTCACCGTGATGTATTTGTCTCATATCTAAAGCTACTTGTCATCCATGCATTTTATAAACTCATTTTAGGGCATGAGCCCAAAATTAAAACATATCCAAAGCTTAAGTAGACCGCACCACAAGAAACAATAGTAGGTCATAGGTAGGGCTGTATACGAGCAGATTTAGCTCGGTAGCTCGCTCAACTCGACTCGAAAAAGCTCAACTCGAGTCGGTTCAAAACTAAGTTCGAGCTGAGTCGAGCTGATTTTTTAAGCTCAGAAAAGTTTCAAGCCGAGTTCGAGCTTGCCCGAGCTCGACTCGACTCGACTTAGTATTGGCTCGAACCTGATTCGATTCGACTCGGATCGGCTTAAATTAAAAACCAGGTATATTAATAATATAATATATTACATATATAAATACTCAGGGGGTGTTTCTCTCTATTTTTTTTTAATAATAATAAAAAAACACTAAATCCCCAAATCCGTCCAGCGTCCGACCCTCTTTCTCTCTCTCTCTTTTTAGTGTCCAGCGTGCGTCGAGAAATATCCTCAATCATATAATATTTCGGATCCAGAAATCTCTTTTTCTCCCAAAACACCAAGAAGAGAGCAAAACCCTAGATTTGCAGCAAAAAAAGCAAGGAGAAGATGTCTTCTACTTTCAGCAGCGACAAAATTGCTCCCTTCTTCAGCTTCCTCGGTGTCGTTGTTACCCTCTTCTTCTCCTGTAATTTCTTTTCAATGGGTATGCACACCTCTCATTGGGGCTTACTGGGTTGTCAGTCGGGACGGCAAATGAGATCGTCAGTGATGCTAGCATCCGGTAATTTATCCATCTTTATTCATTTTCTTTTGTAGATCTAGAGTTAGAGTATGGTGACTAAGCAGTTAATAGTTCTTCAGTTTTTTTATTTATTCATTTGAATTTGTGAAGATCAAGTTTTTCCTAACTTGTGTTACGAGCTCGAACTCAACTCGAAAACTCAAACTCAAACTTGTCTCGAACTGGATCGAGCCGAGTACAAGTTGTTATTCCAAGCTCGAAGGTTAAGCCGAGCCGAGCACAAGCTGAAACTCAAGTTGTTCGAGTCGAGCACGAGCTAAGCAAAGCTTAGCTTGGCTTGACTCGTGTACACCTCTAGTCATCGGAAGGTTTCAACAGTAAATGTCATTATTTTCACTGTTTTCTCATGGTGTGGTCCACTTGAGCTATGGACTGCTTCAATTTGGAGCTCATGTCTTAAAATCAGCTCAAAAAATGAATGAATGTCCCCAGTAAGGCACAAACATCTACCGTGGGCCCATAGAATTTACTTAGTATACCATATTGCAATGATTTACTTAATACACAATCTGCTTTCAATTTTAGTAGCCCAAATGCAAACGTAGATTGAGTATTAGTGTGGTCCACCCACTAGTCTTTTCACATATATAGGCAGGTGTATATTCAATTATGTGTGGCCCACCTGAATGGTCTAACACAATGGCAAGATCGCCTCCTAAGAAGATCCTGTGGTTGAAAGCTATATGGAGCCTAGATTCCCCTAAGTCTATCTAGTTGTAATAACCTCATGATCGGCGTAGATGGCATGTAAAATTTATGGCCAGCCTCCAGAAGGTTCCAATGGTGGACAATTCTATTCTCACTGTTTCCTGTCGTGTGACCCTAAGTTTTGAACCTTACCTTATTTTGGACTTTTGTTTAAATGTCAGCCCGAAAATTCAACAGAGTGTATTTATTACAGGCATTTCTGTGGGCCCATATGACTTTCTATCATTAGATCAGTTTCTGTGGGCGGGTTATAAACCGTTTCCTTTTCATTGTTCCCTCACAGTAGGTGAGAGCATAGCTCCAATGAAAATGCACCGTGTATATGCCACTTGTCGAAGGCAGGTGTATACACCAGCTGTATAGCTGGTATATTGGCTTAAACAAGTTCCGCGGATCTCATTACGAGGTATGTGCTATGTACAAACGGCCTATCCATTTTGTCAGCTCGTTGTAAGGCTTGAGATGAAAAATTAAAAAACACTAACAATAAAGTGGACCACAATTAAAAAAAAAAAGTAGTGAGGATTGTACGTCTGCCATTGAAAGCATTTTAAGGTTAATGAAAGTTTTAGACTAATATGAAATTTGTTTTTTGCATTCAGGTCTCTGTGATGTTATGAACAAATTGGTTGGAAAATAAATGTTATGATGGGTCTTATGAAATTTAAAATGGTAAAAATTATTATCTCAGCTGCCAATATATTTGATATTTTAATACGCTTCCTAACTATATAATATAATGATCACTAAAAATACATGAAAGGTGTGGATATAATAAATACATAGCTACAGGACTAGGTAACTTTAATATCCTTCGAGCTTCTTGTACAACCAAGTTCGAGTAGCATCAGTCCTCATCTTCGCACGACATGTGCCTGTACTATACTGCTGGTGTGTGGTACACTGGCCAATCCACTTCTGCAAGATGCAGTGAACTTGCCTGTACTATACAGCTGGTGTGTGGTACACCGGACAATCTACTTCTACGAGATGCAGTGAACAAAAGCTCATCGGTAATTTTATGACAGTAGATTGGCTGGTGTACCTCACGTTACCTATATAACTGCTGTAAGTATGTGCAGTGCGAGGACGAGCACTAACATTCATCAAGGGCCGAGTTGTAGTAAAGATTCAAAGGAGATCGAAGTTACACGGCTCTAGGGTGATGTATTTATTATATCTAGTTTATGTCTTTTTAAATTTCATTTTAAAGTATTATTGAAAAAATAATCATATCTAAAAAAATAGCAGTGGAGATAATAATTTTCATTATAGGGCCCACCATAATATTTCATGGGTCACAAATACTTAAATGAAGAGGAAAAACAAAGTTCATATTGATCCAAAACTTATGTGACCCCAAAAAGGATTTCAATGGGAGACATTTAATCTCCTATTGATTTTCACAGTGTAGTCTACTTAATAATTAGATATATATTATTTTTCATTTCAAGCCCTAAGACGAGCTCAATACATGGATGAATGGTTTGGATATAACACATACCTTATGATCAGGCTCACAAAACTTGCTAACTCTAATACCGCAACTATACAGCCGGTGGGAGGTAAACCAGTCAATCCACTTCCCATTTTTATGGGCTACATAACTTTCAAACCAGATGAACTTTCTGTGGGCGGAGCTTTTTCCTTGGCATTACTTATCATAGCTCCGGTGAAAAAGCACCATGTTCGAATGTCAACCCATGGGACAAAGACACATCTATTTTCATTGGCCAGCATAACTTCCCACTAGAGGAGCTTTCTGTGGGCAGTGGCATAGGCAGTTTCCTTCCCTTTGTTCACACCTAGAGGGTGCAGCGCCAGTGAAATTGTACCACATTAGTGTAACAGACACTAGACAAGGACCCCACGGTAGAAAGGGAAAACCACCTTTTAATGTACGAGAATTTTCATCTACGCTGTGGGTCCCTTGTCTGACATGTGCACGTGGCTTCTTCACAGGCATTACATGGCCTCTGCATAGCATTGCTATACAAAAATTGGCATCCTATCGCACTATCTCTAAATAAAAATTTTAAAATTAGATTGGTTAGACAATCCTAATCTTAACTTTTAATCTATGGACCATAAGTTTTTTAAATAAGAGTATTAGATATTTTTCTTTTTAACCTTTCAATAAATATCTATAGATCCAATTGTCAAGTAACTAAAATAAGCTTATTCTTTTTTGGGTACATAAATTGAATTACTTAATCCAACTACATGTGTAATTTCTTAGTAATTTTAAGTGCCTGCTTATCATCCACCATTCCTGCCAGAGTATTTTCTCTTCAAAGAAATAAAAGGGGAAGAATGAAAAGGGCAAAAAGTTCAAATAATATATATCTGTTGATGCATGACAACGTTAAAAGTTATGTGCTGCATTTATTTCGTGGAAGGGGCCCAGTTTGATTGTTGAAGACCGTTGAGATGGACAAATATAATATCTGGAGTGGATTAACATAGCCATCAAATATTATCTTTTTCTCGTGATCGTTGCTGCAGGGTTTTTTTATTAACCGTTCATCTTAACCGTTTATCTGTAGACCACTGATAAAATATTCAGGAAATCCCCCATCTATGATAATAGCCATTAGTTCAACGGTCTGGATCACAAAATCATGCAAAATCAACCATCAAAACGTTGCTCACATCGGTTCATCACCATGGTTCCAAGTAGATGGACGGTGGAGGTTGGCCCATCAACGTTGGTCAAGAAAGTATAAGTAAAATAAACCCACGGCAGATCTTCCCTGTGCTCTTTTTCTCTCTATCTCGTGACAAGACCACGAGAAATGGACACGAGGGAGGGAAAAAGCGGGCCCCACATCACGAAAACCACGGCGGTTTCCTCAACTCCCGACATTAGCGGTTTCCGTACGGCGCAGCCCACAATATCACCTGCCCCCCACAAAACCGCTTTTCCATTACGAGGGTATTTTTGGAAATTCGAAACGGAGCGTACGAATGAAACTGAAAACGCACTTTAAATCGCTATACGACAACGTATAGACGGTAGAACCGGAAGATGATCGACCGAATCTCTCAATAGTACACGTGGAGTTTTGAGCCATTGATCAGATCCATCCATCTACTTTAAAAGTACATTGATGACCTATATTTTAAAAGTAAATAAATTATTATACTTCCTTCCTCAAATAGGCTTATGTACTACCCTTTATTTTAGTGAAATGTACAATATAAATACTCCTCAGATATAATTCTGACGAATTTATTTTCTTATCATAAGTAATTAAAACTATATGAACGGTTCTGATTTATTTATAACCATATCATATGTACTGAGAAGAGAAGGGCTCTACCATGTTTCAGTTGTACGTGGTCCACCGTATCATGTTCATTAAAACCCGCCTGCGGTTTTCCGTAAACCCCGCCAATCTTCGCGTTGGCATTTTCGTAAATAAAGCAAGAAGAAAGGACATGGTCGTGACGTTTCTATGCGTCCAATCACCACAAGAAAACGAGGGAACTCAAAAGGCATAAAAAGACGCGAGAAAGAGCATCAGAGAACACCACAACTGGGAAATGCTATGGTAGGATTGGGAATACTGGGATACAGTACATCCATCTAGCTAAAGCACACGTTGGCAAACTGATAAATCAATCCCTTCCGTTCATCATAACCATTATGATTCTAATATACAACAAGAGACGCCCATATCAGGAAAAAAAAATCATTAGCCATTGGTTTTAAGGACTTTTTTGATGGAATAGATCATTAATTTCGTGTTAGTTTTAAGTGAAAATTAGATACACGGTGGGGGCCAATATACTACCGGTCTAGATCTTTGTGTAGAGATTACACGTGTAGGATGGAGAGATGAATCTACCATATTCTAGTTCCACAGGTTCTACCGTACGATTCCTTGCATGGACAAGAAGAAACTACATGAGGTGACATGCACGAGAATACAAGTACCTGAATCAAAACCATCCAAACGGTGGGACCCACAGTCATTGACCGTATCCCCAAAATCAGATTGTGTGGGACGGTAACGACCTCAAGTTAATGGATATCCGTTTATTGATTCCGGACCATATACAGCTGTAGAGTGTCAACCAATCAGCCAGTTAGAACCGTCCGTTCTTTCATATGGCCCACTTAAGGTGGGGCACACGATTTGTACGGGTATCATCCATCCGTGCCAGAGTAAAGTTTATGTACACGCGCATGTACCGTAACACACTTTCATGCTATGAAAGCATTCGTGGGCTCGTCTCTCTCGTGGATTTTCACGTGAGTAAGTTGATAATGGCCATTGGAAATAATACAGTGATTTGATATGTCTGCCGGAATATCACGATCCATACAGATGCATACAGCTATTGTCATACATGCAATCTTGGAATTGATGTGACTGATAATACCCAAAAAATCACACTTATAGGTGACCCTAACCGTTTATCGGTGCCCATAAATTGGATGGTTTAAATGAAATTAGTTGATGGTCCAAATGTCCATAGTAAGTGCTAAGATTACCCATCCAATGTTATTTTTAGCTATGCTCCACATAAAGTCCGATTCCCATGTTTTTGACGGTTGAGATTTAGGTATATATGTACAAGATAGAAACATGGATGCCTGGCGGAGTACAGTGATCCATGTACATGCAATGGCCATTCTTTGTGCTTGGGATACAAGCACCTCGATCCAAACCGTCCAAGCTGATGGATCCACTTTAGATGGTATACAACCACAAAATCAGATTGAAAGATGATCACAAACGCACATTTACTTGTTTGTTAAATTTGGGCTATTGATGTTTTCTATCCCTTGCCTACCGTCTATCACACGTCATCCATGATCAGATACCTAGATTGAATTACAAATGGGCCACTTGTTTATTAAATAACTCATCTTATGGTAATGAGATTTGTCTCTAAGTTGAGACAATAAGAATAATATAAGGAAAGCTGGTGTCTTACTTGAATACAGGGGCATTAAGAAGGATTTGAGGGGAGATATCTAGATTAGCTAGAAAATTTAAATGCTAATGACTTATTTAAGGCGGAGAAACCATAGAAAAGAATGCCATACGTCTTCACGATCAGGATTTGATTCGTAGCAGACCGCACACGGACCACATCGGGCGAGGCGTCGCCACATACATGAGTTAAGTCGACAATGTCCGATGAGTTAAATCACTTTTAATTACTTAATTATATAATTAGTTGTACCTAAACATGATTAGTGAGTTAAATATATAAGTAGACATACGTGTGCCATAGTATATATGATTTCGTGTGGAAACCATGGCCCACCGTAAGGTAGAATTCCAGCACACTTTTCCGTGACCGAAATATGGTGCGGTGGAATCCCGCTGTATTTATTTTTTTTACTCTGAGATTCCACCTCACCACCAGCCACGAGCAAAGCTAGTTTCCACAGTGCCATGTGTGCATGGCACACGTAGCATTTTTACTAGCTGGCATGGACATATAATCTAATGCTGAGATGGATGATCTTTCATCTTTGATTCTAATAAATGTAATATTGAAATAAGGTGGTGTACATTTATGGTGGAGATTTGGTGGGCCACACCATTTCGTAGCTGTATAGAGTTAGTAAGGTCAGCCTCTTTCATCATCACTATCTTGTCATGATGGACGGTGAATAGCATATACATTGAAGATCTACCGTCCTTAACCAGGTGACAGTTCACGGTTGTGATGTGTTACTGCTGTGCAAGCTTGATTCACGTGAGTTGGATTTGATATTTCTGCGATGCAGACTTGCTTCTCTGTGGGCGAAATTATCACAGGCCTTTTGGGGCGTAGGTAATTAGTAAAGCTGTTCTGGGCCAACCTGTGAAGTTTGTGTGGAATCCAAACGGTTCATCTGGTGGGCCTTCTCATTTTCGCAATACAACTAAATAATTATCCAGATCGAACTCAGGTGGGACAAGTCGTAGGAAGCAATGTGCAATCCCGCCTAAAACTAGGATATTCACTCTAGGATGGGATTGGATACTCACCACTCCATCCGTGCTCTGTGGGTCCCACCATGATGTATGTATTTTATCCACACCGTCCATCCATTTTCTGGCTCATTTTAGGGTACAAACCCAAAAATGAGGCTGATCTAATTAATCTCAAGTGGACCACACCATCGGAAAACAGTTATGACCGAACGTCCATCACTAAAAACTTTTAGTGACCACTGTAATATTTATTTTCCATCCAACCCGTTGAGTAGGCCACACAGATATGGATGAAAGGAAAACATACATATGGGCTTGATCCAAACTTTTGTTGCTCCTAATAAGTTTTCAACGGTGGGTATTCAATCACAATGATTTCCTATGGTGCGGTCCACCTGAGATTAGATCTGCCTCATTTTTTAGCTTGTACCCTACAATAAGTGGATATCGTGGATAAAACGCATACGTCCTGGTGGGGCCCACAGAGCTTTTTCAGCACCGACCAGAGGGTAGGTGGCCAGTGGCAGGGTCAGCATGCAATCCGCGTCCCTCTTTGTAGGTCACTTGATTTTTTTCAATGGCTTGGGTTCCAGTTTCTTCTTTGATTACAAAACAGTGGACCCCACGTTTCTTCTGAAAGTTTCTATGGTGCACATCTCGGTCCCATGTCTCCCATTGTTGCCTTTGGTGTGGCCCACCTGAATTATGGATCATGCTTAATCTTTGGATCTAGTTGTAACATAGGAAGGATATCTAATTGGACGGCTTGGATATAATTCACACATAACGGCGGTCCCAAACTTTCAAATGATCATTCCCCTACTTTCATTAATATTTCTTGTTCCAAGTTCCAATCCAATTACTTAGAATTTGAATGGACCCATTACTCACAAGCCTTCAATGAAGAGAAATTCTGCAATTTTATACTATATGATCTAAAAATATTAGGATCTTGATGATTTGCTCATGTCATGTTGTCCACATTCCTTTACTAAGTTTGTATTTTGTTACTATTTTTAAAAAAAATATAAAAACATTATAATTGAGATTACAAGAGAATTTGATGGTTTTCGTCGATGGTGATTGATGGCGGTAATCAGTTGGCGGTCATCAGATCATGCCATTATCTTACACCAGATGGCCCCACTAACAAAATGCATCGACACGAGCATTACTTGAATAAAAATGTCCATTTCAAATCTAATACAACAACCTGCAATGTTTAAATAAATGATTGTTGGCACCATTATCTATTACCATTCAAAGATGGTTGGCGGGAATCTATCAACTTTTCATACTTCAAACTTTCTAATATCCATTTTGAAATGCTACTAGCATGATATTCTTACCCATTGGTGTGAGAAGTACAATTTAATCTTTTCTATTGATAAGATGTATGCCATGTTTATAAATGTTTAAATAATGAACATTAACTGCAATAGTTGTTAAGGTTGTGTTTGGATTACGCCTTTTGGAAAACATTTTTCCATAAAAAGTGCACGACAGGAGCATATATTGGAGAGATTAGCTCTGGCATTTCCATAAAATTCCAGCCATGCACAGGCCCTAAAATGTTAATATGATCTTTCTTTAAATCCGACTCATTGATGGGCCTTTGAACCCCATGCTTATAATACTCAATGGCCCACTTTGGCAAATCACAAATCAAAAGATGAAAGTAACCACATAAAACCCAAACTTACAATAATGGAGGAGATTCATGTATTGAAGAATACACACACTAATACGCACGCGTTTCGATCATAAGTTACTTAAGATTAGCTACTTATACTTTAAGTAGCTTATCTTTATTTTTTACTTATTAAGCTGAAATAATTAAGTAATTTTAAATAAAAAAAAGTTACTTATAATTGGCCATAAACCAAACATACTCGTCTCAAATAAGTTATTTATCACTGTAAGTTAAAAAAGTAACTTATTTAATGGCATCCAAATGGGCCTTTAGTGACTAAGAGTCTTACTTATTGAAATATACCATCAAGGTTTAGATTAATCTTTTTAATTTTTATTTTGATTTGCTTACTTGGACTTTTAACCATCACAGCATCTCAAGTACCTTAAGACCATTGATAGCAAAACCTTAAAACTAGAATTGTGCATGCAAACCACATGGGCACTTGAACATATGAAATGCACTCTGTCTACCGCTACAAGTCATGAGTTGCAACCCATAGAATGTTTTGCTTAGGAGATTGAGAGAGACACAGAGTTTATAAAGTCCTATTTACACTGGATTTTGATCAATCATGTATTATTAGGCCACATTTGTTAATTGTTAGAATACAGTTGAAATTAAGAAGTAGAGAAATGATTTCTTTTTTATTTTATGTTTTTGTGAAAATCTTAATCTATGACCAGTCCAACCTACCACGTAGATATCAGAATATTTAAATTTTATGGGCATCCTTATCTAAGGCCCAACTCCCTCCAAACAGTGAAAACCTCTCTCAAAATAGTCTTCTTTGTCTTAAGCAGAGCTTTTCATGCAGCCAAACGACTCGGTTGTATAACCCAACACAGCTTGTCTAAAAAAGGGGCCACCTGCAACCATATGAAAAAGGTCAATGAGAAAGATGATATTTATAACTCAAGTTTTTAAGCATAAATGCCATTTGCTTTCTTTCGTATCTTTTTTTCTTCTTTCTTAATAATTACCATGGCCCTACATTGCCTATGCTTTTTCTTTCTCTAGCTACTACTTGGTACTATTTTATATTGTTCTCAAGGTAAACCTTTTCTACATTGTCGATCTTCTGCAACTTCGAGAGCAATGTAACAAAGTAGCCACGTGCAATTTGATTGGTTCAATATAATGGGTGGGGCACGATCATGATAAATATCACTACCTTTTGTTCCTGCCCATTTAAATCAATCAAATCTCGTTTGGCTTCTTTTTATGTGAACAAAGGTCCGCTATTCTATATACATTTTCTATGGGGGACATAATGATGCTACTAAGATGCCTTTAATAACAATATCAAAACCTTGAATTTGTGGGGTCACTTGGGTGTCCCTCGGAATTTTAGGTGGGGAGATGATTTCACACATATCGGCATTGGGGCGCATTGACGCACCGCTTTCGCATGGAAGACGTAAGTCAACCCTATATAACATGATTCCCGTTACACTATGAAGGTGGCTTTGTTGAAATATCCAATTGGATTACAAGTTGGGCACTTTAAACATAGCCTCAATACAATTGAATAATTTCTAAGCTTCAGTTTTTAGTTACTTTTTTTAAAAGGATAGGTACAATACAAAAGCTTTGTATAGTGATGTAAAGAAAAAGTGTTATTTTTATGATTTTATCATTGTCATATCAAATCTGAGAATTATAAGTGAAATGCAAATACATTCAGGAGAAATAAAAAATTGTAATAATTGTACTTTTTCACGGTATTATCATTAAAATCACATAATTTAAACAATAATATTAATATATTTTAATAATGATTTGACATTAAAGTAATAAAAAAGATAACCATCATTACAATTTTACTATTGATAGTTAGAATCAATGATCATGTACAGATGTTATCAGGAAATTGGAGACTGATAAAGTAATTTACAATGACTACATGTTGCTATGGTAATTGGTGAAAGAAGCAAGCCCTAAGTGTGTTTTATCATATTGGGAACATTTAAATGCTCCAAAGCGTGTCTATTACAATTTTATGTGTGTTTAAGTTCCTCCAAGTGTAATATACTTTAATGCAATTAGACATACATAACAGAACTTAGACACAATTAAACATTCTTTGTACTGGAAATCAGCTCTTTTATGTATTTTTGCTCAAGTTGTATTTTCTTTCTTTTAGTGGTACTGTAATAAGGCAAGTTGGAATGCTGGATTCCTACTAGAATTTCAATGGGACCATTGTTCATAAACCTCCTTTAGAGGGAATTCATTTAATTTATAATACGTGACGTAAAACGTCTGAATTTCTACGGTTTGGTAATATATTTCTTTTCATTTTCTTGACAAAGTTTCATATTGACTGTCATAAATGCTGTTTTTCCCCATATTTCATTTTTAATTACTAGAAGGTTTGAAGGTTCCGAAATGGTGACCAACGATGGTCATAGAAGGTAATTGTGATACACCGAATCATATGCAAGTCGGTGCTAGAAGAAAGGCGTCGCATGGGACAAATTACCAAGAAGAAAAAATGCCAACGTTCACATGAGCCTTCTATCAGTAGCTGAGAGAAACATTGCACTTGTTATCAGTGTTCAAAATATACTTTTCATGTATTATATTGGTGCCGGCATTTCGTGTATCGAGAAAACTCACATTTCCATGTAATTTCATGCTTTTCCAGCTTTATTTTGTTATCGTAAACCAAGCACAATCCGTTCATCTTTAATAAGTGGTCCAACCCAAAATGTGTTGCATTGTTTCCTATCACCAAAAAATATTTATTCAACGTTTGAAATTGGCTCAAACAAAATGAACCCAAATGGGGGGAATCCAGCACAAGTTTTTGGGTCTGTTTGGAAGCTTGGAAATAAAAGGCGAGAAAATGAGTTCTTTTTTTTTCTAAGTTATTTTCTAAGAAAGCATTTGGAGATAATATAAAAACGAAAAATAGGTGTAGAGTTGAGAAGTTTTTTTAAGACTTTCTCTATGAAAATGCATTCCTGAAAAACGATTTAAAAAACATTATTTTCTTGGAAAGCATTTTCCACCCAGATACTTCCCAAGCTTCCAACAAAAATTTCCGTCTTCCATGTGACAAACTGGCAAATAAGGTTGTCTTGTGGGCCCACACCACCAATGCGGCGCCACCCTTTGATTTTTATCTCAAGCTACTTGTTGTTTATAACTTCATTTTATTTTGGTTAGGTGTCATTAGCAAACCCTTTTATTATTTATGAAATTGACCAAAGATTATGTAGGATTTCGTCCCAGTCAATGTTAACATTTCCATGATCCTTCGCTAAGTTAGCCATCAAGCATTCAATATCCGGGCCTTCCATCTGGTGGGTCTTGTCTTTGCCAACAGTGCCTTGTGACTTTGGTCTGGATATGCTAGCCACCGACTCAAGGGCTATTAATGTTCATCCATCCAATGGGCACTTACAAAAGAGACCAACTAAATTCTTTGATGACATGGATTCATCAATTAATATCGATGATAATATCAGGGGTGTAATCTTTTATGGGATAGTCCACTTACAAGAGGTTTTTCAAATTAGAAGAGGTCTCTATACTTTAGTTATAAATATTTTCAACTTTCAATTTATATTTATAAATTTTAGTGCATAGAAGAGATTAGATTGTGGAAATTACATATTATATTTATTTTATTGACTATAACAAGAATATATAAAATAGGTAAGATTTACAGAGATTTTTTTTATTTTTTTAAAAAAATGCATTAAAATAACTATCCATAATATGTATAGTTTTACATGTGCAGCTGTACGGACTAATAATAATGAAGGTGAGTCAGCGACCGCTGATATTTCATGCATGTGCTATGTAATTGATTTTTGTACTATGTTTCGATGTTCGCTGTACTTGACAAATGCAATCATGCTGCAGGTTATCTTCCTCGATTACATCATTATCATGATCTTGGGTGGAAAAAGCAATTGGTGTGGTTCACATCTCTAATCAATCACGAACCTTGAGAGGATTTTGAACGCTTGGATCCATGCCAATGGGGGCGTTGATGGGCTGGGTTTGGGCCGAGTTAGGCTGGCCTGATAGTAAGGCATAGGACGGAGTTGCGCATGTAGGCCCACCCCGGACTGAAAATTGATTAAATCTCTATTTCTCGCATTATGTTCATAATCCATCTGTTGATCAGGTGGGCCACACATGCACAAAGAAATAGACATTCAGAGGAATAAAAAAGGAACGGCTTACATGCAAGAGGAATAAAAAACATGGGCCTGAAATGTGGTAATTCCATTGCTCAAGCCCATATATAATGTACACCATGATTTATAGACTCATGGATAGTGGATAGATTGTATTATGAAGCATGCCGTGGCAAAACCTATGAGACCAAAATCCAAAACCTAGACCAGCCCATGATATAAGGAAACTGGATTTAGGCCACTAGGCCCAGTATCCAAAAATCAGCCCAGCAATGGTATGGATGACACTTTAAACCATGGGGCCTCTAGGCTCAAAACAAATCCGGCCCAGTAATCTTAGGGCCTCTTGGCTCAAAATAAACGTCACCCAAAAACATTGGAGTTGCCGAGCTCAAAACAAACCCGACTCGAAAACATCAGGGCCTCTAGGCTCAAAACAAAGCCAACCCAAAAACATCAAGGCCTCTAGGCTCAAAACTAGGGTTGAAAGTCCAGGGTGTTCAACCCAACCCACCCATAACTGACCCGACATTAGGTTGGGCTCAGGCAGGATGTATCAGGTTTGGTCTCGAGATTGGGTTATATAAACACTAACCTAATAAAACTTGGGTTGGGCTCGGGTTCCCCAACCCAACCCGAATCTGATTGATATATAAGTTACTTATAAATTATAATTGAGTGTGAATTGTCTGTGTTGATCAGGCACATGAAATTCCAGTGCCATTGGGTCTCATTGGTCCATGCCATTTCCGATAACTCCAGCTAACAAGATATGCCAGATTTCTCTCTCCCAAAGAGATTGCGTGTTACACAACTCGACTTTTTCATTTTAAAATTTTTTTTTTTTTTTTTTTTAACACACACACACACACCCCCACACACTCACACCATAGTGGGATTTCACCACCTATGGGTACTCGAACATTTGATCAGGTGTTGAAACCCCCTAGAGTCTACCACCTAAGCAAAAGTAAGGACCCAACATCCACACCTCAACTTTTAAAGGAGTAGTTGTCTTATATTTTAACTTGTTTATTTAGAAAAATAAAAGTTGTTTACGATAAATGATTACATATATAATTAATAAAATTATAAGTATAAAAAATAAGACATGTATTGAAATATAATAGACTAATGTAATAACAAAAATATTAACATGTATCCAGCCGACCAGCCCCACCAAGCCCGTTTAGGTTGGTTTTGGGTTGAGAAATCCCAACTTGAAGTTGGGTTGGGTTGGAGTTGAGACATAGGAACTTTGGGTTGGGCTAGGGTTGAGCACCAACCCAACCTCCCTGACATCCAACCCCAGGGTGCGCTAGGCCAGCCCAACTTTAGTCTCCAATCCATGACATGGACCGTTGTATGCCTTAAAGTTGGCTTGGACCTAACACTCTGCCATACCTAAGGGTCTGTTTGGGTGACCGATTTAACTGGATTGCAATTCATTCTACATAGGCTTGATGGACGCCCACTCAAAAGATCAGCAGGAATGAAAAGCAGGAAAATCCACACATCAAGCAGGCCATAACAATGGGATTCAATGGTTGAACTGTGGTTTAAATGCGAGCATGGCTCACCTAATGAGTGGATTGGTCTCATTTTTGATATTGGAGATATTCATGGTGGTACCCATTGTTCATCTGGTTTGTATCTTTTGCACAAGCAACCCTTGAGAGGAAAGATTAGTTATCTAATCATGGTCATGTGAAATGCAAGTGATAATAAAATGAAGGATGAAGGTGTGCCTCACAACATGGCTCAATAACCACCCACTTCAATGCAATAAAACATTCTAAAACACCTTGGAACTATTTGGATTGCCATTTATCTTGGTAAAAAAATAATGTAAAAGAGCAACTATTATAAATTTATAATATTTATTTAAGCACATAAATATGGATAGTCAATTACATATGTAAGCACTAGAGGTAAATGAATGAGCAATCACTATCTAAACAGAAGTTGATGTGACATTTCAGTAATATAAAAATACAATCATTAGCACAATCATCGTCTAAAACTTATCATAATTACTTGGGGTTGGTTACCATAATCTTTTCTATTGTTCCACTATGTCAATGGTCATAACTTCATAACTTCATTTAGATCATAGTTTTTTAGGTCTTTTTTATTATTTCCATCAATGCTCTCTCGAGTCTTTTTCTTACCTTTTACAGCTTTCAACTTGTATCAACTCATTCCTAAGTGGCAAATCATTCCTAAGTGGTAGAATTCTTAATCACCGTTGTACATGACCAAATCATCTACTCTCATCTTATTATCCATCCGTGTTTGCTCATAAGTTTCTTTAAATGCGTTCATTTCTAATTCTATCTTTCATTGTCTCGCTACTCATTCATCTCAATATCCTCATTTAAGCTACACTCATCATATGTACGTGTTGTTCCTTAACAACGTAGTTTTATGTCCTATAAAGCATCGCTAGTCTTATAGTTATTCTATATATATATATATATATATATATATATATATATATATATATATATATATATATATATATATATATATATTCTTCTAGTTTGAGTGGTACATTATGATCATATAAAACTTCCAATCCATATCTCCATTTCTTCCACCCTGCTTGACTTCTATGGGCAATATCCTTCTTTATTTCTCTACCTTGGTATGGAAAGTGGTCATTTTGAAAAATTTATTGGTCAACAAACTTAGGTAATTCCTTGTTTTTGCTCCTATTGTTACTAAAATTGTTGGTGTTGTGCCTTTAAAAAACCAATGTGAGCCCTAATCCACTAGATATGTGAATGTGATGGAATTAATCTTAGTCATTGATCTTTTAGGCATGTGTGATATGCTTTAATTGTATTTAGGGCCTATTTGGCTGGACGGATCCCATGAGATTAGGAGGGATGGGATGAATTTTAAGGTAATGATGGTGGTGTCAGTGGATTGGTTTAACATCCATAGGATAGTCATATCCCAGGATAAGTTCACCGAGTCTGTTTGGCACGCCCGACATATCCCGAGATTTGACCTTCCAATCCGTTCAACCAAACATGCCCCAAGCACGATTGAATGAGATTAGGAGGGATGGGATCAATTTTAAGGTAATGATGGTGATGTCGGTGGATTGGTTTAAGATCCATGGGTTTATTATATCTCGAGACAAGTTCATCGGGTCTGTTTGTCTAGTTTGGCATATCCTAGGATTTTACCATCCCATCCCTCCTAATCCTTCTTAATCCGCCCGGCCAAACAGGCCCTTAGTGTTGCCTTAAATTGATTATCATATGAGTTATGTGAGGGTTGATTTATCTAATCATTGGAATATTGAGATTGGACATAATAATCATTGACCGGAAAGAGTTGCATTTCGTGGATCTAGTACCATGATGTTCCATAACATACACATGTACTTAGGACACATCTGTGGACATCGATCTATAAGATGTACGGTCAACTTGTGTGAGGGACTGACTTGGGTCGACATAAAAAGTTTCCACCAGCGGGAGCTGACTTGGGTCAACATGAAAAGTTTATGCCAACGGGAGCTAACTTGAGGTCAATCATACCTTTGCCTTTACCATCTTTGGAAGTATAAGTGGTCCATGGATATAAGATCTTATTAATCATTGTGATTATAGACTTGATGGTGTATAAAAGGTGATTAGATCCTTAGACTTGAGAATGTTTAAGGGTTGTGATTTTGATCGGGCGGCTTTAGCTCACTTTATGATGTATGAAAAGTGATTAAAACATTAGACCTAAGAATGTGTGAGAGTTGTGATCTTGATCAGGCGGCTTTAGCTCACTTTATGAGATAAATGCATTGCTACTGAAAGTGGATGATGTTGGGTTCGTCCATCAATAGTTATTAATTCTTGCACGGGCTAACATGACATCAACTAAGTTTATTATGAAATTTGAATTATGTCTAAATTTAGTAGATTAAGGAATCATAAAGATGATTTTCCGTAAGACTTACACTCAAAAGGTTTTGATTGACTTTACGAAAATTTTCAATCGTTAGATGTATGTTTTGGTCATTAAATATGATTTTATTAAACTTGATGATGACTTGATGGTCTAGTTCGAATGGTCTACCACTTGATTGGCATGAGATCATGATCAATAGTGGATAACCATGATAGTGGAAGAATTGGATCACAAATACATGTATGTATGAAGTGTTTTAATGAACCTCCTTCACAGTAGACTATAAAAGTTCATAAGGTGGCAGAGTATCATATAGTGTACACACGTAAAACCCTAACCTCCTCCTTATTTATGATCGTATTGTATAGAGGAGAGTGTAAAGATTTCTCCAAAGATGTCTTGGACGTCCCCTCCCATTCGGCGTCAAGAGCAAAGAGAGGATAGGTGTGTGTTGGCTTCACTCCATCAGTTTTTCATCTCCCTCCTCGCTTCACATGTCCACATGTGTGGGTCCACTTGAGTGGACAAAGAGTGTTATCTTTGGCCATAATAGAAATCGAGCTTAGGCTTTATCATTTCCTCCTATTTCAATAGATTAATGAGAGACTCCTTTGCTATGGAGAATGACATCGGCAATCTACATTAACAAAATCTTCTACGCGATTGATTGGAAAGATGCAAAATATAAATCATTATTTTAAATTTTTTAATCTTTGAAAATATAACTTTATTGCATTAGGAATCCAATTGGGAACATAATTATTGAAATGATTTTTTAAATACCAGCCAATTCACTATGTTTATTAGGTTGAAATCCATAAAATAAAATAAAATGTACTCTATATACTTTAGCCTAACTAATTTTAAATCTTTTAAATTCTAAAGTATCCCTCCTTAATTCTACCATTGCATTTACACCTTCCCTTGTCTTGCTAATCAAAACCATGTGATATGCAAATAATATACGCCATGAGATCTCTTCTTGCAAATGCTATGCTAACTTATTCATGACCAATGAAGAAAAGGTACGAGCTCAATGCCTACCCTTGGTTTACCTGTAGTAATTGAGAACCCACTTATTTCTCAAATTGCAGTTGTCAAATTTGTTAATGTTCACTTGTACATATTCTTAATCAAGTCAATATATTCTCTTAAAACTCATTTATTTTCTAATATCAACCAGATTAAATTTATAAGGACTTTATCATAAGCTTTCTTTAAGTTTATAAAATCTATGCGGAGTTTTGATGCAAGGAAAGACTTGATGAGGTCGTTCATTGTCTTCCTCACGGAATAACTACTCCGAATCCACTGAGTTCTCTAGACTCCTCACAGAACTTCCTCAAATTCACATGGGATAAAAATAGAAATAATTTCTAATAAATTCAAAATAAATTAATTGATGAAAAAAATAAAATTACAATCATTTAAATAATGAGCTCAAACCTAGGATAGAGTTTTATACCAAAACTCCCTTAAAAACGTGACTTACTATAAATAGTAAATTAACTTATTATTTATAGACGATCACCATTCCTACTAGACTACATGATTTTCAGCCAAAAATAGTAAGTGTCCAATTTAGCCTAACCATGTTGTTCTCCTAACTTTTCTAAGCCCTTTTCATGTTGGACACAACTCCTACAACTTAAAGGATCAAAAGTTATATGCCAACTAAAACTTATTATTTATAGTAAAAACAAAAATAAAAGAGGCTTTTTACTGTCGATCTGATGTAATCTCACAAATTTGGCATGGAAAACCCAGCATAGTGGGTTGGTTGGCTAAAGTAGCTTCTCCTACCCCAAAATCATATACGATATGTCCAAAAACTTATCCTAGTTTGCAAGATACGATTGTTTTAAGGTTTTGACGGTCCGAATCATTTTTGCCTCTGATCAGACCTTCTCTAGTCCATCATTGCCATGAAAGTATTTGTGACCCACTCTACATCAAGATTATTCTCTCTCCTTATATTTCTCTATCAATTATCTAAGTAAGAAGATGGATTTAGTGGTAAACCTCTGTGATATGAAACTAAACCGATTT
This sequence comes from Magnolia kwangsiensis, assembly GCA_037074715.1. Classification (NCBI taxonomy): domain Eukaryota; kingdom Viridiplantae; phylum Streptophyta; class Magnoliopsida; order Magnoliales; family Magnoliaceae; genus Magnolia; species Magnolia kwangsiensis. The sequence goes on from CM073585.1 coordinate 92,806,181, forward strand.
TCTGATACATTTGTCTCATGCCTTCATCTTTGCTTAATAATTCTTTCGTAGAGTTTCATAATATGGCTCATTAGTTTAATCCCATGATAGCTAATGTAGCTCTGCATGTCTCATTTATTCTTATAAATAGGTACTATAGTACTTTTCTTCCATTCCTCTAACATTTTTATTAATCTTACAATAATATTGAATGACTTTATCATTTAAAATTAACCTAATATCTCCCATACATTTTTAAACCTCTATTTATATATTATCTGGTCTAGGGTTTTTTTGTTTTCATCTTTTTTAAAACTATTTTCACTTCAAATATCTTAATCCTATGAAATTATTTATAAACTCCAATGTCATTTGAGTTTATGGTACTTCTTATTTGTTGCTCTCAATTAAGCAAGTTAAGGTCACTCATATGACCAAGAGCCTAGATTGGAAGTACATGTGTATGATTGTGTAGCATGCCAGAGTCTGCTCGACTTAAGGATATTGATTGAATTGGCCAGTACCCCTGTGCCGAGATGGATAAATTAGAGACTGGATCTGGACTCAGAGTCCTCTCGAACATCGACTGATTGATTTAATGCGCGTCATACTCTGACGATTTGAGCGAGGGAAGGACTTAGCCCTCACGAATGAGTTTTTTTTTCCTTATACTGGCAATTAAGAAATCGATCAGTTTAAGGACTTTCTATTTCACTACTGCTTTAAACATAGTATTCCTAAATCAAAGTAAGAGTTTTGCACATAATAGAATAAAAGCTAGTGTAACATCCCGGAAATCGGGGGGTCGAGCAAAAACCCAACTCCCGAGTTCCAAAACGTTATTTATGCAACATAGATATGTATGATTGAATGTTGTCTGTGATAATGTATTAAACATGAGTGAAATTAAGCCAGAACAGTATATCATACTCCAGAGACAGTTAAATTAACCAGCGGAAGTCTGTAATAGTATGTATAACATATATAAACTGTTGTATGTCTCCAGAGTGTGAACATGTTACCAGGTTATATACATACATGTATACTCCAAAAGTAGATGAAACGAATATACATGAGTGCGCTACAAAATATAAAATGACAAATGTCAAAGTATCTAATCAACCTCCCTGTAATCCCGTCGATCAGAACATGCATAAAGGAGGGATCCTCCTCATCATCATCAAGTCCAGCTCCGCCTCGCAGGCCGCGCCATCATCTGCAATCACAAAAGGTCTGGTGGGTGTCCAGGAACACCGTCCCGTAACGTGGGAGTGAGTAGCTAACTCAGTGGAATAATAGAGCAAAGATTAACATGTTATCAAATCAATCATGCGATAATAGTAACGCAGTAAATCAAACAATCCTAATACTGTTGTTAATGCAATTCTGATATGACGTGATGTATGCCCTCACCGACGATCACCCTCATGCGGCAACATCTTACGACCGCGGCATGCCACACTCCCTAGAGTGCTCCACATCTTCCAGGCACATGCAATGCTATGGTGATATGAATTCCAAGTTGTTATTAGTCCATTCAAACAGCAGGATTGGGAAACTAAGGTACTTCCCTTATATCAATCCCAACACAGATCCTGTCTAGGGTCGTCACTCCTAGTAATCTCATACGATGTATATTTCGTAGGTCACTGCAAGGGCTGCCAGGGCTGTTGCTCGCACTCGTTGCACCGCTCCCCCATCACCTTATCAATACGGGCCTACCGTACTCTACTGCAACGGAAGGGTCGTCGCCTCCCGTGGACTCAGAATACGCTCGCGGTCACTACAAAGGGCTCGTCGCCTGATCAGTGTAGGCCGACAGCTAGAATATAGTGTCCCATACCACCATAATCTGCTCACGAGTCTAGGTGTTCACTGGTCACTACGGGGAGGTTTGTGGCCCCAGCGTAGGCCGACAGCTCTACCACGGTGTCCCATACCACCATGTCCGGCTCATGAGTCTTTATGGATCAAGGTACCATGGTTAACAGGGTTTACAATGGTAAGTTCAGTACCCTAGGTTCAAGCAGTTATGACTCATACAAGGTGAACATACAACGGCCAGTCGGGTTACTTGACGAGCTCGACTGGCACGAGCGCATCGCAAGTCGAACGACATGAAGTGCGTAAAACACTTCGCGTGGCCTAACCACTGCCGCCAACTCCAACACGACTCGCGTTCATCGACACGTCCTTCGTGGCCAAGATAAGCTAACCACGAATTCTTTCAGTTACCGACTGTCTGGACTAAGCATAGTCCCAAACAATCATAGAATCACATCAGTAGTTGTGTAAGGGTAATGGAAATGAAATGGAACCATGTGAGTATGTTAACACATGTCATTACATACAACTTAAGCAAGTCTTCAAACACATGCCTTTCATACATATAATGAAATCATATATATCGCCAACATATAGGAAATCATCACCATCAGCGTATTAATTGAGAATTCAATCTCCAACTAAGTCATAAGAAACTCATCAAGCACATATTATAACATACCACTTAAATGAATCATTAAGCACATGCATTTCATACATATAATGAAATCGTACATATGGCTAACATGTAGGAAATCATTCACATCAACATATTCATTGAGAAATCAATCTCACACTAATCCATATCACCATTTAAGCCAATACATACTAATACAAGCATTTATACAAACACTTACACTACACACTTAAGTCTACATATAGTATGTCGACCCGAAGTGCGCATTTAGGCGAATCTCTTCGCCAAACTAATTATGCACGCATTCCTAACTTCCTAATGCGACAACAAACCATGTCAATCACATCAGCAAAATATAAATGTAAACTGTACTTCCTACAAATGACTAAAATGCCCTAAATCTCATATTCTTCGTTAATTTACGAAACAGGAAATGGAGAGCATGTTGTACATGTCAAACGGCGTTGCCGTCAAGAATCTACTATTAAACGACATTGAAAGCTTTGAAAACAGTCAATCAAAGCGTCTAATATCCGCACCTTTTTCCTTTTTGGGGTGTGAGTTCGAACGGAGCGTATACGCTTCGTCTACGGCGATTAGAGAACCTAATACACAAGTTCCATTAGTTACTTCGCTAGGAAATGAAAGGAACCTCAAATCAGCAACTTCTAGGGTATTTTCTTACATGAGAAAGCAGAGGAGTCGCCGAAAAAGCGATAGAGGTGCGTTGCTTTAACACGTGCAACACGTAGCACAAGTGGCAGGAAGAACTCTCCCACCTTCTCTCACAAACTCTCACCTTTTCTCTCTCTCAATCTAGGGATTTTGCAAATTCGGATGGGAGAGAGGAGTGAGGGTTTCAACCCCTTTTATAAGCTCAAAAATGCCCAAAATAGGCTCAAGAACAAAGTTCACTTGAGGGGTAACCAAATCGGGGCTGTTTCGGTCCAAAAGAGCATTTCTGGAGGTCCCCTGGCCAGACGCGGTCGGACTTAAGCTCATGCATACTGGATCTAGCACGCATCAAGTTTTCAGACCGATAGGGTTCCCAGATCGCACGTGGCGGTCCAATTTCAGTTCAACGGTCATCGCACCTAGATCAGGTCTACAAATCTCGTGATATGAAATAGAAATTTTTCCTGATCCGAGGGTACAATTTGGCTGAATTCTGACGGTCAGAACGCTCAATACTGATGCGTCAAGTTGTGTGCCAGATTTGAATTTTAAAATTACAACTCTACCCTATTCTCACTCTCTTCACTCCAGGCTCAATGAAATAGCCTCAGAATGTCAGTTGGACTTGATTTTCGAAACGATTGCCAAGCCCAGCTAAGTGGTCATAACGGTCTAAGATGGTAGGTATCGGACTTTCGACGCGCGGTGTAGATCCAATACAAAGTTTCAAAGAGGTCCCGAGAACAAACCGGTTTAGAGTTTGATCCGAGGCTTTAGAGCATTATAGCACCATTGGTTCCACTCGCTTTGGGCCTTGTAGAACGTATTTAAAGTGATTAGGGACTATTTCTCAGCTACTCCAGCGTTGCGCTAGCTAACTTATGCTTAGTTTCTAAAGGAATTAACCCTAAGTGATTTCTTTGGCTATGGAATCGGGTTCTAAGCGATTTTTCAGGTGTTTTAATTGACCCACTGTCTAAGGACGTCAAATCCCAGATTGGCCAAAATCCGGGGTGTTACAATCTACCCCCCTTAAAACACAATGTCGTCCCCGACATTGGCGAAGGGCAAGGAGTACTTTTTCTAAGGAAGGTTCAAATCCTATTTAATAACCTATCCGTACGTACAACCTAACTCAAATGTTTCGATCCTGGGCCAGTGGGAAAGAGGCCAACCACTCTTCCGCTGCGCCACTTTGATCGAACGGTAGCGTTAACTAATCTAACTGGATTGGACTTAATTCCTTCTACCCCCCTTAAAACTTGGTTTTACTTAAGGTTGAAGAATATTTGCATCGATCCGTATATCGGAACGAGGCGCAACTTAGGGGCTATCCTTAACCTAAAATGGAAACAGTCTTTCTCTATATGGTCTTCCTTGCTAATGATGCGTTCTATGGCATTGGTACCTATGATCATAGAGATGAGCCTAATCTCTATTATGATTGAATTCAGGGGCAGGTATGAGTTGGTGGCAAGATGTCTAATTCTCTACTGGCTTTAAGTCCTCGCCATTTCCCAAAGACAATGTGATCCTGTTTAGTTGTAGATGGTTGGGCCATCACAGAAGAAAGGTTGTATAGTGGGTCTAAGCCGGATACGTTGAACCTTCTGTCTAATCAGGATAGAAAATGCGTTGTATCAGTTCTTAATCCGAGTCGATGCCGATCCTCTGCTTGATCAGAGCATTGGATTTATTGGTAACCACTAGGATTAAGAAGTCGATTCAAACCGCGAATACATCGCTTACATGTAGTTCCTTTATTCCGCATTCCCGAATGCAATAAGTCCTTGGGGAAGGCAATTCTAAGGGGTGTGCTAGTACATTCTAAGTTCAATCTGAGGGAGTTATAAATGTTCCCTTAGAGTGTATGGTTCCTTCCTATGGGCAACAACAGAAGTCTATAAGCCATAAAGGAATCTACCGAAGGAAGGGAGTCCCATTCCAACCAAATCTAACCTACTATCCCTTAGCATATATAGGCCTTACACTGCCTAAGACAACTAGTAGCCTAGTCTGTAACTCTGTAGCTATAATCCAAAGCCTAAGATTATACGGTAAATGGCTTTCTATTCCATTTCTACTACAGGGAATTCTTCTATCGCTTAGGGTCAAGATTTGTCTAACTGAAATTGGATTTCTTATGTCGTCAGATCCTTCAAATCTAGGAGTGCTAACACTAGATCCAAAAACGCCTAGGGCCTATGTAGCCGGTAGCGCTTAGTTGTCTTAAATGGAACCGCATTCCTAGTCCCATAGCGGGATAGGGAGTGGCATGCTTGGTTGGAGGGTGGGGTGGGATAAAAATCTAATTTGTAGGCTGAATCCCGAGAGTTATAATACTCCCAATCTAGGGACAATACCTCACCACAAAATGAATCGGCATGCATTTCATTCAACAAAATTCGGCTATGATAAGGCCAAACCACAACACAAACACAGTTTCTACCTGTAACTTCACTAAACCTAACAATAACAAAACACAAAAATCCTTAAAATAAAAATCAAACAATCTACAGGGCAAAGGCATAGACGCCTAACTCTACCAAATGACTTTACCACAGTCCCGACTAACCTTCTTTATCCCTGTCGAGTCTAATACTGTCTGTTGCTCACTAGAGCTCTCTCAGCCATATATTTTCAGTATCCCTTAAGCAAAGAAAATGGAGAAATAGGATTGAGAGGGAGGATGGTGAAAAGAGAGAAAAAGGCTAAAACGGCTTAACAATAGCCATGAAAAATGGGAGAAATGCAAGGAAATGGCTAACCAAACTAGAAAAGGGAGATCTAGGCGTTGTAGAGGGATGTTTCAAGCTCCCCTAGGATGTATTTTTAGAAAGAAATGGAAACGAAAAAGGGGAATGGAGCACCTCACGAATTCAGCGCGATTTGGAGGTTTTAGGAGCTCCAACGGATGAAATCTTCAAGAGGGAGGGCTGCCAACTTCAAAGGAATGATGGAGGGTGGTCGTTTTTGGCAGGGAATGGATCAAAGGGTGGTTTGGAACCACGGTTTTGGGTTAGGGCAGCAAGAAAACGAAAATGGGGCTAGGGAAGAGGACTTTTGTGAAGGAAGTACATCTTTTAGAGAGTTTCAAGGTACGGACCCCATATCAGGGGACTACCCTAGCCCCCAAACTCCTCCAGCCCAAAGATCAAGCCCATCCGACAAGTTTGACCGGCGATGCATCGCCGAACCGGCGATGGCATCGCCGGTGAAGTTGTAAAATGGCCACTGAGGCCATATGGGATGGATTCCCCTTGCCCTAGGGATTCCAAAAAGGTATGGTTCACACTCTAGTTCATTGTAGATTGCCCTAGGGAGGCCAATACATTTGTAACATCCATTCGAGGCTTTTCGGGTCCAATCTTCAATCCAGAATACAAAACCCTATCATGCAGCATATGATTTTGGGGTATAAGGATCTAGTACATCCATCTAGCCCATTAGTTGCTAAAGAAAGTGAAGTTAGAATGGCCTTATGGCCATTTTTCATGAAATTTTACTATTCACTGTAAAATTTTGTGAAAGTAGGATTTTATGTTATTTTCACATTAGGATTGATGCCTAACATGAAATGGATAAGAAATAATTGAAGATTGGGGTGGTGAGAGGAAGAATTTTGAAGATTTTCGGTGAAACGGGGTTTTTAAGCCCTGGCGATTGAATACAAGAGTCGTGGTTGTCCCACGGCCCAAGGATTCACATTAACGGTTTAGAATTATTCAAAGAATAGCTCAACCCACTTACCTACAACCTAGGAGCTATTCGGATAGCTCTACGAGACCCTAGATGCGATACGGACTCGATCACGCGATTGAAATGAATAGGCTTCGCCTATTGGCGAACCTGGGATCCTAAAAGTGTTTCTAGACCCTTCTCGCACCCACCTAAGTCAAAGGAAGCGACAGCGTACGTCGCGTGACCATAACTCAGGCCCGGTTTAATCCAAATCATGCTCTGATACCATCTGTCACATCCATTCGGAAATCGGGGGGTCGAGCAAAAACCCAACTCCCGAGTTTCAAAACGTTATTTATGCAACATAGATATGTATGATTGAATGTTGTCTGTGATAATGTATTAAACATGAGTGAAATTAAGCCAGAACAGTATATCATACTCCAGAGACAGTTAAATTAACCAGCGGAAGTCTGTAATAGTATGTATAACATATATAAACTGTTGTATGTCTCCAGAGTGTGAACATGTTACCAGGTTATATACATACATGTATACTCCAAAAGTAGATGAAACGAATATACATGAGTGCGCTACAAAATATAAAATGACAAATGTCAAAGTATCTAATCAACCTCCCTGTAATCCCGTCGATCAGAACATGCATAAAGGAGGGATCCTCCTCATCATCATCAAGTCCAGCTCCGCCTCGCAGGCCGCGCCATCATCTGCAATCACAAAAGGTCTGGTGGGTGTCCAGGAACACCGTCCCGTAACGTGGGAGTGAGTAGCTAACTCAGTGGAATAATAGAGCAAAGATTAACATGTTATCAAATCAATCATGCGATAATAGTAACGCAGTAAATCAAACAATCCTAATACTGTTGTTAATGCAATTATGATATGACGTGATGTATGCCCTCACCGACGATCACCCTCATGCGGCAACATCTTACGACCGCGGCATGCCACACTCCCTAGAGTGCTCCACATCTTCCAGGCACATGCAATGCTATGGTGATATGAATTCCAAGTTGTTATTAGTCCATTCAAACAGCAGGATTGGGAAACTAAGGTACTTCCCTTATATCAATCCCAACACAGATCCTGTCTAGGGTCGTCACTCCTAGTAATCTCATACGATGTATATTTCGTAGGTCACTGCAAGGGCTGCCAGGGCTGTTGCTCGCACTCGTTGCACCGCTCCCCCATCACCTTATCAATACGGGCCTACCGTACTCTACTGCAACGGAAGGGTCGTCGCCTCCCGTGGACTCAGAATACGATCGCGGTCACTACAAAGGGCTCGTCGCCTGATCAGTGTAGGCCGACAGCTAGAATATAGTGTCCCATACCACCATAATCTGCTCACGAGTCTAGGTGCTCACTGGTCACTACGGGGAGGTTTGTGGCCCCAGCGTAGGCCGACAGCTCGACCACGGTGTCCCATACCACCATGCCCGGCTCATGAGTCTTTATGGATCAAGGTACCATGGTTAACAGGGTTTACAATGGTAAGTTCAGTACCCTAGGTTCAAGCAGTTATGACTCATACAAGGTGAACATACAACGGCCAGTCGGGTTACTTGACGAGCTCGACTGGCACGAGCGCATCGCAAGTCGAACGACATGAAGTGCGTAAAACACTTCGCGTGGCCTAACCACTGCCGCCAACTCCAACACGACTCGCGTTCATCGACACGTCCTTCGTGGCCAAGATAAGCTAACCACGAATTCTTTCGGTTACCGACTGCCTGGACTAGGCATAGTCCCAAACAATCATAGAATCACATCAGTAGTTGTGTAAGGGTAATGGAAATGAAATGGAACCATGTGAGCATGTTAACACATGTCATTACATACAACTTAAGCAAGTCTTCAAACACATGCCTTTCATACATATAATGAAATCATACATATCGCCAACATATAGGAAATCATCACCATCAGCGTATTAATTGAGAATTCAATCTCCAACTAAGTCATAAGAAACTCATCAAGCACATATTATAACATACCACTTAAATGAATCATTAAGCACATGCATTTCATACATATAATGAAATCGTACATATGGCTAACATGTAGGAAATCATTCACATCAACATATTCATTGAGAAATCAATCTCACACTAATCCATATCACCATTTAAGCCAATACATACTAATACAAGCATTTATACAAACACTTACACTACACACTTAAGTCTACATATAGTATGTCGACCCGAAGTGCGCATTTAGGCGAATCTCTTCGCCAAACTAATTATGCACGCATTCCTAACTTCCTAATGCGACAACAAACCATGTCAATCACATCAGCAAAATACAAATGTAAACTGTACTTCCTACAAATGACTAAAATGCCCTAAATCTCATATTCTTCGTTAATTTACGAAACAGGAAATGGAGAGCATGTTGTACATGTCAAACGGCGTTGCCGTCAAGAATCTACTATTAAACGACATTGAAAGCTTTAAAAACAGTCAATCAAAGCGTCTAATATCCGCACCTTTTTCCTTTTTGGGGTGTGAGTTCGAACGGAGCGTATACGCTTCGTCTACGGCGATTAGAGAACCTAATACACAAGTTCCATTAGTTACTTCGCTAGGAAATGAAAGGAACCTCAAATCAGCAACTTCTAGGGTATTTTCTTACATGAGAAAGCAGAGGAGTCACCGAGAAAGCGATAGAGGTGCGTTGCTTTAACACGTGCAACACGTAGCACAAGTGGCAGGAAGAACTCTCCCACCTTCTCTCACAAACTCTCACCTTTTCTCTCTCCCAATCTAGGGATTTTGCAAATTCGGATGGGAGAGAGGAGTGAGGGTTTCAACCCCTTTTATAAGCTCAAAAATGCCCAAAATAGGCTCAAGAACAAAGTTCACTTGAGGGGTAACCAAATCGGGGCTGTTTCGGTCCAAAAGAGCATTTCTGGAGGTCCCCTGGCCAGACGCGGTCGGACTTAAGCTCATGCATACTGGATCTAGCACGCATCAAGTTTTCAGACCGATAGGGTTCCCAGATCGCACGTGGCGGTCCAATTTCAGTTCAACGGTCATCGCACCTAGATCAGGTCTACAAATCTCGTGATATGAAATAGAAATTTTTCCTGATCCGAGGGTACAATTTGGCTGAATTCTGACGGTCAGAACGCTCAATACTGATGCGTCAAGTTGTGTGCCAGATTTGAATTTTAAAATTACAACTCTACCCTATTCTCACTCTCTTCACTCCAGGCTCAATGAAATAGCCTCAGAATGTCAGTTGGACTTGATTTTCGAAACGATTGCCAAGCCCAGCTAAGTGGTCATAACGGTCTAAGATGGTAGGTATCGGACTTTCGACGCGCGGTGTAGATCCAATACAAAGTTTCAAAGAGGTCCCGAGAACAAACCGGTTTAGAGTTTGATCCGAGGCTTTAGAGCATTATAGCACCATTGGTTCCACTCGCTTTGGGCCTTGTAGAACGTATTTAAAGTGATCAGGGACTATTTCTCAGCTACTCCAGCGTTGCGCTAGCTAACTTATGCTTAGTTTCTAAAGGAATTAACCCTAAGTGATTTCTTTGGCTATGGAATCGGGTTCTAAGCGATTTTTCAGGTGTTTTAATTGACCCACTGTCTAAGGACGTCAAATCCCAGATTGGCCAAAATCCGGGGTGTTACAATCTACCCCCCTTAAAACACAATGTCGTCCCCGACATTGGCGAAGGGCAAGGAGTACTTTTTCTAAGGAAGGTTCAAATCCTATTTAATAACCTATCCGTACGTACAACCTAACTCAAATGTTTCGATCCTGGGCCAGTGGGAAAGAGGCCAACCACTCTTCCGCTGCGCCACTTTGATCGAACGGTAGCGTTAACTAATCTAACTGGATTGGACTTAATTCCTTCTACCCCCCTTAAAACTTGGTTTTACTTAAGGTTGAAGAATATTTGCATCGATCCGTATATCGGAACGAGGCGCAACTTAGGGGCTATCCTTAACCTAAAATGGAAACAGTCTTTCTCTATATGGTCTTCCTTGCTAATGATGCGTTCTATGGCATTGGTACCTATGATCATAGAGATGAGCCTAATCTCTATTATGATTGAATTCAGGGGCAGGTATGAGTTGGTGGCAAGATGTCTAATTCTCTACTGGATTTAAGTCCTCGCCATTTCCCAAAGACAATGTGATCCTGTTTAGTTGTAGATGGTTGGGCCATCACAGAAGAAAGGTTGTATAGTGGGTCTAAGCCGGATACGTTGAACCTTCTGTCTAATCAGGACAAAAAATGCGTTGTATCAGTTCTTAATCCGAGTCGACGCCGATCCTCTGCTTGATCAGAGCATTGGATTTATTGGTAACCACTAGGATTAAGAAGTCGATTCAAACCGCGAATACATCGCTTACATGTAGTTCCTTTATTCCGCATTCCCGAATGCAATAAGTCCTTGGGGAAGGCAATTCTAAGGGGTGTGCTAGTACATTCTAAGTTCAATCTGAGGGAGTTATAAATGTTCCCTTAGAGTGTATGGTTCCTTCCTATGGGCAACAACAGAAGTCTATAAGCCATAAAGGAATCTACCGAAGGAAGGGAGTCCCATTCCAACCAAATCTAACCTACTATCCCTTAGCATATATAGGCCTTACACTGCCTAAGACAACTAGTAGCCTAGTCTGTAACTCTGTAGCTATAATCCAAAGCCTAAGATTATACGGTAAATGGCTTTCTATTCCATTTCTACTACAGGGAATTCTTCTATCGCTTAGGGTCAAGATTTGTCTAACTGGAATTGGATTTCTTATGTCGTCAGATCCTTCAAATCTAGGAGTGCTAACACTAGATCCAAAAACGCCTAGGGCCTATGTAGCCGGTAGCGCTTAGTTGTCTTAAATGGAACCGCATTCCTAGTCCCAAAGCGGGATAGGGAGTGGCATGCTTGGTTGGAGGGTGGGGTGGGATAAAAATCTAATTTGTAGGCTGAATCCCGAGAGTTATAATACTCCCAATCTAGGGACAATACCTCACCACAAAATGAATCGGCATGCATTTCATTCAACAAAATTCGGCTATGATAAGGCCAAACCACAACACAAACACAGTTTCTACCTGTAACTTCACTAAACCTAACAACAACAAAACACAGAAATCCTTAAAATAAAAATCAAACAATCTACAGGGCAAAGGCATAGATGCCTAACTCTACCAAAGGACTTTACCACAGTCCCGACTTACCTTCTTTATCCCTGTCGAGTCTAATACTGTCTGTTGCTCACTAGAGCTCTCTCAGCCATATATTTTCAGTATCCCTTAAGCAAAGAAAATGGAGAAATAGGATTGAGAGGGAGGATGGTGAAAAGAGAGAAAAAGGCTAAAACGGCTTAACAATAGCCATGAAAAATGGGGAAAATGCAAGGAAATGGCTAACCAAACTAGAAAAGGGAGATCTAGGTGTTGTAGAGGGATGTTTCAAGCTCCCCTAGGATGTATTTTTAGAAAAAAATGGAAACGAAAAAGGGGAATGGAGCACCTCACGAATTCAGCGCGATTTGGGGGTTTTAGGAGCTCCAACGGATGAAATCTTCAAGAGGGAGGGCTGCCAACTTCAAAGGAATGATGGAGGGTGGTCGTTTTTGGCAGGGAATGGATCTAGGGGTGGTTTGGAACCACGGTTTAGGGTTAGGGCAGCAAGAAAACGAAAATGGGGCTAGGGAAGAGGACTTTTGTGAAGGAAGTACATCTTTTAGAGAGTTTCAAGGTACGGACCCCATACCAGGGGACTACCCTAGCCCCCAAACTCCTCCAGCCCAAAGATCAAGCCCATCCGACAAGTTTGACCGGCGATGCATCGCCGAACTGGCGATGGCATCGCCGGTGAAGTTGCAAACTGGCCACTGAGGCCATATGGGATGGATTCCCCTTGCCCTAGGGATTCCAAAAAGGTATGGTTCACACTCTAGTTCATTGTAGATTGCCCTAGGGAGGCCAATACATTTGTAACATGCATTCGAGGCTTTTCGGGTCCAATCTTCAATCCAGAATACAAAACCCTATTTTGCAGCATATGATTTTGGGGTAGAAGGATCTAGTACATCCATCTAGCCCATTAGTTGCTAAAGAAAGTGAAGTTAGAATGGCCTTATGGCCATTTTTCATGAAATTTTACTATTCACTGTAAAATTTTGTGAAAGTAGGATTTTATGTTATTTTCACATTAGGATTGATGCCTAACATGAAATGGATAAGAAATAATTGAAGATTGGGGTGGTGAGAGGAAGAATTTTGAAGATTTTCGGTGAAACGGGGTTTTTAAGCCCTGACGATTGAATACAAGAGTCGTGGTTGTCCCACGGCCCAAGGATTCACATTAACGGTTTAGAATTGTTCAAAGAATAGCTCAACCCACTTACCTACAACCTAGGAGCTATTCGGGTTGCTCTACGAGACCCTAGATGCGATACGGACTCGATCACGCGATTGAAATGAATAGGCTTCGCCTATTGGCGAACCTGGGATCCTAAAAGTGTTTCTAGACCCTTCTCGCACCCACCTAAGTCAAAGGAAGCGACAGCGTACGTCGCGTGACCATAACCCAGGCCCGGTTTAATCCAAATCATGCTCTGATACCATCTGTAACATCCATTCGGAAATCGGGGGGTCGAGCAAAAACCCAACTCCCGAGTTCCAAAACGTTATTTATGCAACATAGATATGTATGATTGAATGTTGTCTGTGATAATGTATTAAACATGAGTGAAATTAAGCCAGAACAGTATATCATACTCCAGAGACAGTTAAATTAACCAGCGGAAGTCTGTAATAGTATGTATAACATATATAAACTGTTGTATGTCTCCAGAGTGTGAACATGTTACCAGGTTATATACATACATGTATACTCCAAAAGTAGATGAAACGAATATACATGAGTGCGCTACAAAATATAAAATGACAAATGTCAAAGTATCTAATCAACCTCCCTGTAATCCCGTCGATCAGAACATGCATAAAGGAGGGATCCTCCTCATCATCATCAAGTCCAGCTCCGCCTCGCAGGCCGCGCCATCATCTGCAATCACAAAAGGTCTGGTGGGTGTCCAGGAACACCGTCCCGTAACGTGGGAGTGAGTAGCTAACTCAGTGGAATAATAGAGCAAAGATTAACATGTTATCAAATCAATCATGCGATAATAGTAACGCAGTAAATCAAACAATCCTAATACTGTTGTTAATGCAATTATGATATGACGTGATGTATGCCCTCACCGACGATCACCCTCATGCGGCAACATCTTACGACCGCGGCATGCCACACTCCCTAGAGTGCTCCACATCTTCCAGGCACATGCAATGCTATGGTGATATGAATTCCAAGTTGTTATTAGTCCATTCAAACAGCAGGATTGGGAAACTAAGGTACTTCCCTTATATCAATCCCAACACAGATCCTGTCTAGGGTCGTCACTCCTAGTAATCTCATACGATGTATATTTCGTAGGTCACTGCAAGGGCTGCCAGGGCTGTTGCTCGCACTCGTTGCACCGCTCCCCCATCACCTTATCAATACGGGCCTACCGTACTCTACTGCAACGGAAGGGTCGTCGCCTCCCGTGGACTCAGAATACGATCGCGGTCACTACAAAGGGCTCGTCGCCTGATCAGTGTAGGCCGACAGCTAGAATATAGTGTCCCATACCACCATAATCTGCTCACGAGTCTAGGTGCTCACTGGTCACTACGGGGAGGTTTGTGGCCCCAGCGTAGGCCGACAGCTCGACCACGGTGTCCCATACCACCATGCCCGGCTCATGAGTCTTTATGGATCAAGGTACCATGGTTAACAGGGTTTACAATGGTAAGTTCAGTACCCTAGGTTCAAGCAGTTATGACTCATACAAGGTGAACATACAACGGCCAGTCGGGTTACTTGACGAGCTCGACTGGCACGAGCGCATCGCAAGTCGAACGACATGAAGTGCGTAAAACACTTCGCGTGGCCTAACCACTGCCGCCAACTCCAACACGACTCGCGTTCATCGACACGTCCTTCGTGGCCAAGATAAGCTAACCACGAATTCTTTCGGTTACCGACTGCCTGGACTAGGCATAGTCCCAAACAATCATAGAATCACATCAGTAGTTGTGTAAGGGTAATGGAAATGAAATGGAACCATGTGAGCATGTTAACACATGTCATTACATACAACTTAAGCAAGTCTTCAAACACATGCCTTTCATACATATAATGAAATCATACATATCGCCAACATATAGGAAATCATCACCATCAGCGTATTAATTGAGAATTCAATCTCCAACTAAGTCATAAGAAACTCATCAAGCACATATTATAACATACCACTTAAATGAATCATTAAGCACATGCATTTCATACATATAATGAAATCGTACATATGGCTAACATGTAGGAAATCATTCACATCAACATATTCATTGAGAAATCAATCTCACACTAATCCATATCACCATTTAAGCCAATACATACTAATACAAGCATTTATACAAACACTTACACTACACACTTAAGTCTACATATAGTATGTCGACCCGAAGTGCGCATTTAGGTGAATCTCTTCGCCAAACTAATTATGCACGCATTCCTAACTTCCTAATGCGACAACAAACCATGTCAATCACATCAGCAAAATATAAATGTAAACTGTACTTCCTACAAATGACTAAAATGCCCTAAATCTCATATTCTTCGTTAATTTACGAAACAGGAAATGGAGAGCATGTTGTACATGTCAAACGGCGTTGCCGTCAAGAATCTACTATTAAACGACATTGAAAGCTTTGAAAACAGTCAATCAAAGCGTCTAATATCCGCACCTTTTTCCTTTTTGGGGTGTGAGTTCGAACGGAGCGTATACGCTTCGTCTACGGCGATTAGAGAACCTAATACACAAGTTCCATTAGTTACTTCGCTAGGAAATGAAAGGAACCTCAAATCAGCAACTTCTAGGGTATTTTCTTACATGAGAAAGCAGAGGAGTCGCCGAGAAAGCGATAGAGGTGCGTTGCTTTAACACGTGCAACACGTAGCACAAGTGGCAGGAAGAACTCTCCCACCTTCTCTCACAAACTCTCACCTTTTCTCTCTCCCAATCTAGGGATTTTGCAAATTCGGATGGGAGAGAGGAGTGAGGGTTTCAACCCCTTTTATAAGCTCAAAAATGCCCAAAATAGGCTCAAGAACAAAGTTCACTTGAGGGGTAACCAAATCGGGGCTGTTTCGGTCCAAAAGAGCATTTCTGGAGGTCCCCTGGCCAGACGCGGTCGGACTTAAGCTCATGCATACTGGATCTAGCACGCATCAAGTTTTCAGACCGATAGGGTTCCCAGATCGCACGTGGCGGTCCAATTTCAGTTCAACGGTCATCGCACCTAGATCAGGTCTACAAATCTCGTGATATGAAATAGAAATTTTTCCTGATCCGAGGGTACAATTTGGCTGAATTCTGACGGTCAGAACGCTCAATACTGATGCGTCAAGTTGTGTGCCAGATTTGAATTTTAAAATTACAACTCTACCCTATTCTCACTCTCTTCACTCCAGGCTCAATGAAATAGCCTCAGAATGTCAGTTGGACTTGATTTTCGAAACGATTGCCAAGCCCAGCTAAGTGGTCATAACGGTCTAAGATGGTAGGTATCGGACTTTCGACGCGCGGTGTAGATCCAATACAAAGTTTCAAAGAGGTCCCGAGAACAAACCGGTTTAGAGTTTGATCCGAGGCTTTAGAGCATTATAGCACCATTGGTTCCACTCGCTTTGGGCCTTGTAGAACGTATTTAAAGTGATCAGGGACTATTTCTCAGCTACTCCAGCGTTGCGCTAGCTAACTTATGCTTAGTTTCTAAAGGAATTAACCCTAAGTGATTTCTTTGGCTATGGAATCGGGTTCTAAGCGATTTTTCAGGTGTTTTAATTGACCCACTGTCTAAGGACGTCAAATCCCAGATTGGCCAAAATCCGGGGTGTTACAGCTAGTATAAACACGATCAATCTTTATTAATGTATTGGCCATGTTGCAACCGTCGTATTTTATAATCTAATTAAAGGGATAAATAAGATAAATACCTTATGTGTCTGTCGAAACAGACGATCGAGACAAATACTCAGCAGGATATGATGGGGTATGAACAATTGAAACGAAACTTAGATGGACATGAGGATTTAACAACTTAAGCTTGTAGATATTTAATCTGCTCCTAAAATAAATGTACTATAATAGGAATCGCTGGTTAGTAGTGAGATAGTGTAACACTCCGGATTTTGGCCAATCTGAGATTTGATGTCCTTAGGCAATGGGTTAACTAAAACACCTGGAAAATCGCTCAGAACCCAATTTCATAGCCAAAGAAACCACTTAGGATTAATTCCTATGGAAATTTAGTGTAAGTTAGCTAGCGCAACGCTGGAGTAGCTGGGAAACAGTCCCTGATCACTTTAAATACGTTCTACAAGACCCAAATCGAGTAGAACGTATGACTCCATAATACTCTATAACCTCGGATCAAACTCTAAGCGGGTTTGTTCTCTGGACCACTTTGAATTCTTGTATTGAATTTAGACCGCACGTCGAAAGTCCGTTACTTCCTATCTTAGACCGTTAGAACCGCCCAGCTGGACTTGACAATCATTTCGAAAATCAAGTCAAACCGATAATCACAGACTATTTCATTGAGCCCGGACTGAAGAGACCGCGAATAGGGACAGAATTGGAATTTCAAATTCAAATCTGGCACACGACTTGACACGTCAGTATTAAGCGTTCTGACCGTCAGAATTCATCCAGATTACACCCTCGGATCAGGAAAAATTTCTATTTATTATTATGAGACTTCCAGCCCTGATCTACGTGCGGTGACCGCTGAACTGAAACTGGTCCGCCACGTGCGATCTGCGAACCCTGCCGGACTGAAAACTTAATACGTGCTAGATCTGGTACGCATGAGCTTAAGTCCGATCGCATTCGACCAGGGGACCACCAGAAAGCATCTTTTGGACCGAAACAGCCCCAATTTGGTTACCCCTCAAGTGAAACTTGTTCCCGAGTCTATTTCGGGTAAGTTTAGGCTTATAAAAGGGCTTGAAACCCTCACTCCTCTCTCCCATCCGAATTTGCAAAAACTTTAGATTGGGAGAGAGAAAAGGTGAGAGTTTGTGAGAGAAGGTGGGAGAGCTTTTCCTGCTGCTGCTGCACGTGCTTAAGCGGCGTATTCCAATCACTTTGCCGGTGATTTCTCCGCATTTGCAGGTAAGAAAATGCCCTAGAAAGTTACTGATTTCATGCTTCTTTAGTTCCATAGTTTGTCAGTTGATAAATCTCATAAATCAGGTTCCTTAGTCGCCGTAGACGAAGCGTATACGCTCCGTTCGAATCACTTCACTTATAAGGAAAAAGGTGCGGATTTTAGACGCTTTGATTGACTGTTTCCAAAGCTTTCAATGTCGTTTAATAGTAGATTCTTGACGGCAACGCCGTTTGACATGTACAACATGCTGTTCGTTTCCTGTTTCGTAAACTAACGAAGAATATGAGATTTAGGGCATTTTAGTCATTTGTAGGAAGTATAGATTTCATTCATATTTTGCTGATGTGATTGACATGATATGTTGTCGCATTAGGATGTTAGGAATACGTGCATAATTAGTTTGGCGAAGAGATTCGCCTAAATGCGCACTTCGGGTCGACATACTATATGTAGACTTAAGTGTGTAGTGTATGTGTTTGTATAAACGCTTGTATTAGTATGTATTGAATTAAATGGTGTTATGAATTAGTTTGAGATTGATTTCTCAATTAATATGCTGGTGTGAATGGTTTCCTACATGTTAGCCATATGCATGATTTCATGATATGAATGAAATACATGTGCTTGATGATTCGCTTAAGCTGTATGTTATAACATGTGCTTGATGATTTCCTTATGAGTTACTTTGAGATTGAATTCTCAATTAATATGTTGATGGAGAGGATTTCCTATATGTTGGCGACATGCTTAATTTCATTATATGTGTGAAAGACATGTGTACGATGATTTGCTTAAGTTGTATGTAATAACATGTGTTAACATGCTCTCATGGTTGTATTTCATTTCCATTACCCTTACACAACTGCTGATGTGATTCTATGATTGTTTGGGACTATGCCTAGTTCAGGCAGTCGGCAACCGAGCGAATTCGTGGTTAGCTTATCTTCGCCACGAACGACGCGTCGATGAACGCGAGTCGTGTTTGGAGTTGACGGCAGTGGTTAGGCCACTCGAAGTGTTTTACGCACTTCATGTCGTTTGACTTGAGATGCGATCGCGCCAGTCGAGCCCGTCAAGTAACCCGACTGGCCGATGTATGTTCACCTTGTATGAGTCATAACTGCTTGAACCTAGGGTACTGAACTTACCATTGTAAACCCTGTTAACCATGGTACCTTGATCCATAAAGACTCATGAGCCGGGCATGGTGGTATGGGACACCGTGGTCGAGCTGTCGGCCTACGCTGGGGCCATAAACCTCCCCGTAGTGACCAGTGAGCACCTAGTCTCGTGAGCAAATTATGGTGGTATGAGACACTATATTCTAGCTGTCGACCTACACTGATCAGGCGACGAGTCCTTTGTAGTGACCGCGAGCGTATTCTGAGTCTACGGGAGGCGACGACCCTTCAGTAGCAGTAGAGTACAGTAGGCCTGTATTGATAAGGTGATGGGGGAGCGGAGCAACGAGTGCGTGCAACAGCCCTGGCAGCCCTTGCAGCGACCTACGAAATATACATCGTATGAGATTACTAAGAGTGACGACCCTAGACAGGATCTGTGTTGGGATTGATATAAGGGAAGTACCTTAGTTTTCCAATCCTGCTGTTTGAATGGACTAATAATAACTTGAAAATCATATCACCATAACATTGCATGTGCCTGGAAGATGTGGAGCACTCTAGGGAGTGTGGCATGCCGCGGTCGTAAGATGTTGCCGTATGAGGGAGATCGTCGGTGAGGGCATACATCACGTCATGTCATAATTGCATTAACAACAATATTAGGAATGTTTAAATTACTGCTTTACTATTATCGCATGATTGATTTGATAACATGTTAATCTTTGCTCTATTATTCCATTGAGTTAGCTACTCACTCCTACGTTACGGGACGGTGTTCCTGGACACCCACCAGACCCTTTTGTGATTGCAGATGATGGCGCGGCCTGCGAGGCGGAGCTGGACTTGATGATGATGAGGAGGATCCCTCCTTTATGCGTGTTCTGATTGACGGGATTACAGGGAGGTTGATTAGATACTTTGACACTTGTCATTTTATATTTTTAGCGCACTCATGTATATTCGTTTTGTCTACTTTTGGAGTATACATGTATGTATATAACCTGGTAACATATCCATACTCTGGAGGCATACAACAGTTTATATATGTTATACATATTATCACAGTCTTTCGCTTGTTAATTTAACCGTCTCTGGAGTATGATATGCTGTTCTAGCTTAATCTCACTCATGTTTAATGCGTTATCACAGACAACATTCAATCATACATATCTATGTTGCAT
Source organism: Magnolia kwangsiensis (assembly GCA_037074715.1). Lineage (NCBI taxonomy): Eukaryota > Viridiplantae > Streptophyta > Magnoliopsida > Magnoliales > Magnoliaceae > Magnolia > Magnolia kwangsiensis. The sequence continues at coordinate 92,826,553 of CM073585.1, forward strand.
AAATAACATTTTGGAACTCGGGAGTTGCGTTTTTGCTTGACCCCCCGATTTTCGGGATGTTACAGATGGTATCAGAGCATGATTTGGATTAAACCGGGCCTGGGTTATGGTCACGCGACGTACGCTGTCGCTTCCTTTGACTTAGGTGGGTGCAAGAAGGGTCTAGAAACACTTCTAAGATCGCAGATTCACCAATAGGCGAAGTCTATTTGAATCCATCGCACGATCGAGTCTGTAACGCATCTCGGGTGGCGTAAAGCAACCCGAATAGCTTCTAAGCCGTAGGAAGTCGGGTTGAGGCATCCTATGGGCGATTTTAAACCCGTAAAAGTGAATCCTTGGGCCGTGGGATGACCACGACTCCTGTATTCAATCGCCGGGGCTTAAAAACCCCGTTTCACCAAAATTCTTCCTCTCACTACTCCAATCTTCAATTCTTTCTTATCCATTTCATGTTAGGCATCAATCCTAATGTGAAAATAATATAAAATCATACTTTCACAAAATGTTATAGTGAATAGTAAATTTTCATGAAAAATGGCCATAAGGCCATTCTAACTTCACTTTATTTAGCAAATAATGGGCTAGATGGATGTACTAGCTCCTTCTACCCCAAAATCATATGTTGCATGATAGGGTTTTATATTCGGGATTGCAGATTGGCCCCGGAAAGCCCCGAATGCATCTTTGGACCCATATAGGGCAATCTAGAATGAACCAAGGTGGGGACCATACATTTTTGGGGTCCCTGGACCATGCGGGACCAGACCCATGTGGTCCCACCGGCCACCTAGAGAGTTGGCCGGCGATGCATCGTCGACCGGTGGGGCCCACTTGGTCTGATTTTTGGGCGCATGCCCTATTTTGGGTGGTGTACCCCTCCCATATATGGTCCGTCTGAAAAAAACCCCAAATATGGATACTTCCTTCACAAACAGCCCTCCCCATAGCCCTATTTTCGTTTTCCAACAACCATCTCCAAATTTCATGGTTCCAAATCACCCCTAGATCCGTCCTTGGCCAAAAACGACCACCCTCCATCAATCTATTTCGGTTGGCAGCCCTCCCTCTTAAAGATTTCATCTTTTGGAGCTCTAAAAATCCCCAAATCGAGCTGAAATCGTGAGGTGCTCCATTCCCCTTTTTCATTTTCATTTCTTTCTGAATACATCCTAGGGGAGCTTAAAGCATCCCTCTACAACGCCTAGATTTCGTTCTGTCCATTTGGGCAACCATTTCCCTGCATTTCCTCCTCCTTCCATGGCTATTGTTAAGGCTGTTTCAGCCTTTTCCTCACTTTCCATCGTCCTCTCTCTCATGTCCCTTTTATTTGACCCTCAGACTCGTGGAAACCTGCTTACCTATCTCATTTCTCCACGTTATTCGCTTGTTTGATTACTGTTTTGAAATTTCTGTGTTTTGTGTTGTTAGGTAGAAAATGTGTTTGTGTTGTGGTTTGAGCTTAATATAGCTAAAAAAATTATTGAATGGAGTGCATGCCGTTCATTTTTTGGTTAGGTATTGTCCCTAGATTGGGAGTATTGTAACTCCCGAGATTCAGCCTACAAATTAATTTTTATCCCAACCCACCCTCATACAAAGCATGCCACTCCCGATCCCAACATGGGATTAGGAATGTAGTTTCGTTTCATAGACCCTTGGCGTTTTGGACCTAATGTTAGCACTCCTAGATTTGAAGGATCTGACGACATAAGAAATCCAATTCCAGTTAGACAAATCCTGACCCTAAGCAATAGAAGAATTCCCTGTAGTAGAAATGGAATGGAAAGCCATTTACTGTATAATCTTAGGCTTTGGATTATAGCTGCAGAGTTACAGACTAGGCTACTAGTTGTCTTAGGCAGTGTAAGGCCTATATATGCTAAGGGATAGTAGGTTAGATTTGGTTGGAATGGGACCTCCTTCCTTCGATAAATCCCCTTATGACTTATAGACTTCTGTTGTTACCCATAGGAAGGAACCATACGCTCTCAGGGAACATTTATAACTCCCTCAGATTAAACTTAGAATGTACTAGCACACCCCTTAGAATTGCCTTCCCCAAGGACTTATTGCATTCGGGAATGCGGAATAAAGGAACTACATGTAAGCGATGTATTCGCGGTTTGAATCGACTTCTTAATCCTAGTGGTTACCAATAAATCCAATGCTCTGATCAAGCAGAGGATCGGCGTCGACTCGGATTAAGAACTGATACAACGCATTTTCTGTCCTGATTAGACAGAAGGTTCAACGTATCCGGCTTAGACCCACTACACAACCTTTCTTCTGTGATGGCCCAACCACCTACAACCAAACAGGACCACATTGTCTTTGGAAAATAGCGAGGACTTAAAGCTAGTAGAGAATTAGACATCTTGCCACCAACTCATACCTACCCCTGAACTCAACCACTATAGAGCTTAGGCTCGTCTCTATCACCATAGATACTAATGCCATAGAACGCATCATTAGCAAGGAAAACCATGTAGAGAAAGGTTGTTTCCATTTTAGGTCAAGGATAGCTCCTAAGTTGCGACTCGTTCTGATATACGGATCGATGCTAAGATTCTTCAACCTTAAGTAAAACTAAGTTTTAAGGAGAGTAGAACGTATTGAGTCCAATCCAGTTAGGTTAGTCAACGCTACCGTTTGATCAGAGTGGCGCAGCGGAAGAGTGGTTGGCCTCTTTCCCACTGGCCCAAGATCGAAACCTTTGAGTTCGGATATACATACGATTAGGTTATTAAATAGGATTTGAACCTTCCTTAGAGAAAGTACTCCTTGCTCTTTGCCAATGTCGGGGACGACATTGTGTTTTAAGGGGGGTAGATTGTAACACTCCGAATTTTGGCCAATCTGAGATTTGACGTCCTTAGGCAATGGGTCAACTAAAACACCTGAAAAATCGCTCAGAACCCAATTTCATAGCCAAAGAAACCACTTAGGATTAATTCCTATGGAAATTTAGCATAAGTTAGCTAGCGCAACGCTGGAGTAGCTGGGAAACAGTCCCTGATCACTTTAAATACGTTCTACAAGACCCAAATCGAGTAGAACGTATGACTCCATAATACTCTATAACTTCGGATCAAACTCTAAGCGGGTTTGTTCTCTGGACCACTTTGAATTCTTGTATTGAATTTAGACCGCGCGTCGAAAGTCCGTTACTTCCTATCTTAGACCGTTAGAACCGCCCAGCTGGACTTGACAATCATTTCGAAAATCAAGTCAAACCGATAATCACAGACTATTTCATTGAGCCCGGACTGAAGAGACCGCGAATAGGGACAGAATTGGAATTTCAAATTCAAATCTGGCACACGACTTGACACGTCAGTATTAAGCGTTCTGACCGTCAGAATTCATCCAGATTACACCCTCGGATTAGGAAAAATTTCTATTTATTATTATGAGACTTTCAGCCCTGATCTACGTGCGGTGACCGCTGAACTGAAACTGGTCCGTCACGTGCGATCTGCGAACCCCGCCGGACTGAAAACTTAATACGTGCTAGATCTGGTACGCATGAGCTTAAGTCCGATCGCATTCGACCAGGGGACCACCAGAAAGCATCTTTTGGACCGAAACAGCCCCGATTTGGTTACCCCTCAAGTGAAACTTGTTCCCGAGTCTATTTCGGGCAAGTTTGGGCTTATAAAAGGGCTTGAAACCCTCACTCCTCTCTCCCATCCGAATTTGCAAAAACCCTAGATTGGGAGAGAGAAAAGGTGAGAGTTTGTGAGAGAAGGTGGGAGAGCTTTTCCTGCTGCTGCTGCACGTGCTTAAGCGGCGTATTCCAATCACTTTGCCGGTGATTTCTCCGCATTTGCAGGTAAGAAAACGCCCTAGAAAGTTGCTGATTTGATGCTTCTTTAGTTCCATAGTTTGTCAGTTGATAAATCTCGTAAATCAGGTTCCTTAGTCGCCGTAGACGAAGCGTATACGCTCCGTTCAAATCACTTCACCTATAAGGAAAAAGGTGCGGATTTTAGACTCTTTGATTGACTGTTTCCAAAGCTTTCAATGTCGTTTAATAGTAGATTCTTGACGGCAATGCCGTTTGACATGTACAACATGCTATCCGTTTTCTGTTTCGTAAACTAACGAAGAATATGAGATTTAGGGCATTTTAGTCATTTGTAGGAAGTATAGATTTCATTCATATTTTGCTGATGTGATTGACATGATATGTTGTCGCATTAGGATGTTAGGAATACGTGCATAATTAGTTTGGCGAAGAGATTCGCCTAAATGCGCACTTCGGGTCGACATACTATATGTAGACTTAAGTGTGTAGTGTATGTGTTTGTATAAACGCTTGTATTAGTATGTATTGAATTAAATGGTGTTATGAATTAGTTTGAGATTGATTTCTCAATTAATATGCTGGTGTGAATGGTTTCCTACATGTTAGCCATATGCATGATTTCATGATATGAATGAAATGCATGTGCTTGATGATTCGCTTAAGCTGTATGTTATAACATGTGCTTGATGATTTCCTTATGAGTTACTTTGAGATTGAATTCTCAATTAATATGTTGATGGAGAGGATTTCCTATATGTTGGCGATATGCTTAATTTCATTATATGTGTGAAAGACATGTGTACGATGATTTGCTTAAGTTGTATGTAATAACATGTGTTAACATGCTCTCATGGTTGTATTTCATTTCCATTACCCTTACACAACTGCTGATGTGATTCTATGATTGTTTGGGACTATGCCTAGTTCAGGCAGTCGGCAACCGAGCGAATTCGTGGTTAGCTTATCTTCGCCACGAACGACGCGTCGATGAACGCGAGTCGTGTTTAGAGTTGAGGGCAGTGGTTAGGCCACGCGAAGTGTTTTACGCACTTCATGTCGTTCGACTTGAGATGCGATCGCGCTAGTCGAGCCCGTCAAGTAACCCGACTGGCCGATGTATGTTCACCTTGTATGAGTCATAACTGCTTGAACCTAGGGTACTGAACTTACCATTGTAAACCCTGTTAACCATGGTACCTTGATCCATAAAGACTCATGAGCCGGGCATGGTGGTATGGGACACCGTGGTCGAGCTGTCGGCCTACGCTGGGGCCATAAATCTCCCCATAGTGACCAGTGAGCACCTAGTCTCGTGAGCAGATTATGGTGGTATGGGACACTATATTCTAGCTGTCGGCCTACACTGATCAGGCGACGAGTCCTTTGTAGTGACCGCGAGCGTATTCTGAGTCTACGGGAGGCGACGACCCTTCAGTAGCAGTAGAGTACAGTAGGCCTGTATTGATAAGGTGATGGGGGAGCGGAGCAACGAGTGCGTGCAACAGCCCTGACAACCCTTGCAGCGACCTACGAAATATACATCGTATGAGATTACTAGGAGTGACGACCCTAGACAGGATCTGTGTTGGGATTGATATAAGGGAAGTACCTTAGTTTCCCAATCCTGCTGTTTGAATGGACTAATAATAACTTGAAAATCATATCACCATAACATTGCATGTGCCTGGAAGATGTGGAGCACTTTAGGGAGTGTGGCATGCCGCGGTCGTAAGATGTTGTCGTATGAGGGAGATCGTCGGTGAGGGCATACATCACGTCATGTCATAATTGCATTAACAATAGTATTAGGAATGTTTGAATTACTGCTTTACTATTATCGCATGATTGATTTGATAACATGTTAATCTTTGCTCTATTATTCCACTGAGTTAGCTACTCACTCCCACGTTACGGGACGGTGTTCCTGGACACCCACCAGACCCTTTTGTGATTGCAGATGATGGCGCGGCCTGCGAGGCTTAGCTGGACTTGATGATGATAAGGAGGATCCCTCCTTTATGCGTGTTCTGATTGACGGGATTACAGGGAGGTTGATTAGATACTTTGACACTTGTCATTTTATATTTTTAGCGCACTCATGTATATTTGTTTTGTCTACTTTTGGAGTATATATGTATGTATATAACCTGGTAACATATCCACACTCTGGAGGCATACAACAGTTTATATATGTTATACATATTATCACAGTCTTCCGCTTGTTAATTTAACCGTCTCTGGAGTATGATATGCTGTTCTAGCTTAATCTCACTCATGTTTAATGCGTTATCACAGACAACATTCAATCATACATATCTATGTTGCATAAATAACATTTTGAAACTCGGGAGTTGGATTTTTGCTCGACCCCCCGATTTTCGGGATGTTACAGATAGACTAGGAAAAGTAAAATGAGCAGGAATGTAATATATATATATATATATATATATATATATATATATATATATATATATATATATATATATATATATATATATATATATAGCTTGGGGCCTTGAGCTCTTATTCGGGTGCTCCTTTTATAACTTTCTTGAAGTGGTGAAAGCCTCTTGTTGGGCTTTTATATCCTTCGGGATTCTTCATGCGCTCTTTTTGAATACATAATATTTTCCTCCGCAAACTGGGATTTGCTTTAGAAAGAAATTATTCCCATGTTGTTAGCTCATTGGATCTTCTTTACATAACTTATCCTTTGCAGAGATGTTCGTGGCCTACTAAAGATTTGGCCTGATGCCCTTATAGTTCCTCTAACGAAGATAATTAGATCAATATCTGAAAAACTTGAGGGCTGATATTTATGGACGTGGATTTCCTCCGCGCAGAAAGTTCTTGTGAAAGATGAGGTATTCCAATGAAAACAAATCATATAGTAAGTGACGTGGCATGATTTAAAAGAAACTAATGGAGTCTCTGTTAATCGTGAGACTCGAGTATGTATGTTAGTGCCTCTTCGTTTTCTATTTTTTTTTTCTTTTTTCTTTTTCCTCCACCTCCTTTTTTTTTTCTTTCAAAATTAAATGTTATAGTTTTCTACATGTAACCACATGGTTTTGGAGGAAATCTAAATTCAAACACAACCTACTCAAGTTGATTCTTTTTCCTAACTAATAATTAACAATTTAGTTCAAATCAAAACTTAAGATGCAGGGGTTTGTATCAAACTCAATATACTGAAATGCACTGCAAATTTGCATTACCTTATACATTTCTTATGTTTTGTTGAAATAGATTTTTCGCAACAATGCTGCAACGCTGAATCAATCTGAAGGCTTATAATAATCACTTTAAACATATGAACACGTTACAAATCTTTAAATAAAAAAGAAAAAAAAAAAACTATCTACCAATTATTTTGTCTTAAACACTGTAAACTGAAATGGGCTTTCACTACTTTGGTTTTTATTTATTGGTTTGCAAAATGAGTTTTTCTCGAATTAATATATGTATCAACAAAATTTTTCAAATTTCATGGGAACTGTGAAAATTTCAATACACTGAAATTGGTTCATTATTCAGCTTTATTTTGTTGATTTGTGAAATGCTTTTCAACTAATAAATCAATGGGAAATAGAACTCCCAAATTCATGAAAATTTACAAATTGTATCAGCATTTTGAAATGGGAAATAGAACCCCCATTGTCTTAGTGGGTTTTTTTAAAATTTATTTTAGTTTCGTCTCAGAGAATGAGAGGAGAAAAAAAAGAAGAGAAGAAAACGAAGAGGCACCCGTGTACATGCTCGAGTCTCACGGCTAATAGAAATTCTGTTAATTTCTTTTAAATCATGCCACGTCACTTACTATATGGCTTGTTTTCATTGGAACACATCATCTTTTGCAGGAACTTCCTGCGCTTGCTTTTCACAGGAAATCCACGTCTGATATCTATCAAACATGACCATTCAACATTTCCTGATGGTCCACCTTGTCAACTTTAAGGTGTTGGTTGATCCGGATCCAACCACCTCATTTATTTAATTACCTTGAATGACGATGACTTTGAGTGTTAGAGAGATTTTACCCCTGATACCGATCTGTCATTTAGATAGACTAGATCTCCCATTATCTTAATTCCAATCATTGTGTAGAACAAGACCTGATATAATTCCAGTTGTCCCTTTACGATTTGGGCCTGGAATTGTGTCCAAGTTGGCTTAGATGTGATTCATCCCCTCGGTCTTTGGAATCCTATAGATCGTTGTTGGCTCTCCAAACGTTTTTGGGGAAATCTCCCATTTTAAAAGGATTGTAGGAGATATTTTTGTAGATGAAATCATATCTAGTTGTGAGATAGGATAGGCTCATCTAACGGGTCTTTTATACTCATGCCAGGTACGTCGCTCATTTAATGACCATGTGGTATGGTTTGTCGTCTTAAAGGGTCTAATAAAAGTTTATACCATCACAATAATGACAAAATGCATAACGTTGGGAAAAGATCAAACGCATATCCTCTTCAGGTGCAAGTACGATTCTAACTATACCAAACGCGTAGTGTCTCCATATGGCGTCTTCCTTTTGTTCCATGATAGGACACCGAAAATGGGCGTAAACACCAACCTTATGTCTTCAAAGTAATTGTCATACTAAAAGTTCTAAAAATAACTTTTTCATCTTTCATCGATCTCATTATTTTTTACTACTTCAATTCGATTATATCTCTTATTACATTAAATATATTTAGGTCTCTACTTTTCCTCTCTCTCATTTTTTATAATTATGAAAACATCTCCTCACCATCTTTTGTCCTCGATCTAAAGATCATCACAAGCTTTAATCTAAGTCTCGCTTCTTTCTTATTAATCTTTTTGGTGTTTGAACTTGAACCTGGTTTGTTAATAAATTATTGTACATCATCATTTAACCATAATTATTTATTTATGGTTGGCTTTTTTCCTCTTGATATTCTTTAAATATCTTTCGTCACTTTTCTATCACATTTAACCATCTCATTCCACATAATATTTACTTCTTCTTGGACATTTTATTTCCTTCTTCTATTCGTTTAATTTCTAAATAACACTGCTTTCTTTTATTTTAAATTATACCACCTATTTTTTTAGTACCCATTAACTTTCATTTCATTTTTTCTATTTCTTAATATAAGAGGGTGTTTGGATCATAAGTTACTTTAGATAAGTTTCCTATGCCATAAGTAGCTTATCTTGATTTTAACTTATTTAATAGCCATTTTTTATTTCCAATATCATAAGAAATTATAACTAAGTATGTTTAGCCCCCATCACATCCACCATCCATCATGTGGTGCCCACCATTGATATGGATTGTTCATTGTGTGTGTCTCACCTTTGATGGGGTTGTCCATGACGCGGGGCCCACCTTGTATGTGGGTTATTCATCATTAGGGACCAACCTTTAATGTGCATCGTTCATTATATAAGGCCTACCATCAATGCTATTATCCATCATGTAGGCCCACACCTTTGTTTAGATTGTCCATCATGTGGGCCCTACCTCTGATGTGGGCCATCCATCATGTAGGACCTGCCTTAGATATGAGACACTCATCATTAGAGTGGACATTTGACGTTGATCTTCCATCATGTGGGGCCCACCATAATTAATTGTCCATCATGTGGATCTTACCTTTGATGTGAACTGTCCATCATGTGGGCCCCACCTTCAATGTGGTTGCCCATAATGTAGGGCTCGTCTTAGATGTTGACCATCCATCATGTGGGGCTCACCTTAGATGTTGACTGTCCATGTGGGGCTCGCCTTAGATGTTGACTATCCATCATGTGGGGCTCACCTTAGATGTTGATTGTCCATGTGGGGCTCGCCTTAGATGTTGACCGTCCATGTGGGGCCACTTCAATATGGATCACACATCATGTGGGGCCACCTTAATATGGGTCATCCATCATGTGTGGCCTAGCTTCAATGTCCACTACCTATCATAGGGAGCCCACCTTTGATGTAGATTATCCATTGTGTAGGCCACACCTTTGAAGTGGGTCATCCATCATACCAGCCTGCTTTAGATGTGTGTTGTTTATCATCGTGGGTTGACCTTAGAAGTGGACTATCCATTGTGTGGGCCCACATTAATATGAGGTCATCCATCATGTGGGGCTCACTTTGATGTGGACCATGCATCGTGTGAGCCCCACCTTCAATGCGGATAGTATATCATGTAGGGCCTCCTTTGATACGAACTTTTGACAATAAGAGAGAGAGAAGTAAAAGAGTAATAATATGAAAAGCTTTAAAAAAAAAAAAGGCTTATTAAAATAAGTTTCTTTTAGCATGTAAGTTTATTTTACAATGATGTTTACAAAATTAATTTAAGTAAGAAAAAATAACTTATTCACTTAATATAAGTTAAAAAGTAACTTATTTAGTAGTATCCAAACAACTCCTAAACATTAGTAGCCATTAACTTATCTTTCCCGGTCAAACTCTCTTCAAGTACAATCTTATTGTCCTTGCCCAATATTTGTTCTATCTTTCTCAGTAGGAATAAATTTTTTTGGCTTATATGTATTGCACTTTCCACTATTATAAAATATTAATCTCTACTTTTAAAATATTTTTAAAATATGCATTTGTTAGGATTAGGATATAGAGAAATAAAGATACCTTCCCATATCTCATTTCATCTTCCAAAAGCATATTCTCCACAAGAATCCTCTCATAATCTCTACATAATTTTCTTATATAACTATTGAAGTCTTCTCCAAAATAATCCTAAGATATGCAAATGTTTTGCATTAGTTTACCCATATTTTTCAAAATTGTCCAATAATTCTACCCACTAACTCTATCTTTAACATATATGCATTGATTATCTTTTCTTCCAACATATTTTATTAATAAAAGCCCATCACTTCCTCGATTAACATCGTATCAGAATATATAAACAGCTACAAAAAATAAAAAATTTGAACGGTCAATTCACCTTGTATGTTGGCCCACCTTGAGAGAGAGATTCATTGGCTCTTAAGCCGAAAGCAACAGCACGTGTGCCTGCGTGTGGACTCATACCGCACTCCACATTCGCACGAATCAGCACACCTCCAAGTTGCAGTAACCAGTGTGTATATGAAACATACAAGTTACATGTCTGAGGCGTGACCCAAAAGTCGTGGCCTACGGTCGACCTCATGGGAACTCCCCAAGAGGTCGAGCTGTGCGGGCCCCACCATGGTGTATGTCGAACATCAACATGGTGTATTTGATGGGTCCCTTAAATTATGGGATATCCTAAAAATCAGCCATACACCAACTCAGGTGGGCCATACCATCTAAAATCACATCAAGTCATGCCTAAAACATATAAAAGCACTTGGTGCGGCCCATTTAAAATTTAGATGCATCTGAAACTTTGTTTTAAGTTTGATCTCTCATCCAAGTGGGACACATAATGGATGGCTAGATTTGTGAACCACATCTCAGTGGGCCCAAAAAATTTGAATGTTTTAATGGAGAGAGAGAGAGAGATTGAATGTTCTCAAATTCGGTTGAGATTCCTACGGTGGATTGAGATACCTCCAACAACCTCCAACTGGGTAGATGCCAACAGTTTCATCAGTGGCTGAAATAGATTTTTTAATAAAATGTTAGCAATGGCCCACTCATCAAGTGGGCCACACTTGTTAGATGCTCAACCATCAATATACGATGTATATGTAGCCCACCTAAATTTCTCGGCCAGGCAGGTTTGGTTTGGACCCGACCCAAGTACCATTCCCTTGGTGTAAATGGGCCATTTTGAGCTGGGCCCAGTCTTGTAAACGGCCAGGCCCAGTTCATTCAATGGGCCTTAATACTCATCCCCGGCTCAGCCCAAAAGGAACTGCCCGGACCAGCACATGTCCGTTGACGGCCCACTTTCAAACCACCAATGGTGCACGAAACCCACGCGTGTGCCACGTGTGCACTCTTGCCGCGAATCCGCCTCTCCGGAATTCCCTCGCGCGAATCGCCGGCATTTCCCGTTGTCGCAATTTCTCCAAGAAAATTATTAGACATAGTAGCTGTATCATAACTTAATATACAACCATCTATTTCTTCCAACTAATACAATATATGAAATATCCAATCCGTTAAAAAAATGAGAAACTTTTATTTTAATAAAATTAATCAAAATTATATTATATATTCTTATAAATAGGCCCAAAATGAAATCAATATATTGCCAATGATATGACTCAGTGTGGCAGTGCGGCCCACTTAATGAGTAGATCGATCTGATTTAAATTTGAGATCATAATAATATTTTATTAAAAAATTTCAAAGGACTAGATTCTCTATATATATACCAAATTATCATAAAAATATGTCTGTATCATAACTTATGATACAACAGCTGTATGTTATCATTCCTCATTGCTCAAAGAGAGGAAGACTCCGAGTTCGAGCCTCGTGCTTGCACGAAAGGCTCAAAAAAGTGCACCAAAATTGTAAAAAAAAAAAAAGAAGAGAAAAAAGAAATGCCAATAAGCTTGGTAGAATCAAATTTCAATCCATTTTCAGCCATTTTCAGATCAAAGACCAGACCTTATTTAATCCCATCTCTTACTGCTACTACTATCCGTTGCAGCTCTCTCACAAGTATGTAAAAATGCACACATTTTTTTTTACTAGTTTGCTGCTTTTTCCTTCATTTTCTTTTGTTGGGTATGTTCTTTTTCTTGTTAATCAGCAGAATTCATGTTTGGGTTTTCATTTTCTTGATGAATTTTGATTTGGGTGTTGTTAATTTTCATTGGATTTGTAGTTTATGTGTTCAAAATTTGAAATGTGCTGGAGGAATTATAGGGTGCTGATGCGGTATGTCGGTGTAGTGGGGCACATGGTCAGGTAATCTAGGCTGGTTTTATGATGGGACCCACCATTGATGGAGGGGTGCCTAGAGATTATCCCGGATTGGAAGTTCCTAGCCTTTTGATCAATGGGTTAAAGATGGACGGTTAAGGAAAAAGTACAGCCACTAGGAAAAAATTCAAATATTGGATAGACAGGATCTTTTAGTCTGGGAGATTTTTAGAATTTCTATCTTCTTAATAAATATTTGATTTGGGTATTGTTAATTTATTTTTGTTGGATTTGTAGTTTGTGTTAAAAAAAAATGAATTGTGGTGGAGAAATTAGTAAATTAAAGGGCCCTGATGCTCCATGTCCATATAGTGGGGCCCATGGTTAGGTGATCCGGATCGTTGATATGATTGGACTCACCATTGATGGAGGAGTGTCTAAAAATTATCCCGCATTAGAAGCTCCTAGCCCTTTGATCAATGGCTTAAAATAGACTGTTAAGGAAACAATACAGCATGGTCTGGAGAAAGTTCAGACATTGGATAGACCGGATCTTTTAGTGTGGGAGGTTTTAGGGCACAGCCAATCCTACATTGACAGAGGAACCCTGAGATGGATGGTTTGGGTGGGCTCACTTTTGCATAGCCGCTTCATCAGGACAACTATTCACGGGGGGTGGGGGTGTTCTATTTTCACATTGGCCTGATGATGGTAGATTTTGTTAGTGTGGCTGTTGTCAAATGTTGGCTTAGAGTGGTTGTGTAGTTGTTTCAGTGGCTTCTGTTTATGGTTCAGATTTTTGTGTTGGTGGTTCGATATAGAGACAATCTCATCTGGGTATTGCTGTTTTTTGTTAGATTCTTTTTGTTTGTGTATGGGTTTTGTTGTGGAACTGTGTTGACATCAGTGAAATTGATTCTGTTATAGTTGCAGAGAATTTTGCTATGGTTGTTATATTATAAGTAGTTGATAAAGTGTGAATGGTGGTGTTTGGTTATCTTTTTTATTTCTCCCTTTCCTTTCTTACTTTGTTTATGGTTTTAAACAATTGATGGAGAAATATAGGAGAGAGGAAGGGTCTGCACATGGTCTTTATTGACTTACAGAAAGCATAAGATGGGCTTTGTAGGGAGTTAATCTGTTGGGTGTTGGAAGAGAAAGGAGTTTTAAGAGGATAGGATAAGTATGAGGGAGCAGTAGCAAATGCAAGGACAATTGGTGGAGAGATGAGTTTCTAATCATTGTAGGGTGAACTAGGGTTCAGCATTGAGCCCCATAACTTTTCGCATTGGTTATGAACGAGTTAACGAGACATTAGGAGGAAGAGATCCCATGGTGTATGTTGTTTGCAGATGGCATAGTTTGTTTACAAGATTTTATTTTTATTTTTTTGAAGAGGGGGGGGGGGGGGGGGGGGAGGTGTCGATTTATTGAGGGATGGTTTACAATTTTAAGTATTTAAAATTAGTCAAACTAAAGCATGGTATATGGAGTGCAATTTAGTAATAGTAGAAGTGAAAACAAGGAATTAGTTAAGATCGCTGCACCAATAAGTTTCCCAAAATAACCACTTTTGGTACCTTGGGTCAATAATTCATGAGCGTGGAGAGAATGATAAGGATATTGAATTCAAGTAAGGTGGAAGAAATGGAGATATGCCTCTAGAGTTTTATATGATCGTTGTGTACCCCTCGAATTGAAAGGAAAATTTATAGGATAACTATCAGGCTAGCCATGCTTTATGGGACAAAATATTAGGTAGTTAAGGTACAACACATTCACAGGATGAGTGTAGCTGAGATGAGGATGTTGAGATGGAAAGAGGCAAGATGAGGAAGGATAGAATTAGAAATGAATGCATTCAAGGGAATTTAGGTGTAGCACCAACAGGTAATAAGATGAGGAAGAGACTTTCTTGCTAGGATGCATAATCTAGAGTGTGCTGTTTTTGTATGTACCATGTTTCTACATTCGGTATTTGTGTCATGATGCTGGCGAGAAACACCTGCTGCGAGTATGCTGACGCAGAACAAATTGACAAACAATCTGCTGTGGTTGTTTATGCAAGCTTAATTATATTGTCTATTTTGGAATCTGTGGTGACATAGGAAGGGTAGGTATCTAGGTTGAGCCAAACCGCAACCAGTTACAAGATCACCCTGGACACTTTCATCTACAAGATTCTATTCCATGCTTGCTTGCTGCACATACATGTGAAATACATATAAGCTTTCTTTGCACTGACTCCAAAACATTATGCTGAAATCTTCAACATGATCATTTTAGTAAGAGAAATTTTAGTGCCACCCTCTCGTTAGGTGAGCCACATTTGTATGCTTAATTCAGACCATTAGTCCATATCTTGAAACTGTCCACATGCACTTATGCCCACCTGATGAGTGGCCAGCCCCTGGTATGCCAAAACAGTTACATAAAGGCCATTATAGAAAAAATGACACATAACAGCTCTTTAACAGTGCTGAAACAGATTTATTTTTATTCAAGAAAAAATAAAAATAAATCTGTAATGGCTGCTATGGCCCGTATCGTAATGGTAACGGCTATGGCTGTTACGGCCACCGTTACTGTTATGGAGCACCTTGGGCCAGCCTGATTTTCGAGCTAGCGCACATACGTGATGGGCCCCGCTTGATGCACATCCCTATCCCACATGTGTGCCATTCTTTTATGTTGGAAACAAGCAGCCCTGAAAAGGCTATGCTTTTGATATGTTGAGTTGGTGTATGTTGTTCTTTTAATATGCACTGAGGAACATATAATTTGAGGTAATTCAAGAAGTATTTATGGAAGAAGATGATAATAAATTATTCATTTGTGTGTATATATATATATATGTCCACTCACATGAGATCCCTTCGAGGGAGTTAGCATCCTAACAGTCTTCAATTTGATAGATGCAATTCGTTGCACATATAAAATAAGATGAAATACTTCTGGTGAAGCTTTCAATATCATCGGAAACTGTTTTCTCAGACTGTTAACTTGATTATCTTATGCCGTCGTGTCTCTTACAGCTCTTGAAATTGGTTTTTCTTTCTTGGTCCAATTGCAGACATGGATGGCGCTGCAGGCCCAAACTTGTTCCCGTTGCACCGTTGTAAAACTCTGCACCTGGTTTGTATTGATTTTGTCTTTTTCTTTCTCCCATATAAGCATTGATATGCTTGTGATTATGAGCTATTTCGTATTTGTTTTTGAAGGGATCTTCTCAAGATTGCCTTATTTTTCACTAGCTTTAAAGCATCATGGTCTTATAAAACAATACATACAGGTGAGACATGCACAAGGGATTCACAATGTAGAAGGGGAAAATAATCATCAAGCATACTTATCTCCTGAGCTGTTCGATGCACACCTTACCCCTCTTGGCTGGGAGCAGGTAATGTCTGATAGCTTTTTCAGTTTCATGCCTAGCGGATTCTGGTGTCCTTTCATATTCTAGCCCCAGCTCTTCTCATGTTTGTTCAAGAAATCAAACTTCTTTTATCCTTTCATAATAAACTCATACTTTTAATGCGGTTCTTAAAGAGGCATAATGAATTTATACTTCCTTTTAGTGCAGTTATTAATTCTAAACCTCAGTGACTTGACTCAAAACTGGTCCAAGTCAATTCAAATCGACAAGATTTCAAGCTGAGTCACCATGAAACTTGACCATGAGAGTGATTCAGTCTTGACTCCGCGAGTCGACTCGATGAATCGGTCAACTTGATGTGACTCAGCATGACCCGAACCGAGTCACTCACCTGAAAAGTCATTTAAAAAGAAAAAAAAAAAGGTAGAAGGGAGGGTTTGAATGCACGACCTTTCTTAGGAGTACCAACATCCCTAATCAGCATGCCAAGGACTGTTGTTTATTAGTTCTTCAAATATTTTATGTTTTACCTCAATAAAACTACCTAGAATATTTATAAAAATTACTAAAATAAATTATTACATTTTGAGTCAAGTAAAGACTCCTCCGAGTCTCTGTGTCAACCCAACCCAGCTGAGTCTAGTTTTTGAGTTTTTAACTATGATTGTAGCAATTGGTTTCTTGAATCTATCATGGCTGTGGAAAGGCATTCATGGGCATACCAATCATGCATCACTAATTGTTTTGTTTTTACACTTTACATAGCTGATTCAGATTTTCTTCTTATTCCTGAGCAGTCACATGGAAGTCCTAAATCTGTAGAAGTGGATGCTTATAGGGATACTTGTAGAACTTTGATATCTTGTATTTGTTGGGCTTGGAAAGGCTTAAAGTGTTTTTGGGCATGTGGTTCCCATGCATTTTTCATTGATTGTGAAGTTTTTGAGTCTTAAGGGTATTTTCACCAAGTACCTCAAAGTAATATGGATATATTATTCTTTTCCTGGGAAGCCATGGAAGCCGATGAAGGAGCACGCATCCTGTGCATCGCAGGAGCACTGAGCCTTTCATACTCTGGCCTTGTAGATACAACTGTCTACAGCTACCAAGCGGTAAGAGAAGCTTCAGATCGCGAGACGTGTGGCCCTAGGATTCGCAATCGCAGCATATGTCAACCATCGCTTCACGCCCTCTCAGCCACACGGATGGAGGAGCTTCAACCATGTCACCCAAGCGATGTGGAGTTTTCGAGAGACCCGAAACGTTGGACCCGATTTTGTAAGTATGGGACGCGTGGCAGGTTCGATGTACGTGCCGAAGGCTCGGAGAAGGTTCGGGGAGTGTCAATAGGGTCAGTAGTCGATTTCTCGTCAGATAAGCGTGCCTCGGACCACACGAACTAAACAACTTTCGATCTTAACCAATCCTTATGCACTGACCCTCTTTCTGAACCTATTCTTCTGTCAATCTCTCGAGAAGCCTCAACGCCTTTTGCGGCGGAGTTCTCTCGTGAAGGTGAAACCCCTCTCTCGATCCATCCTCGAGTGACCTGAAAGATCACCCCACCTCTACGTCAATCGGGTCCGAGAAATCCTCAGCCCCCCGATCCACACTGGTGGACTAACCACGATCCATTCCTCACCACAGGAACGATGCCACTTATGTGGGTGGTAGAAGAATCTCCCGATCTCGACTTCCGGTCGTGGAATTTGAAAAATTAGGATTCTCCAACCATTTCATTATCCTCTCCCATTTCTCCCAGAAGCGGCACGTCAAAGCTAGTACTAACCACTCTTTTTCAGGAGGAAAGCGTAGAAGGCTTCATCGAAGCAGAGCCCTTGCAGATTCAGGTAGGAAAAATATCAGAAGAGACGAAGAACACTCAATTGATGAAGGTGGATGCTAACTCTCAGAGGGCCAAGTTGATTGACATCATCCAACGGAAAAAATGGATTAGAGATGCCATTAGACATGCGGGAAGATCCTTAGGGCTATCGTTCGAGGACTGCCCAGAAGATTACATAGCCCTTTTCCAATGTGTTGAGACCCGAGGCCGGCCGTTACCAGGAGCAAGATCTCCTAGATAGCATCCCTCTAGACCGAGCAGCAACAGGGAACTCCACAGCCTTACATCTACTCTCAGTTCATCCATTGGCTTCAAATTGGGAACAGGGAATGCAAGTAAAAGGGGCAGTTCGGTTTCTCTATTAAGATCCTCTCGTAGAATGTTGGAGGAGTCGGGTCGAAGCAGAAAAGAAGACTCCTCAAAGACATAGGCGTGCAAAACAATCCAGATGTGATTTGTTTCCAGGAGACAAAGGTTCAAAATTTTACTAATCAGCTGATGGGCTCTCTCTGGAAGGCTCAGGATGCAAAATGGGTAGTGTTGGATGCTATTGGTAGTGTGGGAGGTATCCTAGTGGCGTGGAAATCATCTATATGGTCTCTCGAGAATAGTTAGAAAGGAGATTTCTCTCTTTCGATTATTCTGAAAAACATCTCCTTCGACTTTTATTGTCTTATTACCTTAGTCTACGGTCCTAATACGGAAGACAATAGAAACGATTTCTAGGTGGAAAGTAGTGCTACAAGGTGCAAATTTGACGGCCCATGGTGCTTATGTGCAGATTTCAATATAACAAGATATGCCGAAGAGAAGTCCCACGACACCAAGGTTACTCCAGCAATGCGGACTTTCTCTTCTTGGATCAATGACCAAGAGCTAGTGGACCTTCCCCTGCTAGGCTCAAGATTTACTTGAACCAACAGGAGGTTGAAGTTGATTCTCTCCCAATTGGACAGATTTTTGGTCTCCACCGATTGGACTGAGTCATTTCCTTTAGTGTCCCAGTCGGTCCTTTTGAGAACCACATCAGACCGCTGCCCGATGATTCTCGCAGCTAAAGATCAGAGTTGGGGCCCAAAACCTTTTAGGTTCGAAATTTCATGGCTGAAGATAGCAGGTTTCTCGCAACTTATAAAAGAGTGGTGGTCTGATTTTGAAGTGGAAGGCTATGCTGGTTTCAGGTCGAGCAGCAAACTGAAACTCCTGAATGTGAAGATTAAACAGTGGAGAGCGAAGGAATCGTGTATAGGGGCGAGGGAAATGGAATTGTTGTTGTCGGACTTGCAAGAAAATTGACCTCAATGCGGAAGGAGGTTCGATGTCAGCAGATCAACCGACAAATAGAATTCAGATTATCCAAAATATTTCAGCTAGAGTGTTAGAAGATGAAATTGCTCGGAGGCAACGCTTGCGGTCTAAATGGATTAGAGAGGGGGACAAAAACACAATTTTTTTTTCACAGCATAGCCAGCACGTGTCTTAGATACAACAGGATCAATAGCATAGTGGTGAACGACATTCGCATTGGAGATAAAGATCAAATCGCGGAAGAGGCAATCAGATTTTTCAGCGACTTGCTCCAGGGAGAGGACTGGAAAGGGCCTAGTTTAGACCTCCTGCAGGTAGACAGGCTATCGGAAGCTGATGCCAAAGTTCTCCAGTCCCCTTTCTCGTCGGAAGAAGTCAAGGCAGTAGTGGACGCCTGGGAAGGAGATAAGGCTCTAGGGCCAGACGGATTCCCAATCCTATTTTTTCAAATGTTTCGGGAAGAACTTCAGAGTGATGTTATGGATTTCTTTAGCGAATTCCATGAAAGAGGGTGTCTCTCTAAAGGGCTCGGGGCATCTTTCGTTGCATTAATCCCTAAATTTCCAGGTGCAGCTTGCTTTAAAGATTTCAGACCGATAAGTCTGATTGGTGGGCCATACAAGATCCTGACAAAAGTTATGGCATCTCGTTTAAAGGTGGTAGCAAATGTTATATCTGGAAATCAGAGCGCATTTATTCCGGGTAGACAAATCATCGACAGTGCCTTAATAGCGTACGAATGTTTAGACTTCAGCCATAGATCCAAATCAAAGGGTATCCTATGCAAGCTTGACCTTGAGAAGGCATATGGCCATGTGGATTGGGGCTTCCTTCAGTATATGCTATATCGTATGGGTTTCGGTGAGAAATGGAAAGGGTGGATAGGGGAGTGTGTGGGATCTGCACACGTCTCTGTTCTTCTATACGGCTCCCCGAAATGCTTTTTCAAAAGCTCCAGGGGGTCACGCCAAGGGGACCTGCTATCGCCTTTCCTTTTCCTAATAGTTGGGGAGGTTTTATCCAGAATGCTAATCGAAGGATAAGAAGAAGGTATTCTAAACGGTATTAGGGTAAAGGGCATGGACAATCCGATTACACATATTCAATTTGCAGATGACACGCTGCTATTCAGTGAAGCAAATCAAGAGAGGGTGAGCAATCTGTGCACAACGATCCGATGTTTTGAGGCAGTCTCCGGTTTGAGAGTTAACATGGCTAAAACCAAGATGTACGGGGTGGACATGGAACAGGAAGACATTAGATATTTCGCTAACTTCTTTAACTGTTCCACAGGTAGCTTCCCGACCTCCTTCGTTGGTCTTCCGTTGTGCATTGGAAAGCCTCCAAAATATCTTTGGGGCAAGGTCATAGACAAATTCAAGAAATACTTTGCTAGATGGAAATGCAAATATTTATCGTTTGCGGGGCGTATCACCCTAATTAAGTCGGCTCTATCGAATCTCCTGTTACTTCATGTCCCTATTCAGATGTCCTACCTCGATCCTGGCTATCCCTGAAAAATTTAGACGTGACTTTCTATGGCATGGAAAAGAGGAGGAAAAGAAATTCCACTAGATAGAATGGAAGGGGGTGTGCAAGCACATCCAAGGAGGAGTTGTTGGGATTAAAGTTCTCAAGACAATGAACCGGGCCCTTTTAGGAAAGTGGATATGGAGATTAGGGACAGAAAGTGGGAGTCTATGGAACAAGTTAATCAAAAGCAAGTATGGAAGCTCAATGGGAGGCTGGTGGACCAAGGACTCATCTTCTTATGGGCCCTCGGCCCTCTGGAGGGGTGTCCTATCCATGGAAAAGGAGGTCCTCAAAGGTATCGGTTTCGAAATTGGTAACGGAGAAAATGTTTGATTCTGGGAAGATACATGGGTGGGAGAAGTAGCTCTGAAAGTGGACTTTCCAAACATTTTCCACATTGCTCCAAACCAAGCCATATCAGTAGCAAAGTGTCTTTCATTAACCGGTGGGGATTTGGTATGGAATCTGGAATGCAGAAGAAATTTACAGGATTGGGAGATTGCAGAGTATGTGGCCCTCCTTGATCGAATCTCCAAAAGTAAGCTAGATCTTTTTAGTGAAGACAGGCTAATATGGAGGGCTGATAAATCCGGGTTATTCTCGGTTAAGTCATTTTACAAAATTATGGATAGCAATCCCTTCCCCGATGAAGAACCTATGACAAACCGGATTTGGAACTACTTGGTCCCTCCTAAGATAGCATTGTTTGGGTGGCTGGTCAGAAAGAAAAAGGTGCTTACGGTCGACAATTTGAGGAAAAGGGGGGTGATCCTACCTAATGTGTGTCTATGTTGTATGGCGGATGAAGAGATGGCCGATCACTTGTTTGTTCATTGCCCCTATATAAATAAGATCTGGCCAGAAATCTCTAGTCCTTTCGGAATCAAATTGTCTTTTCCTGATACAACAGGTCGGCTGTTAAAGGCATGGCACGGTGTCAGCCTAGGAAAGCAAAGAACTCCAATTTGGAGAATAGCCCTTCTGGCTGTTTGGTGGGCTGTATGGGAAGAAAGAAATGGAAGATGTTTCAGAAATGATTCCAAATCAGTCAAGCTCTTAGTGCGAAGAGCAAAACAGTTAATCTTAGAGTGGGCCGCAAATGTAGATAATCTAAAGGGATGTAATTTTCTTTTCCTTGGAGCTTAGGTGGTATGCTTCCTCAGTGGCCCCGCTATTTCTGTATCTTTTTTCTTCTTTTAATATAAATTTTGTGATCCTTCAAAAAAAAATTGTTCTTTTCTTGTTAAGGACAATGGCAAAGAAAGAAATTTGTCTGTTTTACTCTCATTTTAGTGTGGCACTGGTAGTTGCCATGCCAAAATACCAGGTAGTTGCATTTGCATGTCCATTCTCCAAGCTCAACCTACTAACTTTATAAATTTTGCTCAACACAGCTCCATATGTTCATATCATCATTTATGCAAAATATTTTGAAGCCAAACTGCTGGTTTTCGTAAGCTTCTTGTGTCTTTCCATGTAATAAAAATGCTTAATGAAATTTCACGGTACTGTAACAGGTTGATAATTTGCGTAAGCATGTTCGGGCATCCAGACTTGCTAAGAGAATTGATTTAGTGATTACTTCTCCTTTGCTAAGGTAACAACTTGGGAACATTTAAGATTCTTGTTTGGAACCATTCGAAATCAGTACTTGCAATTGTGAATCTTTTTTGCAATGTTACTATCCTTTTTTCCTTTATTGAATGCATGCTACTTTAGTTTACGATTGCTTGCAATTCTGCTGCAGGACGATGCAAACAGCGGTGGGAGTCTTTGGTGGTGACGGCTATGTTGATGGGGTGGATGTAGCTCCTTTAATGGTGGCAAATGCAGGGAACAGCAATCGTTCTGCAATTTCAAGTTTAAATTGCCCACCCTTTGTTGCAGTGGAAACATGCCGGGAACATTTGGTATGTGGAGGAATGATCACCTGCAGGCAAGATCGTGTGGATCATTCGGTGTGGTCCAACAAAGGTACGCCCCACCATGATGTTTTGATGATATATATCTTGTCCATCAGACGCGTCACCTCAGAAAACCTCCTGGGGATCAAAAATCAAGCAGATCCATAGCTCAGGTGAGCCACAACACAGGGAACAAGATGTGATAGGATGCCCACTGTTGATTTGTGTGTGAGGCCCACCATGTTGTATATAGTATCAAGGCCATTCAGGTCATTCATCTGGCTTGGATGAACAAAAATTCATGAAGCTTTACAACTCCAGTGGGGCCAAAAAAATCAATGGTGGGCGTCCACTCCCACCTTCCCTGTGTTGTGGCCTACCTGAGTTTTGAATTGGTGTGGTTTTGGGGCCCAGGGGTTTTTATGATGTGAGACATCTGATGGACGGGATGGATGTCCTCACAATATCATGGTGGGGCCCACCTGAGTTTGACCGTATGAATGCTCCCTGCGGTCCGCTTGCAGGTGAGCACCACTATTGGTATGCGTTACGATTAAAGGTTTTTTTTTTTTTTTTTTCGTGGTAAATAATTACAGGAAACATCTTAGAAATAGTTCTTCATATTCATAATCCAAGCCCACAAGTGATTGAGTGGAAAACTACCCGATGGTAATGAACATGATAGGAGGTAAATCTACCCATTATAGAGGAATGATTCACATGACTGGAACAAACTCAAAACTAGAAAGGAACCTACATAAATGTGGTCTGCTCATAAAATATAGAGCTCATGCCCATATCAACATCGATTGAGTATAGATTTTGTTTGCATGAGCTTTTGATGCCATTCATCATACAACAACACTAATCCTTGATCAGTCCATCTTGCTTCCAATGCATTCTTCAATAATTCGCATCAACAACAAATTATATGCCTCAAGCACTCCATATACAGGCCCTGTGTTTTTAACACATTTACAGACCCAAAACAGATGGCGGCAAGAGAACTTTGCTAAGCCAAACTCTTGTACAAGGAATACCATCTACATGCCACCACGTGCCAGCTCAGCCAACAGATGCAATATCCAAGCCATCCATCAGGTGGGTCTCACTGTGTAGATTTCCTCACCCAAAAATAAGTCTGGTCCATTCAGCAGGTGGGCAACAATGTTAGTAGCAGTTGGACGAGTAAGGAAACTTCAACCAAGTGTTTTTCTCTTCTTTTCTTTGTTCTTTTTTAGTTGTACATTTGCTTTGTAAACTGTCCCACCTGATGACTGGACTGACCTGATTCTTGGGAGAGAGTGTCTACATAATAATGAATGGATTGGATCTCTACCAATTTGCTGTGCTGGCACATGTGGGATGTGTACACTTGTGGACTTAGCAAAGCTCTCTATTAGATTTGATGGATGGGTTTTGAATTTCACATTGTCAGAGTAAATGAAAACAATGGTAGATGAGAAGTTTCTATGAGCTGATTTTCTTTTTGCATTTGATACATTGTGATTCTTTCTTTTGATTTCTTTCGACTGCAGGGAGTTCATCCGTGTGATAAGAGGAGAAGCATAAGTGAATACCGTCCGCTTTTTCCTGCAGTTGATTTTTCACTGGCGAGTACCTTTTTGGCATTCATGATATAATTCTAAGGAGCAAACAAGTGCTAGTTATTATATCGAGAAATAACCTCTTTACGAATAGTGTTTCTGTCATCCTTATTTTCCTATAAAAGCATCATATAGAGTTTTGTTGTACTTCTGTTCAGATAGAGAGTGATGAAGACATTTTGTGGAAGGCTGACATTAGAGAGACAACCGAAGCAGTTGCAGCTAGGGGAAGGAAGTTTTTGAACTGGTGATACTTTTTTCACTGTTATGACATAGCCACATAGGTTTGAAACTGCCATAGTCAATAGAGAATCATAATTGCAATTTTGAACTGAATTGATCATTTAGGCCCTTATAAAATTTAAAGCCTATGAAACTCAAATGCTGAATGTAGAACTAATCATCATCATCTAAAAGTCTTACACCTACTAATTGAGGTCGGCTACACAAATCCTGTTATGCTATTCCACTCTATCATGGACCATATCCTTAGTTAAACCATAAGTCCTCAAGTATCTTCTTACCACCTCTACTCATAGCCTTTTGGGCCTTCCCCTTGCCCTTTTAGAGCCTTTAACTTGAACCAACTCACACCATCTTACTAGTGCAGTTCTTGGTTTCTGTTGCTCATGGGCAAACCATGTTCCCTCATCTTTTTGCCTATTGGTTCTACTCCTAAGTTCCCTGGAATGAATTCATTTTTAATTCTATCCTTGTCTGGCCAAGAAAATCTCAATTGGAAAAATATATTCCTCAATCCTAAAGGGCATGTTTGGATTTCGAGGAATCTTGGTGTGGGAGGAAATCTCAATCATTATTTACTGATTATGTCCCTGGGGCCCTTGTTTGGATAGCAAATGAAAATTTTATACGCATGTCACAATGGTCACCTCGTATCTTGTGCTTGAGAATCTGATGCAGGACAATTAACCACTTGCTCTATAAGCTCGAACTATTAGAGCATGGCGAATCAATTCCTTTATCTCATAGCTCAGTCCCCACATCTCATGGGTTAGGACCTCGGCCGAACCCCCTTCATGGGCCCCAAATCACATGGGTACCACCTCACATGAGCTACCCGCCTCACACGGGTGGGGCCCGACTCACACGAGCCACCCGCCTCACACGGGCCGCCCACTCCGAGTGTGCCCCTGCATCTCACAGGCAACCCCCACTTAAGCCCAATGTGAAAATGCCCCTGCATTAGAATCCAAACTATGGAAAGGGTCATATGATTGCTTGGTGGAATACCTTTCCTGTTTCCTTGGGTTTCCATGCTTTTCCTCATATCCAAACACACCTTAAATCTCTCTATTGTTTCACCTTGAGCACCTTAGATGATCAATAAAACATATGTGAAGTTTGCTGAGGCATAATAATTTACTGGTAAGTGTAGCAAGGCAGCCTTTTTGAGGTAAATCATTTGAATTTGCCAATATTCAGATTACTTTCATGCCTCTTGTTTTCTGTTAGGAAATGTAACTCAATGGAGCTGATGCTTTTGCTTTTTTTTTTTTTTTTCCCTTGTTGGTTACAAAGAGAGATTATTAAAAAACAGAAAGGGAGAAAGATGCAAAGAAATGCCAAAGCATCGATAACAGTCCCTAATACAAAGAGAATATCAATGAAATGACATCCTTGGGAGGGAGTTGTTGATACATTAGTCTATCGAGGGATAGCTAATGTCTATATTTCCATGGAACAGGAGCACATCCTTAACCCTTGAAAACAAAAGCTGGATTCCAAGGGGAGCACATCTCCAGGAAGCCCAAGCGATTTGCATCAGAAGAGTCATCCTCAACCATCAAAGGGCCACCTACCCTACTAGTGAAAATCTCCACCCCAACTTTAATAGCCAACAACTTGCTCTATTTGAATTTTCTGTCTCCACCCATAAAAGCTGAACTTAATATCATGCTCACCCCTTGAAACACCCATGATAACTGAGGCCCCCAGGTTACCCAAGGAGTTCCTGTCAATGTTCCACCAACTTTGTTGGAGGTGGTTACCAGAATTTGGTCTTAAGGGAGGCATAATCATAGATAACCCCTTCCACTTACAAAGGAGATCAGAAATGGGGATTCCTTTGAAAAATTTCAGAGCGAAACCCAATTTACATAGGGAATCTTACTTTTGGCCAGTTGGGCCAAGTTTGATGTTTTTTTTGAAACATTTTTTGTTCCTTTCTTTCCTTGTTCTCCACATGCTTGTGTATGAAAGCATTCTTCATAAGATCTTGCCTCAAAGCCTAGCCCACTATTCCAACCACACACAAGGTCCGTGATCAAACCCAAAATGACCCAATTCATCTCAATAAGGCAGAGGAAGTAGGACCAGATAATTCAGGCGGTGATGAAGAGACAATTAATTGATTCTGCATTCTTTCAACACATGAAGCAAATGTTGGGAAGGGACCAATTTCTTCTTTGAAGATTATTGAGCATTAAAATCTTCTGTGTATTGGCAGCCCAACAAAATGCCTTCATGCGAGGGGGAGTGCAAGTCCCCAACACTTTTGTCCTATGGGGGCATGGGAGTCACCACCGTGCACATTGACTTGAGGAAATGCTTTTGAAGCGAAGGGCCCCTTCATGTTTATCCTTTTCAAAGGGGTATAGGAGCCCCCATTAAGAAAATCAATGAGTTCAACCGCCATGTCAATTTTGAAGTCTAACTGAAATGAAGCAACCACACAATCTTATCACCCTCAAGTTCATAGGAATCTCTTACAACGATGTTCATGTGGCAAGGGAATAGAATCTAAGGAATCTCTCAGCTAGAGAATTTTCCTCGATTTGAAGGTATTCCCCAAAAAAGGGACCCTTCAGCCACCATCCACCTTAAATGTCATGCCTCCCAATAATGTTTGACCCTTCTACATACTCCGAGATGCTTTTCCATTTAGAACATCCCCTTCCCCTTACCACCACACCTGCACTCTAACCTCCATCAATGTCCTTGTTTTTTGAGCCTATAGGTCATTTGAATGGTGCTTCTTTACACCTTGAGGACATGGCTTCATTCCAAGATGTGTATGATATTGGTGTAATGCTCCAGTTGACCTTATGTACTTACAGACTAGTTGGATCGGGGATAAACTAGGGGAATACAAGGGAATCCAAAATTGTGATATAAGTGGATTGTAAATTGAAATCAAACACTGAGGAAGCAAACCCTTTGCACTTTTTTTTTTTTTTGGTTTGAGAGAACAAAATTTTATTGAAAGACTCACAAAGGCAAGAAAAGAATACAAAGAGCCCGAACAGGAAAACAAAGACAATAGCTGCCTAGGGGACTATGGCACGAGCATCCCAAGAAGAGATAAGCCACATGATTTTCCTGATGGTAGCCTCAAAAGAGACTCTTTCGTTCTGAAAGCAACATCCATTCCTAAATTCCCCAAAAGCCCAAAGCACCGCCATCAAGGTCAACCTCCACTTAGATTTGCTGGCTTTACCTACCCCATCCCCATGCTGTTCCTAAATCCCCAACCCTTTGCACTTGTTTGTTTTGTTAAAGAAAAGTTCTGGAAAAATGCATTTCCTTTGCATTTGAAAGTGTTTGGGTTGCAATCTCGCAAAGGGAAACTTCTTTTCTCTCCAATCTTTCCATTTAAAACATCACATAGTCAAACTCTTTTACCACCATTTAACTTTTTGGAAAAAAAAAAAGAAGAGAAAAGGGTTTTACTCCCTTGTTGAGGTGGGAAAGGCAAAGGCAAACAGTTTGATGAGGCATTCTCCACATCCCAAGCAAGTGGAAACATCTTGTTGACGTAAACTAAATGCTTCCCCTAATTTACCTTCAATCCAAACAGGCCATAAGTGCTATGATCGAATGACCTTCAACTAATAGATGACTTGAGAAGGACGTTCTAAGTACCTCCATTCCTAATAAGAGTACTCGAGCTTATATTTAACTCTTAGAGGACCTGAAATAGTTATTTTGATTCTAATTTCTCCTTTGTTGTCTCCAACATGCTCCATATGTCTGCGGTCCCCGGAAAACCCCAGCTGCCCCTATGAGATAATCATTGAATAACTTATTGAATGACCAATCTTGTCTCCTAGTTCTGGTTCTTCTAATGTTTCCTTTTTAGCTGTGTGGGACTGCCTGGGCCCATCTTTGTATTGGGAATTCTCTTCCCCTTCTCTGATTTTAATATATTTTCATTACTTTCTGGGGGGGGGGGGGGAATAATGTCTGTAGATGTTTTATATATTAATTGAGCATTGCCAGATGGATACGTCTGGCGATTTGTTATCAATTTCATTCCTTCTTCTTTTATTTATTTATTTTGTGTAGGCTGTGGACGCGCAAAGAAAAGGAGATTGCTATTGTTACCCATAGTGGATTCTTGTTTCATACCCTAAAAACGTTCGGAAATGATTGTCATCCCTTAGTTAAGGAAGAAATTAGCAAACAGTAAGTGTTCCATGAGGCATTTTTTGCTTTATCTATGATATTACATTTTCAATTTCTTAATTTTCTCTGTCAATTTTCCATTGTTAAATAATCATTATGTTTCAGTAATTTGGTCCCGAGATTGGTACATCAAAATTGCTGCCTGTGGATGCAAAGCCTTAGTACATTTTCATTTCGAATATTCATTGTACATTTTTACAGTCATCTTTAACCAGGGCACATCTATAATTATTGGATTAGAAAGATGACATGTTCATTTCGGTGTAGACACTCTTACAGATGTGCATGCTACTTGTCAGCATTACATTTTCTCAGTTTAGCACAAAGCCAGGTTCACATAGAAGGCTTCGAGTTGGTGGCATGCAATAGAAAATTGACAATATTTAAAATACATAAATAAATACTAATAATAGAAATGTGGAGATTCTATGAATACTAAAAGCCCAAGCATGGAAAGATACAAAGACATGCGAAGAGATTGATGTGAGGGCTAGAAATGCAACCAACAGACTTTCATGGCCACACATGATCATCTATCTCATTGGAGATGACAGCTGCCTTTAATGGATGTGGATAATCTAAATGAAGAAACTGTGATGGCTCAATGAGTGTCGCTAACATCGAATCGTCCTTGCCTCTCCACTTGTTCTTTTTTCCTTGTATTTTTTGCCACATTTCATAAAGGCTGTCCATTTATCAGCACGATCATCGTCATGGTCAGTCCTAGTTACTTGGGGCCGCCTTAATTATCAGCGAAATTCAAATAGATGAGGGAATGATTAACATACGGCAGTTACCATTTGGTCAAGCTGTGTGGGGCCGCTGTTATGCATGAGTGCCATCCACACATGCCACATGGTAGACCTTAGTATCAAAATCCAAACTGATCCATAACTCAGGTCAGCCACACCAAAGAGCACAATGGGGGACATGGGGAGAGTGACCCCACCATAGAAACTTCCAGTTGGAATGTGGGGTCCATGGTGTTGTCTATATATTTATCCAACCCATCCATTAGGTGTGTCGCACTAGGATGAAGGGACACCAAAACTAAGGTGGGCCACACCATGTGAAAATAGTTCTTGTAGGAATGATTTTTCATTGCCCTCTTTTTTGTTTCATACTTGAGTTTCGGATTAGGATGATTCTTAGTTGAACATGAGCAGGCTCACCAGATGCACGGTTTGGATTCCACATAAACATCACTAGTGGCACCACACAGCTCAAATGTATGCTATATCATCATTCCCCCATATGAAATACCATCCCTTTCCCTTTTTTATAATCACCCTCATCTTTTATCATGCTCCAAGAACACAGCATAAGCAAAACTCAAGCTTTACATGTGATTATATTTTGCTTATTGACCTGATCGGACGGACCTAACTAGAGTTTGCTCTTTTTCCTCATCTGCTCCACAGCTTTGCCAATTGTGAGCTCCGTTCAGTGGTCATGGTCGATACAAGGTGAGCTTCTTCCACGAAACTTCTTCAAGAGCATTATTTCAAAGGAATTACATGATTCTCTACCCACGGATATGCATGATATCCTTAATGCTGAGCTTGTACAGGTAGGGTCTTTGTTTCAATGATCAATGTCATAGTTGTGTTTGGCCCCTTTCTGCATGTGGGAGGGCCCACTGACAATCCTAACCCCTTGACTGGCCTGCAGATTGACAGTTTAGAAAGAAAAAGAGAAAGAAAACAAAAGAAAAAATCAAAGATGTGATGGCTAGGATATACCAATCCAGGATGTGGGCCCCATTAGATGAATGCCAAGATAACTGAAAAATAGGCCCCACTTGTATGACGTTTAAACACAGGCCTGAGGGGCTTGCACATCATTCCTCCTTTTATTGATCTTTGCAGTTTCCACTTAGTTGTAATTCAATTCT
Source organism: Magnolia kwangsiensis (assembly GCA_037074715.1). Taxonomy (NCBI): domain Eukaryota; kingdom Viridiplantae; phylum Streptophyta; class Magnoliopsida; order Magnoliales; family Magnoliaceae; genus Magnolia; species Magnolia kwangsiensis. Next base: position 92,857,057 of record CM073585.1, read on the forward strand.
AACCAAGGATTGGAAATTGGTTTCCTTAACTGTATCAGTCACCACTGAAACTGGGTCATATCACCCTGTATTGGGCCATTTCATTTATGGACGAAACTGGTTTGCATCAGGCGATTACAGACGATACTTCAAACCTTGATTCTGATTCAATATTTCTTCTACATGCAGTATGATCGGATTGGATTCCTCGACAACTAATTTTCCCAGAAAGATTCCTCAAGGACCTGATCTACCAAGTGATGTTGCACATGAGAAACACTCAGAGAAGGGAGGAGGGACCAATTAAGTGTAGATGGAATGTTGTGGAAATTGAATCTCACCATTCTACTAGACAGAAAAGCCATCTTTTACTTTCAGTCTTGGAAAGTAGCATTTTGAGATGCCCACTTAATACGCTGTTGTTACACAAATCTGAGATTATAGAGGTGTTATAATCATTTGATTCTTTTTAGAACAAGTCAGTGAAAATCAATTCGCCCAATCCAATTAGATTCATGTAATTGGGTTGGAGAAATATACTTGTTTTCTTTTGGACTGATCATACATGTAATATGAAGTTCATATATACCTTTGTATTTGATTCACTCAGGAACATGCCTGTTAAATGTCTTTTATACACAACAGATTCTGATTTCCAGTGTTTGGATTTGTTTTAGCTTGTCTATGAAATCTTGAACCAGGGGCCTGCATGTTTGAAATGGTCAACCGTTGAGTGAGATGATGTTTTCAATGATGGTCCATTTGGAAGAGTAGTTCATTATCCTTGCTTGACGCATGATTTGAAGGAACACCTGGGCGGTTTGTTAGAGAGACTAGCAACTCACCGTCTGCCGTGTTACCTCCATGTACGTTGAATTTTATTTCTAACTGACAGTTTTTTTTTTTTTTTTTAATTACAAGTTTGATCTTTTTAATACAAGTTTGATCTGATCAGCAGACCAAACCTAATTTTGTTCCAATGATTGATGAAAATGTACTCGCGTCAACATAGCCTATCAAAAGGAGACCTCAGAATAGTATGCATATCTATATTAAAAAATGTGGACATTACTTGCTGGGCATGTGACCGATGCATGATCGAGGTATGTGACTCGTAGTGTGCTAAGGAAGCTTCTAAAGACGTGCTGATACTTGGTTCTTTCTAATCCAACTAATCCACAACTAGGCTATCTTAAATTAAATAAAAAAGAAAAATTTTCTAAGGACATTTAAAATTTTCCCAGAGGTAATAAGAAATTAAGAACAAATATTGAAAAATTATTCATACTTAAAAGACAATCGTACACATATGACATTATATGATAAGGATTCCAAATCTTATTGGGATGTAGCTGCTATGTAATCAAATATTCATGCGAAAACCATGATGCATCCACTGACTTCCAAAAGCCTATAAAAGCAGCACCTGAAGACAGGCTTTAGGCTCTCGCCACAAATGATCAATTTCTCAATAAAGCATCGTTACTTATCTCTTGGTTTAACTTTTTAGGTTTAGTTACTTCACTTATGTCTAATCATATTGTAATAAGTTCGGAATCATTAGTTTAACTTAGAATGACTAATATTCAGCACATTGCAACGGTACATATTAGGAGTAGGTTAAATATCCATGATTATTGTCACCTGATCCTTTGAATATCAAGTTCCTACTTGATAAAATGTGAGTCACACCTTGCTGACTTCACACCATAACCATATGATAATTTCTACAGTCATTTTACCAACACAAGTCAGTGGTAAGTATTTATTCTTCTCCCTTTTTTCTTTTTTTTTTCTTTTATTTTTTTATAAACCATTACTCGGCTTTCTAGCCTTACTTTTAATCATATCCTATTTTTATTGTTTCACTGAGAAACTTGATACACTATTATAATTGAAAGAAATTTCTTTAATTCCATAATAAAAAAATCACATTATGAAATATTAACATTTCCTTTTTAAAATCATTTGATCGTTTTGACAATTAGTAGAGCTAATCTTCACATACTTGGTTTTAATTCTGCTAATTGGATGCTTTAATTGATTCGAGTCGAATATAACTTTGACATACTCAGACGGTAAATTTAATTGGCACACGTTTGACTGAATTTGGGCTGTTCGTCATGCGTATAGCTATGCGTTCAAATGGAACAACAACACTTCTAACCGTCCAACCGCTGGTCTGCAGATGCTCAGCTATCAATGGTCCGTAACCAACAAACAAAATTCCTCAAATTGAATGGATAAGATCATTCAGTTTGTGTGATTTTTACGAGAGCTAGATTTTTTTTTTTTTTTTTTTTTATTGCAGCCCCTGCCTATTGAACGGTCTGGATCTTGTAGAGGTGTCCCATGTTTGAAATATTTGTGACGTGCATTATTTTGGTTAGGCAATTGATATACACACCTATCCTTCTTAATATACACCTCTTTTTTCTTCGTTTGGTAATACAATAGTGCAATATTGTACATTTTGAAGGCATTTGTATTCATTTATCATCCGTTTAATACCTAATAATGAGAGGTTTGCCGAGCCCACACGTGTGCAAAAAAGCAAATGTACATGCCGCACATGCTAGCATGGCATGATAGTCCGAGATCCAATCCATCCATCAGAGCGGCACCACTATATTGATGCCCTGGAACAAGAATCTGGTTGATCCACTCGACATATGGGCCACATTTTGCAAAACAAATGTACGGCTCTGATGGCTGAAGTTCTCTAACCCATCCAATATTGGGTCCCACATGCTGAATGGACCGGGTTTATTTTTAGGAAAACATTCACATGGTTGGACCCACATGATGGATGGAAAATGTCATGTTAGGACGTGTGGTGTGTGAGCTTCACCACGTCAGTATAAAACTGAGCTCATACGCGGCCGTTGGATTGTCTTTGGGTTTGGTGATCCACATCTTATCCCGGGTAGGGAGCGGATTCATGCAGCCTCGAAACTCACCCAATGCGGTGCAGGTGCAGCCCTTGTTGGGCTCACCCTGATGCATGTATTCTATATCCACGCCGATTATCTGTTTTTTCAGATCATTCTATACTAAAAATGAAGCAGATGTAAATCTCAGATGGACCATACCATGAGAAACAGTGGTCAAGTTTCAGATCAGGTTGATATTTGTTTTTTGTTTTTACCATTCATCCAGATTTTTTTGGCCTTATAAACAGATTAAAGGTTAAATAAACATTATAGTGGGATGTAGGAAGTTTTTAACGGTGGGTTATTCAATCACCCGAGTCTCCCTGTTGTATGGTCCACCTGAGAGTTAGATCTGCTTGCTTTATTTCTGGACTCATGCCCTAAAATGGTATGAAAAAACAAATGAACAACGTGGTAGAAAGTATATACACTTTAAGTTCTGGATAAGGGTCGCACCATCCTGGGTGAGGCCAGGAGACACCTAATCGGCTCGATGCTATACTACACGCAACCAGGCGGCCACCTAAAAATCTCTAATATAGGTACTAACTGATGGGGATGGAGATGCAGGTTGCGTGGTATGCCATACACCACCGACCTTGGTGGTGTGTTGATGTCACCAAATTTTATGACCGCACCATGATCTGACAAAATGAACGGACGGTGTGTATATTATTGATAGGCGTTCAATTGCCACAGAGGTATACCATTGAAAAGGGCGGAAGCGGATTGGCTGGTGTACCACACACCAGCTGTATAGCTGGTATATTGACGTCAACAAGTTCTGTGGGTCCCATCATAAGGTACGTGTTATATTATCAAGTGGACCACACTTTGAAAAACGGGGGGGGGGGGGGAGATTGAACATCGGCCATAAAAACCTTTTTTGCGTCATAGAAGTTTTGGATTAATATAAAATTTGATTTTCCATTTCATCCAAGTCTCTGTGACCTTATGAATGATAATAAACGTTATGGCGGGCATATGAATTTTTTAACAGTGAAAATCATTTTCTCTGCTTCTATTTGTAGTGTGGTCCAGTTAATCTTTGGATATGATTCATTTTTATATGATGCCTCGAGATGATCTCAAAAAATGGATGAAGGGTGTGTATATAATAAATACATCACCCTGGGCCATATAGCTTTGATCTCCTTTGAACCGTTCATACAACTCTGAGCTGGAGGAGCGTCAGCGTGCATCTTGGCATGACACGTACCTGCACCATTCATATAGATGGTGTGTGGTACACACTGTCCAACCATTTTGACAGCCCATTTTAAGGCATGATCTCGAAAATGAAGCTGACCCAATTCTTAGGTGTACCACACCACGGTAAAAGTCATGATTGAATTCCCATCATTTAAAAACGTCATGGATTCTACCAAATGTTTATTTGACATCTAACCCATCGATAAGGTCACAAATACCTAGATGAAGAGACCACATAAATAACATCTTGATCCAAAGCTTTGGTGGCCCACAAGAAGTTTTTAATGGTCAATTGCCACTGTTTCCTATACCATGGTCCATTTCGGATATAGGCCTGCTTTATTTTTTGAATCATGCCCTAAATGAGCTTTCAATATGGAAGGACGGCATGGATGTAGTCAGATACATTACAATGGGCCCCACTATTAAGGTCCCACCCACCTTAATAGATCTGGGTTTTCTCTTCATCTGGCTCCGTGTAAGTGTAACTAGAGGTGGGCAAAATAGATCCGATCCGGTGGATCCGACTCGACCAGACCCGATCCGACCCAAACCAACGGTCTGGATCGATCAGGATCGAGTTGGGTAACTCAGATCCGAATGAATTTCGAACCAAATTCAGATTGTGGTGGATCCGGACCGAAATCCGATCCAAATAGATCCGGACAGACCTGATCCGACCCGATCTGGAATCAGGTATTATATAAATACCTTTTAAGTTTTTTACCCTAAACCTAAAAATGCTACCCGATCTCTCTCTCTTTCTCTCTCTCTCTCTCTCTCTCTCAACGCTCCAACCCCCGCCGATTCCCTCTCCCAAACCCTCACACTCCAACCCCTGCCTATTCTCTCTCTCTCTCTCTCTCTCTCTCCCTCTCTCAAAGCGCCAACCCCCGCCTCCTATGCCGATGGGTGTAATGCCGTTTGGAAGGTGACCTCGCACTGGCCAGCTAGCTGGTGTCAAAGCTCTCTGGCCCATCATGATGTATTTTTAAATCCACACCGTTCAAAGCTCTCATGCAGCATCAGGCATCAGGTATCTCTCTCCCATTCTCTCTCTATCTCTCATTCTCTCAAGTGTAGAAATTGGATAGTTAAAGCTTCCAATTTTGGGAGTTTTAGGGCCACAAATTTAGGGTTTTTATGGTTATAATTTTGGAGGTTTTAGGGCCACAAAAATAGGGTTTTTATGGTTATGATTTTGAGGATTTTAAGAATTTTGTTTGGTGAATTTTAGGAGAGTATATGAATTTGAGGGCTTTTGGTGTAGTAAATTTGAGGGCCATGGAGATTAAAAATTTTAGGGTTTCTGATTTGGTTGATTGTAGATTCGTGTAGTTTGAAAATTTTAGTAATTTTTATTGTAAAATATAAATCTGGACCGAATCGTGCCCAATACAATCCGACTCGGTTTTCCTGACCGAGTCAAACTCAGATCGGATCAGGCAATGTGCATTTCAGATCGGTCCGAGTTAGGTGACCCGGATCGGTCCCGGATCAGATCAAGTTCGGGTCAAGCCATTCAGATTTCGAATCGGATCGAGTTGGACCCAATTCAATTTGATCCGGACCAATGCCCAGCTCTACGTGTAACCCTATGAACGTTGTGGATATATATACATGATGGTGGGCTATAAGAAGGTTTCAACAAGGACATCATGGCATGATAGGTCCGTGATCCATCCCATCTATCAGAGCGGCACCACTATATTGATGCCCTAGAACAAGAATTTGGTTGATCCACTAGACATGTGGGCCACATTTTGCAAAACAAATGTACGGCTCTGATGGTTGAAGTTCTCTAACCCATCCAATATTGGGAATCGACAAAGTTTATTTTTAGGAAAACATTTACATCGTTGGACCCACATGATGGATGGAATATATCATGTTAGCACGTGTGGTGTGTGAGCTTCACCAAGTCAATATAAAACTGACCTCATACGTGTCCGTTGGATTGTCTATGGGGTTTGGTGATCCACATCTTATCCTAGGGAGCAGATTCGTGCAGCCTCGAGCTCACCCAATGAGGTGCAGGTGCAGCTTTGTTGGGCTCACCCTGATGTATGTATTCTATATCCACGGGGTTCATCTGTTTTTTCATATCATTCTTTACCGTGATCTTAAAAATGAAGCAGATCCAAATCTCAGGTGGACTATACCATAGGAAGCAGTTGTGTTTGACAGTAAAAACTTTTCGTGGGCCACACAAGTTTTGAATCAAGTTGGTATATATATATATATATATATATATATATATATATATATATATATATATATATATATATATATATATATATTGTTTTTTCCCCTCATCCAGATTATTTTGACCTTATCAACAAATTAAATGTTAAATAAACGTTATATAGTGTGCCGTAGGAAGTTTTCAACGGTGGGTTGTTCAATCACCAGTCTCTTGTGGTATGGTCCACCTGAGATTTAGATCTATTTCATTTCTGGACTCATGCCCTAAAATAATGTGAAAAATTGGATGGATGGCTGGATATAAAATATACACTTTAAGGTGGACCTCAGGATAACGGTCACACCATCTTGGGTGAGGCCAGGAGACACCTAATCGGATCCCTCCTTTGTGATTAGAGGTGGGCAATTTAGGCTTGATTCGGTGGATCCGACCCACTCGATATCGTTCCGAACAGAACCGACGGTCTGATCGGACCTGATCGATTCTGATGGTCCAGATCCGAAAGCATTTCGAATTAGGTTCGGATAGCACTATATCCGAACAGATCCGGTCCGTATACCCAAACCGAATGGGTCCGAACAGACCCGACCCGATTTTAACGTTGGGTATACAATAAATATCAATGTTTATTCAACATTATTTCCTATAGTGTGGTCCACTTGAGATTTTTATGTAATTCATTTTTATTCTTATAACATAAAATGACGTATAAAAATAGATGTAGGGCATAGATGAAACACATACATCATGGTGGCGCCCACAGAGCACCGACCATGGGTCCATTAAAATCAAGTCGGGTAAGGTTCTCTGGTTAGAGAGCCGGTTGAATTTCCAAGGTGATTTGACCACCACTTATAGCAGTGCTCGGTCCTCAATCTTCAAGTCACCACCCATTAAAAAAAATAAATAAATTTTGGGGCCCACCTTGATGTTGGTATATTATCCACACCATCCATACCTCTAACCAACTCATTTTAGGGCATTAGCCAAAAAAATAGGCAGATCCAAAGATCAACTGGACCACATTACTAGAAATAATGGGAATTGAACTCCTACCATTGAAAGCTTCTTGAAGGCTCTAGAAGTTTTGGATGAAATTGATATTTTTTTTTTCCACTTTATCCATGACTGTGTTACCATATTAACGGGTTGGATGACAAATAAACATCACTGTGGACCTTAGGGAGCAAACAACTTTCAACCATTGACGTTTTAATGATCATTGTTTCCTTAGGTGTGGTCCACTTGAGCTTTTGATTTTCATTATTTTTGGGTTTATGCCTTAAAATATATTTTTAAAAAGGATGAATGGTGTGGATAACTCGTATATATCATGGTGGGGCCCACATATTTAAATCAGTAATAACAAAATTGATTTTCGAAAACTAAATTCCATTAATGTTCAACGTTCAATCAACACTGTTTCTCGAGCTCCGAGTTGTACGAACGGTTCAAAGGAGATCAAAGTTATATGGCCCCCACAGTGATGTATTTATTATATCTACGCCGTTCATATGCTTTTAAAAATCATTATAAGACATTATCCAAAAAATAAATAATATCAAAAGATCATCTCGACCACACCATGAATAGCAACAGAGAATGATTTTCACCATTAAACCATTCGTGTGGTCTACTTGATTGTTAGATCTATCTTATTTTTCATCTCAAGCCTTAATACGAGATCACCAAATGAATGGACGGTTTAGATATAACACATACCCCATGATTAAACCCCACAACTCCCTGATATAAATTGAAAATCAAAACTATGTTGTGCATGTGCTTGCGTGGGAAGCAAGTCTTGTCGCGGTGCACGTTAACGTCTAGTGAAAACGTGAATACGCAGGTGAAAAGCTCCTTCAGGGTCATGTGGGGTCCACCTTGATGTATATGTTTTATCTAAACCGTTCATCCATTTTGACATATCAATTTAGTCTTTGATCCGACTCGGTTTTTCTAATCGAGTCAGACTCGATTCGGGTCAGATGAATCATATATCGAATCTGTTCGGATCAGGTAACCCAGATTTGATTTCGGATCTGATCGGGTTCGGGTCACACCTTTACCATTTTGGATCTGGTCGAGTTGAACCCAATCCGCTCCGATCCGAACCGTTGCCCACCTCTATTTGTGATGCTACACTACACGGCGGCTACCTAAAATCTCTAATCTTGGTACTAAGTTACTAACTGATGGGGATGGAGATGCAGATTGCGTGGGGTGTCATACACCACCAACTTCAGTGGTGTGTTGACGTCACCCAATTTTATAGCCCCACTGTGATCTGGCAAAATGAATGGACGGTGTGGATATTATTGAGTTCAATCACCACATAGGTATACCATTGAAAAGGCTAAAAGGCTGGTGTACCACACACCTGCGATATAGCTGGTGTATTGACGTAAGAAAGTTCTGTGGGTCCCATCATGAGGTCTGTGTTATATTATTAAGTGGAGCACAATGAGAAAAGCTGTGGGGGATTGAACATCTACCATTGAAACCCTTTCGAGGATCACAAAGTTTTGAATCAATATAAAATTTATTTTTCCTTTTCATTCAGGTCTTTGTAACCTCATGAACGAAATTAGATGTCATGTTGGCCTAGGAATTTTTTAATGGTGAAAGTCATTGTCTCTGCTGTTATTTGTAGTGTAGTTGAGTTAATCTTTAGATATGATTCATTTTTGTATAATGCTCTTAGATGATCTAGAAAAATAGATGAACTGTGTGTATATAATAAATACATCACCCTGGGCCATATAACTTTGATCTCCTTTGAACCGATCGTACAACTCTAAGCTGGAGGAGCGTCAGCGTGCATCTTCGCATGACACGTACCTACACCATCTATATAGATGGTGTGTGTTACATATTGTCCAACCATTTTGATAGCTTATTTTAGGGCATGATCACAAAAATGAAGCTGACCCAATTCTTAGGTAGACCAAACCACGTGAAAAGTCATGATTAAATTCCTTTCATTAAAAAACTTTATAGATTCCACCAAATGTTTATTGGACATTCAATCCATCAATGAGGTCAGAAGCACCTAGATGAAGAGACCACATGAATAAAATCTTGACCAAAAGCTTTTGTGGCCTACAAGAAGTTTTTAATGGTCAATATTAGGTCCCACATGCTGAATGGACCAGGTTTATTTTTCGGAAAACATTCACATGAGTGGACCACATGATGGATGGAACATGTCATGTTAGCACGTCTGGTGTGTTAGCTTCACCAAGGCAGTATAAAACTGACCTCATATGTGGCTGTCGGATTATCTCTAGGGTTTGGTGGTCCACATCTTATCCCATGTAGGGATTGGATTCGTGCAGCCTCAAACTCACCCAACATGGTGCAGGTGCAGCCCTTGTTGGGCTCACCCTGATGTATGTATTCTATATCCACACCGTTCATCTGTTTTTTTAGATCATTCTATACTATGATCCTAAAAATGAAGCCGATTGAAATCTCATTTGGACCATAAGATAGGAAACAGTGGTGTTTGATAATAAAAAACTTTTCGTGGGCTACACAAGTTTCGGATCATGTTGATATTTGTTTTTTGTTTTTTCACGTCATCTAGATTTTTTGACCTTATTAACTGATTAAATGTTAAAGAAGCATTATAGTGGGCCATAGGAAGTTTTTAATGGTGGGTTATTCAATCACCACAGTCTCCCATGCTATGGTCCACCTGAGATATGGATCTCTTCATTTTTGGAATCATGTCATAAAATGATATGAAAAAACGAATGGATGGCTGGATATAAAATATATACTTCAAGGTGGACCTCAGGATAAGGGTCGCACCATCTTAGGTGAGGCTGGAGACACCTAATCGGCTCCCACACGGAATCAGGCGGCTACCTAAAAATATCTAATATAGGTACTAACTGATGGGGATGGCGATGCAGATTGCGTGATGTGTTATACACTACCGATCTTGGTGGTGTGTTGACGTCATCTAATTTTATAGCCGTACCGTGATCTGGCAAAATGAATGGACGGTGATCAGGGAAAATGAATGGACGGTGAGGATATTATTGACAGGCGTTCAATCACCTCAGGCATACCATTGAAAAGGCTGGAAGCGGATTGGCTAGTGTATCATACACCAACTATATTTATATAGCTTGTGTAATGACGTAAGCAAATTCCGTGGGTCTCATCATAAGTTATGGTTATATAATCGAGTGCACCACACTTGTGAAAAGCCGTGGGGGATTGAACATCTACCAGTGAAACCGTTTCGAGGGTAACACAAGTTTTGGGTTCATATAAAATTTATTTTCCTTTTTAGACCTTACGAATGAAAATAAAAATGATGATAGACATATCAATATTTCAATAGTGAAAATTATTATCTCCGCTACTATTTGTAACGTGGTTCAGTTGATCTTTGGATATAATTCAGTTTTGTATAATGCTCTGAGATAATCTCGAAAAATAGATAAACGGTGGGTATATAATAAATACATAACTGTGAGGCCATGTAACTTTGAACTCCTTTGAACCGTTCGTACAACTCTGAGCTTGAGGAGCGTCAGCGTTCGTCTTTGCACCACACGATACCTACACCATGTATGTGTGGTACACACTGTCCAACGATTTTGAGGTGGCTCATTTTAAGGCATGATCTCAAAAATGAAACGGAACCTATTCTTAGGTACACCACGTGAAAAGTCATGATTGAATTTCTATCATTAAAAAACTTAATGGATTCCACCAAATGTTTATTTGACATCCAACCCATCGATAAGGTCACACAGACCTATATGAAGAGACCACATAAATAACATCTTGATCCCAAGCTTTTGTGGCCCACAAGAAGTTCTTAATGGCTAATTATCACTGTTTCTGGTCCATTTTGAATATGGACCTGCTTCATTTTTTGAATCATGCCCTAAAATGAGTTTCAATACAGAAGGACGGCATGTATCTGGTCAGATACACTACGGTGGGCCCCACAGTCACCGTCCCACCCACCTCAGTAGATCTGGGTTTTCCTTTCATCCGGCTCCGTGTGACCCTATGAACCTTGTGGATATATATACGTCATGGTGTACCATAGGAAGGTTTCAACAAGCACATCATTGTCAAAACTGCTTTTTGTGGTGTGGTCCACTTGAGATTTGAATCCTCCTCCACGTGGATGCCCTAAAATTATCTCAAAAAATGGATGAACGGTGTGGAAATAACACATATATATCATGGTCGAGCCCACAGAAATTGGTGATATCAACACACTACTGAGGTGTGAGGTACACCATGCAATTCGCTTCCCATGGGAGCCATGCCAGCTGCCTTAGAAATCTTGATTGATAAATACTAAACTTCTAACTGACGGCTCCAAAAACGACGGTTGAAAATATATTTATAGATTTTAAGATACTAAACTTCCAACGGGTGGCTCCAGAAACGACAGCTGAAAATTTATTTAAAAGTTTAAAAGTCCATTAGATGTGACCCATGTGATGTATGTTCATCGACGTCAAATGCATCCGGTCGCATTTTATTTATCCTTTTTTTTAAAAAAAATATTGAACACAGAATGTCTATTTAATTGTTTCTCTTTAGGTCATTTATTTGAACATCTAAGATTTTCCAATCTTAAAGAGTTTTGTGGCAACTATCTCCCCTGCACACTCACCCCGAGGTGGGATTTCACCACCTATGGATACCTGAACCCTGGACTGGGTGTTGAAACTCCCAAGAGTCTACCACCAGCGCAAGAGTAAGGATCCTATGTTTAATTTTTCTTAAGCATTCCCAATAACTTGTTCTATAAAATTATTTACTGTAAGGTAATCGTATAGTTTCTAAATAAAATACCAAATGCGTTCTTACAATGGTTAACTTATATATTGTGGAAAAATATTCTCAAGTGGTTAATGTAAGTGAGTCCAAAAAATTAAGAGACTAAACGAAACGCGAAATAAAAGGAGTAGGGATTTAAATGGTTCAGCAATATACCTTCTTTATGGGAGGTAACATGCTCATTCCATAGGATAGTAACAAAAGATAACTCTTCTCGAGGCCTACGCCGACATATTCGGACTTCCTAATGTTGTCGTCGACCGCCACGTCCCGGTTCAAGAATTTTAACCCAATTTTCCTTCGAAGTTTACGTAGTGCACGCTCTCTGACGGGCTTCCCCCATCTCTTAGGATCGACTAACCAATATGCAAGTGCTGTTCACATGGAACATTTCCTCTCTTCGGCCTTCAAAGTTCCCATTTGAATATTTGCTACTACTACTAAAATCTGCACAGACGATCGCTCCACCTTGGCTCGCGCCAAAGGTTCCGTAGCAGCCGCCGCGCCCTCTTACTCATTGGAGCATGTCAATCCCCCCGATGACCGAGTATGGGTCGCGTGCTTTAGCGCCATCCATTTTCGGGGCTAGTTGATTCGACAGGTGAGTTGTTACACACTCCTTAGCAGATTTTGACTTCCATGACCACCGTCCTTTTATCTTAATCGACCAACACCCTTTATGGGTTCTAGGTTAGCGCGCAGTTGGACATCATAATCCAGCTTCCGGTTCATCCTGCATCGCCAGTTCTGCTTACCAAAAATGACTCACTTAGAGCTCTCGATTCCGAGGCGTGCCTCAACGAAGCAGTCACGCTGTCCTACCTATTTAAATTTTGAAAATAGGTCGAGAGTGTTGCGCCCCTGATGCCTCTAATCATTAGCTTTACCCGATAGAACTCACCCGTGGACTCCAGCTATCCTAAGGGAAACTTCGAATAGAACCAGTTACTAGATTGTTTAATTAGTCTTTCGCCCATATACCCAAATCAGACAAACGATTTACACGTCAGTATCGCTGCGAGCCTCCACTAGAGTTTCCTCTGGCTTCACCCTGCTCAGGCATAGTTCACCATCTTTCGGGTCCCGATAGGCATGCTCTCACTCGAACCCTTCTCAGAAGATTAAGATCAGTCGGTGGTGCAACCTACTGGGGGGATCCTGTAAGCCCCGTATCTTAGACCGTACCGTTCCATAGACTTTCGCGGTCTTACCGGTCGAATTCCGGCAACCTTCGACCCTTGACCAATATTTGCGTGCGACCCTGAGTCGTATGCCGTCAACCCGTATCGACTCAACCCAAGACCTTTACCATAACGGCCGTGCCATCGCTGCGGTTCCGATGCCGCGACTCGCGCGCCGAGGCGATACCCTAGTCCAGAGTTGTAGTCCGACGTTCGGTGCGAGGAAAACGCCGCGCGTTGCAAAATTCAAGGGAATCTCTACGAGGTGTCCCATCAATCCCATCAATCCATCAATTAATCAATCCATCACATGTCAAGTACACATCACCTTTCACCCATTCCCAAGCAACCACAAAAGTCAAGATTTTCTTACAAGCCCATACCTCTCTTACACAAAAAGCCTCAAAAGTCAAGAATCTCTTACACTTCCCATGCCTTTCTTACACAAATGGTCACAAAAGTCAAGGTTTTCTTACACACCCATCATTCACCACATCCATCCATCACCCATTTCTCTCTACAACACTCTCTCTCTTTCTCATTTTCTCATCTCATTCTCCAAGCAAAATTTCATACGTATGAGCTCTCCCTCCCTTTCAAAAAAAAAACTCCAAGGTGGCCCACTTTCCTACCCCACCATCTCCCATCTCAACCCTCCATTTCTCATCTCCTTCATTGAAATCCAAGCTAAGGTGCTAAGGGATCCTTAGGAGCAAGAAGATCGGACGGTGGGTGTATGATCGTAGTAGTTTTTCTTATTTTTGAGATGGGCCAAGTGAGGCCAACCGATCAATGGTTTGGATCTCACTTGGGATCCTAAGATGTGGCCGATGGCCCACTAGGATCATCATGATCATTCCATGATGGGGCCATTCTCCATGGACCCTATCATGATGTTTATTTCTTAGAAAGGTCATCTATACCGTCCATATTGGTGGGGAAAGGATCCCCACTGTTGATTTTAAATTTTGATGGTCCCATGTGTTAAAGGACCCATTTGATTGTATGATTCATTACAAGGGAGGGCCCATAGTATCGGGGTCCCTCCATCTCAAGCGGGTCTCACTCTCTCTCTCTCTCTACTTCATTTTCCTTTTTTTTTTTTACATATCTTGATCATATTGTGTTTGTGTGGCCCACTTGAATGGACCTCACCTTGAAGTATTTATTTTGTTCAAGCTTCCTTTAAGTGGGGCCCACTTGATATGTCGTACCCACATCATCCATCAGTGGTGGCCCACCTAATCAGGGCCCACCACAATGTATTTTTTTTAAAGAACCGAACCGTCCAGCGTCTGGGACGTTGGACGTCCCTGTAAGAGAAAAAAAAAAAGAAAAGGAAAAGAAGGAAGCTTTTGGGGAGGTCCTCTCATAGGCCCCACCTTGATGTTAGGGTACAATCCACGCCATCCATCCCATTCTCCACCTAATTTTATGCGTTGGGTCAAGATTTGGAGCCGATCCAATCACCTGGTGGGCCATAGCGTCGAAGATTGCATCATCACCATTCAAATATCATTTTCTTATTTTATGTTATTTTCTAAACATATAAAAATTCAAACTTTAGACTCGTTAGGATGGCCTCGAGCCACTGAACGCAATGGCCGGGGTGGATTTTTGTAAAGCGGGCCCCACGTGCGAAAAATCTCAAAAAATAGGTTTTCCCAGATTTTTGAAAGAGGCAAGGCCTCTGCCTCTGACGAGTTGCAGCAGCAGCACGTGCTGCGTGCAGCGGGCGTCCGTGCAGCGTCCCACGACTGCTGCCGTGGGCCCCACCATGATGTATATTTTGTGTTCACACCGTCCATGAGGTGGGTCACTCCCATTAGTGGGCCCCCTCCAATTTTCGACCCCATCCACTGATCAGGTGGCCTACACCATAGGAAACAGTGGAATTGAATATCTACCGTTGAAAACTTCTTTTGGGCCCACAGGAGTTTTGAATCAAGCTGAACTTTGTATTTTCCCTTCAACCAGGTCTACGTGACCATATGAACGGGATTGGATGCCATTTAGGTGGGCCACACATGGGATCCACAGTGATGTATGTGTTGCCTCCCACCGTCCAGGCGGACGGTGGAGTCCACCATAATATATGTGTTATATTTACACCGTCCACTACTGTGGACAGTGAAACCCACTGTGATGCGTGGGTACCCTCCCCACTGTCCATCTTTTTGGGACCCACCTTGTTACGTGTGTTGAATCCAAACCGTTCATCCACTTGGTAAGATCATTTTAAGGCATGAGTGGAGATTGGGTGGGCCACCTATGTTTGGGTATGACCCATTTAATTTATAAAAGGCCTATGGGTTAGGCCCATTTAACTTATAAAAGGCCTATGGGTTAGGCCCATTTAATTTATAAAAGGCCTATGGGTTAGGCCCATTTGATTTACAAAAGGCCTATGGGTTAGGCCCATTTGATTTTGTAAAAGGCCTATGGGTTAGGCCCATTTGATTTATTTAAGGCCCATGGGACTAGGCCCATTTGATATATCCCAAGGCCCATGGGATTGGACCCATTTGATGTGTTCCAAGGCCCATGGGATTAGGCCCATTTCATGTATTTTAAAGCCCATGGGATTAGGCCCATTTGATATGTATAAGGCCCATGGGTCGAGAACCATTTGATGCAATCTAAGGCCCACGGGTTATGACCCATTGCAATGCACATAAGGCCCATTGGTGCGGCCCATTGATGTGACCCATTTGATGAGTAAAAGGCCCATATGACATGGCCCATTTGATGTATTTAAGGCCCAATGGGGTGTACCTAAGGTCCATTGCAATGTGTGATCCCAATCTGGTTTACGTAATGTTATTCACTACTTGCTACACCTTGGGAGCAATGTTGGTTTGACGTCCACATTGCGAGTATAATGTTGGTTAAATGTCCGCATTACGACTCTCCTTAGGGCCCATTGGTAGGCCCGTACTTGTTGTATGCAAGCCGTCTAGGCCAGCTGCGTAGTAAGGATAGGGCATTACTTTATAACATGCTTAGTATAACTCCATGACGCACAGCCCATTTTATCGGTCCATTTGATCGGCCTGCTCATATCGACCATTTGATTGATTTATTACATATGATTGATTAGGCCCATCTTGATATATTTGTGGCCTGTTGCTAAGGCCATATATGAGGCCCGTTGTTGAGGCCCACCTTGATGTGTATGAGGCCCGTTGTTGAGGCCACATCAAGTGAGGCCCGTTGTTGAGGCTCACCTTGATGTGTATGAGGCCCGTTGTTGAGGCCCACCTTGATGTGTATGAGGCCCGTTGTTGAGGCCCACCTTAAATATATATGAGGCCCATGTTGCAAGGCCCATTGTGATGTATGCAAGGCCCATGGGTCATGGCCCATTGCAATGTATGTAAGGCCCAATTGGTGCGGCCTATTCAATATATTTATGGGGTCCATGTCATTAGGCCCATCCTGTTGTATTGGTGACCCGTCCATTGAAGCTCACCCGTGGTATATATTTAAGGCCCATGTGTAGGGCCCACCTATTGTGTATTTAAAGCCCATGGGTTGTGGCCATAGTGATGTATATTAGGCCTATATGATGTAGCCCATACTGATGTGTATTAGACCCAGGTATGTGACTCACCCGCAAAGTATATTTGAGGCCCATTGTGATATATCTGAGGCCCATGGGTGCGACCCATCAAGATGTATTTGAGGCCTATGGGCAAGGCCCATTATGATATGTGTTAGGCCCATGACCAGGGCCCACCTGTTTCGTATATTTGGCCCTTGTGTGAGGCCATGTGCCCATTATATATTTGATTCTATGTGGGCCATTCCTTGGGGGCAATGTTGGTTAAAAGTCCACATTGTCGACGCCGTTATTGATACCGTTTATGAGTATGTGACATCATAACATCATGATACATGCCCATTCGCATTATCTGCATGTTTATTATGAGATGTGATTGACCATTACATATGTCATTGAGAAGGATGATGTGAGACTCCCTGATAGGTGGAGATTATCTCACATGAGCGCATGACATGCATAGGATTAATGCATGATTGGATTGTATGACTCATGCATCTTGCATTGTGTTGTGATTACTGTACGCCCTAGTGAAATCAGGGTCGTAGCCTCCACAGGCATATCGTGGATGGCCAGATGGGACACCAAAAATCTGTTCGAGCATCGGGCCGCCATAGATGGCCCTGGGTGAAAATTTCTAAACACCCTCTTGGTTCAGAAGATGCTCTAACGTCTAGACCGAGTGGGTTGATGAGCGTTGAGTGCCGATTACCAGATGGCCGCGCTCTCCACTGTGTCGTGGTCGGTTGGAAGGGGGTGCGGCCTTACCCGCCCGAGAGAGTAGGCATGGCTAGGCCGAGTTTTACCAGCTCGAGGAATGGGTCCGCTATTGGCGAGCCGGGTAAGTATTGGCAGACTACTGACAAGCGGATAGTGAAGTCTTTTCCACTTACCCAGTTGTGCGCTTGATTGGGGCGGTAGGTGGTGTGAAGTGTAATAAACTCCGGTGATTTCTCCAGAGAGGAACCGTACTGATATGAGGACTGACATGATATTATGACACCCCGTCAGTGTTGTGCATGTGGGCGGACGCACGTAGGCGGACGCTGATGTGGGCGGGTGTGATGTGGGCGGGGCTGAGGCCTGGGCGAGCTACCACACTGGGCGAGCTACCAGCGGTTGGCAGACTACCGTGCTGACAGGCTACAGAGTAGGAGTTGCATACTCATTCATTCATCCATTCACTATCCACTCGGGCTGGTGGTGCGCAACTAATTGTTGTGTATCTTCGTTATGACGAGGATTTCGGTTGGGCGCGCGACTAACTTGAGATCAGGAGTTTACCACGTTGAGTCAGACTATCCAAATTTAGGTATGAGACTAGTTTGGATAGAGGTTCCTTGTGGTGGACCCCATAGCCTACGATACTACGTACTATCATCCCGACATCACACTCCAGCATGGTCATTCTATTAGCACCATATACTGCATATTCCATTACATTTTCGGCGTGTGACATTGTGGGTTGTTATGTTTCTGTATTCTTGTGACTTAGATGAGAGTGATGATATTTGTTAGCTCTTTCGAATTGTGTATTACATTATATCCTTGTCATTCGATATTTGATTATCTATGACTCATCATCTGCATAGCTATCCTATATTGCGTATTCTGATATTAATTAACTTATGGACTTGTTCATACTTCCGCTTATTCTGTTACGCATGATCATAATCTTGTCAGTATTTCTGTTTACGCTGATAATTCCTGCTCTTATCACTGTTTCTGCTTATTCAGTTATTGTATGGTTTATGGATTAATAGCTTTCCGGTATTGTATGATTATGATATTGTATTGAATACTTGACACTTATCTCGTGCACACACTTACACCTCCCTGTAAGCTTTATATAAGCTTATGCACGATAGATGCATGCAGGTGATGTTAGATTGCAGCAGCATTGAGCTTGGAGCGTGAAGCTGTTTTCTGGAGCTTTGATTTTGACATATATATTTTCCTTTCAGCATTGTATTCAAATGATTATATTAGTAAATATGTGATGATGATGTTGCCTTTATGATTTGGGTAAACTTGTGGTTATACTTATTACTAGTTAAATGTACAAAAAAAAAATCCTCCTTGTAGGATCTCAAGATCGAAAATCTGACATACGAATGCTAGGAGCCGAGAATGGGGTACTACGGAGGCTATCAGCACCGGATTCGGCGATCGGGATTCTTATGAACTCACTCGTGGACTCCAGCTATCCTAAGAGAAACTTCGAATAGAACTAGTTACTAGATTGTTTAATTAGTCTTTCGCCCATATACCTAAATCAATCAAACGATTTACACGTCAGTATCGCTGCGGGCCTCCACTAGAGTTTCCTCTGGCTTCACCCTGCTCAGGCATAGTTCACCATCTTTCGGGTCTCGATAGGCATGCTCTCACTCGAACCCTTCTCAGAAGATTAAGATCAGTCGGCGGTGCAACCTACTGGGGGGATCTCGCCAATCAGCTTCCTTGCGCCTTGCGGGTTTGCGCACCTAATGACTCGCACACATGTCATACTCCTTAGTCAGTGTTTCAAGATGTGCCAAATGGGGGGTCCACGGGTCGGTGCCGGGAGCACGCCAGTAGCTTCCCACCTCGGTCGGGGCAATGGCATCTCCACAGGTGCAACACCCGGGCTTAAGCCGCTACCCCAACCAGCAACAGTCTGTGCCCCAAGCCGAGCGACACACCGGTTCATCGCCGTTCCGCATCCGACCGGAGTGCTTCATCGGGCAGTATACCTTCTTTATGTACACGTGTTGAACCGAGTCAAGCTTGGCATAGCTCGCAGCCAACCTTAACTTGAACTCGGCTCAGCTTGCTCCTTGAGTCTAATTGGCCAGCTCGGCTTGGTTTGGTCAACAGCTCGGACCAACTTGAGCTGAGTTTGAGGTTGTGAGACATTTTCTCAAATATATATATTATATCTTCAATCTCACACATTTCGAATGCGAATTAATAAAAATATTTTATAAGCAATTCATTAAACACTCGGTGAACAACATTAAGATCAAGATGCAAAGACAGTCCTATAACAAAAAGTTTTTTTTTTAAAATAAAAATTATTTTTTCAATCTTCTATCGAATACTCATTTCGAGAATACTAAGGTAGTCCAAGAAAAAATACTATGCATTTCATCAAACACTCGGCAAATAACATCAACATCAAAATGACCGAATCACCAAACCGATTTGATCCAAGTCGATTTGAGTTAGGGTTTGAGCCCAGTCAAGTTGAGCTTGGACAAGCTCGAACTCAGTTTGAAATTTTTTCTAGCTTCAATTACCAACTCAACTCCATCCAAATCCAATTTCAAGCCAAAGCGAGTCAAGCATTTTTGAGTGAGTCAAGCAAGTTGAATGAGCTAACTCGACTCCTATAATCATATTAAAAATAAGAAAAATAGAAATACAAAACTCACCATTTTATCTTACTCATGCCGGAATCCCACACCAAAGACCACTCTCTCTAGAAGATGAATTAATGAAATTCTCACTCTTTATACATACTCTCCTTATATACATAAATATCATAAGCGAGTGCATATGCTAAAGACCCATGAAAATTAAGCTTCAAACCATACACACTAATGTACATAAACAAGTAGGAAAGAGAACAGAAGTTGAATCCAAGTAATAGACGTCAGCCTCTGTACATAAGGCACCGTCTCAACATTACAGTGATTCTAAAACCATGGCTCATGCATGTAGTCGGCACCATTGGTGCCAAATCAATGGCTTTGATGGCCTTGAAAAGGAGCCAAAAAGATGGCCCATTTCTTGGAATTTTTGCACGTTGTTCATGTAGTATGAAGAAAAAATCATTTAAGAGCACAAAGTTTCAATGGCTTGCTCCAATTGATATTGCAAATGTGAGAACTAACCATTTATATTTAATATTTTGAGATGACGATGAAAATTATTTTACTCGTGATCTGTGTAGTCCATGAGGTGATGCCATATGCCCATTGGCGGAAAGAAAGATAGAAAGAAAGAAAAAAAAACTGATCGACTCACTCATCAGGTGGGTGAGACGCGTATACTTGAAAAAAGTGTAAGACTCTTATCAGGTGGGCTACACATTATCATCGGTTTAGATCTGAACCGTTAGGTTATTTAGATTAAATGATTTAGTGAGCCTCACTACAATTGTGATAATTGCAAATAGTTTAGGGTGGGACGTTTGAACCATGGTTCCTATACACAGTTATTAAACCAAATATAAAAACCTAAGGAAAACCCTAAAGGAGAGAAGTATAATGGATAAACTTCCATAATATTCTTTTCTATAAATAGATGTATTAGTCCCTTACTAACAAAAGAGAAAAAACTCTATTCCCATTTTAGAGGTTCTCCTAAGGGTGTGAGGCAGGGAATATCAAGATTCCCGTTAGCTACATCGAGGCATTGGGAATGTCTTTCTAATCAGGTATACTTTAAGGTTATGACATTGAATCTCCATTATTGATGTATAAACGATTTGCCAATTCCGCAATATATATCTAACAAAAAGATCCTTTGAGAGGCTAACCAATGGACCACAATTTTGAGGACGTTGGGCCAGCTGATGACTCAAATGCCTGATTTTCAAACAAGTTGCATGCCTTCTTGATTGAACCACTTATTTTACTTTAATATTTTCCTAATGAACCACTTGGATCTAACTTCATCGTCCGGACGTGTATTGTACAGATATTCTCTTCCCCACCTGTCGATTACTTGTCATTGTTGTAATTATTGGAATATGTAGTTTGGAAAATTATTTAAACAAAATAAATTTAAATTAAGAATAAAAGAAAATTTATCGATTCATATAAGTCGAGACGTGACGTGAGTCATTCGACTTGAAATCGAATTTGCTCCCCTTGGATAGCGTCCCAAGTGCAATAGGCTTCCAGAGCAATCGACCTCCAGGATACAACGACTATGACCTGGTCTCAGCGGTGCACTCACTGTACATGGGCTCGAATCACTTGTAGTCTTAACCCGAACTAGAAAATATTTAAATAAATTTTTTTAAAAAGAAAACTAATTTTCTAATCCATTTCAAAACTTAAAATCAGAAGTCTATTTATAGACTTTGTGAAAACACCCTTTCACAAAAGGTTGTAACTATTGGGTTTAAACCCAAGTGGTGCGACCTTTAGGCTTAAAAGGACACAACTTTTTGAAACAAAATATGAATGGATGCAACCTTTAGACTTAAGTGAAAAGACACATCCATAGGGCACCTATGGCCACGGCCATAGCCTGTCCCAAACCATGCCCATGAGACAAAGCAAACAACAGAATTAAACCAATTGACAGCCAATCTGAGTGATATACGAATGTCAGGAAGAGTTCCGTCATTCCACCATATCCAAGGGGCGATGGTGAACAACAGGGCATCCTAACTGCATAATCACAATAATGAAAAAGAAATTCTCAAGCTATCGCAGATCTATTGTAATATCAGTCACAACAAACCATTAAAAACTGAAAGCATTCCTTTAAATCAAACTAAAATCAACATTAGTTCATAATCATGAATCAAAGCCGTAGGATCAACCCCATCACGCCACAAGTTTCACCTCCTAGCCCTAGCTAGGAGGTTAGCTAACCACAGGCATGAATCACTAACTCTCAAAGAAATAAAAATAAAAGAAAAAAATAAAAACTCTAACTACTCTTTCTTGTGCAGGCACATCCCCCAGCTCTAGCCTTCTCTCCCCACGTCCAAAACCCTCTTTTATAGCTGCTGGAGGCGGTGGAGGGCTGTCGCAGCAATAGTGAAAACCTTTTCGCAGCTAAGTTCGAAGCTTCAAAACTCACCACTTTTCTCGCTTAATTTCCAAAGAAACATCGTCCCTTAGGACGTTTTTGAGTCCTCTACATGATGGACGGTTCAGATCTTCCATATGATGAAAGATGGTGGGCCAAAACTTCCTGAAAAAGTCAATTTTTATGGATGTGCGAAACCTTTCATACCTCTTCGCTGCGTAGCTTGGTGAGCCCCACAGAAGAATTTCTAGAGAAATCCACCCCGTCCATTAGATTTAGGATGAAATTTCAGTAAAGGATGGGTGGTTTTGAACTTCCATTGACGCGGCCCAGAGAAGAAAATACCAAACAATCAGTTTTGAACGTCGTAAAACCGACCTTTTGTGACCTCTGTATCTCACACGTTTGCACGTATGTAAGTAAACTTTTAGAAAGGTTTTGTAGTTTTCAGGCCCCTCTACACGATGGACGGATCAGATCGTCCATACAGGTGATGGGTGGGGCCTACTGTGCTCCACAAAAACATCCAGCGGTCCGTGCGTTCGCTGGCTGAAAACGGCAAGTGCTGTTTCTGGTGAAGATGCGGGCGGGCGCTGGTTTGAATTGGAAAGCAATTGTGGGTGCACGTCTGGCACGTGTATATAACGTGTACACACGCTATACATACGGTCCACTGTGATGCTTATGAGAAATCTGCACCGTCCATCCTTTTTCTCATATTGTTTAAATCATTGGGACTAAAATTGAGGCAGTTCCAGATATCAGGTGGGCCCCAAATTGAAGATTAATGGGCTGATCTGTCTGTTGGCCCACTTCTCGAGATCTTTAATGGCTGAAATTTAATATGTACGGTTAATTTATGGCCCCCATCATATGTATGAAGTTTCAAGTCAATCGGATGGCGGGAACCATGTGATCTTGCATTATGGACCAATTTCCGACCATCTTTAACGTGAACGGCCTGATTTCCTCATATCCCTGGCTTGTAAATCCATTGATCTCATTCCTCTGGAGTCTGTCCCTTACTCTGGTGCCTCTAGCGCATCAAATCAATACTTTTAATACTCTTTTTCAGTCAACGCTCCTAATTACACCCTGCAACAAAAACACGATTAAATTAATACATTAAGCAGTGTCATATTTGTAAATCCATGTAATAACTGGGGTCTAATATACAATATTTGACCCTCAACACAACCCCCAACCAGCATCTTGCTAGTCCCGAGCAAGGTATGCGAAAAAGAAGTTAAGAATTATAGGACAATTTCTCTGAACTCGAATGATTTTTGAAAACAATCTATATTTTAGAAGTCTAAGATTCATGAATGTTTGGCATTACTTCTCCTGGACTCAAGCGCACGGTAAACTTCATGATCAAGTTCAAAGTATTAATCAATCACTTAGAAAAATTCTAAACATTGAGTTTCATGAGTATATAGTCTAATCTTAACTTATCATCATAAAAATCCACTTCTCTATTTCAAGATATCATTGGTAACCAACAAGAGAATTCATGATAACCAAAACTTTCCTCACAGATCATCTTTTCATTCATTCATCTTTTAATTTTTTCAGTAAAAGTAATGCCAAGAAGGGGAATCAAATTCTCACCTACAGGGAGCAAACCTATGGTGAAGACTATACACCCAACCCTTTTCTCATATCATCCATGGGGAATTAATTCCACACCTATAGGGAGCAAACCTATGGTGAAGATTATTCTCCCAACCTTGGGAATTTTCTTTTTCTTCAATTCTTTTTTTTTTTTTCTATTGATCATGATAGGCAAATTTTTCAGGCTGGTTCCTTTCATGCTTAATGATAACCAAGTCAATCGTTCAATATTGAATTGAATCTAAATGTGTAAGCGAGATGTGGCATGTGAAATTGTGACTCAATCAATGTTTACAACTTCTAATTATGGATTAACAATTCAAACTTAACTATGAAATCTAACAGACACTGAATCCAAGAGTTATAAATTACCACCATCACGTATCTTAAAATTCTAAGTGGCTTAGATGACCGTCAAAATCATTTCGAATTCAAAAGAAATTTCAGAAAAATTAATTTTTTTTTTTTACAATTTTTGCTTAAGATTAAGAAAACACTGATTAGGAAACCTAATCTCCCTTAATCTTCATTGTCCTCAATGTAAAAGATGCGAGCATGCAATGCACATGGGACAACGAAAGTAAATGAGAAGTGATGCGAATATAGTACCTGGATAATGAATCGAGAAAGACTTTTCCATAGAG
The DNA here is from genome assembly GCA_037074715.1 of Magnolia kwangsiensis. Classification (NCBI taxonomy): domain Eukaryota; kingdom Viridiplantae; phylum Streptophyta; class Magnoliopsida; order Magnoliales; family Magnoliaceae; genus Magnolia; species Magnolia kwangsiensis. Next base: position 92,881,965 of record CM073585.1, read on the forward strand.
ATCTCAGCATAAAAGCAAGTAAGCACAAGAGAGAAACCAACTGAAGCAACTTATCCTAAAATAATGTAGAAAGCAAACTAACCTAAAACAGCATAAAGCAACCTAACCTAATCCTATGAAAACAGGGAAAAACTACTTGATTATGCCGCAAGGTTCCTCTTCCGGCCAATATCTTGATAAGTTTCTCAGTAAGTTTTTCAACAGTATCATCCAAAGTTCTTTTTTACAATAGGCTTGGATGCCTTGGAGCATGAATGTCCAGAGAAACTTATGTACCTCAACAAAAATTTGTCGTTGATTCGCCTGAGGTATCCAAAGTATATATGATTCACCTGTGACAGAAAAAGTTTCAATGTTAGTAGCACATGGTGAATTAGAGACTACAAGTAAATAAAACTTAGAAAACTTCTCAGAAAGTGATGCAGTCTCGACACATTCCGAAGTTTCAGACTTCGGTTCAATTTTCAGCTCCTCCTCCCTTAATGGTAAACAGTTAGGATCTAGGGAAGAAGGGGCTTCAGAGTAAGGGTTCTCTCGGTTAGTAACAACTTCCGAGGTAATGTCTTGTGAGGCATCCACTATTTCATGTATCATGAGGTCGTCAGAATCCACAAAGTGTGCCATGCATGTAGTTAAAGGGTTGGGACAATTAGCCGAGAGTGCATCGTCTCCTGCATCGACGTCTGTGATGATTTGTCCAAGGATTCCATCGTCTTTTGAAGTGGATGGAAGCATGCTTGTTTGCTCTTGCCCTTCACAGATAGATGGACAATCAATAGGCGAAGAGTTGATGTGAAGACTCTGGTCATTGAAGCTTCTCAGTGGAGGCATTGAATTGTCTAAAGTGTGCAGCTCAAATTGTGGCCTTAATTGGATAGTTTCAAATTCCAGAGTCATATCAAGCAAATCGTCCATCACCCGAATCATATCATCATTCAATTTAGGGCCATGGTCCAAACATGCATCACAAGGGTTGGAAGGGTTAGTTGAAAGTGGTTCATTCGCCACATTCAAATCAGTCATGTCAGAAAGGTGGAGTAGACCATTATAGTTGATAACTTTCCGAACCTCTTGATCATTGGCAAGGGCCACACTTGAGATTAAATCCCAATACTCATCATCGTCGAGTTCCGTGCAGTGTGCATTTGGGATGAGATCACATTCCTCATATTTTATTCGTAGATTGGGTTGAGGTTTGAATAAACTAACCTCTACCTCATTAGTGTAATCATGTGTGTCATGTGAGTGAAGTGTGTCACTATCATTATATTTGAAAGACACCCACGTCTCTTGATCATTCCTTTGGACAGTCATCGAGATTGACTCATCGAAAAATTGAACCATCTGCTCATTAATGGTATCCAACTCCTCATTCGTAATTTCATTTTCTTCCACAAGCGAGCTATGATCACTTTCTTAACATTGTGCTTCTAGATTTGGATGAAGCCGGGATAACCTAGCTTCTTCCTTCTCCATAAAGTGTGATTGAATTATTGGAATTGAGGATTTGAGCAATTCACATGATTGTATGAAAAGTTGATTGAACTGCTCTTGTGCTTTCATGAGTTTCTGAAGTGAATCCTCTTGGATTGTTTCTGATTGGGTTTCAAAGGTAGAGGACCCAAGAGAATTATCACTATGATATATAGTTGGTTCAGCTTCCCAACATTGATGTTTCCTCTGGTTATAGTCATACGGATCATAGGTAGGAGAATCTGATGGTTGGTAATACTTATTATCACTCATAATATAATCACGCATTGTTTTCTTTTTATTGGATGAGTGATAATAATTCTCACTCCCATAGTTATGATAACCCCAACACTCCCGTACTGTTTTGTTAATCTGTGGGGTATAATTGTTCTCCTCCATATGATTGCGTAAGGACTTCTTAATCGGTGGATCATTATATTCTGGTCGGTTCTCTATGATTGTTTCAGGAAAATTATGAGACATAGGTTGATTTATATCATAATCATCATACATCCCTTCAGATTGTTTCGTATGCTCAAAAGCTATCTCAGCATATTGACGTTCCCACACACGCGTATACATGGTGAAACCCTAACTCTGAGTCTACTCCTAAAAGAAAATAAAATAAGAATCCTACAGTAATATGGAAAGTAAAAGGAGAGGAAGTTAGAAAGAAGTTACCAAACTTGGAGTTCTATGTTAAGGTCCTGCAAAACAGAAAAACAGGTTAGTTTCTAATAATTATACAAAAAAAATTCTAACCTAATTTTTTTTTAAAAAAAAAATCCTAATATTAAACTAATCCCAAATCTAATTAATCTCAGAAAAATGTAACCGTCAGTCCTCGGCAACGGCGCCAAAAACTTGTTCACTCCTCAAGTGCAGGGTTGTAATGTAGTAATAAAACTCGGTGAGACCGAGGTCGAATCCACAGACACTGAAACCTGTACGTTATCTGAAAATAACCAGACTAGAACTAGACTAAGATGAAATTTAATCAGGTGAATATGAAGGAATAATTGTGAAATAGGAAACTAAAATTTGTAAAATTCAAGAGTAGGAAACTAGGGATTCAGAGGATCCACTTGTAGAGATCAGGGGGATCTACGGTCAATTCATGAACTCAACTGGACTTCGAGTCCCGTCTTCATCCAGTTGGAAGATATAACCTAAAAATCAATTCTGAACTTTATTTAATCTAGTTTTCAAGAGATCAGATGGGTATAAATTGGAATGGATTCCATCATTAAACCATGCCCATGAGACAAAGCAAACAACAGAATTAAACCAATTCACAGCCAATCTGAGTGATATACGAATGTCAGGAAGAGTTCCGTCATTCCACCATGTCTAAGGGGCGATGGTGAACAACAGGGCATCCTAACTGCATAATCATAATAATAAAAAAGAAATTCTCAAGCCATCACAGATCTATTGTAATATCAGTCACAACAAACCATTAAAAACTGAAAGCATTCCTTTAAATCAAACTAAAATCAACATTAGTTCATAATCATGAATCAAAGCCGTAGGATCAACCCCATCACGCCACAAGTTTCACCTCCTAGCCCTAGCTAGGAGGTTAGCTAACCACAGGCATGAATCACTAACTCTTAAAGAAATAAAAATAAAAGAAAAAAATAAAAACTCTAACTACTCTCTCTTGTGCAGGCACGTCCCGAGCTCTAGCCTTCTCTCCCCACGTCCAAAACCCTCTTTTATAGCTGCTTGAGGCGGTGGAGGGCTGTCGCAGAAGCTGTCGCAGCAATAGTGAAAGTCTTTTCGCAGCCAAGTTCGGAGCTTCAAAACTCACCACTTTTCTCGTTTAATTTTCAAAGAAACACCGTCCCTTAAGACATTTTTGAGTCCTCTACATGATGGACGGTTCAGATCTTCCATATGATGAAAGATGGTGGGCCAAAACTTCCTGAAAAAGTCAATTTTCGTGGATGTGCGAAACTTTTCGCACCTCTTCGCTGCGTAGCTCGGTGGGCCCCACAGAAGCATTTTCATAGAAATCCACCCCGTCCATTAGATTCAGGATGAAATTTCAGTCAAGGATGGGTGGTTTTGAACTTCCATTGACGCGGCCTAGAGAAGAAAATACTCAACAATTAGTTTTGAACGTCGCAAAACTGACCTTTTGTGACCTCTGTATCTCACACGTTTGCACGTATGTAAGTAAACTTTCAGAAAGGTTTTGTAGTTTTCAGGCCCCTCTACACGATGGACGGATCAGATCGTCCATACAGGTGATGTGTGCAGTGACAACTTAGTATGTAACCGTGCATTCTATTACATTTCTAAAGATCAACATTAATATAGTTATTCATTCTATGTACATCATTCACACAAAAATCAACTCCTTAACATGCCCATGATCAAAATGATATGTTATATTTTGTTCTAGCACCAACAGTATAGTATGCCCCATTTATTATTATTATTATTATTTATGATTCAGACCATGCACTCTTGTGCTACCCACCATCAATGGCCATCAAATATCTTCCCAAAATCTCCTATTCGAAATTTTAGACAGAAAGTGGACAGTAAACCATCAACTTGCAGTCCATATAGTTGGACATATAAGATTGTCCAATGGAAGAATATTTAGCTGACACATATTATACATAGTCCGACATATTAGTTAAATAGTATTGGTCACCAATAGTTAGGTGTCCAATATCCCGTGTGCAGTATGACCTATTAATTATACTTTTCATAATCAATTACTTTCATGTTATATGTATGAGCCATGATGCGTTGTTAAAGAAAATTGTTGGTTGTTGTCTGGAGAACAATAAAATACCATTTATGCAAGCCATTAGTTGACAGGTTTGGACCTTCCAATCAAAAATTTTACTGGCATCCTTCATTCACGACAGGACCCATCACATTAATGGTTTGGATTACCTGAGCATGGCTTATAATGATGGATATTTAATAGATGGTAAAAAATGCTCTATTTTGAATTAGTCAGTGGATCATATTTAATGAGTATAGTCCATGTTTATATGCTTAATCCAACCTTATATATGCCTAATATGTAAAGTGATTAGGACCATCCACCTTATAGATCCCATTTAAGAGAGCCACAATCACATATTGCACTATTCAGATAATTCTGGCCATCCAACTCCTAGATTCTCACCTGTTAAAGAAATGGATTATTTGAAAACCCTTGGATGATTCCACAATGAATGGTCCATGTCCCGAACATCAAGACAATTAGGTAATCATTTAGGTCATATGTGTACAAAAAGAAAATAGAGAGATCATTTTAAAATAGTCTGAAGAACATTGATGGTTTTGATCATTGGATAATGTTGAATCTAGGCCTAATGGGGCAACCCTAATAATAAAAGAAAACCGTCGCTTATAATAAAAAAGAAAACTTCTTCAGTTGTTCCCAACCTAAACTTCCAAAAGTGTAAAAGACACCAAGTATATCCATAATTATGAGAAAGTAGAGGGTATTTTCAGATCTTCTCAAAATTTGTGCAACCACCATGAGAATGGATAAGAGCTCTCATCCCTCTGGAAGAATCACCATTTTACATAGCTTAACCTAAGAGATTATACAATATAGAATGCCACTCGTGCTTTCTGTTTGTACAGGGCCCAATATTATCAGCAATCACAACCGTTGGTATTATTATTATTATTATTATTATTTTATATGGACGACCATCATTAATATGGGCGGCCATCATTAGATCATGCCACTTCTCTGTATTGTACAATCTCTTACAGTTGGGTTTTGCTTTTGATGCCATACCAAATACTGGACGATTTAAAAAGAAGTAGCCCAAACGACACATTCATCCATATGACAATTCAGGGCACTCGCCAACACAACAAGGACACGCCTTTCCTCAAAACTAAACACCCGCACATGTAGGACCAAACTTAGAAAACAAGATCTATTTGATTTTTTTTTTTAAATTTCTGATGTATTTCTAAAGATGTGATTTACTAACTCTCTAGATTCTTTACAAAGATAATATGCACCAATTGACCGCTCATCATGGATGGTCATGACCATTATCTGACTTTGGTTAATTTCATATGCATATATCCCAATTGACTTTCATCTTATACCGTTTAAGAAATAGTTACTCTTTAGTTGTAAACAAGGCATAGTTGTAGTACATTCAGATGTAACCATAGTTTTAAATATTTTTCCAATAATAAACCTCAATTCGATTTTAAGATTGTTGGAATATGGAGTTAGAAAAACTATTTAAACAAAATAAATTTAAATTAAAAATAAAAGAAAATTTTTTGATTTATAAAAGTTGAGGTGTGATGTGAGTCACTCAGCTTGAAATCGAACTTGCTCCCCTTGGACACGTCCCAAGTGCAACAGGTTTCCAGAACAATCGACCTCCAGGATACAACAACTATGACCCGGTCCCAATGGTGCATTCATTGTACATGGGCTCGAACCACTTGTAGTCTTAACCCGATCTAGAAAATAATTAAACAAATTTTTTTAAAGAGAAAACTAATTTTCTAATCTATTTCAAAACTTAAAATCAGAAGTCTATTTATAGACTTTGTGTCACCCTCTAAATTCAAAAATCGAGCTCACAAAATTTCTGATATCCGAATTCGGCGCTGACAGCCTCCATAGTACCCCATTCTCGGCTCCCGGCATCCATACACCAGGTTCTGATCATGGGATTCTACGAGAAGGATTTCAAACATGATTTTAACTCGTAAAAAGTATAACCATAAACATAACCCAAGAACAATAACCACAAGAACACTCTCACAAAATCTATTATGATCAAAAACTTTGAGTACAATGCGTATGAAGGGAAATACAAGAGAATGATAATAACAAAAATTCCTAAAGCTCGACTATACGCTCATACTGCGGCGAGGCTACAAATGCGTCCTAGCGTCACCTGCACGTATTAATCATACATAAGCTTATAGAAAGCTCAGAGGGTGGTGTAAGTGTGTGCGTAATATAAGTGTGATCAGAATATAATGTCAGAATAATGCAGAATCATGCTGATGAGTATATGAAAGCAATCAGCCGCACCAAGGCTATGCGGTGCAAGATATGAGTACTATCGGCCATATCAAGACCATGTGATGTGAGATGCAAATTAAGCATGTCAATCCTCATCCAAATCCACATATCAATGCAGCTCATCACTAGAGCATCAAATATCAGTACATTTCTCATTTTGAATAATCATTGGGGTTTAGTACACTCCAAATGGCAATGCCCCTTTCCCATTGCGCAACCCAAGTGAGCATAAAAAACTTCACTATCCACCTGGCCAATAGTCTGTCAATACTTATCCGGCATGTTGATAGCGGACTCATTCACAAGCTGTTTAAACTCATTCTAGCAATGCCCCCTACGCTTGGAGGGGTAAGGCCACACCTCTTTCCAACCGACCATAACACAGTGGGAGACACGGCCTCCTGATATTCGGCCCTCATGCGCTCATGTAACCACTCGGTCTCGACGTTCGAGTTATCCTATGATATCATCAGGTTTAGAGATTTTCATCTAGGGATATCTATGATGCCCCGATACTAGAAACAGTATTTTCGGTATCCAATCCGCCCACTTACGATGTGCCTGTGGAGGCCACAGCCCTGATGTCGCTAGGGTGTATCACAATCACATAAATACAAGTGCATGAGCCACGCAGTCCAATCATGCATCAATCCTGCGCATACTGTGCGCTCATATGGAATAACTTCACCTATCAGGGAGTCCCATAAATCACCTGCACTATAGCATATGCAATAGCTAATCACGTCTCATAACAAACATATAGATGATGCGTATGTGCATGTATCATGATGTTATGCTATACAAACTCATGATCGGCAATGGTAGTCGGTATCAGCAATTGATAATCAACCTCGACGCAAGGTAAGGTCCATATATGGACGGCCGATGATGGATCACTTAAAATCAATGGGGCCTAAGCATTTAAGTTAACCCATGAGAGAATGATGAGAATGAGCCTAACAAGGCTCAAGGGAAGGTCAAAATGTGCACGTCCAACCATCATTGCTCATTAATGTGGACCTTTAACCAACATTGCTCCCAAAGAATAGCGGTCATAGGGTCAACCAGATAATGGGTCCACAGTCTCATACAAGGGTCTAATACACATCAAGATAGGTCTCGCTTATGAGGCATATACGCACCACATTGGGCCTCACTCATGGGCCAATATATATATATATATATATATATATATATATATATATATATATATATATATATATATATATATATATATATAATATCTGGCCGTATCAAATGGATCGTATCAAATGAGCTGAATCAAATGGGTCGATTCAAATGGGCCGGTTCCAAAACCATTCATCTATTATTAGAAATCATTAAAGAGCTTATATATTATATATTTATTTTTTATTTTTTTATTATTACTATTATATATATATATATATATATATATATATATATATATATATATATATATATATATATATATATATATAAGCAGGGTTGCAACGTCCAGCGTCTAGATGGACGGATGGACGAAATGCACACATCAAGTGGATAAAATCCACTTCAACATGAGTCCCACATGGGAGTAGCTCACCATAATTTATATTTATATAATATATTATTTAATATAATAATCATCTAATATATACATATGTGTGTGTGAGAGAGTGAGAACTCCATCATCCAGCCACCGTCCAGCAAGCTAGACGGTGTTGGATGATGTACATACAGCATGGTGGTTCCACGTAATGGGCCATTAGATTTGGATCGAGTTGATATTTATTTTTCCCTTTCATCCGAGCTTGGGTGACCATCCAACCATGCAGGCCCCAAATCGGGATCAAGCTAGCCCACTTGTTGGACGACATGGATAAAATACACACATCATAGGTGGGCCATTAATCAAAGAGAGAGAGAGAGAAGGAGAGAGATCAACGATGATGGAAGGGCCCCGCCACTATGGGCCCCTCTTGTATACAAGCATACATCAAGGTGGGTCCCATCATATGTGGGCCCTCAAATGCAAATCGATGGTAGATCACCCACCTATCACCCTTCTTCTTTAGCTCCTTAGACTTGTATGCTCCTTACCTTCTATTTTAATGGAGGTTGATGGAGAATGAGTGGTTGAGATATGAGATGCGAGGGTGGGAAAGCAGGCCACACATATTTTTGGGAGATAGAGCTTGGACGTTGGAAGCTCTCATGGGATTCGAGAAATTGCTTAGAGAATGAGAGAGAAAGAGAGGTGATGGATTGATATGGGATGGGTGTTGTAAGGAAGGAGATGGAGAGCTATGGGTTTGTTGGAAATTTGGGTAAAAAAGGGATGGGTAGGGAGAGAGAGAGTTGACTTGTGGAAAAGAAGGAATGGATGCTTGTACTTAGGATAGGGTGAGGTGGCATTGAGGTATGGGTGGTGTACTTGACTTTATTGATGGGACATATTGTAGAGATTCTCTCAAAATTCTCAACGCGTGGCGTTTCTTCAGAATGAACATAGGCCTACATCTCCTGGTTCGGGTATCGGATCGGTGCGCGAGTTACGGCGTAAGAACCGCGAAGATGGTGCGTTCGCTAGGGTACAAGTTTCAGGTCAAGCCGACTTCAATATGTAAGACTCGACTTAGGATCACATGCAAACGTAGGATACGGGTCAAGGGTTGCCAGAATTTCAACCGAAAGGACTGTGGAAGCATACAGAACAGTACGGTCAAGGATACAGGTCTTACAACTCTCCCTTTCAAATAAAAATTTCATCCTTAAAATTTACACTATCATTGCAACTAAATATAACTCATAATAGGAGAGGAAACAAAACATCATCATATTAAATAAGAGACAGTATACAAGAAACAACATATAATCAATCGTTAAAGAGATGAGGATAGCGCTCTCGAATCTTGGCCTCACGCTCCCAAGATGCCTCATCAACAGAATGGTAGCCCCACAAAACCTTTACCAAGGGAATGACCTTAGTCCAAATGACTTGCTCCTTCTGATCGAGGATACAAACTGGCTGCTCAATGTAAGAAGCGTCATCATGAATCTCCAGCAGCTGCCAATCGATAACAGGAACGGTCTCTGACCCACACTTCTTCAGCATAGAGACATGAAAAACGTTGTGGATGCCAGACAACTAAGATGATAAGACAAGCCGATAGGCCATGGTGCCAACGCATCTAGTGATCTCGAAAGGTCTTATAAATCCTAGGGCATGCTTGCCCTTCGCTCCAAATTGAATTACGCCCTTCATGGGTGAGACCTTGAGATACAGTTTATCCCCAATAGCGAACTTCAAGGGATGACGCCGGTGATCATCAAAACTCTTCTGTCGACTCTAAGTTGTGTGCATCCTCTGCCTGATGATATCAATAGCCTTTGACGTCTGTGACACAAGCTCTGGACCTAGGAGATGCCGCTCTTCGACCTTGGTCCAATAACTTAAAGATCTGCACGGTCTGCCATATAATGCCTCAAAAGGAGTTATGCCAATAGTCGCTTGATAGCTATTGTCGTATGCGAACTCAGCCAATCACAGGTGCTCATCCCAGCTACCCCCTAAGTCAATCGCGCAGACCCGAAGCATATCCTCAAGGATCTGGTTGACCCTCTCGGTCTGGCCATCGGTTTGCGGATGATACGCGGTGCTGAGATGCAAATTAGTGCCCATTGCTCTCTAAAAGCTCCCCGAAACTAAGATGTGAACTTCGGGTCTTGGTCTGAAATAATCGAAACAGGAACACCATGCAGTCTCACGATCTCATCAACAAATAACCTGGCAAGCTGGTCTGAATGCCAAGTCTCATGAATCGCAAGAAAATGTGCCAACTTCGTCAGACGATCCACGACAGCCCAGATGACGTCATGGCCGCACTGAGTCATCGACAATCCTATAATGAAATCTGTCAATATGTGCTCCACCTTTCATGTCCGGATGCTCAACAACTGTAATAGACCAGGGGGTCTCTGATGATCGGCCTTGACACGCTGGCATGTGTCACACTAGGCCATTAAATTGGCTACCTGAAGCTTCATCCCCGCCTAAAAATACTGTCTCCTCATATCACAATACATCTTCATCGAGCTAGGGTAGATAGAATATCGCGATCGATATGCCTCGGTCATAAGATCTCTGTGTAACTCAGGAATATTCGGGACACACAATCGGTCTCTAAAATGAAGTCCACCATCAGAACCAATCTACCAATCTATCTGACTCTCAAATGTTGACTCTGCTCGGTAATCCTATAACAACTCGTCTATCTGCTGAGCCTCGATCACCCTTGTGACAAGAGAGGGTTGAATCAATAGGCTCGATAGTTGAATGATAGAAGACTGCAGACCAAAATCAAAGTCATACTCTTCTATATCCTTGAGCATCTTCTACTCTTAAATTATCATGTGTGTCACCAGGCCTCGTGGCTGACGGCTGAGGGCTGAGGGCATCTTCCACCATGTTTGCCTTGCTTAGGTGATACAAGAGGTCAAAATCATAGTCCTTCAGGAGCTTCATCCAGTGTCTTTGTCTCATATTCAGCTCAGACTAAGAGAATAGGTACTTCAAGCTCTTGTGGTTAAAGAAGAGCTCGAACCTCACCCCACAGAGGTAGGCCTCCACACCTTTAGTGCAAAGACGACTGCTACCAACTCGAAATCATGCATGGGATAGTTCAGCTCATGGATTTTGAGCTAGTGAGACGCATAAGCCACAGGTTTCTCGTGATACATTAGGAAAACACCCAAGCCAATACACGAAACATCAGTAAATACAATAAATTCATCACTCCCAGAGGGAAGAGTGAGGACATGAGCGGACGTGAGGCGGTCCTTCAGCTCCATAAATGCTCAGTCACATGCGTTAGTCCAAACAAAATCTGTACCCTTCCGAATCAACCTGGTCAACGGGGCTGCAATACAAGAGAAGTCATCAATGAAACACCGATAATATCTCACAAAATCAAGGAAACTACGGATCTCGAACACAGTCATGTGCTGGCTCCACTGACGCACTGCCTCAACCTTTGAGGGGTCCACTGCGACACCCTCCTTCGTTACCACATAACCAAGGAACCTTACTTCCTTTTGCCATAACTCGTACTTCTTTAGCTTCGCATACAGTCGGTGGGTATGGAGGGTCTGCAAAGTAATTTTCAAATGCTGCATATGGTCCTCACGGGTCCTTCAATATATCAGAATGTCATCGATGAAGACCACAACAAACTAATTAAGATATGGACAAAAGACCTCGTTCATCAACTGCATGAAGACTGTAGGTGCATTGGTCAGTTCGAAGGAAATGACCTGAAATTCAAAATGACCATAATGCGTCCTGAAAGCCGTCTTCGGGATGTCCTTCTCTCAAACCCGAATCTGATGATAACCGGAATGCAGGTTAATCTTTGAAAAGAATTGTGCACCCTTCAGCTGATCAAACAAATCATCTATCCTTGGGAGCAGGTACTTGTTCTTAATCGTGACCCAGTTAAGCTCACGATAATTCACGAAGAGCCTCAACAAGCCATCATTCTTTCTGACGAAGAGTACCGGTGCTCCCCACTGAAAACTGCTCGGACGGATGAATCTCAACTCTCGTAACTCATCCAACTGCCGCTACAGCTCTCACAACTCCGTTGGTGCCATACGGTACGGGGCCTTCGAGATGGTGCAGTATCAGGCACAAGATCGATCTGGAACTCAATATGTCGACGAGGCGGTAACTCCGGAATCTCCTGGAACAGTCGGAGAAATCACAAACAATCAACAACTGGTTAATACATGCTGCAATAGGATCCTTAACAGCGTAAGACATCAAATAAGACAATGACTCTCCTCCGGGCTCGGCAACGAACTGAAACTGCGGCAAGCCTGGTATGTAGAACGTGACTGTCCTCGCGGAACAATCCAAGATGGGTAGTACTTGGCAAGTCAATCCATGTAAAAGATAACATCAAAATCTGACATCGGTAGCATGTACAAGTTTGCGGGTAAGAAAATTTCTCTCATTAACACGAGACAAGACGAACAGAAGTAGCCTAATACTATAGTCTTCCCCAAAGGCGTCGATATGGTCAACCCCTCTTGAGCAGACTCTATCGGCAATCCAGTCAAACGAAAAAATTCCTCAGACATAAATGAGTGCGAAGCACTGGAATAAATTAAAACACTAGTGATGCATGCAAAGACTAGAAGTATACCCTTAACTACTCCTCAAGAGGACTGTGGGTCCTGCTGAGCTGCATAGAACCTATCTTGAGCTGGCTAGGGAGGTTCCTATCCCCTCTGAGGTCTCCGGTTCTAATGCTGCCTCTGCGGCACCCTCTATTGTTGTCTCTGCTGCTTATGGGGTCTCGGTGACTGAGGTAGATGTGGTCGTTGCTGCGTTGGAGGCTGTTGTGGCCCTCTCGACAGCTGTAGATGAGGGCGCGGGCACTCATACACCCGGTGTCTAGTCCCACCACATCTATAACAAGTCCATGTAAACGACTGCTGGGATGGCATAAGAGGTGTCACTGGTCCTACTAGTGCTATGGCAGATGAGTGGATCCTGTGCCTTTGTGGTCGTCGATGCTCTGAAAATTAATGGAGGGGGCCTGCCTCTTTCGACCTCTCCTCTGATCTCGATCGCTCTATATGCCGGCCCACATAGTCTTGTAAATATGAGCCTTTTGTACTACCGCATGAAAGTTTAGGAGCTCATACCCAATAACACGGCCTCGAAGACGGTGAGATAAGCCATTTTCGAAACGGTGGGCCTTCCGCCCCTCATCATCAACTAAATACAGTGCAAACCTTAATAGTGTCACAAAAAGGGTCGCATACTACGCCAAAGACATGTCCCCCTGCACCAGAGTCTCGAACTCTAACACTCTCTGACGACGAATGTGGTCGGAAAAGTACTACTGCTCGAATCAATCAATAAAATCCTCCCATGTCCAGACAAAATTAGACCTTACAACACGGGTAACGGAGGTCCACCAATGCTTGACCTCACCCTGGAGAAGAAATACTGCCAATAGGACTCGCTGCTAGGTTGTACATGTCATCGTATTAAAAATCTTCTCCACATCGGAGCGCCATCTCTCGGCTGCTGTCGGATCTGGCTCACTCTGAAAATGCGGAGGATCGAGTTGTCTGAACTCTCAAAGAAGGCTGCTCGGGTGCTCCTGCTCTACCTGGGTTGGGGAAACAAATGAGTGTCTGCCCTGTCCTTGAAGCGCAACCGTCACAGCCTGTAACATCTGCTGTGACTGGGAGGCACTCATAGGTACGGTCGGATCTGTACTGATCTCAGGTGGAGGAATGACATTATCAGGCTGGGGAATAGGGATCTCAGGGGGTGGAGCAGGAGTTGTAAGTGGTAAAGCGAGAGCCTCGGGTGGTAGAGCGAGAGTCATTCGGGTCGCTCTCCTGTGTGGCATGTCCTATAGGAAGAATAAGGACACCAATCAACTTTGAGAATCGCACGAATACACGCACATTAGAGAACTAAATCGAAAGGTTACACACTCCGAACCTAATCGTCCTAAACTCATAGCAAACATGTGATATTATTTACAGTTATTCCTAAGTTATGCTCTGATACCAACATCTACCACGCCTCAAACTCGAAAATCAGGCTCAGAAAATTCTCAATCGTCGAATCCGGCGTTGACAGCATCCATAGTACTCCATTCTCGGCTCCCGGCATCCATACACCAGGTTCCGATCCTGGGATTATACGAGGATTTCAAACATGATTTTGATTCGTAATAAGCATAATCATAAATATAATTCACGAACAATAACCACAAGAACACCATCACAAAATCTACTATGATAAAAAACTTTGAGTACAATGTGTATGAAGGGCAATACAAGATAATGATAATAACGAAAACTCCTGAAGCTCGACTATACGCTCATAATGCGGCTAGGATACAGCTACGTCTTGGTGTCACTTGAACACATCAATCGTGCATAAGTTTATAGAAAGCTTAGAGGGTGGTGTAAGTGTGTGCGTAATATGATTGCGCTCAGAATGTAATGTCAGAATAATGTGGAATCATGTTGATGAGTACATGAATGCAATCAGCCGTACCAAGGCTATGCGATGCAAGATATGAATGTTATCGGCCATATTAGGACCATGAAATGCGAGATGTAAATCAAGCATGCCAATCCTTATCCAAATTCATATATCAATGTAACTCATCATTAGAGCATCAAATATTAGTACAATTCTCATTCTAAATAATCACCGGGGTTTAGTACACTCCAAATGGCACTGCCCCTTTCCCAGGAGTATAGCGCAAGTGAGCGTAAGAAATCTCACTATCTGCCTGGCCAATAGTTTGTCAATACTTATCCGACACGTCGATAGCGGACCCATTCACGAGCTGATCAAACTCAGCCTAACCCCCTACGCTCGGGCGGGTAAGGCCACACCCTTTTCCAACCGACCACGACATAGTGGGAGACGCGGCCTCCTTGTATTCGGCCCTCGTGTGCTCATGTATCTACTTGGTCTCGACATTAGAGTCATCCCCTGGTACCATCAGGTTTAGGAATTTTCACCTAGAGACATCTATGAAGCCCCAATGTTAGAAATAGTATTTTTGGTATCCAATCTGGTCACGTACGATGTGCATGTGGAGGCCATAGTCCTTATGTCACTGGGGCATATCACAATTACACAAATGCAAGTGCATGAGCCACGTAGTCCAATCATGTATCAATCCTGCGCATACTGTGCGCTCATGTGGGATAACTCCACCTATCAGGAAGTCCCATAAACTACCTGCACTATGACATATGCAATGGTCAATCACGTCTCATAACAAGCATATAGATGATGCATATGGGCGTGTATCATGATACTATGCTGTCACAAACTCATGATCGGTAATGATAGCCGGTATTGGCAATCGATAATCAACCTCGACGCAAGGTAGGGTCCATAGATGGACGGCCGATGATGGATCACTTAAAATCAATCGGGCCTAAGCGTTTGAGTTAACCCACGAGAGAATGATGAGAATGGGCCTAACAAGTCCTAAGAGAAGGTCACAATGTGGACATCCAACCATCATTGCCCATCAATGTGGACCTTTAACCAACATTGCTCCCAAGGAATGACACTCATAGGGTCAACCGTATAATGGGTCCACAGTCTCATATAAGGGTCTAATACACATCATCATGGGCCTCGCTTATGAGGTATATACGCATCACATTGGGCCTCACTCATGGGCCAATATATATATAACATCGAGCCGTATCAAATGGATCGAATCAAATGGGCCGAATTAAATAGGCCGAATCAATGCGTCGATTCAAATGGGTCGATTCAAATGAGCTGAATCGATTGGGTCGAATCAAATGTGCCAAATTAAATGAATCGAGTCAAATGGGCCAAATCAAATGGGCCGGTTCCAAAACCATTCAACCATTGTTAAAAATCATTAAAGAGCTTAGATAAAAAAATATGAATCATATCCAAAGGATCAACTAGCCAATACCACAAATGGCAGTGGTGATAATGATTCACACCATTAAATTCCAGTGGGCCCCACCATAGTATTTATTTTTCATCCTATCTATTTATAAGGTCACAAGGACCTGAACTGGGAGGAAAAAATAAATATTATATTGATTCAAAACTTTTGTAATCCCAAGAGGGGTTTCAATGATAGACATTCAAATCCACTGTTGTTGTAGTGTGGTCCACCTGATAACTGGATCTATCATATTTTAGTCTCAAACCCTGAGACAAGCTTGCCATATGAATGGACGGTTTGGACATAACGCATACATCAATGGGCCCCACACAGGGGAATAGATAGATGGTGTGGATACAATAAATACATCACCGTGGGGCATGCAGCTGCTGCTGCACGTGCAGCACCATACGTGTGGGGTCCCACCATGTTGTGGTTGGAATACAAACATCAAGGAGGGGTGGATCCCACCTACTTGCTGACGTCAATACATCACTATATAGCTGGTGTATGGACGTCCAGCAATCCACTAATGTGGATGATTTATCACGTAGGGCCCACAACAATGTAATCTATATATATATATTTATTCATATTTAAGCAGGGTTACAATGTCCAGGGTCCAGATGGACGGCTCGACGAAATGCTCACATTAAGTGGATGAAATCCACTTCAACGTGGGTCCCACAAGGGAGTAGCTCACCGTAATTTATATTTATATAATATATTATTTAATATAATATATCATCTAACATATAAATGTGTGTGAGAGAGAGTGAGAACTCCAGCGTCCAGCTAGTCTAGCCACCATCCACCAAGATAGACGGTGTTGGATGATATACATACATCATGGTGGTCCCATGTAGTGGGCCACTAGATTTAGATCGAGTTGATATTTATTTTTCCCTTTCGTCAGGGCCTGGGTGACCATCCGACCATGTGGGCCCCAAATCAGGATCAAGGTGGCCCACTTGTTCGACAACATGGATAAAATACACACATCATAAGTGGGCCATTGATCAAAGAGAGAGAGAGAGGGAGAGAGATCGGCGATGATGGAGGGGCCCGCCACTATGGGCCCCTCTTGGATACAAGCATACATCAAGGTGGGTCCCATCATATGTGGTCCCTCAAATGTAAATCAACGGTAGATCACCCACCTATCGACCTTCTCCTTTAGCTCCTTGGACTTGTATGCTCTTTGCCTTTTATTTTAATGGAAGTTGATGAAGAATGAATGGTTGAGATGGGAGATGAGAGAGTGGGAAAGTGGGCCACACATGTTTTTGGGAGAGAGAGCTTGGACATTAGAAGCTCTCATGGGATTTGAGAAATTACTTAAAGAATGAGAGAAAAAGAGATGATGGATTGATATGGGATGGGTGTTGTAAGGAAGGGGATGGAGAGGTATGGGTTTAATAGAAATTTTGGTAAAAGAGGGATGGGTAGGGAGAGAGAGAGAGAGAGAGAGAGAGAGTTGACTTGTGGAAAAGAAGGAATGGATGCTAGTATTTAGGATAGGGTGAGGTGGCATTGAGCTATGGGTGGTGTATTTGACTTGATTGATGGGACATGTTGTAGAGATTTTCTCAGAATTAGCAACGCGCGGTGTTTCTTCAGAATGAACGTGGGCACACATCTCCTACCCCGGGTATCAGATCAGTGTGCGAGTCATGGTGTTGCAACCGCGGCGACGGCGCAGTCGACATGGTACAAGTTTCTAGTCGAGTCGAGTCAATTTTGGTATGTAGGACTCGGCTTAGAATCGCGCGTAAACATCGGATACAAGTCGTAGGTTGACGGAATTCGAACGGGAGGACCGCTGAGGCCTACGAAATGATACATTCAAGGTTATGAGTCTTACACTTTGTGAAAACACCTTTAAGGGTGTAAAGACACCCTTTCACAAAGGGTTGTGATTATTGGGTTTAAACCCAAGTGGTGCGACCCTTAAGCTTAAAAGGTCACAACTTTTCAAAACAAAATATGAATGGATGTAACCTTTCAGACTTAAGTGAAAAGACACATCCAGAGGGCACCTATGGCCACAGCCATAACCCATCCCAATGGATATTTTGAAACACCAAATTATTTTAAAATAATTTAAAATACAACAGTAATTTCCTACGAGGAAGTTTTCTAGTGTGAATTAGTGAATTAGTTTTCATCCTATGCCTTAGTGGCCCACAATAGATATGACTTGGTTAATCGCCATTGTTTCTTATAGTTTGAAACAGCTGATATTTGGATTTCACAATCTTATGGATCAAGCCATGGAAAGAGTCGTCAACACAGATGGATGATGGTGGAACTTGGCTATCCAAACATGCCCTAAAATTGAGATAGATCAAAATCTCATGCAGACCACATCATGAGAGAATTGTGGTGATCGAATGCCCACCATTAAAAACTTCCTAGGGCTAATTATAATGTTTTTTGCCATCTAAGTTGTCGATTAAGTCGAAAAGACTTGGATGAAAGGAAAACACAAATATCAACTTCATCCAAAACTTTTGTAGCCCCTAAATTATTTTTAATGCATGGTGGCCATTAATCAATATTATTTTATGTGGTGTGGTTTAGATGAAATTTAGATCTACTATGCGAATTTTTGAACTCATGTCTTGAGATAATCTAAAAAATTAAATGAACGTCACATGGATCACCACAATGCCTATAGAGCACTCAATAGCTATTAAGAGTGTTGGTAGGCAATTCGCATCCCAAACAAGTGGTCAAATGCAATTGCTGTCATATTCTCTTTTCTGAATTTCTAGCTGTCATATTCAAGGTATTTAACAATGATAATGATGTTTGTAATAGTTATTATTGTCACTGGAATTTGGCTATCAGATACAATTAATTAGTCATAGAGGTACGCTCATCGATGGACTTGCAAAGAAATTAAAAGATATAAACAACGAAGTACGTCAATAACAGTTGTGGACCATCTAATGCTTATGTTAGGCTGGTAGGCTTGGATCAATTGCTTATGTTTGGGTTTTTTTTAGCTTACCTCCTCTTGTTTAGGGTATTTGTACTTATAAGGTCATTAGACAGTTCCAAAATCAGCCCAAATCCTTCTTTTCTAGTTTCAAGGGAGATTCTTTCCGAATTTCTCATGGTCAACCTAGTCAACTCGTGGTGTTATGGAGCTTGGGGCCTAAGTTGTTTACCTTGTGAGTCCTTGTCCCGTGTTTGTATTGTTGGAAATTATACAGATTAATATTATTTCTGTATAATGTGGAAAATGAAAAATAAAAAATTAGCTTGAATAAGGACAAGCTAAAGCACGTCTAGGACGTTGTCCTTAAAGCGTTATTTACCCATACTCAAGTGAATTGAGTATGCTGATATGTTACGGGCAAACCACTTCTAGGATATGACGAGCCTGGTGTGGTTTATGTTTAATAAATACGAAGGCCCACAAAATGGAATTCTGTTACACTCAGTCAGCAGAAAAATAATAAAAGAGAAAAAATCCCAAAAGGAAAAAGAGAGAAGAATATGTATGTAAATGAGACCACTACATTGGTATATTCTTCTTGTTCTTCAGCCATTGGTTCAATTGAACCGTTCTAGACTACACCGTTGGTCTGTTCTTTAATAAAAAGTTCAACCCTTGTTGTCTTGCTAGAATCACTGGAGTATAGGAGAGGAGTGGTTAGCAGTCTTAGTTCATATGGGTCTACTGGAGTGGGTTGAGATTGGAAATCCATCCAGGCCCTCCTTTTATAGGCTATGGTGGATGGGAGTTATGGTCCAGGAACATAAATCCCATTAATGCAATTTCTAACTGTTAAGAAACTAGCCATTTTATGGTCGTTTCTGACTGATGTGCATGGCCCATTATAGTAGTTGCATGCTGACTATTATGAGAGCTGGCTAGCCGTTTTCTAGCTGTTGGGCTAGCCATGCAATAGTTTCGACATAACTACTGCAATCAAGTCCATAGTTGTTACATATTTGTGTAACAACTATATTTTCAGCCTCAATATAATCAGAGGGACTCTCATTCAGTCCTTTAGATTTCATCCAGCCATCCACCTGCCTTAGCCACTTAGTCGCAACGTGACTCGCACATGTCTCACTCCAGTTCGCTCAAGGTTACGAAAGAGCGATACTCTGCGACACGATGCGGATGTGCGAAGTGTAAAGTGTGCCACTAACACCTCTACAACCATATGCCTCACATGCCCACACCCTCGCACCAAGCCCATGCCCGTGCCCGAGCCTGAGCGCGAGCGTGTGATCTTCAGACTATGTAAGCAAATATTATAGTACTCCAATAATTTCATTTAAACCCAAAAAACTTCTCTTTTTTCAATGTGGGACTATTCCCAAAAACCCACAAAAAGATATTTTTCAAACACTTTTTATAATATATATTATTATTATTATTAAAATATATATTAAAATCAATATTTTGCAACAATCCTCCACTTGATTTTAAAAATAAATTTTTTTCAAAAAAATATTTCTACCAGAATAATCAGCTTATATGCATAAAGAAAGATATCTTTTGATTTTAATCTTCCTTTAGTGTAAGTATCTTAAAACTCTGTTAAAATGACTGATAGCCGCAGCGTTGAACTAGTTATTCCTAGATAACAAAGTCGAAGAAACCACACACATATTCGTTATATGTTAATTAGAGTTCTCATAATCTTACTCAGCACAATTAATGACCATGTGCTTATCCTATTTCGTGAATGATCCCGAGAGAAAACTCCTAATTCTCATAAAAGACGACACCATCTTGACGTTCATCTACGTGAAATCCTTCCAGTGTCTCCGTTACTATAAGACACTTATCTTATAAACTAGATTTCATTAAGAGTTATAAGACTTAACCCTCTTTTGTAACGCTTAGCACTTATCTATTATGGATGAGATTTTATAATTTAGTGCTGAAAGTTTTTTATATATCAATAACTTATTCTTACCCATTAAACCTAAATTTAAAAATTTTCTAACTTTAAATTGGGTTACCATCACTGGTCGAACTTTGGTTGAAGAATTTCGACCCCATCCCTCTAGATGTAGCTTTTACTACCTCTCTCGGTAAAGGTTTAGTGAAAGGGTCTTCCAGTTTATTGCTTAATTTCACATAAAAAATAACAATAATTCTATCTCGAATCAATTATCTTACATAATCATGTCGAAGACTGATATATCTAGACTTACCATTATAAGTGCCGTTGTAGGCTTTAGCTAATGTGGCTTCACTATCACAATGTAGTGGTATAGCCAATATAGGCTTTACACAGAAATGAATTTCTAATAGAAAATTCCTTAGCCACTCAACCTCTTTGTCTGTTGCAGGCAGGGATATGAATTCAAACTCCATAGTCGAGTGCGTTATGCAAGTCTATTTCTTAGATCTCCAAAATACAATTGCACCTCATATGGTAAATACCCACCCTGTAGTAGACTTGTTGTCCCCTGCACTCAATATTCAGCTCGCATCGATATATCTTTCCAATGCAGAAGGAAATTCTGAATAAAATAGTCCTAACTCTTTAATTGCTTTTAAGTAACCAAGGACTGCTGATTGTATTTCAGTGTTCAGTACTGGGATTACTAGTAAATTTACTGAGTTTACTCAGAGCATATGTGATATCCGGTCTAGTGCATTGCATAACATATATAATACTCCATATAGCACTCGCATATTCTAATTGTGCAACTGTTCTTTCGTTATTCTCTTTTAGCTTGATACTTGGATCAAATGTGATATTTACTTCTTTTATATTTAGATGGCTAAACTTATATAGTATGTTCTCAATATAATGAAATTGACACAAAGTATAACCCCTACAATATTTTTTAACTTTGATACCTAAGATGGTATCAACTAGTTCAAGATCCTTCATTTTGAATACGGAAGATAAAAACCTCTTTGTTTCAGTCACACCTTACATTTTATTACTTATTATTAACATGTTATCAACATACAGACAAATAATAACGATACAACTACCATCTACTTTAGAATATATGTATTTGTCAACTACATTATGCATGAAACCATGAGATAGTATTTTAAAATCAAACTTCTCATGTCATTATTTTGGTGCTTGTTTTAATCCATACAAATATTTGACTAATGTACATACTTTGTTTTCATTTTCTGGTAGAACGAAATCTTCAGGTTGTTTCATATATACCTCGTCATTGAGGTCACCATTCAAGAATGTGATCTTTACATGTATTTGGTGGATGTGAAATGATGTATGAAGCTAGTGTAAATAATATCATAATGGATGTTATCCTAACTACAGGAGAGTATGTGTCAAAATAATCTATCCCTTCTTTTTGTCTAAAATCCTTAGCTACTAGTCAAGCTTTAAAGGTTTGGATAGTCCTATTAGTATGATATTTCTTTCTAAATACCCACTTACAACCTATGGGTGTACAACCTGGAGGTAAGTTAACTAGTTCACATATTTGATTTGACATTATAGATTCTATTTCATCATTTATAGCTTCTTTTCAGAAAGCTAAGTCTCTAGAGGATATAGCCTCCTTATATGTTTTAGGATCATCTTCTATAATCATTATTATAGGTATTTATCTTATAACATTTTCTCTATCTTCTTCTAGAAAATGGAAAATAATGCGTTGTGAGTCTATGTAGTTATCTCTTAGACTCTTCTCTATTCTTATTGTAACTCCCTGAAAATCGGAGGTCGAGTAGGAGTTCAATTCCCGAGTTCCAACGCATCACTTATGCAACACAATTTGTGATGATTGTATATTGTCCATATTGGTGCATAAAACATGAATGAGATTAAGCTAAAACAACAAAACATAATCCAGGGACAGTTGAGATTCGCAAGCGGAAGACTGAAATGAAAATATAATACGTATAAACTAAAGTAGGTCCCCGAAGTATATATATATATATGTATTGTCAGGTCAATAATTACAAGTCAATAATTACAAGTATTATTTTTAAAATACAAAATGTTAAGGTCCACTACAAGTATAAGCCCTGAAGCCCCGTCAACCAGAACGGTCTATAGAAACCCACTTGAATACTGTATATAGGAGAATACCTGTAACACCTCAGATTTTGGCCAATCTGGGATTTGACGTCCTTAGGCAGTGGGTCAACTAAAACACCTGAAAAATCGCTCAGAACCCAATTTCATAGCCAAAGAAACCACTTAGGATTAATTCCTTTAGAAACTAAGTATAAGTAAGCTAGCGCAACGCTAGAGTAGCTGGGAAATAGTCCTTGATCACTTTAAATACGTTTTACAAGACCCAAATCGAGTAGAACGAATGACTCTATAATACTTTATAACCTTGGATCAAACTCTAAGCCGGTTTGTTCTCTGGACCTCTTTGAAACTTTGTATTGGATCTAGACCGCGCGTCAAAAGTCCGATATCTGCTATCTTAGACCGTTAGGACCGCCTAGCTGGACTTGATAATCATTTCGAAAATCAAGTCCAACCGATAATCACAAGCTATTTCATTGAGCCCGGACTGAAGAGAGTGCGAATAGGGACAGATTTGGAATTTAAAATTCAAATCTGGCACACGACTTGACGTGTCAGTATTAAGCGTTCTGACCATCAGAATTCAGTCAAATTACACCCTCGGATCAGGAAAAATTTCTATTTCATATCATGAGACTTGCAGGCCTGATCTACGTGCGGTGACCGCTGAACTGAAAATGGACCGCCACGTGCGATCTGTGAACCCTGCCGGACTAAAAACTTGATGTATGCTAGATCCAATATGCATGAGCTTAAGTCCGACCGCATTTGGCCAGGGAACCTCCAGAAATGATCTTTTGGACCGAAACAGCCCCGAATTGGACATACCTCAAGTATACATTGTACCCGAGCCTATTTTGGACACATTTGAGCTTATAAAAGGGGTTGAAACCCTCACTCCTCTCTCCCATCCGAATTTGCAAAAAGCCCTAGATTGGGAGAGAGAAAAGGTGAGAGTTTGTGAGAGAAGGTGGGAGAGAATTCTCTGCTGCTTGTGCCACGTGCTGCAAGTAGTTAAGCCACGCGCTCCAATCACTTTGCCGATGATTTCTTCACTTTTCTAGGTAAGAAAATACCCTAAACTCTTGCTGATTTACTGATCCTTCGTTTTCGTATCTAGATAGCTGATGTATGTTGTAAATCAGGTTATCTAGTCGCCGTAAACGAAGCGTATACACTCCGTTCGAAACGATACGTTTATAAGAGATAAGGTGCGGATATTAGATGCTTTGATTGACTGTTTTCAATGCTTTCAATGTCGTTTAATAGTAGATTATTGACGGCAATGCCGTTTGACATGTACAACATGCTGTCCGTTTCCTGTTTCGTGAACCGGCAAAGAATATGAGATTTAGGGCATTTTAGTCATTTATAGGAAGTACTGTTTTCATGCATATTTTTCTGATGTGATTGACATGGTTTATTGTCGCATTAGAATGTTAAGAATACATGCATAATTATTTTGGCGAAGAGATTCGCCTAAATGCTCACTTCGGGTCGACATACTATATGTAGACTTAAGTGTGTAGTGTAAGTGTTTGTATAAATGCTTGTATTAGTATGTATTGAATTAAATGATGTTATGAATTAGTTTGAGATTGATTTCTCAATTAATATGCTGGTGTAAATGGTTTCCTACATGTTAGCCATATGCATGATTTCATTATATGAATGAAATGCATATGCTTGATGATTCACTTAAGTTGTATGTTATGACATGTGTTTGATGATTTCATTATGATTTAGTTTGAGATTGAATTCTCAATTAATATGCTGATGGAAATGATTTCCTATATGTTGGCGATATACATAATTTCATTATATGTATGAAAGGCATGTGTCAGATGATTTACTTAAGTTGTACATTATAACATGTGTTAACATGCTCACATGGTTGTATTTCATTTCCAATATTCTCACATGATTTGTTGATGTGATTCCATATGTTTGGGACTATGCCTAGTCCAGGCAGTCGGTAACCGAGAAATATCGTGGTTGGCTTATCTTTGCCACGAACGAGGCGTCGATGAACGCGAGTTGGCAGCAGTGGTTAGGCCACGCGAAGTGTTTCACGCACTTCATGTCGTTCGACTTGCGATGCGCTCGTGCTAGTCAAGCCCGTCAAGTAACCCGACTGGCCGTTGTATGTTCACCCTGCATGAGTTATAACTGCTTGAACCTAGGGTACTGAACTTACCATTGTAAACCCTGTTAACCATGGTACCTTGATCCACGAAGACTCATGAGCCGGGCATGGTGGTATGGGACACCGTGGTCTAGCTGTCGGCCTACGCTGGGGTCACAAACCTTCCCGTAGTGACCAGTGAGCACCTAGTCTCGTGAGCAGATTATGGTAGTATGGGACACTATATTCTTGCTGTTCGCCTACACTGATCAGGCGACGAGTCCTTTGTAGTGACCGCGAGCGTATTCTGAGTCTACGGGAGGCGACGACCCTTCAGTAGCAGTAGAGTACAGTAGGCCTGTATTGATAAGGTGATGAGGGAGCGGAGCAACGAATGCGTGCAACAGTCCTGGCAGCCCTTGCAGCAACATACAAAATATACATCGTATGAGATTAGTAGGAGTGACGACCCTAGACAAGATCAGTGTTGGGATTGATATAAGGGAAGTACCTTAGTTTTCCAATCCTGCTGTTTGAATGGACTAATAACAACTCAGAAATCATATCACCATACCATTGCATGTGCCTGAAAGATGTGGAGCACTTGAGGGTCGATTGCATGCCGCGGTCGTAAGATGGTGTCGTATGAGGGAGATCGTCGGTGAGGGCATACATCACGTCATGTCATATTGCATTAACAACAGTATTAGGATTGTCTGATTTACTGCTTTACTATTATCGCATGATTGATTTGAGAACATGTTAATCTTTACTCTCTTATCCCACTGAGTTGATCACTCACTCCCACGTTACGGGACGGTGTTCCTGGACACCCACCAGACCCTTTTGTGATTGCAAATGATGGCGCGGCCTGCGAGGCGGAGCTGGAATTGATGATGATGAGGAGGATTCCTCCTTTATGCGTGTTCTGATTGATGGGATTACAGGGAGGTTGATTAGATACCTTGACACTTATCATTTTATATTTTTAGAACACTCATGTATATCCTTTTAGTTTACTTTTGGAGTATACATGTATGTATATAACCTGGTAACATATTCACACTCTGGAGACATACAACAGTTTATATATGTTATACATACTATCACAGTCTTCCGCTTGTAAATTTAACCGTCTCTGGAGCGTGATATGCTGTTTTAGCTTAATCTCACTCATGTTTAATACATTAACACAGACAACATTCAATCATACACATTTATGTTGCATAAATAATATTTTAGAACTCGAGAGTGGAGTTTTTACTCGACCCTCCGATTTTTGGGATGTTACAATACCTCCTCGTCGTCCTTGAAGTCTTGCTTCGCCTCGTAGGCTGTGCCATCATCTAAAACTACGACAGAGTCTGGTTGGTGTTTAAAACACCGTCCCAGAATGTGGGAGTGAGTGATCAACTCATTAGAGCTATAAAGCAAATGTTAACATGCTATCAATTCAGTCAAGCAGTAATGATAAAGCAGTACAGTAACCATATCCTAAATACTCTTGTTAATGCAAGAATAATATGTGATAATGATGTATGCCCTCGCTTATACTCCCTCAGTGTCTTCATCTCAAGGCGCGCATGACATCCTCCTGAAAGTGCTCTTCCTCGTCAAAGCACATGCAGTGCGGTGCATGCACATGATTAATCAGGTTCTTTCTTAGGTTTATTCATATAACAGGATTAGGAAGCTAAGGTACCTCCCTTATATTAATTCCCAAAGAATGATCCATTCTAGGGTCGTCAGTCCTAACAAATCTCATACGATGTTGTAGTTCTAGGTCACTACAAAGGGCTCGTCACCTAATCAGTGTATGCCTAGTTTATACTCTAGTTGCTACGGAAAGACTCATCACCTCAACGCAGTTTCAGAATATGCTCGAGGTCACTATAAAGGGCTCGTCACCTAATCAGTGTAAGCCAACAGCTCAAATATAGTGTCTCATACCACCGTATTCAGCTCACGAGTCTGGGTTGCTCACTAGTCACTACGAGGAGGCTCGTCACCCCAGCGTAGGCCGACAGCTCAACCACGGTGTCCCATTCCACCATGCCTGGCTCATGAGTCTTAGTGGATCGAGGTACCATGGTTTAACAGATTTTTACTGGTGAGTTGGGTACCTTAGATTCAAGCAGTAACATCCATACATGGTGAACATACATTGGGTCAACCGGGTTAGTTAACAAACTTGACTGGTACGAGTATACATCGAGCCGATCGACATGGAGCGCGCAAGCAACTCCGTGTGGCCTAACCACTGCCGACAAGCAGTGTACGACTCGGATTCATCCGATGTGTCCGTCCTGGATAAACAGTTCGGCCACCAATCACATGCCATTACCGATTACCTGGACTACATCATAGCCCCAAGCACACTCCAAATGATAGCATTCACATAAAGTAATCCACATAGCATGTGACAACAGAAATCAGATATAAAACTTACTTGAGCAATTTAACAAACACGTACTACACATACTATCATATATAGGCATTTCATCCATACAACATATAAGGTTATATAAAGGGTACTATAACCATAGTTATAAGAATTGAGAATCTCATCTCAACACCTGCAATACATACATTTAAACATGTATTTTCACCTTCAGGCATTTTTTCAAACACTTAGGCTATACATATCAAATACATGTAATAAAGTAATTATAACAACTATTATAGCAAATCCCTTATAAAGAGTTCACCATACGTACAACCATCATGTATTCTTAGTCATCAAACATGGCAAACACAAATCATAATTCCATATTCATTTAGGCATTTCAACAAACACATGGGATGCATTATAATCAACATAGTTGATATCTATATGTAATATATGAAAAACTTCGTATCTAGACACATGTGGCAGCAATCAAGTCAGTCATAAACTATTACTGACATTGAAAGCCTTGAAAACCATAACCTAAACACTTATAGCCTGCACCTTACGCCTGTAAACACATAACGGATTCATTTTAGACACTTAGTCTTTGTCAACGGCAGAATGATAACCTATAGTATGAATTAGGTTAGCTATTTCATCACTTACACTATATGAAATCCTAAAACAGATTTTGGTTAGGTTTTCTTACCCAAGTACGTTTTTGGAAACGCCGAAATGGTGATACATATGGGATGGTTAAGTGCGTGGAGTAGCAAGATCAGATCGCAGGAATAAGCTCCAACTCTCTCTCTCTTTCCTTCTCTTTCTTCTCTTCTCTCACATAGGATTTTAAGGCCCTTATATAGGCCCAGAATTGATGGGAATTGCCTCAGGGCCAAGGTATACTTAGGTTATAGCCAAATACTGGCCATTTCGGTCCAACGGAGTACTTCTGG
Organism: Magnolia kwangsiensis; assembly: GCA_037074715.1. Taxonomy (NCBI): domain Eukaryota; kingdom Viridiplantae; phylum Streptophyta; class Magnoliopsida; order Magnoliales; family Magnoliaceae; genus Magnolia; species Magnolia kwangsiensis. Next base: position 92,910,414 of record CM073585.1, read on the forward strand.
AGGCCCCTTTGCTGAATGTGGTCGGACTTAAGCTCCCTGTTATTGGATCCAGGTCAAGCTAAGTTTTCAGTCCGATCGAATTTACAGATCGCCCGTGGCAGACCAGTTTCAGTTAGACGGTCACCGGTATTCGATCAAGGCCACAAGTGCACTGACATGTGTGAAAAATTTCTCCTGATCCGAGGGTATAATCGGGTCAGATTCTGACAGTCTGAATCCTTATATTTGGCCCGCAAGCGACACAACTCAGTTTACTTAAGTTTGGATTTTATTTCTAAGGATGTTCGCGTTTCTCACAAACTTTGCTCCAGGCTCAAGCAAATAGTTTTGGGATACCATCTGGACTTGATTTCTAAGGTGTACGTCAAGTCCAGCAAGGCGGTCATAATTGTATAGTTTTGTAGTTATTGGACTTTAGACGCGCGGTTCGGGTCCGATACGGAGTTTCCAGATGCTTCCGAGAGCAACTAGGTTTAGAGATTGATCCTAAGTTTTAGGGTAATGTAGCGTTAACGATTTAACAGGTTTTGGGTCTTGCAGATCGTATTTAAAGTGATTAGTGCTAATTTCACAGGTAATCTAGTTCAGCACTAATTAATTCTCGTTTTACTTCTAAAGAATTTAGTCCTTAATATTTTCTGCCTGAGGTGGTACTCGGGTCTCTATACGAATTTTTCCAAGACGTTACACTTATCCTTTCACTCTTACGAGTTTCAACAGAAGCTTCTACTATCTATGGAGTTATGTTATTTGGTTCTCTATTAGGAGTTTAGATTTCATTATTCTTTGACTCCAAGGATAGTGAGTTCTCAAAGAACTCAACGTCTCTTGATTCTATTATTGTATTAAACTCTATGTGTAGAAGTCTATAAGCTTTACTATTTTGTGCATACCTTACGAAGGCGCACTTAATAGCTCTTGATCCTAACTTAGTTCTTTTTTTATCAGAGATTCTGTAATATGCAATACACCCCCACACTTTTAGATATCCTAGGTTTAGTTTTTTACCTCTCCATATTTCATATAGAAATATTTTATATTTTTTAGACGGAATTTTGTTTAGTATATGTCACGCTGCAAGCAGTGCCTCACTCCATAGACTTAGTAGCAAATTTGCTCTTATCAGCATTGAGTTGACCATCTCTACTAATGTTCTATTCTTTCTTTCAGCTATTCCATTTTGTTGAGGTGTGTATGGCGCAGTACATTGATATATTAGTTCATGTTCTTCAGAGAAGTTATCGAATTCATTTGAGAAGTATTCTCCTCCTCCATCGTTACGAAAAATTTTTATCTTCCTATTTAGTTGATTTTTTACTTCTGCTTTATATATTTTAAACATGTTCAATGCTTCATCTTTGCTCTTTAACAAATAAACATATACATATCTAAAGCAATCATTTATAAAGGTTATGAAGTACCGTTTACCACCACAAGTAAGAATGTCGTTTAATTCACAGATGTTACTGTGTATAAGATCCAATACTTGAGATGATCTTTCAACATTTGGAAAAGGTTTCTTCGTCATTTTGGATCGTATGCACACTTTACATTTATCAGTGTCATTATCTATGTATGAGATTAAACCATTCTTAGCTATGAACTTCAAGGTATTATACCCTATATAGGTTAGTTTATCATGCCATAGTCCAGCGAATTCATCCATATACGCAGAAGTGCTACTTTCATTTAGAGAAAACTTAACCATCCTCTTATAAGCACATCATTTTTCGATAAAATTCTTATTCTTAGACAGAATCACTTGTACACCACCCTTATGTCTGGTTTACCAAGAATATCCTCAAAAACTAAGTTTCGCCTCATGTCTGGGACGTGCAGTACATTAGTCAGAATCACTTTCTTTCCAGAAGTGAATATTAGTTCGACGGTTCCTTTGCCAACGACCTTCGATCGGACTTCATTATCCATTTGGACTTATTGACCATCGGTCAATTCCTCATAGGTTTTGAAGGCTAATTTGTCGTAGCACATATGTACTAAGCGGCAGTATCATACCGCCAACTTAGAACTTTACCTTGGATGGTATTCACCTCAGTGATCATAACTACAATATCGCCTTCTTCTACTACACTTTTCTCTTTTTTATATTTGCGATATCGGCATACTCGAGTATAGTGCTTGGTTTTTCCATAGACATAGCATGGGCCTTTGAACTTTTCGTTCTTCTTTTAGGCGTATTTTTTAAATTTTTCTTTATTGGGTTTTAAGAAATCATCCTTCTCGGAATTCTTGTTATTAGTATTCTCTATTGCATGTACCTTGGACAAGGCATTCCCGTTATCATTCTTTTTGTCGTAGTTACGAGATTCTTCCTCAATTGGTGTTTCTAGATTTGTTCCAGTGTATAGTCCTCAGTTTTATGCAGCAACTTCTTTCTATAGTCTTTCCACATCGGTGATAATTTAGCGATTATAGCCCCGACTTAGAATGATTTAGGAATATGAATTTTGATGACTTTGATTTTGTTTACCATAAGCTGTAGTTCTTGGATTTGGGATAGTAGTGGTTTGCTATCTACTATGTTAAAGTCAAAATACTTGGCGATGAGAAATTTGTTGGTTCCTTCTTCTTCAGACTTGTATTTGAACTTCAACGCGGCCCAGATCTCCTTTGCTGATGACGTTTGTTGGTACAGATCGTACAAGCGGTCGAAGAGTGCATTCAGAATGTGTCCTCGACACAAGAATTCATCTTCAGCTCGTTTGGTGCACGTAGCCACCTGTTCAGGTGTGTCTGTGTTGGATGCTTCAGGTAGTGCTTGCAGATTTGGATCTAATATGTAGTAGATCTTCAACGTCGTCAGAAGAAATTTCATCTTGTCTTGTCATCTCGTAAAATTGGTTCCATCAAACCGATCAAGATGTATTAAGTCCTGATTCATCAACTTGATGGACAAAACACTGTCAGCTTCCATCTCAAATAATGCTTTAAGATTATTAAAAATTATACAGATTAATATTATTTCTGTATAATGTGGAAACCAAAAAATAAAAAATTAGCTTGAATAAGGACAGGGAAAAGCACGTCTAGGATGTTGTCATTAAAGCGTTATTTGCCCCTACTCAAGTGAATTGAGTATGCTGATAGGTTACAGGTAAACCACTTCTAGGATATGACGAGCCTGGTGTGGGTCTACATTCAGCAAACACGAAGACCCACAAAATGGAACTTTGTTATACTCAGTTTGATAGAAATATAATAAAAGAGGAAAAAAATCTCAAAAAGAAAAAGAGAGAAGAAGATGTATATAAATGGGACCATTGCACTGGTCTATTCTTCTTATTCTTCAGCTGTTGGTTCAATTGAACTGTTCTAAACCACACCGCTTGTCTATTCTTCAAGCAAAGGTTTAAAGCTTACTATCTTACTGGAATCACTGGAGTATAAGAGAGGAGTAGTTGGCTATCTCAGTTCGCATAGGTCTACTGGAGTGGGTTGAGAGATTGATTGGAAACCCATCCAGGTCCTCCTTTTATAGGCTATGATGACTGGGGGTTATGGTCCAGGGACATAAAACCCATTAATGCGATTTCTAGCTGTTGAGAAACTAGTCGTTTTATTGACGTTTCTGACTGTTGTGCATGGCCCATTACAGCAGCTGCATGCTGACTGTTGTGAGAGCTGGCTAGCCCTTTTTTAGCTATTTTTTTAGCTATTGTGCTAGCCATGCAACAATATCTGCATGACTTCTGCAATCAAGTCCATATCTGTTACACATTTGTGTAACAGCTATATTTCCAGCCTCTATATAATCAGAGGAACTCTCATTGAGTCCTCTAGATTTTGTCTAGTCATCCATCTGCCTTAGCCACTTAGTCATACCATGACTCGCATACATCGTGCAAGGTGTGCCACTAGCGCCTCTACAGCCACACTGCCTCACATGCCCACGCCCTCGCATCAAGCACGTGACTGAGACCGTGCCCGAGCCCGAGTCCGAGCATGAGCGTGGGTGTTCCAGTGCATACCATGATCCTCGGACTAGGTAAGCAAATATTATAGTACTCCAAAATTTTCATTTAAACTCAAAAAATATTTTCTCTTTTTCCAACGTGGAACTATTCCTAACAACCCACAAAAAAGTGTTTTTCAATCACTTTATATATATATATATATATATATATATATATATATATATATATATATATATATATTAAAATCAATATTTTGCAACATGTATATGTTTTTTATGAGATGATTCTTTCCACACAGAAGCATGTCTTTGGACAACCCAGCTTAAAGGTTCATTTCTTCATCGAATGAGTTGCTTGTTCTATCTTTCGTTGAATGAGTTGCTTGTTCTGTCTTGGAGCTCTTTACTTATAGCAACTGGAGCTATAAATGTATCTAGGTACTCGGTCACCCCAGCTTTAAGGCACCTTCCTCGTAGTTGATGGTTCTTTCATACTTACAACGTAGTAGTTCGATTTTTCCCACAATAACGATTGTACCTATGATTATAACATAGGATGTAATGAACATTAGGCCGTTAAAAAATTAAAAAAAAAACAAAATCTTATATTGAAGCGGTAACGACCCATGCACTAGAATGGTTTGAAAAAAAATATATTGATGGCCTGGATACATATAGATATATCAAGGTGGGCCCCACGATAACGGCCGCACCGTGTTGGGTGAGGCTGGGTCTCACCTGATCCACTCCCTCTTCTTTTATTTCTTTGCAGCAGTAGAAGGTTAGAAGTTATGCTGCCCACGTGGTGGCACGTCTCACACCCACGTGCTATGCGTCTCACACGCACGTGAATTCACACACATGCGTAAAAGCGCGTGGGAATACCCAACTCACACAGTCAACTCAGAATCGACCCGTAATCCACGTCAAACTGCTTCAGGATGCTGAAAACCTGATGGACTCCGACACCACTCAGCTAGCTAGATGGTATCAAAGCCCCGTGGACCCACGGTTTTATCCACGCCATCCATCAATTTTTTCAGCTAATTTCAGGGCACTAGCCCAAAAATGAAGCAGAACCAACACTCAAGTGGACTGGACCACAGAAAATAGCGGGGATTGAATGCTTTACAGTTGAAAACATTTTGAGAGCTAAAGAAGTTTCAGATCAAGCTGATATTTGTGTTCTACCTTCATTTAGGTTTTTGTGACCTTATCAACAGGTTGGATGTCAAAGAAACATTACCGTGGACCCTAAAAAGTTTTTAATGGTAGCTGTTTTCATGTGGTGTCGTCTACCTAAGATTTGAGCCTATCTCATTCTTGTCCTCATGCTCTAAAATGAGATGGAAAAATAGACACAGGGTGTGATAAAATAGGTACATCATGGTGGGGGTCACAGAGCTTTGACATCGGCTATCTAGCTGGTGTTGGGGTAACTAGCCAAACCGTGTCCCCATGAGATGGTCATATTGTAAAATATCTTGGACAATTTATTAGGCTGTCCCGTTGAATACTTTGATATTTGAGGTCTTTTTCAAAATAGATCTCAGCTTTTACCCACTAGCTTTACCTTTACTTCCCATGGCTAAACCATTAGTCCACTTCTGTACAGATTAACTCTCGGTAGATGAAAACACCCTTGCTTTTACGATGCCACCATGGGACTCTTGTTTGTCCACGGTGGCACCGTCCGTTATCAGAAAAGGAGCCAAAGGCAGTAGCTAAAGATATTAGATTTGTAGCCATTAGATCTATCACTAAGGATCTAATTTGTAGCCATTATTTTTATAGTGAAAAATACATACACCTAACATATAAAATTGAGTGAGATTCAAATGAAATTGAGCCAGCTTTACATGAAATTGAGTGATTCTAATATGAAATCGACCGGGGTTCACATGAATGTATGTGATCTATTCACAATATCTATTCATTTTTCTATCTAATTTAAGGGGTTGAGCCCAAAATTGAAACATGTCCAAAGATCAAGTGGATCATACCATATGAAACAGTGGAAATAATCATTTTCACCGTTGAAACCTTGCTAGGCCCCACAGTGATGTTTTATTTGTCATCCAGTCTATTCATAGGATGTTGTAGACATGGATGAACGGAAAACATAGAAACAAGCTTGATCCAAAATTTCTATGGCCCACAAGAAATTTTTTCTATTTAAGTTTATGGTAATATAAACAAATATACCGGTAGTGTATGCTTTCTTTGATGGATATGTCATTTTCATCTTCTATTGACAAAATAAAATGAAGATAAATAAGTAACAATTTGGTGGAATGGTATTTTTATATGAATAAGAGAGAATATTTCAAAAAATAAGTTTTAGGTATATGAGTATTGTTGTATAAAGATGATAAAATATTTTAGAAAATAGGCTTTAAGTAAATGAGTATTGTTGTATGAAGATGATAGAAGAATCCAAAACATAAGTTTTTATAAAAGATGAGAAGAAAGAAAATTACAAAAAATAGGTCAATAATACAAGGATATTTTTGTTCAAGAAAAAGTCAATGATTTAATCTTAAAAAGTAAAGATTGGGAGCATTTAGAAAAGTCAGTGGATGAAATGTAAAATTTACAATCAAAAAAATCTCTTGATATTTATGAGGCAGATATAAAGCTCAAATATACTATGCTGTGATGATTAACCAGTTACTGTTGAATTCTCCCTGGGGTTGGAGAAGATTTTGATCAAGCTAATACCCGTGCTTACAGTTCATTCAGGTCTATATCACCTCATGAACCGGTTGGATGGTAATTAAAAATCACGATGAGTCCAAGGGAGGGATCAACAGTCAGTGTCTTATTATCATTGCCGCTTCCCGTAAAATGGTCCACTTCAGCCTTTTGTCTCAGTTTTTGGGCTTATTTACTAAAATGACATGAAAAAATGGACAAATGGTAAAACTCATACATTACGGTTCGTCCCTTGGAGCCCATGTCCTTTCAGAACTTGGGACAGGCGGGGTTGTGCCCTATCCGCCGTGAATTCGGGTACACCCTGCCGGTTCCAAGATGGAACAGGCAGTGGCTCTGAAGGGGCCACCGTATAGCATGAGTCTTATCCACACTGTTCATCCATTTTTTCATATTATTTTAAGGTATAATCTAAAAAAATAAAGTCGATACAAAGCTCAAGTTAACTACACAGTGGAGATTAAACAGTTACCCTTGAAAACTCCTTGGGATCTACAGGAGTTTTAGATCAAGCTTATATTCATGATTTCACCTCATCCAGGTCCATGTGACCTTACAAGAAGGTTAGAAGGTAATTAACAATCACATTGGATTATAAGAAGGTTTCAACAGTAGGTATCATTATCATTGCTACTTCCTTTAGTGTGGTCCTCTCCAGCCTTATATCTACCTATGTTTTAAGCTTATAACAAAAAATGATATGAAAAAATGAATGGACCATATAGATAAAACCCATACATCAGGTGACCCCTTAGAGCCACTGCCCATTCAAAGCTTGGCACAGGCAGGGGCAGCACCCCAATCCTCCGCGTTCCTATCAAAAGCCGCCCGATGTGGCATCGGCATGCAACTTGCTACTAGCTGTAGGAAGCTTTGCCACTACTCTCTTATACTAATGCTGTTATGGCCCACTAGATAAGCTTTCTCCAGTAATATGGAGTTGCTACTTGCGTTCAAAGCCTCAACTGCAAAGTCATGTTATTTGCTAACAGTCAACATCTTCGTAAAGATTAGCTTTGCCATCGCTTTCTCATATGCTATTTCGCAGAAAATGTTAGGTATTTCATAATCACGCCTTGTTTGGACACACATCATCTCCGGTAATTGAGGAGTTGATTGTCAATATATAAAAGTCTAATATTAATTAAAAGTCGAAGTTTATTTTACTCATATATTCTATTTATATACTTTTGGGACTTAATTTGAATTTGCTAAAAAGTATTTAAATATTTGGGTGTGAATTATCCTCCCTTAGCGTGAAGATCTTGGGTAGCTCATCATGCTATCGGTATACATGCTTTATTTGTCAATTTATTAATAATTTATAGTGTTTGCGTGTTGTAAGCGTACTGATCCAAACCTCTATTGGAATCATTGTTATCGTCTTGCTACTGTTGTTTTTCTCTCCTGGTGGCAATGTGCCGTTGCTATTCAGGTTGTTCCTGGTTTTTCATAATGGACTTTTATGTTACTTATGATTATCGTTGGACACAAGCTGAGTCGGCTCACTTAACTTGATTGAATCGATTTGAATAAGCTCAGCTTGGCTTGAAAATGGATTCGGACCAAATCAAGCTGAAATTTTTAGCTAAAAAAAAATTCGAACAAGTTTGAGTTGGCTGAACTCAACTCGGCTTGGTCACTTGATATAAATATCAATTTAAAAAAAAAAAAAAAAAAAAAACCTATCCCCATTTACATATCTCTCGGTATGAACAAGTGCCTCATCCCAATAACCCCTAAAGCCACTCATCCGCTCATCCGTCGATGACAGCCTTTGATTTGAGTTACAAGCTCGTCCATCACTATCCTGCTCACCCCGTCCGGCTGTCATACCTTCTGATCCAAGCTCAGCTCGTCACTGTCTTACCCGTTAGTCCGATAAACAATCGAACCCTTTTCCATTTTCATTATATTTGGGCGACCGTGCTAGCCATGACGGCCCAACAAGACATTGTCCATGGCTCAAAAGCACCAACTTGAACTTGGCTCGAAAGATTGAGCTTGAACTCAGCTCGAGCTGAGCTGAGTTAGAGCTGGAGTTGGCTACTGGCCGAGCTGGGCTTTGCCAAACTTGACTTGGTTCAACTTTTGTATAACTTTAACTATGATGTGGGATTTGTAAGGTAATTTTACTCTTGCTTGGAGTCTTTTAGAATGATTTGTTAAAGACCTTGATTGATGGTTAGATGATTAAGGTGTCACGCTGAGTCATGGATGATTAGAGTTTGGTTCAAACCATGTCTTAGTTATCTAGAGTTGTGGGCCCATGTGCATCTTATTATTCTATTACACTGATTTGATTTTATGATCTTGCTAAATAGAGAGGACCAACTATTCATGTGTAACAACCTCCATCATCGGGTGACAAAATTGAAAAAGAAAGATGAACAGAGCCAACCATCCACAATTAAAATTTCAAATTTCCCGTTTAAATTCTTACTTTCCAATTTCATGGACATGAAACTCAAAAATAGGAGGCTATTGTAATAGGAAAAATTGAACTGACCAATAATAAAGGATCGTGTCCATGCCATGGCAATGAATATATCGAAATGTGTGACCTTATGAATATATTGGTTGGAAAATAAACATAATTCAGGTCCATGTGACCTTTTGAATATATTGGATGGAAAATAAATGATATGGTGCATGGCCGTGAGAATCATTGTCTCACTGTTATCTGTAGTGTAGTCCACTTGACGTTTGGATATGGCTCATGTTTTAGGCTCATGCTCTAAAATGGTCTCGCAAATGAATCAAATGTGTAGATACAATGGAAGCATAATGTGGGTCCCATTTAACTTTGATATCCTTTGAACGGTTGGTACAACTCGGAGCTCGATGGGCGTCAGCGGTCGATTTCGCACTACACGTACCCACTTCAGCTAGGTCGGTGGTGTGTAGTACACCAGCCTATCCGCTTCCAATTGCAAGGATAACACGGAAACGGATTGGCTACTCCCGCTGACACCAGCCAATGGCTGGTGGTTGGTGCTCTGTGGGGCCCGCCATGATGTATATTTTTCATCCATTCTGTCCATCTATTTTTACAAATCATTTTAAGAAAGGAGACAAGAATGAGGTATATCCAAATCTCAATTGGACCACATTACAGGAAACAGTGTTGAATGAGCATCGAACATTAAAAACATAATGGGAGCCATAAAAGTTTTGGATCAAGCTGATTTTTCTCTTTTCCCTTCATCTGGGCCTGTATGACCTAATCAATAGATTGGATGTCAAATAAACAGTACAGTGGGCCTTAGGATGATTTTAATGGTGGATATCCAATCACTATTGTTTTTATGTGGTGTGGTCCACCTGAGATTTATATACCTCTCATTTTTTAGGTGATATTCTAAAATGATCTTTAAAAATATATAAACAGAATGGATGAAACATGTACATCATGGTGAGGCCCACAGAATACTGACCACCAGCCACGGGGATGGTGTCAGGGGGAGTAGCCAATCCGTTTTCGGATGACAATGTCCAACTCATCCTGACGTCGTATACGTGACATTATGGACATATTGGAGTAGCCAATCCGTTTTCGGATAACAATGTCCAGCTCGAATCCGATCACGAAAGCCAAATGCATGGTTTGCCACACACGCAAGCGGATTGTATGGTGTGCCGCACACCATTGTCCTCAGTGGTGTATGACGTCACCAAGTTCTGTAAGTCTCCCCAAGATGTATGTGTTACATCCACACCGTTCATCCATTTGTGAGATCATTTTAGGACACGTTCCGAAAAATTAAGGTAGATAGGAATCCCAAGTGGATCACATCACAAAAGGAAGTGGGGATTGAAAGTCTACAGTTATAAACTTTCCAGGGGCACAGAAGTTTTGGATCAAGCTGTGTTTTCGCTTCATCTAGGTATACGTGACATTATGAAAATATTGGACATCATGGTGGGCCTAGGAAGGTTTTAACGGTGGGTGTCATGTCTTAAAACTTTCCATGCCCCAATCCCTAAAATGATCTTCCAAAATAGATGAGCAGCATGAATATAACAAATACGTCGTAGTGGGGCCCACAGAACTTGGTGACGTCAACACACCACCAAGATCGTTGGTGGGGCACACCACGATCATGAATAACTATCGGTTGTATTACAAAAAGCCACTCTCCCGTCTCCAATCTAACTCCCTCCCAGATGGCCCAATGGAGAACAACCAGCTTTCTCAAAATCCTCACCATCCTCTTTCTCTCCGTATTCCACCCGATCACAGCCGTAAAAACACCCACAGCAACAACTACAACGACAGAAAAATACCCACATCCAAAATTCCCATGCAAACCCCCCCACCAAAATGTATACCCCTTCTGCAACACCTCCCTTCCCATCGACACCAGAGCTCAATCTCTCCTCTCCCTCCTCACCCTCGATGAGAAGATCCTCCAACTCTCCAGCAAAGCTGGCCCCATTCCTCGCCTTGGCCTCCCCGCCTACGAATGGTGGTCAGAATCACTCCACGGCATTTCCACAAACGGCTATGGTGTCAACTTCAACGGCACAATCCCCGCCGCTACCAGCTTCCCTCAAGTCCTCCTCACGTCAGCCTCCTTCAACCGGAGCCTCTGGTCTGCAATCGCCACTGCGATTGCAGTCGAGGGTAGAGCGATGTACAATCTAGGTCAGGCCGGGCTGACGTTCTGGGCACCTAATATCAACATCTTTAGGGACCCCAGATGGGGAAGAGGGCAAGAGACACCTGGCGAAGATCCGATGGTCACAGCAGCCTACTCGGTCGAGTACGTCAGGGCGTTCCAGGGGGAGTATTTGAGTGGTGGGTCCCAGAAGCTGATGCTATCTGCATGCTGCAAGCATTACACTGCCTATGATTTGGAGACTTGGGGGAACTTCAGTCGGTATACTTTCAATGCTAAGGTAAAGAGGCTATCTTGGGTTCTTCTCTTATTACTGTCGTCGTTGGATTCTTTTTCATGTTCGTCTCTATATTTCGATCGACTTAGTCAAGAACTACGTTTTATTTCGTTGATGTGTAGTGATCGTAGTAAAAAACATTCTCCAATTTTCATAAAATCTTGTAGAATCTTTTGAGAATTTTTGAACGAAGAGTTCCTTTATTTTGGGTTTTCAAGTTTTCAACCGTTAGACGAGCACCGACACACCAGCTATATAGCTGCTGTAGGTACGTATCGGGCGAAGACGAGCACCGACACTCCTCGAGATCCGAGTTGTACGAACGGTTCAAGGGAGATCAAAGTTACATGGACCCTAAAGTAATGTATTTTTATATCTACACCGTTCATCTATTTTTATAGATCATTTTAGAGCATTAACCAAAAAATGAATCATATACAATGATCATATGAACCACACCACGTATAGTATCGGAGATAATGATTTTCACCGTTAAAAAAATCATAGGTCCACCGTAACGTTTGTTTTCCATCCAATCTGTTCGTAAGATCAAAAAGACCTGAATGAAGACGAAAAACAAATTTCGTATTGATACAAAACTTCCGTGAACCCAAAAAGGGTTTCAATGGTAGACGTTCAATCTTTCACTGTTTTTTGAAGTGTGGTCCACTTGATAGTTAGATCTGTCTTATTTTTCTTCTCAAGCCTTAATACAATCTCGCCAAATGGATGGACGGTTTGGATATAACACATATCTCGTGATCAAACCCACCTAACGTGGTGACGTCAATATAGCACCTATACAGCTGGTGTGAAGTACACCAGCCAATCCGCTTCCGTACGGGGTCGAGTAATCTCGGTGGGGCCCACGTGATTTATTTATTTTATCCACTCCGCCTATAACATTCGTTGAAATTTTCTTAAAGGCTACATAAGCTTTGGATTAAGTCGATAATTTTGTTTTCCCTTCAATCATGTATGTGTAATCTCATGACCACGTTCAATGACAAATAAGCATAACTGCGGGTAGGGTCGTACACCAGTTGAGCAAAGGAGGTTGGCACGGCCACTAGCTTACCCAGCTCGGCTTAAGTTTTATACGTATTTCACCGAACAACTTATAAGTAATATTAAAATTAAAAAGAAAAAAAAAAGATACTCATTTCATAGTCTTACCTTCCTTGCCACCAACTTACACTTCATTGTGTTATTAACCAAATACTTGGTGAGCAACATCAATATCAAAGTAACTGTATTGCCGTACTGGTTCAATTTAAATTTGATCCGAGTTGGGTTCGATCCGAGTCAAGTCAAGTTAAGCCTAGGAAAGCTTGTTTAGTACATCCGCTCTCAGTTCACACTTCACTGTTAGCCATCCTTACTAGGAAGCGATACTAAGACCTCAGTATTGAAACAAGGTACACTCACTTTACCACTTAAGCTATGGATCATTGGTGTTATTTTTAAGCTCAAGCCTTTCAATAAGCTCACCAAATGGACACATGGTTTGGATATAACATATACCTCAAGATGCGACCAAGAAACTTGTTGGTGAAAATGAGCCGTAAAGATGGCAACACCACTGCCGGATATGTAGTAGGCAGCGGCCACCACCGCATGTTTCAGGGGCGGCGGCACCAACGCTGGACAGGGGAGAGTTTAGTCCGGCGGTACATGTTAGTTTTGGAAAATAAAGTGATAAAAAGTGGATATATGATCAGAACAAAGTCTTTTCAATGGTAACCACTCTGTCGGCCGCACCTGAATTTATGTGAACCAATCCTAACCTTACGTAGGCCTAACTTTATGTTTGTGTTAAATCCACCCCGTTCATCTATTTTTTTCATCCATCTATTTTCTTAGTCTATTTTTGAAGTAGGTTTACGTTGAAAGTGGGCCCTACGATTGCCCCAAGAAGTTCAACGGTTACGTCCAATCCTACCGTCTCTTGTCGTGTAGCTCAACCGAGCTTTGTATTCGCCTCATTTACTGGCCATGCCCTCAAATGAGATGGCAAAACAGATTTTTCGCGAAAATCATGGTAGCCCCCACTGCATACGGCTATGTAGCAATTACACACAACGGCTGTCCCCGCCCAAGACTCAATGACGCGACGGACCCAACGTTATCGTACGTGAGCCTACCTTGATGTTTGCGAGAAATCCACTCCGTCCATCTGTTTCCCTGTTCATTTTTGGGTATGGAGTAGATCCAATGCTCAAAGAAGTCCCATGATGTACCAAGATGCTGTAAGGTGCTGTTCAATCTCACTGTTTCCTATCTTATGGCCCATCTAAGCTTTGGATCGATCTTATTTTTGCACCCATGCCCTTAAATAAGATGTAAAAATAGATGAACGGGTGGATTTCTCACAAACATCAAGATGGGGCAACCTCGATATTTGTGTGAAATCCACCCTGTTCATCTGTTTTTATATCCAATGCTCAAGTGGGTCTACGATGGCCCTGAGACTGGCTTAGTTTTTTTTGTCTGCCCCCCAAGAAGAAGATCCAGACCGTTCATTTGGAAAGAATTATCATGGATTGACCATATCCCCAAATTTGCATTCGTCTGAGACTTCCTCATCCATGCAAAGTGGCATAGAGTGCAGAAACATTATGAGAGGCATGCAATGACGTGTGTGGGACCCAAACCCCCACCGTACGTAGAGCCCACCACGATTATTGTGAGAAATCCATACCGTCCATCTGTTTTCCCAGCTTGAATTAGATCGCGGGTCCAAAAGAGCGCACCAAAGAAACAGTGGGGATACTGACGCCCACCGTTGAAACCTTCTTAGGGCCCACCTGCAATTCAGATCGGACTCCTTTTGGGGCTTGTGGCTTAAAATGAGGTGGAAAAATGGATGAACAACGTCGATCATACCCATCCGTTAAAGTGGGCCCCATCGAAGCTCGTGGGGGCTCACCCCTTCAAACAGGTTACGGGGTATAATCGGTAAAAAGCAGGACGCGTATTAGCTACTGAACTCGACAGTAGCGACTCTAGGTACTGAAGTGACGTCACCACGTTATGTGAGCCCCACCATGAAGTATGTATTGTATCCACACTGTCCATACATTTGGAGAGACCATTTTAGGGTATGATTGGAAAGAATTAGGCATATACAGATGTCAAGTAGACCCCACCATAGAAAATAGTGGGGATTGAACGTCTACCGTTAAAAACTTCTTTGGGCCACAGAAGTTTTCAATCAAGCTGATATTTGTGCTTTCCCTTATTCCATGTCTGTGGTAACGTATAAACGGGTTGGATTTCACATAAACATCATGGTAGGCCTAGGAAGGTTTCAATGGTGGGTCATTGTCCCCACTATTTTCTGTGGTCGGGTCCACTTAAACTTTGGATCTACCTAATTCTTTGGACCATTCCTTAAAATGATCTCTCCATATGGATGGACGGTGTGGATTCAACATATACATCACACTAGGCCCAAAGAACATGATGACCTCACTTCAGTAGCCAATCCGCGTCCTAAAAAGGAAAGCTCATTTCCTAAATCCTAACAATGGTGATTACAAACAAAAGGTGTATCACTCTGAATATTTTAATAGTAAGCAGTTTTTGTTCGATAATCTTAAAAGCAAGCAGTTGCAGGGAAAAACTTTTTTTTTTTTTTCTAAAAAAAAAAAAGTTTAAGTTAGGTAAACACCGTTCCAAAATACGCCTCTTTCTTTCTCTCTGCAGACGATACAGTCCATATCAAATGTAGCCTGACGGCCCATATCAAAGGCGGGGCACACACAATGGACAGTTCACATCAAAAGTGAGCTCTACATGATTGGCAATGGACATTAAAGATGGGGCCGACATGATGGACAGTTCATGTTACATATGGGCAACAGACGACATTAAAGATGGGGCCTACATGATGATGGGTCCAAAAAATGGGTATTCCACATCAAAGGTCCGCCCAAATCCAAGGCAAGCCCTGCATGATGGACTTCCCACATTGAAGGTGGGGCCCACTGATGCATGGTCCAAACTAAGGGTGGGCTCCACAAGATGAACAGTGGATATTGAAGGTGAACCCCACATAATGGACGGTCCACATCAATAATCAACCCCTAATGTTGAATGGCCCACATCCAAGGTGGGTCCCACGTGATTAATAGCCCCATCAAATGTGGGCCCTACATGATGGATAGTCAGCATAAAAGGTGAGCTCCACATGATGGGCAATAGACATTGATGGTGGGCCCCACATGAGGACAGTTCACATCAAAGTTCAGCCCGTAATGATAAATGGTCCACATTCAAGGCGGGCCCCACATAATGTAGGGCCTACTTCAAAGGCCACACAATGGACGCCCCACATCAGAGGTGGGCCCCACATGATGGATAGCCCACGTCGAAGTGGGCCTTGCAAGGTGGATAGTCCACATTGAAGGTATGCCCCACACAATGGACGGTTCACATCGAAGATAAAGCCAAGGTGGGCCCAACATGATAAACGATCCACATCAAGGGTAAGCTCCACGTAATGAACGGTGGATATTAAGGGTGAACCAAACAAAATTAAAGGATAAGTTCTCATGTGACATTAGAAAATAAACATACTTTTCCACTTTTGGTTGATTAGTATATTGTTTAGGGCCCGTTTGCATACCACCAAATACGTTACTTTTTCTACTTAACAGCAGCGGATGAGTAACTTATTTAAGATAAGTAAGTTTGGTTTATGATCAATTACGAGTACATTTTTATTTAAAGTTACTTAATCATATCAGTTTAATAAGTAAAAAAATCAAAATAAGTTACTTAGGGCTTAAGTTGCTTATCCTAATTAAATAACTTTGGATCAAAACTCCCCCTTAACAAATGTGCTCATATACTATATCCGTGGAAACCAAGATAAGCTACTCGAGTCACATTAGATGAGCTGTTGGACTTGTATAAGTGTGTGTGAGTGATCCAGGGTTCAATCCCTGATAGTGTTTCCTTATTATTATTATTATTATTATCAACGAAATAAGCTACTTACGCATAACACATACGCATTCAAGATAGGAATTTTTATTTTTGTTTTTTTAAGGATTCATTCAAGCTTTAGTAATTATAATTCCAGCCATGTAATCATGTTTTGTTCATCTCTGTTATTGTCAGGTGTTGAAGCAAGATATGGAAGACACGTATCAGCCCCCATTTCGCAGCTGTATCGAAGATGGTGGTGCTAGCTGTTTGATGTGTTCCTACAATCAGGTAGATGGGGTGCCTGCATGCGCGCGGCATGATCTCTTACAGAAAGCTCGAACTGAATGGGGATTTAATGGGTAATTGATATTAATAAAAAAGTGTTTTTATATATATATGCTGTTTTATGCAAACATGTACCGAAAATGATCATGAATTTGCTGAGTAATTTTTCAAATGAAAATACAGATATATCACATCTGATTGTGATGCCGTTTCAATCATCTACAAAGATCAGAAGTACGCATCAAGTCCTGAAGATGCAGTTGCAGCTGTCTTGAAAGCAGGTTAGCATTGTTGCCTGAATTTAGAGGAGAGGGATTATACAATCCTTGACGGAAGGATATGGATGAGAGAGAGAGCAGTCCACATTTAACTGGATATATATATATATATATATATATAGAGAGAGAGAGAGAGAGAGAGAGAGAGAGAGAGAGAGAGAGAGAGCCGTCCACATTTAACTGGATAAAGGCCAAAGATTGGATGGCTATGATCTTCCAACCTGAAAGTTTTTTGGGGCATGGTCCATCCAATATCGGGTCCTAAGATCAACAATCTCAATTACTGAGGAGATACTATGTTAATCTGAATTGTGGAATTGACAGATCATTTATGCATCAATAACTAAGATTCAATGTCACAACCTTAATTAAAGTGTGTGATTGGGAAGACATTCCTGATTCCTTGACGTCACCCACATGAATCTTGATCTTTTACACCTCGCACCTCTAGTAGATCCTTTCAATGGGAGTAGGGTGAGGAGACTAAGGCCATGTTTGTTAACGCTGAATTTTAATGCTGAACGGGAAAAATTTTTCATGTTTAGTAGTGTTTGTTAATGCGTTGTTAACACGGAAGATGGAAATCGCTAAGTGGTTTTTCACTTAATTTTTTCAGTGATAAGATTCTGACTTAATGGTGAACGAGTAATGCGCTACATGATTTTTCATAAAACAAAAAAATTTTGCTTCCAAAAGACAATTTTTTTTTTTTTTCCATTTATTTGCGCAATACAAAATCAACTTTTAATCTGTAAAACTTCTTTATGCCCCACCATGATTTATGTATTTGATTCACACCGTCCATCAACTTTTTAAAATAATTTAAGATATGATCTAATAAAAAAAGCAGGTCCAATGATTAATTGGACCATAAGGTGGGGATTGAACGTCCACCGTTAAAAACTTCTTGAGAGTTAGAGAAATTTCAAATCAAGCTGATATTTGTGTTTTCACTTCATCCACGTCTACGTGGCCTAATGAATATGTTGGATGGTAAAAAAAAATATCACAGTGGGCCATGTAGCTCCAAACAGGCAATTCTATGGGCAAGCCTACCGTGATGTATCTGTACATCCAAACCTTCTATCCCTTTTCTTATATTATTTTAAGGCAACAAAATAAAAATAAGGTAGATCCAACGATTAGATGGACAACATCACAGATGACTCTTGTATTTAATGCAAATGGTGCATTTTAATGCAACCAAGATTATTATTTGGTGTGGTCCACTTGAGTGTTGGATCTTCCTCATTTTTGTGTTCATGCCTTAAAATAATTTAAAAAAAAATATTTATAATTTAGATGTACATATGCATCACGGTGGGTCTGCCCACGGAACTTCCCATTCAGTGCAAGAGACGGGCAGGGGTAGGACGTAGCCGCATCCTCGTTGAACACGGCATCGGCTGTGGCAAACAAAGATTTCTTGCTAAAGTCTTTGGCATGGATGCATGGTGGGGGACAGTGTGATGTTTTTGATAAATCTAACCCGTCCATCTACTTTTTAAGTTCATTTTAATACATACAAATAAAAATGAGGAGGATACAAAACTCAAGTGGGCCATACTAGATGAAACAGTGGGGAAAAGAATACTTACCGTTGAAACCTTCCTAAGCTCCACTTTGATGTTTATATTTCATCCAAGCCATTTACAAGGTCATTTTCACTGGGATGAAGTGAAAATACCAAAAATTAGGACGATACAAAACCTTTGTGACCATATAAATGTTTCAACGGTGGTCACAACATCTCTCTTGTTTCCTCTCGTGTGGCTCATTCAAGTTTTGAATACACCTTATTTTTGGCCACATATCCTAAAATGATCTCTAAAAATGGATGGACGGTGTGGCATTCTCACAAAAATCACAGTGGGCCCCACCTAGATTCCTTCCGCAGGAAAATCTGCGTCCGCCAGGGACGCGGATTAGATATTTACAGGTTGAGAAGCAGACTCGCCACACTGAAATTATGTCACCAAGTTCGGTGGGACCCACCATGATGTATGTATTGCATCTACACCGTCTATCTATTTGGAGAGATCATTTTAAGGTATGAGATAAAGAACGAGTCAGATCTAAACCTGGAGTGGACCCCACCACAGAAATCAGCGGGGGGAGGGATGCCTACCATTGAAAATTTCTAAGGGCCACAAAAGTTTTCGATCAAGCTGAAATATGTTTTTTCCCTTCTCTCATGTCTATCTTAACTTATAAAAAGGTTGGATCTTAGATAAACATCATAGTGGGCCTTGAGATGGTTTCAACGGTGGGTGTCCCTCTCCCTACTGTTTTTTGTGGTGGGGTCCGTCCAAATTTGGATCTTACTTAGTCTTTGTATCATGTAGTTAAAAAACTTTTTCAAATGGATGGACAGGGTAGATACAACACATACATCATTGTAGTCCTCACATAATTTGGTGACGTCACTTCAGTAGCCAGTCTGGCTACTCAACCTGTCAGTATGTAATCCCCATCGGTCCGCCAGTGGCTACTCCCACTACCACCGGGGTGGTTGTGGTTGGTGCTCTGTGGGCCCTACCATGAAGTATGTGTTTCATCCATGCCATCCATCTATTTTTTCATATCATTTCATAGTTTTTGACAAAAAAAAAAATATATCAAAATCTCAAGTGGGCCACATTACAGGAAACAGTGTTGAATGAGCGTTGACCATTAAAAACCTTTTGGGGGCCATAAAAATTTTGGATCAAGCTGATCTTTGTTTTTTTCCTTCATATGGGCTGTATGACCTAATAAAAATATTAGATTTTAAATAAACAGTACAGTGGGCCTTAGGAAGATTTTAATGATGCATATCCAAACATTATTGTTTTCCTATGGTGTGGTTCACCTGAGATTTATATCCTTCTAATTTTTAGCGTGAATCACTGGAATGATCTGTAAAAATGGATTAACAGAATGGATGAAACACATACATCATGGAGGTGCTAATAGAGCACTGACCATGGTGGCTGGGGAGTAACCAATCCGTTTCCGTCCATTCCAGGACGTACATCCCCTGCGAACGGTTTAATGGAGATCAAAGTTGGCGAAAAATATGCATCAGGTATAAAACATTTCCAAACAGGAGATAGGGGTAAATATGTCAAATTAACATATTTCAGACATTTCAAATGTTTGTTAACAAATAAATTGTTTTAAATTCAGTACTTAATTTTGAGACTTCAGCCATAATTATCAAATAAGTTTTTTGACTTCAGATTTCAGATTCAGGCTTCAAATTTCAAATTTTGCTTCAGATTTCAGATTCAGGCTTTAGACTTCAGATTTAACAAACGGGGCCTAAAACATTTATTTATAGAAAAAAAGGCTTAAGAAGCTTATCCATCTAGAGCTGAGCAAAATTGATCCGATCCGATGGATCTGAACCGATCAGACCTAAACCTAACCGAACCAACAGCATGGATCGGTGCTAATTGAGTTAAGTATTTCAAATCCAAATGATTTTTGAATTGGGCTCAGATTGTGGTCAATCCGAACTGATCTGACCCGAAATCCGATATAATCCAATTGGATCCAACCCAATCCGGAGCCTGAGGAGGATCTTAATGGAGAATATCCAATCATTATTGTTTTCCTGTGGTGTGGTCCACCTGAAGTTTTTATCCCTCTAATATTTTTTAACAAGCCTTAAAATGATATGTAAAAATGGATGAACGGCACCGATGAAATACATACATCATGGTGGGGCCCACAGATCACGAACACAGGGAGTAGCCAATCCATTTCTGTCAGCGTCAGTAACACGAAATCGGATTGCGTATTAAGTATGCTTTTATGGCACCGAGTAAACTCTGTTAGGCCTACCATAAATGTGTGTGGGTTATCCACGTCTTACATCTGTTTTTTCAGCTAATTTTAGTAGTCCAGTCGAAAATTGAAGAATGCACAAAGATCAAGTGGACCACACCACGGGAAACAGTGGGAATAATGACTTCCACAGTTGAAAACTTGGTAGGCCCCACAGTGATGTTTATTTGTCATCCAACCTGTTCATAAAATCACAAAGACATGGATGAAAGGATAACACAAATAACAGATTGACCCAAAACTTCCGTGGCCCTTATGAAATTTTCAATGGTATAATTTCAATTCACACTGTTTCCAATGGTGAGGCTCACCTGACATTTGAATATACTTTATTTTTGGTCCAGAGCCCTCAAATTACCTTTTAAAATGGATAGACGGAGTGGATAAAATAAGTAAATCATGGTGGACCACACAGAGTTTACTCAGCATGCATGCTGCGTCACTCACAAGCACCAGCTGTGCCGTAGGCTGTAGCCGGGGCCTGCTGGCTGTGGCGTGCGAAGGTGAGACTGACGGACGCTCCTCGAGCTCCGAGTTATACGAACGTTTCAAAGGAGATCAAGTTATATGGACGACAGTGATGTATTTATCATATCTACACCGTTCATGTATTTTTAGAGATCATTATAGAGCATCATTCAAAAAATGAATAATATTCGAAGATCATCTAGACCACACCACAAATAGCAGCAGAGAATGATTTTCACAATTAAACATTTGGTGTGGTCCACTTGATAGTTAGATCTATCTTACTTTTCGTCACAAGCCTTATTAGGAGCTTTTCAAATAGATGAACGGTTTGGATATAACACATATCCCATGACCAGACCCACGTATCTTGCTAACGTTGTTACAGCAGGTCATTGCAAAAGTACTCACTGCCCCTCTCATGCGGTGTACGTCTTAAACACGCTCGCGGTAAAAACGTGAATGCGGCAGGGAGAGTTCTTTCGTATCTCCGTGGGGCACCTTGATGTATATGTTTTACCTAAGTAGTTTATTTATTTTGAAATACCATTTCAGGCTTTGAACACAAAAAGATAATATAATAAAGATTGAAGTGGATCACACTGCCTGAAATAGTTATATTAAATTTATAAATTTTTCTGAACCCAATCTGACTTGGATTTTCTAACCGAGTTGGATTCGGCTGGGGTCAGGTCAACCATGCGTCGGATCAATTTGAGTCAGGTGACCCAAATTCAGTCCAGAATCGGATCAAGTTCGGATAAAGTCATTGAAACTTCAGATCAGGTCAAGTTGGATATAATTTGATTTGATCCGACCGATGCTTAGCTCTATACCCATCACACTTCTCCCTTATAACCATCACACTTCTCCTCTTTAGCGTCTCTACATAATAGGTTTCTATATTCAGCTTAATAACAATGTATTAAGAACACGGTTCAAGCGTCCAACCCCGAACATATATGCAATGACAATAATTATAATGGAGCCCACTGAATCTTTCAATCTCAATAATCTCAACAGTTAGATCTAAACCGATGATCATTTGTGGCCCACTTAACAAGAATCTTACGTACCATAGATATAATAAGGTATAGGATGGTAGAATTCGTATGAAGTAAACATTGCCCAGTTAATTAATCTAGTCTGTCATCTGAAATTTCCTTCCCCTCTTCTCCTCGTACCTGTCAGTTTTCTAAAATCCAAATAAAACTATGAGCAGGAATGGATATAAACTGCGGAACGTATTTGCTTGAGCACACTCAGTCAGCAGTCGAAAAGGGAAAGGTTGGAGAAGAGGACATCGACCGAGCACTTCTTAATATCTTCTCAGTTCAACTACGACTCGGGCTTTTCGACGGAGACCCAAAAAAGCAGCAGTTTGGAAATTTGGGACCTCATGATGTATGTAATCAAGATCACAGAAAACTGACACTAGAAGCTTCAAGACAGGGGATTGTACTTCTTAAGAATGATAAGAAGTTCTTGCCACTGAAGAAGAACACAGTCACGTCGTTAGCCATAATCGGCCCCGCTGCGAATGATACTAGCAATTTGGGTGGTGGCTACTCAGGTTTTAGATGCATATATAGTAGCAAATTTCCATCTAATCGATTCGCATTTTGTAGTTTTTAAGTTATTGGGTTTTGAAATGTGCAGGTATTCCATGCAATCCAAAGAGTATTTTTGAAGGACACAAATCTTATATACAGAAGACATTGTATGCCTCTGGTTGCCTTGACGTGCCATGCAAATCTGATGATGGGTTTGAAGAAGCTATCCATGTTGCCAAAATGGCAGATGTTGTGGTTGTAGTTGCTGGGTTGGATCCAACTCAAGAATCCGAAGAACATGACCGGTTGAGCCTACTGTTGCCTGGTAAACAGATGGATCTTGTATTGGCGGTTGCCCATGCGAGTAAAAGGCCAATCGTAGTGATTTTGATGGGTGGTGGCCCACTTGATGTCTCCTTTGCAAAAGATCACCCACTAATCGCAAGTATTTTGTGGGTCGGATACCCAGGTGAAGCTGGTGGGAAAGCAGTTGCTGAAGTTATATTTGGAGAATTCAATCCAGGTTAGTACCTTGAATTATGCCAAAAGATTTTAATACTGATGTAGAGCGGGTTGTAGACACTTTCACGGCAAAGATGGACTAGAGAAGGCCCAATCAGAGGTGGAAACGGTCCAGACTATTAGAACCTTAAAACAATCATCCTGCAAACCGGAATGAGTTTTTCGACATATCATATATAATTTTGAGTAAAAGAAGCTATTTTACCTAACCAACCCTGCTACGCCAGTTGCTCATGCCAGATTTGCGAGATTCCATCATATCAACAATTGAAAGTCTAATTTATTTTTATTTTTACACAAGTTTTAGTTCACATATAATTTTTTAGTGGATTTATAATTTTTTAGTGGATTTGCGAGATTCCATCATATCAACCGTCAAAATTACAATTTATTTTTATTTTTACTATATATAGTAAATTTTACTTCACGTATAATTTTTTATCCTTTGAGTTGTAAGAGTCATGCTCAACATAAAAAGAGTTTATAAAATTTAAGAGAATAAGTTGGCCCATCCTAACTGGACACTGAATAGTTTTGGCAAAAAAAATCATGAAGTCTGGTAGGAAGGGAGAAGTCCATAAATAGTAAATTTACTATTTATAGTATGTTAACTTTTTTATTTGAGTTGGGGTTGGAATTTGATTATTAAACTCCATATAGCTCATTATTTAAGGGATTTTAATTTCATTTTTTTTTAATATTGAAGTTATTAGAAATTATTTATACTTTTGTCGCGGATACCTAGATATCCCATGAGTAAGACAATGATCAACCTCATCATGTCCTTCCCTTCGTAAAATACCTTAGATAAAATACACTTATAATGCAATCATGGAAATGTGAAACAGGTGGGCGGCTGCCAGTAACTTGGTATCCTGAATCATTCACTCATGTGGCCATGACCGATATGAGGATGCGGGCCGACCCTTCACGTGGGTACCCTGGAAGAACGTACAGATTCTATGGAGGAGACGTGGTTTACAGATTCGGATGCGGCCTGAGCTATTCCGAATACTCTTACAAGTTCATATCAGCGCCTGATAGAATCAGCTTGTCAGGATCTGTTGTTGAGGCTAATCCTAATAACAGAGTGGCATATGAAAGAAAAGATGGGTTTGGTTACATCCACATTGATGAAGTGGCATGCTGTGATGCTTTGAGGTTCTACATTCAGATCTCTGTAGTCAATAACGGCCATATGGATGGGTCCCATGTCGTCATGTTGTTCTCTAGAGCAGTTACAAAGCTCAAAGGCGCCCCACTGAAACAGCTAATCGGATTTAAACGCTTGAATACAGTGGCATACAAAGCTATTGAAACTAGCATTTTAATCGATCCATGCAAGCATTTTAGCATGGTGAATCATGCTGGATTGAGGGTGCTGTCTCTGGGAGCTCATGTTCTGATGTTGGAAGGTGTAGAGCATTCTATCTTTATTGAAACATAACAAGGTCAGTTTAGCTTGGGGTATGTGAGTGTTGTAAATTCTTGTGGCATGTATTGCAGTTAAAAATGTTTAATGTTGTATATAAACCTTTCTTATAGCTTTTGGGCCAAGGGTTACGTTAACCACGACACATAAATAAGTGCATTATTGGAACCATCCAAGTGTAAAATGTATAATACACAGACCTTCATGTCAGAAAGTGGGGAAGTGTAAGCCCTCAAGATGTGACGATCTATACAATATAGAAGCCGAAGATTAACGCTCCAGATCTAGCGGTCCACCTATTCACTACCGGAGCAGATGGGTCTATTCACCCCTCGGATTCTACAATATAGAGTACTCTAGATTACAATCAATAGCTTAAATCCGGCAAACTGAATAGATAAAATTCTATCATTTTATAGGAAATGATAAGAGTTTGAATGAGACTCGAAGTTATCTAGCTTTATTCCTATCTCCCCAGTTAAAATCAAATTCAAAGTTGAATTTAAAAACTAACTGAAAGAAAGAGGCCGGATAAACTCATGGGAACAACCCACTAGTGATTGCCCACCAGTGGGCCCCACAAGCCTATGTCCAACACTCCATAAGAAACTAACGGCTGGTAGATGACCAGAGGTAATTTAGAACAATGAAATGAAAGAGAATGTTGAGTGGCTACAATTCAACTCTAAAAATGAAATGTTAGGATCTATAGCCAATCATGATTATATAGAAATATATTTTGTGGTATTATCAACAAAACCGAGGATTTAAATGATCAGAACATCTCACAATGTGGGCCCCAACTGGTGGCAGTCCACATGGGAAACTGAGTAACCACATTGCAAAATGAATCTACTTTGAAAATTGAAGTTACAATGATAAACTGACTCTGAGAACGGGACCGGGTTGGAAATTTCTGTGGTGCTCTGGCTCATAGATTGCAAGGTCCAAAGGGGCTATGTTTCAGAGATTTAAAACATTGGTATGATAGAAGTTACCTTGGATGGTGTGTAAATGAAAGATGGTCCATATTAAAAGATCTTATCCTTGAATATTTGGCCTTTTATTAGTTGAATAAAGACAGTTCATTTTCTCACCACCCATCCAAGGGTTTATGATTTACTTATGAAAGATTTTTCATGCATGGGCCATTCATATATAGTAGGTCCACAATGCCAACAGCACGAATAACATTTTTCACCTATATATAATGGAAACCTAAATGGAACTTTACATGCTCTCCACTTGAGTATGGTGAGCTTAATAAACTCTATGGGCCCACCATGATGTTTGTGTCTTATCCGTGCAGTTCATCCATTTTGCAAACTCATTTTAGGGCCTGATCCAAAACAAAAAGGCAGATCTAAATCCCAAGTCTGATTGTGAAATTCATGTCTATCAATAGTATATTAAATTGTTGATTTCATTTAAAAGATGAAGTAAAACAGTCATCTCACCCATCCTTTGTGTGGATAAGATCATATGAGGCTCCTTTATGACCTTATCCACAAAGGATAATGAGCGGGATTTTGAAGAAGTTTAAAAGCAAGTATTGGTTAAGGATGTGTGGGATTTTGAAAAGCTTTAAAAGCCCTGCCATTTGCTGTTGGAACGGACGCTGTTTGATCTCTCTTCCCTCTTTCAGATTGATGACTTAAATTTCAATCATTTCATTTTTCTTTAATACCATTTTTCTTTTAATGGTAAAAGTATTGTTTAAAACCAAGACCTGAACAATATAGAAAGAATGAGATCCTAACACTCAATTTAGAACCAAGACCCTACCCTTACAAGGCCAACTGCTAACTATAACAACTGAGACCCTGTCCTTGGGACAATGGCCACCTTCAAAGTGACAACCAAAGACCCTATCCGGTTCTTTGTTGTTGCGGTAGATAGGGTCGTGGTTCGCACTTACCCCTTATTAGAGTCATGCTTTTCAAGAATATGATCTCAATTTTCTTTTGAATAGTAAGACATAGTTCGTAATTACTTTTATAAGAGTAATGTCTCAATTCTCTGTTGACGGTTACGATCACAATTCGTATTAGTCCTTGTAAGACCGAGTCTCAGTTCTCTATTAATTGTTTGGAGTTGTAGTCCATTGGTTGCAGTTCATATATGCCATGGGTTAAAGACTAGGTAGTTCTCTATTGATTATTAAGGTTGTAATTCGCGGTACATAATTTATTTGATAATTTTATTTTCATTTCTTTTATTTTAAAAATATTTTTTCGTTTATTATTTAACTTGAAGAAAAAGAAGAAATTAATTAATTAATTTATTTATTTATTTAATATTATTCTTTTTATTCTCTTTTTATTTTTTAAAGAAGAAGACAATATTGAAGTTATATTTTTCTTATTTATTTGTCTTTTTTTTAAGAGGACGAAGAAAATGAAAAAAAAAAAAAAAAAGTTCTTTAAAAGTATATTAAAGGTGTTTTTAGATTTATTTTTCTCATTTTTAAAGAAGAAGAAAAAAAACATAAGGAGGAGGGGTATTTTCGTCTATAAAAAAGACACGATGAAATAAATGAATAAAAACGGTTTTGAAATGGCTACCTAATTAGTAATTACCGACTCAGGCCCTTATTTCGTCCATGGATAAAGACCTATTTGTGTTTATCCGTACCATTAAAACGGAAAATTACAAGGATAACCCTCTCCAACTCATCCTGACGTCACAAGATAATGACCACGGTCAAGATAAGAATGATCAGAAAAATTACAAATAGGCCACACTCTTTTCCCATCATGCGGTCTTACTACCGACTTCAACCACAACCAAACGGCCAAATGTCCCGATGGAGATCAACCTCATTCCTGAAAATCATCATAGTCCTCTTCCTCTCTCTATCCCACACAACCACAGCCACAAAAGCACCCACACCGACAACTACAACGACGCAAAAAGACCAACATCCAAAATTCCCATGCAAACCTCCCTACCAAAACTCGTACTCCTTCTGCAACACTTCTCTTCCCATCCACACCAGAGCTCAATCTCTCCTCTCACTCCTCACCCTCGATGAGAAGATCCTCCAGCTCTCTAACAACGCGAGCCCCATTTCCCGCCTCGGCATCCCGGCCTACCAATGGTGGTCGGAATCGCTCCATGGAATCGCTACCAACGGCCCTGGCGTCGCCTTCAACGGCTCCATTGCTGCCGCCACCGGCTTCCCGCAAGTCCTCCTCACGTCGGCATCCTTCAACCAGAGCCTATGGTCTGCAATCGCCGCTGCGATTGCGGTCGAGGCTCGAGCGATGTACAATGCGGGCCAGGCCGGATTGACATTTTGGGCCCCTAATATCAACATTTTTAGGGACCCCAGATGGGGAAGAGGCCAGGAGACACCTGGCGAGGATCCGATGGTCGCCGCCGCCTACTCGGTTGACTATGTCAGGGCCTTTCAGGGGGAGTATTTGGGTGGTGGGTCCCAGAAGCTGATGCTCTCTGCTTGCTGCAAGCATTACACTGCCTATGATTTGGAGAGTTGGAGAAACTTCAGTCGATATACTTTCAATGCTAAGGTAAAAGAGGCTGTCTTGGGTTCTTCTCTTATTAGTGTCATTGGATTGTGTTTTTTAATGCTTGTCTTTGTTTTTTGCTAATTCGTTGCAATGACAGTTGAATTTGGAAGAGTTACAATATTAATTTGATAAGAAATGGATTTTGTTCTGTTTTTATATTTCAATCGAATTCATCAAGAACTGCGTTTTGTTTCGATGATGAGTACCGATCATAGTAAGAAGATCGTCCAATTTCCATAAAATTTTCGAACGAACCCAAATCATGGATGAGCCAATGGTTGAGAGTTGCAGGGGATTGGATGTTTCTAACCATTTGATCTGTACACCTCTTTCCAGAATACTGCCCTAAGCTTTTGACTGTCCAAAAATAGCTGATGGACTGAACGGTTATGAACTTCCAGATGCAATTCCAGGCTATGGTTCATCCAATAGATGGGACATTAAAGTGGAGAGTCTGGTTCCATTGTCAAATTAAAGATTGTGGTGGGGGAACAGATATTTAAATGCATTCCTCTATACGATAATGTTTCGATTTTCAACTCTAGGAGGGGAAATGCAAGCTATTCTCTACTGTTATGGATTGATCAAGAGTTTGGTTTTTAATATCTTTTTTTTTTGGGGATTAGTATTAGTTTAGCAGCTTTGTTCAACATTTTGATCCATTTAGAAACCTACCCATTGGGAGGTAGTTTCAGTTAACGAGATTTGTGGTTTGTTGGATGTTCGTCATTGCCCACCATCAGGGATCGGTAGCTTACACTGCCCATTATGTCATGAGTGTGGGAGTAGGCATATCAGATCAACTATTAAAGTATGCATATAGTTTCAGAGAAATTTGGATACTGAAACCTAAGCTAACATGGAATACATGTCCAAGATCTGGGATATTTGTGAGGTGTTCCTGTGTGTGTGAGACTAGGAATCAGGCCACCCAACTCTTCTGGTGGGCCAATACACTTGCGTTGAATCGGATCCTTACGATTGATAATCTTAGAAAAAGGGGGATGCCGCTTGTCAACATCTGTAGCTGCTGCATGCGTGACGAAGAGACTGTGGACCATTTACTAGTTCATTGCCCTTTTATTAACCTCATTTTGTGGGATTTTTCGTCAAGGTTCAATTTTATTGGGTGCATTCCAAGCACGGCTGCTTCCCTTCTCGCAGCTTGGCACGGCCATAAAATTGGTAAAGTCAAAACCAGAATTTGGAGGATGGCGATCATTGCAATCTGGTGGAGGATGGCGATCATTGCAATCTGGTGGGCAGTTTGGACGGAAAGGAACGATAGAGTCTTCAATGACTCTTAAGGCTTCGGCCAAATCAGTTGGCTCCTTCGCCAAGAAGCTGGTCTTTGAATGGGTTTTGTATGTTATGGGTCTAAAAGATTATAATCTCGTTTTCTTAGGCTCTGAGTTTTTTTTTGGCTGCTATCTCAGCAGTTCCCTTTGTATCTTTTTCTTTTCTATAAAATTTCCTTCATTACTCCTATAAGAAAAAATTTAAAAAAAAATGCACTTGCATTGAATCTGGATTGGTTGTCATTTTCAACTGCCTTTTTTTTCCATAAATGTGGCCCACTTTGTGTTGCTTCACAGTATGCATGTAGTTCAGAGAAAATCTATTTGCAGCACTGCATATCAAAACCCAAGCAAGCATGGCACACATGTCCAAAATCCATGACGTTTGTGAGGTGGGCCCGTGGCAGGATGTGTCTTAGCCGAAGAATCAGGACACCCAATTCTTCTGGCGGGTCAATACAGCTGCATCGAAATGAAATTGTTGGTTTTCATTTTGAACTCTCTTCTCTCATGAAGTCCACCTTGCGTTGCTTCAGAATTCAAGTAGAATATAACCCAGTCTGGAATTCACAGCAGTAAGAGATTTCAGGCTAGAAATTGCTATTAACCACTCTTGTTGATATGAAAAAAGATAGAATCATTTAACATCCCTAGAAGGTTTCAAATTCGACACGCTTTTGATGGGTCCGAAGAGTGCTTCAGTTTTTATACTTACATTTATGGAATCATCTGTCTACAGAATAACAGTCGAAGATTGCATAACATAAAAGCATTCAAGCTTAGTAATTGTAATCATGTTTTGTCCTTCTCTATTATTGTCAGGTGTCGAAGCAAGACATGGAAGACACATATCAGCCCCCATTTCACAGCTGTATTGAAGAAGGCCATGCTAGCTGTTTGATGTGCTCCTACAATCAGATAAATGGGGTGCCTGTATGCGCACAGCATGATCTCTTAAAGAAAGCTCGAACCGAATGGGGATTTGATGGGTAATTGACATTAAGACAAATGTTTATATATTGTTTTATGTGAAGATGTACTGAAGATGATCATGAACTTGTGTGTAATTTCTTGAATGAAAATACAGATATATCACATCTGACTGCGATGCTGTTGCAATCATCTATGAAGATCAGAAGTACGCATCGAGTCCTGAAGATGCAGTAGCAGATGTCTTGAAAGCAGGTTAGCGTTGTTGCCTGGATTAAGATGAGAGGAATTATATGATCCTCAACAAAAGGATATGGATGGTCTGGTTCTTAGTTTTTTACAAGTTGGGACTTGGCTATCCAGTCCGTTGATCTGACTTAACCAACTGTCAATTGATCATGACCCAAAAATCTCCTTGGTGAGGAGAAGTCCTAACTTGTTGATTGGCTGCCTGAAAAAAAGAGATAAAGCAGCAGTCCTCATTTAACTGGAAAAAGGCCAACAATTGGATGGCTATGATCTTCCAAACTGGAAGTGTTTTTGGGGCATGGTCCATCCACTGTCGGGGCTTTAGATCAGCAATCTCAATTACTGTGGGATAATATACATATCATCAGATATGGGATTGTAGAATTCATATGAAGGAAACATACTTAGTTAAATCTCGAGTCTGTCATCTGAAGTTTCCTTCCTTTCTCCTTGCACCTGTAAGTTTTCTCAAATCCAAATGAAACTATAATCTCTATGAGCAGGAATGGATATCAACTGTGGAACATATTTGCTTCGGCACACTCGATCAGCAGTCGAAAAAGGAAAGGTTCAAGAAGAGTACATCGACCAAGCACTTCTTAATCTGTTCTCAGTTCAACTGCGACTTGGGCTTTTCGACGGAGACCCAGAAAATGAGCTGTTTGGAAAATTGGGACCTCATGATGTATGTACTAAAGAGCACAGAAAACTGGCACTAGAAGCGGCAAGACAGGGGATTGTACTTCTCAAGAATGAGAAGAAGTTCTTGCCACTGAAGAAAAAGATGGTCACATCGTTAGCTGTAATAGGCCCTACAGCCAATGCAACAAGCAATTTGGGTGGTGGCTACACAGGTTTGAGACACATATATGGTAGTCTATTTCCATCGAATTGATTCGAGTTTTATTGTTTTTATGTTGTTGGGTTTTGAAATCTGTAGGTATTCCATGCAATCCGATGAGTATTTTTGATGGACATAGGGCTTATATACGGAAGTCATTGTATGCCTCTGGTTGCCTTAATGTGTCGTGCCAATCTGATGAAGGGTTTGAAGAAGCTGTCCATGTTGCCAAAATGGCCGATGTTGTCGTGATGGTTGCTGGGTTGGATCTAACACAAGAAACCGAAGACCATGACCGGGTGAGCCTACTGTTGCCTGGTAAACAGATGGATCTTGTATCAGCTGTTGCCCGTGCAAGTAAAAGGCCAATTGTACTGATCCTGATAGGTGGTGGCCCGCTCGATGTTTCATTTGCAAGAGATGACCCACTAATCGCAAGTATTTTGTGGGTCGGATACCCAGGTGAAGCAGGCGGGAAAGCAGTAGCTGAAGTTATATTTGGAGAATTCAATCCAGGTTAGTACCTTGAATTGTCCACAGAGATTTTGATACCCTTGTTGAAAGACAGTTGATGCAATCATGGAAATGCAAAACAGGTGGGCGGCTGCCAGTAACTTGGTATCCTGAATCATTCACTCGCGTTCCCATGAATGATATGAACATGCGGGCCGACCCTTCACGTGGGTACCCTGGAAGAACATACCGATTCTATACGGGAGAGGTGGTTTACGGATTTGGATATGGCTTGAGCTACTCCAAATATTCTTACAAGTTCCTATCTGTGCCTGATAGAATCAGCTTGTCAGGATCTCATGTCAATGCCAATCCAAATAACAGATTGGCGTATGAAAGAAAATATGGGCTCAGTTACATCCACATTGATGATGTGGCATCCTGTGATACTTTGAGGTTCTACATTCAGATCTCGGTGGTCAATAACGGCGATATGGATGGGTCCCATGTTGTCATGTTGTTCTCTAGAGCAGCTACAATGCTCAAAGGTGCCCCACTGAAGCAGCTGATCGGATTCAAACGCGTGCATACAGTGGCATACAAAGCTATTGAAACTAGCATTCTAATCGATCCGTGCAAACATCTTAGCATGGCGAACGATGCTGGATTGCGGGTGCTGTCTCTGGGAGCTCATGTTCTGATGTTGGAAGGTGTAGAGTATCCTATCCTCATTGAAAAATGAGTAGGCCTTTTGATGAGAGATGGAAGTTTGGGGCATCTCAGAGCTTTATGATTCAAAGAAGAGGATTCACGTAATTGGGTTTCAATCTGTTATAGGTCACTCATCATCTTCAACTGGGCCCATCATTGATAAGAATTGAATTTTGCGGTGAAAAGCACATTCTATTTTTATAGAAACATAAGAATGCCATTTGATGAGATTTGGAGTTTGGGGGGGTGTGTTTTAGTTTCTTGGGACATGCATTGCAGTTAAAAATGTTGTATGTAATAATTCAAAGAAGATGATTTCATGTCATTACATTTCAATCAGTTATAGGCCATTCATCATCATCATCAACAGCTAGGCCATCATTGTATTTCTCAATACTCTTGTAGCAGTTTCCACAATCTTCAGGAGTATGATTCAATATCACAACAGAAGTATGAACATATACAGCTGCTGTTTGTGTATACTTCTAGATGTTTAAATACATTTCTTCTAAAACACAAGCGCATGTGCTGACAAGGCACACTTGTGGGGGATCCAATCCACCATCGGGTGGGTCCTGCCTTGCTCATCAGGTGGTCTAAGATGCTAGAAACAAATGGATGGCTTAGAAAAACTTCGACAAGCCTTACTTATGCATCCATTTGTTTCATAAAATGTAGCCCACCTCGTCAGTGGAGTGGTATGAACTTTGGATCAAGTGAATCTCAATGATGGAACCAAGCTGATGGACGTCTTGCAATTACCTTGCCCCAACTACAAACTGTACATTTGCAGCCCACAATCGCTCTTGTCCCACCAAAATCCCCCCATCCGATGATCATAACCATCAGATGGGATCTACATCCGATGGGGACCATTGTTTGTAACCGTCATGGGCGAGAACATGGGCCCAACAGATGACATTATAATTGCTGAAATGTCTGCTGGATCAAACTAATTTGCCAGTGTGGCATATGTTGAAGATCTGGACCATTCATCAGGTGGGACCATTCATCAGGTGGGTCCCAAAAACTATGTTCTACGGCCTAAAATAAGTATTCATTCTGATCATCAGGTGGACCACATAAACGTTGAACATTAACCCCACATTTTAACCATCCTTTTCTTTTCATTCGTCGTGTGACCTGCCTGGTGACCATATTAGCCCGATTTTCAAGCCAAGGTTCACAAATCATCCATGTCAGAACACAGATCCACACAACCCAATATAAAAGGAAAAAAGCGGCATCATTTTCACTCTATAAACATTTCTTATGCTGAATAAAAATAACAAAAATCCAATCACAAGCAAACCCTGTAGGAAAATAGGGTGCGGAAGCTGCGATCATTTAGCCATGCTTACAGGCTTGACAAACACCCCCAGCCCAAGTAAGATTGCAAGGATGACAATAGCTATAGTAACAATCATGTTCGAATTTTTGTTTTGAGATCTACTACTGCCTTCTTTTCTTGACAAATCTTGCCCATTCTTTCTTGCAATGTGGGGATCAGAGTCAGATGCTGGCTTGCCAGGGACCACATCCCAGAATGATTTAGCAGTCAATCGAGTGGCTTCCTCTTCCGGTTCTAAGATCATTGATGTATCTGTCGGGAGCTCCATGGACATCATCTCCTTGCAACGATCTTTGAGATCCTTGAGAGCACAAGAAATATCGGTAGGCAATTTGTAGAAGATAGCAGTGATGAGACATGTACTAGGATGCACGCCTAATAAAAACTCTAGGAAGTGTCATGCCAATTGGAAATGTTGACCTACCGTGGTAGTAATTGGACAGACTGTTTGATTTTGTTGCATGTCTTCCCCATTGACTGGGCTATTGCTCTTTTATTAGCTGACTGCCTTTTTTACAGGCAACAAGTTTCGAATTAAACGAGAGGTGGGGGCAATATACTAACCTCAAATGTCTCCGATGGCTGTAGATAGTCACAAATAAAGATCCCGCCCAACCAAGGAACAAGAACTCTTCTTGGAAAGGAGAGACTGCAAGTCTTTCTGTTTCCAAAGGAATGCAATAACGCACTTAAAAGATAGTAGATAAACATAGGAAGTAATTATCAATGCAAATAAGAACAGTACAGGGTATGTGCATCATATCACGTGTCCGCGTTGGACATGGATAGAGATGGTACTATTTTTAGAGAGAGAGAGAGCTAAAACACCTTGCTAGGTGCATGCATATGATATTTATCTACAGAAAAGACACCCCACCCCATCATGGTGTGCCGTAATAGCCCTTGTGGGAGCCGTAAAGGCTGTTACGTAAAGGTAACAGTGGCAACCATTATACGTTATGTGGCTGTCACAGAAAAAATGACCCGTAACGGCTTGTTGCGCCCTCTGTAAAGGCCGTTTTGGCCCCATAATGGTCCATTACTGGGCCAATACAAGTTTTTTAAAAAAAAAAAATCAATTTAAAAAAAATAAAAATAATAAAAATAAAAGATACTGTAACAGCCGTTACATCTATGTCATAAAGGTAACGGTGGTGGAAGTTATGGCCACCATTACCGTAGCAGAATATCTTGACCCCCATACATCTTGGCCACTTGTTTGCAATCAACAGCTGCCGCTTGAGGGGTTAGATGTGGCCATGCCGGGGCCTGATTCTGTGGCGCTGCATGAGTGCTGGGTTCATTCAGAGTCCTTCCCTTAAATCCAGGGTATTGATCGAGCTGCCAAATGCTTCTCTCCCTCTTTTCTCAAGGTCTGCCTCCGGTGCCATTCCAAGCATCAAAAGACTCCTACGATGCAACCACCACTCCAAATGCTTTCTTTTGCTCACTGATATATCTCTTTGGTTCAAGCCCTTTATATAAAAAGGGACAAGGCTTCAGTCATAGTTCACTGCTGTTTTAAAATGGCAGTGACTTGTCCTTTCTACACATGGTATAGATGCGCACAAAAATCTCAAACCGTACAAATCATACATCCCTAAAAATCTAACTGATTGAGTACCGTAGCTGTCCAATTCATTGCTATCTGATGCATGGTTAAGAATGAAATGGTAAATGGTCCAAATTCAACAAGCAGATTCAGATGGTTAAGATTGTCCCATCAATGTTTTCTTTGGGATATGCTCCATGCACAATGGATCTTGTGACTTGGGTGGTCTAGATCGGGGGTGCTTGTGCCCCACATTTATAGTGGATGAGGACCATTTGAGAAAACAGAGGTACATTTGAGAAACAGCGGCTTTTAAAAGCCAGATTCACCACACATATACAACTATTTAAAATAATAAAATACCACATCTTAATAGAATTTATAACTCAATATTAAAAAAAATAATAGAATAAAATAAACAACAAATTATAGGAAACCAAAAAACTCAATTGTTCATATGTAAAAGAAACATCCACCAAAAATTAAAAGAAAACAACAATAGTTCAACAAAAGTGTCTTGTTTTTAGATGAACTGAATCTAGGAATATCAGGCCTGCAGACATGAACATATGGACATGGACATGTGTCAATGGTGATGCGCCTTGTTACATCATGATATGGTAAACAACAGATGATGCTGTGAAACTCAAGTGTGGCACATCAAATCCACTTAATGAGCGAGATATTTTAGTCCAGGATGTCAGCAGTGATGGCACAACTACAACGAAAATAATAGCAGTGATGATGATGATGATGATGATGGCACCAGGTTACGATGACATGGTGGTGGTGGTGATAGTCAGATTTCCCCAGTCAAAGAATAGTATGACAGATCAACAAATTAATAAGCTTGACTACGGCTACACATAATATGTTGAAGTATTCACAAATAATGCATCAGCATATGATATATCAATACTACATGATGAACCAACCTCAGTTCATGTGAGATGAGTTGGTGGGTCGATTTTTCAGTTAATATTTCATTGTTTGCCTCCCCGCTGCCATCAACGGTTGAGCCCACATCTTCCTCTGCCTCATCACACATGATATCTAACCTACTCCGTAAACTGGTGATAATGTCTCCCTAACAGGGGGAAAAAAAAAAAAAAAAAAACATGAGAAGCATTGATGCATTTGGGAAAACATATGAAATTACAAGTGCATATAAGAGTAAATCTAACATTGGGTCGTCGGGAAAAAATACTTTCCCTTGGTTAAGGTAGTGATATACAAGACAGCTAGGCCTTAAAGGTATTGAGACGAAAATGCCAACATAGATTTTGGGTGCATTTGTTGCACCAAAAATAATGAAATTCCATGATAATTTGCACCAAATTATACTGATTAATCATGAAATATCATGATTTTTGGTGTACCAAACACACCCTTAGGGATTTTTACTGCAAACTTCCTCAAGAATTCTAATTTTGCCGAACAATGTCTTGACTTAAAAGTACTTCTGAGTGAAATGACTAAAATGCCCTCATCTATTATTTTTCTAAAGAATAGTGGTAGTCCAGGCATTGTAGGATCCACGTGGTGTATGCCATCCAACCTGCCCAACAGATGCAAACCGCCATGCTGATCATGCTAACCAGAATTCAGGTTGATCCAACTAATCCAACCATCAGGTTGGCCATATCATAAAAACGATGCACACCACCCAAAAACTTCCAAATTCACATGCTGACACCTGATAATTTGATCAGTCTAATCATTTGGTGAAATGCACCTGGAGGACAGGTTGGATGTCATAACACACCACATGGATCCCACAACATGCAGCTGCCAGTTTTTTAGAAAAATAATAGATGAGGGCATTTTAGTCATTTACCCAAGGCGCATCCCTGTGCTATGGAAGAGTCAAGACTGTTTGGTACACTCAAAATTCTTGAGGAATTTTGTGAGGAAAATGTCCATACATTCATGCTTGTTAAAATGCTAAAGGTAAATACTAAAAACGTTAATATATGTTGAGTGGCACGCATATGGGAACAATTTTATTTATAATGGCAGCACAAAAAATTGACCATGAGACAGGTTCAAGCCTGCAGCTCAATGGTAGATAGCAGGTTTCAACATTGACGTCTTGAACTCAAGACCATGAGACACCATTGTGGACACGGCCCATGAGACACCAATGCAGAATGTAGACACAGCCCATGAGTTTGTACCCATTAACATTTTTTTAACATGATATTTCCATTAACATGCACAGTATGCTAATGGCTATAAACTTGAAAGTTAACCCCTAAGATCAACAGAAAGTTAATTAAAAAAATACAATCATAATAGGACGGAAACTATATCATGATATTTACCAAATAAAAGGTCCCTGCACTGATCACTTAAAATTAGGTCGAAAGTGTCATTAGGAATCACTTCACGCATTGATGCCCATGTTCTTGTTAGAAAAGGTTGGCAGGTGCAACACTCAGGATTGGCATGTCGAGGTGTAGAGATTGTCTTCTCACCCTACATTTCTTTTTAAGTTGGAATACAATTTTAAATTGGATTTGAAGTGCTGCTAGTAATCTTAGTTTTTAAACCAATACAGTAAACCTTGGACAATGCCGAGAAAATTACTATAAATATTGTTCAAAAAATGTTGAAATTATGTGACCGTTGGAATATATATATATATATATATATATATATATATATATATATAGGTGGATAGCATGGATGTGAAGTTCCCTAATGACCAAGAATAATGCTGAAGATGAAGCTTTCCAATACCTTTATATCAGATATGGCTTGCAAAATTGATTCTTTTGGACACAAGTATGAAGAAGAACATACAGCCCCACTGAAGATAACTAGGCCAGCGACATCCTCCGTGTTGAATGCTTTTCATAATACACCACAGCATTAGCAGTTCGGTAGTAATAATTTCACCAATGAATACAAACGAACATAAGAAAAGGGAACTTTATTCGATTCAATACATAAGTGGCAACACACCTTCAGCAGGCCCATCTTTCATGAATGGCAAAAGAAGCTCAACTTCATGAAGACCGTCTGAAGTGCTTTGCTGATCTTTAACCACCTAAGATTACACAAAGTAAAGCAAAACTTTACCAATCCTAAAAGAAATTACTTTCCTAGGCAAGATGGTAGCCACAATACATATCTTAAAATATTTTAAAAAATAATAATAACTCTAGAACCATGTATACAAGGTCTTTACCAAATTTCCATCGACCAAGGCCTTTGCACCTTTCAGCTCTTTCACATGATATGAAATTCCATTGCGGAGAATGTCTCTCAAGGTACTAGTATTCGGTGCATCCTTAGTAAATATGGGTAATCTGTGCAAAGGCAACCAACCCACAATAAGAAATGAAATCCAACATTCATAAGCAATAATGCAAATTTGCAAATAATGATAACTCTCTGTTTGTATAGTTTTTCTGTTTTTCTTAATAAAATTCTTCATCCTTAATGCAAATAATCATATAACTTTAAAACAGGAATGGAATACAAGACAACATCACTATGAGATAAGAAGATTACCTCATCTCAAAGCTGTACATGCATCTAAAAGTTTGAAGGGTAGCTAATGGCTTTCCCATTTTGAAATCACAAGGCCTTAAACTGGTCGATGTCATACTGGAACCCAACATGCAACTTCGGCAAGTCCACCTATACAAAAGCTAAAACTTAGTGTATCGGGAAGCAAAAATATGTTGTTGGACCATAATCAATCAAAGCAAAAAAGAAAATTTTACATGTAAGGTCCTGAAATTTTACATCTGTTAGTTCAGTGTAACTTAAAGAAAGCTAAAAATTTATATATAATTATTGTCAAGATACACTTTAGCTAGGGACTCATGTCAATGTTTAAGAACTTGCAAGTGGGCCAAATATTTCAGCAGAATGGTAATCAGCCGTCCATTTGGTGCTGATGGATTTTGGGAGCTACATTATGCAATCCTTTGTGTGTGTGTGTGTGTGTGTGTGTGTGTGTGAACATGTTTTCCTCCCAAAATCAATATCCACAAGCATTATGAGTATTATTTAGGTGGAAGCAGCTCACGCATCCAACTATTTTGAGACATCCAAATAGGCCCATAATAGGATGCTGAAGAGGGA
Organism: Magnolia kwangsiensis; assembly: GCA_037074715.1. Classification (NCBI taxonomy): domain Eukaryota; kingdom Viridiplantae; phylum Streptophyta; class Magnoliopsida; order Magnoliales; family Magnoliaceae; genus Magnolia; species Magnolia kwangsiensis. The sequence continues at coordinate 92,950,282 of CM073585.1, forward strand.
ATGAGAATATGGTTAAATATCTAAAATATGAGACCCATCAAACAATTGCAGCCTGTAGCATAGCTGCACTAGATGAACTGTTTGCAATTATCCAATGTGCCGATGTAATGAAATATTTAGTGTTCAAATGACACCAGCAACGCCAAACTGGAAGTAGGCCAGATCAATCAAACAAAGAACTAGAATGTTAACCAACATTCTAATTTTATTTTATTTTTTCAGTTAAACTGACACTAAAAGAAAAGAGTGGAATTCAAAATGGCATTGGAGTTGTCAAAGAAAAACATATTACAAAAACATTTTTTATAGAAATATACGCCGTAAAAGGAAGCAGATGGCCACCCATTCAAATAAAAAATGAAGCTTTTCGAGTACATAATTTCACTGATGACAATCGACATGTATTTATGTGATTTCCTTGACAGAAATTAGAAATCTAGATTCAAGACAGCAAATTAGAAGTTGAGAAATTTCTACAGAATGCACACCTTCTCGGGCTATACGAAATGTGAATTAGTAGCCTTTCATCCAAATCACTCTCGTAAAAAGGTGCTGCTTCCGCTACTCCCTTGACTGTCTGCAACAAAAGACACATTAGTAAAATGAGATTTGCTCATTTCATCTATCAAATTACTAATGAATATCTGTCAAATTATTCAAAAGGTAAACTTCATAATTTACCACATTGCAGCAAGAACAGATGTTATATTAGAGTTAAACAATCAGAGTACTTGGATAAAGAAATAAATTTGGTTCATCAAACAAAAGAGAATTGTCTGTTGGTCCAAAATTTGGTCTTTCAACTTCCAGGTTTTAGTTAGCCAAGCTACTCTGAACTCACCAATTCATTTATCAAATCTCTAGTCTTTGATAATTCAGCACGGTTCTACTGAAAAATTCCAAGTATGGAATCAGTATTTCAAGTTTATCGGCTAAGAACATCAGCTGGAATTTTTGTGCTTCATTACATGACACCAAAGCAGATGCTAGTCCTTTTTATTTATTTTCTTTTCTTTTCTTTCCCATCTCCTCCTCTGTGCTTCATTACATGCCACCAAAGCAGATGCTAGTCCTTCTTCTCCTCCTCCTCCTCCTCCTCCTCCTTCTTCTCCTTCTTCTCCTCCTCCTCCTTTTTTCCATCAAGCAACACAAATTTTATTAAAGAAGTGAAAAGGCAATCTAAGAAACCCACAACCAACACCGAAACAACAATGCCATGCCAACAAAGAAAACAGCAAAGCGAAAAACACCAAAACACAAGCACCGGATCCCACTCCAAATGATTAAATGAACTGTTTAATCAAGAAAGAAGACCAGTGCAAGCCACTAGACGAGGCATGCAAATGGCCCACCTAGCCAGCACATTGCAGCCACTTTCAGAATTCACCATCAAACTTCCAATCAGAGTGCAGAAAGCTGCCGAAGCCCCAGATGGGGTCAAACAACCTTGCAGTCAAGATCAGTTTGTCATTGGAAATCCACCTATTCCTCTCATGGTATTCTTACATAACGGTAACAGTATGGGCCATTACGTGTTATGGGGTCATAATAGCCTGTTCCAAAAAAATCGGACCATAATGGACCGTTATGGTCCAGCGCCATTACACATATACAAGCCCCCTTTTGGGGGCTATTTTCCAATATTTCGCCATTTCTCCTCCACTTTTTTATATTTTTACTTCTTAGGACTATTTTTAACCCATTTTCGACTAGATTTTTGCAATCTTTGAGGATTAAAATACAAGATTTAAGCACTTTTTTAAGAATCAGCGATCCAGGGCCAAATTTAGGAAATTTTGAAAAAATATGTAGGTGGTCTTCCTTTTTTTCTTTTCTTTTTTTGAAAGGTAATGAAATTTTATTAGAATAGAAAAACCGCCCAAAGGGCTAAGGGAAACAACAACGGCACAAGCCCGATCAAGAAGAGAAAAACCACTCAAGCAAAACCCATGGAACTTAAAGCCCAGTCCGCAAATCAGACTTCACCATTCTGAAAACCTCCAAAGTCATCCCCCCTTAGTTCTGAAAGCACCAATTATTCTTTCCCCCCAAAGAAACCAAAAACTAGCAAACAAAGCAAACCTCCACAGCACCTCACCATTTTTTTTTTCTTGCTGCAAATGTATTGATCAGTGTTTTAAATAGCAGTAGCGTGTTGCGTAGCATTCAGCCCTGCAAAGCGTGTAGCATGAGCTACACGATACTTCTATTTTTAATTTTAAAAAAGGAAAAACATGATAAATAATAAGAAAAAAGCAAATATATATATATATATGCCTAAAAGATGATTCATTTTTCAAGCAAGTTCAAAAACATTATTAACTATCACTTATCAAAAGCCAATCCAGATGTATAAAGTTATAAACCAAATCAAATAATAATCACATCAACAACTTTGTAAGAAAACCACTTTAATTAATAAGGTCTAATTGAAACTACATGTCACGACTCACAGGTATGAAAAAGAAATAAAAATCCCACAGGTTAAAGAGTATTAAGTGCAATACAAATGTCATCAATACAAAGAGAGGTTTTCAAAAACCGTCTTTCAAAACCCTTTTTTCTTTTAAGTTGAATGTATTAAGTACATTTAATACATGTATAAAGTTCAAATCTACATATGCATGTACTAAATCAGTGCTTTACATCTCTTTTTCTTTTTCTTTTTTGTATTTTTGTAATTTTATATCATTTTTTGAATAATAATGCCAAATTTGTTTTTTTTTTTTCCCCTCAAATTTCTTGGTGGGAATGATAATCCCACAGATTGCATGAATTTCAACTCGTTTTAGGGGGCACTCACATGGTCCCGAATCAGCCTGACATTCTACATCTGAATTTAAATTTAAATTTTTCCCCAAATCTCTTTAGGGAAATGGTGTCAGATGGTTAAGGATATGCATTAGTAGGATGAGTTCCACAGATTGCATGAATTTCGGGCCATTTTAGGGGCATTCGAGTGGTCCCAAATCTGCCTAAAACTATTCATCCGATTTTAATTTTTAATTTTCTCCTCAAATTTCTTGAGAGAAATGGTATGAAATGGTAGGAATATACATTAGTGGGATAAGCTCCACAGATTGCATGAATTTCGAGCCTTTGTAAGAGGAGAATTCAAGTGGTCCTAAATTGATCCAATACTTTCTTTTTTTTGAGAGATAATGCAAAAGATTGTATTGATGAAACAAACAAACAAACAAACAAACAAACAAAACAGGAACACTGATCTGCTGAGATAGCAGAACACTTAGACATCTAAAAGCGCAAAATTACAATCAAAAGGCTTGACAGAGTAGGTGGCCCATTCGACCAGATAGTGGATCACCCTTGAGAACGTAACCTCCGCAGGATTGGCTCTATCATTGAAGCATCTATCGTTCCTCTCGACACAGATAGCCCACCATACAGCAAGAAGAGCCATCCACCATAAGGGAGTACGCGATTTCCCGCACTTGACTCCATGACAAGAATCAACAAGGCTGGAGGTTGAGAGCGGGAAGCACCAGGGAATGTTAAAGCGGAGAAGAGTAGCCAACCAAATCTGGAGAGTATAGGGGCAATCGATCCAAAACTATTCATCCAAATTTAATTTTTAATGTTTTCCTCAAATTTCTTGGGGGAGATGGTGTAAATTAGTTAGGAATATGCATTATTGGGATGAGTTCCACAAATTGTAAGAATTTCAAGTTATTTTTGGGGCATTCGATGGTACCACATGCATGATAGGAAAAGGTTGATTGACTCCCAAAGAAAGATCCAAATGCATTTAATGCGAGGGCATTTCACACCAGGCTCGAGTGGGGTAGCCCGTGGGATGTAGGGACACACTCGGGGTGGGCAGCCCATATAATTTGGGGCCCACGAGGGAGGTTCAGCCGATGTCCTAACCCATGAGATGTGAGGTCTGGACTATGAGATAAAGGGATTAATTCATCATACTCTAACAGTTCAAGCTTTTAAAGCAAGTGGTCAATTGTTCTGCATCAAATTGGTATCAGAGCGGGAGGTCTTGTGTTCGAGACTCTTCACCGGAGGTGATTAATGCAGGGGCATTTTCACACAGGGCTCGAGTGGGGTAACCCGTGGGATACGGGGACACACTCGGGGTAAGTGACCCATGTAATTTGGGGCCCACAGGGGAGGTCTCGTGTTCGAGACACCTCATCGGGGGGTGATTAATGCAGGGGCATTTCACACCGGGCTCGAGTGGGATAGCCCATGGGTTGTGAGGACACACTCGAGGTGGGTGGCCCATGAGATAAAGGGATTAATTTGCCATACTCTAACAGTTTGAGCTTTTAGAGCAAGTGGCTAATTGTCCTGCAGCAGCATTAGTGACATTTGGGGCATGATAGGAAAAAGGTTGATTGGCTCCCAAAGAAAGACCCAAATGCATTCGAGGGCAATTGGTGCATTCGAGGACACCACGTGCATTAGTGGCATCCGAATTTAATTTTTAATGTTTTCCTCTCTTCTACGCAGCTAGCCTTCTTTCCATCTTTTCAATGACAAGTACCAAATGGATGCAGATGGTGGATTGTCTCCCAAAGAAAAACTCAAATGCATGATAGGAAATGGTTGATTGCAACACATACATAATCCATGCAAATTATTAGACCTATGGGCACTAAAGGTAGAAAAATGCACAAGCATAACTAAAAAAAAAACTAGGGCATGAAAATCAACATGAACAAATGATACCCAGATTCATATTGTAGAAGTAATATGTGAAAGAAATACCTGCCAGAGTATTGTGCTTGAATTCTTGAATGAACTCTCAGAAGCCCATATATAGACCCCAACCACATTCATGCCACCCAAGAGCATCTTATATACCTGAAAGTGCAATAACCTCAAAAAGTGCATCCTCAATGCAAATTGCAAGCATTCTTCAAATGCTAACTAGTTATTAATGGACCCCAATGCTTAACTTTTCATATAGAAATTTTCAAAGCATCACATAGGATATCATTAATTGATTAGCATAAACAAGTTGAGAAAATTTTCAGTTAACATACTGCTTTGCACAATACAAGCTTCCAACACACAACTTCAAGAGATTTTGCTAACCACACATGCACCTCTACCCAGAGACACATGCCAATCTGGCATCTGAACTGTGTATCAGGAATTCAGGTGGGACCCACTGTGTAGATGATATGGTCACAAATCAGGCTGGACAACTATGATCTAGCCCACACATGCACGAGAACAGTGAAATGCCTAAAATGCACAAGCTCTTTTTGACCATCCATTGCCTACATACATTTGTGGCCTATCTGATAGTTGTCCATCCGAGTTTTTGGCCAAATGATCAACACGATGGACCCCACCAAATACACGGATCAGAGGCCTTACATGCATGCCAGGTGGTTGCATGTAGAGGCAAGCATGGACAGGAGCATACAGGACTGGTAAACCTCTATCTTCAGTAAGCTTGCAGACGTATATTGACGAGTGACAGAATTTTTTACATTCCACATTTTTTTTAACTTCCAAATATACAATACTGTGTCCTTATCACTAACTAGTATATGAAGGCACCTACTGACACTTGCATTTCAATTTCAAGGTTGCACTTGTAGTTTATGGTGAGTAAAGGTTTTCAGCTTTTCTTTTTACCTTTTCCTACTACTACTCTTAAAGAGAGAGAGAGAGAGAGAGAGAGAGAGAGAGAGAGAGAGAGAGAGAGAAGAATGAGGCTCTGCCATGGCTGGTTCCAGAACCCAGGTAAAAGAAGAAGGTTCATGCCTAGCGAGCAACCAACCATAAAACTTTTCCCAATCTACCATTTAAAAGCCAACGGCAAAGTTCTGAAAGAAGGCTAAGATGATGAGGATGACAAAAGAGAAAACAAATCAAAAGTGGCAACTTTTCAAATTAAAAGGAAATATAGTATGCTTGATCTACCACCCTTTTCATTTCAGCAAGCAGTAAGTATGGGTGGGTCCCATCTTTCACAGATCCAGATTCCAAACAGTTCACCTGATGGGAATTTGTCTGCATAAGACTTTACCCGGGTAATCCTAGGCACCCAACCATTGGCCTACAAATGAATGGTTACAACTAAAACAAATCAGTGGTCTATATGTGATGATAAAAGGTCCATCAATCAGATGTCTCATATTGTTGGATGGAACTTTTTCTTTCACCCAACAAACAATTTAGATAACTAAGAGGTGGGCCCAACTCATCCAATACCTCTCAATAGAAAGCGCATCATATCAGCAGACATCTTGCTAGCAGATTCTTAGGACAACAACAATTCCAAACAGCATAGCCTTTTATTCTAAATCAAACTACGATGTTCCAAGACAGATTTCACATGCATTTGTATTTTAGCGTAGAGAAAGATCAACAAAAAATAACCAGATTCAATCACTGAAACCAAAAACGCAAATTCAATACCGAAGAGCAGACCAAAAAATCAAGTGGGTATTTTCAATTTGACCTGACGAGCGTGTTCCGCCACCCAATCCCGATCGACCAACAGCATTGAAGCTTCCATCTGAGACTTCCCTTTAGAACCCTTCTTCCTGTCATCTCTTCCACCGTCCGATATTGAACAAGCTGGTTCTCCAGCATCGTTGGGGGGCGTCGGTACCAAATCAAAGACAAATCCCCGGTCTAAACTGGAACTCAGCTTGCCTATAACAAGACCCACCTACGGAAAGAAGAACAAATTTCTAAACTCTCTCGAGAAGATTTTTTTTTTAAAAAGGCAAATTTTACGATTTTGGAAGAGAGAGAGAGAGAGAGAGAGAGAGAGAGAGAGAGAGAGAGAGAGAGAGAGAGATTGCCTGTGTTGGTACTTGAGATTGGAAGAGTCGATCCTCTGCTGATTTTAGTTGGGTTTCTTCTCCAATTACTGATTTCACCATGACTCGGAGATGGGGTTTTTAGATATCACAGAGAGAGCATGTGTGTATATGAAGTGCGAGCTTTGATCCCGTACAAAGTCTCCGGCTCCAAGTAGGCCCGCCCCTAGTCACGTGGACCGTTGGATGCGACTTGCACGTGGCCACTATATCAACCTGATTAACTGATCACAACCGTCGAAATGAGGGATTGAATAAAACGGCAGCATCAATTTTATTATGACCGTACATTTTTCACGCTGGTTTAATATTCGATGGCGGTTATTTTATCAGCAACGTAACGTCAATGGCATGTTATCTCGGTTAGCTCGCTCGGCTTGGCCCAAAAGTTTGATTTGACTCGGTTTGAAATTGAGTTCGATCTGAGTCCAACCCTATTCGGGCTTGCCCGAGCTCAACTCGGCCCGGATCGATCCCAACTCGAGTCAAACTCAAAACGAACCAGTTCAGTGACTCAGTTACTTTAATATTGATGTTGCTCCCCAAATGTTTGATAAAATAAAAAATGACTCAACAAAGTGTCGGCTGGTAGCAATGATAGTATGTTTCATCAAATAAATACTCTTTTTTTCTTGATTTTGATGTTGTCTATAAAGTATTTGATGAAATACCTGTAAAACTATTATTAATATTTTACTTATAGTGAAAATTTTAAGGTGCAACCCATGTGTTTGTGAAAATACTATTCACGTAAACTTGTCTCGATCTTAGCTCGAACTTGGCTCGAATTGACCTAAACTGCTAACCAAATCGAGTTGAGCTGGCCATTTAGGCTTGAGGACCGAGCCAAGTCAAGTTCGATCTGAGGTCAACTAGTGGCCGAGCCAAGTCGAACTATGCCAAGCTCGACTCAATTCGACTAATGTACACCTCTAGTCTTTGTGGAAGCAGATTGTGTGGTGTGCGCGTGATGTGTTGAAGTGGCAAAGTTTCTTGAGCTTTACTATGATGTATGTGTTATATCCATACCGTTCTTCCAGGTTGAGAAATCATTTCAGAGCATGAGCATAAAAATGAGGCAAATCCAAAGTTCAAGTGGACCACACCACAAAAAAGCATTGGAGATTGAACGCCTACCATTGAAAACTTCTCGAAGGCCATAGAAGTTTTGGATCAAGCTGATATTTGTATTTTCTCTTCATCCCAAGTCGGTGTAACCATATGAACAAGTTAGATGGAAAATAAAAATCGCAGTGGACCCTAAGTGGGTGCAATTGTCCCCAATGCTTTCTGTGAGTGTGGTCTGCTTTATTTTTTAGCTCATGCCCTAAAATGATCTAGTAAAATGGATAGACAGTGCATATATATAACACATACATCATAGTGAGGCATACGGAACTTTGCGACTTCAACACACGTCTTTCTTGATCATACGTGAACCCAAATGGCCAAAAGGGGTAAAAATACTCGATCCTAGTGAATGTCATCCGTTGTGAATTTGATCCATTGATCATAATTTCATGGTCCACCAAACATAATTTTGTTTAATCTAGTGTTTTCCGGTAGCAAAGGTTTTATCCCAAGCATGGGATTAGATGGATACAATACCATGGTATTTCCATATGCGCAATCATTGTACAGTAATAATGTTAATCCCATCTAATACAATTCAATTCCATTCAATTCCATGGACCAAACATGCCCTAAAGTAGGAGAGAAAAATGGAAGCGGATTGCGTACTGAGTAACTCAGTACGGTAAGCGTACTGAGTAAACTCCGTGGGCCCTAGTGTCATTCATGCATTATATCCATTCCGTTCATCTCTTTTAAGACATAATTTTAGGCTTTATCCCAAAAATGGAGTATATCCAAACATCAAATGGACCACACAACCGGAAACAGTGTAAATTGAACATCTACCGTTGAAATATTCTCGGGGACAACAGAAGTTTTAGATCAAGCTGATATTTGTATTTTCCCTTCATCAATGTCTTTCTGATATTATGAATAGGTTGGATGACAAATAAACATCACTGGGGCCTTAGAAAGTTTTCAACGGTTGAAATCAATAATTCCACTTTTTCCAGTGGTATGGTCCACTTGTGGTTTGTATATGCATTAATTTTGGGTTGAACTCATAAAATGATCTGAAAAAACGAATGGACAACATGGATAAACCACATGCATTCGCGGTGGGCCCAACTGAGTTTACTCAGTACGATAAAAGCATACTGAGTAACTCAGTACGCAATCCGATTTCGAGAAAAACAAGGCTGCGATTCACATATGCCACACCAAAGGTAATAATGGAGAGAAACCTCAAACGTTATTTATTACAGGCTTATGCAAAGATTATAAGAAATCCACTCTAACTATTTGATTCTATTATAAAAAATACAAATAAAAAATTAGGCCTGCTCTAGAATCAGGACAATCTATGATTCAGGCAGTGACTTCCCGGGTGGTAGACTCCTTGGAGTTTCAACACCGGGTCAAGGGTTCGAGTACCCATGGTGGTGAAATCCCACGGTGTGCGTGTGTGGGGTGTGTGGGCGTGTGGTGTGAGTGTATACGGGTATGTGTGCGTGTGTAAAAAAAAAAAGGGCAATGACTTCCATCCGCATTGGAATCACAAGGGGGGTTTTTGGGTATTCAAAAACTGAAAATATTCCCATGAATCTATACAATTAAAGAAACATTTTGGTAAACAAGAAGAGTCAAAACATTTTACGGAAATATCATATTTTTTCTGGAAATTTTCTTTTTAAAGATTTTCTGCTGCTGAAATTGCATTCCTGCTAATAATTAGTTCTCATTTTACTTTTGTCTTTATGAAATTCCTACAGATATGGGGACCGGGGTAACAGCTTAGTGGGCGAGTCCCTGTGAAATGGATGTGTAAGGATGTTGAGCTCAACTTGGAATACAATCGTGAACTTGAAAGTACCAAATATTCTTACGAGCATACCATCAAGAAGCTTCCTTGACCTAGATCGAGAAAACAGCAGGAGCAGATGCAACATGAGCTAAATATGCAACAACAATCCTGACCATAGGGCCCATCTTGGTGTATGTGTTGTTTAGCCACTTGGCCCATCAGTTTTTTTTTTTGCATTTTAGGGCATGGTCCCAAAAATGAAGCCAATTCGAATCTCAAGTGGACCACACCACAGGAAACAATGGCCATTGAACGTCAACCATTAAAAACTTCATATGGTCCACACAGACCTGAATGAATACAAAACTTCTGTGGCCCATGAGAAGCTGACGGGAAACACAAATATCAGCTTGATCTAAAACTTTTTGTACCCACATGAAGCTTTTAATGGTCAATGCCCACTTGAGATTTGGATTTGCTTCATTTTTTAATCCTCCATCAACACCAATTTGAATCCTTAGAACATTCTTCTTCTTCTTTTTATTGCCTAGCGACCGTTTCTTGTTGCTGCTGCTGCTGTTTGGTGCATGGACCATCAAAAGTTAGACCCACGGTATCAAAGTTCTGAATCATTGAAGCATGGGTCCCACCTGTACAAACTAGAAATCCGAACACTACACTCCCCCTAGGCATTGTAATTGCATGATACCTCCTAGTCTTTGTTTTTTTTTTTTTTTTTTTTTTGTTTTTTTTTGGGGGGCGGGGTTAGCTTGTTAGTACAAACCCATGTCAGTACACACTCCATGTTAGCCACCCCCACTAGAGATACCTCCTAGTCTCTGAGTAGGTTTTAAGTTACGGAAATGTTAGTTGCCGCCAGCTCCGTGCTTGACCCATGTAGACCTACTCCAAGCATGTCTAGCTCAAAGTATACTACCAACTCTTCCTTTCTTACTGTCCATTCAGACTCATGTAGCCCACCAAATGAGTAAAATGGCCTGATTTTCAAGCCAGGCATGTTTGCTGCCCCTCACCTGGTGACATGGTCTTCTTGAGAGGAAAGCGCCTATGTTGCAATGCAATGTTGGGTACAACCACGAACACCATTGTGTCATATTCATAGAAACAAATTCACAACAGCTTTCTATCTACAAAACTTTTTTTAACACACACACTCACACCACAGTGGGATTCCTCGACATCGGGTACTCGAATCCATGACCTTGCGTTGAGACTCTTGTGAGCCTACTACAAAACTAGTTCACGGTGAAGCTGGGATTGTAAACTAGACTGATAGGGTGCCGGGGTGAGTCTCATGCATCTATACATGTCATGGGCACCTCAAATGAAGACCACCTAAATAGCAGGACCCAGTGTAGATTGATCATATCCCCAAGATCAGACTGATTAGACAATCATGAAGTCTGATTGGTGTGCATTGGGACAGTTCTCGTTTCCAACGTCCATCAGATGCCCACCAACGAGCCAGTTAGGATCACACTTCCAGCGAAGCTCTTGGGCTATAAATCCATCTACGGTGGGGTCCACTACTTGGGTAAATGGGATTTGAGGCAGATCCTACATGTAAAGCAGGAGGTGCGCTTGCACCATAGTTGTGGTAAAAGAAACCAAGCAAACAGGACAATATCTCAATATGAAACTTTAAAATGCCAAGGCATTTCTCCAGTAATATCCAGTAGCAGATTTGAAGAGTGAATCACCAAAGAACTAGTCAAGTATTCATATAGACTTCGAGACAGTATCTTCAAGAACAGAACCCATTATTTTGTTGAAAGAGAGTAGCATTTGAATTGAATTGATGCATGAGCCGTCACATACTATATGAGCTGCAATGGACGTTTATGCCTCATGTTGAAAAGATGGTCAGAGTCGAAGACAATTGAGTTGACACATGACAGACTCCCCAAGAAGGCCACAATCAACATGAAGCAGAAGCATTCGCTACATCCTCAAATTCCCTGGAGAATATCATAAAATTTTGAAGGCCGATTCCGGAACTTCAAGCAGAGTTCCTGAAAAACAAACCACTCCTTGCTGTCATTAGTTGTCTACAGGTAAAATTAAAAAAAATGGACAGACAGACACTTGTTCTTGTGTGAAAATAACAATCACCTCCACTGCAGAAGCCACCCGCAAGATAGTGGCCTCGCCCCACGGACGGCCTATCAATTGCAAACCTATAGGGAGTCCTTGTTTATCATGACCAACCTGAACATGGAAAATGTTAAACCACAAGAAAGATAAAAAGAAAGACAGGTGGTGAGTAATGGTCAAATGATAGGTGATCGGATCTTCCAAGTCCTACACAATCATGGTCACATTGCTTGAAGGTGCACCACCTACTCTTTATTTAGATACCGAAGCTTTACTAGTTAGATTTTTCCTTTCACAATTTTCTACACTACCGTTCCAGCTCTCATAGTATAGTTGTACAATCCCCAGGCCTGATGAAGCGTTAAGGTGTCAGCGGACCAGAATTGCTAAAAATTAGAGCCCATGGTTCCGATCCAGACTGTTGACATGTGGTCCATCAAAGCATTATTGCTTAACAGTCGATTTGCCTGGCAACAGATCAAAGGGGAGGATCCCATCAGGCAGATTTTGGGGCACAGTCCATCCACAGTACGATTAATCAGATCAACTGTCTGGTTGGGGTGAAGGGCCTTATAGTACGGGCTGAACCTGACCTGCTACCTATTTGTTGTGGCCCCAACCAATCTTATAATTGGATTTGTCCATGACAAGTGCATCCTCCTTGCTGCCATATATATATATATATATATATATATATATATATATATATATATATATATATAGAGAGAGAGAGAGAGAGAGAGAGAGAGAGAGAGTGTGTGGTGGTCTCCTGTGCACCATACCGTAGATACCTTTGTGCACACCTAGGCTGACTCACTTAGATGGGTTGGGCTGGGTAGGATGAGGTGGGCCTCACCATGATAAGGTCATGAAATCTACTCCAATCATTTGGTTTGTAATATAAATTTAGCAGTAAGGGTAATAAAACAGGAATATTCGTGATTCAGGTGAGCCACACTACGAGAAACAGTGGGAGAGCGAATGCCTATTGTTGAATCTTTACAGGGCATACCGTGATATGTACATGAAATCCACTCCAACCATTAGCTGATTCGTGAAAATGGATGCGGAGGGGGAAAAAAATTAGGCCCATGGGTGATTTATGCAGGCCACACCAAGTGAAAAAGTTTGGATGGTGGGTGCCCCTGTGCACTGTTTCTACTCATATTACCGCCCCGCCTGGATCAAGGATTTGGGTGACTTCACATACCCATCACAACACCCCCCTCGACGTGGATTGCCAAACTAATGGACATGGATTGCTAGTTGGTGGTCATCGCCCCAAAATAACGTATTTGTTTTATCCAAGCTGTCCATCTATTCTATCATCTCATTTTACAGCATTAGCTAAAAACTGAGCCAGATCCAAATGTCAACTGGACCACACCACATGAAAACAGTGGTGATTGAACACCCTTCATTAAAAACTTCCTAGGTCAATTGTATTGATTAAGTCATACAAGCCTAGATGAAGGGAAAACACAAATATCAGCTTGATAGAAAACTTAAAGGCCTCCAAGAAAATTTTTAATGGTGGTCATTTAATCACCACATTTTCCTGTGAGAATTGGATCTTTCTCATGTTTGGGGTCATGCCCTAAAATGATATGAAAAAAGGGATGGACGGTGGATAAAATATACATATATTATGGTGGGGCCCACATTATACTTCCAGCACCTACCGGCAGAAGTTACTGCTGGCAGGCCATCTGGTCAACACGCAGAGATGGGTAGGAAAACTAAGGGAGGGGTGGGGGTGGCCCGATGTGATGTGTAAGTGAAATCCACTCCAAACATATGGCGTGTGATGACAATTTGGTAATAGGGCTCAAACATCATCCACATTTATAATTTATGGTGGGCCACGTTAGCAGAAACAGTGAAGGGGATGCCAGCCATCCAAACTGTTTCACTCAGTGTGGGCCACGTCAATCACTTACGGGCATAAAATTTGGTTCACATGTATGGATCTTCACTGGGTGGATAGTGGTTGGAGTGGATTTCACATAAACATCATGTTAGGCCTGGTACAAATTCAAAGGTGGTTATTCCCTACTCCATTGTTTCCTTTGTTTGGCACACCTAAATCATGAATCTGACTGATTGATGAGCCTCATGGCTAATTTTAGCCTGTCCGGCTATAATGGGCGGAGTGGATTCCATGAATACAATACGATGGAGCACAACCCAGCTCTACCCTCTAAGCAAGTTCCCCTTGGTGCACACAGAGGTCTCTTGCGGTACGTGTGCAGGAGACCACTACTATATATATATATATATATATATATATATATATATATATATATATGGGAAATGGTACTATGAGGTCGACCTCATCGGAACTTTCAATGACATCGAGCTGTGTGGGCCCCACAATGGTGTTTGTCGAACATCTACACCGTGAATTTGATGGGTCCCCTTTTAAGTTATGTGATATCCCAAAAATCAGCCGTACACGGACATCAGGTGGGCCATACCATATAAAACCATGTGAAGACATTACTAAAATATATAAAAGCACTTGGTGCGGCCCACTTGAGTTTTGGATGTGGCTAAAACTTGGTCTAACCTCTCATCCAAGTGGGAAACACACAATGGATGGGCTAGATTTGAAAACCACATCTCAGTCAGCCTAATAAATGATTATGAATGTTTTAATGGGAGGATAACCCCTCTCAACTGTTGTATGTGGTGTGGCCCACCCAAGTCATGGATTGACTTGGTTTTTATGCCCGTGGCCCACCATGGAATGGTGCATCTGGCTGATCAGGTAAGATGTTCAACACACATCACGGTGGGGCCCACATAGCTCGACCTCATGGGAAGGTCAACCTCATAGTACCATTTCCATGTGTGTGTGTGGGGGGGGGGTTTAATTTGGCATAATCGTCTTCTGTTTGAAGCAATAAAAGGTGATATATTTTCTTAAAGGAGATATCCTTCTAAAATTCCTATAATTCTACAGAAAACATCAAAGTTAAATAAGGCTATGAATTTTCAAAAGTACCAGAGTATTTCCTTAGGGGTGCGTTCCAGTGGTACCGGTAACACCTCAAGCTACCATGGAATTGGGCAGAAGTGGATCTTATGTGATGTATTCATGACATCATACCCGATCATCAGATGCATCACCTAACCTTACCCCCAGGGACCAAAAATAAGTCCAAATGGAAACTCAAGTGTGAACAGCGATGGGGATAATTGAGAAAGGACGCCCACCCTCGATTTATTTGGAGGGTCGACCATGTTGCTTATATGGAATCTATGCTATCCGGACCCTCTATCTGCCCTGGATCAAGGGTTAGGACAACAACTCGGGCTGTTATGCAACTAAGGTTGGCCCCATTGGTAATTGAGGATGGGCGTCTCCTCCCACCTTGTTTTCTGTTCTGGCCCACCAGCATTTTGGATTGAATTGATTTCAGTCCCTGGGGGTATCCTAAGGGCACGCATCCAGTGAACAGGTTGGATGTGATACATATAACAGGCCCCACATCTGCCAGGTACCACCATAAGCTTACATTGGTACCGGTACCAGTGGAATGCACCTCATTTCCCTAACCAAGTACTTCCTGATGAAACTTATTGCTTCAAAATTTTTATTGCATATTTTAATTCCAAATGCATCTACCCGAAGAATGATGGAATTCATTGCAACAGGCCATGCAACCCCATAGCTTAGGGAATCACGAGACCTGTAGAGATTTTATTTTTTTTCAAATAATGATATCAATGGTGCAGCCTATCCCGATAACTACTTGTGTCTTCCCATGGAATGAGAAATTCTTTTTTGCCTATGTAATTGATTGAGAAAAATAATGGTTGGTACACCACACACATGGCATATGGTACTGTTTTCACTCTTAGAATGGGAGCATAAGATAAAGGTTCATTCCAATTTGAAGTGTCTGAGTGACAGAACTTCATAGGGAAATTGCAAGGAGAAGACATGTTTTACTTACAGGGACAGAAATAGCTGGGAGTCCAAGAAGGTTTCCTGCTATTATAAATCGCATGAGATAACCTGAAATTGAGATCCAACAAAAAGCAAAATAAGTGTTCAGAAAAGTTTGAATGAATTTCATCATTGAGATCTATTGGAGAGAGATTGTTCAAATAACATGAGGTGTTCCATAATTAAAAATATATATATTAAATTAAAAGAAGGAAAAAAAAAAAAAAAAAAAAACCCTGAAACAAGACTCCAAGGTCCAAAGAAATGTCTGCTCTCATTCTCGGATCCAAGGCAACATAAGTTTTTAAGATTTTAATCTCATTTTTTGATAGGTAAGTTGAGTTCAAACCCAAGACCTAAAGATTTTAGTCTCCCGTTGTTGCTTTTCCTCCACAGGCAATACTTCAAAGGAGAAGACCATCTGACGATGGGGAGAAGAGTACAAGTGAATCAAAGTTTCTAGCAGCAACATATTTCAGT
Source organism: Magnolia kwangsiensis (assembly GCA_037074715.1). Lineage (NCBI taxonomy): Eukaryota > Viridiplantae > Streptophyta > Magnoliopsida > Magnoliales > Magnoliaceae > Magnolia > Magnolia kwangsiensis. The sequence continues at coordinate 92,966,528 of CM073585.1, forward strand.
CTCTGTTAATTCTACTTTACTATGTTGCACTAATTTCTTGTTGTATAGAGAAACTATTTAAATTTTAAAATATATATATTTTTTATTTTTTTTTAAAAAAAAGAGAGTAAAAAAGGAGGGTTGGTGTCTGGCAGGCAGTTAATCATTGAACTTCCATCAAAACTCAAGAGAGGCCAAACTGAAATAGCTGGGACAAGGCCATGATGATTACAAGGAAATTCTACCAAATTTGTCTTTAAAAAATCACTTCTAAATCTTAAATAGAGATCCTACCCGAGTGACAAGGGGTGCCTCGCACCTTCCCTTCTTGTGGCCGCCCCTATTTTTGGGTGCGTCTACTTGTGGATTTAAATTGGACCCCCGTTTTCTTTCTTCTCTTTTTTTTTTTCCCAACATTCAATTAAGCATGATAACCTTCAATAGAATTTGGTTGAACAGGATATCCTTCATCTACCTTGGTTCATCCAATGGACCAAGTCCAAAGCTCACAATCAAGGTGTTCCACAATGGTAACGGTGGCCGTAACAGCCACCACCGTTACCGTTACGAAACCGGCCATTACATCCTTTTTATTTTTTTGGAAAAACCTGTTTCAAGACCATTACGGAGCCATTACGGACAGTTTTTTCTTTAACTGGCCCCGTAACACGTAACGGTTATGGCAGTTACCGTTACATAACGGCCATTACGTAACCATTTTTATATACCATGGGATGATGTCATCAAAAGTATTTACTCAATGAATATCCCATAATAGCATGCCACCATTTTATACACAGCACAAAATAGTAATCTAGATTCTAGAGACTTCTAGCATGGAAACAGAACTCCATAATTAAACAAATCTCTCATTCAACAAAAGTTTTCACACAAGCACACTTGTAAAGCTAACTGGATCCAGGAATTATTATGTTAGTAGAAAGCAAAGACATAGCATAGACATCATCCCATGCAAAGATTCTGGAATGAAGATAACCAATTCCTAGGTGATGGTAAAAGGATAAAACAACTGACCTGACACCTTCATATTGGACTCCCCACACTTGAGAGAACTTGGAGGTATCATTGGGGCTGTGATGCTGTTGTACCCCCAAAAAAAAAAGCAGGTTATCCTACTATGTAAATATATACACACGTATCAATATAGAGTCTATCATGTTTAGAATTGTGTGGTATAAAAGTCAAAATGTTGCTTAGGAATGAACAACTAGACCATTGTAGAAACTTCATGGCTCCAATTTTTTCTCAAACAATCATGGCTTCTTCATTTCAAAGAACCCCAAACGTGGCAGTCATATAGTGAATAAAATGAGATTTTAAATTCAAAATGTCTTTCAAAAACATCAATTCAGTACAAATCAAAGTTGTGGCTATGACTGTAATCTAACAGAGAAGTAGATCATACCCAGTTGTTGGGGTAACTATAACATCAACCTTTTTGAAAGCTTCCATATGATAATACATTATCCTTCTCCTGTCATAACAAAACAAGATGACAAAAAATAAATGCAAATTGTACACCATCTATCATCATCACTCCTACGAAGATAAATTGTAATGGTTTTCAAATTTTCATAAGACCAATTAATAACATAATTTCTGAAAGCAATTGAGCATTAGGAGAGGAAGAAATATTGGCTAAAATCTTCAAACTGAGTAACATCCATATGGTGTTTATAGCAGGCACACAGCTTACGTGGCCACCCATAGAGACTCATTTAACTCACTATTTTTATTTTTATTTTAGAATATATACAAAAATCAGAATGTGAAAGGATTAGCAAAGATGAGCAATTACTGGCATGTGCATATTTATTTAGAGGGTAGTATGTAAAGAAACCAAAAAAGTAGGAAGGCTTCTATAGTTGCTGCCTTTGCTTAGCTTGCTGGAAGAACAAGATCCTTGCTATTGTCAATCTTTGGAAGTGATCTACGATCTTACCAAACGTGTCTGATATGTATAAAAAAGCTGAGTTGGTAGACCATCTGTTTATTCATTGTTCATTTTCTAGGATTATCTAATCTGGTATTCTTCAATGTTCAGACATGGCCTGGGCAATGCCAGGCTTTGATTGAAGGGTTGCTCCGCTCTTGGCATGCGGAGGGAGGAGGCTGGTTGGGCGAATCCAGGTGGAAGGTTGCTTTGCTTGCCATTCTTTGTTCCTTGTGAAGTGAAAGAATTAGCCAATGCTTCCAGAATATCAATGGGTCTACTGATGGGGTCCTTAGGTACATTTGTATTTAAGGGAATGGTGTCTGATTGTGGGCGTGGGCTGTTGCCGATTGTTGGGTCTCTAGTTTCACCTCTTTTCTGTTGTTTTGTTTTTAGGTTGTCTATTTTGGGCTTGTTTTGTTTTTTTTTTCTGTTTCTGCAATCTTCCATTGTAGTTTTTTTTTTTTTGCTGGCTGCAACAAAAAAAGGGGGTGTGTGTGTGTGTTAATAGCAGCTCTGTGACAGTGCGGACAGCCATGCAAGGACTGTATTATCCTACAGAAATTGAAGAGAAAGCATTTTTCTCACTCTAAGGGGAGGAGCAATATGGACAAAGAAAGAAATGGAAAATCTTTTGTTGAAGATTTCCATGTAGATGTACATATCATAAACATCATGAGTCATTGCCAATACACACATCGAGTGACGTGAACCATGTGGGCTTTCAAACAGATGTTTCTAAAAACAATTTCAGGAAAAAAAAAATCCTAATCTAAAAGTATAGCAGAAAAATAAACCATAATCTTAGCATAATTCTAATACCAATTAATCTTCGAAAAACGCAGCCGTAGTCCCCAGCAACGGCGCCAAAAACTTGTTCACAACCCCAAGTGTAGGGTCGCGATGTAGTAATAACTCACCAAGGTCTAACCCATAGGGACTAAACTTATACCTATTCCGAAAATAACTAGAACTAGAACTAGAATAAGATCTAAATCTAAATCTGAAAAAAAAAGAGAGTAATTGTGAATAATGCTGATTAAAACTATCAATTGAAAGGTGGGAACTAGGGTGCCAAGGATCCACTTGTAGCTATCGGGATACTACCTTACTTGATTCAAGGAACACAATTGGAATTGGAGTCCTATCCTATCCAATTGGAAGATAAAGCAATTAAATTAAATCTCTGAACTTTTCATTGGTCTATTCCTCAATGAAGGAGTATTGTGAGGATTGGAAGGGATTTCATCACCCTACCATACCTAGGAGACAATGGTGAACAACAGGGTTTACCGGAAGCCAAACTATTGTCGTGTGTTAAAACTAATGAGTTCTCCAAATTCATAAAATAAGTTTCCTCACCGAATTCGTTGGGCGGCAACATACTCTGCTGCAGTAAATGACTCGAAAACAGCCAAATTAGTTCGGGTATCATGCGTTAGTTCAGAACCTTTCCTACAAAAGTAACATAATAAAAAGGTTTTCAATATGAACCCATAAAATTAAAAAAGGTTAGGAGCAAAAATCATTCTTATAAGATCTTTCTAGTTAGCATACTGATCCTAATTGTTGTATTTACAACAAATAAACTTTCTTATTATGTAATCAAACAAATTTGGAAGCATACCCGCTTAAATAGTCAGGATTTAGAGCACACAAGGATTCAGAACCAATAGAAACTACATGGGAATTGCGCATCTCTTGCAATTCTGGCAATACAATCTCAGTCACCTTGATCCAAGACAAATACATAAATTAGGATCTCAGTGTAGAATGTATATGTAAATCCTGAAATGGCAATGATTCTCCTTTCCCTTAATTCAAAGCTGAAACTTCATTAACCGGATTACTTGAAAAAAAAACAAAGAAGCAAATAATGATGGGTGTATTTCCAGTGATAGACTTACTTGGCATCCGTAAGTCGATGTAAGGAGGTTAAGAGCATCCTCACACTTACTGGAGATATCATTTGAGTACACGTCATTAAACCACTGCAGAAGAAAACCATATTTTCACAGAGTTATATATTGTATCAATAGCAACTGATATTTCCCCTTCCAACAGTGAAACCTAGCTATCTTTACCTCCGAATATTTTCCTAGTCTCAGTGATCTCAAAGCATCCAAATTGTCAGGTGACCTTAAACAAGGCAAACATGGAGGTGACTGCAAAGGAAACAAAAATGGATTAAATAATTACAAGTATAGTTCAAGGTATACAATACAACAGATGAGAAAGGTAAGGTTTTGGTAGCAAAACTTGAATAGTTGAAGCACAACAATTCAAATCATAAAGATGTGAGATGCTAGCAAAATAATGAGGAGAAAGCACAGAAGTCCACAAGACACCAAGTACTGCATTAGAAGCTTAGATCTGAATATTGAATATCCTCATCTATAAAGAGGCAAAGAGAACAAACTGCATTAATTTCTTTATATTCGTTAAAATAGGCATAAAGAGTTCAATGTGATATGGATTTTTTTTTTCTAGCAGAAACCTTTAATGTGTGGAAGAAGTTTGAAATTTGGATAGTGTTCAAATGTAGCACAATAAGAATAAGCACAAGATTGTAGATACAATGGCTTGAGTAACTATAACCACTTTCACGAATGATAAGGCTGTGGCAAGTAACATGCACTGAACTCATGCATTGTGTATATATTTTCATGTGATCAATAGGAAATAAAACTAGATTATATGCTTTTATATTGATTGATTCTTGTCCGGGTGTCCTTGCTATCCTGTTTCTTCTGTAGCATACAAAATTTCCTATAAAAATATGATATTTTCTAGACATCAGGTGAGTACTACCCACCTTTCAGTTCCATACAGATAACTATATAACTGCAGCATGTTAATAAGCTTTGTGCAGCATGTTAATAATCTTTTGACAAGAAGGATCAACAATATATACAAGGCACTGAAACAATAAGGTATATCTTTTACTTTCATAGATTCAAATGTAACGAATACATGTGCATGCCTTGACAAAATTATAAGGTCTGAATACTACCGGATTCAAACAGATTCTATCAGCTGGAGAGGAGCCAGTCATTGCTGCATACCTGAATAACCCATCACCAGTGTCAGAATGGAAAGTAAATTCATTTTCAAAAAAAAAAAATTTGATGAAAAAAAAAAAAATCCTCATAAAAAGGAGCAGCATTGAAGAACAGGCAAAATAATACAAATTATCACCACAACATACTGAGATTGAGTGACACAAAAGATAATTTGCACGCAGGCCAGTCAAAAGTCTTTTTTATTGTACGTCAATGCACCAAAGCCATGCCAAGTATAAAGAACAGCACTTCTCAAGTTTCAACTTTCTAGTCACTACAGAAGTTCTCTAAACCAATACTCACTAACCCATGGTCAACCCAGCACTGTGTATTTTTATTTTTTTAACATTGATAATTTTATTGATGATAGCCCAAAGCCCAAAAGATACAAAGATAGAACCAAAATAAATTACAACTCACGTCAACTATCCAGAAACTTAATAATAAACATAGAAGCTATTGCCCACTCTATTACATTAGATTTAGCCCTTTTGAATACTTCTGACACTTGCCTTTTGCAATTCTTGAAGCACCACTGATTCCTTTCTAACCATATAAACCATAATCCCGCTAATAGACTTAATTGCCAAACCTTCCACCGAATTTTACCTTTTCCTCCACCATGCCACATCATAAAGAAACAATCAATGGATTTCAGCGCCACCCATAAGACTCCAAATAGTTGAAAGAAATTGCCCCATAACTCTCTTGCAAAAGAACGGTGTATAAAAAGATGGTCTACCGATTCCTCATTGTGATAACATAATAGACGAATATTTGGCAATATCATCTATCCTTTGTGAAGGTTATCTATTGTCAACACCTTACTCCTTCCCGCTAACCATGCAAACGCCACTACTTTAGGAGGAGCACCATAGCTCCATACAAATTCTGTCGGACTGCCCCCTTCTCCACTACACCTCCCGCTATCTCATTGTAGAAAGATTTCACTGAGAACTTCCTGGACTTACCTTTGAACCATTTCATCGAATCTGAGTCTAAAAGCACTGGACACACTTTAGACAGCAACTTTAGAAGGCCTCTGAGCTATGCATCAAATAGACACCGTGCCATTGATGAACTATCCAGATCAACTCATCTGGTGGGTTACACATGTAATGAAAACAGTTGACAGTCTGAATGTATTGCCAATGGTCCACACTTAATGTACACATTTGGCCAACATGTCGAGCCTACTGCACACAAGTCAGATGTCCCACACGCATACCATGTTGGCATGTTCGGCCACATGAAGCGGTGCATGGAACGAAAACCTCCATTCTGTTTTCTCAGTATTCACTAGACTACAAACTCAGCACACATCGTTACAACTAAGCTGCGTTATAGTAAAATACATTGGCAAGTTCTCAATGGAAATGAGATAAAGGTTAGAAGGTTCTCAATGGAAATGAAATATTTCTGAAAGAAACTTAATATGGCCTCACAACAATGAGCAATAATAGTTTGACTGGCAATTACAGTTGCAGCCTCTAAACAATTATGGCAGTTACAGTTGCAGCCACCCTAAACAATTATTTTCTTTCTGTGTATATAGAGACTAGAATTAACCAGAAAGGTACAAAAATCTGTGATTATGGAAGTTCCCTGACATGCATATTCAAAAGTAGCATTAGTCTTGCTTTTGTACCATGTGAATACGCTTGAAGAAAATGTGATTACTTTCATAAGGTTGATTATGGTATTAAAAACCCCATTAGTTACAGTTAAAGACAGATGAAAAAAAAGACAAGTTCCTCTTGCACAAAATATATTTGTATCAAACCATGTTGGATGATTGAAACACCTCTGTTACATTAACACAGAAGAATATATTCTATAGAAGGCATCTTCTTATAAACAAATAGGTACTTGCTTCTCTAGATATGATGAACCTTGTTTAAAACTCTGAAGTTGAAAGCCATGCAAGCACCAAGTTGCATATGACTAAGCTACGAAATCCAGTTTAAGGTGAAAATGCGACAAAGGCATCCAATCATAACTTAAAAAAGAAAAAGAAAGAAAAGAAAGAAAGAAAAAGAAACTTACACCAGTATGATATCCTCAACTGTGGCTGCAAGTGGTGCAACAACTTCAACAGTCCCACAATCACATATGGACCTGCAAAGAACAAGCTAGATGGTTAAAAAACATATATGTCAATGCTACACAAATTCATAGCATGTCTCTCAATTTATCTTCCATATGCCAAAAATTAGGGCAGAAATTATGGAAATAAACAGCAAAAACATAAGCTCAATCAACTTTATTGAAAGTGTGTGACATCATTAACCTTTTGCAATATATGATTGGAAAGTCAAAATTATGTTTTCAGGGAAATAAAAAAGATTTCTACAATCAACCTAAGATAGTCTGGTCATTAGGAGTTTATTGCCATTATTACTTTGGTTTTTTGGTTTTTCCTGAAAAAGCAATCAAAGTATTACGTGTCAAGGATGATTCACCAGTTTGTAGTATCTATACTTAATACATGTTCCTTTCTGTTTTATTTTATATACCTCATAGGAACTCAAATCATTTCATATGGCCTTGTATATGAGCCACTGTGATCAATGGTTGCAAGAGCCTGGGTAAAAGAGATAAGTCGATGTCTGGTGGACAGCCACCCACGAAGCTTTTGCCAATGTACTGTTTAAAAACCAACCCAAATTGTTGGGATATAATGATGATGGTGTTGTTGTTGCTGCTGCTGCTATAGACGCTTCAATAAAATTGTTGAGAAATACAAAATGCATTGTGGGTCCGTTATTTCCAGAAGGGATGTAGCATGTGCAATGCGCATGGAGAGAGAGGAACGAAGAAGGGAATTCAGGATAAAGAAAATCAGCACTAGATGACGCAAGACAGCCCTAATTATGATGCATGCTCATGAACATAATTAAACAGCGGAAATAAAATGAATAAATGATCTAAAATTCAACCAGTAATCATCATAACTGAGAAAATCATAAAGGAAACATGCAATGGAGCGGGCCATCATCACAACCATGGAATATGGAATTCAATTATTACTTAGGTTGGATCCGGCGAGGGATGAGACCTCCCGATCTTGCATGGTCACACCCAATCGATCAATGAATATCACTAGTCCAAAGAACCAGGAAGTTTCTCGGATTAGGGATTTGAGAATTCGGGGGTTTAGGGTTTAGATCAGTTCTCAAAATTTTGATCGAAAAAGGATTAGCCAAAACTGAAAAATAGAAAGAAGAAAATAATTACCTTGAAGAAGTTGGAGGGGCATAAGAAGAAATTAGAAGAAGAAGATCAAGGGAAGAGAAGAAGCACCGTTAAAAAGAAGAGAGGAAGGAGGCAACCAAAGGGTTTGTTTTTCATTAATCAATAGTTAAAATTCAAGTTTAGGGTTTTAGCCCACTTAAATAAGCAAATAAAGACATAAAATTGCTAAAATACCATTAGAATAAGCAAATAAAGACATAAAATTACTAAAATACCCTAAACTAAGTAAAAACGCGCAAATAACATAAGTACGGAAAAGTTCGGGTGCTCGGTATTCTTTCTTCAATCTTCCTTCACATGTGTCTTCCCTGAGTGGAGTCTTTTATATATCCAATCACATGTGAAAGGTCTTCAGCTCCTCAATAATCGCCTATCCACAAGGACGGCACTTGTGGTTGACGCTTCCTTCGTTGGTACACCTTGAATGCGCTTGTGTCTGCATCACTAGAGCTTGGGGAGAGACAGTCGGCAAGGAGCCAATTTTTTTCCATGTAAAATATAAGCCGTTCATGGGCTTTTACGAGTGAAATCTAAGCCGCCCGACAGACACCAGCCACATTTTTGAGTTCTTAAAATACCTTTTAACTTTAATTTAGATGTCTTACCATGTCCTTAAAATAGTCAAGGTTCTCCGTCCAGGAAAACTATTTGCAGGGGCAAAAATGTCCAAGGCCTGCCATCATATATGGTAAACATATACCCTCACAATACAACTTTTGTTATTATTATTGTTGTTGTTGCTGCTGTTTTGAAAAAGGTTCTTACAGTACATTTGTATAAAGTTTCAAATCAAGTAACCAAAAAGCGGGCATGTTTAGCATGTAACCTGATTACCTATGATTATTCAATAACATCTAAACCTACAATATGTTCCTTGCTTATCATATGAGCTGCAGATAAAGCATAACTGAGAGAAGCAGCTATTGTATCCAAGCAAACTCCTGACCAGATAGCTACCATATGAAACAGATATCAGAATGCTACTGGTGGATCCACTTGGTTTTTTGGTTTTTACTGTTTGCATTTCATGTTACGTTTGGAAGTTTCCTGGTTCCCCAAGCTGCAAGTGAGATCATTCAGGACATTCTGCATATCTCACTCAGGATTAGGGTGGGGGAAAAAGAGGACAAATGGAAGGACGCTTAATACGGGTTCTATTTTCCACTGCCCAAAACTAAAAGCCTAACTTGTTGGCTCAGATATCTTGCTAACTGTGATTTGGCAGTACATTTGAATGCACTCCTAAAAAGCAAAATGAAAAGCTTCCACATCATGGAAGATTGATGAGAAACAAGGCATGCACACTACCAAACATCATAGCATAATGTGAAAAGTAATAACTGCATGAGCAGACAGGTGAATAATAATTCAACTAATGTAAAACAGATTACCCTTTCATGTCAGTCCGCCCATATGCAGTTTTCAAGCCCACGATACCACAAAGAGAAGACGGAATTCGAACAGAGCCTGCCTTTTACATAAAATATGCACTAAAATTAGGTCCATATCCTGACATAGGATGCTTTCTGTATATATCGAACAGTCATTTTGTACAACCTCCACCATCTGTTCCAACAGCAGCTGGACATAGTCCGGAAGCCACAATTGCTGCAGGGCCTGAGGAAGATCCACCTGTATACCTTTCAATGGAGTGCGGGTTTCTCGTTGTTCTGTAACAAAACAGGTGTTAGAAAAATAATTCATTGACAAATGACATCGCCTACTGACAATTTCAATAGTAACAAGTTTCTGATGAAACTGAAAAGTTATGCCTAAATGGCATATTCCTTACCCATAGTTTGGATTATTTCCAGTTGTCCCTAGTCCCAACTCATGCATGTTTGCCTTCCCTATGAAAATCACACCACAACTTCTCAATCTTGAAACACAAACTGCATCTTCTTTGACTTGTCGGACTTTATGAAACCATGTTGTCGCACCTGGCATCAGAGAGCACTAAGCTGCAATATATGAATATGGAGGGTGATGTCTAGAAAACATCAGTCTTTTGCAAAATATTACCCTTGGTTGGATGAGGATAGCAGTCTATATCATCCTTGATGGCCATGAAAATCCCATCCAAGATTGACAAGGGATTCCCTGCAGGCAATGTCAATAGGTATATAAGGACTAGCATAACTTAAAGGTAATAAAACTGACACATAGTCAACATACCCATAACCATCATAAACATGGATATACATTTTATATATCAGCAATACCTTCCTCGAACCTTCTTGTAGAGGCTGCAGCTTGCTTCCTCACGTCTTCGGCATTAAAAGAGATCAATAATGGCATGGGAGGCTTCTCACCATTGGACTCCTCTACTGCTGAGATGATGTGCTCCCCAACCTACACAATGAAAGTGGATCTCGCTCTCTTTCTTTTTTAGTTTTTTGGTAGTTTAATTAATAAAGAGCAAGAACCCTAGCAATTTGAAATTCACAGTGACTTACAATCGATGGTGTAACAGACTTGGATCGATAAGCATGTGCATAATCACGTATTGTCCAATACAAGAATGAACCAGGGGAGTTACTGCTCCAATGTTGCTCTGGATCATAAGGTGGTAGGCACTCTATGGCAGATTCAACACGGACGGCAGGTTTGGTGTCTTCCCCTATGACAATCACCCCAGGTTCCGGCTCTAGAATATAACATGATTGTGAGATTAGAATCAACACAGTTCTTTGGGAATAAGGGAATGAGACTATTTTAGACTACCAGCTGCAACCACAAAGGGTTTCTTTTTCTTTTTTGAAAGATAGCAGTGTCTTACTAAAGTATGCTGAAAAAACTCACAACTTACACCAACGAGGCACAATGCAAATGAGAAAGATTTCAATCAACTAAGGACTCAATATATGAAGCCCACCCCCCAAAAACTTAGCCCTTCTAAACACTTCCGACACTGATCCACTCCAACTTCAACAGCATCAGTTGTTCCTTTCCCCCATAAGGCCCACAAACCTGCTAGGAGCACAAGCCTCCAAACCACCTTCTCTTTTCTCTCTACAACTCCCCCATACCAAGCTAGAAAAAAAAAAAAAAAAATCTATTGGTCCCGGCATTACCCACTCCATTCTAAAGGTTTCAAAGAACCTTTCCCATGCTTCTTTAGCAAAGGGGGCAATGAATGAAAAGGTGATCCACCGATTCCACACTCCGAATACGCATAACACAGATGTTGGAGAAGACCACCCCTTTTCTGAAGGTTGTCGATTGTTTAAGGCCCTATTCATTTCCCCCAACCAAGCAAAAGCCACAACCTTAGGGGGAACTCTGCCATGCCACATGAAGAATGTATGCCCACGATGCACCGCGGATGAGGACCCAAACATCATATTGTAGAACAAACGGACTAGAAACCAGCCCAAACTCTCACAAAGTTTGATGCTCCGCTTTCATAATTTTGTCTTCCCTTCAGATAATACGTCCATTTCTTAGCTTTCCTAAGATATTAGCACCCAAATGAGAAAAAAAAATAGAGAAAAAAATAATAATAAATGAGGCCCTTTTAGTCCTTGAGGATGTGCATGGAGTCTAATTCCAAAGAGAAACTGCTTCATTAGACCTACCACAAAACTGAGCATTTTCGGCATTTCGGCAGCCTATATCAACAAAGAATATTGCGCAAACAAGAATTATCATCTCTGACTCTCTCACTTATTGAAATGGAATTTTCAAAAATGTACTTTTGAATGACCAAAAGCACCCAAAACCAAGAACCTCATTTTACCCCTGTATCTCATTTGTGGCAATGATTTCAAACAATGGGTATAATTTCAAAGAAAGAATGGCTTGGGACATCATCTACAATATTGTCCAGTACAATATTATCCCCTTGATGTTCATTTTTAGACCTTATGGGTAGATATGTCATACAATGTTTATGGGTATCAATGTGAACAAAACATTTTGTGTATTATCTGGTGCATATGGATATGTATTGTTTCAGAAGCCACCCAATTTGGGGTTAGATTTTATACCATGGGGATATCAGAACATATGGAAAGCACGGGGCTCCAACGAACAGGGACATCAATTTCGCAATAAATAAATAGAGACCAAACCTTGTGGTGGAAACTCAGGTCGACACATGGGTAATTCAGGAATGACAGTATTCTGCAACATCTGCCAATCACAAGCATGAACTCCATTCAATATCATGCAATCACCACTTCAAAAATCTGCAGTCAGTTACATTGCAAACAAATACTATATGTGTGCCCAGAACCAAACCTCAGGAATTTTATTCTGCCGCTTCAAATATGACATGATCAAATGCCCGATGAACGGGGTCTCAATCAACCAAACAAAAAGCTTCAATGCATATCCAGTTAAATGAGGAGCTGCAACACCAAAAAAATTCCATAATATAAAAGCATCCAAATCAGTCTCTTTATCTTACCCCTTTTGTTTAGTGGAGATTTGAGGCCGACTTTGGATGCAGAAGTGAATTGAATTGCAAACATCCAGTTTAACCAGAGAAAATGATAACAATTACTTTCCTTCCCTCGTGTTCATACTGACATTGTAGTCTCAAATTTGCAGCCATGCATCTTTCAACTCCAATTTCAAAATAACAAGTACATGGTGCCTTTTGCATTATGCGGGGTCTTTGATAGGAAAGGAATGGATGAACGGAAGGACCTTCACAAATCAAGTGGTTGTTGTCGCATCTAGAAGAATCACTTCTATGACTATCAGTTGGTCTAAATGAAGTGGTGGATAGATCCACAAAGAGGGAGTGAGAAGAGGGTCCCTCTTTATTGGCCCCTCAGCATATCCATTGTGGTGTATCTTCTTTAACCTTTTTGAATAAAACTAAAAGCTTTAGTCGCTTTTCGTGTGTGTTTGTGTGTGTGTGTGTGTGTATAAAAGTAATGTAACCCTCAATATGAATACAAAAAGAAGTAAATTCAATTATTTCCATTCAAAGTTCATTTTGCCTTCATTGAGAATTCATGATCCAACTCCTGTCACCATCAACTGGGGCCCTTATCCTGAGATTGTCGAATGATTCAAACCATATATTTTCTTTTTTTCTTTTTTTTTTTCTTTAAACCGTATATATTCTATTTGCAACCATATAAAGCAATTATCCTAACCTTATTTGATTAATTTTGAGCCATTGAAAATTTTCTTTCCATTGTTCTAAATTCAACTACAAATACTGAAAGCGAAGATCATCCAATCAGCATTATTTTCTTACAGTGGCCTGTATAGCATACTTGCCACAATGTGGACAGTTACAACCATCAAACCACTTAGCATGCGGGTCCCAGTGGCAAATTCTTAGTCGCGGCAGAGAAAAGGCAAATTCTTTCCACTTTGTTAGACTAGTAATTGCAATTCAGTTCAACAGTCCAAGAAAGGCACCCAAAAAGAATAAAAACTAAATATCGGGCGGTGAGTGAAAATTACAAGAACTCCACCTTGGATGGCTTCAGCCTGATATTTAACAGCCGAAATGTCGACATCTTCAACCGGCAACATGACACGCTTCTTTCCCATCCCAGAAACAGAATCAACTACAAAAACAATTAACGAATTCCAAAGCATTGGCAAGAGAAGAATTAAGAAAGATAGGGGAAAAAGCAAGGCAATCCACTATCCCTGAAGCCGGCACCACACGATCAGAACCGTTCATTTAGCGGGTACTTATCCGGAATGCCAGACGACACAAAATTTCCACTGAATGGACAATCCAGTGGGCCCCACCAAAAAGAGAAGTCGAAAAAGGGGGGTGAACAGCCGGCTGCTGCAATTCCTACAGAGTGGAGAAACAGCGGGAGGCTGACTGGGCGAACAGATACCGATGGACATCAACGGTCGCCCCTACATATGGCTAAGAGCATGTAGGGCTAGGATTTCGACAGGTCCCGCGGACTACCAAACTGATGAAGAAGCAAATATTACAAAGTTCTCTCTGATTTAGGCTGCGTTTGGTTGCACCAAATATCATGATATTTGGTGCAACCAAACGCAGCTCTCGGTGATTTCTCGATCAAATTCCGAAACGAAAGAAAATCGATTAAAATTCGATAAAATTGCATGAAACCGACCTTTTCTTCTTCTCAATTGAGAGAAATCCTTCGCCAGTTAAAATCTGAAGTTTAAAACCAAACGAGAGAGAAAGAGAGAGATTTGAAATGGATTGGTGAAAGAGCGAACCGGAGACGAGAGATGGACTGTCGTTTTCCGCCGAAAAAATGGTTTTGATTTGGTTGGCTGGTTTTGACGAGAGTCCTTAATTCCCTGATGCTGCCGCTGCTGGTGTAGTAGACCCTCTGTGGCGGAAGGACCGGGAAGCGGATTGCGTCCTACCCCCGTTTAAACGGAATCGGTCCAATCAGGGGATTTTCGTATCTAACATTGATTTATAGTTTCATCCATGCCGTCCATCCATTTTTTCAGATCATTTATTTTGTGAATCCAAAAATCAGGTATATGGAAGGCTTAAATGGACCACACTATAGGAAGTATCAGTGATAATCACGCTTACCGTTGAAACCTTCCTAGGCCCACCGTGAATTTTATTTTCCATCCAACCTGTTCATAAAGTCACATAAAACCTGTATTAATGGAAAACACAAATATCAGATTTATGCAAAACCTCTGCGGCTCTCAAGTAAGTTTTTAATGGTAGGTCTTCCATCCCCAATGTTTGGTCCAGTCGAGCCTTGGATCTGCCTCACTTTTGGGCTTATACTATACATAAATCTGAAAAACTGGATGGACGGCGTGGATAAAACCCATACATTATATTGGGCCCCACAGGGCCCCTGCCTGGATAGAGTCCGTACAGGTGGGGCTGGACGCAAGCCGCTTCCAACGGACCGCAACTGTTAATAGGATGCGGATTGCGTCCCCGAACGGGCAGTTCTGTGGGTGGGCCCACCGTGAGGTATCCGTTTATCCAAGCCGTCCATCCCTTTTATATTATCATCTTAAGGCAAAATAAGAAAAATGAGGTAGATTAAACGCTTGAGTGGACCACACCACAGGTGACTCTTGTATTTAATGCAACCAAGCTTATTATTTGGTGTGGTCAATTTTAGCGTTGGATCTGCCTCGTTTTTATATGCATGCCTTAAAATGATAATAGAAAAGGGATGGACGGCTTGGATAAACAGATACATCACGGTGGACCCACCCACAGAACTGCCCGTTCGGGTCCAGGGACGGGCGGGGTAGGACGCAATAACAATGGCAATGGCAACAGTATAAAACTACTGAAACATCCAAAGTTCGCACGATGTGACCTGAGTGATATTTGGATCAGTATGATTTTTGGTATTTTCAATCTGCCACGTTGAGTTACACCTGATTAACCGGTTTGATGAAAGATACAAACCGTGGTGGCCCACACACAAACCAATGGCCAGCATCCCATCCCATGGTTCTCTGTAGTGCGTGGCCCATCTGAGTTGTGGTCTCTCTGCTTTCTTTTCACTAGGCCTTAGAATCGAGGATGAACCTGATGGACGGAGTGGATTTTACACATACAAATTCCCCCACAGCCTAAGTTGTTTTCAACGCTCCGTAGAGCACGTGTTAGAGAGGATTCCGGTTCCACGGTCAAAAAGTAAAATGCGCACATACCTTGTTTGTCTAGACGGCAGGGTTGAAACAGGTGCATTATTGTGGGGCCCACAGCATAGACGTACTGAATGGGTCAATACTGAATCCGAGAAGGGGCTCACTCCCTACTGTACGGCAAAATGCTTTGAATCCATATCATAGTCTGAGCGGAATCAATGTGATTTTTAATCATGAGCTGTATTCAGCTGCTTGTACGGTAATCCATAATTCTTTTTAATGGTATTAGATGTTAATCCCATCTAATAACATTTAGTACCATTCAATTCGAAGAACCAAACAGGTTTGGCGGACCATAGAATTATAGCCAAAGGACCAAATTCGTAACAGATGCAGCTCACTTGTACACGTATATAACCGGACTGTCTGGTGTAATGGTGTATATGGATGAACAATATAGATAAACACTTACATCAATGTGAGGCCCATATGTGTAGTGGATTTTAAAATCCTTTCATGGGATTAAATGAAATTCCATCCCACCTAATCTCATTCTCTCCAAATGTTGTATGGAATTGTACAGACCAGATGCAATTCTATCTCTCTTAATCTCATCTAATACCATGCAGTAAACGTCTCCTAAAGGACTTGAATATAATTAGTAAATTATTTTTAAGATTATAAATTTATCTACGCATATTGTTATAAGTAAAAATAAATTGGCTAAAAAGAAGAGGTCAGCTTAAACATTTATACAGGACACGAAGTCGGCTAGCACTGGTCATGACCAATAAACTCCACAATGGCTAAGGAATATAGGTCAGTCACCTACTACATATGAATACACTCATGTCAGGTCGGTAGACACCCAGGTTAGGTCAGCATACTACCCCCAGGTAAAGCTAGGCATGTCTAACCCAATCCGATGGATCCAACCCAATCCGAACCGAACCGACGGCCTGGATTGGTGCAGATCCAGTAAGGCCATTCAGATCCGATAGTTTTCCGAATCAAGATCGGGTTGTAGTCAATCTGAACCGTTCCAATTCGAAAAGCTGATTCGAATGAATCCAGACCGATCCAATCCGACCCGATTAAGAGTGATTCTTATCGGTATATCTACTTTTTCCTGTGGTATGGTCTACTTGAGCTTTGGATATGCATCAATGTTGGGTTCAACCACTAAAATGATCTGGAAAAACGAATGGACGGCGTGGATAAACCACATGCATTCATGATGGGCCCCAACAAAGTTTACTTAGTACGAATCGGCTAGTATACCACACACCAACTATATAATATAGCAATTGTAGCCTGTACGTACGTGTTGTGTGAAGACGAGCATTAAGTCCTCCCAGTCCCATCCCATTCCATCAGTGTCAGGACACCACTGAAAGACAATTCACATGCTTATACTAGTTTTGAAATACTCTGATGCTAGTTTTGCACTATTTAAAAAGTGATGGTGATTCATCTCATATCATGTGGCACTGATGCAAAATTATCCCCATCGGCCAAATTGTGGGTCCCATCATATCTATGAAATCACACCAATCAAGCTATCCTAACCATCCAATTAACATCTATCAAATTGATGGTTGACATTACCTTCGTCTCAAATATCCAGTTATGCTCCATCTACAGCAGTTTCATTTGGATGGTCTGGATGACCTCACAACGGTGCCATGTGTACAGTTGGATGGCCTAGTTTTGCTAGGCGTATAGGCATGTGCTAGATGCCACACGTGTGCCAGCATGGTACCAGGATCCAATTCGTACATCAAGTTGGTCCAATCTTGTACATGTTTTCACAAAAAAAATAAATTTGGAACACTCAACTTAAGGCCCCAATATTGAAAATGGGCCAATGGGTTAATTTTCATAGCCAAATCTTCATTTTGCAATTCGTGGCCCACTTGATGATTGGATCAAGTTGATTCTTAGGCCAGGGCATCAATATAGCAGTGCCTTTTTTTATGAATGGACTAGATCTTGGAGTTACCATGCCATGCTAGCACATATGGGGTGAGCTTTTCTGCACAAGCATGTTCACTTGGCTAATCTCTGGATAATCACCACCGTTTTTTTAATGGTGTAAAACTAACATGGGTCTAATATGAGGTATAAATAGAAGGCATCTCATTAGTTTCTTTCTTCCTTTCTATGGTTTCCTTCACCGCCACAGACATTGTAGCCTATAGCCTTAGCCTGTAGGTATGTGTCGTGCGGATTAGATACTGACAAAGTCAGTAGTGACGTCACCAAGTTTTGTAGACCCCACCATGATGCATGTGTTGTATCCATACTGTCCATCCATTTAGAGAGATCGTTTTATGGCATGAGAAAAATAATAAGATATATCTAAAGTTCAAGTGCACCCCACCATAGAAAACAGTGGTGACAGTGACATCCACCATTCAAAACTTCTTAGGTGCCACAGAAGTTTCCAATCAAGCTTATATTTTTGTTTTCATTTCATCTATCTCTATGTTAACTTATGAATAGGTTGGATCTAAAAAATACATCATTGTGGGCCCTATAAATGTTTCAACAATGGGTGTGACTGATCCATGATTTTCTGTGGTGGGTCCACTTGAACTTTAGATCTATCCTTTTTTTTTTCTCATGCCATAAAACCCTCTCTACAAATGGTTGGATGGTATAGATACAACGCACGCATCATGGTGGGGTTCACAGAGCTTAGTGACATTAGCAGGTTGGTACTGACCTTGTCAGTATCTAATCCACACCCACTCATAATGTAGTTTCGTGCACAGCATGTCAACGCAATAATGTGTCGTGCAAAGACGATCAGAGATGCGCCTTGAGCTTCGAGTTGTACGAATGGCTCAAATGAGATCAAGACTACATGGGCCCCATAATGATGTATTTATTATATCCATACCGTTTATCCATTTTTCATAATCGTTTTAGAGCATTTGAAAAAAAAAATGAATCATATCAAAAGCTCAAATGGACCACACTAAAATAACAGCGAGGATAGTGATTTTCACCGAAAATGAACCCGAACCTTACCGAATTCGATTCGACTCAGTTTTCCTGACCGAGTTGAACTCGAATTGGATCAGGCCAGCGGTGGTTCGGATTGGTTTGTGTAACACCCGTGAAAAATTCGTACTTGGGTTCGAGTACCGATTTGACCCGAAATCGCGTAGAAATATTTTCCATGGAAATTAAGCGTAAGTTAGCTAGCGCAACGCTAGAGTAACTGGGAAATAGTCCCTGATCACTTTAAATACGTTCTGCAAGACCCAAATCGAGTAGAACAAACAACTCTACAATACTCTATAACCTCGGATCAAACTCTAAGCAGGTTTGTTCTCTGGACCATATTGAAGTTTTGTATTGGATTTAGACCGCGCGTCGAAGGTCCGATACCTCCTATCTTAGACCGTTAGAACCGCCCAGCTGGACTTGACAATCATCTCGAAAATCAAGTCAAACTGATAATCACAGACGATTTTGTTGAACCCGGACTGAAGCGACCGCGAATAGGGACGAATTTGGAATTTCAAATTCAAATCTGGCACACGACTTGACGCGTCAGTATTAAGCGTTCTGACCGTCAGAATTCATCCAGATTACACCCTCGGATCAGGAAAAATTTCTATTTATTATCATGAGCCTTTCAGCCCTAATCTATGTGCGGTTACTGCTGAACTGAAACTGGTCCGCCACGTGCGATCTGCGAACCCTGCCAGACTGAAAACTTAATACGAGGTACATCTGGTACCCATGAGCTTAAGTCTGATCGCAATCGACCAGGGGACCACCAGAAAGCAGTTTTTGGACCGAAACAGCCCCGAAATGGATAGGCACCAAGTAAACTTCGTCCCGGAGCCTATTTTCGGCGATTTCAAGCTTATAAAAGGGGTTGAAACCCTCATTTCTCCTTCCCATCCGAAATTCACAAACCCCAGGAGGAAAAGAGAGAGAGTTGGAGAGAAAGAGAAGAAGGGATTTTTCCCGCTTCCGAGCCCCTGACAGTTGCTGCTTCAGCACTTCCTTCCAATCACCTGGCTGGTGATTTCTCCACTTTTTCAGGTATAAAATAACCCCAAAAACTTACTGATTTAGGGTTTACTTAGTTGCATAACATGTTAGCTAACGTATTCCATAAATTAAGCTTTCCTACCACCGTAGACGAAGCATACACGCTCCGTTCAAAATCCTGCAACCGTAAGAGACTAGGTGAGGATTTTAGACGCTTTGATTGACGGTTTACAACGCTTTCAATGTCGTTTAATAGTAGATTATCGACGGCATCGCCGTTTGACATGTACAACATGCTCTCCGTTTAAATTAACGAAGAATATGAGATTTAGGGCATTTTAGTCATTTGTAGGAAGTACGGTCTACATGCATATTTTGCTGACGTGATTGACATGGTTTGTCGCCGCATTAGAGAGTTAGGAATGCTTGCATAATCAGTTTGGCGAAGAGATTCGCCAAGTTGCGCACTTTGGGTCGACATACTATATGTGGACTTAAGTGTGTAGTGTATGTGTTTGTATAAATATTTGTATTAGTATGTATTGAATTGAATAATGTTATGTAGTAGTTTGAGATTGATTTCATGATTAAAATGCTGACCTAAATGATTTTCTACATGTTTACCTTATGCATGATTGCATTACCTGCATAGAAAGTATGCCTTGAAGATTTGCTTAAGTTGAATGTTATAACATGTGTTAACATGCTCACATGATGTATTTCAATTCCAATACCTTTGCGTATAGTGCTGATAGGATTCCATAGATGTGTGGGACTAGACTTAGTCCAGGCAGTCGGTAACCGAGCGAATTCGTGGCTAACTGGTCATAGCCACGAACGACGCGTCGATGAACGTGATTCGTGTTGAGAGTCGGCGGCAGTGGTTAGGCCACGCGAAGTGTTTTACGCACTTCATGTCGTTCGACTTGATATGCGATCGCGCTAGTCGAGCCCGTCAAGTAACCCGACTGGCCGATGTATGTTCACCTTGTATGTATCATAACTGCTTGAACCTAGGGTACTGAACTTAACATTATAAACCCTGTTAACCGTGGTACCTTGATCCACGAAGACTCATGAGTCGGGCATGGTGGTATGGGACACCGTGGTCGAGCTGTCGGCCTACGCTGGGGCCACAAACCTCCCCATAGTGACCAGTGAGCACCTTGACTCGTGAGCAGATTATGGTGGTATGGGACACTATATTCTAGCTGTCGGCCTACACTGATCAGGCGATGAGCCCTTTGTAGTGACCGCGAGCGTATTCTGAGTCCACGGGAGGCGACGACCCTTCCGTTGCAGTGGAGTACGGTAGGCCTGTATTGATAAGGTGATGGGGGAGCGGTGCAACGAGTGCGAGCAACAGCCCTGGCAGCCCTTGCAGTGACCTACGAAATATACATCGTATGAGATTACTAGGAGTGACGACCCTAGACAGGATCTGTGTTGGGATTGATACAAGGGAAGTACCTTAGTTTCTCAATCCTGCTGTTTGAATGGACTAATAACAACTTGGAAATCATATCACCATAGCATTGCATGTGCCTGGAAGATGTGGAGCACTCTAGGGAGTGTGGCATGCCGCGGTCGTAAGATGTTTCCGCATGAGGGTGATCGTCGGTGAGGGCATACATCACGTCATATCATCTTGCATTAATAACAGTATTAGGATTGTCTGATTTACTGCTTTACTATTATAGCGTGATTGAATTGTGAACATGCTAATCTTTGCTCTATGATTCCACTGAGTTGATCACTCATTCCCACGTTACGGGATGGTGTTTGCAACACCCACCAGACCCTGTTGTAGCTGCAGGTGAGGACGAGATCCAGGAGGTGGAGCCAGAGATCGACGAGGACCAGGATGAGTTCTCGTATATACAGTATCATGACGGCTTCCCGTAGGCGACCTGGATCGAGGGGACATCAGTGGGACTTTCCTTTTTTGAACATTATTCTTTTGTTATGTATATGTATATGAGACTCAGAGATGTAGTCATACTTTGGAGACAGATGAGATTACTTTGTTTTTTTTTTATTTATACAGTGATATATACATTGTTTAGTCTTCCGCTTGCCTTTATCACTGGATCTGAAGTATGAATTGTAGTTTTGGTATACTTTTACTCATGTGAATGCTTTAAATCAGACAACATTGAATCATAACCATTTTTGTTGCATAAGTGACGGTCTGGAACTCGGGAGTTGAGTTTATACACGACCCCCGATTTTTAGGGTGTTACAAGTTGGTATCAGAGAATGAATGACAGTATACTGGGCCTGGGTTATGGTCTTGCGACATACGCTGTCGCTTCCTTTGACTTAGGTGGGTGCGAGAAGGGTCTAGAAACACTTCTAGGATCGCAGATTCGCCGATAGGCGAAGTCTATTAGGATCGATCGCAAGATCGAGTCTGTAACGCATCTCGGGTCGCGTAAAGCAACCCGAATCACTTCTAAGCTTTAGGAAGTCGGGTGGAGACGTCCTATGAGCGGTTTTAAACCGCAAAAGTGAATCCTTGGGCCGTGGGATGACCACGACTCCAGTAATCAATCGCCAGGGCTTAAAAACCCCGTTTCGCCAAAAATTCTCAAAATTTCTCCTCTAAACACTCTAATCTTAATTTCTTTCTTATCCATTTCATATTAGGCATCAAACCTAATGTGAAAATAACACAAATTAGTACTTTCATAAAATTTTACAGTGAATAGTAAAATTACATGAAAAATGGCCATAAGGCCATTCTAACTTCACTTTCTTTAGCAACTAAGGGTTTAGATAGATGTATTGGCTCCTTCTACCCAAATTCATATGCTGCATCATATGGTTTGGTATTCGGGATTGCAATGTGGACCCGGAAAGCCCCGAACACATGTTTGGGCTCATACAGACCAAAATACTATGAACCAGGGGGTGGGACGTGACTTTTTGGGACCCTGGGACCATGGGGGACCAGACTTATGGGGTCCCACCGGCCAACGTGAAAGTTAGCCGGCGATGCCATCACCGGTCGGGCGATGCATCGCCGGCCGGCGGTGTCCATTTGAGCCGTTCTTCGGGCGCACGCCCCTAAATGGGGTCCACACCCTCCCTATATACCTCCCACCTCTCGAAAACCCCCAAATATTACCCCTCCTTCACAAACAGCCCTCTACGTAGCCCTATTTTTGAATTTCAGCAATCCACTCCAAACCCCAGCGTCCCAAACCACTTCTAGGACCCTCCTTGGCCAAAACCGACCACCACCCATCACTTATTGGGTGTTGGCAGCCTCTTTCCTTGAAGATCTCACCATTTGGAGCTCCAAAATCCCCCAAATATAGCTGAAATCGTGAGGTGCTCCATTCTATCTTTTTGTTTGTATTTTTCCCTAAAACTACAGCCTTGGGAAGCTTGAAGCAACCCTCTACGATGCCTAGATTTCCTTTTCTCAGATTGGGCAGCCATTTCTCCGCATTTTCGGCATTTTCCATGGCTTTCGTGGAAGCCATTTTGGGTCTTTTGTCACTCTCATCCATCCTGTCTTTGATGGGTAAGAGGAAAACTGTAACAGACGAGGCTGAGCCGAGCCGCCCTGCTCGATCGAGAAGACCGCGGGGTGGTGCCGCAAGTTCAAGCACCGCCGCAGGTCCAGCTGTAGTCCTGGAGTGCCGTACAAAGCGGAATTTGGATCCCCATGCACACCTTGGACGAACTATTTTATCAGAGATGCCTCATGGCGAATACACTGATCGTAGAGTGTTATTTGAGGCGGACGTAGAAGGACGATTGTTCGGCGAATATCTGTTGTTCGAACGCATTGAAGCTGCGCACTGGGGACCGATCTTTGAAGCTCGCGCTCGTGCTAATGTGAGCACTGTTCGTGCCTTCTATACTAGCATCCAGAGTCCTACCTTGGAGCCTTTGCAGTTCAAAATCCCTTTTGGTAGGGATCGGATGGCTACGATCGACGTCCGGTTGGTTGCGCGACTTCTCAACGTGCCTCTATGTGATGTGCATCCTAGTGAGAAGAATTTGAGAACTAGACGTGAACGAGATCGCCGCACCAAGTTTCTGTGCGGTAAGTTAGTTCCATGGCAGCCTAATAATAGCCTCAAGGCGACGTACATGTCTGAGGATTTGCGCCTGCTGCATCATATCTGCACGTTCAATGTCTATCCCAGGTCGACGAACGGCATTGAATGTACACGTCTTATGGTCGACTTCTTATTTCTGGTGGCCCAGGGAGAGAATGTATGTATGGCCACTTTCATCTTACGGCAGATAGTTCTCATAGCCAGGTCGAGGAGAACATCCGAATCGCTTCCCTTTGGCCGACTTATTTGTAAGATTGCACTTGAGTTTGCCTATAGACTTGGGCCCGAATTACCGGTATCGATTCACACCATCGATGAGTCGACAATGGTCAAGATGAAGATTGGGTCGCAATACCGTGAAAATCAACTTGAAAGGGATAGTGGGGATGACTTTGATGAAGAGGAAGATCAAAGCGAAGAAGAACCTAGAGCAGAGGTTCAGGAAGAAGCTCAGGAAGAAGCAGAAGAGGAGGCTCAGGATACTGATGAGAGCCCTCCTCCTTCTGCGCAGACTACTATCGACGACCGCATTGCTCGGATGGAGGAGAGTCAGACCGCTTTGCGAAGGGAAGTCCAAGAACTTCGAGTGGAAGTCGCTGATGCCAAGGCTGTTACAAAGAAGAAGTTTGGCAAGGTGACTCGCACCTTGAAGGCAATCCTGTGTTGCTTACAGGATAAGGGTGCTCCTCCTCCGTCACCAGACTCCGACTAGCGATGCGATCTTTGATGTTGTTATTAGTAGTTAGCCATTTTCTGTTTTATGTATGTAAGCCTGTTAGGGCTAGTGCTTTGCTTATGTTGCTGTTGCTTAACTGTCTTAATTTCCATGTAATTCTAGTCATGATGCTTGTAAGGATATATCCCTTGTATTGTGACAATTTTGATTAATTGAAATGCATGGAATGCCCTTGACTCTTTAAGTGAATGTTTGCGGTGTAATTGTGCAATTGAGACTGACAAGGTTGCACCCTATTTTGAATATAGGGAATGCCACCTAAGACTACGAGGAGCGCAGTTTGGCTTTCATTGTCAGAGCAGATGGATCAGACTCCCTCTCAGTCTGGTACTCGTCCGGACCCTGCTGTGGGCCCGATTCCTGAGGCGGTTCGATCGTCTCAGCCTGCTGTTGGTCCTACAGATGGACCACCGCCATTTACACCATCTGTTAGAGAGCCACATCACGCATCTACTTCCGCACCTCATCCGCCACAACCTGCTCCACCCCCTGACAGATTCGAGCAGATGATGGCTATGATGCTACAGCAGCAGCAGCTCCTGACCACCATAGTGGGGATTTTAGCCCAGGGTGGGGTGCGACTACATCTACTCCACCTGCACCACCTGCGCATCCAGCTGAGGATGCCTATACTTAAGCCCAGGATGAGGGCATAACACATCCTGCGCCGCCTGCTTTCCCTGCGGGGAATCCTGCCGACACACGGGGCCTTCTGGAGCGATTTCAGCGCTTGCGGCCTCCTACTTTCACGAGTTCTCATAGACCCGAGGAGGCTGAGTTCTGGCTCGAACGAGTGTCGAAGATTCTACGGATGTTGCACTGTACCGAGGCTGAGCAGGTAGAGCTGGCTACCTTCCTGTTTGAGAGAGAGGCCAGTATGTGGTGGGATAGCATATTGCGGACTATTGCCGCAGATTTCGTATGGACGTGGGCAGCATTTGAGTTCCGCTTCCATGAGAAGTATTATCCCCAGACCTACAGGCACGAGAGGGAGAATGAGTTTCTCCGTCTCAGGCAGGCAGCGATGACAGTTACCGAGTATGAGCATCGGTTCACAGAGTTGGGCAGGTACGTCCCGACGATTCTAGCTGATGAGCAGATGCGCATACGGCGCTTTTTGGAGGGCTTACGACCGGATACTCGGTCGAAGATGTGCTGTGTCAGTTTTCCTTCCTATGCGGAGTTGGTTCACATGTCCATGCGGGCAGAGCAGGACGTGGATCGACTTGTGCGATCTCGAGGCCCGACTACTTCTAGGCCGCGACCGGATTTACCAGACAGGCCCTTCGCGGGCAAGAGGCCTCGCTTTGATCCTCCTACCAGGACCACGATGCCTGTACCACCGTTTCGCCGCCCTGATTTGTCATGTACATACTGTGGGAGGACGGGCCACTTAGCGCAGAATTACTTTTCGAGGATGCGGGACAGTGGATTCTCGCCGCCGCAGAAGATTGATCGTGTACGTCCACAGGCGATATCAGCACCGCCTATACGGTCAGCTCCTGCGCATCCTTCTTTCAGACCTACGGTATCGTAGATTCGACAGCCTACACGGCCCTTGACACAGCGGCCGAACCGGCCACAGCAGGCTCGAGTTCATGCATTGACCGCTGAGGCAGCTACGACGCTGACTTTCCAGCATTCAGCCTTTGAGGTCACGGCCCATATCGGAGGTACTCCCATTCTTGTCATGGTGGACACTGGTTCCACGATTTCTTTGATATCACGTGCCGTAGTCAGGCGTCTTGGGTTACAGACTGTCACTATGGATAGCGTGCGAGTCTTTGCAGCTCATGGAGATTTTTCGGATGTCTCCCAGATGTGTGAGGGTTGTTTGGTTGATCTGGGAGGCAGGACGATGACTCTTGATCTGGTCGTCGATCCCTCGCTCGTTTATCTCGACGTCATTCTTGGCATGGATTGGTTGACTGCAGCGAGAGCCGAGATTGACTGCGAGACTCGTATAGTCACAACGTACGAGCCTGAGGGTGCATCCTTCACATTTCCAGTGCGGGTAAATCTTCCTTTCCGCATTCTTAGCTACGCCACTCTATTGCGCGACGCTGGTGCCCAGGTACTTGAGCAGACGCCAGTTGTTTCTGAGTTCGGGGATCTGTTCAGGAAGATCCCTGGTTTGCCGCCCCGACGTGAGATCGATTTCACTATCGATCTGGTTCCTGGTTCTACACCCGTCTCACTGCCGACGTATCGCATGGCACCATGTGAGATGGAGGAGTTAAGGACGCAGATTGATGGTCTGCTAGAGCTTGGCTTTATACGGCCTAGCGTGTCTCCTTGGGGAGCACCGGTCTTGTTCGTAAAGAAGAAGGATGGTTCGCTGCGATTGTGTATTGATTATCGCAGGCTGAACCAGCTCACGGTGAAGAACAAGTATCCTTTGCCCAGGATCGATGACTTGTTTGATCAGTTAAGAGGAGCGCAGTACTTCTCGAAGATTGATTTTCAGTCAGGTTATCATCAGCTGCGCGTCAGAGATGAGGACGTGCAGAAGATATCATTCAGGACCAGTTTTGGTCACTACGAGTTCCTCATGATGTCGTTCGGTCTTACGAACGCACCGGCCGTGTTCATGGATCTGATGAACCGGGTATTTCAGCCTTTCCTCTATCGATTCGTCGTTGTCTTCATCGACGACATTTTGGTATACTCTAGGAGTCGAGAGGAGCATGAGGAGCACTTGCGTTTGGTCCTTGATACGCTTAGACGGCATCAGTTGTTCGCACAGTATAAGAAGTGCGACTTCTGGAAGCAGGAGGTGAAGTTTCTGGGACACGTGGTGTCCAAGGATGGCATGACAGTTGACCTATCTAAGGTAGCTGCGGTGCAGGACTGGGAGCAGCCTGGTTCTGTCACTGAGGTGAGGAGTTTCTTGCGTCTCGCTGGTTACTATCGGCGCTTCATTCAGGACTTCTCGAAGATCGCGAGACCCTTATCTCAGTTGACACGGAAGGACGTGAAGTTCGCCTGGAATGATAAGGCGGAGTCAGCTTTTCAGAAGCTGAAGGACAGACTTACGTCCGCCCCTATGCTAGTATTACCAGAGCAAGGGGTTAGATACACTATATACACTGACGCGTCTAGCGTTGGTTTGGGTTGTGTCCTTATGCAGAGGGACAGGATAATTTCGTATGCCTCGAGACAATTAAGGAAGCACGAGGAGAATTACCCTACACACGACCTAGAGTTGGCAGCCGTGATATTCGCACTGAGACTCTGGAGACATTACCTCTACGGAGAGGAGTTCGAGCTCTTTTGCAACCACAAGAGCCTCAAGTATATATTCACGCAGCGAGACTTGAATATGAGGCAGCGGCGATGGATGGAGACGCTAAAGGACTTGAAGTTTGAAGTCTCTTACCATCCTGGGAAGGCGAACCTTGTGGCTGATGCGTTGAGCCGCAAGAAGGCGATAGAGTTTGCGGCTCCGCTGATGGTTGCCGAGTGGGATATGGTTGAGTTTTTACGAGACTTTGAGCAGAAACTCACCGTGGAGGAACCATTTGAGTTCATCGCACACGTACAGGTGCGATCCCAGATCGATGACCGAGTCATCGAGGCGCAGAGGGACGACGCGCATCTTACTGAGCTTCGAGAGTAGGCCAGTGATGATGCTGACGCTGACTGGCGAGTTGGTATGGATGGGGACTTACGTTACCGTGGCCGCCTATGCGTCCCAGATGTCCCTGACTTGAGACGAGAGATTCTCGAGGCTGCGCATTCTACTAGACTCGCGATGCATCCAGGTAGCACGAAGATGTATCGTGACGTGAAGAGGACGTATTGGTGGGAAGGTATGAAGACCCACATAGCTGAGTTCGTGTCCCGTTGTCTCACTTGTCAGCAGGTGAAGGCAAAGCATCGCCGACCACCTGGACTTTTGCAACCTATGCCGATTGCAGAGTGGAAGTGGGATTTCATTTCCATGGACTTCATTTCTGGGTTGCCGAAGACGAGGAAGGGGCATGATTCCATTTGGGTGATCGTCGACCGATTGACGAAGTCGGCGCACTTCCTACCGATCAGAGTTACGAACTCTGCAGACGAGCTGGCTAGATTGTACATCCGAGAGATTGTGCGTCTGTTTGGAGTTCCGTTAGAGATCGTGTCGGACAGAGACACGCGGTTCACTTCTATTTTCTGGACTCGCATTCAGGAGGCTATGGGTGTGAAGTTGAAGTTCAGTACTGCCTTCCACCCACAGACGGACGGACAGACGGAGCGAGTGAACCAGATCCTGGAGGACATGTTGCGAGCTTGCGCATTGGACTTTAAGGACAGTTGGGATGACTGTCTTGCATATGCGGAGTTTGCGTACAATAATAGCTTCCAGGCGAGTATCGGCATGGCACCTTATGAGGAGCTGTATGGGCGACCTTGTCGTGCACCGCATTGCTGGTTAGAGGTCGGTGAGCGTAGCTTGATCGGCCCAGAGTTGGTGCAGGCGACGTCAGAGAAGATCGATATTATTCGACGTCGGCTTCTTACAGCGCAGAGTAGACAGAAGAGCTACGCCGATACGAGACGACGGCCACTAGAGTTCGCAGTCGGGGATCACGTGTTTTTACGAGTTTCCCCTATGAAGGGAGTCCTTCGGTTCGGGAAGAAGGGGAAGCTGGCACCGCGATTCATTGGTTCATTCCAGATCCTCGATCGTGTAGGAGCAGTGGCTTACCGATTGGCTTTACCCACGCCCCTCGCGAGCGTCCACAACGTATTTCATGTTTCTATGCTGAAGAAGTACGTTGCTGATCCTTCCCATATCATTAGATGGGAGCAGGTGCAGTTAGGAGAGGATGTTACTTATATCCTGCGACCGACACGCATCTTAGACAGGAAGGAGCAGGTACTGCGTAGCAAGGTGATTCCCCTTGTGAAGGTATTATGGACGCATCATATTGAGGAGGAGGCTACTTGGGAGACAGAAGCCGAGATCAGAAAGAACTACCCACAGCTTCTCGAGGAGTACGAAAAGGTACAAATTTCGAGGACGAAATTATTTGTTAAGGGGGGTAGATTGTAACGCCCGTGAAAAATCCGTACTTGGGTTCGAGTACCGATTTGACCCGAAATTGCGTAGAAATATTTTCCATGGAAATTAAGCGTAAGTTAGCTAGCGCAACGCTAGAGTAGCTGGGAAATAGTCCCTGATCACTTTAAATACGTTCTGCAAGACCCAAATCGAGTAGAACAAACAACTCTACAATACTCTATAACCTCGGATCAAACTCTAAGCAGGTTTGTTCTCTGGACCATATTGAAATTTTGTATTGGATTTAGACCGCGCGTCGAAGGTCCGATACCTCCTATCTTAGACCGTTAGAACCGCCCAGCTGGACTTGACAATCATCTCGAAAATCAAGTCAAACTGATAATCACAGACGATTTCGTTGAACCCGGACTGAAGCGACCGCGAATAGGGACGAATTTGGAATTTCAAATTCAAATCTGGCACACGACTTGACGCGTCAGTATTAAGCGTTCTGACCGTCAGAATTCATCCAGATTACACCCTCGGATCAGGAAAAATTTCTATTTATTATCATGAGCCTTTCAGCCCTAATCTATGTGCGGTTACCGCTGAACTGAAACTGGTCCGCCACGTGCGATCTGCGAACCCTGCCAGACTGAAAACTTAATACGAGGTACATCTGGTACCCATGAGCTTAAGTCTGATCGCAATCGACCAGGGGACCACCAGAAAGCAGTTTTTGGACCGAAACAGCCCCGAAATGGATAGGCACCAAGTAAACTTCGTCCCGGAGCCTATTTTCGGCGATTTCAAGCTTATAAAAGGGGTTGAAACCCTCATTTCTCCTTCCCATCTGAAATTCACAAACCCTAGGAGGAAAAGAGAGAGAGTTGGAGAGAAAGAGAAGAAGGGATTTTTCCAGCTTCCGAGCCCCTGACAGTTGCTGCTTCAGCACTTCCTTCCAATCACCTGGCTGGTGATTTCTCCACTTTTTCAGGTATAAAATAATTCTAAAAACTTGCTGATTTAGGGTTTACTTAGTTGCATAACATGTTAGCTAACGTATTCCATAAATCAGGCTTTCCTACCGCCGTAGACGAAGCGTACACGCTCCGTTCAAAATCCTGCAACCGTAAGAGACTAGGTGAGGATTTTAGACGCTTTGATTGACGGTTTACAACGCTTTCAATGTCGTTTAATAGTAGATTATCGACGGCATCGCCGTTTGACATGTACAACATGCTCTCCGTTTCCTGTTTCGTAAATTAACGAAGAATATGAGATTTAGGGCATTTTAGTCATTTGTAGGAAGTACGGTCTACATGCATATTTTGCTGACGTGATTGACATGGTTTGTCGCCGCATTAGAGAGTTAGGAATGCTTGCATAATCAGTTTGGCGAAGAGATTCGCCAAGTTGCGCACTTTGGGTCGACATACTATATGTGGACTTAAGTGTGTAGTGTACGTGTTTGTATAAATGCTTGTATTAGTATGTATTAAATTGAATGATGTTATGTAGTAGTTTGAGATTGATTTCATAATTAAAATGCTGACCTAAATGATTTTCTACATGTTTACCTTATGCATGATTGCATTACCTGCATAGAAAGTATGTCTTGAAGATTTGCTTAAGTTGAATGTTATAACATGTGTTAACATGCTCACATGATGTATTTCAATTCCAATACCTTTGCGTATAGTGCTGATAGGATTCCATAGATGTGTGGGACTAGACTTAGTTCAGGCAGTCGGTAACCGAGCGAATTCGTGGCTGACTGGTCATACCCACGAACGACGCGTCGATGAACGTGATTCGTGTTGAGAGTCGGCGGCAGTGGTTAGGCCACGCGAAGTGTTTTACGCACTTCATGTCGTTCGACTTGAGATGCGATCGCGCTAGTCGAGCCCGTCAAGTAACACGACTGGCCGATGTATGTTCACCTTGTATGTATCATAACTGCTTGAACCTAGGGTACTGAACTTACCATTGTAAACCCTGTTAACCGTGGTACCTTGATCCACGAAGACTCATGAGCCGGGCATGGTGGTATGGGACACCGTGGTCGAGCTGTCAGCCTACGCTGGGGCCACAAACCTCCCCGTAGTGACCAGTGAGCACCTTGACTCGTGAGCAGATTATGGTGGTATGGGACACTATATTCTAGCTGTCGGCCTACACTGATCAGGCGACGAGCCCTTTGTAGTGACCGCAAGCGTATTCTGAGTCCACGGGAGGCGACGACCCTTCCGTTGCAGTGGAGTACGGTAGGCCTGTATTGATAAGGTGATGGGGGAGCGGTGCAACGAGTGCGAGCAACAGCCCTGGCAGCCCTTGCAGTGACCTACGAAATATACATCGTATGAGATTACTAGGAGTGACGACCCTAGACAGGATCTGTGTTGGGATTGATACAAGGGAAGTACCTTAGTTTCCCAATCCTGCTGTTTGAATGGACTAATAACAACTTAGAAATCATATCACCATAGCATTGCATGTGCCTGGAAGATGTGGAGCACTCTAGGGAGTGTGGCATGCCGCGGTCGTAAGATGTTACCGCATGAGGGTGATCGTCGGTGAGGGCATACATCACGTCATATCATCTTGCATTAATAACAGTATTAGGATTGTCTGATTTACTGCTTTACTATTATCGCGTGATTGAATTGTGAACATGCTAATCTTTGCTCTATGATTCCACTGAGTTGATCACTCATTCCCACGTTACGGGATGGTGTTTGCAACACCCACCAGACCCTATTGTAGCTGCAGGTGAGGACGAGATCCAGGAGGTGGAGCCAGAGATCGACGAGGACCAGGATGAGTTCTCGTATATGCAGTATCATGACGGCTTCCCGTAGGCGACCTGGATCGAGGGGACATCAGTGGGACTTTCCTTTTTTGAACATTATTCTTTTGTTATGTATATGTATATGAGACTCAGAGATGCAGTCATACTTTGGAGACAGATGAGATTACTTTATTTTTTTTTTATTTATACAGTGATATATACATTGTTTAGTCTTTCGCTTGCCTTTATCACTGGATCTGAAGTATGAATTGCAGTTTTGGTATACTTTTACTCATGTGAATGCTTTAAATCAGACAACATTGAATCATAACCATTTTTGTTGCATAAGTGACGGTCTGGAACTCGGGAGTTGAGTTTATACACGACCCCCGATTTTCAGGGTGTTACAGTTTGAGTCAGATGACCCGGACTCAGTCCCAGATTGGATCGAGTTCGAGTCATGCCATGTAGATTTCAGACCGAGTCGAGTTGGACCTAATCCGATCCGACTTAGTCCGATGATCAGCTCTACTCCCAGGTCCGGTCAGCCTCTTATTGCACATCTCCGCTGATTTCGAATAATAAGATCTTATCTAAGAAACATCCGCCCCAGATCTTTGAAGAAGATTTTGGAGGATATCCGTGACATGCTTGGGATCCCGAGATCTTCACCAAGGAATTCGGGAGATTCCTCCACACATTCGAATCTAAAATCATTTACAATACGTCCCTACTAAATAAGAAAATCTCATCTACATCAACACATCTCCTCAAATATAAACAGGAGCATCTTAAATGGTGAAATGTATATAGAATCTCTCAGCCAAAACTCCTTGATACTACAAGAGCCAAATTCCTATTTTGACTTTGGCATCAAAAGATTTCCTTCTTTAGTTATGGTCTCCTTTGTCTTCTTCTTGTGCAAGTACTTGTAAGTCTAAAGAGAGTGGATCTAATTTATGCACCACACACACACACACACACACACACACACACACACACACACACACACACATATATATATATATGGTGTCAAAATGAGAAAAGTATATATATATATGGTGTCAAAATGAGAAAAGTTCAAGCCCACGTCAAGCCACAAATATAAAGGTCATAAATAAGTGATTCTAGCCGACTAACATTTATATGGTTTAGATCATTTTATGACGTAGTTTTAGTGTGAAATTCAATAAATAATTATTTTGCATATCATCATGGGTGAATTAGTAATTTAGGGTCCATCTGGATACAAGCAAATAAGTTACTTTTTCTATTTATAGTAATATATAAGTAACCCATTTTAGATAAATAAATTTGGTTTATGATTAGTTACTTATAAGTAACTTTTTTACTTCAAAGTACTCCATTATTTTAATTAATTAATTTTTATTTTATTTTTTGCATATTTTACTTTTCATAAGCGGTCGAAGAGAGAAATAGGAGAGACAAAAAGAGGAAACTGATAAATAAGTTATTTATCAAATACACCTATCTTTTTAATAAGTAAAAATTAAAATAAATTACTTGTAGCAAAAGTAACTTGTCTTCAGCTACTTAAGATTCACATGCCTTTTAGCAACGCTTTTTTTTTTTTTTTACAATGCATCACAAGCAAAATGCTTTCATCCCATTTAAGTTTACTTTATCTATGCGTTGGAGGATAGAAAAAAGAAAAAAACCATTACAGATATACCTACTGCAAACTTTGGAAAGTTTTTAATGGTGAGCCTTTAATCATTATTATTACTTACAGTGTAGTCCACTTGAGATTTAGATATGCTTCATGTTTGAGATGGTCAGCCTGTTAACAACTAATCGGAATTCATTTTACACGTACGGCCATACGAAGGTGCCGAAAAAAGATAGATGATAACACATGCAGCATATTAGACAAATGCACGTTCCAATATGAAACATTTTCGTAAGAAATAATATTCCTCCTCTTCTTTTCATGAATCCAAACATACTTAAAAGAGAAAAATCATAAACCCTGTGCTCCCATATAAAGTACTAAGATGGAGAATACGTGAATATTTCCCACTCAATCACAAAAAGACTTAATAGTCCACAGGCAGGATAACTCAATTGATGATTTTTGGTGCATGGATCATCTATGGTAAGCCCCACTGAATTAACGGTCTGGATCACTGAAACCATGACCCCACTTGTACAAATTGGAAGTACTCGAACTTTCAGTCTAGTGTGGTCTATTGAATGGAGGGTTTGGATATCACTGCAGATGGCCCCACGTTCAGGAACTAATAATCCGGACGGTTTCTGAATCCATTCTCGATGGACAGAAATGCTTCTTGTCTTCTCTCTCCCCAGTATAGTTATTTCCGCTGTCATTTCCACTCCTTGTCAATTACGCGGGAAGTTAGGAAATCACGTAGACTCATATGAGAGTTTACCACCATTTATCGATTCATCCTCCCTCCCCTGTGACTCTCGTGTACAGTTATCCAACCATCGAAATCACGGGAGATGTTGTGGATTTACAGTATCTCTAGAATCACACTGACCAAGCAATCCTAACTTTCATTTGATGGCTATCGAGATGGATGGCGAAAACCAAAATCGTGACCGGTTCAAATCTCAAGAGAAAAATCACATGGTTGATATCATCTTCTCCATGCGATTCTTGGGTTACGCACGATCCAGATTCGGGTGAAAGTTTTAGACGGTCTGAACTCCTGCACAACCATGGATGGGGTCCGGTTGAACCATCACCTCCACTTTAAATGGTGGCAAACTTGCATAAAAGGCTATGGTAATAAAGAAAAGGTGCTGGGTGCGTAGCTGCGCATTCTGGTATCTTCTAGGGGGGTGGATTAGGTGGGTCGTACCTTAGTGGGTGTTACCTTACCGTGGGGCCCACATTGATTTTTTTGTATATCTACACCGTTCATATGTTTTTACATCCAATTTTAATACGGATTGCAAAAAATTATGCAGAAAAAAATATCAAGAGGACCACACCACATGAAATAGTGATGATTGAGTGCCTCACCATTAAAAATTACAAAGGTCCCATTGTAAGATTTACATAATGTTTATTTTCCATCCAACCTGTTGATACTATCAAGAAGATTTAGATGAAGGGACAGTAAAAATATCAGCTTAATCCAAAACTTTTGTGGGCCATAAAAAGTTTCTAGTGGTCATTCATCACTCTTTTCAGTGGTATAGTCCACTTGAGATCTGGATCTTCTTAATGTTTAGGATCTTGTATTAAGATAAGATGTTAAAACAGATAAACGACGTGGATATAAAATAAATACATCAAGGTGGCCCCCATACGGTTAGTGTAACGCCCATTAAACCGTTACCCGTGTGACAGCTAATCCGCTAGGTTTAGGGAGTTGGTAGGTGTAGCTTCCGATGATTTCAAAGTCGGTCGGCCAGGGTGGATTCGTCCATCGCGTTTAATTGTCGCTTTCTTTTGGCTCTTGAAGGCGACTGGCTTGACAAGCTGGCGATAATAACTTGCACAGCTGTCATACTTTTAACGGACGCGGATTGCGTCCTACTCCTCCTGTAGGGCCCTCCTTGAGTTAATTGTTTTATCCACGCCGTTAATAGTTTTTATTGGATCATTTTAAGATATTATCCAAAAAAATGAGTTAGGAAAAATGCTTAAGTGGACTACAAACTGGGGATTAAAATTTCACCATTAA
Organism: Magnolia kwangsiensis; assembly: GCA_037074715.1. NCBI lineage: Eukaryota > Viridiplantae > Streptophyta > Magnoliopsida > Magnoliales > Magnoliaceae > Magnolia > Magnolia kwangsiensis. The sequence goes on from CM073585.1 coordinate 93,002,607, forward strand.
AAACTTATTGGGAGCTGGAGAAGTTTCGGACCAAGCTGATATTTATTTTTTCACTTCATCCACGTCTACATGACCTTATTAATAGGTTGGATGATAAAAAAAAACATAACGATGGCCCTTAGAAAGGTTTCAACGGTGGCTATCATTATCACTGTAGATTCCTTTGGTGTGGTCCACTAGAGCTATGGAACTTATTCATTTTTAAGATCTCATATTAAAATGATCTGAGAGGAGCGATTAGCAGTGTGGATAAAACACTTACGTCAGGTTGGGCCCCACAAAGCCCTGCCCGAATGAGGAAGGTAGTACAGTGCATGTCCGCGCGGGGTAGGACGGAATCGGCATCCACTTTTAACTTAAATTAGACCGCGCTATATGAATGAGGAAGGTAGTACAGTGCATGCCCGAGCTGGCATAGGAGCACCTCTGAGGGGCCACAATAGCACAATAATGTATGGATTTTATCCGCACCGTCCATCTACTATGCAGTGTCATTTTAGTATATGATCCAAAAAATGAGGCAGAACAAAGGATCAAGTGGACCACACCACATGAAGTATCAATCATAAGGTCACATCGACATGGAAAAAGGGATTCCAGAACTTCCATGCCGCTCAAGAAGTTTTCAACGGTAGACATTCAATCTACACTTTGTGGTCTATTTGAGACTTAAATCTACCTCATTTTTTGGAATTATAACTTAAATGTTATTAGAAAAATGAATGGACAGTGTGGATAAAACTCATACTACATGATGGCCCTCAAAGACTCTACGTTGTTTGGAGCTCTAGAGGTGGGGTAGTATCGAATCCACGGAAACGGATTGGCTACTCCCCCAAAAACGTGCCAATGGCCGGTGGTCGGTGCTCTCTGGCCTCCATCATGATGTATGTGTTTCATTGATGCCCTCTATTTATTTTTATGGATCTTTTTATAATATAATACCAAAAATTATATATATTCTAATCTCAAGTGGATCACATTACAGGAAACAGTTTTGAATAAGCGTAGACCATTGAAAACTTTCTGGAGACCATAAAAGTTTCGGATCAAGCTGATATTTGTTTTTACCCTTCATGTAGTTTTGCATGATATAATCCACAGATTAGATGTCAAATAAACAGTACAGTATGCCTAAGGAGTATTTTAATGGTAGATATTCAATCACTTTTGTTTTCCTATGGTGTGGTCCACCTGAGAATTATATCCATCAATTTTAAAAATCAAGCCATAAAATGATCTGTAAAAATGAATGTACCGCTTGGATGAAACACATACATCATGGTGGGGCTCACATAGAACCGACCACCCACCGCGCGGGGCTGGTGGCAGGGGGAGTAGCCAATCCGTTTCCCCCATCCACGCTGGGTTAGGTAGCGACATAGGCGGTGACGAGACTTAATATAATGTGGGTAGATTAACTTTGAAAGCGGCTGATGTGTTGTTTTATATCGAAACCGTATTAGGACTAGCTGGCAAAGCTTAGCCAAGAAATAATACAGATCTAGAAGATCAAGTGGTTTAGATCAAGTGAACCACATTGCAAAAAATAGCGAGGAATGAAACCTCTACCATTGAAATCCTTATAGATTCGATGGCACTTGTTTATCATTTTTATCTAGGTCGGTGTGACCTTATTAGCAAATTGGAGGGAAAATAAACTTTATGATAATCCCTACAAATACCTTAACCTGTTATTCGTGGCAAGCTTTAGATGTGACCCAATTTGGGCTCATGCTCTAAAATGATCCCACCAAGTGAAAAAATATTGTGGATAGGCCGTGTAACTTTGATCTCCTTTAAACTGTTCCTACATCTTCCAGCCCCAACGCTTGCCTTCGTAGGGCACATACTCACACCAGCTAGGTTGATGGTGTGTGGTTCACCTGCCAATCTGCTTCCAATAACTTTGGGTTGCAGATTTAATGTTAAAGCCTTTCACATGAAGTTCATGCACTGTGAAGTTAGGTAGGGTCTGATCATGTGTTCGTGAGAAATTCACAATGTCAATTCATTTTGAGTGGTTATTGTAGGACATGCAACTAAAACTGAGCCATGTCTAAAACTCAAATGAGTTGCATAAGAGGAAATAGTGGGGATTGACCATTGTTGAAGTATTTGTATAGCTACAAATTTTCATATTAGGCTAAATTTTTTGTGCTTTCACTTCATCTCAGTTGGAATGATCTTATAAATGCTTTGGATGGCAAATAAACATCAAGGTAGAGCCCAAGAAGGTTTCAATAGTAAGAAATTATTTCCTCAATCTTCCCTTCCATATGGCCCACTTGCGTTTTGGATCACCTCATTTTTTGTCGCATCTCCTAAAATTAGCTCTCAGAATGAATGGATGTATGGATTTCTCACAAATAGCATGGTGGGCCATCTAGCATCCCAACATAGGAACTTCATGCGAAAGGCATTAAGAGGAAATCTACGTCACATAACTTTCAAACTTTCAAACGTGCTTTGGTGGCCTCGGTGGCATTTAATTAAATGATGTGAACATTGAGTTTGGTGAGGCCCTCATATGCAAGGTTTAATTGGTCCATATGTTATTGTCTAATATGGTTATCAAGGGAGTGAATTGTGTGGGACGTCGGGCACAGAGATATATCTATGCTCGAGACTGTGTGGGGCCCATAGAAATGTCGGGGACAAATTCACTCCGTCCATCTATTTTTAAGGACCACAATAGAACATGATTCTAAACATCGGGCAGATCCAAAATTCATGTGGTCCATACCACACAAAAAAATGGGGATTGAACGCATGGCGATGACAAAAGTTTTATATTAGGATAAAAATAATTCTATGAATTGTTTGGATGGCATAAAAACATCATGGTAAGCTCTAGGAAAGTTTTTACTGTGGACGTTGTTGTTTCCATTGTTTTGTTGCACAACTCACTTGAGTTTTGGATCTTCTTGATTTTTAGAATCATGTACTATTGTAATCTTTAAAAACATACTGACAAAGTGGATTTGTCATGGACATCTCTATGGACCCCATGCAACCAGGTGCAGAGTTACAATCCACTCTGAGGCTCAGCCATCAAAGCATGTTTGAAGGTAGTTTGCTCGGCCCATGTCGCACATCAAATCTCATGTGCTTGGACCAAGTTAGGCATAGGAGGGGCTTAGGGGGGCCACCATAATGGATGGCTCTATCTATAAAAATAGTACTTGGGCTAATCAAATCTTGCTGTTAACTAGCATTTTCCATATCATTAATCATGTGTTTAGTTTGAGTGGCTTGAAGGGGGAAGTTGCATTGATTTTTGTTAGTGCTCGATTTCTAGTTATAGTCACGTGACAAGTGTGGGGCGTGTCAAAATTGAATTCGCGATTCAATTCAAACCGAACAACTATGACCCTAAGCATTGAGATAGGCATATACGTAGTATATGGTCGAGATCGAATGAGATTGGTTGTCTATTCAACCACTCGCTCAGTATATAAATAGGATTAGGTGATATTCAGATGGTAGGATTCATTTTCTGATAATGGGTTACACATTTGGCTTTAATACGAAATGACTTTTTAGAACAAATAAAAGAAAAATAAGAAAGAAAACCTTATAGTTGGTCATTAAGATCAGCTACAAAACACATTTTTGGATGAAGAACTGAATCCATCGTGTGAGTGTAGACGTAAATTATGGCTAAGATTATCAGCTACTTGATTAACGTTATGAATTACACTATGGAATGTAAACTAAGGGCAAAATGTAAAGTATTACACTAAGAAATGTAATTTATTTGCATAAAGGTAGAGTGATGATACTAACGAATGTAAATGACGGGTAATTGAAAAATAAATTTGCTTTGATTAGGTTGATATGAGACAAAATCTTTCTGTTAAATTTATTTGCTATTTATAGCCTTAACTCGACCATTTAGATGTTTCCCACGTTCTGACAGTTGTTGTGACTGTTTCAATAGTATATAACCTTCTGGATGCTTCTCACGTTCTAACAGTTATTGTAACCGTTTTATTACTTTATGTTTTTCTAGTTCTAAACTTGTCACATGTCCTAGTAATCACTATAGACTTCCTTATTAGCTCGGCCATATTTCACTTGGCTACTCGGTCGACTTATTGGATGACTCTCGACCATTTGATCGATTTTCTGTATAACTATGTCACGCCCCAAACTCAGAAATCGGGCTCACAAAATTCTCGATCGCCGAATCTGGCGCCGACAGCCTCCGTAGAACCTCATTCTCGGCTCCTAGCGCCCATTCGTCAGGTTTTGATCCTGAGATGCTACGAGGAGGATTTTCAACATCAGTTTGATTCGTATTAAGCATAACCAAAGGCATAACCCACAACAACAACCAAAAACTCCATTACATTTCCACTATGATAAAAACTTTACAAATACAATGAGCATGAAGGGAAATACAATGATGATAGACCAAAAGCTTCAAAATAATCTGTCACGAGCTCAAGCCTCAGCGCTGCTGCGATCCAATGTCACCTACACGCAACGGTCGTGCATAAGCTTATAGAAAGCTTAGAGGGTGGTGAAAGTATATGCGTAAGTGATAATGCAATTATGCAGTATCAGAGTAATGCGGAACATGCTGATGAAAGCTAAGAATACCATTAGCCATACCAAGACCATGCAGTGCAAAACATGAATGATGTCGGCCATACCAAGGCCATGCGATGCAAAACGCAACTTAAGTATAAAAATCCTCATCTAAGTCCATATATCAATACAGCTCAACTCTGGGATATCACCAGGGTCTAGTACACTCTAAACCAGATCGCTGTCCCATCACGAGCAATTAGGTAAGTGGAAGAGACCTCACTATCCGTCTGTCAATATCGGGCTCGACTCGTCAATAGCGGACCCATTCCTCGAGCTGGTCAAACTCAACCTAGCTTTGCCCCCTACTCTCAGGCGGGTAAGGCCGCACCCCCTTCCAACCGACCATGACACAGTGGAAAGTACGACCGTCTGGTAATCGACACTCGACACTCCTGTACCCACTCGGTCTAGACGTTGGAGTAACCTCTTGGTACCATAAGGGTTTAGAAACTTTCATCTAGGGATATCTATAACACCCCATGTAGAACAAGATTTTCAGTATCCAATCCTGCCAACCACGATACACCTGTGAAGGCTATGGCTCTGATGTCACTAGGGCGTACAGTAACCATGTCACACAATGTAAAATGTATGAACCACACTATCCAGTCATGCAGCAATCCTGCGCGTATCTTGCGCTCATGTGGGGTAACATCACCTATTTGGGAGCTCCTAAACAATCTGCCCGAAGGCATATGCCATGATCAGTCACTTCTCATATCAAGCATACATATGATGCGTATGATCATAAATCATGAAACTATACTAAACATATTATATGGTGATGGATGTTGTTCATAACGAAGACGGGCCTATACGGTCTATAAGTATGGGCCTAACGATGGGCCATGGGGAGAATTTGAATGTGGACATTTAACCAACATTATTCTTACCATGTGGACGTTAAACCAACATTGCTCCCAAGGCACGACCGTCATAAACATCATTATATAAGCCATGTTGGGATCACACATTGCACTAGACCCTAGGTACATCCCATTGGGCCTTAAATACATCAAATGGGCCAGATCATATGGGCCTTTTACATTAAGTGGGCCATATCAATGAGCCGCACTAATAGGCCTTTTGTACATTACAATGGGCCATCACCCTTGGGCCTTGAATACATCAAATGGGCATAATCTCATGGGTCTTGAATATATCAAATGGGCCACACCAATTGGGCCCCATATGTACATCAAATGGGCCTCAACCCATAGGCCCTAATACATCTCAATGGGCGTTAACCCATGGGCCCCTAATACATCGAATGGGCCTCAACCCATGGGCCTCAACCCATGGGCCTTACATATATATCAAAGTGGGCCTTAACTATGGGTCACAAGTACATCGAATGACCTCATAACATGGGCCTTACATCCACATCAAAGTGGGCCCCAATGGACTACCACAGATACATTACGATGGGCCTCATAACATGCCAAAGTGGGGTTCACTTGGATTATGGATCTGGCTCATTCTTTTACCTCATGCCCAAAAATGAGCTTTCAAAATAGCTGGACGAATTGGATGGAGCACATGCATCATGGAGGGCCCCACTGTCATTGAATAGCATGAATAAAACACATGCAGATCAGGGGCTCCACAGTCCGCCTGGACAGTGCGAGATAAACAGATATATCATGGTGGGTTCCACGTCCATGGTGGACGGTGTGAATAAAACACATGCATCATAGTGGGTCCCACGTGGAGCCCACCACAATGTTTGTATGCCATCCAATCTGTCCATACGGTCACAGAGACTTGGACGAAGAGTAGAAACAAATTTCATATTGATACAAAACTTCTGTGGCCCATAAAAGGGGTTTCAATGGCAGAAGTTCAATCCCACTATTTCCTGCAATGTGGGCCACCTGAGGCTCAGATCAGTCTGATATTTGGAGGGGGCCTACCTCAAGTGGGGGCCTACCAAATGAATGGGTTGGATGAAAAATACACATCATGGTGGGGCCCACGACTGGAGCCTTGGATCGCTGTCCGCCCGCTCGTCACACGCAGCAGCGTGCTGCTGCTGTGTTAGAGGCAGCAGGCGCTGCCCTTATTTGCATATATATATATATATATATTTGAAATCGCTGTATTCTCGTGATTTTTCACGCGTGGGGCCCGCATCAGAAGAATCCATCGCACCCAATGGATTCTACAGTCCATAACCCATCCATCAAGCCCAATATTGGGTATCTTTCAGTATGTAGAAAAAATTAAAGTGAGTTGAACGGTGAAAATCACTGTTTTCAAAGGTGTGACCCGCCAGAAGATTGGATCAGACGGTTTTACATACCAAGTGCAAAGATATGGGCCTGCTTAGGTGGGCCACTAGATGATGGATGGTGTCGATGCAACACATATAAGGTGGGCCCCACTTATAGATGACTTGGATAAAGTAACTATTTCATGGTGAGGTCCATCCTGATGGGCCAGACAAACACATCACCATCTCATGAAAAGAAAATGAAAAAGAGAGGGAGAGAGAGAAAGAGAGTGAGACATGTGTGTGATGGAGGGACCCCGACACTATGGGCCCTCCCTTGCAACCAATCATACATTAAGTGGGTCCCATTTCACATAGACCCATTAAATCAAAATCCAACGGTGGAGATCCTTTCTCCATTAAAATAGACGGTCTAAATGACCCTAGGTATACAAGAAAAATGAACATCATGATGGGGTCCATGCAGAATGGCCCCATCATGAAATGATCATGATGATCAAAGTGGGCCATCGACCACATCTTAGGGTCTCAAGTGAGATCCGAACCATTGATCGGTTGGCCTCACTTGGCCCATCTTAAAAATATAAAAACTACTCTATCAAAGCACCCACCATTCGATCTTCTTACTCTCTTGGGTTCCTTAGTTCCTTAGCTTCGATTCCAACGGAAGAGATGAGGTTTGGATGGTTGAGATGAGAGATCTTGGGATGGAAAGGTAGGCCACACTTGGAGCTTAGAAGAGTGGGAGAGGCTTGGACGTATGGTGTTTCTCTTGCTTGGGAATGGTTTGAAAAAAATGAGAAATAGAGTTGTAAAGAGAGAAGAGTGATGGGTGATGGATGTGTTGATGTGGTGAGTGATGGGTATAAGAACCTTTTTTGACTTTTATGGTAAAATGTGTAAGAAAGGTATGGGCTTTGTAAGAACTTTTTTACTTTTGTGGTTGCTTGAGAATGGGTGAAAGGTGATGTGTACTTGACATGATGAGATTGATTGATTGATTGATGTGACAAGACATAGAGATTCTCTCAAAATTTGCATGTGCGGCTTTTTCCTCTCACAGAACGCTGGCCCACATCTCCTGACCAGGGTATCGCCTTGGTGCGCGAATCGCGGCATCAGAACCGCGGCGACGGCGTGGTCACTATGGTACAAATCTTGAGTTGAGTCGATATGGGTTGAAGGCGTACGATACAGGGTCGCGCGCAAATACCGGTTAAGGATCGAAGGTTGCCAGAATTTGACCAAGAAGACTGCGGAAGTCTATGGAATGGTACGGTATAGGATACGAGGTTTACAAACTATCAGTCACTTAGTCTACTTTTGAATTCATCTCAACTGCTTCATGTCTTGTCATTCTATCAGTTATGAATCTATAAAAAGTACTCCAAACATCTTTAAAATCTTTAGCCTATAATATCTTTCTCTTGTTATATAACAGGTGTCTTTTCCAATTGGATTTTTAAAAAACGAATACAACAATTTTGATTTTCTAACTATTGAAAACTTTGTAGATAGTCAAACTAATTAATGGTCCTAATTTAACAAACCAATTTCCATTAATGAGAGGTTAGAATTGTGAGATGAAATATCTCCTGAGGGTCATTTTATCCATTGAGAAATTTATAAGCTACTTGCTCTTGGTTGAACTAGGATACTTAAGATTCCAACGTGTCAATCCGAAGGATGATGCTGTTTTCTGCCAAACTATACTTGTGGCCTCACACAAACTTATGGTCAGTTTCCTATCTCCATTAATTATTCACTATGGTACGTCCCACTTTAGTCATGGATTTGACTGATTGCTTGGGACGATCCAGTATTGATGTTGTTGCATGCTAGAAAAAATGTATGGCCCCACCATGATGAATGGGTGTTATCCAAATTGTCCATCCATTTTGCTAGATCATTTTAGGGCTCAATCCAAAATGAGTTGGCTCCCTAGCTCAAGCGGACAACACCACAACAGCAGTAGGGATAATAACATGCATAGTTGAAACTGTCTTAAGGCCCAACATAATATTTATTCGACACCCCTAAATGGAGGAAAGCACAAATATAAGCTTGATCCAAAACTTCCTACAGCTCTCCTTACTCTGTGGTCCACTTGAGCTTTGGGCTTGTCATGCCCCAATCTCGGAAACCAGGCTCATAAAATTTTTGATCGCCGAATCTGACACCGACAGCCTCCGTAGAACCCCATTCTCGGCTCCCAGCGCCCATTCACCATGTTCCGATCCTGGGATGATACGGGGAAGATTTTCAACATCAATTTGATTCGTGATAAGCATAACTAAAGGCATAACCCACAAATAATAACCAAAAACTCCATTATATTTTCACTATGATAAAAAACTTTACAAGTACAATGAGCATAAAGAGAAATACAATGATGATCAACAAAAGCTCCAAGATGATCTGCAAAACGCTTCTGCCTCAGCGCTGCTACGCCCCAACGTCACCTGCACGCAACGGTCATGCATAAGCTTATATAAAGCTTAGAGGGTGGTAAAAGTGCATGTGCAAGGTGGAATACAGTTATGCAGTCTCAGAGTAATGCGAAACATGCTGATGAATCCATGAATACCATTAGCCATACCAAGGCTATGCGATGCAAGACATGAATGATGTAGGCCGTACAAAGGCCATGCAGTACGAGGTACAAATCAAGCATACGAATCCTCATCTAAGTCCACATATCAATACAGTTCAACTCTTGAATATCACCGGGATCTAGTACACTCCAGACTAGATTACCGCCCCGTCGCACGCAATAAGGTGAGTGGAAGAGAACTCACTATTCGCCTGTCAATATCGGGCTCGGCTTATCGATAGCGGACCCATTCCTCGAGCTAGTCAAACTCAGCCTAGCTTTACCCCTCCTCTCGGGCAGGTAAGGCTGTACCCCCTTCCAACCGACCACGACACAGTGAAAAGCGCGGCCTCCTGGTAGTCGGCACTCGGCGCTCTTGTACCCGCTCGGTCTAGACGTTGGAGCAAGCTCTTGGTATCATAAGGGTTTAGGGACTTTCACCCAGGGATATCTATAGCACCCCATGTAGAATAAGATTTTCTGTATCCAATCCTGCCAACCACAATACGCCTGTGGAGGTTATGGCCCTAATGTTACTAGGGCGTACAATAACTATGTCACACAATGCGAAATGCATGAATCACACCATCCAGTCATGCAATAATCCTTCGCTCATGTGGGGCATCACCGCCTATCCGGGAGCCCCTAAACAATCTGCTCGAAGGCATATACTATAATCAGTCACTTCTCATATCATGCATACATATAATGCGTATGATCATGAATCATGGAACTATACTAAATATGTTATGAAGTAATGCGCTATCCTTACAACGAAGATGGCCTAGACGGCCTACACACAAGTACGGGCCTATCAATGGGCCCTAGGGAGAGTCGTAATGTGAACATTTAATCAACATTATACTTGCAATGTGGATGTCAGACCAACATTGCTCCTAAGGCACGACCGTCATAAACATCATTACATAAACCATGTTGGGATCACACATTACAATAGACCTTAGGTACATCCCATTGGGCCTTAAATACATTAAATGGGCCAAATCATATGGGCCTTATATTCATCAAGTGGGCCACATCAATGGGCCGCACCAATGGGCCTTATGTATATTGCAATGGGTCATAACCTGTGGGCCTTAGAATGCATCAAAATGGGCCTTGTAACATGGGCCTTATATATACAAAGTGGGTCCCAATGGATGGGACACAAATAAACCAAGATGGGCATCATACATATATCAATGTGGGGTCTCAATGGACGACCACAAATAACTCAAGATGGGCCCCATACATATATCAAGGTGGGGTCTCAATGAATGGCCACAAATAACTCAAAATGGGCCCCATACATATACCAAAGTGGGGCCCACTTGAACTATAAATCTGACTCATTCTTTAGCTTATGCAAAAAAAATGAGCTTGTAAGATGGTTGGACGGATTGGATGCAACCCATGCTTCATGGTGGGTCCCACATATCCTGCTGATGTTAACAGCAGTGGGACCCACTGTCCCTGTGGAATGGGTGAACGACATGTATAAAACACATACCCCATAGTGGGTTCCATCGTCCGTGGGCGGTGGGAATAAAACACATGTATTATCGTGGGGCCCACCACAATGTTTGTATGCCATCTAATCTGTCCATACGGTCACAGGGACTTGGACGAAGAGTAAAAACAAATTTCATATTGAATCCAAAAATTCTGTGACCCAGAAAAGGGTTTCAATGGTAGACATTAAATCACCGCTTGTTTCCTGTGATTTGGGCCATCTGAGATTCAGATCGGCCTGATCTTTGAGGGGGGCCCAGTTCAAGGAGGGGCCCACCCAATGGACGGTTTGGATACTAAACATACATCATGGTGGAGTCCATGGCGGGGCCCGTGGGCCGTTACTCGTTTGCCCGTCGAACGCAGCAAGCGCTGCCTGCGACTCTAGTAGCAGCAACGACCTGCTACTTGTATATATGTTTTTTTTTTCTGGGGTTTTTGAGGTTTTTCCTCAGTGGGGCCCGTATCAGGTGAATCTAACCCAACCGTTGGGTCCCATGGCTTAATACAAGCCAAACAAGCCCAATATTGAATATATTATGGTGAATAGAAACAATAGGTGATTATTTCAACGGTAACCACCGCAGTTTCCTATGCCATGGCCCACCAGATGCTCAGATCAGCTTCACTTTTTGGATCAACTTCTAAAATGATCCAGGGAATAAAATGGATGACATGGATCAGATTAATGGATTAGTGGTGGGGCATGTGTGAGCGGTTCACTCCAAGCTCTAAATCAAGCTGGTATTTTTGGTTTCATTACAGCGTCCAGCATCAGGGACGCTGGACGGTCTGGGCGCACACATATCTAAGGTGGGCCTTGCTTAGGTGGGCCATAAAATGCTTAGGTGGTGTGGGCACAACATATGTATGAAGTGGACCCTACCTACAAACGGCTTGGGTAAAATACATGCTTCGTGGTGGGGTCCATCCGGGTGGGCCACATGGCCACATTATCACATAAAATAGGAGAAAAAGAAAGAGACAGGGAGAGAAAGAAAGAGAGAGAGACACGTGTGATGGAGGGCTCTGCCACTATGAGACCCTCTTGTCATAAATCATACATCAAGTGGGCCTTAAAGCATGTGGGCCCACCAGATTAAAGATCAACGGTGGAGATTCCTTATCCACCAAAATGGAAGGTGTAGATAACCCTTATAAACTAGAAAGTAAACATCATGGTGATCAAAGTGGGCCATCGGCCACATCTTAGGATCCCAAGTGAGATCTAAACCATTGATCGGTTGGCCTCACTTGGCCCATCATAAACACATAAAAATCTAGCGTATAATGCATCCACCGTTCGATCTTCTTGCTCTCTTGGCTTCCTTAGCTCCTTAACTTCGATTCTAACGGAGGAGATGAGATTTGGATGGTTGAGATGGGAGATAAAGGGGTATGAAAGGTGGGCCACACTTGTAGCTCTCTTAGAGTGAAAGAGCTTGGACATATGGAGCTCTCTTGCTTAGGAAAAATAATTTGAAAATGAAGGAGAGAGAGGGTTGTAAAAGAGAGAAAGAGAGTGATGGTTGATGAAGTGATGGATGTGGTGAGTGATGATTGTAAGAGACTTTTTTACTTTTGTGACAAATGGTGTAAGAAAAGTATGGGCTTGGGTAAGAACTTTTTTGACTTTGGGGTTACTTGGGAATGTGATGTAGAGTGGGTCGCGGACAATTTCATGGCCAAGATGGATCAGAAAAAGGTACGGTCGACGACAGAAGTGATTCGGACCATCAGACCTTAGATCAGGCATATTTCGCAATCAGGAATGAGTTATCTGACGTAAAATATATGATTTTGGGGCAGAACGAGCTACTTTAGCCAACCAACCCCGCTATGCCAGGTTGGGCAGCCCAGATTTGTGAGAAACCCCCTGATTGACGGTCATTTCCCTGTTTTATTTTCATTTTTACTATAAATAGTAACTTTTAGTTTGCTTATAGCTCTTCATCCGTTGGGCTTTAGGAGTTGTGTCCAACATGAAAAGTGCTTAGGATAATTAGGAGGACAGTTTGGTGAAGCTAAATAGAACACTTACTATTTTTGGCCAAAAACCTTGCGCACTAGTAGACATCACGACCGTTTATAAATAGTAATTTACTATTTATAGTAAGTCGCGGATTCTAGGAGTTTTAGTTGTAGTTTGAGTTTGATTTCTTTCCTATTACTTAGTTCCCTTATTTAAGGGGATGTGAACTCGTTTTATTTCATTCATCAATTAATTTCAAATTTATTAGAATTTATTTCTATTTTCTTGCTTTCTTTCCTCGTGGATTCAAGAAGTCTCTGTGAGGAGTCCAGAGAAGCTCCGTGGATTCGAAGTAGTTATCCTTGAGGAAGACAGTGATTGACCTCATCATGTTCATCCCTACGGAAATTTGGTATCAGAGCGAGGTTTTCCCTCGAGCCGATGGCAAACAACGAAGGTATGAATCAAAATCCTGTGAACGGTGATCCAGGAATTCGTTATCTTTCGAAAAGAATGAAATCTTTCCATCGGGAGAGTCAGTTGACCATGCAAGGGCTACAGGAAACCCTCGACCGTCTTCCAAATGCGCTACTTCAGCCCAGAGCCCTAGGCGGTGCTCCACCACCTATGTCGCTCCACCACCCGTGGTTACTGTATGACGTGACCCCGATTATCGCAGAGCACTACCAATGGCAAACCGTATGGCTACACCAGATGATTTAAGTTCTAGTGACGATGACATTAATGAGGATTTTGCCCGACGATCAATCCATGTAGGTGATCATCCAGATCATGCTAAAAGAGACTATCGAGGTAATGATGAACTTCTTAGTTTTAACGGTTTATTACGTATAGAAGATTTTCTCGATTGGCTAGCCGAAGTAGAGAGATATTTCGATTATATGGACGTGTCAGATCATAAAAATGTAAAATTGGTAGCGTTTAAATTAAAATCTAGCGCTTCTGCATGGTGAGAACAATTACAACTCTCATGAGCTCGTCAAAATAAGGCGCCCATCACATCATGACCTCGAATGAGATGTCTTCTTCGATCATGATTTCTCCCTAGAGATTATGAGTAGATATTATTCCAGTAGTACCAGAATTATCGACAAAGAAATTGAATTGTTACAAATTACACTGAAGAATTCCAGCAGTTGGCTACATAAAACGATCTGTTAGAATCTAAGTCACAGAAGGTGACATGATTTATAGGTGGGTTGCGACCGGTAATTTAGGACTGGGTTCAGATGTACTTAGTCAGGACCGTAGATGAAGCAGTTCAATTAGTGAGGAGAGCAGAAACACAACTTACAAGAGCTCCTGCTCGTCCATATCCTTTAAATCGACCCCCCATGAGGGGTCCCACATAGGATCCAGTGCTGGCTCGAGAAAAAGATCCGGTAGGAGAACATCCTCAATATCCTCCACCTGCAACCCGTGATACGGGGAGCGAATCATCCAGACCTCAATGGGCAGCACCCACGACAGCGGGCCCGAGTAGGATTCCAAATCCTTATGCTCGACCAAGGCCAAACAATTGTTACTGCTGTGGCCAACCAAGCCACTTATCAAACACTTGTCCTCAACGTCCCGCAACACATTTGACTATAAACGAAGGGGGCACTAAAGAAGAGGCCGCAGAAGGAGAACATGACTTTGATGAATACGAATAAACCACTGAAGAAATAGCAGGTGGTGATGAATTGACGAGCGAGGATCGTGATGAATCTCTAGTTGTGAGGCGACAACTATATACCCCACGAATGAAATTACACCCACAACGACACAATATATTTCGTACTCGGTGCACTATCGCGGAAAGGTCTGTGATGTGATCATAGACAGTGGTAGTAGCGAGAGCATCATTTCAAGGGTGATGGTGGACAAGTTGCAGCTACCAACGATGAGACATCCTTCCCCGTACTCAATTGGTTAGATAAAAAAGGTGAATGAGACCAAGGTAACTGAACAATGCATTATCTCATTTTCAATTGGTAAACATTATAAGGATCAGATACTTTGTGATGTGGTCGATATGGAAGCTTGCCATATGCTACTCAATCGACCCTGGTAGTCAGATCGTGATGCGACCCATCGGGGACGAGACAACGTATATATATTCGAAAAAGATAGTTGAAAAATAATCCTTGCCCCTATGGCACCAGAGAACCACCCTGAAGCCTCTAAAGTGGAGGAGAGTTCCCTCTTGACCATTCGGGATTTCATGGAGGAATCTAAGAAAATCGGCGAGGTATACACCGTAGTGGTGAATGACGAGGAAAAGGAACTCTCAAACATCCCTCCAAGTTTAAAACTGTTGCTAAACGAATTCAAAGAAGTCTGGCTTGAAGATTTACCTGATGGATTCCCCCCATGAGGGACATCCAACATCACATAGACCTCGTCCCTGGGGCTAGCCTGCCCAACCGCCCTCATTATCGGATGAGTCCGAAGGAGTGTGAGATACTTCAGGAGAAAGTGGAGGAATTGATCCGTAAGGGTCTGTTGAGAGAGAGAATGAGCCCATGTGCTGTACCAGCATTATCAACGTCAAAAAAAGATGGAAGCTGGCGTATGTGTGTCGACAGCCAGACAATCAACAAAATTACCATCAAATATCAACTCCTAATACCACGGTTGGATAGCATGCTCGACATGTTAGGAGGGGCCAAGGTGTTCTCTAAATTAGATTTAAGAAGCGGGTACCATCAGATTCGTATTCGACCCGGTGATGAGCGAAAAACGACATTCAAGACAAAGGAAGGGTTATATGAGTGGTTGGTCATGCCATTTGGCCTATCAAACACACTAAGTACTTTTTTGCATTTGATGAATCAAGTTTTAAAACCATTTACTGACCGATTTATTGTAGAATATTTTGATGATATATTGATATATAGGCAGAATGAGGCGGAGCACAAAGGACATCTCAGACAGGTGCTAGAGGTCCTACAAGATAACAAGTTGTACCTCAACTTGAAAAAGTGTAATTTTTTAACTGATAGCCTGTTATTTTTAAGATTTGTTGTAACGTCCACAGGCATTCGGGTGGACGATGAAAATGCACGAGCTATTAGGGAATGACCGATCCCGACAAATATTCATGAGGTGAGGAGTTTTCACAGTTTGGTGACTTTCTATCGTTGATTCGTGCGAGATTTTAGCACCATAGTCGCGCCTATAACAAATTGCATGAAAAAGGGACCGTTCCAGTGGACCGATAAAGTCGACAAGAGCTTTCACGACATCAAGTATCATTTGTCTACCACACCGGTCTTGGTACTTCTTAATTTTGACAAATTGTTTGAGGTAGAGTGTGAAGCTTCATACGTCAGAATTGGAGGAGTATTATCACAGGAAGGCAGACCGGTAGCCTTCTACAGCGAGAAGCTCAGCGAAGCTCGAAAGAAGTGGTCAACTTATGAGCTTGAGTTGTACGTAGTTATTCATGCGCTGTGACATTGGCGGCATTATCTGATTCAAAGAGAGTTTATTCTGTACACTTACCATCAAGCATTAAAGTTTATTAATAGTCAGACTAACGTGAATCGTGTGCATGCTAGATGGGTTGGATTTTTACAGGAATTTACGTTCGTTCTGAAGCATAAGTCAGGACAGCAGAATAAGGTGGGTGATGCACTTAATCATCGTGCATCACTACTTGTTACGATGAGCAACGAGGTGGTCGGCTTTGACTGTCTCAAGGAGCTGTATGCCGAGGATGAGGACTTCAAAGATTCTTTATTGAAGTGCCAAGAAGGTCACCCCAGTGACTTTCATATACATAATGATTTTCTCTTCAAAAGGAATCTATTGTGCATCCCCTAAAGTTCTCTAAGAGAGCAGATTATTCAGGAGCTACATGGAGGTGGCCTTGTGTAACATCTCAAAAATTGGAGGTCGAGCATAAACTCCACTCCCGAGTTCCAGAACATCACTTATGCAACATTTTCAATGATGGATGAATGTTGTTCATATTAGTGTAGAAAACATGAGTGGGATTAGACCAAAACAACATATCATACTCCAGAGACAGTTAAGTTTCTCAAGCGAAAAACTGTGATAAATATATAAAATGTATAATTGATTGTAAGTCTACAGAGTGTGAACATGTTACCAGGTTAACTAAATACATATATACTCCAAAAATGAACAAAAAGAATATACAAGAGTGTAAATAAAAGGCAAAATACCAAGTGTATTGGCATCTAATCAATAACCCTGTAACCTCGTCGATCAGAACCTGCATATAGGAGGAATCCTCCTCATCACCATCAAGAAAGACTGACTCTGCCTCGCAAGCATCGTCACCATCTGAAACTAAAACAGAGACTGTTTGGTGTTGTAAACACCGTCCCGTAACGTGGGAGTGAGTAGCTAACTCATTAGAAACTATACAGCAAAAGTTAACATGTTATCAATTCAATCAAGCAGTAATGATAAAACAGTATAATTAAACAGGTCCTAGATACTCTTGTTAATATAAGGATGATATGAAGAATGATGCATGCCCTCACCACAATTCTCTCTGCGACATCATCTAATGATCGCGACATGACTCACTTCCTCAGTGCTCTATCACCAACGCCGTTAGCACATGCAATATGATGTTATGAATATGCTTACCAAGTTCTTATTAGTCTTTTTCATACAGTAGGATTGGAAAGCTAAGACACCTCCCTTGTATCATTTTCCAATATTGATCCATTCTAGGGTCGTCAATTCTAAGAAATCTTATACGATATTACGGTTCTAAGTCGCTGCAAGGGCTGTTGCGCACAATCGTTACACCACTCCCCCATCACCTTATCAATACAGGCCTATTATATCCTTAAGATTGCATCAGGACTCGTCGCCCCTATGCGGTGTCAGGATAAACTCAAGTTCACTACAGAGGGCTGTCAGGGCTGTTGCGCGTAATCATTGTTCTACTCCCCCATCACCAAATAATGTAGGTAACAACAAGAATATAGTGTCTCATACCACCATAATCTGCTCGGAGTAGGGTGCTCACTGGTCACTATGGGGAGGTTTGTGGCCCCAGCTTAGGCCGACAACTCGACCACGGTGTCCCATACCACCATGCTCGGCTCATGAGTCTTAGAGGATCATGGTACCACGGTTAATGGGAGTTTCACTGGTAAGCTCGGTGTCTTAGATTCAAATAGTTGCGACCAAACATGGTGAACAAACATCGATCAATCGGGTTAGTTGATAAGCTCAACTAGGCTAAGCGTACGTTGAGTTGAACGACATGGAATGCATAAGCACTCCGTATGACCTAACCACTACCGAACATCCCAAGCACGACTCAGATTCATTAAACTCATCCTACATGGCGAACAACCTCAACCACCATTTGGAGTACGCTTACCGATTACCTGGACTGTAGTACAACCCCAATCACATAAAAATTTCATAATAGGCATATGAGGCATATCCTACAATCATGTGGACATTCATGAAGTATAACTTAAATGTAAATACAGTACATGGAAGAAATCATATATACCTTTGATATTATTTATCTAAGTTAATCAATTCATGGAGGAAATCATATACACAGTTAATACAAATAATCTAAGTTATACAATGCATGGAGGAAATCATATACTCAAGTATTGTGATTGAGATTCATATCTCAACGACCTTAACAATCACATTTTTACTAACTACTAACTTATTCAGACACTTTTACATACACTTAGTCTACACATTACATCATACATATTGTGTATTCATTAGTATACATATTAGGACAAATCCTTTCGTCAAAGGGTCATCGCCCATACAATAATAATATATCCATGACAATTAGTCATGACGAGCACGAAAGCAAATTCCATACTCATTCAGCCATTTTCACAAACACTTAGGCTATACATACTAACTACATATCGTATGTTGATATATCATGTATTTGACCAAATCCTTTCACTAGGGAGTTGCCCCATATATCACTTGCATATACCCACGACGGATAATCATGGCATGTATGAATCCGGGTTCCGTATTCATTTAAACATTTTCACAAACACATGAGCTACACACTTTTACATATATAGTGTATATTGGTCGTGGCGTGATTTATAGTTAGTCTTTTTGTTAAGGAGTTGTCACACCTGTAACAAGCATATATTCACGACAAATAATCATGTTAAGCACAAATATAAATTTCATACGTATACGGTATTTTCTACAAATACGAGGAATACAATATATTCAACATAATTAACGTATAACTGAAAATCGAAACGGACAACACTTTTTACATGTGAAATAGCATCCTAGGCAAGAATAAATTATTACTTAACATTGAAAGTCTTGAAAATCATAACCTAAACGTATATAGCCTGCACCTAAAACCAGAAAATACGTATTTAAGATGATTCAGACGATATGTCTTTGTCAACGGCGGATACACTACCTATGCAAGAAACAAGTTAGCTAGAACTCTACTACAGCTAGTCTAAGCTTCAAAACAGGTTAGAGTTAGCTTAACTTACCCAAAAACGGAATCAGAATTGCCAGAAGAACGATTCAGAAACGCCGGTTCAATGTATAGATGGGTTAGGAAGAATCCTACGGAGTTTCACCTGATTCTCCCACACTTTCTCTCTCTTCTCTCCCTTGGAAAGCTAGGGTTTGGAAATTCGTATGGGATTTGGAAATGGGGGTTTTAAGCTTTTTTATAAGCCCAAAAGCGACGAAAAAAGACTTGGGGCCAAGGTATACTTAAGTTATAACCAAATCGGGTCTGTTCCGATTCAACGGAGCACTTCTGGAGGTCCTATTACTAAATGCGGTTGGACTTAAGCTCTCTAATATTGGATCTAGGTCAAGCTAAATTTACAATCCGGTCGGATTTCCAGATTGACCGTGGCGGACTAGTTTTAGTTCAACGGTTATGGGAGCTCGATCAAAGTTACAAGTACTATGACAAGTAAGGGTCACCTATCCTGATACGAGGATAAATTTGGGTCGAAATCTAATGATCAGAACGCTTAAAAATAACATGCAAGTGAACCGTTCCAGATTCCTTAAAAAATATAATTAATTTTCTAAAAATCTTCATTTTCCTACTCTCTTCACTCCAGGCTCAATAAAATGGTCTCATGACATCATTTGGGCTTGATTTTCTAGGTGATTGTTAAGTCCAACTAAGCGATCGTAATGGTCTAAGTTCATAGCTATCGGACTCTCGATGCGCGGTCTAGAACCAATACAAAGTTATAAAGCATTCTCGAGAGCAACTGGGTTTAGAGTTGGATCTTAGATTTCAGGATAACTTAGCGTTAACCATTCTAGAGATTTTGGGTCTTACAGATCGTATTTAAAGTGGTTGATGCTAATTTTACAGAAAATCTAGTGTAGCGTTGGCTAATTCATCTTAAATTTTTAAAGAATTAGGTTCTAAATGATTTCTCTAGCTTTGGAATCGAGTTTTGAGAAGTTACCAAGGTGCTATGGTTGACCTATTGCCTAAGGACGTCTAATTTCAGGTTGGAAAAAATCTGGGGTGTTACACCTTGGTGGACACCTTGGGCGAGACAAGCGCGAGCTCTTGTGGAAGAGCGGTATTACTGGTCGCAATTAGTACGTGATGTGGAAAGAGTCGTACAACATTGTCATATTTGTTAGACTTCTAAGGGACAATCTCAGAATATGGGCCTGTACACCCCGTTACTTGTGCCTGACGGTCCTTGAGAGGATTTATCAATGGACTTCGTGCTTGGTCTCCCACGAACACAATGCGGCATGGATTCGGTGTTCGTGGTGGTCGATCGTTTCTCCAAGATGGTGCACTTTATCCCATGCAAGAAGACTCTTGACGCAACACACGTGGTGAATCTATTCTTCAGGGAGGTCGTACGGCTACACGGGATCCCCAAGACCATTACTTCTGATCATGACACGAAATTCATTAGCCACTTTTGACGGACCTTGTGGACTCGATTCGATAACCGACTTCAATTCAACAGTGCTTACCACCCACAGACTGATGGGCAGACTGAAGTTGTGAATCACATGTCGGGAAACCTCCTTTGCAGTATTGCAGGAGAAAAGCTGAAGCGGTAGGACTTGGCCTTATCTTAAGTTGAGTTTGCGTTCAATAACATGGTGAACCGCTCAATAGGAAAATCGCCGTTCCAAATTATCTACGGACGAGTGCCTCGCCACACACTTTACTTAGTCCCATTGCCCAAGCACCCGGGCACAAGGATTGCTGCAGAACATATGACAAATAAGATTATGGGCATTCATACGGAAGTACAGGCCAAGCTACATGCCTCGAACGAGAAGTACAAGTAACAAGCGGAAAAGCACCGGCGATAAAAGGTATTCAAGGTGGGCAACCGCATTATGGTCCATCTGTGTAAAGAGAGATTTTCGACTGGGACGTACAACAAGTTAAAAAATAAGAAGATTGGACCGGTACCGATCATCTGAAAGATCAATGACAACGGTTATATTGTTGATCTTCCAGATGACATGGCGATCTCACGAACTTTCAACGTCCCGGACCTGACCGAGTATCATGAACCAGCACAGGAGGAGAACTAGATGACGAGTTCTTTTCAAGTGGAGGGGACTGATGTAGAGCGGGTCGCAGAAAATTTCATGGCAAAGACGGATCAGAAAAGGCACGGTCGACGACAGAAGTGATCTGGACCATCAGACCTTAGATCGGGCGTATCTCGCAATCCGGAATGAGTTATCTAATGTAAAATAGATGATTTTAGGGTAGAACTAGCTACTTTAGCCAACAACCCCACTACGCCAGGTTGCGTAGCCCAAATTTGCGAGAAACCCCCTGATCGACGGTCGTTTTCCCATTTTATTTTTGTTTTTACTATAAATAGTAAGTTTTAGTTTGCTTATAGCTCTTCATCCGTTGGGCTTTAGGAGTTGTGTCCAACATGAAAAGTACTTAGGATAATTAGAAGGACGGTTTGGTGAAGTCAAATAGGACACTTAATATTTTTGGCCGAAAACCTTGCGCACTAGTAGACATCACGACCGTCTACAAATAGTAAATTTACTATTTATAGTAAGTCACGGATTCTAAGAGTTTTAGTTGTAGTTTGAGTCTGATTTCTTTTCTATTGCTTGGTTCCTTTATCTAAAGGGATGCGAACTCATTTTATTTCATTCATTAATTAATTTTGAATTTATTAGAATTTATTTCTATTTTTCTGCTTTCTTTCCTTGTGGATTTGAGAAGTCTCTGTAAGGAGTCCAGAGAAGCTCCGTGGATTCGGAGTAGTTATCCTTAAGGAAGACGGTGATCGACCTCATCACGTTCATCCCTGCGTCAGAATGGGTGAAAGGTGATGTGTACTTGACATGATGGGATTGATTGATTGATTGATTGATGTAACAAGTTGTATAGATTCTCTTTTGGTTTTGCAACGCGCGGTGTTTTTCTCGCATCGTACGCTGGCCCACATCTCCTGACCAGGGTATCGCCTCGGTGCGCGAGTCATGGCATCAGAACCGCGGCGACGACGTGGTCGCTAGGGTACAAGTCTTGGGTTGAGTCGACTCGGGTTAACGACGTATAACTCAGGGTCACGTGCAAATATCGGTTAAGGGTCGAATATTGTTGGAATTCGATCAGAAAGATCGCGCAATCCTAAGATACGGGGCTTACAGGGCTCATACCCTGAAATAACCTAACATAATAAATGAATGGCATGAATAATAATAATAATAAGCATACATCATGGTGGGTCCCATCAAGCTTTTGGTATTTCATACACTATGTAAAACAAGTGCTCCTTGTGATTGTGATATGGTTGCGTTTTAACTAGTCTTGAATTCACCCGCTGCTGTTGTTGGTGAGGCAGCTGGTAAAGCGGATTGTGTCCAAAATCAGTTCAGGCGCAGCCTCTGTGGGGGCCAATATGCGGTATGGGTTTTATTCGGTTCAATCTCTAAATGAAAACAAAAAAAAAAAATTTATAAAAACTTACAAATGGTTGAAATCCAAACTTAGTTTTACAAAAAATGAGACCTTACGTTGAACTTTTGGACTCAAATCTTGAAATTCTTTAAGGTTAGATGATAATCTTGGCCTGCGAAGTAACAATTCAAGAGATTACTTATATTCTAAGTAAAAGAGTTAAATGATCATGGGTCCGATGTCTTCAATCTGAAAGAGTTTTTGATATCACCGACCATCGCATAAATGGTTGAGATCATTTTAACATGACCCTGAATATATCTTTTGCAGTTTCATCCTTTCCCGGGCGATGCTTTGGAGTGTTGAATTAGGATAATTATCATTATCAATAAGTGATAATCTTATCATCATGCTTTTGTGATAATCTTGACATGAGCTATAAATACAATTACTTTTCAAAGTTCTAAATTCATCAACATATGATCAAAATCCGTTCGCTCTATGTTTATTATAATGAAACTTTACTGTAGAATGTAAAACATGAACTGTTCTGATCATGGGACCACTTCTTCAGCATGTGGACCCCAACGGCAAGGGACAAATACGTATATATAGTCGCAATTGGGCACGTCGATAGTTTAAATCATCGAGCTTGATTGCTCACTCCGCGGTTCTAACCATCCATCAACTGACCATTTTCTGTTTAACTTTCTTAGCCACAGGTGGAATGTCTTGATCATCTAACCAAAGCGAGCCTTAAGAACCATAGGCTATAAAAGTAGGCCACACCTAATGAATGCTTAAGATTAATGATTAAACCTTGTTTGGTATAAAAAGATCATAGTCATCTAATTTTTTATTTCATTGAATGGATGATTGAGAAGTAATATGGTATTAAACCATCCACCTGTAAGGCTGTTAGTGAGCCAGGCTCGGGTTGGGAAATTCAAATTTTTGAATAGGCTTGCCCCGTAGACCTTGCCCCAACAGTTCAAAATCCAGGCCAAAGCCAACCCAAGGTTTAGCTCCTTGACAGCCCTGAGCTTTTATTTATTTATCTCTCGTTTTTATTTTATTTTATTTTAACTGTCCAGTCCAATTCCAGGATAGATGGCTTATGTTTTATAAATAAATTCACAAGACAATCATGTTCATTACTTTTTTAATAGTCTTCCTACCACATATTTGACCATCAAATGTTTTTATTTTTCTCCATATGTCAACGGGAACAGCTCAGGCAAGATTGTCCGACAAGATTGATTTTTGAAATGAAAACAATTCATACTAGGCACTGCATATAGGTAGACTTGATTTGCATATTACCTGCTGCATGTCCTTCAAAGAGATAGCTCTACCATATTACAGTTAGGGCTGTCAACAGGCCAGGCCTAGGGTTGGTCTGGGCCCAAATCTTGACCTGTTTCAAGCCGGGCTATCAGGCCAGGCCTATTTAAAATTCTGATTTTGTTAGCCTTGAGGCCGGGCCATCCATGTTGGCAGCCCTATTTCTCACAAATACTCGTAGAAGTGTAGTTCATAAGCATAACATGGCTTGATGTGCTGTAATGGTTGCTATGGGACTGTAAAAGCCGTTACATAAAGATAAGTATGACAATTGTTATACATTAGCCTGTAATGCCTTCCATAAAAGTCATAATAGTTAATATAAGCAGTGATATAAGTTTATCAGATTTTTTTTCAATAAAAAAGATATTGTAATAGTCGTTACAACTCATATGGAAAAAAAATAACAATTACGGCCACCATTGTCACTACGAAATACCTTAGCCCTAACAATGAGTCGAATTTTAGATGTCAGTTTAAGTTAGCCCGAGCCCAACCCATTCACTAAACGGTCCAAGAATTCTGATGCATATCCAACTCATAACCATTACTCTATGGATGGACCTGACCCTTAAATCATCACGCCCATGTCGAACCTGACCCAACCCAACCTAGCCCAACTCAGCACGACCACACTCGGGTTCAAGTGGAATGTGACCTAAAGGTATGCCTAGCACCATCTAAAGTGGATGCATACAAACATAAATATACCATGTGTGTGTATCTACACTTGTCATTGGGTTTTGGGCTGAGACCGGAAGGGCAAGATGGCCCCACCCATGTAAGCTTATATGAGCTGTTCGGGTTAGGTGGCTTTGACCTGCTTGACCATTTACTTAAACCCACCTCAGAAGTGGGTGGGCCCATTTGACTCACGGGCGGGCCCCACACATTGTTACCCATGTATCTCCTAGTGTGCATCACACGTGCAAGCCATGGCAGAAAAAAGGAGTTTGCATTTTCGGTTTAATTGCTTTTGGGTCATGCGAGTGCACTCTCACATAAGTCATTTGATGGTCTACGTGGAAAGCCCACCATGATGGCCCACATGCTAGGTAATGTAAGGTGGGGTCATCTAATGAATGGACGGACTGTCTTTTTTTTTTGCAGACACGTGTAATCCAGAGGGGCCATCTGATGAATGGTCAATATCTGGCACATCTCCCCCGCGTGTACGTGTATACACACGTGTGGCATTACTAAAAAGCTGTAGAGGATCCACAAGGTCACACAAATACATACAACAGCATATGTTCCCATGGAGCAGATCACTCCATCTGAACCATCCATGAGGTGGGCTACAAATACATAGAGTAGAAAAAAAGAGGTTGGTCCGTCCATCAGGAATCAATCAATCCACAAAACAAAAACGATGGATTTTTATATTTTTTATTTTTAAAGCCAATCGCTTCTAATCTGCTTCGTCGATATGGTAAGTGGATGATGTCCACCTAATGGAAGGTGTAGATCATATACGCGTGACACAATCCGTACCTTTGATTTGTGGACACTTGTATGTGGGGTTAGGATCATTGGATTATTTTTTATTATTATTTTCTCAATTTATGTCCATGATATGTCTAAATGGTGCCTACCATTGGACGATTTAACTTCTAAGTACCTGTGCAAATGCAAGCCTTCCTAATAATTCAAAAAAATGCTTAAGCTTAGCTCCTATGAGATGACACGTGCGTGAGTTCATAGCCATCGGTGCAAAGACCAAATTGATCCACTCATCAGGCAGGCCACACTTGTACAAGAAACTTGGACAGAAAAAGATCCAATCAATATCCAATGTACTTGCGTGGGCTATACTTGATTAGTGGACGGCCATGATCTGCACTTCCAGGGCATGAAAATGGTGCACCCCACGTGATGAACGGCTGGATCATGCAAACCATGCCTGTCCATAACTCACATGGTAGAAAGCTGAAATCAGCTAAGACAGAAAAAAAGGGAAAGCAGGTGGAGGTTTTTCCAACTCCCACCTGCTCCACCATCCATCGGACAGAAACGATATATCCATGTAGGGAACCATGATCGCGACCTTCGAGAGTGGGCCCCACTTTAGTTGAGAAAGGCCCACTGAAAATCTCGTGGATTCTGATGCTGAGGAGATATGGAATCTTCCTCATAAGGCTTTGGATGGGATACTCCGTTTTTCAGGGATAAGTGGGGCCCACTTCACTCAATCAAGGGCATGTGAAAAGGACGGGTATTTCCTGCAGAGAGCTGTAGTAGGGAGCCCGTGCAACATAGAGCACCGTGGGCTCACTGTGGTTTTTGTGCGAAATCTGCACTGTCCATCATTGTTTTCAGCTCGTGTTAGAGACTGAGCCCAAAAATCAGCAGATCCAGTACTTAAGTGGGCCACACCACAGGATAAAGTTGGATGTAGACGCATTCCATCAAAATCTTCTTGTGGCTCACCGAAGTTTTGGATCCAGTTGAAATTGATACGTTACCCTTCATCCTGGTGTGACCCACCTTATGAATGGGTTGGATGACATTTAAACATCACGTTGGGTCCCAACAAGGTTGCACTGGTGGGTATCTCCATTCCTGCTTTTCCTTATAGTGTGCCCCACTCAAGTTTTGAAACGGCATTATTTTCGGTATGGAATATAAACATGAGATTCCTAATATGATGGACGGAGTGGATTTTTTTTAAAAAAAAATCACGGTGGACCCTACAAAAATTTTGGTTGTAGGGGGCATTCCACGGCAACTTCTGTTGGAAACTGGCGTCCCCGTTAAAATCACATGCCTTTATGCTCTTTGGCTTTGCGCGTGGAAGTGTAATTATTACGTATGTTAAGGACCGTAACCTCTTACTATTGAGCAAGGCCAACTCATCACGGTGACATTCAGTCTTTTGTTTATTATCCATCGAGTTAATATATCTACCTTTATTTGAAGTCACTGAGAGTACTATACGTGTTATATTCACGTCATTTACCTATTTTGCAGCCTAATTTTATAGCTTGAGCTTAAAAATGAAATAAACCTAAAACTTACGTGAACCACGGTACAAAAATTAATGCCAACAATAATGCTCACGGTTGAAATCTTCCTAGAGTCCATTGTGATGTTATTTGCCGTTTAATATATTTATAAGGTTAAATAAGTACGGATGAAAGGAAAACACAAAAGTTGGCTTAACTCAAAACTTATGTCTCAGAAAAAGTTTTTAATATTAGGCATTCAATCCCTGGTGCTTCATGTGGTAGGGTCCACTTGAGCTTTGGATTTACTTAATTTTTTGGCCTTTGCTCTAAAATGATCTCAAAAAATGGGTGGACGGTGTGGATATAGCCCACACATCATGGTAGGACTTGCACAACTTACTAATATTAACAAGGCTTTTCAAAACTTTCAAAACACCAGTCATGAGTAGGGGTGCACACGGTTCGGTTCGGTTCGATTTTGGGATAAAATCGAAACCGAACCGTTACTAACGGTTCTGAAATTCTTGGAACCGGAACCGAACCGTTAGCATACTAGAACCGAACCAGAACCGAACCGTGAAAACCGGTTCGGTTCCAGATTGGTTCCACGGTTTTGGATTTTTAGACAAAAAAAAAAAAAAAAGGTGGAAAAAAAAAATCATGTACAGTAGAGCTCATCTGCTCACCACACGTGCCATCATGCACATAAGTGCGAGATCCAATCCATCCATCAGGTTGGTCAGACCTTCTACGTGTTTTCCCAAGTAAAAATAATCTGGTCCTCTTAGTATGTGGGCACCAACATTGCAAACAGAAGGATGAATTGGAGCTGTACATTTGTTTTACAAAGGATGGTTTGCGGCAACCTCTTTAAGTAAAGAGCAGTGGATCAACCATGATGGTTGGGTTAGTCATCAGTGTAATTTGTCATTTCTGATGGATGGATTGGATCAGATCTATCATGCCATGATGGCACGTGTGGCGTGTACATAATCTTTTTACCCACACGAGTGTGGTCAGCAAAACTCTTCATGCATGAATGAAAAATGTCATCTCAGGCATGATACATGTATATGCATAATCAATGGTCCAAAACGTGGTCTCCATGCTAATAAATGGACGAGATTTAAGATTCTTAACCATCTTTATTTTAACTGTCCATTTGACAGTTAGCATTAAATGGTTCTGGATCAACGGTTCAGATCCACGGTTCAACGGATCGGTTCCACAGTTCGGGTCCACGGTTCGGTTCGATTTTACATACCCCTAAATCGGAACCGAACTGTTCCTAACGGTTCTGAGATTTTCGGAACCGGAACCTAACCATTAGCATACTAGAACCGTACCAAACCGGACCGATCCAACGGTTCCGGTCCGATTCCACGGTTCAACCGGTTAAATGTGCACCCCTAGTCATGAGGAGTAAAAAGCTAACGGGCCTGGATAAATCTAAGTTTTCAAGTTTTCCTATCCTCCCCAGAAGTTGGTAAAATTAGCACCAGACCAAGTTGGTAAAATTGGCACCAGACCAAATGCTAAGTCCATCCCTCTAATACCATGCACCAAACGCCCCACCAGCCGAATTGCAGGATCTCCGCGACTCTTTGGATAGTATATGGCGTGTCTTAAGTGACATGTGAGGTCATGGATCCATGATCCTGACCGTTCGTATGCTACATCCCATAAAATGGACTGTGATTAGAAAAAAGGAGTCCTACCTAGGATGACCTTGTCCTTTCCATTTCGATCTACAAATGGGCAATCAGGGATGGGAATATACTGCATCAACTTTTATCATCTAACTTAAAATAGTCCCATCAATGGCTAAGAGCGTACAATCTGCTAGACATTTTTGAAACTAGTCATACAGATGATCTGCAACGAATCAATGGCTTGGATCATCTAAAAATGTCTCCACCCGTAAGACTTAAAAAGCAGAGTACAGTTTGTAAAGCCTCCGATCGAGTATCGTAACTTGGAGAAAATAAAAACAGAGTAGATGACAAGGACTGGTATTCACTGAAATAACTTTTTAAGGACTCAATGTTTTATTTATTTATTTAAATGGTCACGATCGAATAATTCAAATGAATAATAATAATAATAAATTGGAATTTGGCCACCAATCGAAATCTCATGATCCTATCGGTTCAATTTTTTGCACACTAACTGATTTACCAAATGGACGGCTTGGATCATAGTATCTTCGTACTGCATGTATGGTTGCATTCCATTGCGTCCATATCACTCCTACTTCCCTCTTATTCCCTATGTGGGATAATGTCACACACTCGTAGGCTGTCAACGGGCCGGGCTCCAGTAGGCCAATTAGACCAATCTAGGCCCATCTAAACGGGCTGAAATGCAGCTCTCAAGCCAGCCCACTCAAGCCCAAATCAGCCCATTGAAGACCCTGCCCAGAATTGGGCTCTTTCCAAGGCCTATTTCATGCCCGAAAATAGAACCGCCTAGTTCAAGCCCAATAGAATAATAGTCCGATGACAGACATGTTACACACGCAACTCTTGAAAGGATTTTAGATGTAGTCTAAGTTTAAAGGATTTTAGATGTAATCTAAGTTCTCACTATGAATTTGAAATGCCTTATTACTTTACGGTGCCAAACAACTAGTGGATTTGAAATCCCCTCAAACTCCCCAAATCCATGGTGCCAAACGACCCCTTATATGTATGTGTTTTATCGCTGCCATCCATCTGTATATATCCTTTAAACATGACTTGCGAGTTGTATGTGTCTATATACACCTAACTCCATAGCTCAAGTGGTAGACTGAGTGAAAGATACTTCCTTTCAACATTGAGGTCTTGGTATCAATTTTGAGAGGGGTGGCTAACAATGAAGCGTGAATTGATGGTAAGTGTACTAACAAACTAACAAAAAAAAAAAAAAAGTTGTATGCGTACACACACATATTCCAAACTTCTTTTACAACCGGCCAATTTTACTTTTTTGATCAAAAACTTTGGTGGCTTGTGAAAAATGAAAACAATTTCCTCCCTTGATTACATTTCTCTTTGTTATGGCTCACTAGAATTTTAAACTAAGGTGAAAATTTGTCTATTGAGGTTTCATGGGATTCCACATCACATGAACCGTACGAATTAAACGGCCATGACACATGTATAAAGGTGCACACGTGCCTAGGTGCCGACACGAGCATAACTATATATATATTGTTGGGATTTTGACTTGTGGACTCACATAGGTCAAAATCCCAACAAGTGGTATCAGAGCTATCATTGGGGCACAGATCTGAATCTGAAGGATTAGTAATAATGCCGAGCATCAGGTATGAGATTGAGAAGTACTTAAGAAAAAATAATTTTGAATTATGAAAAATCAAGATGATGAATTCCTTAATCAAGCAAGGCGAAGATGGTACTCTTGAGGAGCGGAAGTCTGCTATGACTGATGACGAGTGGAATGCTCTTGATTTTAAGGCTTTCTAAAAGAGTTCAAAGGGTTCCTAAAAAGGGTTTTAGGGTTTCTAAAAGGTTTAGCAAGGGTGAGATTCGATGTTGTTCAAATCGGGTAAGTCTTCTCTCTTTGTAATTTCTATTTTCATGGTGGAGATCTGTCATTTTATGCCGTGATTTTTTTCCTACAAGGGTTTTCCACGTTAAATCTGTGTTCTCTTGTGTGTGCTTGGTGTCATTGGATTGCTATCCTAGATCTAGATCTGTGTGATTTCACAGGTCAAAATTCCCAATATATATATATATATATATATATATATATATATATATAGAAAAATGTACTATGTGCTCGAGCTCATGATAAGCCTCTCGTGAGGTCGAGCTGTGTGGGACCCACTGTGATGCGTGTCGACCATCAACACCGTGCATTTGATGGTTCCCCTTTAAATAATGGGATATCCCAAAAATCAACTGTATACGGAACTCAGGTGGGCCATACCATCTAAAATCATGTGAAGACACTGTTAAAACATATAAAAGCACTTGGTGGGGCCCACCTGAGTCTTGAATGCTACCGAAACTTGGTATGACCCCTAATCCTAGTGGGACACACATAATGGATGGGCTGGATTTGCAAACCACATCTTGGTGGGACTCGAAAAATGATTATGAATGTTTTAATGGTGTACGACCCCCTCTCCACTACCGTATGTGGTGTGGCCCACAAAAGTTATGGATTGACTTGATTTTTGAGACCTAGGTCCACGATGGAATGATGCATCTGACTGATGGAGTAGATGTTCGAAATGCATCATGGTGGGGCCCACACAGCTCGACAGCATAGGACGGAGCCGTGAGCTCGAGCGCATAGTACCTTTTCCCTATATATATATATATATATATATATATATATATATATATATATATATATATATATATATATATATAATATACTTTGAAGAGAAATTTTAACCCCTAAGGGCTGGTTTGATTTTTATCGTTTCACCTCGAAACTGTAAATACTCGGGAAATGGGTGAGTATTACTATTTCACCTGTTCGAATATTCATGAGAATTTCACTTTTTGGAAACCGGTTCAAAAGTAGTAGTGGCCATTTGACCCCATCTTGATGTATATGATATATTTGTTCCGTCCATCCATTTTATCACAACATTTTAAGAAATGAGAAGAAAAATGAGTTAGATCCAACCCTCAACTTGCCTATGCCAGAACAAACAATGGCCCCAGGAAGTTTTTATCGGTAAGTATTTAATTCAGATTTTTCTGTGGCATAGTCTACTTGAGCTTTGGATATGCCTCATTTTTTGACTTATATCATAAATTCATCTGAGATAATGAATGAACGGTGTAGATATATGATATACATCATGGTGGGAGCATAAATATTTCACAATATTTAAAAAGTAAGCTGTCAAATTAATTACACAAAAGTGTACTGCAATTACGGAGGGAAATATTTATTACCATTCACGGGGCATTTTCCCTGGGAATTGGAAAATCAAACACGCCATAAATGTGGGGTTGAATGGTTAAAATATCAAGATATTTTCAAACAAATAATCTTTGTGCAATAATGGTGATAATTTAATATAATACAATTTTATGCCATTTAATCCTACATAAGGGGGCATGCGCCAGATTTTATAGGAGTGTATAAATTATTATAGCAGGCTTTGGTTAGGTCAAAACCTCGCAAATTATCCGAGCATATATAAGTAATCATTACGCGTGACATGTGTTTAGCATTGGAAGCAAATTTCAATCGAAGTTCGACCTTTTCTCTATTATTTATTATTATTTATTACCTCCTTGTCATCATTATGCATGTCATGCGTTTGGCACTTGAAGTAAATTTCAAACAAACACCCACCTTTTTCTTACTATTCATGATCTCTAAAAATCGAGTGATTCTGCGTAATCTTCATCATCCCACGTACAACGTGAATGATGGTGATCCAAACCATTTCAAATGCTAATAGCCCACTTTTCTAGGAAGCGGATTGGCTGGTGTACCGCACAACCGCTAGCTCCTCGAGCTCCAAGTTGTGCAAATGGTTTAAAGGAAATTAAGGTTACGTGGGCCTTACAGATATGTATTTATTATATCTACTCTATTCATCTATTTTTAGAGATTATTTTAAAATATTATCTAAAAATCAAATCATATTGAAATATCATCTGAACTACACCACAAATACCAGCAGAGATAATGATTTCACCGTTAAATAGTCCACACGGCCCACCACAATGTTTATTTTCCATCTAATCTATTCGTAAGGTCACAAAGACCTGAATGAAGACGAAAAACAAATTTCATATTGATCCAAAACTTTTATAACCTAAAAAGGGGTTTCAATTGTAGACGTTAAATTCCCCACTGCTTTTTGCAGTGTGGTTCACATGATAATTATCTTCATATTATTTTTATTTCAAACTTTAAGACGAGCTTGCCAAATGAATAAACACTGGGATATAACACATTCTTTGATTAGACTCACAGGACTGACGTTAATACAGCAGCTGTATAGCTGCTGAAAGGTACATAGCTGCTGAAAGGTACATCAGTCCGCTTCCACTTGTGTATTAGACGTACGACTGTATGCTGGTGGAGCGCCAAAGTTAATATCAAAATCTCATATGTCGATCCAAGCGCTGGAAAATCTCGTCTAAAGCATTACGTGGAAATTAGCACAATAGCCAAACACTGATCGTTTAGGTCTGCTTACCATCTATGCTGCCGTGATCTTTTCATGTGGAAAGTAATGGTTATCAAAATGCAGCAGCGTCCTGCCGACGGCAATCATTAAAATGGGCCCACCTTTGAAGTTCCCATGAACTTCCAATGAGATTGACCTCGCTGTACTATATATATATATATATATATATATATATATATATATATATATATATATATATATGCTGTCTTAGCCATGGTCGGTGGTAGCTCCAACCCAAACTTGAACTCAGCTCATGATGGCCATACATAGCATATATATATAGTGTGTATATATATATATATATATATATATATATATATATATATATATATATATATATATATATATATATATATCAAGGTAAGTCCTACAGTAAAGGACACTGTGTTGGGTGGCTGAGTTTTTTTTTTTCTTTTCTTCTATTTTTGGCTTTATCAACAGGTTGGATGGCAAATAAATATTAAATGGGCATAAGCAAGTTTTGATTGGTAGGGCATTCAATCACCATCATGTCCTGTAGAATGGTCCACTTGAGATTTGGATACTTTTGGGCTCATGTCCTAGGTGATTAAAAAACAAATGATATATAATATGTACATCGATAAAATCGAGTTGTGTTTGGCCATGTCAAATATTCACATGGTGCATTGGATGGGTACCCTTTAGGTCATAGGAGACAAAAAATCAGTCATAGGTGGGCTATATCATTTAAAATGACGTGAAGACATGCTTAAAACATATAAAAGTATTTGGTAGGGCTCACTTGAGTTTTGAATGTAGCCGAAACTTAGTTTGACCCCTCATCCAAGTAGGATACACACAATAGATGATCTTAATTTGTCTCGGTAGCCCTGATAAATAATTATGAATGTTTTAATGGGAGGACAACCTCTTTCAATTGTTGTATGTGGTGTGGCCCACCCAAGCCATGGATTGACTTGATTTTTAAGCCCATGGCCCACTATGGAATGGTGCATTTGACTAATGGGATAGATGTTTGACATACATTACAGTGGGACCTCATGAGAAATTCTCATGAGGTCTACCTCATAGTACCATTTCCATATATATATAATTTCAAATGGATATAAGTGGAGCCAAACCGAGCCAGGTCTAACTCGAGTCAAGTTGGGTTGAGACCGGCCCAGTTCAAGCTCGATTGAAAAATTTTCTAACAGAAAAACTCATTCCCAATCCAGTTTTCAATCCAAGCCAAGCCAGGTTGACCGAAGTGCAGAGGAGCGAGTTAAACGAGATAGCTCGATTTATGTCCAGCTTTAATTAGGACACTGGTATCATGCCCTTAGTTGCATCAGGTTACTTGGACAATCCAAACGATCAATCTAAACCGTCTATCAAGTCCAGGACGCATTTTAATGGTTAATTAATCCATCTTAAATTCAGCCTTATTTTATGTAGCTGTGATTTTTCCAACCACCCATGAATCAGATGGTGAGATTGCCTAACCAAAGTGACTCTTTAGACTCACAACCAATTCATGATTGGAACTATCATTGTTTATTGAACCTATTTTATTTTAAATATTCTTGATGGTCCATATCAAAGGCCATCGATTTAGATGGTTTTAATCATCAGAACGACGTGGTATTTATGTGGTAGACCAATGTGTGCTTAACTAATGATAGTTATTGAGCATCTTTCAGTTGTAATTTTATATATCAACTGTAATCTTATATACAGGGAAAAGATACGGGGAGGTCTTTGGTGATAGCTTCAATGGAACGCGATTTCGCTAGTGACCCCAACACCAACCAGCTGGCTGGTGTCAAAGCTCTGTGCCCTCACCATGAGCTGACTTAGCTCGGTCCACTCGCTCGATTCGACTCGGAAAAGATTGACTCACCTTAGCTATAAATTGGATTCGGACTGAGTTGAGTTAGTTTTTTGAGCTCGAAAAAATTTCAAGCTAAGTTTGAGCTAACCCGAGCTCAACTTGGATCGAACCTCAACTCAAACCGACTCAAATTGAATCACTCGGGTATTTGATTTTAATGCTACCTTCCAGGTGTTTAATAAAATACCTATAAAAATGTTATTATTATTTTGCATTCTTTAAGAAATTGAAGATGCATTTCATATATTTGAGAAAATACCGTATAGGCTCAAACTGACCTGACCGAACTGAGCCAAGTTGGCCAGACAGGCTCAAGGACCGAGCCGAGCTGAGTTTGAGATTAACCACTAGCCAAGCTGAGCCGAGTTGTGCCAAGCTCGACTCAGTTCAGCTCATGTACAACTCTAACAATGATATATGTGCTTTATAACTGACATCCATCCATTTTATTAAATCAGTTTAAAGCATGAGCTAAAAAAGGAGCCGGGCACAAGCCCACCAATAGTCCCAATCTCAAGCCTGAAAAATTAGTTGGGCTTGGACCCATTGGCCAACGCAGCCATACCTAATTTCTATCAAATCATACGAATTTTCCTAATCCATCTGCTTATCAAGTGTAATCCATCTGCCTATCAAGTGAGCCATGTAACCATTATCTGGCCATACATGCTAGACCTATGACCTGGTCGAGTCTGGACGAGTCTGTCGGAGTCGCTGAGTCATTTAACCATGATCAAGCAATGTGTGTCAGGGCCCAGCCCACGGACCAATCTGTTCATTCCAATCCCAGATCACCGTCCACTGCCGCCCCTACGACCAATTTGATAAAGGGTATATTAAAAAGGGCATTTGAAGATATAATTCTCCAAAAGTAAAGGCTCAGACAGCTAATTTGCCTACGTACGCACTACCGTATGTCGACAAATGATTAGGTACCTGCGTCACTACCTTAAGATTAGTGTGCTTCACCCATTTTTAGCCACACCTTTCCTATTCGTAGGACATCCGAACCGTGGAAACAAATGGGCCCTTTTTGAAAATCACAATAAGTGAAAATAATTCTCATAAATTTATAATTTGAGCCACAGATATATTCTTGATCTAGATGTCTGCAGAGAATTATTTTGGCCCAGCTGATAATCTCATCCGCTTGATTTTTTTTGGTAGGTGAATCGTTGATCATCATGGTGAGGATGGAATTTGTATGGAGAGGATTTAATACATGTATGCATGACTGCTGGAATAAAGGCGCAGTACGGAAGGCTATGGTGCTGAGAAGAAGTATCAGATCATTTCTCCCGCCACTTTCAACTTGAATGGCATTCCGCCGAAAGCTGTTGGAAAGAAGCGAACACGGACAAGCTCGAATATTGCTTTCTCTTGCTGCCCTGCCTGGTCCACACGTGCGCGTTCACCTTCCCTGTACGTACCAATTTGTCGCACATGGGAAAGATCCAGTCTGTTCATCAAGTGAGTACGACAGTTCAGGTGCATTATCCATTAAATAGGACGGATCTAACTATCAGGTGGGGCACACATGTACAGATTCTGATTGAATGGTTTAGATTCTTACCCATGTGTGGTCCACCTTACTGATATTTACCTGATTTTAAATCCAGGGATTTTACGCAGGGACGGTCACGCGAATCTGTCTCCTGCGCACGTGTGATGCGAGTACATTTTCCAAGTGCTCACGGTCGAGTGTGATTAGCATCCGCGTAGATTCGGGACGCGGATTGCTTAGGACGCGGTTGGGATGGTAACCCCAACACCAGCGAGTGAGCTGGTGTCAAAGCTCCTTGTGCCTCATCATTATATACGTATTTTATCCTCGCCGTTCATCCACTTTTACAACTTATTTTACCGTATATCGAAATCGCATGCGGACCACATTACAAGAAACATAGGGGATTGAACTCATGCCGTTAAAAAGTTATTTCAGATAGTATAAGTCTTGAAATTAAGTTGATATACGTGTTTATGTAACCAAACGATTTATGAACATATTGATTGGAAAACAGGTGTGGTCCACCTGAGACTTATATCTATCCCATTTTTGGCATCATGCCTAAAATTTGTTATAAAAATGAATGGACAGCTAGGATGAAACACATATATCATGGTGGGGCCTATAAAACACCGACCACTAGCAAGGTGGTCTCCAATAGTTCTAGTATCCAATCAGGCATGGTTTGGCTGGTGTTCCAACACCGGCCTGCTAGCCAGCCATCTATCCATTATTACCGATAAGGCATGGGCTTGAAAATGAGGTAGATCTACTTTTGAGGCAGACAACATATTACTAAAAACCCAGTAAGGCCTATTGTAATGTTTAATTGCCATATCCCCTATTACTCACGTCACATGGACTAATGGCCTCTGTTTGATCCAAACACATGCCAGCTTGACTCAAAACATCCCTAGTCATTACCGTTTCCTACAATGTGGTCCGCTTACGATTTAGATCTGCCTCATTTTTGGATTATACTATAAAATTGAAATGAAAAAATGAACATACCAGGTTGATTCAAAACACGTCCAATCATGGTCCACTTGAGATCTGTGTCTGACTCATTTTTGGAATCATGCAATAAATTGAGATGGAAAAACAAATTTACTGCGTGGTTAAAATAGAATGTCATTGTGGTCCACGGAGCTTGTATAGCACGGCCCAGTGGGAGGTGCTGCTGTCGGTATGAGTAGGCCGTACAGCCCGTCGGGAATACTTGAGACACAAATGTCTGTGAACGAGTGGCCCATGAGTAGGTGATCCATACCGTTGACTTAAAAGTCCTGCAAAGTATTATTAATGTAGTAAAAATTTATTTCAGATAGTTACATCCTACCCA
Source organism: Magnolia kwangsiensis (assembly GCA_037074715.1). Classification (NCBI taxonomy): domain Eukaryota; kingdom Viridiplantae; phylum Streptophyta; class Magnoliopsida; order Magnoliales; family Magnoliaceae; genus Magnolia; species Magnolia kwangsiensis. The sequence continues at coordinate 93,040,597 of CM073585.1, forward strand.
TCAGCTGGTGGACAACAATTATTGGATGGACAAGATTTTTGAATATAGAAAAATTTAAGGGTGTGTTTGGATTCGCGTATTGTATTGTATTGCGATGTAATATAATACAATGCAAATACTCCTGACATTGTATATTGTAGATATGAGTTTTACATATATTTTGTAGAATGTTTAGTATAGAGAGACTGGATATATATTCAGTGGATGATCTGTATTCACTGTTTGTTCAAGGAACTGATCCCCTAGTGTGAGGAAACGGTTTGGCTACTCCCCCTGACATCAGCCATTGGCTGCTGGTCAGTGCTATGTGGGGCCCGCCATGATGTATGTGTGTCATCCACGCCATTCATCTATTTTTATATATCAAATTATGATATGGTAGAAAAAATGAAGTACATCTCAATCTCAAGTGGCCCACATTACAGGAAACAGTGTTGAATGAATTTTGACCATAAAGATGTTTTGGGGGCCATAAAAGTTTTGGATCAAAATGATATTTATTGTTTCCCTTATTCTAGGTCTTTCTGGTCAAGTCAATATATTGGATGTCAAGTAAACAGTATAGTGGGCCTTAGAAGGATTGTAATTGTGAATATCCATTCATTAATTATGTCATGTGGTGTGGCCCAACTAAAATTTACATCTCTATCATTTTCTGTATGTAGCCCGAAAGTGATCTGTAAAATTGGATGAACAGAATGGATCAAACAGTATAGTGGGGTTTTTTTTCTTCACTGCTATCTAAGTGCAATGAAGTCGGTTGTACTGCCCAAGTTTGAGAAGACATGAGTGCAGTGATGCGTATCCGCTCGTTTAAGTTGAGAGACATACATATGGTGACGACTGTATATCGATTTCAAATCCGATTCAAACGAACGTTAATGTAATATTTTATAATAACACAATACTGTACGTTCTGGGCTTGCAATCCTAACACGCCCTGAGATATGCGCCCTAAGCATATCTCAGGATCTCTAGTTAGGCCCAATAGATAAACGGTCTGGATCACCTATACGTGGATAAACATATCGAAAATCATGACCTGTCAATTTATCCCCTCCTCTTATTTGAAAGGCCCACCCTCTTAATTAAAAGGTCCTCCTTCACATGCGTTTAATACAGCATTTGAGGTAGCTTTACTTAGAAGACTTTGGAAGTTGACCAACAATCATTTGAGGTAGCTTACCATTTTAGATGGTGACTGTTCAAACACATGTGCCTAATTGTACTACCATCTGAACCGTCCAAGTATCTGGTCCAAATTTTGGATAAGCAGAGCCTCAATTTTATATTGAGAAAATGATAATATCCTTTAAAATTTGGACAATTTAATGATATACTTTTAATCATTCATTTGATAGCTATCAATCGTACGGTTAGAATTGCTTGTTCAGAGTGATTTTTAGACATAAGCTCCATCCTCGATGTACCCCACAATTTGGACGGCCTGTAGAGTTGTACATGAGGGCCACATGTCAGGAAGCTGAGTCACCACCGTTTTGCAAATGGTTGGAACGCATAAGAGCATAACACAATGACGTTAGTCTCCGTATACATGCCCTACCATTTAAGAAACTGACTGATGGGACGATCTATCATCTTACTCATCGGGACTTTTTTTGGTTGAATTTGGACCGTTGAGTTTTCTAGATCCATCCGTTGTCCTCTCCACGCGTACCTTGTGAGCCAAGCATGGCATGTGTGGGACATCTGAATCCAGCTGTGTTAATGTGGGTCCATCTTCAAGATGAGCACACGCAAGACTTCTAAAATTATTTTAGTTTGAGTTTCGGTTCACAGACCATCTACAGAGGGACACACTATTTCAACAGTTTAGATTGAACACACGTGGGGAATACGTAGGGAGTATATGTAACGTGCGTACGGATATAATCGTGGAGTGGCGAGTATCATAGTTTTTTGTTTTGATATGGCATTTTCGTAGTTATCGTCGCCAGTCAAGGCATTAAATATGAAGCTAACTACCCCACTGGCCACTTCATACCAGCTCGATCATGACGGAAGCGGATTGCGTCCGACCAGTCATGCGTGGGGCATAACTTTATGTATATGTTTATCCACACCGTCCATCCCTTTTATAAGATCATTTTAAGGTATAGTAGTATAAATGAATAAGATCCAACACTTTAATTGACCACAGTAGATAGTAGGCTTTGGTTGCATTAAATGCACAAAGCATTAAATGAAAGAGTCATCTATGATATGGTCCACTAGAACCTTGGATCTGCCTCATTTTTGGGTCTATACTTTGAAATGATTTAAGAAAAGCAATGGACGGGGTGGATGAACAGATATATCATGATGGCCGCCACGAATGCCTGGTCGGATGCTTGAAGGCCCTACCGGAGGTCGGACGCAATCCCAGGCCGATCCCTGACGTACGATCCGGCCCATGCATTTTCCGCTGCCCTCCCGTCCATTACAACGCCGAGAAATCCGAAGGCTACTCTCGGAAGTAGGATTATCTCCACCGTTCATCAGGCGAACCATTTAGATCAAGTGTCATCTCGAAAGAATCCACGTCTGCCTATCTCATAAGTGGGCCACACCTTCATGTTAGATTTTGGCCACTCGTTGATTTTTTCATACACGCGTAGCACGTTTGAACCAATTGCCTCGCGGATTTGTAGACCATGCATCGCGCGTGGTGAAGGCCCTGTATCTCATACAAGGTACACAACATAATAGATTCATCTCAAAACAGTACACGCGGCAAGCTGATGAAGCAATCGGAGCCGTCCATCTCATGATACCCGTCATGCTTCAACGGCCCGTATTCCTAAAATACGAAACATCATACCATCCTACCCGTCACTTTTCTTCACTCTCAACGCTGCGATGTGTATTTACAACTATTTGTCATGTTGTAGGAAGCGCATTCAAGGTGCAACACCCGAGTTGTATGAACCCAGCTTCGGTGGATCCCTGACAGTGGAGTCCACCGTTATGTCCATGTCATATATCTACGCCGTCCATCCGCTTCTCCAGCTCATTTTAGGTCATAAACCAGAAAAATGCAGTCGATCCAAATATCAGGTGGACCACAGCACAAGAAACAGTTGTCATTAAGCCTAGCATTAAAAACTTCCTAAGGTCCACCGTAGTGTTTATTTTTCATCCAACCTGTTGTCTGTTGATAAGGTCAGACAGACTGGATGAAGGGAACTTTTGTGGCCCTCAGGAATTGATCAATCAATACTTTTTCCTGTGGTGTGGTCCACCTGAGAATTGGATCTACTACATTTATGGGCCCATGCACTAAAATGATATGAAGAAACGGATGGACGGCATGGATATACGACACACACATGAAGGTGGGCCCCACATCAGGAATCCAGCGAAGGCAGTCTAGGGATCACAGCCGTCTGTAACATCTACTCCGTCCATCACTTGCGCCACCTACCTTTCATTATATATAATTAAAATTAAAAAGCTCGATCCAAAACAAAGGTGGGGCGTACGGCACAAACAATCTAAAATCACAGAAAATTTTTCTAAATCCGCTCAGTATGGCCCACCTGAGTTTTGGATCATGATAATTTTTCTGTTGTACCTTCATCCTTCTTGGGTATACCTGATGAACGGATTGGATGTCAATTAGATAACACGTGGCCCTAGGAAGGTCTCCATCGTGGGGCGTCCCATCCCCACCGTCCATATCATTTAGATAGATCCGATTTTTCTGGCTCAGATCGTATGCCGATGTTTAATAACTGATGGACGGAGTGGATGTCACATACACGTCACCATAGCCTAGCCTGACAAAAAGCTGAGTATTGCTTGCATGCTCTTCCTACGACACGTGTGGTAGACGATTCCCGTCCACATGCATGTGGCCGACTAAGGCTCGAATTATACTTGCGCGAGTAGGCACACCAAGATAGAACTGCAAAAGCAAAGTTTGAAATATGAAAAAAAATACTTGAAAGAGAAGAGAATGTAAAAGAGAGTAATAAAGAAAAAGGGCATCTTCTTCTTTTAAAACATACGTTCTGGGATAACTTCACCAAAACGCAATCTGAGGAACATATACCATTTCTTCATTCCTTATAAAGTCCATTAGTTCATTCTCTTATAATAGCACAATCTCACATACTCCATTCTCATTCTCATTGTCATATTCTCTCTCTCTCTCTCTCTCTTTCTAGAAATGAATGACCCTAAGTATTCTTATCCCTATCCAGCCCAAGGTATTAAATCTCTCTCTCTCTAGCGTGTTTGGATAAAATAAATTTATAAAACTAGAAAATATTTTCTCTTGATTTGATAATTTTTATTATTTAGATAAAAAATAGAAACTACAAACTATTATTATTATTTTTTATATGATGGTATTTCCCTGACATAAGATGGTGAAATTTTTTTCTTAATGCTCAAACAATAATTTGGTTTTTAAAATTAGTATGTCATGGATGGTTATTCATGTTCACACCATATGTAAACAAGCTCAAACAATATCATTTTCTTTAGTTTTGTAGGATTTGTAGCTTCGTTTGGTGCAACCAAACACACCCTTATTGTGATATCTTTGATTGGTCTTTTGGTTCTCCTTGGATGGTTGTCATTCTCTTTTATATAGTTCATTAGTTATTGTTACCCGAAGTCATTGATCTCTCTTCCATATATCAAGAAATAATTACTACACTTTTCATGTTTTGAAGGATTTTTAGCTGATTTGGTATGCCTGATATAGGTCTCTTTTAGAATTTGATTAAGAGTCAGCTTTACCTTCTTTTTTTTCTTTTTTTCTTTTTTAATTTTTTAATTATAAGTGATGGAAAAATAAGTATACATTTCTTAAGAGAATTTGATCACTATTAATTTTTTTTATTGGATTTGTAATTTGTTTTATGATTCATTGGACGGACCTTTCTTTGATTTTGTCATTCCTTTTCAATAACCAGCATGAAGTTATTAATTTATTGTTTCTCATGGAGTGGTCACTACCCATCTCATTCTAGGAAGAGCTTGGGGCTAATTATAGTATGATACCTTCAGAGAAATTATAGGTTTAGTGATGTATCATGATGTGAACAATGTCCCTAAATGCTCAAGTGGGGCACATGATCGTGTGATCTAGACCGTTGACCTGATGGGCCCCATCATCGATGCAGATGCCTCTATAGTTTTTTAGGTTAGAAGACTGGGATTCACTGGACCATTGGATTGGATCACCTACTGATAGGCCCCACTTTCAGGCTGGAGGCTAGTTCTGATGCATAAGTACCTTATGATTTCCCTTATGTCTGGTGGTTCGGTCATCTTAAGTTGTTCTCCAGCTCTTTATTCATTTGATCCTCTTTAATTAAAATAGAGAATTTTACCAAAAAAAAAAAAAAAACGACTTTATTAATATGAAATTTACATTTGGTATCCTTTTCAAAAAGTCCTGTTTTTTTTTTTTTTTTTTTTTTTTTTTTAACACACACTCATACCATACGGTGGAATTTCAAAACAATCGGTACTCTGACCCATGACCTAGCGTTAAGTAAACTCTCGTGAGTCTACCACCGAAGCATGAGTAAGGACTCCCTGAGGTGGACATCTCTTGGCGCACCTGAATCATAAGTCCACCTAGGTTTTTTTTAAGCTTTTTATTTTTTTAAATTTTTTTGCCTAAATTGGAATCATGCATCTAATGCTTATAGTGAATTTCATATGCACATTGCCAAAAAATAAGGACCCTCTCCAACTGCACTAAGAGATTACTTAGAAAAAAGAAAAAAAAAAAAAAAGTGAATTGGATGGGGCACAACCCTTGATTTTGATGGGCCCACCGTAGTGGTATTTACATGAGATTCATTTATGATGGGCCCATCACATCAACGACTAAGATCGATGCACTGTTTGTTGAAATTTTGGTTTTAAAAATTTTTTTTTAAAAAAAAACAGATATTTTGAAAATTTTCATTTTCCCAGCAAAAACAACATGAAATTCAAATGAAAAATTGAAATTTCTTTAGTCCCACATCCAAAAGAATGAAAAGAAATTTTGTGATTTAAGTGAATGTCTGTATATAATTTTTACTTATATAATTGGAGGTTTGGACGCTCGGATTGATTGTTCCAAACTCAAGATTAGAGGACACCACAAAAGCCTTTTATTTTTCTCAATTTTCTTTTGTTTTTCCTCCTCTTTATATCCGTTTTTACAGGTTATTATCAAGGTCCACCTGTAGTGCCACCTCCTCAATACTACGCAGCTCCACCACCAAATAGACAGCCAGGATTTCTTGAAGGATGGTATGCATTTTCTTTTTCCTCAGGACCAATTATCTCATTATAGTAAAAAGAGGCCAAAGTGGGCCCCACCTCTGATCAACTAAGACCATTGTATTGGTGGGGTCCATGGTAGACTGGGTGAGCCAGATATGTTGCAGTACAAAATATACGCCACGCCCAAGTGGGTCCCACCTGATGATCGGCCAGGGTCTGTGGTAGATTGCACCTGGCCCAGAACTAACCATGATTGTATGATCACAGTCGTACAAATAAAGGCATGAGAAATGGACGGTAAGAGAAATTAACATACTGTACAAGTAAGGGTGATGTTGGGGTCACGTTCCAAACCAACGGTATCACATGATGATCATGTGTGGGCCCGGACCTCATCTTACCTCCGTACACGTGGCATGCTTCTACAGGGGGGCCAGTCCATCTAAGGCACAAAACATCAATGGGCCCTACAAAATCATGCAGACAGTATCACGTTCCTAGCTGTCCATAAGGGTACTTCTTACAATTACAAACGAACGGTTACAAAGAAGTCCAACAAACGGTCCATTTTCAATTGATGTAAAATCCTCCAAGGCATGTAGGATCACATTACATTACTGGTGTTATGTTTGGATCCATCCATCTAAAGGACCAGCAGAAGAACGGTTTGGATCTTGAACAAGTGGGCCACATTGCCCAGATTAACTGATAAAAGTAATTAGAAGTCAGATATTCTTGAAACTAATATAATTTTTGGACAGCCTTGCAGCTCTATGTTGTTGCTGTCTCCTTGATGAGTGTTGCTGTGATCCGTCCATCATCTTCGTTAGCTGATGAAAATATGTATTTCTATGTAATTTTTGTACCTTTTTTTTTTCTTATTTAGAAATGGTGCTTGAAGGTATTGTGTTTGCACTTGAAAAATACTGGGTCTTTTTTTCTTTTTTTTTTTCATCTAATTCTAATGTTAAAGATCTAGTTAATGCTGGCCACACTCCATTTTGGGATATTGTTTGATCCGTGAATCAACCATCTTTCCCATCTGAAAGATGGTCCAAAATTTGAACGGTCTAGATTAGCATGCCATGTGTACAATGAATAATAGTAAGTGGGAGCAGATTAGCTGTACCCGGGTTACACCTTAGTGGGGTTACCCTAACCGGATGGGGCCCACCTTGATGTATTTTTCGTATATCCACTCCTTTCATCTGTTTTTGAATATAATTCCAGTACAAGATCCCGAAACTTAAGAATATGAAAGTCTTATGGACCACACCATTAGAAACAGTGACAAATGACTACTAAAAACATTTTGTGGGCCACAAGTTTTTTATCAAGCTGATATTTGTACTTTACATTCATCCAGTCATCTTGAAATTATTATGACAAATAAACATTAAAAAAGCTTTACGATAGGCATTTTGAAAATTTTAATGATGAGGCCCTCGAACACCATTGTTTCCTGTGGTGTATTCCACCTAAGATTTGGATATGCTTAAATTTTGGGACCATTGTTTTAAATTTTGGGTCCCGCTAGTACCGGACCGGAAGATCAGAACCGTAGGATTATATATTGATCCTGCTAGGACTTGCAATGGATATCTGTTTACCCGGTTACCTAACATATCCGATTGAAAAAATAAAAAAACCCGAATTCAAATAAAAGAATTTTCACCCCGTTTAAAAAGTTTACCTGATTTATATTTTCATACTTGTAAGGGAGTTGCTCATGGACATTAGGATCATCCTACTAGTAAATGGTGTTTTTATAATTTACCTAATTAAAATATATTAAATAATAATAATCATATATGTGATTTGGGCCATGCTACATTTTGATGCAGGGATAAACGTGATGAGGTCGATCACCGTCTTCCTCAAGGATAACTACTCCGAATCGACGGAGCTTCTCTAAACTCCTCACAGAGACTTCTCGAGTCCACGAGGAAAGAAAGTAAGAGAATAGAAATAAATTCTAATAAAATTTGAAATTAATTAATGAATAAATAAAAACGAGTTCACAATCCTTTAAATAAGGGTACTAAGCAATATAAAAGAAATCAAAATCAAACTACAACTAAAACTCTTAGAATCCGCAACTTACTATAAATAGTAAACTTACTATTCATAGACAGTTGTGATGTCTACTAGTGCGCAAGGTTTTTGGACAAAAATAGTGTCTTATTTGGCTTCACCAAACCATTCTCCTAATTATTCTAAGCACTTTTCATGTTGGATACAACTCCTAAAGCCCAATGGATGAAGAGCTATAATCAAATTAAAACTTACTATTTATAGTAAAAACGAAAATAAAATAGGAAAACGACAGTCAATCAGAGAATTTCTCACAATTCCAAGCTATGCAACTCGGTATAGCAGAGTTGGTTTGTTAAAGTAGCTCGTTCTACTCCAAAATTATATATTTTACGTCAGATAACTCATTTCGGATTGCGAGATATGCCCGATCTAAGGTCCAACGGTTCGAATCGCTTTTGTCGTTGACCAAGCCTTTTCTGATCCATCTTGGCCATGAAACTGTCCACGACCCGCTCTACATCACATTTATAGTGAGTCCCTCGTATCAAGGGTCAAAGGATCCTAGCGACACTTGTACAAAATGGGTGCTCTAGGACGTGGTGCATTATTATTTTATTAGTCGTCCATTTACATGGCAAACTAATGCATGTCAATCTAGACCATTCAAGTTCTTGGTTTATTTTCAATTCACTTGATAGGATAATTTTGACCACTTAACTAGTAGCTATCAAATCAGCCGCTAGGATCCAAATTCCACCAATTTAAATGAAATAAATGAAGTATTAGAGTACCATTGGGATAAATGGATTATTACAATACTTTGGCTAAAGAGTTGTATATAAGCTGTGCCATCAGCCTCAATCTATGGCATGAACCACATGCGCTGGGTCGGGCTGAGGCTGTAGCACGGTGCACGTGTGTGAGTATACGTGCAAGCCTAATTAGTTCCGACGCTGTAGCTTGCAAGCCTAACTGGTTCTGAATTTTATAATGAAGCTCTCTCTCTCTCTCTCTCTCTCGCTCTCTCTCTCTCTCTCTCATATTTCGAATCTCTGCGACGATTTCATCTGGTTTGGTTTTCGAGTTAGACGTACAATGCCAGTTCAGGTCTTCGTATATCAAGTGCGCCGGCGTGACGAGAAAACATTCGAGAGTATCCTAAAAATTGATTGTCCAGGATTATGGACATCCTATAAAAGTGGACAAATCAATTTCAAGCCGAGTAACTTTCTTGCGCCTTGAATTAAATAAGTTTTCTAAATTCCTCCTTATTCAAAATTTTAATTTTCTTGTAATAATTATTTTTTAAAATACTGAATTTCCATAATCACAGATTTACATATCCAAAAATTCATTAAGTTCAACTAAACAGCGAAAAGCTGCAAGTTTGCAATCGGTGTGAAGGCACGCATGCAGAATTGGTAAACAGCAATGCCAAGTTCTCTTTCTAGGGTTCAGTTTACATGCATTGCAACAGAATCCCTTTCAACATGTGTCCAGATGAAGCCCACATGCAGCCATGGTCAGATGGTTGGAACCATACATCTTTTGGCTCAATACCTTCTGGTTGGCCACGGTCCAAACAGACTGAACATCGGACAATGGCTCATGCAGGTCCAATCCAGCAACACATTCAAATACAGACTCTTTCATTGAATCAGTAAAAGCAGTTTTTGAATGAATGGAAAGCCATTGAGTGAATGAAACAAACAGTTATTAACAAAAGATACATAACATTATTATTGAAGTCTTCATTTGTAGTTTTGTATTACCATATTTCCAGAGTGGAAGCATACATTCAAAGAAAAGGAAAACGCATTTATTGAGGAGAACAACTCCTTTATTAGTAAGCAACCTAACCACCTTATAGATAGGTTATTGAACATAACCATGCAATACTAACCATTAACAGCTTATGGTTCGATGCATAAGGTCCCAGAATTGGCATTCTTACTCATTGCTAGGCCATTGCGGCAACCACCACCTCCACCACACCCGCCACTACACCCACCACCTCCGCCACACCCACCACACCCACTGCATCCTCCACTCTGTACTCCACATTGACCGCACCCAGAGCCATGCTCACCACTCCTTACCATAGAGTCGCTGCTCATAATATCAACTCCACATTGACCGCACCCAGAGCCACACTCACCACTCCTTACCGCAGAGTCGCTGCTTGTAATATCAACTCCACAGTCACCGCACCCACCACTAACTACTTCAGACTTGGCCATCTTAATATAATCTCCGGACACAACACCACACCCGCCACATCCGCTGCTCTTAATACCATTTCCGATACCAGCATTAATTACTATACCTCTGGCACTCTTAATATCATTTCCGCACCCAGCACCGCACCCACCGCGTCCCCCACTCCTAACCATAGAGTCGCTGCTTGTATTATCAACTCCACAGTCACTGCACCCTGCATTCCCACCACCAATTACTGCAGAGTCAACCGTCTTAATATCATCTCCGGACACAGCACCACACCCACCGCATCCACTGCTCTTAATATCATTTCCATTCCCACTAACATGCCTGTCACACCCGCTGCTCTTTATATCGTTTCCGCAACCGCTTCCACAGCCTACTCCACAACCACTGCCTTTTTCAGCCACCGCCACCTCTGTGGCAGAGTCAGAATCATGTGAATCTTTGCCTTCAATATTGCTGCCGTTAGCTTCCTCATCTAGACCGGCCATCTCCTTGAAACTTGCTTCTCCAGCAGTGACAAAACCATTGTATCCTTCCTTCCTCAGAATGTCCGAGAGTATGAATGACAACACGATACTGGGCATCGCAAACCATTCTTCATTGACCTATGTGTGGGAAATTTTCAAATTCAATTGCAGTGAACTAGACTTAAAAGAACTCAACAGGAATAGAGATTGTTTGTTCTGGTGGGCCTGACCAAGAATATGCCGTGGTCCAAAAATCAGGCCAGTCATGTCACTAGGTGGGTTACACTTTTACTAGAAAATGGGTGATCAAAAGATTTGCCAACAGTCACATTCGACAGACACATACATGACCCACTAGATGATAGGATCAGCCTGATTTTTGGGGAGCCCACCTGATGAAAGGTGCATATCTCATATGGCATGACTCGTTGGAACAATTGGGGATGGTAGGATTTGTGAGTCCTAACTCGTGTGAGCCATGCCATACAGGGCTCAAGTTGCATGGATGACCTTTCAGCATGCCATTGAAGGAATAAACATTGGAAATGTACCTTGATTAGGCCTGATTTCAAGTTAAACAATGCAACAGCCTTGCCATATGGATCTCCTGTTGAGAATCTGACTGCAGTCATGAAGTCCTGTTCGGGTTTCTCCTGGTGACAGCATCTGGGTTCATAGTCCAGCTTTCTACCACGGAAAAGCTTCACCTGTTCACAGAACAGATCAAAAAATGATACAAACAATGTCTAAAATCAAGCACCACTTCTTCGTTACAGAAAATGGATTTAAGCATCGAGGAAATGAGTTTGAGAGATATTTTACGCTGCATTTGGATGCACTATTAGATTGAATTGCAATGACGGGTGCATTACTTTTTAGGGAGAGAGGCTATTAACATTTGGTGATTTCTCTTTCATCAAACTGACTGCAATTCATTTCAGTTGTGAAACCAAATCCAACCTGAGCCATTAAAAAATGAAAAATAAAAAACAAAAAAACAAAGCATGCAGATCCACTCCCATTTGACAAGTTGCCAAGTATGATTACCATTTGGTAACCCCTGAGCTCAAAAATATGACCGTCTTGGCTGGACTTCTTCTCAAGATGAAGGGAAGAATCCAACAAAGCCCATCCTGTTCCTACAGACTCAGCTAGCACATGTGTTTCACCAGGCCATCCTATTACACCAACAACCTCTCTCTTCGAAGTATGGTTGTTTCTTGCTCCTGTTTTCTCTGAATTCCTGAAACCAATGGAAAGCCAGCAATCAATTCAGAAAGGGCTCTCAAATTTTCAAATATAGGTGATGCAACAGATGTCTTTGTTCATGCAATCTACAAAATGCCGAGAAGTTGTGTAACAAGGGCCCTTTTCTTTTTTCTTTTTTCCTCAAAAGGCCGTTGGATTAAGCGACCTTGTCCTACATGCATCTTGACATAGCAATAGGAATGAACCATCATAAAGATTACTCATTTCATGCTATTGCAGACATTCTGTTCGTATATTTTAATATGTTTGTCCTCATCAGCATCACATGTATCAATATGTCCTTGATCGAGTGGAATCATGTAAAAGGATTCAAGTGGCCAACCCCAATTAGTTGGGATAAGGCTTAGATGATGATGATTTCTATTATGCAACAAGGAGAAGAAATGGCTCATTTTGTAGTGGATTTGTCTGCCACAGTGTGTCTACACCAGCCACCCAGTCACCAACAGAGATGCTCCTGTCTTGTAGCATAGGCAAGAACAATAAGAAATAAGAATTCATTCATTTTTCCAAGAAAATGTCCACATCCATATACAAGAATACCTATCATTGTAGGATACTGTTCAAGAAGGTTTAAAAACTTGATACTGATTACCTGACTTGGCCATGACCAAAACAAATACATAAAGGCCAAGTCAGGCATATGGCACGGCAAAAATTGTCAGAAAAATATGAGAAAAGGGGACAAAATATGAAAATCTGGTCTCAGACCCATATTTAAAGGCTGAACACACAAGTGACTTGACCATTAGATACACATATCAGTTTAATCAGCCACCAGATAATAATTATCAGCTGAGTGATGGAGATTGTGTACAAGTTGCCAGGTACACGGGTGAGTCATATAGTAAACCTCTAAAACTGATTCTCAGACAAGTTGTACTGACTCAGGCAAAATTCAAACCAAGAGTTCAAGCATGTGTGGCTGTGGACAACAGCGGTGCCAGTGTAGCTTCCCACCGTCGGATTGTAATTCATTGGTGGTGTGTGCATGGTTGTCCCACCATGTTGGAATGCACTAAGTTGCAATGCGACAATGGTAAGCCCCACCACCCCATGGAGGCACCTAACCCTATCAAAACTCCGGAGCCATTCATGCATGCAGATAAAACATGAATGTGCACAATGTAAGAAGCATGCTCCATTTGCTTTCCAAGAACTCCGAAGAGTGCCCAAATTATACATGCAAAGATCTTACCTCATCTGGATGCTCATGAGCTCATTGCCTGCATCATCCACAACACACGTCCAGCCTCTAAGCGGTTGAACCCTTCCAGGAAGGGGGAAGAAACAGTTGTTCACTGAGAAAGAACTTGTCCGGATCATGTGAAACACAAGGGGGGCAATGGTTGGGACAGTGAACGAGACAGCAATATGAAGAGAGATTGGCTTAGAGTCCAAATGGCCCGAACTGGGTGCCAACTCAAACCATTTATCCACTGATAGCTCAGAGATGGGTTCCAGCAAGTCTTGCAGAGAGATTGAAGTTGTTCCCATGGTTTTGGGCGCCCTTGATATGGGCAGGTGGGATGGAGAACGGGACTTGAGTGCAAACACCAGCTTCTCAGTCGGTTCACACTGAAAGGCAGCGACCTGTTTCTGCCCAGACTCAGCTGAAATACTCAATACCCTCCTTGTTTTGAAGACTGAATCTGGCTGGCTCTTACTAAAGAAGACGGATAGACTGCCCTTATGCCCTGCTGGTAAATTTTTTATACCCACAATCTCCAAAAGCACCTGTAAGAAAATATAAGACACAAACAGCCATTTGAGCATGCTAGCCATTGACTTTTAACGCAACATTATTAACATGAAACTATGAATAAACCATGCACTCTAAGATTGACTCTAGTGGAACAAAGAACTGAAGAACTTGATGTTTTAAGACTATCCAAATGTCTCCTATTCACATCAAGCAATAAAAATCTGAAGACACGAGAATTAGGCGATGATGGAATTCGCCCAACTGTTTATTTTATTTTTATTTTTATTTTAAAGGCTTTAGAAACCTACCTCCACAACCTTCTTCTGGGGAAGTTGAAGGTATTTCTGATATTCGGTGCATGGAATGACATTCTTGCCCACACCATTCATTGGCCAAGGATCAACAGTGACAGGAGATGGAGCACTGCCTCTGTACATTGCCCCTGCCCTCCAGTATCTCTGCCCAAATGTCTCTTCCCATTGCTTGGTAGTTCCAGAAAATCCAGTATCAAGCTTCTTTCCTTTGGTTCTGTCAGAGTCTGTATCATCATGTTCTAATACCTTCCCAAGTGCTTCTACCAGGTCTTTGCAGTAGGAAACAGGCTGCAATTGGTGAGAATGCCAAATAAGATCAATATCATAAGTTGGTACACAAAAGCGTTTCATGGATCTCTCTGCATTTCTCTTGATCAGATGTAGAAACCCTTTATATCTGGCCACGGCTCCTTCAAGAAAACAATCATCATGCATACTGGGTCTTGATACCTGTACAAAGATAAAAATAAGTAGAATAAGAAGAAGAACTGAATGATTTGAGTTCTAGCTCATCTATTTTAGAGTGAAGCATTCCTTTATAAATGAATAGGAAAGCTGAACAAGGAAAATCATGGAGCATGCAAGATGTAAAGACAAAGGCTGCAGAAGGCTCATGGATATTTCCTAAGCCAACATTCAAGTTAAAGTATTAAGAGAAGAAATTCAAAGGTTTTATAACAATGTTTTGACAGAATAACTTAACTACCAGGCTACAAATTGTTCCCATAGACAATTACATGAGCAAAGAAATCATTTTACCCCATATTTGCATAGTTCCATGTTATTTCATCCTTGCGATAGACAGTTCTTTGAAATCTCATTTCTTTAATATTCAACTTGGGTTCAAAAGTGACTATCACATGATTTGATTGATGCACCATGGTTCACACTGTTTCCAGTTCCAGGATGCTACTTGAGAACATTTTTTTATTAGCACACATTTTTATAACTGCTTGGGTTTCATCACTCTTTCAGTGTTTCGCTGTTTACTGTAGTAATGCATGCCAAGAATATTTTACTAACATCTATAAGCTAAGAAAATATCGATTTAAAAAGTTCTAAAACATGAGATAGAGGATACAAGCCTTGAAGGCACACAAGAGGGTTTGTCTATAACAATCATAACTGTGACAAAAAACACAACAAGAGCTGTCAGTATATTAAAGGGAAGACTCAAAATGCATGAGTTACCTGATAAAAGAAGACACTCTGCCTTCTAACCGCTGAAACCAGATCATATTTGATGTTTTCTACAGATTCAGAAGACTTTTCAGCACCACCTTCTGAGGAAGTAATGTTGAAGGCAAGCTCATATGGCTCTTCTGGATATAGACTCTTCCAAATTTCTGCCGTTTTCTGTTTGGAAGTCCCCTCAACAACTGATACAACATTGAGGTTGTCAAGGATCCTCCCATAAAACTTCTCACAGTCTGTTTTGTATTGTACCTAAAATAACATGTAAGAATCAGGAGTTGGCTATTTTGTTTGGGGGGGTGGGGGTGGTTGGATATGGGGCATCCAAAAAGTACATCAGGTGGACCACATAATGCAGATGACATGACCCCAAAACAGGCCAGTCTACTCACCAGGTGTGCCATATAAGTACAAGAACAATGGATGGTTTGAAAAGAAATGAAAATGGTCCACATTAGACATACATGTGTTGCCCACCTGATCGGTCATCAACTGACCTGGTTTCTGGGTAAGGCCAACTACATGGTGGGACCAACCTGCACCTGATGCATTGCTCAGATGTCCCAAGCACATGCCACGTTGGCATGTGTACCATCCATAGAGTTGTTTGTGGGCTTAGAAGAACTCAGCAAACAAAATGAACACATGCAATTCTCATCCACAGAGCCTACCGGATTAAGTCTGTGACAGTGCCATATCCATTCACAATCAAGGGGCACAACCAGAGGGACTTCTGATTCACCATGTTTTGCAAGCAAAGGAAGCCAACAATTCTTGTACCTAAACATCAGCATCCCCATAAATCAGAATTTGAGACGGAGAATTTTAATGGAATGTAGGCATCCAACTCGCAATTGCAAAAATTACCAAAAGACCAACATAAGATCTTTCTTCCTGGAAGTAAAACTATAGTATAACAGTAATTACATCTCAGAAGGTGTGCTGGTGAAGCAAGTGTATCCATAACTTCACTAATGCCCGAACAACCAAACCACAAACGAGTCATGTTGGAATTTATCCATACAAGCAATACTAATGAAATATATTCACCTAATACCCTGAATAAGAATGTGGTGAAAATCCAATGGTAGAAATAACGCAGTATATGCCTACAGACTGTAAATATACTGTCATGGTTGAGATGATAATTGAAGATGGGTGCTTGCAGTTAAGTTCCGCCTGTTGGATGATTGAGAAGGTCCAATTTTGGGTTCCGGCCATCAGCTGCTGATTCTGTCATGCTAGAGTGCATGGCATTAAAAAATGCATCAAAGGGAGTTTATGAATGTATGTTGGTGCAAAAGCATGAGATTCATAATTCATGTAACCAGATGTTTCAAATACTTTCCATATTCAAATCCTACCTTTTTGACAGCATTAACAATTAAAAAAGAAAAATAAACTAGTAGACATGTAATCAAGGTGTTCCATATCCATTAAGATACGGCTGTAAAGGCTGATACATATAGGCAATAGCCGTGACCGTTATGCGATACGGGAGTGAAATGGGGCAGTTAGTTTTTTGGGGCCATAATGGCCATTACGGGGCATAATGACCGTTACCTGCCATAATGGTTGAAAAACGGCCACTTATTTTTCTATTTAAATCCACTTTTCTCCTTATTTTCCCACTTTTCCTATTCCAAAAACTTTATTAGATTATTCTGGAGCAAATGTCGACTACTCTTACAATAGCTTTTATGATTAAACCTGTAAATTGAAGCGATTTGGGCGAATAGTAGCTCTGAGGGTTATTTAAAAACAAAATTGAAAAAAAAATAAAATAAGTGGTATTTATACATTTTTTCCGATTTCTAGATCTAATGCATGATTGTGAAATGTAAATATTAGAGACATAACCATATTCACAAATTCACCAGACAACTAGATACAAAACTCTCACCAAAGTGTGGACCGTCATGCTACCTTAAATATATTCAAAATAAAAAATAAATACATATTTAGAATATTTATATTATTCTAGAATTTCTAAATATTCACCCCCGTATCAATACAGAATACCTTGCATGTAATGGCTACTCAGTTCCCTCAAAAATTACAAATATATATAAATAAATAAAAGAAGAAGAAGATGAAGTAATGTTCTATGCAAATACCATCTAAGAACCATGAATACAGAACTAGAAAAATTAAGTCATTGGATGGCATACCTATAAATTGCCCTGTTTAGTATGGGGCCGTCATAGAGACAGCGGTTCCGATCAACAGCTGCAAGAAACTGTAGCTGCTTTTTTGCTGCGGCTTTCAGGTCGACGCTAACAACAATCTTCTGGGCTTCAAGCCATTCTAATTCTTGCGCCTTGTCCATATTTACTTAAATGAATTACGTAAATATTTTAGACCAATCCAATGTTCAAATAATAGAAAACTCCTGACTTATCTGCAAGAAAATGCAATCACATAGCCTTAAAATTCAATGTTTTCAAATCATCATCATTTTTCGTTGATACTACATACAAAATTAAAGTAAATGTCATATGATCATTGCTAGTTGTTCTTCTAGTCCTGCAAATATACAGATTTTCAACTACCCATATGTAATTGCAAATTGAAAAATGGGAAATGGGGAATTTGCACAACTTCATGTTGGAATAACAAAAATTAAATGAACAACCATACCATTGTATGACCATTAATATCCTATGAAGCATCTCCATCAGACAACAAAAGGTAAGTAAATTAAATTCCCTAACTACAGAACAATATTTGAACTGGTTATGAGGATCCTGACCCATCCTTCTTGGTCAGGCCCACCTCCTCCATATACATAGATCTACGGTCAGTGAATCAGAAACATCCATCATGTGGACCACGCCATGATTGACCACAATCCAAAACTCACAGAGATCAGACTCCTAAACATATCTGATCAGTGGCATACAAGTTAACAATCAAAACAGACTAGCTAGCCAATAGTCTCACAGCTCGCATGGTTAGTATCAAGCAGGCCATGACCCATCCCAGATAGGCCCCGCATGATGGATGGCCGCGATTCCCCAACTGCGCCGGACTAGATACAATCTCTTTAGGCAGGTCCACAAGAAAATTGCGAGAACTTAACAAGAACTACATTCTGGTAAGCATTCAGCACAATTTATTAAACCATGGCAACACATCCACCATACACGTGACATGCGTTCCAATCAATCCAGACCGTCCAAACCATGGGTCCCATTGTGGATGGATCACAGCCCAAAAATTTCAAAAAAAAAAAAAAAAAAGGGATGATCTTAACCATCTGATTTTGCATGTTAAATCAAACCACTGAAAGATTTTCTCTTTAACCATCCATTTGATGTCCATCAACCAGATGGTTAAGATAACATCCATGATTGAGAAGATGGATGGACGTATTTCCACAATCACGTGGAACAACCTTCTTTTTCTCTCTTTCCTAAAACTCGATACGATCGAATTACAGATACTAATCCATGAGCCAAAAAAACTACACAAATTTCAATACATACATATATAACAAACATCTCATAATGAAATTGCAGAAAAAAACCCAAATCAACAGAACCTTTCCATAGAAAATTCATCGATTTCTTACAAAGAAAATCAAACAAAGGAATGTTGTTAGAGAAAGAGAGAGGATTCCAAATGTTAAAGAGAATCAAAATCATAAATAAGAAAAGAAAATTCAACACCTACACAGCTACTATTTCAAATTCAGCTACGATTTTCTCTCATTCTCATCAGAAACTACGTCTATTCAACAGAGAAATTCAACGGAGGGGTAAAGAGAGGAAGAGTTCACCAGAAAAGAGAATCAATTGCTTGTCATTCCTGCTTTCATCGAAGTCGCCTTCGGGTGATGGCTTTATATAGAGAAGCTGCCGTATTTTACTCCCGTATATGGAGATGCATACGTAGATTATACTTTCTAGAGTTAGTTTTGCCTCCGTCGCGAAGTATGAATGACAGAATGTTTCGCTCCATTGGGCCCACATGTTGAGTGGTCGGATGCCAATTGTTGTAGTGATATCCAATCCGTCCATCGTTTCTGACGGTTAATGTTAGATATTGAGGCCAGAAATAAGGCCAATCCAAATTCAAATGATACACATCAAAGGAAAAGTGAGGATGGAGACATCTACGATTGGAACCTTCTTGGGGCCCACGAAGTTTAGGATCAGGTTTATATTTTGATTTTCGATTCATCCTGGTGGGACTCACCTTATGAACGGTTTAGATGGCATATAAACGTCAACGGTGGGTCTTAGGTGTAACATGATCTATGAAGATGAAGGATAGAGAATGTCACCCGGACATCATGGTGGGCCACAGAGCCTTTGGTTGCACGGGCTCCCAACAACAAACAGTTGGAATGGATCTTGAACGGTTCATCTTCTCGGTACTGTCACGCATAAGTCATGAACCGGTTATCACAATCCACTTCAGTGATAATCCTGAACGTCGATTTATACATTTGAATATGAGCCGTTGTAATATTCTTTTTAGTGTTCTAAATTTGTCAACATATAGTGATATAGTAATGGTAAGAATCATTCAATCCACCTGCGATGGTCCTAATAGCGTAGAATCCAGAAAATGGACGGTCCTGATCATAGGACGATGTCAGCATGTGGGCCCCAATGGGATGACCCATTCTGTCTCAGTCGCGACGGAGGCAAAGAGACGCGATGGAGTCGCTGACTACTCGTTGTACTACTCCAGGGAATGTACTAGTTACGCTTCAGATGTAAGAAGATTCGCGCCAATAGATTGAACAGGTAAATCGCAGCACACGTGCCAATGAAGACACGTGAGTTAGATCTGGTCCACGAATTAGGTGTGTCTGTACGTGAAGTACCCTATCCTCGAGTCGAGACTGGTTGACTCACAGTTCAAGGGCAAGATCATGTTCGCTGCTCGCCTTTGAAACTATGGCCAACTGATGATTGGACAGCCATGTTTCATGGTCAAGGTCATCTTCGCGCTCTCGAGTCTAATTGTTGGCCTGGATCTCACACAGGTATACCCCAGTGGCTCGCGTGTGGAAATCCTGAGGACCAATCATCTTCGATCGTCAAATCCAAGATGTACCGCACGCGTGTCCGTTTTACAGACCCATATCGGTAGCTGCCGTACAGTGTACCGCATGGCACGTGTCGAGTTTTCTCGACGACCACTCATCTTCAAGCGTTGAATTCAAGATGTCTCGAACACGTGCCCGTTTTATGGCCACTGTTCGCTACCGGACAGAGCGGGGGACTCGGATGCAGTAGCGAACCCTATAATGCGAGAGAGGGAGTGGATTAGGTCAGTGGGGTCTACCTTGATGTATCTATTTTGTATCCATGCCGTCCATCCATTTTTTTCGGATTATTTTAGGGCATGATTCAGAAAAATAAATAAGATCCATATCCCAGGTGGACCGTATTTCAACAAATAGTGGTAATTGAATATCCTACCATAAGCAGTTTAATGTTTATGTAGTATTTATTTCTCATCCCATCTGCTGGTAAGGCCACATAAGACTAGTTGAAGGTAATTAAACAAATATCAGCTTGTCCCAAAACTTTTGTAGCCCACTAATTATAATCACCACCATTTCCGATGGTATTGTCTACCAAATAATGGGATCTTTTTCATTTTTGGGATCATTCATTAAAATGATTAGAAGAAATAATGGATGGCATGATACAAAATAGATACGTCAAGGTGGCCCTATGGTAATGGATGTACCATCTTAGGTGATGCCGAAGTATCACCTAAATCTACTCCACAACAAGCTACTGCTTGGATCCTTACTCTTGCTCAGGCAGTAGACTCTTAGAGCCTGTTTGGATTCACGTATAGTATTATATTGTATTGTATTTGGGTACTGTTCATGTATACATTGGATGGTTTTTAGAATACATTAAAATCAATCAGATACTAATCAATGTTTGAATAGGAGGTATTGTTTGACATAGTATACAATACGTTATACATATCAATGTTTGGATAAGATATTATATCTACGTATTGTACAATCTTAATTGGGTCGGGTGGCCTGTTTGACGTATGGAACTTTCTGATTTCTAGCCTAGATGATTTTTACGTTGAAATGTACCAAATGAACGGTCCCGATCTTACATTGCATAGGTACCCGATATCTTGTAATCGTACAAATTTCAAACTTTCATCTGCTGCATATAGCGCAATGAATACGAAGTATTGACGGCAACAGAACCCACCGACAATACTCTACCGTTAGTTAAAATTTTGGTTGGAGTTTGTATTCGCACGCATGGGATTTAACTCTTACTCACTCCAATCCAAACATGGTAAACGTCAAATCATAACCTCTAATACAATACAATACATCCCAAAATGGTATCCAAACAGGCCCTTAGGAGTTTCAACTCCCCGGTCAAGGGTCCGAGTACCCATCGGTGGTGAAATTCGACTAGTGTGTGGGCCTGTGAAGGTGTTTGTGCGTGTTTTAAAAAAAAAAAAGTCATACTACTTAGGACTTGAAAAGCCGTGGGTCCAATGTGAAGTATTTGTTCTATCCACACTCTAAATTCATTTTGTAAACTCGTATTAGGATATGATCACCTAAATGAGGCCGATCCAAAAGAGGTAGTTTGACTAGTGAGCCCCACTATAATATATATGTTTTATTCATGTTGTACATCCATTTTTCTAGATTAATTTAGGGCTTAATTCAAAAAATAGGTAGATTTAAATCTCAAGTAAACCACACCACAAGAAAAATAGTGGTGATTGAATCTCTACCAAACTAGATAAGGAAAATAAATAAATATCACTTAATTCAAAACTTTTGCCGCAGTCTTTAATCAACACTATATTTTGGCCACGACCTTATGCCCTGGTAGTAAATTCATAAGATTTTCAACACAAGGTCACAAGGTCAAGCCCCCAGTGTAGTGTGAGTGCACGATATGTGTGGGGTGTGTAAGTGCATGTGATAAAAAACACTATTTTTAACTTTAATGGTGGAATTCAATCAACATTGCTTTTAATGATGATGTCCACTGAGTTTTCGATCTATCTCAATTTTAGGCTTATGTTGCAGACAGATTCAGAGCTTAAGTGGTATACTAAGTAAATATAATCTTGTTTCAACAATGAGTTCTTGGTATCAATTTTCAAATGAATATTAGTTAATGTAACACACGTTTAGATCCCCCTTTAGGTTTGAACCCCTTGATCTCACAAGACTTTTTAATGGTTGGTTTGTTTCCGTTGAGCTTTGGATCCTTAGCCTCTTTTTTTTCCCTTTCCGACTTATTACTTAAAATGAGATGAAAAAATAAATAGGCGGAAATGATAAAATATATAGTGGAGCCAGCGTAGCTTTGATGACTACTACCGACTGGAGGGGTCACCACAGATTCCGAGTTCGTGAGCTTGTCGGCTAGAAAAAATCTTCGGCACTTCGTGCCACTTTCCTTGACTTTTCCGCGTGCGTTTGCATACTATTCGTATCACCCGCGCAATATAAAGACGTCAATCTAGGCCGTCCAAGTTGCTGGACCCGTTCTTCATGGATTATATCTTGAAATCTGAACTGATCAAAACAATCCTGAACCCTCAATTGATGGCCCAAGAGGATGGTTAGAAAATTTTCGTTTGTCTAAATTTCCTGGGTGAAATTAGATGGCTAAGATCATCTGATCAGAGTCATTTCTGGGCCATGCTCCATCCCGAAAGGGACCCATGATTCGTATGGTTAGATGCAGAAAAACATACATTTTTTCTATCCTTTTCCGTGTGCTGCTTTGGTGGATCCCTGTGGGGATACTCGCCCATCCATTTTCACAGATAATTTTCGAGAATTATCCTCAAAATGAAGCAGATGTAAATCTAAGTTGGACCACACCATAGGAAACAATGGACCATGAAAAAATTATTGTCGACCACAAAATTTTTGGATCAAGCTGATATTTGTCTAGTCCCTTCATCCTGGTCCTTGAGACCTTATCAACAGGTTGGATGGTAAATAAATACTCCAGTGACCCCTGAGAAGTTTTTAATGGTGGGTATTCGTCCATAATTGTTTTCTTTTGTGTGGTCCACCTAAGTTTTGGAACTGCTTGATTTTTCGGATCATGCCCTAAAATGAGCTCTCAAAACAGATGGACAGAGTATATTTAATTTGCATATATCAAGGTAGTTCCACAATCAGGAATCCACAAATGTGGTACATTCGAGATCCACTGAAGCCTTGCCCCTTTTCCGTTATTTCGTACCATCCAGCCTACGCATAAATTTTGCACAGTTTGTTCAATGCTTGAAATGATAAGGTAAGTGTCTGAGAACCAAAATCTGGTAGATCACTTCCCAATGCTGGCGGAGGGGAATACATCAATTAGGACCACACATCTAGTCGATCCTAGATTAATTGTTGAAAAGTACATCAATTAGGATTGTTGGCGGCTCGATTTGTTTTTTATTATGAAAAGATATTAAAATTAATATAACGACCTAACCCAAACCGATCAAGCATCAAAATAAGTAAATATGTTCAATATGAACATATATGACTAGATTTTAAAAAATTAGTCAATTATTCACTCACTCGCATAATTTGATGATGATCACACGAAAATGAGAGGGTGGGTTATACTTTTAAAGATGAATTACTTTTTGTCTTATAAAATAAATGACTTTTAGAATAACAATACAAATTAAATAAAAGTAAAAACTTGCAATTGTGCATTAAAAATAACCGTAGAATTCATTTGTTTTAAGAACTACTTAATATTGAATAAAGAATAAATTTAGTATATAAGCATAGACATGAATTATAATTAAAAATTATGTTCAATATCAAGCTATTCTTAAAACAAGCAGATATGTTTAATATTGATATATATGACTAGATTTTGAGAAATTGGTCAATTATTCAGTCACTTGTATAATTTGATAATGATCAGACGAAAATGAGGAGGTGGGTTATTTTTTCAAAGATGGATTACTTTATGTCTTTCAAAATAAATAACTTTCAGAATATCAGTACAAATTAAATAAAAGTAAAAACTTATAATCGTTAGAATAACTGCATAATGCATTTGTTTTGAGAACTGCTTGATATTGAATAAAGAACAAATCTAGCATATGAGCGTAGACTTAAATTACAACTAAAAATTATGTCTAAGAATTACCATTACTCTTAAGATAAGTGGAGATAAAAAAATAAAAATTGATAAAATTGTTGTTGCTTTGCTTTGTTTTGAGATCGTTGGGTTAGTCTTTCTTTATTATATTTTTCAACTATTTATAAATATATGTTGTAGTTTTCCTCTAAAACTTTCTTTGATTACTAAAATTGTTATATTAATCCAAAAGTCATTTTACGTTTCTTTTTACAATGGTTTCACTTATAAACAGTTTTTGGCTGCTTATTTCACTTTTGTCGACTAAATTTTCATTTTAATTGTCCCCGTAACCTTTTATATCTTAAATAGTTCAACCACACTTCTTACTTTTCAAGCTCTACCCTTTAACAACCATTTACTAACAGCTAAATTTATGTTAATTGTAAGGCTGCAAAAACCATTCCACATCTCCGATCTTTTTATCTCCTTTTTAATCTTCCTACAATGCCACATTGCACCCTTTTCTTGGCTTTCTCATAATTACTAAAAATAAGGTGCAACAAGGATTGTGCAAGATGTGAGGTTTTCATACGTGAATAAATAATGATACCGTCCACTAGAAATACGGTCCTGATTAATACATCCTTTTTCATATGCAGTATACAAAGAGAGCCGTACCGTATGCCCGTTGTACCGGTTGCAGTGGCGGGACTGCATCTGTTCCTTCTCATGCACTTCTTGTTTCCTTATTTTCAGTATTCCGCTGCAACCACTCTTGTCATGGGTTTCTGGTTTCAGCTCTAGATTTACAAAATGAGACCGGTTTCTCTGCAGTGTTTGTATAATAAGGTTGTTCTACAACATGGTTTGTGGTTGTAAAGGATATCCAATCCGTCCAACCTGTGAGCCCCACTATTTTGTCCTTGAATACTAAAAATTAGGCTGATCTAGAACTCAGGTGGCCAACACCATGTAAAATCATGCATAAAATCTCTCAAATCATGTGGTATGGCCGACCTCAGTTTGATCAGGGATTTTTTGTGTGTGGTGTGCACTCATCCTGGTGGGGCTCATCTTGATAATGGATAGGATGGATAATAGAAAGAAAGGGTAGGCCCCACAAATAATCAGAAAATTTTAACGGCGGGCATTCATATCCTAACCTAACTGTTCCCATTGTTCTGGATAGGCCCTCTTATGTTTTGGATAGGCCTGATTTTGAAATATCGGGTGAACTTGAAGGGACTCACCTTACGGAAAAAGTGGGCCCCACATACATCATTGTAACTGCAATAAGACGCAGATTGCGTGCCGTAACTGCAATAAGACGCAGATTGCGTGCTGAGTAACTCAGCCCGTTATAGACTGCTGAGAAAACTCTGTGGGGGCCACCGTGATGTACGTTTCTTATCCACGCCGTCTGTTGGATTTTTTAGCTCATTTCATCATAAAATGCCAAAATTGAAGTATATATAAATCTTAAGTGGACCACACCACAGGAAACTGTGGGTATAATAATGTCCACCGTTGAAACCTTCCTAAGGCCCACGGTGATGTTTATTTGCTCATCTAACCTGTTCATAAGATCAAGCAAACATGGATGAAGGGAAAGCACAAATATCAACTTGATCCAAAACTTCTGGCCCACAAGAAGTTTTCAAAGGTAGGTGTTCAATTCCTGTGTGGTCCACCTGAGTTTTGGCTATGCTTTGATTTTTAGATCATGACCTAAAATGAGCTGGAAAAACGGATGTACCGCGTGGATAAGACACATACATCGTGGTGGGCCCCACAGAGTTTATAGTGTGCTGAGCTACTTAAGTTCCGCAATCCGCGTCCGCTACAATAGTTGCACAGGAACGGCTCTCATAAGCGAGCTTGGCTAAGCGCACACGTGTGCAATAAAGGTTGTGGATACGCCACGCATGTGCAGCATGAAACATACGTGCGAAATCGAATTCATGCATTACGTTGGTGTGCCCTTGTACATTTTTTCTCAAGAATAAAATCAGTTTATGTGGGCCCCAATATAGAAAACAGAAAATCTTCAGCCAAGTTTTTTAAGCTGTACATTTATTTTATAATTTGTGGCCCACATTATCATTGGATCAATCTGATTATTTCCCTATGGTATCAATATAACGTTATTGTTCTGATGGATGGACCGGATCAAGAACCTATCGTGCCATGATTGCACATGTGTGGCGTGTACCTGAGCTTCATTGCACACGCGTGTGGGCTTAGCAAAGCTCCTCGTACTAGAGATAGAAAGAGGAATCATCAGGTACACATGGTTATTCGGATAATAGCCTATTACTGACCGTCCATTTCACCATGTGTCATCATCTCAGGAGACGAAAGTGTATGATGTATAATCCACCGTTGATTTCACAGTAAGACGCGTACGGAATACGTCATCATCTTGAGATATGGATATCTCTGATTTCGAGGTGGATCTGACTGTTGAAGCTCGACGTTCACCTGCAAGTGTAAAGCCTACACATAACCGACCGTTTGTTTCGTAGATTAAAAATAAAAAACAAAAATGAAAAACGATGATGCATTTAATCTTATGGATGTGATTTGTACGGTTCTGAGTCTGAGAGGACCCATATCATCTGATCTGTTGATTCCGATCGTACAATAATGATCGTGGGCCCACATACGGACGGGTCCCATCAGAGATTCACCATGGGAAGATCTCAACCCGGCACGCATGGCACACATGCGTGAGGATCTCAACCGTCCGTTCTAAAAGACTTACCAAAGGATGAGCATTTGGCCAAAATACAAATTAACTACATGTCTAACCCTTCAAACGAGTGAATCTTTAGAAAGAAATGGACGGTACATAAACTACCTCTGTTGACCTTCCATTTATTTTCATCAATAGCCATCCAAACGTACGGTTATAATTGTCCAATCCTTGTGAATTTCTATCTCCTATCCATCTAAGATTTGAACGTTCCAGTGATCGGTTTGGATCTTGTACATAGATGGAAAAGCTCGTCAATCAGGAATTAAAATCATTTATCTGAATTCAACAGCAAATACCCGAGGTTTGAATCTTTTAATCAATGTGATCTTTTTTGGATGATCACTCATCTAAAGTGGATCCCACAATCCAACGGTTCATTTGAGATAATAGGTTCCAATGTCACAATTTATGAGTGCCTGTGTAGGAAGTGTCACACTCCACTAGAGTATCAAACTGCTTCCCTTTATTTTATTGGATAGAAGTGAGGGTGTAGTACACAAAACGACATTATGCATAACATGGAGTACACATCTCGTACTGCATGACACTTGAACAGTAATTTTCGTTGATGTGGGCCCAGCAATCAGTTGCGCTTTCTTGCTATTTTTAGACATTCCTGTATCGATGCCAGTATGGGCGAATAGATCACGCTCACAGCATACGTCTATCATGTGGGGGCGTACCTTGAGGTGTACATGAGTCTAACCGAGTCGAGGCCACTTGCTTAACCCAGCTTGAACTTAGTCCTCGTGTTTGATTGGCAGCTCGGCTTAGTCGGTCAGCAGCTCACGCAGCCGAGCTCAAGTCAAGACTAGTCAAGTTTGGCTGTGCAGCATTTTCACAAATACATGAATTGTGCCTTTAAAATACCATTGCATATGCATATGGTACCAGTGGTTTTACAGCTATTTCATCAAACACCTTTCAAACAACATAAAAATCAATAAAATAAAAAAGGATATTTATTTCATAAACATACATTCCTTGCCACCAGTCATACTTTATTGAGTCATTTCATCAAACACTTAAAGAGAAACATCGATATCAACATAATCGAGTCACCAAAGCAATTCGACTTGAGTTAGATTTAAGCTGGATTCGATCAGAGTTGAGTAGAGCTCAGGTAAGCTCGAACTTTAAAATTTTTTCGAGCTAAAAAAATCAGCTCAACTTGGCTTGAACTCAATTTCAAACCGAGTCGAATCGAGCTTTTTCAAGTCGAGTCAAGAGAGCTAACTTGGTTTGTGTACCTATACACTTCAATCTGTCCGTTCAATTGTGGACCCCATTGTAACACGGCCCAAAATTTACATTCCGTCGACCATCCAATTATTTCCTAACGTAGCGCAAGCCTGGAAAAGGGGTGGAAAATATTTTCTTCCTTCATAGAATATTATTGAAAACCAGGCCCCAACACCCAAGCAATGTGAGGCCATCATGATGTTTGTGTTATCGCAGGGATTCCCATAATCCCAAGATCTGTAGGGCCTACTATAATTATTATGTTATATCTGCTCGTCCATCCGCTTCACTAGTTCATTTTAGGACTTAGATCTAAATTACTAAGGTGTTTGATTTTTCATATATACTTTTAAATGGATAATGAGCATCCTTTTTAGTGTGACGTTGTTAGGCCTGCTATTTGAACCTACTCCCTCATTACGAGGAAAACATAAAACCATTGAACCCACTGTGATTATGCAACTTATCCACACCACCCTCACTTCTGCAAGATCATTTAGGACATGAGCCAAAAAATGAGGTTGATCCAAGGTTCAAGTAAACCACACCATAGGAAACTCTCCTTTAAACACCTACAGTTGAAAACTTTTTAAAGGCCTTTGAAGTTTTGGATCGCGTTGATACTTGTATTTTCCCTTCATCCGCATCAAGTTAAATGACAAACATACATCATGCTGCACCTTAGGAAGAAAATAGCTTTCACTCATGGTCATCATTAATTAGGACTACCTTATGGTATGGCCCACTTAACCTTTTGTTCTAACTCATTTTTTAGCTTGTCCTGAAATATTTAGGTAAAGTAAATGGTAGATGGACAATGTGGATAAGCTGCATGCATCATGGTGGATAAGTTACATACATTACAAATTTAAGTAAACTCTTTTCAAACCTATTTTCAAGGAGAAAATGCTCACTGATTTCTATATCTCAACAAACACGCATAAAAAGTAATAATGACTGGTTTGTATATTTATAGGGAGATTTGAAAAATCTAAAGGGTTGTTTGGCACCATGGATTGGAGGGGATTTGAGGAGGTTTCAAATCCCCTGGGTGTTTGGTAGTAACATTTCAAATCTAAGGGGTTTGCAATCTACAGTGAAAGATTGGATTACACATAAAATCATTTCAAGAGTTGCGGGTGTAGCATGTGTGTCACTATACACTATCATTCTATTGGGCACATGGCCCACTAATGATGATCAGCACCATCCAAACATTGTCCATGTAAATCAGCACCGTCCAAACATTATCCATGTAAATCAACAATTAAAAATCATTGGTTAGTCACTCAGACATGGTCTCATGCTTGTGGCCCATCCAAGACTTGGAATTTCATCATTTTCAAGCAAAGCATATATTTCAGTTGGCTTATTACAACCATCATGTCAAAAATTACATATCTCACTAATTAGAGATATTAAAGTTAATTTGGTAATTAAATTCAAACCCTTGTAAATATACTATGCATATGTACTTTTGGATTAAAGTTAATTCACACTCCAAGGTGCCAAACACACTGGGAGGATTTCAAATCCAAGGGGTTTTTAATCCAGGGGGTTCCAAATCAATGCTCCCAAATAGGCCCTGATGTTTTAATTTAAACCAATCTGA
Source organism: Magnolia kwangsiensis (assembly GCA_037074715.1). Taxonomy (NCBI): domain Eukaryota; kingdom Viridiplantae; phylum Streptophyta; class Magnoliopsida; order Magnoliales; family Magnoliaceae; genus Magnolia; species Magnolia kwangsiensis. The sequence goes on from CM073585.1 coordinate 93,070,735, forward strand.
TTTAAATGATTTTAACTCGCAAGTATACGAATCAGATGTAGATATGGTACGTATTACGAGATCGTTCCCACGAGGATTGGTTATCACAATTCAAAATTTAAGACTCTTCTTAACTAATCCAACGAATGGTTTAACAAACTATTAAGTAAACTAGTATAAATCAATGGAAAATAACTATGAGCAATAACGAGGAAGATTCAATCGATGAGAAGACTAGGACTTTCGAATCCACCCCTAATTATCCTAACTCTTGTTTTATCTGTTGATTCATCCTAATTCAGATTAATATCAAAATAAATAAAGCACACTCTATATCCTTGGTCGGGCACACAGAATGTATAATCCTTTAAAGTATATGGATCACATCTTTCCATCCATGGTCAGGCATGGAGAAATGTAAATCTTGTTTTTTCCTCTATAGGAGACCTGTTCATGGTCAGACACAAGCACGTAGAATAATATTTCAAACAACATCCATATTTAGACTTTGGTCGAGCTCATAGATGGAGAAGTACGGAAATATCAGGAAAGCACACTAGAAAAAGAAACAAATCAATCCAATTAAAATAAATTCAATATAAACAAGAGTCAATCAAATTAGGTGCTTCATCTCAGCCCTAGCTAAGAAGAATTAGCTATCCATAAAATTAATTAGGAAAAAAAAATATAAAATAAAAACATTAAAAACATCTCCTTTATCTCTCTTCTTCCTTCTTCTCTCTCTCTTCTCTTTCTTCTCCTTGGCTCTGGATCTTCCTTTTTAAGGTCTGAATCAATGCTCCCCATGTCCAAAACCTCCTTATATAGCTGCTGGAGTGGTGAAAATTGAATTTGAATCGGATTTGGAAAGCTATGCATGCCTAGTGAAAACTTTTTCGCAGCCAAGTTCGGTGTCTCGAAACACGTCACTTTTCTCGCTCAAATTCTAAATAAACGCTGTCCCTTAGGACTTTCTTGGGTCCTCTACATGATAGACGATTTAGATCTATCATATGATCAAAGATGGTGGGCCAAAACCGCCTGAAAAGGTTAATTTTTGCGGATGTGCGAAACCTTTCGCACCATTTCGTTGTTGTGATCGGTGGGCCCCACAGAAGCATTTTCTGGAAAATTCATTCCGTCCATTGGATTCAGAACGAAATTTTAGTAAAGAATGGGTGGTTTTGAACGTCCATTGATGTGGCCCAGAGAAGAAATCACAAAAGGATCAGTTTTGAATGTTGCAGGATATCCCTTTTGTGGCCTCTGTATCTCACACATGTGTGCGCATGGGTACGAATGGTCAACTTAGATTTGTAGTATTCGCAGCCCTCTACAAGATGGACGGTACGGATTGGCCATACGGACAATAAGTGGGGCCCATAACTAGTTACAAAAAGGGCTAGCGGACGATTACGCAGCCAAAAAGGAAATTTCCTTTTTTTTTTTTTCTTAAAGACAGTCGCGGGTCAGCGCCCGCTTGGACCGAACTGCTGGTCTGATGCACAGCGAGCGTGTGTATTCTATGTACATATGTTATACATGTAGGGTCCACAGTGATGTTCTTAAAAGATCTGAACCGTCCATATGTTTTGTCTCCTATATTAAGGCGTTGAGACTAGATTTGAAGCAGTTCCAGATATTAGATGGGTCCCACTTAATGAATTAATAGGTTGATTTGCACGTTGGGCCACTTCCCGAGATATCCAATGGGTAAAATTTTACGTGTACGGTTAATTTATGGCCCTTATCACATGTATAAAGTTTCGAACCAATCAGATGGTGGGAACCCTATGATCTTGCATTCTGGCTGGTTTTCTGGCCCGTTTAATGAAAATAGCTTGATTTCCTCAGATCCTCGGCGTGTAAATCCATCAATTTTGGTCTCATGGGGTCCGTATTTTACTTTGGTTACTTCAGAGCGTCAAATCCACGCTTTTAATATCCTTTTTCAATTAACGCTCCCTATTACATCCTGCAACAAAAACATAATTAAAATATGACATTAAGCATTATCATGTACGTGAAATCAGGCATTAATCGGGGTCTAATATGTAATATTTGACCCTCATCAGAAGTCCAATACTTAAGTGAGTCACATAGAAAGAAATGGTGCACGGGAATGGAAACACACAACCTTTGAATCTTTTTGAGCACAAAAGTGATGTTCATATGCCATTAAATGGGTTCATGAGGTGATTCCCACTTAGATATTGAGAAAAGCACAAATATCAATTTGATCCAAAACTTCCATGGCTTCAAAAAAGGTTTCAAATGTAGGCATAGTCCCCATTGTTTTGTGTGGTTTGGCTTGTTTGTTATTTACAATGCTACAAGTGAAAATGCTTGGTGGTCTTAATATGACTCAAAATAGATATTTTTAAATAATAAATTTTACTAAAACCAATAAAGATGTCTAAATTAATTCAAACTCCTGAGCTACAGGGCTAGTCTTATTTAACTTAAATAAATGCTTTAAAATTAAAACATGACTTTTAAAATCTTAAAACAAATAAAAATAACAAATGTAAAAACTATTACAAAATGTTAAATGAACAATTCCAATATTTGATAGTAAAGTTATAGTTGGAAAATTATAGTACGGGTTATATCGTTTTGCTCCATCACAACCAAATAAATTCATTTCCTAATGCTACATTAAATTTGGAGCTTGGAGCATTGACATCTCTTTTTTACCAATCATCCAATCTGAATTCCAATGCCATTTGTGTAGTTTATACAGGTGTGAACATAAGCCATTGCAAACTTGATTCCCCACAATCTTTTTGTCCATTCAATGTGGGGAAGGGGGCCAGTGTGGCCCACCACTTGATTATTTCTCCTTTCCACTTATTAGCTGAAATTGTAATATCTAAGTTGGCCAACCATAAACTTTAAAAGGCACGTGGACAGAATAGAAAGGACATTATGGTCTCTTTCAGGTGTACCAACAAATGGTGCTTGATGTTTTGGCTCATGAGAAAAATAAGAAGAATGATTAGATACAACCTTGTGGGCCCTTTGCATGTAGAATATCCTACCCGTACAAAAGGTTGGCTGCACAATAATGATCTATGAAAATCAGGATGATGCACAGATGGAGCAGATTAATACAAAGAAAATATCAATGGTCAGATAATGGTACGACTTAGTGTAATGATATGACTTAGTTTCTGAAGCTCATGTTAGGATGTGAGCTCAAAAATGAGATAGATCCAAAGCTCAGGTAGGCCACCCCACATGAAACAATGGAGATGGAAGACCTTCCTGGACCTCAATTGAGATAGAAGACCTTCAAAAACTTCTATGAGTTCCAGAAGGTTTCAACGGCAAGCGTTCAGTCCCCATACCACCCTAATCCTAATATCTATGAGCTCGAGAAGGTTTCAAGGGTAAGCATTCGGTCCCCATTTTTTCTTCTGTGCTTCTACTTGGATTTTGGATCTGCCTCGCTTTTTGGCTTACATCCTAACATGAGCCAGTGGAAACAATGAATAGAGTGAATGTCATGGAGACATTACATTGAGATTTATGTTACAGGAAACTCATGTCTTTTCATCCGTTGCCCGTTGAAGGAATTTTTCAATGTGATTGAAAGGAGGGCCATGGTTTGTTAGTGTAGGCCAATTGATTGGTCCATCCTATAATGGGTAGAAAATTCCCCAAAAAATTCCCTATGAGAGAATCTGAACCTTTCAGTTTATGGCCCATAGATGGACAGTTAAGAAGAATAAAATCCAATGTTGACCACAGGATCTTCCAATCTATTAAATTTTTGGGACATGGTCATCTACAATGGGACTCAACAGATCAACTCTATAGAATCATAAACCCCACTTGTTAGAGCTGAAACCTCAAAACCCATATACAAACAAGTCATTCGATACTCTAGTAGAGCATGACACTTGATACGCATGCACTTAGAAATTATACACTGGCATAGGTCAACATAAATTAAATCAATTAAATTATGGAACCCGCTTTGACTAAGTCCCTATTTCCTAATAAGATTGGTCGAACAATCTTAACCTTTTGTTGCCGCCAGATTTTGATCAACAGATACAATCAATGTAAAAGTGCACCATCTGATGGACCTATAAAGAACAGGGGAGATGAGGACAATAGGGGTGCCGGTGGCCAACAGTAGACCCTTTGATGCCTACCTATAAAGAACAGAGGAGATGAGGACAATAGGGGTGCCGGTGGCCAACAGTAGAACCTTTGATGCCTAAGTTAGGATAGTGGATTCTAATAAAAGGTGGAGGGACAGGATTTTTATCTTACCTTTCTTCGTTTAGGGTAGTTGTATATATAGTCTTCTAACGGTTTTGAACCTATCGTCTAGAAATGAGATACGCTAGAGTGTTTTTGTTTTGATGGGAAACTGCCTCTAAAGATGTTGTTGAGTCCACATCTATCAATGCAATCGTTGGCCGAGGCCAAGCCGGTTCCTCCTCTCCTGAGTTTGGGGTGCACTCCCCTTCGAGTTATTCATAACAGCCTGGTCAGCTCGGGGTGCCGAGGAGCTTGGGGCTTGAGCTCCTTCCCTTATGTGTCGTAGGCATTCCTGGTGAGGCGAGTCCTTTACCACCGTGCTCTGTCCTTGGACAACTCAACTTGGGAGCTCATATTTGCGTTAGAGTAGCTCCTCGTCTCCCTCGATGGCCCTTCTACTTGGACCATTTCCACCCTAGCTTGAGGTCTCCCTCGGCTCAGAAGCACATTGCTTGTAGTTAGACGATCGTTCTTTCCGTGTGAGGGCCCAGTTCGATTTTCCCCACAACACTTTCAATTCATAGACACTTGTTTATCAAAACATATTCATTGCATAGTTTTGATTTTTAACCGTCCAATAAATGTCCGCCAATCCAGGTTAATCATACATCTAAACTGGGACCCTTGGACCGTTTCATTGGATTACTTACATGCCACAGATGCAATTAATTGCAAGTAATTTTTAATATGTGTCAACTATCACACTGTCTGAGAATGTCAGGATTTTATAAAATTTTTTTTTTTAAAATTAAAAAAAAAAAAAAAAACAACTCCAAAAAGGAAGATATGTTAAAAGTAGAATCTTCTTCTTCTTTTGTTCATAATCCTTACTGAATAGCATTATGATTCATGGGGATTTATATATTAAAACCATAGTGGCAGACATTGCTAGCAAATAGGCACTGGTGGTCCATGGGCATACCTCCCCGACACACCTCACATGGGCACGTGTTAATCAAGACAGATGATTTGGTGGGCCATCAGTTGAATGGTTTATCATCATCGTTATTGCTGTCTTTCTCATCATTACCTCAACTGATGATCGACCATCGATTTGATGAATTCCATCTGTCCAGTCAATCTCTGTGTAGCCGTATTTTGATAAGTGAATAAGTCTTCATATCTTCTCATTGACTCGATCCGAATCCATGGTCTAAGTTCCTATGTATTTTTCTCATCTTTCTGACCATTCAATACCATTAAAATTCCCTTACTGTACAGACCCACGTGATGATTCTCACCTCAAGTAATATACAGTCTGTATAGTACTACTTGGGTTTCATTTTATACAAGTGGAGGGTCATGGTGGGCCAACTGTGGATGGCCCATTTACAAAAATCTTCAAAATAGAATATTCTTCATTAGGAAGACTAATAAATAGACCGCAAGGAAAGAAAATACAATAATCATTCACACTCAACAAAGAAAAGCCTTAAATATTAGGGGCAACTTTTGGTGAGTGCATTTAAAAATAAGACATATTATAGGTAAAAATGGATTGACCAGATGAAAGCCATTGATTTGGTGGGCCAACTGTGGATGTCCCATTTACAAAAATCTTCAAAATGGAAAATTCTTCATTAGGAAGACTAATAAATAGACCGCAAGCAAAGAAAATACAATAATCGTTCACACTCAACAAAGAAAAGCCTTAAATATTAGGGGCAACTTTTGGTGAGTGCATTTAAAAATAAGACATGTTATAAGTAAAAATAGACTGACCAGATGAAAAGACTTAAAGACTATAAATTGTTTGAGGGCTGAAAAATCACTCCAACTTCGGCCTCGGGTACCAACCTTAGCTTCTCAGGAATTAACTTTGGATGTCGACCTCGGAAACTAACCTCGCCCTCGGGACAAATACACTTAGAATATATAAAGATATGATTATCTTTCAAGATATTTGTTATTAAAATATAATTATCCTCCTAGATATTTGATATAAAGATAAGGTTTTCTTTGTCTACTTATTGTGCAGGTATTTAAAGGTCTAAAAAAGATAAACCAAAAGACCTATCATGTCAAACCAATCTCTTTTGGAATCCTAAATATGATGATACCACCAATCGCTTCAATCTACATGTCTTTCTCCCATCAATCGATACTAGTTGTATCCGATGAGAAATGCGAAAATTTTGGATCTTAACTCGATGGGACATTACTACCGCTAAAACATGAAAGAATTGAAATCTTAGATCAAAACACTATGTATAGATGATATAAACTGCCTACACAAGAATTCTTGAACGGCAAACAACTAGAGCCTTACTCATTACGTTAAACAATTTCTAGATCATTAACTGTAGGCTTCACGTACAAAGTAAAAATCCAATCCTACAATAAAAGTTGTGAGCATTTGATCATTTTGAATTCTCATATGCTAAGATTATCCCCTAAGAAAAGAAAGAGGTCGAACAAAAGTAAGAGATTTGAAGAAGACTCGTAGAAGATGGAGAGCAAGAAGAACAAAATAGAGAGTAGATTAAAAGAATATGGTTCAATTGATTTTTTGATGTAAGACTATTTCTAGTAGTTGAAATCATCCTCCATTTGAAAATTCAAGACATTGTTAGAAGATCAAGGCCAATCTACAAGAATTTTGGTAAGAATTTCTTACATCTTTCAAATTCCAACATACTTATTGTAATTTTTGTTTATTCAATGAAAAAGACATTAAAATGTTTTAGTCTTTTATAAATTTGCTTGAAAACTCAAAAATCGGGTTAAGAAGAAGTGCATGATATCTTCTTTTCTTGTAATTAGATCCCTTACATTGGGAATTTTCTAATTCCACATGCCTGTGTAGCTATACACATCCATCTATAAGCGCACATCTTACATTATAACACTGCATGAGATCTAATCTTTTTGCAAGTGAGATACACTTTTAGTTCTTTTGATATAAATTTCAGGCCATTTCACATCTTTGGAACCCAGGTATCAATATAAAGTAATGGCTACAACCAAAAGTAATTGCCAATTTACTTTGTACTCCGTGGCCCACTTAAAACATTGAAATTGTCTGATTTTTTGGGCCTATGATCTGAGTACTATTTCCAACCTTATAAAAGGTTCAGATCTCACACACCAGTTTAATATTTGTGTGCATGGTTAGGTGTGGATATGTGCTGATCTTCATGTGTGTGGGATTAGCAAACTACCTAATATCAAGCATCCTCGATTAGTCTTGTTTGGACTTGGCCAGTGTCAGTCCGAGCCCAGCCCAGCGGGCATAGTAGGATTTAAGCCCAAGCCTACCTTGAGCCTGTGATGGGCCAAAATGAATAGGCTTGAGTTCAGCCCTATAAGTTAATAATCACCCGTCGGAGCCCAGCCCTAGCCAAGTCTAGACTTGCCATCTTTAAAATTTGAAAAATGGTCTGAGAGAATGTTAATTAGAATTAAACTAATTATTTTTTTAAATATTAATTATTATTAATATGATATTTAATTTAAATTAGTTATTAAAATTTTATATATATATATATATATATATATATATAAAGGATATAACTTTTGAATATATCCTTAGAAACAATAGATGAGTTTGACTTGAGCCAAGCTAGTGGGTCTTTATCATAGTCCAAACCTAGCCTAATATATCAATTAATAAATGATCCACTGGCTCTCTTTATAGTAGATACACTGGACATTATTGGAAGTATGTGTACAGTGGAATGATCGCAAGGAGAGGAAGTACTTAATTTTCTGAGATCAGTGATTTAGATCGTTGATCTGATGGGCCCATCTGAAGCCTGTGGATGGAAGATGATAAAAAAATCTTCAAAGTTGATAATTCTGAGCCTTCAGTTGTTGCCCATTAGATCAACGGTCTGGATCAATTAACCATTGGCCTCCCTGTGTGACGTATGTGCATTACCGAAAGGTAGTGATCCTTAACATTCGATGAGGGTCCACGAATAGATGGTTAAGGAAATAAATGGCCCCAAACGCTCACGTTCAAAATGAAGCCAGCTAGGGATGCGACGGACGCGGATTAGCTACTGACAGGTTGAGTAGACTCTCCGCTGAAGTGACGTCACCAAATTTTGTGGGCCCCACCATGATGTAGAGCGGGTCGCGGACAATTTCATGGCCAAGATGGATCAGAAAAGGCATGGTCGGCGACAGAAGTGATCCGGACCATCGGACCTCAGATCGGGCGTATCTCACAATCCGGAATGAGTTATCCAACATAAAATATATGATTTTGGGGTAGAATGAGCTACTTTAGCCAACCAACCCATCTATGCCGGGTTGCGCAGCTCGGATTTGCGAGAAACCCCCTGATCGACAGTCATTTCCTCATTTTAAATTTGTTTTTACTGTAAATAGTAAGTTTTAGTTTGAGTATAACTTTTTATCCGTTGGGCTTTAGGAGTTGTGTCCAACATGAAAAGTGCTTAGGATAATTAGGAGAACGGTTTGGTGAAGCCAAATAGGACACTTACTATTTTTGGCCAAAAACCTTGCGCACTAGTAGACATCATGACCGTCTATAAATAGTAAGTTTACTCTTTATAATAAGTTGCGAATTCTAAGAGTTTTAGTTGTAGTTCGAGTCTGATTTCTTTCTTATTGCTTGGTTTCCTTATTTAAAGGGTTGTGAACTCGATTTTAGGGATTCATTAATCAATTTCAAATTTATTAGAAATTATTCTTATTTTCTACTTGCTTTCCTCGTGGATTCGAGAAGTCTCTGTGAGGAGTCCAGAGAAGTTCGGTGAATTCGGAATATTTATCATCTTGAGGAAGACGGTACTCGACCTCACGTCCTTCCCCGCGTCACACCATGAAGTATGTTTTGTATCCACACCGTCCATCCATTTGTAAAGATAATATTAAGGCATGATCCAAAGAATGAGTCATATCCAAAGCTCGAGTGGACCCCACCACAGAAAACAGTAGTGAGAGTGACACCCACCATTAAAAAGTTCTAAGGGCTACAAAAGTTTTCGATCAAGCTGGTATTTGTGTTTTCCTTTCCTTCATGTCTTCGTTAATATATGAACAGGTGGGATCTCAAATAAATATCATGATAGACCTTCCGAAGGTTTCAACGGTGGTCGTCACTCTCCCCACTGTTTTCTGTGGTGGGGTCCATTCCATCATTGGATCTACCTTATTCTTAGGAACATACCCTAAAATAATCTCTCCAAATGTAAGTACGGTGTGGATACAACACATACATCATGGTGGCCCCACATAACTTGGTGACGTCACTTCATTAGGAAGTCTCGCGCGTCAGGATGCAACTGCGTTTAGGGCAGCAAGGGGCTCCGTGGGACCCACCATCAGGTCAGGTTTTTATCTCAATTGTCCACTCATTTTACCATTGCCCATGAACCCAAAAATGAGGCAGACTAAGTCTTGCCCCGGTGTTAGACTCACAAGAGTTCGAACACAGGTCAAGGGTCTGAGATTAGTCTAGTTGATACTTGTATTCATGGGGTAGGACGGTAGACAAACATCACAGTGGGCTCTGGGAAGGTTTTAAAAACTCAAAATAGTGAAGCAAATTGAAAGCTCAAGTCGAACACAATAGAAAATATTAGTGAATGAAGCCCTATCATTAAAAACTTCTTAGGGACACAAAAGTCTTGATTCAGGTTGATATTTGTGTTTTCCCTTGATCCATGTCTGATTGAACTTATCAACAAGTTGAATAGCGAAGGTTTCAATGTTTGGTGTCATTATCCCCATTATTTCCTGTGGTGTGGTCCACTTAAGCTTTAGATATGCTTCATTTCTATAATCATGCCCTAAAATGAACCGGAAAAATGGATTGACGGTGTGGATATAAAACACATACATCACAGTAGGCCATCACCCAATCCGCTTCCAGTTTAGTCTGGGAGGTTTCAAGGCCATCGTCCATCCGTGAAGGGCTACATCAGATAAACGATCTGGATCATTGATACATTGGCCATCAAATTGTCCAAAGATATAGTACATGTCCTCGCAACGAAAATTTATGATCTTTTCTAATACCTTGTCCAATGTCGAGCTCGCTACCGGGAAATCGAATTCCTTTTATCATACTAATTAAAACTCAATTGGGCTAATCGTGAATATATGTGGTTTATCCACACCATTCATCCGTTTTTCCTGCTCATTTAAGGGGTTGATCCCAAAATTGAAGTGTATCCAAAGCTCAAGCCGACCACACCACAAGAAACAATGGGTATAATGATTTATACCAATGAAACTTTTCTAGGCACAAAGTAATGTTTATTTGTCATCAAACTTGTTGATAAGAAACACAAATATTAGCTTGATCCAAAACTTTAGATATGCTTCATTTTTTGGTTCGAGGCCTAAAATTATCAAGTAAAATGGATGGATGGAGCTGATAAAATACATAAACCAAAATGGACCCCATAGAATTTAATCAGCACACGTGATGTTAGATGGAATTAGGTGGGATTGAATTGCATTTAATTCTTTTAGAAATTTTCATGAATTTTGAAATTTACTAAGGTGTACAAGTGACCGACGTCTATTGTGAATTTCACTGTTGATTACAATTCAACGGTCTACCAAATTGAATTTTACTTAATCCAATATTTTTCTCACAGCAAGAATTTTATCCCAAACATGAGAATTGGATAGCCCTGGTACCATAGTATTTTCAAACATGCAATCATTATTTAATAAAGATGTTAATTTCATCTAATATAATTCCAACTTAATCCTCTACCCACTCATATGTCGATTGCATCCTACCCCATCTAGTATGTCTATGGAGGGGCCATCGTTATGTGTATACTTATCCATTATGTCCATATCTTGTCTCCAATCATTTAATGCTCCTCAGTTTGATATGGTCCACTTAAGCATTGGATCTACCTAAAAAATGGATTAAAACTTTACAATGATCAAGAAAATGAATGAATAGTATGAATATACAGGTATATCAACTCCTCCCATGGATGGACATGGATTGCATCCTATCATCACTCGTCTGTAGCCCCAAATGGGCACTTCTATGAGCAGGCCCACCATGATGTATATGTTATCCACGCCTCCATTCCTTCTCTCATATCATTTCAAGGTATATGCATAAAAATGAAGTAAATCCAATGCTTAAGTGGACCATACTAAAATAATAAGCTTGGTTACATTAAATCCAGAAAGCATTAAATGCAAGAGTAATTTGTAGTATGTTCCAATCGACCATTGGATGTATTTTATTTTTGTCTTCATGTATTGAAATGATATGAGAAAAGGGATGGAAGGCATGGATAAACAAATACATCTAGGTGGGCCCACCCATAAAATTTCCCATTCAGAGCTAGAGATAGGCGGGGTAAGACGCAATTCGCGTCCTCCATAGATCCACCAGAACAATAGGAAAAGGACACAATCCACGAGCATGGATTAAGTACTACCCTACCCATTGGGAGCTCAAGACTAGCAAAGGCTCCAAGGGCCACTAAAGGGCAACCATGTATGAATTTTATTCATATTGTTCATCCATTTTTTTCATAAGAAGCAGTGGTGCTAAGGAGACCAACCATTACAAAACCTTCTTAGGGTTCGCCAAGTTTTTTACTTACCATCCAACCTTTTGATATGGTCTTATAGACCTGGGGGCGTTTGACACAAGGCATTAGATGGGATTAGGTTAGATAGAATTCCATATGGTCTCATGCAATTCCATCCAGTAGGTGGGATGGAATTGCATCCGGTCTCATGCAGGATTTTCGTAGATTTTAAAATTCAATACACACGTGAGCCCCACATTGATGCATGCATTTATCCATGTCGTCCATCCATATGCACCATTTACACGTGACATTATGGTAATATATGTGTGCAAGTGAATGACATGCATTTTGAATTTGATCAGTTGATTACAATTCCATGGTCTACCAAACATGATTTTACTTAATCTCATATTTTCGGTAGCAAAATTTTTATCTCAAACATGGAATTGGATGGCTATAATACCATGGTATTTCCAGACATACAATTATTTTGTAATAATGATGTTAATCACATCTAATACAATTCAATACCATTCAATTCCACAGACCAAACAAGCCTAGGTGAATTAAAAAAACTTTTGTGGTCCCTACGAAATTTTTAACGGTAGTAATTTAATTCCCACTGTGTAGTTCATTTGAGCCTGGATGGTAGCGATTTTTGGATTCATAATTTAAAATGATATAGAAAATTGTTGTACAGTGTGGATTTCATACATCACAGTGGCCCCTCTATGGCCATCGAGCCTTCACTAGTCCCGAGCGCCACAATCCGTATTCTTCCTACTTTTGATTGGTTGTTACACTGTTACGGACCACTTATGAGTTATTTTTTTCTTAACACTCGACACGAATATTCGTGTGCATGCAAAAACTGTACATGTGTCACATATGTATGTTAAAGATAATTTTCAAACTATATAAACATGGTAGATGGGCCACATATCACATTAATGGATCATCCTAAACCTTTGATCAATGGAGATTCTTTTGTAAATTCCGAACCGTTCACTTCTCATTCTAGTTCTGTCACGCCTCGAAATTCGGGTATCTAAATAAAGTATTTGGGACCCAAATCCCAAGGTTCGTACGTTATAATATAATGATATTTGCTATAATCCATGTGATTCAATCAATTTCAATAAATATTCAATGTCATCTAAAAGAAAATACTGTTGAAATGTTTATTAAATTCATCTCTTTTGATATATATATATATATATATATATATTAATTACATTGAAATTTGGAATATAAACTAAACCTAGATAACAAAAAACTGAATTGAATTTAAATTAAACCTAATTTTTTTAAAAAATAAAACTAATAATAGAGGCCCGCCTGCTCATAGTATTCCAGCTCTACACCTATGTATTTTTTTAGTAGGATGAGCATAACAGCCCAGTAGAATCATTTCTTACCCAAAAGTTAACATGTTCAGATAATATCAATTTTATATATATATATATATATATATATATATATATATATATATATATATATATATATATATATATATATATATATTAATTACATTGAAATTTGGAATATAAACTAAACCTAGATAACAAAAAACTGAATTGAATTTAAATTAAACCTAATTTTTAAAAAAAATAAAACTAATAGTAAAGGCCCGCCTGCTCGTAGTATTCCAGCTCTACACCTATGTATTTTTTAGTAGGATGAGCATAACAGCCCAGTAGAGTCATTTCTTACCAAAAAGTTAACATGTTCAGATAATATCAATTTTATAACAATGAAGAAAAATAAAATACAGATAATGAATTTAAGTAACTGAATTGTGAAAATGTGATGCATGTGATGTTTTCATTGAATACTCATAACATTTATGTCATTTCTTACAATATCGTACTCAAGTGGATGGTTACATTGCATTAACATCCACACACTAGTATCTCATGGTGATTAACCCACTTATACGTTAGCTGGTCAGACTACTGCTCCAGTTGTACCTTTGATGTATGTCTGCGCACACAATTGTACTCATATGCTATACACAAAAGAGACTCAAAAGGATCCTGTGGGTTCTAGGGTCTTTCACCTAAGGGACATGATTACCCATGTAACGTCCTATCCAACCAGAACCGTGTCATAAGGCGTCCACGTAGAATTTGCTACAGGACTGTTCACTTAAACAGCTTGTATGTGGGGTACCACCAACAAATTAACCTAAGTTGGCCCATTAAGGCAGACCAGTCTGGTTAAGATCGGACCGAGCGCGGGCCGTCAAGCCAGATAGTCCGTTCGAACTTGGCAATAGCCCGTGCGGGCCGTACAACAGCCGAAGAATGTCAGAAAAATCTAAGAATTGGAAAAACTATAGATCTCACTTGGCTTGTGGTCCCTTGCGAACCTCGGATTCAGTAGAAGTCTAAAAATTAATTATCTGCACCGTCTTAACGGCACTTGCCGCGCGCAACTCACTTAGCCTTGACCTAAAGGATAGAACTTAAATCTGACACTTTTAAATGAAACTAAGATATTAGGCTTTGCAGCCGTCGGATTTCTTCTACATTTACGGTGAAGGCCTAAAATATTTTTCTACACCCGTCCACAAAATCTGGAACCCGATCGTGAAACGGTGACCATTGATCGTAAATTGAACATTTGCGGTAAAACCCTACATTCGTTTGCCTTCAAACTTTGCACGACGCTTCATTGGGCTATAAGGCTCCTATCCTAGAAATTTATTGGCAAGGGGGGCATCAGAACCCCCCCAACAGCCAGAATGGACCCCACATGGCCATTTAAATATCAGAATCGTACGATAAAATCCCGTGTCCGTTTATCTTCAAATTTTGCACAGTCTCTCATTGGGCCATTGGACACGTACACACCAAATTTAGTAGCCAGAGGGGTGACAAAGCTACCCCAAAGCCTAAAGGGGGTCTTAGAGGGTCATTGTAGGAATAATGTTAAAACTTAAGGTCATTTGGCCCAAACCTAGGAAATAAAATCCTCTTTGACTTTCTCTCTCACTCACTTCCACAAGAGCAACAAAGGAAAGGAGAGAGTGAAGAAAGAAGAGAAAGAAAAAGGAGAGGAAAGAAGAGAGTGAAGGTAGGCAGTAGTTGAAGGTGGGGCCCTAGGTAGGTCAAGTCTTGCAACTCCTTCTCTCTTCCTCAAGAAACCCCACATCCACCACTCCAAGCTCAATTTCTAACCGATTAGAGAGATAAACACCTATCTTTTAGTAATCCTTTTTGTTGAAATAGGTTTTTGCATGTAATCCTATAATGCAAGTTCATTTGACTCAGGATCTCTACGAATCCACCCGCGAGTCTAGCAACCGCAGATCGTTTCCTAGAGCTTTCAACGATCCATAGGTACGGATTATTATTTTTACGTGGCCTAGTACCAAATTTAGTGTGAATTTAATGATTATAAATGTTTGGGTAATGTATTTGAATAATCTAGATAGAACCTAGTCAAGACCTTATATGATGGATCCTCTCAAATGACATGAAATGATTACGTATTGTTATTGTTCCTCACATGCTTGGGCATGAACTTGGTGATTGCATGATTCATCTCATACTTGATATTTTGAATAATGTTTCCTTATAGCATGTATGATATATTAACCCTTGTTTTATTTTTATGTTATAAGATATATAATTCTTAGTCTCTTCGCTAACCCCACGCAACACACATACACATTCATTCCATAATATTGTTAGTATTTGCATTTATAAAAAAATTTGAAATTCTATGTTTGATGTATGAGTGCATGACATCACTTGTGTTAGATGATAAATTTTGAATTGTTGAAGTGTTATTGAATACCATCAAATTCCTAGGTTGGTCAAGGAACTGAGATGAGAGAGGGTGGTCCCGTTGATAGGACTATCCTGAGGCTAAACCAGTGGATTTGGGCGGGTGTGAATGGGCGATAGTATTTGAACTACATGGGTCGCTTGTACTCGATGTCATCCGTCACGTACTCGCCTGAACCGCATGGTTTAGTTTACTTACCGACCAACCATGTTTGTTAACCATGTCTTCTCACGCCTGAATGGAACATAAAACACCCTTCGCCCACTGAAGCCTATCAATAACCACTTAAAACTGATCCACCGTTTCGAGAGCCGGGCATGGTGAAATGGGACACTGTGTCCGAGTTGTTAGCTTACACTGGGGTGACGAGCCTCCCTGTAGTGACCGCGAGCGATCCCACTTTTCAGCACTCCCCATGTGCTTGAAATCGATGATGAGAAACCCGAAGAGATCAAGGATGGCGGGGTCCTGGCCTCGCACGTTGAGGGGTCTTGGCCTCGTAACCAATTGAGGGCATTGATATCGTGGGGCGTACTAGTTTCTTTAATCTGCTGGTTAAATGAAATTAATTAAAAATCTGGCTAACACGATCACAATTGCATCGCACTAGTTAAGTTGGCGACTCGACAGTTGATGTCGCAATGAGGGAGTGTTGGTCATACACGATCGTTAGAGGGAGTCGCTCGAGGGAGCGTTGTTGTGAGGTCATGCATCATATCATTTATTATGCACATGCATTAACAAGATTAGTTAGGTGTTTATGAATATTTATCTTTCATCAAATTCATCATAAAATTGATACTTTTAACTTAAGACTAATAGCACCCACTGAGTTAATCACTCACTTGCACTCTGGGACGGTATTTTAAAACAACAACCAGACTCTTTAGTAGTTGCAGGTGGCACTGAGTTCGAGGAGTTGAGCAGTGCTGCATTGACTAGAAGGATGAGTCATCCTACTTGTAGCTGATGGGCGGCTCACCATAGATTTAACATCCTATTTTAGATCGGTGGACTCAGCGCAATATTCTTCTGAACTTATCATTCTTTTATATTTTTGGTAGATAACGCCTTGTGTGACCCACTGATATTTTTAGACATGTATATATATATATATATATATATATATATATATATATATATATAGAGAGAGAGAGAGAGAGAGAGAGAGAGAGAGAGAGAGAGAGAAGAGAGAGAGAGAGAGGAACGCTCACCTGCGAACCGGTTCGTACGTACTACGTACGAACTTTTTTGAGAACCCATCATAGGTGATGTGGATCCTAAATCTAAACCGTTCATGTGAAGCAGCACCCCGTGAAACCTCTCTGGCCAAAATTTTAATTTGATCCAAAACTTGATGGGCCATGAAATATGAAAACAGTTTCCTCCCTTGATTTGCATTTCTCTTTGCTATGACCCACCAACATTTTTGAAAAAAAACTTCGGCCTTGGGGGTTTCACGAGGTGCTGCTTCACATGAACGGTTCAGATTTAGGATCCACATCACCTATGATGGGTTCTCAAAAAAGTTCGTACGTAGTACGTACGAACTGGTTCGCAGGTGAGCGTTCCTCTATATATATATATATATATATATATATATATATATATATATATATATATATATATATATATATATAGGTACTTTTATTTTAATAGTTTAATTGTGTTTGTGATTTATGTTTCAAGTAATTTCATGCTGTTCATTAAACAAGATTAATCGCAAAACAATAAAATTGGTTATAAGTAATACCTGAGAACTTGGGAGTCGAGTGTATGCACGACCCCCAATTTTCAGGGCGTTACACCATACTTGCTAGCTTTAGGGTCTCTTACCCAAGAGACACGATCGCCCTACTTGCTGATATGACTATATTTTTTTTTTTCTCATAATTAAATAATCAATAGAAAAGCATAAATAACATGGATAATTTTAAAATCACCAAAAATAAACAAATAGTAATTTAATAAATCAAATTTCTACACTATGATGCAAGTTCTATACGAGGTGCATAAATTCGATGTTATTAAAATTTATTTTCTAACATTTGTTAAAATATTAAGTTGTTTTCTATAATAGTGTTAAAAAATTTACAAGAAACTCTTGAAAATGCTGGAATACTAATTTTGTCTCAAAATTTGAATTTATTTATTTATTTACAATGTAAATAAATTCTTTTATTCAAAATTTAAATTCCTATTTATTAATTTATAAAAGTTTAGTTATACCTTATATTTAAATTATTATTATTATTGTTATTTTATTTTCATAACTTAAACTATAGTTTAAATTAGAATAATAATTATAAGTTTGAATTAATATCATATTAAATTTTGACTTAATTAATTTAAGAAATCATACAAGTGAGAGTTCATAGTACTTACCAAATAACTAAAATTTTGAACTATAATTAATTATTTTTAAGGCCTTCAAAGTCATCTTGAATTTGAATTTAAATTTACATTAATTTAATTATTACAATAAAAAATAATAATTTTTAATTCTCAATTAGTATAACTAATATTAATTCTCAAACTCTAAAAATTAAAATTTTAATTTAACTTCTTGTTAACAATTTAATTGTAACCACCTTACTTTAAATTAAATTAATCAATAATTTTAATATTTGAAATTTCACTCGATCTGGATTAATTTAATTTAATTAATTATTACTTACGAAATTAAATGCATATATTAAACAAGATTTAAAATTTACAAGTTAATTTAAGTTATTAATTCTATTTTTTAACTAAAAATAATTCTGAGTTAAATTCAACAATTCTAATATAAAATAATAAAATCTATCTGCATATATTATATTACATCTGACTTAAATAATTCAAAACTTACTTTGAACATATTATATTTTTAATAATTTACCTTTATATAAATAAATTTTAAAATTTATGAATAAGTCATTTTAATTTTAATATTAACAAATATTTTTCATATATAAAATTTCTAAATTAAAATATAAACTTAAATAGATTATTTATTTTATTCTGTAATTATATATATATATATATATTCTCTCTCTTTTCAAAAGACAGAGATAAAACAATTAATATTTACTTTAATTAAACAAAATTTAAATCAAATAGTCTAATTCAGAATTAAAATTTAAATTTAGTGAATTTAATTTAATATACCTAAAACTAAATTTTAGAATTGATGTTAGAATAAAATTGAACTTTATGAATCAATAAAATTTAATTAATATTAAAAATTTAAAAAAATAATAATAACACCATGCATAAATGAATTTGATAATTCTATTTATAAGAAAATTATTTCAAAATTAAATCTAAAAAATATATATAAATATATAAAATTTATAAATGAATAGGATTACCTACATAATATTCAACTGCAATAATATTTCTATTAAAAATTTGAGAATAAATTAGTTAACTGAAAATGATAAACTTCACGATAAGATTATCTATCTTAAAAGTTTGATGATCCGGCCCCGCTTTAATCTCTCTCTCTTGATTTACAGAGCTCTCTCTCTCCCACTCTCTCTTGATCTACCGGGTTTTCTCTCTCCCTTTCTTCCTTTTCAATATTATTGAATATTTATTTATATTTTTCTTTCATTTTTAATAGATGTGAGTGACGTGGCAGAAGAGTGGGGAATGTGGGCAGCTTCGTTTTGTAGGAGAATTTGGGAGCCATTACTGTACGAAAAGGAAGGAAGAATGGAGGAGGGGGGTTATGCCGCAGTGATGTGCGGAAGATAATTTTTTTTTAATTATTATTATTTTTTTAATTATTATTATTAATTTTAGATATGATGGGTCACACTAATAATGATATAAATCTACTCTGTCCATCATCTTGGCTTGATGATAAGATAATATAAGATAAAAAATAAGGCTGATTTAAAGCTCAAATAAGCTACAAACAAGCGGATGATGGGGTTAATTCCTGTAAAAAAATGAGTTGTTACAAGTTCTCCGCGTCATCACCGTCATTATGGCTGATTCATCATCAATTCACTTTTTCATTCAATCTTTTGATCCATCTACATTAATCCCAAAAATTTGGACGGTTTGGATTTGATACATGCTTTACGCGTGTATGTTGATTTGTGCATCCATCTGTATAAGTACGATAGGTTATCAAGTAAAGTAACTCTCCATGACTTTTTTCCCTTTATATATATATTCTGTAAGGAGGAGTTATATAATACTCTGGCCGCGGTTGACGCTTGATATGAAGGCACTTAGAAATTGTACATATCGCACATATTGAATCAAAATTAAACTGACTAAACTGTGGACCCCACCTTTTCTAATTAAAAAACCCAAAATTACATTAATGGAACAATAACAAGCTCTGATTCATGTAGACTCATTTGTTGAAATAGGACCGTTGATAATTTCCCAATTTTAACCGTTGCTATGATCAGATATCCAAAGCGTAATTTTTGGTTCATGAACTCGGAAACCTAGTTTAGACATCTTAATCTGACCAAGCCACGTATGCAGTCTGTATCATCCTCCACGCTCTACAAGAGTATAAAAAATTTTCTCGTGTTTTTAAGTGGGGAGCTGTCACTTATCAATCAATTTCAACGACTTCGCAGCCGTTGAGGTTTAAGATCCCCACACGCAGGCTTCTCCACACACTTACACGCGGCACGTGTGTCAACACGCCCCGAGTATATATAACATCTGACTCATACCAAAAGCGTGCCAAATGTGAAAACTCTCCGATGCAAAAATAAAACAGATGGGTGACACGGACGGTTGTTTCAGAAATCAACACGGTTCAAAGCCCATGTGTCCAAATTCCAGGACTGAGTTCTGGAACAGATCATATACAAAGTATCACACACCTTATGAACGGTTCAGATTTCTCAAAAATCCACACGTATGACGTGTGTGAAGGTGCGTGAGGAAGAGTGTGCGTGTAGGGGTTTATCAAACTTCCGTTTATATTAACTTCCACCAAACCCTGTCCTAAAACCCCTCTCCCAAATAAAACGAGAAAAAGGCTATCCCAAATGCCATCAAACATCAACGACAAATTGACTTTTGGCCCCACTCTTTTGAATTCTCTACCCCCCAAACCTTCACCTTTTCTGCCCAAAACCTGTAAAATTCCTTTCTTTCTCCTCACATTACTTATCTTTTCTTGAAATTAAGACCCCAAAAAGTGAAAGCACAGACCCCTTTAAATATCTTTTCTCTCTCTTTCTCTCCCTCTGTCTCTGATATTTCAAGCAAATGTAAGAGAAGAAAGAGGGGAGGAGAGGAGATATGGTAGTCCGCAAGGTGGGGAAGTACGAGATTGGGAGGACCGTCGGCGAAGGGACGTTCGCCAAGGTGAAGTTCGCTCAGAACACGGAGACGGGTGAGAGTGTTGCGATGAAGGTGATCGACAGGAGCACCATAATCAAGCACAAGATGGTTGATCAGGTTCGTTTCTTTCTCTCCTCTCCGTTCTGCTCCTCAAAACAAGATGGTTGAATTCGTTAACCTATCTAGGAAAGTGAATTTCACGAGATCTTATTGGGTCCTTATGCGTTCGTTCCGCGTAAGTCTGGTTGATGATTTGGTGATCCGGATCGTTGATCTGATCGGCCTTGTGGTGGATGAGGGTGACTCGAGAATTTTTCGGGTTAGAAGATCCTAGCCATCGAATTTTGTGGTTTTTATGTGAATTTAACGGTATGTTTATAGGCCATTCGTTGAAGAGTTTGGATCTTCCAATCTGGGAGATTTTTGGGTATCTTTGATCTACGGTGTAGCCTATTGTATCAACGGCTTGGATAACAGAACTATGGACTCACCTGTACAATATCCTCGCTGGATGCATCAGGACACTAGAATTCATCTATACACATGGTGCATTGGACTTATGTGCAAGGTGGACTACAAACTTACAATCTATTGAGTTAACATCTTGGAATCTAAATGGGTTTAGGAGTGTACTTCAAACACCATTAGTTAATGATACCATCGCTGCGAAACATTGATTGGTGCACATTTGCAATTGATTTGGTCGTCCAAATATTGGATGACCTTGTGAATGGGTTATGTCTGGAATATCTCACACCTATTGAGACATTTCCGTCCAATCCATAGCCCGTTTTGAATGGTCTATAAAAGTTTAGAGCAGCAATCCTGAGAGAGTCTATAGATTGAATGGCTAGAAACAGCCAATTTCTACTACTTTTGACCATTGGCCAATCCATTAGTTGGGCCTGACACTGGCTTCGGCCCAGTTTTTGAACTAGGCCGGGACTACTCAAAATTTTGATTTTGCTTGGCCCAGGCTGGCCCATTGACAGTCCCATCCATTAGGTTACCTATCAGTTGGATGGTCACGATTGATCAACATATTTGTCAATCCTATGAGCTTTAGGGTTGATACCCTTCATTAAATGTGGTGCAGTGTACATTGCATCTGGCCTTATCTATAGATTGGTGCATATTTCTCTTGATGGGAAATTCCAGTGTTACCCACAGCCTTTGTTTCCCTGGATGTCTAGCATTTTGTTCCATTGTAAATGTATGGGATCCGGACTGTCCATTCAATGGGCCAGATTCCACAAATTTATGCTAGTCGTAAGATCCTAAACTCCAATTGGAGTGTTTAAAACGAAGAACTGTGAAAAAGGTTCTCCTGATGGTCCACATCCCAACATGTAGAAGTCATCGCCTCATCGGTAATAGGGCCCACAAGCTGAATGCTCTGGATATTGTACATGTGCTGTGTGTATGGAGGTATGAGCATATGGTGCCAGATTTGTAGGAAAAAGAAGGTGAGTGGATTAGTATGCTTTCTCGTATCCAAAATGAATCATCTAAATTCATCATTTAATCCCAACTAATTGGGGTTGGCGACATGAATCTTGTTCCGCCATTCCACTCTATCAAGGACCATATACCTCATTTTAACCATAGTAAAAAATAGAATCATCTAATTATTATGTCTAATGTTTCTTATTTGGAATTTCACCATTTGCTCTTAATGGGACTAAGAAAGTTTGCAAATCTGCTGCTGATATATTTGCTTGTGGGTTTGCAGATCTCAATTCTTAAATTTGTCAAACTTAGCTTGTTAATTTAGAGCTCAAATGGTTTGAACTCGCGTGATTGGTGAAGACCTTTGGCTCGAGAGACTCATACTAGACATGTTATAGGATTTCTCATAGCTCCGTAAACTAATAAATCAGATTCATGGATCAAAAGAATTGAGTTTGTATACGAGCTAAGCAAATAAATGCCACAAATTCAAAGTTGATGCAAACCAAGCAAATTGGGTTTGATAGGCACCCTCTGGATTTTGCCTTGCAAACCAAACTGAAAACCAGTCAGATATCTGTTATCTAACTCTACATGCATGATTTGATTTTTATTCTCGTGGTTGATTTTCTCCTCTATTTCTATGGAATGTGCTGTTTATTGATGAGCTGTATCAAATTCCTTTTACTATATCTATGCAGATTAAGAGGGAAATATCCATAATGAAGCTTGTTAGACATCCACATGTAGTTCGTCTGCACGAGGCATGTTCCATACCCTTTTCTTTTGAGAGCTTGACCTATGATGTGCATGCTACTGTTTCTTGAAAGTGGTCATGTTCTTCTCCAATTGAGATAATCGAATGGCTCCTTGTAACTTGGAATAATTATTTTGTAGGTTTTGGCAAGCCGCACAAAGATATATATAATTTTAGAGTTCATTACAGGCGGTGAATTGTTTGATAAAATTGTAAGTTTTCTGAATCCATCTCTAAGATCTATTACATGGGAGTTGGGACCTGCCGGCTATGTTCTCTAAATTAGTCATTTCAGAACCATAGTTCAAAACATTGCCTTTTACTTTTCGTATTTCGAAAAACTGATATAATCAATATATCAGCTGGCACAACTGATGTGGCTGGTATTTCAGTCCAGTGGGGATCTTCTTCATCGAGTCCTTTGTGCTGCTGAGGGTTTTCGTGACATTGAAATCACCTCAGAAGCGACCTGCTTAACCCACTGGCCTGACTGGGCCGAGCTTTGGCTGTATATCAGGCCTGTTGGACTGGGCCCAAGCCTATATTCTGGGCTGGGGATGAATGGACTGCACTCAGCCATTGGTTTCGATAGCCTTTATAACAAGCCAAACCACACAGCCAAAGTTGAAGTCCAGGCCTGTTTTAGACTTTCAGAGACTGGGCCTAGTTTCAGGCTTTAAAAAAGTGGTTTGTGGGCTATTGGCTTATTGAGGATTGTCCCAAGTCTGGTATTTTGACAGCCCAATCCAGCAGTAATATTTTGTGGCTTACAAATTCACATGTCATTTGCATAGAGAAATGTTTATGAGTTCTGTGGCACAGAGGGTTAGAAATTCTATAAGGGCTCATATTTGCATCATGGAATTGGAGCAATTTATCATTTGTGGGTATTTGCTGTTTTTTGGGTGTTTGGAAGCTAGGAATTGGAGAGATTTGGATTTGAGAGGAATCTAAATCCTCCAAAAAGAGTTCAGAGCTCTGATTTCAAATCCACTCAATTCCGTACAGAAAATTTCCACTTGATTCTACAGGAGTTCAAATCCATGCTGCCAAACGAGCCTTAAATGAAATGGAACTCTGCCATATCTGTTCTAATTGTATTTTGGTTCTTTTATGCTCAATAAATTGATTATTTTGAGCGTCTGTACAGGTCCGCCATGGACGGCTCAGTGAGACAGAGTCCCGAAGATACTTTCAGCAGCTCATTGATGGGGTGGATTATTGTCACAGTAAGGGAGTCTACCACCGAGATTTGAAGGTGTTCCAAGGCTGGTACTCACAAAGCTCTTATGCATTTACTATTACAGGAAGTCCTAACATGGTCATTTTATATACAGCCTGAAAACCTTCTTCTTGATTCCCAAGGAAACCTGAAAATTTCAGACTTCGGCCTCAGCGCCTCGCCTGAGCCAGTAAGATTCCTATTTTGCTGTCTTGAATACTTGTTTCCAGTGGAGAAACACCAGCAACTTATTCAATTTGATTACTATGCTATGTGTGTAGGGAGTTAGCCTCCTTCGTACTACATGCGGAACACCTAATTACGTTGCACCAGAGGTATTCCTTTTGAATATATCTTATTTCCTTTTCAGGACTAGGATTTTGTTTGAATTCAAGAGATGCTAATAAGTAATAACATTGATGTTGGTATTGTTATGATGCCATTAGAGGTCTATAGGTATTTGAATTTCATCTGTATTTTAATTTTCTTGAATTTATTTCATTAG
Source organism: Magnolia kwangsiensis (assembly GCA_037074715.1). Lineage (NCBI taxonomy): Eukaryota > Viridiplantae > Streptophyta > Magnoliopsida > Magnoliales > Magnoliaceae > Magnolia > Magnolia kwangsiensis. The sequence goes on from CM073585.1 coordinate 93,095,514, forward strand.
TTCTAATGCTGTAAGGAAGGCATTGGATAGTTAGATGTTGACTTCAAGATATTCCACGACGAATGTGACGGAGAGCATCATGCAAATGCATAATATTAGTTGGTGCGTTGAGATGCCATTCCATCCAAGATTTGCTCCGCAAGATTGATGCCTTTGTTTGCTCAAGCATCTTGATTTTGTTAGTTTGTTTCTTGTGCATTCACGAATTTTCTTGTTTGAAATCAATCCATGGGTTCAAGCCTCTAGTTCAATGGTAGACTGAGTGTGTTTCAACACTGAGGCTTGAGTTCGAGCCCATCTTACCTACCAATAAATAAATGAATAAAAATCAGTTCATGATTTTTCTTGTTTGATATCCAACCAATGGGTTTGAGCCTCTAGTTCAGTGGTAGGCTGTGTCTCAACATTGAGGCTTGAGTTTGACCCCTTACCTACCAATAAATAAATGAATAAAAATTATATAGAACCCACCCCTGAAATAAAGTTTAAAATTCATAAGGTTGTATATAGTTCAGACAATAAATGTATGCTCATGCTTCCAACTTGTAATTATACTTCTATTCAATGCTTTAATCTTGTATTGTGCATACTTTGCTTTAGGTGCTCAGCCATAAGGGCTACCATGGTGCTGTTGCAGATGTTTGGTCATGTGGGGTCATACTTTATGTTTTAATGGCTGGTTATCTTCCGTTCGATGAGATTGACCTTACAACACTGTACAGTAAGGTATGCCGTTTCCTTATTGGAATAGTTTCTAGAATTCTGGATGGGTTTGTTAGACTTTTATGGCATATGTGCTTCTTGTCTACATGGCATGACACAAACAGTTTCTGTTCTATTTAAAGGCCTGCTTAAGAGAACTAGGGTTGCCTCTTCTGAAGTCTCTTAAAAATAATATTAACTTCTTAATATGTTGCCTATAAGATCGGTGAATGCAAGAAACTTGAAATTTTCATTAATTGCACTTTTGAAACCTGTAGTTGTTTTCCAGAGTTTGGACGACATGGAAGGTACATGCAGGATGCAGCCAATGAATTTGTTGTAGATAAATGCATTTCCGCTAGAGTTCTCTCTGTTCAGTTGATATTGAAATATTCATGGATATTAGTTGGAATTATTATTGGTGTTGGTGTTTTTTACTTGGCTTCATGGTTGGGCTGACAGACTCCTTTTAAAGCATTCTTGCTTTCTTAGAGTTAGACATGTACCCATTTTTAATATTTCAAAAGATTCTTTGCATCAATCATGTTTTGCAGGTTATAGAATCTGATCCTCACGTGGGTTTTTACAGATCGAGAGAGCGGATTTTTCCTGTCCATCTTGGTTTCCTGTTGGAGCGAAATCCTTAATTCACCGAATTCTAGACCCAAACCCCGAGACAGTAAGTAGTAGCCACTTGATAAATCTATATCCATTGGGACACACGTGATTTATGATCTTGTGGTATTGGTTGACTGTCTTTACTGTTTATGATGAAAATGTAAAGGTGATTAGATTTCACATGGCATGCTGACCATGATTAGAATTGCCATTTGTACTTAATTGATCTGTTATGCGTGGGCTGGAATTGGATAAGTGCATCAAAAGGTGTTGCATGTATTCACTTGGGAATGAAGCCATGAACATGTGCTAATCTATCCACATGTGCACACACATGCTCACACCTCTCATCTAATTCATACTAATTTAGCTTGTGTGCCAACCAGTCATACAAACCATTCAAAATATCGCTATCACACTACATATTGCACCCTTGGGATATGGAAATATCATGGGGAAAATCATGAAATATTTCATGCATTGTGTAATGTATCCCAGTCTGAGGGAAGCATTGGGAGACTCAAGGAAAATGGTGGAATTTTTTGCTGGAACTTTGGGAGATGTTGAAAGACGTATGATTACATGCTTTAGAATTCACAAATAATTATGTTTTATAGTTTCTGTTGTTTATTTGGCCATAGTTAAAAGATGTATGATTCCGTTGTTTTATTTTTCAAAAAAAGAAAGGAAGTATAAGTTGTTTAGAGGACAAAGCTATCAGTTCTCGGCCACAAGTGATGCAATTATATGCAAACTGAGTTCATATCATTCAAACATCATATAGTACAAGCAACAAAGCACAAACAATACAACAAATACTAGCATAAAAAATATACCTTGGCCTCGGATTCATATGGAGTCACAAGGCGGCTCGAAGTCATCACCACTATCTCTATCAAGGCGGCTGTGATACTGTTGCTCCACACAATTGTAGTACAAGCTCATGGGGTTATATTATTAGAACGTTTACTCTGTAACATATTGATGGTACTCATCTTAAAAAATGTGCACCAGTATGCCCATCAGTGGATGCTGAGCAATCACCTTAACTATCACCTTTGCTCCCACTAGCACTAGCCCATGCCCAATTTGTACCTTAATTACATTTGCCCATGGCCATGCCTCAATCCATATTTATAGGCATACTCATGACCATAGACATAATTGAATGACTGCTAACAGGTGTCATAGCCGCTAGAGTTGCTTATTGTGTAGCCATAACAAGGGGAACCATATCCATAATGTGACATGAAAGTGGAGCTCCCCTTCCAATCACTAACATCTATGCACCCAGTACCGTGTACAATGACGTCCTCATCATGTGAATTGTTTCTTGTGACATGAGAAATGCTGACTTGGGTCTCCTGCCTGTGGGCGTGCAGACGAGCACCATGGTATGAGTCCTGGGTGGTGTGGTCAAACTACCTCTCCACAATGAATGTGCTAAGTGGCCTCTGACTTGGACTCTCCATACAAACATCGTCATTGTCACCCTCTCACAATCGCTGTCGCTGCCTCCATCTTTCTTGTCAAATGGGGACAAAGGCTAACCATTACTCTTTGAATTGCTCAAGCTCATGCCCAGTGTTTTATGTGATTGCATATGCCATTTGGAGACCATGGACCGCATACCACATGGTGGCATATGCAGTTTTTGTACTGCTGGGCATTATGTGGTTGCACAAAAAAGTACATGACCGCATCAGCCACAATTTGTGATTATGCTATCCCATACTCAGCATGCAATAGCATAAGGTCCCAACGGCCAGATTTCTGACAGTTGGGGCTTTTTTTTCCTTCCTTTTCTCTCCCTTTTTACTTATATATACGCATGCAATGGCATAAGGTCCCAACTGTCAGAAATCTGACAGTTGGGACCTTTTTTTTTTTGCTTCCCTTTCTCCCTTTTTACCCCCCAATTCCACCCCACCAAAAATAAAATAAAATAAACGCCATTATTCTCTCTCTCTCTAAGTTTTTTTTTCTTCACATTTTGAGTATTTTCATTTTGAGTACTTATTATAATCTAATAGTGTCATCGATATAATAAATATAACAAAATTTTAATGAAATTGGTAGTAAACCTATAAAAACAATTCCCTAAAGTTATACTATTATTACATAAATTTTCCACTTTTCCTTTATTTTTCTTATTTTATTTTTTTTTCAAAAAAAAAGTTTTGGGGGTTATGTGATCACATATGCAGGTAGCTCCCTTGGTTGCATGCAATCGCTTATGCTATTTGACAACGTGGTTCATGGATGTCTACTATTTGCCCATAGCCGCCCAAGTCAGAACTTCATGTTGCAGTGGCAGATGGGCTCTTGGAGCTTTGCATAACCCAACCTATTCTTTTTCTATTTGCATGGATGAGCACAAATGTGCTCTAGTTTTGCTTGCATGGCGATGATGATATTGTTTGGGCTAGTACACCAATAGTTGGAGGGTTGGCAAGTCATGTATATGAATCACCACTTGACTGTCAATTTATCATGTATAGTTGTCATGATGACTAACATAATTGCTAGTAGCAAATTTTTAAATAAACTTTTAGGTATACGGTATGAAGTGCACTATCTTTTTTATTAGAACTATATGTTAATTATTTGTATACTCACATAGAAATGCACAAAGTATATGACATGCTACCTCACCCGAACTAAGCCTTTCCCCTTTGACTTGGGGAATAGTTTGGAATAGACATTGTTGATGGCCTTCATTAAGTTGTTACTGTCACTAAGTTGATGCTTGTAGTGGTACTTGGGCTATAAGAATACGTTGAAACCCAACTCACAAGTGTATTATTAAATACAAAAATAAATAAATAATAAAAAATCTAATATAAGCTAATCCAATATATAGAATCTAAGAAATGAAAAAACTGTGTGAAATGGGTGCCTAAGGGTCTTGTACTACTGATTGTTGATGATCTTACACACCCATTCATAAGAGAGGGACTGCGACCTCTCTCATGATCCATGTAGACTTGTACATCGATTCCATCAAAGTCCATGTCCTCAGGGAATAGTTTGGCATAGACATTGTTGATGGCCTTCTTTAAGTTGTTACTGTCACCAAGTTGATGCTTGTAGTGGTACTTGGGCTATAAGAATACATTGAAACCCAACTCACAAGTGTATTATTAAATACAAAAATAAAACAATAAATAAAAAAATAAAAAAACTAATATAAGCTAATCCAATATATAGTACCTAAGAAATGAAAAAACTGTGTGAAATGGGTGCCTAAGGGTCTTGTACTACTGATTGTTGATGATCTTACACACCCGTTCATAAGAGAGGGACTGCGACCTCTCTCATGATCCATGTTGACTTGTACATCCCCTCGGGACTACAAATGGGCTCAAGAATGGTAACCATGTCATGAACCTCTTCTCAAAACACATTGGTCAGAACTATTGCCTCAACCATCTACCCTAACTACTGCCCTTATCTCAATCCACCATCTGGGCAGGGGTGAACAGGGTTCTCAGTCTGGTCTTATGCATACTCAGGCTCTCCAGCACAATGAAGTTTGTAGCAAATCATGTTGCGCTTGATCACAGTATATGCCATTCACATCGTTTGCACATCGGGCAGGGGTAAACACGGTTCTCAGTCTGGCGTTATGCTTATTCAGGCTTTCCAGCTTAATGAAGTTTGTAGCAAGCTGTGTTGCACTTGACCATAGTGTATCCTGTTCACATTGTTTGCACATCGTTGACAGCAACCAAGTTTGATGTAAATGAAGTTCATCAATATCATTGTGTCTTCAGTGATCCATCGCAACCGGCCTTTCCTCAATTTCCTTGAGCATCATATCAATGCCATGAGCTGTGCATGGGGGTCCAGTAAAAGTTGTATTTCATCAACTCTTTCTCAGCTTTTGTACTTCAAAACACATACATTAAGCTAACCCACGATTCCAGATAATCATTTGTTAATTCCATCAACAATCAGTCAACTTAAAATGCAATTAACCAATTTGAGATCAGACACGCCATTGGAAAAGTTACACTTTAAACTTCAGTAATGAGTAATAATGGATGTACCTATGTGTTAATCTATTTGCAACTCCAGCAAAGCATCAGCGGATTTTCTTTCTGATCTGCACGACCATAGGATTATCTCCTCCCCCGTTGCACTGACATTTTTATAGAACTGTGCTAGACTTCAGTTACTGAAATACTGGACCGGAGTATTGACATTGGATCTTTGTCTAGGGAATCATTCTTCCTCGTATATATTGTCTGCTATTTTCCAATATCATCTCTGTTGGAGAATGGATTATCATGTACCATGTTTATTACATGCTTCAAACTGTAATGAACTTTATGGCCTCTATGTAGCTTCAATTTTATTTTATTTTTAATGATCCTGCTAGTAACTGATCAGACCACTTTAAATTCTTGCAGCGGATTCGGATCGAAGAGATCAGGAGTGATGAGTGGTTTAGGAAGAATTATGTACCTGCCAGACATGTTGAAGATGAGGCTGTAAACCTGGATGATGTAAATGCTGTTTTTGATGATCCTGAGGTTGGTAAGGCATTGCACATTGCTTTTACTGCTTTTGTTTTTCCTTTAGGTATTCTTTTTATAATAGGATAATGTATTATTCATGCTTGTAGGTTGTTGGTGATGTATTTAACTTGGATCCCCTAATTTGCATCTTAGACTTGAATATGAATTTTGAGACTGGTAGCTCTTCAGCTCTTCTATATCTTCCCTTGATATGTTGAGATAGTGGCGGCACTGTGGATATGTCAAGTTGGTTACTGGGTATGATTGTTCCCAGGTTCAAGGACTATGGACGATATTTGTGAACCTATGGAGATTGCCCTTTTCCATATCTATCAATTCTTGCAGAAGAGAGAATTGTTAGATTGATAATGTATGGAAGAAGTGGCCTGCTAGAGTGCTTTTTATTTTATTTTTGGTTCTATTTGTGACTGCTTGTTCATATTTTTCTTTTTGACAAATATTCACTGATAGAAAGAGAAATATGCCGTATGAATTTGATGGCTAGGTTGACTTTGGGTCTTTTCTTTTTTCAATAGGTTAGGTTGTTTGGAATGGAATGGTAAATTTGATGGCTGATTGACTTTGGGTCTTTTCTTTTTTCAATAGGTTAGGTTGTTCGGAATGGAATGGTAAATTTGATGGCTGATTGACTTTGGGTCTTTTCTTTTTTCAATAGGTTAGGTTGTTTGGAATGGAATGGTAACTGAAAATGTCCATTTTCCATCTTTCTGGTAGATTCTAAGCTGTATTCAAGACATCCCTCTTAACAAACCCACTCTGTTTCATTTTGTTTAATTTTCATTGGACATGATGTTTCAATTAAAAATGGTTGTGCAAGTTTTCTTGTGGTCATTGTGACATTATATTTCCTGTAGAGGATCATAATTGGTGTTACTTCTGCAGGATCAGCAGGTTAGTGAGCAGTCTGGGAATAACGACATGGGCCCTCTTGTTCTAAACGCATTTGACCTGATTATTCTCTCTCAAGGGCTGAACCTTTCAGCATTGTTTAACCGAGGAGAGGTGTGTGTGTCTATGCATACCGTCATCATTCTGTCTATGTGATCTATCAAGTCAAATATTATTGACCTCTCTTGCATTTGGACTCAATAACCTATTGTCATGCTCTCTCTCCCTCCAGAAAGCCGGGTTGAAACACGCCCTATCTACCATTGAGCTATGGGCTCAAACCCACTTTTATTTTATCTGTCATCTTGGAATAACACAACCGTTGTAAAATTTATTGTTACTCGATGATAGTAACTTAAGGCATCGGTGTACCTCATTAAAGAGCTGCAAATATTGTCTTCTATGTTTTAATTACTCCTTGTAATTTCTTATGCATGACCACAAATGTTTCTTTTGCCAAGTTATTAATGTCATACATAAGATCCTTGATTCCTCATGAATCAGGTGACCACGTTGCATGTCGATTCCTTCATCAGCAAGCCTTGATCTTTTTTCTTTCTCTTGCTGTGAAAAGCAGAATCTTCTTAGGAAATCTATGTCACTGCACAATGTGCACATGCTTAATAAAGATGGTTTTTTCTTATTTCGTGACAGGATTATGTAAAGCATCAAACCCGCTTTGTTTCCAAGAAACCAGCTAAGGTTGTTCTATCAAGTATGGAAGTAGTTGCACAGTCAATGGGTTATAAGACACATATTCGTAATTACAAGGTAATCATTTAGGACTCACCAAATGCTTCTTGCTTTCCTGGTATGTTGCTACAATTAAATTCCTTAGATTCACCCATTGTGTTGACTGCAATATGTACCGCTTCTTGTATTCTTGATGCTGAATCTCTCTTTTGGATGGAAGATTTTCCAGATATAACTAATAAATGATAACCCATTGAAGGATTCTCCAAGCAAATGTCTGAGCTACTTTTACATTTAAACCACCAATTCATTTCGAGTCTAGATATAATTACCCACATCTTAAGGGTGCTTTTGAGGGAACCACATTCCTTCCAAAAAGAAGGGGAAAAAATTCACTGTATCAAGTAGCACCTTTTTCGTCTGATACAAGTCGACTTGGTCAGAAATGTAGTCAATTCCCAGAGTTTCCATACATTGTCGGGTACCATATTTAAAGTATCTTTAATGTTTTTTTAAGAAAAGAAATAAAAGGGATCCAGATCGAATGCTCGTTAAATTATAAGAGGTACATTACTTAGCTAGTAGCAAGTCTGGGAGACTCACTAGAAATGTTAAATCCTTGCCCTGATTATTTTTTTAACACACACATGCTACATGGGCACTCGTACCCATGACCTCAGTGTTGAAATGCACTCTGTCTAACACTAAGCCATGTGTTGGAACCATTGCAATGAATTTGTGAATACATTAAATTACCTATTTCACATGATGTGACCGCTGATAAATTTTGGACCACACCAAGGATCACGACCCATATGTGACAAGCAAATTGCATTGGCTACATGTTTCCGGACTCTCTTAAATTAGACTACCAGTTGGTTATAATTTGTAATTTTTCCATCATTCTTTGAATTGATGAAGACCATGTGCAAGCATGGATTGCACTGCATGTTGATTTTCATATGTTCAAGGGGGAGTTATCTTGAGAGGATGGGTTTTGGCTTTTATTCTGTGGGCATGTTATGGAAAGAAGAGCAGCCCACACTTTCCAAGCTTGGCATGAAGGTGGTCCTGGGAAAAAAGGAAATTCTAGGTGGTAGATGGCTTTGCTAGCAGGTGTTTAGTCTCTTTGGGAAGAGAGGAACTTTCATATTGCAGCGACCTCCTCTCAGAAGTACTTGGGAAGGTTTTTTATGCTTTCAAGGAGTGAAACTAAATTACAATCTATAGACCGGGGGATAGTGGATTCATTATGGTGGGGGAAGTTGAAAGGATGGGAGGCTTTGGATGCAGATGGATTAGCAGGGGGCATTTTTGGTAACTTCGAATCCTATTCGATGATGTAAAGAAGATAGTTTGAAGGGTCAGTATTCTCTTCTTTGGCATTTTGGTAATTTGGAATCCTATTAGATGGCGTAATGAAAATAAGTTTGAAGGGTCAGTATTCTCTTTCTTTGCTGTTGAAAGATGTTTCGTCGGGCTTTTGGTGGGTGTTCACGGTGGTGTATGGACCGAATAAACCAAGTTTAAGACCATTATTCAGGGAGAGATTTTAACGTAGTAAGATTTACTTTTGAGTAGTTAAATGGGGGAAAGATTACTCGTAGCATGAAGAAATTTTCAGAATGGGTCTTAAAGAATGAACTAGTTGATCTACCAATGGGTACAGTGAAATTCACGTGGTCTAATGGTCAGGCCAGAGTAATCAAGTTGAAGTTGGATCGTTTCTTATTATCTTCAGATTAGGTTGAGAAATTTTCTCTAGTGCAACAGAGAGGTTTGCCAATGTCACTTTCTTATCACTGTTCGATATCGATAGAATTGGATGAGGAGGATTGGGGCACGTTCCTTTTAGATTTGAGCCTTTTGGCCTTAAATAAAGGGATTCTCAAAAAAGGTTCATGAATGGTGCTGGTCATTCTCAGTTAAGGGAAGACCAAGTTTTGTCATGTTTCAGAAATTAAAGATGCTGAAAAGCAAAAATTAATGTTTGGAAGAAAGTAGTCGTGGGAAATCGAGAAGGGAGACATCGAAATTATTAAATGAGATTCAAAGGCTTGATGTTAAGGAAGAGGAAGGTGAGTTATTAGATGAAGAAAGAGCATGGAGGAAAGTTTATAGTGCTAAGCAAAATGTTAGACTGAGGGAAGAAGAGATAAAATGGTGGCAGCGTTCTAGAGCTTTATGGCTAAAAGAGGGCTACAAAAACATAAAGTTCTTCCATACTATGGCAAGTGCTTGAGCTAGAGTAAACTTACTTTCGTGATGGTCAAAGGGAAAAGGCTTGAAGGTAAAGCAAAAGTGTGCGATGGGATTGCGCAAATTTATAAGAAATTGTGACTTTGGAAGGCTGGAAGAGGCCTCTGCTTGATAATTTACCAATTGATGCTGTTTCAAGGGAGGCAGTCGAGGGTTTAGAGAAAGTCTTCTCAGAGGATGAAATAAAGAGGTCAGAATTTAATATGGGTAGTGACAAAGCTCTCAGGCCAGATGGATTCCTAATTGTGTTCTTTCAAAAGTTTTGGGAGTAAGTAAAAGGGCTATGGTTATTCTGAATATATGCTGCATGTGTATGCAAGACGGAGAGTCTGTTGACCATTTATTTTTGCATTACTTTTTCTCGAGGCTGACTTAGGCAGATATTCTGGGTCGATTCCAAATTAGGTGGACCATGCCGAATTCGGTGGATTCTTGCTTGCAAGCGTTGCATGGCGTCAAACTTCTAAGTATTAAGAAGTCTATTTGAAGAATGCCTTTACTCGCCATATGGTGGGCGGTTTGGGAGGAAAGGAATGCGAGATGCTTTGACAAATCCAAAAAGTTGATAGATAGTGTCGCCTTGAGAGTTAGATTATTGGTTTTAGAATGGACGATGTCCAACCCCATTACAAAGGGATTTTTTGTAATCTAGATTTCTTAGTTGTTTAGCGGGGTTGCTGTCTCAGTGTCCTTGGCTTTCTTTCTGTTTTGCTATTTTTTCTTTTTGGGTTTTGCCATTAATAAAATTTGTTGCCTTAAAAAAAAAAAAAGTAAAATCAGATGTGATCGGGTTCATTAATGAATTTTATGAGAATGGCTGTGTCTTCAGAGTTAGGTGCAACTTTTATTGCGCTTTTTCTAAAGAAGGGGTAGAGTTCTTGAAAGATTTCAGGCCTATTAGCCTTTGCGGGGGCTACAAGATTCCAAGAGGTTATTGAGGAGTTATTTCCAAATCTCAAGGGGCATTTGTAACACAGTGATAGTGGATAGCACTTTGGTAGCACATGAGTGTATAGATTCATGCACTTGGAAAGGTAGCAAAGGCGTTGTATGGAAATTGGATATTGAAAAAACATGCGATCATGTGAACTGGGAATTCCTAGATTATATGTTATGGCATTTGGGTTGTGGTGACAAATGGCAGGGCTGGATTCATTCATGTGCATGGTGTCCCGTAATGGCCGTTATGAGGCCATAAAGGCCGTTACAAAAAGGTAGCGGTGGCCGTTACACGTTACTTGGTCGTAAATCTTCGGTAGAGCAAAAGGGCATGGAATGGAGTGGGCTCTATCTTCAAGGGTTATTGCTCAATTCTCAGATTATTGGCTTGAGCTGTAGTTGTCTTCTTCTTTTTTCTCATATTATTTAGCCTTCGGCCTCTTTTTGAATAAAATTGTCATCGTTCAAAAACAAAAAAAAAAAATCAGGCAGTGGATGTCCTGATTGTTGTCTGGTGTTTTTTGTTGGCTGTGGCTAGCTGTTGTATTAATTTGCCTACTGGCTCTTTAATAAAACATATTGCTTCTCTAAAAAAAACAATAATAAATAAAAATAAAGACATTATGGTGTTCAGCCTGTATAGTAAAGTTGCTTTTTTACACCCCATATTTCATTTAATTTGATGATATGTTCTGCTTTCTCAATTGTTTGTTTTCTATCCTTTGTTCTGATGTAATGCTAATTTTCAGATGAGGGTGGAGGGTCTTTCAGCAAGTAAGACAGCGCATTTCTCTGTTATCTTGGAAGTAAGATCCCTGTTGTCACTTAATCATTTGTTGTTATTGGTTCTTCTCCCCTCCGTATTTTTGCATGTAACTTATTGTGGGCTTCAACAAGACCCATTTCAACATTTTTATCCCATCATTGGAAAACTGAGCAGATTTTTGAAGTTGCTCCCTCATTTTTCATGGTGGACATTCAGAAAGCGGCGGGAGATGCAGTTGAATTTCTGAAGGTCAGAGTCAAGACTCCACTCTTTTACAGTGACTGCTTGCTTAGCCATTATAGCAGTAAATTGTGTATCTGCATGTGTGTTGGTATGGTACCCAGATATGGGAAGTCAGGCATGGAAGCTTCCATATGAGATTGTAGAATCGAGGATAGCATCTCCCATTTCATTTGTATTCCCAAAACCATATCATCCATGTACCTCCTTTCATACCCTCTTCTATCTTTTTGCACATGATCATTTATGTCCCCTCTTATAAATATCCTCTCTCAATTTATACTTCCTTGAATTAGTCCATTAATGCCTACTTAGAATGGTCTCTTATTTCTTTCCTCCAATCCTACTTTCAGTGTGTACTATGCACTCATGAGACTGTTATCTCATCTTGCAAGTTGCAGCCAAAGCTTTATTAGTAAAATCCTATTGCTTACTCTCCTAACATTTGCACCTTTTTTTTTCCAGATCCATCTACCAATATCCCTACCCATTTCTATTTTTGACCCTTCCTAGTACCAAAATTTATATCCATCAAATGTCCTAGATTTTGCCCCCTCTCTACTTGTTCTCTTGTGCACAAGCTACGTTAACCCTCATTTGCTTATCATATCCACTAACTCAATACTCTCTACATGTCATAAGTTCCTACATTCCATGTGCAAGATGAATCTTATTCTCCTAGATGAATCTAAAAATAAAACATGATGCCTTTGAATCATGTCAAAAGATGTCAAAGATGCATGTCTATGTCAACACAACAGGAAACCCTATAAGTCCCGGGGCCTCGTTACATAGTTGCTATCTTCACCAAGTGATCATGCGGTTTTAATCTGTTACATGCAGTTTGCTGGGTCATATCTAAGATCTTACTTATGGTAGTTTGTTCATGGTAAATTATTAAAGTAACCTGTTTCATCTCAGAGTTCAAGAACCAGTTCATGAATTTGCAAATCGTAGTTAAGACTGATAAATAAAATATGGTCAGTTTCAAAAGCGAAAAGAAAGGCAGGATGACTTTTTTTTTCTTTTTGAAGGGTGGACCTGTCTTCTTCTTCTTATTTTATTTTATTTGTGGCACTTTTCAATATACCATTTTATGCGTCCATTGGTCATATCTGAAAACTGAAAGCTTCTCCCAGTTAAAGTTTGCAACTACATGAAATGATTGTTTGATGAAAATTAGGTTATTTTGGTTGGAAAAACAATGTTATTTGGTTTTCCTTAACAATGGTCATGGAATTTGAGCCTTTTTTCTTTCTTTCTTTCTTTCCTCACATTGTTTATATCGAATTTCCTGCATGTCATTTGCCAAATCTTATCATTGTGACTGTCTCATTTGGGTAATTCCTATGCAGTTCTACAAGAATTTCTGTAGCAATCTTGATGACATCATCTGGAACCCACCTGTAGAAACAAGCAAACCACGAAACTCCAGGACCAGGCGCTGATGTCCTCTTTTTAAATCTTGTATGAGCCAATGTTGTTGTAGATTAACCTAGGTTTTAGTCTGAAGCTCAATTGGGCGGTGCTGTATGCAACTTTGAGGTTGCAGGCTCATACCGGCTCACTAAAAAAAAAAAACAATTTTCTGATCATTTTGAGTATGTAAATCTATCCTCTTGACTTTTCTTGAATTTTAATAGAGGATAAGAGGTGATAGATGGTATGGTTGAGTTTGGTATATAATGAGGTTTCCAATTTTATTTTATTTTTCTTTCTGTTTTTCCATTCAATCTTAGCTACTTAGCCACCTTCATTAAGCTTACAAACTGTTCAGTTATTGTGACCCCATCTTAAGTTGTATGCTGATCCTCATTCAATCTATGACAAGGCTGACCGAAACAAAGAAAAGACCATTTTCTTCTGATTGATCTCCGCAACAAAATACTGGGAAGCATGATAAGTGTTTGGTGTTTCTCAACTCCAAATTGTGCCTTGCTCCAATCTCCAAATGCACACTCGAATGGGTTCCACCATGGGTGGACTTCATGAAGAATCCAAACTGATTGGGGAATCCTATAAGATTTCTAAGTTATAAATGAAGGCCCTCCAGCTGGTCGGTGGAAAATGGGGATGTTGCAATTTGGATTAAGATGTGAAACATGTAATTAGTCCGTGTAGGTGTAGATCTTCTTCTACGCAGCAAAAGAATGCTCACTTGTTTTTTGTCAGTATTAAATGAGTTTCTATTTGAAAGGAAAAGGGAGGAAGAAGAAGGAAAAACAGCAGATTACAACAACGAGAAGCTCCAACCAGAAGAGATTGGAGATTAGACCCATCTTGGCAAAACCATTTATTAAAAATCCTAAAACTGGAGTTGACTAAATGTTCAGCTGGGTCAGATGGACTCAGACTCTACCCAACTCGATATTTAATAATGATAATTTAATAATATTAGCAATAATAATCTATATTTATGTAAAAAGAGTAGGGCAATCTCCTGACTGAATCTACCGATCCACGCAAGGTGCAGATAGAATGGGCTTATGTGACCCGTCAGATTTCTGAGAACCACCACAGATCTGCCTCTCTCATTTTCAGGACTGCTGCCTAGGTCAAGGTGGGCCTTCAAACATGGAAAATAAGAGACGGCTGAGGTTTGATAGCAATTTTTTGCTGAGACCAAGCCTATGCATGAAGATACCCCGTCTATGGTTTTTCATGGCACTGTTATAAATATTGATATCAGTCCCAAAATAGGCCAAACAGATATATATGACCAATTGAATATTAGTCATATCACCACCCGTATCGGTATTGAATGTAGAATTTCAATAACCCCGAGAATAAATGCCATATACCTGAAGCATCTACACATTTGTAATGAAAAAGAAGTCAAGGTGTATACATACATATACACATACATACATATAGATGGAGATTAATAACAATACAATTCATGATGTTGATGATATTGTGACTTGTTTTCGTGATTGGTCCCTAGATAACATGCCTATGCATAGATCCATACCATTTTTTAAAAAAAAATCTTGGGCTGGGTGAGGATGCTCGCAAGGCCATCGATTGACTCAATGATGCTAAGGTCAAACAAAGGAGAATCAGTGCTGTCCTGTCCAGGATTGAAAGGGGAAAGCTCAGAGTTTCTCAGGAGAGCACAGAAGCTGAAATTGCAAAAGCTCAGGTCATATCTTGGGCCCTGGAAACAGTGCAGAAACCTCTCGAAATGTCATGGTCACCCAAGCGCCTGCATGGTGGTCGAGGAGCCCAGGAACTTACCCCAATACCTTCAATGAAGGGGGACTTTAAAGTTGCCCTCTTGCATCATAGCTTCCAACCTTGAAATGGCCACGCGCAAAGAGGTCACAGAGGAGGTTTGTGGATTCCTTTGCACTGGAGAGAGGTTTTGCTCTGATCAGCTTTAGTGGGGATTACAAAGTTTAAGTGCATAAATTATAACTCCAACAGCTCATTTTTAAGAGACTGGTTAATGCACTTGTTCAAGTGCATTCCCCTATAACTGAGGCCGAGGGTTCAATTACTTCCCTCCTCCCTTCACATTTTAATGTTTACATTGCGATTCACCAAGTCTCTTGGTTTGAGTCACTGCAATTCGCATTGGGTCCACCAAGTGATCAAGTCACTCAAGAGTATTTTAGAACTAGGGACAAAACCATCAGCTACGTTTCCTTCCCTAATAGTATGAATAAAAAGAAACTGAAAGATCCCTCAATTCCTAACAAATACCATCAAAGTCCAAAAGGCTCTTCAATGTGAGAAAAAATACTAATTATACAAAAATGGATTATTCTATTCATTCGCGCTTATTCAAGCATTCCCAATACCTCTTGGACTGAAGATACTTGATTATTCCCCCCCTCTTCCCCCAAAAAAGGTTCAACAGTTGCTTATGTAGGAAGAGAGAAAAAAAAGAAATTTAAATATTACGTGGGCAATTACGGTGTTACCATTTGGCTGAATAATGGATTACAGGAGAACATAGACTGGGATCAGTCCATCACTGCTATGACTGCATCGACAACTTCTTGGGTGGTGCTGGTTCCTCCTAGATCTTTGGTCCGGTACCTGCCTTCTTCTATCACATGCTTGACAGCTGTCTCTAAACGATCAGCAAATGAAGGGAACTGCAAGTGCCTCAACATCATTGCTGATGATAGAAGCAATGCAACTGGATTCGCCTTCTTCTGCTCCAATATCTTCTCACTTCCTACGTTGCCTGCAGATGCGCCCTGCTCGAAAATGGCGTGATCGGCACCAACATTGCCTGCAATGGCAGTATGCATGATCAGGAAGTTTTATAGGTAAGGTCAGAAGCTACATGGATACAACATAACCAACCTGCAATGCAGTAAACTCAGTGGGCACATTAAACAATGGTTGGCAGGAATCTCACATGCATTTCAAAATGCGAACTTAATATAATTTGTGCATTTTAAAATCCATGCTAAGATTCCTGCCTGCCAGTATTGGATGGTGGGAGATGTGCACACCGACTCTCAGTGAAACTGTGTACATACTTTTCCCTCACAAAAATAAGATGAATTGCATGATCCTCAAGCTGAGGATATGCATGACGTCACGGGTTCGAGTGCCCATTGCCGTGAAATTCCACTGTGGTGTGAGTGTGTGTGGGGTGTGAGTGCCTGTGTAAAATTTAAATTAAAAAAAAAAAAAAAAAAACTGAGGATATACATGGTATCCTCCAATCTAAGTCTTTAGAAGTGGGCCTTAGGTTAGATGACTAGAACATTTGGAGAAAATGATCAAAAGATTTTATGGCTAGCATCTTCCAGTCTGGGAGACTTTCCAGAAACAAGTCCATGGCAGATGCCGTCTGAATAAAAAACTAAATTAATTTTATTTTTTTTTAAAGAAGAGGGATAAGAAGATGCCATCTGACTGATGGTCTGAAACACAACTATGCGCTCTACTTTTACAAATGATCCTGACGGGATGTTTGGAAGAACATACCAGGGAAACTAAGGCATGTGATCAAGGGAACCTTGGTCCCAGAAAATCATTCTTGCGGAAATCAGTTGAGTCATGGAGAACTCATCTGATGAACAAGTTACTGTGACCCTAATAAATTGAGATTCACAAGCCGGCAGTTATTTCTTGCAACCATGAAAATGATGGGAAACTAATGCAGAATAATGTATGGTTAAAAATCACAGCACAGAAACAGAGAAGAAATCCAAAACAGTGGAGTCCGATGGTGTCTAAGATACCTCCTGGCATGACACCGGTGCCTCCAGCAATACCCGCTGCTGTGTTCGACACCAGATTGCCATAGAGATTTGGTGTCACCTGCAAATGTCAACAAGGCTTCATTAGCTTCTGTGTAGGAGAGTAAAGTGGCATGGGTTGCAATTGGAATTGCCAGTGTCAGGCAGATCAGGCCGGGCGTATTAAAAATTTAGCATTGGTTCAGCTTGACACCATCCCATTGCTAACCCTATTAAGTTTGTGCCAGGCAGATTCAAAATTTAAAAGACAATATTACCATTCTTACATGTACCATACTCCAAAAACCCAAAATTCGACTCAATTCCATATGCAGACAGGTTAGGTTGACTCGCCTCAACTTGGTATTTAACAATGAAGTTAAAAGTATTTAAAATAATAATAGATATTTGAATTAGAACTATTACTAATGGCTAAACAAGCAGCAGATATACCGCATAGCTAGTTGGTAACGATGAAATGCATGATCACAGATTCGAATCTGCTTTTGTGCATTTAATTTTTTGTTTTTTTTAATTAATAAAGACATTTAAACAGTCAGTGACTTGGTTTAAGTCTCACTGAGTCTCACTCTGTAACAAGTTTCTCTGTGACTCAGCTCAAAATCTTGTCGGGTCAAGTAGACTCGGCCGAGTTTCAAGTTGAGTCACCGAGTTCTAAAACTGTGACATGTACATTTCTTTCATTACAAACCTCATTCATTATGATAAATACTGCACTTGTTCATACAAAACAATAGTAAAATTCCTTGTAGCTGCTACGGGAGATTGGTGCTCTTTGACATGGAGAGTAACCAATGAGGTGGCAGCTAGGCTCACTAGAGTGATGAGGGGGTCACTAGCTGTTGGCCCTTGATGCATCTTTCATAGCGTTGAATTTTCTTTCTTCAATAAAATTCTATCATCTTTCAGGCAAAAAACAAATATAACAAAAATGAAGAAGCATGAAAAAATAAATGAAGCATGGTGACAAAGATTGAGGGCTACATGGTTGAAAGGAGATAAAAACACTAAGTTCTTTCATGCTATCACTGGTGGTTGAAAGGAGATAAAAATACCAAGTTCTTTCATGCTACGTACAAACAAGATCAAATCATTAATGATGGTGGGTAAAAGGATAGAGGGGAAGCCCAAGATTTGTAGATCAATAGCTTATTTTTACAAAAATCTTTTTATCTAAAGATGCTTGGCATAGGCCTATTCTTGATAATCTGCTTTTCGATTCTATATAGTCAGAAGTGGCAGCCTCTCTGGAACAAGCCTCCTTGAAGGAAGAAATCAAGAAAGTTGTGGCAGAGTTGGGTGGCGACAAAGCTCCGAGGCCAGATGGTTTTCCATTGGTGTTCTATCAGAAGTTCTGGGAGGTGGTGAGAGGAGATGTGATGAATGAATTCTATGAAAAAAGGTTTTATAGCTAGGGAATTAGGGGTCTTGTTTATAACAATAATTCAAAAAAGGAAGGGGTCGAATGTCTTAAGGATTTCCACCCCATCATCTTGTTAGGTGGTCCATATAAGATCTTGGCAAAGGTTGTGGCTTCTAAATTTCAGTTAGTGTTGGGAGCAAGGTGTTTCGAAATCCTAACGGTAGCCATAACGGCCACCACCATTACCATTATGATATCATTACGAGCCCTTTTTTTATTTTTTGAAAAAACTGTTACAGCATCGTTATGGGGCAGTTACGGTCTGTCACAGGGCCGTTACAGTCTGTTTTTTTTTTTTTGTAATGGCCGTTCCGGCCGTTTTGACCCCGTAATGCATAACGGTTATGACTGTTACTGTTATGTAACAGCAGTTATGGCCGTTACATAACCGATTTTGAATACCTTGGTTGGGAGAGGCTATCTTGTCTTCTCAAGGGGCTTTCATGGATTGATAGATTGTTGTTGATAATTCCTTGTTGGCTAATGAATGTATTGATTCATGCAACATAGGAGGGAATAAAGGCATTGTCTGCAAACTTGATATCGAAAATGCATATGATCATGTGGATTGGGCTTTCCTAGATTGCATGTTGGGCGGGTTGGGTTGTGGAGCCAAATGTTGGGCAGGTTGGGCTGTTAAGGGTCGAAAAAGAAGCATACGTTCTATCTTGCAAAGTGGGAGGAAGCATGCAAACCATGGGACCAAGGAGAAGCAGGTTTTAGGAAGTTAGAGGAGACGAACTTAGCGTTACTTGGGAAATGGGTGTGGAGGTTCGGGGTAGAACAGGGATCTCGATGGAGGGAGTTGATAGGAAGTATGGGGTAGATAGTGAGTGGTGGACCAAATCCTCCTTGTATCGAGCTTCTTACTTGTAGAAGTCGGTGGCGTCCTTAAAACACAGGGTGTGGGAAGGGATAGGTTTCAGCTTGGGAGATGGGAAAAATATTTGATTTTGGGAGGACAGGTGGATTGGAGATAGGAAGCTATGTAATAGGTTCCCAAGGCTAGTGGGGGTAGGTAGGTAAGCAAACATAAAGGTGGGAAGTTGTTTTTCATGGAGGGGTGAGGATGTAATCTGGAACCCATAATCTAATTGACGAAAGAGTTTGAAGAATTGGTAGATCTTCTTGAGGTGCTATTGAAGATATCTCCCGAAGTTCCAAGCTCGGATTTGCTCAGAAATGATAATGAGGTAAATGAAGGGATGTCTCTGACGACTTTCGTATGGAGATATGATGCCCCATTGAAGGTGGTGGCTTTTGGTTGGCTTGTTGGGAGGAATAAGTTGTTAACTATAGATGATTAAGAGGAATATGGTTCTTCCGAATGTGTGCCTGCTTTGTTTCAAAGATGTGGAATCGGTGAATCCATCCATTCCTTCATTGTTCTTTTGCAAGAGAGATGTGAGGTCATTTCTTCCAACTTTTTTGGAGTGCTTTGGATGATTCTGAGCTCCATAGATACTTTTCTTTTATCATGGCACAAAGGGATATAGGGAAAACAACAAGGAATAGGATATGGGACTGAGTATGCTAGTGGGCTTTTGGGTATTATGGCTAGAAAGAAATGATCGATGTTTCAAAAATAAAAAGGGGAGAGTAATAGATGTTTTTAGTAGAGCTAAATTCTTTAAAATGGAGTGGGCACCAGGATTGGATATCTCATCCCATCTCCCAGTGGGGTGGAAGTAGTTTTGATTATTTTCCAGTATTTGTTTACAGTGGTTGCGGCTCTTTAATGAAATTATTATCTTTCAAAAAAAATGAAGCATGAAACAGTTCTTACTTTTTAACTTGAAACCAATGTTAAAGAGTATCATGTAAAAGGAACATTCAGGACAAAGATTTTTTGTGAAGAAAGATATTTCATCTTCCATTCATCAGTAGTAGTAAAACCACTAAATATGAGTTTAAGATTTGGGTTCATATTTTAATTACAGCATTTTTCTTGTATCTTATATGTAAATTTTGATACAAGTGCGTTTGATTGCACAAAACATCATGCAATATCATGAAATTGCACCAAATTAGATTGACTAATCATGAAATATCATGATGCTTGGTGCAACTAAATGCACCCTCAATCAGAATTACGCGGTTTAAATGAAAATAACTCATGTTGTCTTCTACAGTCATCTGTTAGTATTGGTTTTACTTTCCACTCACTCTTGTACCATGCAGAATCAGGTTCTCTTGACCAAGAAGGAAACACACGTGCACACACAAGATCAAAATAAGAGAATCGGGAATTGAATGTAAAGTAACATACCATGACATCGAATTGCTCAGGCTTTGAAACAAGTTGCATGCAACAGTTGTCGACAATAATCTCATTGTACTTTATCCCAGGATATTTTGTTGCAACCTCCCGGCAAGATTCTAAGAAGAGACCGTCTGCAAGCTTCATAATGTTGGCTTTGTGTACCGCTGTAACTTTCCTTCGGTTGTTAAGGTAAGCATACTCAAATGCATAGTTTGCAATACGCTCTGAACAGAACTTCGTAATGACCTAGCAAAGCCACTGATGAGAAACAAACACAATTTCCAGACAATGCATCTTGGAAATAAATAAAAAAAATCGTGAAAATGAAGCAATTCCATTGGAAATCTTCTAGATAGAAACTGGCAGTACTGACTTACCCATGTAAACTCCACCCCCCCCCCCCTTATTTGGCTGGGGATTCACCAAATCATTGGAATTCCCAAATTCACACCATAAATCCAAGGATTTGGGGTGAATACAAATCCTCCAAAAAACTAAAGACTTCACAAATCCTCAGGATGAGACTGGTAAAAGCAAAAAAGTAATTCATTTGCAATAAATGCTCTATCACTACAATAAATGTTCTCCAAATCCATGGATCTGCAGTTTGATTCCCAAACAGTGGATTTTGGAATATGCCAAATCCAAATCCAATGCAGATCCATGAATTTGACAAGTTCGTGGATTTACCAAATTCATATTTTCATTTCCTTGTTCTCAAACAGGGCCTTTTGGGGTACATTCAGAGGTTCCCCAGGAATCAGGGACAGGAAGAATCAATTTCCACAAATTGATCTTCTGCTCATTTTACCAACTTGTTTCATAAGTTGAAATGAGCAGAACTGTTGTCTGCGGACAGAAAGGCTCAATGTCCAAGTCAGTTTCTTTTCTACACTTCCCAAATGCTCAGTGAGCTCACAACTAGGTGACCCCACCAACATATTCAACCGCATGCCAATTTAGGGTACTTCCAAATGCAGCTGAAATATATCATTGGGATCTCATTTCATGAACACAAGAGAGACTGTCCTAGTCAAACTATCAGCTAAGAAATATGGAACTAAGCCTAGTCAAGTTACTGGCCAAGGAATTTGGAAATGGCCTGGTCCAATTACTGTCGATTTGAGAGATGCTTAGATATAAAAGAACTCTGTTCCACCAGTCTGATTACCAGAGTTTATAACATTTGTTCTAAGGTCTTGATACTTTGTAGCAAACCAGACATGAATCATATGTGGAAGCACAGATCAAAGCAGTCATGAGATTTTGGGCTTTCATGGAGTGGGGGGATTGACCCAGACCATTACATTCAACCGGGGAAAAAAAAAACCAAAGAACTCAGAGCAAATTTTAATATCTTTGAGACCATCCATCCATAGTCGGGCCCATGAGATGTACAGTCAGGATTCTTTTTGAAAGGTACAAAAATGCTACTCACTGAAAAAGGAGAACAATAAGGATCGGAATCGAGTTGCCAATACAAAGAGCTGATGGCCAACACCCTTTAGCTACTACACCAGCAACATCATTCCCCACCTTACCAGAGCAAGAGCAAACAACATGAATGGTTGGAACAAAAAAACCATGACCCCACATGTGCTGACGTGCACACTAAAATTTTCAGCAAACCATAAATCTGTCAAGGATCAGGACCCTGCAGTTTTTCAATCTTCTGGCTGCCAATAGGCTAATAACTTCTTCAAAGCGAAACAGCAAAACCATATAAAGTCTTGAAGCTTTGTAGTAAACCGCTCATGGATTGATCGGCAGTTACAAATCATAGCAAGTCTTTAGCATTTTGTGTGTGTGTGGAGTTGTGGGGGGTTTGGGGTTCCAGACCAATGATCTAATAGGCCCCACCAGAGCATTGGGGGCAAGCAGGCTATTAAACATAGAAAGCAATATCCACATTCAGAAGAAAAAAGCTGAAAAAGATCCAAGGGTTCGGATCTTCCAATCTGGGAAATTTTCGGGGCAAACCCCACCTACAGTGTGCCCCATGAGATGAACAGTAAGGATCATAAAACCATGGGCTCCACCGGCACAAACCATAAACATCTCCCAAGGCCTATTACCCCACAATTCTCCAATTTTCCGACTGCCGGCGAACTAATCAATTCATCGAGATCCAAAAAACACAATACCATAACAATTCATTCAATCAAACGATGGAAAATTCAAAATTAGAAAAAATTAGAAAAGAGTTTAAAGAAAAAGGAAAAAAAAAAAATACCTTGAGGCTCTCAACAACGCCGGGAACAACCTCGTGCTCCAGCCCTGCATACTCGCCCTCCGTATTCTCCCTAATAACGACAATATCCACGTTCTCATGCCGGGTTGGCAGGCCTGGAAGGTTGAAGCAATGGACTAGCGAGGAATAGAGATCGAGCTCCTTCCTGAGCTGAACGTTCAGGGAGCTGACCCCGCCACCAACAGGCGTTGCGAGTCCGCCCTTCAAGCAGACCTTGTTTCTCCTAATGGAGTCAATGACCTCCTGTGGGACCCGCGGCATGTCGCCGCGGACATCGTAGGACTCGAAGTAGACTGGGGCGTGCATGGCCTGCATGACCTGCTCCACCGCATCGGTGACGAGAGGACCGATGCCGTCGCCGCGGATGAGGGTGACCGGACGGGGCGCACCGTCACCGGGACGAGGCATGTAGGTGACAGATCTGGCGAGTGGAGGGTTCTGATGGTGATCGGACGGTAGAGATGGGGGCGGAGGGGTACGGAGGAGGGGTAGGTGGGCCCGGATGGTGGGAAGGTGTGCTCTTCTTGCCGTTGCCATTGCCATCTCTCTCTCTCTCTCTCTCTCTCTCTCTCTCTCTCTCTCTCTCTATGTGTGTGTGTGTGTGATTTGAGGTTCAAGCAGCAGCCATGGGGGATATGAATGGAAATTTTCAAAAATTAGAATCACCTGAGTCGACGAAGGAAAGAAGAGGGAAACAGGGATATTTCTGTTGCGACGGTAGGGTTGAGTGACTGCACGCCCGGTCGATGAGGGGCGTTGAATGACTGGAAGTGGGGCATGGTTCATCTATCTGGACCGTTGGTATGATGGGCCCCAGATTTTTCATCATTCGAAAATTTTAACCACTTTCAGGGCCAGGATGTCCACTCGTCAATTTTCACACTAAGAATTAAAAGGTTAGGAGCATTTCATTAGGCCAGATTAGCATTGGCCCCACATACCCGCGATGAGGCGCCTTAACAGGACGCGGATTGCGTCGTACGGCTCTGTGGGGCCCACCGTGATGTAAGTGTTTTATCCACGCCGTTCATGGCTTTTCTCGTATCATTTTAAGATGTATAGGTAAAATTGAAACAGGTTCACAGCTCCAGTGGACCACACCGGAGAAAGCTGCATTGATAATGACACCCACCGTTGAAACCTTTATAAGGGCCACCGTGATGCTTTTTTTATCATCCAACCTATTAATAACGTTATGTAGAAGTGGATGAAGTGAAAAAACAAATATTAGCTTGATCCGAAACTTCTCCGGCTCCCAAGAAGTTTTTAACGGTGGATATTAAATCCCCACTTTGTGGTCCACTTAAGCCTGTACCTTTCTCAGTGTTTGGCTCGTACCTTAAAATGATCTGAAAAAAGCGATTAACGTCACGCTGGGCCCCACTTGACGCAATCCGCCTCCGCCTTATCAAGCCCTACATTGACACGATACTTCCTCGTTAGATGATTAAGGTCCAAGAATTGGACGGCTAAGAGAACACGATCATTGCCTAATACTGGCATACTTGGTTCTCAGTTGTAAAAGTGAGGTCTATCATTTCAGTGATCAGACCATTAATCTGCTGGGGCCCACCATGGCTGGACCAGGCCTCAAAATCCCCTTGAATGGAAAATCTTCCATTTGTAGCCTTCTGAATGGAGAGTGAGGTGTCAATAAATCAAAATCAGCAAAAGTCCACATTCTCAAAGATTGATAGTACGACTTTTCCAGTGAGAGAAATTCCCAGCACATATTCGACCACACAGGCTGTACCTGACTAACGGTCTAGATTCTCAGATCACGGATACCACTTCCGGGAACTGAAGACCTGAACCAGACGATCATCTCCTCAGTTCCTCTCACTATTTTCCAATCAAAAATAGAATGCTAATTTCAGCCTCTGACTGCGGTTCTATCCAAGCTCCCTCATCGAACGTACCGAACAAAGGTAATAATTATCAGAACCGTTAATCTGGTGGGCCATCATATCCAGAGGCGATATCCTTAAAAAAAGGTGAAATTAGGCTGTGGCATCTAACCTATCAATGTCCGGCAAAAAGAACGGTAAGAGAACGGACCAAATTCAACCTACAAACACGCAGGTGCTAGAAAAAGACCACATTCAACCGCCAAGCTGGACAGTTGGACTGGACCAATCATTGCACTTTCCCATATGACCCACCAGCCCAAAGGATGGCTCATGTTTGACGCATGTGCGGCAGCAAGGGAGCTAGATATATCATATATATTTACCATTTCTCATCAAAATAATGACCCAAAGCCACTTGAAGATAAAAGGCACCAGTTGCTGATCTGAGGCCACACATCAATACCAACAAAAAGATTATCAAAATCCATGATGGCCCACCTTCTGATCGGGCTTTATCAACCTCCCCATCTCTTGAAAGAGTTCAACAACATGCGAGTTATTTCCCAGAGCTAAGTTTCTCTAGTGTGACTGAAATGCCTACAAAGATTAGGTACAAAACTGCAAATCTCGAAATCCATATATCATTTAACAAAAATAAGCCACTTGGGACACTGACTCCCATACCTTCTCAGGAAGCACTAAAAAATCGAAGAGGATCATTTCATCAGAGTCAAATCTACTTCTTCACCTCTTCATAATCGGCCTCCGGTGCCTGCCCAGCAGCCTGAGACCCCCCAGAAGCTGACCCATCACTGGACCCACCCGACATATGCTGTCCGATCTTTGAAACTGCCTTGTTCGCTGCATCAAGCTTCTCCTTTATCTCATCAGCGTTCTCTCCTGCCATCGCCTTCCTCAGATCAGCCACGGCAGACTCAATCTCTGACGCAACCTCAGCGGGGATCTTATCCCTGTACTCACTTAAGCTCTTCTCGATGCTGTAGATCGTGGTGTCTGCAGTGTTCTTGATGTCGATCAAAGCCTTTCTCTCTAGGTCCTTTTGAGCATGAAGCTCAGCCTCTTTGACCATCTTCTCAATCTCGTCTTCTGAGAGTCCTCCAGATGATCGGATTGTGATCTGTTGTTCTTTACCGGTAGACTTATCTTTGGCAGAAACAGTCACAATTCCATTCGCGTCAATGTCAAAAGTGACCTCGATCTGGGGCAAGCCTCTGGGTGCAGGTGGAATGCCCACAAGCTCGAACTCGCCCAAGAGCTTGTTGTCAGAAGCCATTTCGCGCTCACCTTGCAACACCCGAACACCCACCTGAGTCTGGTTGTCGGCTGCTGTGGAGAACACCTGATCATGGAAACAAAAATCAGTGTGATAATGAATTGACAAACAAAAAATCCAGACTGAATCCATGGTACACAGTTCGTGAAGCACTAATCCAACACAGAGCAGTGCAATGCCCACACACATCATGAATATTACCACTAAACATAAATGGATAAACTTGGTATCCTCAGGCCTTGAGTCAGTACTCGGGACAGGTTGGGGACCCCCGCATCAAGGATCCAGATACAGTGGGGCCCGCTATGGGTTGGGGATGACTCAAAAATTTTCCTAGTTCCAATGCTCAACAAGTGGCGAGCACTGCTGAGAAATACATTAATGGTCAACATTCAACAGAAAAAAAAAATGCCAGATTTTGGAGTGGCGATGATCATCTTCCAATCTGGTAGGGTTTTCAAACCATGATCCATCCAGAATGAGCCCATCAGATATAATTATTTAGGTCACTGAAGCATAGGCCCTCATGGATAGGACCCATCACTGAAGATAATAAATTTTCATCAATTAGCAATGGCTATGCACAATTTACTGAAGGCTCACCTGACTCTTCTTTGTAGGAATGGTAGTGTTCCTGTTGATCAACCTGGTGAAGATGCCTCCAAGAGTTTCAATACCGAGGGAAAGCGGAGTAACATCCAAGAGCAGCAGCTCCTTAACATCTCCGCGGAGGATACCACCCTGAATTGCAGCTCCCATAGCAACCGCCTCATCCGGATTCACTCCTTTGCTTGGACTCTTCCCAAAGATCTCTGATACTACTTCTTGAACTTTTGGGACACGGGTCATTCCCCCCACAAGGAGAACCTCATCCACTTCCTTGGTAGATATGCCAGCATCCTTCAAACAGCTCTTACATGGGGTTCTAGTCTTCTCAATCAGATGGTTCACCAAGGTTTCAAACTTAGATCTTGTCAGAGTGATATTCAAATGCTTTGCCCCTGATGTGTCGGCTGTGATGAATGGCAGGTTGATCTCCGTCTGGGATGTGGAAGAGAGTTCTATTTTAGCCTTCTCAGCTGCTTCCCTAAGCCTCTGCAGCGCGAGCCTGTCCTTGGAAAGATCAATTGCTTCGGTTCTCTTGAACTCGCTCACCAAGAACTCCAACAGGGCATTGTCGAAATCCTCCCCGCCCAAGAATGTATCGCCATTTGTTGCTTTAACCTGAAGCAAATGGAATTAGTAGAGGGATCCAGACCACCTGTAGGTATGCGAAGAGGATTTAACAAGACTAAATATCGGGAAATTTGGATGTACACCAAATTGCAGGCAGAACAGATATTGTGGCAGCATGGATAGCAATCAGTTCGGCTGACCATTTGCAGCCATGCAGACGCACAAGGTGGGACAGGTATTCAGCCTTTCCCTCCACAAATCACAACCCAATATGTTTCAGTTCCTAACTGAAACGCATTGGATATTTAAAGCATCCTGCCTGACCCTGCCTTGCACCAGGAAACCCAAACATGCCATAAGATGCATACCTCGAAGACACCATTAGAGATTTCTAGGATTGAAACATCGAACGTTCCACCTCCAAGATCAAAAACTGCTATTAGACCCTCCTTGTTATTCAACCCATAAGAAAGCGCAGCTGCCGTTGGCTCATTTATAATACGTTGCACATCAAGACCTGCAATCCTCCCTGCATCCTTTGTTGCCTGTCTCTGAGCATCATTAAAATAAGCTGGAACAGTGATTACAGCTTTTGAAACGGATTTTCCAAGGTAAGACTCAGCAGTTTCTTTCATCTTGGTCAGAATAAAGGCACCAATCTGGCTAGGAGAGTACCGCTGTCCATTGGCTTCAACCCATGCATCACCATTGGGAGCCTTGACTATCTTGAAGGGAACCATCTTCATTTCTTTCTGTGTCTGTGGGTCATCAAAACGTCTGCCTATCAGACGTTTGGTCCCAAAAACAGTGTTTGTTGGGTTGGTCACAGCCTGACGTTTAGCTGGAGTTCCCACAAGCAACTCACCTTTCTGGTTAAAGGCAACAACAGATGGTGTGGTCCGCGCTCCTTCGGAGTTCTCAATAACTTTTGCATTCTGCATAACATTAAAAGCAATCAGAAAAAGCTCCACTGCACCAAATAAATATGTTAAGACTCCAGAAAAGTACTCACCTTCCCCTCCATGACCGCCACACATGAGTTTGTGGTACCCAAATCAATCCCAATAACATCATTCCCAGCAGGTTTTGAGCTGGCAAAAAAAAAAAGAGTATGTATCCAGATCCAAGAATGAGGAAAGCAGATAGCTATTAGGAAGCAATAGCAGGGAAATTCAGATTACAAGATTTTTCTTTTTCTTCTTTTTTTTTTTTTTTTTGAATGGTTGCAAGATCTTTTCTTTTCTTTTTACCAAAAGACTGCATCTTGCAAGATAGCCTTAGTTGTACCTGAATGGCCTTGCCAAACTTGCCCATTTGTGACCCAAGGGAGCAGCACCCCATGATAATTTGGCATTGCCAGTCACCTGCACAAGTAATCCAAAAATATCTTTCTCAGTTCTATGTTTAAATCAGTCCAATCAGGAGAGCAGAAGCTGTTCAGGGATCTGCCAACATGTGTTGTGTTTGGATGGACTATTGAACTGAATTGCACAAATAAGTTCCATAAATAGTTTAGATGACCAAATTTCAGTTACTTCCTCAGCGTTCAAAGTGAAGTAGACTGCAAATTTGAAATTCTGCTACTTTGAAGTTGGACTTTCAAGTAATTTAACTACAGTTCAAGGGTTACTTCCTCATTACACATACTTATGATGCAGTCATTTACTTTCTATTGAATTACCAATTGCAATTTACTTCAATAGTCCATCCAAATTCAGTCTCTCAATCAAAGAGCAGTTTGTAGTAGAGATGTACAATGGGATACAATGTTCTGGAAATTGAATCAAATAGCAAAATTGCACCACATCAAACTCAGTTGTAAACGAACATTTTTCCTTACAGTCACACATCAATTTAGTAAAGTTCATAACATTAAATCATATTTCCCATTTTAACCTTATATTTAACACATGAATTTTTGTCAATTACTAGCATTCAATGGTTATTTACATGTATTTGATGAACCAAAAATTCATAGTATTCAAATGGCTATTTCTATATATTTGATGACCCACATCATGTCCAGACCAATCAGACACCATAAAGAACTCAAAAAGGATTAGTACAGTAATTCACCGCACATCACTCCTCAATTAATAGACAGCTTTAAAATCATTAACAAATCTGAACTTCACAAATTTTTAGCCAACTGTCCGATTTAGGACCTTTGCTCCAAAAGGATTTTAACTCAACCATTTCATTTTTGAAAATTAAAGATTCCTTTTCTTTTCTTTTTTTGAACATTGATAATATTCTTGCTAAAAAGCCGAAGCCAAATATTTATAAAAATACAAAGCAAAACTACAACCCCTCCAGCTAACCGGAAAGCTAACAATCAGCTTTGATTGCGTCGCCCACTCCATTACAAGAGATTTGGCCCTACTAAATGCCTCAAGAATCTGCCCCTTACGGTTTCTAAAACATTGATCATTCCATTCAAACCATAGAACCCATAATCCTGCTAACAAGAACCCATAATCCTGCTAACAAGCTTAGTCGCTAAACTTTCTTCCCGGTTTTCCCTATTTCCCCCACCATGCCACATCAAGAACTATCAATGGACTTTGGCAATACCCATAATATGCCGAATAACTTTAAAAAAATTTGTCCCACAGCTCTTTTGCAAAAACACAAAGCAAGAAGAGATGAACCACCGTTTCCTCATCTTGAAGGAATAGAAGACATGCATTCGGAAGAATAAAACTTCTTTTGCAGAGATTGTCTATTGTTAATACCTTCTAGCAATGCGAATGCCGCCACCTTTGGAGGGGCACTGTAGCACAAAGAACTTATGAAAGGATTTCACAGAGAACTTGCCGGACTTGTCTTTAAGCCATTTCATCGAATCTGATTTTCAGACAACCAGAACCACCTTTGATAACAAATGAAGCTGGTGACTTCTTCGGCCTCTTCTTCCTACAGATTCCGCTTGCACAGCGGGGCCCATACTATTTCATCTCTAATAGTGAAATAACAACTAGCCACCCTCAGACCAGGCTCGACCGAGATCCCACCAAGCGTGGAAAAAGATCGCTTAACTTTTGGTCCCCCTACCCATCTACCTCCCAAAGGGTATTCCCTCCCCCCAACAAGAAATCCACCCCTTCCCATTGATGCAAGACAACTAACCACTTGCTCTAAAAGCTCGAAGTGATAAAGCATGACAAATTAACTCATTTATCTCATAGCCCAAGCCCCACATCCATGGGTTAGGTCCTCTGTCGAACCCTCCTCATGGGCCCTAAATCACATGGGTTCCGCCTCACACGGGGCACATTCGGGGCCACCCACCCCGAATGTGCCCCTGCATCCCACAGGCCACCCTACTCGAGCCCGATGTGAAAATGTTCATGCATTAATCACTCCCGATGAGGAGTCTTGAACACCGGACCTCCCGCTCTTATACCAATTTGATGCAGGACAACCAACCACTTGTTCTAAAAGCTCGAACTGATAGAGCATGGCAAATTAATCCCTTTTATCTCATAGCTCAGACCCCACATCCATGGGTTAGGTCCTTGGTTGAACCCTCCTTGTGGGCCCCAAATCACATGGGTTCCGCCTCACACGGACCACCCACCCCAAATTGCCCCACATCCCACAGGCCACCCCACTTGAGCCCAGTATGAAAATGCCACTGCATTACCCACACTCTAAGTTTTACTGACGCAACTGACCTCTAGAGATATGAAGCCCTATCCAAAGAAGACGATTTACTCGCCCACCCTGTTTCTTCCTCACCATATCTCCTACTTATCCCCTCCCTCCACTGAGAATCCACCTCTACTCCAAACCTCCAAACCCATTTACCTAATAGAGCCAGGTTCATGTTTTCCAATTTCGTCAATCCTAATCCCCCTTGGTCCCAAGGTGAAATTTGTAACTACCTTCTACTCCTTTCCACAAAAAATCCCGCCTGAATTTCACCAATTTTTCGACAACCAAGTTCATACATTTAAAGAGAGACATTAAAAATAAAATAAAATTAAAGATACCATTGAACCTCAGAAAGATAGAAAAGAATATCCGGGTAACCTTCTCATCACCAGGGAATAACAAAAGATGGCTTTGCCAACAACAAAAAGCAAAACAAAACAAACGCAACAACTCCTGAAGCTATGGCTCCCTAGACCAAGCCCAAGACAAGAATCATGACAAAATAATTGATTCCCAATCTCTAACAGCTCTATGTATAATAAAACAATTAACTCAAACAAGATTTGTGCCCATCCTAGAGACAGACTATTAATTTTTAACAATGATAAATCGTTTTGGGAAAATTACAAAAATAAATTCATTTAATTTTTGTTATATAAAAAATGTTTAAATACTAAAAACTTATCAAAACACGTGAAACTCATGAAAGTTTCTGCCGAAAGACACCTCCGTGTACTCACATTGCGTTCTCCATTAACTTTCATTTGTAAAATCAGTTTTCCCTCAAGAGCAGCTTTCATTTCGACAAGAGCTTGCGGGGACCATCATATTTATATGTCAAATCCACTCCATCCATTATGTTCTATCCTCGATACTAGGATCTGGGGAAAAATCAAAGAGATCCACAACTCAGATGGGCTACACCACAAAGAACAGTGGGGATGAGATGCCAACCATAGATTTGTCAGGCCACCATGGTGTGTATCTTTCATCAAACCCGTTACTTAAGGGTAACTCACTAGGACAAAGTCAAAATGTAAAGCCTGATCCAAATATCAAGTATGCTACACCTTGTGAACTTAAAGGTTTTACATGCAGTTTTACATGGTCCCTGTTTGCATGGCCCATCAATTTTTATCTGCCTCTTTTGTATGCATGGTTCAAATGATGGTTCTCACCTGATGGATGGAGTGGATTCACACGCATGCAATGCAAGCATGTTGTACTGTATGGCTCTGTACTTGTGTGGAAATGATGAACTTCTAAAGAGGAGAGGGATTTTCAGAGTGATTTTTTTGAGAGCTTTTTTATTAGGAAACTTTTAATACTTTGGCAAAGTGATGGATGATATATAGGCACTTAGAAATTACTTCAGGATTATGCACGTGGCATACAAATAGTCAGATTAAAATGTCCAAATTATGGTATCCAATGTAGATTTATCATGAACTTAAAAATTAAGTGTATTTGATTATCTGACTATTAGATTGGCAGACAATTATTGGACGGTTAGAACTAAAAAATATCCACAGCCTTATCTCCACAAACAAGTGTCCATGAATCGGAGGTTTTGATCTTGGGATCGTTACTTCGCAACAACACCAAATTTGCATGCATGAAAAACCCAAGATCCGTGGGGCCCACCATGTTTTATACGTAAATCCACTTTGTTCATCAAGTGAGTGTCATCATTTGTACCATGCATGCAAAAGACCAGGCCGATAAAGACTCTGATAGGCCATGTCAATGGGAACAATGTAAAACTGCTCTTATAATTTCCAAGGGCCCATTTGGGAGCATGTATTCAGAAGGCATTGGATTCCAAATCACAAACCAATGTGATTTTGAATTCTCGATTGTGTTTAGCAGCTTGTAATTGGAATGCATTAAATCCAAAAAATAGGAATGCATTGAAATTCTGCAATATATTTACAAGAAACTGATTTTGATTACCAAATCAAATTTAACATCCCTAATTAGTGTAATAAGCCCATTGAAATATGTACTTTGGCCAAAATTGATGACATTTCAAGCCTTGGGTGGGCCATAAGCATAAGATCACAGACGAGCGACTCGCCAACGTTTTTTAAGCTTCGATTTATATGGCCAATGTTTGTACTGTTCGGATCATACTATAGATGTAATTTTAGTGATGCAGCTGATAATTTGATTGCTTTGGGGATATAATCAGAGTCCCATGTGTACAATGGGTTAGTAGCCTGACTACGCCTTTTTTACATGTTTGACTCTTCTGCCTTTAAAAAGGAGCCCAAAAAGTCATTTGACTCCGAATCACAGAAAAATGGAGAGATTTCAAAACAAAACAAAATGTGTACAAACACCTCCAATTCCAAATACCTCCAAATCCACATTGCCACACAACTTTTGATTCGGAATGCACTCAAATATACTCAAGTCCATGTCAAACAATCCCCAAGTTCACACATTGGGGCCTGCCTAATATTTAGATCAAGCTGATTTTTGTATTCACTTCATCTAGGTGAGTCACGCCTAATTAACAAGTCTGGTGAAAGATACACCCAATGGTGGCCATACAAACAACCCTGTAGTTGGCATCGCATCCCCATTGTTCCTTGTGGTGTAGCCCACCTAAGTACTATTGGGTCTCACTGATTTTTTTCTCCGGGTTATAGAATCAAGGATAGATCTTTAAGGATGGAGTGGATTCTACATATACAGCATATTGGGCCCCACAAGCTCGGGTGTGATTCAGGTCCAATTTGTAGAAATGAAAATAGCATTGGGGTAAAATTGTCATTACAAATGAAAGTTAGCGGAGAAGGTAAAAGGGGGTACATATTGTACATAGAGGTGCATTTTGGTGCAAAATTTCATGAGGTTAAGGTGTTTTAATAATTTTTTAATAATTGAATTTTTTTAATAAAAATTCTAAAATGAAATTATTTGGTAAATATCCCTACCATTTTTTCTTCATAGGAATCAGATTATTTATTTTGAATAAAAAAAAATTGTTGAATTTATCAATATAGTCCTTGATCGTCAAGAGAAAGAATCGGAACTTGGTAGTTCTAGATATCTACCTCAATAAGTTTATCTACAGAACACCCAAAAACTAATGAAATTCCATGTGTCAGTGACAAAATATCACTAATCAGGTGTATCGCTAATATATCACTGATACATCAAATGTTGATATTACCATTCTCAACAGCAGTATAAATCTCCCATGTGTCAGAGTTAGAAGAGATACCAACACAGCGAATGCATCCAGAAAAGTGTGGAAATAAGGACAATAAAGAAAGAGAATATAAAAATGACAATTTTCTATTTTTGAGATTTTATTATTATTATTTTATTTTTTTTTGAGAAATTGTTTGTGGGTTAGATTTTGGCAAAAGCTTTCAATGCTTTGAATTACAAGCTTGGAATTGGGAGATTTGATGCAACATAAGTAGAAATGGACAGAACTTTGAAAATGAGAAATTTTTTGAAAATATCCTTTTCTATTAAGATTTCAGGTGGAGAATCTAGTGTCTGAGTGCCTATAGCTTGAGCGTTTGGGTTGGGGTTTGGAGCTTTTTGCCTTCTACTTGTATCTAGGTTTGGTTTTTTCGACTTCTTTTTTTTCCTGGTTTCTTTTTGGGTGTTCCTACTTTAATAATATTACATAATCTTTCAAAAAAAAACAGCAGGAAAAAGTGTAAGGGACGTCAAGTGAAGACATGGACAATAAATTGAGGGGAATAGATATGGAACAATTTGCAACTACTATAAGTGTACCTCAAGGATTGGGAGAGTTTCAAGGTTGAAGGAGCACTTGGCGGGGGTACAAAAATGTGAATGATTGCCCAAGTGTTCCAATGGAGGTGAGAATGAAAGTGATGGAGATATTAAGCAAGGATAAGGTACATGAAGCAACAACAACGTGCATGGGAAAGAAGATTAGGGACAATATAAAGATTCTTGTGCAAGTGTGAATGATTGCTCAAGTGTTCCAAAGGAGGGGAGAATGAAAGTGATAGAGATATTAAGCAAGGATAAGGTACATGAAACAGCAGCAAAAGGGAAAATTTACATATTCCTATGCGAGGTATGGGGATTGTTGAGTAGGATGATGATAATGGTGATGGCCTGGCATATCCCGACAATTGTGTTACTGAGCAATAGAGGATGGAATGCAGACAAGCTATGCATGAGCTATTGGTTACAAGTTGGGATATGGAGCAAAGGCGACAGCTAGCGGAAACTAAGACAACATTTGAGAGTTCTGAACGTGTGGTTGGTGGGAGCAATAAAGAGTAATAGTTCTAGTTCAGGCAGGGCTAGCCTACATCATACCTAAAGCACTCGTGTGCAAGATGCACACAATGCGGGTGTGAAGCAAAGGAAGTCAAACAATATATGAAGCAAATGTGGATTTCAAGAGACAATGGGGAGTGCTATCATTGGGTGCTTTATTTCTAGCCACATAGTATACCAGCACATATGGCAAGAAAAAGTGTATTTAGAGAGACTGAGAGTGCTATCATCAGGTGATTCATTTCTATCTCGATACCAACGCATAAGGTGACCAGCCCACACTTCCATAACGTGATTGATATTGTCCAACGTGTTGGCCAGTGCAAGGAAATACTTGAGGTCTACTTTGCCCAAAAGTAGAAAGAGGTGCAGGCCTAAGTAGAAGACCTAAAGCAAAACTAGGATACCAACGAGGTCACAATGATGTGTGATGGGTGGACAAGACCCACAAAGTTGTCGATTATCAACTTCCTGGTTTACTATAGACAACAACCAATATTTCTAGAGAGATTAAAGAGATCAGCCTAAAAAATGCGGTGCAGGTTGTGCAAACAATGATTGTATACTCTTCAAAATGGAAAAGAAGTTGATGAAGAAGTACGGTTGTGTTGGGCTTTGTGTGCGGCTAATGCAGGACAATTAATCACTTGCTCTAATAGCTCAAACTGATAGAGCATAGAGGATTAATCCATTTATCTCATAGCCCAGCCCCAAATCCATGGGTTAGGTCCTCGGCAGAACCCTCCTCATGAGCCCCAAATCCATGGGTCACGCCCCCTCGTGGGCTCCAAATCCATGGGCTCCACCTCACACGAGTCACCCGCCTCACACGAGCCCCAAATCCATGGGTTGTGCGGGCCACCCACCCCAAGTGTGCCCCTGCATCTCACAGGCCACCCAACTCAAGCCCAGAGTGAAAATGCCCCCGCATTAATCACCTCCGGTGAGAAGTCTCGAACACGAGACCTCCCGCTCTGATACCAATTTAATGCAGGACAATTAACCACTTGCTTTAAAAGCTTGAACTATTAGAGCATGAAAAATTAATCCTTTTATCTCATAGCCCAGGCCCCAAGTCCATGGGTTAAGTCCTCGGCCGAACCCTCCTCATTAGCCCTAAATCCATGGGTTCCGCCCACTCATGGGTCCTAAATCCCTGGGTTATGCGGGCCACCCACCCCGAGTATGCCCCTGCATCCCACAAGCCACCCCACTCGAGCCCGGTGTGAAAATGCCTCTAAATTAATCACCCCCAGTGAGGAGTCTCGAACAAGAGACCTCTCGCTCTGATACTAATTTGATGCAGGACAATTAACCACTTTCTCTAAAAGCTCGAACTGATAGAGCATGGTGAACTAATCCTTTTATCTCATAGCCTGGGCCCCACATTCATGGGTTAGGTCCTCGGCCGAACCCTCCTCATGAGCCCCAAATCCATAGGTTGCACCCCCTCGTAATCCATAGGTTGCACCCCCTCGTGGGCTCCGCCTCACACGGACCCCAAATCCATGAGTTATGTGGGTTACCCACCCCGAGTGTGCCTCTGCATCCCACAAGCCACCCCATTCAAGCCCGGTGTGAAAATGCCCCCGCATTAGCGGCTCTCTAGATAGACCTCATGATTGAGTCTACAGGGCATAGAGACTCAATCAAGTCCACAGATGCATGAGGTCTATGGAAGTGATGGATGATGCTTTTTAAAATGAGATGGATTAATAAAAAATTGCAATCAACAGCTACTGCATTTTCGAGATGCTAAGTGTATATTCTCCACACCATCTTCTCTTGTTCTTAAACAACTAGGATGATAGCTTGAATTTGATCCAAGAGATTAACATACTTTTCTACCTCCTAATCCCGCAAAAGTTGCCTAAACGGGGGACCCCAGGCAATCGCCTCTCCAATACAAGAGAAGCAATTTTCCACCAAGATAAAGGGATCCGGTGCCAAGCATAAAATGGAAGGAAACAACACTTTTAGGGCAGAAGAGTCCACCCACACATCTTCCCAAAATCTGATATTTTTTTCTCCATTACCAACGGAGAACCCCACGCCTTGCAAGAATGATGCTTTCACCGAACAAACTCCTTTCCAAACGGGCCGACGCTATATAGAGAGACAAGTCCCCTGTCCCCCAACCCCCCGTTGAGGCACCATACTCTTAAGAACAACTTTCCAAAGAGCCCCCATCCTCCACTCTAAGCCGCTAAAGCCATTTGCCAAGTAATGCGATATTCATAGTTTTAAGGTCCTTTATCCCTACACCTCCCTCATTATAGGGTTTGCAAACCTCGTTCCAAATAATGTTTTTAATCATCCACACCTTGCCATAAGAAACCCTCTAGAAAGCACCGACATCGGGCATTTAAATAGCGACATGAACTATAAGGGAAGGCTTGAAAGAGCCACTTTGATTAGAGTAGTATGTCCACCTAACGATAGATAGCGACCATTCCAAAGAGCAAGCATCGCTCAAATCTTTCCACCACCTACTCGCAAAGACGTTTTGCCGACTTTCCCACACACAACAGCATGCCCACGAAAGTAGCCAAAAGCAAGCCTGCCATGCAACCAAAGACGTCAGCCAACACCTCCACTTCATCTGCCTCCATCCTCACCCCATACATCTTGCTTTTGAGCAAATTGACTTTTAGGCCCGAAACGACCTTGAAGCATTTGACTATAGTCCTTAGCTTGTCCACCATGGAGGCAAAAGCATCGCAATAGGTGAGGGTATTGTCTATAAACTACAAGTGAAAGATGGGTTGAGGCATTCTTCTGACTAAGAAGCCACAAGTAGATCCCTCCTCAAGGGCCTTATGCAACACTCTACCCAATGCTTCAACCACATAAGGAATAGAAATGGAGACAAGGGATCCCCTTGACACAATCCCCCTGAGCTTTTGAGAAAACCTTTCGGAGACCCATTAATGAGAACCGAGAAGCGCGTCAAACTCACACAATCCCAAATCCATTGCCTCCATTTCATCCCACATCCCATTTGAGTCATCATGTAATTGAGAAATCTCTAATCAACATGATCCTAGGCCTTTTCAATATCTATCTTGCAAACAACACCACTAACACCATCTTTATGTCTAGAATCGAGGCATTCATGGGCTATTAAAGCATTAACTAAGATTTGCCTACCCGGGACAAAAGCACTTTGGTTACCGGAGATGACGTGACCCATAATATTCCACAACCTCGTTGCCAACACCTTTGCTAAGATCTTGTAGGGCCCTCCTAAAAGACTGATCGACCAAATATCTTTCGAGGAATCAATTTCCGAAACCTTCGAGATGATGGCTATAAAAGACGCACCAAGCTCATAAGACAAGTGCCCCCTATCATAGAATTCAAACATAAAATTCATGACATCCCCCTTCAAAACTCCCTAAAAGGACTGAAAGAATGCCTTCAGAAAACCATCCAAACCCGGAGCTTCAACTTGTCCCAGAGAATCGACAGCTGCTTTGACTTCATCCACCGAAATGGTGGGCTCTAATGAAGCAGCTTTCTCATCAAAAAAAGTGACTAAATTCGAGATTAGCCAGCTTTGGCCTAGACCAAGACTCCCATGTCAACAAGTTCTCATAGAACCAGGGAATTTCCATCGATATGCTATCCTTGCCTTCAAGGCGCACTCCATCAATAACGATACTGCTGATTTTGTTGTTCTCACCCACACACTTGCGATACTGTGAAAGAACTTTGTGTTCTTATCTCTCTCCTTGATCCACACACTTTAAGAGCATTGTCTCCACTTAATCTCATCTTCCTTGACCCTTTTGCCATATTCTTTAGTGAGCCTAATTCTCATAGTTAACTCATCAGAAGATAGCACCTCTACCTCCGCTTTAGCATCAAGGAACCACAGCTTAAGAAGAATATCCGCAGTTTCCATTTCCCTTTTTATCTAACACCTCCCTCATCGATATTATTGGCGATATTTATACATAGTTCCCCATCCCTAGTCATTGACATATGCAACAATACCAATACACCAAATGTTGATTAGAACCATATTAATGTAACCTAATTCTACATGTATACATAACCAGATTCTCTACATGCCACCACGACCAACCTGTGCAAGATCCAAGCCATCCATCAGGTGGGCTCCACTATGTCAATGACTTGACCCACGAATCAAGCCGGTGAAATCCACTCATCAGCTGGGCCACAGCGTAAACAACAAATGGACAGCTCCAAAGAATATTTTTCTACCCATCCATTTGTTTCATACACCATGGTCCACCCCATCACTAGACCACTCAGATGCCTGATTCACAGGCCAGGTCATCTGGATGGTGAACCCACCTAAAGGACACCCAGATCATCTGACATATGGCAGCTTGGCACTGAGGCGACTGTTGCACATAAACTCATGCGGTCGAGAACTTTAAATAAGGAACCTGACTCATTCGGAGAGTTCACAAATTCTTTTTAAAAAGCCCGGTCTCCACTAGATTCCATCTGGAAATAGTGAACTCGGCTTGCTAGGACTCGACAGTGTTATATTTTAAAATATTTAACATGATGAAGTGTTTGTATTCAAATTCAAGAATCAAGTCTCCCATTAACTTTCGAGCTGAGTCAAGTTCATATAAAAGATCCCACCCCCTATACATTCTTCATACAATTGGAATGTATTACAAGTTACATGAAAATAGCATATCAGTACAAAGATGGGCGGGCTGGAAATCTTACTCTCGTTTCAGCTATACATAAGCTTCAAATGACACATCGTGCAAGCCCAATTGCGCATTTAAATATAAGGAAATATAAACCTCTACAGGCCAAGGGTTTTGTTATCTTGGATGCTGAACAAAATTTAGGCACATGCTGCAATGGTCAGTGATCCCAACCATTCATATAGTTTGTCGACAGCAACTGGCAAGAGGCTGAAAATATTAGCCTTAGACGATTTTAAATGTGGCCAGCAAATGGACGGTATGAAAGATATCAGCAACGGGCAAAGTCGAAGAGAAAAAGGAAAAAAAAAAATCCACCGATCGAACACATAAGAGCCTACAATCTGTGGGGTTTATAAACAGTTGCACATCCACAGTGGGGCCACCAATAAATGGCCAGGATCATGGGACAGCCGTGTCACTTCTATCAATCCCAATCGACTTATTATTTACCAACAAGCGGCAGAATTACATTTCGTTCACCACGGTGATCAGGACTACCAAACGAACCCAGAAATCCCAAACAGTGTCGCCTAGAAATACATTATCACGATAAAATACGCGTCCAAACGCACCAAAAAAAGATCATTTTGACAACTTGGAAGAAAAAAAAAAAAAAAAAAACGAAGTAGAGGTTTCGAAGGTTACCGATCTGGAAGCGGCTCTCCTTAGAGCCCCGAGCATAGCCATTTTCTGTAGCGAATGTAGCGAGAGAGGGTTTTCTAGGGTTTTGGAGAGAGAGGGGGTTTTTCTAGGGTTTTGGAGATGAGAAGGGGAGATGCATGAAACAAACAACGCTACATTTTCGTAGGTTCTTATATAGTGCGACTCGCAGCTTCTCTTTTCCGCCGTAGAAAGTGTGGATGAGTTCTACGCTACGTGGCCCGCGTATTTTGCACAATATACATTGGCTTTTCAAATCTGACTAATGGGACCCACCTTCTCATAATCTAGACCGTTGAAGTGGTGGTTTACATTGTTATGGAGAATCTCACAACATATTATTTGGTTTTTCCACTGTAATAATTTTATTTGAGGATGGACCGGTTTTATATTGCTTTTATTAACCGTCTATTTTTTATTCAAAAATATTAAGACTAAAATTGTCTTGTTGAGAATTGATTTAAACTTTTTAGTTCATCCACAACAATGAACTGCATCTCAACGGTCCAGATTACCATATATAGATCCCACTTATAATAAATGAGAGACCATCTATACTTTTTATATGTGCAGGCGACGTATTATATGACTCCTCGTGTGTGGTCGAGCCTAGCGCCAATGGAGGTGACTGGTACGTGCCGGTGCAAGCTGCAAGTCGAATGAGATTGCATCTTCGCCCCGAGCCTAGTGAGGCTGCTCCAGGTGGCTACTGGTCGGTGCCCCGTGTCCCCACCATGGTGTATATGTTTTATCCAATCCGTACATTCATTTTTCCAGATCATTTTAGAGCTTGATGCCAAAAATATTTCAGATCTAAATCTCAGGTGGACCACACCACAGGAAAAGACTAATGATTGAATGTCCACCATTAAAACCTCCCAGGGCCCACTGTAATGTTTATTTGACCTTCAACCTATTGATTAGGTCATGCATACATGGATGAAGGGAAAAAACAAATATCAGCTAAACTTTTGTAACCCCACGAAGTTTTTAATGGTAGGCGTTCAATCCACCTTAGATTTAGATTTGCATTATTTTTTAGAGCATACGATAAAATTATACGGATGAAACTGGAAACACATACATCATGGTGGAACCCACATAGCACCCAACTTAGCCGACGGGTTAGTCTAAGGAATGAAATTTACGCGCCATCTTCAAGGTGGGCCCGGCAAGACCAGTGATGAATAGCAGGGCCCACCACAAACTATTGCCTTGGTGTATGCCATGTAACATATGGCTATTAGTAGTGCATGCATGTGCTAATAGAGAACTGCCCACATGAAGACAGGCTCGATGGAAATTTGTGGGCGCGTATAGCTATAAAATCCAAATGATCCATTAGATGAGTTACCTCATAAAACCCTTAAAAGTATAGAAGTTTGTGTGATTTAAAAATTTGGTGGGCTATAGCAAAGTTGCCTCTCATTTTTCTATGGCTCACCATATCTCACTTTGCCATGACCTACTAGAATTTTAAATTAAGCTAATTTTTAAGTCATGGGGAAGTTTCATGAGGTGACTTATCTAGCAAGCACTTTGAATTTTTAGCCCACATCATATGTTAAAAAGAGCTCACGAGTTCACATGTAAGAATTTCACTGCTATAATATATATTTAGTAATGTGAAGACACTAGTAGAGGACACTGAATGGTGGACAGGACATTGGCAATTATAAATTCT
Source organism: Magnolia kwangsiensis (assembly GCA_037074715.1). Lineage (NCBI taxonomy): Eukaryota > Viridiplantae > Streptophyta > Magnoliopsida > Magnoliales > Magnoliaceae > Magnolia > Magnolia kwangsiensis. Next base: position 93,137,627 of record CM073585.1, read on the forward strand.
CCATATCCAAGGAGAGCTGTCAACAGGCCAAGCCTAAGGTAGTACTTGGCCTGGATTTTACTATTTCAGGTTGGGTGATGGGCTGGTCCTATTTAGAATTCTATTTTTTAGGCTCGAGCCCAACCAATTGATGTGTTAGAAATGAAATGAATCCTGTGCACAACAGAGGATAGAAGAAAAACGATAATGAGATGATCAGCCATCGAGATCAAGGGTTGACTTGAATAGTCAATATCTCAAGACAGATTTACTGTCATTTTTCCGATAGTTAATGCAAGTGCAAACGTAAAAAATCTACCATTTATCTTCGGGATATAATGAACTCTCAATTCGATTTTCGACACGAAAATTTACATAGCAAGAGGTCAAATTGAGAGTACTGCACACGTGCGCATGTGTTAAGTGCGCCTAATAGAGCACCCAAGCAGTCGTACACGATCTTTTGGCTTCATGTGCATGTGCTAACTACGCCTAATAAAGTGCCCAAGCAGCCCTACAACCCACGCCGCATGCGCGGACGGTGCTTTGCACTATCCTTGAGAAGAGTTGAACCCTGATTGCTAAAGCAAAAACTCATTCTCTTACCAACTGACTTCACACTTATTTATGAAAAGTTTTAATTATCAATATATTTATTTACTTATTAAAATAAACTTTTATTTTGAAATTTTATGTTTTATTTTAAAAGCACAACAGTCCCCTGCAATTTCAAAAATAAAACCAAATTATATAACAAATGACATATTAATATAAATAGATGTATAAGTAAAGGTATATTTTGGATTTGAACCTTTAATTTAGTGTATACGTATCAAATTTATGTTAGATACTTAGTGACCCATTAGTTTTAAACTAATGACCTTATATGATTCACCAGATACATAACATACATCTATTCATATATAACTGGAGATGTAAAAGTTCGCATATTTTTTGCCTTGTGCGTATCCTAATTTCATTTCTAACACGATGCCCATAAAATTGAGTTTAGATGACTTAATGACTCATTTAAACTCATGCATATGATAGATGATTAAGTAAAGTATATGCAAAAGTTGATAAAATGACCTTATACCACATAGATAGATGGTTATGCAAGGCACATTCAAAGTTGATATGTGATCTCAATTCACATGGATGTGCCATATAAACCTTTGACATGTTAGAAAAGCATGATCGCCCATGAACATGCATTCATTGTAAATTAATTGTGCATGTAGCATATATGTAATTTATCTTTAAGTCATAGCCATTTATCTGGCTTGGCTCTAGTCTAGTCCAACCTCAAACCAAGCCATATATGGCAATGAGTTAGGCTAAGAGCCTCTTTAGCTTATTAGTGTTGATCGAGTACCTTTAATCTAGTGTAGAGAATTCCTATTTCGATTCGAACAAATTTTTGTCTGATCTTACCAAATTAGTGGGTGATTCGCACATTTTTAGTTTGACCAAATGTGTGCAAGTCAATTTGGTTTAATCGACGAAGTGCATAAGTGTGGGTTTTATTTATAATTGTGTACGGAAGGTATAAATATTTTTGTTAAGTTCTGATTATGGTTAATGTATATGAGAGCTTAACATGAATTCAAAAGTTTTAAAAGAGGGAAACTATAGTTTTCATTTATAAGTTGTTTCATCTCTTGTAACCTTGTTCTGATATAGTGCATTAATCGTCGCTTTATGCCATGGTTTTTTTTTCCACGGAATTTTTTTTACGTAAATCTCTGTGTTTATGTGTTTGCTTGAATTTTTCCTTTCTCTATGGCTTGTTTGATTTGATTTGAAGTTGCTTTCGTACCAAACAAGTGATATCAGAACTTAAGTTTGGAATATTAGGTTAAATATGGAAACATGTCATAAAGGGCATCAAATATGAAATTCAAGACAGAAAAGTTTATAAAAAAATATTTTTGAACCATGAAGATTGAAGATCAAGGTCCTCTTAATTAAGCAAAGGTTGCAACATGCACTCTTTGGGAAAGTGTGGCATCTGGAATCAATGAAGGGAGATGATTGGGATAGCTTTGATCAGAGGGTGATTGACACAATTCAATTATGCTTGGTCGATGAAGTCCTTTATAACGCCATCGACGAGGCAACTATCATATAGGATTATTGACGAAGATAGAGATCATGTATACGATGAAGTCGCTCACAAATCGTTTATATCTGCAGAAACAATTTACACTATAAAGATCGCGGAACGATTGGATCTCTCTAAGCACATTAATGTCTTTAACAGATTGGTTTGCAAATTGACAAGCGTATATGTAAAGATTGATAAAGAAGATAAAACCCTAATTTTGTTGACATCTCTACCAGATCATACAACTATCCGATTGATATTCTATGTTATGGTATGGATACATTCGACGTCGAGACTATTATCTCAACCCTTAAGTTGAATTAGTCGAGAGAGAAAAATGGAGGTAAATGTACTTATACAGATGTATTGTTTGCTCGGGAAAGACCATTTGAGTGAGAGAAAGGGAAATCGTGACTTAAATATAAGTTAAAAGGCAAAAACAAGTTAAAGTATTGGAATTATCAAAGGGTGTGATATATAAATAATGACCGTCAATATCCCAAAACCCATAAGGAGGAGAAATCAGATTATTCGCCGAATGAAGCCAAATAAGCAGAACCAGGTGAAGAATCGGGTGATGGTGATATGTCATCAATGTCCAAGACCGGTTGCTTCCATTATCAAGTGACTTTTGGATAGGGGGCATTGTATTATATATGTCATTGTCGGAGTTACTTCACCACATATAGCGAGTATGATGGTGACCTAGTTCTTATGGGTAATTATCATACTTGTAAGATGGTCGGAATTGGTTTCAGTTCGCATCATAATGTTTAATGGGGTGAGGTGTACTCTAACCCATGTGAGGCACGTTTCAGATTTGAAGAATAATATAATATCTCTGAGCGCTCTAGATGCACTCAGGTGCAAGTTTTCCAGTTACGAAAGTGTCCTGAAGGTTTTCAGAGAGGCACTCACAGTTATAGAAGTACATAGGAGCAAAAATATTTATGAGTTGATCAGGAATATTATATAGGGTAGAGTTGCATTGTTTGTAGCAAAATCTGCATCGACATGTTTGTAGCATGTGTGCCTATGGCACATAATTGATGGATGCACTTCTTAATCGTTGTTTAATTCATAGTTTTGAAAGTTTTGATTTATATATATGTGAGCATTGCACATATATATAAAAAACAATAAAGGTTAAGCTTACAACCTTAAAAACACGTTAGTAAAGGTCAACTTGACCGTGTGCATTTAGATGTGTGGGGGTTGTCGCCTGTTGTTTCTGGAGGAGGGTCATTATTCATTGTTACATCCATTGACTTCTTTGGAAAGGTTTAGATTTATGTTCTTAAGCATAAATTTGAAGTGTTTGTCATTTTTAATACCTAAAAGGCAATTGTTGAAAAATAGACAAAGTATAAAGTGTAAATTCTGATGATAGATAACGGTGGAGAATTTACTTCAAGAAAATTTAATCAATACCATGAGAATGAGGGGATGGTAAGGCATAACATAGTAAGGTATACACCAGAGCATAATGTTATGACTGAACGTATAAATCGAACTTTTTTGGCAATGACCCATAGTATGTCGAGTAATTATGAGTTGGGTAAAGAGCTATGGGTAGAGGCATTCTTTACAGTTTGATATTTAGTAAATTGATCCCCTTATACGGCTATTGATTATAAAATTTTAGGGAGAAGTATGGGGTAGTTAAACAGTTGAATATTACTTGAGAATACAGATATTTGGTTATGATGCTTACTCTCATGTATTATCAGTTGAGAAAGATAATGAAGACCAAAGGGCCAATAAGTGCGTTTTTGTCAACTATAGTGATGGGGTGAAAAGATATATATTGTATGATCGGGTTTTACAGAAAAATCATATTTAGCCAGGACGTCAAACTTGATGAAGGTTTTTTATTTCGAAAATATGAGCACAAGAAAATGAAAAAATTAGTAATTGATGTTCGAACATATAAATGTGAAACACTTGAAGAACCTCCGTTGAAGGTAGAGGTACAACAAGAGGAAAAATAATCACCTGTTAGGAGAAATCCATATATGGATCGCATGTTACCATTAAGATATAAAGATGACCCAAACGTTGTGTTTACTCTCATTACAAATGAGGGAGATATGTTTACTTTTTAGAAAGCATTGAAAAATAATGATGTAGAGATGATAACAACAATGCATGATGAGATAAACTCTCTATATAAAAATGAAATGTGAGAGCTGGTGAAGTTGTCCGTTGGGTGGGCGAGCGGATTGGATACTGAACACTTTAGTAGCCAAAAGGCTACTGAAGTGACATGGCAAAATTTTATTGGTTGAATACCAATAGACTGTTTCCTGTAATGAATGCTCATTCACTGCAGTTTCGTTAGCCTCAGTTTCGGCCGTGAATAAGTAATCTCAGGAAATCAGCATCTACTTTAGTTAACTGACCACAAACAATAAATTCTGACCATGGTAAGGCTTCCACGTGGAAGCGATAGGATGTCAGTTTCTGATAAACAATGAGACATGGTGCACGTGCCATACCTATTTTTAAAATTAAACCCTAGATTGTGGGACCCATTTTACACATGGAAAATTAATTACTTTTATTTTTCAACCGTCTTTTGAATTCACACCATTGATCTAGTTAGAATCCTTTATTTAATATCCGATTTGGGTTATGACTCATCTATTGTGGGACCCACTAATTGAACGAATTTTGATGAACTACTTATGTGACTTGTGATAATAATTTCTACATGCAGGAGTATGGATCATCGTACTTTGCTAGTTTATCAAAGTTTTTTAATTAATTTTTGTGATTCCTGCAACGTTTGTAAAATAAGCTTATTCTACAAGGGAGCAGATTGAATTTACACCAATGGTCTGTTACAAGTGAAATTGTCTCATTCAAGTTATTCTCATCAAGTAAATGAGATTAGGATGACTCTGATTTTACTGGCCAGAATAATCAAGAATATCTATATTTTTTTCAGGTCCGTGATACCCCAACATATACCAAGACATAGACAAGGCTTATATAAGAAAAACCTTAATTGTGCGATCCACTTTTGTTGCTACCAATGACTATTAACATATTTCTGTTGGGTTGAATTTATTGCTAAGAACTACTAATTAGCTAGACATTGGCCATATTTTAACATTAATGTGCTCAAATTCAGTTGTTTGGTTCATATGTCTGAGTTGGGTATTCCTTGAGCTGAATATTATATAAACGTGTATTGTGAAATTCCTTATCTTTTAACTGAGTGTGCAGCGTTTGTCAACTTGAATGAGTGGTCCACTTAGTTAAGCTTCTAAACCTTTTTGGACAAAGGAACACTCATTATCCATCTAACTTATTCAATGCCCCACATCTTGTACACATGCATCCACAGTTTGTATAGCAAATAAGTGACCTAATGAAAAATGAGAAATCGAAATTTTACTTCAATCTGAGAGCTCTAGAGAAGTGATTCAGTGTTTTAAGATCACATATTCTATGGAATTTTCTATTAGTGTATTTTTCACGATGACCCATGCAAAAGTGATTTTAATACTGTCTGGATGGCTGATTTGATTGTCCACATTTTTCAAAGCACTAGAGTGAACAATCTCTTCATCTACCTAATGACTAGAGAGAAATCCACGTGTAAGTAACTGCCACATGGGCTTATGGATACTTGTTTGTTCATATCATTTTAGCATTTGGAGCCACCAAATAATATAATTGAAGAAATTATCCAAAATGAACCATCAATCTAATTATTTAGGTAGGCGCAAAAAAAAAGTTACACCTATCATATATATCTAACAAAAAAAAAAAACTACACAAAAAGAGTCATCTATCCAACGGTTTTGAAGGGCGCTAATAAAAAACTGGGGTAACAGAAGTTCCATATATATTGCTCATGAATGAATGTCATTGTTTTGTATAATAAAATTCACACTTAAATGAATAAGATATTTTGGAATATCTAAATTGATAAGGTTTATTCAATCATGGGAGTTAAAATTTTTTAATTTTACCTGACTAACCACGATGTTTCCTTGAAATGAGTCTTGACATAAATGTAATAATTGTAGGTTGCTTGAGTGAATTTGTTGGTATAAGTTGATGTTTGATTGGTAGCCAGAAGTAACCAGAGGAATATTCGTGAATCCACTAGGGCCACTCTCAGGTATTTTGAGTCCGGTAACATTCGAACTCTAGTAAAGTAAAAACATAATAATGAAAGTTCCAATAAGCATAAGTGATATGAATGCTAAATGTAATATGGCAAGTTAACTACATTAAAACTCATGTTTACCTAACTCCCAATTGTAAAAGGGTTATGTCGAAACATGCTAACATGAGGTGGTTGATACCTACATTGAGTGTAGCCCACAACCGTACTATGTCCATGTCCTGTATGGGATCCACTTGGTAATTCAAAAGGACTCACAACTATAACATGTGATCCCTAATAAAGAAAAAAAATAAAAAATTTAAACAACAATAACATATGATATAACAAGTTTTATTAAATATGTTTTCTATAATGCCTGATTGAAATAATGTAATTGGGGTATTGTAAATGTATAATGTGAAGGTTGGAACAAAAAAGAGTGCATGATGTTTGGTGCTTGGGTCATTTCTCGTCTCTCTGGATCTTTTTTTCTTTAATTTATCGAGTTAATTTTTACACACACGGGAGTTGCCTCCAACTCTAGGTTTTACTTTAATTCCACTTACGGTTTGTGAACTTAAACTATTAACAAAAGTAATCTCTTTTTCCATCGGCTCATGGCATGCTTGCTTATTATATAGAGAAGTAGGCTGAAGGCATACACATTCAGTATCTACACTTTCATCAATAAATTGAAACAACCTTAGTGGAGGTTCCTTGATTCCTTTCATACATTCTCTCACTACATCATGAAATTTATCTGTATATCTATCAGTCACTTTGAAAACTTCGTCATGCATGTTTCCCAACCATTGCCGCAATTTTAAGAAACTTACGAGATAAATATTGGTACCATTTGCCTAAAGTTACATTGGACTCGACTTGTATTCTTAAACCATTATGATCTCTAGCAATACCTACCTTTGTATCTCTTCAAAACATAATAGGGATGAAGTACCTTTATCTTATAATAATCTAAAACTTTCAATGCATGACTACATAAGATTTTCACGAACTCAAACTTCTTACCACTACATGTCACTGAACTGTCTAATGAATCAAATCTAATAGTCCGTCATTCATCTTTGTTGTTATAAATAACTTGAAACTCCATACCTGTGTCAAACTCACCACATTTATAAATTGCAGTATTAAGAATTTTCTTATACTCATTTTGAAATATCTCAAATACTTCTGAAGTGTACACTTTTGCTGCTTCTTTTAACATATTTACATCAACAAACATTACAAGAGTACTTTGCCTCATTCTGAAATTAGCCATGGATTCTCAGTATCGTCGATCAGCCACCACCCGTTCGTATTGAGTAAAGAAACGCAAGAGACTGTATTTAGATTTCAAATATTTTTAATAAACTATTCACGTTCTCACTTCGTTGAGTGTTTTTCATATCAACACAAAATGTATTTCGTCCATAAACTAAAGTCCATTTTTCTCCTACTTTAAATAAATCATGTAGCCACTTATTTTATACTAAATTATACTTCTCAAGCATAGCATTCCATGCAGTCATGAAATCTTCCACCCTCTCACAATCATATACATGCTCCCTGAAATCAATTTCAAAACCTTTTGAACCTTTAAATAAATGGTTAAGGTGCGTGACAGTATTTTGGTAAATATGTCATATACACAGACGATGATATGATTCTGGCATCACTAAAGCTGTCGCATTAGCCATTGCAGCATCTTGATCTGTTGACATTGTTATTGGTTGTTTTCCAAATATCGTACTTAAAAATGTTTAAAACAACCATCTAAAAGATTCAATCGTTTCATCATATAGTAAAGCCGCACCAAATATTATAGTTTGCTTATGATGATTTATCCTAATAAATGAGGTAAATGGCTACCCATAACTATTTACTCCATATGTGGTATCAAAGTAAACCACATCTCCAAAAATGCTATAGTCCATTATTGACTTTGCATCTGCTTGGAACGTATTCGTAATCTAATCATCTTCATCTACTTGTATTGCGTAAAAGAAATATGGATCCTCTACTTGCATTTTTTGAAATTATTTTAAAACAGCTCCTACATCACCTTTTTCCATTATTTTCTTTCGATTTTTCTGTAAGTAATTTTTATAATCAATTGGTTGGAAACCTAGATTTTCCTAATCACCATATTGCTTACTTAGATAATCTACAATGATTTTAGGTGTTATTCTTGATTCATCTGTCATATCCGCTTCAGCTTTTTGAATATCAGTCAAGCCTTTTTGTGATCTTAACATATGTACCTTTGATTGTGAAATAACCTCATGGTTATGCTCCGCCACAAAGCCGGTTACACAATATTTTCATTTGCCTGAAGTTTCAAACTCATGCTTGCTTGACATTCAGTTCTTGTAATTGGACAATTAAACTTCGGTTGATTGATTTGTTTCTTTTCATATTTTCGATCTTCTTTGGAACAACAAAATATTCTCTAAAGTATGACCCCATTTGATTTTATTATCCAATCTTTTTGAACACCAAATCCTATCTTCCCAGCATAACTATTGTAATACTCATATGCACTCTCGTCAGAAATGAATTATATTCTGACTTTTGGTTGTTCATCAAATTTTTCATTTGCATTGACTAGTACATCTTATTCTGCTTCTTGATCCTCTATTTGCTGGCTTGCTTCTTGATCCTCTATTTGCTTACTTGCTTCTTGATTATATATTTCAATACCAAATTCTAACTTCCGACATGGTTGAAAAAATGATTGACTTTCAAAAGCGTTATCATCTATTTCACTACCTACAAAAGTAAAAATCACAAAATAGAGTAAAGTCAGAATCATTCAAATGCTAACCCAAAGAAATGGAAATCATATTTTTTTAGGTTTATCGAACCTTTAGCTGGTTAAATTTCAAGAAATGAATATTCATAGTTACAAGGCTAATGCAAATGCAAGATATCATTGTTGTGTAGGTTTTTGGATAAAGAAATAAAGGAAAAACAAAATGTCTTGACCATGGAGTGAAGTGACAGGCATGTTGATCGGTGTGCTAAGGCTGACAATAGGCCGTACATCTAAGATTTAGCCCTTAAACTTAGCCCAAGGACTAGTATGCGTTTATTTTTTTATTTTTTATTTTTTACACAAAAGATGCTAGTATTGATATTTCATACAAGAAAACGGACAGGACAATAAACAACAACTCCAGTGATGAGGATTGAGGAACATGGTCAACAAAATGTAAGGCTGTGCTTACATTATTAAAGCCATATCCCACTTATTCTAAGCTTAGCATAAAGTCCTAAGACACTACCATAATATATCATATTTTCAAACTCTTAGGTAATAACTTTTTTCTTAAGTGAAAAGAGCATCATTAAGTCCGGTTTACGGTGATTTGAAACTTCAGATGCCGCTCTCGTATTCCATGGTCATCCAAGAGTCAGAAAAAGGATCATGGCACATTCCCATGGAAGGAGAATGTGGCAGTGAGGAATTGAGGACTTGGCTTTGTATAAACAGGTCGAAAACGGATGGTCCGGGTGAAATTCCTATCAGCTTGGATGCTAATTTAAATGACCTAATTGCTCTGTCCATCCAAACAGTTGATTATGGTACCATCATTGCAAAGAATGATATGTAGAACTTCTTGATTGCATCTGATCAACTTCTTGCATCTCAACTTCTTGGTGACAAGACTTCAGTTGTGACAGACAAGAGAAAAGATAGATCCCCTTCTCCTGACTTCAATAGCAACTGCTACAAATCCAGTGATGTTTGGGGTGCATGTTCGTGATTACAGTTTATCTAAGAGGCGATGGTGGATTAACACTTTTAATCTGAGTAATTGCATATTTGAAGCATACATATAGATAAGTAGAATTTTTGAGTTCGTACTGGGACAGATGTTTGTGAGCTCGACATGACTAAATCCAGTCAATCAATGGTCTGTTTGTGTGGCCAAGGATATTTGAATTGAATCGATTGGGGTGGCTTGGATGGTCGGAACTACATTATGTACGTTGCCCTTCTCCAATTCTAACAATGGAATAAGAATGACTCCAAGTGTTTTCACCGCAGCTGCTACTTTTACATGGAGATTTTGGCATATGCAGCGAATCAGCCGACCTCCAAAACGGCCATGTGTGTGGTAGCTATTGGGTTTGTAATTTATTTAATATTGAATTTTGAGCTGATAATTCTTAGTTGAAGCAAGAGATAAAAGTCTCATTAAACAACAGTTTGATTGATGTTCCATGGCTTGGCCTGATATTTAGATTGTTTATCGAGTAGGGTCCACTGTGATTACTTGTTGTTAATAATTGATTTACTCAAGCAATGCTTTTTCTTTCTGTACTAGTGCTTGCAGAATGTGGGCCTAATTTCTTTTAATCCATTAGATAAAAAGGGCACCAATTAATTTGTAAAAAAAAATAAAAAAAATCGATATGTTATCTCTATAAACAGGGCAACAATTTGAATGATTTGAAGTATCCTAATGTTACAAATTTTTAGCCATAATTCATTTACAATAAATCTTAAATATGTTGCAAATAAATTAAAATAACAAGAAATATATGCACATGCAGGAATCATCAACATAAATGGGTCCCCTCTCGCGTATCATGCAAACGTGATTTACATTGAGGCGGAGGTGGTGTTGAGAAGGTGAATGATATCTTGTCATTCATTAACAAAATATCCGGTCATTCATTGACCAAATATTATATTGGTTGTAAAAATATTGTATTAATTGTTTAGTTGCCTATTATGCTTACACTACCTATAATAGATCAACATGATTATAGGAGATTTCTAGTATAAGGCTATGTCTCTTGATTCAATAGAAATTCATTCAAAGGTAAGTATTCTTTTCTTTCTTTTACATGGTATCAAAGCTAGGAACGTTACCATATCTCTTTGCCCTCCTTTTTTGCCTTTCTTTTATTGTTATTTTCCATTATCATGGTAAACGAGCAACCTTCGAATGGAGGCAAGCCTGATGCTACCAATCCATATTTTCTTCACCATTCCGATCATCTAGGAATGGTACTTGTTTCCAAGCCCCTCAATGAGGATAATTATTCGATATAGTGTAGAGCCATGACGATTTCTTTGAATGCTAAATCCAAGTTAGGTTTCATAGACAGGACCATCACAATGCTGTCTGCCACAGTCAAACCAGATGACTATACTGTGTGGAAAAAATGCAATGATATAATCCTCTCTTGGATTCTCGATTCACTCACACAGGATCTTACAGATAGTGTCATTTTTTCGACCACCACCCAGGAGGTATGAGAAGACCTTCGGGATCATTTTTCTCAAAGCAATGCTTCTCGTACTTTTCAAATTGAGAGGGACATTGCTTGTCTTGCTCAAGATCAGATGACTGCTGTGGATTATTACACAAGACTAAAAAAATTATGGGATGAACTAGGATCCTATAATGATACCGTTTGCTCTTGTGGGGCGGACCATAAGAGACGCAAATTAATGCAATTTCTCACGGGACTTAATGAGTCCCACAGTGCAATCCGAGGGCAGATTCTATTGATGAATCCACTACCTGATGTTGTTAAGGCTCACTTGTAAGCCCCGTATCCTAGACCATACCATTCCATAGACTTTCGCGGTCTTACCGGTCGAATTTCGACAACCTTCGACCCTTAACCAATATTTGCGTGTGACCCTGATTCGTATGCCGTCAACCCGTATCGACTCAACCCAAGACCTTTATCATAGCGACCGCGCCGTCGCTGCGTTTCCGATGCCGCGACTTGCTCGCCGAGACAATACCCTGGTCAAGAGATGTGAGCTAACGTTCGGTGTGAAGAAAATGTCGCGCGTTGCGAAACCCAAGAGAATCTCTACGAGGTGTCACATCAATCCTATCAATCCATTAATCCATCACATGTCAAGTACATGTCAAGTAAATGTCAAGTACACATTACCTTTCACCTATTTCCAAGCAACTACAAAAGTTAAGAATCTCTTACAAGCCCATACCTCTCTTACACCAAAAGCCCTCACAGTCAAAAAGTTCTTACACCACCCATGCTTTTCTTACACAAATGGTCACAAAAGTCAAGATTTTCTTACACCCATCACTCACCACATCCATCATCCATCTCTCTCTCCCTTTACAACTCTCTCTCTCTCTTTCTCATTTTCAAAACTAAAAAAAATCTAAGGAGAGAAATCCCATACGTATGAGAATTCTCCAAGCCTCTCCCTCTCTTTCAAAACTTCAAGTGTGGGCCACTTTCCTACCCCATGATCTTCCATCCTAACCATCCATTCCCCATCTCCTCCATTGGAATCAAAGCTAAGGTGCTAAGGAACTCATATGAGCAAGAAGATCGAACGGTGGGTGCTCCTCTAGATGTAAAAAATTTGATTTCTATAGCCTAGAGGTTTTCTTTCTTTTATGAGGGAAGTGTAGGACCCATCAATCAATGGTGGAGATCCCATACAATCCCATGGTTGTGGCCTAATGGCCTACCTTATGCATGCATGATCCATGCATGGGGCCTTTCTCTCTGGGCCCCATCATGGTAGTTTTATTTCATATCATATTATGTTTGGGTCATCTAGACCTTATAACCATGGTGGGGATGACATCCTCACCATGCATTTTAATTATACGTCATGCATGTGTAAGATCCATGTTATAAATGTAAATCTAGGTATGATGTGCGGGTGTGATTGATCTTGGGAGGGCTCAATAGTGGCGGGCCCATTAATGTATTTTTCTTTTTATTTAACTTATATAATAAATTTTATCTAAGTACATGTTGCTATCCAGAATTTTCTGGACAGTTTCTAGTTATTTTTAGACAAGATTTTGGGACTATTTGGGGGACTATTCATACTTATTAAATATACTTTTCTAAAAGGTGGGGATATCATCTTAATGTCTCCCAAATTTCAGCCCCAACTGACCTTCATTGGGGTCCCAAAGGTGTGGTCCAAGTGAGGTGGACAATCTGGATTTTCTGCACTGTTCCAGCAACATTTCACCATGTACAGTTGGATTTTTGAAATTTATTAAAATACCCATGGGTGTTTAAAAATTATAAAAATTTTCATGGGGGTTGCTTACTTATGGTAGGACCCACCTACAAAATTTTGAGGTCAATGGACGCCTGTACACACCATGGTGATGGCGGGACCGACCCATTATAATATGGTGTCCAGATCAGTCTGATTTTCAGGACAGATTGATTTATGTAAATGAATTAAAATATTTAAAAATGTTCAAAAATTTTGAAATTTTTTAGGAGTATAGTAAACTTATGTTAGAACCCACCTACCAAATTTCAGGGCCAATGGACCCCTGTACATACCATGGTGAGGGCCGGACTGGCCCACCACGTTGGGACGTCCAGGTCTGTTCGATTTTTCTGGACAGTCTGTTTTGTTTAAATTAATTAAAATATTTAGAAATATTTAAAAATTATAAAATTTTGTGGGGGTGTGGCCCACCTATAGAAGTATCACTCTATGAAATTTCAGCCTCAAGTGACCCCGTTTGGGTATCCAAAAGAATGGGCCAAGATGGTTGGACTCCCAGATTTTTTCTGCTGTGCAGTCCAGCAATATGCCTTGATAAAAAACCATAATTCAAAAATATTTCTTCTGATGGTGGGCCACCTTTTTGGGTTTCTTCTCATTGTATACATGATGAGGGACCTTGGCCCTCAATTTTCAGAGTTTTAGAGGCCTTGGACCCACTCCAATGGAGTGCCCAAATTTAGGACAGCAACATGTTATAATTATGCTGGCCTTGGGCTGAAATTTTGAGGAGTGGGGCCCACCATATTATAAAGATCTTAGAGGAAATGATTTATACCTTTAGTTCCTTAAATGTTAGGCTTAATGAATGCACTTTTGAGGCCCACCACAGTTGAATTTAATTGGGTCCATGAATGTAGCTAGTTGTTGAACTATTTAAGGCTCATAGAGTGGACCCATTTAATGTGTTCTAAAGCCCATGAGATTAGGCCCATTTGATGTAATTTAAGGCCCATAAAGTGGACCCATTTGATGTGTTCCAAGGTCCATGGGATTGGACCCATTGGATGTATTTTAAAGCCCATGGGATTAGGCCCATTTGATATGTATAAGGCCCATGGGTCGAGAACCATTTGATGCAATCTAAGGTCCACGGGTTATGACCCATTGCAATGCACATAAGGCCCATTGGTGCGGCCCATTGATGTGGCCCATTTGATGAGTAAAAGGCCCATATGACATGGCCTATTTGATATATTTAAGGCCCAATGGGGTGTACCTAAGGTCCATTGCAATGTGTGATCCCAACCTGGTTTACGTAATGTTATTCACTACGGATTACACCTTGGGAGCAATGTTGGTTTGACGTCCACATTGCGAGTATAATGTTGGTTAAATGTCCGCATTGCGACTCTCCCTAGGGCCCATTGGTAGGCCCGTACTTGTTGTATGCAAGCTGTCTAGGCCAGCTGCGTTGTAAGGATAGAGCATTACTTTATAACATGTTTAGTATAACTCCATGACGCACAACCCATTTGTATCGGTCCATTTGATCGGCCTGTTCATATCGACCATTTGATTGATTTAGCCCATATGATTGATTAGGCCCATCTTGATATAGTTGTGGCCTGTTGCTAAGGCCATATATGAGGCCCGTTGTTGAGGCCCACCTTGATGTGTATGAGGCCCGTTGTTAAGGCCCACCTTGATGTGTACGAGGCCCGTTGTTGAGGCCCACCTTGATGTGTATGAGGCCCGTTGTTGAGGCCCACCTTAAATATATATGAGGCCCATGTTGCAAGGCCCATTGTGATATATGCAAGGCCCATGGGTCATGGCCCATTGCAATGTATATAAGGCCCAATTGGTGCGGCCTATTCGATATATTTATGGGGTCCATTTCATTAGGCCCATCCTGTTGTATTGGTGACCCATCCATTGAGGCTCACCCGTGGTATATATTTGAGGCCCATGTGTAGGGCCCACCTATTGTATATTTAAAGCCCATGGGTTGTGGCCATAGTGATGTATATTAGGCCTATGTGATGTAGCCCATACTGATGTGTATTAGACTCAGGTATGTGACTCACCTGCGAAGTATATTTAAGGCCCATTGTGATATATCTGAGGCCCATGGGTGCGACCCATCTAGATATATTTGAGGCCTATGGGCAAGGCCCATTGTGATATGTGTTAGGCCCATGACCAGGGCCCACCTGTTTCGTATATTTGACCCTTGTGTGAGGCCATGTGCCCATTATATATTTGATTCTATGTGGGCCATTCCTTGGGGGCAATGTTGGTTAAAAGTCCACATTGTCGACGTCGGTTATTGATACCGTTTATGAGTATGTGACATCATAACATTATGATACATGCCCATTCGCATCATCTGCATGTTTGTTATGAGATGTGATTGACCATTGCATATGTCATTGGGCAGGATGATGTGAGACTCCCTGATAGGTGGAGATTATCTCACATGAGCACATGACATCGCAAGATTGATGCATGATTGGATTGTATGACTCATGCATCTTGCATTGTATTGTGATTACTGTACGCCCTAGTGACATCAGGGCCGTAGCCTCCACAGGCATATCGTGGATGGCCAGATGGGACACCAAAAATCTGTTCGAGCATCGGGCCGCCATAGATGGCCCTGGGTGAAAATTCCTAAATACCCTCTTGGTTTCAGAGGATGCTCCAACGTCTAGACCGAGTGGGTAGATGAGCGTTGAGTACCGATTACCAGATGGCTGCGCTCTCTACTGTGTCGTGGTCGGTTGGAAGGGGGTGCGGCCTTACCCGCCTGAGGGAGTAGGCATGGCTAGGCTGAGTTTAACCAGCTCGAGGAATGGGTCCGCTATCGGTGAGCCGGGTAGGTATTGGTAGACTACTGACAGGCGGATAGTGAGGTCTTTTCCACTTACCTAGTTGTGCGCTTGATTGGGGCAACAGGTGGTGTGAAGTGTAATAGACCCCGGTGATTTCTCCAGAGAGGAACCGTACTGATATGAGGACTGACATATTATTATGACACCTCGTCACTATTGTGCATGTACGCGGGTGGACGTGGGCGGACGCTGATGTGGGCGGGTGTGATGTGGGCGGGGCTGAGGCCTGGGCGAGCTACCACACTGGGCGAGCTACCAGCAGTTGGCAGGCTACTGTGCTGACAGGCTACTGAGTAGGAGTTGCATACTCATTCATTTATCCATTCACTATCCACTTGGGCTGGTAGTGCGCAACTAATTGTTGTGTATCTTCGTTATGGTAAGGATTTCGGTTGGGCGCGCGACTAACCTGAGATCAGGAGTTTACCACGTTGAGTCAGACTATCCAAATTTAAGTATGAGACTGGTTTGGATAAAGGTTCCTTATGGTGGACCTCGTAGCCTACGATACTACGCACTATCATTCCGACATCACACTCCAGCATCGTCATTCCATTAGCACCATATACTGCATATTCCATTACATCTTCGACGTGTGGCATTGTGGGTTGTTATGTTTCTGTATTCCTGTGACTTAGATGAGAGTGATGATATTTGTTAGCTCTTTCAAATTGTGTATTACATTATATCCTTGTCATTCGACATTTGATTATCTATGACTCATCATTTTCATAGCTGTCCTATATTGCGTATTCTGATATTGATTAACTTATGGACTTATTCATACTTCTGCTTATTCTGTTATCGCATGATTATAATCTTGTCAGTATTTCTGTTTACGCTGATAATTCCTTCTCTTATTAATGTTTCTGCTTATTCAGTCATTGTATGGTTTATGGATTAATAGCTTTTCGGTATTGTATGATTATGATATTGTATTGAATACTTGGCACTTATCTCGTGCACACACTTACACCACCCTCTAAGCTTTCTATAAGCTTATGTACGATAGATGAGTGCAGGTGATGTTAGGTTGCAGCAGCATTGAGCTTGGAGCGTGCAGCTATTTTCTGGAGCTTTGATTTTGACATATATATTTCTGTAACACCCCGAATTTTTGCCAACCTGGGGTTAGATGTCCTTAGGCAATAGGTCAACTAAAACACCTGAGAAATCGCTCAGAACCCAATTCCATAGCCAAAGAAATCACTTAGGATTAATTCCTTTAGAAACTAAGCATAAGTTAGCTAGCGCTACGCTGGAGTAGCTGTGAAATAGTCCCTGACAGCTTTAAATACGTTCTACAAGACCCAAAACTTATAGAATCAATGGTGCTATAATACTCTAAAACCTCGGATCAAACTCTAAACCGGTTTGTTCTCAGGACCTCTTTGAAACTTTGTATTGGATCTAGACTGCACGTCGAAAGTCCGATACCTACAATCTTAGACCGTTATAACCGCCTGGCTGGACCTGACAATCATTTCGAAAATCAAGTCCAACCGACGTTCAGAAGCTATTTCATTGAGCCTGGAGTGAAGAGAGTGAGAATAGGGTTAGATTTGGAATTTGAAATTCAAATCTGGCACACGACTTGGCACGTCAGTATTAAGCGTTCTGACCATTAGAATTCAGCCAAATTACACCCTCAGATCAGGAAAAATTTTTATTTCATATCACGAGACTTGTAGACCTTATCTAGGTGCGATGACCGCTGAACTGAAACTGGATCGCCACGTGCGATCTGGGAACTCTACCAGTCTGAAAACTTGATGTGTGTTAGATCCAGTATGCATGAGCTTAAGTCCGATCGCGTTCGGCCAGGGGACCACCAGAAATGTCTTTTTGGACCGAAACAGCCCCGATTTGGTTAGACATCAAGTAAACATTGTTCCCAAGCCTAATCTGGGAAGTTTTTAGGTTATAAAAGGAGTTTAAACCCTCACTTCTCTCACCCATCCGAATTTGCTAGAAACCCTAGCTGGTGTGAGAGAAAAAGTGAGAGATTGTGAGAGAAGGTGGGAGAGATTTTCCTGCTACCTGCTGCTGTTGCTGTACGTGCTTAAGCGACGTATTCCAATCACTTTTCTGGTGATTCCGACGCTTTTCTAGGTAAGGAAAATCCTGTCCACTTGCTGATTTAGCATTCCGTTAAATCAAATAGCAAAGTATCTGATATAACTTGTGAAATAGGTTGCCTGTTCGCCGTAGACGAAGCGTATACGCTCCGTTCGAAATGATACACATATAAAACGAAAGGTGCGGATTTTAGACACTTTGATTGGCTGTTTTCAACGCTTTCAATGTCGTTTAATAGCAGATTATCGACGACAATGCCGTTTGACATGTACAACATGCTGTTCGTTTCCTGTTTCGTAAGCAGACGAAAAATATGAGATTTAGGGCATTTTAGTCATTTGTAGGAAATACTGTTTTCATCCACATTTTGCTGATATGATTGACATGGCTTCTTGTCGCACTAGGATATTAGGAATGCGTGCATAATCAGTTTGGCGAAGAGATTCGCCTAAATGCGCACTTTGAGTCCACATACTATATGTAGACTTAAGTGTGTAGTCTAAGTATTTGTATAAATGTTTATATTAGTATGTATTGAATTGAATGGTGTTGTGAATTAGTTTGAGATTGAATTCTCAAATAATACGCTGATGTAAATGATTTCCTTCATGTTGGCTATATGTATGATTTCATTATATGTATGAAATGCATGTGTTAGATGATTTACTTAAGTTGTATGTTATAACATGTGTTAACATGTTCATGTTGTTGTATTTCATTTCCATTACTCTGATATGATTGATGAAGTGGATTCACAAATGATTAGAGCTATACTTAGTCCAGGCAGTCGGTAACCGAATCAATTTGTGGTTGGCTTATCTTTGCCACGAACGACACGTTGATGAACGCGAGTCGTGTTTTGGAGTTGGCGGCAGTGGTTAGGCCATAAGAGGTGTTTTACGCACTTCATGTTGTTCGACTTGAGATGCGCTCGTGCTAGTCAAGCCCGTCAAGTAACCCGACTGACCATTGTATGTTCACCATATATTTGTTATAACTGCTTGAACCTAGGGTACTGAACTTACCATTGAAAACCCTGTCAACCATAGTACCTTGATCCATAAAGACTCATGAGCCGGGCATGGTGGTATGGGACACCGTGGTCGAGCTGTCGGCCTACGCTGGGGTCACAAACCTCCCCGTAGTGACCAGTGAGCACGTATGACTCGTGAGCAGATTATGGTGGTATGGGACACTATATTCTTGCTGTCAGCCTACATTAATAAGGTGATGGGGGAGCGGTGCAACGAGTGCGAGCAACAGCCCTGACAGCCCTTTGTAGTGACCTCGAGCGTATTCTGAGTCTACGGGAGACGACGACCCTTCCATAGCGACAAGAGTACAAGTAGGCCTGTATTGATAAGGTGATGGGGGAGCGGTGCAACGAGTGCGAGCAACAGCCCTGGTAGCCCTTGCAGCGACCTACAAAATATATATCGTATGAGATTACTAGGAGTGACGACCTTAGACAGGATCTATGTTGGGATTGATATAAGGGAAGTACCTTAGTTTTTCAATTCTGCTGTTTGAATGGACTAATAATAACTCAGTAATCATATCACCATCACATTGCATGTGCCTGGAAGATGTGGAGCACTAAGTGGTACGCAAGCATACCGCGGACGTAGATGGTGCCGTACGAGGGAGAATGTCGGTGAGGGCATCCATAATGTCATGTCATATTGCATTAACAACAGTATTAGGAATGTTTGATTTACTGCTTTACTATTATCGCATGATTGATTTGAGAACATGTTAATCTTTGCTCTATTATTCCACTGAGTTAGCTACTCACTCCCACGTTACAGGATGGTGTTTCCGGACACCCACCAGTCCCTATTTTAGTTGCAGATGATGGCACTGCTTGAGAAGTAGAGATGGACTTAATGATGATGAGGAGGATCCCTCCTTTATGCGTGTTCTGATTGACGGGATTACAGGGAGGTTGATTAGATACCTTGACACTTGTCATTTTATATTTTTAGAGCACTCATGTATATTCTTTTTGTTTACTTTTGAAGTATACATGTATGTATATAACCTGGTAACATGTTCACACTCTGGAGACATACAACAGTTTATATATGTTATACATACTATCACAGTCTTCCGCTTGTAAATTTAACTGTCTCTGGAGTATGACATGCTGTTCTGGCTTAATCTCACTCATTTTTAATACATTAACACAGACAACATTCAATCATACACATTTATGTTGCATAAGTGATGTTCTGGAACTCGGGAGTGGAGTTCTTACTCGACCCTCGATTTTTGGGATGTTACAGATGGTATCAGAGCATGATTTGGATTAAACCGGGCCTGGATTATGGACACGCGACGTACGCTGTCGCTCCTTTGACTTAGGTGGGTGCGAGTAGGATGTACAAACATACGTAGGACTTCAGTTTCACCAATAGGCGAAGTCTACTCAAGTCGATCATTCGATCGAGTCCGTAATGCATCTAGGGTCACGTGAAGCGACCTAAGTAGCTCATAGGTTGTAAGTAGGTGGGTTGAGAAGTTCTTTGAGCGGTTCTAAACCCGTAAATGTGAATCCTTGGACTGTGGGGCAACCACAACCCTTACATTCAATCGCTAGGACTTAAAAATCCCGTTTCACCTAATTTCTTCAAAATTCTTCCTCTCACCACTCCATTCTTCAATTATTTCTTTGACTTTTCATGTTAGGCATTGATCCTAATGTGAAAATGATATAAAATCATACTTCGATAAAATTTTACAGTGAATAGTAAAATTTCATAAAAACTGGCCATTTGGCCATCCTAAATTTACAATATTTAGCAAATAATGGGCTAGATGGATGTATTAGCTCCTTCTATCCCAAAATCATATGCTACATGATAGGGAAATGTATTCAGGTTTACAGATTGGCCCCGAAAAGCTCCGAATAGAAGTTTGGGCCTCCCTAGGCCAAACTAGAATGAACTAAGGTGGGGCCCATACATATTTTAGGTCCCTAGGGCAGGGGGGACCCAACTCACGTGGTCCCACCAGCCGGATTGATGACCGGCCAGCGATGCCATCGCCGATCCGGCGATGCATCGCCGTACGGTGGGCCCCACTTGCATTGAACTTCAGGCGCGTGTGGTTTTAGGGGTAGGGCACCCCTCCCATATGCGGTACGTCTGTCGAAACTCCTTATAAAGGGTACCTCCTTCATAAAAATACCCCTCCCAAGCTCCATTTTCGATTTTCTTGCTGCCCTCTCTCAAACCGCAGCTCCAAATCCCCTCCAATCCTACCAATTACTGAAAACGATGCATGTCCATCCTTCTATGGTGATTAGTAATCCTCTCCCTCTCCGATCTCTTCCGTTGGAGCTCCTACAACCTCCATTTGTGGCTGAAATTGGGTGGAGCTCCATTCCCCTTTTTCCTTCTCTTTTCTTTTTAAAAATCTAGCCTTAGGGAGCTTGAAGCATCCCTCTACAACGTCTAGATTTCCTTCTGTCCATTTGGGTAGCCATTTCTCTCCATTTCTCTCACTTTTCATGGCTATTGTTGAAGCCATTTTGGATTTTTTCTCTTTCTCCACCATTCTCTCTTTGATGGGAAAGAGAAGACCGCAGCGGATGAGGCTGGGCCTAGTCGCCCTGCGCAATCCAGAAGACCGAGGGATGGCGCCGCTAGCTCAAGCGCTGCCGCAAGTCCAAGTACAGCCCGAGAGTTCTATACAAAGCGGGATTTGGATCCCCATGCTCAAATTGGGTGAGTAATATTAGCAGAGATGCCTCACAGTGAATATACTGACCGTAAGGTGTTGTTTGAGGTGGACGTGGAAGGGCGACTCTTCGACAAATTCCTATTATTCAAGCGCATTAAAGCTGCACATTGGGATCCACTTTTTGAAGCTCGTTCTCGTGTTAATGTGAGCACCGTTCGTGCCTTCTACGCTCGTATCCAGAATCCTATATTGGAGCCATTGCAGTTCAAGATTCCCTTTGGTAGAGACCGGATGGCTACGGTCGATGTTAGGTTGATAACGCGACTTCTAAACGTGCCCCTTGGTGATGCTCATCCCAGTGTAAAGAATTTGACGAGTAGGCGTGAACGAGATCACCGTACCAGGTTTTTATGCGGTAGTCTGGTTCCATGGTAACCTAACAATAGCCTCAAGGCATCTCATATGTCTGATGATTTGCGCCTGCTGCACCACATTTGCACGTTCAACGTGTATCTTAGGTCGACAAATCGCATTGAGTGTACGCGCCTTATGGTTGATTTCTTATATCAGGTGGCCTAGGGAGAAAATGTGTGTATGGCCACTTTCGTGTTGCGATAGATTATCCTCATAGCGAAATCAAGAAGAACGTCTGAGTCGCTTCCTTTTGGCCGGCTTATATGCAAGATCGCGCTTGAGTTTGCTTACAGACTTAGGCCGGAGTTGCCAGTTCCGATTCACTGCATTGATGAGTCTACCATGATCAAGATGAAGATCGGGTCTCAGTACCGTGAGGCTCAGCTCGATGAGGATAGCGAGGGCCATTTCGATGACGAAGAGTATCCAAGTGAAGGAGAACCTGGAGCGGAAGAAGAGGAAGAAGTCCAGGAAGAGGTAGAAGAGGAGGCTCAGGATACCGATGAGAGTCCTCCTCCTGTGACTCGGGCTACTAGAGATGATCACATTGTCCGAATTGAGGAGAGTCAGGTCACCTTGCGAAAAGAAGTCCAGGAACTTCGGGCCGAGGTTAAGGATACCAAGGCCGTCATGAAGAAGAAATTCAGTAAGGTGACTCGTACTTTGAAGGTTATCCTGTGCTGCTTGTAGGATAAGAGTGCTCCTCCTCCGTCACCCGACTCAGACTAGCGATGAGATTGTAGATGTTGTTGGTAGCAGTTAGTCGTTTCCTGCTTTATGTTGTGTAAGCCTGATAAGGCTAGTAGTTTGCTTATGTTGCTGTAGTAGCTGACTGGCTTAGCTCCCATGCATTTCTTGTCATGGTACATGTAAGAATATGTCTCCTATATTGTGGCAATTTTGATTTAATGAAATGCATGGCATTTTTTTTCAGCTTGTTATGTGAATGTTTGTGTTGTGGTTTGGGCTTAATATAGCCGAATTTGGTTAGATGGAATGCATGTCGTTTCGTTCGCTGTAAGGTATTGTCCCTAGTTTAGGTGTATCCTATGGTTTCCACTGCCATATTGTAAATCTTAGGATTAAGCCTACAAAATTAATTTTTATCCCACCCCACCCTCCTACCAAGCATGCCACTTCCAATCCCGACATGGGACTAGGAATGTCGTTCCATTAGGCTGTAGATTACAGACTAGTCTACTAGTTACTGTAAGTAGTGTAAAGCCTTTATATGCTAAGGAATAGTAGGTTAGATTTACTTGGAATGAGACTCCCTTCCTTGGATAAATCCTCATAACATCCATAGACTCCTTTAGTAACTCGTAGGAAGCTTATGTAACTTAGAACCATTCACTCTTAGGGAAGACTTATAAATCCCTCAGGTCGAACTTAGAATAAACCAACACACCCCTTAGAATTGCCTTCCCCAAGGGCTTATTGCATTCGGGAACGCGGAGTAAAGGAACTGCATGTAAGCGATGTATTCGCGGTTTGAATCGACTTCTTAATCCTAGTGGTTACCAATAAATCCAATGCTCTGATCAAGAAGAAGATCGGCATCGACTCGAATTAAGAATTGATACAATAAATCTTCTGTCCTAGTTAGACAGAAAGTCTATGTATCTGGCTCAGACCTACTACACAACCTTTCTTCTGTGATGGCCCAACCACCTACAACCAAACGTGATCACATTGCCTTTGGAAAATGGCAAGGACTTAAAGCCAGTAGAGAATTCGACATCTTGCCACCAACTCATACCTGCCCCTAAACTCAACCACAATAGAGATTAGGCTCATCTCTATCGCCATATATACCAATGCCATAGAACGCATCATTAGCAAAGGAAAAACAACTGTAATGAGAGGTTGTTTCCTAATTCATGTCAAGGATAGCCCCTAAGTTGCACCTCGTTCTGATATACAGAGTGATGCAAAGATTCTTGAACTTTAAGTAGAACCAAGTTTTAAGGGGGGTATAACGTATTGAGTCCAATCCAGTTAGGTCAGTCAACGCTACCGTTCGATCAGAGTGGCGCAGCGGAAGCGTGGTTGGCCTCTTCCCCACTGGCCCAGGATCGAAACATTTGAGTTAGGATATAAGTATGGTTAGGTCATTAAATAGGATTGACCCTTCCTTAGAATGTCAATACTGAAGTCTTGCTAGATACTCCTTACCGTTCGCCAATTTCGGGGACGAAATTGTGTTTTAAGGGGGGTAAATTGTAACACCCCGGATTTTTGCCAACCTGGGGTTAGACGTCCTTAGGCAAAGGGTCAACTAAAACACTTGAAATATCGCTCAAAACCCAATTCTATAGCCGAAGAAATCACTTAGGATTAATTCCTTTAGAAACTAAGCATAAGTTAACTAGCGCTACGCTGGAGTAGCTGTGAAATAGTCTCTGACAGCTTTAAATTCGTTCTACAAGACCCAAAACTTGTAGAATCAATGGTGCTATAATACTCTAAAACCTCGGATCAAACTTTAAACCGATTTGTTCTCAGGACCTCTTTGAAACTTTGTATTGGATCTATACTGCATGTCGAAAGTTCGATACCTACAATCTTAGACCGTTATAACCGCCTAGCTGGACCTGACAATCATTTCGAAAATCAAGTCCAACCGACGTTCAGAGGCTATTTCATTGAGCCTGGAGTGAAGAGAGTGAGAATAGGGTTAAATTTAAAATTTGAAATTCAAATCTGGCACACGACTTGGCGCGTCAGTATTAAGCGTTCTGACCATCAGAATTCAGCCAAATTACACCCTCGGATCAGGAAAAATTTCTATTTCATATCACGAGACTTGTAGACCTGATCTAGGTGCGATGACCACTGAACTGAAACTGGACCGCCACGTGCGATCTGGGAACTCTACCGGTCTGAAAACTTGATGTGTGTTAGATCCAGTATGCATGTATGTATATAACCTGGTAACATGTTCATACTCTGGAGACATACAACAGTTTATATATGTTATACATACTATCACAGTCTTCCGCTTATAAATTTAACTGTCTCTGGAGTATGATATGTTGTTCTGGCTTAATCTCACTCATGTTTAATACATTAACACAGACAACATTTAATCATACGCATTTATGTTGCATAAGTGATGTTCTGGAACTCGGAAGTGAAGTTCTTACTCGACCTCCGATTTTCGGGATGTTACAATTTATCTTTCAGCATTGTATTCAAATGATTATATTAGTGGATATGTGATGATGATGTTGCCTTTATGATTTGGGTAAACTTGTGGTTATGCTTATTATTAGTTAAATGTACAAAAAAAATCCTCCTTGTAAGATCCCAGGATCAAAAATCTTGCATATGAATGCTAGGAGCCGAGAATGGGGTACTATGGAGGCTGTCGGCACCAGATTCGGTGATTGGGATTCCTGTGAATCCGATTTCTGGGTTTGGAGCTTGACATTACTCTTCCATTGTACAAGAAGAGAAGCAGCGAAGCCTGGGCGCTGCACGTGAGATGACGAATAACTTAGCCATAGTTGTCCGAAGGGCTGAACCGGTGGCTCTGGCTGTTCGACATGGACAAGGTTCTTCTCATTCCAACTCATCTAATCGAAAACCTTTGCATTGCTCTTATAGTGACCATAACCATCATGTGCGAGAAACATGTTGGAAGCTAAATAGGTATCCACCAGAACACCCTAAACATGCATTAAATAAGTCCAATCAAGGAATCACTCCTCTTAAGCGCAACAATAGCCATCAATCTTCAGTCAACAATGTCAAGGAGGGTCCAATAATGCAGGAAGTGCTTTCGGTAACAAATGGGCTCTCTGATTTGTAAATCCAGCAAATCTTATCTATCATGCAAGGTAAAGGGACAACACAATCTGCCAATCCTAAAGCTAATGCTGCTGGTACTTCTTCAGGTTTGTTACAAGCATTGTTGCACCTCCATCAATTAATTATCGATAGTGGTGCAACAGACCACATTACTTCATCTCCAACTTTGTTCGTCAACAACAGTAAGAATACCCTTTTGCCAGCAGTTGCTATGCCAAGTGGAGAACAGGCTCCAATTACATCCATTAAGAATTTACCTTTGAATTCAGCTGTTACTTTAAAAAATACGCTTGATGTGCCATCTTTTAAGGTGGACTTAATGTTTATAAGTTGAGTTACCAGATATCTCAATTGTTCAGTAACTTTCTTCCTTCATTGGTGTATTTTACAGGACTTGATGACGAGGACGACAATTGGTTTGGATGAACAACGAGACGGACTTTAATACTTGGTTGCGTTAACATCAGAAAAGCCAAATTCTCAAACTTCATCCGCAGCAGCCACTGCTTGCCGTTCACCCAGTTCTCAGGTCACCTCCATCGCTTTGTGGCATCGCCGATTGGGGCATTTGTCTTCGTCTAAATTAGATTTTATGGCAAAATATTTGTTACATTTTTCTTTCTAGTCTAATAATGCTTGTGATGTTTGTGCACTTGCAAAACAAAGTCGACTTCTATTTTCTGTTAGTTCAACTTCGTCTGTTAGACCTTTTGAATTAATTCATTGTGACATTTGGGGCCCCTATAAAACTGTCTCTCTTTCTGGTGCGAAATATTTTTTGACTATTGTGGATGATTATTTTAAATTCACATGAGTATTTTTTATGCATCACAAAAGTGAAACACAATATTTTCTTGTCAATTTTTTCTCATTTGTCTAAACACAACTCCATGTTTCTATAGCCAACATTCAGGTTGATAATGGTGGAGAATTCTTCTCTATGCGGGATTTTTTAAAATAAAAAGGGACTACTTATTAACATTCTTGTGTATATACCCCTCAACAAAATGGGGTTGTAGAGCGTAAGCACTGCCATATTCTTGAGTCAGTTCGAGCTTTTCATTTTCAAGCCCACCTTCCTTTACATTTTTGGGCAGAATGTATTTCTACTACTATTTATATAATTAACCGTTTGTCCACACCACTCCTTTCTTGCCAAACTCCTTTTGAACGACTTTATGGCAAGCTTCCTTCTTATTCTCATCTTCAAGTTTTTCGGTGTCTTGCATATGCTACTGATGTGCACACCCCCCACAAATTTGCCCCTCGAGCCAAACGTTGTATTTTTCTTGGCTATTCAGTTGGTCAGAAAGCTTACAAGCTCTACGACCTTGCAACCTATCAAATGTTCACTAGTCGTGATGTTGTTTTTCATGAAACTATTTTTCCCTATGAGTCCATTCCATCTACTTCCTCAGATTTAGCATATGTAATTCCTCTTTCTGTATTTGATCCTTCCCCACTAGCCCAACAAGCCTCACCACCGGAACCAATTTCTCTTATTCACCAACCCTCGCTACCGAATCCAGTTTCTCCTCAGCCATCACTTGCTAGTCCTCCTTTCGAACCCATTTTACGCTGTTCTCAATGACCTCATCACCCTCCCACGGCTTTACGTGATTATATTTGCAACCAAATGACGTCTCCCAACCATTTGTCGGCTTTGCCATCAGGTTCACAAAAAGGTACGTGATATCTCCTTTACAATTTTGTCTCTTATCATCATTACTCACCACAGCATTGCTCCTTTACTTCTACCATTAGTCAAGATATGGAGCCTACATCTTATACCGAAGCAACTTCTCATTCCCATTGACAAAAAGTAATGGAATCTGGATTGGCGGCTTTAGAAGCCAACCACACTTGGTCCCTAACTTCTCTTCCTCCTGGTAAGAAGCCTATTGGTTTTCGTTGGGTTTATAAAATCAAAAGATACTCGGATGACACTATTGAGTGTTTCAAAGCTCGTTTGGTTGCGAAAGGTTACACACAGCTGGAAGGTATCGATTGCCATGACACTTTTTCTCCCACTGTTAAAATGATTATTGTTCGTTGTTTATTAGCTTTACTTGCTGCCTAGAATTGGTATCTTCACCAACTTGATGTCAATAATGCTTTTCTTCATGGTAATCTCCATGAAGAAATTTATGTCTTCACCTCCTGGTCTTCGGCGACAGGAGGATAATCTAGTGTGTTACCTCCACAAGTTGTTATATGGCTTAAAGCGAGCTTCGCGACAATGGTTTGCCAAGTTCTCTACAGCTATCCAAGCCACTAGATTTGTTCAATCCAAAGCAGATTACTCGTTATTCACATGTCAGAAAGAGAAATCTGTTACAGCTTTGTTGATATATGTTAATGACATTTTTATTACGGGTAATAATATCAATGCCATATTAGCTCTCAAGCAATTCCTGCATAATCATTTTCGGATTAAAGATTTGGGTGATTTGAAGTATTTTATAGGCATCAAAGTTTCTCAGTCGAAGAAAGGTATTTTTATCTCGCAACGAAAATATAATTTAAAAATTCTAAAAGATAGTGAATTTTTGGATGCTAAACCGGTGAACTTTCCCATGGAGCAAAATATAAAGCTCTCGGATTCAGGAGAATTACTTAAAGATCCATCTCAGTATAGGCGACTTGTTGGACGCCTAATTTATTTGACTATTACCCGGCCGGATATCACCTATTCAGTCCATGTGTTAAGCAGATTCATGCATGCACCACGCAAACCACACATGGAAGCCGCCTTGCGTGTGTTGCGTTATTTGAAAAGCTGTCCAAGACAAGATTTGTTTTTTCCTTTTCAGAATGATTTATCTTTGTGAGCTTTTTCTGATTCAGATTGGGCTGGTTATCCAATATCTTGTAGATCCACTACAGGTTACTGTGTTTTTCTGGGATCTTCTCTTATTTTCTGGCGGATAAAGAAGCAGAAAACCGCATCTCTCTCTTCAGCAGAAGCTGAATATAGAGCCATGACAAGTACATGCTGTGAATAATCCTGTCTGCGCTCATTATTGATAGATTTGAGAATATTGCATCCGAAGCTAGCATTGTTATATTGTGATAAGACAGCCGCCTTACAAATAGCAGCCAATCCCATTTTCCATGAAAGAACCAGACATATAGAGATGGATTGTCATTTTATTCGTGACAAAATACAAGATGGCTCAATTGTAACCAAACATGTTGCTTCAACAAATCAGCTTACAGATGTGTTTACCAAGCCACTGGGAAAGGAAGCTTTCTCAACTATGATGTGCAAGTAGGGAGTTCTTGACATTCACTCTCCAACTTGAGGGACAGTGTTGAGAAGGTCAATGATATCTTGTCATTCATTAATAAAATATCCCGTCATTCATTGACAAAATATTGTATTGGTTGTAAAAATATTGTATTAGTTGTTTAGTTGTCTATTATGCTTACACTACCTAGAATAGATCAACATGATTGTAGGAAATTTCTTGTATAAGTTACGTCTCTTGATTCAATAGAAATTCATTCAAAGATAAGTATTCTTTTCTTTATTTTACAGTGTTGTCGAGGGTCTTGATTGAAAAAAATAAACGAAAGGAGAGATATTTTGCGAGTGGATGACAATTAGGATGTAAGGTGGGTGGTAAGAAAACTTAGAGAGAGTGAAGGGGGAAAAAAAATTGAAAATGGAGTTTACCTATTCACGGCCGAAACAGAGGCTAACGGAACTGCAGTGAAAGACCATTCATTACAGGAAACAGTCTATTGGTATTCCACCAATGACATTTTTCTACGTTGCTTCAGTAGTCTTTTTGCTGCTGAAGTGTTCAGTATCCAATCTGCTCCCATTGTGTGGAAAGTGATCGGTTGCAAATGAATTTTTTGGAAGAAACTGGATAGGTATAAGGTTAGATTGATAGTGAATGATTATGTTCATAAGGAAAGTGTCGACTTTGGTAAGATATTCAGATTTGTATTCTATTTTATTGTCTGATACAATCTGAAATTGGAACAATTAGATGTGAAGACTGTATTTGTACATATGGAACTAGAAGAGTAAGTCTACATGAAGCAATCTAAAAGGTTTGAGGTGCGGAGAAATGAGAATAAAGTTTGCATGTTAAAGAAGCCGTTATATTACCTAAAACAGTTGTCTAGGCAGTTGTACAAGAAATTTGATTATTTCACGTTGAGTCAACAATTTATTAAAAGTAAATTTGATCATTGTATCTATTTTATATTACTGGGTGACGATGAATTCATTATTCTAGTGTTATATGGTTTTAATATGGTTATTGTCAACTATAATATGTTTGAAATTAACATATTGAATGCTTAATTATATAAGACATTTGAGATGAAAGATCTGAGGGGCTACAAAGAAGACTTTTGACATCGATATACATAAAGATAGGGAAATGAGTAGGCTATAGTTGTCCTAGGAAGAATATCTTAAGATTTTAGTCAAATTTGAACTGAAAAAGCCAAAACTGGTTAGTACACCCAACGCTGCTCACTTTCGATTTTATTCGGAGCAATGTCCTGCATGAGATGAAGAAAAGCGGTATATGTCTCGTGTGTCTAACTTAAGCGCAATTGACAGTCTTATGCATGCCATGGTCTATATTAGACCAGATATTTTCACATGCAATTTGTGTTGTGAGTATATATATAGTCAAACTTCGGCAAGCAACATTAAGAAGCAATTAAATTGTAACTTTGGTTCATATGAGGTACGACGAATTATGTCTTGGTTTTCTAAATTTATGAAGAGAAATTGTAGGTTACGTGGATGCAGATTATGTGAAAAATATGGATAATAGAAAGTCGACTTCCATTTATTTGTTTATATTAGCGAATAGAACTATCAGTTCGATGTCGAAGTTTCGATATGTGGTTGCACTTTTTACAACTAAAGCTAAATATATGACAGTGATGATAGCATTTAAGGAAGTTGTTTGGTTAAAAGAGATGATAAATGAGTTGGGGCTTTAACAGGAAGTTGTGCCTATATTTTATGACAATGAGAGCATGATCAATTTGGTAAAGAACTCGGTGTACCACTTCCAGACTAAATACATTGATGTTCGTCATTATTTTATCCGTCAAATGCTAGAGGAAGGAGGTGTCATTCTTAAGAAGAGAAGTTCAAATTTTTCTTGACTTTTCTAAGCCTAGCGAAGAAAAAATGAAGACAAAATATGCACGAGAAGCGATAATGATGGTGTTACTATGAAAGATAATTAGAGATGGTGATAGTAGCTTGGACAAGTTAAAGCTTTGCTGACTTCTTTGGACTTGACAAAAAAAGAAATGAAGACAGTGTGCATGACAATCAATGATGGTGCTATTACCATTGAAGATGATTAGATAGGGTGATAGCAACTTGGGAGCAGTGGAGATGGACGATTAAAGCCATGGTGAAGATTGTTTATCGAGTGTCTTTAATCTAGTGCAGAGAACCCTTATATTTGGTTTGATTGAATTCTTGTCCAGTCTGACCAAATTAGTAGGTGAATCTCTAGTTGCACGCTATCCACTTTCATACGTTTTGGTTCGACTGAATGTATGTGAGTTAGTTTGGTTTAGTGTAACCAAAGGCCACACGATTTGACCAACAAAGTGCGTAAATGTGGGTTTTGTTTTTAACTGTATGGAGAGTATAGATACTCTTGTTAAGTTACAATTAGAGTTAATATACATGAGAGCTTAACATGAATTCAAGGGTTTTGAAGAGGGGTTACTCCATCGCTTGTAACCTTCTCCTACAATGGATTGATTATTACTTTGTATCATGATTTTTCCCTGCAAGTATTTTCTATATAAAATCTAAGCATTCTTCGTGTTTGTTTAAATTTTTCTTTCTCTATTGCTTGTTTGGTTTGACATGTGGTTGCTTTTGTGATCACAATTAAAGCCTCCAATATGTTAGAGGGCAAGGGCCTACATCTACCGCTATCTTAATGTCCTAGAAGTGTAATGCATCATGGGGTGAAGTAACTCGTGTGCGGCAAATTCGAGATTTATACACACAACACGCTGTTAAAATGCCATGGGTTTACAAATAACAACTGGCTAGTCACTAATGGATGCATGCATGCTGGAATATGTGCGAT
The DNA here is from genome assembly GCA_037074715.1 of Magnolia kwangsiensis. Lineage (NCBI taxonomy): Eukaryota > Viridiplantae > Streptophyta > Magnoliopsida > Magnoliales > Magnoliaceae > Magnolia > Magnolia kwangsiensis. The sequence goes on from CM073585.1 coordinate 93,169,812, forward strand.
GGTTTAATTGTTTCAATCGTCTGTATCTTTTTCCACATCTGGTGTCCATATGATGAGATCCTAGCCCTTTGTTGCAGCTGTTTTTTCATGGGCCATCAATTAAGGGATTGCATCCTCTAATCTAGAGACATGGGGGCATCTCAATCGACAGTCAGGCATTAGAGTAGAGCTGTCAATGGGCCGAGCTTGGGCTTAAGAAAATAAGAAAATTGAATAGGTTGGGCATTTTGCTAACCGCTCTATGTTAGCAGCAAGTAATATATTATGATGTGTGCTTGACATCCATTGCATCAATTATTTGTGCTGGCTTATGACTTAAATCTAAAAAATCAGAACAATCCAAATTCAAGTAGGCCATGCCACAAGGAATAGTAGGGATGTGGATGTCCACCGTTAAAACCTTCCTGAGCCTACTGAAATTTTGGATTGGGGTGGGCCACACCATGGGAACAGAGGGGATGTGGATGTCAAACATTGAGCCCTTATTGGAGCCCATAATTTTCGATCAGGCTGATATATATATATATATATGTAGAGTCATGCTCCCCTATGCGCCTATGCACGTGCGCACCTTTGCACACGTGCCATGGGTGTCTAATCTAAACGGTCCATGTGATGCGGAATCCCATAAAACCCTGTTTCACAAATTTTCACCCCGATCTAAAATTCCAGGGGGCAATAGAAAAGAGAAATGCAAATCAAGGGATAAAATGTTTTCATTTTTCATGGCCTATCAAAGTTATATATCAAAGTAAAACTTCGACTCCAGGGGGTTTCACGAGGTGTTTCTTCACATGAACGGTTCAGATTTTGAATCCACATTATGTATGATGGGTTCTCAAAAAAGTTTATACCGTACGAACTGGTTTGCAAGTGAGCGTTTTCTCATATATATATATATATATATATATATATATATATATATATATATATATATATATATGTATATGTTTAAAACTTCATCCTGATTGGAGTCACCTTATGAACCGTCCGTTGGCATGTAAACATCATGGTGGGCCAGGAAGGTTTTGATGGTATGTATCCCCATTCCTACTATTATTAGTGGTGTGGCCCACTTGAGTTTTGGATCTGCCTGATTTTTATGGTCATGAACTAACGGTAGCTCATGCAACTTATGGATGGAATGGATGCCATGAGGACATCATGGTGGGCCCCATAGAGCTTACAGCTTTTTGTTGAACTCACCTCTGTTGCCAAGGACTCGGCTTCCATGTAGACCTGATGATGCCCGAAATGCAATGATAGATTGACTTAAGCATAGCTTCTTGTTCCTCCAGCACCCATCTAAGCGGGACCCACCATCAGTGATATACGGGTGATGTTGGACCGTTGATTCCATTTATTTGCATGTTGCCCATCCAAGAGTTAAAATTGCCCAGTATGAGGAATGATCCTTGTAAACTGTGGCCCACTGTTAAGATTGACCTACCAACGAAAATTTCGAGGTTTACTCCATCAAAGTAGGCCAGAACAGCCCAATTGCTTTGATTGCTGGACCATCGATCCCACTCGTTGTAACTGAAAACCAGATCTTCCACGGCCCCACTCATCCACAAACCAAGGAATGTGTGTGCACAGGATCTGAGCCGTCCATCCAGTTAGTCTTTCTGTGCAACCATTCTGGCCCAAAAAAAAAAGCAGGTTTAGTCATCAGGTGGACAGGTTAAAAAACTGTGGCCCACCTGATGGACAACTCGGATCTAACACCTAATCCATGATGGTACGTCTGTGGGGCCCGCAATTTAGTGGACCATGGTTTTAGCCCTTGTCTTACTAAAGAGCAACCACCCAATAATTGGATGCGGATTGCATACTGGCGCTGTCAGTAACCAGGTCGCTAGTGGTCAGTGATTTGTGGGCTCCACCATGATTTATGTATTTTATCTACGCCGTCCATCCATTTTTCCAGCTCATTTTAGGCTACAATTCAAAAAATGAGGTGAATTAAAATCTCAGGTGGACCACACCACAGGAAACAAGTTTTTATTGAACGCCCACCATTAAAAACCTCCTAGGGTCCACTATAATGTTTATTTACCATCCAACCTGTCGATTACGTCCCACGGACCTGGATGAAGAGAAAACATATATATCAGCTTGATCCAAAACTTTTGTGGCCCAAGAAGATTTAAATGGTGGCCATTCAATCACTACTGTTTCTAGTGGTGTGGTCCATCTGATAATTGTATAAGCTTAACTTTTGTAATAATGCATAAAATGAACTGGAAAAACGGATGAACGGTGTAGATATAAGATACATCAAGGTGGGCCCCACAGTCAGGGATCCACTTACATTGGTGGATCGGGGGTTCCACCAAAGCCGCGTCCCCAAAGAACTTCACGTGATTGGCTGTGTTCTAAACGAATCATTATTTGGAACGGTAGGAATTAGGAGGACGCGGATTGCGTCCTACCCCCGCCCGGACGGTAATCCGTCCGGGCAAGGATATTTGGGGCTCACCGTGATGTAAGTGTTTAATCTACGCCGCTAATAATTTTTTTCACATTATTTTAATAAGTAATACAAAAAATGAGGCAGATCCAGTGCTTAAGTGGACCACATCAAAGGAAGCTGCGGTGATAATGAAACTCACCGTTGAAACCTTTCTAAGAGCCACCGTGATTATTTTTTTTTCTTTTTACCATCAAACCTATTAATGAGGTCATGCAGACGTGGATGAAGTGAAAACACAAATATCAGTTTGATCTGAAACTTCTACAGCTCCCAAGAAGTTTTTAATGGTGAACGTTAAATCCCCACTTTGTGGTCCATTAAGCCCTGGACCTGCCTCATTTTTTGCATCAACTTTTAAAATGATCTGAGAAAAATGATTAACGGCGTGGATAAAACACTTACATCACGGTGGGCCCCACAGATCCCTGCCCTCACGGATTACCGTCCGGGCGGGGGTAGGACGCAATCCGCGTCCGGAATTAGGATGCCCACCTCATACATAGGCCCTTTTTTCATTGACCAAATTGCCCTTGTATTGCGTGTCAAAATTGTAAAATTAAGACAATTACTGTAGGCTGTGAGAGGACATGGACGTAATTTGTATGGAATCTCAGGCCATCTTGGACGGGACTGATTTACCTGCGGCACATTTTTTTTGTACCTTCATATTTTTCATTCCCAAATTACCCCTGGAATTTAAAGAAAACACTCAAGTCAACTTGGAACTCGACCGAGTCAGCAAGAAACTCAACTGAGTCAACTCAGATGGTACCAAAACTTGCAGAATTTATTAGCAAATCGCCTCACATGATGTTGTTGAGTTCAATTCAAAATTTTTAACATCACATCATAAGATCCTGACCATCCATTTGATTCAGAAGACATTTCATTGGATGCCATTAAAAAGAAACCCCACACGAAATGGATCATTCTAACATCCGATCAACGGCCTATATGGACGATCAAGATCATCTGCATCAAAATAGGTCTGATTAGCAACTTGAAAATTTTATTCAATAGGCTCCATCATGGATCCATTATGGTTCTAAGACATTGCTTTTGCTAGGCCATCCTAGCCATCCCATTTGTGGCTTGAAAAATGAACGGTGATTTGATCATCCCATTAGTTTGATTTTGTGAAGGTAATAAATGAAACAGATGTCATTTCTAATAGATGGTATGGATTTTATGATTAGGGTGTTAAGCGTCTTGATAGAATACATACCACTGCACCACATGATTATATATCTTCTTTTTTTTCTTTTCTTTTCTTTTCTTTTCTTTTCTTCTTCCTTATTATTATTATTATTATTATTATTATTATTATTTTTTTTTTTTTTTTTTTTTTTTTTTTTCTGAGTTTGCCCATCTGTAGCATTTCTATCATTCCATGTGGTTGGCTCCTTCATAGATGGGTTAGGATGTGGAATTCCACAATAGGCCTTCACCATTGCATCGGTTGCATGTGAGGAATAGTTGCGCAAAAAAGGGACAGTTGTCCACAATTATTGACTGAATTTTGCTAGTATTAGAGGGCTAAGATTGTTTTATAGTTCTTGATTTGCTTTACATCAATGTGATGGCCCACTAAACCATTGATCACCAGCACTATACACATGAGCTAAATGTGTTAGTTTGCACAAGCTAAGTTCCATCAACAATCTTAGGTGGGGAATGTCACAAATACTCTATGTTGGAAGATCGTAAGTGTTGAAGGTTGTTGTACAAAACTTTAGGATCTAGCCTTCCAAAATACTAGAATTTTGAGATAATAAAACAATGAAATAAATTAAAGTATAAACCACACGATACAAGAGATTTTTAAGTGAAAAATTCTCAAATAAGTAAAAACCACAGGACATAGTTCAGAGCAACAATCTACTATGAAGAAGAATGTTACAACCAATCATAAACACACGCTACTTGGATCAAACCTTCTTCACTCACGCAAGAGCGGATGAACAATAAGATAATAAAGAACGGAGAGATCTTACCGATCATGAGGATATAGAAGCGCTGAGATATCGAGTGCACAGTAAATTACCTCTACGAGCAGAACCTCTCTTCCACAAGCTTCATCTCTCTCTCTCTCACACCTTTGATAGCTTTAAACCCTTTAACAAACCTTTGTAAAGCTTTAGGAAACTCTTTTGCATTCCCTATAACAACCCTAGGGACATCTATTTATATTTTAGGCAACTCCCTTTTGCACCTCTTGCGAAACTACCTCAAATTTAAGCGTCCGCATAAAATCCGAACATGAATCTGCGTAACCTCGACTGGTTGAGCAGGGTCCTCGACCAGTCAGCGGCCCACTCGATCGATCGAGCACCTCCCTCGACTAGTCTAGCACCACGGAGTTTTAAACCAATTTGCTCGTTGGACTTTGAGTCGAACACCACTCGACCGGTCGAGTGAGCACATTCTCTCCTCTTTCTGAGGAGAAAAAACCCATCAAATCTCTCCCTTTCCGACTTAAGAGGAATTCGCTTTCTTCAAGCTAGTCCGGTTTCTACAAACCTCAAATTGCCCTTGAGCAAAGCTTTGGTTATCATGTCTGACCTATTATCGTCCGTGTGGACCTTCTCAAGCTGTAACACCTTATGTTCCAAAGTATCCCTGATTCAGTGATGTAGAATCTCTATGTGCTTCGACTTGAAGTGCTGACTTGGATTCTTGCTAAGTATATAACACTTTGACTATCGCAATAGACAATGTGTTCCTCCTGCTTCAAGCTAAGTTTCTGTAGGAACATCTTCATCCAAAGTATTTCTTTACATGCCTCTATGACTGTAATGTACTTAGCTTCTATTGTCGACAATGCTACGACCTTATGTAGCTTGCTCTGCCAAGAGACAGCTCTCCCTGCAAACATGAACATGAACCTCGATGTAAACTTCCTGGAGTCTATGTCACCTGCCATATCTACATCTGTGTAGCCTTCTAACATAGGTTTTCCGTCACCATAATATAGGCTCAACCTGCATGAGCCTCTTAGATACCGTAGTATTCATTTCACCATTGTCTAATGTTCTTTGTCAGGATTGAAAAGATACCGGCTGACAACACCAACCGCATATGCTATGTCTAGGCGTGTGCACACCATATCATACATCAAACTTCTTACTGCTAATGCGTAGGGTGATGTTTTATTTAAACCAATCTGATTTAAATGATTTTAAACTCGCAAGTATACGAATTAGACGTAGATACGGTACGTATTACGAGATCATTCCCACGAGGACTAGTTGTCACAATTCGAATGTTATGATTCCTCTTAACTAATCCAACAAATATTTTAGCTAGCGATTAAGTAAACTAAAAAATCAATGAAAAAGCAGCGAAGAACAGGAAGGAAACTTTACTTAAGGAGAACACTATGACTTTTGAATCCACCCCTAATTATCATAACCCTTGTTTTACTTGTTAATTCACCATAATTCAGATTGATATAAATTTAATAAATAAAGCACACTATGTGTCCTTGATCGGGCACACAGAATGTATAATTTCCTTGAAGCATAAGGATCGCATCTTTCCATCCATGGTCAGGCATAAATAAATGTGAATTCCTATCTCTTTCTCTATAGGAAAACCTGTTCATGGTTAGACACAAGTACCTAGAATAAGATTCCAAGTAACATCCACATCTAAACTTTGGTTAAGCTCATATACTGGAGAAGTATGAAGTTTTCATTTAATCACACTAGATAAAGAAATAAATCAATCAATTACGAACGAAATCAACAAATAACAAGAGTCATTCAAATTAGGGGCTTCATCTCAGCCCTAACTGAGAAATTTAGCCTGACCTAAACATGATTAGGTTAAAAAAATATAAAAACATAAAACAAAAGGAAGAAGAAAAAAACTTTATGAAGAAAGCTGCTCCATGTTCCGGCTCCCAAAAGATCAGATTCCCCTTTTCTTCTTATGTTCTTCTTTCTTTTATAGAGGTAGTGCAGTCGACTGGCTATGTGTAAGGGCTGGAGTCGGTGGAGTGCGTAAACGCACTCCTTTCGCAGTAGTAGGCGGTGGGGTCTTTCGTAGCTTCTTTCGCTCGCTGCCGATAGGTCCCATTTTCTATGATGTTTACGTGATCCACACCGTCTATCATCTTCTCCTCGCAATTTAGACCGGAGATGGTCAGTTTTGGTCGTCCATTGATGCGGCCCACCTTAATTGATCATGTAACATAGTTCTACCGTTTGTCCATTTTTCACCTTCTGTCCGCCAAGTTTCAAACCAAGATCAACTACATATTGGTCTAAATCCTCCCCTAATTTGAATGGACGGTTCTGATTAACTATACAAACGATGAGTGGGGCCCACAATAATCACCCGCAGCCTCTGTTGTGAAAACAGAGCTTTCGCGTGGACGCTGTGATGTTTGGTGGACCCCACAGTGATGTTTTTGATAAAATCCACCCCATCCATTGAATTCTTGACGAAAAATTAGTCAGGAATGGATGGTTTTGGCATGACCCACTGTACTAACTCAACTCGCCGTTCATCCTGCGTTTGAGGGTGAAAATCGCGTGTCATACGCATGAGACCAAAAGGAAAGCTTGGCGAGAGTTTTGGCCACCACTCTGAGTGAATGAACAGTCTAGATTATGCGAATGGATGATGGATGGGCCCCACTACTCAAAACCGGTCGTTGTCCGTGCAGACGTTGTTGATTTTCACATATTTTAGAAATTAGTCGGTCAACCATATGTTTGACCGGACTCTCTGTCCAATGCGCTTCTCGTGCACGTGTACCCCATGTACATGTGGGGTCCATAGTGATGTTCGTGATAAATCTGATCCGTCCATCTTCTCCGTTACCTTATTTTAAGTGTTGAGACTAAAATTTAAGCATATTTATACATCAAGTGAGCCCCAATTCACTGTTTTATTGGCTGATCTATTCGTTGGGCTACTTTAACCAAGATCTAATGACTAATTTTTGATGTGTATGGTTAATTTATGGTCCCCAGGCCATGTATGAATTTTTGAGCCAAATGGATGGTGAGAACCTTGTGATCTTGAATTCTGGATCAATTTTAAGCCACTTGAGGTTTAGTTTCTCGATTTCCTCAGATCTCTGGCATGTAAATCCGTTGATCTTAGTCTCCTAGAGTATGTCCCCTTACTTTGGTGACTTGGAGCGTTAATTCCATGCTTTTAGTATCCTTTTTCAGTCTAAGCTCTTAATTACACCCTACATCACAAACACGATTAAAATATGACGTTAAGCATTATCATGTACATAAAATTAGAAAATAATTAGGGTCTAATGTGCAATATTCGACCCTCATCATAGGGTATCTTCTACATCTCATCCAACTATGCCTTCGTCTTGGGACATTGTCTGTCGCTCAATCTGAAGTGACTATCAAATAGAGTACTAATCGGCTTTGCTACATTCATATTGAATTACTTTATGACTTTCTCAATATACCGCTCTTATGACAACCAAATCTTCCTGCTGCTTCTGTCACGGGTTATATCCATTTCTAGGATCTGCTCATTATAAACGACTTACCCAACTCCTGTTTCAGCCTGTCAATCCTTTTGATGTCTTTTTCCATGATGAGTATGTCATCAATGTATAACAGCAGAACTAATAAATCATCATCTAAGAACTTGCACGTGAACACACAGTGGTCCGACTCCATTCTATCATATCCATGCTTTAACATGAATGATTTGAACTTCTTGTACCATTATCGTGAAGCTTGTTTCAACCCATATAAACTCTTCCTTAGCCTACACATCATATGCTCTTTGCCCTTGACTTCGAAGCCTTATGGTTGATGCATGTAGATCTCTTCTTCCGGGTCACCATGGAGAAAGATAGTCTTAACATCTAACTATTCTATCTACAAATCCATGCTAGCCGCCAACCCAAGCAACACCCGTATAGATGTCATCTTCACTACTGGTGAGAATATCTCCTCAGAGTCTATACCTTTCCTCTAACCAAACTCTTTCACCACAAGTCTGGCCTTGAACCATGTTTGTGAATTCTTCTGCTCAACTTTCTTTCTGAACACATACTTGTTGCTTAGAGCTTTTTTGCCCTTGTGCAATTTCACCATATCATGGGTGTGGTTCTTATGTAATGATTCAATCTTCTCTTGCATAGCTTTCAACCACTCTCCCTTATACTCGTCGACTAAGGCCTCAGAATAATCTTCTGACTCTCCCCCATCAGTGAGCATAATGTACTCATGCAGCGAGTACCTCTTGGATGGTTGTCCGTCCTTAGATGACCTCCACACCTGTGGCTCAAAAAGTGAATCAAGTGGGGGCTTCTCCCTTGGTCTATCTTCTGTAAGAACTCCCTCGTCCTCAACACCTTGTTGTACTCCCCTATCATCAGGCACCACGGGAGGAATAACTGAATCCATATCTTCTAGCTCACCTAAACTAGGCTGGCTCTTCTCTAGCTTACAAATGTCTTCTATACACTTATTTTCAAAGAAAATCACATCTCTGCTCTTGACGAACTTCTTCTCAGTTGGATCTCATAATTTGTAACCGAACTTTTCATCACCATACCCTAATAACACAAATTACCTGATCTTCATATCGAGCTTAGACCTCTCATCTTTTGGTACGTGAACGGATGCCCTGTATCCAAATACCTTTAGATGACTGTACGATGAATCTTGTCCAGTCCACACCTTTTCAGGTACTTCTCCATTCATGTGCTCAGCCACAGAACCACCATCTTTGAACTTGAGATTCACCAGTCGTCTTATCATAAAATTTTTATTGCCGGTTGTCTTCCTCTCATACGGCCCTTGTAGTTTCAGCCATACGTTAGCGACTGAGGTCTCCATAGACACATGGTGGAATATGGAATCGTCCAGCCATTGTCTAATAAACCCCACCGCCTTTCGTTTCAATTTCTTCTAATCATCATCTGACATATCCTTTAACTTTGTTGATATGCCTTGAATTGAAGAATATAAGTCCTTGTAATAAAGCAAGTCCTTCATCTTAGCCTTTCATATGGTCCAGTTAGGTCCATTGAGACTGATCATCCTTGATGAGCCACCTTTCATAATTCAAAATCAATTTCACTTCGTTCAACCAACCTGAACACTTTGATACTACTTTAATGGGGGTCGTTGCACAAAACCTTAGGATCTAGCCTCCCAAAAACACCAGAATTATGTGATAATAAAACAATGAAATAAATCAAAGCATAAACCACATGACATGAGATTTTTATGTGAAAAACCCTCAAAGAGGTAAAAACCACGGGACCTAGTCCAGAGTAATAATCTACAATGAAACAGAACGTTACAACTGATCACAAGAACACACCGCTTCAATCAAACCTTCTTCACTCATGCAGGAGCGGATGAACAATAAGAAAATAAAGAAAAACGGAGAGATCTCACTGATCATGAGGACATAGAAGCACTGAGATGTCGAGTGCACAGTAGATCACCTATACGAGCAAAACCTCTCTTCCACAAGCTTCCTCTATCTCTCTCTCTTTCTCTCTCACATGCACACACACACACACACACACACACACACTCCTTTGATATCCTTAAACCCTTTAACAAACCCTTGCAAAATTTTAAAAAATTGTCTTGCATTCCCTAGAATAGCCCTATGGACCCATATTTATACTTTAGGCAACTCCTTTTCGCACATCTTGCAAAACTGCCTTAAATTTATGCAGTCCGCACAAAATCCGAACATGAATCTGCATAACCACGACTAGTCGAGTAGGATCCTCGACTGGTTGAGCGGCCCACTCGACCGGTCGAACACCTCCCTCGACTAGTCGAGCACCATGGAGTTCCAAACCAATTTGCTCGCTAGACTTTGAGTTGAGCACCACTCGACCGATCGAGTGAGTGCGTTCTCTCCTCTTTCTGAGGAGGAAAAACCCATCACTAAGGGCTCAATCAAGAGCTTGGATTTGAAATGCATTGGAATCTATATCACAATTACATTAGAATCAAGATTATTTAGAATCCTTATCTAAATAGAAATACATTAGAATTTAAATCTTTCGTTTGAGAGCTTATATTGAGAAGGCGTTGAAATTCTCCAATATATTTATATCTTGACATGACTCAAATTTAATTAATTAAATTAGCTTCTATGTACTAAATTAGTATATATATGTGATATTTGATGAAATGATTATAATAATTAAGCCCACTAATACACATACACACACACACATTGACAAGAATTTTGTTTTTTGAGTTTTATGTGGGCCACAAATGCAATGATCCCAAACAAGCGCTTCACTAATATTTTTGGATCGTTCATTTAGATGTCCAACATTTGGATGGTTCATGTCACTTGTTCACTCCCCAAGTGCAGGGTTGTGATGTAGTAATAACTCGGTAAGACCGAGGTCAAATCCCAAGGGATTGAAACTTGTACGTTATCTAAAATTAACTGGAAATAGAACTAGAATGAGATGAAATCTGAATTGAATTATAAATTGAGGAATAATTGTAAACTATTAATCCAAAACTTATAGAAATCAGAGGTAAGGAATCTAGGGATTCAGAAGATCCACTTGTAGAAATCAGGGAGAACTTATGCTTGCATTAAAAATTATGAAAATTACTGAACTGCCGTTGATCTAGTTTTCAAAGAGATGAAAGGTGTATGAATTAGAATGGATTCCATCACCAAACCATGCCCAAAGACTATGGCAAACAACAGAATCAAACTAATTACCACCCAATCACATGTATGCAAGTTAGGAAAGGTATCGACATCCAACCATGCCCAGGAGACTATGGTGAACAATAGGGCTTCCTGACATCATAAACATTAAAGAGAACGGAAATATTCAAAGCCATTGCAGACCCATTGTAATTTCAGTCACAATAGACCATTAAAAACCTAAAACATTCCCATAATAATTAACTAAAATCAACGTCAATTCATGAATTAAAATTAAAATAAAAGTAAATCTCCCATCTCACTACAAGCATCACCTCCTAGCCCTAGCTAGGAGGTTTAGCCAGACATGGATGGCTGGATCTCCTAAATGAAAACAAAAGAAAGAAGAAGAAAAAGAAAAAATAATAAATAAGAAAGAAAACCAAAAACCTTTGTTTCTTTCTCTTCTTTCTAATCCACGTCTAAACCCAAGCCTCCACGTCTCTCTTTTTCTTCCTTCCTAGACCTGAATGAATGCTTCCCACGTCCAAAACCTCCTTTTATAGCTGCTGGAAGGCTGGAGTCAGTGACAGAGTTGTAGCAGGACACGGAGTGCAATTTTCACAGCCAAGTTCGGTACCTTGAAACATGCCACTTTCCTCGCTCAAATTCTAAAGAAACACCGTCCCTTAGTACTTTCTTGGGTCCTCTACATGATAGACGGTTCAGATCTGCCATATGATCAAAGATGGTGGGCCAAAACTGCCTGAAAAAGTTAGTTTTCACGGATGTGCGAAACCTTTCGCGCCACTTCGCTGTTGTGATCGGTGGGCCCCACAGAAGCATTTTCTGGAAAATCCACCCCGTCCATTGGATTCAGAACGAAATTTCAGTTAAGAATGGGTGGTTTTGAACGTCCATTGACGTGGCCCAGAGAAGAAATCACAAAAGAATCAGTTTTGAATGTTGCAGAGCAGCCCTTTTGTGGCCTCTGTATCTCACACGTGTGCACGCATGGATGAAAAGTGTAAACATGGTTTTGTAGTGCTCGCGGCTGTCTACACGGTGGATGGTTTGGATTGAGCTTACGGGGCACGTGTGGGGCCTACAACTGTTCGCAAAACGGACGTAGGCCGTCCGTGCGCTGACGTGGTGCGTAAGAATTTTTTTTTTTTTTTTCCTTTCTTTGGGTTAGAGACGGTCAAACCGTCTCTGACACTTGCCATGCACTGCTAGTGTATTTATGCACTCTACACACCCATCTCATATGAGGTCCATTGCACTGTTTTGGAGAAATCTGCACCGTCCATCTGTTTTAACTCCTCATTTAAGGCGTTGACTCTAAATTCGAGGCAATTCCAAATATCAGGTGGGCCCAGAATCGACGGTTTATAAGCTGATCGGTCAGTTGGAGCATTTTTATAGTGATCCAAGAGCTGAAATTTGAAATGTATGGTTAATTTATGGCCCTTATCTCATGTATAAAGTTTCAGACCGATCAGATGTCGGGAACCATGTGATCTTGCATTCTGGATGCGTTTCAAGCCACTTGAGCTTCAGTTTCTTAGTTTTCTCGGATTTCTGACCGTTTATATCCGTCAATCTTGGTCCTCTGAAGTTCGTCGCTTGCCCTAGTGATCATCAGAACGTTAAATCCAAGCTTTTGACATCCTTTTTCAGTCAACTCTCCTAATTACACCTTACAACAAAACACGATTAAAACTGGACATTAAACAATATTATGCTCGTAAATTCAAGTAATAAATGGGGTCTAATATGCACTATTTAACCCTCAACATCACTCTATTAATATGATTTTAGTGTTGTAATCAATAGTTGAATAGTTTTTAGGTGTTATATGCCTCCATGTATCCAATAAATTAGTAGCATAGAGACACTTTTGCGAGGAATGTGTTGAGATTTTGAAACACATTGAGATGGTAGATTTGGAATACCTCTGATTTTTTTTATCTTCAAATCTAAGACTACTAAATATAAAAAAGCAACCCACCCATTTACCACCAAATCTAAGTTGACAAACAAAGTGTAAGCCTTCAATAAGTGATTTGTAATAAAATCTTTACCAAGAAAATACACCATATCAAAAAATGACCCAAAGTTAAGATCAGTTATGGAAAAACACTCCTATATGATTAATGTAAGTGACACTAAATCATAAAAGAAAATGGCCAAATAAAAGTTAAATGAGCCAAATCAAAACAAGAAAAAAAACACAATAATTTATATAATTCTACACTATGTTTTTTTCAAGGACAATAATATAAAATTTTATTTTTCACTCAAAATAAGAGAAATAAAAATATAAAACTTACCTCTTCTCTACCATACAAAAAACTTGATACTAAAGAATTTTTTTAAAATTAAAATAATGGGATAGAGTATCCAGTCTATACACGTGCTCTTTTAACATAGATAACATCACGAGAGAGCACATTACAACCCCTAGAGAAAGGAGGCTTCACATATGTACAGACATGCGGACGTATAGATGTCCCGACGTACAAAGAGGAAAGTTAGACTCAACAAAAATCTTGCTGTCTAAAAGACCCCATTACACATGTATCAAGTTAGAAATTATAATTGTTTGGCATGAAATAGTTGAGATTTTATGCTTGTGGAAGAACATAAATTGCACCTACTCGTATTTCTTTTAACGCATGCTGTCTATATTGACCTCTCATCTTTTCAAGCGTTTAATTAGAAGGATCTTATGAGAAATGTGTATGGGCCGGGTCTACTTCAACGAATATGTGACATTTATATCATATATCTATTGTATTATATCGTTTTAGAAGGTTAGTCTATTAGAGAGGTTAGGACTTAGAAGGTTAGTCTATTAGATGGATTAGGACTTGGTTGGGTCACCACAAAGAAAATAATAAGCATGGGTCAATATTTATAACTTCATATACCTAGTCAGGTCATGCCTTAAGACTTCCAAGAGTTTTAATATTTGGTCATAAGTTCTTAAGGGTGAAATCCCACTGTTGTGAGTCCATTCATTTGGGACTTCCTGTTGCACCCTGTTCAGATGATCTTAACCATTGATGGGAAATGCTAGGGTGACTTGTACGGGTTTAGATTGAAGAGTCAACTCGTGAACTAGCTGTGAGATTCGGGCCTTTCATCAGGTGGGACCAGTCTAAAATTAAGGGCAGCCACTCATCAATTGGGCCAGAGATATGTTTGAAAACGATATATGACTGGAAAAAAATTGCCCAATGTGTGGTCCATCTGATGATCAACCCAGACTGATTTTTGGGCCACAGCATTTTCAAGGTGGGTAGGCGCCACTCGATGAATGTTCATGATTTCATACACGTGCCAGATTGGGATATGGGCCCATGAGCTGCCTTGTCATCCTTATCCTCACACGTGTATCACCCTGGGGTTTATCTTCAACCAATGGACTTTTGCTCGTTGGCGTACCTGTTGACTGTATCGCATCAATCAAAGGTATCCAATGTCTCGAGAAGAACACTTTCGGGTGCTCCCGAAGTGCATGCTACTGGTCATCTTTACGGGAGAAAAACTTCCATACTCTGGCAGAGGGTGATGGATGATACGCAGGCACTTAGAAATAGATGAAAACTGTACACATGACATACAATTCTTTCAAATTAAACTTTCAGATTATGTTTCAACCAAAATTACGATTGTTTCGTTATTTTGGCGTCAGATTGGTGAACATTTATTGGATGGTTAAGATTAAAAATATCCAATGGTCTTGTTTCAACGAAAAAGTGTGCACGAATCAGGGGTTTGGATTCTTCAAGCAATCTGAGTCTTGTTTAGTAACTTAACGACAGTTGGTTCTACAATTTAGTTGGTTTAATAAAAGTTTATATTTGCCACGTGGACTGTTTCCGTATTTCTAAGTGCGTGCGTATCAGGCGTTACACGCAGCAAGAGTATAAAACAACTCCCTTGGGTCTTGATTCAACGAGGTGGGTTGGAACACGTGTCATAGATCCGAGTCATTCATTAAGTAGGGTACAGTTCCAACATGCCATGGACCAAAAATAAATAACATTGGTCCACTGCTTAGGAAGGTCAAGCTTGTACGGAAAAGAGCGGTTAGAAAAGGAAGTCCAACCGTTCAAATTCAACGTACATGTGTGGTTCACTTGATAAGTGTGCTACCTGATTTTTCTGTGTATGGCGTGCTAACAGTGTTCCCTACCTGATGAATGGCCTGGATTGTTGACACGTATGCTCACTGCCGTGATGTGTGTTCCGCTCACCTCACTGAATCACGACCGTAAACGGGTTCGTAGATGCATTGATGATCACGTATGTTCAAACGTATGAAAAACGACCACGCGTTCGAGCTACATGGAGCCCACCCGTAATGTGTAAATAGGATCCAAACCGTACATCTGGTGCGCGTCTCCATATTCACCGTATATCTAGAGAAAAATTCTAAGACAACACTTATATGCTACACACCACATTGATAAATGTACAATCGCAATTAAAACCTACGTATTCTCGGGTTGTGAATAGCCTGAATTTGTCTATTAATCCTGGTGGGGTTCACCTTTTTAATGGATTGGATGGAATATACAATACGCAATGGTCCCACTTTTCATCTGCAAGTTTCTATCGCAGGCGTCACCCTCCCCAATGCCCCATATTGTTCCCTTTTGTATGGCCCACCTAAGTTATGGATCATGCCTGCCATGTGGTGCGCATCTAATGAACGGTTTGGATTCACTGTAGCCCCATACAGCTCGACCGTATGGCAATTACGGTACGTTCGGACTTACGTGGTGATTCTAATCAGGTCACGCCATGGCAGTTTTCGTAATTTAGGACGAAGGAACGGGCAATTGTTCGAACAACTGGTATGTCCGAAGTATTGAGCTTCTCTAGGGGCGAATATTCTCCCACCGAATCCGTGTAGGCATACTCATTAAAATCAATGGAGAGGGTTGACAAGATCAACGGTTGGAGTCAAATGGATTCTCATCTGACGGTTAAAAACACGAAGATGGTTTCTCCGTTAGAATTGGTCGGTTAAAGCTGGCAATACCGCAAGCTGCACCGCATTTTTGCTTTAACTAGAAAATACCCTCCACAAATATATCTATTGTTTCATGAAGAGGATGATACGTACGTGCAGCTTTACACGTGCCACACGTGACAAACTGCATTGCATAGGCGGCCCTCACCATCCGAAGCGTTCATCAGCTGAGCCCCACATGTCATGGTCAGTAACTAAAGATAATCTTAAGGAGCCACACCAAACGAAACAACGGGGAGCACTGGGATTCTGGGAAGGGGCAAGCCCAACGTACTCACTTGCAGATTGAGTGTGGGCCCCAACATGCTCTGTATATGCCATCCAATACAATAATCAGATCCTAGATATCAAGATGAAGGGACAAGAGAAACATCAGGCCATTAAATAAGTCAGGTGGGCCACACTGCAGATTTAGAGATTGTAGTCATGGTTTTACAATACTTTCTGTGGTGTAGCTCACCTGAATTTTCTGTCAGCTTGATTTCTGGAATGCATGGTGGAAATGACGTGTAAAATATGATTCATGGTTTGCATTCTGGTGTGGGCCCAAAGAAGCTCCAACTTGCAGGAACTTGCATACGTAGGCATCTCATCATTTAGATGTAATACCACTATGCCTTTTTATTCATTTTAAATATACAGCAAGGATGATGCATGGGATGCAGGTGGAAACATACAATGAAAAAGATTATTCATAACATTAAGGTGTAGATTACACAGACATTATGGAACCCAAGAGTCAGATGGGTGCTGGTGGACCTACATCCATAACCTTTGAGGCTTTGATTACTCTTAGCGACCACCTTGTAAAACCTCTTTAACCCTTGATATGGCCCAATGAAAAATGTCAACACACACACACATATATGGGAAAAGGTACTATATGCTCGATCTCACGGTAAGCTTATCATGAGGTTGAGCTGTGTAGGTCCCACCGTGATGCATGTCGACCATCAACACAGTGCATTTGATGGGTCTCATTTAAATTATGGGATATCCCAAAAATCAGCTGTATACTGAACTCAGGTGGGCCATACCATCTAAAATCAGGTGAAGACACCGTTAAAACATATAAAAGCACTTGATGGGGCCTACTTGAGTTTTGAATGCTGCTGAAACTTGGTATGACCCCTAATCCTAAAGGGACACACATAATGGATGGGCTGGATTTGCAAACCACATCTCAATGAGACCCAAAAAATGATTATGAATGTTTTAATGCTGCACGGCCCCTCTTCACTTCTGTATGTGGTGTGGCCCACACAAGTCACGGATTGACTTGATTTTTGAGATCTAGGTCCATGATGGAATGATGCATCTGACTAATGGGGTAGATGTTCAAAACGCATCACGGTGGGGCCCACACAGCTCGACCTCATGGGACGGACCCGTGAGGTCGAGCGCATAGTACCTTTTCCATATATATATATATATATATATATATATATATATATATATATATATATATATATATCAAGAAGGGAGGAGGGAAGATGCATGTTATGTTATTTTTCCACCTAAAATCTAAGTTGTTGGGAAGTATTTTAGCCATTACATATAAACAATAAGTTATTAACTGAAGCATGCTCACATGTGCATATATGCACATGCGTACCTTTGTACATGTGTCATGAGCCTCTAATCTGAATGGTATATATGATGTGGAATCCCATGAAACTTTAAGGGATGAATTTTCATCCTAATCTAAAACTCTGATAGGAGGTAAAAAAGAGAGATACAAATCAAGGGAGTAAACTTTTTTATTTTTTATTTTTTATTTTTTTATTTTTTGTATCCCATCAAAGTTTTGAATCAAAGTAAAAGTTAAGCCCTTAAGATTCATGAGGTGCTACATCACGTGGACCGTTCGGATTTTAAACTAATATAATGTATGATGAGTTCTCAAAAAGTTCTCACCATCTTCCATGCAAATTAATGCGCAGCTGAGCATTCAGCTTACTAACTTTACTAACCAACCACGTGCATCTAAATTACCAAAGTACCTCTAAATTCATTTTAAATATCTTACCATATCCTTCTAATATTCAAACTTTGGTGCTCTTATTGAAATAATGGCATGGGTAAAAACGTCCCCACCATTCACATTATTTACATTAGAGATTTTAATTGTTAAATAGCGATTTGACCAACACCAAGGCTCACTTGGTCCCGTCTGGTCCAGTCAACTCAAAAATTTGAAGTGCGGGGCACGCTATGCCCAGTTGAGACATCCCACAAATATTCAAGCCGCTCATGTGTGTGTGACAATTAAAAAAAATCAAATGATCAAAACAAAAATAACCATTTTGGTCGGTCAGATCACATCCAATGAGGAAAAAAAATAAAAAAGTTTGATGAACGGTTAGCACTGCCTGCGGTGACTTTCAAGCTACGGCCGGTCAAAGTCGGGGCGTGTTTGGGGCATGGTATTAAATGGGCTTAGGTGGGATGAAATTGTATATAGTCCTCTGTCAATTCCACTTCATGTTTGGGAAGAATGGAAAAGCTTAAAATTAGATGAGATAGAATTGCATTGGGTTATGTGCCAATTTTACTTAATATCAGCAAGTTGTTTAGGTCCCACCATGATGTGCAGGTTATATCGATACCATCCATCCATTTTTTGAGATCATTTTACAACATGGGCTGAAAAATCAGGCATATTTAAAGCTCAAGTGGACCCCACCATAGAAAGAAATGAGGATAGAATACTTACCGTTGAAAACTTCTCTGGCATCACATAAGTTTTAGATCTATTTCATTTTTAAGTCCATGCTATAAAATGAGGTTACAAAATAAATGAACTGTTTAGATAAGTTTTAGATCTATCTCATTTTTAAGCTCATGCCATAAAATGAGGTTACAAAATAAATGAACTGTTTAGATATTACATGTGTGTTATTATCAATAGTTTCAAATAATGGTGAGGATATTCATTCAATGTATCACCGTATTACCAACAGAGCATGAAATTAAGCTTATCCCATGGCAACATAGCAACAGGGGACAATCCCTCTGACAAGGGTAATATTTATGCTTTGTAAATCCCATCCCACCAAATCCTTCCCAACGCCATGCCCAAAACACAACCTAAAATAAACTTGTTCCAGTCAGCCTCGTTCAATTGGTCGCTCTATGGTAGGGTTTTATGACTCGGGGCAGTATTCTATGAGTTGACTCGGACTAACTAGACCTAATCCAGCTCAACACCACAACTCAGAATCATAAAAAAGAGATAACTCAGCCCAACTCATCCGAGTCACCCCAACTTGTCCGACTTGACTCAGAACCCAACGAGTCGAACCGCTGAGTCTTAAAACCATGCAGCCCATGGAATTACTACTCTCAAGCTGGAAAATGTGGTGGCAAATTCTGAAATTTCTCTAAAAAACAAGGGTCTTTAAATATCTTATACCTGAGAGGGTTACCATGACGTTGCCTTGCAAGTAACCAACAAGAAGAGGGACGAAAATGAAGGCTAGCTCCGCCCATTATTTTACAAAAATAAATAAATAAACAAATGCCCACCAAATAAATACATTAATAATAATTAATAATTAATTAATTACATGAGAAACCTTCTTCCATCTCATGCTTCTCCATTTCCCACATCTTCCCACCTAAGGTACCGAAATTCAAGTCAAACCCTTTCTTAGTGGGCCTAAGATCACAAGCTCCTTGGGGACATGAAGCTTGAGAAAATATTTTTCAGACATCGGAGGAGGTGATCTGATGGTCAATGATTTATATGCAGTACTCAAGAAGGACAAGAAGGTCAATGAGTCTTTTCTCGAAGCGCACGAAAATCAATGGTTAGTCATATTGGCTCATTTAATTTTTATTTTTGAGCCATTAAAAGAAGAGCTCACTTCATATTCCATGCTATATCTAATTTTAGCGATGCAGAGTCGTTGATAATCTTTTTATCTTTTTTTATGTTATGAAGATGGCGATCGAAGTCGATAGATGGTTGAGAAATTGGCCGGAGATTAATCTTTGACACGACGATCGGGTGCATGTGGCCTATGATGGTGATTAATTTGGTACTTTTGAGTGGACGACTTCCAACGTGATTTTTGATGGAATTGGTTGATGGAAGGATTGAAGGAGAGTTGGATTAGTTCAACGGATGGATTAAAGATGGGGCTTTCTTGGATCACGAGTTTCATTAGCTATTGATGATTTCAGACGCTAATGATAGTTGAAATATGAATGCTTGATTTTTGGGTGTCCAAAGGAGTTAATTAGCTTGAATTTGGAGAATTATTGGGTGGAGATGGATGGATATCCATGTGGGTAAGATCAGATGGCCTTTGATTCAACAAGGGTGGGATTTCTCCTTTGCATTTTGTCAATTCTCATTATTAATACGATTTGCACACAAGAAGGTATGTGTTTTTATTTTTATTGTTTATATCACCTGTATCTTTTTTTTTTTTGGGCAATCTCAATTTCTTGAAGGTTGTGGACGTCTAAATCGATTCATATAAAAAATGAATAATATAGTCCCATAGAAATCTCTGGTCTTGAATCCATACAAGACAATTAGTTATCTAGATGATTGATTTGATGGCTCCTGCATGGACAGATCATGTACCATAAATCTTCCAGTTGGAAGATCCTAGCTATCTGCTCTTTGGCTGCTTTTATTTTGAATATCGACCATTGATGTATTTGTTTCCTTAAGTGTCTATTTTCAGGCCACTGATGGGAGAGTTGGGATTGTCCTGACAGCAGATTTTTTATGCTTGATCTGTCCGTGGTGGAAGGTATCAAATGAATGGTCTGGATCACCAGACGGTGGACCCTACCTATAGATACACAAGGGCCAAGGCCTGAAAATAAATACACATGTTGTGGTTGAGTGGATCGGTAATTTCTCAAGCAAAAATAAATCTATTTGGGAGAATATCTCAATATTTAGTTAAATTTCTGAGATAGTAATTAAGCACTCTATCTACATGTACGTGGAACTAATATATGAGATCTGGACCTGTCATCTCTTGGTTCTTAATGTGGATGGATCATAACCCAAAAATCATATTGATCGGAAGATCCTAGCCATCAATTGGAGGGAATTAGAGCAATTAGAAGCAAGTCCATCAATAGATTACTAGGATCATCCAGCTCATGTTATTTTGGAGATGGCCCGTCCATGATAGGGCTGGTAAAGTGGATTCATGGTTTGCTAGTTATGCCAGGATAATTGGAAGGCCCGACATGAAAACCGATACCACTTTGACACAGGACAACTAACCGCTTGCTCTAAAAGCTGAGCATAACGAATCAATCCCATGCCCCCACATCGCATGGGGTAGGTCCTGAGTCGAACCCCCTCGTGGGCCCCACATCACATGGTTTATGCCACCCGCCTCACACCGCTTCACATGAGCCACCCGCCTTACAAGGTCTGCTAACCCTGACTATGCTCCGCATCCCACAAGCCACACCACTCGAGCTCGGTGTGAAAATACCCTTGCATTAGGCCTACCTTCTAAAATAGAGCTTAAGTTGATCACGTAGTTAGAGAATATTGCTTGGTTAGAGAGTAATCATAGCATAGAAAACTACCATAAAATCCTTAAGAAAGTGAAACTAAGTATTTCAATAATAAAATTTCGTGAAAATGTTAAACGGTTAATAATCAAATAGTAGAACACTTTTCCCTAGTCCTAAAAATGACTTCAAAATTTTCTGTTTTTTTATTTTTGGAAAAAAGTAAAAATTCTTGTTTTCTTCTTTCAATCTCAAATGAAGGAAAACTAGGATTTTATGAAAAATATTCACATGTTGGAACTCTCCACTTAAATTTCATGGACACAGTCTCAAGTTCATGGAACTCTCCACTTGAATTTCACGGATAGAGAAATCTCTACCCTTATAAAAGGATGCATTCTTTCTATTTTAGGCCCTATAATTGTGGAACTTCAGTTATGAAATGATGAGTTTCATAGGCACCAAAATGCTAAAACGCTCAAGACCCATCGACTTCAAAAGTTTCTGAAGCATAAAATAACAGTCTAATTTAAACATTAAAAAAATATATATATAAAAATTCCAAAGTGACCCACCTTACTCGCCATTCTTTACCTTTCTTCATGTGTCACTAGTCATCTCTCAATATATCATATAACTAATCTTTACACCGACTTGTTCTAAACCCTAAACCCCAAACCTTAAACCCTAGAATTGCATACCAAATATTAATTTGGAGTTCCTAATTGCAGAAAGTGGCTTTTCTCGCAAAAGAAATTATCAAATTAACATTGGTTTCCCTGCTAAATTATCATAGCTAAGACGAAATGGTTTTTATATTCTGATACCACTTGAAGAAAAATGTCCCGTGCTTTAATTTCATACTTTAGGGTAAAAACTAAGTAATAGGAAATAATGAAATCATATATGGATATGCATGTTAAAAACCCAAAACTATATGTAAGGAAAGCATAAAATGCAACACTTGTGGAGATGATATAACATTTATCTTCCACATAAGAGCTCCAATGTTGGTCCATAAAATCTAGATTGAGAAAATGGTTTTTTGAGGATCCTTAATTCACCAAATAATTGACTCTGAACACCATTTGTAAAACCCAATGGGACTATTTTGTAAAGTCTTATTTACAAAATGAGAGCTTGATTCACTTAAAAAGGCTAGCATAAATCAAACTAATGTGGATTATTCCTCATATTTATTACAAGGAGCTGTAGTTTAAAATTCTTAAAAAGTATGTTTGGATTGCACTAGAAATGTGAAGTAAAGTTTTTTTTTTAATCACTATTTTCACTAAAATTACTTTCCTTTTGATTATAACATTGAATATTTTATATACATATCAATTGAAAATCTTATATTTATGAGACAACGGTTACACGGTATATCATACAATCACAAAAAATAGAATAATTGCCATATGAAATCCTCTAAATTTTTTTATTATCTAAACATCGCAAGGAGTTGCATCAATGCAAAACCTTCTCCATTTCCTTTCTTTTCCTTGAAATTTTTTATTGAAACATGCCCCAAGGACATGTTTGGATATATCATCGATTTGAATTTTAGTTGTTGGTCTAACCAAATTGTTGAAGAAAATTGTTATTTTGTTCATTATTGTTCTTGAGCTCCAAATCACAATTATATTACTTTCAAGTCGGATTTCGAAGAAAAATAACTACAATTTGAGTGCTACTCGCTGATTATGAATGCCTGGAAAATACCGCTGAATGTTCGCAATTCAATTCAGTTATGTGGCCAAACACAGCCTAGAACTCTATCAAACTTAGCGATTAGATAAACTTGGCCACTAGAACAGATCTTTTAAAACTTTTAGATTGAGATTTTCGGCGATAAACCCAACAATCATATTTCACAATCTCATGCAGAGTTTGTGAGCATTGAGTGCTGCGCTCAGTCTGCTAACACCGAGCCATCGACCGGCATAAGCTGGACTTCAGATGAAAGTTTTCCCCTCATCCAAGGAAAATGCATGCCTTTTGGGCCTCCTGTGTCGAACAATACAAGCTACAAGCAAGTGCGGATATTCAAATCAGACCACGGAAGCAGGTGGTGCTACAACTTGTCGACGATCAGTGGACACGATTACTTGATTAGGGGCACTTTCCTTCATGGCCCAAGTGTGCCAACTTTGCCGGATACCTTCTTTAACGTCTCGATCAGCACCACGTCAATAGCCCAAGTGAACAACTCCATTGATCCATTTGAAGTGGAGGGTGTTTTTAGAGCTACAAATCACAATGTGGACTTCTGCTTAGTGACGGGGAATGGCAGTCCTTTCCTTTCAAAGCTCGAATTAAGGCCTTTAAGCAATTTCAGTTATGTAAATGGCGATCCATCTGCTATTCTCAAGCTTGTCGCTAGAGTCGATCTTGGAAGCAAAAAGGAGATCAGGTTTGCTTATTTTGAGCATTGTTGTCAGTTTTGATTTGAGCCACTCATGCTAAGGATGTGTTTGGATGCACCATAAATTCAACTGCAATAAGTAGTTTGATGAAGTAGAACTAACCAAATTGGAATTAACTTCCTTAGGCCCTGTTTGGGTGACACAATCTCATTTTAGATAATCATAAGTCTTCTCAAGCATTATTGTTAATGCTTTACCCAAAAGAGATATGGTCACTAATACATAATTACAATTTTCTAAAATGAGATGAACTCATTTTTAAGTGGCTCTTAGGCCCTTTTTGGTTGCCATTTTAAAAATGATTTAATCTCATTTTAGTTAACAGTAATTATGGGTTATCAGGATGTGGGTGGAGCAAATACAAACTTTTCTAGGATAGGCTTAACATACAAATCAATATGTGGGGCCCATCCTGATGTTCTAATGATATCCAATCCGTCCATTATGTGTGCTGTCCTGTTACCCTTGGATCCCAACACTCAATTTGATAAAAAAAAAATAAAAATCAGTTGGGCCACACTGTAAAATCATAAGTTGTGGCCCGATTGAGTTTTGTAATGGCCAAAATTTTCGGGTATTCACTCATCCTGGTTAGTTGCATCTTTTGAATGGATTAGATGGCACATAGAAAACATGGTAGCCCCACATACAATATGGAAGGTTTTTAATTGTGGGCATTACCAGGCTAACTGTTTCCTATATTGTGGCCCACCTGAGTTTTGGATTGGATAGATTTTTGGGCACCAAGGAGAACATTAGGGGGAACACATGATAGACAAATTGGATGTCATTAAAACATCGTTGTGGACCCCACACATCAATTTCTACCTTAATATCCTAGAAACTTTTGTACTGGATCTAGCCTCTACCAAGATTGTTTTTGTCAGAAGGTGCACCTATTGCTCTTGGGTTTGATTTATTCTCTATATAAAAAAGAGGGTTTTGAGGATATTAGCTCCTAACCCTAATCTTCCCTTAATCAGTTTTTAATCATTACCAAAAGCTCCAATACATAACTAAAATGAGATGAACTCATCTTAAAGTGGCAGCCAAACAGGCCCTTAATTTCTATTGAAGGATAGGACTCCAAATTGCGTTTGCATTCCTTTCCATTTGTACTAGAAAGTATAGTTGCAGTTAAATGGCTACCTTCTCATTACCAACTGATTTGGTCTTCTTCTTTTCTTTTTTTTTTTCATAATTGAACTGACGTCTTGATTCAATTCAATCGTGCATCCTAACACGGTCTAAGATTATTAGTGTGGGTGGAAAAGGAAAATGGTCATGGTTTTTTTTTTTTTTTTTTTTTTAATTTCTTTTTCTTTTTTAAAATTTTACATTACAATGTGTCATTTGACAAGATTTCCACATTCATACTCAGATACCCGACAGACTCAAGCGATCGAATATGGACGGTTGATGCAAGCTTTGATGCAATTCCTTCTAATGTGACCATCTATGGTGCCAATCCATCTGTGCCACTTGAAGTGCTCCGAACTGCGGTAACGAACACAGAACACTTGCAATTCATACACGATGGACTCGAAGCGGGCCACTATGATTATCTTGTCTTCCTATACTTTGCCGAGCTTAATCTGTCAGTTAAAACGGGGCAAAGGGTCTTCGACGTATACATTAATGGAAAGAAGGAGTATGAAAATTTCGATATATTGCAGAATGGCAGCACTTCCAGCTACAGAGAAATTAAAAAGATGGTCAAGGCAAATGGGCTTCTTAATATTTCCTTAATCAAGGTTTCAACTGATGTGGTTGGATTGGATCCCATATGCAATGCCTATGAGATTTTCCAAGTGCACAAGAGAGTTGCAGGGACTGTACAAGAAGATGGTATGTTTGGATCTTCATTTTTATTTTTATTTCTTAATTTGTGATCTATGATTATGGGCACTTATCTGCAAATGGGCCATGTTCCCACATGTCACACATGTGAAAGATCCTGGTTGTTGGTCAGGTGGGGCACTAGTTCAGGTGCTCTACTCAGGTAGGTATGCATGGACATTGAGCATGGACCACTGGTGCAGCCTGCCCAATGAGTGGACCACATTGGATTTAAGGTTCATTCGCCGCGAGGCCTTCAGAGACGACTGGGCTGTGGGAGTGGGCAGTGGTGGTCCGAAAACTGAATCTGATGTGCTGAGCAAGTAGGGCCCATTAATGATTTTTGGCCAATCAAGAAGTGGGCCATTCAAAGCATGACATGAACTGGCCTGATCTTGTCCATGCCACCCAAAACATTAGATTGTCCAAACAGAGCTGCGTGGCTGTCACTTCAGACTGCCTAATGGGTCCATGTATGAATTTTGGGCTAGAGCCCATCCAAGTTGGGGCCCACAAGATGAACATAGGCATGTTTTTGCAGTGGATGCAATAGTGGAAGTGAGAGATGCTCTACTTGTGGAGAATGCTAAAAGCGAAGTTTTGGTGAGCTTTTCTGGAGACCCATGTATCCCTTCTCCATGGAAAGGCTTGAGCTGTGGCCCAGCCAGTGGGACCCCCTCCTTTGTCATCACAAAACTGTAAGTCCTTTCTCATTCTTTAGATATCTTCTTCAAATATACTTAAAATTAAGAAATGGGTATTTTGGTCATGGTCTTTAGACTCAGTGACTCGGATTGACTCATCCAGTCTCAAGTCGAGCAACTCGGCGGAGTTAGTCGACTTGCCCCCGTGGCGATGGTTTGGTGATCCAGACCATTGGTAGGTTGATTCGCATCTTGGATGTAGCATGCCTGAAAAAATTTCCAGCTTGTAACAATCCAGCCACCTATATTGTTTCAGTTGAATGTGTACTGGCATTCTTTCTCTCTTTTTTAACTGTCTATCTGAGTATCTATAAGACACCAATCTGGAAATTATTTACATCATGGTCCATATACAGCGATCCCTAACATATCAATGGTCTAGATTGCACAAACATGGCCCCCACTTGCCAGAATTAAAAACCAGTGGGCAGCGCACACGCAGGTGTCGGCATGTAAGCCACATGACTTTCCCATGGCCGACGTATGGCAGCGCTGGTTCATGTAACTTCTCAGCCAGATGAGTCTGATGGTCAACTCGGTCTAGCTGGGCTGAATCTAACTGACTCGTCCAAGTCAGACCGAGTCGGACTGAGTCATCCGCATAGAATACGACTTGGTTCAGACTCAGACAAGTCATCAAACCATGGTTTTGTTATATTCATGTTTTCTTCTTGTTGGCTTCTCCTCATGAAGAGCATGATCCCACTTCACAATGAGCACTGAAAATTTCCTACCATTTAAAGATGGTTGGTGGGAATGTGGATAACATATCCAAATTTGAATTTCAAAGTTGATTTTCTTGAAATGAGTGTTAAGATTCCCGTCGATGTTATTGGACCATCGGAGGTAGGTGCGTGAGCCAACACTCAGTGCACATCGTGCAGACACTCAAATCTCTTCCCTGAAGTTTTATATGGAAATCCAATAACAGATTCATGATTTTCTATTTCTGAAAATGGGTGTAATCAGACCATGTAATACTGTCCTAAAATTGAGTTTTGCTCTTTTCAGGAATCTTTCTTCACAACGTCTGCGAGGTCTGCTTCCTACGATCATCAGTGAGCTGAAAGAGCTGACAGAAATGTATGAATTATAATGGTTACTTAGATAAATCTGATTTTTTGGTTATTTTCCATTATCGAATCGTTGTAGTTATCCTAAGACATTGCCTACTTTAAGCTGGATTTAATGAACTTGAAACTTCGGGACGCATTTGAATGTCCCAAGAAAGGCCGGAGCCAAATTAATCATGTTATAGTTTGGGTAGGACATAAAAACGTAACTGATATTGATTTCAGGATGAAAAGGTGGAAAAACCATATTGTGTGTACAATATCTGTTCTGTTTACAATTTGGTGTGCATCCAAACACACTCTCAATCACCTCACCGAAAGCTCATGCTTCGTCTTTTTAATATTTATTATATTTCTCTCCTATTCACAACCAACGAATGCTTTCAATCTGTGTTCTTGAGACCTTTGATGTAGTTTTTCTTTTAGGATGTGTTTGGATGCACTATTCAATTGAATTGCAATAATTAGTTCGATGGATAGGAAACGAGCAGCTTGCAATTACCTTCCTTTTCATGTTCATAACAAGGAGAAGCCCTCAAATTGTAGATACGTTCCTTTCAATTCCATCTTGGAAATAATGTAATTGAAATTGAGAGCTTAACCCCTCAACATGGATACTAAAGAAGGTAACTGCAATTTGGTCATCACTGCTTCATTGCATCTAAACGCAACCTTAACTAGTAATAGTTTCAATTTTCCTCAATCCATATTACATGTGTCTGTTCTAATCTTACTTGAAGGGATTGTTCTTACTCCATTTCCTGATGGAGAGGTATAATGTGTCAATTTAAAGACTTGAATCTAGCCATTCGATGCCGACTAACAACATTAGACTTCACCATCAGATCTTGTCATATCTCTCTCTTTAGTTCAGATTTCATGTTCGTAAGTTCTGGTGATATTCTATTTGCAGAAATCTGCAGAATAATAAATTTACAGGGACTATTCCAGAATCATTTTCCACTCTTCAACATTTAAAGAACTTGTAAGTTTCTTGGATTCTCTCTACGGATCTTTCCTTAACGATCACTCTCATTGTTCGATATGCATTTCGGTTTCTGATGGATTATCTTGAATCCCATTCGTGAACAAGATCTGGGATGTTCATTGAGGAGGGCCCCACTGCGTATGTAGCATCACCTATCATTGATAGGTCACACATGTACAACAAATGTCATCGGTCAGCTCCTTCAAACCATCCATGTCCTACATAGGTGCCCACCAGATGACTGGTTAAGCTTGATTTTTGGCCCATGACATACATATGCTGTTGCAAACCTGATGAACAGCTTGGATCTTTCCAAAATGTGCCACATTGGCACATCTGTGGAGTGTGGTCCCCTTCTCTCGAGCATCATTCATATTTGTATAAACTTGCATGAATTTCCTCTGTGAACTACCTCAGTCCCAGTTTTATAAATTCCAATCTGCCCTGTTGCAGGTCTTTCGGGTGCAATCCTCAACTGGACAAACAGCTTCCTCCAGGCCTATCGAACCGATCAAATCTTAACACAGAGTACAAGGACTACGCATATCTTCCACTATCAACAAAAACGCTGTGTGATTTTGGTTTCGATTTTTCTAATGAGATATCTAAATTCTGCTTGCCAGATCTGGAGATTGTAATGATCAAAGCTCTTCAAGTAATCAAGCTCAACGAAACACTGTAATCATAGGCACAATCATGGGTGGTTCCGTCTTAGTCACTATTGCAATTGGAGTAATCTTCAGCTGCTTTTACAGATGCGCGCGCCATCCGGATTTAGTGAAACATGCCATGACAAAGAGTGCGCTCCCTAAAACTCATTTAGCTTAAGATTTTGGAAACTTTTGTATTGGAATTAGTAAAAGATTTAAAAAATTCTGCTTTCGGAGTATGAGATATTTGAAGCTGTAGCTAAGGGTGTGTTTGGTTGCACAAATATCATGATTAATCAGTCTAAAAATCATGAAATTTCAAGATATTTGGTGCAAACCAAACGCATCCTAAAGTAGGGACATGACGATCATGAAAGAATAATCAAATGCATTGGTATAAAATAATACCAAAAGATATATTATTCTATAAATAGATTTCAATCCATTGGGGCATTGAACAAAAGGTGGACTGAAAAAAGTATAACCAATATCAATTTCTGTGGTCTTCCAAACAGGCTGTTGTTTTAATTATGTACCTAGTCGCATCTTTCATTGCAAATGGTTCGTTCCTGATGTCGAAATTTTGGGCCGTTGAAATAGTTCTCTTTTGGTTCACTCTGATATGTTACGAAAGCATTCAATCAATGGATTGTCCAAGTTAAATTTAAATTTCTTCAGATCACTAATGTAAATACTTCTGAAACAACATGCAGATGCTGTTTTCTCCATGCCCAGCATGGATGACATCGAATTGAAGCCCATATGCATACAGAACTTTTCTTTGAGATGCATTGAAACTGCCACAAGCAAGTATAAAACCATGATAGGTGAAGGGGGTTTCGGAGCTGTTTACCGTGGTAATCTACCCCATGGTCAAGAGGTGGCTGTCAAGGTTCGGTCAGCTACCTCAACACAAGGCACCCGCGAGTTTGAGAATGAGGTAATCTTACATAATTTTAATCTCTTGAATGTTTTCATAAACATGGTGGAGATGGTTTTCTTCTTCATGTATAGAGAATCAAAGGTTCAGATTACCTGTCTATAATTTTTAATTGCACAAGTGCTTTTTATCACATCATCCAAGCGTTCATTTGGGGTGTAGTCTAAAGCATAGTTCTAAAACTTGTTGATTCGACTTGAAACTCGCAAGAAAATGAGCCAAGTTTCTACGAGAATCGCTAATGATCTTGACTTGATTCAGATTCATCATGACTTGTGGAGTCGGCTCGCCTACTTGGTCGACTCGACATGACTTGGCAAGGCTCAAACCAAGTGACTTGCCAAGTTGGTTTTCAAATAAAAACAGAAATGAGGAAAGCGGAATTTGAAATGACAACCTCAAGAACTTTAGAGAAGAACAGCATCTACCAGCACTATCACTGATATGATACAGTGTTGTATTACTAATATGAATACATTTCTATTACATTTCAACAGAATTCCGAACTTATGTTATTATCTGGTATGCTACAACATCATATTGGATACATCACATTAATATGGTATGTTTGAGAAGCATAGAGAAAACTGACAAAAAAGAACCAAAGGGATTTATACTAACCCCGACCAGGAAACAATGAAGAAATAGAAAATCCTAGATCATTGAACTCTGCTATCATCCTACTTGAAGAAGAATGTTGGAGGGAATGTGTTCTGTCGCCATTTTCAAATACCAACGACTAAACTACGCCTAAAAAATGCATATACATAAACTATATATACATCTAACTGTGACAAAACTACCTTCTGTATTACACATTTCAAGTAACAAGTACTTCATTGTTGTCTACTCAGCTGCATCAATCATGACCATTGATGCTTCACTATATTTTTTTGTTCCTTTTAACTATTATATGATCCAATAGAAATTCTTTGCACTTCATTACTGTATGATTCCCTAGGTGGGGCCCAAGCAGGCCCACCTATTATAAAAAAGACTGTTAGATACGAGGAGCTCGCCATACAAAAAGCATGCCCGAAAGGCAACCATGATTTGATAATCACAATAATGCAATTAAAGGCATCCAAAATGGATGGTGAGAGTAAAAAAAGGCCTTACTATCCAATTGCAGACCCAGTTTGAATGGGTGTGATCATCCAACCTGAGAGATATTGGGGCCATGTGCAATCATAGGTAGGTGCTCATGGTCCACACATGAATTGGCACATAACAAAGTACAAAGAATTCATACTAGATCATAGCTCGGTTTTATCATAATCAAGGAATTCGGTGAAACTAGATCATTTTTTTTTTTTACATTTTACTATCTCTGATGAATTAAAAAATGTTTCGATTATAAAAAAAAAGGTCCATTCATTCAAAATTCAATTGCAGTCTGGATGGGTATTAAACATGCACTGCTAAGGATATCACAGCTTGAAGCATATGACATTTTCTGTTAATTTGTTCAACAGCTAAACCTTCTCTCAGCTATTCGCCATGAGAATTTGGTTCCTCTTCTTGGCTATTGCAGCGAAAATGACCAACAAATTCTAGTCTACCCTTTCATGTCCAATGGTTCTCTACAAGATCGACTCTATGGTAAATCTGCCATCTAGCAACAACTTCTCCCGTTCCGTTCTCCTTTCTGTTATTACTTGTTTTTATTTATTTATTTACAGGTGAAGCTTCTAAGAGGAAGCCTTTGGATTGGCAAACTAGACTCTCTGTTGCACTTGGTGCCGCTCGAGGCAAGTAACGGGCTTGTGGTTTTTACTTGGTATCGATTTTTCTTTCTCACAAGTAAATGGACAGTAGTGAAATCATCATTGTTGTCATAGCCCTGCCCCAGCTATTTGGGGTCGCTGCTTCTCAAGATCGCCAAGCGGAAGTTTGATGATTGGATGCTCACCTGACATCAACCCTCCTCATTTACCCGGGCTTGAGACCGGCTAGCATGTATGACGCAGGGATGAACGTGATGAGGTCGATCACCGTCTTCCTCAAGGATAACTACTCCGAATCCACGGAGCTTCTCTGGACTCCTCATAGAGACTTCTCGAATCCACGAGGAAAGAAAGCAAGAGAATAGAAATAAATTCTAATAAAACTCGAAATTGATTAATGAATGAATAAAAATGAGTTTACATCCTTTTAAATAAGGGAACCAAGCAATAGGAAAGAAATCAGACTCAAACTACAACTAAAACTCCTAAAATCCGCGACTTACTATAAATAGTAAACTTACTATTTATAGACGGTCGTGATGTCTACTAGTGCGCAAGGTTTTCGGCCAAACATAGTAAGTATCCTATTTGGCTTCACCAAACCGTTCTCCTAGTTATCCTAAGCACTTTTCATGTTGGACACAAATCCTAAAGCCCAACGGATGAAGAGTTATAGGCAAGCTAAACCTGACTATTTATAGTAAAAACGAAATTAAAACGGGGAAACGACCGTCGATCAGGGGGTTTCTCGCAAATCCGGGCTGCGCAACCCAGCATAGCTAGGTTGGTTGGCTAAAGTAGCTCGTTCTACCCCAAAATCATATATTTTACATCAGATAACTTATTCCAGATTGCGAGATACGCCCGATCTAAGGTCTGATGGTCCGAATCACTTCTGTCGTCGACCATGCCTTTTCTGATCCATCTTGGCCATGAAATTGTCTGCGACCCACTCTACTTCAATGTATCATTTGAAATGGTCCAAAAATGTGTTGAAATTAACAACACGATTCAATTGAGAGTCCCTTAAGACATAAACGAAGACCCTTTCAATACTTCAAACAGATCGTATATCCTATGGTGCATTTTGTGTTCCGAAACGTCACTTCTGTAACTTCGAAAATTCATGATGGTCTTAGAACTACTTGAATTGAGAGTCCATTTTCTTCTAATAATGTGGCACAGTAGCTCATATGGTGGCTTTTGTGGGAGAATATAAAGCACGTCATTTGTGTTTCTCTTTGATGTTGGAGTATCTTTGGAAGGAGTTTAATGTTCGCATTTTATATTTTCATATGATTTCAGGACTACTTTATCTGCACACATTTGCCGGACGCTGTGTGATACATCGGGATGTAAAGTCCAGCAACATTCTTCTGGATCATAGCATGTGTGCTAAGGTGGCGGATTTTGGTTTTTCCAAATACGCTCCTCAAGAAGGGGATAGCGCGGCTTCTTTGGAAGTAAGAGGAACAGCAGGATACTTGGATCCAGAGTAAGTTTGAATTCTCTTTCATTAGCTCTATATATCATTTCTTGAACAATTGTCTGAATTGCTTGGGTTGTTGCATTTAAGGTATTATTCCACTCAGCAGCTATCTGCCAAAAGCGATGTGTTTAGCTTTGGAGTCGTGCTTCTAGAAATTATAAGCGGTCGGGAACCTCTCAACATACACAGGCCGCGCAATGAGTGGAGCTTGGTCGAATGGGTATGGATTCAATTTATAAATTTATCCTTCTAGCTTCTGAAAAAATCATGAACCATCCTTTGTTTTTATTGTACAAACTCAGTTCTTCAGAAATTAGGCCTTACTATGGCATGTTATATGAAGCTCGATCAATGGGTCAGGTGGGTCCAAAATTTGGTAGTCTAAAACATTCATATGGTGGACCCATCGTTGGATGGGCTAGTGACAATTCTTACTATGTGATTGGTGGATTGCGAATGGAAAATTATAGGCAATGGTTTGCATTAATGGGGGCCCATCTGACTCTCAGGATCATCTAATGAGGAAGATTCTTGGCATACTCCCATTCATTATGGGGTTGATTGTACGAATGGGTTGGTTCACCCAAAAGTGGGCCACACATGTATAACTTGTTGGTCTGAGGGAATTGCTCAATCGAACATTTCATATTTCCTCAAGCTCTATATCTACATTCATCACATTCTTTTGATAGGTGAGGTTGAACGCCTCACCCCCTCTTTTGGTTCACTTGCCATAATGGTTAGCTTGCCCAAAATCTACATACATACATACATTCACACAAACATATGTACATACATATCTGCACATTATGAATTTTCAGTATTCCGTAGTGAAATCTTGTCAGCGAAGAAGCTGTTATAATTTACAAGTTCCTTCTGCGTGCAGGCAAAGCCATTTATCAAGGAATCAAGGATTGAAGAAATTGTGGATCCAAATATAAAGGCTGGGTACCATGCAGAAGCGATGTGGAGGGTAGTGGAGGTGGCATTGGGATGCATTGAGCCTTTCTCTACCTACCGACCATGCATGGCAGACATTGTCCGGGAGCTCGAGGATGCACTGATAATAGAGAACAATGCCTCTGAATACATGAAATCCATTGAAAGCATTGGAGGATCCAATCGCTTCCTATCTATAGAGAAGAAGATTCTTGCTGTCACTCCGACTCCATCGGAACCATCACCCATTTTCTCTCAAACCATGGCTCCTCCACAACCAAGATAGATTGAGAGATGGGTAGATGATTGACTTCCATCGGCCACCATGAGCTTATAGTATATATTTATACCTATAGCCATATGCGACTGTCTAAAAGTGGAACTGTTGGATTGATCCCTAGCATGAGGAAACAGAAGCATGGTGTTTGCCACATACTTCGTTTTTCTTTTGTTATTTCTTCCTTTTTCATCCGGTGATGAAATGGGCTACCTGCCTAACATAGAACAAAGGTGTGAACTGGAATTTGCGGCATTACATTACCAGTATTCTGTTGTTTATCAGAGACTGCTCTTGTTTTTTGGTAGATTTCTAAGGACTGCTCTTTGAATTCTGGGTTCATCTTCTTATTATTAGTGCTGCTGTAGTTGTTGTTAGTGAATGAAAGTTCCCACACTCCGATGTGATAGACACACCATTTCTTTTCTACGTTTAGTAATGCAGCTATGCATGATGGATGTGGTTGTATGCTGAATGTGGAATTCATGTGTGATTCTGTCAGAAGCATCTTACAGAACATTCAGTGGTTATTGTATGGTTGAGAACTCGCAATTCTATGTTCAGTGTAAAGATCAGCCTGTTCTATGGTTGGGCTTACTGACTAATGGTATGATCACGCTACTAGTATTATAGTGCACACCTGATATTCCCAATCAGATGGTTCTTGCTGGTATTAATGTGCACGGCTGATGGCCCCAATCACACAGTTCTTGCTGAAAGATGAACAGGGTGCTTAGAAAAGCACCTTCGTAGAGAGTTCAGAAATAAGAATGTTTCTTCAGGAAAAAAAAAAAAAACTGAGGTTGCCTCCTTTCTGATGGTGATTGAAACCATCTACCTGGTGGGCCTGATCATGCATTGTCCACATAGCGAAAATATATTACATGTGCGATGGCCGCTCTCTTTCCCTGTTGAATGTGACATGACTACATGCCTGAAATCTCCAGTAAATGATTTTATTTTATCCACATTGACCTGTTCAGTCACTGGGATCTTTTTGCCATGTGGGTCATGGAAAATCGCCAGACGGAAATCCAATGGCCCTCAATACGTGCTCCCCACATTCATCATAAGACGGGTTCTCCCCTTCAACTTCTCCTTATCTAGCCTTTTGGTCAAAAGAGCCATGAATGTTTAGTGAGACATGAATGCAATATTTTGTAAGGACAAACCCACCCCTTCCACTTCTGCTTATCTAGCCTTTTGGTCAAAAGAGCCATGAATGTTTAGTGAGACATGAATGCAATATTTTGTAGGGACAAACCCCTTCCACTTCTCCTTATCTAGCCTTTTGGTCAAAAGAACCATGAATGTTTAGTGAGAAATGAATGCATGATCTTGGAAGGACAAACATTCCAATAGAACTGATTTTTCTTCAGTTCTACATATTTTTGGCACTGCAGTTGCGATATCCCATTTCCAGCTAAAATGGTCACAAGACGCTGGTGATCATGCTTTCAGTATGCTTCTGGATGCCATTTTAAAGGTCCTTTCTCATGTAGATTTTACATCTTCCCTTTGATCTTCCTGCTCTACTGTTTTTATTACAGTATTAATAAGGCTATGATAAAATGCTTGTGAATTTCAACTGAGCCCGACTTCAACGCACACAAAGCGTGCTGGCCCATATCTCCCACCACTAAAATATGGATGGCAGGAATCTAACAAGCAATTCGAAATGGATTTTCAAAATACCCATTTTGAAATGAGTGTTAAAAACTTAAAAATTCCTGCCCACCATCATTGGATATATGCACACCAATTCCCATTGCACAATGGGCAGGTGCTGATTCTTCTCTGTTGTAATACTAGTTGAATCGTTTAAAGCTAAATCTAATTTACTGTAATGATTCATTAATATGTTGAAAAGTTTCTTTTAATCTACACTTTAAAGTCATTAAGTGATCCAAAATAAATGAAAATGAAAATATAATGTCATCCTCTAACAAAAAGTACTGTCGTGGTTGATCTGTGGAGCAGCTTGAGCAGAAACATGGATGGGCAATATCCCAAAGTTTACGATGATTGAATGATCTAAACCATTCAATCAGTGGCTGGAAAATGGATGGTTATAAAAGATAAACGAATCATGAGTGAGTTCCTGCATGTACCAGGTAAAAGACATAAATCAAAACATTAGGATTGTCCAGCCACTACATAGGGTTAATCTTTGAGTGACTACACAATGCTCGGGCCAAGAGATTGTACAGCATTATGTGGTAAAAGAATTCAATACAAAATTAACAGATTTGAAACTTTTCCTGTTACCACTCGAAATGGAATACTGATATATCTGCTGCCATTTCTACTTTCTGTAAAGGAGTTCTGCGGTCTGCCCACGCCTTCCTGTACACAGTGCCAAGGGACATGCATGTGGGATCCGAATGCCTTCCTGTACACAGTGCCAGGGGACATGCATGTGGGATCCAAACGCCTTCCTGTACACAGTGCCAAGGGGCATGCATGTGGGATCCGAACTGTCCATCAGATGACTTCTTTTTTCATGGCATTCGGCATGGGTGTGGGATGCCACACACTAATGTGGAAGTATGGACCAACCCAAAATTGGAGCGGTCCGCACACAATCGCAACAAAATAATGGATAAACATTGGTGGGTTGGACAGATGACCCATGCCCACCATACAGGTGGCTTACCTAGTGAGTGGACCAGCCTCATTTTTGAGCCAAATAATGGATGGGGTCTACCTAATGAATGACCAAATTTCGCACATTTGAGGTGTGCAACTCCAGACTGCAAGTCCCATTCAGAACTCTCTCAGTTTATGCCGTTCAAGGGAGTAGGCGGACCCGACCAGACAACTGTTTCTGTTGGTGATCCAGTCCAACCAATGGTCTGACCAGGTTGCACCATTCCAAACCAGGCAGCTGCCTGAAGTACAATGAATAAAATAAACACCGCCACGTAGACTGATATCGGCGTAATCATGCATGTGCTTGAATTCAACTCATGAACAAGACACAAAAAATAATAACATGATCATTAGCTACGAGGCTTGAATAATCATAACTATGACAAAATTCGAAATGAAAAAAACCCTAATAACCCTACTCCAAATGGATTTCAGATCAGGCTATTTATTCTTTACAGTAACTCAACTTGGTTGCATGTACCTTTTTATATATATCATCTACCCGGGCATCTAGAGACTTCAACTGAAAACAGAGGGGTTAGCTGATGCTGTGCCAACTTGAACTTCAATCAGCTCTAGACGACGCTCCAACATATCAAGCTTTTCATTCAGTGATGCCAATTTGCTCTTTGTCGTAGCCTCTGGAAAATAATGGAATAGGCATAAGTATAGTTGATCAATAAGTGACTAAATCCATAAGAATCCATCGTTGTCTTTTTCAGTCCATGAGATGGGTTTGAACCCGAGACACTGAAGACTTGCTACCATTTAAGCTATGGGCATGAACCCAGAAGCTAGCATTGTTATGATTAACTACAAAATGGTTGATAGAAGGGGTTCAAGCTTCTTAGGATAATAGAAACTTGCTCATTGCTTCGGAAGGACATAACAAATGGGTGATCCATGCTGCTGCCGATCACACAAATGAATGCCAAATTGGTAGGCATCTTTACTTAGCACTCACCCACTCACCTATGCATTATCATGTATGCCTTATCCCAAGTTCCCAACTACTTGAGGTCGACTACATGAATCCTATTCCGCCATTCTGATGTAGGCCCGCGACCCGTGGAAGGACCCAGCATGTGTTGATTTTGGATTGTTTGTTGCAAGATTTAGGGGCTAAATGTCAGATATCACATTTAGTATTTGTGGAAGAGGGGTGAGCTGATGTGAAGGATATGATTGAAGATCGTGGGAGTACTTAAAAAGGATTTATTTTTGCTATTTTAGGCCAAATCTTTGTTGGTGGCATTTTTCTTATCTTAAATAAACCATATATCAATTTGAAATCAATCTAATAGTTGGGAATTTTCATTAAAGATTCATACAGATTGCCTTTAGGGTCTATAAAAGGGGCGGTGGTGTAGGAGGTAGGCAATACACATTCTCAAGTTTTGACTTTTCTCAATTATTGTGCGAGAAGTATGAATATCAATAAAGTTACTTCTCCTTCTCTACTCAAATATTTCTTGTCAATTTATGTGTTCATTTCTTTGTGATTTGGGTGTAGAGATCTCATTGAACTGATAAGCAGGTTGGACCACATTCCACTATCAAAGACCATATCCTCAGTTAAACCATAGATCATCAAGTCTTTTCACACTAATAACCCCACATCCTTTTGGGCTGTCCCCTTGCTTCTTTTTTTGTTAGATGAATGGATTCCCCTTGCCCTCACCTGCTGGAATCCAAATCATAGAATCTAGAGGAAAGGATATGTATAGTTTCCTTGGCTCTTGAAGTTATCCAAGGCCATGGTTTGATGATCCAAAACGTTTATCTAATGGTTCCTAATCATGGACCACAAACATCTTAGATGGGACAATCCTATGTCTTTGATTGTCAGCCTGCAAGCGGACAGTGAATAAAAGAGGAAAAGGCTCAGCAACCATCCACACCTAGTGGAACAAAGGCCAAAGATCAGATGGGTAGGATCCAGGAACCACAGAGAGTTATGGGTCATTGTCCAGCCTAGCAGTTCCCATCAGATCAA
This sequence comes from Magnolia kwangsiensis, assembly GCA_037074715.1. NCBI lineage: Eukaryota > Viridiplantae > Streptophyta > Magnoliopsida > Magnoliales > Magnoliaceae > Magnolia > Magnolia kwangsiensis. The sequence goes on from CM073585.1 coordinate 93,209,171, forward strand.
AGACATGGATAACCAAACAACGGGTCATACCCAAAGACATTAAATATCCTGGAGCCAAGGATCACATAATTTCTCACAGAATCAATCCGTGATTAAAATGCTTAGTGTGAAAAGAAACAGAACCATCCTACTACATATATAATACAATTATTTTTTAATGAATAGAAACTGATATCATGTTGAGCAGACATTAGCGCGAAATCCAGGAGTCCAACCATCACTGCTCAAACATGCAAGGAAATAAAACATGTAAGACAAGGTATTTCAAATCCTGACAGAGGATATGATCGTCCAAATGAAAATGGCAATCCAATTAGGGCTGTCGATGCGCCGGGCTAGGCTTGGATTGGAGTTTCAGGCCCAAGGGCCGGGTTCAGGCTTCAAATATGAGCCCGTATATTAATTGGGCTGGGCATGGACTCAGCAGTCTGCAAAACTTTTTTCCTCCAAAACTTTTAAAACCTTTCTTCCCCCCAAAAAATAAAAAATAAAAAAATCCCAGAAAATTTTTCATTTTCCCCAAAACTCTCTCTCTCTCTCTCTCTCTCTCTCACACACACACACACACACACACACACACACACACACACACACATCTTCCCAAAGCTCTCTCTCCCTCTCTCGAACATTGCAGTGGTTCCTCAGACTAGTTGGAAGCTCTATCCAGTGGTTGGGTGGAAGCAAGTGGCTGCTTCGATCTTTCTAGGAAATGGGCTTGTGGACATTGCTTGAAGGTTTCCTGCTTCTTGCAAATGCCTTGGCGATACTAAATGAGGATCAATTCCCTGCTCCAAGAGGGTGGAGCTTTTCTGAAGTCTTATGGGGCAGATGATTGGGCTCATCTACGCAACTCAATACATGAGGCTTCCACTAATAGCTTTCAATACCATCACCATTGTCGTGATGTTGGTGTCTGGGTGAGGTTTGAACTTCTGCTCAGGTTTGATGAATGTTGCCAGGCTTGTAATATGCAGTTAAGATCTCGGTTTTGGCTGACAACTCCTTGTCTTAACTTGGGTTAGGATAGCTATGGATGCACTTCCATAAAATTTTTTTTTTTTTTTTTTTAAAAAACAAAAAAACGTTTTGGGTTTCAGGGGCGAGCAAAGACAGCCAAAGGAGATGGGCTGCTTGAAGAGATGGGCAGAGATCGCCAGGAATATGTAGAGCCTAATAAAATGCAGCAGCAGCAGAGGCTCAAACAGCATGCCTTGATGTAGCAAGCTCTCCTATAGCAGTAGCAATCCCTCTACCATCCCAACATCTTGGCTCCTCACCAGGTATTCCCATTCCTCCTCTCAAATTCCATCTGATTCTGTTCCATCCTTGTTCATCGTCTGCTCTGTGCTCGATTTGCTCGATTGCTAGGGTTTGCTGGGGTTATATCTTGATTTCACGGATTGGGATTTTGAAACAGTATTTGGAATTTCATGTGAATCCTTTGTTGAAAATAGATTTTTGGGTTCGGGTTTAGGCTTGACAGGGCCCTGCATATGTTTTGCAGGCCGGGTTCAGGGTGGACTATTTTAGCTCGTCACAGGCCCGGGCCGGGTAAGAGCTGTCGTCACGGGCCCGGGCTGGGTTTGGCAATAGTTTGAAAAACACCGGCTGGGCTTGGACAGTGCTTGGCCGGCCCTAACCTGGCCCGTTGACACCCCCAATTCCAATTCTTAGTGGAGATTATCCTCATGGGATTTTTACTGCAAAGTTCCTTTAGGATTTGGATTTTAACAAATAATGCCTTGAGGAATAGATATTCCCAGCCAGGGCTTTTCCAGAGCAGAAATTACATTACTGCCCTCCTTTATTTTTCTTTACAACAAAGTGGAGAATCGAGATTGAGGGGCCCATGTGGCATGTGCCTCCCATCCAACCCATCCAACAAATGCATACCAACATTATTATTATTAGAACCGACAATATAGTGGATCCAATCATAAGGTGAGCCAATCCATAAAAAATAATATACACCATTCAAAATATCTCACTTCAAGTGTAGCCCATCTGATAATCTGATTGGCCTAATGTTTTCTTCTTCTGATTCTTTTAAGAAATAATCTCTCTTTGAACCTATGTATTCTATCATGAACTTGATAATACATTCAACGCACCTTTATTTATTGCCTCTTGATAAAGGTCTTTTTTTTTTTCCCTAGAATTATTCAATGGGAGGATATTTGGCTAGGGGATCAAAGGTTGAGGGAGGTTTTCCCTCACTTAGCGATGATTTTGTCAAAAGCTAATTTGAAGGTAGATGAAATCGTTTGGGCTCCCCCTTGTAGGAGACACCTTGATGAATCGGAATTTGAGGATTTGTTGATTTTGTTAGAAATGTTGAGTAAGTTCACCCATGGATTTTGGATAGGGATTTGTAGATGTGGTTGGACAATAAGTCTGGTAAGTTCTGAATTAAATCGTTATACCTTTCGATTAGTGGTGGTTCAAACGCCAATGTGGTAAATTACACAACACAGGTGGAAATATGGTGCTCTTCCAAAGGTAGCCTCTCTAGCTTGGTTAGTGGGTAGGAACAAAGTGCTCACAATTGACAACTTGCAGAAGAGGAATATGATTTTACCAAATGTCTGTCTACTACCCTATCAAGATGAGGAATCTGTTAATCATCTCTTTATGCATTGTCCATTCGCAAGAAAGATGTGGGAACACTTCCTTCTCATGTCTGGCATTCATTGGGTCTTGCCAGGCACCATAGAAGCTCTCTTGTTAACATGGCACGGTGGGGGTAGAGGGAAGACAGGGAAGAAGATTGGCATTTATGTTTGCCAGTCGGAATCTGGTCGCTATGGTCAGAAAAGAATCTTCACTGTTTCAGGAATCGAAAGTGAATTATAGTGGAAGTTCGTAATTACGCCAAAGATCATGTTAAGGAATCTTTGGATATAGCACCTTCTCAGATTCCCGAAAGCTGGGTAGATTTCTAACTAGTTTTTCTTGCTCTTGCTTGTAATTTTTTGGCTTTTGCCTTTTTGCAATAAAACCATCAATATTCAAAAAAAAAAAGAGAGAGAGAGAAAAGAAAAGGAAGGATAAAGAAGCTAGAGGACAATCAACTAGATCTTTTTTACACGATGCCCAACCCATAACCTCTGATTTTTCTCTTCTAAAACCTCCTTGGTTTGCACCTATTTTGAAAACATTGTTCATTCCTTTCCCTCTAAATTGGCCATAACTTGCCCAATGTTGTCGGATTTACATGTTCCTGGGCTCATTTGGAAACTTCAGAAGTTTTCAATTGAGACCAATTTCATATCGTTTAAATTTGGTGGTTCCAAGTGAGCAAAAATCTGAATCATTTCAGAGCATCAAACTGCCCTTGAATGTTTCATGCTTGAAATGGGGCTTATGGGGCCCAAAATTAGCAGTGGATACGATCTTGTAGGGTTGCAGATGATAAACCTCATGAGAACAGTAAAAATACTGACCCTTAGACGGTTAAATCATGGGCCATGCTGAAATGGATGATGGAGAGTTTCTTGATGTACATGCTGCCTGCGCTATTAAGAACAAGACAAAAATCTAATGGAGGTAGAGGCTGCATCACTTATGGGCTAGGGAGAACTTGCATAATGGTATCTGTTGGTTAAATGGGACAGTCATGTTCATTGGTAGTTTCTTGCAAGTTTTTGAAAAACAAGTGGGAGCCTGGGAGGCAATAGTCATATCCAACAGGAAGGATGCACAAAAATGAATAAGGAATACCAAGTAAATCCTACTGCTATAGTGGCATGAATGCTTATAAGCACCAAGAAGGATATGCAACATATTCACAAGGAAGTAGACAAAAGAGATAATTGTACTTCTCACGTTGCAGCTGAAATTCTAGTCCCTTCTTGAGAATACCAATGATGGAAAGAAAAAGAGTAACATTTTCATCTCCTATGGTCACAGTAATCGTACAATAGATGCATTAATCCAAATGCGTACAAAAGGTGAGCATGTTTCTCTCTTTTTACCAAAATTAAAGTCATTTGTCCTAATAGAAGTTTTCACCTATAGTTGCACCAAGCCTGAAGTGAAGCAGCACCAGATTCGGGTGTAGGATTGGGGAAGGGTTTGTTTCAAAATGATAATGAGTATAAATAGCTAGGAATTGGGAGCAAAAGCATGAGTCCAAAGCACGTTTCGAAGGCAAGAATGACACTTCGTTGGATCATGCAACTAGCGTAGGCAGCAAGGCGAATAGACTTGGTCCATTGCCTGGGCTAGAGCTACTTTGGCACCACAAGCAACACAAGTAAGAAGGAAATCATGCCTCTAATTTTGTTGTTCATCCTTTGGAAACTACAACATATTATTATAAAAAATGTGAACAAGAGAGGAAATATACCATGCTCAACAATAGCGTTTCTGTTTGGGGGCAACATTACATTTGCACATAAGTGGGGCGCCCTTTTCAATGATTCAGGTTGTTCATCCCCACCATGGATGAGCAATGTTGCAAAGAAATCCCTGTAAGAAAATCCTAGCCATCCACTTGTTGGTCCGCAAATGGATGTGGCTGGTTTAAGGGGACGTTTGGATGCTGGTAAGTTCTCTATGTTGTGACGTAGAGGTGAAAGTCACAGGTATTCCTATTTGGATGTAAGCTATAAGTCACTAACAGGTGAGTTGGTTTTTATGTTTGAATAACTTGTAAGTTAGTTGCAAATAAAAAGTTGTATATCCACACCAAGTAGAGAGTATAGAATCGTTCCAAAATATTATAATCATATAAGAAAACTTGGTACCAAATATGTCATTTTGTTATGCCCATTTAGATGAATATTTGAGCTAATTCTTAAGCTAAACCAATCATCAAATAGGACATAAAGTGGGCCCATGAATTCCTAACACATGCAATGTGGAGAAATAACTTAATATAAGCATTTGGAAGGAAACTAAAATTATTAATAGTAAATCAGCCATACACAATGTTGCCAAAAGCGATCGCATAATCGTATAATGCCATCCATATGGCATACGCGATGGTCACATATGCCATATGGATAATATGCAATCGCATACTTTCCTTTCTTTTCGATTTTTTTTCTCATTTTTTATTTTTTATTTTTCAAAAAAAACAAGTTGTGCAATCGCATCGCATAAGCAATCGCACAAGATCAATTATGCCATTTGGCAACATTGGCTATACATGGGGAATGGGGAACTATAACCAACTATAGATGGCTTAATGCCGACTACGGTTCCATTAAAAAAATGCGTGCATGTAACGTGGGTTAAGTTAGATGATCCATCCATTGACTGATGTTAAGATGATTTTGGGGGCATGATAAGAGATGTACACGAATTGAGTTAGCTCGGTTAACTCGCTCATCTCGACTCAAAAAAGCTCGATTCGACTCGGTTCGAAACTGAGTCCGAGCCGAGTCGATCTGATTTTTGGAGCTCGAAAAAATTTCAAGCCAAGTTCGAGCTCGAATCGACTCGAATCAAACCTCAACTCGAATCGAACTTGGATCAAACCAGTTCGGTGACTCGGTTATTTTGATAATAATGTTGCTCACCAAGTATTTGATGAAATGACTCAACGAAGTGTCGGCTGGTGGCGAGGAAGGTATGGGTATGAAACAAATACCCTTGTATCTTGATTTTGATGTTGCCTATTGAGTGTTTGATGAAATACCTATAAACCGCTGTTGCTGTTTTACATATTGTGAGAAATTGAAGGTGCACTCCATGTGTTTGAGAAAATACCGCACAGGCTCGAACTGGCCCGACCTACTGACGGAACCGAGCTGAGCTGGCTAGTCAAGCTCAAGGACCGAGCCGAGTTGAGTTTGAGCTTAGGTCAGCTAGTGGCCAAGCCAAGTCGAGCTATGCCGAGCTTGACTCGGATTGACTCGTGTATAGCTCTAGGCATGATCCATCCATTAACTAATGTTAAGATGATTTGGGGGGCATGATCCATCGGTTAGCTAATGTTAAGATGATTTTGGGGGCATGATCCATCTATTGACTAATGGTTAAATGATTTAAAACCACGTGCCCCACTTAAGCAAAACCCAAGTTCATTGCATGTAATGGGGTTGAGGAATCTGGAGTTGAAAATTTCATTTTCTTTACCCATCAAAGGGTTCAAAAGGCCTTGATGAACATACTAAAAAATCAGGTTGGCGTACTTATTAGATGGGCCACCTTCATGCAAAGAGAATGTTTTAGAAAAAAGTACAGATGGGCCGAGCTGCCCACAGCCATAAAAAGAATGATCGCCCTCCTTGATGTCTGTTTTGTATATTGACACCATCATAAGTTTTGCCAGTTCATTTTATGGCTTGGGCCTAAAAATAAAGCAAATCCAAATCTTAGGTGGGCCACACCATAGGAAACAATAGTGATCGAATGCCCACCATTAATACTTTTTGTGGGCCACAAAAGCTTTGGGTCAAGCTGATATTTGTTGTTTTTCCTTCATCCAGGTTTGTGTGACCTTAACCTTATCAATAGGTTGGATGGAAAATAAACATACGGTGGGCCTTAGGAATTTTTTAATGGTGGATTTTCAATCACCACTGTTTCCTGTGGTGTCGCCCACCTGAGATTTGGATTTGCTTCATTTTTGGGCCCAAGCCATAAAATGAGTAGGCAAAACTAACAATGCGGATATATAGAGCAAACATCAAGGTGGAGCACATGGTCAGTCTCATTGAATTAGGGCCATTTAAATGTAATAAAGAAAAAAAAGAAGAAGAAGAAGCACGAAACCCAACTGCCCATTGACTAGAGAGATGAAGAGAGACATAAATCCATTGGAGAGAGAGAGAGAGAGATCCTTTTTCCCCTCTTCAATGGGGACGCGGATTGCGTACTGAGTAACTCAGCACGCTAGGCGTATTGAGTAAACTCTGTGGGGTCCACCATGATTTACATATTATATCCACTCCGTCCATCCATCTTAACAAATAATTTTAGGTCTCTAGCCCAAAAATGAAGTATATGGACCTCGCCAAGGAAAGTGTGAATTGAAATTCTACCGTGGAAAATATCTTGGGGGCCACAGAAGTCTTGGATCAATCTATTATTTGTGTTTTCCCTTCATCCATGTCTGTGTGATCTTATGGACATGTTGGATGAAAAATAAACATCACTGTTGGCCCTACTAAGGTTTCAACGGTGGAAACCATTATTCCCACTATTTCTTGTGGTGTGCTAAAACGAGTTGGACAAACGGATGGACGGTGTGGATAATCTACACACATTCACAATAGTCCCAACTGAGTCTAAAATGAGCTGGACAAATGGATGGACGGCGTGGATAATGTACACACATTCACAATAGTCCCAACTAAGTCTAAAATGAGCTGGACAAACGGATGGATGGCGTGGATAATCTACACACATTCACAATAGTCCCAACTGAGTTTACTCAGTATGATAAAAGAGTACTGAGTAACTCAGTATGCAATCCGATTTCCTTCAATGGCTGCTCTGCTGTAGGTGTTATAATAGTGGTTACAGGTAGGTTGTTGGTGTGTTTCCCTCCTTTCCCCTTTTTCAAAAATCCGAACTTGGGCCTGTAAATCACCTATAGGAAAGTGACTTCTCACCTCCAACCTCTACAGTTTTCTGAAAGTTTTGCTTGTAAATGACATATAGGTGAACCCCCCCCTGTAAGTGACTTCCCACTAGAGGTGGGCCTCGAGCTGAGCCGAGTCGAGTCGAGTCGAGGTGGGCCAAGCTCGGCTCGGCTTGTCCATGCTGTACTCGAGCTCGGCCTCGAGCTCAACATTGAAGCTTGGCTTGTTTGCCAAAGCCGTCAAGTCGAGCTAGTGGTTCGAGTCAAGTCCAGTTTTCCTCGAGTCGAGCTCGAGCTTGTGGGGTGAGAGAGTAATGGATTCTGTTCTTGATCCTCATCCATTGATGAAAAATTTAAAAAACTTAGGAGAATCAAAGCAAAACCCGATCAAAAAACCAAATAAAGCTTTGAATCGAATGAGGAAACCTGTAAGAACCGATCAGTTATTGATCTTCTTCCACCAGCAGAAATCCAAGTACTAAAAAAGAAACAGAGCAGAACACGGATCAGAAATCTAAGTAAAAAGCTCTAGCCAATCAAATCATTGAATTTCCTTGAAGCTCTAACAAATCTGAGAAGAACCCATCTCGGATTTCTTGGGTTTCTCGCCCAAGAAGTAGATCTCGAGAGATTGAAATCATACTATTGTGGAGCTGAAATGAAAACTGGTAGTGGTGGTTCGGGCGAGCGTGCGGCTGACAACGGGTAGAGAAAGAGAAGAAAGGGAAAGGGAAAGGGAAAGGGGTTGCGTGCGGTCGGGTAGAGACTTTAGGGTTTGTTTTCCTTTTCTTTTTCTTTTTTAAAGTTAAAACTTAAAAATTACATTAATATAATATATATATAATATAATATTTAATATATTTATTAATCGAGCCGAGTCGAGCTAGACTTTGAGCTTCGAGTCGAGTTGAAATGCCCCCTGGTCGAACTCAGCTTAAACTCAACTCGAGCTTCAAATAATTAGCTTGACTCGGTCCGAATTGGCCATTCAAGCCGAGTCAATCCGAGCTGACTCGAGCTGATTTGAGCGAGTTTTTCGAGCTAGCTCGACTCGTGAACAGCCCTACTTCCCGCTAACCTAGCTTACAGGCATCCAAACAAACCCTAACATAAGAATATAGCCATTGGTCTCTATGCACCAGGAATAAATCCACCACTTAGATGATTGAGTTTGTTTTATGGAGGGAATTCGGTCCACTCCCATCCATAGTGGTGCATGTGATCCATATCGGTGAAAAGTTGACTCCACCAATAAGGAATTCTTGCCTAAGCAATAACAAGCATTGCATAACACCCCTTACTAAATCAACATCATCGTCATCATAGAATTGTCCCAAACGTTTGGGGTTGACTTTAGAAATCCTTTCACGACTGTTTTGGCAAAAGTTTGACAACTGGCTAAAGCCTCTTAAAAAATATCATTATGTAACATTAAGCCCTCCTAAAACCTCCCTCTCCCATTTGAAACTCCAAAATAAAATCATCAAGCCACACATTTTGGAAGAGCAACATTGCCTGTCTTTCATACAAAAATTTGAATTGCCTATGATCTCAAAATAATTTCTAGTGAAGTGCACAAATCCAAAAACCTTTCAACTTTCAAAATCAATAAGAAAAAACAACTAGAAGAATTATATGACCCCCAGCCAGACGATATGCACAGAGTGCTCAGGCAACCCCATGGTCCACTGACCTAAACCGATGATAGCCATGGAAGCCATGCAATGAAAATCTTCCAGACTTTAGCAAACAAAAGCTATCCAATCTTCATCCTTTACACCGAATGTGGACCCTTGGCATTCTTTACTAGCTGTCTATGTGCAGGACACCAATCTCAGTGCTGGGATCTCATAAATCCAGGATATTTTTGAGAGAGTGTCCACCCAAAGTTCCGCCCATCAGCCCAACAGTCTGTATCATACAAACTAAGGGTCTGTCTGCAGGACACTCTGTAAAAATCATCAGGCCAAGATCACATAACTGCCGACTTCCCTAAAGAATGCCAATTCAAAGATCGATGATCAAGAAATGTCAATTTCACAAACTAAGAGCATAATAACCGTTCAGCTACTGACCAGGTTCGATCGCTTGCAGATCAAGCAACCATAATAACAAGAAAAAACACAAACAATCAGGAATCTTATACAATAGAGACATAGTATACCGCATACATACCGAACTGAACTAGGAATTCGAAGAGGCGACGGACGTTCAAAGAGATGTGAGAGATGAATTCTCGATTCTCCCAATCAGCTTGCACTGCGATTCCCACATTAACAGCATTCGTGATCCCTCCAGCCCTCGCCATTCACTCCCTCTTTCAATCCTACCACGAAAGAAAGCAAGACAGATAGAAAACCCTAAGTTCAAATACCAAATAAAAACCCTAAAAATATCCCCAAAAGAGCTCAAAACCCTAATTAACCTTTTTGTGGTGCCGATCTGTTCGTGCAGAGAAAGCATCTGAGAGAGAGATTTGATTTTTCTGTTTTTTAATAAATAAAATAAAATAAAATAATAAAAATGGAGTGAGGGTTGACTAGTGCAATGTAAGGAAAATCACTGCGTTTTATTCCTTTTGTTAGTTGTTTTTTTTTTTTTTTAAATTAATGAGGAAAGAAAAATGATGAACTGGAGACGATACGGTAAAGTGAGAGGAATCGGAATATAGTAGGTACATCTATCCAAAATATACGTGACAAGGTGATCTGTCAATCTGAACTGTTAAACTAGTGGGCCTCGTTGTGGATATCGTTAGTTTTGAAAATCATACTCACCAGACTATCATAGCCATCACTTTTCTCCACTTCCAACCTTTTAACATTAACCATTTATTATTTTATTAGATACCGTTGCTTTGAAGGCCGCTGTTCGGATGCATAGGACCATCTGATCAACATGTATCTTGAGTCAATTTCAATCTACCAGTAGGGCCCACTAAATGAACGATTCAGATTGACGCTTAACCCTGCCAGTAAATGTATCAAGATCTTGAATGTGGTGGGGTTGTTTTATATTGTTTTTTTTTTTGGGAGTTCGTACTGTTATCTAAACTTGGAAGGCAAGCAGTCGTTAAGTTGGAGTCGTTTTTCTTTTGTTCACTTGAGAGTTTTATCAGTGAGGTTTACGATGATTTGGACGGTCGAGACAATGCCATTTCACTATTTAAAATGCAAAGTGGGACTCGCGCGTTTTGGATTCGCAAAGGGAGTTGCGAGCATGTGCGTGGCCCAGAGAATGCTGCGGTGACGATTCACGTCGTGACATGCCCTGGGCCCAAGAATCGCGATGGTCAATTCATCAAGTGGGTCATACGCGTTTAGAGGAATATGGATGGTTATAGAAAGGGCAATGGTTTGTTGATAGTAGGATTACAGTGGGCCACCTGATATTGGAGCCGGGTCATGTTCGTGGTGGGCCCCACCTGATGAATGGCAGGGATCCTGTTCGCGTGCTTGGTAACTATGTGTGATGCGTATGCTGTTTCGGTGTTTCGTTGGCGCAAATCCTTGATTCTGCGTGCCGCCATGTGGCACATATGTCTGAGATTGCAGATTGGATAACGACATCTCATCGATATCTTGTCCCATTCGATTGTGCTCACGGAGCCATAGATGTACCGTGAATGGACTGCTGCAATCTTTTTTAACCGTCCAATTACGGGACGCGGATTGGGTAAAACCCCCACCATGATGGAAACGGATTGCGACGCACCCCTGCCACCAGCTCCGTGGCTGATGGTTGGTGCTCTGTGGGCCCCATCATGATGTATGTGTTTCATCCATTCCGTCCATCCATTTTTAGATATCAATTTATGGCTTGATCCCAAAAATGAGAGCGATATAAATCTTAGGTGGACCACACCACATGAAAACAATAGTGATTGGATATCCACCATTAAAATCCTCCTGAGGCCCACTATACTGTTTATTCGACATCCAATCTGTTGATTAGGTCATACAGGCCCAGATGAAGAGAAAAAACAAAGATCAGCTTGATCTAAAACTTTTATGGCCTCCAAGATGTTTTTAATAGTTGACCCTCATTCAACACTGTTTCCTGTAATGTGGTCCACTTGAGATTTGGATACATTTCATTTTAGGACATATATTGTAAAATGATCTCTAAAAATAGACGGATGGCATGGATGAAACACATACATCATGGTGGGTCCCACATAGCACCGACCACCAGCCATTGGCTGGTGTCCGGGGGAGTAACCAATCCGTTTCCCACCATGACCTAGCTAGAGACGGACGGTCCTGACAGGGGCTATGTGGGGCCCACCGTGATACCGTCCACACATTTTTACATATCATTTTAAGGCATGAGCCCAAAAGGCATGCAGATATAAGGCTTGAGCGTAGCTCAACACAGGAAATAGTAATAGTGGGGATGGAACGGTTATCATTGAAAACCTATAGCGGGGCCACCGAAGTTTTAGATGAAGCTGATATTTATGTTTTCCCTTCAACAGTTAGGATGGAAAATAAACGCCCTAAGAAGGTTTCAACGATAGGCATCATTATCACCATTGCTTCCTGTGGTGTGGTCCACTCAAGCCTTGAATCCACCTCTCTTTTAGGCTTAGTTCTTTCAAAATGCATGGACGGTGTGTATAAAACACACATCACGGTGGGCCTCACAGTGCCCGTGACAGGACCGTCCGTCTCTAGGTCTCGGTGGGAGTAGTACTCAATCCGCTTCCCAATTGCTGTGTATGTTTGGTCCACCAGCCGACCTTTTTACAGCAACGGGACATTTACATAGTTCTAGCGGTTTGAATATTGCACACGGGCCATGCGTGATCAGCAAGTATCCTCGTGATACGCCGAACGCAGTTCCGAATCCAAACGACGGCCTGGGTCTCCAAGCACTTAGAACTGTGCATGTGGCGTACACGTTACTCAGATGAAGCTGTCCTAACCGTGGACTGCAGTTTATATACATCATCATCCCAAGGCTACACATTTTATTGGAAAAGGTACTCCCATGAGGTCGAGCACTGTGGGCCCTACGTGATGTGTGAGGGACATCCACCCACCAGTTAGATGCACCCTTCCGTGGTGGGTCATGGGCCTAAAAACCAGGCCAATTCATGACTTAGGTGGGCCACATCACACAAAACAATTGAGAGTAGATGTCCACCCATTGAAAACTTCATGATTATTTATAGGTCCACTGCGATGTGGTTCAGACATCCAGAGAATCTATTGTGTGTACCACATGGATGAGGGGTTACACCAAGTTTCAACATCCAGAGAATCTATGGTGTGTACCAGGTTACACCAAGTTTCAACCGTATCCAAAACTCAAGGGGATCCATCAAGTGCTTTTAGATGTTTTAGGCATGATTTCACATGATTTTAACAGTTTTTTTTTTTTTTTTTTTCTTCTATATATATATATATATATATATAGAGAGAGAGAGAGAGAGAGAGAGAGAGAGAGAGAGAGAGAGAGAGAGAGGAACTAGTTCTCATGGGAACTCATGAGCACTTTTTTAACCCTTAATATGGACACAAATTCAGAATAATTCACTAGAGAGGAATTTCTTCTTACTTTGCCACGGCTTACCAGATTTTTCATTCAAACTAGCTTTTAAGCCTTTAGGGTTTCATGAGGTAATTCACCTACTGGATTGTTCAGATTCTGAGCCCACATCACATGCTAAAAGTGCTCACCCGTTCTCATGTGAGCGTTTCAAATACATACCAATGTGCAAGAGCTGCATTTGTAGTATCAATAGTTCAGGCAAGAGTCGCTGGATTTTTTGGGTTTGACAAAAATATTACTAAATATCACATTATATTGCCTATATATATATACAACGTGACATTTTCAAACTATTGCTATTATTAGTTATAATGTAACGATGATAGCATTTGATACTAGCGGAATCACAATCCACTCTTTTTTATTTATTTATTTAAAAGAAAGAAAGAAAGAAAGAAAAAGAAAAACCTACAAAATCCCAAAGTTTGTCACATTTTGCAATTATTTAGAGGAAAAACTTCTATTTTTTCATTTTAGTAGAAATTAAATCAGACAGCAGGTCTCTCCTGATTGACTGGAAAGATTTCCTTTGTTTAGCTTAAAGGCCTTGGCCAAGACACCTTGATGTCAAGTTAGATGGTTGGGGGCCAAAGCCATTCAGGTTCGAATTAGCCTGGCTAGATGTGAATGATTTTGTGGGGCTAGTCAAGGAATGATCTTGAAAAATGGATGGATGGTCTAGATATAGTCCATATATCATGGTGGGACCCACAGAATTTGCTGACAGCAACGTACCTGCTATATTTCAAATTTCAAATGGATTGAAAAGCCTCTGCTAATCCTATGTTTCAAATGGATTCTTCATGACCATTCTCAATACATGGCTCATTTTCCAAAGCATATAAACTTAGCAATTGTTGAAGAAAATAAACATGGTGTGGGATTTAAATGGTGGTATTTTCAATTCCATCCCACTTAATCCCATCTAATTTCATGCTCCAAACGCCCCCTAAGTGTGTGGGGTCCCAGCTCCACCACAAGCTTTAAATGTTAAAAGAAAAGCTTGAACAATGGTGTAGGGAGGTCTATGGGGAAAGGGAAGCTCAAATCTCAAACATCCTAGACGAGATCCACACTCTCGATCTGAAGGAAGAGGGATTTGCCTTGGAGGAGGATGAAGTGTGAAGAAGAGAGTTATTGCAGGAATACTGCAAGTGCCTCAAGGAAGAAGAAATCAAGTGGCACCAGAGGTCCGAGGCAGTGTGGCTTAAAGAAGGCAATAGGAATATATGTTTTTCCACAACCTAGCTTCAGCAAGGGCCAATAGCAACATAATCTTAGCAATTACATTGGATGGTGAGAGGGTAGGAGAAAAGGCCCAAGTGGGTGAAGCAATGTAGGCTTCTATGAAAACCTCCTGTCACAGGAAGATTGGGCCAGACCTTAGCTTGATTTTTTGGGCTTTGCTGCACTCTCTGAAGGGCAGGCTGTGGCCCTCAAAGTTCAGTGCTCAGAGTTGGAAGTCAAGGGAGCAGTAGACAGTTTAGCCAGGGACAGAGCTCCAGGACCGGATGGTTATCCCATTACCTTTCTTCAAGTCTTTTGGAGTGCCGTGAAGCAAGAGGTGATGGATTTCATCAATGACTTTTTCGCCAAAGACTCTCTTAGGCCGGATTATGGTGCTTCCTTTATAGCTCTTGTTCCAAAAGTAGAAGTAAGAGATTTTCAGCCAATTAGTTTGATTGGAAGCCTGTATAAGATCCTTGCCAAGATCCCGGCCACTCGATTTTGTGTGGGGGAGGTCATTTCGCATAACCAAGGGGCGTTTGTTGCGGGCTGGCAGATTCTCGATTCCGCACTCATTGCCAATGAATGCTTAGACTCCCGATTTAAACAAAGGAAAGCGGGGATCGTCTGCAAACTCGTCATTGAAAAAGCATATGATCATATTCAGTGGGAGTTCCTCGATTACATGTTGCTAAAGATGGGTTGTGGTGCTAAATAGAGATGATGGATGCAAGCTTCGTTAAATCTACATCTCTTTTTGATGAGGATATCTAAGCACCATAACAAATGAGGATTGAGTCAGTCTCCTTATGTCTAGATGATTATTACATGGTGCTAACTTGGCCCAATTCACATTCCTAGCAACGTTGAAGACCTCACGTGCATGTTCATGCATATTTGAAGGCCCCACACTAGGAAGATGCACGTGGACTGTATATTTATGAGCTTGACGGATACATCGAACCGTTGGATCATCATTGGACATCTTGATTGTGGACTCCCATAGGCTACGAAATAGTTTAGTTGTTTAGATTGTTTACATACTTCGTTATTTTTACTATACCTTATATTTGTGTTGAGATTAGGGAGTTAGAAACAATTTTTAATTTATTAAACATCTTTATGTTGAGAATCAAATCTGAGAGCGTCTTTTTGTAAAAGGTCTTTTCTAATACTATAAAAGAGAAAGATGGGTGTGGGAAGCCCTAATGCCATTATTTTGAAAAAAAAAAAAAAAAAAAGCTTCCTTCCTGTGATATGAAGAATACTCTGTGATTTGAATCTTAGATGTGGTGTGATTCAATTCCCTATTCAATGGAGGTGTGAAGCTTCCATTTATCATCTTACTTCTCTTTTACTTTATAATCCAAAAGATATATTTTTTCAAAAACTTCATATCACTTCTTCCCTTCTTATTTGAGACCATCTAAATCATCATTTTTTATTTATTTATTTATTTATTTTATTAAAAAAAAAAAAAAAAAAAAACTTTTCATCATTCAACTTTAACCCCAGTTGAAAGCAACAATTGATGACCCAAAAACCCTAACCAATGACTCATGCGTGTGAGCCCCTAGGCTAACCATATGAACAACTACTCAATCCTTTGATTTTTCCATTGCTTCCTCCATTAAAACCCATTGATTCTCCATCTATAACCCTACCTTAAACCCTACATCCCCAATTTTCTATTTTCTCCAATTTCTAAAAACCCCAATTCCAAAATGCCCAATTTCCATTAACTTTAAATTTTCAATTTTCATATTTTTCCCTTCCTAACCCTAATAATAAAACCTACAAATATGTCCCTTGAGTGTGGAACATGCTTAAGATAAATTGAAAGTTTTAGCCTTCCATCGGACTTAGTTTTAATTAATTTATGTGATTTCTTAATATGCGGGCATGTGATTTAAGTTAAATCAGATTTTATTTCATATTATTTACTCTTAATTACTTGATGGGTAAGCATCTTTTATTAATTGAATTACTCTATGGACTCTTTCATAATCTCCATGTTGCATAATGGCATTAAATCATGTGTCTTACATAAAAAATGCATACCACATTTCCAAGAACATTACAAAAACAAACATCGGAAAATTAATTTCATAGAGATGAAGTTTCGTCAATTTATATGTAAACAAATGTAAACATGCCCTTAGCAACCTTCACTTATTGTATTTTATTTGATTTTCATATTGTTCGACTGTTTGGTGGGTGCAATTAAAACACGGTCTTCTTTTATCTAAGGCCAGATTGTTGTACAACCGGACATATACTTACATATACATTACATATTTTTAAGCAACAGAGAACAGATCTGCCTACAGTTTGTACAGGTGAGAGCATGTGGGCCGCTCAACAACTAACTGGATAGGAGAAGAAATATAGCAATGTTTGGAGCATTCAGCAAAGAAAAAGGCCAAAAACTGCATACCTGGAATCTTCCAAGCCTAGGGATTCTGGGTGCATGAGCCATGCACAGCGATGCCATTATATCAACTGTTTTGGATCATTGAAATATGGGTCCCACTTGTACAAAATGAAATCCAAACAGCACAAACCATGCACGAGCATTGTATAATACCTTGTCTACATGATGTTGGGAATTCCTCCAAAAGAAGTTGAGTGAATTTAATGGAAACCTCGAGCAGATACAGTGGCTGGTGATAGGCCATACTGCCTGAGCATGGCGTCGGGGGAAGGCTCACGCCCGCGGAATTCCACGAAAACCTAAAAAACAATATTACTGAATTCAGGGTTGTAACTCATGGAATCCCATGAAAATATACTACCAAATCTACTAAATTTAGGGTACATTCGGAAGCACCTTAGGAACAGGTTTTGGCAGAATGC
This sequence comes from Magnolia kwangsiensis, assembly GCA_037074715.1. Taxonomy (NCBI): domain Eukaryota; kingdom Viridiplantae; phylum Streptophyta; class Magnoliopsida; order Magnoliales; family Magnoliaceae; genus Magnolia; species Magnolia kwangsiensis. Next base: position 93,226,344 of record CM073585.1, read on the forward strand.
TTTTCTGCAAGGGTCATGTAAGTGAAATGTTTTCAATATAATTCTAGTGCAAACAAGTTCTGTGGGCCTCACCATGATGTGTTCATGACATCCACTTTGACCATTATGCACTCCATCCCTCGTTTGGTCATGGGTCCAAAAATTAGGCCAATCCATGACTCAGGTGGACCGCAAAAGCAGCAAAAAGTTTGGAGGGGGAAGGTGCACCCTCTCAATTGTTCCCAATGGTGTTGCCAACCTGAGCCATGGATTGGCATGACTTTTGGGCCCACTGCCTAACATGGGTGTGTGTGTGCACGCATGATGGTCATAATGGATGTCATCGACATATCGTGGTGGGTCCCCAAATGGCCAGTGGCACCACAATTGTGGTGAAAACATTTGCACTTGGATCATTTTACTTTCCAGGAAAAAAAGAAGCATTTTGTTTATTTCAAGCAGAGCGCTTGAAACAAACAAAATATTATTCCGAGGGAATAAAAGTGGGAAAACTGATAACACCCCCCAAGTAAGATGAAAACAAAGTCACCCCACTTACACATTCAACCAAATGGCGATTTGGGGTACTTCCAAATGCTACCAAAGTGATGTGGAATCAATCAATAATGTTTAGTTCTCTTAGAGTATAAGATATCTATGTACAACTACATGTGATATAGATAATTACATAGATAGATACATGTATATCTGTTAAGATTTCCTACAGATTGTGTGACTTATTTCCTTGTCCTAAGCACATTTATTTATAATTTGTCACAAATCCAAGTTATAAGTCTACAAATCTCCCACCTCTTCTATATATTCTTGTCATTTTCAGTAGAATTCCATAAAACACTTCTCTAAAATGTAGTCTCTGAGATAACATGGTATCAGAGCCACAGTTCTGATCTACCATGTCCACTATTTGAACTCAGCCACAGATCTCTGTCCTCACCACTAAATATGTCGTCCTCTAGGCACACCTCTACATCAAAATCTGTAGCTAGACCTGCATCAACGACCAGACAGCAACAACCTTCCATATCCATCACCGGCATCATCAAGCCTTCCAGATCTGCACCCCTAGTGCTATCCACCTCCATCCGCACCACTTGTCATGTTGCCCGTCTTTGCCAGCCACTCAAAACCAGACGCACCTTCAGATCCTGTTGCCACTGCAACTCACTTCCACCAGATCCAGCAATGTCATCACCAGATTCATCCATCACTTATCTCTGCTCTCCATTCAATCTGTTGTCTGCCTTTTTCCCATTACAAAATGAGCTTTTGGCCCTGCTATTCTCGTACCATCCTTGAAGGAGAAGGGGCGCAGAAACCCCATTTGCTTATTCTGGAGCTTTCTGAGTGCATTGGATTGTGCCCATTTTATGGTTTTTTTTACTTTTTGTGCTCTGAAAGTGCAATAAGCGGTATGTGCATGATCATTTCCACTGCCACCGTCATCTTCTCCACTCAAGTTCATGTTTTGTTCTCAGATTTTTAAATTGGAACCAGTGCCACCACCATATCTTAACACATATGCATGTATTCATCCATATACTTATCTATAGTATGTAAAATTACACAGATATCTTATACTCTTAACAAGTTTTGTTTCTGTACAAACAGCCAATATCAGTACTGTGTTCAAGTGAGTTTTGACTACTTCCAATTTGCAAAGATGATTTTTAAGGGAAAGTCACAAAATTCGTTTGTCTAACCTCAAGTGGTGATTTCCCACCTCCAAGGGCAAGAACAGTTTCTCGGAACCTGCGACCTGTTTCTTTGATTGCCTGTTGCAAGATCGACTAACAAAATCAAATCATTCAAACAAGACCATAACGTTGTTGTCAAGAAAGATATGTATACCTCATCATTGTCCAGGCCAGCCTCCTCAAATGCAGAGAAAGCATCAGCTGCCAACACTTCTGCCCACTGCATGGGTAACATGTTGAAATATTATAATGAAATGGTTTTTTGTCACTTGTTTTGTCGTCCTAATGTCATTAAGAATAGTACAAAATGAATGGAAAAGATGCAGCTTAAGCCCGAAGTTCAAATCATAATTATGAATATTGAACATTTCTGGGAAGAAACAATATATCTCCATTTTTCAGGTTGACATGTCTACAGATTAGGATAAACCATCAACTATTTCAGATGAATACGAGCCACATGTCTACAAATTTCTGAATAATCCTTTCTGCCCATAAACATGGCGATTGTAATCTCTCCTCATGCTAGCATTTCCTCTGATTTTCAATTAATATGGTTGCAATGATGTTGCTAACCTCGCATGCATAAGGCAACCCATCCAGAGGCCACCACAGGTGCCAACGTAGCAAACAAATGGCTGTAATATCTAAGTAATCCACCGGGTGAGTCCCGTCTTTTAGAGACCCTCACCCAAGAATTAGGCTAGTTCACAATGCAGGCCATAGTTTATGAATCAAATGGGTATCTAAAAGAGTTGTCTAAGTTTTCCTAAGCCATCATTTTTTTTTATTCTAGTACTGTGGCTCACCTGATGAGTAGACCACCTGATTTCTGGGCAAGGGCATCTACATTGTTTCGCACACACGATGCATGACTTAGATCTTACACCCTATGCCACATAGGTACATGCAATGGTATGTATATGAACTGCATTTTACATGGGTGTTGTATTAGCAAACTCTAGTGATCATAATGATCAACATCTTAAGTAAAATTTTAAATCCCAAAATCAAGAAATGCTAACATCCCGTACCTTCATGAGGATGTTAGCAATGTTCATAAAGCTTTCTGATGACCTGTCGGATGACAAAACATCAATCCACACTGGTTAGACACTGTTGGCTGGCCATGATATGAAACTGCACCCACTGAATGATGCTAACCTCTCTGAATCTTGGTCATTTCATTAGATAGCATCATCCTTCCACAGTGCTTTGGAATCATAAAAGCAATAAACAGTTGGGCCTATTGAATATATGTTTCAAGACGATGATTGGACCTATTTTTTCTACGCAAAATCTTGACTATCAATTTTTCATGATATTGATTGGATGGTTGTGTATCATGCCTAGGACCTTGGCAGTGCATGCTAGAGACCTTAACTGTTTCCTTTCTAAATAACGTGCAATAGTTATGCTCAATTGCAGTGTTGGGGATGATTATGTTCGCATGTGAGTGGGGTTTGGTAAACATGTAGTGGCCAATTCTCTGCTATTCCTTGAAGTCAGCTACTTGAGCATACCCTCCCAACTTCTGGTCTGATGGTGGTACATTTGTGTGCTTTAATGCTTAAGTGGTTAGCTTGGCAACTACCCCTCCATGACTCTGCTTCATGTTTTCGCCCTTTGGGCGCACATGCAATAGCTGGGTAGGGGATCAATACTAGTCGTGCTGGCATGCGAGTGGTGTCAACATAAGCTTATGTCATGGCCAGTTCCATGAGCCAGGGAAAAGGGGAAGGTTGATGTCTGGTGCACGGTCGTCCATAAAACCTTTCCTGATCTACAATTTAAAAGCCAACCCCAAATTATTGGGAGAAGGTCTAAGATGTTGTAGTTGATCAGATGGTAATGATCATCCAGTTGGTGTGGGTTTTTTGCATCATGGCTCAACAATTGGTACAGAGAAAGAGGATAGTCTGGATGGATGATTCACTGTCCCACATGTCACTGAAAGCTCTTGAGATGCTGCTAATGTCCCCATGAAGGTGGGGGCATAAGCTATCCCTTTAAAGAAACATTGTAAATGTGAAAAGAAAAAAAGAAGCTTTCTTTGATAAACAAAGTTATCTTTTTACTTGGAGGAGAATAAAAAGCTCAGCTTGGTGTCATGAAGGTGATTAAGTATTATGGTCATGTATTAAAAGATGGTTACGTTACTGTTGTATTGGCTGGCTTATTATGTAAAGGAAATAGTCACCCCTGTTATGCGTTGTGGGAGTTCATTATGAAAAAAAATGGGCCATATTGGCCTGTAATATGGCCATAAGGGGTCCATTATGAAAGTTTTTATTTTCAAATTTTCTCTGTTCTTTCCACTACTTTTTTCATTTCAACCATGAAGGAAACTTAAAAAACTAATTTTAAACTAGATGTAAGCTTATTTTTTGGGAAGTACCGAAAGAAGGGATAACCCATCACTTCCTTTTTTTTTTTTTCCAGTCTTCTTTTGTTGTATTTATATGTAATGGGCCTAATCCACCAAATCATGCTTGAATTGTGTTCGATTAGGGCCTATTTGGTCGACTTTCAGCAGGTCAGTCAAGCTGACAATTCCCAACAGATTCTCACTAAAGAATGGCCCATTATACCATCAAATACATGTCCAAAACCAAAAGGAAAAAAGAATTACATATTTACAATCCTAACATTTCTTATAAATTTACCAACAACAGGGTGCATTGGCTGATACAATATGGCCCATATCAAATCGGCCCAATAAGCTCACTGGTACACCGGCAGGCACTGTTATGTAATACCTTGATTATGGTCAAGATTAAAGAGAAGAATGAAGAAGATAATAACACCGATAAGAAAATGGTAAGTAGAGGTACCTGGTAACTATAGTAACCAGCTTCATATAGATCTGACACACACACACACACACACACACACACACACACACAGAGAGAGAGAGAGAGAGAGAGAGAGAGAGAGAGAGAAGTAGCAAATCAGCACTGAAGCAGTATTTGAGTCGCAGGGGATTAAGAAAAAACAGATTGCAATGAAGAAACCTGCAAATATATGGCTGAAACTACAAAGGAACCTGTCTTCTGGCAGCAGCGGGATCACATGTGTTCAAATACCTACTCTTTGATCAACATCATAAATGGATTCTGGTCCACTGGGATCATACCTTGTATGCAGTTCCAAATCTACACTAGCATATCTTATCTGCAAATGAATGACAAGGTGGCAACTTACTATCTAGGTGGTCATGTGATATTTTAATTAAGCGCACAATACATGATCTGGATATCCATCAGGTAGATCCCACGTACATGGATCATTGTCTTCAGATCACACAGACTGGATGCTCTTTACCTATTTGATTGGCGCAGCTTTTCCTGCTCAATTCTGACAGCTGCCAATGTTCTTTTCTACCATCCACTTATAGCTCATCAATTATACGACTAAGATTTTTTCTGCTCAGTGAGATCTGTTAATGTGACCGATGCATGGTGGGATCCCACCAAATGAAAACTCTGGACCATAGTGCCAGGTATCCACATTTCTATGATCTCAATCTAAGGAGAGATGTGCACTTTGCACCCAATGTTGACAAATATTATTAGCAAACAAGATATCAACCTCTAACAATTCTCAAAGGAGGAATGAATGGCATCATCATGTCCAGCATCGGATAGCATTTTATTGTGCTCAAGTGAAATTCAGCAGGATCAATTCAGACTTTGACATGGATAGTTTTCTTTTATTCTAAGGAAGACGATTCCCATAGAAAGAACTGATGCACAATAGTAATGTAACACTACGCAAAACAATTAATGTAGGTACATGAAATAAAATGTAGGTAATCTTACATATAGATAAACAGGTTTGTAGATGATGCAGGCCCAAGGCCCATCATGAGGCCTGATGTGTTGAATTTGTGGGCCTAAATTTCAGGGTCTGCAATTGCTATTTTTGTAGGATTCATTGAAGATTTTGCTGATGCTTTGAAGATCTTGGGGGTTGATTCCTTGAACTTGCATAAGACCTTTTGGCAAAATCTTTGTAGATTCATTTGTTGGTATTTTGTATAGATTTTGATTGATATGAAATCTTGTTAACGATTCAGTAAGGATTTTAGGAGTCTCTTTGGGGTCTGTAAATAGGGGTTGTTCTAGGATCTAGAGGCATTACACTTTTTACCAACTTCTGTAAAGTTGTCATTCAAGTTATTGTATCTAGTTCACGACTCCATATTGATAATTTATTTATCGCTCTGTTCACTTACTCTTGTGTGGTGTGTTCTCAATCCATACTAGTGATGTGTACCGAAATCTCATTGATTTGATAACCGGATTGCATTAGAAAATGTCCAAATTTAGGACCTAGCATAAATGATGCTTCTTCTGCAGAATGTGTACACATACCAGTATGGGTGGTGATTGCAGCAAGGATCGAGTAAAGAGGATCTTCTAAATCCAAAGTTCTCAAGATAAATGTATGGTATGATCATGCATTACTACAAGTAAATTATGTTAAAACATTTCCTAAAGTCACAAGCAGGGCTTGTCACCCAATTGGTACAATTTGTTAGACAGGCCACATGCCTTGTATAGCCGATTCTATAGATAGACGATGTATGGTACAATTCACTGTGGATCTAAATCATTAATAGATCTAGACTTCAAAACCCTAGTAAATCTAGAGTTCCAAGTATGATAGAATGGGGATCCTCTATCCTTAATTCTGAGCCAAGTAACTGACTGAGGTATTATTTTGAAGGATCCAAATATATTAGGGAACATCAGTGTTGGCAAGATGATCAACCAGAACTGACAGCATTACCAGTGATCAAGCATATCATCCTTGGGGTGCAAATGGAATAAAGATTGTGGGGAGAACTCACAATTTTCTAGAAAGAACTAGAGATAACGTCCCCCTTTTATTTTATTCTTCCAAAGTAAAGAGCACCAAACTCAAAATATTATTTTCTTATTCTCCAAAGCATGCTAATGCTTCAACATTCAAGCATAACATCATATAGGCTTAAGACAGAAGAAAGAAAACCCAACTATGAAAAAGATGAAAATACCCCAATTTGCTTATATCACTTTAAGTGAGGGTACTTTGGCCATTACAAACAAGAAAAAGGAACCAAAGAAGATCACGTGTGCAATCAGGACCCACATGTGCCAAACGTGTGATCAAGGGGGACCCACTCTACCCAGTCTAGGTCCCTTTCAGCCATACTATTTGTAATGTCAATCTTTCAAACTGTGAAAATTGTGATCCAACTTCAGTACCATAATATCATTAGATAAAAATATAAGTAGTGTCTATCATGAACATAAGGGAATAAATGCCAAAGGCAGTGGAATTGCATGCATTTTCACTCCAAAGAGCAGAAGGAAAGTTATTGTTGCCGTATCCATCAGTGATCAAGCTAACCTGACGAAGAAGTAGTGAACCTGCACGGAATTTTCTTACTGCGATAAGCTTTGAATAAACGTCTTCAGGGAGGCTCTCTCCAGTTTCATGGTGTTTTGCAATGCTCATCAGAGTATTCCTGCAGAACCACAGAAAATCAAACAATCCTGGAGGGAACTATTAAACAGAAGCATAACATGTAAATGAAGATGAATGTGTCATATCAACTAATCAAGATAGACTAAATAAGCAATCTACAGGTCGCAATAAGCCAGGTTCAGCCCGCTTTCTGCTAGCTTGTTTATAAATCAGGTACGCAGTTCTCCCTCAGTATGTTAAGAAAATGCCCTAAAAAAAACATATGAGTGCTCATAGATCCTTTTACTTCAGCTTCAGGCGATGAAAATAGAAATGAAAAATAAATCTATACAACCCATGGCCACCTTTACAAATTTGATTCTTGACCAACTTCAAACAAACTAATTAAAAATAAAAAATAAAAAATAAAATTGTCCTCTCAGTGCATTTTCCTGTGGTGGGGCCGACTTGAGTTTTTGATCTGCCCAATTTATGGGCTCATGTCCTAACATGACCTAGTGCAACTGATGGAAGAATTGGATGTCCCACGGGCATCACAGCAGGCCCCACAGATCTTTTCATCACTTGGATGGCATACAAACATCATGGTGGGCCCCAGGAGGGTCTCAATGGTGGGCTTACCCATCCCCATTGTTTCCCATGGGAGCAGGCCGAACCTAGCAACCAAGTTTGGCCTGTTCTCCACTAACCTGTTTATAAATCAGGTATGCAGTTCTCCTTCAGTATGTTAAAAAAATGTCCTTGAAAAACCATATGAGTGCTCACAGATCCTTTTACTTTAGCTTCAGGTAATGAAAATAGAAATGAAAACTAAATCTATACGACCCATGGCTGATGCGGGACAATTAACCACTTGCTCTAAAAGCTTGAACTGTTAGAGCATGGTGAGCCGCCCACCCCGAGTGTGCCCCTGCATCCCACAGGGGACCCCACTCGAGCCCAGTGCGAAAATGCCCCTGCATTAATCAACCCCAGTGAGGAGTCTCGAACACGAGACCTTCCGCTTTGATACCAATTTGATGCAGGATAATTAACCACTTGCTCTAAAAGCTCGAATTGTTATAGCATGGCGAATCAATCCCTTTATGTCATAGCTCATGCCCTACATCTCATGGGTTAGGACCTCGGACGAACCCCCCTCATGGGCCCCAAATCCCATGGGTACTGCCTCACACAAGCCACCCGTCTCACACGGGCCGCCCACCCCGAGTGTGCCCCTGCGTCCCACAGGCAACCCCACTCGAGCCACATGTGAAAATGCCCCTGCATTAATGGCCACCTGCACAAATTTGATACTTGACTAACTTTCAACAAACTAAAAAAATTAATTGTCTGTTCTGTGAATTTTTAATTCTTGGGTAACTGCCAGACAATAAAAACGAAAAACAAAGACACAAAATGACTGGACAGAACATGTTGAGAAAATAAAATTGCACATGTGAAGTTTTTGTAAGACAATATTACCTGTGATAACACCAATTTTCCATGAATTGGGAAGGCAGTTCAACAGCATCCCATTCTATTCCTTGAGAACCAGAAACAAGACCTTCATCTTGCTTGGTTAGCATCTTCTGAAGCAAATGACCAAACTCATGGAAAATGGTCTCAACCTACAAAAAGTACAGCCAAATCATGGGTGTAATGCTTTTAAATCCAAGTGACCATTGATTTTCTTCTGAAGTATGGTCCAGCATAATCTAAGGGCATGTCAAATATAAAAAGAGAATTCTGCATTTTCTCATTGAGATTAAAGGACATGTGCTTGGGTTTATTAATCCATATGTACTTTCGACTACTGCATCAGGCCAACCTTACGCTGTAAAAAAAAACAGTGATCAGCTATTGTAGAAGTATATCATTTCAATATAACACTATTGTAGAAGCAACACAGGCTTCCTCATGTTCTAGATATAAAGACGGTTTAATTTCTAGTAACAGAACTTCTTGAAAAGAAGAGAGCCAATCATAATCCCCAAGAAGATTCTTGTATGCAACATTTACCTCACGGAATGTCATAAGACTGGGCTTGTTTCCTACCGGCGGTGTTTGATTGCACACCATGTGAGCAATGGGCAATCTGGTAGAGGCTCCATCACGCGCAAGTACATGACTTCGGCCAACAACCTCAGCCACCCATCCTCCACCTTGTTTTTCAGAAGGCCTAGAATACGGGTCGAAATAGAAGTATGCAATTGGATTCTCTAACGAATCTTTAACACGATAAAATCTGACATCTCTGTTCCAAACCTGCAGAATGGCAAAAAGAATATATGATCTGCATCTAAAATTTGTCTGCCAGTAGCAGAACCTAATCCAGAAAATTAAGTGCTTTTGCAGATCTTACCGGCGCCAAGCCATCAGCAGGCTCAATGTTGACATCAAAGAGCATCTTCACAAGGCTAAAGAGGCAATCCATTACATTTGGCAATGATAAAAATGGCCGTAACTCTTCCTGCAGTGTAGGAAGCAAAGGAAAGGAATAAATAAACCGTTGGATGGCAAATCTTTAGGAGGCTTCTTTAAAGATACAACTTATCATATATGTGCATGTGCACACAAGTGCATATGTACATGCACACAAGCAACTGATGGTTGGTATTGATAAACATAAATCAGTCTACTATACCCAGTTTGCAAATACAAAATTGGGATCAGAATCTAGTAGAAGCCGCTCTGTTGAGTCTAGAGTGCAAATGGATTGGGTCAACAACAGGTTATTGGACCCTTCTTCTGACAATAAATGGGTCTGGGTCTGAATGTGGACTCATTGGAGCAGGTCTGGATCCAAAAGTCCTCCCTGATTACTAAAGGGTGGAGTTGGAGACCTCTCAAAATCAACCCGACCTGGACCCCATTTCTAAATGTGTCTGATTTGGACCAACCTAAAATGGATCCAACATGGAACAAATCAAAACCAAATGCAACCCAGACCCAGCTGAGAGCCAACCACAAAAAATTCCAAATGTGTATAAATTTCATACCTCATTTATATCATACTTCGATTCACGAAGCCTCTCACTCCAAAAGTTTATGTCCCAGTGCTCCAAGTCATCAGTTTCTTTAGCACCCTGAGCTCTACAAAACCTCTTCAGGTCTTCCATATCTACCGACAGAAATTTTCACCTTTATTAGCTTGTTGTAAAAAAATGAAACCATATTTTAGAAAGAGAATCTCTCAAGCGATAAAATGTGAAAACATCCATAGTATAGAGATCAATTAAGTAATATAAACTTCAAGAAAATACCAATCCAAATCTCCAACTAGAAAACAAAAGGCAACCATGACATGTATTTACACAAAATCTGAAGATGTTCATCTTATGTGTTAATTATCTGAATCACCAACCTGGGCATACCCAAAGTCCCAGTCGTGTCTCGATGTGTGTGTGTGTGTGTTTTTAATGACAACAGGGTGTCCCCACCCCTTTAAGGTGAGACTATTCCCTGCGGATGCATGCAATCACCCGCCAACCATGTGCATCGGGTAATCCATGGGGAGGGGAACCGAACTCGTGTATGTGGGGAGAAAACCCACACACAAAGCTGTTCGCCCAAACTGTGACAGGTGTTTTGATGTGTTTTTCCTCTTAATATAGGAAGAAATAACATAAAAAGAAAAATAAACTTGCGAAAGATAAAGGGTAATGCAATATGCACCAAGTGAAAGAGACCCAGGATTTAAAAAAAGAAAACAAAAATTTATCGAGGAGCACTAACTAAAAGAACTGGGGAAAAAAAGGAAATAACATAAAAAAAGAAAATAAATTTGTGAAAGATAAGGGGTAGTGCAATATGCAACAAGTGAAAGAGACCCAGGATTATTTTTTTTTAATTTTTAATTTTATTATTATTATTATTATTATTATTATTTTCTATTTTATTTTTAAGAAGAAGAAGAAAACAGAAATTCATAGAGGAGCACTTACTAAAAGAAATGGTCTCCCAGTCCCACGCTATAACGGACTATGTGAGAATCAATTTAATAAGCACCATATTACCTTGGATGGCAGAATTCCAAGACGCACTCCGAAGCTTTTCTAGAAGCTCTTCAGCCGTGTCAACCGTAGCCATCTTCTTTGCCATGCTCACCTTAATAAACAAAACTTTGTAATTTTTTTGAAAGAGTAACATGTCTAAGAAATAAATTGACTTCCTTTCGAGAGTTTGTGAGAAAGGAAAAACAGAATCAAGAAATACGTTGTACCTCAGCATAGTTATTGTAACCAAGAAGCTTAGCTTTCTCCAACCTAAGCTTCAGAATTTGGTTAATAATTGGTGTATTGTTGAGATCTCCATTGGAGGCACGGGTTACATAAGCACGATAAATTTCTTCGCGCAAGGATTGGTTGGTTGCATGTTGCAAAATGGAGCGATAGCTTGGACCATCCAATGTAATTATCCATGGCCCATTTTCAGCAGTAGCGTTTTCATATCCCTAGTGTGACGAAAGAGAAGCATATTAAAAATATAGAGGAGAAATGAGTGAAATGTAATTTTTGTTATCGAAATGGGAGCTGAATGTAACGAACACACAAAAACAATAGTGCAATAGAAAAACAATGCAATGTTACAAATGAAGTAGCAGTGGATACCTTGGAAACAGCCATTTTTGCTGCAAGGCCAAGTGCAGTAGCAGGCAGTCCTTCAATTTCCTTCTTATCCATAATTACTTTTTCAAACTTTTTAGTTGCATCCAATACATTCTCATCAAATTTTTGAGACAATTTTTCCAATTCCTGCAGAATAGCACAGCAAGACGAAATGAGAAAGCCAGTTTGAAAAATGAACAAGACAAGCAACTTTCCCTCGATAACAGGAAAACACTGCTTCCTCGATAAAAGAAAAGCACTACTGCTTTGGCTTTCTTGTAAATGGATATGAAGAATTAATACATAGCATTTCCCTTTTTCTTTTTTTTTTTGCAACTCCACCCATCTTGTGTGTGTGGGTGGGTGAGTGGGTGACAAGGTGAAAACAATGACCCCAAGTAGAAAACAGGAAAAACTTCACCAGGAGCATCTAGGAAATGCAGCATCCATAACCAAGGATCTATCAGAAGCATTTCCAAATAACAAAATGGTCCCTTGAGTTACAAAATCTACTTAATTGCAAACAACAGTAGCAAATGTAAGAATACTTCCCTTATAAATGATGTTCACCATTTGTCACCTAATTTTTGTGGATGATGAAGGTGGCATTCATAGTGTGAGCACATCACTTCCATTTCTAAGGTTGGTTGCTACTTCTTTTTTATTGAATGGAAGTTTACTGAGAGAAGAAAAGGGAAACACTATCCATTGAGGCAATGGATAAAGGTTACAATACAAAGCGCTGATCTGGACATTCCCTTAGCAAACGCATCAGCAAAGGAATTGTCCTCGCTGGCATATACCTAAAATAAACTTGTTTACAAAAAACAATGGCTTTAGTCTCATAAACAACCCACGAGAGGGCTGTCTTCGAGTCACCTTCAACTGAAAGAGGACCACCAAATGAGTCAAAAGACAGAAATTCAACCTTTCTTTAACGGACTCTCAACTCTGTAGCTGTGGGTCCCTGTTGGATGTGAGAAAGAAAGAAAAAAAAATCATACTGAGCATCTTTCATCCATAGCTACCCCGCTGAGCCATTATCACCAAATTACCTGTTGAGCGCCCACTAACATTAGTTTTCATCCATCCAGTGGGAGGCAAACTCCACACATGCAAATTTTCAGTGGCTTAGTATATAATCGGAAAGACCAAATTCCAACTTCTCCTTAAATCTGAAATTCAGACTCGTTTGAATTCCTTTGCTTGGAGACCCAAGCCACAGTAAAGTATTCGATCCTGAACCACATGCAACAGCAAAGCAACGTTCTTGAAGATTCTGTGACTGTTGTCTTTCCATATGCGCTACACAAGCACATGAGGAAGCATACTCCATAAGACTGATCCACTCAGATTGAAGTTGCCCCACAACCATCCACTCATAAGATACCCCACCAAGATGGGAAGAACACATGACACAAAAAGAGATGGCTGAAAACCATTTCCGCATCTTTCCAATGTACAAACCAATTATTTGGAAGCGCTATGGTGAAGATTATCAAGATTGAGAACATTTGCAACAAAATGGCACCACCCAAGGATGACCCTGGCATCCCAAATTGCTGTTCTTATTTTTGTTAGGCTTCTGCCGATAAGCCTGCTGCCCCATCCTCACTCTGACTGCACTATTTACATTCACCCACCAATCAAATAACAGGATTTAAATAAAACTACATGACATTTACCTGAATTTTATATTGAGTTTGATTGATTCAGTAGCTTCCACAAGAACTTGCACATTACTATTGACAATGTAATGATCATGTACAGGTCTGTTCCGAAAACACAATTACTAGGATGGTAAGCCCTAACAAGTGTTCCATTTAGGATGCAAAAAAAAAAAAAAATCTGGGAAATTGTTGCAATATTCAACTGGCATTTATCAATTTAAGGACGTGTGCAACCAGAACATGATAAATCATCAAAACAGGCCTCCTCCAAGTTGGCTGTTTCCTTGCATGCCAAAAAACAATCTGGCATCAACTTAATCAAGATGAAATGGAAGCATGTCATGCACTGAACCTGACCTGTTGAATTTTATTGAACTGGTTTCTTTTATCATCTTCAAGAGAGACACCATTAAGAACTGCTTGCTTTATCCTGTCTGCACAAACAGTCTAAGAGCATGTGTCATTTAAAGACATGCAAGTAATGAACTTGCGGATTCACATGTGCACACAAATTACCAGATAGAATACAAATCCAATTATCAGCAACCATTGTTCCAAGTATCGGCGATATTATTGGTATCACCAGCTCGGAGATACCAATGAAACTGGTAGTATCAGAAATTCCAGGTATCAGTGATACATTGCAAAGTATTGCCAATGTGTCGCAATATTTTTGACTATATAAATTCCAGATTTTGCTTGTATTGTCAATGCATCAGCGATATTATCGATTATATCGCCAACATATCTATATTGCCAAAAATCTATGTATTTAAAAAATTGAAATGGAATTTATTTTTTTTTATGTGTGCATGGTTGTATGATAAAATGCATGTATGCATATATATATTTGCATGCATGCATGGATGGATGGATGTGTATGTGTGTGTATGTAGGCATGGATTGATGGATGGATCATGCATGTATGTGTGTCACTGTATGCATGCATGCATGGATGGATGGATGGATCATGCAGGTTTCTTTGTATGTATGTGCATGGATGGATGGATCCACCCTTTTCCCCATGTTTCCACAATGTTTTCCTGAGTCTGCGATACATGCTTTTAGATTCCCATTAAACGGAAACTTATATGCATGCATCTTTTTTGCTATTATTTGATTCATAAATATGCAAATGTGTATTTCAGCATTTGCTAAAGTACCATCGAGAAATTTCACCAATTTTCCCTAATGTTTCCCTGAGTTAGGGTTACATGCTTTCTAACCCCGTTAAAGGAAAACTTACTATTTCTCTTTTTTTAAAAAAATATAAAAAAAAATACAATTTTCTCTTTTTGAAAGGTAACAAAAGTATATTATAAACACGCACCAAAAGGGGAAGGACTATACAAAGAGAAGACGAGAATCACCCCAACTATTTACATGAAGAAAGAATAATTAATTCCCCCCTCCCTCACCAAAACCCAAGGCCCATTTAATAACTAGGCTTTTGGCTTTCAACACGACCCAACCTGACGAGTGGCTCAAGTTTCTAAAACACCTCCCATTTCTTTCTTCCCAAATAGCTCAAAGCACCACCAACAAGCATAAACACCATGGGATTTGTAAATCCTTTTTGAGATTCACCCCATGCCAAGACAAAAAGAATAGATCAATAGAAGCCAGATAGGCCCAAGACACTTGGAAGGAGGATAAGATACGATTCTACAAAAAAGGATGATGTCGGGCAGTGCAAAAAGAGGTGATCAATCCATTCCGTATTTGCCATGCACATCAAACAAACATTTGGTATAGTCATTCCCCGCTCCCGAAGGTTATCAACTGTCAAAACTTTGCCCCGACCAACCAACCAACCATGCAAAGGCCGCTACTCTCAGACGAGCTCCATAGTGCCAAATAAACTTGGTAGTGACCACACCACTTGTGCACTCCCTAAGACCACAGCCTAAAAGCATGCTATAGAAGGATTGGGCAGAGAATTGTCCAGACTTATCTAGCTACTCACACATCTTATCCTTATCACCAAGGGATGGATATCAAAGTTTGAGATGATCCAATAGTGATGTCAATTCCCCCACCTCTTCCTCGGACAAGAAACACAGACAAGGAGTCCACGTTATACAATCCCCAAAGCAAGAGAACCATCAACCCACTAACACCTATCAGTCGATTAGCAAGCCACGGGAATTGTGACTCCAAAGTCTCCTTCCCAATCCAAATATCTTTCCAAATGCAAATGTTCTCACCATTCCCAAGCACAAAGCGCACTCCATTACCAAAACTCACTTTCATTGACACAATCCCTTTCCACAAGTGCAACGCCCTATACAAGGAAGAGTCATTTGTAAACCACCCTCCAACATCAGATCCATACTTAGTAACAATTATATCCTTCTAGAACGCCGCTTCTTCCATAGCAAACCTCCACAACCATTTTCCCAAAAGAGCCCGATTCATTATAACCGAATTTTTAATGCCCGCACCACCTTCCCTGTAGGGCTTACAAACTTCATCCAACCTAAGTGAATGGAATTTTCTTTTGTCTCCCTTCGCTCCTTGTGACAAAAATTCTCTCCTTAATCTATCAATCTTCTCCAAGAAAGATTGTGGGCAAAGGTATAATGACATAAAGCACACTAGGAGGTTAGATAATGTCGCTTTAATCACTGTTATACGGCCCCCCAAAGATAAGTATTTACCTCTCCACTTGGCAAGCATTCTTTCCACCCTTTCTATAACAACATACCATAAATGTCTAGCCAGTTTCACCCAAGGTATTCCGTATCGGTAACGGTGGTCGTAACGATCACCAGACTTACCACCATTACCGATATGGGTATTGGCTGTAACGGCCGATATGGGGGCGTAACGACTACTACGATCACCATAACGGTTGAAAATTTTCTTTTGCCCGAAAAATTCTGAAAAAATATTTAGAAAATCAAGAATAATGTAAATATTCCAAATATGTATTCATTTTTTATTTTGAATATGTTTATGGTAGTGTAATGGTCCACTTTTTAGTGAGAGTGTTGTATCGGGCTATCTAGTGAGTTTGTGAACATGATTATATGTATCTAATGTTTACACATCACAATCAAGCATTAAAAATTAGAAATAAGAAAAATTGCATAAATACTACTTTTTCAATTTTTTGAAAAAAAAAGGCCATCGGAGCTTTTATTCACTCAAATCGCTGCAATCTACGATTTTAATATTAAAAACTATAGTAAGAGTGGTCAAAATCTATTGTAAAATGATCTAGGAGAGTTTTTGGAATGATAAAAGTTAAAAAAAAAAAAAAAAAAAAAAAAAAAAAAAAAAAAAAAGAGAGAGAAAAATAGATCTAAATAGAAGAAAAAAGTGGCCGTTTTTTTACCATTACAGGGGTAACGGTTGTTATGCCCCATAACGACCTTTACAGCCACCATAATGGCCGATACAGTCTCAAAAAATCAACTGACCCGTTTCACCCCCGTATTGCGTAATGGTCATGGCCGTTACTTATATGTACCGGCCTTTACGGGCGTATCGTAAATCGTAATGGATACGAAACACCTTGGTTTCACCACACTAAGATACCAACCAAAGTATGTAGTTGGGAATTCACCCCACTTTACAACTAAACACCTCAACTAGAGACATAACCTCCTCCTTAGCCACACAAACCCCAAGCATAACACTCTTGGAAATATTCACCTTCAACCCCGATCCTGCTTCAAAACAAATAATAATCATTCATAAGTTCTCCACCATTCTAGCATTAGCATCGCAAAACAGTAACATGTCATCCGCGAATTGAAGACGAGACACCAGGGGACTAGACTTACTAACGGAGAAGCCTATTAAAGGGTCAATTTGTTGCCCACACTCTAACATTCTGCTCAAAGCCTCAACCACCATCGCAAAGAGGAGAGAGGATAGTGGATCACTTTGTCTCAATCCACGTGAACTAGGGAAAAAGAAACCTTTGAGCGGACCATTTACTAGGACTAAGAACTTGGATGACCTCATGCATTCCTGGATCCATGCCCTCCATTTCATTCCGCAGCCAATTCTCCCCAACATGTAGTCCAAAAGGTCCCGCTAAACGTGATCATATGCCTTTTCTAAGTCCAGGTTGCAAACCACCCCTCCCACTTTCTGCTTGAATCTAGCATCGATACACTCATGTTCAATGAACGCTCTGTCAGTGATCTGCCTTCCTTCTAAAAATGCTCATTGGTTCTTAGATATTTTATTCTTAAATATGAAAATATGTCTATTTTAACATCTCCAATAGTTTCATTGAGAAATTCCACAAATTTCCCAATGTTTCCTTTAGTCAGTGATACATTTCCAAGTCAGTGGGGTGTACTAACAAAAAAAAAAGTATTGGCAATATTGATGCATGTTTCATATCCCTAGCCAGCAATACATGTAACGATACTATGACCACTGTGATTAGTACATCCAAGCAACATACCAAAAGAGGAGGGATGAGCCAGTCCTCTTATGGCTAGACGACTATTACATGGGGTCCACTTGGCCCAATTTACATTCCTAACCACGTTGAAGACCCCACGTGCATGTTTAGGCATCTTTGAGGACCCCACACTGGAAAAATGCACGTGGGCTGCATATAAGAGCTTGATGGACACATCAGACTATTGGATTAAGTGGACACAATGATCAGACCGTTGGATCTCATCATCAGACATCTTGATCGTGGACCCCATGGGCCACGAAATAGTTTAGTTTGTTTATATGTTTCGTTATTTTTGATAAAGTTCATATTTGTGTTGAGATTAGGGAGTTAGGAACAATTTTTAATTCATTTAGCGTCTTTATGTTGAGAATCTTCTCAGAGAGTGCCTTTTTGTAAAAGGTCTTTTATGATAATATATAGAGTTGAACATCCCCACCCTAGTCATTGTGCATGTTATGAATGAAAATGATTTCTCTTATTTTGCTTTGAGATTGAGAAAAAATTTATCTTGTGATTGGATTGTGGTGCAAAAAGCCATAGGGAGTGATTTCCTATATATATATATATATATATATATATATATATATATATATATATATATATATATATATATATATATAACTTTTCTCTCTTTTAATCAAGGTATTATCTTCCTTCTTCTCTCTTCTTTTCTCTTTCTCTACTTACCCCAATTTCTCTCTTCTTTGAATTTTCTTTTGTCTTTCTACAACCCACATTCAATCAAACCTTAACCCATCCCAATCCCTACCCAACCCAACCCTAATCCTAAAATTCCCAATTTTCATAAACCCTAATTTTCAAAATCCTAATTCTCCACCCCTTGATTATCAAATCCCTAGATATTCAATCCCTAAAATCTGAAAATCCCTTGGCCAAATTATAAATCCCTAATTTCCATAACCTGAAATCCATATTCCCAATTCCAGAAACCCTAAATCCTAAATCCCTTAAACCCAAAATTTGAAATTCTAACCTGAAACTTCCCAAAACATCAACTCTAATGTTCCAAAACCTAATTCCTCTACATTCCCCAAACCCATTTCTCACATTCCTTAGCCTTAAACAGCTCTAACACGTCAAAAATCTTACAAGACACATGATTTCTATTGAATTCAAATTTAACCCTCCTATGATGGGGGTTCTATCTCCCATAGGTCCTGGTTAATCAGTAATTTATGAGATTCGCATTGTGGACTGTCATAGGCTTGAATTTGGCCATGTCATGATTATGAAATTTCTAAATTTATAGTAAATTAGCTTTATTTGTCATTTCATCGCTCTAGTTAATCTGTCTTTTAATTTCATGGCATCGTATTAAGTTAGATCATTCCTGTTGGAATTTGTGCTGCTGAATCACACAGATTTAGTTCTAGGATAGCAATCCAAGAGCACCAAGCAATCATAAGAGAAACACAAAGATTTAACGTGGAAAACCCTTTCGGGAAAAAATCAAGACAAAAAGCGATAGATCTTCACTATGAAAATAGAAATTACAAAGAGAGAGGACTTAGCCGATTCATACAACCTCGAATCTTACCCTTGCTACACCCTTTGATAACCCTAGAACCCTTTTAGAAACACTTGGAATACCTTTAGGAAACCCTTAGAATGCATGAGAATGGCCCTAAAGACTCCTATTTATAGATGGGAAACTCCCACTTATGCACACCCCTAAAAACCGCCTCAAATTTACGTAGTTCGCGCACAAACCGCGCACTGTCTGTGTAACCCTCAACTAGTCAAAGGAGAGCTTAAGGGACCTTCGACTAGTCGAGCCAGTCCCTCGACTGGTCAAGCACCTTGGAACTCCAAATACATCGTTGTTGGACTTTGAGTCGAACGGACTTCGACCAGTCAAAGGGAGTTTCGACTAGTCGAGCAGCGCAGATAGAAGATTTAAGACATCTTCTGACAACAATCTCCACCATGTCTTCAATCTTCAATCATGTAACTTTTTGACATCTTTTCTTATCTTTGCATTGCATCATACCTTCAATCAATCGCTTCTCGTGCACACTCCGTCCTTCTTTTACGCCATCACCAAGCTCAGAGAGGTTGCACAGAACTTAAACTTCTTTGTAGGAATGACCTTGGTGATCATGTCTTCCGGATTCACGTTGGTGTGAATTTTCCTCAGTGTTATGCCTCATTCTTCAAGCACCTGTCGGATAACATGGACATCCAACTAATTGCTTCACCCGCTAGTACAAACGAGTAACCTGAAGTCGACGTTCTGGAATCCACACTGCCTGCATAATCTGAATCCACATACCCTACCACCTTTGTCCCTGTCTTCTCAAAAGATAAGACGTAGTCTTCTTACCATCTCACTGCTACTCAATATTGCTTACCGGGGTATTTGCTCACAACACCGATAGCCTGTGAAATAATCGGTCTAATACAGGCCATGACATACACTGCCAACCGCATTCGAATAAGACATACCCAATCTTGCGTTTCCTCATCTGTTTTGGGACGTCCCGAGGAAAACTTAAGGAGAGACGCATAAGGAACGCACTCCAGCTTTGCCTAGTCCATCACATACTTGATCAATACTTACCCAAGGTATTCTACCTGAGATAACCAAAGCCTACTCCTCTTTCAGTCTCAATGCCGAGAACCAACTTTGCAGCCCCCCGATCCTTCATCCTGAATATCCCACTTAACCGAGTATTCAGTATATCGATCTCAGACATGTCATAATTGGCGATATACATGTCACCAACATACAATCCTAACTCACCATGAAGGAATCAAACCACTGCCTAGGCGACAGGTCATACCACGACCTCCTGCAAACTCTTTTCCTAAGCCCCTTTTAACTTCGAACCACTTTGGTTACTTTATGTAGATCTACTCTTCCAATTTCCTTTGCAGAAGTGCAGACTCCACATCCATCCTTTTCAGCTCAAGATCACATTGGTTAACCAGTGTAAATCATGAATCTAATAGGCACATGCTATATCGTCGGCGTGAATATCTCTGAGAAGTTGATCCCTTCTCTCGAAGCAATACCCTATATATCCTCCTGAAGATCTACCTACATCCAACTGCTTTTCGGCCCACTGAAAGCTCCACCAGCTCTCACGTGTCAATCTGGTACAACGAGTCCATCACATCGCCCATAGTTACCTTCCACTTCTCAGCACTAGGCTCACCTAGAGCCATCTGAATAGAGGACGGATCCCCTGCGATATTGGAGTCGTTCATGTACCTCGTCGATATCCTGCGATTATACCGTGTGATTCTTCTCATAAGTGGCTACTCCACCTGCTCTGTATCCCTGTCCACGCGTCTCAACCTTCCGCCCTGCCCACTCATGTGGCCATGCCTAGCATGCCACATATGTGCAGAGGTGAAATCCGCTACGATCACTGCAGCTCCACCTTTTGCAGTGCTCCCAATCAACCTGTACATGTTACCGAGTCGTTGCACTTTTATGATTACCCGTGCCCCCTTAGATACTTTAAGAGCACCATCAATACTTATGAACTTGTAGCCCATTACCTTAAGTACACCAAGAGAAATCAGATTCTTCTTCAAATCAGGAACGTGCCCGACATCAGTTAAGGTACGCTCCACCCCATCAAACATTTTAATGTGTACCGTACAAACAACCACAACATTATAGGCAATGCCATTGCCCATAAATATCTGTCTACTATCGCACTCCCTGTAGCTGGCAAAACAACTCTGATGATGAGTCATGTGAAAGGATGCCCTTGTGTCTAGAATCCACTTGCCCTTATGATCATCATAAAAGTGTCTGATCGTAAATATAGACAAACATCACCATCACATCCACTCGATCCATCCAACGTGGCAGCGTTGGCCTCCCAATATGAAACCTCAAAATCTTCTCTCTTAGATTTAAGATTTGTATAATCCTTCTTCACATGTCCTCCCATCTCACAATTCCAGCACTTTAACTTATCTTTGTCTTTGCCCATGGATTTGGATATAGAACCTGAAGAACATGTACCTTATTCAGAACTCCTACCCCTTGTAAACGGTGCATCAGAAGATATCCTCATGTCAATGTTAAGCTTTCTCATAGCCTTCCCTTAAAGGGCTGAGATAACGGTGTCGACACTCAGGGTTTTATTCGTGGTGCAAACCAATTTATTGCTTGTTCCTCATCTTTCAACAACATACATGCTTGTTCCTCATCTTTCATCACTTCCTCCATATCCAGCAATTTGCAAACCAATTTATTGAAGTTGTTGCTCCAGATCTCCACTCTCTTCCATCTTGAAGTTATACCACTACTGCTTCAAATGTAGGCGATTTTCAAAGGATTTTTTAACGTAAACATGCTCTAACTTTACCCATAACTTAGTCGCAGTTTTCTCCCTCATGACATTGTAGAGAACCTTATCCGTGAGACATAAACGAATCAATGATAAGGCCTTCTTATCAAAAGTATTTCAATCATAATCAGTCATAGTAGACTTTCGCTCCTCAAGAGCACCATCTTCGCCTTGCTTGATTAAGAACTGATCATCTTCATCTTGTATAACTCAAAATTATTTTTCCCTTAGTACTTCTCAATATCATACCTAGTGCTTACCATTATTGCTAATCCAGCAGATTCAGATCTGTGCCCCAACGATTGCTCTGATACCACTTGTTGGGATTTGTGCTGCGGAATCACACAGATTTGGATCTAGGATAGCAATCCAAGAGCACTAAGCAATCACAAGAGAAACACAAAGATTTAACATGGAAAACGCTTTCAGGAAAAAACCGTGGAACAGAGCGACAAATCTTCACTATGAAAATAGAAATTACAAAGAGAAAGGACTTACCCGATTCGAACAACCTCGAATCTTACCCATGTTACACCCTTTGATAACCCTAGAACCATTTTAAAAACCCTTAGAATGCCTTTAGGAAACCCTTAGAATGCATTAGAATGGCCCTAGAGACTACTATTTATAGATGGGAAACTCCCACTTACGCACACCCCTAGAAACCGCCTCAAATTTACACAGTCCGTGCACAAACCACGCACCGCCTGCGTAACCCTCGACTAGTCGAAGGAGGGCTTCAACCAGTCGAAGGGACCTTTGACTAGTCGAGCCAGTCCCTCGACTAGTTGAGCACCTTGGAACTCCAGATACATCGTTGTTGGACTTTGAGTTGGACTTCGACCAGTCGAAGGGAGCTTCGACTAGTCGAGCAGGCCTCTTGACTAGTCGAGTAGCGTAGACAGAAGATTTAAGACATCTTCTAACAACAATTCCGTCATACATCACACTGTCAGCAACCAAAACCGAAAGTTTAGGGTGCATTTGGATGTTTTTAAACATGCATTGAGCAGAATGGCAATGGGCCCAAATGGACCTCATGTTTCTTTCATCTATTTGATTGAATGAGCTTGCTTGCCATTTCGGGTTTGATGGACTTTCTCCACTCTGCACATGTTTCCACGCTTTCCAAAAAAAAGGGTCCATTTTCAATTAAATTGGGCACCATTAAACAGGGTGTGGCCACCATTTGTTCAGTTCTCCAAACATTTGCTTAGTTATCGTTTGAAAATCCATATTTAGGCATGGACTTTGAAGAATACAGAAAATTATAAAAATATGGTAATCTTAGTTACATTTTTTTTTTTTTTTTGAGTAAATACCTACAATTTTTTGTTTCCTGTTTCTCCAATCCATTTAATTCATTTGTCTGAGTATTAATCATAAAAGCTGCAAAATGAGATATTTCACAGATATCTATTTACTTTTAGTATGGTAACTACGGTTCGGATATTTTACACAGGCAATGGATACAAGAAAATTACCTTCCACTATACGTTTACGAGCAACATTCAATGTCTGCCAACAAGAAGATTCTTGAATAGCCTTAAATGCATCATAAATGGGCTTGCTTTGTTCCAACCTAAGCTGAAATTGAACCTTGTCTGGCTGAAAAAGAAAAAGAAAAAAAAAAAGAAAAAGGTAGTAAACAGAGTATTGAAATGAAGGAGTCCTTTTTTATTAGCAAATGCATGAGACAAAAAAGATGTTATCTCCTCCAAACACATTCATGTTCCAACATTATACACCAGGGGTTTGCTAGCCCCACTCTCACACCTCCACACGTGCCATCCCAGTAAGTGTGTGAGACATCTGAGCTGTCCATAAGGTGGTCCTGAATGTGAAGATGAGGATATGCAAAAATCAGGACAGTCCCCTCCTGCGGGTGACAACGGTCCGATCGGCGTTTAGGATCATCGGATGGAGGGGGAAATTTTGGCGACATCTACCATCCACCATGGGGCCCACCATATGTGCCATTTGGATTGCCCAATCGGTGGTTATGGGCCATCCACATAAGGCCTGTTGTAATGGGTGGGTCCCATTTACAATGGCCCCCCCATGGACTAAGGGAGTATGTTATACTAATTCAATTTTCGAACTATAAAATGGATGTATGCAAATCAATCAGCCGTTTGTAAGACTCCTATCAGGTGTGCCACATATGATCACCGGTTCAGATCTGACCGTTGGATTATTCAGATTGAGCGATTCAGTGGGCCCCACTACAGTTGTGATCTTGAATCTTCTTTATTGATGCATAGACGATATATCAATTCCGCAATACAGATCTAACACCGTTCACCCAAAAAAAAAAAAAAAAGGGAAACTCCAACCTGAACTTCTTCAATGGCTGAACGGAGCTCCGGAGAATCCTTCACCGCCTTCAGATGGTTTACGATCCCCCACACCACCTGCAACCGATCGATGATCTTCTCCAGCGGCTCGACCAATCTCGGCCACGTGGGGCCCACCCTCTTCTCCAGCTCAACCAAATCATGCTCCTGCAGTTCCAACACTCAACCACAAAGCTCGTCAGCTCCATCCGTAACGATCGCAACCAAAGCTCACTACACAGAACATCCGTCGATGTGCCCCACATGCAGATGATCCAAACCGTCCATCCAGATTGACCGTTCACTGTACGTGTTCCCAGCGGTCCAACTGAACTCCACCATTCTTTACCATCAGAAATCCACCATATCGGACCCTGATGGTCGGCTCGGATCATCACATAGCCCACCAAAAAAGACGACTACGTGAAGAAGCCGTACGAGTTCCTTCATAAGCGCGCGAATCCCGAGACGGACGTGCTTCGGTTCAATAGCATCATACGGAGGAAAGACGAAGTCCTGAAGCAGAGGGTTTTTTCCGTCGGAGGGAGTGTTTTGGGAAGCCATGGAAGGAGGAGAGGACATGGATGGGATTTTGGGAGATGTTAGTGAGAGAAGATGGAAATGGTGGCCGTCGGGAGTTGGAGTTCGTTGACCTGTGGTACTTTTTTGAGAAATTTACGACTGTACGACCCATTTATGGCCCATTTACGGCCCATTTACGAGATCAAGCCCACCTCATTTTACCTTGCAAGAATAGGCCCCCGCTGTACGGACGCCCTCCCAGAGGTCGAAAATGCCCCTGCTTTTTCCTTCAAGCGGATCGGCCGCTGCTCGAAGACGAGCGTCGAGCGCTGACGCCCCTCGAACTCCGAGTCGTACGAACGGTTCAAATGAAGTTACATGGCCCCACAGTTATGTATTTATTATATCCTTAACGTTCATCCGTATTTCGAGATCATTTTGAAGTATTATTAAAAGAAAAAAAAAATCATACCCAAAGGTCAACTGGACCATGTCACAAAGAGCAACAGAAAATTGGATACCATTGAAACTTTTGTAGGGCCCACCATAACATTTATTTCCTATCAAACCTATCCATAAGGTACCAAAGTCCGGATGAAAAGAAAAAACAAATTTTATAATGATTCAAAACTTTCGTGACCCGTAAAAGTGTTTCAACGGGAGACGTTCAATCCTCCGTTACCTTTTACAGTGTGATCCACTTAATAGCTAAATCTATCTTATTTTTCTTTCCAATACTTATTATGAGCTCGCCGAATAGATGAACAGTTTAGATATAACACATACCTCATAAAACAACCCACAAAGGCGGTGGGGATTACAACAGAAAAAAAAAACTTTGGAATCTATGGCTATGGATTATAACCGTAGTCATAACCGCAGCCCATGCTTTTTCGATATATCCTTTGCTATGTATCGAAGTTCTTTCGATATGTACCTCAATGTATCAAAGGTCTTTCGATTAATCGAAAAAGGTCCAAAACTGTCCCGCGACTTTGTATAAAAAATTTTATAATTTTCGATACATATCAAAGTGTATTTGATATTATTGAAGATATAGCTACGGATTATAGTCGTAGCCATAATTGCAATCCGTAAAAGTCTACGTAATTTTTTTATTTTTTACATGGAGAACTTTATTCTACCTACAATTTTCTCTAATACATATTTTATATAAATATATATATATAAGCATATATAAAAAAAATTCTCTCTGTTTTTCATTTCTTTCTTTATTCATTTAGCAAGAATATCTTCTAAACTAAAATTAATTACTTGATGTACCCTATATGATTTTGGGATAAGAGAGGTTACTTTAGCCAACTAACCTAGTTATTTTCCAAGATTTCATCAGGTCGATGGTTGAAAATCCATTTTATTCACTTTGCGGTCAATTTCAATCAGTTCGCGGTCAATTTCATTCATTTCATTTACTTCACGGTCATTTTCATGTATTTCATGGTCAATCCCGGTGATTTAGTTTTGATTCACGGTCTTTTCCATGCATTTCATGGTCAATTCCCTTCACTTCACGGTCATTTTCATGCATTTTGCGGTCAATTCGCTTCACTTCACGGTCATTTCTATCATTTCACGGTCAATCCCGATAATTCTGTTTTGATTCACGGTCATTTTCATGCATTTCACAATCAATTCCCTTCACTTCACTGTCATTTCCATGCATTTCACGGTCAATTCGCTTTACTTCACGGTCATTTTCATGCATTTCACAGTCAATCCCAGCAATTCTGTTTTGATTCACGGTCATTTCCATGCATTTCATGATCAATTCCCTTCACTTCACGGTCATTTCCATGCATTTCACGATCAATCACGACGATTCCGTTTTGATTCACGGTCATTTTCATGCATTTCATGGTCAATTCCCTTCACTTCACGATCATTTTCATGCATTTCACGGCCAATTCGCTTCACTTCACGGTCATTTTCATGCATTTCACGGTCAATCCCGGCGATTCCGTTTTGATTCACAGTCATTTCCATGCATTTCACGGTTAATTCCCTTCACTTCACGGTCATTTCCATGCATTTCACGGTCAATTCGCTTCGCTTCACTTCACAGTCATTTTCATGCATTTCACGGTCAATCCCGGTGATTTCGTTTTGAATCACGGTCATTTCCATACATTTCACGCTCAACTCCCTTCACTTCACAGTCATTTCCATGCATTTCACGGTCAATTCGTTTCACCTCACGGTCATTTCCATGCATTTCACGGTCATTCCTGCATATTCCGTGTTGATTTACGGTCATTTCGACGCATTTCACGATGAAGTGTAGCAATTGGACTGTGAAATGTGCGAAAATGACCGTGAAATGCGTCAAATGACCGTGAATCAACACGGAATAGGCGGGAATGACCGTGATATGCATGGAAATGACCGTGAAGTGAGGTGATTGGACCATGAAATGCACCGAAATGACCGTGAATCAACACGAAATAGGCGGGGATGACCGTGATATGCATGGAAATGATCGTGAAGTGTAGAGATTAGATCGTGAAATGCACGGAAATGATCGTGAAGTGAAGGGGCATGACCGTGAAATGCATCGAAATGACTGTGAATCAACACGGAATAGGCAGGAATGACTGTGATATGCATGGAAGTGATATGCATGGAAATCATGGTCATTCCTGCCTATTCCGTGTTGATTCACGGTCATTTCGGCGCATTTCACGGTCATGCCCCTTCACTTCACTCTCATTTTCGTGCATTTCGTGGCACAATCACCTCACTTCACAGTCATTTCAGCGCATATCACGGTCATTTTCGCACATTTCACGGTCCAATCTCTTCACTTCACGGTCATTTCCATGCATTTCACGATCATTTCAAACAATTCCGTGTTGATTCATGGTCATTTCCATGCATTTCACGATCAAATCCCTTCACTTCGCGGTCATTTCCATGCATTTCACGGCCAATTTGCTTCAATTCACGGTTAATTGCCTAATTCAGAGACCGTTTGATATCTTAAAAGCACGATGGAACTCATCGATCGTCATTTTTCAATATCATCTGGTGGAGGATTTGAAGTGGAGGGGTGGGCCACCATCTTCCAACTGAGAATCTCTATTTGCATGAAGGGGGAGGAGACGGTAATGATTTAGAGGGTATGTTATTCTACCAATCAAGAGTCTTAATTTTTGTGAAGGGGCATAAGGAAATGGTAATATACTGGAGGGTATGTTACTCCATCGATTCTAAGATAAAGGGTCGCGATCATATTCTGGTGAAGGATTCCAGGTGGAGGAGGTGGGCCACCATCTGCCTAGCAAGGAGCCCGGTTTACATATAGATGGGGGTGTAGGAGATGTTAATAGACGAAAGAGTGCGACAAGGTAAGATTAGATATATCGAAAAAGGTCCACAAGTCTCTAAAGAACTTATATTCATTTACACGATTTGAGATCTTCGTATCGATCCGTAGTGAGGATAGATAACATAGAGCGTGTACCAACATGGGTGTGTACTCACAAGCTAACCTTTTAAAAAAAAAAAAACTTTAGAAAAAAAAGAGTAAAAATTACCCTTCGATATATCAAATAGTATAAGATATATCAACATTTGCTGCATTTCGATATATCGAATGTCAGATGATATATCGAAATTAGTCCAAAACTGTCCAAAGACGAAATGATGTTTTAAAACAATTTTTCGATTATATCGAGATAGTTTCGATAAATCAAAGGAAGAAATTTCGATATCAATCGAAAGACACTCGATTATAAAAATAAAATCCACTGAATTTTTATAAGGAAAAAACAAATGTACGCTTCGATGTTATTGAACTCTAATCAATTACATAGGGCTTAAGTTGTCGATAACATTGAACTCTAGTCTATGTTATTGAACTAAGTTATCGTTACAACGGAACAATACATCGCTTTGAAATTGACGTCATGTGTCGATATATCGACTATATTTCAATTTTATTGAAAATGGTCAGAAAATGTCCAGAGACAAAATGCTTTTTTAAAAGGAATTATAGATAATATCGACAACATTTCGATATATCGAAGGAGACGATATATCGACTAAATTTTGATATATCGAAAATGTTCCTCAATTGTCTAGAGATACACTGCTCTTCTGAAACGAATTATCGATAATATCGATACTCCGTCGATATATCGAATATTCGATATATTGATTAAACTTCGATTTGTATGTGCATATATATATTGAATGGTTTACAATATATTGAATCTTCAATGACCGTGAAGTGAGGTAATTTGTAACCATGCTTGTTGTTTCTTTGGATCATACAACAACCACGGAATAGGAGGAAATGACCGTGAAATGCATGGAAATGACTGTGAAGCGAGGCAATTGGACCATGAAATGTGTAAAAATGACCGTGAAGTGAAGGGGGCATGACCGTGAAATGCGTCGAAAGGACCGTGAATCAACACGGAATCGTCAGGAATTACCGTGGTATGCATGGAACTGACCATGAAGTGAGGCGATTGGCCTTGGAATGCACGTAAACGACCGTGAAGTGAAGGGGCATTATAACGCCCCGAACTTTTCAATACCAAGTATTGAAAGTTCTCGAGTGTTACTTTAAGGTTTAAACTATTATGTACATGGGTAGAGTGCCAATCTATCGAACTTAGCCTCACATCCTTGCCCAAACACAAACCTAACCATTGGAGATGGTCCTCATACAAAGAACAAGCCATCCGATCGTTCATCACGTAGATTGATACGTGTATGTTCCTCCGACTAAATTTACAGATAACTCACCATCCATGATGGATTAGATGAAAACTCTCTTACAAGAATTTCTTAGAAACATTCCTGCCACCGTGTGGAACCCTTAGATCATACTAAACTCCTAGAATTACAATAATTACGAAAATGCCATTAGCCTAAGCCACTAAATTCTAGATCACAAGGTTATCATTGTCCGGTCAATGCAAAACTTTACACCATGCCTTTATATCATAAATTAACCATACACGAACAATTACGATGCTTAGATCATCATAAAATTGACCCAATGGACAGATCCATCACTATACGTCAATTTTAGTACCTAACCTTTGGATACACTTCAAATTTGGGCTCAACCCCTCAAATTAGATGGAAAAGCTAATGGACTGTGTGGATTTCAAAGAAAACATTGTTGTGAAGCCCCACCTCAGGGTGTATATGCACAGGTGTGTGTACACCAATGTGCACCAGATCAAGAGTCGCGGTCAGCGCCCACTAACCCGACTCCTAATCAAATACGGAGAGATCTCTCCCTGTGTTTTCTTTTGTCGTAACAGACGAAAAGTGTCCGTTTTGAGGACTGCTATGGCCCACCATCACCACCCAGTAGTATAATCCAAACCGTCCATCAAGTGCCCCCAACAAAACCGTCTCAACCCATGTAGTATCATGTGAGACGGTACTCGGATGTGCTCGAAATCCCCGACCAAAAGAGGGCCTCTGCGCTGTGATGCTAACGAACAAGGTCCATTTGAGAATCGATATGGCCCACTATGATCATCCATCAGGATGATCTGATCCGTACATCATGTTTGTGACCCACTTACGTCCAAATCCTAGCTATCCTCATGTGAGGTTTGGCACGCGTGGGTGCACAATTCCCGGCAATAGAAGGACCTCGGCGCTGCTATGTAAACGGTCGGAGGCCGTTTGTGAGACGTTGTGGCCCACCAGTCGCAGCCATTCGAGAAATATGAACCGTCCATCTCATATACGGAACGAAACCGACCGAAACATGATCTTTTGCATTCCCAAACTAACCGAGAAACTAAGCGTACCTCGCCCTATTTTTCTCTCCGCACGTGGCGTTAGAAACTGAAACAGATTCGAACTCTGCTACGTTCGAAACCCAAAGATAACTCCTTGCCCCTGATTGAAACTGAGGTTGGGGTACTTCCGACCCTAATCCGTGATCACCGGTCAGCAAATCCAGGCCGTCCAGGAAGGCCGGTCAGACAGATGAACCCATAGTCAATCCGATCCATCTGATGGAGCCAGAAGAAGGAAAAAACAGAGGGAGTCGAATCCACCAGAAAGAAGAAGAATTTGGCCATTGGAGAATTAAGGGAAGTAAAAGGGAAGAACGTGGGGAAGAAGGAGAAGAAGAAGAAGGAGAGCGAAAGCGGCTTTACTAACCAAGTCAAATCAGTGGAATCACTGAGTCTACCAAGCGGCTGAACCAGATTTATATCGACTCCAACCAACCACGCCAAGAGGAAACTCCCATGATAGAGATCTTCCTTCTAGTTTCAATTAAATGTTGGGTCCATTCAATCTCGAAACTCGTAACCATGTAAATGGACCAACAAGTGAGTCCAACCTAATTGACTCAGAGGATAGACACTGGGAAAGATTAGTTACCTATCTAAACTATACCCTAATTTAAGTTAATTCACCACCGGTATAAACTAATCTTCAACCGAGCCTAGCTTTGTGATTTAAGACAGAAATTGAATTTAGATTGTGCCTACGACCATCTACCAACCTTTGAAGAGTAATTCCAATAATGAGGTGAGAGTTTTATCCTTTAGGCTTACTCTAATTTAAGTTGATAATTGAATTTTGCCTTTTCCTATCTTCATGAATTTGAATTTGTCTTTACATGTATCTCATCTGGACTTTACATATTACTTTGAATCTTCCATGCTATTATATGTTTCACATCAATTATTGGCCTCTTTCGTATTTTTTACGATATGAATTATCCTTATTTCATGTTTACATGTTCTCTGAGAATTATCTTATGAATTGATTTATTTTATATTATTGGCCCTTTTGGGATTATAACATGATGTCAAATGCAAGAGAATTTCTTTGAATTTATGTGAGGCCATGGGTACAAGCCTTGCCCTTACCTTATCCATTACTGAGTTAGCTTTGCCACTCGTCTCTATATTTGAGTTGGTTATGCCACTTGTTTTATTTGAGTTGGTTCAGCCACTCTCCTTTTGTTGAGTTGACCCTTGTCATTCTTCTCCTGTCTTGTTGGCCATTGCCACTTTTGCTGAGTTGACCAGTGTCACTCTTCTCTTTATTATATTGGTATTGTACTATCTATTTTAACAGGCATAGGCATGTGTCTTGTTATTCTAGAATCTTTATGATTCAGTTTATATTCTTAATGATTCATTTGTATTCTCTATAAGTGCAAGCGATGTGTAAGATGCATCACAATTAGTGATTCAAATATTCTATCATAGACGTAATGCGCTCTAGGGAGAGACCCTCTTGGGGCACGTCAGTCCTTGGGCCTTCGGATAATGGTGTACAAATCGATGTGTGTAATTCTCTAATGTAGTGTCACATCACCTCGGGATTGGATGTTGCAAATAGTCACTCCATGAATAAATCATTGCACATAATTCACCCAGCTCATATTGTTGTGCGCTCTGAGGTCCCCTCGTAAATTCACGGTAGCGTTGGCCATGCCAGCGAATATCCGTAGTATGAGATGCAGGTCGAGCCGATTATCTATAAATCGTATTCCACATTGTGATGATCATTACGAATGATGAGCCCCACATACTTTACTAGGCATGCATCTCATATAGGTTGTTTGCGCATGCTGATACCCTCGTGTTAGTGGAGCACGAGACGTATTAGACCCTTACTTTTCCTTTATGTATCTCTTGAATTATTGTTAATTTTAAAGGATAACTTTTACTATGAGTAGGGCATTAACCCTCTTCCAATCGTACAAATGATGCAAGTGACGTATAGATTGAAGACTTAGAGAATTACTTCCTTATAGAAGATTATCTTGAAAGACAAAGAAGACAATTTTACTATTTAGTTTTATACTTTCACTGTGAACTCTAATGTTATAATATGTAAGACCCGTATCTTAATCCGTACCCTTCCATAGACTTCCGCGGTCTTACTGGTCGAATTCCGGCAACCTTTGACCCTTAACCGATATTAACGCGCGACCCTAATTTGTACGCCGTCAACCCGAGTCGACTCAACCCAAGACCCGTACCCTAGCAATCGCGCCGTCACTACTGTTCCGATGCCGCGACTCGCGCGCCGAGGCGATACCCTGGCCAAGAGTTGTAGGCCGACGTTCGGTGCGAGGAAACGCCGCACGTTGTAAAATCCAAGGGAATCTCTACGAGGTGTACCATCAATCCCATCAATCCATCAATCAATCAATCCATTACATGTCAAGTACATGTCAAGTACACATCACCTTTCACCCATTCCCAAACAACCACAAAAGTCAAGAATCTCTTACAAGACCCATACCTCTCTTACACCAAAAGCCCTCAAAGTCAAAAAGTTCTTACACCTCCCATGCCTTTCTTACACAAATGGCCACAAAAGTCAAGATTTTCTTACACACCCATCATTCACCACATCCATCCATCACCCATCTCTCTCTACAACACTCTCTCTCTTTCTCATTTCTCATCTCATTCTCCCAAGCAAAGCTCCATACGTATGAGAGCTCTCCAAGCACTCCCAAAATTCTAAGTGTGGCCCACCTTTCCTACCCCTTCATCTCCCATCTTAGCCTTCCATTTCTCATCTCCTCCATTAAAATCCAAGCTAAGGTGCTAAGGAACCCCTAGGAGTAAGAAGATCGGACGGTGGGTGCATGATCGTAGTAGTTTTTCTTATTTTTGAGATGGGCCAAGTGAGGCCAACCAATCAATGGTTTGGATCTCACTTGGGACCCTAAAATGAGGCCGATGGCCCACTAGGATCATCATGATCATTCCATGATGGGGCCATTCTCCATGGACCCCATCATGATGTTTATTTCATTATGAAGGTCATCTAGACCGTCCACATTGGTGGGGAAATGATCCCCACCGTTGATTTTCAATTTTGGTGGTCCCATGTGATTAAGGGACCCATTTGATGTATGATTTGTTTTACAAAGAGGGCTCATAGTGGCAGAGCACTCCATCACAAGCGGGTCCCACTCTCTATCTATCTCTCTCTCTCTCTCTCTCTCTCTCTCTTTCATGTTCTTTTTTTTTTATCTTTATATGGTTGTGTGGCCCACTTGAATAGACCCCACCATGAGGCTTGTATCCTACTCAAGCCACTTACAAGTGGGGCCCACCTTATATGTTGAACCCACATCATCCATCAATGGTGGCCCACCTCAACAAGGCCCACCTCAAGGTACGTGGAATGGTCCAGGGACGCTGGACGTTCCCTGGACACTGGATGAGGCAAAAAAAAAAGGGGAAGAAAGAAAGAAAAGAGAGTGTTTTGGGTGGACCGCTTGTATAAGCCCCACCTCGATGTATGAGAATAATCCAGGCCGTCCATCTCCTTCCCTGAGTCGTTTTAGGCGTTGAGCTAAGTGATGGGCTGGTTGGAAGGTCTGGTGGGCCATAGCATTAGAGAGTTGCACCCTTACCATTCAAGATCATTATTTTATTTTATTTTATTTTCTAAACACTAAAAAAATTGAACTTTAGACTCATTGGGACGGCCTTGAGCCACTTAACACAATGGACGGGGTGGATCTGCTAGATGTGGGCCCCAAATGCGAAAAACTCCAAAAATACAGGTTTTCTATTTTTAAAAAAAAATTACAAAGAGGCAGAGCCCCTGTCTTTGACGCCAGCTACAGCAGCAGCGAGCGGCCGTGCAGCCACCCACGATTGTTGCCGTGGGCCCCACCATGATGTATGTGGAAATCCATGCCGTTCATGAGGTGGGCCCCCTCCTCAGGTAGGCCCCCTCCAAGTTTCAGCCTAATCCAATGCTCAGGTGGCCCATACCATAGGAAACAGTGGAATTGAATATCTACCATTGAAAACTTCTTTCGGACCTACAGGAGTTTTGAATCAAGCTGAAATTTGTATTTTCCCTTCATCCAGGTCTGAGTGACCTTATGAACTGTTTGGATGCCATCTAAACATTTCGGTGGGCCCCACATGGGACCCACAATGATGTATGTGTTTTAAGTTCACCGTCCAGGAGGACGGTGGTACCCACCTTTTTGTATCTGTTGCCTCCACCGTCCAGCGGACGGTGGGGCCCTTTGTGAGGTATGTGCTCGGTCCTCACTGTCCAGCGACATGGGACCTGCCATGATGCATGTGATGCGTCCAGACCGTCCATCCACTTGGTGAGATCATTTCAGGGCATGTGTTGAAATTTGGGTGGGCCACCTATGTATGGGTTAGGCCCATTTGATTTACAAAAGGCCTATGGGTTAGGGGGATTTAATTTATCAAAGGGCCCATGGGATTAGACCCATTTGATTTAATTAAGACCTATGGGTTAGGCCCATTTGACTTATAAGAAGGCCTATGGGTTAGGCCCATTTGATTTGAATATGGCCTATGGGTTAGGCCCATTTGATTTGAATAAGGCCTATGGGTTTAGGCCCATTTTGATGTGTATAAAGTCCATGGAATTAGACCCATTTAATGTATTTAAGGCCCATGGGATTGGACCAGATCGATGTATTCCAAGGCCCATGGGATTAGGTTCATTTGACATTTTGGGAGCCCATGGATCAAGGCCCATTGAGATATACTAGGGCTTATGGATTGAGGCCCATTGGATGTACATATGGGGCCCAATTGGTGTGACCCATTTGTTACCTTTAAGACCCATGAGTTTAAGCTCATTTGATGCAATCCAAGGCCCACGAGTTTTGACCCATTGCAATGCACTTAAGGCCCATTGGTGTGGCCCATTGATGTGACCCATTAATGAATAAAAGGCCCATATGATAGAGCCCATTTGATATATTTAAGGTCCAATGGGATGTACTTAAGGTCCATTGCAATGTGTGAGCCCAACACGGTTTATATAACAACATTTGTGACGATCGTGCCTTGGGAGCAATGATGGTTTGACGTCCACATTGCGAGTGTAATGCTGGTTGGATGTCCACATTACGACTCTCCTTAGGGCCCATTATTAGGCCCGCACTTATTGTGTATAGGTCGTCCAGGCTCTTTTGCATTGTAAGGATAATTCGTTTCATTATAACATGTTTAGTATAGTTCCATGACTCGTGATCATACGCATCATGTGTATGCTTGATATGAGAGGTGACTGATCATAGCATATGCCTTCGGACAGATTGTTTATGGGCTCCCAATTAGGCAGTGCTGCCCTACATGAGCGCACGTTACGTGCAAGGATATGCTGCATGATTGGATAGTATGATTCATGCATTCCGCATTGCGTGATATGGTTATTGTACTCCCTAGCGACATCAGGGTCGTAGCCTCCACAAGCGTATCGTGGTTGACAGGATTGGATACCAAAAATCTTGTTCCACATGGGGTGCTATAGATATCCCTGGGTGAAAGTCCCTAAACCCTTATGGTACCAAGAGGTTACTCCAACGTCTAGACCAAGTGGGTAGATAAGCGTTGAGTGCCGATTACCAGATGGTTGCGCTCTCCACTGTGTCGTGGTCGGTTGGAAGGGGGTGTAGGGGGCAATGCTAGGCTGAGTCTGACCAGCTCGAGGAATGGGTCCGCTATCGACGAGTCGAGCCCGATATTGGCAGACGGATAGTGAGGTCTCTTCCACTTACCTTATTGCACGTAATGTGGCGGGGATCTAGTTTAGAGTGTACTAGACCCCGGTGATATTCCAGAGTTGAGCTGTATTGACATGTGGACTTAGACGAGAATTGCATGCTTGACTTGCATCTTGCATCGCATAGCCTTGGTACGGCTCATGATAATTATGGATCCATCTGCATATTTCGCATTACTCTGATACTGCATGATCATATTACTACTTTGCGCACACACTTTCACCACCCTCTAAGCTTTCTATAAGCTTATGCACGACCGTTGCGTGTAGGTGACGTTGGCTCGTAGCAGCGTTGAGGCAGGAGCACCTTACAGATCACTTTGAAGTTTTTGATCTATCATCATTGTATTTCCCTTTATGCTCATTGTACTTGTAAAGTTTTTGATCATAGTGGAAATGTAATGGAGTTTTTGGTTGTTGTTTGTGTGTTATGCCTTTGGTTATGCTTATTACGAATCAAACTGACGTTGAAAATCCTCCTGGTAGCATTCCAGGATCGGAACCTGGCCATTGGGAGCTAGAAGCCGAGAATGGGGTTCTACGGAGGCTGTCGGCGCTGGATTCGGCGATCAAAAATTTTGTGAACCCGGTTTTCGAGTTTGGGGCGTGACATAATAAACCTCCTATTATGAGGCCATTTGATTATTCTGATGAAATGTACTCAACACAGTTAATTTTTCTTGTAAATGTTACCTTCATGAATGTATCTGGATATAAACAAACGAAAAAAATTAGGGTGCAATTTTAGAGCATCCAGTTGTACATTATTAACACCTAGTTTCCTCGGGCATGAGTACATACTCTGGCTGTGAAAATTCGGGATGCTACAGGCATAACCGTGAAATGCGTCGAAATGACCGTGAATCAACATGAAATCGCCGGGAATGACCGTGATATGCATGGAAATGAGCGCGAATCTTGGCGAATGGACCGTGAAATGTACGAAAATGACCGTGAAGTGAAGGGGTGTGACTATGAAATGCGTCGAAATGATTGTAAATCAACACGGAATAGGCGGAAATGACCGTGATATGCATGGAAATGACCACGAAGTGAGTCGAATGGACCATGAAATGTGCGGAAATGACCGTGAAATGCGTCGAAATGACCCTAAATTAACACGGAATAGGCGAGAATGACCGTGGTATGCATGGAAATGACCGTAAAGTGAGACGATTTGTAAGACCCATATCCTAATCCGTACTGTTCCGTTGTTTTCCGCGATCCTTTTCGTCAAATTCTGGCAATCCGTGACCTGTAGTTGACGTTGCGCACAACCGTAAGTCGTATCCTATTCATTTGAGTCGGCTTAATATAAGACTTGTATCATTGCGACCGCACCGTCACCGCGGTTCCAACGCCGCAACTCATGCACCGATCTGATACCCAGACGATGAGATGCGGACCCGCGTTCAGTTCGAGAAAAAATACCGCGCGTTGCAAATCCCAAGAGAATCTCTACGAAGTGTCAAATCAATCCCATCAATCACTTTATGTCAAGTACAAGTACCCATGCTTCCTTTCTCCATAAGTCAAGCAACCACCAAAGTCAACTAACCTCTCACTTCACCCATCACTCACCTCACCCATCACTCACCTCACATCACTCCATCACTCTTACAACTCTCTCTCTCCCTCTCATTTCTCAACACTCCAAACCCAAGCAAGGGAGCCCTCTCACGTCCAAGCTCTTCTCATGAGAAATGTACATTTTGGTGGCCCACTTCCCACTCCCAAACCCATCATCCTAGCCATCCATCTCCCATCTCCACCATCAAAGTGAAACTTTAGGAGACCGGCATCCCGACGGACCAAGAAGATCAAGTGGTGGGTGTTTCCATAAGCTAGATTTTTATATTTCTACGATGGGCCAAGTGAGGCCCACCAATCAATTGTGTGGATCTCATTTGGGACCCTAAGATGTGGCCGATGGCCCATCTTGATCATCAAATCATCCCATGATGGGGCCATTCTCCATGGACCCCATCATGATGTTTACTTTCCTTGTATTAAAGAGGTCATCTAGACTGTCCATTCCTAGTGGAGAGGGATCTCCACCGTTGATCTTTTATTTGGATGGCTCATGTGCAATGGGACCCATTGATGTATGATTGGATGATTGAAACGGAGGGCCCATAGTACCGGGGTCCCTCCATCACGCGTGTCCCACTCTCTTACTCTCTCTCGTTCTCCCTTTTATTTATTTATTTATTTACCTTCCTTGTTGGTTGATGTGGCCACATGGCCCACTTGAATGAGCCCCACCATGAAATATGTATTTTATTCAAGTCATCCGTACGTGGGGCCCACTTTAGAGATATAATACCTACACCATGTAGCCATGTAGTGGCCCACCTTAAGCATATATGTCTAAACGTCCAGCGTCCCTGGACGCTGGACATCAAGAGAAAAACACAAATATTAGCTTATTTCTAAGCCTTTGGGAAAGACCACATGTATAGGCCCCATCTTGATGTATGTATTCAATCCATGCCGTCCATCCCATTTAGAGCTCCATTTTAAGCGTTGAAATGAAATATGGGGTTGATCGGAGCATTTGGTGGGCCATAGTTTTAAAAATGGTACCATTACCATTAAACTCTACCAAAACTCTTCCTACACGCTGAAAAATGACCGATATTGGTCTTGATGGGTGTATTTTGTGCTTGGGAATACAATGGATAGAGTGGATGCACTTCACGCGGGCTCCACGCCTGAAAAACCACAGAAATACCGGTTTTCCCAAAAAAAAAAAAGGGAATGAGGCAGCAGACGCTGCTGCTGCAGAGGCGCAGGCGCAGAACGGGCGGGCGGACAAGGGGGTCTCACGG
Source organism: Magnolia kwangsiensis (assembly GCA_037074715.1). Lineage (NCBI taxonomy): Eukaryota > Viridiplantae > Streptophyta > Magnoliopsida > Magnoliales > Magnoliaceae > Magnolia > Magnolia kwangsiensis. The sequence goes on from CM073585.1 coordinate 93,265,771, forward strand.
CTGATAGTGTGGGCCCCACCTTAATGTTTACTTACCATCCGATCTGTCCAATAGGTGGCCCACTTTCTAAGGTGGGCCCTCCCCAAAAATGAGGTCCATCCAAGACTCAGGCGGCCCACACCATAAGAAATAGTGGTGATTAAATTCTACCATTGAAATCCTTTTGGGGTCCACAGAAGTTTTTGATCAAGCTAAAATTTGTTTTTCCTATTCACCCAGGTCCCTGTGACCTTATAAACGGGTTGGATGGATTATAAACATTATAGTGGGCCCCACATGGGACCCACAGTAATGTCAGTATCTAACTCCACCGTTCGCACGGACGGTGGAGCCCACTGCATGTATGTTATACCCACACCGTCCAGGGGACGGTGCATGAGTGTATGCGTGTGTGTAAGTGTACGCGTGTGTGTGAGTGCACGTGTGTGTGTGCGTGCATGTGTGAGTGCACACGTGTGTGTGCGTGTATGTGTATGCGTGTGTGTGTGTATGTGTAGATATATATATATATATATATATATATATATATATATATATATATATATATATATATATATTATATTATATATACATATACTGTATATAAATTATATATTATATTAAAAATATGATTATGATGGTGGGCCTTCATGTGACCCCCCACCATGATGCATGCGTTGCATCTCACCGTCTATCCATTTTAAAAACTCATGTCTTGAGCTGAAAATGAGCCAGATCTATGGTTCAAATGGGCCCACTTTGGTATGTATATAGGGCCCATGTTGATCCATTTATGGCCATTCATTTAGGCCCACCTTGGTGCACATCTATGGCCGTGGGATTAAGCCCATTTGGCATATGTAATGCCCATGGGTTTGGGCCCATTTGACACATGCAATGCCCATGGGATCCAGCCCATTTATCCTATATAAGGCCCACGGGTTTCAAGCCCATTTGATACATATTAAAGCCCATGGGATCAAGCCCATTTGATGTGCATGAAGCGCAAATGGAGTGGCCCATTTGACATATTTAAACTCATGTGTGTAGGCCCACTTTGATGCATTTCATGGCCCATGGGTCATGGACCATTGCAATGTACATAAGGCTCATTGGTGAGGCCCATTAATGCAACCCATTTGGTGAATGTGAGGCCCATGTAATACGACCCATTTGATATATCTAAAGCCCAGGGATCGAGGCCCAACGGATGTCCTTAGGGTCCATTGCAATGTACGTTTCTCATGGTTCATGTAATGATATTTATGGCGGGTCGTGCCTAGGAAATAATGTTGGTTTGACGTCCACATTGTATATACAATGTTGGTTAAATGTCCGCATTGTAACTCTCCTTAGGGCCCATTGATAGGTCCATACCCGTTGCTATTCATTGCCTTATAACATGCTTAGTATAATCTCATGACTCATGCTCATACGCATCATATGTATGCTTAATATGAGTAGTGACTGATCATAGCATATGCCATTGGGCAGACCACTTATGGGACCCGTTATGAGACAGAGTGCCCACATGATCGTACAGTACGCGCTGGATTTATGATGATTTGACGGCGTGATTCATACATCCTGCATATGTGTGACTTGATCACCGCACGCCCTAGGGACATCAGGGCCGTGGCTCCACAGGTACATCGTGGATGGCCGTATCGGATACCGAAAATACTTGATTCTAGCACTGTGGGCACTTAGGATGTCTTTGGGTGAAAGTCTCAGAACCTTTTTGGTACCAGGAGATGCTCCAACGTCTAGACCGAGTGGATACATTAGCGCCCGAGTGCCGAATACCAGTAGGCCGCGTCTCCTACTGTGTCATGGTCGGTTGGAAGGGGGTGTAGCCTTATCCGCCTGAGTGAGGGGGCTATAAGCTAGGCTGAGCTTGACCAGCTCGCAAATGAGTCCGCTATCGACGAGCCGGGTAGGGAATGGCAGACTACTGGTTAGGCGGATAGTGAGGTCTATTCCGCTTGCTTGACTGTGCAGCTGGGGAGGTGGCAGTCTCTGCGAAGTGTATTAGACCCCGGTGATATCCAGAGAGGAACTGTACTGATATATGTACTTGATGAGTACCGACTTGCTTGGATTGCATTTCGCATATGATATTCGGCCATGTAGGCCTTGCATTGCATCGGTGTGGCCGATGGCATTCATATCTCGCATCATGCCTTACATTACATAGCCTTGGTATATTCATGGACTTACCGCATACTTCCGTATTGTTTTGATACTGTACACTTGGCGTTTGCCTTACGCACACACTTACACCACCCTCTAAGCTTTTGTAAGCTTATGTAAGACCGCTGCGTGCAGGTAGCGTTGGACAGCAGTAGTGCTGAGGCAGGAGTGCATATCAGGACCTTTCTGGAGCTTTTTGATCACCTTGTATTTCCCTTTCTGCATTGTACTTAAAGATTTTGATATAGTGGATATGTGGTGATGTTGTTTTGTGACTTGGTTATGCTTGTGGTTATGCTCCATTATAAAAAAAAATTCATTCTGAAAATCCTCCTTGTAGGATCCCAGGATCGGAATCTGGCATTGGATTGTCAGGAGCCGAGAATGGGGCACTACGGAGGCTGTCGACACCGGATTCGGCAATCGAGATTCATGTGAATCCGATTTTCGGGTTTGGGGCGTGACACGATTGGACCGTGAAATGTGCGGAAATGACCGTGAAGTGGAGGATCATGACCGTGAAATGTGCCGAAATGATCATGAATTAACACGGAATAGGCGGGAATGATCATGGTATGCATGAAAATGACCGTGAAGTGAGGCGATTGGACTGTGAAATGTGCGGAAATGACTGTGAAGTGAAGGGGCATGACTGTGAAATGTGCCAAAATGACTGTGAATCAACACGGAATATGCAAGAATGACCGTGATATGCATGAAAATGACCGTGAAGTGAGACGATTGTACCGCAAAATACACGGAAATGACCGAGAAATGAAGGGGCATTGTCACACCTCAAACTGGGAAACCGGACTCACAAAATTTTCGATCGCTGAATCCGGCACCGACATCCTCCGTAGCACCCCATTCTCGGCTCCCAGCACTCATATACCAGGTTCCGATCCAAGATGCTACAAGGAGGATTTCTAACATGATTTGATTCATAATGAGCATAACCACAAGCATAACCCATGAACAATAACCACAAGAACACCATCAAAAAATTCACTATGATAAAAAACTTTAAGTACAATGCATAGGAAAGGAAAATACAAATAACAAAAACTCCAAATGCTCGACTGCACCCTCCTGCTGCTACTATGCTACGGCTGCATCCTGGCGTCACCTACACGCATCAATCGTGCATAAGCTTGTAGAAAGCTTAGAAGGTGGTGTAAGTGTTTGCACAATATAAGCGTGCTCAGAATGCAAGGTCAGAGAAATACAGAATCATACTAATGAATACATGAATGCAATCAACCGTACCAAGGTTATGCGGTACAAGATATGAATGTTATCGACCATATCCAGACCACGTGATGCGAGATGCAACTCAAGCATGTCAATCCTCATCATATATCAATACAGTTCTCATTCTGAATAATCACCGGGGTCTAGTACACTCTACGCCAGCTTGTCGTCCCTATCCGAACGTACAACTGGGAGAGTGAAAGAGACCTCACTATCCGCCTACCAATATCGAGCCCGACTCGTCGATAACAGACCTATTCCTCAAGCTGGTCAAACTCAACTTAGAAATTGCCCCCTCACTCAGGCGGGTAAGGTCACACCCCTTTCCAACCGACCACGACATAGTAGGAGATGCGACCTACTGGTATACGGCCCTCGCGCGCTCGTGTATCCACTCGGTCTCGACGTTGGAGTCATCCTCTAGTACCATCGGATTTAGGAATTTTCACCCAGGGACATCTATGGCGCCCTTATGCTAGAACCAAATATTTCTGATATCCAATCCAGCCACCCACGATGCGTCTGTGGAGGCTATGGCCCTGATGTCGCTAGGGCATACAATCATACAAATGCAAGTGCATGAGTCACGCTACCAGTCATGCAATAGTCCAACGTATACCATGCACTCATGTAGGGCAACTCCGCCTATCAGGGAGCCCATAAACATTCCACCGAAGGCATATGCTATGATCAGTCACTCCTTATATCAGTCATACATATGATGCGTATAATCATGAATCATGAATCTATACTAAACATGTATATAGAGATGGGCTTGTGTATAATGGAGATGGGCCTAGACGGCCTACTTACTACAAGTATGGGCCTATTAGTGGGCTTTAGGGAGAGTGATAATGCAGACATTTAACCAACGTTATCCTTACAATGTGGGCGTCAAACCATCATTGCTCCCAAGGCATAGGCCGCTATAAAGTTCAACACATATACCATGGTGAAATCACACTACAATAGGCCTTATGTACGCCTTATTGGGCCTCGACCCATGGGCCTTGAATACATCATAATGGGCCTCATAACATGGTTTCATATATATCAAAGTAGGCCCCAACAATGGGCCTATAAACACATCAAGATGGCCTACATACATGGGCCCATATATACCAAAGTGGGTCTCGACATTGGGCCTATATACATGCCAAGATGGGCCTAAATACATGAGCCCATATATATCAAAGTGGGCCTCAATAATGGGCCTAAAAATACATCAAGATAGGCCTAAACACAACAACCCATATACATCCAAGTGGGCCTCAATAATGGGCCTAAAAATACATCAAGATGGGCCTAAATACATCAGCCCATATGCATCCAAGTCGGCCTCAATAATGGGCCTAAAAATACATAAAGATGGGCCTAAATACATAGGCCCTTATTTACCAAAGTGAGCCTCATGCGAGGCCCGCCATAATGTTTATTTTCCTATCCAATCTGTTGATAAGGTCACATGAATGGGGGGCCCACCAAAATGTCTATTTTTCAGCCAACCTATTGATATGGTCACATGGACCAAGGGGGCCACTGTAATGTTTATTTATCATCTAACCTGTTGATATGGTCACATAAATAGGGGGCCCACCATAATATTTATTTATCATCCAACCTATACATAAGGTCACGTGGACCAGGGGGCCCACGGTGATGTTTATATGTCATGCAACCTATTCATAAGGTCACGTGGACCAGGGGGGTCCACGGTGATGTTTATTTTCCATACAACCCATTAATAGGGTCACAAGGGTCATGGGGCCCTTTGTAATGTACATTTGCCACCCAACCTATTTATAAGGCCACACGGTCAGGGGGCCCACAGGGATATGGTCCACAAATCCAGTCCACCCATTATGTGTGTCTCACTTGGTTGAGGGTCCAGACCAAGTTTCAGCCACATCTAAAATTTAGGTAGGCCCCACCAAGTGTTTTTATATGATTTAGGCATGTCTTCGCATGATTTAGATGGTATGGCCCACCTGAGTTCCGTTTACGGCTAATTTTTGGAGTAGAGCAGTTTTAGAATGGGGGCCCCACAAGGTACGGTGTTGATGTTCGAAATGCATCACAGTGGGGCCCCACGGCTGGGGCCGTGAGGGCCAGCCCGTCCGCCCCTAAGACGCTGCAGCGTCTCTGGTGTGTCAGCGGCAGCAGCACCTGCTGCCTAGTGTTGTTGTTTTTTTTTTTTTTGAAATAAGAAATTCTACAGTTTTACCCATGTGGGGCCTGCATCTGAAAAATTCAACCCGACCATTAGATTCTACGGCCTCTGATGGTCCAAATGAGACCAATATGCGACGTGTTTTTGGCGAACAGAAGAATCAAGGTGGGTTTTAATGGTTATAGCACTATTTCATATGGTATGGCCCACTGGATTATCAGATCAGCCTCATCTTTTTGCTCAACGCCTAAAATGAGTTGAGAAGTGAAATGAACGACGTGAATTATAAATATGCATCAAGGTGGGGCCTGCATGAGTGGCCCACCCCAAGCTCATTACACCCCCCAGCGTCAGTACACACTTCAATGCTAGCCACACTCCCTGATGGGCAACGTCCAGCGTCTCTGGACACTGGACGACTTGGAATAACACAGGTATCATGGTGGGTCCCTCATGGACATGGCCCACCATGTATGTATATTCATATTATTATTATAAAATATAAATATAATATATATTGTATATATATTTAGTCCAGCATGTGGATCTTCCCATCATCCCACCATGGAAGGTGGATTTCACCTAAAATGTGGTGGGCCACACCATTTGATGGATGAAGTGTATTTAACATGATTTGGTGGGGCCTACCTCATTTTAGGGGAAAGGAAAAGATAGAGAGAGAGAGAGAGAATCAAGAGAAATGGTGATAAAGAGGAGGGACCTCGCCACTATGGGCCCTCCATTGATACAACACATACATCAAGTGGGTCCCACAACAAGTGGACCTTTAAAATAAAAACAAACGTTGAATCACCTACCTTTAGGCCTTCTTTTTGCTCCCTTAGGCTTGTAAGCTCCTTGCCTTCTCTTTTAACTGTGGATGATGGACTTTTGATGGTGGGGATGAGAGATGAGAGGGTGGGCCACACTTGTAGTTTTTGGAAAAACTTGGAAATGCTTGGACATGGGATGTTGCTTGGGAGAGATTTTTGAGAAATGAGGGAGAGAGAGAGAGAAGTGATGGGATGATAAGGATGGGTGATGGATGGAGAGATGTGTTGTAAGAAGAGGTACGGGTTGAGTTGAAAATGAGGGATGGTGAGAGGAGAGAGAGAGTTGACTTTTGAAATGGGAAGGGATGGGTTGTTGTACTTGGGTATGGCTTATACTTGACATGAGTGATCGATTAATTGATGGGACATCTCGTAGAGATTCCCTCGTAATTCGCAACGCGCGGTGTTTTCTTAAATTGAACGCGGGTCTACATCTTCTACCCTGGGTATCGGTTCGGTGCGCGAGTCGCGGCGTTAGTCGTCGCGGTCGCTAAGGTATAAGTTTCGAATTTAGCCGACTATGACATACAGGTCTCGGCTTAGGATCGTGCGCAAACGTCAGAAACTGGTCGAGGATTGCCGAATTTCGACCAGAAGGACCGCAGAGGCCAACGGAACGGTACGGACTAGGACACGGGTCTTATAGGCATGACCGTGAAATGCGCCGAAAGGACCGTGAATCAACACGGAATTGGCGGGAATGACCGTGATTTGCATGAAAATGACCATGAAGTGAAGCGATTGGACCGTGAAATACGCGAAAATGATCGTGAAGGGGCATGACTGTGAAATGTGCCGAAATGACCGTGAATCAACACCGAATATGTGAGAATGACCGTGATATGCATGGAAATGACCGTGAAGTGAGGCGATTGGACCATGAAATGCGCAGAAATGACCGTAAAGTGAATGGACATGACCATAAAATGCGCCGAAATGACCGTGAATCAACACGAAAAAAGCGGGAATGATCATGCTATACATGGAAATGACCATGAAGTGAAGCGATTGGACAGCGAAATGCGCTGAAATGACTGTGAAGTGAAGGGGCATGACCGTGAAATGTAAATGATCGTGAATCAACACGAAATAGGTGAGAATGACCGTGATATGCATGGAAATGATCATGAAGTGAGGTGATTATATCGAGAAATGCACGGAATGACCATGAAGTGAAGGGGCATGACCGTGAAATGTGCCGAAAGGACCGTGAATCAACACAGAATAGGCAGGAATGACCATCATATGCATGGAAATGACCGTGAAGTGAAGCGATTTGACCATGAAATGTGCGAAAATGACCGTGAAGTGTAGGGACATGACCGTGAAATGCGTCGAAATGACTATGAATTAACACAGAAAGACAGGAATGACCGTGATATGCATGAAAATATCATGAAGTGAGGCAATTGGATCTTAAAATGCGCAAAAATAACCGTGAAGTGAAGGGGCATGACCGTGAGATGTGCTGAAATGACCATGAATCAACACGAAATAGGCGGAAATGACCGTGAAGTGAAGCGATTAACCGTGAAATGCATAGAAATGACTGTCAAGTGAAGGGAATTGACCATGAAATGCATGGAAATGACCGTGAATCAAAATGGAATAGCTGGGATTGACTGTGAAATGCATGGAATTGATCGCAAAGTAAATGAAATGAATGAAATTGACCTCGAACTGATTGAAATTAATTGCGAAGTGAATGAAATGAATTTTTGACCATAAATCTGATGAAATCTTGAAAAATAACTAGGTTGGTTGGTTAAAGTAGCTTCTTCTACCCCAAAATCATATAGGGTACGTCAAGAAACTAATTTTGGTTTAAAAGATATTCTTGTTAAATGAATAAAGAAATAAATGAAAAAAAATAGAATTTTTTTTTATATGCTTATATTTACATATTTATGTAAATATGCATTAAAGAAAATTGTAGGTAAAATAATTTTCTCCATGTAAAAAAATAAAATAAAATTTCATAAACTGGCACAGACTACAGTTATGGTTATGGTTATAATCCGTAGCTATTGGTCAAACTACCTACGATATATATCGAATACTTTTCGATATGTATCGAAAATTGTAAGATTTTTGAGGCAAACTTGCTAGATAATTTTGGACCTTTTTCGATTAATCGAAAGACCTTCGATACATATCGAAAGACATATCAAAAGACCTTCAATACATATAAAAGGACATTGAAACGATACGGTTTATAGCTATAACCGTAGCTACAGAAAACACTATAGCTATACATTCCTGGTCTATTTATTTATTATTATTTTATTTTTTACTATTGTGATCCCCACCACTTTTTGTGGGTCTTATTATGAGGTATGTGTTATATCCAAACCGTCTATCTATTTGATGAACTTGTATTAAGGCTTAAGACGAAAAATAAGACAAATCTAGCTATCAAGTGGACCACACTGTAAAAGGTTGTGGAGGATTGAACGTCTACCATTGAAACTGTTTTGGAGGTCACAGAAGTTTTGGATTATTATGAAATTTATTTTTCTTCTTCATTTATGCCTTTGTGACCTCGTGAATAGATTGGATGGAAAATAAATGTTATGGTGGGCGTTACAAAGATTTTAACGGTAAAAATTAATTTTTCCGTTGGTCTTTGTAGCATGGTCCAGTTGATCTCTCGATATAATATATTTTTTTGATAAACGCTGTGGATATAATAAATACGTAACTGTGGGGCCTGTAACTTTGATAGCTTTTGAACCGTTCGTACAACTCAGAGTTCGAGGAGTGTCGGTGCTCGTCTTCGAGCACCGCCGATCCGCTTGAAGGAAAAAGGAGGGGGTATTTTCGACCTTTGAAGACGAGCACCGCCGATCCGCTTGAAGGAAAAAGGAGGGGGTATTTTCGACCTTTGGCAAGTTATCCGTACATTTAGGGCTTACTTTTGCAAGGTAAAATAAGTTGGGCTTGGTCTCGTAAATGAGTCGTACAGTCGTAAATTTCTCATTTTTTGGCGGGTAGAAAAATTTGATGCTCCGATAGAGTCTGATGATTCACACTCATGCACATAAATTTGTACACGTGGAATATACTTACCTAAAAAAAAACTGTACAAATAGTGGTATATTTTAGAGGTGGATCCTAACCATGCAATATTACTTAAACTATGATGTTATATATCTGATTTGGGAATATGTAATGAACGGTTTAAATGGATGATTTTAAACGGTCCAAATTCAAAACACAAATGTCCATTAATCATAGGTCTGGATCACTTAATGCCTCCATCTACATCGTGTTCAACTTTTGACGGTTTGATTTGAACTTTGAACGAGTATATTTTTCTGTACAACTTGTGTGTGCTTGAGTACGGAACATCACTCTCTTAAAGTGCATCAAATAACTACTCGTAAGTCCCAACCGTGGCTACTGGGAAATCTAATCGTACCGAGTAAACTTTGTTGGGCCCACCGTAAATTATGTAGTTTATCCACGCCGTCCATCCTTTTCTCCATATCATTTTAATAATTGAGCCCAAAATAGAAGCATATATAAGGCTCAAGTCTATCATACCACAAGAAACAGTAGGAATAATGATTTCAACGGTTGAAATCTTCCTAATGCATACAGTAATATTTATTTTTCATCCAACCTGTTCATAAGAAAGACATGAATGAAGGTAAAACACATATATCATCTTGATTCAAAACTTCTCACAAGAACTTTTCAACGGTAGATGGACATCCGATTCAAATTGTTTCCTATAATGTGGTCCATTTGAGCTTTGGATATGTTTCATTTTTGAGCTCAACTCCAAAAATTATCTAATAAAATAGATGAACAAAGTGCATAACATAACTCAACTCAAGCTGGCTAAACTAGGGAACTCACTTCTTTGGATAGGTAATGGCGGATCATTGATCGGATGGTTGGACTAGAAATTCTCGCTGTTCCTGATGCAATATCCTGAAATTTCTGTCCACTAGTACATACACGAATTGAGAACTGAATTGTCATGGATGCGTTATCCGAAATTCCTGCGCATGAGCATAAATATGAACTGATTTGTCTAGGTTAGGGGCCATTAGATTAAAAAGTTACGGATAGTTTAGATGTTTATAATTTATTTTAATTGTAAACGCATTATATTTAAAAAGAGTTTAAATTATAATTAATTTATATGCTATTTCGTTGAGTTTTAAATTGATAATCTATTTACATGTTAATAGATTGTGTGTTTGAGTAGCCAAATAACCATCATGAGTAAAGTAAGTATTCATATCATAAAGTTTGGGTAATGAGCCTTTTAAAATTTACAAATCACAATAAAAAAGATTTAATTTTTAAGATTTATTTATTTTATTAAGGACTTAAGAGAGCATTAACATGTACAAGTACTAAATAGATTATATGTCTTCCACCCATCTAAATGAGCCCCAAATGTAATATAGAAGTGTTTAACAGTAATCTTGAAGAACCACGTGAAACTCCCGGGACACAATATTTACTTTGATTTAAAACATTACTAGGATATTGAAAAAAGAAAACATTTTCCAACTTTGGTTTGTATCTCTTTTTTCTATAGTTTTAAATCAGGGTGAAAATTGGTCCGGTAGTTCCATGGGATGCTTACATCAAATGGGCCGTTCGGATTAGAGGATTATCACACGTGTGAAAAAATGCCCACGTGCGCAGGTGCGTATAAGTGAGCGTGCCTTACAGAGTAACGTTAAACCGCTCGAAAAAAAGGTAGATGAAAGCCTAGGAGGAGGAGAGTGAAGGCCGTAATTGCAGAGAGAGAGAGAGATCGCAGAGACGGAGAGAGATTGCAGAGAGGGAGGGGGAGAGAGAGAGAGCTTGGGATGGAGAGACGAAACCTTCGATCCCCTTTTTATGGAAGCTTATCAACGGTGGTTGTTGGTGCGGTAATAATGGAGCTCTGATGCGGTAATAGTGTTGTAGGATGTGGATTGGCTGAACTGCTGCAAGGCTTTCTGGAGTTACTTCAATGGCTGGTGCTTCTTCTTCACTGGCTGGAGCTTCATGGCTATAATGGTGGTTGGTGGGTTGGTGCGTTTCTCCCTCTTCCCCTCTTTTTAAAAATCCGACCGTTGAGCCTGTAAGTGACTTACAGGGACGTGACTTCTCACCCCCATCCCTCTGCAGTTTTTTGGTAGATTTGCCTGTAAGTGACTTACAGGTGATTTTTCTCCCCCAAACGTGACTTCCCTGTAAGTCACTTTCCACTTACCCATCCAAACAGGCCCAAGGAAATAGACGAAACTGACATCAACAACCCCTTACAATTTCCTCCTTTCTAACCATTCCCCGCCACCTCCCCTCATAAATTCATCCAAAATATCAGCAAAAATTCGAAGATTACATGATTTCAAAGATAGCCCTCAACCTTCCTTCTCATCTTACCCTCAAATTCTTGAAATTCTATGTGAATTCTGGTGATCTGCAACGTGCACGACACCTGTTCGATCAAATTCCTGAACCTGACCTCCGTGCGCAGACCATCTTGATCACTGCCTACACCAATTGGGGCTTCCCGAAGGAATCCCTTAAACTCTACCGCAAATTGCAAAACAAGAAAATCAAACCCAATAGGTTGGTTCTGTTGTCAGCTGCAAGGGCATGCACGGCTTCATCAGATATTATCAAAGCGAAAGAGATTCACGAAGATGCAGTTAGATTTGGGTTTGGCTCAGGCCTTGTCTTGGGAAATGCATTGATTGATATGTTTGGGAAATGCAACTCCATTCAAGCTGCGGGGAAAGTTTTTGATGATCTGTCTGTTAAAGATGTGGTTTCTTGGACTTCGATGGCTGTTGGTTATTCAAATTGTGGGCTTCCAAGAGAAGCCCTATGGGTTCTCCATGAAATGGGACTGAATGGAGTGAGACCGAATTCAATTACAGTGTCATCCATTCTGCCTACTTGTTCGCATTTGAAAGCTTTGAATGCAGGGAGAGAGATTCATGGGTTTGTAGTGAGGAATGGGATGGGAGATAATGTGTTTGTGAATAGCGGGCTTGTGGATATGTATGCTAAATGCTTAAGCACGTGGCAAGCACGGAATGTTTTTGATAACATGCCTCGGAGGGATATCGTCACATGGAACGTGATTCTAACCACATATTTCTTGAATGGGGACTGGAATGAAGCTTGCAAGCTCTTTGATCGGATGAAAATAGAAGGGGCTAAGGTGAATTCTGCTTCATGGAATGCTATGATCGCTGGGTGCACCCAGAATGGACTGAATGAGCAAGCATTTGAATTGCTTGCCCAAATGCAAGATTCTGGGTTCGAGCCTAACCAAATCACTATCGCCAGTGTCATGCCTGCTTGCACCAGTTTGGAAAGCCTAAGAGGGGGCAAGGAAATTCATGGGTATAGCTTCAGGCATTGTTTTATGGAGGATGTAGTCATTACAACGGCTTTGGTCTTCATGTATGCTAAATGTGGGGACTTAGGGATTCCTCGAAGAACTTTTGATAAAATGCCTAGAAAAGATACAGTAGCTTGGAACACCATGATCTTGGCAAATTCTATGCATGGACATGGTGTCAAGGCTCTGTCACTTTTTCATGGAATGATAGGTTCAGGCATTAGGCCTAATTCTGTCACTTTCACTAAAATGCCTAGAAAAGATACAGTAGCTTGGAACACCATGATCTTGGCAAATTCTATGCATGGACATGGTGTCGAGGCTCTGTCACTTTTTCATGGAATGATAGTTTCAGGCATTAGGCCTAATTCTGTCACTTTCACGGGTGTTCTTTCTGGTTGTAGTCACTCACGACTTGTCGATGAAGGTCACGCTATCTTTAATTTGATGAGCAGGGACCATGGGGTTGAACCCGATGAAGATCACTACTCTTGCATGGTTGATGTGTTTAGCCGGGCAGGCTGCCTCGAAGAGGCATATGGATTTATCCAAAAGATGCCACTTGAACCTACTGCTGGAGCTTTGCTCAGTGCCTGTAGAGTATATAAGAACGTCAAGCTAGGAGCAATTGCAGCAAAACGTCTGTTCGATATTGAGCCAGACAACCCAGGGAACTACATACTGTTATCGAACATTTTTGTGGCAGCCAAATTACCGGATGATGCGTCAATGGTTAGGAAATTGATGAGAGACCGAGGCATTATGAAAATGCCTGGGTGCAGTTGGATTCAAGTAAAGGATAAAGTATACACTTTCACCGCAGGTGATAAGAGAAGTGCCTAGAGCAATGAAATCTATGGTTTTCTTGATGAGTTAGGTGAGAAGATGAGACTCATTGGTTATGTGGCCAACACTGGTTTTGCTTTGCAGGATGTAGATGAAGAGGAGAAAGAAGAGGGTTTGAGCAGCCACAGTGAGAGGCTTGCGGTTGCTTTTGGAATCCTTAACTTGAATGGGGGATCGACAATTCGGGTATTCAAGAACTTAAGGATATGCGGAGACTGTCATAATGCTATCAAGTTCATTGCCAAGATTGTCAGGATGCAGATCATCGTGAGGGATGCTATGAGATTTCACCATTTCAGAGACGGGTCTTGTTCTTGTCATGACTTTTGGTAACGCGTAGATCTGATTGTGGGGATTGACTGATTTGCCAACAATATAACGTTCATGGAAAAGATCTTTGCCGTAAGTTAATCACGATGGATTCTACATGTTTTTTCCATTTTAGAGACGGGCGTTGTTCCTGAAGGAGTTTCATTGTATTTAAATTTTGGACTGCCAAGTTCTTCTGAGGGGAATTACGGGGAAATATCAGTAATTTTTCAAAGGTGAACAAGATTCAATTACCATGAATGATCTTGGGAAGAAAAGAAATATTCAATGATCTTCATTGCCAATGTGAAAACCTGTTCACTAGTTCAGTCGGGAAAGATATTGGAACCTGAGACCTCAATGTTGAGACATGCTGGCTACTACTAAGCTACAGGCTCTAGCCAAGAGATGAGGAGATCAATGTAGAATTTTATTAGTTCAATACTAGCTTATCACAATCTGTTTGAGGACTCGAGCAATGACAAGCAAACTTCCAATGTCCATGATACTAGCTTATCGAGGACCCAACCAATGACAGATGAACTTCCAATGTCCACTCACGAACAGGTCCAAGAACACATGCCATTACAACTAGTGTAGTGCTTCATAATTTCAATCAAACACTAACCAATCCCATATAAGCATCCCATGTCTCACCTTCTACACTCACAAGGAGTAAGCATTTAGCACCAAGTCATGTTCTGGATAGCATGTCCGAGCCATGCCATCGATGTTTTCTTCGACTAGCTATTCTGTTCATTGTTTGTTAAACACCCTAGAATAGATGATCAAGTTTTAAAGAATAATTGTCCTTCAATTTCCCGGTGCCTGTGCATAAATTGCCAAGACAAACCATGGACAACTTGTTTGCCAAGCAATCATAAGAATTAAGATGACTCCAAATAAAACGTCAAAGAACGTGCCCAACATGTCTCCAGCTCCTCTCCTCAAGTGACTTGGTAGAGACATTCCCCAACAAGGCATGAACATGGACTTCCTGGTCCCATGGACTGCATAATCAGCCTTGGAGTTGAAAACCTCCCTAGGGGAGAGAGATTCATATACTGATTGCAGTTTGGCTGATCGGATTCAGACCTTGGCAAATCAAGTAATTTCCAAATGCAGCACTTAGACAATCTTTCCAAATGGAGCCCTCATACAATCTAACCACCTGAGGCAGAGAGAGGCTTGATCCTGATTCCTGAAATGGAATTTCTATTTCCTTTGGGCAGGTGATCTTGATACAGAATGGAATTTATTCATCCTACTTAGCAGGTCAAGCTCTGTTGCCTCGATTCAATAGTGTTTTGTTTGCTCACTAAATAGTCTCTATTTAGTTCAAATCAGCATTCTGTGCAGGCGGGGGGCACTGGCTTAGCCTGACCACTGTAGGGCATTGTAGGCTACAAATTTTTTTATGCCTTCAATAAAGAATTTTCACCGTGAAATTATAATACATTTTCAAGCGAAAATACTTGAAAAAATGGGTTCTAACTAGTAGGGGAAGTTAACATACCACCGAATGTAGGTGTTCAGTCCTCATAAGATGGCAGCATCATCCAACTGCATGTAATTCACTTCTACTAACCATATCCGCATGCTAACACATATCACCTACAACCATATAAACCCAAGGCATAAATCTGCTCTGTGCCTATATCATTCAAATGTCATATGTTCTAGACTGAACTTTGGCAACTACATGGCTATAACTTATGGTACACTGGATCATTTCTCATTTGAAAATATTGTATATGGTCCAACTAAACATAACTTAAATTGTGGGGCTCTGCACCCAATTATGATGTGTAACGGATGTCCACCATGCCTATCAAATGCCTACTCCCCCAATCTAAAAACCTAAATTTATTTGATTAACAAATTAGATATGCCACACAATAGGGGAATAATTGAGAGTGGAACTTATTGTTTGTGAGGAATGTTGTTCAGAAATTTGACTCATTAATTGTGAGCATCATATCTAAAGTTAATTTTAGATGTTTTAAGCATGATTTTATAATATCCTATAGCAGCCCACTTGTAGACTTAGATTTTGGAAGCAGATTGTGTGATGACCCTAATACAATGTAGTTCAGTGGTGTTAGGATGCTTGTTGTGACTTAACAACTTTCAAACATGCATTGCGTGGTTTATTTACGTGTTCCAATCAAATCCTGTGACTCTCAATAGCATTAAGCTAAGTGTTGTGTTTCAAGTACTCATTTGTGTCCTCAAACTTAGTTGTATGCAGTTACATTTTCTTTCTTTCTTTTTGTATTTTTACGTGTCTAGGCTTTGTTTGGGTGTGCAAGTGAATGAATCGTGAACAGTCTTTTTAATTAATAGGAAAAATGAAAACAATGATTTAATCTTTCAAAAAAGAAGAAAACAAAAATAATGATTTCCTAGTATTCTTGACAAGCAGCTCTCAGATTGCATTTACTGTCATCTCAACTCCAACTTGAGAGGAAGGTGATTGCAATTGCAAATTGGATCCTAGTCCTTCGATATGAATGAGTACAAAGAAAATCATAATTCGGTTCTTTCTGCTAAACTTTACAATTCAATTTGATAACAAACCAGTGGACTTCTAGTCTAGACTCTAGAGATTGTTGTAATGTAACCTGCACTCTCATGTGAGATACAGATAGAGCACTGAACTGGTATAAGATTGAAATTAGATTGTGTTAGTAATCCTGTGATTTTATCTTTCCGTGTGGATTTTGAACTTCAAACAGCATTTTGGACAATTTGAACTTCAAACAACATTTTGGATAATTTGAACTTCCCATAAACTTCTCTACTGATTAAGAACCTTATTAAGATCCGCTTCAGATTGAGCTTGATTGTTCTGGGGCAAGTCACCCCTACCTTTGTTTCAGGAATTCATATCCCTTTTTTAATTTAATGAATTTCAGTTTTCCTTTCAATATATATATATATATATATATATATATATATATATATATATAAAGGCAAAGCCCCACATTAGTAGGGACCAGTGGTGCTCCTTGTTGAGATCATGGATTTGCTCCCACTGCTTACTCCGTCTGCCCTTGAGATGATTCTTGATTTAAATCCCAAAATCTAAGTCCAACTGCTGTATCACGACTCTTAAGCTCAGAAGTTAATTAAGAGTGCCGTTTGGGTATAAACTGTATAATGTGAATCATGGTTCGTGGCGCTTCCATGGTGGACCTGATGCAATTATTTGGGTCTTTTGTTTTGGGTTACTTTGTTGTAGCAGTCCTATCATATCTTCTCTTTTTATTCAAAATTTTCTATTACTGATCAACATAAAAATAAAGAAAACAGAACCTTTTCAAAATAAAATAAAATAAAGAGAAATAGACTAATCCATACAAACAAGTAAAAAGAGAGAAAAAAAAGACACTTTTGGGGCGGTGGAGAAAACAGAATCCACATTTTGCAAGTTCTCGTTTTCCTACTTTCTATTATCCAAATCACACTTTCTATGCTCTAAATCACACAGAAAGGAAAGAAAGGGATGAGCGATCGAGAATTGGAAGGTCTTAACTTGTTACTCGGACAAAGCATCCTGTTCTCCTAGGAAAGTAATCTATGAAAATGGCAAGCAAACAAAAATATATGCTGAAAACTCTTACCTTTCATCAACTTCTGTACTGGTAGCAGAATGTATCATGGTGTTGCTAGCCTGACCATTTCTATGAATTTTGGGTGTATTACTATTGTCAGTGAATGCATATGCTGTTATAGGGTGCATGATCTACTTGTTCCCATTGTTGTTTCCTTGATCATATCAGTTGGATTTATGTACATTATTAAGAGCTGTATGTGAAGTAATGATTATAATTTCCACTTATAGCATGGTTTCAATGATTGCTTTGCTGCTTTATCTTAGTTTCTGATTTGAATTTGAAACTTTTTGCAGTGAGTTTTGGTCCATAGAATGAAGAAGAAAAGCTTGCTTGAAGTTTCAAGTTGCAAACTCATGTACTGAAAGGAACCCTATCATCATTTTATCAGTACATTTTCCAGTTTGATTTTTCCATATCATCAGTGGGCCCCACAGAGCTTTTTGCTGCACCGCCTCCCTACCAAGTAGTAATAGGAAACTTTCCACTTCATACATTTCCCCTCCCTCCAAATCCCACCCGTTGAAACCACCCAAACTCCCAACAGTCAAATTTCAATCTCCATTCAAATGCTTCCATCTCCAAACCATGTTCCCTCTTCCAAAACATATACCCCTTGCTTCCCGCGTCAAATCCAACCTCTTCCTTCTCCTATCCCTCCACACTGCCTCTCCTGCCAATACCAACCAAAATCCCAAATTCAAATTCCCCACTCAGCCAAACCTCCATTCCCTTCTAGCCAAATGCACATCCATTAAAGAACTCAAACAAATCCATGCTCACATCATCCAGATCGGATATCAAAAGAAATCCTCATGGCTGGAAAGCTCATCGCTTTCTGCGCCACCTCCCAAATGGGTGATCTTTGCCATGCCCAGTTGGTTTTTGATCAAATAGCTAAACCTAACCGATTCATGTGGAATAGCTTGATAAGAGGCTATTCTAATAGTAGTAACCCTAGAGAATCGATCTTCCTCTATTCTCGAATGATGGGGGCGGGCTTCACACCCAACGAATTCACATTCCCATTTGTTCTCAAGGCTTGCTCTGTCGAATCTGCTTTCAGGGAAGCGATTGGAATCCATGTTCATGTGGTCAAGCTCGGGTTCGGATCGCAAGTTTTCGTGCAGAATGTGCTCCTCCATGTTTATGCAGTTTGTGGGTTGATTCAATCTGCTCGCCAGTTGTTCGATGATCTCTCTGAGAGAAGTCTTGTTTCTTGGAATTCAATGACTGGTGGCTATTCTCGACTGGGTTGCTGCAAGGAAGCTTTTTCTCTTTTTCGAGCCATGAGGGATTCAGGTATGGAACCTGACAATTTTACCTTAGTTAATCTCCTTTCTGTTTGTTCAGAAACGGGTATTTCCGATATGGGTAGATTCCTACACTTGTACATAGAGATAAATGGGGTGGAAACTGATTTATTTGTCAAGAACGCTATGGTGGATATGTATGCCAAGTGTGGGGATTTGGTCTCTGCACAGACATTATTTGATAGAATGCCTGAGAAGAATGTGGTTTCCTGGACTTCCATGGTGGGGGCATTTGCTCAACATGGGTTCTTGGATCTTGCACGTTGTGAATTTGATAAGATGTCTGAGAAAAATGTAGTTTCTTGGAATGCAATGATTTCTTGTTATCTTCAACAAGGTCTATTTCAAAAAGTGTTGGATCTATTTACCGAGATGGAAGCTTTGGCAGTTCAACCCAATGAGGCTACATTGGTGAGTGTTCTTACAGCTCGTAGCCAACTTGGTGATTTGATGACAGGAAAGAAAAGCCACATGTATATTCGCAATAACAACATACAACCTAGTGTCACATTATGTAACTCGCTTATAGACATGTATGCGAAATGTGGTCCTGTAGATGTTGCCTTACATCTCTTTAGACAGATGTCTGAGAGGAATGTGGTGTCGTGGAATGTTATGATTGGTGCCCTGGCAATGCACGGCTGCACTCTCAATGCTATCGATCTCTTCACCAGGATGCAAAATGATGGTGTACCACCAGATGGGATTACCTTTGTCGGCGTGCTATGTGCTTGTAGCCACGGCGGTTTCTTGGACATTGGTCGACATTACTTCGATACTATGAGTCTTGTCTATGGGGTTCCTCGAGAAATAGAACACTATGCTTGCATGGTCGATCTTCTAGGACGAGGAGGGTGTTTGCAGGAAGCAGTCGAGTTAATAGGAGACATACCAATGAAGCCTGATGTTGTTGTGTGGGGTGCCCTGCTTGGGGCCTGTAGGATTCATGGCAATATGGAGATTGGAAAGCAAGTACTAAAACAGCTGCTAGAGTTGGAGCCTCTTGATGGTGGAGGGCTGTATGTATTAATATCAAACATGTTTTGTGAGGCTAACCGATGGGAAGTTGTGAAGAGGGTGAGGAAGCTGATGAAGGACAAGGGGATTAGAAAGGGGAGAGCTCTTAGCTTGATTGAAATTAATGGTGATGTTCATGAATTTGTAGTTGAAGACAAAAGGCATAGAATTTCAAGCCAGATCTACTTGATGCTAGATCGATTAACAGATCACATGAGGTGCATGGGGTATTTGTTCAACACATCTAGAGCATTTTTTAATGTAGACGAATGAGGACAACTTTACATCCCATTGTAATATCCTACCATTCTTGTCTATATTTAATACAAATGATGATTAAGGCAAAGTTGAGTGCTTTAGATTTTTTTTTTTTTTTTTTTTTTTTGTGGGGGGGGGGGGGGTGTTCTTGGTAGATTGTGGGGTTTGGTTCTCACCATTGGATGGAACATGTGTGATCGGTCTGAGCCCTTCATTAAGTAGTGCAACAATCCGAACATGCCATATGCCAAAAATCAAGGTAGTAGACTTGTGAGCTATACAAATCTGTTGAATTTGGATGGTTGGACGTTTTCTTCTTCCAACTGCCCATTTTTCTCAACGTGTGTGTTTTGCCTAATCAGTAGAGGCCTTTTTTTTTTTAATCCGGTAACTGCTTCAGGCATGTTTACAGTTTACACTACTTGATGAATGGTCAGATCTTTGGCATGTGTGCTATCTGATGGTGGGATTGAGGCCTACATAGTAGCTGCGATGCAGGGCCTTGCATTATATCAAAATCACACTTAGGGTGCATGTGGATGCACAACTAAATTGAGTTGCGGTTATTCATTATTATTCATTAGAATAATCGTTACCATCATAGCCTTATCTGAACCACTTACAGTTGGATTTAAGAAACTTGTTTTGCCTAAAGTTCTTTCCTCAGTAGGTGAACGAGCCTTCAAATCCCTCCTCGCTACCTCAATCCAAGTCTATTTTGGTTTTCCTCTCATCCTCTTTACAGGAATTTTTGCACATGACTGACGTTGCTCCATTTTTCAGTTCAATTGAGAGGAAATGATCAAATCATAATGATAGTTTTGTTATCATGATGGGAAACTTAATCCATCCAAGTTTTATACTGTACATATGGCATTTGCTTATGACAATCCTAACTTTTCATTCATCAGACACCGAAAATCAGAGTGATGGGGCAATGAAAACCTTTTAAAAATGTTAAAAGAAAAATTAGAGAATGGGTCACCTACAGCCATGGTCAGCTAACTTAATCTATAGCCCATCTTCACAATAAAATTTTCAAGAAAATTCGAAAGGCATAAAAGAAAGGGTTGTACCACTGGGCCAGTTGGAGGTGATAAGGTATTTTGAGTTAAACCTGGATATGGTTGTTGTGAATTTTCAAAATAAAAGGATTGTTATGTCTCTTGGTTGTGTCTTCTGTTGACTCCTGGTTGTGTCTCATGGTGCCATTTAGTGACTAGTTAGTCTTTTAGTGAATAATGTGGTGGAAAGTTAAAACCAAATCAAGAGACGCTATGAAAAGACATGTAATTATGGGTGTGTATCTGTTCAGGTTGACTAAATAGCCACATTCAAGAGTTTCCAAGTGTCATTTCTAACTTTATAAAAAGCCATTCTTGATCAAAGGGAATGAATCAGGAATGTTTTTTTTAATTATTATTATAAATTCATTCGCAGGTTGACGCTCTGAAGAATGCTGATCTGTTGTTTCTAGGGGTTTGAGCTGTTCTGCTATGTCAGCAGATCTCTCAGTTTCGGTTTTCTGTTTTCTGTTTTTGCTTTCCCCGTGTTTCAGTTCTCTCTTCTTTTCAATATAATCATCTTTCAAAAAAATATCCTTCTCGTTACTTTCGTATCGTAAATAGGCTGTTCAAAAATTGATGTTTGATCAAATTGTGTTCTTCGTATAAAATCAATTTTTAATTTTTTACTTAGGCGAAGTGTGGACAGATAAGTGTATTGTGAATTTCTGGTTGGTATTCTCTTCAATTTTGCTGTAGACACTAATCTTGTGATGAAAAAAGTGGCTTGATTTATCCTGAAAGCGAATTTGCCAGCAACCTCCTTGCGAACCAGTTTAATTATTGGTAGGGGGCAAATATTACTTTAAAGATACTTACAAATGGGATTCAAGCCTACTACCAATTTTCCTACTTCAATTCTAACAACAGGTTGAAATGCACAGTGAAAATGCACTGCCAGAAAATGTACTACCTCAATTCTACCTTGTTGGTACCCTTGTTGAATTCTAAGTTTCACTCCTGCTTCAAGTGGCTTGGGACAATGACACATTTCGTATGGATTATATCGTAGATGTCCTTGGCCTTTCTATGCATGTGTAATCTGTCTGATTTTGAACTATGATTCGTAGAAGTGGGCTTACATTTAGCCATCCAACTCATTCATCTATTCGACCATTCAATTGATGGGGGCAATACCCTGAAAATCAATCAGATGTGGAAATCCTAATCTTTCACTGGGGAGCATAAAGATTAATGGTTAATTAAGAAAGATATTAACAATATTCTAAGTCAGGTTTGAGGGGACAAAGCCCAGCTAAACATGTTTTTTTTTTTGGTTTTTTAATCCATTTATGTGTGTTTGTATCCGCCTCATTGCAACAGCCACAACCAGATCATCACCTGACAATCTTATCACAACCACTCTGGACGAATTTTAAGTGGGTCAGGTTGTGTTAGAGCCTAATGGGTCATGGGTTGGATTTGGTCTTGGGCAAAGCCCAAGCCCGAACACGTGAGGTCTATTAGTCAAACCATCAAATGACCATCTATTCTCTGACAAAAAAACATTCCATTCATTGAATCAAGTGGTCACGGTAGAAGGGTCAATCTTCATATTCCTATAGAAAAAAAAATGTTTTCATTGTCATCCAAACGCCAGGCCCCAGTTTTTGTATATATTTTCTTTCTTTCTTTCTTTCTTTTTTAAATTTTATTTTACTATGTCCATGTTTCTCTCTACAAGCAAACATGAATAGATCTCTTAGCATTTTGGACCTTATTTTTGTTGATTTTCCAGTTAGTCAAGATTAGTCTTTTTTATGTGTCTGTAACCGTCTAATTTTTGTTGTGCTGATAATATTATATGAAGGCTGGAATAATATTGAGACTAGTCCCATTTCCACTGTTCTTGTTGTGGGCCCTGTTGATTGACGATTTATCTGAGTCGACTCTAACCCAGTTAAGTTCCATACGATTCAACACCATAACTCAATAGTGCAAATAGGCTCGACTCAGATAAATCACTCAAGATTAAAATGAGTTAGTTGGAGTCCCTGGTTCTGAAAAACAAGGTGGGTCTGACTGTTGATTGGGTCATGGCCTGAATATTGCTTCAGTGGGACAATCTGAGGCGACTCTGACTGGTTCGTGAGTCTATTTGGACCCGACACCAATTAGGTCCGACTTGGACAAGTCACTACCGACATGTGTAGCAGCTTGAACGAGTTGGTCCGAGTCCCTTACTGAAAAAAGAATTGTGGGTCCCACCGTGATTTATATATTTTATCCAATCCGTCCATCCATTTTATTAGATAATTTTAAGGCTTGAGCCCGAAAATGAAGCATATCCAAGGCTCATTTGGACCACACCATAGGAAACAGTGTGAATTGAACGTCTACCATTGAAAAATTCTTGGGGGCCATAGAAGTTTTTGATAAAGATGATATTTGGTTTTCCCTACATCCATGTCTGTGCTATCTTATGAACAGGTTAGATGACAAATAAACATCACTGTGGGCCCTAGCAAGGTTTCAACGGTGAAAATCATTATTCCCACTTGAGCTTTTGATATGCTTCAATTTTGGGCTCAACCCCTAAAATGAGCTAGAAAAACGGATGGACGGTGTGGATAAACAACATACATTCATAGTGGGCCCAACAGAGTTTACTCATTACGCAATCCAATTTTCATATGAGCCCTCCAATGACAGGACCTTTATCTTGTTTAATGTTCTGCAATGGTAGTTAGTTCATTTGGTGCAATATCCGAAATTCCTGCGCATGAGTATAGATACGAACTGAATTGTCTAGATTAGGGGCAACTAGATTAAAAAGTTAAGGGTAGTTTGGATGTTTATAAATTTTTTTTTTTTTTTATTGTAAACGCATTATATCTAAAAGAGTTTAAATTATAATCAATTTATATGCTATTCCGTTAAGTTTTGAAGTGGTAATGTGTTTACATGTAAATAGATTGTGTGTTTGGCTAGCCTTAAAGTATGTACAGTGAATAAAGTAAGTATTTATATCATAAAGCTTGGGTAGTAAACCTTCCAAAATTTGCAAACCACAATAAAAATTATTTGATTTTTTTAGAGACCTAATAGAGCATCAACAGGTGCACTCACTTATAGTAAGTTACGCTTTTAGGGAGTTCGAGTTAGAGTTTGATTCTGAAACTTCTTCATGATATCATTATTAGGATTGTAAATTTGTTTTTATCATCAATCAATTGATTTTGAATTCTATTAGAATTTATTTTTATTTTCCTCATGATTTGGAAAAACCTTTATGAGGAAACTAGAGAAGCTATGTGAATTTGGAGTAATTATCCCATGAGTAGGACGGTGATCGAACTCATCACGTCCATCCCTGCGTCAGATTCAGACCACTGAAAAGAAAAAAAAAAATAAAAAAAATGGTGCCAATGGCCTCAATTACATTAATCCAGATGATTAAAATCCTGCCATTCGTTTTGTATGGGTGGATCTTGAAAATAAGCCTAATCAGATGATCCACACTATCTGACTTTAAGGATGAATTGAGGCGTCCGCTGTTTTGTTTTAACCATCCATTCGATAACCACCGATTGGAAGGTTTGTATTGGCCAAGCACTCTGAATTTTAGCCTACAAAAGCTACGGCCAATGGCCCACAGAAGGAACCATTGATCAGATCGTTAGGATTGTTCAAACCATATGATCTTTCTAGTACAAGATGTGGTGATTGAATGTAGGGGCCAGATAAACAGCAGTTGCATAGACTGGATGGTGGAGAAACTGGGATGGCTAATGCAATGAGTTTTATCTGTAGTTTTAATTTGCAAACGTTCATTCCTCGGGAAAAAATCATGTTGAGTTATTACAGTATTCCTGAATTCCAAGTTCAGGAAACTACTAAAACATACTTGGCCTGTTTGGATGCACCCTCCAAGGGGTGTTTGAAGCCTGAACGCCATTTTCATCCACATGGCAGTTGATGATGTGCGTTTGGATGCACTTTGCAAACCAGTCTCATGTCCTGCTCGACAAAATAGGCAATAAAACACCTATTCAACTGGTTTTTGCTGAGGCAACAGCGAGCTTGAAAACCCTTTCTTAGGAAACCCTTTTGAGGAAGTGGGTCCAAACGGCCCCTCGTATAAACAAACAGACAACAACAGAGATTCTGCATAGATTTAAGAACAAGAGGATCCCAGGCATCCAATCTTTGGTCACTTTTCAAGGAATGGGGATCACGTGTACCTTTTCTTCTTCACAGATAATATTTTGAGCATGGTCCATCATGATGGGACCCACTGGATTAATGGAATGGATCACCAGACCATGGACCCCACTTGTGGGCTACTCTGGGTATCCTCCTATTGAAGTCATTTCCACTTTCAGGATAACAATTGCAATTCAATTTGATAGTGCATCCAAACACACTCCCCAAATCCACCAAATTTATTATGTAATATATATATTTTGTACCTAATTCTCAGAGTATCAAGATTAATTCTGCAAGATAATCTCAAAGCACTAGACTTAGATAAAGGAAAATAGACTTAGATGGTTTCGTCATCTGCAATGGAGACAGAACCACACCGGTTAGAATGAGTTTTCAAGGCTCTAAAAGGCAAGTGGAAGGTGTAAAAGGAAGTGGATGGAAGCAGTGAAAAAATACTTAATGACCTATGGTGTAAATGAAGGTATGACCCTTGATAGTGTGGAATGGTGGAACAGGAATCATAGCTGACCCCAATTAACTGGATTTGGCTTAGATGATGATGATCACCTTGAAATGGTAAAAGACAACATGCTACACTTATACCACATAAGTAGATTTCTGAACTTCTCAAAAGGCTGCAGTGCTTGAAGCAAAATGGCGACAATTATTGTCCATCAGGCTAGCACTCCTAAGTGTGAAATGACCCATTTCATTCACTTGGCGGGCCACGCTGTAGATGAACCACCAGACACACACACCTCCCTCCCTCCACACACACACATACACACACCCCTCCCTCCCTCTACACACACACACACACCTCTCTCTCTCTCTCTCTCTCTCTCTCACACACACACACACACACACACACACACACAGACTGTGTGTATGTGTCCGTCTGTCTATACATAAAATATATTTCTCTTGCATGAACTCTTTCATATCTTCACTAAAATTAAAACCAGAGAGAAAATACTCAAACAGAAAGATGGATCCTATCATCCGTACAGCAAAGACTTTGAATTCGAGGCAAGTTATATATTGCATGGTATTGTCAATATATACATTTCAGTGGAGTACTATAATGCAAAGGTTCCGCTTGCTTTAGCAATGCAAGTGCTAACATTTTCCATCCATGTTATTATATGGTATTCCTGCAGAAAATTTCACCTCATGTATCCCCATTAAATGAAGACATCAGAGCAACATTTCCTCTGCACAAACAAAAAATACAATCAATCAATGGTGAGAAAACGAATACAGACCAATAATAGTAACCGCATAGCGTATTTTGTTAGGCTCAAGGCATCGTAAGTATGCGACATTATACAATGAATGACCAGGTAACATGGACATGTTGAGCTCAATTTAGGCAAATGCTGAGGTTAGGCCGATCTCCGGTGTGATCCAGAGCGCTCATCTGGTGATGGAACATGCTGCAAAAATCTCCTCCATCAGAAGATCCTGTCTGATTGGTACCTGCAATCAGACTTTCAAACGAACTAACTCACCAAGGTCCACATTTGATGATCATGTAGTTAAGATCACTGATGGAGAATATTGTTTTGGGGGCCTGACCCATTCATTATATGCCCACCATATGGATGGTCTGGGACACTGGTCCAACCAATGTTTTAAATATCGTTATCGTGTAATGTATCGCACCCTTGGGATACAGACACATATTAGTTATCGCATGGGATATATCGGTTGTAACGCGTAATGTATCGTTGTTGTTGGGAAACATGAGAACATTGGGAAATTGGTGGAAATTTTCAATGAAACTTCATGGATTGTTGAAAAAGACATCAATACACACTTAGAAATCAAAACACTACAAAAAAAGGTGCATGTAATAGGGGTTTCCTTTGTATGGAGTCCTATTATATGCCTTGTCCAACTGAACTGATGCAAGTATATTCAAAGTTTATTCATATAATTTATAAATGTAAGAAGACGTGTATGGAAACTTAAGCAATACATTCAAAAGCAAAAAAAGAATCAGTAGATCAAATTACATACATGTTTGATTTTGCATTTGGATACAAAGATTGCAACTAATTTGCGAGAAATTGAGAAATTTTGATTTTTCTCATTTCTTTGCAACTTGGCCCATCTCCCTAAATCTCGAAATCGAAGCTCCAAATTCATTATTTTCATGGAAAACATGAAGAATCATAAATTTGTAACCATTTGACACTGATTAAACGTGATTTACAGCAAGAAAAACTCGGTTGGAAATCGAAAATGTTCACCAGATTGAATAGGTGGGATATATTGGCACTACCTATGCATTTCGTATCGCCACAGGTAGAATACAAGATATATCGTGGGATATATCGGCCGTTATCATTGATATTTAAAACATTGGGTCCGACTTCTATGGCTACACCAAGCAGCAGCAGCAGCCAAAAAAAAAAAAAAACATTTTGCTCAGTTGTTCATTGTATTCTTCCTCTTAAAGTAAATAAGCTGATGACAGATGCTATTTTATAGTGAATGAGACAACAGTGACAGCATTTTGGTGGATTTTTCTTGAAGGCGCATTTTGGTCATTTGTTTAGAAGGGGTTCAAAATAATCTGGAAGTCATAATACTGGGTTGGCAATTTGTGAATCCTTTCCAGAGAGAGAGAAAAAAAAGAAGAATAAAAAGGAGGAGATTGGCATGTTCAAGCAATCAGGGGTATTCAATCATTTGTGATAATGACAAGTGCCTATCTTTATGATCTCCAAAAGGATTAGACAAAGCGTGAGTCATGCCATAGTTCTAAAACTCTGTGAGTCAACTTGAAACTTGGCAGAATTAACCCAAAACGACCAGATTTCAAGCTGAGCCTCTGGTAACTCATTCCTGATCGTGACTCGGTCTGGACTCAACAAAACTCACCAAGTCTACCTGAAAACTCGGTCAACTTGATATGCTTTGTCATGACCTGGACCGAGTCATCACCCAGTCAACCAGTCAACTTCTTTCATTTTGGCTATAAAAAAATACATATGCCACCCTATGAATTCAATCTCCAGATGCATAGGAAACAAGACCATGCACCTTACCAGCGCAGCATGAGCTGGAGTTTTCGTTTGAGTTCAACAATTTTATCTATTTTTATTAATGTTTTAAATATTTACAACTATTATATATTTTATAATTTAACTGATTAGATATCGAGTCAAAGGAAGGAAAGACTTGGTTAAGTCTATGGATCAACCCAACCCTATTGGCCATCGAGTCAAGTCGAGTCAACTTTTCAGGTTTTTGAACAATGATTCATTCTCCACCAAAAAAAAGAAAAAAAGAAGGATAATTCACAAAAAGCATCTGAAAATCATGGCTTTGATTGCCATTGGGTTCATATCCAATAAGCATCTCAGGCCTCTGCAGAGAAGCTGCATACCTTGTATAATAAGATCCTTCTTCAGTCCTTGTACTTCATTGTTGCTTTCTCAAACCCAATTGTTGGGAATTGTTTGGCGTACTCCTCAACCTCGTGGCGGAGCTTTGCTATCTCAGACTGGATGGGAGAGCTTGTCTGTAATGTGGCCAAGAAGTCCTTCAACTTTGACCCACCTGATTGATAGAAAACCACGTCGAGTATGCCTATATTAGTAAATTTTCCAAGACATACATACAAAACCTGCATATGCATGCAATGTAGTTGTCTAAAGCCCCACAAATGTGTGGAGCCCTGCCCATCCACACGCAAGCATGCATGCCAATATGCATATTTGTGGGATCTGAGCTTTCCATCAGGTGTGCCACACTGTTTTGACCTTTTGCCTGACAATCATGCCATTTCCTTCTCCAGGTGGACCACCCCGTACAAAAACCAATGGATGGCTGGAAAAAATTTGTTTCAGCCGTCCACTTGTTTAGTACACTGAGGCCATCCTGGAGAGTGGGACTGCATGAATTTTAGGTGAAAGATCTAAACAGTGTGGCACGACTTGTGGAAAGCTTCGATCATGCACATGTGCATCGGCGTGTAGATGGGCAGTGTTCTACCAGTGTTTGGGCTAGGTAAACATCTGCATATTATATGTAGTGCATAGAAGTATGAACAAGTCAAGGGATGCATGGATGTGAAATGATTAAAGATGGGAACCTTTGGTTTCTGCCTTGATCTTCAAGGCTATTTTAACAGCTGTGTCAAAAAAGTCAGCCACCTTTGCAAAATCCTCCTCAACGAATCCCCTAGATGTGAGGGCAGGGGTTCCTGAATCAGCACAAAGGAGACATCAACCCAAATTGATTGAGGGTGTGTTTGGATGCCTCACAATTCATTCAATTACATATAGAAGAAATAAACAAAGAGGGGCAGCGCCATTTTAATTCATAATGATGACCAAACATCTAATTGCAAGTCCTTGCGTTTCAAGTTGGTTATGAAACTGATAGTAATTGCAATCTGGGGTCTATCCAGTATGAATAGTTCGGGCTAACCACTTGGGTCATTTACTCTTTATTGAATAGAATGATTATGTTCAATACAAGCAATTAAAGAATCCAAATGCAGCCTAAATGCGCATTGAACAGATACAAGCTGTTCAAGAAGAGGCCTGTACCCATCCGAATGCCACCAGGAACCATCGCAGACACGTCGCCGGGAACAGTGTTTTTGTTAGCTGCAATATGGACCAACTCCAACACCTTTTCAACTCTAGAGCCATCAATCCCCTGGGCAGAGAAACACAAAAACCAAGATGAAAAAAATTGCAACAGCATTGTTAAAGACGGTGTCTCAAGAGATACGCTTTGTAAGAGCAATTTCATCAACCTCCTGATTTTCTTTTCATTTTTTTTTTTCCTTTTTCTTTCTATAAATTTTTACCTGTTAACATCTCCCTCCCCCTTTCTATCTCTATTTTACAATAGAACAAATATACTTCACTGACCTTGTTCTTCAGATTCACCAAGACCAAATGGTTTTCTGTTCCACCAGAGACGAGATCATAGCCTTTCTCTGTTAAGCTCTGAAAATAAGCCCAATCAGAAGTTATAAGAGTAAGGTTGTGTGTGTGTGTGTGTGTGTGCGCGCGCGTGCGCGTGTGTGTGTATATATATATATATATATATATATATATAAAGAAGAAGAAAGAAAGAAAACTAGTAAGCAATACCTGAGCGAATTTTGCACAGTTGCTGAGAACTTGCTCTTGATAGGCTTTGTACTCAGGAGTTGTGGCCTATAATCACAAATTTGCCGAAAAATGAATATTGGAAAATTTGTCTATAATGAAAGCAAAGAAAGGTGAGTTTGCATGCAATGTAAGTGGAATTTCGAATCGAGACCCTTGAAATGTAGTATTGGGGAAGGAAACACGATATGGACTTTCTGGGAAGTGGCTGAACAACAAGTCTGAATCCATCACCCAGACAGTCAAGATCGATGACAGTCAAGAAAGGTAAAGACAATGTCCCAGGGATAATATATAGATTGGATGGTTAGAAACAGGCAATCATGGAATTTTCTTACCACCGGCCCATCCATGAGGTGGTTTACCAGTTGCTTGATCTGGATTAATTCACAAGTCACTGATCTTATGCGTTATAGTGTTGAAACCATTTACTAAATTGTACTCCAACATATTGAGTTTGTTATTTTGAACAATGTGTTGTGAGGAGATTCAGCACATATTTCAATGCTGAGATCAGGCGCATAAGATTAAGGTAAAGGAGACAAACCTAGAAATGAACAATGTGCATAAACACTTGTGTATTCCAAACTCTAGACACAGATAATGTTTTAGGGCTTGACCAAGACAAAAAGAATACACTAGCCAAACCACTCCATAGATGAATACAATGGTGATGCGGGGGCATCTTGGTGTAATTCCAAGGATGCAGCATAATGCAGGGGCATTTTCATGCTCGGCTCAAGTGGGGTGGGGGTGGGTGGCCTGTGTGGGGCAGAACCGATAGATTTGGAGCCCACGAGGAGGCGGAACCCATGAATTTGGGGCTCACGAGGAGGGTTCGGCTGAGGACCTAACCCATGGATTTGAGGCCTGGACTATGAGATAAAGGGATTAATTTGTCATGCTCTATCAGTTTGAGCTTTTAGAGAAAGTGGTTAATTGCCCTGCATGAAATTGGTATTAGAACGGGAGGTCTCATGTTCGAAACTACTCACAAGGGGTGATTAATGCAGGGGCATTTTCACACCGAGATCGAGTGGGGTGGCCTATGAGATGCAAGGGCTCACTCGGAGTGGGCGGCCCGTGTGAGGCGGGTGACTTGTGTGAGGCGAAACCTATGGATTTGGGGCCCATGAGGAGGCGGAACCCATGGATTTAGGGACCACAAGGACGGGTCGGCCAAGGACCTAACCCATGGATTTGGGGCTTGGGCCATGAGATAAAGGGATTAAATCACCATGCTCTATTAATTCGAGCTTTTAGAGCAAGTGGTTAATTGTCCTGCATCACAGTGTATCTCCACATTGGGGTGGGGTGGCCCACGAGGTGGGGCCTGTGTGATGCAAAATGGCCACGAGCTGGGGCCCACTGTGGGATTGTGTGATTCGGGGACCTGTGCAAAGCGAGGTTGCCCACGGGGAGGTCTTGCTTGGGTTTGCCAAGGTGGGGAGGACCTGCATATAAGGATAAACATGTCCTTCCCCATCAACTTTGGAGCTTTGGGTGCACTGAATGGTTGTCCGCTATCAAATGGTTTGGGTAAATCTCATTTATGAGGAATATAAAGTTTTCCTATCTATAGATATCAGTTGCATTATCACCAAAAAAAAAAAAAAATGGAAAGTGAAGAATTCAACTGATTCCAAACTGATTCTTTTCAAAATGTTCATTGGGTATTATACAAACCTGTTTGAGCGCAACGGCTAAACCAGCAATCGTGTGATTGTGTGGACCGCCTTGAAGCCCAGGAAAGACGGCTGCATTGATTTTGTCTTCATAGTCATACATGACCTTCAGAGAATCAGAAGTATCACTTTTGGCACACATTTTTTAAAAAATAAAGCCCCATGTTTGCAACTGGAATGATAATCAATAATTTCATGATTGACAGACATTCAACTGAGATAAATATGAGCTGGGCTACACTAGGAAAACATGTGAATTTATCTGTAGTATGTAGACTCACCTCTTCCCCTTTTTTGTTAATCTCTTTTAACCCCTTCCTGAAAAAGATCATGGCCCCACGTGGCCCACGAAGGGATTTGTGAGTAGTTGTTGTCACTACATCTGCATAATCAAATGGAGATGGGATAACACCTGCTGCAACCAACCCACTGATGTGAGCCATATCTGCCAGCAGGACAGCTTTCTGCTTGTCACAGACCTGTCAAACCATGAAATCAGGACTTTCAAACATGAGAACAACATTAAAGAACAATGAATGTGAGATGATTTTGTTGCCTTTATAAGGGCAACTAAATTTGAGTTTACCTTGCGAATGCGTGCATAATCATAAAGGCGTGCGTAAGCACTTGCACCAGCAACTATTAATTTCGGGCGGAAGAGCGTGGCACTTTTCTCCAACTGGAATGAAAAATGATTTGAGCTTGCATGCATTCATCGTCATGCATTTTCTAACATAAACAACTACTTGAAGGGTAATGAGTAATGCTAAAAACTGTCAATGTCATCAATAAAATTAGAGGTGCAATAGGTAAAAACCAGCTAACCATTGAAAAGGTAAAATCAGCTTGACTACTCAACAACTATCTATAGAAATTGAATGAAAGAATTCACCAAAATGAGAAAATGAAACAGGTACCTGGTCATAGTCAATGTACCCAGTCCTCTCATCTAGTCTATATGGCATTGTCTCAAAAAAAATAGACACGGCAGATATCTTCTTGGTATCAGTCTGCACAATAACAGTGTCACAAATACTAGCAGATTCAGAAGAGGTCATGCAATTATTCAGAACAGTTGATACGGTTTCAAGCAAGAACAAATTCCACAAAACCATTTCAGTATTCAGAGACATTGAACTACACTAGGAACTTGCAAGGAAGAAGATTTCAGTATTCAGAGACATTGAACTCCACTAGGAACTTGCAAGGAAGATGAGAATTTAACTGTCATGCTTGACAACTATTCCATGAAATTTACCCTGTACCACCCATTTTAATTTCCTAGAAAACAGAATCCAGTAGGCAGTATCAGTGCATCACTATACCAGGCCCACAAATCCATACAAATCATTACATGAGATAACATGATTATGCCAAGATTTTTGGACTGATGTCCTACTTGGTGTTGGGCTTTACTATGGTAATTTTCCACTTCACCGGCATTTTAAATATTTTTGAGTTTTTATGGGAATTATGGACATTATTTCCTTCTTCTTCTTTTCTTAATCTTTACTTTGATATACCATGCATTACCAAAATATTGTATCAATGCTGGAAGTAGGGAAAGTTACGTTAATGTAGTCTGGCATTCGTATGGTGTTTTCTTTAGACCATATGCTAGTTTGTGCTTGAAGTTTTAAGTTTTTTGCTGCTTTGACATTTTTGCAATGTAAGATTATGCATTTAAATACAATTTCTACTTTTGAAAATATATTATTATGAATCAACTATGATGGATGGTGTCATGGTGATGATGACCATAATGTAAGACCCGTATCTTGGTCCGTACCTTTCCGTACACTTCCGCGGTCTTACCGGTCGAATTCCGGCAACTTTCGACCCTTAACGGATATCGACGCGCGACCCGGATTCATGTGCCGACAACCCGAGTCGACTCAACCCGAAACCAATACCTTAGCGACCGCACCGTCGCCGCGGTTCCGATACCGCGACTCACGCGCCAAGGCGATACCCGGATCAAGAGATATGAGCCAACGTTCGGTGCGAGAAAACGCCGCGCGTTGCGAAAACCAAGGGAATCTCAACGATGTGTCACATCAATCACATCAATCCCATCAATCAATCACCCATCAACCCATCAAAGGTCAAGTACACATCACTTCCATCCCTTTTCCCAAGCAACCACCAAAGTCTTCTCAACCCATACCTTTCTTACACAAAAAGCCACAAAAGTCTTCTTAAACCATACTCCTCTTACACAAAAGTCAAGTTTCTCTTACACCACCATCACTCACCCATCCATCCATCACTCTCTCTCTCTCCCTTTACATCACTCTCTCTCTCACTCTCTCCCTCATTCCAAAAATATCCAAGCAACAAAAATTGCAAGGAGCTCCCACGTATGAGGATTTC
This sequence comes from Magnolia kwangsiensis, assembly GCA_037074715.1. Taxonomy (NCBI): domain Eukaryota; kingdom Viridiplantae; phylum Streptophyta; class Magnoliopsida; order Magnoliales; family Magnoliaceae; genus Magnolia; species Magnolia kwangsiensis. Next base: position 93,300,333 of record CM073585.1, read on the forward strand.
CAACCTCCCTCTAAGCTTCAAGTGGCCCACCTTTCTACCCCCAAAATCCCCCATCTCAACCCTCCATCCTTCATCTTAGCCGTTGAAGTTGAAGCCAAGGTGCCAAGGAACCCCTAGGAGCGAGAAGATCGGACGGTGGGTGCTTCTATAGGGTAGATTTTCTTGTTTTTATGGTGGACCAAGTGAGGCCCACCGATCAATGGTGTGGATCTCACTTGGGACCCTTATTTGTGGCCGATGGACCACTTGGATCATCATGATCATTCCATGATGGGGCCATTCTCCATGGACCCCATCATGATGTCTATTTCTTTAAGAAAGGTCATCTAGACCGTCCATTTTGGTGGAGAGAGGATCTCCACCGTTGATTCTCGATCTTGAAGGTCCCATGTGTTGAGGGACTCTTTTTTTTTGTATCATTTGCTTTTAAAGGAGGGCCCATAATGTCGGGGTCCCTCCATCACAAGCCGTGTCCCACTCTCCATCTCTCTCTCTCTCTCTTTTATTTTATTTTATTTTATTTTATTTTATTATATGTTATTGCAATGGGAGGGTGTGGCCCACTTGAATGGATCCCCCCTTGATATATTTTATTTTATTCAAGTGGGGCCCACCTTGGCTGTTACTCCCATGCCACCCATCAGTGGAGCCCACTTCATCAGGGCCCTCCACTTTCAAAAAAAAAAAATATAATAAATAACCTTAAAACCGTCCAGACGCTGGACGTCTTACGGAAGGAAGAAAAGGGAAAGAAAATGAAGGGTTTGGGTGGTCCCTTAGTGTAGGCCCCACCTTGATGTATATGTTTGATCCGAGCCGTCCATTCCCTTACTCACCTCGATTCAACCGTCAAGAAAAAGAATGGGACTGATCCGAATATCTTGTGGGCCACAGCATGGGAAACATGGACGGTTACCATTGAAAATTTTCCTGGTGTTTCTAGGCCTCAAAAAAATTCGAACTCCGGACTCTTTCTGTCGGTTGCGAGCTGTAGAACACTAAGGATGGGATGGATTTTCAAGAAGCGGGCCCCACACATGACGTTTGGCAGAAAAACGAAATTTTGAAGAAAGGGAGAGAGGGTGGTACGTTGCCACTGACAGCTGCTGCACGCTGCACGCGGCAGCGTGCAGCGCCCGGGCGAGCGGGCGTGCAGCAGGGACCCACGGCTCCAGCCGTGGGCCCCACCTTGATGTTTGTATGATATCCAAGCCGTCCATTGGGTGGGTCCCCATCTCAGGTGGGCCCCCTTCGAATTTCAGGACAATCCAAGGCTCTGGCAGCCCACACCATAGAAAACAGTGGACCTGAATGCCTACCATTAGAAACCTCTTTGGGGCCCACAGAAGGGTTGGATCAAGCTGCAATTTTTACTGACCCTTCATACAGGTCTGAGTGACCTTATGAACGGGTTGGATTTCAAATAAACATTAAGGTGGGCCACATTTGTGGGACCCACGGTGATGCGTGTGATTCATTTGCGCCGTCCACGGCCCGTGGACGGTGAGACTCACCCTGTTGCAGGTGTTTTACAGACGCCGTCCACCTGTCTTGATGATGGGGCCCACTACCAGCTACCCATATTATTTTCTGTGGGACCCACCATTATATCTTTATGTATATTATGTAGTTTAAATGTATATTTTATATTATAAAAAAAATTGTAGTGGGCCCTAGACCATGTGTCCCTATGATTAGCTTGGATGGAAATAAATGTTTTGTAAGGCCCATGAGTCGGGACCCATTGAATTTCAAAAAGGGCTATGGGCTAGGCCCATTTGATGCATTTTAGGCCTAGATCTAGGCCCATTTGATGTGTTGCAAGTCCTTGGGACTAGGCCCATTGGATGTACTTCAAGGCCCATGCTCTTGGACCCTTCTGTTGAAATTTTAGAGCCCATGGAAGTAGGATATTTGATATATGGTAGGACCTATGGTACTAAACCCCTTTTTGTTTATAAAAAGGGCCCATGGGATTAGACCCACTTGATATGCATGCAAGCCCATGGAGGTAGGCCAATTGTTATATGTAAGGCCTAGGGGTTTAGGCCCACTTGACATACGTACAAGCTCATGGATTAGGCCCATTTGAATTGTTTAAGGCCTAGGGATTTGGGACCATTCGGCTCATATAAGGCCTCTTGGTTGAGGCCCATTTGATATACGTTTGAGGGCCTAATTGGTGTGGCCCATTTGATACATATTAGACTCATATGACTAGGTCCAATTGATACAATCCAAGGCCCACGGGTTTCGACCCATTGCAATGCACATAAGACCCATTGGTATGGCCCATTTATGTGGCCCATCTGTTGAATAAAAGCCCATAGGATATGGCTCATTTGATATATATATATATATAAGATCCAATGGGGACAACCTACGGTCCATTGCAATGTGTAAATCCATCATAGACTAAGTACGATGTTCACACCGATCGTGCCTTGGGAGCAATGTTGGTTTGACGTCCACATTGCGAGCGTAATGCTGGTTGGATGTCCACATTACGACTCTCCTTAGGGCCCATCACCAGGCCGTACTTGCTGTGTCCAGGCCCATCTGCATCGTAAGATAATTCATTTTATTATAACATGTTTAGTATAACCATGATCATGCGCATCATATGTATGCTCGGTATGAGGATTGACTGATCATAGCATTTGCCTTCGGGCAGGTTGATTATGGGCTCCCGGTTAGGCGGTGTTGCCCTACATGAGCGCACGGTATGTGCAGGATTGGTTGCATGACTGGATAGCGTGATTCATGCATTCCGCATTGTGTGACATGGTTATTGCACGCCCTAGCGACATCAGGGCCGTAGCCTCCACAGACGCATCGTGGTTGGTAGGATTGGATACCGGAAATACTTGTTCTACATGGGGTACTATAGATATCCCTGGGTGAAAGTCCCTAAACCCTTATGGTACCAAGAGGTTGCTCCAACGTCTAGACCGAGTGGGTAGATGAGCGTTGAGTGCCGATTACCAGACGGTTACGCTCTCCACTGTGTCGTGGTCGGTTGGAAGGGGGTGCGGCCTTACCCGCCCGAGTGTAGGGGGCAATGCTAGGCTGAGTTTGACCAGCTCGAGGAATGGGTCCGCTATCGACGAGTCGCGCCCGATATTGGCAGACGGATAGTGAGGTCTCTTCCACTTACCTTATTGCGCGCGATGTGGCGGCAATCTGGTTTAGAGTGTACTAGACCCCGGTGATATTCCATACTCTGAGCTGTACTGATATGTGGACATTGATGAGGATCTGTATGCTTGAGTTGCATTGTACATTGCATGGCCTTGGGATGGCCGATACCATTCATGTCTTGTATTGCATAGCCTTGGTACGGCTCATGACGTTTTGGTTCCATCTGCATATTCCGCATTACTCTGACATTGCATTCATATTACTACCTTGCGCACACACTTTCACCACCCTCTAAGCTTTCTGTAAGCTTATGCACGACCGTTGCGTGCAGGTGACGTTGGACTACAGCAGCGTTGAGGCAGGAGCGCGTCGCTGATCATTTTGGAGTTTTCTGTTATTTACCATTGTATTTCCCTTTATGCTCATGTACTTGTAAAAATTTTTGATCATAGTGGAAATGTAATGGAGTGCTTGGTTGTTGTTTGTGGGTTATGCCTTTGGTTATGCTTATTACGAATCAAACTGACATTGAAAATCCTCCTCGTAGCATCCCAGGATCGGAACCTGGCGAATGGGAGCTAGGAGCCGAGAATGGGGTTCTACGGAGGCTGTCGGCGCCGGATTCGGCGATCGGGAATTCTGTGAGCCCGGTTTCCGAGTTTGGGGCGTGACAGAAGTTGGTATCAGAGCATAACTTGGGAATAACCGAGAACAACATTACATGTTTGCTATGAGTGAAGAATGGCTAAGTTCTGAAGTTCGGATAACTTCACGACCTTCCGAATCAGACCATTAACATGCGTACATTCGAGAGTTTTGAAGTTGATAGGCGCTTTCGCTCTTTCCTGTAGGGTATGGCGCCTGTTACTCGATCGACTCCCGCACCACCACCTGAGGATTCTACCTCACCATCAGAGACTCCAGCTCTACCACCTGCGTCTCCCATCCCACCCTCAGAGATCCCTGATTCCTCCCATGAGGATGACATTCCTCCACCCGAGGCTGATGAGGAGCCGACTGTGACTGTGAGTGCCTCTCAGTTACAGCAGATGTTGCAGGCTGTGACAGCTGCACTACAGGGACAGGGTAGACGCCCAGCTGTTTCACCAGCTCAGGCGGAGCAGGAGCGCGCGAGCGCCGTACTTCGTGAGTTTAGACGGCATGATCCCCCTCGTTTCCAGGGCGAGCCGGATCCGACTGCAGCCGAGAGATGGCGCTCCGATGTGGAGAAGATATTCGATACCATGTTGTGCACGACCGAGCAGCGCGTCCGGTTAGCAGTATTTCTCTTCCACGGTGAGGCCGAGCATTGGTGGACCTCTGTCGCCCGTGTCGCCGGACCTGACTATGTCTGGACATGGGAGGACTTTGTGGAGCGATTCGAGGAGCAGTACTTCCCTGACCACATCCGTCGTCAGCGAGCCTTAGAGTTCGAGACTCTGGTGCAGGGAGACATGACCGTGGCACAGTACGCGGCCCGTTTCATGGCACTATCGAGATTTGCGCCGTACATGGTTGATGATGAGGGGCGGAAGGCCCGCCGTTTCGAGCACGGCCTACGTTACGGCCTTCGAGGTCGCGTTATTGGGCATGAGCTTCCTACCTTCCAGGCAGTGGTGCGGAAGGCTCAGATATACGAGACTGAGTGGGCCGGTTCTCAGTCTGATCGTGGTCAGAGGGGAGACCGGAAGAGGCAGGCTTCTTCCAGTCATTCCCAGCAGGGTCGACCACAGCAGCAGAGGCGTACTGGTCGCCCAGCTTTCCGTGCACCATCAGCACCAGCAGCACCTCCACCACCACCTCAGAGACAGTTCAACGGCACTTGCTTCAGGTGCGGTGCGACGGGACACCGTTCATGGGAGTGTCCCAGTCCCCAGCAGCAGCAGAGAGGTCCACAGCAGCAGAGACCTCCACCGCAGCAGCAGAGACCCCCACAGCAGCAGCGACAGCAGCAGCGACAGCAGCCTCTACCACCGAGGCCACCTCAGCAGCAGCACCAGCATCAGCACCAGCCTCAGAGGCCACAGCAGCAGAGGCAGCAGTTTCGACCACCTCAGCGACCTCAGCAGCAGCAGCAGCACGTTCAGAGGGGACAGGCACCTCCCCAGCCAGCTCAGGCTAGGTTTTATGCGGCTCAGCAGGATCCGCAGTCATCTGGGGGAGTCGTTGAGGGTATACTGCCAGTTTCTGCATGCATTGCACGTGTATTGTTTGATTCTGGTGCATCGCATTCCTTTGTGGCCGAGAGCTTCTGTCGATCGGCTGGCTTACCGTTAGAGTCCGCTGGTGAGAGTCTATCAGTATCGACTCCCTTGGGAAGGACTGCAGCGTTGGGACGATTCTGTTCGTCTTGTCCCGTTCTAGTTGGGGATACCTTCCTGCCTGCTGATTTGTTTGTTTTGCCGATGTCCGAGTTCGACGTTATCTTGGGCATGGATTGGCTCGCCGAGTACTATGCCATTCTGGACTGCGCCGCGAGGACCGTCACGTTCTGTATACCCGGCGTGCCACAGTTTCAGTTCGTTGCAGAGGCCAGAGGAGAGCAGTTGTCTTGTTTGATGTCGTGTGCCATAGAGGAGCATGTCGCCGTTTGCATCGACCATTTACCGATAGTTTGCGATTTTCCCGATGTGTTCCAGGAGATTCCGGGATTACCGCCTCGTCGACTCACCGAGTTCCAGATCGATCTCGTGCCCGGTACCGCGCCTATTTCGAAGGCCCCGTATCGCATGGCACCGTTAGAGTTACGGGAACTGCAGAAGCAGTTGGACGAGTTGCGTGAGTTGGGTTTTATTCGTCCGAGCAGTTCGCCGTGGGGAGCGCCGGTACTCTTCGTGAAGAAGAAGGATGGCTCGTTGAGGCTCTGCGTTGACTATCGCGAGCTCAACAAAGTCACGATCAAGAACAAGTACCCGCTCCCTAGGATTGATGATTTGTTCGACCAGCTGCAGGGTGCACAGTTCTTTTCGAAGATTGACCTGCGTTCTGGTTATCATCAGATTCGGGTCCGAGATGAGGACATTCCGAAGACAGCATTCAGGACGCGTTACGGTCATTTTGAGTTTCAGGTCATGTCCTTCGGACTGACCAATGCACCCGCGGTCTTCATGCAGTTGATGAACGAGGTTTTTCGCCCATATCTAGATCAGTTTGTTGTAGTCTTCATCGACGACATTCTGATCTATTCGAGGACCCGTGAGAAGCATGAGCAGCACTTGGAGATTACTCTACAGACCCTCCGCGCACACCAGCTGTATGCGAAGCTGGAGAAGTGCGAGTTCTGGCAGGAGGAGGTGAAGTTCCTCGGTCACGTGGTGACGAGGGAGGGTGTCGCAGTGGACCCCTCGAAGGTCGAGGCAGTGCGTCAGTGGGGCCAGCCCACGACTGCGACAGAGATCCGTAGTTTCCTTGGTTTGGCGGGCTACTACCGGCGTTTCATCGAGGGTTTTTCTCGTATTGCAGCCCCGCTGACCAGGTTGACTCGGAAGGGGGCAGAGTTTATTTGGAGTGACGCCTGCGAGCGAGCATTTACGGAGTTGAAGGACCGTCTGACGTCCGCTCCTGTCCTCACTCTTCCCTCTGGGAGTGATGGCTTTATTGTATTCACCGATGCCTCGCATATCGGTTTGGGTGCTGTCCTGATGCAGCACGGGAGACCAGTGGCCTTTGCGTCTCGTCAGCTCAAAGTCCATGAGCTGAACTACCCTACACATGATCTGGAGTTGGCTGCCATTGTCTTCGCACTGAAGGTGTGGAGGCACTACCTTTACGGGATTAGGTTCGAGCTCTTCTCTGATCACAAGAGCTTGAAGTACCTCTTCTCGCAGTCTGAGTTGAATATGAGACAGAGGCGCTGGATGGAGCTCCTGAAGGACTATGATTTCGACCTTCAGTACCACCCGGGCAAGGCGAACGTGGTGGCAGATGCCCTCAGCCGTCAGCCACGAGGCCTAGTGGCGCACATGATGATTCAGGAGTGGCGGATGCTTGAGGATATTGCTGCATATGATTTTGAGTTCGGCCTGCAGTCTTCCATTGTACAGTTATCGAGCTTGTCGATTCAACCCTCTCTTGTCGCTAGGGTGATCGAGGCTCAGCAGGCTGATGAGTCGTTGCAGGGTTATATGGCTGAGGCGGCATCTGAGGGTCAGGCAGATTGGCAGATCGGTACAGACGGTGGACTTCGCTTCAGAGGCCGATTATGTGTCCCGGATATCCCAGAGTTACGCAGAGATCTTATGACCGAGGCACATCGATCGCGATTTTCTATCCACCCGGGCTCGACGAAGATGTACCGTGACATGAGGCGACAGTATTTTTGGGCGGGGATGAAGCGCCAGATCGCCAGTTTTGTGGCCGAGTGTGACACGTGCCAGCGTGTCAAGGCCGATCATCAGAGACCTCCTGGTCTTTTGCAGCCGTTGAGCATCCCGATGTGGAAGTGGGAGCACGTGTCGACTGATTTCATTATGGGTTTGCCGAGGACTCAGCGCGGTCATGACTCCATTTGGGTTGTTGTGGATCGTCTGACGAAGTCGGCACATTTCCTTGCGATGCGTGCGACTTGGTCTATGGACCGGCTTGCGAGACTATTCCTCGAGGAGATTGTGAGACTGCATGGTGTTCCAGTCTCGATCGTTTCTGACCGAGACTCGAGGTTCACATCTCAGTTTTGGGGGAGCTTCCAGCGTGCGATGGGGACTGATTTGCAGCTCAGCACCGCGTACCATCCGCAGACCGATGGCCAGACCGAGAGGGTCAATCAGATACTTGAGGACATGCTTCGGGCCTGCGCGATTGACTTCAGGGGTAGCTGGGATGAGCATCTGCGATTGGCTGAGTTTGCGTACAATAACAGCTATCAGGCGACCATCGGCATGGCTCCTTTTGAGGCACTATATGGCAGACCATGCAGATCACCGAGTTGTTGGACCGAGGTTGGAGAGCGCCGTCTCCTAGGTCCCGAGCTTGTGCAGGAGACTTCAGAGGCTATTGACATCATCAGGCAGAGGATGCGCACAGCTCAGAGCCGACAGAAGAGTTCTGCTGATCGTCGGCGTCGTCCCTTGGAGTTTGATGTAGGGGACCATGTGTATCTCAAGGTCTCGCCCATGAAGGGCGTAGTTCGATTTGGAGCGAAGGGCAAGCTTGCCCCGAGATTCATAGGACCTTTTGAGATCACTGGGCGCGTTGGCGCCGTGGCCTATCGGCTTGCCTTACCATCACAGTTGTCTGGCGTCCACAACGTGTTTCACGTCTCCATGTTGAGGAAGTGTGGGTCAGACATAGTTCCCGTTATTGATTGGCAGCCGTTGGAGGTTCGTGAGGACGCTTCTTACATTGAGCAGCCAGTCCGTATCCTTGATCGGAAGGAGCAGGTCCTCAGAACCAAGGTCATTCCGTTGGTGAAGGTGCAGTGGGGTCACCATTCGGTAGAGGAGGCTTCTTGGGAGCGTGAGGCTGAGATTCGAGAGCGATATCCTCATTTCTTTGATGGTTGATGATCGTGTATTGTATTTTGTACGTTGACCCTGATTCTATATGATGACGTTATGTTTCTTATTTCTCGCGAGTTATGCTTAGTTGCGACGCTTGTGTAAATTTCGAGGACGAAATTTTTATAAGGAGGGGAGAGCTGTAAGACCCGTATCTTGGTCCGTACCTTTCCGTACACTTCCGCGGTCTTACCGGTCGAATTCCGGCAACTTTCGACCCTTAACGGATATCGACGCGCGACCCGGATTCATGTGCCGACAACCCGAGTCGACTCAACCCGAAACCAATACCTTAGCGACCGCACCGTCGCCGCGGTTCCGATACCGCGACTCACGCGCCAAGGCGATACCCGGATCAAGAGATATGAGCCAACGTTCGGTGCGAGAAAACGCCGCGCGTTGCGAAAACCAAGGGAATCTCAACGATGTGTCACATCAATCACATCAATCCCATCAATCAATCACCCATCAACCCATCAAAGGTCAAGTACACATCACTTCCATCCCTTTTCCCAAGCAACCACCAAAGTCTTCTCAACCCATACCTTTCTTACACAAAAAGCCACAAAAGTCTTCTTAAACCATACTCCTCTTACACAAAAGTCAAGTTTCTCTTACACCACCATCACTCACCCATCCATCCATCACTCTCTCTCTCTCCCTTTACATCACTCTCTCTCTCACTCTCTCCCTCATTCCAAAAATATCCAAGCAACAAAAATTGCAAGGAGCTCCCACGTATGAGGATTTCCAACCTCCCTCTAAGCTTCAAGTGGCCCACCTTTCTACCCCCAAAATCCCCCATCTCAACCCTCCATCCTTCATCTTAGCCGTTGAAGTTGAAGCCAAGGTGCCAAGGAACCCCTAGGAGCGAGAAGATCGGACGGTGGGTGCTTCTATAGGGTAGATTTTCTTGTTTTTATGGTGGACCAAGTGAGGCCCACCGATCAATGGTGTGGATCTCACTTGGGACCCTTATTTGTGGCCGATGGACCACTTGGATCATCATGATCATTCCATGATGGGGCCATTCTCCATGGACCCCATCATGATGTCTATTTCTTTAAGAAAGGTCATCTAGACCGTCCATTTTGGTGGAGAGAGGATCTCCACCGTTGATTCTCGATCTTGAAGGTCCCATGTGTTGAGGGACTCTTTTTTTTTGTATCATTTGCTTTTAAAGGAGGGCCCATAATGTCGGGGTCCCTCCATCACAAGCCGTGTCCCACTCTCCATCTCTCTCTCTCTCTCTTTTATTTTATTTTATTTTATTTTATTTTATTATATGTTATTGCAATGGGAGGGTGTGGCCCACTTGAATGGATCCCCCCTTGATATATTTTATTTTATTCAAGTGGGGCCCACCTTGGCTGTTACTCCCATGCCACCCATCAGTGGAGCCCACTTCATCAGGGCCCTCCACTTTCAAAAAAAAAAAATATAATAAATAACCTTAAAACCGTCCAGACGCTGGACGTCTTACGGAAGGAAGAAAAGGGAAAGAAAATGAAGGGTTTGGGTGGTCCCTTAGTGTAGGCCCCACCTTGATGTATATGTTTGATCCGAGCCGTCCATTCCCTTACTCACCTCGATTCAACCGTCAAGAAAAAGAATGGGACTGATCCGAATATCTTGTGGGCCACAGCATGGGAAACATGGACGGTTACCATTGAAAATTTTCCTGGTGTTTCTAGGCCTCAAAAAAATTCGAACTCCGGACTCTTTCTGTCGGTTGCGAGCTGTAGAACACTAAGGATGGGATGGATTTTCAAGAAGCGGGCCCCACACATGACGTTTGGCAGAAAAACGAAATTTTGAAGAAAGGGAGAGAGGGTGGTACGTTGCCACTGACAGCTGCTGCACGCTGCACGCGGCAGCGTGCAGCGCCCGGGCGAGCGGGCGTGCAGCAGGGACCCACGGCTCCAGCCGTGGGCCCCACCTTGATGTTTGTATGATATCCAAGCCGTCCATTGGGTGGGTCCCCATCTCAGGTGGGCCCCCTTCGAATTTCAGGACAATCCAAGGCTCTGGCAGCCCACACCATAGAAAACAGTGGACCTGAATGCCTACCATTAGAAACCTCTTTGGGGCCCACAGAAGGGTTGGATCAAGCTGCAATTTTTACTGACCCTTCATACAGGTCTGAGTGACCTTATGAACGGGTTGGATTTCAAATAAACATTAAGGTGGGCCACATTTGTGGGACCCACGGTGATGCGTGTGATTCATTTGCGCCGTCCACGGCCCGTGGACGGTGAGACTCACCCTGTTGCAGGTGTTTTACAGACGCCGTCCACCTGTCTTGATGATGGGGCCCACTACCAGCTACCCATATTATTTTCTGTGGGACCCACCATTATATCTTTATGTATATTATGTAGTTTAAATGTATATTTTATATTATAAAAAAAATTGTAGTGGGCCCTAGACCATGTGTCCCTATGATTAGCTTGGATGGAAATAAATGTTTTGTAAGGCCCATGAGTCGGGACCCATTGAATTTCAAAAAGGGCTATGGGCTAGGCCCATTTGATGCATTTTAGGCCTAGATCTAGGCCCATTTGATGTGTTGCAAGTCCTTGGGACTAGGCCCATTGGATGTACTTCAAGGCCCATGCTCTTGGACCCTTCTGTTGAAATTTTAGAGCCCATGGAAGTAGGATATTTGATATATGGTAGGACCTATGGTACTAAACCCCTTTTTGTTTATAAAAAGGGCCCATGGGATTAGACCCACTTGATATGCATGCAAGCCCATGGAGGTAGGCCAATTGTTATATGTAAGGCCTAGGGGTTTAGGCCCACTTGACATACGTACAAGCTCATGGATTAGGCCCATTTGAATTGTTTAAGGCCTAGGGATTTGGGACCATTCGGCTCATATAAGGCCTCTTGGTTGAGGCCCATTTGATATACGTTTGAGGGCCTAATTGGTGTGGCCCATTTGATACATATTAGACTCATATGACTAGGTCCAATTGATACAATCCAAGGCCCACGGGTTTCGACCCATTGCAATGCACATAAGACCCATTGGTATGGCCCATTTATGTGGCCCATCTGTTGAATAAAAGCCCATAGGATATGGCTCATTTGATATATATATATATATAAGATCCAATGGGGACAACCTACGGTCCATTGCAATGTGTAAATCCATCATAGACTAAGTACGATGTTCACACCGATCGTGCCTTGGGAGCAATGTTGGTTTGACGTCCACATTGCGAGCGTAATGCTGGTTGGATGTCCACATTACGACTCTCCTTAGGGCCCATCACCAGGCCGTACTTGCTGTGTCCAGGCCCATCTGCATCGTAAGATAATTCATTTTATTATAACATGTTTAGTATAACCATGATCATGCGCATCATATGTATGCTCGGTATGAGGATTGACTGATCATAGCATTTGCCTTCGGGCAGGTTGATTATGGGCTCCCGGTTAGGCGGTGTTGCCCTACATGAGCGCACGGTATGTGCAGGATTGGTTGCATGACTGGATAGCGTGATTCATGCATTCCGCATTGTGTGACATGGTTATTGCACGCCCTAGCGACATCAGGGCCGTAGCCTCCACAGACGCATCGTGGTTGGTAGGATTGGATACCGGAAATACTTGTTCTACATGGGGTACTATAGATATCCCTGGGTGAAAGTCCCTAAACCCTTATGGTACCAAGAGGTTGCTCCAACGTCTAGACCGAGTGGGTAGATGAGCGTTGAGTGCCGATTACCAGACGGTTACGCTCTCCACTGTGTCGTGGTCGGTTGGAAGGGGGTGCGGCCTTACCCGCCCGAGTGTAGGGGGCAATGCTAGGCTGAGTTTGACCAGCTCGAGGAATGGGTCCGCTATCGACGAGTCGCGCCCGATATTGGCAGACGGATAGTGAGGTCTCTTCCACTTACCTTATTGCGCGCGATGTGGCGGCAATCTGGTTTAGAGTGTACTAGACCCCGGTGATATTCCATACTCTGAGCTGTACTGATATGTGGACATTGATGAGGATCTGTATGCTTGAGTTGCATTGTACATTGCATGGCCTTGGGATGGCCGATACCATTCATGTCTTGTATTGCATAGCCTTGGTACGGCTCATGACGTTTTGGTTCCATCTGCATATTCCGCATTACTCTGACATTGCATTCATATTACTACCTTGCGCACACACTTTCACCACCCTCTAAGCTTTCTGTAAGCTTATGCACGACCGTTGCGTGCAGGTGACGTTGGACTACAGCAGCGTTGAGGCAGGAGCGCGTCGCTGATCATTTTGGAGTTTTCTGTTATTTACCATTGTATTTCCCTTTATGCTCATGTACTTGTAAAAATTTTTGATCATAGTGGAAATGTAATGGAGTGCTTGGTTGTTGTTTGTGGGTTATGCCTTTGGTTATGCTTATTACGAATCAAACTGACATTGAAAATCCTCCTCGTAGCATCCCAGGATCGGAACCTGGCGAATGGGAGCTAGGAGCCGAGAATGGGGTTCTACGGAGGCTGTCGGCGCCGGATTCGGCGATCGGGAATTCTGTGAGCCCGGTTTCCGAGTTTGGGGCGTGACACATAATGACATTGATATAGTACTATGCTATGATTATGATATTAATAGAAATAGAGCACAACCTCAATAAGCACCAAGAGTTGATGTGCAAATTATCTCCCACAATCAAAAGACCATTGGCAGAAATCTAGCGATCATTTCGAAATGTGATTTTCAGATGCCCATTTTGAAATCTGTGTTAAGATTCCAGCCTACCATTGTTGTTTAATGGGAGATAGCTGCGGACCAACTCTCAATGCACACTGTGCGCACAATCTTTCCCTACATTGATGTAAAATTGAATCCAAACACCAGGTAAACATTTAGGCAATCAGGGCCCATGTAAACTTATCTTTCCAGCCATTGGGAAGGAGAAATAGTACCGGTAAATGTAGTTAGTAAGGCAAACATCAATATCAAGAGTCAGGACAAGCACCTGATAACCATGTGAAAGATGTCCACCATGAGGAAGGTCAAGTGCCATGATTCTCTCATGTGGCTTCAACAATGCTGTGTAAACTTGAAAATTAGAAGGGGAACCTGACAGCGACTGTACATTCACTGCAAAAAGTACAGGAGTATTGGTAAAATATAGAATAGAATGAAGCCTACTAAAACAAGAGTGAAATACTTTGACAAGGAAGGAACATCCATGCCAAATAACAGGAGCTTCTTGCACAAAATATGATCTCACATGCATCTCTCTTTCACAGTTAAAACAGGAAAAATACTCTGAAATATTATAAATGAGGCCCCAAGAACAGAACTTCCAATCCTTCATAATACACTCACCAGAGAACCATTTAATTTTTTAATATTAATCTTACAGATCAACAAATACTTACAATACATAAATGTCAACACAAGAAATAATACAAGCATTACAATGCAACAACACTGGGTTTGAACTAATCAACATCTGCCTAGCATCAAAGGCAAACCTTTGGACACATACCATCTTATACCAGAAAATTGGTTCTGTCCCCATGAATGAAAACGATGTTGGAGCATAAAGCCTTGAAGGCAGAAAACGTGAGCATATGATCATGTGGACAAGGGTGTGGCATTTGTCAAAACCCAATATATAGAATAGATGTGAGTGGCTATAAATAGGAGTCAACAACCAAATGCTTATTCTTCAGATGTGGAGTTCTTTAGGATTGCTTCTAACAAATCTCTATCACCTGCCTCTGTTCTAGCGTGGGGAGGGGGTTTCTGGCTCAACTCAGAAGAAGGTGGGAAACCACCATATTCTTTGCGCCACTTAAAATACTGAAATATCTTGCTCTAACATAAAGATTTAAATACTTTGATCATGTCCTTTTGAGTGCCGTTTTGCCAATGATGAAATTGGATATTTTTGGTTTCCAACCATCATGAAACATGGAAAGGCGGAACCTTTTAACATATCAGGGCCTGTTTGGTCAACTGCATTAGGTGGGATTAAGGTGGATAGAATTGTAAAAATAACAATAAATGCATGTGTAAGGTATTGTCCCTGGATTGGGTGTAACCAATGTTTTCTAATACCAAGTTTGGAACGTATGCATTAAAAAAATAAATCCTGGGATTTACTTTCAAATTACACTTGGATTGAACTTGGATAAAGGAAAAATTCATCATCCATGGGATTTGTTATCCCATCTCACACTTTCCAACACAAGGCTCATTTTTCAAAGCCTATAAAGTTAATTTTAATCCCATCTCACACTCCTTCTAAACATGTCATTCCCAATTGCGAAGTGGGATTAACAATGCAATCCCATTTAATACAACTTAATACCACTGGCCAAACAGGCCCTTAAGGTATTCACGCAAACCAAACACACCCTCAATTGTATTCCCATAGTACTATATTGCAATCTCTTTCTTCGCCTCTAAACTAACAGATTTCACACAACTGGTTGTCTCACTTGTAGAGCTCTTTCTATATCCAGTTTGTCTTGCTTCCAATATACTTTGGCTTCATGTGCCTCAAAGTTCTACCAAATTACCCCAGCAATTTCTAGTGAAACATACAGTTAAACATGCGCATTACCTCCCCATTTCTTCGGATCCAAATGAAATGCTTCCAAGGCACGTTTTTGGCATAAGGATTCTGCCATGTCAATGTACCTGGCATGGTGCGAGTAAACTAACTTATATCAGATATCATGGGCATCAATCAATACAATATATCACTTTAAATAAAAATAAAAATAAAAGATAAATGCAATGCTACATACTCATTTCCACCATAATATCTTGCACCAGGATATCCTTCACTGTATTTGTTTGTCATGATGGACCCCACGGCTTGCATCACTGAGACTGAAGTAAAATTCTCCGAAGGTATAAGTTCGAGTCCCTTTGAAACAACAAATCAACTACCAATAAGAAATCACACATTAACACAACATACTAATCCTCAGTTCAAAGTTGCAGATGCCATTCCCAAAAAAAGGTGCTCTGATTATCTGATATCAGAAACGATTCAGTGCACCCAGGTGAAAGGAAGCTAAATCCTTCTAAATTTCTAACCACAGAAATGGATGAGATTCAGACAATTCATTTAGGGTGCAACCATGAATGGGCTGTAGACCAACCTGATTTGACAATCCTAACCACCCATCACAATAGTTCCCATTTGATGGACAAAAATTTTGTCGCCGTGACGTTAAGGACCGTCTCCTCTAGCCATTTTTTTATTAGAGTCCATCCATGGTGAAATGACAAGATGGGGGGCTTGGATCATCATTCACATGATACATGTATTTTGCAAGATATGGAAGGATGGGGCTTCTGTCAACCTAGGGACCATAGAATCATCCATCCTCAAGGAACAAATACTTTTTTTTTATGAACATGTAAAGAAAGATCAGGTGGAAAAATAGGCATCCAACTAGTTTCAATTAGATGTGTGGGCAGTCCAACCAACAATCCAGACCATCCATTTGGACCACCCCACTCTTAGTAAGCTCCCATGAGAAATTACACCATCGATGATCCTAAACCATCTCTTTCCCAAAGCTGCAGATCATATGATCAGCATTGTCCAAACAAAACAATTCTAGAGAACCATTATCATCCCAAAACACATCCTACAAAATGGATGTTTCAAGTTGATGTTTGGACATATTTTTTCATAAAAGATCCCGAGCATCCACTCTGCAGACCTGATCAGATGGTTAGGATCATCCGATCAGTGTGATTTTAACACAAATGACCATGGAGAGCATGATGGACTAAATGGAAGGTCCAATCAGTAATTGGACCGTCCAAATGGTGCAAATGGTTGCAGTTGAACTTTCCTATATATGCATCTTATTATGTTCCACATATACATATGTAGGCAATCACACCCCGTCCAACACACACGCTCCACACGTGTTCACACAAAGAAGGCCAGATCGGGTCCCACTTAATCACACGTGCCAATAGTATTCTTGAAGTTTTAACTCACGGTCGCTTTCTCACTATTCATTCAGCATTAGATGGTATTCTTTCTTCTTCTTCTTTTTTTTTCTTTTTCTTTCTATATTTTATTCCTAAATCTACGATGTATCTCTCAGCCCACTGATTTTATTTTATTTTATTTATTTCAGTCCTTCGTTCCAAAGTATGATTTTGAATTCCGAATCATATCAAAGATTTCTCTAGTTATTTAAAAGAAGTGCAAGAAAAATATTACCTTCCATTGCCTTGCCTTTTCAAGCTCGATAATGTCGGCAATCTCCGGATCGACCTCTTCGAGCGGAGCATTCAGCTGCTTCGGCCACTGAAATAAAAAACCCGCACTAAGAGCTCAGATTGAGCAAATCAAGGGTTGGGATTCAACCAATTGGCCTAGATTTGCATTTAAAAAAACAAAAAAACAAAAAAGCACAAAAACCATAGATCTTGAAAGAGAAGTTAAATAAAATCAGATGGAGAAGACGACGTATTTACAGAAAAATCAGCTGATTACCGTGGCGCCAGTCTTCTCCTTGTCGTAGACAGCTTCGTTTGGTAGAGAGGACTGAGAAACATAAACACAAAAAGGAGGAGAAGGAATCAGAAGGAGAAGAAGAGAGAAAGCTGGTGAGGCAGTATTTTCGTAAAAAAGATGGAGAGTGGGGGGCAGAAATGGAAATTTGATAATTTGAAGGAGGAGAATACCATGTAAAGGAGGGAATTTCCATGGAAGAGAGGCCGAATCGGCTTTTGTGCGGACGAAGATAGCCTTCGAAGCGCCATCGCCATTGCCATTCTCTCTCTCTCTCTCTCTGTCTATCTGGTTTTCGGTTTTTGCTGATGCGTTTGTGGGCGAGGTTGGTGGGAGATAAATAAAATAAAATAAAATAAAATAAAGGGACTTTTACCGCAAAATCCCTCGAGAAATCGAATTTTCCGAAATAATTTCTTCGACTCTCGAGACTTACAAAACCAGTGGCTTGCCCTTTTCAAAGATGCGGATTGCCTACTGACGCTGTCAGTATCCAGTAGCTACTGGACGGTTCTCCGTGGCCCATCATGATCTATGTGTTTTAACCACGTAGTCCGTTCATTTTTCCAAGATGACATTAGCCTCGAAATGAGGTAGATTCAAATCTCAAGTAGACTGTTTACACCACACCACAGGATACAGTGGTGATTGAACGCCCACCAGTAAAATTTTTATGGTGGCCGTTCAATCACCACTATTTTTTTGTCGTGTGGTCCATTTGCAATTTGGATCTGCCTTATTTATGAGATCATACCTTGAAATGATATGTAAAAATAGACAGAGGGTATGGATAAAACGCATACACTATAGTGGGGCCCACATAGCAGCATGTAGAAGCCACCATCACCATAGTCGGCCTGAAATGCAAAATTCTCGGGGTCAACATTTTACCACATAATACATGAAATTACAAAATTACCCTTATTTAATTTTTAAGATTTTCGATGGCAGAATGCAAGTAATGCCTGCGGATGAAAAAGTACGCAGAAGTATTTTTAAAGTAAAGCAAACCTGCCGCACCTAAGTTTTTCTTTAAATATTAATGATGGTCCGGATTCGTAAGCTCACTTAAGTATGTTCATGACATCAAAGCCATCTAACATATGCAGAGAATAACCAATAAAATGCCACCACATGTTAGTATTACCTGCTTAATGATGAATGAAATCTTATTTGCATCCTGAAGATATCTTCCGCTTCACATCTTTCCGCGGTGTATCACTTGCCAAAAATAGAATGGCATAAAATTAAATATTTCTTAAGACAATTAGTGCTCTCACAATGATTATGAATGTTTGAAAAGATTATTCTTATCAAAGCAGATGGGTACAAAAGATACCATAAGAAGTTTGAGTCCATTGAAACTGATTCAGTAGGATTTACAAATCTCTACGGCCCGAAGTCAGGATATTTGAAAACAATTTCTAACCGAACGAGATCTCTTTGGCTAGGTTAGGGTTAAAAAAAAATTAAAAAATCTTATACCATAGTTGCCAAGGATCCTATACCAACAAGGTGCTCTCACAAGGATTACAAATGTTTGAGAAGATGATTCTTATCAAAGTGGATGGGTACAAAAGATACCATAAGAAATTCGAGTCTAATGAGACTGATCCAGTAGGATCTATGAATCTCTAAAACCACGGTGTCAAGAGATTTGAAAACAATTTCTGACCTGTAGAGATCTCTTTAGCTAAGTTAGGGTTAAAAAAAAAAAAACATTGCACTATGGTTGCCGAGGATCCTAGACCAACAAGGGAACTCGATAAGGGTTTGACACCTCCTTAACTATATAAGGAGCACGCAATAAAGAGCTCGATGCTCACGGCAAATACAATCAATTTACATAGCGCAATGCTACTTTTATCTTAGTTTCTAGTTCCTCCACTCTTGTTCAATCACATTACAGAACATATGAAGTTTATGTTAGCTTTAAAATACTATTGTTCAATGTCATCGTTGTAGTACACATAAGAGTAGTATAAATATTCATGACCTCTCGTTGTTGGATCTTGATCGATCGAGTCCTTACTTGAAAATCAACACCCTAGTTAGATCCTGTTGACCATTTTCCTCAATTGTTAGTCCACGCAGGCAAATGCAAGTATTTATCTTTCATTTATTTTCTCTGCTTATTTGTTTGTCTGCTAATTATAATGAACTTCAAATACATATCAATAAAATTAGAATTTTAGCTTTTAGTTTTATTATCTATTCATCTTTGTTCTACTGAGAAATACAAAGTTTGCTATCATTGGTGAAAGAAAAATCCATACTGCAAGGCAAAAAACAAGAGAGAAGAAAATCTATCCGAAATGACTAACCCCTACCAGTTTAAAATCGTCTGATCGTTGTAACCGTCGATGGCTAAGAGGGTAGTCGAACCCATGAGTTTGGTCTTAGTTGGTCTATCACAGTGCAGGGGGCACCATCGTTCAATCGAACTCGAGTCGAGTGCGACCCTAGCATATCCGCACTATCCTAATAACACACGCTTAATCAAATACAAACCTTCGTTAATTCATGTGGCCTCATGTTTGATTGAATTGCGCAAACATAAATCATTAAATAGGCTACACTTGAATTTGAATATTTTGAGTGGTGCATATTATTTGTTTTTGGATTGGCCCACCATATGATTAAATCCTGAATGGTTTTTGTTCGCTTAATAATCAGGTTGGTGTGCCCTGTTGGATAGGTTGGACGTTAAACACACCATGTAGGCCAAAAATTTTTAATTCTTTGCTTTGTAAAGAAAAAAATGAGGGCAATATTGTAATTTCTCCTTTATGAAAGCAATGATGGAAATATGTCCATGGAGGCACTATTTGGTAAAATCTAAATAACAAAGGCGTTTGGTGTTTAGAAAAAATTGTTTTTAATTTAAAAAGTAATAAAGTCTAAAACTTCTTAGGTAAAGCTATGATATCGTGATGTTTGATTGGATCATGTGCTGTTATAAAAGCTGAGGCCAAGCAAGCATGTTTGACATTGGTTTAGCCCTGTGAATACTCGATTGATGTCAAACGGGGTTGGACCATCAAGCCTGGGTGAGGCCCTGACCTCACCAAATTTTCTCTCAACAGTGTATGACATTGGACAAAATGGATTCAAGAAGGTTGGGGAAACACCAAGTTTAGTGAGGCTGACATGGTAAGATTTGATTGATCTAGTTCACATGTGACGTTAATTGAATACATACTCCACCAAGCCACTTTCCAACATGCTTTTATTTGGACATCTCCGATAGCGGTACATGGCCCAATCAAATCTCACCATGTCAAGTTTCAATGTTTCTCCAGCCCCACCCAATTCAGCTCTCATTTAGATGTGATTGTCAGAAGACTTTGCCGCTGCATGTGGTGACCAGACATGGTGAATTTTGATTGGGTAACATGTCACTTTAGAAATGGTGCCATGTAAAGTATGGTTGGAAGTTGTAAGGTGAAATGAGGACTCTATTAGGCATCATCTCTAATACTGGCATATGGGCAAATTAAATCCCACCATATCAGATCACCACGAAGGGTGGTGGTGAGGTCACCACACAATCTACATTCAGGCCATTTTACCCGCCCAGTAAATGAATCTGATCACAAAAATGAGACATGAAATTCTGGTGATCCAACTTGAGGGTGGGGGCCACACCATTGAAAGTAATATACACGCATCGAAAACATCCAATTTCACACAAGGGGAGGTGCATATGTTAGACCAGTTAGCCATTATACACACACTGGGTGCACTTCACGGTTCTCAACTTTATCACTTTTTAAATAAAAATGTATACAGAGTAACTTACTAATTTTCATTCCATGAGAATTAGTACTTGCTAAATTTATTTCATGGAGTCATTGTTTGGTAAATTCCAAAGGAAATTTGCAGTAAAAATCCCTTAAATAAAATTGAATAGATAATAATAATATTTTAATAAATTATAGAGAATTTTACACACACAAAAAAAAAAAACCTCACGGATCCCATATTTACCAAAGAATTACTCTATCAATTAAAATACATGTGTGGCCTTTTTTTAAGAAGAGAAGTTACTGAGGTACTCTCATCTATTATTTTTCTTTAAAAAGTAATGAAGTAGAAAATTTTAGAGCCCACATGGCATGTGTATGAAATCCAAAAAATCTTTCTAACCCAATCACTGAATGGGTTATATATGAATTTTGATATATAGTAGTGAATTTGTTTTAATAGAATGCGTCACCTTATGCTTAATTGATTTAACTTTTTTGTTATTCTAAACATCATGGTGGATTACATCTATTAGATGGGTTGGATATCATACAAACATCACATGGGCCCTACAATTCTCCAATTTATCACTTTCTATGGAAAAAAATACAACGAGCATTATGATAATTTCTCTATTCAAAAAGCCATACTGGTTTTGGTGAGGTTGAGGAAACATCGATTATAGTGAGGACTTGATGTGGCAAGATTTGATCAGGTATGTGTTAGAGTTGGTGCCTTGGATGTGTGCCTTAATCCATCAGCCAAGTAGATATGATAGGGTGGTCTCAGTCATTGATCTTAATGACCATGGGTCTTTTGAGCAAATGTTATTTACACACACACAAATGGTGTAATATTGATTTTATATTCTTTGAGTTATGCGAGGAATACATTGCATATCATCTCGTCCGTGTAAACTTGAGATTAGACACAATCATCATTAACCAGTGAGAGTTATGTTCCATGAATCTCCATACTATAATGAGTCATGATTGGCACATATGTTTAGAACACATCCATAGATGTCGATCTCTGAGATGTACTGTCATCCTATTGTGAGGGGACTAACTTAAAATGTCTTCACAATTGAAAACTGACTTGTTATTAGTCATGCCTTTTTAGCCCTCATCCTAAACAAGAGTGTGAGTGTGGCATGATATGGGATTCTAACATCGACCTCTATACACTTACATTGGTCGATTGAAATTCAACTCAAAGATCTAGAAGCCCATTAGTGATCTAGACTATAATCATATGATAAAGGATTTGATTGTACACATTTATTGATTAATCTTTGGACTTGATGACATATAAAGGTCTTAGATCCTAATTGAGCAATTTTAACTCACTTTACAAGGTTTCATAGAGACCATCAAAAGTAGGTGATGTTAGGTATGTTTATTAGGGCTCATTAATTCTTACACTGGCCAAAAGGAATTAACTAGGTTTACCATGCGACTTGTTTAGGGAAAAATCTAAATAGATCGGGATCTCATTAAGTGATTTTTCGCTGGGCTTGGTACCTAAAAGGGTTTAATAAACTTTTTAAAAAAATTCAACAGTTAAAGCTTTTTGTTTTAACTGTGAAAATAGTTTTGATCACACTTGATGATTTTATAATGCCCTATATCTGATAATTTACTTCATGATTAGTATATAATTTAGATGATATGTGAATGGCCTTGACAGTAAATGGATTAAAACATATGCGCATGTATGTGAGAGGCAAATCTACAAGTTTCCTTCATAGTAGGTAAATTGAAGCCCATAGGATAGTGGAGCACCATTTTGAGTGCACATTTGAAACCTTAACCCTTCCTTTATTTAAGATTTTATTGCAGAGAGGACTCTACCCTTTAGACAGAGAGCTTGGACACTCCCCTCCTTTGGGCGTCCCATCTAGAGAAGAGAAAAGAGAGGGAGAGAGAGAAATCCATCACTCCATCTACCATGCCCAATAGCCTTCTCTATGTGGTCCACCTTTGTGGATGATTGATATTTCCTTGAGCATTATCAAATGAAATACTTTCCTCTTAGGTGTCCCTTCATTTGTGATAAATGTTGGGATATTTGGTTGAATCAAATAGACTACTAAAATTGAAATAAAATAAATGAGATAGAAGACATGGAATTGAGTCACTCAACTTGAAATCAAATTTTCTCCCGTTAGACAATGCCCTAAGTGTAACAAATTTATAGAGAAATCGACATCCGGGATATAATAATTACAATCCGGTCCTAACGGTACACTCATTGTACGCGGGATTGAATCATTTGCAATTTAACATGAAAGTGTTAATTTAACCCAACGGCAAACTTAGTAACAAAAAATATTCTTAAAATAGATAGAGTTTTTAAAAGAGAAATGAATTTGATGATTTGCAAAACAGAAAGGAAAGTCTTTATATATACTCTGTAATAATGCCTTAAGCAGCTTTTTAAAATGGTTTGGTATATTGGGCTTAAACCTAATATATGCAACTAATGGACCAGACACATCTCTCTGTTTCAAAAGGAAAAAAGTGCAAGTGCGGGTACACTCTTGCATAAAAATAAAGTCACATGAGTACCCATATATACACACATACATGCATGAGTACAATCGCACATGCATCCACATCCACACCTGTAGCCAGGGCTTATTCCGTCCCGTTGCGACGCACACGCGGACTCGAACTCAACTCAGCTTGGCTCAGTGCACACGCATGTGTGGTCAATGACATATATTAGAGCTACTGACATAACCCTCCACATGACTAAATTCGCATGGCCCCTGAATGAGACTTAAGCCTCAAGACAAAAGACCTATCTTATATACAAGAAAAGTTTCTTGAAAAATTTCGATGTTGGACTAAACCAACAACACAAAAACAACTCAATATTCGAAATTTGAAGGGAAACCAAAATATTATAAAAACTTATTCTATTTTAAACAAAGTACAAGAATAAATTGGAGAGAGACTCTTTAGCTTAGTGGATTGGCATCAACAAATCTACTCTATGCAGATCATCTACGTGACTAAAGATGTCCAGGTCATGGTATTTTTGTTTCTAAAATATCATATTATTGCATTTCAGTATTCTCAAAATAGGATCCTTTGATAAAAGCAAATGAACTATGCGCTTAAATCTAAGGGACCTAACATCATGTGTCATTGTTGGATATGGGACATGCAAAGCATGTTTGAAAGGAAATAAGCTCAATGGAACTGATAAACCATTGAACATCATAGTTTTTAACATGACACAATTAAATTGGGCCATGTGCTACTATCAGATATAACATCAACAAAGCATGTTTGAAAGTTACTCGGCCATAATGTTCGGTGGTTCTCGGATCCACTAAATTCACGTCCTGTTTGAAAGTTGTTCGATACTTAACTAACAGTACGTTGAACCAATCAAATCCCACCATGTTAGGGCCTCACTGATGAGATGCCACATCAGCGAGCCTACAATATCTTATACATAACCACGTTATCTTTGTATAATTTAGGATTTTTAGTTTATTTAAATCAATTTAAAACTTGAATTTATTTATTAGGAAGTTGAATGATCTTAAGAAGATTTGGGTTTATTTGAATTATTTGAGTTTTGAATTTAATTGTTGGGAAGTTGATTGATCTTAAAAAGATTGAGTTTGTTTGTTGGGAAGTTATTTAAGATATGATCTGAGCATTCAAAATAATACAAGTAATATCAATTATATATTCTCTCTACCAATTCTCTCTCTCTCTAGTTCTTCCTCAAATCCTAACAAGCTCCCATCATCTGGTATCAAAGCTACGGACCCTTCATGACCACTCATATTCAAGAAGTCGTTACCAAGCTGGGAGGCAACCTTGCAACCATGGCTAGTCGTGTTGATACTCTTGACTGAGAAGCAAAAAGCAGCATCTCAAATCTGATCGTATTTTAAAACGCAACAAACAAACACGGTGAGGTATCAAGCCCACACAAATCAAAATTTTGTTGATATTAATACCACAATGCAAAATCTTATATCAGTAACAACAAAAATACCTATTGAACCACCTCCAAGAAAGCGACTGCCCACCCAATTACCTAACCTATGTCCACCACCAATGCCTTACTAACCAGTTCTTCCCCAACCTTGCAAACTCAATATAATCGGATCAATTTTCCTAAATTCAATGGTGAGGATCCCCTTAATTGGACACATCAAGCTCGATTGGGTCGGTACATAATTGAGTTTTGAATTTAGTTGTTAGGGAGTTGAGTGATTTTAATAAGATTGAATTTGTTTATTAGGAAGTTATTTAATATTTGATTTGTCGGTTAAAAATAATACAAGTAATATCAATTATCTACTCTCTCAACTACTAAGAGGTTTCCATCAGTCTCACCTACCTCATTGCTTTCCAACCTCAACAAATCTGGTTCCGAGACTCGTGGAGTTCATGTGGTATGCGTGTACCATCCAACCCCTCTAATGTATGCATCCACCGTGGTGATAATGTGAACGAAACATCATGCTAATCAGATTATTAGATAGGCTATATTTGAATTTGGATATTTCAATGGTGTATATTAATTATTTTTGCATCAGCCCATCGTATATGATTTGATCGCCTACATCTTTGGTTTGTCTAATTATTATGTTGGCGTGCGTGATGTAGATTGGATAGTAAGTTTACTATTTATAATAAGCCACCTTTTTTTAAGGGAAGTTTTGAGTTTGAGTTTGATTTTAAAACTTTTTTTTTTCGTACCAAGGATTGTAAATTTATTTTTTTTATCAATCAATTTATTTTCAAATTCATTAGAATTATTTTTATTAATTTATTTTCCCATGGATTCAAGGAATCTTTGTGAGAAATCCATGGAAGCTCCATGATTTAGTGCATCTGTTACATGGGTTAGATACACACATATCAAGTGGGCCCTATAATTCTCCATTCTTCACCTTGGGTAAAGAGAAATTACAGGGAAATAATGTAAATTCCAGTCTAGAAAAGCACTGCCATCTGTTTGGTAAAAAACTAGAAGTCCCTATTACAAATGGTCAAATACAGGTGTTGTATCTAAATTATGATGATACAGCCATTCCGTTTCCCCTTAACATGTAATATGTAGAATATCCAATCTGTGAGAATGATAGGCCACAAAATGATTACAGATTTCTATGAAAATCAGATCCATTCACTCGTTGATCAGGACACAACATCAAAATCAATGGACATCCAATGGTACAAATTAGTATACTGGTTTGGCTCCCGCAATGAGCAGATCAGTCTAATTTTTGTATTTCGTGACAGAAATTATGTGACCCACCATTTGCACGGATTAGATTTTCCATGAATGTTAAGTGTTGTCAGGAATGATACAGCCGCTGTATCTGATCATTTATCGTGAGGTGGCCGGTATCATCATTGACGGAGTTTGTAGTTGGATTTTGACGAAATGGTGGGCCATATGAATATCACCTGGAAGGATGCAACTGTACTCGCACTGCATATGGCGGTCATCAGGTGGGCCACGTCTGTACAAATGAACTGGACTCGCGCGTGTACCCGCATTTTCTCTACGAGGTTTGCTGAATACATATTGCAATGTGGTGCGTCAGGACTTTGTGTTTGAATCTGCGTCGTCTTCCAATGTTCCAAGCCGTTTATACAAGGACTATAAACTCGTACGGTGGATAGATAACAAATAAAACCTCTTAAATGATATTTTGGCTCCTTTGCTTTTCAAATGGCCGCCCACCATAATCTTTGCGTAATCAGATGGATCAGATATTCAAATTGATAAAATTTTAGTCATCCCCCTCCATGGGGATCCCTATCACATCAACGTTTGGATCTTTCAAAAGCAGTCCAGTGGATAAGGTCCACGCGCATTGCATACCGGCACTGCCCGTGGGGCACGGGTTAGGTACAAGTAGGGGTGTACATAGGGCTGATCCGGATCCAACTGGGCTCAATCCGGCCCGGCCCGGTCACAGCCAAATTGGCCTGAACTCGGCCCTGCCCGGTCACCGGGCCAACATGTCCAGCCCGAACCCAGTCCGGTCAGCAATCAGGCGAGTTCGGGCCAATTTCGAACCCACGATTTGGACAACTTTAATTTTTTACTCTGCTTTATCTACTCTATGGGAAGAGCTTTGATAGGTAACTTAAACGGCCTTGATTTTGGGAAGAGCTTTTGTCATACATTTTTAGAACTTTGGTCCATTTATAAAAAGACCCACGATTTGGACGGCTCGAATTGTTGTAAATGGTTAAGATAACTGAGTAAGAATTTAGAATATATATATATATATATATATATATATATATATATATATATATATATATATATATGCCCCGCCAAACCTAGCTACAGATGGACGGTCCACGAAATTTGTGGGGCCCACCTTGATGTATATGCTTTATCCATTTATCCACGATGTGTATCCATTTTGACAGATTATTTCAGGGCATGAGCTCGAAAAGTAGGCATATTGAAGGATTAAGAGGACCGCACTGCGGGAACCGGTGGGATTAAATTTCTACTGTTGAAAACTTCCTAAGGCCCACTGTGATGTTTATTTGCCATCCAACCTCTTCGAAGGCTCACATATACCTGCATGAAGTGAAAACATAAATATCAGTTTTTTCTTTTCTTTTTCACACGCTCTCACACCTATGCACATCATAATAAAGTCATAAGTCATAAGTAGGAATCAACCATAAATATCAACTGGATCTAAAACTCCTGTGACTACCAAGAAGTTTTTAATGATAAGTTTTTATTCTGCACTTTTTTTCTTGTAGTGTGGTCTGCTTAGCCTTCAATTTGCTTTTGCTTTTGTTTTTCTTTTGGCTCGTGCTCTGAAATAATAAGTTAATATTTACTTTACGGTGAGCCCTCAGAGTCCTCAATAGAACCCTCTGTTGATGCCAAAATTCGGTTAGCCCTCTCTCCTCGTCAATCACCACGTATGACACCTGAAACCTGCACCAGGAAAGCAGACAAAGGTGACCCTGGCTAAGCCGGGGGACCCTCCGATGCCTAAGTCAGGACAAGGGAATCAGGGTCTGAGTAGAGTGTAGAGGAGAGCTCAATTTTTCATACCTGTAGACATGGTGTGATGTAGTATTTATACTTGGCTGTCGAATGGTCCGGATCCGATAATCTCGGCACGATCAGGGGGATTCCCGGATCATGGAGATACCCCCCGCAATCTATCGATAATGTAGCGTATCTGGCGGATTATACGTATTTGCGAGCGAGGTTATCGGCCACGTTTGGTTATGGCAGTTTCCACGTTCGGCGAGTGGGATATGCGTATCTGAACATGCGTCCGGCTTGGAATGTTCGCTCTGCTCGGACTGTATGCTCGGCTTGGAATGTCGTTCGCCTCGGAATGCAGGCTAGAGCAGAGCGGCTATAACGAAGACGATCATCCGATCAGATCATGATCCGGAGTCCGACCTCAACCAAGTCGGCTACTCGGATGGGTCGCGTCTTGAAACAGGTCGGGAGGGTCACGACTCGGCTTGGACTTGCCATTGAAGCAGCGTTGTATTGTGAGCTCAAATTTCCCATAACACCCTCCATTTCCAATTTCTAGGGACGCGGATTGTGTCTTATCCCCGAGGTAATTTGTCCGAGCAAAATCTGTAGGGTCCACCATGATGTAAGTGTTTTATCCACGCCGTTCAAAGATTTTCTCATATCATTTTAAGATACGAACCAAAAAATTAAGTAGGTATAAGGCTTAACTGGACCACAAAGTGAGGATTAAATGTCCACCATTAAAAAATTCTTAGGTTTGGGATCAAGGTGATATTTGTGTTTTCACTTCATTCACGTCTACATTGGATGGTAAAAAAACATCACTTTGGCCCTTAGAAATGTTTCACTGGTGGGTGTCATTATCACCATAGCTTCCTTTGGTGTGGTCCACTGGAGCCATGGACCTAACTCATTCTTAATATTATACTTTAAAATGATCCAAGAAAATCAGTGAACGGAGTGGATAAAACACTTACATCATGGTGGGCCCCAGGGTTGTAAGACCCGTATCCTAAAACCGTACTGTTTTGTCAACTTCCGCGATCCTTCTCGTCGAATTCCGACAATCTGCGACCGATAATCGACGTTACGCACGACCGTAAGACGTATCCTATATATTTGAGTCGGCTTAATCCAAGACTTGTATCATTGCGATCGCACCATCGCCGCGGTTCCAACGCCGCGACTCATGTACCGATCCGATACCCTGACTAAGAGATGTGGGTCGACGTTTATTTTGAGAAAATGTCGCGCGTTTACATTTCCAAGAGAATCTCTACAATGTGTCCTATCAATCACATCAATCAATCACCCATTAATCACCTCTCATGTCAAGTACACACACCCATGCTTTCTTTCTCCACAAGTTAAGCAAGTCCAAAAGTCAACTAACCTCTCACTTCACCTATCACTCACCTCACCCATCACTCACTTCACATCACTCCATCACTTTTACAACTCTCTCTCTCCCTCTCATTTCTCAACACACCAAACCCAAGCAAGGGAGCACTCCCACGTCCAAGCCCTCCCCATGAGAAAAAAAAGGTGATTTTGGTGGCCCACCTTTCCATCCCCAAGAGCTCTAATCCTAGTCATCCATTTCTCATCTCCACCATCAAAGTGAAGCTCTAGGAGACCGGCATCCCGACGGACCGAGAAGATCAAGTGGTGGGTGTTTTCATAAGCTAGATTTTTATATTTCTATGATGGGCCAAGTGAGGCCCAGCGATCGATGGTGTGGATCTCATTTTGGGACCCTAAGATGTGGTCGATGGCCCATCTTGATGATCAAATCATTTCATGATGGGGCCATTCTCCATGGACCCCATCATGATGTTTACTTTCCTTGCATTAAAGAGGTCATTTAGACCGTCCATTTTTAGTGGAGAAAGATCTCCACCGTTGATCTTCGAATTGGTGAGTCCACTTGTATTAGGGCCCACTCGATGTACAATAGAATGCAAGGGAGGGCCCATAGTGCCAGGGTCCCTCCATCACGCGTGTTCCTCTCTATCTCTCTCTCTCCCTCTCTTTCTTCCATTATTTTTGTGTGTGATGATGTAGAGGTGCGGCCCGCTTCGATAGACCCCACCCTGATATATGCCTTATCCATACTATCCATGTACATGGTGGCCCACCTAGATAGCCCATCTGAAGGTGGGGCCCACCTTAATGTGGTATCCAAAATCGTCCAGCGTCTCTGGACGCTGGACGTCTAAGTGAAGTGTGAACCGCCAGTGAGTGTACTGGCAAAAAGAGAAAAAAAATGCATAGAATGAAAGTTTTGGAGAGGGCCATTTGAATAGGCCTCACCTTGAGGTATGTATACAATCCGAGCCGTCCATCCCCTTACCCAACTCATTTTAGGCATTGAGCCGAAAAATGAGAATTTTTTGAGTATCTGATGGGCCATAGTCTTAAAAATGGTATCATTACCATTGAACTCTATCAAAATTCTTCCTACGCTCTGAATGAGGCCCAATATTGGTCTTGATGGAATAATTGTGGGCCGCAGAATCTAATGGATGGAGTGGATCCATCAAATGCGGGTCCCACACCTGTAAATCTTTGAAAAATCAGGTTTAAAAAAAAAAAAAAAGGCAACACAGCAGCAGTTGCTGCTGTGTCCGGACGAGCTGGCCGTGCAGCGGTTGTGGGCGGGCGCTAGGCAGGGTCCCACGGCTCTGCACGTGGACCCCACCTTGATGTTTATTTGTCATCCAGTCCGTTCATGAGGAGGGCCACCCCTTGAGGTGGGCCCCCACCAAGTTTCAGTTGAATCCAAGACTCAGGCGGCCCACACCACAAGAAACAGTGGTGATTGAACTTTACCATTGAGACTTTTTTTGGGCCCACTGCACTTCGGGATCAATCTGAAATTTGTCTCCCGTTCATCCAGGTCTTTGTGATCTTAGCAGCAGATTGGATGGAAAATATAGGTTATGGTGGGTCCCACGTGAAGCCCACAGTGATATATGTGTTATATTGCCACCATACGTATGGACGGTGGACTCCACTGTGATGTATGTGACCATCCACACTGTCCACCATTTGGACAGTGGGACCCATCATGATTTATGGGTTCTATCCACTCCATCCACATGATGTATATATATATATATTATACATAATATTGTATTTATTTTATTTTATATATATATATATATATATATATATATATATATATATATATATATATATATATATATATATATATATATATATATATATATATATAGTGGTGGGCCTCTATGTGGACCCACCCCCCCTACTATGATGCATGTGCTACATTCATATTGTCCACCTATTTTGAGAGCTTATTTTATGACATGAGCTAAAAAAATGAGGCAGATCTATATTTCAAATGGGCCCCCCTTGGTGTGTGTTTAAGACCCACAATTTACTTAATTATGGCCATTCATTGAGGCCTACTTTGGTATATATCTAAAGCCTATGGGACTAAGCCTATTTGATATATCTAAAAGCCCATGGGACTAAGCCCATTTGATACATAAAGAGCCCATGGGATTAATCCCATTTGATGCACATGGGGCGCAAATAGAGTGGCCCATTTGATATATTTAAAGCTCATGAGTGTAGGCCCATCTGATATATTTAAGGCCTAAGTTGTGAGGCCACTTTGATGTGTTTCGTGGCCCATGGGTCATGAACCATTGCAATGTACATAAGGCTCATTGGTGAAGCTCATTAATGCATCCATTTGATGAACGTAAGGCTCATGTAATTCAGCCCATTTGATTTATCTAAGGCCCATGGGTCGAGGTCCAACGAGATGACCTTAGGGTCCATTGCAATGAGTGATCTCTCATGGTTCATGTAATGATATTTATGGCGGGTCGTGCCTAAGGAACAATGTTGGTTTGACATCCACATTGTATGTACAATGTTTGTTAAATGTTCGCATTGTAACTCTCCTTAGGGCCCATTGATAGGCCCATACTCGTTACTATTCATCACTTTATAACATGCTTAGTATAATCCCATGACTCATGCCCATATGCATCATATGTATGCTTGATTTGAGTAGTTACTGATCATAACATATGCCATTGGGCAGACCACTTATGAGACCCGTTATGAGACGGAGTGCCCCACATGATCGCGCAGTACACGCTGAATTTCTACATGATTTGACGGCGTGATTCATGCATCTCGCATATGTGTGACTTGATCACTGCACGCCCTAGCGACATCAGGGTCGTAGCTCCACAGGTATATCGTGGATGACCGTATTGGATACCGAAAATACTTGATTTTAGCACTGTGGGCACTTAGGATGTCCTTGGGTGAGAGTCCCAGAACCTTTTTGGTACCAGGAGATGCTCCAACGTCTAGACCGAGTGGATACACGAGCACCCGAGTGCCGAATACCAGTAGGCCGCGTCTCCCACTGTGTCGTGGTCGGTTGGAAGGGGGCGTGACCTTATCCGCCTGAGACAGGGGGCTATAAGCTAGGCTGAGTTTGACCAGCTCGCAAATGAGTCCGCTATCAACGAGCCGGGTAGGTATTGGCAGACTACTGGTCAGGCGAATAGTGAGATTTATTTCGCTTGCTTGACTGTGCAGCTAGGGAGGTGGCAGTCACTGCGAAGTGTATTAGACCCCGGTGATATCCAGAGAGGAACTGTACTGATGTGTGTACTTGATGAGTATCAACTTGATTGGATTGCATTTCGCATATGACATTCGGCTATGTAGGCCTTGCATTGCATCGGTGTGGCTGATGACATTCATATCTCGCATCGCATGGCCTTAGTATGGCCGATAGCATTCATGCCTTGCATTACATAGCCTTAGTATGGTTGATTGTATTCATGGACTTACCCGCATGTTTCCGCATTGCTCTGATACTGTATACTCGACACTTACCTTACGCACACACTTACACCACCCTCTAAGCTTTTGTAAGCTTATGTACGACCGTTGCGTGCAGGTAGCGTTGGACAGCAGCAGCGCTGAGGCAGAAGCACGTATCAGACCATTTTGGAGCTTTTGATCATCTTGTATTCCCTTTCCGCATTGTACTTAAAAGATTTTGATATAGTGGATATGTGATGATGTTGTTTTGTGACTTGGTTATGCTTGTGGTTATGCTCCATTACAAAAAAAGAAATTCATTCTGAAAATCCTCCTTGTAGGATCCGATGATCTGAATCTGGCATTTGATTACCAGGAGCTGAAAATGGGGCACTACGGAGGCTGTCGGCACCGGATTCGGCAATCGGGATTCATGTGAATCCGATTTTCGGGTTTGGGGCGTGACAAGGGTGAGGGGACGCAATCCGAGTCCCATTTCTAGCTAGGTCCCGGTAAGAGTAGTACTTACTGTAGGTGGGCAAAATGGACCCGATCTGGCAGATCCGACCCTATCTGACCCGATCCGCCCCGATTCGAACAGAACCGATGGTTTGGATCAGTCAGGTTCGGGTAGGAGCGGTCAAATCCGAACGACAATCGGATCGGATTCAGATAAGTAGCAAATCCGACCAAACCAAACCGAAATCCTATTCGTTTGGATCCGATTTGATTCGATCCAGACCACACCGGGTGTAGTAACTAGTAGATTACAAGTTTACCCCTCTCGATATCTCATATTAGTAGGTGGATCCTACAAATTTTTTAATGGTGAAAATCATTATCTCCGCTTCTATTTATGGTGTGGTCCAGATGATCTTTGGATATGATTCATTTTTTGGATAATGCTCTAAAATGATCTCTGAAAATAGATGAACGATGTAGATATAATAAATATATCACTCTAAGGCTCATGTAACTTTGATCTCCTTTGAACTGTTCGTATAACTCAGAGCTCGAGGAGCCTCAGTGCTCGTCTTTGAGCGACATGTACCTAGAGCAGCTACCTGTATAGCTGGTGTTAGCTAGCTAGTAGCTACAAAGGTCAGAGAGTGGGAAGCGGATTGTGGACTGAGTAACTTAGTATGCTAAGCGTACTGAGTAAACTTTGTGGGATCCACCGTGATTTATTGATTTGATCCACACTGTCCATCCATTGTAAAAGTTAATTTCATTTGTATATGCCAAAAATAAAGTATATCCCAAGATCAAATAGACCACACCACAGGAAATAGTGTGAAATGAGTGTCACCACTGAAAATTTCTAGGGGCCATCGAAGTTTTGGATCAAGTTGATATTTTATCTTTCCATTCATCCAAGTATTTTTGATCTTATGAACATGTTGGATGACAAATAAATATCATTGTGGGCACTATAAAGATTTCAACGATCAAAATCATTATTCCCACTGTTCACTTGAGCTTTGTATATGCTTCAATTTTAGGCTCAAAGTATAAAATTAGTTGAACCAACGTATGGATGGATTGGATAAACTGCATACATTCAAGGTGGGCCCAAATGAGTTTACTTAGTACGATATGCAATCCTATTTCCAGAGAGTGCTCGTCTTCGAGTACGTGACTTGAAGCTTCTTCAAAAAGTCATATAGCAGGTATAAGCTTCTTCAACAACTTATGTAGCTGGCGTGAGCTTTATGATTTTATCTTACTGAGTAAAGTATGTGCGGCCTGTCTTGAATTTTTTGGTTTATCCACACCATCTATCAGTTTTTCCATATCAGTTTAGGGGTTGATACTAAATTTTAAGTATATCCAATAATCACGTAGATCACACCATAGGAAACAATGACAATAATAATTTCCACACCGTTGGAAAAAATGAACGATCTGAACCTTATCCAATCCGATCCGACTCGATTTTTCTAACCGAGTTGGACTCGGATCAGTTCAGGCCAGCAGAAGATCGGATTGGATCGAGTAAGGTGGCCTGGACTCGGTACCAAATTGGATCGAGTTTGGGTTTGACCCTGCAAATTTCGAACCGAATTGGGTTGGGCCTAATCCGATTCGACTCGGTTCGATGCCCAGCTTTAAGTAGTACCCAATGTCCTATTTCTAGCTAGGTCCTAGTAAGAGCAGTACCCAGTTTGCATTCCTACCAGTATTGTGCTAGGTGGGGCTCAAAACGATGGACTCAAATTGGGCATGACGTGTTGCTTACTGAGCTCCATACTAATAAATGCTGAAAAAAGATATGTGGACCCACTATGATGTATGTGTTTTATCCACGCCATTCATCCATTGTTATGAATGATGATTGAATGCCTATCATTAAAAACTTTGTATGACTTTAAAAGCTTTGGATAAAGTTTATATTTGTGTTTTCTTTTTATCCAGGCTAATGCGACCTAAGGGGTCATTTGGTAATTTAAAAAAAAAAGAAAGGATCATTTGACACCATGGATTTGAGGAGGAAGCTTGGATAACATATAAACTCCTTCTAAGAATTGCATGTGTAACATGTGTGTTACTATGCTATTAATATATTAGGCACATGGCCCACTAATGATATCTCCAAAACAATTATATTATCAATTGCAACACTATAAGCACTTTTATATAATGATTTGCATCGTCCAACCATTGTCCATATAAATCAATGGTTAAAAATCATTGGTTAATTGCACGGATGCGATTTTGTGCTTGTGGCCTATCCAAAGACATGAAATTTCATCATTTTCAAGTAAATTATATATTTCGACAGGCTTTTACAACTATTGTGTTAAACATTAATTAATAAATACACTAATTAAAGATATTAAAGTTGATTTAGTAATTAAATTCAAATACACGTAAATAGTAAAATATATTATGCATAGTTACTTTTGGATTAGAGGGGCCAGACACAACAAGGAGATTTCAAATTCACAAAGTTCAAATCCACTCTCCCAAACAGGCCCTAATTAATAGGTTGGGTGGCAAATAAACATTACAATGGGTTTTAGGAAGTTTTTAATAGTAAGCAGCCAAGTAGCACTGTTTCCTATGGTGTGGTCCACTTAAGATAGATTTGGATCAGTTTCATTTTTGGACTCAATACTCTAAAATGATTAGTAAAAAATAGATGCATAGCATGATTAGATACATCAATCATAGCGGGCCCACCGACCTTTTCCAGCCACAACCATATTGTGCTGATAGCGGAGGGTTCACTACCGAAGCGGAGTCGCTAAATGATGCATGTGATTTAGTACCCCGTCCATCCATTTTGGTTTATTATTTTATAGCATGAGCTAAAAATATGAGGCAGATCTAATTCTCACTGTAGACCACACACCAAATCAAGTGGTCATGATCTATACATGATGCAGCCAACATGATACAATGGGACATGCCTGATGATCTGGACGGTGCATAAGTTGTGCCCCCTATCAATGGGTTGTAAAGCAAAATTAAAACCAAGTGGATGATCCTAACCGTCCAGTTGGATTGATGAATTTCTGTCCATTGAAAATGGTCTGGTCCGCTACGTTTGTTTCGAGCGGTCCATGACAGGAATAATTAATGAATGAAATTGTCTACTTGGCCTGGCGACCTTTTGATGAACGGGATAAATGAATTGTGTCGCCTGATAACATCAAAAGAGATCTAGACGGTCCATCCAGTGCGTCCTATCCGTGGATGGCCCTTGGTTGAAAATCACACAGAACAGGCTATCAATCATAATAAGAACCATGGTCATTGAACCAGAAAAAAACTGATGGTCAGGATCATTTGTTATTGTGATTTTTGGCCATGGAACATCTACATACAAGACCCACAAGATGGACGGTCTAGATTTCCCACGTGACGGATCAGATCATCCGAGTCAGCTTTATCTGTGGAAAATCTAATTATATGGTCTGGATTAAATAAATGAGATTGAACTCGTTTTGTGATGAACGAGTTCAATCCTAGCCTTTTGATGATCATCAGATCATCCGCATTTATTTTCAAATGAACCAAGGTGTTTCACGTGGGCCCATACGGTGTTTAGCGTGTCCACCTGTAATTATGCTTCGCCCACAATCTAGGCCGTTGACGCAGGGCGCGCCATCACCTGGAATTACAATCGCCATTGATCAACAGCATGCGAATCGGACAATCTAGATTGTCCAATCCATTTAAGTAAAAAGGGCCATCAATTGTGGGACCCAACTGTTGAACGGTTCCAATCATTGTATCATACGGTCGAGATTGGGTGGAATACCAAAATTGAAAATTGATTTTCTTTACGTTGAAAATGAAATTTCATGTGACTCTGCCATCCAATCCAAAGTTGAGAGGATTTAAAAATTTTAAGTTGGGGAGTGAGTCAGACAAATCATCCGTACGCCACCTTTGCTTGATCCAAAACCGAGCCATTCATGCCCTATCCTTGTTCCAACTCGTCATCCTTACACGCTAACCTACACATGTGCACACGTGTGCCGGATCTGATCCGCTCATCGACGGCCTGAGCAAAGTTCAGTTTGGTCGCCATCCAGGAATAAAAATTACACAGAGGTTCTTTTTGAGGGATAAAATTACAAAAATACTCTTATTTTTATTTTTATTTTTCTTTACAAAGTCTTGAAACTCAAGACTTGTGGGGCCCACAAGATGTGTATGACATCCAACCCGTTAAATGTATGCACAAAACCATGGTGATAACAATAATTAAATAGGTTAATCAGATCTTTTCAGATGGGCTACAATTGAATTGGACTATTATGAATGGTGTACATTACTTATTATGTACTGGTAGATTTAAGACATTAAATACAACAGATACTGTAAATTTTCTGAACAGCTTGAGACATCCATTGTGGGAATGTTCTGGGGCCTGTTTGGACTCCAGGATTAAATAGTATGAAATTGCATTAGATAAATTAACATTATTATTGCACAATGATTACACGTCCAGAAATGCCAATGTATTTTCACCGTCCAATCCTACATTTGGTATCAAATTCCTCCCTAGTAAGATGCATTATATTAAGTGAAGCTTGCATTTGATAGATCATGTAATTGTAATCAATAAATCACATTTCATAATTGATGTGGGTCACTTCGGATGACAAAGATAAAACACACTCATTAATGTGAAGCCCATAGGTATAGTGGATATCAAAATCCACCAAAAATTCTACGGAATCCACTATTAGCTCTAGATAATACAATACTGGAATTAATCTAATCATTTCCATAATTTCCAAATACCGGATGAAATTTGCATGGAACCAAATGCAATTCCATAACACCTAATTCCACCTAATATCACCTGGTGATTTCTTATAGCTATATTGGTATATAATAATCTAAAAGGATTTTAACATATTTTTAGACATTGGATGATTACCACATCATATCATATTTGCTATTTAGGTCTATAAAGAAAAGTCCATATAAATAAGATGTGGATTGCATATCAACGATGCTAATAAACGAGTCTACTAGACTGTGCTATATGGACCCCACAATGATGGATGTGGATAATCATCCATCCATTTGCCACTCTTATACTTCTTACAACCTTGTTGAGGATAGCATGGTGCTTTATAAGAATATGCCGAATCATCCATATTATGGGGAAAGACAGACTGACCTAGATAGGCAGGCAGATTAGGTCGAGATCTGGCGCACCCCGATGCGCAACAGAGGATAAGAAACTTGATTGCCGAATTAAAGAGGAAGGTCAATCCGACCATATCAGTACGGCTAGGGTTGACCTAAAGGTTGGCACGACCTAGACGCAGAACGAACTCTCTGAGGGATAATCTGAATAGGCTATCAGGACTTATGAAGAAGTTAAAGGCTACAGAAATTAGATATTACAAATATGTTTTTCTTAATCGAAAGGACAAGTTCTCTCCACAGATCATGGAGGCTAATCTGCGATTAGCTCAGGATCCCGAGATACCCACCAAGGATCTCAGGAGAATCCCTGAGCGTTATAAATCCTAATTCATTTACAACACGCACTTCCTAATTCGGGAGGATCCCTCTACGTCATATTCCTCCTCAGCTATAAATAAGAAGATCACCGATAGTGAAAGGTACATACACATACTATATCTACCCTTAAACAACTTCTACTAGATTCAAATTCCTGACTTTGGCATCAGAGGGTCCCCTGCTCTAGCCAAGGTCACTTTTGTTTTCTTCATATGTAGGCACTCCAAGTTCTAAAAAGGGTGGACCAGATTTTTGCATCAACAATCCACAATATGACTATAAGCACAAGTGCCCTTAGTCTACGCTTGAGGAAGCACTTAGGTCATGATATGGTTAATAGCATCTCCACACTATATCAAACAAGTTCCTGTGATCATCTACTTTTCTTCCTAAAATATCTCCTTGAAGCCAAAGGCCAGGATTGTCCAAACGGTGCGATTCTTACAATATGGCCCACCAAAGTAGGACTCACCTAACATATCCATATATTTAGGCATCATATCTCTTCTTGTAGTAGTAATAAGACATTATATCTCATATGCATATTGTAAGGGCCGTGAAATTCACTAATAATAATAAAAGATTTTTTTAAAATTTATCTTTATTTTATGTTTAATTTAAATCTATCTTATCTCCGCATCTTTTTAGAATAAAAGAATTTTAGTCAAATTTAAATATTCTTCTTCGCATCTCTTAAGAATAAAAGAGTTAAAGCCAAATTTAAATATCTCTCTACGCATCTCTCAAGAATAGAAGACTTTTAGTCAAATTTAAATATTAAAAAAAAGCTACATGCGACGGTAGAGAAAGGGAGAGAATTTTGGAATGCTTAGATCGGGTATATATATTGTCCTCCTTTTAATGTTTTTATATATTTAATATAATTTGATTCGGTGATTGCAATGAACGGTGTGGATTGGTCACACGTTAATTATATTAAATTATGAGTGGATGCCCTTTAAAGGTGAGGCGAATATAAAATTATGTAAGTGTAGTTGGTGTGCATCTGATCAAATTAGATTAGATCTGTACGGATCATATGATTCATGAGGCCAAAATATACAAGGGCCCTAATATTTAGATCAATCTAACCATCAGATGGGCCACATTAGTTAAATCTAGAAGTGTTTGATAAATGAATCTTAGATATTTTGCGCAAATGTTGATATCACTTGGCATAAAAGATCGAGATGGGCCATTGGTGAATGTGTGGTTAGATCCACACCACTCCTCCAATGCATCGAAGTAAAATATAACAAGACATCAAGAATTTAGATGATCTGACCATCCAATGGGCCACCCCGATCAAGTAATTTCTATTCAATTTTATAATCTTTAAAAGAAGAAAAAAATAGAATAAAATATTTAATTATTTGATTATTTTGGATCTGACCACCTAGTATGTTAATCAAAGGTGGGCCCCACCATGTAATAAAAATAAATGAATAATAATATCGTTGATAAAATTGATAGGACATCGAAATTCAAATCAACTTAATCACATTGCAGAGTTAATACTACTAAATTTAGGTGAGTGACCCAACTTGTCTCATAATTCATTAAAATTAAAATAAATAATTGTGATTGTTTAATTGATTTACTAGTTTGAATATTTTGATATGAGAGATATATAAAAAAACTTATATGTGAATATCTAATGGAGACAACTATGCTTAATATGAAAAATATGCATCTACATATCATCCATCATTTATTGTATTGCATAATGCATGGTTGATCCTAGGAGGCCTCCCTGGAAGAAATGTCGATCCTGGTAGAGCATTACCAGATACGAGCTATGCCCAAGCCTACCGAAAGGTGGATGCCTACCCAACGAGTGGATGCGGGTTAACGACCTTTAACTTAAACAAATGGACGATCATCCCATTTGATGCATTCATACACCATTTTATATTCATATCATTGTACATGTATTTTTGTATTATTTTAATTGATATGATTATAAACTATGCTGGGTTATATCATTAAGCCTGACTAGCTTACATTTTAATTAATAAAAAAACCGTACAGAAGAGCCATTAGCAGATGATGTGGTATAAGAATCGGAAGGATCAACTGCACCTGAACACGACCCACTTGAAATGTGAACATACTTATCTGAAGACGAAGTGGCGGCATTAGAAAATTTTTAATCATATGTTTTATTTTGTTATCGTAGCTTGATTAATATATAATGCATACTGATATTTATTTTGAGACTTTAAGAAATTATTTAACTTCATTTCTTTGAAATAATGTTAGTATGAAATAAATATCATTATAGAACAATGGTATAACAAATGAATGATTTTAAGATTTATTTTAAGGGCTGTCAAGGTTTATGTATGTGTGCTTGAGATTATGGTAGATCTTATATTGAATGTAATTATCACATGCGATTATATTGATTAAAGAATTAAGTTAGTACACTTTGTGTATAAGTTATGAACCGAAACTCGGGTCTGAGGGTGCACACTCTGTACCCGAATTTTAGGGC
Source organism: Magnolia kwangsiensis (assembly GCA_037074715.1). NCBI lineage: Eukaryota > Viridiplantae > Streptophyta > Magnoliopsida > Magnoliales > Magnoliaceae > Magnolia > Magnolia kwangsiensis. The sequence goes on from CM073585.1 coordinate 93,341,552, forward strand.
ATGACACATATAAAGAGCAATCTGACTTGGGCTGTTCCTGTAGGTGTTGAGCCCACCAGATACCTGATAAGGAGGCACGTGGCCCACCCAGCATTTCAGCATCTCCATTTTGTGGTGGGGCGACAGTCTGATCGCCGTCCAATTACTATCAGATGGTAATCCTTAGCTAATATAATGCATTTGCTTGTTGGTGCAATTCAAATTACACTGAACTACATGTTCTACACCAATCATGTTGCCCATGTCAAACACCCGATGGCCCGCTGTTTCTTAAAATCCAGATGTAATGTAAAGCAACATTATCGACTGCCATCTACCAGAGAATAAAATAGTCTACAAAATTCATTGAAAACATGTTAAAATCAAAGAAGACCCCATCTGTTCATCAGATGAATAAAAACCTATCTACAAATTCAGTGAAAACATGTTACAACTTACAAGTACAAACACAGCCGCATTACATTCAAAACAACAATATCTCTGTAACCCACAAAGAATAAACAAATTAGAACTAAATAAATAAATAAAAGCCTCGAAGAATGATGGCCCACCTTCAATGAGAAACTGGGCCTTGAGCCTGATTCAATTTCAATGTTGATTTGTGGGTGGATCGAACTCTCAAGGAATAAATTCTCAATCTACAGCCAACTCTATTAATAGAGTCGAACAAGATCATTTAGAGAGACCGAGTTCTTCCGAGGATTCTGAAAAGTCACGAACTCATTTTCTTTGAAACCAGCTTACGATGATGCCGCCTTTTTCAAGGGGAGCATAAGACAGACAAGTTTCCCTGTAAATTTTCATTGTTCATGAATCATTACTTTTGGGGGTGAAAATTATTGATACGGCCATTATAGTTGGAGTCCATGATTTGATGATCGAAACCGATCATCTGGGCCCCGCGTTTGATAGACCATGACCCAAGAGTTTCCCAGATTGGAAAATGATAACCATCCAATCCAACCTTTGGCCTTTCTCAATTGAATACAGCTGTTACTATTGTTTCCTTAACCATCTACTTGCGGGCCACAGATCAAAGGGTTAGGACTATCCCATCAGGGAGACACTCCAGGCATGGTATCCATGACGAGATCACTAGTCTTGACCACTGAACAATGGGTGTCCTTGGGCCATGAGTCCATAAAATACAATCGGAGTCTGTGGTATGATGATGCAAACCGATTTCTGGGCCCATATTGATGGATCTTGACCCAATAATTTCCAGATTGGAAGATGCTAACCATCCAATCCAATCTCTGGCCTCTTGCAATTGGATATGCCTGTCACTATTGTTTCCTTAACCGTCTATTTGCAGGCCACCAATCAAAGTGTTAGGACCATCCCATTCGGAAGATATTTGGAGCATGGTGCATCGTTTGTGAGATCAATGATCTTGATCACTGAAACATGGCTGTCCTTGGGCCCTGAGTCCACACAATCAGAGTCCATGGTTTGATGATCCAAACCAATGATCTGGGCCCACATCGAAGGGCCATGACCCAAGAATTTCCCAGACTGGAAGATGCTAACCATCCAATCCAATCTCTGGCCTTTCCCAGTTGATGAATATGGCTGTCACTATTGTTTCCTTAACTGTCTATTTGCAGGCCACATATTGAAGGGTTAGGACCGTCCCATCAGGGAGATATTTTAGGATCAGGTACATCCATTGTGAGATCAGCTGTCTTGACCACTGAACCATGGCCCCCACTTTGCACAGTATCAGGTCCCAAGGATGTTATACATAACCTCAAAACCAATGATCATAAAAATCCTCCAAACCAAGGTATTCTTTAACAGTAATGGTGCCCGTAAAAGCCACCACCGTTACCTTTACGATATGGGCTGTAACGGCCGTTACAGTCTCTATTTTTTTTATTGAAAAAAAAAAAACCGAAAAATCTCTATTGGCCCGGTAATGGACTGTTACAGCATTTACAAAGGGTGTAACGTGGCGTTACAGGTCATTTTTTTCTGTAACGGCTGTTACGGCTGTTATGATCCCATAACTTGTAATAGTTGCTACCATTACCTTTACAGCCCCGTAATAGTCATTAGGGCACACCATGCTCCAAACATAAACATCATGAGCCAACAACAGGAACCAAATGGGATTGGATTCTGTCAAGGGGGGAAAAACAGAGATGGAGAAACAACATACCTCACAGTAACTGTGCTCAAAGTCGGACATAACCGCCATTTGGCAATCCACCTCGGAGAATCCTTCTCCCTAAGAAGGACTTCCTATTGAGAGAATAGCTCTTTCTAAATGCTCTCCGTCTTTTCCAATCATGGAATATTTTGATGAGAACTGGGAAGGTGAAGCAAAGCAATAGAAGCAGCACCATCGCAACACATAACAACAAAACATTACGGAACCCATCTTTTAGTTCTGGGTCCTTTTGCCCTGTCCATGGCACACCTCCCACATTCATTCCAAACGCTGTGAGACCAGAAGAAAAGTTACTCTGAGAGAAGGGACATGCTACCATTTGCATTTTTTCTTAAATGATGACTCATCCACTGTATATACAATTAAGTCACTATAGCACATCTGTTGATGGAACATAACCCAAAATCATACGGATTGGATTAACTTCATCACAAGATATTGATTGTTTGATGCATGACAATTAACCACTTGCTCTAAAAGCTTGAACTGTTAGAGCATGGCGAATTAATCCCTTTATCTCATAGCCCAGGCCCCACATCTCATGGGTTAGGACCTCAGCCGAACCCTCATTGTGGGCCCCAAATCACATGGGCTACTCACCTCGAGTGTGCTCCCCACTCGAGCTCGGTGTGAAAATGCCCTTGCATTAATCACCCCCGGTGAGGAATCTCAAACACGAGACCTCCCGCTTTGATAACAATTTGCTCTGATACCAATTTGATGCAGGATAATTAATCGCTTGCTCTAAAAGCTCGAACTGTTAGAGCATGGTGAATCAATCCCTTTATCTCGTAGCTCATGCCCCACATCTCATGGGTTAGGACCTCGGTCGAACCCCCCTCGTAGGCCCCAAATCACATGGGTACTGCCTCATATGAGCCACCCACCTCACACAGGCCACCCACCCCAAGTGTGCCCTTGCATCCCACAGGCAACCCCACTCGAGTCCGGTGTGAAAATGCCCCTGCATTACTGTTGATTTCAGACCGTGGGGCGTTTTCTTTTTACACGTCCATTCATTATAGCATGTGGAAGGAAAATAAATAAAAATCACACTGATTGGACTAACTAAATCATCGGATATAGAATGTTGAATTCACTCGTGAGATTTTCTTTTTTACATGTCCAATCATTATAGTGCATCTATGGATGGAACGTACCCCCAAAATCACACCGATTAGATGGACTTAATCATCAGATATTGGATGTTGAATTTAGTCTGTGGATGGAACATATCCCAAAAATCACACCAACTGGATGAACTAAACCATCTGATATCAGACATTGAATTGAGACCACAGGCCATTTTCTTTTGGGTCCATTCATTGGCTACCAGATTGATGATTGGGATGTGTCTCATTCATGACAACATGGGGTATGGACGGTCCAATTCGATGTACATGTTTGTCATGTGTATGGTGGATAAGTTGCCACCACTTGAGGGATGGTGGAAAACACATGTAGTAGTACAACCATTGGAGAACTATAATAGAAGGACAGCTTACCTCCAGTGATAATTGATAATGGAAGAAAGATTAATGAAAGGAACGAGAGATAGTATAGCTTCCGGTTTATTTGCTCGGCCTGCCAGCTATCCAGACTAGCCTGAATAGCCATGACACGGTTGGCTAGAAATCCCATGTTTTCTTTTAGCCTCCTTAGACGTCCAATTGTCTCCTCTAGACAAACAATGTCTTCATTTGCAAACCAACTTTTCACAGCACATTTTTCCTTTACACGTGGAAAGACCTGCTCCCCATGAGCGACTACCTGAATCATAGCCAAAGCATCAGCTAATTAGAACCTTTATATTTCTTGGAAACTTTGAAGCCATGGGTGCAAGATTGAAGAGGTGAATCATGCTACAAGTGCCAACATGGCAAAATTGTGTGAAATCTGGGCCACTACTTGTTGTGTTCTCTGGTTTAAAAACTAGGAAAAAGCTCTTGTAGAGGTTGGGAGGAAAAGCCCCATTTTTTAGTTCTGCAATCTTTTCACTTTTTCCTTTTCTTTTGAACAGGGGAGATATTGTTGTGTTTTGTGCTTCAAGATCTAGGAAAAAACTCTTGTAAATGTTGTGTTGTGTTTTAAAATCTAGGAAAAAACTCTTCCACCTGTATACATAGAGATGGATTCTAAGGGTTTTCAGCCCCTTTTTAGAGAGAATACATGTGTGCACATGTGGGAGTGTGTTGGCGTGCTTTTTCACGCACAAGGGTGCACTAGGCCAAGTCACACAAGGTCGATGCGGTGCACATGCATGTGTGCTTGACTGATCGGTGTAGGTCTCCTCCAAAGATTTTTTATTTTATTTTTGAACATAACTGCAATTGTAACAAAATCCATTTGTATCCTGTTTTGTAACTCACTAATGCTCAGAGTCTGTACTAGTCAATTTTATTTTGTTTTTTGAAAGATGATGAAAATTTTATTAAAAAACAAACTAAGAGAAAGCGACCCACTACAACCCAAGGGAATCCATATTACAATCCCTAAGCTTGGGGACACTACAAGCCCATTCAACAACAAGCATCCTTGCCCTACAAGAGACACTATCCACCGACTTCCTCACATTCCTAGAGCATCTAGCATTCCTTTCTTACCAAATAACCCACTAACCTGCAAGCAAAGCCATCCTTCGCATCACCCTTATCTGCTTCCCAAGGCACATCCCATGCCACCTAATCAGAAGATCATTAACTGAACATGGGAACACCTAAAAGACTTGAAAACGGTGTAAAACATTCGCCCATAAAGGCCCCACAAAGGGGTAATGAATAAAAAGATGGTCCACCGACTCATTATACTCACATAAAAGCACATGTTGGGAATCACCATGCCCCTTTTCCGAAGATTGTCGATGGTAAGAACTTTCTTCCTACCCACAAACCACCCAAAAGCCACAAGTTTTGGAGGGACATTATAGTGCCAAACGAATTTGCTGTGCCCAACATCCTCATGCCTTCCACCTCCATGTACAAGAGAAAAAAGGGGTTTAACCGAAAAGATACTGATTTATCAATTTTCCACATCAATTTGTCTGGGTCAGAGTTGCCCGGGGAGTAAAGATAGATTTGATCCATAAGGGCCACAAATTCATTGACCTCCTCGTCAAGGAGAAACCACCTACATGGAGGGTCCCAAACTAGTTCCCTACCAACATGGGAGAAATAGGGTTCAGGCAAGCTTAAAGATTCTAAGAAAATCATCCTTCAAAGGGGAGCTCCCCATCCATGGATCTTCCCAAAAATGAATCTTTTTACCATTTCCAAAGCAAATCCATCCTCTTCCATAAATGGTGATTTCACAGAGGAGATCCCTTTCCATAAGGCCGGCGCTCTATAAAATTAAAAATCCTCCATGCGGCTCCTGTTTTGTAACTCATGGAAGTATATGAATGCTCAGAGTCTGTAACAGTCAAATTTTGGTGATGAAGATTGTTAAGGTCAGTCTGAAAAGGGCTACAAAATAAAAAACCCCCCATGTGGCTAGTTGAAATTCACACAATGATGGGCAGTTTAATGTTGGGGACAGCCTGTTTTGAGAACCAATACACCTAGATCTTCATCTAGTGGAGCAAAACTTGCCCTAAAGACAAAGACCTTGTTGCATTCAATCGTTGTTCATACTGCTGATAAATCCAGTGACAAAAGATGTCCATTCCAACTATAGCATGCATGGACACTATCTGGTAACTAGGATTACTAAGGATAATTCAAAATTATTGTTTTCATTCAGAGCCCTACTTGCAAAACACACTACCAAGTGGGCCTCAATGTGAATGTCCTATGGCAAAACCCATGCTGATCACTCATCAAGTGGACCACACAAATACATTGAATATGGGCATTGGTGATTTTCTTTCTAACCATGCATTCTACTCATGCAAGTGGGGTCCAACTAAGAGTGGATTGGCACCAGTGATGTTCAGGGTTGGTCAGACCTAATAATTGGCCCAGACCTCATACATGCGTGCCAAGTTGGCAAGTGGCATTGATTCATCTCTTCAACCTCTCCTAATAGAAGTACCATTTAACAAAAAAGAAAAAGGTAAATGCAAGTAAGCAACCAAGCTAAGTTTCTTTTCCTGATAGATGTCATGAGTTGGGAACAGTGTTCGAGTTGTCGGTATCGCTACAAGTTTTGCTGGCCAGAGATAAAAATATAATATCATTATTGCCGATAATATTGCCGATAACCGGAAATACGAAGAAAAATGTGAAAACATGGAGATAACGGTGAAATTTTTTAATGAAACTTCAAGACATGCCTAAATACACATATTTGCATATTTAGAAATTAAAAATTTGTAAAAAAAAATGCATTAAATAATAAGTTTTCATTTAATGGGACCCAAAAAAGCATACATTTCCATAAGAAATTACTCTAATAATAACCAAAATAAATTTATCTAAGTTTCAAGTTGACCACACCATATGAAACAGTGGTAATAATAATTTCCGCCATTGAAGATCTTCATAGGGCCCAGTGATGTTTATTTGTCATCCAAACTGTTCATAAGATCACAGGGATATGGATGAATAAAAAACAGAAATATCAGGTTGATACAAAACTTTTGTGGCCCCCAAGAATTTTTCAATGGTAAACATTTAATTCACACAGTTTCATGTGGTGTGGTCCACCTAAGCTTTGGATATGCTTCATTTTTTGGCTTGTGCCTTAAGATCATCTAATAAAATGGATGGACAGAGTGGATCAAATACGTAAATTATGATGGGCCCACGGAATTTACTCAATACGCAATCCACTTCCATTCTGGTGCAGTCCAGAAGCGGATTGGCTGGTGTACCTCACACCAACTATTGATGTCAGCAAGGTCTGTGGGTTTGATCATGAGGTATGTGTTATATCCAAACCGTTCATCCATTTGAAGAGCTCGTCTTAAGGCTTTAGACGAAAAATAAGATAGATATAACTATCAAGTTGACCACACTGCAAAAACCAGTGGAGGATTGAATGTCTACCACTGAAACCCTTTTTGATATTTGTGTTTTTATGAACAGATTGGATGCAAAATAAATGTTATGGTGGGCCCTACAAATTGTCTTTATCTCCGTTGCTATCTATGGTGTGGTCCATATAATCTTTGGACATGATTCATTTTTTCGGATAATGCTCTAAAATGAACTCTAAAAACAGATAAACGGTATAGATATAATAAATACATCACTGTGGAGCCAATGTAACTTTGATCTCCTTTGAACTGTTTATACAACTCGGAGCTCGAGGAGTGTTAGTGCTTTTCTTTGCACAACACGTACCTACAACAGTTATATAGCTAGTGTGAGGTACACCAGCCAATCCACTTCTGGTGGATCCTTGACTGTGGGACCCATTATGAAATATATACCTTACATCTGCACTGTCCATCATATATGACGGCTTATTTTAGTGCGTGATCCAAAAAATGAACCAGATTCAAATCTTCAATGGACCACACCACAGGAAACTGTGTGAATTGAATGCATATCATTAAAAACTTCTTGGTGGCCACAAAAATTTTGAATCAAGCTGATATTTATTTTAACCCTTCATCCATGTCTTTTTATATTTACAAAAAGGTTTGATGACAAATAAACATCACTGTGGGGCCTAAGAAGGTTTCAATGGTGAAAATCATTATTCTCATTGTTTCTTGTGGTGTGGTCCACTAGAGCTATGGATATGCTTTAATTTTGGGATTTACCCCTAAAATGAACTAGAAAAATGAATGGACGGCGTGGATAAAACACATACATTCACGGTGGGCCCAAACAGTTTACTCAGTACGCTGAAGCACACCATGCGCCAGGTTTGCTTCTGAAGTTCCGAAGCATAAAACAAAAAAAAAAAAACAAAAGAGGGGATTTCGTTTGCGAAGAGGGGTTTTCGGGGAAGAGGGGCAATTTTCGACTGAGGGTTTCAAACAATCTCCTGAAATCCTTGATTTTTCGCTGAAATCATGTATTTGTGAGTCACATGAGACGAGAGCTGTCGATTGCTGCCCACGAGATTCTTCCGAGTTCTGATCAACCATCAACCAGGTATTACTGAAATCAAAGGTTTTTTTTTTTTTTTTTCGTTTTTTTTTTCGCTTTTTACCTATTTTGTTGGAAAAAATCCAAAATTATTGAAGATATTGCCGATAATCCAGAGAGAAATGAAAAATGGGGGTTTCGGTGTCGCTAGTCTGGCGACACCGATATTATCGACATTTCGTCGACAATGCGAACATTGGTTGGGAAAATCTCCTGAAATGTTTAGATATTTGTAGCCGTTGCCAATTGAACTTTGCTAAGTCCAAAGACACCTCTACACATGGGGTGCAGCTGAGCAGGATATCCATGCCACACATCAGGTCTATCTAGTTTTCAGAGGACTCTGTCCAAAAATTTAGTAAAATAGCAGATGGTATAAATAATTTCCCAATCGTCCACATTCACACACACAAGTGGCTCCCTGATGAGAGATCCACCTGATTTCTGGACCAGGTCATCTACACAGTCAGTCACACCTTACAGTTAGCTTAGATGTCCCACATGTGCTAGGTGCAGCCACAAGTAGTGATGTTTGTGGAGATTTCCTATTTAGTGCGCTCCCCTTGTGATTGGGTAAGCACCTTTTGTACATGTTTTTTCTCTAACTAAGGCAATATGTATAGACATTGAGAAAATACCTGCAGGAGGCGTTGCAAATTCAGATGCATTTTGGGGAATCTTCTGTCATCCAGCATTTGCGTCTTCACTGCAATACTACCTGCATTTAAGGAAATCAGTCATATCCCCAAAAACATGCAAAATAGTAAATAGGAGGTGAAAACACAAAAGTGTCAGAGGAACTCATTCCACAGTTTAAAGAGGAAAAAAAAAGAAGAGGAAGCATGAGGTCATGAGCCACAACAAACATGATCTTTGTTGAGGGCAGGATTTCATACATAGCTCATGGTTCGGTGATGATACCCCCACTGGGGAATGCCTTACCCATTGTGGGGCCCTCCAGATCAGCAGTTGGATCACCAAATCATGGGTGGCCATGTACTTAATCATGCTTTTCAGCAAACTACACTTTTGGTGGGGCTCAAGAGCCAGGACCCTTCATAGTAAAACAGACCAGATTCGAAAGGCACCAACAGGTTTGCTAGCAAGGCCAGATTCAACACAACCAATTAAATCATCTGACCCTTCTGTATCATAAGGGTCCAAGGTCTGTACACTGTATCTGCATGTTGAAAAGAAGCACTAAGAAATAAAACCATTCTCGATTTCACAGAAGAGTGTCAGTGATATCACACCAAATTACTACTAAAGGGGCCAAGCATTCTAAAATAAAGACATGCTGATGATGCTAGTGCACTTGAAGAAATCGTAAGCAAGCCAACACTTTTTCTAGTCTGTGTATGATAAGGCTAGTGAGCCTGACTAAATGTCACTCTCTGGTCAATAAGACAGGAAAATAGGAACACATATTGAGCAATGAAAACCAAAGAGAGAAATCAGACAATCCTAACCTATTGATCCGAACCAGGACAAAAAAAATGGCAGTGGTCGTTTTCTTTTCTTTAAATCAAGGTGTTAGGATGGTCCAACTCTATTTTTGCGCATGGTCAGTCCATAGCATTGCCCACCAGATGAGCAGTCCCGATTTTGTACATGTTGACCACGTTCCCATGGGAACTCGAATGCAACTAACATCCCTCCATGTTAGGCCTTAGACACCCACCACTTTAATCAAATTTATGAGAAAGGCAGCAAAAATCTACCATATATACAAAGCCCTTTAACAACATATAAGTCATCTAGTAACATAGTTATGGGAATGCAGAAAATGAGGTATTGAGAAAATGAGGTAGTTCAAGAGCAATATCGATTTCCTTCTCTTGGAAAACAAAATAACAATATTCTCCACACATGCATTGGGTTTAACGTATATAGATTTATCTCCACATTGGTTATGCACTATTTAATGCAGCTTCCCTAGGCAAGACAAAACAAGAAACAGATGTGCCAGTTGGATTTCTCTTCTTCAAAGGCCAAATTGCATAAAGCAAAATAAATTCAATGACCAAAGCTTTCTCGTCTTGTCTGACATCTTCTGGTATGCACCAATAGGTGATAAGATTAGGGAATAAGATGAGGGGAAGTAGACTGGGATGGTTTGACCATGTGTAACAGTGATCAATAACTGCACCATGAGTTGGTTCAAGTTGAAAGCTCCAAAAGGGCAAGGGGAAGGACCAAGAGGACATGAGTAGAGGTATTAAGAAAATATTTGATGACCCATTCCTTAACTGAGGATATCATCCTTTGATAGAGACAATGTAGAATGGTGGAACAGGGTTCATGTAGCTGACCCCAATTAGTTAGGATAAGGCTTAGATGGTGATGACGACATCTCCAGGAAAGCAAGACTGCAAGAAACCGTGTATAACTTCTCATCTCAACCTCTGATTCTATCAAACCCACAAAGTTTTAATCCCAACTGCTAGTTGGTAGTAGGGGTGCAAATCGAACCAGTAGAACCGTGGAACCGGACCGAAACCGATCCAACGGTCCGGTTTGGTCTGGTTCTACACTGCACTGGTTCTAGTTCCGGTTCCAAATTTCCAAGAACCGTTGGATTTGGTTCGGTTCCGGTTTAGGGCCATGTAGAACTGAACCAAACCGTTGATCCGAACCGTGTCCCGAATCGTGGATCCGAACATTGGATCCGAACTTGAGATTAAAACCAAAAAAAAAAAAACCCTAATTGTCTCCCAGATATATACAATTAATCAAATGTATACATGTTGGCTACATGTCACTTCAAGATGAATTTATTGGTGTGATTCTAGATTCACAGGTTCCCATGGTGGTGTTTCGAAGTTGGACTGGGAGACTCGAATGAGAATAGCTCTGGAAGCAGCCAGAGGTCTGGAATACCTACATGAACATGTCAGCCCCCCTCTGATTCACAGAGATTTCAAGAGCAGCAACATCCTCTTGGACAAGAACTTCCATGCCAAAGTTTCAGATTTTGGCTTGGCCAAGCTTGCCATCCCTCAAAAGTGCAGTTTCAGATTTCAAGAGCAGCAACATCCGCTGGATTTTTATAAGCCCGGAACTGTGGAACCGATCCGGAACCGAACCATTTTTCATGGTCCGGTTCCGGTTCCGAAAATCATAGAACTGTTAGGAATGGTTCAGTTCTGGTTTCACCCCCAGAACTGGACCGAACCGAACCATGTGCACCCCTAGTTGGTAGAACCATAACATAGCCTTAAGAACGACTAGTTAGCAGGTTCTTCCAATGATAATCTCTTCCTTGCTGCAATCGATATGGATGCCTAACTTCTATCCATGATGCATCCTAAATATTGTGTAAATAAAAACATGTACCATTTTCATAGATGTGTCTGCTGCCTGTGCATAGCATGCTTATTAGTTTCATCATCTGAAATATAATCAGCGAAGAACAAGAAAGAATTTTTTTTTGAAGGATTGAACAAGAAAGAATTTCTTTTGAAGGATTGAACAATAAAGATTTTAGAAATCAAATGGTTGTAATTTAAATGAATTCAAACAAGTTTGCTACTGAGAAGATAATTACCTTTATCTAATTCGAGCTCGACCGTGTCTAATTCCATTTCAAGCTTGGTCACTATATCCTGAACGTGATCCATGTGTGTGTCGACGATGTGCACAACAAGATTTGAGATTGTTTTCGGCACCGGATTGTCAGCTTCTTCAGAATGATTCATCGTCAACAAATGCTCAAGAACATGCTCCTTAATGACAGTCTGCCCCATCTTCTCATCATCTCTGACAAAACAGGGGTCCTCGATGCTAGGGATATCCGAAAGAAGAGATTGACCTGTCTCTGAGAAACCCAATCTAGGAATACGGCCCAAAGACACAGTAATCACTGAACCCTCAGTTACTCTCGCTGCAAGCCTAAGGGTGAAATTGCTTGCAGCGGGTCCTGGTGAATTCACCCGAAAAATAAGCGCCCCATTGATTTGCCCGAAAAATGGTCCATTGCTAATGAGCATGAGAATCTCTTGGAGTATCAGAGGGGGGCAAAGAATTTCAATAAGGTATTGGGCAGATAAAGTGAGCCTCTGATTTCCTTTGGGAAGTTCAACATGATACCAACAGAATTCTCTCCCTGTACCTTCTGTTAGATCCCAATCCTTTGTAAAATAGTTACCTAACCCATCAAATATGTAAGCTTTCTGTCTTACTGTGCCTGGGAAATGGGTTCTATAGATATGGGTTTCTTTGAGTGGAGTTCCAGGAGAAGCTTCTCTATCCATTTCTGCCATTGCACCTCTATCCATTTCCTCCATTTCTGTGGTTGTTTCTTCCACAACAACTTCCATAATTATGGAATATTTCAAGAATAATGGTTGTTGTCACTCTCTTCGAGCAATCGTTCTGAAATATTAAGAGGAATAGAAATTCAGATGCCAAAACCCCAAAATAAGCGACTACCCGTTACCGGATTTGTTATATTTCTGCTGTGCCAAATTCCTGAAAAGATGGAAGAAAATCAGTATTATGAATATGGGCCCCCAATCATCAATATAATTTAAATCCAATTTCGAAGCAGGGACAAAACAAGAATAATTGCCTTCCCAACCCCACCACCTCTCCTCTCCCAAAATAAAATTGCTAAATGAAAAGAATTCAAAACCCATTTCAGATTCAATCAATTGATTCTGAAAAGACAAGGTTTTTGCATTTATTGATCCCCAAACACATAAAAATCTAATCTTTCACATTCATTCCATCCATAAACTTCATCTCAGCCATAAAAAACTATTGCATTCGATCAAGCTCTTACTCTTTTGATCACTAGAGAAAATAAAATAAAATAAAACCCGATTTCAGATTCGATCAAATGAACATGGAAAGCCAACTTTTCTGCATTCACTAAACCCCAAAATCCATAAAATTCCAGCATCCAACCATTAGCACCCATTCCCAACAAAATAATCTCTTCAAATGCATAAAAAATTAACCTCATTGAACCTAAAAAACCGCAAGGGGGGGGGGGGGGGGGGGGGGGAACCATCAGCATCAACTAAAATGGATTGAAAACCAATATTTCTGCCCAAATTCCACCCCAAAACTCATAAAAATCCAACCTTCAACATTCATCTCTGCAACTCATCAAACACTTTTCTCATTCAACCAAAATTCAAAAAGAAAAAAAACTCAATTAATCAAAACCCATTTCATATACAATCAAAATGAAATGAAACCATCATGTCTACATTAATCCCAACCCAAAACCCATAAAATTCCAACCTTCATCATTCATCTTTGCAATTCATCAAACAGTTTTCTCATTCAACCCAAAAAGGAAACACTCAATTAATAAAAAACCAATTTCATATTTAATCAAAATGACTTAAAAAGGCTACATTTTCTATATTAATCCCAACCAAAACCCATAAAAATCCGACCTTCATCATTCATCTCTGCAACTCATCAAACACTTTTCTCATTCAACCGAAATTCAAAAAGAAAAAACTCAATTAATAAAAAAGCTCATTTCACATTCACTCAAAATGGATTCAGAAACCAACATTTCTACATTAATCCCAACCAAAAACCCGTAAATCCAACTCTCATCATTCATCTCTGCAACTCATCAAACACTATTCTCATTCAACCCCAAAAGGAAAATACTCAAATAATAATAATAATAATAAAACCATTTCATATTCAATCAAAATGAATTGAAAAACCAACATTTCTGCATTAATCCCGTCCCAAAACCCATAAAAAAAATCTAACGTTTATCATTCATTCACCTAAAACACCCATTAAATTCACCTATTCAAATCAATCAAGCTATTCTCTCATTTAAAAAAATAAATAAGTTCAACAAATTAACAAAACCCATATTCAATCAAAAGAATCTAAAAAGCAACATTCCATGCATTAATGCAACCCAAAAAAAAAAGAACACATGAAAATCACAATAAAATTAAAATATAAAACCCCATTTCAGATTCAATCAAATGAATGTGAAAAATCACAACTATTGCATAAATTAAAATCCAAACAAAAAAGAAAAAAAGAAATCCATAAAAACTCAACTTTGTAAACAATCAAACTCCAACTTCATTCAGATGCCAGAAAAATCAATAATCCATCTCTTGAAATGGAGACTCAAATTCCAAATAATAATAATAAGAAGAAAATTAAAAAAAAATAAACAGTTTTTGTTCCAACAACAGAAACAAAGTATATTCACCCCACGTTAAAAATAATAGTAAAGAGATTTGGTGCCTCACAACTCAAACCTACACGCGAACTTCTACACGCAGTAACACGTGCCAACATGATATGATTGTAGGAAATCCCATCCGTGTATTAGAAGACTAAAAATGTAGATCGTTCTCCCACAAAAACTGGGGATTTATTTTTAACGTATATTAAAGAAGAAAAGAAAATAATGGACGGTCCATAGAAATTCTAAGATTTTTAGATCGTTCGTTGGTTTATTATCTTGTTGGGTTTGTCAAAGTAATCAATGATCTGGACCCACCTGATCACAGGTCTGATTACCTAAATACGTTCCAATTTGGCACGTGTGAATGCGTGTACGATTAACAAACTCTAATATAGAACACAACGAAAACTCTTTCGTAATAAAATAGGAGGGGCACCACTCCTCCACCGAAGGGCTGAAAAAACATGAGAAGAACTTTGATACACTGGAACAGTAGGAAGCAAGATAAGTATGCATTTTAAAATTGCATATGTAGAAATAATATATACATTTTAAACTGTCCAAAATATGGGTCCTTGGTTAGATGTATGACCAACCATAAATTAATGTTATCTGATTATCGGACCATCGGATTTGTGGACATTTATTAGACGATTATAACAAAAACATCCAATGGTCCTCTTTCAATAAACAAGCGTCCACGAATCAGATGCTAAACCTCTTCAACCAATATGAATGTAGTAAAATGACTTATTGAAAATGAGTTCCATGTTTTAGTCGGTTTAATTTCAGTCACTTATTTCCACGTGTGCCTGTGTATCAATCGTCATAGTCTGCCGGAGTATCTAATACCTCCCAAAAACAATTCCCGCTATAATCCTAACGGCGCATGTGCCGTGTAATGCCTCCAGTAGGACTAGAAACCTACTCGCAGGCACGTTTGCTGGCCTAGGACACGCTTGGAACATCAGGGCGGTTCGTACGATGGCCACACCATTTTTTTACTATATTGCAAAATTTGGACTGGTAAAAGATTGGATACCCTTACCGCATGTTTGGGGTATGGTCAATTATGTTGACAGCTCATATCTTATATGATATCTTTCCATCAGATGAATGGTCCAGTTTGAATTTTAAGAAGATAATTCATGTGGGATGCTTGATGAACGGAGTAGATCTCACATGGGTGCAGTTATTGCACGTGTACCTTCAATAGGTTTGTTACTGATTTCGCGAGTAGAATTAGCTGGCAAATGCGATTTCCAAGTTGCTTCCAACGGAGAGCAATATAAGTAAGTCTTTGGGGTACGCTGGCGGAGTATGGAGGCCATACTCATGCATTCATCAGTTGTACACGTGTCAAAATGAAAACCAGATCGAACCGTCCAAATCGTTGGTTCCACTTTAGATGAAACAATCTTAACCTCTAATTAATGGAGATCTGTTTGTCGAATTGAACTATTCACAGGTAGCAGTAAGTTATGGTTTATCACCAACCGCTTAAATTGAGGCCCACATATTGGACGTTTCGGTTTGAACAATATCATGCCGCGTATACAGCTATGACTGTGTGCGTATGAACCACCACACCCGATCACGGTATCAATGTTTTTTTCTCTCTTCGAGGTAGGGAATCGCCAACACGTGTAGGAGATCCAAGCCGTTGGATATCCATTGCGACGGTCTCAGCAACCAGGCTTATGTAGGGGCCCGTTTGGAAACCACCAAATAAGTTACTTTTACTGACAACAATAGGTAAGTGACTTATTTCTTGTAAGTTTGGTTTACAATTGGATTAGTTACAAGTAATTTTACTTAAAAGTATATAATCACTCGGTTAATTTTTTTCCGAGTTTTTCAACTTTTCATGAGTTAGCGAGGGGTTTTCAGGAGAGAAATTTCCAACTGTACGACCAGTATATGGCCCATTTCCGAGAGGAAGCCCACCCCATTTTACTTTCCACAAATACTCTCCAGGTGTAAGGACGCCTTCCCAAAGGTCGAAAATGCCCCAGCTTTTTCCTTCAAGCGAATCGGGCGCTGCTCGAAGACGAGCGCTGACGCTCATCGAACTCCAAGTTATACGAACGGTTCAAAAGAGATCAACGTTACATGGGCCCTACAGTTATGTATTTATTTTATCAACAACGTTCATCCATATTTTGAGATCATTTTGGAGCATTATCCAAAAAAAAAAATCATATCCAAAGATCAACTGGACCAGACCACAAAGAGCAGCAGAAAATTGATTTTCACTGTTGAAACTTTTGTATGGGCCCACCATAACATTTATTTTTCATCCAATCTATTCATAAGGTCACAAAGACCTGAATGAATAGAAAAACAAATTTTGTGATGATCTAAAACTTTCGTGATCCTGAAAAGATTTCAACGGTAGACGTTCAAAGCAGAATGATAATGACATTTGCTACGGTTAGACCTATGGATACGAATTATAACCGTAGCCATAGATTACCATAATCCGTAGCAAAAGATTCCACACGGGGTGGGCGCGCCGAACGCCCACCCCCCCCCCCCCCCCCCCCCCCCCCCCCCCCCCTGCACCACTTGCTGGCCTATCCGGCGCGGCCACGCCAATTTGGCGGGGCCACGCCCATAGGGTGGTCTCCATAGTTACGGATATTAATCATAGCTAAAATCCGTAGTAATAAGTTTTTATTTTTTTTTATAATTTTTTATTTTTTTATTTTTTTGTACATGGAGAGCTTTTTTCTACTTATAATTTTCTCTAACACATACTTATATAAATATGTATATATAAGCATATATTTTTTTTCTCTTTTTTTTTCATTTCTTTCTTTATTCATTTAACAAGAATATCTTCTAAACTAAAATTAGTTACTTGATGTACCCTATATGATTTTGGGGTAGGAGAAGCTACTTTAACCAACCAATCTAGTTATTTTTCAAGATTTCATCAGCTCGATGATCGAAAATCCATTTCATTCACTTAGTGGTCAATTTTGTTCATTACATTTACATGCATTTCACGGTCATTTCGCTTCAATTCATGATCACTTCCATGCATTTCACGGTCATCCGAAACATTTTTATGTTGATTCACGGTCATTTCGCGGTCAATTCCCTTCACTTCATGGTCATTTGCAAGCATTTTGCGGCCATTCGCTTCAAACCATGATCATTCCCATGCACTTCATGGTCGTCCGAAACAATTCTGTGTTGATTCACGGTCATTTCGATGCATTTCATAGTCAAACTCCTTCACTTCACGGTCATTTGCATGCATTTTGCGATCAATTCACTTCAAACCATGATCATTCCCATGCATTTCACGGTTGTCCGAAACAATTCCGTGTTGATTCACGGTCATTTCGAGGCATTTCACATCAAACTCCTTCACTTCACGGTCATTTGCATGCATTTTGCGGTCAATTCACTTCAAACCATGATCATTCTCATGCATTTCACCATCGTCCGAAACAATTCCGTGTTGATTCACGGTCATTTCGAGGCATTTCACAGTCAAACTCCTTCATCTCACGGTCATTTACATGCATTTCGCGGTCAATTTGCTTCAAACCATAATCATTCTCATGCATTTCAGGGTTGACCGAAACAATTCTGTGTTGATTCACGGTCATTTCGAGGCATTTCACAGTCAAACTCCTTTACTTCACAGTCATTTGCATGCATTTCGCGGTCAATTCGCTTCAAACCATGATCATTCCCATGCATTTCACGGTCGTCCGAAACAATTCCGTGTTGATTCACGGTCATTTCGAGGCATTTCACAGTCAAACTCCTTCACTTCACAGTCATTTGCATGCATTTCGCGGTCAATTCGCTTCAAACCATGATCATTCTCATGCATTTCACGGTCGTCCGAAACAATTTCGTGTTGATTCACGGTCATTTCGAGGCATTTCACAGTCAAACTCCTTCACTTCACGGTCATTTGCATGCATTTTGGCGGTCAATTCGCTTCAAACCATGATCATTCCCATGCATTTCACAGTCGTCCGAAACAGTTCTGTATTGATTCACGGTCATTTCGAGGCATTTCACAGTCAAACTCCTTCACTTCACGGTCATTTGCATGCATTTCGCGGTCAATTCGCTTCAAACCATGATGATTCCCATGCATTTCACGGTTGTCTGAAACAATTTCGTGTTGATCCACGGTCATTTCGAGGCATTTCACAGTCAAACTCCTTCACTTCAAGGTCATTTGCATGCATTTCGCGGTTAATTCGCTTCAAACCATGATCATTCCCATGCATTTCACGGTCGTCCGAAACAATTCCGTGTTGATTCACGGTCATTTCGAGGCATTTCACTGTTAAACTCCTTCACTTCATGGTCATTTGCATGCATTTCGCGGTCAATTCGCTTCAAACCATGATCATTCTCATGCATTTCACCGTCGTCCGAAACAATTCCGTGTTGATTCACGGTCATTTCGAGGCATTTCACAGTCAAACTCCTTCACCTCACGGTCATTTACATGCATTTCGCGGTCAATTTGCTTCAAACCATAATCATTCTCATGCATTTCATGGTCGACCGAAACAATTCTGTGTTGATTCACGGTCATTTCGAGGCATTTCACAGTCAAACTCCTTTACTTCACAGTCATTTGCATGCATTTCGCGGTCAATTCGCTTCAAACCATGATCATTCCCATGCATTTCACGGTCGTCCGAAACAATTCCGTGTTGATTCACGGTCATTTCGAGGCATTTCACAGTCAAACTCCTTCACTTCACAGTCATTTGCATGCATTTCGCGGTCAATTCGCTTCAAACCATGATCATTCTCATGCATTTCACCGTCGTCCGAAACAATTCCGTGTTGATTCACGGTCATTTCGAGGCATTTCACAGTCAAACTCCTTCACTTCACGGTCATTTGCATGCATTTTGGCGGTCAATTCGCTTCAAAACCATGATCATTCCCATGCATTTCACAGTCGTCCGAAATAATTATGTGTTGATTCACAGTCATTTCGAGGCATTTCACAGTCAAACTCCTTCACTTCACGGTCATTTGCATGCATTTCGCGGTCAATTCGCTTCAAACCATGATCATTCCCATGCATTTCACGGTTGTCCGAAACAATTCCGTGTTGATCCACGGTCATTTCAAGGCATTTCACAGTCAAACTCCTTCACTTCAAGGTCATTTGCATGCATTTTGCGGTTAATTCGCTTCAAACCATGATCATTCCCATGCATTTCACGATCGTCCGAAACAATTCCGTGTTGATTCACGGTCATTTCGAGGCATTTCACAGTCAAACTCCTTCACTTCACGGTCATTTGCATGCATTTCGCGGTCAATTCGCTTCAAACCATGATCATTCCCATGCATTTCACGGTTGTCCGAAACAATTCCGTGTTGATTCACGGTCATTTCGAGACATTTCGCAGTCAAATTCCTTCACTTCACGGTCATTTGCATGCATTTCGCGGTCAATTCGCTTCAAACCATGATCATTCTCATGCGTTTCACCGTCGTCCGAAACAATTCCGTGTTGATTCACAATCATTTCGAGGCATTTCACAGTCAAACTCCTTCACTTCACGGTTTAGGTTATAGGTTTTGGGATTTGATAATGGGTTCGGGTTTAGGTTATAGGTTTTGGTTTAGGTTATAGGTTATAGGTTTAGATTATGTAAGACCCGTATCTTAGTCTGTACCGTTCCGTAGACTTCCGTGGTCTTACCGGTCGAATTCTGACAACTTTCGATCATTAACCGATATCGACGCGCGACCCTGATTCATATGCCGTCAACCTGTATCGACTCAATCCAAGACCAATACCCTAGCGACCGCGCCATCGCTGCGGTTCCGATGCCGTGACTTGCGCGCCGAGCCGATACCCTGGTCAAGAGTTGTAGGCCGACGTTCGGTGCGAGGAAAATGCCGCGCGTTGCGAAACCCAAGAGAATTTGTACGAGATATCACATCAATCCATCAATCCATCAATCAATCAACCCATCACATGTCAAGTACACATCACCTTTCACCCATTCCCAAGCAACCACAAAAGTCAAGCTTTCCTTACAAAGCTCATACCTCTCTTACACAAAAGGCCACAAAAGTCAAAAATCTCTTACACCTCCTATGCCTTTCTTACACAAAAAAGGCCACAAAAGTCAAGGTTTTCTTACACAACCATCACTCACCACATCCATCCATCACTCTCTCTCTCTCTCTTTACAACTCTCTCTCTTTCTCATTTCTCATCTCATTCTCCAAGCAAAAATCCTACGTATGAGCTCTCCCTCCCTTTCAAAAAAAAAAACTCCAAGTGTGGCCCACCTTTCCTACCCCATGATCTCCCCATTCTAACCTTCCATTCCCCATCTCCTCCATTGAAATTCAAGCTAAGGTGTCAAGGAACCCCCAGGAGCAAGAAGATCGGACGGTGGGTGCTTAATAGTGGTTATTTTTCTTATTTTTAAGGTGGGCCAAGTGAGGCCAACCGATCAATGGTTTGGATCTCACTTGGGATCCTAAGTAGTGGTCGATGGCCCACTTTGATCTTCATGATCATCCATGGTGGGGCCATTCTCCATGAACCCCATCATGATGTTTATTTTGTTTGTATTAGAAGGTCATCTAGACCATCCACACCGGTGGGGAACGGATCTCCACCGTTGATTTACGATCTCGATGATCCCATGTGTAGAGGGATCCACTTGATGTATGATTCGTTGCAAGGGAGGGCCCATAATGTCGGGGTCCCTCCATCAAGTGTGTCCCACCCTCTCTCTCTCTCTCTCTCTCTCTCCCTCTCATCTTTTATTTATTTTCTTGTGTGGTTGATGAGGCCATGTGGCCCACTTGAATGAGCTCCACATGAAATATGTATTCTATCCAAGCCCGCCATGAGTGGGGCCCACCTTAGGTATATCATTCATTTTCTGGTGGCCCACCTAAGCAAAAAAAAAGAGAAAAGAAAAGAAAAGAAACGTCCAGACGCTGGACGTCCCTGTACAAAAAAAAGAAGGGAAATGGAGCTTTTGGGGGTGGGCCCTTATGTAGGCCCCACCTTGATGTAAGTATGAAATCTAAGCCGTCCATCCTCTTACCCATCTCGTTTTAGGCGTTGAGCCAAGTGATGTGGCTGGTTGGAAGGTCGGGTGGGCCATAGCATTGAAGATTTTCTCCCTTACCATTCAAAAACCTTTTTTTTTTTATTTTCTAAACACAAAAACTACTCTACATTATACTCGTTAGATTCGTTCCGAGCCGAGGAAGCCAATGGATAGGGCGGATCCAGTTGAAGCGGGCCTCACACGTGAAAAACCCCAAAAAAATGGGTTTTCCAATTAAATTGCAAGAGGCATACCCTCTTGCCTCTGACGAGAGCTGTAACAGCAGCAGTTGAATGCAGCGGGCGGCCGTGCAGCCACCCATGGCTGTTGCCGTGGGCCCCACCATGATGTATGTGGAAATCCATGCCGTTCATGAGGTGGGCCCCCTTCTCAGGCGGCCCCCCTCCAAGTTTCAACCTGATCCAACTCTCAGGTGGCCCACACCATATGAAACAGTGTGAATTGAACTCTACCATTGAAATCTTTTTGGGGCCCACAGAAGTTTCAGATCAATCTGAAATTTGTGTTTTCACTCCATCCAGGTCTAAGTGACCTTATGAACGGGTTGGATGGCATCCAAACATTACAGTGGGCCCCACATGGGACCCACAATGATGTATATGTTTTAAGTCCACCGTCCAGGCGGACGGTGGTACCCACCTTAATGTATTTGTGCTTCCACCGTCCAGCGGACGGTGGGGCCCTTTGTGATGTGTGTGTTCGGTCCTCACTATCCAGCAATAGTGAGACCCACCATGATGCATGTGATGCATCCAGACCGTCCATCCACTTGGTGAGATCATTTCAGGGCATGTGTTGAAGATTGGGTGGGCCACCTATGTTTGGGTTAGGCCCATTTGATAGTAAAAGGCCTATGGGTTAGGCCCATTTGATTTATTTAAGGCCCATGGGACTAGGCTCATTTGATATATCCCAAGGCCCATGGGATTGGACCCATTTGATGTGTTCCAAGGCCCATTGGATTAGGCCCATTTGATGTATTTTAAAGCCCATGGGATTATGCCCATTTATCGTATCTTGAGGCTCATTTGGTGGAAAAATGGGGCCTAATTGGTGTAGCCCATTTATTATATCTAAGGCCTATGGGTTTAGGCCCATTTGACTTAAATAAAGCCTATGGGTTTAGGTCCATCTTATATACATCGGGCCCATGTGATTAGGCCCATATTGATATACTCTGAGGCCCCTAGATTGTGATCCATTGCAATGTACCTACGACCCATTGGTGAAGCCCAGTAATGCGGCCCATTTAATAAACGTAAGGCCCACTTGATGCATATAAGGCCCATTGAATGTGGCCCATTTGATATATTTAAGGCCCAATGGGATGTCCCTAAGGTCCATTGTAATGCGTGACCCCAACACAGAGTATGTAACCATGTTCACGACGATCGTGCCTTGAGAGCAATGTTGGTTTGATGTCCACATTGCGAGTGTAATGCTGGTTGGATGTCCACATTACGACTCTCCTTAGGGCCCATTATTAGGCCCGTACTTATTATATAGGCAGTCCAGGCCCATCTGCATTGTAAGGATAGTTCATCTCATTATAACATGTTTAGTATAGCTTCATGACTCATGATCATACGCATCATATGTATGCTTGATATGAGAGTGACTGATCATAGCATATGCCTTCGGGCAGATTGTTTATGGGACCCCGATTAGGCGGTGTTGCCCTGCATGAGTGCACGATACGTGTAAGGATTTGCTGCATGATTGGATAGTGTGATTCATGCATCTCCCATCGTATGAAATGGTTACTGTACGCCCTAGCGACATCGGGGTCGTAGCCACCACAGACGCATCGTGGTTGGCAGGATTGGATACCGAAAATTTTATTCTACATGGAGTGCTATACATATCCCTGGGTGAAAGTCCCTAAACCCTTATGGTATCAAGAGGTTGCTCCAACGTTTAGACCAAGTGGGTAGATGAGCGTTGAGTGCCGATTACCAGATGGTCGCTCTCTCCACTGTGTCGTGATCGGTTGGAAGGGGGTGCGGCCTTATCCGCCCGAGTGTAGGGGGCAATGCTAGGCTGAGTTTGACCAGCTCGAGGAATGGGTCCGCTATCGACGAGTCGAGCCCTATATTGACAGACGGATAGTGAGGTCTCTTCCACTTACCTTATTACGCGCGATGAGGCGGCAATCTAGTTTAGAGTGTACTAGACCCCGGTGATATCCCAGAGTTGAGCTGTATTGACATATGGACTTAGACGAAGATTGCATGCTTGACTTGCATCTTGCATCGCATAGCCTTGGTACGGCTCATGATATTCATGGATTCATCTGCATATTCCGCATTACTCTTATATTGTATGATCATATTACTACCTTGCGCACACACTTTCACCACCCTCTAAGCTTTCTATAAGCTTATACACGACCGTTGCGTGCAGGTGACGTTGGATCGCAGCAGCGCTGAGGCTTGACCACGTGGCAGATTACTCTGGAGTTTTTGGTCTATCATCATTGTATTTCCCTTTATGCTCATTGTACTTGTAAAGTTTTTTTATCATATTGGAAATGTAATAGAATTATTGGTTGTTGTTTGTGGGTTATGCCTTTGGTTATACTTATCACGAATCAAACTGACGTTGAAAATTCTCCTCGTAGCATCCCGGATCGGAACCTGGCGAATGGGAGCTGGGAGCCGAGAATGGGGTTTTACGGAGGCTGTCGGCGCCGGATTCGGCGATCGAAAATTTTTTGAGCCCGGTCTCCGAGTTTGGGGCGTGACAGGTTAAGGTTTAGGTTTAGGGTTTTGGGATTTGAGAATGGGTTCAAGTTTAAGTTATATGTTTTGGTTTTGATTTAGGTTATAGGTTATAGGTTTAAGTTAAGGTTTTGGTTTAGGTTTAGGTTAAAGGTTTTGGGATTTGAAAATGGGTTCGGGTTTAGGTTATAGGTTTTGGTTCTGGTCTAGGTTAAAGGTTTTGGTTTAGGTTAAGGTTTAAGTTTAGGTTATAGGTTTTGGTTTAGGTTATAGGTTTTGGGATTTGAGAATAGGTTCGGGTTTAGGTTATAGGTTTTGGTTTTGAGAATGGGTTCGGGTTTAGGCTATAGATTATGGTTTTAGTTTAGGTTATAGGTTTTGGTTTAGGTTATAGGTTTGGGGTTTGAGAATAGGTTCAGGTTTAAGTTATAGGTTTTGGTTTTAAGAATGGGTTCAGGTTTAGGCTATATATTTTGGTTTTAGTTTAGGTTATAGGTTTTGGTTTAGGTTATAGGTTTTAGGATTTGAGAATAGGTTCGGGTTTAGGTTATAGGTTTTGGTTTTGAGAATGGGTTCGGGTTTATGCTATAGGTTTTGGTTTTAGTTTAGGTTATAGGTTTTGGGATTTGAGAATGGGTTCGGGTTTAGGTTATAGGTTTTGGTTCTGGTTTAGGTTAAAGGTTTTGGTTTAGGTTAAGGTTTAAGTTTAGGTTATAGGTAATAGGTTTAGGTTAAGGTTTTGGTTTTTGTTTAGGTTATAGGTTTTGGGATTTAAGAATGAGTTCGGGTTTAGGTTATAGGTTTTGGTTCTGGTCTAGGTTAAAGGTTTTGGTTTAGGTTAAGGTTTAAGTTTAGGTTATAAGTTTTGGTTTAGGTTATAGGTTTTGGGATTTGAGAATAGGTTCGGGTTTAGGTTATAGCTTTTGGTTTTGAGAATGGGTTCAGGTTTAGGCTATAGGTTTTGGTTTTTGTTTAGGTTATAGGTTTTGGGATTTGAGAATAGGTTCGGGTTTAGGTTACAGGTTTTGGTTTTGTGAATGGGTTCGGGTTTAGGCTATAGGCTTTGGTTTTAGTTTAGGTTATAGGTTTTGGGATTTGAGAATGGGTTCGGGTTTAGGTTATAGGTTTTGGTTAAAGGTTTTGGTTTAGGTTAAGGTTTAAGTTTAGGTTATAGGTTATAGGTTTAGGTTAAGGTTTTTGTTTAGGTTTAGGTTATAGGTTTTAGGATTTGAGAATGGGTTCGGGTTTAGGTTATAGGTTTTGGTTCTTGTCTAAGTTAAAGGTTTTGGTTTAGGTTAAGGTTTAAGTTTAGGTTATAGGTTTTGGTTTAGGTTATAGGTTTTGGAATTTGAGGATAGGTTTGGGTTTAGGTTATAGGTTTTGGTTTTGAGAATGGGTTCGGGTTTAAGCTATAGGTTTTGATTTTAGTTTAGGTTATAGGTTTTGGTTTAGGTTATAGGTTTTGGGATTTGAGAATAGGTTCGGGCTTAGGTTATAGGTTTTGGTTTTGAGAATGGGTTCAGGTTTAGGCTATAGGTTTTGGTTTTAGTTTAGGTTATAGGTTTTGGGATTTGAGAATAGGTTCGGGTTTAGGTTACAGGTTTTGGTTTTGTGAATGGGTTCGGGTTTAGGCTATAGGCTTTGGTTTTAGTTTAAGTTATAGGTTTTGGGATTTAAGAATGGGTTCAGGTTTAGGTTATAGGTTTTGGTTAAAGGTTTTGGTTTAGGTTAAGGTTTAAGTTTAGGTTATAGGTATTGGTTTAGGTTATAGGTTATAGGTTTAGGTTAAGGTTTTTGTTTAGGTTTAGGTTATAGGTTTTGGGATTTGAGAATGGGTTCAGGTTTATGTTATAGGTTTTGGTTCTGGTCCAAGTTAAAGGTTTTGGTTTAGGTTAAGGTTTAAGTTTAGGTTATAGGTTTTGGTTTAGGTTATAGGTTTTGGGATTTGAGAATAGGTTTGGGTTTAGGTTATAGGTTTTGGTTTTGAGAATGGGTTCGGGTTTAGGCTATAGTTTTTGATTTTAGTTTAGGTTATAGGTTTTGGTTTTGGTTATAGGTTTTGGGATTTGAGAATAGGTTCGGGTTTAGGTTACAGGTTTTGGTTTTGAGAATGGGTTCGGGTTTAGGCTATAGGCTTTGGTTTAGGTTATAGGTTTTGGGATTTGAGAATGGGTTCAAGTTTAGGCTATAGGTTTTGGTTTTAGTTTAGGTTATAGGTTTTGGGATTTGAGAATGGGTTCGGGTTTAGGCTATAGGTTTTGGTTTTAGTTTAGGTTATAGGTTTTGGGATTTGAGAATGGGTTCGTGTTTAGGTTATAGGTTTTGGTTTAGGTTATAGGTTATAGGTTTAGGTTTAGGGTTTTGGGATTTGAGAATGGGTTTGGGTTTAAGTTATAGGTTTTGGTTTTGGTTTTAGTTTAGGTTATAGGTTTTGGGATTTGAGAATGGGTTCGGGTTTAGGCTATAGGTTTTGGTTTTAGTTTAGGTTATAGGTTTTGGTTTAGGTTATAGGTTTTGGGATTTGAGAATAGGTTCAGGTTTAGGTTGTAGGTTTTGGTTTTGAGAATGGGTTTGGGTTTAGGCTATAGGCTTTGGTTTTAGTTTAGGTTATAGGTTTTGGGATTTGATAATGGGTTCTGGTTTATAGGTTTTGGTTTTAGTTTAGGTTATAGGTTTTGGGATTTGAGAATGGGTTCGGGTTTAGGCTAGAGGTTTTGGTTATAGTTTAGGTTATAGGTTTTGGGATTTGAGAATGGGTTCGAGTTTAGGTTATAGGTTTTGGTTTAGGTTAAGGTTTAAGTTTAAGTTATAGGTGTTGGTTTAGGTTATAGGTTATAGGTTTGGGTTAAGGTTTTGGTTTTGGTTTAGGTTATAGATTTTGGGATTTGAGAATGGGTTCAGGTTTAGATTATAGGTTTTAGTTCTGGTTTAGGTTAAAGGTTTTGGTTTAGGTTAAGGTTTAAGTTTAGGTTATAGGTTTTGAGATTTGAGAATAGGTTCGGGTTTAGGTTATAGGTTTTGGTTTTTGTTTAAGTTATAGGTTATAGGTTTAGGTTAAGGTTTTGATTTTGGTTTAGGTTATATTCGCTTCAAACCATGACATACTAAACAGGCCCTTAGAGGGCAATTAAAATGTATTTATTTTGCATCCAATATATTCATAAGGTCACAAGGACCTGGATGAATGTGAAATACAAATTGGTTAGTTAAAGTAGCTTCTCCTACCCCAAAATCATATAGGGTACATCAAGTAACTAATTTTAGTT
The DNA here is from genome assembly GCA_037074715.1 of Magnolia kwangsiensis. Taxonomy (NCBI): domain Eukaryota; kingdom Viridiplantae; phylum Streptophyta; class Magnoliopsida; order Magnoliales; family Magnoliaceae; genus Magnolia; species Magnolia kwangsiensis. The sequence goes on from CM073585.1 coordinate 93,369,039, forward strand.
TAGAAGATATTCTTATTAAATGAATAAAGAAAGAAATGGAAAAAAAGAGAAAAAAATTTTATATGCTCATATATACATATTTATATAAATATGTGTTAGAGAAAATTATAGGTAAAATGAAGTTCTTCATGTACAAGAAAAAAAAAAAAAAAAACACAAAAAAAACCTATTGTTACGGATTATAGCTACAGTTATTATTCGTAGCCATAAGAACCACACTATGGGCGGGGGCGCGCCAGATCGGCGTGGCCGCGCCGGACAATCTAGAGAGTGACGCGGGGGGACCGCTAGTTCGGTGCGCCCACCCCGGATGCATCTTATTGCTACGCATTATTCTATATATGGCTACGGTTATTATCCGTAGCTAGTTGTCTGACCGTAGCAAATGAATAGATTGGATGAAAAATGATCACAAATTTATAGATAATTCATTAAGAATTTAAACGTCCTTATCTCATGCCACTGCCATATCAGTAAAATCCTGTTCAAGAATAATAATAAGAGTACCTTGGCATGAGACACGTTCTTTGGAGACAAGTCTTCGAGATCTCAAATTTATCAATGCATCCACGTTCTCTTAGAAAAAGAAAACCGTTCACCTTGAGTAATAGATGATAGAAGATGTAATGTGATGGTCGGATGGGGATTCTATGGAGATTATATGGAGATTTCACGAAGAAAATGGGTGAAAATAGGGATCAGGGATGGCGGGGTGAGTTCGGACGTGTATTTGCGTGTAAGGGAGTACATGCAGTCATATTTTTAGAGGAAGGGCATTTTCGTCATGTACAGAGGCGTCCGTACAGCAGAGACATATTTTTGGAAGCTGCTTAAAAAGGGTGGTGGGCCATATATGGGTCGTACAGTTGGAAATTTCTCGTTTTGAGGAGCGGTGGTACATTTAATGAATAACACGTGTTATATGAAATTACTTAAAATAACACGTGTTATATTTAAATCATTTATTTGTTTTGTAACCTCATTTCATGACATGGGCCTAAAAATGAGGCAAATTCAAAACTTATGTGGCCCTAAAAACGTTTTCAACGGTAAGTATTCAATCCTCATTACTTTCTATGGTGGGGTCCACTTAAGCTTTAGTTTTACTTGATTTTTTGGCCATGCTCTAAAATAATATCAAAAAATGGGTGGACAGTGTGAATATAGCCCACACATAATGGTGAGACCTACACAACTTGTTAAGATTGAGTGAAATTGGTACGAAACCCAATACAATTCCATCTAATCTAATTTTAAACTTTTCCAATCTTCCCAAACATGGAGTGGAATTGGCACACGACCAGATGAATCCCATCCACCTAATCCCCTCTAATCCCACTGCCCAAACACGCCCTAAATCATTTCAATAGTTGCATGTGTATTGTGTAACATGTGCGTCACTATACACTATCATTCTACTGGGCACATGGCCCACTAATGATGATTAGCACCATCCAAATATTATCCATGTAAATCAGCACCGTCCAAACATTGTCTATATTAATCAACGGTTAAAAATTATTTGTTAGCCATTCAAGATCAAGTGAACCACATAACAAAAAACAATTAAGGATTAAACCTCTACCATTGAAACCCGGTCACAAAAGTTTTTGATCAATATGATATTTATTTTTCCTTTTCGTCTAAGTCATGGTGACCTTACAAATAGATTGGATGGAAAATAAATGTTGTAGTGGGCCCTATGAATGTTTTAATATTAATTATTTGGGTTTGTGATGTGGTCTACTTCAGCTTTGGATATGACTTATTATGGGTCTTGTGCTTTAAAATGATCTTGCCAAATGGATGAATAATGGTGTGGATATAATAAACACATCATTTTAGTGGCGATATAACTTTGATATCCTTTAGACCATTTGTACAACGTGTTGTTGGAGGAGAATCAGCTCATCCTGGATGAGCGGATCGTTATACTGAGAAAATTTTTTTGATGTCCACTATGATTTATATATTTTATCGACTCCTTCCCATCCATTTTACTGGCTTATTTTAGGGCTTGAGTGCAAAAATAAATCATATCTAAAGCTCAAGTTGACCACACCACATGAAATAGTGTGAATTAAATGTCTATTATTGAAAATTTTTAGGGAGCTATAAAAATTTTGGATCAAGATGAAATTTTTATTTTCCCTTCATCCATGTCTTTGTGATCTTATGATCAAGTTGGATGATAAATAAATATCATTGTGATCCCTAACAAGGCTTCAATGCTTGAAATCATTCTTCCCATTGTTCCTTGTGGTATGGTCCACTTTAGCTATGGATATGCTTCAATATTTGGCTAATGCCTAAATAGAGCCAGTAAAATGGATGGACGGCATGGATAAATTAACTACTTATATTCACGGTGGGTCTAATTAAGTTTTCTTATTATCATAAAAGTCAATTCCACTTCCATCTTGGATGGACAAGAACTCACGCTTGCCAGATTGGTAGCGCTCATCTTCACAGGACACATACACACCAGTTAAGTCGGTGGCTTGTGGTACACCAGCCAATCTGCTTAGGTAGATTAGAGTGCACCTGGCTGCACAGGGACACATATGCGGTTTGGCTAACACCAGCCAACTAGCTGATGTCAAAGCTCCGTGGGCCCCACAAAATTTAATGTTTTTTTAATCCACGCCATCCATCCATATGCATTTTATTTTAGGGCATGAGCCCAAAAATGAGGTAAATCCAAATGACAAGTGGACTACATCATAAGAAAATAGTAATTGAACGGAAGCCCACCTGTATATAACCCATAATCAACACATGACTACTTGTCTTTGTAACTCGGGTAGACCCTTAATTTATTTGGGGAAAATCCTCATATAAAAGCAGCTAAACGGTTTGAATTGAGGTAGGGTTCGCCTAGCACCGTGCTGAGCGCCGGCTTTTTGCCCGGCTCCGTCTTTGCACTAAAAAACAAATTTATTTATTTATTATTTTACGGATTTTGCAGGTTATGGCCCTCCAACTGCTCGTAGACACATGGCTTGGCTCACACAAGACTCTCACCTATGCCATTTTCCAGGCCATCATCTATATCATGACACATGCCATCATCCATGTCATTATTTATGCCATGATCTGCACCATCATTCATGCCATGATACGCACCATCATCCATGCCATCCCGACTCATGCGATGGCATGGGTCACACAAACATAACTCTGCATCCAAGCCTGATACTCTTAGTAACCTCTCCCCTCAAATGCCTATAAAAGGAAAGGGGCCAGGAGACTGAAGGGAGAGCCAGAGAGAAAGCTAGTAAAGGAGAGAGCTAAAGAGGGAGCCTGTCAGGGAGAGAACAAGGGAGATAGCCAACGATTGAGACAGACAAGGACTCTGTTTTCTCAATTTCTTCTATCCTTTCAACCATTATATCCCATTTCAACATTAAAGCCAAGGCCATATTTTTCATCGATCCTCTTCCTATATGTATATTCTAACCTCTTTGTTTTGAACACCTAAGGTAGTAGGATTTGCTTTGATATCACGTAAGGTGTACTCTGTAGTTGCCTCTCTTTAGGATATTCTGCATCAAAAAACAACATGACTTAAACAAGTAATCAAAAGCTCTTTATTCCTTTTTTCCATATTTTTATCAGAAAAATCTTTTTCTACCATTTTTATTTTATTTTCAATTTATCTTTTATACTTTAAGACATCTAAATCTTAGTATTATTGGAAGTTCATCGAATCCTCTTTTCAAAGCGTATAACCTAGTAAAGTAGAGACCTTGTTTGACATGAGTAGTAAAAGTGTGCCTAGCCTCTTCATTTTTTTGTAACCATGGACCTTACCCATAACCCATGGCATAGATCTATCTAAAAGTCACTTGAGTTGGAAATTTTTCAATTTTCCTAATCTCTAGGTGATTGCATGGAGTATGGCTAAATGTGAATTATGGAGCCTTTATTGTGGCTAGTGACGACTCTAATCAATACATAGACACGACTATGTTGCATGATGTATTATGAACGGTATAAGTAGAATTATTAGCCTTCTTTTCTCAACCCCCCTATGAAGTTTAAGTACGAAAGTCTTAGATATGAATTTCATTGGATCTGGATAGACCTCGGATCTAAGACTTCGGATGTAGACCTAAACATATATATATCATGCAACCATCATACGGTCCAACTCAGGCACCTAGTAAGATAGACCGAGGAAAACCTCTTGCTAGCATCCACACTGCTATGAAAAACTTCCTAAGGCTCACTGTTATATTTATTTGCCATTCAACCGTTGATAAGGTCACACAAACCTCGATGAAGTGAAAAAAACCATATATTAGCTTGATCCAAAACTTCCACAACCTCTAAAAAGTTTTCAATAGTATGCATTCAATCCCCACTCTTTCTTGCATAGTGGTCCACTTGAGATTTAGATTTACCTCATTTTTTGGATCATGTTGTAATATGAGTTGGAAAAATGGATGAATGGCATAGATAAAACATATACATCAAGGTGGGTCCCACAGAACTTTGACTTAGTGTTGGGGTCTCCAAACCACGCGTTCGGCACACACGGCCAGTTCAAACCACTACGATGGGCTGAACATTTTCTCGGAGAATATACATAGTTCATATGCATGCGTTAAGAAGTTTGAAACTTGGCAAATTTTTAACCAAATTAAATCACCCATAAGTGGAAACACTATTTTAAGGCATAAAAATCTAAAATAACAATTATTGAATGAATCCAATCTCTGATCGATGAACATTTACTCTATGTTTTGGACCTTTAAATATACTTCATTATCCACTCAATCAATCAGCCACTTAGAAGAACCTTTCCGTCTTATGTTTTAGTTTATAACCTATCTAAATTGGACCACCCACTATTTTAATGGTGAATTTCTGTTTAACGACTATAGTTTGTTGATACCACGTGTACAATTTCTAGTCCACACATTGTTGATGTCTCTCTCTTTTAGCGGGTGAGCATTCATGCATCCCACATGGCATGCATGTGAGTAAATCCAGGCCATTATGCCATCAATATGGTTTTAACAGGCCATTTGATGTCGACCAAGATCATGCCATCAGTGTGCGTTTAGAAAACAATCAATTCTCGATAATGCTATTGAGTTATAGATGACCTAGTTGCATGAGTGGAAACAATAGATTAGGACCATCCATTCAGATTATATATTAATGAGCTTATTACAATGATTATTAAAAATGATTTACTTTATCAAATTCAGGCTCTTATATGTTACAAAATTTCATATTATCCAAAATTTAAGTTTGTCCAACACGACTATTAAATTCCACATAAATATTCTAATACAACCTAAGATTCCAAATCACTTTGATACTATGTAATTGTTATTTGGATTCCAATGTATTCCAAATACAAGTTACGAAATGAGCCCTCATAGAAAATATGCCTGAACCATCATGGATTACCTATGGTTCTTCAGAATTGCATGTGTCAACAACTCCTAAATATGGTTACTAAGGGCCCATTTGGATCATAAGTCGCATAATATAAGTTACTTATGCCACAAATAACTGGTCTTGGTTTCTACTTGCTACCAAGTTAAGTATGTTTGGTAAATAATATACTTATCAACTTCTCCTCTCTTTCATCTCTCTTATGTCTCTCTTCAGCAACTTTTAAAAAGTAAAAAAGTTAAAAATTTTAATTGAAGTGATTATGTACTTTTAAGTAAAAAAGTTACTTATAACTAATCATAAACTAAACTTATTCAAAACAAGTTACTTCTCTACTGCTGTAAGTCAAAAATGAGAATTTTTTGGCAGTATCCGAATGGGCATTTTTTTGGCCGTATCCGTATGGGCCCCAGAAGGAAGGCAACTTATTGAAAGACCATATCGTCCCACAAGTGTTATTTTCACCTTGTAGCCCATAAACTGCAATGCCAATTGCTTAAGTGTATCAGTTGCTGTCGGCATGACATGGTGGGCAGGCGTGCAAATTACTTAAGAGAATTTCATGATTGAGATGATGATTATTTCCTTTTCATGCGAGTCCACTACATCACGACCATATGCGCACATCTTGACTGATCTACAAGAGGGGTTGTATACAATTCATGTTCCAAAATATTCTAGAATTGATAGACTTGATCAGTATCCAAATGTATTTATGCAACTAGGGTCATTGTAACCAATGTATGACTAATAATAGAGCTGTTAATGAGCCAGGTTCAAGCCAGGAAAAATTAAAATTTTGAATTAGCCCAGCTCAAACAGTTCAAAATTCGGGCGAAGCCAACCCCATGCCTAGCCCATTGACAGCCCTATCTAAGAACACTGGATCATTTCACTCTCTCTCCCTTCTAACACATGGAGCTCACTTGAATTGATGAACAGACCTCACCTGGGTTCCATTTGATGAATAGCTTGGATCTTGAACTCATGGGCCCTATTTCCCTCAAGAAGCACAGTAGCTTAGTTTTCACTTGTGGTGTATTCCTGCTGCTTATGACAAGTATTTCAGAATTCCTTAACATCCACATGTGTGGATTTAACGGATCTCTTTATTATTATTACAAGTTCTCGAATAAAAAATAATGTATTTGTAAATACTTTTATAAAAAATTGCTTTTGTAAATAAACACACCTTAAAAAATTACTTATATTTTCACTACTTCTGTCAGCTACAACCAGCCCATATTTGTAAATTAAGAAGATCTCCTTTTAATTTACAAACATTAAAATATTTTTAAACTTCCACACTAGTGTGGTTGGGTCCAACAGATGGACAGTGTATATCATGTAGGTGGGCCCACCACTGGCTGTTGGACCCAACAGTTGAACGGTGTGGATCGCATGAGTGCGCTTTGTTCAACCTTGAGAGGGAAAAAAGAGAAGGGGGGGAGGGAGGAGGTACTTGAAATCTCTTCCCTTCTTCATGCATTCCTTTTACCTTCTTTTTGCCTCTTCTTCTATGTTCGCTTGGTCACCTTCCTAAAAAAAAAAAGGAAAACAAAAGGAAGAAGGAAGAAAAGAGGTCAGAGATGGTTGGAAGGAGGAAGAGGGAGGGAGAATGAGAGATGAGATAGAGGTTGATGCTGTAAATGGGCTGGACTCGGGCCCAGCAAAAATCAAAATCTTGAATAGGCTTGGCCTGCCCAAATAGTTCAAAATTCAGGCCTAAGCCAACTTTAGGCCTGGCCCGTTGACAATCTAAATGGAGAGAGGAGACGAAAGGGCAAGCTTTCAAAAAAAATAAAAAAATAAATAAATACATAAAATCTTTTCTTTGGTTTCTTCTTCTTTTTAACAATGGGTGAAGAGGCAATCCTACCCTTTAAAAATGGCTATTTTCATCATTTTAAAAAAGAATGCCCTAAAAGCTAAGTTAGTTTATAAAAATGAATATTTGCAACACTCATGCATTAAAAAATGATATAAGACATGGCACGGATGCATTCCTACTATGGTTGGACCAGAAGACGGTGAACTATAAATTTTATGTAACTTTTGATGCATGTATTTTTATAGGGTGTACAACTTGTCAATCTTTATTGAAATGGGCCATTTGAGGTGAATCGACTCACCAAGTAAGTTACATATGTCCGTTTCATCAGAAAACACATGCTTTCAGCTAAAAAATGAAAAGTTAAGAAAAATTATTATTTTTAATAATTTCAATTTTTTACTTTTTTTTTTTTAAAATAAAATAAATTTTTAGAGTTTTAAATTTTCTTCTTTTTTAGAATCAATTTGTAATTATGTTATAACTCTTCTAGCAAAAGCTTATTTGAAATTTTTATTTTTAAAAATTAGGCATTAGAATAATTTTATTAGAATTATGATTTTTATTAGAGTTATAATTTTATTATTTTTAGTAATTACAAAATTTAGTTTTTTTTTTTTTTTATTAATAGTGCAATGGGGGCACACATTAGACAATTATCAGTCACTTTATTTTTGATTTATTTAAAATTTATTTCTATTTTCTTTCTCCTCATAGATCCAAGTAATATCTGTGAGGAGTTTAGAAAATCTTTGTAAATTTTGAGTAGTTATTCTTGAGGAAGACGGTGCACGACCTCATCATGTCCATGAATGTTTCAGCAATAAATGGTTAAATTTTGCTATTTTATAGTACTGTACAATCTGCTCGTGTTTTAGATATGCTAGTTTTATGAGCTCATACGCTGAGGGATCGTCTAGCACCGTGGATTGGAGGGGGTTACAAATCCCTTAGTTATTTGAGGGATTTCAAATCCCTCTTCAAGGGGGTTTGCAATGCACACGGCCTACTAATAATGATCAACACCATCCAAACATTGTTCAGCACCATCCAAACATTGTTCATGTTAATCAATGATTAGAAATCATTGGCTAGTCACTCAAACTTGATCTTGTGCATGCAGCGCATCCAAGACTTGAAATTTCATTAATTTTAGGCAAAATATATATTTCAACGGGCTTATTATAATCATTGTCAAAAATTACATATCTCACTAATTACAGATATTAACATTGATTTAATAATTAAATTTAAATCCCTATAAATAAATCATGCATAGGGACATTTGATCAAAGTTGATTCACGCTCTAAGGCGCTTGCACAGTAGGAGGATTGCAAATCCAGGAGGTTTCAAATCTCAGGATTCCGAGTCAAGGGGTTTCCAAATCCACGTTCGTAAACAGGCCCTAACATGATCAAATGAAACGGATGAACAAGGTGAATTTCTGGCAAACACCACAGTGGCCCCAACTAGCTTCTAATCGCAACGAGTTCCCATGAAAGGCTTTTGCAGGCAATCTCGGTCCGGTTTGATAAGCTTACACGCACGTGTGGATCCCTACGCATACACACGGAATCACACGTACCAAATGGAACATCGCACGTAGTCTGGAGCTTTTCATCACGTGGCCCATTCTATTTAGATCCTCTACCATAAATCTCAAAGAGTCTAACTTGTCAGGTGGATATGATGCACACCACAAATGGATGGCTAAAAAGTCTTCGTTTCTGTTCATTTGTTCGTACAAATGGCCCACCTGAGGGGAAAGTGGATTACTGTGACCCCAGGCGCAGAGATATACCTGTGCCCGGAGGTGTGTGGGATTCACAGAGATGTCCGTGATAAATCCACTCTGCTCATCTGTTTTTAAAGGCCACAATGGAACAGGAGTTTAAAAATCTGTCGGATTCAAAACTCAGGTGGGCCACACCAAATGAAACAGTGGGAACGAGAGCGTCCAACGTTGAAAACTTCCTAGAACGGACCATGATGTTTTTATGCCATCCAAACCGTTCATATAGTTATCACCACTCAGATAAACTGTATGCACGAATATCATCCTGATACAAAACTTGTGTCAGCCCAGGCGTTGAATTCCCACTGTTTTATACGATAAGACGCACATGACTTTTGTATCTGTCTGATTTTTAGAGTGTTGTACTCTTGTAGTCTTGCAAAACAGATGGATGGAGTGGATTTGTCACAGGCATCCTGAGGGACCCACACAATCCCCGGCACAGGAATATCTCTGTGGCCGGGGTCACAGGCAATCCGTTTCCCACCTGACGAGCCAAATGTGAACTAAATGTGAACTGGTTACGAAAATTCCACGAACTTGGACCTATTTTAGCTATGAGATCTAAACAGTGTGGGCCAAATCACATTAATCCTTTGACAAAGCTGACAAATGTGAACTGACGTGTTTGGATGTCATCTTCTACTACTTTTTCGCACCAAATTAAGGATACTTCTAGTGGGGCTGGCTACTGACAGTGAGTGTACTAACAAGCTAATCAAAAAGAAAGCGACTGTGTCGGTATGCCCTTAAATTGCATATTAGTCAAGGTGGGTCCCATTTCACGGAGGGTCAAGATCAATGATCCGTCCCTTAAGCATGTCCGACCCACCAAAATTGTAATTTTAGATAAAGAGTTGATATGATACGCTGACAGAGCATGACAACGATATCTACGTGCATAGCCACCATTATTATTATTATTATTTATTATTATTATTATTATTTTTTACACACGCACACACACCCTCACACACTCACGCTGGTGGAATTTCACCACCTATGAGATACTTGAACCCTTGACCAGCAGTTGAAACTCCTAAGAGTCTACCACCCGAGCAAGAGCAAGGACCAGGCACAAGAAAATCTCTGTAACCTGGGATCAGCGGCGATCCGCTTTCCATGAGGTGAATATACTTTTCAAGCGTAGAGCGGTATGCACGCTGCAATTACACGTAGATCCAATACCGCTGTCTACTTTTGCCAGCTGAACTATTGGCGGCTAGAATGAAAGATATTCAACGGTCCAACGTGCATAGCCACCGTTACATTTGAAATTCATAGAATCAAAATCCAAACAGCCCCGATGGTGGGATCCACTGTAGATGGTGGGTATAGCCACAAAGATTGAATAGAGTTGCTGGTCATTAATAAACAGATATTTGTTTGTTGACCGTTGAATATCTTTCATTCTAGCCGTCGATGGTTCGGCTGGCAAAAGTAGACAGCGGTACTGGATCTACGTGTAATTGTAGCCGTGCATGCTGCTCTACGCTTGAAAAGTATACTCACCTCGTAGGAAGCGGATTGCTGCTGATCCCGGGTACAGAGATTTTCTTGTGCCTCGAGACTGTGTGAGCCCACGGAGATGTCAGTGACAAATCCACTCCGTCCATCTGTTTTGCAAAACTACGAGAAAACATAAATATTAAAATCAGACAGATCCAAAACTCATCTGGGTCATACCCACGGCTTAGGGTCACCACCCAATCCTTCCCTCATAAGCGGGTACACGCAGCCCGATTGTGAAAGATCAGATCAGCTTCAAGTCATCATCATAGGTATGACCCTCAGATGGGCCTACCTCTATAAAACAAACAGTCAGGAAAATTGGTCAGTGGTTGAAATTACATGTACATGTGGGGCCAACTACTAAGATTACGTTTTTTGGAAGTAGATTGCGTGGTGTGTTGATGTCGCCAAGTTTGTGGACCCCACCATGACGTATGTGTTATATTCCCACTGTACGGTTAGTTTAGAGATCGTGATGTAGAGCGGGTCGTGTACCGTTTCATGTCCAAGATGGATCAGGAAAGGGACGGATGACGACAGAAGTGATCCGAACCGTCAGACCTCAGATCGGACGAATCTCACAATATGAAATGAGTTATTAGGTGTAAAATATATGATTTTGGGGTAGAACGAGATACTTTAGCCAACCAACTTGCCCGGATTTGCGAAATACCCTTGGATCGACGGTCGTTTCCCTGTTTGATTATAACTCTTCATCTGTCGGGCTTTATGAGTTGCGTCCAATGTGAAAAGAGTTTAAAATAATTACGAGAACGGTTTGGTGAAGTCAAATAGGACACTGTAGACACTGAAAATCGACGTTCACGCTGATTTGTATGTTATATTTTTGGTAATGGGGATGATTAGGCTGATTTGTGGATGTTGGAGTCGCCACTAGCCGAATAATCTCAAAATCTCGCGGTCGGTTAGGACCGCGGAATATGTAAGGTTGGAGAAATTTGAAGACTCTCCCACCTTACATTGACTCCTGGTCTGCGATTTGAGATTCTGGGTAAGGGACCTTGGTTACAAAGAGGGAAGGGATTAGGTATCCTCTCTACCCGTACAAATGTATGGTCTTTACTTAGTGTGGTAAAAAATCTTAAGGGATGAATGCTATAGTCGGATTAGGACTTGACACACACGTGAATTTCTGATGTGGCAAGATCCGAGATTTCGGCAAGCCACAGAGCATACGTCCAACAGTATGTCTAGAAAGCGGAAGCGATGATGCTTATGCAAAGAGGTAAGAAAAATGGACTAGATCACTAGAAATTTTTGATGTAACAAGATCCGATGTTCGACAAGTCACAGAGCATACGTTCACTAGAGGTTTAGAGAAGCAGGAAGGTTGAGAAGGGAATATATGTCATGATGAATGCTTGTATATAAAATGAATAGATCTATGGCTCGATCTTGAGTAGGCTAAGAGATGGACTGCATCATGATCAATCCGGACTAGGTTTGTGGGGTTAGGAAGGTTAAGATGAGGCTAATGGAGAGCTAAAAAATCTGAACATGGAGGCTTAGGAGCACCTCCTCACCCTCACTCTCTTCCTCTCTCTCTCTCTCTCTCTCTCTCTCTCTCTCTCTCCCTCACTTGTATTTTGGGCTCTCTTGGTTGTGTGTGAAATGTGAAGGGGGAGAAGGCTAGTCCAACTACCGCTCGGACTGGGTTTGGTCCGAAACTCATGTGGCTGGCTCCGCGCACATTTTTTGAGAGCAGGCGGTAGTCCGATTATCGCTCGGGTACAGTTTCTCCCGAAATTTGGCCAGCGGGTCCTTTTTTGGGTCCTGAGAGCGGAACAAAGTCCGTTTTGGATATTTGACTTGAAATGACTCAAAATTGACTTGATTGTGACCTAAAAATGGACCGAGAAATGGGTTAATTATGGGTGAAGGTTTGGGTATACTTTGGCTTGAATGATGGCTTGTGATGGCTCAGGTTTGATTAGGGTTTGGATCAGGGTCTTGGCTAGGTCTGTGGTTAGGCCAGGGTTAGGGTTCAGGCTGGGATTAGGGTTTGGTTTGTTCAAATCAGGGTTGGTTTAGGATATGATCATGGTTCTTGGATTGTCTTTGACCTTCTCAAGATGTAGCCTGTGTGGGGTGTCTACAGACACTTACTATTTTTGGCCAAAAACCTTGCGCACTAGTAGACATCACGACTGTCTATAAATAGTAAGTTTACTATTTATACTAAGTTGCAAATTCTAGGAGTTTTAGTTATAATTGGCTACTGATTTCTCTCCCATTTTTCGGTATCCCTATTTAAAAGGTTGTGAACTCGTTTATTTCATTCATTAAATCAATTTCGAATTTATTAGAATTTATTTCTATTTTTTGCTTTTTTTCCTCGTGGATTTGAGAAGTCTCTGTGAGGAGTCCAGAGAAGCTTTATGGATTAGGAGTAGTTATCCTCTTGAGGAAGACGGTGATTGGCCTCATCACGTTCATCCCTGCGTCAGATCGTTTTACGAGATGGGCCAAAAATAAGGCAAATTCAAATCTCAAGTGGGCCACACCATGGAAAGTAGGGGTATTGAACGTCTAAGAAGTTTTTGATCAAGTTGATATTTGTGTTTTCCCTTCATCTAGGTCTGTGTCATTTAATGAGTAGATTAGATGTCAAATAAATATCATGGTGGGCCTAGGAAGGTTTCAATGATGGGCGTCATCATCCTAATGCTGTCTGTTGTGTGATCCACTTGAGATTTAGATCTAACTTTTGTTTAAGTACATGCCATAAAATGATCTCGCAAAATGAATAGACGGTGTGGATATAACACATACATCATGGTGGGGGCCACAAATTGGTGGCGTCAATGTGGATATCAGCAACTAGAGATGGGCAGGATCTAACCCGAACCGTCGGATCCGACTCATTCGAACCAGTTAGATCCAATCTGACCCGAATTGAAAGCCAGGATCGGGTCGGATCGAGTAGACCCACTCAGATCCGACCACACATCGAGTTGAGTTTGGATCCGATTTCTCTCCTCTCCTTCTTTCTCTCCTCATTTCTCTCCCCCTATCTCTTCCGATTTCCCTCCCATTTTCTTCCTAGCATGAGAGTCTCTGGCTTGACTTAACTCAGCCCAGTCCGAATCGACCAGACAGACTCAACTCGATCCGACTTAGTTTTCTTGACCGAGTCGGACTTGATTCAAGTCAGGCCAACAAGGATACGGATCCGATCGAGTTAGCCCTACTAGATGCGGTCCCGGATCGGATCGAGTTCGGGTTAAGTTCTTGGAAAAAACGGATCGAGTCGAATTGGACCCAATCCGGTCCGACTCGATTCAATGCCCACCTATATGAGCAACTGAGCATGGCCAAGCAGCATATCTAATCTTACACACATGCGACTTCTTATCATGTGTGAGGCTACTTCACTTTCAAAGTACAGTACATAGACAGCTACACTAAAAAAAGTGAACGAAATTAGCGAATCCCTCCAAATTTGGGCCCTTTTAGTGCATGCATCACAAACGTGGAGTATGCCGGTAGGGCGTTGGATACACTCCATTCAGGGTCAATGAAAAAGGGCCTGGAAGCTCCGATCATGCCCTTGCCATCAGAAAGCTCCTTATATGTGAAACATAAATATTAGTCTGATCCAAAACTTCTGTTGTCCCACGAGTTTTTCAGTGGTAGTCATTCAATCGCCATTATTTCCTATCATGTGGCCCACTTGAGTTTTGGATCATCCATATGAGCCGGTGAAATGATGGATTTCTCACTAACATTGCTGTAGGCCTGTTGATTGGCATGAATCATAGGCAACCTCATCCAAACCACTGTGAAAAAATAAAGTCTCCCTGTATGGAATGATGACTTAGCCCTCGTTGTAGGAATTGCCTGGGAAGCCTTTTGCCGGCTGAAGTTAGGTGGGGCCCACTGTGATGCCTGTGAGAAATCTACCCCATTTATCCATTTTTCGGATCATATTGGGATTTAGATAAAAAATGAGACAAATCCAAAACTTAAGTGGGCTACACGATATGAAATGTAAGGATTGAAAATCCACAGATGTCCATCGAAGTTTTGGATCAGGCTATTAATTTTGTGTTTTCAGTTTAACTCAATAAGAATGACCTTATGAGCGGTATGGATGATGGATAATTATCATGGTGGACCACAAGGAGGTTTCAACGGTAGGCATTTCCTTACCCTGTTTTCTGTCATGTGTTCCCCTTGAATGTTATATTTTCCTCATTTTGGGTCCCATGTCCTTGCATGATCTACCAAAATGGATAGACGGAGTGGATTTCCTACAAGCATTACAGTGGGCCCTACATAGTTTTTCATTGCAGGAAATTCTTGTGAAAGGCATACCCTGGGCGTGCATATATAAGTGTCATCCAACGCTCTGCAGACGCAATCGTCTTACACCCTAGTCTGTTTTTTTATTGAAGTAAATGCATTTCTTCCTCATTCTTCCAAAATCGATGACATTGATATGGGGAGGCAAACCAGTCCTTTGTAGGAAAACGTTATTGTCGGATGATTGCACGTAGACTACAGCCAAAATGTTTCGTATGCAAACGTTTAGAAGGATTTCCTACAACCCTTGTATGTGAACATTTCACATATAACACTTCCTTTCCAACCAAAGTGCCACTTCTTTAGGACATCCGAACCATGCAAAAGGTGGGCTGCAATTTCGAGATCATATTGACCAAATCAGGCCATTCAGTAATTTCTTAGGTGGGCCATGGCATTATATTGAGTTACACTATCAACTTTCAATTTATTTTTATGATATAGCCGACCTGGTGAGTCATTTGTTGTGATTTTTGCACCGAGTGATCTTTCTGATGTGGTCCACCATTTTCATGGCCTGATTGTTCTGTGCAAGCAACATGTTGGCAGGGAAGAAAGCGTTGCATGTGTAAGTTCACATACAATGTTGTAGGTAAAGGTTTGCCTTGCGTAATATGAATTCTTAATATAGATTCCATTCTTTTTTCCATTTTTAATGAATGCTAGGACCTGTTTGGATGGATCCCGCCATAAGAATGGAATGAGATGTGGTCCAACTGGGCTGCATTAATTGTTGGCGCACCCGGCAAGGAATGGATGTGTTATAAGCTCCCATCAGCATAAATCACCCGATAATGAGAACCAGGGTAAAAGTGTGACCATTAATTCTTTATTAAGGAAATCCAAACACATCCCAAATTGCAAAATTCATGTGTGCACTGGAAAAATTATATATACCGTGCACTTAATGGTGTTGAGGGACCGTAGAAGCACACATATAAATGAATCAAGCCAAGTAATTCAATAGTAACAAAGACTCCAAATTTATCGTGGAAAAATTTTTATGAGAAAAAACCATGGCATAAAGCAATAATAATACATTACGAAAACAGAAATTATAAGAGATAATATAAATACTTGATTCGAGCAAGCCCAAATCTCCCTTATAAGCCCCTCAAATATCTATGAATGAATTAAAAAGTTCTGAAATACGCTCCTAATCCCGATTACACACACACACACACATCCTAATCCCGATCACACACACACACACACACACACACACACACACACACACACACACACATATATATATATATATATATATATATATATATATATATAAACGCTCACCTACAAACCAATTTGTATGTAACACATATGAACTTTTTCGAGAACTCATTATATCTAATGAGTCTCAAAAATCTGAACGGTCCACATGAAACAGAACTTTATAAAACTCCCTGGTAGGAATTTTTACTTTGATCTAAAACTTCGGTGGGCCATGAAAAATGTAAACAGTTTCTTCCTTTAATTTGAATTTCTCTTTGCTATGGCCTACTAGAATCTTAGATCAGGGTGAAAATTCACCCCCGAAGGTTTCATGGCATTCCGCATTTTATGGACCGTTCGAATTCGACACCCATCACACGTGTGTAAAGGTGTGCTCGTGCGTAGGTGAGCATGCCTCTCTCTCTCTCTCTCTCTCTCTCTCTCTCTCTCTCTCTCTCTCTATATATATATATATATATATATATATATATATATATATATATATATATATATATATATATAGGCATGCTCCCCTACGCACCTACGCACATGAGCACCTTTGCACACGTGCCATGGGAGTCGAATCCGACCAGTCCATAAGATGCGGAATCCCATGAAACCCTAGGAGGTGAATTTTCACCTTGATCTAAGATTCCGGTGGGCTATAGCAAAGAGAAATGTAAATCAAGGGAGGAAACTGTTTAATTTTTCATGGCCCATCAAAGTTTTAGATCAAAGTAAAACTTAGGTCCAAGGGGTTTCACGAGGTGCTGCTTCATATGAAAGGTTCAGATTTTTGATCCACATCATGTATGATGGGTTCTCAAAAAAGTTCGTACGTAGTACATACGAACTGGTTCGCAGGTGAGTGTGTGTGTGTGTGTGTGTGTGTGTGTGTGTGTGTGTGTGTGTAGGAAGAATCATAATTGAAATCGTTCAATGGAACTTTGACGTGACTTTGATGGCATCAAAATATTGTCGACGGCATCGAACTCATTTTTGATAGAATTAAACTAACACCAAAACATTCTAGTGACTAAACATAGATTTCTCGAATTTTTCATATGGCATCAAACAAGCTTTCGATGTCATCAAAATTAACTTTGATGGCGTCGAACAACCTTTAATGGTATCGAGTAGGATACCAAAGTGTCCAATGACTGTGAATTTTCCAATGGCACCGAGCAACACTCCGATGCAATCGAGTTCTGCTTAATGACATCGAACTGTCATCAACAGACGTGTTAAATTACATATTTAAGACAACAATCAACAAATGGTCCACCCAACGAATTGTGGAAATCGGTCCAATTGGGTGGCTGATTTCGGTGGAAACCAATCTGGTCCGATTGTTAGGTACAGCCCAAGTTTGAAAACACTAGTTAAAATGGAATTACTTACTACAATATCATCATCTTACCTGTCCAAAAATAATTTGGATTTCATCATAAATGATAGATGGGCAAAAAGTCTATGATCAATTCCCATTATCATTGCGTTGTTCCTTTTGCACCGTTTCATAGCAGCGTTTACACCAAGATTATTTTACTCGAAAGATAATGCCAGTCGCATTAATTAAATCCAGTTTTTCTCCACCATTGATATTAGCATGGCCCATAATTGGATTATTCAAAGGTACATATCCACATGGAAACGCGAGAAAATCATCCTCTTTGATCACGGTGGATTGATTGTGCCATTGATAATGGGTCCCATGGGTTCCACTTCAAGATATATGACCATCAAAGACAATTGAGACCCTTCAGATCAAATGGCCACAAGGCCATGATCCTCGCATCCAAGCCCACAAATCCTAAAATCGAGAAGAACTTTGTGGGCCCAGGAAGTATTTCTGCCTTGGGTGGTCCACAATCCGCACACTAGTTATAGTAAGGGTGTTTGGGGATGAGGAAAATGTTTTTCTACTTCCAAGATTTCATGGATAATTTTGGGAGTCAACTTGGTAACATGGATTCTCTCCTATTTCTAGTCAATTTGATTTGGTTTTTATGTCATTGCTAAGGACATTGGTATTTAAATATGATTGGGTGACGCAGGGATGAACGTGATGAGGTTGATCACCGTCTTCCTCAAGGATAACTATTCCAAATCCACGGAGCTTCTCTGGACTCCTCACATAGACTTTCCGAATCCACGAGGAAAGAAAGCAAGAGAATAGGAATAAACTCTAATAAAATTTGAAATTAATTGCTGAATGAATAAAAATGAGTTTACACCCCTTTAAATAAGGGAACCAAGAAATAGGAAAGAAATCAGACTCAAACTACAACTAAAACTCCTAGAATCCGCGACTTATTATAAATAGTAAACTTACTATTTATAAACGGTCGTGATGTCTACTAGTGCACAAGGTTTTCAGCCAAAAATAGTAAGTGTCCTATTTAGCTTCATCAAACCGTTCTCCTAATTATTCTAAGCACTTTTCATGTTGGACACAACTCCTAAAGCCCAACAGATGAAGAGCTATAAGCAAACTAAAACTTACTATTTATAGTAAAAACAAAATTAAAACGGGGAAACGACCGTTGATCATGGGGTTTCTCACAAATTCGGGCTGCGTAACCCGGCATAGCAGGGTTGGTTGGCTAAAGTAGCTCGTTCTACTCCAAATTCATATATTTTACGTCAGATAACTCATTTCGGATTGCAAGATATGCCCGATCTAAGGTCCAACGGTCCGGATCACTTATGTTGTCGACTGTGCCTTTTGTGATCCATCTTAGCCATGAAATTGTTCGCGACCTGCTCTACATCATTTCCCTCCACTTGAAAAATACTCGTCCTCGAGTTCTCCTCCTGCGCTGGTTCATGATACTCGGTCAGGTCCATGACGTTGAAAGTCCGTGAAATTGCCAGGTCATCTGGAAGATCAATAATATAAGCGTTGTCATTGATCTTTCGGATGATCGATACCGGTCCAATCTTCTTATTTTTCAACATGTTGTACGTCTCAGTTGGAAATCTCTCTTTACACAGATGGACCATAACGCTGTCGCCCATCTTGAACACTTTTTATCGTCGGTGCTTGTTCGCTTGTTCCTTGTACTTCTCGTTCGAGGCATGTAGCTTGGCCTGCACTTCTGCATGGATGCCCATGACCTTATCTGCCATATGTTCGGTTGCAACACTTGTGCCTGGGTGCTTGGGCAAAAGGACCAAGTCAAGTGTGTGGCGAGGCACTCGTCCGTAGATAATCTGGAACGACGATTTCCCTGTCGAGCGGTTCACCATGTTGTTGAACGCAAACTCTGCTTGAGACAAAGCCAAGTCCCACTGCTTTGACTTTTCTCCTGCAATACTGCGAAGGAGGTTTCCCAATGTACGATTCATAACTTCGGTCTGCCTATCAGTCTGTGGATGGTAAGCACTGCTGAATTGAAGTCGTGTATCGAATCGAGTCCACAAAGTCCGCCAAAAGTGGCTAATGAACTTCGTGTCACGATCAGAAGTAATGGTCTTAGGGACCCCGTGTAGCCGTACGACCTCCCTAAAGAATAGATTAGCCACATGTGTTGCATCGAGGGTCTTCTTGCATGGGATAAAGTACGTGTCACGCCCCAAACTCGGAAACCGGGCTCACAAATTTTTCGATCACCGAATCCGCGCCGACAGCCTCCGTAGAACCCCATTCTCGGCTCCTAGCTCCCATTCGCCAGGTTCCGATCCTGGGATGCTACGAGGAGGATTTTAAATACCAGTTTGATTCGTAATAAGCATAACCAAAGGCATAACCCACAACAACAACCAAAAAATCCATTACCTTTCCACTATGATCAAAAACTTTACAAGTACAATGAGCATAAAGGGAAATACAATGATAAAGAGCAAAACTCCAAAATGCTCTGCAGCGTGCTCCTGTCTCAACGCTGCTGCGAACCAACGTCACCTGCACGCAACGGTCGTGCATAAGCTTACAGAAAGCTTAGAGGGTGGTGAAAGTGTGTGCACAAGGTAGTAATATGTACATGTAATGTCAGAGTGATGCGGAATATGCAAATGGAAACATAATATCATGAGCCGTACCAAGGCTTATGCGATGCAAGACATGAATGGTATCGGCCATCCCAAGGCCATGCAATGTATAATGCAACTCAAGCATACGGATACTCATCAATGTCCACACATCAATACAGCTCAAAGTATGAAATATCACCGGGGTCTAGTACACTCTAAACCAGATTTCCGCCACATCGCGCGCAATAAGGTAAGTGAAAGAGACCACACTATCCGTCTGCCAATATCGGGCGCGACTCGTCGATAGCGGACCCATTCCTCGAGCTGGTCAAACTCAGCCTAGCATTGCCCCCTACTCTCGGGCGGGTAAGGCCGCACCCCCTTCCAACCGACCACGACACAGTGGAGAGCGTAACCGTCTGGTAATCGGCACTCAACGCTCATCTACCCACTCGGTCTAGACGTTGGAGCAACCTCTTGGTACCATAAGGGTTTAGGGACTTTCACCCAGGGATATCTATAGTACCCCATGTAGAACAAGATTTTCGGTATCCAATCCTGCCAACCACGATGCGTCTGTGGAGGCTACGACCCTGATGTCGCTAGGGCGTACAATAACCATGTCACACAAATGCGGAACGCATGAATCACGTTATCCAGTCATGCAACCAATCCTGCGCATATCGTGCGCTCATGTAGGGCAACACCGCCTAACCGGGAGCCCATAAACAACCTGCCCGAAGGCAATTACTATGATCAGTCAGTCCTCATATCAAGCATACATATGATGCGTATGATCATGAGTCATGAAACTATACTAAACATGTTATAATGAAATGAACTATTTAACAATGCAGATGGACTTGGACGGTCAATACACAGCAAGTAGGGCCTGGTGATGGGCCCTAAGGAGAGTCGTAATGTGGACATCCAACCAGCATTACGCTCGCAATGTGGACGTCAAACCAACATTGCTCCCAAGGCACGATCGTTGTGAACATCGTACTTAGTCTATAATGGATTTACACATTGCAATGGACCGTAGGTTGTCCCCATTGGATCTTACATATATATATCAAATGGGCCATATCCTATGGGCCTTTATTCATCAGATGGGCCACATAAATGGGCCACACCAATGGGTCTTATGTGCATTGCAATGGGTCGAAACCCGTGGGCCTTGGATTGCATCAATTGGACCTAGTCATATGAGTCTAATATGTATCAAATGGGCCACACCAATTAGGCCCCCAAATGTATATCAAATGGGCCTCAACCAAGAGGCCTTATATGAGTCGAATGGGCCTAAATCCTTAGGCCTTAAACAATTCTAATGGGCCTAATCCATGAGTTTGCATGCATATCAAAGTGGGCCTAATCCCAGGGACCCTTTTATAATCAAATGGGTTTAGTCCCATGGGCCTTACAATATATCAAATGGCCTACTTCCATAGGCTTTTTAAAATTTTAACAAAAAGGTTCAATTACATGGGCCTTGAAGTACATTAAATGGGCCTAGGATCTTAGGCCTTAAGTGGATCCAATGGGCCTAGCCCATAAGCATTTCATAAGCCAAGTGAGCCTAGCCCATGGCCCTTTTTAAAATTCAATTGGGCCTAGCCCATAGGCCTATTACAATTTAAATGGGCCAAACCCAAATGAATGGCCCACCCACCTAATAATTCATGCATTAAAAATGATCTCACTAAGTGGATGGACGGTTTAGATGCATTACATGCATCATGTGGGTCCCACTGTCCAATGGACAGTGCGGATAAAAACACATACATTTCCCAGGGCCCCACCATCCTCTGGACGGTGGAGGCACGCAAGCAAAGGGGGGGGGGGGGGGGGGGGGGCGCCATCATGGTGAGTGCCACCGTCCGTTGGACGGTGGACTTGGCACATACATCCACGTGGGTCCCACAAATGTGGCCCACCGTCATATCCGTTTGAAATCCAACCCATTCATAAGGCCATTCAGACCAGGATGAAGGAAAAACATAAATTTCAGCTTGATTCGAAACTTCTGTGGGCCCCAGGGAGAGTTTCAATGGTGGATGCTCAATCACACTGTTTCTTACGGTGTGGGCCACCTGAGTTTTGGACCAACCTGAAATTCGGAGGGGGCCCACCTGAGATGGGGACCCACCCAATGGACGGGGTAGATAAAACATATGCATCAAGTGGGGCCCACGGCAGCAGCCGTGGGTGCCCGCCCGTCCGCCAGCACGCAGGCAGCGCCTGCGTGCGCCTGACACAGCGGCAGCAAGCTGCTGCCTCTCCTTCTCTCTCTCTCCTCCAATTCAACCTTTTGACAAAAATCACGTGTGGGGCCCGCTTTCGGGAAATCCATACCAGCCAAAGCGATCAGTGGCCCAAGACCGTCCAAATAAGTCCAGAGTTCAAATTTTTTTGATGCTTGGAAGAGAAATAAAATAAGAAAATAGAGATTGAATGGTAAGGGTGCAACATTCGACGCTATGGCCCACCAGGCGATTGGATCAGCTCCAAACTTCTACCCAACGGCTAAAACGCCGTGGGTAAGAGGATGGACGGCTTGGATCGGACATAAACATCAGGGTGGGGCCTATACAAGGGAACCACCAAAATCCTCTCCTTTTCTTTCCTTTTTCTTCTTTCTGTTGTAAACGTCCAGCGTCTGGACGGTTTTAAAAATTTTTGTTGTTTTTAAGATGGAGGGCCCTGATGAAGTGGGCCCCACTGATGGGTGGCATGGGAGTAACAGCCAAGGTGGGCCCCACTTGAATAAAATAAAAATATCTCAAGTGGGATCCATTCAAGTGGGCCACACCCTCCAATTGCAATAAAATACAATAAAATAAAATAAAATAAAATAAAATAAAAGAGAGAGAGAGATGGAGAGTGAGACACGGCTTGTGATGGAGGGACCCCGTCATTATGGGCCCTCCCTTGCAATGAAACATACAATAAATGGATCCCTTGCACATGGGATCGTTAAAAATGTAAATCAATGGTGGAGATCCATTCTCCACCGATATGGACGGTCTAGATGACCTTTCTAAATGAAAATAAACATCATGATGGGGTCCATGGAGGATGGCCCCATCATGGGATGATCATGATGATCCAAGTGGTCCATCGGCCACAAATAAGGGTCCCAAGTGAGATCCACACCATTGATCGGTGGGCCTCACTTGGTCCACCATAAAAACAAGAAAATCTACCCTATAGAAGCACCCACCGTCCGATCTTTTCGCTCCTAAAGGTTCCTTGGCACCATAGCTTCAACTTCAACGGTTAAGATGAGGAATGGAGGGTTGAGATGGAAGATTTTGGGGTAGGAAGGTGGGCCACTTGGAGCTTAAGGACTTTGGAGAAATTCCATACGTATGGAGCCCTTGCAATTTTTGTTGCTTGGAAGTTTTGGAATGAGAAAGAGAGAAAGAGAGAGAGTGATGTAAAGGGAGAGAGAGAGAGTGATGGATGGATGGGTGAGTGATGGTGGTGTAAGAGAAATTTGACTTTTGTGGCTTTTGTGTAAGAGAAGTATGGGAAATGAAGACTTTTGTGGCTTTTTGTGTAAGAGAGGTATGGGTTTGGGAGACTTTTGTGGTTGCTTGGGAAAAGGGATGGAAGTGATGTGTACTTGACATGTGATGGGTTGATGGGTGATTGATTGATGGGATTGATGTGATTGATGTGACACATCGTTGAGATTTCCTTAGTTTTCGCAACGCGCGGCGTTTTCTCGCACCGAACGTTGGCCCATAACTCTTGATCAGGGTATCGCCTCGGCGGTCGAGTCGTGGTATCGGAACCGCGGCGACGGTGCGGTCGCTATGGTATTGGTCTCGGGTTGAGTCGACTCGGGTTGTCGGTACATGAATCAGGGTCGCGCGTCGATATCGTTTAAGGGTCGAAAGTTGCCGGAATTCGACCGGCAATACCGCGGAAGTGTACGGAAAGGTACGGACCAAGATACGGGTCTTACAGTACGCCATCTTAGAGAAACGATCGACTACCATGAACACCGAATCCATGCCGCGTTGTGTTCGTGGGAGACCAAGCACAAAGTCCATTCATAAATCCTCCCAAGGGCCGTCAGGCATAGGTAATGGGGTGTAGAGGCCCGTATTCTGAGATTGCCCCTTGGAGGTCTGACAAATATGACAACGTTGTACGCCTCTTCCCACATCTCGTACTAATTACAGCCAGTAATACTGTTCTTTCACAAGAGTTCGCGTCTTGTCTTGCCCGAGACGTCCACCGAGGCCACCTCTATGTAGGTCCTGAATAATCTGCTCCCTTAGAGAGCTTTGGGGGATGCATAATCAATTCTCTTTGAAGAGAAAACCGTCCTGTATATGAAGGTCACTAAGGTGACCTTCTTGGCACTTTATCCAAGAATCCTTGAAATCCTCATCCTTGGCATACAGCTCCTTGAGACAGTCGAAGCCAACTACCTCGTTTCTCATCGTAACAAGTAGTGATGCACGACGATTAAGTGCATCAGCCACCTTGTTCTATTGTCCTGACTTGTGCTTCAGAACGAACGTGAATTCCTGTAAAAATGCAACCCATCTAGCATACACACGATTCACGTTAGTCTGACTATTAATAAACTTTAATGCTTGATGGTCAGTGTACAGAATAAACTCCATTTGAATTAGATAATGTCGCCAATGTCGCAGTGCCTGAACAACTGCATACAACTCAAGCTCATAAGTTGACTACTTCTTTCGGGCTTTGCTTAGCTTCTCGCTGTAGAAAGCTACCGGCCTGCTTTCCTGTGATAATACGCCCCCAATTCCGATGTATGAAGCGTCACACTCAACCTCAAATAATTTATCGAAATTAGGAAGCACCAAGACTGATGTTGTAGACAAACGATGCTTGATCTTGTTAAAGCTCTTGTCAGCTTTATCGGTCCACTGGAACGGTCCCTTTTTCATGCAATCTGTTATAGGAGCGATTATGGTGCTAAAGTCTCGCACAAATCGACGATAAAAAGTTGCCAATACGTTAAAACTCCTCACCTCATGAATGTTTGTCGGGATCGGCCATTCCTTAATAGCTCGCACCTTTTCATCGTCCACTTGAATGCCTGTGGACGTTACAACAAATCCTAAAAATAAAAGGTTGTCAGTTAAAAAGCTACACTTTTTCAAGTTGAGGTACAACTTATTATCTTGTACGACCTGTAGCACCTGCCTGAGATGTTTCTTGTACTCCGCCTCATCCTGACTATATATTAATATGTCATCAAAATATACTATCACAAATTGGCCAGTGAACGGCTTTAGAACTTGATTCATCAAACGCATGAAAGTACTTGGTGCGTTTGATAGGCCGAAGGGCATGACCAGCCACTCATTCAACCATTCCTTTGTCTTGAATGCCGTTTTCCACTCATCACTAGGTCGGATATGAATTTGATGGTACCCGCTCTTTAGATATAGTTTAGAGAACACCTTGGCCCCTCCCAGCATATCGAGCATGTCGTCCAACCGTGGTATTAGGAACCGATATTTAATGGTAATTTTGTTGATTGCTCGGCTGTCGACACACATGCGCCAGCTTCCATCTTTTTTTTGGCATTAATAATGCTGGTACTACACATGGGCTCATGCTCTCTCTTAACAGACCCTTACAGATCAATTCCTCCACTTACCCCTAAAGTATCTCACACTCCTTCGGACTCATCCGATAATGAGGGCGATTGGGCAGGCTAGCCCCAGGGACGAGGTTTATGTGATGTTGGATGTCCCTCATGGGGGGCATTCCATCAGGTAAATCTTCAGGCCATACTTCTTTGAATTCGTTTAGCAACAGTCTTAAGCTTAGAGGGATGGTTGGGGGTTCCTCTTCCTCGCCCTTCACCACTACGGCGTATACCTTGCCGGTTTCCTTGGATTCCTCCATAAAATTTCAAATGGTCAAGAGAGAACTCCCCTCCACTTTAGAGGCTTTAGGGTGATTCTCTAGTGCCATAGGGGCAAGGATTATTTTTCGACTATCCTTGATGAATATGTAGACATTGTCTCGTCTCCGATGGGTCGCATCATGGTCCGACTGCTAGGGTCAACCGAGTAGCATATAGTAGGCTTCCATGTCAATCACATCACAAAGTATCTGATCCTTATAATGTTTACCAATTGAAAATGAGATAGTGCATTGTTCAGTTATCTTGGTCTCATTTACCTTTTTTATCCAGTCAATTGAGTACGGGGAAAGATGTCTCGTCGTTGGTAGCTGCAACTTGTCCACCATCACTCTTGAGACAATGTTCTCACTGCTACCACTGTCTAGGATCACATCACAGACCTTTTCACTGACAGTGCACTAAGTACGAAATATATTGTGCCGCTGTGGATGTAATTCCTTTCGCGGGATATACAGTAGTCGCCTCACAACGAGAGATTTACTACGATCCTCGCCTGTTACTTCACCGCCATCTGCTATTTCTTCAATGATTTGTTCATATTCATCAAAGCCATAATCTTCTTCTGCGGCCTCATCTTTAGTGCCCCCTTCATTTATAGTCAAGTGTGCTGCCAGACGTTGAGGACAAGTGTTTGATAAGTGGCCTGGTTGGCCACAGCGGTAACAATTGTTCGGCCTTGGCCAAGCATAAGGATTTGGAATCCTACTCGGGCCCGCTGTTGTGGGTGATGCCCGTTGAGGTCTGGATGGTCCACTCCCCGTATCACGGTTTGCGGGTAGAGGAGATTGATGAAATTCTCCTATCAGATATTTTCCTCGAGCTAGCACTGGATCCTATGTGGGACCTGTCATAAGAGGTCGATTTGAAGGATAGGGACGAGCAGGAGCTTTTGCAAGTTGTGTTTATGCCTTTCTTACCAATTGAACTACTTCATCTATGGTCCCGAATGGGTACATCTGAACTTGGTCCTGAATTGTCGGTCGCAACCCACGTATAAATTGTGCCACCTTCTGTAACTCAGATTCTGATAGATCGTTTCGTGTAGGCAACCGGTGAAATTCTTCAGTGTAGTTTGTAACAGTTCGATTTCCTTGTTGACAATTCTGGTATTGATGGAATAAGATCTGCTCATAATCACTGGGGAGAAATCGTGATCAAAGAAGACATCTCATCCGAGGCCATGATGCGATAGGAGACTTGTTTTGGCGGGCTTCCACCATGCAGAAGCGCTAGATTTTAATTTAAACGCTACCAATTTTATCCTTTTATGATCTGAAACATCCATATAATCAAAATATCTCTCTACTTCGGCTAGCCAATCGAGGATATCTTTTATACGTAATAAACCATTAAAACTAGGATGTTCAGCCTTACCTCGATAGTCTCGTTCAGCACGATCCAAACGATCATCTTCATGGATTGGTCGTCGATCAAAACCCTCATTAATGTCCTCGTCGCTGGAACTAGAATCATCTGGTGTAGCCCTACGGTTTGCCACTGGTAATGCTCTGCGATAATCGGGGTCACGTCGTACAGCGACTACGGGTGGTGGAGCGACCATAGGTGGTGGAGCACCGCCTAGGACTTGGGGCGGAAGTAGCGCATCCACCAGACGGTCGAGGATTGCCTTCAGCCCTTGCATGGTCAACTGACTCTTTCAATGGAAAACTTCCATTCTTTCCGAAAGATAACGAATCCTTTGATCACCATCTACAGGATTTTGATTCATACCTTCGTTGTTTGCCATCGGCCCGAGGGAAAACCTCTTTTTAATACCAAATTGACGCAGGGATGAACGTGATGAGGTTGATCACCGTCTTCCTCAAGGATAACTACTCCGAATCCACGGAGCTTCTCTGGACTCCTCACAGAGACTTCTCGAATCCACGAGGAAAGAAAGCAAGAGAATATGAATAAACTCTAATAAAATTTAAAATTAATTACTGAATGAATAAAAATGAGTTTACACCCCTTTAAATAAGGGAACCAAGAAATAGGAAAGAAATTAGACTCAAACTACAACTAAAACTCCTAGAATTTGTGACTTACTATAAATAGTAAACTATAAATAGTAAACTTACTATTTATAGACGGTCGTGATGTTACTAGTGCGCAAGGTTTTCGGCCAAAAATAGTAAGTGTCCTATTTGGCTTCACCAAACTGTTCTCCTAATTATTCTAAGCACTTTTCATGTTGGACACTGTTCACTCCCCAAGTGTAGGGTTGTGATGTAGTAATAACTCGGTAAGACCGAGGTCGAATCCCAAGGGACTGAAACTTGTACGTTATCTAAAATTAACCAGAACTAGAACTAGATTAAGAAGAAATCTAAACTGAATGTAATTTGAGGAATAATGGTGAAAATATTAATCTAAAACTTAGGAAAAATCAGAGATGGGAAACTAGGGATTCAGAGGATCCACTTGTAGAGATCAAGGAGAACTTATGCTTGCATCAAAAATCATGGAAATTACTGAACTGCCGTTGATCTAGTTTTCAAAGAGATGAAAGGTAGCTAAATTAGAATGGGTTCCATCACCAAACCATGCCCAAAGACTATGGCAAACAACGGAATTAAACTAATTACCACCCAATCACATGTATGCAAGTTAGGAAGGGTACCGACATCCAACCATGCCCAGGAGACTATGGTGAACAACAGGGCTTCCTGACATCATAAACATTAAAGAAAACGAAAATATTCAAAGCCATTGCAGACCCATTGTAATTTCAGTCACAATAGATCATTAAAAACCTAAAACATTCCCATATTAATTAACTAAAATCAACGTCAATTCATGCATTAAAATTTAAATAAAATCAAATCTCCCATCTCACTACAAGTTTCACCTCTTAGCCCTAGCTAGGAGGATTTAGCCTGCCATGGATGGGCTCAATCCAAATAAATAAAGAGAAAAAGAAAAGAAAAAGAAAAGGGAAAGAAAAAACCAAGCTCCTCTCTCTCTCCTCTGCCCACGTTGAAACCCAAGCTTGAGCCCTCTGTTCTTCCTCCCCAGACCCTGAATGAATGCTCCCCACGTCCAAAAACCTCTTTTTATAGCTGCTGGAAGGCTGGAGTCAGTGACAGAGTTGTAGCAGGACACGGAGTGCAATTTTTGCAGCTAAGTTCGGTACCATGAAACACGCCACTTTCCTCGCTCAAATTCTAAAGAAATACCGTCCCTTAGTACTTTCTTGGGTCCTCTACATGATAGACGGTTCAGATCTGCCATATGATCAAAGATGGTGGGCCAAAACTGTCCGGAAAAGTCGGTTTTCGCGGATGTGCGAAACCTTTCGCACTATTTCGCTGTTGTGGTCGGTGGGCCCCACAGAAGCATTTTCTGGAAAATCCACCCCGTCCATTGGATTCAGAACGAAATTTTAGTCAAGAATGAGTGGTTTTGAACGTCCATTGACGTGACCCAGAGAAGAAATCACAAAAAGATCAGATTTGAACGCTACCGGACAGCCCTTTTGTGGCCTCTGTATCTCACACGTGTGCACGCGTGGGTGAAAAAGGTCAGCATAGTTTTGTAGTTCTCGAAGCCCTCTACACGGTGGACGGATCAGATTGGCCATACAAGCAATGGGTGGGGCCCACTACCGTTCGCAAAAACGGCCAGCGGCCGTGCGTCCGCTGTGTGATTTTATTTATTTATTTTTTTTCTTTCTTTCGGTCAGAGACAACCGTCTCTGACACTTGCCATGCACGGTGAGTGCACATGTGCACTGTACACACTCATCTCATATGGGGTCCATTGCACTATTTTGGAGAAATCTGCACCGTCCATCTGTTTTGACTCCTCATTTAAGGCGTCAATAATAATTTTGAGACAGTTCCAGATATCAGGTGGGCCCAGAATCAACGGTTTATGGGCTGATCTGTCAGTTGGGGCACTTCCCGAGATCTTCAATGGCTGAAATTTTATATGTACGGTTAATTTATGGTCCTCAGGCGACGTATGAAGTTTCGAGCCGAACGGATGGTGGGAACCTCGTGATCTTGTATTCTGGACGTTCTTCAGGCCACTTGAGCTTCAATTTCTAACTTTTCTCAGATTTCTGACCGTGTATATTTGTCAATCTTGATCTCCTGGAGTGTGTCCCTTGCCTTTGGCGTCATCAGATCATTAAATCTCAACTTTTAACGTCCTTTTTCCATCCATGCTCATAAAATCACTTTGTCACACAAGAATGAGAAAACAAGCTATTAAACAGCATTATATTCGTAAATCCAGACAATATCTGGGGTCTAACATGCAATATTTGACCCTCAACAGACACAACTCCTAAAGCCCAACGGATGAAGAGTTATAAGCAAACTAAAACTTATTATTTATAGTAAAAACGAAATTAAAATGGGGAAACGACCGTCGATTAGAGGGTTTTTCACAAATTCGGGCTGCGCAACCCGGCATAGCGGGGTTGGTTGGCTAAAATAGCTTGTTCTACCCCAAATTCATATATTTTACGTCAGATAACTCATTTCGGATTGCAAGATACGCCCGATCTAAGGTCCAACGGTCCAGATCACTTATGTTGTCGACCGTACCTTTTTTGATCCATCTTGGCCATGAAATTGTCTGCGACCCGCTCTACATCATTGGGTCTTAGATTTTGTAGGCCCCAAGAAATGCAGAAAAGTCCTCAAAGTTTCTGATTTTTATAATTTTCTGCCCATATATTTTTTTAATGGTTATTATTTTTTATTTATTGGTATTATTATTATTATGTATACATGAAAAAGAATATAGTTAGGAAAAATTCAATTGAGAGATTTTGTTAAGATCTCTGCATCCTCAGGGAATAAAGTAAGATAAATTTGATGTGAATTATAATGTTATATCTAACTCATATGTTTCTCCCTAGATTTATGGCCTGTTTGATTTTTCCATTTAATTATAATTACCTTGCAAATGAATAATGATTATTTACTTGCACCTTTTTAATGTAGAGTCCAACCTCTTACTTTTTTAACACTTAAATCGAGATATTTATGAAATAAATGTAGAGCCCACCATTATATTTGTGGCTTATCTACACCCTCCATTCATTATGCTAGTTGAATTTAAGGCATGAAAGGCATGAACCTAAAAATGCGGCAAATCCAAAGCTCAAGTGGACCACATCATAGGAAACATGCAGTGGGAATCAAACACTTATTATTAAAAACTTTTTGGGGCCCTAGAAGTTTTGGATCAAGTTGATATTCATGTTTTCCCCTATCCATGTTTGTGTAACCTTATGAACAGGTGAGATGACAAATAAACTTTAATGTGGGCCCAATGAAGAAAACAACTTTCAACGGTGGAAAAATTAAGGCCAGTGTTTCCTTTTGTAAGTGTTAGATCTACCTCATTTTTCAGCTCACACAACAAAATGTTATGATAAACCAGATGAACGATGTGGATATATCATATACATCATGATGCAACCCACAAATTTAAGTCAATATTTTTGGACCAGTTTTCAAAGTGGAATTATCACCCATTTTCAAACCAAGTGAAGAAGGTAATAATTACTTATTTATAAGAGATTTTGGAAAGAAGGTACTTCTCTAAAGGTGTGAGGTGCAGAAGACTTCTGCATTCAATTTATAGAGATGACTTTCCAATCAGGTTTGTCATTTATTCAATTTATTTGATCTCCATAGTGAATGCATACTACAATTCTTTTCAATTCCATAGTATAGTTTATATATTATTGGACCTATTGTAGAATGACAAAGCCAATTTATCATTGATGTCATTAAGATTGTTGCCGAGTTGCTTGAAAAAACCATGAGTCACCATTTTGGGCAACTTCTACTCCCACTCTTCATTTCCATTTCAAGCAATCCATGCGTCCCACTACCAACGTAAATTGGCTGGCATTCAAAGAGGATTTGAATGAAAGTGTTTTGATGGTCTCACTTACAAAGTCATCATCCATTTAGAAGCCCTCTAGGTAAGGTAGTTGGAGAAAAAGATAAGATTACAACTTGTTTAAAGATGATTGGACTATGGGAGGATGGGCTCCACCAATCTTCACATGGACTCGTCAGTCAGTCCATGCACAATCCATCCGGGGAAATGATAGGTACAGCACCAATATGAGAGGGGAATGCAAGTGGCATCTAAAAGTACTTTTATATATAAAACAAAAAAAAAAAGAAAAGAAAAAAGATAACAGATTTTTCATAAATTTTTAGAATGCCACATGTCATACATTGATTGGTGCTCCACCGTGTATTATTTCCATCCATTCTACTATTCCTTTATACGCGATGTAGTTATTTAAAAAATGTTTATGTTTTTCTTTTAAGCAATTAGAGTCAAAAGCATTGCCTAATGCATTCGTTTTGAGAGGAATTCGGGCATTTTCTCCGTTATTATAAAATTGAGATGTGTTCTGTAAGAAAATTAAGTCTAATCTAACGCAGAGGTTTGCTGGGCCAGCACTACTGTATGAAGCAGCACATGTACATGACATCGCATATGCCAAGGCCACATGCCTGTGGAAGATCCAATCCATACATGAGGTGGGTTCATGTAGATGCCCTAGCCCAAAAATCAAGCAGGTGCCAACACCCCACTCAGTTCACACACACTTCACTATTAGCCACCCCCACTAGGGAATTGATACCAAGACCTGAGTGTTGAAACAAGGTATCTTACACTCAGTCTACCACTTGAGCTATGGATCCGGGTGTTAAAGTATTTTCATCGCATAATGGTATTAGATAACTTTACTCATTAGCCCAACATCATCCAATTATCCACCATATGCATTGGTTTAAATTACTCCAACATCATCCAATTATCCACCATATGCATTGGTTTAAATTAGCCCTGCATCATCCAATTATCCACCATATGCATTGGTTTAAAATACAAGTGCAAGCATATTATCCATGCCAAAAGTATGGAAGTTCTTCATATTATTATATACAAAGGTGTATGGATTCTATAATCTATGTTACTAATACATTTGAATTATATAGTATACAGTTGGTAAAAAAAAATAATGATCTCAAGCTATTCATTATTGGCTTGCGTAGCTTGACCCAAACACAGCCTAAATTTCAAGACTCTTCCCCAGTAACAAAGAAGGATGCTAAAAAATATCAGGATCATTCCATCCATGCAACTTTTTGGGTCAAGACATTGGCTCGGCGTAGTGTGATATGGGTACTTGAGCCCTTGACCTAGTGCTCGATCTCAAGACATTGGCTGTTTTTTAAGTCATGATAGAGTCATTATTTTCCTGCCAATAGATCACAAGGGGTGTACACGGGCCGAGCTAGCTCAGTCAGCTCACTTGACTCGACTCGAAAAAGCTTGATTTGACTCGGTTCAAAGTTGAGTAGCTGAGTCAGCTAATTTTTGAGCTCAAAAATGGGTTCGAGCTAGCCCCAGCTCTACTCAACTTAGATCGAACCAACTCAAATCGAACTCGGATCAAACCAGTTCGGTGAATCGGTTACTTTGATATTGATGTTGCTCACCAAGTGTTTAATAAAATGACTCAACGAAGTGTGGCTGGTGGCAAAGAAGGTATGTATATAAAACAAATATCATTTTTTTTTCTTGATTTTTATGTTGCTTAGAAAGTGTTTGATAAAATACTTACAAAACTACTGTTGTTGTTTCATATAGTGAGATTTTGAAGGTACAGTTTATGTATTTGTGAAAATGTTGCATAGGCGAACTTGGCTCGAACGGGCTCGAGCTGCTGACTGAACCGAGCTGAGCTGACCAATCAGGCTCGAGGACTGAGCCGAGTTGGGGTCAGCTCGTGGCCGAGTCGAGTTGAGGCCAGCTCTACTCAGTTCGACTCAGTGTATATGAGTAGAGTTTCCTATCCGTCCAAAAGGTGGGACACACCGTGACATCACCCAAATAAAATCAAGCCAATCCACACATGCAATGGGACACAACATCAATATTAATGGACAGCTAATTGCATGACTTAGTGTACTGGTGTGGCCCACTTAAATAAGTGGGTCAGTCTAATTTTGTACTAGGCAAGCATCATGGTTTTGCACATTTTTGTACAGATCGGATGTTGTATATATGGAAGGAAAAGAATTACCATAACTTATGATACAACCAATGTGTCCAATCATTTCTAAGCGTTTGGGTGACTTATTAAAGTGAATTGTAATTTATCAGCCCAAAAAAGTTAAAATACATTAAATTATAATTTCCTTTCTTAAATTAAGTAAGATTCAAGTTGAAATGATAACATTTCGAGGGCTCTTCTCCATGTGTGAAGGCGTGTAGGGCCGTCCAACCTTTTGATTCAGATCAATCTAGTGTTTTGGTATCTAAAATAGATTGAGATCACACCAGCTCGGATCTAAATAACACGAATGTGGCATCGTCTCTGAATTTGATAAAATCGAGTCCGATGGATTTCGCAAGAACAACTTATGGGTCGCATTTGGATGCAAGAAACCTTGCTAAAATGAGAATTGTTTTCCACTAAAGAAATAGTTACAGTGTTTTAATACATGAATTTTATAAAACAATTATTATACTTATCACAATTTTTAAAATTTGCTGGTGCAAGAAATTCTTTGACTATTGTTTGATAAATATGAATGTTTGATTTTCTCAGGTAAATGTAAATGCAGTGGAATGAACAATAATTATTTACTTGGGTAATTACCTTCATCGTTTCCAATGTTGATTTGACTCTTCAATGGAAAAATGGAGGAAGCTGCCAAATATAAAGGGCCCAACATGTTGTATTTGGAATATCCACACGGTTCATCCATCATGCCAAATGAATTTAGGCAAGATCCAAAAAATGAGGCAGATTCAAAGTTAAAGTGGACCACACCATAGTAAAAATGTAATTGAACACTTACCGTTAAAAACTTTCTAGGGTCACTGTTTACTTTGGTGTGGGCCATTTGAATGTTGGATTTTTCTCATTTTTCAGCTCATGCCTCAAAATGTTAGGGTAAAATGGATAGACGTATGATGCAGATATGTCATATATATGACAGTGGGGCTCACAAATTTATGCCAATCAGGTTTCCAAAGCAGAAATAAGATCAAACATGTGAAATTGTAATAATTGGCTATTTACCCTGAATTCAAAAAATCAAACAGGCTTATATGACTGGGTTGTGCGGCATGTATAAACCATGGTGAGCCCTACACTTGACTAATGGTGGGCGTCCTATCCCAACTTTTCTCGATAGTGTTGCCTATGAGTTTTGTACCGGCTAAGTTTTGCGTTCCAGGGGGACATGGTGCAATGCACTCGATTGAGGAGGTGAGGATCATATCATGCAACTTGCCTCTCCCCTATAGGACTGGCTAAGTTTTGGGTTCTAGGGGGACATGGTGTAATGCACTCGATTGAGGAGGTGGATCATATCATGCGACTTGCCTCTCCCCTATATGCCGATAGGAGTGGGACTTGGCACTAAAGGGCCATGGACCACTTGACTTGGCCCGAGGGCTAAACTAGGGCTTGAAATTTAGGCTTAGTGTTTGGGTCAAGCTACGCCGTGCCGTTAATGAATAGCTTGAGATCTTTTTTTTTTTTTTTTTTTTACCAACTGTATACCATATAATTCAAATGTACTATCAGTAACATAGACTATAGAATCCATACACCTTTGTATATAATAACACAAAGAACTTCGATACTTATGGCAGTGCGATGGATGGTATGCTTGCACTTATATTTTAAACCAATGCATATGGTGGATAATTGGATGATGCTGGGCTAATGAGTAAACTTACTTAATACCATTATGCTTTAGAAAAACTTTAATTATTTAAAAGAGTTTGATTCGCTAAGCGCACACTAATCATGCACTTAACATGTACATATAATTTATCTATTAACTTATTAAGCTAGCCTTGGCTTGGCTAAGCCCAGCTCTAATCATAGCCCATCCTTTAAGGCAATCTTAGTGTTAGAAATATTTTGAAAATAAAATATTTTAAATACCGAAATTATAATAAAAACAATTGATTCAAATCAAGCTGAAACCGTACTAGATACGTCATTATTAGAGCGTGATTTGCTCCCTCCTCTCAAATTAGAGATTGCTGACGGATTTACTCTCTCCTCTCAGAATAGAAATAGTTGACGGGTTGTTGACAAATGACTTCCAGAATACGGCAGTTAAGGCCAGTGCTTATGACTTTAGGGCTGGGCTCAGCCGGTCTATCGTCACCCTATATGCCTTCTAGCTAAGTTTTTGGTCCTTGTCTCCCATTGGTAGTCCTAAGCATCTAAGCGAGTTCAAGCTAGCTTACGTCCCTCACAATCACATATGCTAAAACACAGTATGTAAGCCATCCATCAGGTTGGTCTCACTATCTAAAGGCAGTCTACTCGGTAGCAGGTGGACCATAATATTTCGTAGATGGATTAGAAAACCTATCTGATCATAACATTGGTAGGAGCCCAGACTGGTTGTCATCCACTTGGCACCCATACAATGAATGATTCACAAGAGGTGGGCCCCACATAGAGTGGAAATTTTTGGTGGTTCTCAACACTTCCTGCTAGTGGGGACTACGACAAAAGGAACCAAACGGGGTCACGGGAGTGATGATGAAAAAAGTCCGCATCCTTTTATCCAAGCAGTCATACACACGGACGCGAAAGAATTCAAAATCAAAACATTATCTTCTTGTTTCAGGAATCCCTTTATTACCAGAAATGATGAGATACAGCGGCTGTATTATAAGCTACGATGCATCTAATTCTTGCCGCCAATATGGAGAGTGTGTAAAATATCCAATCCGTGCAATAGGTAGGCCACAATATGATGATCGACTAATATAAAAATCAAGTAGATCTACTCTTCGAGATCAACAGACGGTCTATGGTATGACTCAGTGTATTTGTGTGGCCCACCCAATGAGTGGACCTTCCTGATCATCGAAGTGGGGTATTGTTCACGGATTGGATATTCCACTCATGTGACATGTTTGGGGGAGAAAAAAAAAAGGTGTACCATAACTTGTGATACGGGTGCTGGATTTGATCATCTCTCCTCGTCTGTCTTCTTAATTTTTTCGAGTACGGGGGTTGAGAGAAACCCAGACCAACCATGTTAGGCCTCAAAGAAGGCCTGCTAAGGCGACTCGCGCAAGTGAGACGGTGAAGAGGCCTCACACGGTCATGTCTACGCCATCTGGGCCGTTCAACAGGTATGGAAAAGAGAGTACGTTTTGGAACCAAGAATCAAGCTGGCCCACTGTCAGTTGGGCCTGATGAATTAGAAAATGAACGGTTGGAAAAATGTAAAATAGCCTATGATGGGTGCACTTCTATTGTGACACTGAGGATAGTTTTTGCTCAAATCTCTCCTTGGTAGGTCACAGGCCAAAATCAAAATGGTGCAGAGCCATACAGACGTTTGAAGATAACGTAATCTTAAAATATGTGGCACTTGTGATCAAAACATCGTGCTTGACAAGATTATAAATACCCATCGAGATAAGGATATGCAATGTAATGTTGTCTCATATGGTACTTTCAAAACGAGAGATCCTCGTATAAATGATTCATGCCCTCATACTGATTATAAAGATTTGAGGAGACAAATTCACAACAGAGCAGATGGGAACCAAAGATAGCATGATGGATCCGGTCCAGTAAGACTGATTCCGTAAGATCAAAGAGATCTAAAAATAATTTTTAATATGCAAAAATATCTTTTTACGAGTTGAGATGATTAGAGAATAACTGAGCGGCATGACTCCCAAGGATTTTGGACTAACAAGGAAACCTATTAAGAATTTTGCAGCTTACTAAAGTTATAAAAGGAGCACGCAACAAAGATCTTCATGCATATGCCAAGCAAAATCAATCCACACAGCACAATGCTATTTTATCTTGGTTTCTAGTTTATCCACTTCTGTCCAACCATGCTATAAATCGTTAAGAGTTTAGTATGCTTATAAATAATATAAATATCAACAACTTATCATTGTTGGATCCCAATCAATTGAATCATTACTTTGAAGATCAAACCATATCATATTGACCAATCTGCACCGATTGTTTGTTTACACGGGCAATCGTAAGTATTTATCTTTCATTTATTTTTATACTTAGTTTGTTTATCTGTTGGTTGTACTAAGCTTCAAATCCAAATTAATAAAATTGGCATAATTTAACCTTTAGTTTTAAATTTGTCAATCCTTATTCCATAAGAAATATAGAGCTTATTATTATTATTTAAAAAATAAAATAAAATTCTTAACACAAGGTAAAAAGAATTAATTTGAAAGGATTACCCGGACCTTTATAAAATCATTTGATCATTGTACCCATCGGTGGTTGAGAGGCCGCGGTTGATCTCACAATTTTAGTTTTAATTGATTTATCTCAGTGGAGCACTAATTTTCAATTAAACTTGAGTCAAGTATGACTTTAGCATACCCACGTTATCTTATGCATATGTATTAATAGAATATAAGCTCTTGTTAATATATGTGGCCTTGTGTTTGATTAAATTGTCCAAGCACAACTATCTCATATCTCAGTCAAAACATGTTCACATTGGAGTTCAACTATTGCATCGTTGAAAATTGATTTTGAAAAAAAAAAATAGAATTTTTGTTTTGTCACCAAAACGATATAGGAATTTTTTATTTTTTATTTTTTAAAAGTGTGGTTTTCTTTAGTCTTATGTTAGAAATGAGAAAAAAAGTTTTTTTTTTTTTTTTTTACTTTATATGTAGAGGTGTGTGCAATATTTTTATTTGGAGTCTTGGAGGTTGAGATACTCAGGTTGTTTTGGGCTCGAGCGTAAGCAATATGTCTGTAATGACGCTAGATAACACACTTTACATTTCGTTTGTCTTATCCTGCAAGCAATTTGTCTGTAACCCATCAGCAATTGATTAAGGATAGTATATTTTTACGTGATTCAGACCGGTGATAAAAAGGAAATAATTTTTCTTTAATTATCTTTATTTTTAAGTGTTTCCAAGATATTTTACAACAGTAGCTCTAATCCCATATAGTGTGCCACCTTGCCACATGCGTTGCGAGGTCTCTTTTCCCTCTCACTCAGGAGGCGGGGCTCTCACCTTAAAGATGACTCAACAAAGAGTGTTAGTTCCAGACGCTCCATCTTTCAGTGCAATACACCAATGCACAACATGTACCAACTTGCACCATGCGTGATGGATCAGATACATTGATCAAAAGAAACCTCAATTCAAATGTCCTATTAAAAAAAAAAAACATACAGCTCTACTCATCAGGTAAGGCCAAAGCTGATGCAGAATACAGACCGGTAATTGTGACTCTTTTAGCTGATAAATGAACCATCTAGATTTTGGCCAACCAGCTATCAACGTGCCAGATCCGACACAAGGAGATAGGTCCATCTGGAATTAGCTTTCTCAGTTAAAGACACACCTGCCAATAGCATTTTTGGGTGTGGATTAGTTGAATCTCTAGTGATAGCTTAGGGCCTCTTTGGATTAGCCATTACAACCATAATATATTGTAATGCGCTGAAAATATGTTTTAATTATTATTACCATAGCAGTGGAAGCAAAGTAGTACATAATGATTTTGACTTTAAGTATGTAAGTTAAATACTCATTTTGGTTAAATATATATGAATGTAAATTCTTTATAATATGTGTTCTGCCTGTATTGTTTATCCATTTTGTAATAATATTTTAAGGCATGACTAAAATATTTAAGAAGACCTGAAGTTCAGGTTGACCACACCACAGAAAATAGTGAGACAACATAATAAGCGCGGTCAAAACTTTCCTATGGCCCAGTCAGATGCTTATTCGTCATCTGACTTGTTCGTGGCGTCTCAGGAACTTGTGGAAGGAAACACAAATAACAGCTTCTCTTATGTGGACGACGACAAGTTTTCTATGCTACGCAATCAATCCCTGCTACTTTTTAAGGTGCGCACAGTCTATTTCTAACTTTAAATTGTCTTATCGTTTGTATGTCTCATTCAATAGAATCGTCTCGAGAGATAAATGGACTGTGTGGATACAGCGCATATATTGCGGTGAGGCCCGTAAATCGATGCCATGTAACACGCCCCGCTATCCATGTCCTTGATTTGACAGCTATGCTAGATTTTCAGCATGTTGCAACGGTATTCAAGGATCTAGAGAGAGTTTTAGTGGGTGTGAGGGTGAGTCCCTGACCATATGGTCTACCAGCTGCATGGAGCATGCTGTTCAACTATTTTGTCAGCAAATCTTAAGGCATGGTTCCAAAAATTCATGCAAACCAAATTTCAAATGGGCCATACCATACGAAACAGTGGTAATCAATAGTTAAAAACTTTTTACAGGCCATAAGTTTTTATATCAAGCTTATATTTGTGTTTTACCTTTATCAAAGTTTGTATGATGATGACCTTATCAACAGGTTGGATGGCAAATAAACATTATTATGGTGGAACTATTAAGTTTTTAATGATGGGCGTTCAGTAACCACTATTTTCAGTAGTGTGGTCCACATGAGATTTTTAAAATGAGCGTGAAAACAGGTGGATGGCATGGATATACGTTTTTAACCCGGACCCACCCTGAATTTTGGGCCGGATTGCATTTAGCGTTGGTTCCACAAATTGCACGGTTAATGTTGCTGCGCATATGCCCTGTGCATGCGTATGAAACTTCATAGGTCAGACTTTGCCAGAGTGTGAATGTTTTTCAAAATAAGAAGAAGAAAATCAGCCGTCGGATTTGGCGCTGCGACTGCGAGACTTCCAAAATTCAGTGTTCCCGCAAACAACTGGGGCATTGACTATTGACTCTGCACAGCTAGGTCATCGCAAGATTTTCCGCATGCGCTGAGGTTCCGTTCGTCAATTTGGGGTTGCGGAATCTCTGCCCAGTAATTAAAGAGGAACAAATCCCACAGTAATCACGTGCTCATCATCATCTCTCTCGCACCGGCGGAACTGTGTACGGTGATCTGGACCGTTGATCATGGGGAATCTCACATTGCGTGGTCGTATTTGTTAAATAATGGTGATTTCTGGCCCAGAGTCCATCACATAGTGGCCAGGCATATTAACAATCCCTGTAACCCGGACACGTTTGCCAGGTATGTTATTGTGGAAATTTTAGCTTTTAGATCCGTGGCCTATGAATGGATGGTCAAGAACCAGTACAGTAGTATGGGAAAATGTCGAGAGATTGGATGGCTGGCTTGAATCTATGGGCCTCACCTGTCACTGTGGATAGTCCATGCCCAGGACATCTCTTCAGTAGGCCTGGATTCTATCCATTGATTTCATTCGTGGATGGGTCACATTCAGGCCCGAAAGTCATATTTTCTGACACCGGAGGTTTTTGTCTCGTCTTCCAATTCAAAATACCAAATCAAATGGTCAAAATCATTGCAATGCTGTACTTGTCCTTTTTTTTTTTTTTTTTTAGTTATAGAAAACACTTTATCTTCCCATAGGTCACCACCGGAGTTATTTTTACTAAGGTAGGAGAAACAATTTACATCACATAAATCACCCTTTGGTGGGCCACTGGTCCCAATATTTGAAATGGTTCTGCAGTCCATGTTACATACGGGGACTTTGTATTTGAAATTTATTAAAATCTAAATCACAATTACATTGGAATTAATATGGTTTTGAATTTTAAACTATATTTTGGCAGCTTGTAATTAAAATGAGGTGAAATTTAAATAACCTTCTTGCTTCAGGAATCCTATTATTAGAAGAAATGATGAGATACAACAGCTGTACCATAAGTTACGATGCAACTACTTCTTGCAAAAGGTAGGCCACAATATGATGATCAACAAATATAAAAATCAAGCAGATCTACTCTTCGAAATCAACAGACGGTCTATGGTATGACTCAGTGTATTGGTGTGGGCCACCTAATGAATGGACCTTCCTGATCATAGCAGTGGGGTAATCTTGTTCACGGATTGGATATTCCATTCATGCGACATGTTTGGGGGAGAAAAAGAAAGGTGTACCATAACTTGTGACACGGGTGCTATATCTGATCATCTCTCCTCGTTTGTCTTCTTGATTCTTTCGAGCAGGGGAGGTTGAGAGAAACCCAGACCAATCATGTTAGGCCTCAAAAGAGGTCAGGTAAGAGGCCTCACACGGTCATGTCTACGCCATTTAGGCCATTCATTAGGTATGGAAAAGAGAGCACTTTTTGAAACCAAGAATCAAGGTGGCCCACTGTCAGTTGGGTCTGATGAATTAGAAACTGAACGGTTGGAAAATTGTAAAATAGCATATGATGGATGCAATCCTATTCTGACACTGAGGATAGTTTTTGCTCGGATCTTTCGCGAGGTAGGTCACAGGCCAAAATCAAAATGGTACACAGCTGTATACACGTTTGAAGACAAGGCACAATGACAAATGACACGGAATCCTAAAATATGTGGACTGTCTATTTTTACGTGATTCAAACGGGTGATAAAAAGGAAATAATTTTTCTTTAATTATTTTTTATTTTTAAGTGTTTCCAACATATTTCGCAACAATAGCTCTAATGTCACATACGTGTACCACCTTTCCACGTGTTGCGAGGTCCCTTTTCCATCTCACTTGCGAGACGCGGGGCTCTCCTTCAGGATGACCCAACAAAGAACGTTAGTTCAAGATGCTCCATCTTCAAGCGCAACACACAAACGCACAACACGTGCTAACTTGGTCCATGCATGATGGATCAGATGCATTGATCAGAAGAAACCTCAATTCAAATGTCCTATTAAAAGAAAAAAATAACATACAGTTCTACGCATCAGGTAAGGCCAAAGCTGATGCATGATATAGACCGTTAATTGTGACTCTTTTAGCTGATAAATGAACTAGCTAGATTTTGGCCAACTAACTATCAATGTGCCAATTCCGGCACAAGCAGATGGGTCCATCTGGAATTAGCTTTCTTAGTTAAAGACACACTAGTCAATCTCATTTTTGGGCGTGGATTACTTGAATCTCCAGTAATAGGTTAGGGTCTCTTTGAATTAAGCCAGGACAACCATAATATATTGGAATGCACTGAAAATGTGTAATAATTATCATTACCCTAGCAATGGAAGCAAAGCAGTATGTAATGATTCTGACTTTAAATATGTAAGTAAAATACTCATCTTGGTTAAATATATATGAATGTAAATTCTTTAATATATGTTCTATTTATATTGTTCATCCATTTTGTAAATTTATTTTAAGGCATGATAAAAAAAAAAAAAAGAAACTTAAAGTTCTATTAAAATATGGAGTTTGGAAAACTATTTAAACAAAATAAATTTAAATTGAGAATAAGAAAAAAAATTTCAGTTTATATAAGTTGAGATGTGACGTGAGTCACTCAACTTAAAATTGAATTTACTCTCCTTAGACAACGTCCCAAGTGCGACAGTTTTTCAGAGCAATCGACTTCTATGATAGAACAACTATAACTCAGTGTTAGTAGTGTACTCACTATATACAAACTTGAATCACTTGTAGTTTTAACCTAAACTAGAAAACACTTAAACTATACGTTTAAAGTAAAATAAATTTTTTTCTTACTAATTTAAAATAGATGAGAGAAAATTTATTTATAGACTTTGTGAAGACATCCTTCAGCGTGTAGAGACATCATTTCAAAAAGGTTGTGACTATTGAGTTTAATTAAACTCAATTAGTC
Organism: Magnolia kwangsiensis; assembly: GCA_037074715.1. Lineage (NCBI taxonomy): Eukaryota > Viridiplantae > Streptophyta > Magnoliopsida > Magnoliales > Magnoliaceae > Magnolia > Magnolia kwangsiensis. The sequence goes on from CM073585.1 coordinate 93,412,681, forward strand.
TGACCCTTATATTTTAAAAGATACAACTTTTCAAAACAAAAATTGAAAGGATGTAACTTTTCAAACTTAAGTGAAAAGACACATACACATACACACCTATAGCCACGGCCATGGCCTATTCCAATGGATATTTTGAAACACTAAATTATTTTAAAATAATTTAAAATACACAAATTTAGGCGGACCACACCACAGAAAACAGTGAGATAATTATACTCATTGTCAAAATTTTCCTATGGCCCAATAAGGTATTTATTTGCCATCTAACTTGTTTACAGGTCCGTGAAACTTACGGAAGGAAACATGAATATCAGCTTCATCCAACTCTTACGTGGTCCACGAGAAGTTTTCTATGGCTGACATTCAATCCCTAATTACTTTTTGTAGTACAGTCCATATCCAACTTTAAATCTGTCTTGTTTTTTCCTATCTCATTCCATAAGATGATCTTGGAAAATAGGTCACGGACAGTGTGTATACTGTTGCAGTGTTTTTATGGGACGGTTTCCCTTGGTGACGGACCCTCCTTCACCTGCACAGAAACAATGTCAAGGGAACCTTGGCTAGAGCCGGGGAACCTCCGATGCTTAAGTCAGTAATCTCGTCAATAGTCAAGAGCTTTTCTTAGTTAGTATTTGCGTACCTTTTACTGTTCCCAGCTTAGAGATTTATACAGTCTGTCGATCCTTATCTTCAGAGGATTCTTTTCCTGGGATCACTCAGGATCCCGAGATTCTCGGGATCCGCTACCAGTATCCCTGGATTTCCGTAGATCAGCATCTGTCCTCGTTCCGCCACTACCTGTCTCGGTTGGATCTCGACCGACTCAGGGGGAGTCTCGGCCGGGTCATGACCGACACCGGGGGAGTCTCGGCCGATGCAGGAGGACGGGTTCTCAGCCGTTCCCGACAGTATTAACTCCCTGAGGGGACCTTTACTCTATCGGTTGAATGGTTTTCATTCGCCCGACCTTCAGTGGGGTGATGCAGGCGAGGTTATCACTCTGACAGAGCGACTTTACTCGTCCTTGCTTATGCCTAACGGCCTATCTTCTGTCCTGTCGGTGTTATCTCGGATTCTTCAGGTAGTGTCGACGAAGCCGACCTACTCTTATACGAATCTCGGGACTTTACCCGAGCCCGACACATTTTCCCCAACAGTGAGCCCCCCTGCTCCTGGTGTCGTCTATGGCAACAAGGAGCACGATTTTATCGGTCGGTTGGCATTAGCATCCGAGACAATGATGAGGCATTTAATGTTCTTTGAGTCGTTCTTAGCGTGCGTCGTTGCGCCTTCCAAGGCCGCACGTGCGGCCAGCCGTCAACTCGCTCCGTCCGTGTATAAGTGGCGGACGCGTGGCCACGATTTCGGCGCAGTCAATCAACAGTTGCCACGCGTCGGACGGGGGAGACGAGGCGAACGTCGCTTCGCTTCCGCCATAATGACCCGTCTACGTGGCAAGGCTATAAAAAGCCCGGACGGGAGGACGGTTCGAACTTTGTTTTCGCCCCCCTTCCTCCCGTCCGTGTCCGATTCCGAGCGCATTTTCGCTCTCTTCTTTCTCTCCTCCGCTGTCGTTTCTTTCTCCGTCAACCTTTCCTTGCAATCACCGTCGATTCCTTTGGTGAGTCTTTTCCTTCTCCTTTAATTAGCTTTAATGGCCGCACACGGCTCTCAAAGCCCTCGGGAGGAAATTTTAGTGGATGAGGGCGTGTCCCAACACCTCTGGGACATTACAGACCCACCATCGCTGTTGACGGAGTTCGCTGTCGGAGCTGACGCCGCATTCCGGCTTGTCAGAGAATCCGGCAGCCCTTCGGCTGAGCATCCCGCCCAGATTGGTCCATCCAGCGGTGGGACATCTCTGGTGACTCGTCCAGGGAGACCTAACCTATGGACGGATCAGATGGAGGACGAGGAGGGAGAGGGAGAGGACGATTTAGTCACGGACGAAGGAATGGCCGTTCCATACCCTATGACTCGAACTGCGGAGGCTTCTGGGTCGTCTTCAAAAGGGGAAGGAGACGAGCCCAGCGGTCTCGTAGCTTCTATCCTCACCGAATCCGATTTAAACCGAATCAGGGCTGGTTACCATGTACCTGATTCGGTCATCCTTCATCTCCCTCGTCCGGGTGATTTGCCCGACCATCCTCCCGCAGGGATGGTAGCAATTTTCCAAGTCTCGATGCAGTGCGGCTTGCGCCTGCCACTCCAGCCCATCGCCCGTGACTTCCTTTCTTGTGTCAAAATAGCCCCCGGCCAAATCGTCCCAAACGCGTGGAGGAACTTGTTCGGGTGTGCCGTGCTTTGGTCCGAGCTAGAGCAACCTTCGCTTACGGTAGACGAGTTTCTCTACCTGTATCAAGTCTGACCAAACCCTAACTTCCCTGGCCTCTACTTTCTAAGCGCGTGGAGAGGCAAGGGGGGATCTCTAATCACTAACCCACCTACTTCGAACAAGTTCTGGAAGGAGAGGTGGTTTTGGGCGTGCGGTCGGTGGGAGTCGGCCGACTCGTGGCCGTACGAGCCGCAAGTATCCCGCACATTCCGTAGAGCAGGTGACTCGGCGCCTCGGCTCACTGATTTTTTCTTTTCTTATTCTCCGTTTATATGTTCTCTTCCACTGGTCTTGACTCTACCATGTCTCGCAGATATCTCGAAGAGTAGAGGGAAGCTCGAGTCCGGGGCTTTGACTCAGATAAGAGAGTTGAGGAAGCTGAGCGCGGCGGAGCGATCTTGGAAGTTGCTCCTGCAACCCGAGCGTCTTCACCTCGCCGGCCTTGACTCGTTCGTCTCAGGTATTTCGCTCTTCCTTCTATCTGTCTCCTTGGTTTTTGGTTTGCTCTCTTAACCTTATCACTCGTCCTTGCAGACCTCCCCGAAGCTCGTCCAATTTTGAGACCTGCCCCAAAGAGCATGGCCGAGCCCCGACCCGCCTTGAAGCCTGTTTCCAAGGTGAAGGCTCCCCCAAGATCGACTCTGCTGTCTGGGTCCCGACCTTCGAAGCAGCAGAAGATCGCGGGCAAGGGGAAGGAAACGGTCGCTCCACCTGCTGCCGCGCCCGTCGTTCCGCAGGTGGTCGTCCTCTCCGATCCTAATGAGAGGGCCCAGGAAGCGGTGCCAATCCATCTAATGACTCAGGCGACACCTGAGTCGGGGCCCGCCGCTGTGGAGGTCTCGGGGCCGAGGGAAGCCCTGCGTGAAGAGTCCCCGAGAAGGGAGATGACTCAGGCGGAGTCCCCTTTCTCGAAGATTATTGCGGGGATGGTGCCTTGGGCGCTTGCCCACGGGAGCGAGAGAGACTTCGCCAACTACTACAATGCTCTGACGGCCCAGACCCTCGGGCATGCAGCGAGGCTGCTTTTTGAGGTAGAATTTTCTTCATTCTTGTGTCGCTTTTTGTCTAGGTTTTCCAAGACAACTCACCGTCTCTGTATTGCAGCTGGCTCCTTGCCTCGTTAAGGCAAGCTCAGAGCTGGTCACCTCCCAGAAACTCGCGTCCGAGGTAGAGACTGCGAAGAAGATCGCGGCCGAGGTTGAGGGCCGTAGGGAGATCGCCGAGGGCCGAATCGGCATCATGACCGGTGATCTTTCTATCGCCCGGAAGATGGCCGCTGACGCCCGTGCAGCTCTCGAAGGCACGAAGGCCGACAATGCTCGCCTTACTTTGCTCCTTCAAGAGGCCGAGGAGAGGGAGCGGCTTCTTCTCCAGGTTCACGGCGAGTGCGAGGGCGCCCTTGCTCGCGCGAAGGCCGAGGCTGCCGAGCTTATTCAGGAAGCCCAGGGAGAGACGCGTCGAGCCAAGGAGGAGCGAGACCGAGCGGTAGAGGCCTTCTTCGAATCTACCGAATTTGAGGAAGAGAGGGACCACCTTTACCAAGGCGGCTACAAGGCCTGCGTTCTGGAGATGAGGGCGGCCTTCCCTGAACTCGATCTCTCCGCTTTCGAGGTCGACAGTCCGTCCGCCGAGGCTGCCGAGGGCGAGGCCGCTGAAGGAGATGCTGCCGTTGCTGCTGCCGACGAGGCCGGTCCCTCGGGCGCCTCCTAGGATTGTATTTTTCTTTTTGTAATAAAATTTTTTTTGTAACTGACTTTCTGTAACTGGCCCGACATTGGGTACTTACATGAAATAGAGCTTTTATTGAGTCGACTTCAATTACAGTATGAATGATTGTATCTTACGGGTAATAAACTTTAAGATTCTCGGCGTTCCAAGGATGAGGCAACAGCTGCTCGTTCAGGTCTTCCAGCCGGTAGGTTCCAGGTCGGATGATGCCTGAGACGACATAGGGGCCTTCGTAGTTCGGCCCTAATGTACCCGACCCAATTTCCTTAGTATTTGGGAAGGTCCTTCGGAGGACCATATCCCCGGTTCGGAATCGTCGTACTTTGACTCGACGATTGTAAAACCGAGACACCTGTCTTTGTCGAGCCATCGCCTTCAGTCGAGCACTTTCTCTTCTTTCTTCTAACGAATCAAGTGCGAATGAGAGGAGTTCACCGTTCTCTCGTTCATCATACAGGTTGACTCGGGCTGAACCGATACCGATCTTGACCGGTGCGACCACTTTCGCACCATAATATAGAGAGAAGGGGGTTTCTCCCGTCACGGTCCGTGCCGTGGTCCGATAAGCCCACAGTATGTTCGGAAGTTCTTCGGCCCATGCTCCCTTTGCCTCGTCAAGTTTTGTTCGGAGATGCTGCTTTATGATTTTGTTGATCGCCTCGACCTGTCCGTTCGTTTGAGAGTGATGAGGCGAGGCGTATACATTACGAATCCCGAGGTTACCGCACATCTCCCGGAATTGTTTGTTATCGAATTGCCTGCCATTGTCTGTCACTATCGTCCGGGGTATTCCGAACCGACATATGATATTTTTCCATACGAAACTCGTGACCCTTTGCTCGGTAATTTTCGCCAACGGTTCTGCTTCGGCCCACTTCGTGAAGTAGTCCACCGCTACCACGGCAAATTTAGTCTGGCCCTTTCCCAATGGAAAGGGCCCGATTATGTCTATTCCCCACTGCGCGAAAGGCCATGGTCCCGACATTGGAGTCAGCTCCTCGGGGGGTTGTCTCGGGATCACTGCGAACCGCTGACACTTGTCACACCTTTGGACGAATCGTTTGGAGTCATGTTGTATGGTCGGCTAGTAATATCCCTGCCGCAACACTTTGTTGGCGAGCGAGCGTCCTCCCGAATGGTTTCCACATATTCCGTCGTGTATCTCTCGTAAGACATAGTCGGCTTCTTGGGAGTCGACGCACCTTAGTAGAGGAGTATGAATACCTTTTTTGTACAGAATTCCATCCAGGATAGTGTAGCGCGAGGCTCGAGTTTTTAATCGCCGTGCCTCGGCGCGATCTTCTGGCAGTTCACCATTGTTAAGGTAGCAGACGAGTGGGTCGAACCAAGCGGCCGCCGGATCGATTGGAAACATGACCGAGACCGTCGGCTCGTTTACGCTTGGTTCAAGGACATGTTCAATTGGAACTGACCGAGGTATGTCTTTCTCATCTGCTGAGGCAAGCTTTGCTAGTAGGTCAGCTTTGGCATTGTCAGTTCTGGGTATTCGAATTATTTCACACTTCTGGAATCCGCTGATCAATTCTTTAGCCTTCTCCATGTACGCCTTTAACTGTTCTTTCCGAGTCTGATAGACGCCGGAAACTTGGTTAACAACCAATTGTGAGTCGCTGAAAACGTTCAAATGGGTCACGCCCAGACTCGCGGCGAGTCTGAGGCCTAGTAATAAAGCTTCGTATTCTGCTGTATTGTTGGACGCTTGAAAGCCGAGTCATAAGACATATTGCATACAAGTTCGGTCGGGAGTTTCTAATACTACCCCTGCCCCGCTTGCCTTCGAGTTGGATGATCCGTCCACAAAGAGCTTCCAGGGTGCCGGCCCGAGAGAGGAGGAAGCCTCGGGTACATTAATTCCCTCTGGTTCGGGCAGATTATCGGGATTAGGAACCACTTCGACAAGGAAATCGGCGACGGCCTGCCCTTTTAAAGCAGCCCTGGGCCGGTAATGTATGTCAAATTCACTTAATTCGACTGCCCATTTTGTAAGTCGGCCAGATGCTTTCGGCTTTTGGAGAATCTGGCGGAGTGATAAGTTGGTCACAACGGCGATGGTGTGGGCCTGAAAATATGGCCGAAGGCGTCGTGATGAAACTACTAGGGTGAAGGCTACTTTCTCAAGCTGAGGATACCTTGTCTCGGCGGGCAGCAAGGCTTTACTAACGTAGTAGACTGGCAGCTGCTTCCCTTGACTCTCGCGTATTAACGCTGAGCTTACCGCGGCTTCAGACACGGCCAAATACAACAGTAATACTTCACCAGGTTCGGGCTTAGACAACAGTGGTGGAGAGCCGAGGTAAACCTTCAGTTCTCGAAACGCTCTCTCACATTCCTCCGTCCACATCATAGTCTGTCGTCCCTTCAATTTCTTGAAGAACGGGAGACACTTGTCTGTGGCTCGGGAAAGGAAGCGATTGAGCGCGGCCACTCTTCCTGTTAACCTTTGAACATCTTTGATAGTTTTGGGAAACTCCATTTCGAGTAAGGCTTTGATCTTCTCGGGATTTGCTTCGATTCCTCGCTGACTAACGAGGAAACCGAGGAACTTTCTCGAGCTCACGCCAAACGCGCACTTGATAGGGTTCAGCTTCATCTTATACTTACGCAGAATTAAAAACATTTCTTCCAAGTCCTTCTCATGGTCGGACGCTTGTTTACTTTTGACGAGCATATCATCAATATAAACTTTCATCGTTCGGCCAATTTGCCCGGAGAACATTTTGTTCACCAACCGCTGATACGTCGCTCCGGCGTTCTTTAACCTAAACGGCATCACTCGGTAACAATAAAGGCCTTTGTCGGTGACAAAGGCGGTTTTTGATTTATCATTTTCATGCATTACAATTTGATTATAGTCTGAATAGGCGTCCATAAAGCTTAGCAGTTCATGACCCGCTGTACTATCAACCAACTGATCGATACGAGGAAGAGGGAAGCTATCCTTGGGGCAGGCTTTGTTTAGGTCCGTATAGTCTATACAGACTCGCCACTTCCCATTGGCTTTCTTCACTAGTACGACATTAGCTACCCATTCCGGATAGTATACCTCTTCGATAAACTTGACTTTAAGAAGCTTGCCGACCTCCTCTCCTATGATAGTGTACCTCTCCGGGCCGAGAGGTCGACGTTTCTGTCGGATGGGCCTATAGGTTGGGTCGATGTTGAGTCGGTGCGTCATGACTGAGGAATCGATCCCAGGCATGTCTTCATGACTCCAGGCGAAGACATCGGCATACCTCCGAAGCAAAGTGATTATTCGTTCTCTAAGAGGCAGGCTCAAGGATGAGCCGATTCGGACTACTTTTGAAACGTCCGTCTCGGTTAACGTTACCGAGATGAGTTCTTCCATCGGTTCTCCCCGCTCGTGCAACCCGATACGGGGGTCCAGTGATTCGATCATTGAAATTTCTGCCGGGGCTTTTACTGTGGTGGCGTAGCACTTCCTAGACTCTTGCTGGTCTCCTTTCACTACCCCTACTCCCGACTCAGTCGGGAATTTCATGGAGAGGTGGTAGGTAGACACTATGGCCTGAAGGAGACTGAGAGACGGTCGGCCGAGGATGGCGTTGTATACTAAAGGTTGTTCCACGACCAGGAAGTCGACCATCCCGGTCCTCTGATGGGGGGCGGTTCCCGCGGTGAGCGGCAGCGAGACGATTCCTCCTGGGAGTACCTGTCCGCCCGAGAAGCCGATGAGCGGGGTTCGGACAGGCCGTAGTACCGACCGACCTACCCCCATTTTATCGAACGCTTGGGCGAATAGGACGTCCGTTGATGATCCTGTGTCCACCAGTATCCGGAACACTTTCCTATTCGCGATGGTGAGGGTGACTACGAGCGCATCATCGTGAGGATGATGAATGCCTCGAGCATCTTCTTCAGTGAACGAGATGCAATACTTCTCTCGTTTTTTCTCTTTGGAAGGCCGGGATAGCAGGAGAACCTCGGACTCGGGGCGGTCGAGGCTTCTGGCGTGGTTTTTTCGGGCGTTATTCGAGTCCCCGCCGCCTCGATGACCCCCGACGATCGTTCGAATTTCTTCCTAGGGCCGCTCTCCACTCGGTCCCGCGACGGCGTCGGTTCCAGCCGTATGTTCTCTTAGCCGGCCTTCCTTAATCAGCCGCTCAATCTCGTCCTTCAAATGATAACAGTCACTCGTGTTGTGACCGTGATCGCGATGGTAGTGGCAATATTTATCTTTGTTCCGACGACCAGGATTTCCTCGCATTTTTCGAGGCCAGTTGACGAAGCTCTCGGTTTTGATCTCCATCAGCACTTGTTCAGGAGATTTGTTCAGGGGGGTGTATGCAGAGAATTTCCTGTCGGGTCGCTTCCCTGGCCTGCTGTCGTCTTGGCCCCGGTCGTCTTTTCGCTTTTTCCCCCCGACCGAGTCGGCTTCCTTTTTGGCCGACTCTTTTGCCGATGGTTTCGTATTCTGAATTTTCTCTCTTAGGAGTCGCGTCTCCTCCGCATCGGCGTACTTGTCTGACCGAACCATAAACTCGCCCAAAGTATCGGGCGGGTTTTTGTCTAGTGACGCCAAAAAAGGCTTGTCTCTAACTCCCTGCATGAGAGCGTTGAGTGCTGTCTCCTCAGAATGTTTTCGAACTTGGAGAGACTCGAAATTGAAGCGTTTAATGTAGTCTTTGAGTAATTCTCCTTCCCTCTGAACTATGTTGTTCAGATGCGCGGGAGGCTTCAGTTTCTTCTTCCCGCCGATGAAATTGCTGAGGAAGGCGCCGCTGAGTTCGGCGAACGACTTTATCGACCCGGGTTTCAGTTGCTTAAACCAAAGTCGGGCAACGTCCGTCAAAGTCAGAGAAAACGCTCGGCACATAACGGCATCCGAGGCGTCGTGCAATTCCATGTAAGTCCTGAAGCATTCAAGATGCTCTGTCGGGTCGGTCTTCCCAGAAAATGGAGTAATCTGGGGTAAGCAGAACCTTTCCGGCAACCGGGCCCGCATTACCTCGTCCACGAACGGAAAGGCTTTTTCTTCGTGTTTGGTCGGATCTAAGTTCCGACCGTGCTTTATATCTGCCATTTCCTTTGCCATCTTCTCTCGGACTTCGTTTTTGAAGTCTTGCATGTCAGCCTTCCAGGGTTCGGCGCTCTCTGCCGTTTCTTCAGCGTCTGCAGGTAGCCGACTGCGCCTCCTCTGATCTATTCTATGCCTCAGGTCAGAGGGAGGCAGAACGGCTGTTGCCGAACGAGCAGGTGCCGGGTGACTTGGTTCTCGGGGCTGACTCGGTCGTCTAGGAGACAGTGGCGCGGGTGGCTGCGCTACAGATGCTGGTGGATGAGCTGGCGTCGACTCTTGGCGCTGCATCTACTGGTTGCACAGTTGTTCCAGCATGTGTTTCATTGCGGCCATCTCGGAACGCATTTCCTGAACCTCACGATCCAGGTATGCGTTTCCTTGGTTGGGCTGGCTTATAGTCGCAGGTGGCGCTGCCGGGGGAGCTCCCTGAGCGACGCTAGCGGCGGCCTCCCTTACTTCATCTGGGTCCGTCCTTCTTGTTCTTGCCATTGGAATGGTTGGAAAAAGCGACTTTTTGTCCGGTTCCCACAGACGGTGCCAAACTGTTGCAGTGTTTTTATGGGACGGTTTTCCTTGGTGACGGACCCTTCTTCACCTGCACAGAAACAATGTCAAGGGAACCCTGGCTAGAGCCGGGGAACCTCCGATGCTTAAGCCAGTAATCTCGTCAATAGCCAAGAGCTTTTCTCAGTTAGTATTTGCGTACCTTTTACTGTTCCCAGCTTAGAGATTTATACAGTCTGCCGATCCTTATCTTCAGAGGATTCTTCTCCTGGGATCGCTCAGGATCCCGAGATTCTCGGGATCCGCTACCAGAATCCCTGGATTTCCGTAGATCAGCATCTGTCCTCGTTCCGCCACTACCTGTCTCGGTTGGATCTCGACCGACTCAGGGGGAGTCTCGGCCGGGTCATGACCGACACCGGGGGAGTCTCGGCCGATGCAGGAGGACGGGTTCTCAGCCGTTCCCGACAGTATTAACTCCCTGAGGGGACCTTTACTCTATCGGTTGAATGGCTTTCACTCGCCCGACCTTCAGTGGGGTGATGCAGGCGAGGTTATCACTCTGACAGAGCGACTTTACTCGTCCTTGCTTATGCCTAACGGCCTATCTTCTGTCCTATCGGTATTATCTCGGATTCTTCAGGTAGTGTCGGCGAAGCCGACCTACTCTTATATGAATCTCGGGACTTTACCCGAGCCCGACACATTTTTTCCAACATATAAGACGCATATATTGTGGTGAGGCCAGTAAAACCATGTCACGCCACCACGCCTCACCATCCAAGTCTTTGATAATTATAAAGATTATCATGATTTGAAAGCTGTGCTAGTTTTCTAGCGTGTTGCGGCTGTATTCATGGATCTAAACATGCTCTGAGTGGGTGAGTGCCTGTCCATAGGGTCTACTAAGATACATGTGTTATATATCCATGCTGTCCGGCTGTTTTGTCACCTAACCTTATGGCATGGTTACAAAAATTTATGCAAACCAAATTTTAAATGGACCACACCATAAGAAACAGTGGTAATTGACCATTAAAAACTTTTTATGAGCTACGAAAGTTTTTGGATAAGCTTATATTTGTGTTTTACCTTCATCCAAACCTATACGACTTCACCCAAATCTATACGACCGACCTTATCAACAGGTTGGATGGCAAATAAACATTTTTACGGTCGACCTAGGAAGTTTTGAACGCTGGGTGGTGACCACTGTTTTCTGTAGCGTGGTCCACGTGAGAATTTTAAATGAGCGGTGAAAACCGGTGGACGGCATGGATATACAACACATACACCGAGCTCAACCACTGAGCTTTTAACCCGGACTCCACCCTGATTTTTGGGCCGGATTGCATCTAGCGTGGGTCCCACAAATTGCATGGTTAATTATGTTGCAACGTATATGTCATGTGCATGCGTATGAATCTTAATTGGTCAGACTTTTCCAGAGTATGAATGATTTTCAAAATATGAAGAAAACCAGCTGTCGGATTTGGGCCTGCGAACGGGAGACTTCCAAAATTCAGTGGTCCCGCAAACAAGTGAGCCATTGACTATAGAGTGCATACAGCTGGGTCATCGCCAGGGACGAAGATTGCGTCCTACGCACGCCCGGACGGTAATCCGTCTGGGCAGGGCTATGTGGGCCCCACCATGATGTAAGTGCTTTATCCACATTGTTCAACCATTTTTTAAGATCATTTTAAGATATTAATAAAAAAAAGGAAGGTAAAAGGCTTAAGAGGACCACAAAGTGAGAATTGAATTTTCACCGTTAAAAACTTCTTAGCATCCGGAGAAGTTTCGGATCAAGATGATATTTGTGTTTTCACTTCATCCACGTCTACATGACCTTATAAATAGGTTAGATGGTAAAAAAAAATAAAATGCGTACACCCTTAGAAAGGTTTCAACGGTGGGTGTCATTATCAATGCAGCATCCTTTGATATGGTCCATTGAAGGGATGGACCTGTTTCATTTTTAGGGTCATACATTAATATCATCCGAGAAATGCGGCGAATGACATGGATAAAGCACTTATATCAAGGTGGGCTCCACGGAGCCCTGCCCGGACGGTAATCCGTCCGGGCGGGGGTACGACCCAATCCGCGTCCCATCTCAAGGTGGTCTGCATGGTCTGGAGGCGGATTGGCTGGTGTACCACACACGCCAGCAAGTTCCGTGCGTCCCATCACAAGGTATGTGTTATATCAAAACCGTCCATCCATTTGGAGAGATTTTATTAATGCTTGAGCTGAAAAATAAGAAAGCAGTAGAGGATTAAATGTCTACCATTGCAGTCCTTTTTGGGGTCACAGAAGTTTTGGATTAATTTAATTTTTTTTTTTCCTCTTCATCAATGTATTTTTGAACTTATTAACAGATTGGATGGAAAATAAACGTTATGGTGGGCCCTATTAGTTTTTTAATGGTGAAAATAATGATCCTTGCTGTTATTTTTGGTGTGGTCCATTTAAGCTTTGGATATGATTCATTTTTTTGTGTAGTTCTCTATAATGATTTCAAAAAATGAATGAACAGTGTGGATATAATAAATACATTATTTTAGGGTCCATGTAACTTTTATCTCCTTTGAACCGTTTGTTCAACTCGAGGAGCGTACACCGGCCAATCTTCTTCCTGTCTACATACGTTGAGATTCCGTTCGCAAATTTGGGGTTGTGGAATCTCTACGTAATAATAAAAGTAGCAGAAATGCTACAGTAATCACGTGCTCATCATCTTATCTCTCACAGTAGCTGTGCACGGTGATCTGGGCACTTGATCATGGGAATCTGACATTGGGTGGTCATATTTGTCAAATAATGGTGATTTCTGGCCCAGGGTCCATCGCATAGTGGCCAGGCATATCTATAATCCCTGTAACCCGGACACATTTGTCAGGTTGTAAGTGATGTAGCTGATAGCTCCTTTATGTTGAGAAACCCTCTCTTATATGTTGTTAAATTTTGTGGTGCCAAAAACATTATCTATATCTTGTATAGTGTGTGTGTGTATATATATATATATATATATATATATGTTCAATGCACTACATCATAATGCTTCAAATTTTACTTCAAGACATATAATGTACGTTGTCTGCTCATGTAATCTTCAAAGATCAGAGTCTTTCAAAGAGCTACAGCAAAAGATAAGTTTTTGCTCAAGACTCAAGAAAATGTACAACTCAAGATGAAGTTTTCAAGTTCTATAAGATCTCAAGTTCAAGCTACATCAAGTATAGAGATCTCAAGTTTCATAAGCTTTAAATGTCAACCATCTTCTTAAGAAATAAAGTCTCAATGTTCATACATCACTTTCAAGGTATGATTGACTTTAGATTCACCTTAGGGTAGGTCATTTTATATACATAAGTTAAATTGTATCACTTTGTAAGTGTTTGGTCTGTTCTAAGACTAGTCCTGAACCCTGTTCGACTAGTCCTAGAACTGACTCGACCAGTCCAAGAAATTTTAGGACCAGTCCTAAGTTTGTTGCAATTTTTTAAAAATTTTGTTCATCTACGACTAGTCCTGGAAACTGCTCGACCGGTCGTGTAAACAGTACACGACTCGTTCAAAACCAGTCCTGCAACTACGACTCAAACTTTAATGACTAAATCAGACTGCCTTCGACCAGTCGTGAACATGTCACGACCAGTCGTGGACAGCCTTTGACCGGTCGTGGATGACCTTGGAACAGTTTTATCCGATCGCGCTCAAAAATTCAAAATCTGTTTCTCCTACGACCAGTCATAGTGTCCACAGGACCAGTCGTAGACGCGTTTCTGCAATTATAAATAGACGAAGAATTTCAGAGTTTAATAATACAATTCAAGAAAAATCAAAGCAACACTCTGAGAGATAAGTTCTTTTTAAGCTACATTGTGCATATTTAATATTTTCTTTTGTTAGCTTTGTTGATTTGATTTTATTTTTATATTCCAATCTGATTTGAAAGAGGAATTGTTGAATTTCTTCTTCTTGGAATCAAAATCAAATAGAGTTATTCCAACTGGTTTAATTTAAAATCTATTAGAACCTAAAACCATTTTAAAGTGAGTATTGGACATTGAATTTCTATATCTGAACTTTTATTCCGACTTGGTTCTTGTGAACTGCAACAAAAGGAGAAATTCAGGTATTTTATATTATTGTAAATTTTCTTCTTTTGATTTTATTGAGATTATGCTAGAAAAATCTTAATCTATTAGTTATCTAAGGAAAGTTAGAAAACTTAGAAGTGGAGTTTTTTAATTGTGTAAGCCCACTGAAAGATACAATTGTGAGGGTTTTAGGTGAACCTGAGAAAAACCTATTTTCATAGTGAACGCTAATATCCACTGTGTGAGGATATTATGAGTGGAGTAGCAAGCTGTGTGGCTGTTATTTAACAGTTGGTGAACACACAGTCGAACCACTATAACTCTTTGTATTTTTGTGGATGTGTGATATATTTTTCTTATCATTTATCATTCAGAATTGTGGGATGTATGTGTGGATGTGAATGTTGTAATATTTACATTTCAAACATTGTGGGGAATGTTGTAATAATTTAGATTTAAATTCTTGCAATTCATTTCATCTTATTTTCCTCTACAGTTTGAGAATTTGATACTCATCGTTCTAGTAAGGTTGTCCTGCTATAAACCCTTAGTTTTTATAGTGTAAGGTTGTCCTTATAATAACATTTGTATCAATCTCTCAATACTTGATTATTGAGGCTGCTTTTCATTTCAGCATTGTGAATTGTTTTCCTTTACTTGGATATCTTATTGTTTTATTTCACTGTTAAAGTTTAAGTTTGGCATAGTCCTATTCACCCCTCCTCCTCTTATAGGATATATAGCTTGGCCTTTTCACAGGCATGTTATTGTGGTGTGGAGATTTTAGCTCTTCGATTCGTCGCCTATGAATGGATGGTCAAGAAATAGTGCAGCAGTATGGAAAATTCTCCAGAGTTTGGATGGCTGGCTAGAATCTATGGGCCCACTAGTCATTGTGGATAGTACTCATGCCTAGGACGGATGCGGATTGGGGTAGGATGCAATCCGCGTCCTCCCAGGACATCTCTTTAGCAGGCCTGGATTCTATCCATTGATTTCATTCGTGGATAGGTCACATTCAGCCTAGAAATTTAGATTTTCTGATACCAGAGGTTTTTGTCACGTAATCCAACTCAAAATACCAAATTAACTGTCTAAATCATTGAAATGTGGTAATTGTCCTTTTTTTTTTTTTGGGTGGAAAACACCTTTATTTCCCCATAGGTCACCTTAGATATTTTTATTAAAGTGGGAGAAACAATCTATGCCAACCATCACATAAATCACCCTTTGGTGGGCCACTGAGCCCAATATTTGAAATGGTTCTACAGTTAGTGTTACATATGGGAGCTTTGTATTTGGAATGTATTAGAATCTAAATCATAATTATACTAGAATTAATATGGTTTTGAATCATAAGTTGTGTTAATTTGGCAGCTTGTAATTGAAATATAGTGAAATTTAAATAATGTTTGGATGATTGTAATTGAAATGTATTGGAATTTTTTAAATATATTCATGATAATAAAAGTTTGATTAACTAAATTAATTATAATAGCTGAAATTAGTACATATAATAACTGAAATTAGTATACATATGTGATATTTGATAAAATAATTATAATAAGCTCATTGAAATATTTAATTTAATAAAAAAAAAAATAATTTCAAGCCTTAAGTGGGTACAATTGTAAGGATCACAAATGAACGACTCACTAATTTCAATTGTCCATTTAAATAACCAATGTTTGAGCAGTTAGGATCATTTTTCTGATATAATTACTTTATTACTTTATTGTTACAGCCCGATAATTAGATTATTTTAGAGTATAATTAACATGTTACATGTATGGTAGATTAATAACTTAATCACACCTTTATTAAATGTGTGACTCTCTTGTCTTTAAAAATAGAATAAAAAGAGACATTTAACTCCAATTATATCCAAACCATAATAAAAAGATTGAATTTTGAAACAAACTAAAATTGTATATTTCAAATACCACATATTCCATTTATCTCCGTGAACAAATAAGCCACTAATAACAAGCAAGCATTGTAAGTTTTGGATAATTCTTCTATTCTTGACCCGGGACATCAGATGGATGGATTGCATGGTATGTACACACTACTGTGAGCCTTAAACAACTATTGTCTGCCCTTCATCCCAAGCTAAGATGCATACACGAGTTTCTGGTGATTATGATTATGATTGTTAGCCTACCGAATGAGTTGGTGGATGCCAATTAAGTTTCTTGCATGTAGCTCTTGGATTTGGTAGTGACCCCTCAAAAGGCTATGTAAGTCCTACCGTGATATGTGTTTTATGTGTTTTATCTATATTGTCTATCTATTTTTTCTTTTACATTATTTAATGAGACTAAAAATTAAATAGAATCACAGGTCAAGTGCACCCCCACCATAGGAAGAATAGTGGAAATAATGAGGCCCATTGTCAAAGTCCTCTTAAGGCCTAAATGCGATGTTTATTTGTCATTTGACTTGTTTATACAGTCAAATAAGGTTGGACAATACAAATATCAGCTTATTCAAAACTTTTGTGCCTCTAAAAAATTTAGTGGTAGTAGTTGGTCTCCATTGTTGCTTGTGGTGTGGCCTATTTGAGCTTTTTAATCTGCTTATTTTTGTGGAAAGAAAAAAAAATCATGCCTAAAACCAGTGGGATGTGGATAAACCACATACATCATGGTAGGGCCCACAGAAACAGTATCATGGTTAGAAATTTAGGCCGTTGATATGATGTTGATGCAAAGAAGAGTGTGAAATAACAATGAAGAAGATCATCGTCTTCTCTAAGCAGTACAGGCCTTGAATTCACAAGGTGGTTTCTTAAATCCATAAGAAATAAATAAGAGAAAACTTAAATATTTTTATTAACTAATGTTTAATGTATATGTTTTCTCCATTACACTTAATAAAGAAAAATAAAATAAAACTCTAATTCATAATTATTGAAAATAGCAAAATTATAATCTTAATAAAAATTATTTAAAATAGTAAAACTCATCTAAAGTCTAATTTGCTAAAAAAAAAGTCCAGATAAATCTCACTGAAGGAGTTGTAGCATGATTATGATTTTTATTTAAACCAACTTGATTTAAATGATTTTAAACTCGCAAGTATACGAATTAGATGTAGATGTGGTACGCATTACGAGATCGTTCCCACGAGGACTGGTTGTCACAATTTTAAATTTACGATTCTTCCTAACTAATTCAACAAATAATTTTGCTAACAATTAAGTAAACTAACAAAAATCTATAAAAAATAATTAAGACAAATGAGAAAAATTCAGTCGAGGAGAACACTAGGACTTTTGAATCCACCCCTAATTATCCTAACCCTTGTTTTACCTGTTGATTCACCCTGATTCAGATTGATATAAATTTAATAAATAAAGTACACTCTATGTCCTTAGTCGGACACACAGAATGTATAATCCCTTAAAGCATAAGGATCACATCTTTCCATCCATGGTCAGGCATGAAGAGATGTAAATTCCTATTTCTTTCTCTATAGGAAACCTATTCATGGTCATACACAAACACCTAGAATAAGATTCCAAACAACATCCACATCTAGACTTTGGTTAAGCTTATAAAATGGAGAAGTACAGAGTTTTCATTTAAGCACACTAGAGAAAGAAACAAATCAATCAAGTCCTGATGAACTCAACACATAACAAGAGTCATTCAAATTAGAGGGTTCATCTCAGCCCTAGCTAAAACATTAGCAATCCATAGAATCAATTGAAAAGCAAGAAAAATAAAATTTGATAAAAGAAGACATCCTTCTCTCCCTTCTTTCTTCCTCTCTCTCTCTCTCTCTCTCTCTCTCTCTCTCTCTCTCTCCTCTGTGCACAGTACTAAGCCCTCTCTCACATTCCTTCTCTCTCTTTCTTATAGGCTGATACAGTCGGCTGGAGAGCTCTCACGCACAAGAGGAAAGTGTTGGAGTCGGTGGATAGGAGTCGGTGCTTTTTCACACTTCTCTTTCTTAGCAACAGCGAAAGCGGATTCGGGTTTCACATGCCTTGTTTAGAATAGATTTTTCGAACGGTGAACGTCCCGAACTTTATTCTGACACCTAGGCTAGACTCATGGCGTCCTTTTGCACCATGTGGACGGTCCAGATCGTCCACCCGATCATCCCATTGATTGCACAACTACCGCAAAAATCGGGCAGCGTCCGGACGCAAAAACAGAGTATGCGTAAGACAGTTATGCTGCGACATTGGTGGGGCCCATTATCAGTGTTTGTTGAGAAATCTACTTTGTCCATTAGATGCGCCTCGAAATTCTGATAAGAAACTGATAGTTTTGGATTAGATTTGGTGTAGTAGACGGAATCAATCACGCTGCATTTTTTTGAATGCTGCAAAACAGTCCTCTTATGATCTCTATAGCCGGCATGTGTGCTTGCATGGCTGACAATGGTCAACATGTTTTGACTAGTTCGATCCCCTCTACATGATGGACGGTTCAGATTATTTGCATGGGTCATGATGGAGGCCCACTGCAGATCAAACGGCGCCCCTGTTTCATGCCAACGAAAACGAAAACTTCTGTTTCTAGATATGGTCGGTCAAACCGACTTGGATCGAACGGGCTGGTCCGGTGCGGCTCGCGTGCAGACGTGCTGTGTTCACACACGTCGCACATGGGGTCCACTGTGATGCGTGTGTGTAATATCTACTCTGTCCATCTTCTTCCTCATCTAATTTAAAGGGTTTAGACCAAAATTTAAGTATATCCAGATCTAAGGTGGGTCTCAAGTCATTAATTTATGGGCTGATTTGTCCATTGGGCCGCTTCCATAAGGATCCAATGGATGAATTTCGACGTGTACGGTTAATTTATGATCTTTAGGTCCTGTATGAAGTTTCGAGCCGAACGGATGGTTAGAACCATGTGATCTTGCATTCTGGCTGCTTTTCGAGCCTCTTTAACGTGAATGACTTGATTTTCTCAGACCCCTGACGTGTAAATTCTTTAATCTTGGTCCCCTAGGGTCCATCTCTTGCTTTGGTGACTTCGAAGCGTCAAATCCATGCATGTAATACTCTTTTTCAATCCACAATTCTAATCACTCCCTGCAACAAAAACACGATTAAAATATGACGTTAAGTGTTATCATGTACACAAAATCAGGTAATAACTGGGGTCTGATATGCAATATTCAACCCTCATCACAACCCCCAACTAGCATTTTGCTAGTCCCGAGAAAAACATGCGAAAAATAATTTCATAAATAAAAGACAATTCTTGTAAACTCGAGCGACTTATGAACAAATAGTCGAGATGCGAGAATTCTAAGATTCATGAATGGTGAGCGAAATTTTCTCCTGGAATCAAGCGTACAGTAAACTTCATAATCAAGTTCAAAATATTAATTAGAACAATTCTAAACATTAAGTTCCATGAGTGTATAATGTAATCTCAGCTTACCAATGTTAAGAGATCCAATTGTCAATTTCATGATATCATTGGTAATTAACAATGGAATTTATGACAACCAAACCTGAAACCAACACTTGCCTTATAGATTATTTTTCATTATACCAGCCTTTGATTTTTTATGAACAGTACCACCAAGGAGGGGAATCAAATCCTCACCTATAGGGAGCAAACCTATGGTAAAGATTTGTTGCCTAATTTTTTCTAAATGTCAACCATGGGAAATCGAATTTGCACCTATAGGGAGCAATCCTATGGTGAAGTTCGATCGCCTAACCCTTTTAATTCTTCTTTATAAACTGATGCTAAAATATTTTTCAGGTTGGTTCCTTTCATGCTTAGTGATTACCACATTGTCATTCAATATCGAACCGAGATGTGATATGTGAAATCATGACTCAATCAATGTTTACAACTTCTAATCATGGATTAATAACTCAAACTTAACTGTGAAATCTAACATATGGCTGAATCCAAGAGTCATAAATTATCAACATTCTGCCTCTTGTAATTTTAAAATCACAATTATCCTTCAAAAGCACATAAAATTCACAAGAAATTTCAGAAAAATTTAAAGAAAAATTTAAAAATTTTCACAATTTTTGCTCAAGACCAAGAAAATACTGATTAGATAACTTAATCTCCTACCCCAACCTAAAATCTACATTGTCCTCAATGTAAAAGAAATAAGCAGGCAATGCGCATGGTATAACGAAAATAAAAGAGTGATGGAAAGATAGTACTTGGACGGAGAGTTAAGAGGCTTTTCCAAAAATATCAACATAAAAGCGAGTCAGCACAAGAGCTAAATTAACAAAAGAAAATTAACAAAAATAAAATCACAAAAAGAAGATCCTACCTATACCACTTTCGCAGGTGCTCTCAATTGCATTTAGCATATGCAACAAGCCTTTGAACCCCTAGGTTGCCCCTAGTGGACGAGTTGTAGTCTCGTGAGGGTTTGAAGCAATGTTACCCACAAACATTGAACTAACTAACTAAGAAAATGAAATGGAATGAAAAGATAGGTTGCCTCCCAGGAGCGCTAAGTTTAATGTCTTCAGCTAGATAAGAATGGACCATGAATTAATCAATCTTGATAACATGGGTTCCATCCCTTGCTTTCCTCAACACCTTGATTAACTAATCCCAGACTTTGTGAGAACAACTTGAACCGTGCTATCTCAAATGGGGTAAATGATACCATCGTCTAATAATTTAAGCAGTTCTGCTTAAACAACTTCTTCCATGTTATGGTTAAGCCTCCTTTGCATTTCACGCGACGTTTCTACATTTTCTTCAAGATCATTACGATGCATAACACAGTGGGGCATTCTCCCTTTATGTCTGCTATCGTCTACCCAATTGCTGCCTTATATTCTCTAAGAACATTAAGCAACCTGCTCTCCTGTTTCTTCTTAAGGTTAGAAGCTATGATAAAAGACAGAGTCTCAGAAGGACCTAAAAATGCATACTCGAGATTTTCAGGCAATTGTTTAAGGTTAAGTTCAGGTGGTTTCTCAATAGATGGAACCGGTTTAGACTTAGAGGGTAGAAGGGGTTCCACTTTCGCTTTCCATTTTGCAGTCTCCATTATAGGAGTAGAGTCGAGCAATGCATTGACTTCTTGGATGGAACTCTCTATGTCAAAATCCATGCCAAAATGTACTAAGCAAGTCTCAAGTGCGTCTTCGAAAGATTGATGAAAAGATTCATGCACTAGACTCTCAATCATGTCCACTTCAAATATATCATCCAAGTTTGCCGATTGTTGTCTAGCATTGAAAACATTGAGTTTAATCTTCATGTTACCAAAAGACAACTTCATAAATCCATTTCTGTAATTTATGATAGCATTGGATGTGGCAAAGAATGGACGTCCCAGAATAATCAGAATTTGACTAGTAGGATTTTGGATAGGCTGAGTATCTAGAACGATGAAATTCACTGGAAACTAAAACTTATCAACTTGGATTAACACATTTTCAATAATACCACGGGACACCTTGATAGATCTATCAGCTAGTTGTAGTGTAATTTTAGTTGATTTCAGCTCACCAAGTCCTAGATGCTCATATACAGAATATGGTAAAAAATTAACACTCGACCCTAAATTAAGCAATGCCTTCTCTATCTTATGCTCTCCTACAATGTAAGAAATGGTAGGAGCTCCTAGATCCCTAAACTTAGGAGGGGTGTTGTATTAAATCATGGAGCTGAGTTGTGTCACAAGGAAGACCTTCTTGTGAACCTTCAGCTTATGCTTCTGAGTGCATAAATCTTTAAGAAACTTAGCGTAAGCAAGGACTTGCTTGATAGTATCAAGTAATGGAATATTAATTTACACTTGCTTAAACATCTTTAATATATCATTAAAGTTGTTTCCTTTCTTAGCTGGTGCTAGACGTTGAGGAAAAGGTGCTTTAGGCACATAGGATGACACATGAGTGGTTTCTGGAGAGTCAGAGTGCTTTTGGACTTTGGATGTATTAGTATGTCTCTCCTCTTCATTTTGGTCTTTCGATTTGGAATTTGATTCTTCTTTAGGCATCTCTACTTTGTTCTCGATCTGTTTACCAGACCTAAGGGTAATGATTGATTTGGTTTGCTCATGATATTGTTCTTGATTTGAATTAGAGCCAATCTCATACTGTATTTTTGGATTTGCCACAGGTTAACTAGGAAACTTGCCCTTATCTCTCTCACTCAATGTGGTAGCAAGTTGACCCAACTGTACTTTCAACTTGGCAATGGATTGTGCATTTGCATGTAAGCTTTGCTGGTCAACTTGTAAAGTTTGTTGGGTATCTTTTTAAAATTGAAGAGAACTTTGCATAAATAGATTGAGTTTATCTTCAAGAGATAGTTTCCTTGATTGTGAAGGAACTTGTTGATATTGGGGAAACTGTTGAAGCTGTTGACTGCCAACTTGGGGGTAAGGTTGCATAGGAGGATTTTCAGATTATCCTCCTTATTGTGGTCCTTTTGCCCAAGAAAAATTTGGATGCCTAGCCCACCTTGGGTTGTAGGTGTCTGAGTAAGGATCATTCCCAGTTCTCCGAAAGGTGTTCATAGCATGTACTTGTTCAGAGAAAAATTTTAAAAATGTTGCACCAGATGGACAAGACTGCGTAGGATGGGTATGACTGGAATATACGGCACATGACTCGATTTGAGTTGTATTTGGAGGTCCATTTTTTAACATCAAAGCATCAACTTTCTTCGTCAGACTATCAATCTTAGCATAAAGATCTGGTGTGACTCCCATCTCATATGTACCATCTTTCCTCTATGGTTGGGGACTTCTTTCACCTCTATTTGAGTAGTCCCATTGCTGAAAATTTTCACACAAGGTTTTAAAGAAATTCCACTCTTTGACATCACTTTTGGTCATGAATGGCCCTCCACTGGTGGCATCAACCATGCGACGATTTTGGGGTGTCAAACCATCATTGAAGTATTGAACTTGTTGCCACTTTTCAAAACCATGGTGTGAACATTTAAGAAGGAAAGATAGAAGCAAGTCTTTCCACCTTTTTCAACATTCATGAAAGTGCTCACCCTCTTTTTGTGTGAAATTAGTAATTTCTCTACGGAGAGCATTAGTTTTGTGAACAGGGAAGAACTTGTTTAAGAACTTCTTAGACAATTGGTCCCATGTAGTGATAGACCCAACTCCTAGAGAATTCAACCATGCTTTTGCCTTATCCTTCGAAGAAAAAGGAAAAAGATGCAAACGAATCGAATCATCTGAAAAGTTTTGGAACCTAAAGGTAGAGCAAATGTCTAGGAATTCTTTCACATGATGATATGGATCCTCCTTATCTAAACCATAAAGGTGGGCAACAATTATATGACCCCAGGTTTAAGTTCAAAGTGTGCTGCCGTGGTAGCTGGTAATACTATGCATGAAGGCACATTAAATTGGACAGGAGCTGAATAATCTCTAAGAGCTTTAATTTCATTATCGTCCGCCATCTCAAATAGAATGTTTCTAAATCTGCTACAAAAAGTTCTTTCTATTTCAGGATTAAAAGGTGCTAGCTCTATGTCCAGAGATCAACGTCCTAGCATAAACTGATTTATTGCAATATAAGAAAGAAAATTAAACTAAGATGCAACCTAAGAGAAATAAAACTAGAACTAAAATTTATGAATTCCTAAAAATAAGTTAAAACTATGTAAACAAGAATTGAGAGAAAGAACCCGAAAAAGGAGATGATTGATGTCTGAAGATTTGAGAGCTCCTCCTTTCAAAGACAATTTTATTTTGCAGCTTCCTTCCTTAATTCCTGTAAACAAAAATAAAAACAAAAACAAATTAAGTTTCCTAAAATAATGCGAGAAAAATCCTAAGGCTATGAATTATGATAAGAAAGAATCCTAAATCCAATTTGGACCAAAACAGTCCCCGGCAACAGCGCCAAAAACTTGATGTTTTATTTAAACCAACCTGATTTAAATGATTTTAAACTCACAAGTATACGAATCAGATGTAGATGTGGTACGCATTACGAGATCATTCCTATGAGGACTTGTTGTCACAATTTGAAATTTACGATTCTTCTTAACTAATCTAACAAATAAATTTTCTAACAATTAAGTAAACTAACAAAAATCTATAAAAAATAACTGAGACAAATGAAGAAAATTCAGTCGAGGAGAACACCAGGACTTTTGAATCCACCTTTAATTATCCTAACCCTTGTTTTACCTGTTGATTCACCCTGATTCAGATTGATATAAATTTAATAAATAAAGCACACTCTATATCCTTGGTCGGGCACACAGAATGTATAATCCCTTAAAGCATAAGAATTATATCTTTCCATCCATGGTTAGGCATGAAGAGATGTAGATTCCTATTTCTTTCTTTATAGAAAACTTGTTCATGGTCAGACACAAGCACCTAGAATAAGATTCCAAATAACATCCACATCTAGACTTTGGTTAAGCTCATAAAATGGAGAAGTATGGAGTTTTCATTTAAGCACACTAGAGAAATAAATAAATCAATCAAATCCTGATGAAATCAACACATAACAAGAGTCATTCAAATTAGGGGCTTCATCTCAGCCCTAGTTAAAAGATTAGTAATCCATAGAATTAATTGAAAACTAGAAAAAATAAAATTTGATAAAAAAAAGACATCCTTCTCTCCCTTCTTTCTTCCTCTCTTTCTCTCTCTCCTCTGTGCACAGTACCAAGCCCTCTCCCACATTCCTTCTTTCTCTTTCTTATAGGCTGATCTAGTCGGCTGGAGAGCTCTCACGCACAAGAGGAAAGTGCTGGAGTCGATGGATAGGAGTCGGTGCTTTTTTGCACTTCTCTTTGTTAGCAACAGTGAAAGCGGATCCGGGTTGCGCATGCCCTATTTGGAATAGATTTTCCGGACGGTGAACATTCTGAACTTTATTCTGACACCTAGGCTAGACTCATGGTGTCTTGTTGCACCATGTGGACGGTCCAGATCGTCCACCCGATGATCCCATTGATCGCACAACTGCCGCAAAAATCGGGCAGCGTCCGGACGTGAAAACAGAGTATGTGTAAGACAGTTATGCTGCGACGTTGGTGGGGCCCATTATCAGTTTTTGTTGAGAACTCCACTCCGTCCATTAGATGTGCCTCAAAATTCTGATAAGAAATGGACTGTTTTGGATTAGATTTGGTGTAGTACACGGAATCAATCACGCTGCATTTTTTAAAATGCTGCAAAATAGTCCTCTTATGATCTCTGTAGCTGGCACGTGTGCTTGCATGGCTGACAACAGTCAACATGGTTTTGACTAGTTCGATCCCCTCTACATGATGGACGGCTCAGATTATTCGCATGGGTCATGATGGAGGCCCACTGTAGATCAAACGGTGCCCCTGTTTCATGCTAACGAAAACAGAAACTTTCGTTTCTGGATATGGTCGGTCAAACCGACTTGGACCGAATGGGCTGGTTCGGTGCAACTCGCATGCAGACATGCTGTGTTTACGCACATCGCACATGGGGTCCACTATGATGCGTGTGTATAAAATCTACTCCATCCATCTTCTTCCCCATCTAATTTAAAGGGTTTAGACCAAAATTTAAGTATATCCAGATCATAGGTGGGTCTCAAGTCATTAATTTATGGGCAGATCTGTCCATTGGGCCGTTTCCACAAGGATCCAACGGATGAATTTCGACGTGTACGGTTAATATATGGTCTTCAAGTCTTGTATGAAGTTTCGAGCTGAACGGATGGTTGGAACCATTTGATCTTACATTCTGGATGCTTTCAGAGCCTCTTTAACGTGAACGACTTGATTTCCTTGGACTCCTGGCATGTAAATTCTTCAATCTTGGTCCCCTAGGGTCCATCCCTTACTTTGGTGACTTCGGAGCATCTAATCCATGCTTCTAGTACTCTTTTTCAATCCACAATCGTAATCACTCCCTGCAACAAAAACACAATTAGAATATGATGTTAGGCATTATTATGTATGCAAAACCAGGCAATAACTGGGGTCTGATATTAAATATTCGACCCTCATCAGATTACAAGTAAAAAAAAGAAAAGGAAAGAGAGAATCTTAAAACTCTAAAAATAAGGAAATAAGATGAAAATTGAAATTATTAAAAATAGTAAAATTTTCATAAAATTATATTTTTTAGCTGGAAGAGTATGCGTTCTCGCGAAATGGATAAATGCAACCCATTGTGTGGGTTAGTTGACCCTGGATGCCCTATTACAGTAAAGATTAATAGGTCATGTGTCTTGTAACAATACTTGGATTAAAAGTTATTGTCGATTTATAGTTCGCACTTCAAACGAATTGAATTTCTTCAAACCGAATGCGCTTGGAGCCCAGTTATGTCATGCCCTATGTAAGACTGAGCCTATATCTAACAGATTACTTCTACTTCCATTTGGACTTCTTTTGGTCCAGTCGTGTTAGGAATGTATTGTGTCACGTCCCATATCAGGCCCATCCACTTAGAAGAAACTCCTTCTTGAGTTATCCAATAGACTCAGCTCATGATACTCATAAAGGTTTACTATATTAAAAGTTATCGAGATCTCGATACCTTTTGGAAGATTAATAACATAGGCATTATCATTGATTTTTCAAAGGATTGAAACAAAGCCAATCTTTTTATTCACCAATTTTTTATTTTTTAAAATTTCTGATCGAAAATCTCTTTTTATGTAGGTGTTGAGGGTTAAATATTGCATATTATCCCCTATTTATAACTTGATTTTATGAACATGATAATGCTTAATGTTTTATTTTACTCATATTTGTATTGTAAGGTGAATATAAGAGCTTGAATTAAAAAGAGTGCTAAAAGTATGGATTTGATGCTCAAGAATCACCAAGGCAATGGATGGGTCTTAGGAGACTAAGATAAAAGAATTCACATGTCAAATATCCAAAAAAACCAAGTGAGGAATGAAGAGAATCAAAGATTTGAAGTGAAGAAAAGGAATTCTGAAATCGTCCTAAAAAAGCATATTCTGAAACTCTGGGTCAATCTATGAAATTACGCAGAGTGAAGTCTATTTTAGAAAATTACACAGATTGAAGTCTATTTTAGCAAACTGCATAAATTTGAGGTGATTTTTAAAGTTTTCTAACTAGGTGCGAAAGTTGGAGTTCCACAACTATAATAGGACTCCTTAGGATGCTCCAAAGCATATTTTAGGATTTGGAGGAGCAAAGCACAAGGGTGAAGAGCCGTCGCCAAGCATTTTTCTTCATTTCTTCCTTAGTTTTTCATGATTTTTTCTAGGGTTTTAGTTCCAATCATGTCTATGGTTGGCTAAACCTCTTAACTAAGGCTAAGAGGTGAAGCTTGTAGCATGATGAGATGTTTTTATTGCTTTGATTCATGTTTATGTTGAATTTACTTTGATTCTAGTTTGATATTTAAGGAATACCTTTAGTTTTTAATGGTTTATTGTGACTTAAATTATAGTAGATCTGCAATAGCTTTATGTATCTTCTTTTTCTGATTTGAGATTGTGAAATTAGTAAGTCCTGTTGTTCACCATCGTCCCTTGGGCATAGTAGGATGATGGAATCTTTCCTAATCTTCATAATTCTCATGTTTTGAGATTATAAGATTGGTAAATCCTATTGTTTGCCATTGTATTCTGGTCATGGTTTGGTGACAGAATCCCTACCAATTATCATAGTTCTCCTTCATTGAGAATTAGGTTAATGAAAGTTCAGATTTGGTTTTATTGATATATTTTTCAATTGGATATGATAGGACTCTAATTCTAATTGTGTTACTTGAATCAAGCAAGAGGGTTCTTTGATCATTACAAGTGGATCCATGACACCCTAGTTCCTACCTTTAAATTCTTAATTTTAATTACTCTATTCACAATTATTCTCTCAAATACTTTAGAATTAATTTCACATCTTTTTCTAGTTTTACTTCTAGTTAATTTCAAAATTGTACAAGTTTCAGTCTTTGTAGATTTGACCTCGGTCTCACCAAGATTATTACTGCATCGTGACCTACACTTGGGGTTGTGAACAAGTTTTTGGCGTCGTTGCCAGGAACTAACGGTTGCGTTTTTTCTGAGATTAACTAGTTTTGGAATTGGTATAAGATTATGGTTTTTCTACTTTCTATTTTTATGTTAGGATTTTTTTCTGAATTATTTTAGAAATTAACTTAACTTTTTATTTCTAGGTTTAGAAACTTTCTTTTTCTGTTTTTAGAAACTAATTTACTTTCTAATTCTAGGATGAAAACTTTCCTAATTTATTTTTATAAACTAATTTTTTAGAAACTTTCTTACTTTTTTTTTAGAAACTAATTTCTGTTTCCTTTTCTTTTTTAGAAGCTAGTTTACTTTCCCTTTTCTTTTTTAGAAACTAACTTTTTATTTTAAAAAACTTTCCTTTTTTTTTTTTTTTTTTTTTTTTTTTTCAGAAACTAGGTTGCTTTCTTAGTTCTTTTTTTTAGAAAATAACTCACTTTCTTTTTTCTAGGTTTAGAAACTTTCCTAATTTGTTTTTAGAAACTAACTTATCTTTCTATTTTTAGAAACTTTTTATTTCTCTTTTTAGAAACTAATTCACTTTACTTTTTTTTTTTGTAGGATCCTAACATAGAAACTTCTTTCTAATTTTCTCTCTTTTTGTTTCTAGGTTTCTATTTCTCTTTTTCTTTTTTAAGTCTAGGTTAGATTCTGAAATTGAGGGTTGAGAGTGTTTCATGCACAAGTGGGTCCGTGACAACACTCGACGTCTCTTGAGTGAAGGAAGATTGGTTGAGGGGTTATCTATCCATCACATGATTAGACACCACTTGAGATCCACAGTTTTAATCGAAGTTATGGCTGCAAATCAACTGGTCAATCAACTACCAAATCCACCCCAACTTAGGGTGGAGTAATCCATGATGAGAATGAGGTGCACCGAGCACCCCTGCCTCGTATTTTACGAGACTATTTACAACCGGCGGGAGTGAGCACCCCTTCCTGTATGGTTTTTTCAGAAAATACAGGAAACATAGACATTAAATCAAGAGTGATCCAACTCCTTCCAAAGTTTCTTGGGCTTGAATATGAAAATTCATATTTACACTTGAAAGAGTTTGATGAGATCATAGCCACTTTATACTTTTCTAATGTGTCTGAGGACACCCTTTCTCCCTGAAAGAAAAGGTTAAAACATCGTTACATTCACTACGTCCATGATTTATTGGCAGATGGAATGACATGATAAGGGAGTTAATAAAGAAATTCTTCCTATATCATAAAACGAACACCATCAAAAAGTCGATCATGAACTTCGCTTAAAGGAAGATGAAACATTCTTCCAATGTTGGGAGCGGTTCAAGGATCTTGTCAGTTCATGCCCACAACATGATTTTGAAACGTGGTGTATAACAAATTTCTTTCATTAAGGACTGACATCTTCCATTCGTCAATTTGTCGAGACAATGTGTAATGGGGAATTCCTGAACAAAGATGTTGATGAAGTGTGGGATTACTTTGATAAACTTACTAAAACCACACAATTATGGGACATCTCCCAAAAAACAAGCATCATGTCTATGCCTACTCAATCAAAGGAGAGAGGTGGAATATATCTTTTGAAAGAGCAAGATGATATCAACGCTAAAGTGACCAATCTCACAAGTAAACTCGAGGCCATAGAACTTAAGAAGGATAAGGATAAGGAAGTTGTCTGCAGTATTTGTGCTTGTAATATTTATACAACTGAAAATTTCCCAACAATACCTACGTTTTAAGAAATATTGAATGAGAAATCAAATGATGTAAAAAACTACCAAAGGCCTTTCACGGGACTCACTTTGAATGCATACAACTCTGGCTGGAGAAATCATCTGAATTTTAATTGGAGGA
Source organism: Magnolia kwangsiensis (assembly GCA_037074715.1). Lineage (NCBI taxonomy): Eukaryota > Viridiplantae > Streptophyta > Magnoliopsida > Magnoliales > Magnoliaceae > Magnolia > Magnolia kwangsiensis. Next base: position 93,442,203 of record CM073585.1, read on the forward strand.
TTGGACAATCTGTTACACCTCAAGGAATCCATAATCAATTCTTAAATCAAGGGAAACCTCAAGAGGAATTGGTTCAAAATCCTTAAGAGCTCATCCAACAAAGTACTCTTTAAGCCTTACAGGAACTCATAAAGGCTATACAAAAGATAAACTCACGCATTACGGTTATAGAGAAAGGGATGCTTTCGGCCCAACCTATCCCTAATTTTAAACCACAATACGGAATTAATGAATCAAGCTCTTCAAATCCAATGGAACAAGCTAAGTCTATTACCACTCTTAGGAGTGGAAAGAGAATTGACAAATCTATTTCGGTAAGGGCTAACAAGTTTAAGGACCTAAATGTAGAAGACACTGATAAACCTAACAATGTTCCACATTAGGTAGAATCGGAACTTCAAAGCAAATTGATTGCTCCATTTCCCCAACGTTTGATAGCACCAAAACCTCTCTCTAACTCTAAGGATATTCTAGAGGTGTTTAAGCAAGTGAAGGTTAACACTCCTCTACTGGATGCCGTAAAACAGATACCTTAATATGCCAAATTTTTGAAAGATTTATGTACAACCAAAAGACAACCAAACATTCAAAAGAAAATCTTCTTAATAGAAAAAGTGAGTGTTATCGTAAAGCAAGATGTGCCACAGAAGTACAAAGATCCTGGTAGCCCAACCATCGCCTGTGTAATTGGGAATTACCGGATTGAGCATGCACTTCTTCACTTAGGTGCGAACGTAAATCTGATCCCATACTCGGTCTACAAACAACTGGGTCCAGGTGAATTAAAACCTAATCGAACCACATTATAATTGGCCGATCTCTCAGTTCATGTGCCGAGAGGGATAATTGAGGATGTGTTGGTCCAGGTTGACAAATTCTAATATCTATTAGATTTTATCATCCTGGATACTCAACTCATCGTTGATATGAGCACTCAAATTCCTGTCATCCTTGGTCGCCCATTTCTTACTACATCAAATGCAATCATCAATTATAGGAATGAAGTCATGAATTTGTCTTTTGGGAATATCACATTAGAGCTCAATATCTTTTTCGATATGATCAAATAGGTAGAGGATGATGACGATCCCATGATGTTAACTTGATTGATTGTTTCGTGGAAGATAGAACTTTGATGACCTTATCCTCTGACCCTTTATTGACATGCTTGGCCCACTCCTATGATTTAGATAATGATATGATTAGGGAGATGGGTGTCATGCTTGATACTGTGTCAGCACTTGAAGTTAACAGATGGAGGCCACAATTTGAAGAATTACCCCAAACGGATATATTACCTCTACCGTTTAACCTCAAGGCATTGAAACTTGATATAAAACCTTTGTCATCTGATTTAAAATATATCTATTTAGGTCAAGATGAGACATACCTGATGGTGATTTCTTCCCACCTTGAACAAGAACAGGAGAGTATGCTTATTTCTACTCTCATTGAGTACAAAGGAGCTATTGGATGATTGATTACGAACCTTAAGGGAATTGACCCTTTGATTTGTATTCACCACATTTATCTAGAGGATAATGTAAAGACCTCTTGACAACCACAACGTAGATTAAATCCAAACATGAAGAAAGTGGTTAAGGCCGAGGTTCTTGAGCTATTGGATGTGGGTATCATATACCCTATATCTGATAGCCAATGGGTGAGTCTAACTCAGGTGGTTCCTAAGAAGTCCAGAATCACCATCATATCCAATGCCGATAATGAACTCGTGCCAACTAGAGTTACTACTGGTTGGAGAATGTGCATTGACTACAATAAATTGAATACCGTCATAAGGAAGGACCACTTTCTTTTTTCCTTTATTTATCAAATCTTAGAAAGGCTAGTTGGTAATTCCTATTACTATTTCCTTGATGGATATTCGGGCTACAACCAGATAGAGATAGTCCCTGAAGATCAGGAAAAGACCACATTCACATGTCCCTTTGACACCTTTTCTTACCGAAGGATGTCATTTAGACTGTGTAATGCCCCCGCCATTTTTCAGTGATGCATAATGAGTATTTTTTTTTAAATGGTGGGGGCAATATTTAGAGGTCTTCATGGATGACTTCTCTGTCTTTGGTCCATCCTTCATCGATCGTTTGAAGAATTTTAAATGTGTGCTGAAGCAATGTGAGGAAAAGAATTTGGTACTAAATTGGGAGAAGTTTCATTTTATGGTTCGTAAGGGGATTGTCCTTAGACATATCATCTCGTCCAAAGGAATTAAGGTAGATAAGGAAGATTGATCTTATCTCTAACTTACCTCCATCCAAGAATATACGAGATGTGCGATCCTTTTTAGGACACGTCAAATTTTACAGGACATTCATAAAGGACTTTAGTCACCTCTTTTATCTTTTATGCAATTTACTTCAAAAATATGTACCATACGAGTGGACTGAGAAGTGCCAAGAAGCTTTTTCTAAGCTCAAGGGCATGTTAACCACTGCACCTATCATGCAGCCACCTGATTAGAGCATTCCTTTTGAAATTATGTGTGATGTGTCCGATTATACTCTTAGGAAAGTGTTAGGCCAAAGAAAAGAGAAGAAGCCCTATGTTATACACTACACAAGTAGAACTCTAAATCCTGCCCAAGTGAATTACTCAATTATGGAGAAGGAAATCTTAGCCGTAGTATTTATTTTAGACAAATTTAGGTCCTACTTGATCGGATTTAAGATCATCATGTACACAAATTATGCGGTGCTTAAGTATCTTCTTTCTAAGAATGATGCTAAACCCCGCTTGATAAAATGGATCCTCTTACTCCAAGAATTTGATTTGAAATTAAAAGATAAGAAGGAAGTAAAAAATGTAGTGGCTGACCATCTTTCCCGCCTTGACCTTTCTGATTCCCTTGAGACAACGAATATAAATGACATGTTCGTTGATGAACAATTGTTTAAAGTCTCCCATTCACCTTGGTTTATGGATATTGCTAATTATCTTGCCACAGGTTTCACGCTAACACATTGGACTGCGCAAGATAAGAAGAAAATTTTCGTCGAGGTACGCAAATTCTTCTGGGATGATCCGTATTTGTTTAAATATTACCCAGACCAAATCTTAAGGAGATGTGTACCAGACAATGAACACCAAAGTCTCATCTCCTTATCTCATTATTAGGCCTGTGGTGGTCACTTTTCTGCTAAAAAGACTACGGCCAAAATTCTGCAGTGTGACTTTTACTGGCCCACTATGTTCTAGGACACACATAAGTTTTGCAAAGCTTGTGAGTGTTGTCAGAAATGGAGAGCATTGTCTCGAAGAAACATGATGCCTTTGAATCCCATTTGATCATTAAAGCATTTGATTGTTGGGACAACGATTTCATGGGACCAGTCCCTCAATCTGTTGAAAATTTGTACATTTTGCTAGTGGTAGACTATGTCACTAAATGGGTCAAAGCGATCTCGTGCCAGAACAATAGTTATCAAATAGTCATTAAGTTTATAAAAGTGAACATCCTTTCCCGGTTCAGAACGCCTCGGGCCATTATTAGTAATGGAGGTTCACATTTCTATAACAGGCCATTTGTAAACTTAATGAAAAAATATGACATCTCTCACAAAGTGAGCACTCCATACCACTCACAAACAAGTGGATAAGCTAAAATTTCCTATAGGAAAATTAAACATATTTTGAAAAAAATGGTTTACCCTGACCGTAAGGACTAGTCAATCTGATTAACCGATCCTTTATGGGCTTACCGTACTACATTTAAGACCCCTATTGGAATGTTTCCCTTTAAACTTGCCTATAGGAAGGCTTGCTACTTACCTGTGGAGTTGGAACATAGACCCTACTGGGTGATTAAAAATCTAAACTTCAATTTGGACAACGCTAGCTCGTTGTGCAAACTTCAGTTGAATGAAGTGGAAGAAATTCGAAATGATGCATATGGGAACTCGAGAATTTACAAGGACAAGATGAAGGTGTTTTATAACTAACATATTCTTCAAAAATCATTCACACCAGGTCAGAAAGTCTTTTTGTATAATTCTCAGTTATACCTTTTTCTAGGTAAACTCCAATCTCGTTGGACCGATCCTTTCACTATTACTAATGTTTATCCTTATGGGGCTGTTGAGATTCGAAATCTAAACAATGATAATGAATTCAAAGTAAATGGACATCGTTTAAAGCTATTTGTTGAAAAAATTGATTCAGAGGATATGTCAATACCTCTGATTGACCCTGTTTAGCATGATTGACTTCCTAATTTGACAGAGGTATAAGTAGATTTATTACTTTTATATGATTTAGGATTAGGATAGTTTACTTTCTGATGTTAAGGATAGTTTGCTTTCCACTGTTTAGGATAGTTTATTTTTTGTTGGTTTAATTCTTATGCTAACTCATCCTCACACTGAGACCATTCAAAAAGCCTCAAAATTTCTTCTTCAGGTATTACCTTTCCATCACTTTCCTTCTATTTTCATTACCTCTTTTACATTACATGCTTATTTCTTTTACATTGAGGATAATGTCGGTTGAGGATGAGGGATTAGGTAAACTAATCAGTGTTTTCTCAGTTTTGAGTAAAAAATTTCAATGTTTCAAGTTGAACTCTATTTGGGAAGCAATGAATTGTGTACTTTAGAATGCGTTGGGTATGATAAAAATAGAGATTGAATTTTGGATTGTTGGAGTTTGATCAACTAAGTAATCTATCACCTAAGTTCTTGCACTCAATTGATTAAGAGATAGTTTGAATATCATGTTAATCTAAATCATAAGACACATTCAATTTGTCTTTTATAAGACATGCTAGAAGTTTTGCTTGTTAGTACATGAATCATTGATAGATGGTGAGATTCGAGTCTGGAGAATTTTATACACCTTAAAAGAAGAAAAGAACCAGTTTTTTTTTTTTTTTTAAAGGAGATCGACAAAGAGGTCATGAAAAAGAATAAAAAAATGAAAAATATGGAAAAGAATGTACAAATACAAAGAATGAATAAAAAATTGACCGTCTGTATAAAATTAAAGACTGGAAAAAGAAAGAAAATATGATAAGTTCAGAATTAGTACTTGAGTTTCAAACTGATCTTGAAGTGATGAGTATGACTAACATGATGAAGTAATAGTATTCGTACAGGAAGTAGTTGATTTTCACTTAGCACATTGAAAAACTTGATATGCAAATTATGCTCGATTTAATGGACAAAGAATTTACTTGATTGGTTGCTTATGTGGTTCGGTTCTAAGTTTTTAAAACCCTACTTTTGTATATTAATTCTACCCATTCATACTTGAGTGTATAAAAGATCATTTTCCTAGAGAGGTTTTAAACATTAAGCATGGAGATTTATTTCATGCATACTTTGCTCGAGACTAGCAAAATGCTGGTTGGGGATTGTATTGAGGGTCAAATATTGCATATTATCTCCTATTTATATCTTGGTTTTATAAATATGATAATGCTTAATATTCTATTTTACTCATGTTTGTGTTACAAGGTGAATTTAAGAGCTTAGATTGAAAAGAGTGCTATAAGTGTGGATTTGATACTTAAGAATCATCAAGGCAAGGGATAGATCTTAAGAGACCAAGATTGAAGAATTCAAATATCAAAGATCCAAGAAAACTAAATGAGGAATGAAGAGAATCAAAGATTTGAAGTAAAGAAAAAAAATCCTGTAATCATCCTGAAAAACATATTCTGAAACTTTGGTTCATTCTGTGAAATTGCGCAGAGTGAATTCTATTTTGAAAAACTGTGCAGATTGAAGTCTATTTTAACAAATTGCATAAATTTGAGGCGGTGTTTAAAGTTTTCTAACTAGGTGCAAAAGTTAGAGTTCCACAACTATAAATAGGACTCTCCAGGATGCTCCAAAGCATATTGTATGGTTTAGAGGAGCAAAGCACAAGGGTGGAGAGCCGTCGCCACACATTTTTCTTCATATCTTCCTTAGTTTTTCATGCTTTCTTCTAGAATTTTAGTTCCAATCATGTCTATAGTTGGCTAAACCTCTTAGCTAGGGCTAAGAGGTGTACCTTATAACGTGATATGATGTTTATATTGCTTTAATTTATGTTTATGTTGAACTTATTTTAATTCTAGTTTGATATTTAAGGAATACTTTTAGCTTTTAATGCTTTATTGTGACTCAAATTATAGTAGATCTGCAATAGCTTTGAGTATTTTTCTTTTCTAATTTGAGATTGTGAAATTAGTAAGTCCTGTTGTTCACCATCGTCCCTTGGGCATGGTAGGGTGATGGAATCTTTTTCCTAATCTTCACAATTCTCCCGCTTTGAGATTATGGGATTGGTAAATCCTATTATTTAGCATTGTCTCCTGGGCATGGTTTGGTGATGGAATCCCTGCCAATTATCATAGTTCTCCTTCATTGAGAATTAGGTTAATAGAAGTTCAGATTTGATTTTATTGATATATTTTTTAATTAGATAGGATAAAACTTCAATTCTAATTGTGTTACTTGAATCAAGTAAGATAGCTCTCTGATGACTACAAGTGGATCCTTAGCACCCTAGTTCCTACCTTTAAATTTTTAATTTTAATTACTCTATTCACAATTACTCTCTCAAATACTTCAGAATTAGTTTCACATCTTCTTCTAGTTCTACTTCTAGTTAATTTTAGAAATGTACAAGTTTCAGTCCTTGTGGATTCAACCTCGGTCTCACTGAGATTATTATTGCATCGCGACCCTACACTTGGAGTTGTGAACAGCAAGTGAACCAACACGTTATCACTCACTTTAAACACCATCCGGTGCCGATGTTTATTAGCATCTTCCTCGACTTGGCATTAAACTCCTGTAACTTCTTGTGGACCATGGCATGTACTGTAATGGTTCGATCCAACATATTTTCTACTGTAATACTCATACCCAGTGACTTAGGCAAAAGAGCTGGCTCAAGAATATATTTGGAAACACGATTATACACAACCTTGATTGAGTACTTGCTGGTGGTTCGATTCTCCATGTTGTTGAAGGTAAACTCCATCTGAGTAAGTGCAATATCCCACGTGGGGGACAATTCATCATTAGTTCATCAAAAATAATCTCTATGGACTCATGCAATACTAGTTTTAACTTCTCCGGGATGTTCATGGGTTCTACTTCTTTTTTCCTTTTCAACTAATGCATTTATCTTCCTCATTTCCTCAAATTCTTTAATGAAATTCCGTTCAGTTAACTTTAGAAGTCTTGGGTTAGTTCTCCGTTCTCATAGGTGAGAGGATAATCTTTATATCATCTTTAACAAAAATAAAAATAATATCTTGACCTCCATGCGTGGATTCAACATCATAATATCATGATTGGCCAAGTTACATGTGATAAGCTTTCATATTGACAACATTACACATTACTTTATCCTTATAATATTTACCAAGCGAGAAGAGAATACAATATTATTCAATTATCTTTGTTTCGTTGATCCCCTTGATCCATCCAATCGTGTACGAAAAGGGATATTTTTTTGTCTTTAGTTACAATTTTTCCACCATAGCCTTTGATATGAGTTCCTCACTACTCCTACAATTTATAATCACATTACAGACCATTTGGTTAGAGGTGGGCACGAGACAACCCGATCCGGCTAACTCGACTCGTCTGACTCAGTCCGATCCGACTCGACCCGAATCAAATGGGTGAGTCGTTCTGAATTGAGTAAGCTTTACCTAATTCAAATTCAAACCGAGTCAAGTTCGAGTTACCTAGTAACTCAACTCGAAACTCGATCCGAAACCCGACTCAAACCGACTCTCTAACCCTACTACGACCTAATCTCAAACTCTCTCTCCCTCCCTCATCCTCCTCTTCCAAGCCCAACAACTACCCACCACCTTCACCCTCCTTCGCCTCCTCCTCTCTCTCCTCTTTACTCCCTCCCTCCCTCATCCTCTCACTACAAAAAAGAAGGTTTTTAACAATGAAACTTATAGCGATGAAAAAAAATTTGTCACTAAAAGTAAACTTTAATGTTCGTCGCTAAAAGTGACTTTTAGTGACGGAAAATAATTTCATCGCTAAAGGAATAAAAAGTCAAGAAGCTTCCTTTTAGCGACAAAATTAATTTCGTAGCTAAAGGTGGCTTTTAGCGATGAAAATTTTTGTCGCTAAAGGGGGTTTTAAATTTTTGAAAAACATAAAAAATCGAGAAGTTTCCTTTTAGCGACAAAATTAATTTCGTAGCTAAAGGTGGCTTTTAGCAATGAAAATTTTCGTCGCTAAAGGGTGTTTTGAATTGTCATAAAAATAAAAAGTCAAGAAGTTTCCTTTTAGGAACGAAATTAATTTCGCAGCTAAATGTGGCTTTTAACGACGAAAATTTCCGTCGATAAAGGCTATTTTAACTTTTTCAAAGAAACAAAAAAGTCGAAGTTTGCTTTTAGCGATGAAATTAATTTTGTAGCTAAAAGCTGCCTTTAGTGACAAAAATATTCGTCACTAAAGGGTGTTTTGAATTTTTAAACAGACAAAGAGGTCAAAAAGTTTTCTTTTAGTGACGAAAGTAATTTTGTAGCTAAAAGCCGCCTTTAGCGACGAAAATGTTCGTCGTTAAAGGGTGTTTTGAATTTTAAAAACAAAAAAAATAGTAACGATACCTTTTGGTGATGATACAGTTCATCGCTCAAAATAATTACAAAACTTTTACCTATGAAAATTTTCATAGGTAAAAGTCTCTCTCTTATTTGTTTTTTTAAAAATAGTCCAGCACAAAATTCCTCATATACACCTATTACAATATATTTCATCATATTCATCCTGATATACACCTGTTATATAATATATTTCATCATATTCACATTCACATCCATCTAAACCCAAACTAGTAAATCCATCCAAACATAAACTATATTCATCTAAACATAAACTACATCCATCCAAATAGAAACAATCTTATCCACATCACATTCATCCATGCATCGGGGTTATAGGTTTTGGTTAAGGTTTAGGTTTATGTTTAGGTTTATGTTTAGGTTAGAGGTTATACCTTTAGGGAATTGAGAATAGGTTAAGGTTTACATTTAGGAAATCGGGTTCGGGTTCGGCATCAGGGTTAGGTTTTGGTTTTCAAGTTTAGGTTTAGGTTTAGGTTAGGGAGTTGATATTAGGATTAGGTGTAGGTTTAGGTTTAGGGATTTAAGAATACATTTAGGTTTTAGGTTTAGGTTTAGGTTTAGGTTTTAGTTTATAGGTTTACGTTATAGGTTAAGGTTAAGGTTAGGTTGTAGGTTATAGGTTATAGGTTAAGGTTTAGGTTATAGGTTTTGGTTAAGGTTTAGGTTTAGGTTTAGGTTATAGGTTATATAAGTTATAGGTTATAACTTTAGAGAATTGAGAATAGGTTAAGGTTTAGGTTTAGGAAATTGGGTTCAGGATCGGGTTTAGGTCTGGATTTTCAAGTTTAGGTTTAAGATTAGGTTAGGGAGTTGAGATTAGGATTAGGTGTAGGTTTAGGTTTAGGGATTTGAGAATACATTTAGGTTTTAGGTTCAGGTTTAGGTTTTAGGTTTTAGGTTTATGTTATAGGTTTAGGTTTAGGTTATAAGTGTAGGTTATAGGTTTAGGTTTAAGTTAGGTTATAGGTTAAGGGAATTGAGAATAGGTTATAGGTTTAGGTTTTAAGTTAGGTTATACGTTATAGCTTTAGGGAATTGAGAATAGGTTAAGGTTTAGGTTTAGGAAATGAGGTTCGGGTTCGGGATTGGGTTTAGGTTTGGGTTTTCAGGTTTAGGTTTAGGTTTAGGTTAGGGGGTTGAGATTAAGATTAGGTGTAGGTTTAGGTTTAGGGATTTGAGAATACATTTGGATTTTAGGTTCAGGTTCAGCTTTTAGTTTATAGGTTTAGGTTAAGGTTAGGTTATAGGTTATAAGTTTAGGTTATAGGTTATAGATTATAGGTTAAGGTTATATGTTTAGTTTAGGTTATAACTTTAGGGAATTGAGAATAGGTTAAGGTTTAGGTTTAGGAAATCGGGTTCGAGTTCGGGTTAAGGATCGGGTTTAGGTTTGGGTTTTCAAGTTTAGGTTTAGGTTAAGTAGTTGAGATTAGGATTAGGTGTAGGTTTAGGTTTAAGGATTTGAGAATACATTTAGGTTTTATGTTTAGGTTTAGGTTTTAGGTTTAGGTTAAAGTTATAGGTTTAGGTTGGGTTTCGGTTTAGGTTATAGGTTATAGCTTATAGCTTTAGGGAATTAAGAATAGGTTAAGGTTTAGGTTTAGGAAATCGGGTTCGGGTTCGGGATTAGGTTTAGGTTTGGGTTTTAGGTTTAGGTTTTAGGTTTACGTTTAGGTTATAAGTGTAGGTTATAGGTTTAGGTTTAAGTTAGGTTATAGGTTAAGGGAATTGAGAATATGTAATAGGTTTAGGTTTAAGTTAGGTTATAGGTTATAGCTTTAGGGAATTGAGAATATGTTAATGTTTAGGTTTAGGAAATGGGGTTCGGGTTTGAGATCATGTTTAGGTTTGGGTTTTCAGGTTTAGGTTTAGGTTTAGGTTAGGGAGTTGAGATTATGATTAGGTGTAGGTTTAGGTTTAGGGATTTGAGAATACATTTAGGTTTTAGGTTTAGGTTTAGGTTTAGGTTTAGTTTATAGGTTTAGTTTATAGGTTTAGGTTTAGGTTTTAGGTTTAGGTTAAGGTTAGGTTATGGGTTATAAATTTATGTTATAGGTAATAGGTTTAAGTTATAGGTTTTGGTTTAGGTAAAGGTTATATGTTTTGGTTTAGGTTTAGGTTTAGGTTTTAAGTTTAGGTTATAGGTTATAGGTTAGGTTTAGGTTTAGGTTATAGGTTATAGCTTTGGGAAATTGTAAATAGGTTAAGGTTTAGGTTTAGGAAATCGGGTTTGGGTTCAGGTACGTTTAAGTTAAGTAGTTGAGATTAGGGTTAGGTGTAGGTTTAGGTTTGAGGATTTGAGAATACGTTTAGGTTTTAGGTTTAGGTTTAGGTTAGGGAGTTGAGATTAGGATTAGGTGTAGGTTTAGGTTTAGGGATTTGAGAATGCATTTAGGTTTTAGGTTTAGGTTTAGGTTTAGGTTTTAGGTTTCGTTATAGGTTTAGGTTTAAGTTATAGGTTATAGGTTAATGTTTAGGTTATAGGTTATAGGTTATAGGTTAATGTTTAGCTTATAGGTTTTGTTTAAGGTTTAGGTTTAGGTTATAGGTTATATTTTTAGGAAATTGAGAATAGGTTAAGGTTTAGGTATAGGAAATCGGGTTTGAAATCGGGATCATGTTTAGGTTTGGATTTTCAAGTTTAGGTTTAGGTTTAGGTTAGGGAGTTGAGATTAGGATTAGGTGTAGGTTTAGGTTTAGGGATTTGATAATACATTTAGGATTTAGGTTTAGGTTTAGGTTTAAGTTTTAGTTTATAGGTTTAGGTGATAGGTTTAGGTTTTGGTTTTAGGTTTAGGTTAAGGTTAGGTTATAGGTTATAGGTTAAGGTTTAGGTTATAGGTTTTGGTTAAGGTTTAGGTTTAGGTTATAGGTTATAGGTTATAGGTTATAGCTTTAGGGAATTGAGAATAGGTTAAGGTTTAGGTTAAGGAAATCGGGTTCGGGTTTAGGTTTGGATTTTCAAGTTTAGGTTTAGGTTAGGGAGTTGAGATTATAATTAGGTGTAGGTTTAGGTTTAGGGATTTGAGAATACATTTAGGTTTTAAGTTTAAGTTTAAGTTTAGGTTTTAGTTTATAGGTTTATGTTATAGGTTTAGGTTTTGATTTTAGGTTTAGGTTATAAGTTTAGGTTATAGGTTTTAAGTTATAGGTTTAGGTTATAGGTTATAGGTTTTGGTTTAGGTTTAGGTTTAGGTTTTAGGTTTAGGTTAAGGTTATGGGTTTAGGTTATAAGTTATAGCTTTAGGGAATTGAGAATAGGTTAAGGTTTAGGTTTAGGAAATCAGGTTTGGGTTCGGGATCGGGTTTAGGTTTGGGTTTTCAAGTTTAGGTTTAGGTTAAGGAGTTGAGATTAGGATTATGTTTTGGTTTAGGTTTAGGTTATAAGTGTAGGTTATAGGTTTAGGGAATTGAGAATAGGTTATAGGTTATAGGTTAAGGGAATTAAGAATAGGTTATAGGCTTAGGTTTAAGTTAGGCTATAGGTTATAACTTTAGGGAATTGAGAATAGGTTAACTTTTAGGTTTAGGAAATTGGGTTCGGGTTTGAGATTGGGTTTAAGTTTGGGTTTTCAGGTTTAGGTTAGGGAGTTGAGATTAGGATTAGATGTAGGTTTAGGTTTAGGGATTTGAGAATACATTTAGGTTTTAGGTTTAGGTTTAGGTTTAGTTTATAGGTTTAGGTTATAGGTTTAAGTTTAGGTTTTAGGTTTAGGTTAAGGTTAGGTTATAGGTTATAAGTTTAGGTTATAGGTTATAGGTTTTAGGTTTAGGTTATAGGTTTTGGTTTAGATTAAGGTTATATGTTTTGGTTTAGGTTAAGGTTATAGGTTATAGGTTATAGGTTAGGTTTAGGTTTAGGTTATAGGTTATAGCTTTAGGGAATTACGAATAGGTTAAGCTTTAGGTTTAGAAAATCGGGTTCAGGTTTGGGATCAGGTTTAGGTTTGGGTTTTTAAGTTTAGGTATAGATTAAGTAGTTGAGATTAGGCTTAGGTGTAGGTTTAGGTTTAAGGATTTGAGAATACGTTTAGGTTTTAGGTTTAGGTTTAGGTTAGGGAGTTGAGATTAGGATTAGGTGTAGGTTTAGGTTTAGGGATTTGAGAATGCATTTAGGTTTTAGGTTTAGGTTTAGGTTATAAGTTTAGGTTTAGGTTTAGGTTTTAGGTTTAGTTATAGGTTTAGGTTTAGGTTATAATTTTAGGTTATAGGTTATAGGTTAATGTTTAGGTTATAGGTTTTGTTTAAGGTTTAGGTTTAGGTTATGGGTTATAGCTTTAGGGAATTGAGAATATGGTAAGGTTTAGGTTTAAGAAATCGGGTTCGGGTTCGGGATCGGGTTTAGGTTTGGGTCTTAAAGTTTAGGTTTAGGTTTAGGTTAGGAAGTTGAGATTAGGATTAGGTGTAGGTTTAGGTTTAGGGATTTAACAATACATTTGGGATTTAGGTTTAGGTTTTAGTTTATAGGTTTAGGTTTTGGTTTTAGGTTTTGGTTAAGGTTAGGTTATAAGTTATAAGTTTAGGTTATAGGTTTTGGTTAAGGTTTAGGTTAAGGTTATAGGTTATAGCTTTAGGGATTTGAGAATAGGTTAAGGTTTAGGTTTAGGAAATCAGGTTTGGGTTCGGGATCAGATTTAGGTTTAGGTTTAGGTTTAGGTTAGGGAGTTGAGATTATGTTAGGTGTAGGTTTAGGTTTAGGGATTTGAGAATACATTTAGGTTTTAGGTTTAGGTTTAAGTTTAGGTTTTAGTTTATAGGTTTATATTATAGGTTTAGGTTTTGATTTTAAGTTTAGGTTATAGGTTATAGGTTTTGGTTTAGGTTAAGGTTATGGGTTTAGGTTATAAGTTATAGATTTAGGAAATTGAGAATAGGTTAAGGTTTAGGTTTAGGAAATCGGGTTTGGGTTCGGGATCGGGTTTAGGTTTGGACTTTCAAGTTTAGATTTAGGTTAAAGAGTTGATATTAGGATTAGGTGTAGGTTTAGGTTTAGGGATTTTAGAATACATTTAGGTTTTAAGTTTAGGTTTTGGTTTTAGGTTATAGGTTTAGGTTAAGGTTAAGGTTAAGGTTAGGTTATAAGTTTAGGTTAGAGGTTATAGGTTTAGGTTTTGGGTTTAGGGTTGGGTTTTGGGTTTAGGTTATAGGTTATAGGTTTATGTTATTGGTTTAGGTTATAAGTTTAGTTTTTGGTTTCAGGTTTAGGTTAATGTTAGGTTATAGGTTATATGTTATAGGTTAAGGTTTATGTTATAGGTTTTGGTTTAGGTTTAGGTTTAGGTTTAGGTTATAGGTTATAGGTTATAGCTTTAGGGAATTGAGAATAGGTTTAGGTTTAGGTTGTTGGTTAAAGTTTAGGTTATAAGTTAAGGTTTAGGTTTAGGTTATAGGTTTAGGGTATGGTTTAGGTTAAGGGTGTGATCCCTACAAATACAGATATAAACACGGCCTGTCCAAATAGCCAGACCACTCTAATGCTGTCCATATGAAATGGACAACATCATTATGGTCATAAGTGTGGTTTTCACCTTTCAGGGACTCCCGCTCAACATCCGGATAACTCCGATGCACATCCAGGTCTGTTCCATTAATTTCGAGCAAATACAGATATAAACACGGCCTGTCCAAATGGCCAAGCCACTCTAATGATGTTTAGAGGAAATGGACAACTTCATCATGGTCATAAAAGTGGTTTCCACCTTCCAGGGACCCCCGCTTAACATTCGGATAGCTCCGACGTACATCCGGGTCTGCTCCATCAACTTCGAGTAAATACAGATATAAACACGGTCTATCTAAATGGTCAGGCCACTCCAATGGTGTCCATAGGAAATGGACAATTTTATCATGGTCATAACAGTGGTTCCCACCTTCCAGGGACCCTCGCTCAACATTCGGATAGCTCCGATGCACATCCGGGTCTGCTCCATCACTTTCAAGTAAATATAGACATAAACACAGCCTGTTCAAATGGCCAGGCCACTCTAATGCTGTTCAGAGGAAATAGACAGCTTCATCATGATCATAACAGTAGTTCCTACCTTCTAAGGACCCCTACTTAACATCTAGATAGCTTTGACGAACATCCGAGTCTGCTTCATTAATTTCAAGCAAATAAAAATATAAACACGACCTGTCCAAATGGTTAGGCCACTCTAATGCTGTCCATAGGAAATGGATAGCTTCATATGGTCATAACAAAAGTTCTCACCTTTTAGGGATCATCGCTCAACATCTGGATAGCTCCGACGCACATTTGGGTCTGCTTCACTAATTTCGAGCTAATACATTTAAAAATAAGGTAGGCATCTATTTTTTATGGATGAAAACTAATCTTCTAGACTATTTATCAGGCAGTCTCTACAATGGATAGTAGTTGGACATTGAATGATTAAAAGCATTAATCATTTCTGTTACTTTTTTGCATATACATAAGATTCATAGTCTTAAAAAATTGCCATTGAGTTCGTATTTTATGTTCGGTTAGTAGAGAAGGACAAACTCTTTATACTAGATGACCTACAGCTGATGAAAATTTTTAAGTAAATTGTACGAGGTTCACAGTAATCTTAGAGTGTTGAAAATTTTCAAGTATGTGCATTTTAGTCAGAGTTATTTCTCTAATCACGATAACCTTGGGAGGGTTGTTACGAGGGATGGGTTGATTGTAACAGGGATTATTAAAACTATATTGGGTTATCTTGCTAGAAATAATGATTTCAAGACTAGCAAGATAACTCAATATAGTTTTAATAAGCCCTTTTGCAGTCAACCCATCCCTCGAATCAACCCTCCCAAGGCTATCATGATTAGAGAAGGAACTTAGACTAAAATGCATAGACTTGGAAATTTTTTGCACTCTAAGATTATTGTAAACATCGTACAATGTATATTCAACGATGTATATAATATAATGTATATAACATGAAATAGTACATGAGTGAGACAAGACAACGTAACCTTTTATGTATAAGCCATAAATTGATAGGTTAAGATTGTCCTATCAAGGAGAATCTTAGGCGTAGTCCATCTGCTGTTGGGACAAATAGGCATGGGTTTAGATTATTGGACCATAGACCCCACCTGTCATTGAAAACTAAGGATTAAAATTAGTGTATTGGGTATCATATCATTCACCACCGATAAGGCGGTTAATACTTCAAACGACTTTCACTTTCCATAACCAAAATTCAAGAGAGTCGAACCGATCTACGTAAAATCATATCACCATTGGATGATCAAGGCCGTCCGGTCAATGGAGCCACATGTTGTTGGCTTTATAGTTTCTAACCATCCATTTGCAAGTGCACTAACTGGACAACTAAGGTCATTAGGTGAGGAGATTTTGGAGTATGGCCCTCTACTATATAAATTCTCTATATCCCTCATTTAATGAGAATTGTTACTCTTATAAGTCAAAGAAAGGTGGAATGCAACTCTCATCATTTATGGGATACCAGCGCCAGACAGGAGCAAAATGGACTAAATATTTAAATTTTTATTAATTGAGATATATAAATTTATTAAATTGGAGATATTCTTTTATGATTAAACAAGATATATCGCTAAAAGTGTAATGAAAAAGGATATTCCAAGTACTTTGGAATCCAATACATCTGCAACCATGGGTGGTGACCGATCCATGTGATCGGTTGTATCCTTAGAATTTAAATTTCAAATATCTGCGTAAACCGATCCATGCTGCACTCAATACACATATCTGTATTGGGTAACAAGGTAAAGATGACAAAATAAAAACCAAATGCATATAAGATTACAATAATGATTTAAATCCAATAGATGAGAACCCAGATTGACATTAGATTAGAAAAACAAACAAAAAATCAAAACTTCAACTAGTTTAATAAAAATATTGCTAGCATATTAAAATAACTAAATTTGACAAATGCCAGCTATTATCTAAATCCATGGGTCGACATTGATTTTGTGAAATAGCAAAATCATCAGCCTAGGCCTGCCTTATGCATTCCTTCGAACTATCACTTGGAAACGAGCTGCAGATACCGTAACTAAGTCTCTAAGAACTTGTGTTTTGGTCTTGTTTTCTATGGAAATCTTATATATTTTATTTGGATATGAAACATTTCCAGCTAGCAGTGGAAGGTCCTTCAAGTGCCTCGTCAGTTGAAATGATGCGTTGTACCTGTTTTCAGTTGGGGTCCAAGCCAGATCAGGTCGACTCAACAGATATTTGATACTTAATAATGAGTAATGATCTAGTGGGCTAAGCGCATAGAAACCTCGCCATGCACATAGTTGCATTCAACCTTGTTGCCATCCATGGATGGGATGTTTAGAATCATGTGTTCTATGAAATCACCAGTGATTAATAGCAAGCCCAAAAAATTTAAAATAAAATAAAAAATAAAATAAATGGTTCAAGTTAGACCTACTCATGTCACGAGTGATCTCAAACATCAATTTTATAGGCCATTGATGGGATGCTTAAAACGATCTGATTGAAGCGATTTCCGCATGGTAGCTGAATTTTAATGAATTGTATACATTTCCCTAACTCAGATATGGGATCAATCCATATGATAGGCAAAAACTGATTAAAAACTATATAGATCAGAATTATAGCATTTTTGAAATGGGGATATGAAAATAGAAAAGCCTATCCCTAGTTGGGAGGAACTACATTCCACCATCAATCTTATATATGCCACATATCAATCTGCACCATCCATAAGAAGCACCTCACATGTGCCAAATGTGTAGGTCTAATTTCTCATATGTTAAAAGGTGTTTGAGAAACAAGCAAGACAATGTAAACCAAGATGGCGAATTCAATACAGCATGACATAGAGTCTTACTAGGAACAATCCTAACAGTATAGATTATGGAATTATGTGTATCAACCATACGAGATGGCGTAAGACCCGTATCTTAGTCCGTACCGTTCCGTAGACCTCCGCGGTCTTACCGGTCGAATTCTGGCAACCTTCGACCCTTAACCGATATCGACGCGCGACCCTGATTCATATGCCGTCAACCTGTATCGACTCAACCCAAGACCAATACCATAGCGACCGCGCCATCGCTGCGGTTCCGATACTGTGACTTGCACGCCGAGGCGATACCCTGGTCAAGAGATGTGGGCCAACGTTCGGTGCGAGGAAAACGCTGCGTGTTGTGAAATCCAAGAGAATCTCTACGATGTGTCACATCAATCCCATCAATCCCATCAATCAATCAATCCATCAATCCATCACATGTCAAGTACATGTCAAGTACACATCACTTTCACCTTCTCCCAAGCAAGCCACAAAAGTCTTCCATGCCCATACCTTTCTTACAAAAATGCCTTAAAAGTCTTCCAATGCCATACCTCTCTTACACAAAAGGCCACAAAAGTCAAGGTTTTCTTACACAACCATCACTCACCATATCCATCCATCACTCTCTCTCTCTCCCTTTACAACTCTCTCTTTCTCTTTCTTATTTCAAACTCAAAAAAAAAATCTCAAACACCTCCATACGTATGAGCTCTCCAAGCTCTTCCCAAGCAACAAAGGTGGCCCACTTTCCTACCCCATCATCTCCCATCCTATCCATCCATTCCTCACCTCACCCATTGAAATCAAAGCTAAGGAGCTAAGGAACCCCTAGGAGCAAGAAGATCGGACGGTGGGTGCTTGATTATAGTATTTTTTCTTAATTTTGAGATGGGCCAAGTGAGGCTAACCGATCAATGGTTTGGATCTCATTTGGGACCCTAAGATGTGGCCGATGGCCCACTAGGATCATCATGATCATTCCATGATGGGGCCATTCTCCATGGACCCCATCATGATGTTTATTGCATTAGGAAGGTCATCTAGACTGTCCATTTTGGTGGAGAAAGGAACTTCACCTTTGATTTGTAGATTTTGGTGGTCCCACATGCTTTAGAGCCCACTTGTTGTATGATTCATTGCAAGGGAGGGCCCATAATGTCGGGGTCCCTCCATCAAGCGTGTCCCACCCTCTATCTCTCTCTCTACTTCATTTTCTCTTTTTTTTTTAGATCCTATTGTGTTTGTGTGGCCCACTTGAATGGACCCCACCTTGAAGCATTTATGTTGTCCAAGCTTCCTTTATGTGGGGCCCACCTTATATGTTGTACCCACATCACCCATCAGTGGTGGCCCACCTCAACAGGGCCCACCACAATATTTTTTTTTTTTGAACCCAAAACGTCTAGCGTCTGGGACGCTGGACGTCCCTGTATACAAAAAAAAAGAAAGAAAAGAGAAGAGCTTTTGGGGTGGTCCCCTTATAGGCCCCACCTTGATGTTGGGGTAAGATCCAAGCCGTCCATCCTCTTGCCGACCCCATTTTAACCGTTGAGTAGGAGAATGGGCCTGATCTGAGCATCTGGTGGGCCATAACATTGGGACCATTGGTGGTTACCGTTGAGGAACTTTCTGACGTTTTTGTACATCCAAAAATCACAAACTTTGGACTCATTGGGACGGCCTCAAGCCACTGAACACAATGGGCGGAGTGGATCTATGAGATGCGGTCCCCATGCATGAAAAACCCCAGAAAATCGGGTTTTCTATATTTTCTTTTAAATTTTCAAAGAGGCAGAGCCTCTCTCTGACGTGCTGCAGCAGCTGCACATAGCAGCGTTCAGCGTTTGGAGCGGGCGGGCGTCCAGTCCCACGGCTGCTGCCGTGGGCCCCACCATGATGTATAGTTTGTGTCCACGCCGTTCATGAGGTGGGACACTCCCAGCAGTGGGCCCCCTCCAATTTTTGACCCAGTCCACAGATCAGGTGGCCCACACCATTGGAAATAGTGGAATTGAACATCTACCATTAAAAGTCCTTTTTGGGCCCCAGAAGTTTTTGGATCGAGATGAAATTTGTGTTTTACCTTCACCCAGGTCAAGTGACCATATCAACGGTTTGGATGGCATCTAAACATTTCAGTGGGCCCCACATGGGACCCACAATGATGTATGTGCTTTATATCCACCATCCAGGCGGACGGTGGAAGTCCACCATGATGTTGTATTTAATCCGTCCGCTGGACGGTGATGCTGGGGCTCACGGTGATGCTTGTGCACCGCCCAAACTCAGTGGATCCCGCCATGATGCATGAGATGCATCCAGACCGTCCACCCACTTGGAAATATCATTTAAGGCATGAGTTGAAGTTTAGGTGGGCTGCCTATGTTTGGGTTAGGCCCATTTGATTTACAAAGGCCTATGGGTTAAGCCCATTTGATTTATAAAAGGGCCCATGGGATTAGGCCCATTTGACTTATAAGAAAGCCTATGGGTTAGGCCCATTTGATTTGAATATGGCCAATGGGTTAGGCCCATTTGATTTGAATAAGGCCTATGGGTTTAGGCCCATTTTGATGTGTATAAAGTCCATGGAATTAGACCCATTTAATGTATTTAAGGCCCATGGGATTGGACCAGATCGATGTATTCCAAGGCCCATGGGATTAGCTTCATTTGACATTTGGGGGCCCATGGATTAAGGCCCATTGGATGTACATATGGGGCCCAATTGGTGTGGCCCATTTGTTACCTTTGAGACCCATGAGTTTAAGCTCATTTGATGCAATCCAAGGCCCACGGGTTTTGACCCATTGTAATGCACTTAAGGCCTATTGGTGTGGCCCATTGATGTGACTCATTGATGAATAAAAGGGCCATATGATATCGCCCATTTGATATATTTAAGGCCTAATGGGATGTACCTAAGGTCCATTGCAATGTGTGATCCCGACACGAATTATGTAACGATGTTTACGACGATCGTGCCTTGGGAGCAATGATGGTTTGACGTCCACATTGTGAGTGTAATGCTGGTTGGATGTCCGCATTAAGACTCTCCCTAGGACCTTTGATAGGCGGTACTTGTTGTATATAGGTCGTCTAGGCCCATCTGCGTTGTAAGAATGGTTCATCACTTATTTACATGTTTAGTATAGTTTCATGACTCATGATCATACGCATCATATGTATGCTTGATATGAGAATTGCCTGATCATAGCATATGCCTTCGGACAGGTTGTTTATGGGCTCCCGGTTAGGCGGTGTTGCCCTACATGAGCGCACGATATGCGCAGGATTTGATGCATGACTGGATAGCGTGAATCATGCATATCGCATTTGTATGACATGGATATTGTACGCCCTAGCGACATCGGGGTCATAGTTTCCACAGACGTATTGTGGTTGACAGGATTGGATACCGAAAGTCTTGTTTTATATGGGGTGCTATAGATATCCCTGGGTGAAAGTTCCTAAAACCTTATGGTACCAAGAGGTTGCTCCAACGTCTAGACCGAGTGGGTAGATGAGAGTTGAGTGTCGAATATCAGATGGTTACGCTCTCCACTGTATCGTGGTCAGTTGGAAGGGGGTGCGGCCTTACCCGCCCGAGTGTAGGGGGCAATGCTAGGTTGAGTCTGACCAGCTCGAGGAATGGGTCCGCTATCGACGAGTCGTGCCCGATATTGGCAGACGGATAGTGAGGTCTCTTTCACTTACCTTATTGCGCGCGATGTGGCGACGATCTGGTTTAGAGTGTACTAGACCCTGGTGATATCCCAGATTTGAGCTGTATTGATATGTGGACTTAGATGAGGATTGTATGCTTAACTTGCATCTTGCATCGCATAGCCTTGGTACGACTCATGATATTTATGGATCCATCTGCATATTTCACATTACTCTGATATTGCATAATCATATTACTATCTTGCGCACACACTTTCACCACCCTCTAAGCTTTCTATAAGCTTATGCACGACCGTTGCGTGCAGGTGACGTTGGGGCGCAGCAGCGCTGAGGCAGGAGCACTTTGCAGATCACTTTGGAGATTTTAATTTATCGTTACTGTATTTCCCTTTATGCTCATTGTACTTGTAAAGTTTTTGATCATAGTGAAAATGTAATGGAGTTCTTGGTTGTTGTTTGTGGGTTATGCCTTTGGTTATGCTTATTACGAATCAAACTGACATTGAAAATTCTCCTCGTAGCATCCCAGGATCGGAACCTGGCGAATGGGAGCTGTGAGCCGAGAATGGGGTTCTACGGAGGCTGTCGGCGCCGGATTCGGCGACCGGAAATTTTGTGAGCCCGATTTTTGAGTTTGGGGCGTGACAAATGGGTCCCACTGGGTGGTCGATTTTAAATTTTGTACACATTTACCCACTGCCCAAACACGCCCTAAGTAATTTCTAAGTGGCTATGTATCAATCCCTAAATCCCTAAATTGGTATTGAGATTGAGAGAGAGAGAGAGATACCTCATTGTTATGAATGATCTTCAACCGAGCTTCTGAGAGAGAGAGAGAGAGCGTGCGTGGGTAGGGCGTTTGGCAATGGACCGCTAGAGAGATCAGAGAGAGAGGAAGAGAGAGACAGAGAGAGAGGAGGGAGAGGATGCAAGAGAGACAGAGAGAGGAGAGGGAGGAGAGATCAGAGAGAGATAGAGAGTGAGAGGAGGGAGAGGGTGCGAGAGAGAGAGAGAGACTGCCGTAGTCTCTCACGGGCATGGCTTAGATATTGAGTAACGAGTTGGCTACTGAAGTGACGTCACCAAGTTCTGTGGGCCCCACTATGATGTATGTGCTGTATCCACACCGTCCATCCATTTTAAGATATTATTTTAAGGCATGAGCCAAAGAATGAGGCAGATAAAAAGATTTAGTGGACGTCACCACAGAAAACAATGGGGAGAGTGATTCCCACCGTTGAAACTATCCTAAAGCCCACCATAATTTTTATTTGAAATCCAACCTGATCAAAAATTAAAAAAATAACATGAAATAAGGTAAAACACAAATATCAGTTTGATCTAAAACTTTCGTGACCTTTAGAAGTTTTTAATGATGGGTGTCAATGTCCCCACTGTTTTCTGTACTAGGGTCCACTGGAGCTTTGGATTTATCTTTGGATATTGCCCTAAAATGATCTCTCCAAATGCATGGAAGGTGTGGATATAAAACATACATCATGGTGGGGCCCAAAAATGAGAGGTATATAAATATCAAGTGGACCATACCACATGAAAACAATAGTGATTAGATATCCATCATTAAAATCCTCGTAAGGCTCATTATACCATTTATTTGGCACCCCATCTATTTATTAGGTCATACAGGCCTAGACGAAGGGGAAAACAAAAATCATCTCGATCCAAAACTTTTATGGCCTTCAAAATGTTTTTAATGGTTGACTCTCATTCAACACTGTTTCCTATAATGTGGTCCACGTAAGATTTGAATATATCTCATTTTTGGTCTCATACTGTAAAATGATCTGTAAAAATAAATGGACGACATAGATGAAATGAATACATCATGGTGGGGCCCATAGAGCACCAACCACCAGCCATTGGATGGTGTGTGGGGGAGTAGTCAATCCGTTCCCCTTATTTGTAGTGTGGTCCATTTTAATCTTTGAATATGATTCATTTTTTGGATAATTCTCTAAAATTATCTCGAAATATGGATGAACGGTGTCGGCCCACAGTAATGTTTATTTGACATCCAACACCGTTCATAATACCAAAAAGATAAAAATGAAGAGAAAACACAAACATCAGGCCGACCTAAATGTGATTCACATATCCAACCCACTCATTATGTGTGTCCCACTTGGATGAGGGGTCAAACCAATTTTCAGCTGCATCCAAAACTCATGTGGCCCCCACCAAGTGTTACAATCAACACACACTTCAATCAAGTAGTAGGACGTGTACTAACTACACCAAAGGTATTTTTATTTATTTATTTGCAAAAAATTCATGCATATACAAAGTCTTTGTCGTGATCTTAGCAAATGTGGCGAGTAAAAAGGAATTGTATGTTCTTTAATACCCTGTATTCTTCTTACTATGAATTTAGTTGTTTCGGCTATTTTGTTTGGACCCTTACAATTTGTTATATTTAGTTTCATTGATCAACCATTTGATTACTTTGAAGAGAGTCCTCAGTGGAGGCGTTCTCCACCTACTGTTAGAGTGGAGCAGATGTAATGAATACTGTTATTTTTGTTCTACTTTACATTTAATGTATGAGTTTATGCTATTTTTGAAGGTCCATGGAAGAAAAAGAACCTGCCAGAATTTGGTATTGTCACTCAATGCATTGCACCTCAAAGAGTCAATGACCAATACCTGAGTTCTTTTAAAGATAAATTCCAAGGTGAACTGTCACTAAAAAATCAAGATATCATTTTATAATCCACTTTGAAGTATATATTTTGGGGACATTACAAATTTATCTTACAGATGGAAGAACACATTTGGTTAAAAAGCCTGAGCTTATAATATTAGGAAGGTATGATGGGAACCCCAAGTGTGACGAGTGGATTGAAGAGCTTACAATTTCCTAAAATGATCATCTTTGGATATTTAGAACTTTTGGGGTGTGAAACACCTTTTTTGATATGTTGGATGCCATATACATTTCATAGTGGGCCATTCTCAACCTTAAGCTTCAATTACTAGGACCCTTAAGAGGGACCCACTTGCACGGGGGAGAGTGATACTTCCTGTTATGATGGCCGTTGTGATGCTTTTCATTGATCTATTTTTTTTTTTCCGGAAGGCTCACTTGGCCGTGAAGTTGTGAGGGTAGATAATGCTTTTCATGACATGAAATAATGGAGAATTAATCGCTTGCAATTAAGTGTATGCATGGTAACTTAGTATATGGTCCCATCATGGTGTCTAGAATATCCTATCCATGTAAATAGTGGGCCCCACTGGGAAGATAATCTCGAGTGGAAACTAGGCTGATTCACTCATCGTACGGGTGACATTGTTAAAATCAATTGATGGATGATGATTTGATAACCTACATGTGTGGCTGTCACGCCCCAAACTCAGAAACCGGGCTCACAAAATTCTCAATCGTCGAATCTGGCGCCGACAGCATCTGTAGAACCCTATTTTCGACTCCCAGCGCTCATTCGCTAGGTTCCGATCCTGGGATACTACGAGGAGGATTTTCAACGATAGTTTGATTCGTAATAAGCATAACCAAAGGCATAACCCACAAACAACAACCAAAAACTCCATTACATTTTCACTATGATCAAAAACTTTTCAAGTACAATGAGCATATAAGGAAATACAATGATGATGAATAAAAGCTCTAAGATGATCTACAAAACGCTCTTGCATCAACGCTGCTGTGCCCCAACGTCACCTGCATGTAACGGTCGTGCATAAGCTTATAGAAAGCCTAAAAGGTGATAAAAGTATGTGCGCAAGTGGTAATGTAGTTATACAGTATCAGAGTAAAGCGAAACATAATGATGAAAGCTAAGAATACCATTAGCCATACTAAGGCCATGCGGTGCAAAGCATGAATGATGTCTGCCATACCAAGGCCATGCGATGAGAAATGTAACTCAAGCATATAAATTCTCATATAAGTCCACATATCAATACAGCTCATCTCTGGAATATCACCGGGATTTAGTATACTCTAAACCAGATCGCCGCCCCATCGCGCACAATAAGGTAAGTGGAAGAGACCTCACTATCCGCTTGTCAATATCAGGCTCGGCTTGTCGATAGCGGACCCATTCCTTGAGCTGGTTAGACTCAGCCTAGCTTTGCCCCCTACTCTCGGGTGGGTAAAGCCGCACCCCCTTCCAACTGACCACGACACAGTGGAAAGAGCAACCGTTTGGTAATTGACACTCGACGCTCTTATACCCACTAGGTCTAGACATTGGAGCAACTTCTTGGTACCATAAGGGTTTAGGGACTTTCACCCAGAGATATTTATAGAATCTCATGTAGAATAAAATTTTTTGTATCCAATCCTGCAAACCACGATATGTCTATGGAGGCTATGACCCTAATGTCGTTAGGGCGTACAGTAACCATATCATACAATGCGAAATGCATGAATCACACTATCCAATCATGCAGTAATCATGCACGTATCGTGCGCTCATGTAGGGTAACACCGCCTAACCGGGGTCCCATAAATAATCTGCCCGAAGACATATGCTATGATCAGTCACTTCTCATATCAAGCGTACATATGATGCGTATGATCATAATTCATGGAACTATACTAAACATGTAATAAAGTAATGAACTATCCTTACAACGCAGATGGGCTTAGACGGCCTACACACAATAAATATGGGCCTTTCAATAGGCCATAGGGAGAGTTGTAATGCAGACATTTAACCAACATTATACTTGCAATGTGGACGTCAAACCAATATTACTCCCAAGGCATGATCGTCGTAAACATCATTACATAATCCATGTTGGGATCACACATTGCAATGGACCTTAGGTACATCCCATTGGGCCTTAAATACATCAAATGGGCTATATCATATGGGCCTTATATTCATCAAATGGGTCACATCAATGGGCCGCACTAATGGGCCTTATGTGCATTGCAATGGCTCATAACCCGTGGGCCTTAGAATGCATTAAATGGGCCTAATCTCATGGGTCTTATAAGTATCAAATGGGCCACACCAATTGGGCCCCATATGTACATCAAATAGGCCTTAACCCATAGGCCTTAACACATCTCAATGGGCCTTAACCCATGGGCCCCTAATACATCTAACGGGCCTCGACCCATGGGCCCTACATATATATCAAAGTGGGCCTCAAACATGGGCCATAAGTGCACAGAATGGCCTCATAACATGGGCCTTACATCCACATCAAAGTGGGCCCCAACAGACTACCATAGATGCATTAAGATAGGCCTCATAACATGCCAAGGTGGGGTCTACTTGGACTATGGATCTGGCTCATTCTTTATGCTCATGCCATAAAATGGGCTTTCCAAATGGATGGATGGATTGGATGCAACCCATACATCATGGTGGGGGCCCACATGAAGGCCCACTATCATGTATATTATATATAATATATATAAACTATATATAGTATATATATACAATATTACATATAATAAAATATTATATATATATATATATATATATATATATATATATATATATATATATATATATATATATATATATAATATTTTCACTTTTCACTTTTTTTTTTCTTTTTCTTTTCTTTCCTGACACAATAGAGGTGGGTCCCAAGTAGGGCCCACCATTAGAGTATTATATAACATATATTATATTATATATATATATATATATACACACACACACACACACACACACACACACACACACACACACACACACACACACACATATATATATACACATACACACACATACACCATCTCACACGTGGGGTAGGTCCCACCACCAGATCACACGTGCCTCAAGGTGGGACCCACAACTCTCTGGATGTTTAAGAGATAGAGAGAGAGAGAGAGAGAGGTAGAGAGAGAGATATAGAGAGAGAGAGGGCACGTGGTCCCTTTTCACTTTTTTTTCTTTTTCTTTTCTTTCCTGACACAATAGAGGTAGGTCCCAAGTAGGGCCCACCATTAGAGTATATATAATATAATATAATATATTTAATATATAACATATATTATATTATATATAATATATAGATTATATGACGTCTAGGTGTAACGTCCAGGTCGTCCAAAGGCCTGGACCGTCACTTGCATTCAAGATGGGTCTCACACGTGGGGTGGGTCCCACGTGGCATGCATCATGGTGGGCCCACGTACATGGACGGATGGTGGAGATGGTGCGCAAGCCACCCTCACTAGGGGCCATACCAAGGCCCCCAGTGTTGAAATGAGGTATCTTTCACTCCATTTGCCACTCGAGCTGGGGCCCACCATTGAAACCAGGGACCCCTACTCAATATGTCAATGAGCTATTGGTCAGAGTGTAGAAGTGGGCCCCACGGGGACATGGTCCACCGTCCAGAATGGTGGACGGTTTGGATAAGGCACATACATCATGGTGTGGCCCACCAAATTGGACGGACTGTCGTGGATGGGTCCCATGGACCCCATGACCACAGCGTTGAAAGGAGGTATCTCCACTTGGACTGCCAGTTTGAGCTATGGATTTGGGTGTACGTTAGCACCCCTGCTAGGGATCGAAACTAAGACCTCAAGTGTTGCAACGAGGTATCTCCACTCAGTGTGTGGCCCACCGGAATACATGCATCGTGGTGGGGCCATCTAAATGGAAGGGCGGTGCAGATGAGTCCCATGGACCCCACGCTAGTCACACTCATGTTAGCACACACCCATGTCAGTACACACACCATGTTAGTACACACCCCAGGTCAGTACACACTCCATGTTAGCCACTTCAACAGGGATCGATACCAAGACCCAGCGTGGAAACGTGGCATCTTTCACCCGGTTTACTACCTGAGCTATGGGGTTGGGTGGGCCCACGTCAGATCACACTCCACTGGCAGCCAACCCCACTATAAGCCACCTCAAGGTGGGTTCCCTATGGATGGTTGGGATGGTATAAAAAACATCATGATGCGTCCCACATAGATGGGGTCCACCGGTAGATGGCATGGATGACATACACACATTAGGTGGGCCATAATCATAGAAGGAGAGAGAGAAAGAAAGAGAAAGACACCGACAAAGATGGATGGGCCCTGCCACTATGGGCCCCTCTTTGTTACAAAGCCTACATCACTACATGTGGCCCTTAAATCAAACAAATGTATAAAAATAAAAATCCAAAAATCATCCACTGACTTCTTCTTGCACCCTTGACTTCCTTAGCTCCTTAGCGTCGATTCTAATGGAGGAGATGATGTTTGAATGGTTGAGATGGGAGATGAAGGGGTAGGAAAGGTGGGCCACCTTTGTTGCTTGTGAAGGCTTGAAGAGGCTCATACATATGGAGGTTTCTCTTGCTTGGAAAGGGAATTTTTGAGAAATGAAATGAGAGAGAGGGTTGTAAAGAGAGAGGAGTGATGGGTGATGGATGTGTTGATGTGGTGAGTGATGGGTGTGTAAGAGATTTTTGACTTTTGTGGCAAATATTGTAAGAAAAGTATGGCTTGTGTAAGAACTTTTTGACTTTTGGGGCTTGTTTGGGAAAGCATGAAAGGTGATGTGTACTTGACATGTACTTGACATGTTGAGATTGATGGATTGATGGATTGATGTGACAAGTTGTAGAGATTCTCTTAGGTTTTACAACGCGCGATATTTTCCTCACACCGAATGCTGGCCCATATCTCGTGACTAGGGTATCGCCTCGGCGCGCGAGTCGCGGCATCGGAACCGCGGCGACGGTGCAGTCGCTATGGTAAAGGTCTTGGATTGAGTCGACTCGGGTTGACGGCGTGTGAATCAGGATTGCGCACAAATATCGGTTAAGGGTCAAAGGTTGTCGGAATTCAACCGGAAAGACCGTGGAAGTCTATAAAATGGTACGGTTTAGAATACGAGGCTTACAGTGGCCCAGCTAATAAGTGAACCATAACTCTTAAGAAAGGTAACCTACATGTATTTAATCCATGCCGACCCCATGAGGTTAAGCTGTGTGGGCCCCACCATGACATGCGTCAAACATCAACACCATGCATTTGATGGTCCCCTTTAAATTATGGGATATCCCAAAAATCAGCCGTATACGGAACTCTAGTGGGCCATACCATCTAAAATCATGTAAAGACATGCCTAATCATATAAAAGCACTAGGTGGACCCCACATGAAATTTGGATGCATCTGAAACTTGGTATGACCCCTCATCCAAGTGGCACACACATATTGGATGGGTTGGATTTATGGACCACATCTCGGTGGTCCCAAAAAATATTTATGAATATTTTAATGGAGGGTAACCCCTCTTAACTTTTATATGTGGTGTGGCCCACACAAGTCACAGATTAACTTGATTTTTAATCTCTGGGCCCACCATGGAATGGTGCATCTGACTGGTGGGGTAGATGTTTGACATGCATTATGGTGGGGCCCACACAACTCTCCCGTCGCCTGCCCCAAATCTTGGGCCCACACAACTGATGGGGATATGACTCCTTTTTTAGATCAACCCTTAAAATGATCCATTAAAATGAATGGACGAAGTGGATCAGTAACATACATCACGGTGGGCCCCATAAATCTCAGCACTTTCTGTTCATCATTGGCCCCCAAAACTAAATCCCTTCTAATCTTCCCGCACGCGCCCATCTTCCCAAAACTCGAACCTAAAACTCTCTCTCTCACGCGCACCCTCTCCTCTTTGTCTCTGCCTCTCTCGCACACTCTCCTCTCTCTCTCTCTTTGTCTCTCTCTTCCTCTCTCTCTCTCTCTATCTCTCTCTTCCTCTCTCTCTGATCTCTCCACCCTACCGTTGCCGAACGCCCTCTTTCTCTTTCTCTGAAGCTCAGTTGAAGGCTAGCTCATTGAAGACCGTGAGATACATCTCTCTCTCTTTCTCAATCTCTCTCAATCTCAATACCGATTTAGGAATTTGGGGATTTTAGGGATTTGGGTGCGGTCTAAGATGATGATTTGGGTATTTCATTTGGGGGTTTATGCCATATAGGCTTCAATCTTTTTAACTTCAGTTTAATTCTGAGGATATTCCATCCATGGATATGGTGCATCTTTAATATTTCTTTCTGAGGTGCATACCATCTGCTACTTCCTCATTTTCATTGAAAAATTTCTAATATCTCATTTTGGTAAGAGAACTTGTTATTTTTGTTACCACAATGTGTTGTCTTGTGATGTTTAGCAGTGGTTAAGCATTGTAGATTGTGGTTTATACCATAGTGAGCATTATTTGAATGATGGTTTATATGAGTACTGTAACTATCTTAGAGTGAATGCATGATGCATTTATCATTTGAATATTTGCTTTAATGCCTCTATTGACATGATCAATTACTCTGGAGCTTTTGCAATAAATTCACTGATGGACATGTTTACAGTATTGGTTGCACAACCTATATTATCTTCTCTTTGAACCTTATTTTTGATGTTGTTTCTTTTGCTGCTCCACTTGCCAACCTGAGGTCATGTTGATGTTCGCGTTTCATTCTACAAGTTTGTCACATGCAAAAATCAGTTTCACAATTTGTTGAGAAATGAGTTAATGGGGCCTTTTTGATGGATAAGAGTACTGATAATGTCTTTTTTGTAATTTGAATACTAGCAGTGTGCAATTTGTAATTTTTTCAAAGTTGCTGTAAGACCCGTATCCTAATCCGCACTGTTCCGTTGATTCCTGCGACCCTTCTCGTCAAAATTCGGTAATCCGCGACTTATGGTTGACGTTGCGCACGACCGTAAGTCGTATCCTATTCATTTGAGCTGGCTTAATCCGAGACTTGTATCATTGCGACCGCACCGTCGCCGCGGTTCCAACGCCACAACTCACGCACCGATCCGATACCCAGACGATGAGATACGGACCCACGTTTAGTTCGAGCAAAAAACACCGCACATTGTAAATCCCAAGGAATCTCTACAAAGTGTCCCATCAATCACATCAATCAATCCCATCAATCACCTCTCATGTCAAGTACAAGCACCCATACTTCCTTTCTCCACAAGTCAAGCAACCACCCAAGTCAACTAACACATCACCTCACCCATCATTCACATCCATCAACCATCACCCCTTCACATCACTCCATCTCTCATTAATCACCCCTCTCTCTCTCTCTCATTTCTCAACACTCCAAACCCAAGCAAGGGAGAGCATCCAACGTCCAAGCCTTCCCATGGAGAGAAGTGCATATGTGAGGCCCACTTCCTATCTCCAAATCCCATCATCCTAGCCATCCATTTCCCATCTCCACCATCAAAGTGAAGCTTTAGGAGACCGGCTATCCAACGGACCAAGAAGATCAAGAGGTGGGTGCTTTGATGGAGTAGTTTTCATTTTTTTTAAAGATGGGCCAAGTGAGGCCAACCGATCAATGGTTTGGATCTCGCTTGGGACCCTAAGATGTGGCCAATGGCTCATCTGGATCATCAAGATCATTCCATGATGGGGCCATTCTCCATGGACCCTATCATGATGTTTACTTTCCTTGTATTGAGGAGGTCATCTAGACCGTCCATTTCTAGTGGAGTGGAATCTCCACCGTTGATCTTTTGTTGACAGTCCATATGCAAGAGGACCTTTGATGTATGATTGGATGATTGAAACCGAGGGCCCATAGTGCCGGGGTCCCTCCATCACGCGTGTCCCACTCTCCTTCTCCTTCTCCTTCTCCTTCTCCTTTTCGTTATTTTCTTTCTTTATGTATTGATGTTGTTGTGTGGCCCACTTGAATGGACCCCACCATGGAGTCATATTTTTATCTATGACTGGGACCCGCCTAGTGTGTGTTGTACCACACCATACATCCATATGGTGGCCCACCTGAGCAGGCCCACCTCTCATGGACAGACCGTCCAGCGTCTCTGGACGCTGGACGTGGAAAGAAAAGAAGACAAATTTTGACTTACTTCTAAGCCTTTGGGAAAGACCCCTTGTATGGGCCCCATCTTGATGTATGTATCCAATCCATGCCATCCATCACATTTAGAACTCCATTTTAAGCGTTGAAATGAAAGATGGGATTGATCGGAGCATTTGGTGGGCCACAGTTTTAAAAATGGTACCATCACCATTGAACTCTACCAAAACTTTTTCTACACGCTGAAAATTGGCCGATATTGGTCTTGATGGGTGTATTTTGTACTTGGGAATACAGTGGACGGAGTGGATGCACCTCAAGCGGGACCCGCATATGAAAAACTTCAGAAATTATTTTTTTCAAAAAAAAAAAAATTTAAGGAAAGCAGCAGCTTTGCTGCTGCCGTCAGAGCCGCAGGTGCTGCCTACGACCATGCAACGGGCAGGCGGACAGCAGCCCACGGCCCCCTGCCGTGGGCCCCACATAACGTATATTTTGTATCCATGCCGACCAGCTGGTGGTCCACCTTCTGAGGTGGTCCCTCCCCAAAAATGAGGCCCATCCAAGTCTCAGGCGGCCCACACCACAAGGAGCAGTGGTGATTAAACTCTACCATTTAAAATTCCTTGGGGATCCACAGAAGTTTTTGATCAAGCCGAGATTTATTTTTTTTATTCACCCAGGTCCCTGTGACCTTACAGATGGATTGGATGGATGATACACATTATAGTGGGCCCCACATGGGACCCACAGTGAGGTACACACCGTCCAGGGGACGGTGTGTGAGCGCGCGCGCGTGTGTGTAGGTGTGAGTGCGTGTGTGTGTGCGCGTGCAGGTGTGTGAGTGCACGTGTGTGTATGCATGTGTGTGAGTGCACGTGTGTGTGTGTGTGTGTGTGTATAATATTTTATATATATATATATATATATGATATTTTATATATATATATACTATAGTATATATGTGTGATGGTGGGCCTCCATTGGAACCCACCCCCCCCAGCCATGATGCATGTGTTGCATCTAAACCGCCCATTTATTTGTTGTTGTAAAATTATTTCATGGCTTGTGCCAAAATGAACCAGATCTATGGTTCAAATGGGCCACCATGGCATGTGTATAGGGCCATGTTGATCCATTTATGGCCATTCATTCAGGCCCACCTTGGTGCACATATAAGGCCATGGGATTAAGCCCATTTGGCATGTGTAATGACCATGGGTTTCGGCCCATTTGGCATAGGAAATGCCCATAGAATCTGGCCCACTTATTTTATATAAGGCCCACGGGATTCAAGCCCATTTGATATGCATGGGGCGCAAATGGAATGGCCCATTGGACATATTTAAAACTCATGTGTGTAGTCCCACCTTGATATATTTCATGGCCCATGAGTCATGGACCATTGCAATGTACATAAGGCTCCTTAGCGAGGCCCATTAATGTAGTCATTTGAAGAATGTAAGGCCCACGCAATTCGGCTCATTTGATATATCCAGGGCCCAGGGATCGAGGCCCAATGGATGTCCTTAGGGTCCATTGCAATGTACGTCTATCATGGTTCGTGAAATGATATTTATGGCAAGCCGTGCCTGGAAAACAATGTTGGTTTGACGTCCACATTGTATGTACAATGTTGGTTAAATGTACGCATTGTAGCTCTCTTTAGGGCCCATTGATAGGTCCATACCCGTTGCTATTCATTGCCTTATAACATGCTTAGAATAATCTCATGACCCATGACCATACGCATCATATGTATGCTTGATATGAGTAATGATTGAGCATAACATACGCCATTGGGCAGACCATTTATGGGGCTTGTTATGTGACTGAGCGCCCCACATGATCGCGCAGTACGCGCTGGATTGTTGCATGTATTGACAGCGTGATTTATGCATCTCGCATACGTATGACTTGATCACTGCACACCCTAGCGACATCAGGGCCGTGGCTCCACAGGTACATCGTGGATGGCCGTATTGGATACCGAAAATACATATTCTAGCACTGTGGGCACTTAGGATGTCCTTGGGTGAGAGTCCCAGAACCTTTTTGGTACCAGGAGATGCTCCAACGTCTAGACCGAGTGGATACACGAGCGCCCGAGGGCCGAATACCAGTAGGCCGCGTCTCCCACTGTGTCGTGGTCGGTTGGAAGAGGGTGTGGCCTTATCCACCTGAGTGAGAGGGCTATAAGCTAAGCTGAGTTTGACTAGCTCGTAAATGAGTCTGCTATCGACGAGCCGGGTAGGTATTGGCATACTACTGGTCAGGCGGATAGTGAGGTCTTATCCGCTTGCTTGACTGTGCAGCTAGGGAGGTGGCAGTCTCTGCGAAGTGTATTAGACCCCGGTGATATCCAAAGAGGAACTGTACTGATATACACATTTGAGGAGTACCGACTTGCTTGGATTGCATTTCGCATATGACATTTGGCTATGTAGGCCTTGCATTGCATCGGTGTGGCCGATGACATTCATATCTCGCATCATGCCTTGCATTACATAGCCTTGGTATATTCATGGACTTACCACATACTTTCGCATTGTTCTGATATTGTACACTTGGCGTTTGCCTTACGCACACACTTACACCACCCTCTAAGCTTTTGTAAGCTTATGCACGATAGTTGCGTGCAGGTAGCGTTGGACGACAGCAGCGCTGAGACAGGAGTGCACATCAGGACCTTTTGGAGCTTTTTGATCATTTTGTACTTCCCTTTCTGCATTGTACTTAAAATTATTGTTATAGTGGATATGTGGTGATGTTGTTTTGTGACTTGGTTATGTCTGTGGTTATGCTCCTTTACAAAAAAAAAAATTCATTCTGAAAATCCTCCTTGTAGGATCCCAGGATCGGAATCTGGCATTAGATTATCAGAAGCCGAGAATGGGGCACTACGGAGGCTGTCGACACCGAATTCGGCAATCGGGATTCATGTGAATCCGATTTTCGGGTTTGGGGCGTGACAGAAGTTTATATAGGTAATAAGGGGGCTGACACGCCTAGGGTTAAGCTCTCCAAAACTTCTCTTTTCTCCTTCTTTTCCTCTTCCTCCTTCTCTTGCCAGTTCTCTTCCTTTATTTCTTCTTAGTCACAGAGCCCTAGGAAAGCACTTGTATTCTTTCTTCACGTAATAGTTTGTTAGAAATGTTTGTTTACTTAACATTGTATTTCTATTCTTAGCATGAAGATAAAATGTGTATTTCTGTCGTTGCAAACCTTAATGAGCTTGTATATTACATTTTTTTATCTTGACTTATTCTTGTGATTAGTTAGTTTATAGTTGTGACTTGTAATTTATAGATTTGTAAGTTAGATAATTAATTACTCGTTTGAGGATTTCTATGGGGCCATACATAAATATGGTGTGTTTTTTGTGGCATAGAAATCACTCAAATTATCTCATTTTGGATAGTTCAAGGTTAGATGGATAGTATGCTTTCATATAATCTATTTAAATATTCATGCCTGATCCGCGGTCCATCTCCTCATTTCTCTTTAGATATGTTTCTTTCGTTCCATATCCAATGCTAAATATCTTTACATTGCTTTAGATATTTGGCATCAGAATATAACATAAGATCAACTTATTTGGAGAGGCTTGGGGAGATGCTGTCAGATTTTCAGCGTAAACGTTTAAATGGAAATATGAAAGTATTACAATCTATCCAACCTTGGATGAGTAATTAATTTAGGATTTAATTATATTAGCATAGAAAATATTGGAGTAGACCCGGATGTGCGTTAGAGCTATCCGAATGTTGAGCGGGGGTCTCTAGTAGGTGGGAATCGCTGTTATGACCATGATGAGTTGTCCATTTCATATTGATAGCATTGGAGTGGTCTGGCCATTTGGACAAGCCATGTTTGTATTTACTCGAAATTGATGAAACAGACCCAGATGTGTGTCGAAGTTATCTGGGTATTGAGCGAGGGTCCCTAGAAGGTGGGTGTAACGCCTTAAAAATTGGGAGTCAAGCAAAGCTCAACTCCCGAGTTCCAATGCATCACTTATGCAACATAAATTATGATGATTATTATGAGTGCATTCGAACATGAGTAGGATTATACTAAAATAGCATATCATACTCCAGGGATAGCTAAGTTGAGCAAGCGAAAGATTATGATAGATATATATATATATATATATATATATATATATATATATATATATATATATATATATATATATATATATATATATAAAGTATATAAGTGTTTCACAACTTCCAGAGTATGAGTATGTTACCAGGCTGAATATATACATATATGTTTCAAAATTTATAAATGATCAAAGTGTAAATGTCCAACTAATCCATAAGTCTCTGCTCATCGGTATGAGATCTATATAGATCCACCTAATAGATAAACGTAGTAAAATCCTTTCTCCTCACCTACAAAGTCTAACTCTGCTGTATAGACCTCGCCACCACCTGCATCTAAACCAGAGTCTGGGTGGTGTTTTAAAACATCATCCCAGGTGATAATGAGTAGCTAATTCAGTAAAAATATAAAGCAAAGGTTAACATGTTATTAATTCAGTTAAGCAATAATGATAAATCAGTACAACAATCAGGTCCTAATTACTCTTGTTAATGCAAGAATGGTATGCCTATAATGATGTATGCCCTCGCCTACACTCCCTCAGCGACATCATCTCACAATCGTGCATGCAACAATTCCTGTAAACATGCACTTTCTCACCAAAGCACCATGCAATGCGATGCATGATCGTGTTAGCCAAGTTCTTAATTAAGTCTATTTATACAAAAGGTTTGGGAAGCTAAGGCACCTCCATTTATATCATTACCCAAATAATGATCCATCCAGGGTCGTCAATCCTAGTTAATCACATACGATAGGCAATTTCTAACTCGTTACGGAGAAGCTCATCACCGTCAACGTAGGACTAGTTATACTCGAGGTCACTACAGAAAGGTCACCTTAGCGTAGTCCTAGTGTATACTCGAGGTCACTCCACTAACGCCCTACCAACTGGCAGTTTATTTTCGAAGGCTCTTCACCAACCCGACTGGGGACCATAGCCAGGCTGCGCCAGTGTAGGTCGATAGCTCGAATGTAGTGTCCCATACCACCGTATTCGGCTCACGAGTTTAGGTTGCTCACTGGTCACTACGGGGAGGCTCGTCATCCTAGCGTAGGCCGACAGCTCGACCACGGTGTCCCATACCACCATGCCCAGCTCATGCAGCTTATCGGATTGAGGTACCATGGTTAAAATAGGTCTTTACATTGGTAAGGGGTACCTTAGGTTCAAGTAGTAGCGTCCATATATGGTGAACATACATTGGGCCAATTGGGTTACTTGACAAGCTCAACTAGTACGAGCGTTTATTGAATAAATCAACATGGCACGCATGTGCACTCCTCGTAGCCTAGCCACTGTTAATAATCAGCGTATGATTTGGATTCCTTGAGCATATCCGTCGAGGCTAAAACAGTTCGGCCACCGTTCGTAAACCATTACCGATTGCCTGGACTGTATCATAGCCCCAATCACACTTCAAATACAATAGACATTCATTTGTGCTAGTCAAAATAGCATGTAGTAACCAATTCAAATATAAATCTCATATAAGCATTTTAACGAACACATAGAGTACATATTATCATATATAGGCATTCATCCATAAATCACGTAGTAGCAAGATAGACTACATAAAGAAAACTGTAACTATAGACAAGGTAATTGAGAATCCCATCTCAATGGCCTCATTAAATACATTTCAGCAAGCATTTACTCATTCATGCATTTTATCAAACACTTAGGCTACCCTTTACCCAATATATGAACTAGATTAGTTATGACATATATTATAACAAATCATCATGCATAGTGATCGTAATACCGGTGACAACCATGAATCCTACATTTACAGTCATGATGAACACAAATCATCATTTCACATTCATTCCATCATTTCAACAAATACATAGAATGCATCTATTCAACATAGTTCACATATGTATAATAATACAAAGCATCGTAAGTAGGATCATATGACAGTAATCTAGTCAGACATAAATCATTAGCTGACATTGAAAGCCTTGAAAACCATAACTTAATCATTTATAGTTCGCACCTTTCACCTGTAGACTGGAAATAAACTCAGTTCGAACACTAACTCTTTGTTCACGGCACAACGGCAGCCTATAGTATGAAATAGGTTAGTTATTTTACCATTTACTCTATTTGAATCCCTAAAATAGATTAGGGTTAGGATTTCTTAAATGAAAATGGAATTAGAATCACCGGTATAGCGATACAGAAGTGGTGGTTAAGCACGTGAAGTGGTGGGATTGAATCCGAGGAACAAACCCTCACTCTTTCTCTCTCTCACTTTCTCCTTCTCTTTTCTCTCTCTTCTCTCTCCTAGGATTTGAAATTCTATGAAATGAGAGAGGGATGGGTAAAGACCTTATATAGGCCCAGAACTGATGAAAATGGCCTCAAGGCCATGATATACTTAGGTTATAGCCAAAGAGTGACTGTTTCGATCCAACGGATCTGATCTAGAGGCACCCTTTTTGCGTACGATCAGGAGTAAGCCCTCTGATGATGGATCTATGCCAGGTTAAGATCTCGGTCCGATTAGATCAGTGGATCGGCCGCGGGGGACCAGTTTCAATTCAACAGTTACCGTTACTCGATAAGGACTACAATTACACTGACATGTGTTAAATTTTTTTCTTGATCTGAGGGTGTAATTGGGTCAGATTCTGACGGTTTAAATCCTTAGATTTGTCCTGCAAGTGAACAACTCAATTCACTTTCAGTTCATTTCCTAAAGATATTCGCGTTTCTCACACACTTCGATCCAGGATTAATTTGTAGGTTTCTGGATATTATTTAAACTTAATTTTTGAGATGACTATCAAGCCTAGTAAGACGGTTATAACCATATAGTTTCATGAGAATCGGACTTTCGACGGGCGGTCCAGGTCCGATATGGAGTTTCAAGATGCTCTCGAAAGCAACTAAGTTTTAAGATTGCTCTTAGATTTTTAATTAATATTGATTTAGTGATTTTAAAGGTTTTGAGCCTTATATTTTATATAAAAGGTGGTTCAAGCTAATTCTACTGATTATTTAGTTTAGTACTTAACTAAATTATATCCTAATTACGACATAATAAAGTCTTAGGGCAGTTCTATGCCCCTTTCTGGTACTTTTAATTAGTACATTATTTTAATTATTTTTTTAGTAGTTCATCATCAAGTATACTTCATCTCTACCAAATTTTATTAAATTTTGTATTGTAAAAAAATTCTAAAAATTCTAGAAGCAGCAGCTATCCAAACTAATAATTTTTGGATAGTTGTCACAACAACCTATATTTAACTATATTAAAATTTTTATTATATTTTTTACTTATTTATATATAAAACTAGACTTATCAAGCTTCAATCTATCATTTAAATCACCTAAGTCAGAGTTATAACGAGAGAGATATGACTTTTCAAAGTCGAATGAAAAAACTATAGAAAATGACAGAACATGGGCCGGCTAGCCAGCTCTATGGCGAGGCCTTGCCGTTTCGACGATGCCATCGATGAAAAAAACCTAAACCTATACTTATAACCTATAACCTATAACATATAACCTAAACCTAAACCTAAACCTTAATCTATAACCTAAACCTAAACTTATAACCTTAACCTATAACCTAAACCTAAACCTATAAGCTAAATCTAAATCTATTCTCAAATCCCAAAACCTATACTTATAACCTAAACCTAAACCTTAACCTTAACCTATAACCTATACTTATAACCTTAAATTAAACTTATAACCTTAACCTAAACTTATTCTCAAATCCCAAAATCTAAACTTATAACCCAAACCTAAACCTAAACCTAACCTTAACCCTAAACCCAAACCTTAACCTATAACCTAAAACCTAAACCCAAACTTAAACCCAATCCCGAACCCGAACCCGATTTCTTAAACCTAAACATATAACCTATACTTATAACCTTAACCTAATCCTAAACCTAAACCTAAACCTTAACTCATAACCTTAACCTAAACTCATAACCTTAACCTAAACTCATAACCTTAACCTAAACTCATAGCCTTAACCTAAACCTATTCTTAAATCCCAAAACCTATACTCAAAACCTAAATCTAAGCCTTAACCTAAACTTAAACCTATACTTATAACCTATAACCTATAATTTAAACCTAAACTTAAATGTTAATCTATAACCTAAACCTAAACTTATAACCTTAACCTAAACCTATTCTCAAATCCCAAAACCTATACTTATAATCTAACCTAAAGCTTAACCTTAACCTATAACCTATACTCATAACCTTAACCTAAACTTATAACCTTAACCTAAACCTATTCTCAAATCCCAAAACCTATACTTATAACCTTAATCTAAACCTAAACATATACTTATAACCTATAACTTATAACTTAAACCTAAACCTAAACCTTAACCTAAACTCATAACCTTAACCTAAACTCATAACCTCAACCTAAACCTATTCTCAAATCTCAAAACCTATACTCAAAACCTAAACTTAAGCTTTAACCTAAACATAAACCTATATTTATAGCCTAAACCTTAACCTATTAACAAAACCTAAACTTATAACCTTAACCTAAACTCATAACCTTAACCTAAACCTATTCTCAAATCCCAAAACCTGTACTTATAACCTAAACCTAAACCTTAATCTATAACCTAAACCTAAACTTATAATGTTTACCTAAACTTATAACCTTAATCTAAACCTATTCTCAAATCCCAAAACCTATACTTATAACTTAAACCTAAACCTAAACCTTAACGTATAACCTAAAACCTAAACTTATAACCTTAACCTAAACTTATAACCATAACCTAAACTTATTCTCAAATCCCAAAACCTATTATATATAACCTAAACATAAGCCTTAACTTAAACCTAAACCTATACTTATAACCTATAACCTATAATCTAAACCTAAACCTATTCTCAAATCCCAAAACCTATACTCAAAACCTAAACCTAAGCCTTAACCTAAACCTAAACCTATACTTATAACCTATAACCTATAACCTAAACCTAAACCTAAACCTTAACTTATAACTTAAACCTATACTTATAACCTAAACCTAAACTTATAACCTTAACCTAAACTCATAACATTAACTTAAACCTATTCTCAAATCCCAAAACCTATACTTATGACCTAAACCTAAACCTTAACCTATAACCTAAACCAATTATTAAATTCTAAAACCTATACTTAAAACCTTAACCTAAACCTATTCTCAAATCTCAAAACTTATAAACTAAACTTAAGCCTTAACCTAAACCTAAACCTATACCTATAACTTCTAACCTAAACCTAAACCTAAACCTAAACCTTAACCTATAACCTAACCCTTAACCAATAAGCCTAATCTCAACTCCCTAACCTAAACCTAAACCTAAACTTATACCTATTCTAAATTTCCTAAACCTATAACCTAGCCTAATCTTTAGGCTATTTCCATAAACTGACTCTAGTCTTTTCCTTGTAGAGATGGATAAGAGTTGTATGTGAGCTAAGAACAGGTTTGGCTCAGAGTATAAACAAGGGATTCTAGAGTTCATAGAATTTACGCGAAATTGGACAGATTCAAGGAATAGGATTAGGTGTCCATGTTGAAAATGCAAGAACATGATATATAAGACTTTAAACAAAGTAGAGAACGATTTGTTCATAGTTGGGATTGACCAGGGTTACACTTGGTGGATCCATCATGGAGAAGATATGACCCATAGAGTTGAGGCCACTGAAGTCAACGAAGACCCAATTGTGCCAGATGACTAGGATGAAGACGTTAACGAAATGCAAGATATCATAGGTGATGTGTTCAGGGGAATAGTTACGGATACTGATTTTACAGTAATAAGCAGTAGCCAAGATATTCCTCTAATGGGTGATGTCGAATCAGAAAAGTTTAGTAGGTTGTTGAAGGATGCGCAACATCTACTTTATCAAGGGTGTGAGAACTTCTTCAAGTTGAATTTTCTTACAAAGTTACTTCATTTGAAGACAATAAATCGTTGGAGTAACAAATCGTTCGACATGTTGCTTGAGTTGTTGAAAGAAGCATTACCAGACGGTGAGACATTGCCTAAGTCTCATTACGAGGCAAAATCCTTGATGTGAGACTTGGGCCTTGGTTACATCCTCATAGATGCATTTATAAATGATTGTTTATTGTATTGGAAAGAGCATGAAAAGGTTGAAGAGTGTCAAAAATGTAGAGAGTGTAAGTGGAAGTATGATAAAGTGGGGCGTAAAAAAATCTCATAAAAGGTGTTTAGGTACTTCTCATTGCAACCCAGATTGGAAAGATAGTTTATGTCTCGTAAGACGGCTGAAGATATGAGGTGGCATAAGGAAAAATGTGTTCACGATGATAGTACACTGAGGCACCCTGCGGACTCTGAAGCCTGGTAAAATTTTGACAAACAACATGATTAATTTGTAGAGGATTCTCACAATGTTCGATTAGGTCTCGCAAGTGATAGTTTTAATCCATTTGGTAATATAAGTAGCTCGCACAGTATGTGGTCAGTGGTACTTATGCCCTATAATTTACCTCCTTGGTTGTGTATGAAGGAGTCATTTTTCATGATGTCATTGCTTATTCCTGGACCCAGGTCACTTGGGAATGACATTGATGTGTATTTGCGACTGTTAGTAGATGAGTTAAACGAGTTATGGAGTTAAGACACATTTGCAGGACAAACATTTCGATTACATGCAACGGTCTTGTGGACAATAAATGACTTTCCCGCGTATGAAAATTTATCTAAGTGAAGTACGAAGGGCAAGTTGGCTTGTACTACATGTGATATTGAGACTTTTTCATTGTCATTAAAGCTTGATAAAAAAATGTGTTATATGGGCCATCGTCACTTCCTTCCGAGTGATCATAGTTGGCACAGGAAGACGATGATCTTTGATGGCAAACAAGATCATAGGCCACCCCCGAAAGAGCTATCTGGAGAAGATGTGATACAACAACTGAGTAACATTAGAGAAGTTAAATTTGGTAAGGCATTGCACTTGAAGAAGAGGAAATGTACAGTATTAGATTATAACTGGAGGAAGAAGAACATCTTTTTTGAGTTGCCCTATTGGAGTGATCTGAAATTACGACAGAACTTGGATGTCATGCATATTAAGAAAAATATATGTGATAATGTTTTCGAAACATTGATGAACATAGAGAAAAAATAAAAGACAGTTTCAAGACTCGATTGGATTTATAAAAAAATGGGTTTAAGGAAAGAGTTACACTTGCAACCACATGAAAATCTGTATACTATACCAGCAGCTTACTACACGTTGACAAAACTAGAGAGAAAGCGTTTATGTGAATGGATGAGATCAGTGAAGTTTTCCGATGGGTATGCATCAAACATATCTCGGCGCGTAAACGTTACGAACTGTAAGGTAACAAGAATGAAAAATCATGATTGTCATGTCCTTCTGCAACGCCTACTGCTAGTGGAGCTGATTGACTTGGGGATATTATTTAAGGATTTTTGTTTGAAATCATTGAATCTAGATGTTATTAAACGACTGGAGAGGGACATGTCGTAATCCTTTGCAAACTTGAAAGAATATTTTCATCTGCATTTTTCGATGTCATGGTACACCTAGTGATTCACTTACTGCACGAGGTGAATCTTACAGGCCCAATACAATATTATTTGATGTATCCGATCGAAAGGTGGTAGAACCTATTAAAATTTTTATTCATTCTGTAAACTACATATATCCATATTTTCATACTCTTTACATAATGGTTTTATGTACAGATACCTTCACACTC
Source organism: Magnolia kwangsiensis (assembly GCA_037074715.1). Classification (NCBI taxonomy): domain Eukaryota; kingdom Viridiplantae; phylum Streptophyta; class Magnoliopsida; order Magnoliales; family Magnoliaceae; genus Magnolia; species Magnolia kwangsiensis. Next base: position 93,485,995 of record CM073585.1, read on the forward strand.
AAACGATTTGTGAGGAATAAAGCATGCCCGGAGGGATCCATAGCTGAAGCGTACATTGATAATGAGTGCCTTACATTATGCTCCATGTATCTTTATGGCATAAAGACTAAATTCAACCGAGAAAATCGGAATGCTGATGAAGGGCAGGAGTATGAACAAGGACTCATATCTATGTTTACACATAACATTCGTCCTTTACGATCCCCGACTTTTCAGGATATGGACCTTAGGAATCTAACAAAGGGGAGGTAGTATGTGTTGCATAATTGTGAAGAAATAGAGTCATACTTTGAGTAAGTCTTCCATCGATTATTATTTTCTCTACATACGACGATCTTAATTTTTCTTATTGATGACGTGTCATTTATGTGTAATGAACACATAAACGAGATGAAGTCCAAATTTTCCACAAGTTATGATCGAATGCATCAAGATCAGTTTCCAGAATGGTTCACAAAACTTGTAAGATTTCACATTGTATCTCACCACACAGAATTTTTATTGTGTTGTACATTATTTGAACCTAAGAAAATTCGTAAATAATTACATTCTGTACATGATAATAGATGAAGATGTTGCGCACGAGAAACTCTGCGAATACATCTGATGCAATATACTCGCTAGCATATGGCCTTGACGGACGTGTATCTAGATATACAGGTTGTATTGTAAACGGGATTCGGTTCTACAACAAATAACGTGAGAAGTATAGAACCACACAAAATAGTAGGGTGGTTGTGAAGGGAACGAATGAGGAGGATGAAATTGACTTTTTTGGCGTTTTGACGAATATTATTGAACTGAATTATTATATGAGAAAGTGAGTGTACTTATTTAGATGTGATTAGTGAGACATTGGAAATAAGAAGTTGGGAATACAGACTGACAACTACATTATGAGCATAATTTTATCTAGGAAGTGGTTTAAGGACGATCCAATTGTCCTCGCTAGCCAAGACGAACAAGTATTTTACCTTGCTAACACCAAGTTAAGCGGCTCTTGGCACGTGGTGAAGAAAATAAAGCCCACGAACGTATTTGACATTCCCATACCAGAAGTTGAAGATAGCGAGGACGGGGAAAATGACACATCTAGGGTTGAACAAGCATATTAAGAAGACACACCATCTGGGGATATGAGGACTTATTCAAGTATTGATATTGATGTGGTGTAATTGGATAGAGATGATGTGCCACTTGATCATGTTGATGCCTCAATAGTACATGACATTGTTAGAGATGATAACAGTTTCATTAAGGGATCCATTACAGACAATGAAGAGGAAATACTGATCAACGATAGTGATGGTGAAGAAGAAATAGTCCTAAGCGATAGTGATACACATGACGATTATTAAATATACACATGATTTACATGTCATTTTTCAATTCGAATATGTATATTTAATATATGACAATGTGTAATGGAATTTTCAAGGATTATAGATTAAAATTTACAGTTTTATTATATTATGCTTGCATTATAGTGTAATAGTCTAATCATATTTTAATCATCTCTCTAAGCATAAGTACAAATGCATTGTACCGTCAACACTACTTGTATAATGTTTTAGTATATTCCACTTGTATTGACATTGTTTAAATTTATAAGTTCGTAGCTAGCATATATTCAGTGATGACACTAGGTGGGAGAGCACATCGTTCGCGCACTGGATCTACCCCTTCTACACATGATGTAACGGAGTCAGCATTGTCGTCACATGTTGCATCGCAGACGTCTGATCCCTTAGTTACACATACACCGGGCACTGCATGTAAGTCTAGACATATATTTCTTTTAATAACTTCTGTTTATATTTAGACTTATATATTTCTTTTATAATAACGTCGTCGACTAGCCGACGAGGACCTTGACCCACGCGTGGGTTGCTTTTAGAGTGACTTACGCATGAGGGTAGGATGACGGTAGAGTTCCCACAGGACTGTATTAGACATGTTGGGAACAATGACATGTTGTTTATGTCAGAGGTTGGTATCTTATGTCGATCTCTGATCCCCCCACTACCTCCCATTGGGCAGATGTGACAGATGATGTGCGGTAGCTCATCTGTCAATGCCTTTAGGTAAATTTTAGTAAATTAATATTTTTTTTATAAAAGTTCATTTACGATTAAGTTATTTTCTTAATAAGTTTATTGCCTTAATCTATTATTTATGAAACTGCAGGACAAATTTGACTTGAATTTGAATGTTCCACACATTTTTCATACCGTTGACGACATGATCAAGGAGCGGTTCAAGGATTATCGCAATAAGTTACACCAGCGGTACAAGCGGTACGCAAACCACGAGGAGGCCGCACAGTCCGTACCGCCGCACGTGACCCATGAGGACTGACAGATACTCTGTGATAGGTTTTCGGCTGATTCTTTTTAGGTAATATTTACATATTTACGATATCTTAACGTAATAATTAAATTCACAATTAATAACAATATATTATGAATAATGTGTTCAGTAGAGGAGCAAAATAAATTTTGACAATAGGAGAAAGTTAGAAGTGAACCACGTAGCTGTTTTAAAGTCATTTGTACGATTTCGTCAAGATATGGTAAGAAATTACTAGTAATTATTACGTTTATATATTCTTTTCATACATTTATATTAATTATATTGTCCTTTCGATTGCGTAGTAAGATTCCGTCATTGGCCAATAACCCGGACCAGTAGACTTGTATAGAGGGACTCACTGTCGGCAGGTAACGGGATCTTGGGTACATCGTAGAGCCAGCGAGATCTGGATAAAAATTCTTATATTGTAAAATTTAATTACATTAAATTATAATAATATCATTTATTATGAAAATTCATATGTTTTCATTACAGGAAGAGATGAACACCTTACGCAACCAGTTCACTCCCGATGGTACTCAGCGGAACCAGAGATCCTGAGTCAGGTGCTTGACACCCGTTCTATATATGTGCGTGGGCTTGGCCATGGTGCCAAGCTCATGACACCCGCTAGAGCTGCCTACAGCCGATCCATCGTCGTTGGTGACAGCACCATACACCGAGCTGATATCGTAGAGAGAGAGGCTCAACAACTATGAGTCATCGTCCATGAAATCAGAGAGGAGCTGGACAGGCAGGAGGAGCAGGAGAGGAAGATGATGGAGGAGCTGGACAGGTAGAGGGAGGAGCAAGAGAGGAAGATGATGGAGGAGCTGGCGAGGTAAAGGAAGGAACAAGAGAGGAAGCTGGAGTAGATGCGGGTGGAGCATGAGCGACGGATCATAGAGATGTTTCAGGCTCTCGCTGCACCCATACCCATCGATGCCTCACCACATCCGCCTTCATCTTTGTGATTTTTATATTTTTATTTATTATGTTAAGCTTATATGTATTTATGTGTGAATGAATGTGATGTGGATAAGATTGTTTGTGTTTGGATAAATATAGTTTATGTTTGAATGAATTTACTAGTTTGGGTTTAGATGGATGTGAATGTGAATATGATGAAATATGTTATATAACAGGTGTATATCAGGATGAATATGATGAAATATATTTTAATATGTGTATATCGGGAATTTTGTGCGGGGATATTTTTTTTTAAAAAGGAGACTTTTACCTATGAAACTTATCGTAGGTAAAAGTTCTGTAAATATTTTTAGCGACGAAAACAGTCGTCGCTAAAACGTTTTATGTATTTTTAGCGACGAAAATATTCGTCGCTAAAAGTCTTGTAATAAATTTTAGCAACGAAAAGTATTGTCGCTAACAGTTTTATATGTATTTTTTAGCGACGAAAACTATCGTCACTAAAAGTTTTGTACTAAATATCAGAGATGAAAACTATCGTCGCTAAAAGTTTTGTACTAAATATCAGTGATGAAAACTATCGTCGCTAAAAGTTTTGTAATTATTTTTTAACGATGATAACTATCATCGCTAAAAGATTTGTATGTATTTTTTAGCGAGGAGAATAATCGTCGCTACAAGTTTTGTAATTAGTTTTAGCAACGAATACTATTGTCGCTAAAAGGTTTATGTATTTTTTTAACGACGAAAATATTTGTCGCTAAAAGTTTTGTAATAAATTGTAGCAACGAAAATTATTGTCACAAAAAATTTTATGTATTTTTTAGCGACAAAAATATTTGTCGCTAAAGGTTTTGTCATTATTTTTAGCGACGAACATATTCGTCGCTAAACATTTTATGATTATTTTTAGCGACGAATATATTCGTCGCTAAAAGTTTTGTAATAAATAATAGCGAGAAAAACTATCGTCGCTAAAAGTTGTGTAAGTATTGTTACCTACGAAAAAAAGTATTATTAGCGACAAAAAAAGTCGTCGCTAAAAAGCTTGCCTTTGCCGAGGATTTAAATTTTTCGTTGATAAAAACCTATTGCGTCGATTTTTTAGTGACGAATGTAGCGACGAAAATTTTTGTCGCTAAAGGTGGGATTTGTTGTAGTGCCTTTCTCTTCCTCTTCCAAGCCCGACAACCACCCACCACAATCACCCTCTCCTCCTCCTCCTCCTCTCTCTCCTCTTCACTCCCTCCCTCCCTCATCTCTCAATCCAACTCAGTGCCAACTCGACCCAACTCGGTACTGTTGATCGGATTGGACTCAATCCGGATCAGTCCAGGCCAGATCGAACTTGAATCGAGTCAGGTATGCTGGACTGGGTAACGAATCGAATCGAGTTCAAGTCAGGCCTATTTCAAAACCAGATCGAGTCGAGTCCGCCCTAACTCGGTCCGACTTAACTCGAAGCCCAGCCCTACATTTGGTTCATGGTGCACCTCATTTAAAAGAAGTCGTGTCACTGTAAACTTATCTCTTTGTTTGGCGTATACAAGAGCTTCCTCATGATCTGAGTAGTATCTGTGATTCACCATTATTAGGTGTTGGCCTACAATTCATCACCGATGTCGGAACACGAATAGGCTGACTATGAGTTCCATTTTCGATTTGTTGCTACTCGCCATTACGAACACGCGTCCGTTTGAAGGCTTCTATCATATGGTTGATCATTACAATCCTTGCATGACTTGCAGATTCTCCTGTTACACTGCCTCGAACACCGTTGTTGTCAAAAAGTAATCCCCTGCAACATCATCCATGTGATTGTTGCCCGAACCTTAGTTAGATGCTATTAAGTTGAGGAAAAGACTCGCTCCGATACCAACTGTTGTTGAGAAGAGTATGAAATAACTACAAAGAAAATCACTGTCTTTCTTAAGTAATAAAGGCCTAGTTTTTTAAATCGACAAAAAATAAATAAGAGAAGAATCTAATATTTCTATTAAATAATATTTAATGCATACATTTTCTCTATTACACTAAAAAATAAAATCCTAATTTATAATCACAAAAAATAATAAAATTCTAACTGTAATAAAAATTATCTAAAACAATAAAACTCATTTAAAACCTAGTTCGTCCAAAAGGAAAAACTATATAAACATTATTAAAGAAGTTATTTAGAAGCAATTAAAAAAAAAAAATCTTAAAATTTCAAAAATAAAGAAATAAGATAAAAATTAAAATTTTCTTTTTTAGATTTTTAATTAAACTAAAAAGTAAAAACGTGCGTTTTCTCACTAAGTAGACATATGCGGCCCACCATGTGCGTCAGTTGACATAAAATATTCCAGTCAAGATTAATGGAACGTGCAGTTACTATTGATCTTTACGTTTCAAACGTCAATTTCTTTCCAAGCAAACCAAAAAAAAATGAAAAAAGGTTGGCCTCCCTGACGTGTGTGGACGATTACGCTACAGATCGCCTGGTGGAACAGTCCCAGCCCTGCCAAAGTTTGCCCATTGATGGACGGTCAGGAAGAGAACAGGATCGCTGTCCAACAGGTCTCTGACACGTATTCGGTCCCCTCACACGAACGGGGGAACGGATTGGCTACTCCCCATGACACCAGACATTGGCTGGTGGTCAGTGCTCTGTGGGGCCCACCATGATGTATGTATGTCATCCATGCCGTCCATCTATTTTTATATCTAATTTTATGATATGAGAAAAAAAATGAAGTATATCTCAATCTCAAGTGGACCACATTACAGGAAACAGTGTTGAATGAATTTTAACCATTAAAAACGTTTTGGGGCCATAAAAGTTTTGGATCAAGCTGATATTTGTTGTTTCCCTTCATCTAGAACTTTATGACAAATCAACAGATTGGATGTCAAATAAAAAATACAGTGGGCCTTAGGAGTATTTTAATGGTGAAAATCCATTCATTAATTTTCTCCTGTGGTGTGGCCCACCTAAGATTTCTATTACTATAATGTTTTGTATCAACCCATAAAATGATCTTTAAAAATTGATGAACGGAATGGATGAAACACCTACATCATGGTGGGGCCCACAGAGCACCGACCACCAGACACGGGGCTGGTATCAGGGGGAGTAGCCAATCCGTCTCCCACGAACGGCCCCTCAGTAATCATTCTTCCGCTGGCCAGTCCCAGACATGCAATCCGCTTCCCACGCGGAAGTCTCCTTAGCAGCACGTGCGATTGGAAATGGCCCGGACCCAGTCACACGTGTGGACTTATCTAAACCCATATATACTCGTGAGTCGTCACTTCCACGTCCGACACTCTCTCTCTCTCTCTCTCTCTCTCTCTCTCTCGATGGGAAGTGTGGCAATCGAGTCTCCGATCAAAAAACCCGATCAAGAAGAGTACGGAGACGAAGATGAAATCTCACCCGTCGAACAGGTGCGACTGACGGTGATGAACACGGACGACCCTTCACTGCCGGTGTGGACCTTCCGTATGTGGTCCCTGGGGGTGCTATCGTGCGCCCTCATGTCCTTTCTCAACCAGTTCTTCTCCTACCGTACGGAGCCGCTCATCATAACTCAGATCTCTGTCCAGGTGGCCTCCCTACCGGCGGGGCACTTCCTGGCGTCGGTCCTGCCGCGGAAGCGGTTCAGATTGCCGGGATTCGGGACGAGGGAGTTCTCGTTGAATCCTGGGCCGTTCAACATGAAGGAGCATGTGCTGATATCGATATTCGCGAATGCGGGATACGCGTTTGGGAATGGATCGGCGTATGCGGTTGGGATCGTGAATATCATAAAGGCTTTCTATGGGAGGAACATCTCCTTCTTGGCCAGCTGGATCCTTATTATTACTACGCAGGTACCCTCTCCCTGAGTGTGAATTGCTAATGTGCGCCGGGGGATGCTGAATCCTTGTCGTTACTGTGCCGCTCTCGCTGTCACTAGCCAATGTGCGGCCGCCGAGCTGAATCATTTGTGATCACTCATTACTCATCTCTCTCTCTCTCTCTCTCTCTCTCTCTGAGTGATTCTCTAAGGGCCGGTGGGCGAGCTGAATCACTTTTTTTTTTTTTTTTTTGTTTCGTTTTGAATATTTTTTTTAATTACTCCGCAGCTGTCGCCGCGTGATTCGCTAATGTAAGCCGGACGAGCTTAACCATTGTGATTACGATGCTGTCTGCGCGATTTGCTAATGTTTCTTGGCTGATGTCTGCATGATTTGCTAATGTGCACCGAGCGAGCTGAATCCTTGCCGATAATACGCAGCTTTCTGCTTGTCCTTCGATTTTACTCATATTTGGTCCGTATCATTCCTAATTTTTCTGGCGTGCGCCGCTCTCTGGCTTTTGTTCTTACTTTCTGGAGGTCTCTTTCTCTGGTTATCTGCTAGATATTCAATCGAGTTTCGGGGTTTCGCTGTCCGGCGTGGCATAGCACCTGCCTCTCCCACTCTCTCTTTTGTTTTGCCAACACGAGCCCCGTACTTTGTATCTTCTGTCCCTTTTTCATGTTTCTGTTGCTTTCGGTGCCTCCGAAGGGCAAGGCCATCTCTCTCCTGGATTTGCTAACGTGCGCCGCTTTGGATCTCTCTACTCATTTGGTCGTTAATTTTGTTCCTTCTCGCTCGATTTTCTATCGGGGTTACGCCCCGTTCTCCGATGTTTTCTTATCGGTTTCTCTAACCTGTGCCGAATCATGAAATCGATAAACCTTTTTCCTATGTTTCACTGCATCATGGGTTGGGTTCCTTGCGATAATATTTCGTTCCGAGTTTTGTCTTTTCCACATAGGATTTCTAGATCTGGAAACGGATTGGCTACTCCCCCTGCCACCAGCTCTGTGGCTGGTGGTCGGTGGTCTGTGGGCCTACAATGATGTATGTGTTTCATCTATTCCGTTCATCCATTTTTTCATATAATTTTATGGCTTGATCCCAAAATTGAGAGGGATATAAACCTCAGGTTGGCCACACCACATGAAAACAATAGTGATTGGATATCAACTATTAAAATTCTCCTAAGGCCCACTATACTGTTTATTTGACATCCAATCTGTTGATTAGGTCATACAGGCCCAGATGAAGAGAAAAAGCATAGATCATCTTGATCCAAAACTTTTACAGCCCCTAAAATGTTTTTAATGGTCGACCCTCATTCAACATTGTTTCCTGTAATGTGTTCCACTTGAGATTTGGATATACCTCAATTTTGGATTCATAGCGTAAAATGATATGTAAAAATAGATGGACGGCATGGATGAAACACATACATCATGGTGGGGCCACATAGCACCGACCACCAGCCATTGGCTGGTGTCAGGGGAGTAGCCAACGCCTTGGCTACCCATTTCCTGTTACCATCGCTAACGTGCGCCGGTTTATGTTTTCGGCCTTTTCCGCGTGCTCTGCTAAAATCCGCCGGCCTGAAATTCAAGTGGAGACGAGATAGTTCCCATGCTTCTGTGTCTATCTACTGGTTTCGTCTCTTGGTTTGATTGTTGGGCTATTTTATTTTTTTGTCCTTCTTTACTCCGTTCTCGTTGAAGGCTTGGTGTTAACGTGCGCCCACGGTGCAGGTGCTGGGGTACGGATGGGCGGGATTGCTGCGGAAGTATGTGGTGGAGCCGGCCCATATGTGGTGGCCCAGTACTCTCGTTCAAGTGTCGCTATTCCGGTACGTTATAACCAGAAAAAATTTATACTCTGGCAGAGGGTGAAGGACAATACGCAGCTACGTACAAATTACTTTAAGATTGCACACGTGGCGTACAGGTAGTCCAATTAAACGGTTCAAATTAGATGTATCATGAACAAACAATTAAGTTTACCTGACTATCGGATTGGTGGACATTCAGTGGAAGGTTAAAAATGAAAAGTATCCAACGGTCCTATTTCTACCAACAAGTGTCCACGAATCAGTGGATAGGATTGTTCAACCAAGCTGATATTTTGATTATGATCTGGATACAGTGGCCTGCACAATATAGACGGTTTGATTTGAGTTAGTATATGCCTCGTGTACAATTTATAAGTGCCTGCGTATCAAGCGTCATTTACAGCCGGAGTATCATATAACTCCTCTTTCCATTTCATGCGTGGGAATCCTATGATAGTTCACAACCACTGAAAAGCGCCTTCCCATCCGCGCATCATAGTTATACGGAAATGTAGATCGTCCAAATACTTACTAAATTGTGGCAAAAAAAAAGAAGAAGAGAAGGTAAAGTAATATTGACTATCTGATTTTGCAATTAGAATTTGGACCGTCACGATTTAAGTTTAACCATCCACTTGAAATCCATCAATTAGACGGTTTGGATTTCTTGTGTGATTTTAGAGGCCTCTCCCGATTTAACGGTATAGATAGCCGTACATGGGTCCACGTGTGAGGATAATGGGTCGCCACCCCTTCTGGTGACCCTGCACCATGCAGCTAGCTGTGGAAAAGGTCCGTGGCCCCAATTAATGATGCATGTGCTTTATCCATGCTCATCCATTTTGCCAGCTAATTTGTTGCTCCAGGCACTAAAATGAGGTAGATCCAGAACTAATGGACCACACCGGAGAAAATGGTGGGAATTGATTGCCTATTGGGCTGCCGAAATGTTCTTATTTATTTATTTATTATTATTTTTACACACACCCTACACACTCACGCGAGTGGAATTTCACCACCTATGGGTAATGGAACCCTTGATCGGGTGTTCAAACTCCTGAGAGTCTACCACCCGAACAAGAGTAAGGACCCTCGAGAAATGTTTATTTGCCATCCAACCTATTTATAAGATCACGTAACCCTGATGAAGAGAGAATACAAATATCAGCTTGATCCAAAGCTTCTGTTGCCCCCGGGAAGTTTCCATTAGAAGGCATTGAATCCCCACCCTCTCCTGTGGTGTGGTCAAATTGAGCCTCGGATCTGACTCATTTTTGGGCTCATGCCCTGAAATGATCCGGCTAAATCGATGGACGTATGCATAAAACACATACATCATGGTGGGCCCACAAAACTTTCCAGAAGCTATTGTAAGGGGTCACCGGCAATCCGCATCCCATTTCCGGAACGTTGGTGAACTATCCGAACGGTAGTCTCTCAATGGGTCGTTTGTTGATCGGTTGGAGAATGAAAGAGAGTTTCGGTGCCGTGAATTTTTTATCGGGAAATTCTCTTACGTTGGTTATAAAACGCAAAGACTACTGTCCGTCATGTGAACGAGATCCCAACCGATTCGTTTGGTGGGCTACGCAGAGCTCAAAAACGTCACGGAACGTTTGATCACCGAACTGACTTTTGACCTTTTTTTAGGGGATCTTTTGGTTTCTACCTGCAGACGTCAGATCAAATGGTTAGCTTACGATCGTTGATCAATGCAAATTTGCGGCACTCTATATGGTGTGGGGGCCACCTGATTATCAATCAGTGACTCGACTGCATTTTGACGTATTACTTTTCGAGTATTTCTTTTTAGAGAAGGTAGGATTGGGAGTTGCATTTTCTCGAGTATTTTAAAGGGGGCCTCTGCCCACTTGCAAGTGTACCAACTTTCACTCTTTCATTGCCGACCTTTTGACTCTTTGAGCTTGCTTTGCCTCTGTCGTGACTCACGATCCCAGCATGTGTTGATTGCTAGGACCTACATACTGAGATTGTCCAATGATCGGACCCGCCCATGTTTAGTATTCTATCATTAAAGGCCACCTTAAGAAAATTAGCTTGAACTAATGATTCTGTCCATCAAATCTGCATCTTAAAATTTAGAACATTGAAAATAATCTTCAATGGCTCAGATTCAACTCAAAACATTAAAGACCAAGATCATCACCAAGGCCTACTTGTGGGATCATAGTTTATTTATAAGATTGCCTAGGCGTGGACTGCTTGAATCTTTGAATAATCAGACTGTCTCAGCATGTGGGCCCAGAGGGGCGACGCAGGAGTTTGAGTCAGGCACTTAGAAAGAGCAAGCTTATTTGATTATCTCACCATGGTATTTGTGGACATTTATTGGATGGTTAAAAATAAAAATTATCCAACAAAAAAGTGTCCATGGATAAGTGGTTAGGATTGTTCAACCAATGGGACTTTAGGGCTGTGATCTAGCGTCTTCCACACTTTATTCAGTTCAATTGAGTTACGGATGTGGCGAGTACAATTTCTGAGAGCCTGCATATCTGGCAGCCTACTTTGTCGGAGTATCAAATAACAACCCTTGTATATTTATATGTTTGCAATGGTAACCTAAAGATTTTGATTCTTTCACGCTCTTGGGGAATGACATTTTTAGATGTTGGCATTGTTTTTATAGACACATACAGCTGGCAGGATAGACTGGTTCACTGTACAGCAGTATGGTAGATAGAAGCATATATATATATATATATATATGCTAATTTTACACATTCCTCTTGTGTGTGTGTCTATATGTGTGTGTGTGGGTCCATACATCATGTGTGTCCCAGTTGGATGAGGGGTTACACTAAGTTTGAGACGCATCCAAATTTTAGGTGGGTCCTACCAAGTACTTTTATATGTTTTAGGAATGCCTTTGACATGATATTAGACGATATGATCCACCTAGTTCCTTATAGGGCTGATTTTAGGGATATCCATAGTTTTAAAGGGACCGATCAAATGCAGGGAAATGGTTCCATGCGGTTGAGTTGTGTGGGCCCCACCGTGATGCGTGTTGAACATCAACACCATGAATTTGATGGGTCCTCTTTAAATCATGGGATATCCCAAAAATTAGTCGTATAAGGAACTCAGGTGGGCCATACCATCTAGAATCATGTAAAGGCATGCCTAAAACATATAAAAGTACTTGGTGGTTCCGACCTAAAATTTGGATGCGTTTGAAACTAGGTGTGACCCCCCATCCAAGTGGGACACACATAATGGATGGACTGGATTTGTGAACCACATCTCGGTGGGCATAGCAAATGATTATGAATGTTTTAATGGGAGGATAACTCCTCTCAACTTTTGCATGTGGTGTGGCCCACAAAAGTCATGGATTGACTTGATTTTTAAGCGTGAGGCCCACCATGGAATGATGCATCTGACTCATGGGGTAGATGTTTGGCACACATCACGATAGGGCCAACACAGCTCAACCTCATGGGAAGTTCCCATGAGCTCGATCGCATGGAATCATATATATATATATATATATATATATATATATATATATATATATATATATATATATATATATATATATATATATATATAGGGAAAAGGTTCAATGCGCTCGAGTTCACGGCTCCGTCCCATGCGGTCGAGCTGTGTGGGCCCCACCGTGATGCCTTTCAAACATCTACCCCATCAGTCAGATGCGTCATTCCATCGTGGGCCTAGGTCTCAAATATCAAGTCAATCCGTGACTTGTGTGGGCCACACCACTTATAGAAGTGGAGAGGGGTCGTGCACTATTAAAATGTTCATAATCATTTTTGGGGCTCACAAAAGATGTGGTTTGCAAATCCAACCTATCCATTATGTGTGTCCCACTTGTATGAGGGTTCAGACCAAGTTTCAGCAGTATTCAAAACTCAGGTGAGCCCCACCAAGTTCTTTTATATATTTTAACGGTGTTTCACATGATTTTAGATGGTGTGGCCCACCTGAGTTCTGTATACGGTTGATTTTTGAGATATTCCATAATTTAAAGGGTACTCATCAAATGCACTGTGTTGATGGTTGACACACATCACCGTGGGGCCCACATAGCTCGACCTCACGGGAGCTCATCGTGAGCTCGAGCTCATAGCACCTTTTCCCATATATATATATATATATATATATATATATATATATATATATATATGGGAAAAGGTGCTATGAGCTCGAGCTCACGATGAGCTCCCAAGAGGTTGAGCTGTGTGGGCCCTACCTTGATTCATGTCAACCATCATCACTGTGCATTTGATGGGTCCCCTTTAAATTATGGGATATTTCAAAAATCAGCTGGAACTCAGGTGGGCTATACCATCTAAAATCATGCGAAGACATGCCAAAAACATATAAAAGCACTTGGTGGGGTCCACCTGAAATTTGCATCATTTGAAACTTTGTCTGAACCCTCATCCAAGTGGGACACACATAATGGATGGGCTGGATTTGCAAACCACATCTCGGTGGGCCCAAAAAATGATTATGAATGTTATAATGGTGCACAGCCCCTCTCAACTTCTGTACATGGTGTGGCCCACACAAGTAACGGTTTGACTTGATCTTTGAGACCTAGGCCCACGATGGAATGGTGCATCTGACTGATGGGGTAGATGTTCGAAACGCATCAAGGTGGGGTCCACACAGCTTGACCTCATGGGACGTTAGAATCTGCTCGAGCGCATTGTACCTTTTCCCCACATATATATATATATATATATATATATATATATATATATATATATGGAATAGAGACAGTTTTCCATAATAGTTCCTATAGTTATTATGGTATCAGAGTTGTAGGTTTATCTGGTGACCAGTAGATTAGAGGTTACCGCACGCTTTCTCGGCACTACTATGATAAGTTCCCATCTCTTTAGCCGTGTCACAAATGATGGTTTAAATGTTGGTATTCACCATTGCAAGAGGTTCCCATCTATTGAGGAGTGTAGCAAAGGGTGGACTGTTCCGAAGCATGTCCAAATCCAGCCCACGAGACTAAGACCTGAGTCCATGTCCCATCCAGTCCGTGACTAAGCAATCGGGCCGGGCTGGGTCCTCATCCAGAGTTAAATCAACTACATCCGGTCGCAAAGATCACTTGAGGAAGAAGCAGGGCTATCCACTCTTATCAATGGACGCCCAAAGGTTGATCTTTATGGCTGGGCCTGTCTTCCTAGGTGAGATGTTCCACACTTGTGACACGGTTGGCAAAAAGAGGTAGCATGCTGCTGGCTGTAGGTGAACGTTTCAGAAAGTTGGTAGGAACATAGTGATCATTTCTGAAAGATGTCCTACGCAGTCAAAGCTTATGCATACAAAGCACAGATGTCCTACACGGTCAAAGCATAGCTTTGTGTGGGGCATAGTTTTTAGAGTAGGGCTTTTTACAACTTTCGAGGATTACCCTTGAAAGCTAAATGCTTTGTCTGCATCGAACTTTGACCGTGCAGGACACCGTTTCTGCAGAAACTTTTTAAAATCTTTCAGTTGACCAAGTTGCCAGGACCAGTGATTCAAATATTGGTATCAACGTTGGAAAATGGTAGAATTTTCCAATAAAACTTCAAGATAAGTTGAAAAAATGCGATTAGGTACTTAAAATTCAAAAGGTGACAAAAAGAGTATACACAATGAATTTCCTTTGTCTGGAATCCTAAACTATGCAATGTTTGATAGAAGTATATAAACAGATTCCTCCAAGCAAATTTGGGAGAAAATGAATTTGTATAAGGTTTTTTTTTTATTTTTCATTTCCTTTTGAATTTCCACTAGGAAATATATCGCAATGTATCACTTTTGAATTTTCCACTAGGAAGTATATTGCAATGTGTCGCGTGTACCGGTGAAACATGAGAAATTTATAAAATGTTTTTTGGCAAAATACTAACTCTCCCTATGTATCATACTATATTGGCCAATACTATCAATATTTAAGTTATTGGGTAGAACTAGTAGTTTCACTAATATTTCGTGGTATAGCAGCCTTCTACATGATGGGCATTTAAGCAAGAGCCTGCAGGTGTAAGTTTTTGTAAGCTTTATTTTAAGAGCTAGTTATCTGCGTGTAAAAACTTATTCACTTTTGTGTTAATTCACACGAATATCATTTGTGGGGCCACCAAATGGCATAGATGCCATCCAAACCATGCATTAAGTGATCCCAAGCCTATCCAATATATAATTCAGTGGGCCCTACCATAGAAAGCATTTGACATCTAAAAAACGTTCACATTTACATGGTGGTCCATGTGATGGTTGGATTGACCTGATTTTGGCCTTCCAACTTTCACGGTGGGGCAACCCTGCTGGACAGATATGATTCTGTACACACACTATGGTCCGCCATGCTCAAGCTTGTAGAATAAACTTATCCTGCCGGGGCTCCAAGAAGATCATGCTACTTTTTTTTTTTTTCTTTTTTCCTTTTTAACTAACCAGCTTCTATAATCAACGAATATGCTGGATAATTCGTAAAAAAAAAATAAGGATATGACTCATAGGAGGCATACTAACTCTACCCACTCCTCACAAGTGAGATTTGGTTTGCCCAATGGGTGGATTCCATTGTGTAAGTGTCCTGGCCTGAGAATTTAGCCAATCAACGAATCAGACAGGCTCCCATGCATGTATCAGATGCACTAGTATGGTTGGATGGCTGTTTTTTTGGATCACCAAACACACAATGAAGCCTGCCTTATGGATGGCTTGGATCTCTCATCTGTTCTGAGCTGGTATGTCTCGCAGTTTCTAGTCCACAAAAGTAGAATTAGTAAAACCTCTGCTCAAAATAGTAATAGCCAGTGCTTTATAGTATCCTGATTAAATACCAGTGATCAGATAATGGGGCCTACCACCCAATAAGAAGCTGGAGGCCCTCAGTTCTGTACTTTTTTACTTTTTTTTTTTTGGCTTGACCCATGGTTTAAACTTGAGAGGTCCCACCGCACATATTGCATACAAACCTTGATCAATACACACACTGTATACTGGACAACTCAATAGTTATGAGGATACCAATGGCTAATCCGGATTCAATTTGAATTTTCAGGGCCTTACACGAGAAGGAGGAGCAGCGCATGTCGCGCGCAAAGTTCTTCCTCATCGCCCTCATCTGCAGCTTCTGTTGGTACGTGATGCCTGGTTACCTCTTCCCGACCCTGACGAACATCTCTTGGCTCTGCTGGGCCTTCTCCAAGTCAGTCACCGCCCAGCAGCTAGGATCTGGAATGCGGGGCCTGGGCCTCGGTGCATTCACGCTCGACTGGTCCGCAGTCGCCGCCTTCATGTTCAGTCCTCTGACCTACCCCTTCTTTGCCATTGCCAATGTCTACATTGGCTTCGTTTTGATAATATACATTGCGATCCCTGTGGCTTATTGGGCACTCGACCTGTACAATGCAAAGACATTTCCATTGTTCTCATCGCACTTGTTCACCGCCACCGGCCAAGATTATAACATATCAGCTATAGTCAACAACAAATTCGAGATAAATATGCCTGCATACAACGATCAGGGGCGGATTCATCTGAGCATGTTCTTCGCTCTGACTTACGGGTTTGGTTTTGCCACCATCGCATCCACGCTTACACATGTTGCCCTTTTTAATGGAAGGTATTTGGTTGATTTTAATTATTCTTATCATTATTATAGTTGTTGTGGGATGCAAATGCTCCGCTTGAATTCAGGATGGGAGCTGATTACTTGGGTTTTACCATTGATGAAAGAATTTCTTCCATTTATTCTTTCCTGTTTTGACGGGTGGTTGAGTCTGGTGACTTTGCCTAATGAACTTCTAACTGCTTTAAAACGTATTAAATTTCCATCCTACCTTTGGTTTTGGTTGTCCAAATTGTATGCTTCAAACTTTAGTTGAGAGATAAGAGTCAGTTTAGGTAGTGTTTGGAAGTACCTAAACTAACTTTTGTTTGAATCAATTGGTGGCATGACTTCATTTTGAGCTGATGAAGGCTGGGGATTGTGCTAAATAAATAAATAAAAGAAACTCAAATGGTTGGATCATCTTCTCTGCTTTCCTATCCTATAGATAAAATTTACTTCGTTACTACTTGAAAGGAAGTTAACCAAAAATAAAAAAAGAAAGAAAAGAAAAGAAATTCTTAAGGTGGAAAACACAAGAGAAACCAGAAACAGAACTATAAGAAAATGCCTGGAACACCTAAAAATGAGTGACCCCCTCATCACCTTAACTCACACAGGAGACTGTCGGAAAGCCCCAGAGAATTACAACAAGAAGGATAATTGAAAGGCTGATGTCATACTTCCAGACATGCCTTTATGCTTTATAATAGAAGAGAGTCAAGAGAAGGACAAACCTAAGCCACTAAACCACCCATTTTTACACACACACACACACACACAGACACACAAGTAAATAAATGAAGTTTTTGAGCTCTGCTTCCTCAGCAATTTCTTACAGTATTAACATTTGTGTGTGAAATTCTACTATAAAATGAAGTTCATACGTGCAGGGAGGTGTATGAACGTTTTCGAGCTTCCTACAAAGGCAAGGAAGACATCCACACCAGATTGATGAGGAAGTACAAGGACATACCTGAATGGTGGTTCTACCTGTTGCTGGTGGTGACTGTTGGAATCTCTCTTATCATGTGCACTGTCCTGAAAGACCAGGTTCAATTGCCATGGTGGGGTCTCCTACTTGCCTGTGCCATCGCCTTTGTTTTCACTCTTCCCATCAGCATTATAACTGCCACTACAAATCAGGTACAGAGAGTCATATCCTCTTTCCTTCTCTCTCTTTTATTCCATTTGCTCCCAAAAACCAAACCAGGCCTACGTTGGAGGTGCCTTCAATAGTGTATCAAGAAAACCTCAAGATCGCAAAAGAGGACTTAAATAGCTGATGCTACTGCAATTTATATTATCACAACAATATCCTAAAGTTCTAATATATATCAATACTCAAAAGATAATTCTGACATTTCATTTATTGCCATAAATTCCAGTGCATGAATGTGTCACAAAGGAGTCCTTAAAAATACCAGGATAGTTTTGGATGATCTTATATTTATTGGTACCTTCAATTTTCAGACGCCAGGGCTGAACATCATCACAGAATACATCATGGGTTTGATACTACCAGGAAGGCCAATAGCCAATGTCTGCTTCAAAGTGTATGGGTATATGAGCATGACACAGGCCATCGCCTTCCTTTCTGATTTCAAGCTTGGACACTACATGAAGATCCCGCCAAGATCAATGTTCTTAGTTCAGGTATTTTTTCCTCCATTCAACCTTCAATAACAGTCTACAAGGCAATTAGAAAAGAAACAGGGGAATCAAGCAGAGAATGTTAAGATGCTCATATGGTAAACCTTACTTTCGGATCAGCAGTTGAACATTTGAATAATGGTTGCCAACATGAATTTAGTAAATTGTAAGTAACAGCTAGCTATGATTTGAGAAATAATGAAGGCCAGTGTATATTACTTATCCAACTTGTGCCAGTGTTTGTGTGAGGACCGGCCATTCATCATGTAGGCCCCACCATGTATATGCTGTGGCCCGAAAATAATGCTACTCTGCTCATCATGTGGGCCTCATTCATTTGCATGGTAAAAAGGAATAGATGAACAGTCCACATTTCACCTCTCTATGTGCCCTCCTGATGAATGGCATTGGTTTCACTCAGAGACAAGAAGTCCACATTTTTGTGTGTTATCCTTTAGTATCTGTAATAAATGTGTAAGAACTAAACCAGTTAAATTACATGTTTGCAAGTATGTTGTATTGGGCCTCTCCTTTTTGTTATTTCAATTTCTACTTGGTCTTTGCTATCAGTTCGTCGGCACCATTATAGCTGGAACAATCAATCTCTCAGTGGCAATGTGGCTGCTCAACTCTATTGAGAATATATGCCACGATGAACTCCTGCCCCCAAACAGTCCTTGGACATGCCCGGGTGACCGTGTCTTCTTCGACGCATCTGTTATCTGGGGTCTAGTGGGACCCAAACGGATATTTGGCTCTCTCGGAAACTATGCTGCCCTCAACTGGTTCTTTCTTGGTGGTGCACTGGGGCCATTTTTTGTATGGCTCTTACATAAAGCATTCCCCAAGCAGACTTGGATCCCACTGATAAATCTGCCCATCCTTTTGGGAGCGACGGCCTACATGCCGCCAGCGACTGCTTTGAACTACAACTCATGGGCCTTGGTTGGAACAATATTCAACTTCTTCATTTTCAGGTATCGGAAGAAATGGTGGCAGAGATACAACTACGTTCTTTCGGCAGCGCTGGATGCAGGCGTGGCATTCATGGGTGTGCTTCTATACTTTACTTTGACCATGGAGAACAGAAGTGTGGTTTGGTGGGGTACAGGTGGTGAGCATTGTGATCTTGCCAAGTGTCCTACAGCCAAAGGGATACAGGTTGATGGGTGTCCAGCTTTCTGACATCTCTCTCAATATGTTTGCATGGTGAGGCTATACCTTGTTACAGTAGCATTTTTAGGCTGCGTTTGGATGCAGTATTAAATTGCAATGATGTCTTGAAATGCTAAGGTGACTGCAGTTTGGTCACTTCCTTTCTATTTTACTAATTACTGCAATTCAATTCAATAGAGCATTGCATCCCAACTCCGACTTGGTTCTTTTCAGGCTTCACTACTTGAAAGAAAATACAAGGCCTTGAGATTGGCTTTGTTGTAGAAAAACAAAGAGAAAGAAGGTGGTTGATACATGTGGTTTGGAAGTGAAAAGAGAAAGCTGGGAGGAGGTTAGATGTTTGATAAATGGGGTTGAAAAGATCAAAGTCTTATCTTTGTATCTATGTACTGCACGTTGTTATATATTGGAAAGATCAAAGTCTTATCTTTGTATCTATGTACTGCACGTTGTTATACATTGGACAGCTCAGATCAAAATGAAATCAGTGCTGTTCTTTTATGATGATTCTTTGTTAATTTGTTTGGAGTCCGCACTAAGAGGCAATTGCTAGTGTGTCCAGCTATGTTTACTCCCATGACACATCGTATTCACCGCATGTGCTAACGCAGGGGAGGATGTGATGAGGTCGATCGTACTGTCTTCCTCAGTCAATAAATACTTTGAATTCGTAAGATGCTCTTGAATCTACGATAAAAAAGTCTCGAATTCATGAGAAGAAATAGAATTTCTAAGATTATTTTTTTTTTAATTGATAAATTTGACTGAATAATAAAAACGAGTTTAACATCCTTTAAATAACCCTAAATAGTTCCTCAAAATGTTATCAAAGAGTTCTAATTAAATAATGAAACAAATTCCAAAAAAACGTGTAAATTTTTGTCGTCCTATCAAGTCGATAAGTTGAAGCAACAAAAAAGTGTCTACAAATTTAAATCAGAAATTCTATGATTTTTGACATGAGGACTTTATTGGTTGACCTATCGAACTAGATTTTGAATTGTCTAAACTAACAGAAATTAACTAGCAAGCAATCTAGAACAATATTTTGACCTGTTTAAACTAATAGAAATCAACTAGCAAGCAATTTGAAATTTCTTGTAGAATTTCAATTGGTCGACCACAAAAGTTGACCTGTCGAATTATGCTAAAATTTTGTCAATTTCTCCTTGTGCTTCTTTCAGTCCATGTGCATTAGGGATATGCTTGATTCATGTCCCACACTAGATCCCTCCACTTGAAAAAAATTGATCCTCGAGTTTGGTTTACGATACGTGTTCAACTTTCTCAAGTTCTTTAATGGAATTAGTTTACAATATATATTTTTGAGGGTCAAATATTACATATTATACCCCAGTTATTACCTAATTTTATAAACATGATACTGTTTAACGGCCTATTTTAATCGTGTTTGTGTTGTAAGGTAAAATTTAAGAGCTTGGATTAAAAAAGGATACTAAAAGCATGGATTTAACGTTCTGAAGTCACCATGACAAGGGACGGACTCCAGAGGACCAAGATCGAAGAATTTACATGCCAAAGATCTAAGAAAATCAAGTGATTGGGTTTAAATGGGCCTGAAAGTCGTCTATAATACAAGATCATAGGATTTTTACCGTCCGTTCGACTCGAAACTTTATATCTGGCCTGAGGACTATAAATTAACTATACACATCGAATTTCAGCCATTATATCCTTGTGGAAGTGGCCTAACGGACAGATCAGACACCAAATCTCTGATTTAAGGCCCACTTGATATCTGGATACGTTTCAATTTTGGTTTCAACCTCTTAAATGAGGTGGCAAAATGAATGGATGGAGAGAATGTCTCATATACATCACGATGGGACCCACCAGGAGGGTGTGCGTGTGCATAGCACACGTGCAAACACCGTGCACCGCATTCCTCAAAGTCGGTCAGCGTGCACTGACTGACTCAAATCTCTCCTTGCGCACGTCTGGTGGACTCACGCTCGACCGACCGGTTGATCTCAGTGGGCCTCACTCGTCATTTGCATCTAGAGGGTTGATAAGACCCTGTTCATGGTGGGATTTTGGCCCCATACGCACGTAAACATGTGGATCGCCAGAAAATGCAAGATGGAGGGCGAGAAGATCTGATACAGTGGGCGGCACAAAACCTGACCAAAATCACCCATTTCCGACTGGTTTTTCTCCAGAAATTCAATGAATGGAGTGAATTTTTCTTCTAGATCTGATCACCACTGATCATCACAACGTATTCTGTTTATGCAGCCCCTGCATCCGTGAAAGCCGGTCACGGTGGGCCATTCAGCGACCTAGGCTAGGATCGGTTGGACGATCTGAGCCGTTCATTAGACGCCCAGACCAGGGAAGACCCCAACCATGGAGGGAAAATGGATTTTTCGATGATCTTATTGCCAAAAACACATTCCAAATGCAAGACCGTTTCATGGTTTCGCTGCACACGTGGCTGTTGCTGCGTAAACACCACAGCTGTGAATTCTCTCCTTACACACACCACCATCCGACCTTCCATGGCTATAAAAGGAGAAAAGAAGAGAGAGAAGACTATCGAGGGCAGCCGTGGAGGCAGGATGTGGGAAGAAAGAGAGAGAGAGAGAGAAGGAGAGTCGTGGAACAAGCCATCTTCATTGAGTTTTTCCTTCCTCTTCTTATTTAGTTTCTTCTTTCCTATTAGAGTTTTTTGAGATCTTTAGTTTGATCATGGCTATGATCGGCTAAACCTCTTAAATAAGGCTAAGAGGTGAAACTTGTAGCATGATGGATGATTTTATATACTTTGATTCATACTTTAGTTGAACTTTCTTTTAATTATAGTTTGATATTAAGGAATGCTTTCAGTTTTTAATGGTTTGTTGTGACTTAAATTACAATGGATCTATGATGGTTTTGAGCATGTTCTTAGCATTATAGTGTTTGTAAATTTGGGAACCCTATTGTTCACCATCGTCTTCTGGGCATGGTTGCATGACGGAATCCTTCCTAACATACATCCCTTAGATTGGATGTCGATTGGCTAAATTCTGTTGTTTACTTTGTCTCATGGGCATGGTTTTGTGATAGAATCAATTCTAATTCTTATACCTATTTTCTCTTGAAAACTGGATTAAAGGAAGTTCATATTTGGATTTTAATGGAATATCTTCCAACTAGATGAAGATGGGACTCGTAATCCAGTTGCGCTTATGAATTAAGCATAGATTTCCCTTATCTCTATAAGTGGATCCTTGACACCTTAGTTTCTCACCTTTAAATTTCACAAGTTTTAGATTAAGATTTCATAATTCTTCTCTTACATTCACTTGATTTAGATTACATCTTCTCCTAGTTTTAGTTCGAGTTACTTTCAAATTTGTACAAGGTTCAATTCCTGTGGATTCGACCTCGGTCTTACTGAGATTATTACTACATCACAACCTTATACTTGGGGTGTGAACACATATTCAACTCTTGTGCTGACATTTATTAATATCTTCCTTGTACTTTGCAATAGGCTTCTCTGATATATCATGGACATTAACATGAATAGTTACTACCTGAACTGCCATATTCTTCGCCACAATACTCATTCCTAGTAGTTTAGGCAATGTAAATAAGTTGAGTGCGTGTTTAGGAACTCGAGCATACATAATCTCAAATTGGGCTTGGTCAATAGATTGATTCCTCATATTATTGAAAACAAACTCAACCTGAGAAAGACCAATCTCTTATATAGGGGATAATTCATCTGGAAGTTTGGTGCACACTATCATTGACTTGATCTCTTGCAACACTGGCTTTACATCTTCTAGAATGTTCACAGACTTCTCATTCACTTCCTTTGCCACTATCACTTTCGTCTCCTCAGAGTGGTTGACGAGATCCAGTTTGTTTACGAGATTATGCTCGCCCGCTTTAGAAGTATTGGGTTGATTTTCCATCTCCATAGGGGCCACATGTAAGCTACCAACGAATCTGGCAGCCTATCGCGACTCCGTTTCGACTAGGTCGCCCCTTGTCGACAAACAAGGGGATTTCTCTGCATTACCCCTCACCTAGCTATCATCGCCTCTCAACGACAAGCAATGAGATTTCTCTAAATAATCCCTTACCAATCGGCTATCTTTGGTATTGTTTGAGCAATACTTGATCATAATCTCTAGGGAAGAATCGTGGGCACAACAACTGCATCATCGATGGCCACGAGCAGATTGACACCATCATTTGTCTCGTCCGCTCGAGTTGAAGTTGCTCCCATCAAACTGAAGCTCCACCCTTAAACTTCTAAGTCATAAGTCTAACCTTCTTCTCTTTAGATATGTCTACGTAGTTGTAGAAACATTCGACTTCAAGTAGTCAATCAAGGATATGGAGTTGGCCGTTGAAAGTAGGAAGATTGACTTTCATGTTGAATTATTGATTCGTCTGACCTACCCGATTAATGCCTTGTTCGGAATGTTGGGGAATCATGTCACTAGATTTCACCTTCTTGGGTGCGATTATGTGATCAACTGTCAGCATCACCCTACGATCAGGGCGATTATGAATTTCTGTGCTTACTAGGGTAGATTACTGCCATGAATACAGAGTTACCTAAAGGCCTCCATCATGAGATCGATGACAGCCTGCAGCCCTTACATGACTCACCGATTCTCTCGCTACGCTGCTTCGAAAGCCGCCGCTGTTAAAGGAAAATTCATTGGAGCACCGTCCGTGGGAATGTTGCCCAACCCACGTCAGAAGCTATAGATTCGTGGAGAAAACCTCGCTCTAATACCAACTGATGTAGAGGAGGACATGATGAGCTCGATCACTGTCTTCCTCGATCAATAAATATCTTGAATCCACAAGGTGCTTTTGAATTCACAAGAGAAAATATCGAATCCATGAGAAAAAAATAGAATTTTTAAGAATTTTTTTTAATTAATAGATTTGATTGAATAATAAAAATGAGTTTAACATCATTTAAATAACCCTAAACAAATTCTAAAAACATAATCAAAGAGTTCTAATCAAATAAGGAAACAAATTCCAAAAAACATGTAAATTTCTGCCATCTGTTGACTTGTCAAGTTGACAAGTCTAAACAACTAAAAATCATCTGGATATTTAAACAAAAAATTTTGTGATTTTTGACCTGATGTGTCAATAAGATTTGTTGACACAGTTGTAGATAGCCCACCTAGGCTATCATCTTGTAGAGACATGGACAATCCGGACCATGATCAACAACCCGAACCCGAAACCCTAATCCGAACCCTACCCGAACTCGAAACCCTATTCTAAACCCTACCTGAACCTGAAACCCTAATTTATAACTTTACCCGAACCCGAAACCCTAATCTAAACCATTGGAACCTCCCAAACCTAGCCCAAAATCCCAAATCTAGGACCCGTTCGAGCCAAGACAGCCTAGAAATACACTCGGCCAAGCCAAAAACTCGAAAAAAGGACCACCGGACAAACCAGCGAGCCACGCGAGGACCGTACGTTTGGGCCCGGCCCGGGCGGTAGTTGGACTTCCGCCGATGGTCTTTCGATTACCTACACTCGTTGGACGTGTGTGTCCTCTGAGCAACAGTTGGCACAACATTCGAAAGTCAAGTTTCTCCAGGAATTACCCCCTATCCAATCCTATTTACCATTTTACCAAGCCCAAGAGCCAATGAGAGCGTGCCACATGGCATGTCTCTCTCCTCAATCAATCACCACTTGCCACCTCAGCTTTTACCCCTCCTAAACCTCACAATTATCACAATGACATTAGAGAATGCTATAAATAACTCTCTCTTCCTCTCATTTTCAACAACCACAACAACATATCCATATCCAAGAGGAAGAGTGAGGGAGAAAGGGAGGAAGAGAGAGAGGAAGAGAGTGAAGAAAAGGGAAGGAACTCCCAAGCCGTCGAAGTTCTAATCTTTTAAGCCACCCCATAGCCTTTCCTCTTGACCTTTTTTAGCCCTTTAGCTTAGCTCAGTTTGGTCCTAGTTTGGTCCATTTGTTAACTTATAAAAGTTCAAAGCTAAAGATCCATTCATTTCATACATAATCATGACATTTATTCCCTTCTCAACCCCATTGCTCTTCTAGATTTCTAGTAAATGTATGCTCTGTGACTTTCCGTACACCGGATCTTGTCACATCAGAAATTCTTAGTATTTTAGTCCACTTTTATTACTTCATTTGCATGAGCATCATTACATCCACCCTCTAAACACGCTGTCGGACGTATGTTCTATGGCTTACTGAAATCTCGAATTTGGTCACATCAGAAATTCGCATGTGTGCATAATCCCATCTCGACCACCGCATCCATCATCCCTTGAGATTGTTTTACTACACCAAGTAGAGATCGTACCCTTGTACGGGCAGAGATGGTGCCTAACACCTTCCTTCTTTGTAACCGCGGTCCCTTACTCAGAATCTCTAAAATCGTAGATCCGGAATCAACTTAAAGTGAGAGAGTCTTTGGATTCTCTGACTTCACATATCCTGCAGGTTCTAGCCGACTGTGGGATTCTGAGATTTATTGGCTAGTGGCGACTCTAACGTCTACAAATCAGCCTAGTTACCCCACCAGTAAAACAAAACTTATAAATCAACGCGGGTGTCGATTTTCAGTGTTCACAGAATGACGACTCTGTTGGGGAACATGCTAGAGCGCACTAGATGAGATCCGACTCGAAAGTGTATGACTCTCCAATCTCAAGGGACATCATTATTGCATTCATACAGAAACCATCAATCAATCTTTGGCTTATACTTGCTTAGGCATCAGTTCGAACCATGACCACTCGATCCCTGGCAGCCATGACTTCTAAGGCCACCCATGAAGAAGAGCCAGTGGCTCTGCCAGTTCCTGAACCATTAATATCAGAACCAACACCTATGCCAACACCGACACCAGTACCGATAGCCTAAATAGATTTGCCAGTCACAGCGGTCTTGAATGAGAGGTCTCAGAACTTCAAGGCGTTACAAGAGTTACTACTTCGCCTGGTACCAAGTGTAGTACTAAACACGCAGGCGACACAGCCTAGCGTACATAATAGCTCAATCCCTCAAACCCCTTTTGCCTTTTCCCTCATTCTTCCAGTAAATCATGTTCTCCCTGTCTCAGAAGAGTCAGCATAGGATCAACAGTAATCAGCAAACGGGAGCAACCCTCCCACACGTCTCTACTCAGCACATCACAACAATCAGGTTACAATATAGGTTCCCCCTAACGAGAACCATAGACGAGAACTGAAGGATACCCATGAAGGGAGTCATTTTCGAGTTCAACTCATTCCCCCTAATGGGAGCAATATTTCAGAATTGACAGATACCCCAGGCGAGAGCCATTTCTGAACATCACACCCTCCTCCAAAAGGGTGCAGCATTCAATTCTAGGTACCTCCCACCACCGGGAGTTCATCTTCTTTCCAACGACCCCTCATTCTCGATCTGTACGAAGAGGAAGCAGTAAAAGCCCTGTAACAAAGGGCAAGATATCCACAGCAAAGCAAGTCATGAAGCGAGGAACTGTGAGAACAACTGTAAATAGTGCAAAATTAGCTCCAAAGGCAGTAAGGAGTGGATCACCCATCCACCAAATTTAGGGATTTGTGTGCCTTCCTAGATGCCTGGGTACCTTCGAACTTTGAGGTACCCAAATTCAAAAGATATGATGGTAACGGGTGCCCCACACTACATCTGAAAGCATTTTGTGGGGAACTCAATGTGATAGCAGGGAACGATGGAGCCTTGATACGACTCTTCCAGAAATCTCTTAAGGTCGATGCTTTGAATTGGTACACATCACTGGATAACCATCAGATTAGGACTTGGGAGTCGACAGATTTTCGTATAGTTTGAACATGGCTCCGAGAAGGGCAAATTTGGCTGCCTTGAGACAAAAAACCGATGAATCATTGTCAACATACGTGGGACGATGACTGGCCATGACAGCCCGAATGAGAAACTCCATCGATGACGAAGAATATATATCCATGATCGTTCATTTGACAAATCCTAGCATTTCAAGATATCTAATCTCATACTCATACGTAAACTTCTCTCAGCTCATCCGAGCTGGAGAACAAGTGGAAGCCGGAATCAGAGCCGGAACCATTTCCCTATGGCCACACCAGGCCTTCACAATCAAAAGAAACAAAGTCGAGGGAAAACTCGTTGGATATGGGAATGGAAACGACACTGTTCCCACGCAACGCACTACAGAGGTCGACAATATCATCGCCAACACTCAAGGCAATTAGTATGCTCCACAACCGGAGCCAGAATAAGACAAGCAGTACCAGCCACAATCAAATAGGTAGTACCAACCATAGCAAGCCCAACAGGGATATCAGACATAGCCGCCTCAACAACAATAGCAACAGCCTAGGGGAAATATGCAAAACCCATACAAATAGGCAATGCTATGCACGAAGTTCACCTCTTTAACAAAAACATATAGTTAGGTTCTGACAATGTTAATGCAAAAATAATTTCTAACACCGCTCCAGCCTCAACTTCCACCCAACTGCCACCAAGTTACAATGAAAATCAGTATTACGCATATCACCAGGCTCTTGGCCATCTAATGGATTGCTGCTTCACTTTGAAACATGCGGTCTAAGATTTAATCGAAAGACAGAAGATTACGATCACCCCGCAAGCTAACAATACGGCTCAAGCCAACATTCTCCAAAATCCCCTACCATCGCATCAAGTGGGACCTAGCACATCCAGTACCTCTACCATCAACCACATTGAGGGAGGGCATCTCACGTACTCCTCTCCACATCATTCCGTACAAGCAATCATGCCCGATATAGCAAATTGGATATGGAGATACCGACAAGCGCCACCGCGTGGGCTAAAGGTATTCCTCGTAGCAACACCGACAATATGGCCTCTCGTCCTTGAAGCAGCACCAACAATACAACCTCTTATCCTTGAAGCAGCACAACCTCTCATCTTCCTCGAAACATCACCTAACAAGTCTCACTCTCAGCCTCTCATCTTTCAAGGGGCATCCCCATCACCCACCAAGTCACATCCTCAAATCTCGCTCTCCAAGGGGCACGTTCACCTCCATCCTCGGTAAATTCAAATAAGTCAAATTTTGAACCCCTTATTCTTCCAATAGGCCTCCCTAATTTAGCCCTGCTAACCTCCCACAAATCAAGAGGAGGAAGAAAACCCCATCGTCAAATCCTACCAAGAATAGGTCACACTTCAAGAGAAATCATCAAGTCCACCACAAATAGTTTCGGCTACAACCTCTCAGCCTCAAGAACCGATGATATACCTAGAAGGGAGGACGATTTCCTCCTATAACACGAAGGTAGTCCCATGGAATTACCCAGAGTGCGCTGAAGTGGGCAACAATGGAAGGTATTTTAGTAGAGATAACCAGAACCCAAAGGAAGCCCAAGGAACTTTGTTGGGAATCACTCACAAAACTGATGCTACTTACGACAAAGTAACTTAGCTCATATCCATTCCTGTACAAATTTCAATCTGGGAACTCTTATGCACATCAAGATCACATCAAGAAATCATTACGAAAACACTGAATGATACACATATCTCCCCTGATGTACCTCTTGAAATGGTAGCGGGTATGATCAGACAACTCCTCGCACCACGCGCCATAACTTTCTCTGATGATGAGTTGCCACCCGAAGGGCGCAAACATGGGTGCTTATTAAACATTACTGTTTGTTATGAGAATTTCAAAGTCCCACTCATAATCATCGACAATGGATCAAGCTTGAATGTTTGCCCTTTGAGGACTGCCGAACGTTTGGAGATAGAACCATCTTCCTTCCGCCCCAGCACCATGAGCGTTCGAGCCTTCGATAATTCCCGAAGGCAAGTGGAGGCGGAAATAAATATTGAGTTACAAATCGGACAAGACATGACTCTTGTTACATTCCAGGTCATCAACATTCCTGCCTCATTTAACCTTCTGTTGGGACGGCCATGGCTCCATGCTGTCGGAGCCATTGTGTCCACTCTCCACCAAAGGGTTAAATTCCCTTCGGGAAAGCCGAGCCTGAAACCATCCTACCGGTGATGATCAATACCCTAGAAACTGACATTCCAGTAATTGACGTCCAATATACAGAGGGTGATATATCATATCATAGCTTCGAGTTCGAAATTGTGAACTCCATTGCCAACCCTCACCTGCTTACAATCGAATATGTCATCCTCCCTGCTAAACAGTTAATCTTGAACTACCGTACTGAGTTCCATGAGAAAGGTATAGTAGTAAAGCCAGTGCATGCCAACATGCAAAGACAAAGACTGAGATATCAACCGACACCAGAAAATCAGGCCACAAGGTTAAAAAAGAGTCAACCATTCAAATGTACACCCATCGAGTTTGTTAAGGCCAAAATGGTCTGTGGTGACATGATGACTTCTCTTGAGGATCACCTCCAGGTGCTTAAACTCATAAAACATTCTAGCTAGGAATCCATTTGGCTGCCCATATGGTGGGATAAGATCCTCAAGACATCAAAAGCACACTTAATGCTAGGGGAAGAACCCCCGGATCCATCACATGAAGCTAGGAGCATGGAAACAGGACCATCCGAGGAGAACTTAGGACCAGGAGTGCCCATTACAAGTCATTCAAGCAAGAACAGGGAAGCACCCATATCCACCAATAGTCAAGGGGAAACACCCCTGCCACCAACTCAGCAGCACAAGGGACAGAATGTAACATCCCAAAAATCGGGGGGTCGAGCAAAAACCCAACTCCCGAGTTCCAAAATGTTATTTATGCAACATAGATATGTATGATTGAATGTTGTCTGTGATAACGCATTAAACATGAGTGAGATTAAGCTAGAACAGCATATCATACTCCAGAGACGGTTAAATTAACAAGCGGAAGACTGTGATAGTATGTATAACATATATAAACTGTTGTATGCCTCCAGAGTGTGGATATGTTACCAGGTTATATACATACATGTATACTCCAAAAGTAGACAAAACGAATATACATGAGTGCGCTAAAAATATAAAATGACAAGTGTCAAAGTATCTAATCAAACTCCCTGTAATCCCGTCAATCAGAACACGCATAAAGGAGGGATCCTCCTCATCATCATCAAGTCCAGCTCCGCCTCGCAGGCCGCGCCATCATCTGCAATCACAAAAAGGTCTGGTGGGTGTCCAGGAACACCGTCCCGTAACGTGGGAGTGAGTAGCTAACTCAGTGGAATAATAGAGCAAAGATTAACATGTTATCAAATCAATCATGCGATAATAGTAAAGCAGTAATTCAAACATTCCTCATACTGTTGTTAATGCAATTTGACATGACGTGATGTATGCCCTCACCGACGATCACCCTCATGCGGCAACATCTTACGACCGCGGCATGCCACACTCCCTAGAGTGCTCCACATCTTCCAGGCACATGCAATGCTATGGTGATATGAATTCCAAGTTGTTATTAGTCTATTCAAACAGCAGGATTGGGAAACTAAGGTACTTCCCTTGTATCAATCCCAACACAGATCCTGTCTAGGGTCGTCACTCCTAGTAATCTCATACGATGTATATTTCGTAGGTCACTGCAAGGGCTGCCAGGGTTGTTGCTCGCACTCGTTGCACCGCTCCCCCATCACCTTATCAATACAGGCCTACTGTACTCTACTGCTACTGAAGGGTCGTCGCCTCCTGTAGACTCAGAATACGCTCGCGGTCACTACAAAGGACTCGTCGCCTGATCAGTGTAGGCCGACAGCTAGAATATAGTGTCCCATACCACCATAATCTGCTCACGAGTCTAGGTGCTCACTGGTCACTACGGGGAGGTTTGTGGCCCCAGCGTAGGCCGACAGCTCGACCACGGTGTCCCATACCACCATGCCCGGCTCATGAGTCTTTATGGATCAAGGTACCATGGTTAACAGGGTTTATAATGGTAAGTTCAGTACCCTAGGTTCAAGCAGATATGACTCATGCAGGGTGAACATACAACGGCCAGTCGGGTTACTTGACGAGTTCGACTAGCACGAGCACATCGTAAGTCGAACGACATGAAGTGCGTAAAACACTTCGCGTGGCCTAACCACTGCCGCCAACTCTAAACACGACTCGTGTTCATCGACACGTCGTTCGTGGCAAAGATAGGCTAACCACAATATTTCTTGGTTACCGACTGCCTGGACTACGTATAGTCCCAAACACATGAATCCACGTCAGCGATCATGTGAGAGCATTGGAAATGAAATACAACCATGTGAGCATGTTAACACATGTTATAACGTACAACTTAAGTAAATCATCCTACACATGTCTTTCACACATATAATGAAATTATGCATATCGCCAACATATAGAAAGTCCTTTCCATCAGTAAATTAATTGAGAATTCAATCTCAAACTAAATCATAAGGAAATCATCAAGCACATGTTATAACATATAACTTACATGAATCATCAAGCGCATGCATTTCATTCATATAATGAAATCATGCATATGGCTAACATGAAAGAAACCATTTACACCAGCATATTTATTGAGAAACCAATCTCAAACTAATCCATAACATCATTTAATTCAATACATACTAATACAAGCATTTATACAAAGACTTACACTACACACTTAAGTTTACATATAGTATGTCGACCCGAAGTGCGCATTTAGGCGAATCTCTTCGCCAAACTAACTATGCACGCATTCCTAACATTCTAATTCAACAACAAACCATATCAATCACGTCAGTAAAATATGAATGTAGACCGTACTTCCTACAAATGACTAAAATGCCCTAAATCTCATATTCTTCGTTAATTTACGAAACAGGAAACGGAGAGCATGTTGTACATGTCAAACGGCGATGCCGTCGATAATCTACTATTAAACGTCATTGAAAGCTTTGGAAACAGTCAATCAAAGCGTCTAAAATCCACACCTTTTCCCTTTTAGGGGTGAGAGTTTGAACGGAGCGTATACGCTTCGTCTACGGCGACTAAGGAACCTGATTTATGAGATTTATCAACTAACAAACTATGGAACTAAAGAAGCATCAAATCAGCAACTTTCTAGGACGTTTTCTTACCTACAAATGCGGAGAAATCACCAGCAAAGTGATTGGAATACGCCGCTTAAGCACGTGCAGCAGCAGCAGGAAAAGCTCTCCCACCTTCTCTCACAAACTCTCACCTTTTCTCTCTCCCAATCTAGGGTTTTTGCAAATTCGGATGGGAGAGAGGAGTGAGGGTTTCAAGCCCTTTTATAAGCCCAAACTTGCCCGAAATAGACTCGGTAACAAGTTTCACTTGAGGGGTAACCAAATCGGGGCTGTTTCGGTCCAAAAGATGCTTTCTGGTGGTCCCCTGGTCGAATGCGATCGGACTTAAGCTCATGCGTATCAGATCTAGCGCGCATTAAGTTTTCAGTCCGGCAGGATTCGCAGATCGCACGTGGCGGACCAGTTTCAGTTCAGCGGTCACCGCACGTAGATCAGGGCTGGAAGTCTCATAATAATAAATAAAAATTTTTCCTAATCCGAGGGTGTAATCTGGATGAATTCTGACGGTCAGAACGCTCAATACTGACGTGTCAAGTCGTGTGTCAGATTTGAATTTGAAATTCCAATTCTGTCCCTATTCGCGGTCTCTTCAGTCCGGGCTCAATGAAATAGTCTGTGATTATCGGTTTGACTTGATTTTTGAAATGATTGTCAAGTCCAGCTGGGCGGTTCTAACGGTCTAAGATAGGAAGTAACGGACTTTCGATGCACGGTCTAAATCCAATACAAGAATTCAAAGTGGTCTAGAGAACAAACCCGCTTAGAGTTTGATCCGAGGTTATAGAGTATTATGGAGTCATACGTTCTACTCGATTTGGGTCTTGTAGAACGTATTTAAAGTGATCAGGGACTGTTTTCTAGCTACTCCAGCGTTGCGCTAGCTAACTTACGCTAAATTTCCATAGGAATTAATCCTAAGTGGTTTCTTTGGCTATGAAATTGGGTTCTGAGCGATTTTTCAGGTGTTTTAGTTGACCCATTGCCTAAGGACGTCAAATCCCAGATTGGACAAAATCCGGGGTGTTACACAGAAGCAGCCCATCCATTGGATCGATAAAAGGAAGTGGCCTTCCCTTGATTGGACAGACATCAGGGTCCCAACGCAAGGTGAACCCGAGGAGCCTGAAGAGCTCCAACTTTCGAACAAAGAGATCGAATCAGATTCTGACTCTGAGCCTAGCCCAGTAGACATCATGGTCGTCAAGACAGATGACCCACATGAACAAACAGAGCAGAACAAAATGATTGAAAGGGGAAAAGAACCAGGATAGATAGTCATCCTCCTGACGATCGAATCAGCCGGTGAGCCGCCCACGAATGCCGGCCTAAAAAAATGCCAATGTAAATAGCAGTTGGTACCCCAGACCAGGACAGGTTCAATCATGGTTTGCAACACCATCCTGTTCGGGATCCCTTAGCGACAAAAAAAAAACCTTCAAAATAGAAAAATAATAGATATTTCAGAAAATATAAAAAAATCAAATATTTCTCAAAATCACAAAACATTAGAAAATCTTCAAAAATTAAAAACAACAGAAAAGCTTGCAAAAATTACTGTGCCAAACACACCACTTGCAACGCTAGAGTTCGAGGCCGACTCATACGATTTCGATCTAGAGTTGGATTTCAAGCTCATGGGTTTAGATGAAGCCCCAGATGAGGGAAATAATGATACAACTCTCGAACTCGAAGATTCCCTAGAAAGGTTCAAAATAAAGGCCAACGTTGTGGCAGATGACTTCGAAGTTGTGAACTTGGGATCACCGGAACTCCCTAGAGAAGTGCATATCGGTAGATCACTGTCCCCAAAGTATAAGCAGAGGATGATAAAATTTTTGAGACCGAGATTGTCCAACTTTGCCTTCTCTTACAAAAATATGCTAGAGCTCAATGGAGATTTGGTAGTACACCACTTGCCAACAAAGCCAGACATGAAGCCTATCAAATAGAAACTTCGAAAAATGAAACCAGAATGGGCCCCAAAGGTCTGTGATGAAATCATCAAGCAATACAACGCGGGATTCCTAGTAGTCTCGAACTACTTGAAATGGCTTATAAACATCGTACCAGTTCCAAAAAAGGACAACAAAGTTAGAATATGCATCGACTTTAGGTACTTCAACAAAGCAAGTCATAAAGACGATTTTCCTCTGCCTCTCATCGACACACTGGTAGATAATACTGCTAGACACAAGAGCTTCTCCTTCATGGATGGCTTCTCTGACTACAATCAGATCAAGATGGCCATCGAAGATCGTGGGAAGACCTCCTTCATCACACCATGGGGAACTTTCTGCTACCAGGTTATGCCTTTCTGGTTGAAGAACGCGGGAGCCACATATCAAAGAGCCATGACTTCCTTGTTCCATGACATGATAAACAAGGAAATAGAAGTCTATGTGGACGATATGATCGTCAAATCTCGCACGATTGAAGGACATTTCAAAGACCTTGAGAAGCTCTTCGATAGGTTAGAAAAGTTCAAGCTCTGCCTCAACCCACAAAAGTGTATTTTCGGCGCAATAGGAGGCAAGTTGTTAGGCTTCATTGTCAGCGAAGATGACATACGGGTTGACAGGACAAAAACCAAGGCAATCATCGAGATGTCGCCACCAATAACTGAAAAGGAGATTCGGGGCTTACTTAGAAGGATCCTGATGTAGAGCGGGTCGCAGACAATTTCATGGCCAAGATGGATCAGAAAAGGCATGGTCGGCGACAAAAGTGATCCGGACCATTGGACCTTAGATCGAGCGTATCTCACAATCCGGAATGAGTTAGCTGACGCAGAATATATGATTTTGGGGTAGAACGAGCTACTTTAGCCAACCAACTCTGCTATGACGGGTTGCGCAGCCCGGATTTGCGAGAAACTCCCTGATCGACGGTCGTTTTCCTGTTTTAATTTTGTTTTTACTATAAATAGTAAGTTTTAGTTTGAGTATAACTCTTCATCCGTTGAGCTTTAGGAGTTGTGTCCAACATGAAAAGTGCTTAGGATAATTAGGAGAAAGGTTTGGTGAAGCCAAATAGGACACTTACTATTTTTGGCCGAAAACCTTGCGCACTAGTAGACATCACGACCGTCTATAAATAGTAAGTTTACTATTTATAGTAAGTTGCGAATTTTAGGAGTTTTAGTTGCAGTTTGAGTCTGATTTCTTTCCAGTTGCTTGGTTCCCTTATTTAAAGGGGTGTAAACTCATTTTTAGTCATTCATTAATCAATTTCAAATTATTAGAAATTCTTTTCTATTTTCTACTTTCTTTCCTCGTGGATTCGAGGAGTCTCTGTGAGGAGTCTAGAGAAATTTCATGGATTCGGAATATTTATCATCTCGAGGAAAACGGTGCTCGACCTCACGTCCTTCCTTGCGTCAGTGGTATCAGAGCGAGGTTTCTCCTTGGATTGATGGTTTCTAACGACGGGTCGGGCAACAATCCCATGGGCGGTGCCCCAAGGAATTTACGTTTAACGGCGGCAGTTTTCGAAACAACCATGCAAGAGAATCGATAAGCCATGCAAGGGCTACAGGCTTCTATGGACCGCATAGTGAATCTCTTGGCGAAAACCCTAGGACAACTCCGTGTTCCTGGTGGTAGTCTTCCACAGCCGATTGTTGAAACTCGCAATTGCCCTGATCGCAGGATAGTACCAGTAATGCATCCAGGGGTCATTCCTGAGGAAGGGGGCTCCAGCGAAGAGGAAATCGACGATATAATCTTTCAACACCCCAGACAAGGCGGCGATCGAGTAGATCAGGCAGATCGAGAATTTAAGATGCGGGTTAATATTCCTAACTTCAATGGCCAACTACACATTGAGGATTTCCTCGATTGGCTTTCTGAAGTTGAGGGATTTTTCGACTATATGGATATCTCTGAAGTAAAGAAGGTCAAGCTTGTGGCCTACAAGTTGAAAGGAGGAGCTTCAGCTTGGTGGGAACAACTGCAACTCGCACGAACTACACAGATGAAAGCACCAATCTGCACATGGCAGCGGATGAAGCAGCTACTACGTGCCCGATTCCTCCCTAGCGATTACGATAAGGTATTATTCCAACAATACCAAAATTATCGACAGGATAATCGGTCGGTGAGAGAATACGCGAAAGAATTTTACCGCCTGGCGGCGCGTAACGATTTAGTCGAGACTGAATCGCAGCAAGTCACCCGATTCAACGGTGGACTGCGTATGACGATCCAGGATTGGATTCAGACGCAGCCCGTCTGGATGATAAATGATGCAATCAAGTTGGCTACTCAGGCAGAAACACAAATTGAACGTTCTACCACACGGCCCTATTCTGCCGCAAGGATCACTGCAGCGGGTCCATCCCAGGGAGCTCCACAGTCTAAGGGGAAGGAACCCGTAGGAGCACGAACGCAACCTCTTACGTCTGAGAGCCGAGATCAGGGAAGCGGACAAGCTAGACCCCAAAGGGGCGTATCGACTGCTACTGGTCCAAGTAGAATCCCGAACCCCTATGCTCGGTCAAGGCCTGATAACTGCTATCGTTGTGGTCAATCAGGCCACCTATCAAATACTTGTCCCCAGCGAAAAGTGGCAAACCTTACCATCAATAATGGTAGTGCTGATAACGCTAATGAAGATCCAGATATTGAAGAATAGGAACATACTACCGAGGACGAGGCAAATGATTCAGGTTGGGTTCAACAAGATCACGGTGAGTCGCTATATGCGCTAAGAAAAGAAGTGCATCCACAAAGGCATAACATTTTCTGCACTAGGTGTACGGTGAATCGAAAGGTTTGTGACGTGATTATTGATAGTGGCAGCAGCGAGAATATCGTCTCCAAGGTCATGGTGGAGAAATTACAATTGAAAACAGAGCGTCATCCCTCTCCATATACAATCGGTTGGATCAAGAAGGTCAGCGAAATAAAGGTAATTGAACGGTGCACCATATCCTTTTCAATTGGTAAACATTATAAGGATGAAGTAGTATGTGATGTGGTTGACATGGAAGCATGTCACATACTACTCGGTCGACCTTGGCAATCTGACCGTGACGCCACTCATAAAGGGCGAGATAACATATATATCTTCGTCAAGGATGGCCAGAAGACCATATTGGCCCCTATGGATCCAGAGGGGCCACCTGAAACTTCTAAAGTGGAGGGTCATTTTCTTTTAACCATACGGGACTTCGTGAAAGAATCCAAAGAAACAGGACAGACTTATGCATTAATTGTAAAAGGGGAAGAACTCGAGCCTACCATTATTCCTGAAAGATTAAGACCTTTGCTACATGAATTCAAAGAAATTTGGCCTGATGACCTTCCCGATGAGTTACCTCCCATGCGAGATATCCAACACCATATTGAATTTATCCCAGGGTCCAGTTTACCCAATCGGTCTCATTATCAAATGAGTCCGAATGAGTGCGAGATTCTTCAAAGGCAAGTGGAAGAGTTAATCCGTAAAGGTCTTATTCGAGAAAGTATGAGTCCATGTGTTGTACCAGCTCTATTAACTCCAAACAAAGATGGGAGTTGGCGCATGTGTGTCGACAGCCGAGCCATCAATAAAATCATCATAAAATACAGGTTTCCTATACCGCGGTTAGATGATATGCTAGACATGCTAGAGGGTGCCAAAATATTCTCTAAATTGGATCTAAAGAGTGGCTACCATCAGATTCGAGTACGGCCAGGTGATGAGTGGAAAACAGCCTTTAAGACTAAGGAAGGATTATACGAATGGATGGTCATGCCCTTCAGTCTTTCGAATGCGCCTAGCACGTTCATGAGATTGATGAACCAAGTTCTGAAACCTTTCATTGAGCGATTCGTTATGGTTTATTTTAATGATATTTTGATATATAGTTAAGACGAAACTACCCATATGCAGCACCTCAAAAAGGTCCTTCAGGTGCTTACTGAAAATAAACTGTATCTCAATTTAAAAAAATGCAGCTTCATGACTAATAGCCTATTATTTATGGGTTTTGTCGTAACGTCTACGGGCATTCGAGTAGATGAGGAAAAGGTGAAGACAATTAGAGAATGGCCGGTTCCCACAAATATTCACGAAGTGCGAAGTTTTCATGGACTGACGACATTCTATCATCGATTCGTGAGAAATTTCAATACTATT
Source organism: Magnolia kwangsiensis (assembly GCA_037074715.1). Lineage (NCBI taxonomy): Eukaryota > Viridiplantae > Streptophyta > Magnoliopsida > Magnoliales > Magnoliaceae > Magnolia > Magnolia kwangsiensis. Next base: position 93,524,531 of record CM073585.1, read on the forward strand.
ATGTTACCAATCACAGATTGCATGAAGAAAGGGCAGTTTCAGTGGACTGACGAAGCCGATAGGAGCTTTATCGAAATCAAGCGCAGATTATCCACGACTCCGGATCTTGTACTTCCTAACTTCGATAAACTGTTTGAAGTCAAATGTGATGCCTCATATGTCAGAATTGGAAGAGTTTTGTCTCAAGAAGGTAGGCCGATAGCCTTCTACAGTGAGAAACTTAGCGATGCACGTAAGAAGTGGTCTACATACAAGATCGAGTTATACGCGGTAGTTCAGGCACTGCGACATTGGCGACGTTATTTGATTCAAAGAGAATTCATACTTTACACGGACCATCAAGCTCTCAAATTCATTAATAGTCAAGCTAACATTAACCATGTACATGCTAGATGGATCTCATTTTTGCAGGAATTCACGTTCGTGCTAAAACATAAGTCAGGACAATAGAACAAGATAGCCGATGCATTGAGTCGTCGTGCAAATTTGTTAGTAACTATGAGTAATGAAGTTGTCGGGTTCGAGTGCCTCAAAGACATATATGCTGATGACGACAACTTCAGGGATGCATGGGTTAGATACCAAGAAGGTCACTCCAGCAACTTACATATGCAAGATGGGTTCCTTTTCAAGAAAAATCGATTGTGCATCCCGAACAGTCCGCTAAGGGAGCAGATAATCCAAGAGTTACATGGAGGTGGCCTCAGTGGACACCTTGGGTGAGACAAGACGCGAGCTCTTGTGGAAGAACGGTATTACTGGCCGTAGTTGTTACGTGATGTGGGAAGTGCAGTCCAACGTTGTTATATTTGTCAAACCTCTAAGGGACAATCTCATAATACGGGCCTCTATACCCCGTTACCCGTGCCTGATGGCCCTTGGGAGGATTTATCTATGGACTTCGTGCTTGGTCTCCCATGAACAAAACGTGGCATGGATTCGGTATTCGTGGTAGTAGATCATTTTTTCAAGATGGTGCACTTTATTTCATGTAAGAAAACTCTCGATGCAACACACGTGGAGAATCTGTTCTTCAGAGAAATTGTGCGGCTACACGGGGTTCCCAAGACTATTACTTCTGACCGTGACACGAAGTTCATAAGCCACTTTTGATGAACTTTGTGGACTCAATTCGATACACGACTTCAGTTCAGCAGCGGAGTTTGCATTCAACAATATGGTGAACTACTCGACAGGAAAATCCCCGTTCCAGGTTATTTACGGACGAGTACCTCGCCACACGCTAGAGTTGGTCCCTCCGCCCAAGCTCCCAGGTGTGAGTATTGCAGCAGAACATATGGCAGACAGGATCATGAAAATTCATGCGGAGGTGCAGACTAAGCTACATGCCTCGAATGAAAAGTACAAGGAACAAGCAGACAAGCATTGACGACAAAAGGTGTTCGAGATGAGCGACCAGGTAATGGTTCATCTACGAAAAGAAAGATTTCCAAGCGAGACGTACAACAAGCTGAAAAATAAGAAGATTGGACCGGTACCGATCATCCGAAAGATCAATGACAATGCTTATGTTGTTGATCTTCCAGATGACATGGCGATCTCACGGACTTTCAGCGTTGCGGACCTGACCGAGTATCATGAACCAGCGCAGGAGGAGAACTCGAGGACGAGTTCTTTTCAAGTGCAGGGGACTGATGTAGAGTGGGTCGCAGACAATTTCATGGCCAAGATGGATCAGAAAAGGCACGGTCGGCGACAAAAGTGATCTGGACCATTGGACCTTAGATCGAGCGTATCTCACAATCCAGAATGAGTTAGCTGACGCAGAATATATGATTTTGGAGTAGAACGAGCTACTTTAGCCAACCAACCCTGCTATGCAGGGTTGCGCAGCCCGAATTTGTGAGAAACTCCCTGATCGACGGTCGTTTTCCCATTTTAATTTTGTTTTTACTATAAATAGTAAGTTTTAGTTTGAGTATAACTCTTCATCCGTTGGGCTTTAGGAGTTGTGTTCAACATGAAAAGTGCTTAGGATAATTAGGAGAAAGGTTTGGTGAAGCCAAATAAGACACTTACTATTTTTGGCCGAAAACCTTGCGCACTAGTAGATATCACGACCGTCTATAAATAGTAAGTTTACTATTTATAGTAAGTTGTGAATTTTAGGAGTTTTAGTTGTAGTTTGAGTCTGATTTCTTTCCAGTTGCTCGGTTCCCTTATTTAAAGGGGTGTAAACTCGTTTTTAGTCATTCATTAATCAATTTTAAATTATTAGAAATTCTTTTCTATTTTCTACTTTCTTTCCTCGTGGATTCGAGGAGTCTCTGTGAGGAGTCCAGAGAAATTCCGTGGATTTGGAATATTTATCATCTCGAAGAAGATGGTGCTCGACCTCACATCCTTCCCTGCGTTAGATCCAGTATATCAGCCAATTTATCGCGCAGCTCACACCAATCTGGGAGCCCATATTCAAGCTTCTCAGGAAGAACTTGCCAAAGGAATAGAATGATGACTATTAAGAAGCCTTCCATAGGATCAAGAAGTACTTGCTAAATCCTCCAGTACTCATGCCACCTACTCCAGGTAGGCCACTATTGTTGTATATCTCCATCGCAGTAGAAGCAATCGGATGCATCCTCGGCCAACACGACAACACAGGAAGAAAGGAGTAAGCGATCTACTACCTAAGCCCACGATTCACAAGTTATGAAGCTAAATACTCTAGCTTAGAGAAAACGTGCCTCGCCCTAGTCTGGGCAACACAACGGCTATGACAGTACATGATCACTCACCCAGTCTTACTGCTCGCTTGCATGGACCCGTTGAAGTACTTGTTCGAGAAACTAGCACTGATGGGCAGGATCGCAAAATGGCAACTACTACTTTCCGAGTTCGACATCACCTATGTCACTCAGAAGGCAATCAAGGGGTAAGCATTGGCCGACCACCTAGCAGCACACTCTCTGCCTTATTACCAACCGTTGAAGACATTCTTCCCTGACAAAGACATCCTCCAGATTGAAGAAGAAGAAGAAAGAAAGGTAGGAGAGTGGACACTCTTCTTCGACGGAGCTGCCAACTCAAAAGGAAGTGAAGTAGGTGTCATACTTTACTCTCCCAATGACGTCCCAATTCTTATATCCAGACGATTGGCATTCCAATGCATCAACAACGTAACAAAATATGAAGCATGTATTTCTGGTCTGAGAGAAGTCATCATCCTCAACGTAAAAAAAGTTACGAATCTTTGGAGATTCATAGCTCATCATCAATCAAACGAATGACGACTGGAAGACCAAGGATGAAAAGCTGATCTCTTATCACGTCTATCTAGAGAATCTAACTGAGAAATTCAAAGAGATCATATTCTCTTACATGCCCCGAGCCAAAAATTAGTTTGCGGACGCTCTGGCTTCCCTCACTTCAATGTTGAAAATCCCAAAAGGAGTTGCTGAATGGGAACTCACCGTCGAACTCCAGGAAGATCCTACGTTCTGCATGTAGATAAACGAAGCTGACCCCTCCTCCCCCCCCCCCCCCCCCCCCTCGAATGATCATCCGTGGTACACGAATATTAAGGAATATCTTGAACATCAGAAGTACCTGGAGGGAGCAACATTAATTAATCATCACACTATCCAACGGCTAGCAGCCCAGTTCACAATCACGGGGGGCATCCTCTACAAATGATACTTTAATTAAGTCTTTCTCCATTGCTTAGATGAAACAGAAGCTACCCAAATTATGTCAAAAATCCACGAATGACTATGCGGTCCACACATGAACAGACATATGATGGCAAAGAAGATCTTACGACTCGAATACTATTGGCTAACAATGGAGACAGATTGTTGCAAACACGTTAGGAAATGTTTCAAGTGTCAGGAACATGCGAACCAAATCCATGCACCTGCTTTCGAACTTTACAACCTGACGACACCATGGCCCTTCTCTATATGAGGACTTGATGTCATGGGAAAAGTCAACCCCAAAGCTTCAAACGGGCATAAATACATCCTGGTGGTAGTAGATTATTTCACCAAGTGGATAGAGGCATCATCTTACCCTACCATCGTAGCACCTCACATGGTCAAGTTTATGAAAAATAATATCATCAGCTGATATGGGATTCCTTCGGCTATTATTACAAACAACGGAACTCCGTTCGTCAATAAAAGGATGGCCGGCGACTTCCTCAACAAATTCAAGATTCAACATCATCGGTCAAGTCCCTACAATCCTCAGATGAATGGTGGGTCGAAGCTACAAACAAGACTATCATCCGTATACTGAAAAAAATGGTCAAAACATATCGCGACTGGGCGGAAATGCTCCCATACGCACTCTAGGCCTATCAGACATCTATACGATCTGTTACGGCGCAACTCCATATGAACTTGCATACGAAATAGATGCGGTGCTACTAGTCGAAATTGAAATCCCATCACTCTGAGTATTGTTGGAACGCTGAGTCGAGGAAGGTGAGTGACAACAAGCAAGATACTATCAACCGCATCTGGCAGATGAAAAGCGCATGCGTGCGCTGAGCCACTCGTAATGCTACCAAAGAAGGATCGCACGGGCCTACAACAAGAGGATCCGTAAACGGAGTTTCAAAGTCGGTGACATGGTCATGAAATGCATCCTACCACCACACTTGCTAGATCCTAGAGGAAAGTTCAAACCCTCGTAGGACGGACCCCTTATCATTCGAGAGGTACTCCCAGGAGGCGCTCTTTGACTCACCAGTCTGAGAGGTGAAGATCTTTCCGAACCTATCAACGCTGATAACGTGAAAATCTATCACGGGTAACTGCACCTAACCTTGTCAATAAGTACAATCGCAAAGCTGTACCTATCACCCCTCTCATAAAAATAAAGAAAAAAAATCTCTATCACTTCTCCTAACAAAAAAAAAATCTCATCGCTCCTCCCACCAAAAGATATCCATCCTTTCTCCCACCAAGTATAAAAAAAGAAAAAAAGAAAAAAAGAAGAAGAGAGAGAACCCTTCTTATCTCCCATCAGAGGTTGATACCCACAAAAAAAAATAATAAAAAACAAATACAAAAAAATATATATATACCGAAAACAAAAAAGGGGAAAAAAAACAGAAAAGTCTTAAAGAGAAGAATAAAAAGGAGAAGAAAATAAGACCATCCCCAAATAATTCGACCAAAAATAGCTTACGATTGTGATCAAAGACAAGGACAGGAAAGTAACCAGACGGCCGGCTATGAAGGAAGTCTCTCTGTCTCTTCCGACACTCAAAACAAAACAAAAACAAAAACAGAGAGAGAAAAATATGCTTAAGCAAAAATGGCGAGTTGAAAACCTGAAAGGACAACTTGAGTAAAAACAGCGGGCATGTAGCAGACTTGGTGAAAACCTAAAAAGGCACCAAGGGTAAAAACAACACAGTTGCCTAGGGGCAGGCAAGAGCAAAGACCCGGGAGGTAGTGAAAATTCGAAAGGACACTACGGGCAAAAATAACGGGAAAAGCCGGCCGTAGTGAAAACCTGAAAGGGCACTACGGGCAAAAATGGCTAACAAAATAAAAATAAAAATAAAAATAAAAGTACAGGTACAGAAGAAGCCGAGACAACAAATACCACAATGAGATACAATGGAAGATCAACTTCAGAGCAGTACTCTATCAGACTCTGCCCAAGGCTGAAGGACACAGTCCTGGACACACTCTCAAGAAACCATGATCTCTAGTACACAAACCAAACTACTGAACACAATATGGGCTAAGTTCAATATTCTGATCCCAATCATCCAAAGCATAAATCTAAACACAAGCAACCATTGGAAAATTTGGCACAAACAAAATTTTTCATCCCTTTAAAATAAATTACTTTTTTTTGTTTACAAAAATAAAAACAAAAAAAAAATCATGCATACAGGACAAGCAGTTGGTCAAAATCAGGAACCCCAGGTAAGCTCCTATCCCTCATACATCGACAACCTCTACCTGAGGCTCTTTATCTCCATGCGCAGGTAAAAGACCTCATCCCTCTCTAAGCAATGCACAACGAACATGCTCTCATAATACCGCCTCCCTAACGCTAGCCGACGAGCCATGTCCTCACAAGAGTGACGAAGGACGGCAATCTCAGATATGAGATGGCCATGTGTCGCAAGAAGAAACGACGGATCAATGAATGGTCGGTCCTCGAACACCTCTAGCGAGTCATCAACACACGAGGAAGATGAAGCGGTATCACCAACCATATCTCGATCAACAGCCTTGTCCGCCAAGTGCCAACCTGGAACCTGACGATAAAGTGACTGCTCCGTCACCTATCGCATGTAGCGCGCAATACATTGAGGAATCTTCCATATTCTCTAGTTGTGGTCAATGCAAACAGCTAAATACAATTAGATCTCTTCCGTTTTCCCCGAAGGATTATTGAATCCGTACATGATACATGTACAATTGGCTCGATTTCTATATCTGGACAATCGTTGTAACACCCTGAAAATCGGGGGTCGTGTATAAACTCAACTCCCGAGTTCCAGACCGTCACTTATGCAACAAAAATGATTATGATTCAATGTTGTCTGATTTAAAGCATTCACATGAGTAAAAGTATACCAAAACTGCAATTCATACTTCAGATCCAGTGATAAAAGTAAGCGGAAGACTAAACAATATATATATCACTGTATGGAAAAATAAAGTAGATCTCATCTGTCTCTAAGGTATGAATACATCTCTGAGTCTCATATACATATACATGAACAAAATGTAATGTTCAAAATAGTCTCACTGAAGTCCCATCAATCCAGATCGCCTACGCAAAGCCATCATGATACTGCATGTACGAGAACTCGTCCTGGTCCTCGTCGAAGTCTGGCTCTGCCTCCTGGATCTCAGCCTCACCTGCATCTACAACAGGGTCTAGTGGGTGTTACAAACACCATCCCGTAACGTGGGAATGAGTAATCAACTCAGTGAAATCATAGAGCAAGGATTAGCATGTTCACAAATCAATCATGCGATAATAGTAAAGCAGTAAATCAGACAATCCTAATATTATTGTTAATGCAAGATGACATGACGTGATGTATGCCCTCACCGACGATCTCCCTCATATGACACCATCTTACGACCGCGGCATGCAATCGACCCTCAAGTGCTCCACATCTTACAGGTACATGCAATGGCATGGTGACATGATTTTCGAGTTGTTATTAGTCCATTCAAACAGCAGGATTAAAAAACTAAGGTACTTCCCTTGTATCAATCCCAACACAGATCCTGTCTAGGGTCGTCACTCCTAGTAATCTCATACGATGTATATTTTGTAGGTCGCTGCAAGGGCTGCCAGGGCTGTTGCTCGCACTCATTGCACCGCTCCCCCATCACCTTATCAATACAGGCCTACTGTACTCTACTGCTACTGAAGGGTCGTCGCCTCCCGTAGACTCAGAATACGCTCGCGGTCACTACAAAGGACTCGTCACCTGATCAGTGTAGGCTGACAGCTAGAATATAGTGTCTCATACCACTATAATCTGTTCACGAGACTAGGTGCTCACTGGTCACTACGGGAAGGTTTGTGGCCCCAGCGTAGGCCGACAGCTCGACCACGGTGTCCCATACCACCATGCCCGGCTCATGAGTCTTCATGGATCAAGGTACCATGGTTAACAGGGTTTACAATGGTAAGTTTAGTACCCTAGGTTCAAGCAGTTATGACTCATACAAGGTGAGCAGACATCGGCCAGTCGGGTTACTTGACGGGCTCGACTAGTGCGATCGCATCTCAAGTCGAACGACATGAAGTGCGTAAAACACTTCGCGTGGCCTAACCACTGCCGCCAACTCCAAACACGACTCGCGTTCATCGACACGTCGTTCGTGGCTAAGACCAGCTAGCCATGAATTCGCTCGGTTACCGACTGCCTGGACTAAGTATAGTCCCAAGAAATTATGGAATCACATCAGCAACTTATATAGGAATATTGGAATTAAAATACATTCATGTGAGCATGTTAACACATGTTATAACATTCAACTTAAATAAATCTTCAAGCACATATATCTCATGCATGTAATGAAATCATGCATATAATCAACGTGTAGGAAATCATTTAGGTCAGCATATTAATGGAGAAATCCATCTCAAACTATCTCATAACATCATTTAATTCAATACATACTAATACAAGCATTTATACAAATACATACACTACACACTTAAGTCTACATATGGCATGTCGACCCGAAGTACGCAATTAGGCGAATCTCTTCGCCAAACTAATTATGCACGTATTCCTAACTTCCTAATGCAACAACAAACCATGTCAATCACATCAGCAAAATATGAATGTAAACTGTACTTCCTACAAATGACTAAAATGCCCTAAATCTCATATTCTTCGTTGATTTACGAAACCGGAAACGGATAGCATGTTGTACATGTCAAACGGAGATGCCGTCAATAATCTACTATTAAACGACATTGAAAGCGTTGGAAACCGTCAATCAAAGCGTCTAAAATCCTCACCTAGTCTCTTGTAGACTCGTGATTTCGAACGGAGCGTATACGCTTCGTCTACGGCAATAAGAGAAACTGTTTTACAAGATCTGTTAGTTAAAAAGCTATGGATCTTAGTGATCCCCAAATCAGCAACTTCTAGGGTTAGTTATTACCTGAAAACGTGGAAGAATCACCGGCTTGGTGATTGGGATGAGTTGCTTAGGCACTAGCAACAGGTGACTCGAAGGCTGGAGAAATCTATCCCACTCTCTCTCTCTCAAACTCTCACCTTTTCTCTCTCCCAATCTAGGGTTTCTTGCAATTTCGGATGGGAGAGAGGAGTGAGGGTTTCAACCCCTTTTATAAGCTTAAAAACGTCAAAAATAGGCTCCGGTACAAAGTTTACTTAGTGCATATCCAATTCGGGGCTGTTTCGGTCCAAAAGATGCTTTCTGGTGGTCCCCTGGTCAAATGCGATCGGACTTAAGCTCTTGCGTACCAGATCTAGCACGTATTAAGTTTTCAGTCCGGCAGGGTTCGCAGATCGCACGTGGCGGACCAGTTTTAGTTCAGCGGCCACCGCACGTAGATCAGGGCTGAAAGTCTCATGATAAAAAAATAGAAATTTCTCCTGATCCGAGGGTGTAATCTGAATGGATTCTGACGGTCAGAATGCTCAATACTGACGCGTCAATTCGTGTGCCAGATTTGAATTTGAAATTCCAATTCTGTCCCTATTCGCACTCTCTTCAGTCCCGGCTCAATGAAATAGCCTGTGATTATCGGTTTGACTTGATTTTCGGAATGAGTGTCAAGTCCAGCTAGGCGGTTCTAACGGTCTAAGATAGGAGGTATCGGACTTTCGACGCGCGGTCTAGATCCAATACAAAGATTCAAAGTGGTCCAGAGAACAAACCTGCTTAGAGTTTGGTCCGAGGTTATAGAGTGTTATAGAGTCATTGGTTCTACTCGATTTGGGTCTTGTAGAACGTATTTAAAGTGATCAGGGACTATTTCCCAGCTACTCCAGCGTTGCGCTAGCTAACTTATTCATATTTTTTTAAAAAATTAATTCTACGCAATTTCGGGTCAAGTTGGTACTCGAGCCCAAGTATGGATTTTTCACGGGCGTTACAATCGTATAAGTAAAAATGAGTGGATTTATCTCTGGGAAGAATAATCAAACTCAAAGTGACAACAATCCATTGTAACCAAAGTATCAAAATCAAAAGATCGCATGATAAAAGATTACCTACACATACCTAGTCCAGGATGTTCGCAAAATTTGATTGAGTCCAAGTCGGTGTAGTGAGTTCCCTGTAAGGCCGCACCAATGCTCAGGGTAGCTAACCACTTTGATGATCAAATGGATCAAATACTCCTAGGGTGATTACGTATCAAAGGAATGACAGACCAAACAGTACGGGAATCCTTATAAAGCCGCACCAACGGACAAAAGCCCTACTTTTCAGACTTACCCTCCAATACTATTAACAATCTGACGTGAAAGGGTCGTAATTGGTGACCTGTAATACCGCGCCAATGCGCAGGGACAATCACAACATTTTCCTAAGCCCTCAGGATATGTGTAAGTCGTCTCTTTTCCAAACAATCAGCTGGACATGATACAATAGCAGGCAATATATTCAAATCACCATCTTTTCTGACCAGGAGGGTGCGGTGTCCACTCGCTTTGGCCTTCGGTTGCTCGCAACCTCGGGCAAAGAGCGGCATCTATAGACACTCCACCCAGGTTATCATCTTGCGGAGATAATGACAATTCGGACCATGATCAACAACCTGAACCCGAAGCCCTAATTCAAACCGTACACGAACCTAAAACCATAATCCAAAACCTTACCTGAAAGCCTAATCTAAACCATTAGAACCTCCCAAACCCAACCCGAAATCCCAAATCTAAGACCCAGTTGAGCCAAGACATCTTAGAAATATACCTGGCCAAGCCAAAAATCTGAAAAAAGGACCACCGAACAAAGTAGCTCACCACACAAGGACCACACATTCGGGCACGGCCCGAGCCAGGCCCAAGCGGTAGTTGGACTATTGTCAGCGGTACTCCGATTACCTCCACTCGCCGGACACGTATGTCCTCCGAACAACAGTTGACACAACATCCGAAAGTTAACTTTCTCTAAGAATTACCCCCCTATCCGATCGTATTTATCATTTTACCAAGCCCAAGAGCCAATGAGAGCGCGCCACATGGCATGTCTCTTTCCTCAACCAATCACCACTTGTCATCTCAGCTTTTACCCTTCCTAAACCTCATAAGTACCATAATGACATTGGAGAAGGCTATAAATAGCCCTCTCCTCCTCTCATTTTCAGCAACCACAACAACACATCCATATCTAAGAGGAAGAGTGAGAAAGAAAGGGGGGAAGAGAGAGAGAGGAAGAGAGTGAAGGAGAGGGAAGAAGCTCCCAAGCCTTCGAAGTTCTAATCTTTTAAGTCACCCCTTAGCCTTTCCTCTTGACCTTTTCCAGCTCTTTAGATAAGCCTAGTTTGGTCCTGGTATGGTCCATTTGTTAACTTATACAAGTTCAAAGCCAAAGATCCATTTGTTTCATAAATAATCATGACATTTATTCCCTTCTCAACCCCATTGCTCTTATAAATTTCTAGTGAACGTATACTCTTTGACTTGTCGTACACTGGATTCTGTCACATTAGAAATTCCTAATATTCTAGTCCACTTTTATTACTTCATTTGCATGAACATCATTACATCCGCCCTCTAAACACGCCATCGGACGTATGCTCTGTGGCTTGCCGAAATCTCGGATCTGGTCACATCAGAAATCCGCGTATGTGCCTAGTCCCATTTCGACCACCGCATCTATCATCCCTTGAGATTGTTTTATCACACCAAGTAGAGACCGTACCCTTGTACGGGCAGAGAAAGGGCCTAACACCTTCCCTCTTTGTAACCGCAATCCCTTACTCAGAAACTTTAAAATCATAGATTTGGAGTCAACTTAAAGTGGGAGAGTCTTCGAATTCTCTGACTTCACATATCGTGCAGGTTCTAACCGACTGCGGGATTTTGAGATTTATTTACTAGTGGCGACTCCAATATTTACAAATCAGCCTAGTCATCCCATCACTCAAACAAAACTTATAAATCAACGTGAGTGCTGATTTCTGGTGTTCACACCTATCTAAACTAACAGAAATCAACCAACAAACAATCTAGAATAATATTTCAACCCGTCTAACGGTATTTTGACTTGTTTAAACTGGCGGGCTATCAAAAAATTCTAACAGAATTTCAACCCGTCGAACTATGCTAAATTTTTATCGATTTCTCATCGGGCTTCTTCAGGTCTATGTGTATTAGGAACGTGATTGATTTCCTTCCTACGTGAGGTGCTAATGTGGCACACGCATGAAATATCCTAAATATTTGTCGTGTATGCCCCCACTGCTTATTTTAAGTCCTGTAGCCCTGAATTGAAGCCCTGGATATGCAGACAAGCTTGTTGGTTTTTTCATGGAACGGAGATGGGAGGTTTTGATTTCAATCCTTGATTTGCTTTGGGACTCGGGAAATCTTTATTTTTTTGTCTATATCCGTGCAAGTTGGATCCGATCAAAAAATTAAGTGGACACATTGGAAATAGAGGCTCCCCATAGAACTCTGGCTGGTGTCACCGTGTTGTTCATATGCCATCCAATCCGTTCATCAGTCGAGGCCCACTAGGGTGAAGACACATGTTGGTGACTTTTAATTTTGGAGATTTTACAGTAAAGTGCCTACTTAAATAGAATTTACATTACGTTCCTTTTGTTGGCTGTGTGAGTGGAGGGGTGGCGGCTGGGGCGGGCCCCACCGTCATGTTTATGTGAAATCCACCCCAACTACCAGGTGGGTCACCTCCTTTTAGACCGAGGCCCCAAAGCTTAGTTCCATCCACGGTTCAGGTGGACCACATAATTTGGAAACAATGAATAGAGCAACGATCATCCTTTAAGCTATTTCCCTTGGTTTGACCTACTTGAATCACAAATGAACCTAATATTTGGTCTCCATGACTAACTTTTAATATGGTATCTAATGGTTGGAGTGTATTTCATATAATTATCACGATGGCTATGTAAAAATTAAGGATAAATGGTCCTAACTATTTGATCTAATTTCATGTATAAACATAACAAATATTCTTATTTTATATAGGGAAATGGTACTATGAGGTTGACCTCATGCAAACTTCTCGTGAGGTCAAGCTATATGGGCCCATTGTGATGTGTGTCAAACATCTACCCCATCAGTTAGATGTATCACTCCATGGTGGGCCATGGGCTTAAAAATCAAGTTAATCTATGACCTGGGTGAGCCACACCACATATAAAAGTTGAGAGGGGTTACCCTCCTATTAAAACATTCATAATCATTTATTGGGCCCACCGAGATGTGGTACACAAATCCAGCCCGTCTATTGTGTGTGTCGCACTTAGATGAGGGGTTAGACCAAGTTTCATCATCATCCAAAACTCAGGTGGGCCCCACCAAGTGCTTTTATATGTTTTAGGCATGTCTTCACATAGTTTTAGATGGTATGGCCCACCTAAGTCTTATATACAAACTAATTTTAGGGATATCCCATGGCCTAAAGGAGACCCATCAAATGCACGGTATTAATGTTCAACACACATCACAGTGGGGCCAAGTACTCCTAAGTTTTGGTGTGACATCTAATAATTGGAGTGAATTTCATAAAGTAGTTAAAGTGGGCCATGTAAAAGTTAAGGGTGGATGCTATTTCCTCAATAATGGATTTACATTCATGTCACGGTGGGCCCTCAAAACCAATGGAGGTTGTCGATTTGATGGTACGCCACCCTTTAAAAAAAAAAAAAAGAAAAAAAAAAGAAAAGAAAACAAAGATTAAAAAAAGGATTTGATGGTACACCACCCTTATAATTTATGGGGCCACCATGATGTGCATGTGAGACCAACTCTGATAATCAGGTGTGTAATCTCACTTTAGGCCCGAGGCTAAAAATATTGAAGTTGAAGTGTGATTATGTTTGGTGATGCCTAAGGAAAGAATTAGGAAGAAAGGCTTATTTTTACAGGCCCACCGTGATGATTAAATGAAATCCACTTCAACCATTAGATGTTGTACTAAAATTTAGGATAGGAGTTAAAAAATTCAGGCCCGTCTATGATTCATTTAGGCCACACTAAGGGTAAAATTTTGGTGGATGATTATTGTCTTATAAACTGTTTCCAATCATGTGGTTCACCTAAATCATGAATAGCAAAGAAAATCCCCTTTTCTTCTTGTGTAGTGGCCAATCTGAATTAATTTATTGAACTGATTTTTATGAAATAACATCTAGAGCTAGGCAAAACGGACTCGATCCGATGGATCCGACCCGATCAGAACCGAATCGACGGTCTGGATTGGTGCGGATTGGGTAGCCCCTTCGAGATCCAAAATATTTCGGGTCGAGTTCGGATTGGCCCTGATCCGACCCGACCCGACCCGAATGGATCCGGACTGATCCTATCCTACCCGATCCGGAGCAGTTCTTATTGATCTTTCTACCTTTTTATGTGGTATGGTCCGCTTAAGCTTTGGATATGCATCAGTTTTGGGTTCAACTTCTATTTATTTTTTTATTTTTTTAAGATACGCACACACATCCCACACACTCACGTTAGTGGAATTTCACCACCTACGGGTACTTGAACCCTTGATCGGGAGTTGAAACTCTTGAGAGTCTACCACCCAAGCAAGAGTAAGGACCCAGGTTCAACCACCACCCAAGCAAGAGCAAGGACCCAAGTTCAACCACTAAAATGATCTGCATTTCAACTTCATAACGTTTAGATAAAGCTTCATGCATTTCTTTCATAGTCATGTGGGACCCATCTTGATGTATATGTTTTATTTAAGCCGTTTATCCATTTTCACGTATCATCTTAGGCATTAAATACAAAAATATGATATATTGAAGATTGAAGTGGACGACACCATATCAAACGATCCGAATTGTATCTAATCCGATCCGACTCGGTTTCCCTGGCCGAGTCGGACTCGGTCCAATCCAAGTCAACCAAACATTAGATCGGGCCGAGTCAGGTGATCCAGACTCGGTCTCAGATGGGATCGGGTTTGGGTCAGACAATTAAAATTTTGGATTAGACTGAATTAGGCCAAATCCGATCCGACCTGGACCGATAGCCAGCTCTATTAATATCATTGTAAATCTTACCGTTCATGTGTTGTACACCACTGAGAAAGCCAATCCACCTTATTTTTTTTTATTGAGCTGATTTTTGTAAAATAACATTGTAGATCCTCCCATTCATGTGCTGCCCGTCACTAACAAAGCCAATCCACCCTTCTTTTTCTTTGTTAGTACACACCCCATAGAACAGACTGCCCTGTTAGCAACAGGGCAACACCCCACTTGAGAATCCATAGCAAGACCTCAGTGTTGAAACGAGTTTATCCATAGCAAGACCTCAGTGTTTATTACTTGAGCTATGGATGGTGTGTATCCACCCAAGGTTAGGTTACCACATGAAATTGGGGCGCGGATTAGCTACCGACAGGTTGAGTGGGGAGACTTGCTAATGAAGTGACGCACCAAGTTCTGTGGGCCCTACCATGATGTATGTGTTGTATCCACACTGTCCATACATTTGGAGAGATCATTTTAGGGCATGTTCCTAAAAATCAGACAAATCCAAGGATGGACTGGACCCCACCACAGAAAGCAATGGGGAGAGTGACGACCATCGTTGAAACCTTCCAAAGGTCTGTCATGATGGTTATTTGAGATCCCACGTGTCTGTATATTAACGAAGACATAAAAGAAGGGAAAACATAGATACTAGCTTGATCGAAAACTTTTGTGGCCCTTAGAACTTTTTAATGGTTGGCGTTAATCTCTCCACTATTTTATGTGGTGGGGTCAACTTGAGCTTTGGATATGACTCATTCTTTATATCATACCCTAATATTATCTTTCCAAATGGATGAACTGCGTGGATATAAAACATACATCATCGTAGGGCCCACAAAACTTGATGACGTCACTTCAGCAGTGTGTCTCGAGTCTCGCTACTCAACCTGTCAGAAGCTAATCCGCGTCCATGAAATTGGAAGTTTTTCGACATGGCCCACCTAATGAAGAGATAGGTCTGATTTTTGCGACATTCCAACGTATTAGTAGGGCTCACTTAATGCACGGCTTATGAGGTATGCAATATGATAGGCCCTTAATGGGGCTAAATTTGATTGGGTCATTTGCTGACACAAAGCAGGTATGAAAGTTGTGATTGCTCCAGTGGTAGACTCTCAAGAATTTCAAGACCCGGTTAAGGTGTCCCTCTCCGATCCAATGCACCTAAGAGAAACCTCCTCAGCAGCTATTATATATCCTGTGATTCTCGGGGCACGCTCCATCTACCAGCGGTGCCACAAAATGGACGGTCTGAATTGACACGCATATGTGCCACGTGTACAGCATATGTGCTACAATTTAGTAAACTGTGGCAAGCAATTTCCTCTTTTATATCAAAATCAAAAATAAAAACTGAAATGATCAGATACAGTTGCTTTATCAAATATATGATACAACCATTTTCTTCCCGCCAACATGTACTGATATCCTAACCGTACAAAAGGTGGGGCCATGATTTTTATAATTTTCTGCCTGTATTTTTTTAAAATGGTTATTAGTTTTAGGGCTTTGTTTTAATTGGTTGGAGGTTTTTTTTTGGGGGTTATTTTCTATTAATGGAAAGCGTCGAGAGTATATTTTGATTAGTAGATGCTGTGTGAGATTCTATTAGTTGGTTTATTAATAAAGATAACTTCGTATGGCATTTTGTTTATACATATATTTATATGTTTCCTTGCTCTTGCTCCCATGGTAGACTCTTAGGAGTTTTAACATCTGGTCAAGGATTTGAGCACCCATAAGTGGTGAAATCCCAATACTAAGGCATGAGTGTGTGGTGGTATGTGTGCGTGTGATATATATATATATATATATAATAATTATTATTATTATGTATACATGAAAAAGAATATAATTAGGAAAAATTCAATTGAGAGATTTTATTAAGATCTTTGCATCCTTAAGGAATAAAGTAAGATAAATTTGATACGAATTATACTATGATATCTAACTCATATGTTTCTCCCTAGATTTAGGGCCTATTTGATATTTCCCTTTAATTATAATTACCTTGTAAATGAATAATGATTATTTACTTGCATCTTTTTAATGTAGACTGCAACGGCTTATTTTTTTAACATTGAAATTGAGATATTTATGAAATAAATGTAGAGCCCACCATTATACATGTGGCTTATCTGCACCATTCATTATGCCAGCTCAATTTAAGGCATGATTCTAAAACTGAGGCAAATCCAAAGCTCAAGTGTACCGCATTATAGGAAACAATGGGAATCAAACACTTATTATTAAAAAAAATTTGGGTCATTAGAAGTTTTAGATAAGTTGATATTTGCATTTTCCCCCTATCCATGTTTGTGTAACCTTACGAACCGGTGAGATGAAAAATAAACTTCAATATGGGCCCAGTTAAGAAAACAACTTTCAACGGTGGAAAAATTAAGGCCAATGTTTCCTTTTGCAAGTGTTGGATCTACCTCCTTTTTCGGCTATTGCCACAAAATGTTATGAAAAACCAGATGGATGGTGTGGATATATCATATACATCATGATGCAGCCCACAAATTTAAGTCAAATTTTTTGAACCAATTTTCAAGGTGGAATTATCACCCATTTTCAAACCAAGGGAAAAGGTAATAATTACTTATTTACTAGAGATTTACATGTAAAGGAGAGAAGTTTAGATGGATTTCAAACTCTTCATCCCTCACAAATACATAAGCAAACGGTAGAATCTTATTCCTCCCATCCAAGTCCGGTTTCCAATGAGGTTAGCCATTTATTCAATTTATTTGATCTCCATACTCAATGCATAATACAATTCTTTTCAACTTCATAGTATAGTTTATATATTGTTGAACCGATTGTAGAATGACAGAGCCAATTTGTCATTGATGTTATTAAGATTGTTTCCAAGTTGCTTGAAAAAATCACGAGTCGCCATCTTTGGGCAACTTCTACTGCCACTTTTCATTTCCATTTCAAGCATTCCATGTGTCCCACCACCAACATAAATGGCTTGCATCAAAAGAGGATTTGAATGGAAATGTTTTGATGGTCTCACTTACAAAGTCATCATCCATTTAGAAGCCCTGTAGGTAAGGTAGTTGGAGATAACGATAAGATTACAACTTGTTTAAAGATGATTGGAATATGGGAGGATGGGCTCCACCAATCTTCACATGAACTAGTCAGTCAGTCCATGCACAGTCCATTTTTCTTAAGTTTTTAGAATGCCACATGTCATACATTGATTGGTGCTCCACCGTGTATTATTTCCATCCATTCTATTATTCCTTTATAATCAAGGTAGTTATTAAAAAATGTTTATGCTTTTCTTTTATGCAATTAGAATCAAAAGCATAGCCTAACGCATTTTCTCCATTATTATAAAATTGAGATGTGTTCTGTAAGAAAATTAAGTCCAATCTAACGCAGAGGTTTGCTCGGCCAGCGCGACTGTATGAAGCAGCTCATGTACATGACATCACATGTGCCAAGGCCACATGCCTGTGGAAGATCCAATCCATATGGGGTGGGTTCATGTAGATGACGTAGCCAAAACATCAAGCATGTGGTCCACCGAGCACACACACCCCACACACTCAAGCAGTATAGCGTGATATGGGTACTTGAACCCTTGACCTAGTGTTCGATCTCTACATATTGGCTGCTTTTAAGTCATGATAGAGTTATTATTTTCCCGCCAATAGATCGCATGAGTAGAGTATCCTATCTTTCCAAAAGGTGGGACACACCATGACATCACCCAACATGAAAATCAGGCCGATCCACACATGTAATGGGACACAACATCAATATCAATTGAAAGGTGATGGCATGACTTAGTGTACTGGTGTGGCCCACTCATATAAGTGGGTCGGCCTGATTTTGTACCAGGCATGCATCTTGGTTTTGCACATTTTTGTATAGATGGGATGTTTGATATCTGGAAGGAATAAAAATGACCATAACTTATGATACAACTAATGTATCCAATCATTTCTAAGCGTTTGGGTGACCTATTAAAGTGAATTGTAATTTACAACCCAATAAAGTTAAAATACAATAAATTATAATTTCCTTTCTAAAATTAAGTTAGATTCAAGTGGAAATAATAACATTTTGAGGGCTCCTCCATGTGGGAAGGTGTGTAGGGCCGTCCAACATTTTGATTCAGCTCAGTCTAGTGTTTTGGTATCTAAAATAGATCAAGTTCACATCAGTTCGGATCTAAATAACACAAATGCGGCATCGTCTCTGAATTTGATAAAATCGAGTCCAATGGAGTTCGCAGGAGCAACTTTTAGGTCACGTTCGGATACAAGAAACCTTGCTATAATGAGAATTGTTTTCCACTAAAAAATAGTTACATTGTTTTAATACATGAATTTTAGAAAGCAATCATTATACTTATTATAATTTTTTTAAAAAAAAAAAAATTGCACAAGAAATTCTTTGACTATTGTTTGATAAATATCAAGATCCTTCATGTGAATGGGTTGTGTGAAATGTATAAACCATGGTGAACCCCACACTTGACTAAAGGCATCCCATCCCATTCCAACTCTTCTCGATAGTGTTGCCTATGAGTTTTGCACCGGTTAAGTTTTGGGTTCTAGGGGGACATGTTGCAGTGCACTCGATTGACGAGGTGGATCATATCATGCAACTTGCCTCTCCCCTGTATGCCCATAGGAGTGGGACTCGGCACTAAAGGGCCATGGACCACTAGACTTGGTCCGAGGGCGAAGCTAGGGCTCTAAATCTAGGCCTAGTGTTTGGGTCAAGCTACGCAGAGCCAATAACTTGAGCTCATTCTTTTTACCAAGTGTATACCATGTAATTCAAATGTATTAGTAACATAGACTATAGAAACCATACACCTTTGTATATAATAATATGAAGAACTTCAATACTTTTGGCAGTGCGATGGATAATCATAATATGCTTGCACTTATATTTTAAACCAATGCATATGGTGGATAATTGGATGATGCTGGGCTAATGAGTAAACTTATTTAATACCATTATGCCATAGAAAAACTTTAATTATTTAAAAGAATTTGATTCGCTAATTGCACACCAATCACGCACTTGCATATACATGCAATTTATCTATTAACTTATCAAGCTAGCCTTGGCTTGGCTAAGCCGAGCTCTAATCATAGCCCATTCTTTAAGGCAATGTTAGTGTTGGAAATATTTTGAAAATAAAATATTTTAAATAGTGAAATTAAAATAAAAAGAATTGATTCAAATCAGGCTGAAAAACGTACCAGATACGTCGTTATTAAAGCCTGATTTACTCCCTCCTCTCAAAGTAGAAATCGCTGAAGGATTTACTCTCTCCCCTCAAATTAGAAATCGTTGACGGGTTGCCGACAAATGACTTCTAGAATACGACAGTTAAGGCCAGTGCTTATGACTTTAGGGCTGGGCTCAGCGGGTCTATCGTCAGCCTATTTACCATGTAGCTCAGTTTTTGCTCCTTGTCTCCCATTGGCAGCCCTATACGTCTAAGCGAGTTCAAGCTAGCTCACGTCCCTCACAGTCACATGTGCTAGAATGGCAGAAAGGTACAATATGTAAGCCATCCAACTGGTTGGTCTCACTATCTAAAGTCTACTCAGCAGGTGGACCGTAATATTTGGTAGATGGATTAGAAATACAGAGCTTATTATTATTTTTGAAAAAATAAAATAATATCCTTAACAAAAGGTAAAAAGAATTAATTTGGAAGGATTATCCAAACCTTTCTAAAATCTTTTGATCATTGTAACCATCAGTGGTTAAGGGCGGTTGATCTCACAATTTTAGTTTTAATTGATCTGTCTCAGTGGAGCACTAATTTTATATTAAATTTGAGTCAAGTATGACTTTAGCATACCCATGTTATCCTAAGCGTTTGCATTGATTGAATATAAGCTCTTGTTAACACATGTGGCCTTGTGTTTGGTTAAATTGCCCAAATGCAACCATCTCATTTCTCAGTCAAAACATATTCACATTGGAGTTCAACTATTGCATCGCTGAAAATTGGTTTTGAAAAAAAAAAATAGAATTTTTGTTTTGTCGTCAAAATGATGTTGAAAATTTTCAAAAAGAAAAGTATGGTTTTCTTTAGTCTCACAATTAGAAATGAGAAAAGAAGTTTTTTTACGTCATATGTGGAGGTATGTGTACTATTTTTATTTGGAGTCTTGGAAGTTGAGATACTTGGGTTGTTTCGGGCTCGGGCGTGGGCAATATGACTGTAATGACGCTAGATAACACACTTTACATTTCGCTTGTCTTATCTTGGAAGCAATTCGTCTATAACTCATTAATAATTGATTAAGTACTAGTGTATTTTTACATGATTTAGACCGGTGATAAAAGGAAATAATTTTTCTTTAATTATTTTTATTTTTAAGTGTTTCCAAGATATTTCACAACAATAGCTCTAATGCCATATATGTGTACCACCTTGCCACATGCATTGCGAGGTCTCTTTTACATCTCACTTGTGAGATGCGGGGCTCTCACCTTAAAGATGACTCAACAAAGAATGTTAGTTCCAGACGATGCTCCATCTTCAAGCGCAATACACAAATGCACAACATGTGCCAACTGTTCACTCCTCAAGTACAGGGTTGTGATGTAGTAATAACTCGGTAAGACCGAGGTCGAATCCCAAGGGACTGAAACCTGTACGTATTCTAAAACTAACTAGAACTAGAACTAGGCTAAGATGAAATCTAAACTGATTGAATTTGAAGGAATAATTATGAAATAATTATCTAAACTTAAGAGAAATCAGAAGAAGGGAACTAGGGATTCAGAGGATCCACTTGTAGAAATCAGGGAGATCTTATGCCTGTTTCATGAATCATGGAAATTAACTGAACTGTCAATGATCTAATTTTCAAAAGATGAAAGGTATATGAATTAGAATGGATTCCGTCACCAAACCATGCCTAGGAGACTATGGCAAACAACAGAATTAAACTAATTACTAACCAATCACATGTCATGAAGGTTAGGAAGGGTACTGACATCCAACCATGTCCAGGAGACGATGGTGAACAACAGGACTCCTTGACGTCATAAACATAAAAAGGAAAGAGACATGCTCAAAGTCATT
The DNA here is from genome assembly GCA_037074715.1 of Magnolia kwangsiensis. NCBI lineage: Eukaryota > Viridiplantae > Streptophyta > Magnoliopsida > Magnoliales > Magnoliaceae > Magnolia > Magnolia kwangsiensis. The sequence continues at coordinate 93,546,297 of CM073585.1, forward strand.
ATAGACCCATTGTAATTTCAGTCACAACAGACCATTAAAAACTTAAAACATTCCCATAATAATCAACTAAAATCAACGTCAATTCATGAATTAAAATTAAATTAAAAACATAAAATAAAATCTCCTATCTCACTACAAGCTTCACCTCTTAGCCCTAGCTAAGAGGTTTAGCCAGACATGATGTGGCTAGATCCAAAAAAAATAAAGGGAAAAAGAAAAGGAAAAGAAAAGGAAAAGAAAAGGGAAAGAAAACCAAAACTCTTCTCTCTCTCTCTCTCTCTCTCTCTCTCTCTCTCTCTCTCTCTCTCTCTCTCTCTCTTTCTCCTAACGTTCTAACCCAGCCGTCCTTCCTTCACGTTCCCCCTCAAGCCCACCAATCTCCTCTCTTTTTTATAGAAGAGAACAGTCAGTGGAAGAAAACAATCGTTTTCTCTACGCAGCCAGAAGACAACTCACAGCCGGAAGCTTGAATGGCTCGCGGTCAACTCATCCCGCGTTTTCGCGCTCTGAACGGACCCAACGGAGTATCTAAACCGTTCAATCCCCTTGGCTGTGAGTGTAAGACAACTCACACCTGGGATTAGTGTAAACACAGTTACACGGCTTTTTGCTGTGCGTGAACAGAGCCTGCGGACAAACCGATGCTGGACTCTCGGTGGGGCCCATGATCCTTGTTTCTTGGAAAATCCACATCGTCCACTGATTTCCACCCGAAAAACCATTCAGATATGGTCATTTTTGAATTGGATTTGATGTGGCCCATCAAGAATATCGTTCTACCGTCCGAACTGCATTTGAACAATGATCTTCTGAGTATGTGTGAATGGGTTTGAAAAAAAACTCCCCTATATGGTCATTTTGACCTCATAGTTCCAATGAATGGCTTAGACCGTTGAATGGTATGATGATAGTGGCCCCCCAAACTTCGTCTGCAGCTCTGTTTACGCAAACATAGCTTCGGGGACACGTTGCTGCGAAAGATGGTGGGCCTGTGATTGGTATCATACGAGGGATCCATTACTTTCATTTGAATTCTCTTGAAAAACCATTAAGTAATGAATGTTTTTGGACTGAATCGGTGCGGCCATACGATCTTCTGTGCTACCGTTCATCTTGCGTGTGACTGAGATATTCACACGTCTACTTGCATGGTGGAGAAAGGACACCTAGGCGAGATCAAGACTCCCCCTCTGAAGTGAATCAACGGTCTGGATCATTCTTTTGAACGACGCATGGGGCCCACTAAGCAGAACCGACGGCCTGCGTAAAGACGCTGGCCAGTTTTGATATTTTTTGTAAAAATTACGGGTCAAAGTCCCCCTTGACTGAGAATGTTATTCGGTGCACGGCGGGTGCTCATGTGCTGTGCACATGCACTCGCCTCAGTGGCCCTACCTTGCTGTTTATGAGAGATCCATTCCTGAATCTGCTTTGCCACCCCCTTTAAGGGGTTGATGCCAAATTTGAAGTATATCTAGATGCCAGGCGGGCTGCAAATAGATGATTTCTAGGCTGATCCATCTGTTAGGCCACTTCCACCGGGATCCAATGGCTCAAATTTGACGTGTACGGTTAATTTATGTTCTCCATCCCATGTATGAAGTCTCGTGTCAATCAGATGGCAGTAACCCTGTGGTCTTGCATTCTGGACCAGTTTCAGGCCATTTTCAATGTGAACGGCTTGATTTCCTCGAATCTCCAGCATTTAAATCATTGATCTTGGTCTCATGGAGTCTCGTCCAATGCCTTAGTGAATTCTGAATATTAAATTCATACTTTTAGCATCTTATTTCAGTCCAAGCTCGTAAATACACCTTGCAGCACAAACACGGTTAAATCGGACCGTTAAACAGTATAATGTTCATAAATCCAGGCAATAACTAGGGTCTAATATGTAATATTTGACCCTCAACACAACCCCCAACCAGTATTTTGCTAGTCCTGAGCAAAATATGCGAAAAATAAGTTGAGAATTACAGGATGATTTCCATAAACTCGAGTGATTTTTGCAAATAATTTAGATATAAAAATTCTAAGATTCATGAATGCTGGGCATCAATTTCTCCTAGACTCAAGCGCTCGGTAAACTTCATAATTAAGATCAAAGTATTAATCCATAATCAGACGAATTCTGAACAGTATGATCCATGAGTGTATAGTGGAATCTCAGCTAATCACATTCAGATTTACTTCTTTCTTTCATGATATCATTGGTAATCAATAAGGTCATTCATGACAACCAAAACCTAACCCAAGTCTTACCTCATGAATCATTCTTCTAGTCTTTTTTTTTTCATTAAAAGAATGTCAAGAGGGGAATCAAATTTTCACCTATAGGGAGCAAATCTATGGTGAAACTAGTCGCCCAACTCTTTCCAACTGTTAATCATGGGAAATCGAATCCACACCTATAGGGAGCAAACCCATGGTGAAGATTAATTGCCCAACCTTTTCAATTCTTTCTTCTTCTTCTTCTTTTTTTTTATTTTTATTTTTATTTTTATTTATTTTTATTTTTTTAATACCCTGATGGCAAAATATTTCAGGCTGGTTCTTTTCATGTTCAGAGATTACCAAGTTCATCCTTCAATATGGAACTGAAATCTTTATGTGTAAGCGAGATGTGTCCTATGAAATCAGGACTCAATTAATGTTAAAACTTCTAATCATGGATTAACAATTCAAACTTAACTGTGAAATCTAACAGATACTGAATCCAAGGGTCATGAATTACAAACATCACGTATCTTGAAATTCTAAGTCAAGGATATCCATCAAAATCACTTCGAATTCACAAGAATTCTCAAAAAAATTTAAAAATTTTCACAATTTTTGTTCAAGACCAAGAAAATACTGATTAGGAAGCCTAATCTCTCACCTCCAACCTAAAATCTATATTGTCCTCAATGTAAAAGATATATGAGCATGCAATGCACATGGGACAACGAAAGTAAATGAGAAGTGATGGGAGGATAGTACCTGGATAACGAATTGAGAGAGATTTTTCATGAGATCGCTGGGAGAGAGCAGGTTAGTACGAGATAGAAAGAAAAATAAAATAATAAAAATGAAACCCTACCTATACCACTTTCGCAGGTGCTCTCGATTGCATTTAGCGTATGCAACATGCAACAAGCCTTTAAACCCCTAGGTTACCCCTAGTGGACGAGTTGTAGTCTCGTGAGGGTTTACAGTAATGTTACCCATAAACATTAAATTGATCATGCCACAAGGTTTCCCTTCCGGCCAATATCTTTATAAGTTTCTCAGTAAATTCCTCAACAGAATCATCCAAAAGCCCTTTTTGCAATAGGCTTGAGCGCCCTGGAGCATGACTTTCCAGAGAGACTTATGTACCTCATAAGAAATTTTTCATTGAATTGTTTGAGGTATCCAAAATATATACGATTCACCTATGATAGAAGAAGTTTCAATGTTAGTATCACATGGTGAATCAAAGACTACAAGTAAATAAAGTTTAGAGAACTTCTTAAAAAGTGATGTAGTCTCAACATATTCCGAAGCTCCAAACTTCGGTTCTAGATTCAGCTCCTCTTCCTTTACTAGTAGACATTTAGGATCAGGGGAAGAGAGGGTTTCAGAATAAGGGTTCGTTCGGTCAGTGATGACTACCGAGATGTTGTCTCGCAAGGCATCTACTTTGTCTTTTAACATGGGATCGTTTGAAACCGCAAAGTGTGTCAAGTAATCCCACGAGTTGGGAAATTCAGATGAGCGTGACTCGTTTTTGTCATTGAAGTCCCTGATGATCTGCCCAAGGGATCCATCATCCTTGAAAATGGATGGATGTATGCTCTCTCGCTCCAGTCCTGCACAGACAGATTGAAAATCAATCGGAGAAGCATCGATGTGATCACTCTGTTCATTGAAATTATTCAATTGAGGCGTTGAATTGTCAAATATGTGCAACTCAGATGGTGGCTTCAACTGAGTAGTTTCAAATTTCAGAGTTGTAGCGGACTCCTCCTTCTCCCGAATCATATCATCATTCAATTCAGGGGAGTGGTCCAAACGTGTTTCACAAGAGTTAGAAGGGTCGGTCATGAGGGGCTCATCCTCTACTTTTAAATCAGACATGTCAAGTGATGGGAGTGACTCATTATGACTGACCACTTCATGTACGTCTTGATCATTGATCTGTACCAAACTTGAGAGGGATTTCAGGGAAACTGTGGCTGCACATTCAGGATTGCAATCATGTTCTAGTCCAGTGCAGTGCACAGTTGGGATGAGATCGCCTTCCTCACATTCTATTCCTAAATTCGTTTGCGGTTCGAATAAACTAACCTCCTCATCATTGAAATCTTGCGTGTCATGTAAGGAAGATGTGTCATCATCAATGTATTTAAAAGACACCAATGTATCTTCACCATTCTTTCGAACAGTCATCGAGATCGACTCCTCAGGAAATTGAACCACATGCTCATTAAGGGAATCCCACTCCTCATTCTAAATTCCAGATTCTTTTAAAAGTGAATGCGGATCACTTTTCTTGCATTGTGTTTCTGGATTGGGTTGGGGCTGAGACGACCTAGCCTCCATTAGCCTATCAAGGCGTGATTCAAGTGCTTCTACTAATTTCCTCATGCCAGTAATATAGTCTGTATAGCTCGGAGATAACTCCTCCTGGATCGTTTCAGGTGGATATTCATAAGTGGTTGATCCACGAGAGTTATTACCGTGATGTTTTACTAGCTCATCTTCGAAATATTTCTATTTCCATTGATTAGAATCATACGGGTTATCTGTCAGGAGTTGATAAGCGTCATATTCCAATAATCACGTAATGTTCTCTTAACTCGTGGAATGCAATTATTCTCCAGCAGATAATCACCGAAAGTCTTCTTAATTGGTGGAGCATCATATTCCGATTGGTTCTTGAAGATATTTTCAGAAAAATTTTGAGGCATAGGTTGTTTTCCATAAGCTATCTCAACATACGGACGTGCCCACTCATTCATATACATGATGAAACCCTTAATCTGAATCTAATCCTAAAGAATAGAAGAAAAGATCATACTGCAATATGGAAAGTAGGTAGAGGAGAAGTTAGAGAGAGTTATCAGATTGGAGTACTATGTTAAGAACCTGTGAAGGAAAACAAAAGAGATTAATTTCCTAAAGTAGAAATAGAAAAGTTAAAAAATTCTAAAAGAAAACTTAGAAGCTAAGTTAGTTTCTAAAACGGAAAACCTAATCCTAAAATAGAAAGTTTCTAATAAAGGAAGGATGAGTTAATTTCTAAAATTATAAAGAGTTTTTAAAAAGAAAAGGGAAGTTTCCTAACCCTAGAAAATTTCTAAAATAGGAAACCTTAAAATTAGAAAGTTTTCAAAATTAAACTAGTTCCTAAAAAAAAGGGGGAAAAGGAAGAAGAATTGGGAAGGGATTATCGAATTAGAAGTTTATGTCAGGCTCCTACAAAACAGGAAAACAAGTTAGTTCTAGGAAAAAAATAAAAATAAAAATAAAATAAAGTTAGTAAAATCCTAATCTAATCTAATTCTAAAACCAATTAATTTTAAAAATACGTAACCGTCAGTCCCCGGCAACGGCGCCAAAAACTTGTTCACTCCCCAAGTGCAGGGTTGTGATGTAGTAATAACTCGGTAAGACCGAAGTCGAATCCCAAGGGACTGAAACCTGTACGTATTCTAAAACTAACAAGAACTAGAACTAGAACTAGGCTAAGATGAAATCTAAACTGATTGAATTTGAAGGAATAATGGTGAAATAATTATCTAAACTTAAGAGATATCAGAAGAAGAGAACTAAGGATTCAGAGGATCCACTTGTAGAGATCAGAGAGATCTTATGCCTGTTTCATTAATCATGGAAATTAACTGAACTGTCATTGATCTAGTTTTCAAAAGATGAAAGGTATATGAATTAGAATGGATTCCGTCACCAAACCATGCCTAGGAGACTATGGCAAATAATAGAATTAAACTAGTTACCAACCAATCACATGTCATGAAGGTTAGGAAGGGTACTGACATCCAACCATGTCCAAGAGACGATGGTGAACAACAGGACTCCCTGACGTCATAAACATAAAAAGGAAAGGGACATGCTCAAAGTCATTACAGACCCATTGTAATTTCAGTCACAACAGACCATTAAAAACCTAAAACATTTCCATAATAATCAACTAAAATCAACGTCAATTCATGAATTAAAATTAAATTAAAAACATAAAATAAAATCTCCCATCTCACTACAAGCTTCACCTCTTAGCCCTAGCTAAGAGGTTAAGCCAGACATGATGTGGCTAGATCCAAAAAAAATAAAGGGAAAAAGAAAAGGAAAAGAAAAGGGAAAGAAAATCAAAACTCTTCTCTCTCTCTCTCTCTCTCTCTCTCTCTCTCTCTCTCTCTCTCTCTTCTCCTGACGTTCCAACCCAGCCGTCCTTCCTTCACGTTCCCCCTCAAGCCCACCAATCTCCTCTCTTTTTATAGAAGAGAACAGTCGGTGGAAGAGAACAATCGTTTTCTCTACGCAGCCAGAAGACAACTCACAGCCGGAAGCTTGAATGGCTCGCGGTCAACTCATCCCGCATTTTCACGCTCTGAACGGACCCAACAGTGTATCTAAACCGCTCAATCCCCTTGGCTGTGAGTGTAAGACAACTCACACCTGGGATTAGTGTAAACACGGTCACACGGCTTTTTGCTGTCCGTAAACAGAGCCTGCGGACAAACCGACGTTGGACTCTCGGTGGGGCCCATGATCCTTGTTTCTTGGAAAATCCACACCGTCCACTGATTTCCACCTGAAAAGCCGTTCAGATATGGTCATTTTTGAATTGGATTTGATGTGGCCCATCAAGAATATCGTTCTATCGTCCGAACTGCATTTGATCAATGATCTTCTGAGTATGTGTGAATGGGTTTGAAAAAATACCCCCCTATACGGTCGTTTTGACCTCATAGTTCCAATGAACGGCTTACACCGTTGAATGGTATGATGATAGTGGCCCCCCAAACTTCGTCCGCAGCTCTGTTTATGTAAACAGAGCTTCGGGGACACGTTGCTGCGAAAGATGGTGGGCCTGTGATTGGTATCATACGAGGGATCCATTACGTTCATTTGAATTCTCTTGAAAAACCATTAAGTAATGAATGTTTTTGGACTGAATCAGTGTGGCCCATACGATCTTCTGTGCTACCGTTCATCTTGCTTGTGGCTGAGATATTCACACATATACTTGCATGGTAGAGAAAGGACACCTAGGCGAAATCAAGACTCCCCCTCTGAAGTGAATCAACGGTCCGGATCATTCTTTTGAACGATGCATGGGGCCCACTAAGCAGAACCGACGGCCTGCGTAAAGACGCTGGCCAGTTTTAATATTTTTTGTAAAAATTACGGGTCAAAGACCCCGTTGACTGAGAATGTTATTGGGTGCGCGGCGGGTGATCATGTACTGTGCACATGCACTCGCCTCAGTGGCCCCACCTTGCTGTTTATGAGAGATCCATTCCGTGAATCTGCTTTGCCACCCCTTTTAAGGGGTTGATGCCAAAATTGAAGTATATCTAGATGCCAGGCGGGCTGCAAATTGATGATTTCTAGGCTGATCCATCTATTAGGCCACTTCCACCGGGATCCAATGGCTCAAATTTGACGTGTACGGTTAATTTATGGTCTTCATCCCATGTATGAAGTCTCGTGTCAATCAGATGGCGGTAACCCTATGGTCTTGCATTCTGGACCAGTTTCAGGCCATTTTCAATGTGAACGGCTTGATTTCCTCGGATCTCCAGCGTTTAAATCATTGATCTTGGTCTCATGGAGTCTCGTTCAATGCCTTAGTGAATTCTGAATGTTAAATCCATGCTTTTAGCATCTTATTTCAGTCCAAGCTCATAAATACACCTTGCAGCACAAACACGGTTAAATCGGACCGTTAAACAGTACAATGTTCACAAATCCAGACAATAACTAGGGTCTAATATGTAATATTTGACCCTCAACTCCAACTTGCCCCATGCTTGATGGATCAGATACATTGATCAGAAGAAACCTCAATTCAAATGTCCTATTAAAAAAAAAAAAACATACAGCTCTACTCATTAGGTAAGGCCAAAGCTGATGCAGAATACAGACGGTTAATTGTGACTCTTTTAGCTGATAAATGAACCAGCTAGATTTTGGCCAACCAACTATCAACGTACCAGATTCGGCACAAGCAGATGGGTCCACCTGGAATTAGCTTTCTTAGTTAAAGACACACCAGTCAATCTTATTTTTGGGTGTGGATTAGTTGGATCTCGAGTAATAGCTTAGGGCCTCTTTGGATTAGCCATTACAACCATAATATATTGTAATGCGCTGAAAATATGTAATAATTATTATTACCATAGCAGTGGAAGCAAAGTAGTTCGTAATGATTCTGACTTTTAAGTAGGTAAGTAAAATACTCATCTTGGTTAAATATATATGAATGTAAATTCTTTAATATATACTATCTAAATTGTTTATCCATTTTGTAATATTATTTTAAGGCATGACTAAAAAATTTTAGAACACCCGAAGTTCAGGTGGACCACACCACAGAAAACAGCGAGACAATATAATATGCGCAAACTTTTCTATGGCCTAATAAGACGTTTATTTGCCATCTAACTTATTCATAGGATCCCAGGAAACTTGCGGAAGGAAACAAAAATATCAGCTTCATCCAACTATTATGTGGACCACGACGAGTTTTCTATGGTAGGCATTCAATCTCTTACTACTTTTTGTGGTGCGCAGTCCATTTCCAACTTTAAAACTATCTTATCTTTTTCTGTCTCTGTCAATAGAATGATCTCAAGAGATAAACGGACAGTGTGAATACAACGGATATGTCGTGGTGAGGCCAGTAAAACGATGCCATGTCAACACACCCCACCATCTACGTCTTTGATTTGACAGCTATGCTAAATTTTCAGCATGTTGCAGCGGTATTCCGAGATCTAAAGAGGCTCTTGGCGGGTGAGGGTGAGTCCTTGACCATATGGTCTACCAGATGCATGTATTATATTTCTAATGCTGTCCAACTGTTTTGTCAGCTAATCATAAGTCATGGCTCTAAAAATTCATGTAAACCAAAATTCAAATAAGCCACATTATAAACAGTAGTAATTAACAGTTAAAAACTTTTTATGGCCATAAAAGTTTTTGTATCAAGTTTATATTTGTGTTTTACCTTCATCCAAGTTTGTATGATGCATGATGACCTTATCAATAGGTTGGATGGCAAATAAACATTATAATAGTGGAACTAAGATGTTTTTAATGGTGGGCGTTTAGTAACCACTGTTTCCTGTAGTGTGGTCTACATGAGATTTTTTAAATGAGCAGTGAAAACAGGTGGACGGCATGGATATACAACACATGCACCGGGCTCACTCACTGAGCTTTTAACCTGGACCTGCCCTGAAATTTGGGCCAGATTGCATCTAGCGTGGGTCCCACAAATTGTTCGGTTAATGTTGCTGTGTATATGACATGTGCATGCGTATGAATCTTCATAGGTCAGACTTTGCCCAAGTGTGAATGTTTTTCAAAATAAGAAAAAGAAAATCAGCCGTCTAATTTGGGGCTGCGACTGCGAGACTTTCAAAATTCAGTGCTCCTGCAAACAAGTGGGGCATTGACCATTGAGTCTGCCCAGCTAGGTCATCGCAAGATCTTCTTGCATTCGCTGAGATTCCGTTCGTAAATTTGGGGTTGCGGAATCTCTGCCCCAGTAATAAAAGAGGAAGAAATACTACAATAATCACGTGCCCATCATCATATCTCTTACACCGGAACTGTGTATAGTGATCTGGACCGTTGATCATAAGAATCTCACATGGCGTGGTCATATTCGTCAAATCATGGTGATTTCTAGCCTAGGGTCAATCACATAGAGGCCACGCATATCAACAATCCTTGTAACCCGGACACGTTTGCTAGGTATGTTATTGTGGAAATTTTAGCTCTTTGATCCATGGCCTATGAATGGATGGTCAAAAAACAGTACAGCAGTATAGGAAAATGTCGAGAGATTGGATGGCTGGCTTGAATCTATGGGCCCCGCCAGTGAGTGTGGATAGTCCATACCCAGGACATCTCTTCAGTAGGCATGGATTCTATCTATTGATTTCATTGGTGGATAGGTCACATTCAGCCTAGAAAGCCATATTATCTTATTAATCCAATTCAAAATACCAAATCAATGCTCTGAATCATTGCAATGTGGTAATTGTCCTCTTTTTTTTTTTTTTTTAAATTTTTTTTATGGGGCTTTGGAACACTTGATCTCCCCATAGGTCACCACTGGAGTTATTTTTACAATGGTGAGAGAAACAATCTACGCCGACCATTACATAAATCACCCTTTGGTGGGCCACTGATCCCAATTTTTGAAATGGTTCTCCATGTTACATTTGGGAGCTTTGTATTTAGAATGTATTAGAATCTAAATCACAATTACATTGGAATAAATATGGTTTTGAATCTTAAATTGTGTTTGGTAGCTTGTAATTGAAGTGTGGTGAAATTTAAATAATCTGCTTACTCCAGGAATCCTTTTATTAGAAGAAATGATGAGATACAATGGCTGTACCATAAGTTAGGATGCAGCTACTTTTCGCCAGCAATATTGAGAGTGTGTAAAATATCCCATCCATGCAAAAGATGGGCCACAATATGATGATTAACTACTATAAAAATCAAGCAAGTCTACTCTTCGAAATCAACAGACGGTCTATGGTATGACTCTGTGTATTGGTGTGGCCCACCCAATGAGTGGACCTTCCTGATCATCGCAGTGGGGTAATCTTGGTCACGGATTGGATATTCCACTCATGTGACATGTTTGGGGGAGAAAAAGAAAGGTGTACCATAATTTGTGACACGGGTGCTGTGTCAGATCATCTCTCCTCGTTTGTCTTCTTGATTCTTTCGAGTACGTGGGGTTAAGAGAAACCCAGTCCAATCATGTTAGGCTTCAAATGAGGCCTGCTAAGGCGACTCTCGCAAGTGAGACGGTGAAGAGGCCTCACACGGTTATGTCTACGCCATCTAGGCCATTCATTAGGTATGGAAAAGAGAGCACTTTTTGAAACCAAGAATCAAGCTGGCCCACTGTAAGTTGGGTCTAATGAATTAAAAAATGAACGGTTGGAAAATTGAAAATTAGCATAATGCAATCCTATTCTGACACTGAGGATAGTTTCTGCTCAAAAGCAAAATGGTGTAGAGCTGTACGCACGTTTGATGAAAAGGCATAATGACAAATGACACGTAGTCCTAGAATATGTGGCACTTGTGATCAAAACATCGTGCTTGACAAGGTTATAAATACCGACTGAAATAGAGATAAGCACGGCAAAACTGTCTCATATAGTACTTTCAAAATGAGAGATCCTCTCAGAAATGACATATGCTCTTATTGTGATTATAAAGATTTGAGAAGACAAATTCACAACATAGCAGATGGGGATCAAAGATAGCATGATGGATCCGAGTCCAATAAGACTAATTCCGTATAATCTAAGAGATCCAAAAATGATTTTTAATATGTGAAAATATCTTTGGCCAAGTTAAGATGATTAGAGAATAATTGAATGTCATAGTTCCCAAAGATTTTGGACCAGCAAAGCAACCTAATAAGGATTTTGCTGCTTCCTAAAGTTATAAAAGGAGCACGTAACAAAGGCCTTCGTGCCTGCGCCAAACAAAATCAATCTATACAACACTGATATTTTATATTAGTTTCTAGTTCCTCTGCTTCTATCCAACCATGTTGTAAATCATTAAGGGGCTGTTTGATTTTTAAATTTTTCATGTATTTACACGGAATTACCTAATTATTACTTACTACACTTGTTTGGACGTCAACGGGAATTGCGTTTCGAAAATCGGTCTATACAAATGTTTTTATTATTGATTTAAATATGTGGACCCTACCATGATATATGTGAGTTATCCACACCATCAATCCTTTTAAGAAATACATTTTAAGGCATGACCCGAAAAATGAGGAAAATCAAAAGCTCAAGTGGACCACACCTTACGAAATAAGGATCATTAAAATGTCAATGGTTGAAAGTTATTTTCTCCCTAAGGCCCACAGTGATGTTTATTTGTCATCCAACCTGTTAATAAGGTCACACGGTTATGGATAAAGTGAAAATTTTTTTTAATCAGTTTGATCCAAAACTTCCAAGGTCTTCAAGAAGCTTTCAATGGTAGGAGTTCAATTCTCATTGTTTCTAGTAGTGTGGTCCACTTGATCTTTGGATCTGCCTCTTTTTTGGGCTCATGCCCTAAAATGAGTTGGCTAAAGGGATGGACGGTGTGGATAATATACAAACATCAAGATGGGCCCCACGATTTAACTTTTTTCTCCTCGGATGCCGTGAGGAGTGCTATAAATGAAACGTGGTGGGTCAAATCACCTTGAAAATTCAACCGGAAACATAGAGGTAAATAATTATTACCCATTTACCTGAAATTATCCCTGTAAATAGAAAATCAAACAGGCCCCAAGAGTTTAGTATGCTTAGGAGTAATATAAATATCAACAACTTATCATTGTTGGATCCCAATCAATTGAGTCATTACTTGGAAGATCAAACCATCAATCATGTCTATCGTAGGTATTTATCTTTCGTTTATTTTTATACTTAGTTTATATCTTTGCTAGTTGTACTGAGCTTTAAATCCAGATTAATAAAATCGATATATTTTAGCATTTAGTTTTAAATTTGTCAATCTTTATTCTATTAAGAAATACAAAGGTTATTATTACTATTAAAAAAAAAAAAAAAAAAAAAAAAAAAAACCCTTCACACAAGGTAAAAAGAAATAATTCAGAAAGATTACCCAGACCTTTCTAAAATCATTTGATCATTATAACCATCGGTGGTTGAGTTTTAATTGATCTAACTCAGTGGGGCACTAATTTTCAATTAAACTTAAGTCAAGTATGACTTTGGCATACCTACATTATCCTAAGGGTATGCATTAATTGAATATAAACTTTTGTTAGTACACGTGGCCTTACGTTTAATTGAACTGTCCAATCACAACCATCTCAATTCTTAGTCAAAACGTATTCACATTGGAGTTCAATTATTGCACCCCCACTAGGGGATCGATACCAAGACCTCAGTGTTATCCACCCCCACTAGGGATTGATATCAAGACCTAAGTGTTGAAACGAGGTATCTTTCACTCAGCCTACCACTTGAGCTATGGATCAGGGTGTTTAGTGTTTCCAATATATTTCGCAACAATAGCTCTAATGTCATATGCGTGTACCACCTTGCCACATGCGTTGCGAGGTCCCTTTTCCATCTCACTTGCAAGACGCGGGGGTCGATCACCTTCAAGATGACTCAACAAAGAATGTTAGTTCAAGACGCTCCATCTTCAAGCACAATACACAAACGCACAACACGTGCAAACTTACTCCATGCGTGATGGATCAGATGCATTGATCAGAAGAAACCTCAATTCAAATGTCCTGTTAAAAAAAAAAAAAAAAAAACATACAGTTCTACTCATCAGGTAAGGCCAAAGCTGATGCAGAATACAGACCGTTAATTGTGACCCTTTTAGCTGATAAATACAGACCGTTAATTGTGACCCTTTTAGCTGATAAATGAACTAGTTAGATTTTGGCCAACCAACTATCAACGTGCCAGATTCGGCACAAGCAGATGGGTCCATCTGGAATTAGCTTTCTTAGTTAAAGACACACCAATCAATCTCATTTTTGGACGTGGATTAGTTGAATATCAAGCAATAGCTTAGGGCCTCTTTGGATCAGCCATTACAACCATAATATATTGTAATGCGCTGAAAATACGTTATAATTATGATTACCATAGCAGTGGAAGCTGTAATAATTATCATTGCCATAGCAAGCAAAGTAGCATGTAATGATTCTGACTGTAAATATGTAAGTAGAATACTCCTCTGGGTTAAATATATATGAATGTAAATTTTTTAATATATGTTCTATTTATATTGTTTATCTATTTTGTAATATTATTTTAGCGCATGACAAAAAAATTGAAAAAGACCCGAAGTTCAGGTGGACCACATCACAGAAAACAGTGAGACAATATAATCCGCACGGTCAAAACATTCCTATGGCCCAGTAAGATGTTTATTTGCCATCTAACTTGTTCATAGGGTCCTGGGAAACTTGCTGAATGAAACACAAATATCAGCTCCATCCAACTCTTAATGTGGACCAGGACAAGTTTTCTATGGTAGGCTTTTTGTGGTGCGCGCAGTCCAACTTTAAATCTGTCTTATCTTTTTCTGTCTCATTCAATAGAATGATCTAGAAAGATAAATGGACAGTATAAATACAACGCATATATTGTGGTGAGGCCCGTAAATGATGCCATGTCAACACGCCCCATCATCCATGTCTTTTTGTGGTGCGCGCAGTCCAGCTATTTCATCCAACTCTTAATGTGCATGCTGCTGCGGTATTCAAGGATCTGAAGAGGCTCTTAGTGGGTGAGGATGAGTCCCTGACCATATGGTCTATCAGAAGCATGTATTATATTTCCAATGTTGTCCAACTGTTTTGTCAGCTAATCTGAAGGCATGGTTCCAAAAATTCTTGCGAACCAAATTTCAAATGGGCTATACCATATGAAACACTAGTAATAGACTGTTAAAAACTTTTTATGGGCCACCAAAGTTTTTGTATCAAGCTTATATTTGTGTTTTACTTTCATCCGAGTCCGTATGATGATGACCTTATCAATAGGTTGGATGGCAAATAAATATTATTATGGTCGAACTAAGAAGTTTTTAACAGTGGGCGTTCAGTAACCATTGTTTCCTGTAGTGTGGTCCACATGAGATTATTAAAATGAGCGGTGAAAACAGGTGGATGGCATGGATATACAACACATACACTGGGCTCATCCACTGAGTTTTTAACCCGGTCCCCCTTGAATTTTGGGCCAGATTGCATCTACCATGGGTACCACAAATTGCGCAGTTAATGTTGCTGTGTATATGTCATGTATATGCGTGTGAATCTTCATAGGTTAGACTTTGCCAGATTGTGAATGTTTTTTAAAACAAGAAAAAGAAAATCAGCCGTCGGATTTGGGGCTGCGACTGCGGGCCTTCAAAATTTCAGTGTTCCCGCAAACAAGTAGGGGCATTGACCTTTGAGTCTGCACAACTAGGTCACCGTAGGATTTTCTGCTTACGCTGAGATTCCGTTCGTAAATTTGGGGTTGCGGTATCTTTATCCAGTAATAAAAGAGAAAGAAATACTCTATTAATCAGTAATCACATGCCCATCATCATATCTCTCGCACGGGTGGAACTGTGTATGGTGATCTGGACAGTTGATCATCGGAATCTCATATGGCGTGGTCATATTTGTCAAATCATGGTGATTTCTAGTCCAGGGTCCATCACATAGTGGCCAGGCATATCAACAATCCCTGTAATCCGGACAAGTTTGCCAGGTATGTTATTGTCGAAATTTTAGCTCTTTGATCCATGGCCTATGAATGGATGGTCAAAAAACAGTACAGCAGTATGGGAAAATGTTGAGAGATTGGATGGCTGGCTTGAATCTATGAGCCCCACCAGTGAGTGTGGATAGTCCATGCCCAAGACATCTCTTCAGTCGGCCTGGATTCTATCTATTCATTTGGTTGGTGGATAAGTCACATTCAGCCTAGAAAGCCATATTAATCCTGGAAGATTTATCACGTAATCCAATTCAAAATACCAAATCAAAGGTCTGGATAATTGCAATGTGGTAATTGTCTTGTTTCTCTGTTTTTTTTTTTTGGAAAACACTTTCTCCTCCATAGGTAACCCTGGAGTTATTTTTACTAAGGTGGGAGAAATAATCTATGCCAACCATCATATAAATCACCCTTTGGTGGGCCACTGATCCCAATATTTGAAATGGTTCTCCGTGTTACATCTAGGAGCTTCGTATTTGGAATGTATTAGAATCTAAATCACAATTACACTGGAATGAATATGGTTTTGAATTTTAAATTGTGTTTGGTGGCTTGTAATTAAAATGTGGTGAAATTTAAATAATCTTCTTGCTTCAGGAATCCTTTTATTAGAAGAAATGATGAGATACAACGGCTGTACCATAAGTTATGATGCTGCTACTTCTCACCAGCAGTATTGAGAATGTGTAAAATATCCAATCCATGCAAAAGATATGCCACAATATGATGATCAACTAACATAAAAATCAAGCAGATCTGCTCTTCAAAATCAACAGATGGTCTATGGTATGACTCAGTAGTGTATTGGTGTGGCCCACCCAATGAGTGGACCTTCCTGATCATCGCAGTGGGGTAATCTTGGTCACGGATTGGATGTTCCACTCTTGTGACATGTTTGGGGGAGAAAAGAAAGGTGTACCATAACTTGTGACACGGGTGCTGTATCAGATCATCTCTCCTCGTTTGTCTTCTTGATTCTTTCCAGTACATGGGGTTGAGAGAAACCAGACCAATCATGTTAGGCTTCAAAGCAGGCCTGCTAAGGAGACTCGCGCAAGTGAGACGGTGAAGAGGCCTCACACGGTTATGTCTACACCATCTAGGCCATTCATTAGGTATGGAAAAGTGCACTTTTTGAAACCAAGAATCAAGCTGGCCCACTGTCAGTTGGGTCTGATGAATTAAAAAATGAACGGTTGGAAAATTGTAAAATAGCATATGATGGATGCAATCCTATTCTGACACTGAGGATAGTTTTTGCTCAAAATCAAAGTGGTGTAGAGCTGTACACACGTTTGAAGATGAGGCATAAGGACAAATGACATGTAATAGTAGAATATATGGCACTTGTGATCAAAACATCGTGCTTGACAAGATTATAAATACCCACCGAGATAGGGATATGCACGGCAATACTGTCTCCTATAATACTTTTAAAATTCAGATTAATAAATCGACATATTTTAGCATTTAGTTTTAAATTTGTCAACCTTTATTCTATTAAGAAATACAAAGGCTATTATTACTATTAAAAAAAAAAAAAAACGCTTAACACAAGGTAAAAAGAAATAATTTTGAAGGATTACCCAGATATTTTTAAAATCCTTTGATCATTGTAACCATCGGTGCTTGAGAGGATGACTGATCTCACGATTTAAGTTTTAATTGATTTATCTCAATGGCACTAATTTTCAATTAAACTTAAGTCAAGTATGACTTTGGCATACCTACACTATCTAAGCGTATGCATTAATTGAATATAAGCTCATGTTAACACTTGTGGCCTTGTGTTTGATCGAATTGCACAAACACCACCATCTCGTTTCTTAGTCAAAACATATTCACATTGGAGTTCAATTATTGCATTATTAAAATATTGGTTTTGAAAAACTTAAAAAATTTGAAAATTTTGTTTTGCCACTAAAATGATGTTGTTTTTTTTTTTTCTTTTCTTTTTTTAATGTGGTTTTCTTTAATCCTATATTAGAAATGAAAAAAAAAAAATTGTGCTTTATATGTGAAGGTGTGTTTAATATTTTTATTTAAAATCTTTAATGATGAGATGCTCAGGTTCCTTCTGGTTCATGAGCAAAGTAGCTATATTACGTGATTTTGACTGGTGATAAAAAGAAAATAATTTTTCTTTAATTATTTTTATTTTTCAGTGTTTTCGACATTTCTTCTCTCTCTCTCTTTTTGTTTTTGTTTTTGTTTTTCTGTTAGCTTGTTAGCCAACCCCACTAGAGATTGATACCAAGACTTTAGTGTTGAAAGGAAGTATCTGTCACTCCGCCTACCACTTAAGCTATGGATCAAGGTGTTTAGTCTTTCCAACATATTTCACAATAATAGCTCTAATGTCATATACGTGTACCACCTTGCCACATGCATTGTGAGGTCCCTTTTACATCCTCTCACCTTAAATATGGGTCAACGAAGAAGGTTAGTTCCAGACGCCTCATCTTCCAGCGCAATACACATACGCACTGCACGTGCCAACTTGCCCCATGCGTGATGGATCAGATACATTGGTAAGAAGAAACCTCAATTCAAATGTCCTATTAAAAAAAAATAAAAATCCATACAGCTCTACTCATCAAGGCCAAAGCTGATGCTGAATACAGACAGCTAATTGTGACTCTTTTAGCTGATAAATGAACCAGCTAGATTTTGGCCAACCAACTATCAACGTGCCAGATCCGGCACAAGCAGATGGGTCCATCTGGAATTAGCTTTCTTGGTTACAGACACCAGTTAATCTAATTTTGGGCGTGGATTAGGTGAGTCTCGAGTAATAGCTTAGGGCCTCTTTAGATTAATTAAGCCATTACAACTATAATATATTGTAATGCGCTGAAAATGTGTAATAATTATCATTACCATAGCAGTGGAAGCAAAGTAGTACGTAATGCTTCTGACTTGAAATATGTAAGTAAAATACTCATCTTGGTTACATATATATATATATATATATATATATATATATATATATATATATATATATATATATATATATATATATATATATATATATATATATATGAATGTAAATTATTTAATATATGTTCTATCTATATCGTTCATCTATTTTGTAACAATATTATTTTAAGGCACGACAAAAAAAATGTAAAAGACCCAAAGATCAGGTGGACCACACCACAGAAAACAGTGAGGCAATAATACTCACCGTCAAAACTTTCCTGTATATAGCCCAATAATATGTTTATTTGCCAGCTAACTTGTTCATAGGTCCCGTCAAGGCTGACAAACGAAACACAAATATAAGGTTCATCTAACTCTTATGTGGACCAGAGGAAGTTTTCTACGGCATTTTTCTATGGCAGTCGTTCAATACCTATTACTTTTTGTGGTCCAGTCCATTTCCAACTTTAAATCTGTCTTATCTTTTTCTGTCTCATTCGATGCCACACATACATTGTGGTGAGGCCCGTAAAACCATGCCATGTCAACACACACCACCATCCAAGTCTTTGATAATTTCAAAGATTATTATGATTTGAAAGCGATGCTAGTTTCCCAGCATGTTGTGGCTGTATTCAAGGATCTAAACAGGCTCTTCGTGGGTAAGTTCCTGACCATAGGGTCTACGGAGATGCATGTATTATATATCTATGCTGTCCAGCTGTTTTGTCAGCTAACCTAGGGCATGGTTTCAAAAATTTATGGAAACCAAATTTCAAATGGATCACATCATAAGAAACAGTGGTAATTGACCAGTAAAAACATTTTACGGGCCACAAAAGTTATTGGATAAGCTTATATTTGTGTTTTACCTTCATCTAAGCCTGTACGATCTTATCAACAGGTTGGATGGCAAAATAAACATTATTATGGTGAACTTAGGAAGTTTTGAACGTTGGATGCTCAGTGACCACTGTTTTCTGTAGCGTGGAGATTTTTAAAATGAGAGGTGAAAACAGGTGGATGGCATGGATATACAACACATACACCTCGCTCACCCACTGAGCTTTAACCCCGACTCCGCCCTGATTTTTGGGCCAGACTGTATCTAGCGTGGGTCCACAAATTGTAGGTTAATGTTGCAACGTATATGCCATGTGCATGCGCATGAATCTTCATTGGTCAGGCTTTGCCAGAGTGTGAATGATTTTCAAAATAAGAAAAAGAAATCAGCCGTCGGATTTGAGGCTGTGACTGGGAGACTTCCAAAATTCAGTGGTACCGCAAACAAGTGAGCATTGACCATAGAGTGCATATAGCTGGGTCATCGCAAGGGACGCAGATTGCGTCCTACCCCGGCCTGGACGGTAGGGCTCTGTGGGCCCCACCGTGATGTATGTGTTTTATCAACAATGTTCAACGATTTTCTAATATCATTTTAAGATATTAAAAATAAAAATAAAAATAAAATAGTTATAAGCTTAATGGAACCACAAAGTGGAGATTGAATTTCCACCATTAAAACCTTATCGGGAGCTGGACAAGTTTAGGATCAAGCTGATATTTGTGTTTTCACTTCATCGTCTACATGACCTTATAAATAGGTTGGATGGTAAAAATAGATGTTCGCCCTTGGAAAGATTTCAACCGTGAGTGTTATTATCAGTGCAGCATCATTTGGTGTGGTCTGCTGGAGCTGTGGACCTGCCTCATTTTTAGGTTCACAGTTTAAAATGATCTGAGAAAAGTGGTGAACGGCGTGGATAAAACACTCACATCACAGTGGCCCCACAGAGCCCTGCCCAGACGGATTACCGTCCGGGCGGGGGTACGACCCGATCCGCGTCCCATCGCAAGGTGGTCTGCATGGTCTGGAAGCGATTAGCTGGTGTACCACACACGTCAGCAAGTTCTGTGGTTCCCATCACGAGGTGTTTGTTATATCCAAACCGTCCATCCATTTGGAGAGCTTGTATTAACGCTTTAACTGAAAAATAAGACAGATCTAATTATGAATTGAGCCACACTGCAAAAAGAAGTGGAGGATTAAATGTCTACCATTGAAACTCTTTTGGGGTCACAGAAGTTTCGAATTAATTTGAAATTTTATTCCTCTTCATCCATGTATTTTTGACCTTATTAACGGATTGGATGGAAAATAAACATTATGGTGGGCCCTATGAATTTTATAACGGTGAAAATCATGATCCTTACTGTTATTTTTGGTGTGGTCCATTTTAACTTTAGATATGATTCAATATTTTCTGTAATTCTTTAAAATGATCTCGAAAAATGGATGAATGGTGTGGATATAATAAAAACATCATTTTGGGGTCCATGTAAATTTCATCTCCTTTGAACCGTTCTTACAACTCGAGGAGCGTACACCGGCCAATCCACTTCCGGTCTACATGCGTTGAGATTCCGTTCGTATATTTGGGGCTGTGGAATCTCTACCCAATAATAAAAGAAGGATAAATACTGCAGTAATCACGTGCTCATCATCATATCTCTCACTCCGGCGGAACTGTGTACGGTGATCTGGGCCGTTGAGCATGGGAATCTGACATTGGGTGGTCATATTTGTCAAATAATGGTGATTTCTGGCACAGGGTCCATCACATAGTGGCCAGGCATATCTACAATCCCTGTAACCCAAACACGTTTGCCAGGTATTTTATTGTGGAAATATTAGCTCTTTGATCCGTGGCCTATGAATGGATGGTCAAGAAACAGTACAGCAGTATGGGAAAATGTCCAGAGATTGGATGGCTGGCTCGAATCTATGGGCCCCACTAGCCACTGTGGATGGTCATGCCCAGACCGACGCGGATTCCGTCCTGCCCATACGGTAATAAGTCCGGGCAGGGCTCTGTGGGGCCAACCGTGATGTAAGTGTTTTATCCGCGCTGTTCACCGATTTTCTCTGATCATTTTAAGGTATGGTGCTAAAAATGAGGCATGTCCACAGCTCCAGTGGACCACACGGAAGGAAGCTGCACTGATAATGACACTTACCGTTGAAACCTTTCTAAGGGCCAACGTGAGGTTGTTTTTACCATCCAACATATTCATAAGGTCATGTAGACGTGGATGAAGTGAAAACACGAATATCAGCTTGATCCGAAACTTCTCCAGCTTAGAAGAAGTTTTTAATGGTGGACGTTCAGTCCCCACTTTTTGGTCCACTTAAGCCTTGGACCTGCCTCATTCTTTTAGCTCATATCTTAAAATGATCTGAGAAAAGAGTTGAATGGCGTGGATAAAATACTTACATCACAGTGGGCCCCACAGAGCCCTGCCCGTCCTTGGGGGGGATCCGCGTACCCCCAGGACATCTCTTCAGCAGGCCTGGATTCTATCCATTGACGTCATTGGTGAATAGGTCATATTCAGCCTAGAAATCTAGATTTTCTGATACCGGGGGTTTTTGTCGCCTAATCCAATTCAAAATACCAAATCAACTATCTAAATCTTCTTCTTTTTTCTTTTTATTTTTTTTGTGGAAAACACTTCGTCTCCCCATAGGTCCCTACTAGAGCTGGGCATTGGTCTGGTCGGACCGGATTTGGCATAATTCGGTCCGATCCAAAATTTTACTTGTCTGACCCGAACACGATTCGATCCAAGACCGAATCCGGATCACTTGTCTCGGACCAATCCGATGTTTGGTTGACTTGGACCGGACCGAGTCTGACTCGGCCAGGAAACCAAGTCGGATCAGATTAGATACAATTCGGATCATTTCAAATGGTGTGGTCCACTTCAATCTTCAATATATCATTTTTTTTTCGTGTTCAACGACTAAAATAATACGTCAAAATGGATGAACGGCTAAGATAAAACATATACATTAAGGTGGGCCCGACATGACTATGAAAGAAATGCGTGAAGCTTTATCTGGATGTTATCAAGTTGACGTGCTGTGCACGACACTTACTTTCTTCTCACGCAAGTCACGGACATGACTTGCTGTATTGATGTTAACAAGTTTTATGGGTCTAATGGAGGGGTATGTGTTATATTCAAACCATCCATTCATTTGGCGAGCTCATCTTAAGGCTTGAGACTAAAAATAAGATCTAACTATCACGTGGACCACATAAATTGTTTAACGGTGAAAATCAATCTTTGCGGCTATTTGTGATGTGGTCCACATGATCCTTGGGTATTATTCATTTTTTGGACAATACTCTATAATGGTCTTTAAAAATATATGAACATTGTAGATATAATAAATACATCACTGTGGGGCCCATGTAACTTTGATATCCTTTGAACTGTTCGTACAACATGAAGCTTGAGGAGCGTCAGTGCTTGTCTTGGCACGACACGATACCTACAGCTAGTGCTTGTAGGCTGCAGCAGCCAGCTACATGGTTGTGTTCGATACACCAGCAAATCAACTTGTTCCTGTACACCCTAAACTTTGTTGGGGCCCACCTTGATTGCATGTGATTTATCCACGTCGTCCATTCGTTTTTGCAGATCATTTTAGTGGTTGAACCCAAAATTGATGCATATCTAACGCTCAAGCGAACCATACCACATGAAAAGTAGAAAGATCAATAAGAACTACTCCGGATCAGGTAGGATCGGATCGGTCCGAGTCCATTCGAGTCGGGTTGGGTTGGTTCAAGGCTAATCCAAACTTGACCCAAAATATTTCGAATCTGGATGGGGCTACTCGATCCGCACCAATCCAGACTATCGGTTCAGTTCTGATTAGGTCGGATCGGGTTTGGTCGGGTCGGATCCACCAGATCAGGTTTGTTTTGCCCAGCTCTAGTCACTACCTTAGTTATTTTTATTAAGACGGGAGAAACAATCTACACCGACCATCACATAAATCACCCTTTGGTGGGCCGCTAAGCCCAATATTTGAAATGTTCTATAATAGTGTTACATCTGTGAGCTTTGTATTTGGAATGTATTAGAATCTAAATCACAATTATACTAGAATTAATATGGTTTTGAATCATAAGTTATGTTTGGCAGCTAGTAATTGAAATATGGTGAAATTTCAATAATGTTTGGATGATTGTAATTGAAATGTATTGGAATTTTTTTAATATATTCATGATAATATAAGTTTGATTAACTAAATCAATTATAATATTTGAAATTACTCTACATATGTGATATTTGATAAAATAATTATAATAAGCTTATTGAAATATTTACTTTAAAAAAAAAACATAAAATTTCAAGCCTTAAGTGGGTCACAGTTGTAAGGTTCACAAATGAACGGCTCACTAATTTCAACTATCCATTTAAATAGCCAATGTTTGAACAGTTAGGATTATTCTACTGATATAACTATTTTATTACTTTATTTTTACCGTTAATAATTAAATTATTTTAAAGTATCATTAGCATGCTACATGTATGGTAGATTAATAACTTAATTGTGCCTTTATTAAGTGTGTGACTCTCTTGTCCTTAAAAATAGAATAAAAAGAGATATTTAACTCCAATGATATAGAACCATAATAAAAAGGTTGAATTTCAAAAAATTGTATATTTCGAATACCACATGTTCCATTTATCTCTATGAACAAATAACCCACTAACAAGCAAGCATTGTAAGTTTTGGATAATTCTTTTGTTCTTGACTAGGCACATCAGATGGGTGGATTGCATGGTATGTTGATGTAAAACGTGTCACAGATACGTTCCTAGCATGGTTGGGCCAAAAGAAGATGGACTGTAAGTTGACCATAACTTTTGATGTGGGTATCGTTACGGGGCGCACAACCTATCAATCTTTACTGAAACAGGCCATCCGAGGTGAACTAATCCACAAAGTGGGTCGCATCTGTCCGTTTCGTAAGAAAACGCGCGCTTTCAGCTCAAAAATGGATTTTTAGAAAAATTTTACTATTTTTAATAATTCTGATTTTTTTTTTTTTTCTATTTTTAAAGTTTTACATTTTCTTCCTTTTTAGAAATAACTTTTAATTATACTAGGACACTTTTATAGAAAGTTTATTTGGAATTTTTATTTTTAGAAATTAGGCATTAAAAAAGTTTTATTAGAATTAGGATTTTTTTTAGAGTTAAAATTTTTCTATTTTTAGTAATTACGAATTTTAGTTTATTTTTTTTATTAATGGTGTAAGGAGAAGCATTAGACGATTATCAATAATTCACTAACCAATTTCGAATTTATTAGAATTTATTTCTATTTTCTGCTTTCTTTCCTCGTGGAATTGAGAAGTCTCTGTGAGGAGTCTTGAGAAGTTCCGTAGATTCAGAATAGTTGTCCTCTTGAGGAAGACGGTGCTCGATCTCACGTCCTTCCCTATGTCAATTTGGTATCAGAGCATGGTTTCTCCTCGAATCAGTAGCTTCTAATGACGAGTCGGGCAATAATCCCATGGGTGGTGCTCTAGGGAATTTACCTTTAATGACGCAGCTTTCGAAGCAGCACAACGAGAGAATCGGCAAGCCATGTAAGGGCTGCAGGCTTCCATCGACCGTATAACAGATCATATAGCAAAGGCCTTAAGGCAACTCCGTGTTCCTGGTGGTGATCCACCACCCACAATTGTTGACACTAGTAATCATTCTAATCGTGGGATGATGCGAACAGTGAATTACATGATCACTCTTGAGAAGGTGGGATCTATTAACATGATTCTACAATATCCTGGATGAGGCAGTGATCAGATGGATCGAGAATTCAAGATAAGGGTCGATCTTTCTAACTTCAATGGCCAACTTCACATTAAGAATTTTCTTGATTGGTTTTCTGAAGTTGAGCGATTCTTTGAATATATGAAAATCTCTGAAGCAAAGAAGGTTAAGCTTGTGGCCTACAAATTGAAGGGCGGAGCTTCAACTTGGTGGGAAAAACTTCAACTCGAGTGTACGAGATAGATGAAAGTGCCAATTCGCACGCGGCCGAGGATGAAGCAGTTATTGTGCATGCGATTCCTCTCCCAAGATTATGATCAAATATTATTCCAACAAAATCAAAATTATTATCAGGATAGTCGATTAGTAAAAGGTTATGCAGAAAAATTCTATTATTGGTCCACGAGAAAGGACCTCATCCAAACAAAATCACGACAGACCACAAGATTCATCAGTGACAAAAATGTGGCCTCTAAAGGAACAGAGAACTAACCTAGGACTTCTAAAGTGGAGGGACAACATTTCATAATTAAACAGGCCTTTGTTAAATAATCTGAGGAAACGGGAAATATATGTCCATTAGTTGAAAAGAAAAAATATGTGAAGCCTGTGAATATCCTAGAGGATTTGGAACCAGTATTACAGAAGTTCATGAGAGTTGTGCTCGATGAATTTCCTAATAAATTACCTCCCATACGAGATATACAAAATCACGTTGATCCCATCTCAAGGGTATGTCCGCCTAATTTCTTACATTATCAGAAAGAATATGAGATTTTGAAAGCAAATGTGAAGGAACTGATCGATATTAGTCAAGTCAAGGAAAGCATGAGTACATATATTATGTTAGCTCAAGAGTTTAATGCCAAGTACAAAAAAACAGCTAATAAACATCGGTGTCAGAAGTTATCTCAGATTCATGTGCCAAGTCTCTTGAGTAACTTGAGGGTGAGTTTTTTTCAAGTGGAGGGGTCTGATGTAGAACGTGTCACAGATACATTCCTAGTATGGTTGGGCCAAAAGAAAATGGACAGTAAATTGAGCATAACTTTTGATCCGGGTATCATTACGAGGCGCATAACCTATCAATCTTTACTGAAACGGGCCATCCGAGGTGAACTAACCCACATTATGGGTCACATCCGTTCGTTTTGTCAGAAAAAGCGCTCTTTCAGCTCAAAAACGGATTTTTAGGAAAAATTTACTATTTTTAGTAATTTCGATTTTTTTTATTTTTTATTTTTAGAGTTTTAGATTTTTTTTATCTTTTAGAAATAACTTTTAATTATACTAGGACTCTTTTAGAGAAATTTTATTTGAAATTTTTATTTTTAGAAATTAGGCATTAGAAAAGTTTTATTAGAATTAAGATTTTTATTAGAGTTAGAATTTTGCTATTTTTAGTAATTACAAATTTTAGTTTATTTTTTCTTTATTAATGGTATAAGGAGACACATTATCAATGATTCCCTAATCAATTTCAAAATTATTAGAATTTATTTCTATTTTCTGCTTTCTTTCCACGTGGATTCGAGAAGTCTCTATGAGGAGTCCAGAGAAGTTTCGTGAATTTAGAATAGTTATCCTCTTGAGGAAGACGGTGCTGACCTCACGTCTTTCTCTATGTAAATTTAGTATTAGAGCGAGGTTTCTCCTCTGATCGATGACTTCTAACGATAGGTTGGGCAATAATCCCATGGGCGGTGCTCTAGGAAATTTACCTTTAATGACGCTAACTTTCAAAGCAGTGCAATGAGAGAATCGGCAAGCCATGTAAGGACCACAGGCTTCCATCAACCGCATGGCAGATCGCATAGCAGATGCCTTAGGGCAATTCAGTGTTCCTAGTGGCGATCCGCCACCAACAATTGTTGACACTCGTCATCACTCTGATCGTAGCATAGTGCGAATAGTGGACCACAGGATCACTCCTGAGAAGGTGGGATCTAATAACATGATTCCACAATATCCTGGACGAGGCAGTGATCGGATGGATCGAGAATTCAAGGTGAGGGTCGATCTTCCTAACTTTAATGACCAACTTCACATTAAAAATTTTCTTGATTGGCTTTTTGAAGTTGAGCGATTCTTTGAATATATGAAAATCCTTAAAGTAAAGAATTTTAAGCTTGTGACCTACAAATTGAAGGGTGGAGCTTCAACTTGGTGAAAACAATTTCAACTCGAGCGTACGAGACAGATGAAAACGCCAATTCGCACGTGGCCGAGGATGAAGTAGTTATTGTGCATGCAATTCCTCCCCCGAGATTACGATCAAGTATTATTCGAACAAAACTAAAATTATTATCAAGATAATCGATAAGTAAAAGGTTATGCAGAAAAATTTCATTATTGGTCAGCGAGAAATGACCTCATCGAAACAGAATCACGACAGGCCACAAGATTCATCAGTGATAAACATGTGGCCTCTATAGGAACGAAAAACCAACCCAAGACTTCTAAAGTGGAAGGACAATATCTCATAACTGAATAGGCCTTTGTTAAACAATCTGAGGAAATAGGAAATATATATCCATTAGTTAAAAAGAAAAAAATATGTGAAGCTTATGAATATCCTAGAGGATTTGGAACCAGTATCGTAGGACTTCAAGGGGGTTGTGCTCGATGAACTCCCTAATAAATTACTTCTCATACAAGATATACAAAATCACGTTGATCCCATCTCAGGGGCAAGTCTACCTAATTGCCCATATTATCAGAAAGAATATGAGATCTTTAAAGAAAATGTGATGGAACTAATTGATATTAGTCAAGTCAAGGAAAGCATGAGTACATGTATTATGTCAACTCAAGAACTTAATGCCAAGTACAAAAAAAGGGTTAATGAACATCGGCATCAGAAGTTACCTCAGACTCATGTGCCAAGTCTCTTGAGTAACTCAAGGATGAGTTTTTTGTCAAGTGAAGGGGTCTGATGTAGAACATGTCACGGATACGTTCCTAGCATGGTTAGGCCAAAAGAAGATGGACCGTAAATTGATCATAACTTTTGATCCGGGTATCGTTACGGGGCGCACAACCTATCAATCTTTACTGAAACGGGTCATCCGAGGTGAATAGACCGAGTGGGTCGTATTTGTCCGTTTCGTCAGAAAATGTGCACTTTCAGCTCAAAAATAGATTTTTAGGAAATTTTTTCTATTTTTATTAATTCTGATTTTAAATTTTTTTTCTATTTTTAGAGTTTTAGATTTTCTTCCCTTTTAGAAATAACTTTTAATTATACTAGGACTCTTCTGGAGAAAGTTTATTTGGAATTTTTATTTTTAGAAATTATGCATTAGAAGAGTTTTATTAGAAGTAGGATTTTTATTAGAGTTATAATTTTACTATTTTTGGTAATTACAAATTTTAGTTTATTTTTGCCTTTATTAATGGTGTAAGGAGACACATTAGATGATTATCAATGATTCACTAATCAATTTTGAATTTATTAGAATTTATTTCTATTTTCTGCTTTCTTTCCTCGTGGATTCGAGAAGTCCCTGTGAGGAGTCTAGAGAAGTTTCGTGGAATCGGAATAGTTATCCTCTTAAGGAAGACGGTGCTCGACCTCATGTCCTTTCCTACGTCAATTTGGTATTAGAGCAAGGTTTCTTCTCGGATTGATGGCTTCTAACGACGGGTAGGGTAGCAATCTCATGTGTAACATTCCGAATTTTCACGACCAAAGTTTGTACTCGTGCCCGAGGAAATTGGGTGTTAATGATGTACAAATTGGATGCTTTAGAAAATCGCCCCCCTATTTTTCTCTTTCGGATCACATCCAGATACATTCAAGAAGGTAATCATATACGAGAATAAAATCAACTGTATTTATTATATTTCATCAGGGTAAATGGAATAATCAAATGTCCTCATAATGGGAGGTTTATTACAATATCAGAGTTGACAACGAAAGTATGAAACTAAATAATAAAACTGCCTTCTTAGTGTTTCAAGATAATCTTTTATACGGAAATAGTCCTCTAAGTCTTTAATCAGTACGTCGCGTGCATCAACTGTGTGGTTGGGAGAGGGTCAATGCCCTACTCATAGTGAAGGTTATCCTTTAAGATTAATAATAATTCAATAGATTTATAACAGTTAAAGCAAGGGTCTGATGCATCTCGTGCTTCACTAACACATGAGATATTAGCATGTGCGGACAACCTACATGAGATGCATGCCTAGCAAAGTATGTGTTGCTCATCATATGTAATGATCATCTCAATGTGGAATATAATTCATAGAAAATCCGGCTCGACCCACATCCCATAACTACGGATGTTCGCCGACATGGCCAATGCTAACGTGTATTTACACAAACATCTCAAGGAAACACAACATACGGTTGGGGATTTACGTAACACGATATGTTCATGGAGCGACTATTTGTGACATCTAATCCCGAAAAGTTAATGTAACCTGTATGCTAATTTACATACATCGATTGTGTACTACGCTAACCAACCCACAGAATTATGTGCTGACCAAGAGGGCTGCTACCCATAACGGATTATGTCTACGTCCATGATAAGATAATTGATTCACTAGTTGTGATACCTCTTAACACATCACTTGCACTTATAAAGAATATAACTGAATCATGAGGAGTATAATTTGAATCATGAATAATGTAAACTAAATTATGGAGGTTCTGGAATAACAAGACACATGCCCATGCCTTTAAAGATAGACGGCATGAGGCCAACATAATAAAGAGAAGAGTGACAATGGTCAACTCAATAAAAGTTGCAATGGCTTACATAATAAGAGAAGAGTGACAATGGTTAACTCAATAATAAAGAGAGTGGCAATGGGCAACTTAATATCAAAATGAGTTGCAAGGGCTAACTCAAATAAAGAGACGGAGGCAAGGGCAAGACTTGTATCCATGGCCTCATATAAATTCAAAGAAATCACTTGCATTTAACATCATGTCCTAATCTTAAAAGGGCCAATAACTATAATGATATTATCTAAATCAATTGATAGGATAATTCCTAGAAAACATGTAAACATGAAAGACAAAATAATTCATATCGTAAAAGGCATGAAAGAAGCCAGAAGAAAAAATAGGAATATAGGTAAAGGGCAGAATAAAAAAATCAACTTAAAGTACTGTAAGCTTGAAGGATAGAACTCTCACCTTTCAATCTTGATTTCGCCCTAATGTTGTTAGATTGGTGTCTTCATCCTCCAACTCTAATAGAATCGATATGATTCATCTATTTATGTTATTGTATTGTCTAGAATAATAGAGTTAGGTTATGATTCAAGCTAAGGTAGTCAGGTTATGTTAGGTCTAAGCTAATTTAATGATCCTTATAGAGGTGGGTGTCTTACCTTGTTCAGCTCCTGAGCATGGAAGCCTAATTGTTAGGGATATTACTTGGGAATTTCTGACTAGTACTTTCCGTTAGGACAGTTGGTCCTGACCTGATCTTGGACCCGAACCAGAGACTCAGTGAGTCACCATCTCATGCACAATACCCAATTACTCTCTCTCTTTCTTTTCTTCTTTTCTTTTTCTTCCTTTTCTTTCATTCTTTACCTTTCTTTTCTTTTTTTTTCTTTCTCTTCTTTTCTATTCTTTCCTTTCCTCTTCTTTTCCTTTTCCTTTTCCTTCTCTTTTTCTTTCCTTTCTTTCCTTCTCCTCTTTTCTTTTCTTTCTCTATTATTTTCCTTTCTTTCTTTCTTTCTTCCTTCTCTCTCTTTCTTTCTTTCCTTTCTCTTTTCTTTTTTCTCTTTTCTTTCTTTTCTTTCTTCTTTTCTTTCTTTTCTTTCTTCTTTTCTTTTTCCTTCTCTTTCTTCTTTTTTCTCCTTCCCCTCTTGCTGCTACGGTTGGAGTTCTTTCTCTCCTTCTCGTTCTTTTTTCTTTTTCTTTTCTTTTTCTTATTTCTATTCTGCTTGGTCGAACGCTACGGACGAATGACTCCCTTCCTCTCCTTTCATTTCTCTCTCTTTCTTCGTTACTGTCCCCTATAACGGTGGGATAGGAGTATATATAGTAACGGGTGAAGTTCTTGAACCTTCCGTGCATGGTTCTTACGCACGACGTGATGTTTACGCTGCTTCTTTCGCAGTGTGGAGAGTCGGCAGCATGAAAACTCTCCGACCAACATTCCTTAGGTAGAATATTCTCTAAATAGACTCCATGGATGGGGTCGAAAATCTCTAGGGATGACCTTGAACGGTCTAGATTGTACGTGGGATCGACGGATGAGTCATAGAGCCACAGTTTCATATGGTCTGTTGATTTTCTTGCGGACAGGTTGCATATGCAACCATTTGCATGAGTGCTTGCTGATCACATGTTACTGGTGAAATTCAAGAGTTCAGACTAATGAACGGTTCAGATCCTTCCGATTATGCGAGCTGGTGGCCCACTCGGATCACCCGTTAATCGGATCTTGAAGGACGATCTGTAGCTGATGTGCTCGCATGTGGGGCTCTGAACGATGTACGAAAAAGTTCAGGGTCCAGACGGTTTTTCCTCCCGAATGAATTGGACAGCCCCAATCATTCATCCGGTTAGTGTAGGTGGCCCGCCGATCGTCTCAGCAGAAGATCGTCTGCACGGATGCAAGAGAGAGGAGAGAGAGTCTCTCTTGGACTCGTTTTTCTTTGGGTCAACTAGTTTTTGACCGGGAGCTCCGGTCTCGTGCACTTCGAGTGCATGCGCAGGACGTGCGCATGCATCATAGGTGGGGTCCATCGGTCTGCCTTTTGTGAAATCTACACCGTCCATTCATCTTTCCATCTGATATAAGGGGTTGAGTCCAAATTTGAAGTATATCCATAGATTGGGTGGGCCCCAAATCAAGGGTTAACGTATGATCTATCTATTGGACTGTTATTACAATGATCCAGGGGTTAAAATCCAACTTGTATGGTTCTTTAGTGATAATTGGGTCTGTTATTAAGTTTTATGCCAAATGGATCGTGGGAATCATGTGATTCGGAATTCAGGGCCTAGGTTAATGGCATTTTCTAATTACTATTGATCTATGAGTTTTGGGAAATCAATGGTTCTAGAAGGCTCTAGGCATGTTTCTAAGAAATTCATACAAAAGGATGTATATCTAAATCATTAAGGATAGGGGGTTATTTACCGTGTCATCCGTGGGGAAGTACTTATGTCAAATCACATGATGGATGGTCCTGCCTAGAAACCAACGGTCAGATGGCTTGATTTATGAATGAGGATCATTCCTAACAGTTAGTTTTGTGCTAGGCTAGGATAGTTGGATGGTTAGTTATCGTACACACGTAAATCTCTAGGTAACACTCGAGAACTTTCAATACTCGGGTATTGAAATGTTCAGGGCATTACAATCTACCCCCCTTAAACATAATTTCTCCACCAAAATTTAGTACTTCCAATACACAAGCCATTTTCTACATCTCTAAGGATTCCCTATTTCCCGTGTTTGAGGTGATATGGATAGATGGTTGCAGTAGGTTCATGCCCAATACACAGATCCTTTGCCTGCACAGTACGAAGGTTTTACTGGTATTAATTTTGAACCCTGTTAAATCTTGAAACTTTGCTTGATCAGAGCATTGGCATCCTTTAAGATTTTCTAGGATATAGAATTTGAGTCAAACCACATATATTTCGTGTAAGCATGGTTCCATAGCCCATAACTTTGATTATTCTAAACTCATGGGGAATATCATGAAATCTTATATTCTCGTAAAGGATAATTCTACATGGTCTTATTAAGCTTTTACTGTGTGTTTTGATTAACTGATATTCTACCCAAAATTATTCATATCATCATTTCTGATCCCTAATGCTTAAATTTTTCATGTGTTACTTACGAGGCAGGTATGTATATGCCTAGGTGTGTATAATTAGTTTTATGAATTGGGATGTTATACCTAAGGCTAATGCTATGCGATCTGCCATGCGATCGATGGAAGCCTGCAGCCCTTACATGGCTTGCCTATTCTCTCGTTGTGCTGCTTCGAAAGCTACCGCCGTTAAAGGTAAATTCCCTAGAGCACCGCCCATGGGATTGTTGCCCGACCCGTCGTTAGAAGCCATTGATACGAGGAGAAACCTCGCTCTAATACTAAATTGACACAGGGAAGGACGTGAGGTCAAGCACTGTCTTCCTCAAGATGATAACTATTCCGAATCCACAGAACTTCTCTAGACTCCTCACAAAGACTTCTCGAATCAATAAGGAAAGAAAGTGAAAAATAGAAATAAATTCTAATAAATTCGAAATTGATTAGTGAATTATTGATAATCGACTAATGCGTCTCCTTACACCATTAATAAAGAAAAAATATACTAAAAGTCGTAATTACCAAAAATAGTAAAATTCTGACTCTAATAAAAATCCTAATTCTAATAAAACTCTTCTAATGCCTAATTTTTAAAAATAAAAATTCTAAATAAACTTTCTCTAGAAGAGTCCTAGTATAATTAAAATTTATTTCTAAAAAGGAAGAAAATCTAAAACTCTAAAAATAGAAAAAAAAATGAGAATTACTAAAAATAGTAAAATTTTCCTAAAAATTCATTTTTGAGCTGAAAGCGCGTATTTTTTGACGAAACAGATGGATGTGACCTACAATGTGGGTTAGTTCACCTTGGATGGCCCGTTTCAGTAAAGATTGATAGGTTGTGCACCCCGTAATGATACCCAGATCAAAAGTTATGGTCAATTTACGGTCCATCTTCTTTTGGCCCAACCATGTTAGGAATGTATCTGTGACACGTTCTACATCAGACCCCTCCACTTGAAAAAACTCATCCTCGATTTACTCAAGATACTTGGCACATGAGTCTGAGATAACTTCTGACGCCGATGTTCATTAGCCCTTTTTTTGTACTTAACATTAAGCTCTTGAGCTGACACAATACATGTACTCATGCTTTTCTTGACTAATATTGATCAGTTCCTTCACATACACTTTCAAGATCTCATATTTTTTTTGATAATGTGGGCAATTAGGTGGACTTGCCCCTGAGACGGGATCAACATGATTTTATATATCTTGTATGGGAGTTAATTTATTAGGGAGTTCATCGAGCACAACCCCTTTGAACTCCTACAATACTGGTTCCAAATCGTCTAGGATATTCACAGGCTCCACATATTTTTTCTTTTCAACTAATGGATATATATTTCTCGTTTTCTCAAATTGTTTAACAAAGGCCTATTTAGTTTTAAGATATTGTCCCTCAACTTTAGAAGTCATGGGTTGGTTCTCCGTTCTTCTAGAGGCCACATGTTTGTCACTGATGAATCTTGTGGCCTGTCGTGATTCCATTTCGATGAGGTTATTTCTCGCGGACCAATAATAGAATTTTTCTACATAACCTTTTAGTAATCGACTATCCTGACGATAAATTTGGCTTTGTTGGAATAATACATGATCGTAATCTCAGGAGAGGAATTGCATGCACAATAACTGCTTCATCCTCGGCCACGTGTAAATTAGAGCTTTCATTTGTAACGTACACTTGAGTTGAAGTTGTTCTCACCAAGTTGAAGTTCTGCCCTTTAATTTGTAAGCCACAAGCTTAACCTTCTTTGCTTCAGGGATTTTCATATATTCAAAGAATCACTCAACTTCAGAAAGTTAACTAAGAAAATCCTTAATGTGAAGTTGGCTATTGAAGTTAGAAAGATCGACCCTCATCTTGAATTCTCGATCCTTCCGATCACTACCTTGTCCAGGATGTTGTGAAATTATGTTATTAGATCCTACCTTCTTAGGAGTGATCCTGTGGTTCATTTTTTGCACCATCCTATGATCAGAGTGATTACGAGTGTCAACAATTGTTGGTGGCGGATCACCACTAGGAACACGGAGTTGCCCTAAGGCCTCTGCTATGCAATCTACCATGCGGTCGATGGAAGCCTATAGCCCTTACATGACTTGTCAATTCTCTCGTTGCATTACTTCGAAAGGTGCCACTGTTAAAGGTAAATTCCCTGGAGCACCGCCTATGGGATTGTTGCCCGACTTGTCGTTAGAAGCCATCGATCCGAGGAGAAACCTCGCTTTGATACTAAATTGACATAGGGAAGGGCATGAGGTTGAGCACCGTCTTCCTCAAGAGGATAACTATTCTGAATCCACGAAAGTTCTCTGGACTCCTCACAGAGACTTCTCGAATCCACGAGGAAAGAAAGAAGAAAATTGAAATAAATTCTAATAAATTTGAAATTGATTAGTGAATCATTGATAATCGTCTAATGCATTTCCTTACACCATTAATAAAGAAAAAATATACTAAAATTCATAATTACCAAAAATAGCAAAATTCAATCTCTAATAAGAATTCTAATTCTAATAAAACTCTTCTAATGCCTAATTTCTAAAAATAAAAATTTCAAATAAACTTTGTTTAGAAGAGTCCTAGTATAATTAAAATTTATTTCTAAAAGGGAAGAAAATCTAAAACTCTAAAACTAGAAAAAAAATAAAAAATCAGAATTACTAAAAATAATAAATTTTTTCTAAAAATACGTTTTTGAGCTAAAAGCGCGCGTTTTCTGATGAAACGGACAGATGGAACCCACTTTTGTGGGTTGGTTCACCTCAGATGGCCCATTTCAGTAAAGATTGATAGGTTGTGCACCTCGTAACGATACCCAGATCAAAAGTTATGGTCAATTTATGGTCCATCTTCTTTTGGCCCAACTATGCTAGAAACATATTTGTGACACGTTCTACATTAGACCCCTTCACTTGAAAAAAAACTCTTCCTCGAGTTACTCAAGAGACTTAGCACATGAGTCTGATATAACTTTTGACGTCGATGTTCATTAGTCCTTTTTTTGTAGTTGTCATTAAGCTCTTGAGTTAACACAATACATGTACTCATGTTTTCCTTGACTAATATCGATCAGTTCCTTCACATCTTCTTTCAAGATCTTATATTCTTTCTAATAATGTGAGAAATTAAGCGAACTTGTCCCTAAGACGAGATCAATGTGATTTTATATATCTCGTATGGGAGGTAATTTATGTAACATCCTGAATTTTCACCGCCAGAGTATTTACTTGTGCTCGAAAAAACTGGGTGTTAATGATGCACAACTAGATGCTCTGAAATTGCACCCTAATTATTATTATTTTTTTATTTAGTGTACATCCAGATACATTTAATAAGGTAATCAAACATAAGAATAAAATCAACTGTATTGATTATAATTCATCAGAGTAAATAGATTTATCAAATGACCTCATAATGAGAGGTTTATTACAACATCAGAGTTCATAGCGGAAGTATAAATCTAAATAGTAAAATATCTTCTGATTCTTTCAGGGTAATCTTCTATAAGAAAGTAGTCCGCTAAGTCTTTAATCTATATGTTACCTGCATAATTTGTACGGTTGGGAGAGGGTCAATGCCCTACTCATAGTGAAGGTTATTCTTCAAGATTAACAATAATTCAAGAGATTCATAATAGGTAAAGTATGAATTTGATACATCCCATGCTCCACTAACACGAGGGCATCAGTATGCGCAAATAACCTACATGAGATGCATGCCTAACAAAGTATATGGAGCTCATCATATGTATTGATCATCATATTGTGGAATACGATTTATAGATAACCAGCTTGACCTGCATCCCATAACTATGGATATTTGCTGGCATGACCAACGCTACCATGGATTTACGAGAAGTCTTCAGAGTGCACAACACATGAGCTGGGTGAATTACGTGACATGATTTGTTCATGAAGCGACTATTTGCGACATCTAATTCCGAAGTGATGTGACACTGCATTTGTAAATTACACACATCGATTTGTGCACCACTATCCGAAGGCTCAAGGACTTACGTGCCCCAAGAGGGTCTCTACTTAGAACACATTATGTCCATGATAGAATATTTGAATCACTATTGTGATACATCTTACACATCACTTGCACTTATAGAGAATATAAACTGAATCATAATGAATACAACTGAATCCGAATATTAAAGAATATCAACTGAATTATGGAGGTTCTGAAATGGCAAGACACATACCCAAGCCGTAAAGATAGATAGCATGAGGCCAACATAATAATAAAAGAGTGGTCAACTCAACAAAAGTGGCAATGGTTAACATAATAAGAAAGGAGTGACAATGGTCAACTCTATAATATGAAGAGTAGTGATGACCAACTCAAATAAAGAGACGAGTGGCAGGGCCAACTCAATAAATTGATGAGGAAGGGGCAGACTTGTATCCATGGCTTCACATAATTTCAGAGAAATCCCTTATAATTTACATAATGTCATAATTCCCAATAATGGTAATGATAATAACTAAATCAATTGATAAAATAATTCCCAAAAACATATAAGCAATAGAGGCAGGATGATTCACATCATTAGAGGTATGAAAAGGTAAGATAATTCACATCATTAAACGTAAGAAAAGACAAGACAATTCTCATCATTAAAAGTATGAAAAGGCAAGATAATTCACATCTTTAAAAGCATGAAAAGGCAGGATAAATATAATAACTTTTAGTGTAAGCTTAAAGGATAAAACCCTTACCTTGGTTTATTGATCTTCAGCGATATTTCTCATGGTCATGTCTTAATCCAATTCACCTATTTTAAGTCAAACTTTAATTAGTTTTAATACATCTAAAGGTTTTAGACTATGCTAAGACTAGTTGTGCACCAATGATCTTTAGTTTGCTATACTTAGTTCCATCCCACCACTAAGTTGGCTTGGTTTGGTGTGATGGTTTCTTATGCGTGGGAGTTTAGGAAGCAAAGAGAAGAACAGGAAAACTAAACCATGCTTACTGGCGTGGGTTCGGATTTGCACAGCCAAACATTTCTTCCTCGAATTTTCTTGAGGACTGGTTGAACTCGACTGGTCTCCTTCTTTTCTTTCTCTTCCTTTTTCTTTTCTTGGCAGCAGCAGACCGTGGCCTTCTTGCCGAAGGGACGTTTACACGGCCAGTAGTTGTTTTCTCCCTTTATTTTGCTGCCGGATGATCAAATTCTCGCCCTCTCTCTCTCATGACTTTCTTCTTTTCTTTCCTTTCCTTTCGTCTTTCTCTTTCTTCTTCTTTTCTTTCTTTTCTTTCCTTTTCTTCCCTTCCCTTTCTTTTATTTCTTTCTGGCTGTTACGTCCAGCAGAGATGTCACACCCCGAACCCGAAAATCGGATTCACATGAATCCCGATCACCGAATTCGATGCCGACAGCCTCCGTAGTGCCCCATTCTCAGCTCCTGGTAATCATATGCCAGATTCTGATCCTGGGACCTACAAGGAGGATTTTCAGAATGATTTTTTTTTTGTAATAGAGCATAACCATAAGCATAACCAAGTCACAAAACAACATCACCACATATCCACTATATCAAAAACTTTAAGTACAATGAAGAAAAGGAAAGTACATGGTAGTCAAAAACTCTAAAAATAGCCAGATGCGCACTCTTGCCTCAGCACTGGTGCTGTCCAACGCTACCTGCATGCAACTGTTGTGCATAAGCTTACAAAAGCTTAGAGGGTGGTGTAAGTGTGTGCGTAAGGCAAGTGCTAAGTATACAGTATCAGAGTAATGTGGAAGTATGTGGCAAGTCCATGAATAAAATCAACCGTGCCAATGCTATGTGATGCAAGGCATGAATGCTATCGGCCATACTAAGGCCATGTGATACGAGACATGAATGCTATCGGCCACACCGATGCAATGCGAGGCCTACATAGCCGAATGTCATATGAAAAATGCAATCCAAGCAAGTCGGTACTCATCAAGTACACATATCAGTACGGTTTCTCTCTGGATATCACCGGGGTCTAATACACTTCACAGTGACTGCCACCTCCCTAGCTGCACAGTCAAGCAAGCTGAATAGACCTCACTATCCGCTTGACCAGTAACCTGCCAATACCTACCCGGCTCGTCGATAGTGGACTCATTTGCGAGCTGGTCAAACTCAACCTAGCTTATAGCTCCCTCTCTCAGGCGGATAAGGCCACACCCCCTTCCAACCGACTACGACATAGTAGGAGACATGACCTACTGGTATTTGGCACTAGGGCGCTTGTGTATTCACTCGGTTTAAACGTTGGAGCATCTCCTGGCACTAAAAAGGTTCTGAGACTTTCACCCAAGGACATCCTAAGTGCCCACAGTGCTAGAACCAAGCATTTTCAGTATCCAATACGGCCATCCACAATGTACCTATGGAGCCATGGCCCTAATGTCGCTAGGGCGTGTAGTGATCAAGTCACACATATGCGAGATGCATGAATCACACCATCAAATCATGCAGCAATCTAGCGTGTACTGCGCAATCATGTGGGGCACTCTGTCTCATAACGAGTCCCATAAATGGTCTGCCCAATGGCGTATGCTATGATCAGTCACTACTCATACCAAGCATATATATGATACGTATGGGTATGAGTCATGGGATTATACTAAGCATGTTATAGAGTGATGAATATTAACGAGTATAGGCCTATCAATGGGCCCTAAGGAGAGTTACAATGCGGACATTTTACCAACATTGTACATACAATGTGGACGTCAAACCATCATTGCTCCTAAGGCACGGCCCGCCATAAATATCATTACATGAACCATGGGAAATCATACATTGCAATGGACTCTAAGGACATCCCGTTGGGCCTCGACCCATGGGCCTTAGATACATCAAATGGGCCAAATCACATGGGCCTTACATTCATCAAATGGGCTGCGTTAATGAGCCTTATGTACATTACAATGGTCCGTGACCCATGGGCCTTGAAATACATCAAAGTGGGCCTCACAACTTGGGCCTTAAATATATCAGATGGGCCTACACACATGAGCTTTAAACATACCAAATGGGCGACTCCATTTGCGCCCCATGCACATCAAATGGGCTTCATCCCATGGGCTTTAATATATATCAAATGGCCTAATCCCACGGGCCTTATACATACACCAAGATAGGCCTCAATGAGGCCATAATTAAATCAATATGGGCCCTATACACATACCAAGGTGGGCCCACTTGAACCATAGATCTGACTCATCTCCTTAGCTCATGAGCTTTTAAAAAGGATAAACGGTTAAAAGAAACTCAAGCGTCATGGTGGAGGTCCACATGAGCTAAGGATCTGGCTCATTCTTTAGCTCATAAAATGAGCTTTCAAATTAGATGGACGGTTTAGATGCAGTACCTGCCTCATGTTAGGTCCCACCATCCACACCTGGATGGTGTGAATAAAGCACATACACCATGGTGGGCTTCCACACCATCCGCTGGACGGTGTGAAGAGAACACATACATCAAGGTGGGCTCCACCGTCCGCCTGGACGGTGGGAGAGGAACACATACATCACTGTGGGTCCCATGTGGGGCCCACCATAATGTTTACATGCCATCCAACCCGTTGATAAGGTCACGCAAACCTGGTTGAAGAGAAAATACAATTTTCAGCTTGATTCAAAACTCCTGTGGGCCCAAAAGAAAATTTCAAAGGTAGAGTTCAATCACTGCTGTTTTGAGTGGTGTGGGCCACCTGAGATCTGGATCAAGCCCATTTTTGGGTGGGGCCTACTTAAGGTAGGGACCCACCATATGGATGGGTTGGATCGGAAAATAAACATCAAAGTGGGGCCCACGTGAGGATCCGTGGGCCCCTGGCGTTCGCCCGCTGCTGGGACATCTGATGTCTAGAGAGGCAGCAGCCTCTGCTGCTTCTAATCTTTTCCTTTTTTTTTTTTTAAACCCAATTTTTAGGGTTTTTCATATGCGGGGTCCACTCCAAATGAATCCATTCAATCCATTGTATTCCCAAGCCCAAAACAAATCTATTAAGACCAATATCGGCCCCTTTTCAACGTGTAAAAAGGATCTAGGTAGATTTCAATGGTACCGATATTGTTTTCAACACTATGGCCCACTAGATACTCCGATCAACCTCATTTTTCGGCTCAACGCCTAAAATGTGTCAGGGAGTGAGATGAATGGTTTGGATTAGAAACATACATCAAGGTGGGGCTTATATAAGTGGACATTCTCCTATGCTTGAAAAAAAATCAAGCTAATATTTGTGTTTTCTTTCCACGTCCAGCGTCCAGACGTTGGACGTTTCCCTTTTTTCTCTTTTTTTTTTTGTTTAGGTGGGCCACCACAAGATGGATGGTGAATCTAAGATGGGCCCCACTCATGG
Source organism: Magnolia kwangsiensis (assembly GCA_037074715.1). NCBI lineage: Eukaryota > Viridiplantae > Streptophyta > Magnoliopsida > Magnoliales > Magnoliaceae > Magnolia > Magnolia kwangsiensis. Next base: position 93,587,544 of record CM073585.1, read on the forward strand.
ACGGATTGGATAAAATACATATTTCATGGTGGGGCTCATTCAAGTGAGCCACATGGCCACATCAACATACAAGGAAAATAAATAAAAAGGAGAGGGAGAGAGAGAAGTACAAGAGTGGGACACGCGTGATGGAGGGACCCTAGCACTATAGGCCCTCTGTTTCAACCATCCAATCATATATCAATGGGTCTCATTGCATATGGACCTTCCAAATAAAAGATCAACAGTGGAGATCCCTCTCCATCCAAAATGAACGGTCTATATGACCTCTTTAATGCAAGAAAGTAAACATCATGATGGGGTCCATGGAGAATGGCCCCATCATGGAATGATTTTGAGGATCAAGATGGGCCATTGGCCACATCTTAGTGAGATCCAAACCATTGATCGGTTAGCCTCACTTGGCCCATCTTAAAAATATGAAAAAGTAGTCTATGAAAACACCCACCACTTGATCCTCTTGGTTCGTTGGAAAGCTACTCTCCTAAAGCTTCACTTTGATGGTGGAGATGAGAAATGGATGGCTAGGATTAGAGCTTTTGGGATGGAAAAGTGGGCCACCAAAATCATATTTTTTTTTCATGAGAAACCTTGGACGTGGGATCTCTTGGTTGCTTGGAATTGTGGCTTGGGAAATGAGGGAGAGAGAGAGAGGGTTGTAAGGAGATGTGAGAGATGGGTGATGGATGTGAGTGATGAGTGAGGTGATGGTGTACTTGACATGAGAGTTGACTTGGTGGTTGCTTGACTTGTGGAGAAAGAAAGCATGGTTGCTTTGTACTTGACATGAGAGGTGATTGATGAGATTGATTGATGTGATTGATTTGACATGTTGTAGAGATTCTCTTGGGATTGCAATGCACGGCATTTTTTCTCAAATTGAACATGGGTCCACATCACCTCGTCAGGGTGTCGGATCAGTACATGAGTCGCGACGTTGGAACCGCGGCGACTGTGCGGTCGCAATGATACAAGTTTCGGATTAAGCCGACTCAAATGTATAGGATACGACTTACGGTCGTGCGCAACGTCGACTACAGGTCGCAGATTGTCGAAATTCAACGGGAAGGATCGCGAGAGTTGACGGAACAATACAGACTAGGATATGGGTCTTATAAGAGAGTTGGACGTCTCTCTCTCCTCACGTTTCTTTCTCTCCCTCGCTACTAGATGGCTGCTCTCTCTCTCTCTCTTTCTTTATTTTCTTTTCTAACTTGCGGACGGCAGGGCGTCCCCTTTGATAGCTTGTCTAAAATTTCGAAACTTCTCTGCATAAGCGAGTTTATGTAGTAGGGATGAGGCGGGACTCTGCTTGCACACACAGTCCAGCTTCTTGCGTCCGATGCCCCATACACGTGTCTGTTCAAAATCACGTTGATTAGACTACCGGGTTGGGACGGATTTGTCCGAGCCACCCGATGGACGGTTTGGATTAGACTATCGGGTGGTGACGGTGGGTCATAGCAGTCCTCAAAAATAGATGTGGTTCGTTAGTTTGGCAGTGCAGAGCTCTTCTTTTGGTCAGAGCTCGTGGGCACGACCGTGATCAATCTCACATGAGACCTCTTGAGTTGGGACATTTTCATCCTGGCTACTTGATAATCCGATCATCTTTGGTGGGCCACAACCCATCTAAATGGAGGATGTCCGTTTAGTCTGCATAGAAGGGGAGGAATCCCACTTCGAGCGGGATTCATCGGGTTAAACACCGTTTGATGGTGTTTAACCCGGTCTCCAATCCAGTGCATCACCGGTGCACGAGTGCTGTGCATATGTATTACAAGTGCCATAATGATGTTTTCTAGAGAAATTTGCACTATCCATCCGGTCGTTTATTTAATTTAAGGGGTTAGCCCAAAAAGAAAGCATATCTGAAGGTCAGGTGGGCCCCAAGGTGGTGTTTTAATGGCTGATCTCTATCTATCTCACTTGTACAATGTTTTGATGGTTGAGATTTTAAATGTACAGTTGATTTATAATACTGAGGCTTCATACTAGGTTTCATGCCAAAAGGATCGTGGTAATCATGTGATCTTTGAATTCAAGTGTCTAAGTTAGTGGCATTATCGTAATTATTCATAATCTAAGAGTTTTGTGAAATCTAACAGTTCCAAGTGGTTACAAGCATGTTTCTAAGTATTTCTTATGAAAGGACCTATGTCTAAATCCTTATGGATAAAGGATCACACATTGATTCAGCTTGAGGGGTGTACACATACTGATCCATGTGATCAATGGTCGAATGACCTGATTTATCAATGGGAGCCCTTTCTAATGGTTAGATTCACGTTAGGGTATAGGTGTAAGGTAAGGATGGTGAGATTTGTATTTTACACGTGCATAGATGATACTAACTTCTTAGTAACACTCGAGGACTTTCGATACTCGAGTATCGAAAAGTTCAAGGCATTACAATTTATTAGGGAGTTCATGAACACAACCCCCTTGAACTCCTGCGATACTGGTTCCAAATATTTTAGGATATTCACAGGCTCCATATATTTTTTCTTTTCAATTAATGAATATAATTTCCCTTTTCCTTAAATTGTTTAACAAAGGCCTGTTCAGTTATGAGATATTATACCTCCACTTTAGAAGTCTTGGATTCATTCTTCGTTCCTATAGAGGCAATATGTTTGTCATTGATGAATCTTGTGGCTTGTCATGATTCCGTTTCGATGAGGTCATTTCTTGCGGATCAATAATAGAAATTTTCTACATAACCTTTTACTGATCGACTATCCTGATAATAATTTTAATTTTGTTGGAATAATACTTGATCATAATCTCGGAGGATGAATCGCATGCACAATAACTGCTTTATCCTCAGCCATGTGCGAAGTGCACTTTCATCTATCTTGTACGCTCGAGTTGAAGTTGTTCCCACCAAGTTAAAGCTCCACCCTTCAATTTGTATGCTACAAGTTTAACCTTCTTTGCTTCAGAGATTTTCATATATACAAAGAATTACTCAACTTCAAAAAGTCAATCAAGAAAATTCTTAATGTGAAGTTGGCCATTGAAGTTAGGAAGATCAACCCTCATCTTGAATTCTTGATCCATCTGATCACTGCCTCATCCAGGATATTATGGAATCATGTTATTGGATCCCACCTTCTCAAGAGTGATCTTATGGTTCACTGTTCTCACCATCTTATGATCAGAGTGATTATGAGTGTTAACAATTGTTGGTGGCGGATCACCACTAGGAACATGGAGTTGCCCTAAGGCCTCTGCTATACAATCTGTCATGCTGTCGATGGAAGCCTGCGGCCTTTACATGGCTTGCCAATTCTCTCGTTGCACTGCTTCGAAAGTTACTGCTGTTAAAGGTAAATTCCTTAGAGCACCGCCCATGGGATTGTTGCCCGACCCGTCATTAGAGGCCATTGATTTGAGGAGAAACCTCACTTAGATACCAAATTAACGTAGGGAAGAACGTGAGGTCGAGCACCGTCTTCCTCAAGTGGATAACTATTCTGAATCCACGGAACTTCTCTGGACTCCTCATAGAGACTTCTCGAATCCACAAGGAAAGAAAGCAAAAAATAGAAATAAATTCTAATAAATTCGAAATTGATTAGTGAATCATTGATAATCGTCTAATGCGTCTCCTTACACCATTAATAAAGAAAAAATAAACTAAAATTCATAATTATCAAAAATAGTAAAATTCTAACTCTAATAAAAATCCTAATTCTAATAAAACTCTTCTAATGCCTAATTTTTAAAAATAAAAATTCCAAATAAACATTCTCTAGAAGAGTCCTAGTACAATTAAAAGTTATTTCTAAAAGAGAAGAAAAATCTAAAACTCTAAAAATAGAAAAAAAAAATCAAAATTACTAATAATAGTAAAAATTTACTAAAAATACATTTTTGAGTTGAAAGCGCGCATTTTCTGATGAAACGGAAGGATACCACCCACTTTCGTGGGTCGGTTCACCTCGGATGGTCCATTTCAGTAAAGATTGATCGGTTGTGCGCCCCATAACGATACCCGGATCAAAAGTTATGGTCAATTTACGGTCCATCTTCTTTTGGCCCAACCATGCCAAGAATGTATCTGTGACATGTTCTACATCAAACCCCTCCACTTGAAAAAAATTCTTCCTCGAGTTACTTAAGAGACTTGGCACATGAGTCTAATATCACTTCTGACACCGATGTTCATTAGCCCTTTTTTGTACTTGGCATTAAGCTCTTGACCTAACATAATACATGTACTCATGGTTTCCTTGACTTGACTAATATCGATCAGTTTCTTTACATCTGCTTTCAAGATCTTATATTCTTTTTGATAATGTACGCAATTAGGCAGACTTGCCCCTAAAACGGGATCAACATGATTTTGTATATCTTGTATGGGAGGTAATTTATTAAGGAGTTCATTGAGCACAACCCCCTTGAACTCCTACGATACTGGTTCCAAATCCTCTATAATATTCATAGGCTCCACATATTTTTTCTTTTTAATTAATGGATATATATTTCCAGTTTCCTTAGATTATTTAACAAAGGTTTGTTTAGTTATGAGATATTGTCCCTCCACTTTAGAAGTCTTGGGTTAGTTTTCCGTTCCTATAGAGGTCACATGTTTGTCACTAATGAATCTTGTGGCGTATCGTGATTCCATTTCGATGAGGTTGTTTCTCGCAGACTAATAATAGAATTTTTCTGCATAACCTTTTACTGATCGACTATCCTGATAATAATTTTGGTTTTATTAGAAAAATACTTGACGTAATCTCGTGGGAGGAATCGCATGCACAATAACTGCCTCATCCTCGGCCATGTGCGAAGTAGCACTTTCATTTGTCTCGTATATTCGAATTGAAGTTGTTCCCACCAAGTTGAAGCTCCACCCTTCAATTTGCAGGCTACAAGCTTAACCTTCTTTGCTTCAGGGATTTTCATATATTCAAGTAATCACTCAACTTTAGAAGGCCAATCAAGAAAATCCTTAATGTGAAGTTGGCCATTGAAGTTAGGAAGATCGACCCTCATCTTGAATTCTCGATTCTCTCGTTACGCTGCTTCGAAAGCTGCCGCTGTTAAATATAAATTCCCTAGAGCACCTCCAATGGGATTGTTGCCCGACCCGTAGTTAGAAGTCATCGATTCGAGGAGAAATCTCGCTCTGATACAAAATTGACACAGGGAAGGATGTGATGTTAAGCACCGTCTTCCTCAAGAGGATAACTATTCCGAATCCACGGAACTTCTCTGGAATCCTCACAAAGACTTCTCGAATTCATGAGGAAAGAAAACAGAAAATAAAAATAAATTCTAATAAATTCAAAATTGATTAGTGAATTATTGATAATCGTTTAATGCGTCTCCTTACACCATTAATAAAGAAAAAATAAACTAAAATTCGTAATTAACAAAAATAGCAAAATTTTAACTCTAATAAAAATCCTAATTCTAATAAAACTCTTCTAATGCCTAATTTCTAAAATAAAATTCCAAATAAACTTTCTCTAGAAGAGTCCTAGTATAATTAAAAGTTATTTCTAAAAGCGAAGAAAATCTAAAACTTTAAAAATACAAAAAATAATTAAAAAATCAAATTTACAAAAAGAGTAAAACTTTCATAAAAATACATTTTTGAGCTAAAAGCGAGCGTTTTCTGACGAAATGGATGGATGTGACCCACTTAGTGCGTTGGTTCACCTCGGATGGCCCGTTTCAGTAAAGATTGTAGGTTGTGCGCTCCATAACGATACCCGGATCAAAAGTTATGGTCAATTTACGGTCCATCTTCTTTTGGCCTAACCATGCAAGAAATGTATCTATAACACGCTCTACATCAGACCCCTCTACTTGAAAAAACTCGTCCTCGAGTTACTCAAGAGACTTGGCACATGAGTTTGAGATAACTTCTGACGCCAATGTTCATTAACCCTTTTTTTATACTTGGTATTAAGCTCTTGAGCTGACACAATACATGTACTCATGCTTTCCTTGACTTGGCTAATAGCGATCAGTTTCTTCACATCTGCTTTCAAGATCTTATATTCTTTCTGATAATATACACAATTAGGCGGACTTGCCCCTAAGATGGGATCAACTTGATTTTGTATATCTTGTATGGGAGGTAATTTATTAGAGAGTTCATCGAGCACAACCCCCTTGAACTCCTACGATACTGGTTCCAAATCCTCTATGATATTCATAGGCTCCACATATTTTTTTCTTTTCAATTAATGGATATATATTTCCCGTTTCCTTAGATTATTTAACAAAGGTCTATTTAGTTATAAGATATTGTCCCTCCACTTTAGAAGTCTTGGGTTGGTTCTCCGTTCCTATAGAGGCCACATGTTTGTCACTGATGAATCTTGTGGCCTGTCGTGATTCCGTTTTGATGAGGTCATTTCTCGAGAACCAATAATAGAACTTTTTTACAGAAGCTTTTACTGATCGACTATCCTGATAATAATTTTGATTTTGTTGGAATAATACTTGATCGTAATCTCGGGGGACGAATCGCATGCACAATAATTGCTTCATCCTCGGCCACGTGCGAATTGGCGCTTTCATCTGTTTCGTACGCTTGAGTTGAAGTTGTTCCCACCAAATTAAAGCTCCGCCCTTTAATTTATAGACCACAAGCTTAAGCTTCTTTGCTTCAGGGATTTTCATATATTTAAATAATCGCTGAACTTCAGAAAGCCAATCAAGAAAATCCTTAATGTAAAGCTAGCCATTGAAGTTAGGAAGATCGACCCTCATCTTAAATTCTCGATCCATCCGATCACTGCCTCATATAGGATATTGTGGAATCATGTTATTGGATCCAACCTTTTTAGGAGTGATCCTATGGTTCACTGTTTGCACCATCCTACGATCAGAGTGATTATGAGTGTCAACAATTGTTGGTGGCGGATCACCACCAGGAACACGAAGTTGCCCTAAGGCCTCTGTTATACGATCTGTCATGCGGTCGATGGAAGCCTGCAGCCCTTACATGGCTTGTCGATTCTCTCGTTGTGCTGCTTCGAAAGATGTCACTATTAAAGGCAAATTCCCTGGAGCACCGCCCATGGTGTAATGCCCCGAACAATTCAATATCCGAGTATTGAAAGTTCTCGAGCGTTACCTAGAGATTTACATGTGCACGATAACCATCCAACCATCCTAGCTTTACAGCCTTGCCCTGGCACAACCCTAACTATTAGGAATGATCCTCATTCATAAATCAAGCCATCTGACCGTTGATTTCTAGGAAGGACCATCCATCATGTGATTTGACGTAGGTACTTCCCCACGGATGACACGACGAATACCCCCCTATCCCTAATGATTTAGATATACATCCTTTTATATGAATTTCTTAGAAATATGCTTAGAACCTTCTAGAACCATTGGATTTCTCAAAACTAATAGATCAACAGTAATTAGAAAATGCCATTAACCTATGCCCTAAATTTCGGATCACATGATTCCCACGATCCATTTGGCATAAAACTTAATAATAGGCCCAATTATCACAAAAGAATCGTACACATTGGATTTCAACCCCTGGATCATTGTAATAACAGTCTAATGGATAGATCATACATTAACCTTTGATTTGGGGCCCACCCAATCTATGGATATACTTCAAATTTGGGCTCAACCCCTTATATCAGATGGAAAGATGAATGGATGGTGTAGATTTCATAAAAGGAAGACCGATGGACCCCACCTGTGATGCATGCGCACGTCCTGTGCATGCACTCGAGGTGCACGAGACCGGAGTTCCCAGTCAAAAACTTGTTGACCCCAAGAAAGATGAGTCCGAGAGAGACTCTCTCTCCTCTCTCTTGCATCTGTGTGGAATATCGTTAGCTGGGATGATTGGTGGGCCACCTACACTAGTCGGATGAATGATCAGGGCCGTCCATTTCATCCGGGATGAAAAACCGTCCGAACCTTGAACTTTTTCTAACACTGTTCAGAGCCCCATGTGCGAGCATCATCAGCCACAAATCGTCCTACAAGATCCGATCAATGGGTGATCCGAGTGGGCCCCCATCTCACCTAATTGAAAGGATCTGAACCGTTCATTAGTCCGAACTCTTGAATCCGACCAGTAACATGTGATTAGTGAGCACTTGTGCAAATGGTTACGTATGCAACCTGTAAGCAGGAAATCAACAGACCGTATGAAACTGTGGCTCTATGACCCATTCGTCGATCCCGCATACAATCTAGACCGTTCAAGGTCATCCCTAGGGATTTTCGACCCCATCCATGGAGTCTGTTTAGAGAACATTCTGCCTAAAGAACGTTGGTCGAAGAGTTTTCATGCTACTGACTCTCCACACTGCGAATGAAGCAGCGTAAACATCACGCCGTGCGTAAGAACCGTGCACAGAAGGTTCAAGAACTTCACCCATTACTATAAATACTCCTATCCCACCGTTATAGGAGATAATAACAAAGAAAAAGAGAGAAATGGAAGGAGAGGAAGGGAGTCATTCGTCCGTAGCATCCGATCGAGCAGAATAAAAATAAGAGAAAGAAAAGAAAAAGAAATAAGAAGGAGAAGGAGAGAAAGACCTCCATCCGTAGCAGCAAGAGGGGAAGGAGAAAAAAGAAGAAAGAGAAGGAAAAGAAAAGAAGAAAGAAAAGAAAGAAAAGGGAAAGAAAGAAAAGAAAAGAGAAAAGAGAAAGGAAAGAAAGAAAGAGAGAGAGAAGGAAGAAAGAAAGAAAGGAAAAGAATAGAGAAACAAAAGAAAAGAGGAGAAGGAAATAAAGGAAAGAAAAAGAGAAGGAAAAGGAAAAGGAAAAGAAGAGGAAAGGAAAGAAAAGAAAAGAAAAGAAAGGAAAAGAAGGAAAGAAAAGGAAGAAAAAGAAAAGAAGAAAAGAGAGAGAGAGAGAGAGAGAGAGAGAGAGAGAGAGAGAGAGAGAGAGAGAGAGAGAGAAATTGGGTACTGTGCATGAGATGGTGACTCACTGAGTCTCTGGTTCGGGTCCAAGATCGGGTTAGGACCAACTATCCTAACGGCAAGTACTAGTAAAAAATTCCCAGGTAATATCCCTAACAATTAGGGTTCCATGCTCAGAAGCTAAACAAGATAAGACACCCACCTCTATGAGGAAGTAATTTATGCTTTTAAATCAAATCATTAAATTAGCTTAGACCTAACATAATTTGACCGCCTTAGCTTGAATCATAAACTAACTCTATTATTCCAGACAATACAATAACCTAAATAGATGAATCATATTGATTCTATTAGAGTTGGAGGATGATGACACTGATCTAACAACTTTAGGGCAAAATCAAGATTGAAAGGTGAGGGTTTTATCCTTTAGGCTTACCCTAATTTAATTTGATCTTTATATCATGTCTATTCATGTTTTCATGTATATGATTTTGCCTTTCATGCCTTTACCTGCTCTTGCCTCTTTCCTGCCTTTAAGGATGATGATTATCTTACCTTCTACCTGGACTCTTGTTATTTATCTAGCCCTTTCATTCCTTTGATGTTATGGATTATCCCGCCTTTCATGTTATACTTATTGATTTAGTAAATATCATTACAATTATTACCCCTGTTGGGATTATGACATGATGTCAAATACCAGTGATTCCTCTGAATTTATGTGAGGCCATGGATGCAAGCCTTGCCCCTGTCCGTCTCTTTACTTGAGTTGGCTCTGCCATTCCTCTCTTATTTAAGTTGGCCCTACCACTCGTCTCTGTATTGAGTTGGCCATTGCCACTCTCCTTATTTTGAGTTGACCATTGTCACTTTTCTCTTATTATGTAGACCATTGCCACTTTTGTTGAGTTAACTATTGTCACTCTTTTCTTTATTACATTGGTTTCGTGTCGTCTATCTTTAAAGGCATGGGCATGTGTCTTGTTATTCTAGAACCTCCATGATTCAGATTATACTCCTCATGATTTTATTATATTCTTAATGATTCATTTATATTCTTTATAAGGGCAAGTGATGTGTTAAGAGGTATTATAACTAGTAAATCAATTATCTTATCATGGACGTAATACATTACGGGTAACAGCCCTCTTGGTTGGCACGTAATTCTGTGGGTTGGTTAGCATGGTATACAATTGATGTATGTAAATCGGCATACGTGTTACATTAACTTTTCGGGATTGATGTCGCAAATAGTCACTCCATGAACACATCATGTTACGTAAATCCCCTAACCGCGTGTTTTGTTACCTTGAGATATTCGTGTAAATCCACGTTAGTGTTGGCCATGCCGGCGAATATCCGTAGTTATGGGATGCAGGTCGAGCCGGGTTTCATATGAATTATATTCCATATTGTAATGATCAATACGTATGATGAGCCACACACACTATGCTAGGCATGCATCTCATGTAAGTTTTTTGCGCATTATGATATCCTAGTGTTAGTGGAGCATGAGACGTATCAGACCCTTACTTTTCCTACTATGAATCTCTTGAATTATTTTTAATCTTAAAGGATAACCTTCATTATGAGTAGGGCATTGACCCTCTTCCAACTATACAGTTGATGCAGGCGACATACAAATTGAAGACTTACAGGACTACTTCCTTATACAAGACTATCTTGAAAGACTAAGAAAATAATTTTATTATTTAGTTTCATACTTCCGTTGTGAACTCTGATGTTATAATAAACCTCCCATTATGAGGGCATTTCATTATTCTATTTACCCTTATGAAATATAATCAATACAGTTGATTTTATTCTTGTGTATGATTATCTTCTTGAATGTATCTAGATGTGATTCGAAAGAGAAAAAAAATAAAGGTGCGATTTTCTAAAGCATCCAATTTGTACATCATTAACACCCGGTTTCCTTGAGCACGAGTACAAACTCTGGTCGTGAAAATTCGGGATGTTACATTAGGGCAATCCGTGTTCCTGGTAGTGATCCACCACCAACAATTGTTGACACTCGTAATCACTCTGATCATACGATGGTGCAAACAGTGAACCACGGATCATTCCTGAGAAGGTGGGATCTAATAACATGATTCCACAATGTCCTGGATGAGGCAGTGATCGGATGGATCGAGAATTCAAGATGAGGGTTAATCTTCCTAAGGAATGAAATGGACGGCTTGGATTAAAAACATACATTAAGGTGGGGCCTGTGGGAGCTGTCCACCCCAAAACCAAAAGAAATCTCTTTTTTTTTTTTTGTTTACAATTCACGTCCAGCGTCTCTAGACGCTGGACGGCTTGGCATGACACATATATGTAAGGTGGGCCTTGCTCAAGTGAGCCACCAAATGATGGATGGTGTGGATACAACACATATGTGAAGTGGGCCCCACTTAGAGATGACTTGGATAAAGTATATGCTTCATGGTGGGGTCCATCCGGGTGGGCCACACGGCCACATCTTCACATACAATAGAAAATGAAAGAGAGAGGGAGAGAGAAAGAGAAAAAGAGATGGACGCGTGTGATGGAGGGCTCTGCCACTATGAGCCCTCCCTTGCATTCAATCATACATCAAGTGTGTCCCAATACATGTGGGCCCACCAAATCAAAGATCAACAGTGGAGATTCTTTCTCCACCCAAAATAGACGGTCTAGATGACCTCCTTTCATGTAAGGAAAATAAATATCATGATGGGTTCCATGGAGAATGGCCCTATCATGGAATGATGGGGTCCATGGAGAATGGCCCCATCATGGAATGATCATGAAGATCAAGGTGGGCCATCAGCCACATCTTAGGGTCCAAAGTAAGATCCATACCATCAATCAGTATGCCTTACTTGGCCCATGATCAAAATATGAGAAAAACTTAGCCTAATAAGCACCCACTGTCAATCTTCTTGGTCCGTTGGAATGCCAATCTCCTTGTGTCTCACTTCGATGGTGGAAGATAAGGTTTGAATGGCTAGGATGATGGATTTGGGATGGAAAAGTGGGCCACCAAAATCACTCTTTTCTCTTACCTAAGGAAGAGCTTGGACGTCCATTATTTTTTCCTTGGAAATGCTTAGAAAGTGTGTTGAGAAAGAGAGAGAGAGAGAGAGAGAGGAGAGAGAGAGAGAGAAAGAGAGAGAGAGAGAGGTGGTTATTGTAAGAGAGGTGATAGATGTGAGGTGAGTGATGGGTGAGGTGAGAGATTGGTTGACTTTTGGGGTTCGCTTGACTTGTGGAGAAAGAAAGCATGGGTTGCTTTTATACTTGACATGATATGATTGATTGATGGATTGATCGATTGATTGATGGGACATGTTGTAAAAATTCTCTTGAGATTGCAAACGCATGACATTTTTATCAAAATAAATGCCGACCTACATCTCCCTGCCAAGGTATCTGATCGGTATGCAAGACGCGATGTTGGAACCACAATGACGGTGTGGTCGCAATGGTATAAGTCTCAAATTAAGCTGACTCAAATCTATAGGATATGACTTAGAGTCGCGCGCAAACATCAATTATAGGTCGCGGATTGCCGGACATTGATAGAAAGGATCGCGAAAGTCGACGGAACAGTATTGACTAGGATATGGGCCTTACATCTCATAACTAAACAGGCCTTTGTTAAACGATCTAAGGAAATGAAAAATATATATCCATTAGTTAAAAAGAAAAAATATGTGGAGCCTGTGAATATCCTAGAGGATTTGGAACTAGTATCGCAGGAGTTCAAGGAGGTTGTGCTCGATGAACTCCTTGATAAATTACCTCTCATACGAGATATACAGAATCACGTTGATCCTGTCTCAGGGGCAAGTCCGCCGACTTACCCACATTATCAGAAAGAATATGAGATCTTGAAAGCAGATGTGAAGAAAATGATCGATATTAGTTAAGTCAAGGAAAGCATGAGTACATGTATCGTGTCAGCTCAAGAGCTTAATGCCAAGTAAAAAAAAAAGGTTAATGAACATCGGTGTCAAAAGTTATCTCAGACTCATGTGCCAAATCTCTTTAGTAACTCGAGGACGAGTTTTTTTGAAGTGGAGGGGTCTGATATAGAATGTATCATAGATATGTTCATAGCATGGTTGGGCCAAAAGAAGATAGACCGTGAATTGACCATAACTTTTGATCTGGGTCTCATTACGGGACGTACAACCTATCAACCTTTACTAAAACGGGCCATCCGCGGTGAACTGACCCACAAGGTGGGTCACATCTATCCGTATCATCTGAAAACGCGCGCTTTCAGCTCAAAAATGTATTCGTAGGAAAATTTTATTATTTTTAGTAATTCAGATTTTTTTAATTTTTAATTTTCTATTTTTAGAGTTTTAGATTTTCTTCTCTTTTAGAAATAACTTTTAATTATACTAGGACTCTTCTAAAGAAAGTTTATTTGAAATTTTTATTTTTAGAAATTAGGCATTAGACAAGTTTTATTAAAATTAATATTTTCATTAGAGTTAGAATTTTTCTATTTTTAGTAATTATGAATTTAGTTTATTTATTTTTTTATTAATGGTGTAAGGAGACGCATTGGATGATTATCAATGATTCACTAATCAATTTCATATTTATTAGAATTTATTTCTATTTCCTGCTTTCTTTCCTCATAGATTCGAGAAGTCTCTGTGAGGAGTCCAGAGAAGTTCCGTGGATTCGGAATAGTTATCCTCTTGAGGAAGACGGTGCTCAACCTCACGTCCTTCTCTTCGTCAATTTGGTATCAGAGTGAGGTTTCTCCTCAGATTGATGGCTTCTAACGACGGGTCGGACAACAATCTCATGGGCTGTGTTTCAGAGAATTTACCATTAACGGCGGTAGCTTTCAAAGCAGTGCAACGAGAGAATTGGTAAGCCATATAAGAGCTTCCATCGATCGCATAGCAGAGGCCTTAGGGTAACTTCATGTTCTTGGTGGTGATGTGCGACTAACAATTATTGACACTCGTAATCACTCTAATCATAGGATGGTGTGAATAGTGAACCACAGGATCACTCCTAAGAAGGTAAGATCCAATAACATGATTCCACAATATCTTGTACGAGGCAGTGATCGGATGGATCAAGAATTTAAAATGAGGGTCGATCTTCCTAACTTCAATGGCAAACTTCACATTAAGAATTTTCTTGATTGGCTTTCTGAAGTTGAGTGATTATTTGAATATATGAAAATTCCTGAAGCAAATAAGGTTAAGCTTGTGGCCTACAAATTGAAGGGCAGAGCTTCAACTTGGTAGGAACAACTTCAACTCGAGCGTACAAGACAGATGAAAGTGCTAATTCGTACGTGTCCGAGAATGAAGCAGTTATTGTGCATGCGATTCCTCTCCCGAGATTACGATCAAGTATTATTCCAATAAAACTAAAATTATTATCACGGTAGTCGATCGGTAAAAGGTTATGTAGAAAAATTCTATTATTGGTCCGCGAGAAACGACCTTATCGAAATGGAATCTCGACAAACCACAAGATTCATCAGTGACAAACATATGGCCTCTATAGGAACGAAGAACCAACCCAAGACTTCTAAAGTGGAGGGACAATATCTCATAACTGAACAGGCCTTTGTTAAACGATCTGAGGAAATGAAAAATAAATATCCATTAGTTGAAAAGAAAAAATATGTGGAGCCTGTGAATATCCTAGAGGATTTGAAACCAGTATCGTAGTTGTTCAAGAGGGTTGTGCTCGATGAACTCCCTAATAAATTAGCTCCCATACGAGATATATAAAATCACGTTGATCCCGTCTCAGGGCCAAGTCCGCCTAATTGCCTACATTATCAGAAAGAATATGAGATCTTGAAAGCATATGTGAAGGAACTAATCAATATTAGTCAAGGAAAGCATGAGCACATGTATTGTGTCAGCTCAAGAGCTTAATGCCAAGTACAAAAAAAGGGTTAACGAACATCGGCGTCAGAAGTTATCTCAGACTCATGTGTCAAGTCTCTTGAGTAACTCGAGAATAATTTTTTTTCAAGTGGAGGGATCTGATGTAGAACATGTCATAGATACGTTCCTAGCATGGTTGGGCCAAAAGAAGATGGACCATAAATTGACCATAACTTATGATCCGAGTATCGTTACGAGGCGCACAACCTATCAATCTTTTCTGAAACGGGCCATCCAAGGTGAACCAACCCACAAAGTGGGTCGCATCCATTCGTTTCGTTAGAAAATGCGAGCTTTCAGCTCAAGAACGGATTTTTAGAAAAAATTTACTATTTTTAGTAATTCTGATTTTTTATTTTTTTTCTATTTTTAGAGTTTTAGATTTTCTTCCCTTTTAGAAATAACTTTTAATTATACTAGGACTCTTCTAGAGAAAGTTTATTTAGAATTTTTATTTTTAGAAATTAGGCATTAAAATAGTTTTATTAGAATTAAGATTTTTATTAGAGTTAGAATTTTGCTATTTTTGGTAGTTACGAATTTTAGTTTATTTTTTCTTTATTAATGGTGTAAGGAGACGCATTAGACGATTATCAATGATTCACTAATCAATTTCAAATTTATTAGAATTTATTTATATTTTTTGCTTCTTTCCCCATGGATTTGAGAAGTCTCTGTGAGGAGTCTAGAGAAGTTCCGTGTATTCAGAATAGTTATCCTCTTAAGGAAGACGGTGCTCGACCTCTCGTCCTTCCCTACTTCATATGTATACACTAATGTGAGTCTTAAACAACTATTGTCTCCCTTCATCCCAAGCTAAGATGCATATACGAGTTTCTGGTGATTATGATCATGATTACCAGCCTCCTAAATGAGTTGGTGGGTGCCAATCATGTTTCCTGCATGCTCGGATTCGGTAGTGACCCCTCAAAAGGCTACGTAAGTCCTACCGTGATATATGTGTTTTATTTATATTTTCCATCTATTTTTTCTTTTAGATTATTTCATGAGACTAAAAATTAAATAGAATCAGAGCTCAAGTGCACCCCCACCATAGGAAGAAGAGTGGAAATAATGAGGCCCATTGTCAAAGTCCTATTAAGGCCTGAATGCGATGTTTATTTGTCATTCAACTTGTTTATACAGTTAAATAAGGCCGAACAACACAAATATCACTTTAATCAAAACTTGTGTGCCTCTAAAAAATTTCGATGGTAAGAGTTGGTCTCCATTGTTGCTTGTGGTGTGGCCTATTTGTGCCTTTTCATGTGCTCATTTTTGTGGAAAGAAAAAAAAAATCATGGCTTAAAACCAGTAGGATGTGGATAAACCACGTACATCATGGTGGGGCCCACAGAACCAGTGTCATGATTAGAAATTCAGGCCGTTGATATGATGTTGATGCAAAGAAGAGTATGAAATAACAATGAAGAAGATCACCATCTTCTCCGAGTTGTAAAGGCCTTGAATCCACAAGGTGGTTTCTTAAATCCATAAGAAATAAATAAGAGAAAACTTAAATATTTTTATTGACTAATGTTTAATGTATATGCTTTCTCCATTACACTTAATAAAGAAAAATAAAATAAAACTCTAATTCATAATTATTGAAAATAGCAAAATTTTAATCTTAATAAAAAATATTCAAAATAGTAAAACTCATCTAAAGCCTAATTTGCTAAAAATAAAAAGTCTAGATAAACCTCACTGAAGGAGTTGTAGCATGATTACAAGTATTTTTATGATGATGATAATAATAATAATAATAATAATAATAATAAAAAACAGAGAGAATCCTAAAACTCTAAAAATAAGGTAATAAGATGAAAATTGAAATTGTTAAAAATAGTAAAATTTTCATAAAATTCTATTTTTTAGCTGGAAGAGTAAGTGTTCTCGCGAAATGGATAAATGCGACCCATTGTGTGGGTTGGTTGACCATGGATACCCCATTATAGTAAAGATTAATAGGTCGTGTGTCCTGTAACAATAACTAGATTAACAGTTATTGTCAATTTACAGTTCACACTTCAAACAAATTGAATTTCTTCAAATCAAACACGCTCCGGGGCCAATTACGTCATGCCCTATGTAAGACTGAGCCTAGATCTAATAGATTACTTCTGCTTCCATTTGGACTTCTTTTGGTCCAGCCATGTTAGGAATGTATTGTGCTACGTCCTATATCAGGCCCATCCACTTGGAAGAAACTCCTTCTCGAGTTATCCAATGGACTCAACTCATAATACTCATAAAGGTTTGCTATATTAAAAGTTGTTGAGATCTTGATACCTTTTGAAAGATTAATAACATATGCATTATCATTAATTTTTCTAAGGATTGAAACAAGGCCAATCTTTTTATTCATCAATTTTTTATTTTTAAAAATTCCTGATAAGAAATCTCTCTTTATGCAGGTGTTGAGGGTTAAATATTATATATTATCCCCCATTTATATCTTAGTTTTATGAACATGTATGATAATGTTTAATGTTCTATTTTACTCATGTTTGTATTGTAAGGTGAATTTAAGAGCTTGGATTGAAAAGAGTGCTAAAAGTATGGATTTGATGCTCAAGAATCACCAAAGCAAGGGATGGATCTTAGGAGACTAAGATTGAAGAATTCACATGCCAAAGATTCAGGAAAACTAAGTGAGGAATGCAGAGAATCAAATATTTGAAGTGAAGAAAAGGAATCTTGAAATTGTCCTAAAAAATATATTTTGAAACTCTGGGTCATTCTGTGAAATTGCGTAGAGTGAAGTCTATTTTAAAAAACTACAGAGAGTGAAGTCTATTTTAGTAAAATACGTAAAATTGAGGCAGTTTCTAGAGTTTTTCAACTAGGTGCGAAAGTTGAAGTTCCATAACTATAAATAGGACTCCCAAGGATGCTCCAAAACATATTCTAGGGTTTGGAGGAGCAAAGCATAAGGGTGGAGAGCTGTCGCCAAGTGTTTTTCTTCATGTCTTCTTTAGTTTTTCATACTTTCTTCTAGGGTTTTAGTTCCAATCATGTCTATGGTTGGCTAAACCTTTTAACTAGGGCTAAGAGGTGAATCTTGTAGCGTAATGGGATGTTTTTATTGCTTTGATTCATATTTATGCTAAACTTACTTTGATTCTAGTTTAATTTTAAGGGATACTTTTAGTTTTTAATAGTTTATTGTGACTCAAATTATAGTAGATCTGCAATCGATTTCAGTACCTTCTTTTCCTAATTTGAGATTGTGAAATTAGTAAGTCCTGTTGTTTGCCATCGTTCCTTGGGCATGGTAGGATGATGGAATCTTTCCTAATATTCATAATTCTCCTACTTTGAGATTATGGGACTGGTAAATCCTGTTGTTTGCCATTATCTCCTGGGCATGGTTTGGTGATGGAATCCCTGTCAATTATCATAGTTCTCTTTCATTGAGAATTACGTTAATGGAAGTTTAAATTTGGTTTTATTGACATATTTTCTAATTAGATAAGATAGGACTCCAATATTAATTGTGTTACTTGAATTAAGCAAGAGGGCTCCATGATCACTACAAGTGGATCCTTAACACCCTAGTTCACAACTTTAAATTATTAGTTTTAAATACTCTATTCACAATTACTCTCTCAAATACTTCAGAATTTTTTTCACATCTTCTTCTAGTTCTACTTCTAATTAATTTCAGATATGTACAAGTTTTAGTCCTTATAGATTTGACCTCAGTCTCACCAAGATTATTACTGCATCACGACCTTACACTTGGGGTTGTGAACAAGTTTTTGGCATCGTTGTCGGGGACTAATGGTTGCATTTTTCTGAGATTAACTAGTTTTGGAATTAGTTTAAGATTATGATTTTTCTACTTTCTATTTTTATATTAGGATTTTTTCTAAATTATTTTAGAAATTAACTTAACTTTCTATTTTCGGGTTTAGAAACTTTCCTTTTCTATTTTTAGAAATTAATTTACTTTCTAATTATAGGATAAAAACTTTCCTAATTTATTTTTAGAAACTAATTTTTCAAAAACTTTCTTAATTTATTTTTAGAAACTAATTTCCTTTTCTTTTTCTTTTTTAAAAATTAGTTTACTTTTCTTTTTTGTTTTTAAAAACTAACTTACTTTTTATTTTTAGAAACTTTTTTTTTTTAAGAAACTAGGTTGCTTTCTTGGTTCTTTTGTTAGAAACTAACTCACTTTCCTTTTTCTAGGTTTAGAAACTTTCCTAATTTATTTTTAGAAACTTTCATTTTTCGTTTTGGAAACTAGGTTGTTTTTTAGAAACTTTTCTAATTTATTTTTAGAAACTAACTCATCTTTCTATTTTTAAAAACTTTTTATTTCTCTTTTTAGGAACTAATTCACTTTCCTTTTTCTTTTACAGGATCCTAACATAGAATCTTCTTTCTAATTCTCTCTCTTTCTATTTCTAGGTTTATATTTCCCTTTTTTCTTTTTTAGGTTTAAAGTAGATTCTGAAATTGAGGGCTGAAAGTGTTTCATACCCAAGTAGGTTCTTGACAACACTCGACGTCTCTTGAGAGAAGGAGGATTGGTTGAGGGGTTTTCTATCAATCATAGGATTAGACACCACTCGAGATCTACAAATTTAACTAAAGTTATGGCTGCAAATCAATTATTCAATCAACCTCCAAATCCACCCCAACCTAAGGCGGAGGAAATCCAGGATGAGAATGAGGTGCATTGAGCACCCCCGCCTTGTATTGTATGAGACTATTTATAACCGGCGGGGGTGAGCACCCCTTCCTGTATGGTTTTTTCAGAAAATATAGGAAACATAGACATCAAACCAGGAGTGATCTAACTCCTTCCAAAGTTTCTTGGGCTTGAATCTAAAAATTCATATTTACACTTGAAAGAGTTTGATGAGATCATAACCACTTTATACTTTCCTAATGTGTCTGAGGACACAATTCGGTTGAAACTCTTCCCTTTCTCCCTAAAAGAAAAGGCTAAGACGTGGTTACATTCACTACGTCCACAATCTATTAGCAGATAAAATGACATGATAAGGGAGTTCATAAAGAAATTCTTCCCATATCATAAAACGAACATCATCAGAAAGTCGATCATGAACTTCGTCCAAAGGAAGATGAAACATTCTTCCAATGTTGGGAGCGGTTCAAGGATCTTATCAGTTCATGCCCATAACATGGTTTTGAAATGTAGTGCATAAAAAATTTCTACCATCAAGGATTGACATCTTCCATGTGCTAATTTGTCGAGACAATGTGCAATGGGGAATTCCTAAACAAAGATGTTGATGAAGTGTGGGATTACTTTGATAAAATTGTTGAAATCGCACAATCATGGGACATTTCCTCAAAAACGAGCATCACGTCTAAGCCTACTCAATCAAAGGAGAGAGGTGGAATATATATTTTGAAAGAGGAAGATGATATCAACGTTAAAGTAGCCAGTCTGACAAGAAAACTCGAGGCCATGAAACTTAGGAAGGATAAGGATAAAGAAGTTGTTTGCGGTATTTGTGCTTCTAACATTCATACAACTGAAAATTTTCCAACAATACTTGCATTTTAAGAAATATTTAATGAACAATTAAATGTCGTAAATAACTACCAAAGGCCTTTTAAGGGACTCACTTTAAACACATACAACTCTAACTGAAGAAACATTCGAATTTCAGTTGGAGGAATGGACAATTTGTTACACCTCAAGGAATCCCTAATCAATTCTTAAATTAAGGGAAACCTCAAGACGAATTGGTTTAAAATCTTCAAGAGCTCATCCAGCAAAGTACTCTTCAAGCCTTACAAGAACTCCCAAAGATTATACAAAAGATAGACTCACGCATTATGGTTATAGAGAAAGGGATGCTTTCAGACCAACCTATCCCCAATCCTAAACCGCAATACGGAGTTAGTGAACCAATCTCTTCAAATCCAATGGAATAAGTTAAGTCTATCACCACTCTTAGGAGTGGGAAGATGTAAGCCCCGTATCCTAAACCGTACCGTTCCATAAACTTTCGCAGTCTTACCGGTTGAATTCCGGCAACCTTCGACCCTTAGCCGATATTTACGCGCAACCCTGATTCATATGCTGTCAACCCGTATCGACTCAACTCAAGACTATTACCATAGCGATCGCGCCATCGCTGCGGTTCCGATGCCGCGACTTGCGCGCCAAGGCGATACCCTGGTCAAGAGATGTGGGCCAACGTTTGGTGCGAAGAAAACATCGTGCGTTGCGAAATACAAGAGAATCTTTATGAGGTGTCACATCAATCCCATCAATCCATCAATCCATCACATGTTAAGTACATGTCAAGTACACATCACCTTTCACCCATTCCCAAGCAACCACAAAAGTCAAGATTTTCTTACAAGCCCATACCTCTCTTATACAAAAAGCCTCAAAAGTCAAGAATCTCTTACACCTCCCTTACCTTTCTCACACAAATGGTCACAAAAGTCAAGGTTTTCTTACACACCTATCATTTACCACATCCATCCATCACCCATCTCCCTCTACAACACTCTCTCTCTTTCTCATTTTTTCATCTCATTCTCCAAGCAAAATTCCATACGTATGAGCTCTCCCTCCCTTTCAAAAAAAAAACTCTAAGGTGGCCCACTTTCCCACCCCACCATCTCCCATCTCAACCCTCCATTTCTCATCTCCTCCATTGAAATCCAAGATAAGGTGCTAAGGAACTCATAGGAGCAAGAAGATCGAACGGTGGGTGCTCCTCTAGATGTAAAAAAAATTTAATTTTTTTATAGCCTAGATATTTTTTTCTTTTCTTCTTTCATGAGGGAAGTGTAGGACCCACCAATCAATGGTGGAGATCCCACACAATCCCATGGTTGTGGCCTAATGGCCTACCTTATGCATGCATGATCCATGCATGGGTCCTTTCTCTATGGGCCCTATCATGGTAGTTTTATTTCATATCATATTATGTTTAGGTCATCTTGACCTTATAACCATGGTGGGGATGACATCCTCACCATGCATTTTAATTATAGGCCATGCATGTGCAAGATTCATGTTGTAAATGTAAATCTAGGTATGATGTGTGGGTGTGATTGATCTTGGGAGGGCTCAATAGTGGCGGAGACCCTTTCCCTATGGCCGGATTGTCCTTCTATCTCTCTTTTCTCTCATTTTATTTTCTGATGTGTGTGGGCCATTAATGTATTTCCATTTTTATTTAACTTATATAATAAATTTTATCTAAGTACATGTTGCTGTCCAAAATTTTCTGGACAGTTTCTGGTTGTTTTTGGACCAGATTTTGGGACTGTTTGGGAGACTATTCATACCTATTAAATATACTTTTCTGAAAGGTGGGGATCTCATCTTGATGTCCTCTAAATTTTAGCTCCAGATGACCTTCATTAGGGTCCCAAAGGTGTGGTCCAATTGAGGTGGACAGTCTAAATTTTTTTGCACTGTTCCAGCAACATTCCACCATGGATAGTTGGATTTTTAAATTTTATTAAAATACCTATGGGTGTTTAAAAATTATAAAAATTTTCATAGGGGTGTCCTACTTATGGTAGGACCCACCTACAAAATTTTGGGGCCAATGGACGCCTGTACACACCATGATGATGGCGGGACCGGCCCATTATAGTATGGTGTCCAGATCAGTCCGATTTTCACGACAGATTGATTTATATAAATGAATTAAAATATTTTTAAATGTCCAACAATTCTGAAATTTTTTATGAGTATGGTCCACTTATGTTAGAACCCACCTACAAAATTTTAGGGCCAATGGACCCCTGTACACACCGTGGTGAGAGCCGGACTTGCCCACCACGTTGGGACGTCCAGGTCTGTCTGATTTTTCTAGACAGTTTATTTTGTTTAAATTAATTAAAATACTTAGAGATATCTAAAAATTATAAAATTTTGTGGGGGTGTAGCCCACCTATGGAAGTATCACTCTGTGAAATTTTAGCCTCAAGTGACCCCGTTTGGGTATCCAAAAGAATAGGCCAAGATGGTTGGACTCCCAGATTTTTTCTGCAGTGCAGTCCAGCAATATGCCTTGATAAAAAAACCATATTTCAAAAATATTTCTTCTGATGGTGGGCCACCTTTTTGGGTTTCCTCTCATTATATGCATGATGAGAGACCTTGGCCCTCAATTTTCAGAGTTTTAGAGGCCATGGACCCACTCCAATAGAGTGCCCAAATTTAGGACAGCAACATGTTATAATTATGCTGGCCTTGGGCTGAAATTTTGAGGAGTGGGGCCCACCATATTATAAAGATCTTAAAGGAAATGATTTATACCTTTAGTTCCTTAAATGTTGGGCTTAATGAATGCACTTTTGAGGCCCACTACAGTTGAATTTAAATGGGTCCATGAATGTAGCTAGTTGTTGGACTATTTAAGGCCCATAGAGTGGACCCATTTGATGTGTTCCAAGGCCCATTTGATGTAATTTAAGGCCCATAGAGTGGACCCATTTGATGTGTTCTAAGGTCCATGGGATTGGAACCATTTGATGTATTTTAAAGCCCATGGGATTAGGCCCATTTGATATGTATAAGGCCCATGGGTCGAGAACCATTTGATGCAATCTAAGGCCCACGGGTTATGACACATTGCAATGCACATAAGGCCCATTGGTGCAGCCCATTGATGTGGCCCATTTGATGAGTAAAAGGCCCATATGACATGGCCCATTTGATGTATTTAAGGCCCAATGGGGTGTACCTAAGGTCCATTGCAATGTGTGATCCCAACCTGATTTACGTAATGTTATTCACCACGGGGTACACCTTGGGAGCAATGTTGGTTTGACGTCCACATTGCGAGTATAATGTTGGTTAAATGTCCGCATTGCGACTCTCCCTAGGGCCCATTGGTAGGCCCGTACTTGTTGTATGCAAGCCGTCTAGGCCAGCTTCGTTGTAAGGCTAGGGTATTACTTTATAACATGCTTAGTATAACTCCGTGACGCACAGCCCATTTGTATCGGTCCATTTGATCGGCCTGTTCGTATCGGTCATTTGATTGATTTAGCCCATATGATTGATTAGGCCCATCTTGATATATTTGTGGCCTGTTGCTAAGGCCATATATATTGTGATATATCTGAGGCCCATTGTTGAGGCCCACCTTGATGTGTATGAGGCCCGTTGTTGAGGCCCACCTTGATGTGTATAAGGCCCGTTGTTGAAGCCCACCTTAATGTGTATGAGGCCCGTTGTTGAGGCCCACCTTAAATATGTATGAGACCCATGTTGCAAGGCCCATTGTGATGTTTGCAAGGTCCATGGGTCATGGCCCATTGTAATGTATGTAAGGCCCAATTGGTGCGGCCTATTCGATATATTTATGGGGTCCATGTCATTAGGCCCATCCTTTTGTATTGGTGACCCGTCCATTGAGGCTCACCCGTGGTATATATTTAAGGCCCATGTGTAGGGCCCACCTATTGTGTATTTAAAGACCATGGGTTGTGGCCATAGTGATGTATATTAGGCCTATGTGATGTAGCCCATACTGATGTGTATTAGACCCAGGTATGTGACTCACCTGCGAAGTATATTTGAGGCCCATTGTAATATATCTGAGGCCCATGGGTGCGACCCATCCAGATGTATTTGAGGCCAATGGGCAAGGCCCATTGTGATATGTGTTAGGCCCATGACCAGGGCCCACCTGTTTCGTATATTTGGCCCTTGTGTGAGGCTATGTGCCCATTATATATTTGATTCTATGTGGGCCATTCCTTGGGGGCAATGTTGGTTAAAAGTCCACATTGTCGACGCCGGTTATTGATACCGTTTATGAGTATGTGACATCATAACATCGTGATACATGCCCATTCGCATCATCTGCATGTCTGTTAGGAGATATGATTGACCATTGCATATGTCATAGTGCTGGTTATTATGAGACTCCCTGATAGGCGGAGATTGTCTCACATGAGCGCACTGTTTGCACAGGATTGATGCATGACTGGATTGTATGACTCATGCATCTTGCATTGTGTGCTGTGATTACTGTATGCCCTAGCGACACCAGGGTAGTAGCCTCTACAGGCATATCATGGATGGCTAGATGGGACACCGAAAATCTGTTCTACATGGGGTGCTATAGATATCCCTGGGTGAAAGTCCCTAAACCCTCTTGGTTCCAGAGGTTGCTCTAACGTCTAGACCGAGTGGGTAGATGAGCGTCGAGTGCCGATTACCAGATGACTGCGCTCTCCACTATGTCGTGGTCGGTTGGAAGGGGGTGTGGCTTTACCTGCCCGAGAGGAGGGGGCAATGCTAGGCTGAGTCTGACTAGCTCGAGGAATGAGTCCGCTATTGACGAGCCGGTCCCGATATTGGCAGGCGGATAGTGAGGTCTCTTTCACTCACCTTGTTGCGCACGATGGGACGACAATCTGATATGGAGTGTAATAGACCCCGTTGATTTCCCAGAGAGGAACTGTACTGATATGTGACTTATTGAGTATGAGTGCATGTTCATTCATTCATTCATTCACTATCCACTCGGGCTGGTGGTGCGCAACTAATTGTTGTGTACCTTCGTTATGGCAAAGATTTTGGTTGGGCGCACGACTAACCTGAGATTAGGGGTTTACCACGTTGAGTCTGACTATCCAAATTTAGGTATGGGACTGGTTTGGATAGAAGTCCATTGTGGCGGACTCTATAGCCTGCGATACTACGTACTATCATCCCGACATCACACTCCAGCATGGTCATTCCATTAGCACCATATACCGCATATTCCATTACATCTTCGGCATGTGGCATTGTGGGTTGTTGTGTTTCTGTATTCCTGTGACTTAGATGAGAGTGATGATATTTGTTAGCTCTTTCGAATTGTGTATTACATTATATCCTTGTCATTCTACATTTGATTATCTATGACTCATCATTTGCATAGCTGTCCTATATTGCATTTTCTGATATTGATTAACTTATGGACTTGTTCATACTTCCGCTTATTCTGTTATCGCATGATTATAATCTTGTCAGTATTTCTGTTTACGCTGATAATTTCTGCTCTTATCAGTGTTTCTGCTTATTTAGTTATTGTATGGTTTATGGATTAATAGTTTTCCAGTATTGTATGATTATGATATTGTATTGAATACTTGGCACTTATCTCATGCACACACTTACACCACCCTTTAAGCTTTCTATAAGCTTATGCACGATAGATGCGTGCAGGTGATGTTAGGTTGCAGCAACATTGAGCTTGGAGCGTGCAGCTATTTTCTGGAGCTTTGATTTTGACATATATATTTTTCTTTCAGCATTGTATTCAATGATTATATTAGTGGATATGTGATGATGATGTTGCCTTTATGATTTGGGTAAACTTGTGGTTATGCTTATTACTAGTTAAATGTATATATATAAAAAAATCCTCCTTGTAGGATCCCAGGATCGAAAATCTGGCATATGAATGCTAGGAGCCGAGAATGAGGTACTACGGAGGCTGTTGGCATCGGATTCGACGATTGGAATTCCTGTGAATCCGATTTTCGGGTTTGGGGCGTGACAGAAGATAATTGACAAATCTATTCTAGTAAGGGCTAACAAGCCTGAAGACCTAAATGTAGATGAGACTAATAGACCTAGCAATGCTCCACATAAGGTAGAGCCAGAACTTCAAAGAAAACCGATTGCTCCATTTTCCCAACAGTTGATAGCACCAACATCTCTATCTAACTCTTAGGATATTCAAGAGGTGCTTAAGCAAGTGAATGTCAATATTCCTCTACTGGATACCGTAAAATAGATACTGGGATACGCCGAATTTTTGAAAGATTTATGTACAACTAAAAGACGGCAAAACATTCAAAAGAAAATCTTCTTAACAGAAAAAGTGAGTGTCATCATAAAGCAAGATGTGTCACAGAAGTACAAAGATCCTGGTAGCCCAACCATCGCCTGTGTAATTGGAAATTACCGGATTGAGCATGCACTTCTTGACTTGGGAGCAAGTGTAAATCTGATCTCATATTCGGTGTACGAACAACTGGGTGTAGGTGAATTAAAACCGACCCAGACCACATTACAACTGGACGATCGATCAGTTCATGTGTTGAGAAGGATAATTGAGGATGCGTTGGTCCAGGTTAACGAATTCTACTATCTAGTAGATTTTATCGTCCTGGATACTCAACCTATCATGGATATGAGCACTCAAATTCTTGTTATCCTTGGTCGCTCATTCCTTACTACATCAAATGTAATCATCAAATGTAGGAATGGAGTCATGGATTTATTCTTTGGAAATATGACATTGGAGCTCAATATCTTTTCAATATGAGAAAACATGCAGATGATGGTGGCGATGCCCACGATGTTAACTTGATTGCTTCTTTCATGGAAGATAAAACTCTAATAACCTTATCCTTTGACCCTCTAGAGACGTGCTTGGCTCACTCGCATGATTTAGATGATGATATGATTATGAAGATGGGTGTCATGCTTGATACTGTGTCAGTACTTGAAGTTAACAGGCGGAGACCACAATTTGAAAAATTATCCCAAACAAATATATTCCCTCTACCATTTAACCTCAAGGCACCAAAGCTTGACCTAAAACATTTGCCCTTTGATTTGAAATATGTCTATTTAGGTCAAGATGAGACATACCCAGTGGTGATTTCTTCCCACCTTGATCAAAAACAGGAGAGTATGCTTATTCCTACTCTCATTGAGCATAAAGGAGACGTTGGATGGTTGATTGTGGACCTTAAGGGAATTGACCCTTTGATTTGTACTCACCGCATTTATCTAGAGGATAATGCAAAGAGTTCCCAGCAACCATAACGTAGATTAAATCTAAACATGAAGGAAGTGGTTAAGGCCAAGGTTCTTAGGCTATTGGATGTGGGTATTATATACCCTATATTTGATAGCTAATGGGTGAGTCTAACTTAGGTGGTTCCTAAGAAGTCCGGAATCACCATCATAGCCAATACCAATAATAAACTCGTACTAACTAAAGTTACTACTGGTTGGAGAATGTGCATTGACTATAGAAAATTGAATACCATCACAAGGAAGGGCCACTTTCCTTTGCCCTTTATTGATCAAATCTTAGAAAGGCTAGCTGGTCATTCTTGTTACTATTTCCTTGACGGATATTCGAGCTTCAACCAGATAGAGATAGCCCCTAAAGATCAAGAAAAGACCACATTCACATATCCCTTTGGCACCTTTGCTTATCGAAGGATGCCATTTGGACTGTGTAATGCTCTTGCCACTTTTTAGCGATGCATGATGAGTATTTTTTTCTCAAATGGTGGGGCAATATTTAGAGGTCTTCACGGATGACTTTTCTGCCTTTGGTCCATCCTTCAGCGATCGTTTGGAGAATCTTAAATGTGTGCTGAAGCGATGTGAGGAAAAGAATTTGGTATTAAATTAGGAGAAGTGTTATTTCATGGTTCGTAAGGGGATTGTCCTTGGACATATCATCTCGTCCAAAGGAATTAAGGTAAATAAGGCTAAGATTGATCTTATCTCTAACTTACCTCCACCCTAGAATATACGAGATGTGCGATCCTTTTTAGAACACACTGGATTTTACAGGAGATTTATAAAAGAATTTAGTCACCTCTCTCGTCCTTTATGCAATTTGCTTCAGAAGAATTTAATATACGACTGGATTGAGCAATGCCAAGAAGCTTTTTCTAAGCTCAAGGGCATGTTAATAACTGCACCTATCATGTAGCCACCCTACTGGAGCATTCCTTTTGAAATTATGTGTGATGCGTCTGATTATGCTCTTAGGGCAGTGTTAGGTCAGAGAAAAGAGAAGAAGCCCTATGTTATACACTACGCAAGTAAAACTCTAAATCTTGTCCAAGTGAATTACTCAACTATGGAGAAGGAACTCTTAACTGTAGTATTCGCTTTAAACAAATTTAAGTCCTACATGATCGTATCCAAGATCATTATCTATACAAATCATACGGTGCTAAAGTATCTTCTTTCTAAGAATGATGTTAAGCCGCGCTTGATAAGATGAATCCTCCTACTTTAAGAATTTGATTTGAAAATAAAAGATAAGAAGGGAGTAGATAACGTAGTGGTTGACCATCTTTCCCTCCTTGACCTCTCTGATTCCCTTGAGATGACAAATATAAATGACATATTCCCATTCACCTTGGGTTGCGGATATTGCTAATTATCTTACCACGGGTTTCATGCTGACACATTGGACTGTGTAAGATAAGAAGAAATTTTTCGCCGAGGTATGCAAATTCTTTCGGGATGATCTGTATTTGTTTAAATATTACCCAGACCAAATCTTAAGGAGATGTGTGTCAGACAATGAACACCAAAGTGTCATCTCCTTCTGTCATTCTCAGGCCTATGGTAGTCACTTTTCTGCTAAAAAGACTACAGCCAAAATTCTGCAGTGTGGCTTTTACTGGCCCACTATGTTCAAGGACACTCATAAGTTTTGCAAAGCTTATGAGCATTTTTAAAATTTGAGAGCATTGTCCCAAAGAAATATGATGCCTTTGAACCTCATTATGATCATAGAAGCATTTGATTGCTGGCGCATTCATTTTATGGGACCATTCCCTCAATCTTTTGAAAATTTATATATTTTACTAGTGGTAAAATATGTCACTAAATGGGTCAAAGCGATCTTATGTCGGAACAATGATCATCAAATGGTCATTAAGTTTTTAAAAGAGAACATCCTTTCCTGGTTCGGAATGCCTTGGGCCATCATTACTGATGGAGGTTCACATTTAACAGGCCATTTATGAACTTAATGAAGAAAAATGATATCTCCTAAAAAGTGAGCACTCCATACCACCCACAAACAAGTGGGCAAGCCAAAATTTTCAATAGAAAAATTAAACATATTTTGAAAAAAACGTTTTACCCTGACCATAAGGAATAGTTAATCCGATTGACCGATCTTTTATGGGCTTACCGTACTGCATTTAAGACCTTTATTGGAATGTCTCCCTTTAGACTTGTCTATGAGAAGGCTTGACACTTGCCTGTGAAGTTAGAACATAGGGCCTACTGGGTGATTAAAAATATGAATTTCAATTTGGACAACGTTTGCTCGCTGCGTAAACTTCAATTAAATGAACTGGAAGAAATCCGAAATGATGCATATGAGAACTCGAGAATTTATAAGGACAAGATGAATGTGTTTTATGACCAACACATTCTTCAAAAATCATTCACACTAGGTCAGAAAGTCTTTTTGTATAATTCACGGTTATACCTTTTTTCGAGTAAACTCCGATCTCGTTGGACCGACCCTTTCACTATTACTAATGTTTATCCTCATGGGGCTGTTGAGATTTAGAATCCAAACAATGACAATGAATTCAAAGTAAATGGACATCGTTTAAAGCTTTTTGTTGAAAATTTTGATTCAGAGGACATTCCAATACATCTGATTGATCCCGTTTACCAGGATTGACCTCTTAGTTTGACGGAGGTATAAGTAAATTTATTTACTTTCATATGATTTAGGATTAAGATAGTTTTCTTTCCGCTATTTTGGATAGTTTGCTTTCCACTGTTTAAGATAGTTTACTTTTTGTTGGTTTAATTCTGGTGCTAACCCATTTTCACACTGAGACCATTCGAAAAGCCTCAAAATTCCTTCTTCAGGTATTATCTTTCCATCACTTCCCTTCTCTTTTCATTACCACTTTTGCATTACATGCTTATTTCTTTTACATTAAGGACAATGTAAAATTTTCGGTTGGGGATGGGGGATTAGGTAAACTAATCAGTATTTTCTCAGTTTTGAGCAAAAATTTTAAAAATTTTCAATGTTTCAAGTTGAAATCTGTTTGGGAAGCGATGAATTATGTACTTAAGAATGCATTGGGTATGATAAAAATAGAGATAGAATTTTGGATTGTTGGATTTTGATCAACTAAATAATCTATCACCTAAGTTTTTGCACTCAATTGATTAAGAGATAGTTTGAATATCATGTTAATCTAAATCATAAGACACATTCAATTTGTCTTCTGTAAAGCATGCTAGAAGTTTTGATTGTTAGTATGTGAATCATTAATAGATGGTGAGAATCGAGTCTGGAGAATTTTGTCCACTTTAAAAGAAGAAAAAAATCAGTTTAAAAAAACAGGAGATCAACAAAGAGGTCATGAAAAAGAATAAAAAGAATGAAAAATATGGAAAAGAATGCAAAAATAAAAAGAATTAATAAAAAATTGACCGTCGATATAAAATCAAAGACTGGAAAAAAAAAAGAAAATGAGATAAGTTCGGAATCAGTACTTGAGTTTTAAACTGATCTTGAAGTGATGAGTATGACTAACATGATGAACTAATAGTATTCGTATAGGAAGTAAGTTGATTTTCACTGAGCACATTGAAAAACTTGATATGAAAATTATGCTCGATTTAATGGATAAAAAATTTACTTGATTGGTTTCTTGTGTGGTTCGGTTCTAAGTTTTCAAAACCCTACTTTCGTATCTTAATTCTACTCATTCATACTTGAATGTATAAAAGATTGTTTTCCTAAAGAGGTTTTAAACATTAAGCATTGACATTTATTTCATTCATACTTTGCTCGAGACTAGCAAAATATTGGTTGAGGATTGTGTTAAGGGTCAAATATTGCATATTATCCCCCATTTATATCTTGGTTTTATGAACATGATAATGCTTAATGTTCTATTTTACTCATGTTTGTGTTGCGAGATGAATTTAAGAGCTTTGATTGAAAAGAGTGCTAAAAGCATGAATTTGATGCTTAAGAATCACCAAAGCAAGAGATGGATCTTAGGATACCAAGATTGAAGAATTCACATGCCAAATATCCAAGAAAACTAAGTGAGAAATGAAGAGAATCAAAGATTTGAAGTGAAGAAAAGGAATTTTGAAATCGCCCTGAAAAAGCATATTTTGGAACTCTGGGTCATTTTGTAAAATTGCACAGAGTAAATTCTATTTTGAAAAACTGTGCGGAGTGAAGTCTATTTTAGCAAACTGTATAAATTTAAGGCGATTTTTAGAGTTTTTCAACTAGGTGCGAAAGTTAGAGTTCCATAACTATAAATAAGACTCCCCAGGATGATCCAAAACATATTTTAGGGTTTGGAGGAGCAAAGCATAAGGGTGGAGAGCCATCGCCAAGCGTTTTTCTTTATATCTTCCTTAGTTTTTCATGCTTTCTTCTAGGGTATTAGTTCCAATCATGTCTGTGGTTGGCTAAACCTCTTAGATAGGGCTAAGAGGTGAAGTTTGTAGCATGATGAGATGTTTTTATTGCTTTGATTCATGTTTATGTTGAACTTACTTTGATTCTAATTTAATATTTAAGGAATACTTTTAGTTTTTAATGGTTTATTGTGACTCAAATTATAGTAGATCTGCAATAGCTTTGAGCAACTTCTTTTCCTGATTTGAGATTGCGAAATTAGTAAGTCTTGTTGTTCACCATTGTCCCTTGGGCATGGTAGGGTGATGTAATCTTTCCTAATCCTCACAATTCTCCTGCTTTGATATTATGAGATTGGTAAATCCTGTTGTTTGCCATCGTCTCTATGGCATAGTTTGGTGATGGAATCCCTGCCAATTATTATTGTTCTCCTTCATTGAGAATTAGGTTAATGGAAGTTCAGATTTGATTTTATTGATATATTTTCCAATTGGATAGGATAGGACTCCAATTCTAATTGTGTTACTTAAATTAAGTAAGAGGGCTCCCTGATCACTACAAGTGAATCTTTAGCATCCTAGTTCCCACCTTTAAATTCTTAGTTTTAATTACTCTATTCATAATTACTCTTTCAAATATTTCAAAATTAATTTTACATCTTCTTCTAGTTCTACTTCTACTTCTACTTAATTTCAAAAACGTACAAGTTTCAGTCCCTGTGGATTTGACCTCGGTCTCATTGAGATTATTACTGCATCGTGACCCTACACTTGGGGTTGTGAATAACAGGTGAACTAGCACGTTATCACTCACTTCAAACACCTTCTGGTGCCGATGTTTATTACCATCTTCCTCAACTTGACATTCAACTCCTGTAACTTCTCGTGGACCTTGACATGTACTGTAATGGTTTGATCCAACATATTTTCAACTGTAATACTCATACCTAGTGTCACACCCCAAACCCAGAAATCGGATTCAAAGGAATCCCGATTGCTGAATCCGGTGCCGACAGCCTCCGTAGTACCCCATTCTCGGCTCCTAGCATTCATATGCCAGATTCCGATCCTAGGATCCTATAAGGTGGATTTATTTTTTCAATATACATTTAACTAGTAATAAGCATAACCATAAGATTACCCAATTCACAAGGACAACATCATCATCACATATCCACTAATATAATCATTTAAGTACAATACTGAAAGGAAAATACATAAATAGAAAATCAAACTCCAGAAGACCACTACACGCTCCAAGCTCAACACTGCTGCAACCTAATATCACTGCAGGCATCTATCGTGCATAAGCTTATAGAAAGCTTAGAGGGTGGTGTAAGTATGTGCACAAGATAAGTGCCAAGTATTCAATACAATGCCATAATCATACAATACTGAAAAACTGATAATCCATGAACCATACAATGTCTGAATAAGCAGAAACACGGATAAGATCATGAATTATCAGAGTAAGTAGAAATACTGTGTAACGCCCGTGAAAAATCCGTACTTGGGTTCGAGTACCGATTTGACCCGAAATCGCGTAGAAATATTTTCCATGAAAATTAAACGTAAGTTAGCTAGCGCAACGCTAGAGTAGCTGGGAAATAGTCCCTGATCACTTTAAATACGTTCTACAAGACCCAAATCGAGTAGAACAGACAACTCTACAATACTCTATAACCTTGGATCAAACTCTAAGCAGGTTTGTCCTCTGGACCATATTGAACTTTTGTATTGGATTTAGACCGCGCGTCGAAGGTCTGATACCTCCTATCTTAGACCGTTAGAACCGCCCCGCTGGACTTGACAATCATCTCGAAAATCAAGTCAAACCGATAATCACAGACTATTTCGTTGAACCCGGACTGAAGCGACCGCGAATAAGGACGAATTTGGAATTTCAAATTCAAATCTGGCACACGACTTGACGCGTCAGTATTAAGCGTTCTGACCGTCAGAATTCATCCAGATTACACCCTCGGATCAGGAAAAATTTCTATTTATTATCATGAGACTTTCAGCCCTGATCTATGTGCGGTGACCGCTGAACTGAAACTGGTCCGCTACGTGCGATCTGCGAACCCTGCCAGACTGAAAACTTAATACGAGGTACATCTGGTACCCATGAACTTAAGTCTGATCGCAATCGACCAGGGGACCACCAGAAAGCCGTTTTTGGACCGAAACAGCCCCGAAATGGATAGGCATCAAGTAAACTTCGTCCCGGAGCCTATTTCCGGCAATTTCAAGCTTATAAAAGGGGTTGAAACCCTCATTTCTCCTTCCCATCCGAATTTCACAAACCTTAGAAAAAGGAGAGAGAGTTTGAGAGAAAGGGAAGAGGAGATTTTTCCCGCTTCCGAGCCCCTGACAGTTGCTGCTTCAACACTTCCTTCCAATCACCTGGCTGGTGATTTCTCCACCTTTTCAGGTATAAAATAGCCCTAATAACTTGCTGATTTAGGGTATGCTTAGATGCACAACATGTTAGCTAACGTATTCCATAAATCAGGTTCTCCTACAGCCGTAGACGAAGCGTACACGCTCCGTTCAAAATCCTGCGACCGTAAGAGACCAGGTGAGGATTTTAGACGCTTTGATTGACGGTTTACAACGCTTTCAATGTCGTTTAATAGTAGATTATCGACGGCATCGCCGTTTGACATGTACAACATGCTCTCCGTTTCCTGTTTCGTAAATTAACGAAGAATATGAGATTTAGGGCATTTTAGTCATATGTAGGAAGTACGGTCTACATGCATATTTTGCTGACGTGATTGACATGGTTTGTCGCCGTATTAGTGAGTTAGGAATGCCTGCATAATCAGTTTGGCGAAGAGATTCGTCAAGTTGCGCACTTTGGGTCGACATACTATATGTGGACTTAAGTGTGTAGTGTATGTGTTTGTATAAATGCTTGTATTAGTATGTATTGTATTGAATGATGTTATGTAGTAGTTTA
Organism: Magnolia kwangsiensis; assembly: GCA_037074715.1. NCBI lineage: Eukaryota > Viridiplantae > Streptophyta > Magnoliopsida > Magnoliales > Magnoliaceae > Magnolia > Magnolia kwangsiensis. The sequence goes on from CM073585.1 coordinate 93,622,464, forward strand.
AGATTGATTTCATGATTTAAAATGCTGACCTAAATGATTTCCTACATGTTGACCTTATGCATAATTGTATTACATGCATAGGAAGTATGCCTTGAAGATTTGCTTAAGTTGAATATGCATGGAAAGTATGCCTTGAAGATTTGCTTAAGTTGAATGTTATAACATGTGCTAACATGCTCACATGATGTGTTTCAATTCCAATACCTTTGTATATAGCGTTAAGGTAATTCCATAGATGTGTGGGACTTGACTTAGTCCAGGCAGTCGGTAACCGAGCGAATTCGTGGCTGACTGGTCATAGCCACGAACGACGCGTCGATGAACGTGATTCGTGTTGAGAGTTGGCGGCAGTGGTTAGGCCACGCGAAGTGTTTTACGCACTTCATGTCGTTCAACTTGAGATGCGATCGCGCTAGTCGAGCCCGTCAAGTAACCCGACTGGCCGATGTTTGTTCACCTTGTATGTATCATAACTGCTTGAACCTAGGGTACTGAACTTACCATTGTAAACCCTATTAACCATGGTACCTTGATCCACGAAGACTCATAAGCCGGGCATGGTGGTATGGGACACCGTGGTCGAGCTGTCGGCCTACGCTGGGGCCACAAACCTCCCCGTAGTGACCAGTGAGCACCTTGACTCGTGAGCAGATTATGGTGGTATGGGACACTATATTCTAGCTGTCGGCCTACACTGATCAGGCGACGAGCCCTTTGTAGTGACCGCGAGCGTATTATGAGTCCACGGGAGGCGACGACCCTTCCGTGCAGTAGAGTACAGTAGGCCTGTATTGATAAGGTGATGGGGGAGCGGTGCAACGAGTGCGAGCAACAGCCCTGGCAGCCCTTGCAGTGACCTACGAAATATACATCGTATGAGATTACTAGGAGTGACGACCCTAGACAGGATCCGTGTTGGGATTGATACAAGGGAAGTACCTTAGTTTCCCAATCCTGCTGTTTGAATGGACTAATAACAACTTGGTAATCATATCACCATAGCATTGCATGTGCCTGGAAGATGTGGAGCACTCTAGGGAGTGTGGCATGCCGCGGTCGTAAGATGTTGCCGCATGAGGGTGATCGTCGGTGAGGGCATACATCACGTCATATCATCTTGCATTAACAACAGTATTAGGATTGTCTGATTTACTACTTTACTATTATCGCGTGATTGAATTGTGAACATGCTAATCTTTGCTCTATGATTCCACTGAGTTGATCACTCATTCCCACGTTACGGGATGGTGTTTGCAACACCCACCAGACCCTGTTGTAGCTGCAGGTGAGGACGAGATCCAGGAGGTGGAGCCGGAGATTGACGAGGACCAGGATGAGTTCTCGTATATGCAGTATCACGACGGCTTCCGGTAGGTGACCTGGATCGAGGGGACTTCAGTGGGACTATTTTGAACTTTATTCTTTTGTTTATTTACATGTATATGAAACTCAGAGATGTAGTCATACTTTGGAGACAAATGAGATTACTTTGTTTTTCTATACAGTGATATATACATTGTTTAGTCTTCCGCTTGCTTTTATCACTGGATCTGAAGTATGAATTGCAGTTTTGGTATACTTTTACTCATGTGAATGCTTTAAATCAGACAACATTGAATCATAACTATTTTTGTTGCATAAGTGACGGTCTGGAACTCGGGAGTTGAGTTTATACACGACCCCCGATTTTCAGGGTGTTACATACTGACAAGAGCAGGAATTATCAGAGTAAGCAGAAATACTGACAAGATCATAAATCATACGATAACAGAGTAAGCGGAAGTATAGACAAGTCCATAAGTCAATCAATATCAGAATACGCAATATAGAACAGCTATGCGATAAGGAGTCATAAAGAGTCAAATATCAGATGCCGAGGATGCAATGCAATATATAAATCCTGCTAAGTATGTCTAGGCCATATAAGTGCAGAAACATAGCAATCCAAGATGCCATATGCCTGCGGATGTAATGTAATATGCGATGCGAATGAAATAACTATGCTGGAGTGTGAAGTCGGGATGATAGTACGTAGTATCGCAGGCTACGGGGTCCACCACAAGGGACTTCTATCCAAATCAGTCTCATACCTAAATTTAGATAGGCAGACTTAACGTGGTAAACTCTTGATCTCAGGTTAGTCGCGCACCCAACCTAAATCTTTGCCATAACGAAGGTACGCAACAATTAGTTGCGCACCACTAGCCCGAGTGGATAGTGAATGAATAAATGAATAAGTATGCACTCCTACTCAATAATCCACATATCAGTACGGTTCCTCTCTGAAAAATCACCAGGGTCTATTACACTCCAAACCAGATTTTCGTCCCATCGCGCTTAACAAGGTGAGTGAAGAGACCTCACTATCCGCTTGCCAATATCGGGCTCGGCTCGTCGATAGCGGACCCATTCCTCGAGCTGGTCAGACTTAGCCTAGCATTGTCCCCTCCTCTCGAGCAGGTAAGGCCGCACCCACTTCCAACCGACCACGACACAGTGGGAGACGTGGCCTAACGGTATACGGCCCTTATGCGCTCATGCATCCACTCGGTTTAGACGTTAGAGCAACCTTTAGAACTAAGAGGGTTTAAGGACTTTCACTTAGGGATATCTATAACACCCTATGTAGAACAGATTTTCGGTGTTCCATCTGGCCATCCATGAAATACATGTGGAGGCTACGACCCTGATGTCGCTAGGGCTTACGGTGGTCATGTCACATAAATGCGAGATGCATGAGTCACACAGTGCAATCATGCATAAATCCTGTGCATACCGTGCGCTCGTGTGAGACAATCTCTGCCTATCAGGGAGTCTCATAACAACCTACCCAATGACATATGTAATGGTCAACCACATCTCAAAACATGCAGATGATGCATATGGACATGTATCATGATGCTATGCTGTCACATACTCATAACTGGTATCAATAATCGGCATCGACGATCGACCTCGACAATGTGGACATTTAACCAACATTGCTCCCAAGAAATTATCCACATAGAGTCAAACATATAATGGGTCCACGGCCTAATATACAACACAGTGAACCTTACTCAAAGGCCACATATACACAATAAGTGGACCCTACTCATGAGCCTCAAATACATGACATGTGGGCCCTACACATGGGTCTAAAATACCTCAAATGGGCCATACATCATGGGCTTACTACATATCACAATGGGCCTTGCCCATAAGCCACGAATACATCACAGTGGGAATTACCCATAGGCTATAAATACATCACAATAGGCCTCAACTACGGGTCGCATATACATCATATAGTTCTCGACAATCGGCCTCGGCCTCAATAATCGAAATTGACACTCGAAATCGACCTCGATACTTGGCCTTGACAAATCGGAATCATCGGAATTAGTCTTGATAATCGAAATCAGCAAATTGGTCACGTCAATCGGAATTGACAATCGATCAAGACAATCGGAATCAATCGATAATCAGAATCAACAAATCGGTTACATCAGTTGAAATTCGCAATCGGTAAAGACAATCAGAATTAATCGATAATCAGAATCGGCAGTCGGTCAAGTCAATCGGAATTAATCGATAATCTGAATCAGCAAATTGGTCACGTCAATTGGAATCGACAATCGGTCAAGACAATCGGAATCAATCGATACTTAGAATTGATAATCGATCAAGTCAATTGGAATCATTCGATAATCAGAATCAGCAAATCGGTCACATCGATTCAAATCGGTAATCGATCAAGACAATCGGAATCGATCGATAATCAAAATCGATAAATTGATCACGTCAATCGGAATCGGCCTCGATGATCAGTCGATCAAGGCTTAAGGGAAGGTCACAGGGTGGACATTAAACCATCATTGCCCATCAATGTGGACATTTAACTAATAATGCTCCCAAGGAGTGGCCCACATAGGGCCAAACATATAGTAGGCCTATGGCCTCACACAAGGACCTAATATACAACACAATGGGCCTTATTCAAGGGCCACATATACATAATAGGTGGGCCCTGTACATGGGCCATAAATACATCATATCAGTCCTTTCCCATGGGCCTCATATATAACAGGTGGGCTACATCAATGGGCCGCACTAATGGGCCTCATACACATCAAGTGGGTCGCATCAATGGGCCACACTAATGGGTCACAAGCATATCAAAGTGGGCCTTATCACATAAGCCTCACATGCATCACATTAGTCCTCACACAAGGCCATATGTAACATCATAATGGTCCCCATATACGGGCCGCATGTACATTATAATGGACCATATCCCAAGGGCCGTGAACACATCATAATGGACCACATTCCATGGGCCCTAATACTTAATGGGTGGGCCCTACACATGAGCCTAATATACATCACGGGTGGGTCCTGCACATGGGTCTCAAATACATCAAATGTGCCATGTACCTGGGCCTCGAATACATCAAGTGGGCCGCATCGCATGGGCCACATATACATCGCAATGGGCCGCGTCACGTGGGCCGCACTAACGGGCCTTATATATACCAGGTGGGCCATATCAATGGGTCGCACCAATGAATGGCGTAGATATACAATATATACACCAATGGTAGGCCCCATGTGGTACCGTCTAAAGATAGACGGTGTGACTATAGAATACGTACACGAAGATGGGCTCCATTATGTGGGCCTAATATTCATAACAGGTGGGCCCTGGATACACAACAAATAGGCCCACCAAATGGGCAGCGAGAGTATAAAATACATCACGGTGGATCCCTTGGCACCGTTCAAGCATTGTCCAACACGGTCCGAACATTATCCAGCACCGTACGGTGCAGATGAAATAAGTACATCATGGAGGTGTCCATGTACCCAAATGAGCAGACGAACGTCAAGGTGGATCTCACCTGCTCATACGTGTGGGTGGGTGCATCCAGCATGGTGCGGATGAAGTAGATACAGCCTGGTGGTCCCCAGGTTTTGCTGACATCAACACCTCAGCTAATTGCCGGTGTGGGGCTCATCAGCCAACCATTTAGCAGGTGGGTCCCACGTAGGGCCCACCCACATATACATCATATATATTATATTATATTATATTTATTTATTTGTTATATTCATATATTCTTTTTTGTAAAGGGACGGTAAATACAAACATCAGATGTGGTCGCCACCACCTACACGTGTGACACATGCAGGATGGGCTCCACATTTGCATGGATGGGTAGGTGCATGGTGGACCAGCCAACCCACTCCCTTCATCAAGGTAGGCCACACGTCAGGGTGGGTCCCTACCGTCCAAAACAATGGACGGTGCGTGAAAGACACATCAAGGTGGATCTCACCGTCCAGGCCTTTGCACTAGACGATGCAGATGAAATACATCATCAAAGTGGGTCACATCCCACATGTGGCCACCACACACTGCTGTTGTATGTACAACAGTTGTATGTCAGGGTCCCACCATCCTGTGGTGTGGATAAAACACATGCATCATGGTATCCCTCAGAACTCTCTTACATCAATTGCAGCAGCTGCAAGATGCTAGGCTCCTGCCCAGCAGTCCAGATGGACGGTGTAGAGTGTCACATGCACATCATGTACGGGCCCCACACAGATGAACGGTGTTGATACATACACCACACATGTGGGCTCCAAAATGATATGGAATTTGAATGGACGGAGTGCATTCTGCACAGCGCGGTGAGTGGGGGTCCCCGACCATGTACAGGACGGTTTGGATGAAGCACTGCACTAGGTGGGTCCCACGTAAGAGTGGCCCACCATATCTAGTATATTTAAAATATTAATATAATATTTGTCTAATATGTATAATATATATATATATATATATATATATATATATATATATATATATATATATATATATATATAATCCAGTCCTGGGATGGGCAGTTTTGAGAAAACGCTGATGGACTGCGTGGGAATAAAATACACACGAATAGGTGGGCCCCACCCTCACATGAACCACACGTGTGAGGTGGCCACGTCCATGGAAAATGGACGAAAGGTGTGGATATACATGTAAATCATGTTGGCCCACACAGCCTTGGTAACGTGCCACCCTGCCAGTAGCTAATCTATGTCGTTGTATGGGGACCCACAAAACTTGCTGATACCAATACATCAGCTACATCCTGCTGGTGGGCCCGACTAAGCTTGCCGATGTCGGTCCAGCAGTGAGTCTCACCATCTGGACAGCTTGGATATAACATATACATCACGTGGATCATGGTGGGCTTCACAGCGATGGATGGAGTGGATTTTACATAATTCGGTGGGACCCACTACATTCTAGGGAGAGGAAAAAGGAGAGAGGGTAAGAGAGGAGCACCCACCTTTGATTTCTTCTTCCTTCTTCCGCCAACACGCTCTAGAGCACCAAGGAGACGATTTCAACGGTCAAGATGTTCTTTGGATGGTGGAGATGGGAGGTATGAAGTGGGCCACATAAGGTTCTCTCATGGAGCTCTCATGGACGTGGGTTGCTTGGGAGAAAAAATGAGAGAGAGAATGAGAGAGAGAGAGAGAGAGAGAGAGAGAGAGAGAGAGAGAGAGAGATGATGGGAAAGGAGTGATGGGGTGTGTAAGAGATGGGATGGAAAGGTTAACTTTGGGGATTGTGTTGTGTACTTGGGGGATGGGATAGGGTACTTGACTTGATGGGTGCACTTGACAAGTAAAGTGATTGATGTGATGAATTTTCTAGGGATTGCAATGCGCGGTGTTTTTCCTTGAACTAAATGCGGGCCCACATCTCCTGGTCTGGGTACCGGCTCGGCGGAAAATACGCGGCATCGGAACCGCGACGACGGTGCGATTGCAATGATATAAGTCTCGGGTTGAACAGACTCAGACCGACAAGATCCGTCTCAGGATCGCACGTAGGCGCCGATTATAGATCGCGAGTCGTCGGAAGTCGACCGAGAGGACCGCGAAGGAGTACGGAACGGTACGGGCTAGGATATGGGTCTTACACCCAATGACTTAGGCAAAAGAGCTAGCTTAAGAATATATTTGGAAACATGATTATATACAACCTTAAATGAGTACTTGCTGGTGGTTCAATTCTCCATGTTGTTGTAGGTAAAGTCTGTCTGAGTAAGTGCAATATCCCACATGGGGGGCAATTCATCGTTAGTTCATTAAAAATAATCTCCTTGGACTCATGTAATACTAGTTTTAACTTCTCCGGGATGTTCAGGGGTTCTACTTCTTTTTTCTTTTTCAACCAATGCATTTATCTCCCTCATTTCCTCAAATTCTTTAATGAAATTTCATTCAGTTACGAGAGACTTCCCATTGACTTTAGAAGTCTTGAGTTGGTTCTCCGTTCTCATAGGTGAGAGGATAATCTTTCTATCATCTTTAAAAAAAATAAAAATATTATCCTAACCTCCATGTGTAGCTTCAACATCATAATATCAAGATTGAACAAGTAACATGTGATAAGCTTTCATATTGACAAGATTACACATTACTTCATCCTTATAATATTTACCAAGTGAGTAGAGAATACAATATTATTCAATTATCTTTATTTTGTTGATCCTCTTAATCCATATAATCGTGTACAAAGAATAATATTTTTCTGTCTTTAGTTGCAGTTTTTCCACCATACATACCCTTTGATACAAGGTCCTCACTACTCCTACAATTTATAATCATATTACAAACCATTTGGTCAGAGGTTGGCACAGGACAACCCGATCCGGCTAACTCGACTTGTCCGACTCAGTCCAATCCGACTCAACTCGAACCGAATGGGTGAGTCGGTCCGAACTGAGTAAGCTTCGCCCAATCCAAATTTAAACCGAGTCGAGTTCGAGTTACCCAGTAACTCAACCCGAAACTCGATCCGATTAGACTCGACTCGATTTAAAACCCAACTTGACCCAACTCTCTAACCCTACTACGACATAATCCCAACCTCTCTCTCCCTCCTTCATCCTCCTCTTCCAAGCCCGACAACTACCTACCACCATCACCCTCCTCCTCCGCCGCCTCCTCTCTCTCCTCTCCCTCCCTCCCTCCCTCCCTCATCCTCTTTCTCTTCCTCTTCCAAGCCCGACAACCACCCTCCTCCTCCTCCTCCTCCTCTCTCTCCTCTCCACTCCTTCCCTCCCTCATCTCTCAATCTGACTCGATGCCAACTCGACCCGACTCAATACTTTTGACCGGATCGGACTCGGTCCGGATCAGTCTAGGCCAGATCGAACTCAAATCGACTCAGGCATGCTGGAATAGATATCGAGTCGGATCAAGTTCGGGTTAGGCCTATTTCAAAATCGGATTGAGTCGAGTCAGTCCTAACTCGGTCTGACTTGACTCGATGCCCAGCTCTATATTTGGTTCATGGTGCACCTCATTTGAAAGATGTCGTGTCACTGTAAACTTATCTTTTTGTTTGGCGTGTAGAAGAACTTCCTCACGATCAGAGTAGTATCTGTGATTCACCATTATTAGGTGTCGGCCTACAATTCATCATCGATGTCGGAACAAGAATAGGCTAATTGTGAGTTCCATTATCGATTTGTTGTTGCTCGCCTTTACAAACACGCGTCCATTTGAAGGCTTCCGTCATGTGGTTGATCAGTGCTTGCAATCCTTGCATAGCTTGTAGATTCTCCTGTTACACCGTCTTAAACACCGTTGTTGTCCAAAAATAATCAACTACAACATCATCCATGAGATTGTTGGTCGAACCTTAGTTAGATGTCATTGAGTTGAGGAAAAGACTCACTCTGATACCAACTGATGATGAGAAGAGTATGAAATAACTACATGGAAAATCACTGTCTTTCTCAAGTAATAAAGGCCTAGGTTTTTGAATATGCAGGAAATAAATAAAAGAAGACTCTAATATTTTTATTAAATAATATCTATTGTGTACGTTTTATCCATTACACTAAAAAATAAAATTCCAATTTATAAATACAAAAAATAGTAAAATTCTAATTGTAATAAAAATTACCTAAAACAGTAAGACTCATTTAAAACCTAGTTCATCCAAAAGAAAAATCTAGATAAACATTATTAAAGAAGTTTTTTACAAGTAATTAAAAAAAAAAAAATCCTAAAATTTTAAAAATAAAGAAATAAGATAAAAATTTAAATTATTTTTAAAATTTTTTTTATTTAAACTAAAAAGTAAAAAACGTGTGTTTTCTCACTAAGTGGACGTATGCGGCCCACCATGTGCGTCAGTTGACCCTATAGATTGATGGAACGTGCATAGTTAATAATTACTAGTAACCTTTACATTTCAAACGTCAATTTCTTTTCCAAAAAAAAAAAAAAAAGTTGGCTACCCTGACGTGCACGGACGATTACGCTACATATCGCCTGGTGGAACAGGCCCAACCCTTCCAAAGTTTGCCCATTGATGGAAGGTCAGGAAGAGAACAGGATCGCTGTTCAACAGGTCTCTGACACGTATTCCGTCCCCTCACACGAACGGCCCATCAGTAAATCATTCTTCCGCTGGCCAGTCCCAGACATGCACCCACGCGGAAGTCTGCTTGGCAGCACGTGCGATTGGATATGGCTCGGATCCGAGTCACACGTGTAGACTTAACTAAACTCATATATACTCGTTAGTCGTCACTTCCACCTCCGACAGACACTTTCTCTCTCTCTCTCTCTCTCTCTCTCTCTCTCTCTCTCTCTCTCTCTATCACGATGGGAACTGTGGCAATCGAGTCTCCGATAAAAAAAACAGATCAAGAAGAGTACGGAGACGAAGATGAAATCTCACCCATCGAACAAGTGCGACTGACGGTGACGAACACGGACGACCCTTCACTGCCGGTGTGGACCTTCCGTATGTGGTTCCTGGGAGTGCTAAACTGCGCCCTCATGTCCTTCCTCAACCAGTTCTTCTCCTACCGTACGGAGCCTCTCATCTTAACTCAGATCTCCCTACCGGCGGGGCACTTCCTGGCGTCGGTCCTGCCGCGGAAGCGGTTCAGATTGCCGGGATTCGGGACGAGGGAGTTCTCGTTGAATCCTGGGCCGTTCAACATGAAGGAGCATGTGCTGATATCGATATTCGCGAATGCGGGATACGCGTTTGGGAATGGATCGGCGTATGCGGTTGGGATCGTGAATATCATAAAGGCTTTCTATGGGAGGAACATCTCCTTCTTGGCCAGCTGGATCCTTATTATTACTACGCAGGTACCCTCTCCCTAAGTGTGATTTGCTAATGTGCGTCGGGGGATGCTGAATCCCTTTTGTTACTGTGCCACTCTCGCTGTCACTAGCTAATGTGCGCCCGCTTAGCTGAATCATTTGTAATCACTCATCAGTCCTCATCTCTCTCTCTCTCTCTCTCTCTCTCTCTCTCTCTCTGAGTGATTCTCTAATGGCCGCGGCGAGCTGAATCACTGTTTTTTTTTTTAAAAAAAAAAACTCCGCAGCTCTCGCCGCGTGATTTGCTAATGTACGCCGGACGAGCTTAACCATTGTGATTACGATGGTATCTGCACGATTTGCTAATTTGCGCCGGCGAGCTGAATCCTTAACATTTCTGGCTGATCTCTGCATGATTTGCTAATGTGCACCGAGCGAGCTGAATCCTTGCAGATAATACGCAGCTCTCCTCGTGATTTGCTAATATGCGTTGCTTAAGCTCTCTCCTTGTCCTTCGATTTTACTCATATTTGGTCCGTATCATTCCGAATTTTTCTGACGTGCGCCACTCTCTGGCTTTTGTTCTTCCTTTCCGGAGATCACTTTCTCTGGTTATTAGCTAGATATTTGATAGGGAAAAAATATGACAAGTTGGGAGACTCGGTTATAGAATGGACCAACTATACCGGCACTGCGAGTAGGTCGGACCAAAACAGTGTAAAAGCCTAAAGGAGATACTCAGCTTGGATTTGTGAGAAACGGATCCCAACCAAGGCAGGAAGAGTTAAGAGCCACAGGCAAGACATATAAAACACAAAAAGTTGACTCGGCCAATGAGGCAGCAATGTTTGGAGAGGCTGGTTAAGGCCCAAAAGGCTAAAAGCCACCTAATCGACCATAAAACCGACCCACGTAAGGCCGTTTAGTGTCGGCTATCGGACTAAGGAAGGACATCGGCTACAAACCGACTCTATTTCGTCCGACAGTAGGCAAAAAATCTCATCCTTGTAGCTAGCCGAGATTGATTTGAGGCCGAGCCGAGTAAGGGAGAGACAGTGTAATCCTAAATACCGTCCCGAAGATCTCGTAAAAGGATTTCCGACCCTGATAATCTTAGGATCAGGAAACATTCCTAGAAATCAGGGAGAAAATCCCTTCACGCTGGGACCTCTCACTCCTATAAAACCAGGATTTTATGAGACTAAAAGGTACGCAGAAAAACACTTCCAAAAAAAACCTTCTTCCTGTCCCATTACTGACTTAAGCATCGGAGGTTTCCTGACTCTAGCTAGGGTTCCCTTTATCTTGAATCGTTGTGCAGGTGGGAAGTATGGAAAGAGGCACATCAAGTTTTTTACTTCAACGTTTGGCGCCATCTGTAGGAATCAATACAAAAAGTCATTTTCTACCCTCTAACCAGAAGTTGAATACGTGTTCTAATGGTGAGAACTAGAAGAACGGTCCAAGAAGAATCGGATGAGACCGCTGGATGACTGGGTGCGAGCATAGCCCAAGGGTCTCAAAATCAACCCGACAATCGCCAAGGTTCCCTACCTCGTCCAGCGACCTCGACCACGAATGATGCCTAGTGGAACCTCGACAATGGACAATTGGATCAGGAAGCTCAGAGCTGACATTAACCTTATAAAACAAATGTTGGAGCAGATACACCATCAGAAAATGCAGCAGCTTCATCAGGGTCAGGGGACGAGCGTTCCTCAACAAGTTGCTGACCCTCAGCCCACTGTTCCGCGATGACTTCCATAGCCGAGTCAGCCCCATGGCCCGTCCAAGCCAATGCCTGCTCATTTCGTGACTGTTATAATGCCTCCCACTGATCTCTGACACGAGATAGATCGGAGGAGGTGCAGCCGACCTCTGGTTGAGAGAGTGGCAGAAAGTGACGATCCCTGGAAAGCTGACATCCAGGACTTCAGGAAAGAAGTATGGGAAGAGATTGAGGGCATAAAGTAAGGTCGGAATGCACATCAAATGAGACTCGAAACAAAGGCGTCCCCGTTCATTGATGAGTAATGCAGGCTCGGTTACCAGAAATATTTCATCTTCCTTAGATTACACCTTTCACAGGGAAGACCGACCTAACTAAACACATTGAATGTTTTCGGACGTATATGGAATTACACAATGCTTCGGATGCCGTAATGTGCTAAGCATTCTCTTTTACCTTAGCCGACGTAACTCGACTTTGGTTCAAGCAGCTGAAACTAAAGTCTATCAGTACATTCGCGGAGCTTAGCGAAGTCTTCCTCACCAATTTCATTTGTGAAAAGAAGAAATTGAAGCCTCCTGCACATCTGAACAACATAGTCCAGAAGGAAGGAGAGCTACTAAAAGATTACATCAAATGCTTCAATTTTGAGTCGCTCCAAGTTCAAAAACATTCAGAGGAGATAACACTCAATTCACTCATGCAAGGTGTTAGAGATAAGCCATTCCTGACATCCCTAGATAAGAATTCCACAATAACGCTGGCCGAGTTTATGACTCGGTCGGATAAGTACGCGGATGCTGAGGAAACGAGAATCATGCGTGAAGTTGCCCAAAATGCGAAAACCTCGGCCAAAGAGTCAACCAAAAAGGGAGTTGACTCGTCGGGAGGAAAGAAGTGTAAGGACGACCGAACGCGCGATGAGAGCAAGTTGGGTAAGCGACCCGATCGAAAGTTCTCCACATATACCCTGCTGAATAAACCCCAAGAGCAAGTTCTGATGGAGATTAAGGGTGACGGGTTGGTCAACTGACCGGGTAAACTTCGAAGCAATTTATAACATCTCAAAAAAATTTGTACAGAGACCCGAGTACCACCTCAGGCAAAAAACACTAAGGACCAGATCCTTTAGAAATTAAACAAGAATTAACTAGTGTTAAACTAGATTACCTGTGAAATTAGCAGTGATCACTTTAAATATGATCTACAAGACCTAAAACTTATGAAATCGTTAATGCTACATTACCCTAAAACCCAGGATCAATCTTTAAACCCAGTTACACTCGAGAGCATCTGGAAACTTTGTATCAAACCTGGACCATGCGTCAAAAGTCCAACAACGACAAAACTATACGATTATGACCACCTTGCTGGACTTGACAACCACATCAAAAATCAAGTCCGAATGGTACCCAGAAATGCATAACTTGAGCCTGGCGTAAATTATGTGAGAACCGTGAATATTTGTAGAAATAAAATTCAAATTTAAGTAAACTAAGTTGTTTCACTTGCGGGCCAAATATAAGGATTCAGACCGTCAGAATCTGACCTAATTACACCCTTGGATTAAGAAAAATTTCTCACACATGTCAGTGCACTTGTGGCCCTGATCGAATACCGGTGATTGTCAAACTGAAACTAGTCCGTCATGGGCGATCTGTACTCCGATCGGACTGAAAACATAGCTTGACCTGGATCCAATGTCAGGGGGCTTAAGTTCGATAGTATTCAACAAAGGGGCCTCCAGAAGTGTTCCATTGGATCGGAACATACCCTATTTGGCTATAACTTAAGTATACCTTGACCCTGGGGCCATTCCTATCAGTTCTGGGCCTATATAAGCACCTTAAACCCTCTCTCTCTCATTCCATATGAATTTAGGAAACTCTAAGAAAGAGAAGAGAGAAAAGAGAAGGAAAGAGAGAGAAAGTGAGAGCGAGAGGTGGCGATTCTTCCTGGGATCTAATCCTGCTACTCCACGCGTTTAACCATCCCATTTGTATCGTCATTCCGGCGTTTCCGACAAGGTACTTGGGTAAGAAAACCTAACCTTAATCTGTTTTAGGGTTTCATATAGTGTAAGTGATGAAATAGCTAACCTAATTCATGCTATAGGTTGTCATTTTGCCGTTGATAAAGACTAAGTGTCTAAAACAAATCCGTTATGCGCTTACCAATATAAGGTGCAAACTATAAATGTTTAGGTTATGGTTTTCAAGGCTTTTCATGTCAGTAATGGTTTATGACTGACTTGATTGCCGTTACATATGTTTAGATATGAAGTTTTCCATAGATATTACTATGTTGATTATAATGTATTCTATGTGTTTGTTAAAATGCCTGATTGAATATGGAATTATGATTTGTACTTGTCATGCTTAATAGATAAGAATACATGCTTGTTGTATGTATGGTGAACCCTTTGTACCAGGATTTGCTATAATATCAGTTATAATTACTTTATTACATGTATTTGATATGTGTAGCCTAAGTATTTGATAACATGCCTGAATGTGCAAATGCTTTTTTAAATATATGTATTTAGGGTGTTGAGATGAGATTCTCAATTCCTACGTATTTAGGATGAAATGCCTACGTATGATAACATGTGAAGTATGTGTTTGTTAAAATACTCAAGTAAGCTTTATATCTAATTTTCTGTTGTCACATGCTATTTGGATTACTGTATGCGAATGCTATTACGTGGAGTGTGCTTGGGGCTACGATGTAGTCCAAGCAATCGGTAATGTTATGTGATCAGTGGCCGAACTGTTTAGCCACGACAGACACGCCCGATGAATCCGAGTCGTACGAGTGGTTAGGCCACATGAAGTTGATTGTGCGCTCCATGTTGATCGGCTCGACATATGCTCGTACCAGTCGAGTTTGTCAACTAACCCAATTGACCCAATATATGTTCATCATGTATGGACACTACTAATTGAATCTAAGGTACTAAACTCACTAGTGAAAACCCTTTAACCTTGATACTTCGATTCGCTAAGACTCATTAACCAGACATGGTGGTATGGGACACCGTGGTCGAGCTGTCTGCCTATGCCGAGGTGACGAGCCCACTCGTAGTGACCAGTGAGCAACCTAGACACGCAATCCAAATACGGTGATATGAGACACTGTATTCAAGCTGTCGGCCTACACTGATCAGGTGACAAGTCCTTTATAGTGACCTCGAGCATACTTTGAAGCTATGTTGAGGCCACGAGACTTTCCGTAGCAACTAGAGTATAAACTAGGCCTACATTAATCAGGTGATGAACCTTTTATAGTGACCTAGAACCATAACATCGTATGAGATTTGCTAAGACTGACGACCCTAGAATGGATCATTGTTAGGAATTGATATAAGGGAGGTACCTTAGCTTCCCAATCCTGCTGTATGAATAAACCTAAGTAAGAACATGCCTAATCATCATGCATACACTGCATTACGTGTACGTTTGGCGTAGCAGATCAAGCACTGAGGAAGTGTTTCATGCGCGATCGTGAGATGAAGTCGCTGAGGGAGTGTAGGCGAAGCCATGCATCATTATTTTATACCATTCTTGCATTAACAAGAGTACTTAGGACCTGATATTGTACTGCATTATCATTACTGCTTGACTGAATTGATAACATGTTAAACTTTACTTTATTGTTTCACTGAGTTGATCACTCACTTCCATGTTTCGGGACAGTATTTTATACACCAACCAGACTCTGTCTTAGCTGCAGATGGCGACGTGACGTGTGAGGCAGAGCCTGACTTCCTTGACGACGAGGAGAAATTCTCATACATGCATTCTCTAGTGGATTCACTTAAACCGTCCTGATCGACGGGGGCTACTGGGCTTATCATTTGTAGTTAGACTATTTTGACATTTTATATCTTTTGAACTAATACATGTAATTATTTGACCTGGTAACACAATCATACTTAGGAGACTTAAACTTGCTTACATGTTTATTATATACTTATCACATTACAGTCTTCCGCTTGCATAGTGAATTGTCTCTGGAGTATGACATGTTATTTAGTATAATCTCACTCATGTTTATTGTACTTGTATGGACAACATTCAATCATCATCATATATATAGCATAAGTGATGTTTTGAAACTCAGGAGTTGGGTTCTACGCCCATATACGGGACCCATCGCTAGAGCCTTTGCAGTTCAAAATTACCGTGGCGAGTCAGGAAGCTATGGTTGATGTCGGTTTGATAGCTTAGGTCATGGGGATACAGAGTGGTGAGGTACATGCTGATGAAAAGTATTTCAAGAGTGCACGTGAAAGAGATTGTCGCACGCGTTACCTCTGTGGCTGCCTGGTTCACTGGAGCAACAGAGGCACTTGCCACCCAGCGACCAAGATGACTCCTGATTTTTAACTACTCCACCATTTCTTCACATACAATGTGTATCCCAAGTGGAGTAACCACACTGACTGCATGCGTTTGATGGTAGACTTCTTGTACTATATTGGACAGGGAGATAATTTGTGCTTGCCTACCTTTATTCTACGTGAGATAGTTATGGCTGCCCGTTCTCCTAGGACGATTACTTCGCTTCCCTTTAGCCAGCTCATATGCAAGCTTGCGCGTGAATTCGGCTACAGACTTTGTCCTGATGAGGTGGTGCCAATTCACTTTATAAATAACACCACACTCGCCAACATGAAGATTGGGCCGCTACAACGACGTGATGGGTCCGAGAGCAAGAAAAACATTGAGGTGTATGAGGAAAGTGAGGAGGATGCATCAGAGGAAGAAAAGGAGATAGAGGAAGAAGGAGAGAAAGAAGAGGAAGAGGAGGCCTAGGGCACTAATGGAGGCTCTCCTCCTGCTAATCAGGTGCATGACAGTGATTGGGCTACTAGGGAAGCCCGCTTAGCTCAACTTGAGCAGGGCCAAGCCACCCTGAGGCAGGAAATTTCGCAGGTTTGAACCAAGGTGGAGGAGACTGAAGCCTTCATGAAACGAAAATTTAAGAAGGTGTCTTGCACATTGAAGACCATCCTGTGTTGTGTACAGGACAAGAGTGCACCTCCACCATCATTGGACTCTGAAGACTAGTCGTACTTGTAGTCGTCTTTTAGTTATTTTGTTGTTTGTGTCCTTTTGGTGTTATGTATAGCCTTGTTAGACTCATTATGTGATAGATTGGTTTGTAGGTTATAGTGTTTAAACTCCTGCTTGTGTTCGCTCTCACGCTTCTTCTGTCATGATTCATGTAATATTGCGTCTCATGTATTGTGACCATTTTGGTAAATGAAATGCATGAAGTTCCTTTAAGCTGTGTGTTAATGTTGTAATTGAGTTTGTGATTTTGCTGGATCTGACCTGGGTCGCACCTTATGTTATATATAGGGAATGCCACCTAAGGCCGCATGGAGTTCAGCACGTCTCACCTTTGGTGATTCGACTGTTGGGGAACCTCCCCTAAACAATAGCCATATGGACCCCAGTTCAGGCCCGTCTCACATTGACACTATGCCGAATTTTCAGTCGGCCGCTAGCCCTACCAATGGGTCGTCATCTACTTCACCTGTTGCATCATCGGTTCTAGAGTAGAACCATGCGTCTACTTTGGCGTCGTGCATGCCCCAGTTTACTCTCCCTACTGATCGATTAGAGTAGATGATACTCTTGATGCAGCAGCAGTAGCAGCATCAGTAGCAGCAGCAGCAGTAATTCTTGACCTCCATGGCTGGTATCTTTGCCCAGAGTATGGGTGTAACTCCACCTGCCTCACCTATGCACTCAGATGGGAACATAAGTGCTAGCGGTACAATATTTGAGTGATTCCAGCGCTTGCGGCCTCCTACATTCGTGAGTACTCATAGACCCGAAGAGGTTGAGTACTATTGGCTTGACCGCATCTCTAAGATGCTAAAGCCGCTGTACTACATTGAGGCAGAGCAGGTGGAGTTGGTCACCTTCATGTTTGAGAAGGAGGCCAGCTTATGGTGGGATAGTGTTCTTCGTACGACCACTGTTGGTTATGTGTGGACATGAGAGGCATTTGAGGCCCGCTTCCACTAGAAATACTATCCCATCACATATCACCATGAGAAGGAGAGTGAGTTCATCCACCTCTAATAGGGAGGGATAACAGTGGCTGAGTATGAGAACAAATTTACGAAGCTGGGCAGGTACGCTCCGTTGATATTGGCCGACGAGCCAATGCGCATGCAGCGCTTTTCCGAGGGTCTACAACCCGATATCCTCTCGAAGATCTGCTACGCTAGCATACCTAGCTATGCTAAGCTAGTGAACATGTCTATGCGAACTGAGCAGGATGGGGATAGGCAGTCCCGTATGCGAGCACCCATGGCTCCTAGGCCTCAACCAAACATGCCGAGCAGGCCATTCCTCGGCAAGAGGCCACGTACAAATTCACCTCTTGGGTTTGTGGCTCCGCCGGTTCAGCTGCGATAGGCAGATTTGTGGTGTAACTATTGCAAGAGGCTAGGCCACACAAAGGGGAATTATTTTACTCAAATGAGAGACAACGGCTTCTCACATCCTCAGAGGATCAACTGTCTGATGCCTCAGGCCATTTCTACTCCACCCCTACGGATAGCACCAGCACATCCATCCTTTAGGCTACCTACTCCTCGCTTCAGGCCACCTCAACGGCCTATGATACCATAGCCGAACCGTCAGCAGTAGGCTCGGGTACATTCACTGACAGTGGAGGCATCCAAGATAGTAGATGCAGTGTCATTGGCTTTTGAGGTCACGGCATAGATCCAAGGTACTCCAGTCTTTTTATTGGTGGACACCGGGTCCACTACCTCCATCATATCATGCACGATAGTCAAGCGACTGGGGTTAGATACTTCTCCTACGAAGGGAGTGAGACTCACTACCGCTATAGGGACTTTTTCAGATGTTACCCAGATTTGTAAGGCTTGTTCACTAGATTTGGGTAGCAGAACGATGAGTGTTGATCTAATTATCGCCCCACTATGGCACTACGATGTTGTTCTCGGGATGGATTAGCTCACCGAGATGAGGGTAGAGATAGATTGCGAGACTAGGGTAGTGACAGCCCACGAACCTAAGGGCATGATTTTTACTTTTCCTGTTCAGGTCAGTCACCCTTCCTGGTTGAGTTGTTACGCTTTCCTATTGGAGGGTATTGCTAGTCTAATGCTAGTGGACACGCCTGTAGTTCATGATTTTGGAGGATGTGTTTGCGATGATTCCTAGTTTTCCTCCGTAGTGCGAGATTGATTTTACCATTGATCTGACGCCTGGTGCGACACCTATTTCATTGTCGACTTATCGCATGCCTCCATGTGAGATGGAGGAGTTGAGGAAGCAGATCGATGGCCTGTTAGAGGTCGGTTTCATACGACCTAGTGTGTCTCCTTGGGGAGCGCCCGTGTTGTTTGTGAAGAAGAAAGATGGTTCACTGCGATTATGTATTGATTATCGCAGGTTGAATCAAGTGACGGTGAAGAATAAGTATCCCTTGCCCAGGATTGATGATCTGTTCGATCAGTTGAAAGGGGCACAATATTTTTTGAAGATAGACTTACAGTCAGGGTATCATCAATTGCACGTCACGGAAGAGGGCGTGCAGAAGACAACATTCAGGACCAGCTTCGGGCATTATGAGTTTCTCATGATGTCGTTCGGCCTTAGGAACGCACCGGCCGTGGTCATAGACCTGATGAATAGGGTGTTTTGGCCATTCCTATTCTGATTCGTCATTGTATTTATAGATGACATCCTAATATATTCTAAGAGTTAGGAAGAGCACGAGGAACACCTGAGAGCGATCTTAGATACTCTCAGGAAGAACCAGTTTTTTACGTAGTACAAGAAGTACGACTTCTGGAAGGAAGAAGTCAAATTCCTGGGACATGTGGGGTCCAAGAAAGGGATATCGGTGGATTTGGCTAAGGTAACTGCAGTACAGGAATGGGGGCAGCCCGATTCGGTTACTGAGGTAAGGAGTTTTCTGGGACTTGTAGGCTACTATCGATGATTCATTCGAGATTTCTCCAAGATAGTCAAACTGTTGTCTCAATTGACTCGGAATGACCTTAAGTTCTCCTGGAATGAGAAGGCAAAGGAAGCTTTTCAGGAGCTGAAGGACAAGCTGACGTCCACCTCACTGCTAGTATTGTCAGAGCAAGGGGTTAGGTATACTATATATACCGACATGTCCCGTGTTGGTCTGGGCTGTGTCCTTATGTAGAAGGATAAGGTGATTGCTTACGCCTCGAGATAGTTGAGGAAACATGAGGAGAATTAACCTACACACGACCTAGAGTTGGCAGCCGTCATCTTCGCACTGAAGCTCTGGAGACATTACCTCTACGGAGAGGAGTTCGAGATCTTTTGCGACCACAAGAGCCTCAGATACATATTCACCCAATGAGACCTGAATATGAGATAGCGGCGATGGACGAAAACCTTGAAGGACTTCAAGTTCGAGGTTTTCTATTATCCGAGTAAGGCAAACCTTGTGGCAGACACGTTGAGCCGCAAGAAGACCATAGAGTTTGCAGCTCCACTGATGATAGCGGAGTGAGACATGGTAGAGTTTGTATGAAACTTTTGAGCAGAAATCATGATGGAGGAGCTGTATGAGGGCATCACATATATTCGAGTACAGCCCCTCACTGACGACATGATTATCGCGGCTTAAGCAGACAATGAGCTATTAGCGAAGATGAGAGAGCAAGTTAATGCAGATGAGGACTCAGAGCGGAGAGTTGGTACGAATGGGGGCTTATGTTACCATGGCCGCCTATGCATCCCAAACCTTCCTGACTTGAGAAAGGAAGTTCTTGAAGCTACTCACAATTCAAGGATGGTCATGCATCCTGGCAGTACGAAGATGTATCGCGATATGAAAAGGTCATACTGGTGGGACAACATGAAGGCCCATATAGTAGAGTATGTATCACGCTGTCTAACGTGCCAGCAGGTCAAGGTCGAACATCACCGACCTCCTAGGCTGCTTCAACCCATGGCCATAGCTGAATGGAAGTGGGATTTCATCTCTATAGATTTCATATCAGAGCTGTTGAAGATGAGGAAGGGACATGACTCCATTTGGGTGATCGTGGACCTATTGACGAAATCGGCTCATTTTCACCTGATCAGATTTTCAAACTTTGTAGACAAGTAAGCTAGGTTATACATTAAGGAGATTGTACGTCTGCATGGAGTTCCCTTGAAGATCATGTCTGACTGAGATAAACTGAGTCGTGCCGCTTGCGGGCCAAATATAAGGATTCAGACCATCAAAATATGACCAAATTACACCCTTGGATCAAGGGAAATTTCCCATACATGTCAATGCACTTGTGGCCCTGATCGAATACCGGTGACCGTCGAACTAAAACTGGTCTGCCATAGGTGATCTGTAACTCCGATAGGACTGAAAATATAGCTTGACTTAGATCCAATGTTAGGGGGCTTACGTTCGACCGCATTCAGCAAAGGGGCCTCGATAAGTGATCTATTGGATCGGAACAGACTCTATTTGGCTATAACCTAAATATACCTTAGCCCTGGGGCCATTCCTATCAGTTTTGGGCCTATATAAGTACCTTAAACCCTCTCTCTCTCATTCCATACAAATTTACGAAACCCTAAGAGAGCGAAGAGAGAAAAGAGAAGGAAAGAGAGAGAAAGTAAGAGTGAGAGGTGGCGATTCTTCTTGGGATCTAATCCTGCTACTCCATGCACTTAACCATCCCATTTATATCGTCATTCCGGCATTTTCAACAATGTACTTGGGTAAGAAAACCTAATCCTAATATGTTTTAGGGTTTCATATAGGGTAAGTGATGAAATAGCTAACCTAATTCATGCTTTAGGTTGTCATTCTGCCGTTGACAAAGACTAAGTATCTAAAACGAATTCGTTATGCATTTATCGGTGTAAGGTGCGGACTATAAATGTTTAGGTTATGGTTTTCAAGGCTTTCAATGTCAGTAATGGTTTATGACTGACTTAATTGTCGTTACATGTGTTTAGATACGAAGTTTTTCAAATATCAGATATAGATATCACTATGTTGATTATAATGTATTATATATGTTTGTTAAAATGCCTGAATGAATGTGAAATTATGATTTGTGCTTACCATGTTTAATGACTAAGAATACATGCTTGTTGTATGTATGGTGAACCCTTTGTATAAGGATTTGTTATAATACCTATTATAATTACTTATTACATGTATTTGATATGTGTAGCCTAAGTGTTTGATAACATGCCCAAATATGCAAATGCTTGTTTAAATGTATGTATTTAGGATGTTGAGATGCGATTCTCAATTGCTACGTATTTAGGATGAAATGCCTACATATGATAGCATGTAAAGTATGTGTTTGTTAAATTACTCAAGTAAGCTTTATATCTGATTTTTCGTTGTCACATGCTGTTTGAATTACTGTATGCGAATGCTATTACGTGGAGTGTGCTTGGGGCTACGATGTAGTCCAGGTAATCGGTAATGTTATGTGATTGGTGACCGAACTGTTTAGCCACGATAGACTCGTCCGATGAATCCGAGTCGTACGCTGCTTATCGGCAGTGGTTAGGCCACACGGAGTTGCTTGCGCGCTCCATGTCGATTGGCTCAACGTATGCTCGTACTAGTCGAGTTTGTTAACTAACCCAGTTGACCCAATGTATGTTCACTATATATGGACGCTACTGCTTGAATCTAAGATACCAAACTCACCAATGAAAACCCTTTAACCTTGGTACCTCGATTCGCTAAGACTCATGAGCCGGACATTATGGTATGGGACACCGTGGTCGAGCTGTGGGCCTACGCCAAGGTGACGAGCCCACCCGTAGTGACTAGTGAGCAACCTAGACTCGTGAGCCGAATACGGTGGTATGAGACACTGTATTCGAGCTGACGGCCTATACTGATCAGGTGATGAGCCCTTTATAGTGACCTCGAGCATACTCTAAAGCTGCGTTGATGCGACGAGTCTTTTCGTAGCAACTAGAGTATAAACTAGGCTTACACTAATCAGGTGACAAGCCCTTTGTAGTGACCTAGAACTACAATATCGTATGAGATTTGCTAGGACTAACAAACCTAAAATAGATCATTATTAAGAATTGATATAAAGGAGGTACCTTAGCTTCCCAATCCTGCTGTATGAATATACCTAAGTAAGAACATGGCTAATCATCGTGCATGCACTGTATTACATGTGCATTTGGGGTAACAGGTCAAGCACTGAGAAAGTGTTGCATGCGCAATCGTGAGATGAAGTCACTAAGGGAGCGTAGGCTAGGGCATGCATCATTATTTCATACCATTCTTTCATTAACAAGAGTACTTAGGACCTGATTGTTGTACTGCATTATCATTACTGCTTGACTGAATTGATAACATGTTAACCTTTGCTTTATTGTTCTACTGAGTTGATCACTCACTCCCACGTTTCGGGATGGTGTTTTATACACCAACCAGACTTTGTCTTAGCTGCAAATGGTGATGCGACGTGTTAGGTAAAGCCTGACTTCCTTGATGACGATGAGGAATTCTTGTATATGTAGTTCTCTGGTCAATTCACTTAGACCGTCCTGATCGACGGGGGCTATAGGGCTTATCATTTGTAGTTGGATTATTTTGACATTTTGTATCTTTTGAACTAATACATGTAATTATTTGACCTGGTAACGCGATCATACTCAGGAGACTTAAACTTGCTTACATGTTTATTATATACTTATCACATCACAGTCTTCCGCTTGCATAGTGAATTTCTAAAGAATTTGATCCTTAATGAGGTGGTACTCGGGTCTCTGTACGGATTTTTTCGAGACGTTATAATCTACTCCCATAAAGAAAAATTTCATCCTCGAAATTAGTACCGTTTTATACTCCTCGAGAATCCGAGGGTAGTTCTTTCTGACCTCAGCTTTCGTCTCCCAAGTAGCTTCTTCTTGCGTGATGTGTCCACAACACCTTCATGAGTGGAATCACCTTACTGCGCAACACCTTCTCCTTCCTGTCTAGGATACGTGTCGGACACAATACATATGTAGCATCCTCGCTTAACTGCATCTGCTCCCATCTGATAATGTGTGAAGGATCTGGAACGTATTTCTTCAGCATAGAAACATGAAATACGTTGTGCACGCCTACGAGTGGAGTGGGCAAAGCAAGGCGGTAAGCTACCGCCCCCACTCGATCCAGTATCTGGAATGGGCCAATAAATCTTGGCGTAAGCTTCCCCTTCTTATCGAACCGAAGGACTCCCTTCATGGGGTAAACCTTCAGAAACACATGATCCCTAACTTCGAATTCTAACTGCTGCCACCTCGTGTCGGCGTAGCTCTTCTGCCTACTCTGCGCTGCCAGAAGTCGACGCCTGATAATGTCGATCTTCTCTGAAGTCATCTAAACTAACTCTGGGCCAATCAGACTCTTCTCACCAACCTCTGCCCAGCAATGCAGTACTCGACAAGGATGCCCATACAAGGCATCATAGGGAGCCATGCCAATACTCGCCTGAAAACTATTGTTGTATGCGAACTCGGCATAAGGAAGACAGTCATCCCAACTGTCCCTGAAATCAAGTACACAAGCTCGCAACATGTCTTTTAATACCTGATTTATCCATTCCGTCTGCCCATCAGTCTGTGGGTGGAACGCGGTATTGAACTTCAACTTCACACGCATCACTTCTTAGATACGAGTCCAGACGATAGATGTGGCATTTTTGGGTCCCATCACGCATTCTTTCACACTTTTTCAATTCTTAGAGTGCAAAATGTACCTAATCCTTGCCTAAACTTATTGATTAACGGTCTAGAAGGGATTTGAAGTCATCTCACATGATCACCGAGACCCACGGGTCCGGTTTCAACGGTCACTTTTGGTAATTTTCGTTGATTGGCAAAACTAGGCATCCTATGACTGTTCATGTTTACTGTACTTGTATGGATAACATTCAATCATCATCATATATATTGCATAAGTGATATTTTGAAACTCAGGAGTTGGGTTCCTGCTCGATCCTCAATTTTCAGGGCGTTACACAATCCCAACCGATGGAATAAGGGCAAGTACTACCATTATCATCGTGATCATGGGCATAATACGAGCGATTGCATTCACCTGAAGGAAGAGATCGAAAGACTCATCTGAGAAGGTCGACTCACAGAACACGTCGAAAGAACTGGGACAACGAAAGAATGCCCAGGTGACAACCGACCTATGGAGGAAATTCAGACGATTGTCGGTGGTCCCCGATGCGGAGGTGATTCCAACAATGCTTAAAAAAATCATACCAGGAGCATTATTCATCCAGAGTACGAGGTCCTCATCTTAGTTCAACCCTCAAAGAAAAAGAAGAAAGAAGTATTGCATCTCATTCACTAACGAATATACGCGAGGCATCTATCACCCTCATGATGATGCCTTGGTAGTTACTCTCACTATCACAAATAGAAAGGTATTCCGCATACTCATCGACACAAGATCGTTTGCTAATCTGTTGTTCACTTAGGCATTTGATAAGATGGGAGTTGAATGATCAGTATTACAACTGGTTCGTACCCCATTGATCGGATTCTCAGGAGGACAGACACTCATAAAAGGATCCATTTTATTATCGCTCACTGCTGAAAACCCTCCACACCAAGCAATAATAATGGTCAACTTTCTGGTAGTCGATTAGTCATCCGTTTCCAATGTCATACTCAGCCGACCCTCTCTGAGTGTCCTTCAGGCCATGGTATCTATATACCACCTCTCCATGAAATTTTCGATTGAGTCGGGAGTAGGAGTCGTCAAAGGAGACTAACAAGAAGCAAGACGATGCTACACGACAGCCGTTAAAGCCCCTGTCAAGGTATCTATGATAGAGTCACTGGATCCTCAGGTTGAGACTCACGAACGAGGACAACCAGTGGAAGACCTTATCTCAATACCTCTGGTCGAGACAGATGAATCTAAAATGGTGCAGATTGGCTCGTCTCTCCGCTTGGCCTTAAAAGACAATTTGATAGCCCTGATCCGAAGATATGTTGATGTATTTGCATGGAGCCATGAAGACATGCAAGGAATTGATCCCTCAGTGATCACTCACCGACTCAACATCTATCCGACCTACCGGCCGATCCAACAGAAGCGATGTCCGCACGGCCCAAAAAGGTACGCTATCATTGAAGAAGAGGTCAGCAAGCTCCTCAAGGACAAATTCATAGAAGAGATATACTACCCAGAGTGGGTTACTAATGTCGTACTTGTGAAGAAAGCCAATGAGAAGTGGCGGGTCTGTATTACTATACCGACCTAAACAAAGCCTGCCTGAAGGACAGCTTTCCTTTTCTGAGGATGGATCAGCTAGTACATAGCATTGCAGGGCATGAACTTCTGAGCTTTATGGACACTTATTCTGGTTATAATCAAATTGTAATGCATCGAGCCGATAAATCTAAGACTACTTTTGTCACTAACAAAAGTCTTTATTGTTACCGTGTGATGTCGTTTGGTTTGAAAAATGCTGGAGCAACTTATCAAAAATTAGTGAAAAAAATATTCGCTCGGTTAATCGGCCGAACCATGGAAGTATACATTGATGACAAGCTCGTCAAAAGTGTGCATGCGGTCGACCATGTAATTGACCTAGAAGAAATGTTCCTAATCTTACGAAAGTTTCAAATAAAATTGAATCCGAGCAAATGTGCCTTTGGAGTAAGCTTGGGAAAGTTCCTCGGATTCCTGATTAACTAACGAGGAATTAAGAAAAATCCAGAGAAAATAAAGGCATTGCTCTACATGGAATCTCTGAAAATGATAAAAGACATACAGAGGCTGACCGGACAAGTAGCTGCACTCAATCACCTCCTTTCCCGAGCCACCGACAAATGTCTCTCGTTCTTCAAATAGTTGAAGGAAAGACAAATGATGGACTGGATAGAAGAGTGTGAGACAGCGTTCCGACAATTGAAGTCTTATCTCGGATCTCCACCTCTTTTATCGAAACCCAAGCTAGAGGAAGCTCTGTTTCTGTATCTCGCAGTGTCCGAGGCAGTGGTTAGCTCGGCCCTGATATGGAAGCACAAAAGAAAGCAGTTACCGGTCTATTATGTCAGTAAAGCATTATTACCGGCAGAGACAAGATACCCACTCTAGAAAAAAGTGGCCTTAGTCCTGGTGGTCTCCTCGCGGCGACTTCGGCTGTACTTCCAAGCTCATATTATTGTTGTTATGACCGATCTACCACTGCGTCAGATTCTACAGAAACCGGAAGCATCCGACCGACTTAAAAAGTGGACGATTGAACTCAGTGAATTCGACATTCAGTACAAACTGAAAGTAGCAATCAAAGGGCAAGCTATGGCCGACTTCATTACTGAAGTGACACCACAGACCGTCCCAATGATTGAGCGCACTACGGAGCCTACTGAAGAATCGACGACCGCTTCTCCCGAGTCATCACCCAACCTAATCCCATGGAAGTTGTATGTCGATGGCTCTCCCAATTCTAAGGCAAGCGGGGCAGGAGTAGTTCTGAAAACTCCGATCAAACTTACATGCAGTATGCCTTAAGACTTGGATTGCAAGCCTCGAGCAATACAACAGAATATGAAGCGTTACTTCTTGGCCTCCGACTCGCGGCCAGTCTAAGTGTTATGCATCTCAATATTTTCAACGATTCACAGTTAGTCGTCAATCAAGTCACCAGCATGTATCAAATACGAAAAGAATAAGTAAAAGCATATATGGAGAAAGCCAAAGAATTAATTGGTAACTTTTAGCTTTGTGTTGTCACTCAGATCCCTCAGAGGGAGAATGCCAAAGCCGATCTATTAGCAAAACTAGCCTCTGCCGATGAAGACAACATACCTAAGTCCATTCCGATCGAGTACATCGCTAAGCTGAGTATCAGTAAACCAGCTAGCCCAACCGTACACACGATTGATTTGAAACTTACTTAGGTTGACCCGATCGTCCGATATCTCGACAATGAAGAATTTCCTGAAGATCACGCTGAAGCTTGACGGTTAAAGATCCGAGCCTCTCGCTACACCATGCTCAACGAGACATTATATAAAAAGGGTTATTATGCTCCATTGTTACGGTGCTTAAAACCCAGTGCAGTCGACTATGTACTGTGGGAAATCAACTAAGGGATCTGCAAAAATCACTCAGGAAGACGATCTCTTGCACACAAGGTCTTACGTCAAGGATATTATTAGCTGACTATTCAGCACGATGCTCGTAATCTCGTCCAGAGATGCGAAGAGTGTTAAAGATTTATAACTATCCTAAGACAACCTCCTAAAGAACTAACTCCTATGACTAGTCCTTGACTTTTCGCACAATGGAGAATTGACATTATCGGCACACTCCCTATAGGAAAAGGCTAGACCAAGTTCGCTGTCGTGGCAGTAGACTACTTCACAAAGTGGATCGAGGCAGAGTCGTTGGCAAAGATAACCGAACACAAGGTCACGGACTTAGTATAAAAAAATATTGTCTGTCGGTTCGGGATACCCCGAACTATTATAACTAACAATGGGAAGTAATTTGACAACAGGAGCTATCGAGAGATGTGTGCTAATCTCGAAATCAGAAATGTGTACTCATCGCCCGATCATCCTCAGACGAACGGACAAGTTGAAGAGGTCAATAAAATCATCAAACAGCATCTTCGAACCAAACTCAACTGAGCTAAAGGAGCAAGGGCTGAGGAACTCCTAAAGATATTATGGGCATACTGAACCACAGCTCGAACTACGACAGGAGAGACTTCGTTCTCCCATGTGTATGGCTCGAAAGTTGTTACCCCAGTCGAGATCGGGTTACCCTCAGCTCGAGTCAGTTCATTCAATGAGGAGGATAATGAAGAACTACTAGCCCTCGGACTCGATCTGGTGGATGAATAAAGGGAAAGAGCTCGGTTGCGTATGACAACTCGACAGCAACAAGTAGCTCCGTTCTACAATGCCCGAGTTAAGGTTCAGAGTTTTCGAGTCGGGGACTTGGTCCTCTGAAAAACGTTCCCCAACACTAAGGAGGTTGGTGCGAGCACATTAGGACCCAACTAGGAAGGACCCTATACCGTCTCAAGTACCATCCGACCAGGAACATACCGATTGAAAGACCTAATCGGGCATATGGTACCCCATCCATGGAATGTCACGCATCTAAAAGTCTACTACCCTTAACTCGGCCC
Organism: Magnolia kwangsiensis; assembly: GCA_037074715.1. Classification (NCBI taxonomy): domain Eukaryota; kingdom Viridiplantae; phylum Streptophyta; class Magnoliopsida; order Magnoliales; family Magnoliaceae; genus Magnolia; species Magnolia kwangsiensis. The sequence goes on from CM073585.1 coordinate 93,651,509, forward strand.
AATGAAGCGTTTGGAAGTACTCAAAAATGATAAGCATGTAAACTAGTCAAAATGAATAAAAGAAAGAATTTATTCATTCATCAGTGTGTTTATTACAGTGAGTTATATTTTGTTTCAACATTACATTGATAAAGCGAAAAGGGTTAAAAATAAAAGAAAGATCTACCGTAACGTGCAAACTTATCCCTCGGCAGTAGATGTTCTTGAGCTTGCCTAGAAGCTTGGTGTACTTAAAGTGCTGGCGTGAATGCCAAAAATGTTACTGGCATGAGTGGCAAAAATGTTAATTCTTAAGGCTCAACCACTACCACCACTTGGAGCACCCTCTGAAACTGCCTCAAGCTCAGCCTCGGTGCCAAGTGCAGCGTTTGCAGAAATGATAACTTGAGCCTCTAGGCCAGTAGATGCGCCAACACCATCATCAAATCCTGAGAGGTCAATATTAGAAAAAACCCCTCGCATCAGTCAGATACATTAAGAGTACCCCAACTGATACAGAATATCCCTCTCTTCCTCAAACTCACGGGATTCAAGGAAAGCCTGTACAGCCTGAGTCTTGGCCTACTCAACCTGCTCTTTGGTCTGCTCGATCTACTTTTTGGCCCACTCAGTGGCTGCCTCGGCCTCAACCTTGACCTGATTCAGCCTGTCTTCGCATGGAGCATGAGCTAGATGAAGCCGCCGACTCTCCTCCTAAGCCTCTTTCAGCAAAAAGGCCCCGCAAGCACTCTCAGCCTTAGCATTCTCAACAGCTTTCTAGGCGAGACTCAGCTCGCTCGACAGCACACCAGCCCGAGTTAAGGTGCCTTAGAACTGCATCTCCAGTTCCGTAACTCTTCTCAGCGTCAGTAAGATCCGAGCTACCCCTAAACATGCAAGAGGCAAACTACAAAAGCAAAGCTTGAGGTCAGAATTAAGCCGCCGAGACAAAAGAGAAACTACAAAAGATGACAAAGACCGAAAACTTTACCTCAAGCAACACTTTCGCTGCATGAGCGAGAGACGGCCTTGAGGGAGAATTATAGAGGCTGGCATAATCCTTCTTTCCCCCATGGGAGATGACCCAAGGGACTATGGCCGACACATCCCTCAGCAAAAGAGAGGGCTCCTGTTGAGTCATCTCCCCTCCGGAGGTTTCTCCTCTCTGCTCCTCTCTCAGCTCCAAGACCCGTTCTGCAACGGGTCCTGGCTCAGGAGCCGCCTGAGACTCGGCAGGAACCGCGTCCACTTTTTTCGTCCTCTCCTCTGGGTCAAAGAGTACGATGACAGTTGGGGTGGGGGTGGCAGGGGCGATAGGGGCGGATGACTCCCTAACCCTTGGAGCCATCTTCAATTTTTTCGAAGGTCGAGCCTTTAACAGAAGTACCGACCTTGGAGGAGCCTTCACTTTGAAAGTTGGTCTCAAAAGGGGGCGAGCTTCAGCCATATTTGTGTCAGACAAAGCGCGGAGTTAGAAAAAATTCAAGAGAAATACATCAGAGTAATTAGAAGATACCTGTCACAGACAAGTCTAAGCCTGAGAGAAAAAGACGCTCTGGTTGAAGAAGATTCTTTCAAAACCGATCTTCCGGACTTAGCGCCCACAGTTCCTTAATCTGAGTTAAAGCGTTGGCCCCTAACTTTGGTCTCTTCTTAGAAATATCTGCAAAATGCATTCAGTCAGCCTAAAAAATAACAAGATGAGAAAAGATAGGGAAAAGGCACGCCGAGTCACCTGCTTAACAGAATGCCCGAGGAATGCGAGGCTCAAAGAACCCAGGCTCGGCAGTCTCCCAGTGACCGCAAGCCCAGAACCACCTTTTTCTCCAGTGCTTGTTGGAGGTAGGAGGTAGGAGGGTCGGTTATCAAAGAGCCGCCCTTATTTCGCCAAGCACTCAAAAAGTATGAGCCGGGTTGCTGAGTGTTTGGCCATACTTAGTACAGATAAAGGAACTCGTTAATGGTCAGTGGAGGTTATTTAGCCTCAGCCCACAACACTACACATCCGAACAAGTTCCTCCACCCATTTGAAACTATCTTCCCGGGAGCAATTATAAGTCGGGAAAGGAAATCCCGAGCAACGGGTTTGAGGGGCAGACGTAAGCCGCATTGCATGGTGACTTGAAAAATCGTGACCATCCACGGAGGAGGATGGTCAGGCAATTCACTCGAGAGGGGGAGGGGAAGAATCATAGAGTTGGAGAGATGGTATCCGACTTAAATTCTATCTAAGTCCGTCCTAGTCAAAACCGAAGGGACTAGGCCTCTCTGATCGTCTCTGACACTCCCTCCCTCAGTAGCCTCTCCTTCTTCATCGGCCGACTCAACGGCCCGAGCCGATCTCCTAAGAGGAACCAACTCAGTAGTTCCCTCAAATTCTTCCTCCTCTTCTTTCAGGTCATTCCCAGGGAAATGAGGGGTAGGTCTGCCAGGAGCATGTATCAGGCCAGAAGGACCTACTAGAGCAGGCATTCCGCTGAAGTTCTAGTCAGTCTCTCAGAGAATCGAAAAGCCTCATTGATTCTAATCGCCATCTTCGTCAACAACGAAGGCGATTCCGAGACATTCCAGAGATGTCTCGTTTTGTCTTCGTCACCGGAAATTCCTTCCCGAGGACTTGAAAAATGCATTACCATTAAAAGGTGAAAAATAAAGGAAGGGATAGGAAACTCATTGGAGAGGCAAAAAGTGCAAACTGTTGGTGAAATAAGGAAGAAAAAAGGGACGAAAATAAGGGAGAAAATGGCGGAATGTGAGGATAGGCAGGAGAAAGGAGAAGAAGATGAAAACGAGAGGAGGAGAGAACGCACGGAAGTGGGAAATGAATCCTGCTCCTCCCTTTTATAGCCCTGCCACATGGCAGGAGCATATAAGGAGGAGTCGAATAGATGCTTGCTTCGACTCCCCCGTCCGATGCGTGACGCACGCCGACTGACGTAAGTAACGCCTTCACCACGTGTCCCATGTTCATACGCATACGAAACATCTTGACGGCTGTCCGCTTATGTGACCTCGAGCAACAAACCAATGCGCATGAAAGACGATACACCAAGTATTAACTGCTCCATCATAACCTCGGTCCCGAATGCAAGTTGACCTAGAGACTCATTACTCCTTAAGTATTGGCATAGCTGATACAAGGAGTAAGGGGGCTTACTGATAGGGAAAAAATATGACAAGTCCAGAGTCTCGATTATGGAATGGACCAAGTATACTGACACTGCACAAGAGAGTAGGTCGGACCAAGACAGTGTAAAAGCCTAAAGGAGAGACTCATCTCGGATTTGTGAGAGACGGATCCCAACCGAGGCAGGAAGAGTCAAGAGCCACGGCAAGACATATAAGACACAAAAAGTTGACTCAGCCAACAAGGCAGCAATGTCTGAAGAGGCCGGTTAAGGCCTAAAAGGCTAAAAGTCATCTGATCGACTATATAATCGACCCACATAGGTCGGTTAGTGTGGGCTATCGGACTAAGGAAGGACATCGGCTACAAACCGACTCTGTTTCATCCGACAGTATGCAAAAAGTCTCATCCTTGTAGCCAGCCAAGAGTGATTTGATATCAGGGTCAATTGAGGCCGAGCCAAGCAAGGGAGAGATGGTGTAATCCTAAATACCATCCCGAAGATCTCATAAAAGGATTCCCAACCCCGACAATCTTAGGATCGGGAAACATCCGTAAACAGATGGCAACTAAATCAAATTTTCTAGAAATCAGGAAGAAAATCCCTTCATGCTGGGACCTCTCACTCCTATAAAAGCAGGAGTTTATGGGACTAAAAGGTACGTAGAAAAATACTTTCAAAAATACTTTTCTATTTCATTACTGACTTAAACATCAGAGGTTCCCTAGCTCTAGCTAGGCTCCTTCTATCTTGAATCATTGTGCAGGTGAGACGGCGCATCAAGTTTTTCGCATCAACAATATTCAATCGAGTTTGGAGGTTTCACTGTCCGGCGTGGCATAGCACCTGCCTCTCCCGTTCTCTCTTTTGTTTTGCTAACACGTGCTCCGTACTTTGTCTTCGGACCGTTTTTCATGTTTCTATTGCTTTCGGTGCCTCTGAAGGGCAAGGCCATCTCTCTCTAGCATTTGCTAACGTGCGCCACTTTGGTTCTCTCTACTCATTTGGCTGTTAATTATTCTAGAATTCGATAACGTGCGTCGTTCTCTTAATTTTGTTCCTTCTTGCTCGATCTTCTATCGGGGTTACGCCCCGTGGGTTTTCTTATCGGTTTCTCTAACCTGCGCCGAATCATGAAATTGATATACCTTTTTTCCTACGTTTCACTGCATCATGGGTTGCGTTCCTTGCGATACGTTGATTTCGTTCCGAGTTTTGTCTTTTCCACGTAGGATTTCTAGATCTGGAAACGGATTGGCTACTCCCCCTGCCACAGCTCCGTGGCTGGTGGTCGGTACTCTATCGGCCCCAGCATGATGTATGTGTTTCATCCATTCTGTTCATCCAGTTTTACATATCATTTTATAGCTTGATCCTAAAAATGAGAGGGATATAAATCTCAGGTGGGCCACACCACATGAAAACAATAGTGATTGGATATCAACTATTAAAATCCTCCTAAGACCCCCTATACTGTTTATTTGACATCCAATCTGTTGATTAGGTCATGCAGGCCCAGATGAAGAGAAAAAAGCAAAGGTCATCTTGATCCAAAACTTTTATAGCCCCTAAAATAATTTTAATGGTCGACCCTCATTTAACATTGTTTCTGTAATGTGGTCCATTTAGATATACCTCATTTTTGGACTCTTACCGTAAAATGATCTTTAAAGATAGATGGACGGCATGGATGAAACACTACATCATGGTTGGGCTCACATAGCACCGACCACCAGCCATTGGTTGGTGTCCGGGGGAGTAGGCTAGATAGATCTCGGGTTTCGATATGGGGGCCGTTTAGCGACGCCTTGGTTACCCATTTTCCTGTTGGACGCGGATTGCGTCCTACCCCCACCAGGACGGATTATCGTCCGGGCAGGGCTCGGTGGGGCCCACCGTGATGTACGTTATTTTATCCACACTGTTCATCATTTTCCTCGTATCATTTAAAGACATTATGCAAAAAAAAAAAAAAAAGAGGCAGGTCCAGGGCTCAACTGAACCACAAAGTGGGGATTGAACGTCCACCATTAAAAATTTCTTGAGAGCTGGAGAAGTTTCGGATCAAGCTGGTATTTGTGTTTCACTTAATCAACGTCTACAGGACCTTATGAATAGGTTGGATGGTAAATAAACATCACAGTGGCCCTTAGAAAGGTTTCAACAGTGAATGTCATTATCACTGTAGCTTTCTTTGGTGTGGTCCACTGGATCTTCGGAACTGCCTAATTTTTAGAATCAATTCTTAGAATGATACGAAAAAAGCAATGAACGGCGCGGATAAAAAAATATTACATCACGGTGGGCCCCACAAAGCCCTGCACAGACAGATTACCGTCCAGGCGGGGGTAGGACGTAATCCGCGTCCTTTCCTGTTACCGTCGCTAACGTGCGCCGGTTTATGTTTTCTGCTATTTTCGCGTGCTCTGCTAAAATCCGCCGGCCCGAATTTCACGTGGAGACGAGAGAGTTCCCATGCTTCTGTGTCTATCTACTGGTTTTCGTCTCTTTGTTTGATTTTTGGGCTATTTTATTTTTATGTCTTTCTTTTCTCCGTTCTCGTTGAAGGCTTGATGTTTCGTCTCTTTGTTTGATTGTTGGGCTATTTTATTTTTATGTCTTTCTTTTCTCCGTTCTCGTTGAAGGCTTGATGTTAACGCGCGCGCACGGTGCAGGTGCTGGGGTACGGATGGGCGGGACTGCTGCGGAAGTATGTGGTGGAGCCGGCCCACTTGTGGTGGCCCGGCACTCTCGTTAAAGTGTCGCTATTCCGGTACGTTATAACAGAAAATATTTATACTCTGGCGGAGGGTGATGGATAATTCGCAGCTACGTACAAATTACTTAAGATTGCCCACGTGGCATACAGGTAGTCAAATTAAACGGTTCAAATTAGATGTATCATGAACAAACAATTAAGCTTACCTGACACTGACGTCTTGGTATCGATCCCTATGGGGTGGCTAACAGTGAAGTGTGAACTGAGAGTGGGGTGTACTTACGAGCTAACAACAAAATAAAAATAAAAATTAAGTTTACCTGACTATCGGATTGGTAGACATTCAGTGGACGGTTAAAAATGAAAAACATCCAACGGTCTTGTTTCTACCAACAAGTGTCCACGAACCAGAGGATAGGATTGTTCAACCAAGCTGATATTTAGACTACGTTCTGGATATAGTGGCCTGCACAATATAGACGGTTTGATTTGAGTTAGTATATGCCTCGTGTACAATTTACAAGTGCCTGCGTATCAAGCGTCAAATGCAGCCAGAGTATCATATAACTCCTCTTTGTATTTCATGCGTTGGAATCCTATGATAGTTCACAACCATTGAAAAGCGCCTTCCCATCTGCGCATCATAGTTATACGGAAATGTAGACCGTCCAAATACTTATTAAATTGTGGCAAAAAAAAAAAAAAAAAGGTGAAGTAATATTGACTATCTGATTTTGCAATTAGAATTTGGAACGTCACTATTTAAGTTTAACCATTTATTTGAAATCCATCAATTAGACGGTTTGGATTTCTTGTGTGATTTCAGAGGCCTCTCCCGATTCAACGGCATAGATAACCGTACATGGGTCCACGTGTGAGGATAATGGGTCGCCACCCCTTCCAGTGACGTTATTTGGCTAGTGACCCTGCACCATGCAGCTAGCTGTGGAAAAGGTCCGTGGGCCCCACTAATGATGCATGTGCTTTATCTATGCTCATCCATTTTGCCAGCTCATTTGTTGGTTCAGGCACTAAAATGAGGTAGATCCAAAACTAATGGACCATACTGGAGAAAACAGTGGGGATTGATTGCCAACAGTTCAAAACTTATTGGGCCCGAAACGTTTATTTGCCATCTAACTTGTGTATAAAGTCAGGTAATCCCGGTGAAGAGAGAATACAAATATCAGCTTGATCCAAAGCTTCTGTTGCCTCTGATAAGTTTTCATTAAAAGGCATTGAATCCCCACCCTCTCCTGTGGTGTGGTCAAATTGAGCCTTGGATCTGATTCATTTTTCGGCTCATGCCCTGAAATGATCAGGTAAATAGATGGACGCATGCATACAACACATATATCATGGTGGGTCCACAAAACTTTCAAGACGCTATTGTAAGGTGTCACCGGCAATCCGCATCCCATTTCCGGAACATTGGTGAACTATCCGAAGAGTAGTCTCTCAATGGGTCGTTTGTTGATCAGTTGGAGAATGAAAGAGACAGTTTCGGTGCCGTGAATTTTTTATCGGGAAATTCTCTTGCGTTGGTTAAAAAACGCAAAGATTACCGTCCGTCACGTGAACGAGATCCCAACCGATTCGTTTGGTAGGCGACGTTGGACATTCCAGAGCTCAAAAACGTCACGGAACGTTTGATCACCGAACTGACTTTTGACGTTTGTTTTTTTAGGGGATCTTTTGGTTTCTACCTGCAGACGTCCGATCAAATGGTTAGCTTACGATCATTGATCAATGCAAATTTGCGGCAGTCTATATGGTTTGGGGCCCACCTGATTATCAATCCGTGACTCAACTGCATTTTGACGTATTACTTTCCGAGTATTTCTTTTTAGGGAAGGTAGGATTGGGAGTTGCATTTTCTCGAGTATTTTAAAGGGGGCCTCTGCCCCACTTGCAAGAGTGTACCAACTTTACGCTTTCATTGCCGACCTTTTGACTCACCGAGCTTGATTTCCCTCCATCGTGACTCACGATCTCAGCACGTGTTGCTTGCTAGGACCTACATACTGAGATTGTCCAATGATCGGACTGGCCCATGTTTAGTATTCTATCATTAAAGGCCACCTTAAGAAAATTAGCTTGAACTAATGATTCTGTCCATCAAATCTGCATCTTAAAATTTAGAACATTGAAAATAATCTTCAATGGCTCAGATTCAACTCAAAACATTAAAGGCCAAGATCATCACCAAGGCCTACTTATGGGATCATAGTTTATTTATGAGATTACCTAGGCGTGGACTGTTTGAATCTTTGAATAATCAGACTGTCTCAGCATGTGGGCCCAGAGGGGCGACGCACGAGTTGAACCAGGGACTTAGAAATGAGCAAGCTTATTTGATTATCTCACCATGGTATTTGTGCACATTTATTGGATGGTTAAAAATAAAAATTATCCAACAAATAAGTGTCCATGGATAAGTGGTTAGGATTCTTCAACCAATCGGACTTTAGGGCTCTGATCTAGCGTCTTCCACACTTTATTCAGTTCAATTGAGTTACGGATGTAGCGTGTACAATCCCTGAGAACCTGCATATCTGGGAACCTACTTTGTCAGAGTATCAAATAACAACCCTTATATGTGTGTGTGTGTGTGTTTTGGGAGGGGAGGGGGAAGGTACTATGCGCTCGACCTCACGATAAGCTCCCATGAGGTTGAGCTGTGTGGGCCCCACCGTGATGCATGTTGACTATCAACACCGGGCATTTGATGGGTCCCCTTTAAATTATGAGATATTCCAAAAATCATCCGTGTACGAGTGGGGGTTGGGGGGAAGGTACTATGCGCTCCACCTCACGATAAGCTCCCATGAGGTTGAGCTGTGTGGGCCCCACCGTGATGCATGTTGACTATCAACACCGTGCATTTGATGGGTCCCCTTTAAATTATGAGATATCTCAAAAATCATCTGTGTACGGAACTCAGGTGGGCCATACCATCTAAAATCATGTGAATAGACAGTTAAAACATATAAAAGCACTTGGTGGGGCCCACCTGAAATTTTTATGCATCTGAAACTTGGTCTGAACCCTCATCCAAGTAGGACACACATAATGGATGGGCTGGATTTTCAAACCACATCTCGGTGGGCCCAAAAAATGATTATGAATGCTTTAATGGTGCACAGCCCCTCTCCACTTCTGTATGTGGTGTGGCCCACAAAAGTCATGGATTGACTTGATTTTTGAGACCTAGACCATGATGGAATGGTTCATTTGACTGATGGGGTAGATGTTCGAAACGCATCACGGTGGGGCCCACACAGCTCGACCTCATGGGACGGACTAGTGAGGTCGAGAGCATAGTACCTTTTCCCTGTATACATGTTTGCAATGGTAAAATAAAGATTTTGATGGTTTAACACTCTTGGGAATGACATTTTTAGCTGTTGGTATTGTTTGTATAGACACATACAGCTGGCAGGATAGACTGGTTCACTGTACAGCAGTATGGTAGATAGAAGCATATATATATATATATATATATATATATATATATATATATATATGCTAATTTTACACATTCCTCTTGTGTGTATCTACCTATATGCATGTGTGTGTGGTCCATACATTATGTGTGTCCCACTTGGATGAGGGGTCATACTAAGTTTCAGAGGCATTCAAATTTTAGGTGAGCCCTACCAAGTACTTTTATATATTTTAGGCCTGCCTTTGACATGATTTTAAGTGGTATGACCCACCTAGTTCCTTATAGGGCTGATTTTTAGGATATCCAGTAATTTAAAGGGACCAATCAAATGCAGGGAAATGGTTCTATGCCGTTGAGCTCATGGAAACTTCCCATGAGGTCAAGTTATGTGGGCCCCACCATGATGTGTGTCAAACATCAACACCATGAATTTGATGGGTCTCCTTTAAATCATGAGATATCCCAAAAATCATCCGTATAAGGAACTCACGTGGGCCATACCATTTAAAATCATGTCAAGGCATGCTTAAAACATATAAAAGTACTTGGTGGGGCCGACCTAAAATTTTCATGCATCTGAAACTTCGTATGATCCCTCATCCAAGTGGGACGAACATAATGAATGGATTGGATTTGTGAACCACATCTCGGTGGGACCAACAAATGATTATGAATGTTTTAATGGGAGGATAATCCCTCTTAACTTTTGTATGTGGTGTGACCCACAAAAGTCATAGATTGACTTGATTTTTAAGCCCGAAGCCCACCATGGAATGGTGCATCTGACTGATGGGGTAGATGTTTGGCACACATCACAGTGCGGCCCACACAGCTCAACCTCATGGGAAGTTCCCATGAGCTCAGCTATATATATATATATATATATATATATATATATATATATATATATATATATATATATATATATATATATATATATATATCTCAATGGAATAGAGACAGTTTTCCATTATAGTTCCTGTAGTTACCATTGTATCAGGGTTATAGGTTTATCCGGTGACCAGTAGATTTGAGGTTCCCGCATGCTTTCTCCACACTACTATGAGAAGTTCCTATCTCTTGAGCAGTGTAACAAGTGGTGGTTTAAATGTTGGTATTCACCATTGCATGAGGTTCCCATCTATTGAGGAGTGTAACAAATGGTGGACCGTTCCAAAACATGTCCAAATCCTGCCCATGAGACTAAGACCTGAGTCCATGTCCCATCCAGTCCGTGACTAAGCAATGGGCCGGGATGGGCCTTCATCCAGAGTTAAATCACCTATAGCCGGTCGCAAAGATCACCTGAGGAAGAAGCAGGGCTATCCACTCTTATCAATGGATACTCAAAGGTTGATCTTTATGGGTGGGCCTATCTTCCTAGGTGAGATGTCCCACGCTTGTGACATGATTGGCAAAAGGAGGTAGCATGCTGCTGGCTGTAGGTGATCGTTTCAGCAAGTTGGTAGGACCAGTGATCATTTCTGAAAGATGTTCTACACAGTCAAAGCTTATGCATACGAAGCATAGATGTCCTACACGGTCAAAGCATAGCTTTGTATGGGGCATAGTTTTCAAGAGTTGGCCTTTTTACAACTTTCAAGGATTACCCTTGAAAGCTAAATGCTTTGTCCGCATAGAACTTTGACCGTGCAGGACACCGTTTCTGCAGAAACTTTTTAAAATCTTTCAGTTGACCAAGTTGTTAGGACCAGTGACTCAAATATTGGTATCAAGCCTAAAACTTCAAGATGTGTTGAAAGAATGTGATTACATACTTAAAATTCAAAAGGTGACAAAAAGTGTTTACACAATGAATTTCCGTTGTATGGAATCCTGAACTGTGCAATGTTTGATAAAAGTATATAAACAAGATTCCTCCAAGCAAATTTGGGAGAAAATAAATTTGTATTAGGTTTTTGGTTTTTTTTTTTTTTCATTTCTTTTTGACTTTCCACTAGAAAATATATCGCAATGTATCACTTTTGAATTTTCCACTAGGAAGTATATTGCAATGTGTTGCGTGAACCGGGGAAACATGAGAATTTTATGAAGTTTTGGCAAAATACCAGTGTATTAGGGGAATTTAATAACTTTCCCCATATATCATACTACGTCGGCCAATACTGTCAATATTTAAGTCATTGGGTAGAACTATTAGTTTCACCAATATGTCGTGGTATAGCAACCTTTTACATGATAGGCATTTAAGCAAGAGGCCACAGGTTCCTAAGTTTTTGTCAGCTTATTTTAAGAGCTAGTTGTCTGCGTGTAAAAAGTTATTCACTTCTGTGTTAATTCACATGAATATCATTTGCTTATACACTATTGCTTGTGTGGGGCCACCAAATGGCATGGATGCCATCCAAACCATGCATTAAGTGATCCCAAGCCTATCCAATATATAATTAAGTGGGCCCTACTATATAGAAAGCAATTGACATCTAAAAAATCTCCACATTTACATGGTGGTCCATGTGATGGTTGGATCAACCTGATTTTGGCCTTCCAACTTTCACGGTGGGGAAACCCTGCTGGACAGATATGATTCTGTACACACACTATGGTCCGCCATGCTCGAGCTTGTAGAATAAACTTATCCTGCCAGGGCTCAAAGAAGATCATGCTACTTTTTTAAAAAATAAAAATAAAAATTCTTTTTAACTAACCAGCTTCTATAATCAACGAATATGCTGGATAATTCCTTTAAAAAATGAGGATATGACTCATAGGAGGCATACTAACTCTACCCACTCCTCACAAGTGAGATTTGGTTTGCCCAATGGGTGGATTCCATTGTGTAAGTGTCCGGGTCTGAGAATATAGCCAATCAACGAATCAGATAGGCTCCCATACATGTATCAAATGCACTAGTATTGTTGGATGGCTGTTTTCTTGGACCACCAAACACACAATGAAGCCTGCCTTATGGATGGCTTGGATCTCCCATCTGTTCCAGGCTGGCATGTCTCGCAGTTTCTGGCTCACAAAAGTAGAATTAGTAAAATCTCTGCTCAGAATAGTAATAGCCCGTGCTTTATAGTATCCTGATTAAATACCAGTGATCAGATAATGGGCCTACCACCCAATAAGAAGCTGGAGGCCCTCAGTTCCGTACTCTTTTTTTTTTTTTTTGGGCTTGACCCATGGTCTGAACTTGAGAGGTCCCACCGCACATACCGCATACACACCTTGATCAATACAGACACCGTATACTGGACAACTCAATAGTTATGAGGATACCAACGGCTAATCCGGATTCAATTTGAATTTTCAGGGCCTTACACGAGAAGGAGGAGCAGCGCATGTCGCGTGCAAAGTTCTACCTCATCGCCCTCATCTGCAGCTTCAGTTGGTACGTGATGCCTGGTTACCTCTTCCCGACCCTGACGAATATCTCATGGCTCTGCTGGGCCTTCTCCAAGTCAGTCACCGCCCAGCAGCTAGGATCTGGAATGCGGGGCCTGGGCCTCGGTGCATTCACGCTCGACTGGTCCGCAGTCGCCGCCTTCATGTTCAGTCCTCTGATCTGCCCCTTCTTTGTCATTGCCAATGTCTACATTGGCTTCGTTTTGATGATGTACATTGCGATCCCTGTGGCTTATTGGGCACTCGACCTGTACAATGCAAAGACATTTCCGTTGTTCTCGTCGAACTTGTTCACCGCCACCGGCCAATATTATAACATATCAGCTATAGTCAACAACAAATTCGAGATGGATATGCCTGCATACAACGATCAGGGACGGATTCATCTGAGCATGTTCTTCGCTCTGACTTACGGGTTTGGTTTTGCCACCATCGCATCCACGCTTACACATGTTGCCCTTTTTAATGGAAGGTATGTGGTTGATTTTAATTATTCTTATTCTTCTTATTATTATTATTATAGTTGTTGTGGGATGCAAATGCTCTACTTGAATTCAGGATGGGAGCTGATTACTTCGGTTTTACATGAAAGGATTTCTTCCATTTATTCTTTCCTGTTTTGACAGGTGGTTGAGTCTGGTGACCTTTGCCTAATGAACTTCAAACTGCTGTAAAACGTACTAAATTTCCATCCTACCTTTGGTTTTGGTTGTCCAAATTGTATACTTCAAACTTTAGTTGAGAGAAAGGGTCAGTATAGGTAGTGTTAGGAAGTACCTAAACTAACTTTTGTTTGAATCAATTGGTGGCATGACTTCATTTTGAGCTGATGAAGCCTGGGGATTGTGCTAAATAAATAAATAAAAGAAACTCGAATGGTTGGATCATCTTCTCTGCTTTCCTATCCCATAGATAAAATTTACTTCGTTACTACTTGAAAGGAACTTAACCAAAAAAAAAAAGAAAGCAGAAAAGAAAAGAAAAGAAATTCTTAAGGTGGAAAATACAAGAGAAACCAGAAACAGAACTATAAGAAAATTCCTCGAACACCTAAAAATGAGTGACCCCCTCATCACTTTAACTCACACAGGAGACTGTCGGAAAGCCCCAGAGAATTACAACAAGAAGGATAATTGAAAGGATGATGTCATACTTCCAGACATGCCTTTATGCTTTATAATAGAAGAGAGTCAAGAGAAGGACAAATCTAAGCCACTAAACCACCCATTTTTACATACACACACACACACAAGTAAATAAATAAATAAATAAAGTTTTTGAGCTCTGCTTCCTCAGCAATTTCTTACAGTATTAACAGTCGTGTGTGAAATTCTACTATAAAATGAAGATCATACGTGCAGGGGGGTTTATGAACGTTTTCGAGCTTCCTATAAAGGCAAGGAAGACATCCACACCAGGTTGATGAGGAAGTACAAGGACATACCGGAATGGTGGTTCTACCTGTTGCTGGTGGTGACTGTTGGAATCTCTCTTATCATGTGCACTGTCCTGAAAGACCAGGTTCAATTGCCATGGTGGGGTCTCCTATTCGCCTGTGCCTTTGCCTTTATTTTCACTCTTCCCATCAGCATTATAACTGCCACTACAAATCAGGTACAGAGAGTCATATCCTCTTTCCTTCTCTTTCTTTTATTCCATTTGCACCCAAAAACCAAACCCGGCCTATGTTGGAGGTGCCTTCAATAGTGTATCAAAAAAACCTCAAGATCGAAAAAGAGGACTTGAATAGCTGATGCTACTGCAATTTATATTATCACAACAATATCCTAAAGTTCTAATATATATCAATACTCATAAGATAATTCTGACATTTCATTTATTGCCATAAATTCCAGTGCATGAATGTGTCACAAAGGAGTCCTTAAAAATACCAGGATAGTTTTGGATGCTCTTGTATTTATTGGTACCTTCAATTTTCAGACGCCAGGGCTGAACGTCATCACAGAATACATCATGGGTTTGATACTACCAGGAAGGCCAATAGCCAATGTCTGCTTCAAAGTGTATGGGTATATAAGCATGACACAGTCCATCGCCTTCCTTTCTGATTTCAAGCTTGGACACTACATGAAGATCCCGCCAAGATCAATGTTCCTAGTTCAGGTATTTTTTCCTCCATTCAACCTTCAATAACAGTATAAGGCATTTAGAAAAGAAACAGGGGAATCAAGCAGAGAATGTTAAGATGCTCATATGGTAAACCTTACTTTTGGATTAGCAGTTGAACATTTGAATAATGGTTGCCAACATGAATTTAGTAAATTGTAAGTAACAGCTAGCTATGATTTGAGAAATAATGAAGGCCAGTGTATATTACTTATCCAATTTGTGCCAGTATTTGTGTGAGGACCGGCCATTCATCATGTAGGCCCCACCATGTATATGCTGTGGCCCGAAAATCAGGCTACTCTGCTCATCATGTGGGCCTCATTCATTTGGATGGTAAAAAGGAATAGATGAACAGTCCACATTTCACCTCTGTATGTGCCCACCTGATGAATGGCATTAGTTTCACTCAGAGACAAAAGGTCCACATTTTGTGTTATCCTATAGTATCTGTAATAAATGTATAAGAACTAAACCAGTTAAATTACATGTTTGCAAGTATTTTGTATTGGGTCTCTCCTTTTTGTTATTTCATTTTCTAATTGGTCTTTTCTATCAGTTGGTCGCCACCATTATAGCTGGAACAATCAATCTCTCAGTGGCAATGTGGCTGCTCAACTCTATTGAGAACATATGCCACGATGAACTCCTGCCCCCAAACAGTCCTTGGACATGCCCGAATGACCGTGTCTTCTTCGACGCATCTGTTATCTGGGGTCTAGTGGGACCCAAACGGATATTTGGCTCTCTCGGAAACTATGCTGCCCTCAACTGGTTCTTCCTTGGTGGTGCACTGGGGCCATTTTTTGTATGGCTCTTACATAAAGCATTCCCCAAGCAGACTTGGATCCCACTGATAAATCTCCCCATCCTTTTGGGAGCGACGGCCTCCATGCCGCCAGCAACTGCATTGAACTACAACTCGTGGGCCTTGGTTGGAACAATATTCAACTTCTTCATTTTCAGGTATCGGAAGAAATGGTGGCAGAGATACAACTACGTTCTTTCGGCAGCGCTGGATGCTGGCGTGGCATTCATGGGTGTGCTTCTATTCTTTACTTTGACCATGGAGAACAGAAGTATCGTTTGGTGGGGTACAGGTGGTGAGCATTGTAATCTTGCCAAGTGTCCTACAGCCAAAGGGATACAGGTTGATGGGTGTCCAGCTTTCTGACTTCTCTCTCAATATGTTTGCATGGTGAGGCTATACCTTGTTACAGTAGCATTTTTAGGCTGCGTTTGGATGCGGTATTAAATTGCAATGATGTCTTGAAATGCTAAGGTGACTGTGGTTTGGTCACTTCCTTTCTATTTTACTAAGTACTGCAATTCAATTCAATAGAGCATTGCATCTAAACGCCGACTTGGTTCTTTTCAGGCTTCACTACTTGAAAGAAAATACAAGGCCTTGAGATTGACTTTGTTGTAGAAAAACAAAGAGAAAGAAGGTGGTTGATACATGTGGTTTGGAAGTGAAAAGAGAAAGCTGGGAGGATGTTAGGTGTTTGATAAATGGCGTTGAAAATATCGAAGTCTTATCTTTGTGTCTATGTACTGCACGTTGTTATATATTGGAAAGATCAAAGTCTTATCTTTGTAATCTATGTACTGCACGTTGTTATACATTGGACAGCTCAGATCAAAATGAAATCAGTGCTGTTCTTTTATGATGATTCTTTGTTTGTTTGGAGTCCGCACTAAGAGGCAATTGCTAGTGTGTCCAGCTATGTTTACCCCCATGACACATCGTATTCACCGCATGTGCTAACCCAGGGGAGGATGTGATGAGGTCAATCAATGTCTTCCTCGGTCAATAAATGCCTTGATTTCGTAAGATGCTCTTAAATCCAAGATAAAAAAATCTTGAATTCATAGGAAGAAATAAAATTTCTAAGAACTTTTTTTAAAAAAAAATTAATTGAACGATTTGATTGAATAATAAAAATGAATTTAACATCCTTTAAATAACCCTAAACAATTCCTAAAAATATAATTAAAGAGTTCTAATTAAATAATGAAACAAATTATAAAAAAACGTGTAAATTTTTGTTGTTTGTCGTCCTATCAAGTCGATAGGTTAAAGCAACAAAAAAGTGTCCACAAATTTAAATAAAAAATTCTATGATTTTTGACATGAGGACTATATCTGTCGACCTGTCAAACTAGATTTTGAACTGTTTAAACTGACAGAAATTAGCTAGCAAGCAATCTGGAACAATATTTCGACCTGCCTAAACTGATAGAAATCAGCCAGTAAGCAATTTGAAATTTCTGGTAGAATTTCAATCGGTCAACCACAAAAGTTGACTGGTCTAACTATGATAAATTTTTGTCAATTTCTCTTTAGGCTTCTTTTAGTTCATGTGTGTTAGGGACATGCTTGATTCATGTCCCACATTAGATCCCTCTACTTGAAAAAAATTCGTCCTTGAGTTTAGTTTATGATACGTGTTCAACTTTCTCAAGTTCTTTAACGGAATTAATTTACAATACATATTCAACTTTGAGTGCCGACATTTATTAATATCTTCTTTGTACTTTGCAGTAGGCGTCTCTAATATATCATGGACATTGACATAAATAGTTACTACCTGAACTGTCATATTCTTCACCACAACACTCATTCCTGATAATTTAGGCAATGTAAACAAGTTGAGTGCATGTTTAGGAACTCGAGCATATATAACCTCAAATTGTGCCTGGTCGGTAGATTGATTCCTCGTATTATTGAAAACAAACTCAACCTGAGAAAAACCAATCTCTTGTATAGGGGATAATTCATCAGGAAGTTTGGTGCACACAATCGTCGACTTGATCTCCTGCAATACTGGCTTTACATCTTTTAGAATATTCACAGACTTCTCATCCACTTCCTTTGCCACTATCGCTTTTGTCTCTTAGAGTGTTTGACAAGATCCAGTTCATTTACGAGATTATACTCACTTGCTTTAGAAGTATTGGGTTGATTTTTCATCTCCACAGTGACCACACATACGCCACTAATGAATCTGGCAACCTATCGCGACTTTGTTTCGACTAGGTCACCCCTTGTCGACAAACAAGGGGATTTCTCTGCATTACCCCTCACCTAGCTATTGTCGCCTCTCGCCGACAAGCAATGAGATTTCTCTAAATAATCCCTTACCAATCGACTATCTTTGGTATTGTTGGAGTAATACCTAATCATAATTATTGGGGAAGAATCGTGTGCACAACAACTGCATCATCAATGGCCACGAGCGGATTGGCACTTGCTCCCATCAAACTGAATCTCCACACTTAAACTTCTAAGTCATAAGTCTAACCTTCTTCTCTTCAAATATGTCTACGTACTTGAAGAAATATTCGACTTCGAGTAGTCAATCAAGGATATGGAGTTGGCTGTTGAAAGTAGGAAGATTGACTTTCATATTGAATTCTTAATTCGTCTGATCTACCCTATTAATGCCTTGTTCAGGATGTTGGAGAATCATGTCACTAGATCCCACCTTCTTGGGTGCGATTATGTGATTCATTGCCGGCATCGCCCTACGATCAGGGTGATTATGAATTTCTGCGCCTACTAGGGCAGATTACCGCCATGAATACGGAGTTACCCTAAGGCCTCCATCATGAAATCAATGACAGCCTGCAGCCCTTGCATGACTTGTCGATTCTCTCACTACGCTACTTCGAAAGCCGCCGCCGTTAAAGGAAAATTCACTGGAGCACCGTCTGTAGGAATGTTACCCGACCCAGCTGAGGGTCAAATATTGCATATTAAACCCTAGTTATTACCTACATTTATGAACATGATACTATTTAACAGCCTATTTTATTTATATTTGTGCTGCAAGGTGACTTTAGGAGCTTAGACTGAAAAAGGATGCTAAATGCATGGATTTGACACACTGGAATCACCAAGGAAAGGGAAGGACCCCAGATGACCGAGATCAATGGACATACACACCAGAAATCTGAGGAAACCGAGAAACTGAAGCTCAAGTTACCTGAAAGTCAGCCAGAATGAATGATCACAGGGTTCCCACCATCCGCTCGGCTCGAAACTTCATATATGACCTGAAGACCTTAAATTAATCATACACATCAAATTTGAGCCATTGGATCCCTGTGAAAGTGGCCTAACGGATAAATCATACCATAAAATGTTGATATGAGGCACACCTGATAACTGGATATGCTTCAATTTTGGTCTCAACCCCTTAAATTAAATAAGGAAAGGGATAGATAGAGCAGATTTACCATAAGAATTACGACCGGACCTGATTTGGGTTGCATGTGTGTATATCACACGTACACGCGCGCAACACTGGATCACAAATCCAGTCAAAGCACCAAGACCCGAGCTCTCCTTCTTAAAAGCGGATTTCTGCCAGCGTTCTCAAGCCGTCCGACCATTTTTTGATAGTGTGGCCCACCCATCATCCAAATGGATGATTTGAACCATCCATTCACTCAAGGGGGTAGCCACAACCATCTCCTAGCTTTCCTTTTTGGCCCATGCACATATACGTACGTGGATCGTGATTAAACTCAAGATTAATGATGAAATGAAGAGTCTTGTGGGCCACACATAAAATCAATACAATCTCACTATTCCCGAAATTTTTTCGCCAGAAATTCAATGTACGGTGTGGATTTCTCAACCGATGTGAATTATGGGCCCCGCCAGTAGCACAGCGAAAGAAATCCGCTTTTCTCTCTGTTTACGCAAGAACAGAGCTTGTGGTTTTCCTTTGTGGGCCACCACCGTATACCAACAGTCTAATCCATACCGTCCATCAGGAGCCCACAGAACCTCTCACCCCAGCCTAGGTGACATATTTTAGGAAGTCGCAGAGATCAATCTCCATTCGTCTAAATAGAAGACTGACGGTGCAACGGAAAAGACGGGTGGGACACACCAAATTCGGTCTAAAAATTGTTCAGTTTTACCGGATTTTTAAGGGACATCCAATGAATGGACTGGATTTCTTGATGATTGTCAAGAATGGGCTCCACCAATACATTAGCAAGTTGATTTACGCACTTTATTGTGCGCACGACCTACGAATGGTGTGCGGAAACCTCCACCGACGTTGCTGGTTCTTATAAAAGAAAGACGAGGGAGCGAGAGAGGTACCGAATCTGGGAATCAGTTGCTGAAAAGTTGGACGTTAGAGAGAGAGAGTTTGTTTGAATATTTTATTTGTTTAATTACTGTTTCTTTTTTGTTTATGATTATTTTTGAGAGATTTAATCCCATCATGTTGGGCTAAACCTCTTAGCTAGGGTTAAGAGGTGAAGCTTGTAGCGTGATGGGAAAAATTTTTGCTTGTGTCTTTTGTTTAGATTGAACTGATGTTAATTTTAGTTTAATTAATGAAATGCTTTTAGTTTTTAATGATTTGTTATGTCTGAAATTACAATAGATCTGCGATGGCTCTGGGTATTTTTTTATCCTTTTTATATTTATGACGTCAGGAAGTCCTGTTATTCACCATCGTCTCCTAGACATGATTGGATGACGGTACCCTTCCTAATCTTCATGTATTGTTGATTGGTTGGTAATTAGTTTAATTCTATTGTTTACCTTGTCTCCTGGGTATGGTTGGATGACGGTATCCTTTCTAACCTTCATACATTGTTTATTGATTGGTAATTATTTTAATTTCATTGTTTGGTGATGGAATCCATTCTAATTCATATACCTTTTATCTCTTTAAAACTATATCAAAGAAAATTCAGTTGATTTTCATAGTTACACTCTTCAACTGGATGAAGATGAACTCTAAATCCAGTTGAGTTTTTGATGCAGGCATAAGATCTCTTTGATCTCTATAAGTGGATCCTCTAAATTTCTAGTTTTCTTTCCCTGAATTCTTTAAGTTTTAGATAATTATTTTGTTATTATTGTTTAAATTTCATTTGATTTAGAATTCATCTTATTCTAATTCTAATTCTACTTAATTTCAGATTACGTACAGGTATCAGTCCCTTGGAATTCGACCTCAATCTCACCTGGTTTATTACTATATCACAACCCTGCACTTGGGGAGTGAACAACCCACGTCAAAAGCTATAGATCCATGGAGAAAACCTCCCTCTGATACCAACTGACGTAGAGGAGGACATGATGAGGTCGATCATTGTCTTCCTCGATCGATAAATATCTTGAATTCACAAGGTGCTTTTGAATTCACAAGAGAAAATATCGAATCCACAAAAAAAAATAAAATTTTTAAGAACTTTTTTTTTTAATTAATAGATTTAATTGGATAATAAAAATGAGTTTAACATCATTTAAATAATCCTAAACAAATTCTAAAAATATAATCAAAAAATTCTAATCAAACAAGGAAACAGATTCTAGAAAACATGTAAATTTCCATCATTTGACAAGTCTAAACAATCAAAAATTATCTAGATATTTAAACCAAAAATTATATGATTTTTGACCCGATCTGTCAACCTTTCAAAAAGATTTGTTGACTTGTCTAAATTGACAGAAATCAACCAGCAAGCAATCTAGAACAATATTTCAACCCGTTGAACGGTATTTTAACTTAAACCGACAGAAATCAGCCCACAAGCTATCAAAATTTTATGCAGAATTTCAACCTGTCAAATTATACTAAATTTTTAGCAATTGCTTATCGGGCTTATTCAGGTCTATGTGTATTAGGAAGGTGATTGATCCCCTTCCTCCGGGAGGTGCTAATGTGGCACACTCATTAAATATCCTAAATCTTCATCGTGTAGCCCCCAGTGCTTATTTTAAGTCCTGTAGCCCTGAATTGAAGCCCTGAATATGCAGACAGGCTTGTTGGGTTTTTCATGGAACGGAAATGGGAGGTTCTGATTTCAATCCTTGATTTGCTTTGGGCCCCGGGAAATCTTTTTTATCCGTGCAAGTTGGATCCGATCAAAAAACTCAAGTGGACACAGTGGAAATAGGGGCTCCCCATAGAACTCTGGCTGGTGTCACCGTGTTGTTCATATGCCATCCAATCCGTTCATCAGTCGAGGCCCACTAGGGTGAAGACATAAAGACACATGTTGGTGATTTTTATTTTTGGGGATTTTACAGTAAACTACCTACTTAAATAGAATTTACATTACGTTCCTTTTGTTGGCTCTGTGAGCGGAGGGGTGGCGGCTGGGGCAGGCCCCACCATCATGTTTATGTGAAATCCACCCTAACTGCCAGGTGGGTCACCTCCTTTTAAACCCAGGCCCCAAAGCTTAGTTCCATCTGCGGTTCAGATGGACCACATAATTTGGTAACAATGTACAGAGCGACGATCATCCTTCAAACTATTTCCCTTCGTTTGAATCATGAATAAGCCTAATATTTGGGTTTCATGACTAACTTTTAATATGATATACAATGGTTGGAGTGTATTTCATATAATTATGATGATGGCCATGTAAAAATTAAGGATAAACGGTCTCCTAGCTATTTGATCTAATTTCATATATTGGTGAGTGGATTTTATATACATAACAAATATTCTTATTTTATACAGGGAAATGGTACTATGAGGTGACTTCATGCAAACTTCCCATGAGGTCAGGCTGTATGGGCTCATCGTGATGTGTGTCAAACATCTACCCCATCTGTTAGATGCACCACTCCATGGTGGGCCATGGGATTAAAAATCAAGTCAATCCATGATTTGGGTTGGCCATACCACATACAAAAGTTGAGATACCTTCCCATTAAAACATTCATAGTCATTTATTGGGCCCACAAAGATGTAGTACATAAATCCAGTCCATCCATTGTGTGTCCCACTTGGTTGAGGGGTTAGACCAAGTTTCATCAGCATCCAAAACTCAGATGAGCCCCACCAAGCGCTTTTATATGTTTTAGGCATGTCTTCACATAGTCTTAGATAGTATGGCTCCCTGAGTCTTGTATACACGGCTGATTTTTGAGATATATCGTAACTTAAAAGAGGACCCATCAAATGCATGGTGGTGGGGCCAACTCCTAAGTTTTGGTGTGACATCTAATAATTAGAGTGAATTTCATACAGTAGTCAAAGTGGGCCATGTAAAAGTTAAGGGTGGACGCAATTTCCTCAATAATGGATTTACATACATGTCACGGTGGGCCCTCGAAACCAATGGACGTTGTCAAGAAAAAAAAAAAGGAACAAAAAAAAAAAATGAAAAAAAAAAAAAAGAAAGAGAAGAAGAAAAAAAAGAAAAAGAAAACAAAGATTGAAAAAGGATTTGATGGTACACCACCCTTATAATTTATGGGGCCACCATGATGTGCATGTGAGACCAACTCTTGACAATCAGGTGTGTACTCTCACTTTAGGCCCGAGGATAAAAATATTGAAGCGGAAGTGTGATTCTGTTTGGTGATGCCGAAGGAAAGAATTAGGATGAAGGGGCTTATTTTTACAGGCCCACTATGATCACTAAATGAAATTTACTTCAACCATTAGATGTCGTGCTAAAATTTAGGATCGGAGTTAAAAAAATCAGGCCCATCTATGATTCATTTAGTCCACACTAAGGGTATAATTTTGGTGGATGATTATTGCCTTATACAGTGTCATCATGTGGTCCGCTTAAATCATGAATAGCTAGGGAAATCTCCTTTTCTTCCTGTGTAGTGGCCCGTCTGAAATTTTTTTTATTGAGCTGATTTTTGTAAAATAACATCATTGTAAATCTTACCGTTCACGTGTTGCACGTCACTGAGAAAGCCAATCCACCTTATTGTTTTTATTGAGCTGATTTTTGTAAAATAACATATCATATAGTTCACGTGCTGC
Organism: Magnolia kwangsiensis; assembly: GCA_037074715.1. Lineage (NCBI taxonomy): Eukaryota > Viridiplantae > Streptophyta > Magnoliopsida > Magnoliales > Magnoliaceae > Magnolia > Magnolia kwangsiensis. Next base: position 93,675,053 of record CM073585.1, read on the forward strand.
ACGTTACTAACAAAGCCAATCCACCCTTCTATTTCTTTGTTTGTACACACACCATCACCAGTACAGACTGTCCTGTTAGCAACATCCCACCTGAGAATCGATAGCAAGACCTCGGTGTTGAAATGAGTTTATCTTCTCTCAGTTTATTACTTGAGCTATGGATGGTGTATATCCACCCAAGGTTACCACATGAATTTGGGACGCGGATTAGCTACTGACAGGTTGAGTAGGGAGACTTGCTACTGAAGTGACGCACCAAGTTCTGTGGACCCCACCATGATGTATGTGTTGTATCCACACAGTCCATACATTTGGGGAGATCATTTTAGTGCATGTTCCTAAAAATCAGGCAGATCCAAGGATGGAGTGGACCCCACCATAGAAAATAGTGGGGAGAGTAATGACCACCGTTGAAACCTTCCAAAGGTCTGCCATGATGTTTATTTGAGATCCCACCTGTCCGTATATTAACAAAGACATGAAAGAATGGAAAATACAAATACCTGCTTGATCGAAAACTTTTGTGGCCCTTAAAACTTTTTAATGGTCAGCGTGACTCTCCCCACTGTTTTCTGTGGTGGGGTCCACTCGAGCTTTGGATATGACTCATTCTTTGGATCATATCCTAATATTATCTTTCCAAATGGATGGACGGTGTGGATACAAAATATACATCATGGTGGGGCTCACAAAACTTGGTGATGTCACTTCAGTAGCCAATCTCTACTCAACCTGTCAGTAGCTAACATGGCCCACCTAATGAAGAGATAGATCTGATTTTTGCGACCTTCCATGGTATTGGTAGGGCTCACTTATTGGACGGCTTATTAGGCATGTAATCTGACAGGCCCTTGATGGGGCTAGATTTGATTGTGTCATTTGCTGCTATTACACAAAGCATGTATGAAAGTTGTGATTGTTCCGGTGGTACACTCTTCAGAGTTTCAACACCCGGTCAAAGGGTTCGAGTACCCATAGGTGGTGAAATTCCACTACGGCATACGTGTGTGCGCGTGTGTAAAAAAAAAAAAAAGTAGTGTCCCTCTCGTGATTCTCGGGGCATGCTCCATCTACCATGGGAGCCACACACTGGACGGTCTGGATTGACATGCATATGTGCCACGTGTACAGAAAATGAGCTTCTACATTTAGTAAACTGTGGCAAGCAATTTCCTCTTTTATACCAAAACCAAAAATAAAAACTGAAATGATCAGATACAGCTGCCTTATCAAATATATGATACAACCATTTTCTTCCCGCCAACATGTATTGATATCCTAACCGTACAAAAGGTAGGCCACATCATGATGATCACTTGTATGAAAATCTGACGGTCCATTCATTGGTTGATGATTCATTCCAGAACACTACCATCAGCTATCCATTAGTATTAACTTTGTAATATTCCACTCTACATATGGATCACCTTAATTTTCATATAAGGTGATCATCATGGTGTGGCCCACCTTTTGTACAGATAGATATTCAACATGCCACATTTTCAGATAATGATTGTATCATAACTTATGATACACCTACTACATCTGATCATTAAAAATAAAAATAAAAATAAAAATCCATGAGGAATGATAGTAGTGAACCTTCATCTTCACAGTATCCAAAAAAAAAACCCCAAAGAAACTAGTGCTAAAGCATACACATACATGAAGTCAGCGTCATGGCTACAACATACACTAAGTCTAGCTATGTATACTTAGTCCTTGCTAAATCATACACCATAAGTTATTATTATTATTTTTATTTTTGGGTTAGCTTGTTAGTATACACCCATGTTAGTACACACTGCACTGTTAGCCACCCCCCACTAGGGATCGATACCAAGACCTCAAGTGTTGAAATGAGGTATCTCCACTCAGTCTACCAGTTGAGCTATGGATCAGGGTGTCACCAAAAGTTATAAACACACAAAATAACTATTTTTAATGCAAAGATGCATACATTGTTAGAAAATTTCAAAATCAAAATAAATTTCAATGTCAATTGTCCAACATTATGAATTCTCAATAACCCATATTACAAACTTAGGTTTAAAACAAACAAACAAACGATTCTATAACACAACTTGAATTAGTCCTTTTCATGTATACCTATCTATAGATGCTTTTGAAGATCATGGACCTAGGATGCTAAGAAATAAATCGAGGTTAGGTAATGGGTCACTAATAGAAAATTTTCTCAACCAAACAAGTAACCTTTTGATCAGTACCTGTATTTTGAATCCGCCATAGCGAATCTTTTATAGAGTTAGGAATTATTTTCATTCTTGGATTATCCATTACTCCTGAAGAAGCCATTTGAGCAATTTTTTTTTTTCCAAATCTCTAGAGGAGAGTCGGTTTCCATGCATGACATGAGAAAGCTGTGGCCATACATTTCAATAGATTTTCATTTAGATAAGTAATTTGGGTCTCTCTCTCTCTACATTACATTAACATTATCAAAGGCAAACCATATAACATGCATGTATTTTTAATTATTATATATCCCGCACATATCCACCCATATATACATACAACCCTTTTGACAATGATAGTAATACTACATCACTCTCCCAACCTCCAAAACCACTTACCAACTCTCTCTAAGTGGTTTTCACCAACCCCTACAAAACCACTTTTCATGGCCGTGGAGACGGTACCCGTGGCACGGCGAACCTAGAAGAAAATCCACGGCTAGGACTGCTAGTCTCTTCATCCCAACCACCCTCATCGAAGTTCTGAGAATAGCTTAGAGGGTCATACCTGAAACTCCCTGGTTTTGGATGCCTGCTCTTGAAAAAAACCATTTGATTGAAATGGTTACTTACATGCCTTTGTCTCTTACGCCATGAAAGCTTGAAGAACTTCAAACGACCCCAACATGAAAAAAATCCAACTTGGTTTTCTTCATCTCTTTGGGATGTGGATTTCTCCATGGCTTTGTATTGATGTATTCGAGCTAAGAGCTTGTGGGGAATGTTTTTATACGTGGGGTTGTTCTTCTTTTCTTTTGTGGTGGATGGATGAGAGCCCTAGGTTGTTTTGGATGGACAGGAGTTTAATGATAGTTTACCACCATTTTAAAATTTTCTAAATTGTTAGTATCTGATCCGGACCATCCAAATTATGGGACAGATTGTGGGTTGAGGGAATGTTCAAAATCATGTTGATGGATTAATCCTGTACATCAGATTGGTGGACATCAAAATGATGGTTGGAAGTAAGATAGTGAGTGATCTATATTCAATGGGAAAAATCATACGGTTATCATTATCTGCTCAGTTTGGTTTTTAAGTTATCATCCGTCCATAATTGGGTCATGAATTTTGGATGGTCTGGATTGCTAAACAGCTATGCCATTCGTACGGTGCAAGTGTCACCACCATTTTTAAAATGGTGATGAACTTTCATGGTAAGAGTGGGTCCCACCTTCGAGTGATTGAAAAGGAAGTATCGATTGTACTCAAAATCATCACTCGTCGGGTAGTCTGGTGGGGCCCACGTTCCATTATCGAAACCACCCATTCTATAAACCGGTGGTGTGGATGCCCCGCACATTAGCTATTGGCGGCCCCACATACCTTTAAATGAACGGTTGGCACTGGAGAGGCAACAGTCGATATTCAACATGAAAGCTGATAAAGCCCTTGAACTAGATACAATGATAGAACCTGTGCACCTTGGACCATCCACTAAAAGACCCACCTAATGAACGGTGTTGATCGCCAAAGATGGGCCTAAATACCGTAATGAGATTCATCAGGTGTACATTTTCAGGTGGGTCAGCAGTGCACTAAATAATCAATCGATAGTGAGAGAACCTGACGTTTTGGTTTTGGGTTTTGGATCTTGTTATTCTCTTTCTGGACGGTTTCGAATATTAATATTACAAATGCTGAGGAATCTTGAACGAATGATGGTGGTTGGACAGTGCCCCGAAATGATAACAAGTAAAGTTGCAGGGCTACTTAGTCATATATGTGAACCCCCTCTTGCGCGTGAAGTTGCGCGGCCGAATGATGCCCATGCTTTCTTGGCTCTCTTAACTATAGATTAGTTACAGCTTTAATTTGACCTATAAAAATATATTTAATTTGGAATCACTGTTAATTAAAAGAAGCTTGAAATGTACGGTTGGCTATCCACAGTAGAAATGCTTAATGGTCGAGGAATTTTAAGATTTTCCAACTCAAGTGACTCACTGCAACTCTTGATTCAAGGCAAGTGCCTTAGTTATGAAAAAAGAATGAGTTAGGTACTATGTTTCACCCATGCAACACATGGTCTCTGTTTTATGGAATTGTATGAATTTTTTAGGGATTCAACAAAACTTCTAAATATAACAAAGTTAAGCCATACTACCGTAGGTCATAGCACTATTCAATACTAAAGTGAGGAAATCACACAAGGTTAAACCATACTTCACAGACTTTTTAGGGCCTAGGTAGGTGAGATATTAAAAAAATGAAAGCAGAATAAAAGCATGAGTGGATATAGATGTTGCAAGTATGTAGGGAATGTGTAGAGTGAAATACAGCTTAATTCAAGATGTGAGAGGAAAAATCAGACACCATCTTCAATATAAAAAAACGATGGATGGATGTCCCAAATTTTTATTATGCTCGTTAATTTTTATAACGGCTTTCACTTTACATTGACAGACAAGAGAATGTGGAGAGAGGAATAGTTCATATAAGATAGAGGGTTAGGAAAGTGCTATTTTTGAAGCAATAAAAGTTAGTTGCCATTTGAGTAGATTTGGTGTCACGCCCCAAACTCGGAAACCGGGCTCATAAAATTTTTGATCGCCGAATCTGTCGCCGACAGCCTCCGTAGAACTCCATTCTCGGCTCCTAACTCCCATTCACCAGGTTCCGATCCTGGGATGCTACGAGGAGGATTTTAAATGTCAGTTTGATTCGTAATAAGCATAACCAAAGGCATAACCCACAAACAACAACCAAGAACTCCATTACATTTCCATTATAATCAAAAACTTTACAAGTACAATGAGTATAAAGGAAAATACAATGGTAAAGCACAAAAACTCCAAAACGCTCAGCAATGTGCTCCTGCCTCAGCGCCGCTGCGATCCAACGTCACCTGTACGCAACGGTCGTGCATAAGCTTACAGAAAGCTTAGAGGGTGGTAAAAGTGTGTGCGCAAGGTAGTAATATGAACATGCAATGTCTGAGTAATGCGAAATATGCAAATGGATCCATAATATCATGAGCCGTACCAAGGCTATGCGATGCAAGACATGAATGGTATCGGTCATCCAAAGGCAATGCTATGTGTAATGCAACTCAAGCATACAGATCCTCATCTATGTCCACACATCAATACAGCTCAAATATGAAATATCACCAGGGTCTAGTACACTCTAAACCAGATTGCCGCCACATTGCGCGCAATGAGGTAAGTGGAAGAGACCTCACTATCCGTCTGCCAATATCGGGCGCGACTCGTCGATAGCGGACCCATTCCTCGAGCTGGTCAAACTCAGCCTAGTGTTGCCCCCTACTCTCGGGTGGGTAAGGCCGCACCCCCTTCCAACTGACCACGACACAGTGGAGAGCGTAACCGTCTGGTAATCGGCACTCAACGCTCATCTACCCACTCGGTCTAGACGTTGGAGCAACCTCTTGGTACCATAAGGGTTTAGAGACTTTCACCCATGAATATCTATAGTACCCCATGTAGAACAAGATTTTCGGTATCCAATCCTGCCAACCACGATGCGTCTGTGGAGGCTACGGCCCTAATGTCACTAGGGCGTACAATAACCATGTCACAAAAATGCGAAATGTATGATTCACGTTATCCAATCATGCAACAAATCCTGCGCATATCGTGCGCTCATGTGGGGCAACACCGCCTAACCGGGAGCCCATAAACAACCTGCCCGAAGGCAAATGCTATGATCAGACAATTCTCACGTCAAGCATACATATGATGCGTATGATCATGAGTCATGAAACTGTACTAAACATGTTATAATAAAATGAACTACCTTACAATGCAGATGGACCTGGACGGCCTATTCACAGCAAGTACGGCCAGTAATGGGCCCTAAGGAGAGTCGTAATGTGGACATCCAACCAGCATCACACTCGCAATGTGGATGTCAAACCAACATTGCTCCCAAGGCACGATCTTTGAAAACCTCAGTACTTAGATTATAACGGATTCACACATTGCAATGGACCGTAAGTTGTCCCCATTGGTCCTTACATATATATCAAATGGGCCATATCCTATGGGCCTTTTATTCTTCAGATGGGCCACACCAATGGGTCTTATGTGCATTGCAATGGGTCAAAACCCATGGGCCTTGGATTGCATCAATTGGACCTAGTCATATGAGTCTAATATGTATCAAATGGGCCACACCAATTAGGCCCCACATGTAGATCAAGTGGGCCTCAACCCATAGAACTAACATGAGTCAAATGGGCCTAAACCCCTAGGTCTTAATCAAATAAAATGAGCCTAACTCATGGGTCTCAAATAAATCCAGTGGGCCTAATCCCATGGACCCTTTTATAATCAAATGGGTTTAGTCCCATGGGCCTTACAATATATCAAATGTCCTACTTCCATGGGCTTTAAAATTTTAACAAAAGGGTCCAAGTGCATGGGCCTTGAAGTACATCAAATGGGCCTAGTCCCATGGACTTGCAACACATCAAATGGGCCTAAGTTCTTAGGCCTTAAATGAATCCAATGGGCCTAGCCCATAAGCATTTCATAAACCAAATGGGCCTAGCCCATAGCCCCTTTGAAATTCAAATGGGCCTAACCCATAGGCCTAAAATGATCTTTTCAAGTGGATGGACGGTCTGGATGCATCGCCTGACAATGGTGGGGCCCACATGAAGGCGTACAATCGTATATATTATATAATATATAAACTACATATAATATAATATATGTAATATATACAATATTATATGTAATATATATATATATATATATATAATATATATATATATATATATATATATGTGGGCCCCACCGTCCAGTGGGGACGGTGTGGATACAACACAAATCACAGTGGGCGTCACCGTCCACGGTCCGTGGACGGTGTGAATAAAATACATGAATCACTGTGGGTCCCACGTATGTGGCCCACCGTGATGTTTATTTGAAATCCAACCCATTCATAAGGTCACTCAGACCTGTATGAAGGGACAGCAAAAATTTCAGCTTGATCCAACACTTCTGTGGGCCCCAGAAACTTTTCAACGATGGAATTCAATTCACACTGTTTCGCGTGGTGTGGGCCACCTGAGTTTTGGATCTGACTCATTTTTGGAGGGGGGCCCACCACTGGGGTGGCCCACCTCATGAGTAGGTCGGATGACAAATAAACATTATGGTGGGGCCCACACGCAGGGCCGTGGGCCCCCCTTACGTCCATCCGTTCGGGGATGCGCAGGCAGCGCCTGCTGCCTTCAAATGGTGGCAGCGCTGTTGCCACCCTTATTTTATTTTTATTTTTTTTGTGTGCTTTTAAAAAAAAACAAAGGTGGGACCCACTGATGGGAAATCCACTCCGCCCACTTGATTTTAGGGCCCAAACAGGCCACACCAACCTCATCTCTAGCACTGATTTGGAGTGTAGAAACCACAAAATGGGCATTACTAGCTTGGAAGAGTAAAAGTACCATTTTCTCTGGTACGGCCCGCCTGATCATTGGATTGAGTTCATTCTTTGGCTCAACGCCTAAAATATCCAAGGAAAAGTGGTGGATGGCATGGATTGAACATAAACAGCAAGGTGGGGCCTATACGAGGGGACCACCCCAAAAACTCTCTTTTTTTTTCTTTCCTTTTTCTTCTTTCCTTTGGAACGTCCAGCGTCCCAGACGCTGGACGGCTCATTATATATATATATTTTTTTGAAATGGTGGGCCCTGATGAAGTGGGCCACCACATGATGGGTGACATGGGTTTAACGTTTAAGGTGGGCCCCACTTGAATAAAAATAATTCCATCAAGGTGGGATCCATTCAAGTGGGCCACAATCCTATAGCATAAAAAAATAAAATAAAATAAAATAAAATAAAATAAAAGTAATAAAAGAGAGAGAGACATGGAGAGTGGGACACGGCTTGTGATGGAGGGACCCCGACATTATGGGCCCTCCCTTACATGAAATCTTACATCAAGTGGATCGTTATGCACATGTGACCATCAAAACTGAAGATCAACGGTGGGGATCCTTTCCCCACCAATATGGATGGTCTAGATGACCTTTCTAAAGAAAATAAATATCATGATGGGGACCATGGAGAATGGCCCCATCATGGAATGATCATGATGATCCAAGTGGTCCATCGACCACCTTTTAGGATCCCAAGTGAGATCCACACCATGGATCGGTGGGCCTCACTTGGTCCACCATAAAAATAAGAAAAACTACCATATAGAGGCACCCACCGTCCGATCTTCTCGCTCCTAGGGGTTCCTTGGCACCTTAGCTTCAACTTCAATGGTTAAGATGAAGAATGGAGGGTTGAGATGGGAGATTTTGGGGTAGGAAGGTGGGCCACTTGGAGCTTAGAAGGGTTTGAAAATTTCCATACGTGGGGGCTCTTGTTGCTTGGAATTTTTGAAATGAGAAAGAGAGAAAGAGAGAGAGTGATGTAAAGGGAGAGAGAGAGTGATGGATGGATGTGGTGAGTGATGTTTGTGTAAGAAAAACTTGACTTTTGAGGCTTTTGTGTAAGACAGGTATGAGTGGTGAAGACTTTTGTGGCTTTTTGTGTAAGAGAGGTATGGGTTTGGGAGACTTTTGTGGTTGCTTGGGAAAATGGAATAAAGTGATGTGTACTTGACATGTGATGGCTTGATGGATTGATTGATTGATGGGATTGATGTGATTGATGTGACACATCATTGAGATTCCCTTAGGTTTCGCAACGCGCGGCGTTTTCTCGCACCGAACGTTGGCCCACTTCTCTTGACCAGGGTATCGCCTCGGCGCGCAAGTCGCGGTATCAGAACCGCAACGACGGCGCGGTCGCTATGGTATTGGTCTCGGTTTGAGTCGACTCGGGTTGTCGGTACATGAATCAGGATCGCGCATCGATATTGTTTAAGGGTTGAAGGTTGCCGGAATTCGACCGGTAAGACCGCGAAAGTCTACGGAACGGTACGGACCAAGATACGGGTCTTACATTCGGACAGAGCCGACTCTATTTGGTCCAACCCTCTAGCGACGCTCTTCTTCTCTCCTCTGATTGCTCTCTCTGCTCGGTACTCCCCCTCCATCTTTGGCTCTCTCTAGCCTTCCATCCCTATCTCGTCTAGGCTCTGTCCGAATCTACTCAAATGGCAACTAACTTTTATTGCTTCAAAAATAGAACGTGCCTAACCCTCTGGCGACGCTCTTCTTCTCTCCTCGGATTGCTCTCTCTGCTCAGTACTCCCCCTCCATCTTTGGCTCTCTCTAGCCTTCCATCCCTGTCTCATCTCTCTGTCCTGGCTCTCTATGAACTCTCCCTTCTATTGGCTACACATTGTCTTAGGCAAAGGGACGATGACACGTAAGTGCTATAACTCATATCGGAATACGCCGAGCTGGGACCATCCCCATAAGCAACATGATCAGGTGCAGGATCCATAGGCTCGAGGAAGGCTCTAATTGGTTGTCAGGATAACTATGCGCAGATACTGTTGGGGATTTTGACTTGCGGAATCACACAGATCTAGATCTAGGATGGTAATTCAATGGCACCAAGCACACAAGAGAACACAGAGAACATCCAAATTTAACGTGGAAAACCCTTTGGGAAAAAAACCACTGCATAAAGCGACAGATCTCTACTATGAAAAACAGAAATTACAAAAAGAGAAGACTTACCCGATTCGAACTACCTCAAATCTCACCCTTGCTACACCCTTTAATTTTCCTGGAACCCCTTTAAAAAACTTTCTCATACCCTAAAAAACCCTAGGAACACCTATTTATAGTTTAGGCAACTTCCTTCCGTATCCCAGTTGCGAAAGAACTCAAAATCCGTAATCCGCACAAAATCGCGGAACGAATCTGCGTAACCTACGACCGGTCGAGTGGACTGCACGACTGGTCAAGCGTCACCCACGACCGGTCGAGCGTCACCCACGACCGGTCGAGCATGGCCCATAACCGGTCGAGCACCTCGAACCACAATCTTTATGCTCGCTGGACTTTGAGTCGAGCAGGCTACGACTAGTCGAGCCACTCCCATAACCGGTCGAAGGTCCCCACGACCGGTCATACACGTTCAAATTTAAGACATCCGTAACAATCTCCATCATATCTTCAATCTCGAATCATGTAGCTTCTTGACCTCTTCTTTTATTTCTGTATCACATCATAGCTTCTCGTACACACTCCGTATTCTTTTTACGCCATCGTCAAGCTCAAAGAAGTTTCACAGAACTTGAACTTCTCTACAGGAATAATCTTATTGATCATGTCTGCCGGATCTAAATCCACATGCCCAACCACCTTTGGTCCTGTCTTCTCAAAAGAAAAGATGTAGTCTTCTTACTATCTCACCGCTACCCAATATTACTTGCTAGGGTACTTACTCACAACACTGATAGCCTATGAAATAATCGGTCTAATCCAGACCCTAGCATACACTGCCAACTGCATTCGAATAAGGCTCATGAGATATCCTGCTTTTCCTCATCTATTTTAGGACAAATCTAGAGGAAAACTTGAGGAGAGAAACATAGGGAATGCTCTCCAGCTTTACCTGACCCATCATATCCTGGATCAATACCTACACACAACGTATTCCTCCTGTGATTATCAAAGCCTACTCTTCCTTCAGTCTCAAGCTAAGAACCATCTTTACAACCCCCCGATCCTTCATTCTCAATGTTTCAATTAACCGAGTCTTCAGTACATTGATTTCATACATGTCACAATTGGCGATCTACACGTCATCAACATACAATACCTGACCCACCATGAAGGAATCAAACAATGCCTAGGCGACAGGCCGAACAACGACCTCCTGCAAAGTCTTTTCTCAACCCCTTTCACTTCGAACCACCCTGGTTGCTTCATGTAGATCTTCTCTTCACTTTTCCTTGCAGAAGTGTAGACTCCACATCCTTCCTTCCAGCTCAAGATCACATTGGCTAACCAGTGCCAATCACTGATCTGATAGACACCTGCTATACTGTCGGCACAAATATCTCTGAGAAGCCGATCCCTTTTCCCTGAGCATAACCCATCGCCACCAACCTCGCTCTGTATTTATGTTGTATCCTCCTGAAGATCCGCCTGCATCCAACCACTTTTCGACCCACTGGAAGCTCCACCCGGTCCCATATGTCAGTCTGGTACAACGAATTCATCACATCACCCATAGTCATCTTTCACTTCTCAGCACCAGGCTCACCTAGAGCCATCTGAAAAGAAGATGAATACTCCTACGATATTGGAGTCGTCCATGTACCTCACCGATATCCCGCAATCATGCCGTGTGTTTCTTCTCACAAGTGGCTGCTCCACCTACTCTGTATCCCTGTCCGCGCGTCTCAACCTTCCTACCCTACCCGCTCATATGGCCATGCCTAACATGGCACACACGTGCAGAAGTAGAATCCGCTATATCTATCGTAGCTCTACCTTGTGAAGTGCTCCCGATCAACTTGTACAAGTTACCGAGTCGTTGCGCTTTCATGATTACCCGTGCCCCCTTGGATACTTTAAGAGCACCATCAATGCCTATGTACTTACATCCTTTTGCCTCAAGCACACTAAGAGAAATTAGATTCCGCTTCAAATCAGGAATGTACCTCACATCTGTCAAGGTACGCTCCACCCCAATAAACATCCTGATGCGCACAGAACCAACAGCCACAACATTACAAGCAATGTCATTGCCTATAAATACCTTCCACCATCGCACTCCCTATAACTGGTGAACCAACTCCGATGAGGAGTCATGTGAAAAGATGCTCCTGTATTTAGCATCCACTCGTCCTTACGATTATCGTACGACCATCTGAGCGAAGACACAGATAAAACATCACCATCACATCCACTCGATCCATCTGACGTGGCAACATTGGCCTCCCTGCATGAAGCCTCAGAATCTTCCCTCTTCAATTTAGAATTTTCACAATCCCTCTTCACATGTCTTTCCTGCCCACAATTCTAGCACTTTACCTTTCCTTTGCCCTTGCCCTTGGATTTGGATCTAGAACCAGAAGAACCTGTACCTTGTCCAGAATTCCTACCCACTGTAAACAGTGCATCAGAAGACGTCCTCATGTCGCTATTTAGTTGTCTCATAGCCTTTCCTTGAAGGGCTGAGATAACTGTGTCGACACTCAGAGTTTTATTCATGCTGCACATAGTGTCCTTAAATGACTCATAAGACGCCGGAAGAGAATTCTACAACATACATGCTTATTTTTCATCTTTCATTACTTCCTCCATATCCAGCAATTTGTAAACTAATTTATTAAAGTTGCTGATGTAAGCCTCCAGATCTCTACCCTCTGTCATCTTGAAGTTATACCACTTTAGCTTCAAGTGTAGGCGATTTTCTAAGAATTTTTCGCATAGACATCCTCTAACTTCGCCCACAAACCAGCCGCAGTTTTCTCCCTCATGACGTTGTAGAGAACCTCATCCGTGAGACATAAACGGATCGATGATAAAGCTTTCTTATCAAGAGTATTCCAATCAACATCAGTCATAGTACACTTCCGCTCCTTAAGAGCACCATCTTCGCCTTGCTTGGTTAACAGGCTAATCATCTTAACCTTCCATAACTCAACATTATTTTTTCCTGAGTATTTCTCAAACTCATACCTGGCACTCGTCATTATTACTAATCCCTCAGATTCAAATCTGTGCCCCAACGATCGCTCTGATACCACTTGTTGGGGATTTTGACCTGTGGAATCACACAGATCTAGATCTAGGATGGCAATTCAATGGCACCAAGTACACAAGAGAACGCAGAGAACACCCAGATTTAACGTGGAAAACTCTTTCGAAAAAAACCATGGCACAAAGCGACAGATCTCCACTATGAAAAACAGAAATTACAAAGAGAGAGGACTTACCCGATTTGAACAACCTCAAATCTCACCATTTCTACACCCCATACCCTAGAAAAACCCTAGGAACACCTATTTATAGTTTAGGCAACTTCCTTCCGCATCCCAGTTGTGAAAGAACTCAAAATCCGCAATCCGCACAAAATCACGGAACGAATCTACGTAACCTACGACCGGTCGAGTGGACTGCACGACTAGTCGAGCGTCACCCATGACCGTTCGTGCATGGCCCACGACCGGTCGAGCACCTCGAACCACAAATCTTTATACTCGCTGGACTTTGAGTCGAGTAGGCTATGACTAGTCGAGCCGCTCCCACGACCGGTCAAAGGTCCCCACGACCGGTCGTACACGTTCAAATTTAAGACATCTGTAATAGATATAATATTGTAAGGACCGTATTCATGTAGATATGGTCCCGGGAAATCCGTTTCTATGATTTCAGATTTCACACCACCATTTTTTGAGTATATAACTTCTTTTTTAAAAAAAAAAAATGGTGCTTCATGAGTGGTATTGTGTTCGTACTCTCTCATCACCCTATTACTCATACACCCCTGGTCATGGCTTATCCACACCAATGGCTATCTTCATGGCACAATTTTAGCCATACATGTGTTGCTCGAGGTCTAACTGAAGTTAACAAGTGGGATATGCCCTTCTTTGGAAGAGGTTGGAGTACAACCGAATGCCAAAGCGAGTATACACCCTGAATTAGATGTAGATGCGCTTGTTCTATTCCTTGCTAATGTGTCATTGTTGAGAGGCTTATCGGGTAAAATTAAAGATTAACATGGACGTCGTATGAGGGTTGGAATTTTTTTTTTACAATTTGTCCTTGTTCATTCTATGGCTTTATGGGGCATCAAATTACAACTCTTTCATGTCGTGATTGGCATGTGTGCATCGAATGAGTATGCAATTCTAGATTAAGGGTGGTTAGAGTCATGCGCTTTCTGCGGCCTTATGAGGATGGTTAGAGTCATGCACTTTCACGTTGTGATTGGCATGTGTGCATCGAATGAGTATGCACTTTGATCTGAAAATGTAGTTTTTAATGTTGCACGATCCCCTAGGGTCACTTGTAAGACAGGTCATTTGTAATGGGCAGTTGCCTACGCATTTTGTGGCTTTACAGATCTCCCAGTATTAAGTTTACAAGTGTCTCAGACTAAAGCTATCCGAGTTATTCTTTCGTCATTCAAGTTCTCGATTTCATCACCTTAGTCGTAATAGACTTGATTTCACTAATTCAGAAGTAATCATTTTGTATTTCGAGATGATTGGGATAACAATGAGAGTTCACGTTGGCCGCCCCATGTTCCGCATATGATATCAGATAAAACCAACTAGTCAAAGAAAACCAAAACCAATTATTGGTGTTGCATCGACACCCATCGAGAGGTATGAAGATAGCATAGTGCTCAGATGTCGTGCATGTTATATTTTTTAAGATTTTTATTTTTTATTTTTGTGAAAGATCCCCACCTGTAAAACATGGTTCCAGGAAGTTTTTATTTTAAAATATTTTAAAAAGAATTTTCTGGGTAATTTATTTTGAAGATATTCGTTTGATCTCCCGAGTGGGCATTGTCCATCGGTTTTTATTTTAGCCTCCTTTTTTTGAATTTTTAAATAAGCCCGACTTGCTCTCATTTCCATTGAGAATTACAATGGTTGCAATCGAAGTTGGTTTTTATTGCCAAGAGATTTTTTTTGGAATTTTTTTTTTTTTTTTAAATAACTCTTACCTATCATCTCACAATCCATTAGATGTGATCAAGGTTAGCTTTTATTGAAACATGCTCGCAGCTCGACATCCAACTTCAAGCATGTTTTTAGTCGACGTAGTGGTATTCTCTTTACTATCCAAGGTGCTTCTGTACATATAGAGAGAGAGAGATCACTTCAGCTAGAGAATAAAGAGTTGGAGTAGAGGGAGCGAGACTCACCTAGGCAATTTGCTAAAGTTGTTGTCTGATTGGGCATTTCAGAGAGACACCCATGGCTTGAGTGATGTAACATGCAGCGATGGATTTTTTGGGTGGGTGTTTGTTTATATACATGCATGTGCACCCATTTTTTAGGCGGACGTAACTTCATACGGAGGAGACAAAATAAAAAGGTTTTTATGCTAGTCTTGTTTGTATGATATGTTATTCGGATTTTGGTGCTTTGGATTACAGAGATCAGACACTTGACCATTCCAATGTTTGTCCTCTATGAGATTTAAGCTTATTCCTCAGGGTTTTGGATATACTTTAAAAATGTATATTAGAAATATCTTCCTAAATCTGGACTGAGTTGGAAGTTCTTGAATGTCAGGGTTTTCACACTTTGCCTTCGAGATACAAACCCAGGGTAGAGTTGAGGAACACCTTGTTTCTGCATCTCTTCTTCTTCATTTTTTTTTCTTTTTACCATATTTACCCGTAATGCCTTTGCAGGTCTTCACTATGTTAGGTTTTTCCCGTCATTTTTTCATATGGCGTCCTTTCGAGTTTTCACCATGTCACAGGGGCAGTTTTACCTTGTTGTCAATGGCACCCTTTCGAGTTTTCACTAGGTCTGTTGTGCATCCATTGTTTTTCCTGGAGCCATCCTGGTGGGTTTTCACCTTGTCCATTTTGCTTTGGACATACCTTTCCCTTTTCTTTTCTTTTCTTTTTTTTTTGGTCGGGAATTCCATCATCGTCAACCTAGTGACGCTTTCCAGGTAGTGGGAGGCTTTGAAACACTTTGCCTAAGGTAAGGATCTTTACTAGGGTTGAGGAGGTTGTGGGATTTTGCCCCCATGGACTCTTTTTCTGTGTTTTTTCTTTTTTATTCTTTTTTATACTCCTTTTTTTTTTTTTCTTAGAATTTTTGGGGTACTTATTTTTATTTCTTTCTTTCTTGGTTTTCTATACACATTTTTTCATTTTTCCTAGGTGCATGTTGGCGAGGAGAGACGAGGTTCTACCTCATGTAGTATTTCGCATCCACCCTGCTATTCATAGTGAATTTTGATGTAGTCGGCATTGGCTGGATCAGGAAGATCTTCACCCTCCATATTAGTGGGGTAGAGTGTGCCTTCAGGAAGTACTTCTAGAATGATGAGCAGGCCTTCCCAGCTGGGCCTTCATTACAATATCTCTTACTCCAAACGTTCTTGTGTGGACTCGCTTGTTGTATGCCCGTGCAATCCTCTTTTGATAAGTGTGAGAATAGCATAGATGTCGCATGCGCTTTATGTCTTCCAGATGTAGCTAATCGTAACGAGCTTGTAGCAATTCTCCCTCTTCAATTTTGCTTTCCAACAATATGTGTAGTGAGGGAATTTTCACCTCGACTGGTAGAACAACCTCCATTCCATATGTAAGTTTGTATAGAGTGGCGCCCATTGCGCTGTGTACAGATGTTTGATAAGCACAGAGTGCATATAGAAGCTTCTCTAACCAATCATGGTATGTCTTTACCATCTTTTCGAAGATGCAACTAAGCGTCTTGTTGGTAGCTTCGACCCCTCCATTTATCTTCGGTCGATAAGGGCTTGATCGGTGCTGCTTGATTTTGAATTGTTTGAGAAATTTGTCCACCTTTTGATTTACAAAGGGTGTCCCATTATCTGTGATAATGACTTGTGGAACTCCATAGTAGTTCATAATGTTGATTTTTAGAAACCGTACTATATGTGATGCTGCTATGGTGGCATAGGATATTGTCACCACCGATTTGGTGAAATAATCAACTACCATTGGGATGTACTCATGGCCATTAGATACTTTGGGGGTGATTGTTGGGGGCCTTGCACAAAACCTTAAGATCTAGCCTCCCGAAACAAACCAGAATTATGGATAATAAAGCAATGAAATAAATCAAAGTAACAATCACACACCACACAAGAGATTTTTATGTGGAAAACCCTCAAAGAGGTAAAAACCACTAGACCTCGTCCAGATCAACAATCCACTATGAAGTAGAAAGTTACAACCGATCACAAGCACACCTTGCTATGATCAAACTTTCATCACTCATGTAGGAGTGGATAAACAGTGAGAGAAATAAAGAAAACGGAGAGATATCACTGATTACGAGGATGTAGAAGCGCTGAGATATGGTAGATCACCTCTACGAGCATAGCCTTCCTTCCACAAGCTTCCTCTCTTTCTTTCTCTCTCTCTCACACCTTTGATATTCCTCTTGTGTTTTTCTTGTACACCATCCTCCCCAAAAAAATCCTAGAGACCCCTTTTTATAGTTTTAGAAAACTCTTTTTCGCATCACAGTTGCGAAAGGACTTGCGAAACGAAATCCGCGCAAAATCGCGGAACGAATCTGCGTAACCATGACCGGTCGAGACGAGTCCACGACCGGTTGAGCGCCACATACTACCGGTCGTGAACCACCTACGACCGGTCGAACACCCTGGAGAAAAATAGTCTGCACTCGCTGGACTTTGAGTCGTGTTAGGGCACAACTCCACGACTGGTCGTACACCAACCCACGACCGGTCGTACACCAACCCACGACCGACGAAGCAGGGCTCATAACCGGTCAACGACGGGTCAAAAACCCTATCAGTGCTTTTACCGATGATGTCAATACCCCACATTGATAAAGGCTAGGGTGTCATCAAGTTATATAATTTGGAAGCAGGGGCATGAATCTGATTCATGTGATCTTGAATTGGCAATAGTTTGTTTCCATTATCATCCAATAGTATCCTAATCGTACTACCTTTTGGCTATTATGTTTCCGTTCACGTGGTTCCCCACGAATTCCATCATGGACTTTTGTCATGATTTTTTTAACTACGGTCTCGTCTATGCATCATAGCAGGACCTGGATGAAGGATCGTTTGTACCTGATGTCACTGTTGATCGTGAACTACGTGGCTATTCACTAAATTGTGCAGTAGTCTGTTGGCATGACGCTTTTCGGATACACCTGATTTTTTAGAATTTTTTTTTTTTGTTTTAATGTCAGTATACCACGAATGTCAGTCAGGTGGACGAGGGCCTTTTTTTTTTTCAGAGATTATTTCGAGAATCAACCAACGGGCAAATCGGTAGCCCATGTGACTCACTGCCTCCCTCTCACCCAAATGAAATGGGATGAATCAAATTAATAATTTTCATAATATCTTCATAGGATACATGAAACGATGATATAGCATTATTTAATATAGTGAGATTTTGAGTTTTTCTTCTTCATGATTTTATTATGAAATTATCACAATTTTAATGAACAAATATTCTAGTGCATGTTTGGTAGATGCCATAAAATGGGTTCATCTCATTTTAGTTATAATTATGTATTAGATATTAAGATAATAATATAATTTTTAATTATGATTAATTAAAAATGAGAATAAGTCATTTTCAAGTGTCTGCCAAACTGGACCATGGATATTAAAGTGTTTCAATATTTTCAGTTATTTATTAGCTTTAAATAAAATTTAAATTCTTTTTATTTTGATGGAGATTTTATTAACTTTAAATAAAATTTATAAAAATCAAGGAAAAAAAACCTCAAAATATAAAAATCTGCAGACGTGGATCACCAACCTCGGTAGTGGGTGGTGAGATGACGTGGCAAGGTTTTATTGTGGGCATATACTGTAAGAGATGGCCCTAAAAAAATCTTAAAAGCCTGGGCCAAATCTCGCCACGTCATAACCCAACACCACAGCCACGTGGTATAAGGACTCTGTGAGACCCATTTTGATCCACACCGTCCATCTGTTTTTTTAGATCATTTTAGGGCATGAACTCAAAATCAAAGTATATCCAAAACTCAAGTGGACTACACTGGGGATTGAATGCTTACTGTCTAGGACAACAGAAGTTTTGGACCAAGCTGATATTTGTGTTTTCCCTTCATCCAGGTGTGTGTGACCTTATGAGCGGGTAGGATGACAAATAAACATCATTGTGAGCCCCAGGAAGGTTTCAACGACCGCCGTCATCATCCTACTCTTTCCTGTGGTGTGGTCCGTTTGCGCTTTGCATATACTTCAATTTTGATCTCATGCCCTAAAAAGATCTGCAAAATGGATGGGTAGCTTGGATAAAACACATACATTACAGTACGCCCCATGGAGTCCCTACATACATCACGTAGGTCCACGATGCTGGGTTCACCGCGCAATCCGGACGCGGTTTGGCTACTGACGCTGCGAAGAGATTTACACGAGTTGAGTTAGCTCCGTCAGCTTCCTTGATTTGACTTGGAAACGCTCGACTCGCATCGGCTTAAATTGGATTCGGACCGAATTGAGTTGGTTTTAAGAGTTTGGAAAAAATTCAAGCTGAGCTCGACTCGATACGAATCGAACCTCAACTTAAACCGACTCAGATCAAATCAGTTCAATGACTTAGTTATTTTGAAATGGATGCTATTTGTCGAGTGTTTGATGAAATGGCTCAACGAAGTGTTGACGAGGAAGCAATGTTTGATGAAATACCTGTGAAAATGTAGTTATTGTTTTGTATTCCTTGAGAAATTGAAGATACATTCCACGTGTTTTGAGAAAATGCACGTAGGCTTAGGCTTAAACTAGCCCAAGTTGCCAACCAAACTAAGCCGAGAAAGCCAAATAGGTTTGAGGACGCCGAGCTGTGCCAAGCTCCGCTCGGTTTGACTTGCGTACAGCTTTGGCCTAGTATTAGGTGGATAGTGGTCGGTGCTATGCTGACCCAACCATGATGTATATATGTTGTTGATGTCCACATCTGGTCGGCCCTCCCTCCACGTCTTCTTCACCTTAACGTATCACCCCTAAAACCTGCACCAAGAGAACTGACAAAGGTAACCCTGGCTAAGCCGGGGGACCCTCCGATGCCTTAGTCAGGCCAAGGGAATCGGGGTGTAAGTAGAAAGTAGAGGAGAGAATGTTTGCTCTTGTGTACCTGTAGATGTGGTGTTGTGTTTTACTTATACTTGTCTGTGGTATGGCCTAGTTCGACAATCTCGGCACGATCAGGGGGATTCCCGGATCGTGGAGATATTTCTCATAATCTGGTGATCGTGTCTTGTATAATGCGCATCTATGGACGAAGTTATATGCCACGATCATTTATGGCAACTTCCGCATTTGGCGTACGCCATTACGAGTCCACTCGGCTCGGCTCATCTGACCATAGAATAAAGGATGCGGTCTCTAAGTTCGAGCGGTATCCGACCCGACCCTTTAGGTCGGATCCATTATGGTAGGCAAAGTTAGTCGTGGTTAGCAAATGATAAGTCATCCGGTCGGAGTATCAGAACCGTCCCGACCTGCACCTCGACCGAAGACACCTGCTCGTTATCTTCATGTGATGTTCGTATCAGGTCGGACGGGTTTTGCCTCGGACGTCATGGCAGTGGGTCGGCTCAGACTAACGTTTTGTCGTGGGCTCGGATCTCCCCATAACAGAAGCCCCTTACTCTTCGAGTCTGCTTGCGGACTCGGAGAGTACTCGTGCAGGAGATCTCCCACCCATACTGCATTAATGATGGTTTTCGAATTCGAAATGTCACATCTTAAGATTATGCTCGTGCGAATTGCTTTGGTGGACGCATGGCGATGGTTACAATTCCGGATATCTTTCCAGCCTATGAGGGGTTGCCACACAGGTCTGAGGAGACGTGTACCTGATGACTCCCTCTGCTCGGGCGTCGCTTCGCATATCGAGGTACGCTATCCAATGTCAGAGTCATACCGCCGGTTGAGAACTCTCTCAATGAAGTGTTTCCACGTGTGCTTGGAGATCGGCTCGTGCCGATTCAGCTGCGGCCATTATGGCTTACCATTAATGCGGAGATCCTTCGTAGCTTATATAAAGGATCCTCGAATTTTCTCCTATTACTTGCATTGTGAACTTGAGAGCATACCGGAGGAGGCAATTCCGATCGAATTTGACATTTTCGGTGGGCGATTCCGAAGATCACCCTTTTCCAGTAGAAGGCGATTTTCAGTAGTCGTCCGGTGAGTCCCTTTCGTTGATCTTCGTCCTTCTTTCCATAATGTCTTTTGACCTCAAAATGGTACGTGAGTACGCTGAGGACTCCGAGCTGGGGAGTTCTGAAGACGGAAGTGGGGCTTCTAAAGGTCCCTTCGAAGCCGTACCACTATATCCCCCGCCTCAGAGACAAAAGGGGACGGGTGCTCAGACCAAGCGACCTAGCAAAAAGAAGGTCACCCGAGCCCGCTAAGTCGACATCGCAGAGGCCACTGAAATGTCGAGGAGTGGGCGCGCCTCGGAGGTAGTCCCGAGAGGTTTCATTTTGTCGGAATCTCAGATGGATTGGATCCGTTCGGAATTTCAAATTTCGAATTCCGTTCAGATAAGGGCCTCTGTGCATATGGATACGGCTAGTGCTCCTGCTAAGGGGGAAGTCGCAATCTTCCTCTGTGCATTGCAGTGTGGGCTTTGGCTCCTACTTCACCCCTTCGTTCGGAAGGTTGCGGACTACCTCGGGCTGGCTCCGGAGCAATTCACTCCCAATGCCTAGAGGGTGCTGATCTCCTATTCATCATCTGGCAACAAGTCAGGAACCCTAAGCTGACCTCAGAAGAGCTGATGAGTTTGTACCTGGTCAAGCACGACAGCAACGACCCATGGTACTACTTCGTGACCTGAGGCAGCAAGGGGTCGGGGCTAGTGATGAACCTACCGTCCTCCAATAAGGACTAAAAAAATAAATGGTTCTGGGTGACAGACGAATGGGAGGAGCCAGTAGCGGAGCTTAGAACCTTAACAACACGAGTTTCGACCCACTTCACAAAATCAGGTCGGACTTTAACTAGTATCTGTACCATTGCCCTTATTTTCAGTTGTTTCAATCGAAGTGAAGCTCTCTGTTTCCTTTTGTAGGTTTTCATAAAGGACTATCACTCCTCAACTCGGCTCAGAAGAACGGCATCACGAAGGTGAGGGCACGATCGGAGGGGCTTCACTCCTGGATGAACCTGATTACAGCGGCCAATCTTCATTGGTCCGGGCTTTGCAAGTCACAGCCCTTGCCCACGTCCTTCAGTAAGCTGTCTCAATCTTTCTGATGAGCTCAGCTTCTCCTACTCAGTCGCTGACATTGTCATTTCTCTTGCAGGCATGGCCGAAGCGTCTGGCTCTCAGAAGAGGAAGGCGGCTCCGACAGCGGCGGAGTTGTTAAGGGATGCCCCTCGGGTGAAGATTACCCGGAAGAAGCAGGTTCCCCCTCGAGGGGAATCTGTTGCCACACCGGTCACTATAGCCCCCGCTCCGAGGCTCTCCGGTTCGACACTTGCGGTGCTTGCTCACCCACAAACGTCAGGTGCAGCACCCATTCCGTGTTTCCCAGCTCGGTCATGACCCCTCCGACAGTTCCGCTTCCGGTGCTTTCAAATCCGACCATGTCCCAGGCAGTAGCTCCCCCCCTCCCCCCCCCCCCCCCCCCCCCCCCCGATGCTTGCCCATACTAACATGGTCGGCGCCCCAACAGTCATAAGCTCTGTTCCTTCCACCATCATTCCCACCACCACAGAGGCTCCTATCGCAGTCCCCGAGCCCTCCATTACTATCCCTTCTTCTTCCGAGCTGGAGGAGGCCATTAGAATGGCCGACAACATGCTCCCCCTCCCCCGAGGTTGGGGAAGGTCTCCGTGCCGAGCGTCAAAACTCGGCCGGTAGTAGGGTAGGTGAGGAGGCTTTGGTCTCACCTCAGGTGGGGAAGAGCGGCGGGAGGTTTGAGCCGGGCTATCATATGGCCTGTTTGGCTCCTTGGGCCGCCAAGCATGCCCCCGAGGAGGATATAGCTCGAACCCTCGGAAGGTCAAACGGCTCCTTTGTGAACGATATCGCTTCCGTGTGTTACACGGTACGTCTCCGAGAGGACCCTCCCTTTCCTTCGCATTATAATTGTATATATTTTCTTAGGCACTGATTCTAGTTCTGTTCAGGCTGTCTCGAAATTGCTCTTGGCTTGGGAGAGAGAACGGGAGCATAAGAGGAGGGAGATTGAGCTTCAGGCCCTCAAGGCTGAAATGACAGCCTTACGAGATGAATGCGCTCTCTTGAGGTCCGAACAGAGTGATCTGCACCGGCAGCTTTCTGACGAGAGGGCCAGAGGGAGTCGGCTGCAGGGGGTTGTGGTCGACTTGGAGGTTAGGGAGCTGCTGCTACAGGAGAGGGCAGACAACTTCAAAGTCCGTAGTGATGCAGCGACCGTCGAGCTAACCCGCGCCAGAGCTCACGCGGATTCATTGGCTGAGGAGACTACTCGGCTGGGTGAGGCCTTGGAACGCACTAAAGTTGAGGCGGCTGAAAAGCGGGCTCAAGTCATCGCTCAGGCTGCGGAGGCTCAGCGGGCCAAGGATGAGGTCTCTCTATCAGTGGCAGTTGTCGCCACGATTGAAGACTTCAAGACCTCCAAAGAGAGGGATGCCGAAGATGCAAAGTTTTACAACCGCAGTTTCGATGCTTGTATCGAAGCAGTCCTAAGTTTATACCCAGACCTCGATCTCGATCCTCTGCTGCCCAAAGATCCTGAAGACGCCCCTGCCGAAGTCGTCCGCTCAAATCAAGCCCCCGACTCTCAAGCGCCTCCACCCGCATGAAGACTTTATGTATTATTTTATATTTTTTTAAACGATTGATGTATTTTTTGTCCCTCCGAGGAGGCTTACTGAATGAGAAACATTTTTTGAGTATTTAAGGGTATTTGTCAACTGTTGACTTGCTATGTCGTTTTATGGCCGAGGTAGCCTCTTGGAAGGTTAGGCCGTTTCATTATCATTTAGTTGGCTCACCGAGCCCCCTCGGCCCAAGTTTTAGTTGAGTCCGATCTTTTAGGGTACTCGGCTCGTCGCTTGTCCGGTGAGGACCTTCCATTCTGTCGTATGATGAGTCGAATTCTCCATTGAAGAGTCGGGTCATTATTAGGCTTTCTCCCTCAAGGGAATGCCTTATTGAACCTTTGTAAGATTAGGTTCCGACCTCTTCTTTAAAACATCGGACCATCAAGTTCGTGCCCTTATCGATGAGGCAATTGAGTAGTCATTCGTGAAGTAAAATCGAGATTTTTATTGCGAGCCTTAGAGGTTGGGCGCCTAGAGGCGTACACTTTATTAGGAGCCTTAAAGTCTAGTTCGTCATGGGTAGTAGATCTTTAGGTGCTCAGCATTCTAAGGATGAGGGAGCTGGCGACCTTTGAGGTCTTCCAAATGGTACGAGCTCGGTTTGGTAGATCTGACCACACGATACGGTCCTTCCCAATTAGGTCCGAGCGTCCCTACTCCCGGCTCGGCTGTGTTCTGGAAGACCCATCGAAGGACCAAATCCCTAGGACGAAATCGCATAACCTTGACTTTTGAATTGTAAAAACGTACTACCTGTTGCTGTCGAGCATCTACTCGGAGCCTGGAGACATCTCGAACTTCTTCGAGCAAATCCAGGTTAGCGGTGATTAGGTTAGAGTTTTGACCCTCCTAGTAGTCCCTTACTCATGCAGTAGGGAGACCGATCTCCTCGGGTACCATTGCCTCCGAGCCGTAGGAAAGTGAAAATGGAGTTTTTTCGGTCGAGGACTAAGGCGTGGTCATATAGGCCCAGAGAACAAATGAGAGCTCCTCGGCCCAGTTGCCCTTGGCCTTCTCCAACTTCGTTTTAAGATGGTGTTTGAAAACCTTGTTAACCGCTTCCACCAGCCCATTGGATTGTGGGTGTCGAGGCGATGAGTAAGCGTTCACAATGCCAAGCTCCCGACACACACCTCAAAATTTGTCATTATCGAACTGGTGGCCATTGTCGGATATGATGGTGTGTGGGATTCTGAATCGACAGATAATGTTCTTCCAAACGAAATTGACAACTTTCTGTTCGGTGATCTTTACGATGGTTCGGCCTCGGCCCATTTGGTAAAGTAGTCGACTGCTACGAGGGCGAACTTAACCTGCCCCTTCCCTGTTGGTAAAGGGCCGATAATGTCGATCCCCCACTGGGCGAACGGCTAAGGTCCGCTTATGGGAGTCATTTCTTCCATTGGTTGCCTCGGCACAGGTGTAAAACGTTGACATTTGTCGCACTTTCGAACGAAATCCCTTGAGTCTTGTTTAAGAGTTGGCCAAAAATACCCTTAACGGAGTATCTTCACGGCTAGGGCACGACTGCCAGAATGGTTTCAGCAGATTCCCTCGTGAATCTCCCGAATCACGTAGTCGGCCTCATCCGGTCGGAGGCATATAAGGTAAGGTTGAGAATGTCCCTTCTTATACAACACTCCGTCCAATATGACATACCGGGCTGCTCTGGCCCTAAGTCGCCTCGCCTCTAGCTTATCCGAGAGGATTTCACCGGACAATAGATAATTAAAAATCAGGTCCATCCAACTTGGAATGGACTAAACGAGATTGACCTTCTCCGACTGGCCAATTCTCGGATGCTCAATAAATTCGACGGGAACAAACTGCGGGATCTTTTCTTCAAAGGCCGAGGCGAGTCTTGCTAAGGCATCGGCCCATGAGTTCTCAGTTCTAGAGATCTGCCGAATGGGCCAACTCTAGAATTTCTAGATCAGTTTTCTCTCTTTTTCGAGGTAGGCGATCATTATGACTTCTTTGGCTTCATACTCCGAAGAGATGTGATTTACTACCAGCTGCGAATCGCAGCGGACTTACAGAGTCTGAACACCCAGACTTGCTGTCAGCCTAAATCCAGCTAACAATGCTTCATATTCCGCCTCGTTGTTAGAAGCTTTGAATCCAAGTCTGATTGCGTATTGGATTGTCGTTGAATCAGGTGCAACCAGGACGACATTGTCTCCTGCTCCTTTGACGTTGGACGACCCATCAACATAGAGGACCCATCCCGGATCCGACACTGCTTCTTGGTTGCTCAACGGGACGGGCAGTGTCATCTCGACTTCCTTACTAATTTGCTCTTCACTCAGAATTGTGAATTCGGCGATGAAGTCGGCTACAGCTTGACCCTTGATTGCTGCCTTAGGGCGGAATTGAATGTCGAACTCTCCGAGCTCAATGGCCCATTTGGTCATCCGACCCGAAACCTCGAGTCTCTGGAGAACCTGCCTCAGAGGAGATTCGGTCAACACAATTATGGAATGGGCCTAAAAGTACGGCCGTAATCTTCTAGCTAAGACAACGAGGCAAAGCGCCAATTTTTTCAAGGATTGGTATCTTGTCTCTGCTAGTACCATGGCTTTGCTCACATAGTATACGAGATATTGCTTGCTCCCGACTTCTTTGATTAGGGCCGAGCTGACTGTTGAAGTTGAAACCGCGAGGTAGAGGAACAAGGGCTCCCCTTCTTCGGACTTAGATAAGAGAAGAAGCGAACCCAAAGAAGGCTTTCTCGCATTTCGGTGTCCACTCTGCTCTCTTGTGACCCTTCAGCTGCTGGAAGAAGGGAAGGCATTTTTCTGTAGCCCTAGATATGAAGCGTCTGAGCGCTGCAACTCTTCCCGTGAGACACTGTATTTTTTTAATGGTTCGAGGTGAGTTCATGTCGAGGAGAGCCTTGATCTTATCCGGGTTGGCCTCGATACCTCGCTGACTAACTTGAAAATCAAGAAACATTCCCAACTCAACTCCGAATGCGCACTTAGGGGGATTCAACTTCATCTGGTACTCTCGAAGGACGTTGAACGTTTCTCCGAGGTCAGCAAGGTGGTCGGAGGTTCTGGTAATTTTCACTAGCGTGTCGTCAACGTATACTTCCAAGGTGCGCCCAATCTATCTGGCGAGCATCTGATTTACCAACCTCTGATATGTTGTCCCAGCATTTTTCAGGCCGAATGGCATGACTTGGTAACAGTAGAGCCCTTTGTCCGTGACAAAGGTAGTCTTCTGCCTGTCTGGGAGATACATAGCGATCTGGTTATACCCGGAATAAGCGTCTAAAAATGAGAGTAACTAATGTCCGGCCGTGCTGTCCACTAGTTGATCAATCCGAGGTAACGGGAAGCTGTCCTTAGGGCATGCCTTATTCAGATCTGAATAATCTACACAGACCCGCCACTTCCCATTGAATTTCCTGACGAGTACGACATTCGCTATCCAGTCAGGGTAATATACTTCTTTTATGAAATCCGCATCGAGCAGGACGGAGACCTCCTCGACAATGGCTTCATACCGTTCGGCATCGAACGACCTTCTTTTTTGTTTTACTGGCTTATGATCCGGGTCCACATTCAGTTTATGAACCAACACATCAGGAGAGATCCCTGGCATATCCGCATCTGACCATGCGAAAATATCTCGGTGCTGCTTCAAGAAGGCCAACAATGCAGCCCTCTGATCGGAATTCAACGATGACCCGAGCTGAACAGTTTTGCTAGGATCTAATTCATCGAGGGGCACTTTTTTTAGATCTTTGACTAATGAACTTCTTGTTGGTCCTCAGGAATCCAAGTCGTCCACGACGAGTGTCTGCTTGGCAGTTCCTTTTCTAACTGCTATCGCATAACACCTTCGGACCTCACGCTGGTCGCCTCGGAGATAGCCGATCCCACCTTCAGCTGAAAACTCCATCATCAAGTGGTAAGTTAAGACGACCGCCCTCATCGCATTGAGGGAGGGTCGGCCCAGAATTACATTGTGTACAGAAGGAACATTGACAACCAAAAAGTCCATCAGGAGTGTGAATTGATGTTGCCCTTCTCCTGCTGTTACTGGAAGGGAAATGGCTCCTTCAAAGATTATCCTTTCTCCAGCAAAGCCGTGATGTCGTGACCTTAAAATTTCCATCTTTTCGAACGCTTCGGAGTAGATCACATCGGCCGAACTTCCGGTGTCGACTAGAATGCAATATACCTTATGATTTTCTATGGTCATCGTGACCACTAGCGCATCGTCGTACGGATGCTGGATCCCGCGTGCGTCATCTTCCGTGAAAGTCAGGCTGCACGGAGTGACTCGGAGTTTCTTACTGGGATACACCGTTAGGTGAACGTAGTGTTCCAACTCGGATCTCCAGGAATAAGCTTTTTGAGCCCTATTTGAATCCCCTCTCCCAGCTGAGCCCCCGAAGATGGTGCGAATTTCAGCGGGTTCTTCTGGGGGGTTATTCGGCTGTTCTTGCGGTCGTTCCTCTCTCCAAACGGACTTCTCTTTTTTGGTGTATCTACGCAAGTATCCCTTGAGGATGAGGGATTCAATCTCATCTTTTAAGTCCACGCAATCATCCGTGTTGTGACCATGATCTCGGTAAAAGCAACAGAATTTTCGCTTGTCCCGATGTTCTGGGTCAGCCCTCATGCAGACTGGCCAGTTAAGAAGCTTGTCTTCTCGGATATCCAGCAGGATTTGCTCGGTAGACGTATTAAGAGGAGTATAAGAACGAAATTTTCCTTCGAGCCTGCGGCTCAGTCGATGATTGCGGGAAGCACAATCGTTCGCCCCTTTGCCACTCGACTAGGACTCTTCGTTCCTAGGCCTTTTCCCTTTGTTTGTCGGGTCGGTTATTTACGTACCTTTACAAGCATTAGTAAACTCCTCGGCATTAATATACTTCTGAGCCTTCACCATGAAGTCTGCTAGCGTTCTTGGCAGATTCTTTCCGATGGAGAAAGCGAACTTTCCCTCCTTTAGTCCACTTAGAATGGCAGCAAGAGCCATCTTGTCATCATAGTCTTCAACTTGTAATGTTTTCTCGTTGAAACGAGCGATGTAGTCTTTCAATGATTCTTTCGAAGCTTGCTTGATAGTGAGCAGGTGAGTGTTGGGTTTCCGACTTCTCTTACCGCTTATGAACTGCGTAAGGAATAATCGACTTAATTCCGTGAAAAAACCCACGGAGTTTAGTTTGAGCTGACGATACCAAATCTGAGCGGACACTATAAGGGTGATGGAAAACCCTCTACACATCATTGCGTCTGTTCCGGTCTGGATTTGCATCCACGATCGGTAGGCTTCCAGATGTTCGGATGGGTCCCCAGTTCCCGAATACTGGATGACAGGAGGCATCCGAAACCTCTGCAGCATCACCTCAGCCATGATGGCGGAGGTGAAGGGAGGCTAGGTTTCTTCCATCATTACTTGGATCGTTGCAGGAACTGTCGATAGTTGTTATTTTTTCTCCAATGTCAAGAACTTGTCGTTAAGTTCCGCAAATCGTGCCTCCCAAGGATCTTTATTTTCCGCGATGACCTCTAGGGCGTCCTCGATCTCCGGAGTTCTTCTTTCTCTCCTCCATTCTAATTGATGACAAAGATCCATGGGTGCCAAAGCGGAGGTGGCTGAATGGATGATAGTATGGGCTCGAGCAGTGGCATTCCACACGGATCCTTCAGCACGCGTCATAGGAGAATTTTGACCCAAACACGGCACCCCCGAATGATGGGGAGCTTCAGGTCTCACACTCCTCGTCACAGAGCGAGTCTCCACGAACAAACCCACCGGCTTGAGAACGGAATTTTCCTGAATCGGGCGTGACTCTAGCTCCCTCTATTGTTTCATTCTATTTATCTCATCGCGCAGGGCCTGGATTTCGTTTTGCATGGCGCGATATTTACTCAACCGATTGGGAGAACGTTGGGAAGGCCCTGGTGTGGATTTGGCGTGAAGTGGTGATGATGACCAAGTTCGTTTGTCTGGTTCCGGTTCCACAACCACAACCTTCTTTTTCCTCGCCATTGCTTAGAAGAGGGAAAACGAGAACTTGACTTTTAGTCTCAGCTTCCTACAGATGGCGCCAAAAAATGTTGATGTCCAAATCTGGTCGGCCCTCCCTCCACGTCTTCTTCACCTCAACGTATCACTCATAAAACCTGCACCAAGAGAACTGACAAAGGTAACCCTGGCTAAGCCGGAGGACCCTCCTATGCCTAAGTCAAGCTAAGGAAATTGGGGTCTAAATAGAAAGTAGAGGAGAGAATGTTTGTTCTTGCATACTTGTAGATGTGGTGTCGTGTTCTATTTATACTTGCCTGTGGTATAGCCTGGTCCGACAATCTCGGCACGATCAGGGGGATTCCCGGATCGTGGAGATATTTCCCATAATCTGGTGATCGTGTCTTGTATAATGCACATCTGCGGACGAAGTCATAGGCCACGATCAGTTATGGCAACTTTTGCATTTGGCGTACATCATTACGCGTCTACTCGGCTCGGCTCGGCTCATCCAACCATAGAATAAAGGATGCGGTCTCTAAGTCCGAGCGGTATCCGACCCGACCCGTTAGGTCGGATCCATTGTGGTTAGCAAAGCTAGTCGTGGTTAGCGAATGATAGGTCATCCGGTCGGAGTATCAGAACCGTCCCGATCTGCACCTCGGCCGAAGACACCTGCTCGTTATCTTCATGTAATGTTCGTATCAAGTCGGACGGGTCTTGCCTCGGACGTCATGGCAGTGGATCGGCTCAGACTAGCATTTTGTTGTGGGTTCGGATCTCCCCGTAACATATGTGTTTTATCGACGCCGTCCATCCATTTTGAAAGATAATTTTAGGGCTTGATCCAAAAAATGAACTAGATTTAAATCTTAGGTGGACCACACCATGGGAAAATAGTAGTGATTGAATCTACACCATTCAAAACCTCCCAAGGCCCAGTGCAATGGTTATCTGACATCTAAACTATTGATTAGGTCATGCAGACTTGGATGAAGGGAATAAATATATATCAGCTTGATCAAAAACTTTTGTGCCCTCGGGAAGTTTTTAATGATGGGCATTCAATCAACACCGTGGGGTGCACTTGAGATTTGAAGTAACTTCATTTTTGGACTAATACCATAAAATGACAGGGAAGAATGGGTGGTTAGCATGGATGAAACACATATATCATGGTGGGCTCACAGAGCATCGACCATTAGCCATTGGCAAGTGGCAGAGTCCATAGCCAATGCGTTCCCGTTCGTGCGCTCATTGGGATCAGAAATTGCTAAGCCTATGAATCGCCGAGGAATCTGGATCTTCCGCTTGTGACAAGCAGGAAAATCCTACTTTCCTACGTTGTGATTAGGCCACGTCATCACCGACATTGTCTCATCGCCGAAATTGAGATTGAACACGTAAGGAGAGGATCGGGATTCATGGAGATTTGTCAGTATGCTTGTGAATCGCAGGCCAAAACCATAGAGGCGTTTGGGGTATTATGATGCTTGAATTTAAGAATGTCATTTTCAGATGGCTGTGATTGGCTACCTGGAGATGGACCGTATACCACCCAATCTCCAGATTCTCCTTCACCTCCTTGCTATCATATGGTCCGCTCAATGCTTTTCTCAAAGATATTCTAAGGTGATTGAGAGACAGAAAAATTAGGGCCGTCCATTCATCGGATGAACCGTACATTTATGAGAAAAATGGACGGCTAGATTTTTTTTTAAAATGTTGTATTTGAGGGCGGATCCGCTACAAATCTACAATGCTTTGTCCGTTAAGCTTAACTTACAATGCATTGTGTGGGGCCCACCGTGAAGTTCGCATGACATCCAATCCGTCCGTCATGTGCCCCCCCTCATATCCTCCTTAGCCTCCTAAAATCAGAACCATAAAAAACTCAAGTGGGCTACACCACAAGGAAGAGTGGGGATGGGAGATGCCCACCATTAGAAAACTTTCAGGTTATGTGTGGGGCTCAACGTGTTTTCTACGTGCCATCCAGTCCATTCAGAAGATGTTCCCCGCTAGGTCGAACGGAAACAACATTCCATAGTGCAGGTGGGTCAGGGAACGTGATTTTAGAGGTTTTATGCATGATTTTACATGGTGTGGCTCACCGGAGTTTTGAATCAACCTGATTTTTGGCAGGCAAGAATATTATGAGATGGTCCACATGATGGACAGATTAGATGTCATGCAAACATTGTGGTGGGCCCCACGCATCATATTGTAGGTTAAGCTTAGCCTACAAAGCCTGGTAATGCATCCGTCATCATTATACAATGCTCGGGCCTAAAGGTTGGCCATGGTTCAAAAAAAAAAAAAAAAAAAAAAAGATAGAACGGTGGACGGTCCACGCACTGATAATTCCCAGGTTGGAAATGGAAGATTCTAGCTGAATATTATTTGGTTATTTTCTTGGTTGGATGTGGACCCTTGCTGGATTCTCTTTCTTAATCATCCATCTGTCTACCATTCATTGAAGGGTTAGGATTTTCCAATAGAGGGGCTTCGCCTTTTGGTGCGCCTTCCCATCCACAGTGGGGCCCATGATATCTACTGTTTGGATGATTGAACCAGCCGTACGTGCCAAAATGAAAAAAACCAAACGATACGTGCAACCTCTCGGCCCACCACTGTATGCTGCATCTGGACCAACATCCATTGTACACGTGTGGGTAACTACACAAATGGAGTGCATGGATTTTGGGCAAGCATTTTCAAGGTGGCCCATCTGATGAACGGGCTGGATTAGATTTCACACATTTATCCTTCAAACAGTCAGAACTCTGGCACACGTTATGTACCTTGAAGGTGGACTGCTAGCGCAAATTCCTGTCTTTTCAGACACGAGTGGCCACCCAATGATCATACAATTCTGACTTTTGGATCAGGCATTCACTGAGGCTGGCCTAATGAACGGCCCTGATGTCTACACTGATGGAATGAGTGATCCCATTCAACTAGTTTGCACCGTCTGATCATGCAGTTATCATGTTTTTGATGTATGGAAGTTCCTAAATTAATCTGAAATATCAGCATGGTGGGTGGTGGGCCCTAGCTTGTGCACCGCGACGCAGTATTCACGTTTTGATGCATCAGACTTGAAAAAACAAGGGAGCAAAGAGCAAAGAATGTTAACAGCTTAATACGTATGGCACGTGTACAAAATCTGGACCTGGGGAAGAATGCCAATGAGATCCACGCCGTCCATTAGGTGCACTGTCGTGTGCACCCTACAAGCCAAAACGTAGGCCAGTCTCTGCAGGCCACACCATAGCGAAGAGTTTGGGTGAGGACTTACCACCATCAGTTGCGTGTGGGGCCCAGTGGTCTATATCTGCCATCCAGACCATTTATATTACGATTCTCACTAGGATGCAGGGACTATCCAAAAATCACACTATGCTGAAACTCAGGTGGGCCACACCATGTAACTTTAGAGGATTTTAACGCATGGTTTCCTATGGTGAGGCCAACCAACGTTAGGCATGAGTGTGATCGTCCGGGCCAAGACCAAACATCGGGTGGCGCACCTGATGGACGGTGTGGATCTCATGCACATAAAATCTTTCCCCGGTAGGGCTCTGCATTTCCCCCATATACGTGTGCAAGTCAGGCCAGAATTCCTGAAACAGAAGCTAGTCAAAAGGGAAAAGTCCATTGATTGGATTCAAAGGATTTTTTGGACACTACTTTAACGGCCGTGATCATCCAACGATGCAGGAACATGGCCCACGTTCAGATACAGACTAAGTGGACCTCAAGTGCAGCTAGTCAAGAGCCCACTCATCTCCCTCCATGATTATTGCAACAATTATCCTGTAACAATCAGTTTAAGACTATCTTCTCATTAAAAAAAGAATTTAAAGAGAGTGAGAGAGAGAGATAAAAGTAGAGCTGGGCATCGAGTCCAAGTCGGACAGAGTTAGGGCTGACCCCACTGGACCCGAATTTGAAATAGACCTGACCTGAACTCAACCCGACTCAGTACCGAGTCTAGCATGCCTGTCCCAATCCGAGTCTGGTTTCAGATGGAGTCGAGCCAGTACCGAATTGGATTTCGGGTCGAGTCAAGTCGAGTTACCAGGTGATCCAAACTTAACTTGGTTTGAGTTCAGATTGGATGAAGTCTGCTCGGTTCAGATCATCTCACCCAATCAGTTCTGGTCGAGTTGGGTCTGAACGAGTCGAGTTGTCCCGTGCCCAGCTCTAGAGAAAAGTAAACAATTGATCTAGTAGATGGTCCACCGTGGGACTCACAATGTGTACAGTCAGGTTTGGCATGCATGTATTGAGTTGCCACAACTTAGGGAGCTGGCAGCAAACACAATCTAGCCCGGAGTTGCAGGTTTGCCATCTAACAGATGAGGCCGGATATTGCTTGTTAAGCAACGGTGGGTCCACCATTATGTAGGGGCCACATCCAATCTGTACAAAATGTGAGCCCCTTCAATACCCTGGGTCCCAAAAATCAGCCTGATGCAAATCCCAGGTGGGTCCCACCACAAGCCTGATCTCCCCAGGATGCCCAGCATTGAAACCTTCTAGATTGCGTGTGGAGCCAACTGTATTTTGTATATGCCATCCAATCCATTCATAACATACGCCTCAATATGATTAATTGGCTTCCAAAATTCAGGTGGGCAACATCCATGTGATCTAGATTGCATGTGAGGCCCACTGTATTTTGTACATGCCCTCCAATTCATTCACAACATGCACCCACCATAATTAATTGGCTTCCAAAATTCAGGTGGGCCACACTCTAGGTCTGAGGCATGATTTTTTTTAAAAAAATAAATTTAACACATGCACACACACCCCCACACACTTACGCCACAAGCACACCGGGTCCTTACTCTTACCCGGGTGGTAGACTCGTTGGACTTTGGCCCACATGAATTTTGGGCTCAAAGGAGAACACAACGGGGCGCACATGATGGATGGATTGGATACCATCATGGCCTCCGAAATAGATGAGGAACCAGCAGGAATGCAGACATGTAAACTATTGTCCTCAAAACAGAGTGCAGACCTAATCGATTCTCCTCAAAACAGCTAAGACTTCTGAAAATGTGGGACCATGCGTGTGCAAAATGAAATACCGTGCTGATGCTTTCAAGCATTCATTAGTTAAGGGTCTGATACGATGAGAATGGTTGAAAAGAGAGAGCCATACATTCAAAAGGATGCTGCGCAATTCTAGAAGAACCAGACCTGGGAGATTGGCAGAGCAGCAATGCTGATGATGTCTAATCCCCTGGCCATGTAAGGTTCCAATACCTGAAATTCACAAACACCAGTTTTGCTTATCCACACCAGAAAGTCAGCTGATTGACAATGAGCTTTATTGAAAATCTGGTGTGACTAACGTTTTTAAATTCTTCTTTTGTCTTTGGTTTCACCGCTAGTTGTTTTGTCACTGAGTTGGAAGGATGATTAAGACTCGCAGTGCCCATCAATGGCTTTAAAAAGAAAATACACGATTATATGCAAGAAGAAATTCACAGTTATACGAAGGAAAAAGAGGAAATCATGCTTGATATCTTCCCGACACTCAGAATCGAAACTTATCTAGTGAAAATGAGTTTTCGGTTTGCTATAAATTTCATGATCAATCAGTCTAATTTGGTGCAACCAAACACACCCTCAGAGATTATAATTTATATTAATTATGGATAATCATGATTTTTTATACTTGCGAATATTATAATAGACAATTACTGCTAACTAAAATGAGATGAACTCATTTTAAGTGGCAACACAAATGGGGCCTAAAGGTAAGCCAGGAGTGGGTGGAAGTGGTGGTGGTTGTAGGTACCACTGCTGTAGATTTATATTTGCATTTTGGCATGCATATGGGACTGTCCAATCTAATTGCCGAGATTAGAGTGATGGTCAATGGGCAAAGGCATTGTGACCAGCTGGTTTTGGATGATGTAGAGTTGGGAAGTGAAACAAAGCTATGGCTTATGTTTGAAGGCCGCTCTCCCTGGGTGACTCAGTTTTTTATTGAAGCTTATAAAGGACTTCTGTTTGAAATTGTCAATTTGAATTAAGCATGCGTGTCAGGAAAATAATGAGGTGGCAGATGTTTTGGAAAAATGGGAATATGTTTGAGAAGAAGCAGAGTTCATGTTTTGGACAAGGACGTCCAGTCTTAGTTGGAACCACAAGGTAACTCTTCGACAATATTGCAGAAATAAGGTATGTTGCATCAGATGCTCCTAGACGTTTTAAAGTGAATAGATTGCTCCTGTTTGAGTTTTTGTGCTCTTATTGGCGGCCCCAAGCCTGGATAAAGGAGAAAGGTTCAGGTAGGCAGCTGGCACAAAACTTTTGCCATATCCTTGTTCTCACAAATCTTGACATGACAGTGGGAGTGGTGGAACAGGATTCATGTAGCCAATACAAATTAGTTGGTATAAGGCTTAGATGATTGGGGGTCGGGGGGTTACAATCGGTGCCTCCAAAACAAAAGTGGGTCGGTTATGGATGTCTTCAGAAGAGCGAAGTTAGATGTTCTAGATTGGATAAATTGTATTAAAGCCTCCAACCATAGTGATTGGTCCATGTTGGCAGGGCTTTAGTTGTGTTTTTTGCCTTTTCGATGCTTTTTTTAATAATTTTTTTGTTATCTTTAAAAGAAAGAAAGAAAGCAAAAAGGCTTAGATGACAAGGATGATGATAAAATGGTCTGATGAGATTTCTGAGTAAGGCCTTTTATGCCCCCTCTTATATACGTGTTAATAGTTCCCTATCAATAAAAACACTGTTGCCTAAGAAAATGGAAAAGATTTGGTCTCCAGATAGACAATCTGGAGGGTGGAGAGGAAGAAAGTCCTCACCATAGACAATCTTCGGAAGAGAGGGATGGTGCTCCCAAATACGTCTTTTGCGTATGCAAGATGAGGAATCAGTGGACCACCTCTTTATGCATTGCTCCCATGTAAGACATATTTGGGCTGATATGTTAGGTCGTTTTCGGATGATGTGGGTTTCCCCGAATTCAGTGGGTGCATGTCATACCCTCTTGATTCGGAGCCCGCCTTGGGAAAGGTAGATCATACCTTTGGAGAATGGTGCTTCGTGCTATTTGGTAGGCGGTTTGGGAAGAAAGGAATGTGAGGTGCTTCTCCAATATGAGCACGCCTTGTGCGAGCACATCCCATAGGGCGAGCAACTTAGTTATCGAATGGGCCTCCCCTCTTGTAATCCTAAGCTGAAGGATTGTAATTTAAGTTTTCTTGGATAGTGTGGGCCGTCTTCTCGGCGCCCCTCCTGTATTTGTATTGTCTCTTTTTAGTTTGCCTTTAATAAAATTTCAGTCATCTTTCAAAAAAACAAAATCTGGTGGGTGTTGGGAAAGAAATGAGCCTCAAGATCATATATTGACATGGTCAAGGAAATGTACAAGGGAGTGGTAACTAATGTGAGGACCTCTGGTGGGGAGACGCATGAGTTTCCAATTACAATAGGCCTCCACCATGAGTCGGCATTGAGTCTGGATCCTTTTGCATTGGTTATGGATGAGTTAACTAGGCATTCACAGGAAGACGTTTCATTGCAAGACATAGTTTTTGATAGATGAGACGGGGGTGGGGGCACAAAATCAGTGAATATGAAATGCAATTTTAGTAACAATCAGTGTGGAAACAAGGAATTATTTAAGATTGAAAGCAAGTAAGTACCCCAAAATGATCACTTCTGATATCTACGGTTGATAATTTATGAGAACGGAGAATTTGAGAAGGATGCTTGTAGAAATAGAGCTAGGCAGATGAAGTGGAGATGTTCCTCTAGGGTTTTATGTGATCAACGCATACCAATCAAACCAAAAGTGAAATTTTATAGGACAGTAATAAGACTAGCCATGCTTTATGGAACAGAATCTTGGGCAGTCAAGGAATAACAAGATCAGAGAATGAGTATAGCTGAAATGAGGATGTTGAGATGGATGAGCGGATGGATAGAATTAGAAATTAATACATTTGAGGGAACTTAGGATAAGCCCAAGAGGTAATGAAAGGAGGGAAAGTAGACTTGGACAGTTAGGCCATGTGTATCAGCAACAAAGAACTACACCAATTGTAAGGATTGAATCTGTTCAAGTTGAAGCTATAAAAGGATAAGGGAAGGCCCAAAAGGACTTGGCTGAGGTAGTAAGAAAAGATCTGATGACCTATGTAACTGAGGATAGGTCCATGAAAGTGGGCATGGCAGAACGGGACACGTGTACCACCCCAAGTAGTTGGTATAAGGCTTTAATGATGATGATGGGTTTTGCTTGCCCCATGCATACATGAAAAAAAAAAAAGGTGATGCATGTGATTTGATTGGTTCATGTGGCAAGTCAACCAAGCATATATGTGTGATGCATGACATACTCGGTTGTGTGGGTTCCACTACCTATGCTTAATCAATGAAAGTGAATGTGGCACCTTTTGCCAATGAGTGCTTGTGGTATCAGCAACAGAATTCCTCTATTAAAAAAGAAAAAGAAAAAAGTATCATGATTGTGAATCCACTGCTAAGTGGACCAACTCATTAGAGGATACAAAATTTTGGAGTTTCAAAGTTTCAAGTAATGAAGTCATATGTAATCTATGATTGTTGGACCCGCTTTGGAACGATCATGGCAGATAGAGGCATTATGGGATCCTTGAGCTGAGGATGGGTGAATGGTATATTTGTGTCATAGTTTGTATATGTAGGGGCCATGATTCAGTGATCCAGAACATTGGCCCATCAGGCCCCACCATCAATCCACCTTGCCCCGAAAGCCCCCCTAATAGAACAGTCCCCACCTTTTTTGTTTAAGGCTAAGGAGGATCCTAACCTATTAGTTAGTGGCCTAAAAGTGAATGGTTAGAAGACAAATATATCCACAGTCCACATTCAATTGTAAAAGGGCCCAAGATTGGTTTGGGGAATGGTCCGCCTACAGTGGTTTGCAACACGCTCCATATGACTCTATAAGAGTTGAGATCTATATCTAGCTATTTGGGGTCTACTCTGGGATGCTTCTAATGTCCTCATTCTTAATTCTACCCTCCTAGCTTTTCCATACATCCATCTCAACATCCTCTTCTGTGCCAGACTTATCCTCTCCTCATGTTGCCTCCTAATTATGCAACACTCGGCCCTGTTCAGCAGTGCTGATCGAATAGCTGATAGTGGCTAGTTATTATTGAAATCGATCCTTTTTAGAGAACTACTTAAATCTTAGCTCCTAAAGACCCTCCATATAAACAAGTCAAAATAAAGAAAGAAAGAAAGAAAAAGGTCAGCATAAAACATTGTAGAGGCTTACAATACAAGTATTGGGGTGACATGGATGCTGGCGCCAAGGTGTCCCAAAACGGTTACGTATCGGCCGTAACGGCCGATACGTAACGGTAACGGTGGTACCCGTTACGCGATACGGGGCCGTATCGGCCGAGTCCCGTTTTTGTACACGTAACGGCCGTTACGGTCCCGTTACGGGCGTAACGGCCGTTACTGACCCGTAACGGCTGCTACGGGCTTGAAAAAAAAAACAAAAAAAAAAAAAAAAAAAAAAAACCCTTACCTTTTTTCTTTCTTTTCCTTTTCTTCTCTTTCTTCTTCTTCTTCTTCTTCTTATTCTTCTTCCTCTTCTCGGCCTGCTGCGGCCCTGCTGCTGCGGCTGCGGTTGCGGCTGCGGCCCTGCTCCGCAGCCTCCTCAGCCTCCTCCTCCTTCTTCTCCTCTCTCTCTCTCTCTCTCTCTCTCTCTCTCTCTCTCTCTCTATCTGTTCTTTCCCTCTTTCCCTCTTTCCCTCTTTTTTTCTTCTTTTCTTTCCCTCTTTTTTATTTTCGGTTTCCCCCTTCCTTTTTTTTTTCTTTTTTTTTTATTACGGGCGTAAGCTGCCGTAAGTACGTGTCACGCGCTGAGACGAGCGCTGACACTCCTCGAGCTCCGAGTTGTACGAACAGTTTAAAGGAGATCAAAGTTATACGGGCCCCACAGTGATCTATTTATTATATCTACACCGTTCATCTATTTTTAAATATTATTTTAGAGCATTAGCTAAAAAATGAAGCGTATCCAAAAATCGTCTGGACCACACCAAAAATAGCAGCGATATGAAGATTTTTACCGTTAAACAATTCGTAGGCCCACCGTAAGATTTATTTTCCATCCCATTTGTTCATAAAGTCAAAAAGACATGAATGAAGAGGAAAAACAAATTTCATATTGATCTAAATTTCTATGATCCCAAAAAAGTTTTCAATGGTAGACGTTCAATCCCCTACTACTTTTTGCAGTGTGGTCCACTTGATAATTAGATCTGTATTATTTTTCGTGTCAAGCCTTAAGACAATCTCGTCAAATGAATGGACGGTTTAGATATAACACATTCATCATGGATGGGGCCCAAAAATTTTTAACATGTGTGTTACACTTTCTGATCCAAGTCTCACCTAATTTGGGCCCTTAAAAAATTGTATACGAGACATATTAATTTAAAATTTACCTATTAAATTATAAACCGCAATTGCTAACTCACAATGCCAAAATCAAATTATTTGAATAATTTTAATTATTATTTTGTATAATTTAATTATTATTTTGTATACTTTTATTTTTTAAAATAGGGTCTTTTGATTTTTTTTCATGATTCACTGTCCAATAAATGTCCACCAATACATAAGTGGAATAATGAGAATAAATTGCATGAATTTGAGGCTAATTTGGAGCATATATTGATCCTCTAAGTCAGCCCGAAATTGGCAACGCTATCTACCTGAATTTAATTTCATTTTTTTAAAGAACTATTGAGAGAAAGATATTAAATTGTTAGGTATATAAAATAGATATTTAGAAAATTAAATATATAAATTTTATAGTCAAATTCAGGTTACTTGGTTCAAAAATTAATCAGACAGTCCGATACAGCTTTTCACCAAAGAGTGGACCGTTACACCACCATAAACATGTTCCAATTTATAAATGAATGCATATTTGGAATGCTTAGAATATTCTGGATTTAATCCATATTTTTTCATATTTTTTTAGCAAAAAAAAAAATTTACGCCGTTACGGGCCGTTACGCCCCCGTATCGCCGTTACGCCCCCGTATTCGTATCGGTTTTGGAAGTCACCGTTATGCTAACCGATACCGATACGAGACACCTTGGCTGGCGCCCAATTAGTTGGGAGAAGGCTTTGACAATGATGATGATGATTGAAGCAACATGAATAGCGGACACTCATGGATTTTTACTTGAATATTCTAAAAATTATATTTCTGAACTTGGGTTTGCAAATAACAAAGTAGAAGATACTCAGAGTATTCAACTCATCGGGTGAGGCTTCTAATCTAAATTAATTGGTGATGCTTCATTGGGGCTCCCATTGGCTTTAGTAGTTCAAGCAACACACAAAAGGTGTTCCCTTCTTCATTATTTTATATGTAACTGATCAAGCAGCAGAACCGACACACAATTCTAGGTAGGTATTTCATGGAAGGAAAAGAGAACTATAAAGTATAGAGTCATGCATATTGCTTGTAGTATATGTAACTTTCATACCTATTCTAGATTGGAGTCTGAACTAGACTCCAACATCCTCATTTTGTAACAAAAAATCATTGTTCCACATCTGCTCTTGCACACTCTGGTTCTTCCTCGCAGAGAAGCTTCCATTGGTCAGACATCATTCAGCTATATCTCCCACTACTTGTAGAAAGTGAAACGCTTGATGAGAAATGATCACAACAATGGGATCCTAACAGCTCAATGACAC
Source organism: Magnolia kwangsiensis (assembly GCA_037074715.1). NCBI lineage: Eukaryota > Viridiplantae > Streptophyta > Magnoliopsida > Magnoliales > Magnoliaceae > Magnolia > Magnolia kwangsiensis. Next base: position 93,716,474 of record CM073585.1, read on the forward strand.
CCGATATGGCGGGTACAGGATGTGTGTTGAGGGTCAAATATTGCATATTAGATCCCATTTATTACTTGGATTTACGAGAATAAGACTGTTTAATAGCCCATTTTAATCGTATTTGTGTTGCAAGGTGGATTTACGGACGTGGACTGAAATTAGATGCTAAAAGCATGAAATTAACGCTCAAGATTCACCAGAGCAAGGGACAGACTCCAAGGGACCAAGATCGACGAAATCTACACGGAAAAAAATTCGAGAAAATCAGGAAACTGAAGTTCAAGAGGCCAAACAGTCGTCCAGAACACAAGATTGCAGAGTTCCCACCATCCGATCGGCTCTGAATTTCATACATTACCTAAGGACCACAAATGAGTTGTACATGTCAAATTTCAGCTCCTGGATTCCTACAGAAGTGTCCCAACGGCTAGATCAGCCCACAAATCATCCATCTGGAGCCCACCTGATATCTGGATCTGCTTCACTTTTGGTCTCAACGTCTAAAAGAATATGACAAAGTGGATGAATGGACTGGATTTCACATATACATCAATATAAGGACCACCTTGCATGTCAGAGTTCACCACCGATTGTGCACGCGCGGTGCACTGAACCAAGACATATGGTCAAACCATGTTCGACCGCAATTTCCCACCCGCAACAGAGAAGAGAAGGCTCTGTTTTGAAAACGGATGGCTGAGATCTTGAAGCGTGCCACCGTCTGTGTGAATCAATCCAATCTGGACCGTCCATTAGACTAAAATGGTCCAAATTACTATCACCTAGGTGGAAATATTTCATTTGACAGCGAAGAGAGGGTTTTGATCGACCAAACGGAAGCTGGACGGCAGCAAGAAAACTCCTGTGGGCCACGGCGAAATTAATCCAAAACCATGTCTTCCCGAATGGTTTTTCGACATGAGTTCAATAGACGGAGTGGATCTTTTCTCTAATGATGATCGGGGGGCCGTTGAAGCATCCCAGCGTAACTCGTTACGCACGTACGTGCGTAACGAACGTCCGATTACGGTGGGCCATACGGCCTTCTTGATTGTGATCGGCCGGACAATCCAGACCGTCCAACAGATTCCAAAGGTCCCAGTGACCTTCGCCTGGGTAGAAGAATCTTAAAATACATTATAGATCGAATTTTGACCGTCCGAACGGAAGACCAACGGTGGAGTGGGAGATCTGGTGGGCCACACGAAATACAATTCAAAAACGGTCATGTCTGACCGAATTTTCATGCACAATCCAATGAACAGACTGGATCTTGCGAGCAACTCCAAGAAATGGGCCCCACTCACATCTAGAGTCGGTCTAATGGCCCTATTACGCACGCTGGTTGCGTAAAAACCACGCACTCCGCCAACTATCTAATGCGAAAGCTCTCCAGCCGACCCCCTTGGCTACAAAAAGGAGAAGAGAGAGAACGTGAAGGGGGAGGCAGCCGTGGAAGCTTGGCTAGGAGGTGGATGAGAGAGAGAGAGAGAGAGTATTTTTAGTTTTTTTTTATTTTCTTTTCTGTTCTTTTATAATTTTTGAGAGAACCAGCCCATTCATGAGCGGCTAAACCTCTTAGCTAGGGCTAAGAGGTGAAGCTTGTAGTGAGATGGGAGATTCTATGCTTTTAATTTAATTTTAATATATGAATTGACATTGATTTTAGTTTGATTAACATGAAAATATTTTCAGTCTTTAATGGTCTATTGTGACTAAAATTACAGTGGGTCTGCAATGACTTTTAATATTTCCTTTTCCTTTTTATGTTATGACACCAGGAAGCCCTGTTGTTCACCATAGTCTCCTGGGCATGGTCGGATGACGGTACCCTTCCTAACTTTCATACATGTGATTGGTTGGTAATTAGTTTAATTCTGTTGTTTGCCATAATCTCTTGGGCATGGTTTGGTGATGGAATCCATTCTAATTCATATACCTTTCATCTCTTGAAAACTAGATCAATGTCAATTCAGTTAATTTCCATAAAACATGCATAAGATCTCTCTGATCTCTACAAGTGGATCCTTTGAATCCCTAGTTCCCTATCTTTGATTTTCTTAAGTTTTAAATAATCATTCCATCATTATTTCTCAAATCATAATTAGTTTAGATTTCACCTTATTCTAGTTCTAATTCTACTGAATTTTAGATAACGTACGAGTTTCAGTCCCTTGGGATTCGACCTCGGTCTTACCGAGTTATTACTACATCACAACCCTGCACTTGGGGAGTGAACAATGTGGGTGATGAAAATCCCCTAAATTCTAAATTCTTGGGATATTTGGTATGGCTAGGACCGATTACACCTCCTAAGTATTATCCAACAACTTCACCAAGTTGGTTTTGCATCCCAGTTGGTAGGACTTGCTGTGAGTAATAAACAATGAGCAGGTTTAGAGTTTAAGCCTAGGTAGATTTTGAGTTTGATTCCAGCCATCCACTCTAATTTCTAATCATGTTCAACCAGCGGGTGTTGGATAGAGTTAAAATGTGATTTATGTTGTGGGCATACCTACAATAATGTTTGATATTCTAATGTAGTTTTTGATTTCCTTGTTATCCTGTGCCATCTAGAAGAAGCTTGTCCCTCTTCCTTTGCCGATTGTGCAATGAAGTGTGAGAGAGGACTAGGGTAACTCAAGGGAGAAACAACTAAGCATTTGGTGATCCAACGAAAAGTGAAGGATTTTAAGAAACAAATGTTCAAATAATAGTGTGATCACATTCCACGCACTCATAATTACAATACAAAGACCTGGTTTTGTGGATTTTAAGGAACATCAGTATTTCGAAGGCTGTGGTCTTCTTGAGGGTCTTAGTTTTGTTTAGGGATTGGAACCTGTAGTTTTTGTTAGCCGGGGTTTTCTTGCCAGCCAGGAGCCTGGTTCTGTATATTTTTTGTTTCCTCTTTCCTTTTTTTCTTTCTTTTCTTTTTTTGTTTTTCTTTCCGCTCTGTTTGTGTTTTTCTTCTTTTTGTATTTTGTTCCTTTCTACTAAATAAAATTCTTTAGAGCCATCTAAGGAGAACTGAGGAAAGGTAAACACGTGGAGAAAAAAAAAAAAACTTCAGTAAAACGTGAACAAGATCCAGCTAGAAGATGTTTAACCAACCAAAAAGGATTCATATTGCAATGATCAATTACAAATCCATAAGAATTCCACTGCTACACACCAATCACTGGTTAAAAGAAATCCCCTTTCTATAATATAATAACAATCAAAGTCAAAATGCAATAGCGCATAGGAAGAACAATCAATTGTGCTAAAACAAATTTGCAATCCACAAAGTTTCTAATGCAAGAAACATAAGCATGAAACCCAAATTGCAAAAAACTTCATAGCTTGAATGTTTGAAAACACATTCAATTTCACACACAACTGTGAAAGCATGAAGAAAAATAATTACAGAAATGCAACATAGCTTTGAAAAGGAATCTACGAAGCTAACACCAAGGAAAACTGATTTAGTACCCAGGGCATTGCTAGAAACTTGGAATTCCCAACATGTACATGAAATTCATTGTACACAACAGAAGATCCAAGACTTGCATCGATGTCTTCGCACCATCATGCCTCAACAGGGGTATCATAAAGATTAATGAGCCAAATAGTGCAAAAAATTATTCTGATACCATAGACCTAGGATAAATCACATTTGCGGTCACTATCTGACCATGAAGCCCGTATTGCACCTAGAGACGAAGATGTCATCGAAGAGGAAACAATTTATGTAGCAAAAATGGAAATAAAAGCATAAAGCTAGCTTTTTAAAATAAAATAAAATAAAAAAGGCATATTTTATATCAAGTAAAGATTACCTACTACACGAAAATTCTTCGGAATTACAATACAACTCATGCCAAAATGAGGTTGAGAAAAAGCTGCCACAGATCATATTTATCAAAATTGAATTTGAGTTTAACTTGTTAGGACAGCAGAGGATGAACCGATGAAGATACAGGCTCATGCAACAGACAAGATAGTTCAAATCCATACTTTGTGACCCTAGGTGGCAACCAACAAAATCCACCAGCGTACACCACTAGTCGCTCATCTGAAACACCCAGACAGCAAACATCTCTAGCCTACATCTTAACCGCCACATGCTGTGCCGAGCTTTTCTTCATGACCCCTCTCGAGCACAGCTCGTTCAACAACTCCAAAGCCTCCTTTGTCATACCTTCGTAAGCTACACCTTCAATAAGAATCGTGTAGGTTGCTTCTGTAGGCTTACAGCCTTTAGACACCATATAAGCAAAGAAATCAATGGCACGGTCCGTCTGGCGAGCTTTACAGAGACCCAAGATGAGCGAATTGTATGTGATAGCATTGGGTCTGATACCCAACCCTTCTAGCTCATGAAAGAACTTGATTGCTTCATCAACCTTCCCTTCTCGACTAAGGCCAGCCACCAACGAAGAATAAGTGATTATATCTGGGTGGAGCCCCTTCCCCAACATCTCCTCAAGTAGCTCTACAGCCTTTTCTGTATTCCCCATCTTCGAAAGCCCATCAATTACCGTATTATATGTTATCAAAACAGGTGAGCAGCTTTTGCTGCTGAGCTGTTTAAGTATCTCAACTGCTATATCGACCTTCCCATCCTTGCATAATGCAGTAAGCAAGGTGTTATAAGTCACAATGTCCGGATAACACCCTCTAGACACCATTACATCCAAGTACTCGATTGCACGGTCCATCTTCTTCTCCTTGCAAAACCCATGAAGCAACGGATTGTAACTCAGCGAGTTGGGCATGCACCCATGCTGCGGCATCTTCTCCAAAACATCGATTGCACGGCCCAACAACCCCTTTCTGCACAAGAAGTTGATGAGGATGTTGAATGTCACGACGCTAGGCGAACAACCCTTTTGAACCATATCGGCTAAGAGTTTCTCCGCATCCATCCACCGTCCCGTGCTACACATGCTACGCAGAATGATATTGTGGGTAATCACATTCGGTTGACAACCGTACAACAGCATGCTATTCAGGAACTTGATCGCTTCATCCAATCTCCCTTCCTTGCAAATCCCATTGATAAGAACGTTATAGGTAACCACATCCGGTTTACATCCCTTACTCCTCATCTCATCCAAAAGCTTCATCGCCTGCTCAACCCCACTCTCCTTACAGGTCGCTTCAATCAATATCGTATATGTAATGACATCAGGATAACATTCTTTCTGCAACTGATGATCAAGAACTTCCATCGCCTGCTTCAACTTCCCCTGATCACATAAACAACGTAAAATTGTATTATATGTCACAACATCTGGAGAGACACTCATTCGGTCCAAAAGCAAGAGAGCATTGTCAATCTCACCCATTTTGCAATACCCGCTGATTAAAACATTATACGTAATGACATCAGGAACCGCCCCCGATTCTTCGACAATCTCCAAAACCCGGGTCGCCTTCTTGGTCTTGCCAGCTCTACAAAACCCACGAATCAGGCTCGTGCACGGGATGATATCAGGAATCGCACCATGGCCCGCCATGTTCTCCAAGAACTTCAACCCTTCCTCCAACTTCCCATTCCTAACCAATCGCCGGAGATTGTCATTACTTTCAAAATCATCAAAACTTCGCGAGAAATGCCTGTTACTCGAATGCGCATCTGGGTTTTTGGGGCGATTCGATAATCTACCGTTAGAACTAGCAGTCCCGACCTTCGTGACAGCCGAAACCCGGTTCCTCCGGTTTTTCCGATACTTTCCGGGCTTTTTCATCTCATCATCAGAAGACAACAGACAACAACAGGCCTGGTAACCGAGAAATCCATTCACACAAGAACTAGTGCTGCTTAAATTGAAGTCATAGAAGAATCTAACCTTAACACCAACCTCACTCTCCTTTTGAATGCATTTGAAGGGGGAAAACCCAACATGGGTATGTTTGGCAGGCACCACAAAATCCATTTTTTTTCTGGATTGTATTCCAAGAAACTTATACCCAGATGCTCATGGAGAAAAACCCAGAAATATCTGATTGAGATTGAATGGAAATAAAAAGAACATGGAAAGAAGAAGAGAAGATGGGGTTTTGGGAGTGAGGGTAAGATGGGGTTTTGGGAGTGAGGGTTTTGCTACCAATAGAACTGTGTCATCAAATGAGAGGATTTTAGGAGGATAGTGCGGCACAGGGATAAGATTTTATTTACGGAGGGATGTTTTTATGAGGGGACTCTTTTGATACGCTGGGGTCCGGGGGAGTCTGATTATCCATATGCACGCACGATGCTAATGTGCATTCAATCGAGACTGTCCAAAATTTTTTTAGGTATATTTTGATGAATGGGAGATTATAGTTTCCCATTTTTTAGATATAAAATGATAGTTTAAATGGAGAGTTTCATCTGTTCAACTTCAAGATGAAAATGCCAGTTGATAGAATTTGATTTTTTTTTTTTAAAGTCTGATTTTGAGTTTAACCTGTTTCTTTAATTTGGACGGTCTGGATTGATGTATCTGGTGCAGAGAAGAGGTGCATGTGTATGAACAGTCAAAGTCTTGCAGAGCATCAGTGTTTTTCTCGTTTTTAAGTGGTGTATTGCTATTGAGAAATTTTGTTTATAGGATGCAACTGGGCCGGGTCGGGGTGGATCAATGGGTCCGGACCCGACCCATTTAAGAGTTTGGTCAGAACTTTGGACCAAAAGCCATCCCATTTAAATTTTAGAACTGTCCGGGTCAAAAATAGAAGACCCATTGATGTAATGGGTCAGGTCGAGTACCATAACCCAGACCGGACCATCTATCAGATGGATCCGAGTTTAGGTCGGGTCTAGGACAGATTTGTGTTGGGCAAAGAAATTACAATTGAGTTTTTATAAAACTAATGTTCCACACCATTCAATTAGTGGTGGCTAGGCCCCAGCCTCACCCAAGACTGTGTGGCCTTACAGTGGGGCCCACCTTGATTTATGTATTCTTTGTCCATGCAGTCCATTTGTTTTGTCCTATCATTTTAAGGCATGAGATAAAAAATGAAGATCTTATTTCCAAAGGAAATAGTGGTGATTGACCGTTAATGGGCAACATAAGTTTTAGATCAAGCTTATCTTATAAACATTTTGGATGTCAAATAAACATTACGTTGGGCCCTTGGAAGCATTTACAGTAAGATGTTCAATCACCAATGTTTCTTATAATATGGTCTACTTGCGATTTGGATCTTCATTTTTGGCTTGATGCCCTAAAATGATATGGAAAAATAGATGAACGGCATGGATATAGAATATATACATCAAGGTGGGCTCTATGGCAAGGGCCGCACTGTCTTGGGTAAGGGTGAGCCGCACTCAATCCGCTCCCTCAATCTTGATGGTAAAAAGTAAAGAGTAAAGTTGCCGGTGGTCCAAAATTCAATTGTTGTAATAAAATAGTTATGGTCCAACTAGTGTGAATCTTGGTATATATCCATTAACAATGGTGGTCGATTTGCCCATTAAAGATGTTATGATTGGTGGATGGTAACATTCTTTTGAAACTCCACATGGTCGTTGTGAGTGGTGGGTGTGGATATCGGAACTTCACATGATGGACAATAACATTGATGTAGACCATACATCATGTAGGCCCCACATTTGAAGTGGGCTGTCCATTGCACCACCACTTTGGACGTAGGCTATTTATCAGCTGGGGCTGACCTTTGATGTGAATCATCCATTTTGTAGGCCACATTAATACGAGGCCATATATCATGTAGGACCTAACTTTGAACTGAGCTATTTATCATTTGGGTCCCACCTTAGATGGGGAAGGCCTATCACCTGGGAAATCGGATTGCTAACCCAGTTACTCAATAAGCTCTTATTGTAGTGAGTAAACTCTGTTATGCTTAGCGTGAATTCATGTGGTTTATCTATGTTCTACATTTGTCTTTACAGCTCATTTTAGGGGTTGAGCCTCAAATTAAAGCATATCCAAAGCTCAAGTGGACCATACCACATGAAACAATGGGAATAATGATTTCCATCGTTGAAACCTTGCTAGGCCTCATAGTGATGTTTATTTGTCATCTAAACTGTTCATGTGATCACACAGACATGGATGAAGGGAAAACCCAAATATGAGCTTGATCCAAAACTTCTATGGCCCCCAAAATTTTTTCAATGGTAGATGTTCAATTTAAACAGTTTCCTGTGGTGTGGTCCACTTGAGCTTTGGGTATGCTTCAATTTTGGTGCCAACCCATAAACTTCACTGGTAAAATGGATGGACGGAGTGGATAAGATAAATAAATCACAATGAACCCCACAGAGTTTACTCATTACGCTTAACATACTAGTTAGTATACAATACGATTCCATCCCATTAGGAATCCTTTGGTAAGTAGAGTGAGAGTGAGAGAGCCTCCTTTGAGATGTGCTGGGAGGGAGTGTAGAGCCTCTTTTGACATGTGCTAAGAGGGAGAGTAGTAGTAAATTAATAAGCTAGAAGGTTAAAAATAAAAACTCATCTATATAAGTAATTTTTCGTACTTTAGTTATTTTTATGATGAGACTTATCAAACTAACTTAAGTGAAAAAATAACTTATTTAATAATATCCAAATAACCCTTAATTAACTACTTTTTCTTGGTTTGAGTTGAGTTTGAGGCTGGGTATGGTCCATTATACCATGACTCACACCGTACTGACAAAAACTGGGTGCAGGTTTAATTGGGTTGGGCTAATTTTGAAAGGACCAAATCCACTAATTGTTGGATTGAGTCCAATGACTCGTCAGATAACCTGACCCATTTGCATCTTTAATTGATAATGGGGTCGCGAGTTGAGCTGTGCTGGCTCGAGTGGCCCTGAACCTGAGGATGTCATAGGCTGAATATTAGGTTGTGGCCCTGTCAATGCCTAGGACTTCTAGTTCAGGGGCTGAGCCGGGTATTAACTCGGCCGTAACAAGTTGGTCCCATTCAAAGGGCTGTGATCATCCGATCAACAATGTAATATTTTCACCATGGTTTCTCCCAATTGCATAAATGAACGAACAGTCTAAATTAATAATTGGACACTTCACATGTTTTTTTTCACACACCACACACCCCCACACACTCACGCGGTAGTGGGATTTCACCATCTATGGATGCTCAAACCCTTGACTGGGTGTTGAAACTCCTAGTAGTCTACCACCCGAGCAAGAGTAAGGATCCGACACTTCACATGTTACTTAAAAGCGTTGGTGGGGGCATTAGCAAAGCCCATGTATATGTGTACACACACATAGGCCATATTTTATTTTATTTTTTTACACATGCACGCCATGTTGGGATTTCACTAGCCATGGGTACTCAAACCCTCAACCAGCTGTTTAAACTCCCGACAGTTGACCACCGGAGTAAGAGCAAGGACCCACCATGAAGAGCAATTTAAAAAATAAAAATAAAAAAATCAGCCATATCTACTCATCAAGTGGACCATGCTAGTATTTTGCTATTTATCACTGGCTATACAGTGTTTGCTACAGTGTGGCTCACTTGATAAGTGGATGGAACTTTTTTTCTTTCTTTCTTTTTTTGGCACTAGTATCCTCACGGTAAGGCCAACCTATTAGAAGGATTAGGTGACATATATAAGTATATAACAGGTTAGGAGCTATCCACTAGGTGAACTGTCACTTACAGTCCAACTGGTTGTTGAGAGGTTATCCATGTTCCCAGACCTTTTAAAGCACATGGGGAGACCTACCATCAATCTAAACCATTCATTCATTCATACAACTGAGAATAAGCCATGGTGTAAAAATCACACCAATTGAATGATCCTAACCTTTTGAATGGAGCCAATCAGTTACAACCATCTGTTGTTATGAGATATAAATAACATTATTATAATAATCAAATCAAATTGTTACTTCATAATTATGTGAAATACAAAGTGAACTCGTCTCTTAGTTGTTTGGAGATGATTGTGCTTATTTGTTTCTTCAGTCACCATTTTCAACCAATTTGGCAATATATGAACCATTCATCCATTCATACAACTAGAACTTTTTGGATTTTTTTGTATAAACTTAGCAGAAAATATAGTATTTTTTCGAAGATCTAGTTAATTTGTGTTGGGGACCTTGCACAAAACCTTAGAATTTAGTCCTCCAGAACAAACCAGAATTATGAGACGATAATAGCAATGAAATAAATCAAAGCAACAACCACACACCGCACAAGAGATTTTTACGTGGAAAACCCTCAAAGAGGTAAAAACCACGGGACCTCGTCCAGATCAACAATCTACTATGAAGTAGAACGTTACAACCTTCGTCACTCACGCAGGAGTGGATGAACAATAAGAGAATAAAGGAAAAATAGAGAGATCTCACCGATTACGAGGACGTAGAAGCGCTGAGACGACAGCTCCCTTCCACAAGTTTTCTCTCTCTCTCTTTTCTCTCACCCTCTCACCTTTGATATCCCTAAAACCCTTTAGGAAATCCCCTTGTGCTTTTCTTGTACACAACATCATACCCTAGAAAAAAATCCTACGGATCCCTTTTTATAGTTTTAGGAAACTCCTTTCCGCATCTCAGTTGCGAAAGGACTTGCGACACAAAATTCGCGTAAAATCACGGAACAAATCTCGTAGGTTTGACCATTCGTGGACCTCCTACGACCGGTCGAGCACCTCCTACGATCGGTCGTGGAGCACCTACGACCGGTCGAGCACCCTCCGAAAAAAATAGTCCAATGCTGAACTTTGAGTCGAGCTACGACTCGACTCCCATGACTGGTCGTACCAGCCTTCGACTGGTCAAGTAGGGCCTACGACCGATCGAGCACGGGGTAAAATTCCCATCAAATCTTCCCCTTTTTGACCCGGGAGGGATCCTCCTTCTTCAAGTCAGCCAGGTTTCTACAAATCTCAAGTTTGCCCTTGAGAAAAAACTTGGTCATCATATCTAACTATTATCGTCTGTGTGGACCTTCTCAAGGTATAATACATTCTGTTCCAAAGTATCCATGATCCAGTAATACCGAATCTCTATGTACTTCGACTTGAAATGCTGACTTAGATTCTTGCTCAAGTGTAAAGTACTCTGACTATCGCAATAGATCACGTGCTGCTCCTGCTTCATGCTAAGTTTCTGTAGGAACCTCTTCATCCAAAGCATCTCTTTACATGCTTCTGTGACTGCAATGTACTCGGCCTCTGTCGTGGACAATGCTACGACATTTTGTAGCTTGCTCTGTCAAGAGACTGCTCCCTCTACAAATGTGAACATGAACCCCGATGTAGACTTCCTGGAGTCTATGTCGCCTGCCCTATCTGCATCTGTGTAGCTCTCTATCACAGGTTTTCCATCACCATAGCATAGGCTTAACCTAAATGAGCCTCTTAGATACCGTAGTATCCACTTCAACGTTGTCCAATGCTCTTTACTAGGATTGACAAGATACCGGCTGACAACACCAACCGCATATGCTATATCTGGGCGTGTACACACCATATCATACATCAAACTTCCTACGATTAACGCGTAGGGTATCTTCTGCATCTCTTCCACCTCTGCCTTCGTCTTAGGACACTGTCTGTCGCTCAATCTGAAATGACCATCCAGTGGAGTACTGACCGGCTTTGCTGCATTCATATTGAACCGCTGTAGGACTTTCTCAATATACCCTTCTTGTGACGGCCAAAGCTTCCTACTACTTCTGTCACGGGTTATCTCCATTCTTAGGATCTGTTTAGCCAGGTCTAAGTCTTTCATTGCAAACGACTTGCTCAACTCCTATTTCAGTCTGTTGATCTTCTTGATGTCCTTTCCCATGATGAGCATGTCATCAACATATAAGAGCAGAACTAAAAAATCACTATCTGAGAACTTGCGCGTGAACACACAGTGGTCTGACTCCGTTCTGTCATACCCATGCTATAACATGAATGAATCGAACTTCTTGTACCATTGTCGTGGAGCTTGTTTCAGCCCATACAAGCTCTTCCTTAACCTACACACCATATGCTCTTTGCCCTTGACTTCAAACCCTTCTGGTTCGTGCATGTAGATCTCTTCTTTCAGGTCACCATGGAGAAAAGCAGTTTTAACATCCAACTGCTCTATCTCCAGATCCATGCTAGCCGCCAACCTAAGCAACACCCGTATGGATGTCATCTTCACCACTAGTGAGAATATCTCTTCGAAGTCTATACCTTTCCTCTGACCGAACCCTTTTATTACAAGTCTGGCCTTAAACCTCATCTGTGAATTCTTTTACTCGACCTTCTTTCTGAACACCCACTTGTTGCTCAAGGCTTTCTTGCACTTAGGCAGTTTTACCATGTCATAAGTGTGGTTCTTATGAAAGGATTCTATCTCCTCTTGCATAGCTTTCAACTACTCCTCCTTATGCTCATTGGCTAAGGCCTTAGAATAATCTTCTGACTCTCCCCCATCAGTCAACATAATGTATTCATGCGGCGAGTACCTCTTGGACGGTTGTCTGTCCTTATATGACCTCCTCACCTGTGGCTCAACAGGTGGATCAAATGGGGGCTGCTCCTCTGGTCCATCTTCTGAAGGAACTCTCTCGTCCTTTATACCTTGTTGTACTCTCCTGTCATCATGCACCACGGGAGGAATAACCGGATCCATGTTCTTTAGCTCACCTGAACTAGGCTGATTCTTCTCTGGCTTACCAATGTCTTCTATACACTGATTTTCAAAGAAAATCACATCTCTGCTCTTGACAAGCTTCTTCTCGGTCGGATTCCACAATATGTAACCGAACTTTTCATTACCGTACCCCAAGAACACACATTGTCTGATCTTCATATTGAGCTTGGACCTCTCGTCCTTTGGTACGTGAACGAATACCCTGCACCAAACACCCTGAGATGACTATATGATGAATCCTGTCCAGTCCACACCTTCTCAGGTACTTCTCCATTCAATAAGGCTGATGGAGACCTGTTTTCAGATACACAGTCGTGTGCATTGCTTCTCCTCAGAATGTCTTGGGTAATTTCGTATGGGATAACATGCATCTGATTCTTTGAACAATGGTGCGATTCATTTGTTCAGCTACACCATTATGCTGGGGGGTCTTGGGAACCTTCTGTTCATTCCGTATACCCAGGGACTTGCAGTACTCATGAAAGTCACCAATGTATTCACCACCATTGTCAGTGCGGATGTACTTCAATGATCTACCTGTCTCTCTCTCAACCATGACATGAAATAACTTAAACACACCAAAGACCTCGTCCTTGGATTTCAAAACAAAAACCCAAACCTTCTTAGATGCATCATCTATAAAAGTAACAAAGTACAATGCCCCACCCAAGGTTTTTGTCCTCATAGGACCACAAACATCCGAATAAACCAAATCTAATGCATGCACTTTATTAACATGAGAAGCAGTTTTAACAAATGAAACTCTATGCTATTTTCCTGATAAACAATCAAGACAGGTTTTGAGAGGCGTACCTGTCACGTTTGGAAGGAGTCGCTTCTTTGCTAGTAGCTGAAGCCCTTTTTAACTCATGCGACCTAGACGCCTATGCCACATGTCAATAGCTGAATCTTCCACTGCGTTCAACCCACCCTTGCATACACTGACACTTGCCTTGAATGGGGTGTAACACTTCTTTCCTCTGGCTGCAATCAACGAACACTTGATGAGCTTCTAGCACCAATCAGCAAACCATCTTTCATAGTCATCATCGTCCAACCTTTCCGTCGACATCAAGTTGAGGCGAAGGTTTAGGATATGTCTCACATCCCTGAGAACCAATGTGCAGCCCACATCGGTCTTCACACAAATATCACAAACCCTTACAATCTTCGATACGCCAGAATTTCTCATCTTCACGGTCTCATAGTCACTTGACTTGTAGCTTGTGAAGAAGTTCCTGCATGGAGTCGCGTGAAAAAAAGCTCCTGAGTCAATCACCCGGTCGGTGTTCTGACTCGTAGCCATGAGACATACATCATGATATGCAGAAGAATAACTACGACGTCGCCATCTGAAGCGACCGCAGTGGAATCTGATTCATCTTCCTTCTCCTTTCCTTTTCCTTTCTTGTCGTTTTTAGCCTTACGACATTTATGCTTATAGTGGCTCTTCTTGCCACAATTCCAGCATTCAACATCTTTTCTGTTACTCGACTTGCTTCTTGATTTATCTCGAGCTTTCCCACTCTTCCTGTTCTTTCCTCTCTCCCGTTCCTGTGTCACAAGTGCCTCTTGCTGAGTAGACCCCTGAGACTTCATCCTTGTCTCTTCATTGATGAGACAGCTAGTAACCTATTACATGGATATCTTTTCGTCTGGCGCGGAGTTACTTAGAGACACCACCAATGTCTCCCAATTGTCTGGCAATGAACTAAGCAATAGTAAAGCCTGCAATTCATCATCCAGGACCATCTTCATAGAGGAGAGTTGATTCACTATATTGCTGACCTCATTCATGTGCTCGGCCATAGAACCACCATCCTTGAACTTGAGATTCACAAGTCGCCTTATCAGAAAAATTTTATTACCGACTGTCTTCCTCTCATACAGCCCTTGTAGTTTCAGTCATAGGCTAGCGGCTGAGATTTTCGTAGACAAATGGTGGAATACAGAATCATCTAGCCATTGTCTAATAAACTCCACCGCCTTCCGGTCCAATTTCTTCTAATCTTCATCAGACATATCCTTGAATTTTGCTGATATGCCTAAAATTGGAGAGTATAGGTCCTTGCAATACAGTAAGTCTTCCATCTTAGCCTTCCATATGGTCCAATTAGAACCATTGAGGCTAATCATCCTTGATGAGCCACCTTCCATAATTCTAAACCGATCCTACCCGTTCAATGAACTTAGCGCTTTGATACCACTTTGTTGGGGGCCTTGCACAAAACCTTAGGATCTAACCCTCCAGAACAAATCAGAATTATGAGACAATAATAGCAATGAAATAAATCAAAGCAACAACCACACACCACACGAGATTTTTACATGAAAAACCCTCAAAGAGGTAAAAACCACGGGACCTCGTCCAGATCAACAATCTACTATGAAGTAGAACGTTACAACCTTCGTCACTCATGCAGGAGTGGATGAACAATAAGAGAATAAAGAAAAAATAGAGGGATCTCACCGATCACGAGGACGTAGAAGCGCCGAGACGACCGCTCCCTTCCACAAGCTTCCTCTCTCTCTATTTTTTCTCACTCTCTCACCTTTGATATCTCTAAAACCCTTTAGGAAACCCTCTTATGCTTTTCTTGTACACAACATCATACCCTAGGGACCCCTTTTTATAGTTTTAGGAAACTCCATTCCGCATTCCAGTTGCGAAAGGACTTGCGACATGAAATCTACGCAAAATCGATGAACGAATCTGCATAGGTTCGACCGGTCGTGGATCTCCTATGACTGATCGAGCACCTCCTACGACCGGTCGTGGACCACCTACGACTGGTCGAGCACCCTCCAAAAAAAATAGTCCAACGCTGGACTTTGAGTCGAGCTACAACTCGACTCCCACAACTGATCGTACCAGCCTTTGACCGGTTGAGTAGGGCCTACGACCGGTCGAACACGGGGCAAAAACCCCATCAATTTGTTCTCCATAAGTCTTATTTGCAATAACATCAAATTTTCACAAAGAAAAAAACTGAGTGTTAAGATCTTATAATTAAATTATGTGATACCTTTTTATGATGATTTTTCCAATGAAATCCTCTAATCGAATTGTAAATGAAAGGAGTGGTGAGATCGTCTATACCCTTCCATTATTTAGGCCTTTCACTATAAATCTAGTTTCCATCCTGGTCAAAGTAGTTGGCCACCATGTTATCATTAACGCCAATTAAAATAAGTTTTGATGGTTATAAATATTCATAAACCCGATTAAAACTTTTTAAGCGTAGGGTCTTTTCATTTTTTAGGTCATTCACTATGAATCTAGTTCCCATCCTAATCAAAGTAGTGAACTATTGGATCTGGGCCACCAAGTTATAATTAAGGCCAATTAAAATAAGGTTCGATGGGTAAAAATATTCATAAACCCGATTAAAACTTCTTAAGTATAGGGTCCTTCCTTTGTTTAGGCCATTCACTATAAATCTAGTTCCCATCCTGATCAAAGCACTGGACTATTAGATCTAGGCAACCAAGTTATCATTACGGCCGATTAAAATAAGTTTCGATGGCTAAAAATATTCATAAACCCAATTAAAACTCTTAAGTGTAGGGTCTTATGATAAAATCACTTGATTAGTACTTGATATAATTGGATATAGCCTACAACAAGTCATTGGGTAAACCTAGTGGATCCCATATTGGCGTGGGGTAAGAATTGATGAATGTTGACGGATATATTCCTCATCACTCATTTGAATGGTTTCCATGAAACTTAGTAAAGAAAGTCAAAGCTACTCAGTCAAGATTAATGACCTTTACTTATCTTTATGTCTAAGGATTAATTATCTTTTATGCACCATCAAGTCTTTTATCCCACTATCATAGTTCAAGCTAATTAGTATAAGATTATTAACTTGAATTTTAATTCTTTACGGCATGTATTCAAAAGTCTACGATTCTATATCTATGATACACTTAAACTATTGTGAAAGGAAAGGGCAAAGAGAAGTAATGCCAAGTTGTCTCCTAATGGTAGAGGTCTTCCACCACCTTGACTTCAGTCGGTACCCTCATATAGGATGATTGTGTACATCTCAAAGCATAATGTTCACGTAAGATTTCTATCTGGTGGGCATAATTGATCAACGGTCTAGATCTCTCTAAGGGTTGGATATCATAATCGGGTATACAATAGGACCCCACTCTCAAGCTGTGACTAATCTAAAATTATGTATGGGTGGTGCACTACAGTTGTGTTACATGGACAATGTCTTAGTTGGACTAAATTTATTAAAATTTTATTGCACTTATGGAAAAAAGTTTTGATGGGTTTTAAACTCCCTACACTTAATAACTATGTAAACGAAGATGGGTCCCAAAAGCTACACATCTGAAGTTATCTTTCCATCCTTGGTACTTCTCTCACGTTGGTTTTCTTGATTTCTATCATAAATAAAATTAAATTGGTAATAATAACATTTTGCCACATTTGGAAGCAAAAAGGATGCACAAGGTGAATTGTGCATTAAATGTCTCTTGAAAATGGTGTTGGCTCGTACGGGAATTATGTGAGATAATTAATGAATTTCAATACAATGTGTGCTTCTAATCCACACGGTCCATCCTTTTAGGATTCTTTTTAGGGCATCAGCCAAAAAATGAGGCATATATGAAGCTGAAGTAGGCCACATCACATGAAACAATGGTATTAATAACGTCCACTACTGAAAATTAAATCCTTATCAGGGCCAACAGTGGTGTTTATTTTTCATCCAGACCGCTCATAAGATCACAAATATATTGGTAAAGTTAAAATACAAAATTCAGCTTCTTCTAAAATTTCTATGGCCCCTAGGGACTTTTCAACGATAGAGTCAATTCTCACTGTTTTCAACGTTGTGGTCCATTTCAAACATGTTACCACATTAGCTTTGGGCTCATGCCCTAAAATGAGAGCTGCTAAAATATACGGACGACTTGGATAAGCCAAAAAAAATTGACAGTGCTGGCCAAAAAGTTTTTACTTTTACGCATTTTTGCAACAAACATATTTTCATGTGTACTGTTATAATTTAAAATGATGCTGGAATTATTTGCACAAATAATTATTACTTATTTGTGAGTATTTTCCAAAGTAAATTAAAAATAGGGTGTGAGGTGCGGATCAAGGTTATGACATTTGGACTACAACAATGGCCTCTCAACTAAGTATGAATTTTAGTTTAGTTTTCTCGGTCCCATCTCCGATGTACTGTACTATCCTTTCAATTCTGCATTATAATTTTACAGTTCATGGATTATTCTAAGCATTTGTGCTGGTCATGTCCAATAAGGTATTGAGATCTATGGAACATAAATCTCCATAGTCAATGTCCACTATTGATGTAGAAATTTAGGCGTCTTCCTTAGATCACTTGAGACCTACAAAACAGGATAAAGATGGAGACCCTAACTACCGCAGGGTATCCTCCGATGCCAAAGTCAAATATTCGACATAAGTCTAGTAGAACATATGGTTTTAAGGTATAAAATTATGTATACCTTTCACCATTAGGGATACTCATATTTGTAAGTGAAAAAATGAGGTGGCGTGAAGGGAGATCTCCCCATTTAGCAGTGACGTATTGTAGAGGGATTCGGATCCCTGACATATCGCATTAATCTTTCGAGATCTTCAGCAGAGATCTCGGACAGACTCGTGTTGCAGTCGTCTCCCTAGATCTCGGATGAGCAAGTTTGGTAAGATCTGAATAGAACTAGTAGAAGCGCGCGATGGGAGGTCGAGGTGGAGAGTTGTTCCGAGTTGGGCTTCAGCCAACCCGGGTTCTTCTGTCAAGTCGTTACCGAGCTCCTTTTGGTGTTGAGTAGATTAGCGGTCAGTCGAATTGCCTTTGGAGACTGTGTAAGAAGACCAAGGCCGATCTCCTTTCCTGCTCAGGTTGAGCTCTTTAACATATCAGCTGTTGATCAACCTCATAGTGCGCACAGATGCTTGACCTGACCTTATCTCATTGGTCAGTCCATTTTTACATATAATATCTACCATGTATAATCTTAAGTTTTTAGAGACGAGATGATTCATTATTCACATGACCCATATTATA
Source organism: Magnolia kwangsiensis (assembly GCA_037074715.1). Taxonomy (NCBI): domain Eukaryota; kingdom Viridiplantae; phylum Streptophyta; class Magnoliopsida; order Magnoliales; family Magnoliaceae; genus Magnolia; species Magnolia kwangsiensis. Next base: position 93,735,138 of record CM073585.1, read on the forward strand.
TAAGTTTAAGGCGTTAAGCCATAGCACTGTGAGTTTTAGTGTTCCTGATTGCACTAGCATACTTAAACAATCCAATCCGTTGATCTAGATTGATCACTACAACCAATGTTCCATGGACTATCATGAAAACATCGAATTGATTTAAAAATAGTAACCATTTGATCAATGGCATTGGTGAACATCATTTACACAAGATAAGTCTAAACAATAATTAATTCATCTATTTGTTAGGACCATCATGGTTGCTTATGATTTTAAAAAATAAAATAAAATTACTATGGTTATGCAAAGATAACCATCCTGCCCATGGAAAGTTCAGATCAATAGATTGGACTGTCCAATTGAACATATGCAACTAGGAGCACCATATAACTTATGGTGCTCAGAGAGCATTGGACACACACTGATATATATAATCTATTTACACGCAATTGATCGAAGGGTTAGGATTGACTTGTCATGAAGGATTTCAGGGAGTCCGTTGGACAGTCGGCTCAATCATCTAAATGGCCTGCAAACCACACCCCACATGCACAAACTGAAAGTATGAGTGGCTGAGGATTACGTACACACTTCTAAATTCTAACACGCCTTATTGCCAGCTCATCTGAATTGGGGTTGATTCAGTCTAAGTCAGGAATATTTAAGATGCCTCGGCCAAACAGGGCCGTCAATTCATTCAGTGGGCCGCACCTATATGATGAATGTGAACCATACACAAGTAGCTCGCTTGATTGCCAGATTGGCCCATCTTTGGGCTAAGCTATCCATGTGGTCCACCAGATTACCATCTCCACGTAAGTCTTGCATTTGACTTATTTTTCGGACTATGTCCTAACATAAGATGCAGAAATTGGACGGAGAATTTCTCATAGACATCTTGGTGGGCCCCATGTAGCTTCTAACGGTAGGAACGTGCTGCAGCCGGGCAGTGTGGCACAGGCAATTCGCATCCCCTCCAATCTGCCATACGTGTAAGACATCCGTGCAATGAAAATAAAGGCCTTACAATGAGTATCACTAGGCCGGTGATATTAGCACCATCCGAACTAAATGGAAAATTGACGGTCTGATTCAACAGAAAGGTGTGACGTACCTGATAATCAGAGGAAATGATGAGACTACAAAACATTAGATTGCAATCTATTGTATCTGATCAATTCTCCTTTCAAAAAAGGTGTGGCCATGCCCGCACATGTGTAGAAGGTAGGGATGAAAGTCGGACGGGTTGGTGCTCAACCCTGGACCAACCCAAGGTTCCTATACCCTAACCCTAACTGAAACCAACCCAACCTTAGGTTGGGAATTCTCAACCCAAGCCAACTCGGTTGAGTTGGTCAGGTAGATATATGCTGATATTTTCGTTAATACATTTTCAATGCACATCTTATTTTTTGTACCTATGATTTGTTTAATTATACAAACATATATGGAAACGCTCACCCGTGAACCATTTCGTACGTATGTAATATGAACTTTTTTGAGAACTCATCATATTTGATGAGTCTCGCAAATCTGGACGGTCCACATGAAGCAGAACCTCATGAAATCTTCTGTTACGAATTTTTTACTTTGATCCAAAATTTCGGTGGGCGATGTAAAATGCAAACAGTTTCTTCCCTTGATTTGAATTTCTCTTTGCTATGGCCCACCATAATCTTAGATCAGGGTAAAAATTCACCCCTTAAGGTTTCATGGGATTCCGCATCTTATATACCGTTTGGATTCGACACCCATGACACGTGTGCAAAGGTGTGTACGTGCATAGGTGCATAGGTGAGCATGTCTCTCTCTCTCTCTCTCTCTCTCTCTCTCTCTCTCTCTCTCTCTCTCTCTCTCTCTCTCTCTCTCTCTCTCTCTCTCTCTCTCTCTATATATATATATATATATATATATATATATTTATTTATTTATTTATCGTAAAGAACTTCATTTTTTTCTAAACAAATAAGCTAAAATATAGGACAACTATTCCTTTCAAATCATGTTATGTAACACACAATCTATTTGGAAGAGAGAAATTTGACGTATCTCATTAGTTTTGAGTCATTGAAAATGAAGTGGACCAATGAAACCCAACAACACGAAAATTCTTATGCCTTCAAGGCAAATGATCCGCACTTAATTATAATTTATAACTTATCTATCGATCGGGTTCAGGTTCAGCCAGGAAACTTGAGACCTCAACCCGAGCCCGACCCAAGTTTTATCGGGTTGGTGTTTGTATAGCCCATGTTCGGGATGAACCCAATACATCATGCCCAAACCCAACCTAATGCAGGGTCGTTCACGGGCAGCCCTAGTAGAAGGGAGCCCATGCACATACCACCCCATGAACTATTATGGCACATTTGTACCAGATCTAGTCCATTATTTGAGTCCCCTTGCCTTAGATGCCCTGGCCAAATTTAATCGGATCTGCTTATTAAATGTGTGGCCCATCTCTGCAGTGAATCAAATCTTTGGTCGTCCAATGAATCCAGATTTGTGGCCCACCTGATCATATTACCTAACTTACTTTTTTTCCATGTGATCTTCATGGTCGAGCCTATCTTGAGACTAACTTAAGCCCAGCCCAGAGAAGATTAGACTCTGTATCAGGGCCATCCCATACTAGTTTCCAACCTACCTTTATACCCCACTTATCACACGGGTCAGATTAGCCTTATTGTCCCATCAATGGACTTTTTGTAGACTGGGGTCGTACCTTATTCATTGGGTGGTATAGGTTCTTCATCAATGGGACTTGTAGGTTATGGCCCATCCAAGAGGTGGCTCAATATTGGACGGTCTAGATATACTGTCACGTCAAAGAAAAATGGATGCCCTGCACGAAATTAAGAATGTCTAACGATCAATCGGAATGGTTCATTCGATAGTCCATTTTGGATGACATGGCTCTAACTATCCATTTGTAGCCATCTTAGCCGTAGTAGTGTTTGGAAAACGGACGGTCACTAAATGAGAGACCAGTGTTTAATAGTTTAGCGTCAACCAACGAGCATGATATGTTCATGGCAGCCCAGTAAGGGTGGGGCTTACCTGATGAGAGGTCCAGATCAGAGGACTGGATTAAGTAGTGACACGGCCAGTACCCACCTGTGTGCTGGTCGGTTCTGGAAAAGCTTTGTGGGCCCACCACGATGTATTTATTTTATCCACTCCGTTCATCCATTTTAAAAGATTATAATTGGGCATGATCTCAAAAATGAGGTAGATTAAAATCTCATGTGGACCACACCATGAGACAGTTGTGATTGAACACCCATCATTAAAAACTTATTAAGAGCCATACAAGTTTTGGATCAAATTTACATTTGTGTTTTCCCATCACCCATGTCTGTATCATCTAATCAACGGGGTGGATGGAAAATAAACATTACGGTAAACCTTAGGAACTTTTTAATGGTGGGTGTTCAATAAATATTGTTTTCCTGTAGAGCAGTCCACCTGATATTTGGAGCTGCCAAATAGGCTGATGCCTTAAAATAATAATTTAAAATGGATGGACGGTAGAACTGGAAGGGTCACTGTCGAATCCGAATTCACTGTCCATGTGTCTTTTGGTTTTGGCCCTTGGTGCATTGCACACAGCACACCTGTGACTAAGCAGCTCTCTACAGAAAGGAAAATCCAAATGATTAGTTCCTTTCCTGTAAGGTATTCAAAGGACAGTGTTTGCACGTGACCTGACAGTAATCCGTGTAATCCTTACATGTCCCCGCTAAAAATGTAAAAACCTACACATTAGATATGAGTCCCGATACTATGGTTGTCATGAGTTTAGATTTTTTTGCTTGTTGCACTACGATTGGGACACATCAAATATGGCACATTGTGACAAGCATGAAATCCTTGCCCGTCAAGACTCGTGTGTGTGTGTGTATATATATATATAGTGGAATGCTCACCTGCGAACTGGTCATACGTGATTTGGATCCAAAATCTGAACTGTTTATGTGAAACAGCACCTCGTGAAACCCCCTATGCCAAAGTTTTACTTTGATCTAAAACTTGATGGGCCATGAAAAATGAAAACAGTTTCCTCCTTTGATTTGCATTTCTCTTTGCTCCAGCCCACTAGAATTTTAGATTGGGGTGAAAATTTATCACATGAGGTTTCATGGAATTCCACATGTGAAGATATGTGACATTGAGTCTTATACAAATATAATGAGAATTATATATCATAAATTTAACTTATTCAACAAATAACGCACACTAATAAAATTTAATATACTAAAAATTATTAAATGGTCATCACTGTTAGATGCACACATGTAACTTGAATATGGACTATTGGAATAAATTTCTAACCGTTCGTTTTTCTTAGAGAAAATGACCACTGTAGACAAAACCTTTTACCCAGCAATTTTTATCGAGGAATGCAAACTTAAGTTACCAACTTAGACCAGCACGTGTGGACAGCGACTTTGAGGACGGAACTACCCCTCCTTTTTACTGCCGTTGCTTTTCCTCTCCCTCCCTTCTCTCGCTCCATTAAAAAAAAAAAAGAAGACAAAAACTCCACCACTACATCTGTTGCTTGGATCGCACCACGCTCTAGCTGGATCTCACCCTCTCTATTCATCAACATTATCTCGTTCATGACAGGTATGATATACATTTACCTAAACCGCATAAATTTTTTGTGGGCCATTGAAATGCCGAATGAAGCTCCCATCTTGGTTTCTGGTTCATTCATGCGAAAATCATCCTATGAACAAGATGGATTACAAGTAAAACATCATTGTATGGGCATAACAAGGTTTCTACGGTGGAAACATTGTTTCATGTGGTGTGATCCACTTGATATTTCAATATGCCACCATTTTGGGCTGAAACCCTTGCTTTAGATGGAAAAATGGATGAACGTCATGGATAGTCCAAATACATTCAAGGCGGGCCCAACTCAATATTTTTTATTTTTTTATTTTTTTTATTTTACTATTAATTTTTTTTTTAGTTTTTTTTTAGGTTAGCTTGTTAGTACACACCCATGTCAATACACACACTCCATGTTAGCCACCCCCGCTAGGAATCGATACCAGGACCTCAAGTGTTGACATGAGGTATCTCTACTCAGTCTGCCAATTGAGCTATGGATCTGGGTGTGCCCAACTTAGTTAACTCAACACTATAAGTGCGTACTGAAAATTTTATGAACCGCTCGGTCAATTTCATTAATTGCTCGATCAAATTCACTGAAGAGAATTTCATGTAAATCTCGGTCAATTTCATTAACTGATCGGTCAAATTCAACAAAGAAAATTGTTAGGCTAGGTCAATTACATTTAAAGTTCATTCCAATTCATGTTAGCCTCACCCAATTTCAAGCTTGCCTAACTCAAATTGATGTTTCCCTTGCTCAATTTCTCGGTTGCCTCGTTGAATTTTTTCGTTGTCTTGCTCAACTCTTAGGTTCCCTCGCTCAATTTTTAGGTTCCCTTGCTCAATCCTCGTTCCAATTTCTACGTTGCCTCACTCGCCTCACTCAATTTCTAGCTTCCCTCGCTCAATTTCTAGCTTCCCTAGCTCAATTCCTAAGTTGTCTCGCTCCAATTTCGATGTTCCCTCGCTCAAATTCTAGGTTACCTTGCTCAATTTCTAGCTTCTTTGCTCAATCCATAGGTTGCCTCACTCAAATTCTAGTTTCCCTCGCACAATTTGTAGCTTCCCTCGCCTCTCTCAAATCTTAGGTTGCCTTGCTGAATTTCTTAGTTCTCTTGCTTAATAACTAGAATTCCTTGCTGAATTTCTACGTTGCCTCGCTCAATTCCTAGCTTCTTTCGCTCAATCCATACATTGTCTCACTCAATTTTTAGGTCGCATCGCTCAAATCCTAGGTTCCCTCTCTCAATTTCTAACTTCTCTCGTTCAAATCTTAGGATTCCTCGCTCAATTTCTAGGTTCCCTCACTCAATTTCTAGCTTTCCTCGCTCAAATCCTATTTTGCCTTGCTCAAATGCTAAGTTACCTCGCTCAATTTCTAGCTTTCCTCGCTCAAATCATAGGTTACCTCGCTCAAATCCTAGGTTGTCTCGCTCAATTTGTAGCTTCCCTCGCTCAAATCCTAGGATTTCTAGCTTAATTCCTACGTTGCCTCGCTCAATTCCTATGTTGCCTCGCTCAATTCCTAGGTTCCCTTGCTCAATTTCTAGGTTTCCTCGCTCAAATCCTAGGTTGCCTCGCTCAAATCCTAGCTTCCCTCACTCAATTCCTAGGTTACCTCGTTGAATTCCTACGTTGCCTCGCTCAATTCCTAGGTTGCCTCGCTCAATTTTTAGGTTCCCTCGCTCAATTTCTAGCTTTCCTCGCTTAAATCTTAGGTTGCCTCGCTCAAATCCTAGGTTGTCTCGCTCAATTTCTAGCTTTCCTCGCTCAATTCTTAGGTTACCTCGCTAAATTCCTACGTTGCCTCGCTCAATTCCTAGGTTGCCTCGCTCAATATCTAGGTTCCCTCGCTCAATTTCTAGCTTTCCTCGCTCAAATCCTACGTTGCCTCGCTCAAATGCTAGGTTGCCTCGCTCAATTTCTAGCTTCCCTCGCTCAATTCATAGGTTACCTTGCTGAATTCCTACGTTGCCTCACTCAATTCCTAGGTTGCCTCGCTCAATTTCTAGGTTCCCTTGCTCAATTTCTAACTTTCCTCACTCAAATCCTAGGTTACCTCGCTCAAATCCTAGGTTATTTTTGGCCACACTTCCTACACCACCCCCTTTTTATAGATCTTAAAAGACAATGCCCATGAAAATATAATGAAGATCTCCCAACTATTGCATTGATTTCAAATCAATCTAGTTTATTTAAGATAATAACAATCTCCAAAGATTTGGCCTAAAATCGAAAAATGCACCAAACATCCCAAAATCTTCAATAATGTTTTCCAATAGCCCATAATTCAGCTAATGGTATTGCTTGCTTTCCTCGCTCTATTCTTGATCATTTGGACATTGTGGATCAAAGAGTTTGTGGAATGGTGCAATGGAAATTTCACTTTGTTGTTAGTGCTTGAAATTATAGAAGATGTCCTGTGTTCTACCATACAATTGGCTGCTTCATAGTTGGTTTTCTCTTCCAAATGGGCCTGTGTAGACTAGCAATGCAACACTTGCTCATTTGGGCCATGTATCAGCAAACTGAACCATTGGAATACTTCCCAGATACATTCAAATGTTTTATGGATGTGTTAGTGAAATACATGATTTCTTATTAAGCACAGTAAACACTATAACCTTCATCAATTAACTTCTCCTATCACTGACATGGTCATGGTGCAGTTCCTATATTGATTACTCAAGCATGACGATTATGCGCATTCTTTCAGGTGGATGTTGCATGTGCGAGGATTGGAGCTGCATATTTCAGATTCAAGCATCTGGTATGTCTCTTGTTAAGAAAGCACATGATTGGAGTGGCCTAATCATTTGGACAGGACGTATTTATGTATTTGCTCAAAATTGATGGAGCAGACCCGAATGTGCGTTGGAGCTATCTGGAAAAGTGGGGGTCCCTGGAAGGTGGAAACCGCTGTTATGACCATGATAAAGCTGTCCATTTCCTATAGACGGCATTGGAGGGGCCTGGCCATTTGGACAGGCCGTGTTTATGTATTTGTTCGAAATTAATGGAGCAGACTCGAATGTGCGTCGGAGCTATCCGGATGAGCGGGGGTCCCTTGAAGGTGGGAACCGCTATTATAACCATGATGAAGCTGTCCATTTCCTATGGACGACATTGGAAGGGTCTGGCCATTTGGACAAGGCGTGTTTATAATTGTAATTGCAGGGACCACACCTTTAACCTAAACTCGAACCCATTCTCAAATCCAAAAACCTATAACATAAACCTAAACCTAAACCTAAACCAATAACCTATAACCTTAATCAAAACCAAAACCTAAACCTATAACCTATAACCTAAATCAAAACCTATAACCTAAACCTAAACCTATAACCTATAACCTAAATTAAAACAAAAACCTAAACCTATAACCAATAACCTAAATCAAAACCTATAACCTAAACCAAAACAAAAACCTATAACATAAACCCGAACCCATTCTCAAATCCTATAACCTATAACCTAAACCTAAACCTAAAACCTATAACCTAAACAAAAACCAAAACCTATAACCTAAACCCGAACCCATTCTCAAATCCGAAAACCTAAAACCTAAACCTAAATCTTAACCTAAACCGTTAACCTATAACCTAAACCGAAACCTATAACCTAAACCAAAACCTATAAACCTAAACCCGAACACATTCTCAAATCCCAAAACCTATAACCAAAACCAAAACCAAAACCTATAACCTAAATCCGAACCCATTCTCAAATCCCAAAACCTATAACCTAAACCTAAACGTAAACCTTATCCTAAACCTATAACCTATAACCTAAACCTAAACCTATAACCTATAACCTAGACCAAAACATATAACCTAAACCAAAACCAAAACCTATAACCTAAACCCAAACCCATTCTCAAATCCCAAAACCTATAACCTAAACCAAAACCAAAACCTATAAGCTAAACCCAAACCCATTCTCAAATTCCAAAACCTATAACCTAAACCCGAACCCATTCTCAAATCCTAAAACCTATAACATAAACCTAAACCTAAACCTTATCCTCAACCTATAACCTATAACCTAAACCTAAACCTATAACCTATGACCTAGACCAAAACGTATAACCTAAACCAAAATCAAAACCTATAACCCAAACCCAAACCCATTCTCAAATCCCAAAACTTATAACTTAAACCAAAACCAAAACCTATAACCTAAACCCAAACCCAAACCCATTTTCAAATTTCAAAACCTATAACCTAAACCCGAACCCATTCTCAAATCCCAAAATCCAAACCCAAACCTAAACATAAACCTATAACCTATAACCTAAACTCAAATCCCTAAACCAAAACCAAAACCAAAACCTATAACTTAAACCTGAATCCATTCTCAAATCCAAGAACCTATAACCTAAACCAAAACATATAACCTAAACCCGAACTCATTCTCAAATCCCAAAACCTATAACCTAACCTAAACCTATACTTATAACTTAAACTATTCCCAAATCCCAAAACCTATAACCTTATCCTAAACCTATAACCTAAACCTAAATCTATAACCAATAACCTTAACCAAAATCTATAACCTAAACCCGAACTCATTCTAAAATCCCAAAACCTATAACCTAAACCAAAACCAAACCTATAATATAAACCCGAACCCATTCTCAAATCCAAAAACCTATAGCCTAAACCAAAACTAAAACCTATAACCTAAACCCGAACCCATTCTTAAATTCTAAAACCTGTAACCTAAACCCGAACACATTCTCAAATCCAAAAACCTATAACCTAAACTGAAACCTATAACCTAAACCGAAACCTATAACCTAAACCAAAACTTATAAACCTAAACCCAAACACATTCTCAAATCCCAAAACCTATAACCTAAACCAAAACCAAAACCTATAACCTAAACCTGAACCCATTCTCAAATCCCAAAACCTATAACCTAAACCTAAACCTAAACCTAAACCTTATCCTAAACCTATAACCTATAACCTAAACCTAAACCTATAACCTATAACCTAGACCAAAACGTATAACCTAGACCAAAACGTATAACCTAAACCAAAACCAAAACCCAAACCCATTCTCAAATTCCAAAACCTATAACCTAAACCCGAACCCATTCTCAAATCCCAAAACCTATAACCTAAAACTAAACCTAAACCTTATCCTAAACCTATAACGTATAACTTAAACCTAAACCTATAACCTATAACCTAGACCAAAACGTATAACCTAAACCAAAACCAAAACCTATAATCTAAACCCAAACCCATTCTCAAATCCCAAAGCCTATAACTTAGACCAAAACCAAAACCGATAACCTAAACCCGAACTCATTGTCAAATTCCAAAACCTATAACCTAAACCCGAACCCATTCTCAAATCCCAAAACCCAAACCCAAACCTAAACCTAAACCTATAACCTAAACTCAAATCCCTAAACCAAAACCTATAACTTAAACCCGAATCCATTCTCAAATCCCATAACCTATAACATAAACCAAAACCTATAACCTAAACCTAAACCCATTCTCAAATCCCAAAACCTATAACCTAACCTAAACCTATACTTATAACCTAAAATAATTCCCAAATCCCAAAACCTATAACCTTATCCTAAACCTATAACCTAAACCTAAACCTATAACCTATAACCTTAACCAAAACCTATAACCTAAACCAAAACCAAAACCTATAACTTAAACCTGAACCCATTCTCAAATCCCAAAACCTATAACCTAAACCAAAACTAAACCTATAACATAAACCCGAACCCATTCTCAAATCCCAAAACCTATAACCTAAACTAAAACTAAAATCTATAACCTAAACCCGAACCCATTCTTAAATTCCAAAACCTGTAACCTAAACCCGAACCCATTCTCAAATCCAAAAACCTATAACCTAAACTGAAACCTATAACCTAAACCGAAACCTATAACCTAAACCAAAATCTATAAACCTAAACCCAAACACATTCTCAAATCCCAAAACCTATAACCTTTCTCAAATTCCAAAACCTATAACCTAAACCCGAACCCATTCTCAAATCCCAAAACTATAACCTAAACCAAAACCTAAACCTTATCATAAACCTATAACCTATAACCTAAACCTAAACCTATAACCTATAACCTAGACCAAAACGTATAACCTGAACCAAAACCAAAACCTATAACCTAAACCCAAACCCATTCTCAAATCCCAAAACCTATAACCTAAACCAAAACCAAAACCTATAACCTAAACCCGAACCCATTGTCAAATTCCAAAACCTATAACCTAAACCCGAACCCATCTCAAATCCCAAAACCCAAACCCAACCCTAAACCTAAACCTAAAACTTAAACTCAAATCCCTAAACCAAAACCAAAATCAAAACCTATAACTTAAACCCGAATCTATTCTCAAATCCCAAAACCTATAACCTAAACCAAAACCTATAACCTAAACCCGAACCAATTCTCAAATCTCAAAACCTATAACCTAACCTAAACCTATACTTATAGCCTAAAACTATTCCCAAATCCCAAAACCTATAACCTTATCCTAAACCTATAACCTAAACCTAAACCTATAACCTATAACCTTAACCAAAACATATAACCTAAACCAAAACCAAAACCTATAACCTAAACCCGAACCCATTCTCAAATCCCAAAATCTATAACCTAAACCAAAACCAAACCTATAACATAAACCCAAACCCATTCTCAAATCCCAAAACCTATAACCTAAACCAAAACTAAAACCTATAACCTAAACCCGAACTCATTCTTAAATTTCAAAACCTATAACCTAAACCCGAATCCATTCTCAAATCCAAAAACCTATAACCTAAACTGAAACCTATAACCTAAACCGAAACCTATAACCTAAACCAAAACCTATAAACCTAAACCCAAACACATTATCAAATCCTAAAACCTATAACCTAAACCAAAACCAAAACCTATAACCTAAACTCGAACCCATTCTCAAATCTCAAAACCTATAACCTAAACCTAAACCTAAACCTTATCCTAAACCAATAACCTATAACCTATAACCTAAACCTAAACGTATAACCTATAACCTAGACCAAAACGTATAACCTAAACCAAAACCAAAACATATAACCTAAACCCAAACCCATTCTCAAATCCCAAAACCTATAACCTAAACCAAAACCAAAACCTATAACCTAAACCCAAACCCATTCTCAAATTCCAAAACCTATAACCTAAGCCCGAACCTATTCTCAAATCCCAAAACCTATAACCTAAACCTAAACCTAAACCTTATCCTAAACCTATAACCTATAACCTAAACCTAAACCTATAACCTATAACCTAGACCAAAACGTATAACCTAAACCAAAACCAAAACCTATAACCTAAACCCAAACCCATTCTCAAATCCCAAAACTTATAACTTAAACCAAAACCAAAACCTATAACCTAAACCCGAACCCATTGTCAAATTCCAAAACTTATAACTTAAACCTGAACCCATTCTCAAATCCCAAAACCCAAACCCAAACCTAAACCTAAACCTATAACCTAAACCTAAACCTATAACCTAAACTCAAATCCCTAAACCAAAACCAAAACCAAAACCTATAACTTAAACTCGAAATATTCTCAAATCCCAGAACCTATAACCTAAACTAAAACTTATAACCTAAACCCGAACCCATTCACAAATTCCAAAACTTATAACCTAACCTAAACCTATACTTATAACCTAAAACTATTCCCAAATCCCAAAACCTATAACCATATCCTAAACCTATAACCTAAACCTAAACCTATAACCTATAACCTTAACCAAAACCTATAACCTAAACCAAAACCAAAACCTATAACCTAAACCCGAAACCATTCTCAAATCCAAAAACCTATACCTAAACCAAAACCAAAACTTATAACCTAACCCGAACCCATTTGCAAATCCCAAAACCTATAACCTAAACCAAAACTAAAACCTATAACCTAAACCCGAACCCATTCTTAAATTCCAAAACCTGTAACCTAAACCCGAACCCATTCTCAAATCCAAAAACCTATAACCTAAACTGAAACCTATAACCTAAACCGAAACTTATAACCTAAACTAAAACCTATAAACCTAAACCCAAACACATTCTCAAATACCAAAACTTATAACCTTTCTCAAATTCCAAAACCTATAACCTAAACCCGAAACCATTCTCAAATCCCAAAACCTATAACCTAAACCTAAACCTAAACCTTATCCTAAACCTATAACCTATAACCTATAACCTAAACCTAAAACTAAAACCTATAACCTAGACCAAAACTTATAACCTAAACCAAAACCAAAACCTATAACCTAAACCCAAACCCATTCTCAAATCCCAAAACCTAAAACCTAAACCAAAACCAAAACCTATAACCTAAACCCGAACCCATTGTCAAATTCTAAAACCTATAACCTAAACCCGAACCCATTCTCAAATCTCAAAACCCAAACCCAAACCTAAACCTAAACCTATAACCTAAACCTTAACCTATAACCTAAACTCAAATCCCTAAACCAAAACCAAAACCAAAACCTATAACTTAAACCCGAATCCATTCTCAAATCCCAGAACCTATAACCTAAACCAAAACCTATAACCTAAACCCGAACCCATTCTCAAATTCCAAAACCTATAACCTAATCAAAACCTATACTTATAACTTAAAACTATTCCCAAATCCCAAAACCTATAACCTTATCCTAAACCTATAACCTAAACCTAAACCTATAACATATAACCTTAACCAAAACCTATAACCAAAACCAAAACCAAAACCTATAACCTAAACCTGAAACCATTCTCAAATCCTAAAACCTATAACCTAAACCAAAACCAAACCTATAACATAAACCCAAACCCATTCTCAAATCCCAAAACCTATAACCTAAACCAAAACCAAAACCTATAACCTAAACACGAACCCATTCTTAAATTTCAAAACCTGTAACCTAAACCCGAACCCATTCTCAAATCCAAAAACCTATAACCTAAACTGAAACCTATAACCTAAACCGAAACCTATAAACCTAAACCTAAACACATTCTCAAATCCCGAAACTTATAACCTAAACCAAAACCAAAACCTATAACCTAAACCCGAACCCATTCTCAAATCCCAAAACCTATAACCTAAACCAAAACCTTATCCTAAACCTATAACCTATAACCTAGACCAAAACGTATAACCTAAACCAAAACCAAAACCTATAACCTAAATCCAAACCCATTCTCAAATCCCAAAACCTATAACCTAAACCAAAACCAAAACCAAAACCTATAACCTAAACCCGAACCCATTCTCAAATTCCAAAACCTATAACCTAAACCCGAACCCATTCTCAAATCCCAAAACCCAAACCCAAACCTAAACCTAACCTATAACCTAAACCTAAACCTATAACCTAAACTCAAATCCCTAAACTAAAACCAAAACCAAAATCTATAACCTAAACCCGAATCCATTCTCAAATCCCAGAACCTATAACCTAAACCAAAACCTATAACCTAAACCCGAACCCATTCTCAAATCTCAAAACCTATAACCTAACCTAAACTTATACTTATAACCTAAAACTATTCCCAAATCTCAAAACCTATAACCTTATCCTAAACCTATAACCTAGACCTAAACCTATAACCTATAACCTAAACCAAAACCAAAACCTATAACCTAAATCCAAACTCATTCTCAAATCTCAAAACCTATACTTATAACCTAAAACTATTCCCAAATCCCAAAACTTATAACCTTATCATAAACTTATAACCTAAACCTAAACGTATAACCTATAACCTAAACCAAAACCAAAACCTATAACCTAAACCCGAACCCATTCTCAAATCTCAAAACCTATAACCTAAACTAAAACCAAAACCTATAACCTAAACTCGAACCCATTCTCAAATTCCAAAACCTATAACCTAAACCTGAACCCATTCTCAAATCCCAAAACCCAAACCCAAACCTAAACCTAAACCTAAAACCTAAACCTAAACCTAAACCTATAACCTAAACTCAAATCCTTAAAACAAAACCAAAACCAAAACCTATAACCTAAACCCGAATCCATTCTCAAATCCCAGAACTTATAACCTAAACCAAAACCTATAACCTAAACTCGAACCCATTCTCAAATCCCAAAACCTATAACCTAAACTAAACCTATACTTATAACCTAAAACTATTTCCAAATCCCAAAACCTATAACCTTATCCTAAACCTATAACCTAAACCTAAACCTATACAATATAACCTAAACCAAAACCTATAACCTAAACCCGAACCCATTTTCAAATCCCAAAACCTATAACCTAAACCAAAATCAAAACTTATAACCTAACCCGAACCTATTCTCAAATTCCAAAACCTATAACCTAAACCTAAACCTTATCCTAAACCTATAACCTATAACCTAAACCTAAACCTAAACCTTATCCTAAACCTATAACCTATAACCTAAACCTAAACCTAAACCTTATCCTAAACCTATAACCTATAACCTAGACCAAAACCTATAACCTAAATCAAAACCAAAACTTATAACCTAAACCCAAACCCATTCTCAAATCCCAAAACCTATAACCTAAACTGAAACCCAAACCTATAACATAAACCCGAACCCATTCTCAAATCCCAAAACCTATAACCTAAACCTAAACCTAAACCTTATCCTAAACCTATAACTTATAACCTAAACCAAAACCAAAACCTATAACCTAAATCCGAACCCATTCTCGAATACCAAAACCTATAACCTATCCCTAAACCTTAACCTATAACCTAACCTAAACCTATACTTATAACTTAAAACTATTCACAAATCCCAAAACTTATAACCTAAACCTATCCTTTCCCTAAACCTATAACCTAAACTCAATTCCCTAAAGTGAAACCTACACCCAATCCTAATCTTAACTCCTTAACCTAAATGTAAACCTAAACTTAAAAACCCAAACTTAAACCCAATCCCAAACCTGAACCCGATTTCCTAAACCTAAACCATAACCCATTCTCAAATCCAAAAACCTATAACCTAAACCTAAACCAAAATCAAAACTTGAACCCATTCTCAAATCCCAAAACCTATATGTAACACCCCGGATTTTTGTCAATCTGGAATTAGACGTGCTTAGGCAATGGGTCAACTATAACACCTTTGTAACCTCTTAGAACTCAATTTCAAAGCCAAAGGAATCATCTAGAACCTAAGTCTTTAAAAACTTAACGTGAATTAGCCAACGCTACACTAGATTTCCTACAAAATTAGCACCAACCATTTTAAATACGATCTGTAAGACCCAAAACCTATAGAATTGTTGACGCTACGTTACCCTAAAATCTAGGATCCAACTTTAAACCCAGTTGTTCCTGAGATTGCTTTGTAACTTCGTATCGGACTTGGACCGCACGTCGAAAGTCCGATAGCGATGAACTTAGACCATTATGACCGTCTAGTTGGACTTGACTATCGTTTCGAAAATCAAGCCCAACCGATGTCCTGAGACCATTTTCTTGCGTCCAGAGTAAAGAGAGTGTTGGGTCTTATAGATCGTATTTAAAGTGGTTGGTGCTATTTTTGCAGGAAATCTAGTGTAGCGCTGGCTAATTCACCTTAAATTTTTAAAGAATTAGGTTCTAGATGATTCCTTTGGCTTTGAAATTGAGTTCTAAGAGGTTACCAAGGTGTTATAGTTGACCCATTGCCTAAGGACGTCTAATTCCAGATTGGTAAAAATTCGGGGTGTTACAATCTACCCCCCTTAAAACATAATTTCATCCCCAAAATTGGCTAAGGGTAATAAGTACCTAGAAAGACTTTAGTGTAAACTGTTCTTTAAATGGATGTTGAGATAGGATTCTTAGTCACTCTAATGATG
Organism: Magnolia kwangsiensis; assembly: GCA_037074715.1. NCBI lineage: Eukaryota > Viridiplantae > Streptophyta > Magnoliopsida > Magnoliales > Magnoliaceae > Magnolia > Magnolia kwangsiensis. The sequence continues at coordinate 93,751,633 of CM073585.1, forward strand.
TGTATGATTTCCTCCATATACTTTGTTTCATACTCATTGTTTTTACTTAGAAATGCATAAGTATGGATTCATGTTTATGTTGTACTTCGTAACATGCTCAAATGATTGTATGATTTGAATTATTGCTTCATTACTGCCTTGAGTATCTCATATGCTAGATCGTTGTAATTGAATGTGATTGGGGCTATTGTATAGTCCAGGTGATCGGTAATCGTACTCCAAATGGTGGTTGAGGTTATTTTTACCACGTAGGATGAGTTTAACGAATCTGAGTCGTGCTTGAGGTGTTCGGCAGTGGTTAGGCTACACGGAGTGCTTATACATTTCATGTCGTTCAACTCAACGTACGCTTGGCCTAATTGAGCTTATCAACTAACCCGATTGATCGATGCTTGTTCACCATGTTTGGTCGCAACTGTTTGAATTTAAGACACTGAGCTTACCAGTGAAACTCCCGTTAACCGTGGTACCATGATCCCCTAAGACTCATGAGACGGGCATGGTGGTATGGGACACCGTGGTCGTGCTGTCGGCCTACGCTGGGGCCACAAACCTCCCCGTAGTGACCAGTGAACACCCTACTCTGAGCAGATTATGGTAGTATGGGACACTATGTTCTTGCTGTCGACCTACATTGTTTGGTGATGAGGGAGATGAGCAACGATTGCGCGCAACAGTCCTGACAGCCCTCTGTAGTAACCTTGAGTTTATCCTAATACTGCATAGGGGCGACGAGTCCTGTTGTAGTCTTAAGGATATAAATAGGCCTGTATTGATAAGATGATGGAGGAAAGGAGTAATGATTGCGCGCAACAGCTCTGACAGCCCTTGCAGTGACCTAGAACCATAATATCGTATGAGATTCCCTAGGATTGATGACCTTAGAATGGATCAACGTTGGAAAATGATACAAGGGAGGTGTCTTAGCTTCCCAATCCTGCTGTATTAAAAGGACTAATAAGAACTTGATAATCATACACATGACATCGTACTGCATGTGTCATTGGCGTTGGTGTGAAAGCACAATGGTAGTGATTCATGCCACGATCGTTAGATAATGTCGCATGAGGGAGTTTGTGGTGAGGGCATGCATTATTACCTCATATCATTCTTGCATTAACAAGAGATCTAGGACTTGCTTGATTGTATTGCTTTATCATTACTACTTGATTGGATTGATAACATGTTAACCTTTGCTGTATAAATTTCACTGAGTTAATTACTCACTCCCACGTTACGGGACGATGTTGGCCACACCAATCAGTCCCTGTTTTAGTTTCAGATGGTGACGATGCTTGCGAGGCAGAGTCGTTGATGATGTTAAGGAGGATTCCTCTTATATGCAGGTTCTGATCGACGGGGTTACAGGATTACTTATTAGATGCCAATACACTTGGTATTTTTCCTTTATTTAAACACCCATGTATATTCTTTTCTTTTCCTTTTTGGAGTATACATGTATTTAGTTAACCTGATAACATGTTCACACTCTGGAAACTTACAAACAATTATATATTTTATATATCTATCACAGTCTTCTGTTTAAGTAATTTAACTGTCTCTGGAGTATGATATGCTGTTTTGGCTTAATCCACCTCATGTTTTATGCACTCGTATAGTCGACATTCATCCATCATCAAAAATGTTACATAAGTGATGTTCTGGAACTCGAGAGCTGAGTTCTGCTTGACCCCCGATTTCCGGGATGTTACACTATAACCTAAACCCGAACCCATTCTCAAATCCAAAAACCTATAACCTAAACTGAAACCTATAACCTAAACCTGAACCCATTCTCAAATCCAAAAACCTATAACCTTAACCTAAACCTATAACCTATAACCTAAATCAAAACCAAAACCTATAACCAAAACCAAAACCAAAACCTATAACCTACCCATTCTTAAATTTAAAAATTATATCGACGCAATTATAGCTACGGTTATAATCCGTAGCTAAAGTGTATCAAAAATTGTTATCTATAACTAACGTCTTTTACAGTGTGGTCCACTTGATAGTTAGATCTATCTTATTTTTTGTCTCAAGCCTTATATGAGCTCGTAAAATATGTAAGACCCGTATCATAATCCGTACTGTTCCGTCGCTTCCCGCGATCCTTCTCGTCAAATTCCGGCAATCCGCGACCTGTAGTTGACGTTGCGCACGACCGTAAGTCGTATCCTATTCATTTGAGTCGGCTTAATCCGAGACCTGTATCGTTGTGACCGCACCGTCGCTGCGGTTCCAACGCCGTGACTCACGCACCGATCCGATACCCTGACTAAGAGATGTGGGTCGGCGTTTATTTTGAGAAAACGCCGCGCGTTTATATTCCCAAGAGAATCTCTACAAAGTGTCCCATCAATCACATCAATCAATCCCATCAATCACCTCTCATGTCAAGTACAAGCACCCATGCTTCCTTTCTCCACAAGTCAAGCAACCACCCAAGTCAACTAACACATCACCTCACCCATCACTCACATCCATCAACCATCACCCCTTCACATCACTCCATCTCTCATTACATCACACATCTCTCTCTCATTTCTCATCACAATTCCAACCAAGCAAGAGCCTCCCACGTCCAAGGCCTTCCATGAGAGAAAAATGTGTATTTTGGTGGCCCACTTCCCATCTCCAAATCTCATCATCCTAGCCATCCATTTTCCATCTCCACCATCAAAGTGAAGCTCTAGGAGACCGGCATCCCGACGGACCAAGAAGATCAAGTGGTGGGTGCTTTGATAGAGTAGTTTACTTGTTTTTACGATGGGCTAAGTGAGGCCCACTGATCAATGGTGTGGATCTCACTTGGGACCCTAAGATGTGGCCGATGGCCCATCTTGATCATCAAAATCATTTCATGATGGGACCATTCTCCATGGACCCCATCATGATGTTTAATTTCTTGCATTAAAGAGGTCATATAGACCGTTCATTTTGGATGGAGAGGGATCTCCACCGTTGATCTTTTATTTGGATGACTCATGTGCAATGGGACCCATTGATGTATGATTGGATGATTGAAATGGAGGGCCCATAGTGTCGGGGTCCCTCCATCACGCGTGTCCCACTCCCTTACTCTCTCTCTTCCTCCTTTTTTTTTTATTTACTTTCCTTGTTGGTTGATGTGGCCACATGGCCCACTTGAATGAGCCCCACCATGAAATATGTATTTTATTCAAGCCATCCGTACGTGGGGCCCACTTTAGAGATATAATACCTACACCATGTAGCCATGTAGTGGCCCACCTAAAGCAGGGCCCACCTTAAGCATATACGCCCAAACGTCCAGCGTCGACATCAAGAGAAAAACACAAATATTGGCTTATTTCTAAGCCTTTGGGAAAGACCACTTGTATAGGCCCCATCTTGATGTATGTATTTAATCCATGCCGTCCATCCCGTTTAGAGGTCCATTTTAAGCGTTGAAATGAAAGATGAGGTTGATCGGAGCATTTGGTGGGCCATAGTTTTAAAAATGGTACCATTACCATTGAACTCTACCAAAACTCTTCCTACACGCTAAAAAATGGTCGATATTGGTCTTGATGGGTGTATTTTGTGCTTGGGAATACAATGGACGGAGTGGATGCACTTCAAGAGGGCCCCGCATATGAAAAACTGCAGAAAAGGTTTTTTTTAAAAAAAAAATAGAAGCAAAGCAGCAGCTCTGCTGCTGCCGTCAGAGCCGCAGGCGCTGCCTGCGACCTTGCAGCGGACGACTGGACAGCAGCCCACGGCCCCTGCCGTGGGCCCCACATTATGTATATTTTGTATCCACGCCGTCCAATAGGTGGCCCACTTTCTGAGGTGGGCCCTCCCCAAAAATGAGTTCCATCCAAGACTCAGGCGGCCCACACCACAAGAAACAGTGGTGATTAAATTCTACCATTGAAATCCTTTTGGGGTCCACAGAAGTTTTTGATCAAGCCAAAATTTGTGTTTTCTCTGCACCCAGGTCCCTGTGACCCTCACCAACGGTTTGGATTGCATGCAAACCTGATGGTGGGCCACACACGTGGATCCCACCCTTGATGTATGTGTTTTACAACACCGTCCACAGCCGTGGACGGTGGAGCCCTGTGGACGGTGGAGCCCACCTTGCTGCATGTGTTTTCTTCACACCGTCCAGTGGACGGTGTGGATGCCCACTGTGGTGTATGTGTTTTATTCACACCATCCAGGCGTGGATGGTGGGACCCACCATGGTGCATAAGTTGTATCCTAACCATCCATCCATTTTATCAGCTAAAATGAGGCAGATCTATGGTTCAAATGGGCCCACTTTGGTATGTATATAGGGCCCATGTTGATCCATTTATGGCCATTCATTTAGGCCCACCTTGGTGCACACCTAAGGCCATGGGATTAAGCCCATTTGGCATATGTAATGCCCATGGGTTTCGGCCCATTTGACATATGCAATGCCCATGGGATCCGGTCCACTTATTCTATATAAGGCCCATGGGATTCAAGCCCATTTGATACATATTAAAGCCCATGGGATCAAGCCCATTTGATGTGCATAGGGCACAAATGGAGTGGCCTAGTTGATATATTTAAAGCTCATGTGTATGGGCCCATCTGACATATTTAAGGCCCAAGTTGTGAGGCCACTTTGATGTATTTCAAGGCCCATGGATCATGGACCATTGCAATGTACATAAGGCTCATTGGTGAGGCCCATTAATGCAACCCATTTGGTGAATGTGAGGCCCATGTAATACGACCCATTTGATATATCCAAGGCCCAGGGATCGAGGCCCAACGGATGTCCTTAGGGTCCATTGCAATGTACTTTTCTCATGGTTCGTGAAATGATATTTATGGCAAGCCGTGCCTAGAAAACAATGTTGGTTTGACGTCCACATTGTATGTACAATGTTGGTTAAATGTCCGCATTGTAACTCTCCTTAGGGCCCATTGATAGGTCCATACCCGTTGCTATTCATTGCCTTATAACATGCTTAGTATAATCTCATGACTCATGCCCATACGCATCATATGTATGCTTGATATGAGTAATGACTGATCATAGCATACGTCATTGGACAGACCATTTACGGGACTCGTTATGTGACTAAGTGCCCCACATGATCGCGCAGTACGCGCTGGATTGCTGCATGTTTTGACAGCATGATTCATGCATCTCGCATACGTGTGACTTGATCACTACACGCCCTAGCGACATCAGGGCTGTGGCTCCACAGGTACATCGTGGATAGCCGTATTGAATACCGAAAATACTTATTCTAGCATGTGGGCACTTAGAATATCCTTGGGTGAAAGTCTCAGAACCTTTTTGGTACCATGAGATGCTCCAACGTCTAAACCGAGTGGATACACGAGCACCCGAGTGCTGAATACCAGTAGGCCGCATCTCCCACTGTGTCGTGGTCGGTTGGAAGGGGGTGTGGCCTTATCCGCCTGAGTGAGGGGACTATAAGCTAGGCTGAGTTTGACCAGCTCGTAAATGAGTCCGCTATCGACGAGCCGGGTAGGTATTGGTATACTACTGGTCAGGCGGATAGCGAGATCTTTTTCGCTTGCTTGACTGTGCAGCTAGGGAGGTGGCAGTCAGTGCGAAGTGTATTAGACTCCGGTAATATCCAGAGAGGAACTATACTAATATACGTATTTTAGGAGTACCGACTTGCTTGGATTGCATTTCGCATATGACATTCGGTTATATAGGCCTTGCATTGTATCGGTGTGGCCGATGACATTCATATCTCATCGCATAGCTTTGGCATGGTTGATTCTATAAACTTACCATATACTTTCGCATTGTTCCGATACTGTACACTTGGCGTTTGCCTTACGCACATACTTACACCACCCTCTAAGCTTTTGTAGGCTTATGCATGATAGTTGCGTGCAGGTAGCGTTGGACGGCAGCAGCGCTGAGACAGGAGCGCGTATCAGGACTTTTTGGAGCTTTTTGATCACCTTGTATTTCCCTTTCTGCATTGTATTTAAAGATTTTGATATAGTGGATATGTGGTGATGTTTTTTTTCTTGTGACTGGGTTATGCTTGTGGTTATGCTCCATTACAAAAAAAAAATTCATTCTGAAAATCCTCCTTGTAGGACCCCAGGATTGGAATCTAGCATTTGATTGTCAGGAGCCGAGAATGGGGTACTACGGAGGCTGTCGGTACCGGATTCGGCAATCGGGATTCATGTGAATCCGATTTTCGAGTTTGGGGCGTGACAAAATATATGGACAGTTTGGATATAACACATACATCATGATAGGACCCATAAAAGCAAAAAAAACAAAAATAAAATTCAATTTTTAGTTTGTCCCGCTCAATTGGAAATTGAGCAGGGCAAACTGATTTTTTTTTTTTTGCTATGTTGCTTTTGTAGGTCCCATCATGATGTATGTGTTATATCCAAACCGTCCATATATGAGCGGGGTAAACTGAAAATTTAGCGGGGCAAACTAAAAATTGATCGGGACAAACTGAAAATTGAGCAGGGCAAACATGAAATTGACCACACTGTCAAAATATAGTTTGCCCACCTTTTATCTAACTGTTTTTATGAAAGAATATAAACTTACTTTTGCAACTTAGACCTCCACGTGCGGAGACCCAATTTTAGGACGAAAATACCCTTCCTTTTCACTGCTATCCACTTTTCCTCTCCCATTTCACTATTTGATTTTCATCTCCCTTTCCAGGATAAGGTTTAGGTTTAGGTTTGGGTTCTTAAGTTTAGGTTTAGGTTTAGGTTAGGGAGTTGAGATTAGGATTAAGTGTATGTTTCGCTTTAGAGAATTGAGTTTAGGTTATAGGTTTAGGAAAATGTTAGGTTTATGTTATAGGTTTTGGGATTTGGGAATAGTTTTAGGTTATAACTATAGGTTTAGGTTAGGTTATAGGTTAAGGTTTAAGGATAGGTTATAGGTTTTGGAATTTGAGAATGGGTTCGGGTTTAGCTTATAGGTTTAGGTTTAGGTTTTGGTTTAAGTTATAGGATATCGGTTTTGGGATTTGAGAATGGGTTTGGGTTTAGGTTATTGATTTTGGTATTGGTTTAGGTTATAGGTTTTGGTTTAGGTTATAGGTTATAGGTTTAGGTTTAAGTTAAGGTTAGGTTTAGGTTATAGGTTTTGGGATTTGATAATGGGTTCGGGTTTATGTTATAAGTTTTGGTTTTGGTTTAGGTTATAGGTTATAGGTTTAGGATAAGGTTTAGGTTTAGGTTTATGTTATAGGTTTTGGAATTTGAGAATGGGTTCTGGTTTAGGTTATAGGTATTGGTATTGGTTTAGGTTATAGGTTTTGGTTAAGGTTATAGGTTATAGGTTTAGGTTTAGGTTATAGGTTATAGATTTTGGGATTTGATAATGGGTTCGAGTTTAGGTTATAGGTTTTGGTTTTGGGTTTGGTTATAGGTTATAGGTTCTGGTTTTGGTTTTGGTTATAGGTTATAGGTTCAGGATAAGGTTTAGGTTTAGGGAAAGATTAGGTTTAGGTTATAGGTTTTGGGATTTGGGAATAGTTTTAGGTTATAACTATAGGTTTAGGTTAGGTTATAGGTTAAGGTTTAAAGATAGGTTATAGGTTTTGGGATTTGAGAATGGGTTCGGGTTTAGCTTATAGGTTTAGGTTAGGTTTTGGTTTAAGTTATAGGTTATAAGTTTTGAGATTTGAGAATGGGTTCAGGTTTAAGTTATACGTTTTAGTTTTAGTTTAGGTTATAGGTTTTGGGATTTGAGAATGGGTTCAGGTTTAGGTTATAGGTTTTGGTTTTGGTTTAGGTTATAGGTTATAGGTTTAGGATAAGGTTTAGATTTAGGTTTAGGTTATAGGTTTTGGGATTTGAGAATGGGTTCGGGTTTAGGTTATACGTTTTGGTATTAGTTTAGGTTATAGGTTTTGGTTAAGGTTATAGGTTATAGGTTTAGGTTTAGGTTAAGGTTAGGTTTAGGTTATAGGTTTTGGGATTTAATAATGGGTTCGAGTTTAGGTTATAGGTTTTGGTTTTGGTTTTGGTTTTGGTTATAGGTTATAGGTTTAGGATAAGGTTTAGGTCTAGGTTTTAGGATAAAGCTATAACCTATAACCTATTACCTATTACCTACACCTAAACCTAACCTAACCTAAACCTATAACCTTAATCTAAACCTAAACCTAAAACCTAAATGTATTCTCAAATCCTTAAACTTAAACCTACACCTAATCCTAATCTCAACTCCGTAACCTAAACTTAAATCCCTAAACCTTAACCTATAACCTAACCTAAAACTATACTTATAACCTAAAACTATTCTCAAATCTCAAAAACTACAACCTAAACCTAAACCTAAACTTGAAAACTCAAACCTAAACCTGATCCCGAACTCGAACCTGATTTCCTAAACCTAAACTTTAACCTATTCTCAATTCCCTAAAGCTATTACCTATAACCTACACCTAAACCTAACCTAAACCTAAAACCTAAACCTACACCTAATCCTAATCTCAACTCCTTAACCTAAACCTAAACTTGAAAACCCAAAATAAACCCGATCTCAAACCTGATCCCGATTCTCTAAACCTAAACCTAAACCTTAACTTAAACCTAAACCAAAATATATTACCAAATTTTCAGTTTACCCCGCTCAATTTTCAGTTTGCCCCGCTCAATTTCTAGTTTGCCCCGCTTAATTTTCAGACTGGAAATTGAGCGGGGCAAACTAGAAATTGAGCGGGACAAATTGGAAATTGAGCGGGGTAAACTGAAAATTGAGCAGGGCAAATTAGAAATTGAGCGGGACAAACTGAAATTATTATTTTTTTTTTGCTATGTTACTTTTGTGGGTCCCATCATGATGTATGTGTTATATCCAAACTGTCCATATATTTTACGAGTTCATATTAAGGCTTGAGACGAAAAATAAGATAGATCTAACTATCAAGTGAACCACACTGTAAAAGGTAATGGGAAATTGAACGTCTACCATTGAAACCCTTTTAGGGGTTACAGAAGTTTTGGATCATTATGAAAATTTTTTCCCTCTTCATCCAGGTCTTTTTGACCCTATGAATGAACTTAGACGAGGAGGATTTCTCACAAACATCACAGTGGGCCCCCTAAAGGTTTCTAATGGTTGACGCTCATTCAACACTATTTCCTGTAATGTGGTACACTTGAGAACTGGATATATCTCATTTTTGGTCTCATACCATAAAATGATCTGGAAAAATATATGAATTGAGCGAGACAGCCTACGAATTGTGCGAGAGAAGCTAGAAATCCAGTGAGACAATATATAAATTGAGCGAAGGAACCTAGGAATTGAGCAAGGCAACCTAGCAATTGAGCGATGCAACGTAGAAATTTAGCAAGGTAACTTAGAATTTGAGCGAGGTTTCCTCCTTCAATTTCAACGTAGACTAAACCTCGCTCAATTTCTAGCTTTCCTCGCTCAAATCCTAAGTTGCCTCGCTCAATTTCTAGATTCCCTCGCTGAACTCCTATGTTACCTCGCTCAATTTCTAGCTTCCCTCACTTAATTCATACCTTGTCCTGCTCAATTTTCAATTTACTCACTCAATTTCATATTTGCCTCGCTCAATTTTTAGTTTGACCATGAAGTGATTGAAATTGATCGTGAAGTGAATGAAATGTATTTTCGACCATCGACCTGATGGAATCTTGGAAAATACTAGGTTGGTTGGCTAAAATAGCTTCTCCTACCCCAAAATCATGTGGTACATAAAGTAACTAATTTTAGTTTAGAAGATATTCATGTTAAATGAATGAAGAAAGAAATGAAGAAAAAGGAAAATTTTTATATATATATATATACACAAACACACACACACACACACACATATTTATATAAACATGTATTAAAGAAAAATGTAGGTACAATAAAGTTATGCATGTAAAAAATAAAAATAAAAAAGAAAAAAGAAAAAAGAAAAAAAAAAGTGCATCGCATTATAGTTATGGCTACGGTTATAATCCGTAGCCATAGGAGGTTGACCCGATCAACCCCAACTCACTGTCTTCTTTTCCATTTTTTTTTTTTCCTGTTGTAATCCCCACTGATTTTTGTGGGTCCCATTATGAGGTATATGTTATATCCAAACCATCCATCTATTCAGTGAACTCGTATTAAGGCTTGAGATGAAAAATAAGATAGATCCAGCTATCAAGTAGACCACACAGTAAAAGGTAATGGGGAATTGAATGTCTATCATTGAAACCCTTTTAGGGGTTACAGAAGTTTTAGATCATCATGGAATTTGTTTTTCCTCTTCATCCAGGCCTTTGTGACCTTATGAATAGATTGGATGGAAAATAAATGTTATGATGGGCCTTACAAAAATTTTAACGGTGAAAATCAATTTCCCTACTGCTCTTTGTGGTGTGGTCCATTGATTTATGGATATGATTTTTTTTTTTTTGGATAGTGCTATGAAATGATTTTGAAATATGGATGAACGTTGTGGATATGATAAATACATAGCTGTGGGGCCATGTAACTTTGATCTCTCCTAAGCCGTTCGTACAACTCTCAGTAAGAGCGTCAGCTCTCGTCTTCGCAGTGAAAAGGAGGGGTAGTTTCGTCCTCAAAGTCGCTGTCCGCACGTGCTAGTCTAAGTTGGTAACTTAAGTTTGTATTCGTCGATAAAAACCGCTGGATAAAAGGTTTTGCCTACAGTGGTCATTATCTCCTTTTCTTACAGAAAGCTTATTTCGTCATCTAATCTTCTAATTTGTAAACATTCCTCCTCGATTCTCTCTTCATTTAAAACACTTCTCCCCTCCTCTAATGCTCTCCCTGTCCCCAGCAATAGCTCTCTTTCTCAAGTGACGCAACGCCCGGGTATACACCACTCCACACGTATCGTGTTGATGTGGTAAAATCTATGGGCCCACTATGATGTGTATTATATCCACATCATTCATTCATTTTTTTTCATATTATTTTAAGGCATGAACAAAAAAATGAGGTAGATCAAAGCTCAATTGGACCACACCACTTAAAACAGTTGGGACAATCATCCATCGTTAAAACCTTAAAATCTTCCTACCGCTCAGGGTAACGTGTATTGCCATCTTGCCTATGCTCTAACGTCCAACGGTTAAGATAACGTTCAACAATTTATGTGTACATGACATCTAATTTGTGTAAGGTGGATTACATGGTCTAATGTCCATCGATTAGACAATACCAGCATTAGAGGATTAATTACCACCTTAGATTATGCTACTTCTCTGCCAGCATTGACAAGCTACTGAAACGCTACCGAAGTGATGTCACGTTCTGTAAGACCCACTATGATGTATGCGTTGTATCCACACCGTATTCTGTAGGCCCCACCATGATCTATGTGTTGTATACACACTGTCCATTCATTTGGGGAGATCACTTAATGACACGAGACAAAGAACTAGGCAGATCCAAAGCTCAAATGGACCTCACCACAGAAAACAGTGGGGATTGAATGCCTACCCTTGAAATATATTAAGGCCACATAAGTTTTCGTTCAGCCTGAAATTTGTGTTTTTCATTATTTCATCTCTGTGTTAACTTATAAACAGGTTGGATATCAAATAGACATCATGGTGGGCCTATGAAGGTGTCAACTGTGACCCTCATCGTCCCACTGTTTTCTGTCGTGGCCGGTGGGGTTTACTTGAGATTTAGTTCTACGTCATTCTTTGATGCATACCTTAAAAATTATCTCTCCAAACGGATGAACGGCATGGATACAACACATACATCATGGTGGGCCTCACAGAACGTTGTGACATCACTTCGGGTTTAGCAGCTAATCCGCGATCGCCAGCATTATGAGCATTAACTTCGGACCTTAAATTAAGCGTACTAATAGTGTTTTGGAAAGATATACCTCATGGACTTCCGCTCCTTGTTTTTTTTTTAATGGTTATACCGAATATGTGCAATATGTATGTGAGATCCACTCCGACCATAATATGTCTCGCATCAATAAATCAGGCTAACGAGTGATTCAAATGGGCCACACCAATGAGAATAATTAGGAGAGAGATTTCCACCCTTGATTTTTACAGAGCCAATCACAGTGAAACTGTGAAATCTATTCCAACAATTAGATGTCATACCAAAAGTAAGCCAGCGTCCCAAAATCAGATTTATACATGATTCATGTGAGCCACACTATAGGAAACTGTTTGAAAGGTGAACATTTCCAGGTGCGCTGATTCCAATCACTTGGTTCTCTTGAACTGCAGATGGGGATAAATTTTGAGAACTTAATCTAAAATGGAGTGACATACGTGATGGTCAAGGTTGATTTTACATTAACACCATGATGGGCTACCGAAGCCCTGGCCACTTTTCTATGCTAAAATGAAATTAGTCTCTACAGACAACATTTACATTAATTAAGAAGAAAGTTTTCATTAAATGCACTGTTAGTTTGGACGAAAATGTAATGTCCAACTAGTTGTGTGTGAGCATTACTCTCTCTCTCTCTCTCTCTCTCTCTCTCTCCACACACACTCTGTTTAGTGGACCATTGAATTGTAATCAATTAACCAAATTCACAATGGATGTCGGCTACTTGTACATGTATATAACCAAAATGTCACATGTAAAAGGCATATATGGATGGACGGCATGGACAAAATACATGCATCAATGTAGGGCTCACATGTATATTAAATTTTAAAATCCACCAAAATCTTACATGTGACCAAATGCAATTTCATCCCAACTAATCCCAACTTTCCCATCCTCCTCAAATGCTGGATGGAATTTGCACAGAGTAAATACAATTTCATCACACTTAATCCTATATCAAACCATGTGCCAAATGCCTCCTTTTGGCATGTTTGGTATGGAATTAACACCATTATTGCACAATAATTGCATGTTTGGAAATACTCCTATGCTTGGGATAAAATAAAAACACTAGATTAAGCAAAAACTAATTTGGTGGACCTTGGAAATATAATCAATGAACCAAATTCACAATGGATATGTCAGCTACCTGTACACATATGTAACTAAAATGTCACGTGTCAAGGACATATGGATGAAAAGTATGGATAAAGCACATGCATCCATGTGGGGTCCACGTGTAGTAGATTTCAAAATCAACCAGAAATCTCAAGACCAAATATAATTCCATCCCACCTGATCCCAACCATGTTCGTATCTCAAAATGCTGTATGAAATTTTACACAAGACCAAATGCAATTCCATCCAACCTAATTCCATTTAAGCTAATGCACCAACCACCCCTCTTCATTGCTAGTTTCACATCCATGGGCGCTGCTAATTTGGAGGATCCTTGGATCACCGAGGTGGGTGGGACCCTGACCGTAGGGCTCCCTATGATGTATATGCCTTAAATCCACAATGTCTAACCATTTTGACCGCTCATTTTAAGCCATGATCCAAAAAATAAAGTTGACCCAAATCTTAAGTGAACCATACCATAGGAAACAGTTGTGATTGAATCATACCAGCCCTCTTCATTGCTAGTTTCACATCCATGGGCACCTCTAATTTGGAGGATCCTTGTGTCACCGAGGTGGGTGGGACCCTGACCGTGGTTCTTCCTATGATGTATATGCCTTAAATCCACAACGTCTAACCATTTTGGCCGCTCATTTTAAGCCATGATCCAAAAAATAAAGTTGACCCAAATCTTAAGTGAACCAAACCATAGGAAACAGTTGTAATTGAATCCCCACCATTAAAATCTTTATGGATTCCCCCATAATGTTTATTTTCCATCCAACCTCTTATATATATATATATATATATATATATATATATATATAGAGAGAGAGAGAGAGAGAGAGAGAGAGAGAGAGAGAGAGAGAGAGAGAGAGAGAGAGAGAGAGAGAGAGAGAGAGAGAGAGAGGCATGCTCCCCTACGCACCTACGCACGTGCGCACCTTTGCACACGTGTCATGGGAGTCAAATCCGAACGGTCCATAAGATGCGGAATCCCATGAAACCCTATGAGGTGAATTGTCACCTTGATCTAAGATTCCGGTGGGCCATAGCAAAGAGAAATACAAATCATGGTTGGAAATTGTTTCATTTTTCATCGCCCATCAAAGTTTTGGATCAAAGTAAAACTTGGGCCTGGGGGGTTTCACGAGGTGCTGCTTCACATGAACGGTTCAGATTTTGGATCCACATCACGTATGATGGGTTCTCAAAAAAGTTTCTACGTAGTACGTACGAACTGATTCGTAGGTGAGCGTTTCCGTGTGTGTGTATATATTACGCACCCCCCCCCCCCCCCCCCCCCCCACACACACACACACACACACACACTCACGCTAGTAAAATTTCACAACTCATGAATACTCAAACCCTTGACCAGGTGTTGAAACTCCTGGAAGTCTACCACCTGAGCAAGAGTAAGGACCAAAGACTTATATAAAGAGACCAAACATATATCGTCTTGATCCAAAGCTTTTCTGACCTACAAGAAGATTTTAATAATCATTTACCACTGCTGCTTATGCTAGATCTGATTCATTTTTTTGATCATGTCCAAAATTAAGCTTTCAATATGAATGGACAGCATCAATGTAATCACATGTATCATGGCGGGCCCACAACCAGGGTCTCACCCACCGCCGCACCCCACATCCATTAGGCCACATGAGGGGAGATGGGGTCACCGCTAATTGGCATCCGTTTTCAAGCATTCACTGTATTTACAAATGGCACACATATATTGATCCTCCTTCTGTTAGTTTCATGGGTTCAAGGCAGGAGCCTTTTAATGAAATATATCAAAAACTCAAGTAAGCAACATCACTAGAAATGGTGGGAATGGAAACACCCACCGTTAAAACCCATTTATAGTCCACCACGATTTCTCATACCAGCCATCCATTCAATAGATCATTCCTTCGTTCCACGTAAATATCTGCCCAGTCCAAAACATCTATTCATATAAAGAAGATTTCAATGGTCAGTATTCAATCCTATCATTTCTTGTTGCGTGTTTTCTAAGGTTTTAGGTATGTTTGATTTTAATATCACATCTTAACGTGAACTACTGCAATAAATTGACAAAGTATATATAACACAAGCACGCCATTAGACCCCACAATTACTTAAACCTTGTTACAGTAGGTGAGTCGCCTTGACTCATCCAAGTCTACTTTAATTTAGGCCAAATTGTCTCGTTCAAAGAGAAAGATATCAAATATCTAGTTTTTTTATTTTTTATTTTTTATATCCTGTATGGATGATCTGATCCGCAAAAACCTTGATTGGGAATTCTTTGATCGTCTTTCTCCGAGTAAGAATGAACCTAGGATTGAATGCTTCAGTCCCATGGTCCAAGCCCAAGTCGCCCAAGTAGGACGGGTTACCCGGTCCACCCCTACCGTACGGTGGGCAGGCCATACACCTAAGGCACACTTTTCAGACCTTCCTAGCCATAGATTAGACCATTCATTTTTTGAATTTATCATTAGCCACTGGTAAGATTTCTTCCTAACCATTCATTTGTTAATACTCAAAGAGTCCTCGAATCAGTGGCCATGATCACCTGACTAATGGGCTTTTGAGGTACTCCCCATCCACTTTATGGCCCAATAGATAAAGGGTCCGGATCATCCAATACACGAATTGAATGCTCGATAAGTAAGAGTTATAAAATGTTAATAGCTCTAGATCCTCCATCACTTCCCTAAGAACAATAAAATGGGTCATCCACATTGAATAGTGATGCTTTAAAGACCTTTGAAATGCCTGCAATGTACGTCTTTGATTGAAATAATTAAAATAAAAATAACAATAATAATGCAATCCACGAACTCAAGAACTCAATACATAAAGGTGCGTTTGGTTGCACCAAATATCTAATATGAAAGATCAAGAAAAAAATCTAAAAATAAATAAAAATAAAATCTACATACTAGCGTTTCTTGAATTGGGGAACATCCCATCTGACTTCCTCTACCGCTAGCGGTGGTAGGTTAGATTCGTCATTCTTGAAACCGTCGTCGAAGTTCTGCGAGTAGCTAACGACATCGTATTTGAAGCTAATAGGTTTAGAGCTGTAGATGGTTTTACCTTCCCTCATTAGTTTTTTAAATAGATTTCGCCACCTCCGGCTTCGGGAGGAAGCGCCGTGGCTGAGAAAATGAAAGCGGGAGTGGTCATTGCGTAGAGGAAACCATGACGGCGATGCCATGCAACCGGAGAAGTATGCTGTCTGCCGGTGGTGGGTCAGATCGGAATCCATTGCACACAAGAAAACTAGGGGGACTGTGGTTTGTGAGTTGTGACGTTTGTGGATGGAAGGAGTGGATGTTATTTCATTCTAGTGAAGGATTATAATGTGTGTTTGTCACACCCACTAAGATGTAGCAACTCATGCCCCCGCATAAATCTCCACTGTCGAAATCATGGGACCCATCTTCAATGTAGTGTAGCCCAAAAATCAACCTGTTGTGATCTCAACCATTTGGTTTGGATATTTTCATCTGGACCATGTGTCAGTTTATTTCTAAAGAAAAGGACTCAAGTGGAACCGGTTGAACAGTAAGTGGTTGTCCACCTAGTAGATAACTTCCAACATTTCATCTGAGTGAGATCCCATTAAATAGGTAGGTCCCATCAGGAGGATGACCTTGTGCAAAAGTCAGCGACATCCACTCATCAAATTAATGGACCACAATTGTATTTTGTTGCCTATTAGTGGCTTTTTTTTTTTTTTATTATTTTTTTTTAATGCATCATCTATATTTCATATGTAAGATCGCATAGGGCTGTACAACGCTAAGTTCGGGCAGGACCCGACAAAAAGGAGTTGGCCCATCTAATCCTAGATTGGGTGCAGATGGCCCCCGATGGTGGATAGGAGGGACTCCATAGATTGGAAGATTAAACCTATTTGGCCCTCGCAACAACATTGGCTCCTCTTAGGGTGTGTTTGGCTGGGCGTTGGATATGGGATTAAGACGTTTTAAGAGGGTTATACTATTTACATCTCTTCCTCTTTTCTGTTTGGGATGGCGGGATAAAAACCATTCCACCACACCCTCGTAAACAGCGCTTGGATTCCACCAATCCCGATATATAGGTTTTCATCGCTGTGTAGGGCCCACCAAGATATCAATGAGATATCTACTCCCTCTATCATTTTCACCTGCCTACATTCAGTTAAGAAGTTGTTTTGAGACAGCTATAAAGCAATGAGTGGGACACACCTTGAAATGCAGTAGAGATGCAAATCCATCCATTTGTGACCATCTAAACACCTTGTTGGATATCCCATGAGTTATCCCAAACCCATGGGATCAACAGACAAACACTGACACCATTATCATTACCTTAAAAACCATTCCATCCCACCTAATCCCATGGGACCAGTCCGGCCAAACTTCCATATAACGTACAAGGGATTTAATGGTGTGGCCTACTTCATGTGTGAGTAGGTTTGAGGTTATTCTAGCTGGACTGGTAATTATGTTGTAACCGGTTAACCTGAGATGATCTCATTTCTAAACAATATGCCCACATGTGGATAAGCATAAAGGTTATAACAGTTAGTTGAGTCGTGTCAAACGCACATTTTAATATACGCCTTGGCCCCTGAGAGCCCCCGCCGGTGCCTAGCTCGATACGGGTAGGGATAGTACGAATCGGCGTCTGATCGGCTCTCATTTTCAAGTTAGACACAATCGTAACATGATTTGATGTTTATCATTTTGCCATGCACTGGGTTGTATTGATAATGATGCATGTCATAGAACATTTTCTCTTTCATCCCGCGCGTTATAATGGAGGGAGCGGATTAGGTGTTGCTGGGTAACACCCGTGGGGCCCACCTTAATGATGTGATGTATATCCACCCTGTCTATCTTTTTTATTGGAAACGGAGTGGATACTCCCCCTGCCACCAGCCCCGTGGCTGGTGGTCGGTGCTCTGTGGGCCCTACCACGATGTATGTGTTTTATCCATTCAGTTCGCCCATTTTTTAAGATCATTTTAGTGCTTTATCAAAAAATTAGAGGTATATAAATCTCAGGTGGTCCACACCACATGAAAACAGTAGCGATTGGATATCCACCATTAAAATCCTCCTAAGGCCTATTGTACTGTTTATTTGATATCCAATCTGTTGATTATGTCATACAGGCCCAAATGAAGGGAAAAAACAAAAATCAGCTTGATCCAAAGCTTTTATGCCCCCGAAATGTTTTTAATGCTCGACACTCATTCAACACAGTTTCCTGTAATGCGGTCCACTTGAGATTTGGATATACCTTATTTTTGGTATCAACTCCTAAAATGATATTTAAAAATATATGAACGGAATGGATGAAACACATACATCATTGTGAGGCCCACAAAACACCAATCATCAGCCATTGGCTGGTCTCAGGGGGAGTAGCCAATCCCTTTCCGTTTTTTTTTTGTCCGTTTTAAGATGTCGTACCAAAAATGAAGCAGGCGCAAATTTTAACTGGACCGTATCATAAAAATCAATGGTGATCGGATGCCTACCATATTAAGCTTCTTAGGGCCCACCGTAAGAAGATCAGTAATTTTTATTTACCATCTAACCCCTTGATAAGGCCAACCAGAACGGGATGAAGGGAAAATCCCAATATGAGCTTGATCCAAAACTTTTGTGGCCTACACTTTGAACGTCATCCACCACTTCTTTTCATGGTGTGGTCCATTAGAGGTTTAGATCTACTTAATTTTTAGGATAACACCATAACATTAATTGAAAAAACGGTGGGTAGCATGGATATACAACACATTAATCAAGGTAGGCCCCACACAGTAGGTAACACCCGCTAAGGTGTTACATGGGTAACACATAATCAGCTCCCTATAATGGATTGCAAGTAGGGCGATTCACAAACTGAGTTAGCTTGGTTAGCTTGCTTGACTCGACTAAAAAAAGGTTGATTCAATTCAGATCGAAATTGAGTTCGAGCCAAGTTGAGCTTATTTTTTTAGCTCAAAAAAATTTCGAATTGAGTTCAAGCTTGCCTGAGCTCAACTCGACTCAAATCAAACCTAACTTGAATCGAACTCGGATCAAACCAATTTCGTGACTCGGTTACTTTGATATTGATGTTGCTCACCAAGTGTTTGATGAAATGACTCAACGAAATGTTGGCTAGTGGCAAGGAAGGTATGTTTCATCAAACAAATATCCTTTTTTTCTTAATTTTGATGATGCTTACAAGGTGTTTGATAAAATACCTGTAAAATCACTATTGATATTTTACATACAATGAAAATTTGAAGGTGCAATCCATGTATTTGTAAAAATGCTGAATAGATGGACTTGGCTCAATCTTAGCTTGAACTCGGCTCGAATTAGCCCAAGCTGCTAACCAAACTGAGTCGAACTAGCCAGTTAAGCTCGAGGACCGAGTCAAGCCGAGGTAAGTTTGAGCTGAAGTCAGCTAGTGGCAGAGCCGAGTCGACCTATGCCAAGCTCGACTCGGATCAACAGATGTACACCTCTAATTGCATGAACAGAAAACCTCTCAAAGGTATCACAGTACCAATTTTCATGCTCATATAATATATATATATATTGGTTTTAAACATGGGTATAAGCCCAAAAATGATTAGATCTAAGGCTCAAGTAGACCACACGCTGGGAGTTAAATGCCCATCATTAAAAACTTAGGAGCCATGAAAGTTTATATTAAGTTGATATTTTCTTTTTTCCATTCATCCAATTTTACGTGACCTTCTGAATAGGTTCGATGGCAAATAAACATCATGGTGGGCCAAGAATGCATCATTGTCACTTTTTTGTGGTCCACTTGAGCCTTGGATCTACCACATTTTTGGGTCTATACCCTTAAAATGATATGGAAAAATGGATGGAAGGTCTAGATAAAACCCCTACATCACATTGGCCCCTCAGATGCCTTGCCTGTGTCGAGCTCAGGCTGGGCGATGGTCGCACCAATCCAGTATCCGAACTGATTACAAACAGGCTAACTGGCTTTCCGGCCACATCTTTCTGCCCATATATATGCCCCTTGTGTCCAGAATCTATACCATGAATATAGTAGGCCCCACCACAAAAATAGGTAGGTCGGACTCAAAGGTGAGACCCACTTCACATAATGAGCGGACCCACTTGATTTCCGTGCCAGGTGATCTTGATGGAAGGGCCTACCATTTGGAGACGCACGGATTTCCTAAGCAAGTGGCATGTTGACCAGAAACATGTGGCTAGAAGCATACGTCCAGTTGTATGTGATCAGTTATGTGATTCATAACTAATTAAAGTCATAAGCTGGGAAGGTATGTGGCCCACCGTTTGATTACCCCAAAACATGATCTGATGGTGATGATTCCACTATGAAAAATGTATTGCATGTGGAGCCAGTACTTGGACGGAGGGAAGAAGTATGGATTTGTTTCCCTTTAGGTGCGTCGCACCGGTGTTTTCGGTACCATCATAAGCTACGGTGGTATCAGACAGAAGTGGGGTTTACATGATGAATTTATAAGATCTAACCCGTCCATCAGATTTATGACCTCATTTTACTTAAAAAATAACACTAATTAACCTATATAAAAGTAAATTGGGCCACAACAAGTGGAACAAGCTTTGAGTGGACGTCTACCATTGATTTGAATTGGGGGCCACCGTATAGTTTATATTCAATCCATGCCATTCAGACACTTCATCTAGTATGGATGAAGGGCAAATTTCAAATTCAGGTTGTTATTCAACCTAGGTGAGTGAAGGGTCAGTGTTCCTCCCATCTTGTTCCCTGTGTTTTTGGCTCACTTAAGTGCTGGGTCAGGCTTATTTTTTACACGTACAGCTAACATGAGCTCATGCATTTAATGAATAGTCTTGATGTTCTTAATACATCACGTGGGCCCCACATCTGGCTGCTGACCGCATCAAAAATTTCTCTATCCATGGAAATCAATTTCTAGGAATTCTGTCCTGGAACTCGAGGGGAGAGTTTACCAGACAGTCAGACACCTAAATGACCGTTGGAGGTAAGAGAATAGGAACATGGTAGAAATACAAGAAGACCCACGTAGGAAGTGACATGACCTGATGTGGGGACTTGAAGTGTTTGTCTTCTTCGGACTCTCAAAGGAAGAGACAAGCAGGCAGTCTGTCAAGGAAAGGAAAGATGGTGCATGGGATTCCTCTTGTATATTTTGGGCGTCTCATCACCCATATCTCATTTGTTTATCGTCTTCTTAGATTCCTTCACGTGAAATGCTGCCAAGGAAGAGACTCAATACATCTCTGTCTGAAAATGCTGGAACTGAAATTACTAGAATACCTCTCTCTCACTCTCAAATGCACGTTCGCATGGTATCTATGTACCACTTTTCATGAGGAATTAGGAAGCATTTTACATTTCATTGGGTTAATCTTGCTGATTAGGACAAATTTTTCGTACCTCTATTAAGGTGTCTTTGATTGCACCAAATATCATCAACTATAATGATTAATCATGAGATATCATGAAATTTTCTGATATTCAGTGCAACCATACAAACCCTTTAACAAACTTTCTAGAGAGGTATTCTCAAATACATCCTCCTAGGGTATTATGTTAAGACATGTTGGTATTCTAGCTGTTGGATTTGCTCTTTTTCAATGACACGAACTTTTTATTTGATAGAGATGTCCTTCAATGGGGGTATGTCCAAAAAGAAAACACTTATACTGAATATTTTAATTCACTAATTATACAAATGTTATAGTGATTATTCATGTTCAAACTAAAAGAGTCCAATTAACAGAGGATTGAAATAATTCAATGGAGAGCTTTTATTTGTTATCTTTCCACCATACAACATGAGACTTATGGAATAAACGGTTTGGATTATTGTAAAATGACCTAAATTCAAGGATAAAGTCCCGGAGTTCCATATTGCAGTACCTAAAATGTATTCAAGCAAACCTCCTTTCTAAAACCTGATAAAATACACAGCATTCCACCATGGGTGACTGGGCAGAGGTGTTCACATGTGAGTAGAATCAGCAAACCTCCTACAAGGACAGGAATTTATCTCTTTATATATATATATATATATATATATATATATATATATATATATATATATATATATATATATATATATATATATATATATATATATATATATAGCACTAGTAGGTAAAGATAATTTTTAATCTGTAATAGACCTTGAAATTTAGAAGTACATAGGTTATTGATATAGAGTGGGTTGCGGACAATTTTATGGTCAAGATGGAATAGAAAAGACCCGGTCAGTAATAGAAGTGATCCGGACCATCAAAACCTTAAAATATGCATATCTCATAAATTAAAATGAGTTATTGAACTAGAGTAAGAGAAGCTACTTTAGCCACTCAACCCACTATTCCAAGTTGCCCAAGCTAAATTTGTGAGATTCCATCAGATCAGTGGTCAAAATTCCAATTTAATTTTGTTTTTACTAATTTTAATAAGTTTTAGCTTGATTATAACTCTTCATTCGTTGGGCTTTAGGATTTGTGTCCAACATAAAAAGTGGTTAGAAAAGTTAGAAGAATAGTATGGTTGAGCCACATAGGATGCTCACTATTTTTGGGCAAAAATCATAAGGTCTAGTGAAAATCATGACTGTATAAATAGTAAGTTTACTATTTAGAGTAAGTAACGATTTTTAAGAGTTTTAGTTGTAGTTTGATTATGAAACTTCTCCCTATGGTTTATGTCTTTATTTAAAAGGTTGTAAACTCATTTTTTTTATCATCAAGTAATTTATTTTAAATTTTAGAAAATTATTTTTTTATTTTTTTCATGAATTTGAAGTATCTACATGAGGAGTCCAGGGAATCTCCATGGATTTAGAGTAGTTATTCTCCCGAAGAAGATGGTTCTCAACCTCAACGTGTCCTTCCACACGTCAGTTACTTAGATAATCAAGAGGTATTTATATACCTAACAAACAACTATTCATACTTCATCCACTCAACTCTATATGAGTGTTTGAATTTTGTCCACTAAACTAAGGATATGGGCATTTTTGTCATGTTAATAGTTTGATGTGAGTGGTCGACACACAAGTGTACGTCGCTTGTACCATCTCTCTCCGTGTCTTGCAAACCGCTTAATATTTCCACGTGTTGTACCTGCTATACCTACTAAATACACTTATTGCCTTCTACCGTGCTGGTTATTAATAACATGTTTAGGTAAAGGTTTGCAAGAATACATTGTGACGTAATGCAACAGGTTATGTGGGGACTTTATTTTTTGGTTCATTGTCTTTTTCCAACTATCCAAACTTAGTATACGGCAGAACTTATTGTGGATAGCCAATAGCTATGAAAAACTCTCAAATCTAAGTATTTTAAGCACTTTGATTACTCAAAAGTTAAGGATGATGTCATTATCAAAGGTTGAAATATTCAAATCCAAGTGTTTAATTTTTTGCCACACCTTAAATGCAATATGGGCCCATCATATAAAATGGTTTGGATCACTGAAAAACTTCCACAGGCTGAAGTCCCAGCATATCATATAGCAATGCGCGCGTTGGGATGTAATCGGTCAAATCTCGTTTAGGAATTTGTTTCTACCTGTAAAACTCCTTTTTTTCAAGAATTTTAGAATGTATATGCGAAGCCCATTGATAAACGATCCAACCTGTTAAATCAGTCTCAACAGAAGATCCTATTCGTAGAATACATGGATAAAGTATGTTAATAGTCGGATATTCAGTGGATGAAAGCGAAAAAAGTTACAGATAAGATTTCCTAGTGGTTATGATTTTTGAAACACATGGGGCCCAATAGATGGATGGACCAGAGTGCAACTTGCTCGACTTAAGAACCCATGGGTGGCCACAACTCACCCAAGGTAGAAGTGGAAAAAGTAATATAAAAAAGCCATGCCAACCTAACTTTCAAAATCGTGGGCCCCATTGAGAATGGACCATATCATGAAAATCGAACTAATTGGTTGTTATTGCCAATTCAATCAAACATGAGGCCACATATGTGGTCGAGGACCTGCATTCAGTTTTTGTGTGATTATGATGCGCAAGTGTGCCAAAGTTTGCTCGACTCAATATTTGATTAAACCATTGTTGTCCCTCGCATCAAGTCAGACTAATTAGAAACTAGACACAGGATCTATCCTCTCAACCACGAGCTGTGATTAGCGATCAGGTGACTTTTGAAAGGGTAGAGGTTAGCTATTTTAACTGGATATTTTTTTGCCTTGTGTCAAAAGACCTATTCTTTTACTAGTACAACTGTAATACACTTTTTAAAAGAATAAAGCTGAACACATAAATAAAAATAATTAGACAATGCCAATTTCATTAATTGAATATGTGGCTCATTACAATTAACAAAGTATTGAAAGCAATGTAGAGAAATAAGCAATCGAGAGATAAATACTCAGCCCATTTATTGAAACAAATGATTGAGGTGAATGGTCAGCAGTATGTGAATGGATAGGTGCGATCGCCTAAATAATAATTTGATTGATCATGATCTAACAACTTAGGGTTGTAGATATTTAATCTAATCCTACAATACTATAGTGGTGGATGTTGGATAGTAGCAAAATTTGTTAGAGCTAGGCTAAGCTATGTTAAGATAATAGACAATTAATGAAAGATAAATTAAAAAGTAGATAGATGTGTTTGACGTGGAGGCTTGAGCTTTTCTTGGCATGCTTCTTTTATAACTCGCCGAGGCGGCTAAACTCACATTGGGTTTTCTTACTGATCATGGATCTTCTGTGTATTTGGCATGTATTCCAAATAAAAAGTTCTTTAGATAGATTTAATATTATTAGCTTATCGAATCTTCTTCTTGTAGTTGATATCTTTTATGCAAAATGCTCATGAGCCACCAATCAAATTTAAGATAAATTAGGGGATCATTGATCTCTGACCTCAAATCGATCATGTCCATTCATCTGAATGACTCATTCAAACCACCTCCTGCATTTGAATACTTGCTCACTGATAGTTTGGAGTATTAGAGAGATTAGATGGACTATGGTCACGTGATATTGATATGTTATTAGATGGGTCAGATTATATCTTTCATCAAGCTCTTCCATTCTCTTAATTCCAATCAATATATACAATTGAACTAAATTTGCTTAATGTTTGCTCTCTCCTTATTTGAGTAGGAATCATAATAGGATTTACTTTGATATAAATATGATTTTTGGATATTCAGAACCTTCTCAAATATTACAGAATCTCCGAACATCGATCGATTGGAAGATCTCCTATTTTGGAATGACAATGAGAAACAGCCTCACCGAGTGTATTATAACCAGATTTGTGATAGGATACGTTCTCTCAATTAGTCTTTTATATATGTGCCATGCACACTACCTCATTAATTGGCTCGATTAATCATGGCTACGTGGCATGTGACTGCTTTCTCCCTTAAAGGTATGTGTATGGGTTTGTGTTTTGCATTATTAACGGAATGCGTATCATCGAAGAAAGATCAATCGAAGATATCTTCGAGCGCGAGTATGATTTTATTGAACACTAAGCCCTTAATGTCAACACATGGTGTCTTCCAATTGATCTATGTTAGGGCATCGAAAAATGGGCTTGAAGAGCCACCATTGAAACCTTCCTAGTGGCCACTTGTCATTAAAACCTTCGGTTGTGGTGATAATGTCACCCACCATTGAAACTTTCCTAGGGGCCACTATAATGTTAATTTGCCATCAAACTTATTCATAAAGGTCATAAAGATCTGGATGAAGGGAAAACACAAATATCAGTGGGATACAAAACTTCTACAGTTGAAGTTTTTAATGGTGAGCGTTCAATCCCCACTGTGTGGTCCCACCCAGTAAAGGGATAGAATTCAAAGACATCCTTAATCCTGACCATATACACTCTTCTCTTCCACTCCTGGACTATATTCCATCAGGAGAGAATTTGTTTACACCCGGCCTAACACAAGCAAATCGAACGATTCAGAATGTACAACGTGGCACTTGTGCCACATGTGGTGTAGATTAATTTCAAAAGGAAGTGTTAGAGGTGTGCACATATACGGGCATTAAAAGCTAGAGTTTTATAATTAAAAAAATAACTCTTTGTAAGGTAAGAGTCACAATAAAGCAAGTTTCTCTATAAGCATTAATAATTACTAGAGTCATATCAAAAGTAAACTTTACGTAAGCAAGGGTCTAATGTGAGACTAAGTAAACCTTCCTGTGCACGTAGGATTGAAATAGCAAAAGGAGTGCACGATCTCTTGTACATGTAGTCATACGTGATAGACTGTGCATACATGAATAATTAAGGAAAATTGCACGATTGACTATCCAAATCTCTCACGATATGGAATCTTACGCAATGCCACTACCTCTCTAAACTTTTGAAAGTAATATTCGATGAAGATCTCGGGGCCCATGCCAAATACAATATCTCTACACAGCTCAAGATGCTTATCTTATCTTAGTCTTTAGTTTCTCTACTTTTGTTGAGCCTTGCTGTAGAATGTCCAAAGTTTAGGATAGCTTAGATTGTTGTTGTGCAACACCATCGCTACAATACATGTAGGAGTAGTATAAATATTCATGACCCACCGTCGTCAAATCCTCGATGAACTGGATCCTTATTTGGAAGATTACATCCTAATGAACATCTGCCTCGATTGTTTTTTCCATATAGAAGATTGGAGGTATTTATCTTTTATTTATTTCTCTACTTATTTTTTTTATTCAATGATTATACTAAGCTTATATTAGAAATCAATAAATTAGCATTTCAACCTTTAGTTTTTATTCTTTCCATCCATTACTACATTATTAAGAAATACAAGACCTGCAATCACTATTAAAAGAAAAGTTCCTTAGCGCAACGTAAAAAGTTCCCATTAAGAACAATTAACACTATTCTTTTAAATTGCCTAATTACTACAACATTGGTGGTTGGAAAGTTAAGTCAACCTTTAAAGGCTTAATCCTATAATTGATTTGATATCTGGAGCTGCAAAGCATTGAAACAAACTCGAGTCAAGTATTACTATGTCACGCTCTCATCATCTTAATTAATCGCACATGTTTGACTAAATATAGGCTTTCATTAACACATGTTGCCTCATGTTTGATTGAATAAAAAACACAACCAATAAGCAATTTCATCCATCATACGCTCGGCCATCCTTTCGACGTTCCTAAAATCTGTAGCAAAAGGAAGGGTTGAAATAAATGCTTAAAGATCATCCACTGGGCTTATTAATTCTCCTGTCTACTTGAGCCTTGTATTGCCTTATTTTTCGGTTCATACCTAATATGATTTGGAAAAAAGGGTGATAGCATGGATAAAACCAATATGTCAAGGTGGGCCCCTAAAGCCCATACGTCCAGGCATGGATAGGATACAATCCGTTTCCTCCCTTGACTGAGGATTAAAGTCACATATTTGTATAGATAAAGTTGAGTTCGGGCAATGACTTGAGCTAAAGCTAGACCTAAAATGGATCGGACCATGCATGCGAGGTTTGAGCACAACCCCATGGCCCAAGCTAATGGGCCACCCGACACATTACCACCCTTGGACTGATTCGTCCAATCTGAGGTTGAGTCCTAATTGCTTGAGTTTCTTGGAGTCTGGGTCAATCGACCCAACTAGTTTTAAGGTAGGAGTAAGTCGGGTGGCTCCTGTGGCTAGGGGTGTACACGAACCAAGCTAGCTCGATTAACTCGCTCGACTTGACTAAAAAAAGCTCGATTCGACTCGGTTTGAAGCTGAGTTCGAGCCGAGTCGAGCTAATTTTTTGAGCTCGAAAATGAGTTCGAGTAGGCCCCAGCTCAACTCGACTCGGATCGATTCCAGCTCGAATCCAGCTTGAATTGAACTCATATCGAACTAGTTCAGTGACTCAGTTACTTTGCCATTGATGTTGCTCACCAAGTGTTTGATAAAATGACTCAATGAAGTGTGGCCGGGGGTAAGGAAGGAATGTACATGAAATAAATACCTTTTTTTCTTATTTTTTCTTAGTTTTTATGTTGCTTAGAAGGTGTTTGATAAAATACCTATAAAACCATTACTTCTGTTTCATGTACAAATGGATTTTGAAGGTGTAGTCTAGGTGTTTGTGGAAATGCCTCAATGGCGAACTTGGCTCGATCTTAGCTCGAACTCGGCCCGAGCTGCTGACCAAACTGAGCCAAGCTAGCAGTTCGAGCTGAGGTCAGCTAGTGGTTGAGCCGAGTTGAGTTGAGGCCAGCTCAATTCAGTTAGGCTCGATGTACACCCCTACCTATAGCCTATGGTTTTGTTGGGTTCAACCTAGAGCGAGTTGACTCAGACAAGTCACATCTGACTTGTCAAAGTCATCCATCTATGATTTAGGCCGAAGCTAATTCAAGCCTAACTTTAATAAGTTTGATCTAATTATTAAAATGGCATAAAAATAGTGATATTTTATTCTCCAACCTATAGGTGTCGGATCCATCTTGTGAGCTATCTTAATCATCGTACACATGCTGGGGATTTAGCCGATCAATCTAATTTTGGATATTTTTCAAGCGACAAGGTCCAAAACCCTTTCTTTTATCCTTTCAAGGCCAACCTTACCCACCTTTACCTTTTCTTTCATCCCTCCCCTATTCCCTACATTTATAGGGCCCGTCTTTTTTTCAATCTATACCTCAAATGTAGTATAGATAAGGTAATGATGACTTCCCACACCTAAGTCCAAAAGAGGAAATTACATGGTAATTAGGCCTTAAAAGTAATGTCATAAATGTTTCGAAATTGGACGGGATTGTGTCTGTAAAATTTGTGGGGGCCACCATTATGTATGTGTTTGATCTATGTCGTTCATTTGTTTTGTTTGTTCATTTTAAATCATGAGCCCAAAAATGAGATAAATCCAAAGTTTTGAACCACACCGTAACAAACAGGGGGGTATTAGACGCTTATCGTTGAAAGTTCTATCATTCAACTTCAACTTGTTCATGAGATTACATGGACATCAATGAAGGATAAACACAAATAAAACCTGGGTCCAAAACTTATGTGGCCTCTAAGAAGTTTTCAACGGTAGGTGTTTTGTTCTATTTTCTGCGATGTGATCCACTTGAGCTTTGTACCTGCTTCATTTTAGGGCCTGTTTGGATGGGCGGCTTAGATGGGATTAGGTTGTATTAGGGTGGATTGCATAGCTTTCAAGATCGCGTCAGTGGATTACATGCAATCCCACTAGATTGCTATATCCAACGGCCCAACTAGTGGCGTGTTTGGATGGGCGGACGGCTCTTGGGATTGCATGGAGTGATTGTGTTTGGATGGGTATGGGATTGCATGTCATCCATGGGATTGATACACCCATGCTAACCTTACCTAGAAAGGACGATTATAACCGTTTCCCACAAAATCTCGGATTGCATTAGTGTCTTGCAGAGAACTCCAAGATAGGGGAGTCCATGCTCTCTGCGTCACCCCACGATGAAAATGCTTCATCCATGCCCTTCATCCATTTTGACTTATCATCTTACACCGTTGTCCCATTAGAGGGTTATATATCTGAGGTGGACCACACCACATTAAGATATAGCATCAAGCCCATTATTTTGCTAGATAATTTCACATCAAATCTGTTCATGAATGCCATACAGGCCCAGATGGAGATATAAAATAGATATACCAAATATGAAGGAGAACCCAAAGATACAAGAAATAATACAAAGAATTCATTGTGAAGAACAAAAGAATACAGAAACATAGCAGTAAAGAGGATTCATAATTCATATCGATGGCTACTTTTTCAGAGATGAACATTACAAATGATACATGTTGATAGTTAATCAGATTTGTCAAAACCAATGTCTTAAAATTCAATAGTCTATCAAAGTTAGAATCCATATTAAAAAACATACAGAGAAACACATCAGCCCTCAAAATAGGCTCCAGTTTTGGAAAACAAGAGTTGAATTAAGAGGATTCTGATGCAAATCCATAGTGTACACTGATGAATGTGAAACAAATGGAAATTTTTGGCCATACATTACACTAAATCAGTAACATTCATGATTCGACGTCAAGGAAAACTAACAACAGGAAAACCATCTGAGATATACTGTAAATAACACTCCAACTTGATACATTGAACTTTTCATATGAACAATCTATTGCAAATAGTCTACATATATCCACTTTATGTAACAATCCAAAAATACAGTCTATTGATACAAGAATAGTCTACAAATCTCCAACGCTATTTGCAATTAAATCATTATCAGGAGTATATTACACCAAATATACACTATCTGCAACCCAAAGAAACCCCAAATGGTACAGTTTGTTAAATCCTCAGATTTGTCAAACCCAATATGTCTTAAATTTCCATAGTGTATCATTTGGGTTTAGTTCATATTGAAAAACATTTTGAGAAACAATACAACTGTCAAAAGTGGATCCAGATTTGGCAAACACATTCATAAGATTACTCTAAACTGAATGTGAAACATAGTGAAATTTATGGGCATACATTACACCAAGAACCTGGATTCGTTGAAAACCAACAACAGAAAATCCATGTGAGATACACCAATGTAACACTGTAACTAGGTGAACTAAATTTCTTATAATTATAAATATATTGCAACAAGGTCCACAAATATCTACTATATGTAACAATCTAGGTAAATAGTCTATTTTCAGAAGAACGGTGACTAAGTCTCCACTTTAATTACCAAACCATCAACTATTGATTTGCAGTAGAGTAGAAATATTCATAACTGTATTCTCAAATGATAACAATCTATTTTCAGCATGAAAATAAAGAACATTGATAACTATCATCTATACATTGGTCAAACTATCGTCTATACATGTACATTAACCAAATGAAAATTTCATAACTGGATTCCAAGGAGAACAGTCTATTCCCAAATGAAGGGAAAAATCCATAATTGTCATGGCTACCTTTTTTCTTTTTCTTTTTTTGGGTTAGCTTGTTAGTACACACCCCATGTTAGTAGACACACTCCATGTTAGCCACCCTCACTAGGGATCGATACCAAGACCTCAGGTGTTGAAACGAGGTATCTCCCCTCAGTCTGCCAGTTGAGCTATGGATTTGGGTGTTCATGGCTACCTTCATCATACTATAATGTATACATCTCTACTTTATGTGTAAATCCAAAAGAACCGTCGATTGTCAACAAAACAGAGACTAAATGTCCATTTAAATTTCCAAAGAAATTAGTATCACAAGAACAGTTTAAAAATATCCACTTTATGCAACCCAAAGACACCAAATGAGGATGGTTCAAAGATTTTCACAATTGTCAAACGGAATGTGATCCCAAAAATTCCACACGGCCAGGGATTTCCAGGCATTTGTTTGATGAAAGTATAAATGCGTGGACAGATATAAACAAAAAAAAAAAAAAAGAAAAAAAGATGACATTGATTAAACTGTCATGTATACATATACTTTAGGCATGAGAAATATATAACTAGAATACGAGGAGAACAGTCTATTCTTAGAAGATCAAAAAAAGAAAAAAAAAAATTGTAACTATCATCTATATATTGATCAAACTATCATATATACATATACTTTATATATGAAAAATTCATAACTGGATTCCAAGGAGAACAGTCTATTATCAGAAGAACGGTGTCAAATTAAACAGCTTGCATCTATACATGTACTAAAAAACACAAAATTTCATAACTGGATTCCGAGGCATAAAATCTATTCCTAAAACAATCCTTCAAAATCCATATTTGTCATCTATACACTAATCAAACTATCATCTATATATGTACAATAGATCAGCAGAATATGATTTTTGATAACAGGATTATGATGTCCAAGTGTAAAATAAAGCAATAGAAAATCCATCTGATATATAACAGCAACAGACAAATCTAGCAATTCATACACCAACAACAGAAAACCATCTGAGATATACCACTAAATCCATCTGACATATACCAGAAAACCATCTAAGATATAGCAGAAAACCATCTGAGATATAAAAGAAGAAGATACCATACACTCAATCAAAATAAGAAAATGAAAAGATTTATAAGAAATGGAAAAAAAAAAAACAAAAGACGAAAATAACACCAATATAAGAACATCTAACATATGTATTTCTTAGCAGAGAAAATAAGTTTGAAAAATGGCTAAATAGACTTAGTACCACAATTTGCAAAGAGTTAACTACCCATAAGCAGGAAAAAGCAAAAATATTCAAGTAGAACTATATGCTACAAGAAACATATGTACAAATCTATAACAATGTGATATTAGAATACTTCAAAAACATAAAACAGAGTCATTGAAATCTGATGACATGTTTGAAATACATCTGGGATATACCAACATGTGTAAATTCCATCTGAGATATAACAACAATAGACAAATCCATCAATAGATATACAAATTACAATAAAAAATCATCTGAGATATACCAAAAAATCCATCTCAGATATACCAATATCTATAAAACCCATCTAAGATATAACAACATAAGAAAATGCAACAATATGTATTACCAGAACAGAAAAATCCATATGAGATATACCACTAAAAACCATCTGACATATACCAACATGTGTAAAATCCATACGAAAGATTCATACACAATGAAAATCCAGCATTAGATATACCAACAACAAAAAATCCACCTCAGTTATACCAGAGAATCCATCTCAGATATCCCAACAACGGAAAATCCCTCTCAGATATACTCACAACAGAAAATCAAGCAATTGATATACCAACAACATAAAATCTACCTGAGATACACCTATGCAAAACCATCTGAGATATACGAATAACAGAAAACCCATCAGAGATTTACCAACAGCAGTAAATCTAGCAAGAAGACTTACTTTATCAGATGCATGTAATGAAAGGCGACAACAATAGGATGTGAAAGATCAGGGTATATGGCGTATTGTCTGAAAATCCACCCCCACATAAATCAAAATCTCAAACAAAGCCGCCGCAAGCAACAACACAGGCCAACTCCATATCGGAGGCTCTGTATCGCCTGTGACGAAGCTGTATACATCACATGCATGCAAAACCGCCTTATCCCTCTCAGGCACAACAAAAATCAGGCATTACTGGAACATGCAAGAGAAATCGAGGTTTACTCATAGAATTTGGGCGAGGAAGAAGACCCACCTCCACCTAAGAATGCCGTCAGTTTGCGATGGCAGCACTGGCTCGACTAGTGACGGACATCGTGACCTGAAATGGCTTCTTATAACCCCATTTCGTGCCAAAATAATCATCTCCTACTACCATCTCTTCCGTCAACCGCCAAATCCCAACATCTGAAAACCAATCCGGATTTCATCCGTACGATAGAAATCGGATGTGAGAATGGTAGGGAGAGAAAACCCCAATCTAGCACTGCTCCCGTAGGATTGCTTTGTACCACCGATAACCCCCAAAATCCAGCAACCAAATCCTTTCGAATCCAGTAGATTTTCTCACCCATCGCGAATCCACCGCCTGTCCAAATAGACAGCTATATGGACGCTGTGGGCTTCGAGGAGCCTATCCTACCTAATACGAGCTACTCCATCCCAGACCGCCCTTCCAAACACGCCCTTAGGCTTTTGCTTAAAAGTGAGCAAGTAAAACAGATTTACAGAATGGATTGGACATACACATCATAGCGACCTCCACAAAATTTAATAGTATAGTGTCATCTTTCCAAACAAAACCAGGCGGTCAGTAAATAACCCCATATAACAGGAGCCAATAACTATATTATCGTTTTTGCATTATTCCAATTATAACCTCAAATTGCATACGCATGGAACCTAGCTACCTGTCCACATGCCGAGACACATGAGATTTTTACTCAGTAGGCAACACTACTTAATATCATCTATACTAAAATTAGAACACACCTTAAGTGGGCCACCAACGGAAGCGGATTGGTGTACCACACACCAGCTATATATATATATATATAGCTGGTGTATTGATGTCAGTAAGTTCCGTGACTCTCATCATGAGGTATGTGTTATATCCAAACTGTCCATCCATTTGGCAAGTTCGATGTTATGCATGAAACAAAAAATAAGACATCCAAAGATCAACTGTACCACACTGCAAAAAGCATTGATGGATTGAACGTCTACCATTGAAACCCTTCTGGGGATCACAAAAGTTTTGAAACAATATCAAATTTGTTTTTCCTCTTCATTCAGGTATTTGTGACCTTATGAACAGATTTGATGGAAAATAAACATTACGGTGGACCCTATAAATTTTCTAACGGTGAAAATCATTATGTCCGCTACTAGTTTTGGTGTGGTCCATTTAAGCTTTGGATATGATTATTTTTTGGCTAATGCTCTAAAATGATCCCGAAAAATGGATGAACGTTGTGGATATAATAAATACATCATTGTGGGGGCCGGCCATGTAGCTTTGATCTCCTTTGAACCGTTCGATGCAACTCGGAGCTCGAGGATCGTAGGCGCTCGTCTTCGAGCGACATATTTACACCAGCCACTAACATATCAAAAGAATTGAATGCCTAGAAATATTTATAATGTATGTTTACTTTGTACACTGGGGCTCACAAATTGCATGCGCATGGAGCTTATCTGTCCACATTCAGAGACACACCAGCTTTTTATTCAGTAGGCCACCACACTACTTAATATCATCTGTACTAAAATTAGAATGCACCTCAAGTGGGCCACAACATACCAATAGAAGTGGATGCCTGGAAATATTTATACCGTAATAAGTTTACTTTATACACTGGGCCACACGAGAATGAAACTAACCTACGTTCAGCGATAAGAATTCTTTAATGTTTCATTTCTAGTACGGGTCAGCCATCAGGTGCACCGAACTACTGATGGATCTCATCATGGATGGTTGGGATGGTTTAAAAATCTCCCTCATCAGAAGATCCTAACCCTTCAACCAGTCTCCAAAAATATATACCAGATATTTTATTTTTTTTCAAAAAGTAACAAGATATGGGTGCACACGGCCCGGTCTAGTTTTGGGGTGAAATTGGAACCGAATCGTTTTCGGCAGTTCCAAGAAAACTAGAACCGATCCAGATGGTGAAAAAACTGATTCAATTGTAGTTCGGTTCTACGGTTCTGGGTCTTTTATAATCCAGTTGAACTGCATAATTTATTTTTATAATCAAGCTCAATTGTATAGATTTTTTTTTATTATTATTATTTTTAAATTAATCTAGTCCAAATATTGCACGGTTCTAGAGAGAGAGAGATGCCATGAAAGAAGGGGAATAAAGAAAAATTAAGGGTTTTTTACTCTTATGTTAAAAAAATTAAAATTAAAATATTTATTGATTGAGGGGTTTGGTTCCAAGTTTAAATCCAAGGTTTGGTTCTATAATCCGGTTCGGTTCTATGGAACTTTGAACTAAGAACCGAACTAAACTAACCGGTTCTTCGATTTTTGTTACTGGAACCGGTGTGCTTCATAACTGGACCATACCGTGCTGTCTGATCGATTCCGATCTGGTCTACCAGTTCCACTGGTTTCATGTGCACCCCTGATACTAGATATTAAATGGTTAGAATCTTGAAATTTTGAACATTTTAGTGGTGTCCACTATTCATTTTAGAGTGCGCCAATTCAATGCAACTAATCACACTCCCAATTTGTAAACTAGATGTATTCAGACAATTCAACTTTCTAATGCATGAAGACTTTTCTCTAGATAGGGGGGTGACTAATTGTAATGCTAGTGTTCACTCCCCAAGTGCAAGGTTGTGATGTAGTAATAACTCGGTAAGACCGAGGTCGAATCCCAAAGGACTGAAACTTGTATGTTATCTAAAATTAAATAGAACTAGAACTAAGCTAAGATGAATTCTAAATCAATTAGCAATGGTGGAATACTTGTAGAATAATTAATCTAAATCTTAGGGGAAAAAAATCAGAGATAGGAACTAGGGATTCAGAGGATCCACTTGTAGAGATCAGGGAGAATTTATGCTTGCATCAAAAATCAGAGAAATTACTGAACTGCCGTTGATCTAGTTTTCAAAGAGATGAAAGGTGTATGAATTAGAATGGATTCCATCACCAAACCATGCCCACAGACTATGACAAACAACAGAATTAAACTAATTACCAACCAATCATATGTATGAAGGTTAAGAAGGGTACCGTCATCCAACCATGCCCAGGAGACTATGGTGAACAACGGGACGTCCTAACGTCATAAACATAAAAGGGATAAGAAAATATTCAAAGCATTGCAGACCCATTGTAATTTCAGTCACAACAGACCATTAAAGACCAAAAATATTTCCATTAAAATCAAACTAAAACCAACTTCAATTCAAAAATTAAAATTAAATTAAAAGCATATAATCTCTCATCTCACTACAAGCTTTACCTCCTAGCCCTAGCTAGGAGGATTTAGCCTGCCATGGATGGGCTCAATCCAAATAAATAAAGAGAAAAAGAAAAGGAAAAGAAAAGGGAAAGAAAAAAAAACCAAGCTCCTCTCTCTCTCCTCTGCCCACGTTGAAACCCAAGCTCGAGCCCTCTGTTCTTCCTCCCCAGACCCTGAATGAATGCTCCCCATGTCCAAAAACCTCTTTTTATAGCTGCTGGAAGGCTGGAGTCAGTGACAGAGTTGTAGCAGGACACGGAGTGCAATTTTCGCAGCCAAGTTCGGTACCATGAAACACGCCACTTTTCTCGCTCAAATTCCAAAGAAACACCGTCCCTTAGTACTTTCTTGGGTCCTTTACATGATAGACGGTTCAGATCTGCCATATGATCAAAGATGGTGCGCCAAAACTGTCCGGAAAAGTCGGTTTTCGCGGATGTACTAAACCTTTCGCACCATTTCGTTGTTGTGGTCGGTGGGCCCCACAGAAGCATTTTCTGGAAAATCCACCCCATCCATTGGATTCAAAACGAAATTTCAGTCAAGAATGGGTGGTTTTGAACGTCCATTGACGTGGCTCAGAGAAGAAATCATAAAAGAATCAGTTTTGAACGCTACCGAGCAGCCCTTTTGTGGCCTCTGTATCTCACACGTGTGCACGCATGGGTGAAAAGTGATAACATGGTTTTGTAGTTCTCGCGGCTGTCTACACGGTGGACGGTTCAGATCGAGCTTATGGAGCACGTGTGGGGCCCACAGATGATCGTAAAAACGGCCAGCGGCCGTGCATTACGCGGTGCGAAAGCGGAAGCTTCTTCCGCTGTGATGCTTGTGGGGCCCATTTTGTTAGACACTTGAGAAATCCAATCCGTCCACCGAATTCCTCTCGAAATTTCAGTAAGAAACGACTGGTTTCATATTGATTTTGGCTTGACCCACGGAATATTCTGTTTCACCGTCCATCTTGCATTTTCTGACGATTCTCGTACGTACACGTGCATGGGGCCAAACGGCGAGCTTGGCGATGGTCAAGACCCATCTCTGGACACGTTGAACGGTCTAGATCATCAAAAAGGTTGATGTGTGGGCCCCACTACTCAAAATCGGATGGCTGCGTGGAAGACGCTGTCTCCGTTTGAGATTTGGAAGATGAGAGTCGGCCAGCATGCGCTGACCGACTTTGGACGATTCAGTGCACGGCGACCTCACTTATGCTGTGCACACACACCATGCAATATGGGTCCCACCTTGATGTGTATGCTAAATCCGACCCATCCATCCACTTTTTCATCTTACGTGAGCCGTTGAGACCAAAATTGAAGTAGGTCCAGATGTCATGTGGGCCCCAAATCAAGAATTTATGGGCTGATCTATGCGTTGGGAAACTTCTAGGATGATCCAATGGATGATTTTTGACGTGTACGGTTAATTTATGGCCCTCATCTCATGTATAAAGTTTCGAACCGATCAGATGTCGGGAACCATGTGATCTTGCATTCTGGATGCGTTTCAAGCCACTTGAGCTTCAGTTTCTTAGTTTTCTCGAATTTCTGACCGTGTATATCCGTCAATCTTGGTCCTCTGAAGTCCGTCCCTTGCCTTTGGTGTCATCAGATCGTTAAATCTCAAATTTTAACATCCTTTTTCCATCCAAGCTTGTAAAATCAACCTGCAACATAAACACGATTGAATCAGCCGTTAAGCACTATTATGCTCGTAAATCCGGACAATATTTGGGGTCTAATATGCACTATTTGACCCTCAACACAACCCCCAACCAACATTTTGCTAGTCCCGAGCAAAATATGCGAAAAATAAGTTGAGAATTATAGGAGAACTTTCTATGAAGTCGAGTGAGATTTTGAACAAAATACGAGAAATTTAATATCCATGAATGTTAGAAATTATTTTCTCCTGAGCTCAAGTGTACGGTAGACTTCATAATCAAGTGTAAAGCATTAATCCATCAATTAGAAAAAATTTAAACATTGAGATCCATGGATGTATAGTCTAATCTCGGCTTATCATCATTAAGAGATCCAATCGTCAATTTCATGATATCATTGGTAACCAACAAGAAAATTCATGACAACCAAAACCTAATCCAAAACTTGCCTCATAGATTAGCCTATTAACTTGTAATTTTTCTATTCAAAGTAATGCCATGGAAGGGGAATCAAATCCTCACCTATAGGGAGCAAACCTATGGTGAAGATCGTACACCTGACTCTTTTTCACATATCATTCATGGGGAATTAACTCCACACCTATAGGGAGCAAACCTATGATGAAGATTAATTATCCATCCTTTCCAATTTTTATACCATGATGACAAGATATTTCAGGCTGGTTCCTTTCGTGCTTAGTGATTACCAAGTTAACCCTTCAATATCAGACTGAAGTCTTAACGTGAAAGCGAGATGTGACATGTAAAATCCTGATGCGATCAATGTTTAAAACTGCTAATCATGGCTTAGCAACTCGATCTTAACTGCAGAATGCCACCGATACGGAATCCAAGAGTCATAAATTATCAACATCATATATCTCACAATTCTAAATCAAGGATATTCGTCAAAATCACTTCGAATTCATAAAAATTTTCAGAAAAATTTAAAATTTTTCACAATTGTTGCTCAAGACCAAGAAAATACTGATTAGGTTACCTAATCTCCCACCCCCAACCTAAAATCTACATTGTCCTCAATGTAAAAGATATGAGCATGCAATGCACATGGGACAACGAAAGTAAATGAGAAGTGATGAGAAGATAGTACCTGAATAACGAATCAAGAGAGTTTCCAATATATCACGGCATGGAAGCTTGTCAGCATGAGAGAGAAAGCAGAACAAAAATAACAAAAATAAAATCCTACCTATACCACTTTCGTAGGTGCTCTCGATTGCATTTAGCGTATGCAACATGCCTTTAAACCCCTAGGTTACCCCTAGTGGATGAGTTGTAGTCTCGTGAGGGTTTGCAGTAATGTTACCCACAAACATCGAATCGATCATACCTCAAGGTTCCCCTTCCGGCCAATATCTTGATAAGTTTCTCAGTAAGTTCCTCAACAGGATCATCCAAAAGCCCTTTTTACAATAGGCTTGGACGCCCTGGAGCATGATTTTCCAGAGAGACTTATGTACCTCATAAAAAATCTTCCATTGAATTGCTTGAGGTATCCATAATTTATACGATTCACCTAAGACAGAAGAAGTTTCAACGTTAGTATTGTATGGTGAATCAAAGACTACAAGTAAATAAAGTTTAGAAAACTTCTTAAAAAGTAATGTAGTCTCAACATATTTCGAAGCTCCAAACTTCGGTTCTAGATTCAGCTCCTCTTCCTCTACTAGTATACGTTTAGGATCAGGGGAAGAGAGGGTTTCAGAATAAGGGTTCGTTTGGTCAGTGATGACTACCGAGATGTTGTCTCGCAAGGTATCCACTTTGTCTTTTAACATGAAATCGTTTGAAACCGCAAAGTGTGCCAAGCAATCCCACGAGTTGAGAAATTCAGATGAGTGTGACTCGTTTTTGTGGCTTGTGATGATCTGCGCAAAGAATCCCTCATCTTTGAAAGTGGATGGAGGTGCGCTCTCTTGCTCCAGTCCTGCACAGATAGATTGAAAATCAGTAAGTGAAGCATTGATGTGATCACTCTGTTCATTGAAATTACTCAATTGAGGCGCTGAATTCTCAATTGTTTGCAGCTCAGATGGTGGCCTCAACTGAGTGGTTTCAAATTTCAGAGTCGTAGCGGGCAACTCCTCCTCCCGAATCATATCATCATTCAATTCAAGGGAGTGGTCTAAACATGCCTCACAAGAGTTAGAAGAGTCGGTTGTAAGAGGTTCATTCTCCACATTTAAATCAGGCATGTCAGATGAGTGGAGTAGATCTTCCTGACCGATCACTTCGTGCACGTCTTGATCGTTGACCTGGACCAGATTTGAGATTGATTCAGGGAGAATTTGGGCTGCACATTCATGACCATCATCCCAATACGCATCATTGTCTAGTCCAGTGCAGTGCACATTCGGGATGAGATCACTTTCCTCACATTCTACACCTAACATGGGTTGAGGTTTGCATAAACTAACTTCTTCCTCATCATTGAAATCTTGTGTGTCATGTAAGGAAACTGTGTCATCATCAATGTATTTAAAAGACACCCATGTATCTTCACCATTCTTTCGGACAGTCATCGAGATTGACTCATCGAAAAATTGAACCACATGCTCATTAACGGAATCCAACTCCTCATTCCAAATTCCAGATTCTTTTAAAAGTGAGTGCGGATCACTTTTTTCACATTGTATTTTTAGATTAGGTCGTGGCTGGGATGACCGAGCCTCCTCTATCCTATCAAGACGCGCATCGAGTCCTTTCATTGTTTCCATTACTTTTCTCATTTCCACAAGACAGGCTGAAAGATTACGCTGATATGAATCCTCTTGGATCGTTTCTGGATGGATTTCAAAGGTAGGGGATCCAAGAGAATAATCATCATAACATGTAGTTGGTTCATTTTCCCAATTTTGATGTTTCCACTGGTTATAGTCATACTGATCATAAGTGGGAGAATCTGCTGGTTGGTAATACTTATTATCACTCATGATACAATCACGCATTGTTTTATCGGATGAGTGATAATAATTCTCACAACCATAGTTATGATAACCCCAACACTCACGTACTGTTTTGTTAATCCGTGGGGTGTAATTGTCCTCCTGCATATAATCACGTAAGGACTTCTTAACCGGTGGATTTTCATATTTTGATCAGTTCTCAATGATTGTTTCAGAAAAGTTTTGAGACATAGGTTGATTTATATCATCATCATCCCAAAATAAGTTATTCTTCTCAGCATACTGACGTTGCCACTCGTGCATATGCATGATGAAACCCTTAATCTGAATTTAATTCTATGAAAAATAGAAGAGAAGATCCTATAGCAAAGTGGAAAGTAAGAGAGGAGAAGTTTAGAAAGAATGTACCAGACTAGATATTCCTATATTAAGATCCTGCAAAAAAAAAAAATAATAATAATAAATAAATAAATAAATAATAATAATAATAAAAATAAAACAAGTTAGTTTCTAAAACAGTTAGTCTAAGATTAGAAAATTTTTAAAAACCCTAATAGAGAAAAATAGAGAAATTAGAAAAAATATCATCAAATTAGAAGTTTCTATTTCAGAATCCTACAAAACAGGAAGAATAGGTTAGTTTCTAGAAATTAGGAAAATAAAAATAAAAATCTACGGTTAAAATAATCCTAATCTTAACTAATCCCAAAACTAATTAATTTCAGAAAAACGTAGCCGATAGTCCCCAGCAACGGCGCCAAAAACTTGTTCACTCCCCAAGTGCAAGGTTGTGATGTAGTAATAACTCGGTAAGACCGAGGTCGAATCCCAAGGGACTGAAACTTGTACGTTATCTAAAATTAAATAGAACTAGAACTAGGCTAAGATGAATTCTAAATCAATTAGCAATGGTGGAATACTTGTAGAATAATTAATCTAAATCTTAGGAAAAAAAAATCAGAGATAGGAACTAGGGATTCAGAGGATCCACTTGTAGAGATCAGGGAGAATTTATGCTTGCATCAAAAATCAGAGAAATTACTAAACTGTCGTTGATCTAGTTTTCAAAGAGATGAAAGGTGTATGAATTAGAATGGATTCCATCACCAAACCATGCCCACAGACTATGGCAAACAACAGAATTAAACTAATTACCAACCAATCATATGTATGAAGGTTAAGAAGGGTACCGTCATCCAACCATGCCTAGGAGACTATGGTGAACAACGGGACGTCCTAACGTCATAAACATAAAAGGGATAAGAAAATATTCAAAGCATTGCAGACCCATTGTAATTTCAGTCACAACAGACCATTAAAGACCAAAAATATTTCCATTAAAATCAAACTAAAACCAACTTCAATTCAAAAATTAAAATTAAATTAAAAGCATATAATCTCTCATCTCACTACAAGCTTCACCTCCTAGCCCTAGCTAGGAGGATTTAGCCTTCCATGGATGGGCTTAATCTAAATAAATAAAGAGAAAAAGAAAAGGAAAAGAAAAGGGAAAGAAAAAAAAACCAAGCTCCTCTCTCTCTCCTCTGCCCACGTTGAAACCCAAGCTCGAGCCCTCTGTTCTTCCTCCCCAGACCCTGAATGAATGCTCTCCACGTCCAAAAACCTCTTTTTATAGCTGCTGGAAGGCTGGAGTCAGTGACAGAGTTGTAGCAGGACACGGAGTGCAATTTTCGCAGCCAAGTTCGGTACCATGAAACACGCCACTTTCCTCGCTCAAATTCCAAAGAAACACCGTCCCTTAGTACTTTATTGGGTCCTCTACATGATAGACGGTTCAGATCTACCATATGATCAAAGATGGTGGGCCAAAACTGTCCGGAAAAGTCAGTTTTCGCGGATGTGCGAAACCTAGCCAAGTTCGGTACCATGAAACACGCCACTTTCTTCGCTCAAATTCCAAAGAAACACCGTCCCTTAGTACTTTCTTGGGTCCTCTACATGATAGACGGTTCAGATCTGCCATATGATCAAAGATGGTGGGCCAAAACTGTCCGGAAAAGTCGGTTTTCGCGGATGTGCGAAACCTTTCGCACCATTTCGTTGTTGTGGTCGGTGGGCCCCACAGAAGCATTTTCTGGAAAATCCACCACATCCATTGGATTCAGAACGAAATTTCAGTCAAGAATGGGTGGTTTTGAACGTCCATTGACGTGGCTCAGAGAAGAAATCATAAAAGAATCAGTTTTGAACGCTACCGAGCAGCCCTTTTGTGGCCTCTGTATCTCACACGTGTGCACGCATGGGTGAAAAGTGATAACATGGTTTTGTAGTTCTCGCGGCTGTCTACACGGTGGACGGTTCAGATCGAGCTTATGGAGCACGTGTGGGGCCCACAGATGATCGCAAAAACGGCCAGCGGCCGTGCATTACGCGGTGCGAAAGCAGAAGCTTCTTCCGCTGTGATGCTTGTGGGGCCCATTTT
This sequence comes from Magnolia kwangsiensis, assembly GCA_037074715.1. Classification (NCBI taxonomy): domain Eukaryota; kingdom Viridiplantae; phylum Streptophyta; class Magnoliopsida; order Magnoliales; family Magnoliaceae; genus Magnolia; species Magnolia kwangsiensis. Next base: position 93,795,030 of record CM073585.1, read on the forward strand.
GTTAGACACTTGAGAAATCCAATCCGTCCACCGAATTCCTCTCGAAATTTCAGTAAGAAACGACTGGTTTCATATTGATTTTGGCTTGACCCACGGAATATTCTGTTTCGCCGTCCATCTTGCATTTTCTGACGATTCTCGTACGTACACGTGCATGGGGCCAAACGGCGAGCTTGGCGATGGTCAAGACCCATCTCTGGACACGTTGAACGGTCTAGATCATCAAAAAGGTTGATGTGTGGGCCCCACTACTCAAAATCGGATGGCTGCGTGGAAGACGCTGTCTCCGTTTGAGATTTGGAAGATGAGAGTCGGCCAGCATGCGCTGACCAACTTTGGACGATTCAGTGCACGGCGACCTCACTTATGCTGTGCACACACACCATGCAATATGGGTCCCACCTTGATGTGTATGCTAAATCCGACCCATCCATCCACTTTTTCATCTTACGTGAGCCGTTGAGACCAAAATTGAAGTAGGTCCAGATGTCATGTGGGCCCCAAATCAAGAATTTATGGGCTGATCTATGCGTTGGGAAACTTCTAGGATGATCCAATGGATGATTTTTGACGTGTACGGTTAATTTATGGCCCTCATCTCATGTATAAAGTTTCGAACCGATCAGATGTCGGGAACCATGTGATCTTGCATTCTGGATGCGTTTCAAGCCACTTGAGCTTCAGTTTCTTAGTTTTCTCGGATTTCTGACCGTGTATATCCGTCAATCTTGGTCCTCTGAAGTCCGTCCCTTGCCTTTGGTGTCATCAGATCGTTAAATCTCAAATTTTAACATCCTTTTTCCATCCAAGCTTGTAAAATCAACCTGCAACATAAACACGATTGAATCAGCCGTTAAGCACTATTATGCTCGTAAATCCGGACAATATTTGGGGTCTAATATGCACTATTTGACCCTCAACACAGCTTGAAAGTTGGTGCAATATCCCAGCCATTGATCAGGTGGGGGCTCATGCTAATCAACTATAGAAGTGGGTTACATGTATTTAATTAAAAAGAGTCGATAAAAGGACTTGATGGTATGTAGAGGTGTACATGAACCAAGCTAGCTCAGTTAACTCGCTCGACTCGACTCAAAAAAGCTCGATTCGACTTGGTTTGAAGATGAGTTTGAGCCGAGTCAAGCTGATTTTTTGAACTCGAAAATGAGTTCGATCCGGCCCTAGCTCGCCTTGACTCGGATCAAACCCAACTCGAATTGAACTCAAATCAAACCAGTTCGGTGACTTGGTTACTTTGATATTGATGTTGCTCACGAAGTGTTTGATGAAATGACTCAAAGAAGTGTGGTTGGTGGCAAGGAAGGTATGTATATGAAATTAACACCTTCTTCTTTTTTTTTTCTTGATTTTTATGTTGCTTAGAAGGTGTTTGATAAAATACCTGTAAAATCATTGTTGCTGTCTCAAATATAGTGAGATTTTGAAGGTGCAGACTCGGCTCGATATTCGCTCAAACTCGACTTGAATTGGCCTGAGTTTCTGACTGAACCGAGCCGAGCTGACCAGTCAGGCTCGAGGATCGAGCTAAGCTGAGGTCAGCTAGTGGCCAAGCCGAGTAGAGCTGAGGCCAGCTTGACTCGATTCGACTCGATGTACACCCCTAATTGTATGTCAATATATGCTCATGGTGGGGCCCAACTATATAGGGCTCGGTCGGTTCTCACAAATATCTAGTAGGCAAATGTGCAAAACCAGCTCAGATCTTACACATGTATGAACATAAAAGGGTAAGTGGGGACTCGATACGTGTGTAGAATTTGAAAACTCAGGCTTCTCCACAGGGCATTTGGGCATGGAATTAGATGGGATTAAGTGGGATGAAATTACCAATACCACCAATTAAATCCCACATCATGTTTGTTTTACCAGGTATATATGCATCGAAAAATGAGACATGTATTGTGAATGATTACAAAGATTTCTACAGAATTGTAGGAGTCTTTTCAAATCCATTTGAAATTTGAAATGTAGCATGCTATCCCGCCCATGCTCTATGACGATTTAACTAAGGAATACGTTGATGTCAGCAAGCTTTATGGGCCCCAACATGATATATGGAATATATCCAAACCATTCATCCATTTTTCAAGATCATTTTGGGGCATGAGCCAAAAAATCAGTCAGATCGAATGCTCACATGGACCACACTACATAAAGAAGTGCGGATTGAACGCCTACGGTTGAAAAGTTCTTGAGGGTCACAGAAGTTTTGGATCAAGCTAATATTTGTGTTTTCCCTTCATCCAAGTTTATTTGATCTAATGAACAAGTTTTATAGTTAAAAATACATCACAGTGGGCCCTAAAAAGGTTTCAACTGTCAACGTCATTATCTCTACTACTTTCTAGTGTGGTCCATGTAAGCTTTTGAATTTCTTTATTTTTTAACGCATGCCATAAAATGATTACAGAAAATGGATGGATGGTATGGATATAACATATACATCACAGTGGCATCCAACTAACTTGTTGAAATCAATACAATAGGAAAGCCTACAACATTTTCAAACAGTGTCAGTACGTGGACGTTGGGATTTATTGATACCATCTATCAATCCAAACATGATTTTAGATAAATCCTAGGATCTAACTTTTCAATCTTTACAATTCAAACATAACACACAATATCTACAAAATCATAAGATCTGTAGATAAACCATGACACTCTGTCATCATTATAAAAAATCAATTCCATCTCACTTAATACCACTTAATTTCATATGCCAAACACCCCCTTAGCAAACTAAGTAAACTTTGTGGGACCCACCATGACGTATTTATTTTATCCACTCCACTCATCCATTTTATAATTTTAATTTAGTGTACGATGGAAAACATCAAGCACATAAAAATCTCAAATAGGCTACACCACAAGAAACTGTGTGAATTGGACATTTATCATTGAAAAATTCTTTGGGTCAATAGAAGTTTTGGATCAAGCTGATATTTGTATTTTTCCTTCATCCATGTCCTTTTACTATTATGAACAGGTCGGATGACAATTAATGTCACTGTGGACCCTAGGAAGGTTTCAATGGTGGAAATCATTATTCCCACCTTTCATGTGGCATGGCCCACTTGAGCTTTGTATACGTTTCAACTTTGGGCTCAATAGCTAAAATGAGATGTATAAGTTGATGGAGGGCGTGGATAAACAACATGAATTCACGGTGGGCCCAACAGAATTTACTCAGTACGATGAGGCAATCCGGTTTCTTCTCCAGCTACCATTTGATGGAATTGGAATTAAAACAAAAGGGTAACGTTGTTGTTTAGTTTCTTACTTTCTTTTTACATAAGAATACATGAGGTTATTTCCTGAATGTAGGGGGTTTATTTCGAAAAAATGTTAAATAAGGGGCGGTAGGTCCCGAAAGATTAGACGGGAGGTGCGCGGCCTTATTCGTTTCAAAGAAGGGAGCGGATTAGTTGCGGCCCCGGCCTCACCCCAGACTGTACGTCCCTTACCGTGGGTCCCACCTTGAAATATATTCTATATCCACACTGTCCAACCATTTTTGCAGATCATTTTATACCATACACCCAAAAATTAAGTATATTCAAACCTCAGGTGGACCATACCATAGGAAATATTGGTAATTTAACATCGCACCATTAAAAACTGCCTACAGCCCACCGTAATCTTTTCATAATGTTTGTTTTACATCCAACCTATTGATAAGGTCGCATAAACCTAATTGAAGGGAAAAAAAAATCGGCTTGATCCAAAACTTTTTTGACGCATTTATAAGTTATTAATATTCAATCCTCACTAGTCTCTTATGGAATGGTATACCTGAGATTGGGATCTACTTAATTTTTGGTTTCATGTCATAAAATGATATGAAAAAACGGATGAACGGCGTCGATATATAATGTATATATCAAGGTAGGCCCCAAAGTCAGGGACGCACCCAATCCAGTCACTTCATAGATCAGTCCGTTTGGCTCCACTTGTCAAGTTTAAAAACGCCCACGCGATATCTGCTCTGCTCCGCGCGTGGCCGCCCTGTGGGTGGATGAGATTTTAAGGTCCCGAGGTGCTTATGTCCTTTAAGAACAGGAAATGACGACATCTGTTACATGGGATCGGATTGGGTGCGTCCCTGACCGTTGGGCCACCTTGATGTATCTGCGCCGTCCATTTTTTTGCTTTTCATGTCATTTTAATGCGTGAATCCAAAAACGAAGCAGATCCAAATCTCGGGTGGAGCACACCACATGAAACTGTGGTGAGTTATGGTTAAAAACTTCTCGTGGTATACAAAAGTTTTTGAATCAAGCTGATATTTGACGTCTCGATTTATCCATTTATGTGTGACCTTATCAACAGGTTGGATGGAAAATAGAAATGACGGTAAGTATTACAGTGGGACCTAAGAAGTTTTTAACGGTGGGCGTTCAATAATCAATGTTTCCTGCGGTGTGGTCTAACTGAGATTGGTTATGCTTCAATTTTGGATTAATAATAAAAAATGAGTTAAAAAAAGGATGGACGGCATGGATATATAAGATATACGTAAAAGTGGGCCCCACGGTCAGGGCCGCACCCTGTTGGGTGAGGCCGGGGCCGCACCTAATCCGCTCCTTCGTAAAACACCATGTGACAGAATCATTTCGGATCCATCCGTCGCGTACGTTGAATATCTAAAACGGGCTTATGCTGCAACTCCCTTCACCGGACGCGGATTCGGTGGTCCGGGGACCCGCCGAGACTGTGGGGCCACCTTAGTGCATGTGCATGTGTTTTATATCCAGGCCGTACATCTGGCTAGCTAATTTTAAAGCACGAGCACAAAAATCAAAGTGCACCGCACCACAGGAAAGTAGTGGTGATTGAACGCTCACGATTAAAAATCCCCTACGGTCCATTTATTTGCCATACAACCTGTTGATAACGTCACATGGATCTCTATGAAGAGCAAACACACGTATCAGCTTGATCCAAAAACTTGTGCCCCCAGGAAGTTTTTAATGATGGCCATTCAATCAGCACTGTTTCCTCTGGTGTGGTTAGTTTTAGATTTGGATCCACTTCATTTTTGGGATCATACTCTGAAATGAGCTAGAAAAACGGATGGATAGCGTAGATATAAAACATATACTTCACAGTGGGCCTCACAGTAATGGATCCACCGACTTCGGTGGTTCCGGATCCACCGAATCCGCGTCCTTGTTCACCGTGCATCCTGAGAATAGTCCAGATTCAAGGCTCGGTTCGGAAACGCCACATCGATTACTTTACGATTGCACCTTATACATGCGGTGTGGCCCACCTAGGTTTAAAATAGCCTAATCTTTCGTGTGCCCCTTAATCCTTGTGGGGCTTGCTAGATGAATGGGTTGGATGGCATGAACAGAGCACGACGAACCCCACCTTCCATCTGGAAACTTCAATGGCGGGCATCACCCTCATCATTGTTACCATTGTTACCTCTGGTGTGTCCCAATCCGATCTATGAATCAGACTAAAATTTGGTAACTAGTCTAAAATCATGGGTTACATCTAAGGAACGGTTTGGATCCCATTCTTACCTCACAGTGGGCCCACACAGCTCTATCGTATGGTAACTACCATACGATCGGACGTACGTGATCATTCCATTAAAAATTAAAGCTTCGACGTGAGCGATGACGTAATTGACCCGGTGCGGGCGGCCCACCAACTCAGCCGATTCCCTGAGCGGTTTGCCTACTGACACTGTCAGTAGCGGCGAGCTACCGGACGGTACTCTGTCGCGCACCATGAGTCATATGTTTTATCCACACCGTCCATCCATTTTTCCATATCATTTCAGGCAGGAATCCAAAAAAGAGTTTGATCAAAATCTCAGGCGGACCACACCCACACTAAACAGTGGTGACCTAACAGCCACCATTAAAAACTTACTGGTGTTCAAAAAAGTTTTGATCAAGCTGATATTGTGTTTTCCTTCATTCAGGCCTTCGTTATAATCAAGAGTTTGGATGAAAAAGAAAACGTACATTGGGCCCTATAAAGTTTTCAATGGTCATCGTCCAATTACCACTGTTTTCCTGTTGTATAGTCCATCTGAGATCTGTATCTAACTCAGTTTTGGGATCATGCATTGAAATAATGATCCAAAATGGATGGACGGTGTGGATAAAACATATACATCATTGTGGGGCCCACAGAGAACTGTCCAGTAGCGACCTTGCTACTGACAGTGTTAGTAGAAAATCCGCGTCTTCCGGCTAACTTTTCGGCTCGACATAACGTAGCTGTTCAAAAAAACCAGTGCAAGCTCATAATAGTTTACCACTATTTAAGACATCCTGAGGACTCTTCCTTAATACAAGCGGCTGATTCTACGTGATCTAGACCGTCCAAATATATAAGCCTAATGTGGATGGATCAGACTCGAGATTACACAGACATGAAGAATTTAGCAGCTCATTAATTTACTTTTAACCGTTCATTTTATATCCACCCCATTGGATGGCTGGGATTTCTTGATCTGTTTGATTTTAGAGATATGCTCCATCCACAATGTGGCCCACAGTATGAATAGCTTTGCTAACTGCACATCAGTGGCCCATGTGACGAGGGTGGATCACCACAATTTTATAGGAGTCTAGCCCCGAATCAGAAGGGAGGAAATCAGATGGCGTGGAACATAAAGCGGGGCATCCTCGTTCGATGATTTACGTTGCATCGTCAATGGGCCAACGATTTTGTAATCAAAACCGTTGATCTAATGTTTACTACCGTAGATGGACTATGAATTAGAATAACAACGAGAGTTAGGCCTACAGGCATTTAGGAAGTGAAATATAACGACCGTCCAGATTCATCAGGATTAACTCCTAGTATTTTTTATTAAATATTACAATCAAAAACTTTTTCCAGACGATTGACTTTGGGGAAACATACCAATGGTATGGATTACTAATCTAGAGGTCACATTTTAAAGAAATTATATGCTTGTATACATTTTGTACGTTTTGCCGGCAAGGTATCATATAATTCCGCATTTAAAAGAAGAGGTTTCCTCGAACACATCCCGACGTATTCTGATACCATACGTCGTGACTTCGGCCTTTGAATCTGGGTTACTTTTCCACGATCCAAGCCGTTTATACGACGATTTTTATACTTTTTGATAGAAAATCAACGTAAAAGGTCTCTGCTTTGGATTATTTCAACCGTTTTAAAAGTTGCATCTTTTTCTTTGAATATGAATCCTCATTATATCTTTCGAGTAATCAAACGAGTGAAATATCCAACATACGAATTTTATCGAACATACGCTATCCAAAGGAATTCCTATCAAGTAAACGGTTTATTCATTGAAAAAAAAAAAAATCCCAAATCCAACGGCCGAAGTCTCGACGTATTTTAGTTTAATACATTTAGATGTATTCTAGAAAACCTCTTAAACGAACACAGCGTTCGAAACCTCTCCCTCTCAGATATTTTTCTCTCTCATGCGAGTTCGCTGTCCAGGCCCGGACCTCTCTCTCTCCAGAACTGCTTCTCTTCGATGCTTCGTCTTCTTCCGTGCTCCCGCCCTAAATCTTCAAACCCATCAGCCGTTCTCTCCGTTTCCCGATTCGAATAGTAAGATCTCAATCACAATTGTTGTAAATACCGTTCCCATACTATAACATTCCGTCCTTCTCAAGCGAATATCTCCTACCGATTTATCATATTCTACGGAAGGAGCTTCTAAATCTTTCTTCCTTTGGAACAGATGACATTCTTGCTTCTACACGAATCTCATTTCCAGGTGAAGATCATAATGTTTTCTTTTTCTACTGATTTTGGATGTCTTCTTTTCTTTAAGATGAATGATTTCATGCCAGCGTCTTTTCTAAAAATCCTTCATTGGTTTGAAGTAGGATTCCTCTCATTACACATAAATGTCTAGCCAATTCATGTAGCTATTTTGCCGCATTCGTCAACCATTTATCCGTGGTTGTCTAAATACATGACCTACCATACCCCACTGAACAGATTCTTCAAATTGTTTCTGGATGAAGAAGGTGCAACTGACTAAGAACGGAAATAAAGATTTTATTTACTAATCCTAACTTATCGTGATGTGGGTGCTTTTCTACTTACAATTTCAATTTGCTGGCGAATTTTTGGGAAATGATATTCAAGTTGCTTCCTCCGTCGATTACTAACTTCATACATTGTCAGCACATCAGACATTTGTATATGAGATATTGATGCACATCAATCTTTCTCTTAGCCATTGTTGTTAGGTATTGTTAGAGAACTCTATCATCGTGTAAGTAGTTGGGTGTAGGCCTTTGAACATGTCTTCTTTTGGTTTACCTTTTTATTTGTTTACTGTCTCTTTGTTGTAGTCTTTGCAACCTGCATGTTTTTTTTTTTTTTTCATAAGGTAAGGCAACTGCAAAGTTACCTTTACTTTTACACTTGTAGAGAACGAAGTCATTGCTTTCTCTTATAAATATTTATCCCGTTACCCCATTTTCCTTAGAATGATTGTTTTGTGGAGTGAAAATAGTATGCTGATTACTTTTGCAACTCATAGCAATGTTCTCACCATTTCTATAACTTCTAGAATAATGATAAACTAATGAGTTATTGATAGATTATACTGCCTTCATTCTTTTACTCTTTTCTCATTGATATTGATTTGTAAATTTACCATTCAATCTTGATTTATGATATCACTTACCGCGGGAATTTTTTTATAAAGAAAATATTAATTTTATTTAACAACTTCTTTAGCACTAAATTTACTTTAATCACAATTTTGTTGATTATTTGTAACACTTATTATGTTTGAATTTGATGTTCAGTATTATAGATATGCTAAAACTGTGCGAACTTAATTGTTGTCCATGATTTGAAGAAGAGAACTAATTCTATGGTAATTTTTTTTCTCTTATTTGAAATGAAAATGAGAGATCTGCTGATCGCAATACAAAAGTATTAGAGAATTCCTGTTTTCTTTGATGTATTGCTTCACTCCAATAGGGTTTAAATAAAGATGCATAATGATATACATGGAAGGAAATAAAATATATTACATCTATCTACAGCAATCATATACATCGAGACGAATCAAGGATTACAACTATTTACAGCTACAAATCCCCCCATCCCCTCTTCAAAATGACGTGGGTGATCAAGCGGCAACAATTTGTGAACTAGGAAAGTATCCAACAATTGTTATAGTCTTTGTAAGAATATCCAATATTAGTTCTTGAGATACCACGTGTGGGAGAGAAGTAATCCCAGACTGAAACTTCTCTTGAACGAAGCGACAACAATCAACTTTAATGTGTTTTGTCCTCTTGTGAAAGAGAGGATTGGAAGTAATCCCACAAGGTTAGAAGCAAGGTGTTCTATAACTGTTATGATCCGACTGTAAGACTGGTACATATAGGTAATGGCCGTGACTGTTACACAATACGGGGGTGAAACGGGACAATTGGTTTTTTTGGGACTGTATCGACCGTTACCTCATAACAGTTGAAAAATGATCATTTAAAATTTTTTTTTTTTTTTGTGTTTTTTGTTTTTCTCATTCTAAAAACTTTCCTAGATTATTTATAGTAGATTTCGACAACTCTTACCATAATTTTTTAAGATTAAAACCATAGATTGAAGTAATTTGAGTGAATATTCTAAGGGCCATTTAAAAATAAAAATAAAAAAGTGGTATTTATTTTTTTTTTCCTGATTTCTAGTTCTAATGCTTGAATGTGATAAGTAAATTTTAGAGACACATAACTATGTTCATAAATTCACTAGACAATCAGATACAATACTCTTATCAAAGAGTGGACCGTTACACTATTATAAACATGTTCAAAAAAAAAAAATGAATACATATTTGGAATATTTACATTATAATGGATTTTCTAAATTTTTTTTTTTTAAAATTTTTCAAGCAATTTTCTTTTTTCAACAACTGCGGGCATCATAATGGTTGTTACGCTCCTGTATCGCTTATTACAACTGATACTCATATCGGTAATGGTGGTGACTATTATGGTCACTATTATCGATATAGAACATACAATAGCCCATGGTACATCTTTCGATGAGGGCACATCCTGCCCAATCAATATTGGCAAAATCAATAACCTTAAGGGGAGATGTAAATGAAAATAATAATGACCGATCTAAGGTGCTTCTCAAATATTGGATAATCCTCAAGACAATAGTAATATGTAAGGTACGGTGCTAAGTAATTAATTGACTAACAACCTGTACAACATACGCGATGTCAGGTCTGATCACCGTCAGGTAGGCCAACTAGGCAACAAAATAGTGTAGGTTACTCCAAGAGATCACTGTCTTGTTTACCATATCAAACATTTAATTCCATCAGTATATCAACGGTCCTTTGTTTAGAAAGGTGTGTAAGGTTGATGAGATACTGGATATATTTTTGTTGGTTGACAACTATGCCATGATCTGTACTAGAAATCTCTAATTTGAGTAAGTATGTAAGTTGGCCTAGATCCTTCATGTGGAAGGATGACTAAAAACTTGTTGAAGCTTTGTTATTCGGGCTTGATCATTACTAGTTAGGAGCAAACCGTTAACATAAACTAGTAAAACCACAATACCATGGGTGAGGATTATGTGAATAATGAGGCATCGTGACCACTCTGTCTAAACCTGACCCCAATTGCAACCTCACAAGGCTGCTGAAAGTGGGCACATGGAGCTTGTTTTAGCCCATAAATGCTTTATGAAGTCTACACAAGAAATTTTTTTGACCTGTGCTTAGGAGGCTAAGCCATGTACATGGTTTCTTGTAAGTCCTCGTGATGAGATGCATTCTACACGCCCATATGTCGAATAAACCAATTACCAGTAGCAACAATTGTAAGAAGCATTTGGACAGTCTTCATCGTGGTCATTGGAGCAAAGGTCTCCTCATCATGGTTTGTCGTAATGGCCATTACATAATGGTGCTGCTACTAACCATTACCATTATGGGGTCTTGATGGGCGTAAAGCCATTATGAAGAAATGACCTGTATCGTCCCCATGATATTTTTAAGAGATCGTAACGGTTGTTATGGCCAACCGTTAAAAGGCAGAATGACCATTACAAAAAAAATGACCTATATTGGCCTCAACCGATAGAAATCTTTTTTTTTTTTTTTTTGTGTAAAAGACCATAATAGTTGTTACAGAGGCCATCACGGCCATTACGGCCCGTATCGTAATGGTAATGATGATGGTTGTTACTGTTATTGCATACCTTTCTTGTCATAGTCAATGCCATATTCATGTTTATAGCCTTGGGGAAAAGCAAAAGGCGAACCCTACAACCAATTGACTGAGCTGAAAGAAAATCAAGTCGGTGGGGTTTCCTTGAAAACTTTGGGAATGTTTAGAGGGTTAGGAAGAGATCAAAGACAAGTTGGTGGGTTAGAGATAGCTTAATAAAGGAGCTGAATGTGGCCAAGAGAGGGGGGGGGGGGGGGGGGGGGGGGGGGGGGGGGGAGTCTCGTTGGATCCAGCTAGACCGAGGGGAGATAGAAGTGGAAGATTCGGTTCAAAATGGCATGGGAAGTCAAATATGGTATGAATGTTAGTTTATGGAGCTCTTTCATGAGAGCAAAGTACTCTTAGGATGTTGAGCCCGATGGCGCAGGGAGCACCTTTCCCTATCCTTCTCCTTTCTGGAAGAGCATTAGGGCTCTTTTGCCTTCTCTGGACTCTCTTGTGCAACGTCTGTGGGGCAGGGCCAAGGCAATCTGTGGTCTTCCAATTGGTTAGGTCTCGACCATCTCAATAGCCTTGTGGTCAACCCAATTCCGCCGGCTATTCGATCTTTAAAGATTCGAGACTTCCTTGGTTTGGATGGCTCTCTCCCTCCTTCGTTCGTCTTTTCATATCTTCCCCAGGAGGTCCCGGACGTCCTGTTTCAGGGTGAATTTTGTCTATCGGATGAGGAAGATGTTTGTTTTTGGCCGTTTGAGCCTTCAGGCTCCTTCTCAGTCAGATCGCCTTGGGAGATTAGTAGAGAGATCAGGCCTAGAAAAGGCTAGGCCAAGTGGGTATGGAACGCTAAAATGGCTCCGAAGTTGTCCATTTTCCTTTGGAGATTGCTGCAAAAGGGGATTCATGTGGAAGACTCGGTTCAGGCTAAAGGGGTCCACCTATCCTCCATCTGCGTTTGTTGCGTGGGCAGTCTTACTAGTCATCCTGATTGTGACTCCCTCGACCACATCTTCCTCTATGGGGCTCTTGCGGCTGATGCTTGGGACCACTTTGGGGCTATTTTTGGCATCTCCCTCATGGCCACTCTATCCATAACCGGTAGGTTGGCGCAGTGGTGGCTCCCCTCCACTCTGCAAGGCCGTTCCTAAGGTTTGCAAGGGCCGACCCCCTGTTTTATTCTCTGGGAGATCTGGCTCTCCAAAAATTCTTCAAAGTTTGATGGTAAATCTCCTCGGGGTCTAGTAGTTATTGCTCGAGTGAACTGGAGATTATCTTCGGTGTGTAATGATAACCCGTCCCCCAGGAAGCTTCCTTTGGCAAATTAGGTGTTATTATCGAATCTAGGTATTCCTGTTTGCAGTTTGGCTAGAAATTTTCCTGAGATTGTGAAGTGGAGACGGCCTTAGTCAAGATGGATCAAGTTGAATGTGGATGGCTCTGCTAAGGGCAACCCACGTATGTCGGGTGGTGGCGGTATTTGTAGAGGGGATAAGAGGGCTTTTCTTTTTTTGCTTTCTCGATGGGATATGGGGTAGGGTCGAGCTCTAGGGCCGAACTCTGAGCTGTTTACAACGGCTTGGTCCTCTGTTTGTAGCAGGGTTTCCCAATGATTGAGATCGAATCGGACTCCATGATGGTGGTGTCAATTTTAAATGGTACTTCTAATCCGAATTGGCAATGGAATTACTAGCTATAGAGGATCGAAATGTTAGGAAATAAGGTTTTGTTTTCTTTTATTCACGTTCTTAGGGAAGGTAACATGCCGGTGGATGGGATGGCCCGTAGGGGATTGGAGCTTCAAGAATTCTTTTACTCTTCCTCCTCCTCCGATCTTCCCCCAGAGATCAAGGGGCTTCCTTTCCTTCATAAGGTTGGGTTGGGCGATATTAGGCAGGTCAATTTGGGTTCCCAGTAAGGGCTAGGCGGGTAGGTGTTTGTACATATCTTACGATAGGCTATTTGTGGGGGGGGGGGGGGGGGGGGGGGTGTTGTCCCTTGGTCTAGCCTGAATGGTGGGTGTGTTGTACAGTTCTCCCATCGATGAATATAACTCTCTTTTTTTAAAAAAAAAAAGAAGAAGAAGAGGAAGATCCCCCAAAAGATTTCAGTATGCCCTGGGAGAGGGCTTCACCCTCTTCATAGGGAATCTCCCATTTGACTGTTCCTAATCAGATCTACAGCTCATCTTCCAGAGATATGGAAAAGTTTTCGATACCTACATTCCAATCTTCCTGGATTCCAGGCGCCCAAAAGGGTTTGCATTCATTAGATTCATGTATGAAGCAGAAGGGAGAGCGACTATGGGAGTTTTGGATAGAAAAAGGATAGATGGGAGGATAGACTCAGTTAAAGAGGCAAAACCCAGAACAAAATCACTCAGAGACCAACCTTCATATTAGATTCTCCAATCCTTCAGTTCCATACCTCTTCTCCTTCCCATGCGGGAGCAGCCCGAAACGGGAAAAAGGATAACTATCCATTTATCAGAGAAATGTTAAAAGGGAAAACAAAAGGTCTGATCACTATGGCTGATAAAGGAGCCGTCGTCACTAGACTGCAAGCATTGAAACTGAGCATGGTGGGAATAGCTTCTAATACCTCCACATCCATTATACATCTTCTAAAAGAAATCGGAGATTCAGACTTCAAGGCATCGAATATGTATGTGGTAAGGATTGTCCTGATAAATTCCTTATCAAACTCAAGATTGAAGAAGAATACAGGAAATTCAAAGAAGATCACTCCCTACACATCCGGATGGGAATGGAAACGCTATACCCATGGTTTGCAAATGAAGGCCGAGAAGGTACATGGGTATGCCTATTCCGAATCCCAGCCCACGCTTGGATGGAGGAGGTCATTCTAGACCTAGGGAACTACTTTGGTAAGGTCACATAGACTGACTCTATAAGCAGATATGGTCTCCTTTAGGTGTTTGCCAGGGTGAGAATTCAAATTCGTGTAGGGGTTAATATTAAACAGGTTCTGAAGCTGCAGGTCAAAGGCGACAATTTCAGGTGTTTGTGGAATTGGAAACGCACTCAATCACATCGGCGCCTAATCAGTCTCATCTGATAGAGAAAAGAAAGGAAGATGATAGGATGAACACTAAGGAATGAGTGGAAAATAGCTTTGGACCTGCATTGGATCAAAGGGAACAATGCCCCCCAATTGCTTGTACAAATGCGGGAGAGGCTTTTGCGACTAGAGCTGGGCATATCTAACCTGATCCGGCGGATCCGACACGATTTGACCTGATCTGACCCGATCCGAACAGAACCGAAGGCTTGGATCGATTCGATTTGAGTAGAGTCAGTAGATCCATTCGTTTATCGAATCGGGTTCGGATCCATGTTAATCCAGACCGATTTGATCCGATCTAATCGCAATCCGATCTGAACCGGATATCTTAATAAGTACATAGATTTATTATTTTACCCTCTGGCTTTTTGTGCAACTACTTCTACCACCTGCGAGGGTTATCAAGCCTCGAATCTTAACTGCCTCTGCAACCTCTTCCACAACCAGCTTACAATATCAGCCTGACGCAAGCCCTTCAATTCCCCAAGCATTGCGGCATCACTGCTGACGACACACTCTGCTAAGGTTTCTTTTATTTATCCCTGTTTCTTTATATATATATATATATATATATATATATATATATTGATGATGCTGACCGTTCATCTTCATGGTCTAGCGTCGTAAGGGCCACATGTCAACGATCTCGGTTATCATAGATCTTTTCATCACAACCTTATGTAGGAAGGTTATGAATCTCTGATCACTGAGATGTTTTCCATTTGGCTATCTAAGGGGGGAACTTCTAGATGAAGGGTTTAGATGATCGCGTGGTGAGACAGGGATGAGCGTCCTTGCCATTTCAGTTTGCTATTTTCACGTTCCTTGAATGGTAGGCGACGCATCATCCCTGCTCGTTGCTAAATGCAAGTTGATCCATGCCGTTCAATTTCGTGCCCTATTATGGATGGTGCATAGTCCAGGAATCTACCGATTTTAACCATCTGATATGGTTATCGATTTCATCTGCTGGCCACTTTCTTTGATGGCCACATCTTAGATTATGCAGAAAGTGGGCCCACGATTTAAACGGTCTGGATTGACCTATGATCCGGTGATTTTTTTTTGTTTTTGGAACAGCTCCTGCTCCCACTCTCGATGCTCCCGATGTACCTGCAGTTGCAGGTATGACCCCCCCTCCCTCATTTAACTAGCGTGTCAGTTTTCAGATCCCATCGTTGCCGTATCATTGATCAGAGATCTCGGGACGTCTTATGGCAAGGATTCGAGCTTCTCGAACAGATGGTGAGTTTTCTCATTCTTTTTTAATAGGGTACTTGTACTCCGGCTGTGTATGACACTTGACACTCAGGCACTTATAAATGCTACACGTTGCATATATTAACTCAAATTAAATCGGTTACATTGTGGAGCCCGCTATTTCTAAGTTGTAGTACAAAAATAAAACTGGTTGAATAATCCTGACCTTTGATTCGTAGTCACTTCATTTTTAACCGTCCAATAAATGTACGCCAATCTGATCTTAAGGTGATAGGTAAAAGTAATTTTTTCTTAGTAGATCTAAGGGTGGTACACATCAGTTGGACGGTTTAGTTTTAACTCATTGCATCCATGTGTGCAATTTCTCTTTGTATTTATTTATTATTATTATTTTTAAAGAAGCATTTTAAAAAGGCTTTTTTGACAAGACAACGTGATATTTGAGGGGAGTGACGTCCGAAGTGAGAGGTTTTCCTTTTTTTCCAGTCGAGATTTACTGATGGTAAGATTTTCTGATCGGGACTCGAAAGATTTCCATTCTTTTCTTTCATTTCTTTCAGCTACTTTGCTTGCCTATCAACCTTCATACTTAGTCGCTTCCATACTGTACACGTGGATTGTTTTTTAACTCTAGAAAAACCAGTTAATTTGTGTTCCACTCAACCCAAAAGTTAGATTGGTTGAACGAATCCTAACCTCTGACTCGCGGACACTTATTTGTAGAAACAAGACCGTTGGATTTTTTTCATCTTTAACTGTCCAAGAAATAAATGCCAATATGATGATCAGATACTAAAATAAGTGTAGTACTAGATTCACAGCAAATCTAAGTTGTTAACCCTGATTTGGACGGTTTAATTTGAATTAGATGTATTCATTATCTAAAAGTGATTTAAAAGTGCCTGTGTATCAACTATTTTGTTACACTGCCAGATTTTTCTCAATATTCATTTGAAGTTATGAAAAAAAAGTATCGATCTGAAACTCGCCCAATCCAATCCGACTCGATTTTCTTGACCGAGTCGGACTTGGATTGGTTCAGGCCAGTAATGGTTTGGATTGGTTCGGATGATCTGGACTCGGTACTGGATCGGATTGAGTTCGGGTCAGGCCACGCAGATTTCAAAACGAGTCGAGTTAGAATGCCCAGGTCTATCTGCGACAGAAACTCTGCCTACTTTGATCATTACCAGATCTCACTCCCCTGCCCAACTCCTAATAACTAATGGTAGTGATGATTCCCTCACTGTTAGAACAATGCCAAGACCCTCCCATCCCTTACCCTTCCTCCAGATTGCAACCCCGACAGAACCGGTAATAGCTCAGAATTGCATTCCCTCCCTGGAAAACCAACCCTTGCCAGCTAATAGATCAACTCACACCATCCCAAAGGAAATCCTCCGAACAATACCACCTATGGAACTTCCCCCAGCCACTCTTAAAAGTGTAGCATCAGAACTTACTACCCAAGCCTGGACAAATCAAAGATAGAGCTCTCCTCTTAAAGGTCTGCCCATTGGTTGGCCTCAGGGTAAAAGAAGACGTCCAAATCACCTCCATAGGTCCAAATCTGAGGGCCACATCCCTCCACAACAAGAGGAAGCAAATTTCATTAGAATTAAACCTCTATGTAGGGAACCTTTCCCTATACCTGGTAGAAAACTTCCCCTCCTCACTAGTAGCAGGGTCAAACAGGTGAGTGACAACCTTTATATAGCTGTCGATATATACCCGTATTTTTCTCTGGGATCGGCGATCAATACCTAAGAGGGAAGTCAGCATGTGACTGATGTCACAAAACAAAATTCCACAAACAAGCAAGAAGATTCAGATAGTGGTGATGAATCCCTCCACTGTCTAAATCTAGATTCTTAGCTTCAGGACCAGATGGAGAATCCTCCTTCGGCCATACCAGCAGATATTCCAGCTGTTAGAATCCCGGGCAGACAGAAAAAGAAGACTCGTAGAGACATTCCAGATTTGAAGGAGGTGGGAGGCTGGTATTGCAGGCTTCGACAATTGAAAAGAAGGGCCGTGAATTCAGGTTGTGTGACAGATGGATAACATCCTTCTGTGGAATGCTCGAGGAATAGGCAATGCAACCACGATCAGGAGGACTATCAGATCAATCACCAACCATAATCCTAGGATTGTTGTAATCCTAGAGCCTATGCTTAGAGAGGAAAGAAGAGTGAACATAGGTCTTAAGCTAGACTTCCACTCATCCCTTTCCAATGGAGTAGCAGGAGGGAAGATATGGATCTTTTTCCGAAATCATCTCCAGGTTTCATTTCTTTCCAATTCTAACTTAAAAATAAAAAATAAATAAATAAATAAATAAAACACTAAATGCTCTCTTAAAATATACTTGCATAATTTCCAGGTCCCAGTCCATTTGTCGTTCATCTATGCCAAATGTAATAGGATTGCTAGAAGATCCCTATGGGATGAATTGTCAGCCATCAGCAGTTGTGGAACTGGCCCATGGATGGTAGGTGGAGACTTCAATGCAGTAATTGAGGAAGGAGAAAGGCTAAGTAGCAGGAATTTTGATGCTTCTAGCTTCCATCTCCTCTGAATTCGTCCAAACCATCAACAACACAGGCCTTCAGGATGCAGGGTTCGTGAGAAACAGGTTCACTTGGGGCTAGCCAGGCTGGTAATGCTAGGGTCTGGGTGAGGCTGGATAGGGTCCTCATCAACGGAGATTGGGCCAACCTCTTTCTGTCTTTCAAGGTGGATCATTTGCCCAGGGTGTCCTCGGATCACTACCCTTTACTTCTGTCCTTCCCCAGGCCTCTGCCATCTTCTCCAAAACCATTCAAGTTTCAGAGAATGTGGACCCTCCATGACTCTTTCCTTCACATCATTAAGAGGGCCTGGGAGGAGGACCTATCGCCACAACCCATGATCAACCTCCAATTAAAGCTGAGAAATACCAAGAAAGCCCCGAAAAACTGGAATAAAGAAGTATTCGGCAACATTTTCCAACAATTTAAAAATGCAGAAATGGGCCTGGAAGAGATAGAAAAAAGAATGCAGGTCCAACCCAATGAGGATCTCCTCAACGACCTCTCCTCAGCAAGATGACATCTGGCTAAAGTGGAACTCATGGAGGAGGTCTTTTGGAAATAAAAGTCTAGAATTGACTGGTTGGAAGAAGGAGAAAGGAACACCAAATTTTTTCATTCAGTAGTGACAGAGAAAATCAGAAGAGCTGGAATATCGTCCATTTCTGTTGGAGCAGGTCAGGTCCTAAACAATCAGTAAGACATCAAACAAGGAGTAGTGGATTTTTCCAGGCTACCTTCCAAGCGGAAGAAACCAGACAGAGTCTGGACCTCGCGACATCCATCCCCACCCTGATCTCAACCCAAGACAACATTGATCTGCTTGCCTATCCATCGTTTTCAGAAGTGCATCGAGCGGTCTTCAGTCTCCCCAAGGATGGGGCCCTAGGCCTTGACGGCTTCTCTGGAAGTTTTTTCACAACCTGCTGGCCGGTCATTGCTATTGACCTTCATAAGGTTGTGGTATTCCTATTTGAAGGGGGTTCCCTACCCAAAGCCTTTGCGTCTACTCTCATCTACCATGTCCCAAAATTTGCGGTGTTTTGTACTTTTGCTGACTTCTAGCCAAACAGCCTCTGCAATTTCGTCTACAAAATCTTCTCCAAGATGCTAGCATCTAGGCTAGGTAACCTCCTTCCCAATCTGATGTCATCCGAGCAGGGTCTTTCATTCCAGGCCGTCCAATTGCAAAAAACGTTGCACTGGCCCAGGAGATGTTCAGGGAGATCAACAGAAAAGTCAGGGGAGGTAATATTGTTTTAAAGATGGACATGGAAAAGGGCTACAATAGAGTTGACTAAGATTTTTTGAAAAATATTCTCTCGCACTTCGGCTTCAACAACAGATGGATTAGCCTAATGGAAGCTTGTTGGGGGCAACAACTGGTTCTTGATTCTCATAAATGGTGAAGCAACCGGTTACTTCAAGTCTTCGAGAGGTCTGCGCCAGGGAGACCCGCTCTCGCTTGCCCTTTTCATCCTAGTTGTGGAAGCCTTGAGCAGAGGCTTCAAACTTCTAGTAGAACGTAGGTTCGCTCAGCCCTTCAAGCTTAAGCGAGGTAGCCCCTTGACCTCCCACCTTCTGTTTGCGAACAACACCCTTCTCTTCCTAAATGGATGTCAGTCATCCCTTCAGGCGGTATCCCACTTCCTAAAATCCTTCCAAGATTCCTCAGGGCAAAAAATTAACTTCTCTAAGAGCTCCTTCCTATGCTCAGGGAAATTATCTACGGGTTGTGTTAGAACCATTGAACGCATATTGGGGATCATGAGATCCTGTTTGGGGCCGCATTATCTGGGGGCCCCAATTTCTTATGGCAGAACCAAAGAAGCTGATTTCCAATTCTTGATTGACAAAGTCCAGGCCAAGATAAGCAGTTGGAGAGCAAGATACCTCTCTCAAGCAGGAAGAGTTATGCTGATCTAGCACATCTTAGGGAGCATCCCTATCCATGTTATTGCAGCATCACAAGTACCTAAGCAAGTGCTTCAAGAACTGGAAAAGAAATTTACTGATTTTCCCTGGGGTTGGGCAGACGGTAAACGCAAACTTCACTAGATCAGTTGGAAGAAAATTACTATCTCGATCATCGAAGATGACCTAGGCATCAGGCCCCTTAAAGAAGTCATGCGAGCGCTCCGGATGAAGTTGGTCTGGGCTGCCAAGTTTAGGGAGGGAACCGGCCAATGGTCTCTACTGATGAGATCACTCCACCCACTCCACTTCAACACCCCCTCGGAGGGACACTCCTCTTTCCCCTCTCCCCTCTAGAAGAGCATTAGAGGCCTTTTCCCACTCTTAAAAGAAAACATCCAATGAAGTGTGGGGCGAGACGAACTAAACCTTTGGAATTCCAATTGGATAGGATTGGGCCCTCTGCTCCCTCGAGCAATCAGGCCTATCTTGGAGGCTCTCTCCTCCTTACAAGTTAAAGACTTGATTGGCAAATCACGCTCACTCATACCTTCCTCAACTTTCAACTTCCTCCCTCAGGAGGTGGTGGACTCCATCTTTCGGGGAGGTTTGGTGACCTCGGAAGAATCGGATTAATGCTTCTGGCCCCTAGAACCATCAGGAAACTTCTTAACCAAATCAGCTGGGGCGTTGTGCAGATTGTCTCGTCCTACTAGGAGTTGGGCGAGCATCGTTTTTCATAGGAAGATGCCTCCTAAGATTGACACTCTTGTATGGAGGGTGCTGCAAGGGGTTGAGGCATAGATGATCGGGTTCAGCACAGAGGAGTATCTTTGGCATCAAAATGCACCTGTTATGAGGAATTTTCAGGTCAACTCCCTGCATCTGAATCACTTTCCCACCTCTTTCTCCTCGGTGGTTTAACAACGAAAATCTAGAATCAATTTGGGCCAAATTTCGGGGTCCCCCTCCTCCCGACCTTCTCGGTTGAAGGTTAGATATGCCAATGGTGGAATGCGGGTTCATCTTCAGGCAATTTCGTATCTCTTAGAAACCTGATCCCCAATCTGGTGATTTGGGAAATCTGGCACTCTAGAAATGCCGCTCGGTTCGATGGTACTCCTTGTAGGGTAGCAGTTTCAATTAAAAGAATTGAGTGGTTGATCAACGTGATGTTCAACTCCCTAAACCTGTCCGAATCCAAGACTCTGGTCCTCTCTCTATCTCTCAAGCAGCTGGGCCTGCCGTCCCCTTCTCCAGCTAAGGTTAGTTGTTAGATAATCAAATGGGCCAAACCCTCTCCTGGTTGGGTTAAGCTCAACATGGATGGATCGGCCCGTCACAACTCAGGCCTATTGGGTGGAGGCGGCATATGCAAAGATTCCGATGGATCCTTTTTGTTTGCTTTCATATCGGGTTATGGGCTAGGCTCTAATAATATAGCCAAAATGAGAGCGATCTGGGATGGGCTTTCCCTGTGTTGGAATTCAGGGCTGTTCAAGGTGAAGGTGGAGATGGATTCTAAATTGGTTATCAATCTAATCAATGGTATAGCCCATCCGGCTTGGTGTTGGAAGCACTGGATTTCTAGAATCAACAAATTCAAACAAAGGGGCCTTCTTACGGTAGGTCACATATTTAAAGAAGGTAACTCCCCACCCAATGGGTTGGCCCGCTGGGGTAGCGCGAATCAAACTTCAGCCATTTTCAAGAACCTCGCTATCCTTCCGCCTTCAATCCAAGGTGTAATATTCCTCGATAAAGTGGGGCTAGGTGCAGTTAGAACATTCAAAAAAGCTTAAATCTCATGGTAGTTTCCTTCTGAGTTTGCATAGATTTATGATAGGCGTTCCCGGGGAAGTTTTTATCCTGGGAATCCCTGAAATATGTACACGGTTTGTACAGTTTTCACATGAATGAAATACCCTATATATATATATATTTTAATTTAATTTAATTTAATTTAATTTTATTTTATTTTTAAATGTTTATAGCCTTGGGCCACAATGCAAGCCTTGTAACAGTCAAGGAATCCGTTCGACTTTTTAACTCAATAGAATTGACCCACTTACTACGAATCACCTACTGACCAAGTGGGTTAGGAACAAGACCCCATGTATGGTTATTTGCTTGTTCTTGTAACTCTTTTGCCATGGCATTCCTTTAACATTGACACACAAAAGATTAAGAATAGGAGGTAGGAGCAGAGACAAATTCGAGATCAGAAAAAATATAGCAAATGAGTCTATTGGGAGGGTGTGATGGATGGGTAGATCAACATACCTTTATAAAGGATGGATTGGTTGTAGGTTGAGCAATAGGAGTCAAAAGCACTTCTCTTTTTTATCATTGATAAACCTCCAAGGGAGATGGAGTCACGCTTGAAGCACGGGGTATGTTAGGAAACTAGGTTACAACTATCATGTGTTTAGTCGTCTCTCACTCATATGATCTTTTTGGGAGAAAGGTTGACATGCACTTAGACAATGTTAGGTTCGATGTAGGTTTAGAGGCGGTTTGGGACACCTGTGAGGTGATATACGGTATGTAGGAGGTTGCTGGAGAGGTGGCGAATACGAACTAGCCACGTAGTTGGGTCAAAGAGGAAGCGAAGGTGGCTTGGGACACTATGTAGCATGTAGCTTAAGCTACGCCTCATGTAAGCTACATGCTACATAATGTAAGATATTCAAAACATTGCCTACAAGAGAAAAAAAAAAAACATTGCCTGTGGGAGGAATACTGTGTTCTTTGGAACACAAAGTTGTGGAAAAATGAAGTTTTGGTGAAGTTATTTTCAGTTTTGATGCTCCTAAGAGACATGGTTAGAAGTTTCAGGTGGGTGTTTACAACTGTATATGGTCTGAATAATCCAAGCCAATGATCTCAACTTTGGGTAGAGTTGGACTTTATTCGCAGTAGATGGAACCTTCCATGGTGCATGGGGGGTGACTTCAATGTGGTAAGATTCATCTTTGAGAAGTTTAATGGAAGAAGTATTACGCACACTATGAGTAATTTTTAGATTAGGGTACTAGAAATGATTCCGTGGATTTATCAATAGCGGATGTGAAGTTCATTTGGACAAATGGGCAAGAGAGGGCGGCTAAATCCAAATTAGATATGCTTTTGGTTTGAACCAACTGGGTGGAGAGGTCCCTCTTGTTTGGTAGATGGGTCTTTTGAGGCCGTTATTTGATCACTGCCTAATATATCTGGTGGTGGAGGAGGAGGATCGATGCCATTTAAATTCAAGTTGATATGACTAGAAGTGGAAGGTTTTCCCATGTTGGTGTAGTGGTGGAACTCCATCAATATGGAAGGGTGTGGTAGCTTCAAGTTTTTTAAGAAACTTAAAATTTTCAAAGGAAAGATCATCAATTGGAAAAAGTGATGCTTGGAAAATGGGAGGAGGATGTTGATACCTTGGAGCCTCATCTCTTCTCAAAGCTTCCACTACTGCTTTGACTTCCTCCTCAAGAATTGGCTTCTCTAATGACATAGCTTCCTCTTAAGATATTATACTAAAAGACAGATTGTCGACCCACCACCTCTCTTGTGAGTAGTTTCTTATTGCATTGAACTATCGCATTGCACGCCTTTAATTTCTCATTGTCTCTCTCTCCATCCACCAACATGCTATGAATCATATTGGTCCTGCCCCGAGCACTAACAATGACATGGTAGAACTTCATATTCTTGTCTCCCTCCTTGAGCCACTTTGCTCTAGATTGTTGCCTCCGTTTAATCTCTTCTTCTTTTAATCAATTTTTATACTCATGGCCTCATCTTTCTCTATAAATTATTCATTTTTTTTTCTTGATTCTCTGGGAGATGGTGAGGGAAGATGTGGTTAGCTTTGTTGCTGAGTTTTTTAAAAGGGGTGTTTGTCAATGGAGTTGGCTGCATCCTTCATAGTAGGTATCCAAAAAAAAAGGGGTTGAATGTCTTGGTAATTTTAGGCCAACAAGCCTTATTGGATGCCAATATAAAATTTTAGCAAAAATACTGGCTTCTAGATTTCAAGTGGTTTTAGCGAGTGTTATTTACGAGGTTCGAGGTGATTTGTGGTTGGAAGAAAAATCTTAGATCATGCACCAACTACTCATGAATGCATCGACTCACCATGTAGAGAAGGCAAGAAGGGAGTTGTGTGCAAGATAGATATTGAGAAAGCATATGATCATGTAGATTGGAACTTTCTTAACTATATATTGGGCGAATGGGATTCAGGTAGAAGTGGAAAAATGGATTTAGGAGTGCATTCTATCAGTCATGTTTTATGTATTAGTTAATGGGTTTCCTAAAGGCTTCTAAATAGTGAAATGTTGGGGGTTTGAAATTCCTAGGAGGAGGTGGTGAGGCTAGTAGAGGTGTTTGGATGTAGTGCTGGATCTTTTCCTTCCTTGTACCTTGACATTTCCTTATGCTTAGGCAAACCTACAAGGTGGAAAAGTCAAGGTACATCACACTTTATTTCATCCCATATTCAAACACACTTTACTGAATTTGTTGAACCAAGCTCTTGGAGATTGCTTGTTCATAAATTGATTTCTTAAGTTGAAATCTTTGTTCGACTCCCCTTGAGCAACAAATCTAGGCGGTTTCTCCATATAAATTTTTTTTTTACTAAGATCCTCATGCAGAAACACATTCTTCACATCAAGGGCCAACCTAAATTTGCAGCCACCAAAACTATTACGTGCCCATAATTGAGTTTTGCCACAGGTGTCTTGGAATAATTGCTCATAGGGTCTAAAAGTACCATTTAGCAGTCAGCTGAGCTTTTTAGTATTTCATTGAACCATCAAGATTATACTTAACTATATACATCCATCAACACTTAACAACACGTTTTCTAATGTTAAGTTAGCTAGATATGCATGTGATGAAGAGCAACCATCTTGTCATCCACTGCCATTGTTTGGAGTATCCTCGATATCATCAAAATATCCCCAATATTATCTATATCCCTAGCTCAGTGATACTGATAGCACTTGTAGCAATATAGATAATACTAATAGTATCAGAAATTCCAGGTATCAACAATTATATCGCTAAGTATCGCTAATGTATTGCCAATAATTTTTTATTGTGTAAATTCTAGGTGTCTCTTGTTTTGCCAATATAGCGATATCACCAATGCATCGCCAATATCTTAGACTGTGTAAAATCCAGGTGTCGCTTGTCTCGACAATGTATCAACGATATTTCAAGATATCGCCAATGTATTGATATCACCAAAAATCTGTTTATTGAAAAAAATCATTTCAAAATTTTTTATGGACGCCCGGTTGTATCATGAAATGTGTGTTTGTATGGTGTATATGCATGCATGCATGGATGGATGGATGTGTATGCATGTGTGTGTGTGTGCGCGCGCGTGTGTACACCCATGCATGGATGGGTGGCTGGATCTTGCTTGTGTATTTGTATGTATGTGTGTGCATGGATGGATGGATGGATCCACCATTTCCCCCATGTTTCCTAATGTTTCTTCGAGCCAATGAAACATGCTTTTTGTCCCCATTAAAGGGAAACTTATTATTTGATTCTTAAATATGCAAATATGCATCTTTTTTACTATTATTTGATTCTTATATATATATATATATATATATATATATATATATATATATATATATATATATATTTAAACTGCGCATCGCTTTGTTCATTTCATAGGAATCAACACCTTTACATTTGGGCACCCCTTTTCATAAAATAGGGGGTCTATCATAGAAAAAAAAAACTGCACAAGGAAACCATAGGGGATCACATCATCTTAATCGAACCCAAGCCAACCCTATCAAGAAAGACTGAACCTCTAACCTGTTGTGGAAGCTTAGATTGGTTATCAAACTAGAAATAAGACTGGGAAGCGCTTCCTTGCCAGGCCATAAAATCTGCTGGCGCGTTCCCTTCCCTCAGGACATGCATAAAACTAGTCGACCTCTCATCTTTAGCTGGTTTATCCTGAATATCCACGCCTTCCATTTCCAACCTGGCTTAGCCACCCCATTGAGCATGTCTTCAACCTGCCTTGAATCCGATTAAATAATGATTTTAGATAGGCCCCTTTGTGAACCAAGGGATAGGCCATCATGCACCGCTTGAAGCTCTGCAACGGTGTTAGAACCTACCCCATAACCAGCTGAAAAAGCAAAAATGAATTCACCCTTCTCTCCTCTACAAATTCCACCCCCACCTGATCTTCCCGGATTTCCTTTCGCTGAACCATTTACATTTATTTTAAACCATCTAGACGGGGGCCTCTCCCATTTAACCACCAAGGCTCGACCGCCGGTTCTATTGTTAAGAGACGAAACACTGATCCTCGTCTGGTAATACCGTCCTGGTCCAGGCACACCAACTTCTTCGCATGAGTTGTTGAGCAGAGCAACCCACCACCTGATTCTGGTGATTACTATAGAAGAGGACACCGCAGAACTATAAAAAATTGCTACAGTACGTGCTTTCTAAATCTCCCAGATTATAATGCATGGAGCAAGCATGTGGCCTACTGATTTTCCTTGCTTGGACATGACCGCCGCCCACCATTGATTTAACCTTGCTTCAATCAAAATTGTTGCCATTACGGTAATCTTAAACCATCTGCCAACAGTCGGCCACACATTGTGCTAATCTGCTAGCAACGAACAGATGGTACAACGTTTCCTGAGGGTAGGACTGGGAATCTTGAAGGTTGCAACACACACATATGGATGCTAGCTGAACTCTTCGAGATCGAACCGCACAATCGACTGGGACCGCTTTTTGTAAGACTTTCTAGACGAGAAGAGAGATTTTGGGCGGAAGTTTGGCATGCCATACCCATCTTCACCAGCTCCGACCCATACTTGGGACCCTGCTCATCATCCAGGTTGATCTAACTAAGAACTCCCCAGATGGATTGAAAGGCTAGATTGGCAAGTCAGTGTCCTCTGAAATACAATACCCGGCCTGAAAGACGTGGTCAATAACACTCTGAGGAAGGAAAAGCGACGCAGAAGAGGGGGGGAGAGGACCAATCGATCCAAGCACCTGACACACTGGAGGTCCTGCAGTCCGTCCGGCACCTCTGTTTCAGCCAGCTGATGAAGAGGGCCAAGACCGGTCCAATTCACCATCCAAATATTACATGTACCAGCTCCAATTTGCCATTGTACTCGGGATTCAACCATAGGAATGAGCTCCATGATTCACTTCCACAAAGGAGAAGAGAGCTGTCTTGATCTGTCCGACGCACGTGAAGATAAATCGTGCTGATACTTAGCTTCCATGGAAGATTTCCATACATTCCCCTCCTTCCCAAACTTGATCGTCCATGCCATTTTAAGCCGAAAGGCTTTCATAATTTCAACAAGCCTTCTAAAACCAATTCCTCCCTCTTCCTTAGGCATAACCATAAATTTCCAATTCTTTCAGTGACATTTTTGCTTCCCTTCTGTCTAGCCCTAGAAAAATTAGCCATCTACTTCTCAATTGAATTCAACACTTGAGAAGGAATATGGACAGCCACCGTAGAATGGATCAAAATACTTGTTAGGATGTTCTTCACCAGGACCACTATCCTGGCCTAGGATAAAATTCGGGCCTTCCACCCATTAATACACCCCACAACTCTATCAATCAGAAGATTGGAAGCACTTGATTTTAGCCTTCCTTCCGCCATAAGAACACCCAGATATGAGAAAGTTGACGAAGATTTTCTAAAACCAAGTAGTGCCTTGATTGATCTGATTCTATCACTTGGAAGCTTCTTTGAACAGTAAAAGGAACATTTTTCCAGGTTTATACTTTGGCCTGAGGAAGCTTGAAAGGAGTCCAAGAATTTCTTAATCGCTTGGAGCAATTTTTTGCCCCCATTTGTGAAAATTAAGGTATCATCTGTATATAGCAAATGTAATATTGTTGGGCACCCTCTTCGAAGCACAAATGGCCGGCAAACCTGATGGTTTATCAGGCATTTAAAGCCCCTGCTCAGAACCTCTGCTAATAGAATGAACAAACTTGGAGAGATTGGATCTCCTTGCCTCAATCCCCTTGAAGATTAAAAAAAAAAACCGGCCATCTCTCCATTTATAAGAACAGAAAACCAACTATTCGTCCAACATTTTTCCACCATATTTATCCAAGGCCTGCTGAATCCAAACCAATCTAAAACTCGAATCAGAAATTCCCAATTTACCCTGTCATAAGCTTTATCCAAATCTAACTTCAATACAGTATTCCCACTGGGGACTGGCTTATTTAACTCCCCGAACAGTTCCTGAGATAAGGCTATATTGTCTGCTATCGATTGGCCTTGAACAAAAGCCCCCTGTTCTGGTGATATCAACCCTAGAAGAATCTGGCTAAGCCTGGCAGCAAGAATCTTGGAGAAAATTTTATAGAAACAGTTACATAAACTGATTAGACAAAAAATTGAGAACCGTTTAAGAGACGCTGATTTTGAGATTAAACAGATGATCGAAGATATTACTGACCTAAGAATATTTCCTCCTTGGAAGAAAAAGGAGACTGCCTTATGTATGTCCTGACCCACCACATCCCAGCAAGAGACAAAAAACTGGCTAAGAAGCCATCTGGCCCAGTCGCGCTATCTATCGGCATGGATAAGACTGCCAAGTGGACCTCCAACAACGTGGGAATAGCCATTAATCTCTCATTCTGGGCCTGAGTGACAATTTGAGGGATGCACTGAACCAGGTCTTGATCTGTCTGACAAGAAACAACGCTGAAAATCCTGACTCAAGTTCCACCTGACGGATGATGGCTCTTTTTTGTGTCTCCGTTGCTGTAGCATGAAAAAACTTCATATTTTTGTCTCCCTCTGTCAGCCAATTCACTCTCAATTTCTACTTCCATTAAATTTCCTGCATAAACTCCAGGGAAGCTAACCTGGCTGAAATTGAGTTGAGTTGCTGCTGAAGGCTGACGGACTGATCAACCGAACCTGATGAAGCCAGCATTTGGTCCTCCAAATCGACCATGACATGCTCGGCCGTCTTTATCTGCTCAAAGATGTTTCCAAACACCTCTTTGTTCCATAATTTCAGATAGTATTTCACCTGCTTAAGTTTAGAGAGCACATTATAAACTGGGTGAGCTGATTCCACCTTATCCCAAGCTGACTTGACCACTTAAAAAAAAAGTTTCATGTTGGGTCCACATTCGTTGAAAACAGAATGGTTTCAGACCACCATTTAGCTACTCTGGAAAACTGAGGAGAAGCGGAGCATGGTCCGATTGAATGTGAGGCAGATGGGAGACTTGGAATTGCGGCAAAATCATGGACTAGTTCACATTGATGAGAACCCGATCTAGCCTTGCCCATATGCGAGAAGAACCTATCTGATTGTTACTTCATGTAAACCTGTTGCCAAAAAATCCAGCATCTTGGAGGCCCACGAAATTAATTGCATCAGCAAATTTAGTAGAGGAAGCTCTGTTCGCAACCCTTCGACTTCTTCTTTCTGAGTCATCAACAATTGCATTAAAATCCCCACATACAGCTCAAGGGCCTTGCACCGAGGACGACAAGAAAGCCAGGTCCGACCAGAGCGCTCTCCTTAATATCCTTGCACACCTGGCATAGACAAAGGTAATATGCAATTGGGAGGAACAATTTTGCACTGATGCCACAATCGAT
Organism: Magnolia kwangsiensis; assembly: GCA_037074715.1. Classification (NCBI taxonomy): domain Eukaryota; kingdom Viridiplantae; phylum Streptophyta; class Magnoliopsida; order Magnoliales; family Magnoliaceae; genus Magnolia; species Magnolia kwangsiensis. The sequence goes on from CM073585.1 coordinate 93,824,681, forward strand.
AAACATTGGTCAGATTTAAACACAATCGAGCAACAAATAAGGGACTTGAAAAATACCCATATCTTTCCACCCTCATGGCCATTTGAATAGGATTAGTGAAAACCCAACGATAGACCAGTTCGAACTCTCTTCTCATCACTAAGCATTGGCTCAAGCAGCGTCATAATCCAAGGATCATGATTTCTGATTATCCTTTTAGTAGTCCTTGAGGCCCGTTGATTGCCAATTCCATGAACATTCCACACAATGATCTTATCCATCCGTCACACATCCAGTATTCACGGCCCTTCTCTTTAACCTACGAAGTCTTGATCCCTACTTTCCTTTAGCGTATAATATTCTGTGTCTTCTTATCTTCTTCGATGTTCTTTCCATGTCTATCATCTTCTGTCCCTCTTGTATCTCTTGTTCAACCATCTCTAGATTCCAGAAATCCCCCACGAAATCTTCCCCCAGCTCTTTCCCCTGTTCCTATTCCTGCTCCACACTGGTTCGCCACCGAGCTGCAATACTCAATGTCCAGATTCCCATTTGGCTGGTTAATTGTTTTGATTTTAGACATAAAAATATGGGGAGAGATCAACTTCCAGTTCTGCTCTCTCCTTCGCTCTCATCCTTCTTGCACTTGCTTGGTTCTGAGCTGAATTCGTGAGACATCTAATCTCAGCTCTATTGACTCCATTCACACAGTCCTCTGCTCTGCTATTCCCATTTGCAGTACCATTCGCCCTATTATCCACTGAACCATGCCTAATCAAAGGTGATTCCCCGTTGAGGTGCACGTGGTGATGTAACTCTTTTCCGGAGTTCATCGGTGAGTTTTTAGCTGATACAGATCTCACTATCCATACCTGATGACGAGCCGCACCTATTGTATAAGGTGTAATCATATTGGTATGGCTAACCCTTGTGCTTTTGTTCTGTTGGGGTTGGGTGTATGGCTGCATTCCACACAACATTTCCACTTCACCTTGATTAACACTCACTTGGCTTGGACTCAGCACTGCTTGACTTGGCTGCATCCAACCCTGATTAACAGTCATCTTTCTTTGATTCAGCACTGTTCGAAGTGGCTAAATTCCACACATCATTTCTGCTTCTCCTTGATTAACAATCATCTGGCTTGAATTTAGTACTACTCGAAGTGGCTGCAGACAGCCTTGACTTCCATCTTGATGGTTGTCTGATTGCCGGTCCCCATTTGAAATGGTAGTCGAAACTGAATTGTCATTAGCTCTGGCTGCCAGGGGGAGAGGATCAGGTGGACCGAGCATCAGCACCACATCAGACCTTTCAGTTGCATTTCCACAAATATCTGGCAAGCGTTGGGCCTCTCCACTACCCCCTTCCTTCATACTAACCTTTCGACAAGCATCTGATGGGCCTTGATATCCTTCACTTTTCCTTTCCTCCATATTAACATTTACGCAAACAGTTGTCTGGTCACCCGAACTTCCGTCTCGTTTTTCTGCTACTCTTGATGTAGCCTTTCCACAAACATCTATCGGGTTGCTTGAAGGACCGTGGAATCTCCTGATGACCCATTCCTTGCTGCTCTTTTTTGTTGACTGTCTGATGGATGGAGAGCATCCGTACTTGAACAAAGGTTCCATCTCAGTTATTATGGGATAACTCTTCCCCAACACCATCAATCTCAAAACATGATTAAAGCTCACACTCGGACGGGGAATCACCTTAATTCGAGCAAACGCCTGAAAATAGCCAAATCTCGAGTTGGAGTCTATTTGAGTGATTTTACCAAAATAGCTGACCAGATCTAGAATGTTCGACTCAATCCAGGCTTGAGCTGGGATATTGAATAGTCTAATCTAGACTCCATCACCCCCTATTACCTCTTCCAGAGACCACTGTTCAACAGATTGAAGCCCCATCTCCATGTGCAGCTCAACATTACATCTAAAAGTTTGAACGTTATTGGGAATTTCATGGCAGAGATCCTCACAATCTCCACTGCCATTGATTTTAGGCTCGAAGCCCTCATTGCGTCTAATAGCCTTACTATCCGGACATCCTGATCTAATGTAGTCCCCACCAGGGTGAGGTTCAGCATTCGCATCCAATTCTCCACTGCTCTAGGGTCTGCAATGGTTGTATCCCCAGAACTCCCTGCCATCAGAGAGATTGGTCCCTACCTCGACCCTGATACTGCATCCACAAATGTTCTAACCGGGGCTACCGCTTCTGCTTGTTTTTGGGGGTGAGGAGGTGACGGCACTGTTTCCTTCATACCAGATTGGCTTTTCACCCAAGCAATGTGAACCACCCTACCATCAATTCTTCTTTCATGCAGACATCGGATGGCATTGCAAGTGTCCTGTTCATAACAGAATCGAATGAAAGTGAAACCATGGGATCGATTTAGGTTTCGGTTCCATGGAATGAGCACATCTGCTAGCTTTCCAAAATGATCAAAGATTCGATGCAGATCTTCTTCCGAGGTGTCGAAGGTTAGGTTTGCTGCAAAGATTGAGAACTTGGACTGTGAGATCCGAGATTTCCGAGGTGGAACCCTCTCCCACGGAATCTCCTAATCCCGTTCCCGATCTTCCATTCGCTGCAAAGGTTGATAATCGTCTTATCACTAGCCTATAATACGGATTATGGACAGTTAAGATTGTTTACATAAAAATAGTTCAATCAACAATTCTATCTATATATTTGATTCTTAAATATGCAAATATGCATCTTTTTCACTATCATTTGATTCTTAAATATACAAATATGTGTATTAATTTATCATCTCCTCAAGTTTTGCTAGAAAATTCTACTGCTTTCCCAAGGTTTCCTCAATGTTTCCTTGCATTTCTAATAATCGACGATAACAATATTGTTTCCATATCCTTGGCTAGAAAAACTTACAGCGATGCTGATACTTAGAACAATGTCCATAACAATATCCATCATGACCAAGAGCTTTACAGAAAGAATGAGGAATGAGCACAAACACCAAGGATAAAGCAAATTTCCTTAGGAAGGATAGAAACCAACAAAAGAAACAAAATGAGAAATAAGATGTTGAGTACAGGAACGTATACCCTTGTGATGGGTAAGTTGCATTCATTAGATGCTAAAGAAAGAGAGTTAGGAGAATGATGATCTTTTGACAGAATAGTAGGAGTGGTGGAAGCTATGATTGGAAGAACTTTATTACAACACTTGAATGTTTGGAGTAGGCTTGCAATGATGGAACTAAATGTTGTACAATCATTTCACCTGAGACTTGTTTTAAGGAAGAGAATAAATGAAACGAATAGGGAAGAACTTGAACTTGATTTCATCCAACACTTGCTTTAAGAGAGCACAGACCGATGATCACCACTACAAACATATGGCCTGATTAAGGATGAATACCAGGAACTCTTCACTTTTATTCATGATATTTGCACCCCCATTTGATATTCAAATCTGCCCACATATGCACAATGGCCCACTTTGAACCATCATGGTTTGTTGTTTGCAGAAGTGGGCCTCAAGCACACTTACGAGGAACAAAACACAAACCAGTACTATATGATGGTTGATCCACGAATGAAGCCAATTTTTGTACGATTTAGGGTTTCACCTTGAAGAGGAAAAAGGAAAAAAGAAAAGAAAAGGAAAGAAGAGGAGAGTGAAAGAAAGGAGAAGGAACAAGGTATTAGTTCTTTTACTGCTTTGATACCATGTTCATAAAGTTAGACTGAGGAAGAGAGATATGAGGAGAAGCAAGAAAAAAGTGAGAGAAGGCCCAAGAGGCAGTGACATCCCTATCCTCTCCTCTTACTTATCATTAGGGTTTTCATAATATATATATATATATATATATATATGTAAAATACAAAAATGCCCCTATGCTTAAGTTATTACATTGCTTTCTTATGATAGGCCCCCTGTTTTATGAAAAGGGGTGCCCGAATGTACAGGTGTTGTTGATTAACGATATGAACACAGATTCACAAAAAAAAAAAAGAAAAAAAGAAAAAAAAGAAGTTATTACATAAACCAAAGCCTGTTTATTTAAACTTTATTCTTACACATCACCTTTAAGGACTAAAGAGGGAAATAATAATATGAAACAATAGAAGTCATAATCTTCATGTAAAGTGGGCAAGCCCATAGATCACAGGGCTCCCTCCTTCAACCAACTGCGGAGAAAAGGGTTTTTGAGGGGAAAAAAATGGAGCGTCGCTTATTGAGGGGAAGTTCCTGCGTTTATTGAGGGGAACGAGCAGAAAATGGAGCGTCGCTTCGAATCCGGCATCGCCGGCATTGACGAAATCGCTGGAGATTGGGAGCTCATCACAGGTAGACGTGGTTCCCGGTCTGAACGACTTCTCTCAATCAGAGACACGCAGGCTAGGATTCCCCCTGTTTCTAATGGTAGATCTATCCCCTCCCTCAACAGAGACTTCAGCATCTTCATCAGGAACATCTCTTTTGATACATCAATGGAAGACCTCTTACGCATTTTTAGCAAGTTCGGTAAGGTCCTAGACACATACATTTCGACCGTCCCGGGCTCTTTCAAGCCTAGGGGTTTTGGATTCTCTCACTTCCGCTACGAACAGGATACTAAGAATGCAATGGACTTTCTGAACGGCAAACGGGTTGACGATAGAGTCGTCGAAATTAGATGGGCCAGACGGAAAGGAACGCATCCCAGACTTCCCCCGAGCCAACGTAGCCTTCCTCAGAGAATCGAGGAAGCTCATCCTCCTTCATTCGTGTCTGTTGTTGCTGATAAGGGGCGGCCAAGTGCGAACAACGATCCTCTGGAGAAGACAAAGGTTACCATCGCGGATCGGCGATTTGTTGAAACTAGGATAGAGGCTTTAAAATGGGGAGCGGTGATTACGGTCTCCAGTACTAAAATCTCGATTCTTCAGGTCCAAAGTGCCATCAGAAACTCCTGTTTTGGTCCTTCGAATCTATCGGCAAAATCACGAGAGTCTCCCCTCTCAATTTTCTCATGGTATGGAAATCTAAACTGGCTCATGACAAATTTCTAACGGACAAATTGCTGCATAACTCCATCAACATTACTAGTGCGGTCAGATGGTCCCCTGATGTGCAAGTTGGAGGGGAGGGTGTTTGGTTGCGGTTTTACGGCATTCCACCTCATGCCTGGATGGAATCTGTCCTCCTGGATTTGGGAAACCAGCTGGGAAAGGTGATCTCCATTGATCCAATAGCGCATTCGGCATTTTCCAGACCTTCGCCCCAATCAAAGTGCTCCTTCATCCAAGAGCCAACTTGCTGAAGGTCCCGTCCATTTTGGTTTTGGAAAAATTATTCCCGATTACAGTGGAATTGGAACACAGATTTCCATCAACGTTCTTTCCTGCGACTCAAGCCTCCAAGGAAAACACTAAACAATGGGTGGAAAGGAGATTTTTCAACAAAATAACAGACACAAACTCCTCCCCACTCCCTATTTGTGGATATGCCGCAGTGGAGGAGCCTTTTGAGACTGATCAACGTTCCTTGGAAAAAAACAGTTCCCAGTTAAGTCCTCAACAACAAATTCCTCCAGTCCATCATGCTACAGTTCGTCACCCGGGTGGGGATTCCTCCGCTCCTTAAGAGTCAAGTCAAGGCCAGGAAAATGATAATGCTTTTGGAATTACTAAAACAGGTCAAGGCCAGGTAAGTGATAATGCTATTGGAATTATTACAACAGGTCAAGGCCAGGTTAATGGTAATGCAATTGGAATTGCTACAACAGCTCAGGTAAGTGATAATGCTTTTGGAATTACTACAACAGGTCAAGGCCAGGTAAGTGATAATGCTATTGGAATTACTACAACAGGTCAAGGCCAGGTTAATGGTAATACAATTGGAATTGATACAACAGCTCAGGCATCGGAGCTGTTCCACCTTTGAATGTATTCCAAAGCAAGGTGATTGGGTCTGGAATAGTGCAGGCCCCTCAATCTGGACCACTAGCTACTCTGGAGGCAGGTCCTTTTACTGTGTCGTACCTGCTAATTAGTCGAGGATACTGTGTTCCTCCCTCCCGACGTGCAGATGGCACGAGTGCTACCTCTGCTAGCCTGGTGGTCCCTATTCAACACATTCTTCCTGTCAACAAGGCCGTAGGAAAAGAGCCAGTTCAGTGCCAGGAGAATGGAAATGCGACTGATTATAGAAGCATAACTCAGGTAACAGCTCCTCAAGACCCAAGGCAGTGCCAGGGAGTCAAAAACGTAAATGTATATCGTCGTCGCCCTTCTCAAATTTCGGGAACGGCCCTCATCTCTCTTCAGAGCTAGGGTGGTGATGCAGAAATATTTCTAGCTCCTACTGATGCAGAAGTCATTCAAGATCCTAATGATCACCAAAGCAGGGAAGATGATTGTACTTTGACCGGAATTGTGCAGGCCTCTGATCTCAACTCAGATAGGGGTGCCGACAGTACTCCTTTACCCGACCCGCTTTTCAGACCAGGAAGTTGTGTTCCCCCTACTTGCATTGAAGGCGACACAATGGTCGCATCTGCTACGTTAGCAGATCCTATTCATCATCTGCCTCCTAATAGCAGGCCTGCTGGAGCTGAGCTTGTTTCATCTCCCAGCCTGTCTATCCAACAATGCCATCCTGTTAGTCCTTTGCACCAGCCCATCCCTCAGAGCCAGAGAGAGATGACGGATATTTCCAGAACGATCTCCCTAGTGGCCCCTGATCCTTCTGTAGCATCCCATCGAGTCAATCAACAAGGTGTGGAATTGGGAAAAAATCACAGTAATAAACAGATGATTAAGTATGGACATAGGTGGGCTAGATCGAAGGGTAATTCCCCTTTTAACCTTGGGGAAAACATATTTCTTTCAAAGGAAACTGATCTTCCTTCATACGACGATCCAGGTGCTGAGTTAGATGATGGCATGACTGAGCCTCTGGGAATCCCAAACTCCTTGCAAAGTATTTCTCAGCTATCGGAAGGTTTTCACTCGCCACTGAGAAGGGACTGGCGCTTGACCAGCACTTGGAGATTGATTTATCTCCTTTTTTCTCAGATCATGATAAGGAAAATGAAACAACAGTTATCAGCTCCAAGAAGGACCTCTGCTCAAATCCCGTCTACAAACAGAAGGAGGGTGAACATCTGCAGGAGGAAGCAGAAACTCAGCCCAGTCAAGCAATTCAGAAAAGAATTCTTTAAGGAAAGCTGTTTTCTAATCAGAACAAGACTCTTACAAGAAGATTGCGCGTGCTCTATAGTAAAGGAGACTGGGAATCCAGACTCAGACGTCTCAACCATCGGGCAGTGAACATGGGATGTGTCACGGATGGATAAAATTCTTGTGTGGAATGCCCGGGGAGTTGGAAACTGCAGAACTATCAGAACTCTGAAGCGTCTGATGAGAGCCCATCACCCCGGGATTGTGGTAATCCTGGAACCTATGATCAGCGATACGAGCCGCATCCGCTTTGGTCTTTCCTTGGGTTTCCACCTTTCCTTCTCGAATGTGGATGAGGGGGGAAAGATCTGGTTCTTCTACAAGAACCCTATTTCCTGTTCCATTATTAAAGCATCTAACCAGCTTCTTTTTGTCAATATATCTGTCCAAACCTTGCAGATCTCCATTAACCTAACATGTATCTATGCCAGTTGTTCCCGGTTTACCAGGAGGCTTCTCTGGGAGGACCTGGCGGATTTTTCCTCCTCGCTCCAAGGTCCTTGGGGGGTTTGCGGTGATTTTAATGCTATCACTACCGCATCAGAAAGACGCAACAGAGGAATTTTTGATCGGCATAGTGCCAGGGAGTTCTGCGACGCCATTGACAACGCTAGCCTGATGGATGCAGGCTTCTTGGGTCCTCGTTTCACTTGGTATCAGTTCGGCGCTGCTAGAATCTAGGCCAGACTCGACAGAACGCTCATCAACTCAGCCTGGGCCTCCTCCTTCCCGTCCTTCCAAGTTGAGCATTTACCGAGGACTAATTCAAATCACAGCCCTCTTATTCTTTCCTTTCCCCCTCCTCCGCCGAGTGGACCTAAGCCGTTCAAATTTCAGAGGATGTGGCTTAAGGATAAATCCTTTATGCAGGTAGTAAGGCAAGCTTGGAACAGCATGGATTCGTATCATCCAGTCTTCAACGTGCTTGCCAAACTGAAAAACGTGAAAGCTCATCTGAAAATTTGGAATAAGGAGCAGTTTGGTGATATTTGTGAAAAACTTAAGTTAGCAGAAGCTGAGGTTGCAGAGATTGACAGGCAGCTCCAACAGTCAGGCTTAAGTCAGGGTGACTACACTTCCTTGCATAACAGATTCCAAGTAGCTTCAAATCAGCTCAATCAGTGGGAAATCAAACAAGAAATCTTCTGGCAACAGAAATCCAGGTCAAGCTGGCTGCAAGAGGGGGACCGTAACACTAAGTATTTTCATGCAACTGCCACGGAGCGGCACAGGCGCGCCAGGATCTCCAACATTCAGCTTCAGTCAGGTGCAGCTATGACAGATACTGCTGATATCAAAAGGGAAGCCATCAACTATTTTGAGGGGCTTTTTAAGGGTAGAACCAATCCGATAAATTCGCAATTGCTGGATTTGGTGCCTAAGCTGGTGACTCAAGATATGAACCATTTCCTTATCTCTCCGCCATCTTTGCAAGAGATTAAAGAGGCCATCCAAGCCATCCCATCTGACAGTGCGCCAGGCCCCGATGGCTTCTTCGGAGCTTTCTATTTAGCTTGTTGGGATATCATTGGCACGGACATTCACAAGGCCATCACTTATTTCTTCCAAGGTGGTAAGATTCCTCGTGCAATTAATTCCTCTCTGATTTGTTTGATTCCCAAGAGGGAGGCACCCAGAAAATGGGCTGATTTTAGACCCATTAGTTTATGTAACTGCCTCTACAAAATCTTCTCTAAGATTATTGCAGTTCGCCTCAATGGCTTCCTCCCCACCCTCATTTCTCCGGAGCAGGGTTCTTTCATCAAAGGCAGAGCGATCTCAGAAAATATTGCGCTTTCTCAGGAATTGTTCAGGGAGGTGAATTGGAAAACCAGAGGAGGTAATGTGGTGCTCAAGCTAGATATGGAAAAGGCATATGATAAAGTCGACTGGAACTATCTTAAGCAAGTTCTGCTGCATTTTGGCTTTTGTGACAAATGGGTCTCCATTGTTGAAAATTACTGGTCTTCATGCTGGTTCTTCGTTCTCATTAATGGCGAAATATCAGGTTTTTTCAAGTCCTCTCGCGGGCTTTGCCAAGGGGACCCGCTTTCGCCAAGTCTTTCATTTTGGGGGCTGATGTCCTCAGCCGTAGCCTTCATAGATTGATGTCAGATGGCAGCTGTGTACCTTTTTCACTACGAAGAGGCTGCCCGCAGGTTTCCCATCTTCTCTATGCGGATGATACCCTACTATTGCTTAACGGTGGTATAGCATCTATGTGTAAGATCGTGGCCTTGTTAGAGGAATACCAAACTGCGTCGGGGCAACTGATTAACAAAGCCAAAAGCTCCTTCTTCTGCTCGAACAAGTTCCCCGCTTCCAGAATTCGTGCCCTCTCCTCTTTGCTCAGTATTGCCAGAGCCTCAGGCCCCTTTACCTACCTTGGCGTTCCCCTATCGGTTGGTAGGATGAGGTCCTCCGTGTTTCAGCCTCTGGTGGATAAAGTGGGGAGCCGTATCAAGGGTTGGACTTCCAGATTCCTGTTTCAAGCGGGGCGGATGGTCCTCATTCATCATGTGTTGTGTAGCATTCCCATTCACGCGATGCCATCTTCTCCTATTCCAAAGCGTGTCCTATTGGATCTTGACAGAAAGTTTGCTTCCTTCTTTTGGGGGTGGACCGAGGGCAAAAGAAAGCTTCATTGGAAGAGTTGGAAGTCTATCACGTCGCCAAAGGAAGAAGGTGGCCTCGGTATAAGGAAACTTGCTGATGTGTTGAATGCTTTTCGTATTAAAATGGCGTGGGTTCTTCGATTTCACAAAGAATCTAGTCTCTGGGCCTCTTTCATTTCAGTGAAATACAATTTATCTCACGATCAGTTGCAACCTGATCTCTTTCAGGGAAGAGTTTCCCCTTTTCATAAGATGATCTTTAACAGATTTTCTTTCCTTGAAGAGAAGGTTCAATGGAATGTTGGTGCAGGAGAATGTAATTTCTGGGAATCAAATTGGACTGGCCTTGGCCCCTTGCCGAATTTTTTGTCTTCTCATATTGCAGCCGCAGTTCCTCCGTTAAAGGTTAATCAGGTCTTGGGTCCTCGGGGTCCGCTTCCGTCGTCGATTGCCCTGTCCATGCTCCCCAACGAGGTGACCGACTTCATCTTCCACCATGACTTCTGCGTCTCTTCCGAGCCTGACTCCCCCTTTTGGCCCTTCACCTCCTCAGGCTCCTTTTCTGTTAGGTCTGCGTGGGATGTCAATAGGCTGTCTGGGCCTAGGAAAAGATGGGCTAGGTGGGTTTGGCGCATGGCTCACTTCCGCCTAAAATCTCTCTTTTCCTTTGGAGGCTTCTTCACAAAGCTGTCCCTCTTCAGTTGGCAGTTCAAGCAAGAGGGGTGTCACTTGCCTCTAAGTGCTTATGCTGCAGAGACGACTCTGAACCAGGTCCAGCTGCTGAATCATATTCACATTTGTTTTTGGACGGACAGATTGCAAAGTCGGTCTGGAATTTTTTTGGTGTGCAGGCGGGGATCTCCATCATGCAAGCGTTGTCAATAGAATCCAGAATCACGCAATGGACGAGTGCCTGTGTTGACAGGAGAATACAGGGGAAGCATCATATCTTCTCTCCAGCTTTTATTTTGTGGGAACTCTGGCGGGCTCGGAATGCGGCCTTCTTTGACGACAAATCAATGAACCACCGGTCGGTCATTGCAAATGTCTCCATGTGGTTGGCTTGCGCCAGGGAGAAGGTTGTCCGGAACAGATTCTCTTATCAAAATTTTTGTCCCCTCCAAATGTCTCAAATGGTGATTCGATGGCAGAAACCTCCTACAGGCTGGATTAAGGTAAATGTTGACGGATCCTCAAGGGAAAACCCGGGCATGGCAGGGGGTGGGGGCGTTTGTAGAAATGACAAGGGGGAGTTTATTTTGCGATTTTGCTTATGGTTATGGTCTTTCGATGACAAACACTGGCGCTGAATTCAGGGCAGTTCATGATGAAATTCTTTTGTGTTTGGAAAGAGGTTTCTCCAACATCATTGTCGAGTCGGATTCTAATCCGGTGATTAAGGTTTTCAATGACAGGGCTAAGACCGCCTAGGTTTGGAAAGGTTGGAGAACCCTTATCGACAGGTTGCGAGGGCTCGCAATGGTGACTTTCGTGCACACCTTTAGGGAGGGGAACGGCACGGCTGATGCTCTGGCTCGAATCGGCAGCTCTTCTCAGTCTCACTTATTTTTCTCCTCTTCCGCTGATCTTCCTCGCCAAGTTAGGGGAGTCCTTTACCTGGACAAAGTGGGGCTCGGAGCAATTAGGGAGAGGAGGATCCCCCGCAATTTTTTGTAAATTTCTGTTGGCGGTTTGTTGGGTCTTTATGATAGGTCTTCGTTGGTCTTTTTTACCGAGGAAGGCCCGAAAAAAAAAAAAAAAAGGCCCATAGATCATCGCTGTCCATCATTATATGCCACATCCACATATCATTATCATTGTCGTCATCATAGCCTTGTCCCAACCATTTTGGTTCAACCTTATGAATCCTTGTTTGCCAAAAATTCCTATATAAGGTAAAGCCTTCATATCCCTTTGCATGACCTCAATCCAAGTCCATTTAGGTCTTCCTCTAATCCTCCCCTTTGGCCCTTCAATCTCAATCTCAGTTCCTTTCTATTTTGGGGGATATTAATGGTTTTCATGGCAGTTTAAAAAAAAAAAAAAAAACAGAACGAGAGTGATATATTCATTTTGAACAAAATTACAATGGTTTTCATGGCACATTGCCAATGTTTTAAACTTTAAAATGGTGGTTTCAGTCTTTGACTCACTCAGGCCTGAAACTGAGTCATATTACAAAAACTGATATGACTTGTCCAAAATGGGCATTTCAAGGAACAAAAAATGTTCTAGAAAAAAAATAAAAAAATCTCATGACAATTAGGAACACTAAAATCAATAACTAAAAAATTCATAAATTTAAAATTCACTCAACTAAGTCTAACAAGTTTGTTTAATTCAAACGGGTAGAAGCTGACACTCCAAATCTACTTCTTAGAAAAAAAAAAAAAAACTCCTTTTAAAGCCTTTGAAATAAAAAACAATATGAACTGGGAATTCTCAGAAAAAACTAATAAGAAACAATATGAACTGGGAATTCTCAGAAAAAATAACCTGTATATACTCGTCAATCAAGTTGCACAGTGTGAACTGTCACAACTCAGTGCAAGGTTTTGGGGCACCATATCGTCCCAATCAAGACCAACACCACCACGACTTGAACAAATGAAGTTGTATAGGACGATTCTAAACCATGACATGGCTGAATGATCTCAGCTGGATTTTTGTCATGATTCTAAACCATGACATGGCTGAACGATCTCAATTGGCTTCCCGTCATTTTATCTCCAATTGGGACTACCTCTAGGTTGCTTTATTTATTTATTATTATTATTTTTTTTACATTCTACTTCTAGGTTGCTTGACCTCATTGCTAATGTTTGTTTGTGCTTTTTAATGTTTTCACAATGACGTCCTTCTTAATGATGTTATCATTCATATCCTTTACAACATCCATCTCAGCATCCTTTTCTCTATAATATTCATCCATTGTGCATGTTGGCTCATGCTTTGCCCTATATAGCATAGAAAGTCTTCTAGGATTATCTTAAGTTTCATTGGCATTGCGGTGATCACACAACATTACAAAGCCACGTCTTTACTTCATCCACCCAGCTCTAGTTCTATTGGAGACATCCTCCTCGATCTCTCATCAATTTGAATGATGGAGCTAATATAACATATCACTTGATGAGTGGAACAACATAACTTTCACTCATGCCCAGTGATCTTCATGGTGACATGGACCTTTTGCATGGCTCCGATGTTTTACAAATGAAACATTGATTGGTGGGATGAAAGGCACAACATGATGACATGGTAGAGCTATACATCATCATCATCAAAGCCTTATCCCAACTAATTGGGCTTGGAATATGTATGCGTGTGCATGTGCATGCATCTAGGGTCTTGCAAATAACTAGTTGGATGATGGGATTATTGTTTAGCCCACCATTAAGAAAACCTAATACAAAAATAGGCCAATTTACTCATCAAGTGTGCAAAACTGTACAAAATAGTGGACAACCGTTCATTTGGTCCAAAGTAAATGAGTGGAAGATCGCGCTCTCTATTGGAAGTTGGAACTCATACTTCAAGCAATTCAATAGTTTAAAGTTTTCATTTGCTCAATTTGTAGATGATTGTGTGCAAACTGCGCAATTTCCTCAAAACTGAGTCCAAAAATGTGTGCGAACCAGAGATCTAGGTAAAGGAACCACAGTGACAGGAAGGGAAGGTGTTAGGCACTTTCCCGCCCACGATTGTGTCTCTACCATGTGGCACAAAAAAAAAAATCTAGTTCAGAAATATAAATTCTTGCGTCAAATCACATGTAAGATGGATACATTCATATCGTAAGGCAAGAAAAATGCAAATGATAAAAAGAAATACAAAATTATCCTTGTTGAAATGCAAGCCATTGGAACTCTATCACTGAAATCTCTTGATGCGAATTGGATGCCCTTGATTTGAATGACTTCAAAGGAAGATTTGCACTTTGCAGGGGATGGTTATTAGAGCCATTTCTGAGGCTAAAATGACCAAGTCGTACTCCCTACCCAAATCCCAGCTGCTTTCTCCACAAACTTGCTGAAATTCTTTTTTTATTATTATTCTCATCTCTCATTAAAATTCTCCTTAATAGCTGATGATGGAAGAAGAGAATCAGAACTTAGAGAAAATTTCCAAGGATTAAAAGGCCTCTTTTTCAAGGGAATGAAGGGGTACTTTTAATGGAAATGATGGTACAACAGCATTACTAAAGAATCTCCAGGATTATTAAGAGATCAATTGCAATAATATGTAGCTTAATGAGGATCCTTAGATTGAAGGAGAGGATGGTAATTGGGCAAAATGAGAGGGAAACTTAGTTAGAAGAGGGTTCCCTTTTTGAATTCAACATTTGGAGGATAAAAATATAATTTTCTTAACAAAATCAATTATGATGGGAATGACCGATTAAGGAATGTTTGAGGGTAAATTGAAACATCAATACAATCTGATTTTACAGGGAAATAGCCTCATTGGATTTGAGTGGACAGAGGGACATTTTGGGAATTCAGCAAAACTGTTGCAGAAATCTGTTATCAGCTACCCATTTTGCATGGTCTGCCAACAGTTGTCCATGCATCTGATCAAGATGATCTTGGTATTGTTGGATAGCTTGTCCGAAGAACTATGCCATGGACCCAAAGATCTAGATTTGGGAGAAAATGTGCCTGAAAATCAGGTTTCATCAAAATTACGGTCAGTCAATTGGCAAACATGTGCACTTACGGGAACACATATCTCTGATCAAGATGATCTTAAATCTATTGGAAAGATCTTTCAGAATACTAGAAGAGTGACTCCAAGATCGTTAAGAAAAAGGACATAGGACGAGGAGAAACGTGGGCATGGAAGTAGCATTCCGCAGTAAATGCACCCTGAAGAGTGGGAAAAGTTATCCTGCTATCCTGAAAAGGTAGGAAAACACATTGGAACCCCCTGAATTTTATATAAAGATGGTAAAAAAGTTATTACATTCCCTTATAGTGGTGGAAAGAGTTCGTGCCTGGTGTACACATACTGTGTGGATCTCCTCCCCCAAAGCCACAGTCAGGCCCACACTTCATCACACTGTTTTAACCATCAATTACAAGCCCAACTAAAGTTCTAACTCTTCCCCTCTTTTTTTCCCCTTGTTTTTTGAGAGATGATGCACTTAATTTTCCACTAGCCCAAATGATGATTAGGATTTAAACAAACTTAAAATCATAGTAATACCCCAACACTACATGAACTCTAGGATCAAATCAGGACGCTTCATTTGAATCTTTGATTAAGATCTGTGATCCAGGCCTCTACCATGAAGTGTGATATCTACAATGAGTGTTTATTTATTATTATTATTTTTTTAAGCACTAGGTCATCTTCATGGTGAGGCCAACCTGTTGGATGGGTTAGGTGTCATGCACACATGACAAGTAGGTAATTAAGCACTAGTCGGATGGGAATACCATCATCCAACTAGCTATGGGTGATGCCTCGCACACACACACACAATGCATGTATATGAGTAATATGCTGCTGTTAGGGTATGAAAGCATATTAGTACAAGTTTGCCCGTATTCACTGAATCAGCCCAGTCTCACAAAACATGCTGAGTGATCTGAGCTTGTGTAATTTCATAGTTTGCACTACTAGGAAATTGCACAAGCTTGGAGTGCTCAGCCATGTTTAGTGAACACTTAGTCGATTCAGTGAATAGGGGAAAAGTTGTTGACTTATTATTCAACGAGTTGAGTTTCCAGCAATGGTTGTAGTAGGGAGTTCCTTGCCTTTAACTAAATTTTATTGGCTATATTACTTGTATCGATCTGCCTATACTTCGACTACTGGTATATCTTTTTTTCTTTTTCAACTGTTTGTTTGGATTCACAATATTGACCACTCTGGATGTCCACTCATCCAGAATGGACATTTTGATCGAGCAACTAGACATCTGTGACATTTTGATGCTACTGCATCCTCTTGCATGAGTGATAATGAAATGAAAATTCTTATTTTAGGGAATGCACTTTCATTATTCTTTAATCCGTTATGTCATTATATTGTAGTGATTATTCTATACCTATGATTTGTGTCTTGTGTATCAATTAATGTTTTTGCATAGTTCTTCTCTTATTGCATGTGTTACTTTCTTCTAATCAATGGAGCAACTAGACACATTGCTTGTTAATGGCTGTAGTTGGGTACTTCTGAAAATTAATTGATGCCACAGCTGCATATTGCAGTAGAATGTATCTGAAAACTAGCAACAAACCATACAGGTTGTTGAAACTAGCTGTGTTTTCATTTTGACTAAATCTATGTCCGGTGAAGGTGAGTCTTATTAACGGGATAGCACCTTCCAGACATTAACTAGTATAGGAGCCTTTAGTTGCTGTATATTTCATTTTTCTCACCTTCGCACCAATGGATTTTGTCTTCAGCCATTTGGTTGATAAAATGCTTCTGGAAGATTTATTTTATTTGTGAGTTATCCAGGTATGCCTTTAAAAAAATAATAATAATTCCATATTACATTATTAGTTCCTTCACAGTTAAACCGACTTCTACTAAGACATTAAAGTTGATGCCCTGTTCTCTACCAATGTCTTTCACTTTCCATTCACACCGTGAAAGGTTCTAACATTGGAGGCAATCCAATGCAGACTAGTGAAGCTAGGGGATCTTACTCATCCAGATACAATGAAGGCATCAGTAAATAGAAACCAACCTGTATGTTCTGCATCACACCTGTATATCTAGGTTTATTTGTCAGCCTTGACAGTTACAGGGGGATGGCCTTAGTTTTATATGGCACTACTAAGTCCATGTTAATACTAGTTCATGTCTTTTAGAGCCCAATTTTTCTGGTTGGCATTTATCCTATTCTGATGATGTTAAATGCAATAAAATTCTCTTCTTGTTGCATGGCATACTTCCCCTTTTCTCTGAGATTGTCCTCTTGTTATCTTTAATAAAAATTTATTGCCTCTCAAAAAGAAAAAAAAAAAAAAAAAAAAGCAACCAAATTCTGTTTATTGTGATGTAGTAATTTACATTTCTGACCTTAATCGTAACATTATGTTATTTTTTCCAAAATTTGAATACAGGTGATATCTTGCATTTGCTGTTTGGTGATCATATGTTTGGGGACTAGTTGGGACGAGTCTTAGATGATGATGAACATAATCACCTGATGCCATTAATGAGTTCTGCAGTGATTCTTCCTCTGATTGAAGAGCGAAAGTACCTAGTTACTGATATTCTTGCCAACTAAATCTGTAACTGTCAGATAAGGGCCTGTTTGGATACCACCCCATAAGTAACTCTTGGAACTTATAGCAACAAAAAAGTTATTTTTTTCAGTTAGTTTGGTAAGCACCCTTTCAAAAGTAACTTGACACCTTAGAGTCACTTATAGCCATGAACAAAAAATTCTTGCTTTTTAACTTCTTACTTTTCTACTCTCTCTCTCTCTCTCTCTCTCTCTCTCTCTCTCTCTCTCTCTCTCTCTCTCTCTCTCTCTCTCTCTCTCTCTCTCTCTCTCTCTTTTGTTGTTGTTGTTGTTTTTTTTTTTGTTTTTTTTTTTATACACGCACACACACCTCCACACACTCATGCTAGTGGAATTTTACCACCTATGGGTACTCGAACCCTTGACTGCGTGCTGAAACTCTTGAGAGTCTACCACCCGAGCAAGATTAAGGACCCTCTCTCTCTCTCTCTCTCTCTCTCTCTCTCTCTCTCTCTCTCTTTTCTTCATATAATGGATAGTCCACGTCAAAGGTGGCCCTGCGTGATGGAAAACTCACATTGAAGGTGGGGCCCACATGATGAATGGTCCAAATCAAAGGTGGGCTTGACATGAAGGGCATTGGACATTGAAGGTGGGCCCCACATGATGGATGAACCACATCAAGGTGGGCCCCACATAATAGACGGTCCACATCAAAGGTTGGCTCCAAATGATGAATGGCCCACATCCAAGGTAGTCCCTGCATGATGGACAACCCACATTGAAGGTTGGCCCCCAATGATGAATGACCCACATCCAAGGTGGTCCCCGCATAACGGAAGGCCCACTTCAAAGTTGGGCCCTGCATGATGGATAGTCCGCATTAAAGCTGCATGATGGATGGTCCACATCCAATGTCTGACATGATGGATGACCTGGATCCGAGGTGGGCCTCACTTGGTGGATGGTCCACATTGAAGGTAGGCCCCATAGAATGGATGGTTCACATTGAAGATAGGGTCAAGGTGGGCTGAGCATAATGAATGCTCCAGATCAAAGGTTGGCCCCACATGATGGATGGTGGATATTAAGGGTGGACCAAACAAAATTGAGGGATATGTAGGTATGTGACATTGGAAACTAGATATACTTGTCTACTTTTTGGCTGATAAGTATCTTGTTTACCAAACATACTCATCTGCTGAGTAAGCAGAAACCAAGATAAACTACTTGAGGATAAGTTACTTTTGGAAAGTAACTTATGATTCAAACAAGCCCTTACTGTACCAAACTTTCCCTTTTTGCTTTGATTCACTGTAATGTGCAAAAGCTTGAAATTTCGTATGATAATTTCAGGCATATCATGTTCTAGCTTGGGCCACTTCATGTGACCGCATGTCATTACCTTTTTCTTAACCACTTCTGTGGTATTCTATTTCATACTTATTTATTATTGTTGTTATTATTATTTTGGCATTGGGGACTTTATTTAACGTACTGTAGAGGGAAGGGCAGCTCTAGTTTTGACCTCATCTATGAGGCTTCTCTCTGGGATCTGTCAGGCTTCAGTTTGGATACTGTTTAAAGTATACGTATGGGTCTCAGTAATGCAGCGAATAGGTCTTCAGGTCTCATGATTTTGAATTCCACAACTAGAGAACACTAGGTATGGCCTGTGCTTTATTATTGCCACATAGCTTTACATAGATCATTGGTTCCTTTGATCATGTCAAACAATATCCCATGGAAGAATATATACTGGTTGTTGTTCCTGATAGCATAGATACTGCATGTGGAGAATAGCATAATGTTGTAATTGTTGGCAACATCCTTCCATGGTTCCTGAACTTGTATCTTTAATGCAGCTGTAATCTGTTGCAATTTAAGACAAAAATGGGATCAAATTTGGAAAGGTTTAGTTTGTACACCCATTTGAATTTCCAAAAGTGAAAAGAAGAGAAACATTACCCCAACGTCACAGCTGTCACTGCCATCTCCTGGTTTTGTTGTTGAGGCTGGCTGAGCTGGAGATGGACAGGTACAGGAAAGTCCTCCACAATTGTAAAACCATTTGGGAGAAAGAAGTTTCTATTTGCTCCTCCATTTGACTCCCCTGTTCCGTAGACCTGAGACCCGAAAGTTTTTGCTCAGGCTATTGACAGGACTCTCAACAATACAGTCAAAGATAGGAAAATATATGAGTGAATGGGTAGATTTGTATAAGCTTCTATAGGGATGTTTGAAGTTGTATTAGTTGTCAAAACCAAATACCTTCTTATACAATTCCATGTTTTCTTGATGAATGAGGTTCATCTTCTTACACAATTCCATATTTTCTTGATGAAAGAGGTTCCCCTGAAAACAGGTTAGTGAGCATTACCTACTTGAAATTACTAAATGGAAGCAAAAAACACAGTAAATGTTTGCCACTGTTTCATGAAAGACCTTCCGGTTTAGTTCTTGAATTTCATCAGTTAATATTTGGTCCTGCAAAAAATGAAATATCAAATTACGAATTATGTGTTATTTATATCATTTTGGAAAGTTCAAAGACCATTGCATAACCTTCTTCATCCGGACATCACGCAAACCCATTTCCAATTTGCTCTCTAGATTCTGTAGATCCTTGACACTCAACCCTGAAAGCTCTTCTCCCATCAATTGCCTGTGATTGTCATAATCGGTTAATAGGATATCTATAAGTTTTTGGACACTATTTCAAGTGTATAATAATAGTTAAAAGCATGCCTTGTGTGTGACCCCAAATGCCATTTCTTTTGCTGATACATAATTCCTAGCTAGAATATGATGCAAACAACATCAGAGGTGTTTTCTGTTTTTCTTTTCTTTTTCTTTTTTTCCCATTTAGTATGAAAACAGTTATTTTTTCCCCTAACATGGAACTTATGAATTTTTTATGCGACACTTTCTTTCTCTATGATAGATTTTTACAGAATATGATTATTGCTGCTGTGGTTACACTAATTTATAGGAATAATGGAAAAATGAATTTCCATGACTGCCACATTTGTCATCTTGTTTGGCTTGAAAAAGCTTGAAAACTTCTATTGCGAATCGGATATAGGTAAAATCTTATTCTTCATTCTTTGTCCCATACTTCAATACCCTTACTCTTCCTGCACTTGCATAGTTATAATGGGAAAGTTCGAAGGATTGTGGGCATAAGATGCTTCAACGTAAATATAAGTAGGTTGGAAGATGATACCGATGATTTTCTCGCAAGTGCTGTAGTTGTTGCCTCAAGCCTGCTGCCTCCCTTTGCCAGAACTAGCAAGTACAGTTCACAGAATTTAGTATTTACCATATAGAGTTAGATACTATTTTGCCAATGTAACTATCTTTAGAAAGAGTGATTCTTTTAAGTTTCATGCTATTGTACAAGTTTGTCATCTGCTATTCAGACTAATAAGTGTAAAACCAAAACTGATAACATATTTTCTGGACTGCTCATTGCTAAAAATAACTTTAGGTCATGTCTACAATGACATATATGTAAAATTTCTCAATTCTCAATCATCTTTTTTTTTTTTTTCCAATGCACTTTGTACTTGTCACTTTTTCCTGATCAATAAATGCAACTTTTTGTTAAGACAGATAAGGGGGACAACACAATAACAGGAAGCTATTCCTGAAAGTCAAGGCAGCTCTTGAAACTCCTTCTGAAGCTAAAGTATCTGCCTCAGAGTCTATGGGTATATGAGAAAACAAAAACTGGTGAGTGTCTTATGACTTATAATATCCTCAATTCTGCTTGCAATTCTCTAGGGGAAGACTCCTTGAATCTTGCCCATGCGTCCGAAGAATCACCTTCGATAATCGGCTACCAATAAGGCATATCATAACTATTTATTTCTGGTCTAGAGCCCCTAAATCTCCACCTAGTTGTAATTGTAGTTGCATCAAGTGTGACGCTTGTTGTTGTGGCATATTTGGATTCAATGGAAGAAAGAACTTGGAATAAAGAGAGGATAAATTAGAGAGAGTAATGTTTGTGAGAAATGGTTTACCTATTCATTAAGTGCATTCAATAAATTCTATCTCATCTCCTAGACATAGTAACATACCCCATTCAATATTTCAAGGAATGATATGCCATATTTATAGGTATGGCACAATTAAGGAGCACAAAAATAAAGTGTCCTAAGTATGTATGGTGCTTTGCAAGAGTATGCTATGCATGAGTTTAGCTCCTTCAACACTTCTCCTCAAGCTAGGGCATAGACATCGATCATGCACAACTTGCTTGTAATAGTGTTGAGCTGCACCTTAGGTAGAGATTTAGTAAAAAAACATCAACTAATTGTGCTTGAGAGTGGAGATATAGAGATGATAGCTTTGGCCCCAATCTTTTCCTTGATGAAGTGACACTTAACTTTAATGTGTATAGTTCGCTCATGGAAGATATAGTTTGTAGAGATATGTGTAACTGCTTAATTGTCATGCCACATCTTTGTTGGATTGTGAATTGGGAATTCTCTTTCTGTCAACGACTTTTCAATCAAAGTCATATGTATTGTGAGCCATTGCTCAGTGTATTCTCCTCAGTGCTGGGCCTAGCGACAACTATATGCTTTTACTTCTCCAGATGACAAGGTTCCCATCAACAAATGTTCAACATCCAAAAAGTTTGATGCATGAACTAAATAACATGTGATATCAAGTAGGAGAATTAAGATATTTAACAAAAAAACACAAACATCGCTATAATAATCACAAATATCATGAAAATCAAAAGAATATCATGCATAATCCTAGCCTAAGATACCAACATTGTAACACAAGATCAATAAATAAAAAAGAAACTAGGATCTAATGGATGTGGGGATATCCAATTAGCATAAGATATAGTCTGTTTTAAAATAGGAAACCTAATACAACCTAGGGTGAAAATTAGGGTTTGGGTAATTTGAGAAAGTAGGAAAATTAAGAATTTTAGGTTTGAGGTGAGGGTTTCAATGATGGAAGAAATGAGTTTTGATATAATGATGGTGGGAAACCAAAAGGGGCAGGTAGGATTCACATGTGTGGCCGTACGGTCACACGTGTGGCTTGAGAGGATGGGTTTAGATTGTGGATGAGTATGGGAGAAGACAAAGATCTGGGATGGTGAGAATGAAGAACCTAAAGAAAATACCTGGATAAGGGAGAAAAGAGAAGATGGTGTGAGGATAGATGGAGACCTCGCACCTTCGTTAATGAAGATAAGTCTCGTACCAATTTTCGTTCCAAATCACATGGAAGTATCTACAAATCACATGAAGAGGGAAGAAGAAAGCAAGAGTTTTTTTTTTTTTTTTTTTAAAATTTTTAATTTATAATTACAAAATCTAATGGGAGAGAGGTCACATGCCCCACTCTTTTTATAGATCCAAGAAGTTTCAAAATAATTTACAGTAATTTCCGTCTCATAAATCTTAACGAAAATAGCCCTAGTCTAAATAAAATCAACCAAAACACTCATAATGTGTCTAAATATAAAATAATTAAAAACTAAATCCTAAAAGATAATAAAGTCTAAAATTGATGTGAACGATCAACGATCAATGGTCCGATCATGTGATCCATGCGATTCAATGGCCTGATCGTCGTGTCCATCCAATCTGATGGTCTGGATCACTCATAAAGCATCACATGTGCATCTTCCCAGTATGGGGTCTTCTAGATGCTTGAACATGCACATAGGGTCTTTAGCATGATCACGGATACTCGCCTAGCCACAGGAAAATCGATGCGGCCTGCCTCATCCTCTGATACATATGCAAGGGTGTATGTGACATGATGTCCTCATCAAAGTTGATTGCTTTCCATTAGGACTTCTTGCCCAGTTTGCATTGGGTAGTAATGATCTCTACGTGCCCATGGTTTGAATACAGAATTCCCCCTCCTAGTGTTCCTTTGATGAATTGAAGAATATGATTAGCTACCTCATGAAGAGTTAGGGGCCGACATGAGCTAACTTATGAATCCAACAACATGAGTAATATTTGGACAAGTGATCATGAGATAAATAAGCTTTCGTTTATTCTTTAAAACAGTCAAGGATTGGTAAGAGGATTACCACCATCCAACTGACTTATACAGAGTATCGATAGGTTTATAGCCCAAACAGATAGTTTTCTGAAGTCAAGAGAATATATGCATTGAGAAAGAACAATTCCTTGATTTGACCACGCAACATCAAACCAAGAAAATACTTCAACAGGCCAAGTTCTTTGATATCAAAATATTGACACAAGTGATCGTTTAAGGCTTTAATGGCGATCTCGTTATTTCCAGAGAGCATGATGTCATCCACATAGACCAATGTTGTCAAAATCCTATGATTTATGATTTACAATTTACGATTTGAGTTGAATCTTAAGCAAAGCAATTTGAATCCCACCTTGAAACCCTTTTTAAGGGCCTATTTGTTTCACCGACTACCGCAATAACTAAAGGAAATGTGCAATGATTACAAATTACTTGTCTCTTGACAACATCCTCATTTGATTGTTGATTCTCTTGTTTGGTTTATTGGTGAATGGTGATAAAATCGCAATGATGGCATTTTACATTACTTTAATGTCAAATCATCACCAAAATACACTGATGTCGGCGTTTGGATTCTAGATTTTCATGGTAATGCCATGCAAAGTACATTCATTACAAATTCCTTTACTTGTCTCTAGAAAAGTACATTCATTACTTTTGGTCGACGATTCATGTGTTTAGCTTGGTGGTGGTAAAATCGTAATGATGACAAATTTCCTTTACATTATTGGAGTTCTACAATTCTATGTTTTGAATTCAACGATTTACGATTCAAATTGTACTTGTTCTCTTCTGTTTTGAGCTTTACTTGGCTTTCATTTTGTGTTTTTAAATTGTTGGAGGCTTTAAGAATTGTTTTGAAGAGGTCAATTATTTTATTTTGTTCTTTATAAGAGATGACATGATGGATATTCTCTTCGACATTGAATTGTTTTACATTTTCTTATGATTTCTTCTAAATTGGTGGAAACACCAAATTGATGTATGACTTTTCTTCTTCTTCTTCTTCTTCTTCTTCATTTTAGATGGTTGTGATCATGCTAACCTACAAATATTGTGATAATGATGGTTAAAAATAAAAATTTCTTTTTTCATCGATCTACAAAACCGAATGCTACTTTTCCAATGTAATTCTACGCTCAAGAAAGGCAAAAGGAACATAAATTATTAAAGGATTCTTGTTTGTCTTTTAAAGTAAATTTCTTGAATAATAAAACACAAAGGAAAAAAGACGAGCCATCTAACACTATGATGATATAGAGGCATAGTGGTTCATATGGATGCAAAATGGATGACTGATGAGTTTTTAGTTTTTTCCCTAATTTATTTATATTTTGCAGATTTTTTTATTTTTATTTTTTTAAAAGAAAAAGAAAATTGTAAAAAAATATAACAATTTTCGATATGATTTGTGATTTGATACGATTCAACCCTTAGTACGATATGCAATACGATAACAATTTTGACAACAATGATAGAGACTATCATATTGTTGTTTTCTCACACTAATGTTTGACAAACATGGAATGATCATGTTGAATTTGGCAAACCAAGCTCTATGCGTTTTCTTTAGCCCATAAATAGCCTTTTTGAGATGGCAAATGAGGCGAGTCTCTCCTTTATGAGTAAGGTTTGGAGTAGGATGCATATATACTTATTTGATATATATCACAATGGAGAAAATTATTTTTCACATCAAGTTGATTACCTTTTCACATCAAGTTGATAGAGATGCCAATTTAAGTTTGCAGCGAGGGAAGTGGGGATTCGGATAGAGTTGAGCTTTGCACCTGGAGCAGATGTTTCTAGATAGTCAATTCCATCGATCTGGGTGTAGCCTTTAGCTAACAACTTGGCCTAAGGAGTGATCTTCCATTAGGAGGGTGATATTTGAGAGAGAACACCCATTTGCAGGCAACAGGACATTCCTTTTGAATAATACAATAATCTCCCAGGTTCGATTCTTCTTCAATGTTGCAATTTCTTCTTAAATGGATAGCCTTCATAAGGGGTGTTTAAGAGCTTTGTCAACCCTTGAAGGAAGAGGGATAGAAGTGAGAGAGGCAGGAAAGGGCCTGTAAGATGAAGACAAATTCTAATACAGCACAACTTAAGCAATAGTGTGAGCTGTGCAACTGTGCACTCCTTTTCGTAATGCAATAGAAATGATTAGAGCAACTGATTAGATTTATCAGTATCTGTGTCTTCAAAAGGTTTATGGTGATGAATTGTGGAGGCAGTGGGTAGTTGTTTCATATGTCTCCTTTCATAAATCAACATTTCTTTATGGTCATTAGGTGGAATAGGAGAAGGCATTGTGATGAATGGACTAGGAGTATGATGCCCGAAGAATGGGCAGAACCAGACTATTTTCCTGTGCTTGGTCATGAATAGTGCATTCACTCTTTTTTGCATAATTGAGGAATTTCTTCAAGGAAGGTGATATCCATAATTGCGTACATTTCTTAGCTATAGGTCCATTCGACATCCAACATCATTTTGGGAGTGAGCATATCCCACAAACATGCATCTGGTGGAAGTTGGAGAGATTATTTCTTGTTGGATCAAAAGTATGGAAGAAATAGACATGGCCAAATACTTTAAGAAGGATCGTGAAACATGATGTTTGGAACCAAATAGATCAATGCGATTCTTTCCATCCAAAACTCTAGACGACAGATGTTTAATTAAATAACATGCAGAAGAATTTTTGGATGATTCATCTCTACTAGAAGAGCATGAGCTACTTAAGTAGGTGATCGTTTTTTCATTCTACCATTGCATTTTGTGAGGACTACAAGACATGTTGTCATTAACTCAATCCCATGATGTTGCTGGTAAGTGTGTAATTCTTTGGAGATATATTCTCCTCCATCGTCACTGCATAGAGTTTGGATATAGGTTTGGAATTGAATAAGTACCTATTTGTGGAAGGTTTGAAAATGATGAAATGTTTCATTTTTATACTTCATGAGAATTCCATTTCATCTGAGATTCATTGTCAATAAAAGACATGAAATAATGGAATCCAAAATAATCTAAGATAGGAGCTGTCATATATCAGAATGAATAATAGAGAAAAGCACTGTAATGTTTATTTTCAATGCTGTTGAAGGTACTACAATGATGCTTCGAGGGCTCACAAGTGTCACATGTCAATGAACTACAACTAGAAGAAGGTAAACACATATTTAGAACTAGAATCAATGGATAACCACAATAGCAATACCTCCTATGGAGTTCTTCCTTAATCATATTGAGACTATTAACTTGGGATTTGGTATGAGAATCAAAGAGCTATAACTCTTGTTATACATGCCCACCACCATGGTGTGCCGTAAAGGCCATTACAGGGCCGTAACGGCCGTTACATAAAGGTAATGATGGCAACCGTTACACGTTACGGGGCCATAAAGGCCGTTACATAAAGGTAATGGTGGCAACCGTTACACGTTACGGGGTCGTAAAGGCCATAACAGCCGTTATGGAAAAAATGACCCATAATTGCCATTAATGGTATGTTATATCTCCTATAAAGGCCATAATAGCCCCATAATGGTCTATTACAAGACATATACATGTTTTTCATACTTTTAATCAATATTACGGGGCAGATACAGGTTTTTTGGGGGTTTTTTCAATAAATAAAAAAATAAAAAAGAGAGACCGTAAAGGCCGTTACGGGGCTGTAACAGCCGTTATGCTCCATGTCGTAAAGGTAACGGTGGTAGCCATTACGGCCACCGTTACTGTTATGGAACACCTTGCCCACCACATATCACCTTCTTCGTTTGTACGT
Organism: Magnolia kwangsiensis; assembly: GCA_037074715.1. Classification (NCBI taxonomy): domain Eukaryota; kingdom Viridiplantae; phylum Streptophyta; class Magnoliopsida; order Magnoliales; family Magnoliaceae; genus Magnolia; species Magnolia kwangsiensis. The sequence goes on from CM073585.1 coordinate 93,851,534, forward strand.
CTTGAACAAGAGTCTGGAGAAAAGGTTATGGTGTAATTTAGAATTTTTGTAAGATCACTCACAGGTAATAGGCTGCTAGTGAGCTTAGGATCATGAAGGACAGGGGGCAAGGAAATGTATTAAGACGAGGGATGATACCTTTCCTTGCAATGTCTAAAGGTGGCATGTGCTACCTTTGCCAGGTGAAGAATAGGTAATCAAGGAAAAGAGATTGGGCATACTAGACATGTGATTTGTAGCACCTGAGTAAATTACCCAGGGCCTACCCATAGCATGAAGGGTAGAAGAGTACCTGTTACACAAGATTGGAAGACTTGGATGCAAAATTGGCCTGAAGACTCGCCATTTTTTGGAGCAGTCACATTCTGTCTGGGAGATTCAAAACATATCATCGGTGAGATTGCATTCATTTTTCAGAGTAGAGAAATGGAAGATTCTCTTTACCCAACAAACATGTGATGAGCACTCTCCTTGGTCATTGAGGGTAGCCTACTGCAGCTTCCAACAAGTATCAACAAAGTGGTTCCATTGCTTGCAATGGCTATGGAAGCATTCTCCTTTGCCACAACCATTACCATGAAAGCCGGTGTCTTGGTTAAAATCCTTATCATGACCCGAAGATCCCTTAGAGATATGAGCAGACTTTTCCATAGTGTGAACTGATGCATCCACTTTTCTCCGTCGCTCATCCTTGAGAAGTAGAGCATACACTGTTGAGACTGGATAGGGTTTGCTGACCAAGGACTGGATCCTGAATGCCTAAACATTTTAGCCATCTAGTCATTTATATATATATATATATATATATATATATATATATATATATATAACTCGCCATCTAGTCATTTTATCAATGTATTGCAGCATCCATTTGATAGTTTGATTTCTTTTGGAATCTGCATCACTTCATTTTCAGATCCATATTGCTTCAAATTTAGCTTGGAGTGTCTTAGATCCACTAGATCAAGAGTTCTATTTCCTAAGATTTTATCGGCCAACTTGTCCTTGTTGTCTATATATTCTAGGTATATAGCATCCATTCAATAGTGACTTCTTCTAGGATCTGTCATCAGTTCATTGTCATAGTCATATTGCTTCAAATTTCAGATAAGAGGGGTATACAATGCACTTCTCCATGAGATGCGATCTGCTGTAGTATCTTGTTCATATTTCTTGCCTGAGGAATCATCTCAATGGGCAAAATAAACTGAAGATAATCGACGATCACCTGAAACTGTTATGGTAAATGTGCATTCCTATGAAGTCGTCTGAAGCTTTCTTATAATTTTTTATTTGTCTAAAGGTTAGGAGAACCACAACCCTAATTTGTGTGAAACAAACCAACTCTGGCTGAATCTTACCTACTCTTCACTAAATCCATCATTGCTCAGTGCTGCCTTTGAATTTCCCAAACTGAAAATTATTTGCCCATTTCCTTCTCAGCCCTTCCAGAGTCAATATTCAGAGAATTAAAAGGGGATCAGATACCTTGGTTGCATATGTATTTCTTCCCTCATGTTATGACAGACACATTCTTCACGTGCATTAGTTTATAATATGTTCTGTATGCCTGTCAGTGTCAGTGTGTTTAATCATAGTCAAGCCCATACTACTGACTGCATCCCAAAGTGTCAAGCTGAAGCTTGAAGTACCAAAGCACTTTAGCTTCGCTTTCACACCTTCCTGCATACAGTCGTCTGGATTTCAAGAAGTAATTTCCAAAGAATGATTAATATTTAAGGTTTATCATCCAACTATTCAGTGAATCAGCACAGCAGCTTCACTCTTATAGGAGTGATGTTCAGTAAATAGAAACAACGGTAGATTTAAGGAGTAGAGGATCTCAAGGCACACACCTAAGTGGGGGAATGGATGGTTGAGTAGAGCAACGAACAGGATTCTGCATCTGTTAGGATTGGGGTGCAGGAGTTGAGACTGATTGCCTCACCTGTGAACCTACTGTCTGAGGGGACCTGCATAACAGTGTCAAGAGCTACCTTATGAGTGGCTGTGAACTGAATATTTGGAGAGGATGGAGGAGTTTGTATACATATAGCAGCCGCAACATACCCTTGATGGCTTTGTATTGCCCAAATTCACCATGGTGGGATTACGGCAAAATCTGTGGAAGTAGGAATAGGACCATTGACCAATATTCTGAACTTCCTCTCCATAACGGATGCAGTAACCAGATATGGAAGAATACGTACTGAATTGTGTTGCGCTGTTCAGCTTTAGATTGACTTTGTATCTTTATAAAAAGATAACCAGAAACAGACTGGAGTCTTTTTCAGCTACCCTGAGCTTAAAGAAACTGTTTATCATCAAAACCAAGTTAACAATTGTAAATCCATAAATAGCAGTACGCTGAAACACCTAATAGCAGGATGGGGGGTATAATGAATAATTGCATCTTCCTCATTTACGGTATTCTAGTTGGAACTTTTCAGCAGAGGACAACTGCTGAAATACCCTTCACTATAAAAGGATTCATAACATAACACTGCAGCAACCATTTATGTTGGTGATAGGCTTCCTGCAATTAGGGCTTAAATGGGCTGAACTAGCCCAAAGGCCTGTAGGGGATGGCCTGACTTGGACTGCATATGAGCTACACGTCAGGCCAAGGGGTGGCAATGGTCAGGTTGGAGTCATGTGGAGCCCGGCCCATTTACTAAACTGGCCAAGAATTATGACTGCGACCCACTACCTTGTCACCCGACCCAACCCGACCCACTTAAAATTCAGCAAGCGCAAGCCCAACCTACCCGATCTGACCCATTTAGGTTTAATAGGGTTGGACTCAACCTAGTATCTATACTTATCGTCTATTAATTTGTTTCAGGGTTTGCACAGGTTCAGGTAGGGTCATCTGGCCTAGCCCATTGATAAGCCATATAGGGGGTGAAGTTGGGTAAGGTTCAACCCGAGCCTGGCCCATATCCATTTACTAAAGTGGCCTATATTTTAATCCAGGACCTTCCCAGTGCCCATTTAGCTTGGTCCAGACCTGCCTCAAAAGTGGGTCAGGCTAGTTGACCCATGAGTTTACCCGACCCATTACCACCCCTAGTGCCTGTTGAGCTGGGTTGGAGGCTAAACTAATGACGCGATATTGGGCTTAGGTTGACAGCTTTTACTATTTTGGCTTCATGTGAGTTTGAGTCCAAGCATGTTCTTGGTTGTCACAGGCTAGAGTCGTGCCTGAATTTGCAATTCCATTGTTCTGTCTGGCTCAATTTCAGGCATGACAAATAAACAGGCTAGTATCGGGCCTATGCTAGTCTTGGACAACCATTGACTGCCTCAACTACTATTAGGAATGCATTTGTTGCAGCAACTCTGCTAAATCAACCCACCAGTGAGAAGATATATCTACTTACACCATTTAAATGGTGATTGCGTGTGGAAATATATCTATTCTAGAAATGTTTGATTGACAGAGAAATGTTGCTAAAATCCATCTCAGAACTGTTAAAATTACAGGATAAGAAATGTAAATGTGCAAACGCATGAGCAAACTGATATCTTTTGGTGTAAACCCATGTTGAGCAACAGATGGATCAAGGCAATGTCTCTTCAATATGATTCAGTGAAAATATTCCTTGCTGGTCAAGTGTGAAAATGATGGCAACCACTAGGGTATATTTCAGTAATTATGGAATAAACTGTTGAAATTTATTGGAGAAGACATTTCTGAGGTAAATTGGAAATTCCTGGGCAATGCAATCTTGATGGTTGGTAAAAGGTATAACTGGGACTCAAGTGGAAATGAAGTTGAGGGCAGGCTAAAGATTGCAGTCAGAACTTGTGGTTAATAGTACATCCGCAGTCTCAGTTGAGTAGAACCTTTTTGTTGGAAGTGTTATTAGAAGTAGTTTCACCTGATGGTTCAGGTGATGTAGAGTGAGGCAATACACCCAAGTTTATCTTCTCAAGTTGTGTTCTAGTTCCTAGCAATTAGCATGGATTTAGTTACAGAATGCAACTTGCCTGGGGATTGTTCTATGAACTTGGTTGATCACTTGATCTATTATTTGTCTGTCAGTGGGACATTTAATAGCCTGATCATTGGATCAACACAGCTAGCCAAAGGTGTTGTAACTGAGGGCTGTGGTAGAGGAATGGATTGATCTACGATATCACTGTATTCTTAGACCTGTCTACTGCTAGGATGGATCCATTAAGTTTGGGTTCATTCACAACAAGATCAGATTTATTACTGAGTCTGGTCTGTGTATTCCTCTTTTCTAATGGGGATTTTGGCCTGGGTGTCTTCCTGTAGCCTTTTGGGCACTCTTTTTCTTATTAAGGAATTTTATTACCTTTCTTTTATTTTTTGAAAAAATAAAGAAATTCAGAGTCTGGCTTTTCCTATGACTAAGGTGCATTTCCTTAACTAATCCACTGCTTAATGAGTCACCAAAGTAATGTTGGTGAGCAAGTGTACAGAGAACAAATGCTTTTCCATCTTGAGAATTTGAAATTTCTTCCTCCTCAATAAGAGTGCTTTTCATTTTCCCTCATGAGCCTATATAATTAAACCCCTTAACACCATTATGACAAATTGACCCAACAACTGAAGTAGAACCTAAACTTCATGACTGGCTGTATCATCAAACTAGTCAACCATATGATATCCCATTTTGAACTATTTCATCTGGTTCTTACGTTTTTCCACCACAAGCAAATCCTCCAAGTGTGTTCGAGTTTCGACTCCATTTACCCTTCCATATCCATCCACAAAGCATTCAAGTGTAGACTGCGTCACTCAGAAAAGAGCCCAAAATTGTCTCCGCTGATCTAGAAAGCTATCCGATAGGAATATGAACTTCTTTAACATCAGAAGTGAAGGAAATTGAGACTTGCAATGTATTCCTTGTTGATTAAAATCGCATTTTCACCCACCTAATTGCATCGAGCATGTACACCAGCTTATTGATAAGATGGCGTGATTGCACAACTTATTAACTGATCTTTCCCATGCATAACGTATCATGGATTGTGATTCATGCTCTCTGGTTCTTTGGTTCTCATAAACCACATGGTCCAAATTATTTCAGCAATCATATCAAAACACCTATCCCAAAGATACCTTCAATTCGTCACCATTCAAACTTCAAAGAGTACATCCATGGTGGAAATGCCTTTCTATTAGGGAAATAACCCTGTATTCTCATGGTGCTTCCATTATCGTTAAACAACATTGAATGTGTGTCCTTGCAAGATTCCACCTCTGCCATTTGGTTACGTCAATTTCTTGTGTCCTTGGCTGATGCAAACAACATAACCCTGGAAACAAGATGTTTTCGTTGGACTTCTCTGTCATGAAGGCTTTACTTTCCCTTTGTGAGATAACATGTTTGCGTTTGATATTTTTATTCTATCATACGAACATTGTGGCACAATGTCTTGTGTCCTTGGCTGATGCATACAACATAACCCTGGAAACAAGATGGTTCAGTTGGACTTGTCTGTCATGAAGTCTTTAAATTTCCTTGTCTTCTTGATCTGTTCTTATAGTAAACAAATGTGCTTCCATACTTTTTTTTGACAGTGCTTTACTTTCTTTTTGTGAGATAGCATGTTTGCATGTGATATTTTTATTCTAATCGTACAAACATTGTGGTACAATGTCTTGTGTCCTTGGCTGATGCAAACAACATAACCCTGGAAACAAGATGGTTCAGTTGGACTTGTCTTTCATGAAGTCTTTACTTTTCCTTGTCTTCTTGATCTGTTCTTATAGTGAACAAATGTGCTTCCGTGCTTTTTGTTGACAGTGCTTCAAAAACCACCTGACAATGCAGTTGATCAAATCATGGTGTCAGGTGCACAGCTTTCATTTTTTCTCCAATCAGATCACAAAAAGACCTTCATATGGCATTTACTATGAATGTATATCTCAACATCCCTAGTAGTCATCACCATCTCAACTCTTTTGATATATACCGAAGGTACATTGAAGGTAACTTCTACAAAAAAAGATACTAAGAACACAAAAGGCAAGATAACATAACAAATAATCAACACAATAAAATAACATTAATGAATCGATAGCATCTCACAAAAATTGTTGATGAACATAAAAAATATTATATAAGCACACAACACAGTGGACCATTCCAGTGATGCAACTTGTCCTTGTAAAGCTTGCTTGTATTGATTTTTTATTTTGTTTTTTTCTCTCTAGAAATAATGAAAAGGTTTTGGTTTTCCTATTGAATGAAGTCACTGTAAGTGGAAAGAATTCTTGCTGCTGTCATTTACTTACTACTTACAAAGTTCCAGACGGTCGGATAACATACTGTGATAAAAATTATTGCTACTGGTTTGGACAGTTGAACATTATTTTGTACAACACATGGTGCCCATACACGGTTGTAGATGTAAGTTTCCGTTTGAGTTTGAGAAGACTTTGGACTCTTAACTGGTTGATGCCATTGTGCCTTTTCCTACATTGGAGCTAGCTCATTTTATAGAACCTTTTAGCAGTTTGGTGGCATGTCCTATGCCATAATCTTTGCAAGGATAAGTTGCAGTGTGGCATTGTACTAACTTTGTTTGGTCCACTTTTCTGGTAGTGTTTTTTTTTGGTAGATGCCCGCCATCGATTCTGTTACCCAATTATGTTGTTTTGGTCATTATTATATCCTATCTCATGTGTTCTTGTATACTTATATTGTTGTAGTGATGTCCCCAGCTATTTTTTTCCTTCGAATATGGAAAGAATGATGGGTTGTAGCTACTAGGTAACCATAATGAATATTATTGCTATTCAGACACTAAAATGTCTCAAGAATGCCAGGAGACACCATGACATTATGCACACGATGTCAAAGTTTATGATGGTTGATTACATTCATCTCTCGAGTGTTATAGGTAGTCCCTACAAAACTCTTTTGAGAATAAGAATGTTAGTGCACTTGTCCAAGTGGGAGAAGAACATGATGAAAAGCATGCTTTTATATGAGAAGTTCAGTGGCAACCATCTTGCTTCCGAGGTTATGATGTTTGTTTCAGCTGTGTACATGGACATGCATACTTGTCTGCTCAGCACTATGCAGGTATGAATGGAAAACCCGTAACTATAAATATGACAATTTTCCGATTCAAGAATTTGCTCATCCCCAACTCTGGAATCACCTCACAGTGGCAACACCTACATGACAAAACGATTCCACCTAGTACTACGAACCAGATCAACTAGTACCTGCACATCCTAGAGACCAAGCAGCCAAAAGAGGGTCATGGAGGGGCCAGACAAATCATTGATCTGAAGGTGTGCACACAGTCTTTCCTCATATCAGGTAATAAACACAAGCACCAAAGATTCTGGTGTACACACATGTAGGTCAATCCACTTAAAAATGGAAAGGACATGCTCAAGTAGTTGGCTGCAAAGAATGGCAGGGAATCCACTGATGCATGTTTTCCGAACACAGCCCACATGTGAACATGATTATGCCCAACACTTGAAAAGTCTTCAATTGTAAATTTATTAAGATAATTTCAGCATGATTTCAGCTGAGGGATCTCATGAAGAAGGATTACAATATCTTTCGACATAAAAAATGCATTTCTTGTTCTGCATTGGAAATGTGGACTTGAAGTATAAAAACAACTAGTCTTTCTCATGTTGCCCATATAGAGGTTTTTACACGTGGGATGATCTGGCATGAACTATCATAATCCATACTGGTGATGGTTATCAATATCATGAGAGTTGAATCATCATCATCTAAGCCTTATCCCAACTAATTTGGGTCAGCTATATCATGAGAGTTTAATATTACTCGCTATTTATGCAATTTTAAAGTTAATTTCTTCGCCTGTTTGGAAGTGCTCTCAAGTGTCCTGCACGGCTACCTCTAAATGACCATGCACCAGTTATTTTTATAGAAATGAATAAAGTAACAAATAAAATAAAAGGTAAGGAAATTTAAAAGCATAACAAAATGTCACAAATGAATGACAATTGCCAAAAAAGTCTAAAGCTCTATACTAACAGAGATAATCAACTAAAATAGCAATCCAGCAATAAATTAATAAAGGCTCATTTTTTTTAAAAAAAAATAATAATAAGGGTTCATGTGGTTGCACCAAATATCATGATTTATCTGTCTAATCTGGTTCAAATTTTCATGATATTTCTTGATATTGGTGCAACCAACTACACCATAAATAAATAAATAATAAAATAGCAATACATCATGCAATAACTAAAAAGGTCATAACATATAAAAGGGTGTATTTTTAGAAGAAAACCGAGTGTGTTTTTGGAAGAAAACTGAGTATTTATTTAAGGAAACCTTGACTTCTGAAGTTGAACTCAACACTTGTTGTTCCTCTTTTGCTTTGTGGTATCGATCAATTACAGACTTCATGCTGAAAAGAATAACATCGTGGTCAGATTTTCTAATTTTTTTAATGCAATTAGCAGACAATACAATAGATATGCAGTTGCTAACACAAGGAATATTATTGGTTGCCTTCATCATGACAGAGCAGAAGTAATGAAATGCTGATCAGGATATCTAATGGTTGGATTTAAGTCTTTGGTCAATGCCACGGCAAACCTAACATAGAATTATTCATCTATTTATTAGGGAAATCTCCCATTTTCCCTAAAATCATCCTATAAGTTTCCTGATTTTTTTTGAATTGGACTAATTGAATTATTCCAGAATCAACCTTGTAGCATCTGTCCCTATCACATGGACAGCTTGGATCACCTAACCGTGTGCCCACTGGTAGAAAAATAACAACTTCACTGTACTATAGAAACCAAGGTATTCTGTATTGGTAACGGTGGCTGTAATGGTCACCACCATTACCGATATGGGGGCGTAACGACCGTTACAACTCCTATAACCATTGAGAACTTTCTTTTTTCCCGAAAAAATATGAAAAAATATCTAGAAAATCCAAAATAATGTAAATATTCCAAATATGTATTCATTTTTGTTTTGTTTTGTTTTGAACATGTTTATGGTAGTGTAACGGTCCACTCTTTGGTGAGAGTGTTGCATTGGGCATTCTAATGAATTTGTGAACATGATTATATGTCTCTAATGTTTACACATCACAATCAAGCATTAGAACTAGCAATCAGAAAAAAAAAAAAATATATATATATATATATATATATATATATATATATATATATATATATATATATATATATATATATATATATATGCTCTTTTTCAATTTTATTATTATTATTATTATTATTTTTTTAAGGTCCTCGGAACTTCTATTCGCTCAAATCACTTCAATCTATGGTTTTAATATTAAAACCTATAGTAAGATTGGTCAAAATATGTTGTAAAATAATCTAGGAGAGTTTTTGGAACGAGAAAGGTGAAAAAATGAGGAGAAAAATGGATTATTATTTTTTTTTTTTGAAAAAAAAGTATTCGTTTTTCAACCGTTACAGGGTAACAGTCGTTATGCCTCGTAATGGCCTTTATGGCTACTGTAACAGCTGATACGGTCCCAAACAACCAACTGCCCTGTATCATGTAACAGTCATGGCCGTTACCTATATGTATCAGCCTTTAGGGGCATATTGTAACGGATACAGAACACCTTGATAGAAACTATTGGGATGAGCATTGAAAATTACTTCCAACTGCAAACAGAAAACAGGCTGCTATCTTATTTTCATGGAACAGGTAACAAAGGCTTCAAGTAGCATCTTCTCCATTCAACTTGTGACTGTGATGGACCTCATTCATCAAAGTTTGTATTCAAGATTGTACCTTCAGCATAGTTCTGAAAATACATGGTTCAACTAGAAAAACTCCGTAGAGTCAACTTGATGAGATTGAGCAAAGTCAGTAGAGAATCTGCTACTTGGTGTGACTTGGTTTTGATTTGGCAAGGCACATTGAGCTGTCTTGCTGAGTCAGTCCAGTCAACCTTACTGGAGCCAAGTCGCATGCAATTTGGGTTAAGAGAAGTAAAAAATTGAGTATCCATAGCACAATGTGTTGAGCCATCAGTCAAGGGCCCATGCATCTTTGCCTGCAAGCACTCCTTCGTTCGACACATACTCTGCCGACTCGGATCCATGACACGACATTTGCATGCCCCATAGCCCATCAGAGGTCACATCAGACGGATGGTCACATTTTGACAGTAGTGAACGTTTTTTACAAATTTTGATGCTGCAGTAAAAGGGTGTTTCCGCCACCTGAAGGAATGGCAAGGACGGCTACCACAGGCGACACATGGTGCATTCATCAAAGCCCACCTATCACAGGTGACACATGGTGCATTCATCAAAGCGAGCACAGTTGTTGAGAAACATCAGGGCAGGATCCTTCTTGGCCTATGCTTATTGTTGTTCAGTCTCCTTTACTGTACGTCTTCTAGTGTTCAGGCCTGAAGCAAACCTCTACTTCTGCTTGCCATAGTCCAAAGATTCGAAACTTTACCCAACTCAATGTCTAGTCAGATCAGGTTGGCTCAAAGACTCGATAGTCTTTACTTGACTCAATATGTAATAATTAAAAACTATATACACTTATTATGGTAGTCAATATTAAAAAAAGGCCACACGAATCACAAACCTTGGTTAGAGATAGGCACTCTTAGGTGAGATAATGTGTTGGAATCATGCTCTTGAACTTCAAATTTTAACTTCTCACCAAGCGGGTGACTTGGATTTTTAAATTTTAAGAAAGGCCTATCACGCCTTGCACCCTTTTAATCCCTTAAACTTTGCTGTATTCACACATCCCCTTGCACATAGATTCACATGATCACAGGTGTGGGCTTAAACACCGAGCAATGAAATACAGGCTCGGGTATCTGTTCTGAGCAAACACCTGCAAGCGCAGTACCGCTGATGGAACAAAGTACCAACATGAGTTGAGTCAAGACTAGATTGAGTCCACAAGTTGATGTGATCTAATTGGAGGTTACGTTGGGTTTGGTTTTTGGTTTTTGGTTTTTTCGATTATGCTTTAGACATACAGTTAAGGAGTATGGCTATTAGTTCTGCCAGAAGGAAGCGAGCAACTAAGGTAATGACTCCACCTAAGGTGATGACTTTTATATGATTGGTCAGATGGAATAGGGAAACTTACCGTGGACAACCTTCAAAGGTGGTTGATGATGCTTCCTAATGTATGCTTGATGTGCATGAGCAGCACAGAAACAATGGACCACCTTTTCATTCATTGCAAGTTTTCCTAAGAAGAGTGAGATACATTTCTTAACATTTTTAGCATTCAAAGGGTAATGCCAGAGTCTATTGGAGATTTTTCTTTGGGCCACTGACTTAAAAGGGAGAAGGGTATGGTGGCTGGTCCTTGTGGCAGGTTTATGGGCATTGCGGGGAGAAGAACAATCGATTTTTCCGAAATGTAAGTGGCTCAGTGCTTTAGGTGGTTAGTAGGGTGAAGCAGTGTGTAGTTTATTGGCCTTTCTCTCAAAGCCAGTCGTTATCTGTAATGTCACCTCTTTTCAGGTTGTAGCTTGCTTTTCTGCCTGAGTCGCTCCCTGGTGATGATTTATAATAAAATTGTCATTACCTTCAAAAAAGAAAAAGAAAAAAGACAATGAATTTTTTCCTAAGTCAATTATTTTTAACATGATATGATGTGTGAGGTGCCTAGTATGCAGCTCTACTTACGGCTGTCAATGAGCATTGTTTGGGTTGGATATTGGCGACTCTGTGACCCTGTTAAGAACCTAATCAATATGCCAAAAAACCCAGGACTGATGGAACATGTCAAACTAGGCCATTTAAACCATTGGAACTGTAACATTCCACTAAGCTCTGCAGCCAGTGGCTCACTCTATGGCGGCACTTACTCCGGCCTCTCGTAGTCCTTTCCAGGACATGGCAGCTGCACTCTGGTTACTCAAGTAACCCTTTTCATTTGGTGGTTGTACTCTCGTTGTTACTCAGGTAGCTCTTTTCCATAGGTTACCTCTTTCGTGACTCGAACATAGGTCATGGTGTTGGCTTTGACACCTATTGTCAAGAATCTAACCAATATTCCAAAAGCCTCAAGATTGATGGAACGCGTCAAAGCTAGGCTTTTTAAACCATTGGGGATCATAAACGTGTAATGTACTTGTGCTATATCTGATCAGATTCAGGAATCCACGGGTGCTTAAGTAGGGTACCCATTTTGATCCAATTTAATTGGATCAGAATCGTTTGACCTGGGTGTTTAAGTAGGGTACCCAAGGATTGCGGTTTTGGGTGGTCCAGCATACTTTAAAAATAAAAAAATAATAAAAAAAAGAAGAAGCTTTCCATTGCAAGAAGCAACATATACAGCAGGCTAATTTGGGCAGGCCCACTGACAAAATGAAGCAGCCTCACCTATCGTAAAGCTAAGAAGAAAGCTGAAAAGGAGTTAGGCTATACACTTCTTCTTCTTCTTCTTCTTCTTCTTCTTCTTCTTCTTTTTCTTCTTTTTTTTTTCTTTCTTTTTTGTTAGTACACCCCACTCCACTGTCAGTTCACACTTCACTGTTAGCCACCCCCACTAGGGATAGATACCAAGACCTCAGTGTTGAAACGAGGTATCTTTCACTCAGTTAGGCTATACACTTAAAGCTAAGAAGTTCAGCATACTTGAACAGGCCATTTCATCTTTAAGTGAAAGAGGTTTGGATTGCCCGTGCTGAGAAGGTTGTACAAGTGGGGCCATGATCTAAATTGTTGATATGATGGGCCTCACTACAGAAGGGCTATACACTTAAAAATCCCCGAGACAAGAAGATCCTAGCTATAGAATATTTGTCAACTGGCTGAATGAACGGGCTCTGTATTTTCTTTATTAATCATAGTAATGTTTGAGGGAAATTGAGGGAGATCCAAAACTCAAGCAGACTACACAACAGGAAAAACTGGGGAAAGAAATGCATCCAAACCGTTCATAAGGTTATTCCCCACTGTGATGAACTTATGAACGGTTTGGATACGTTTCTCTCCCCACTGTTTCCTGTCGTGCTTCATTTTGGGCTCATGTCCTAACATGAGCTGGCAAAACGGATGGACTGAGTGGATTTGTCACAAACATCATGGTGGGCCCACTTAGCTTCTGTCGGCAGAAATGGTTGGGGGTTGCAGGCAATCAGCGTCCTTTCTTTAGAGCCATCGATTGGTATGGTCAGGATACTTCCATCTGCATATTTTCATGCATGGACCAAACATCATATGGTCCATAAGAGCAATGGTCAACATCCCTAACCATGGCCCCACATGTAGAAACTTAAATGTTGAACACTTCCACCAACGTTCTGAATTTCAGTTGGCTCAAGTGGGGCCCGGGCCTTGCAATGCCTTTTTTTTTGTTTTGGCCTTGCAATGCCTAAT